>CM063444.1:20335000-25335000 GCA_032191425.1 Lymantria dispar | reverse complement strand
CACCGACTCCAAAAATAATAATAATTGTAACTACATTATATTGTCGTAATAATTTGATTGAATTTTAAGTACTCTATTTTTTTTTCATCAAGTTGTTGTAAGGTTGGGCGGGCACTACATTGTACAAGAATAATTTTTTTGCTTTTTAGTGCATATTAATTTGTTTGGGAATTGTTTTTTGTTTGAGGCCGGTTTTTTTTTTGTTAAAATTATTTGTATTGTTTGATTTTTAGTGAATGTGAAGTGCACATTTTTTTTTCTACCTATGAGTCAACCTACTAATAGTGATGCTCGTTTGAGACAGTGCCGTTCAACATTACGGTAGGTGACTCAATACTATAAGAGATTCAGCCGAGTGTCGATAATTTGCTCCTAAGAATTGAAGAGTACCGTTACTTTAGCATGGATCCTATAATCAGAACCTAATCAAACTACCCTTGAAGTACATCCTATCCAATAAAAAGAATCATCGAAATCGGTTGGTGTTATATTGAGTTTTCGTCCATGTGTACTATATACTTTATGCAAATTTAAGACTTAAATAGTTTTCTCATGGATACCACGTTCAAAACTGGACTAAATTGAAACGGAACCACACGAAAAGCACCAGCTTTCAAATAAATAAAAAAGAATCATCAAAATCGGTTCACGCAGTCGAAAGATCTGAGGTAACGAACATAAAAAAAAATAATTAAAGTCGAATTTACTTTAAAAAAGAGAAGGTTCTCAACCTTCTCCTTTTCTAACGTCGGTTAAAAAAGAATTATCGGCTTCGGTTGGCGTTGTTATTGAGTTTTCGTCCATTTATCGCGCACATACTTAATGCAAATTAAAGACTTATGTGGTTTTCCCATGGATGCCATTGTCGAAACTGGATGAAATTGAAATGGGACCACACGGGAAGCACCAGCTTTCAAACAAAAAAGAATTATCAAAATCGGTTTACCCAATCGAAAGTTCTGAGGCAACAAACATAAAAAAAAAAAAAGAAAATTCAGATAAATTGAGAACCTCCTCCTTTTTGAAGTCGGTTAAAAAGTAATTGAGTTGTTCTTATTGCGATTTCAAATATAGAAAAGGTAGAATAAAGAAGCAATATATAAATATCTTAAATCCTTTCTCATCTTGTAATTACAATCTAGATTCTGGATCGTAGAGAGATTTGATGATATAAATTTATTATTTTTATACTTGGAAAGAAAATATTAAAATAATTCATATTTATATCAGCTGACATAAGTCCTACTGTTGGGCTAGGGCATCCTATACTATATCATACTATATCATGCTGGTCAGGCGTGTGGGCATAGGGTTTTATTTCAAGTTTTCCTTCTCTTGTAGGTATTACATATGCATATAACACGTATTTATATGCGTATGTAATCCCTTGGTCGTCTTATAAGACACCCACGAGTTGGTAAGAGAGGGGTGATGAATTGTATTTTAACTACGTCACCACATGGCAAGCTAATTACTAATTATTTAAACTAATTACTCCATAAATAAGTAACAGCGCTGAACTAGATGGTAAATCTATATGAGATTACAATTACAGCTATATTCTCATGAACACAACGTACATAATTTGCAGGTATTGCTTAGGTGGGTGGCCGCGGATGATTTTCCCATCTGACAATGCAGATGGACGCACAACGGTCAAATGGGCCATCCCTTTAGAGCACTTTCATGTCGGATGGAATGAATGAATAGTCACATAGATGTATCATAACACCTTTTTTAGAAGTGAAACTTCTATTGGTGCATTGCACACAGATTTTTCGTAGGTCGTAAGTGAGATTGTTTCGTCACGCTCTGAGGTGGAAGGTTCGATCGGGTGAACTCGGAACCGTCGAGTGAACCCGAGCGGAAAAGTTGTGTGTCGCTGTGTTTTTTTATATTAAATTTATATGTAACTAGCAACCCGCCCTCGCTTCGCTTCGGTTTCTGTCGCCTTATCCCCGTAGTTCCCGTTCCCGTGGGAATACCGGGATTAATTTTTTTCTTCTCTTTCTTTCTTTCCATTGGTGAAAGAATTTTTTAAATCGATCCAGCCGTTTTGAAGATTACCCGGAACAAACAGACAGACAGACACAAAAAAAATATAAAGTGATTTTTAGCCACATGTATAGTGCAAATAACCGTGTGAGCATGAAAAAGGCCTATTATTTTGACATTACAAACAGACACTCCAATTTTATTTATTGGTATAGATTATTGTTATTATTAATTATTATCAGTTAATAGTTATTATTAATCATCATCATCATCTCAGCCTATATATGTCCCACTGTTGGACTCAGGCCTTCTCCATAATAGGAGGGTAATGGACCTACTATTCCACGCTGGTCAGACGTGTTGGAATAGGGTTTTGTTTGGAGATTTCCATCTCTGGCACTGATGTTATATGCTTATTTATATCCCTTAGTGGTCTTTTACGACATCCACCGGCAAGATAGGGAGTGGTGAATTGTATTCTTACTACGTCACCACACGGTTATTATTAACTAACTAGCAACCCGCCCTCGCTTCGCTTCGGTTTTAGTCGTTTTGCCCGCGTAGTTCCCGTTCCAGTGGGAATACCGGGATAAATACATACAGCCTAGTTTACGCCTTGATATTATAGCTTTCCATTGGTGAAACAATTTTTGAAATCGGTCCAGCCGTTTTGAAGATTACCCAGAACAAACAGACAGACAGACAAAATTTTTTAATCTGTATTTTAGGCATAGGTGTCGTGCAGATAACCGTGTGAGCATGAAAAAAGCCTATTATTTTGACATTACAAACAGACACTTCAATTTTATTTATTGGTATAGATATATAGGTAAAAATAATTATTTGAACAATCATTTGGTTTACATTTCTGGTGGCCAATGAAGTATTCACTTCTGCCGTGCGGTTGTAACCACACAAATATTAATTTTTTTATGGTAGGCTATGGCCTGGACACAGCCCGCCCAACTGGTAACGATTCCTTTAACATCCGTGTATCACAACACCTAAACAATATTTATTTTACTAGCTAATAAAATATTTCTATGTTATCAGCTTTAATAAATGATCCCTGATCGATCACAGTTAGCGGGATATCGAGAGAACTGACAGGGCGATTATGTACCGTTACGAATTAATTTGCTATTACAGCTTAAATCTAATTGCATGTTTTATTTAAAACTTATAAAATGCCCGAGTACTTCATCAATTATTATTCAAATTATAATTACGTCTATTCATTGTGCAATTGAGCTTATCTTAACGAGTCTTTTATTATGCGAACATAATACAAACATGTATTTGTGTGTTTCAGCGGATATAACTCAAATATTATCTGTCAGATTTTGAAGAAATATTATGTTTCCTGTTATATTTTATTTCTTAATACATATATTCATATATATATTTATCAGTTCTGGGGTTTTTCTCTTAGAGTTACTGCTTAGGTCCCTTAGTCGTCCCTTGTAACTTTCACGAGACATCCTGTTCATAGTCCGTTAAGGACTAAAATTACATAACGAGTTCTAGGCGATCTATCCCTGTGAAGACAAAAGCCATCATATTTAATATATGTATGTCATCCGTGGAAAATTTTCTCTGAAAAAAAAAAAGTCCTATAACCAACGTGTGTTACTATGATTTATAGCATAGAGACATAGCTTATGTTGTCCTCAAAAGAAAGCTCAAAGTCTCAAAGCAATTTATAAAGAGGTCTATTTCGGCAAGGCTCTATACGATAAAAGGCGACATGCATTCGAAGTAGGATGATTGTAACGGATATATCCCAAAGGATTAATATACTAAAATGACAATAGACAGGTAAAGTCACTATCGACACTGTTACAATGGAAAACAAATATGGTTTATAAATTGTGCCTACTCCACGATACTAAATTGGTTTACCAAAAGGTTTCATATCGAGTTTGCTATCTATAGTTTCGACTTTCATTTGCGCTGTTTTTTTCATAAAATACGTCGTCTTAATGGTCACTCATTACGTCATTTATATAAAAAGAAAGCGCAGTGAGACTAACAATGTTATGTCAAATACTGTTAATACAAATCATTATCACAGCGTATATATGTCCCTCTACTGGACTCGACCCCAATGGGTGATGGATTGTCCTAATATACCACGCTAATCAGATGGGTTGGTACAGTGATAGATTTCAAGTTTCCTTTTCTTGCACAAATATTGTGTTGATATCATAATCCTTTTTTTTATGGATGGGTAAGCGCACACGCCGTCCATTCCATCCGGGGCGGCGAAAGGACGGCGCGTGGGCCCACAACCCACCCGTACCCACGTCGCCTTCGTCGTTGGGCCGACCACCAGTGCCGAGTTCCTTGTCCTCAGTGGTCGGCCCGACGGAATACCCTTTCGGGTACCGTAACCTCTCGTCGTCCCTCTCCCGGGACGTCGGTCGCCGTCACGCGGTTAGCCTCTCTGCGGGTGACGGACTAAAGTGCCCGGTCCGGTCACCCGCGACCTCGGCTAGGTATCATAATCCCTTAGTAAATTATATTCTTACTCTGTCATTACACAAAAACAAATTTTAATATATCACGGTATTCAAATTGTACACCTATACATGTGTTATATCTATGATGCCTAATACTTATTAAAAACTTTAGTAAAAAACTAAGAAAATTAACAAAAGAATATGAGTAAAATGATTTATTTTGTTACAGCGACTTTACTGGGTTCGGAATGTATGGTGTCGGAGCAATGTACGCTAAAAGTAGCATACAGTGCGTGCTTGGAAGGTGTGTGCCGATGCACTGATGGACATCTACAATTCAGGAAACATACATGTCTCTCACGTAAGTAATAAGTATTGCAGACTGTGAAATCGTTATCTACGTAATACAGATTAAACCTGTATTTTTGCATTTATACTCTCCACATATTAAAATATATAAAAATTCAATGAAAATTATTTAATTCATAATGTTCCTACATTAAATTCATATATACCCAAGTTTAATGTAATTTTTATTTATTTTTTAAATAAGTTTTGCACTTCTCTATTTTGTGCTTAAGTCTCGCAGACTTGAATTTTTAAATTATTATACAGAAAGTAAGAATGCATCAGCAAAAAAAGTCTTTTATAATCTAAAGATAGGAACTACATCGTCTACATCCTTGTGGTGACGGAATAAGAATACAATTCAATATCGCCTCTCTTGGTCATGGGTGTCGTAAAAGACGAGTAAGGGATATAATATGCAAATAACATCTATGTAAGAGAAGGAAAACTTGGATCAAAACCCTATACCAACACGTCTGATCAGCATGGTATAGTAGGTCAATTTCCCTTCCATAATAGAGGAGACCCGAGCCCAACAGTAGGGCGTATATGGGCTGAAATGATGACGATGATGATAGAAACTACATTATCTTCTTTACCAACTCTATTAAAATTAATTATTATGCCCAGTTTTTTCCATATATCTTTTCATCATCCTATTCGCGTTCACTGTTGGCCATGGAGCCAAGGAGAATAATACCATAATCGCCACACTTGCGAGGCTAATAGAGGTCTGCAATTGGTGTTGCCCAGGAGAGTGCTGTTGTCCATTTTTCTGATATATGTACCTCAGAAGTTTTTTAAGACTTCCACGCGAAACTATCTCGAGACGGCATGCAGCATTATTATTGGTCATAAAAACTTGAAAATTTTACTGCAAGCTACTATTACTAAAATATTTATATTTTAGTTACTGACCTTGTTATTTTGATATTACAAAACATATTTTTTAGATCGACGGTGATGTCTTAAGCAATTAATCTAGAATCGAAAATCATTTAAATTTATATCAGAACTCATAATTGTACTAAGTGTATAAACTCCTTTATATTTATAAAGAACATTATTCTCAAGAAATGGCAAATAAGTCTACATGATATCTACAAACAGATCGATTTAGAAAATGCCAATACAAGTTTTTTACGGCTTTTAATAAAAGGAAAAGTGCGTAATATGTTTCTTTAGCCGTTACACTTTTAAACATCTACGTAAATAGCGGAACGTAACTAACCATTAGTTTTTCCAGGAAGTGTCAAGTGTCTTCATAAGTCGGTAGTACAATATCGCTATATATTTACAATTAAAAAATTATAATGTTGCCCGACTGCTAGTTATTGACGTCGATTAATAAATGGTTTACAAATATATTCATTACTCGAAAATACTTATTATAATTTATTGCTATATTTCATTCAAGTCTTCAATGAAAGCCGTATAAAATATCTTGTTATACAGTGAAACCTGGTTAAGTGAGACATCAAGGAACCTGCAATGTTGTTTCACTTATAGAGGTATTCCACTTACCCAGTGTCGCAGATATCCAGGTATAAATTAATATCTGTCTCATTTACAGAGGGTTTCATTAATAGAGGTCAGAATACAGGTTATTTCAGTTATAGAGGTGCGATCATTAAATAAAATAACGTCTTATGTAACATTATAAATGAGTTTTAATAAAAACAAATGAAGATAATCATACAAATGTAATAAACAAAAATTACAAATATGGAAACAGAATGTATCAATTATAAAAATCTGTCCTTTTAGTTTGCCTTTTGTAAGTATCAATCAGCCTTCAGATGTTTTTCGATGTTATAAATTTTATAAAATATCCTTTGGTCACGAATTGATGTCATTTCAAAATGAACTGTGCAAAGTTGTTAGTGCTTTTACTGCTTCGCGTTTAGAAATTTTTACTAAATTTACTTCCGCGCTCATTTCATCGTCATCTTCATTTTCCAATGAAGAAGACGAGAAGGCATGAACAATGTCGCTTTCATTAAGTTCTCCTGAAACTATTAAACCGTCATCGACGTTTAATAGAGTAGAGACTAAACGGCTGGACCGATGTCGACGAAATTTTTGTGTGTGTTCAAGCGGATACGAGAATGGTCTAGATTCACAACCGGAGGTTGGACCCGGAGGTGGCGTTAAAATCCTTTTATTTTATTTGAACAGAACAACGTCTGTTGGGTCAGCTAGTATACGTATAAAAATAATGGCAAATAAAAAAGTAAAATCCTTTGTTTTAATGTTGCCACTTTTACTAATTTGATCTTGAACATAACCGTGATTTTGAAATACTAACTAAGAACCACGCATGCTCCATAAAAACTGAAAAATAATAATCCAATAACAAGATGCCTGTTATGAAAGCAGTTACGTTTTGTATACATGTAAAGATTATCCTAATGTGTCCACTTCTCCTAGCCGAGGCCGCGGGTGACTGGACCGGGGAATAGTCCGTCACCCACAAAGAGGCTTACCTACCGCGTGAGGGCGACCGACGTTCCCGTTAGGAAGGCAGGGTACCCGAAAGGGCCTCGCCGGGCTGGCCACGGACGACAAGGAACTCGGTACCAGTGGTCGCCCCAATGGCGAAGGCCAGGGAATACGGTGAGTTAAAGGGCCGCGCTCGCCCTCTCGTCACCCTGAGCGGAGAAGACACCGTGTACACTGACCATAGCCCACCCAAAAAAAAAAAAATGTCCATTTCTACAATGTCAAATATGTATTACCATAAACTATCTTCAATATGAAAGTATTATCTTTGAAATATTACTATAAAAACTAATCACTAATTTAAACCTCATAGTTAAAATACAAACAGCATCCGCACAAAAGAATTTACAATAACAACATAATATCGATGACTTTCGTTTTCATTCGAATGTTTTGGTCGCCATATAACTAAAGTACTCAAGTCACGAACAATGTTACTGTGCTAGATCGTAACTAAAAAGGCGTGTAATTATATAAACCAGATGAAAGTACAACAATTCAAACTCATCCGTAAAGATGACCTCTATTTTCGTTTCGACGAAATTGAAAAATGCCGAACGCTACCTGATTGACTTGTTGCCTAATGACAGTAATTATTTTGTTTGATTTTCAAAATTCGTGACTGATTGATTTATGTCTTAGATATATATCTTAAAAAATAAAATAAGTTATTAGAACTTTTAGTGTTTCTTAAATGCCTAGACTATTTCAATATTAAAAAAACAATAATTGTAATGCGTTACTTACACAGGTCGATTATTTAAGCGCAATTTTAATTTTATATGTTCTAGCAACTTTGTTCAGGTGGAGTTATTTTTCTTTATATCACCAGCGTAATCTGTTCATGACTGTTAACTAATCTAATTAGCTATGTAAGAGTCATGTGTTCAAATTATTATATTTATTTTCTCAGGCGTTAAACGATGATCACTTACAATTTCATATAAATTCGTTAAATTCGCTATGGCACAATGAATTAAAAAATGAATAGATAAACACGGTTCGGCTAAAGTTTTAATATGTAAATAGTTTCCAGACGAAAGACATGAAGCAGATGCGGCGTAGCTAAAAAAGACTAGTTTCTGTTTGAATCTAAAAACAATTAAATTGGCGGCTTCATTATAAATAGGAAATTTATTAATGTGTTTGTTAATGACAAACATATGATTTAGTTAAAAATTCTCTGTACAAAAATCAAAACAGTAACAAAAAAGAGATGAAATCATGCATTGAATAAAGATCCATTACATTGTCATTTCCATTAGATTATTGAACCAATTTCATGAGAGAAATACATTACCAGATATAAGTTATTTTATTGGTTATGTGGTAGAGGTATGTTGAAATAGACATCATTCTGCATCTACATATTTATACCGCAGATTGTGAACAAATCTTTCCAAATAAGGGTCTAGTTACATTAAGACCCCAATAAAAACTGATAGCGGTTTCATAATAGAGCTTCATACTTCGCTCTTGGGTATAGATAGATAAACAGACCTTATTTCCGCGATTTATCGTAATAGCTCTGTGAGAAAAGGGAGGTAATTGTTCTGTCAAATCCACCGACGTCTACTCATGTGAACCGCGGTTATTATCACTCATAATGCAAGTATTGTAAACCGCACTGTGAGAACTTTTAAGTATAACCTTTTATATTATGTATGTACATACCAAGATACCACTATAAAGATGTGTAAGTAGATAAAATAAGAATCTGGATCACGAATGGACATTTTAATTTCTGACCTTGTTACTTTGGAAACTACATGACTTAAACATACCATATACCGACTAAGAACGTTGGATGTAAATTGCAATTAACATGGTCTGTCTAGATCCGCTAAAAGGTTATAAGTTCAGATAATAGAACGCAAGGTATAGTCATGGAATTATTATCAATGTTGTGCCAGATACTAGAAGTAAACAGTTATACCCAATAGAATGATTGACGTAGTAATAGCGTTTGATAATACTAAAATTAAATTAATAAAAACTACGGCTAGCTGTAAAGATTCGAGGAAAATAAAATCATTCAGTACGAACAAGCCATCATATACTTGCGTGTAGGTACTGTTCCTGATTAACATATAATAGCCAATCATATTACCATTTGCATTATACGTACACGACACTTAATCAAACTGTCGGCATCACACTAATAATGTATTTATAAGAAAACACTTAAATATTTAACGATCTTCGTATAATTTATAAGTATTATTAAACAATTAGGTTTTTTTATTTCGAGCTTTCCTTTTGCAACGACGATAAATAATATCCGTTATTCACCTTTTACGATATCCGCGAAAAAGGAAGGGATAGTAACTCGTATTCTTACTCCGTCACGAGATGAATAGGAAGGATATTTTTATAAAATGCTGTTGTTATATAAATGGATATACATATATCATATACCATGTGGAGTTTTAAAAAAACTATGTGCCATCATCCCTTACTTACTATGGGGGTAGTAAGTAGTAACTGGCTAAGGAATCACCAGAAGAATGAGTAGCAGCACTTTTCTGGGGAATTTACAATACCAACTTCGATCGCTAATTCATCTGCTAAGCGTGGTGATTATGTCATTTCTTGGGGAGGCCAGGCTTTCCAAGGGAGGATAATTAATAATCATCATCATCTTCATTAGTATTCATGATGATGACGATCGGGAAGATTTAATAACTGTGAAAAATGGATGAAGGGATGTAAACGTTCTAAACTTTAGATATATTAAGCTTTCTTAGACTACTTACATGTTAAGATTTAAAGAAATCATTATCAATAATCACCACGTAAAATTATTTATCATTATTTGATAAGCTGTATATTAAAATAGCCTTAAAAATGTGATATGTATTTCATCCCGTTATTTCAGCTGCGCCACCCGGTCACGTCTGTTACAGCAATGAACATTGTCGTTTATGGAATAAAGATAGCCGTTGTGAATTTGTTATTCTCAACCTTTTCGGTAGATGTGCATGTAATAGCTATTTTAAACAAATAGGAGATAAATGCGTAGCACAAAAAGTACCGCCGTATGCGACTGAAGCAGTCGTTGCAGAAATAGATTCGGTTGTAGTACCTACAAATGGAACAGCTACGTATTATAAATATTCGAGTCCAACGGTTCAGCTTACTCCAAGTTCGGATAATTCATTTGGATCACCAGTATCTGTAATTAGTCCAGATGATATTCAACCAAGCAATTTACCACTCTCATCAAATAAGAATGACGCATTTAGTTCCAACGAAGACAGCCCCTTAATGCAAGCTGTTATGAAAGTGCCAAATGTAGAACCAACCAAGCGTTTACCAGTCACAAATAGAAAGGAAAGCGATCCGGATGAAATGATAAGAGTAGATGAAATGACTGCTAATTTGCATGCAAATGATCAGCCAGTTTATAGGGTTGTTACACAGCCTTCAGTGGACAAAAAATTGAACAAAAAAGGTACTCCCTCTAAAGAGCAATCCAGTGCTAACAACAAAAAAGGTGGTCATCAAAAGAAGTCTTCACTAAAAGGTAATAAATTTTATTAAACAGTGGCTCTTTTCAAAATAAACTTTTTGCTTTCATTGATGGAATGAAATGTTAAAATACATTAAAATATTTCAGATAAGCATCGCATTCGTACAGAACCAGCGCCGGTATTTGATATGGGACCCGCATCTTTAGGTAATCCATGCCTCTCAGATGCACAATGTCAACAAGTGGATCCATATACACGATGCCTAAATAAGAAATGCGATTGTACATACCGCACAAATTCCACTTCTGCTTGTTCGGCTCGCAACAGGGGCTGTTTACCAAACACATTCCAAGTAAGTGTGACATACCAATCAAAAATGATTGCAAATGCCATAAAGTTCAAAGCTGTAAAACGTAATGAAACCCGATACTATATGAGTCAAGTCCGCCTGTTTGTAGACTAATTAAAGCTATTATTTTTACATGATTACAATCATGTAAAAAGTTTAAGTTTAACATGAACTAATTTGCATGTATCACTCGTTGCATACATATTTCTTTGTTGCATGTTAAAGTATTAATAATATTTGAAAATAAACGAGAATTTCGTATTTTAGTCATGTACAGCCCTTTTATTTGGAAAATATTTATATTAGTACATAGATGATATTTGGCAGAATCTTATCGGTCGACCCTAAAATGCGTTAGGCAAATAATATTAAGGGTGACACAGAATACGTAATACAACGTGATATGAATATTCAGAGCATTTATGCGAATGAGATCGATGAAACGATAGATATATGAATAGTATCTCAAAGTTGACAAATGGATTTTCATTAGAGATGTAATGAGCATATCAATTCATCCATCCGTTGCATCCATTGTCAGATATAGAGGCCCCACGAGATTTCCTCTCGAAAAGATCCTATGCCATTTGCATCTAACGGCTCCTGGTGACTTTTAAGATGTCAACGGTCTATCTAGCGGGGTCGTCCGATTTGTGGTCGCCACTCGAGAACCTTTCTCCCCCAACGGTTTTCGGTTTGACTAATCATATATAATTCACTTCAAATAATTCACATATAATTTCTAGGGCATATCACGCTGCTTCTAAAATTGTAAATATAACCTATTAAAGGAAAAAAGTCTTTGTCATAATATTTGAGAAACTGATTTTCTAATGTTATAATATTATTATCATTTTAGTGCAGATCAACAGGAACATGCATAAGCTGGTACTTTGTTTGCGATGGCCGTAAAGATTGTCCAGATGGATCCGACGAAAAATGTGAAGGTACTGGTAAAGGTTCGTAACCTACAGCACTCAAACTTTTTGCACATGCTTCACCTTCCATCGTATCACTTATATAGTGGGCTTTTGAGTGTTAATCTAAGCAATTCAGTAAAAAAATATTAAACTGTGAAGTTTTATCATATTATGGTAAATTATAATTTTGTAATTGAAAATGGTTGCGTCTGCTTCCTAAATATTATTGTTAGAAAAAGAAATATTTTAGTCACTGTGCGAGTCCATCTATTTAATGAAATGAAAATGTTATAACTCATATAATAATTAACAGTATGCATTTAGTTTGTTAATGAATCAATAGTATAAAAACACGCAATCTAATGTCCCACATATATGTATCTATAATATGCATCCGTACAATAGATGTAAACATAATATACATGCAAAAAATTACTAAAACAATTAAATTAATATGATTCATTATAAAATTTATTAAAAAGATTTAAAATTTTCGTATTGGAATTGAAATTTAATTGGATAAAATTAACACATGATCGCCCTCTTTAAAGTAGCTTTTACTTACATTTCATTTCAACTCACTATTCATTAATTTGGAGAAGGGATTATTGTTTAAACTAATTATTAACTGCTATGGTTTTATTTATTCCACTTACTATATGATGTTGATTTTTAAACGATAAAATTGTAATGGAACATTTAAGTTGCTGGTATCTATACTAATATTATAAAGAGAAAAAAATTGGTTTTTTTTTTGTGTGTTTGTATGTTTGTAATGGATAAACTCAAAAATTACTATGCCGATTTCAAAAATTCTTTCACCATTGGAAAGATACATTATTCCTAGGTAACATAGGCTATATTTTATCTCGATATGCGCACGATTCACCAAAGCTTACAACTTTTTTTTGGGATAAAAGTAGGTACTAAATTAGGTTCTTCTGAAATTGTTGCTGCATGTACGAACAACGTAATAGAAGATTTTATTCTTTTCTTTGTTGTATAATTGGATTCATATTACAGAGTTAGCAGGCGAACGCTGTCCAATCAACTCATTTAGATGTGGTGGACCTGGATCTCCATGTGTATCGAGAGCATCAAGGTGTGATGGGACGCCTCAATGTCCAGGTGGAGAAGATGAAAAGAACTGCAGAGCAACAAGACGCAGAGGGTAAATATATAGTGATAAAAGTTCAAATTTAATCAAAGTCTTCCGGCACATATACCCTGGTTTTGCAGTCTCTTACCATAAGTCATGACCTATGGTGGAGGACTGCAAAACCAGGGCAGTATTTTACAGTCTGTCTCCTGCAACTTTAAATGTGACTATTACAAGAAACAAATCGTTATATTTACGGGAAGTTCTATCCTATAAGATCGCCTCGATCAGAGCCAATCAGCAAAATACAAGTAGTTTTATATAAAATAAAATACAAGCAACTGTGCTGATTCAATGATAATGTGCGCGACAATACAGGCGCGAACATACACCCCTGGAGGCTCTCTGCAAATTATTTGTAAATGCGATAAGTGTGAGATCGAGCCACTTAAAGAAATAATACCTACCAACTAACCTAAAATTAATAACACACCACACAATATATAACATTCACTAAGAAGTTGGAGAGCTGTTGTACAATGAATATCATAGGGACTAATATACTGTCTCACTAGAGCGCGATTCGGTCACACCTGAGCAAAAACTATAGGTTTACAGATTTAAATTCAAAGACTAGCACCTAACTTGTGTGGTGTTCAAAGGCAAGAAAAAGGCAGTCGAAAATCCTATCACTGCTTTGCTTTCTGAACACTAAGGTACTACATTACCTGTTTTTATGAAAACTTGACATTTAAAGTAAGTAAATAAAAGAAAGTACTTTTACAAATGTTATACGACCGCAAAGTGAAAGGCAACGCAATAATAAAAGGAAGTGTTGAAATAATTTCCCAGTTCATAGGGCATACAAAGCGCAGAGATGGGAGCAGATAGATGGGAAAATGAAATGAATATGAATTGCGTGAAAACGATTGAATGCCTGTGAATGTATTTCATTGATGCGGGCTGCTATTCAAATCGTGGGATTGAATCCTAATAACGATGATTGAACTTTTTCTTGGATAAAATTCCTTCGCCGTTATTCGGTAAAGTCTGCAAAAATAGTATTAAAAATAATTTATATTCTATTTAGATGTCCAAGACACACGTTCCGATGCGGTTCGGGTGAATGTTTGCCAGAATATGAATTTTGCAATGCTATAATTTCTTGCAAAGATGCATCCGACGAACCTCCTCACCTTTGTAACGAACAATCAAGGTAAGAGTTCTATTACCCACATTACAAGAAACATATATCAAATTTTCTAAAGATATTCTCAATAACAACCTCGAAGTTCGAACTTGTACTTGGTAAAATGCAATAGGTCCGATAAAGTGAGATTAATAAATGTAATTATTATCTAATGACGGTGTAAGAATACAATTCACCGCCTAGTTTCTTGCCTGTGGGTATCATAAAAGACGACTATGAGATATAATATGCATATGACATATATACAAAAGATGGAAATCGCGAAATAAAACCATATACCAACGCGTCTGACCAGCGTGGTATAGTGGGTCAATTGCAGTATATCGTGGTATTTTCTTTTGCACTATGCACTGAAATGAAAGCCATGATGATGAATATGTACAAAGCGAAATGCATACATCCCTTCTTTGTTTAAACTTCGAGATAAAAGCTTGAAACTTCAAAATGAAAGAAAAATTTAATATAAATTCTAGCTAATTTCTCACTACGAAAATAGAAATTGTATAATTTTAGATATATTTAAGATACTTATATACACATACATTGGCTTAGGGTAACCAATAAGCTCTTCTAGTAAATAATTCAGCGAGCACTGCCGCCATAATCATTGTGTTTTATTGATTTGCTATTAGGTATATTGGAGATTTTACGACTAATGCACTAACAGTATATTACTTTGTACAGCTGCAAATTATTATTGGGGTAACATATTCATGAACAGTGTTAATCACAAGAATATATAAATATGTATATACTGAATTATGATTGCAGTCATAGACTTAGGATGAATTCAAACTATCAACACCTTATTCGACCACACGTTGTGCATGTGTTAAATGAGGATAAAATATTCAAAGAAATATTTAAAAAAATCAGAAGCATAGTTTTATTGATTTGCTATTAGGTATATTGGAGATTTTACGACTAATGCACTAACAGTATATTACTTTGTACAGCTGCAAATTATTATTGGGGTAACATATTCATGAACAGTGTTAATCACAAGAATATATAAATATGTATATACTGAATTATGATTGCAGTCATAGACTTAGGATGAATTCAAACTATCAACACCTTATTCGACCACACGTTGTGCATGTGTTAAATGAGGATAAAATATTCAAAGAAATATTTAAAAAAATCAGAAGCATACCATAATTACGTTTGCTGTGAGCATTTAGATTGTTTCATCATCATTCATCATCATTTCAACTCGTATACGTCCTACTGTTGGGCTCGAGCCTCCTCCTCCTTCACAATAGGAGGCAAATTGACAGTTTTTTTTTTGTGGTGTTGCGGTCGGCGCACTCCTCGCACCACTCCGTCCGGGGCGACAGTGGGGCGTAAGCACGCACACCTGCAACCCACCCAAATACTACGTCGCCTTCGTCGTTAGACCGACCACCGAAGCAGGGTTACTTGTCATCAGTGGTCGGCCCGACAGAATACCCCCTAATGGAGTACCCTCCCATCGACCGACGTCCCCCCCCCCCCTCAGGGAGAACGTCGGTCTTTCCTCATGCGGTCGGCCTCTTGGCGGGTGACGGACTAATTCCCCGGTTACGTCACCCGCGGCCTCGGCTAGGGCGGCATGAGGCGTAGGTAGTCGCGCCTACGCCGCCCCAGTCGTCGGCGGCGCGCGGGTCGCTTCGTCGAGGCTGCGCTCCTCGCGCACGCGACCTGCCGCCTCCTTTTGACCTTAGCATGCTGATCAGACGGGTTGATATAGGGTTTTATTTTGAGTTTTCCTTCGGTTTTATAGATGTTATATGCATATTATATCCCTTAGTCGTCTTTACAACATTCACGGACAAGATAGGGAGTGGTGATTAGTATTCTTACTCAGTCACCACATGGATATTAGATTGTTTACATGCTACATATTAATATACCCTATGAGAATTGATTTGTTAGTGTATGTGGATTATAATTAAAGTGTCATGGTAAGTATAAATGAAAAAGAAGATACTTGAATCTGGGATTTTCCAAAGATTAATATGACCACCCATGAAGCGGAATATAGTGTAGCAATTGCTTATACGAAGTTAAAAAATGTTTAAAATCAATCTTATCTTACAACCAATTACTTTCCATTTATCAACAAGTCCGCTCATTATTTGATACTATTTAGCTTGTGGTGACTTTGCGGGCAGGCTTTTATCAAAAATATAATTTAGGAAAACTGGTTTATAAATACGACCAAATTGTAAGTAGCTAAGTTTAATCCATGAGTTACCTTTCTAATTTTTCTAATGTCAAATCAATTCTCTACGGTAGGAATCGTAGGATTCAGGGCGCTCGTGACGGTTGCATTTGCAACACTGGTTTCCTGGAATCAGATTTCATCAAGCGCACGTGTATTAAACATTGACTGTTAGTTATATATTAATATTAATTAATTCCAACGATTTCATGGGGCCGTCCGGGCTTAGGTGCAAAATATAATCCTTATCCAATTTATATACGAAATAAATAAAGAATTGTTTTAACCGAGTCGACTAAATGATAATATTTAGGCCTAACTCTAATTTCCATGGTATTTACAAACTTATTTCGTAACCATCACACGTGCGACCTGTAACGGTGTTTGTCCAAATATTTGACCTTAGCTTATGGTAGTTGATGTGACACGTTTTTTTGTGTATTCAGGTGGCGTGCGGCAGACTTTTGCCCATTCCGTTGCGGGAACGGACGATGCAGAAGTACTGCGGTCGCGTGTTCTGGTCGCGATGGTTGCGGCGACAACAGTGACGAGATAGCCTGCAGTATTTGTAGTATGTATCTTTATACATAACTTCCAAAAACCTCAAAGTTTTTTTTTTGTATATGGGGTCTATATACTTATTTATCACTTTACAACAATTTATGATATATTTTGCTTACAATTAATGATACGCATCGTGAAC
Organism: Lymantria dispar; assembly: GCA_032191425.1. NCBI lineage: Eukaryota > Metazoa > Arthropoda > Insecta > Lepidoptera > Erebidae > Lymantria > Lymantria dispar. The sequence continues at coordinate 25,317,733 of CM063444.1, read as the reverse complement.
TACCGCAGTATTTAATTATTAAGTTTAGAAATTCGTTCCATATAAAACTTCCTGGGCAATATTTGAATAATTACATTCGTAAACGACTTTGTCTTCTCCTTCAAACCGTTTGGATTCCCACCGACGATCCCACAGACTCAAGACTGATCTGTAGGATCGTCTTGAACTTCTTTCACAAGAAGAGGCAAATTGATCGTTTTTATGCAATAACGATGAATATTGTTGAATATGTTTACATTACTTCGTTCTAATTTTCTACACTCCCAGGAAAAGAATGAGTAGTAGTACTCTATGATCACGAAAATTTGACTGAATGAGACACGCAAATTTTTGCACTAAGGAATAAATCTCTATATCGCTGGGCACTTGGCAGCACACAATTAACAAAAGTTACCCGACACAATATAACTCATGGATCACACCAGGCATTGTTATACGTGCTAATGAAGAGCGCAAAACTCAGAACGGAAGATACCTAGACCACTCCACCATATATGCAGTCAAGGAATAATAATCTAAAAGAAAATGAGTGAGAGCTGTGAATTTTGCTGCATTTTTAACTTTTGGTCGTTTGCTGTGTTAACAGCTTTCTTCATAGTCACGTGGTATACAATATATCACTGTGACCTTGTTTTAAAAATCTAGCGACTGAGTTATGAGAAAATGTGTATCTTAACATGGTTGACGGCCTTTTGTAATGACGTAATTTAAGAGAACCTCTTAAAAAGCAGTCACTAAAATGGAAAATAATATGATAACTTGATTTAAGAAAAAAATAGGTAATATAAATTGCCTGGTTAAGTATGTGATTAATCATAATTCTATAATGACTAATTTGGCAATATTCATGATACTTTGAATAATGTTCGTGTCATATTTTACAACTGGACAGCTTCAATTGCTTTGAGTAATGAATGACCTAGGTATTCAACAATGTGTGAGATATGCGATCAAAAGCCGGAACGGAGTCATCATACTCTTATTAACTGTTTATAAAGAAGGTGCGTTACTAATTCACAACATACAGACAGTATGTAATAGAGGTTTACAGCTATATGATTCACAGAAAATTTAAAAATATTTGTGTGTTATACAAACAGCTGTTAACTATATCTATTTTGTGTCGTTTTTTTTTTGTACGTAAATTTGTAGCCTTTCCAAACGCAAGAACATTCCTACTTGAGTTTTATAAGTATAAAAGAGTTACAAAATGTATAAAACAAAAATTGGTAATAATATGAAGTGAATAACTTAACAAAATTAATATTTATAAGAATAATATGCATAAATATTTAATTCATTCATTCATTATAGTACATTCATTCGCTTAGTATTTGAATCCGTATAACAGGAATGCAGCGCACCATTCGAAGGTGCAAAGCGGTATACGGAGAGCCATTTCGCCGTTAAATGTATAAGGTGGAATGAAAGAGAAATTGAATAAAATGTATCAAGTGATAAGTTTAAAAAGATTAGTGTTCATTATGTACTATAGTAAATGTGGTCGTCAGGGAATTGCTGTTAAGTAACATTTCCGCTCAAATGGCTGAGTATGTGAAAGAGTGCGATGTGTGTAAGATACGTGAATCCTAAATGACGTTGGATAAGGACGAAAGTAAAACTGACCCGTATATTATTCATGCTCTATGAATGAAACGGTTATAAAACTAAATAACAGCAAGACCAAAGAAAAGAATTTTAATTATGTTTAGTCAAATTAATGGTCGAGTAGCAGTGAGCCCATTTTTGAAATGACTGGGCATTTTTTTGTAGGTGTGAATAAAAATTAGCTTGATGTATATTTAGAAATGAACCTTCGTATTAGAAATACATGTTTCAGCACAAAATAAGCCTAAATATCTGTTCACGAGAGTATAAAAAAGAAGAACATAAGAAAGAATCTATCATATCGTGATAATGGATGGATGAAAAATTCTCATGTTTGGGGGGCGTAATAATACCAGCACCTCTCTCTGATTTGAAAGAAATCATGCTGAAACATTGAGTCAATATGGCAGCAGCAGAAAACAGAATGATAACATTTTTTTACAAAACAATTTATGGAGATGTATAAAGGTGCAAAAAACGTCCTACATTTTTACAAATAATTTTACAATAGGATGTTTACAATCAAAATGTTTGCAAGATACGGTATCAATAAACTGTAGTAGTAGAACCATGCTATCCTATTGGTAAATTGTCCGCATTTGTACCAATCTGTCACAGAAAATGATCGGCGAGAGAGCCGAAGGTTGAAATTTTTGCAAAAGGCAGTAACGTGCTGTGTCCCTGGTATTGCAGAGGTCCCCGAGCAGCAGTTCCTACTTACAATCAGATGATCTACCACTCTTCTGCAACCAAAAGCAATAAAAAATAAACTGTCCACAAATGTACTCGACAAATAGTCTACGAAAGTTTTAATTGAACGTAACGGATAAGAAAATTTGTTCTTGAGATAAAGCTTTTTTTCATTCAATCTGAAGAGGATTTTAATTGAAATCCAAAACAGTTTGCATATTGGTAGAATTAGAAAGAGGATATGCTAAAGTAGAGCAACTGTAATCGGTACTTTCAATTTAAGGGGTGAACAGACAGCTTTTTCCGGATATAATCTATTTCGGGTGTAATCTATGTACGACGACTTTAGCTACTGTCCAAAAATAATTGGAATTTATAGCGATTGACCTAATATTAAAAATGTTAAGCGAAATGAACTGTATAGATATCGAACATTGTAGTCATGATCCATGCAAAACAGGGTCGATACAATCAGAAAATTGATGACAAAATAAGGAAAATTTTAAAAATCTTCTTCAAAGCAATTTTAACCTTCAATTTCTAATATATCCTTTGAAAGTTTGAATAGCTTTTTTTAGGGTATGGTACATGAGAAATAAAATTGCCTGTCACTACACAAAGTAAAAGAAAGTAGGTATAGCAGAAATTAAGAGTAAAATACGAATATTGTCAATGATATCTGACAGGAACTGTTAGATGGCCACTTGGCCAGACATGTGGCATATGAACGTTGTTGTGCATATCGTCAATTCGTCACGATAAGTAATGCCGTTACGCGAACAATAGAGTTTAAATGATACACTAGAGTAACAGAACACCGCAAGGCATAACAATGATTTAATTAAATAGTATTTATACTTATGAAATAAAGCTAACGGTCTAATCGCCGTGACTGCAGATGCTGTAAAATATAAAATAGATACATTAACATTTCGATAGTAAAAACTAAATTAAATGTGTACCTATTTACGTCTATCTTCATTTTTTACTTGGATTTTGCCCGTCTACGCACGTGTGGTTCGCCCCTACCGTTGAATAGGCTAATATAATTACCCGGGACATGAGTTTGAATGTAGTAACTACTCGTAAATAATATGGCATTATATTAGTAAAAGGATTTTTTAAATTGCATGGGTAAATCCATTGCTATATCCAAAATTACAAATTTAATTCTAAAATGGATACTGGATAATGGAGTATCTATGCAGTAAAAGAAAATCTCGAAATAAAGACCTTTGCTAACATGTCTGTCTTCAAGATAAATTTCACTCCTATTGTGGAGTATATGGAGGAGGTTCGAGCCAAGCAGTAGGACGTATATGAGTTGAAATGATGATAATTAGTAATATTAATATTAATGTACTCATGGGCGCTTAGGTATAATATAAAGAAGTAATTACAATCCTGTGTGGAACCAATGAAATACAGAGTTGGGATGTTTATCGATCTAGTTTCAGTGAAGTCGACAAATTCGCATTACCATAAAACCCTCATAATGACAAGTGCACCCAACAGCTTTATAATGAACATAAATAATGGCTGGTCCAATATTACGCATTAGTACAGTTAGCAGAGTGATACAGGAAATCGAATTACCTCCTAACAGTGGAAGAGGTTTTGACCCAAAAGTGACATAAATATCGTTTTATATGCATAATTTTTTGTACGTATGTATGACACTGATTAAGACTCCGAAGCAGCTGGCTCAATTTTGATAAAAATTTTAGTATGTGTTCAGGTGGACAACTGGACTCAATAGTAGGCGCTGTAATTGATTTAAAGAAATTATATTTTTATTTTTTTAAATAACCATACAATTTTTTATTTACAGAATGTCCTGCGCCACCGCAAACGCCATGAAGTTCTGATAAACTGTTACTTACGATTCTAGTGAACATTCCATAGCTGGATCTCAATGCTCAATTTTGTGTAAACGCCTGATTTCAATTAAATAATAATACCTACAGTTTGTTAAGAAACTTTAGTTTGTAAACTAAAGCCCGTCATAATTTGACAGTGGCAGATATTATAGTTATTTAAGGTTAGGAACAGCGTTGTAAACAATCTTATGGTACCTACTGCTTACAAAGACTGGCAATGTAAAATAATTTTATTCCTCCGAAAAGTATGTTCTTTGGATAAAACTGAAAAAAATCAGAATAATTATTTGAATAATTTTCAGTGTGCATATTCGTTATATTTTTATTTAAAAAGTACACTTATTCACATTAAATTCATACGAAAATTTTCGTCATAATATATTAGAGAAAGGTTTTGTTCCGGCAGAGTTTATTTAATAACATATTATAAAGTTTGCTAAAATGCAACGCTAGCGTGACTTTTCTATGTAAAGTCGAGTTTACAAAAGTTATCTTATAACGTTCATTAACTTTATATTAAACTTTTGATTTCAATTGGACAGCACTTACTCCTTGGGTGAATTACCCCACATATTATCTTTAGGTACCCCTAATCACAAAAATAATACTAATTTTATGTAGTTTTAAATACAACTAATGTAATTAAAATAACTTCTCAGATGTTGCCTATACTAAGACATTAGGACCTATATATAATATAAGCAGTATTTTTAAGCCACGTTTAAAACAAGACTGAAGATTATTATTTGAAAATTGCAATAAATTAGTACATATATCAACTATAAGTTGAAGAAGTTGCAAAAAAGACCATTTGAATCATGTCATTGTCAATGATGGGGTACACCAAAATGATTGCCATAAAAAGTATTAACAAGACATAATTGTAATAATAAATACCTCGTTTGTCCAGTGGCGTAAAAAAACGAATGAGATCCCAGATTTGAATTCAGGTTCGAGCAATAACTGTCATTAGGTTCGCTGCTAAAAATTTCAAGGAGCAATCACAGTCTGAAGTCTACTTGGTTAACGCTAAATGTCTCCTCTCCGATTACGTGGAACTAAAAGTTACACATTCGAGGATTAAAGCGGTTAATTTTTAATTTTATCCCTGAAACTTAACCAACAATATGCTCTATAATATAACATGATATTGGACAGAAAATTTTAAATCGTAGCAATTTTGTAGCAACTTTAAAATGTAGCTAGAAATAACTATAAATATTATTTTCCATTGAAAACATTTAAATATCCACCATCTTTTCTTTTTCTAGACTATAGAACTAGTAATAAATTTATATTTAGTGCGAATTTAATTGAGCTGAACGCAACATAAGTTAATGTAATATAGTGTGTGATTATGTGTGTGAATGTGATAACGTATTTATTAAATTAATTTTTTTAGATAATGACTACTAGTTTTATTGAAGGCCTCAATCCTTTGGACCCGGTAGATGGCGCTTATTTGAACTGAACAACGTCTGTTGGGTCAGCTAGTCTTTATCTTATATATATATATATATATTGTGTACGTGTGTATGGCACTGAACTCCTAAACGGCCGGGCCGATGTTGACGAAATTTTTTGTCTGTGTTCAAGGGGATTCAAGAATGGTTTAGATTCACAATTGAAGCCGGTAGGTGGCGCTGCGATCGATTTCAAGGAGAATACCTTTTATTTTATTTGAACAGAACAACATCTGGGTCTGGGTCATCTAGGGTCAGCTAGTAATATATAAAATTTATCATCCTTGTGTGGTTCTCTGCACTTGTATTATACTCGCATAAAACCATTAACCGATTTACCTGCTTTTTAAAGCATATCTACTATATTTGGTCGAGTTAAAATGTAAGAATATTTTCATACATAAAAAGATAATATTTGTAAGTCAAGAGAGAGAAAGATATTTTGGGCGCTTGGACACCACAGCCATAGATCTTAAAAATCTCAGGGAACAGTTGGATTCAGCTGGCACAGGACGGTTCTGAGTGAGATTCTCGAGGGAAGCCTATGTAAGCCTCACGGGCTGACAGAATGCTACAAATTATAGAAAACTACATTTTTTTAAGACATGATAACGGAGCGGGTGCCACTACTAGGCTATTGTTCTAATTGATGATTTAAATAACAGCGTCAATAGTGAAAGCGTCAAATAATGTATAAAACCACGGAGCATAGTCCTTACTCCGTGTATAAAACTTATTATTGAATGAATTTTTCAAAAAGTATATTTTCCGTGTGATGAAGGAGTAAGAATACAATTCACTACTCTCTATCTTGCCCATGGATGTCGTAAAAGACGACTAAGGGGTATAATAGGCACATAACATCTGTGCAAGAGAAGGAAAACTCGAAATGAAACCCTATACCAACATGTCTGACCAGCATGGTATAGTAAGTCAAATTCCCTCCCATTGTGGAGGACGCCCGAGCTCAACAGTGATGATGATATTTTATAAAACTTAACAAAAGATCCTTTTATTGAAATAAATAGACATTTTTCTCAACATTTTTTTTAAGGAATCACTAAACGATAGCAACCCTTTTAGGAGTGGTAGGACCACACTGTCGACAGTTATCTGTCTACAGCCGCGGGCCGGTCCGTCCGGGGCAGTACCATGCTCTCGCAGAAAATCGACGTCTGAGTAGTAGCAATTTGTTACTGCGCTTCGTTCGGTGAGCGAGAGAGCCGGAAGCCCAACTTTCTGAGGGTGATTGGATGTGGAGGGTTTTGGTGGTGCCCTTGGTATCACCGAGCCTCAATGCACGCATTCACACTCCTTTCGCTTTCTTCGCGGTAGGCAACGGCCTTGTAAAGGTCCATGAGCGGCAGCAACGCTTACCATCAGGTGTACTGTTTGCTCATTTGCCACCGTTTGCAATTTAAAAAAAAAAAAAACCTCTAAATAAAAACCTATGCTAAACGTGTAGGTATATGTTAACGTGGGCCACTGCAGTACAATTGCCTGTTTTCTTTGATCTAGAATAATAGGACACGAATGGACCCATAGATAGAAATTTCGAAAGTAAATAAAAAGGGTGATAAACTCTATACTGCTCTATTGAATTTAAAAGCGGAAATAAGCTCGAGTAGCAATAATAGAACACGTCTAAAAATGTGAGAAAACTTTAATCACATTTTTTAGATAAAACTTAAGCCAAGCAGTCAACCTCTAACCGTCAAACGGTCAATCTTTGACAATTCCTCTATTAAGGACATGAGCTCTGACTAACGTGGAATTGTATCAAGCACAACTAGGGTAATCTTCCAGTCATTGGACACTTAACGAGCATTTGAAGGTTTTGAAAAGTTTATGAACACATTTAAAAAGATTCCTGTTAAAATTTTTGTTATTTTATTATTTTAATATGCGTCTTTGTATAATACATTCTTAAAAATAACATTTAACAATAAAAACGCGAAAAAATCCTGTATAAAAAAAAAAGAGACAAAATATATAGTCATTGGACAGAATTTTTATTGTTGGACAGCATCAACTAATTAATGGACAGCACTTTAGTGATCTCTTAAAACATCAAAATAGTAAATGATATCTGTTTTTAAAGGAAGTGAGAGAACTAAAAATTGTTTGTAATTATATTTCTTGAGAAATTATTAAATAGAACATATATTTTCTGGCGACATATATTCCTGGCGACTCTAGGCACCGAAGAGATCATCAGGCGGATCGAGGCACTTGGGTTGAGGGTCGCCCCGGACAAGACGGAGGCCCTCTTGTTCCATGGGCGCCGTATGAGCCCTCCCATCGGCGTCTCGGTCACCCGGTCCATCGTCCACTCGATTGAGATCAGCATCAGGGCCCATATGAGGTATTTGGGCCTGGTGCTCGACGGGCAATGGTGGTTCCGGGAGCATTTCCGCAGGCTCGCTCCACGGCTCGTTGGCGCGGCGTCCGCCCTATCATGGCTTATGCCGAACGTGGGCGGACCGAGCGCGATGTGCCGACGGCTGTACGCGGGGGTCATCCGATCGATGGCCCTGATCGGCGCACTGGTGTGGGAGGGGTCCCTGATCGTCTGACTCAGGGCTTCTGTGGTGACCACAGAGGGCCATGGTGGTCAGGGCCATACGTGGATACCGCACTGTGGCGATGGAGGCAGCGTGCCTGTCGGCCGGGACTCCCCCGTGGGACCTGGCAGCGGAAATGCTCGCCGGATTGTATCGGCGGGTGAGGGGGGTGCGAGCGGGGGGCGGTGTGGTCTCGTTGAGGGAGCTCACCGCCTGGCGCGTCGACGACCGACGAGACGTTATTGCCCGTTTGGCAGTCCGGCTGGAGAGGCCTCGGTTCGGGGTGCGAATCGTGGAGGCCTTCTGGCCGGTGCTGATGCAGTGGTTGGAAAGGCGGCACGGGGTGCTCTCCTTCCGACTAGTACAGGTATTGACGGGGCATGGGTGCTTCGCCAAGTACCTGCACAAGGTCGTTAGGAGGGAGAGTACACCATCCTGCCACCACTGCGATTGCAACGAGGACACGGCGCAGCATACGCTCGAGGCCTGTGTCGCTTGGGCCACGCAGCGTCGTGAACTCGTCGCAATCATCGATGCCAACCCGGCGCTGCCGACCATCGCCCTGGCGATAGTCGATCGGTCGGTCAGGAACTGGGACGCGATCGCAGTCTTCTACGAGGCAGTGATCTCGCAGAAGGCGCGAGTACTTGCGCCTCATGCCGCCCTAGCCGAGGCCGCGGGTGACGTGACCGGACTGAAAATGCTCCTCTTCTTCATTCAGAACAGGAGGTGTGCCAAAAGATGTTCTATGTGTTGGGTTTTTGAGTTTAAAATGTAAAGTTGACTTGGGGATATTATATTTTCGCGCTATTTCTCGGCTTTTAACCATTTCATTTAATTCATTAAGTGCTAGATGTAAAGTATTAGGATCATAGTCTTTCTATTTTCCTTCTATAAACCGATATCCAAGATTATCTGCAGCGAACGAGTTATTGGACACATTCATATGAGTTGTTGGACACCCTGTCCAAAGACTAGTAGAAAATGTCTTTAAACAAAAATACAAAATGTAGTAGCTTTAGCTTAAAGTAAAACGCAGGGGAGTCTATAATAGATTAAATTTATTTAAATTTTAAAAATATAGTTATTGGACACCCGTCCAATAATTAGATTTTAATTAAAAAAACATTGAATAATTGGACAGCACATTATAACCGAAAAATTATGTTTGTAGGCACCAATTCCTATTAAATTCTTTATAAAATACGATAATACTTTACTGTGCAAACGACTAAGCCTATTAGATGGACCTTAAGAAAATTAATTGTTAAAAACTTTGTTGATAAACTTAGCAAATTCTTTATTTTTCACTAGAAACCGCGCAGACTGTGAGGACGCCGAGAAAAGTAAATATTTTTAAACTACTACTGCCGTCCATTACAATTGTTTTGAACTAAACTCATTTGCAAAAAAAACGGGCACCTAAGCAATGAACCATTTCAAATGTTAATATTTCTTTGTTTGATAATTATAGGTAGTTTTATCCACACAATTTGCTAAATTAATAAGAAAATAATCGTTTTCATCAGTATTTCATAAAATTTAGATACAATTTATGGGAAATAATGCTAAACCTCGCTAGTAGTGTATATTCGCTAGTAGTGCATATGCTCATGAAGTAAAAATAAAAAAGTTTTTTTGTTTGTTTTTCTTTAATAAAGTAAAAGCAGATAAATGCTTAGTATCGAGTGTGACCCCCTCTAGCTAAAATCACAGCTTGAATTCGTCTGGGCATGCTAGCGAGTATATCCCGGATACTTGCTTGCGGAATACGTTCCCACTCCGCAGTAATCACATTCTTCAGCTCTCTGATGGTCTGCGGAGCCGGGTGTACTGATCTCACACGCCGTTTCAGAACGTCCCAGACATGCTCTATGGGATTGAGGTCGGGACTTCGAGCTGGCCAATCCAAACGACGAATGCCGACCTCTTGCACATACGCATTAACATCGCGGGATCGGTGGGCGCGAGCATTGTCGTCCATAAAAATCGAGTCTTCACCTAGAGCGGCCAATGCGGGTTGTGCATGAGAAATTAGAACTTCCGTTATGTATCGATGCCCAGTCAGTGAGCCGTTTTCAATGAAGACTAACTCTGTACGATCCATTGAATTTATTCCTGCCCAAAACATAACAGAGCCCCCACCATAAGGTGTGATTTCTTCGAAACATGCCTCTGCAAAGCGTTCTCCTTGTCTTCTTAGCACTCGCCGACGTCGATCTTCACCGAACAGAGATATCCTGGCTTCATCAGAGAACAAAACCCTATTCCAATCGTCTTGAGTCCATGATTCACAATTTCTAGCGAACCTAAGCCTGTGAACTCTGTGCTCACGGAGTAATTTGGGGCCGCGGGCCGGGCGGTGACTGCGTATATTGGCAGCGAGAAGCCTCCTCCTGACCGTCCATAGACTAATATGCACATTTCTTACTTCTTGGAGGTTGTTCTTAAGATCCACATACGAAGATTTGCGATTTCTCAATGCGCGACTCACAAGAAAACGATCATCCCGTGGTTGGGTACATGGTTTTCTTCCAGAACCAGGCCTTCTCTCGACGGAACCAGTCTCCTGATATCGCTGCCAGGTCCTTTGGACTGTCGAGCGACTAACATTTAGCCTCCTAGCCACGAAACATTGGCTGCAACCCTCTTCAAGCAGCGCGATAATTTTGGTAGCTTTTACCACTTTATCTACCATTTTTGATACAGCCAAACAGCATTAAATAAAGCTTTGACAGTCAAGGATATGAAATTAATCGATAAAAATTGAATAAAAGTTATGAAAGTCGATGTTAACTTCTGGAACTTCGCGCCAAAAATGTAGGATAAAAAGGGGTTTTCTGTAAAAATGAACATCAAATGAAAAATTGAATTTAGAACGTACTTTTTTAAATACCACAGCATTTTTAAAACCGGCCAGTAAAGTGTACAAACGATTGAAACCTTTTTGGTATTGTATCTTTTTAAATATGAATGAAAATCAAAACCGCCCGTTTTTTTTGCAAATGAGTTTATTATGTATTATCAAAAGGTAGAGTTTAGAAAAAGATCAATTGCAGTGTTCCTGTTTTTAAAGCAACCTTATCAAATATGGTTGTATTGCGTTCTGTCCAATGACTGGTAGTGTCCAATGACTAGAAGTTTACCCTATAAGAGCCATTTATTACACGAAGGCTATCCCAACTATTAAAGCACCTATCATATTCTTACTCAATCAACATTGGCAGAATGGTAGCACACTTGTCTTATGCTACTAAGGCCAGTAAATCATGAAGTAGAAGAAGAGTGTTCTCTGTCAATCTAACAGGGTATACCGACATCTATTCGAAAATTAGTTAAACAAATACACGTACGCTTGATAGCTAATAGGTACCATTTTCCTTACCACTCAGTATCACGCTACGCTAATAGGTGTCGCTGTTAACTGCAATTATTAATACTCATTTGCCCTTCTTTAAGATGATACATATTTGAGGTGATATTTATATCATAAAATCAAATTAAAATATTAATTTATTTTACCTAAGAAAAAGACATTAAATTAATAACGCATATGTAATTAAATTCATTAGCAATATTCCACGCCGACACGCATGCGTCAGTCGCAAATCCATTTGATAAAAAGACAACACAGCATCCCTAAACCCTATCTTATTATATAAAATTTGAAATAACAGGCAATGAAGTGTCTGAAGGAAAGGATTGTTACTTGGTGGTTATCTACAGTTTTAGAGCCAATAATTTTATCAAAGGTGTTGAGTGACTCAACATTCATATACTTATCTAGTTGTGGCTTAAGGAAGGTGAGTTTTGTAAACCTAAAATATATTTTTCATAATTATTATTTTTATATCATGTGTTGTTTAGCCCTTATTACAACGAACTACCATCCCTTATATTCCTCTTGAGTGTCGTAAAAGACGACTAAGAGCATCACATCGACCTGGGTCAACTCCAGCTGTCTGATCAATGAATTCCCAAAGAGAGTTAACGTTAAGAAAGCGGCGGATCGCGTCGATCCCAAATAATTCAACTAAGAGCATGATTATTGAATTATTATTCTTACAGCATGCTTATTTTAAAAATAACACTATTTATATTATTTCAATTTATAGACATAACTAGTTTTTACCCGCGACTTCGTCCGCGTAGAAATCACGTGTTGCAAACGCAGATAGATGTGTAAAATGGTGTTCACAGTTCTACAGCTCCATCGTGTTGCTAGATGATGCAGCCAAGCTAGTTGTCACGGAAGCGGTCACTAGCAAAAGAGTGCTGGTGCTGTTGGCACTACCTTACCTTAGATGCCACCGTGTGTTTAGATGTCGTTGTCGAGGAGGCAGACGACTCCATCCTGCCACCATTATGATTTCAAGGAGAACACGGCATAGCATACTCTTAAGGCCTGTGTGGCCTAGAGAGATTTGTGCTGCGGATTCTTCACAAGCATCGCTGCCACGCTACCGAGCATCGCCATAATGGACACCGTGAGGAATTGGGACGTGGGCGATATCCTGTGCTAAATAGTTATCTTGCATAAGGAGTCGGCAGATAGACCGAGTGCTTGAGTTTGATGTCGAGGCTGCGGTGATTAAATCGGGAATTGGTTCGCCACGTGTGTAAAGACTAACTGCATGGGGGCACTGCCACAACAACACAGTTTGCTACCTGGGCACCGCCCTTTCGTTGCCCCGTACGCTATGTTCATGTAAAAGCCGGTCAAAATAATAGGGAATTCGTGGAACCCTGCAGAGCCTTCTATTGCCATTCTTTCTAAACTACGTATTTCGGGTCTTATATTCCTTTTCTCTTGCATGAAGAGGTTTACGTACCTACATATGTTAATATACAACCTCTTTATACACTACTATCGTTGCAAAACTTAACAGACTGCTGGCGGAATTTACTTTGAAACAGATTATATAGCGTCCTATGTTCCTATGAATAACAGTTTACTCTTAAATGTCTCCATTAAATAAGATATTTATTTTTCTTTAAGACAAGACCCCGTAATAGTGAATTAATCCTTGTGTCGCAGGCGACCTCACAAACATATAAATAATGACCAGAAAACCCACCCAGACTCAGAATAACAATTTGTCGATCGTACAAAATAATATCCAGCGTGGAAATTGACGCCTGATACCGGCATGGTTAACTACCATGTCATGTCTTAACCACTATGGGGGTTAAATATGTGTTCTTTAATTGGATGTTATCCGTATGATGACGGAGTAAAAATACAATTTGCCTCCTTTTTTGCCCGTGGGTGTCGTAAAATACGACTAAATGGAATATAATATGCAGATAACATCTATGCAAAAGAAGGAAAACTCGAAATAAAAACCCTATACCAACCCACCTGGCCAGCGTGGTTTTAGTGTTGCCCAAAAAAGTCTTGGTCTTGCGGTCTTGGTCTTGGTCTTGCGAGAAATGCGAGACCGAGACCAAGACCAAGACCGCTTAATTTTTGCAAGACCAAGACCAAGACTGGCCCTGCAAGACTTGAGCAAGACCAAGACTGGGCCTGCAAGAGTCTCGCGGTCTTGCATTTAATTCAAATCACCATTTCAGCTTATATACGGTTTTGCGCGTGCTTCTCGTGTCTTCTACATAACAGGAGGAGAATCGGCCGTGGCCGGAGGGGAATCGCCCCGATGATCGGCCGTGTTGTTACAGGTCATACATGTCAAGTTTTCCTTCTCTTGCACCGATGTTATATATTATAGCCCTTAGTCGTGGGTTCGCAGTCACGGGTAAAATAGGGGGTGATGAATTATATTCTTACTCCGTCACTACACGGCAAGTCAAATCAGTCTTGAGATATCCATCTATTGGCCAATCGATTCCCAATGTTGGTGTTGGCTTTTCAGAATTACTCTTCGGAAAGGCTTAAGGACAAAAATATCGTAATCACGAGAGTGCTCTTGCCCATTATACATATTTATATATCCGTTTATTCATTAGCCCAACGACGTTCACTGTTGGACATAGAAATATGCCTACAATTAATCTATATAAATGTCTATGTAGGGACAGAGTACGATCACCATCAGGCAGTACATGAAGCGTTGCTCCCAGCGCGATTTTGCCTCTGCCACGACTCACCCCAATCCACTAGTGGTTGGGGCGGTAAACTACGTCCCCTCAAAAATATCCGCGGTCCGACGTCCTCGTCATCTTCTTGAAGAAGAAGATGACGCTATTATGATCGCCCAAGAAAGGACCTACACAGCTCGCGCAGCGATAACAGATAAAACTCCGCGGTATCGGCCTCGCCGTCGAGGTCGAAAACCGCGCCGCGTAAAAGTCATTATCCTAAACTTGGCCACGCCCACTTTGCTCTCAGCGACGCCCCGAGCCGAGGTCCGTTCCCCACAGGGGGGAGCCCTCGGGCGATGTTCGCTTAACTTACTTACCGGGTTGAGAGCCATCGGCGCTCACCCATTGACCGCGTTAAGCTGTCAAGGTCATCTGCGACCTGTTGGTCGCTACACACACACAAAAAAAAAAGACAGTACGAATATAATTCACCACTCTCTTACACGTGGATGTCGTATCAAATCGGATCGGGCAATGGTGTTAGGAACCCATGAAAAAAAATTGAAATAAAAATATCGATTCGTTAATGAATTGAGAGACATGTAAGTTCTCAATTTTGTCATCGTTTTTTCGTGTAAATTGATTAAAATGTATAAAGGAATGATACTTAATCTACAACATATTCGTATTTTGTTAAATGTTCATTAGAATTTGAATAAATCAATGATCACGTTTGCATAAGCAAGACAAACTTCGCTTTAACATAAATCAGCTGATCGGCCGATGACCGTTGATGAGTCGCCTTTGTACCTACGTAACCATTGAAAGGTTCGCGCAAATCTAATACCTATTTATACTGTCGAAATTTTACATGCTTACATATATCCTGTCTGTACATACCTACATAATGCATAAAATTTAATGCATAAGCTCTTAGACACACATTTTTGTAATCACTATAACTTTTACGTTATATTGTTTTTGTAATATAATAATATACATTCTAATTATGATCTATGACTGTTGAACTACAACATACATGAACAGTTGTCCCATAACCTGATACACCCTGTGTATATATGTGCAAGAGAAGTGAAACTAGAAAGAAAACCCTGTACCAACATGTCTGACCAGCGTGGTATAGTAAATCAATTTTCCTCTTACTGGAAGGAAGCTTAAGCCCAGCAGTGGCACTTTTATGAGCTGTGACGATGACGACGAATATCATACATTTTACAAGTATTAAAACCATAAAATTTTAAATCAGTTTTATATGTTCTTGAATAAATAGTATATTAAGAGCTACATAGATCCAGCGGCCAAAGTATTTATATAGGCAATAGAGCAACAGGTTTTTTCAAGTATCCAGAGTATCAGTAACTAAACTGGAAATACAATAGATACATACCACTTAACTTGAAGGGGAATATAAACAATCGCATTAATTGTAAAATATCGCATTGATTATAAAATGACATAAAATTTATTGTATCAACTGCCTCGTGTGGTGACGTCTTAAGAAAATAGGGTCGAAAGTCCTGTCATAAGAGTAGTAACGCTGTCTAATGGAACACCAGGGGAATAGAAGAGTAATTTTCTCCAGTGGTAAGTATTGTTCGGCCCAACGACGAAGGCGACGTGGTTTTCGGGTGGGTCGCGGGAGTTGCGTGCTCAAGCCCCTCTGTCGCCCCGGACGGAGTGGTGCGGAGGTGCGCCGACCGCGGCCCACCCACAAAAAAAAAAAAAAAAAAAAAGTGGTAAGTATTGTATTCAATAGTGAACTATAGGCTAGCAGATGGATAGGTAGGATAGGATATTTGATTAATTTAGTTGGATTTTTCATTGCCATGATAAATTACTGTTACGTTATTCTAACTGCAAAACTTTGCGAGACTCTTGCTGCAATACCAAGACTCGGGTGCGCAAGACCAAGACCAAGACCTAGACTCGGGTGCGCAAGACCAAGACCAAGACGAGACCAGGTGTGATGTTGCAAGACCAAGACCAAGACCGGTCCAAGTCTCGTCTTGGTCTTGCATTTGGGCAACACTACGTGGTTTAGTAGAACAGTTTTTCTCCTTTTGCGAAGGAGGCTTGAACTGAGTAGTGGAACATACATATCTAAGCTGAAATGATGATGATGTTGATGATATGCCACATATTTATCATATAAATCGAATGACGAGAAATAATATGCCTTTCACGAGTTTAAAAACATAAAATTTGTTAAATGTTTCAGATAAAGTAAAATACTGCAAATTTCAACTATGAGGCAGATGAAAGTTGCTGTTAGCGCGCTTATATTTTTCTCTTGTATTGCAACAGCTATTTCATACTATTGGTATCGTTTATCATTATTAAATATATATAAACACAGTGAAAATGCTGAGATTACAACAAACCATAATTACATTCAAGGAACTCCAATAAGGAATGTTTCATTGGACAACATATATAAAGATTTTAAGAGAAATGACGAGAAGAATGACCCGTTTAATTTAAAAGAAACGTTTGAAGGTAATAAATATTCAGGCACTTTTCATTCATCAGTTCACTTCGTTCAATGAAATTATTAGGCTAGCAAGAGGCAAAACATATGAAATACCGGCCCAAAAACAAGTTTCAGAATGGAGTGTCCAGATCTGCATAGGTATATCTTTACTAATATTATAAATGCGAAAGTAAGTTTGTTTGTTTATTTGTTTGTTTATTACGCTTTCACGCTTAAACTATTGAACCGATTTCAAAAATTCTCTCACTAATGGAAAGCTATAATATCAGGGAGTAACATAGGCTATATTTTATCCCGGTATTCCCACGGGAACGGGAACTACGCAGGTAAGACGACTGAAACCGAAGCGAAGCGAGGGCGGGGTGCTAGTAATTAATAACTTAATAAATTTATTTTCTTTAATATAATTTCAGAAAAATTGGTTGATACTTCAGGTTGCAAGATACCAGTGACATTAGTCAACTATGTCAAGTATATCAAAAATAATACTAAAAAACAAGTCATCTGTGGAAAACGTACAGTATATTTAAAGAAATTTAATGACAATAGCGTGCAAGCTTTTATAAAGGATCACATAGTTCAACAATTTATGAAACATGGAGGCATAAGATTCGACTGCTGTTATCAATTTGTAATGAATGCTAAGGTATATGGACGCAATCCTAAACCATTGTAAGTAAACCTTTAGCTAATACGCACGTAATTATAAGAGGCAACCTATAGGATCATTACTTTCTTCAAAAAGATTTAAACTTTACTCCTGTCCCGACAAAATGGCCTTCGTTACTGCAAAGTATAAAAGATATGCATTTAAAGATATGCAGCCGAATAGTGATAACGTGATTCGCCAACAAATTATCAGACAGCCAAAAATGCCAAAAAATATCGATCAAACAGATATATTCAATCAAAAAGCTCATATATTTCCATTGTTTTTAGCTTTTCGAATTGTACGAAGTTTCAACACAAGTCAAAAATCCTCCTACAAAGTGATTTCATCAAAGTGAAGTGCTATGAATATA
This sequence comes from Lymantria dispar, assembly GCA_032191425.1. Lineage (NCBI taxonomy): Eukaryota > Metazoa > Arthropoda > Insecta > Lepidoptera > Erebidae > Lymantria > Lymantria dispar. The sequence goes on along the minus strand of CM063444.1, from coordinate 25,299,952 downwards.
CAAGCAAAAATATAAGTTATCCTATTTACGATGATATGTATGCATTTGCTAACAAAATTAACATTTCTGAATCAAATATACCCAAGTGCAAAATAAAGTATAATGTGCTGATGATAGGAATGGACTCCATGTCTTTATCACGAGCCACGCAAACCCTCCCGAAGACTAGTGATTATTTTAAAAATGACTTTTGGATAAGCTATAGAGGATACCACAAGGTATATTCAAACACTATTCATTTCACAAGAAATCGGGCTCGCGATGATGAGATTATCACCGAAAGTAGCTTAAAATTAACAAGAGAAACATCTCGTGATAATTTAAAGCTAATTTTAACTATTATCGAGCGAAACCGACATGTAATTTTATAAGGAACTCATGTCATTCAAGAAAATAAAATAAACAGAATTTAATTTTCAGATCGGAGATAATACGTTACCCAATTTGATGGCAATGTTCACAGGGAAGAATATGAGTACGATTGCTAAAAAATGTTCTGGACGAATGGATAGTTGCAACCATCTAATGATATGGCATGCCTTTAAGGAGATGGGTTACGTAACAGCTTACGGCGAAGACAATTTGCAACTGCCTGATACATTTACAAACGAATACGAATTTCGAAAACCACCAACAGACCATTACATGAGACCTTTCTTTCTTAAAAGTGAATATAGACACAAGAACAGCACATTTGTATGCTCAGGGAAAACTTGCTCGGGACAGCAAATATTAGATTACGCTTTAGATTTTGCACATACTTACAGAAAACAGACGTTCTTCGGTGTTTTCTGGATAAACTCGTTCAGCCACGATGCAAACAGCCAACCGCAAGAAGCAGACAAAATGTTAGAAAATTTCTTTTATCAGCTGGCTTATACAGGAATTTTAACGAACACGTTTGTGATATTCTTTAGCGATCACGGAATCCGATTTGGTGTACAACGTTTCAAAATGGAAGCATACTATGACGATCGAATGCCAATGTTCTTTATGTGGACACCATTATATTTTAAAGATAGTCATCCTTCTGAATATCATGCCATAGCTTTTAACCAATACAGATTAATTACTCCATATGATATTTACAGCACCCTTTTAAATATTAAACAGATATCAGTTTGCGGTAATGTTACCGACGGTCCATCAGAAAGCTGCCCAAAATGCCATAGTACGTTTAAAGTTATTAGTGGTAATCGAACATGTCAAGATGCTTCCATTCATGATAAGTGGTGTAGTTGCCATAAGTTGTATCCACTTTCAAATCAAGATCCAGAAGGAATAAAGAGTGTCAATATAGTTGTGAAGAACATAACATCAATTATTAAAAAGATTAAAACAAAACGTTGCTGGGCCTGCATGGATCTCACTCTAAAAACAATAATTAGGATACATTTTTATTATGATAGTGATAAAGTAAATCTTTATTACGTGGTGGCTTTTGCTATGGCTCCTGGAAATGAATCTTATGAAGCGACGGTACTACGAAAAAACAACGAAGCTGAAGGAACTATTGTTGGTCCGATTAATACTATAACTAAATACAGAGGTTTAGGAAAATGTGCTATCAATCATCGGGATCGCCTGTTTTGTGTTTGTCAAAAAATAAGATCTTGTTGACTGGTCTATATTTATTTTAATTTGTCTGTCTCTGCTTTTTCATCTAGAGACTTTATATATAACTAGCTGACCCAACAGACGTTGTTCTGTTTAAATCTGGAAAAACCGTAATAGGAGTTCTCCTTGAAATGGATCGCAGCGCCACCTACAGGGTCCAATTGTGAATCTAAAGCATTCTCAAAGGCTGGACGACAAATTTTTGCGTGTATTAAAGGGGTGAACACACGCACAAAATTTCGTACAGCTGTTTAGGAGGAGTTGAGTGACATATACACGTACACAAGAAACATAAAGATAAAGAATAGGAATCAATTATATGCTACTGTGATAACAATTATACACATCCATGTGACGGAGTAGGAATGCAATTCATCTTGTTCCTTCATTCTCTTTCTTGCCCGTGGGTATCGTAAGAGACTACTAAACCCCGCCGCACATGCCCACACTCGCATTGGCCGTCACGAGTCGTGTGTGAGTGGCAGTATTTAAAACCTATGGCACCAGAGAGGGCCTCAAGGGGGCCATACGAGTTGGCATAGGATTTTATTTCGAGTTCTCCTTCTCGTAAATACCATCATATTATCACCACGCGGATTTGTTCCTGCCTAACCCCCCTGAACCATAAGCAAATGAATGCCAATCAGTTGAAAACCCTGCTATGTACTTGCTATTGTGTATATTTCCCAAGCGATATGTTCGATAGATATTGATATATAACTCTTTTACATCGTGTTTGAAAGCGACATGCCTGATATTGTTAAAAAAAATCATTCCAAGAGCCAGTTGCCGCCTTGGTTCAAGACCCCAGATCCAAGCTAACTCTACACTATACCGAAGAAATCTCGGACGTCAGCCTATGCGAAATGTATGGCGCCGCGCCGTTCCTGTCGTTCGTCGCGCGCGACTGTCGCGTACCTCGGAAATGGCGCCAGAGATTTTCATACTTTGATTATTGTCGAAAAAATAAAATCTTATGTCAACTCGTATGGCCCCCTTCAGGCCCTCTCTGACTTGAGAAAATTTAACTAAATTTTTAAATTTTCTCAACTCTACTTGCTCCATGTCCGACAGTGGAACGTATAAGAATTGAGAAGAAGGAGAAGACAAAAGAGTACTAACACATTGATATATGACGTTTAACCCCACATATCAGGGTGCGAATCCATTGCCTTCTATGAGCACCTCTTCAGACTTCGAGGTTGTTATATTATTAAAGACAACACCTGACACAAAAATGAAATAATACCTTGTATTGCGGAGGACTTTACAAACATATTATTAACGGATAAACATTCCACCCAAACTTAGAACAACAATTTGTGGATCGCAGTGTCCTACGTGAAAATCAAACCTATGACACTGGCACGGCAGGTTAATATCGTAACCACTATTCCATCTAAGCAGTCAAAAAACATTCAGAACATCTTAACCGAAAGATCACAAGCTTTAATTCATAATATAGGGGAGGGTGGGGGAATCACGTACGGCGGGTAATGGCGAACACTAAGGTATTCGCATGTTAGAAAGAAATAGTAGATATCTCGAGTATCGCAATCGTAAGTCGGACCCGAACTTAGTGCCGAACAGTAACTGGTGAGGTGAAGCCGCGCTCGGTGTTCAAGGTAAGTTAATCCTTTTTTCTTCTTGTAATTTCATCTAATTTTTTATATAAATTGTATACGTGTATAATACTCTATGCAAAAAATAGTAATCTGATATTTTCGTTGTGAAGTAACGACTAAATATATAACTTATTTAAATAATCACCACTTGCATTGCAAGTTTATAACCTCAAAAAATTAAATAGTTTTAGGTTTCTGTGTGTATCGGGTATTGGCGGACGAATTGAGTGGGGCAATCTCGGACGTCCGTGATTACCCCGCTTACTATTATAGGTCCAGTTTAACAATTTTTAAAACGTCAAACATATTTCAGATGCCACGTGATTATAAAAGGAAGACGGAGAAAAAATATAAATTAGAAGACCTTGAAAGAGCCGTTCAAGAAGTTAAAAATAAATCACTTTCACTGGGAAAAGCAGCCACTGTATATGCTGTTCCAAAAAGCACTATACACGACTATCTCAACAAAGATATTGTAAAGATGCCACAAACTGGAAGGAAGGCCATATTTACTGAAGGGCAAGAAAAGGAATTAGAAGAACACATTTTAAAATGTAGCAGATTATTTTATGGTCTAACTATAGAGATGGTGCGAAAAATAGCTTTCAAATTTGCTGAAGTAAATAAATTAAAGCACAATTTTGATAAGAATACTGCAATGGCGGGCAAAGATTGGTTTTATGGTTTTAAAAAAAGACATCCCAATATTTCTCTGCGGAAACCTAAAGCCACTGCCATCAATAGAATATCAGCGTTTAATCAAAGTGAAGTGAAGATATTCTTCGATAAGCTCGAAGCTACACAAAAAAAAATACCAGTTTAATGCTAATCGCATTTACAATGTTGACGAGACCGGCATTTCAAATGTGCAAAGAAATTCGAGGATTTTAGCTCCGAAAGGGCAAAAACAAGTCGACATGGCCACAAGTGGTGAGAGAGGTAGATCCGGGTTAGATCAACGAAAACCTATTCATAGATTGGTTACATCATTTTATCTCATATGCAAAACCAACTGTTGAAGAATCTATTCTACTCGTGTTAGACAATCATGAAAGCCATGTAAGTCTTGCTTACTATCTGCTATGTCGGCAGAATGGGATAGTGCTGATATCCCTTCCACCACATACATCGCACCGTATGCAGCCACTGGATTTAACATTTTTTGGACCGCCTAAGACTGCATATAACAAGGAATGTGATTTGTACATGGCTTCAAACATTGGACGAAGAATTACACAGTTTGAAGTTGTGGAACTTTTTACTAAAGCCTTCAATCGCATCAGCAATATAGAGAAAGCAGCAAATGGCTTCAGATCAGCTGGTATTTGGCCATTAGATACTATTAAATTTGACGAAATGTTCTCCGACTTGAGATCACCTGACATTCAGATAGCATCGGCATCAAATGTACAAAGAGCAGTAACACCTAATATCCAAATAGCACCACTTGCACTTAATTGGATAGTCCAAAGAGCAACGACACCCGATGTTCAAACAACATTATCATCATTTATGCAAAGAGCAGTTACACTTGATGCTCAGATAGCTCCAATGGCACTTTTACAAAAAGTAGTGGCAGTGGACGATCAGATAGACTCGACGTCATCTGTACAAAGAGCGGCGGCACCTGACGCTCATATAGAATTGTCACAATCTATACTAAAAATAGTGACACCTAAAGCTCAGATAGCACCGATGGTACCTGTAATTGAAATGGTGGCTCCTGATGGTCAGATACCATCGTCACCATCTTTGCAAAGGGCAGTACCACCTGAAGCGCAGATTGTTCGGCGCAAATCCTTAACCGTTCCAGCTTCACCAGTATCCAATACATTAACTCCTCTACGAAATATCATCAGTATCCCACAACTACCACAACCAAAGAATATACAGAATTACAGAAAGAAACATTCAATTATAATAACTAGTACGCCAATGAAAGATACTTTAGAAGAAAAAGAAGAAAAAAAGAAGAAGAAAGCGGACCAAAAAGAAAACGTTAAGACTGAAAATATTAAAGCAGAACGAAAAAAGAAGAAAAAAGGGGAAAAAGAGGTAAATAAGACTGATAGTACCAATAAAAGAAAGAAAGGTGTGAAGAATTTAAAAGGTTTTGAAGATCACCAGGTTTTATGCAAGAAAAATAAGGAAAGCTACGGAAAATGAAGAAGTATATTATTGTTTGATTTGTAATGAAAAGTATGAACCTCCAATAATCGAAGACTGGATAATATGCTATAAATGTAAACTCTGGGCCCACGAAAATTGTACCAGTGGTGAAAGCACGTCTAGAGGATTTCTCTGTGATTTCTGTGCCGATTAGGCTATGTTCGTGATTACCCCATACGCCATCCGCAATTACCCCACATGCTGCGCGTAATTCCGGACACCAAGTGTTTTGTTTTTTCCTCAAAATTTGATTTTATCCTAAATATTTATCAAAGTTGATTATGAGAGTACAAAAATGATTAGTTTAAGTTAACATTTATCAATAAAAGACTTTGATAACTTTATTTCTTTTTGTTTTATTACAGTTCTCCCTTAGGTGTTCGCAATTACCCCACCTTCCCCTACGCACGGCAACTCACAATCAATATAGCAAAGTCAATACCTGCTTATACCACTGCCACGGGAACAAAAACACGAAGAAAAGGGTTCAAAACGTATCATACTAAATTTTCTTCAACGCACAGGCTATTAATTAGTGGAACACATGGAAACGGTCTCTCAGGAAATATAACCAATAATCCATATTGATATCACCTATACTAGCGAGTGGTGACGTTTTAAGAATATAATGTATCACCAGCCCTTACCGTCAGGGAGGAATAACACTATCAGGGCCCCTAGGCAACGCAATTCTTTGATCCATGGTCCAAGGTCCATGAGCAGCAGTATCACTTACTAACAAGTGTGCTGTTTTCTCTTTTGCCACCAACAGGGATAAAAAAAGGGAATAATATTGAGGCAGTATACACATTTTCAAAAAAAGTCATTCGACGGAATGTTTTTCTTCTTGGTGCATGCTCGAGGACCCTAGTCGGTGCGGGCCCCTAGGCAGTTGCCTAGTCCGCCTTATGGATAATCCGGCCCTGCTTACCGTTCCCGGACAAACAGTAAAAACCGGTTATGGGATCACCAGGAGAATGGGCCTACAGCACTTTGATGGGTAATTTAATATACATAATAATAATAATAATAATATAGCCTTTATTTCCATGTTAACTGTATACAAGTTACAATATAAACTAAAAAATAAATAAAATAATATAAATTACATATGAATTTTATATCCATATATAAATGTATATATATATATTTTCTTTTTATATTTATGACATGGCCCCGCTCCGGGTATAGGCCTCCTCCAACTGTTGCCATTTTGTTCTGTCAAGTGCTTCTAGCATCCAGTCTCTCCCAGCAATTTTTTTTATTTCATCGATCCAGCGGTCTTTCGGTCTCCCTCTACTCCTTTTTCCGCTAGGACCCACCCATTCCGTAACACGTTTTGTCCATCTCTTATCTGTGATTCGTGCTATGTGTCCTGCCCATTTCCACTTCAACTGTAGAGCGTGATCTCTTGCATCTATTAATTTAGTTTTTTTACGAATATCTTCACTGTTTTGTTTATCCATAAGCTTAATACCTAGAACACTACGCTCCATAGCGCGCTGGCAAGTACGGATTTTATTTTTTATTTTATTTTATTTTTTATTAATATACATACGTAAATATATTTATACTTCAGCAATTCTCGTTCATGTATGGATACATTCCATCAATAAGCTTTGATCATCATTAACAACAATCAACAATAGAATTATAAATAAAATATATAAAATAATTAATATATCCCTAGCCAGCGAATCTCGCTATCGGCAATAATAAGCAATCGTCAATCTCTTTTAATATTTGAGCACACAGCAAAAACATAATTAAAACATATTTAATAAACATTGTAAATAATTTAATTAAGTAATTATTACAAAAAACACACAATAATTTTATGATACAATATTACGATTTTACGTCATATCACATAAATTTTAGTCTACATTTTGTAATTTTAGTTTAAATAAATTCTAGTCTACGTACTGTAAATAAATAATTTGTACGCAAATGAGAACTCAAATTCAGATCTGAATATAAGTTAGAATCATAAAATATCCTTACCATTTTCCTGATAGATAACCTCTTCTCTCTCTCTCTCTCTCTTGTTGGGCAACGATATTTTTATTATTAATTGATAGTTATAATGAGCATTTATTGTATGTATCGATTACAGTTAGACGAAACTGGATCTAACAATTAGGTATTTTTTTTTTATTTCGAAGAAGATTTAAGTTTATCTATATACAGCAAGCAATAATTATGTGATGGAATTAATCATTTTATTAAAATAAAGAAAAAGCTTTAAATAACAGGTACTTTTATATAACTGTATAAAAAGCCGGAGTCCATAAGCCTATAGTAAAATTAGAGCGACCTGTTATTTCGCTGTCTTCGAAAATAGCGAATAATCGCAATTTGTCTCTAGTTTTTATGCTTCCTCAAAAGACAACTGCAAAGTTTGACACCACACTAGCGCTAAGATATAACGTATCAAAACGCTGCCATATTAGATGCTACGGTGACATAAAAAGACCCATTTCGTTTACTGAAGTCTAGCCTAACTGGTGAAAATTACATAATTCTAAAATAGAATACAAAATATCTAGTTGGAGAACGACTTCCAACCGTTCACACCTCTACACCGCTACATCCCTATTCCGTCCAGCTTATTAGTTTTGTCTAGCGGTTACATTACCGTAAAACCTAATTTATACCTCGAATTAGCGACAAATTGAAGAATGAATGAACATTATTGCTTCAAAATATTCATTCAACATATGTGCCGTATAATTATCAAAATTTGACCTACACCCCCAGAAAATATATCGTATTATGTTTCGCAGCACAACGATGTGCTGTATAGAACGGCTTGCTGTACCATATTCCATCATTTTTGCGCTTCACCTTGTGGTTGTTAGGTAATAAATAAACCTTAATTATGTTTATCTCGCGCACGTTGTTAAATATCTTTATGTTTCTAGTGATGTATATTAAGCAACAGCAATATATTTGTATGAATAAATAAACCTGAATTTATTTCACATCCTCTTTTTTATCGCGTGACAATAAAGAGGAGTTAGAGGAAGAGGAGATAACCTACTTCACAAAGAGATTAATACGAGGAAATTTGTTGTACAGTTACAATAATTAAATAACATTACATTTTAAATAATAGTACTGCAGTAATATTATATAGATACCTAATTTATTGGCTTGAAGGGGGAATATAAGGGTAATAATACGGTCCACCATGCTGACCTGTAGCCAGGGCTGGGCAAAATACATGCTTTGATTTAATTAAATTACAAAATACTATTTTGCATGTATTTAAAACACGAAATACAAAATATTTCTAAATTGTGTATTTAAAACGCAAAATAACTAAATACTTGCATTTTAACGAATGTTATTTAAAATACAAATTACAAAATACAAACGCCTGGCATCAACTGCAAGATTTTCAATTCTTTGCCTCTAATGTGTTCACAACACACATTCTTTTAACGTTCTTTTTGCTAAGAGAGAGTCTCCCACCCGGGCGTAATTTGTTACGCCGACGACACGCTCGTCACAGCCCGGGGTGGGACGCTGGAGGAGGCGAGAGGACTGGTATCTCTCAGCACCAAGAAGATTGTTAGGCGGATCGAGGCGCTGGGGTTGAGGGTGGCCCCGGACAAGACGGAGGCCCTCTTGTTTCACGGGCGTATGGGTCCTCGGTGTCTCGATCACCATTAAGTCGGTTGACATAAGCGTTCGGGCCCATATAAGTAGTTGGTCCTGGTGCTCAACTGGGCATTGGTGGTTCCGGGAGCATTTCCGCCGACTTACTCCGCGACGTGTCGGCGTGGAGTCTCACCTCTTTTGGCTCATGCCGAACGTGGGCGGACCCAGCGCAGCGTGTCGACGGTACGCGGGACTCATCCGGTCGATGGCCCTGCACGGCGCACCTATGTGGACGGGTCCCTGACCATCCGTCTTAGGGCTATCCTGTGGCATCCACAGAGAGCCATGGCGGTCAGTGTGCCTACTCTGGAAATCCATTCTAATTTCGAATCCGATTCAATTCCAATCTCACCAAACTTATATTTGATACTCTTGAACAAAATCGAGAATGAATTCTTCGCGTTTGGCGTTGTTATTTTCACCAAATGTGTCGTATTTTCTTATTTTAAATTAATAACGTTATCAAACTCGGTCACTACAAAGACACTTTCTTGCAATTTGTGCAACATTAACGATTTTAAACTGCGTCATAATCGCGTCGGGAGTAGCAAATATTTGATTTAATCGACGAGAGTCGAATTCATTTAGTTAAAAAAATTTCCGCCAAATTCGATTCCAATCGTGCGCTAGTGTCGCTTTCAAGAGTACCAAATTTGCTCAATTTCGAGCTGCGATTGGATTTAAGATTGGAATCGAGATTCAAGAGTAGGCACACAGGGCCATACGCGGATATCGCACGGTAGTGACGGAGGCAGCGTGCCTGTTGGTAGGGACTTCCCCGTGGGACCTGAAGGCGAAGATGCTCACCGAGTTGTGTTGGTGGGTGGCGGAGACGCGAGCCGGAGGCGGCATCGTTTCGTTCAAGGAGATTGTCGCCTAACGGGACAATGTCCTCTGAGACGTCATTGCCCGTTGGGCAGTCCGGCTGGAGAGGACTCGGTTCGATGTCTGGACCGTCGAGGCCTTCCAGAGTGGTTACATCGGCGGCACGGGGTGCTTTCCTTTAATAATAATAATAATTTCATTTATTATCATAAAAACATTACATAGATATGTGGGAATCTCTGGCTCCTCCTTTCAACTGGTGCAGGCGTTGGAGCACGGTTGCTTTCTTCAAGTACCTGCACACGATCGTGAGGACGGCGAGCACACCGTCCTGCCTCCACTGCGATTGCGACGAGGACATAATCGAGGTGTGTGCTGCGTAGGCCGAGCAGCACCGTGAACTCGTCGCAATCATCGGTGCTGACCTGACGCTGCCGTCCATCGCTAGGGAGATACTCGGTAGCGTCAGAAACTGGACACGGTCGCCGCCTTCTGCGAGGCAGTTATCTCGCGGAAGGAGGCGGCGGGTCGTGTGCGTGAAGAACGCCTCCACGATCACACAGTCCGCCACCGGCGACCCCCTGATGCCGCCCTAGCCCCAGCCCTAGAGGCTGCGAGTGACAGAACCGGGGATTTTAGTCCGTCACCCGCAGAGCGCGGCGGCGACCGATGTCTCGGCAAAGGTACTTCGAGAGGAGAGGGTACCCCCTCAGGGTATTCCGTCGGGCTGACCATGGAAGACAAAGAATTCGGTATCACTGGTCGGCCCAACGACGAAGACGACGTGCTACGGCGGGTTATGGGGCCGCTCCTCTGTCGCCCCGGACGGAGACGGGCGCCGGGTGCCCAATCAAAAAAAAAAACGTTCTATTTGGTAAACAACACATTTTATACCTAGGTTGGGAACATTGATACTAATATGACTCTTTATTTCAAAGAACAGTTTAAATAATTAAAGCTTTTTTTAAGACAACACTCTGCACGAAGTAAATAATCCTTATTTGTGAGGCATTTTACAAACATATTTAACGGACACAAATTACATCCAGACTTAAAACAACAATTTATGGATCGCATAAAGTGTTGTCCTGCCTGGGAGTGTAGATTAGTATCTTAACCACTACGCCATCTATGCAGCCAAAATCTATTCTATTGTTATAGAATAGGAGTAAAATGCACCAAATTGCAATCCTGCAGCCAGTCGCACTGGTCTAATCTTGTTCGTACATACATTAACGTAGGCGGAAGGTTGCCATAGTAACCATTGTCGCCCTGAATGTAACCCAAAGCTGTTTCAATGCTCCGATGAATTCCTACAAGTATTTATGTAAAGACGTATTTTCAAGCCCTAAGTATTTAAAATACAAACTACAAAATATCCCAACGTTAGGTATTTGAAATACCAATTACAAATTACATTTTTAGGAAGTAATTAAAATACAAATACTAAATACGTATTTGTATTTCAATTACGTATTTTAAATACAAGTAATTTAAATACCACCCAACCCTGTTTATAACTATACTCCGGCCGCTCTGAGTTTGCGTTCCTGACAGGTCATGACAGAATGAGCGATGTAACTTTGAACTGCCGTACTATTTACGGCACAATTTTAAATATCTTATATTTACCTTATTAACGAGTAATAACATTTACAATAAACGTATTAATTTTCGGCTAAAATTATTAACAATTACTCAACAAATATAAAAACAATAGTTTTAAAAATCAAAATATGTCAAACTGCCCTGTTTCAAGGTTTTGTCTTATGTTTGTTTTTGTAGTGATGGGACAAAATAACGAGACAATTGTAATCGCATACTTTTATAATCTTAATATAATCTGGCGGTATAATATTAATAAAACGTTATAATTTTATTTTATAATATATAATGTATTTACTATTTAATAAAGTTAGTAATAGGGGAGAGTGGGGGAATTGAGAACGGCGGGTAATTGGGAATAGCTAGGTAAGTACTACTTCCCCCCGCAGTACATCGTCCCGATATTTTTTAACGCATTCTTCCAGCGCCCCTCAGTTCGTACGCAACAGCAAGAGTGAAAGGCCGCGCGCATCCTGTCACGGTATGTCAAACAAGTTTTATTACGTTTTTGATGTAATTTTTGTCATGTGTTACAATAGATGTTAGTATTATATTTTTGAGTTCAAAAGGCACCCCATTTAGTTATTATCATGTACGTACTGTGTATTTACAAACCTTACGCGACTTGAAGTTCGCCAAAAATTCCATTGAGCATGGCAGCCATTTTGATTTATATTGACTACTTCGGGCAATTGGGAACGGCATCAAGCGGGTAATTGGGAACATTTCTAATTACCCCTTGCGTTCTTAATTACCCGCAGTAGTGTTGATTAATTGTGTAAAAATGTATTAACGTTTCATATTGTTTTAGATGCCTCGAAATTATGTACGTAAGACTAAAAGAAAATATAAAATTGAAGATCTTTGCCTTGCAATAGAAGATGTCAGAAGTAAAAAACTTACATTAGGCCAAGCTGCTACCAAATATTCAGTACCTAAAACCACATTATTTAAACAAATGAGACAAAGCAAATTCAAAATACAAAAGAAATCGATCGACTGTGTTTAATAAAGAACAAGAAGATCAGTTAAAAAATACATTTTGGATTGCTGCAACACTTTTTATGGTATAACACCAAGTACACTACGCAAAATTGCTTTTCGCTTTGCTGAGGCTAATAAACTAAAACACAATTTTAATAAACAAACCCAGCTGGCAGGCAAAGACTGGTACTACGGTTTTATGTCTCGACATCCTTCCATCAGCTTAAGAATCCCAGAAGCTACTTCGCTTAATAGAATAACCGCTTTTAACGCTACTGAAGTAAATCTCTTTTTTAACCAATTAAAAACTATACAAATTAAATATAATAGTCCTGGTCATCGTATTTTTAATATTGACCAAACCGGAATTAGCACAGTCCAAAAAATTCCAAAATTTTAGCACCAAAGGGTTTGAAACAGATTGCAAAAGCGACAAGTGGAGAGCGCGGAGTCACGACAACGGTAGTTTGTGCTGTTAGTGCTTGCGGTGTATACGTGCCTCTCATGTTTATTTTAAAAGAAAGCGAATTAACGTTCTTTTAATTAAAGGCTGTAACAGTGACATGATTGCCACGGTCTCTGATTCCGGCTGGATTAATGAGTCCCTGTTTATTGACTACTTACGACACTTCATTTCTTTCGTAAAACCTACCAAAGAAGAACCAGTATTATTGGTACTCGATAATCACGAAAGTCATATTAGCTTGGGTGTATATGAACTTTTTAGAGAATATAATCTGCAAGTTCTTTCCTTACCTCCCCATGTATCACACAAAATGCAGCCATTGGACCTAACAATCTTCAGTTCACTAAAGATGGCTTACAATAAAGAATGTGAGCTCTACATGGTTAACAATCCTGGTAAACGAATTACACAATACGAAGTAGGAGAACTTTTTACAAAAGCGTACAATAAAACAGCCAACATAAACAAGGCTGTCAATGGATTTAGAGCCGCTGGAATTTATCCTATTGATCCGAACAAATTTAATGATATCATTGACAATATAGTATCTGATCAGACTTACACAAGTCAAACTCAAGAATGCAATGTTCATCAAACTGCATCTGAACAAAGTTTTAATGAGTCCGTTAACACTGTCAGCCAGAGTCAAACATCAACACAGGATGCACTTTTTACTTCCGAAAATGCCAATGATTTGAGCATTACCGTTAATACTACTTCTCCATCCACTTTAGTGCCTCTTGCCGAAATAATCAATGTGCCTATAATTCCTAAAAAGGGAACCATATCTACGTGACAGAATAAGAGGCATTCTCAGATTTTATCTAGCACACCAATAAAAATTAAACTCGAGGAAAAACAGAGAAGACAAAGTCAGAGAAAACCTAAAAAAGAAAATGTTACGATTAAAGAATCAAAAATACACATTAAAACTACACAAAAAATCAAGGGTAAAGTCGTAAGAAATTTGAAGAAGGCTTTAGAAAATGAAAACGAAGAGGAGTTTTACTGCATAATGTGTAACGAAAAATATGAGTCCCCACCGACAGAGGATTGGATCATGTGCACTATGTGTAAACTCTGGGCACATGAAAAATGCACTGACGGCGAGACTAGTCAAGGTTACATGTGTGATATTTGCCGATCAAACAATTTGTAGTTATTATTAAGATTTAATTGTGTCGATCTTATTTACCCCGTACCGTTCCCATTTCCCCCGCGGGACGATCTCAATTACCCCATATGGTATCGGGTAAAAAGGAACGCTATTGTTTTTTTAGTTTATTCATATTTTTAATAAAACGTTGATTTTTAAGATTTTTTTTGTTACCAATAATTAAGTAGGTAAGCAAAGTTTACGTTTCAATAAAAGTTGATTATTTTTATGACTTTTTTCTATTATTTTTAAACATTTGAAGTGTTCCCAATTTCCCCACTTTCCCCTACGACAAAGGTACACCCAATCAAAACTTAAGAAAATAAATATCGTGATAACAATCATCTATAAAAAAAATGAAAATAAAATGACTTACTACTTTATATTACTAGTGAAAAATGGCTACCCGTAATAGCGTTGTGGGGACCGCCATTTTATGACAGTCGCAAAGAGCCATTTCTTGTCGTCTCGCGCGCATAGACTACATACTCCAGTGTTTCGCAATATGTATTTTCTCGTGACTGTTATTGTTGTTTATTTGACTGATTCTCCTTGTTATATGAGTAAGTTGTCAGCCTCTGCGCTAATCTAGACTTTTGTTGTGTATCGTATATTACTGTTCTGCACTTTCGGTGCAAAATAATAATGCCGAAATACGGTTAAATATTGAAAAGTGAAATAGGAGAACTAATTATCAAGCTCCAATATTACCTTGAGCTTGAAAGACAAAATGGCGGAACCCGTAATTATAACAAGACAAGAGCGTATCTCTCAGGCGCTTAGAATAAGCGAACGGACAATAACAAATATTAATACAGAAAAGTTCGGCTCCTCGGGCACTGGAGAAAATATTTTACGAACACCAAAAAAGGAAATGCAGAAATGAACCTATAACAGACAATGATAGCTTTGAGGCTGATGCTATAAGGAATCACATTTATTTATCATCACTCACCATAGTTCATAAACATCCAAGTACTGAGCTCGAGCCTCCTCCACAATGGGAGGGAAATTGACCAACTGCACCACGGTAGTTAGACGTATTGGTATAGGGTTTTATTTCGAATTTTCCTTCTCTTGCTTAGATATTGTATACATATTATAATCCCTTAATCGTCTTTTACGACACCCACAGGCAGTAAAGGGGGTGGTGAATTGTATTATTATTCCGTCATCACACGGAAGCATATATATATAGCAGTTATTATCCCAGAAGTGAATACCTTAATAGGTCATCGGTTCTAGCATCTTTGAAAGCAGCTGATTTGTTTCTTCTGGAAAATTCTTTTAGAAAGGAATAACATAATTTTAAAAACAATTAACTTTTTGAAAGAAGCGAAAAATATTGATAATTGGGACAATACCGCTTCCATCGACGAGATAAGGCTAAACCCCAACCACACGCTTTCTCGTTCTTGGACAAATGACACTCAAGCGTCATCGTCGAAAGTGCCAATGGGTAAAGGAACACGACTCATAATATGCCACGCTGGTTGTGCGAAGTACGGTTTTGTGGCAAACGGTTTATTGGTTTTTGAGTCAAAAACTACTACTGACCACCACGAAGAAATGAATGCGACTGCATTCAAGGAGTGGTTCCAGGATGTGTTGCTACCTGGCCTTCCAGAGCCTTTAGTTATGTTAATGGATAACACCCCTAATTATTCTGTGCAATTAAATAAAGCACCTACCAAAGCTATTAAAAAGAGGAATCGATGGCTGCAAAGACGTGGCAATGATGAAAATATGTCTACACTAAAAGCAGATTTGATGAAATTAGTCAATGACCATAAGCCGGCATAAGTTCGTTATGTTTTAGATGAGTTGGCTCTGGAGAACGCTTATTGCGTTCTTCGAATTCCCCTATTCCACTGCCAGTATAATACCATAGAGCTAATCTGGGCTCAAATTAAAGATTATGGAGCCGGCCATAATATTTCTTCACCGTATAGCATAAAAAAGATGAAGGCACTTTTAAAAAAAACATGCGAAATAATTCCTATAAATTTAACAAAATCTATATTGAATTTAATAAATAAGCATAATGAATGCAATAAATAAAGTTATTAAATATAATGAATGTTATTTATTGTACATCACTAGTTATGACGAATTGACATGTGTCAGGAATGCAAACTCAGAGCGGCCGGAGTATAGGTTGGGAGCATTGACTCTGTTTATTTCAAAGGACAGTTTATTATTTAAACTGAAAGTTTTTTTAAGACAACACCCTGCACGAAGTAAATAATTTTTGTATTGCGGGGCATTTTACAAACATATTTAAGTTTATCTAACGGACACCAATTACATCCAGACTTAAAACAACAATTTATGGATCGTATAAAGTGTTGTCCTGCGTGGGATTCGAACCCGCTGCACTGGCATTGTAGGTCGGTATCTTAACCAATACGCCATCTGTGCAGTCAAAATCTATTCTATTATTATAGAATACGAGTAAAATGCACGAAATTGCAATCCTGCAGTCAGTCTTATCTTGTTCGTTAACAATTGTCGCCCTGAATGTAACCCTAAGCTGTTTCAATGCTCCGATGAATTTCTACAAGTATTTATGTAAAGATGTATTTTCAAGCCCTAAGTATTTAAAATACAAACTACCCCAACGTTAGGTATTTGAAATACCAATTACAAATTACATTTTTAGGAAGTAATTAAAATACAAATACTAAATACGTATTTGTATTTCAATTACGTATTTTAATTACTGCCCAACCCTACCTGTAGCCAATGATTATACATTCGTTTATGGCTCACAGCACTTTAAAGTTAGTTTTTTTTTAATATCCTCGTGATTAACTTAGTAATTATTCGTATTGTTAATTCATGAACAAGGTTTTTTAAATAATTAGCAAGGCTAAAAAGATGTATTTAAATGAGCGTCAACCCGCATATCTTAAATAGTGCACATTTTCGATTTAGGTTTTGTTATTCCATCATTCCTATTGATATTTTGAAAATTTCAACCGTCATTAAATCGCTAAGGTTACGTACACATATCAACACTGTAACAAGATCAAGTAAATGTATCAATTTTGTATATCATTATATGACTGAAGCATAGGGCTAAGACGCGATTTCTACTTTCCCTTTCTTGCAATTATGTTAGTCGTCTCTTTCGACACTGTACGACACTTATTACACTAATGGATATTAGAACTCTCGCATATATTTTTCTTCAAAATTACGGTGATGCCATGGAATATTTGAAATGCTGGGGAAAAACAAAGAACCAACAGTGCTGTCTACAGAATGTTAGCGCTTTGTTATACATGCCTCATAACAAAGCAAGTATAAAGAAATGCATACTATAATAAAAGATATTTAAATTTTTCGTCTTATTGTCCATACATTAATGCTCATTATTTTGCTACTTATTTCTACATATCATGACACCATTATATTTTATTATTACTATACATGAACTATATGTCCTTAGCTGAGTTACAATACTGAAGAAACCTAATAGGAATTATAAACGAGTTTATTATAGTTCTACCTCTAAACTACTTTCAGATCTTTAATCAATAAATTCGTTTCAAATAAATAAATACAAATGTACAAATAAATGCATCGTCATTATAGGACTTACGCTAAAGTATGTTTTATGATACTTGGTGATGGCGGTTTATTTGGATATATTACGAACAAAGACAGTTGAGACATCGCCAACACAGCACCAACAAAGTTTGGCATCTGAAAATATAAAATATACAATTATATAAATAAGATGACTAAGCGTATTGGTCTTTCACCGGGTTGAGAGCCCTCAGCACTCACCCATTGTCCGCCTAAGCTGTAAAAGTCATCTGCGGTTTACAACTTTACACACACAAAAAAAGCCTATTAGTATAATGGATAAACATATGGATTATGAAATCACCATACCATAGGTCTCTTTCTTACTTTTCTATCATCTCAATGATAACAATACAAATTTAATTTATTCATGTCAGAGGACCGATTTTGATCGATCAATCGAATAGTTATTAGTTTATAACAAAGGTTTATAACCAGTGTGTGTTTCTTGCGATGACATACGGCACTGAAACATGGTCTCTAAATGTCGGCCTCATAAAAAGGCTCAAGGTCGCTCAACATGCTATGCTTGGTATTATTAGGTCCTTACATATGAAACTGGCGTTTTGTACGCGAGGAATATAAAGGCAATTATTTTTTGTAAAATATACACTCATTTGCAAAAAAAACGGGCACCTAAGGAATGAACCATTTCAAATGTTAATATTTCTTTGTTTGATAATTATAGGTAGTTTTATCCACACAATTTGCTAAATTAATAAGAAAATAATCGTTTTCATCAGTATTTCATAAAATTTAGATACAATTTATGGGAAATAATGCTAAACCTCGCTAGTAGTGTATATTCGCTAGTAGTGCATATGCTCATGAAGTAAAAATAAAAAAGTTTTTTTGTTTGTTTTTCTTTAATAAAGTAAAAGCAGATAAATGTTTAGTATCGAGTGTGACCCCCTCTAGCTAAAATCACAGCTTGAATTCGTCTGGGCATGCTAGCGAGTATATCCCGGATACTTGCTTGCGGAATACGTTCCCACTCCGCAGTAATCACATTCTTCAGCTCTCTGATGGTCTGCGGAGCCGGGTGTACTGATCTCACACGCCGTTTCAGAACGTCCCAGACATGCTCTATGGGATTGAGGTCGGGACTTCGAGCTGGCCAATCCAAACGACGAATGCCGACCTCTTGCACATACGCATTAACATCGCGAGATCGGTGGGCGCGAGCATTGTCGTCCATAAAAATCGAGTCTTCACCTAGAGCGGCCAATGCGGGTTGTGCATGAGAAATTAGAACTTCCGTTATGTATCGATGCCCAGTCAGTGAGCCGTTTTCAATGAAGACTAACTCTGTACGATCCATTGAATTTATTCCTGCCCAAAACATAACAGAGCCCCCACCATAAGGTGTGATTTCTTCGAAACATGCCTCTGCAAAGCGTTCTCCTTGTCTTCTTAGCACTCGCCGACGTCGATCTTCACCGAACAGAGATATCCTGGCTTCATCAGAGAACAAAACCCTATTCCAATCGTCTCGAGTCCATGATTCACAATTTCTAGCGAACCTAAGCCTGTGAACTCTGTGCTCACGGAGTAATTTGGGGCCGCGGGCCGGGCGGTGACTGCGTATATTGACAGCGAGAAGCCTCCTCCTGACCGTCCATAGACTAATATGCACATTTCTTACTTCTTGGAGGTTGTTCTTAAGATCCACATACGAAGATTTGCGATTTCTCAATGCGCGACTCACAAGAAAACGATCATCCCGTGGTTGGGTACATGGTTTTCTTCCAGAACCAGGCCTTCTCTCGACGGAACCAGTCTCCTGATATCGCTGCCAGGTCCTTTAGACTGACGAGCGACTAACATTTAGCCTCCTAGCCACGAAACATTGGCTGCAACCCTCTTCAAGCAGCGCGATAATTTTGGTAGCTTTTACCACTTTATCTACCATTTTTGATACAGCCAAACAGCATTAAATAAAGCTTTGACAGTCAAGGATATGAAATTAATCGATAAAAATTATGAAAGTCGATGTTAACTTCTGGAACTTCGCGCCAAAAATGTAGGATAAAAAGGGGTTTTCTGTAAAAATGAACATCAAATGAAAAATTGAATTTAGAACGTACTTTTTTAAATACCACAGCATTTTTAAAACCGGCCAGTAACGTGTACAAACGATTGAAACCTTTTTGGTATTGTATCTTTTTAAATATGAATGAAAATCAAAACCGCCCGTTTTTTTTGCAAATGAGTTTATTTAATTAATCAAAGTATGCGCCGTTGTTATCTATGCACTTTTGCCATCTATGAGATGGACAACGAAAACGTTGAAACCAAAAACGTACCGTGCTTTCTTTTGTTCTTTTGCGACACCAGCGCCGTACACATCATTAATCCTTCCAGCTGTTTCTGCAGCACTGGTGCCACGGTAGAACTCGTACTCTACCTCGTACCATATACCAATATTTCATGTTTTCCATTGTGCGGTAATAAGCGACGCCTAAGAAAACATAATGAGGAAAAACAAATGAATGATTGTTTTCAAAACTCAAAGGTACCAGCTAAATGAATGTATAAATTTGAATTTGGAATTCTTAACCAAAGAGGGGATATTTCAGATCAAAGTCAGTACGACAAAACGCTAATTTCATATGTAAGGACTTAATATTTATTATTATGCTCTACGTGATAAAATCCGGAATACGGAAATCCGTTTAAGAACGGGTATAAGCGACATAACATTGTATGGACTATCGTATTAGATTTTCAACCTGTAAATAGATAGTCCTATTATATTAAATAAATAAATAAATAAAAAAAAAATAAAAAATAACCCGCAGAATTAGCACGTTGAATTGCCAATGGGTAGGCCACATCGCTCGTTGAACCGACAACCAGTGCTGAAGATTCTCGAGTGGCGACCACGAATATGACGACGCAGCGTAGGACGCCCCTACTCGTTGGATTGACGACATCTTAAAAGTCGCAGGGAACCGTTGGAAGCAAGTGGCGCAGGGCCATTACGGGTAGCATTGTCGTGGGGAGGCCTATATCCAACAGTGGACGTCTATTGGCTGATGGAATGGAATGAAAAAATTGTTATTTATAACTCAGGATAATAAATAAAGGAACAAATTTTTGTATAAAATTCTGTTTGATGACAAAGTAAGAATACAATTCACCACCACCTTTCTTGCACGTGTAAAAGACGACTAAGGGAACCTACACAAGAGAAGGAAAACTAGAAATAAAACCCTATACGAACCCGCCTGACGAGCATGGTACATTCATTGTAGAGAAGGCTCTAGCCCAATAGTTTGACTTAAACACTATGTAATTAATTAACTTTTTCTACTTAGCTTTTATAACACACCCAAAAAGTTTCCATATCATCATCATCACAGTTTATATACATCCCACTGATATCCTCCATGATTTTGAACTAAGGTAAATTGACCCGCTATATGGCTGGTAAGACAGATTGGTATTAGGTTTTATCTCAAATTTTGCCTCTCTTGCTAAATACATATTACATCCCTTAGTTCCTCTTATTACATTACCATAGTGTAGAGCAGGGCTTACCAAACTTATTTGTACTATGACGCCCTTGTGTCTTTACCATTTTTTACGACGCCTGTCAACCTATTCTCTAAAAATACTTACCAATTTTAGTACTAGTAGGCTAGAGTAATAACGCGCGGCGCTCACTCAACTCGGTTGCATCAACACCCCCTTTTTTTGGGGTGGGTCGCGGTCGGCGCACTCCCCGTACCACTCCGTCCGGGGCGACAGAGGGGCCTAGTGGGGTACCCTCCCATCGACCAACGTCCCCCCCTCACGCGGTCGGCCGTTCGGCGGGTGACGGACTAATTCCCCGGTCACGTCACCCGCGGCCTCGGCTAGGTGTATCAACACCCCTGGGACTATGTCGCGTTACCCTGGGGCGTCACAACACACAGTTTGGGAAGCCCTGGTCTAGAGATTAGACTAATATCATAAGGAGGCAAAGTTTATAACTTTGTTATAATATGAAAAGAATAAAATATGATGCTTGGATGTAATGAATCAATCTAAAAAAAACTCTATTATAAAGTTATATTATTGCTAAGAATTTATAAGACAAACATATTTTATTCGCATAATTACCAATAAATAGCTATCCTCTTCTATCATGCCATAGAGAAACCATAATGAAGATACAAAAAATGACATCAGTATCATTGGAAATGGCAAGCACTCAGTGCTTTTAACCTTAAACACATGTAATAATTTGGTCATAGGTGCAGCTATTGTCAATAAGGTGAGGCAGCAGGCCATTATTCCTGGAACATGAAAAAAAATATATACAAGTCGTTATTATTCTTCACCTTCGATATACAGGATGTCCCAAAAGTCGACGTCAAGCCGATAAGTAAGGTCATAACAGTTATCAGATAAATATAAAAAATTTTGTTTTTTATTTTTAAAATAATTGCAAAAAAAAATATTCAGGCAAATGTACCTCCTGTAACAGTTTTTACTTTCCTGTTGCTACAAATCTTTACTTTTTGCCATTTTTTTTTTTTTTACTTATTTCATCCTGAATAGTGCTTCTGTAATTTGTTACCTTAAAATCTGAGCTAACTGCTCCAGCTTGAAAGAAGATGTCATGTTTTGTAGAACCACGTTTCTAAAATCAGTTTTTCGCTCTACTTTAACTGACAGTCCTGAAAAAAAATTATACCACGCAAGTCTGACAAGTAACTTTAAAAGTTAGCGCATTTAATAAGGATTCTAAAGTGGTATAACACTTATTACATTATTTCTTAGATCGGGTACAAAAAATATTTTTTCAAGGAAAGTCGGTTTTGAATAATTTCTTTGACTTTACTAAAAGTGATTCTAGTGAACTCAAAGCGTTTCTTAAAACCATTGTGTGGTTTGAACGAGACGGAGTGAGACATTCCATAAAGTGTGAGCGAGTCAGGTAGTGACGCTATCGAAACAGAGACAGAGTAAGTATTTTTATGAAGTATGAGCGAGACGGATAGTGACGCCGCATTTTGGTATTGGCATATGCAATACAGATCAGTACGCTACTCTCCTTCATTTACTACGCATGTTTTCGTATTCGATCATGTTATTTTGTGTACTAACTACTTTTGGCTTCGTTTATTGGACTTGTTTGCTTGTGATTTGGATTTGGACAGTATCGATCTCTCTACGACGACCTTCGCTTTTTACTGGACTAACGTGTGATTGTGTATTGGCACTATGGCTGTGTACACCACACAGGAATATGCCAACATGCACCTCATTTATGGGGAATGCAGATGTAATGCTAGTGCTGCCTCGAGACTCTACCGCCAGAGATACCCAAATGCTGATCGTTATCCAGATCACAAAGTATTTACCAATGTACATCGTCTACTTTACTCCGAGGGCCGACTTCCAAACCAAGTGCATGGTGAAGGAAGAATGTCATTACCTTACGAGGACGTTGTCCGTCAAGCAGTGGAAGAAGACCCAAGTACTTCGGTACGTACAATTGAGGCCAGCACAGGAGTTCCTAAAAGTACAGCTCATCGAATATTGCAAAAAAATGAGTTCCACCCATATCATGTGCAGCGAGTACAAACTCTTTTACCTCGGGATTATGAGCCTCGGGTTGCGTTATGTCAAACTATGTTTCAAAAACACCGTGAAGATCCACAACACTTAGAAAAAATTTTATGGTCAGACGAATCGACGTTTAAAAAAGATGGATACATGAACTTACATAATTTACACGAGTGGCACATACAGAATCTTAACTTAATGAGAGAAGATAGATCGCAATATCATTTTAAAGTCAACATGTGGACTGGGATTTTGAACGGAAAAGTCATAAGACGACCCTTTGAGATACCAGAGGTCTTAAACGGCGAAATTTATTTGGATTTTTTAGTAAACCATTTACCCAATTTACTCGAAGACGTGCCACTGAATATTTTGAGAGATATGTGGTTTCAACAAGATGGCTGCCCAGCGCACTATAGCCGCTCAGTTAGAGAACATCTAAATGCAGTATATCCGGGCAGATGGATAGGGCGGTCTGGTACGATCTCGTGGCCAGCCCGCTCACCTGATTTGAATCCATTGGATTTTTTTTATTGGGTAGCAGTTAAAGAAAAGGTGTATTCAAAACCAATCGAAAATGTAGCTGAGCTCCAAGAGAGAATTACGGAGGCAGTTGATTTTGTCAATAATGGAAGATTCGCCCGTCTGATATCAAGATCTTTTTTAAGGAGATGTCGTGCTTGTATTGCAGCTGAAGGAAAACAGTTTGAACATCTTTTGTAAATAAAAATGTTACCATTGAAACGGAACTGATTTTTTTTTTTATTTTATACTACTAGGATCCTTATTTGCTTCTGTGACTCATAAGCGTCTCTATCTTTCTCTCTTTACGGACCCTTTATGGAATGACTCGTTCAAACGAGAATTTGAAATTTGAGGTCTTAAGAAACGCTTTGAGTTCACTAGAATCACTTTTAGTAAAGTCAAAGAAATTATTCAAAACCAACTTTCCTTGAAAAATATTTTTTGTACCCGATCTAAGAAATTATGTAATAAGTGTTATACCACTTTACAATCCTTATTAAATGCGCTAACTTTTAAAGTTACTTGCCAGACTTGCGTGGTATAATTTTTTTTCAGGACCTTCAGTTAAAGTAGAGCGAAAAACTGATTTTCGAAACGTGGTTCTACAAAACATGACATCTTCTTTCAAGCTGGAGCAGTTAGCTCAGATTTTAAGGTAACAAATTACAGAAGCACTATTCAGGATGAAATAAGTAAAAAAAAAAATAGCAAAAGGTAAAGATTTGTAGCAACAGGAAAGTAAAAACTGTTACAGGGTGGTACATTTTCCTGAATTTTTTTTTGCAATTATTTTAAAAATAAAAAACATATTTTTTTTTATATTTTTCTGATAACTGTTATGACCTTACCTATCATGCGACTTCGGCTTGACGTCGACTTTTGGGACAACCTGTATATGTATGTATATATATGTATGTAACGGTGGACAATAGGGTGATGTATATACATCACCCTATTGTCCACCGTTATAATGGCAGAGATAAGTAACCTAGTATTTCACACATGACAGACAGGTTGACTTTCATTTCAAATTACAGTATATCCTATAGTTATCTACCCTGGTCAATAAATAGGTGGTGATTGTGTTCTTATTTCATCGACACAAAAAAAAATTGTGCCTGACCGAAGTTTCGGTTTCAGCCTAATTTCGGCCAAAAAACGAGTTTCGGCTTAGTTTCGATTTCGGCTGATAATCCAGTCGAAACTACGGCCATAACCGAAACCGAACTGAGAAAATTGTTGACCTTATAATTTACACCAAACTTTCAGTTAATTTACACATAAGTAAAAGGTAGTTTCGGTAAGGCACTAAAGAAATGCTTACTTCATCACCACAAGAACAGTAGTAAATTCCATTATTATAGATATAATAAGCAGAAACATTTTTTATAAATGAAGTCGGTATTGTGAGAGTAAGAACTCTATTCGCAATGCCCTATCATGCTCGTGACTGTCGTAAAAGACGACTAAGGGATGTAATATGCATATAACACCTATGGAAGAGGTGGCAAACTCGAAATGCAACTCTATACCAACAGGACTGACCAACAGTGTAGTAGGTTAGCCTAACTCCTATTGTGTTGTAGGCTTGAGCCTAGCAGTGGGACATATAGGAACTGTGAGGATGATGATGAAAAAGAAACTTAATTTTATGAGTTAATATGACAACAGCTAACCGTTAGACAATTTTAGTAGTAGGGACAGTCTGTTGCTCCCCACTGTTTTTAGAGTGAAGGACAGTAGCATTTAAAACTCGTATGTCAACACCGTCTTCTGTGAGGCAGTTGTGTTGTTGAAGGAAGTGGTGGAGCTAGTCGCAAGGAAAAAGTTCACATCAACCCAGACTTGCGGTTGGTCTAAATTGCTGTGGCTGATACTGAATGGATCAGGGATTAATTCACCACCAGCATGAAGATTAACACATTCTCAATAATTAAAATCAATAATATAAAGCAATACAAAAATGTTTTACCTAGCCTGGTTAAAAGTATTTCATTATTTTCTTCAACTGTAACATAAACAATCATAAATATCACATATCCAACTGTAATTAATATTTGTTTCAAAACAGTTGACTTCTTAAAAGTATACACATAGAATATTATTGTATATACTATCATTAATGCTTCTCCAATCAAATTAACCAGAATGATTAAATTATCTTGCTTAACTAATCCATATAAAAACCACAAACAGCATCTGCAAAAATAAAACAGTTGTTTTTATTTCAACTATTTACTAACATAACCATTAAATCTGCTTTTACTTACGACAATACGCCACAAATAAATGGTAATGGTGTGGATTCAGCTGTCGTTTTGTTTGCCACATATTGCTTACACACCAAGCTGAAACAACAGCCCAAATATGATAATTCCATGAAATAATAATAACTATATTACAAACATTTATGGCCACAATATTAAATTACTTACACGCCAGAAAGAAACTGTAAAACCGTTGTTATCACTGCTAAAGTGCTAACAAAATTCTTTACATCTGATAAATACATTCTCAGTCGTCGTCTTGTATTATTTTTTTCTTAATATGATCAATACTTATCTAACACATTTTCAATAACATTTAAACGTTCGCGTTTGTTTGTTGGCGAAAAGCCAATGATACATTGACATAATTGACAACGTAGACAGATTGACAAGAAATAGGGATGCTCGATCATCATCGATGTTCGACAACTGCACTTAAATTTAAAGTGTTTGTTAATAATATGTAAAATCCACGTTGGAAATTGTTTGAAACATATAATTTATGGTAGTGGCATTATATCCTATCTAGCGCTACCAAATCCGAGCCCTACGCCAAATTGCCTGCGTTAAATCGATAATTCAATACAAATAATACGGCAAAAGCCACGTTGAATTTATTTACTGAAAGTATCAGGTTATATACATTCACTCAAATAAAATTAATGTCGAGCCGCATCACTATAATCTCTTGAATAAAAACATAAATAAAACGCTACCGCAGCGAGTGTGAGTTGAACGAAAATTTAAGAATATAGTTCAATAAATAAATTAGTTGTAAAGTATTTACGATTGGCATTTAGAAAATGGCGTAGTGAGAGTATATTCTATAAACTATTAACTTTAAGGAAACATTCTTACCAGTATTTTAAATATATTTAAATAAAAAAAAAAAGATCTCCTGCATTCTCAATTTTGTCCGCCATAACTATCTACTACTTCGATATCTCATCTCATCTTAGCTCGTATATGTCCCACTGCTGGGCTCCTCCACAATGGAAGGGAAATTGACCTACTATACCACGTTGGTTAGATGGATGAGTATAGTCCAACGGGTGAAAAGGTTTGTGTATAATTGTAAGATTATAGGGTTACGGTAATATTAGTACGTCATTTTTTTACTACTAAGTTAAAGTTGAAATCACTTGTTGATGGAAACTTACAAGTCATTCACTCGTATCAAAGTACATACATATATCTATCTCAAACGCTCGTACGCAAACTAGACCTGGTGTCCATGTCCAAATACATCTACTATAGTGCTACATCACTGTAGTTGATGTATTTTTTTTCAACGAATTTTAATAAACTGGTCAAAGCGATAAAATTATAAGCATAATATTAACTCGCATCAAATTACAAGGTGCTTCTTTTTCTCACGCTTTTAGCATACGTCAAAACGATTAAGAGCTAGTAACTTGCACTGTAGTACCGTAGAGAGAATGTGACAAACTTAGTATTTTATCACAGCCAAACTTTTTGAGGGTGTTTGCGTGTGGTGGCTTTTAATGATTGCCTTTAGTATCACCGAACCTCTTTGGACATAATTTGTGTGTGTTCACACTTCTTTCACTTTCTTTGCGGTAGGTAGCGGCCTTGCAAAGGTCTATGAGCGGCAGCAACACTTACCATCATGTGTACTGTTTGCTAGTTTGCCACCGTTTACAATAAAAAAAGCCACAGCTACTAGGATGCTACTACGTGCATTAGAGTATCTCAGTCGCTGCTTTTATCAATTACTAGAATGCTACTACGTTCGTCATATTATCACAGTTACTGCTTTTTATCAACTACTACTAGGTGCGTCATAGTATCTCATATCGTCATAGTGTATCAGTGTGCCTACTCTTGAATCTCGATTCCAATCCTAAATCCAATCGCAGCTCGAATTCGAGCAAATTTGGTACTCTTGAAAGCGACACTAGCGCATGATTGGAATCAAATTCGGTGAAATATTTTTGAACTAAATGAATTCAACTCTCGTCGATTAAATCAAATATTTGTTACTCTCGACGCGATTTTGACGTAGTTTAAAATCGTTAATGTTGCACAATTGCAAGAAAGCGTCTTTGTCTTTGTGATCGAGTTCGATGACATTATTAATTTAAAGTAAGAAAATACGACACATTTGGTGAAAATAACAATGCCAAACGTGAAGAATTCATTATCGATTTTGTTCAAGAGTACCAAATATATGTTTGGTGAGATTGGAATTGAATCGGATTCGAAATTAGAATGGATTTCCAGAGTAGGCACACAGTTCTGTTTGTAAGATATATCATCATATAACAGTCACTAATGCTAGTATTTTATTGTACCTATTACAAACTTTGTCGTAAAATTATCGTAGATATTTAACAGCGTCAATAAATACGCCTCACCTCTGATACCATAGATCATGAAATACACACTGCGTTTAAACTTACATCCTCTTCTTCTTTTTTGTCTTGGCAATCAGCTACAAATACGAGCTATTTTTGCCAGTGTCGAGTTATAATTATCTTTTCAAGTTCTCAGTTTCTTCATGTTAGTAAGTCAAAGTGTCGCCCTCAACAGTGTAATGGCCACTGTTAAGGGTATCTTCTGAGAATTTTGGTGGAAACAAAAAGGTATGTATAGCAATTTTATATCATATTAACTACACCTCAGCAGTTTTGCCACTATATATTACATAAAATGCCATCAAAATTATTTAATATAACACGTTAAAACACTAAGATATTGAATATAATACAAGAACACCACATGACACTTCAGATTCCTGCCAAAAACTCCTTAAACTTACTTAGTCTGTGATTTGAACTAGGGATGGTCGTTCTGAAAAAGATCGATTTGAATCTTCGTCGAAAGAATCGATTCACCAGGTAATCGAGGTCTGTATGATCGATTTCCGATTAATCCTGGCAGGATTTTTATGAGAAGTGTTCTTGTAGAAATAAATTGAATGACGATTTTCTAGGGTAATGATCGATTCACTGAATCGATTCAGTGCTTCGTATCGATTTATAAAATCGATTTATTGGGCTTGAAAAATCGATGAGTAGTATCGAAGAAAAAGTATCGTACTCATTAAAGTATCGAAACAAAAGTATCGATACTTCAAAGTATCGAGTACTGAGTACTTTTCCTGGAATCTATGTGGTGATGAGATTTTTTTTTTGACGAAATTGACCGTCGGTGATCGGATTAAAATATTTTGAGCTACGTTTTAGAAGGATCATTACGTTTGTACTAGATGGCGTTATACCATAAACGTGGGCAATGGGGTCAAGTTTAACGTGGATAATTTCTAAAAGTTTATTCGATATGATACCGGCTTAAAAGTACTCATTGAGTAAGAGTATCAAACGCAAAGTTTCGAGTACAAAAGTATCGGTATCGAAAGAAAAGTACTCGATACTTAAAAGTATCGATACTTTTTGTGTCCCTACAGATCGCCATCCATCCCTAGTTTGAATAAATTTCCTGGATATTGATAATATTGATTGATATGATATATTACAATAATTTTGTAGCCTAAAAGTGTGTTTACCAATGTCCCTAGTTAAAATGTTTAAATAATCTTATATTTCCATTGTTTTACAGAATATCACCATGAAGTCTTTCAAGCTTATTGTCCATCAATCTAGCTTTAGCCGTGAGTAAATTTCTATTATTTATTAGCATGTAATCTGCTAAAGGAACTCTAAATATATAGTTTATATTTAAATTCGAAATTAATTTTGGCTTATTAGTTTTTCAAGTAATAATTAGGATGTCTAAATTATGTATTTATGAACCCTAAGTATTTGTGAAACTTATATACATATCTTTGTAATGGAATTATTTTATAATTTTAAGAGAATTATTAAGATTTTTTTATTTTGTGTTTGTTAATTCTATTGTCATTTTAAAGTCCATGACAGATGTGAAGATACTACCACATCTGTACTATGTTACTATTATATAGTTATATTATAAAAGCTGTAAAGTTTATTTGTTTGGATACCTTATTCTTGAGAGCTAAGAGTTGGGATTCCAAAAATCTTGTCAGGCCATAATACATATAATTGTGACAAATAGTAAAGAAGCAGTGACCTTAAACCTGTGTAAAATGGACTAAATACAGTAACCACAGCCATCCAATATTCTGTGCAGTTGCTGCTGTAATGATATTTAAGAAAGATAACAAACCTTTTTTTGATGTATTTTAGAATAATTATGTTATTTTAGAATAATAATGTTATATATACATGAGAGATATAAATAAAATAATAACATTGAATGTATAAATAACCCATGCATGTAAAGCTAGTTGTTTATATTGTCTTACATCATCTTTTATTTACTCTATTTCAATGAAATAAAATGATATTATACACAAATAAACATATATCTAAGTTTGTGTAGTATATATCTAAGTTTATGTTTATTTGGCATAATTTAAAAAAAAGGCAAAAATACTAAAATAGAATTAGAAATGTTCTCTCTAAAAAAGCAATGGTATAATTCAAATATAATATAGTAATTCAAATATTATTTCATTTTGCAAAATATTTTAGATCAATGACCAGCATGATATGGAGATGGAAAAGGGTTGTGATATCCATCATCATTATTCTAATGTTAACTACATTTTTAATTACAATATCAACTTTTCCGCTACTGTGAGGTTTCCCATGTGGTGACAGAGTAAGAATACAATTCACCACTCCCTATCTTGCCCGTGGATGTTGTAAAAGACGACTAAGGATAAAATATGCATACAGCATCTATGCCACAGAAGGAAAACTTGAAAAAAAAACCATATACCAACCTGTCTGACTAGCGTGGAATAGTAAGGTCAATTTCCCTCTTATTGTGGAGGAGGCTCGTGCCCAGCATTGGGACATATATAAGCTGCAATAATGATGATGAGACGTTTATTAATTTATATTTAATTTTATACATTGCAGCGACTGATCTAATAATAAATCTTAAAGATTATCCTGGTCTAAAAGAAAGGGACATTGTTGAAATATATCATCCAGACAATGATTTTCCACGTCTTTTACTGCAAGTTTCCAAGGTGGATGCTCCTGGTCGAGTCAGAGGTAAAGTATAAAATAGAAGTTACGATGGTGTGTATATAATTAAGTCTCATTATTATAAAACCAATAGAAGTACCTAAAATTGGGTTGTAAACCTTTCCGTAGTGTGTGTATGGGCCTAGAGTAAAAAGACATTGATTTCCATTCTGTATCTATAAATAACTACTCAGAGGGAGTGGTAAGTAGCAATCTGCTATGCAGTTTTGTAGTTTCAATTCATATGCAGGCATTCAATTATTTGCTCAATCTGTTAATGATTGTTTTTAATCTGGATTTAGTTTGAGTCCATTTATTGTAAAATTGTAGAGGATGAGTAGTATACTTATGCTACTACATAATGGCATGAATATGCTGTTCAGTGATTATATCTGACTGTACGAAATTAAGTTCATATACTCGGTCATAAATTAAATAATTATTTAATTTAATAGCGAATGAAACCATGTTTACAAGTTCAAAAAAAAATCTCAGATCTTACCAGAGCACCAGTGTCAGTGTTTAAGCTAGTTAAAATTTATTAAAATAACTATTAACAGTCATAATTATAAAAATCTTGTAGTTTTCCATGTGGCAATGTAATAGGAATACAATTGTTGCCACAGACAACCCTTAAGTAGGACATTTAAAATTTTTTGCAAAAAGATTTGATATCTATACCAATAAATAAAATTGGAGTGTCTGTTTGTAATGTCAAAATAACAGGCTTTTTTCATGCTCACACGGTTATTTGCACACACACACACACACACATTTGCAAAACTGATAAAAGTCAACACTGTTTCCATTTTGAACATTAGATCGATTATATTTTTTTTTTATTTTCAGCCTATTTTTATAAAATAAATATAATTGAAATAAATTAAAATTTTATGGATACTCGAGTACTTTTGGGTGCAAATATCTATCACAGTTGCAAAATGCTGCAATTTTTCATTTGAAACATGTTATTACAGATACAATCAGTGTGGAACAGAGTATAGCTACAACATTCCAATTGAGAACATTTGCAGATGTATATGTGAATATTGTAAATGTTGCTGATGTGGCTCTTGATTCAGTTGAGCTCACATTTAAAGACCAATACATGGGAAGGTCAGAAATGTGGAGGCTAAAAAATAATCTGGTAAAATGTTTGCTCATTATTTTAATTCCTGACAACAAATTTATGTTTGGTGTTCTGGCGTGTTTAGGTATTTGTAGGGGTTTTACTCTGTCGGGTCGACCACTGAAGTCAAGGAACTCTGCACCGGTGGTCGGCCCAACGACGAAGGCGACGTGCTATATGGGTGGGTTACGGAGCCGCGTGCCGCCCCTCTATCGCCCCGAATGGAGCCGGGCGGCGAGTGCGCAGACGGTAGCCCACACAAAAAAGAAATAGCGTTTTACTCTCTCCTAAATGTAGGCACTACACTATATTCAACCCTTTTTTTTTTTTTTTTGTTCACGCTGTGGAAATGCATTTACGCACACTAGTCCCCCGCCGGTTACAGACGGGAGTGTGTGTGGGACTCGCCGGCCACAAATATGACCGAAATACCCACTAAAACCACAGCGGCCCCTTCCGCGCTTTTACGGGGTGCCAGATGATGACATTCTATCCCCGACATCCCAACGCTTGGCCGTCTGGCCACGTCCTGTCATCATTCAGGGCGGTGGGAGAAGAAGCGCATAACGGCGTCTCCTCCTCCCTGGTCGCCGCCGGCGGAGCGAGTCAGCAGACGCAAGCGCCTCGCGGGCACGCTCCGCGGAAGACAAGGAAGGAGGTCCTTGTCATGACAGCCTCACAGAAGGAGGCCGTCGACGACCAACAGCTGTCGCTGCCGAGCATCTTGGAGATGATGGTCAGCAACGACAGGTCCGTTGTTCCTATCTCCGTTGACAGGACGTGGCGCTGAGGCCCCCAGGCGGGGCATACTTCCAGTGTGTGGCGCGCATCGTCGATTAGCGCGCCACACTCATGGCATCCTGGGGCCTCTTCTTTTCCAATTTTATGCAGGTACTTACCGAAGACCCCATGTCCGGTAAGCACCTACTATATTCATCCCTGCTAAGGTGATGGTGGCAACAGAAATTTTATTCCATCTTTTTTTCAAAATCGGTCCACTTCTTATATTTTCAAGAGCTGTTTTGACATTTTTTATGGTTATCTTTTCAGAGCTATAATGTAAATTTTCACAAAATCTTTCAAATTGGGATTGGGCTGGTTATTCTGCAGAATGAATGGTTGATGACACCAGTGTTTAAAATATGTATATGTAATAATTAATATAATTTCAAGGTTGCCTATAATGTTTGCAAGCTCTGTTGTACTATTTCTTTGTAAAGAATACTGCCATATTTATGTGCTGTGGTGACTTAAGAATATCTGATCCACTTCATACCTCACTTGAAAGTTGTGAAAACCAGCTCATAAAACATAAAAAATAACAGCACTCTTCAGACAAACTTGTAACACCCACTGTGATCGCCCGTACTAGGCCCATGCTTTACAGTGAATGGAGATAGACTAATGTTTTCAATCTATTTCAGGTAAGCACCTGCGTCTATACAAATAAAAAAATTGAATATTGTGGTGGTGCTATTAGATGTCAGGTCTATGAGATGTGGTCCCAAGGTGACCGAGTGGCTTGTGGAGTCATAACTGATGATACGAAAATAGTATTCAGATCTTCAACTTCAATGGTATATCTTTTCATACAAATGTCTTCTGAAATGTGGGACTTTGATATACATGGTGATCTATATTTCGAAAAGGCAGTAAATGGTTTCCTTTCGGATCTCTTTGCTAAATGGAAGGTAAGAATATTTTCTTTTAATATCAAAATTTAAATAAAAGTGGTTTTATGTGGCTATAGTCTTACCTAATTATTATGTATCAACAACAAACAAACGAAAGCATACAACATATGTATGGTCCTGCTAGCTGATGTATTGAAGATATTTTTCTTTTATTGAATACTTCTAAAACATAGATTGAAATTGTTACATTTGACAAGGATTTGTACTTGAGAACACTTTGTAGTTACATGCATATTTAATTTACCAACTAGGCCGTCCAATATGCCCTTATGACCTTTTTTAATTTGTTGATTGTTGATCCTATAAAATTCCAAATACAGTAGAAAATTGATTATCCGGCCCTCAGTTATCCGGATTCGCGATTACCCGGACTTCCAACGGCGACCTATGTGTTGTACCTACAAATCGAATTTATACAAGCATGAACGTATCGGAAATGGCATGTCCCGCTCGTGAATTGTTCCTCTGCTCTAATATGTGTGTCACGTCACATACTTATACATATTAAAAAAATGTCAAAGCGCAAGAGAGTACGGTTATAGCTTAAAGACAAAATTATCTAGTTGACAGAGCTTTGCTCGGTATAATTTTTTTTGCTGTAAATTGTATTTTTGCCGAACTTATTTAGATATATATTAATAAAAATGATGAAATAATGAAAAACGGATCAAAAATTATAAAAACAATAATAATAATACCGAAATTCGATCTCGACTTGAATGCGACTGGACAACTTCCCAACTGAGCTATTGTCACTATTGACGGTGACGGCGTATATATATATATATATACAAGAATTGCATATTTAAAGATATAAGATAAATATTCTTGATTCATTAAAACAAGAAGAAACCGGTAGGTCGTAAGTTAGCTGATAGTATGGTGCGCATCCGCGGTAAGTGATATTAAGAAGAATACAGATTTAATTTTATTGTACACCTGCAAATTAGATAGTGAAGACGGAAGTAAACAACGGCAAAAGAAGAAGAAACAGGAACAAAAAAAGACAAAAAATATTAATATAAGCTATTTTATTTTTACCTGTCGGCAAACCTACTGTTTTGTTGTAAATAAAAAAAAAGTTATGTTAGGCAACAACTAAATACAACTTTGTTTCGTAATAACAAATAAATAATAGTTTTTAAATTCGTTTTTCAGAAAAATGGTAGCAATCATGAAGTAACCATAGTTTTATTCTCGAGAACCTTTTACAAAGCAAAATCTCTTGAAGAGTTTCCACAACACATGAAGGAATGTTTACAAAAAGATTATAGAGGCAGATTTTATGAAGATTTCTATAGGTAATTTTATATAAGCATTCTTATATATTGGAGATATATGATATAATCATTATTTAGCATAAATACTTGATAGATTATTTCTACAAATCACATTATGATATCATGGAAGTATTACTTATCTGTGTGTTGACACAGCAGGAATACAATGGTTGTCTTCCTAATTCCTTTTCCATGGATATTTAAAAAAAAAATAGGTACGTACGCAGATAACGCTTACTGCAAGAGAGAACTCGGAAGTAAATATCCTATGCCAATCTGTCTATGCAGAGTGGTCTAGTAGCCTATTTCCAGCAGAAACCTGTGTATAACAACGGCACATGCATGTACTGAGAAGAAAATAAAGATTATTTACTGCTCCAATCTATTTGATGGTATGCGCCTTGCTCACTGAAATCAAATACAAGAGAGAAAGAAACAAGTACAGATGGTCCAAATGATTCCTTTTGTATTTGGTAGATTATAGTCCAGCAAAATCTCGCTCAGATCGTCCGTAGCGGCTAAAGAATGATTGGGATACCATAACTTGCCGTATTATTCTTTTCTGTGAAGTGAACGGCTCTAGACATGTTCCTTGACTTCGGTGAAACCAATAGCGCCCTGCTGTCACTACATGTCGTGTGGTGCCATAACTCCAGTGTATTCCTTTCATAAAGAGACTATAGCTCGCAAGAAAAGTCGAGGCGTTATTGGATTTTCCATTGAGTAATCCTTCGAAGCAGAAATATAATCAGGAACTTTTTAAAATAGACAAATCTCTGCCTACATTTTCGATAACAGGATACGGTGAATACATTACTATGGGTATTTCTACTATGGAATTAAATTGTTTACACTCAAATGTTCTTTTTAGAGTGGCAGTACAAAATGAGAGATATGAAGACTGGTGTAATGTTCTACTTCAATTAAGACGGTTGTTTACGGACTATCAAAAAATCGTTCTACAATATCACGAGAGACCAAATATGGAAATACCGACTGCCATTAATTCTACAGCAGCTCAAGGCAATTTTCTCGAAGTGTTGAACATGAGCTTAAATGGTAAAATTTGTTTATATTTTACATTGTCTATTAAATTTTATAAATTAAAGTTTAATACCAGTGCCAATCAGTAATTTGTAACAGTTAGTATGTACATACCGTAACTCAGTTTGTACATAACGTAGATATTGCCGAAAGCCATTTTGAAATAAAACGAAAGATTTTGTTTTTTGAATAAATTTTTGAATATACTATATTTATCATCCGTTAGAATACTCTTGGGGTATATTCAAATCCCATAATGAATACAATTTGCTAATTGGATGCATCTCTTTCAGTTTTTGAGAAACATTACTTGGACAGATGCTTTGACCGCACTGGTCAATTAAGTGTGGTTATTACACCGGGTGTAGGCGTGTTTGAAGTCGACAGAGAACTCACCAATGTTACAAAACAACGTATCATTGATAATGGTGTAGGCAGCGATTTGGTTTGTGTGGGCGAGCAACCATTACACGCTGTTCCATTATTAAAGTTCCATAATAAAGACAACAATATGAATTCTATCGATGACTATTCAATGCCTCATTGGATCAACTTGTCATTTTATTCAACAAATAAAAAAGTTGCGTATTCAAACTTTATACCAAGAATAAAATTGCCACCTAGAAAAAGTCAAGAACCACTGAAGAAGATGTACGAAGATGAACATAGAGGCAAGTTGCTAAAGGAAGACGATTACAATTCAATTTTTGATTATGATGCATATGATGCAAAAGTCTTTCAGTTGCCGTTGGCACATAGCATGTGGTAAGACTGCCCTTTTTGTTACTTTCAAAAGTTCAGCATGAAGCCCCATAACCCGCCTTGATCTCTCTCTACTCCTTTTAAACGGAAATTTATACACCAGGGCCAGTAATAATCACAAATTGGGTGGGTAGTTCCATTTTCTTTCGCTTTCTTATGTTATTTGCTCTCAACCCTTAGCTACCACCATGTACAAACTCGATTATCCGGCCCTCAGTTATATAGATTACAAATTGATACGATTATAATACGATTGTCCGGACTACCCACGGCAATCAAGTAAGTTGTATTATACATTATACATACTAATACTCGCCCACACTACACGGGTTTTGTTATTGTTTTATTTAGCTACCAAATATTATTCTGCTGTGGCGTCTGTACTTAAAAATGTCAAAGCGTAAGAGATTAATGTTTCACTTAAAAATAAATTCTATATTATTGATTCATTAAAAAGAATAAAAACCGGTCGTATTTTAGCTGATAAGTAGGGTGTAAGTAAGTACATCCACGATAGGTGATATTAATAAGAATAAAGATTCAATAATAAGATATATCTGTAAATTGGATAGTGAAAACGCGTGTAAACATCGAAAAATAACGAACTTTAAAAGACGCTTTGCATTATTGGATTTTGTAGAAACTGTGAACTGTGGCAACCAATATCGGGTCCTTTGCTATGTGAAAAAGCATAACAGTATAATAAAAAAAATAGGTGGTTGTGAATCGTGTTGAATTATGTGATATGTACAAAAACAATTTTTGTTCGTACATACTATTATCCGGATTTTCGATTATCCGAATGACTAACGAGAACAATTGGTTGACTTAATCGAGTATCCGCTGTACTAGCATATGCAAAACCGAGTTTCTTGAAATCGATATCAGGCTCGGTCCCATTGTTCATGTATCATTCTTGGATCCAATTGAGCACCAAATAAAATAATCAATATCGTAGTATAGTCAATATCGGTTAGCTGTTTTTTTTTTATGTGTGGGCTATGGTGAGCGCACACGCCGTCCATTCTACCCGTGGCGATGAAATGACTGCGCGTGGGCCCATAACCCACCCGTACTCACGTCGCCTTCGTCGTTGGGCCGACCATCAGTGCCGAGTTCCTTGTCCTCAGTGGTCGGCCCGACGGAATACCCTTTCGGGTACCCTCACTATATCGGTTAGCTACAAACGCGGTATCGGCCTCGCCGACGAGGTCGAAAACCGCGGCGCGTAAAAGTCATTAACCTAAACGTGGCCACGCCCACTTTGCTTTCAGCGACGCCCCGAGCCGAGGTCCGTTTCCCACAGGGGGAGCCCTCGGGCGATGTTCGCTTAACTTACTTACCGAGTTGAGAGCCTTCCGCTCGCCCATTGACCGCGTTAAGCTGTCAAGGTCATCTGCGACCAACAGCTACACACAACAAAAAGAAAAAAAGAATTATATATATATGTATATATATATAAAGATATACGCCTTTATTACAGTGTTCAAAAAGTTACTCGTTCTAAGAAGACTTCAGTTGCGGGGTTAGAAGGCATTAGCAGAAGAAGTCCGCCTACGTCTAGTTTACATCACAGGAAGATGTCCGATCCTGATATACATCATACTTTTGCTGACATACTCTCAAGCTGTGGTAAGTTTATTATATATTTAAGTCCAAAATAGAGTCACACACACTATTATCCGTGTGGTGAATAAGAATATAATTCACCATTCTCTATCTTGCTCGTGGATGTCGTAAAAGAGGATTAAAGGATATCGTCTCAGCTCATACATGTCCCACTTATGCTCAAGCCTCCTTAGAGTTTTATTTCTAGTTTTCCTTCTTATGCACCGATGTTATATGCATACTAGCTGACCCAACAAACGTTGTTCTGTTGAAATAAAATAAAAGGAATTCTTGAAATCGACAGCAGCGCCACCTACCGAGTCCAATGATGAATCTAAACCATTCTTGAATCCCCTTGAGCACACACAAAATATTTCATCAACATCAGTCCACCCGTTTGAGAGGAGTTTGGTGACATACGTACACAAGAAATATATAAAGATTATATACATACCTTATAGTCCATAAAATATAGGATGATCTTTGCTACAGTTGTCCCTAGTGCTGTCACGCTTACGATAAAGTCCATAGCTTTTTATCGATAAAACTCTTTATTTTTATAATTGTGATTTTCTATTATAATTAAAATACAATCAATGAAAATCTTTTTGAATTTATTTCAAACAAAACTGTTTTTTGACTGTTTTAATTATTCAAAAAGTCAAGACAATCAAGGTCTAGGTCACTATTATCGACATCGCTGGAGCGTTCCTGCTAGAACATTTATCATATTTTGTCAAAATAGGAACAGTCGTTAGATCAATCGATCAATTACGGCTATTTTATAAATAAATATGTCTAGTTTATTGACATTAATGCGTACATAATATTATCATTTATTCTGAGATGAAAAGTTTTTTAATGTTTATTTAATTCAATTCATGTATTT
This sequence comes from Lymantria dispar, assembly GCA_032191425.1. Classification (NCBI taxonomy): domain Eukaryota; kingdom Metazoa; phylum Arthropoda; class Insecta; order Lepidoptera; family Erebidae; genus Lymantria; species Lymantria dispar. The sequence continues at coordinate 25,260,446 of CM063444.1, read as the reverse complement.
TATTATGTATCTGTCTGTTTTAATTGTAAAAAATATGTTGAAAGTTTTAAATAGGTTGTATTGGGTTTATTTCTTTTATGAATAATTTAATAAAGATCGGTTATAGATTTACGTGTATCGACTGTCTCATCTCTTTTTTATTTTTTAGTCCAGTACGACCTTGTACGTACGTAAGCGTCATTTACGTATAAAATGTTTATTAGGTATTTTAGTACCTACGAGATTTTAGGCATGAATATTAATATTTTTATAATATATTGCAATTCGGTTGCAATAAAACTGACATGAAAAGAATGAAAATATATTTGATACAAAATGAAATTGTAAACATGTCGCTCGTTCAAACTTACTTCGTTGGTTTCGTTGACTTCTGTCACAGAGATTAAGCTATATTTTATGGTCTATAGACGTCTTTTACGACAGCCACGGGCAAGATAGGGACCACTCCCTAAATCATATTCTTACCAGACAGTAATCATCATCATCATCATCATCTCAGCCCATATACATCCCACTGTTGGGCTAGGGCCTCCTCCATAATGGGAGGGAATTTGACCTACTATACCATGCTGGTCAGACATGTTGTATAGGGTTTCATTTCGAGTTTTCCTTCTCTTGCACAGATGTTATGTGCCTATTATATCCCATAGTCGTCTTGTACGACATCCACGGGCAAAATAGGGAGTGGTAAATTGTATTCTTACTCCGTCACCACACGGAAAGTAATATATTTTACTTAATTTTAAATGTAGTAGACTAGTATTGCATTCTACAGATTTGTATGTGTTCCTCTTTCGGGACTAAACTATAAAACTATGTAAAAATTACAGCCAAACAAGGATCGTACGATACGAACAGCGATGCGACGGACTATCCTCTTTCAAGTAATCGACTATCGCCACGCAGTTCAATATCATCACACAAACCAGTCACGAGGACGGGAAGGGCACTGATCAATCCATTCGATCCTTCACATGTAACAGTTAAATTGACTAGTAATAGAAGAAGGTGGACGCACATATTCCCTAAAGGTGAGTCAAATAATATTTGGACCGACAAACAAAATTTTACGATTAAATAATAAAATTAATAAGTTTAAAACTTAACTAACTTTGATTGAATTAGGCGATACATAACGGCAATCCACTTTTATTTTAAAATGGAAGGGAGAACCACTACTTTCCCATGGTAATCTATATACCGCACACTACAATAAAAGGAATACGGGATGGGATTAAGGTGGACTAGGAAATAAGGTAATCTCACTCTCACGTGATGAGCACCTTCCAGAACATCATCATCAAATGCGCATTTGAAGTTGAACCGTCCTGAGGATGCCTCGTTTAGAGGCGAATCACGTGCCAAATGAATATTCGAAGTTCTGCGAACAATTGCAAGTTTATGTTCTGGAAGGTGGTAATCACGTGAGAGTAAGATTTCCTTATTTCCTTAATCCTATCCCGTATTCCTTTTATTGTGGTGTGCGGTAAATTAATTACCGAGGGAAAGTGGTGGGTCTCCCTTCCTCCCTTCCATTCTAAAGTATAAAACTTTTCTCCATGTGCTAATGGGCTTGGATAAAATATGCGCTGAGGAATAAAATAAGAAAGATGGTATGGCAAGGTGTAAATTACATGTCGGAGGGTTAACATCAGGCAGGCGGTCCTATATAATAAATCTATTAATTTCTTTTTGCAATATGTCCCATGAAAATTTGGTATTGTGTCGACCTCAAGTAATTGGGATAGGAACAGGATGATAATAACTTTACAAATAATATTACACAGATACCAAAATTTGCATTTCAATTTTTTCTAAATAATTTGGAATGTAATTATTTTTAGGCAACACTTGCGGAAATAGGAATCTAGGTCAACCAATACTAATAAAATATAAACCATCCTGTTAGATATTGATATTATAGCTAATATTTAGACAAAATGTATCTTCTATTGACTAAATTAATAAAATTAATTAATAACAGACTGCTGCCCACGACATTGTTTCTGTCAAATTCAGTTTCATTATGGATCCCCGTTTTACAAATATTTTTTGATGCGGTATTTTTTTTACTGATGCTAGATTTCATTTAAACAAAACCCAAATATTGCTTTACGCTGATCTTAATTTATTAACGCGCAAAAACTAGTTCATTAATTTTGGAGATTCGCGCCTTAACATTACAAACATAATCGCATTATTAACATAATAACGTTATTCCATATTCAGAATAAAATGTCATGTTTTTCAGGTCCAACTGGTGTACTTATACAACAACATCATTATCAAGCGCGACCTGCTGTAGATACAGCCTCAAGGGCTGCCGATCATCACTGTGAAAATAATATCACCAAAGAAAACGGATCACCAATAATAAATAACAATCATTCCATTTATCAGGTTGATGGTGAGTTCTTTTATTATTTATTGTAAATAATAGCAATATTTTCGGTGTTAGTGACGACGAAAGCATCACTCTGGCCAATCCCGCAGGGCTCAAAAGAAGACAAAATTTTGTAAATCGGTATCTGGTAAAAAAAAGGAAATTGGGATCTGGTCCAGCCATAATCTTCTCATCATATTTGTGATTATTATTATATTTGTGAATTGTATTATATAATATGTATTTCGAATGGTATCACACTGGAGTTATTAATAAGCATGTTGTAAGATATAATTTTATTTAAGTGAAATTAGAAAATAAATAAAAAATAGACAATCCCGCTGAGTTTCATGCCGGATCGTCCCAGTGCGGTCGCGATCCGATCCGGCGGTAATTTTAAGAAAATGACAATATATAAGTGCCCCGCGGGGTTTATACATAACAAATGATTTGAATTTGAAATGTATAACGTCATTGCAAAAAATAACCTTTGAAATAAAATATTATACAAACTCGTCGGGCATCCTAGCTAAAAAGAAAATGTTTCTATGTGAAAAAAATAATTTGTTATTCATCAGTAATTATTAAAGATTAAATTTGTTCTTTTCCGTGTGGCGACGGAGTAAAAATACATTTCACCACCCCCTCTCTTGCCCGTAGGTATCGTAAAAGACGACTAAGGGATATAAAACGCATATAACACCTGTACAAGAGAAGGAAAACTCGAAACAAAGCCTAACACGTCTGACCAGCGTGGAATTGTAGGTCAATTCTCCTCTCATTATGGAGGCCTGAGCCCAACAGTGGGACATATATAGGCTGAGAAGATGATGTTGTTCCAATTATTGTAATATGAAAATTTATTCATTCAAACCCAATAAATCTCTATATTCTCTTATCACTTACTTAAATCCATTTGACATCTGATATGAAATCCTTGGCAAAGCAAGGAATGATTACTGTTTATGGTTAATGGTTTAGTTGGTTTATCTCTCGATGACTATATGAAAAACTTAAATATATTCTATATTTAGTGGCATTGTTGTGGGTATATCTATGTCCAAAAATTAACGATTAAGAGCTGATGAATGGGTTGATGGCTGTTAACAGTTTCCATCTTCTTTACAGGTAATGTAATAGGACGCAAACGTATGATATCTACGTCAGGGACTTTAGGCGCTTTGGGTGTTAGTTCAAACACACCTTCAACTACCAACAATGCCTCGCTTGCTTTATTGTGGGGAGCAACAGGTGAACAAGAATGGACACCAGCTCTCACAACAGGTTAGTATCACTATAACCATCTAGATACTATACGGGTTTAAGAGACAAGGCAACAAATTGATGACTTGCTAGTTATTAAAACAACAGATTTTAATAAAATATTTATATTCATTATTTTGCATATTCTTGTCAAAATAAAGGATTATTTTGATAAGAATACTTTGTACTACAGGAGAATTTCGAAACTTTGTGCCAATGCCTAACACTACTATATAATATTCTTCCAAAACTGCCGTAAAAGCCCAGCAGGGAAGTGGTACTTGACCCAGAGTGCCTACATTATCCAATACAACCTTGCTGTGAAAGGAATCAAAATTAGGATAATACAATCAATAATCTGTGAAGTCTGTTTTAATAATAATCGCTTATAAAACTTGGACCCTGGTGAAATGCTCAATAATTCAGCTGCGGTTCAGTTACCAACCATAAATGATAGTAGGTAATCGCCATGGTAAATGACGATAGTACGATCGAAACAGATTGGTAATGTGGTGTTAAGTATATGATATTACCACACCTTGAGACCCGTGGGAGTCATAACACCAGCTAAGGGTTCAGCAGAAGAATACGCTTTCCCGGCTAACAGGCTTTCCCGGTAAAATAATAACTCCCCCTACCGGCCAAATGTGACCATTCTGGCAATATGACACTCGGCTAATATCCGAAAGTGAACATCGATATTTTGATGGCTGATTGTATGATAGTATATGTATATAGAAATTTTATATTGTTATGGAACTGGTTAGTTTGTGTACATTAAATATATATATATATATATATATATATTATATTTATACTAATTGAATGAATTAACTTTGTAAAAATAATGTAGTGTATTAAAAAGATAGTGACTCGAATTAAGATTGGAATTCATATTTTATAATCTTTATCTTTAAATATTATAAAATATGAAGTTTGTATTATAAAATACAAAGTCCCCGGCGGCCTCTGTCTGTCTGTCTGAACGTGATGAACTCAAAAACTACTGAACAGATTTTCATGCGGTTTTCACCAAATGACGGAGTGGTTCATGGGGAAAGTTTTTAATGTATAATACATCAATGTTTTGTGTAAATTTGTTGAAATATGACGATAATTGTCGAAGAGGTCGGAAAAAGTCAAGCCGCCCGGGAGCTTTTTATCGAAAACGCTGTCTGATCCGTTGGAGATATATCAAAACAATGTATGGTGGAACGGTGTATCTTTTATAGGCCTACAAAAAAGTGCGCGATAGCATATGTCTATCTTTTACGGAGAACGTACAATACCCATTTTAATGTTTAAGAAAATGGCCACATTATGACGTGATAATTTGAAAGTTATTTAGACGCATAGGATATTAATCCTTATCAAATAAAATACGTTAGTTATCTTAAGCATTTCATGCACTACATAATTGTCTACTAATTGTTACACCATACAGTTTTAACTAATATCTTAGGAGTTATCGCAAAATTAAAATACCGTGCGACTAAATAAATTCAAGCACCGCGTTCAGTCCCACACATGTCTCACTCGCCCAGAAGGACGCGTACACAGCCCGCGAGGCCCTGACAAATAAATATCCACGATCCCGCCTCCGCCGCCGAGGACGGAAATCGTGTTGTGTTAAAGTCATAAACGTGGGAATGCCCACTTTGCCAGCGACCCCCTGAGCCGAGGTCCGTACCCCACAGGGGGTGCCCTCGGGATCGGTCGCTTAACTTTAAACGGGTTGAGAGCCCTCAGCGCTCACCCAACAGTCCGGGTAAAGTTGTCACAGCCATCTGAGGCTAACAACTAAGTCACACACAAAAATAAAACAAAAAAAAGCGCACGTTTCCCTATAGGAAACAGATTTTCAGAACGGTAGCTACGCGGGTAAGGCGACTGAACCCGAAGCGAAGGGAGGGCAGGTTGCTAGTATACTTATAATATACTAGCAACCAGCCCTCGCTTCGCTTCGGTTATAGGTTATAGTCGTTTTACCCGCGTAGTTCCCGTTCCCGTGGGCATACCGGGATAAAATATAGCCTAGTTTACGCCCTGATTTTATAGCTTTCCATTGGTGAAAGAATTTTTGAAATCGGTCCAGCTGTTATGAAGATTACCTGGAACAAACAGAAAGACAGACAGACAAACATTTTTTAATTGCTATTTTAGGCATAGGTGTCGTGCAAATAACCGTGTGAGCATAAAAAAAGCCTATTATTTTGACATTACAAACAGACACTCCAATTTTATTTATTGGTATAGATGTTAATAATTTATGGCAGGAGAAAAGTGATAATAATTTTTTAACTTGATGTTGATAATATAGAGTTGTTTTTATAATTTCTGATAATATAGAGAGAGATGTAATATAGATATTTACATATAAATATAAAGTTGATCGTATAGCAAAAAGTGCGCTCCACGTTGTCGAATGTCCACTGATGACAGTCGAATACGCAAGAATAAAATACGCATGAAATGCTATTCTTTGTGTTCTGTAGCACAAATAATGTGGCATAAAAAACTTGGTGCTACCAACATTTTCTTTCAAAGTGTATTCTTTAAAATCATTATGGTACTACTTCTACTACTTTCAGTGTTATTGGTTCATCCATTCTTCTGAAGTGCGTTTTTACATCCTATGACCTTCAAAATCTTCAAATTTCGCTATCATATACGTGCTGTATGTCTGTTGTTCAGCTAGCGGTTTGTAGTGATTTAGTCACTTTGATATTTTGGATGATTTTATTCTGATTAAAATTTAATCGTTACGTAAAAGCTCTTTTACTCCAGCTATTTAGAGTCCACAGTCTTATTAGTAAATCCATCAAATTAACATTAAAAATATACAAATATCAAAACGTCACCTTTTGTAGATAAAATTACGATAATATTAAGGACTAAAATTAAATAAAATTAAGTAAAATTAGTACTATCGATATAAATATCTACCATAGGGGTGTATTTCACTATGAGTGTCAGTTGTGTCCGTTAATTTATATATTGTTTGTATGTTCCTCGTGATGCAAGGAATTATTTCTAAGTGCAGGCTATAGCTATACTAGCTAACTTAAAAAAAAATTGCATTAACTAAACTTGCATAACTAAAGCCTGCAGATATTTAGAAATAAAAAAACGGCCGATAGAAGGGAAATAAAAAAAATAAATCTCGTAAGATTCTCTCAGTAATTCTCCTTATGACAAGTACGTTGCTTGATGCTGAAACCGTGTGATTTAATATTTTTTCTCTCACAAATATAATAGAAACGACTTTTTGTAAGCATTCATTATAAAGTAAAAGTCACCTTCAACTATCTCCTTCTGATGGTCTACCATATCGCATGTAGCATGTAATTATCATTTACTGTGTACGTGTCGTTATATCTATTTTAACGTCATTATTTTTAAATATCAAATATTTAAGAGATACATTTAAATGTATTTCTATTACGACATTAAATGAAAAAATCGCATTTGTATACGTATTTGTGTTGTTTTTTTTATTTTGAAGTTTTAAAATAATATGTTTTATTTACTAAATATTCACTTAATTTTTGATGTTTCATGATATCATCGCGTTGAACATTATCTTCAAACCTCATTGGATCGAAGCGAACCGGGCTATAGGTTTGATATTCCATTCATTGGATATGTATTCAGTAGTTTCTGCATTATTTTTATGTCTTAGTATATTATTTGCAGAGGGAATTATAATATTTATCTAATATATTATTAGCTTTATTAGTAATTATATAAAATTATTAGTTATTATTACAAGAAATTTTTATACATGTAAAATGATTATGTTTATCAATATGCGTGATAAAATGTATCATATGACATACAACCAATTTAAAAAGAGCCTCTATAACGCTTATATTAAATTAAAACACACTATTTTTTACTAATGCAGGGAATGGGAGCTTCATTCGTATTGTAAGATGTTTTATTCAAGTTGTATTGTGTACCTTTAATAATATATGTATTCATACTTTTTTTAGTGATGTAACGAATGTTCGCATTCGCGAATATTCGCAAATTTTTTAACATTCGCATTCGTATTCGCAAGGAATGATGCGAATGTATTTGACAAAATGAAAAGAAATTATTATGTAACTATAAATTGGCTTCTAGATGATTTCGTATATCCTTTCTTTACGCGAGTATTAGGGGTTAAAGTATGAAATTGCCGTTTTAAACTAATAAATTAAAACCATTTTTTGGTTCATAAAACAGATTTCATTAATCAAAAGTATTTACCCTCGTTATCTATACACTGCCATCTAATTGCAAGATCATTTAACCTTTGCGATAGAACTCTGGGGTCCTGGACTCCACAAACTGTGTGAAGGTATTTTTTACTGATTCCTCGGCAGAATTTTTTTTCCGTGAAAAATTGTCCAATTTACGGAAAAAATGGTAGTCGGTTGTAGTTTCGCCATCATTGTCCGGAGTTCTGCACAGTAGACATCTGCGTTTATTGTTTGACTAGATCTGAGGAAGCTGTAGTGAATTATACTATGAAGTGACCACCAGACAGTTACCATCACCTTTCTATGGGTAAGCTTCGCTTTAGGACATTGATGTGGCGTTTGACCTGGGGTCAGCCATTACGTTGTTCGCTTGCGATTATCATAACGAATCCACTTTTCATCACACGTCATAATCCGGTCCAGAATCCCTTCATTTCTATACCGGTTTGACAGGATTAGGCAAGCTCCAATGCGCGCTGCTCTCTGCAGATCAGTCAAATCATGTGGCACCCATTTTATTTATTTTTTTAAGTTGCTTTATTTTACCGATTTGGTGCAAATGGGTCAATATTGTGGGTATGCTAACATCAAATCATGCCGCTAATTCCTTGGTAGTTTGACTTGGATCGACTCCCACCATCACCTTCAATTCATCGTTAGATATTTACCTTAGTGGCTGGTCTTCCTCGTGGTTCATTCTTTAAATCCCAGTTTCCACTATGAAAGCGGTTAAACCAAAAACCCACGGTGCCTTCGTTAGCCGTATCCTCTCCAAACACAGCATTGACATTACGAGCCGCTTCTGCTGCGATAGTCCCACGTGAGAACTCGTATTCGAAAATTACTCTGATTTTCGCCGTATCCATGTTCACTTCAAAAGCTGAATGTAAAAATAATTGAACGTCAAACGATCAAATGTCATACATTGTACGTTATAGCTTTCGTTTGAAAACAGTTTCACTTTGATATCTGACACCATGCAGGTTTAATTTTAATTCAAAGTGGCCAGTACGTTAAAACGGCAATTTCAAATTTAAACCCCTATTATTTTTTATCATACGACTTCCATTTAACATTTCTCGCGTCACAAATTGTAAAATTAGTCCAAACTTCACTAACATGTGCTTGCTTTACTCGTGTTTGTATAATAAAACTTCAACATACAATAATAATAACCTAACTTCAAATCAAAACGAATATTTTGAATGAAAGTTTCAATCATTCAACTTGTAACGGTTAACCGCGCCTATGTTCGGCTTAAACATGGCTGATACGAAATGTCAAACCCGCATGAAATTTTGCACGTGCTTTATTTGAAAGTCAATATTCGCATTCGCGAATATTGAAAATGAATATTCGCATTCGCGAATGTAACAATTCTAGCATTCGTTACATCCCTAATACATACTAGCTGACCCAACAAACGTTGTTCTGTTCAAATAAATTAACGCCACCTACAGGGTCCAATTGTGAACCTAAACCATTCTCGAATCTCCTTGAACATACACAAAAAAATTCATCAGCATCGGTCCAACCGTTTAGGAGGAGTTCAGCGACATACACACGTACACAAGAACTTTATATATAAAGATAAATATGGGTTCATTTATTAAGCGATCAAGTTCGGCTATCTCCCATTTCCCTTTTAAATCCTGTCACGATAACAATACGGTCAACGCATCTTTAATACTTAAATAAGTACACAGTTTTATGAAGCTCCCTTTTGATTTTACAAGTATTTTATAGTTTGTAACTTTCGTGCTAACAAATACAGCATGCATTCGCTTAATAATTAAACGCTTTTATAATGCACTTACATTTCATCTCATTTGCAATCATACATATAAAACTGTATTTTCTTTTCAAGCTTAATTTATTTTTTTATATTATTAAATTTCTTTATTTAATTCTTGATACTAAATTACTACTACTTAATACTATACTAATAATTTACATGTGGTTTTCGCTTGGCAGATACCATGATTCGCTTCTAGGTAGATAACAAATACTTCATAATGGTTGTGCATGATTAACTCTGATTTTTTTTATCGTTATTCTTAAGTAAAATTGTTTATAGTTACCATCGCTCGGGGTTTTCATACAAACGTGATTACTATTTTACGTCGAGATAATAATTTTAAAAGTTTGTAATATTAATTTCCGTATATAATATTTAAAAACAATCTGAAAATAATTTGTATTAATATTTATGTTTATTTCGTTTGGACGGAACTCCAAGCTGAGGCAAACTAATTACATAAAATATTTTAAACCGCCTTATCCGAGCGGATCATAGACAAGTAAACACTTTTAATTCTTTGCTTACCCATAATTTTAAAGATATGAAGTGAGAAATTGTACATATATTTATAAAATAACTAGGATACATTTTATCAGGTGTGGACTGGAAATCGTTAACGATCCCGGCGTGTTTACCCATCACAACGGATTACTTTCCGGACAAGCGTTCTCTACAGAATGATTATTTGGTTTCCGACTACAATCTGCTACCGGACGACGTCAATGCTGATTTTGCGCAGAACAGAGCCATTTATAAAGAACCATTGACAACTTTGGAAGTGTTTAAAGAATTAGTTTCGCAGAGGTTAGCTCAGGTAAGAAACATAGAATCTCAAATGTTACTAGTGAATTAGTATTAATTAGTTTGCATACTGCACAGATGCGTAAACTGTGTACCGAATATCGTTATGAATTCGATTCCCATGTAAGACAATTATATTTACGCTTTACTATTGCTTGTTCTGAGTGCAACAGTGAATTGTATATTAAGTCTCTCGTAACACAATTATTTCCTGTGTTTAATTTTCTACTGAAATAAAAAAAATATGAACTAATTGTAAATGAAACTACTTTTACGGATTATATCGCATTTGTATTTGATTTATGATTGCCCGACGTTTCGAACACTTTGCAGCATTCATGGTCACGGGCGGACTAAGGTGTCTCACGTCCAACAAGTAATCGTTATTACAGACATTTATAATTATCTACCCGATACAGAAAATTAGTTATAAATTTATTAAAGTTTGACCCACATTTTAGTACAAATTTATTGCCAGTGTAAGAAGAAAATGATTCTATATGAAAAAATTATATTGTTTATGGTTAGTAATTATTAATTATTAAATTTGTAGCAATTATTGTTACAATTTTTTGATTTAAAAACTAACAAAACTAATATACTACTACCGGATCGGAACGCGGCCACATTGAGAAAGATCCGGCAAGAAAACTCAGGGGACATGATGCTAAATTAATATTGATTTTTAATTTTAGATACGGCTTACTTTGTCTTACTAAAAGATTTTTGATTTATTATCTTTAACTATTATTATTGTGGGTCAAATTTATACAATAAGTGCTCACAGTATCATGCAGTCTTATGGTGGTCTCTTTGGATTTATTTTTATTTTTAATTATATTTATAACAGGATCCCAGCTTGATGGTAATACCCAGCCATCCTCTCTATTGAAATTTTTGTGTTTTTTGATTTCGATTTTGATTATAAATGTCTGTAATAACGATTACTTGTTGGACGTGAGACACCTTAGTCCGCCCGTGACCATGAATGCTGCAAAGTGTTCGAAACGTCGGGCAATCATAAATCAAATACAAACGCGATATAATCCGTAAAAGTAGTTTTATTTACAATGTGTAGTGCTCCCGTAAACATCAGATATCATTAATATGAACAAAATTTTGTAACGGGTTCACCAACCCTAATTTTGCCGTGGGATTCGTAAAAAACCGGCTGAAAGAATCACTAGGAGAATGGGTAAGCAGCGTTCGCCTGAGAAACCTATAACACTAACAGCGTTTGGGTTTGCGATTATTCCTCTTGGGGTGACCTATGTCCAACAGACGGATAGACAAAGAAAAAATTCATTAATTTTCTTATTAATTAGTAATTTTAACAATCTATACTTGTATTTCTAAGTAGTCTAATCTAAAGGAATTTTGCAGGGATTCCAATTAATAGTAGGCGTTAATGAAAACGAAGTAATTGAAGCTCACTGTCCAACCACCGCTGCGCCACCTTCTAAAGTCGCTCCCCAGACCGGCAAACCCGTCAACGGTGCACCTGCTAAAAGATACCTGCTCTCTATTGGAAGAATATTTCATAAACTAACTCTAGTTGGGTCTACAATCACTGTTACTAGATATAGACCCAGGTGAATTACCATTAAATTTAAATATGTTGTTTAGTCATGTTCCGCCTACTACTTGCAGTAGATATATGGAGCGGATGTACCGTCCGTCCATTAACGTTGAGGGGAGTGATGGATGCTCTAATAGACAATTCAGTATCGGTCGCTTGTGGTGTAGTTCAGCCATAATATTTTTTTAACATCCTGAAAAGGAGAAATATAGTTCCGATACCGGGCATTAGACTAGAGCTAATATATTTTGCGTACAATTTATTATAAAGAAGTTTAAAAAATCCGCTGAGTTTCTTATCAGATCTTCTTAGTTTGCAGTCGCGTTCCAATTTGATGGTATCTATATATAAATACGTGAAGCAAAAACTTTGTACCCCTTTCTACGAAAATTACGTGGATGGACAAGTATGAAATTTGGCACAGTTGAAGTATATAATGAGGAGAAGTGCATAAAACTGAAATTTCATATAATAATGGATTAGAAATACATTAAATTCATTAAAAAAGGCATTACGCACCCTACAACGCAATCGCTACACATACACACGTTTGTGTGAGTGTGTTGCTTAGCAACGCTTATAGACTTGTGTACGGTTAAAATCTCTGGTCGAACTGAATGTCAAACAATCATAATTATGATGACAATATCTACTAAAGATTTGTGCTTCTATATTAGTTATTAGTGAAATACAGCTTGCTCAATAAATAAAATTAAAGAAAATTGTGTAGCAGAAAAATTAATTAAAATTAATTATGGCCGAATTTCGACCACACGGCGACCACTAGTATTATTAAATGAATATCAAACAAAATGTAAAATTTACGATCTCAGTTCGTTAACGTCACACTGCTGAGCTCGAGACTTCGGCGCTGGTTAGACGGATTGGTATAGAGTTTTATTTCGAGTTTTCCTTCTATTGCATAGATGTCAATTGTATATTGTAAGTCACCTCTTACCTCATTCATGGGCAAGCAAAAGGGTGGTGAATTGTTTTCACCACAGGGCAGTTAATATCATTAAACAAAATGAATAAAACTAGATTTGAATAGAATGGTTGATTTGATAGAAATAAACTAGAATTTGTAGATCAGATGACAGTTTTCCATCTGCAGTCATAGTCTGTCTTGTCCAGGATTATTGTCTTATCCTATTATATATCTTAACTAGCAGACCCGGCCACGCGTTGCTGTGACTAAGGTTTTTGTTATATTACATTTTAGTAAACTATGCTATTGAATTGTAGCTTATATGACACGTTTGTAGGTTTGACATAGCAGCGCCATCTATTAATTACTTACTTAATCCAGTCAACATATATCGCCATCTGTTAAAATCGTTTGGAGTTAACAGATAATTGTGAATGTCAAATAATAGACAATTTGCAATAAAATAATATTGCGAATTTGCGACTATAATTAAGATGTAAGCTAACTTTCAAGTTGGATCAAACTGCACACGGTGTGCAAATTTGATAAAAATAGGTTAAGTAGTTTAGGAGCCCATCGCGGACAAACAACGTGACACATAATTTATATATATTAAGATTTATTGCTATTAGTTTTATAATCTGTTATTTCTAATATCGCATTAGATTATATGTCCTGTAAAGATATTATAAATGATTCTAAATACATATATGTATTGAATACGTATATTAATATTTCAGACATCCATATCCGCCCTTCAACATTCACTACCGTTATCGTTTCCACGCGCCAAATCACGACACCTACGAAGTGTCATGGGTGTCTTTCACAACTGAGAAACTCGAAACGTATAACTGGAACTATATGGATCATTATATATGCACCAGGGGTGATACCGATTTTGCACTTGCTGAGGTGAGTTATAATATTTGTCATCATCATCATCATCATCATCTTACGTCCCTTTTGCGCTCGGACCTCCTTCATAATGGAAGGTAAATTGACCTGCTATATCACGCGGATCAAATGTGGCATAGGGTTTCATTACGATTTTTTATTCTCTTACATTGTTGTTATCTGCGTATTATATCCCTTAGTCGCCTTTTACGACACCCATGGGAAAGAGGGGACGGTGAATTGTATTCTTACTCAGTCACCACACATTGATAACAGAGATAATTTAGTTTTCTTTTCAATTGATTGACGTTCCATTTTTGCTTAAGAGGGTTATCGGTAATCGGCACTTCTCGCATGTAGGCAATTTGCTACGTTCCGATATCGACGCACACTAATGCACTACACTAGTTTAGACTACTGTCAACAACGCGTAGAGTTCATAGAATGACCAGTCTTGAGCCTTGGCGCTTATAATCAATCTGTAATATATTCTTCGGAGAAGTAGATTTTCAAAAATCAACATAATGTAAATTTTAAAATTTTTAATTAAAAACCAAAACTCATAACAGTAAACGGTTAAAATTGTATTTTTAATATGCAAAGTATAGGAAATAGTAAAATATAGGCACAGAGTATAACTTACAAGGAGACCCTCAGACGTATGGGTCGAGGATTTCCATGATTTTTGGTGGGGTGGTAGAGGGGGCCCGAGGGTATCACAACTATCAGATATTAGGGTCAACTGGGCCCTCGTTCCTGGCATAATTTTCCAATTCGAATTTTCTTTCTCTTCCATAAATGTTGTCTGCATATTATAGATCACTTAATTGTCTTTTACGACACCAACGGGCAAGGTGTATTCTTTCTCTGTCACCACACGAAAAAATCCCCTAGCAACTTTATAAAGCAGTATTAACCCCTAGAGCGCTTTTGGGACACCATTTGACCCAAAAAAAAATGTGCTCAAAGTGCTTTTGGGACACACGTTGACCCAAAAAAATACTTTTCAATTAGCAATTACTTTTAGTACATTTATTTAAATAAACCAATCAAAAGCTATTAATATATATTTTATTTCATATTTTCTTGTCATATAGCAACAATAATAGTTTACGTAAAATCATAAAATTCACCGAACTTTTTTCAATATACCCAAGCGCGCGGGGCACTCGAGAGCGCCGCGATGTTTGGCGCGTGAGGGGTTAATAGTTAATTGGCGAAAAGTGGATGTTACAAAGTTTGCACCCCTTTGCATATAAAGACATGATGATATTAAAACAAACCTCTCATAATGAAATTGGCGAGGACCATAGTCTGTATGAGCCTTTATTTCATCACTCGCAACATAAGAATTTATTATAAATGTGACTATAATAGGTCTGAATAAAAGATACGAGGTATGTGGAGGTCGTGGCAAATGAAAGTCTCATCATCTCAGCTCATATACGCCCCATTGCTGGGCCCGAGCTTCCTACACAATAGGAAGGAAATTGACCTTACTATACGATGGTGGTCAGACAGGTTGGTATATGGTTTTGTTCAAGTTTTCCTTCTCTTGCATAGATCCTATATGCGTATTATATCTCTTAAGCATATTTTACGACATCCACGGGCAAGATAGAGAGTGAAGAATTGTATTCTTATTTCGTTACCACACGGACATCTTCGTCTAGTCCTCCGAAAACACAGTATTTCTGTTATAATTTAAAATTATGATATTTTATTTTTCAAGGCTCTCAAATACTGGCGGTTCCGTACCCTTCTTTTGCCCCTTTATAACCCAGCAACTAAACAAATTATAGAGGACGACACAACTCACTGTGATATATATCCAACACCTACAAGGCATGATCTCGATCAACTAACAGATGGGTTTCTCAAAATGACTGAACAGTACTTCAATAAAGTCAAAAGACCTAATAAGCAGCGGGTAAGTATTATAAAAAAAGGTTAGATTTCATTCAAAATAAACTCACGTTTTATATGACAAAATTGTAATTTGGTAACTTTTTACTGTATAGTTAAAATTATTTAGAATGAGTTATTAGGCACAAATACAGTAATATCTATTGTTTAGTGTTAAATTGAAATCTAACCTCCGTTACAGAATAAGTTAAATTTTACAATAAAATATTGTTATTTTTATTTTACACAAATATTGAAATTTTATATTTATGTTTTGTGCATAATATGTACCTATATATGTACATAATTATTATCACTTATAGACATTGTCCCTGTCGAGTTTGTTTTATAGTATAATGTTTATAAGTGAAGTATTGAGCATGTTATTTGCATAAAAAATCACGTAGTTAGTACTACTAGCACTGCATGTAATGTAGATGAGCACCGTCCTAAATATCTAATACATAGAAGTCTTATGATTGCTTGAATTATTTTGATTTGATATCTAAAATTATATTTACACTTGAGTTCGATTAATGTGTACTAAATTTTCACTCAAACATGAAATTTTAAATCTCACTATCCTTTTATATATTGCATGTCAAGTATCTACAATGTTTATGTTAATTGCTCATTATCAGACACTCGTAACTAGCTTTAAAAACATTTTGCAGGGAGAAAAAAAACTACTAATTGTAGTAGAATATGAATTGTTTGTAAAGTCAACACAAGGATTATTATCTTAAGTCTTACTTTAAAAAAAAAGATTCTTACGTGACTGTAAATGCTGAAATATAAAAAAATATTCTTATTTCATACGAATTACTCAGAGTTTTTCGTCTTCCTGTTAAATATTTTGAAATTGGAGTTACAATGTTTGATAATTGAGAACTTATGTTACACACGTGGATGTTTAACTCATTTTATGTCAATACAATATATGTATACGTGATGTGAGAGCATGTAGGATTTTATTTATTTTTTTGTTGCACACTTGTGTCATTTATAATTTTATGTTTGAGTCGGTGGCATGAAATTACTTAAATATAATTAATAGTAAAGACTGCAAACCGAGCGTTAGACAGTTCGGTATCGTGTATATAGTTGGAGACACTCAACAAGCAATGGAGATACGCCTCTTAAAAGGTAGTTTGATTGCGCAAAAATCGTTTAATTAGTATTTTCAAGAAACAGCTATGAGTCCTTTAGGCCAAGGACATAATACTCTTTTCTATTCCCCAATTCTTTGAGTTTTACCTACTACTGATCACTAATGACTTGATTATATGCCCAGAATATCTTATATCCACCAGAGGCAGTTGCCGCTTCTTCCGTCATCACATCTACCATCAAGGTTGTGAAACTCCAGCAAATTTACGTCAACGCTGACGTCGCATAGCAGTTGTCTGTCAAAAGTATTCTAAGTGTTATTAGTTACTTTAAACAGATTTCTGTCGAAACAGTACATACTCAGTAAATCAGAATACAAAATTTATCATTTTACCGCGCCATTTCTTAGAGCACAGCAAAAGCCTTTATCGTTTTGCCCAACAATAATTTGCTAAAAGGATTCCTCTAAAGTTGGTATTACAATTATATCAGCCACAATCAATAATGGTACCAAATATGAATAGCATTAACAATATGCCTCAAGATCGCGGGCTCTCAATACGTATTGGGGGCGTTCGGTCGGTGGGAGGCGACAATAATACAGTCAAGGAAAGGTTGGCTATAAAAAGCCCCGTTAGCTCGTGTCGCCTGTAAGGTGTGGGTGTGCAGATGGCGCTGGCAGCGGGTAGCGACGCGGCGCTGACTCGGCGAAGACACTCCACTTCAATCCTCACGCGCAGTGCCCAGGTACCGCCCCTTATACTACACTAAATAATAACGTCCCTGCGTAGACTAAATTGAGATTTATTTACAAGAACTGCAATCAACTCTTATAAACAAAAGTCACATTAGCAATCAAACAAAACAATAAATATTTTTGTTAATCAGATAAACGGTGTTATATAATTATTATTTTCATCATAAATTCATTGCAATAATCGAATTTAAAAGTGGTGGCGGACTAAGACTACAATATGTCATCACCCATTCCTTAACTTCGGCTGTCGTACGAGACGCCTAACGAACATAAGCAAATAACATTACTCAATAGTTTGATATAAAATACTATGTCAATTCAATATGGTATACCTATATTATATAGAATCTAGATCAAAGAAAAAAATAATTATATAGAATCTATATTCATATAGAATCTAGATCAGTTTCCTATTCTTCTCTTTCCTCGATATGAGAAGAAAATAAATCAAGATTATATCTACAAGATGTTATAAAATTGCTGTTGTACTAGTAGCTTGATTATTTTGTAGTGCAATGAATGTATGCAACCTAAATAATTTAATACAATGCTTTTTCTTAAGTTGTTTAATAACTAATTGTTAGGTGATATCGGTCACCACATTCGTTTCGATCAGCAGTAATGAAATAGTGTTCAGATTTCGTAAACGACGTAAGTTACGTCTACGTTAGTTATTATTTAGTGTAAATTCCATACCTCGACATTCCCAACGTCTCCATATCAGTAATTCTGACACCTCATAATTTGTATAATGATCAAACGAACTAGACCTAAAGTATTAAGAAAATGCAAATTGTCACTTAATTCTAAGCTCTATCAAACTGGTCTAGCCGTTTGTTCTCATGACTTTTAATTTTTTTTTTTTAATTCGGTATCAAAATTTTATATGATTTCAATGTTAATTTCTGTGGCATATTTGCGCACTCATCACATTGCCTCCATACCAAATTGGTTTGTATCCTATTGATGTTAATTTATATTAATCTTATATTGGCGTGGCATTCAACTAACTTCTTAATACATGTAGACTAATATTAACAAATTATTAAGATGCTATTAGGAACTAATATCACAGAATAATCCTAATCTATTAATAAGTTATTAAGTTTTTTTCCAATGGATTATCCTTATTTTTCTAAACATTCACGGCATCAACTACACCTACAAACAATACATTGTATTGTTAACAAAGTAAACACTAGATTTCAAGACATATTAAGATAGTGTGATTATGTCTAAACATCTTTAATGTCTTGATCAATGCAGTTAAGTTGAGGCGACAGACTTCGTTTTCTGTCTTTCTATGCATTGGGTGACTAATTCTGTTGAATTTTTAGTTATAATTCAGATTATACGTTTCATTTAGGAAATTTATATACAAGATGCGTTTTGTGTTTCCAGTAGAATTGAATGAAACCGACCACATTGTACTTGTAAACTGCGTATATATTTGCACTGCTTAAAATTATGCACGGAATGCACCAGTACTGAAATATATTTAGTTTGCTCGCTTCTTTTGTTAATTTTATTTAGTTTACCTTATTTGTAGCAAACGACATATTAAAAGTTAAATGTTTCCCACATTTGTGGAAACGTTCAGATTCAAGTAGTTATTTTTAAATATAATGTACAGTCGAATAGAGTAAATATAAATGTATTTTTAGGGTTCCGTACCCAAAGGGTAAAAACGGGACCCTGTTACTGAGACTTTGCTGTCCGTCCGTCTGTCACCAGGCGGTATCTCAAGAACAGTGATAGCTAGACAGTTGAAATTTTCACAGATGATGTATTTCTATTGCCGCTATAACAACAAATACTGAAAATAAAATAAATATTTAAGGGGGGCTCCCATACAACAAACTTGATTTTTTTGCTTAATATCGATAATGGCAATAGGGAGGCACTTGTTTACCTAGTCAATGGTACGGAACCCTTCGTGCGCGAGTGCGACTCGCACTTGGGCGATTTTTTAGTAATACCTTCGTTTTGTAGCAGTACATTAAAAGTAAAATAATAAAACAATGTTTCTTTATTCTCGAGAAGTTTTATTTCATATTTTTTGACAACGTAAGGATTAAAGTTTATAACTTTAAACTTATCACTTAAAAAACTTTTAACATAAAACAATTTTTACGGATTTTTATCGCGTTTGAATAATGTTCTAAACATCGGGCAATCAAATATCAAATACAAACGCGATAAAATCCGAAAAATAGTTTTATTTATAATGTGTAATACTCGCGTAAACATCGCAAGAGATTTAAAGATATTTCGAATATTTGTGTAATCAGTGCACAAGCATGATGCATTCTTTGTTTTTATCATCCCTGAACGACATGGATTGCCAAGTCTATCGACTGTACATTATGTTTAATGACGACGCTAATAGGGGGAAGGCTCGTACGCACATTATTGTACTAAACTAAAAAAAAGGCTATCTAAGATTAATTCAGGTTCCATTGCATGGCTGAACGCTAGTGCAAAAGTCTTCACCCCCCTTCTGGCTGCGTCATTGATTGATACTATTTTGAATGTTATGTCTTAACATAGATATCACTGTTGTGTTAAAGTGAGTGTTGTGTGTGGTATATCAGGGCGGTGTTTCGAACTCTCCGTTTAGGGAGCGTGTGGGCAGCACTCGACTGCCTGACCGGCCGAGGCACCGGATCGAAGCCATGTCAGTACAAGACTCTCATGTATTGTATTTAATCACTGTATATTTTTAAACCCCATCAAATTTAATTCCTCATTTCGCGTATCTACATATTACAAAATGACTTCGATTAATCGTTATGACAGATAACTACAAATGTTAATATCTGATATAAAACTTACATATTCATAGATACAAATTTACAGTATTATTCAGGTTGTTTTATTTGTACCAAGAAACTAGGTACGCCTGGCTCAGGAATGACCTAGCAACGCAAGAATTGCGTAAGCCATATTAATTCCATTGATTATCATACTTAGATTTCTCAATGTCATATGGACCGCAGTTTAATAACAACCAACGACAAATGAGTTAATATAATTGAAATAAAAACCCAACCTTTACACTAATTATCTTTTGTAATAATAACATCATTAAAATAATACTTATTCTTATCATATCATTTGAAATAGGCTACAATTTGCAACAATGATAAAACTTTCAATACTTTAAAAATAGACAGTGATTTTAAATGCGCATTATACGAATTATTTGACCTATTTATACATTTCAAAAGTGGAATAAAACTATATTAAATGTTATCTTTACATTCATATAATGCGTAGCGTATTCGTAATTTATTTATTTGTTTGTAAGTCGCATGATATGCTGGTGCAATTTTCTTCAGATTATTAACATTATACTTCTCCAACCATAACATTAGCCTCTCCTCCTTATTTTTTATATTATACAGATTATATATATTTATGATTCCCATTTATAATAAATTTGTATATTATCATATACTATTATAATCTATATCGCACTTTTAGAATTCTACTATGCTCTTAATTCATAACTTCCAAACAAACTAAAATACAACTATAAATGTAACTCTGATTGAGAGCCCTTAGCGTTCACCCAATAATCAATAAACATGAATCTAACCTTGTATAGTGTATGGGCATTTTCATAAAAATGTACAAGGGCGTTTTCAGGCCTGTCCCTCTAAAACATTACCTTTTTTAAACAATTAATTCTATTTGAGACTAGCACAAAATTTTACATTAGGTTTATTGTACATTTAAGTAATATTTTATAATATTATTTAAGCCAATTATAGTATAATTTTTCGATTAAAAAATAATATAAAATCAGATTGCTATCATTTTATCGTGTCCCTTTGTAGCCAGACGATATTTCAACACTGAATTTACATATTAGTTGTAATAATTTGCTCAGTGCCGTATTTTATTTTTCTGGTAGATAGTGTAGGTTCAATTTATTAAAAATATATATTAACTAGACGTAAAATAAATAAATTAAATAGAATTTGATTACCGTGGTGCGTTTTTAAAAATCCTGACACGTCAGTTTTGTTACATTTTCTCCGAAATACTACTCTTTTTGTAGATGTTTTATGTAATAATAACACTATAAGTTAATATATATTTTTAATAAATTGACCCTACACTATCTACCAGAAAAATAAAATACGGCACTGAGCAAATTATTACAACTAATATGTAATTCAGTGTTGAAATATCGTCTGGCTACAAAGGGACACGATAAAAGGATAGCAATCTGTTGTTATATTATTTTTTAATCGAAAATTTATACTATAATTGGCTTAAATAACATTATAAAATATTACTTAAATGTACAATAAACCTAATGTAAAATTTTGTGCTAGTTTCAAATAGAATTAATTGTTTAAAAAGGTAATGTTTTAGAGGGACAGGCCTGAAAACGCCCTTGTACATTTTTATGAAAATGCCCGTATATGCTAACGCGATCGCGAGATATTTTATTGGGTTCGATCATTTTCTAAGGCAATTCTCAGCAGCACCTAAACTCGAAATTTGGATTGTGTACGGTTAGTGGTAATGGACTCGCTTCCTATTGACTGATACTAAGAATTCTGTGGTGAATTGTACATGCGGGTGAGGGAAAAACAAGTAAAGAATAAAATACAAATAACTAAATTATAAATTTGTGTTTTTATTATGTATGATAATAAAACTTTTGGTAAATTTCAAAGGTACACGTCCAACGGGGCAAGTCGAGGAGGGCGGGCACTGTACTTGAATATGTAAAAATGTCATTGGTCGATTCGGGTCATAGCCCTGAAACAAATAAAACCAGATTTCTCATGGGATTTTAAAAAGTGTGATATATACATATTCAGTGGTTAATCGTCACAAAATATTTTAATTTTATTATTATTTTTATTAGCTTTCATATATCAATAGGTAAATATTTAGTATCATAAATATCTTTACTAATTTTTCCGATTATATTTACAGATTAAAGTCACGATTAAGCCAATTTAAATTTTATCATAAATATTTTTCTATCTCTAAGGATTCATTGAACTTTCCTTAATATCATTAAATTGCTTGCCCGTGCCTTTTCAGTTGCTTATTCTTATCCCTGTTGAATGTTTCATTGCAGCAATTATCTCCTACTAAGTCACTAAATAGTAGCCACATCTGCAAGTAAGTATGCCAATTAGCTTCATCCTGCCCTCTAACATGAACCGTTAATAGAACTCGCAGAATTTTTTGCTATAAACCAGGGTTTTTTTTTATTCTAGGCTTTGACCAATAGCTTATCAATGGATATTCTAGTCCGATATAAGATTCAATAGAAATAGAACGTGCGCTGGTTTTGTAGTGAGATGATAAACTTTCACGCAAATGTCTTTTGGTCGTTCGTAACTTCGACTTTTTGAAAATGTTTACTTATTAATTTACTATTACGTATATTACATATTAATACGTATAATTTTTAGCAGGAAGCAGGAATACAATGCACCTCCCCCTTTCTTGCGTAGAGAATATCGTGAAGTTTTCGAAACTCTCCTTCGATTTACTATACGATCGTTATTCCCAAAGTGATCGTCAAAGTTAAAAGTACTTTTTTGCTTTGATCAAGGATAACTGCTCGCCAAAACACCGTAATCAGCTTTTTTGGTGGTCAAATTAATCGGAATTAAATTCTGTACAGGAGCTTCATGTCCGCGTTAAAAAAAAATATTCCCGGCCATAGACCGTTTTAAAGACAGGCATTTTCTTCCCGATAATTTTCTTATGACTAGGTACTCAAAAACTGCTGTGTGGTAGCGGCTTCGAATACTACCAACCCTTGCTTTGCTCGTGGGTGTCGTAAAAGACGACTAAGAGCCCTAGATTGACCCGGACCAACTCCCATCTGCTACCATTTGGGTCAACGATTACATTCCCAAGGAGGGTTGACGTCAGGCAGGCGGCCGGTCATAAAAGTCATTGCCGAAACTTTTTGCAATATGTCAAAACAGATGACATATTGCGTCGACCCCAAGTAATTGGGATAAGAGCAAGATGATGACTCAAAAACTGCTATCTATAAAAATTATTAAAGTTCATATTCAAAAAGTAAACACTTGGAGATACAATTTCCTTTTTTAAATTCTGTACGATCATTTCCCTCCCAGTTACAGCCTGTTCAAAATCACCCCAAAATTTGCAATTTTTTTCTATCCCTTAATTTTTGCGACTAGTGTAGTTCATTAACTACAGCTCTAGTTTTTCATGTTTACATATAATTGCAAGATCTAATGACGGTTCAGATATTTTTAACTCGTCTATAACACTGAAAACTCATAACTGCAGACAGCACAGCTTTATTGTTTAATTCTTTTTTTAATATTAATCTCCGATTAGCTGTAAGGATAATAATCCCTTCTTTTAAGTGTAATTTCAGCCTTATAGACTCCCAAATTTCATTCCACTATATATAATCTTTGCTTGGCTCGAGTTTATTTACTTAAGTGTATTTTCAGAATTATAGATATCTAAATTTTAATCCAACATATACATATAACCTTTGCTTGGCTCTAGTTTAAGCATTTGATATAACTTTGTTTTTGTATAATCAGCGAAAATTAAGTACATACCTGATCTATTTAGCATTTAATTTCGTTATATTAAATTTTAATAAGAAAGTTAAGTGCTAATAAAAGTATCAAGATAATAAAAGTATCAAGTAAGCTCGTGGTATACGGCATAACCAAATACCTTATGATATTTGTATTTAATTTTTTGCTGATGATTTAAAGTTTATAAAATATAGGGACGTCATTTTAAATTGCTATGTCTAGGACCACAGCGAAGACAGTACTAGAAAGAACGCAATCTCAAACTGGTGAAACTGACGATACGTATGATGAAAGGTAAGGTGTGAAATATCATATTTTATTATATTTTTAGGTACTTTATTGTTTCGAACTGTAACATAATTTACCAAGAAGGAATATCAATTTCTTCTAAGAGAGATACCAAATTAGGTATGCGGACATTGTTTCGTTATAAGAAGAATATATACATATCTCTACAAGAATAATGTCTGTCTTGGCTCATATACGTCCCACTGCTGGGCTCGAGCCTCCTCCATAATACGAGCGAAATTGATCTTACTATACCATGCTGATGGTCTGATCAGCAACCTGTCTAGGTTGGTATGGTTTTCTTTCGAGTTTTCCTCTTGCACAGATGTCACATGCGTAATGTATCCCTTAAGGTAAAAGAGGAGGTAATGAATTATATTCTTACTCCGTTACCACACGGAAATAAATATGTATGTATATATCTATATCCGTGTGGTAATGGAGAAAGAATACTATGGTTTAAACCCCTCCCCCCCAACCCCCCCCCCCCCCTTCCTTTGATGTAGGCATGATAAGAATTGATTGAAAGATGTAAGAAGCAGGTAACAACAGCCCAAAGAATGAACTCCAAATAAATCTATTTGCATACTCGTCTGGTTGATGTGGTGTAGTATACTACTTTTTCTCATTTGAAGGAGGTCCATGCTCAATAATTGGACATATTTGAGCTTAGAAGCTTTAAGATTATGATCGACAGGATGTTGATAGATTTATATATAATTTCAGTGTTTTAGAACCCAAATTAAAGGCGAATGCAACGTTACCAGATATTATCGAGCGTATGCGTAGTTCCACGTTGGGCGTCGGCTTTTTACAACAGACTGTGAGCCTTCCCTCTCACGCATTTGTGTCCATATACGCAATACATTGGCTTCAAGCAAATATGGAAGGTGTGACTTATGAGAAAGCTACCAGCATCATGGAGGTAATATTTTTCTACCGTACAGATTTTTTTTGATAATTTCTATTTTTATACTGCAAATACGATATACGCAAATGGTAAGATATAAAACTTTACCACCGCCGTTTTTTTTTTCAAAATTCAAGGCTTTTTAAAAAGCTGATTGTACCTAGGTAAATTTGTTTTCAATTATTGGGAATAAACCGAATCCCATGATTTTCGGCACTATTTCGGGGTTATTGCATAAAACTCATTTTTCGTTAACAGTCACAATTCCATGCAAAAATCCTTTCAATTTAAGTCTTTAAAAATCATGCTCACGAAGTATTGATATCACATCGACCTATGTAAGCGTCTGAGAGCATTCGGTTCGAGCCTAAGCTGCAGACATTTTTAATTTTTGTGCTATCTAGTATATTGAAAATTAAATGTAGTTTAAAAGCAAGCACTACTATCTCTATGATACATTACTACTACACCACTACCACTTATAAGAAGTATTATATGTTTTTGTATAGGTAAAACGTGGCCAGTTTAAAACCCTGAAATGCATATTTTGCTACTACTGCTAATAATTTAGCTTGGTTTGATTAATGTAAATAAAACTACTTTACGTATTTTATCACGTTTGTATTTGATTTTAGATTGCCCGACGTTTCGAACACTTTGCAGCGTTCGTGTTCACGGGCGTTTTATTTACAATGTGTAAATACTCGCGTAAACATAAGATATCTTTTTAAATACAAAAATTAATAGTCAATGAAGATATTACTTTTATTTTTTAATTGTTTGTTGCAGAGATTGCTACAGGAGGGACTGATATGTCACGCATCAGGTGATACTTCTAAACGATATGTTGTAGGCTACTATATGTATCATATATTACCTCAGAAAAAAGAAAAGGGTAAGATTCTTAAATATTTGTTCTTAACATAGGTACTGTACAACTATTGGTTACAAACCATAGAGTAATAACTCATAAAAGATAACTCCGCGCACAAAAAATGAAGCATTTAAATTGGAGCCTCACGCCGGTCCGTTCCGTAGTGTACAAGGGCATTGCGTACGCAAGGCAACTCTACCGTACAGTGGTGTGCCTGTGTAGGTACGTGTATAATTGCTTGCACGCATGTAGTAGTTTTGGTTTCACGTTCTTGACCGCTTAAGTACCGACACTATCCTTCTATACGTTATTATTCTAAGTCACAAAACCTTATTTTACTGTAATACTATGGTTTGACCGCAACCTGCCTAGCCGTACGAAATGACAGCAAGACGCCAAGGGCTTCCAAAACCAGCCATGCGACCACTGCAATTCTTGATCGTACCAATAGCACCGTGGGTATAAATTAGATTTCAGGGGCGTGCCTAAAAGATAGTCGTTTATTTAAAGCGGACACTTAAACCCTGAGCAACGTCCAGACGCACTCAATGAGATACATTTGTGTACCTAGTCATAATTGCGGGTCGCGCATTGTATCGATCCACGCTCTCGGCTAGTACGACAGCAGGTGCTAATGCACTTGAGTCTAATACCAGTCCATGATCAGGCAAGTATTATGTAGGGCAGTTTTCAAGCTGTGGGTCGCGACCCCTAGGGGGGTCCTGTGGGTCGCCGCCAAAAAGAAAAGAAGGTTCTGCACTACAAAAAAAAAGTTTAGTGAGAAGTTTGGGCTTGTTTATTTCTCAGAGGTCTGTCATTTCTTAGTGCTATTTTTGAAATGTTTATAATCAAATCTTTTTCTAATTGCAGTCTATTTCTCTTTTTAGTTTTAATGTCTACCATTGCAGAGAATGTCAATTCACACAAGTATGAAGTGGCGAACGGCAACAATAAATTTAGAGCCTCCCTTGCCATCTCTGGATATTATTGCTTTATTTTTATCCAAAATACGTCAATACTTTGCGAATGAAATTCCATTCTCAGCATGCCATCAGCAGCTAAATCTATTAAACGTTCTTTCTTATTTGTATTATACCTAATGAACTAAAAGTATGAAAAAAGCGCACATTAACAATTATTTTTCAGATTTCAATTTGATGTGCTTTAAAATTGTATTTAATAGTTTTTTAAACTATATTTATTACTTTGTCTGTCTATCTATAAGCATAAGGGGGTCGCCAGAATTTTTTCACATGTAAGTGGGCCGCGAAAACAAAAAGGTTGAAAAACACTGATGTAGGGTTTTAATTCGAGTTTTTTTTCTCTTACACCGTTGTTATTTGCATTATATATATCTTGGTCGTGTTTTACAACACCCACGGCTAAGGTAGGGGATGCTGCATTGTATTTTTGCTCCGTCATTAAACGGAAGTGTATTAATGCAAAATATTTATATATTGAACGTAAACTATTAATGTTATACAATAACATTACCTGTATTAGGAATTATTATTCACTTTTTAGTTCAATTTATCATTAAAACGTGTCTTTTAGTTTTTGAAACAATATTTATTTAAAATTGGATAGCTGTGTACTACATATATTTGTAATATTTAATCGCATAAATTTCTTTTATAGATAGCATGACAGATTACATTAACCCTCTGGGTGACTTACAAAGCTTCGAAAACGAATGGATGGAGGTAGAGGTGTTAGGACCTCGATCACCGCTGATCCCCGCCGAAACAATGACGGGAGCAATCGATATATCAGGTTCTAGTCCAGTGACGGATGACACCGGCGTCCCGGC
This sequence comes from Lymantria dispar, assembly GCA_032191425.1. NCBI lineage: Eukaryota > Metazoa > Arthropoda > Insecta > Lepidoptera > Erebidae > Lymantria > Lymantria dispar. Next base: position 25,232,321 of record CM063444.1, on the reverse strand, counting down.
TTTCCTATGTGATAATATCGATCCTAATTATATGCACCTTGGAAGCGATAGCGACAGTATGTATTTAGTTTAATCTATACTTCTATATCTATACTAATATATAAAGCTTAAGAGTTTGCTTGTTTTAACGCTCTAATCTCAGGAACTGCTGGTCCGATTTGAAAAATTCTTTCAGTGTTAGATAGCCCATTTATCGAGGAAGGCTATATATTATCACGCTAAGACCAACAAAAGCGGAGCACCAATGAATAATGTTACAAAATCGGTTTTTTTCCTTTTAAGAGCTTCCGCTGCGTAAACGTTTAAATTTTCGCAAAAATCATATGTGACAGAATCGTATTATTAAAAAATATTTTCACCTTCTACATAAACAAAGTCTTAGATTAAAGTTAGCGTTAGCCCAAAGTATCTATACCACGCGGACGAAGTCGTGAGCAGAAGCTAGTTTACTATATAACTAATCATCATCATCATTTCAGCTCACATCGTTTCCACTACTGGGCTTGAACCTCCTCAACAATAGGAGGCAATACCGTGCTGGTCGCTGGTCAGGCGGGTTTTATTTCCAGTTTTCCTCTCTTGCATAGCTATTACATTCATATTACTTCCCTTAGTCGTCTTTTACGACTCCCACGGGTAAGATAAGGGTTGGTGAACTATATTATTATGTCACCGCACCGCTAGTAATATTCTATCTAATCATAATCTTATACATAATTAAATCTTCCTTTCTGTGGTCACGGCTTAGCGATTTGTACGACATAAATTTTTTAAGAGAATGGAACTCAAATTACGTATATATTGCTCTCCATGTTTCTGTTCAGTACCTTGCTTATCCGATTTTGCTGTAGCAAACCCATAAATATTATGTGCCCATAGAATCTGTTCTCTTTTGATATGCAAGAGTCATCCGTACTCAACATTTGTAGTCTACCATAATGAATGCCATTGTCAATTAGCATAAAAGATTAGCTAACTTTTCACATAAAGAAGAGAACTTACAACAAAACGGAGCACCGTTTCACCTAGCAAGGTTACAGGCAACCTATATATCTCGTTGTAACTACAAAAAGAGCTTTTTCAATATATCTAACGCATGACTATGTTTTAGCTTCATCATTTCAGCCTATTGCCGTCCACTGCTGGACGTAGGCCTCCCTAATGTTGAGCCACAATGTGCGGTCCTGTGCCGCCTGCATCCAACGACGCCCAGCAACTTTCACTAGGTCATCGGTCCAGTTAGCTTACTATGAAAATTTTATGAGCGTGTCTCGGTCTGAGCTCTCTGAGCGTGGAGCGGTCTTTTTACCTTTACTCGTTTATTAGACGCTAAAGCTGTTTAAACAGCCACATACGTTGCTATATTATTAAAAATTCTACGACGGACATACGGCGAAATCTATAGTTGTCAAGTTGTATTTCGTTTGACATGTTTTATACAAGAAAATAAATACAATGGGCATGATGACAGTAACCAAAAATCACTAAAATAATGTGTTTATCTACTGTAACACAAAGAATATATCTTGGAATAAATATTTATTTTCTTTTATAAGATGAGATTATTAATTTATTTAATAAAATAAAACTACAAAATACACAAGTCCGCCATGTTCAGCTAAACACCAATCAAGTTGAGTTACGTCACTCCTATGTGCACCTATCATTATCATCGCAAATTCTGTACGAAACCCTACGATCGTTACACTTATTAATTGTTTTAACTTGCATTTAAAGAGTATTTCGTGATTTTTATCGATCTCTTGCTTACTTTTGTGTTCTTACTAAAAATATAAGTCATGGAAGAAGGATTCACCAAGGCAAATAGCTCTAATTTGCCTAGAGTTGATTTGTTAATGCTGGGAGAGTACCTAGCATCAAACAAAGACTTCTTCTGTTTAGCAGAATTTAGAAATGTCAAAACTACGATGTAAATAAAATATTGATTAATAATCTTCTAACACCAATAATTTAAAATCTATTTAAAAATATGTTATTTAAATATTGGTTATGTTATTTAAATAATGCTTTTGTAAACTTGGTATTAAACTGCAGTTATATAAAATCACACACCAAATAAAATATACGATATAAAGTAATTACTTACGTCAAAATGATCTTCACAGAAACAAATAGTCTCCTATTTATTTATTTAAATTTATGACTTTGAATTTCGCCGTGCAAGATTAAGCCTTACCTATATCTTACTGTTTTATTGTGTGGCACATAAACAAACAGTTTGTTATGAGTTTTATTGATGTATTAATACATTGAGGAACCGCACACCACTTATAGACTTTCAAATTAAAGTTTAAATAAAATATATCGGATTTTTTGCTTTAATTCCCTTACAACTCAAGTAAATAGACGTGACGTCACAAGCGGACGCCATGACACTAGGCACCGTTTTGGCGCTAATTTAAATGCATTTACTTAAAATAGCATTTATTTCTAAAGAAACCGTACTTATTGCAAAAATAATATGTTTTTTGGTAATAGTGGTTATTTAAGAATATTATAAAACCGTTTTTCAAAATTAGTCAACATGCCTATTGCCTTAGTTGTATTAATTATTAGCAAATTCCCGTAGTTTTACTAGCGTAGTTGCCGTTCCCTTGCGAGTACAGGGGTAAAATATTATCTATGTTACTCACTGATAATGTAGTTTTTTACTGGTGAAAGAATTGATAAAATCGGTTTTGTGGTTTAAGTCTGAAAGTGTAAATTGTTGTGGTTTCACTCGCGTTGTCGTGGGCATACAGAATAAAATATAACCTACTAGCAACCCGCCCTCGCTTCGCTTCGGTTTCAGTCGCTTAAACCCGCGTAGTACCCGTTCCTGTGGGAATACCGGGATAAAATATAGCCTATGTTACTCCCTGATATTATAGCTTTCCATTGGTGAAAGAATTTTTGAAATCGGTTCGGTGATTTAAGCGTGAAAGCGTTACAAACAAACAAACAAACATCCTTACTTTCGCATTTATAATATTAGTATGGATGTTGAGGATGTAGCTTTTCATTGGCGAAAAACTTTTATAATTCATGTGTTTAGGCGTTAAAGCGTTAAAAACAAACATTCGTATTTATAATATTAATTAGATTTATGGAAGATGACCAGACATCTTTATTTCTTTACAGTGCCGTTGTATAAGAATACTCATTTGGATATTGACGTGAACAATAAAAGCGACCGGATCGAGTGGGGTCATGCACGCTACCAAGCCACCTTCAGACCGGACCAGGCTTATGAAATGTGTATACAGTGGGCGATCGCCTCTGGCAACATCGTCGCTGAGCTGGTAAAATTTCTACAAACTAACATTTAACTAGAATTTCTACTTCTAAAATCTCACTCCAGCCCCATATGGTTTTGGAATAAGAATACATTACAGCACCCCCTAACTTGTCCGTTGATGTTGTAAATGTCTAAGACTAAGAGATATAATATGCATGCAACAGGCATTCGATCTACCAAGAATTGATATATCTTGAAACTCTAATTTTATTTTAAACATATTGCTTGAATTATTGCTTACTTGTTCTATGTAGACTCCTCAGAATGCATAGATAAACAGAACTTGTTATTAAAACACCTTCATGACATAAATCGCCATTGATATTAACGTGACTTATCTATTGAGACTTTCTATTGAAGAACAACTGAACGCTAAACCATATATATCGCGCACTTGTACATCGATATATAGAGCCTAACATTGCGGAATTAGTTTTAACTGCCTCTTAGTCTATACCAATAAATAAAATTGGAGTGTCTGTTTGTAATGTCAAAATAATAGGCTTTTTTCATGCTCACACGGTTATTTGCACGACACCTATGCCTAAAATAGCAATTAAAAAATTTTTGTCTATCTGTCTGTCTGTTTGTTCCGGGTAATCTTCAAAACGGCTGGACTGTTTTCAAAAATTCTTTCACCAATGGAAAGCTATAATATCAGGGCGTAAACTAGGCTATATTTTATCCCGGTATTCCCACGGGAACGGGAACTACGCGGGTAAAACGACTATAACCTATAACCGAAGCGAAGCGAGGGCGGGTTGCTAGTTAATAATAAGAATAAATTGGCACTGGGTCGTGATCAAAATACCAACAGAGGTTCTCTTATTTCAATGATCGCTGTCGGTCGAAAAACTAATCAAAAACCTATCAGCCTACTCTCATCTTCATTGCTACATCCCAGAAGAAAATGATTGGTATAAAGCTGATGCCGCACTACGGTTTTTATCCGCGAGCGGTTAACCGCGAAAACGCTCGAGACTACGATTATAAACCCTAAAACCGCCCACGATTTGTACAGTTTAAAAATGGATTTCAAACGAGCAGTATGTATTGTCGTTCGTCGGGTACTAAGAAATAGAAAAAAAAAACGTAAACAAAAAATTCGCAAATATTGTGTTCATTCATTTAATAGCCGTAGATCTCAGAAAGGTTTCTTTTTAAGAAAAAATATAAAATTTTAAGAGAATATCTAGAGAAATTTTTACTAAACTACTATCGAATTCAGTTAGTAGCCAGCTTCCATAAAAAAATGCATAATGTGCGTTCAGACATCGCCTTCATAGATACAAAATATAATTAATTCAATTGCAACGAAACGATAATACGACTATTCTTCGCGGTGGTAGTCCGAATACTACCCAAAAAACCGCCCGCGGTTAACGCATAATGCGTGTGCGCCCATGTAGTTCTATAGATTCATTCAATTTTGTAACATTTCGCAGTTTTTAAATCAGTCGCGGATAAAAACCGCAGGTCCGACCGCTTGCATTCGTTTTCCTGTTCCACAAACTCACGCGGTTAAAAACCGCCGCGGTTTCACCGTAGTGCGGCCTCAGCCTAAATAAGAATAACCGCTTCTAACCATAGTATTAATATTATAAATAAAAATAATTCAATTCAAATTTTGGCACTTAGGATGTACAAATAGGAATGGAAGTTTGGAATAGTGTATTGTTAGTTGGATTAAACAAATTAGTCAAATTTAAAATTAACTTGCAGATATTTGGTTGGGCGCGTAAAGCTCAAAGTTGCCGTCTACAAATGGTGCCTATACCTGCTGATCCGCTCGCTCTACCATTCACGCTGAAGTCGGATCCACTTCGAGGACCAATTTATGTGCCACTCAATGAGGAACCTCTTCTTCGTAGTAAAACCACGTTATTTGAAGGTAAATAGTGTAAAAGAATTGTTAATCCTAGCGTAATCTTTTATTATTTCTTTAAAAGACCATTATCAATTTAGCTATTACGTAATATCTATTGACACAATAACTTAATTTATCGTTTCATTAATTTAAACGAAAACAGTCTTTTGTAAATTACCTATGTGTATTTTCCATAAATTTTGTTATCGACTTTCTTTTTGTTTTTAAAGACAACTAAAGGATTAATGCTGAAACTTATTCATTATAGGATTTCCCGAAGATTCGTGGTTGGAACGCCTGTTTTTATTCCAAGAAGCGATAGTGGGTCGATTTGGATTCATTAAGTGTACGGTCGAAAGCACATCTCATGAAGCTGGTGTTGGCGACCATTTGTACGTGCACGTTACTGGCAACATGTTCATTTTGATACCGACTACTGTTAAATCTGAGCAGAAGACCTCCAGGTCGAGACCAGCGAACAAACCTCTTAATAGCAGGTAATTTTTATTTGAAAACGGCACCATATAAAATAAGCTAAACGGTATTTCTAAACTCTTCATCTTTGGCACAATTATAATTTTAAATATCATCTCATCACCTCAGCCCATACACATTCCACTGTTGGGCTCGGGCCTCCTCCACTATGGGAGGAAAATTGGACCCATTATACTGCGCTAGTCAGACGCGCTGGTATAGGTGTTTGTTTTAAGTTTTACTTATGCTGTATCCCTTAGCCGTCTTTTACGACATCCACGGGTAATAGTTGGGTGACCAATTGTATTTCTTACTCCGTCACCACACGACAAAATCACAACATAATTATAATCTATTTACATTTTATTCTGACCTTGTGCAACACAGAACAAAATGCCTGCCCATTTACTTGATGATCCCTCATTCACCTGATAATCCCTCAGGTTTTCACGACGCCCAAGATAAAATAAGGAGTTTTGTTTTTGGGGGTGGGCCGCGGTCGGCGCGCCTCCGCACCACTCCGTCCGGGGCGACAGAGGGGCTTAAGCACGCAACTCCCGCGACCCACCCGAAAACCACGTCGCCTTCGTCGTTGGGCCGACCACTGGAGCAGCGTTAACTTGTCGTCAGTGGTCGGCCCGACGGAATACCCCCTATTGGGGTACCCTCCCATCGACCGACGTCCCCCCCTCGGGGAGGACGTCGGTCTTTCCTCACGCGGTCGGCCTCTCGCGTGTGACGGACTAATCCCCGGTCACGTCACCCGCGGTCTCGGCTAGGGCGGCATGAGGCGCAGATAGTTGCGCCTGCGCCGCCCCAGTCGCCGGCGGCGGATCTCCTCATCGAGGCTGCGCTCCTCACGCAGGCGATCCGCCGCCTCATAAAATAAGGGGTGGAGCCACATCGTATTCATGACTAATAATACAGTGAAATATATTTAAAAAGTGGTATGTATAAAATTTCCGTGTGGTGACGGAGTAAGAATACAATTCACCACCCCGTATCTTGCCTGTGGGTGTCGTAAAAGACGATTTTTTTTGGGTAGGCTATGGTCAGCTCACACGGCGTCCAATAATATGCACATAACGTCTATACAAGAGAAGGAAAAGTCGAAATAAAACCTTATACCAACACATCTGACGAGTATTGTATAGTAGGTAAATTTCCCTTCTATTGTGGAGAAGGCTCGGGCCGAAAACGTATATGCGCCGAGATGATATGTTGCTATTTTACTTATTAAAAAATATAGAAATAATTATTTACGTATACAAATCGTATAGTAACAAGACTTACCCATTCACGACAGATAGAAGAAATTTTCTCTTTAAAATTTTAACCCCTCCAAAAGTCTCTCGATATTGCATTACCAATACATTGCAGTTTATAAAAATACTAGCTAGTGATATATTTACAAGGGCGTCGCCAGCTTACGAGGGGGGGGGGGGGTTGTTGTTGGGGGTTTGCTATGGTGCAATATTATGGAGGATAAAAAATAAAATTTAAACGCCTGGTACAGTCGAAAGCATGAAGCGTTACACTTTGGAAGTCTTTGCCTCGATGACGATTGTAATAAGAACGGAATTGATGACGGTATATTTATAATCTTAATCTTTTTTTTCAATACAGGTATCCAGTACATCCAGAAGCGGCTCCCAGTCCTCACGAGGGTTATATAACAAGACACGTGACGGGTAAAAATAAAGACGACTATGATAACAGCCGTCGAGTAAGTATTGCCACCATAGAACATTACCGTTTTCAATAAAAGCTGAGGTCGCACACAATTAAGCAAAGAGATAGACATTTGAATACAAAAGTTCAAATGCCTATAGACATTTGAATACAAAAGTATTCAAATGCCTATCTCTAGGGTGTCTAGTATCTAGGGTGTCTAGGATGTCTCAATGGGTGTCGTAAGAGACGACTAAGGGCCACGACGACTAAGCTCTATGTAAAAATAGGGCAACTAGAAATAAAACCCTATACCAACTCGCCTGACTAGCGTGGTATAGTAGCTCAATTTCAGTCCTATTCAGGATGAGGCGCGAGCCTAACAGTGGAACATATATGATCTGAAATGATGATATTAAAATGTACGCCTTTTACGTCCTTATATTGGCAACGATTAATGCTTTGAAAATTACACTACAATAATACATCCTTTTACTAAGCAAAGTAATTTAAAAGACTGCTCTATATAAAAAATGGCGGCGATTCTTTTAATACTTATAGTCCATAAAATATAGGATGATCTCTGTGACAGTGTCCCTAGTGCTGTCACGCTTACGATAAAGTCCGTAGTTTTTTATCGATAAAACTCTTTATTTTTATAATTGTAATTTTCTATTAAAATTAAAATACCATCAATGAAAATCTTTTTGAATTAATTGCAAACAAAGACTGTTTCTTGACTGTTTTTATTATTCAAAAAAGTACAATCAAGGTCTAGGTCACTATTATCGTCAACACTGGGAGCGTTCCTGCTAGAAAATTTATCGTTTTTGCCAAAATAGGGGTGGGGTAGTCACTAGATCAATCGATCAATTACGACTGTTTTATAAATAAATATATCTAGTTTATTGACAATAATGCGTACTTAATATTATCATTTACTCTGAGACGAGAAGTAGTTTTTTAATGTTTAATTAAGACAATTTATGTTTTATAATGTAACTGTCTGTTTTAATTGTAAAAAATATGTTTAAAGTTTTATATAGGTGCTGTATTGGGTTTATTTATTTTATGAATAATTTAATAAAGATCGGTTATCGATTTACATATATCGACTGTCCCATCTCTTTTTTATTTTCAGTCCAGTATGACCTTGTACTTGCGTAAGTGTCATTTATGTATAAAATGTTTACTAGGTATTTCATTACTTACGAGGTACATTTTAGCCGTGAATATTAATATTTATAATATATTGCAATTCAGTTGCCATAAAACTGGCGCGAAAAGAATGAAAATATATTTGATACAAAATGAAATTGTAAACATGTCGCTCGTTCAAACTTACTTCGTTGGTTTCGTTGACATCTGTCACAGAGATCAAGCTATATTTTATGGACTATAATAACAAAAGTATTAATAGCATTGACATGGCTATCCTTATTTCATGACAATTTTCTGTATAAATTACATATTTATTATTTAGTCTAGTTTAAACAATTTGTCATAGCTGTAAAAAGATTGTTCAACGCTCAAGACGCACAATATTCACAGATACAATTCACCACTCCCTTTCTTGGCCATGGATATCGTAAAAGACGACTAAGGGATATGATATGGACATAACATCTGTGCAAGAGAAAGAAAACTCGAAATAAAACCCTATACACGTCTGACCAGCATGGTATAATAGGTCAATTTTTCTCCTATTGTGGAGGAGGCTTGAGCCTAATGCAAATCAGTTGAGATGATAATGATGATTATGTACTTTTAAATATCTTTTACATTTAATTTGTTTTGAATAAAATTATGCAAAAATTTTATGATTTAGTCTACTATAAGACCTAATTAAGAGTAAAATCTTAGTTTAGAAAAAAAGGTGGAAATTATTTTGAAATCAAATAATTACAGATCTATATATGTATTAAACTATTCTAATGTTACAGTCAAATTTTTAAATTTTCAGATGGGATTCTTATGGTCATGGAATCACATGATATCAAAAAAATTGAAGTCTTCTCAAACCCCTGCAACTGGAGACGAAGGTTTTCAAATGCGAATGTTGCGCGACTTCAAGCATTTTTGTGCAAATCAAGAACAAAGATTGAGTCAATTTTGGGATCAATGTTGGGAGTTAAGAGAAAAAGCTCATGGCATTCAGTCCTGTTAAATTAATGTACATAACCCAAACTATAAATAAAATAAATAATTGTTGATAAAATGTCGTTTTTACTGTGTTCCAATTTAAGTTTATATCTTATCATTGGTAAAATTATGGCGTCTAGTATGCCATTAAAGCCACAATCAGAAATTGTTATCTATGTGACTTGAGTAAAAATACAGTTGTCACCATCCCCTATCTTTTCCGTGGTTGCCGTAAAAGGGTACTACTGATATGCTAGTAAGATAACGATGTAAGAGAAAATTGACTTAAACCCTAGACCATACCAGTATGGTATAGAGAGAGTAAGTCCGCGCTCAAAAGTGGAACGAATATGGGCGAAGAAGAGTCGTGAATGAGTGAAAAACTAAGATCTGATTCCGAAAAATCGCGAGCTCAAACTAAAAAAGGAAATCTACGAACTATTTAGGACTTAGTATTGCTTGATTATTGCTTCTATTGAACGTGTGAAACATTGTACTAGGTATATACTGATTTAGCTTTGATTTGTTTGGATTATAAACGGATCTATTCTTTTAGGGACTTGGAAGACCAGAGGTAAGTAAAAGCAAGGCTAGTAATTGAGTCATGTCAAGGACGATTGCCTTTTGTTCTCTTAAAAATGCGTATTTCACCAAATCGCCTAATTCATAAATGCGAAATATTTAATATATATGTAAGTCCTTTCATTCCTACTCATCATGACACTGTGCGTTATTTTTTATTGAAGACATGATCCCATCGCCATAATAAGTCCGCAAACCAACAAGATACTTCTAAGATTCTACTACGATTTACGTATCTAGCTATAGTGATAATAATTCTATTCTTTATTTTCTGTGCTAGCCTAAATGTATGTTCATATACCTACTAGGTTCTATTTTACCAAAATAATCGATTTTTCAAGAAAGCCTAACAGATGATCATATTGACCTTACAATTGATGTAGAATTGAACCAGTTAAATATCATAGCGCATGCTCCCAACCACGTCGCAATATGTAAGGGTCAGTCACCAAAGGATGCAATCAATAACTATAATAAATAAAGGTGTTTAACCTTGCAGCATGCTCTTGGTATAACAGCCAGATTTCACCACAATGACCTAGCAATTGAGGCAAAAATTAGCAAGAAAAAAATCATAGCGCATGCTCGCATACACGTCGCAACATGCATGGGTCAGTCATTGAAGGATACAATCGATAACATAAATACGATAAGCAAAGGCGTTTAACCTTGTAGCATGCTTCTTAGTACCTACCTATTAATGTAATTAAGAAAAGAAGCACTTTCGTATGTAGAACATTAATTTCAATTGCATTATAATCATCCTATCGATATTCCAATAGGTAACCATAGATTGATGTAGCAGGTATTCTTCTCAAGGCGCTTATGAAGCCAGAATGTGTGAGCCTTTACTATATTTAATAATACCCAACGCCCTAACTGCATTTTTTTTCATCAAGTCTTTCTAAAATGAGAAATTCATCAAGTTAATTTTATATTTGTTTTGTCCTGCATCATTATCCCCAAAATGATAAGCACAGATGTAACATACACCCACATTTTAATACATTATTTGCAATTCCATGAAATATGGGTAATATAGGGCAAGGCATAGCCCAGGTCTACCTAATCTACAGTTGCTTGACTTGCCGGGATAAAGAAGGCAGATTTAAACATTTCTATAACAAAATAGTATTATTATGAGTTTTATCAGCAACAAACGTATTATGTAGATTTGCTGATAGTCATTATGAATCATTATCTCAGCCCATACATGTCCCATTGCTGGGCTTGGGCCTCCTTTACTATCGGAGGGAAATTGACCTATTATACCAAGCTGTCAGAAGTGTTGGTATAGGGTTTCTTTTCGAGTTTTCCTTCTTTTTTATATAGCTATTATATGCCTTAGTAGTCTTTTACGGTACCCACGAGCAAGAGGGGTGGTAGCTGTATTTTTACTCTGTCACCACACGGATAATAATTATGAATAGGTAATTGAAATAAAATACAAGGAATTTTGGAAGAAATGTATTGCTTAATTTATTAAATATATAAGCATTTACAAAAATATGTTCCAGTCATTACATAGCAGTACAAATCTATGAGGAGATGTTGTGCGAATGTTTTAAAATATTAAGTTAAAAATGCATTTTATATATTGTAGAAGGCACCATTTTAATTACACAAAATATATACTTTATATATAAATGCATTGTAAAACTCCTCATAGACCATTTTGCTTAAACTTATACAATTCAGTCAAGTACCATAATCACATTCCAAAAACTTGTAAGGAAATTGACTTAATACTAGTTGGATATAGTGCAAATATTTTCTTATTATTAAATACTATTATGACACTCATGCACCATAACTAAAATACATCCGAACTGATAAATAAATGGCAAATATGGAATAATTTTTCCCTTATTGTTATTACATTAATAATCAAAAATAGAATTAAGGATAATCACAACATTTTTATTCAACTTATACAGAAATTTTAACACAATTTATAAGTTTTAGCATTTGCTAATTTTATTATAAAAAAAATGTATAATATTAGCAAAAACTTTCGTTTAAAAAGCATGGTATAAAAATCATTCTAATCTTATATATTAATTTGAGCAACTTTCGAAATAAGTTTTAAAATACATTCATAAGGATATGATCGTTGATGAATAATACAATTTTGATCTACATGAGATTCATGAGCAATCAGGATCAATCACAATATTATCACACAATAATTTATAAAATCTACTCTACTGAAATGTTTGTGACAAATATTTAGTCTTCTAAAAAGAACTTATACAACTACATATTATTCAGTGGGCCATTATACTATTACTGAACTAAAAAAAAAGAAATGCATTTATATCTAACAAAATAATCTCAAATATTCACCTAGGCATAAAACAATTGTAACAGCCAGGAGTGAATATTATCTCTAAAATATTTCTATAACATAAAAATATGTATTAACAGGACATTTGGATAAGTACATACCTAACCAAGGTATACTACAAGGCATAACAATGCAATGTCTTATTTTTTACCAAAAACAAGTAAGCGAGTAAGCATACTTGTGATACATGGCACTTGCTTCTGCTCATGCATTGTCAAAAAATCAGGGGTATTAGATTCAAAATCCAGAGCAACTCTTCGGCAAACAAAAGTTAACAAAGTCAGGATATCTTGTTCTGTGCCCGCATAGCGTAACTCTTCACATAATGCTTGCATGAACCAGGAGCCCCTTGTAGTATTTCTCCAAGAGTAATACCCAGGTACAGTAGAGAAAACAATCAAGAAGTCTGCATAAACAGGAATTTTGTATGCTACTGATGTTGAGCCATCAGTCTCAGTTCTATTTAATGTGATGCCAGCATCTAATTTATCTCCTTGACAAGCTTGAATGAAGAATAATTTTGGTTTACCAGCCAAAGTAGGGCATTTATCTGCAGTGAAATGAGACCATAAGGTCTCTGGTTTATAGTGAGTATCTTTAGCGTATAGCATGCCCATCTCTCCATGCGTTAACACAGCAATAAGTAGACAATCAAAGTCTGAGTGATCCATTTCTGCAGTCTGGTAGATATACGTAAGGATTTCGCCTGAAGTTAGATTGTTTAAAACTGTAACACGAAATCCTAGGCTCTTGAGGACTTTGCTTAGATTGTCACAATCTACATTAGTACCTGTGCGTGATTTTAAACTGTGAATGTTGAAATGCTCGTGGTTGAAAAGAATCGCCATCCCTCGGTATTTATGCTTCATGTTATAATATGGATTATTTCTCTCAACAGGCATGCGTGCATAACGTGCACCTTGTGAAGAATCACGGCTTCCTGATGCGTCGCCTTCATCTCCGCCGCCACCATTTGGTCTTTGTTCTGTTTCTTCAAAACCATTGTTTCGAGATTCGTCTTCCATTTTGAAACTGTTATGGTTCTAGTTTTGCAATACAAATCTATTTTGTAATATGTTTCAAGATTTTATTCTGTATAACGATATACATACAACACTGCAAGATAAGTCACTATAAAAAAATTCGCTAAGTTGCTAATTTCACAACTGACCACCAGCAACGATAAATAGATGAATGACAATCGCAAAAGCGGCAAACAAAATAACGTAGAGGTGAGACATAAATTCTAGTTTGCATGACTATTAAAAATACTTATGAGCAGTATTTTTTAATACAACTAAAATGTAAAAATAAAACATTTGTTTAAATAATGGTTTCCATTTCAATTATTTATATTTTCTTTATAAGAGCTCCCAAGCATCTCACTAATGATTACAGGCCTTCTCTATTATTGGAGGGAAATGAAAAAAAATGCGTACTGTATAACCCTTTGCCCGAAGAATTGTAGTTTAATTTCCAGTTTCCTTCTCTACCAGGACTACTTTTTGCTTTTTATTTATTACTTCTTACAAAACTCATGTAAAAGTTAAGGTATAACTTAGAGGCACCGGTCCTATAAAACGCGTAACTATTACTTTTCTTTGTCTATTCAAAGTAATTTAACAAATATGCTAAATGTAAAATCCATGTTTTATAATTTTTCAAAGCGTGCACTACATAAAATACATAATTATACAGTATGTATATTTTTAAAAATTGCTTATTATATAAATATGCATCTTATAAATATCTAATTCCTATCCTCATCACTTCTATTCCTTTTATTTTAAAGTAAATCGTTTTTACTTCTTCAAAGATCATTATTATACTAACAAGATGTTTGGTAGAGATATTTTTAATAATAGGTATTATTTTTACTTAATGCGTCTCATCTCTATTTTATAAGTTGCCAACTTATTTTTGTTGTCAAACCGCTGATATGGCAATATCAGCACCCTTCGTGAGTGTTGTGTAATGATTACGTACCTATGAGGTCAATTACATATTAATAAAACTTGAAAGAATTAATAAAAAAAAACAGTCCAAAAAATGGAACAAAAGATTATATACAACCGTGGGAATATAAAAGTAGCTTGAAATGAATAGTAATAGTTGCTAATGAAATAGTTATACACCTAAAAATAGTTTAAACTCATAGATAAATACAATACAAGGTTCCGGTAAGAATGATGAGATGATAACGGACAGAGTTTGACAGGGCAATGTTTCAGTTTATGGTCGTCAAAATGTGGTCGTTCTTCTTTTGCATAGATTTTATAAGCGTGTTACATCCCTTAATCGTCTTTTACGATACCCACGGACATGGTAGGAGATGATGAATTGTATTCTTTCTCCGTCAACGATCGGGTATACGTTAAATACTCTACCAAGATTCCGAACGTCATCATCATCATCGCAGCCCACGTACATCCCACTGTTGGGCTCAGGCCTCCTCCACAATGGGAACTCATTTGACCTGCTATACCATGCTGATCAGACATGTTGGTATGATATAGGGTTTCATTACGAGTTTTCCTTTTCTTGTATAGATGTTAAGTGCATATTATATCCCATAGTCATCTTATATGACATCCACGGGCAAGATAGGGAGTGGTGAATTAAATTCTTACTCCGTCACCACACGGCAAACATAGCATTCCAACCGTACATAGATATTATTTACCGTTTTCCTTTCGCCTTAATTTATCTAGATAGTTTTAAGGTTTTGTATTTACGACCTAAGTACAATTAGTCCGTCAGTTTAATACACTGATAAGATTAGGGAATATGCATGTTTTTTTTTTTTGATTTTTTTAAACGTTTCTACTAGTCATTACATTACTAGAAATAGATATAATACATCCAAAATATAAACGATTAACCTAAAAAAAAAAATAAAACCGCTATTATTTTTGGGCGATGTAAACGCGGCTACTTCGGAGCGCATATTCTGTGACGTCACAGTACTCGCACAAGTACTCTGACGCAAGGGCTGTCAACTAAGGCTGTTGATATTTTTAAAAATATCGTTTTTCGACATTTCCATATTTTTAAATCCATATCGGATTACTCAATTTTTTTTGACGATATAACGATAGGTACTAAAAAGTAAGTATCGAGGGTCGATATTTATTTAAATAAATTTGTTGTTTTATCTTTTCTTGTAAAGTATTTATTCCACAAAATCACAGTAAACTTAATCTACTGTAAAAATGCTAGCATGAAGTTGATGATCAGTTAACACTTACTCCTGGAATTTGATAAAAATGCTCGGCACGGCAACGACGCAATGAACGAAGTTAAAAAGAGGTCACCGGGAAATATATCGAAATATTTTGAACTAACTAACTTTTGAAGATTAACTTTTGAAGTGAAACTTCTTTAGAATAATTGTGTTTTCAATCTCGATGAATCGAAAAAGCGAGCCTATAGAAATATAAACACGTAAATGTATAGGATTCAGCCCGCGAGAGAATGAGATAAAGGATAAAAGATGAAGGATAAGGATAAATGAGTTTCACTTTCATCATGCGTATGTACTTTGTACGCACGCTCTTTTTTTTTCTTTACATCGAACTCCGATATTGATATATTTAAAAATACCCATACATCGAAAAACGATATTTTAAAAATATCGACAGCCCTAATCAGAAGACTTGACTGTACTGTGACGTCACGTTTGAACAACGTTGCGTTTTAGAAATTTGCGAGCGAATCTCAAAAAACGCACTTTTTGATAATTAAATTTAATTATTAAATAATGATAAAATTAAAAAAATAATTGTACAGGTACGTTTTTTAAGCAATAAAGATTACAAATAAAAATAATTTGTTCATTTTGGAGTTTCTGCATATTCCTTATTACTCGTCCAACATACCTGTGTCTGAAACCACAGTTCTATGATCAGTGCGTTACCAGTGATGACTTACGAAGCCCAAAGTCGCTCAGAATGCTATGAAGCGGATATGCTCGGGATTACTCTGCGAGATAGAATCCCAAATACGGAAATTCGCAGAAGAACGGGTGTAACCGACATAACACGAAGAATAAGCACGCTGAAGTGGCAATGGGCAGGCCACATCGCTCGACGTACTGACAATCGCTGGGGAAGAAAGGTTCTCGAGTGGCGACCACGTATCAGACGACGCAGTGTAGGACACCCCAACCAGGTGGACCAACGACCTGGCGAAAAATTGCTGAGCGTCGTTGGAGGAAGGTGGCACACGATCGCACTTTGTGGCGTAATATGAGGGAGGCCTACGTTCAGCAGTGGACGGCGATAGGTTGAAATAATGATGAATTAACTTAATAATTTTGCATCCTTTAGGAATCTAATGCCGAAAGACTATTGCTGGGATAAAAAGTTTAGGTCTTCTTTGTTTCTCTGACCTAATAAGTAAAGATTTTCAAGACGATTGCTTGAATAGTTAAGGCGTAAAAAGAAACACATTCCCATTCTCGTTTATAATAATAGGAAAGTACTAGAAAATATTGAACATTATTTAAGAGCATCACGTGTCAAATTCACGTTTTTACCACTAATCCCAAAAAACCCTGCGTCCCTGTCTATATAAGAATTAAATACGAGTGTCTCTTCGTTCTGTTAGTTCAACATTTATACCTACACATATTTACACTGTTTGCTTTAACATACAGTTCGTTACTATGACAACAACTTTAGTGTGGTTTCCATTTTCAAGTCAATTTAGCCTATACAATGTCCATATTTAAAGTTAAGGAATGGTGGTCTAATATTTCACTGCAAAATGAGCAACCCATTGAAGGAATACAAAGTGCTAATTGCCTTAAAGTGGATAAATTTAACTGTTATCCTGACAACGATTGCATTTTAGTTGGTGAAGAATATCTACTAAAAGTATACAAACCAAGTACTAAAGAAGAATCAACGAATGTTCTGCTGGAATCTCAACTTAATGATGTTGTACTTCAGATTGAAACGGGCAAATTTACTGGGTAATTTTTGTTCAACTAAGAATATCTTAAAAAAACTAAAATTGCTTAAGCCGTACTGTTAATTCGATTAATAGTACTTTGAAAGAAGAGCAATATCAATGTCATATCAGATGTATCTGTGCCGAGCAACCTACTTAAATTAGAGACTTGGACAGAATTGAAAATATAGTAAATTATGTTTTGACTGTGATTCATCGTTGTCAGATTTACAGATTGATACCGCGACCTTCTATTTTCCATATATATTTTATGATGACTAAGTATTTATGTTGTGATGGCTAACCGTTCAATTTTATAAAATTATTTCATCAAATAACGCAATTGAAAATTTGTTAAACGAAAAAGTCTTACAGGATAGAGGTCGATCATTATCGATTTGAATATATTTGTAGAATGACGATCTATATATTGTACAGAACATATATTTTTATAACACTATATTCTTACAAAGAGTTCGTAAAAAACATCAAAAACTCCTTTTGGCTGTTAATTTAGTTAACGCTGCTGTTTTTATTTCTATGAATTTTAGTTTAGCAAGGCACTTATTGCACACAGTTGCGTTTATTAATCGAAACTTGGTACAGATAGTTTTTAAGTAGGTGATTATAATTTTCAAATTGAGCCATTGAAAATATTATGGAGAACACGTCAAAAATAGGTTTTATTTGTCGTCAGCGGTCTCATCAAATCAATAACTTAGGTCAATGAATGAAATAACACCATTTGCAAAATATATAATTTATTCATTTTGGTAAATGATAATTTAAATAAGTACATGTTTAAATAAGTAATTGAAATGCAAATTTGATGTTTGGAAAAACGAGTTTAAAATTAGAGAAGATCATTAATCCTAAAGGCTGCTCTTTGTTTTATTTCCGGACTTTAATCTATATTGTCTAGGCGTTAGTCTGACAGCAGGTCTACATAACCCACAAACCGCGGTGTAACCGTTGTCCAGCTCTCAATAAGCTGTGCTTAACTCGGCGCATGTCGTAGGCAAATTGACTACTACTGTATTCCACGTTGGTCAGACGGGTTGGCATAGGATTTTATTTCATATTTCCCTCCTCTTGCATAAATATTCCCTACATATTATATTCTTTAGTCGTCTTTTTCGACACCGACGGACAAGATAGAGGATGGTGAAATGTATTCTTACCCCTTCACCACACGGGCAGACACTGTAGATATCATCTTGGCTCATATAGGTCCCACTGGTCGGCACGAAGAGGCTCCTCCACAATAGGAGGGAAATTGACCTTACTATACCATGCTGGTGAGACAGGTTGGTATAGGGTTTTATTTCGAATGCTCTTTCCCTTGCATAGATGTTACACGTTTATTATATTGCTTAGTCCTCATCTACAACATCCACGCACAAGATAGGGGATGGTGTAGGGTATGGGTATTCCTACTGCCTGAATGAATGCCTTCACCGCACGGTGACACTGTAGATATACGCTATCCTAATTGCATTCTCTAACTGTAATTGGGATTTTTTAAAGCAGTTCAGAAGATCGGCAAATTCTTGTGTTGCATCCACAAAGCTACGAAATATATCAGCTAAAAAGGAAAGAAGGTCATATGGAAGCGGGTAAGATACTAGAAGCAATAAAATAACACTTGTCCGTTCAATTTGTCTTATAAAGTGTAAGCCTATTTATGTGACTAAAATTACAGGTGACCAGAATCTTCTTATACCCATAATAAAACATTCATTTACACGGAAAGCGGACAGTCTCACATGTGGTCCTTTTGGAAAATTAAAGACAAGAGATCTCATATGCATACTTAGCTTGGACGGTAGTTTGAGTTTCTTCGATCAGGATGCATTTCTGTTTATGTGCATTTTCAACGATGTTATCATTCCATCACCGGTCTGTTACATTGAAAGCTGCGATTCCTTCGTTATTTGTAAATCAACATGGATATTGGAGATACACAGGTCAGCAATTGAATCATTGGATATAGGTATACTTATAAGATTCCCTTAAAAATAAACTAAAAATACAGAAGCAAGAGATGAGAAACGACTACATGTAGCAGTAATGTCAGTGTTGAGATGGACGAGAATGGATTTAATAAGGAATGATCATATTAGAGACATTTTGAAAGCCGTGCTAATGACGGAAGAATTTCTTCTTCTGCTTTTCGGTCCATATCCTTTTGATGTGCGGATTTCTTCCAGGTGAAGGTAATAATTCTATTACACTACGCTGGCATAGGTTTTTATTTCGAGTTTTTTTTCTCTTGCAGAGATATTATCTGCTTCCCCTATATTACATCTCTTAATAATGAATGTTTTCTTATTTTCATTTTTTTGCAGAATATTAATTACAATTTGGAGTAAATGTCAAGTCGCAATGGCTTTAAATACTCGCACAGCTGACACACGCCATCCTCTTTTAAGAAGTGGCGTTGCGCGCTAACTCTCTTTCACTTTATCTCGAATACCTCGAATGTTTAACAGCTGGCAGCCCTAATTTGCAGCCATTTGTTTACAGGCAGCGATACATCATCATATTTAAAATAAAATAACTTTAACTTGATATAAAAACCAAGCGTGTACGTCATGAACGTATAAATACACCAAAATTTTACCTGTTTACACCTGGCTGCGAAGTAGTTGCGGCCAAGTGTGCAACGGTACCCATCGATTTTCGAATTCTTTATATACATTTCTACGATGTGGATGATATTTTATTTAAAAAACAAGTGAACGAAATTTTTCCGAAAATACATTACGATATCCACGAGAAAGGAAAGGGTGGTGACCATTGTATCCTTATCATCTCCTATCCTTCATCATCTCAGCCCATATACGTTCGACTGTTGGAAGGAAATCAACCTATACTATGCTGGTCAGGCGTGTTGGTTTCATGCCCCATTCTTCGTTCTTCTTTGGCATTGATGTTGTCTGCCTGTTATACACTCGGTCATATTTTACGACACTCACGATTAAGATGGTAGTGAATAATATTCTTACTCTCTCACCACACAGAAGACTTATTTTATTACCAACAGATAATACAAGTAATTATTAAATCGAGATTAATACCTGTTTGCCTTTCTGCTCTGTCATAAAGTCATGGCCTCATAGCTGTTCGTTACCCATCCAGGAAACATATTTATGGGATACTCGTATAATTATAATCCCATCTATTATATTCCATTTTGTATTTATTGTAAGTTTGGATGTATCTAAAGTATTTGCCCATTGGGTGAACGCTTATTTAAAACAATTTAACGTTATTCAGTTATTATTGAAATTAAGATTATAGCTGCCTTGACACTTTTTAAACTGTGTATCTAGTATTATAATTGCGACAGTTTGAATGGATGTAGGTATATTTGTTATTCAATCACATTAAAACAAATGAACAAATCGGGATAAAATTTATGCTAAAATAGATATAGCCTGGAATAGCAAAAATGTATGGTTACCATGGACTATAGTCCATATATATTATATATCTAGTATAAGATATTATATAAATCTACATTAACGAGAGCGAAGCTGGGGGCATGAATATTAATGCAGAGATATTCTATAACTATATACTTATTGTTAGATATAATATTTTATAGTTATCAGCAATTACGTGAATTCAGTGAAGTTACTTTGAAGCAGAACAAAAAGAACATACCACAGTGGATATACAATGCAGGTGAAGAAATTACACGAGTACAAGTTATTCAGGTGATATTTTATTTCGTTAAACAAAATATTTATGAATTATAAATCATCTCATTTTCCTTAACAGATAGTTACTCTGATTTTGGAAATTTCATCCATCCATTAATAGTGGTAGGACCACACTGTTGACAGTTGTCTGTCTACAGCCGCAGGCCGGTCCGTCTGGCGTAGTACCACAGTCTCACAGAAAATCGACGTCCGAGTAGTAGCAATTTGTTACTGCGCTTCGTTTGGTGAGCGGGAGAGCCGGCAGCCCAACTTTCTGAGGGTGTTTGCGTGTGGTGGGTTTCAGTGATGCCTTTAGTGTCAGCAAACCTCATTGCACTCATTCACACTCTCTTCACCTTCTTCGTGGTAGGCAGCGGCCTGGCAAAGGTCCATGAGCGGCAGCAACACTTACCATCAGGTGCACTGTTTGCTCGTTTTCCACCGTTAGCAATAAAAAAAATCTATTCAATCTATCGACGTTGCTTGACATACCCCACAGAGAGGATAGTGTCGCCATGTTAGACGGGAAAGGTTGGCCATCGCAGTTGATGTTATAATTTATTACGAGAGCGAGAGCGTGGCTGTCCGCTAGCCTATTAATGGATATCTTAAGCTGGTTTTTACGTCGATTACTTACTCAAGTAAGGCGTAGTGACAAATTGCTTTCTTAACCCGTTTATTACAAATAAAACAGTGACCTAAAATAACCCCAATAAAATTAGATACGCAATTCTATATCTTCTATCATAATGCTTCTTAGTAAATTTGAATCTTAGCGTCATAGATATATGTACCTACGTCATTCGCAAAATATGATGTAAGACTAATAATAGTTGACTTTCCTTCTATCCAGTGTCAACAGCGTCGTAATCTTTAACGAGACAGCTGTTTTTTTTTCACATTTGAAATGGAATGTCATAATTTTTTCGGGATTTTTTCCTCTATACATACGTATACATATAAGAGTTTAGCAAAAAGCAAAGGCTTGGAGATGTCTTCTAACTGTCGGATTGTTTGAGATCAATTATCTTTAATAAGTAATATAGTATCCGACCATTGGGTATAAATACAAGCTTGGTGTAAATTTTTAAAAGCTTTTATTTAACTTGCCCTGTTAGTATGTTATTATGGGACAAATCTTGCGAGTTAGTTAGTGGTAGGACCACACTGTCGACAGTTATTTGTCTACAGCCGCGGGCCGGTCCGTCCGGGGCAGTACCATGCTCTCGCAGAAAATCGACGTCTGAGTAGTAGCAATTTGTTACTGCGCTTCGTTCGGTGAGCGAGAGAGCCGGAAGCCCAACTTTCTGAGGGTGATTGCGTGTGGAGGGTTTTGGTGGTGCCCTTGGTATCACCGAGCCTCAATGCACGCCTTCACACTCCCTTCACTTTCTTCGCGGTAGGCAACGGCCTTGTAAAGGTCCATGAGCGGCAGCAACACTTACCATCAAGTGTACTGTTTGCTCGTTTGCCACCGTTTGCAATAAAAAAAAAAAAAAAAAGTTAAATTAGAACCACCTCCTGTCATTATATTAGGTTCAAATTTGGTTTACTTACGTGACTTTGGTGACAATGCAATAATATGGTACTATGAAGCTGGTCTCAAGATGGCGTCGGAAGGTGGCCATAGGAACTCCTAAACTAAACAAGATAAAGCCGTCGAGTTTGGACTCGTTTAAAAAATATTTTTTATTTCCACTTTTGTGACAATCAAATCATCATTAGGCTTATATACGCTTATATACGTTCCACTGTTGGACTCTAACCTTCTCTACAATGAGAGGGGAGTCGACCCACTATATCACGTTGGTCAGACATGTTGATATAGGGTTTTATTTCGAGTTTTCCTTATCTTGTATACATGTTATATACATATCCCTTTTACGACACCCACGGACAAGAGATGGGGGGGGGGGCGGTTGTGGTGAATTGCATTCTTACTCCGTCAGCAGACGGACTCAAATAGTTTCGTTAAAAATTAAAGGACCAATCTATCTTCTGTTATATGCTGTCTTCTTAGTAGTAATCTATTTATACGTATTTAATAATATATCGACTCTAAGTGTGACGTCATACGAGTCCGACATAAAACTAAGAATAATTGTCTTTTCCCTATTCTCCTTGTAATCGTTAATGAGGCAATCATTACTTTTTTACATTTACAACTCAATGCCGTCGTTTTTTTTTTGCCAAATGTTTCCTTATAAATAGTACCTATAAGAATAAAACAGGTTTGGATATGACTTCTGCCCGGCCGCCTACTTGAGGAATGCCTATTTGGGAATGTAACATTTTTTTTATCATAATCTCAGCTCATATACGTCCTACTGCTGGCTTTTAAATTAGAAAAGCTAGCCTCCTCCACAATGGGAAGGAAATTAACCAACAATAAATCGGTTACGGATATGAAATTATTTCGGACTATCAGCCAGTTTCCGTATGATGACGGAGTAAGAATACAATTCATCAAAAAGTAAAAGACTACTAAGGGATATAATATAAAGATAACATCAATGCAAGAGAAGGAGAACTCGACATGAAACCCTATGCCAACACGTCTGACCAGCGTGGTAGGTCGAATACCCTCCCATAATGGAGGAGGCTCGAGTCCAACAGTGGGTCGTATATGGGCTGAGATGATGATGATGTGTCAGTTTCTGTTAAGGTTATTAAATTTTCATGAAATCGTAAATCGTTCGGATATAATTTATTTTGGATATTCAATAGATCCGTGTGGTGACGGAGTAAGAATACAATTCATCACTTCAAATCACTCCTTATTTTGCCCACGGAGGTCGTAAAAGACGATTAAGGGATATAATATGCATATAACAAGAGAGCAAAACTCAAAATAAAACCCTATACCAACATATTTGACCAGCATGGTATAGTTGGTCAAATTCCCTCCCATAGTGGAGATGGCCCGAGCCCAACAGTGGGACGTACGTGGGCTGCGATGATTCAATGGATTCGTAACATCCCTAATTTGAATATAATTTAATTAGGATCATTTATTTTTTAGACAAGTAATAACTTCTCGAGTATACTGGCATTAGGTGAGAGACACCTTTACTGCTTCCAAGATAATGGACTGATGAAATATATGGTTAAATTTGATTTCGTACCAATATATTTTTGCGCTTATCTGGTCGGCTGGTATTATGGTAAGTGGCCAAACTTTATCTTTTTTAATTAAAATTATTTAATACGAGGAGCTAACCTGTGAAACCTGCTCTACGAGTTAGGAATTTCACATTCCTAAACTATTATATAAATATCAATCATCATCAATAGGTATTATTACTTTTAAATAGCAAGTTGTCTTTTAAAACATATATAGTTAGGCTTAGGAGTAGTTGAGATGCCCAGTATGTATATAATAGACAAATTATCTTTATTGACCGATTATGATGAATTTTCCTGTGAGTTTGCCAGTGGATTCGAGAATGGTTTAGTTGAATAATTGGACTTGTGGACTTACACTTTAAAATGGAATTCTGATTTCGAATCCAATTCAATTCCAATCTCACCAAACTTATATTTTATACTCTTAAACAAAGTCGAGAATGAATTCTTCGTATCTGTCGTTGTTATTTTCACCAAATTATTTTATTACTTTAAATTAATAACGTTACCAATCTCGATCACCACAAAGACGCTTTCTTTAAATTGTGAAACATTAACAATTATAAACTACGTCAAAATCACGTCGGGAGTAGCAAATATTTGACTTAATCGACGAGAGTCGAATTCATTTAGTTTAAAAAAAAAGCCACCGAATTTGATTCCATTCTTGCGCTAGTGTCGCTTTCAAGAGTACCAAATTTGCTCAAATTCGAGCTGCGATTGGATTTAGGATGGGAATCGAGATTCAAGAGTAACACACTGGTAGGCGACCCTGCGATCGAGTTCAAGGAGAATTCCTTTTATTCTTTACGTTTGAACAGAACAGCGTCTGTTGAGTCAGCTAGTAGTATTATTATAATTCTTATATTAAAAAATTGTAATTGTTTCAATCGTTTCAGAACCTGGGGCTCGTCTTCTCGTCATGATAACGTCAGACGACTCTAAATTGTTTATCTATGAAGGGACTACTTTATTATGGTCTTGTTCATTATTGAGTACTGCAATCTCAATATCGCGATGTTTTTTAAAATCTCTGCCAGGAGGCTTAGTGACGTTAGCGAACAAGGGAATAGTGACCGTCGGTTTTTTAGGTACCGAGCCTGATTTGAACTCGAATACTCCACCAATGATCAACGAATTAACCGATTCCGAGCAAGTACAAACAGAGTTAGAAGTCGTTGAGGAGTCTCTGCGAAAAATGCTAAATAACAACGAAGGTGAAGTAAAAATACCTATTACATTATAAGTAATCATAAAATTAATAATACCTAGGTATTAAATAGATATATTAAATATTAAATAGAATATAATATAAATATTAAATATTATATATATATATTAAATAGAACGGGTGTAACCGACATAGCACGAAGAATTAGCACGCTGAAGTGGCAATGGGCAGGCCACATCGCTCGACGAACCGACAACCGCTGGGGAAGAAAGGTTCTCGAGTGGCGACCACGTATCGGACGACGCAGTGTAGGACGCCCCCCCCCCACTAGGTGGACCGATGACCTAGTGAAAGTAGCTGGGCGTCGTTGGATGCAGGCGGCACAGGACCGCTCATTGTGGCGCAACATGAGGGAGGCCTACGTCCAGCAGTGGACGGCGATAGGCTGAAATGATGATGATGATGATTAAATAGATTTTGTTTTGGCTACAGGTAATCAAAGGTCTATTGTGGAAGAAAAGCTCAAAATAAAAGCGGACGTTGGTAAACCAGTTCAAAATTTATTTCAAGAATTTGGAAACACGAACGATCATGCTCTTCATTTACTTTTGTGCCCAGTGATCTTGGTGCTAACATGTGAAGATCCCAAACTTATCCAAAACGTTCAAATCACTTATGTATGTCTTTCACCCTTCAACTTTTCGGACTCAACAATTTGTTTAGACGGTATAAATGGCACCGAGATAATAGAAAATCAAGTATTCGTAATGGGCAATGCTGATATTACAGAAACTAGAGTAAAAATGTTGATCACTATTATGGATAACACTGGACAAATTGTAGTGATATCTAGAAAAGTTTTGTTACCGTTAAGTGTTTATTGTACACCTATTGATAATATCGCAGAATATCCGTTGAAATTACGCATTGAAACAAATTATTCCTGCATAGAGTTTTTCAAAATATTTACAGGTGAGTGCAGAAGGGATTAGACCCAAATACATTGTGCCAATGGTAATAACTTAAAACTTTTACTATGCTTATGCAAGGTGTAATGCTGAAAGGTTTTTCTTCTCTTTCTTTTGGATGCCGCAGGTATTTGGCAAAAACAATCATTAAATAAATATTTCTCTATGTAACAATAGCCACGATTATAAATAAAAATACGCTCTAAAAAACTTTCGGAAATAATGAAAAAAAAAAAAACGGCTAAGTGGGAGTCGGCGTCGCGCATGAAGGGTAACGTACTATTGTCTATAAAAATGGCAAATCCTTAGATATTTATTTTATTTTGTTTTTAGTATTTGCTATAGCGGCAACAGAAATATATAATTTGTAAAAATTTCAACTGTCTAGCTGTCGCGGTTCTTAAGATACAGCCTGGTGACGGACGGATAGACAGCGAAGTCTTAGTGATAGAAGCCTAAAAAGGAGACATTATACAAAATTTCATAAGTTTGCTAATTATATGTAGACAGTTTGAAATGTACCTAGGTGGAGTATGATTACCTTTATTGTTAATAGTAAAGTATGTTATGTTTTAGATTTTTCAGAAGAAGAACTAAAGAAATTTGAAAATAACTTAACGTTAATGTATAGATCAACAAAACGTAATGTAACACTAAGAGCTAATAATGATCAGTATTCTATAGAAGCGGAGGAATTCACAGAATTTATTTCGATATTAGACCATTTTCTTATTCGAATAAATGATCACTTTAAAAGAATGGTCGTCAAGGACTTTCGATTCAAATTGAAATACGACAAAGAATTTGTAAAGCAATTAATACATAAATTCTTGAAATGTGTGGAATTTCATGCTAAGGAACGGATAAAGTTAAAAGAACTGGAGGTAAACGAATTTAAAATTATATTTAAACAACTATTCTGTCGTCATACAACTTCTGTTTTCATAGGTGTTGATAACTACCCAATGTCATTTTTTTTTTGGTTTGCGGTATATTGAAAATGTTATTGAACTAGGTAACGTAGATTTCACTAAATCGCAACCCAAAAACATTCCAATACATTTGCTATGATCCCGATCAATAGTACGACTGTGTATGTACTGTAGATATTCAATGAACAAAAACAGCACCACTTTTTACACGGCTTCATGTTACATAAGAGTAAAGCGGTTTTACCAATTCTACACCACCTATCAACATAGGAAGTATCTGAGGTTAATAACTACCGAATTATCACACATGTACTTTTTTGTTGGTCTGACTATTGCTCGCCGGACTTTCAAGGTTGTCACCTTGGCAAGGCAGCATAAAGTTCCTTAACTGTTATATAACCACTCGTGCCATTACAGCGAATTTATTTTACTTCTACTTGGTTCTATTTATTGACCTCATCTGTGTGGTGACGAAGTAAGAAAACCATGGTCGCAACTCCTTTCCCGTGGTTGTAGATGACGACTAAGGGAAGCGGATAACACTGATGCAAAAAAAAATAATCTAAAACCCTATGTCATGTCTGATCAATGTGATATAGATCATTAGCCTTCTCACTATGAAGGAGGCTCGAGCTCAGCGGTGCGACATTTATGAGTTGAAATAATGATGATGAGGTATTGTTACTACTATTTGTGACTATATCAATGATAAGAATAGAGAAGTATTGACGATGCATGGATGCATAACTAAGCTTGATGTCTTATTGGTCTGGCTTTATTAGCCTAGGATTGTCCGAAATAGGCTCATTCTAAACAGATGCTTTGTTTTTGTTATTAGGATGAACTTAACATTCTACAGAAGCAATTCACTTTGGTACAAAAAAAACTGCTAGTGCAATACGGATCATTACCGCCCGGGGACTGCGAACCTTTAGAATTTCTTATGAAGGATACTCATCAACGGTTGATTAAGATCGTGAACGAAATTATGAAAAGTAGAGAGATTGTTTGTAGGTATGTATATTATTTTTTTAAAGACAACATTGAAGTTACATATAAATAAAAAATAAGACATCCCCTAATACAGTGTGTATTCAGGGAAAAGACAACATTCGTAGAAATCAACAATAGAAGATTGCACAAATGGCGTGGTGGTTAAGATACCGACCTACCTTCCAGTGTTAAGGGTTCGAATAGCAGGGCAACACTTTGTGCGATCTACAAATAGCTATTTCGAGTTTGGATGTAATATGTGTCCGTTAATTATATATTTGTAAAGTCCCCTGCAATACAAGGATTATTTCCTTGGTGCAGGGTGTTGTATATAAAAAAAATTAGATCTAACGATAAGGCATGGTTGAGACGAAAACTTAAAAACTTAAGAACATGCGAATACTTCCTAGTGTTTTAAAATTATTTTTTACCTTTCCTAGTAGCTAAACAAATTTCTTCTTCATATACAATCGTCCATCAACCCCCATTAGTCTTTCATATGAGGGAAATCAAGCTACTACACCGCGGTGGCTAGATCAGAGTATAAAACCACTACATGGCAAGACTTTACAGTGCAATCAGATAATATATTTAATTAAACACCCTCAATTTTTACGATACACTAATAAAAAATCTACCATCATCATCTCAGTTCATAAGGGTCCCACTGCTGGACTCAAGCTTCTTCCACAAAAGGAGGCAAATTGACGTAATAGACCACGTTGATACGACATATTGGTATAGTGTTATTTCGAGCTTTACTTCTCTTGCATAGATAAACGTTATATGCATATTATACTGTTGTTGATGTTACTTATATTTTAAAAATCATCCGTAACAATGTTGAAAGTCCCGAGCTTCTCTCTAAAATAAATTTTAATACTCCAGTCAAATCAACACGGCATCATACTCCATTAAGTTTAACCGTAGTACCTACTAACTACAGACAAAATAGTTTTTTGTGGCGAGCAGGAAGGACACTTAACGCAAAATGCAAAGTGCACGACGTTGACGTATTTAACACAAGCGAAGTAACAGTGAGAAGATTGCTAAGCCAGGAATTTTTTAAAAACTATGTTTG
Organism: Lymantria dispar; assembly: GCA_032191425.1. Classification (NCBI taxonomy): domain Eukaryota; kingdom Metazoa; phylum Arthropoda; class Insecta; order Lepidoptera; family Erebidae; genus Lymantria; species Lymantria dispar. The sequence continues at coordinate 25,203,009 of CM063444.1, read as the reverse complement.
TATGTAACCTACCTAATTGGATTACCTATTTATAGTGTCTACAGTCTGTTTGTTTAAAACGTATCATATTAGCGGAGACCTGTAATTAGCGGTCTGATGTATAACAAGTATTTCAATATTATTGTTGTGCTGTTGGTCTTCCAAAAATAAATAAATAAATAAATATACCTTAGTTGTCTATACGTTACTCAAGGGAAAGAAAAGGGGAGGTGAATTGTATTCTTAATACATCCGCACGGAAAATAAATAGCTAAGCACAATAACTCCAGACTCTAAATAGCATGTCGCTGTTTGATATATTTTGTGATTGGTTTTAATTATTATAGCGCTGGTAGTGCGATGACTGCGGTGGGCAAATTCATAATTTATTTACTGAAACAATCTCCCAAAGAAGATTTCAAAATCACTCTCATAGAAGAAATGATGTGTTTGACTTCATTGTATGAACATTACCAGGTAAGCCAAATATTAACTACATGGCGTAGATAATGATTAAGAATAAAAAACGAACTGCACTGTTTGGCGTCGCACGTTTTAAAAAAATACTATCCTATTTTTTAAGCTGGAACGAAATATACACATTTACAAGAATCCATGTAGATCAGTTTGTGGATTTCAAAAATTAACCCGAACGGTCATAGTAACACGTGATGTTTATATATTAAGTGATTGGGAGGATTACCTACTCATGGTGCGTTACTACCAGAAATGTGCGATTACTCTTTTCGCTTTCTTTCTGGCGTTACTCAATAAGAGTACCGCGAGAGATGTGTACGAGAAATAATTGGAAGAGCCACAGGGTCACAGAAGTGGCGCGCTTCGCCCTAACCACAACACAACTCGTCCGCTCGCATTTGAGAAGAGTCTGCTACATCCCGGCAACTCTCAGCTGCCTAGCACATCTTTAGTGGAAACGCTCACATAATTTCAGTGTTGTTACACAACTAATGCAAGAGAAGGAAAACTTGAAACAAAACCCTATAACAACACGTCTGACCACCGTGATATAGTAGGTCAATTTCCCTCCCATAGTAGAGGAGGCCCGAGCCCAACAGTGGGACGTGTATGGGCTGAGATGATGATGAATAGTTTTATGACCGGCCGCCTGCCTGACATCAACCCTTCTTGGGAATGTAATTGTTGACCTGATGACATCAGATGACTTTAGCCCAGGTCCATGAAAAACTCTTAGTCGTCTTGTCTTAATATTATTTATTAAAAAAATATATCTATACATATAATAATTAATTAAATAAATATTACAATTTGACCGATGATTAAAGTGGATTGCATAGATAAGAAAATTTACTTTAAAATTCACTACTTACAGGCTTAGGAGGGTTGGCCCCAGGTCTTTACGGCACCCACGAGTAATATTAAGTTTCACACGTAGCTTAGTCGAAACCATTCCTCAATATATCATGCTAATATATTTGTATTGCAGGAATGGGAGGAGGCAGTCACTCAAGCTCTGTCCTACATCTTGAATAATGTATTTCAAAATTCAGAAAAGGATAAAGAGAAATTAGCTACCGTAACCGAACATGGAATACTGTCCCATATCAATTTAAAACGTTTCATAAAACAATTAAAAATGGTTTTAGACAAAGCATTTACAGAAGTTATCAGCGATGATGATGAAAAAGATGTTCAAAACGTGACACGTATAGAAGAATTTATCGAAGTATTATAATTTGAACGTACCTAAGTCTCAATACTTAGCTTGTTGTAAGTTTCTGGCACCGAACCCGATTTTACCATGCGTTTCAATTTTTGAGTATGCGTCGCTGCCCTAGTGACATAAATATGTAACTAACCGCTTGCGAGACCCTGGTTCGAATGCCAGTTTCAGTAAAAGTTAGGATTTTGTTTTCGGTGTAGCCGGCCCAAAGGCGAAGGGGAAGGAATAAGCGGGTTATAAGGCCGAGCGTCACCCTTTCGTCACTCCGGAAGGAATAGGTGACCTGCGTGTTGACTATAGCCTGACCCAAAAAAATTATGGATTTTGTTGGTAAACTCGCATTGTCGTAGTATCCGGTTATTGGTGAATACGTTACGTTTGACTAAAATAATTACTACCTGTATTATGCCACAACTTACCTTATTTTCAAATGCGAACATTTAAACTTTTTAAATATGTATATCTATTAATTTTTATAATACAGAATAATTAAATAATGACGTCAAAATGCTTAGACTTGTAATAGCCTATTACATGACGTCATTGCTTGCTATTATTAGAATCGTTACACATATAAACTTAACCAATTCTTAAATATGAATCTGATTTACTGGAAACCATGACGTCATATGCTCCATTTGCCTACGTCATATGACACAAATTTTGTTTTGAAATGAAACTTTATGGAAAGGCTTTGAAATTCTGATCCGCCGACCTTTTTGTGGGATTTGTTCGCAAGAAAAAGATCTTAAGCGACTGACACATGCGTATTTACGCATATTTGTTGCACAGAAATAGTCCTAGAGATTAATAACACAATCTATATATTTCAAAATGATTGCAAAGTAATTTTCACTTCTATCTTGTGTCTTTACGACACGGCCTGTCCAGTTTTTTTACGTAATCGAAATATAAAGTACAATCTTCGTATTTTTAATATTTTTCATCAAAATAGTTTGTTTTATATAGAAATATTAGAAAATAAAATTTTATTAGATTTTTCAGAAGCAGTATAGTATTGTCTCAAATAAATTTCAAACGATGATGATGATGATAACTAGAAGAAGCTTTTAGAAAGATTTGCTAAGATATTTTAGTTAAGTTATCATCACTAGATAGAAGATTGCACTATTGTGAGCATTGAACTACGATTGACGGGATGGTTTAATATAGGCACATTTTAATATAGCATTCATGATCATGGGTATATTAAGGTTTCGACTAAGGTCCTTTCCTTATTTTTTTTTTTTGCTTGTTGGTGGCAAACGAGCAAACAGCACACTCGATAGCGACACTGTCGCTCATATACTTTTGCTAAGCCGCCGTATACCGTGAAGAAAGTGAAGGGAGTGTGAATGCCTGCAATGAGGTTCGATGATACCAAAGGAATTACAGAAACCCACCACACGCAAACACCCTCAGAAAGTTGGCTTTTGGCATTTAACCGTGAACATCCAACAAACGCCTTAAAAGTAGTTTTATTTCATAAATTTAAACATAAAAAGATATTATTTATTGTATTTTAGGATGAATCTTAACCACAAATAAATCTATATATATATAAAACGCAAATGTTTTTATGTCCGTTCTAAGACTTTCAAATCATCCAATCGATGTGTGGTGATAGAGTAAGAATACAATTCACCACTCCCTATCTTGCCCGTGGATGTCCAAAAAGGGATATAATATGCACATAAGATTTAAGCAAGAGAAGGAAAACTCGGAATGAAACCCTATACCAACATGTCTGACCAGCATAGTATAGTAGATCAAATTCTCTACCATTGTGGGGGAGGCCCGAGCCCAACAGTGGGACGTATATGGGCTGCGTTGATGATGATGAATCGATGCGCCTCAAACTGGTCTCATTCATCGTCATCATCACAGATCATGTACGTTCCACCGCTCAGCTCGAGCCTCCTACGCCGTGGGGAAGAAATTGTCCTATTATACCATGCTTGTCAATCGTGTTGGCTCCATGCCCAGTTTTCCTTCTCTGGCATTGATGCTGTCTGCCTGTGATATAATAATCACTGAATCTTCTTTTACGATACTCACGATTATGACGATAGTGAATAGTATTCGTAGGAAACTCGTAATGTGACATTACAAATGAAATAGTAGTGTTATGTTGCGGCTTAGTGGACTGTATGGGGCACCTTATGCCAGCAACATAACGACGTGGGTTAGCCGAAGGACCAGCGGGAAGCCCATCCCGCAGTGGGACTGGTTCCCACAAAATGAGGGTTTGTTAGGAAAACGGTGGGAAGTAAGTGGAGAACTTACCTCGTCTCTCCCGTGCTTTGGTGGAGCTGCAGACCTGCTGGGCTGAAGGTGGTGTTCACGACGAGCTAGATTGGGCTGAATGCGGGCACTGAAGTTATTGTCTATTTAATATCACTATTACAGTATAGTATATACACTCGCGTGAGGGTAGGCTGACCAGCGTAGTAAGCTTTCGATATCTTTAACCGAGGAACGGTAAACGCGGGTGCCGCAGAACGAATACGTCACAAGAGTGTCAAATCAAGAATGGCGGTTAGGCGTCGGCGCACGGCGATCTACCGAATCTAGGCGGAGTTAACCGACATCACACGATACGTCACCATATCAACGTGAACAAGTAGGTTACTATAAACCCCTTTCCCTGTGGGACGGAGTAAGAATACAATACACCGCCCCCCTCTCTTGCCTGTGGGTGTGGTAAAAAGCTACTAAGGCATATCTTGAGCATACAACAACAATGCAAGAGAAGGAAAACTCGAAGTAAACCCCTATACCAACACACCTGACCAGCGTGGTATAGTAGGCCCATTTCCCTCCCAATATGGAGGAGCCTAGTAGTGGGACGAATATGAGCTGTGATGACAGATGAATATACCACACTGGCCTGCCATACCATAAATATACATGTATACCACTGGTCTCATTAAAAAGGCAATAATGATTTTAGGTCGCTAAAACAGCACATTAGATCCCGCTAGATGGCGCTTCAATTTTAAGGAATTATAGATTTTTTATTTGTATAGAACAGCGCTAGTTTGGTTAGCTAATCAAAAATAAATTATATTGTACACGCAAAGCTTTATTTCTTTAGATTAATAATTAAGACAATGTATAAATATTATGTAAAAATCTTTTCCTTAAGCGACGTGTAACAGGCTGTACAGTACGAGGTTAAGGTACAGCAAATGTACCAAAAGAAGAAGTACCTTGTCGCGTCATTTTTTCTTAGCATCCTTTAGACCAGCGCCAGCGTTGAACTTAAAGAAAATTATGTCGCCATCCTCAACGACGTAATTTCGCCCTGCAATTAATTTATTTGATTATTTTGTGTTAACTTATAATAAACGCGAATCTGAGTTGATTTGTTGTTAATAGTTATGTTTTCACTCCTAAACCACTACGGCAGTTTTAAAAATTCTTTCACTAATGGAATGCTACATTATCAGTGAGTAACATAGGCTGTATTTCCACTGGAACGGGCATTCTAGAAGGCTAGCAGATTATGAAAAATAGCATATGGCATAAAAGTAAATTGCGTAATTCCTTTATTTGGAATTTTCTTTCTTTGCCTCAAAGTTACATGTTTAGAAAATAATGAGTTCGGTAGATACAACAGATATTAAGGTTCATCTATAAAGTACGTCACACTAATTTCGTGATTTTTGACCAAATCTTGTCACAATTGCTCACATTTTACGAAATATAGTTAAATCACGACAAAACGCGGCGCATGTGGCAGCATTTATCAAAGAGCTGATGCTGCTAAAATGATAGTGGTGGAAACATTTTTAAAGTTTTCGTTAATGCATAGTTGCCATTTTAATACTTAGATGTTTAAAATTTGTAAAGTGACGTCACGATAATTAGGACCCCCTACTACCCCCTTGTCACACAATATCTCACTTCATCCCCCGTCCTCCTCAATATATGACTAACTTTATGGACGGTCTCTTATGCGTATTTTGAAACAAATTACCTTGTTGTCTGTATTTGCCGGCGGCTTTGCAAGCAGCCTCAGTGCCTTCCTCTTTGAAATCTTTGTAGTGCATCACTTCAGCCATTATGAAGCCCTTCTCGAAGTCAGTATGAATTCTACCTGCTGCTTGGGGGGCTTTTGTACCTTTCTGCAAGTGTTATATAAACTTTGTATTAGCTGGTGTCATTTTACTCTTGTGAGTTCTATATTATCAAATTAAGCATTTTTGCAAAACTGTTCTATTTAAGTAGATCCAATTTTGAGAATACGGTAGACTATAAATCGAATTCGTCTGGGCAGCGGTCGGGAAACTTAAGAGGATCTTCTCATCGAATATACATGTGTTTCAAAGCACACATTTACGAGCAGTGTGTGTTATCAGTGATGATTTATGGCATGAAAACATAGTGCCTAAATGTTGAGGCTGACCTAACCTAAGCTAAAAGTCACTCAGCGGGCTCAGGATTTCTCTACGATATAGGTAACGAAATATGGAACTTGATCAATCCTGTGACGCTACTTGGATTACAAAGCCATCTATGCAGTTTTATTTAAAAAAGAAATAGCATTCTAGTAGTCAAATTAATAAAATCGACTTGACAGAATAAACCATTGTATAATTATGAAACATATATACTACTACAGTGAATTTTCTGTGACTATCATCAATTGACCCACTAAACTGAGCCAGAAAAAAACGACAATAAATATTGTACAAGTAATGTCTCTAACTTTCTTTTATATCTTATTATTTATTGTCGAAAAACGTGTTCATCGACGGAAGGATGGCTTGAGGCCTTAAAGACTGCCGTAATACATGGGGTATTCGCCATTTGAATAGGCCACCAGAACCGATGAGCATGACTAAAACTTGAAAAGTTTTTTTGTTTTGTTAGTAATAGCCTTGCCTCTGCCTATAAGCCGATGTGACAGCAGATGTGATAGTTTTGAATTAGTCCAAATCGGAAACATCTTATTTATTATTATTCTTCTTTAAAGAATATTAGTCTATACCAATAAATAATTGGAGTGTCTGTTTGTAATGTCAAAATAATAGGCTTTTTCATGCTCACACGGTTATTTGCACGACACCTATGCCTAAAATACAGATTAAAAAAAAATTGTCTGTCTGTTTGTTGCGGGTAATCTTCAAAACGGCTAGACCGATTTCAAAAATTCTTTCACCAATGGAAAGCTATAATATCAGGGCGTAAACTAGGCTATATTTTATCCCGGTATTCCCACGGGAACGGGAACTACGCGGGTAAAACGACTAAAACCGAAGCGAAGCGAGGGAGGGTTTCTAGTAGTAAATAAAAATAGACATTCACCTGAATAGTCCAAGCTTTCACTTCATCTGGACCAGCAGTGAAGAAATATTCTAATTGTAGAGCCTTGTATCCTTGGACAATGATCTTATCCAGAGCGCTGTAAATAAATAAATAATTATTAATTCAACCAAATTCTTTACCTCATACGTCTTTTATTCATGAGTACCAGTTGCCGTGACAAAATAAAAGAGATATTAGCGAAATTTTATGACATACATGTTCTACTACTGTGTTCGAGCTTCCTCCATAATAGAAGGGCCATTGACTTATTATATCATTTATTTTGAGTTTGTTTCTCTTGTACTGATGTCTGTAAATTATACCCCTTAGTCGTCTTTTACGACCCCCCGGGCAAGAAAGGGTAAGATGAATTGTATTCTTATATGGGCACAACACAAATGCGATCAGTACAATGATTTATTCACTATTAAGCGTGCCAGTTAATACGTCGGTGACAATTTTGAATTTGAATTAGCTAGGTATTATAGTCCTTATGCCATCATTCCTTGCGGTGACGGAATAAGAATACAATTCATCACTTCCTATCTGAACCGTGGATATCGTAAAAGAAAACTAAGAGATAGAGTAAGCATATAACATCCAAGAGATGGAAAAGTCGATACAAAACCCTATATCAACTTGTCTGACCAGTTTAGAGTAAGGACGATTTTCCTCCAATTGTGGAGGAAGCTCGAGCCTAGCAGTGGGACGTGTAGTCGAGATGATTATGATGCTAACATAGACACATAATAAACTATTATTATTATAAATTTTATGAAAATCAGGTCATTAGTTTTATCCGTGAACAAGTTTATAGATAGATAAACATTTTCATATCATCGGTTTTTCTTCTGTCAAGGATTACAATTATTCTTGAATATCTTTAAGGGTGTAGATCGTGAAAATCACCGAAAAGAGTGTTACGATTTTTCATATTTAACCTATTTACATATGATTGATTTCAATGATAATTTGTATATATTACAATCAAAGACCAATAAGTATGTTCATGCTTATATTAAACTCTTAAACCTAATAGTTGTTATATAATAAACGTCAACAAACGCACAAAATTGAGTAAAAATGCAAAAACATGACTTCGTATTTTTCAGATTTAACCCCATAAATCAACACAAATTGATAAAAAGAAACACTTTTTGAACACTGAAGAAACCAATAAGTATAGCTGTATACTTCTTTTTATACCTTTACAAAGACTTCCTCTTTTAAAGCCCTAAAATCTAGATATATTTTAAGGTAAATTTTTCATACACAAATGTATGGGATAAAGCGTTCGTTTCATTCGTGCAATCTCGGTGGTCACTACGGCAGTTCCTTTCTGTAAGTGAACGCGACACCACGCTTGTCGGCTGCAGACAGCAGAATTACGTATTGTGAATTTGTGTTTTTTGTAAAAAACTGTCAGTATAACATTTTTATAATTAATTTATTTTCAGTTAGTAGAAAGTATCGATATAATGAATGTCTGAAAGAAAACCATGATGGAACTAGATATAAATCGTAAAAAATACAATATCTACACTAATAGGTATTACAAAGAGGAAAGATTTGGATTTTTGTATGTAACGAATAAACTCAAAAAGTACTGGACCGATTTTAATAATTCTTTTATCATTCGAAAGCTACATTATCACTGAGTAACATAGGCTATTTTTTCGCAGGACTGATTGAATTTGAGTGTCATGCCAGGGAAAAGAAAGTTTTGTACGCATTATAAAAATATGAAAGCCAAAAGATCTCGTAATAAAATGTAAGTTCCTCCCTACTTATTTATTATCGCATTTGAACAGGGTACATTACAAAGCTAATACAATATGTCATATGATTTAGATCGCCCGATTCAGACATATACCTACAATAACATGTAAATATTGGTTTGTATTATCTATATCTATACTGATAAATAAAATTGAAGTATCTGTATGTAATATCAAAATAATAGGATTTTTTAAAAAAAAAAAAAGAAGATACGGAGTTCGCCGGGTTGGCTAGTATTGTCTAAATATCAAATTGTGGAAGTAGGTAGGCGACAGCGCAACTTTGTCGACATACCTATACCTATACCGCCAAACAGACGCGAGGCGCCTAGCGTCTGGCTTAGGGTTGTACAAAATAAATAAAAAGTGGATAATATTGATGAATAATATTTCCAGTATTGAAAATAAAGAAAACCTTGGGGCCGAGACTCTGAGCAACAATGCTACACGCTGTATAGAGGTAAGTTGTTATACGTAATTCTTGTAGACTTGTTACATAAATAAACAAACTACTTAGTTAGTGATGGGCGAAGACAAAATCTCAATACCTACCTATAGATTTTTTCTTGCAATATTTATTATTTTCATCGAGAGACAAACACCTTAGTACCGAAATACTTCTCAATTACTTTCTCAAAAGAAAATTTACGTTCAAATAGGTGACGTCATAAAAAAACAATACCTAATGCGTAAAGAAATTATAATTTCTATTCATCAGGAACCTAATATTGTATTAATTCTTTTGCATTTTTTTAAATTTTTAATTATTTTTCATAAAAAAAATCAAGCCATTATCTTTCTTTACAGGAACTAGTTATTGAAAACGACCAAGAGGGAAAGGTGGATGAAATGGAAGTTGGGCGTAGAGTTGTAGACGTCTCTTTTTTTTTAAAGCTCTTCAGGCCATAGGGGACCACGGTCCAATGGATTGTAAGTTAAGTTACCTCAGTATAATAGGTGAAGTAAAAGTTGGTCTGGACTCAAAACTCATCATGAAATGTAGTATGTGTAGTATGAAATTTACTGTGTGTTTGATTGAAAAGAAAGAAGATAGAATGGATGTGAATCATCAAATTGTATCTGGTATCATATCATCTGGTGGGAGCTACTATCAGTTAAAAACATTAACTGCCGCAGTAGCCCTACCAATCATGTCACCTTCATTATACAATGAAATTAATAATACGGTTTGCGATTGGTGGGAAAAGACAGCAGCACATTCCATGGCAGAAGCTGTCAAGGAAGAAGCGGGTGGTCTATAGGTAGTGTTGATAAAAATGGTACACCATTAATATCTGTTGCTGTTGACGGTTGTTGGAGCAAGAGATCTTATGGTAAGAATTTTTCCGCCTTGTCCGGCGCAGCTGCGATAATTGGCATTAAAACTAATAAAGTATTGCTTTTTGGAGTCAAAAATAAATACTGTGTAGTTTGTGCACGAGCCGCAAAGAACGACAGTCAGCCCTCGGAACATCGTTGTTTCAAGAATTATTCGGGATCATCTACCGGTATGGAATCGACCATAATAGTTGAGGGGTTTAAACGTTCCATTGTTGATCACGGTGTAATTTATAATAAATTTGTAGCAGACGGCGATTCCAGTAATTATAAAAAAATATTAGATTCGCGACCGTACGGTAATTTAACAGTAGAGAGTTCTGAGTGGATGAGTACAAGGTGAAAATTACTAACCTCATCATCGTTCGGGGAAGTTTGTAAAAAACGAGAGAGCACAAGTTGTGCTGTTCTTGTTCGTAAAATCGTTTATGGTAGTAATATCTCCAGTTTGCCTGCTGTACGGTACGGTATCGAAAACGAAGAAACCGCAATTAAACAGTTAGAAATTCAAGAGAATATTAGTATACAAGGTTGCGGTTTGTTCGTCGACGATCAATATGAATTTCTTGGTACTACACCAGATGGCATTTATGCAAACGGTTTAATTGAAATTAAGTGCCCACATTCTTTAGCTGGCATGACTCTTGATGAAGCAATGGCCAAACATACCTTTTGGGTTAAGGACAAGGCTTCCAAGGGTTATGTCATAAATAAAAATCATAACTGGTATTTCCAAATTCAGGGACAGGTACATATTACTAAAAGAAACGTTTGCATGCTTGGCATCTGGTTTGGTGCTACTGTACCTATGAAAGTTTATATTATAGAAAAGGACGACAAATTTTGGGAGGAGAAAATGGAGATGAAATTAGTTAGGTTTTATTACGATTGCCTACTTCCAGAATTAGTTGATCCTCGGCAGTTACGAAGCATGCCCATTCGTGACGCGCCCAGTATCATAGAGGCTATGAAAGAGAGGAAAGAAAGAGCTTTACGTGTTATGAAAGAGAAGAACGCCTAATGATTTTGAAAGATACAGGTAACTTAACTACCCAGCCAGTCGATTCACGTAAACACGCCAGTCCAAAAGTCGTTTTAACTTAGGAACTTAGAAATCGCCTTTTTGTTTTCTGTTTTAAACGCACTTACTTATCTAGTCTTGGATTGTCATAAATCTTCCAATAGCTCAATTACTCTACAATTTCTGAGTTACCTGGTGTAAAGAATCATAAAAATTGGTTCAAAAATAAAGCGAATTGAGAATTCTCCTTTTTTTAAGTAGGTTAAAAGGGCTAAATTTGCAAAAAACGAAGTGACGTCACTGCGCTACGGTTTTTATTACTTACGTGAATCGGGCAGCTGGTAACGTTTTCATTCTGATAGGTTTTGTGATAGCCATTGATTTTATCATCAAATTAGCAGAAATCAGAACTTGATCCATAATCGAATGAAAAAACATTAGAATTTTGAACTCATATTTCGTTATTGTTTAATTACATACTTTTAATTAGTATATTAATAATTTACAAACTTCTGTTAAAATTAGTAAATAAATGAATTATTTACTAATTTTTGTACAACCCTAGCACGCTTTTGAGATAGCGAGTAATGGCGACTCATATTTGTTATTGTGTAGTAAATAAATCATTTTTATACTTGTGTTTCATTTATTGACATTTTTACGCAATAGGCACATTTCCTTGCGTAGAGATAAACACACTTCCTACTGAATTTGCAATTATTTTATTGAATGAATATTTTACGAATTAGAATAAATTTTGGTAGTGAAATTACAAATAAATACATAGTTGGAATTTTAGGTAAGTAGAATACAAAAATGTCAGTCCGGACCTGCTCTTGATTGTATATTATATTATAAACTAGTAACCCGCCCTCGCTATCTTCGGCAATATTCACTTAAATTACATACTATAAAAAGCATATTGATCTATAATAAATGCACAATTTATTTAAGGTACTTAATTGGATAAGGATTAATGCTGTATTGTATAAAATCACTTAGTAAATAATCATTTTTTAGTAGAGGATAAAAAATGGTTATGGTGGGTTATCCCTAAGAGATAGACATATGCCATCGTGGACTTTTTTGTTGAACTTTTTAAGATGGATAATACTGTAGTACATTATTTTGGTCTATCTCGTAGGGTTCAGCCAACGTTTGCAATATAAGCGCAAAAAAACGTGCTTATTTACGACATCACATTAGAAACCTCTAAATTAATCAGCGTTTCTCTACTATATTATGCATGTATTATACATATAAACCTTCCTTAAGAATCATTCTATTTATTAAAAAAAACTGTATCAAAATCCGTTGCGTAGTTTTAAAGATCTAACGTGGAACGTTTGTTGCAAAACATTTTGAAAATCGCGCTCTCTAGGTCATTCATCCGCCCCGTCGGATGTTACATTAAACTTTGGCGCTGCGGTCGCTCGAAATCGAGATCTCAGGCCAACAATCTACACCCTTAATGCACACATTTTGTATCTCTACTATTTCATCATAAGTATATATGAAATTTACCTAGTGACATTGTTTTCCTTCAAGAAAGCTTGCCGTTCAGTGGGATCCATCTCTATTAGTTTCATTTCCAGCGATCCGGAGAAGGGAATTAAAGGTGCACCTGGATCATTCTTATCAATCCATTCTTTCAATTTGGGTAGCCTGGAAAAGATTTATAAACTATAAATAAATCAGAAAATTTGATAAATGTTTAATTGAATGGATATCATAACAAAATGCTAAATAACGTTTTCCAATAAGCCATTACTGACTAGAGGCTTCTTTGTTCTTTTCGTTTCGAATGAAATTAGGAATGAATAGAGTGTAATTCTAAGACGAAAAAATTTACTTTTAATAGTGTAGAAGCTTTTCTCAGATTAACAAAAGCTATATCAGAACGAATTGTATCGGCTGATGTATTTATAAAACTAACATTAGAGAAATAAAATCGGCAAGATTATACATTTGCGAAGATCCTTCTATTGTTTAGACAAAAAAGAAAAATAGTTCATACGTACCACTTGTTCTTCTTCCGAGTATAATCCTTTTCAGATAAATTGACAAGATATAGAGCTGGTTTTGATGTCAAGAATAAATATTTATTTAGTATCTCAATCTGGAAATAGTTAATAACAATATTGATTTAGAATAATCGCGTTGCAGAAATTATATACAGCAATATAACAGAGCATAGTTTAAGCCAAATTACTAGTGTCTTAAATAATGATGAAAAGCAGAATTATAATTCAAGTAATTACGTCGGCGGCGCTCCAATCTCCGAATCGAATGTGTTTTTTCTCATCAACTAGGACAGATTTAATTTTCTGCAGTGTATCCTGCAAATCATAACAAAATAAATACTTACAAAATTTAAAATTAATTCAATCTATGTACTCGTCTCTGTAAATATTTTTAAACAACGGCAGCAAAAGCATATTAACACCATAAAAATCAGTATCTAATACAACTAGCAAAAATCGAAGTGTAAAAGAAGAAGCAGACCATATCTTTGAAAATAAAAAGGAATATTTGAAAGAAAGTGTCAATGGTTACATAATTGAGTTCATATTTAGCCCATTCCATTATTTTAATTTATGAAGTATATGCACATATGTATCCCTTATGTACTCTTGGGAATATTAAGAAATAGATGAGTTCACCAGGAAAATGCAGCAGCACACTCCTGTAAAATTATGATCGCCAACTTGCCGGTCAATCGTAACAATTGTGGCATTTGTCACCCTCGTGGAAAGACCTATATTATCTATTAGTAGGTACATAATTTCCACATGGCGACGGAGTAAGAATACAATTCACCACTCCCATTTCTCCGTGTAAAACTATGCAAAAGAGGGGAAAGATCACACGTTTGACCAGCATGATACAGTAGGTCAATTGTTCTTTATATTCTGTAGGAGGCTCGAGCCTACTAATGGGACTTATATGGGCTAAGACGACAATAGTGGACGTCTTTAATTGATGCATTTAATTGTTGTTGTATTTGATGGTTGTAGTCGTTGGTATGCACCAACAATTCTATAGGGGAGGATCCTATCGTCATTCTTCTCTTGAGTGTAGAGATGGATGGTTCACAATAAGCTTTGATGACTGGAGTTAGTTTGGTAATAACCAATATAATTTTTCTTACGTATTCAGGTTTGAGTTTTTTGTCATTGCCACGGTTGACGACGCGATCAAGTTTATCTATATTCTGCATGAGTTGCTCTTCATCTTTTAGCCTGAGTTCTTCTCCAATGGTTTCCAAATCCCTGATGGGATTCACATCACCATCGACATGTATTACATCTTCATCATCAAAAGCACCTAAAATGTCCACATTTTATGTACTCTATTTTTTTTTTGTAAAGGAAAACTGTAACGCTACAATAAAACCAACTTACGGCAAAGATTGAAAATGGCATCACAAGCTTTGATATGAGATAAGAAAGCATTACCAAGACCCTGACCCTCAGCCGCGCCACGCACAAGACCAGCAATGTCCACAACATTCAGAAATGCCGGCACTTTACTGAAAACGGTTATATTTTAAATAAGATACGAAAAACAACATAATATTAACCTTTTTTGAAGCTGTTATTACCTAGCTGGTTTGTGAAATTCACAGAGATAATCAAACCGCTCATCTGGTACTGGTACCCTACGTGCTGAAATAGATAAATAGGTTAGACATCTGGAGAAAAGATATAAAAGACAGTTAATTTAACAAGACTAACCATTTTCGAGAATCTTTGTGTTATATTGAGAATTTATACAAGTAAGCATTCAATGAAATGCAGTCATATTAATAACAAGAATGACATTATAATGAAAGAGAAACACGGTAAGTTACAGACAATATTACAATTAATAAATTAATGAAATCTATTACAATTAGTTAATTATGTAAGTTTATGAACTTGAATACGTCGGCGACGGCTTAAATTACCTCCGATTCCATTTAAATTCAATTTTTTTTGATATTGCTTTTTCGGGGTAAATAAGAAAAGGATTTGTCATGGATCTCATGCGCAGACCCAACTCTAATATAAGTTTGCTCCGCTGTTCAAATTGTTGCCAAGCTTTTTTATAAAGTACAGATATATCTTTCGGCAGTAAAGTATTATGAGACTTTAGATACAATCCTATGTATATTAATGCCGAAATCTGTAAATTGAGCCCCGGATATTTCGGTCGAGCTATATTGACAGCACAGCATGCTTCTGTTAAAATATTAGCCAATGTTTGCTCTAGGTATCCAAGATTAGGTAACTTTTTCAATGACAATCGGGCAAATCCACTCGATTCTCTAAAAACAGTTATATCTGCATACAAGTGCGGTTTATCTAAGAATTTTTGAAGACATGCCTCACTGCAAAACAGATATGTCTTGAGTTTATATGTTGCTGCATATTTATTAGTTCCTCTTTCAAGTATTTGCGCCGGTAATTTTTCAGCATATGTAACAATGCAAATGCCATTTTCATAAACATTGTTGCTATTAATTATTTTAACTATAGCAGGAAGCTCTGGAATGCTTATTTCTTTTGATAGATAATATTCAGGATATTTCAATACCCTGTCTAAATGCTGAGGACATATCCAATATAGTTTATTTTGGAATTGCACTAATCCTGTTTTATCGCTTTGAGAACCAATATGTCTGAAAACATTTGTGCGTGTGCATGCTGGACACAATTTTTTAAATGCTGACTGTTTTAGTTCGAAGGTTTGATTTGATATAGCCATTACACTGGCGGGTACTATGTTACTTTGTACATTGGCCAAATAATAATGAATTTGGGCCATTAACTCTTTTATTTTATTATTAGCACTTTGTAAGCACTGCCATTTAGATTGATTACCTCTAAGAACATAAATATTTTGATATTCATTCTTGACCCATTGTCTAATTTTGTAACATTGTTTATCCCATTCAGTGAATCTACTTGCTATAAATGAATAAGAATATGACGGCTTATACTTAATAATATCAAAATAAATTTCATTTTGAGAATTATCTAATATAATTCTTTTATCAGAAGATATATCAATTATAATGTTAGGATACAGCCCAACTTTCGTTAAGACCATTGCTTCGTAAGGTGAGGATGGAAATCCGTCGAGTACAAAGCCGTAAGTGTCGGTACGGTGATCAATGGCAACAACATGAACAGCCTCCATCATTAAATCTGAATTAATTATTTCGCCATTACGAAGGTTCTTTTGCATATTAAAAGCAAGTTCTGTCCAGTGCAAGTTTTCTAGTACGTAACGCAAAGCCTTACCTTTAGATATACATATTAAATTATTTCGTCGTGCTAGGTTGACAGATAAAGTACTTTTGCCGGATTTGGGTGCTCCAATAACACCAATTCGGAGAGGATAAGAATAGAATGCTTGGATAGCATTACTTGTGATATACTTTAAGGGATCCGACTTGAACTTATTTACACTAGTTTCGCCACTAATAAAGTAGACGTAAGCTCTGTGGACAACTGGCAAAAGTTGACCTTTATGTTTGCTTATTTTGTATGAATTAATAATCATCTGTTGATTTTCATGTATGTAAACTGGACATAAACGTCCAAATTTGCTTAAAAAGCAATATCCTTTCGATAATAATATTTCAGCAATATCATTAGTAATAACTGAAGTTTGCTCAAAAAAAGATTGGGATCTATTTCTTAAAGGTGATAATTTAGACAAAGTCATTCTGCAAACTTTATAAAAGGGTTTTTCACCATCAATTGTGATCATTTTAATTTTATAATCTTCAACTACCTCTTTTAATGCTTGGCTATTTTCATATTCTAATTCGTATATAGCTTCCAATCTAGAATCAATTCTTTCCCGAACTGCTTCAGGATTTTCCCATTCATATGTATCTGTAGGCTCTGAATACTCGGCTATTAATTCGTTATAGGCGCTAAACAACTTTGGATCTACGTGTGTTGCTCCTAAAGGATGGGCGTCAAAAATAAAGCTATGGTCAGAAAGAGTTTCATCTTCAGGTAAAATTTCGTCCTCCCTCAAATTATCTAAAATTTCTTCAATAATAATTTTCACTACTACTTTCTTTGTAATTAACTGCATCCATTCATTTTTTTCTTTTTGTATCTTCATTTTGTGTACATGCTTTGCTTCTTTTAATTGTAACTTCCACTGTTTGAACATTATAGTGCCAAGGCGTCCCAAAATGGTCTCTGGAGTACTATCTAAATTAATAATTAAATCAGGAATACAGTTACATATTCCCATGTCTTCAATATCTTGAGGCAAACGAGGATAGCCATCAAGTACAAATCCCATTTTTATAAAAGGATCGTCAAACCACAATCTTTTGATTGTTTTATGCATGATTATAGATTTTATTGGTTGACCACGTTCATAATAATTATACACCATACGTTTGAATTCCGTTTCGCTGGATAAGATATCAGCTAATATATTCGGCTTTTCTTCATCTATTTGAAATTCTTGCACATGTTCCTCTTCCAAAGGTGTATCTATGAAAGGATTTTCATATTTGCGACCAACTTTTTTAAAATGTCTTGGCCTAATACAATTTATAAGGTCTTCAAAATCTACATGTATTAAACCAAGCTCTCTAGCAATATACTTAGATAATACTGTTTTACCACTGCCTAGGCACCCTGTAATGCAAATTTTTAATTTAGGAATGCTTTTGAAAGGTATATTATATGCTTGATACTTTGTGATATCTCTTTGAAATGACTCTAAGCATTCCTCTTTGCTAAAATAATGAATTTTATTATCAAATTTTAAGGCGAATTCTTTTTTACCCTGCCAAAGGACACCATAGTTAAAATATGTATAAGGGCAGTAAATAGTAGTTTCACATAAGTTTTGGGGAAAGTTAGGATCTTTTGAGAAATCATCCTCTTCCTCCAACACTGCTTCTTCATCATCAATAGGGGCACTTTTTAAAAAATATGCCTGCCGTAACCTCAAAAGCACTTCTTCTAATACCGCAATGTCAGTTTTATTTTCAAGTTCTATTTCAATGTAACATTTAGATTTTTCCTCTAATTTTATTTTTATAACATCCCAGTTTTCTCGAAAACTATCAATAGATTCAGTGAATGAGGTGATGAGTTCAGTGCTCGGCTCAGTTAGTTCCGTATTAAATTCATGACTAACTAAAGATTGTAATACATTATTGACCAAATCATTTACAATCATTTTCATATTTAAAACTTTTGTATCGGAGAACTGTTTTGTTTGCAACTTAGAAAGGATTAGAGGATCTTTTAGTGAAGCAAATATTTCTTGATGATTTTTTATACTATTTGTAATACTTAAATAATGTAACAGAAGCTCCGGTTCAATCTCTCTGTTTTCCATTAATGCAATAGTATAATCTGGCATTAACTTAGCAATACTAAAAAAGTGCCAATATTCAGGATCTGATGGAAAGCCATCTATGATATATTTGCCATAAGCTTCATTGGATTTGACTTGTTGCCTCTTATTTAAGTCTACAGTAGATATAAAATTAATGATTTCATCCATTACTTCCTCAACAGTTGGTTCAAAATTATTTTGTAGCTCATTAGCTGCTATATAGTCTGAAATGGTTTGTGTAACATCTTCATCACCTAGAACTGGTAATGCTGGTTTTTCTATTATAGTTGTCAATTCAAGTGGTGCATATTTTAATAAAGATTCATCCATTATAGCAGCCTCACATGCTTCTATACTGTCCAATATTGGGAGCCCTGATAAAGTTTCACACAATAACTCATAGTTTTCAGCAAAATCACTATCCACACCTGGTGTTTTATCCTCAAATACATTTACCTCATCCTTTGCTATTCCTCCTATTTCTTGTTTTGGTTTACTTTGGGATTCCATAGTATATACAAATCTTTGTTTCAGTAAAGGAAGATATTCCCTTACCTTTGCCAACATGGAATTATTCCACTCATTTAGACTAGTGACTCTGTCAAGTTCTTTCTGTTGCCATTCTATAAAACGTTTGTCCTCTATAGTAGCAATTATTTCAGAGAAAATATTTTTAACTAAGACTTGATATTTTTTATCTTTTATAGTGTCTAATAATATTTCAAAATTAGTCACGGGTGTATCAAAAAGCCACGACAGGCATTCAGCAGTCATAGTTTTCCCAGAAGACTTTGTTCCTATTACTACAATCCTACAAGTAGGCTCTAAATATTTAAGCGTTAAGAATGGCCGTGGATTCATACAAAAGCTAAGAAAATTATTGTGTGAATACATCAAGTACACATGTTTAAAGAACATAACTGCAAATTTCTGTTTTCCTATAACTGATTGCCTTTTTTTAAGTTCAACAGGACATCTATTAGCCCATGGTGAAGCACACAATCCAAATTTTAGATTACCACTCTGGATCACATGTGTTTTTTCGACTACTTTCCAAAACTCTTCTAAATCATCAGAAGGCTCTCCTGTATATAAAGGTTCAGGAATTATAATAGGATGAATATGCATTAGAACCAACTTCTCCTTTATCTGATGTATCATTTGGTGAATTGAAGTTCGACCATCAAGTTTTATAACTTGCTTTGGATCATAGTTCATAAGAGTTTTTTCAATAAATGAAAGAATACAATTTTTGTAATTGCATAATTGTTGCACAGATTTCTTAGCAAAGTTTATGGGTGGTATACAGTGATATTTGGGATTAAACAAATGATTCTCATGAGGATTGTCATAATCTGTTATATTATATTGATTCGGCCACCTCAAATCTGTGGCAATCTTGTTGATAAATGGTTTGATTATGTATTGATTATTTTTGTAATTTACATATTTGTGACGTTTTATAGTCACTACATCAATATCTGGACATGTGATGTGAATAACAATATTGGGTTTTAAGCTTAAATTAAATAATCCTTCTAGTTGTTGTAAGTAAATAATTTCTTTTGTTTGAAAATAAGTTTCTATATTAAAGCAAATACTGGAACAAGTATTTAATAGGAATTTAGGCAATTCAACTTCTTGTTCTTCTTGTTCAACCTCTTCTTGTAAATGTTCTTCTTCCATCATATGTTCTTCTTTCTCTTCCTCCAATATTCTGTCACTGAAGGAAGCATTGGAAGAAGTCGAAGATTCAGGCACTTTTGGCGACTTTTTATTTAAATTATAGACTATATTATACAAAAGCTCCTCTACACACCCTAAGGCACTTTCACTGTGGTTTGATTTTATCAAATGAACTGGTTGTTTATAAGCTGTGACCAAAGGAATACATGATATTACATATCCTCTGTGTTGAACTGCTGGCGATTCAATTTTTGCTTTTAATATTTTCATAATGGTTTTGTGTGAGCAGATATTGGTATGTTTCATATTAAAATCTAAGCACTTTCCTGTCAAACTGCCTTGCAATATTTCATCCAATAAAATATTTTTTGGACACAAATGTATGCAATTATATTTTTTTGAGAACGCTTCACCAAGATTGTAAGCACCTAGACCAGGTTTACCTAGAATTAAGTAACAGGTTGGTTTAGTATTTAAGTACATTTCTTGTACATCAATATCTGACCAAAGGTCATCGTAATTAGCTGTGCTAGATATAGGAGCAGCTGTATTGTTTAAACCAAGTACTGCAGCTCCTAACAAAGGAGATATATATTCATCTTCTTGCTTTTTATTAACAACTTTTGCATCACCACTAAAAATCACACTCTCATGCACCCATACATCTTTTAAATTATTTTTATCTATAACATCGACATTCTTCATATAATTTGCCATAATAAAATGAGTATAGACAGAAAAAAAATACTATGCTTCAGAATATATTTATAAAAGCAACTCAATGTCACTTAGTTGACAGTGTCAAAACATGTAAAAAAATAAGAAGCGTTTTACATTATGGTTAATAAATACTTCTTTGAATCTTAAAAGAACAAACTAATGTAAAACAATATATTACTTTCATATAAAGCATATAGGTATATGAAAAATAATGAATGATGACTGTTGAAATGCCATTGTACGCAAATGGCACAGGACCACTGTGAGTGTTATTCTCGTGGGGAGGTCTATGCAACTATGGGCTGGTGAATAAATGCATGAATTATAATGTAAAGAAATACGTAATGTGTGTATATTAAACAAATTACATGAGCACTTGTGACTTTTGTTTTTTTATAAATTATTAGGTACTCTATTTTTTTTAAATTATTAATGTACCTGGCATGCTTCGTCCTGCCCGAAAATGCAAATCACAAAAAAAAATGACGTTTTATAGGGTTGCTAATTGAGTACATAAATTAATTTTGATGATATATCAAGAACAGTGCCACCTACCAGTTCCAATTATTTTCAAACCATCTACGATGCCATTGAAATATACACACAAAATTTCATCCAAATCATTCCAGCTGTTTAAGAGTAGTTAGTTAACAAACACATACAAAAGAAATAGATATATAATGCTTATGGAATTATTATACATTTTAAAGTTGATATTTTGATGGCCTACTACCAATTGAATTGGACTTGAATTTATAGACAAGAATGTCACAGATATATTAAAATTTCATTAATCCCAAAGTGACTGGGATCTGACATTATTATATTAGAGTACACTAAAATTTATTGAGTGTCAGTACAGTCAATAATATTAGCATTATCTATTAATTTAGCCCTTATCTTTGAAGAGACAGAGGTGGAAGTTGTATTAACATTTTGCAACATGATTTCTAGTCCTATGCCCAACCCCTGTAGGTTGAGTTTATTTCCGATAATAGGACAACACCACACTTTGAAAAACTCTACAACCTCTTCTTTATGATATGAAGAGACAGCAGTAACATTGGAGTGTTAAGTCAGTGTTCTATAAATATTTTAAGCTATTGCTTTGCTAAATATGCAAATAAAATATTTATGGCCTCAAAGGCTTTTGAATTAATGTCACATAGTACATATTTAATGATCATGAATCTTCATGATAGAATCAAATGGATGCGAGTCCATACACATACATATCAGCTATTTGTCAAGAAATATTTACAAATCAATAAAACTTGTAATTTTCAAAAGTATACCATTAGTGTAGATGTTGAATTAAAATAATAAAGAATAATATACTTATTTTCATTAGGGTCAATGGTGCAGAATGGAAAGTTTTCAGCTGCAGCTTGGCTTTTTGTTAGGACATTAAAGAATGTTGATTTGCCAACATTGGGAACACCAACAATACCCACTTTCAAGTTTGTTCCTACTCTTCCAATGAGAGGTTTTTTTTCAGGTTCTTCTACCTTCTTTGGAGGCATTCTAAAATTAATAATATAATATTAAATGCATGTTACAAATCAGTGTAACATACCTAGTATATAAATGTGCAGTGATGCAGTAAGAATACAATTCAACACCCCCTTTCCTGTCTATAGGTGTCATAAAGTCGACTAAGGGTTATCATATGTAGATAACGTGTATGCCAGAGAAGAAAAACTCGAAATAAATCCCTATATTTATTTTGGGTGTGGGCTACGGTCAGCGCACCCGCCGCTCGGCCCCGTCCGGGGCGATTTGTCGTCAGTGGTCGACCCGACAGAATACTCGTGAGGAGTACCCTCTCCTCGACCGACGTCCCCCCGCAGTTCGGGGACGTCGGTCGTCGTCACGCGGTCGGCCTCACGGCGGGTGATGGATTAGCTCCACGGTCCAGTCACACGAAATATATCCCTATACCAAACCATCTGACCAGCAGAAGGTAAATTTGCCTCCCATTGTGAAGGAGGCTTGAACCCAGCAATGGAACATATTTGAATTGTGATGATGAACTAAGACATTCACTAGATAATATTTCAATGTAACACACCAGAAAAATTTAAGACAAACCATTCTAAAGTACTAGATAAGAAACATTTTACAACTACACTTTTATCAGCCCATGGAAACCCACTATTGGAGAAGGACCTCCAGAGAGATGAAACCATTACCACCATACTTCTTAGGCAGGTTGGTCATTGCAGTTAGTGTTATAAATTTCTCATAAGTGATGCTGCCTAGTTTTCCCGTAGAAGGACTGCCTATTTTGTACCAGGAAAATGCAGACACAATGTATACCTAACCTGTCACCAGAGGAATAACCATGATAATGAGTAAAACACATTATCATTAATATAGTAATCTCCCCTATAATGCTAACGCGTTTTCATATTATGCAATATCAATTCCTCATATAACACAGGCATTCGCCCATATAATACGGTGATTTCCCACATACATATTTTTGTACTGTGAAATTTATAATGATTTGTACAGTTCGTAATTAGCTTTGCATACCTTAGCACGTGTGTCAATTGTGTTATTACAAAATTAAATTAATTTATTAAATTTGGGTATTAAAAGGTGTAGGTTAAATTTTATTTAAAATACAATAATTTTTTTTAATTTTCCGTGTGGTGACGGAGTAAGAATACAATTCACCACCCCCTATCTTACCCGTGGGTGATCGTACGAGACGACTAAGGGATATAAAACGCATATAACTTCTCTTTGCGAGAGAAGGAAAACTCGAAATTAAACCCTATACCAACACGTCTGACCAGCGTGGTATAGTAGGTCAATTACCCTTCCATTATGGAGGAGGCCCGAGCCCAATAGTGGGACGTATATGGGCTGAGATGAAAGTAAGTTTTAAAGACAAGAAAAAAAACGAGAAAAGGGAAACAAGGTCGAAAAAAAGGGTTATACGGGCATACCCCTATAATGCAGCACCAATCTACCGTTATAGGGGGATAACTGTATATTTTTATGCATACTAATATCTGAAAAGAAATCAAGCAGGTTAATAACTGATCCTACTATACCAGAAGAAGAAAATATTCCAAGTTGGTTAATTTCTCTATAATTTTGGAGTAGGATCACAGATACCAGTAAGAGACGAGTTGAGGAATAAGATTATCGTCTATATTAATTTGATGCAACAATTCTACCAATAATGATTGTGTTTAGTGATATACCCAGGTAATTCATACTGGTTGCGGGATCTATTTAAAAGGGTCTCTTTATTTATTACAGGAGAACATATATATGTTTTACTGAAATAAGTATCACACAGCAGGCTTAAAGTTGCATAAGATATAATATAACAGTTTATCAATAGAAACCATTTTTTGTACAAAACAATACCAGAAAATTCTATTTGTTTGAAATCAAAATGAGCAGTTTTTATTTAAAGGTCTGAATTCTACACATCTACCAGTTTAGCATCTAATAGGACTAGTTATTAAATAAAACAAACATGCAAAATATTTAATAAGATATTATTAGGTATTATACTCTTATAATATATATTTTATATTAGGCTAACCTAAGTTTTACCTGGAAAGTTATATTGTATATTTACAATAAGTTGTAAGATGAGATTACTTGACTAGTAAACTACAAACGAGTTAAAAGCCACACGAATCTAAAACCATTGAACTGTATATGTTAACATGAAAATTAAGAAAAATAATGTGCTCGAAATCCGGAAATCAATCCAAGCATTCGGCAATTTTCTGTCAAAGCGAAGTTGACGTATGTGCGGCGTGTCAAAGAATGACAGCAATTTCTTGGTTCAGAAACTAAGTAACACCATTTAGTATTATTTACGTCTAATATAATAATATAAATTCTTTTAGTTCAACATTTTTAGTAAAATCATATTAGGCGGTTCACCTGACAATGAGAGATAATAAGCTATAAACTAATATTTACTTCATTTTGGTGCTCTTAAAGTTGTCTTAAGTCTCGTGTCTGCACCGAAGTTATTCATGATCAAAGATCACAAAAATCAGTTTTCACGATAATCACGGTTTATACAATCCCAATTAATGAAGTATAAAAGTTGTAGAGTATACAATTTGTGACAAATTTTGATTGAAAATTTTCATATGCGCAATCGTTTTTGAGATAAAGGGCAGCGCAAAGTTGCCCTCTAATGACAGAGTCCCTCTTTAAACGAGGTTTAAGGAGAGCACTTTCTTCACAGTAGGCAGCGGCGTAGCTGCACCTTTGGTATTGCAAAGGTCTATGTACGGTAGTATCACTTACTGTCTGGTGTGCTGCTTGCTCGTTTGATACCATAAGTCAGGAATTCCCAATGTATGTTCGTGAAACCTAAGGGTTCCATCAGGGTTCCTGACCAAACCCAAAATTTTATAGTTTTTCATTCTAGTAATTTGTCTGTGAAATAATACCACAGTAGCAAATATTATTTTAAAATAAAGCAAAATTAGTGATGAGAAGAACTCATTATTATTATGTAAGTAATTAGTAAGAATTCAGCCCAGACTATGGCACAGCAGCGCACGTAGCCTAGCCAGAAACATTGCGTGACATGGCGCACCGGTCTTCGCCCTCCCTTCAGATTCATTATCATTTGATATGGGGTTGCATAAAATAAAAAGTATTCGATTGGTGTTCCGTTATATAAAGTTTAGGAATCTCTGCCATAAGCAATAAAAATATTATAGACTGAGCTTTACGTTAGATATTGCACTACAGTGGGTGTGGCTGATTTTACCTCAAAAACGATTGGGCGTATGAAAAATGTTTGAAACAAAATTTGTCGCGAATGAAATTTATGCTCTTCAAATCTTATTGAAAAATCATCATACCATTATTTATATAACTTAACATCTATTATAAATATCATTGGAACTAAAGAAACCAAGATAACAGTGGAAGAACTGATTTTGTAGACTGACTAATATAATTATTTAATTCTGTACCGACATGTAGTGTACCAAAGTGTAAAGACACATAGTATGCAAGGGAGGCAATTATTAGTAGCGCCATTTATAATTCATTTTATCTTGAAATAAAAAAGACATTTTTATTTCAAGATTTCCATATCTATACTAATATTATAAAGAGGTAAAATTTGTAAGTTTGTATGCAGGGGGTAATCTCTGGAACTCATAATCTAATTCTAATTTTATTTTAACTGGCAGAAAGCTACATTATTCCTGAGTGCTATAGGCTATAAATTGTTTCTATAACATGTATATTAACCGAGCTATCACAACTTTTGTCTGGCAAGTCGGAAAAAAATACCTCGTAAAACAGAATTATTTGCGTGCGCTGCCTAAACAGTTGCTTAAAATTAAAAAGAATGTATGGCTACCTGGTTCATCTTAATTATTTCTACAAAAAAGTCAGCGATACCATATCTCTATCTTTTATATTTTATCTTTTATACTTCTATTATTGCATTAAAAAATTTTTTTTTCGGCATTGTTACGTTTGGTTGATTATTTGAGCAACAAAATATTAATTCTTATGACAATAAATTATTTCAGTATCACAGGAACATCATACAGATAAGATTTGCCATTTACAGTATATCAATTGGTCATACAGTTTCGGAGATAATATAAAATTACTAAAACGCAAAATGACCCTAGCATAACTTTCATTGTGCAGACGTTTTACCTATTTGCCCATAGATGGCGTTCTGCAATGACGTCATTTTTCTGAATCGCGGTGTTAAGACTTTCCGTGGATTGATGACCCTCTCGAATTATTATGCCCACGTTGTCGTTAGTTGGAGTTCTAAAAATTACATGTCAGTTGGTTATTGGTTTCGGTTGTTTCGTTCGCATGGTTGTTGTTGTTGATAGATACCTCATAATCGAAAATATCGTAATTTCGTTGTACGTTTGTTTTGTATGTTCGTAGTTTCGTACTTCGTTCTATCGTAATAATCGACACGAGTTATTCGATATTACGATTGTTTTGTTTTGTAAAGGCGGACGGTGTTCGAGTCGCTCTCCCTTTGTTCATAATTGTTTTCAAGTCTGTGCGTGGTTTGTTGAGAGCATGCCTAAAAGGAAATCTCAACTGTCTCGGCAGACATCACAGACAAGAGCCGATCGAGTACGCCGTACGGAAGAATCTGCCCCTGAAAATGAGCAACGCCTCTCGAGAAATAGAGAATATATTTCGCAAGCACGCGCTAGAGAATCTAGCTCCGAGCGCTCACAGCGCCTCGCAAGCCAAAATGTGAGGACGACGCGGGCCCGTGCTCGAGAAACTAGCGCTGAACGTGCGCACCGTCTATCTGAGTTAAGGCAGCATGTCTGTGAGACAAGGGATAGGGAGACTAGCACTGAGCGCTCGCAGCGCCTAGCAACAGAAAGACAGCGAGCAGCTACAGTCAGAGCGCGTAATCGGAATATAGCCCAAGGAAATAGATCAGCCTTCAATTACGATGCCAATATAGATTATGCTCAGCAAAACACTGTGAAAATAGGCGAAATGAATAAAACATGTCCTAAGTGTTTTGCAAATAAATGGAGCGATGAACCAAATGGTATGTGTTGTGCTGCAGGAAAAGTGGTTCTTCCTGATATCCAGGCACCACCACAACCAATAAAAGATCTATTACTGGGCAATCATCTATTATCTGCGCATTTTTTAAAAAACATACGAAAGTATAATACACTCTTCCAAATGACGTCATTCGGTGCTAAAGAAATTCGCGAAGGAAACTTTATGCCTACATTTAAAGTAGAAGGGCAAGTTTATCACTTAATTGGTAGTCTACTCCCTTCGCCAGGGCAAAGCCCGCAGTTTCTACAAATTTATTTCATTTCTGATGCCGACCAACTTTCGTTGCGGTCTAATATTGCTCCTAACCTAAATATCGATTTAATCAATGATTTACAGACGTCGTTAAATAGTCATAACATTTATATTCGCAGTTTCAAATACAATTTAGAACATAACTCTTCATCTGAAAACTTAAAATTAATCATTCACGCTGACCGCACTCCACAAAATCAACATCGTGGAAGATACAATTCACCTACAGCAAACGAAGTTGCAGTATTATTGGTGGACGAAGATAAGGGACCTAGAGATATAGTCCTTCATTGCAAAGATGGTCAACTGAAAAGAGTTTCTGAATTACACAGAGCTTACGATCCCTTACAATACCCTTTGATGTTTGTTAACGGTGAAGATGGTTATTATTTGACTATCCCTCTACAAAATTCAGCGCGAAATAAAACAGTTTCGTGTATGCAATTTTATATGTATAGATTGATGACCAGGGCCAACAGTTTTAATCCCCTTCATTATTATCGGGATTTGTTTAGTCAATACTGTGTTGACATGATGGCTAAAATGATAACAGAGAGACTAAGTTACATAAGTCGCAATCAACAACAACTGAGAGCTGATGACTATATCCATTTAAGAGACGCTATAAATCAGGATGCTAATGTCAACGCTGCAAATATTGGCCAACATGTCATCTTGCCTTCATCTTTCACCGGCTCTCCGCGTTACATGCATGAAAAAACCCAAGATGCAATGACGTATGTACGCAACTATGGAAGACCCGATTTATTTGTGACGTTCACTTGCAATCCGGAGTGGCCAGAAATTAAGAAAGAGCTATTTGCTGGCCAACGTTCTTTCGACCGTCATGACATTATTGCTAGGGTTTTTCATTTAAAGATGAAGAAAATGATCAAGTCGTTCACTAAAGACGAGGTATTCGGCAAAGTCAAATGCCATATGCTTAGTGTTGAATGGCAAAAACGCGGACTACCACACTGTCATATGCTGTTTTGGTTTGCACAAAAAATACAACCAGATGAAATAGACAGTATAATAGTTGCTGAACTACCAAACAAAGATGATGACCCAATATTATTCGATATTATCACCAAAAACATGATCCATGGACCTTGTGGGGAGCACAATTTATCATCACCGTGTATGAAGAACGGTATATGTTCAAAGAAATATCCTCGGCGATTCGTCACCGATACTCAGACAGGCGAGGATGGTTATCCTGTATATCGTCGTCGTAATGCTGAAAATGGTGGTCAAGTCGCAGTTGTAAACATCAGAGGGAGGCCGATTACAATAGATAACAGATGGATTGTACCATACTCTCCAATGTTGTGCAGGTCATTTAACGCCCACATTAACGTCGAATACTGCCATTCAGTTCAGGCTATAAAATATATATGTAAATATATAAATAAAGGTTCCGATCAAGCCACGTTCAGCGTTAGAAATCCGCATGATGAGGTGGAAAATTATTTAAATGGGCGATATATAAGTACATCGGAAGCCGTCTGGCGAATACTCGAATTTCCGATCCACGACCGACATCCCACGGTCGTGCATTTGGCCGTGCACTTAGAAAACGGGCAAAGGGTGTTTTTCACACCAGGAACTGCGCGACAAGTTGCCCAAAATCCGCGCAAAACCACTCTATTAGCGTTTTTTGAACTCTGCAATACCGACGAATTTGCAAAAACGCTGTTGTACCACGAAGTTCCACACTATTATACGTGGGCTAATAACAAATTTTCAAGACGAAGGCGCGGTCAAGACGTCGATGGGCATCCAGAAATAAAAAGAGATGAAGCTTTGGGAAGAGTGTACGGTGTACATCCGTCACAATCAGAATGCTTTTATCTAAGAATTTTATTGCACCACGTACGCGGTCCCACATCATTCAAAGATTTGAAAACTATAAATGGAGTGGTCAAGGAGACGTATCAAGCGGCTTGCCGGGACAGAGGTTTGCTGGAAAATGATGATCACTGGGAGAAGACATTAAGAGAAGCTTCGATGTCGGAATGTTCATTGAAACTTAGGGAGTTATTTGTGGTGATACTGCTATTTTGTCAGCCATCTGAACCGTTAAAACTATGGGATATCTTCAAGGACAATTTTTGTGAAGATATCAGACATAGAAATCGACAACAAAATCAGGACTTTACCATGCCTTTTAATGATGTTATGTACAATGAAGGTTTAATACAAATTGAAAACAAACTTTTAGCATTGAATGATAAAACATTGAGTGACTTTGGATTACCGTCTCCAGTTCGCCCTGTAAATGATGCAATAGATACAATGTTGGTACATCCGCACAACATCAGTGAATTAGCTACTTTTGTAAATGAAAATTTGCCTAAATTAGTCACAGACCAAAAACAGGCTTTTGATGAAATTATTGATAGCGTAACGAATAATAAAGGAAAAATTTTTTTTTTAGACGCCCCAGGAGGCACAGGGAAAACATTCCTCGCTAATTTAATATTAGCACATGTTAGGCAATCCGGAAAAATAGCTTTGGCAGTGGCTTCTTCTGGGATTGCGGCTACTTTATTGAGTGACGGTAAAACTGCTCACTCTACCTTCAAACTCCCATTGACAGTTTCATTGGAGCAACAGTCGGTATGTTCGATACGCAAAAATGGGCCCATTGGTCAATTGTTACAGAATACGTCGTTGATAATGTGGGACGAATGTACCATGAGTCATAGAGCTCATGTTGAAGCAGTGGATCGAACACTTAAGGACTTGAGAAACTCAGTCGCTGTCATGGGTGGTGTCACTTTTGTGTTTGCAGGTGACTTTCGTCAGACACTTCCCGTCGTCACAAGAGGTACACGTGCGGATAAAGGCATGTCTAAAATCATCGCCCCTATGGAGTATAGTCCAAACTTTGAATTTACGTACGAACATGAGAGTCCACGTTATTGGAAATATGGATAACGATTTTCCACAACAGCTGCTCAAAATTGGAGAAGGGTCTTTTTCTTCTCGAACCTTGGACTCTAACTCTGCGGAAATCGTTATAAATGAGACTCTGGGTCGTATAGTTCACAGTCTACAGCATCTTATAGATGCAGTATATCCTGACCTCGAATATTTACTAGATAGAGACATTCATTGGCATTGTTCAAGGGCTATCGTCTCACCAAGGAACGATACAGTCAATGAAATCAATAATCTAATTTTACAAAAAGTTCCCGGCCATGGTAAAATCTACAAGTCAATTGATACAGTGTGTAATATCGAGGATGCAGTCCACTATCCGCAGGAATTTTTAAATTCCCTTAAACCATCTGGTCTGCCACCTCACGAACTGCTGTTGAAATCCGGGACACCTATCATGCTTTTAA
Organism: Lymantria dispar; assembly: GCA_032191425.1. Classification (NCBI taxonomy): domain Eukaryota; kingdom Metazoa; phylum Arthropoda; class Insecta; order Lepidoptera; family Erebidae; genus Lymantria; species Lymantria dispar. The sequence continues at coordinate 25,171,923 of CM063444.1, read as the reverse complement.
GAAATTTAAGCCCACCTAACCTGTGCAATGGCACAAGGCTACTAATAAAAGATTTAAAAGACAACCTAATTGTGGCGACCATTCTCATCGGCCCAGGAGCTGGCCAGTTGGCGCACATCCCAAGAATTCCAATGATTCCGACGGACCTACCCATACCGTTTAAACGACTCCAGTTTCCAATAAAAACATCATTTGCCCTGACTATTAATAAGTCCCAGGGACAAACATTCTCTTTGGTTGGCATTGACCTACGAAAAGAATGTTTTTCCCATGGGCAATTATATGTTGGTCTATCAAGAGTGGGATCATCCGAAAGGCAGATTATTCTGTTACCGGAAAATAAAACAACCTCAAACATTGTATATAGAGAAGCTTTAAATTAAATAGATACCTAACTTAAACAAATAAATAAAATAAGTAAAAGGCAACTAAGGGTTAAGTTACCTTGAGCAGAAAATAGAACTTCGGTAATCTTTTAAGTTACTGATCTGATTCCAAAAAATATTTTACTAATAAAATTAAATACAGTAATATCAATCGAGTGTAATCTTATGTTAAAACAAGAAATTTTCCGCGGACGAAGTCGCGGGCAGAAGCTAGTCAGAATATAAACGAAATTGAAATAATAACAACAGAAATATAACAATTGATTTAATCATTGTAATAGATTTTATAATATAATTTAAATATATAATTGGAAATTAATTTATTGATTATTAATATTTGTAAAATCTTAATTTACATAGTGAGTGCAGCCCATGGTGGAGACATTGGTGCGGGGTTTTGTAAATAAGACATCACAACAGCAGATATGGACAGCATAAAGGAACTAACAATCTGAAAGAAAAATTCCACATATGATATTTAGTAGACTGTTAACCTAAATACAATAGGTTAGAACAACTTAACCAGCTTTTTTATAAAAAACTAGCAACCCACCCTCGCTTCAGTTTTAGTCGCCTTACCCGCGTAGTTCCCGTTCCCGTGGGAATACCAGGATAAAATATAGCCTATGTTACTCCCTAATATTATAGCATTCCATTGGTGAAAGAATTTTTGAGATCAGTTAGGCTGTTTAAGTGTGAAAGCGTAACAAACAAACTTACATTCGCATTTATAATATTAGTATACTTAATACTTTAGTGAGGAAATTCTTAAATGTCTTTGTGTAGTGTGACATGTACAAGTTGTGCAAATACTGATTTTGATCAAACTAGACTTTCTCGAACAATGTATTATTTTTTTTTCTTAAAAGATTAGGCCAAGGAAATCATAATTGTTTAAGATTTACACAATATTCACCTGTTTAGTATCATCAGACACTCTAGAATTGGCAAAACTAATACTGGAACAGAACACAGCAGTCCAAGCACACCATTTCAAACGCATCATAAGACCACACATTGAGAATACCATACCTGCAATAATAAAAAAAAAAAAAAATTAATCAAACATTCCTTCTTATTGTCAACAGTGATGCCATTTACAATAATAGTTTGAAAAAATTCTTTGCATTTATCAGAAAACAAACATAATTAAAGGAATATAGATTACATAGATATAATTTATTAACATTTTCCATGTGGTGATGGAGTAAGAATACAATTCGCCACCCCGTCTCCCGTGGGTGTCATAAAAAATGACTTACTTATACAATATGCATGTAACATCTATGCAAGAGAAGGCAAACTCGAAATATAAACCTTTGCCAACACATCTGCCCAGTATGGTTATAGTAAGTCAATTTCCCTCCCATTGTGGAAGAGGCTTGAGCCCAACAGTGGGATGTATATGAGCTGAAATAATGATGATAAATTAATACAAAATTAAGCATAACGATTCAGATTAATTTATGCAGGATTTATATAGACTGCTGCAAATAGTTAATGCCCCCACGCTGCTCAGTCTTGAAATACCTTTGTGCACGAAAATAAGTCTAGTGATGGACAGAGGCTAAGATGTCATTCATCTAGTGTAATATGCACTGTAAATTTATCAATGTTAGTTTGGTGTCATGGTCATAGCAAAAATCTACTGACCTTGAGTTATTCTGTTTACTGCAATTTAGAGTTTAGATTCTATATTAGAATTGAAATATTTGCATACCTAGGATATTCATATAATCTGTAGTAAGGTCTTCCGCTGGAGCTGAAGTGGGTGGCGGAGGCTTAAAGCGACGTTCCCTATCTGCACGGCGTGGGTCGTTGTTTTGTTGCATCTGTAAATTAGAAAGAAAAAATTTAAGAGGAGACTTTACAGTTAATTTTTGATTGTGAAGCTTTGCTGTAACAAAAGCAGCTAAATTTATTGGAATGTTTATAGACCTTTTGAGGTTTCAGTATAGGCCCACAAATAATTAAAACTTTCTAAGCACTTCTCTTCTTAATAAATAGGTCACAGGGTTTTTGCCTGTGATTAATAATGTGGTAAGACAAGACACGTTAAGGAAATTTATCAATAGCAAAAATATGCAGTATAAAACCACTGTCCTCAATACAATTTTGTATCTGACAGTTTTGACTAGTGATGGCGACTCGAGTAACTAACTCGAGTTAACTCGAATTGGGCTTAACTCGAACCAACTCGAGTTCAATTCTCAGACTCGAGTTCGAAAACCGAATGGGACCGATGTGTGGCGAAGTTTGCCGATCATTTGAGAATATATTCATTCATAACAAATAAGTGTCACATTATGACTAGGTAGATTTGACCACCACCAAGTAAACCACTTTAAAATGCAGATTATTATTGTAGATTTTCGTGTTTTACGTTCTATTTTTGAAAAATCATCATCATCATTATCACAGCTCACATACGTCCCACTACTATACCGCTCTGGTCAGACGTGTTGGCGTAGGGCTTTAAATTTTACTTCTCTTGCATAGATTTTATCTGCATATCAGATCCCTTAGTGGTTTTGATCTGCAAACTATCATATTCCTTCGTCGTCTATTACGACATCCACGTGCAAGATAGGGATTGGTGAATTGTATTCTTACTCCGTCACCACACGAAAGGAATTTTGAAAAATGCCAGGTCCTAAAAGAAAATTTTTGATTTGGGATGTATTTGAATCGCCAGTGAGTGGTCGTGTTACATGTAAAGAGTGTAAAGCTTCATTCAAATATAATGGAAACACGACCACATTATTAAACCACATTAAAAATAAGCATCCAAGTGTTGTCATCGAAGAAAGAAACATAAGTCCGACTACATTATCAACAATGAAAGTAATACGAGTGCTTCGGTCGATTCATAGCAGTCACTGGAATCCACAACCACACTGAATGTGGAGCCTCCTTAAAAAAGGTTGAAGCACACCCCCAACCCGTCTTACTGTGCCAAATAAAATAATGCAATATTCTGGTGATAACGCTTTAAGTTAGTGTAAATATGCCCAATGTAAAATAACAATAGTCATGTGTGAGAAATGCCATATTTCACTTTGTCACGACCGAATTAATAACTGTTTTAGGGTTTTCCTCACTATAAGTATAACGTTTTTTTACTTTTTTTTAAGAGCTTGCTACATATTTTATCAAAAATAATAACAACTTGTTTTCAATAAAAAAATGACCTTTAAATATTCTTTCTTCACTCTCTTTCAGTCTTTTTTAATATTTTTCTCGTATTTTACACACCTCATTTCGTAATATATATTTTTTTCGCGAAAATATAATAAATTAAGCATCTAAGGTTTAAAATTCAAGCCAAAAATATATAAATAAATGATTCGATTTTACACAATAATTTCCTTTTTTATTTTAGTTAGTATATTACTCTCCTAATACCTACATTATAAATAAGTAATATAAAAAATAAAAGAATTAACAAAAATATTATTAGTCTGATCAAATTTTTTTAATTATTTATGGAAGGCTGAGGGAATATATTGGTAAAAATTCTAAAAAATCATTCACTTTTCAATAAAGTCAACTCGAGTTACGTAACTCGAGTTGAACCCGAGTTACGTAAATTTTGACTCGGGTCAAATCGAGTTTAATTTATTCCGAGTTGGCACATCACTAGTTTTGACACATTTGATATATTTTTTTTTTGTTTGGATCGCCCTTACGGGCAGGCTAAAGTCTTTTCGACCATACTGCCTTGTCTTACGTAGCTTACTTCTTTACATATTATTTACTTCTTCATATTGTATAACTTATTTATTGTCATGGTCCGTCAGTAAGTCGTTATCATTAATTAGGCGCTGAAAACCTAATTAGATGATTTCTCTGGGAATTCCGGTTGAATATGAAAATACACGTAAACCACTCTTATATCACATTCATCACATTTCAGCACCTTCATTATATTACATAAAATATCAGCAAAATTATTCAATATAACACTATAAAACACTAAAAAAATGAATATAATACAAGAGCTTCTTCTTCTTCTTATTAATGGCAATGAGCTACAATTATATGAGCTATTGGTGCCAGTGTCGAGTTATTATATTTATTATATACCTATAGTCCATAAAAAAATCAATACAAGAGCTTAACATAACATTTCCAAATTCGCGCCGAAAACTTTGACACTTTTGACACATATTTTGTGATTGTCATAATCACAGGTTTTAAGGTTGCCAACTTTATTTTTAACAGGATGGTACCATAGACTAGAAAAATTGTGTTTTGAAAGGTAATGAAGAAAATAATAATACGCATTGAAATTTCAATAAATCAATAGTCTTCTTCTTTGTCGGTATCAACCGACAAAGAAGAAGACTCATCATAACCCGCTTCATAGTACGCTGAGCGACTTCGGGCCTTGTTATGAGGCCTGCATTTAGGGACTACGTAAATGTAAAACATTTAAACATCTTACTGCCATCGCCAACACGCCTTCCAAGCGTGGCGATTACGGCAATACCTCCTTATAAAAATGACGATAAACAAAGATTTGGGTTACAATTTTCAATGGTTTACAAATTACATTACAATGGTCTGTTAAGTAATAAAAATGTTTTTCGTCAGTGCTATCATGCTATAATACGGTACCTTCTATTTTGACCGTGGGTGTCGTAGAGGATAACTAAGGGATATAATATGCGTGTAACATATTGATGTTACACGCATATTGCTTGCATTGGCAAGAGAACTCAAAATCGAAATTAAACCCTATAGGTACCAACACATGTGACCAACCTGGCGTACCTAGTAGGTCAATTTCCCACCTATTTCATCAAATTCAGATCAAAATAGGTTTTAAATAATTTAAGTAGGGCAAGGCACCGTAAGACCATGGCATTATCTACGGCGTATCTAGAAGGTAGTAAAGCGCTTACTAAAAGTTCTCTATATACCTAACTAACTCCTACAGAAAGGCTGTTCGTTCTCAGGGGCAGGCCCGCCGTAAGCGGGCGTGCAAGGCGTGCACCGCACGCGGGCGGCACGTCCAGGGGGGCGGCAAATCGAGCAACTCAACACGTAATTCATGTAATAATATTCATCCTACCATAAGTATAATAACGTCCATTGGGCATATCGAGCGACCCATCACATAATTCATGTCATAACATTCATCCTACTATAAATATAATAACGTCCAGGGGGGCGGCATATCGAGCTACCCATCACATAATTTATGTCATAATATTCATCCTACCATAAGTATAATAACGTCCAGGGGGGCGGCATATCGAGCGACTCAACACGTAATTCATGTCATAATATACATCCTACTGTAAGTATAATAGCGTCCAGGGGGGGGGGGGGGGGACGGTATTTTGGCGGCATATCGAGCAACCCATTACATAATTCATGTCATAATATTCATTTTACTATAAGTATAATTAAGTCCAGGGGGGCGGCAAATCGAGCGACTCAACACGTAATTCATGTCATAATATTCATCCTACTATAAGTATAATAAATTTCATTGCACGGAAATATCCGACCGATTGACGTTGAAACCGCCATCAATTGGCATCCGTAAAATATAAGATGCAATATCAAACGTTCGTCTGTCAGCAGGTTGAACTACATGCCCTCGCTGGGTGGCACCCCAAGTATCACCCCATTGAAAAGCAGGACTAGTAGGGCAATGCCCTCTGAGCATAGGTATAGTGGGTAAGTTAGGTACCTGTACTTGGGTACTTGTACATATTCGAAGAGCATTATGGTGGATAAACAATAACAAATCGCATATTGAATTGCAATTATTTTGTTAATAGTTCTTTTGATAATTATTTTGTTAATAGTTTCAGCTTAATTATTGATATTTAAACTTGTGTGATTATACTTCAATCTTCCGTCAGTGTCAAACAGAACGCGCTGCGCGGCGACGAGTGTCAGAACGGCAAGCACTAGAGGCTGCTGTCGTTCCTCCCAACGACGAAGGCGGCAACACTTCAGCCGCAGAACCGTCGCAAGACGGGGACGGTAGCACTGCTGAGCCATCACAGGGCCCTCCGGATCCTCCGACAGCTCAGCAGGGGTCACACAGCGGACGCAGCTGTCGCATTTTCGCGCTGGGCTGTGAGTAAAATAGATCAGGACCTATTGATGGAGGCAGCTATCGTTCACTCATGGCTGTTCTCAACGCCCCAGGCGGACGAGGTGGACACCAAGGCTAGCCGCATTTGCTGTGCGTTCAAGCAAATTTGCGAGGCGGTCATGTCCCGTGGGCCGTGTCTCCCTTTGAGCAAGGTGGTCCCCTGGTATTCCGGATAGTTGGTACATCTTCACCGCGTGCGCTCGGAGATCCTACAGGCTACACCCGCAGCCGGCGGCATCATCGCAACGTGGAGTGAAAGAGCCAGCTGTACGTAGGTTACCACAGTCCGCGGTTGGCCGTCTGTCTCGTCAAAGACGTCAGTCGGCAGGAAATGCGGGACAGTCCCGGGCGGTGAGCGGCCCCATGACCCAACCGTGACACGTCCCCGGTCCAGTCACCCGCAGCCTCAGCTAGGGCGGCATTAGGCGCAGATACTCGTGCCTGCACCGCCCGAATCTCCGGCGGTGGATTGTGTCGTCATGGAGGCATTCCTCCTGTGCGCCTGCTTCCACGAGACGATTGCCTCGCAGAAGGTGGCGATCGTGCTCAATGCCTGATGCTGCCGATCATCTCCCTAGCGATGGTTGGCAGCGTCAGGTCGGCACCGATGATTGCGACGAGATCACGGCGCTGCTCAGGCCACGCAGCCCATATCTCGAGTGTGTGCTGCGCCGTGTCCTTGTCGCAATTGCAGTGGTGGCAGGCCGGTGTATTCTGTCATGACACTGTACCAAGGCCACTCTAGCGACCAAGACACATGCGGGGCCCGTGGAACAAGGGACCTCCGTCTTGTCCAGGGTCACCCTCAACTCCATTATACGAACTCCCGTTATACGAACGCCCATAACGTGCGTTGTCCCACAGCAGGTCGATCCTCGGACACACACAGTGGAATATCGGCTAGACTGAACGTTGAGAGGGAGTCTCCTACCCGGGCTGGGCGTAATTTGTTACGCCGATGACACGCTCGTCATAGCCCGGGGTGGGACACTGGAAGATGTGGCAAGTCTAGCAAGTCTCAGCACCAAGAAGATTGTCAGGCGAATCGAGGCGCTGGAGTTGAGGATGGCTCTGGACAAGACGTATGCCCTCTTGTACCACGGGCCCCGTATGGGTCCTCCAATCGGCGCCTTGATCACTGTCAATTCGGTTGACATCAGCATCCGGGCCCACATGAAATAATAATATTAATTGGGTTAATAATAATAAAATAATAGTTGGGTCTGGTGCTCTACGGGCATTGGTGGTTCCGGACTTGCTCCGCAGCTGTTTCCCGCAGCGACCGCCCTCTTGGTTCATGCCAAACCTGGGCGGACCCAGCGCTGCGTATCGACTGCTGTACGTGGGCGTCTTCTGGTCGGTGACCCTGTACGGCTCACCGGTGTGGGTGGGGTCCCTGACTGTCCGTTTTAAGGCTATCCTGTGGTATCTACAGTGAGCCATGGTGGTCAAGGCCATATGGTGGCGACGAGACAGCGTGCCTGTTCGCCGGGACTCCTTTGTGGGGCCTGGAAGCCCGGTGCTAGCCGAGTTATAGTAACGGGTGTCGAAGACGCAAGTCGGAGGCGGCATATACTCGATCAAGGAGCACCAAGGAGTGCTGTATGTAGCCGTAGTATGAGCCGGCCACGGATATCAAGGAATCGTTACCACTGCGGTCAGCCTACTGGCGACGGGGAGGGGGTAGGTTATGGAGAGTCGCATGACGCTCATCCATCACGCCAGGCGGATTGGGTGGAATGTGCCCAGACTAACACATAGCCTACCCAAATAATCTGTAATTTTTAACAAAAAAAAAACCGACTTCAAACAGTAAAGTAATAAAATTTTAAGAATTCCACCAATTTCTCAAGGATACCATCATCAGATCATGACCTGATGACTATAAGACCACCTGGGAAGTATACCCTATCAAACAAAAAAAAATTTGCAAATCGGTTCAGGCATCTTTGAGTAATCGGTGAACATACATAAAAAAAAGATTCCGACCAATTGAGAACCTCCTCCTTTTTTTGAAGTCGGTTAAAAAGGGGCGGCATAATCGGTGTTGCACGCGGGCGCTGAAACAGCTAGCGGCGGGCCTGCTCAGGGGTGGCGTTCTAAAGTTGTGAACTAGGACTGTGGTGATGCTGTTGAGAAGGACGACAACATCTTAATAAAACATCTTGCTCTTAAGCTATTTAAACATCTTTTTAATTAACCGATATCGTAACCACCATTCTTTCATCCACGTATCGCACAAGCTGAACTGAACACAAGCAAATAACTTAATTGTTAGAGAGGAACCTCGAATTAAATTTTAAATAAGTACCTATACCAATCCGTCTAATGAACCTGGCATAATTAGCCAATATCAAATCCATTATGGCGTACCTCCTGTGTGTTAATATAAATATCAGATAGACACAACTTACAAATACTCATTAGATAACGTACTTATTGATGCACGAAGTCAAGGACACATTTGTCTTTAGTCATCTTGTATAGGTACCACTCTAAGCAGATGGCGTTCGTGCCACATTCTATTCATAAATCGCCATGAACATCAGTTGATCGGATTAAAGGTAAATAGGTACATCACTTTTAGCCTAACCAATCTCGTGAAAGATTGCCAGATCGTTAAGGGAAAATTTGAGCAAAGTGTACACTGTAATATTTAATAACCTTAATAAGAACGATGTTAACAAATAACCCTCATCGTCCTTCTCTATTATTCATTGCTGGGCTCGAGTCTCCTCTACGATGGGAGTGAAATTGACCTAGTCTATACTGCGCTAGTTAGGTGGGTGGGCGTACGTTTTATTTCCAGTTTTTCTTCTCTAACGAAGAATATAACTATTTTTAAGTCCAATTGTTACAAAAAAAAAGCAATATGTAGAGTAACTATCTAGCTAGTGATATAGTCATTGATTCACTATCTTCCTTTTGTAAAGACTGATTTCTTGTTCGAAATATATTTTAGATGCACCATACCTATAGACAGCTACGTCGAGTTTTTGCAGTTTGTTCGAGTTGTGCGGTAGTAAAGACGAAATTACAACATTGTTTTGATTTGCGTACTTGAGAACAGTATTTGTGGGTTACAGGGGTATCCGGTAGCAAATCTATTAGTATATTTATAATTATTCGGATATGACCAACGAAAAAATTGAGCCACTCCTAAAATATATCTCAAGCTATTCATCTTGAAGATGAACAAGTTCCATGACTCTATTTGGAAGGAACCCATTCGATCATTGGGCAATTTGCCGTCCTTTTACATGCAAAAATTAGAAATGGTAGTACGATTCCCCGGCATTGGAGCAACTTATAATGTTTGTAGTTTGTTCACGTTATGTACTGGGTAAGCCAACGTTCTTCTTACCCTTGACTGAAAGAATTATGAAATTTGGGTGGTTTATTTGTTCAGTTTAGTTTAGTGTTGCCCAAATGCAAGACCAAGACGAGACTTGGACCAGTCTTGGTCTTGGTAACAGCACATCTGGTCTCGTCTTGGTCTTGGTATTGCAGCAAGAGTCTCGCAAAGTCTTGCAAGTCTTGCAGTTGGAATAACGTAACAGTCATTTATCATAGCAATGCAAAATCTAACTAAATTAATCAAATATCATCCTATCCTATCTATCCATCTGCTAGCCTATAGTCCACTATTGAATATAACCTTTACCACGGGGGAAAATTACTCTCTTATTCCCCTGGTGTTACATTAGACAGAGTTATACATACGTTATATAGGTACTCCTATGACAAAGGAAGGAATTTCGACCCTGTTTTCTTAAGACGTCACCACACGGGGCAGTTGGTACAATAAGTTTTATGTCATTTAACATTCCCCCTTTCCAACAAAAAGATTTTTTCAATTTGATTGGCAAGCGACGGAGTTATTTGACCACTGACGACAAGTCACCCTGCTCTGGTGGTCAGCCCAACAACGAGGCGACGTGGGTACGGGTGGGTTATGGGCTCGCGCGCCGTTCTTTCATCGCCCCGGACGGAATGGACCGCGCGTGTGCTTACCATAGCCCACCCATAAAAAAAAAATAAGGGCTTCCTAACACCATTGCCTCGGTCTGATTTGATACGTCATCCACGGGTAAGACAGTGATGAATTGTGTTCGTGCTCTGTCCCTACACGGACATTTATGTAGATTAATTGTAGACATATTTCTATGTCCAACAGTGAACGTCGTTGGGCTAATGAATTAATGGATATATAAATATGTATAATGGGCAAGAGCACTCTCGTGATTACGGTATTTTTGTCCTTAAGCCTTTCCGAAGAGTAATTCTGAAAAGCCAACATCAACATTGAGAATCGATTGGCCAATAGATGGATATCTCAAGACTGATTTGACTTGCTGTGTAGTGACGGAGTAAGAATACGATCCATCACCCCCTATTTTACCCGCGAGTGCGAACCCACGACTAAGGGCTATAATATATAACATCGGTGCAAGAGAAGTAAAACTTGACATGAAACCCTGTAACAACACGGCCGATCACCGTGGCGATTCCCCTCCGGCCACGGCCGATTTCCCTCCTATAATGTAGAAGACACGAGCTCAACCGTATATAAGCTGAAATGGTGATTTGAATTAAATGCAAGACCGCGAGACTCTTGCAGGCTCAGTCTTGGTCTTGCTCAAGTCTTGCAGGGCCAGTCTTGGTCTTGGTCTTGCAAAAAATAAGCGGTCTTGGTCTTGGTCTCGGTCTCGCATTTCTCGCAAGACCAAGACCAAGACCGCAAGACCAAGATTTTTTGGGCAACACTAGTTTAGTTACCGATTTCATCAACATTATAGATTCTGGTACAATTAATATCACGTCTTTCTACCTGTTTAAGCAACTCGTAGAATCGTGGTACTGTACTCTTGTACTCTTAGATTGATTTGTTGATTTCTACTTATAATCTGTAATATATTGGAATGATAAGTGCAACGATCGCTTGTCAGTTACGTACTGTTCAGTACAGGTGTCGCATTGTTGATAGAGGTGCAGAAAGGCAGTGCAGTCAAGCAAGGGCGTCGCCAGCTTATGACTAAGGGAAGGGGAGAGGGTGATAAATTCGTTTTATCTCCAACACCTCCTTTCGTACCTAAAATTTACAGTGGATGCAAATGGGCAAAATAAATATGGCCATGTTCACTTTGGTCAATGACAATGAGCATTCGGGTACAATATTTTAATAATACTCACAGTAGTTCAAGAACAAAATTTATCCTTTGAAGACATAAGAAGACCAAAACCATAACGTCACATGTATCTATATTAATAATTATGAAAAATCGTACTGTCGTCACCATAGGCCTATGCCTTTAAGAGGGTAGTAATGCTATAATTACCACATTAGACCAGCGGGTTAGCGATCGCAGTTGGTTTTAGAGGATTTATTTGAAGACTAGCAACCCGCCCTCGCTTCGCTTCGGTTTTAGGTTATAGTCGTTTTACCCGCGTAGTTCCCGTTCCCGTGGGAATATCGGGATAAAATATAGCCTAGTTTATGCCCTGATATTATAGCTTTCCATTGGTGAAAGAATTTTTGAAATCGGTCCAGCCGTTTTGAAGATTACCCGGAACAAACAGACAGACAGACAGACAAAAATTTTTTAATTGCTATTTTAGGCATAGGTGTCGTGCAAATAACCGTGTGAGCATGAAAAAAGCCTATTATTTTGACATTACAAACAGACACTCCAATTTTATTTATTGGTATAGATAACGATTTATACTAAGGATTGCTGTGTGGTAGCGGCTTCGAATACTACCAATCCTTGCTTTGCTCGTGGGTGTCGTAAAAGACGACTAAGAGCCCTAGATTGACCCGGACCAACTCCATCTGGTACCATTTGGGTCAACGATTACATTCCCAAGGAGGGTTGACGTCAGGCAGGCGGCCGGTCATAAAAGTCATTGCCGAAACTTTTTGCAATATGTCAAAACAGATGACATATTGCGTCGACCCCAAGTAATTGGGATAAGAGCAAGATGATGATGATGATTTATACTAAGGAAATAATCCTTGTATTGCGGGGGACTTCACAAACATATAATTAACGGAGACAAATTACATCCAGACTCAGAACAAAAAATTTGTGGATCGCACAAAGTGTTGACCCGCGTGGGATTCGAACGTGAGACACTGGCATGGTAAGAAAGATATCCTACGCCATCTGTGTAGTCGATTGCCAGAAGAGTGCTTCTGTCTATTCTGCTTGTTTAATACTCATCATCACTCATCACACATTATTTAACTATTCTTAAATCGTTATCACACTTTCTTACCTATACCTAAGTATACAGTGTGACTTATAAAGTTATTAGTGTCCACTTTTTAGTATAATAATGTCCAAGAAACGGGTATAAAGGACTACTCACTAATAGTAAAAGGTTTTTTAGCATCTAATATTCTCGGTTAAGTGTCTGTCTCTGTAAGTAGGTACACATTCAGTATTTAAGACAACATTCTAAATTAAAAAAAAACAAACCTATTTTTTCGAAAATTTTTTAGCATTTCATTTTCATTTCATTTTTTAGCATTTTCGCATCTCGCGTAAATATCAGAAATCATAATAGTCTACATTATTATTTCGAGATTATTTCGAGATTTCTTTCTCTTGCAGTGATTTGGGTAATCCGTTTACGTCTCTTAATCGTCTAATAAGACCGCAAGCAATTTAAAAATGGTGTTATGAGTTATGACAGTTCTTCAGGCTATATCTGCATCCCACTATGGGGCATGGAATTTTTTCACAATAAGAGAGAATATTTGTTATGCTGTCACTACACAGATTAAACATACTTAGTTTAGAATTCAATTCAGTTAATTTAGCTTATGTAACAGCTATAAACATATTTATTTCATATATTTACCGTCTAATGGTTAAAATATGTAAATTTGTTCAATTATTATAGCCCGTTGAAACAAAAGGAGAATATTCGGTATATTTTGCGGTTCTTCTACCTTATTGGTCGACGACGAATGCACGCCCAACGCCCGAGGCACGCACGCAAGTCGCCTTAAACAACTATTTTTATGTGAAATCTAGAATACATTACATATATGTTAAATCGTCGTTAAATAGAACATCGTTTAAGTTCGCAAAGAAAATACTTTTTGTTCTCAATTTCACGGGCTGACTACGTTGGATCTAATTCCGTCTTTCACAATGTAGAATGGGAACATTTTTACGAGTTCATAATGACGCATGTGATCAGATTATTAGTAATTTCTTTTATTAGGACCTACATATTATATAATAAGCCGTGAACTCGTCGCGATCATCGGTGCCGACCTGACGCTGCCGGCCAGGGAGATGCTCGACAGCGTCAAGAACTGCGACGCGGTCGCCGCCTTCTGTAAGACCGTTATCTCACGGCAGGAGACGGCGGATCGTGCGCGAGAGGAGTTCCTCTTCGGCGACAGGTTCCGCTGCCGGCGATTCGGGCGGTGCAGGCGCGTGCACCCGCGCCTGATGCCGCCCTAGCCGAGGCCGCGGGTGATTGGACCGGGGAATTTAGTCCGTCACCCGCAGAGAGGCTGACCGTACGATGGCGACCGACGTCCCGAACAACGAGGCGACGTGGTTACGGGTGGGTTATGGGTCCGCGTACCGTTCTTTCGTCGCCCCGGATGAAATGGACCGCGCGTGCACTTACCATAGAAAAAAAAAAGCTATCTAATGCAGGCAAATGCGAATAGGTATGAATAGTTCGTTTATTCATTATGATAACGCATCAGCCATAGAGGAAGGTATGGATGTAGGGTACTTTTCATCCAACAAAAGGTTTTGTCCCAAGAGAGAAAATTCGGTTAACAAAATCTGCAATAGGCTAACGCTAGTGCGTCTTGGAATACCACTTTTTCAAATATGAAAAGCAAATAGTTAAATATAATTTTACGTAAAAAGTGATGTGAATTATATTTTAGTTCTTTTAACCTATATGTTTTCAGAGGGATTATTTGCCAAATTAAAATTAAATAAATTTTGACCTACTATTAGCGCCATCTCTTATCAGATAGCATCAACTATTATTTATATAACAGTATTTTACAGATTTTCCATTTGATGACGGAGTGCAAATAGGTTTAATATTTTAGCACCCCTTTCTTTGCAGCAGCTCTTGTCTTGTAGAATACAAGTAAAAGTTATAAGCTGAAAACCAGTGGCGGCCTTAGGGGGTGGCGAACAGGGCAATCGCCCGGGACCTCGCGCTTACAGGGGCCTCGTGCTTACAGCGGCCTCACGCAACAACCCATGCAAATTTTAAAAAATATAGATTTTAAATTACGTTTTTACTTATTAATTATATTTTTCACTTTGTTTTCAATATTATAAAATTTAAATTTTATTTATTTGTACATCTTTAGTATTTTTCATCAAACATGACAACCAACCAACCAAACAACCAGACCTACTTTCGTATCTCATACATTTCACGAAGGACAAAGGGCCTCGCAAAGACCTGCCGCCCAGGGCCTCGCAAAGACCTGCCGCCCGGAGCCTCGCAATGGGTAAGGCCGCCGCTGCTGAAAACATCGTCCCCTTCCCTACCATCGAAAAATACCTACATAAAATACGCATTATGTAGTTTGAAAAATGTAAATATCATCATAGTAGCGTTACTCTTCAATGTCGAAACCGGTTATGTACAAAATATCAGTAAATAGATAGGTAATCATGAACCCTTTTTTTGGGGTGGGTTATGGTCAGCGCAGACGCTCTTCGTTTCGCCCGGGGTGAAGAAAGGGCGGAGCGCGGCCCTATAACCCACCGTGTCTCCTCTCCTTCACAATTGGGTCGACCACCGGTACCGAGTTCCTTATCCTCCATGGCCAGCCCGGCGGGATACCCTGTGGGGTACCTTTACCCCTCCGATGTCCCTCCCGGGACGTCGATCGCCCTCGCGTGGTCAGCCTCTGTGCGGGTGATGGACTAATCCCCGGTCATGTCATCCACGGCCTCGGCTAGGGCGGCATCAGGCGCAGGTACTCACGTCTGCGCCACCCATGTCGCCGGCGGCGGATCGTGTCGCCATTGAGGAATTCTGCTCGCACTCGCTCCGCCGCCTCCTTCCATGAGATGACTGCCTCACAAAAGGCGCGCGACAAGTTTGTAAATAGGTATCTATATCATCCGTGTGGTGACGGAGTAAGAATACTATTCACCACTCCCTATCTTGCCCGTGGATGTCGTAAAAGACGACTATGGGATATAATATGCACATAACATCTGTGCAAGAGAAGGAAAACTCGAAATAAAACCCTATATTGTTGGTGTGTCATGCTCACACGGTTATTTGCACTATACATATGTCTAAAATACACTTTATATTTTTTTGTCTGTCTGTCTGTCTGTTTGTTCCTGGTAATCTTCAAAACGGCTAGACCGATTTCAAAAATTATTTTACCAATGGAAAGCTATAATATCAGGGCGTAACCTAGGCTATATTTTATCCCGGTATTCCCACGGGTGCAAGAGAAGGAAAACTCGAAATGAAACCCTATATCAACATGTCTGACCAGCATGGTATAGTAGGTCAAATTCCCTCCCATTGTGGAGGAGGCCCGAGCCCAACAGTGGGACGTATGTGGGCTGCGATGATGATGATCTATATCATAAATATGCAACTTAAGTGGAAAGAAAACTTACACCAAGTAGAGACGTAACAGAAACTAACTTACTTCGGCTAGGCTTTGTTTATGGCTTCTAACGTTTTTAGAATTTTCAAATGACTTGCATGTTAGGTTACCATTTTAAATTGTAACTGCCGTATAATACAGTGAAATAATCATTGTAATATCATAATTGCAAAAAAAAAACAATAATGGAATCAGAATGCACTATTAATGCAGCAAGTACAATAAAGCGGATGCCGGGGAGGCAAGAATAATTAATTAATAGGTATGGCTGGTAAATTAGTAGTCTCTCTATGAACACGCTTCTATTGAATATATATATATTAGCGATGTGTGACGAATTTGCGTAAGTTGTAGTGTAATTTATTAGAGCCTGATGCCGCCCCAGCAGAGGCTGCGGCTACGATCCCATCACCGTCCCGGTTGGGGACGTCCATGGGAGAGCCATCGCCCGGGACGGAGCCGGGCGGCGGGTGCGCTGATTGTAGCCCACTCCAAAAAAAAAGTGTAATTTATTACAAACTTAAACTGTATGTATTTTTTTTAGTGGTAAAGCTAGTGAGCATCTTAGTCCGCCCGTGACTATGAACGCTGTAAAGTATTCGAATCGTCGGGCAATTAAAAATCTAACGCCATAAAATCCGTTAAATAGTTTTATTTACAACGCTAGTAACTGTTATCCGTGAACTTTCTTTTAATTATGAGCATAGCTAAGTTGCCTCTTTACTGAAAACTGCTAATATGCTACTGTTTTTACCTAGTCCTCGCTTAGGTCAATTTCCCTTCCTTTGTGGAGGCGGCTCGAGCCCAGTAGTCAGACGTAAACGAGCTGTGATAAATGAATGGTGAATGAAATAAAATTCTACAGTTTTTCATGGATGACAAAATACTTTGAACTGCAAGTCGCTAGAAAACCTATAATAATTTTAAGATCTAAAACGAATTTAATCTGATAAACTAAACAATCTATAACAAAAGTTTTAATCATGTCTAATTTATACCTACCTAGTTCTTGACAGTAACCTGGTATTCTTCTTCTTCTTTTTTGTCTTGGCAATCGGCTACAAATACGAGCCATTTTTGCCAGTGTCGAGTTATAATTATCTTTTCAAGTTCTCAGTTTCTTCATGTCAGTAATGGTCTGTCAGTAAGTCAAAGTGTCGCCCTCAACAGTGTAATGGCCACTGTTAAGGGTATCTTCTGAGAATTTTGGTGGAAATACAAAGGCGTGTATAGCAGTTTTATATCATATTCACTACACCTCAGCAGTTCTGTCGCTATATATTACATAAAATGCCATCAAGATTATTTAACATAACACGTTAAAACACTAAGATATTGAATATAATACAAGAACACCACATGACACTTCAGATTCCCGCCAAAAACTCCAACCTGGTATTTTGTAGATATATTAGTTTTTAAAAATAGAATACAAACACATTACTGTCTATAATCTATAGTAGGTATCTTTTATTATTTATTTTAAGGTCATTTGGTCACACATGATAGTATAATTGTACTATAGGCTTATATTAGGTATCTACCACCCATTATATCTATACCAATAAATAAAATTGGAGTTTGTAATGTCAAAATAATAGACTTTTTTCATGCTCACACGGTTATTTGCACTATACATATGTCTAAAATACACTTTATATTTTTTTGTCTGTCTGTCTGTCTGTTTGTTCCTGGTAATCTTCAAAACGGCTGGACCGATTTCAAAAATTATTTTACCAATGGAAAGCTATAATATCAGGGCGTAACCTAGGCTATATTTTATCCCGGTATTCCCACGGGTGCAAGAGAAGGAAAACTCGAAATGAAACCCTATACCAACATGTCTGACCAGCATGGTATAGTAGGTCAAATTCCCTCCCATTGTGGAGGAGGCCCGAGCCCAACAGTGGGACGTATGTGGGCTGCGATGATGATGATGATGATGATTCCCACGGGAACGGGAACTACGCAGGAAAGACGACTGAAACCGAAGCGAAGTGAGGGCGGGTTGCTAGTATTATATAACTTAAGAGTTTGTGAAGCCTTTTTTAGTAGATAGCAAATATATAAAGTACTGTTATAGACTATAAAATATAATGAAACGTTATGGTCTTCAGCGATTATTTCTCCCACGTACATGCAGACTCTGGAATGAACTACCTGCTGCTGTGTTTCCCGAGCGCTATGACATGTCCTTCTTTAAATGAGGTTTAAGAAGAATATTTACTTCACGGTAGGCAACGGCCTGGCTGTCCCCTGGTATTACAAAGGTCCATGTGCGGCAGAATCACTTACCATCAGGTATGCTGCCTGCTCGTTTGCCACCACCGGCAATAAAAAAATCGATAAGTAGCAATTTGTAACTTCATTTCAATCGATCCGCAAGAAAGTCGGAGGCCTAACCCTTATCTTTGCCGTAGGCAGTAACTCGTTCTGCTCCTAGTGCTGTGGAGGTTCATGAGAAACAGTTACCACTTATCATCAAATGGGCTGCTTGCTCGTCTGCTATAAAAACTATTATAAAAATAGTAGAATTAAACAATAAAGAATAAAAATGGCAGTATTCCTTACCCCACGACATATAATAGGTATTCAAAGCGGAAAATATTACAAAATTTGTATTGTAAATAGAGGGTTCTCAGATTGATATATAGGTTCCCAGGTGCTTAACTACTAACGACGTTTAGTCAGAATTGCTGTTAACCAATTAGGTCTTTGTTCTGGAAATACCTTTTGTATTAATAATAAGTGCGTCTGATTCAGACATGGTTCTGGCAAAATTAAGTCAAATTACGCGGCAAGACTAATTTTATTAGTGATTTGAGTTAATGTACGTTATTACCTTGTGATCGTTAAGAGCAAAACAATGTTTGGGTGTTATTTAGATAAGATATTTATTATTTAAATCGGCGCGGTAAGTATAGACGAGGGTTCGGTAATTCAGTAATGAGAGGTTGCAAGTTCGTGGCTCGACAAGGTCACAGACGGGACCAACAAGATAATTTTATAAACTACAATATTGAGTCGATGTGTTGAAAGTTTGCGCTAACGATTTATTTTGCCGGCTTTAGCATTGTTATATAATTTCGTTGTACTACTTAAGCGGATTTGATATCTGTGTTTTTGGGTGTTTGTGAGATCCCCACACTAAGGCTCTTAGTGCGGGTAAGTTATTATTACCGCAGAGTAGGTATTATACAAATATACAATTATGAAACTAAATTCCATCCGATTCAAAATAATGAATTCTTCAGAAATGATTCTTTCTGCGATTCACCGCGTAAAGAATTGCCAGTATGGACGGACTATCATAGGGCTAAACACAATTGTACCCATACAAAGAATAGATTACGTAGGTAGGTACTCTTTATTACTCTCCGAGATCTCTTGTTCTTTTGAAGTAGTTGTCTTGCTTCGATTAAATCTTCTCACACATCATTATCTAAATTACTTCATTTAGAAATATAATTTTAAATTTATTAAAAGTACCTAAATGTCATAAAGCCGTGTGGTGACATTTTGTAATTAAAATACAGGTATTGCGACTTCTTTCCATTTATAAATTTTTAATTACAATATTTTTATCAACCTAATGTGCCAAATGTCCGAGTTTCATTCCCCGCAGAACAATACTTTGTGCGGTTCACAAACTGTTGGTACAGGACAGCATTTCGAGGCGAAACATGAGGGTGGCCTACATCCAGTAGTGGACGGCAATAGGCTGAATAATGATGATATACCTACTGTGTATCATCATTATTCAGCCTATTGCCGTGAACATTGGTTAATGAAAGGTATGTAATATGGTACAATAATGTTGTTTCCCAAGATTTAATATGTAACGGTTTCATAACATTTCTTAATAGTTCTCCCTTAATCTTTTGAATTCAACGTAGAATTGTGTCACGTGCTCACGTGTCAAGTAAAACTTCTTGCGGGGCGGAGTTTTTGCTCCAACAATATGAGTCCTGGAGAGCCTAAGGTACCCTAATTTCAGGGTGACGGTCTGACTTCCGGGGACTGCTGTGAGGTAAATTGTCGAAGAAAGGGTACCGCAGTGCACCATTGTCAACCGATTCCAACGAATAATATATTGTTAACAACGTAGCCGATCGGCTCTTTGTATGTAGCGCACTCCTTAATTATGTAGAACAGTGAAAGGGTCATATTTTCTATTAAATTTACACACTGTATGTACCTACATAGTGTCCCATTTTTTACTATATTTTTATTTACTCGCTTTCTTGCGTGTTTGTCCGGGTGGAATTTTGTAATTGATTTTAAACTAAGTTAGTTTAGTATATGATATTTAGATCATAGCTTAAGAGTGAATGACAATGCATTGAAAAGTGAAATAAGAAGAAGAAAGAACGAAAATGAGGAGAGAGAGAGAAGAAATTTCTAAGTCCGTTTTAAAAACATGATAAATTATTTTATTTTGTTCTTTGATAACGATACAGATGCTTCATTGATTTTATTAAATTAGATAATAGAATTAAATTACATAAAAATATTGGGCACCTTATAATGTCTTCTTAACCGTATAACTGATCTCAGTTGCCAGTATTACGGCATTTAACTATGGAGAATATATATGCAACGGAACCACGGTAAGACAGAACCATTACGAAGAATAAAACTTGATGAAACTCTTAGACCATTGGCTATTAGGAATGCAGTTCTGCTTGTAAAAATAAACGGCAGACAGCGGGGATAGGGCAAGAATATAATGTGTCGCCAACAGGTTCTTCTTCGCGTAAGAGAGTAGGTACTAACGGATGTAGATAATTGCATGATAGATACTTAAAACTCAAAATGAAACTTTAAGGTAACCTTCCTGTGTAAACTATAACTTACTAGCTGACCCAACAGACATTGTTCTGTTCAAATAACACAGCAGTAAGTCCAATTGTAAATCTAAACCATCCTCGAATCCCTTTGGACATAAAAAATTTCATTAACATCGGTACATCCGTTTAGCAGGAGTTCAGTGACATACATAAGAAATTTATATATAAAGATTAAGTTAATCTCGTTATATAATTTAGAAGATTCTTATCCAACATAGAAATAAAGCGTTTCCAATGACGATGATATTGCCATCCGACAGATTCTAACGATAGTGACTAAATCAACTCCCCTGTACCTAGTTAACATTCGCAAATAGTTATCAGTGCAGGTTAATTTTTAAGTTTCTAAACGTGTGCACAACTATAGATCGATTTTCTCATCCTAGCCACCCGCAACCCAATGGAATAAATGCAAACGGTCGAGGATACAGATGCAGCACCTGACCGCCAATCTTTTAATTTCAATCCACGTTCCATCAAATTGCTTTGCCGGTTCAGTGAAATTGCCAGGATTTTATATTTTTAGCGTACATTGATTGTTTGAATTAGACTTTATTTGTCACGCGGGAGGTAACCGCTTCAGAAACTTAACAAAACAAAAGTTCAGGTGTCTTATAAATTGCGGTAACTTAAATAGTTTTAGTATCATCCTGTAAACGCAATATCGCATGTGGTGGCACGAGGAGTGCAGCGCTATTGTACCCTTATGAGCAGATTACTATAATCATTGTGCACGTAATGTGGTAAATGATAAGGTGTGCTCTAGGACTCAAAACATATGCTTTTGTAACTCATTCGTTATGGTACATTACACTTGATAGGAACGACAGACCGTTTTGATGAAAATACCTTTATATTGAGGACTAAATGTTGACGTAATATTGTAGATATGGGCGCTGTTTTGACTATTTGAAATTAAATCTGTATGAATTAATCGATACTGCTTCCGTTCTAGTTAATTAATTGATATTAATTATGATATTAATCTAATTATTGTATAAATTCAATTATAATATTAATTTATTGTGGTATTATTTAAATAATTTAAATTTGTCTATTTATAAAAAGGAAGGAAGCTGTGACTCCTTTGTGATAAAATGTTTATT
Organism: Lymantria dispar; assembly: GCA_032191425.1. Lineage (NCBI taxonomy): Eukaryota > Metazoa > Arthropoda > Insecta > Lepidoptera > Erebidae > Lymantria > Lymantria dispar. The sequence goes on along the minus strand of CM063444.1, from coordinate 25,149,826 downwards.
CCTTGAAAATATTTAATTACTGTCAATGTAATTTAGTATTACAAATATTTAATTATGGAATAATTATTACAGACTTTAAATCAGTGCAATAAAGCTTATGTTAAATCAATTGAAATTCAAATTGTTTTACCGGTTGTAACTGGTCAGTGATTCTAGCCTATAAAAAGGCCAACATTCCTAACGACAGTACAGTTTTTTGATATCTACGAAAAGTGTTGTTACTCTGTTTAAATTGTATCGTCTTTACTGTGCTTAGACCAAAAATAAGCCAAGTTCGTGAAGTATTGACGTTATTATTTCACCGAGATGGATTCAGATTACCCGAATGTTAACGCCACGCCGACATAGACCAACTTGTAAAACGATTTTAAATGATTTGCAAATATCTGTACAGCATTTTTATAGATCGAAGTATCAAAAATATGTATTTATCTACCATTTGTATATTATATGTATATATATATTCAGGATCTCGGCAATAGCTCCAACGATTATGATGAAATTTGGCATATTAGAGGTTTCGGGGCCAAAAAATCGATCTATCTAGGTTTTATTTATAGAAAATGATCTTTTGTCGGTGCTTTTAGCTAATCAATACAATGACATAAAATGTCAATAGAATATGGATTCAAATTTCGCCGTTGTGGTCAAGAGTGACAATAGCTCAGTTGGTAAATTGTCCAGTCGCATTTAAACAGCGTGAGATCGAATCTCGGTGTTATTATTATTCTCTTTTTGTAATTTTTAATATTTTCCATTATTTCATCATTTTTATTTTTTATTAATATATATCTAAATAAGTTCGTCAAAAATACAATATACGAAAAAAAAAATTATACCGAGCAAAGCTCGGTCAACCAGATATTATAGATTATTTACCGTGTGATGACGGAGAAAGAATACAAATCCCCACTCCCTTTCTTACTCATGGATGTCGTAAATAACGACTAAGGGATATAATATGCATATAAGATCTATGCAAGAGAAAACACGAAATAAAACCATATACCAACCTGTCTGACCAGCGTGGTATAGTAGTAGCTCAATATCCCTCCCATTACAGAGGAGGCTTGAGCCCAGCAGTGGGACGTATATGATCCGAAATGATAATAATGATTATAGAGCTGAAGAATTGTTATTTGAATGTTTGAATCTTAGGAACTACCAGTTGGTATTCAATCAAATCAAATCATTTATTCTGCATAGGCCCCTTAAGGGCACTTACATATTGTCAAATTACACGTTTGAATACAATACAACAATCTACCACCGGATCGGAACGCGGCCACAAACTGAGAAGATCCGGCAAGAAACTCGGCGGGCAGTAATTTTTTTCTTAATCTTTTAAATATACATAATATTATGCTTCGTACAACATATATGGTATTAGCTCCAGTGTGATGCCCTTCGAAATTGTATATATGTATAAATTTTCAAGATTTAGTACAAGACAAAAAAATAATTAAAGCATAAAGAAAGGAAGAAAATATGGCTGGACCAGATCCCACAAGCAGCACCCGATCACGAGTTAACTACTAGAGCAGCCATCACTCTCCTCAACCATATTAGAGGGAAGGGAGCGACCCGCCCCACATAGCTACCGCAAGCAGAACCTTATTCAGTGAGCATGACCAAACCACAAATAAAATACAAAACGAACTAAAACTACTACTATATAAAAAAAAAACTAGTACTATAAAATAAACTATGAACTATAGCAAGTATGCAAAAAGATCAAAACCAAAATTCGACAGGCAAAACACGCTACGCTGTACAATCACAAGAGTAAGAGAAAAAACAAATAAAAATAAAATAAGTTATAAATATTACAAGTTAGGAATACCTTAAAACAATTACAATAACATGAATTGCTGAATGAGGAGCTGCTCATAACCACTCTGTATTATCATCTAAATAATCCGAAATTTTGTAATAGCCTTTACTACAAAGTCTACTCTTAATAGCTTTTTTAAACATGTTAATTGGCATGCCTCGGACATTTTTAGGTAGTTTATTGTAAAAACGTATACATTGCCCCATGAAACACCTACTAATTCTTTGTAGACGAGTAGTATGAATTACTAGATTATCCTTATTCCTAGTGTTTACATGATGAATGTTACTGTACTTTTCAAATTTTTCAAAATACTTTTTTACATACATAAGATTTTCGAATATGAATTGTGATACAACAGTTAGAATGTTTATCTCTCTGAACTTTTCCCGAAGTGAAGCTCTTAGGCCTAGATTATAAATAGCGCGGACAGCCCGTTTCTGGAGAACAAAGATGGTATTCAAATCCGCGGAGCATCCCCAAAGTAGTATGCCATATGACATAAGGCTGTGAAAATAAGAGAAATAAACTATTCTAGCCGTTTCGATGTCAGTTAACATTCGAATTTTCTTTACAGCATAAGCCGCTGAGCTAAGTCTATTTGACAATTTTTCAATGTGAGGCCCCCACTGGAGTTTCGCATCTATGATACCTAAAAAACCGTGGACTCCACTAGGTCTAGGGCCACACCATTCATTTGGACATTGGTTTCCACTTGTCTCACATTAAATAAAAATCTTATTGCATCATATTAGTCTATTAAGAAAGGTTTATAGACTATTACATTTTAAGTTTGCCGCCTCATACATAAATGAGACGGAAAACTTGAAATGAAAGAGTCTATAAACTTTAAATACATATTAAATTATTTCATCGTCTTTTATGAACCCCATAGGCAAGAGCAGAGCGGTGAATTGTATTCTTATTCCGTCATCATACGGAAAAAAATTATAATAACATTTAATAGATAGATAAGCATTCTATGTAAGCGAAGCGGCTTCCACAACAAGTTCTAAATAAAAACTCGAATTAAAACTAATCATACATTCTTATAGGTACAGTGTTTCATAAGCTACTGAATAAATAACATTTTGCACAAAACACACTATGTATTTACTTATAACTCCAACGGGAAATCAGCATCCCGAATAAATCGCTTCAATCAATTCTAATTATCGTACCATAATGCTAAGCCATAGCCTCAGCCTACCAAGTGGGGGTCTGAAAACTACTTAGATATATAGTTAAATAGTACATGCAGATCAACCGGCAGGATCGGCTCATTATGCAACATCCACGAGTAGAATCGCGGTCTGTCATTACGACAAATGGAGGCAAATTGCGCACATCTAACGCATTGCCGACGCCGAACCACCGATAATGCCGACTGCTGATAAAAGCGTGAACTACAATCGTTTCGGTATTAACTTATATGGTAATGAGAATTTAGGAATATATCTATAGTCTTCTAATATTCTAACGTATGTACTATTTTTTCTTAAAAGAGATATATCCTTACTAATATTATAAATGCGAAAGTAAGTTTGTTTGTTTGTTACGCTTTCACGGTTAAATCACCGAACCGATTTCAAAAATTCTTTCACCAATGAAAAGCTATAATATCAGGAAGAAACATAGGCTACATTTTATCCCGGCAATTTAACGGGAACAGGAACTACGGGGGTAAAGCGACTAAAATCGAAGCGAAGCGAGGGCGGGTTGCTAGTAGTTCCATAATTCTTTATGGTAACAAACAAATTTCCGCGTGGAGACGAAATAAGAATATAATTCATCATCCCCTCTCTTACATGTGAGTTTTGTAAAAAACGACTAAAGAATATGATATGCAGAAAACAGGATTACAAGAGATGGAAGTCTCGACATTATCCTCTATAATAACTCATTCGACCGGCGTAGTATAGTAGGGTTATTTCCCTTCTGTTGTGGGGAAGGCTCGAGCCCAGCAGTGAGACGTGTATGAGCTAACAAAGCTGGTAAAGGCAACATGCACTTTATCACTGCGCAGTTCTCCTTAAGGTAAAGATTAGGCTAAGTCGCAAATTTTAATTGGGCATAATGATCGGGATGCAAGAACGCGATGAGAAAGAAGTATTCGTTTCTAGGAATAAACACTCTAAACGAATATCGCGGCTTTTTGACATGGAGGCTGCGGCATACCAATAAGAAAGTTTCTGCCAGCCAGTAGGATGCTACCTGCGTCTGATGCCGCCCTAGCCGGCCGACCGGAGACTTTAGTCCGGCACCCGCAGAGAGGCCGACCGCGCGACGGCGACCGTAGCCCCGCGACAGGGATGTCGAGAGGTGAGGGTAGCCGAAAGGGTATTCCGTCGGGCCGACCACTGAGGAAAAGGAACTCGCCACTGGTGGTCCGCCCAACGACGAAGGTGACGTGAAGGTGGGTGGGTTATGGGTACGCGCGCCGTCCTTTCGTCGCCCCGGACGGAATGGACGGCGTGTGCACTTACATAGCCCACACATAAAAAAAAGCCAGTAGGGTGCTAAATATATTTATTTAGTTCCATTCAGCTTTTGTAATTATGAACATAACGGTTACTAAATAGCTGTATGAGTATCTACTAACTTTTAGATTATCATTATCATTTTGTTCTTATCTTAATTACTTGAGGTCGAAGCAATATGTATTCTGCCTTTATCGTACACATTATAAGGTTTTTAGCAATAGTTTTATGATTAGCCGCCTGCCTGACTTCAGGTCTCATTGGGAATGTGATTATTGATCAGACGGTATCGGATAAAATTGGCCCAGGTCTATATAACGCTCTTAATAGTTTTTTATAACATCCACGAGCAATATAGGTAAGGGTTGGTAGTATTCATAGCCGCCATCACAAAGCAAATCTACTAAGTTTTTAATAATCAACTATAATAACTAGGTACATGTAAGTATAAATTTTTCTAATATTTAAATATGCTCCGTCACCTCACACAGAATTCATATACCTATATCACATATATGAATTCTCTGTGAGGTGACGGAGTAAGAATACAAATTTTAAAAACGTCGTCACGAAAGCATGTTGCCGCTGGGAAAGTAAAAAAAATAGTCCATTATAACCCCACTTAAGAAACCGACGGGAAAGAGATGGAGTCGTTTCTTTATCACCACACAGACATGAGATATTTAGGATTCTTTTTTTCTATATAATCACTTGTCACATATGTAATTTGACTTATCATGTAGGTACATAGGCTGAGGAAGATTACCCAACAATTGGTATTCAGTCAAGAACGTCGTCTAATTATTGCCGGCCTGTTATTATTTGAAGTAATTTGCGTAATAACCGTTGCCCTTGTGCCGTTTAAGTATTACTTATGTATTCATATGTAAGTATATTTTATAGTTAGGCATGGTGACAGTAGTACCTACTTAGTATATAAGTATATAAATAATTACGTTATTAACTTATTTGTGATTTTTAATAAAACTACTTTACGGATTTTATCACGATTGTATTTGATTTTTGATTGCCAGACGTTTCGAATACATTGCAGTGTTCATGGTCACGGGCGGACTAAGATGTCTCACGGCCAACAAGTCATCGTTATTACAGAAAATTTATAATTATTACCCGATACAGAAAATTAGTTATTAGGTAAATATTGACCCACATTTTGATACAAATTTATTGCCAGTGTAAGAAGAAAATGATTATATATGAAAAAATTATATTGGTTATGGTTAGTAATTATTTAACATTAAAATTAATAATAGGTAATTATATTTAAAACCTAACAAATCTAGTATACCTACTAACTAATTTTCTATATCGGTTAGATAATTATTAATTTTCTGTAATAACAATGACTTGTTGTAAGTGAGACACCTTAGTCCTCCCGAGAAAGTTTTCGAAATGTCGGGCAATCAAAAATCAAATACAAACACGATAAAATCCGTAAAGTAGTTTTATTTAAAATGTGTAATACTCGCGTAAACATCAGAAATCATTATTTGTGATTTTACGCGAGTATTAATTACATTATCATCTTAGTCTATATAAGTCCAACTGTTAGGCTCGGGCCTTCTCCACGATGGAAGGATGAAAATGGTCTACTGTACCACGCCAGTCGGACGGCTTGTTATAGGGTTTTATTTAAATTTCTTCTTCTATCCCTATTAGTCGTCTTTTACGTTACCCACGAGTATGATAGAGGGTGAATTGTATTGTTACTCAGTCATAACCATTCGGTCGGTGGTTAAGTGGTAAGGTTAGGTACACATCTATACCAATAAATAAAATTGGAGTGTCTGTTTGTAATGTCAAAATAATAGGCTTTATTCATGCTCACACGGTTATTTGCACTATACACATGCCTAAAAATTACTTTATATTTTTTTGTCTGTCTGTCTGTCTGTTTGTTCCGGGTAATCTTCAAAACGGCTGGACCGATTTCAAAAATTCTTTCACCATTGGAAAGCTATAATATCAGGGTGTAAACTAGGCTATATTTTATCCCGGTATTCCCACGGGAACGGGCACTACGCAGGAAAGACTGAAATCGAAGCGAAGCGAGGGTGGGTTGCTAGTATGAAATAAAACTAAATTTGCTCTGCCTTGACAATGAACGCTGAAAAAAGTTCAAAACATAAAAATCAAATAGAGATGTAAAATACGTAAGATAATTATCTGATACTTTTATATCGGTTTCGAATATGTTATCCTTATTTAGATACCTACAGATCTTTATTACATTCACAAATTTCCTTTCTGTAATTTGTAGGCAACACTTAGTTCATTTGTCAAATTCCCTATTAAGGGTTTGAGGTAAAATTATATAATAATTATTAAATATCTCGTTGGTTGACAGACAGACTGCGATCAGGGTGTCAAACTGGAACTCTGTGGTTAGATAAGGGGTACTTCTTTAGGGATAAAGCGTTTGCATATAAAAAATGACGGATGACTATCATCCTTCATTTATTAAGTACGTACTTATATCTTTTTTACATAAAGTCTACTAGGTACTCATGTTTTTTTTTTAATTATTGCTGCTTGGTGGCAAAGGCGAAAACAGCACACTTTTTTTTAAGTGATACTACCGTTCATGAGCCTTTGCTGGCCAGGGAGTGCAAATGCGGGCAATAAGGTTCGATGGTACCTACTAAAGGCAATACTAAAACCCAGCACACGCACCCTCAGAAAGATGGGATGCCGACTCTTTCGCTCACCGAACGAAATGCAGTAACAAATTACTGTTCAGATGTCTATTTTTTGCAAGAGTGTGGTTACTACCATGGATGGATCGGCTTGCGGCTGTAGACAGGCGACTGTCGACAGTGTGGTCCTACCATATAAAAAATCGGCCAAGTGCGAGTCGGACTCATGCACGAAAGGTTCCGTACCATTGCTAGGTAAACAAGTGGCTCCATATTGCCATTATCGATATTGAGCAAAAAAATCAAGTTTGTTGTATAGGAGCCCCCCTTAAATATTTATTTTATTTTAGTTTTGGTATTTGTTGTTATAGCGGCAATAGAAATACATACATCATTTGTGAAAATTTCAACTGTCTAGCTATCACCGTTCTTGAGATACAGCCTGGTGACAGACGGACGGACTGACAGCGAAGTCTCAGTAATAGGGTCCCGTTTTTACCCTTTGGGTACGGAACCCTAAAAAGGTGTAAAAAAATAAAAGGTGTATTAGGTAAATATGTATATAAACATACCTAGCTGCCAATTTCTGTAGCTTTTGTACCTATGTGTAGCTAATCTGTTTTCATTGTACAGGGTATTTTCTTTTATAAACTAAATATCCTAGTATCGATAATAAATATGAAAATACCGCTAATAGATACAAATGTTGTTTTGAGGTCTTGTAAAAGGGAATTATTCGCATCAGGGATCATAGTAATGAATGAAATGACATCAAAAATGAAAATTGTTTTTAATCGCAACCAATTGGCGTGCAGCGTGACGGCGACCACAGATAACTACTGGTCGGTAACAAACCAAGCGTAGCTTTAATTAAATGGTAGCTTTGACAACTATCTACATATATCTAGCTACTACCTACTACAGCTACTAGCTAAACTGTGGACATTTATGGTTGGTACCTCTTATTTTTTACTATAGGCCGGGCATAGCGAAAAGTCCAAGCAAAGGAAATTCATTACTTCCAAAGAACGTGTTCGAACACATCTCTCTTCATACAAGATTCTCTCCCCGTCCTCTTGTGACTACGGGATAAGAATACAATTTTCGCTACCCATTGTTTGCCCATGGGAGTCGTAAAAAAACAGTTAAGGGTTCTCTAAGAGAGCGTCATACCAAAATCTACTTACAAAATACCTATGGCGATTATGGGAATCATCCCCTCATATGAGGGACAAAACAAAAACGTTGTTAGGCGTCGTTGGATATGGACAGCATAGGATCACACTTTGTGGTAAAATATGAGAGTGACCTGCGTCCAGCAATAGAAAGACTCAATGATGATAACTATTATTGCAATTGGTACCGCTATCCACTTTGCCCAGCCCACGGGGTAAAATGGTCATAGGCCAAAGTGAATATGTATACAATTATTTAAATTAAGAGTTACTAAATATTCATCATCATCATTCATTCATCACACATCATCATTTCAGCTCATATGCGTTCCACTGTTGGACTCGAGCCTCCTCCACAATAGGAGGGAAATTGACTTTACCCTGCTAGTCAGTCAGGTTGGTATAGGGTTTATTTCGAGTTTTCCTTCTCTTGCATACCTAGATGTCATATGAGTATGTCCTTTAGTCATCTTTTACGACATCCACAGGCACGATAGGGAGTGGTGAATTGTATTCTTACACTGTCACCAGACGTTACCGTTAACAAAATCCTTACTAATATTATAAATACGAAAGTAAGTTTGTTTGTTTATTTGTTTGTTTGTTACGCTTTCAGGCTTAAACCACCGAACCGATTTCAAAAATTCTTTCACCAATGGATAGCTATATTATCAGGGAGTAACATAGGTGGCTATATTTTATCCCGGTATTCCCGCGGGAACGGGACCTACGCGGGTTAGGCGAGTGAAACCGAAGCGAAGCGAGGGCGGGTTGCTAGTAAATTATAAAGTGAAGCAAATGGAGAATAATGATATTAACAAAGAATATAAATAATCAGTTTTAAGTTCATTTATCACAAAGAAACGTCCATATGCAGAGTAATTACGCGTATCTGGCTACAACATATTGATTCACTACTCTCCCTGGAAGTGTTTTGTAAAGACTGATTTCTTATTTAAAGGATATTTTAAATGCAAATTAGATAGCAAAGTTCAGTGGTTGCAGACGGTTCAAGATAGTCGTTAGCAAAGATGAGATGACAACATTGTTTTGGTTTGCTTACTTTAGAACTCAATAATATTTGTGGCTTTCATGGATTATTTCTCCCAAAAAAAATATAAACTCCCGAATATTATATTTCTTCTATTATTACGTATTTCACCTCCTCCGCCATGGGCTACATTGACTTATTATTGTTTATTTGAAATATAAAATAAGGAATAGTGTTGAGCGCTATGGAGCAAAAGAGTTATCGACAAAAACCAAGAAAGGTAGGTTAGCAGAGCTTGACCGACACCCAAAGGTAGAGTCCGGCAAGCATCCCCAATACCAAATCCCAGGGAGGGATTCTGGCTAACATGGTCTAAGGCGATACCGTGTGATATCTGCCTATGGTCCTGATTTTCATGGCTTTCTACTGTGGCCACAGAAGAACCCTATTATGGACGGTCATAGATCCTGACTACACTTGTGCACCGTGCAAGACTACCTACCAAACTACCCCTGCCTACAGCCATCGGTTCGGCATAAGCCAGCACGTCGCGTCGAACGATGTGTAGCAAGAATAAATGCTCATATAACTCTCCATCGCCCGTTGAACGCCATGCCCAAATATTCCATTGGACCCTGGATAACGATGAAAAGAGAAATGACAATAATCGAAGCGCCAACGTTTGGAACGTTGCAGGGCTCTTGAAATAACGGTCTACATCTTATTTAGGGTCATTCAAGTCCCATTACATGACATTTCCTGGCATTTTTGCGAGGGTTTCGTATAAGATGGTTAAGAGATATGGTATGCAGATAACATCGATGGAAGAGAAGGTGGACAAGACTTACCTTACCAACACATCTGCTCAGTGCAGTATAGGTAGTAGTCAATTTCCCTTTCACAGCGGTGGAAGATCATGATAATCTAAAGCTGACAATGTAAGTAAGTACATACGAGTATGTATATGTAGGTATGTATATAGGTACCTGTATATAGGTATACAGTAAGGTACATTAAGTTCGTTAAACCAGTTAAACGGCACATAATAACACATACGTATTTCTATTTATTAAAACAAGTGTTATTGCTAGAAAGCACTATTAAAATAATTAACTCACATTTCTTAGTTGTGTATCGTGTTTAAGTAGGTACCTATATAGCTGACTTGATCACGTTTAGACTGCCATTCGTTTAACCATATAATCACTACTGAAATATTTCACTCCACTTATAGTAATAAAGCGCATTAAGCCGCTATCGCGTGTGTAATTACCTTAGTTGAAACAATACGAAATAATAAAAGCGAATCGGGCGCAGGTTATTTGCATTTCCGATGGTCGGCGGGTCGGATGTTTTTCCTTTCTCGCCGTTCGCTTCAGCGGTCGTTAGAGAGAGAGCTCATGTTTCCACTTGTACCTACAGTTCGCTATAACTTCTTGCCTCATACGAAATTATTATTTTGATTACGTTTAATTTGCATACGGCCTGCGGAGCGTTTGCCCGGGGCAGTAGTGCTAGCACGGCGTCGTTACGACCCCTGTACTTTTCTGTAATGTTTTCGCCATTTTCAACAAAATTCCTCACAAATCGTATAATTTTATGTATCATCATGGTTATTACGAAGAAGCGCCCGTGGTCCTCGTATCTACCTGTGTAATAGGTCGATCGATGCACACAAATTCCTGATAACTACGAGCAATCAACATAGAATCGGCCCCGGCAGGCTTAATGATCCAACGTCTTCAATTATTGGTAATATCATACTTTTAAACGTTCTTAGGAAGCCGACTGGCAGGTTTCGTGGGATGGCAAAACCGCTTATATATTCCTGAGGTTCCATAGTTCTTAAATAAGCATCATGAAATGCCATATATATCTACCTACATATTAAACATACTAGCAACCCACCCTCGCTTCGCCTCGGTTTTAGTGGGAATACCGGAATAAAATATAGCCTAGTTTACGCCCTGATATATATATATATATATATATATAGCTTTCCATTAGCTATATATATATATAGCTATATATATATATATATAGCTTTATATATATAGCTATATATATATATAGCTTTCCATTGGTGAAAGAATTTTTGAAATCGGTCAAGCCGTTTTGAAGATTACCCGGAACAAACAGACAGACAGACAGACAAAATTTTTTAATCTGTATTTTAGGCATAGGTGACGTGCAAATAACCGTGTGAGCATGAAAAAAGCCTCTTATTTTGACATTAGAAACAGACACTCCAATTTTATTTATTGGTACCTACCTATAGATAAGATTTGTGCGTGTTGAATAATTTTTTTAGCTATCAACTGTCGAAATCAATATTACTAGATAATAGATTGGTATTTACCTATGTGCTTTCAGTTAGACATAGGTAGGTATATGTAACACAATGAGAGATTTCAGCAATTAGACAGTTACAATGATTTTACGGAATATCTGTAGCCCGAACATCAACTCTACATAAAACTCTTCGCATGTAAAGTTGAAATAACAAGAATTTATTGTAGAAATCCGGCAGTGCACGCAGGTGGAGAGAAATAACAAGTTATCTGTAAATACTGCAATGTTTTTCATTGTAAATAGGTACTACATTTCTAGACCTGAGGGCACAGGTGCAGATGTTTCACACCAAGATTTCTTTAAAATAAGTTTTTAAGTCTTACTTTATGGAGATGAAGTAATTATTTTGTTACTGGTCGCAATAATAAGTTAATTTGTCTTCTTTGAAAAAGGAATAAAAGGTTTAAGGGGTGGAACGTTATCAGTTCCTTATAAAAGTATAAAATACACTTATTCATTGCATACTGTGGAAGACTGAAAGGAAACAGGAAACGTGTTTTCAGTCTACCTTGTAGGTAAGGAACGTATTAATAATGTGAATTATAGAAACATGCTGATTGAACCTATTATGGACAGTTGCCAGATAATCAAGCTGCCAGATAATCAATCAAAGGTCGTTTCTGCATTAAAAAATATAACATTAACTCGTACTGCCGTTTAGTTATGCTCATGTGTTTTGTTTATGGAAGCACATAAAGAGAATATGCCATAGCCGGCTACCGTTCGGCGCACACGCATTGGTGTGGGGCGGCCCAATCGACGGCGAAGCCACGCCTACACCCGCGCAATCAGTTTTCAATCTCATATTACTGAGGCACGACGAACTCGTAACTTAGTCAAAATTTTGTAATAGTAACAGTTGCAGGTCTCTATTATGACTGAAAGTCTTTTTTTTTGCTTATACTTGGAGTATCCATACTAATATTATAAATGCGAAAGTAAGGATGTTTGTTTATTTGTTTGTTTGTTTGTTTGTAACGCTTTCACGCTTAAACCACGGAACCGACTTCAAAAATTCTTTCACCAATGGAAAGCTGTAATATCAGAGAGTAACATAGGCTATATTTTATCCCGGTATTCCTACAGGAACGGGAACTACGGCGCGGGTAAAGCGACTGAAATCGAAGCGAAGCGAGGGCGGGTTGCTAGTAATTAATAAAATAACCATAAGAAACAAATTCCACTTTAATTCGTATATTTATAGGTATTAGCTTCTGCCCGCGCCTTTGCTCGCATGAAAATTAACTATCTCAAAGTTGAACTAGGTACTATTCCAAGGAAACATATTATTGGATGAAAAGTATTCTTTGGCTTCTATCTTCTCTTCTATCTAGGAAATACTCTATCTACCTATGTGAAAAGTTCATCCCAATCTGGTCAACGGTTTACGCATGTACCTAATAATATAGCCATAAGAAACAAACTTCTCTTTTAATTCATGTAATTTCAAGGAATTTAACAAACTATATGCCAATCAATATTAAACTAGCAAATTTTCTTGAACTGTTTTCTTTAAAACGCCCTCCCGTACTTACTAAAAATTAAATTTTTGAGCCTCAGAAGACATTAAAACATACAATTGATGGACATTAGATACTTACAACCAGGTCTAAGATACTTTTGTGGATTACACAAAAAAAGTTGCTTGCGTATGAATCGAAGCCACGACACTCAACAAAGGATGTTGATACTAAGACCTAAGGTCACTCTCGTTTAAGCCAGGAGAAATCTGTGTAATTTAGGTTTTTGTTTTACTTTAGGTAAGTAGGATACCTTCCGTGCAGTGGTACCTATAGTTCGTCCAAGACAGGCCCTGTATCAAAATGTGTTGGTGGACTCAAAGGAAAGGTTAAGTTTTTATAAAAATATGAAGAAAAGAAATGGTAATGGAATTTTTAGATAAAATGGTCGTTCGGCGCACCCGTCGCCCAGTTCCTTCCGGGGCGACAGAGGGCCGGCGCGCGCGGCCCCGTAATTCACCCGTGACACGTCGCCTTCGTTGATGGGACGACCACCGGAGCAGGGTGACTTGTTCTCAGTGGTCGGCCTGACAAAATACCCCTTGAGTAGTACCCTCTCTACGACCGACGTCCCCCCGCTGTGGACGTCGGTTGTCGTCGCGTAAAATGGTTGTCCTAGCAGTAGGTAGGTAAGTCTTAACATTTTAGAAAGTTTTACTTAAACACAAGGCCCGATTATTGATAAGGCGAACTAGGCTACTGCCTAGGGGCCTCGCACCGACTAGGGGCCCCGACCATTAACCAAGAAAAAACTTTCATCGTACGATTTTTTTTTAATTTTAGGGCTTTTTTATTGTTGTTGTTAACAACAGAGAAAACAGCACATCTGAAGGTAAGTGATACTACTACTCATGGACCATGGACCCGGGCATTGCATTGCATAGGGGCCCCGATAGGGGGTAATCAGGCCCTGCTTAAACATATTCATTCCCTGTGGTGATGGATTAAGAATAGGTACATTTCACCACTCCCTATCTTACCCGTGAATGTCTCATAAGACAACTGAGGGATATAGTATGCATATAATAGGTAGGTACCTATCTATGTAAGAGAAGGAAAAGTCGAAACAAAACCCTATATTATCGTCTCTGACCAGCATGGTAGGTGTAGGCAGGTCAAATTCCCTCCTATCGTGGAGGAGGCTCGAGCCCAGCCGTGGGACGTGTATGAGCCGAGGTGATGATGATGACTTAAACATAGATGACTCCGGGCTCCTACTGTCTAGTGGCCTGGTATCATTGATACGCCTGATTCAGCGGCAGCTATGCCCATGCTTATCTTTATAAATTTTTTGTGTAAGTAGGTACCTACGTGTGTATGTCACCGAACTCCTCCTAAACGGTTGGACCGATGATGATGAAATATTTTGTGTACCTTTGAGGAGATTCGACAATGCTTCAGATTCACAATTGTACCCGGTAGGTGGTGTTGCTGAGAATTCCTTTTATTTTATTTGAACAGAACAACGTGTGTTGCGTGAGCTAGTATGGTTATAAGAACTTCTATTTAGATTATTTTAGATCATAATTTAGCTGATTTTAGGACCGGACTAGGAAGGATTTAGAGTATAAATTCACATGTTTGCTTGTTGGCATTCACACGTATGCATGTTCAGGTGTAAATTTACTTAGGTAATAAATTTCAAGGTTTCAAAACGGTGTTGATTTAAAAAATCTATAAAGTTTAAAATACAAATGCGAGTCGAGCGAGTGCATTCTGTTGTGTGTGCAAAAACGCAGTCACTATAGATTTTTAGAAATTTCGAATTCAGAATTTTTTTAGTAGCTTTTGTGTAGGTAATTCTGAAAAATATATCTACATACATACCTATTATAATATTAAAAAAAAAAACAACACCAACACAATACATCTACAATAATATAATATTAAAAAAAAGCGTTATTTTTAGCATCAGTGTAATAAAAGTTGGTTTGCGTGTTATGCAGCAGTCTATGCTCGGGTTTTTTTCTGCGAGATAGATGCCGAAATACGTCAATCCGTAGAAGAACAGGTGTAACCGACATAACGCGAAGCATTAGCACGTTGGAGTGGTAATGAGCAGGCTCGACAAACCAACAAGAAAGCGCTGCGCTTCGCTGGGGAAGAAAGGTTCTCGAGTGGCGACCACGTATCGGATGAGGCATTGTAGAACGAATTGGGTGGACTGACGGCCTGGTGAAAGTTGCTGGGCGTCGTTGGATACAGGCAGCACAGGACCGCACTTTGTGGTGAACCATGATGGAGGCCTAGGTAAGTCCAGTAATAGACAGCGATAGCCTGAAATGATGATGACAATAAGTACTGATGCTTAACTTTTTTCTTTTTAACTAGCAACCCGCCCTCGCTTCGCTTCGGTTTTAGTCGTTTTACCCGCGTAGTTCCCGTTCCCGTGGGAATATCAGAATAAAATATAGCCTAGTTTACGCGCTGATATTATAGCTTTAAATTGGTGAATGAATTTTTGAAATCGGTCCAGCCGTTTTGTAGATTACCCGGAACAAACAGACAGACAGGCAAAAAAATTATAAAATGATTTTTAGGCATGTGTATAGTGCAAATAACCGTGTGAGCATGAAAAAAGCCTATTATTCTGACATTACAAACAGACACTCCAATTTTATTTATTGGTATAGATAGGTATAGGTAGATGTAGATAAGTTTCTCCGTGTGGTGACGGAGTACGAATACAATCACTACATCCTCTATTGCCCGTGGATATCGTAAAACATGACTGAGGGATATAATATGCCTTTAACTCTATGTAAGAGAAGAAAAACTCGTAATAAAATCCTACACCAATCGGCCTAACCAGATACTATGTCAATTTCCCTCCCAATAAGAAGGAGGCTCGAGCCCAGTAGTGGACGTATATAAGCTGTTATAATGATAAAGTATGTAGATAGGTTTTTATTTCGTTCCAATTTTTATTGAGTGGTAGGACCACACTGTCGACAGTTATCTGTCTACAGCCGCGGGCCGGTCCGTCTGGGGTAGTACCACGCTCGCGCAGAAAATCGACGTCTGAGTAGTAGCAATTAGTTACTGCGCTTCGTCCGGTGAGCGAGAGAGCCGGGAGCCCAACTTTCTGAGAGTGTTTGCTTGTGGAGGGTTTTGGTGGTGCCCTTGGTGTCACCGAGCCTCGATGCACGCATTCGCACTCCCTTCACTTTCTTCGCGGTGGGCAGCGGCCTTGTAAAGGTCCATGAGCGGCAGCAACACTTACCATCAGGTGTACTGTTTGCTCGTTTGCCACCGTTGGCAATAAAAAAAAAATATTAAACACTTATACGTATCTACCTACATATATTTAATTATTTATTGTAAGTACTCGGTTTATTTTTAGATTGTTTACAGCAACGGCATTCGTTTTTATAATAAACATATCATTAGATAATGACAGTAGGTAATAAAAAATACTATAATTTCGTGCCTATAGTACCTATTTACCTATATTAATTTTAAGATATTCGTTATTCCGCAGATGTTTTCTTGGTCCCAAATGAAAAGAGTTGTTAATAAAATTGGATATAACGAATCGAAGGTAATCATAAGCAATTTCCCTTTGTTCAATAACGTGAAAGTATTCATAATGACGAGCAATAACTTTAAAAATTCCAAACGTATCATTGGACACAATTGATCGATGGCTGTCGGCTATTCGTATTGAGCTTTTCATCGTTTTCGATATCCGGGACATTCGGAGTTGCGTCTAATGATGTAATCGACCCCTAAAGCGAACTTCGACGTTGATCACAGTGATTTGAGATAAAAGAGCCAAGCGTAGCAGACAGCGGATCACAAGAAGTACTGGTGCAAATTGATTCAATGCTATAGGCAGTACAAACAGTACACCTGACTACTACTTTGTATACCTATTTCTGAATATTTTATACGGTTAGGTATAGTTAAATTTAATACTTTTTTATTCTTGGTTTTTAATCCATTACCTATGTAATCTTTATAGGTATATGTAGGTATTTCTTGTGTAGGGAAGCGAGGGGCTTTTTGTAACAGTTTTCATGAAAACTGATATATTTTCAGATCCATTCATTAAATTGCTACTAAATAAAGACGGATGGCTGCTGTAACTCTTCCTCTACCAAATCAAGTAAAAATAATACCATAACTATTGGTCATTATTTTACAATCAATTATTTTCTAGAAGAAGTGCGGTGTTACAACTTACCCCATGCTTGGGGCAAGTTGTAACATCTACCGGGGCAAGTAGTAACGACAATATAAAACAATTATAATCATTTATTTTTTGTTTATTTTTAACAAAATTGACATCTTTCTATAGTAGGTATTATGTAATTCTTATCTAAAATGAACTTAAATACACTTTTTAGGTAATCAACACTTAAAAATTAAGTAATTCACAGTTTTATTTAGTTAAACACTATTTATAATCATAATGGCACTTTAAAATCACAGTAAGTAAATATTTTTTTTATATCTAAGATGCTTCGTAGTTATCTCTTTTTAATATCTATCTAACAAAGTATTGCACTTATATAAGAATAAATATTTAGTGGGTGTCATTATAATTAAATTCAGTCTTCATCTGAGCTACAATTAATACAAATAAAAGATATAGTGTCTCCTGTAACACATCCTACATGTGCCCACATCTTACAAATGATACACTCGACCCAAATTTCTTTATTTGAATCTGTGTAGGTAAGCTGTTACAACAAGCTCCGGGATTTTGTTACAACTAACCCCATGGTGGCCGTGTGGCGACGGTTTGAGAATACATGTGTCGCCACCCCTTACTTGCCCGTGGGAGTCGTAAAAATCGGCTGAGGGTTCACCAGGAGAGTGGGCAGCAGCTCTCTCCTGGGAAACGTAAAACATACGTACATCCATACTGCGATCGCCAACCCGCCTGCCAAGCGTGGCGATTACGGCAATATCCCCTTTTTAAAAATGGCGTACAACAAAAAAATGGCCCCCAGTCACGGCGGCTCCGGTACCCTACGGGCTCATTTTGGTGGCGGGCCCAGTAGTGGTGGAGCGGGGGGTGCGAGGAATCTCCGGCAGCGATCCGGCTACCAACAAAAACGACCCTTGGCCCTGGTAACACACAACATTCGGACACTCAGGACTGACGAGAGGGTCATCGAGCTGGAAGAGGAATTGAGCAAAATCCGCTGGGACATTGTAGGATTATCAGAAGTGCGAAGAGAGGGCGAGGGCACGATAATCCTCCAGTCTGGAAACTTGCTCTGCTACCGGGAGGGCGATCACTCGTCCCAAGGTGGTATAGGGTTTATCGTTCGTAAGTCTCTCATAGACAACGTGGAGAGGATCGAGAGTGTGTCGACAAGGGTAGCGTACCTTATACTCAGAATTACCAAGAGGTATTCGCTGAAGGTTATACAGGTATACGCACCGACCTCGACATACTCCGACGACGAGGTGGAGGCATTTTACGAGGACATCTCGAAAGCCATACACGCGTCCAAAACCCACTTCACGGTGGTTATGGGAGATTTTAACGCGAAACTAGGCAAAGGGAGTGATGATGAGTTGAGAGTGGGGAAACATGGATATGGACAAAGAAACCAGAGGGGCCAGAAACTGGCTGATTTTCTGGAGAAGGAAAGCCTCTTTATGATGAATTCCTTCTTCACGAAACAGCCACAAAGGAAATGGACCTGGATTAGCCCCGATGGTTCAACAAAAAACGAGATAGACTTCATCTTGTCAGACAAACGACAGATATTCAATGATGTCTCAGTGATCAGCAGAATTAAAACTGGGAGCGATCACCGGATGGTACGAGGCACATTGAATATCCATACAAAAGTCGAGCGGTCACGCTTGATGAAGTCTACACTCCGACCTACATCTGTCCAATACCAGAACCTCGAAAACTTTCAACTCGAACTACATAATCGCTTCCAATGTCTGGACGAGTGCGAATCTCCGAACGATATGAACAACAGGTTCGTGGAAACTGTCCACGCGGTTGGGTCGAAATTTTTCAAGGCTCACCGCGTTAATAGACCTAAAAAACTTTCTGACCAGACTCTCGAGCTCATGGAGAGGAGAAAAGAGATGACGGTGCAGTCTGCAGCCGATTGGTCCAAACATAGGCAGCTAAATAGACAGATCTCCAGGTCTGTGCGTCGCGATATTCGCCGATTTAATACGTTCCGTATTAAAGAAGCGATAGAGCGGAATCGTGGCTCGAAAGTGTTCGCACAAGATCTGTCTATTGGGAAAAGCCAAATGACTAAGACCGACGACGGCACTGTCATTTCATCCCAAAGTGAGATCTTGGGAGAGGTCGAAAGGTTCTATGGACAGTTATACAAATCATCCCGAAATCCTGTTGTCAGCTTGATCCAAGATCCCAGATCCAAGCTAACTCGGCACTATACCGAAGAAATCCCGGACATCAGCTTGTACGAGATCAGAATGGCTCTCAAACAACTACGTAACGGTAAGGCACCGGGAGATGACGGAATTACGGCAGAGCTTTTGAAGGCGGGCGGCAAGCCGGTATTAATAGCCCTTCAGAAGCTATTTAATTCCGTTATCCTCGGGGGCGACGTTCCAGAGTCGTGGACCAGGAGTGTGGTGGTGCTGTTCTTCAAGAAGGGTGACAAAGCTCTTTTAAAGAACTACAGACCCATCTCACTCCTGAGCCATGTTTATAAGTTGTTTTCGAGGGTCATTACCAATCGACTCACGCGCAAGCTCGATGACTTCCAGCCGCCCGAACAAGCCGGCTTCCGAAAAGGCTATAGCACCATAGACCATATCCTCACGCTTTGGCAGATTATACAAAAGACCGAGGAGTATAATCGGCCCCTGTGTTTAGCGTTTGTGGACTATGAGAAAGCCTTTGATTCAGTCGAAACTTGGGCGGTGCTGCAGTCCATTCAGCGGTGCCAAATCGACCATCGCTATATCGAAGTGCTGAAGTGTTTGTATAGGAACGCCACAATGTCAGTCCGTATCCGGGATAAGAGTACGAAACCGATCCAGTTGCAGAAAGGCGTGAGACAGGGAGATGTCATCTCTCCGAAACTGTTCACCACTGCACTGGAAGATGTCTTCAAGCTCTTAGACTGGAACGGACTCGGCATCAATATCAACGGCGAATATATCACTCACCTTCAATTTGCAGACGGTATCGTCGTTATGGCAGAATCCATGGAGGACCTTGGCACTATGCTCAATGATCTCAGCAGGGTATCCCAACTAGTGGGTCTACGAATGAACATGGACAAGACGAAAGTCATGTCAAATACCCATGTCATTCCTGTACCGGTCCTAGTTGGCAATGCGATTCTCGAAGTTGTCAATCACTATGTTTACCTAGGACAAACAGTCCAGTTAGGTAGATCCAATTTCGAGAAAGAGATCAGCCGACGAATCCAACTCGGTTGGGCAGCGTTCGGGAAACTTAAGAGGATCTTCTCGTCCAACATACCTCAGTGTCTGAAAACACAGGTCTACGACCAGTGTGTGTTACCAGTGATGACTTACGGCACGGAAACGTGGTCCCTAAATGTAGGCCTCATATCAAGGCTCAAAGTCGCTCAGCGTGCTAGAATCCGGAATACAGAAATCCGCAGAAGAACGGGTGTAACCGACATAGCACGGAGAATTAGCACGCTGAAGTGGCAATGGGCAGGCCACATCGCTCGACGAACTGACAACCGCTGGGGAAGAAAGGTTCTCGAGTGGCGACCACGCATCGGACGACACAGTGTAGGACGCCCCCCCACTAGGTGGAACGACGACCTAGTGAAAGTTGCTGGGCGTCGTTGGATGCAGGCGGCACAGGACCGCACATTGTGGCGCAATATGAGGGAGGCCTACGTCCAGCAGTGGACGGCAATAGGCTGAAATGATGAAATGATGAACCCCATGGTATGATTTTTTAACATTTCTCAATATAAATGTTTAAACAATTTAGCAATCTTAAAAACTGTTGCACATTATCAGAGATAGATAAATTTGAATGTAAATATTATATAGTAAGTTTGAAATTAGTCGATAATAATAACACAAACCAAAATTTAACGACTGTGCAATTTTATATTAACTGGCAAAAATGAAGCGCATGCATACCTACTTACGCTCACTGCGCCGGCCGATGCGACCCTAGCTATGGCAACATGATGCAGTGCGGTTTATGGGTCAAATTGAGTCAAAGAGATACGCTAATAAAGTTTAAGATCCTAGTGAAAAGAGCCTGTTACTACTTACCCCCGTTAAAACAAGCCCCTCGCTCCCCTACGTGTGTATGCCACTGAATTCCTTCTAAACGGCTGGACAGATGTTGATGAAATTTTTTGTGTGTGTTCAAGCGGATTCGAGAATGGTTTAGATTCACAATTGGACCCGCTAAGTGGCGCTGCGATCGATTTCAAGGAGAATTCCTTTTACTATTTTTTTATATTAAACAGAACAACGTCTGTCGGGTCAGCTAGTAGATGTATAATTGTCCGTGTGGTGACGGAATAAGAATACAATTCACCCCTCCCTACCTTGCCCGTGGATGTCGTAAAATATGATTAAGACATATAATAAAAGTACAGATGTATATGAAATCTATGCAAGAGAAGGAAAACAAAACAAAACCCTATATCAACTTGTCTGACCAGCATGGTAATGTCAATTACCCTTCTATTATGGAGAAGGCTCGAGTCCATTAGTAGGTACCTACCTATATGAGCCGAGATGATGATGCTGCCGATATATAATTTATTTATTTTTATTTACTCAAAATCATTATAATATTATTTATAGGGATACCTAGGTAGGGTAAAACCGGGATAGATGCCGCAGCGGGATAGACGCCTCATTTTCAAAAAACCTACCTTCCCAAACTCGCGACAAAGAATTAATGGTACCTGTAAGTAGAAGGCATAGTCCCCCCCGCACATTATTTGTCCATAGGCCATCATCATTGAGGCCATATTATGCTCGTGTGTGTAGTTATCTCCGCGACGAACTCCAAAAACACGTCAAAACTTTGAAGAGTAGTTTTTTATCGTTGTATAACTTTGTAAGTAGTAATAAATTCTAAAATATATTTATTACGTCAATATACTGATTCATTAAGTGTGCATTTAGATATAAATAGATGCTATTTTATTTTTAATTTAAAAAAAAATTCTTAGGCATCGATGCCTATCAAAAAGAATAGTTGGTGGTAGGACCACACTGTAGACAGTCTGTTGTCTGCAGTCGCGGGCCGGTCCGTCCGGGGCAGTACCACACTCTCGCAGAAGATCGACGTTAGATCGACGTTTGAGTAGTAGCAATTTGCTGCTGCACTTCGTTCGGTGAGCGAAAGAGACGGGAGCCCAACTTTCTGGGTGTGTTTGTGTGCGGCGGGTTTTGGTGAGGCCTGAAACCTGCGGTGGTGAGGTCTTGGTCGGGGTATTGAGCGTGAGGGGCTGGCATGCTGTACAGGGAGACCCGATGGGAATGGTCACCGCCGGCCACCTGCCGTTCAGCAGGGGACCCGAACCCAGGATCATCCTCCCTGGGAGGCTGTCCCACCAACCGGCGAAAATCCCGTTGGGTAGTCGTCGTGCCGGTGTGGGAAACCGGAGTGGACCTCGGCGGCTACGCACGGGGGGGCATCGGGGGCCCTTCCGTGCATCGTGTCAGCTCCTCACAAAACTCACTCCTCGACCATGCACTATGCCCCGCCCATTTTTTTTTTTGGTATCACCGAACTCCGTTGTACACATTCACACTCCCTTCCTCCTCTTCTTAAACAATAACTCATGGCCAAGAAAAATAAAAAGAGAACGTTTTCTACGGCAGTCCCCTTATCCACATTTGATGTGGATTTTTGCAATATCAGGGGTCTACATAGCAATCTCGACGCCGTCCACCATCACCTCGAGACGGCGCGGCCTGCCTTACTCTTTTTAACGGAGACGCAGATAGGTGCTCCGGATGACATTTCGTACCTAAATTACCCCGGCTACGAGTTGGAGCATACCTTCCGTCGTAAAGCCGGGGTGTGCGTATTCATCCGAGGTGATATCTGCTGTCGCCGCCTTCGGGCCCTCGAATATGGTGACTTGTCAATCCTGTGGCTACGCGTAGACTATGGAGGCCTTACCCGCATCTACGCATGCCTCTACAGGTCCCATGGCAGTGATCCGGGGTCAATTCAATTATTTGAGAACGTCCAATGGGGGATTGACGAAATATTGGAGCAGTGTCCATCAGCGGAGGTGGTGGTTCTTGGAGACTTCAACGCTCATCATAAAGAGTGGCTGGGGTCCCGAACCACTGACCTCCAGGGTCGACATCTCTTGAATATGGTCTCGGCCTATGGTCTCTCACAACTGGTGACACAGCCCACCCGTATCCCAGATATTGAGAGCCATGAGTCTTCTTTACTGGATCTTCTGCTGACTACACACCAGCACGGATATCAGGTAGTGGTTGAAGCCCCTCTTGGATCTTCTGACCACTGCTTGGTACGTAGCAGTGCCTCTGTTGTAAGGCCTAGTCGTTCTAAGGCGACTGGGACTCGCAGAGTCTGGCAATATAAGTCAGCAGATTGGGATGGACTCCGCGAGTTTTACGCATCCTACCCATGGAAGCGGCTTTGCTTCGCCTCTGGGGACCCTGGCATCTGTGCGGACTGCGTTACCGAAACGGTTATTACGGGGATGGAATTATTCATCCCCAACACCAAAATACCCGTCGGTGGCCGCAGCCGACCCTGGTTTAACAAAACCTGCAGGACGGCTGCATGCCAGAAACAGTCCGCATATTGGGCCTGGAATAGGGCCAAAAAATGCCAGCACTCGAACGCCAAAGAGGTGAAGCGGAAATTTAACGCCGCTTCTAGATCTAGTAAGAAGGCTATTGCCAGAGCCAAGGCGGAACATGTTGCCAGAATTGGCGAGCGATTGCAAAGCTATCCCGCTGGGAGTCGTGCATTCTGATCGCTCGCCAAGGCTGCCTAAGGCAACTTCTGCCAGCCCAATCTCCCACCACTGCAGAAACACGATGGTAGTCTGGCCCACAGCGCAAAGGAGAAGGCCGATCTTCTAGGTCAATTCTTTGCCTGTAACTCGACTTTGGATGCCGGAGCTGTCACACCACCTACTATCCCACGGTGTGAAAGCTCACTGCCCGAAATCCGCATCACGCAGCGAGCGGTTAGGCGGGAGCTGCGGCTTTTAGACGTCCATAAGTCGAGTGGACCGGATGGCATCCCTGCAGTGGTACTAAAGACGTGCGCCCCTGAATTGACTCCCATCCTCACGCGCCTATACCGACTTTCCTACGCTACTAATAGGGTTCCGTCTTCGTGGAAGGTAGCCCATGTCCACCCGATCCCTAAAAAGGGAGACCGGTCTCACCCATCGAATTACAGGCCAATTGCGATAACACCCTTGCTCTCCAAGATAATGGAGAAGGTTATAAACCGCCAGCTTCTGCAGTACCTTGAGGATCGCCAGCTTATCAGTGATCGCCAATACGGCTTTCGTCATGGTCGGTCGGCTGGTGATTTTCTTGTGTACCTCACACACCGTTGGGCAGAGGCCTTGGAGGGCAAGGGTGAGGCGCTGGCGTTCAGCCTAGATATCGTAAAGGCGTTCGATAGGGTCTGGCACAAGGCACTTCTATCGAAGCTACCATCATACGGAATCCCCGAGGGACTCTGTAATTGGATCGCCAGCTTTTTGGATGGTCGGACTATAATAGTCGTCGTAGATGGCTCCTGCTCCGATACCATGACCATTAATGCTGGTGTACCACAAGGCTCGGTGCTTTCCCCGACGTTGTTTATCCTGCATATCAATGACATGCTCTCTATCGGGTGATGAGCGGTACACTGAGCAACGGAATATCCCTCGGAGTACTCAGGAAAGAAGGGTTCAACTTGTGTCTGAAGTCGAGCGCTCTCTGGGGCGGGCCTCGGAATGGGGTGAACGGAACCTAGTCCAGTTCAACCCCACAAAGACACAAGTTTGCGCGTTCACTGCAAAGAAGGACCCGTTTGTCATGGCGCCACAGTTCCAAGGAGTAACTCTCCCAATTTCTGAGAGTATTGGGATTCTCGGCGTCAAAATATCGAGCAAAGTCCAGTTTGGGAGTCATTTGGAGGACAAAGCCAAATTGGCAAGCAAAAAGTTGGGTGTCCTGAACAGAGCCAGGCGGTACTTCACACCGAGACAGCGTCTTGTGCTATACAAAGCACAAGTTCGTCCTCATGTGGAGTACTGCTCACATCTCTGGGCAGGTGCGCCCAAATATCAGCTAGACCCACTTGACTCCCTGAAAAGACGGGCTGTTCGAATCGTCGGGGATCCCAATCTTACGGACAGATTGGAGTCGCTGGAGCAGCGGAGAGACTTTGGGTCACTCTGTGTACTCTACCGACTCTTTCACGGGGAGTGCTCCGAGGAACTGTTTGACTTGGTACCACCGTCACCATTCTACCAACGTACCACTCGACATCGTAGCAGGGTTCATCCATTTCACCTGGAAACGTTATGGTCTTCAACTGTACATTTCCAGCGATCATTTCTCCCACGTACGTGCAAGCTCTGGAATGAACTACCTGCTGCTGTGTTTCCCGAGCGCTATGACATGTCCTTCTTTAAACGAGGTTTAAGAAGAGTATTTCCTTCACGGTAGGCAGCGGCCTAGCTGTGCCCCTGGTATTGCAAAGGTCCATGTGCAGCAGTTTCACTTACCATCAGGTGTGCTGCTTGCTCGTTTGCCACCGTTGTCAATAAAAAAAAAAAAGTTGCCCTAATTTTTCGAGGTATAGATGCCCTTAGAGGCATCTATCTCTCCATAAACCATATATACTCATATGTGGAGCCGAGGAGTGCGAGCTCGACTATGTTCTTGGACTACAGAATGGCTTCAGTCAGCTTTCGATGAAATGGATAAAAAGCGTGGGAATAAACGAATTTTAATTATGGTTACGACGAAACGAAACGAAATTTCATTATGGTTATTTGTGTCATATTAGTATTATTTTATAATGCTAACAATTAAAAGATTTAAGAAAAGTGCATAATATTTTTCTTACCTAATTAGAACCATATTTCATGGATAAATTGCTGTTTTACATATGAAGGGCGTGTATCCTGTGCTGCAGGCACCTATCCTCCTCATTATTTCCATGATGGAGCAACTATCTATACAAGTGGGCATTTATCTTAAAAAAGGGGGTCCACAAAAAGCTACAATTTACAAAATCTATAATCGATAGGTCAGAAAAAAAAAACCAATAACATGTTAAAACAAATAATTAAGCTATCTACATGCATAGAAATTATTCATGTAAAATTAATATTTATAAATTAGGAAGCTTTTTCAAAAAGAGGGGCATCTATCCCGGTTTTACCCTATATATATTTTATATTACGAGGGATTTATAATAACGTATATTAAACTCTTTAATTGTCATGGTTTTATGTAAAATTAGGATAGGTAGGTACGGCTAACACTATTTTAATTATGTATATAATCAGAATTTGTTGTGAAAATTCTATTTTGGGGATGGGATACTGAATTTGCCTCTTAGCGCTTTTAGCCGCATACTCAAAAGCACGCTAAACTTAAAGGGAGATTATAGCTACTTCTCTATTTTAGCAAGCCTATAGCCAATATCAGCTCACAGTCTGTTAATTTTAAAATAGGTAGGTACACTAGAGTATTTGGGGATAATTTCGTTTTTAAATTTATTAATTTGAAACCATGTGTTCGTTTCTTATTTTGTATCTCTGTGAATAGTGAATTGTATTCCTTCTCCGTCACCACAAGGCAAGGAAGTAGGTATGCATATTCGTCCTTGATTTGACAAGCATTAACAATAGACAGCTTTTTTCTTCACATATATAATTTGTCTCAATCTTTAACCCACTCTTTGGGTTTAAATTACGTAAAATCATTTCTTAGCCAGTCCCAGCGTTTCAAAAATAAATTACTGTCAACATTTCATGTTTTTAGGTAGCAATTTATCTTTGCCATTAATTAATGTCTATTTACTAGCTTTTTTATTGTATATAGTTTAAACAATCCAATATTTTATTACTCAACTAGCAACCCGCTTCGCTTCGGTTATAGTCGCTTTACCGTAGTTCCCGTTCCCGTGGGAATATTGCGGTAAAATAAAGCCTATGTTACTCAGGGATAATGCAGCTTTCCAATGGTGAAAGAATTTTTGAAATCGGCGCAGTAGTTTTTGACTTTATGTTTGTAATGAACAAACACACACACACAAATACAAATTTTTCCTCTTTATAATATTGCTGTAGATTTGTAGGCTACCTAATAGGTATACTTTTAGATTGGGTATTAAGTTTGTCCTAAGCTTATTTTATTTATAACATAATGCACCAATTATTTTAACAAAATTGATTTAAATAACGTAATATCGTTTATTAGTGAATCTTAACGTTACAAAAAATAATTTTTAATTCATTGACAAAATTTCATGTTTCTCGTTTCATTAATTTCCACTGGGCATAAAAATAAATCAGTCAACCAGCTTTTTATTGTACGCAGTTTAAACAATCATAACAATACTTTACTACAAAATTCATAGTCTTTTTTTTTTTGTGGGTGGGTTGCGGTCGGCGCGCCTCTGCACCACTCCGTCCAGGGCGATAGAGGGGCTTAAGCACGCAACTCCCACAACCCACCCGAAAACCACGTCGCCTTCGTCGTTGGGCCGATTACCGGAGCAGGGTTACTTGACATCAGTGGTTGGCCCGACGGAATACCCCCTATTGGGGTATCCTCCCATCGACCGACGTCCCCCCCTCGGGGAGGACGTCGGTCTTTCCTCACGCGGTCGGCCTCTCAGCGGGTGACGGACTAATCCCCGGTCACGTCACCCGCGGCCTCGGCTAGGGCAGCATGAGGCGCAGGTAGTTGCGCCTACGCCGCCCCCTGTCGCCGGCGGCAGATCTCCTCATCGAGGCTGCGCTCCTCGCGCAGGCGATCCGCCGCCTCCTTCCGCGAGATCACTGTCTCGCAGAAGGCTGCGACCGCGTCCCAATTCCCGACGCTGTCGACCATCGCCCTAGCGATAGCCGGCAGCGTCACGTCTGCACCGATGATTGCGACGAGTTCACAGCGCTGCACTGCCCAAGTCGCGCAGGCCTCGAGCGTATGGCGCGCCGTGTCCTCGTCGCAATCGCAGTGGTGGCAGGACGGTGTACTCTCCCTCCTAACGACCTTGTGCAGGTATTTGGCGAAGCACCCATGCCCCGTCAAAACCTGCACCAGTCGGAAAGAGAGCACCCCGTGCCGCCTCTCCAACTACTGCATCAGCACCGGCCGGAAAAATTGATAGTCTATTGATAAACTATAAGTTTAAGTCAAGATTCTGATCTGATGCATGTTTTCTCCTACCAAATAGACAGGTACAATAAAAAAATTAGTTGTTTGGAAACATAAATACCTAAATAAGTAACCGGAGCTTTCTTTGATGAAACCAATAATTTGCACTACCTATAAAAAAGGTAATAAAGGTGTTGTTAAATGAAAGCGAACCACAATAGTGTATCCAGTACTAGTATTTATCTCATGCAAAATAAATAAGGCATCACTATTTCTCTATTATTAGTGTTTGAAAAATTCAATTGCAGTTGTCACAACAGACTATCTACGTCACCAACGAACAGTATGTCAGTACCTATAAGCGTATGTTTGCTATAATGGGCTAAAATTGCATTAAATTTTCCATGTAGCAATGGTCTTTTTTTCATTGTCCTGCCGACTAGTATTTCTATGCATAATGAAAGGTTGTAAATAGATTATAGTGCGTTTACAATGATAGCTGTGTTGCCGTGCGACCGTAACGGCATCGCTTTAACAAAAGCCTGTGTGATTGAGGCCATGTAGCCTACTATTTTCAGAAAGGAAAATGACAAGCAACGAACGACAATCTTTGTAATGATTTCATCGCAAATATCCTCACTTATTTGAAGTCTATCCGTTACAAATAGTTAAATCATAGTTTTATTGAGAAATGTTTAGTCAATTTGCATAGTTTATAGGTAAAATGTTTTATAAAACTTTTGCAAATGACATAATATATTATATCAATTATTTATATTATACCCTTAGAATAATAACGTATAGAAGATAGTGTTCGTATACGTATAGAAGATGAAGCAAAGAATACTACATGCGCTGCAGGCGATTACGCACACCACTATACAAATTATGAAATCAAATTCTGATTTTATTAACATAAATAGTCGGAATACTTTTAAAAGTAATGTTAATATACTTATGTTTTTCAAATGTATTGTGACACCATTTGAATGCACAAGCCGTCATAATTTACCTATTTATTTTTTAAGAGTTGCGGATCGGTTCCGGCGTAAGCTCCATTAGGCTCCAATTGAAATGCTTCACTTTTTATGCGCAAACTTACCTTCTATACGTTATTATTCTAAGATTATACCCATATCTAGAAAGTTTGTCAGTGATTATAGAGTAACTTTTTGCTCGTTCTTAGTATTTATCAACTTTATTAACCTAGGGTAAGAATAACTATGTCAGTTGGTTCGTTGGCTGGTATATTAGTTTCGAGTTATGTATTTGAAGACATCTTGGAACAACATTATTTTGGTAATTAGGTATGTGTCTATTACGACTAGGTAAAATATATATTATGACTATAAATCTGTCAAGGTAATTTGAATTGAGTGTTATATCAGAACAAGTCACTGGCAATTTCTTTAGCCGTTATCGATAGTTGTAGATATTTACTTACGTGTAACTCAATTAAATGTTATCATGATCATAGTTCTTACACGTCCCTCTGCTAGGACACTGCTAGATCAAATTTATAATACCCACCCGCAAGACCTCAATGGTGGTGCATTAGGTATATGGATTTTTAGTCCGTCAATATACGGCAAATTTAACATTTTACTTAAAAAACCAGTTAAGTGCGAGTCGGAGTCGCGTATAAAGGGTTCCGTACCATTAACTATAAAAAAGGACAAAAATCGTGTTTTTGTATGGGAGCCCCCATTAAATATTTATTTTATTTTGATTTAATATTTATTGTTGTAGTGGCAACAGAAATACATTATAAGTATGTAAACATTTCAACTGTCTAGCTATCGCGATTCTTGAGATCCTGCCTGGCGATAGACAGACGGACGGACAGACCGCGAAGTATATTACTAATACTTTGCTATCTCGTTTTTACCCCTTGGGTAGGGGTAAAAACGGAATACCGGAACCCTAAAAAAGGAATAAGATTTTTTTTGAAGTCTTCAAGTCAGCCCAATTTATCAGCCTAAAATCTCTACATATGTCCTACTAATTCATCAGCTTAAACTGACTACATATTTCCGGGTGGTGACGGAGTAAGAATACAATTCACCACCCCTATTTTTCTCATGGGTATCGTAAAAGAAGACTAAGGGGTAGGGTAAGGATGCCTATTATGAGATAGGCGCTAAATATGAGATAGCAAGATATTAGTCGAACTACTCACGTCAGCCGTTTGGCGCTAATGTCGTCCGAATCGACACGGCAACAGGGTTAAACGTCTGCTAGTGCGCACCGGCCACCGGTGATGTAAGAATGTTTGCGTGCAGGTGCACAAAATCGTAAAACCAAATATTTTTCATTAAATGTTTACAAGGTATGTAACAGCTTTATTATTACGTTTAACGCATTTAATATATGTATTGTTTATAACTTATATGATAAATTTTAAGTTGTAAATGCAAAAAAATAGGCATCCATTTTGTAAAACTGTTGTGTTCCTAATATGAGATATGCTGGGGTTCCTAAATTGAGATATCTCATATTGTGGTTCACAAAAAGAGCAATTATTATAGGTGTTGGGTTAAACCCTATATTTTTTATTTTAGACGCCTCCCATCAAAAGGAAGACTTGGGACCACACTGCCATGATACAGTCTATGCACTGTGTACTGGCATGATGCAGTACGAAAAAAAGAAATGAGTTACTTAAGAGCTGCAAAACGATTTGGTGTTCCTAAAAGTACCCTTGAGCGCTATGTGAAAAAGGATGTCCGTGCAGAAGATCTTGTCCAGGTTCGTATGGAGAGACGACCAGCCTTATGTAATGATTTAGAACCCGAGCTGGAAAGTTATTGCAAAGAAATGGATAGACGATTTTATGGCTTACGTTTGCAGGACATCAAATACATGGCGTTTCAATTGGCTATTAAAAACAATCTAAGGCATCCTTTCAGTGTTACTCTCAGTGCCTCTGCTGGTAAAAAATGGCTACGTGGATTTTTGAGGCAATATCCTACATTATCTGTTAACTACTATGTATAGCTATGTATTTTAGTTACACTTAACAAAAAATAATTATTGTGAACCCGTTTTTAAGACTGGTGTTAGTCTATAATTTAATAATTAAAGTAGCAAAATATTAAGACTGCTGTTTGTCCTTAATATTTAATTAATAAGTTACCCACAGTAAAAATGTGATTACGACATTAATATTGTTTTCTTTTTGTTTGTTTACCCCTAAAATTTAGGGAACCTAATATGAGATACTATCTCATATTAGCAACCCCTAATATCTCATAATAGGAGACCATTTGCCTTGGACTTTATTTCTGGTATTTTTCACTTTTTACAGCATAGCCAGAAAAATATTGTATTTAGCTCTATATAGGCTTACACATTTAAAGTACATTAAATTTCCTATCTAAAACCATATCTCGGAAAGCTTCAAATGTAACAATTTTATTTTTATACCCAAAAATAGAAATGGTATCTCATAATAGGCATCCTTACCCTATCATAAGCGTAGGTATACCTAACACCTAAGGAAGGGAGCGAAAGCTGGAAACAAAAATATACCAACATGTCTGACCAGCGTGGTACAGTAGGTTAATTACCCTCCTCTTATGGAGGAGGCTCGAGCCCAGCAGCGGGGTTTTCCAAATTTGTGGTGACTAATTACAGAATAATGAAAATAGACAGGTACCAATTTACTTCCTTTTGATCGTAGGCTAAGGATAAAACGTGTCATCACTTCTTACTTTTCATTAGGTAGTGCTAAAAATCGATTTTGAGAGCAGCAGGAAAATGAGAAGCAGCGCTTGTCTAAGAAATTTACCTAGGGTATAACCGGGATAGATGCCCCACTTTTTGATAAAGCTTCCTAATTTTCTAAATATTAATTTTATATGAATAATTTCTATGCATATAGATAGTTTAATCATTTGTTTTGAAATGTTATGTGTTTTTTCTGACCTATCAATTATAGATTTTTCAAAATGAAGCTTTTTGTGGACCCCTTTTTTTGAGGATAGATGCTTACTTGTATGTATAGTTGGTGGGGCCACCATGGAAATAATTCGGGCCGACCACTGACGTCAAGTCATCCTGCTCCGGTGGTCGGCCCAACGACGAAGGCAACGTGCATCGCGGGTGGGTTGCAGGTGTGCGTGCTTACGCCCCTCTGTCGCCCCAGACGGAGTGGTGCGAGGAGGGCGCCGACCGCAACACACCCCTCAAAAAAAAACAATGAATATAATGAGGAGGATAGATGCCTGCAATGCGGGATACATGCCCTTCATGTGTAAAACAGCAATTTTCTCCAAGAAATATGGTTCTAATTACGAAAAATATTATGCACTTTTCTTAAATCTTTTAATTGTTAGCATTATAAAATAATACTAATATGATACAAATAACTATAATGAAATTTCGTTTCGTTTCGTCGTAACCATAATTAAAATTCGTTTATTTCCACGCTTTTTTATCCATTTCATCGAAAGCTGACTGTAGTTATTCTGTAGTCCAAGAACACACTCGAGCTCGCACTCCTTTTTTGTGGGCTATGGTAAGCACATATGCCGTCCATTCTGTTCGGGGCGACGAAAGGACGGCGCGTGGGACCATAACCCACCCGTAGCCACGCCATTAGGCCGACCGCCAGTGCCGAGTTCCTTGTCCTCAGTGGTCAGCCCGATGGAATACTCTTTCGGGTACCCTCAACTCCCGACGTCCTTGACATGGGACATCGATCGCCGTCGCACGGTCAGCCTCTCTGCGGATGACGGCTTAAAATTCCCGGTCCGGTCCCCCGCGACCTCGGCTAGGGCGGCATCAGGCGCAGGTATACGCTCCTGCGCCACTTCAGCGTGCGAATTCTTCATGCTATGTCGGTTACACCCGTTCTTCTGCAGATTTTCGAATTCCTGAGCATAGCCCACTCCATAGTACGCTGAGCAAGTTTGAGCCTTTTTATGAGGCCTACATTTAGGGACCACATTTCCGTGCCGTAAGTCATCACTGGTAACACACACTGGTCGTAGACCTGTGTTTTCATACACTGAGGTATGACGTGAAGATCCCTTAAGTTTACCGAACGCTGCCTAACCGAGTCGTCGGCTGATCTCTTTCTCAAAATTGGCTAACTGGACTGTTTGTCCTAGGTAAACATAATGATCAACAACTACGAGAATCGCATAGCCAACTAGGACCGGTACAGGAATGATATGGGCATTTGACACGACTTTCGTCTTGTCCAGTTCAATTATAAATCTGTATATAAATACGTGAAGCAAAAACTTTGTACTCCTTTTTACGAAAATTACGTGGATGGACAAGTATGAAATTTGGTACAGTTGATGTAAATAATGAGGAGAAGTGCATAAAAGTGAAATTTCATATAATAATGGTTTAGAAATACATTAAATTCATTAAAAAAGGCATTCCGCACACTACAACAAATTCGGTACACACGCACACACGTTTGTGTGAGTGTGTTGCGTAGCAACGCTTATACACTTTTGTTTACCGTTAAAATCTCTGGTCGAACTGAATGTCAAACAATCATAATTATGATGACAATGTCTAATAGAGATTTGTGCTTATATATTATATAGTTATTAGTAAAATACAGCTCACTCAATATACAATTATAGGTACATAAATAAAATTAAAGAAAATTGTGTAGCAGAAAATTAATTAAAATGAATTATGGCCGAATTTCGACCACACGGCGACCACTAGTATATGAAAATACATCAAAGATA
The DNA here is from genome assembly GCA_032191425.1 of Lymantria dispar. Lineage (NCBI taxonomy): Eukaryota > Metazoa > Arthropoda > Insecta > Lepidoptera > Erebidae > Lymantria > Lymantria dispar. The sequence goes on along the minus strand of CM063444.1, from coordinate 25,115,791 downwards.
TAACAAGACACTAAAATGTTTCAAAAATATACACTGGCCCCACATATGGGTATATATGGTGTATGGAGAGATAGATGCCCCTAAGGGCATCTATCTATGCCCCTAAGGGCATCTATCTCTCGAAAAATCAGGGCTACTATCCTTTTCGATAGAGATGCCTAAGTATATTTTTTAATAAGTTAAAAATAAAATAGCATCTATTTACATCTAGATGCACACTTGATGAATCAGTATATTGACTTAATAAAAATATATTAGAATTCATTATTACTTATAAAGTTATACAACAATAAAATACTGCCCTTCAAAGTTTTGACGTGTTTTGGAGTTCGTCGCGGAGAAAACTACACTCACGAGCAAAAAATGGCCTCAATGATGATATCCTGTGGAAAAACAATGTGCGGGAGCACTATGGCTTCTGATTATACCATTAATTCTTAGTCGCGAGTTTGGGAAGGTAGATTTTTTGAAAATGATGCATCTATTCCGCTGCGGCATCTATCCCGGTTTTACTCTATAGGCACCTAATAACAACTTCAACGTCAAGTGTGGCAATTACGGCATTTTCCTTTCTTAGTGAGACTCGTCTCCTACTGTCGATCTGATAAATGGAAGTGTACCTTGTTGTTGAGCAAAAATGATGTAAGTACGAAAAGGAGGACAAAGTCTTCTTTCAAGAATAAAAAGCAATGTTCTTGGGATTGAGTTAGGTATAGAAAAATTGATGTTAGATATACAGTGCAACCTTGTTATAACGAAACCCAAGGGGATTAGAAAATATTCCTTATACCAAGTAACTCCACTGAAGTCAAGGAACTCTGCATCGGTGGTCGACCCAACGACGAAGGCTACGTGCTGTACGGGTGAGTTACGGGTATGCGTGCTTACGGCCCTCTGTCGCCCCGGACGGAGTGGTGCGAGGAGTGCGCCGACCGTAACCCATCCAAAAAAAAAAAAAAACCAAGTAATTCGTTACATTGAGTTATATTAGGTACATAGAGGTTAGGTTAGGTCTCAGATTTGTTTTAACAAGGTAAGACTTGACTTAAACTTAGCGTAAACTTAAACTTACTTACCGTGAACCTGGCGGGAGTTTTTTTTTTTTTTTTTTTTTATATACCGGGTTGAAGCCCAGTTCTCATAGCCTCTTACATAATAAGAGATTTCCTGATCATACATGTTTTCTTTATCTCTAGGAAATGAGTTTTTCATTACCCCATTCGGGGATTCTTATCTTTATTATTATAACTTAGGTCTATTATACTGTTACTAACTATGCTACTTATGTTCTGCTTTTTATTTCTATCTTAATTCAAATATTAGGCATACTTTATTGATATACATATTCTATACATATATATCTACTAGCTTTTGCCCGCGGCTTCGCCCGCGTAAAAATTTACTTGCATATTGAACTATTATCGCAAAGAATATTATCGACATAAAAAGTATTACATTTCTTAATTTAAGAAATACTCTATCTACGTGTCAATTTTCATCCAAATCTGCTCAACAGTTTAAGCGTGATTGAGTAACAAACATCCAAATATCTTCACAAACTTTCACATTTGAATATTACTTCCAGCCTTGTAGTTCAGATTGCCGTGCAAATACGATGGTATTGTGGCCTTTCCTTAGTCTCTGATAACGTACTTTTCCATTGGTGAAAAAAAAAATTATATCAATCAAACACCCGCAGTTTCATTCACGTAGACCCCATTCCCATGCCAATACCGAGATAAAAAATGCCTATGTAACTTGCTGATATTATAAATTTACATGGGTAAAAAAAAAATATATAAATCCCAGAAATATCAGAGATATAAATTGCCTATGTTACTCGCTGACAACATAGGTAGCTTTCCATTGGTGAAAGAATTTTAAAAATTAGTCAACATCCCCCGGTATAGTTGTCGTTCCTGGGCAAATACCGGGATGAAAAGCCTTTATATGGTATTCACTGATAATATAGCTTTTCATTAGTGAATTAATTTTTTAAACCATTATATTCCCGTGATTTCACCGGCATTGTACCCGATCCCGTAGAAATATCGGGATAAAAATAGCTTAAATATGTTACTCGCTTAAAAATAGCTTTCCATTAGTGAAATAATTTTAAAATCGACTTAATTCATCCACACCGGGATAAAATATAGCCTGAGATAAAATAGTCTATGTTATTCCTTATGTACGACTGGTAGACCTGATGGTAAAATATAATCAATATCGGTCCAGCCATTTTGAAGATTACCTGTAACGAATAGACAGACAGACAATAAAAATTGGACCGTATTGTGTGAGCATAAATAAAACCTATTATTTTGATAGACAAACAGACGCTTCAAATTTATTTATTTGTAGAGATAGAAAATTGTAATAATATTTTGATTGTAACTTACTGTCTGGTAGCTGCTAGAAATATTACCACGTTTTCATTGTTCGTGGGTGTCGCAAAATACTACTAAGACAAAGATTTACATCGACCTGGACCAATTGGTGATGCCGTCTGGCCAACAATGTCGGCCAGGTCATAAAATGTTGCTAGAACCTTTGCAATATATCTACGATGGCAGTAGTAGGTACCCTACCTACATATTGCGTCGATCCAAAGTAATTAGGATAAGAGCAAGATAATGATGATATATCATTGGCTGGGTGTCTTCGACTATATGCGTTTTATCCTTTTGGGGCAGCCCAAAATTGTTTCTTAGTGCGTGCTTACCACAAATAACCGATCGGTATACAAAATTTCACATTCTTAGGCCCGGTATCTTTGGCTATACGCTTTCACCCTCTTACGGGTTGAATTGCCAAAAATTCTTTGTTAGAGCTCGCTTATCCTTGCCAAAATTATTTTCATAGTGCTTGGTAAGTGAGCACTAAGAAAATCTGGGGGTAATCCAAGAAAGCCAACCGTGTACTAAAATGATCCTTCCTAGGCTCAGTGATTTCGATTAAATGCTTTTCACCCCCTTAGGGCTAAATTTGCAAAAATCTCTCTTCCCCCAAGAAAGGCAACTTTATACAAAATTCCATGTTTCTAGGCCTAATGATTTCGGCTATATATTTTACACCCCTTTAGGAGATGATTTTAATAAAATAATTTCTTAGAGCTCACTTAAAACAAAGGAAAGAGAATTGCATAGAAAGTTTTACGTTCCTAGCTCCAAGAGTTTCGTCTATACGCTTTTCACTCACTTAAGGGGGTGATTTTCCAAAAATCCTTTGCTAGTGCTCGTGTACCCCAAGAAATAAGACGACGTAAAAAGAAAATACTTTCCCCTATTTCAACCCCTTATACCTATTTTTTCGCAATACAAAGTAGCCTTTCTCAAGCTTTAGTTCATCTCTGTACCAAATTTCATCAAAATCGGTTAAGTGGTTTCGACGTGAAAGACTATATGCTTTTCAATCCCCTTTTTTTTGGGGTGGACTGCGGTCGGCGCGTTCCTCGCACCACTCCGTCCGGGGCGACAGAGGGGAGTAAGCACGCAACACCCGCAACCCACCCGAACACCACGTCGCCTTCGTCGTTGGACCGACCACCGGAGCAGGGTTACTTGTGCTTTTCAACCCCTTAAGGAGGTGAATTTCCAAAAATCCTTTGCTAGTACTCGTGCACCCCAAGAAATACGATGGTGTAAAAAAAATACGTTTCTAGGTCTAGTTGTTTCGGCTGTATGCTTTTGGTATTTTAGGGGTTGAATTTCATCCCCATGTAAGTGAAACTACCAAAATGCTAGAACGAATATTTATTTATTTATTATCAGGTGCCTTAATACAAAGATTCACAGTTCTATCAACAAAAATGACGAATTTTCATACAAAATATCATCCCCTATTTCAACCCCTTATACCCATTTTTTCGCGATAAAAAGTAGCCTATGTCCTTTCTCAAGCTTTAGTCCATCTCTGTACCAAATTTCATCAAAATCGGTTTAGACGTGAAAGACTATATGTTTTTCACCCCCTTAAAGGGGTGAATTTCCAAAAATCCTTTATTAGTGCTCGTGCACCCCAAGAAATACGATGGTGTAAAAAAAAATACGTTTCTAGGCATAGTGGTTTCGGCTGTATGCTTTTTGGTATATTAGGGGTTGAATTTCATCCCCATGTAAATGAAATTTCCAAAACGCTTGAACGAATATTTATTTATTTATTGTCAGGTGCCTTAATACAAAGATTCGTGGTTCTATCATCGAAAATGACGAATTTCCATACAAAATGTCATCCCCTATTTCAACCCCTTATACCCATTTTTTCGCGATAAAAAGTAGCCCATGTCCTTTCTCAAGCTTTAGTCCATCTCTGTACCAAATTTCATCAAAATCGGTTTAGACGTAAAAGACTATATGTTTTTCACCCCCTTAAAGGGGTGAATTTCCAAAAATCCTTTGTTAGTGCTCGTGCACCCCAAGAAATACGATGGTGTAAAAAAAAATACGTTTCTAGGCATAGTGGCTTCGGCTGTATGCTTTTTGGTATTTTAGGGGTTGAATTTCATCCCCATGTAAATGAAATTTCCAAAACGCTTGAACGAATATTTATTTATTTATTGTCAGGTGCCTTAATACAAAGATTCGTGGTTCTATCATCGAAAATGACGAATTTCCATACAAAATGTCATCCCCTATTTCAACCCGTTATACCCATTTTTTCGCGATAAAAAGTAGCCCATGTCCTTTCTCAAGCTTTAGTCCATCTCTGTACCAAATTTCATCAAAATCAGTTTCGACGTGAAAGGCTATATGCTTTTCAACCCCTTAAAGGGGTGAATTTCCAAAAATCCTTTGCTAGTGCTCGTGTACCCCAAGAAATACGATAGTGTAAAAAAAAAATACGTTTCTAGGCCCAGTGGTTTCGGCTGTATGCTTTTTGATATTTTAGGGGTTGAATTTCATCCCCATGTAAATGAAATTTCCAAAACGCTTGAACGAATACTTATTTATTTATTGTCAGGTGCCTTAATACAAAGATTCGTGGTTCTATCATCGAAAATGACGAATTTCCATACAAAATGTCATCCCCTATTTCAACCCCTTATACCCATTTTTTCGCGATAAAAAGTAGCCCATGTCCTTTCTCAAGCTTTAGTCCATCTCTGTACCAAATTTCATCAAAATCGGTCCAGTGGTTTAGACGTGAAAGTGTAGCAGACAGACAGACAGACAGACAGACAGACAGACAGACAGACAGACAGACAGAGTTACTTTCGCATTTATAATATTAGTAAGGATTATTTATTATCAGGTGCCTTAATACAAAGATTCACAGTTCTATCAACAAAAATGACGAATTTTCATACAAAATATCATCCCCTATTTCAACCCCTTATACCCATTTTTTCGCGATAAAAAGTAGCCTATGTCCTTTCTCAAGCTTTAGTCCATCTCTGTACCAAATTTCATCAAAATCGGTTTAGACGTGAAAGACTATATGTTTTTCACCCCCTTAAAGGGGTGAATTTCCAAAAATCCTTTATTAGTGCTCGTGCACCCCAAGAAATACGATGGTGTAAAAAAAAATACGTTTCTAGGTCTAGTTGTTTCGGCTGTATGCTTTTGGTATTTTAGGGGTTGAATTTCATCCCCATGTAAGTGAAACTACCAAAATGCTAGAACGAATATTTATTTATTTATTATCAGGTGCCTTAATACAAAGATTCACAGTTCTATCAACAAAAATGACGAATTTTCATACAAAATATCATCCCCTATTTCAACCCCTTATACCCATTTTTTCGCGATAAAAAGTAGCCTATGTCCTTTCTCAAGCTTTAGTCCATCTCTGTACCAAATTTCATCAAAATCGGTTTAGACGTGAAAGACTATATGTTTTTCACCCCCTTAAAGGGGTGAATTTCCAAAAATCCTTTATTAGTGCTCGTGCACCCCAAGAAATACGATGGTGTAAAAAAAAATACGTTTCTAGGCATAGTGGTTTCGGCTGTATGCTTTTTGGTATATTAGGGGTTGAATTTCATCCCCATGTAAATGAAATTTCCAAAACGCTTGAACGAATATTTATTTATTTATTGTCAGGTGCCTTAATACAAAGATTCGTGGTTCTATCATCGAAAATGACGAATTTCCATACAAAATGTCATCCCCTATTTCAACCCCTTATACCCATTTTTTCGCGATAAAAAGTAGCCCATGTCCTTTCTCAAGCTTTAGTCCATCTCTGTACCAAATTTCATCAAAATCGGTTTCGACGTGAAAGACTATATGCTTTTCAACCCCTTAAAGGGGTGAATTTCCAAAAATCCTTTGCTAGTGCTCGTGTACCCCAAGAAATACGATAGTGTAAAAAAAAATACGTTTCTAGGCCCAGTGGTTTCGGCTGTATGCTTTTTGATATTTTAGGGGTTGAATTTCATCCCCATGTAAATGAAATTTCCAAAACGCTTGAACGAATGCTTATTTATTTATTGTCAGGTGCCTTAATACAAAGATTCGTGGTTCTATCATCGAAAATGACGAATTTCCATACAAAATGTCATCCCCTATTTCAACCCCTTATACCCATTTTTTCGCGATAAAAAGTAGCCCATGTCCTTTCTCAAGCTTTAAGTACATCTCTGTACCAAATTTCATCAAAATCGGTTTCGACGTGAAAGGCTATATGCTTTTCAACCCCTTAAAGGGGTGAATTTCCAAAAATCCTTTGCTAGTACTCGTGCACCCCAAGAAATACGATGGTGTAAAAAAAATACGTTTCTAGGTCCAGTGGTTTCGGCTGTATGCTTTTGGTATTTTAGGGGTAGAATTTCATCCCCATGTAAGTGAAACTACCAAAACGCTAGAACGAATATTTATTTATTTATTATCAGGTGCCTTAATACAAAGATTCACAGTTCTATCAACAAAAATGACGAATTTTCATACAAAATATCATCCCCTATTTCAACCCCTTATACCCATTTTTTCGCGATAAAAAGTAGCCTATGTCCTTTCTCAAGCTTTAGTCCATCTCTGTACCAAATTTCATCAAAATCGGTTTAGACGTGAAAGACTATATGTTTTTCACCCCCTTAAGGGGGTGAATTTCCAAAAATCCTTTGCTAGTGCTCGTGTACCCCAAGAAATACGATGGTGTAAAAAAAAAATACGTTTCTAGGCCCAGTGGTTTCGGCTGTATGCTTTTTGATATTTTAGGGGTTGAATTTCATCCCCATGTAAATGAAATTTCCAAAACGCTTGAACGAATACTTATTTATTTATTGTCAGGTGCCTTAATACAAAGATTCGTGGTTCTATCATCGAAAATGACGAATTTCCATACAAAATGTCATCCCCTATTTCAACCCCTTATACCCATTTTTTCGCGATAAAAAGTAGCCTATGTCCTTTCTCACGCTTTAGTCCATCTCTGTACCAAATTTCATCAAAATCGGTCCAGTGGTTTAGACGTGAAAGCGTAGCAGACAGACAGACAGACAGACAGACAGAGTTACTTTCGCATTTATAATATTAGTAAGGATTATCAGGTGCCTAAATACAAAGATTCATAGTTCTATCAACAAAAATGACGAATTTTCATACAAAATATCATCCCCTATTTCAACCCCTTATACCCATTTTTTCGCGATAAAAAGTAGCCTATGTCCTTTCTCAAGCTTTAGTCCATCTCTGTACCAAATTTCATCAAAATCGGTTTAGACGTGAAAGACTATATGTTTTTCACCCCCTTAAAGGGGTGAATTTCCAAAAATCCTTTGTTAGTGCTCGTGCACCCCAAGAAATACGATGGTGTAAAAAAAAAATACGTTTCTAGGCATAGTGGTTTCGGCTGTATGCTTTTTGGTATTTTAGGGGTTGAATTTCATCCCCATGTAAGTGAAACTACCAAAACGCTAGAACGAATATTTATTTATTTATTATCAGGTGCCCTAATACAAAGATTCACGGTTCTATCATCAAAAATGACGAATTTTCATACAAAATATCATCCCCTATTTCAACCCCTTATACCCATTTTTTCGCGATAAAAAGTAGCCTATGTCCTTTCTCAAGCTTTAGTCCATCTCTGTACCAAATTTCATCAAAATCGGTTTAGACGTGAAAGACTATATGTTTTTCACCCCCTTAAGGGGGTGAATTTCCAAAAATCCTTTGCTAGTGCTCGTGTACCCCAAGAAATACGATGGTGTAAAAAAAAAATACGTTTCTAGGCCCAGTGGTTTCGGCTGTATGCTTTTTGATATTTTAGGGGTTGAATTTCATCCCCATGTAAATGAAATTTCCAAAACGCTTGAACGAATACTTATTTATTTATTGTCAGGTGCCTTAATACAAAGATTCGTGGTTCTATCATCGAAAATGACGAATTTCCATACAAAATGTCATCCCCTATTTCAACCCCTTATACCCATTTTTTCGCGATAAAAAGTAGCCTATGTCCTTTCTCAAGCTTTAGTCCATCTCTGTACCAAATTTCATCAAAATCGGTCCAGTGGTTTAGACGTGAAAGCGTAGCAGACAGACAGACAGACAGACAGACAGACAGACAGACAGACAGACAGACAGAGTTACTTTCGCATTTATAATATTAGTAAGGATTTACTTCATTCCATTCTTGATTTATTCTAAGATACTTATGTTATGTATGTGTGTTTGTGTTTAATGTTTGTTTGTTTCTATTGTTTGCAATTTGTGTTATTGTCTTAATGTATTCTATGAAGATTTCCCTAGTTCTTTTCTTTTTCATGATCTCGGCCAGTGTCTGTGGCTGGATGCGTTCGTCAAGGAGGTGCTCGGTGTCGCATCTGCGCTTGCTGTGTATAGGGCAGTCAAGTAACAGATGCAGCACCGATTCCTCCGTTTCAGGATCGCATTCGCAATATGGGTTACTCCTACAGTTAAACCTGTGTAAGTATGCAGCAAAGCCTCCGTGGCCCGTTAGGGCTTGTGTGATCTTAGGTCCAAATTGTATCTCGCGCACGATTTTATATGCCTCGATCGCATCCGGTAGGTACATCTTCGTGACATTAGCCGTTATACCCTTCTTATATCTCTCGTTCCATTCACCAAACGCGACCATGCGTATTTCCCGCTTGGCGAATGAAACGGGGCACAGATCGTACACTGGCTACTTTTTAACACGAAGAGCAGCATCTTTGGCGAGTTGGTCTGCGCGTTCGTTACCGTCTATCCCTGCGTGGGCCTTTATCCAGAACAGCCTGGTTGCCTTCCCCAGGTGATAAGCTTCTTTGAGGTAGGCTCTGGTCTTCGCTGCCAGTCTGTGTGTAGAGTCATTGTTCACTACCGTCTCTAATGCTGCTCTGGAGTCTGAGAGGATTGCGCAAGGCTCAGAAAAGTCTTGGACTGCCACCTTTGCAGCTTGACATATGGCTAACAGTTCAGCCTGATATACTGTGCAGTACATCGGCAGATTTAGTTTTATGTTTCTCACTTCAGCGGCATCTTTCCAAATGGAAATCGCCGCTCCCACCTTGCCTTCTATCTTACTGCCGTCAGTGAATATCTGTACTGCACAGTCCACCCCCTCTACAACTTCCTGAGGTTTATCAATCTTAATGAAGCTGTGGCTCATATGCTGCGCTGGGTGGGGTCTTTCCGCATACGGCAACGGCGTCTCCACTATCCTGTCCGGTATGGGCGGCAGCAAACCCCTCCTGATCGCGTACAGAGAAGCATTTTCCCTTATTCGCAGGTCAAGGGGGAGAGCCCCCGCCAGCACCAGCGCTGCATTAAGCGACACCGTGCGATACGCCTTTATCCTCGCCTGCGCAAATAGTCTTTGGACTGTGTTGAGATGCTTGCATACGCACTTCTTCCTAGTTTCAGAGGCCCATGCACTGGCCGCATACGTCACGATGGGCTCGACGACCGCGTTGTAAATCGTGCTGACTATCTCCGGGTGAAGGCCCCAGCTCATCCTGGCGGCTCTCGACAACTGCTTATAAACCCCCAGCGCCTTGCCGCAAACATTTGCAGCATGGGCGCCGAAGGTCAATCCGCAGTCAATCGTGAGCCCCAGGAGTTTTATCTCCTTTGACAAGGCAATTCCCACCCCGCCCATGCTCAGCCGTGGAGTGTCGTACTTCAGTTTCTTGGTTAGCACCATCGCAAGAGTCTTGTGTGGTGCAAACCTAAGTCTGTTTCTTACACCCCACTTCTGAACAAGGTCGAGGGTTGAATTTCCCTGCCGCTGGACATCCTCCGCTGTCTCCCCCGAGAAGACGAGAACAATGTCATCGGCAAACGCTTGACAGTGGACTCCCCCTCTCGCGAGATCCTTCAGCAGTGGGTCCAGCAGAAGATTCCACAAGATGGGGCCCCCAATGGATCCCTGTACACATCCCATGCTGGTCTTCTGGACATGTTCATGGCCAGCATACCTTACTCGGACTGTTCTGTCATCCAGGTAGCTGGCCATCGTCCCCCTCAATCGCCCTGGGCACTGCTCTTCCACCAGTCTAACCTTTATTGCCGGCCACCAAGCGCTATCGAAGGCGCCCTCAATGTCCAGCGACACCATAGTGATCAGCTTCTTCACATGAAGTTTGCCTTTCACATGGGTCACCAGACTGTAGAGGGCGTCCTCAGTGGAGCGCTGGGGCATAAAGCCAAACTGGCGGAGGCTCAATCTGGGCACCAGGTGATGAGTCAGTCTTCTTACCAGCATCTTTTCATAGACCTTGCCTAAGACCGGGAGAAGCCCGATTGGTCTATACGATTTGGGATGTGTATAGTTGTCCTTTCCCGGCTTCCGCAGCACGACTACGACGGCCTCCTTCCAGCTGCGTGGAAAATACTCTAACTGCCAGCACTTGTTTATGATCGCCAAAAAGGTGTTAATATCACTTAATATTGCTCGTGAGCAGATATCAGCGGTCAATCCATCGCACCCAGGAGCTTTCTTCGGATTGAAGTCGGCCACAGCCGATCTTAGTTCAACGTCTGTAAAGTCCGGTTCTTGGGTAGCAATTACCGGAAACTTTATATCCTCCGCCATTCTCCTGATCCGGCTGTGGCCGGCGTCATCGTCTTCAATTTTATCACTGGGGTAAAATGTTTTGGCCAGCAGCTCGACTGATCGTTTAGTATCCAGCTGTACGCCACAGTCAATCAACGGCAAATCCTCTTCACGTTTTTTCGTATTACGTATAACCCTGTAGATCCCTTCCCACACCCCCTCCCTGGTCTGCTTATTGCAGAACTCTTTCCAGCTGGCTATCTGCACGGCCTTTGCTCTGCTTTCATACTCTATTTTAGCCCTGAGGTACTGCTCGACGGCCTCACCCCTAAACCTTGTAGATGTCGTTCGGATTCGACGCCTGCTGATGGCAACCCCTTGCTTCAAGATCTCCAGCTCCTTAGACCACCATGGAATGCGTATCTTCTCAATAGCTTTTTTCCTAGGCATCGTATGATCGCAGGCTTGTGTTATTGCTAATGTAAAATTATTTATAAAGTTATCTATTTCTGTTTTGGTTTTAATTTGTTGTATCGTATCGGCATTTAGATTCTTATCGGTTTTTAACTGTCCCAATTTTGTCAAAAATTGGGACCAGTTGACTTTGTTGGTTTTATATTTCCGTGTGGTCCTGCTAATCATGATGCCCAGTGACTTCTGAAGCTTGAGTTTTAGAATGATTCCACTGTGGTCGGAGCCGGTCAGATCATCAGCCACTGTCCAGTCGTCTATCAACGGTAGCATTTCGTCCGAACAGGCAGTGATATCCACGAAGCTGGTCAGTCTACGATTACCTCTTATCGTATCAAAGGTAGGAGCGTTGCCGTCGTTCAGCACCTGTAGTCCCATTTCCAATAATGCACACATTGTTGCTTCCCCTCTTTTGTCCGTGCGCTGGCCGCCCCACCAGATGTTTTTGGCATTAGCATCTCCTCCTATCAATATTTTCTTGACATTGGTTTCCTTACAGATATCTACCAAATGTCTAAGGTAGGGTTCGATGTCCTGGCAAGGTTCAAAGTAGAAAGACACCGCAAGGATTTCCCATGCGCTAGTTTTCATTGTGACCACGACGATGTTATTCGTGGTGTACTTGTGGCACAATGTGACAGCGACTGCCGTACTAAACACGACGATCGCCGCCTTTAACACGCCATCTCCATGGTTCGCATTTTGGTACGTCCTTGCGGTGCCGTACGACTTCATAACTTTTTGCCCACTCACGTAAGGCTCTTGAACCAATGCAAACATTGCTTTACGTTTATTTGCCTCATTTATTAATTCGGTGGTGGCCAGCTCCTTCCTCTGCAGATTAGCCTGTAGGGCGATGGATGTGGGATGTGGGGTTGCAGTATACCTATTTTTCCCCGTGGTGCCCTTAGCAGTAATTAATGCTTTTCCGGGCTAATTCGTCATTCTTTTGACGTATTGTGCATTCCGCACTAAACACCGCATGTTCTGCATTCAGGTGTTCCCTCTTGCTGCAATTCGAACATGTCGGCGGTTGTCCGGCTATACGCCTAGGGCATTCCGCTTTGTGATGGAAGTCTCCGCAATGGTGGCAACGGTTTTCTTTCTCCTTGCATGTCTTTTTCCCATGGCCGTATTCCAGGCATCTCGAGCATTGAATGAGTGGGGTCTGGTCTTCTACCACTACTTGTTGTATGTCCGTGTAGAGTTTCCCTTTTTCGGTCACCCTCTTCCACAACCTCGGGGAAACTCTAAGTACAACATGACTCTGCAAGGAATTACGGGCTTTCCTCCGGAACCGTTCTTCAATTTTCATGTCCTCAGAGTTAAGACCCTCTACTAGGTCTTTATTCTGGGTCTTGAATGCCATTTTAATGTCGTCCTCCGTATTGCATGACATTATGTTACGTAATATGATGAGCGGATTACTGTTTTTTGCTTGCTCTATTTTTAAGTCCTTGTTCGTTTTGAGCCTTTCGGCTGCCTTCTGGACTTCCGCTTTAGTTGAGCAACTTATGACGACCTTGCCATTGCGGATTCCTCTAAGCCCATCTATCTGCAACCCTGTCTCTTTTGCCTTCACCTGGCGGGAGTTGAATTAATACAGTTATTGTGTGTAATTGATTGGTAGAATGCTTTATGTAAATATTTTAGTTGACAGATATCGTTCAATAGGGGTAAATTACACCCTCTATTTAAATATTTCAATGATTGAAATTTCGCTATATAGAGGTTTCTGACAAAAGTATTCGTAATAGAAAGATTACATTATCTTTTATGGAGAGTTCCAGGCGATTTCAAAAACTTCGTTAAATCGAGGCATTCGTTAGGTATATTGAGGTTATATTAAAGTTACGTACACTGTACTATATAAAACGTACGTGAGTGTGGTTAGTGTTTAATTTAATAAAACCAAGTTCTTTTGTGTGGTGATGAAGAATACAATGGCTACTACGCCTTCACTCACTATGGGTATTGTAAAATCGCCTTAAAGTATGTAGCTAATAACATCTAGGATCATAACACCAAATAAAATGCAAGCTGCAGAGAAGTAAAGTGCAATTAAATCTTTTGCGAATTTCTTTGGATTGTGTGATCTGTCTACTAAGATAGGCTCTTATCACTCAGCTGAAAAAGGAATGCTCTCATCAGTGAGATGTAGAGAACCTATCTAGATATATGGATTAAAGGAAATGATCATTTTTAAATATTGTAGGTAGGCACTTGTTTTTCTAGTAATTTACCTTCTACTAACTGACCCAACAAACGCTCTCCCAAACTAAAAAAATGAAAATAATAGGTACTCCTTTTTTTTTGGGGTGGGTTGCGTTCGGCGCACTCTTCGCACCACTGCGTCGGGGCGACAGAGGGGCGTAAGCACGCACACTCGCAACCCACCCGCGATGCACGTCGCCTTCGTCGTTGGGCCGACCACCGGAGCAGGGTGACTTGACGTCAGTGGTCGGCCCGACGGCATATCCACCTATTTGGGTTACCCTCCCATCAACCGACATATCCCCCTCGGGGAGGACGTCGGTCTTTCCTCACGCGGTTGGCCTCTCGGCGGGTGACGGACTAATTCCCCGGTCACGTCACCCGCGGCCTTGGCTAGGCCGGCATGAGGCGCAGGTATTCGCGCCTACGCCACCCCAGTCGCCGGCGGCGGATTGCCTCATCGAGGCTGCGCTCCTCGCGCAAGCAATCCGCCCCCTCCTTTCGCGATACTACTGCCTCGCAGAAGGCTGCGACCGCGTCCCAGTTCCTGACGCTGTCGAACATCGCCCTGGCGATGGTCAGCAACGTCAGGTCGGCACCGATGATTACGACGAGTTCACGACGCTGCTCTGCCCAAGCGCCACAGACCTCGAGCGTATGCTGTGCCGTGTCCTCGTCGCAATCGCAGTAGTGGCGGGACTGTGTACTCTCCCTCCTAACGACCGTGTGCAGGTATTTGGCGAAGCATCCATGCTCCGTCAACACTTGCACCAGTCGGAAGGAGAGCACCCCGTGCCGCCGTTTCAAGCACCGTATCAGTACCGGCCGGGAGGCCTCCACGGTCCGCATCTCGAACCGAGGCCTCTCCAGCCGGACTGCCCAACGGGCAATGACGTCTCGGCGGGCGTCGACGCGCCAGGCGGTTAGCTCCCTCAGAGAGACCACACCGCCCTCCGCTCGCACCTGCGACACCCGCCGATACAAATCAGCGAGCATTTCCGCCTCCAGGTCCCACGGGGGAGTCCCGGCCAACAGGCACGCTGCCTCCGTCGACATCGTGCGGTATCCGCGTATGGCCCTGAAGGCCATGGCCCTCTGTGGTCGCCACAGAAGAGCCCTGAGTCGGACGGTCAGGTACCCCGCCCACACCGGTGCACCGTACAGGAAAATAATGCTCCTTGAAATCATTTGCAGCGCCACCAACCGGGTCCTATTCTTAATCAAAACCAATCTCAAATACACTGGAACGCACAAAAGAATCATGAAAATCGTTTCAGCCGTATAGAAAGAATTCAGTCAACGTACACATGGACAGAAGAATTATATATAGCCTATATATAATTCTTAACCTATATAATATAAGTATACAAAAAAAAAATTAAACATCTGTAAATTTAAACTTAACGGATAATTAACTTTTCTATAGTAACTATGATATTATGTACGGCAAATGTCTAAAAATAGATCCTTCCTTGATTAAGTATGGCAAGCCTTAAGGAATTAAAAATTTCGGTATACCTAAAAAGACTATTGTCTAGTACCTACAATTCCTGAAATAGGTAGTAGAGTTGATTGTTTGCAGGTGGCTACAAAACAAAAAAATATATATAATTCATGTGACCGAATGAATAGTAGATAGATAAATGATATGTTTTCGTTTTTGTCAAATTATCGTAATTTAAAATATCATTAATGGAAGAGAATGCGTTTGGTAGGTGGTAGTACCGCCTTGGTCGTTCTGCGAAGCCCCTTTTGTTTGATAATTATATGCTACAAGAGACCGCATCAAAGTAAATGCGACATAAAACTTTATTTTATTACTCGTAATTTGCTCAAATTCGGCCAAGATTGTATCATAATTAATATATTTGAAGAAATGAAATGATTATTCATGTTAATGCGGGGACGAATGCGTAGATCATAATTATTTATTCAGTTATAATTTGTTTTGGATACTTTTTAACTCACCTGGTTATGTTGTTGGTTATTAAACCATTATAAAAATCGAGTTTATAATAATTAACTACATACTGGTTGTGCGTGTAGGTACAGTGGGACGTATAGGTGGGTACGAGCTGAGATGATAATGAGCATGATGAAATATCATTTGCTACTAAAAACTAAATACTGAAGTAAGGGAGACCGGGGCATGTTCTAACAATTTTGAAAGTAACTTCTTTAGCTACTCAACCATTTGCGATGGAGACATGATTTTATGACATATGATTCGCAATTTATTGAACTTTTAGTCTTTTAAAGCTATTGTTTACCCATTACGTTCTGAACAATAACGGTTTGCCAAAAAAAACTTATGTGTTAAAACTTATCCCAACCTAACAGCCTGATTCTAACAACGGTTTTCTTTTTCGTAAGCTATGGTCTGGACACACCTCGACCAATGTGGGAAAACGGATGGGCGGCTGCGATCCTATAACCTACCGTATTCCCTCCCCGTAGCTATTGGGCCGACCACTGGTACCGATTCCTTGACATCCATGGCCTTCTAAAAGCCTTGGTAAAAATTATAACAGGAGACAATTAAACAAAATGTACTTTCTACTAAATAATTAAACACCAGCTAATCTCTAAAAAACAGCATTTCTTTCCTTACACAGTCTCATATTTAAAAATAAAACCGAGTTGATCAGTTTGAGTACTCAGAGCTATTCAGTCCTTGAGAAAGTAGCTGTTGACTAGGTGGTATCACAAAAAACATCGTTTATCTCCTGAAATAGGCACTTCGTGGATAGCTCGTTCCCGTGATGATGCAGCCGAAACTGACCAGTTGCGATAGGTTTAATATTGTTTAAAAAGCAGGCAATTATATTTTTATATTTTCTCAAATCCACCCATAACTTTGCGTAAATATGCCTCGTTAAAAGTAGCCCCGGTCTTCCCTACGTATAAAAATGATAAAAACAAGATTTCATGTATGTAGGTATAAGTTAAATTTCATAACTCTGGTAGGTCGATATCTAGAACAAATAAATGTCTACAGCATTTATTTAGTCAGTTAAACCAAATTAAACGATAAAAATATCATAAGAGACTATTAATAAAAAGTCAGTCGCGCTGTCTCTCTTACATATGTAGAATAGGTGTCTATGTAAGAAAAAATTAAAAAAGGCAGATTAGCCTAGTAATCGACCATTATTATATTTTGCTCTACAAATACCTATAGATAGCTTATTTTGAGATATCTTCATTAGGTACCTATTAAACTATATATTTAGTTACATTTTAACCGCAGTCTTTAGCTTATTTTAAGTTAAAAGAACGAAATATGGGCAAGAATATTATTATCTCGCGGATATAAGTTATACGTTTTCTTAGTTTTAAGATTAATTACCTATATGTATCGTTATTTAATCTGTAACTGTTTTTTTTTTGTCCCAAAAAACTGAAACAAGGCGAATATTTTAAATGGCGATATAATTTATTAACTTAGTTGATGTCCTAAACCTAATATTGCTACTTACCGCGAGATGGCGTCCTGAAGATCTTTACCATTTCTTGCTACCATCAAGTTTTTTACGTATTTATTATTAATATTATGTTAATAATAGTTAATGATGTAGAACTCATTGAACAATTAATTAGATGCTTCTATATGAAACTAATAAATAGATATTTAATTAGATAGGTACTAAATAGGCACGTCGAAGTCAGACTTATTAAAGGCTTAGTAACTAATGTGAATATGAAATACCTACTAATTAGATAGCAATATTATTGTTTAAGAAATATTTAATTGCAGTACATACTGTTATTAGTGGGCGTGTACGAAACATGCCATTTTGTTCTTTCACAAATGGCGTAAAAACGTCCGGAGAGCGCTCCGCCCTGTATGGTTGCATTTGTATTCATCAGCATTCATCCAGGTTGTATTGGTGCGGAACTTAACTGTTGCATGACATGCAATATGCAGTGACATAGCATCAAAACGTATAATTCCGATTACCGTTAATAAATTACGTTTTGATATCCCTTTCGCAGTTTTGTTGGCAGCTATTTGATTAATTCGTTAGGTATGTACCTACCTATAATAAATTCATTAGACGGTTTTAATAGTGACGTTTCTAATAAATCTAATAAACATTTGTTGAAATGTTAATAAATTCTGGATAATGTATGATACAGATAATACACTGACAAAATATCAACTCTTATAACATGATATCTATAGTAGATTAAACTCTTACCCATTCTAGAAGAAGATCAATCCTAGCATGGTGACAGATTAGAAATAGGTACAATGCGTTACCAACATTTACTTTCCCGCGGGAGTAAAAAACTTTGGATACCTGATCAACAGAAGAAGGGGTAAAAGGACTCCCTTGCATGGCAAACTTATAATACTTTATGTACGTGATCGTCTACCCACCTGCCAAGCGTCTAAGTCATTGTTCGCCCTTAGGGAGGTCCATATGATATGTCCAGCAATGGATGTCAACATGGTTAATTCAAATATGTAAGTTTTCCGTGTGGTGGTGTACTAATAACACAATTCACTTCCCCCTGTCTTGACCATGGATGTCGTAAAAGATGACTAAGGGATATAATATGCATATAACATCTATACAAGAGAAGGAAAACTTGGTATAGTAGGTCAATTTCCCTTCTAATATGGAGCCTAACAGTGTTACGTTTATGTGCTGAAAGTCTAGTCAGTGGAGTTCTGAATTCGGCTATATCCTTTGTCGCGTGGCAACACAATAAATATATAAATTGTTGCTGATGTATGAAGGATGGCATCACTCGCATCTTGTAGTATGAAGCGTGTCCTCACAAAGCGCGGCAGCTGAGGGGGCGGCAGAGGCGGCAACGTACCGCCTCGCCGATTGTGCCGCGAATAAAGAATTCTAACCAACACACCCATTAATTTATTTTCACTATGGTTTTTGTTTCCAGTATTAATTAAAACAATTGTAGATAAATCCCTGAGATGTTCGAATAATCGAGTAATTAAATTGAGCGTCACTGTATAATGTAAAGCAAGAAGCTGACAAAGTAGACTAGTTTAGCGTTTATAAGTACATCTCTCATTAATACTTGCGAGCGTATACCTCTGCGCAGAATTGTTAAATTATTTAACAATTTTTTTTAAATATAGTTTTTCATTTCTGATAGTGTGAACCTACATCCAAAAAAGAAATCAGAGAAACTTCAACATTACTTAACTTCATATACCTACCTACTTAACGATCTATTCATCTCACCATTTTGCCATACCAAATCGACTATAAATATTATATTAAATAATTTATTGTAATTGCGAAATTATGGTTAACGGGATTTATACTATGTACCTATTTTATTATTTAAGAGTGTTCCATATTTCGGCACTGTTGTAACCGCCATGAACACGAAAAAACTGAAGTAGGTACGAGTAGATAATTTCTTAGATAGAACATAGATATCCTAAATTTATTGTAAGGTATTAAAATGTTATTGGCATACGTTCTTTATTATATAAGTGTAGGCATATCCTATCTAATATTATAAATGCGAATAAAATACGCCCATATTTTAAGTGCGAATATGAATTTGATTGCGACGCTTTCACGCGTAATCCTACTAAACAGTTTTTAAATTATTTCACCAATGGAAAGCAACGTTATTAGAGAGTAATATGCATAGGCTAAGATATACAGTACCTAGGTATTTCATGATAATGAGAGAAAAGATTATGATACGCGAAGAACGCCCGTGACGGAGTAAGAAATAAAACAAGAATAAAAACAATTCACCATCCCCTCTCTTTCCCGTGGGTGTCGTAAAGACGACTAAGAGATACGATAAGGGGACGACTGCGATAAAGATATGCAAATAACATCTATACAAGAGAAGGAAAACTAGAAATAAAACCCTATACTAACATGTTTGACTAGCGTGGTGATAGGGGCTCAATTTCCTTCCTTTTTGGAGGAGGCCTGAGCTCAATAGTGGGACTTATGTGGCTGAGATGATGACGATGTGAGAGAAAAGAAGCGGACAATTAAGTCGTTCAAATTTTACGGTGTAAAGCAACATAAGTGATTAGTTCATTTATTATCAGCGTGTCGAGGTCCATTGTTATAAATTGGTAGACCTTATCAAGTGGACTAATGCCACTATCTCGACTTACAGCAGGTTGATTGGCATTCCTTGTTAGTTTTATAAGTTTCACAGGTGAATGATGCTGTCCATGGCGAATGCTGCTGTCTAAAATTTGTTTTCCAAGCGATAACTTGTAGCAACGAAACGTAATCTCTAAATGTCGGCTCCATAAAAAAATTCAGTACAAAATCGCTCAGCGTGCTATGGAGAGGGCTATACTGGGCACATGAGTGGCATTCTCGTGGGGAGTTCAATGTCCAAGAGTGGATGTTTACATGCCGATGGATGAATTGTTAGTCTTTACAACTTCTACAAAGTATATAGGCACCTAAGACGTGGTAACACATTCAATTTTAAAACCATAACCACATGAGGATAGTAAATACTTATTACACAATTATAAGTTTTAAAACTGCGATAAAGATATCATATTGTTCTCAGTAATCATTTTCATCACCTCATCACTTCAACACCACTGCAGGAGCCTCCCCCACAATAGGAGTGAAATTGCTGCTATATCACCCTGGTCGGAAGGGTTGGTACCTCTTTTGTTTTTTTTTTTAGGGGTGAGCCATGGTCAGCGCTCCCGCCGCCCGTCTCCATCCGGGGCGACGGAGGGGCGGGGCGCGGCACCATGACCCTCCGGTTGACGGTGATCGAGACGCCGAGAGGAGGGCCCATAAGGGGCCCGTGGAACAAGAAGGCCAGGGTTGATACCTCTAGCATTTTATTTCGAGTTGCGCAGCTGTTATGGACATATCATATTCCTTAGTAGCCTTTTACCATACTCCCAGCCAGTTAGGGGGCGGTGAACTGTATTCTTACTTCGTCAATATCACAGCACTTGCAATAATAAATATAAAAATTCATGAGTCCTATATTCATAGTAAGTTTACAATGAAGTGTATGCGACGTCATCGGCGTGTAATACACGATGTTAAATCGTTCCCGCAATAAAACCGTGTGCGTATTTCACAAAGCTCCATAAATAATGGTCAATATGTCGTGCGACATTGTCGATGCTGACAAATTGTCGTTCTCAGTTGCCGACGCATTGTTGGCTACCGAACAGCGTGCTACACTTTTGTTATCTCATACCGCACAATGCTTATGAATCTACCGAATGACTTTTGTCAGCTATCATTTTCACTTCTATCGTCAACATAATTGCAAATAGGTTTTATTGTAACCTTGCATCGTCTTCGTTTTACGATTTCATGATATGACAAATGCGTTTTTTTTTATATCGCGGATTGTTCGTCTGAATGTATAAATGTTTGGTTTACGAATTGAAGGTTTCGTGAATGAAATTTCGAAAGGAAGGCAAATAAAATTGATTGGTTTTTGAATAAAAAATGGACTGTTGTTGTTAAGAATATATGTTCATATTTTTGTTCAGCAATAGGTACCTAGTCAATCTCTGTGTGGTGACGGAATAATGCTACAATTCAGCACCACCCACATTTTACCCATGGATGTCGTAAAAGACAACTAAGGGATATAGTCAGCATAAAACACGCGTGCAAGAAAGGGAAAACTCGAAACAAAACCCTATATCAACCTGTCTGACCAGCTTGTTGAAGTAAGGCCAATTTCCCTCCCATTATGGAGGAGGCTCAAGCCCAGGACTGGGACGCGTATGAGCCGCGATGTATAGGTAGTCCGCTTGTCTACTCTTCGGAGTTCTTCACAGCACACTAGGTAAGTGTTTAAGCCAGGAGTTCTACAGTTCGTTTCGTGGAAAGATAATTATTATATCAAGAAAGATATTTTTTGTTGGATCAAATGAAAACTCCTCCACAATAGGAGGCAAATTGACCTTATTTTACCATGCTGGTCAAACAGGTTGTTTTTCGAGTTTTCTTTTTCTCGCATAGATATTATATAGGTATTATATTCCTTAGTCATGTTTTACGACGTCCACGGGCAAGATAGAGAGTGGTGAATAGTATTCTTATTCCGCCACCACACGGATTAAATGGTTATAATATAGAACATCTACTAAAACCCCGATAGTTTTAATCAATTCACATAATATTCCAAAGTTTACTTTACTCATCAAAACTTTATTAAGGTGCTTGTATATTTTATATTTATCTGTTAAAGAGGGTGTGTACCGTGTCCCTATAACTCCCTCCAAACTTGCACATATTTGCCTTAAAATCGAACTACACAATGACATTATTGTTCCCTAACAAAAGTAAATTACTGTGAAAATGAAATAAAAACTCTTCATCCCCTACTATTAAGAGATGATGTAGCGATATTATGCGCGGACGCAACTGTGAACGTTTCAAAATTCGCGGCATTTGCTCAAAATTAATAATTACGAAAATAAACTTTAAAGTTTATTTCTTTAAGTTGAATTTGTATTAACTGCTTAAACGGAATGCAATACTAGAATATAATTTAAAGGAACCGTGACGGGTGAATAGGGTATAAAAAAATCATAAATCAAAGTCAAAAAGGCATAGAGAATGAGCAGAGAGCGGTGGTTGCGACTAGTACTACGTCACCAGCTGCGATCGGTCCTTGTGTGCTATGACACCATTGTTCACGTGTTCCCATCAATAATGAGGGTAATTTTCGGCATTTTGTCATATTAGTGAGACATATTGACCTATTGTTATTTGTTTGTAGGTATTATAGTTTTGTAGCGTAAACATGACTTGTCAGAGTTGTAAAGGACTATTTTAGTTTTAGTAATAGATTGATTCACTGTCCGTGTGGTGACGGAGTAGGAATACAATTCACCACTCCCTATCTTGCCCGTGGATGTCGTATAAGACGACTATGGGATATAATATGCACATAACATCTGTATAAGAAAAGGAAAACTCGAAATGAAATCCTATATCAACCAGCATGGTATAGTAGGTCAAATTCCAAATCATGGTGGAGGAGGCCCGAGCCCAACAGTGGGACATATGTGGGCTGCAATGATGAGTAGATTGATTTCCTCAAATTATTGGAATACAATTGGTCATCATGAAGTCACAATTTTCGTGTAGGTAATTGGATTTGCCGACTTGATATTATTTTTTTATTAATTTATTAGTTTATTTCGTATCACTTTTTGGCTGGTACTTAGTTGTAGGTCCTATAAAAAAATGCCATCTCTTATTTCTAAGTTGTTTTAAATGACGTAGACCTATGTGCCTACTCTTGAATCTCGATTCCAATCCTAAATCCAATCGCAGCTCGAATTTGAGCAAATTTGGTACTCTTGAAAGCGACACTAGCGCCCGATTGGATTAAAATTAGGTGGAACGTTTCTAAACTAAATGAATTCGACTCTCGTCGATTAAGTCAAATATTTGCTACTTCCGACGTGATTTTGACGTAGTTTAAAATCGTTAATGTTGCACAATTTCAAGAAAGCGTCTTTGTCGTGATCGAGTTCGATAACGTTATTAATTTAAAGTAAGTAAACATGGCATATTTGGTGAAAATAACAACGACGAATGCGAAAAATTCATTCTCGATTTTGTTCAAGAGTACCAAATATAAGTTTGGTGAGATTGGAATCGAATCGGATTCGAAATTAGAATTGATTTCAAGAGTAAGCCTACTGATGTGAGTCAGTAATAAATATGTTAAGAGTCTATTCTTTCAATGTAATGTGAAGTTTTTTTATTCATATTGTTATTTATTTATTTATTATAAAGTAAATAAATAATAATATGTTCTACCCTAAGGGGGTCGGCACAATTTGTTCTTACCTTCCATAGCCTCATAGGTATAAGCTATCATATCTTTTTTTTTTTTTTTTTTTTTTTTTTTTTATGGGTGGGCTACGGTAAGCGCACGCGCGGTCCAGTCCGTCCGGGGCGATGAAAGGACGGCGCGCGGGCCCATAACCCACCCGTACCCACGTCACCTCGTTGTTGGGCCGACCACCGGAGCAGATGTGACTTGTCGTCAGTGGCCGGCCGACGGAATACCCTTTCGGGTACCCTCACCTCTCGACGTCCTGGGACGTCAGTCGCCGTCGCGCGGTCAGCCTCTCTGCGGGTGACGGACAATTCCCCGGTCTAATCACCCGCGGCCTCGGCTAGGGCGGCATTAGGCGCAAATACTCGCGCCTGCGCCGCCCGAGTCGCCGGCGGCGGAACGTGTCGCCGAATAGGAGCTCTACTCGCACACGATCCTCCGCCGCCTCCTTCCGTGAGATTACGGCCTCACAGAAGGCGGTGACCGCGTCCCAGTTCCTGACGCTGATGAGCATCTCCCTGGCGATGGTCGGCAGCGCCAGGTCGGCACCGATAATTGCGACGAGTTCACGGCGATCCCCCTCCCATGCAGCACACTCCTCGAGCGTGTGCTGCGCCGTGTCCTCGTCGCAACTGCAGTGGTGGCAGGACGGTGTGCTCTCCCTCCTGACAATCTTGTGCAGGTACTTCCCGAAGCAACCGTGCCCCGTCAGCACCTGCACCAGTCGGAAGGAAAGCACCCCGTGCGTCCGCTCCAACCACTCCATCAGCACCGGCCGGAAGGCCTCGATGGTCCTGACACCGTACCGAGGACTCTCCAGCCGGACTGCCCAACGGGCAATGACTTCTCGGCGGGCGTCGACCCGCCAGGCGGTGATCTCTTTGATGGAGACCATGCCGCCGCGGGCGCGCGTCTCCGACACCCGCCGATAAATTTCGGCGAGCATCTCCGCCTCCAGCTCCCACGGGGGAGTTACGGCCAGGAGGCACGCTGCCTCCGTCGCCACCGTGCGGTAACCCCGTATGGCCCTGATCGCCATGACTCTCTGTGGTCGCCACAGGAGGGCCCTAAGACGAACGGTCAGGGACCCCGCCCACACCGGTGCGCCGTACAGGGCCATCGACCGGATCACCCCCACGTACAGCTGTCGGCACGTAGCGCTGGGTCCGCCCACATTCGGCATTAGCCGCGAAAGGGCGGACGCCGCGCCGACAAGCCGGGGAACAAGTCGATGGAGATGCTCCCGGAACCAAAAATGCCCGTCGAGCACCAGGCCCAAGTACTTCATGTGGGCCTGGATGCTGATGGTGACCGACTTCACGGTGATCGAAGCGCCGGCGGGAGGCCTGGCGGTACGGAGGCCATGGAACAAAAGGGCCTCCGTCTTTTCCAGGGCTACCCTCAACCCCAGCGCTTCGATCCGCCTGACAATCTCCTCGGTGCCGAGAGTTGTCAGGCGTGCCGCCTCTTCTAGCGTCCCACCCCGGGCTGTGACGAGTGTATCGTCGGCGTAGCAAATTACGCCCAGCCCGGGTGGGAGGCTTCCTCTCAACGCCCAGTCGTAGCCGATGTTCCACAGGGTCGGACCCAGAACCGACCCCTGTGGGACATCGCATGTCATGGGCGTTCGCACAACGTCCCCTACTCGGTCAACGTAGAGGACGCTGCGCCCCTCCAAGTAGTCTGCCACCAGCCGCCTGAGGTACACGGGCACCCCGTGATACCTCAGCCCCTCCCTGATGCAGCTGAATGGCAGACTGTTGAAGGCGTTGGCGATGTCCAGGGACACCGCCAACAGGACTCCTCCGCCGGTGACGGCCTCCGCTACCACGGCCTTCAGGCGAAGCAGGGCCGCGATCGTCGAACGCCCTCTCCGAAAACCAAACTGGGCGTCCGACAGATCGTGCCCGACCCCGACGAGGTGCCGCTCGATGCGGGCAGCCAACACCCTCTCCAGCAGCTTGCCCGCATCATCGAGCAGAACGATGGGCCTGTAGGCCGAGGCCGACTCGGGAGACCGACCCGGCTTCGGCAGGAGAACCAGCCTCCCCTCTTTCCAGCATTCAGGGAACTGCCCGGACGTCAAACAGGCGTCGAACAGTCCCCTGAGGCGTGGTCCCAGGTGCTCGAGGACCAGGGCCAGCGCACGGTTCGGAATACCGTCGGGCCCCGGGGCGGTGGATTTCACTCGCATACGCGCCACTGCCGCCCCCATTTCCGGCTCCGTGATGGGCGGAGCACTTTCATCTTCGGCCTCCCGGTCGCTGTCCGGCGAAGCCATGACCGGGGGCGTGTGTTCCGCCCGCCGTGGAAAGAGGTCCTCGACAACTCTGGTGAGGAGGCTGGGCTGGAGAGTCTCGGTGAGGGGGGGGGCCCGTCCGCGGAGCTTGCTCAGCGCCGCGAGATAGGGGCGACCCCAGGGGTCACGCTCGAGACTGTCCAGCATCTCCCGCCGACTAACGTCCTTGGCAATACGGACGGCCAGCCTGAAGGCAGACCGCGCACTGCGGTAAGCCTCGTACAGCTGGCCCTCCCGCTCAGCGTCGCGGTGACGCGCTCGGCTGCGGGTGTAGGCCCTCCGGGCACGTATGCACGCGGCCCGAAGGTCTGCCAATTCTCGGGACCACCAGGGGACCGCACTCTTCGGGGGCAGACGCCTCACACGGGGCATGGCCGCATCGCAGATCTGCGTTAACGCACAGCGGATGCGGCCAGCCTCGGCATCAACCCCGTCCACCTGGGGCGGTGAGGACAGCCACGACTGAACGATGGCTGCCTCCGCCAACAGGTCCCGATCCAATCGACCCACAGCCCATCGCGGAAACGCGGGAGCTCCGTCCGCCGTGTGACCCCTGCTGGGCTGCAGGAGGGTCCGGGAGACCTCTATCCGGATGTATCGGTGGTCAGATAGGGTCTCAACCTCCTCCTGAACGCACCAGCTCCTCACACGTGCTGCGACATTAGGGCTAGCAAACGACAAGTCCACTATCGACCCGCCCTGCTGCCGCACGCACGTTTGCACCGAGCCCCTGTTCAGCAAACAGAGGCCCAGTGCCGCCGCCCACTCTTCGACCGCCCGCCCGCGGTCATTCGTCCTGGGGGACCCCCACGCTGTGGACTTTGCGTTGTAGTCCCCCAGAACGAAGACTTGGCGCGGTGCCAGTCGCCGTATCGAGGCCCCCAGGATGGTGAGGAAGGCCCCGAAATCCGTCGCGCTCCTGTTAGGGGAGAAGTAGACACCAAATAGAGTAACCTCTCCCCATTCCGCCGCAACATACCCATCGCCCCTGTCCTTGAGCAACAAAGGCGGGGAATGCCACGACGTGGAGGCGACGATTGCCACAGAGCCGTCACTGCTGCCCAGCCAATTGGGCCGGTCAGGCACCACGTACGGCTCCGCGGCTACGGCTGCACCGATCAACCACTCCGCCATGGCTTGCAGGAAAACGTCCTGTGCCTCGGCGGCGTGGTTGAGGTTGGCCTGCAGGAGGTGGTAAGATTCGGCCGCCATTAGTGGGCCGTATCCAATACCTCCTCCACGCTGGCGGGCGATCGGGTCGCGCGAGCAGCCGGGGTCGTCGGGCCGCTCCGCCCCTTTGGGGCCGAAGCCGGGGGTCTGCACTCCCTGCCCCCCATGCGGTGCTTGGCGGGCCTATTGCCCGCCGCACACGCGGGGCAGTGGGGAGTGGCGGCGCACGATGCCGCCTTATGCCCGGGTTGACCGCAGCGGAAACAAAGGTCGCTGCAGTCAAAGCAGTTAGTGCATGTCGGCCGAGTGTGTCCGACCGCCATGCACTTGTAGCACCTCGCAGGCCGGGACTCCAGCACGGTCACCCGCGCCGAGCTCCAGCCCACGAGGAGCCTGCCTGAGCCAGCCAATTGCTTGGCCGACTCCACCGGGCACTGCACCCAGGCAGCACCGACGCCGCCCGGACCAGGGCGGATAGCGCCAATTCGGACGGTTTCCACGGGACATCCGGTTTTCGAGACGATGGCCTCCCGGATGTCATCCACCGTCACAGAGTCGTCCAGACCCGTGACCCGCAGTTCCGCACACTTGACGGGTCTGGCGATTTTGACGCCATCCACTGCAGTAAACAGACCCCTCAGCTTGGCGGCCATGCTATCGGCCGTCTTGGCGCCCTCGGCCCCAGGGAACTCTAAAATTCGAGCCCCTGTCCGGGCCTTGCGGGTCCTGGCTTTGACGCCTCCTAAATCGGATACGTCAAGCTCCCGCCGGGCGCGACGTAAGACGGCCTCATAGCTGAGGCCGTTTTCAGCCGCCTCAGGCAGCACGGTGATCACCACCGCGGCTGACTTCGGCGGTCGAAGCCTCCTGCGCGACCTCTTTTTACCGGCTCCTGCCTTGGGAGCGGAGGCTTTGGCGGCACTTTTGGCCTCCGCTCTCCTCTTTTGACTGCGACTCTTCTGGCTGCACTCAGCCGTCTGCCAGCCATCTTCGGGCGCAACAGTCGCGTCGCTAGGCGCAGCAGTCGCCGTCGCGGCTGCGTTGGCCGCCGCCGACGGTGCAGTTGCCGGCGGCGGCTTGGGTCCGGTTTTGGCAGGAGCCGGTGCCGCCTTCTTCTTGGCGGCGGGCCCCTTCGGCTTCGGTCCAGCAACGACCGCGGCGTAGCTCCCTACGCGCCCGCCCTGGCAGGGTAGCGCGGCAGGAGCTGGCGCCACGACCTTCGGCCTGTCCGCAGCAAGCGGCGGCCGGAGACGGGGCTCCGGAGGCAGAGGCAATCTCTCCTCCAGAGCCGCCATGCGCGCGTCGAGCATTTTGCCCACCACCTCCACTATGGCGCGCATGGTTAGGTCCGACACGCCGTCCACTGCGGGCAGCGGGACCGCTTCGGCCGGCTGGGCCGTCCTAGGGCTCGGCGCCGTGCGAGTTGGCGCAACGGGGACGGCAGGGGCGGCGGCAGGGCCAGCGCTTGCCGGCGGTGCAGTCTTCATCAGCTGCGCGACCTGGCGCCGCAAGTCGGCCATTTGCTGGGCCAACTCGCGGTTCGCCTTCTGCACCGCCTTGGCGATGGAACTGCCTTCGCCAAGGCCTTGTTCTCCTCCTGCAGGCCTGAAACTTCGCCACCAAGACGGGCGTTTTCGGCCTGCAGGGTGGCCACAATAGGGGCGACGCTTGTCGCAGCGGGCTTGGCAGCCGCCGCACCAGAGGGAGGGATGTCTTTCAACACCCTCATCATTCTCGCGGCTGCCGCCTCGTTGGCCCGCTTGCAAGCCTCAGCCTCTCGCTCCAGCATTACAGGCGAAGGAGTCGCAGTTCTCGCCGCTGCCGCAGCCCCACGCCCTCCGCGCCCTCTGCGTGAGGTCGCCACCTTGGGAGGGGGCATTAGGTCTCCGCTCCCCTCCGAATCGGATGAGGAGCTGCCACTCTTGTGCAGAGGGCGCTTCCGCACCTGTGGAGGGAGGGCCTCCTCCCTCACTGTTTCGGCTGCCGCCAGGATTGATGGCGCAGGCCCCCCGGCGGCCTGAGCGGCCGGGCTCTCCTTTGTCTTGGACGGCCCTGCGGCACTGCCGCCCTCGTCCATCGACTGCTCCGCGGTCGCATCTGTCTCCATGGCCGCGGAGCTGTCCGCCTCAGAGGCGCCAACATCACTGGGCGGAACGTCGGCAGCCTCCAGTAATTTCTGCGCCGCCTGTCGCAGCTTTGCAGCGCGCCGTCTTGCGCGCGCCGTTTCAGGGGCGATTTTGCTGCCGCTTTTCTTCTTACGGGCCCCTATTTTCGCCGGGCCCTTGGCTGATTTTGGAGCCTCCAGTACCGGACTAGCAGCCGAACTGCAGTCGGACGAGGCCCCTCCTTCTTCTGTGCCAGTTTTGCCGTAGCTTGGCAAGGCTTTTGGGTGGGAACAATGTGAATTTTCGTTCTCCGTGGTGTTTTTGGGCGTCTCACCCCTCCTTTCTATGTCAGGTGTGCGTGAACAATTTTCCATCTAGTTCCCACGAGTATGGGAGAAGTAAACGGTCGACCCGGGCAGAGATCCCGATACCCGGGCAAGCGTAAATTTGTATCCCAACACAGGGGGTCCGCAGGTACCCTGGCTGGGGGCGCGCTAACGACTGAACAACCCATCAGCCATGCATCCTCTCGCCGCGCGCCAGAACTTAGGATTCTGGGTGATTGTTTTATAGAGGTTTTCTTCCTCGCGGTCCAGGCGGTTAAGCCAAGACCCTCGCTCCTGAATCTAGGCCTCAAGATAAATGTCCCGAAGCAAGAATCAGGTCTACGATTTGTCGCGGTTGGCAAATGCCTGCCCAGTCCTCAAACGAATGAGTGACTGGGCCCGTCGAATTTTCGCGTCCAATACCCTCTACAATTAGAGGGCATGGAGCGAATTTGGGGCATCCCACAAACAGGGGCCCCCCTTCGGGCCAGATATTTGCCACGAGCGACAATTCCAGAGTGCAGTCCAAGGAATTGTCGCTCGTGCCCAGGATACACCACGCGGAGGTTTCTGGCGTAGCACCCCAAGCTATCATATCTGCACTCATTTCTTTCATATGTATGTATACCTATCCTTATTCACACAATCCATCCATCTCTTTTAAGGTATCCCACGCTTCTTACGTTCATCTACAATCATACTGATAATCCTCCTTGTCACATGTTCTATAATATAAATAAATTCTAGGGGTAGGCGCACGCTGCTGAGAGGTTTGTTGTGGTTGCAGCCATCCAGAGATGTTTAGGAATGAGTACCGGCAATCTATCCTAAATGGACGGCAAATTATTGAGCCGCCCTCTGTTTTTCATTTACCCTGAATGGTTCCGTCGGAGTGTGCCAGAAAATAATCTGTCTGTACAACAAAAAGCATACCTAAATAGGTAGGTACGTTATATATAGGAATAACATAAAAGAACAAATCAAAGAAATTAACTAAAATAATGAAAATTTGTATAAAAGTGCTTTTCTTTTTTTTTTTGGGTGAGCTATGGTCAGCGCATCCGCCGTCCAGCTCCATCCCGGACGACAAAGGGACAGCGTGCAGCCCCATAACCTACCATAGCTGCTCTCCTTCGTGGTTGGTATCGAGTTCCTTGTCCGCCGTGACCGGCCCGACGGAATACCCTGTGGGGTATCCTCTCTTTCGATCGTCCGCCCCGCTCGGGACGTAGATCGCCATCGCACAGTTAGCCTCTCTGTGGATGACGGACTAATCACCAATCCGGTCACCCGCGGCCTCGGCTAGGGACCCTCTCTACCTTGCACGAAATTCAAAACTCTACATCAAACGACTGACTAGTGTGGTATTATAGGTTAATTTCCCTCCTATTGTGGAGAAGCTTCGAGTTCAATAGGATCCATTTGAGTTATGTTAATGACGACTATTATATATTGTTAACTTAACGCGATTACGTTACGATACTTGTACGATTGTATTCATGATCATCATCATTTCAGCTCATATACGTCCCACCAAAGAAATATTAATCCCACTATAGGAGGTCCTCCACAATAGGAGGATAATTGACCTTACTATACTATGTCCCTAAATGTAGGCCTCATAACAAGGCTCAAAGTCACTCAGCGTGCTAGGGAACGGGCTGTGCTCGGGATTTCTTTGCGAGATAGAATCCGAAATACGGAAATCCGCAGAAGAACGGTTGTAACCTACATAGTACGAAGAATTAGCACGCTGAAGTAGCAATGGGCAGGCCACATCGCTCGTTGAACCGACAACCGCTGGGGAAGAAAGATTCTCGAGTGGTGACCACGTATTGGACGACGCAGTATAGGACGCCCCCCCACTAGGGAGGAGGGTGGCCTACGTCCAGCAGTGGACGGCGATAGGCTGAAATGATAATAATATGACAGGTTGGTTGGAAAACCCTATGGTTTTATTTAGAGTTTTCCTTCTCTTGCATAAATGTTATATGCGGATTATATCCCGGGCGAGATAGGGTGCGGTGATTTGTATTCTTACTCCCCCACCACACGGAAAATATGTGTATTAGTATGATAACATTTGGACAAGTTTCATTTTACACTTAAGTTACGAGTGCATTATGAAGTACCTAACACTTGATTAGGATATAATCTCTGGTAGCATATTTAACGGATTTAATGCATATCGATTTATGTTTAATAAATTACATGCAATTTATTAAACACAGATCGGCCACCATTAATTTAAATCTATATCGCAGTTAGAGCACGTATCACATCTGCGGCTCCCTGAATGGTTGGTAGCTCGTCTTCGGACAAGGCGGTTGCGGTCGCGCCCTGAAAAGACGCGCCGCGCGCCATCTGCCACTTACCTAATTACTTCCTTTGCTTTTCAACTGTACCTTGCTACTGGCCTTTGTGAGACTTCCCATCGTTTAAGTATTTAAAAGGTAATTATTCGAATAAAGAAATAAGAAAGTACATCAACAAAGAATTAAGGTGAACAGTGGGTAGAAAGTTTTGCTTCTGTCGTCATCAAACTGTCACGGTAGCGTGCGTCAATGGTTTCACTTTAACCGCAAACTACTTCAAATATAGTACTAGTTTATATCGTTACGGACGCTTTTTAGAACCATTTAATAATAGTTTAAATATATTATTATCTTCTGTTACAATCTATATTTACTTAATATGCCGTGGTTATGTCGTATTACTTTCTCTACTCGCCGCTAGATGGAATTAGCAAAAGCCTGTTTACCATTGATTTTTATTTGATGATTGTGTAGATGTCCTTAGAAAATAGTCCACAAGTCTACAATAGACAGGTTGGGTATATGTTTCGAGTTTTTCTTGTTTCAATCACTATGATTGTTATCTGATTAAATGTCTAAAAAATCTTCAACCACAACCACCGCAAAATAAGAGGTGGTGAATTTTATTCTTAACTAGCAACCCGCCCTCGCTTCGCTTCGGTTATAGTCGTTTTACCCGCGTAGTTCCCGTTCCCGTGGGAATACCGAGATAAAATATAGCCTAGTTTACGCCCTGATATTATAGCTTTCCATTGGTGAAAGAATTTTTGAAATCGGTCCAGCCGTTTTGAAGATTACCCGGAACAAACAGACAGACAGACAGTCAGACAAAAATTTTTGAATAGCTATTTTAGGCATAGGTGTCGTGCAAATAACCGCGTGAGCATGAAAAAAGCCTATTATTTTGACATTACAAACAGACACTCCAATTTTATTTATTGGTATAGATTCGTCAGCAGAAAGAGAAGGCATAATAAGCCAAAACTATGGATTTAAATATCACTGTCGCTAATTACGCTGGCAGTTATAGATGTATTTATTTTTTAAAGATTTATTATTATTTATTCTATTGCCGTGGTAATTACTTCGTACATCGGTAACTTATTTAAGCTAATCTGTGCCTGAACTACTAAAAAATTTAACTATTTACCAAACTTTAATTACTACCATTAGGAAAAAAAAATAAAATTCCAAGGTAGGAAAAAAAGGGTACTGACACGATGACATACCTAAAATAACAAGACTCGGGAGAACGAGATCCTTAATGATATTTTATTATTTTTAATTTATTAATAGTAGTTAAATATATAGGTAAATAAAAATTACAAAACCTTTATTTTTGAAGTGGTGAGAAGAAATCTGTTACATCCATACTTCTCTGTGTATCTAAGTCTTAACCCCGCGTAATAAGTTGAACTTTTCTTGTCAATGGAGGTGAGCCTACTACTGGTAAACTAAACTTCTATTCTTAGTTAGAAATCGCATTAACGATTTTAAGTAGGTAAATTCCCTTGAAGCAGAACCATTAAGCTTATATTAGGGCTGAAGATCCTTTAAAATTGTTTAAGGATGAAGATTTGTTAGATATCGTCATCAACATTACAGCCCATATATGCCCCTCTACAGGGCTTGGACCTCATCCGCTATGGGAAGGAAACTGACCTACTATACCACTCTGGTCAGGTATGGTGGTATACGGTTTTGTTTCGAGTTTTCCTTCTTTTGCATAGATGTTATATGCATATCATATTCCTTAGTGGTCTTTTACGACACCCACGGGCAATAGAGGGGGTGCTGAATTGTATTCTTACTCCGTCACCACACCTGCTAGATATATTATCAGAGAATGCCTGAAATATATCTTCTTTCAATTCTTGAATCTTAAGTCGAGTTGAGAAAAAAAAGAAGAATCAGCTTGTTATTACGAGCAGCGGGCAACGATTATTAAGATTCATTATTAAATTGTAAGCAGAAGATATAAAGATTATATTTCTATAGTAGGTATTTAGGTAGGTAGTTATTCTCTAAGAAGGAAGATAATTATGTTTAATAGCGTGCGTAGTATTAAGTGCTCTGCGACTTAACCAAAATTAAATTACCTATTAGTTAATTTTATTTATAAGCAAACCTAATATAATTATATTTTCCCCACCTTAAAACAATAAGGTTATTAAATTAACGCAAACGAATTCACTCGCAAAGCTTTAAATAACAAAACGTCTAAATATTTAACGATCGACGTGTCAACTCTTCTGAAGCGATATAATTCAATTAATTTATTTTGGCCACCAATTAACAGAACAAGAGCGAAGCGACCGAGCGAAAATCCGAACAAAATACGACTATTTATTATTTCAAGCATTGTCTCATAAGCCTGGGCGGCGCTTAACCACAATAGAACCATTATCCGATAAAACAATAAGCGCTTTATTAAAAAGACATTCAATAATTTATTTTATTCATATTTTATTCGCACCGGACCGGTTCAAAACAAAAGTGTTCAATACAGAGAGGCCAGATAACAGCACAATAAAACCGCAAATTTGTGGTGTGATTATTAATTTTAGACAGCATAAAGGCAGAAAATGATAGATTTTCCTTTGTGTTATAAACATTTCTGTTAGTTATTTATACATATTTCTAAATATATTGGTTTAACCGTAAATTCCGGCAAGTATTCGCCATAGATATCTGTAATTATTTAAATCTCACTGCTGGGCTCGGGCTTTCTCCACAATAGGAGGGAAATTGACCTAGGTACTATACATATAGATATGTTGATGTCAGGTATATGCATGCTTTAACTGGATATATTCCTTAGTCGTCTCTCTCTCTCCACATTCACGGGTAAGAGATAAGGAGTGGTGAATTGTATTTTTATTCCGCCACCGCCCCTTGTTGGGCTCGAGCCTCCTCCACGATATAAGGGAAATTGACCACGTTGGTTAGACGTGTTGATATAGAGTTTCATTTTAAATATTCCTTCTCTTGACAGATG
The DNA here is from genome assembly GCA_032191425.1 of Lymantria dispar. NCBI lineage: Eukaryota > Metazoa > Arthropoda > Insecta > Lepidoptera > Erebidae > Lymantria > Lymantria dispar. The sequence goes on along the minus strand of CM063444.1, from coordinate 25,081,139 downwards.
TATGTACCTATGAATTTTATATACCTTAGTCGTCTTTTATGACATTCATCACGGTCAAGATAGGGAGAGGTGAAATATATTTTTACTCCGTTACCACGCGGAAACTCAACTCTAAACACGAGTAATATTAGGAAGCATAAGAAACTCAGTAATATTTAGATCTGGAATAAATCGAACAAATAATTCCATCCATCCATCAGCCTACAGACGTCCACTGCTGGACATAGGCCTCCCCATGAGAATGCCACTCGGCACGGTCCTGCGCCACTTGCATCCAACGGTTCCCTGTGACTTCGAGAATGTCGTCAGTCCACCTAATGGGGGTCGTCCTACGCTGCGCCGTCTGATTCGTGGTCGCTACTCAAGAACCTTTCTTCCCCAACGGTTGTCAGTTCGACGAGCGATGTAGCCTGCCTATTGCCATTTCAACGTGCTAATCCTGCGGGCTACGTCGGTTACACCCGTTCTTCTACGGATTTCCGTGTTACGGATTTTATCACGTAGAGAAATACCGAGCATAGCCCTCTCCATAGCACGCTGAGCGACTTTGAGCTTTTTTATGAGGCCGACATTTAGAGACCACGTTTCAGTGCCGTAAGTCATCGCTGGTAACACACACTGGTTATAAACCTTTGTTTTCAGACACTGCGGAATATTGGACCAGAAGATCCTCTTAAGTTTTCCGAACCCTGCCGAGCCGAGTTGGATTCGTCGGCTGACCTCTTTCTCGAAATTGGACCTACCTAACTGGACTGCTTGTCTTAGGTAAACATAATGATCCACAACTTCGAGAATCGCATTCCCAACTAGGACCGGTACAGGAATCACATGGGCATTAGACATGACTTTCATCTTGTCCATGTTCATTTGTAGACCCACTAGTTGAGAAACCCTGCTGAGGTTATTGAGCATGGTGCCAAGGTGCTCCATGGATTCTGCCATGACTACGATATCGTCAGCAAATCGAAGGTGAGTGATGTATTCGCCGTTGATATTGATGTCGAGTCCGGGCCAGTCTAAGAGCTTGAAGACATCTTCCAGTGCAGTGGTGAACAGTTTCGGAGAGATGACATCTCCCTTTCTCACACCTCTCTGCAACTGGATCGATTTCGTACTCTTATTCTGGATGCGGACTGACATAGTAGTGTTTCTGTACAAACACTTCAGCACTTCGATGTATCGATAGTCAATTTGGCACCGCTGAAGGGACTGCAGCACTGCCCAAGTTTCGACAGAATCAAAGGCTCAAATAATTAAATGTCGGTATTTAGCTAATTGTTTAGCATTGTTCAGAGGTTTGATACAAATACAAATTTAATTCAAACTTTTATATAAATACATTCTTTTGGTTATTTTCCTTGATTTGTTCTTTTATATTATTTCTACAAATTAATTACTGTCTCGTACCTACACCTACAGATCTTTTTTTTGTTGTACTTCCAAAAGAATATGGATATTTGCTGTGTCATGCTCAGGGAGTAAACCAACCGTTTTTTGTCGTGGATGTCCTAAAAGACGATTAAGGAATATAATATGTAAATAGGTAACATCAATGCAAGAGACTAAATTCCGAGACAGCGACTAAAAGCGTTTATGTGGGATGTCTTTTAAATACTGCTGACTGTAAATGTTTTTTTTATGACCTATGTCATATATAATTTTGTATTTATGTAGATTTGTTTGAATACGTCACAAATGTCATCGTGCAGAATATGGTGAAGAATAGGAGTGGGCGGGACAGAGCACACAAACAGCTGAACTATTTATAGAATGTTTGAACAATTCGTGTCGCGCGCCATCTGTCGAGGGTCGATTGAGACATTTTTGCAAAATAGTGACGTAATTACATACTTCCGCATCCGGAGCGCGTGCGTAGACGTCGACGCTCCCGCCCATCTTATTTTCGGGTTTTGTGAAATCTAACACTTTTGCCATTAAGTATAGTTACCAAATATTAATAATGTTCAAATGTTCACATAGGTACCTTTTTGTTCAATATTTCCTATTATTTTTATTATACCTGTTATTTGGTAGCGGCTATGAATATTACCAAACCATTGTGAAATGCGTGCGTCCAGACAATAACCCGCCTAAAAGAGAAAGTAATTGAGATAAGAGCAGGACGATGATCTAAACTTATTAATCAGTCTTTAAGGACTTGCAAAAACATTGATCTGATTATTTTTTTTTATTGGGGATATAACACAGTTACATGTTACACTGTTATAATAAAAAAAATATAAAATAAATGTTGATTTACATATAACCCACATAAATGTCCACATATCGGCACAAAAGTAAAAAAAGTTACAAACATGCATACCTAAGAATTTTTATACACTGGTATTCATGAATAATAATCATTACGCTTTTTTTACAAATCCTATTCATGCTTAGAATTATCTGTAGTTCCAACGTGCTTATCTAATGATAATGGCATTTTATTGTAAGTAATATACCTACCTCACCTATTACTTCTGATTGTTAGCTCATAGATCTACCTATGAGCTAACAATCAGAATAGAATCTGTATAGAACAGAATAGAATATAGAATAAAATCTGTGTAACGTATCACACTCGAATATTTACGTTCATTAGTTGTATGTTATGATTACCCGTAGAAAAGGAAGGGGTAGTGAGATATTACATTCTTACTCCTCCTGTAATTAATTACTTAATTTATTATTTTTATTTTATTAATAATGACTCAACATTTATAACCGTACAGTTCGTACTTTAGGTATCTTATTTCGCACTTATAGGGTACACCAAATACTCGAGGCAATTTTTATGCAAATCCTCAGTAGATGTTCAAATTCACGTATTTCTGTATGTATAGGTATTGCTTATAATTTAAAATAAATTGACAGTATTTTGCTATCTTCTGTCTCAAACTGTGATTAACTAGAAGTAATGTATAAACTGTTTCAGCAATTATAATTTTAAATTTTGACTAAATTCGTGGTTCAGTGGCAAGAATTCACATAATTAATTATAGGTCCCGACACCGCATAACTCTGTGATTTATATTAGTCCGACAGAATTTCAGTTTTTGCGACGACACACGACATTAATTAACAACAGTCGTGGCCTGAAAAAAACTAACCCTAGTGTGTGTGACTAACTGTGATTGCTACCATACTTTAATAAAAACATGTTTGCAATAATATTTGAACAATAGTTATACTGTGCCTACTATTCTCCGTGTGGTGATGGACTAAGAATACAATTCCCCACCCGCTGTGCGTGTCGTAAAAGACGACTAAGGGATATAATATGCATATAACATCTAGGTAAGAGAAGGAAAACTCGAAATAAAACCCTATGCCAATACGTCTGATCAGCGTGGTTATAGTAGGTCTATTTCCCTCCTATTGTGGAGGAGACTCGAGCCCAACAGTAGGACGTATATAAGCTGAAATGATTATATAGGTATAGATACTATGAATTATTATTATCAAGGTTTTTGCTGGACATTTTCCCGGTCTAATCACCCTCAGATTCGGCTAGAGCGTCATCAGGCCTAAATGCTCGCATCTGCATTGCTCGAAAGCCTGCCTGCAGACTCATCAGTCTTCTCTAATGGCTTCAGCCACGGACCGGTCCGTCCCGTGAACCATACTCTCGCAGAAAACTGACCTCTGAGTAGTAGTAATTTGTTATTACGCTTCGTTGTGAGCGAGAAAGCCCGCATTTCAACTTTCTGAGGGTGTTTGTTTCTGGGCTTTTGTGATGCCTAAAGGCACCACCGAACCTTTAGTGCACGCATTCACACTCCCTTCACTTTCTCCTTACAGCGGCCTAGCAAAGGTCCATGAGCGGCAGCATCACTTACTATCAGACGTACTGTTTGCCACCGTTTGCAATAGCAAAAAATATTTCTCGGCAATACAATCGTTTACAGTAGTGTTAGTGGAAATTTGTTCAGGCCCATGTAGAACTCATTATACACGTTTACGAAATGCTTGAGTAAGGTGAGCGCTATAATGTGACTTAAAATTGGTAATATGATTCTAATGCTAATGAAAATTTATAATTTAGATTGCTTTTCAGTTTTAATTGAAAATTGCATAGATGTATCTTGCTCTGTTTTTCTTGTACCTATAAGTGAGAGAATACTTCAAATTCTCAAGTCAATTTTCTTTAAATTGCTCATTATTTAAAAATAATGTTTCTTAATTAAATGCCTTATATATAGACTACGCCATTCATACATATTAAAATTAATACGCCTCTGTAGCGATAATGGTGAAAGACGAAACAAGATCTGATATTATGGAGAATCAGATCAAGAAAGAACGCTTTTGAGAGTTTTCAGATAGTTAGAGCCATTTTAAAAATATAAGTAATATGGATTTATAATGGTAGAGGCTTCCATATATCGCTTCATTTGTAGAATGAACTCAAATTTGTATAGGGTGGAACTGGGATAGATGCCGCAGCGGGATAGACGCCTCATTTTCAAAAAACCTACCTTCCCAAACTCGTGACTAAGAATTAATTATATAAGCAGAAGCCATAGTGCCTCCGCACATTATTTTTCCACGGGCTGTCATCATTGAAGCCATATTTTGCTCGTGTGTGTAGTTTTCTCCGCGACGAACTCCAAAAACACGTAAAAACTTTGAAAGGTAGTATTTTATCGTTGTATAACTTTATAAGTAGTAATGAATTCTAATATATTTTTTATTACGCCAATATGCTGATTCATTAAGCGTGCATCTAGATGTAAATAGATGCTGTTTTATTTTTAATTTATTAAAAAAATACTTAGGCATCGATCCCTATCGAAAAGGATAGTTGCCCTGATTTTTCGAGGTATAGATGGCCTTAGGGGCATCTATCTCTCCATACACCATATATACCCATATGTGGGGCCAGTGTATATTTTTGAAACATTATAATGTCCTGTTATATCTTTGATGTATTTTCATATACCTATTTATAATTGAACTGGACAAGACGAAAGTCATGTCAAAGGCCCATGTCATTCCTGTACCGGTCCTAGTCGGCAATGCGATTCTCGAAGTTGTCGATCATTATATTTACCTAGGACAAACAGTCCAATTAGGTAGATTCAATTTCGAGAAAGTGATCAGCCGCCGAATCCAACTCGGTTAGGCAACGTTCAGGAAAATTAAGAGGATCTTCTCGTCCAACATACCTCAGTGTGTGAAAACACAGGATTGTGATAACCAGGAACTCGGCACTGGTGGTCGGCCTAATGGCGTGGCAACAGGTGGGTTATGGGCCCGCGCGCCGTCCTTTCGTCGCCCCGGACTGAACGGACGGTGTGTGTGCTTAGCCCACAAAAAAAAGGAGTGCGAGCTCGAGTATGTTCTTGGACTATTTACATAACAACTACAATCAGCTTTCGATGAAATGGATAAAAAAGCGTGAGAATAAACGAATTTTAATTATGGTTACGACGAAACGAAACGAAATTTCATTATGGTTGTGTCATATTAGTATTGTTTTAAAATACAACAATTAAAAGATTTAAGAAAAGTGCATCTTATTTTTCGTAATTAGAACCATATTTCTTGGAGAAAATGGCTGTTTTACACATGAAGAGCATGTGTTCCGCACTGCAGGCACCTATCCTCCTCCTTATTTCCATGGTGGGGCAACTATCCATACCAGTAGGCATCTATCCTCAAAAAAAAGGGGTCCACAAAAAGCTACATTTTGAAAAATCTATAATTGATAGGTCAGAAAAAACACATAACATTTCAAAACAAATGATTAAGCTATCTATATGTATAGAAATTATTCATATAAAATTGATATTTTTAAAATTAGGAAGCTTTTCAAAAAGTGGGGCATCTATTCCGGTTTTACCCTATGTAATTCGAAAAAAGAAACTCCAGTCCGAACTTTCTCTTAGTAAATCGACATAAAAAAGAATTCCGAATATCATTTAGCCGTTATTGTACCGGTGTTTGATCTGCAACGACTGCTTGTGCCTTCCCGACAAGAACGACATTAGCATCCACTTTGTTATTCATGTCGCAATCTCCAGCTCATTTCTATTCCGACAATATCACCGCAGAATGTGAAGCTATGGTAATGAGATTCAGACGTTTCCGACTTTCTTTTAAAACTTAATGATGTGTGCATACCGCTATGTAGACATTGTATTATGTATCTGATCTAAACTCACATTGCCAACAAATTATATACTTCTCTCCTAATATGAAAGTAAAATTAGCATCAATAAACTGCAAACAAAGTAGCTCGATTACTCTCCTACATCAAAGGAACAAAATAAAGCACGAACTAATAAAGTGACGCAATAGAAGATTGCTTTAATGCTTAAAGTCCCCGAAAGAGGGTTGATTGAAAGCTCCCCTAAGCGACATCAAATGACAGAGCAGTTTTCATTTTACTGAATAGATGCGCTAATTTGCATCATCTTTTAACCATTTCAAACAATATCTCGTCCTATGACCTCTATACTTTTTCATTGATGACGTCATATTCTATAAGGCTGGTACTCTATTCTAATTTTAGTTCATTAACTATTATACTTTTTGGTTTATGTTATCCCGTCAAAATATTGGATAGAAACTAGCAGGTTTCTATAAGCTGGATGAGTAGAATAGGGGCAATTAAGGTTCTTAAAGATAGTATTCCGGCGATTTTTTTTTTGTGGGTGGGCTGCGGTCGGCGCGCCACCGCACCACTCCGTCCGGGGCGACAGAGGGGCTTAAGCACGCAACTCCCGCAACCCACCCGAAAACCACGTCGCCTTCGTCGTTGGGCCGACCACCGGAGCAGATTTACATCAGTGGTCGGCCCGACGGAATACCCCCTACTTGGGGTACCCTCCCATCGACCGACGTCGGTCTTTCCTCACGCGGTCGGCCTCTCCGCGGGTGACGGACTAATCCCTGGTCACGTCACCCGCGGCCTCGGCTAGGGCGGCATGAGGCGTAGGTAGTTGCGCCTACGCCGCTATTCCGGCGATACCGTGGCAAACAGAGGTATTCAACCTATATTTTGATCACTGCAGCTGGCGGCACGGCGACCTGCTGTAATAAATAAGACAACCTGATTGCCGCCTTGGTGCCATCAAATCGTAAATAATGGTGTTTCTGTCAAGCTGAAATCTCACACCTCGAAAGAATACCTAAATTGGGCTGTTAGAGGCAAATTCTCATATCGTGATTGAATCTATATTTAAGCAATTAGTAGACACAGTTTTTAGTATAGTGACGGAATAAAAATACAATTCACCACTCCCTCTCTTGCCCATGTCTCTAAATGACGACTAAAGTATGTGTAGATAACATTTATCCAAGAGAAGAGACATAAAACTCGAAATAAAACCCTATACCAAACTGTGTGACCAGCAAGGTATACTAGCTCAATGTTCCTTAAATTGTGGAGGAGGCTCGGAGTCCAGTAGTGAACCGTATATGAGCTGTAATGACGATCAGACATAAATTAGTCATAAACTTTGTGAGTGGTGTAAAAAAAATGTTTGTAATTTTTTTATGATGTTCCCACTTACAATATTAGATACCAGATGTACCCACAATATTATTAGGTAGGGGTCAATCCATGAACCATAATGCCATTTATACAGTGGATTATTCGTTTACCATGAAGTGAAGTATTTACTACATATTTCAATTTAGTTCTAAGAGAATTAAATCCGTAAAAGAGAGAAACCCAGTAGCAATTGAGTGTCATTATTTTATCACGTCACAAAAAGACGAGCCGCATTCACGACGGGTGCGTATTTACAAATTTAAAATTCACTCCGTACTATGTGTGCGCGAATTCGACGCCCCCTGCCTTTATTGGCATCCTCATCGCCTCTTTATTAACCAGTGTTTGATCTTCGTGTGACGCATGAGGAAATAGATAAATTATTTGTTTTGCTTGACGTAAATCGCGATAAAGGGTATAGTATTTTTGTTTGCCAGTGTCAGCGTGTTCTAAATCATTATTTGAAGTTCGTATTAATGTCATGTGACGTTTGTCTTAGCGTTCTCGTTTAAGCGGAACATTAAATGTAAACGAGTCAAGTGAAGGGTTGTTTTCATTTCCGTGATTAGTGCCGGCGCATTGTGAAGATTTATCACCTCTCAGAACGCGAGTGTCAAATGGCGCGGCGGATGGCGGATATGAGCGGTATACCACGGCCCCGCGGCACGGTCCCTCATGTGATGGAATCATGCACTAAATTAAAACATTTTAACTTGACAGCTACCGTCACGGTTATACTGTACATGTTTTAACGGATATTTGCCCTTCGGAGAACAAAGATGGATGGAATAGTCTTTCAAATTAATTTTATTTGACATTAATGTATGGATACTGGAGTGAGCGGGTTTATTGCCGTTGACGGTACTTCGTTGAAGAACTATGCTCTTAAGAACTAATTCCATCCATTTATTCGGCAGCCTATCTAAATGCATTGTTAAATATATATAAGTCGACCGATGGATCGTACCACAAGGGCCACATTAAGCAGGCGGGTTTACGATTACAGATGGGGTATTAAGTCTCTTATAGGACTGCCCATTCGGCTAGTCCCGATCTCTTAACCGATCACCACGACTTCCACGGAAGAGTAAGGAAAGGGGAAACATTGGGTATTTACACCCCGTAAGCACGTGTAACAATTTATGAGTAAACAGTGATATGCCGTTTTAGTTCTGTGCTATTCCATGTTTCTTGTCTACCAATTAATACCACTTTAAAAAAACCTACCAATTTAAAAACCCAGTAGATAGACATTTTCCTCAACCCATTTTCATCAACGACTCTTAAATTTAAGGATAGGACCTTAAGGACCTAAGCTATATACATATAACATTAAGTTTTACAAGTAGACTTCTAAATATTAATTGTTGGTTTCGTGTTGTGTCGTCGATTTAATTTGTTATTTATATTACCTTATGTGTGATCTAAATTTTAGGGGTTATCGAAAGCAGACTTTACACTCGTAACAGCCCTCCCGTACCTATTAAAGAACACTTTTCTTTGGACCCTTAAAATCAGTCAATCTTTACGATTGAATTCAACGACAGTTGCTCAGCAATCGATTTGAAGGTGCTACCTGCTTTGAATTACGTCAGTTCTAATGACTTACCTATAGCTATAATAAAATGTCCAAAGAAATTATAAATTTAATTTATAAGCAATAGACTAAAAATTAAATAATAAAAAATAATGTCCTATTTTCAAATAAGATTGTTAAATAAAAAAAAATTAAAGCCATTAATTTTTATTTATATATATATATTTTTTTACGTATTTTTATAGTTCATTACACAGCTTATGGTATGTGTAATATTCAATAATTTATTTATTCATTGAATATCACAATTATTAAGCAACTCCCTATACTTTTCTGTTCTTGAACTATATGTCACTAGAGTTGGAATGATCGCAGCTACTGTTTTATGATGCGCACTGACAGCTCCAATAGTCGTGTCGCCTTACAACCAAATTAAAAAAAAATACGGACGGAACTTTTGTTTTTGTTATTACAATTTTATTCAAAATTGTATGACCATTTTCATATTTTTGAACACTGAACATGAATTATAATATTTTGTGTTTGCTAAATACATTCGCTTTTGTGTCTCGTCGTTTCCCTTCACATATTGAAGTATGGCAGATTAATGTGAATTCGAAGAAGTCGATATTACTTCTGAAGGGGGTCTAAACTAAACCACGTGATTTACAGCGACCGGGCACTGCTGTTAAAAAGTTGTAAACTGCTTGTGTTTCCGCCGCTTCTTGCAACAATGTTTTACAGTTTAGAAAACTTACCTATACATTAACATTTACACGCAGGTATTAACTATACATTCTATTCTAATATTTAAATTCATATCTATGAATAAAATAATATTGTAAACATCATATATAGTCATCCTCTCAGCTTATTTATATACCTACGTCCTAGGGTTAGAGTCGAGACTCCTCCAAAATAGGAGGGAATTTGGTCAACTATACTGCTACTGCTGCTCAGACGAGTTGGTACAGAGTTTTATTTCGAGCTTCGAGAAATATTATATATTATCGTAATTTACGTCATTCACGGGCAAGATAGGAGGTGGTGAATTGTATATAATTGTACCTGGCGACCTCACGGGCAGATTTTCAGATAAGACATATTATATTCTCTTCCGTCATTACAAATTTCTAACTGAGAGAAAATCGAATCCCTATGGTTGTCACTATAGGGTTTCGTTTCCCTTATTTTTTACTTAATACATTTTTTTTAAGAATTATTCTCGCGAAGAAGAACATCTTTCCTGATAAGTGTGTCTATATACTAATTTAGACAATTAACTATTCTAAAGCTCATAAATGAAATTCTTAAAAGACCTTATTATACTTTGTAAATGTTCCTAAAAAGTTCATATTAATTTATATTACTATGTTTGTGTCATGACATTTCTCGGAAGGTGTCTACACATATGGTGCGGCACTTTGAACTGAGTTTACAATTTATGTGCCGATATTAATCATAACTTGTTAATTAACGCTGTTTTTTATTTCAAGTACGTACATGTTACCGCCTTCTGTCAATACGTTTACGTGTTAAGTATATTATAATCCAGTTTTGGAGTATTCGTTGATATATTTTTAACTGCTTACTTCAATTACCGTTTGACATGAAATTGATAACTCAATAATTAAATTAAATACTTAAGGAATAAGACGATCTTTTCCGGATTTTTTGGATTCGCTCGTTTTTTAGCATTCGTAAACGATTTTGGATGACTAAGGTACATGAGACTAAAGAAGGAGCATTAAGCAGGTAATGCTGGTCATCGCTTTCCTTATTTCTTTTACAATTTTCTTTTAATTCTTTTATTTATAACCTTCAATATTAGCTAATGATTTCTGATGATTACGCGAGTATTACGCATTATAAATATAACTGTTTTTACGGATTTTATTACGTTTATATTTTTCAAAATGTCGGGCAATCAAAAATCACAACAAACGCGATAGAACACACAGCTGTTCCTAAGTGCCCGTCTCTCGGGTAAGCTACTTCTTGGGCCACAGAAGTTGAATACACACATTGTGGAGTTCTATGCTGTCCTCTTGTCTCCCTGAATAACTAGGTGGAGTGTCTCTAAACAGAACAACTTTTCATCACGTTTTACGTCTACTGTTGAACGAAGGCCAAGGAGTGGGATGCTATAATCACCACATTTGGTGCCTACCAATTTCTTGCATAGATGTCATAGGCATATTTTATCACTTAGTCGTCATTTACGACGTCCACGGGCAAGAAAGTTTCTTACTTCACCGCACGGAAGAGTCCGTCCGTGTACTTCATCAACACAATTGCCAATTAAAAATTGCTAATTGATTTAATTCCAATCGTCGGTTTCAGTTCATTAATATTAAGATTTTTCTTTTCAAAGAATAACCTTCCAGAAAATACTTTATTTCCATAAACAAGAACAACTGAAGTGAAAATCAGCTTTTGGGTACTTGTGCCATTGGATGATTAAGGGACCAAAATATTAAAGTTATTTACAAACAGTGAGATTACAAACTGTGAATAGTCCTTAATATGGATAAGTACGACAACATTTATGTGCGGATGTGTTTTAAACACATTTGTTGTATGAACTTCAAACAGGTGACAGCACTCATAGGTCGGTTTTATGGACCGTTTACTGTGTTTACTTTGAAGTGTAGATATGCATCGTTCGTTATAAGGTCAGTTCATCATCGTCATCGCAGCCCACGTAAGTCCCACTATTGGGGTCGGGCCTCCTCCACAATGGGAGGGAATTTGACCTCCTATACCATGCTAGTCAGACATGTTGGTATATGGGTTTCATTTCGAGTTTTCCTTCTCTTGCACAGATGTTATTTGCATATTATATCCTATAGTCGTCTTTTACGATATTTACGGGCAAAATAGGGAGCGTGCTGTGTGGTAGCGGCTTCGAATACTACCAACCCTTGCTTTGCTCGTGGGTGTCGTAAAAGACGACTAAGAGCCCTAGATTGACCCGGGCCAACTCTATCTGGTACCATTTGGGTCAACGATTACATTCCCAAGGAGGGTTGACGTCAGGCAGGCGGTCGGTCATAAAAGTCATTGCCGAAACTTGTTGCAATATGTCAAAACAGATGACATATTGCGTCGACCCCAAGTAATTGGGATAAGAGCAAGATGATGATGATAGGGAGTGGTGAATTGTATTCTTATTCCGTCACCACACGGAAAGGTCAGTTACTTAAAGTAAATAATTACTATTATTCACTACACACTTTTTTTTTGGGGTGGGTTATGGTCATCGCACGCGCCGTTCGCTACGTCCGGGGTACGAAAGGGCTCAGCACGGCCCCATAACCCACCACATTCCTTCCCCTTCGTCACTGGACCAACCACCAGTACCCAGTTCCCTGTCATCCGTGGATTCACTACACAACTTGGGAGAAATTAAAATAAAATCCCAGACCAAGATATCTGACTTGTACAGTGTATAACAGATAACATCCTTCGGATCATCATAATCATTTCAGCTCATATACGTCCCACTGTTGGGCTCGAGCCTCTTCCACAGTAGGAGGGAAATTGACCTTACCATTCCATGCTGGTCAGACAGGTTGGTATAGGGTTTTATTTCGAGTTTTCCTTCACTTGCATAGATGTTATATGCATGTTATATCCCTTAGTCGTCTATTATGACACCCACGGGTAAGAGAGGGGGTGGTAAATCGTATTCTTACTCCGTCACCACACGGCAAAGGCCATTGTATCAATTACACAGAATTTTTGAAATTATTGATGACTCGTTCTTTTAAAACATCTTCGCTCTTTAAAATACTTGACATGAAACATCGATATTTAAATCACTATGTCTAACTTAAGGTATCATAAACATTAAAATTTAAACTCATTTGAAGTAAAACATTAGCATTTGAAAGATAACTAAACTAAAGGATGTCAAAGCACCTGTTGCGAGGAAACATAAATCAATTAGTACAGTGCACACTGAGCTTTAAATAGATATGTATTTACAGTGTTTTAATATTTAAAAGCTATGACAATATTTTAAGAACTCGTATCGATGAACTTACAGTAAATCTGCACTTCACCACGCTTTACATCAGCCAGTAGTGTGTAATGTACAACTAGTAGGTACATTCATTTATTATCCTCATATACATGCCACTACTGTTAGGCTCCAACCTCCTCCATAATAGAAGGGAAATTGATCTACTATACCACACTGGTCAGACATGCTAGTATAGGGTTTCAGTTCAAGTTTTCTTTATCTTGCATAAATTTTATATGTATATTGAATCCCTTAGTCGCCCTTTACGACACCCACAAGCAAGAGATGGGTTGGTGAATTGTATTTTTCACTTCCTCACAATACGGAATTGTTCATTGATTAATATAAATGGATAAATTAAGCGATTAAAACTAATATAAAAAAGATTACATAAGACGTTATTCAGTCTATATTTTTCATTAAAGAGAAGACATGTCTAGGCAGGATTGGATACCAGGCAGGATTGGATACCAGACAGGTCACGGACGACAAGGAATCCGGTACCGGTGGTCGGCGAAGGAGAGGAATTACGGTGGGTTATGGGCCTGCACGCATTATTTTCGTCGCTCCGGACGGAATAGACAGCGTCTGCACTGACCATAGACCAACAAAAAAAAAATCTGTGTCGATAGGTATCAAAAACAACAAAGAAAGATATATATGTAAAAAGTTTTAATTTATAAATTGTAATTTGAGATCAAACGATTAATTAAATTTCCAAAAATAACAACTGTTTGTTAATAGTTTTAAGTTTTCCTTTCCTTCCGTCCTTATGACGGCTTTGTGTTCTTATTTTCTATCAAAGGTAATCTTTACCGCGAACCTCGAATCTGACTATTAATAAAGATAAGCAGATAATACAAGAAAAGGTAAACTAAAAACTTATATTTGTCCATTTAAACAATTTTTGCTACTATGATAATACGTATACTTATTTGCCTCACATTGGAAGAAACTTTATTTTAGTTATCGCTGGATATGATATCCAGCGATATCTAAATTAAAATATTAGTTCAAATAATTGATCTAATAAAATTATCATTTCAATACGTTTTAAGTCGTATATCTTTGCTAATAATGTGACCTTTATACTGTTCCCAGACAGGGAGAGTTCTCGACTAGAATACAAAACAGTTAACCGGGCCTCCCTCTAATTCACTTTACGCATAATTTAGTTAGGGCCGATAAATCTGTGTGAAAGAACATAAGGGTAGGATTCTATTTGATTACGATGGTTTGCTGTGATAACGGCTAGCTTTATATGATTATATAGATCATTTATACTTAACTAATTGTATAATCTCTATTTTAATCAGATTTTGATCGCATGTAATTTTGTTAGTGTCCATTTTGGATAAGATTTATTTTACTGGTTTTCACTTAATTGTAATCGATAAAATAGAAGTAAATAATTATTCAGTGATTATCTCCGAACATTTTATGATTATCTTCATCTTTTCCGTGTGGTGACGGAATAAGAATACGATTAATCACCCCCTCCTTTGCCCATGGATGTCGTAAAATACGACTAAGGGATAATAGGCATATAACATCTATACAGGAGAAGGAAACCTTATGCCAACACGTCTGACCAGCGTCGTATAGTAGGTCAATTTACCTCGCATAATGGAGGACGTCCGAGCCCAATAGTGAGACGTATATGGGCTGGGATGATGATGATCTTCAAATAGGATTTTATGCGAAATCTCGAATGTTAGATTAATCAAATACTACTTATATTTTTACTGACTGAACATTCTTAGTAATCACTAGCAACCTGGCCTCGCTTCGCTTTTAGTCGCTTTACCCGCGTAGTTCCCGTTCCCGTGGGAATACCGGGATAACATATAGCCTAGTTTACGCCCTGATATAATAGCTTTCCATTGGTGAAAGAATTTTTGAAATCGGTCCAGCCGTTTTGAAGATTACCCAGAACAAACAGACAGACAGACAGACAAAATTTTTTTAATCGCTATTTTAGGCATAGGTGTCGTGCAAATAACCATGTGAGCATGAAAACAGTCTATTATTTTGACATTATAAACAGACACTCCAATTTTATTTATTGGTATAGATTAATAATTTAAAAAAAGATAATTATAGGTTTAACGTTTAAGTATCTTAACAAGTTGTATCAACAACAACTTGTATCATACAATTGTAATAGCAAATTCCTCACTGATTCCACTTAGATATTGTAACGTAATCGTTGTTTGTGTGAGGTCATAGTGAATAAACCTCCTCTAGAATTGGAAGGAAATTTACCTACTATAACCACGCTGGTGATTTAAGGTTTTATTTCGAGATTTTCTTCTCTTGCATAAATATTATCTGCATAATATAATCCCTTAGTCGTCTTTTACGACACCCACGGTCAAGAAAGGGGTAGTGAATTGTATTCTTACTTTGTCACTACACAGAAGGAAAAGACAGATACTGAATATAGGTATGTATATACTATACTGTTACAGCGTTGTCATTCATAATGTTTAGATTTAGCTAGAAAACTGTGTATGGTGTAATGAAGTCGTGTTGGAGATGAGTTCGGTTTTTACGGCACGAGTCCGCGGCCACCCGCAGTGGCGACAATTCAGTACAGAACTAGCTTTGGCTTACGCTACGCCATGAACGTAATTTCAAGTGCGTAGCGTTATCTCACTGATAGTGTATATTGAAAATATGACAATATGTGTATGCTTACGGCTTGCATCATCAATAGACGCTGCAACAGCCCATCGAACACCTTTGATTCTAGGTCCCACAGGAAAGCTGCGACTATCGTGGCGCTAATTCATCAAAGCATCGATTCGATTTTTTATGCAGTAAATGAATTACTTACCTTTGCTTCAATTTGTTTAATATAGTAGCCAAGATGGCTTTGTGTATGATTCTAAATTAAAATTTTAATAAAATTACAAGAATTTTGCAAATAAATTTCTAGCGCGTTATTCAGCGTAGTGTATGCTAAGTTTCTTCTCTCGTTCGCTCCCCTCATAATTTCTGTGGTTTCAATTCGCTTTTTACGACGATTGTCGCCCACTTTGTGTCCTAAATTGTAATCAAGCAAAAATGTCGTAACCACCATAACTTGTTAAGCTAAGATTTGATTAAATCCACCGAAATAAACATTGTATTTGGTTGATTTGACTTGTAATATTTGATATAATCAGATAGTAAAGTTTTGTGTATCTTTAAACTTGTTAATGTTTTGATTAAAACAGTAAATATCATCACATTGTAGTGACTTAGCGACTTGTCGACGATAGTAGTCGATCAACAAACAGAAACGACAGATCCAAATCAGGTTTAATATTGAAGCCTTTTAGTGTAAAATGTTTAATTACACATACTACTAAAATATATAATTGTATATATAAGTATGCATAATAATAAACGCACTATGCATCCTTCTTTGTTTCTTTTTCCTCAAACATATCTCGTTAACTTAATCAGTGGACCGACCGTTTGTATTATCAGCTGATCATTGTTTGATTTTCCGTTACCCAATAAGTTAAAATGTTTGTCGCTATTAGCCATCTCTTAATGCATATAATTGCGAGGATTGATACTACATAGTGTTCTTAGACTGTGTTTGCAAGCCAAATATCTTCAGTCAATTTCAGTTCAAAGTCGGTTCAATTAGCTTATCTATCTATAAAAAATAAACTTACTATGATATCATTATGCTTATAATTATTGTGTGTCTGTTTGAACTAAGCTTAGTAGGTGGAACATATATTCTATTTCCATTTGAAGAAGTATACAGTTCACTGAACTTACTTTATATTGAGTATTCTCATGCTATTTCAACTTATGTCAGTCAGTCAGCCAATCTTAGGTTCGAGTCTCCTCCACAATAAGAAGGAAATTGACCTACTATACCATACTGGTCAGACGTGTTAGTATAGAGTAGGTATTATTTAGAGTATTTGCGAACCTCTTATATGCATATTATATCCCTTAGTCGTCTTTTACGACACCTATGAGTAGGATTAGTGTGGGTAATTATAGACTTACTCCGTCCCTACACGAGAAATTGGATATTAGGACTAGAGTATTAGAATGATAATAAGTGCAGCCATAAACTAACTTTAATCTTAGTAGATATGTAGTATGGCGACAGAATAAAAATACAAACCGTGTCATTTACAATACCCTAGGTATCGTAAAGGATAACATCGCCACAAGGGAAGAAAAAGCTGAAATAAAACCTTTTTTTTTTTTTTTTTTTTTTTTTTTTTTTTTTTTTTTTTTTTTTTTGGGTGGGCTATGGTAAGCGCACGCGCGGTCCCTGTCCGTCCGGGGTGATGAAAGGACGGCGCGCGGGCCCATAACCCACCCGTACCCACGTCACCTCGTTATTTGTTGGGCCGACCACCGGAGCAGATGTGACTTGTCATCAGTGGTCGGCCCGACGGAATACCTTTTCGGGTAACCTCACGTCTCGACGTACTGGGACGTCGGTCGCCATCGCGCGGTCAGCCTCTTTGCGGGTGATGGACAATTCCCCGGTCCGATCACCCGCGGCCTCGGCTAGGGCGGCATTAGGCGCAGATACTCGCGCCTGCGCCGCCCCAGTCGCCGGCGGCGGAACGTGTCGCCGAATAGGAGCTCTACTCGCACACGATCCGCCGCCTCCTTCCGTGAGATTACGGTCTCACAGAAGGCGGCGACCGCGTCCCAGAAGCTGAAATAAAACCTAGATAATCTTCTGGTTATTATGATTTAGTAAGCTAATTGGCGTCATCTGGAATCGAGCCCTACCTAACAATGACACGTAGGTACATGGACTAAGTAGAGTTTAATATTTACTTATACTTGCCGCGATATAATGGAGTAAGAATACAATTCGCCACTCCCTCTCCTGCCCGTGGAAAAGAGGACTAAGGCATATCTTGTGCATATTACAACTATGCAAGAGAAGGCAAACTCTAAAGACCAATCGATCTGACACACGAGGTATAGTAGGTCAATTTCCCTTCCAATATGGAGGAGGCTCGAGCCCACTAGTAGGACGTATTTGAGCTATAATGATGACGAACATACTTTTAGCTTCAAATACAAGGTTTTTTAAATTCGGCGTGATCCTATTTCATGAGAGTTTTTTGGATAAAAGCTACAGAAATATACACACATATCTGTAACTATTATTCCTATTACTGCTTTGTGACAGACTAATAACTTGTGGTGACAGACTAATAACTAATACAATTCACCTATCTTGCTCGTGGGTGTCGTAAAAGATGACCAAGGGATAAAATATGGATATAACATCTGTGCAAAAGAGGCAAACTCAAAACAAAGCCCTGTACCAAACCATCTGTACAACGGAATAGTCGGTCAACTCCCCTTCTCTTGTGGAGGAAGCTCTAGCCTATCAGTGGGACGTATATGAGCCGAAATTAAATATGTATGTAACTATTATCATTACGTAGTGCCAACTTAGTTGCCTTCATCATCCAACTTCATCAGCGAAAGCTTTTGAAATAAAAATGCAAATATCCACTCGGAAAATATATTCAATTTTTATAAAATCAATTTCAGGCATTTTTTAATTCGCACAATTTTGTACAATATACATTATAATATAATTTTACAATAACTGTTTTCAAGCTAACATTAATTGCCAAAGAGTTTTGGGATCTCAGACGACAATAAAAGCCAACAGGGAGAAATTAATTAAATATTGAAAATAAAGAACATAATTTTTGCTACATTCCTGGAAAATGTATAGTTAAGTTAATTGTATTATCAATATATTATATAATTAACAGTTATTCTTCAACAGATTATCTATTTAATGGAGTGCTAATAAACTCAACAAATTAATATTTTTTACGTTTGTCTTATTACTCACATAATAAATAAGTCAGGCAATGATATCTTGGATATATGGTATAAGGCTATTTTCAAATTATATTTTTTCAGCGCAATTGTTTAATATTCCATGATTGTGGTATATCTTTGTGCAAAAGTATTCAGTGAGAGATATATTGGCCGTGGTAATCTCTAATGGTAAATGATTAAAAGGCTTTGAAATACATCTTTATATATATATAATTATATATATATAAATCCTCTGTTCGTGTGTTTGTAATTGAACTCCTTCTAGGGACCGATTTTGATGATTTTTTTTGTGGCTGTTTCGATGGATATGAGAATGGTTTAGATTAATAATTGGAACCAGTAGGTGGTGCTGCGAACGATTACAAGGAGAATTTAATTTATTTTTTTTTAGATTTGAACACAACAACGTCTATTGGGTAAGCTAGATTTTTATAAAAAGGTGTATAGCAAAATGACAATACCTATAGGCATGAAGCAGCGATCATAAATAGAGAATAGCCCAGCAATAAAAAACGTTGAGGGCCAATAAATTATGATTTGAAGTAAAAATTAATTATTTAAGTATTTATTCTAACATCAATATTTTACAAAGTTTGTTAATTAATATTTTATAGTTTCCGCTTTTATTATCTATGGTTCAATTTTAAATGTAGGTACTTACACCAATAATATTATTCGTGAGATGGTTTTAATTGATGGTGGCAATCGAGCAAGCAGCACACCTGATGATGATACGCCCGCACATGGATCTTTACAATAATAGGGGCACAGTTAGGATGCTGCCTACTGTGAATAAAATGCTTTTCTCAAACTTCGTTTAAAGAAGGACATGTCATAGCCCTCGACAAATATTTTACAGCAAGTAATTCACCTTGCTTGCACGTAAGTGGGTGAAATGATTGTTGGAAACTTACAGTTGAAGACCATAATGTGAAATCAATGAACCCTACCAAGGTCGAGTGGTACGTTGATAAAAGGAGGACGTTGGTAGCAAATCAAACAGTTCTTCAGAGCAGCATGCCCATGAAAGTGCAGGTAGAGTACACAGATGTAATAATGTCACTTAATAATATGTGGAAATGCAATTTTGCAATTAGATTTGGCTTATATTTAGCAGAAGTCTACTATTCATTCTCATATTAAATGTAGGCTCCATTCCATTCCTGTATATGGGCAAATATAGTGATGTAAAATTTAGATTTTTACTAAGCTATTGTAATTAAAGCATCGCAATACTTGCGTATGGCGATAGTAAGGATGTTTCACATTTTCTTTACTCATATTCGCAACACCGTTAGGTATAGTAATTTTAGTTTATATTTAATATAAATCAATCCAAATTTTAGAAGTTGAATCGAAGCGATTTAATCTATAAGATTCTATTTATGAGAGTTTATCTCATTATAAATTGCCTGCATGCGTAAATAGCAATGTTTTGATTAAAAATTAAACTAATTGCACGTTTTTGTGAGCTTACAACATTGTTAAAATATTCGTATAGTCTGTGCTGTAATTAGGTAATGTATTTACTGAAAAAAATATTCGGTTTTTTTTAAATAACTGCTATTACATCAAAGTTTCCAAATAACACATTGAGCTTTAAAATTCGGTTGATTAAGACACGTTAAAATTATATCGTTTCATTAGTTATTTATGAGCGAAGTGAAATTATAAATATTTGCTTAGTTTTGTACAATAAATAAACTATTACATTTTTGTAATATGTCGAGATATTATTAAAATAAATTAAATCTGAAATTTTGGACTAAACAGTGTTTCTACTTAAACTAATATAACATACAATATCTAGCTATAATATGAGATAATTAATTATAATAATATCTATAACTGTACACTTTGAGTCTCACAACAAATAATTACATACACGGTCGAGGCATTGTCTATAATACACTTGTGGCTATGTAATAGCTTAGTGATATGTGGTATGTACAGGGTGTCGGGGCGGCAACTCGCTAGGGCTGCATCACAGCAGCGGCCCGTGATGCGGCCCAACAAGAGCCGCATGCCCCCGTCACACTAACGGACTAGGTTTCACATCCAAAGCGTGCTCCGGCGATCGGCTTCCAACACCACCCTCGCCTTGGCTATTCTCCTCTGAATCCGAACAAGACTCCGAACTCCCCTTCTTACCACCATTGTGTGTCTTCACATGCTTGGCAAGATGATCAGATCTCATAAACCTTTTATTGCAAACTGGACACGCAAACCTTTTCTCACCAGTATGTGTTCTCAGATGTCTTTGTAATTCATCTGACCTAGTAAATCGTTTACCACAGAACAGCCAGTTGCAAACAAAGGGTCGCTCGCCAGTATGCCAACGTAAGTGAGCTTTTAGGTGGGATGTCTTGCCGTAAACTTTACCACAGCCAGGTATGTGACAACTGTGTATGTTTTTCTTTCGAAGATGCGCCCCAGCAGGGCCCAGCCTTTCTGCCTCTTGGCAATTTGGACAGTCACATGTTGCTCGACCAGCGTAGCGTCGCTGTGATCTTGGCGAAGGCGCTTGTGGAGGCGGCGCTGGTGAACCTGGTGCATGTAAAGCAAAAGATCCTTGTGTCGGTAGTACGGACTTGTATGCATCTTGTAGCAGATGAGGTGCAGGTGGTAATAGATGTGCACCGCCTGATAACGAATGCGTTAATTGGGAGTAATCTTGTCCTGCATAATTCGCCATTTGTCCGCCGACGTCTAACCAACCGCTGTGTACATCCCACCAAGTGCTGCCTACAGCGCTAACGCCACTCATCTCAGCCGCTTTTAGTGCTCCAGTACTTCCTCCGCCGCCTACATTGAAAGGCCAAGACTCGTATGGGTGGCGGGAGTACATTGATCCCAGACTTGCACTGGATTCACTTTTTCCAAGAAGTTGGTCTCCCGATGAAGGGAAGTAGAGGTCGTTGCCGTAAGAGGGTGCAGCTGCACATGAGGTGGGAGCACGTCCATAAGGTGTGCATGGTGGCTGTTGTGAGCGGGAGACGCTGGCGCCAGGTGGTGAGTGAGTACCCGGGCTCTTCTTCCATGGGTGAAATCCTTTACCGACGGCTGCATCCGCTAGTGGCGGCGGTGATTTACTGGACAGTTTGTTGCATTGCGCCGCTAGCATCGCCAGGGGCGTGCCGCGTAAGCTCGGGTGTTCCTGGAACGACAGAAAATGAATAATTAATTATTTCGAATAAAAGGTTAATATTTTATATTTGGGTTTAATTATAAGGCTGTGTTTATACCGTGGGAACCAATGGAAGTATCAAATTAGATTTATAGTCTAATTTATATGAGAAGTGATGTTGTAGCCGCTCGTGCCTCGAGGCTAAAGAAACAATATAAATAAATTACAAGAAACGTATAGCCAGTTTATTTAGGTGGACAAGGCGACAGCTCCCTGCCGCTACTGCGTAGCCGGAGGACGACGTAATTAATAACAGAGGCTTACAGCACAGCTGGATGTCATACAACTTAGTTCTAAGTTTATTGACATTAAAATTCCTTGTGTTATCTTTTCTCTATAGTTTCTTTTAGTGATGGACTAATGCCATTTACTTCTATGTTTTCACTAACGACCTCTAAATTTTAGGTAACATCTAAGACAGTATAAATAACATTAATTTTATTAAATTTTTTGATGTTAATCGAAGGCCGTGTGGTGACGGAGTAAGAATAAAATTCACCACTCCCTATCTTGCCCATGGATGTCGTACAAGATGACTAAGGGATATAATATGCACATAAGATCCGTGCAAGAGAAGGAAAACTTGAAATGAAACCCTATACCAATATTTCTGACCAGCATGGTACAGTAGGTCAAACTCCCTCCCATTGTGGAGGAAGCCCGAGCCCAACAGAGGGACGAATGTGGGCTGTTATGTTGATGATGATGATGAATCGAAGTTAAATAAAATCATCATCATCATCTTGCTCTTATTCCAATTATCTGTGGTTGTCTTAATAGTTACTTTTCTTTAATAATGCGTATTCCAAAAGATTTCCCTCACTGTATTGATGATTGGAATTATCTTTGAAGTCATCTACAACTACCTACATACAATCTACTAGCCCTTTTTTTATGCAAATCGTGTTTCAGTGATTGATTGTTTAGATAAAACCTAAAACGCGATAGCATCTAGTATCTTCTAGCATAGAGAATCTTTTCCGCAAGCTCGCTCCACGGCTCGTCGGCGCGGCGTCCGCCCTATCGTGGCTTATGCCGAACGTGGGCGGACCGAGCGCCACGTGCCGACGGCTGTACACTGGGGTCATCCGGTCGATGGCCCTGTACGGCGCACCGGTGTGGGCGGGGTCCTTGACCGTCCGACTTAGGGCCCTTCTGTGGCGACCACAGAGGGTCATGGCGGTCAGGGCCATCCACGGATACCGCACGGTGGCAACGGAGGCAGCGTGCCTATTGGCCGGGACTCCCCCGTGGGACCTGGAGGCGGAGATGCTCGCTGGATTGTATCGGCGGGTGACGGGGGTGCGAGCGGAGGGCGGTGAGATCTCGTTAAGGGAGCTCACCGCCTGGCGCGTCGACGCCCGCCGAGACGTCATTGCCCGTTGGGCAGTCTGGCTGGAGAGGCCTCGGTTCGGGGTGCGAACCGTGGAGGCCTTCCGGCCGGTGCTGATGCAGTGGTTGAAAAGGCGGCACGGGGTGCTCTCCTTCCGACTAGTGCAGGTGTTGACGGGGCATGGGAGCTTCGCCAAATACCTGCACAGGGTCGTATGGAGGGAGAGTACACCGTCCTGCCACCACTGCGATTGCGACGAGGACACGGCGCGCCAAACGCTCGAGGCTTGCGCGGCTTGGGCAGTGCAGCGCCGTGAACTCGTCGCAATCATCGGTGCCGACCTGACGCTGTCGACCATCGCCCTAGCGATGGTCGACAGCGTCGGGAATTGGGACGCGATCGCAGCCTTCTGCGAGACAGTAATCTCGCAGAAGGAGGCGGCGGATCGTCTGCGCGTGGAGCGCAGCCTCGATGAGGAGATCCGCCGCCGGCGACTGGGGCGGCGCAGGCACAACTATCTGCGCCTCATGCCGCCCTAGCCGAGGCCGCGAGTGACGTGACCGGCGATTAGTCCGTCACCTGCTGAGAGGCCGACCGCGTGAGGAAAGACCGACGTCCTCCCCGAGGCGTCTGGCGCTCGACGCCCGCCGGGACGTCATCGCCCGTTGGGCAGACCGGCTGGGGAGGCCTCGATACGGTGTTTGAACCGTGGAGGCCTTCCGGCCGGTGCTGATGCAGTGGTTAGAAAGGCGGCACGGGGTGCTCTCCTTCCGACTCGTACAGGTCTTGACGGGGCATGGATGCTTCGGCAAGTAGGTACCTGTACAGGGTCGCTAGGAGGGAGAGAACTCCGTCCTGCCACCACTGCGATTGCGACGAGGACACGGCGCAGCATACGCTCGAGGTCTGTGCCGCTTGGGCAGAGCCGCGTCGTGAACTCGTCGCAATCATCGGTGCAGACCTGACGCTGCCGACTATCGCTAGGGAGATGCTCGGCAGCATCAGGAATTGGGACGCGGTCGCAGCCTTCTGCGAGGCAGTTATCTCGCAGAAGGAGGCGGCGAGTCGCGAGCGCGAGGAGCACAGCCTCGATGATGCGACCCGCCGCCGGCGACTGGGGCGGCGCAGGCGGGAGTACCTGCGTGCAATGCCGCCCTAGCCGAGGCCGCGGGTGACGTGACCGGGGATTAGTCCGTCACCCGCCGAGAGGCCGACCGCGTGAGGGAAGACCGACGTCCTTCCCGAGGGGGGACGCCGGTCGATGGGAGGGTACCCCGGGTAGGGGGGTATTCCGTCGGGCCGACCACTGATGACAAGTAACCCTGCTCCAGTGGTCGGCCCAACGACGAAGGCGACGTGGTGTTCGGGTGGGTTGCGGGAGTTGCGTGCTTAAGCCCCTCTGTCGCCCCGGACGGAGTGGTGCGGAGGCGCGCCGACCGCAGCCCAACCCAAAAAAAACAAAAAGCATAGAGAATCTAGGTTCTACTAATTACTTTTTATTATTGGGTCAAGTATTTTCAAGAAAGTGAAAGAAATTAGGTAGACGTTGAAAATCGAAAATCTAATATACGAATTGTAAACTATCGATATCATCTCAGCTACTATATGTCCCACTATTGGGCTCGAGGCTCCCCCATAATAGCGAGGCAATTGACCTACTATACCACGCTAGAACCGAGTTGGTCTATACCAACTAAACTATACAAACCCTATGCTTTTATTTCGAGGTTTCCTTCTGTTGTTATATGCATATTTAATATTTAAGCCAACTTTTACGACACCCACGAGTAAGATAGGGGTGGTAAATTGTATTCTTACTATGTCTGCGGAGAGTTGTGAACTATGGATATGTGAATAACTAAAAGACCGTTTAAGAAGCTATAAAATCTATGGTAGGTACTTAGATATAGACTCTACAGTTTAGAAAAAGATACAAAACGATGTAGCAGACGGATAGAAAGGCTATCAGCATTAAGATCACACAAGTATGACTTATAAGCTTAGACGATTTGAAGAAGCTACTTTAATTATTTTTATTCAGACACTTCACCTTATCGTACCCATCAGTTGATTTCTTTACCCAATAAGGAGTTTGTTTAGTAGGTTAAAAACATTAATAGGATAATGGTAAAAAAACTACTTTCATATATGAATAAAATGTAATATCACTTCTATATAAGAATATATATTCTATAATAAAATATCACTTCTAGTATGTAAACGAAATAATAATACAAACCATTGAAGGGAAGAAAAACTCGATACAAAAATTCTTGTTAAACCGTCCGGCCAAATGTGCTACAATCACCCAATTTCCTATTTTTACCCAAAGTCATACCTAACATTAAGTGACACCTATGTATATATGCTTTGAGAATAAGAAAATATGTAATAACATAACAGCTACTAAAAAAAATAAGCCTTTCGTTGATGTTCTTTTTGGCTTCATAAAGGTGAGAACCATAAGAGCATCCGGCCGGATATTTCACCCCAATATGGGACACAATGGTTTGATAAAAAACTTCCATTGTATGCAATAATATAATTCAGGGATCACAACACGGAGTTCAGGGAGGGGTTGATGAGGTACGGGGTGCGGAGGGTCAGCGACCACGCCCCTTTTATTGTGATTGGTGCAGCTGTTGCGTCGCACTGTGCCACCCCTTACTGTTGATCTTGTTTTAGTATATTATTTATAAAAAAAAATAAACCCATTCGGATTATACTTGAATGATTTTAAAACCATAAAATTTACCTATAGGTTGGTAAGATTTCTTCTGCATATAAATTATAGCATACTAGCAACCCGCCGTCGCTACGCTTCGGTTTCAGTCGCTTTACCCGCGGCGTAGTTCCCTTTCCTGTGGGAATACCGGGATAAAATATAGCCTATATTACTCCCTGATATTATAGCTTTCTATTGGTGAAAGAATTTTTGAAATCGGTTCGGAGGTTTAAGCGTGAAAGCGTTACAAACAAACAAACATCCTTACTTTCGCATTTATAATATTAGTATGGATAAGCTGAGTAGGTACAGCTTGCTCTCATTGTGTGTGTGTATGAATCTCTTAAGATTCATACACAATTACTATTGTGTATGAATCTCTTTCACAATAAGAGGCCAATTGCCCTACTACACCATGTTAACCAAACGGATTGCCGCAAAATATAACAAATAATCCATAAAATATGATAAGATTTCCGTATGGTGACGGAGTAAGAATACAAATCACCACTCCCTATCTTGCCCGTGGATGTTGTAAAAGACGATTAAGGGATATAATACGTATATAACATCTATGCAAGAGAAGACAAAATCGAAATACAGGCCTTTGCCAACCTTGCTTGAGCCCAGCAGTGGGCAAGGTAACGCAACTCCTTGTTTCTCACAGGTGACCGTAGAGTCGGTCGAAAGGATTTTAAGCATACCTACCTATAACATGACTTTAAGAGAAGAGTAACTCGAAACGTAATTTTTATAAGTGGGAAACAATTCGTCTGGTATCCAGGTTTTAGGTACAACACTCACTTCATGTCTATTGTGAAAAATAATTATGCATGAGATAGGTATAGTCTATACCAATAAATAAAATTGGAGTGTCTGTTTGTAATGTCAAAATAATAGGCTTTTTTCATGCTCACACGGTTATTTGCACTATACATGCCTAAAAATCACTTTATATTTTTTTTGTCTATCTGTCTGTCTGTCTGTTTGTTCCGGGTAATCTTCAAAACGGCTGGACCGATTTCAAAAATTCTTTCACAAATGGCAAGCTATAATATTAGGGCGGAAACTAGGCTATATTTTATCTCGGTATTCCCACGGGAACGGGAACTACGCGGGTCAAACGACTAAAACCGAAGCGAAGCGAGGGCGGGTTGCTAGTAACTAATATAATTATGTGTCAACTAACTAAGCATCAATATTTCCACTTTTCGTCGTTATAACATAGTGAATATGGTTTCAAAATATAACATGTGCTCACTTTTTCATTCGATAGCCGAAATTACGAGCCTTCAGTCGCCTCTAAGTTACCAATTACATAATAAGCTTGTGGGGCCAAATGACGCAAGTCGCAAGTATAATAGTCATTATAATCCTTGTTTCCTTTAACACCTAGAAATGTTGAATGAATGAATGAATCTATATTGTCAATAATCATCACGAGGAGAGAAAGAAAGATTTGAGTTTTAAGATGCGTCGTACATTTCATTCTGGAATTGACTACCAGAGAATTAAAGAAAGAATAACTTTAAGATTGAAACGGAAATAAACTGGACGTCCCTATAAAAAAAAAAACCTTCTAGACTTCTATTTGTATATTTCTTGGAAGGTCATCATCGTCGTCTCGGCTCATAAGTACCTATCGGTATCGTAGGATAGGAGGGAATTTGACCTTACTGTACCAAGCAGGTCCGACATGTTGATATAGAGTTTTATTTCTGATTTTCCTTCTCTTGCATAACCTATTATACCTATTATATCCCTTAGTCGTCTTTTAAGATATCCACGGGCAAGATAAGGGAGTCTTTAATTGGCACTTTTAAGTCACCACATGTGACATAATAAGTGCAATTCTTATGTAATTCTATTCGTAACTATTGGTCTATAAACAAAGTTAGAACCAAATTTAACTATTAGGTACATCTAAACACGGATAAGAGACGGAGATAGTCTTAATTACGCTCACAATGTATTATTAATACTTACCGGTTGTAGGCGAGTGGCGGCATTTTAGTAAATAGAAATAATGGAGGCGGCCCATGCGATATCAACTGCTAAGATCTACGGAGCTGAGTTGTAAATATGGCTGCGCTCTCAATTAACTCCACGACAATTACAATTACCATAAAAAAATAATAAAACTCCGCCAAATTGCGGTCGGCACTTACGTCGCCAGTGTGAGCCGCATTACCTCCACGAATTATTATTTGCTCTCAATTACAAAATTGTTTGTTGTCTTGATTTTTATTTTTTTTTATGACAACCGCAATTGAAATGTAAGTAATTGATATTGTGAAAGTAATAAACGTTTTCGAGTAGGTATCATTAAAATGTGGATTTTTTTATAAAGATATGTGAACGAGTCTTTAGATTTCTATACGCGATAAAATCCAGAATACAGAAATCAGGAGACACTGTTCTACTGTCCCCAAAATAGCTCGAAGAATTATCACATTGAATCAACAATTAATTCGGAGGAAAAGTTTTCGAATGACGATCACGAGTATACGTATACGATGCAGCGACGATGTCCTACCAAGTAGACTGACGACATCTTAAAAGATGCAAAGAACCGTTGGATGTAGGTGATACAGGATCTTTCTGCGGACATTTTTATGAAGCAATCTGTGTCTAGAAATGAACTGCAGTGGGCTCATGGATGGACAGTGATATGAATAATAATAAGAATTAGAAAACAATAAACATTGGTTCTAATTAAATCTAAATAGATTTAATTTCTTAGTCGCTACAAATTGGAAAAATATAGTCGAATGGTATCGCTTGAAGTGCTACGCAATTCGATTTCTATAAATACTGGTATCAAAATGTATATAAAATTGACACAATAAAATAATAAATCATCTCGAAATAACAATTTCAAGCAATTTACAGATATAATGAGTATAAGGCGACGAGTGTTAGAATGGGCAGAATTGATTCGATCGAGCGAGACATAGTCGGCAAGTCGGCTGAAGTCATAATTACCCTAGGCATTATGTTCCATTTGGGAGCGGGCGCAGGCCGAAACAGAGTGATACTGGGTAATTGGTCGTCAAACGCGCCTCGAGATTGGATCAAAGCGTAGATGACGCCTCGACCGAGACCCGACAGTCCGGCGCCACTTCCACATTATACAATGTTGATGGCTTTCGTTGTCAAAAATGACGAAGATCTTTTGTCATAAAAAATATGAGATGAAATAAAACGAGATTACCTAATGCAAGCACGAAATTGTGGTATCACCAGGACAGGTAGTCACAGCTGACGTGGTTCATGGAATCGGCTTGTATTTGTGTAATTAAGGGGAAAGGGCCTGAATGAAACTAGGGACAAATTTGTGCTGATTAGTTCCTGAAAAAATTTGAAGGGTTAAGTAAAGAATGTTGTTTTTATATCAGGACTAGTTCTTACGGGATGCCGCTATAAAATTATAGATACATTTCTTAAGATCATTTATTTACAAACAATTTTGACATCGCCTTTTTATTTTATTTATAAAATGTGCATTACGTCTGTTACCTATGCATCTGGTATATCGTTGAACTGAATTAATGAGTTGAATTAAGGTACCATATGATAATGGGATAAGAATAAATTTCATTATTATCCCCTTTATAGCTCGTGGGTGTTGTAAAAGACGTCTAAGGGATTTAATATAGGTACGTATAGAATCTATGCAAGGAAAGAAAAACTCGTAATAAAACTCTATACTAACACGTCTGGTACCAGCGTAGTATACCTAGTAGGTAGGTCAATTTTCCTTGTGGAGGAGGGCCGTGCCCTGCCCAGCAGTGAAATATAGATAGGTATATGAGTTGAGATAACCATGAATTGAGGTAGAGTTATTTGAAGATTATGTATGTGACTTGTAAATTACTTCCTTCAAGATCACGAATTTAACATTTTGGTTCTTGATATTTGATAAGTGAATCTATTACTAGGCCCGGTCTCCGGACTCATTTTCTTATACACATATGTAATTGAAAATTACATAAAGAAATGGGGTTCTGGTTTTCGGCAATTTCTTCTGATGAGCGATAAGAGCTTTACATAGACCTAGGCCAACTCCATTTGAAGCCATTTGGTCAACAGTTACATTCCCAAGGAGGCTTTGCGTCAGGCAGGTAGATGGTCATAAAATTATTGCCAAAACTTTTGTAATATGTATTATGAAATAAGACTACATGTTGTGTCGACCCCAAGTAATTGGCCTAAAATAACCATAGATGACAATTGCAGTCTTTTTTTTATTACTAACGGTGGCAAACTAGCAAACAGTCCACCTGACGGTAAGTGTTGCTGCCTTTCATGGACCTTTGCAAGGCCACTGCCGGCTGCGAAGAAAGTAAAGGAAGTGTGAATGCGTGCAATGAGGTTCGGTGATACTAAAGCCATCACTTTTTATCCACTACACGCAAACACCCTCAGAAAGTTGGGCTGCTGGCTCTCTCGCTCACCGAACGAAGCGCAGTAACAAATTGCTTAGTAGCAATTAGTAGTCTAGTAGTCTAGCAATAAGTAGTCTCGGACGTCGATTTTCTGTGAGTGTGGTACTACCCCGGACGAACCCTCCCACGGCTATAGAAAGATAACTGTCAACAGTATGACCACTATTAAAGTTGTAGTTTATGGCGGCTTTATTAAAAGCTAATATATTTTAGGGGAAGTGGATGGATAATATGCATAAACAATGATGAATGTATATAAATAATAAAACACAGCAATTAAATTAGTATGTTTAAAGTTCAATGGTATTGTATAAGTAGGTACGTATTTAAAAATATGCAAACAATATCTTCCGCATGTAATTATCTAAATAGTAGTCATAACTTAAAACATAAGTACATAGATACTGTTGCACGATAAAAACACATTAAATTTAGGTACAAACAACCTTTGGCAATTTGTTTGTTTAATAACACTGTAATTGGTAGGAAACGAATTTCAAATGTAATTAAGACAAATACGACTGATTAGTAAGGTTACGCATGTTTTTGATAAATGGCACGTTGAAATAGCTACGGTTATTGAAGTCGATACTCCACACTATTTTACTATATTGGTATTGCTACTGATGATTATCATTATCATCAGCATCATTCAGCCTATCGCCGTCCACTGCTGGACGCTACAATGCGCGGTCTTGTTCCGTCTGCATCCAATGACGCTCAGCAACTTCACTAGGTCGTAGATCCTACTAGTATAGGAGCGATTTGCACTTCGTCATCCGATATATGGTTGCCACTCGAGAACCTTTATTCCCTAACGGTTGTCGGTTAGCTGAGCGATGTGGCCAGCCCATTGCCACTTCAACGTACTAATTTCTAATGCTATGTCGGTTACACCTGTGCTTCTACGGTTTCTCGTATTTCGATGTAGATAGTCGTCGCTCTACAGCCGCGGGACGGTCGGTCCCGAATCCAGACACACCCACAAAAAATCGACGTCTGAGTAATAGCAATTTGTTACTGCACTTCGACACCACACGGAGTAAGAATACAATTCACCACCCCCTTTTTTGCCCGTGAGTGTCGTAAAAGAAGAGGAAGGTATGTTATATACATTTGTACCGACAGATAACATCAATGCAAAAGAAGTAAAACTCGAAATAATATGTTTAAAAATAACCTCTCATTATGCTCTTATCCTAATTATTTGGTATGATCGATTCAATATTGTTATTCATAGTACATATTGTAAAAGTTTTAGCAATAGTTTTATTACCAGCCGCCTATCTGACGTCAAACCTCCTTGGAAATGTACTTAATTGTTGACCAAACGGCATTATACGTAGTTGATCCAAGTCAATGTAAAGCTCTAAGATGTATCAATGAATTATTAATAAATAATAATGAAAAGTTAGGATTTTTTTAATTTGCGTTGTACAGGATTCTCTAATGAAGATAACGTCGTAATTAGCAGATGGATCGGCAATCGCTATTGATGCTATAAGTTTCCCAGGAGAGTGCTGCTCCCCATTCTTTTGGTGATAATTCAGCTGTCTTTTACGACTCCCATGAAAAAGTGTGACGTGGTGACACAATGCAATACAAAGGTTAAAAATAATCCTTAAATTATTTAGACGAAACATGGGACCAGTATGATTTAATTGTATCTAATGTTTTTGATATCGACTCAAGCATTAGTGCGGTTACAAATTCACGCGTTTGTGCGTTTCTTAATGTCTCATTATATAAATAACAATTTAGATTGTTATTAAGATTTGTGTAGTGCACTTCCAACTCGGCAGAAATTAAAGAAAATAAGAAAAATTAAACTATTTTAAGGGATTTTATACAACACTTTATGTTCACGGTCATGGGCGTACTGTGTGAACGCTGAAAAGTGTTCGAAACGTCGGGAAATTCGCAATTTAAATACAAACGCGATTAAATCTGTAAAAAATAGTTTTATTTATAATATGTAATGCTCGCGTAAACATTAGGAATCATTAAGAAAAAATAATTATTATAATGTACTAAAATCGTGGTTATTGAAAACGAGGTTATTGTCAAATATATAAGGAATGATCATCATGTCTATCGGTCGTCGGTCCCCACTAGGTCGATCGACGACCTGGTGAAAGTTGCTGGGCGTCGTTGGATGTAGGAGGCACAGGACCGCACTTTGTGGCGTAACATGAGGGAGGCCTACGTCCAGCAGTGGACGGCGACAGGCTGAAATGATGATGATGAAGATCATCATCATCATCATCTCAGCTTATATATGTCCCACTGTTGGCCTCCTCTATAATAAGAGGGAAATTGACCCACTATTGCACTCTGGACAGATGTAATTGTATTTCTCTTGTCTTTGTCCTTCTCTTCCCACAGTCGTATTTTATGACATCTACGGGCAAAATAGGGAGTGGTGAATTGTATTCTCACTCCGTCACCACACGAATACCTATATTATATAAAAAATCAATTCTTAAAAATTACAAAATAGTAAAATCCCACTTTCGTCAGCATTAAGCCTTAATATTAAATACATAATCCAAATAAATGAGTATTTGATATTTTTCCATCGTTAAACTTAATATAATATACGTGGATATAATTAAATGGTTAAATTACGTAGTGAAAATGTGAGACCAAAATTATTACATTAACGTATAAAGCAATAAATCGTCGTAACTGAAGTTGAAAGCATCTCGCGGCCGTGGAAAATGGCTGGCTTCACGCAGATTGGTTAATTTTAAATTATCTACCAAAATTATGATGAACCAAAATGAATATTCAGCCGAAACGCTTAGCCCTCGACGTGTTATTAACATGATCGTGAAGTCGTTACTTACTAAATTGTATTTCATAAAATTCATAACTATACTTATGAGCTAATATTTTTTTCGACAACACGTTATTGAATATAATGAGTCTAATCTTTATTCGGTCGATGATCGTACACGTGATAATAATATCGATTGGTTATTTAAATATATTACTTTCATCCAGAGTTAAAAGTATTGAAGAATAAAAGGAGGTATAAAGATTGTTACATATTTTTGTGTATCTACTTTAATTTTTAATAACCAATATAATAAATGATGGTCTTGTTGAATATTTACTGTAATTTGTAACTGATGTACTTCCAAATCATTGCTATAATACATACTTATATTGGATACTTTTACTCGTCGCCATGTTTGTAGTTTTTCCCTCTTGAAGTAATATGATTTGCACGTGTTTTTAAGTGTTTTTTTTACGACAGATGCATGAGTAGAAAGGATAGTTATATTTTGCAGTACAATATAGTATTACTTCTTAATTTATTAATAAAAATATGAATAACTATGAGCAAGAATCTCCGTATGGTGACGGAGTAAGAATAAAATTCACCACCCCCTAACTTGCCCGCGGGTGTCGTAAAAGACGATTTAGGAATTAAATATGCATATAATATCTATGTAAGAGAAGGGACACCCAAAATAAAACCTTATACCAATCTGTCTGATAAGCGTGGTAGATATTTGCCTCATATTATGGAGGAGGCTCGATCCCAATAGTGGGACGTATATGAGCTGAGATGATGAGCAATTATGTTTAAATAAATTAATCTTTTTAATACACTGAGCTCTTAAAATGGTATTTAAATATCAATATACTTAGTTATACAGCACCAATGCATAATTCATTTTAAAATATTACATCATTACAGGAACAAAGCTTACAGTGAACCACTTCTGAAGCAATTGCTGTGATTTCAGTCTATAAGGCAACATTAAATTGCCAATGGATAATTGCGCAATTAGGGAATTATCGAGTTAATTCCGGGTGAAGCCGAATGCCACCGCCGACGTCGTCAGCAGCAAATATGAGCTCCCTTTATACTCCAATGATTCCAACTAAAATTACAACCAATTTAACAATTCATAACATAACAATTTAAATTGATTTTGATGTTGTTGCAACATATGTATTCACATTAGTTTTCATATATTTTTTATAGACTAGTATAATTTAAATCTGTTTTATAATCATATCATCGGTTTTAAAAACTTGTGCAGCATAATCTTTAGATAGATTTATCTAGTCCCCGTTACGTATTTGATTTGTGTAGCTGCTTAGTTTTGAGGAGGAAGAATACAATTTACATCGCTTCTTGCTTTCTCGTAGGTACTGTAAAAATCCGACCACTAACGTCAAGTCACCCTGCTCCAGTGGTCGGCCCAACGACGAAGGCGACGTGTCACGGGTGGTTTACAGGTGTACGTACTTACGCCCCTCTGTTGCCCCGGACGGCATGGTGCGCCGACCGTAACCCACCCCTCCAAAAAAAAGGTACCCACTGTAAAAATGACTAAAGAATACAAAACGCTATATGAATCGATCTGACCAGCATAATGTGGTAGAAATCTACTTGCATCAAATACGTGCAATATGTGTAAAATTATCAGTATTTAATTCAATCCAGATCCAGAACAAATATTTGTTTATATATAATACCTACCAGCAACCCGCCCTCGCTTCGTTTCGGTTTCAATCACCTTACCCGCGTAGTTCCCGTGGGAATACCGGGACAAAATATAGCCTATGTTACTCTCTGACATTATAATAAGCTGCTTTCCATTGGTTTTTGAAATTTTTAAAATCGATTTGGCGGTTTAAGCGTGAAAGCGTAACAAAGAAACTTACTTTCGCTTTCATAATATTAGTACCCAAGGATTTTCTGTGGGGTGACGGAGTAAGAATACAATTCACTACCACCTATCTTTCTGGGTATCGTAAACCTTATAACAACTATGAAAGAGAAAGAAAACTCGAAGACCTTACACCAACACGTCTGACCAGTGTGGTATAGTAAGTTAATTTTCCTGCTATTGCGGAGGAGGCTGGAGTCGAAAAGTGGTAAGTATATTTAGGAGCTGTGATGATAAAGATACACAGAAGTCTTTGTTTATTCACAGCTTGTTAATAGAAATACTCGTTAATGGATTATTATTTCGGCTCATCTAAGTCCCACTACTCATTAATCGATACTATACTGTTAATAAAGCGAGAATATGACATCGAATTACAAAATAATTCGCTACGTCTGCTCTGCTGCTAATTATCCCAGCAACGTTAGCAGTTAAAGGGTTCAAAGTGCTATTTGTCATATGACACTTGGAAGGGGAGAATATTGATCGGTTCATCCTATAATGTGAGTTGTTAGCTCGAAACATGGCCTTAATATGTAGGCCAAACGACGTATGATGTCGTAAAAATAAGTTACATGAATTAAGTAAAAGATAATGACTTTGGAACATTATTTCTACATTAAGGTTTATCTGCACGCGAACAGCCTCGTTGATGTGTGAAATTCTTTTACCACTTTAATTACTGTTAATTAGATAATTTCTTTGTTGTTTAGGCTTGTGTAGAAGATTTTTGTGTACCTATTGTATGTAAATCCGTGTGGTGGCGGAGTAAAAATACAATTTACTACTCCCTATCTTGGTCGATGGTGTCGTTAAAGACTAGTCGTCTTTGGGGACGGGAGGAGGGAAATGATATTCAAATAACAACTATGCGAGAGGAGAAAAACTGGACATAAAACCCATTTGACCCGAGCGGTATAATAGGCCAATTTCCCTCTTATTGCGGAAGAGGCCCGAGATCAGCAGTGGGACTTACTTATGTGGGCTGAGATGATTTTATTTAAGCATCGGTCCATGTTTAGTGGAATATACAAAAATGAAATAGGTATATCAAACCTGAGTAAGTCAGATTTGGGTAAGCGAGAAAGCTCCATTTGTGAGAGTATTATCCAGGTGTGGTCTTTTATTAGCTTTACCTCTTTAGAACCTCAATAAGTGAGAAATTGAAACCTGTATAGATACCTACGTCAGTGTCAAAACCGAGGTCTACGACCAGTGCATGTTACCAGTGATGGCCTCATAACCAAGACCAAAGTCGCTCAGCGTGTTACAGAGGCCTAAGTGTCCAGCAGTAGGCGGCGATAGCCTACGTGAACTAAGATTTGCTTTCTATGAATCATTTTTAAATTTCGAAGAACTCTTTGATTTAAATGACCAAATGGATGTATTTTATTTAATGCTTTCTTATAGTTAGAGGAAATTATATCCGATTTTAAAAAAATATTATCTGTTTATAATTTTATACATTTTTGCGGTATTTTTGTTCACGACTATAAAGGAGACAAACCTCTCCTAATAACTCTGTAAGTTTTAAATTCGGCTTAGTGAGAAGCTTCTATAAGATAAAAATATATCGCTGTCCTTTCACTTATCGAGGTTTAGCATAATTTACAAGGAATGGTTGAGTAGACCATATTCATTTGCTTACAATTTTAATGAAGATTATTTAATGTATCTACAAAATATGTTATGGAAAATAAGATTACTTTAATCTTTTGCCATAGGTAATAATTACATCATTATAAACAGTCGCTATTCTACAACAACTATTCGGTCGTATGCGTTTTACGAAACGAACTCAATCATCATAATTGCAAATATTTTTTGAAGTAAAAACTTCTATAGGTAGGTTTGGATGAGAAGTAAATTCATATACGTCGTCATCGACGTGGCCACGTTACGTGACAATATAAATGGTTTCACTTGACATATTTTAATTTAAGATCAAACATGTTTTTAAAAGACAACATCCTGTATTAAGGAGATAATCCTTATATTACGGGAGACTCTACAAACATATAATTTACCAGACAGAATTTACACTTAATCTCAGAACAATTTGTGGATCGTACTAAGTATTGTTCTTAATTTGAGTAAAAAATAACAACTGTTAGTTCGTACTTTTAAGTTTTCACTTTTGTCGGCAGTCTTCATGACTGTTTTGTGTCCATCTTTAATTAATTTAGGGTCTAATGACTATGGACTTGTTTTACACTAAGTACCTAATTGCGATGCTTATAAAGCAGCACACAAGATTAATATCATACATAAAAACTAACAGAAGTGCTAGAAATTAATTGGCGTATGATATCTTTCAGTCTCACTGTATGTTATGCTATTTTGCCACTCATATCATCCTAAAATTACTTCACAAGAACTGAAGTAATATGTACTTGTTCATGATTACATTGTTTGGCAAAGATGTTAACTTGTATTATGTTAATACCAAAAGCTGAATTGCTATTTGTATAAAATGGAAAGTAAGAATTCAATAATTCTCTAATATAATGTAACTATTGAAAAATTAATTGCTAAATAATCAGCTTAGCGATAAAATACTTTTTCAATATAATTATAGTAATTATATATATATGATGAGTTCTTAATATAAAATATGATGCAATTTTTAAAGTTGCGTATAAATTTCAGGCAATATTAAAGTTAGACTACGTGTACCTATTGATATAAAACGACAAGGTCAGTTTATGTGACTTTTATTGCTATTATTTAAATTTCTGCGAAATCATCGTTACGTTCATTATGTTTCGAGGTGAACCTATAGGAATAATCTCGTAACAATTTTCTCTTCAGTGTGTAAATGTATCTACTTTTATGGTAGGCAGATACTTTGTTAACTCATCATCATCACAGCTCATATACGACCCACTGTAGGGCTCGAGTCTCCTCCACAATAGCAGGCAAATGATCCTACTATACCAAGCTGGTGAGATATGTAGGTATAGGGTTTTATTTTGAGTTTTCCTTTTCTTGCATAAATGTTATATATGCATATTACACCCCTTTTTTGGGGGTAGTCCATGGTCAGTGCAATCGCCACCCGGCTCCGTTCGGGGCGACAGAGGAGCGCCGCGCGGGCCCATGATCCGTAGCACGTCGTCTTCGTCATTGGGTCGACCACCGGTGCAGATTTCCTTGTCGTCAGTGGTCGGCCCGACGGAATACCGCGGTCGCGGAGTACCCTCTTCTCATGACGGCCCCCCTCGGGGACGTCGGTCGGCCTAATACAGTACTAGTCGTCTTTTACGATACCCACGAGAATAAAAGGAGGTGGAGAATTGTATTCTTACTCCGTCACCACACGGAGAATCATGCCTTGTTATTGCTACTAGTGGTCACCGAGTGGTCAAAATTCGGCCATAATACCTTTAAATTAATTTTTCTGCTACACAATTTTCTTTTAATTATAGGTATTTATGTATAATTGTATATTGAGCAAGCTGTATTTCACTAATCTTATATCTTTAAACGAGCAATTCTTATGTATATATATATATATATTCAGCATCTCGGCAACGGCTCCAACGATTTTGATGAAACTTGGCATACTAGAGGATTCGGGTCCAAAAAATCGATCTAGCTAGGTTTTATTTATAGAAAATGTTGTTTTGTCGTTGTTTTTAGCAGAACAATACAATGACCTTAAATTTTAAAAGAATATGAATTCAAATTTCGTTGTCAACGTCATGAGTTACGATAGCTCAGTTGGGAAGTTGTCCAGTTCTGTTTTTGTTTTTTTTTGGCATTCAAACAGCGTTGGATCGAGTCTCGGTGTTATTATTATTCTCTTTTTGTAATTTTTATATTATTTTCTTTATTTAATTTTTATTTTTTAACAATATATATCTAAATAAATACGACAAAAATACAACAAAAATATACCGAGCGAAGCTCGGTCAACCAGATATTAACTAATATATAAGTACAAATGTGTATTAGACATTGTCATCATAATTATGATTATTTGACATTTCGTTTTCGTTCAACCAGAGATTTTAACCATAAACAAAAGTGTATAAGTTTAGTTGGTGTGTGTGTGTGTAGCGATTGTATGGTAGTGTGCGTAAAGCCTTTTTTAATGAATTTAATGTATTTCTAATCCATTATTATATGAAATTTCAGTTTTATGCACTTCTCCTCATTAAATACTTCTACTCTGCCAAATTTCATACTTGTCCATCCTCGTAACTTTCGTAAAAAGGGCTACAAAGTTTTTGCTTCACGTATTAATATATAGATTCTAAAAAGTGAGAATTACGTAGGTATTATATATCGCCAGATCTTAGCAAAAAAAACCTTAAATAAAACCTTGTTAGTGACAAGATACAAATTAAAAAAAAATTAATCACGAAAACAAATACAACTACTGCAAGTTCCTTAAATAACGTATATTATAAAAGATGTATATGTAGTAGCATATGGAAATAACAAGGGCTGTTTTAACACAACGAATGGTGGCGGTGAGTGCAGGCGTGAAACCGCGCTAGTTAACAGAGGTCATTAAGCGTGAACCACATGCCAGATCGGTCAAATTGTACCGAAACAAATTATTTATTTATATGGAAAATATCGGAGCCTTTTTATCGTTATAACGAATTCATAGTTCCGTATTCCTTTTCACATTATACTATTTGGAAATATAGTCTTATCTATACTTTAATATATAAAGCTGAAGAGTTTGTTTGTTTGAACGCACTAATCTCAGGAACTACTGGTCCGATTTGACAAATTCCTTCAGTGTTGGATAGCCTATTTATCGAGGAAGACTATAGGCTATATATCATCACGCTAAGACTAACAGGAGCGGAGCACCAATGAAGGATGTTTCAAAATCGTTTTTTTTTTCTTTTGAGAGCATCCGCTGCGTAAATGCCTAAATTTTCGCAAAAATCATGTGGTGACAGAATCGTATTATTAAAAAATATTTTCACCTTCTACGTAAACAAAGTCTTTGGTTAAAGTTCGCTAACGCCCAAAGCATATATACAACGCGGACGAAGTTGCGAGTAGAAGCTAGTTTTAAGAAATACGTAGGTATCTGTGTGTACTACAGAGGTTAAAAAAATATAGCTATTATAATGTTCAAATTAGTGTTGCCATCGAATATTAAGAGTTTAGAAAACGATTTTAAAAATTATCTTTATATTTTAGGAAGATAACTTTTCAGTCATTATTTAAACTGACTGATTCATCATAATCCTGAATATAAAAGTGATACAAATCTAGCGTTTGTATATTTAGGCATTGCTCATGTAAACGAAGTTGATTGAATAAGTTAGGGTTATGTTTATTACATGATTAACAATTAATTTATGGTTTTAACAAATTGGTCAATTGATAACATTTTGTTATTTCGTATTAAAAAACAAACACAATTACCATAATTTATTAGCAAGTAATTACAGTAGGGTATATTTTGAGAGTACTTTACTTTTATTGTCAAGGACAAATATGAAGCGGTGAGGTCCGACTTTGACACGCATGTGGACGAAAGCTGCCATATGCGGTATCCCCAACTTTTTCTTCCGTCACAAGTCATCATCAGTGAAGCCGACATTTTTTTTAGTCTGTATCATTGATTCTTTGCATATCTTATTTCTGAAAAATATGTGTGGGGTCTGGTCTTGTAGTTCCTTTTTATATATGAGCGGACAATGTGCAAGAAATCTATGAAATCGTCTTACGTTACCGGTAGCGAAAAATTATAATTAACTGCAAAATCAAACTTTTTAAACAAAACAATCTATACAAATAAATAAAAATGAAGTGTCTGTTTGTAATGCCAAAATAGTAGGAGTTTTTGAGCTCATACGCCTATTTACACAATACCTATGCCTAAAAACCAGTTTATAAATTTTTTGTCTGTTTGTTGTGGGTAATCATCCAAACGGATGGACCGATTTTAATAATATTTTACTACTAGGTACACGACTATATAACTTAGTACTTAGGCTATTTTTCATCTCAAGAATCCCCTATAAAACTTTGACCGATTCGGGAATTGAACCCGAAGCCTCATGGACTGCAGTCGCGTATCGTAATATTTTAGAAAATATTTGCGATTTCAAATGCAGGGCAAAGCGACTGAAACCGAAGCGAAGCGAGGGAGGGTTTCTAGTCTATATCTATACCAATAAGTAAAATTGGAGTGTCTGTTTGTAATGTCAAAATAATGTGGGGGCACGGCAGTGCCCCCGCCAAGTCGAACAAAAAAAAAAGTCGGGCAAAACGCAACACTGCCGTAACATACTTTTCTCGAAGCCATTCAGGCCATTTTCGACCCCCTATAACTTCGTTGTTAATAAAACTAGAAACCTGAATTTTTAGTATCCTAGCTGGCATTATATACACATTGTGAATTTCAAATTTTATTCAATTTGAACCAATAGTTTAAGAATTATAACTAAAATCTCGTAATTTTGTCACTCACTGACTGACTGACCGATCATCAATATTAAAGAGGCACTTCTAGCAGACATAGAAGCTTCAAATTTAGAATATAATTAGTGTTTAGTGTATAAATGAAGGAAAAATTATGAAACATTATAATTTTCATCCAGTTTCCGAGATACACTAACTGCATAAATAATTTTGTAAACTCATATAAATATATAGGATTACATTTGCAGTTAATGAAATGTAACTTTGTAAAAAATAAGAATACATTTGTCGCCATCATTGCTTCTCTATGGGAATCGTAACAACCGGCTAAAGACTGCGCAGATGACGTAGTGGTTAAGATACCAATGTACCGTGCTAGTGTCGCGGGTTCGAATCCCATGCAAGACAACACCTTGTACGATCCACAAATGGTTGTTCTGAGTCTGAATGTAATTTGTGTCGGTTAATTATATGTTCTTTCCGTATTATTATTATTATTCCGTATTATTATTCCGAAGTAAGAATACAATTCACCACTCTCATCTTGCCCGTGGATATCGTATAAGACGACTATGGGATATAATATGCACATACCATCTGTGTAAGAGAAGGAAAACTCGAAATGAAACCCTGTATCAACATATCTGACCAGCATGGTATAGTGGGTTAAATTCCCTCCCATTGTGGAGGAGGCCCGAGCCCAACAGTGGGACATATGAGGGCTGCGATGATGATGCGATGTTGAATTATATGTTTGTAAAGTCCCCCACAATGTAAGGATTATTATTCCCTTAGTACAAGGCGTTGTCATTTAAAAAAAAAGATTCAACAGGAAGGAGAGTGGGCAGCAGCTCTCGTCGGGGAAATGTATGATATCTCACTGCGAAACCAACCCGCCTACCAAACGTGGCGACTTCGTCATTATTCCTCATATGCCGAAGAAAAATGAGCTCTAGTCATGGCAACTCTGTTACCCTTGAGCGTCGTTGGATGGAGGTGCCACAGTACTGCACTTTATGGTGAAGCATGAGGGGGTCTATGTTCTACAGTGGACGGCGATAGGCTAAATGATGATTGGCATAATAGGTGTAGACAGATACCTAGATATAATTATGTTCAAAGACAACTTGTAAAATGGTCAATCAACTTAATGAAAA
Organism: Lymantria dispar; assembly: GCA_032191425.1. Lineage (NCBI taxonomy): Eukaryota > Metazoa > Arthropoda > Insecta > Lepidoptera > Erebidae > Lymantria > Lymantria dispar. The sequence continues at coordinate 25,038,290 of CM063444.1, read as the reverse complement.
AGCAAGAGTGGGACATGTCTTGTGAAATTGTACCAAAATCTCCCAAAGTATTAAGTAAACTAAATTGCCTGAAATTTATCTGAAAGAAAGAACGCCATCATTAGGCTCAATTGCCATCAAAGCGAAGAGGAGACTAGAGGAGATGTGTTTCGAAAAACCAATCAAATTTCTTTATTTCCACCTCTCTCCGTTTAGTTTAGGTAGAAGTGACTCAAACAGAAAGGAGAGATGTCTCATTTTTCAGAGAGTGGGCCCTAAAAAAATCCGTTTGTTGGTATTCAAGAAGTAGAGGGTACCGGAAAGGAAAATAAGTAGGTCTATCTACAAAAAGAAATGAGATACCATCAAAAACAAAACTTGTAAAAAAAAGCCAAGCCTCGCAACTGAGTTCTTCTACCATAAAAAGTTGTGAGATCTATGTTATTCCAAGTCGGTTAACTCATTCAGTCCCTGCTTAAGGGACCTTTCTTCTTAAGTTATTACGTAAATAGCTAACCTAACAACTTCTTATAGTGATTATATCAATATTAAAGATCTTTTATGTTTTAAATAAATAGATTGACTTGGCAATCGTACTATGTTTAGTACAATTTAATATAATATGTATTACTTGTGAGGTACATTGTGTTTTCATGCGATTGCCAAGTCATTCTGTTTATTTAAAACATAAAAGATCTTTAATATTGATATAGTCACTATAAGAAGTTGTTAGGTTAGCTATTTACGTAATAACTTAAGAAGAAAGGTCCCTTAAGCAGGGACTGAATGAGTTAACCGACTTGGAATAACATAGATCTCACAACTTTTTATGGTAGAAGAACTCAGTTGCGAGGCTTGGCTTTTTTTTACAAGTTTTGTTTTTGATGGTATAGGCTTTTTTCATGCTCACATATTTATTTGCACTATACACATGTCTAAAAATAACTTTATATATTTTTTTGTCTGTCTGTTTGTTCCGGGTAATCTTCAAAACGGCTAAACCGATTTTAAAAATTCATTCACCAATGGAAAGCTATAATATCAGGGAGTAACCTAGGCTATATTTTATCCCGGTATACCCACGGGAATGGGAACTACACGGGTAAAACGACTGAAACCGAAGCGTAGTCTATACCAATAAATAAAATTGGAGTGTCTGTTTGTAATGTCAAAATAATAGGCTTTTTTCATGCTCACACGGTTATTTGCACAACACCTATGCCTAAAATAGCAATTAAAATTTTTTTGCCTGTCTGTCTGTCTGTTTGTTCCGGGTAATCTTCAAAACGGCTGGACCGATTTCAAAAATTCTTTCACCAATGGAAAGCTATAATATCAGGCCGTAAACTAGGCTATATTTTATCCCGGTATTCCCACGGGAACGGGAACTACGCGGGCTAAACGACTATAACCTATAACCGAAGCGAAGCGAAGGCGGATTGCTAGTATTTAATAAAAACTTGTAAGTCTTTAATTTTTCTTGTTATGTGTTATTAAAAATAATTATTATTTTACACTCTACAGGTATAGTTAATAAACAAGGTCATACTATTCACGTTCGCCGTTAAAATCAAGATCTAATGCTATTAAATATTCACGAGCAACGCCTAAGCCGTAATGTGAGCCTTTAAATTTGATAAGCCGCTGAAATTGTGTGGTAATGTGTCGGACACAAGCGTGCGGCGCCCACTAGTTGTCCGAACATTATGCCTGGGGCGAAGCCTTGGCTCGGTCAAGAAAGTAACACACGGATAAAAAATCGTTTATAACCTTAAAATGTATACATATATCTTTTTACGTTGAATTTATAGATAATCACAGTTAAGCTTTCATGAAACTACGTTGCAAAAACTTGTTATTTATCTTGCTTCTTTGTACATCCATCCATCAGACTATAGACGTCCACTGTTGGACATAGGCCTCCCCACGAGAATGTCACTCAGAACGGTCTTGTGTCACTTGCATCCAACGGACGTTAGTCCACTTAGTAGGAGGTTGTCCTACGCTGCATCGTCCGATTCGTGATCGCCATTCAAGAACCTTTCTTCCCCAATGGTTGTCTGTTTAACGAGCGATGTGGCCTGCGCATTGCCATTCCAACGTGCTTATTCTGTGGGCTATGCCGGTTATACCCGTTCTTCAACGAATTGCCGTATTCCGGATTTTATTACGTAGAGGAATACCAAGCAGAGCCCTCTCTATAGCACGTTGAGCGACTTGGAGCCTTTTTATGAGGCCGAAATCTACATCTTTGTACATACATCTCTCAAAATTTTTATCTTACCTTTAGGTATATATACGTTTCTTGTGTACGTGTGTATGTCACTGAACTCCTCTTAAACGGCTGGACCGATGTTGATGAAATTTTTTGTGCATGTTCAAGGGAATTCGAGAATGGTTTAGACTCACAATTGGACTCGGTAGGTGGCGCTTATTTAAAACAGAATAACGTCTGTTGGGTCAGCTAGTATTTATATACTTTTATTTAAGCTGAAATTTGGTATAGGAATTCTTACTACCTATCTAATAGGTAAAGCAGGCCAAGTGACCTATGTAGAAGAAGTTCATGCTCAACAGTGTAGTTGTAGTAGTAGTAGAAAAGAGGAATATTGATCTAAATGCAATAATGTTACTATTTGATTAATTTAATGATGGACCTGTTTCATGAATCTAGCAAAGTCATAAAGTCAAAGTCGTTGGATATTACTTGACAATTACTAAAATTTTTGGTAACTCGTGAGTCATGAACATACTGAAAATATTAATACCACAAAATAAAATCCTTGTTTAGGCTCGTGGGTGTATCACAATAAGAAGATAGATTGTGAGTAAAATCTAGTTTAAAGTAAAACCCACATCCCTATATGTAAAGGGATTTTCAAAATTAAAATTTATACCTGTATTACACACAGTACCAAAATTAAATTATAATTGAGTGACGGGCAAATTTTGACATTTCTGTGGACCAAAATCTTTGCCTAAATGCAATCCAATTTCCGCAATTTCACGGTTCTATTACTGATGTTTACTTCTACAACATTTATGCAGTATGAGACAAGTTTTTGTTAATACAAGTGGAAAAGCTGCTAGCTAGCAAACTTGGATAGGACAAATATTAATAAGATTTTAAATCTTGGTTCGCGATGCGTAATATTTTGTTTATAATTTGTTATAAAATGAAGCTATTCTAATCACTATTAAGGTATGTCAAAAACACGTCTCTAAAAATTACCAACTAATATTTTGCGTGTTGGAATTTGCTCCGAAATGTTATATTGTCGGTCGACCTTCACCGGCTGGGACCAGATAATAGGTGCACCAATTTAAAAACCTGTTCTACCGTGATAAAAAAAACAGTCGACCGACGAATGGAAACAAGGGATCCCCTTCTCCGAAGCCTTTGTCTCTTGTAATTGTATTCAAATGCGTTGTGAGATATAATATAATACATACACATATCTTCTAGTAATCATGGTGTTTAAATATAAAAAAAAAATAATGTAAGCATTGAATATCCTAACGATGAGATACGTCCTAGTAACGCCGTGAGATGTAAGAGTATTGCCATAGCAAAGCAAGTTCTGTTCTAATGATAATTTTGCAATGGATTCAAAAATACGCAGTCTAAGGCATCAAATTTTGAATCACCAACTCAACAGCTGTCGTATACCTATCTCGCTAGACCAACGAAGCATTGTAAATCAAGCATGTTACGTTTCTTAAACGTTCCCTATAAAATGTTTCATCATCATTGTCAACATAATTGTAAATGAAAAGGTATACAATTTTTTCTATATTAATATGTTTGCAAACTAACGTGCCTCGTAATGTCGATTCCCAAGTAGAACACATTTTTGATCACTACACAAATAAGTCCGAGTTGTTTCCAGTCTGGATTTATGAAATTACTTATTACTAAATACAGAAAAATAAATAAAAAATGCACAATGAATAGATACCTAAATAGTTTATAAGATTACTAGTTTTGGTTGCGACGGTGTTCGCATTAACGTGATTTATCTCTAATCAGTTGGGTCTTTTTTGTACCCCTTTCGATAAGGTCGACTGAGTACATAAATCCTAAAAGCGTAACATTCGCATTTATATAATTAGGAACAAGAAGTTGGGATACGTTAGTTTAGGATACAAAGTTATGTACCTATATATAGCCGGCAATTATTGGATATGTATTACATCCAGTGCAAGTACAATGACTTAAACAAGTCATTAAAATAGATCACGGAGCGTACACATTCAAGGTCGCGTTGCAAATACATTCGCATTGCGTGCCTGGCACATCGCCTTCGGGCCTACGTCTCTCCGCCGACAGTTCCAAGAAATGTTGTTAAAACTCACGTATTTTTGGTAGCAGCTTAATGCCAGTAATTTCCAATGAAATTATTATAATTAGCTTCGTTTATACGATAGTAACAAACAAATAAAACGGCTGGAACACAAAGCCTGAGGGCACGCGAGTCGCTTTTCCATTACATATGACCTGCCTTGATTTGAATTTATTTCTAGTTTAGTTAGTTTTTCTGGTTTATTGTTTTGATGCCGTTTTGAAGAAAATTAAACATACTTGAATTATAATGCCTTCGGGATATTAAGGTTGTTTGAAAATGAAATATTCTTATGTCATAAAGTTAAAAGAGCTTAATTGTAATTATACATTATGATGTGACCATGAATTTAGATTTTGTCTTAATTCATTTTCGTAATTTAGAAAGGCATATTTGGTTTAAATTTATTAAAAAACAATGATGTGATTATGGTTAAATCAATTTTATTATCTTTTTATTATGAGTTTTAACTGCCAGCATGCAGCACTTCTTTGAGGTTTCTGTGTATGTATGCCTACGTAAAATACGGAAAGATTCCCTGTGGTGGTCTAACTCCGTATTGGAATACAATTCCCCAGCCCGTGTGCCCTTGGATGTCATAAAAGACGACTAAAAATTATTATATGTAAATAACATCTGCAAGATAATCGAAATAATCTATATCAACTCGCCTTATCAGTTCTGGTATAGTGCTCAATTTCCCTTCTATTGTAGAAAAGGTTCGGGCTCATTTGTGAAGCGTAAATGAGCTGAGATGATGCCAATATCATACATATTTTATTTACGTTACGTTAATACGTACATTACGAATCGTAAATCTACTTAATATTTCTATAAAATGGACAGCATAATTATTTCTGATGATTACACGAGTATTAATTACACTTGTGAAATTAAAACTATATACAACGCGATAATGTTTAAATCGTCGGCAAATATAAATTCAAATACAAAACGTTTTATTTCACGTGGAAAACCTTTTATTAATTGAAGGAACCATGTGTCTTACAAGTTTTATAAAAACCAAGTGACACATGTCAATACATTTCAGATAATGCAATTAGTTGACATTTCATCCGGTTTCATTTCATAATAGCAGTTACGGCTACAAACTCGATCTTTGTAATTTCCTTCAACTTCTGTTCATATTTTTTTACATTTAACTAATTGAACCGCGTATGATATTAATTGCTGAGAAAATTACTCGGGCACAGGCCTCCGGGGCCTAAACCACAAAGAGTAGATGCACCATACAAAGGTATGACGCTGTCGTCTCATAAAAAACGAATAATTATGCATTCTTTCAACTTTTTGTTTTACCACAATTACCTAAGCGCAACGTTTCTACCATATTTCCTTTAGTAAGTTAATTTAATTGCTTTAGCTAATTATATATTATCTACACATATTTACTACAATGTAATATCTCAACTTGAATATTTAATGATGCATGTTCTTTAACTGTCAATTGCAATTTTAGTAATCTTTAACTACTCATACTTGCAACACTGTATCGTTGAATTGCAAGGTATATTCTTAAACATTTAAAATTATACCCTCGTACCGCATTGGTAAAATACATTACTTATAACAATAGCAACAATTAGATAATAAAACAAAAGACTATAATTTGGCGTCACGAGAAATGTTGTGGCGAACAATCATGGATGAGAGGCGAAGGTGTGAGTGTTGAATGTTCCTTCGTCACGTAGCAGAGCGGCGGAAGAACAAAGCATTGCTCACAACACAATTGAAAGGCCACAAAAAGTCCCATAATTCAATTTGCATCCCGCTAGATGAATGTTATAGGTATGGTTAAATGCCGCGGGCAAACCAAGCACCCGATGATCGCTAAGAACACCTTTCCCCACCTTTCAACACTTCGACGAATCGATTAGATTGACTTAGGTATCTGTTACTGGTTTTATGTTGCAAGTGTAATTTTCATGTCATTCTTATTTTACAAATACTTAAATTATATTAGTTGCAATTATAACGATGTAAAATTGAGCTTGTAGTTTCGATTTAATTTTTTGAAATTAGACGATTGCGTTTGTGGGTTGATGTTATACGGTATGTAATATTTAATACATTATTGGGAAACTTCTTAAGTGATTCATACCTTATTTTAGTTTGGTTATAAATTCAAACACTATTTATATGAAATATAACATATGAAAGCCTAATCAATTACAACTGTGATGAATATTTATATAAATTGATATGAGGGATTAGTGTCCTGCCAAAATCCTGGAGATGAAAAATAAAGAAAACGCTTTTATTTTCACAGTCCCGACTTAGAACAGTTTGTTAAATACAATTTATGTTGAGTATACAAGTCAGCAATTGCATGTGTGGTCACTATATTAATGAGGCATACACTCACCACAATGTGGAGTACGCTAAAAGGTTTTTAAAATATATGTTCTCTTTTACATTTTAAGTAGGTATAGGTAAAAAACATATTTGATAGGTCAGGTGTGTGTGTGTGTGTGTGTATGTGCTTATTTGCCCTTCCATTGTAGAGTTGGCGCAGCATTAAGTGTCCAAGAGTGGGACGCATATGAACTGAGGTGATTGATACCTTGAAACATGCGGGATACGGCAATTTGTAGATAAACGGGTGTAACTGATGTAGTTCGTCGAACTGACAAACGTCCCGGAGAAAACTTTCTCGAGTGGTAACCACCTATCAGGTCACGACATCGGAGAAAACTATTGGATGTAGGTGGCTTAGAATCATTCTGAGTGGAATTCTCATAGAGAGACCTATGTCCAACAGTAGATATCTACGGATATTTGTTTGGATGGTCATTCACCAAACAGATGGACCGATCAAGTGAAAGACTCATCGTCCTTCAAATTCTATGCGGTCGTGACAGACGCGCTGGATCGAGACCGGTGGAGGCAGATCATCCGCTCTAGATGTAGGTAACCCCGGTGCTAACCACGATACTCAGACATGAGGGACCGACAAGAGAGAGAGAGAGTTTGGATAGATAGAGAGAACATGCGCAGATTACCAATTTTGTAAGTAGTTTAATATGTTGTTGAAACAGTGTTGTGTATAAATATCGAGTGGTATGTCGAGTGTCGACAGCCAGTGCGGGGGGCGTGAGACGTCCGAGGTGACTCGCGCGTTATTATGTTAATGCAGGCCGATGAGATAGCATCGCTATAGCGGCTATCCGCTCTTGTAACACAATTGAATTAGCATAGCGCTGTACGCGGCGGGCGGTCGCGCCACGCGACTCCATTGCACCTCATCATTGTACCAATTTCCAACTATCGTATCGATACACGGATATCATGTGCGAGTATCGATTTATTCGTCTATTATATCTACGATTTCATCGCTTTAATATGAATTAATATACGTATGTATGCGTTACATCGTTGATCTAGTAACTGTCGATTATGAGGTCGATGTTGAGGTATTTAATCCCCTGTCTGTTATTTATTATAGCGTTTTAAATAATTCTGTATGAAGTAAGAGTAAGTATGATGTTAAATTGGAACTAAAATTACATGGTGAAATATGCCACCTAGGCTTACTACTCCAGGTAGGCCGTAATACTAAGTATAAAAAATAAAACAGCTTTAAATAATTTATTAAATAACCGTGCTATTTATTAAGGTGGATTACCGATATGCTTACTTATTTTTTACATTACAATTTCTTCAGTTAATTACGGTTTCTTTCTCACATTCAGTTCTCTTGCAACAATATTGGGATTACCATCTTTACTGAGATATGTTGCTTTTAGAAAAGAATCTTGAGTGTACAGAATCACTTGTTCATCTCACAGATGTAGTCCCAAGTTCAAATTCTTACTTGAAATGTTCAAAATGTGGAAAAGAAATATAGCATGTAACATCTATGCAAGAGAAGGAAAACTCGAAATAAAACTCTATGCCAACATGTCTGACTAGTGTGGCATAGTAGGCCAATTTCTCTCTTTTCAGAAGGATGTGTATGAGCTGAAATTGATGGAATTCAAATGTAAATAAAACGAAAGTAAAAGACAAGTGACAATTAATGGTACTTGGTCTACTACGACTTTTAGAAATGACAAACACAGTTGATATGTGTATGATGAAGTGTATACCTAATATTCAATGGGTAAGTGTAGTCAAATTGTGCTAAACGTTTCTACACGTCCGCTGGGTAGTTGTGGTGAATGGCCACTGAATGGAATGACCGCAAACCACAACGTGCAGCTTGTGTCGCTTGTCAGATACGCTTTACAACTAAGTATATGTGGGAAATTTAAATAATTGCTGTAGCAACATTTATATACGACAGGCTTGGATCATCTGTCCTTTAATGTCTTCTTTATTTTTCATTTTCCGTGTGGCGACGGAATAAGAATAGAATCCACCACTCCCTTTCTTGCCCGTAGGTGTCGTAAAAGATGTATGAGGGATTAATATCATTTATGCACTATAAAACACACCATGCTTACTGCCATCAAGGTAAATAACATTTTTGCCGTGTGGTGATGAGTATCGTGGGTGTCGTAAAAGACGATTAAGAGACTTAATGCAACTGTAACATCTATGCAAGAGAGGGAATCCTATGCCAACCTGTCTGACCAGGATGATATAGTAGGTCAATTAGCCTCTTATTATGGAGGAGGCTTGGGGCTAGCAGAGGACGTATAAGAGTCGAGATAATGTTTATTATTGCTAAGTGCTTTATATGTAGTGAATACATCGTGCTTCTATTTATTATAAGAATACCACTCGTTCGTCAAATCTTTGTTTTAATTACTGGGCAATAAAAAATAATTGGCAAAGGAATTCTTACTATCAACCACAAAGTATGGCGCTGTAGATGGTTCCCGTACGGATTATTGCCTTTTTGGGACCTCTATTTATCACTGAGACAAAGGTAGGTATGTGACTAAAAATAAAAGTATATCTAAAAGAAATATTATTTTAGGTCACGGTAATATTTTAGGTAACGGTTTTGATTTTTATAAAAAAAAAAAATCTTCAAAAATATACTTTAAATAATTTTTCAATAAAAAAAATAGGGACAATTTTCTTCTAATAAAAAGCCAAATATGGTAAACACAAACAAAAAAAATATAGTACTTTAAAATTATTACAAGGGATTGATGGCGCATCAATCCCCTGCAAAAGATTAACAATGTGACTATATTGCGGCTATCAAAGCCAGGAGCTGTTTAAAGTTAAGTGCGCGGCGTCGAGTATTCATGGTGGTTGCCAAAGTCGAAGAGAGGACGTGATATATAGCCCTCAGAGGGCTCAAAGAGGGAACTAATGGCATACGAGTTTTTGAAACCCTTATAAGGGAAAACACGAAGATATCTACGAACAGAAATGATGATACTTTTAGAGATGTTTCTATGAGACTAAGAATCAACTAAATTAACTAGTTATATATGTAGGTTATTACCTACGAGAACGGAAACGTGTACTAATATAATTTTCAGTCTTTATTATGTTCAAGATCTTTAGAGTTTTTTTAAAGTCTAAGTGCCTGCCTAAGTTTGTGTTGATATACGGGTCGATTTAATTTTCAAAGAAAAATAATTTGGAATAATAAAAAATAAGGAACCAAGATAAAGAAAGCCTTCTTAATTAGGACATAAATGTTATTACCATAACAGTCGAAAAAAATACAACAATATTAAAGTATACCCAGTGGACTGGTATACCTAGTTAATAGGGAGCACCTTAGATTAGGTGGTATTATCTAAATACAATTTATCACAAAGATAATAAAATCGAAAAAAACTGCATCTATGTAATTCGAAACTGTGTCATTTGAAACATCTAGTAGAGTAGTAACACACTTTTTTGTAGGCACATTGGTTTTTGACCATAAATAATATAGATTATTCTGTAAAATAGATATTAATAGAAGATTCACATGGACGTAAATAAAAACCTGTTTAATATTTCAGTTCTAAACTATGGTTCCCCTCCCCATCGACATCCGGATTCATAACATGACAGACGAGTGCGTTTAATGGTCGCCACAATAGAAGAAGTATTCAGTTTGAATTCAACAAATTGCCACCGGAAAATTTACACTTAAAAGCCGGATGCTGTAGTAAATAGTTGCAATTTCCGATATATCTTCTTTGGTATAGGATACTAATAGAAAATTTTATGGTCTGTCCTTTTAAAATAATTTAGATCTAACGTAAATCATTCAAGTGATTTATTAAGTACAGGAATTAAAATACATTTTCAATCACTTATAAAAGTGATCTATTAAATAATTATTATATTTAGGGACCACATTTCTGTACCGTGAGTTATCACTGGTAACACACGCTGAAGGGACTGCAGCACTGCCCAAGTTTTGACTGAATCAAAGTCTTTCTCATAGTCTACAAACACTAAACACAGGGGCCGATTATACTCCTCGGTCTTTTGTAGAATCTACCTAAGCGTGAGGATATGGTCTATGGTGCTATAGCCTTTTCGGAAGCCAGCTTGTTCGGGCGGCTGGAAGTCATCGAGCTGGCACGTGAGTCGATTGGTAATGACCCTCGAAAACAACTTGTAAACGTGACTCAGGAGTGAGATGGGTCTGTAGTTCTTTAGAATAGCTTTGTCACCCTTCTTGAAAAACAGCAATACTTCTGGTCCACGACTCTGGAACGTCGAGGATAACGGAATTGAATAGCTTTCGAAGGGCTTTTAAGACCGGCTTGCCACCTGCCTTCAGAGGCTCTACCGTAATTCCGTCATCTCCCGGTGCCTTACCGTTATGTAGTTGTTTTAGAGCCATTCTGATCTCGTACAAGCTGATGTCCGGGATTTCTTCGGTATAGTGCCGAGTTAGCTTGGATCTGGGATCTTGGACCAAGCCGACAACAGGATTTCGGGACAATTTATATGCCGCTATATATTAGATATAATGCCATCAAAATTATTTAATATGACACGTTAAAACACTAAGATCTTGAACATAATACAAGAGCACCACACCGTCCTATTCAATATTTTTGTATTTTAACGTGTTATATTACATAATTTTGATGGTATTTTATATAATGTGATGCGCAGAAATTGCCGAGGTGTAGTGAATACGATATAACAGTGTTTACATAAATATAGGTACTATGTTTTCGTTTTCCACCAAAATTACCAAAAGATATCATTAACGATTGAGGTTTAAGGTGACGAATACATTTACTGACGGACGAACGACTTCAAGTGAAGTGTTAATAAATAAAGATCTGGGTTAAACGTCTCAGTAACCGAGCCATAACTACCAAAATAAAATTATTTGTCAAATTTTATAGACGAATTTGCGCGCACTAGCGCCATAACGGTGAAGTGATAGTCATTTTGCCCTATAAATAATTCGTTATGGTGATAACACCAATCCAGCGATGGTGCCTATGAATGGTGATATCGGTGTCAGAGCCACAGCGGGAGACGCCAGCGGCCGCAGCGGGGCGCGACAGACCCACACTTCGTTGTACCCAAGCTTAAGTGTTAAATTAATTGTTGGCCACACACAATATTTCAAAACCCTTTCAATAAAACAGCGGCTTAATAATAAAAGATTCAATATTGATTTAGTTCATGATTTCTTTAATAGCTATTAATGTCAACATAACGCATTAGTCTAATATTTCGACATATTATAGTTGACAGTAGAACAATGAAAACGCCGCTTCTTAAAACTTTTTTCCAGTAGAAGATATTAATTAGTGGTGCTGCGTCTTCGAAAATAACCATCTCCGTTGTCGAGCCATCAGATATTGACAGGGCCCGCGATGACGGCGCTGACGGGCAGTGGCGGCGCCTCTGGGCCCGTGACTTGCAGCTTGCCTTCATTACGCGCCTCTGAGTCGCTCCATACCACTCTACACACTAACAAGCCGGGTTAATGCAATGAGTTGCAAAATCACTGCTGAGCTGAACTTTACATCATTTTCTATTCTATTTTCATCTTTGTTTCATTGATCAAAAAGTATATAACGGCTTGGCAGATGTAAGAAAGGAAAACCCAGGAGCTACCCGGAACGATTTTGATGACATTAATGACTCCTGAATCGAACCGACACTAAGCCTAAAGAAATCGGAGCAATTAACTGACGTCGGTAACAATAAAGAACTATAAAAGAGGCCCGTTCTGGTGTAAGAGTGATTGTGGCGCCGACCTGTGATATGTAACATATCTGTGATGAGATAGTTTATTTAACTATTATGGGGTAACTGCTTGTTCTATGTGAGTTATAGACCTCTCAGGTCTTCTTTAAAAATATATAAAACGTTATAAAATGATTCTATGTCGATTAAAGACTGAAATCATCGAAGTGTGCCCCAAGTTGGTTTTATTAGATAGGCAATATGGCAAAGATGATTTAAACCACTTAAACCATGCGTTAGATCTCTGTAAATCGCACTGCGATCAATTTCAAGAAATTTTATTTTATTTTGGGTTAGCTGGTAAATAGAAATAAATGGAATAGTACTTTGAAAATGAAGCACTAATAGTTCTAAAGGACTGTATAGATGGCGTAGTAGTTAATATAGTGATATATCGTGCCAGTGTCGCAGGGATTATTACCTTAGTGCAAGATCTGTGACGGGGTCATTTAAAAAAACTAAAGATACCTATTTTTTATTTCACTATTCTTGTAAATTATATCTGCACTTATGTTTGCTCTAAAAGACTTCTATGAAGAATTCCGTTAACATATTATTTACAAATTAATATTTTATTACGTTTGCAGAATTTTGCTTAGGACTGTAAATATTTATTACAAAAAATTTACTGCCCGTCATCAAGTCATCAGTTGTTTTGCCTACCCATTATTGTATACCTATGTGAGATCTTTTCTATGATGTTGTATTTACGGCCAACATTTTACGTTTGTTTATCTGCGGCCGCAGCTATGTCTTTTCAACGACTTCTCACATTCAAAGTACATAAATGTTATGTTCTTGACAAATACATAAGTACAATGTAATACGCTAAGTATGTATTTGTATGCAGCTATGCATTTTATTTTATTTTTTCAATGCTTACTTTCGAAATTCAATGATTATCGGTTATTATTTATATTTGCTTATCTATTCAATCTAAAGTGAAGAGATTAAGCATAATGTAGTATTTTAATATCTCGTTACATATACTATATAAACCCGCGGCTTCGCTCGCGTTTACGTAGATATTGGCGATCAAATATGTTTCACAGGAAGTGGTACATTTTTTCTCGGGATAAAAAGTAGCCCACGTGCTATTCCAAATACATACGAGTATTTTACGACGTACATTTACTAAGATGGCTTTTCACCTTATTGATACCACACGATTGAGCACGAGCTCCAAAAATTGGCCTAAATATCTTTTAGGTACCTATAGCATTCCGCCTATAGTTTCGCATAATATTTTATTGAATCTTTCTTTTCTTGTAGTTATTTTCTCTGCTTATCACATGTACGGCATAAAGAAAGATAACATAGGTACTTGTGATTATACAGACAACTAAAACTACTAACAATTACTAAACTTCCAAAATATATATTCTTCATCATTACAACTCATATACGTCCTACTACTGGGCTTGAATCTTCTCTACCATATGAGAGAAATGGACCTGCTATGCCAAGCTGGTCGATCGTATTGGTATAGAAATTTATTTCAAGTTTTGCCTTCTATTGCATAGATATAAAAAAAGCACATTATATCTCTTATCCGTCTTTTACGACACCCATGGGTAAAATCCCTAATTGTAGGCCTCATAACAAGGCTCAAAGTCGCTCAGCGTGCTATGGAACGGGCTATGCTTGGGATTTCTCTGCGAGATAGAATCCGAAATACGGAAATCCGCAGAAGAACGGGTGTAACCCACATAGCACGAAGAATTAGCAGGCTGAAGTGGCAATGGGCAGGCCACATCGCTCGACGAACCGGCAATCGCTGGGGTAGAAAAGTTCTCGAGTGGCGACCACGTATTGGACGACATAGTGTAGGACGCCCCCCACTAGGTGGACCGACGACCTGGTGAAAGTTGCTGGGCGTCGTTGGATGCAGACAGCACAGGACCGCACTTTGTGGCGTAACATGAGGGAGGCCTACGTCCAGCAGTGGACGGCGATAGGCTGAAATGATGATGATGGGTAAAATATGGGGTGGTTATTTGTATTCTTATTCCTTCATCAGACGAACAATACATTAATAATTTGATAATCAAAACATTTAATATGTTCTTACCAGCTATTATAAATGGAATAAAATTATAATTATTTTTGCCTTTCAAATTTATAATAATATGAACAATTATATTGATAAGTAATTAGAGACATTACAAAATGGCATTGACTAAGGAGTTTATTGCAACATAAAAAATGAGATCAAATGTCTACTTGAACACGACATCTATAAATGAATGACGGTAAAATACAATAATTATATATCTGTAAATATGTATAAATGCCTCGTGGTATAGTGCCATCATATTTAACTGCTAACCTTACTGTCTCGGATTCTAGAGCAAGCGTTGCTGAATTTTTCGTCGACAAATTTATCAGTCTGTGGGGTGACAGACATAGAAATCAATGTGATATTATCTCATCTTTACTCAGAGCATCTGTAGACAATTTATTTATAAACAAAATTGAAATAAACAAACCAACACATGACATCAGCGTCTGTTCATTACAAAGTTATACAGGAAAATAATATTTTGATTATCAATTTTCCGTTGACTTGTGATGTATCGTCTTCAATTAACTATTAGAAACCACTGATATAATTGACAATTTCGACACTAAATTCCAATTGTTGCATGTATCTAACATGCGATTTTCATTTTTATAATGAATAATAACCGCGCATTTTTAAAATAGTTGCGATCAACTGCAATTAGGATCTAAAAAGAGCTAAATGGACCCGACCGTGTCACCGACTAACTGTGTCACTCGAGCATTTCACTGTGACGCTGTAGCACGAAATTACTCTAACGTGCCTAAAGAAATTTCATAACAACTTTCCTTGTGGTGATTGTGTAAGAATATATATCATCACCCCCCTCTCTTGCCCATAGGTATTGTAAAAGACGATTAAAAGATATAATATCTAGACAAGAGAAGGAAAAGTAAAAAAAAACTATCCCAATACTTCTGACTAGTGTGGTATAATTTGCCTCCGATAGCGGAGGAGGCCAACAGTGGGACGTGTAGGTACGGGCTGAGGTAATGAGACGAAAAAAATGTTGAAAAAATTATGTGTATTATTGAATATTGAAACGTCATTTGCGGTTGCAGGAGGCAAATGCACTTGTATTGCGGTTTAGCAGTTTTTGCCCATAGTCCCGTTGCAACTCAAACCGTAATTGACGGCTGGTCTACTTAAGGCGCTAGTATTTATAATTAATGATTTCAAAAATACCCCGCATTTACCCAATTGCTATAAATGTTACTTAGAAATGTTGTAAGTTGTTTCTCTTGCCTGTTAATAGTTTTTTTTAGGTACTATAGAACAGGGAATACAGGTTCCTTTTTTTCCGACTAGTGTCTAGTGTATTTACACAAATAAGATAATTCTATATAATCTATGACTTAGAAATACGTGTTTGACGTTATGTTTATTATTCTATGGGCATAGAAATTATAGGGAATAAGTATAATTATTTCTAATATATTATGTGTAAAGCATTTGAAAATAACATATGTAAAAATAATTATAGATATTTGGGAAGTATTTTCATATAGGCAAATTATAAGGACAAGTACCAATAGCCTTTTTATCTGCTTTGCCGACCAATCTCTTGGTCAAAGTTGACATAACGATATCGTAAGGGTATCAAAATATGTATTCAGAATATTAGATATTGTGTAATCTTCGTCTATAAAAATAAATAATATTGAAGTATCTGTTTTTAATGTCAAAATAATAATGTTTTTTCATGCTCATACGGTTATTTATACGATATCTACGCCTAAAAGCCATTTAATTTTTTGCCTCTTTGTTCCGCTTAATCTTCCTAACGGCTGGAACAATTTTAATAATATTTTACTATCAGGTACCGTATGGTGTATTATTTGTATGGTGACAGAGTAAGAATACAATTCACCACCCCCGCTCCTGCCCGTGGATGTTGTAAAACACGACTAAGGGATGTATATAACATCTATGCAAGAGAAGGAAAACTCGAAATAAAACCCTATTCCAACATATCTGACCAGCGTGGTTATAGTAGGACTATTTCACTCCTATTGTGGAGGAGACTCGAGCCTAGGGATGTGCGGTATTTATCGATATTGTTGAAATATCGATATTAGCCGCCGAAATATCGATATTTCAATATCGATATTTATAACTTTGAAATATCGCCATATCGATATTATGAACACGATATCGATATTATTAACACGATATCGATATCGCTTTTGCAATGAAATGAAAAATTATTAATAACAATTTTGATAAAAAGTGTGATTCCTAGGCATCCGGACAAATTGCCTAAAAAAAAAAGCTCATTAAAATTTGTCCAGAGGATTTTATTTCGTCGTAAGTCCCGCTGTATCTTAATACATCCAGACAAATTTCCTTTAGTTTCGATATTATAAAATAGCAATATTACAAAATATCGATATTTTGTGTCCGATAATATCAACTTATCGATATTTGACTATCGATATCAATTTAGATTTCAATATCGATATTTTACTGATATCGCTCATCCCTACTCGAGCCCAACAGTAGGACGTATATGAGCTGAAATGATGAGATATGCTATGAATCTTTTTAAATAATTCAGGCTCTTATTATTATTATTCAATGCCCCACCTACATATAGATTACGCCATTTATATATATTAAAATTAATACACCTCTGTGCCCGTGGGTATCGTACCTATAAGATGACTAAAGGATATAATATCTATGCAATAGAAAGAAAACTCGAAACAAAACCCCCAACACGTCTGATCAGCCTGGTATATTAGGTCAATTTCTCTCCCATTGTGGAGGAGGCTTGATCCCAATAGTGGGACGTGAAGGGGTTCAGACGACGACCAGGTACCTGTTTATATAAGAAGTAACTTAGGCTATTTTTCCTCTCAAGAAACACTTCGAATCCGAGGTAGTCAGAGTAGAGGTAGAGAGTAACAGTAGTCGTACCTATATCATAATATTTTAGAAGATATTGGAGATTTAAAATGCGAGTGCAAGGCGAGTGAGCCCCCATGCGCTTTGACCTTGACCTTGCCTTGGGTTGCTTTGAATATTATTGATATCTTCGACAGTGGGATCCTATTGCATTTGCAAGTAATAGATATAGATCTATTACTTGCAAATGCAATCTTCTATTAAAGAAGCAATAACTTAAGTGTGTATCACTTCTTTCCTCAATCACTAAAGTACGTAATGATTACCAATTAAACATGCATACAACTTCGAAAGTTAAATGTGCGGACTGAAAGTGGCCCCACTAAACCATAACTGCGTTGACGAAGGAATTAATTATATAATTACTTAATTAGAATACTTGTTTCAAGGATCAATAACACAGCTTAAACCGAATCATGAATCCGAATTAATACCAAAAATGTTGGTAAAACAATTACACTAAACAATAATAAATCTCTGTAACAGGCACCCTGACAGATTTGCACTTCATTAGTGTTTTTTTTTAACCATGCCAGCGACAGACGCGCGACTTACATTGTTAAATTTGTCGCCGGCACCCGTCGCGTGTTGATGGATAACAACATAAATAACTTAGAAGAAGCTTTTGAAGTTCATAGCACAATGTTTCATGTACATTTACATAAACATTAATTCGTTAGAGAGTTATTGCAAATCATAATTGTCATCTTCGATGCCTTAGTTGTGATATTCAGAAGAGTCGGCTACGAGATTATAAAATTAAAGAAAGAAAAATATATATTTCCTCTCGTTTTACAATTTTTGAATCCTCAGATGGCTTAGTGGTTAAGATACCGATCTATCATGCCAGTGTTGTGGTTCGAATCTCACACAGGACAACACTTTGTGCGATCCACAAATTGTTGTTTTGAGTCTGGATGTAATTCGTGTCCGTTAATTATATGTTTGAAAGTTCTCTGCCTTTATAAAAAAGAAACAAATGTTAGTATAAAAACAGTTTTTAGGTATAAAAAACAAATTAGAAACAGATATTAACTGAATGAAATAATCACAAAAAATAAAATAATCTTATTTTAAATAGAGACAAAAGGCTTTCGGCTCAGCGTGTTCTTACTTAGTTTTAACGAAATGACTTCTAATTTTCATAGTTATTATCCACATGTCTATGAGATTTATGCAAAAAATGATTTACAAAATGCCTTGGAGTTGTTATTCGTCGGTGTTGTTGGCTTCTAGATTAAAAAAGACCGGAATGTTGACGCGGTAGAAATATGTGTCACTATCTCTTACCTTCAAAGGAATTAATTTAATAGTGGTAGGACCACACTGTTGACAGTTATCTGTCTACAGCCGCCCAGGGTAGTACCACACTCTCGCAGAAAATCGACATCCGAGTAGTAGCAATTTGTTACTGCGCTTCGTTCGGTGAGCGAGAGAGACAACAGTCCAACTTTCTAAGGGTGTTTGCGTGTGGTGGGTTTTGATGATGCCTTTAGTATCACTAAACCTCATTGCACGCAAATGCGTGCAATCCTCCCATCACTTTCCTCACAGCAAAGGTCCCTGAGCGACAGTATTACTTACCATCATGTGTGCTATTTGCTTGTTTGCCATCAACAACAATAAAAAAAAGGAAAAACAAGTTAAAGTTTTATTGGCAATACTTATTCATAAATATTAAAATATGCTATGACACGCGTAAGTTCGAATTTCATCATTTTATACATTCCATCTTTATTAACGTTTCGTTCGGTAGTAACATAAATATCAATTTAACAGATAAGTCAGTGCATCAATCTAAAAGCAACCGTCACGTGACGACTGTTTAATGGTCGGGAGGAATGCGTTTGCGCACTAAATATTATCGCCGCGACAGCTTCATTTAAATACCTTTTGTCAATGAACGGGTTAACACGAGAAGTTGGTGCTATAAAAAAGAATTATGGCGGGGACCGACAGTCGGCTACCGATACGGAGTTTATTTTTTTAAATAATTACTTCATACGACAAACATTTTAATTAGAATTATTTTTGACATGTGTTGCTGTGTATTAATAGATTTAAGTCATTCAGTAGTTTGTAATGTCAAAATAATATGTTTTCCTTGCTCACACGATTATTTGCACAATATGTATGCTGTTTAAAAATTCTCTGTTTATTCCGAGTAATCTCCAAAACGGCTGCAATTTGATAATATTTTGCAACCAGCTGTTAATATAAGTAACTTAGTCTATTTTGCTCTCCGAAAAACCCTATAACATTTTGCCCGATACGGGACTAGAATCCGAGATTATATTTTAAGAGATATTGCAAATTTATAATATGGAGACAAAGCGGCTGGAACCAAAGCGAAGCGAGGGCACGTTGCTAGTTACTTGTAAAATTATGAGTAGGTACCTACTGACTACATCTTTTTTAGCTGTAAATAGTTTCATCTCGAAGTTAAAGTGTTTAATCCTAAGTAAACTGTGTCACAAAGCATATTTAAAATCTAAAGTGACGGATCTCAAATGCATTGTATTATCCCGTACTACGATAATGGCATTTGCTCGTTTAGCGATAAATGACAATACGCCAAAATATAGAATTTGCGATTACACGAAGTCTCATGGTACGATGACAAGGCTGAGTACCTTAATCCCTATAACAGCCATTTAGGAGCATTACAAATAAAAGTTTGTCGGTCGTAGATTCGGTTCAATGCCACAATGGCCATTGAAGGGACTTCACGCTGCGCCCGCTGTGAATGGGCCAGCGCCAAAAAAAAATCTATTAGACACGCATAATGGTTTCGATGTATGGACCCGAAGTGCGCATAGATGAAAGTTCTTGATTTGTTGTGTGAAGTGGGTGACTGAATTTGTTAAGATTATTATATCTATGGCGCTATTATCGCGACTGCAACTCACGTTTGTTGTGATTCTCATCTAAGTTATACGGAATAAATATTGATGTAGTATTTACTATTGGGATGTTTTAACTACTTACCTGTACGTACGTAGTTAAAAAAGGTCTATATTAGTTCTGCAGACAAACCCGAGGAACACTAAGCTATTATTTATTACTAGCTCAGAAGAAATCAGATATCAGGTTTAGGATAGCCAATTAAGATTTAGATAGCCTTTCAGAGAGTTTGATTATGAAATAAAAACTGCAGAGAGCCGAGGAATAGGTACACTGACAGTGGCCTATATATTGATGCGATCTTTGAGAATGACATACTTTAAATACAAAAGGAGTGGTGAATAGGACAATGGATAATAAATGGCTGATAGATAGGGAGATCCTTATAAATATGAGAGTACAGATAATTTAAATAATCGTACAATATTAATGCAATATATTTCAAGTAGGTACTGACACATTTATAGTGGATATGGCCATGCCTAGCTGTATAAATAAAATCACAGTAAGAAAAAGGTTTTGGTGTATACGTTATTATTGGCAACAAATACAAACAAGAATTCGTCTTCATTTACAATTAGATAAACTGAGGATGTAACTGCTGTTAGCAACACAAGGCATAGGACATTATACAACAAATAGGAGCCGAACTGTGAGCGTGATCGGGCAAAAATTGTAACAACGAAAAATAGTTGATGTTTGGCACACAAGACTGTCATAATAACAAGTAAGTACATATTTAAATTGTCATTGAAATATCTACCTGCGTATATTTCAAATTACACAAATCAAATTAAAATCACAGTTTATATGTAAATACTTTACGCTAGCGAAGCTCTAGTGACAGATCTATAAGTACCTAGATGCAGTTAGGCAGATTTAATAACAACTGGATCAATTTATTCTGATTTTTCAAATTATTACTGGTTTCCCTGGATACACATAACTAGATATACATACCCGGGATATACACCCTGGATATGGAGTTTTAAAACGATGTTATAAAACGTGGGCTTCATTTTATTAGAGATTCAAATCAATGATTACCAATAACGTAGGTACCTATTGTTCGATTGATATTAAAATTACAAAATAAGCTTACATCAAAAGATCACTTCTTTTCAGAACAATACTCATTGTTCTGTATTTCAAAAGCTCAATAATATTTATTGAATTTAATTTCTCATTTAGGGTGATTCACGTTGACAAATATTTTTGCCGGAAGATAGATGGGAAGAGGAAACAATTGAAATGATATTCGGAAGGAATTGTTTGATTGAATATTGTTTTGACAGTAGAAGGTAAGGTTGGGTTTAATCGATATAGAAGATTGCAATGATACCTATATAGATATAGGCAGATGTTTGAATTGTAATTGCTTCATATATCTACTTATAAACAAAATTGTCCTAAGTTTAATAATTAATTAAAAACATCCATTCGATTTTTAAAAACAGGCGTATATAATTTTTTATTCTTAATTTCACTTTATTAACTTAAGGTTTAATTTTATTTACGTAGGTAAATATGTTAATTTAGGAAGGAAAATAATGGAAATACTAAACGATTTTCAGTTCTTCATGGACTATAGGTATATGTCCCAGTTCTGAGTTCGAGTCTCCTAAACAATGGGAGGGAAATTCACCTACTATACCACGCTGATTAGGCGGGTTGACATAGGATTTTATTTTGAATTTGCCTTCTCTTGTATAGATATTAGGTGCCTGCATATTATGATCTCTTAGTGAATTTTTACGATACCCATGATTTTCAGTTTTTAATTGTGAAATATAAACTACATATACCTAACTATTATTTTTATCTTTACTGACTACTGTATATCAAGGATTGACGTAATTTTGGAGAGGTTACTTATTAAATAAATATATACCTACCTTCTTGAAAATGCCCGTCGGTACACTTGTGGTTTTATAATATTTATTAAATCTCATTAGTCTCATCATCATATCAGCTTATATACGTCTCACTTACGCTCCTCTACAGTGGTAAAGTGATGGATCTATTAAAGTACTGCATGCTGGTGTAGATTTTTATTTCTAGTTTTCCTTGCTGTGATATTTTGTGACTCTTAGTCCTTTACGATCACTTACGGCAAAAGAAGGGCTGCTGAATGCTCTATTGTCACTCCGTATCGTCATCATAGGTGGCAAGAGTGGGAGTAATAGACGTAGGCGTACACTACACAAATGACCTATTAGGTCAATTCGTGACAGAAACAAGTAGCTAACGTCAAAAAGCAACACCAAAAGATAATTTTTTTTTAAGGATAAACTAGATAGGTAGACACTAAGAGGAAAAAGATATTTTTCATAAATAGCTATTAAGTAAGAGAATTAGTAGGTACTCTGTGTTATAAATCCACTCTCAAAAATTATCTTTTAAAGTACCTACCAAAGTTTCAAAACTTGATTGAATGTTGCGAGTTCGATATAGCGCCTAATATCAAAACTAGACAGCTAAGTAGGTAACTATTGTTAATTATGAGAATAGTAAAGAGGTATGCAGTAGTGAATTAGTGATATGCTGTGAGACAATGCAAATTATAGAAAAAAGCATTGTTCTTTATGTAAAAACTAATTATTTAATTAACTAAGCACAGCTAATACATATCAACGCTAACTGTTCTTAAAAGTTACTTTAATTTATGCTATGACTATAAAAATGTAAAGTTTTTTTAAAGGATGTATATTTTATTAAGGTTGCTAGTACAAATTATTTAACGTATTTTGTTAAAACGATTCTATAATATGGTATAGTTAGGTATAGGTACCTATACGTGCTACACAAAACATTTACAGTTAGGTACATGAAGCTAATGTTGAAAGAGAACTTTAAAAACAAATCTGTCTAAGTATTTAATTTTTTCTACAGCGGCTTCAATCGAGCTACTTAATTAAAAATGCCGACGGAAAACATTTGACTGAACCGATGGCGTAATGCTTAATTTTCATACCGGATTAGGGCTACGGGTTCGAATCTCACACAGGCTTTGTGCTCAGTCTGTATATAGGTAAATTGTGTTCGTTAATTATGTCTAGGTATATGTTTATTAAGTCTCCGTAATACAAGGAGTGTTTTCTTAATGCAGTATTTTTTTTAAAAACAAACAAAAAAGGCGGCTACTTTTAAAAAAAAGTTATCGCGTTATTTTAAGATTTAAAACAAAAATAAACCTTCACGTAGATAGTTAATACGTAAACTAGTAGATACCTAGTATCTAACCAACGTTACTTAAACATCCCCTAAGAGTTACCACATAAATTGAATGGGTAGGTATGCCTATTCTAACTACTCTATCTGCTCTACCTAGGTATATATAATTCAAATACGTTTGTAGAAAAGTGACAAAATATGCCTAACTACTTAAGTAGAACATAAACAAAATATACATATCACGTGGAATAAAAAAAATTAAAAGCAAGGCAAAATACGGGTTAATACATAAGATAATACATAACTTGTATATTCCTAATTACAATTGAAGTAAGTCCCTATCTCATTGATGTAACAAAAAAGATTTTTGTTACATCAATACCCTATCTATAAAATTTCTTTACGAAATAATGTAAAATTTAATAAAAAGAAATGTCTTCAATATAAGTAATAGTAGATACCTACATTATCTAGTATGAGAATTACCTACAAGATAATTACAAATAGCTATTATTATTGTAACAAATTTCAAAGAGCACATTTTCTTCTACCTTGTAACTTTTTTTGATAAACAGCTGATTGATATCAACAAATAGAATCTTTATTACTCACAATGGTCTTGTTGGTTGGCGCCGGTAATGGCGCATACATATCGGTGATCATCGCTCCAATTATATAACTATACTTTTTAACATAGCGCACTTGAAAAACACGACTTAGTAATACAAAATGTCAGATGTTTGCGCGAGTGTCCGCATATCGACGCAACGCGAGTTAAGCGACGCGAGCAACGTTCAGTGCGACCGACTAACTTGACTGTGCACCCACCGGTGAGAGGGAGTCACAGCTGCGGGGGAGGGAGTGAGTGCTAGTGGGCGGGGTCACCAATCCCAGCCTCTTACATCGCCCCGCCCATTCTACGAACCGCCCGCAAGGTCGCGAGGCGGCCGTATCGATCGCACGCGCTCATACCAGACTCCATTTTATTTCGGCTTCCGCGATTTGCATAAACTTTTTTGTTTCAAATTATCGCTTACTTGGCGTGCTTTATGTTGACTTCTCAATAAGTACATAAAATATATGTTGTAATACAATTAGGTACCTACCTACCATATAATTTAAGTTACAAAATTAATACTTATATCAAGTAGCTAAGTACCTACCTATTCTACTCACAGTTTATAGACAAAGAGCTGATAAAGGACAAATGAAACTGAAAGCAAATAAAATTACATATTGGCTATTTTTAAATTTTCTTCGTCATTATAACAAATAGATATAGCTCTAACTATTGAGCTCGAGCCTTCTACTCTGTAGGAGAGATATTATTCTACTATACCATGTTGGTCATCATCATCATCACAGCTCATAAACAGTGACGGATTTAGGTTTGATGCCGCCCTGGGCCCAGTTTATTGCGCCTTAATATTAGATTTTTTTTTATTAATTTTGATCCAATATTTTTATTTCTACCAAATAATAAGCATGAAACACAAAATACAGAAGCTTTAGTTTCTGAATAAATTAACCACTCACGGCATTGGATCTCTCGCCATTCTTCAATGTACTGAAACTGTATAAGAGACTGTCTTTAAGTTTTTTCGTCTCTGAAATTTTGGCATTTCGAAAATTTTGCCGCCCCTCAAATTATGCCGCTCTAGGCCCGGGCTTCACGGGCCTAGGCGTAAATCCTGTTCATAAACGTTCCACTACTGGGCTTGAACCTCCTTCATAATGGGAGGAAAATTGAAACTGTATCATACTAGGCAGGCGTGTTGGTATAGGGTTTTATTTCGAGTTTACCTTCTCTTGCATAGATGTTGTATGCATATTATAGGTAATCCCTTAGTCGTCTTTTAAGATACCCACGGGCAAGAAAGGGAATAATGAATTGTATTCCTACTCAGTCGCCACACGGAGAGTTATCCTATCTACTAATAGATAAATGTTTAACCTCCAATTAGGTACCTACCTAAGTAGTAGACATATCGAATCTCTCCCTTCCCTTCATTATGCTTGAGGGGAGTTACGACTGCTCTAGTGGTTAACTCGTGATCGGATGCCGCTTGTGGGATTTGATCCACCTGTAACCTTTGAAGATACTAGCTTCTGCTCACGACTTCGTACGCGTGGTATAGATACGTTGGGCTAACGCTAACTTTAATCTAAGATTTTGTTTGCGAAGGTGAAAATATTTTTAATAACACGATTTTGTCACACATGATTTTTGCGAAAATTTAGCCGTTTACGCAGAGGAAGCTCTCAAAAGAAAAAAAGAACGATTTTGAAACATTCTTCATTGGTGCTCCGCTCCTGTTGGTCTTAGCGTGATGATAAGTATATAGCCTTCCTCGATAAATGGGCTATCTAACACTGAAATAATTTTTTATAATCGGACCAATAGATCTATCCTATCCATTCTGTCCCTATCTTGCTCATGGATGTCGTAAAAGACGACTAAGGTATATAATACGCATATAAAATCTACGCAAGAGAAGTAAAACTCGAAACAAAACCCTATAGCAACCTATCTGACCAGCATGGTATTGTAAGGTCCACTTCAATCCTATTGTGGAGGAGGCTCGAGCCCAACAGTGGGACGTATATGAGCTGAAATGATGATGATGAGATAGGATATTATATACATCATCTCAGACCATATAAGTCCCACTGTTAAACTAGGATCTCTTTCGCAATGGGAGGTAAATTGACCTACTATATTGAACTGGTCAGACGTGTTGGCATAAGGTTTTGTTTCGAGATCCCCTTCTCTTGCATAGATGTTATAAGTATATTGTACCTCTTAGTCGTCTTTTATGATAACCATGGCAAGAATAGAGAGCGGGGAATTGTATTCTCACTCCGTCACCACATAAGAAATTGTGTAATGAAGCTGATTTTATAAAATTACAAATATATCGTCAAGAAAACATCTTCACGACTGCATTTTCGTACTATTTTCAAGCTATTTCTGTACTTTCGCGGCAGCAATATTGCTTTCATCACGACAATTTTAAAATCGCTCTCTACCGGATTTTTACCTCACGACGCAAAAAGAGGGGTGTTATAAGTTTGACGTTGATGTCTATTTGTCTATGTGTGTGTGTCTATCTGTGCCATCCTAGCTCTCAAACGAATGGACTGATTTCAAAACAGTTTTTTTATTTGAAAACCAGTTTCCTTGCGGTGGTTCTTAGCTATGTTTGGTTAATATCAGTCCAGCAATGTAAAAGTATCAGCTCTTTTCCAAAATGATGCAGTTAATCGAGTAAATATACGTTACTCGATTAAGTGCTTCACGCGTTCTAGTATAATCATTAAATGACAACTACATAACTGATAATTCCCGTTGAAGAGAATGTAATATATTTTTTTATTATTTTAGTTTGTGTATAGGTATTAAAAATAACCCCCGGTAGTAAAAAAAAACCCCGTATTAAAAATTTACAATTTTACTTCTTACTAGTGGTCGCCGTGTGGTCGAAATTCGGGCATAATCCATTTTAATTAATTTTTCTGCTACACAATTTTCTTTAATTTTATTTATGTATAATTGTAAATTGAGCAAGCTGTATTTCACTAATAAGTAATATATAAGCACAAATCTCTATTAGACATTATCATCATAATTATGATTGTTTGACATTCAGTTCGACCAGAGATTTTAACCGTAAACAAAAGTGTATAAGCGTTGCTACGCAACACACTCACACAAAAGTGTGTGTGTGTGTTGCAATTGTGTTGTAGTGTGCGTAATGTAGGAGGTTATGAACAAAACACACTTATAGTTTCAATATAACGTATATTATCGATGTATTCACTTGGAAGCTAAAGCACGTCTTTACTAGTACAAGCACAGAACACGAATGAGGTGGGCAAATATTGTACTAACAAAGTAGACTATACAAACGTCATAACGAATCAAATTCAAATTAGTCAAATACAATACTATTAATTTTTGTACAATTAATTATATAAATTCAACACGTAATGCCTTTTTTAATGAATTTAATTTGTTTCTAATCCATTATTATATGAAATTTCAATTTTATGCACTTCTCCTCATTATATAGGTACCTCAACTGTGCCAAATTTCATACTTGTCCATCCACGTAATTTTCGTAAAAAGGGGTACAAAGTTTTTGCTTCACATATTTATATATAGATAATACTAAGCTAGCAACATCAAAAAAATTTTGACAATAATTCAAAACGATTAAAATTCCTCCGCGAAGATAATCACTTTCGTGGCGGTTCTTTCGTAAATGTAAAATCTCTGTAAAAAAATATTGGGCGGTAAAGCTCTTCTGGGCAACTCATAACACCTTAAAAAGCTAAATTCATGTCGCAACTAACCTAACCTGCTAGGAGTGGAACAAGTAATCTGAAAACCGTAGGTTTTAATCACGCCACTCCTTATTCTTGTCAGTATGTAGTTAGAAGGCACATGAAATGCTTTTAACAGGTAACTTGCATTAGGAATTCGATGTAACAATTTCATCCCCCTACTACGGAAGCTATGATGTCTATCTAGTGAAATAGGTTATCTGTAAGTTATTAACGTTACGAATGTTGTGTGGTCATTATCATCCCGAGGGTTTACGAGATATTACAAATTACCACCATTCCCATATATTTGAGAGTCAAAAAACCAGCTGAGCGATCACCAGGATTTTGAATAGCAATGTTCTGCGAAATTTATAACATTTTGCGATTGGCGGGTACCTTCCAAGCGTGGCAATAATGGTATTGTCCGTCATTCCTTTGAAGAGGTACATATGTGTCCAGCAGTGAAGGTTAACGTGCTGATGAATATGTCGAGCTATTTTTGCTACATATATAAGGATTAATTCTACTATATCGGCACTTTAGTTATAAATAAATTATAATATTTCATAGAATCCATTCAGTATTCGTGTTATGATAAAGCAACAAACTTAAGGACAAATACAATCTGGTTATTATTATATAATAATATAGGTACTTACTACTTAAAATAGAGTACCTAATTATTATTATAATATTCTAAGTTCTCTTTGTCCCTGAAAACAGAATCGTCCAGATACCTATACAAATTTTTATTCATAATAGGCATTGAGCCATATATAGCCAATATATCTCTTTGATATATTTAGCTATATAGTTTATGTATATATGCCTCATTAGAAATATGCCATAGGTACATTTATTCCTACCTAAGTATTTAATCTTAGGTTCTACAAATCGATCATCCCATAAAGCATTCGATCAGCAACAAAAAAAGTAAAATGAGTAAGCAAAAGACAAAATAGGAGCATAGGACCCTAAATCATGAAATATCTACATATTCAAATGTTCATTCTGAATAAAAACACATAAAAAATATCTGTAGAGCTTACTTCAGCCATTCTAAATTACCTATTTTCAAAAAATAATACCAGCTGATAGACATTTATTTTATTGCACACCTTAGTTGAACAACCAACAAGGTGTTAAAGATAATGAAATATAATGCTCACCACAAAAACATCACAAACACGATCAAATAATTCGTAATGTAACGTGAAAAAAGGCATCCAATTTTGATATAAAAAATGTGTCGGCGCCCTTCCACGCCCTGAGTTTCCTTAACGCTAAATATTCTTACAGAAACGTTGTCGCTTCGAGAATAGCTTAAACGGCTAATAGTTTTATGACACGCATAACACAAGGAAAATATTTATTGTTATAACAAATAATAGTAAGCCTTATATATTTCTTGTCAAGGTGCGATATCACATAGAGAGAAGGCCGGAAATGATAGTCGCAGGGCATTATAGGGACATTAGACAGGGGTGCCATCAGGTTTATAAAATAGTGAAATCGTAGCGAGGTGAGCGGTGCGGGTGTTGAATGGGATTTTGAGGGGTAAGTAGGCGTGTCCGGGCTAACGAAATAAAAATGCTCAGCGCATGGGTGACCGTGCGAACTCCGCTTAACGCAATAAACATTTTAATTTGAACACGAAACTCATGCTGAGATGTGAAATTACGACGTGAAAGGGCGTCGTGTGCGGAAGAAATCAAATTACATGGAAATTTCATGAGAGGCGTTTTTGCGAAGCCATCGTGGCAATGAAATGAAAAACATAATCCTAACGTAATCTAATTGTCCACCTACGTATCCCAAGATAAATCATCAAATACGATTGGATTTTGAAACTTACTTTACTCTTAATTAGTAGAGCTAAATTGAACAACAAAAACTAAGAAACGCTAAAGCAATTTTAATTATATAGGGATATACCTAAATATGTATTTACCTAATTTTCTAATACACACTAACTAATATTGCACATAGGTAATGAATACGACTTTGCTTATTTTTTACACTCTCGCGCCTTAATTAGGTACTTAAGAGAACATGACCATGACATGATACTATATGACGCTGACAGACAGATTGGTATAGGATTATTTCGGGTTTTCCTTCTCCTGTATATATTTTCCTTCTCCCGTTTATAGGATATCTATGATATCATATGCAGATTGTATACCTGTGTCATCTTTTACGACACCCAAGGGGATGGTGAATTGCATTCCTTCTCCGTCGCCACACGAAGAATATAGAGACAGAATATTTTAATTTCATTCATTTAGTTACTTAAAGTTATGAACGCCAGACAAGAAGGCTGACACCCGAAAGCAAGCAAGACATTGCGCCCACCCAACCTGACACAGTGATTACCCACATCAATTTTCGTTATAGAAAAACAAATCTAGTTGCTGCTAAAAGTCAAGCATTCCCTGTACTTACTTCAGTTACTAGAACAATCTATATGAATTTAATTACAATGCTAAATATTGATATAGGTACTGATTGTAAAGGAAATTGTTCCTTTAGTACGGTATCAAGATACAGTTGATACTCAGGTTAACCGGCGTCACGTGTTTCTAGCGGAAATTGACGGATGTGACCGACGCCGGCTTTCATCATCCAGATCACTGCCATTTAACGTCCAAGTTATATAAGCCTATATATACACCTACTAGTGCTCGATCTATATTTAATACGTAGTATAAACTAATAGGTACATCTGCCGTCTGGTGACGGAGTAAGAATACCATTCACCACCCCTTTTCTTGACCGTGGACGTCGTATAAGACGACTAAGGGATATAATATGCATATGAAATCTATGCAAGAGAAGAAAAACTCGAAATAAAACCCTATATCAACACGTCTGACCAGCGTGGTATAGCAGATAAAATTCCCTCCCATAATGAAGGAGACCCGAGCTCGACAATGGGACGTATATGGACTGGTCACGGGCGGTCTGTAGCTACTTGGTTAAATAAGTATTCCCTCGTCAGCGGGTGTGTAGTAGTTTTGTTTAGAATGTATTCTAATAATGTATTAAATAGTTTTTTATAGTGAGCACATGCAAGATTCTCACCTGATTATGGCGTCTCACAATATAAGATTATATTGTCACCCTCAACCAAAGGCGATAAGAGAATTTTAGAGTTATGTGTTAGCGTTCTATGTTGTGAGTAGATATCATCATAATCATCATCTCAGCTTATATATGTCCCAAATGTTGAGCTCGGCTTAATATTATCTGCACACACTTAGTCGTCTTTTACGACACCCACGGGCAAGATAGGGGGTGGTAAATTGTATTCTTACTCCGTCACGGACGGAGAAATAGATATATGTATGATGAAATATCGACAGCCCAGGGCAAGAAACCAAATGGTGAATTATATTCTTAAAATATTAAATTTATGTAACTTTAATTAACATAGAGAAATTAACTATCAATATTATGTGATATTTATATTGTCTTATAGATGTTAACTAATATTTAGGAGTCTGTGATGAAAATGGTCAAGAAATATTGCTAAGTACTGCCTGTTCTCCTGGTGATCACTCAGCTGGCTGCTACAATTTTCACGGGAAAGTAAGAGATTATATCATATTTTTTTCTAATCACAACATAAAGGAAGAGTGGTGACTCATGGCAAGCGGCCGCAAATATCATATCTAGAAACCAATTAAAAGTTCTAGAAAAACCAGTGTTAATTTCTAGACGCGTTTGTTCAAGCGTTTCCAAGGAAATTTGATGTTAAGC
The DNA here is from genome assembly GCA_032191425.1 of Lymantria dispar. NCBI lineage: Eukaryota > Metazoa > Arthropoda > Insecta > Lepidoptera > Erebidae > Lymantria > Lymantria dispar. Next base: position 25,006,685 of record CM063444.1, on the reverse strand, counting down.
TGGCGGCTGTTCGTAAAACTTAGTTAAAGCCTGGTAAACATGCTGCTTAAAGTTTTAGCTCTTCATTTGCTTATATTAGAGGAAAAAGATATGCCACATCACGCTCCCTTGCTCCGTGTCTTCCGCATAGGAGGGAAGTGGAATCAATCTTTTCCAAATCTTCCAGTTTAACTTTTCTAATTAAATTTGTTGCGGGTCCCAAGACAATTCAAAATCATTTCCCGGGATTGCCTGAGGGTCAAACCTAGGTGTCATCTATGGAGACTATTGTAGAATCTGACTTACAATGGTGGGATTAATTCCAATAAAAAAAATGCTATGTCAATCTCATATAGACTGTGATAAAACCATGACGATTATAACAGAGTAGATTATTACAATATATATACGAAAATATATTACATGTCAAAAAAAATTATCGCTAACTTTAAGAAATATTGTGACATTCATGAAATGAATACTCGTAATAAGGACAGATTAGTTGTACACACTACTCGTCTCCAAAAAGTTAGCAAATCATTCATGGGGCAATGTATACGCTTTTACAATAGATTACCTAAAGATATCCGAGACCTGCCTATGAAAAAGTTTAAAAAAGCCATCAAGAATAGACTTTGTAAAAAAGCTTATTACAAAATCTCGGATTATGTAGATGATAATACAGATTAGTTGTGAGCAGCTCCTCATTCAGCAATTTCCTTGTTATTTTAAATATATTGTTTGTAAATGTACTTTTAACTTTCATTGTAGTGTAGCGAGTTTTGCCTAACGAAATTTTGTATTTTCACCGTTTGTAACATATTGTGGTGTTGGTCATGCTCACAGAAGGATCTACTTGCGGTAGCTGCGTGGAGCGGGTCTCTCCCTTCCCTCCATAGTGGTTGAGGGGAGTGATGGCTGCTCTAGTAGTTAACTCGTGATCGGGTGCCGCTTGTGGGATCTGGTCCAGCCATAATCGTTTCAATTATATTAAGTGTCTTGCGGTTCGAAGGGCATCGCACTGGAGCTAGTTCTTACAAAACATGTACACAATTGTATATCTAGTAAGAAGAAAAAAAAGAAATTAAAAATAATAGACAAGCCCGCTGAGTTTCTTGCCGGATCTTCTCAGTAGCGGTCGCGTTCCGATCCGGTGGTAGTATATTATCTTTTTTGGAAATTGTAAACCTGACAATATGTAAGTGCCCTCTCGGGGTTTATGCATAATAAATAATTTGAATTTGAATTATAAAAACCATTGCATTATTAACTAATTCAGGAGAAAGGCATTATATTTGTTTATCTATTATTGATGTAGCAATACTATTTATTAGTAGAGGCCACACGCAGTTTCTAGACCTAGCCCGCAGCGTCTCTTGAACCCTTCAATGCTCATTGTGTGCTTTCATGTAGTAAGTCTTTTCAATCGGGCATTGAGAATATGCCTGTTTAATGCATTTATTATTAAAGCAATTCGTGTTTAGACGTTAATACAAATCAGATAAATAACAGCATGATGGTTTAGTTCTACATGTGGCAATCGTGGGTTTCCTTTTTAAGCAAGACAGTTCTGTGTGGGCTCCTCAAATAATCGTTCTAGGTCTAATTATAATTTGTATTCATTATTAATTAGTGACGCATGTTTTTTCAGGAGTAGGAGGAGAGGACAGTAAAAACGATTTTCACGATTTCTTTCTAAATCACGTAATCTACTAGCACTAGGTATACGATATGTACAAAAGTATTGATAGCTACAAGACCGAGTCAATATCCTTACGAATACTTTCTTATCTTGTTTTAAAAGTGTACAGAGAAGATGATCCTCTGATGTCTCGATGTTTATATGGCAAAACCTTTATAAAGGTTTACGACTTTCTTTGTTTTCACAATCTAAGGATTAATAAGAGAAACAAAATACATATTGCGACGATTTCGATCTTCACAAGAAGCATAGGTATTTTTTGACATCAAATTAATTATATACCACTAAGTTATTTACCTAATTACACTTCTATTCATTATATGTATCCCGGCAATTTTCTTTTTCTACAAGCAATGTCAGTTTGTATAGACTAAGTGAAAATAAATACAGATAACTAAGTAAGGGATACATCCCTTACAAGCAGAAAACAAAACAGCAAAAGCAAAAGGAACTGAAAACAAAATCCTATGCCAACGCGTCTGGCCAGCGCATGAAAATAAGCCATTTTTGATCGTAATAGAGATCCGTGCTCAATGAAACGTCAGTATATGGTCTGAAGAAGAGAAATATCAGTATTTATGTTGGTGTAGTTACGACTGTTCATACACTACTGCTGTAAAAGAATTGGTGATCATTGTATTCCGTGTGGTGACAGAGTAAGAATAAAATTCACTACACCCTGTCGCGCTATGGGTGTCCTAAAAGCAGACTGAGGAGTATTAGCTTATAGCATTATTTAAGAGAGGGGAAATATCGAAATAAAACCCTATACCAACCTGACTAGCGTGGTATAGCAGATCAATTTTTCTACTATTATTGAGAAGCCTAGCTAGCTCGAGCCTAGCCGTAGAACACATAGTTGATATGACGTTGATGATGATTGTAATCATACTCCATCACCACAATATGTACAAGAAATGAAAACTTCACACGTTCCTAACCCGGTTGTAGTATAAAATGGTGTAGTGGGCACCATCATTAAATCTGTCAGAGAGTATCAACAAAGTCTGTTACATTGTCATAGATAACGTCACGTGGTGTTATACGTACGCGCACCAAGACCCGTAACGAATCCATTACTCGCGGCTCTCATCACAATACCCATTTCACAGTGTCCAACGAATCAAAGATGACGACAAATGGAAATTACAATCTCAGTGATTTCGTCATTCGACATTCGTTCCGATATAATATTATACATCCGCAACAGACTGTAATAGTCAAGCAACCCAGAAATTACTAAAGGATTGAAAACCAAATGAATTAGAATTATTAACTTAGCTGTGCACAATTTATATGCTCCTAATACCTGGAAAGGAAATTTACATTAAAAGGAGTACTTTATAACACATAAACTTTAGCGAGTTTATGTTTTACAACATCCTCTTACGATTTATTATACCTAATTCTGTTGAAGTCCTCGTTTAAATTGTCTCTTCAGAATGTCACTAAAAGTTGAACTGAGTCAACTGGCCTCTATAAATTAAAGATATTCTAAGTCGATTGAAGAACAAAAGAGAGGCAGCAGCACTCTCCTGGTTTCCATCACCTGCCTAGGGCATTATCACTTTGTGGAAGCTTCTGTACAATAATGAACTTCGATAAGCTAACGAATAAACGCATGCAATGTCAGAAAATATGTTTATCTACGAAAAACATCTCTATCTACTATTTTAGTCGTACGATTCACGATTAACGAGATATTTAATGAAACGCATTATCTAATATAGTGCCTTAAGTTCGCGTCCCCGCGTTCCGCCATCTTGGTTAAACATACTTTCGAGGGGGAACTCCGATTTTCCAAAAATTCCATTCTGTAGTAAATATGATTATGAATCTACTTTTTGCTCTGGTTCTTAAGTTATAGGGCACGGGTATCCGCAATGGGTTCTCGACACGGTACGCTACCGTTAAAGCCGTCTTTCACTACGTTTTCAAAATTAGATACCACTAATTCTGTGGATTTCAATGGATTTCACATCTCATGAGTGATTATTTTATTTTACAAATCAATTTTTTAATCATTTCTCAGCTCATGTTCGTTCCACTGCTGAGCTTAAGCTTTGCCTACACTACTGTAATTGTCCTATTATACTAGGCTGGTCAGACTGGTTGGTATAGAGTTTCATCTCTTGTGTATTGTACATAACACATATTATATAATATGTATATTATATTGCTTAATTGTCTTTTACGAAATCAACGGGCAATATAAGCGGTGGTAAATTGTATTGTTTCTCCGTCATCACACGGATAGAATATTTTAAATTAGAAATCAAAATATTTCAATTAAAATATGTAGATACACGATTGATTACAGTAAATTATTAGGATAGTATTTACTATATTAATTAAGTATAAATGTAATTATTATATATTTTTATATATAAATATATATAATAATAAATTTAGTACTTACTAATATCTTCATATCCTTATGATCTGCGGTCACGGAGTCGATACTAACCTGGAAAAATAAAAATATACCTAATTAAATTTGAAGTGCGAGTTACCTCAAAAATATTAAAATAATGTACTTATTATTTCATGAAGTAATGCTTAAATGCATACAGATACTGCTTATATTCTAAATTGATACAGTATTCGATATATTATTATTATTATATAGATACAATTATTCTTTTTATGCCGATGAAGTCTGTCTACTACCATAATCTACACTAATATTATAAAGAGGAAAAATTTGTATTTGTGTGTGTGTATGTTTGTAATGAATAAACTCAAAAACTACTGTGCCGATTTTAAAAATTCTTTCACCATTGGAAAGCTACATTCACCCTGAGTAACATAGGCTATATTTTACCCCGTATTCCCACGGGAACGGGCACTACGCAGGTAAGGCGACTGAAACCGAAGTGAAGCGAGGGCGGGACGTTACTCTCTTATAATCTCACGTCTTTAATTACTAGGCAGGTAATTTCGGTAAAAATACTATTTTAATTATTTTAATACAGATTGCAGATATTGCACCCAGAATGAGCAGAGTGATTATATCGTACTTAATACAGTATCATTTCTTCTTATGATTTTCAATACTTCTTTACTAATTAACACCATTGCTGCATTGCAAGAAACGGGACATCAGAAGTTTTTGGTACTTAGTAGGTCAATTTCTCTCCCATTGTAGAGGAGGGCTCGAGACCAGCAGTTAGCCGTATAAGATCTGTGATGATAATGATGATGACGATAATATCTACCAAGTACTTCTTAATGTAAGTGAATTGATATTCTTTTGAAAAATAAATATCATCATCATCATGATCGCAGCCCACATACGTCCCACTGTTGGGATCGGGCCTCCTCCATAGTGGGAGAGACATTGACTTACTATACCATACTGGTCAGACATGTTGGTTCATTGCGAGTTTTCCTTCCCTTACACAGATGTTATGTGCATATTATAGTCGTCTTTTACGACATCCACGGGCAAGATGGTAGAGTGGTGAATTGTATTCTTATTCCGTCCCTACGCGGAACGATATAACCCAATACAATGATATTATATTGAAACCGAAATTTATACAAAAAAGTTCGTCTATTGTATTAATATCCTATTTTCCCATCCGTAACCGAAGAAAAATAAAAAACTAATTAGAAAGTTCCTAAAAAGTTAATATCATAAGTCGGGGTCGTACACACGAGCGAGCGAATTTAATTTGGAGCTTTTTTAATTACGCCAGGAGAATCGTTTGGAGCGGGGCTGAGAGAGTTGGTTTCGGCGCCGTGCGGCGGCCAGCCCTGTAATTATGAACCCCGTAATTGCGAGACCCAACAGTGTTCACCCCGGTCCTCAATCCTCCCCGCTGCCTAGCCACAGATAGCCAAAGAAATTAGAATACTCGATTTTTTCATTCCACGCTAGAGTTTAATTTGCGAATAAGTCGTTTGTTATTTTCAAAGTAAATTTTGTTTATATAATTTAATATTATTTACATTCTTCTCATTTTCATTACTGTAACGTAAATATTATAATAATTGAGAAGGTATAAGACAGCAGTGGAACTTAAAATTATTATTTGTAAGAAAAGAAGAGACATAAATTTTGTTCTTTTACTCTGTTTGTCAAGAATGTAAGAAATGTAAATGCTGAACTTTATTACAAGGAACTTTTACGATTGAGATTTAGTTTCTTGCATTATTTTTGATTATAAAAGTCACATCGCTCGAAGAACCGATAACCGCTGGGAAAGAAAGGTTCTCGAGTGGCGACCACGTATCGGACGACGCTGTGTAGGACGCAAAATAGGTGGACCGACGACCTGATGAAAGTTGCTGGGCGGGCACAAGACCTCACTCTGTGATGTAATATGAAGATATATATATATATATATACTATAAAATATCGGTCAAACCACTAGGATTATGTGATCTACAAAAAGCCCGTGGGTGTCATAAAAGACGACTAAGGGATATATAGACGACTAAGGTTTATCAATGCAAGAGATGGAAAACTAGAAATGAAATCCTATGCCAACACGTTGAACCTGAGTGGTGTGGTAGGTTAATTTTACTCCTATTGTGGAGTAGGCTCGAGCCCAGCAATGGGACGTAATTGAGCTGTGATGACGATGTTGATATGTAAATGGTCCAGGCAACGGGAACCAACATTATCAATAGTGATTATTAATACTGTTGCGGTAGTAATTTCTTTTGAGGAAAGTCTATGATCCCTACAATTCCTGTCTGAACCGCCTGAACTGTAACTGTCTATCGCGGGTGGCCAGCCCAGTGTTGGAGTAGTTCAGTAGTCAATGTTCACAGTTTTTGCATTGGCAAAAACTGTGTAACTATTGAGTTACACCTACTTTTCACAATTAATAAACACTGTAGATTGAACAAGTGGCGTAGTAGTCAAGATACCGGTCTACCGTGCCAGTGTCGTGAGTTCGAATCCCACACAGGATAACACTTCGTGCGATCCACAAATTATCGTCCTAAGGCTGGATGTAATTTGTTAATTATATGTTTTTACAAACATATACTTTTAACGATTATTTCCTTAGTGCAGGGTGTGTTGTCTTTAAAAAAACTCCTTAAAGTGACGAATTTGTATATTATTTGTTACGTATGTCTAAATACCTACCTATTTAATAAGATACTATGCCTGCACATTACCTTGGGAAAACTAAAACAGTACATATCTAAAGCGCAGAATCCTTACTTATATACTGCAATGTGTATTAGCAAACAGTATTTTTCTATTTAGCTAAAAAGAAATTAAAAGATCACAGACTATTACAAATATCGTCATTGTCCTGCTCCTATGCCAATTACTTGGGGGTCGACGGAATATGTTTTCCACTTCCATCGTACATATTGTAAAAATTATTGGTCATAACGGCCGCCAGCCTGGCGTCAACCCTTCTTGGGAATATAATTTTGACCAAACGGCACTAGGTAGTTCACCAGATAGATAGTTAACTCAAGTTAAAGTAAACCTCTAAATCGTCTTCTATGACAATCACGAGCAAAGGTAGAATTAGTCGCCTTTATCACTCACCTTTTATTAATATAATAAAATAATACGGTAACTAAATTTGCGATTATTTATTACATATTATATTATTAAAATGGAAGGAAGGAAGGGAAATCCACCATTTGCCCACAGTAATTAATATACCGCACACCACAATAGAAAGAATACGGGATAGGATTAAGGTGGACTAAGAAATAAGAAAATCTTACTCTCACGTGACGAGCACCTTCCAGAACATCAACTTGCAATTTTGCGCAGAACTTCGAATATTTATTCGACACGTGTTTCACCTCTAAACGAGGCATCCTCAGGACGGCTTGGCTTCAATGCGAGGCGCACTTAAAGAATTCGAAGTTCTGCAGTAAATTGCAAGTTGATGTTCTGGAAGGTGCTCAACACTTGAGAGTAAGATTTTCTTATTTCCTAGTCCACTTTAATCCTATCCCGTATTCCTTTTATTGTGGTATGCGGTATATTGATTACCGCGGGAAAGTGGTGGGTCTCCCCTCCTTCCTTCCATTTTAAAATAAAAATGGATTTCCGCAATGTATCACCTAATTCAATCAATTATTTATTATTAGTTTAAATTCAAAAAAATATATAATAATTCTTGCTTAGTTAGGTTGTAGGTCCATAGTGTGATTTGATCATTAGTTAATTACGATACAGTTCGCAACAAACGCCAAAGATCGTAATCTCCAGTTACTTAAATCACGCAAAACTTAAAGCCAGTGCTCACTTAAAACTATCTAGAGGTACTTACTATCGGGTGACATCTTGTGTGTTTTTTTAAGCAAATAAAACTAAGATGAGTTTCAATTATCTTAAAAATTATTACTTAAAGGATAAATTTGAAATTGTGTTTTTGCATGTTCTCACAATGTTCTAATCATCATTCCGAACCTGCCACGAATGTCGAAGTATCGGTACTAGTAGTCGGCCCAATGGTGCTGGGGAGGGAATACGGTGGTTATGAGGCCATACACCGTTCATCCGGCACTCCGGACCGATTAGGTAGGGTGCGTCCAGACCAAAGCCTATCACAAAAAACGGCTTATCCTATTTATGTCAACAGTAATAATAAAGATCCATGCAATTCAACTCATCTGTTTAAAGTGGTTATTAAAAGGTTAAGTAAAAGATTTATGTCAAATAATAGGACATAAATGGACTTTGAAAATTGGAAAATATAAGTGCTCCTAATTGATGTTTTTTTGTAACTGTATGACAATTGCCGCGTGGTGCCGGAGTAAGAATACAATTTAACACCCCCTCTCTTACCCGTGGATGTCGTATAAGACGACTAAGGGATTAATACTCAGATAACATCGATGCAAGAGAAGGAAAACTTGAAATGAAATCCTATGGCAACACGTCTGACCAGCGTGGTATAGTAAGTCAATTTTCACCACACCAAGGAGTAGGCCCGAGCCCAAAACTGGGACGTATATGGGCTGAGATGAGATGATAATGACAAAACAATAAAAATTTTCTTAGTTTATTTTATTGAAATATTAAAGTCAAAAATATTTTCTGATAATATACCTACCTACCAACTCGTATTTTAATTTATAAGCAGGTGATTGTTCTGGACTGTTTCGTCACCGCTTCCATGTTCTAACAGTAGGAAAGAATCGTTCGTTTAATTACGATGACTGGACGTTGTAGCTCAAAAAATATTTTATACCACATTATTATAATTACACATTCGGGCACTGACTAATGTATGCCGAAATACTTTTAGGATAGACATCTTTTGATTTAAATCTTTCTTAATATTACATGTTTTTAAAGTTTAAATAATATGACGTAAAACATTTTTTTTTCTAAATTAACATATAAATAAATAATGTACTTTTGTATTCTTCTAAGTTTCAAGAATTGAAATGGTTTTCATTATTATTCTATCCGTATCGATGGTCACTTTTGGACATACGTTTACCAATGAAGACGGGTTTTAATGCCGTCATCATCACGACAGAGTGGATTGGCGATAACACTTGGTGTTATGATTTTCCTAGGAGAATGCTACTGCCTATTCTCTTCTGCTTTAGCCGGGCGTATGAATCCCTCGGCAAAGTGTAGAGCGATGACTCGTTGTTTTTATTATCCGGTCATCACATGTCATTTATACTGATAAAAACCCAGTAATACGTGCACACTGTTAATTAAGAAGAGTATCTATGTATCATGATGTATCCAGAATGGGGTTTAGGTATTCAAATACAAAAATATTCAAAAGATATGATATGATATTTTGTAACACATGCTTTTGTTGTTTTATTATCTTGAAACCTCTCAGAAATTAAAAGTTGTCTACGTCAGTGGTTTATAATAATTTCTTTAATACGTACAATTATTTAAAAATGGATATAGTAAAATATATACAAATAATTTTTTTGCTATTTCGTCAGCATATTTTTGACGTTTATTCACAATGATCTTCACAGCATAAGTAAATTTTATTAATCAATGCCACTCAATAATTTTATATAAAACTCGTATAGATTATAGCTCTATGTAAATAAATTCTAAATGAATTTGAGGTGGAGCTTCATTATATAAAAAACAATTATTATTTTTATGGACAACACTCTGCATTAAGGAAATGATCCTTGTATTCCGAAGAACCTTACAAAAATATACTTATAGATCACAAATTACATCTAGACTCAGAACAATAATTTGTCTACTGCACAAAATATTGTTCTGCTTGGGATCAGAACGACACTGCCACGGTATAGTAACCACTTGCGACATCTGTGCAGTCAATCATTACTATAGCATTTTTTTGACGGCAAACCATGGTGTGTTGCGCATGGTCCGATCCGTCCGGGGCAGCGAACAAAACCATATCCCGCCGTGCGTAGCTATCTCAAGTGCCACCGGTACCCGACCTTGTCATCTTTGGCCCATTATTGTTGCGCCAATAAGATTATGACCATAATGTAAACATATCAGTGTCCCGTTTATTACGATAAGAATACAATCGCCATCCCTTACTTTGATATGGGAGTCGACAAATCGACTCCGTCTGGGGCGACAGATGGCGTAAGCACGCACACCCGCAACCCACCCGAACACGTCGCCTTCGTCGTTGGGCCGACCACCGGCGCAGGGTTACTTACCCGAAGATACTTATACTTAGCAATTACTTAGGGTCAACGAGTATCTATTCTAGTTTTATCTTACAAAATGCAACGTTTTGTTAATATTTTTATGAGCAGCTGTCTGTCTGACGCCAATTCTCCTAGGGAATATACCTAATTGTTAAACAACATCAGGAGTGGGCCCCAAATAAGTCAGTCATTTTTTACGAGGCTCGGGAGGCTGAATGTAAGAATCTATATCTATATCAATAAATAAAATTGGAGTGCCTGTTTGTAATGTCAAAATAATAGGCTTTTTTCATGCTCACACGGTTATTTGCACGACACCTATCCCTTAAATAGCAAATAAAAAATTTTTGTTTGTCTGTCTGTTTGTTCCGGGTAATCTTCAAAACGGCTGGACCGATTTCAAAAATTCTTTCACCAATGGAAAGCTATAATATCAGGTCGTAAACTAGGCTATATTTTATCCCGGTATTCCCACAGGAACGGGAACTACGCGAGTAAAACGACTATAACCTATAACCGAAGCGAAGCGAGGGCGGGTTGCTAGTTAGTAATAAATTTGTAGTATTCGTAGACGCCACTACACAATGATTAGATATTATATAATATTGTATTTCCAGATACTATGTTCTAATTTCTTTTTTTAAATAAAAAAAATATGTACATGAATAGATTTCATTCATTCATTACGGCTCAAATGTGTCTCACTACTGGGCTCGAACCTCTACAATAGGAGGACGGTTTTGATACGGGATTTAATTTTGAAATTTTCCTTCTCTTACACGGATGTTATACATTTAACATCCATCCAACCACACGTATTAAGATCACAATTTGACGGTTGAACATGGTCAGTTTATAAACTTACGAAAATGTAAGCGCTAGTTTGTAAATTTTATAGTCCATTCACAATCTATCGACAGTTTATAATCTCACTAGATTGTTTATAAATTAACGGTTCGTACAATTACCCGGTGGCATATGCATAGAAACATAACCCTTAGTCATCTATTACGACACCCACGGGCAAGATATTGAAATAAATAGTATTCTTACTCGGTCATAAAAAACATTAATAGGATTCAATGCAGTAATATCGATACACCCCTCTACCACTAATACAGACCTATTGTTTGTTTGTATAAAATCAATTGAATAACAAACTAACATTATACGGAGCAATAATACTCGAAGGTGCATAACGGTTTATTGTAAGCACATCGAGTTAGCCGCAGGAGGTGTTTGTACTATAATCACAAACGTAATCATACCAATTAAATATATTTTTATTCTCAGCCAGTCTTTGTAAAGTGAATCCAATGAATGAGTCCAATGAGTATAATAAGCTCAACCTTTTGTTACCGTGAATTTCTTTGTTTGTTAAAAGTGTGAACGTTTTTTTTTACCTAATTCATTTGGATGTAATCAATGAACTAGCTAATTACTGTATTGTGAGAAGTATTAATATACTTTGAATTTTTTGCGCGAAAATTATATTAGTTGCCGTAATTATGATTGCGATATGAATAGTATTGGTAATTGAATATGAATTAAATGAAAAGAGAAAACCTTGAATTGTAAATAATTTTTATTTTTTATTATTGCCATTGCTAGTCCAATAAAAATGAGACCATCATAGGTAGGACTTAAGGGTAGAACCTTTTTGAAAATTGCAACTTCTTAGCCCATCAATTTTCCTCTATTAGGCACGGGCCTCCTTCTAACGAAGTGAATAAATAGCCTATTACACCACTCTTGCCAGATGCGTTGGTATAGGGTTCTATATCGAGTTTTCCTACTCTTGCAGTGATACTCGCGGGAAAGGAGTTTGTGACTTTTATATTCTTACTCCGTTACCGAACGGATTAGCATTCCAACTGTTTTGTCTTTTTTTAATATACACCATGATGCAATGATATTATCAATTGTGTGGCATAGAAATTTATCTGCTACAGTATTATGCTTTGCTTAACAAGCATTTAAAATGGATTTCCAAATGACCAACGACCATTAGAAAATCACCATTTATGTCTAATATGTTTTTTTATTTTTCATATGTCATAGTTGATTTTATTAAAAAGTCCGGTTTTTTTTAGGCATAAAAAAATGAAAAGTCCTGTAAAGTGAAGTGTACAAAAAAGAGGAATGGAAATAAATAAAAAGATATTTAAATTTGACACATTGGATTGACACAGATAAAGAGCATTTCTAAAGTAGTTTAATGTAATTGACTATTTTATTTTGTTTTTGTTATTTGAATTTAAATACCTATATATATTCACATTTTAGCTTAATACTATGAACTATAAGTAATATCTCATACTTGGTCTTAATTTCATATATTGGATACAAGAAGCTGTTTATAAAGAAAATATTGTTTTTTCTTTAAACAAAAATGAAAAAGGATAGATATTTACCTCGTTGAAGTAATTATTACTGACATTATGTGGAACAGGATGCGGGCCCGCGTGCTGCTGGTAGTAAGCACAATTCATTGCGGCCCATCAGATTCTAATACGACACCGGAAAAACTTACACAAACACTCGCGTGACAATTTTTTTAAAGAAAATTTTTCGAGGAGCAATTATCTCGTAACGAATCGATGCGGCGAGCGAATCTTGCCTACTAATCCTACTAATTGTAGGGTTCGCGGTCCGGTGAGTGAGTTTTGTCTCGCTCGCGATTTGGCGTCTCGCTCGCGGGGCGCTTCGAGAGGCTCTGCGCGTTTGTTTACGCGCGGGGCGGCGCATGGCGCAGGGCGGCCGCGGAATTCGAGGGCGGGCGCTTAGCCAACACGCAAAACTAATGTACTTCGAAAACGTATCAAGTACATTTTAATACTAATAGCTTTGATTGATTAAGATTATCTGTATCTAAATATATTTTATTCCACACCTTCAGAGAATATATGATCATAATTCTAGGTATTACTCAGTTATCACAGTAGACTTTCTATTCTAATAAATTTCTAAGGAATGCAATTTTTCACGAAGCCACAATCATTTCAGCTATGCAACTTAAAGCGATAATCATATAGATTAATAAATTTTTGTGTCGTTATAAATGTACGTTTAAAAGACAAAGAATGTTTGTGTTGGTATAGGGTTTCGAGATTTTCTTTTCTTGCTTGTAAATTATATGCATAGTATATCCATTAGCCGTCTTTTACGATACCAAGAGAGGGGGTGGTGTATTATATTCTTGCGCCGTCACCACACGGGGAACTATGGTGACGAAATAGAACGCCGACTACTGATCAAGAAATGTTTGTAGGTAAGTCGTTTTTTTTTTAAATTATTTTTCATATAGTGACAGACATGGAATTAAATGTATCCGCCCCTTTTTGCAACAAGTTGCCGAAGTATGAGTCCATGAAGGGTATATGTCATCTATATCGACATTAGTTCCTAAAGAGTTAAGATTATTTTCCTCGGCGAAGACCACTTTTGACCACGGATTATCCAAAACATCGGCATAATAAAAATTAAACCGCATAAATGAAAATTTTCCGTGTAGACGGAGTAAGAAGACAATTCATCACCCCCTTTCTCGCACGTGGTTGTCATTTAAGTCGATCATGGTGTATTATAATAGGCATATAACATTTATGCAAGAGAAGGAGAACTTGAAATAAAACCCTATATCAATCTATTTAACAGTGTGGTATAATAGGACAGTTTCCCTTTTATTGTTGAGGAGGCTTGAGGCAAGCAGTGAGGCGTATACGAGCTGAGATGATGATATGACTAGTTCAATAGTAAAAATTGGTTATTTTTATAAAAATAAATATTAAAAAATCTTAATATCCATCCAGATTGACCGTTGCACCGTTGACTAAAGCCGGGTAATGGTGGCCTACCCACATGGCGACAGTAGGATACGTGTACTGCAGGTTATTGGGTAGCGCAACGTTTCTATCGTCATGGACGAATTGGACGGAGTGTGATCATACCATAGCCTATGCCCAAAAACGGTCTACTTTTAGGGTACCGTACCCAAAGGGTTAAAACGGGACCCTATTACTGAGACTTCACTGTCTGTCCGTCCGTCCGTCTGCCACCAGGCTGTAGCTCAAGAACGGTGATAGCTAGACAGTTGAAATTTTCACAGATGATGTATATCTATTGCCGCTATAACAACAAATACTAAAAATAAAATATAATGAATATTTAAGGGGGGCTCCCATACAACAAACTTGATTTTTTGCTCAATATCGATAATGGCAATAGGGAGGCACTTGTTTATCTAGTCAATGGTATGGAACCCTTCGTGCGTGAGTCCGACTCGCACTTGGCCAATTTTTATAATATTAATTTTTGATATATTAATTTCATTGTAGTTGACTTATACTTTTCATGTGGTGAGGGAATAAGAATACGTTACATCATCCTGTTTCTTGCACATGGCTGTCATAAAAGATGACTGAGGAATTATAATATACAGATAACATCTATGTAAGAGAAGCAGAACTCGAAATAAAGCTTTATATTAACACGTTTGACCATGTTTGACCAGCGTAGTATTGTAGGTTAATTACACTCCCGCTGTGTAAAAAGCTTGAGCTCAGTAGTGGGACGTATACTAGCTGTGATGATGATGATGACAAATACCCCTCGTTTATTTACAAATAATTGAAGAAATCATATTTAGAAAATCTGTTATCACCCATCTATCTAATAGCTATAGTTGGTGAGTATCTATAATAAATACCATTTTACACCATCCAAAAGTAATAAATGTTTCCGGTTTATAATAAAGAACATTGGGATCGTTACCCCATATGACTATTATAAAAATTGCTCCATTTTTTACTGTCCCAATCTGTGCGGGGGCGGATACGGCTCATATGACAGGATACGCTTTCCTTTCAATGTTGGTATCATGCGAAATAGTCACGTGATGCCAACTACCAGATGTTCGGAACTTTAATATCATTTTACTTACAATAATATCATTATGCATTTTTTTATTATCAGCAAAAAGTGTTAAGCACTTCTAACATTAAAATATTCTCTCAATGATTTCACCTGTTTAAGTAATTATTACATATATAAAACATGTTTATGGATTTTTTATTTAATTCCAGTTTTTTTTTTGGATATTTTTCAGCATGTGTGATGATAGCAGAGTTCAAATATTTGATGTCTAATGTCATCGTTATTAGAAAAATATTTATGTATTTACTATAGCTTGCTTACACAGGTGTAAAAAGGCGAAAATAATCACATAATAACTCTTTTATTTTGACTAACTCTACTGCAGTTGCTTAAGGCTATGCCGTCTGAACTATAAGTGGCCTGGATGTACGCTGGCATTATCCGCCACCCGCAATAAGCCACATGGCATTACTGCGATCTTCCTAAATATGTCATCATGTCCGGTTAAATCATACACTGCCAACAAAACCCAAACAATGGAATTCAAGCCGACGTAGTTTTGTAACTCAGTTGTTTATTTCTAACGAGTTCTATCACGATAATAAAGTAACACTGTTATTAGTTAACTGGATTTTTCAGTATGAGGTCATGAGTTGATGTCACTAGGCGATAGGGCGAACATTTTGTATAGACTATAGAATAACATGTGCAAATGATAGTTATTAGAGAGGAGTGGGTGCGGCGCGTGCGATCGTAATTATTGTAATCTCAGTGCGCATGCTGCGAAGGCGACGACGTGCCCGTTGCAATCTGCGCATTTACTTCTATTGCTATTGTATTGTAAATATATAAATATTGTTACTTACTAACGGTACTACGTTATTTTAATTTTGGCTATGTTACTGATAGGCTTAGGCCTCCTCCACATAATGGGATGGAATTGACCTACTATTCCACACTGGTCAGACGTGTTGGAATAGGTTTTTGTTACAAGTTTTTCTTGTCTTGCATAAATATTAATTGCATATATCTCTTAGCCACCTTTTACGACACTTACGGGCAAGAGAGGGGGTGGTTAATAATATTCTTACTCCGTAACCACATGGATGAATTTTACTTTACTTCAATGCATACATATGTACATTTTATAGTGGTAGAATCTCATTGCTGACACTCTTTTGGCTTCGGTCGATCCGTACGAGATAGTACCACACTCTCGCAGATAATAACCGACGTCTAAGTAGTAGCAATTTGCTACTGCACTTCTGCGAGTGATAGAGCCGAAAGCCCAACTCTCTGAAAGTGTTTGCGTTGGGTGAGGTTCACCGAACCTAATTGCACGGATTCACACTCTCTTAACTTTTTTTCACGGCAGGCAGCGGCCTAGCAGAGGTCCATGAGCAGTATCACTTACCATCAGGTATGTTTGCTGGTTTGCCACCAACAGCAATAAAAATATAGATTCAGCTGTGGCTATTTAGTCCCATCTTAAAAAAACTATAAGTACTATATACTTGACAGCACGTATATCCAAGTATCCTAAATTAATTTCCCGCAACTAGAATTCTCTGTATGATTGATAAATATTGTTTTACTCTAGATTTTATTTGTGTCCATTAATTTTGTATTTTGAGCTTTTGGTAATGTGTGCAGGTAATGAAGAATTATAGTAATGGTAATGAGGTACTTATCTTGCTTTTAATAATAGAGAGATAAGTAAAAGTGTATTTATATACATTTTATGTGAAAAAAATCTTTTGCATGCCTATAGATGTTTTTATGATGTGTGTTATTCTTATGATTGCTTGTGGGGTATTCTTTTGTTTTCATTTTACGCCGTTTGATACTATTATTCATAAAGTCTCTTTCAAAGAAATGGTCCATATATTTCAACGACTATATTGTAACCCAAATAATCAATAGTTTTATTGTATGTCGTCACTGCGTCGCGTGCGCAAGTCGCGCCGCCCTCATCGACGCCCAGCGCCGCCCTGGATTTGAACTCGTATCGGATTGCAATCACAAAACAACATAGTTCTTTCATTATAGAACATTGTACGCATTATTCTTATCCCCATTTATCTTGCGAATAAAACTACTTTATTTATTACATTATATATAACTAGTTTTATCATCCAAACAACTAATGACTTTTGTTAACTTTTGCTATTATTGTTTTAAAACCTTTGATATGTCTAATATATTAATACAGCAAATATTAATATAGAACTTTTTTAAATTTGAAAGTCGGTTAAATTGTGAAATGATATCTATGTATGTAAAAAATATAATAAATTTAATTATAAAAATTTACTTGAACTTATTGGAATTAATTAATATTCTGCGGTGCTTCTTACTAATAAACTTTTAGTTCTTAATTGTATGGACTTAAATAGAATCCTATTATACCTTATTATGTTGGTTTTAAATTACTTTTATTATGTGGACCTTTACTGCCTGACTCCTTTAGGAATAATAAGTTATCCCAAAAATACCCAAATTATAGAAATAGGAAGATAGATGCTGTTTCTTAAATGAAAAATTTGTCTGTCCATCTATTAGCCTGTCGAACGTCTGCTATTAAACATAGACTACCCTAATATGGATTACGTACTACCGAAAACGAAGATTTCGTACCAACGGGCGCTCCAAACGG
The DNA here is from genome assembly GCA_032191425.1 of Lymantria dispar. Taxonomy (NCBI): domain Eukaryota; kingdom Metazoa; phylum Arthropoda; class Insecta; order Lepidoptera; family Erebidae; genus Lymantria; species Lymantria dispar. Next base: position 24,988,857 of record CM063444.1, on the reverse strand, counting down.
TGAGAGATATAGGCGTAAGTACGGCAGGTTTTGGAGTTGCATACTATTACTTTCGCTGCACCTCTTTCTTAAAAAAAAATAAGAAAATGGATAATGTTATAATCGTAACATTTGGCGTACGAATTGGCAAACTAAGTTAGTGTTTTAAGTTTCTCAGAAAAGTATTGCTGCATACTTCTTCTAAGTTCTTAGCCGATTTTTTACGATTCCCATGAGAAAATAGAAAAAGTTAATATGGTAAGTAGTAGTACGTAGTAGAAGCCAAAAGCGTTTTTTTTATCTATTATATAGGTAGTTCAGATTAGGAATGTTATAGATATGAAATTTTAGATCTAAATGCGGATGTGGAGACGGATATTAGAATAGCATTATATGGTTTTCGGCTACGGATATTGAATATTTAAGGAATTGTAAGAGAGAAGTACTTAGAACAACTAGTGTAACTGACATAGCATAAAGAATTAGCACGCTGAAGTGGTAATGGACACGTCGCTCGACGAACCGACAACCACTGGGGAAGCAAGGATTTGGGTGGCGACGAAGTATCAGATGACGCAGTGTAGGACGCTTACCACTAGGTGGACCAATGACTTGGTGAAAATTGCTGGGCGTCGTTGAATGCATGCGGTACAGGACCGCACTTAGTGGCGAAACATGAGGTAGGACAATGTTCAGGACTGGGCGGCCATAGGCTGAATGATGGTGATGAGAAAGAGAAATGCTAATAGTGTTGATTTTTATGTGACTTCCCTTTGGAGACGCTAATGTTTAGGGTTCAGCTGATTGATAGGAAACCTCTCGTAACATTTCTTATAGAGAGACCGACCAAATTTAAATTATCCGAAACTTTTATATCAATTTTGAGTACGATGTCGGATATATTTTCATTTCAGGTATCTCAAAGTTTCGGTTATGGAGCTCCAGGTCCTCCCTGGTTTATATATCGAAGTGCAAAGTAATGTTTATTTTAAAATCCAGTTTCATACAATGTAAACTTGCTCAACTTAGTTTAACTTAGCCAGTTTATACCTACATTAAGGTAACATTCAACCTTTCAACCTTTAAATGGTGTACCTATTGTGCAACCAAATTACAAAGCAGTTGCTTACATCGAATAGAAGGGGTGCTATGCAACATATCCGGTTGCAATCTTACACCAACTTCCGCTAGAACAGGAGCAGCCAGATAACCGTTGGTATAACTATCCCGATTATTATTCAATATTCGTCTGGGGGCACGGCAGTGCTCCCGCCAAGTCGAGCAAAAAAAAAGTCGGGCAAAACGCAACACTGCCGTAACATACTTTTCTCGAAGCCATTCAGGCCATTTTCAACCCCCTATAACTTCGTTGTGAATAAAACTAGAAGCCTGAATTTTTAGTAACCCAGCAGACATTGTATACACATTGTGTATTTCAAATTTCATTCAATTTGACCCAATAGTTTAAGAATTATAACTATTCAAAATTTCGTAATTTTGTCACTCACTGACCAACTGACCGATCATCAATATTAAAGAGGCACTTTTAGCCGATATAGAAGCTTCAAATTTAGAGTATAATTAGTATTTAGTGTATAAATGAAGGAAAAATTATGAAACATTGTAATTTTCGTCCAGTTGCCGAGATACACTAACTGCATAAATAATTTTGTAAACCCATATAAATATATAGGATTACAAAGTTACATTTGCAGTTAATGAAATGTAACTTTGTAAAAAATAAGAATACATTTGTCGCCATCTTTGCTTCCCTATGGGAATCGTAAAAACCGGTTAAAGACTGCGCAGATGGCGTAGTGGTTAAGATACCAACAAGACAACACCTTATACGATCCACAAATTGTTCTGAGTCTGAATGTAATTTATGTCGGTTAATTATATATTCTTTCCGTGTGGTGACGAAGTAAGAATACAATTCACCACTCTCTATCTTGCCCGTAGATGTCGTATAAGACGACTATGGGATACAATATGCACATACCATCTGTGCGAGAGAAGGAAAACTCGAAATGAAACCCTATATCAACATGTCTGACCAGCATGGTATAGTGGGTCAAATTCCCTCCCATTATGGAAGAGGCCCGAGCCCAACAGTGGGACGTATGAGGACTGCGATGATGAATTATGTTTGTAAAGTCCCCCACAATATAAGGATTATTATTCCCTTAGTGTAAGGCGTTGTCATTTAAAGAAAAAAGATTCAACAGGAGAGTGGGCAGCAGCTCTTGCCGGCGAAATGCATGATATCTCACTGCGAAACCAACCCGCCTACCAAACGTGGCGATTACGGCATTATTCCTCATATGACGAAGAAAAATGAGCCCTAGTCATGGTCAACTCTGTTACCCTTGAGCGTCGTTGTATACAGTTGCCACAGTACCGCACTTTATGGTGAAGCATGAGGGGGAGTCTATGTTCTGCAGTGGACGGCGATAGGCTGAATGATGATTGGCATAATAGGTGTAAACAGATACTTAGATATAATTATGTTCAAAGATATCTTGTAAAATGGTCAATCAACGGAATGAAAAAGCAAGAGTGGGACTTCTCTTATGAAATTGTACCAAAAACTCCCAAAGTATTAAGCAAACTAAATTGCCTGAATTTTACTTGAAAGAAAAAACGCCATCATTAGGCTCGATTGCCATCAAAGCGGAGAGGAGACTAGATGAGATGTGTTTCCAAAAACTAATCAAATTTGTTTATTTCCACGTCTCTCCGCTTAGTTTAGGTAGAAATGACTCAAGCGGAAAGGAGAGTTGTCTCATTTTTCAGAGAGTGGGCTCTAAGAAAATCCGTTGTTGGTATTCAAGAAGTAGAAGGTACCAGAAAGGAAAATAACGAAACGAAAATAAGTAGGTCTATCTACAAAAAGAAATGAATAGTATCTTTATTACTGTAGATTATTTTAATATGACTTTTACGCGTCGTAAAAGTGAGTCTTATCCATTTTAATTGTTAAAACTGATCTCGTAAAAGTGCGTCTTTTTCATTTTAATTAATAATCTCTGATGTTTACGCGAGTATTATTATAAATAAAACTGTTTTTATAGATTTTATCACGTATTAGATTTTTGATTTCCTGTCGTTTTGATTGGATATATATTGTTCGACGTCATGTTATTTATAATAATTCTCATAAGAAAACATTTTAATATTTATTTATATTAATCTCTAAGAGTCAGGAAGTGTAGTTTCAACTTTCCGATAACAGTTCGTAAGGAAACTTTATCAAGCTATGATTACGAGGATGTCGTACATGGCCACGCACTAAGTGAATTAACAAGTTTTTCCTTAGACAAGCCACCAAAGGCATGGATTCGGTAGTACAATAAGGAAGGTTATTGGGCTAATCGGACCAGTGTATCAAAAAAAAGAGGGCTTAATGACTTAGTAGACTTACACAAGGCATTGGATGCAAGCATCACACGACCACATTATTCACACTATGTAACATCTCTAATATCTTTTCTCTAATAATTAATTTGTATTCAACATCTATGAATAGCGGTCTTATAACATCAGTTATATTAGGTATATCAATACCTAATATTAAATATTATACGTTATATTCTCAGAAGAACTAAAGGTGCTTTTTTCTTTTTTTTTCGGAGGGTTATGGTAAGCGTACGCGCGGTCCATTCCGTCCAGGGCGATGAAAGGACGGCGCGCGGGCCAATAACCCACCCGTACCCACGTTACCTCGTTGTTGGGCCGACCATTGGAGCAGAAGTGACTTGTCGTCAGTGGCCGGCCCGACGGAATACCCTTTCGAGTACCCTCACCTCTCGACTTCCCTGTCCCGAGACGTTGGTCGCCGTCGCGTGGTCAGCCTCTCTGCGGGTGACGGACTAAATTCCCCGGTCCGATCACCCGCGGCCTCGGCTAGGACGGCATTAGGCGCAGATACTCGCGCCTGCGACGCCCGAGTCGCCGGCGGCGGCACGTGTCGCCGAAGAGATGCTCTACACGCACATGATCCGCCGCCTCCTTCCGTGAGATTACGGCCTCACAGAAGGCGGCGACCGCGTCCCAGTTCCTGACGCTGTCGAGCATCTCCCTGGCGATGGTCAGCAGCGCCAGGTCAGCACCGATAATCGCGACGAGGTCACGGCGCTCCCCCTCCCACGCGGCACACACCTCCAGCGTGTGCTGCGCCGTGTCCTCGTCGCAATTGCAGTGGTGGCAGGACGGTGTGCTCTCCCTCCTGACAATCTTGTACAGGTACTTTGCGGAGCAATCGTGCCCCGTCAGCACCTGCACCAGTCGGAAGGAAAGCACCGCGTGCGTCCGCTCCAACCACTCCATCAGCACCGCCCGGAAGGCCTCGACGGTCCTGACACCGTACCGAGGATTCTCCAGCCGGACTGCCCAATGGGCAATGACTTCTCGTCGGGCGTCGTCCCGCCAGCTGATAATTTTCTGCACCGAGACCATACCGCCGCGGGCGCGCGTCTCCGACACTCGCCGGTAAATTACGGCGAGTATCTCCGCCTCCAGGTCCCACGGGGGTGTTCCGGCCAGGAGGCACGCTGCCTCCGTCGCTACTATGCGGTAACCACGTATGGCCCTCTGTGACCGCCACAAGAGGGCCCTCAGACGGACGGTCAGGGACCCCGCCCACACCGGTGCCCCGTACAGGGCCATCGACGGGATCACCCCCGCGTACAGCTATCGGCACGTAGCGCTGGGTCCGCCCACATTCGGCATCAGCCACGAAAGGGTGGACGCCACGCCGACAAGCCGGGGAACAGTACGATGGATATGCTCCCGGAACCACCAATGCCCGTCGAGCACCAGGCCCAAGTACTTCATGTAGACCTGAATGCTGATGGTAATCGAATTCACGGTGATCGAAGCGCCGGCGGGAGGCCCGGCGGTGCGGAGGTCATGGAACAAAAGGGCCTCCGTCTTTTCCAGGGCTATCCTCAACCCCAGCGCTTCGATCCGCCTGACAATCTCGTCGGTGCCGAGAGTTGCCAGGTGTGCCGCCTCCTCTAGCGTCCCACCCCGGGCTGTGACGAGTGTATCATTGGCGTAGCAAATTACGCCCAGCCCGGGTGGGAGGCTTCCTCTCAACGCCCAGTGCTAGCCTATGTTCCTCAGGGTCAGATCCAGAACCGACCTCTGTGGGACACCGCACGTCATGGGCGTTCGCACAACGTCCCCTACTCCGTTAACGTAGAGGACACTGCGCCCCTCCAAGTAGTCTACCACCAGCTGCCTGAAGTACACGGGCACCCCGTGATACCTCAGCCCCTCCCTGATGCAGCTGAATTGCCATTCAGCTGCATCAGGGAGACTGTTGAAGACGTTGGTGATGTCCAGGGATACCGCCAATAGAACTCCTCCGCCGGTGACGGCCTCCGTCACCACGGCCTTCAGGCGCAGCGGGGCCGCGATCGTCGAACGCCCTCTCCGAAAACCAAACTGGACGTCCGACAGATCGGGTCCGACCCCGACGAGGTGCCGCTCGATGCGGGCAGCCAGAACCCTCTCCAGCAGCTTGCCCACATCATCGAGCAGCACCATGGGCCTGTAGGCCGAGGCCGACTCGGGAGGACAGTTCCCTGAGGCGTGGTCCCAGGTGCTCGAGGACCAGGGCCAGAATACGGTTGGGTACACCATCGGGCCCGGGGGCGGTGGATTTGACTCGCATACGCGCCACCGCCACCTCCATCTCCGGCTCCGTGATGGGCGGAACACTCTCGTCGTCGGCCTCCCGGTCGCTGTCCGGCGAAGCCATGACCGGGGACGTGTGCTCCACCCGCCGTGGAAAGAGGTCCTCGACAACTCTGGTGAGGAGGCTGGGCTGGAGAGTCTCGGTGATTCCGCCCGCGGAGCTTGCTCGAGATAGGGGCGACCCCAGGGGTCACGCTCAAGACTGTCCAGCATCTCCCACCGACTGAAGCCTGAAGGCAGACCGCGCACTGCGGTAAGCCTCGTACAGCTGGCTCTCCCGCTCAGCGTCGCGGTGACGCGCTCGGCTGCGGGTGTAGAACCTCCGGGCAGTACGCACGCGGCCCGGAGATCCGCCAATTCTCGAGACCGCCAGGGGACCGCACTCTTCGGGGGCAGATGCCGCACACGGGGCATGGCCGCATCGCAGATGTGCGTTAACTAAAGGTGTGAGCGGAATTTTGAGATCTATGTGACGTCGGGATATAGGTCACTTTTGCCAGTTATGTAGCATGCTAGATCTCATTTCTCACAGATCTGACTTTCATAGTCACCGTGAAAGATGAAACTAAATATTAGTATATATAAAACACACCTAGTCATCTACAAGAATTCTTTTTTTCCACTTTATTGGGTAAACAAACAATATTACAATAAGATTTAGATAAAACAGTGTGAAGCCATACAATATTAATAATACACCGTTTACCACAGATTTAACAGATAAATTAATATATTAGAAAGTAGTAGGTACATGCCAAGTAAGAGAAGTAGGCTAAGATTTTTTTTTTAAATTAATTTATATCATCAAGGAGTTTCTTAAACAACATTTTTTAGACAATTTTGCTGCACCCGTTAAGTCAATGTAACTGAATTTACTATTTTAAGTATCAAGTACGCGACGAATGGGTGTAAGTGCGCTTGCCTGCATTGGTACGTAGTTTCGAATTCGCCATACGTACGAGGTACGTATGGCGAATTCTAAAACCAAAAACTAACTCCGTCCACATTTTATCAAAAAATGTACCATTGAACTCAAAAGTATCACCAAAGATAATCTAATAAACACAGATATCTAAAATATTATCAATATTTCATTCACAACACGTGTGATTTAGTCTTTTAGTGTAGTGTGTATTGTTGACGTACTCGGATTATCTCCATTCTTACACATTCATTGATATTTGAATAGAAGGACATTGGACGACAGTTTCCTATGCAAAATTTCGCTTAATCCCGGAATAAAGGTATTCATACATTTCCGCTGATCCGCTGTATGAACAGACTACACAATGAACTTCGTGTCGTAATGTCTAAATGTTCACTTGATGGATGTCACCACTCTACTATGTTTACAGACATAATAGGATTAAGCTTCGAGAACGAATTGTGTTTTGAAATTTATTGAATGATGTTGAATTTTATTGGGATAACAAATCTTAATACGGTTTGGGTACTTCAAATTTACTCATATTATTTAAGTAGTAACCTAAACCATTTTATTGCGATTTTACGTACAGGATATCTTTATATATAAATTTCTTGTGTACGTGTGTATGTCACTGAATTCCTCCTAAACGGCTGGACCGATATCGACGAAATTTTTTGTGTGTGTTCAAGGAGATTCGAGAATGGTTTAGATTCACAATTGGACTCGGTAGGTGGCGCTGAAATCCTTTTATTTTATTTGAACAGAACAACGTCTGTTGGGTCAGCTAGTAATTACATAAGACGTTACTGCTTGGTTTTACAGATGAGTAGTTAATTACCTTGATCTAGTCATCATCATCATTTCCGGACGTACATATATGACGGCCCACTGTTATGCTCGAGTCTCTTCCACGATAAGAGGGAAATTGACCTAATGTGCCACGCTGGTCAGACGTATTGCTGTGGGGTTTTATTTCTAGCTTTTCTTCTCTTGTACAGATGTTAAATGCATATTTAATACCTTAGTTGTCTTTTTACCACAAGCGCGGCCTTATATTCTTACTTTTCCACTACCCGGAATCAATTTGATCTACGGTAATAAAGTTTATAAAACATTATTGGGTACCTACAAGAGCTGTGTAGTGACATTTTGATAAACATTACATGTCCAAGGAGGATTGCTGGCCAGTGATAAAACTATTGCCAATAAAATTTTACAATATGTGATACGAAAAAAGAGTAAATATTTATGATACTCGCGGGCGGCTTCCTCGGTGGCGAATTTCTTTCTCCATGCCACACAGAAAGTATTTAATTTATGGAAACGTGAAAATATATAGAAAAGGCCTGTCTATAATATTGTATAATAACGAACACTGTAATTGCCCTTCTCTGTAGGATTTGCTCACAAGTATCATATATGTTATAGACCTTATATACACCTACTTAATGGTTAAAATTACTAACATTCATTAAACTATTATAATACTTTCAATTAAATTTCCATGTGGTGACGGAGTAAGAATACAATTCACCACCCCCTCTTCCGAGGGTGTCGTTAAAAGAAACAAAGGGATATTATTAGGTCAATTTCCCTCCTATAGTGGAATTGAATGAAATTAAATTTCTTAGAATCCAATAAAATTGAAGTCTATAAAATAATCATCATCATTATTTCAGCTCATATACATACTGTTGGGCTCGAGCCTCCTCCTTGATAGGACGGAAATTGACCTACTATACCTCGCTCGTCAGATGTATTTGTATAGGGTTTTGTTTCAAGTTTTCCTTCTCTTGCGTAGATATTATATGCATATTTACTCCCTTAGTCGTCTTTTACGACACCCAAGGGTAAGAGAGGCGGTGGTGAATTGTATTCTTACACTACACGGAAGGTGGTATAAAATAATAAATTGGATAAATCCAGTAATTTTCTCTTTGTTAATGGAATACCATGCTACTTTTTCTTCTTAATACGTCCCACTGTTAGGCATAAGCTGTCTGTACATAGGGAGAGAATTTTACACACATGATACCAGCGTCATTCGCTTAAAATAATATTTTATCAAAATGATCATCTTTTATTTTACTTTGCGAATTTGATTTTCACATGTGATAAATATATTTGACTCACATAAATATATATATTTGCCAAGTTCCCAGTAATAATATGCTTTATGTTGTATCCTGACGCAGGGTTTAAAAATGAGATACCTTGTGTACCTATGTACCTATATGTAAATAAGGCGTGCATGGTAATAGATTAGAGAGAACGATGCACAGTAAGCTTATCGGCTACCCCGACACGGACTCGACGTGCCAAACAACAAAATAAACCGGTGAACCCGTGTAATAATGGTGTTTCCACCCTGTAACAATAACTACATAATAGTCGAGAGCTTTTACGAGCTTTTGTTAGCTTGTCGAAGCTTCCACTTGGCATTTTTTGTTATGAATGCCGCTCGTTGCATCGCGCTACAATTTACGACTGGCGAATATTTTATTGAATACTTATGTTGCGCTTAAGGTTTTAAATTTGGCATGAAAGACCGTCTTAAATTCGTTTACTATTGGTTCCATAATCATATTGTTCGACAGATAATTTTACATTTAAGAGGTTATAATTCTGTTCTGTAACCAACCTCCACATTATGCAAGTAAAGCCATCGACTACTCTTTACCTATCCTAAGTATTTTACACTAGCTTCTGCTCGCGACTTCGTCCGCGTGGTATATAGATACTTTGGTCTAACGCTAACATTAACCTAAGACTTTGTTTACGTAGAAGGTGAAAATATTTGTTAATAATGCGATTTTGACACAGGTGATTTTTGCGAAAATTTAGCCGTTTATGCAGCGGAAGCTTTCAAAAGGAAAAATGCCCCGATTTTGAAACATTCTAATAAATGACTTATAACAACGTACCTAAATATAATCAACACGTAAATGTGTTAAAGCATGTAAAATGTAGAAGGCGAAACGTTATTAAATGTAAAATATAACTCAGCTGGTATACGTCCCACTGCTGAGCTGCAGCCTCCTCCATAATAGGAGAGAAACTTTTACCTACAATAACACGCTGGTCAGGCGGGTTGGTAAAGTATTTTATTTCGAATTTTCCTTCTCTTGCATAGATGTTATAAATATGCATAGGTATTTAATCCTTTAGTCGCTTTTTACGACATCCACGAGCAAAAAAAAGACGATGAATTCTTTTCTTACTTCATATTTACACGAAAAATATAAGTAATGTACAGTAATTAAGTATTAACTGTCAAATAAACTCATCAACTAATCAATTTCATTCATATTATAAAGGAGTTTTTTCAACATTGAGTAGGTGAAATGAATCGAGAGGGTGAAAGTCAAATTACATAAAGTCTTTACAATAAAGGAGTTTGCATATTAGAGCGAGGCGGTCGATATTAAACACGATCATGGTCTAAGACACTGACAAAGTACCCATTACCATATAAGTGTGCGCGTTCAATGCAAGAGTTATCTACACGACGCGACGCTCGAGATCGTTTTTCCAATTATAAAAAGAAATAACCTCAGCGTAAAAAGAAATAATGGCGGTGGTTAATTGAAAAATTTAATCGAGAATTCATATTTCATGACCATTAGAAGACTGCTTTCTCTATTTTTAAGTACTGTTATAAATATTAAATTAATACTGTAATTAGGTATCTCGAACCACGTGTTCTTTTAAATTATAATGGGACTCGTTTAATATAAGTGAATTATCTCTAATAACTTGAAAGAGATAAACAAATCGCCAACTGAACTAACAACATCTTGATTGCATTTCAAAGGCTGTAATCCCATTGATAAAATAGATCAAAATTGACAGGATGTTATAATAAAAAATCACAATTAAATTATATGAATGCTGGCTTGGCGAATAGCAGATATGTTTATAGCTAAACATCGGATCGTGTCGAATGGTCCGCTGTTGAGATAAAATTAATAGCTGCTATTAAAACGCGAAACACTCCGCGGAAGACTTCATTAATTTCCCGTAACGTAGTCCGCCTTTAAATGCCTGAGATGATCTAGCGATAGATTTATTAATTATTGAACGTTATACCATTTTCCTTATCTAATACGCATTCTCGATATCAATATACCTATCTAATGAAGCTTTAATGTAATGACGAAAGCAAGTGAATCCGGTGAGCTTTGAGCAAGGTGTGGAGGCGGTGTGCGGTCAGGAAGAAAAGAGGGTTGAGGTCGATAGCCGCAATAAATCAAGATATTATCTTTACGTGAGTATTACGATCACGCCAATATCAAAGGGTAAGTCGCCGCATTCTGCTTTTAAGCAAATGTATGAAAATATATAAAATGCCATATAAAAATTGCAATGTGCAATACCGTGTAATGTAGCAGAAAATATGAGTTAAATACCTTGGTTGTTGTCCGTGTGGTGACGGAGTAAGAATACAATTCACCAATCCCTATCTTGCCCGTGGATGTCGTAAAAGACGCCTAAGGAATATAATACGCATATAACACGTATGCGAGAGAAAGAAAATTCGAAACAAAACCCTATACCAACCTGTCTGACCAGCATGGTAAGGTCAATTTCCCTCCTATTATGGAGGAGCCTCGAGCCCAACAGTCGGACGTATATGAGCTGAAATGATGATGATGACCTTGGTTGTTAGGCCACAAAATGTGAGAATTACTAAAATTTTAAGAATTCATTCTAATCCATACTAATATTATAAAGAAGAAAGATTTGTTTGTTTGCGTTGAATAGGCTCCGAAACTATGGGACCAATTTCAAAAATTCTTTTACCAATAGAAAGCTATAATATCAGGGAGTAACATAAGCTATATTTTATCCCAGTATTCCTACGGGTACTACGCGGGTAAGACGACTAAAACCGAAGTGAAGCGACGGCAGGTTGCTAGTCTCATATAAAAATATTTTTAAAAGTTTTTATTTAACTAGCAAACTTCTTTATCTTCTTTAACGTATCGGTTTCAATGTTTGCAAAACATTTGCAATGACTTCCTATAAATTTCTACGATATTTATGTGATTTCTTCAATCCTGATGGTAACACTGAATCTAATATAAAAGTAACTTATATGAAGGATATGGACCATATGGACTTCAGGCCATATGGATCATAGCGACCTCAAACTTTAAAAACTTATTAATAAATTAAGAACTTTTGTTCTTTAACTTTGAATTCAGATTTTTTTAATATAGTCTCTTTATTTATTATTACTTTTTTATATATCTTATTGCGTTTATTTTAGTCTTTACAGGGATTTCAATGTCATTGATGTTATTATAATCTCTAAACACAGACAGCTAAATTCATATCTGATACTAAAGTAAATATCAATTACCATAACTAATTTTTCTTATTAAGTTTTTTTCTTCTTATTAAGGAAAGTAATTCAAAAGAACAACGGCCTATGACTTCTTCGTTCACACAAACTATGGCACTCTCAGTTGCCTCAAGCGTAAGTATTTATGTATTTTCTTTTTTTTTCAAATGTACGATTTTATTTAAGTATGTTAGATGTTTAAAATACTATTTTGGCAAAAGCAAATTTAACATCATCAACCCATATGACCAACATGGAATAATAGTATTTATATAATAGTTCTTTTCTTGCGAAGTATGCTCCCATCTAAAAGTATATAAACAGGGAAGGAGAGGCAATGGCATATAGTTACATGAAGTAGTTATTTTTTACAGCGACTTTATCAAATAGGGTATGGAATATTAGTATTAGTACCTAGTGGTGCTCTTTAACACTTTCATAATCACCATGACAGCTCGTTTAGGTCCCATTGTTGGGCTCGAGCCTCCTCTACAATAGGAGGGAAATTAAGCTACTATAACACGCTGATCAGACGTGTTGGTATAGGGTTTTGTTACGAGTTTTCCTTCTCTTGCATAAATGTTATATGCATATTATATCCCTTAGTCGTCTTTTACCTCATCCACGGGCAAGAAGGGGGTGGTAAAGTATATTCTTACCTCACTGCCACACCGAACGAACTTGAACACATTATTTCCATTTAAATCAGCTATTTCTAACAGCTATTTCTATAATTAAGAATTACTTTAGGTTAAAGAAAACTTTTAATATAATATTTCTTTTACAAAGGAAAAAAATATTATATTAATAGTTTTATAACAAAAAGAATAATGACCAAGAGGTGCTAATAACCTGCAATGAAAAATTATATAAGTATGAATAGAGGCAAAGAACCTGTTCAAATTTATGACAAAATACCGAATTTGATTGGAATACTATAAATCTTGTAAATATAATAATATCTTTGCTCATAGATATCATTGTAATCTTCACTTATACAGATTCATTATAATTATAACTTATACCAAATTGCGAAGATAAATTTCTATCGTAGGTACAATCAAAAAAGCAAAAATCAGTGATAAAATAAACTATAATTATACACTAAACCGTATAATTTGTGAGCCATTAATTAAATTTCAACAAAAGATGAAAACAACAAAGTTGTCGGAGAGATTCACAAATCAAACGCAACTCGGTGATCGCCAGAGGCGCTATAAATCATTGGAGCGCTTAGGCCTTCTTAGCTTTTCTAGATAAAGATTTATCCCGTAATAACACGTTGTTTTTCAGTAAATCAACTGCCGAATTATCCGGTAGAGTTGCAATGATTAATCGGTGGAGCTGCCGTTGTAATAACTGACGCCTAATGACGTACACGCAGTCTTCTTCACTATACAGAACCTTACTAGATTTTCTAGTATTTCTATTAATTTGAAATTCGGTTGGTATATTGGGTATATGGGCGCTAACGTTAATTTGATGTGGATGCCGAGAGAATACTAATTTAACCAAGTAGCTACAGTCAGTCCGTGACCCTGAACGCTGCAAACTGTTTGAAACATCGGGCAATCAAAAACCAAATACAAACGCGATAAAATCTGTAAAAATAGTTTTATATATAATATGTAATACTCGCGTAAACATCAGAAGTCATTAAGTAACTATAACTAGTGGCTGAATTAATCTGAAGATGCCTCGTTTTATAGGCGAAATACGGGTCGCATTTTTATTTACTGCACAGATGGCGTAGTGGGTAATACCGACCTACCGTGCCAATGAAGGTTGGAATCCCACGCAGAACCACACTTTGTGCAATCCAAAAATGTAAATTGTGTCCAACATATAATTAAATATGTTTGTAAAGTCCCCCGCAATACAAGGATTATTTCCTTAGTGCAGAATGGTGTTCTTTAAAAAAAACATTACTTGATGTACGAAGATAGATGGATGCTATTCAGATAAGCCTGTTGACGACGGGCATGTGCATCCCCACAAAGGGAGACAGTGCAATAATCCCCGCACTTGATAAGTGCGGGGATTATTGTTAAATTAAATAGGTTAATTAATAAATAAAAAGGGGATATTTGTTGTTGAAGTACGGGGACTTGGTGTTATGAGTTTCCAAGGAGACTGCTACCACCTTCTCTCTGTAGCACGTATTACCATACGTGAAAGTGTTGGTGAAACATTGTACTCTTAATACGTAGAATATTCGATTCTTATATGGCAAAATGAAAAAAAAAACACTATATGGATTATGCTCATTACAGAAGTGTAAGAGTTTTGCCTTAGTTTACCATCCTATCTTGTTTTATACTGTCTTCCCTTCTATTTTGGGGTGTGCGGTATTATTAGATGATGGGACAACGATAGTTTTACCTTCTAAATATACCTGTTAATATAACAATGGATTTCCATATCATCTAAATCGATTAATAACATATGTATACGAAATTTTTCGCAACAATTGATATAGGGAAACCTCAAATGTTTAACCACAGGCACATATGACAACATATAAATAAAAAGTAAGATAGGATAGGAATAATTTTACTATTGGTCCATAAAAGGTTAGATGAATGTATAATCACGCATCACCTTTCCTGTCTTCATTATTATAAATGAATAATTCATCATCTCCTAGGCATGATGCCGTGGTTCTCAACACCACCCCTGCTACGTGAGAACTACAATTTCAAGAACTACCGTGGCAAAGTCATAGTTATTCGTTCAAATGCTGGTTTATAATTATTAATATAAAGATAATGTTTGTTCACTTTGAATGGCATTTTTTACTATGCTAGAAATATCTTGTTACGGATTTTATCCCATTCCCATCGATTTCTCAACATTTCGAACACTTTTCAGCGTTCAAAGTCACCAATGGATAGATTTTCACTTTTCTACTGTTAAACGTCGGGCAATCAAAAATCAAATACAAATGCGATAGTAATAGATAGATAAAAGTTTTATTTAAAATGTGTAGTACCCAGTGTTCCGGCGGGTCTGGATAGGGTTTTATTTCGAGTTTTCCTTGTCTTGCATTGTTGTTATCTGCATATTCTCATACCTTAGTTATCTTTTACGAGACTCATGGCCAAGAAAAGGATGATGAGTTGTATTCTTACTTCGTCACCACACAAAGAAATAGTTTTATGCTAAACTTTATTTAATATTTTAATGTATCTGTGAAGATAGCATTTAGATACCAGTAAAGTTCCATGAGCGATAGCATCACTTACCATCAGGTGTGCTGTTTGCTCGTTTGCCACCAAAAGCAATAAAAATAACTATCATTTTTTTTTAGGTTGGTTACGGTCAGCGCTCCCGCCGCCCGGCTCAGTCTGGGGAGGCAGAGGGGCAGCGTGCGGCCCCGTAATCCACTCGATAGCACGTCGCCTTCGTCGTTGGGCCGACCACTGGTGCAGAGTTCCTTGACTTCAGTGGTCGGCCCAACGGAATACCAAGAGGGAGTATCCTCTCCCAAAAAAAAAATCTATTATGAAGAAGTTACGAAGGCCATTTATGAACATCATTGCCATTTTAAGCTGCAGAGTACAAATACCAGTTCCTGGTAAATGAAACTCAATTAAATATGATTTGACTATTATATTATCAGGAATAATATACCTAAGCATAAAGAATCAAGTTATCAAATTCATCTCACAGTTAATTAAACTATCATCGCAATTTAATTAAAATTTATGTTCAATTAAAATATAAACGATAAGTTAATGTACCAAAATTAATAAAAATGTATTAGAGGTGTACCTAGGAAGTGTTTATTAAGATTGCGATTGCAAAGAGGCGGGGCGGTCCAACAGTTTGAAAATTTGAATAATCGCCACATTACAAGTTAACATTATTAGGTACATACCATCAAATATACCGCGACTCCGGCGTATATAATTATCTATATGAAATGGCCGTATAATGTTCCGCATTCATCTATTAAGTCAGTCGGTCAGGATTTTTTAATAGTATTAGCCAGTTATTTTGCTAACATTTTGAACGTGAAATTATTGTGTAGTGATTGTTTAATTTTTCAAACTAACATCTACATTCCATTAGATTAATATTTGTTTTAGTTTCTTTATTACATACATAAGAGTTATATGAATTGAATAACATGAAATAAATGTTTCTTTGTTTATTTATCAGGCATGCAATTACCTACCGTGAGGTTTCAGACACGAATTCTGATAGTACTACTATTGGATTATCTGCCAAGATCCTATTAGTTAAAAGACAAAGTCACTTAATTTCGGGTGTACATTGACCAAGATATGAGATAACCACTGGATTGAAAAAGAGAAAAAGATGAGATTAATATAGGCCAAAAGTGTAAGATTAGGAATATGTACATTCATGTCATCTCAGCCCAAATACGTCCCACTGTTAGGTTTGGACCTTCTCCATTATAGGAGGGAATTTCACCTACTACACCATGCTGGTCAGACATATTGGAACAGCGTTTTATTTCGCCTTTTCCTTTTTTTGCATCAATATTATTTGTCTAAATCCATTAGTCCTCTTTTACGACACCCACGGACAAAATAGGGGATGGTGAATTGTAGCCTTACTCCGTCACCACGCGGAAAATGTCAGCAATATTTTGGCAAAAAAAGAATAGCTTAGAACGTAACTAATAAAACAAAAAGTGATATCCTTTATATGTAATTAAGATAATACTAGAATCTCATATAAAATATACTGTAAGAGTTGCATAATTTTTCTTATCAACCTTTCTAATTTCCTTTCTCAGCGAAGAAATTTTAATTATTAAAACAGTTATAAAATTAATCAAACCGGTCCAGTCAAAGACTTCTTAAAAGACTTTAAGACATTAAGTTTTAGACTACCTTTTATTTTTGCAAATATTTACATCAAATTCATATACATACTAAAAATCTTGTTTTGATTTATTGAGCAGATAAAAAATAAAATAAGTATTTATTAAATAAAAAGTTTTCAATATATTATTATATGCATTTTTATGTGTGTGTGATGCGACCAGCGCAGCGATGACATACAGCACTGAAACGTGCCCTCTAAATATCGGCCTCATAAAAAGGCTCAAACTCGCTCAACATGCTATAGAGAGGGCTATGCTCGGTATTTCTCTATGTGATAAAATCCGGAATACGGATATCCGTAGAAGAACGGGTGTGATCGACATACACCGCAGAATTGGCACGTTAAAATAGACAAACCACATTGCTCGTCGAACTGATGACCATTCGAGAAGAAAGGTTCTTGAGTTGCGACCACGAATCGCATAACGCCGCGTAGGACAATGGACTAGATGAACTGACAAAATCTTGAAAGTCGCTGAGAACCATTGTATGCAAGTGTCAAAAGACCATTCTGAGTGGCTTCTCATGGAGAGGCATATGTCCAACAGAGGACGTATACTGGTTGATGGATGGATGCATGACATTTTTGTGTACATTATTGTTATTTATTTTTATAAGTCTCAGGCAACATAGGTATGCCGCATACACGCCTATATGACGACAAGTAAAAAAATAATAATATCGACATGATAAGTGAGACAGTTTGGCGCGTACGATAGATTGCGGCATAAACGCGGCAAATTCCAAAGTTTGCATACGATGCTATATCAGCCATATTTCAACCATAATGATAGTAAGCGAGCGTGATAATAATTGTTATTACTATGATCCACATCTGCTATTATTTTATAATTGAGGCCTTTTGGGTGAAACCCTACAATTATAAGAAGAGCCTGGAGCAACAACAAGCAACATGCAACGAGGTGAACGAGTTTTTGCCTCGTTCCCAAAATTGTGATATGTTTACTAAAATGTATTCCCTCAATAGATCATATGATAAATCATCTGATATAAGGAAATTTATTAGACGTTTTTGTATTGTTTTTAAATATTTTTTTAGTTACATCGTGTTTTGAAGCAATGTCTTTTGGAAATATCTCGGTCTCTGAATATGTCGATCGATTAGCTTCTGAATATATACATCGATCATAATTCAACTACTTTATATGCATTGCTTTGGAGTTTAAAATTACAGCATAATAGTCCAGGTATTATTAATAAAAATTTGGTTGTTTGAAATAATCATACCTAATTTTTATCCTAATAGCCCGATGACGTATAGGAGCCTCAAAATATATTTTTTTTTTGTACAGATCAAGAGCGCATTTTTTGTTACAATTAGTAATACATTATTTTTATAAAAGATATACCTAATAATATAAGTTATCGCTAATAAGTTAATTTAAAGAATAGTAAGACATATTACAATTTCAAATACACTCTCGATTCGTGTATTGTTTTAAATGTTTTCTCCGAAAGAACATTCGATTAAATAAAAATATTAATCTTTAAATCTATATAGCGTTATCCTGAGAACGGAGTGTTCATTATTTATTATGAATATTAGTCAATTTTTATTTAGTCAAAAAAAGCGAAGCGACGTTCGGAGGGACGAGGCCGCCTGCAATTAACTGAGCCAACCCTGTAATTATGGACAGTAAATTTCTGGATGCGGCCAGGACTCGCCGGTATATTGTTCTATCTGGTCAGCTTATTGGGGATTAGCTCACCGCTGCCAGGCATCGGTCATTTGATTCCATATCTAGACATGATCAGCAGCGTTTTAAACCAGTTGTTGGTTTGTGTTGTCGCATTTTATAAACGATTTCTGGAGCTCATATGTGAATTCTGGAGCTAATCTTTGTATGAGTATATTTATTATATTCTATTTCTTGTGTTCGTGTGTCACTTAACTTCACTCCTTCACTTAACTCCTCCTAAACGGCTAGACCGATGTTGATGAAATATTTTGTGTGTTTTCAAATAGATTCGAGAATGGTTTACATTCACAATTGGATGGGTGGCGCTGCTGTCGATTTTAAGAGGAATTCCTTTTATTTTATTTGAACAGCACAACGTCAGCTAGTTTTATATAATAACTTCCAAATACCAAAAGTGCGCGATATGTATTATAACTCAACACCTTTATATCAGTTGGTATTATCGTGTTTTTTCATATCATTATTGCACAAATGGTGGAGTGGTCTAAATATTATGCATTCCATATCAAGTGGTTTAATCCCTAGGCAGTATACTTTGTGCGATCTAGAAACAACTGCTGTAACTTGAGTCTGAGCATCATTTATGTTTGTAAATAATATGCTATCCGTGTATTGAAGGAGTAAGAATACATTTCATCACCCCTTATTTTACCCGTAAGTGTCGTAAAAGACGACAAGGGCTATAATATATAGGTATATAACATCGATACAAGAGAAGGAAATCTTGACATGAAATCCTGTACTAACACGGCCGATCACCGTGGTATCGTCGGTCAATTTCCCTCCTATTATGTAGAAAACACGAGCTCAACAGTTGGACGAGTATATAAGCTGAAATGGTGATTTGACTTAAATGCAAGTTACGAGACTCTTGCAGGCTCAGTTTTGGTCTTGCCCAAGTCTTGCAGGGCCAGTCTTGGTCTTGGTCTTGCAAAAATAAAGCGGTCTTGGTCTCAGTCTCGCATTTCTCGCAAGACCAAAACCGCAAGACCAAGACTTTTTTGGGCAACACTAAGGGTAATCCCACACTCTCGCCCAAATTTCGGAGGGTATTTGCATGTGGTAAGTTTGGTGATGCCTTTAGTATCACCGAACCTTATTGCACGCATTCACACTCCGTTCAATTTCCTCACGGTAAGCAGCGGCCTACCAAAGATCTATGAGCGGCAGCATCACTTACCATTAGGTGTGCTGTTTACTCGGTTGTTACCAAACGCAATAGAAAAAAAAACATCCAACTTCACTGTTATGCATTTCGCATAATAACATAAATGATAAAACATTAATAAAGTTTCTAAAACGTGGAATTGTGATTTTATAATCATTATTATCTTATATCTTTAAACGAGCAATTCTTGTATATATATATATATATATATATATATATATTCAGGATCTCGGAAACGGCTCCAACGATTTTGTTGAAACTTGGTATACTAGAGGTTTCGGGTCCAAAAAATCGATCTAGCTAGATTTTATTTATAGAAAATGTTGTTTTGTCCGTGTTTTTAGCAAAACAAACAATGACATTAAATTTTAAAAGAATATGAATTCAAATTTCGTTGTCAACGTCATGAGTTACGATAGCTCAGATGGGAAGTTGACAGGTTCTAATTTTGATTTTGTTGACATTCAAACAGCGTCGGTTCGAATCTCGGTGTTATTATTATTCTCTTTTTATATTTTTTTTATATTTTTTATTTTTTATTCATATATATCTAAATAAATTCGATAAAAATATTCCAAGCGAAGCTCGGTCAACCAGATATTTAAGTTTATACACCATCATAGATAGTACGTAGTTACGTGTTATAATATCAACACCTATTATAAAACCATTACATGTTTTATTGTTGTTATAGCGAGTTCTGTAAATTTATTTTATTGGCAAACTTAATTATAACCATACAATATTTTTTAGTTATTAAGATACAACTTTAATAGCTATTGTATATGAATAATAATACATAGAACTCCCCTATTGTGTAGAATGGCCGTTAAAACGTTGAAAATTTGTATATTGAAGTATAAGGAAAGTTATGAATTTAATTACATGAGGGCTTTATCTCTAACTAAGATCAAACATGTGGCCCACTAATTGAGTTTCCTTATTTGAATAATGCTAGAACAAATCAAATAGCTATATTACGTTTCTATCTATACCAATAAATAAAATTGGAGTGTCTGTTTGTAATGTCAAAATAATAGGCTTTTTTCATGCTCACACGGTTATTTGCACGACACCTATGCCTAAAATAGCAATTAAAAATTTTTTGTCTGTCTGTCTGTGCCGGGTAATCTTCAAAACGGCTGGACCGATTTCAAAAATTCTTTCACCAATGGAAAGCTATAATATCAGGGCGTAAACTAGGCTATATTTTATCCCGATATTCCCACAGGAACGGGAACTACGCGGGTAAAACGACTATAACCTATAACCGAACCGAAGCGAGGGCGGGTTGCTAGTTAATAATAAAATGCTAGAGGTAAAACTGTAGGTATTACAATGTTAATTAATTTAAAAAGATCTCAGAAGTTTTGATTGGATTAAAATTTTATTAAATTGGATATAAAATAATAAACAATTATAATAATATCGTGCCGAAATTATAGACCTATGTTCAGCATATATAATACATAACTCTAATAATTTTATAACTGATTTCTATTAAAAATATGAAATAAATAGTTTATTTTCTAAATAATAAGTAGATAACTGAAGTGTTTGAAACACAGTTGTTAATTTTGAAACTGTAAAATAAAAAAAAACTGTTTTAATTTCAAAGTCAAAAGTATATTTAACAAAAAAAAGTTGAGCTTTTCCAATGATCATCATTATTTCAGCTCATCTAAGTCCCACTACAGACCCATCTCACTCCTGAGCCATGTTTATAAGTTGTTCTCGAGGGTCATTACCAATCGACTCTCGCGCAAGCTCGATGACTTCCAGCCGCCCGAACAAGCCGACTTCCGAACAAAAGACCGAGGAGTATAATCGGCCTCTGCGCTTAGCGTTTGTGGACTATGAGAAAGCCTTTGATTCAGTCGAAACTTGGGCGGTGCTGCAGTCCCTTCAGCGGTGCCAAATCGACTATCGCTATATCGAAGTGCTGAAGTGTTTGTATAGGAATGCCACAATGTCAGTCCGTATCCGGGATAGGAGTGCAAAACCGATCCAGTTGCAGAAAGGCGTGAGACAGGAAGATGTCATTTCTCCGAAACTGTTCACCACTGCACTGGAAGATGTCTTCAAGCTCTTAGACTGGACTCGGCATCAACATTAACGGCGAATACATCACTCACCTTCGATTTGCGGACGATATAGTCGTTATGGCAGAATCCATGGAGGACCTTGGCACAATGCTCAATGATCTCAGCAGGGTATCCCTACTAGTGGGTTTACGAATGAACATGGACAAGACGAAAGTCATGTCAAATGCCCATGTCATTCCTGTACCGGTCCTAGTTGGCAATGCGATTCTCGAAGTTGTCGATCACTATGTTTACCTCGGACAAACAGTCCAGTTAGGGAGATCCAATTTCGAGAAAGAGATCAGCCGACGAATCCAACTCGGTTGGGCAGTGTTCGGGAAACTTAAGAGGATCTTCTCGTCCAACATACCTCAGTGTCTGAAAACACAGGTCTACGACCAGTGTGTGTTGCCAGTGATGACTTACGGCACGGAAACGTGGTCCCTAAATGTAGGCCTTATATCAAGGCTCAAAGTCGCTCAGCGTGCTATGGAGCGGGCTATGCTCGGGATTTCTCTGCGAGATAGAATCCGGAATACGGAAATCCGCAGAAGAACGGGTGTAACCGACATAGCACGAAGAATTAGCACGCTGAAGTGGCAATGGGCAGGCCACATCGCTCGACGAACCGACAACCGCTAGGGAAGAAAGGTTCTCGAGTGGCGACCACGTAACGGATGACTAGGTGGACCGATGACCTAGTGAAAGTTGCTGGGTGTCGTTGGATGCAGGCGGCACAGGACCGCACATTGTGGCGCAACATAAGGGAGGCCTACGTCCAGCAGTGGACGGCTGTAGGCTGAAATGATGATGAAAATGATGAAGTCCCACTTTTGGGTTCAGGCCTCCTTCTGAATATGAGGGAAATTGACCGCTGGTCAGAAGTGTTGATATAGGGTTTTATTTTGAGTTTTCTTCTCTTACATAAACGTTATACCTTAGTCATCTTTTACAACATCCACGGGCAAAAGAGGGGAGTGTTGAATTATATTCTTACTCCGTCACCACACGTAATAAATACAAAGCAGGATGTTATCCATCACATTTGACAAAATTAACATTTGTCGTTAGAATGTAAATAGGAATGTGATATTCATAACAGGAAATAAGTATCGATATTGAAGCAAGTCAAATGATCTTTGACCTCCATTCATTCACAATTAAACTCTTGTGAGCATGACATGTCGTGATTTCGAGACACAATGGCATTCATGTCATGACACAGCAGAATGTCAGTCATTCATGATTTTATAAGTAACGTGTAGAGTTTTGGTAATTTTAATACAGAAATGTTATGTTCGAATAATGCTAATTCCGGGATATTTTTTCTATATAACCTGCACTACTGGGCTTGAGCCTTCTTCCCAATGGAAGAATGGAATGGAAAGAAAATTGATTCCGTCTGACGAGCGTGGTATATTACGCTCGTCAGACAGGTTGGTGTAGGGTTTTAAATTAAGTTTTCCTTCCCTTGCTTTCCATTGATGTTATCTGGAATAATCCCCTAGTCGTCTTTTACGGCACTCACAGGCAAGAACGGCAGTGATGAATTGTATTCTTACTCCCACAAGGAAAGTATCTGATATTCATAAAAAAATTGCAATCCTACATAGCATTCAGTATCCTGGTGCGAAAAAGCAGTATGCCTTTAATCGGAGATTGGAATTGGAAATCATAGTATTACCGATACAAATGTTTATATCAGTAGACCAATGAACTAAAAAATTATTAAAGGCAATTTAGGAATAAAAACTGTGATCAATTTAAATTGAATTAATTATTTCTCAATATTATTATATTTTTTATTATACTAAGTTTTTTAAAGGTTTCATTCCACAGAACAAATTCTTGTATCATCGAGAATTTTATAAGTTCACAATGATCAAAAATGATCAAATATGACCACGTATCGGACGATGCAACTAGGTGGCTCGACGACATGGTGAAGGTTGCTGGATGCAGGCGGCACAGAGCCGCACTCTATGGCGTAACATGAGGAAGACTTATGTCCAGCAATGAATGCGCGATAGGCTGAAATGATGATGATAATAATGATCAAATATATACTAAAGTAGAGTGACTTTCTCTGTCACAAGTAAAAACACCTCAAATCCGAAACAATATTAAATGTAAAAAGAAACGAGTATTTTATTGTGTTTGGGGGCAGACGAGCAATAGTCTATCTGAGGGTAAGCAGTAATTGCTGCTCATGGACATTGGCAATGCCAAGTGCATAGCAAGGTTACTGCCTACTGGAAGTTCAGTCCCATTTTTCTCTCGAGAGAAAAATTCAATTCTCAAAACCTTCTATCTATCAGCCTATAGATATCCACTGTTGGGTAGAGAGGTGGAGGGGAATTGTGTAATAATAATCAATACTTTGTACAATAATAGTCAATTCACTTACAAGCGTATCATTCCTCTATGGTCTTTCTATTCATTCTATTTATTTTCTATACGGATATGCGGTATATAAACAAACTAGCAGCGCCCTGCGATTTTACCCGCAGTTCCTCTTCCCGTGGGCAAATTGGAATAAATTATAGCCTATGTGTTCTTCTGATATGTAAGCTTATATTATTGTGAAGTTTCATCAAAATCCATTCATTAGTTTTTGCGTGAAAGAGCAATAAACATCTTCACATTTTCACATCATCACATCCTCACGTACTCACAAACTTTCACGGTTATAATATTAGTAGGATAGGATTACTAGCTGCGTTGTAACAGAGTAATAAAACAATTCGTCACTCGTTATCTTCTCCGTGGAGGTCGTAAAAGACAACTATTTGATAAAATGTATCTATGTAACAAAACGAACACTCGAACAAAATTTGATACCCCCTGCCTGGCCAGTATAGTTTAGTAGGTCAATTTCTCTCCTATTGTGGAGAATGCTCGAACCCAACAGTTTGACGTATATGAGCTTACATTATGAAACAAATGAAAACCTTTTGAAATGTTATTATTTATCAATAACCATGTAAATACGAATTATATGAATAATTACAAATAATGATACAAAGTATATATATCATAACATTCGACCAATAAGAGTTTATTAAAAACAATGACCATTTCGAGCATGATAGGCGCATACAACACAAATGGCGACCTGCGACCCGTGATTTGCATACAATGTTCATGCGTGGGCGCATTTACATGCGCATTCTTTATGCACGTGTGCTTGCATTCAATCTGTTATATTAATATTATTCTTAATATATATGAAAAATATTTGATAATTTTGTGAGAGAAAATTGTGTGATAAATTATAAAGAAAATATCGTTTTCTTTTTTAATGTATTCGAATTTTGAATATTTACAATATTAAGACCATATATATACCCAGTTGTCATAATATAATTTATTGTATTATTTAAATGCTGAAAAATATTTTCGAAGACTTTTTTCTATGTAGATACCTACTATTAAAACAAAAATAAAAATTTATAAAATGCTCTACGCATTTCACAAAATAAACGCGTAGAGTATTTTATTAAATTTATTTGGTATCTTAATAGTCTTGTGAAGGTCAGACCTGTTTAGTTAATTATTTCTAAAATTTTCGATTGAAATACTTTTCTTAAAATCTAAAGATATGTCCATTATAAAGTTTTTATTATTTAATTTATTCGCATTTTGAATATTTACAGCACTATCCCATTCAATTGTTATAATATAATTTGTATTAATTAAATGCTGAAACATGTTATCGAATATGTTTTCTATGTTGGTACAAAGGAAATAAAATTAAAATTAAATAATATGCGCAATGCATTTCGTTAAATAAATGTAATATGTTGTGTAATGCTTTACGTCTTAGAATAATAATGTATAGAAGGATAGTGTCAGTACTTCGAACTTTAAAAATTTTAATCTAAAAATACTAATGGCGGGCAGACGATTACACACGTACACACGGAAACCACTATACAAATTATGAAATCAAATTTTGTTTTTATTAACATAAATCGTCGAAATACTTTTAAAAGTAATGTTAAAAACCTTTTTGTTTTTCAAATGTGTTGTGGCACCATATGAATGCACAAGCCGTCATAATTACCTATTTATATTTTAAGAGTTGCGTACGTTCGTGCAGTGCAATGACTTGTACATTACGGGACTGTTCCGGCGTAGGCTCCATTAGGCTCCAATTGAAATGCCTCACTTTTTGTGCATGGACTTATCTTCTATATGTTATTATTCTAAGGCTTTACGTATTGTATTAAATAAATTAATTATATTATTAGGCAATACTATACGTATTTCATTAAATAAATGCGTATAGTATTTTATTAAATTTATGATATCTTAATAGTAAATGTTAGAAGTTATTAACTACTTTTTTAGTAATCTAAAAATATGTCTAATATAAGGGATAATAATATATTGTATTTAGCCGTAAGTATCTCGTTAGTCATTACTTTTGAACTTTTAACATCATCGATCGAAACATAATGATGTAGAAGTAGATACAACACCGTAAAAAGTAAGTAGATGCGTATATAAAATACTAATGTACTAACTAAACATATTTCACGGTATGCAATCACAGTGGCATGTTTATTTGAATCGGCAATTTTTCAACGCTCCCGTAGTGCAATGCAGTTGCCAGGAAGATTTATTGCACAAGAGAGGAGTTGTCCCTCGCGTCGACTCGAATCAAGCGCAGTGATTAATGTTCTGATCTATTTACTGCACGTAGCAAGCCCTCGGCCAAATACTAGGAAAGAATTTGCAAACTATTATCTGATGTAATACATTTTTAACTGTAGTTTTATATCAAACTAGCTGCGCCAGCAACTTCGCTTTCATATTTTATTATATGTGGTAGGAAGAAACTGTCGACAGTCTTCTGTCTACAAGCATGGGCCAGTTCCTCTGGGGTAGTAACCCTCTCGCAGTGAATTGATGTACGAGTAGTAACTAATTGTAAATAAAACTACTTTTCCGGATTTTATCACGTTTGTATTTGATTTATGATTGCCCGACGTTTTGAACACTTTACAGCATTTATAGTCACGGGCGGACTAAGATGTCTGTCGTCCAAACAAGTCAACATTATTACAGATTTTAGCAATCCAACTGACGTGACAGAGCCATCCGTCACGTCAGTTCACTTCACAACACCCTCTCTTGCTCATAGGTGTTATAAAAAACGACTAAGGGATATCTTACGCGTATAACAAGTATAAAAGAGAAGGAAAACTCGAAATAAAACTCTATATTAACCTGCCTGACCAGCGTGATATAATAGGTAAATTCCCCTCCTGTTATGGAAGTGGCTCGAGCCAAGTCATCATCATATCTCAGAAATGTCCCACTGCTGGGCTCAAGCCCCCGCCCCCATTGGAGGGAAGTTGACCTACTATATACCACGCTTTTTTTTTTGGAGTGGGTTGCGGTCGGCGCACTCCTCGCACCACTCCGTCCGGGGCGACAGAGGGGCGTAAGCATACACACCCGCAACCCACCCGAACACCACGTCGCCTTCGTCGTTGGACCGACCACCGGAGCAAGGTTACTGGTCGTCAGTAGTCGGTCCGACGGAATACCTCCTGAGGAGTACCCTCCCATTGACTGACGTCCCTCCCTCAGGAAGGACGTCGATCTTTCCTAGCGCGATCGGCCTCTCGGCGGGTGACGGACTAATTCCCCGGTCCAGTCACCCGCGGCCTCGGCTAGGCCGGCATCAGGTGCAGGGCTATACCACACTGGACAGACGTGTTGGTATAGAGTTCTATTTCGAGTATTCCCTCTCTTGCATAGATGCTATATGCATATTATAAACCCTTAGTCGTCTTTTACGATACTCAGGGACAAGGAAGGGGGTGGTGAATTGTATTCTTACTCCATCACCCTGTAGAAAGAGATAAACTTTTAAAACAAATAAATAAGATAAACATTTACAGAAATTTTGAGAACACTACTTTGTAAATAAATTCGATACTGCTCAAAATTATTTATGGAATAACATATCCGTATAATTTTAACTCCAAGAACTATAATACTCCTTATTTGCAACAGACTAAAACCATAAATCTTATATACTCCCACTGCAGTGAACCATTGATATTCATTTGGTCAATATTGACAAGTATTTACGCGTTGCACACTCTTATGTGATATAGTGCATTATTTAATTACTGTATAAATTATTATTCTATTAACTTTCGGCATAATATAACTACATAATAAAATTTAAAACATTTTTATTTTTCTCCTTGTGGTGACGGAATAAGAATACAATTCACCACTCCCTATCTTGCCCGTGGATGTTATAAAAGATGACTAAGGGATACAATAAGTATATAATATCTATGCAAGAGAAGCCAAACTCGAAACAAAAACCAAATACCAACCTCTCTACCAGCATGGCAAGGTCAAGTGCCCTCCCAGGAGGTGGCTGAAGCCCTGCAGTGGGACATATATGAGCCGAGATATTTAAAATTTAAATCTCTGGAAGAATCTGATTTAAAAATTCTTTCACAAATAGAAACCACATATTTTCTGAGTAGCTTGTGTACCTATCTATCTTTATTCCATGCATATAACACGCGACGATATTTCTGGGCGAAACCAGGCGAAGATATAGAGCCACGAGCAAATTTTTTCTAATATCAAATTACTTGTGGTTACGAAGTAAGAATACATCTAACCATCGCCTCTTTGTTGCCCGAGGGTGTCGTAAAAGACGAATACTAAATATATCAGCATATACCATATATACCAGCATAACGTCGATGCAAGAGACGGCAAACCCGATACAAAACCCTATTCCAATACTTCTCACCAGCGTAGATTAGTAGGTCAATTTATCTCCCTTTGCGGCAGAGGCCTGAGGCCAACAGTGGGATTTATATAGGCTGAGGTGAATGAATGAACGAGTGAACGAATTACGATCGTTCAATCGAATATACCTACTCCAAAAAATCAATAAATTAAATACTTTAAACAAAACGCAAAAGTATAACATTATAAAATCAAGCACCATAACTAAATATCCCATTTACTCATGACGCGTTCCCATAAAATGTCGAGGGTTAGTTGACCGCATTACCAGCGCGACGACGCAGTCTCACCCCCGGGGACTATTTATCAAATGATCATTTGATTTCCTTGTGTTTGATCACTGAACACATTACAATTTGCAACAGCTAAGGGAGCGACGCGGTAGTTTTACTTTGGTTATAAGATTTACTAATTTTATTTATTCATCATCATCATCTCAGGCCATATAATTCTCATTGTTGGAATCAGGCCTAGTCCATAATGGGAAGGGAATTGTTCTACTATTCCACGCTGATCAGACGTATTGGAATAGGGTTTTATATCAAGTTTTCCTTCTCTTGCATAGATGTTACTTGCATATTTCCTTTAATGGTCTTTCATGACATCCACGGGCAAGGGAGGGGGTGGTTAATTGTATTCTTACTCCGTAACCACATTATATTATATGTAGCTGGATAGGTTATTAGAAACTGCACATCCTCTCAATTCATATATGTCCCATAGCTGGGCTCTAGCCTCCTGCTTAATGGTAGAGAAAATCAGCTACTGTAACACACTATCAGAGAAGTATAGGACTTTATTTAGTTTATCTTCTCCTAGATGTTAGCTGCATATTATATGCCTTCGTTCTCTTTTACGATACCCATTGATAAGAAAGTGGGTGCAAAATTAAATCAATTCTTACCAACTCACTACACGCCAAAAGATTTAGATATCCCTATTAAAGTTAAATATCCTCATCTTACTTATTAATGTAGGATCCCAGGTCAAATATCGGAATCGAACTTACACCAACTAATCTCTTCAAACATCGCAGATCTCATCATAGCTGTGAGCACCCTCACCCTACAAAGAGGATACGTCTTATAAAATACGATCTGTTTTGATTGTGGCCTGGGGCACAAATCAATTAGGCTCCCCTCGGCCTCCCGCAGCGGAGCGGCCGCGACAACCGAACCAGTGGCTCGTTTTATGACACATCTCACAACGCACCAAAAAGCGATTCATTAACATTCACCGACTTTATTAGCACCAATTGAGACGCACTCATTATTATCGCCGATTGGTTATTTTATTGTTCTGTAAATCGCCACAATATTTCGCTACAAACTACGCACTTAATTTTGTAATAAATCCAAATAGTGTCCATTTATTTTATCAGTTTAACGATGCCCACTGTTGGATACAGGTCTCTCCAAGGGAGATAATGCAATAAACTCCACATTTAGCAAATGAGTTGATTATTGTCGTTATGTATGATATAAGTTTCACAGAAGAGAGTCGCTGCTCATTTTACTGATGATCACGTCGTCGGTTTTTATGATTGTGCCAAGAAAATAAGGCATTTTTTTTTGGGGGGTGGATTACGGTCGGCGCACTCCTCGCGCCACTCCGTCTGGGGCGACAGAATTGAGTAAGCACGCACACCTGTATACTACCCGTATAGCACGTCGCCTTCGTCGTTGGGCCGACCACCGGTGCAGAGTTCCTCGACTTCAGTGGTCGACCCGACGGAGTACCCTCTCCCGTCGACGTCCCCTACGGGGAGGCCGATTGTCGTCGCGAGGCTAACCTTTCCGCGGGTACCCGGACTAAATCCCCGGTCCGGTCACCCGCAGCCTCTGCTAGGGTGGTATCGGGCGCAAAGAAAATAAGGCATGGTGACCTATTGCCTTCTTAACATTTTACCACCCGGAGAATTTCGGTTTGTTATTAATAATTATCTTATATTTACCTACCATTTTGTCTATGATGCACCCACGCCCTGCCGCCTCAATGATAGCGCAGCGAAACGCTTCTCAGTCCACTGTGTGTCGGTTTCCTCTTTTATATTTTGATCTGAACACTAATCACGTGTGTGCAAGTGCAGTTGCCAGATAAGGTCGTTCGTGAAGCCGAGTGAGACCCGGCGCATAGGGAGAAATAATTCCGCTGCACAATTTCAGAAGTCACACCTATAATATAGACCTCGTTGCAAGTGGCGAAATAAAAAAAAAGTGGCGAATTGTCCCCGGTTAATTCGTAGTACCATATGCTGGGATAGTATCAGACTGCTACATATGCCACTGCCCTGCCTCATAATACATTCCTCCCAGGCATACTAATATCATTGATAATGGACATCCATCTTTCGGTTTTCTCATCTTATAAATATAGGCAGATGTATTACTACAAAATAAAAACTACCCTATTGCTTAAAAATGCATTTTTTCGTTTAACAACTTTATCGTTTAACCCGAGAAAGATCAAGAAATATCGACTTACGACTCGTCTAGACAGTTAATCTTGAAATAATTTCTTACTTTCTAGTTTAGAAATATATAACTCTAATTTTATGATCATAAACATGAAGATATAGTATTTTTAAGTTAGTATGTTCTCGGTCTTAAAACTGTAGTAATAGTTGGTGTGGATAATACCACCATCACCACGCGTGGCAGGCTGATTGGCGACAGCAGGGTTGTAGTGTGGTATTATCAGTTTTCGAAGAGCTGCTGTTCATTTTCTGATTATTATATTCGGATCTAAATCCATGAAGAGATAACGTCATTAATGATAAGGTTATTAAAGTTTTAGATTCAATAATGTTGTAACATTTTGTAACTTATTTTCCCTAAATTTCTTACAAACCAGGTTGCTTCGTAGCAACCAAATTTGAGCATAGTCGAGATAATTTTTAATATATAGTCAGGTCATTAAGAATATCGCTTTCTTATTAATCTTCCATTTAATACAGAATCTAATATAGAAAATAATGACGTAATAGAGGCCGCCGGCGACAGGGTCGTTTCCCACGCCAAGCGGACAATTTTTATAGTTTCTTTTTTATAAACATGAAAATAAATTAAGTTTTGGTAATCAGACACCGCCTGATTTCTGACCCGCTTCTTTGCAATATTTCTAAAAGCTATTACAAATACATTTATATTACCACACAAAAAAGCTCTCGGGCAATTTTCGCCACATAATGAGGCCATTATGGAGAATTTTGTTTTACCAACATAATAACACCGCCTTTTATTCGGTCGATCCCGTCCGCAAAGGACTTCGTGTTTAAAAGGACAATATTATTCCAGACTTGATGAGATTTTCGTGCTAAAATTTTAAGACTAAATTGGCATCATTATGTATTTAACGCAGCGGATTAAGATAACAGCGGTCGAATAGGTCAGCACCCATCTTGTAAAGATTGCACTATGATTGCTCAAATATATACATTCCAATATTTGTTTATTCAATTGTAGGTACTATTAACAAAGCTACTTTCTGTCTGGTGACGGAGTAAGAATATATTTCACCAGCTATCTTACTCGTGGCTGTCGTAGAAGATAACTAAGGGATTAAATTTGCGAATAATATTTATGCAAGACAAGGAAAACTTGAAATAAAACCCTACACCAAGACGTCTAACCGGCGTGGTATAGTAGGTCAATTTCTCTCCTATAATGGCGGAGGCCTGAACCCAGCAGTGGTAACTGAAATGAATAAACGAATAATTGAATTAACCAACAATACGCATAGCCTACAAATAGCGTTTACAAATTCATAAGATATAACGACGCGTTCTTTAATTATATAAGACATATTAAAATTAATAATTTAGTACTACATTGAATTAATTATTATAGGCATACCTATCTTAATTCGACTTCTTTCAAATAGAATAATGAATAATCTACCAAAAACCTAAATGTGAAAATTTGCAACTACAATATGATGATAATTATGTGGTGTGGTTATCGACTTTACCAATAAAAGGCTCGAGATATAAACGGGTGCCAAGATTTAAAAACAATCTTGAAATTTATTTATTAAAAGAACGTATAACATTCTTAAATATATTTAAAATACTTTTCTTCATTGCCAACGATCTACTCAAAATAGACTTACTAGGCTGCTAAGCTGTGTATGTTCATGTTGGGTAACTGGATGATCAGTAATGGCGCGTTCGTGAGTTGTCTATTATTCCGTCACCGTAAGCGCACCCGGTCTATACTCTCGGTACATCACGCTCTAGAATACCTTTATCTTGATAATCTAGATAAAGTATTTCATTCACTTTTGTTTTATAAAAAAAATCCAACATAATATTTTGTACTACTAAATTTTATCGATGTCAATTCATTAATTTCAAGAGGAGAAAACTTGAATTAAAATAACTGTACCAACCTGTGTCTGTAGCGTGATCTATTGGACTAACGTGCCTTCCATTTTCCACGTGATAACTGGGTACGAATACAATTTACCACCGCCTATCTTGACCGTGTGTCGTCAAGGATGACTACGAGCAAAAAAACTTGAAATAAAACCCTATACCAACTCGACTAACGAACGTGGCAATTTAGTTCCTATCGCGAAGGAAGCTCGAGTCTGCAGTGAGACATATGAACTGAGATGATGATAATAATGCCTTATAATATTAAATAACATTGTACCTATTGTATACCTATATTATAATCATCATCATTTGTACTAAGTATACGCTTTAATTAAATGATACCTATTTAAACGGGTACAAATTAGGTTAATTTTAGTAGATAAATAAAAACCTCTAAATAGAGGAAATCATGTTAGAGGCAATAAATGTTGAAGCGATAGGACCACACTGCTAACAACTTTTCTACGTTTGCAACCATGAATGAGTTGCCTCCTTCGGGGTATACCACGAGCTGGCAGAAAAACGATGTCGGCGTAATAGCAATATACTATTGCAATTCGTTCTTTGACTATGAGAGTCAGCGAAGAGAGACCTATTTCCTATAGTAGACAGCTATTTGTTTGTGGCCCTGATATTGTAGAGGTCCATGAGTGGTAGTTTCAAGAGAGCCACTTAAACTTCCGTCACCAAAGATTTATCTATACTAATATATAAAGCGGAAGAGTTTGTTTGTTTGAACGCGCTAATCTCGTGAACTACTGATCTGATTTGAAAAATTCTCTCAGTGTTAGATAGCCCATTTATCAAGAAAGGCTATAGGCTATAATATATCATCACGCTAAGACCAATAGGAGCGGAGCAACATTGAAAATTTTTTAAGAATCGAGTTTTTTTTTTCCTTTCGAGAGCTAGCACTGCGTGCACCATATCAACGGTAAAGTTTCGCAAAAATCATGTGTGATAGAACTGTATTATTTAAAAATATTTTTATCTTCTACGTAAACAATGTCACAGGTTAAAATTAGCATTAGCCCAAAGTAACTGTTCCACGCGGACGAAGTCGCGAGCATAAGCTAGTCAAAAATAAAAATAATTTAAGTTTCAGCAGTGAACAGTTGTGCAGTAATATTATTAATAGGATTACAATCGAGCAACGATTATATAACACGCGATATCAACGAATTAATTCCGCTACGAGTTCAGAAGACCCTAATTATTAGGTGCATGAGTTGCAGCTCGTCTATCGAGTCTAAAGAGGTAGTGGATTGAGTTGATTTTGGCGCGTCGTAAGAACAAGCGGCTGTGCGTCCGCACTGCCTGCCGCTCCCGACATTATCCTTGTAATTGGCGATTTTATGCAATTTATGGCGATTCGCGCAATTTACGAGCAGCGGACAAGTGGGTGACTCTGCGCCTTTTTCCCGGGATCTCGTGAAATTGACTCATGGTTTCAATTAAAATTATATATTCAGCAAATTGCCTGCCAATTATATTCCATTAGTTAAAGTAAAATAACCTCACATTTCTGTTTTATTCATTTTATTATTTTACTCTTATTGAAATGGTACTAAAGTTAGCTTTGATTTTTGGTTTAGAAATAACGATTTTATTTGCACGATTTTATTCCTTAATATTCATTTTTGTTAAAACAACATTAAGGACATCTGGATGATTTTACATTGTTTTTACTGCATGTTCATGAACTTTAACATTTGTAATAGTTACCAAGCAAGTATACACACAAGCACACTAAACTAAGTATTAAATCACGAAATCACACACAAATCCTGGAATCAATAATTACTCTTATTTCTGAAAGTTTTTAAACTCATATTAATGTTATTTTAACTTCATACAAGATACTGTATGCGTATAAAATATGTTATTTTTATTCAAAATGATGTACAAATTGGTATAATTCAGTCTTGCTACTATAAAAGTTCATTGATGACTTAATTATTTCATTGACGTGTAGTTACTTATATTGTAAAAAGCAACAA
Source organism: Lymantria dispar (assembly GCA_032191425.1). Lineage (NCBI taxonomy): Eukaryota > Metazoa > Arthropoda > Insecta > Lepidoptera > Erebidae > Lymantria > Lymantria dispar. The sequence goes on along the minus strand of CM063444.1, from coordinate 24,953,895 downwards.
GAGTTAAACGAACACCTTCCAAGGCTCTTTTTCTTAGTAATTTTTGATTCTTAATACCTAAATTCAAATCAAAATTGCTTAAATGGATTATTCAGAGTATTTAATTGGTGGTAGCGGCTACAGATACTACCAACTGATACATTGCTCGTGCGTATCGTAAAAGACGACTAAGCTTTACCTGAATCAGATCCATCTGATGCCATCTGGTCAATATTTACATTCCCAAGACAAGTTGACGTCTGGCCGGCGGCTGATCATAAAACTGTTGCCACTTTTACAATAAGTACGTTAGAAGATATATTCCATCAATCCCAAATAAAATAGGATAAGGCAAGATTGTGGCGACCCAGGGAATTTTACTAGATAATTCGGTGGGATAAGTAGGTATTTTAGTACGCTATAATTGCTACTGATTCACGTATAAGAATACAATGCGTCATGGTGTATCTCTTATTTTCCCATAGGAGTAGTAAAATCTGGCTAAGGGACCAGGAGAAATGGACAGCAACCAATCTCTTGGCTAACTTATAACGCCAACTGCGATAGCCAACTCACCTACTAAGTGGGTATTGTCCCCTTTTTTTCTTTTTGGGTTGCGGTCGGCGCGCTCCTCGCACCACTCCGTCCGGGACGACAGAGGGGCGTAAGCACGCACACCCACAGCCCACCCACGATGCACGTCGCCTTCGTCGTTGGGCCGACCACCGGAGCAGGGTGACTTGACGTCTGTGGTCGGCCCGACGGAATACCCCCTATTTGGGGTGCCCTCCCATCGACCGGCGTCCCCCTCCCCTCCCTCAGGGAGGACGTCGGTATTTCCTCACGCGGTCGGCCTCTCGGCGGGTGACAGGGTATTATCCCCTGCGAGAAGACGCTTATGTCTGTTGGATGGTGATAGGATGACGATGATGATGATAAACAAAATTCAAGAATTTTAATGATATGATTAAAAAACAATATTGTTAGTTACCGGGCATACTAATTTACTATCAGTAAGTGTGTACTACTCTGACAATAACAAAAATATCCAAGACTGTTCTCGAATTAATAATTTAATTAATAATCTTTTAATTTCATCTAACAATTTTATTGGCTTTTCTTTATTAATTATCTAAATATTATACGTACCTACCTCGGAAAAATACGCCGAGCTGTAGTTAAATTTTACCTTGAAATATCTTCTGAATTAGCATTTTAAAATATTGATAAATCAATTAATACAGCCGAACATATTCAACGAACAAACAATTTTATTATGATTACAAGTGCCGATAGCATGGATGTACAATGTACCATGGATGTTGTGTTATAATAATGAAGACGGTGCATATTGAATATTCATGAACGCAAGAATCGTGGTAGCTAATATGTATATTGAAAACTTTGCAGAAGAAATAAAATATTTCTCAACCATTAGGATGCCGAAATACATGACAAAACTAGGCATAGATAATTTCATGTGATCTCGACTCATATATCTACATATGTCTTGGACTTGAGCCTCTTCTATTGTGGGATGGAGATTGAATTACTATACCACGATGGTGAGACGTGTTTTTTTCGAGCTTTTTCATCAATTGCATTGATTATTTCTGCATCCCTTAGTCGTCTTTTATGACACCCACGAGCAAAAAAGTGGCTAGTGAATCGAATTCATACGCTGTACATGGAAATAAAAGTGATTTAAGTTATTTATAATTTGAATATTTTAAAATTTATTACAGCATACCAAAGCAAATAAACATTAATGTTTTTTAGTCTTTTATAAAAGTGAAATGTGGACTAGAAATTGGTCATTTAATTCACGTGTACCTATGCGTAAATAACTGATAAATTATGCCTAATAGATGATGCACATGAAATCAATTTTCACGAGTTTTACAGAAATATTTTTGAATATATTTCATAGTAGAGTGTCATGCCATTTCCTGTCGCGGAATACGAATTTCTACTGCCCGCAAGGTAAGTCAATGAGTATTCATTATACAAATATAGGTAATACAGTTTTTGCTATCTATAGTTTTAATCACTCTTTCAAACAGTACGTTTATATATAGGTGAACATGTTATTTTTTATATGTATTTAATAAATTATACTTCATTAACTCGTAACACAATGCTTATAAAGGAATGTAATACAACAGAATGACGAGAAGACAAACTATTTTCAATATTCTAATCCTGCTCTTTTATTTATTTTATACTAGTGACCTGCCCTCACTGCGCTTCAGTCTCAGCCGCTTTGGCTCCGTATTTTAAATCTATATCTCCCAAAATATGGCCTCGAATTCGAGTCCCGGATCGGGTAAAATTCTGTAGGGTTTGCCCAAGATGAAAAATAACCTTAGTTACTCCTTATATAGACAGTTATCAGATAGTAAAATATTATCAAAATTTGTCCAGTCGTTTTAAAGACTACCCAGAAACCAATAGATAAATAAAAAAAGTTTAAACTGGTTTTTAAGCATAAGCAAGCATGAAAAAAACCTACTTTTTGACATTACAAACAGACACTACAATTTTATTTATTTGTATAGATTAATTTTGTACCTATAAAGAAATACTTTTTAAAATGACATAATTATTCATATTTTGATTTATTTATGTCATTATAATTTTTATAAATTAATTATTCATAAAATATTACAGGTCGTTGAGCAATAAATTGCACATAATTTGAGGCAGAGAGAAAATTCATGTCGTAAGGGCAACGTGAGCGTATTCGTCCAAGACAAATATTGCATACTTAATAACCTCCTTCTTGTTCGTGTAATAATATTGTGACATAAACAGGTGCATCTGATGAAATAATTTGCTCTATCATTAAAACATTATAATTTTGTAAAATTAAAAAGCTATTATATGTAGGTCTGTTATTGAACAAAATATCCTGTATTTGCAATAGAGTATTTTATAAAAATGGTTATTAAAATACGAATATAATTCATATTAAATTACATAGGTAATTATTTGTATAGTTTTTACATATTACTTATGGCTAGATAGTCAATATTTACCTAAAGTTTCTTTTTATCCGTGGAATGATGGCGTAAAAATATAATTCACCATCTTCTATTTTGTGCACGGTTAATTTAGAAGACAAATAAGGGATCTAGGTAATATGCATATGTTATTATCAAATATATTATAAATTATAATTAAAGGTCAATGTCAATGGTCAAACCTTAGGATAAACCAGAAATGCAGTCACTTTCCTGCATTTCTGGTTTATCCTAGGTTTGACCAAAGCCTTCGGACAAACCCCGAATTAAATACCAATTTCGGCTTTTGACTGAAGTATTTTTAGTTATAACCAGAAGTTAACTAACTGAACCTATCTTTTCAGTCAAACCTCGGAAGAAGATCCTAGAAACGACTGGCAGACTCAGGCAAACATCAATCTGCACTATACTTGTAATATGTTTCAGTAATAATTTCTATGAGAAAACTCGCATAATGATGTGTACGATTTCCAAACAATAGTTCATAAGTTAGTTGCCTTCAGATCATATAAGCGGCTATAGGAGTCCTCCAAAGCGGGGCTTCGTCGATTAATTGCGTAAATGTAAAAGATCTAACGTTTTTTTGCAATTAAAAAGTGCCATCTCCTCTTGTGGCGAAAAGACTATTAAATTTAATTACTACAATATTAGAACAATAAACCACAAAATTAGAAAATGTGGTTGCATTATATCTAATTTAACCAACTAAGATTTTCTAATAGGTAACTAATTAATTAATAGATAAATAATTGACATTTGACTGTTCAAATGCCAATTTCATGGAATTGAGTTTCGATATTTGCCTGACGAAATTAATCTCTCCTAAGTTTGACGAAAATTCTTTAGTCAAAGCCAAAAAAATTTTTTCTTGGGCTTTGACTAATACTTTTAAGTCACACTTAAGGATTCACTAGTCAAACTTAGGAGTGCCGCAGCTTTAAGGTTTTTACTATAACACTTATAACATTTATGTAAGACAAGAAAATCTCGAAAAAAGAACCTATGGTAACTTGTTTGACCACCGTGGGCAGCAAGTCATTTGTTTTGGAGGCGACTTCAGCCCAGCAGTGGGACGTATATAAGCTGAGATGACGATAATGATAATTTATAAACTTGGCCGTGAATACAAAACAATTTGAATTTAAATCTAAAACCGAGATAAAATATGACTTATGCATTACTTATGCAATTCCCGTAAAACATATTTACATAGATGCTAATCATGAATTATATCTTAACCAGTCTCGCCTCCTTCTAATTAAAACAGAATTGATTAAATACTATGCAATTATGTCTACATATCAACTATATTTCCAGATTGTTAGATAGATATTTGATTAAATCTAGATATAAATCAAAACTTCGATTAAAGAGATATTTGTCAAAACACTTAAAATTTATTGCGGTTATAATTCCACGTATCTAAGTGCTGTATTATAAAAGTTGGTTGTACGACATATCGGTGTAAGGTGAATGAGCGTCTCGTCCGAAATAGCCCGGCAGATATCCGCCGCTCTTATGACAGCCCGACCGATATTTATGTCGCAGTGCCCCGCCCACCGTCGTGGCTCCATTCAGCCTGTTTGTATTTATTTCGTGCCTATTTATTTGTATTTGCCTTCGCTTTTGAATAATGCATGAGCGGAGCGTTTCCGTGATGTGTAGGCAGCGTGACGCCGCCGCCGCTTGTCGCAAGACCCTGCGTGTTGGAGTTATTCGCCTCGGGTCGTCTTTGTAAGTTCCGAACACCGGTAAAGTTTGCTCTCAGCGATTTTCGATTAGTGGTCTAGTAACGTTAAAGCCAACGCTTTAGCTATATGCCCTACATACCGGCGCTTGAGGTCACGTAATTACGACAAAGATTGTGGAGCTGACCGACGCGTAGCTAGTAAAAACTATGAAAAGGTATTTCTCATTGGTTTATAGATACAAAAGTGCAAATTGTGAACGTGAAGGATTAATTTCAAGTACTCAGCTGAATGATATTGAATATTCCATCAGTCTAACCAGCGATCAAGTTCTTTCCAATTATTGTGGAAATTTATGCTCGATTAGATGATGTATCCGTGTGGTGACGGAGTAAGAATACAATTCACAGCCGCCTATCTCACCCGTGGGTGATCGTACGAGACGACTAAGGGATATAAAACGCATATAACATCTATGCGAGAGAAGGAAAACTCGAAATAAAACCCTATACAGTATAGTAGGTCAGTTACCCTTCCATATGGAGGAGGTCCGAGCCCAACAGGGGGACGTATATGGTCTGAGATGATGATGATGATGATGAGATGATGTATATGGGCTAAAGAGAAAGACAACGGTCATATACAACATATTAGTATTCTATCAGTCTAATCAAAAGAGTTACCCGTGTGGTGACAGAATAATAATAGAGTTTATTACCCCATTTCTTACCCCTGGTGATCGTAACAGTCCACTAAAGGACATGCAGATAACATCCATATAAGAGAAGAAAACTCGGAATAAAAATCTTATACTAATCCGTTTGGCCAGCGTGGTATATTAGATCAATTTCCCTTTCATTGTAGACGAGGCTAGAGCTCAGCAATGGGACGTACAGTAGAATCCGGATATAGCGACCTTTAAGGGACCGGCGATACTAGGTATGTCGTACTAGCCGGATGACGTACAAAACGGTAGGATTATTTCTTAAGTACATAAGTACCTAACCTACGAATACATAATTATGTACACGCCAAACTCCTTCGCGAGGGTTACATTTGATTCACCGCCTTCTAATCGGTGTAATATTGCACTTTCTCTTCAATTGTAAAACACTTTCGCTTCACAGAACTCATTTTGTCGAGCTTTAAGAACTTTTCATAACATGTGACAAACACTAACTGTGATTTACGCGCGCCAATAAGGAAAGGTGAAGCTCGCGGGGCGGGATGAAGTTGGGCCGCCGAAGTATTGGTGTGTAGGTTGTATAAACAAAACATTGCGCGTCGTTTTAACCGGACGTATTAATCACAAAAATGGTCGCTATAAGCAGTTTGTCGTTTAAACCGGAGTCGCACTAAACGGTTATATTTCCTCAGTACCTAACTATGAAACCTAACTTGAGTAAACATTATCGTCGTTAAAAACGGTTAGTCGTTATAAGCGAAGTCGTTATATATGAATTCTACTGTATATGAGCTGAGATTATAAAGATGACAAATCAACAGAGTGTTACACCTAGTTATCGCTTCCATTGTGAAATTACTATAAATAAAAATTATAGTTTATAAATTTATGACTAGCGACCCGTTCTCGCTGTGCTTCGATTCCAGACGCTTCCCTTTCCATTTTAAATCCGCAATATTCCTTAAGATATGGCCTCGGGTTTGAATCCCGGACTGAGTAAAAATTCATATTTTTTCTGAGAGGGAAAATAGGCTAAAACACTCCTTACAGTTCACAGTTCTCTGGTAGATATATTATTAAAATCAGTACCCAGAACAAACAGGTAGACAGACAAAAAATTACATTGGTTTATTAAGCACAGGTATCATGCAAATAACCGTGTGAGTATGAAAAACCTACTATTTTGACATTATATACAAATACTTTAATTTTATTTATTTATGTAGATAATAAAGATATTGCTTTCTAAACATAAAAGATTTTTTCCTGATTAGACATAGGTATTTGATAGGCCGATACTAATCAACGTTAAATTAAATTTCAACTTTTCATATCGTGTTCTCACGGAGTTAATTAACATTGGGTATTGATTAACAGAATTAATTATCGATAAGAGCATTGGATTGGTGGAAGCGTACGTTTATTATTTGTTAGGTAAATCACGCGGTATCGGGCCCCGGTATCGATTGGCCACGCCTGCTGCTATTTACAACCGCGAGTATTGCGTCAACCGGCCCACGGTGATATCATGCTTTGTCTCTACACGTATCACGGGACAATATTAATATTCAACAAACGTGCATACTACAGTACCTACTAATTTACATTATTAAATATATTTAAATCTCTTTCAGAATAAAAATCCATGATATGTGGGTATGTATAGAAGATTAGCTCTACATTAACCCGAGCAAATTGTATCCAGTTTTATGTGTCCAATAATTGCGGTCATAAATAAAATCAGTCCCCTGGTCAGCTGTAAAACTTAGCCATAACACTATATAAGATTACATACCGTATAAATTGGAATAAAGATTGGAACCCTATTTCACCTTTAACTATTTACACTAGCTGCCCAGTAACGGAAACTGTCTATGGTATAGTAATTAAGTAAAATGTCAATACTCAAATTTTTTCGCATGCCAGTAAGCATTAAGTTTTGTTTGGTATTATACAAATAAAATGCATCGCGGTATCGCTGGCCAATGGGCGTGCGCCAAAATGACGGCATGCTGCACCGGCCAATCACCTACATACGAGTAGGGTCATAGATCATATTTTGTATTCCACGTCTATTTTATTATATTACACGCTATTGAATCAAAACGTTGTGTACTCATTTTCATGATATACCGGGGCCCAGGAAGCCCATAGATTACGCACAGACAAGTATTAAATACAATATTGTGAACACTGGAAATAATGTAATATTAATTTAAATCTATACAAATAAATCTGTAATGTCAAAATAATAAGATTTTGGCGCTCACGCGGTTATTTACACGATATCTATGACTAAAAAGTCATTTCAAAAATTTTAGTCTGTCTGTTTGTTCCGTATAATCTTCCAAACGGCTGCAGTGATTTTAACAAAATTTTAATGCTTGGTACCTGTCTATATAAGGAGTAACTTACGCTAGTTTTCCTCTCAAAAAACTCTTATAAAATTTTGCCCGATCCGGGAATCGAACCCGAAGCCTCATGAACTGCAGTCACGTAAACTGAAGCGAAGATGGATTGTCTGTAATAAATAAAAACGACACCATAATGGACCCTTGAAAAACAAAACACGCAATTTATTGGAACGTGATAATGCAATGAAAATCAAAATCAGTTCATCAGTTTTGAAGTCACAATAGCTAAGACAGACAAACATTAATTTCATAAAACTACTATTGTTTCAAGCTATCCTTGAATTCAGCAAGTTAGTTTCCACAACTGGGACATTAAGCACTATTAAACACTACTTAAAACAATTGTCGATACACAATGAACTTCATGTAAAGACGTTATGATACCTTCCATTATATTGTCAACATGCAATTACTGACTTATAATTGCCGCCTTAGTTTGCTATAACTTTACGAAATCATTCATTAACATTGACTATTAAGCAATCAACTTGCGTTTTTAATAAAAGTAAGGAAAAGCCATAACGTTAATTTTGAATTTTCTTAGGTATAATTATGAATTGCCAATCACAAATATTATATCGTTATCTGCGAAACTACCATCTCAACTACACAATGATAGAGATATTTGATTGGTCTAGAAATCAGTATGTTTCATCATCATCATTGCAGCCCTCATACGTCCCACTGTTAGACTCAGGCCTCCCCCACAATAGGAGGGAATTTGACCTACTATACCATGCTGGTCAGACATGTTGGTATAGCGTTTAATTTCGAGTTTTCCTTCTCTTGCACAGATGTTATGTGCATATTATATCCCTTAGTAGTCTTTGACGACATCCACCAGCAAAATAGGGAGTGATGAATTATATTTTTACTCCGTCACCACACGGGAAGTTCGGTATGTTTCATCAGTATGTTTGTGAATACAAAATGCCCATACTGATCATATTCAGGAAAATTGAAATTGACTGAATATTTATAGTTTTACGAGACAGATTCCAAACATCTTTGAGAATATTTTGAAGGTACCTATACTTTCTTTTAGCGTGTTAGGAAAAAATAAAGAGAGTAGGTATATTCTTTTTTTTTTATATTATGGCGTTTACAAGATTTCGCCAATTACTCAATTTAGATTGACAGTTACAGGAATTAGGACGCTAATATCTAAGAAATTTACAAGATAAATTTAGTTGTTGGCTTTCGAATTTTCTAAAAAACTAATATATGAGAAGAATTATTTTTTAAAAATTATAACATTTGACTACAATCACGTGGATGACAATCTAGGGTATATTCTTACTCTTATCCTTAGAATAATAACGTATAGAAGGATAGTGTCAATACTTCGAACTTTCAAAATTTGAATCTAAAAATACTAATGGCGCGCAGACGATTACACACGTACACACGCACACTACTATACAAATTATGAAATCAAATTTTGTTTTTATTAACATAAATCGACGAATTACCTTTAAAAGTAATGTTAATAATCTTTTTATATTTTTCAAATGTGTTGTGACACCATTTGAATGCACAAACCGTCATAATTACCTATTTATTTTTTAAGAGTTGCGTACGTTCGTGCAGTACAATGACTTGTACATTACGGAACGGTTCCGGTGTAAGCTCCATTAGGCTCCAATTGAAATGCCTTACTTTTTGTGCGTGAACTTACCTTCTATACGTTATTATTCTAAGCTCTTATCATTTTTCATGATGCGCGCGCACACCGTCACAAATATCAACTAGATAATGCGTTATAATAAAACTTTCAATATATTAAATGCCTTTCCTTCTATTATTAGTGTCGTTTTTCTACAAACGTAGAATAACCCGAAGTAGAAAGTTTTTAGAAAGATTTTTATCTTGTTACGCCAAAGAAGTATGTATATTTTTTTACGTGCGTACTTATGTACACACCCTTTTTTTAAATATAACATATAGACTTTCTAGCGATGTTTTCTGCAATAATTTACTGTTTAATATGTACATAACTTTAATAATTAAAGGTGAGTTGTCAATAACCTAAACCCCTTTCATATAAAAGTACTTACTTGCTCGACCATAGAACAGCGGTAGACATGAAGTATATTCTGATAAAAAATAATGGATGCGCTAACATATTAGTCAACAGTTTGTTTAATTTTTTTGACATAATAATCAATCGCCTAATTAGATTCCACCTGCTTATAATTGGCTTCATTTACGTTTGCCTCAACGATGTAACTGAACTTTCTAAGGAACGCTTCGCAATCGATGTTAATGCCTTGAAGCAACTAGAAAAAGACAATAAGAAAGAGCAACACTTAAATATACTTAATATTTTTCATCTGACAACATAATAGATGTAATAAAAAGTAACACGTGCGGGCATCGCATGATGACGCTCATCAGCGAGACTAGTCTGTGTACGACTGTTTTATTGATTGTTTTATGTCAAAGTATAGAAGTTATTGCATAAGCAGGGCGTATACCTACTCATCAGCAAAAAGTTTAATTCATTAAATTTATAACCATTTCTGTATCGATAATAATTACTATAAATACGAAAAATAAACTATCAATATCATCAACATCATTTCAGCTTATAGCGTTGGGGTGCGAGGCCGGGGCACCTCCACGTGGTGCACCCTGGAAACGTCCATTTGGACGGCCAAGATTCCGGCGGGAGGGAGGGTCTCCGCGTGCCGACTCTGAAGGCAGAGCGCACGGCGGATTTGACCCGGGGCCAATGGGGCGGATGTGTCTCATGGCACTCCGTCACCAGGGACGGTTGCGTCACGGCCCGGGGGCGTGACGGGTCGGTCGCTCGCGAGCGGCCAGACCCGGAAGGCCCAAACCGTAATCCTGAGTAGGGGGGTCAGGACCGGGGGTCTGCGAACTGCGGGGAAGAAAACCCCTATAAAAATCACCCCAAATCTCAAGTTTGGCCACTCGGCGAGGAGATGTATGGCTGGTGGGTTAAGAAGCGCGCGTGAAAAAAAAAAGCGTCCAGCCGCTAGATTGGTAGTCAAGGAGGACTTAAACTTCCAACCCGACATGGCAGAAGTGAAACGACGTACGACTTCACCAGAGGGTCCCGGCCAAGCCGGGGAGTCCCTTGCTGTGCCGGTGCTTGCGAACGACGATGAGTCGCACCCAAGTTCCGGTACAGTCAGCCCGTTCGTATGGGTGGGGAGCATCTTCTGCAACAGCCGCAAGCCCGGCGAAACAGGTGACTCCAAAAAGGAAGAAGAAGAGGAAGGGCGCCGTAGAGACTGTGCATCAACGCAGGTTGCGCCTAAAGCGGGAAGCGGAACGGCGGGCACAAAAGGATGCCGCCGTGGCCGCGCGCGATGAGGGCGGTGCATCCGCAGCTACAGCAGAGCCGTCGCGGGGCGGAAACGGCGATATCGCCGGGGCGCCGAAGGAGAAGAGGGACAGCTCGGGCCTGTCGAGCGACGAGGGCGGATCAGCCGCAGGACCGTCGCGGGGGACGAGGGCGGCAGGGCCGCAGGACCGTCCAGGGAAGATGGAGGGAGTGACTCCGGCCCAGAGCGGAGTGACTCGCGACTGAGTGACAGCACCAACATCTCGCTGTCGAGCGACGAGGGCGGCACAGCCGCAGAGCCGTCGCGGGAGGAGGGCTACAGTGCTGCAGGACCGGTGCAGAGTCCAGATGCGGCCGAGGCGATGTCCACAGACGAGGGCGGTGGGACCGCAGGGCCGTCCGATGACGAAGGGCTATGTTCAGCAGGGCCGTCCGGGATGATGGTTGGTGGGTCGTCCGGGATGGAAGATAGGGATGTCGGTGTTAGGGAGGTGGTGGATAGGGGGGCCGCCGCTCTAACGGCGGCTCTTAGTGTTGGGAGGGGAAGGGAGGAGGCCCGGCCCCTGACGAGGGATCGGAAGCGCCCCCTGCCAAAGGGTGGCAGCTCCGCATCCGAATCGGATGGGAGCAATTTTATAAGGCCTAAAGTGCCGACCGCGCGCCGGGGGCGCAGGGGTCGGGGCGGTACGGTGGCGGCGAGACCGGCGATGCCGGGTTCAGCCGACCAGGAAGGCGGGGTGGCGGCCCTTCAGGCCGCGAACGCCCGCTTCAGCAAGGAGGTCTCCGGCTTGCGAGAACGCAACCGCAAGCTGGAGACGGAGTTGGAGGCGGTGCGGAGGGAGAACCGCGGGTTGGCCAAAGACATGGCTGACCTGCGGTCCCAATTTGAGCGCCTGGTGCCGGCTGTGCTGCCGGCGCCGGCCCCGCCGCCGAAACGGGCCGCGCCAGTGGGGGCGGGCCCATCGTCGTCTGCGCCCGTGGTGCTGGCTGCGGCCGTCGCGGCCGCTGCGCCGGTTGCGCCCGTCGCGGCTTCGCCGCTGCCTCCCCTCGTCGTGGTCCCTCCGCCGGCTTGTGGCCGCGGGAGACCTCGGAAGGGGGAGGAGTCGCCGCCCGACGAGGTGCATAGCGTGTCGGAGTCGGCGATACGCGTCATCCTAGCCCGAGTAGGGCTAATGATGGATGCGCGTATCGAGGCCGTAGCGGCCAGGCTTCCGCCTGAGCCGCCCCTCCAACCGCCGCTCGCCGCGGACAAGACGAGGCGGCCGCAAGCGTCAGCTCCCACCTCGCTGCCCTGTCAGGGTGGCCGCGTGGTGAGCTACGCTGTGGCCGCGGCGGGACCCAAGGGGGCCAAGAAGGCCGGCAAGGTGCCGGCTCCCGCCAAGGCCGGGCCGCGGCCGGCGCCAGCGATTGCACCGCAGGCAGCGGCCGGCGAACCCGCGACTGCGCCTGCTGCGCTCAGCGCTGCTGCTAGGCTCGAACAGGGCTGGCAGGTGGCTGAGCGTAGCAGGAAGGCACGCGGCCAAAAGCGGAGAGCGGCGGCCAAGAGTGCCGCTGTGGCCGCCGCTCCCCAGGCGGGAGCCGGCGGAAAGGGGAAAAGGTCGCGTAGGGACCTCAAGTCGCCGAAGACGGCTGCGGTGGTAATCACCGTACTGTCTGAGGTGGCTGAGAGGGGCCTAAACTATGAGGCCGTCCTAAGACGCGCCCGGCGAGAGCTGGACGTCTCCGACATCGGGGGCGTCGAGGCGAGGACCCGCAAGGCCCGGACAGGGGCTCGAATACTCGAGTTTCCTGGGGCCAAGGGCGCGAAGACGGCCGATAGTTTGGCCACGATGCTGAGGGGGCTGTTCGGGCCGGAGGATGGAGTCCGAATCGCCAGGCCCGTCAAGTGCGCAGATATGCGCCTCACGGGTCTGGACGACTCCGTGGCGGTGGAGGACATCCGGGAGGCCATTATGGCGCATACCGGGTGTGCCTCGGACACCGTCCGGATTGGCACCATCCGCCCTGGTCCGGGTGGCGTCGGTGCTGTCTGGGTGCAGTGCCCAGTGGAGTCGGTCAAGCAATTGGCCGACTCAGGCAGGCTCCTCGTGGGCTGGAGTTCGGCGCGGGTAACCGTGCTGGAGCCCCGGCCCACGAGGTGTTATAAGTGCATGGCGGTCGGGCATACCCGACCGACATGCAGGAACTGCTTTGACTGCAGCGGGCTATGTTTCCGTTGCGGTCAAACTGGACACCAGGCGGCATCGTGCTCTGCGGTGCCCCACTGCCCCGCGTGTGCGGCGGGCAATAAGCCTGCCAAGCACCGCATGGGCTCTGAGAACTGCAGACCCCCGGCATCGGCCCCAAAAGGGCGGGGCGGCCCATCGACCGGGCCAGTCCCCGCTCCGAGCGCGGCCCGATCGCCCGTTAGCGCGGAGGAGGTGACGATGGATACGGACCGTTAATGGACCCCGTATCCATTCGTCTCCTCCAGGCCAATCTCAACCACTCCGCCGGTGCGCAGGACGTGTTCCTGCAAGCCATGGCGGAGTGGTTGATAGGAGTAGCCGTAGTCGCGGAGCCGTACGTGGTGCCCGACCGGATCAACTGGTTGGGTAGCACCGATGGCACCGTGGCAATCGTCGCCTCCACGTCGTGGCCTTCGTCATCTCTGACCCTTAGGGACAGGGGCGTCGGATACGTCGCGGCGGACTGGGGGGAGATTACGCTCTTCGGAGTTTATCTCTCCCCTAACTGGAGTGTGACCGATTTCGAGGCCTTCCTCACCATCATGGAGGCCTCGTTACGGCGACTGGCATCGCGCCAGGTCTTCGTCTTGGGGGATTTCAACGCCAAGTCCGTGGCATGGGGGTCTCCCCGGACGAACGACCGAGGACGGCCGATCGAGGAGTGGGCGGTGGCACTGGGCCTCTGTTTGCTGAACAGGGGCTCGGTGCATACGTGCGTGCGACAACGGGGCGGGTCGATAGTGGACCTTTCGTTCGCTAGCCCCGAGGTTGCCGCACGCGTGGGGAGCTGGCGCGTCGTGGAGGAGGTGGAAACCTTGTCGGACCACCGGTATATCCGGATGGAGGTCTCCCCTGCAATCCCGACGCCCAGCAGGGGTCACGGGGCGGATGGGCGTCCTGCGTTCCCGCGATGGGCTGTGGGTCGCTTAGACCGGGACCAACTAGCGGAGACAGCCATCGTATACTCGTGGCTGTCCGCTGCCCACCAGTCGGACGGGGTGGACGCCGAGGCTGGCCGCATCCGCAGTGCGTTGACGCAGATCTGCGATGCGGCCATGCCCCGGGTACGGCGTCTGCCCCCGAAGAGGGGGGTCCACTGGTGGTCCCGGGAGCTGGCGGATCTCCGGGCCGCGTGTATCCGTGCCCGGAGGACCTACACCTGCAGCCGGCGGCGTCATCGCGGTGCGGAGCGGGAGGCCGTGCTTTACGAGGGCTACCCCAATGCGCGGTCGGCCTTCAGGCTGGCCGTCCGCTCCGCCAAGGACGTCAGTCGGCAGGAGATGCTGGACGGTCTCGACCGTGACCCCTGGGGACGCCCCTATCGCGCGGTGCTGAATAGGCTACGCGCGCGGGGCCCTCCCCTCACCGAGACTCTCCAGCCCGGCCTTCTCACCCGGGTCATCGAGACATCGTCCCTAGACATCGCCAACGCATTCAATAGTCTGCCATTCAGCTGCATCAGGGAGGCGCTCCGGTATCACGGGGTGCCAGTTTACCTGAGGCGGCTAGTGGCAGACTATTTGGAGGGGCGCAGCGTCCTCTGCACCGACCGAGCAGGGGACGTCGTGCGAACGCCCATGACGTGCGGTGTCCCACAGGGGTCGGTCCTCGGACCCACCCTGTGGAACATCGGCTACGACTGGGCGTTGAGGGGGAGCCTCCCGCCCGGGCTGGGCGTGATTTGTTACGCCGACGACACGCTCGTCACAGCCCGCGGTGGGACGCTAGAAGAGGCGGTAAGCCTGGCGACCTCTGGTACCGAGGAGGTCGTCAGGCGGATCGAGGCGCTGGGGTTGAGAGTCGCCCTGGAGAAGACGGAGGCCCTCTTGTTCCATGGTTTCCATGGTTCCTTGGTCCTCCCATCGGCGTCTCGATCACCGTCCACTCGGTCGACATCAGCATCCGGGCCCATATGAGGTACTTGGGCCTGATGCTCGATGGGCGATGGTGGTTCCGGGAGCATTTCCGCAGGCCCGCTCCGCGGCTCGTCGGCGCGGCGTCCGCCCTATCGTGGCTTATGCCGAACGTGGGCGGACCGAGCGCTGCGTGCCGACGGCTGTACGCGGGGGTCATCCGGTCGATGGCCCTGTACGGCGCACCGGTGTGGGCGGGGTCCATGACCGCCCGACTTAGGGTCCTTCTGTGGCGACCACAGAGGGTCACGGCGGTCAGGGCCATCCGCGGATACCGCACGGTGGCGACGGAGGCAGCGTGCCTATTGGCCGGGACTCCCCCGTGGGACCTGGAGGCGGAGATGCTCGCCGGACTATATCGGCGGGTGACGGGGGTGCGAGCGGAGGGCGGTGTGGTCTCGTTAAGGGATCTCACCGCCTGGCGCGTCGACGCCCGCCGAGACGTCATCGCCCGTTGGGCAGTCCGGCTGGAGAGGCCTCGGTTCGGGGTGCGAACCGTGGAGGCCTTCCGGCCGGTGCTGATGCAGTGGTTGGAGAGGCGGCACGGGGTGCTCTCCTTCCGACTGGTGCAGGTTTTGACGGGGCATGGGTGCTTCGCCAAATACCTGCACAAGGTCGTTAGGAGGGAGAGTACACCGTCCTGCCACCACTGCGATTGCGACGAGGACACGGCGCGCCATACGCTCGAGGCCTGCGGGGCTTGGGCAGTGCAGCGCTGTGAACTCGTCGCAATCATCGGTACGGACCTGACGCTGCCGGCTATCGCTAGGGCGATGGTCGACAGCGTCGGGAATTGGGACGCGGTCGCAGCCTTCTGCGAGACAGTGATCTTGCGGAAGGAGGCGGCGGATCGCCTGCGTGAGGAGCGCAGCCTCGATGAGGAGATCCGCCGCCGGCGACTGGGGCGGCGCAGGCGCAACTATCTGCGCCTCATGCCGGCCTAGCCGAGGCCGCGGGTGACGTGACCGGAGATTAGTCCGTCACCCGCCGAGAGGCCGACCGCGTGAGGAAAGACCGACGTCCTCCCCGAGGGGGGGGACGTCGGTCGATGGGAGGGTACCCCAATAGAGGGTATTCCGTCGGGCCGACCACTGACGACAAGTTAACGCTGCTCCAGTGGTCGGCCCAACGACGAAGGCGACGTGGTTTTTGGGTGGGTCGCGGGAGTTGCGTGCTTAAGCCCCTCTGTCGCCCCGGACGGAGTGGTGCGGAGGCGCGCCGACCGCAACCCACCCACAAAAAAAAAAAAAAAAATTCAGCTAATCAGTGGGATGCTATACATCCCACTGATTGGCTCGAGCCTCCTTCACCAAAGGGAAAATTACCTACTACGCCACGCTGCTCAGATGGATTTTATTTCGAGGTTTCTACATATTACAGTCCCTTATAATCCACTTAAGACATGTTGGTATAGGGTTTCATTTCGAGTTTTCCTTCTCTTGCACAAATCTTATGTGCATATTATATCCCTTTTAGGACATCCACGGTCAAGATAGTGAGTGGTGAATTGTATTCTTATTCCGTCACCACACGGATGGCTAAAAAGCTATATTTATCCCTGTTTTGACCGGCTATGGAGTGGCTGCACTTCTACCAACCATTCATCGTCGTCACCTTCGCGCAATTATACTCGCTAATGGTAAACGACTGGGCAGCGACGGCTCCGATTAGGTCTGTGTCAAGTGCAGGTATGATAGATAATTTTTTTTTCTGAACTTAACATAATTTATGTACCTATACCTAAAAAAATGAGAGAGACAGCTTGTCTTTCTCATTTTTTTCGTCTTGCTAATCTTATTACGATGTAATGCATGGTAAGGTTAAAAAATTATATCAAATGGCACTGCCGTTTTTGTCTTTTTTTAGCCGCTACGATTAAGTAAAAAAAATATGTGTTCTTCAGGTTTTACAAATAACCGCTTAAAACTATGTCTACACTTTTTTTTTAAATCTTCTTCTTATTTAATGGCAATAAGCTTCAATAATATGAGTTATTGGTGCCAGTGACGAGTTATTATATTGATTATTTACGTTAAATACGTCTTCGTATTTTAGTCAGTCGTTAGCAATGATTTGGTGCTCATGACCAAATCATGCTTCATCTGAGAATCTTGGCAGAATGTGAAAATGCACGCAATTCACTGTTACATCATATTCACTAAATTTCAGTACTTTATCTGCATTATAATACATGAAATATCAGCAAAATTATTCCATATAACACTATAAACACTAAAATAATTGATAAAATTTAAAAGCGTTACATGACATTTTGAGATTCTCGTCAAAGGTCCCAAAAAAAATCTTAAGACATTATGTTCATATATTTATGAACTATCAACCACAGAGGTAATGAAAATATTAGCCGAATCAAAGATAACAAAAGTCAACAGTCCTTTGGTCTCGAATGGTTGACTCGCCGTTGTCATGGCAACCGGCCATACAACCGGCTGTCTCCCGCTCCGCCACCTCTCTTCAGTTTATGTGTTCATTAAGTGCTTCCATTTTATTTATATCCCCACGGGCTATTGTTACTGCCGGAGAATTAGATAGCTTTTGTCTATAGCTGACATTGCACCATATGAGGGTAGCGCTAAAGTTAAGTGGGTCTTATTTATGTTAGATATTTCAGAACAGTGTTTGTACATATAACTCTCTATAAGCCATGATATCCCTCTGAAGGCAGTTTTTTTTTGAAGATATAGTTCTTTTGGCGCTTTAGGGAAAAATGATGAGGTTAATTTTTACGATGTGTGTACGATGCCGCCACGAGAAATCGACACCCTGAAGTTAGCTAGGTAACATTTTTTACGATGCACGCACACACTGTCACAAAAGTCAATTAGATAATCTATACTAATATTATAAAAAGGAAAGATTTGTTTGTTTGTTTGGCTCCAAAACGAATCGTTTTCAAAAATTCTTTCCCCAATGGAAAGCTATAATAAATATCAGGGAGTAATATAGGCTATATTATATTTCGGTATTCCTACGGGAACGGGAACTACGCCGGTAAGGCGACTGAAACCGAAGCGAAGCAAGGGTGGATTGCTAATGCGTTATAAAAAGACTTTCAATGTATTAAGTACCTTTTATTCTATTTTTAGTGTCGTTTTCTACAAACGTAAGAAAACGCGAAGGATAAATTTTTATTTTTTAAAAAGATTTTTATCTTATTACGCCAAAGAATTGTAACTCCTTACGTGCGTACATGAGTACACACACACTTTTGTTTTATTTTTATACAAGACGCATGAATACGAATAGATAAGCAACAGTATTATTTCTTTCTACCACTTCAGCGAAGTCTTAAAATGATTGTAAATGTCACAAATGTATGATTAACGCATTATGCCGGTTACATTCCTTGACGGCGGCCGCCCGTTACAAGTTCATCTCATTTAAATTTAGCTCGGCGCGTGCCGTTCACGGGCGTCCCAGGGGTATCGAGGGTAGAGGGGGCTCACTGCCGGGGGCGGGACGTTCCACCATCACTCAAGTGACGAAAATTGACGGAAAATGGGCGGACACCGCTTGGCCGCGACGTCATCAATTACTGTGTCCCGACGGTCACCGGCGTGCAGTTTCAACGACATCACCGACCGACATGCGCATACCTAATATTCCTTTTAAGCTTATGGAATTATTACATTTACATTTGTATTAGGAAGAAAATGGTGCTGTGTACCCGTAATACCCGCTACGGGTATGACTATTACCAACCCTTACATTGCTCATGGACATCGTAAAAGGTGTCTATAGTCCATAAAATATAGCTTGATCTCTGTGACAGATGTCAACGAAACCAACGAAGTAAGTTTGAACGAGCGACATGTTTACAATTTCATTTTGTATCAAATATATTTTCATTCTTTTCGTGCCAGTTTTATTGCAATACATTATAAATATAAATATATTAATATTCATGCCTAAAATGTACCTCGTAAGTACTGAAATACCTAGTAAATAATTTATACATAAATGATGCTTACGCACGTACAAGGTCATAATGGACTGAAAATAAAAAAGGGATGTGACAGTCGATATACGTAAATCGACAACCGATCTTTATTACATTATTCATAAAAGAAATAAACCCAATACAGTACCTATATACAACTTTCAACATATTTTTTACAATTAAAACAGACAGTTACATTATAAAATACATAAATTGAATTAATAAAACATTAAAAAACTACTTTTCATCTCAGAGTAAATGATAATATTACGCATTATTGTCAATAAACTAGACATTTTTATAAAACAGTCGTAATTCATCGATTGAGCTAATGACTGTGTCCCAATTTTTGCAAAAAAAATGATAAATGTTTTAGCAGGAATGCTCCAGTGATGACGATAATAGTGACCTAGACCTTGATTGTACTCCTTTTGAATAATTAAAACAGTCAAAAAACAGTTTTTGATTGAAATAAATTTAAAAAGATTTTCATTAATTGTATTTTAATTATAATAGAAAATCACAATTATAAAAATAAAGAGTATTATCGATAAAAAGCTACGGACTTCATCGTAAGCGTGACAGCACTAGGGACAACTGTCACAGAGATCATCCTATATTTTATGGACTATAAGTGCATTACATAGACCACGGTCAGCTCTAGACGGCATCACTATCTGATCAATCAGTACATTGCCATTGCCAAGTAGAGTTCCCATCAGGCAGGGACCCGATCATAAAGCTATTGAAAATAACGTTTGCAATATGTACCATGAAAGAAAAGTACATATTGTGTCGACCACAAGTAATTGGAATAAGAGCAGAGTGATCCTGATTCATATAATCGACAACACAACACAGACAGCGTAGGGGTTAAGATACCGACCTATCATGCCAGTGTCGTGGGTTTAAATCCCATGCAGGACAACACCTTGTGCGATCCACAAATTATTGTTCTGAGTCTGGATGTAATTTGTGTCAGTTAATTATATGTTTGTAAAGTCCTCCACAATACGAGGATTATTTCCTTAGTGCAAAGTGTTGTCCTTTTATTACAAAAAAAAAAAGATAAATTAATGATATATAAGAAAATGGTTCGTGATAACTTGACTGAGGTTTACACTTTTTCGCAAGCTGTGGACTAATCACAACGTGTCCGGCAATCCTGTGCAAAAGTAAGGCGGCTTTGAGTAGTATAACTTGTCGCACGGGTATTATCGAGTACCTATTTTCTAGGTCACGGCCTGAGACGATATTATAGCTTCACTACATTTCCCCAGTCAGTCTAACCTAGGTCTTGACCGCAAAGGTATCAATCACAGATACTGTGTCTATGTTAATCTTCGCGTTTACCAACCTTCATAACAGGCTTCTATAAAATGAAGATCTCACAGGAGACGGGAATCCCATTGCCTCACGCTACCGATTATTAACCCAATAAGGCCCAATGGCAGACCGTAATGAGTACAAGCAGTTCACTACGTCTTCTGCACGAGCCTTTATGGATAACTCTTTAACAAGTTTGCTATAAAAAAAGGAAGCCGTCGCTGAAGACGCCTTGCAGATGCGAAACATCGAAATAATTACGACTTTTTTTTCCAGAATGTAATGACTTTTATTCATTAAATATTTATTTTCATTAATAAGTATACCTACACTATAGGTATGTGTTTAGGTTAATAATTTATTTT
This sequence comes from Lymantria dispar, assembly GCA_032191425.1. Classification (NCBI taxonomy): domain Eukaryota; kingdom Metazoa; phylum Arthropoda; class Insecta; order Lepidoptera; family Erebidae; genus Lymantria; species Lymantria dispar. The sequence continues at coordinate 24,933,000 of CM063444.1, read as the reverse complement.
GAGCTCACTAGATGGTGTTGTACAAAATTCTAAAATAGGTTATGGTTTCGTTACACAAATGTACATATCAAAACGTGGCGTTAACTCCAAGTCAACGATCAATTTCACTCTTGCCTATAGATGTTTCACATCAAAAATTACAACAAATTAACGTCTCCTGTAATGAATTTCAAAACGTATTTCTCAAAAATGTCATTGAGTAGTATACGTAGTAAAATTTAGCCACCTTTATCGAAACCCGACAATGCACGAGTATATTTCGCAAAAGGACAATGTAACTATTACACTTTTCGTTACAACTCAATTTCATTTTCATAAGTTGCGTACCGCCGGTTATGTATAACGTTTTGTCATACATAACCCGCGGTCTTCTTAAGAATCGCAATTAATCTAAACAAAATACTTACAATTGAAAAATGACGTAGTGGTTAAGATTCCAAACTACAGTGCCAGTGTCGTGGACTCGAATCTCACGTAGGACACACACAAATTGTCATTCTACGTCTGGATGCAATTTGTATCCATCCGTTAATTATATATTTGTAAAGTCCTCCTCAATACAAGAATTATTTCCTTAGTGCAGAATGTTGTCTTTAAAAAAATATGTCAAAACATTCTTAAGAATCGTAATTCATCTTAACAAAAACATACACACTTTGTTTAAAATATTTTGTTTCATAATACGGTATCAAGAAACTAGACGATACGCAATCCGCGTCCACATCTCTTAGAAAGATTATTGAGATGCAATCTAGAAGCTATTGATCGCTCGATAATTTGATCTAACTGCGCTTGTTATTGCACAACTAGCCATCAGATCAAACTGATAGTTCGATGATACCTTTATTAAATAGTAGCTGGATCGAGACCCTATCTATGCCTCTGTTCAAAAACTCTTATAACGATATCGTATCAAGTCGATATTCGTGTGCTGACAGAGTTTCAATACAAAATGGCACCACCCCTTCTTCTTCCATAAATCATTGTAAAAGATCACTAAAGGACGCAAGCAGATTAGATTACTGCAAGGAAAGGCAAACTTGAAATAGAAACCAACGCCAACCAGTTTGATTTGTACAGTAGGTATAGATAGATAGATAGATGCGCGTTAATCAAAGATGCATTCTATTAATTGACTTTTACTCTTTGAGGTGGATGTTTCATCTCAAAAGAGTGATAGTAATATTTTAGTCCGTTACCAAACATACTCAGAGGTACTTCTGGGTATAGCTCTCACTATTTCATCACAGGTTTTCATAATCGCCCTGACCTTGTCCCAATTTATTTAGAGACAGTATAAAATGTGTTCTTACTACACGGGTGGCAAGAGAGAAAGGCACGTGGTTTTCTGTGTAAGTTTTATGAATGATTGCCTGACTTACGTACTCGTAACCCTCCTTAGTGGATCACATGATACTGCAATAGAACCTCTTTCAATAGGTGTAGGCAAAGACCACTTTCTACGATCTTGACATACCACTTTCGCCTCCTCTACATTCATTAATCTCCTCATCCATGTTTTTCGGTTCAGGGTACTTCTAACCTGGCCTTTCTTAAGAACGTCCCTGATTTGATTGTGGAACGTCCGCCTTGGTCTTCCCTTTCCAACACTTCGGTTCATATTCACCCTATGAATGCTCTTTGTCCTTTCATTCATTCTCTCTACATGCTACTTTTACCGTACCTAAAAATAGTGTTAGATTTGGTAGTATTCGTGGTCGTTACAAAGTCAACATAAAATATCGCCATATATTTACCACATACATTTATTTAACGAGATATAAATAACCAAGTAACCACAAATAGAACTATAAAGCAGTATTTGAAATGGATTGTTTGCATACGATTTCTCGAGAACGAGTGAACGCAGGAAGCCACAAGCGGGGCAAAGCTCGGCGATCGATTTTGAAAATTACCCATAATTAGCATGTATCTCACTCGTCCGGACAACTGTGCGTTTAAAAGTAGAAATGCAACCACAGGCTGCACAATATTCCAGTAGCATTTACCGAGTAACGGCAGACGAAGGCGACGGACACAAATTGCCCGAGGAGCTGCCACTACGCAAATTGTATGTGAAATGCTCAATCGATTGTTCCCTTGCAAACATCTCGACAATCAACTTTGTCAAAGAGCTTTCTCACACTAACCATTTAGCTTTCCAATGCTATATCTAAAGACAAGTTTTCTCTACGTATTTACAAATTGTATGCGAGTTCCATAGAATGTGTTTTTTATTCATAGAATTTAGCCAAAGAGCGGTTAACAGTTTTCTTTATTACTTAAAAATAATTTTATCATCATCATCATCTCAGCCCATATATACCCCACTGTCAGGCTCGGGCCTCCGCCACAAAGGGAGGGAAGTACCACGCTGGTCAGACGTGTTATTTTTATTCCCTTGCATAGATATTATATGCATTTACTGCTTTAGTCTTCTTTTACGACACCCACGGGTAAGAGGTGGTAAATTGAATTGTTACTCCGTCACCGTGTATATAAAAAAGGAATAATAATTTATTTTTGCTTATACCTATGTAAATTTGATATTATATTTATTATAAAATTTCCACCCAAATTGCTTCGAATGCATATATATGCATGTAAAATTAGAATAAAAACCCTCAAATTTTCAGAATGCCATCATCAGATCCTGACCTGATGATCATGGCACCACGTGCAAATTAAACTTCGAAAAAAAATAATTTTCCAAATCGGTCTAATCCAAGCGTCTTCGATTAATCGGTGAACATACAAAAAAAAATGAGACCCTCCTTCGTTTTTGAAGTTAGTTAAAAAGAGGTTTCTATGTGGTGAGTAAGAATACAATTCATCACCTCCATTTATGCCTGTGGGTGTTATAAAATACCACTAAGGGATTGTAACATGCATACAACATCTATGCAAGAGAAGTAAAAACCAGCACCAACCCGTCTGGCCAGCGGGATTTAGTAGGTCAATTCCCCTCCCATTGTGGTGGAGGCTCGAGCCCAGCAATGGGACGTATACGAGCTGTGATGATGATGATGATAAAAAAACCTTAAAAAACTTTTTTATAGCAATCGGTGGCAAACGAGCAAACAGTACACCTGATGGTAAGTGTTGCTGCCGCTCATGGATCTTTACAAGGCCACTGCCTACCGCGAAGAAAGTGTAGGGAGTGTGAGTGCGTGCATTGAGGCTCGGTGATACCAAGGGAACCACCAAACCCTCCACACGCAAACACCTCCAGAAAGTTGGGCTTAGAAAACTAAAATGTATTTCCTAAACGCTGGACAAACAATCAGTAACTCCAATAAATATGATACATTGTTGTACTATTATTACATTTAAGCCAAATACGATAACTGCATCAATTTGTTGTTACACCCACACACGCCGTATGGTTATTGATGTGGCTGCGACCATTAAAATCTATAACCGAGAATTCAGCTTTTGATCACATCAATTTTCAATTTATCGATCCCTTTGAGTATCGCACCGTGATATATGAAAGTCCAACTATTCTAGTTAATTTTAACAAAAGGAAAATTTTCAACCAGCCAAACTAGATTTGCGTCTTTTTCGAATTGTAATTTATCTTAGTTATATCACTATAGCGAAGTCAAATGGGTATTGATTGTGACCGCTATGAATTTGGGTATATACTTATATACATGTTTTTTTTAAGACAATGCAGAGTGTCTTTAAAAAAAAGGCAATAAATCCTTGTACTGCGGGGGACTAATTCATGCAAAAATGATTATTATATGATCATCTGTTTCCTCATATCAAATGAAATCAAATCATTTATTATATTTTGTTTAAATACTGCGAAGGGAATTACACCAAATGTAAAATTGTCAGTTTATAATTTATGAAATATTGAACATTTTGTCTGAATTTAATTGAATAATCTCGCACCAGTTCGGATTATATAATTCAGAATATATGGGTCTTAGAGTTATCTAAATTTTTTGAGACTACTACCAACAGGTTACGATGAAGCTCTATGGCTCCGTGTACAGGCTAATAAATAATGTGTACCTACTGTATATTCGAGTGACGTGACCGGGGATTAGTCCGTCACCCGCCGAGAGGCCGACCGCGTGAGGAAAGACCGACGTCCTCCCCGAGGGGGGGACGTCGGTCGATGGGAGGGTACCCCAAGTAGGGGGTATTCCGTCGGGCCGACCACTGATGACAAGTTAACCCTGCTCCGGTGGTCGGCCCAACGACGAAGGCGACGTGGTTTTCGGATGGGTTGCGGGAGTTGCGTGCTTAAGCCCCTCTGTCGCCCCGGACGGAGTGGTGCGGAGGCGCGCCGACCGCAGCCCACCCACAAAACAAAAAAAAAACCTACTGGATATTATTAGATAACAAATAAATTTTACTCAGTCAATAAGCCAGTCAGTATATTCGCCCTTGAAGAAACGCAGGCGCCTGTCGATCGCGGCTGTAAATAATTTATTTCGAATCTAGATAATGCTTATATTGGTAGCAACGAGTCACGTCTGAGACATTTGATCGTGTAACAAGAAGTGCGGTGTTTGTGCATGCTGGCCGTAATGGGGGCGTAATTACGCGCACATTATCACGTGACCCCATATTGCGGTTGGGCGACAGACCAAACAGTGTGTCGCCGTCGGCTTACACGTTAATGGGCTCGATATGACCGAAACCTACCCACACGATCATATAGAACATTTTATGGATCGAAATGCTAGCTTTAACAGTGTAAAGCCAACGTGGAACAGGTACCTATTATCTTTTAAATTATTCCGTCGTTATCAGTACGCACGTAATGGCTATTTGTCGTGTGTAAACAAACAGAATATGTTGCATATTAAGTAGACTTATGTACTTACATATTTTACTTTTTTTTATTTAATGGCAATTCTTGTTGAACAATTAAGTTATCGTTCATCTAAAACTGCTTGCAATAAGGCGTAATCAGTTAGAGAATAGATACACACTCAATGTTTTTATACAGAGTCGCAAAAACTTGGTTTTGTTGGCGACCGTTCGACGCCAGCCTTTGATGTCTCAATTAGTAATGTGACCGAGTAATTGTGGCAAAATTAATTCGCGCCTGCGCTTAGTAACCGTCTGTCTCGACTTACTTCGAAATTAGGGGCCAGAATGTATCCTTGTCTAGAAAAACACTTATTTGCTGTCGCTTTTTTAATACAAAGGAAAGTATAATTTAAAAAATGTAAAACCAAATAAATAAAACAGATTATGGCCAAATTCAATTACTTTCAACGAGAAATTCTTGTATTTTATCTATTCATATTTATATATAATCTCGTTAAGTAATGCAACGATTTCCATGAAATCTAATGTGCAAGAGGTGTTGGGGGCGATAATAACTAGCAAGATACATATCTAGCTAGATTTTCTATCACAGGTTTTAAAGCATTGCCTTATAACAAATATAATCAAAATATGACGGTAAATTTATTGCCATCGAGAATAAAAATTGCTCAAGGGCATCAAACAATTTACATGCAGGTAGCACCAGATAGATTCATGGTTTTCACTTTTTCCAAAATTCTTGTTTTGTGAAAAAAGCTATATTTATAAAATGATTATATCATTATCCAGAAAAAAATAGCTAGGTAAGCTCGGTCATCCGGATACTTGGTATTTATAAGATACTAGCAACCCGCCCTCGCTTCGCTTCGGTTTCAGTCGCTTTATCCGCGGAGTAGTTCCCGTTCCTGTAGGAATAACGGGATAAAATATAGCCTATGTTACTCCCTGATATCATAGCTTTCCATTGGTGAAAGAATTTTTGAAATCGGTTCGGTGGTTTAAGCGTGAAAGCGTTACAAACAAACAAACAAACATCCTTACGTTCGCATTTATAATATTAGTATGGATGAGTTCAGATAAAGAGGACAGAAAATAACGAGAAGAACATAACATGTAAGTAGATATAATATGTGTAAATACATGGACAATCTACATGACACAGAGGCAATTTAAAATAATTATATTTAGCAACATTGGATTAAATTGATCGAAATTACTAAAAGTATCTATGTATAAACTAATTATTTGCCTCAATAATAATTACCACAGTACTCTTTGCAATCCGTATCATGTTTATCTATCTATACCTACTAAGTATTACAATATGAGTTAGGTCATTTTTGTTATAACCCGTATTATTCCCAAATGCATTAAGTAAATTTTCTAGTGTGCCTAAATTGGGCAGAATAATCGTGAAATATTATATATTATCATCATCATCATTGCAGCCTATCGGCGTCTACTATTGTACGTAGGCTTCCCTCATGTTACGCCACAAAGTGTGGTTCTGTGCCGCCTGCATCCAACGACACCCAACAACTTTCACCAGGTCGTCGGTCCACCTAGGGGGGGGGCATCCTACACTGCGTCGTCCGATACGTGGTCGCTACTTGAGAACATTTCTTCCCCAGCGGTTGTCAGATCGTCGAGCGATGTGGCCTGCCCATTGCCACTTCAGCATAATATTTCATCATCTCATCATCATCTCAGCCCATATACGTCCCACTGTTGGGCTCGGGCCTCCTCTATAATGGAAGGGTAATTGACCTACTATACCACGCTGGTCAGACGTGTTGGTATAGGGTTTTATTTCGAGTTTTCCTTCTCTCGCATAGATGTTATATGCGTTTTATATCCCTTAGTCGTCTCGTACGATCACCCACGGGTAAGATAGGGGGTGGTGAATTGTATTCTTACTCCGTCACCACACGGATAGTAATATTTACTACTGAGTAATATAAACGCTCGTCAAAAACAAGGCAACATTACAGGATGAAACCCATGTCAAGGTTTTTGGAGTAATTTTTCAATTTATGAGACTTGATAACAATCTGGCATTGTGTTTTTGGAGACACGAATTTTGCATGACTTAAGTAACTTGTTCGTTTAATTTATTGGTGTAACGTGTAAAAATTCGTCGAGGTCCAGATCCAGATTAGTCCTATTTAAAAAAACATCATATATGGTCACCAAAGGGAAAAAGTTTAAAGTTATTAAATAACATTTATATATTATTGCTTCTCACATTCCCCCGTTTACCAATATCGTCCAGTTATATGAAGGCTTGGATAGCGGAAGTGACTAGACGTGAAACTGTAATGTGTTTCACACTCAAGTATGTTCTGTGGAGAGCCTTAATAAACCAATTAAGGGTTATTACCTAATGCAACCCGGAAGCAAAATATTATTCGCTCATCATTACGACCACAAACTCCCCTTTGTGTTAAAAATTGCATTTCATGTGTTTGTATAAAAAAAAAAACAGTTATAGCGAAAAGCGTTAACGGCTTTATTGCGAAGGACTATTTTACCAGAGGCTGAATTTAAATTGAGATATTACTTGAATTTTATAATAGACGGCAATAAATTTGGAGTGTATTGTAATATAATATATAATTGTAATTTTATTAGAATTGTGTGTATTCATATTTTTATAATTTGTATTGAGTTCAATTTTTAACTTTAACCAGGCAGCATGAATTATATAAAGAGCGACTACTATGCAAGCAAGAATTTAATGCAATGTAAATTAAACCTCAGATACTGTCTCCTTCGCGCGACGGTGACCGACGTCCTGGCCGTCGAGAGGAGAGGGTAGGTACCCTCTCCTCTCGGAAGGTATTCCGTCGGGCCGACCACGGAGGACAAATAACTCGGCACCGGTGGTCGGCCCAACGACAAAGACGACGCGCTAACGATAGCTTATATGGCCCCGTGCCGCCCCTGTCGCTCTGGCCGGAGTCAGGCGGTGGGTCCACTGACCATAGCCCGCCACAAGAAAAAAAAAATAAAAATAACAATGCTGTCTCCTTATGTCTACTGAAATATATCTAGACAGTTATAACAGGTCAAAACTATGACTTGCACTACTAGGCATAAATTTCACATAGTTTCGAGAATATACTTTATCTACTGAAGTTATTACCGTGCAATTTTGCCTAACGAAATTTTGTATTTTCACCGTTTGTACAATTTTGCCTAACGAAATTTTGTATTTTCACCGTTTGTAAAATTTTGCCTAACGAAATTTTGTATTTTCACCGTTTGTAACATAGTGTGGTGTTGGTCATGCTCACAGAAGGATCTACTTGTGGTAGCTGCGTGGAGCGGGTCTCTCCCTTCCCTCCATAGTGGTTGAGGGGAGTGATGGCTGCTCTAGTAGTTAACTCGTGATCGGGTGCCGCTTGTGGGATCTGGTCCAGCCATAATCGTTTCAATTATATTAAGTGTCTTGCGGTTCGAAGGGCATCGCACTGGAGCTAGTTCTTACAAAACATGTAGGTACACAATTGTATATTTAGTAAGAAAAAAAAAAAGAAATTAAAAATAATAGACAAGCCCGCTGAGTTTCTTGCCGGATCTTCTCAGTAGCGGTCGCGTTCCGATCCGGTGGTAGTATATTTTTTTTTTTTTTGGAAATTGTAAACCTGACAATATGTAAGTGCCCTCTCGAGGTTTATGCATAATAAATAATTTGAATTTAAATGTTTTTCCTACCCTTCAATGTACTAGTCGCCACTCGGCCGCAGATTCGAAATTCAAATTCAATTTGGGAATATTTTGATGTCATGAATAAAATACTTCTATTTCTAGTAAATCATATCACCGTAAGGGATGAATGTTTGTTTTTTCTTTGTATGAAATATCGCTCGGTGTTTAGGCGAAAATAAAAATATATAAATATCATGTTTCCAAACCTTTCAATTCTAATAAAAATGTGTTATAGTAGGTAGGTACCGTTACATTGTAAACCCATCTTGTAGTTTCGAGCTGCTGTTATGCTGATATCTAACTGAAATATTTCTAAAACATACCTACGTCAAACATTTGCAAATATAATTCTGTTTTCTGTGCAAAGGCAATTTTTAGACAAGGATAAATACAGAATGAAAATATTTAGACTCTTTGAGAGTCACTAAATAAACGCATTTACATATTTTACAAAAACTACTCTTTTAAATATATTCAATATATCTAGCGAATACGTAAACTCAATAAAAAAAAATTGACGCTTTTTACCACATCGTGTAGTGAAAATGAAAACGCCGGGCTATTTGCGGTTATATGATGAATGGTGGCGGTCATTTCCCCGTACACTGGCTTTGCCTCACGCTTGACACAACATATGGTTGATTTGCCTTTATGGGCCATGAGGGTGCCGACCATTGTTTATTTTATACCTGTGAACACTTATACTAGCTTCACAATACCTGCAGCTATGGTCGAGCTATATTTTAATTTTCGATACATATCTTTCATGTTTGCTATACTTTCAAATATCATCAAAATCATTACTTAATAACACAATCATTAAAAAGTATAACGAATAAGATTATTAATATATATATATGCATAAGATATTGTCTGAGTCATCATTCATCCATCCATCTATCAGCCTACAGACGTCCACTGCTGTACATAGGCCTCCTCACGAGAATGCCACTCGACACGGTCTTGCGCCACTTGCATTCGACGAGCGATGTGGCCTGCCCATTGCCATTTTAACGTGCTAATTCTGGGGGTTATGTCGGTTACACCCGTTCTTCTACGGATTTCCGTGTTCCGGATTTATCTTTTATTTATATTTATTTATTATATTATATATTTATTATATTATATATTTATTATATAATATATTTATTATTTTAACTATATTTATTTATTATTTATGAATCATCATTATTTTGTTCTTAACTCAATTGCTTGGGGTTGACGCAATATTTACCCCCTTCCTCTCTATTTATCTCTCTCCTCTTCCATCGTACACATTGCAAAAGCTTTGATAAAACTTGATATCAACCTTCATTAAAGAAGTTATTATTGATCAGACAGCATCAGGAAGCAAATCTAGAATTTGTGTCCGTTAAATTATATTTTTCTAAAGCCCCTCCGTAAAGCAAGGATTTATTTCCTAAGTGCAGGGTGTTGTTAAAAAATCCTTTAATAAATTCATAACACTACATACATGCCTCCTTTCATTGTTATTTAGAAAAATATGCAACATTACTGTTGCACTGTAAAGTATTAAACTCACATAACAGTTAAGTTGAAAAGATCTTAAAGGCACTGTTTGTTACAGAAGGGAGCTACACAATGAGACTAAAGTAAAACGCAATAAAAGTCACGTTTAAGTCGAGCAAAGAACACCGTCTACAAGACGAGAATGAATTTATCTGACATTAGAACGCACACATTGTATATTTGGAATCTTTTTAAGCATCGTTGTTTAAGTTTAAAGAAAATTCACATTTATAGAGATTTGTTCATGTTTCTATGTGGTGAAGGAGTAAGTATACTATTCACTACAACCTTTCTTGCCCGTGGGTGTCGTAAAGACTACCAAGTACTATTACTACTACTACTAAGTACTATTTAATATGCATATAACATCTAGGCAAGAGAAGAAAAATCGAAATAATACATACCAACCAATATATCTGACCAGCGTGGTATAGTAGATCAATTGCCTTCTTATTATGGAGGAGGCTCGAGTCCAATAATGGGATGTATAAGAACTGAGATGATGATAAGGACTAATATAACCATAGAAATAATTAATATTTCTGTGAATATAATAATCGTTATAGAAAATTCTCAGGCCGGTACAGATGATCCAGTTAAAAACTTGCATTTGCCTTGCGTTTAATGCAATGTAGAGCACCTTCGGAGCCCGTAGGATATAATATTGCCGCTACCTTATATCCACTAAATTAATATTTAAAATTCTTAGATACATAACTGATAATATATAAAACTTTTAAAATTGGCATCACAGTAAAACATCTTTGCATTCACAAACAGTTACCGCTTAACAATTACTAATTTAACATTAGAAATAGGAATATGTAAGTTAATTGTTACGAGTCACGCCTTAATCACCCGCCTTTAATTATCAGTCTTTTAGAGACTATTCGAACGACGCTGAAGCTTATTTCAAGTGTTATTTGATCAAAAATTTACTATCTTCAAAATTGTATTTCTACTATTCCAATTGGTAGAATAATTTAGCCTATAACGTATTCAGTACTACAGAGAATTTTAAAGACATCATGGTCTATAATTATGTATAATAAATCCAGCTGAACAAATGGGGCAAAGGACATAATTACAGCCATAGATTTAATTAAACCTAGTTATATGAAAGGTGTCCACTTTCACGCGCACTACGCGGGGCTACCAAGTATTCTACTTCAATTGCGATTCTGTTCTTAGTAATTAAACGTTTTATCGAAGGGACTTAATAACTGGACAAACAGACTTCGTTTTCAAAGACATTATCATAGACGAAATGTGTTTATAGTTTTTCGTACGAAATTATATAAATCCTCGGCACACGTGTGTCCATGATAAATCATTGTATATAGGTTGTAATTAAAATGATTTCAGGTAAGATTTGAGAGCAGAACGTATAATTAATTTTTGTATTTCGTTAGATGAATCACCGTTGATTAGATACGTTGGTGCCTCGGTGGTTGCGGTGAACACTTGTGGATGCAGATGTTTACGTTATAATTACTCTTCAGCCTAATAACCTTTTCACTACAACCAAGAAGTAAATCTTAACAGTTAATATACAAATTTGTTTGATAAATTAATGAATACAATGTACTAGCTATAAATCAGTGTGAATTATATTTTAAGAACGTTATTTCGCACGTCCTCACTCACGGGCACGATTATAGGAAAATTATAATAATTGTGCACCGCATAATTACGTGATGTAGGTAATATAGAGGCCGACGATATTTTGAGCTCAATTTGAATTCATATAAAATATCGTGCAATAAATATACATTTTATAAGTTACATCACGTTGGCAGTTAGTTCGGTCTCTCTGTTTAGATTTTAAAAGTTTATATCTAAATATTGTACATACGAGTAGATACATGAATAAAAAATTCCTAATGGTACTAATTTTGCGTGTGTTGACGAAGTAAGAAAACAATATACCACCCACCTATCCTGCCCGTGACTATCGTAAAACACGACTAAGGAATGTAATATCCCTAGCCGAGGCCGCGGGTGATCGGACCGGGGAATTGTCCGTCACCCGCAGAGAGGCTGACCGCGCAACGGCGACCGACGTCCCAGGATGTCGAGAGGTGAGGTTATCCGAAAGGGTATTCCGTCAGGCCGACCACTGACGACAAGTCACATCTGCTCCGGTGGTCGGCCCAACAACGAGGTGGCGTGGGTACGGGTGGGTTATGGGCCTGCGCGCTGTCCTTTCATCGCCCCGGACGGACTGGACCGCGCGTGCGCTTACCATAGCCCACCCATAAAAAAAAAAGGAATGTAATATGCAGATAACATTTATGCAAGAGAGGGAAATCTCGAAATAAAACCCCACACAAATTTCCTTCCCTTTGCGAAGGAGGCTTGAGCCCAGCAGTGGGACGTATATGAGCTGTGATGATGATGATGGTTACCAATGTAAATTAATGCGTAAAGCTCATATACGCTCCATTGCTAGCCTACTTCACAATGGGAGGGAAATTGATCTACTATACCACACTGGTCAGACGGATTGGTAGAAAGTTTTATCTGATCACATCTCTTATTCGTCTTTTATTGTAATCCAGGGAAAGGAAAGGGTGATGTAACATTATATACTTACTAGGTCAAACGAATTGAATTGAAATTACATTAATGTTAAACATTTTTGATTGTACCAATAAGCTATCAATATCTGTAAAACATTCTCACTATGATAATGCTTAATACTTGACATATTTTATATAATGTGGGCCTGGAGCGAAACAGCCGACACTATGTCTAATAAATTTATGAACGTTCATTTTCATGTTGATCGGTGCTCGAAATTATGATCGTCGCGCTCGGGGCGGCGCGCGAGTCGCGTGAATACCGTGTCCTCGGTCAGCGCAGGCGATGAAAACGTTAGTAAAAATACACATTTTATTACAATAATGAAAATACTATTATAATTCATGTTATTGAAACTATTAATTAAAACTTCAACCCTGTTTTGCAATGGACCTTTTTTATATTTATGTTACTAGTAAAATCGTAATAAGTTGGACCATTGTTCAGGGCTTATTACATATCTAAAAGATTAGATCGCTCGGTAGACCACTATACAAATACAGCAGCAAAGTTTAAAAAGGCTTAAAATGTTTTAAAAGGGTCCGTATTGTTGAAAAAAATTCTATAGTTCATCATCACTCTGCTCCGTCATCATCCTGCTCTTATCCCAATTACTTGGGATCGACTCAATATGAAGTTTTCTTTCATAGTACATATTGCAACAGATATTGGCAATAATTTTTTAACCAGCCGCAGCCTGACGTCAACCCTCCTTGCGAATGCAATTGTTGACCGAACGCCAACAAATAGAGTTGACACAGGCCTATGTAATCCTCTTAGTCATCTTTTCCAACACCCACAAGCAATGTAAGGGTTGATAAAATTTGTAGCCGCTACCACGCAGCATAGAAAACATTATAGTTATAACTTATATTCTTACTTAATGTTATAACTCTCAAATTATTTCTAAAGACATACCTGTAGTTTGACATTTTAACATGTTCTACAGCGTACCATTGTAATACCCCTTACAAAGAGCCACAAAACAGTGCGAATACATTTTGTTCCCACATAAAATTTTCTAATAAAAAGAAAGATACAATAATATACGTAGGTATAAAAAGCGCAGCTAAATGTCAAGGCAAAATGTGTGAGGGAAACAATTTTCTATGTTAAATGGCGCGAAAACTCATGATTAGGGTAAAACGAATATGTTATTTGGATAGCACAAACTAGAGGCTACCCTTTGCTGCTATCGACTTTATTACCGAAGTATCTGTAATTCACAAATAGAATTTGCATTTATAAATGTAAGGCTATGATGAAAAAATGTCAAAAAAAGTATTTCCTTCAAATTTCAAAATTGCTTGTCTCTAAATCTATGAAAATTATATATATTGTTTATTAATTTATATTATTTCCATTGTTTGTTTATTTAAATAAAATATACTAGGTATCACCGGATAGATAAGTGGCCACACTGACAAAACTTATTACTACTGACATTAAGAGGCGGCTTACTTTACCTCACATATAATCTATCTCTAACATTTAATAATAATTGACCAAAAACAATAGAATTTTATATAGAATTATATATTTTCTTTTTGTACGGGCAATGAATTTGTATCAAACATATCAAAATTTAATATAAAAGGCAGTAAAATGCGCAATAATAGTTTTAATTTAAATGTATTATACTAGCGAAAACATCATGATATGACTTTGATTTTCTTAATAGTATTGGATTTACACAACACGTTCTGAACATTATACTATTTATAACTTAGAGCCAGTCTTACTATTTAAGCATTGGCTTAACTTATCTATACCTTTTTTTGGGAGTGGGCCACGGTGAGCACACTCGCCGCCCGTCTCCGTCCAGGGCGACAGAGGGACGCCGCGCGGCCCCATGACCCACCCGTAGCACGTCTCCTTCGTCGTTGGGCCGACCACCGTTGCAGAGTTCCTTGTCGTCAGTGGTCGGCCCGACAGAATACCCTGATCGCGGGTACCTTCTCCGATCGACGTCGCGCGGTCAGCCTCTCGGCGGGTGATGGACTAAACCTCCAGTTCAGTCACACCCGGCCTCAGCTAGAATTAATCTATACCTACAGTGAAGACGAATATGGTGAAAAGGTGATTTAAACCCCCTACCAATTAGGTGCATCTAAGCAATGGACATAATTACTACAAAACCTAATAAAGAATTTACAAGGCGATTTTCAATTAAAGTATGAAGTCATAATAAATTTAAATTGCAACGTTGAAACTCGTAAGCGTCGTAATTATTCAATAGTTCATTATAATCATTAAGTTAGGCGACATATTAGGAATGGAACTATTCGAGCATTAAACGCTCTAGCCATGTCATATCAAGTATATATTTCATAAAATTTTAATCGTTTGCTCAGAAATCATTATAATAATAACGGATAATATAAGCAACATTGTGTCTTTATGGAACAAAGAGAGCGACACCTCGGTCAAAGTCTGCTAAAAAATATTTTACATTATAGCAAGATTGTAGTAATTACACAAAATGTCATTACTTAGATTATATCACAACTTTAAAAAAAAAACTGAAATTGTTTTAGCTTTATGTAACTAGCGGTGGAATTCATGTTTGTACATCGAATGGCTTGTTATATTTAAATTTCTATACCTCTTTAGTGTATATATCAACTTTAGTCCTACTTAATTACCATTTTTCACTTCCCGCTGTCTGTCTGTCCCTATGTATGCTTAGATCTGTAAAACTACGCAACGGATTTTAATGCGGTTTTTTTAATAGATAGAGTGATTCAAGAGGAAGGTTTTATATATTACATGCGTAATATGTCGCTCTTTCAAGAGTAATCTGCAAAGAAAACATGTTTGTGTTATCTTATGACAAAAAAGCCGTGAACGTTGTATATAAAAACTTGCTGTAGTATATTTAGTATCAACATTGGACCCGTGCGAAGCCGGGGCGGGTCACTAGTTATATATAAAGCATATTTACACTTAATAGATTGACTGTTAAGAAATACTTCATTTAGTTCAGTTTCTATTTATTAGTTTGGTTCAATAAATAAATTCATATAAAAATTTGTTTTTCACGTACACTTATTAGACCTAGGCCTCCTCAGAGAGAGAAAATGCCATAATCGCTATGTTTGTTAGGCGTGTTACTATTGCAATAGTGCTGCTACGCATTTTCCTAAGCTGGTTTTTACGACTAAAGTATAAAACATTGTATACTTAACCCGTCCCAACTGCACGGGATATAATTAAATACAACAAAAGATATACCTGTATGTCTATTGTAGGTGTTTCTTGGTATAATGATATTTATTTCCAATGAGCATATAGCATTATAATTTTAAGTGAAGGCATTAAAACTTCTAATGATATAACTATTTAGATATAAATAGATATATTATAACGTCCGTGTGGTAACAAAGTCGAGCACATTTTGAATATGTTCATTAACTGCCTTAATCAGCCGCTTTAATGATCACCATCATCATAAGCATCACCTCAGCTCTCCCACTATTGGATTCCTCCATAATAGGAGAAAATTTATCATACGCCATATTATATGTACCATGCTGGTCAGACAGGTTGATATAGAGTTTTATTTCGAGTTTTCCTTCTCTTTAGTAGATGCTTTATGCATATTTAATCCCCTAGTTGTCTTTTACGACAAAAACGGGCAAGATAAAGGATGGAAAACTGTATTCTCACTCCATCACCAGACGAAAATAACCTACCAGAGAGAAACCATAAAATAAAAATACACTACAAAATATTAAATAATTTTTATCAATATACGGCTTGTTGGTTGAATTCATTTCTTTATGTTTATCTACATTAAAATTGATTATACCTTGTATGCAATCGCTTTACTTACTGCGGAAATAAGTTAGGTCTGGCCACGTGCAAACTGCTATCGGAGTCGCTACAGAGAAAGCAAACTGCTGTTTTATGGTAATGCGAATCCGTACCGGAAAATGTACTCGCGACAAAACGACTTGTCCAGGAAATGCACTCGAATTCTAGATTTATCTTGCTTCGGACATAAAAATATGTTCAAGCAGGGTAAAAAATAGCAAGAGCGATTTTGGTTTTATAAACACGATAAATTTTGTTGTTTAGGGGAGATGAGATTAATATACAAAAGAACTTTATACTCTAAGGGATAAATCTTTATCATCATCATTCATCATTTCAGCTCGTATACGTCCCACTGTTGGGCTGGAGCCTCCTCCACAATAGGAGGGAAATTGATCTTACTATACCATGCTAGGCAGACAAATTGGTATAGAGTTTTATTTCGATTTTTCCTTCTGTTGCTTAGATATTATATGCGTATAATATCCCTTAATCGTCTTTTACGACATCCACGGGCACAATAGGGAGTGGTGATTCTTGGTGGGAATTCTTCTTACTCCGTCACCACATGGAAAAACAATCTTTGTCATGGAACTGCTTAATTTATATACCTATGCAAATAAATAAAATTGAAGTTTCTGTTTTTAAAATCAAAGTAATACGTTTTTATCGTGCTCACTCGGTTACTTACACAATACCTACACCTAAAAACCACTTTAAAAATGTTTTGTCTATCTGTCTGTTTCTTGCGGGTAATCTTCCAAACGACTGGACCGATTTTAATAATAATTTACTACCTTTCTATATAAGGAGTAACTCAAGCTATTTTCCCCTCAAGAACCCCTGAATATTTTGCCCATTCCGAAAATCGAACCCTATGCCTCATGGACTGTAGTCGCGTATCGTAATATTTTAGAAGATTCTGGAGATTTAAAATGCGGGTGAAAGGAAATTGATAACGAAACGAAGCAAGGGAGGATTGCTAGTAGAAAATATATTTACAAAGCATTCCTATGAATAGACTTCGGAAATCTATATAAGCCATGTCATTTTACTATTACTCTTTAATATTATCTGTTAACTTACCTAAGAAGCCTTTTCGAGAGGACACACGAAAGTCAAGAATTACAAACAATAAGAACCCATTCACATTAAGAGAGCAATAAAAAGCTAATATCAAGATATGTGGGACCAATGGCAGCGCATCGGTCCACCATTGGCGAGGTCGATGTCAACGGGAAACAGGTCCTGTGACGTCATCGCTTTATAAAAAAGTAGTGTAATTACGAGCACGTTTGGTGCGCACTGAACAAGTTTTCGAAGAATGTAGGTGTAATCATACTTTTTATGTCAGTGCTGGGGTGAATAGAAAGTAGCAGGGCTTCATTGATATTACAATCTTTGTTGTGGTTTTGTAACCGACATACTGTGTTGTCTAGCGTAGCAGTTTCACAAACGATAATTTTAATTATTATGTACCTATATACATGGCTTTTATGCTTCATGTATAACGGTTTTAATTTAATTGAAATAGACCCTTTGGCAGATATTTAACGCTCATGCGACTTTGAAAATAATTAAATATGATGTTAATGTTTATGGCTGGTTAAAGCTAATTATTTAATATCCTTCTACACGGAGAAACGTGACAATGAAAAATATGTACATGAAAAAAATACAATGAAAAACATGTATACACAAAACAGCACAGTTTCTAATCTAAAATAAAACACTTTTATTTTCATTCAATATTCCATTACAATTTCACTATTTTTCACTTTCAACAAATACGCTTTTACACGTTCTTTCTAAAATTAAGAATACGCACAAATGGACTGTTTTAATGATCTATGGCACTAAAACGTGGTCTCTAAAAGTCGGCTTAATATAAAAGTCTCAAAGTCGCAGTACGTACTGTGGAGAGGGCTATACTTTTTTTTTTTTTTTTGGTGGGCTGCAGTCGGTCCGCCTCCGCACCACTGCGTCCGGGGCGACAGAGGAGCTTAAGCACACAACAAGAACACCACGCCTTCGTCGTTGGGCCGACCACTGGAGCAGGGTTACTTGTCATCAGTGGTCGGCCCGACGGAATACCCCCTACCCGGGGCACCCTCCCATCGACCGACGTCCCCCCCTCGGGGAGGACGTCGGTCTTTAAGACTTCTAGAGAGGGCTATACTTAGCATTTCTCTGCGTGACAAAATCTAAAATATGGAGATCCATGTTGGCCATCGATCTGTATCCGTAACCGAGATGGTATAACCGACATAATCTGAAGAATCGGCACGTTGACAATGGGTAGGCCACATCGCTCCTCGACAACCGTTAGGAAAGAAAGGTTCTCGAGTGGCGACCGTGAATCGGATGACGCCATGTAAGCGGATCCCTTACTAGATAGACTGACTATATTCTGAAAGTCGCAGGGAAGAGTTGGATGCAGGTGCCTGTCACCTGCATCCAACTCCGACCGTTTTTAGTGGCATTCTCGTAGGAATGCCTTCGTCCAGGAGTGGATGTTTTTAAGGACTGGTGGATAGATGGTTTAATGATTATACAAACCTTATCTTAAATACAACCAGCCAATTATTCCATGTGTTTGTAATCATCTCAGCTCAAATATGTACCACTATTGTTATCGAGCCCCCTCCACAGTGGAAAAGGAATTTATCTGATCCACTTTAGTCAGACGGATGGGTATAGGGTTTAAAATCGAAATTTCCTCTCTGAAAGTAATGTACTTGCGTCCTTTTGTCGTCTCTAATCCGCGAAACAATTATTATATAATATTCATAATCCGTCACCACACGTAGAATATGGGCAATCTATCCATTTAAAACCAATTTAAATTCACATCACGTAAAATTTACACGACATCATATTATCGCCTTATTGGTAATATTACTTTTGCCGTTTTTAATTTTATATCTTAACTAAAGAGTATTATTTAGTATTCATTGTAAGTACACCAGAAATTGCTAGGATATCGAATGAATATTAACGTTAATGGCATTATCAATCATTTAAGTACTTATCTACAGCTATTCCAATAACATACTGTACAGGTGAATTTTATAATAACTTTCGATCATGTAATCCATTTTGAATAAGTCAAAAGAAATCTCTAAACTTACTAAAGTAAATAATAACATCGGATATATTAACATGTCATAGCAATAAGCTGATTTTAATATTTTCTTTTTTGTAATTTTATGTGGTAGTACAACACTCTTTACAGTCTTTTGTCTGCAGCCGCGAGCTGGTCTGTCCGGAGTAGTACCAGAAAATCGACGTCTGAGTAGTAGCAATTTGTTACTGCACTTGGTTCGGTGTACGAGAGAGCCAGAAGCCCAACTTTCTGAAGGTGTTGGCATGTGGTTGGTTTTGGTAATGCCTTTAGCATCAACGAACCTCATTGCACGTATTCACACTGCCTTCATTTTCTTCACGGTAAGCAGCGGCCTAACAAAAGTCTATGAGCAGTAGTGTTTACTATCAGGTATGCTATATACCTGATGGCCACCAATAGTCATAAAAAACTCCATTGAATGTTGAATGTCGATTCAATATTGTTTTGTTGCCTCTATTTATATTATTATCATTCTTATTGTTAATTATTTTAATTATTTTCATTTTTGTTATTTTTCTTTGAGGCTTTCTTCTTGAACAGCGTTTGATATATTTGAGGAAAGGGGTTTGCTTAAAACCAGCCCTGCGTAATTTCTATGCAGCACAACGCTGAGCATTCCCCTATTGTCAAAATAAATTAAAAAATATGTATTATAGTTGTTAGTTATTATGTGACAATAAATGCTACCTATTTTATTCTATTTCTTTTTGTTAAACAAATATGTAGGCTGGTCAGACAGGTTGCTATACAACCTGTCTGACCAGCATGATATAATAGGTAATGTTAATTTCCCTCCTTTTATGGAGGAAGCTTGAACCCAGCAAAAGGATGTATATGATCCGATATTATGATGATGAATTTAAAATAAGAGCAATATTGTTTATTTTACGATCCCTACTCACTTTCTTCAGGCTAAAATGTTTATGGATAACATATTAGTGGATTAGATTTCCGAGCTGGGCAATATTTATGGTTTATGTATATAACACAAATAATCATCGTGGTTCTAGTTGCCTCAGGCGTCGGCGACGGGATGAGTCAACTTAGAAGGTTTCCATTACTGTATATATTGCAATTAATGTTTCTAACAGGTAATCAATACCTATAATATACGAGAGTATTCATAACTGCAGCCTCATACATACATAAAATGAAATAAGGATTTTTTTTGTAGAAAGACAACTGGTATTCATTTCAGCACCTATATATACCACTAATGGGCTCGAGCATCCTCCACAATAGGAGGAAAATTGATCTTACTAAACCATGCTGGTCAGATAGGTTGGTATAAGGTATTTTTTCACGTTTTCCTTCTCTTACTTACATGTTATATGCGTATTATATCCCTTAGTCGTCCTTTACGACATCCACGGGCAAGGTAGGGAGTGGTGCATTGTATTTTTATTCCGTCACCACACGGAAACAACTGGCATATTTAGCTAAAAACATCAAAACAAGTGAAGGCAATCTCAAAACAAAGTAATTAAGAGGCCAATTTCCCTTCTATTCGAATACTCATGTCGCATTATTAAACCGATAAAGAGCAAGAAGGTTACCTATTTTAAATATATTAAAATATTTCTTGACGCTTTATTATGAATACAATATTCTTAGTACAAAAGTATACATATAAAGTTTACTTCATTGTCTTATCTTAGCCCATATACGTCCCAGTATTGGGCCCGGCCTCCTCCATTACTGAAAGGAAAGTCACATACCTACATTTATAAATGTTCATCAGACATGTTGGTACCTATAGGGTTTTATATGAGGAATCCTTCGCTAGCAGTGATGTTATTTGGACATTAAATCCTTTAGTCGTCTTTTATGATACCCACGAATAAGAGACGGGATCATCATTTTCGTTATTTCAGCCTATCGCCGTCCACTGCTGGACGTAGGCCTCCCTCATGTTACGGCACAAAGTGTGGTCCTGTGCTGCCTACTTCCAACGACGCCCAGCAACTTTTACCAGGTCGTTGGTCCACCTGGTGGAGGGGCGTCCTACACTGCGTCGTCCGATACGTAGTCGCCACTCGAGAACCTTTCTTCCCCAGCGGTTGCCTGTTCGTCGAGCGATGTGGCCTGCCCATTGCCACTTCAGCGTGCTAATTCTTTGTGCTATGTCGGTTACACCTGTTCTTCTGCGGATTTCCGTATTCCGGATTCTATCTCGCAGAGAAATCCCGAGCATAGCCCGCTCCATAGCACGCTGCGCGACTTTCAGCCTTGTTATAAGGCCTACATTTAGGGACCGTATGGTGACGGTGGATAGAGACGGGATGGTGAATCGTATTCTTACTCGTATTCTTACCAAAAGTTTACTTATTTACTGTTAGTCATAATATGTATAAAAATGCTAATATCTTCTATCTACTAATTTTTTGTGGAACACGATGGCTTTGTAGAGTTAATCGAAGATATTTTTATAGTAAATGTATGATTGTAATGTAGTACATTGATCATTAGAAATAGATTTCGATCACAGAGGTATCTGTCAAATAGTATCATTGTCGGGCGAGTTGAATATATTGCTTGCAAATGTCAATGGTGCCTAGAGCTCATGCGCACGCACTACTCGATGTATACGCTATTAATGCGAAATAACTATAATTTAAGCGACGTGGACGTTTGGCGTTGAACCGTCAGCCTCTGGAAAAGCGACGGAAGCCTGTCACAGGCGCAATTACAGTACCGAGAATCAGCATTAGTTCGTCGTGTTGAACTATTTATGTATGTAAAATACGAGTAACCTCTCGTACGGGGAAACGGCGATTGCACGCATCTCTCATTAAGCACTTTAGAGCAATTTGAGTGGAGAAAAAGTCGGCCGAGACGCGCCACAAGATCGCGTGGTCAATTAAAATGTTGTTGCACCAGTCGCGAGTAGCGCCTGAATACCAACGGTACGTTCAGATACAGAACAACCAAATAACAGACTCGGCTTGTTTCGAATTGCTTATATCCTTAGCTATCTAAATAAAGTGACAGGCGGCTGATGTGAGACTACTGAGTGTAACGAGACATGTGTCCCGAAGTAATTGGCACCGAGAACCTAAGTGATTTCCATTCCTGAGATTCCAAATCGCTACTTGGTTTAGCGGTTTACGCTTAACGGTAATACAATAATATAAAAATACGCCCGTAAGCTGTTATATTTTTTGTGTAATATTTCTAAGCAGCTGTGTTTTCATGAGTGATAATTTCAATACTATAATTAGAATAAGCAATCTGGACACAATCAATATAATGGATAGTTTTTTTTAACACCTCGCACTAAGGAGGTAGGTAATCCCGCAAATAGCACACAAATACCCCGCAATACAAGGTAATCCTGGTTTTGCGAGGCACTTTACAAACATATAACTACTGAACACAAATTATATACAAATTCAGTATAACAATTTGTGGATCGTACAAGTGTTGTCCTGCGTGGGATTCGAACCCAGGGCACTGGTACTGTAGATCGGTATTTTAACCACTACGCCATCTGTGCAGTCAGTTTATTATTCAGTGTGACATCGTCACATTCTTCTAAAACATTGCATTGTCATTCCAATGGACTATAGAAGGAAGAGAATAAGATAAACTTATTCTATACAAGCTCTCAAGCTAGTGCACAAAATCTTAAATAAGTTTATCTTATTAATAAGCAATGTTGCTGGGAGAATAGTTAGTATTCGTAGATATTGGATACGTAGAAAGCATAAGATTAGTCATGCAACGCAAGTAATTATGAAATGTAAGTGACAATTGTATTAAAATGAATACTGAGCCCACGCATATGTATGCATAAAGCCTCGCTGTTTAGATTCAGCTTGATTCAAAATACTAAAGTTTTTCTGAAATTAAATTGTAATATACTGCAAATATTGAAGTGATATAAATAATAATTCGTAAGTGAGTATAAATATTTATACTTCTAAGATTTGTGGCAAAACCATGATTTGCTTTTGAGATTGGTGTTACAATTTTTTTCCATATGTTATAGCAAATATAAAATAATTTACTTAATAAAATACATATAAAATTAATTTAAAACACAACAACCATCAGAAGGGAATCATCGAAAACGTATAGTATATATGACAAAAGAATATAACAAAGAGTGGTAAAGATCTTTTGTTTCTACGTACTAATTGTGACCGTGGCATTGGACATCAATCACCTCAGCGACGTAAGAACGAAAACACTGTTAGTTTTGCCGCCGAATTATTAATTACATTCTCACAAAAAACTCACACACAACACCGAAACGCATAAATTTCTTCCTTTTTCACCGCACAAAGAAACCGGGCGGCCTACAATATAACGCTAAACAGATTAGCCAGGCGCGCCCGACACGCTCGTCGCGGCATAATTTTTGGCGCCAGTAGTCCTACCTCTAGATTAAACTAATATGAAAAGGAAATTGAGTAGAAAATGGATATAGCCTCTGTGTCATTAAGAATTCGATGCGCCGCTCTAAAGTGCCGGCACGGCCTTTATTTTATTTGACTTCATTTAATTGAATTAACTTTTACCTTTTTATGAAGTGCTAGTGATGTTCGGAACGAAACTTAATAGACTATTTTCAACTAATAACTATGACGTTTATGTGACGGATATCGCTTTATAAATAATAAACAGTCCTACCGAGTTTTACCCGCTCTGGCGGATAGAAAATTGTGTTCTTTAACAAGCAGGTACGTCACAATGCAGTGATTTGTACCACGCCGTTGAAAATACATATAATTCAGGCCACATTACAATTTTCTAGTTAAACTATTTGAACAAATTAGGGTTGGATTTATTATTCAGAACGTATGACTGAGTAAATGACGACTTGAATTATTATTCAAAGGCACGGCAATGTGAAGAAAATTTACACATAATGTTTCCTCATACGGTTGGGTACATTTCGGTGTGAGTAAAGCAGTCCACTCAACCCGCGGGGGCGACCATGAATAGTAATAGAGGTTAGGGCTCGAGGGAGACCGTTTGGTGTTCGCAGACTCAATCGCGGGTAATGTGCCGCTTATGGTGCGTGCTAAATCGACAATACCCAAGGGTGCCTGCATACTAACCAACCGTTTCAACGACTCACATATTTGGGTGGATTTGTTTTTAAAATTTAACATAGAGAACCGTGAATAACACAGTTATAATAAGTTTATTTATCAACGATTACTGTAACGAAGCCATTTGTAACGTTTTCTTCAAATCATAACTAATTACTGGCACCATGTTCACATTTTACGAATGGAAAATTAGATTTTGGAAGTGAATTGGAAGCAAAATTTTATGAGAGATAATATAATATTCTTGAAGAATTGCTATTGCAGATGTGGCTATGAGCGAAGTATACTTATACTTCTATACCTAAAGTCGCATGTTGAGTCGTATAAAGGTATTCAGTGGGTGAGTTTGTAGGTGTGTTAATAAGCACGCTATGTCATATGTTAGTGGGTAAGCGCGTGAGCGGACTCACATTCATGAGCAGGTCCGGTGAGGAGGAGGCCTTGCCGCTCATAGCGCCGGCGGAGCGGGTGCTGGCGCATGTCACAGTCACTACACTCGCGTGGCGCGGCGCAGGCGGCGCGGGCGGTCTGCGTGCGCCGAGCTATCGCGACTGCCGCACGCTGCCCCCCACCGAACATACGAGCCCCCACCGCTACCGGCTGCCTCATTTCTCACTATAATTTGCGTGCTGCTCGTTTTTTATCATTATTACTCCCTCGTTTTGTTTTACGTATTATCGAGTGCATCCCGCTCGCACCGGCCGCCATGCGCGTCTGGCGCCGCCCAGATAATAGCCACGCGCAATTACGTCGCAACGCGGTGACGACGCATCAACGACATCGCACAACTATACGTCTAACGCCATCTCGTGATGGATAGACGAACTACGTATACCTACATAAATACATCTCAATAAACTCTCAATACATGTAATATTCATCTAAATATACCATATTTTCAATCTCATTTAAGATATGAATAGTAAATATCTTTAGGATAAAGATTAGACATGCCACAAAACAAATAACCACGCTTGTATTATGACAAATTAGTAAATGGACCAAACAATAAACCGAATTTAAAACAAAGCATCCACCAAAGGATATTTACAAAAAATTACTCTGGTCGCTATGATTCTTTTAACACCGATCATAAATAAATGTGCGGCATTTGTCGTAAATGATAAAGTTGTTCTTTAATCGTAGCACTACGTAGCACTCGCGTAGCACCATTCACTAAAACCTAAACATATTTGCATTAATTATAATAACGCATTAAATTAATCACGTTATAATTTTCGACGTCTCTAGTAAAGATGTCTGCCAATAATTAACAGCTAATGCTTAATTGATTTAATTTGATACTTAGCCAATATGAGCTCTTAAATTTGAACTCAACACAAACGCCTGCTAAAAATTATGCTTGTCATAAATTATCAGGAAATTCTGATCATATTATGATCACCGTGTGGTGACGGAATAAGAATACATTTCACCGGCCCTTCTCTTGCCCGTGGGTGGCATAAAAGACTAAGTGCAAAATAACATCGATGTAAGAAAAGAAAAGTTTATTATAAAATCCTATACTATCACATCTCACCAGCGTGGTTTAGTAGGTCAAATTCCCTCTCACAACAAAGGATTCTATTTTTATCTATTTTTACAGCGTCATCGGAAGTATCTCAACAGCACTCGTTTTAACGCTGTGATGAACCTTGGCATTTTTTTGGGGTGGGCCATGATCAAGGCACTCGCCGCCCGGCTCCGTCATTGGGCCGACCACCAGTGCAGAGTTCCTTGTCGTCAGTGGTCGGCCCAACGCAATACCCCGGTCCCGGGGTACCTTCCCCTCTCGGCGTCCCCCCACGGGGACATCGGTTGCCGTCGCGCGGTCAGTTGACGTGACGGACTAAATCGTCAGTCCAGTCACCCGCGGATGAACCTTGGCTTAGATGATTACTTACTCTGTTACATTTTATAGTAATAACAAAAAGTAGCATAATTTTTTAAAATAATTCTTCTTAGAACTTTCAGGGAGGCTTAAATGCTCGAACATGTTAAAACGTATTCGTTATAGTGAGAACGAAAGGATCACTTCTAGTCTGTCTTCATAAACTAAATATTTGTATTGAAATAATTCAAGTTGTATTTTTGTAAACAGATTAGCGATTAAGAGTAAGATTCTTTTAAAGTATCGTAGTTATCCATCCATCCATCTATGGACGTCTATTGAGGGATATAGGGCACCCTAGATAATAAATAATGCCATAATCGCCACGGTTGGCAGATTGAATGGCGACATAATGAGTTATCTAATAGAGTGCGGATGGCCTCTCTGGTCCTGCCTATTTCTAAGAGGCCTTTTTTTTTGGTGGGCTAAGGTCAGCGCACACGACAGCCATCCCATCCGGGGCGACGAAAGGACGGCGCGCGGCCCCACAACCCACCGTAAACCCTCTGCTTCGCCATACAGCCGACCACAGGTGATTTCTAAGAAGCCTACGGGAGAGTAAGGAATGGCATCATCTTGTATTCTTAAGTTATAGTTGTTTATTAATAGTTGGTATACTCACAAATTAATAAATTAAAATTATAATCATTGCGGGACAAATCGGAATCAATCTAGAGACTATTAAGTATAATCGTAAATTAAAATATTCACGTTACAAAGCGTCAAAACACTTTTTATGTACCCATAAACCCGTTGCGTTTATTATAATAATGTATTTATTTGATGATATCAAAAAGCATAATGAAGAATTCCGTTATCAACGATTCGATCAGTGATTAAGATTATAATTTATATACTGCAACGATCATTATTGATTTATGGCAGCTGGTTTAACATTTTCATGTTTTGAAATATTAAAAAGTTACAATAATAATTTTTAGAATCAAATGAAGTTGTGTACCGCCTACTCACTTTACCAAATCTCAAGATGTAACAGGTTGGAGTTCATTTATATAATTATGTACCTATATACGTAAATCTTATAGCTGCTTTGAATAGATAATAATCAATTCTGACAGAATGCAATATAAATTTTAATATTCTTAATTACATTTTAGATAAGTTTTAATATGTGGTATACTGAAACTAATATTTTAACAATATGTGTGATTTTAGGTAGAATTGAGAGGGGATAATTATACAAAACCATACAGATTCTTCTCTCAAATTAATTCTAAGTAAAAATATTATCGATTACTCTTATTTATTACATTTACTAATTTGTTATTTCATTTGAACGACAAAAGTTGAGAGTTGCTGTAAAAAGATAAAAATGTAAACTCAAAAATACCAAAACAAATTATTTATTTCAATTATTTCACGAAATTATGTACAACATATAAAGGCACTTTTGCGAGAGAAGTTAATTTACAATTATTAATATTTACCTGGTAACTTAAAAATATCATTACAACATTGTAACACAGGCTTGATTTCTCGGTAATGTGGAAATTATTTTTATATCAACTTTATTCACAATAATTACACAGTTTAAACATTATTGTCCTAAAGCCACTGATGGTTGTAAATTGTAATGTCCCTGAAACATGGTGTAATTATCCTTACCGGCGCATTGATACGTGGTGATAGGAGTGGTGTATTGTTGGTACATTCTGTGGTCACGTACCGGTGGTCTGGGGTAAAAAGCATCTTGTCTCATTTCAGGGTACCAACCGCTCATCATACCACTTCCAAACACCGGTGCACTGTTATAATTAGATGAACTAGATACCATTGTTGGTGCTACGGCCGCGTAATTTAGTGACATCTGTTTAGAAGCATTTGTTGCTGGTACTGTAGGCACTGTTCCATAATTCGTACTGCCAATTACAGGCGCAGATGGAGATGTTACTTGCGACTCTACTGGACGCTCCGATTTTTCATTTGAAGCATCGGATGCTTCTTCCTTATCGTCTTCCTTAGATTTCTTATTCTTTCTCGACACATTTGCGTGAGTTTTCACATGTTTGGCAAGATGATCTGAACGCATGAATCGTTTCGTGCACAGCTGGCACGCAAATCTCTTCTCACCAGTGTGCGTTCTTAAATGGCGTTGGAGTTCATCGGATCTAGTAAAACGTTTACCACAGAATAGCCAATTGCAAACAAATGGTCGTTCACCGGTATGCCAGCGAAGGTGAGCTTTAAGATGTGAAGTTTTCCCGTAGACTTTGCCACAACCTGGAACGTGGCATACATGTTCGCGTTTAGCACCGTCTTTGCCGTAATTGGGTCCGAAACCCGCTGCTTCTGTGAGGCAATTAGGACAGCGACATTTTGCACAACGTCGCTGAAGTTCACGAGCTTCTTCAGCGGCAGCAGGTGTTGGTGGCCAATATGCAGGATATTGTGGTGGATAGGGAGGCAGTTCACGCCACCCAGGAGGAGCACACCAAGGTCCTGATGATGCGCTGCTGCATGATGATAGATCTGACGCCGGAGATATGGCATCGCCGCGGCCGTAGCCACAACCGTAGCCGGTCATCATATTCATCATCTGTAATCAATAACACTTCATTAAATATACAAGTTTTACATTACAGACTTGATTATTAAAAAAAAACGATCACTTTAGAACCACTTAATAAGACTAAGAAAATTTTCGTAATGAATAGATTTTCATTAAGTGCAAAACAATAACACTTGAAGAGTAAACAATGTATAAAAGTAGGTGGGCGGGCGGAACGGACCTGTTGCGCGGGTGGATCCACGTATTGCATATCCGGGTACGGTGGTGACAACGTTACGCGACGAAACCTTCAACTGGATAATTACAGGGCGGTGCACCGTTCGCGGCGAGACGTTTTTAATAACTGGCTTGGGATAGACGTAACAAGCGGTTGTCACCTCGCCCCGGCCCCGCTGCATGCCCCGAGCGAGAGAACGGCGCGCGCGCAACACTCCCGCCTCGCCCCGGCTCGCCGCTACAGCCTCCAATACACCCCACCCCACCCCGTGACTTATGACAACGGGAGAGAGAGCGAGACGACAACCCTACAAAGGTTACATTCAGCTAACATTATTTACTTTGAACTTTATCTTTCGTAATGCGTTTCGACATACTAATAATAACAACCATTCAAACAAATATTCATGTACTGTGTGATTCAATGAATGGTAGGTACATTGTTTCAAGTGATTAGTGTCACAGATACTAATAAATAGTACACTTTTCAGATTGAAATATTTAGGTATTCAAATAATAAAACAATAATTACAACTCATTCTTATTATATAAATAAATACGTATATCGAAAAAAAAAGGTTTGTTTGTTTGTTATGCTTTCACGCCTTAACCTATTTTAAAAATTCTGTAACTGATGGAAAGGTACATTATCAAGGAGTAAAATAGCTATATTTTAACCCTGTATTCCTACGGCAACGAATACGGAATAAGAATACAATCCACCGCCTAATCTCTTAGCAGTGGGTGATCGTAAAAGTCGATTAAGAGACGCATCACTACAAGAAAAGACTCGAAATAAAACCCAACAAAATTATTTAACCAACCCACTTGACGAACTTAGCCTATGCTAAGTAGATTATCCTTGCATTGTCAAGGAAACTTGAACCACGTAATGAGAGGCAGGTTTATGATATGATGATGATGATTTAAAAAAATATTAAACAAAATTCCAAGTGGAGTTAAGAATACAAATTTCCTCCGCCCCTACTCTCCCGTAGGACTCGTAAGAAGCGGCTAAATTAGTAACAAGGGAAGCAGCGCTCTCTTGCAAAATTCAAAGCTCTTCTCTCTTCTCTCTCTTCAAACTGCGATCACAAAGCCGCCTGCCAGTCATAGCGATTATAGTATTTTCTACCTCTTAAGGAAAACTATGTCAAACGGTGGATATCGATAAGATAATAACGAGCCATAAGGCAGTTTCATATCTCTTTTTTTGCCCGTGGAGGTAAAAGATGTATGAGGGTAAAAGATGATTAAAATATATCATTTGCAGATAACATCGATGCAAAGCAGGACATATAGATATGAAACCCTATGCCAACCCGCTTGACCAGCGGCCGCCTATTTTGACCCGCTTTACCGCCTATTCTGGATAAAGCCTGATCAAATAGTCTGATACGTAAGAGCTGAGATAATGATGGTAATGATGATCATACATTTTCTACGTATATCGTTAAATTATAATAAGGAGTAGGGAACTCTCAATATTTTCAAACATCTATATCTATACCAATAAATAAAATTGGAGTGTCTGTTTGTAATGTCAAAATAATAGGCTTTTTTCATGCTCACACGGTTATTTGCACTATACACATGCCTAAAAATTACTTTATATTTTTTTGTCTGTCTGTCTGTTTGTCTGTTTGTTCCGGGTAATCTTCAAAACGGCTTGACCGATTTCAAAAATTCTTTCACCAATGGAAAGCTATAATATCAGGGCGTAAAATAGGCTATATTTTATCTTGGTATTCCCACGGGAACGAGAACTACGCGGGTAAAACGACTAAAACCGAAGCGAAGCGAGGGCAGGTTGCTAGTTCTTTATATAATAATGTATGGTAAACATTTTGTTAGAGGACGTTCAGGCCTTTTTTTTTTTTTTTTTTCTACGTTGTGGAAAATGCATTTATGCATCCCCCCCGTATGAGTCGCAGGGGGGTATGTAGGATTCGCCGACGATGGCTCGTCGGAATACCTACTAAAAACCAGCAGCGGCCCACTTCCTCGTCTATTTTGGGGTGCCAAAGGGTCGCCTTTTGGGCATGCGACTTTGGCATCCCGACGGTCGGCCTTGCGGCCACGTCCCGTGTAGGGATTATCACGATGGAGGATCCATCAGGCGGGCGTACTCCCTCCGCCGTCTCCCTAATCGCCGTCTGCGAATTTGATTGGCGTGGGCGTTGGCTTCTCGTGCTCGTTCTGCGGCCTCCTTCTGCGCTATCACGGCTTCGCAAAAGGAGGCGGTCGCCGACCAGCAGTCGTCACTGCTGAGCATCTTTCTAATTACAGCCGGCAGTGACAGATCTCCTCCAATGGTCGCCACTAGGTCGTGCCGCTGCGCACTCCAAGTGGGGCATTTTCCCAGAGTGTGGTCCGCATTATCAATAGGTGCACCACACTCATGGCATCCAGGGGCCTCTTCTCGTCTCGCAATCTGATACAGGTACTTACCGAAGCACCCGTGCCCGGTAAGCACCTGTGTCAGCCTAAACGATAGGTTGCCGTGTTTTCTATTTATCCAGCGGTAGAGGTGCGGACCCACCGCGGCTACGGTTCCTCGCCCTGCTACGGAGGATTCTAGGTCCCCTCTCCACCGCCGGAAGGACGTTCAGGCCTAAAATTTGTTTGTTTATGGACTGAAAAGAAGAGAAGTAAATAATTACAGACTTTAACGTAAACTATTTTAATTCAACTTCGAAGGCATTTAATTTCTTCTTCTCATTTAATTCATCATCATTTCATTTCATATACGTCTCCCAATACTAAGCTTGAACCTCCTCCACAATAGGAACGAACCTCTTCCACAACACGAAATAGACCTGCTATACTATGCTGGTCACACGAATTGGCATAGGGTTTTGTTTCTAGTTTTCCGCCTCTTACATAGATGTTATATGCATGTTATATCCCATAGTCGTCTTTTACGATACCGAAGAGCAGAATAGGGGGTAGTGAATTGTATTCTTACTCCGTCACCACAGGGAAAATTTTATTTAATGAAACTGTATAAAATAATAGCATTTCAACATGAATTGTTACAACGTCATATGAACATTTCATTTATAGACATGATCAGTTCCCAACGGAAGATGAAGAACGCTTTAATGTATTTAATTTTTTCTCTATTTCGGTCGGCGGCAGTTTGCAGCGGACACATGATTTATGCATATTCGAGCGGGGCCAAACCTTTAATTACACGTTGTTAAAATATGGCAGTTTGTTAAATCGTTCTCTCTGCTTTTGTTTCACTAAACACCGTGCCGCTAAGAGACTACGCTTCCTTTTCTTCCTACAACGAAATTTAATGTTTATATTTTTTATTTCTATAATTGCCTTTCCAAGTATGAGTGTATGTTGTTTATTTTTGTGAGGTTGTTATCAGTCGCGTCATGGGAAAATATCAGGAGTGGGTTACAAAATATTAAATGATCTTTCGATAGATAATCCCGTAAATCATATTTTGTAGCACTTATAGAAAAAAATAATTAAATCTCGCTATGGATACTCACCGGCACACATAGTTTAGCAGTCTATGTAGCAACCATTCTTGCTGATATCATAGGTTTAATCCCCGCGTGGAAAATTCTTTCGTTATCTTAGTGTTATTTTTGTCCATTAATTGTACGTTTATAACATATCCTTTGATTAAAAATAAAGAAACTAGAGAAAGAAGTTTACCTAGAAATAAAAAAGAAAAATAATTTTAGTGTGGTTATGAGCTATTTCCTGTGCTAGGTAACTGGTTAAGAATACAACACCAAACCAAATACAAATTTTGATTGCTTATGCCAGTCATTAAAATGGGCTAAAATAATATCAATGCACTGGGTAGAAGTACTTTTTTGGGAAACTTATAAGGCCAATATCAATGATAGTATTCAAATTAGTAATCAAGGTTTTGAATCAAGTCAAGATGGCGGGCGTAGTGGTTAAGATACCTATTTACCGTACCAGTGTCGTAGATTCAAATCTCATGCAACACTTTGTGCGATCCACAAATTATTGTACTGACTCTGGTGTAATTTGTTTCCGTTAATTTTATGTTTGTAAAGTCAACTGCTAAACAAAGATTATTTCCTCAATACAATGTCTTTATTTATAAAAAAAATGGCCAGTCACTGAAAACAATGATTTATACAACCCTTTTGTTTAAAAAATTATTCATGATTACCTATATAATAAAAAAAAATATCACTTTAACAACTTTCCAGGTTATGTCGTCTACAAACTTACTGTTATATTCGTATCCCAGGGGATACAAATGCGTTAACCTGTCGACATGTTTACGACCCCATAGAACAATGGCTTCAAATAGATGGACCGAATGACATGCTACTGTGTTCAAGTCGGCGTTTGTGGTACAAAGCCCACATGCCGTGGACAATAGTCGACAATGTCGGATACTAATGTCCTGTGATCGACTCCTCTCATAATAAATCTTTGGGCTACTGTGTTTTTGTGAACAAAAAAGTCTTTCCCTAGTCTGTCCTCGGCTTGTTATGAAATTGCACGTGAAACAGTCTGACGATTCTTTGATATATTACGTTTTGTATTTGTCAATTTTATTGATAAGTCAAAATGTAAGAACGAAATGTATACCTGTGTAATAAAATTAATATTTTACGTGTCATTAAAGCTATCAGGTATCTACTTATTGATGATATATCGAACCCGATTTTATTAAGCCCATTTCTATTAAAAGTTATAAAATGTTGTCTATGCGGTGGAAAAATAAGAATACAATTGGGCCCCCTTTTCCTGTCCGTGAGTGTCGTAAAAGACGACTAAGGGTTGTAGGTAATAGTTATGCAAGGGAAATAACGTAGTAAAACCCTATAGGCTATATAAACCTTATACCACCTTATACATATAGTGGTACAATATCTAAGTCAACCCTCCTATTACCTATAGAAGAAGATTGAACCAAGCAGTAGGATAGCAGATACGAGGTGAGATGTATAAGACATAAAGCTACCCTACAGAAGCCGTGGATAAATAATGATAAAGGTATATATAAAATAAAACCATGCCTTTTCCATGTGGTGGCCGAGTAAAAATACTATTACCACCCCGTCTGTTGCCCATGGGTGTCGTAAGCGCCGACTAAGGGATATAACACGCATATAATATCTACGCAAAGGAAGGAACACTCGAAATAAAGCGCTATACCGACCCATCTGTCCAGCGTGGTATAATAGGTCAATTTCACTCCTATTCAGGAGGAGGTTCAAGCCCAACAGTGGGACGCATATCAACTGAAATGATGATGTTGATTTGCCATCATTGTCGAGTTAAAAAACCATCCCTTCCATACGGCGGAGCCCGTTTTCAGACCGTTTGTATTGCTGCTCTCAAGCAAAACAAAAATTTTCCGTTTTTGCAAACAGACTAAATCAAAGAAGCATTTGGTACCTACTTCGCTACCTACTATTGCACAAGAATTTTTCAGCAGTGACCACGATATGCACGTGTTTCAAACATATTCATTTATTTCTATTAAAAGCCAATTTAATTGCCAAAACCAAAATATCAATTAACATTGTAATAAGCTCCATGCTCCTTGCTTAAAAAACTAGACGTGATATTTTAAAACTGACATCTACGGCGACAACATGAGACAAATTGTTTTGTTGCATTTGACATTGCCATTAATCAATAATTCAAATTATATAATTATTATTATTACATTTACCACTTATCCTTACTTTAATATTTCATACACAAGTTCTTGTTTTTACCTATTTCTACAGGCGGACAGACTATGACATAAAAAAATGTCATTATATTAGTTATACCAACCTGCATAGGAATGATCAACGGAGAATTTTTTGACATTACAACCTACAACAAGTCAACAACCCTCAAGCCTGATAGCTTTCCGGTGGCCGGCCCAACGACGAAGGCGACGTGGTGTTCGGGTGAGTTGCGGGTGTGCGTGCTTACGCCCCTCTGTCGCCCCGGACGGAGTGGTGCGAGGAGTGCGCCGACCGCAGCCCACCCCAAAAAAAAAGCCTGATAGCTTAATTTTCATTTATTTTATATGGATTGTAGTTTACCCAACAAAGCTACTCCTATAAACTAATTTATAAGATAGCAAAACCAGTTCATTATCTAGAGTACAAGTTTCGCATCCCAATTAGAATATTAAGTTAAAAACTAATTCAATACATAACATAATTTAGTACATAATTTGAACAAAACTTGGTTGAGTATTCTATTATTAATACATCTTAATATACCAACGTGGTTATGATATGCCTACTTACTTGATTATTAGCAAATATCGACATTTGAATCGAGTGCACACGGCTGTTTCCGCTCGGTATATTTTACACTAATTACAGGTTTCTTATAACGTGGGCGGGTAATTGGTTCTATCGCACGCTGTCCTTCACTTCCTGTCTTTTGCCAGGGTGCTCAATAAAGCTAGCGCTTTATAAGAACATATAACGTACCGACGTGGTGTCGAATTCCAACTATTATGGTAGCCAAGCTGGCACCCACGCTGCTAAAAACGAAATATGAAGTAAATTGTGCATTCTTAATGCCCTTTTAAGGTAACTATATTTGGGTTCTATTGTCAATTTATAGATGTAATGATTAAGTTATACCTAAGATATTAATAATTGAGCATAATCAACGGTAGCAAATAAGTTATTGGTAAGAAGTAGAGTAGATGCGTTCCACTATTTTTGATGGTTTTCCTTTCTTTTTTTATTGCCAACGGTGGCAAACGATCAAGCAGCACACCTGATGGTAAGTGATGCTGCCGCACATGGACCTTTGCAATACCAGGGGCACAGCCAGGCCGTTGCCTTTTTTTGTGACAGTGCCGTGCCTTCTCCAGATTTTGGACAAGGATATCTTCTTTACTTCTTTTCAGTGGACATCTCACTACTTGACACAATAAAATTGATCTAATAGGTATAGGTGCCAAATTAGTACCTATATTAGATAATTTTTTTTGTGTAAGACAGTTTAGTAAGTTTTATGTCGAGTTTTCTTCTCCTGTAATATGTCCGTTTCAATGCCATAATCGACATTTACGATACTTTCAGGTAAGGAAAACGTGACGAATTGTTTTCGATACATGCGGAAAATTAAATATACTCAAGGACATGTCAATCAATTATTTCATTTACCAACTATAGGCTTCCATTCATCAGCCCATCGACGTCCTCTGTGGCACATAGGTACCTAAGCCTTCCCACAGATATGTCATTATCAGCACATTAGGCAATTTGGTTCACGATCGTAGGTGATTGTATAAAATTAGTATTAGAGCGCTGCTGTCCAATATGAGCTTATTATGAGCAAATAAACTCTTAATAATTTTATTTATTATTTAATTTATTAATTATTTATGCTATTAATTGATTATGATGATTAAATATAATTTAGAAATATTCCATATATTAAAATTTTCTTCCCGGTTCATCAATGATTCTCTATTTCTATAAGAACTTATTATCAGAAAGAAAGGGTCTGTACGCAACTGATACCAAAGCTATGAATAGTTTTACTAACTCATAAAAATATACTGCCATAAAACTTTTAAGATGTATATTACCTACATACGTACCCTACAGAAAAAAGGAGATCGGTAGGTACCTACACCAAATGATGACATTTCTGTTTTTTAATTTTTTGAAGTAATTCGATACGATGCTGTAACAAAAGGTATAAAAAGCTCAAATGTTACGTGGGTTACGAATAAGTTCTACATCACTTTTGTATGACATCGGACATTGTTGTTATCTGATCGGAATTCCGCTCAGTTTCGCGTAGTTTCAAAGGAGTGAAGAGACCATTGTGAGAGTGTAACAAGATCACTCAATGTACCTGTTGCGAACAATGATTGCTGTACAGGTTCGCACGAACGATGCTCGCTTGTCACCCTATTGTATCTGCAGATATTTAGTTTAGATCATAAAACGATTATATTTTTTTTAACCCAGTCAAAGCTAAACAATCATTATCAACCAGCGTAGTCATAGTACATATTACAAAAGTTATTGGCAATAGTTTTAGGACCGGTCGCCTGCTTGATATCAACTCGCCTTAGAAATGTAATTCTTGACCTGATGGCATCAGATGCAGTTGGCTCAGATCTAATTAAAGCTCTTAGTCGTTGTTTACGACACCCAAAAGCAATAAAGGATTAGTAGTATTCGTAACCGCTTCCACAATAATTTATAAATTACTCCATATACGTATCCATTAAATTTTAATGCCTAAAAATTCATCTTACCAATTACATATATTAAAAAAATATAGTTTAAAAAACTAAAAAACAGGCTTTCAACTAAAAAGTGTAAAATAATTTTCAATATAGGCAGAAAATAATAATGAACGAAATATATTAATATTAATAATATTATTGTTACAAAAGCGTGGGGTGCTCGACTTACGAAAGTGTGACTACTTACAAAGCGGCCCACGCTTTTTATTAATAATATTAATATATTTCGTTCATTATTATTTTCTGCCTATATTGAAAATTATTTTACACTTTTTAGTTGAAAGCGTGTTTTTTAGTTTTTTTTTTAAACTATATTTATTTTTGAGTTTTTAGTGAATAGTCACCGGAATGTAATTAGTACCTATGCATATTAGATTTGTCGGTACATCGATGAATGTATACGGTTCAAGACGCAATTATTACCATAGGAAAATCTCTACGCGTTTGTGTTATGCTGAGTGCCCGACTAGCTCTGTCTTTCTTACTGTCGTGCAAAGGATGCGGAAAGAAGTTGATGAATCCTGGTGAATCTAATTAGGACAATCGAGTTCTTTTTAGCGGATTATTGCATCCGACCACTGACGTCACCTGCGGGTGAGTTACGGGCGTGCGCGCTTACGTCCCTCTGTCGCCCCGGACGGAGAGGGCGAGGAGTGCGCCGACCGTAACCCACCTCCACAAAACAAAAAACCAAACCCAAAAAAAAAGAAGCGGATTATTGCATTGTCATCGGTCTTTGATAGGTGTGCAAAGTTTAAAGAAAATCTGATCGCTCAAAGTAGGGCAAAACCGAGCTCAAAGGTGGACGTTACAAACAAACATACAGGTGAAATTAATAAAAACGTGTTAAAAACTCATAAAGGACCTATCTTTTTGATGATTTAAGTAATTCAATTCATATGCGACATATCTACACCTATTCATGTTCCGTTTAGTGACGAATTAAGAATACAATTCACCACTCCCTATTTTACACGTGGATGTTGTAAAAGACCACAGGTGGGCACAGTTAATCCAAAAGTTAACTTCGTTAATCGTTAATTCGTTAATTAATATGTAAACTTCGTTAATTCGTTAATTAATATGTTGACTTTGTTAATCGTTAATTCGTTAATTAATATGTTAACTTCGATAATCGTTAAAGCGTTAAATTTGCGAAATTTAACGCAAGTTAAAGTTAATCGTTAAAGTTAACTATTTAAAACTTATACTGCTTTTAGGCTGCAAGATAAATTAGATAAATAAATTCTACAGCATGTAGTGGAATTATGTTGCATTATGTATGTATCTGTCCACACTAGCTTGCGACGCGCTACCACCGGTAGCCGCGATACCAAAAGATTCACCAATACTTTACAACGCTTTCTGACGTAATAACCAGATGGAAATGAGAACATATCACTTCTGCTACTATCATAATCTACAATAGAAGAATTCACAGCAATTGAAGAAGGCTCGGGATCTGTTGCCTTTTTCGCGGAGCGGGGCGGGGACCGACTTAGTCTAGTTTAGGCAGTTGGCCGACCGGTGGGACGACGTCCGCTGTGACGTCATTTTCCGTTGGGCAGTCCAGTTGGAGAGGTTTCGGTACGATGTTCGGATCGTCGAGGCTTTCCGGCCGGTGCTGATGGAGTGATTAGGTCAGCGGCACGAGGTGCTTTCCTTCTGACTGATGCAGGTATTAACGGGACATGGTAGCTTCGCCAAATACCTGCACACCGTCGTGGGGAAGGAGAGCACACCGTCCTGCCACCATTGCATTTGTGACGAGGATACGCCATAGTACACACGAGGTGTGTGCCTCGTGGACAGAGTAGCGCCTTGAATTCGTCGTAATCAATGGTGCCATCTGATCGTTAGGGCGATGCTCAACGGCGTCAGGAACTGGGACGCGGCCACCGCCGTCCGTGTGGTAGTTATGTCACGGAAGTACCTGGGGGAATGTGCGCGGGGGAACTCCTCTACAACACGATCCGCTGCCGGCGACTTGGACGGCGCATTCGTCGTGGAACTTACGAGCGTGGCGTGGCGCGTAATTCAATTTAACAAAATAACAGCATGTCAACATACGACTAATGCAACGGACTAAAGTTAACGGAAGTTCAACTTAACGGAAGTTAACAAGAGCGTTAACATTTTTTGAAGTTAACTTAAAAGTTAATCCGTTAACCAGATTGTTAACTTCGTTAATTAACGATTAACGGATTAACGAGTTAATGTCCACCTTTGTAAAACATTACTAACTGATGTAATATATGCATATTAATATATAATATCTATGCAAGAGAAGGAAAACTCGAAATAAAAACCTATACCAACCCGTCTGACCACTATTCCATTACTATTGCATAAGTGTATATGTACCTATAGTAAGTGAGAACGCCCTCCTAGGAAACTCTGACATACCTTGCATACCAGTGGCTACCGGCCACTCACAAAGGAAGGATTTGGTAAAAATTGTATTCTTATCCATCACTACCCATTCTTTAATATGTTCTATATTTCGCTTAAATCATCCTAACTTTGAAGAAAATGTGTTTGTTATTTAATAAAGTAACAATTCACAAAAACCATCTAAGTCAGTAGTTATATTACCCGGAGGTATCTACTAGGTATAAATAGGTAGATAACGCGAACAAATATCCAGCGAGTGAGTAAAATATTTGTATAACCTACCTGAAAAATCCTATACGTCAAAATTAAATATCACACACCGAACGACGTCCATCGTATAAAAAAATACACACAGGATAAAAGATTTCTGCGGAACATGGCACCCCGTGGCGCCGCGGCAGTTTTCAAACGGACATCTCTCTATACTGTGACAGCCGAAATTGCCCCATATCAGTAAAAACGACATCTCTAGAGCAGTTTGTTTTACACAACAAGCCGTTCGGCACGTTATACGAGGAAGACACGATTTTGACACCAATGTATTGCTCTCATTAATGATTAGGACCTTTTTTCTGTAGAATGTCAATTTTGTTAGACGGTAATTAAGAAAATGTGAATGAGAGCCATTAGTGTCAGGCATATAGAATAGAATGAAACAATTATTTCAATAAAATGAATTAATTTTAATAGGGACATTAATACGAATTTAATGCAATAACAAGCTGTTCATTATTATGGTTTTTTGGCAGCCTATGGTGTGGACACACGCCGTCCATTCCGTTCGGAGCAACGAAAGGGCGGCGCTCAGTTATATAACCCGCCATGGCGATGAGCAGGCAATTGCCTGCCCATCGCCATGGGGACAACCACCGGCATCGATCCCTGACGACCGTGGCCAGTCTGGTGTGTTTCTCTATTGGGTACCATCTCCTCCGTCATGCCCTGGCAGCATCCAACAGTACCGCCGGGGCATCACCTTCACGCCGTCTGCCTGCCTCTCTGGGAGTGACGGTCCAGTCGCCCGCAATGAGGCGCAAGTATTGCTGTCTCCGCTCTGTGGACAGAGTCGTACGCGGAGAGTCCTCCGTGCCGAAATATCTACCGTACCGTCGACGTTCCCTGAGGTGCACCACGAGGTCTTTCGGCGTCGCACCCATAATTGTTATGCGTGCCGTTTAATATGCATCGGTTTTTAAGCATTATCGTATTAAGTTAGTTTTACTATCCTTAAGAAACAGTATTTACTTATTTCTGGATATAAGAACGATCGATTGGATTGAGTAGTTACGTCATGTATGCGTAATAAATAATAAAATAAATGACATTCACATTTAAATGTTTATCCTTGTATCGCAGAAGACTTTACAAACATACAATTAAAGAACAAAAATTACAAGCAAACTCAGAACAATCATCGGTGGATCGCTCAAAGAACAATCCTGCGTAAGGCTCGAACCTACAACACTCTGGTAGGTTGCTACTTAGATCACTACGCCATCTGGATCTGTATCTAAGCGACAATTTATGTATGGACAATATCTAAGGACATTAAATGAGTGGACGATATGAATATTCTATGTCGGCACTCGGCATATCGTAACATCTAAAATGAAAAAAATTACTAGGCTAATCTCGCGTTTGGTACGAAGTAACTCACTTTTTTTTTTGGGTCGCCGCCCGGCTCTGTCCGGGGCGACAGATGGGCGGCGTGCGGCCCCGTAACTCACCCAATAGCACGTCACCTTCGTCGTTGAGCTGACCACCGGTGCAGAGTTCCTTGACTTCAGTGATCGGCCCCACGGTTTACCCCGAGGGAGTACCCTCTCCGTTCGATGTCCCCTTCCCGGGACCTCGAACGAAGTAACTCACATAGAGTAACTCGTATGTGCTAGCTAAAAAAGGAAGACAAGATTGAGAAAAAGGGCTGTTAAAATGATGGGTTACGGACGGCGCACTTCTCGCTCCACTCCGTCCGGGGGGAACAGGGGGGCGTAAGCACACACACCAGTAACCCACCCGTGCCACGTCGCCTTCGTCGTTGGACCGACCACCGGAGCAGGGTGACTGATCGTCAGTGATCGGCCCGACGGAATAGCCCTTGAGGAGTACCCTCTCTTCGACCGATGTCCCCCTCTCGGAGAGGACGTCGTTCTTTCCTCACGTGGTCGGCCTCTCGCGGTCGGCCTCTCAGCGGGTGACGAACTAACTGCCCAGTCCAATCACCCGCGGCCTCGGCTAGGGCGGCATCAGGCGCAGGTATTCGCGCCTGCGCCACCCCAGTCGCCGGCGGCGGTTCGCGTCGTCGAGGAGACGCTCCTCGCGCACGCGCTCCGCCGCCTCCTTCCGCGAGACTACTGCCTTGCAGAAGGCTGCGACCGCGTCCTAGTTCCTGACGCTGTCGAGCACCGCCCTGGCGATGGTCGGCAGCGTCAGGTCGACACCGATGATTGCAACGAGTTCACGACGCTGCTCTGCCCAAGCGGCACAAACCTCGAGCGTATGCTGCGCCGTGTCCTCGTCGCAATCGCAGTCGTGGTAGGACGGTGTACTCTCCCTCCTAACGACCGTGTGCAGGTACTTGGCGAAGCTACCATGCTCCGTCAACACCTGCACCAGTCGAAAGGAGAGCACCACGTGCCGCCGTTTTAGCCACTCCGTTATTAGATACACCTATTGTTTTCGGTTTTGTTTAAAGTTCCACAATACTAAACAAAATCGCCTCTGTTATAATTTTGCAATTTTAATTTGAATTATTTTTCTATATTTTTTGCAGTTGTGGAAATTAAGGACTTAATTATGCCTGATTTCTCCATGTGGTAATGAAGTAAGAATATAATTTACAACTCTCTTACCTGTGGGCCCGGGTGTTTCATTGTGAATGGATTTATGTTAACTTACTGGGTATGCAGCATACGCCATCTATTGTGATTATTTATAACTACAAGCCTATAACCGAATCGTTCGTATTTTTTCAATCACAAATATTACTTAGCTAATATTTCAAAAC
This sequence comes from Lymantria dispar, assembly GCA_032191425.1. NCBI lineage: Eukaryota > Metazoa > Arthropoda > Insecta > Lepidoptera > Erebidae > Lymantria > Lymantria dispar. Next base: position 24,890,096 of record CM063444.1, on the reverse strand, counting down.
TTTGATGATAGAAACTAAAAGAATGAATAAAGGAATACAAAACCAAATAACCTTTAACGCAATGCGTGATATCTATAGTGCGAAACTATTGTTAGGGGGCGTCCATAAATTACGTGAGGGGTTTTTTTTAATTTTCTGTTACTCCCTCCCCCCCTGGTGAGATGTCGTGAGATTTTATTCAACCCCCTCCCCCATCCCCCAATCTCACGTGAGATTTTTCAAAATGTGGGTAGGTACTCAGATTACATATTTAAAACCTCAGTTGCACATCTATCTTATTTTATAGTGAATTATCTATGGTATAACGTCGAGTATGAATGAAATTATTTTCTTTCGAACGAATTAGTGAATGATCTTAATCGTATTATGATTACGCTTAAGATTAAATTTTAAGCATGTACAATCTGGATTAAATGGACCAAAATAGTATAATTTTTATTTGTTTCAATCAGAAAGAAAAAAGAAAGAAATAAAATTGAGTGATATTTGCCGAGACCTCCCCACTCTCCTACGTAAGATTAGATGAGATTTGACTCGACCCCCTCCCCCCCTTAAACATCTCACGTATTTTATGAACGCCCCCTTATTGAGCAATTGCCATTTACCAAGCACAATCCCAGACCTTATGCTTGCTATTATTTCATAACGGAAAAACCTAACAGATATCCTTAGTCGTCTTTTACGACACCTGCGGGCAATCGACGATCACGAACCGGACCACACAGCGCAGGGCGAACGCCTGCTAGGGGGGCTGAAAGTCGACAACAACGTCTTGAAATTCACCTTTGAATACAAAGGGCACAGGACCGTTCTGAGTGGCATTCTCGTGGGGAGTCTGATGTCCAAGAATGGACGTCTATAGGCTAATAAAAATTATTATTATCAACATAGACACTCGTAACAGACTGTAATAAAAGAATTACATACGTCCCTACGGAGCACAGCTTTCAGAATCCGTCCAAAGCTCTAATGTAGTTTTAGTGAATCTATAGTGGTGTTTTTCAGTGTGGTGATGGCGTAAGGCTACAATTGACCACCCCCTATCATACCCGCGGGTGTCATAAAAAACGACTTATTGATATAGGTACATATATATATATATATATATATATATATATATATATATATATATATATATATACAAGAAACACACGAAATAAAACCGTATAGCTACACGTCTGACCAGCGTGGTAAAGTAGGTAAATTTCTTCCTAATATGGAAGAAACTCGAGCCCAGCAGTGGGATATGTATGAGTTGAGATGATAATGATATTAGTGGTGTTTTCCCTCTTTAACAAAAAATACTCTTAACTGGTCGTCTAGGTTATCGATCATTGAACTATGTCTCAGCTAATATCTTTGTTCGTCAAGTTAATCAATAATCATCATCATCATCGTCATTTCAGCTCACATACGTCCCACTGTTGGGCTCGAGCCTCCTCCACAATGTGAGGGCAACTGACCTTACTATTCCATGCTAGTCAGACAGATTGGTATAGGGTTTTATTTCGAGTTTTCCTTCTCTTGCATAGATGTTATATTCATATTATATCGCTTAGTCGTCTTTTACGATATCCACGGACAAGATGGAGTGGTGGATTGTATTCTTACTCCGTCACCACAAGGATAATCTTTGTTGTCATTTATAATCTGGTATCTACTATTCAGAGGCGTAACTATACCACCTGGGGCCCGTGGCAAATTCTTTGATGAGGGCCCCATCAGTAAGAACCATCACGTTATACTTAGGTAAAATAAGTGTCATATAAGTCAGGTACAAAAATAAATTCCCTAAAAAAAAAGCTCATTCAGTAAATATCATCGGTACTTTTCAATCGGAACTGGTTAAGTACCTAGATGATATCGATTCATCCCTAGGCCTTTTGGGCCGGGGCTCTCTCGGGTCGAGGGCCGGGGCCCTCTCGGGTTGGGGGCCCGTGGCATTTTGCCAGCCCTGCCACCCTATAGTTACGCCACTGCTACTATTTATTTCATAACAGCAATACAGATTGTTTCAATGCAATGACAGCAACAATAGAATTCACTACACGTTTTCGATCTTTGTGGTGACCAAGTAAGTATACAATGCACCACCTACTCTCTCAACTGTGGGGGTCGTAAAAGACGACTAAGGCCCTCCGCACATGGAGCTACTGAAAAAGTACTAGTTACAAACTTAAATTACTAACGAGTTGCTTGAGCGTCACCGTCCATACATTCTCATTGAGGGGCGCACACGACGCGACTAGTCACCAACCAGTTAATAACGCGTTAGCAACTGATCACGCATGACGCGTCGTGCCGGTCGCCGCGCTACTGGTTACCAGAGTTTTCTGTTTTTGTTGCGAAAAATGAACGATCATTTGTGCAGGAGGTGGAAAAGTATCCATGTTTATATAATTATAAACTCAGATTACTCAAGGAAAGATATTGTCAGATTACTCAACTGATAATCTGCAGTTTACATTATTTTTAATATACGGGTGAATCCAGAACCTACGAAGATTCCTTCGACGTCTATTAAAGATAGTGGTAAAATACATTATCGTCGTCATCCTCGCTCGACTCACTCTACATGTTTGATTTTTTCCCTATTTCTTCGTTAATCGTGTGCTTGAGAGCAGAAATAACAGAAGTCACTGAAACCTTGCAATTTAAGTAGCGTCATGTGCGAGGTACAGTTTCTAACTAATTTGTAATTGTAATTACTGATCAGTTCCGTCATTTTTGAGTAGCTCCATGTGCGGAGGGCCTAAGAGATCTGATATGTGGATTACAGCATTGCACAAAAAGGGAAACTCGACATAATCTTCTATCACAAATCGTCTGACCAGCGTGGTAAATCAATTTACCTTCCGTTGTGGAGGAAGCTCGAGCCCGGCAGTGGTATACGTATGAGCTGTGATGATGATGAAACCTTTTCTTGGTCATGGATGACGTAGAATAGTACTTAGGGATATTTTTCTTTTCAACCTATTAGTGCTTGTCCGTGTAGTGACGCAGTAAAAATACAATTTACTACTCCCTGTCTTGCCTATGGGTGTCGTAATAGACGACTAAGAGGTATAATATGCATATAAGATCTATGCAAAAACTGGCAAACTCGACATGAAACCCTATACTCTTATTTCGATATTCATGTTAGCTACAAATAACCAGCAAATCATTATCATTAGTCATCACAGAAATTAACACACCGAGAGACTGTCAAATCCCAATACTAAATCATCATCATCTCAACCTATATATGTCCCACTGTTGAGCTCAGGCCTTCTCCATAATGGGAAGGCAATTGACCTACTATTCCAAGCTGATCAGACGTGTTGGAATAGGGTTTCGAGTTTTCCTTCACTTGCTTAGATGTGATGTGTTTATTATATCCCTTAATCGTCTTTTAAGATGTCTCACGGGCAAGATAGGGAGTGATGAATTGTATTCTTACTCCATTACCACACGAAGTACTGGGTGCTAAATAAGTAGGTATATTCATACCTAATTACATAATCGCGACCCTGCTTAGGTGCTACTTAAACAGCAAGAATCGTTTGTGAAAGCAGACATGTATGTGTATTATCCTTACTAATATTATAAATGCGAAAGTTTGTTTGTTTGTTTGTTACGCTTTCACGCTTAAAACACCGAACCGATTTCAAAAATTCTTTCACCAATGGAAAACCATAATATCAGGGAGTAAAATAGGCTATATTTTATCCCGGTATTCCCACGAGAACGGGCACTATAGGGGTAAGACGATTGAAACCGAAGCGAAGCGAGGGCTGTTAGGTGGAGGGTTGTTAGTTGTTTATAAAGAATTGATGATTTAAACAAGATATATCAGGTTCGAAAAATTTATTACAACTCACGTCACAATACTTACATTTTTACAACCATTTCACATTATACAATAAGGTAAATAATGACTATTCATTTAGATCGAGGATTTTTTATCTCGTCACAAATAGATTAATTATTCACTATATAATTATAGAAAAATCCATAAGAATCAGATTTAAATTATATATACGGGTGTCTCAAGTTATGGAACAGCTGTACGAGTATGTTGTGATTTCAAAAATGTGTCTAAGACTATACCTTAAATGCTACATGTTATAATGTTATGTACATATGCAAGTCTCGTCGACAGTATAAGTATCTATGATTTAGACACTGTAGTTTTGGTCTAAAATAAACTCTAGTAGGTAAAAAGTAAGTATTATAGAATCAGATATCTACCTATTTTTAATAGAAAATGAACCAACCTTTTCGTGAAAGTTGCCGTATCGTAACAGACACACAGTTTGTCGTAAAGGCGCCACCTTCTTCGGCTTTTTAGCCTAAAAATGTATACAGAGACGAATTTCACTTGAGGTAAAAAATTGTGTAGATTTTATTGTTTAATTTTGCCTGCCTTACAGGTAATTATTTAATTTGCTTCCTTTTTTCCTAAGTACATGACTGTAAGTAGGCATTTCTTTCAAAGTCCGTCGCGCTAATGTAAATGCAATCATTATTTTTTTCAATTTCGAATGTGCATTTAACAAAGTACGAATATGTTGTAGTATCACGAACTTAATACATTTCAATCAGATTCACAAGAAAAAGCAATGTCAATATTGAAAATTTACACGTCTCTAGTTCATTAACGAATTGATATTTATATTTATTAGGATATTTATACTTATATTTAGGAATGGTAGGACCACACTGTCGACAGTTATCTGTCTACAGCCGCGGGCCGGTCCGTCCGGGGCAGTACCATGCTCTCGCAGAAAATCGATGTCTGAGTAGTAGCAATTTGTTACTGCGCTTCGTTCGGTGAGCGAGAGAGCCGGAAGCCCAACTTTCTGAGGGTGATTGCGTGTGGAGGGTTTTGGTGGTGCACTTGGTATCACCGAGCCTCAATGCACGCATTCACACTCCCTTCGCTTTCTTCGCGGTAGGCAACGGCCTTGTAAAGGTCCATGAGCGGCAGCAACACTTACCATCAGGTGTACTGTTTGCTCGTTTGCAATAAAAAAAAAAACTTCAGATATTTTGTATGGGTTCGTACCACCATTCCTAACTTCCGTTTGGTCAGCTGCTCCATTCCCTGAGACATCCGTATATATATGTTAAAATCAAAAGACTGCTTCATAAATAGTGCTCACAGTTTTAGACGTATTAAATTGATCTTTAGCCATATATATTCCACGCTACGTCTCGTTATTATTATATCTTTTGAAAAATTTGTTAAAGTTTACACTCACTCCTCAGTTTTATTAAACCTACGAATGTTTCAAAAAAACTAGTCATTTCTGAGATTATCACAATCCACCAAGCCGGGCAACTACAAATTAAGATAAGCTTAAAACGAGGCCATTTTAACATTAATACATTTTTAAATAAATTTCGTTTTAAATATAATAACTTCATATCCAGATTGACATGTTACTTTATAGCAACAGAATTATTAGACAGGGAAGAATAAAAGGAAGAAATATACGAACAATAAACTAAGTACTTACCTCATCGTCTTGCACGGATAAAATAAAAATACGTAAAAACTGGAGGGATGGGATTCAAATTCTGATCAATATTAAGTTCAATTTATTGTGGAGTACATATTTATCACATGTGGTCACTGATTGGTTAAGAATGGATTGCGAAATGACTTCCTATTTACCGCTAAAAATCGTGAAAGCAGACTGAAGGATCACCAGATTAGCAACTGCAATCACCAACCTGTTTTCAAGTGTGTTCATTATCCGCCTTTACGGAGGCCTACATCCAGGCTGAGCTGCAGCGATGGATACCTATTACTATATAAACTATACAGGGGCGTAGCTACCGCCGTATCAGCCGTATCAAAGGTACGGGGCCCCCTATCCCGCCTATTAAAGTGAAGAAAAGCAATCTCTTTTTTCCCAGAGTTAAGCGTTCGCCCAATAATTGCGGGATTCCCGTAATGATCTTTTTTTAGCAAAATTTCTAGGAGGAAGTGATAACTTATAATCAATTTCATGCAAGCATTTTTGTTTCTTTTGTAAGAAATCTATACCCTTAATTTGGGCCCCCAACTAATTTTCATACAGGACACGCTACGCCAATGAAACTATATAAAGATTAATAAAAAATCATATGAAATGCATATAATTTTTACTCAATATACATTCTCCTATCAATATCTCATTGCAGGCTTTAGCCTTGTCTCAAAATGAGAGATAATAATTTAAAACAGAATTAAGTTATAAAGCGAGTCAACATAATTCATAATAATCTTCATTGGGAATACCTTAACTGTATTACAGAAACAGTTAAAATTTTTGAGAAGTGATAATTTGTTATCAATATATATTTTCTTGTGATGAAAAGTGTAAGAATTCAATTCACTATTTCTTGGCCGCGGGTATCGCAATAGAAAACTCAAACTGGAGCTCTATGCGAATCCATATGCCCCAGAATGGGATGGTAGCCATTATTTTATAGCAATAGACTAGCCAGATTACAAGGCAAAAAGCATGTAGATAGATGAGCAATGGTTCAAGAACAGACCAAAGACAAATGTATAAAGCCTATGTTCAGTAATAAACTGATATTTTAAAATAATGTTACTACTAATGAGTAGTCATACTAAGACTAAGATTTCTCTGTTGGCATATTTAATGCCAATCAAGTATAATATGATATAATGAAATTTTAGTAACACCTTAACATTATTTATTAGTTAATGTTCTGTCATTCAATGCGTAGCATTAATATTCGAATCGGTGTTAGTTAAAATTTAGGAGCAGTTGGTGAAAAAGGTATTCATTATTGATCTAAATAAATAGCTCTTGACCTACCTAGGACTGCATTTACTTTCTTTTATTTTTGAAATGGAATATTAATTGGCTAACAGAACAATCCTAGGAAACGCCTGTGGAAAGTGTAGCAATTACGGCATTTGCCTCCCTTATGCAAAAGGCTTATGTCAAACTGTGGATATATATGTATGAATGATAGATAGATAAGATATATATGTGTTGTAAGTAGTAAGCCACCTAAATGAAACTCAAAAAAAATATGATAAGGGTTCAAATTTTTCTTAAACTTCACATCATTAGTTTTACTAAATTTCTGTTCATTAAGCGAATATGAAAAAAAAAATAACATATAACTCTCATCAAAAATCAAGTTTTAGCATGACAAATAAATGGATATCTGTAAAATGTCAAATAAAAATTGATTTTTATTGTAAAGAGAGATATAACAAACTAATTAACAATAAAATATAATTGGCAACCTGATGTATGTATATTATATACATAGCCCGTAAAAATTAAAAGTATCTAACACTAGATATCCGTAATGTTCAAGGCATTATATTGCTTATAAAATAAATTATCAGTAGTGAAATTCGAAATGCAAAACTTAAAAATATAAAACTACCTATATGATATATTGAAAAACACTAAAGAAACGGACATTATAAATATAGTTAAATTATAAAGTAGCACAGAAAAAAACTGCAAATCAATTATGCACTTTTGTGATATAGTGTTCAAATATACAGCACGATTAGAATATAGAATAAATAAGTATAAGAAAACTTGTTGACGAAGAGCTCATACTAATTATAAGTTAATTTTGACAGCGTAGAAAAATAAATTCAATGAAATATTTTAAGTGTAAGTCAAAAAATTCTTTGTTGTTATTCTTCCATTTAACAAACCTAAATCTCTTAGACACCTGAATCCAGTTTTTATTTTAATTTAGACGCAATTTATAGTATATATCACCATAAATCTGATCAAGTGTTTAACTCAAATTACATCTGTCGAATTTTGATGAAAACTTTTTTATATGTTCTAGAGGACTTCAGAACTAAGACAGATCATGAAAAAAAAATTTGTAAATGGACACTCTATGTCTCTATAATAGAATTCAGTTACAAGATTTAACCACATACTAACAAATAAATATGTAGTATATCATTCATAACATAGTTTTATCAAAAGTATGGCTTAGAACCATTCGGCTCTAAGACAATAACAAAAAAAAATAAACACAATTAAACAAATTGCTTTGTTCGAAACCAAAAAAACATACTTCTGCAAAATACTACTAAAAGAAAAAGTGTGTTTAAAAGTGAGATAAAACTATTTTATACAGATAATTCATTAGCAAGTAACTTATACTAAATTCAAGACCTAAATTCAGCAACCTTATAATTCATCTCTGAGCAGTGTGTAACGATTTTTGGATGGTGCCAACTTCTTGAATGTAGACTCGGGAGGAGTGGTCCCTTTTACTTCTATGTTTAATATGGGTGAATCTGGGTCTGGACCGTAGTGGAACTCCCTGAAATTGAACAAAGATATAAAAATTTTAATATGTAAATATCACACATCAGGTTTGTTCTCCTCACTAATTCTCTTAAATTGCAACAGTTTTCAGAGAAGATTTGTGGATGTGTGAGGGTTCAAAGAAAGGGTTTCTTGTGTAGTAGAAACAACAATTGTTCCGGTAACATTGCAAAGCTTGCCAAGTACAGCACTACGTACTTGATGATTTCTGATGTTTACGCGAATAATACACATTGTAAATAAAACAATTTTTACGGATTTCATTCATGATCTGACAGTCAGTTCACCTGTGACCATGAATGCTGTAAAGTGTTCGAAACGACGGGCATTTAAAAATAAAATACATATGTGTTAAAATCCGTAAAAATACATAGTTATATTTACCAAGTGTGTGCATCTTACTTGAAACATATAATTTATTATAAGCGTATAATTTATTACATAGCACCTCTATACAGGGTGACTGGTAAAAGATTGTACATATTGAAGGAGGGTATTCAGAAATCGATTCTGATACCGAATATGTAAAAAAAAACGGTACTTAAATTTTGAACCAATTATCTTATAAAGATATTTAGTTAAGGACACATCTGACAACAGCTGTATTATAAGTACCTACTTATAGGTCAACACACTTGAAATAAATAGTTGCATCACATTGAACTCACAGTGTTTCCACTATCACGTTGTAGTTTTACCCTAGATTTTTTCATTAATTTGCCCTAAATACCCTAATCAGTCTCCAAAAATCCTTGATTTAGGGCGCAAAATTTAAATGAGTTTGAAATAAAACAAAACTTGATGGTTTGATTTTTATTTTTATTTGCATCTATTAATCAAAGGTAGTAAACATGTAATCATAAAAAGAATTCATTTTAATATGTGGAAGAAGTAGATGGTGAACAATATGATGCTGTTGTTGAAGCTGAAGCATTTGGCTTAAGTTTTTTAGCTGCGGGTAAAAGTTGAGTACATTGTCTGTCGGGTTCTTAAATCGAATCTGTCATATTTAGTCTGGTGTGCAACAAACCATTGAGGGTTTCATTATGAAGCTTTTGTCTTGGGTTGGGTTGTTTTTTTGAGCCAACGCATACTCCGTCCATTTCTTCCGGGGGTGATGAAAAGGTGACGTAAGTCTCATAACCCTCCCCTTCGCCATTGGGCTATTTTGCCTTAAAATATTTTTTCATGGGTTCCTACCGCCATTGCCTAACTCTCGTTTGACCAGTTGCCCATAACCTGATACACTATGCATACAAATGTGAATAGAATTTAGAAACTTTTTGTTGATAAACATTTGAAAATATTAAGTTGCGTTTTCCTTTAATATTCATGCACATTAAACTTCATTATAGTAGAATTTTAGCATTTCTTTCGAAAAAAAAATAGCAGATTTTAGCAGAATTCAAATGAGTAGATAGCATAATTTAAATCTGGTCACACTGCAACCTAAAATAACATAACCTAAAATAATTACGGAATCGTAATAATGTATTTCTAATCCTTGCGTAGCTCCGCACGCTGTATTGTTTTTTATGCAGTTCGTTATTATTTTTTGAATATTATGTCAATAACAATTTAGCAGCGATTACACATATGTCATTTTCAACGTGTTCAAGACTTTGGTGATAAGTGTGATTCAGTGTGTTATCATATGTTAAGTGTAGTGTTTTTTGGTTTCTAATGCGCCCTCGTCGTGAGACGTATGGTCAACAAGGTACACTGGCAAAACTATTCTTTTGACAAGAAACAAATCACCTTATTTCGGGATTGGTATGAGCTGAGTCTGCAACTTTTAATGGTTTTTATGACATTATTCCTACACCTAGTTTTAATAATTCTAGTAATAAATATAAAAATCTTGACAACCGAAGAATCACCGTATCGCCTATAGCAGGGATGCACAGACTTATTAAGACTAGGGGCCACTCGGGCAAATAATGAACTAATGGCGGGCCGCCAGAAGTATAGGTAATTAAAGACAATAAAGAATTGATAATCTGGAATAGAATTCAATATTTTTCGAATGTACGAGAGTATTATTTTTGCTGTCGGCGGGCCACCAGTATTCAACCGGCGGGCCGCATGCGGCCCGCGGTCTGTGCATCCATGGCCTATAGGGTGACCAACTGTTTAGGAGTCTTGCGGCACTAATGTTGTTGATGTTTACTATGTGGTTAATTAATATTGTCTTCTTTTTACATTTTTATTGGTTACTTGTGACCATTGTCTATAGTTTCCTTCAATATGTACAATCTTTTACCAGTCACTCTGTATAATAGCTTAGTGTAAATTGAGTCAAATTACTCTCAATACCCAATTAGAACCTTAACTAGAGCTTCCCCTGAGGTTCCAACCAATTGATATTAAATGAGTATTAGTTACTAAGCAAAATTATCACTTGATTTGTGTACTTCAGAGCGCAATTAAGTTAACGATCCTGCCTCCCGATCTCCCACTCGTATGCAGGTGCGAAATGTTCCATAGAATCATGGGCATGAAGAAATAAACTCATTTGCAAAAAAAACGGGCACCTAAGCAATGAACCATTTCAAATGTTAATATTTCTTTGTTTGATAATTATAGGTAGTTTTATCCACACAATTTGCTAAATTAATAAGAAAATAATCGTTTTCATCAGTATTTCATAAAATTTAGATACAATTTATGGGAAATAATGCTAAACCTCGCTAGTAGTGTATATTCGCTAGTAGTGCATATGCTCATGAAGTAAAAATAAAAAAGTTTTTTTGTTTGTTTTTCTTTAATAAAGTAAAAGCAGATAAATGTTTAGTATCGAGTGTGACCCCCTCTAGCTAAAATCACAGCTTGAATTCGTCTGGGCATGCTAGCGAGTATATCCCGGATACTTGCTTGCGGAATACGTTCCCACTCCGCAGTAATCACATTCTTCAGCTCTCTGATGGTCTGCGGAGCCGGGTGTACTGATCTCACACGCCGTTTCAGAACGTCCCAGACATGCTCTATGGGATTGAGGTCGGGACTTCGAGCTGGCCAATCCAAACGACGAATGCCGACCTCTTGCACATACGCATTAACATCGCGGGATCGGTGGGCGCCAGCATTGTCGTCCATAAAAATCGAGTCTTCACCTAGAGCGGCCAATGCGGGTTGTGCATGAGAAATTAGAACTTCCGTTATGTATCGATGCCCAGTCAGTGAGCCGTTTTCAATGAAGACTAACTCTGTACGATCCATTGAATTTATTCCTGCCCAAAACATAACAGAGCCCCCACCATAAGGTGTGATTTCTTCGAAACATGCCTCTGCAAAGCGTTCTCCTTGTCTTCTTAGCACTCGCCGACGTCGATCTTCACCGAACAGAGATATCCTGGCTTCATCAGAGAACAAAACCCTATTCCAATCGTCTTGAGTCCATGATTCACAATTTCTAGCGAACCTAAGCCTGTGAACTCTGTGCTCACGGAGTAATTTGGGGCCGCGGGCCGGGCGGTGACTGCGTATATTGGCAACGAGAAGCCTCCTCCTGACCGTCCATAGACTAATATGCACATTTCTTACTTCTTGGAGGTTGTTCTTAAGATCCACATACGAAGATTTGCGATTTCTCAATGCGCGACTCACAAGAAAACGATCATCCCGTGGTTGGGTACATGGTTTTCTTCCAGAACCAGGCCTTCTCTCGACGGAACCAGTCTCCTGATATCGCTGCCAGGTCCTTTGGACTGTCGAGCGACTAACATTTAGCCTCCTAGCCACGAAACATTGGCTGCAACCCTCTTCAAGCAGCGCGATAATTTTGGTAGCTTTTACCACTTTATCTACCATTTTTGATACAGCCAAACAGCATTAAATAAAGCTTTGACAGTCAAGGATATGAAATTAATCGATAAAAATTGAATAAAAGTTATGAAAGTCGATGTTAACTTCTGGAACTTCGCGCCAAAAATGTAGGATAAAAAGGGGTTTTCTGTAAAAATGAACATCAAATGAAAAATTGAATTTAGAACGTACTTTTTTAAATACCACAGCATTTTTAAAACCGGCCAGTAACGTGTACAAACGATTGAAACCTTTTTGGTATTGTATCTTTTTAAATATGAATGAAAATCAAAACCGCCCGTTTTTTTTGCAAATGAGTTTATAAACTGAATCCCAATCATCTGGCGTCTGTTAACATGGACCATATTTGCAGAAATATCCAATTTCGATTCCACTAGTTTCGAATTATATATTTAATACTGTTTTAATGAATCGTTTAATAGATTTATTACCGTTAAAGTAGTATTTGCTGAACATTTAACGTCAACTACAATAAAACTAGCGAAACGTAATAAATTTCATAATCACTTTAGCGTGAAACATTAAAGTTAACACCGATATCGTTCAATAGATTAGAAGGTTACAAGTGCGCCAATGATAAAGATGAATAAATTTGTGTTATAAACATTTTAAGTGCGATGTCTGATACTTAGGGTACCTAGAGTTAGACATATAAATTAAACGTTTTCTTTTTCAAATTGCATGCCGTTTCCCGTAACACTGAGAAAGTAGAAATTATAAATAAAGTAAAATTCGTAAAAATAATTGGAACGAAGTTCCTTATCGCGCGTTACACGCTCTGAGCGGACCGAAACAGTAATAACTAGTGTTGATACACTTGCTATAGTTACAGCCGCGCGTCGAAAGACTCTTCGGTTATATGTGACTAGGTCGTCTCTCCCCGCACTGCCCGCCCTTTCGCTGACTGTGAAAGTAGCAGTTGACACTCACATCTTTTTCATATTCATATTTTTCTTCAAAATAATGAGGTGTGAAAATTGTTTAACGAAAAAAATTTTTGTGAAACTTATAATATAAACTCATTTGCAAAAAAAAACGGGCGGTTTTGATTTTCATTCATATTTAAAAAGATACAATACCAAAAAGGTTTCAATCGTTTGTATACGTTACTGGCCGGTTTTAAAAATGCTGTGGTATTTAAAAAAGTACGTTCTAAATTCAATTTTTCATTTGATGTTCATTTTTACAGAAAACCCCTTTTTATCCTACATTTTTGGCGCGAAGTTCCAGAAGTTAACATCGACTTTCATAACTTTTATTCAATTTTTATCGATTAATTTCATATCCTTGACTGTCAAAGCTTTATTTAATGCTGTTTGGCTGTATCAAAAATGGTAGATAAAGTGGTAAAAGCTACCAAAATTATCGCGCTGCTTGAAGAGGGTTGCAGCCAATGTTTCGTGGCTAGGAGGCTAAATGTTAGTCGCTCGACAGTCCAAAGGACCTGGCAGCGATATCAGGAGACTGGTTCCGTCGAGAGAAGGCCTGGTTCTGGAAGAAAACCATGTACCCAACCACGGGATGATCGTTTTCTTGTGAGTCGCGCATTGAGAAATCGCAAATCTTCGTATGTGGATCTTAAGAACAACCTCCAAGAAGTAAGAAATGTGCATATTAGTCTATGGACGGTCAGGAGGAGGCTTCTCGCTGCCAATATACGCAGTCACCGCCCGGCCCGCGGCCCCAAATTACTCCGTGAGCACAGAGTTCACAGGCTTAGGTTCGCTAGAAATTGTGAATCATGGACTCAAGACGATTGGAATAGGGTTTTGTTCTCTGATGAAGCCAGGATATCTCTGTTCGGTGAAGATCGACGTCGGCGAGTGCTAAGAAGACAAGGAGAACGCTTTGCAGAGGCATGTTTCGAAGAAATCACACCTTATGGTGGGGGCTCTGTTATGTTTTGGGCAGGAATAAATTCAATGGATCGTACAGAGTTAGTCTTCATTGAAAACGGCTCACTGACTGGGCATCGATACATAACGGAAGTTCTAATTTCTCATGCACAACCCGCATTGGCCGCTCTAGGTGAAGACTCGATTTTTATGGACGACAATGCTCGCGCCCACCGATCCCGCGATGTTAATGCGTATGTGCAAGAGGTCGGCATTCGTCGTTTGGATTGGCCAGCTCGAAGTCCCGACCTCAATCCCATAGAGCATGTCTGGGACGTTCTGAAACGGCGTGTGAGATCAGTACACCCGGCTCCGCAGACCATCAGAGAGCTGAAGAATGTGATTACTGCGGAGTGGGAACGTATTCCGCAAGCAAGTATCCGGGATATACTCGCTAGCATGCCCAGACGAATTCAAGCTGTGATTTTAGCTAGAGGGGGTCACACTCGATAGTAAACATTTATCTGCTTTTACTTTATTAAAGAAAAACAAACAAAAAAACTTTTTTATTTTTACTTCATGAGCATATGCACTACTAGCGAATATACACTACTAGCGAGGTTTAGCATTATTTCCCATAAATTGTATCTAAATTTTATGAAATACTGATGAAAACGATTATTTTCTTATTAATTTAGCAAATTGTGTGGATAAAACTACCTATAATTATCAAACAAAGAAATATTAACATTTGAAATGGTTCATTGCTTAGGTGCCCGTTTTTTTTGCAAATGAGTTTATAATAATCACAACTTAGAAACGTTGTGATTTCAATCTCGATGAAACGAAAAAGCGAGTCCATAGAGACACAAACACGTAAATGTATAGGATTCAGCCGGCGAGAGAATAAGATAAAGGATGAAGGATAAAGGAGTTTCACTTATGATATGCGTATTTTGTACACACACTCTTTTTTTTTTCAAAATAAATCACCTCGAATTCCGTGGTTTGCCAACACGAACATGACTCATAGACTTCATACTGGACACATTCCACTCAACAGAGAAAAGTGCTACTCCCAATTGTTCAGAGTGCGGCACTCCTGAAGATGTCCATCACCTGTTGGTGGAATGTGTCCAAACCAAAATTTTAAGGGAAACTTTGGTGCAAAATTTTGAGAAAAGTGTAAAAAATGTTGGAGTATTCTTAACTACATTATAAAATTCTCTCTCTGATGCAGCCGTTTTAGTTTATGAGTTAATAAATAAGGTTAATCTAAGGTGATACAAGGCAGTTAATGTAAGATTAAGTCAGGATGGAGCTGGCATGGCCTTGAGGCTAAAAGCTCCGAAATAAATAAAGATAAAAAATATAATGACTGCACAGATGGCGTAGTGGTTAATATACTGACCTACCGTGCCAGTGTCGCGGGTTCGAATTCCGCGCAGGACAACACTTTGTGCGATCCACAAATTATTGATTTAATTTGTGTCTATTAATTATATGTTTGTGAAATCCCCGCAATACAAGGGTTATTTCCTTAGTAAAGAGCGTAGTCTATTTATAATGTTAATTTTTTTCCGTTGGGTAACAGAGTACGAATACAATTCACCACTCCCTATCTTGCCCGTGGATGTAAAAGACGAAGGGATATATTACGCATATAACATCTATACAAGAGAAGTAAAACTCGAATAAAACCCTATCTGACCAGCATGGTGTAGTAAGGTCAATTGCCCTCCTATTGCGGAGGAGGCTCGAACCCAACAGTAGGACGTATATGAGCTGAAATGATGATGATGATGATGATGATGATGATGATGATGAATGTCCATTTGTTACTTCTACACGCAACAATTGTTGAACACATTTCAAAATTTTTAGTGGGTGCAGTAATTTATAAAATGTTTTATCTCGATAAAGGTTACGTATCAAAACAAAATAAATATTAGTCAATCAAATACTTGTATTTTGACAGATTGAGAATACACCATTTTACTGCCCATTGGGAGTCGTAAAAACCGGCTGAGAGATCACCAGGGGCAGTATCACCAGGACAGTATCTCTTTAGGGAAGCCTGTGTCCAACAGTAGACTTCGATAGGTTGATGGATGGATGATTGTGTGTCATGTATTGAACACAGGTATATTAATAACTAGCAATCCGCCCTCGCTTCGCTTCGGTTATAGGTTATAGTCGTTTTACCCGCGTAGTTCCCGTTCCCGTGGGAATATCGGGATAAAATATAGCCTAGTTTACGCCCTGATATTATAGCTTTCCATTGGTGAAAGAATTTTTTAAATCGGTCCAGCCGTTTTGAAGATTACCCGGAACAAACAGACAGACAGACAGACAAAAATTTTTTAATTGCTATTTTAGGCATAGGTGTCGTGCAAATAACCGTGTGAGCATGAAAAAAGCCTATTATTTTGACATTACAAACAGACACTCCAATTTTATTTATTGGTATAGATAATAAGACGCCATTCTGAAGAGATTCCTCTATCTTGATCTCTAACCTCCGGTAGCTTGATCCCTATACCTGTATAAATGTGTGGTTTTGCATTGTGTGCCTTTATTTAAGTGATTTTTAAAAATGTCTATAATAAAGTGGAAATAAATATACGGAATTAAATATAGACTTGATTACTTTTAATCATT
The DNA here is from genome assembly GCA_032191425.1 of Lymantria dispar. Classification (NCBI taxonomy): domain Eukaryota; kingdom Metazoa; phylum Arthropoda; class Insecta; order Lepidoptera; family Erebidae; genus Lymantria; species Lymantria dispar. Next base: position 24,873,451 of record CM063444.1, on the reverse strand, counting down.
CCCCTCAGCGCTCACCCATCAGTCTGGGTAAAATTGTTATAGCAATTTGCGGCTAACAACTAAACACAAAAAAAAACGCTCCGCGTCGAGCGACAGAAGTCCTTGGAAAAACGTTTTTCACTAAGCTAAATTTATTTATTTTAAATTTATTTCTGCCCATAATTTTTTTTAATTAACGTGTCTTTTTAAATCCAGTTATATATTTAGAAGTTTCAATAATTAAATAAACTAGATACAGCCATTGCCTTCATTATTACCCTTCATGCAAAGAAACAAGAAAGTCAGTCGTTGTTTTTAAAACAAATGTGTACTTGTGTTTTATCAGGTAAATCTTTATTATCATTGTGATGAATTTTATTGTGCTGATAACGAACAATGAGATAAAGTATAATAAATGTCAATACTAGTATGATTTCTTGTCTTTGCGCCATATAAACTAGTGTAGACATTTGATAAAAACTATCAATATTATGTGAATTAGTTCCAAAAATGTTGACGTTATTTTTGCACCATAAGAGTCGACGCTTTTTTTGCAGGCTATGGTCACACTTGGACTATTCCGCCCGAAGCAGCGACAGAATGGCAGCGTGCGGCCTCATAACCCATCGTCATCATCGTCATTGGGCCGACCACTAGTACTGATTGTTTGACATCCGTGGCCGGTCCGGTAGAGGCAACGCCGATGAATTAATGCTTAATATAGTCCTAAGCTTTTCTCTATGTACTGCGTGCAATAATGCCATAAAAGCCACGTTTACAAATGGATTAGCGATTGCAGTGTCTGATGAGATTGCTAACGGTCCTTCTCCTAGTGATCCCTTAGCTGGATTTTAGGACTCCAAGGGGAAGTTCAGACACTGGTAATACATTATATTCCCAATGTTTCACCACACGAAGAGATGATATTTAGGACTAGGACTATTACCACCAAGCTCGTGCGGGTTATATTAATATATGTACTTGGGGTCAGCATAGATCTTTCTCTCTAAATAGATGCAGTAACCGCAAATTCGTTTATTTTATGACAGCTCGCTTGCCCAAGTTCAATCCTCCTTATAGTCATACTTTGTTTTTTTTTTGGAATTATTTCTAACATTATTTCGTCATTTCGTCGCATGTAATCTTCGTAGTCTGAACCCATCCCATGATTATTATCCAAAATGTCAAATAGGTGTAATATCAAAATTTAAACGCGTTAAAACCCATACAAATGTGTATTTTGTATTGTTGGTGGCAAACAAGCAATTATTGTTGGTCAAATCTATACAATAAGTGCTCACAATGTCTTGCAACTTGCAACCTTGTGGTCTTATTGGTTTCATTTTTAATTATGTTTATAACACGATCCTAGCTTGATGATAACACCTAGTCATCTTCTCCATTGAAATTTTTGTGTTTTCTGATCTCAATAGCCTCGTGTACCATTTTAGGCCTGTGGGAATGTGGATCTAGGATTCGTGGTTTATCAAACCTTATGTTATGGTGGCCGCGGTCCTGACTATTTTCACAGGCTTATTATGACGGCGGTGCTTCACCTGATGGTAAATGATACTGTCACTAATGGACCGTTCCTAGGCCTCTGCCTACCGTGAGGGAGTGGGTCTCTCGCTCACCAAACAAAGTGCAGTTACAAATTAATAATATGCATTTCAAATGTTCAACACTCATGTAAATATTAAAAATCATTGCGCGAAAGACAATTACAAATTTATCAAAAATTTTCCAAATTTATTACATACCTATGAAGTTTGCCCGAGTAGAGATCTTGGAGGAATTGTTTAAGTCTACCAGGCTTCTCCATCTCTTTGTAGTCGGGGAACATGTACATATGACGGAAGGAGTCAATAGCGATCAGGGGCAGATCAGAAATGGATTTGCCCAAGTGATGGAGCGGGTGCTCGAAGCGAACACCATCGGCCGTCAAAAAGTTCACATTTTCTGTAATAACACAAACATATTATTTTAAGATTAATAACATAAAATTTCCTTAACTAATAAAAAATAATTACATAAATATAAAAATAAACTTTTACTTCGTCACCATGCGACAATTTATGTACACCACCCCGTGTGTGACGGAGTAAGAATACAATTCGCCACCTTCTTGCCCGTGGGCATCGTAAGAGACGATTTGAGGAGAGAAGGCAAACTCAAAATACAACTCGTCTGACCAAATTGATATACCAGGTCATAGCATCCAGCCCAGCAGTGGGATATACTTATATGAGCCGAGATGAAAAATAAAAGAACATAAAATTCCATTCATCATCATCACAGCCCACATACTTCTCACTATTGAGCTCGGGCCTTCTCCACAATGGGAGGGAATTTGACCTACTATACCATGCTGATCAGACATGTTAGTATAGGGTTTCATTTCGAGTTTTCCTTCTCTTGCACAGATGTTATGTGCATATTATATCCCATAGTCGTCTTTTACGACATCCACGGGCAAGATAGGGAATGGTGAATTGTATTCTTACTCCGTCACCACACGGAAATTTCATTAAATAATAAAAATTAATAACATAAGCATTTGCTGGGTGATTATGTTATGTATACAATTTGTCGCCACGCTTTATTTCCCAGATGAGTCGTAAAAGCCGGCTTAGAAAGCACCAGAGCAGTAGTCACCAACACTAATAGGAAACTCACAAAACTAACTGCAATCACCAACCTTCCAAGCGCCCGTACACCAAGCATGGGGATTATGGTACTGTCTCCCCCTTCGTGGGGAGGCCTATGTCCAACAGAGAACGTCGATAGTTTGATGGAAGGAATTACGTGAAAGTATTAATGAATTTTCTTTCTGGTGCTTTATCAGCACATATACTAGATTATGACTTCATAATGGCAGTGATATTGGCTTACTTTACCATACTGTCATTAGTGTCATTGTAAAACATTACTATATAACATTAATACTGCAATAAAAAGTAGAACTCGAAAAAATATTGCTTCGAAGAACGACTGCCAGCCATTCACAATTGATGCATTGACATCATATTAGCACTATACCTTATTCATACCTTGCGGATATATACCGTATGGAAATATTTATAAAATGTATTCCACTTCCGCAACATACCTTTTGTTGTATTTTTATGGAGAACATTTTACACTGTAATATGGGTTTAAACTCTTTGTTTCGTTTCATTTTCTTTTAATCATCATCATTTCAGCTCATATACGTCCCACTGTTGGGCTCGAGCCTCCTCCACAATAGGAGGCAAATTGACAGGTTGGTATAGGGTTTTATTTCGAGTTTGCCTTCTCTTGCCTAGATTTTATATGCGTATTATATCGCTTAGTTGTCTTTTACGAAATCCACAAGCAAGATGGGGAGTGGTGAATTGTATTCTTACTCCATCACAACACGGAAAGATGTTTATCTCAAGCAATAAGTAATATATTCGAAAACATCTACTTGATCTTTATTGATCAAGGCAGATAAATTCCCTGTTTATTGTGAAAACTATGAAATTAACGCCTACTCGACTCTAGACGCAAACTGTGACCATAAATATTAAGAAAATAAGCATATAGCATTACCATACGAGCTCTACATAACCTGGACAATGTATAAGATGAATAGTGGAAACTTTAATACCTGGGGAACAGGGACCATAGATTTTGAGGGTAGTCAAAACTAACTATAAAATCTTAGTTCTTTTTTTATATTTAAACTTCTTTGCCCGAATGGGCAAACAAAGGAGTACACACACATTTGCCACATAAACTCAGTCCCACAGAATATATATCACTCTAACTCTCCGCTCTACCACTAACCAGGAATAAAGGCCGCCACTATCTCTATTGAAAATACTAAGAGTTTGCTTCCAGCATGTTGAGAATTTTCCAAGGAAATCAATGAAGTCACACCCCAGAGCTCACAATCAGAGAATACTTATGATTACCCACGAATGTTAACCAGGACCCGTTTAAATTCCAAGCTTACAACTTGCTGAGGCTTTGGTGGTCATTCTTTTTTTTTTTTATGGGTGGGCTATGGTACGCGCGGTCCAATCCGTCCGGGGCGATGAAAGAACGGCGAGCGGGACCATAACCCACCCGTACCCACGTCACCTCGTTGTTGGGCCGACCACCGGAGCAGATGTGACTTGTCGTCAGTGGCCGGCCCGACGGAATACCCTTTCGGGTAACGTCACCTCTCGACGTCCTGGGACGTCGGTCGCCGTCGCGCGGTCAGCCTCTCCGCGGGTGACGGACAATTCCCCGGTCCGATCACCCGCGGCCTCGGCTAGGGCGGCATTAGGCGCAGATACTCGCGCCTGCGCCGCCCGAGTCGCCGGCGGCGGAACGTGTCGCTGAATAGGAGCTCTACTCGCACACGATCCGCCGCCTCCTTCCGTGAGACTACGGCCTCACAGAAGGCGGCGACCGCGTCCCAGTTCCTGACGCTGTCGAGCATCTCCCTGGCGATGGTCGGCAGCGTCAGGTCGGCACCAATAATCGCGACGAGTTCACGGCGCTCCCCCTCCCACGCAGCACACACCTCGAGCGTGTGCTGCGCCGTGTCCTCGTCGCAATTGCAGTGGTGGCAGGACGGTGTGCTTTCCCTCCTGACAATCTTGTGCAGGTATTTCGCGAAGCAACCGTGCCCCGTAAGCACCTGCACCAGTCGGAAGGAAAGCACCCCGTGCGTCCGCTCCAACCACTCCATCAGCACCGGCCGGAAGGCCTCGACGGTCCTGACACCGTACCGAGGACTCTCCAGCCGGACTGCCCAACGGGCAATGACTTCCCGGCGGGCGTCGACCCGCCAGGCGGTGATCTCTTTGATGGAGACCATACCGCCGCGGGCGCGCGTCTCCGACACCCGCCGATAAATGTCGGCGAGCATCTCCGCCTCCAGGTCCCACGGGGGGGTTCCGACCAGGAGGCACGCTGCCTCCGTCGCCACCGTGCGGTAGCCACGTATGGCCCTGATCGCCATGACCCTCTGTGGTCGCCTCAAGAGGGCCTTCAGCCGGACGGTCAGGGACCCGCCCACACCGGTGCGCCGTACAGGGCCATCGACCGGATCACCCCCACGTACAGCTGTCGGCACGTAGCGCTGGGTCCGCCCACGTTCGGCATCAGCCGCGAAAGGGCGGACGCCGCGCGGACAAGCCGGGGAACAAGTTGATGGAGATGCTCCCGGAACCAAAAATGCCCGTCGAGCACCAGGCCCAAGTACTTCATGTGGGCCTGGATGCGGATGGTAACCGACTTCACGGTGATCGAAGCGCCGGCGGGTGGCCCGGCGGTACGGAGGCCATGGAACAAAAGGGCCTCCGTCTCTTCCAGGGCTACCCTCAACCCCAACGCTTCGATCCGCCTGACAATCTCCTCGGTGCCGAGAGTTGCCAGGCGTGCCGCCTCCTCTAGCGTCCCACCCCGGGCTGTGATGAGTGTATCGTCGGCGTAGCAAATTACGCCCAGCCCGGGTGGGAGGCTTCCTCTCAACGCCCAGTCGTAGCCGATGTTCCACAGGGTCGGACCCAGAAGCGACCCCTGTGGGATACCGCACGCCACGCACAACGTCCCCTACTCGGTTAACGTAGAGGACGCTGCGCCCCTCCAAGTAGTCTGCCACCAGCTGCCTGAGGTACACGAGCACCCCGTGATACCTCAGCCCCTCCTTGATGCAGCTGAATGGCAGACTGTTGACGACGTTGGCGATGTCCAGGGACACCGCCAACAGGACTCCTCCGCCGGTGACAGCCTCCGTCACCCCGGCCTTCAGGCGCAGCAGGGCCGCGATCGTCGAACGCCCCCTCCGAAAACCAAACTGGGCGTCCGACAGATCGGGCCCGACCCTGACGAGGTGCCGCTCGATGCGGGCAGCCAACACCCTCTCCAGCAGCTTGCCCGCATCATCGAGCAGCACAATGGGCCTGTAGGCCGAGGCCGACTCGGGTGACCGTCCCGGCTTCGGCAGGAGAACCAGCCTCCTCTTTCCAGCACCCGGGGAACTGCCCGGACGCCAAACAAGCGTCGAACAGTCCCCTGAGGCGTGGTCCCAGGTGCTCGAGGACCAGGGCCAGCACACGGTTCGGAATACCGTCGGGCCCGGGGACGGTGGATTTGGCTCGCATACGCGCCACCGCCGCCCCCATTTCCGGCTCCGTGATGGGCGGAGCACTTTCGTCGTCGGCTTCCCGATCGCTGTCCGGCGAAACCATGACCGGGGGCGTGTGCTCCGCCCACCGTGGAAAGAGGTCCTCGACAACTCTGGTAAGGAGGCTGGGCTGGAGATTCTCGGTGAGGGGGGGGGGCCCGCCCGCGGAGCTTGTTCAGCGCCGCGAGGTAGGGGCGACCCCAGAGGTCACGCTCGAGACTGTCCAACATCTCCCGCCGACTGACGTCCTTGGCGGTACGGACGGCCAGCCTGAAGGCAGACCGCGCACTGCGGTAAGCCTCGTATAGCTGGCCCTCCCGCTCAGCGTCACGGTGACGCGCTCGGCTGCGGGTGTAGGACCTCCGGGCACGTATGCAGGTGGCCCGGAGATCCGCCAATTCTCGGGACCACCAGGGGACCGCACTCTTCGGGGGCAGACGCCGCACGCAGGGCATGGCCGCATCGCAGATCTGCGTTAACGCACAGCGGATGCGGCCAGCCTCGGCAACCACCCCGTCCACCTGGGGCGGTGAGGACAGCCACGACTGGACGATGGTGGAGTCATCCTAGCTAATCATTTTATGCAGTTTTTCCGCCAACACTTTCTCTACTTGGGAGGAGCATACTTATGACACGAAAGACCTTTAATATCATTGATGAAATCAGATTATAAGTGCAAAATATTATAATAAAAAAAAACATTTCAAACTACATAGTCAAATAGAGATAACAGTCCCTGTGGATTAATTCCCTTGCAATATTTTAACAATAAATTAAAATAAAACTTTCAATTTTTTATTATTTCTGTTTTCATAAACACAAGAAATCCTGAACAAACAACTATCATGAATTATGCAATAGAGAATGCAAAATGTATAATATCTTTCATATTACATAATGATTTGAATCATTGTGAGCATAAAAATGTTAAAATGCTATTTCATTAAATAAATAATTTAACATTCATAACTTCTATTATATTTTGTAAAGGATAACCCCATCCCAATTAATGATTAAATCCCTAAATAAATGAATCCAAGGTCAGAAAAAAGTTTAATTAATATTAAATCGCAACTTCAGAAATAAGCTGATAACGGACATTAATTTTACACAAATACAAGGCAATAATTTGTGGAGCACAGAAAATTGTTCTGTTTGGGAAACCCACATTAGGGGCGTTATCTTCAGAAGCCACTACAGGTCATATATTAAATAATATATTTAATAAGTTGCATGCAAAAGTCGGATAACATAAAAGTTTAAAATTTTAAGGGATTTACTACCACTAGTTTTAAGATCATAAGTTCAAACACTATTCACTGAGATTTTATATGTAATGGCTAATGAGCAGGACCTCATGTTACATAATATGCATGTCATGTCTGGGGTAATATACTATTCGGATCTTGTAGCAACTCGAGAAAATTTCAGTGCGTTTAGGCGCTTTTGCCATACCTATTACTTACTGTAACCAAACCTAAAGCTCACAAATAGGTCCATTAAGTTTGTCCAATCCGTGGTGCTGTACCGCTGCGTTTCACGTAGTTGTACAAATTCTTATTTACTGGCTTATTCATGTCTCATGTCTTCATGTCTCCCGCTTTGCATAGGAGGGAAGTGGAATCTTTCCAACTCCTCCTGTTTTTCTTTTCTAATTAAATTTGTTGCGGGTCCCAAGACAATTAAAAGCGATTCCCGGGACTTCCTGAGAGTCAAACCTCAGTGTCTTATATGGAGACCATTGTGGATCCTGGCTTACAGGAGTTACAGTGGTGGGAATGTTTGGTGGGATGTAATGGCTAATATTAAACAAATTTCTCAATGAATTTGAACAACGAAAGTACACTTCGCCCGGTATTCTGTACATTTTGGCAGTATATAGTCAGATCACACGCTGACCGCCGTTCAAGAAGCAGAAGGGCAGTATGGATTTCAATAATATAATTATGGTGTGTTACTTCTCCGTCTTTTAAATAGACCTTTAGTGTCGTATATGAACTTAAGGACCTGCTTCATAAAACGAAAAAGGAGAAATTTTACTACACTACCAAGCCTGGCAATATATTTTAAAGGCATAGTCTGAGGAATAAATCCTCGTATCGCAGAGGAAATCAAACTTACGACCGAGTGCTTTTTTCTCCATTTACATGTAATTGAGTAGAGTAGTATTATCCTAAATATTAAAAGTTGACTCACGTTTCTCTGTCTCCAGCTCCCTCAAAATAACTTCCTTATATTTCTTCACACTCTCAGCATCAGTGGGATGATGGAACAGTATCAGGAATGGCAAACCTTCTTCAGTCAATTCTTCAGCATTCTCAAAAGTAATCTCCCGTACCAAAGGTATGCACTTCTCTTGTGACCATTTGTAAAGGTCATCAAAACTAGTCAAAGATCCTTGGTATGTTTCATCTGGTTCTGTAGATGTTTTCCTGTCTGTTCTGAATACTACTATTGGTTGACCTAAAGGAAATACGTGAACGTTAATACAAATACGATTACAGTGCATTAATGACAAAGTAATTACCCATAATATTAAATACCATGCACCTATAAATACATATGTAACATAAAAAAATTGGTTGTCTGCAAGTCTGTTTTTGTTTACAGACGATAATTTTAACGTGATAACTTCATAAGATAACATTGATAAAAATTACATACTTTTATAAATTAAATTGAATTACTATCACTGAATTATCATTATTTTTTAGGGTGCCGTACCCAAAGGGTAAAAACGAGACCCTATTATTAAGACTTCGCTGTCTGTCCGTCCCTCTGTCTGTCACCAGGCTGTATCTCAAGAACCACGATAGGTAGACAGTTTTTACAAATTTACAAATTATGTTTTTCTGTTGCCGCTATAACAACAAATACTAAAAACAAAATAAAATAAATATTTAAGGGGCTCCCATACAACATACGAGATTTTTTTATAGATAATGGTACGGAACCCTACGTGCGCGACTCCGACTCGCACTTAGCCGGTTTTACAATAATACAAATAAAGAAAAAATTTAAAATTACAGTTTTTCTATAAATTAATATTTATTAGCACTCGTTAATTCAAATATTTTTTTACTTAATTAGAGACAGACGCGCCACAAGCCGAACGTTTTGGCTGATCGTGCCTCTCTATCTCTGGTTCCGCGCTTTCACTTGCACGCTTGGCTCAGGCGGAACGTGACAGTCATACTTTTTCGGTTGATTCCTTGAATTAATAGAATCTTGATTTTCTGGCAGGTCTGAAATTTCTTATAAAATCTGATGATGTTTTCAGTATAATGTTGTTAATTGTGTAATAACAAAACATCACTCGTTTTAGGCAAGAAGAGCAAATATCTCTACAAAACCGCAAGCTGAAAGATTTCTCGAAAGTGCTTAGTTTAATAAGTACATCTGTGATAACCTAAGCCGTCTAGTTCTAAGATGAGACCCAGGAGATATACCCAGAAGTGGATCAATAATGGATGACAATGACTGAATAATAATAAATTGATAGTGTGACAATCTTGATCTCATAGTATAGTAGATTCCTTGATAATAATTTAGTAGTATATATATATTTTATAATTATCGTGCGATGACATAGGTAGAAGACGTAAATATTATAATCTACATTACAATTTGTTATTTCCACTGTGGCATAAACTCGTGTCTGGGAAGATGTATAAACATGGGTACAAACAATGACAGTCATTAAAGGACGTTATACAATAAGAGACACTGATGTTTAGCCTAATCTGTAAACTTGCGTTTGTAGAGGCAAATGATTAAGACAAAGGCTAAGGCAAAATTATGATTAAGACTAATACACACTAATATGCTAAGGATGACAGAAGAAAATATTGATGACAATTGAATAGTTTCTAATTAAAAACATATTGGATTGTGTATTAAAATCTAATTTGAAATTAAAATTAATAACCAGTTTTGAAATAACACATACATGATTATTAAAAATTCTTAAGATACACAATCAACTTAAAGAATATATCCATTACTTACTATCATATGATTCAACATCACTATGTTATCACTATAATATAAATAAGGAAAAACAGGTGCAGCAACAAAAACAAGAATTCAAATTGAGTTAATTTAAAGGCACTCTGTAGTTAATTAGCATTAACATACGCTATCATTCTAAGGAAATACATTCATCAATTGTATCAAGTTCATGAACATAGATGTTTCAGACATTACCTAATTAATAACAAAATGATCTGTATTAAGCATTTAATTTTAACTAAATTGTCTCAGCTTCAATACGTCCCACTGCTGGGATCAAGCCTCCTCCACAATAGAAATTAAATTGATCTACTATACTACGCCAGTCAGATGGTTTAATATAAGGTTGTATTTCGAGCGTTCCTTCTCTTGCATACATGTTATATACCTTTTTTGTTGGGGTGGGCAACGGTTAGCGTACCCGCCGCCCGGCTACGTCCGGGGCGACAAAGGGGCGGCGCGCAGCCCTGTAACCCACCCATATAGCACCTCCACCGTCGCCTCCGTCGTTGGGCCGACCACCGGTGCGGAGTTCCTTGACTTCAGTGGTCGTCCCGATGGAATGTCCCAAGGGAGTACCATCTCCCATCGACGTCCATACCCGGGACGCCGACCGACATCGCGAGGCTAACCTCTCCGCGGGTGCCAGACTAAATCCCCGGTCTGGTATCCCGCATGTTATACATATAGGTACCTTAGTTGTATTTTATGATACATTCAAGCAAGAAAGGAGGTAATGTGATATCCTAAAGTAGGTGCTTTACATTGTTTTATCTAGTAAAGCACCAATATATATTACAACCATCAGGTTTTAACCTTGAAGCTCAAAGAACAAATGATAATTCTAGAACCTCATCTATACCAATAAATAAAATTGCTCACACGGTTATTTGCACAACACCTATGCCTAAAATATAGATTAAAAAATTTTTGTCTGTCTATCTGTTTGTTCCGGGTAATCTTCAAAACGGCTGGACCGATTTCAAAAATTCTTTCACCAATGGAAAGTTATAATATCAGCGCGTAAACTAGGCCATATTTTATCTTGGTATTCCAACGGGAACTACGCGGATAAAACGACTAAAACCGAAGCGAAACGAGGGCGGGTTGCTAGTGTAAAATATATTTAAAACAAATTCAAATGAATTTTGTTATAAATAAATATGGAGTTACAGGAGTGGTATTGTTTTTTTCTAGGGTTTATGAAATCGGCCATTTTTTCCAGATCACTCCATTATAATAATCTAATAAATAGATTTATATATGTAGTATGATAATATTTAAATCATAAGTACATATTATCATCCATTAAAATACAATATATTTGTAATCTTACTATTGAGTATGAATCTCATCTCTGAATGAAAAGATTTTATGAATGCACCACCTACATCACACTGGCTAACTATTGGTTGACATAAACTCATAATATTAACAAAAATTATTTGCTTACTATCGATAACCAAACACAAGTTTGCATACGGTTTTATTTTGAGATTTCCTACCTTGTTGTTACATTATCTGCTCTTTTATATCGGTGTCATAAATAAAAGGAAACAGAACTGATTTGTGACACATTGTATTCTTAATTGATCCCTGATTGGACAGAGGCAGATAATTATGTACCCAAATAGGTACTAGTTTATAAATCTTTATAAACTGAATTTACTAAAGTAACACAATTGCATTATTAGTAGGAAACTAACTGACCCAACAGACGCTGTTCTATTCAAATTAAATAAAAAAGGAATTGTCTTTAAAATCGATTGCAGCGCTACGTACCGGATCCAAATGTTAGTCTAAACCTTTATTGAACACAAATAATTTCATCAAAATCAGTTAGCCGTTTAGAAAGGGTTCAATTACAAACACAAAAACAGATTTATATATATAAAGAAGATTAATTTATAAATCACAGAGGAAAATGTTTACCTGGTGGGTGCATTTGCTGTGAGGCATCTCCGAATCCTACATGAAATTGGCACTCATCTTTAAAACTGGCAGCTACTCTTCTAAACACCTCATATTCAGGTTGGTCCCTCCGGTCCATGTAACCAATAATATGTCTTTTATCCTCACTAAGGTCATGCAGTTCTTTAAGTGCTCCAAATGTGATTACAGGATCTGTTAACTGTTTCTTGATGAAATCAGCAAATGCTTCTACTGAGCGCTGACCTATTAAAAAGTAGATATATTTGGGTAAACTATACTTAACGAAGTTTGACTAATATCTAATACTGTTTTGTTGAGATTTATATCAAACCAACAGATCTTTTTGTCAAAATTTTCTGAGATGTTCTAAAATCTCATACACATATTTAATTTGTTCTTGTAATGGTGCTTTCCCTCAAAAAACAAAGATATAATCTTGCTTTAAAGAATTGCTCTATACTCTTATATCTTATAGATCTTACCTCTATACTCTTTTTTAGCTGGCAATCCATTTCTAAACAATTTCAGGGTAGGATATTTTGTAATATGGAACCTAGTAGCTACTGAACCTTCTTGGTCACAATCGACTTTACCCATAACTACTTTTCCAGTGTCATATCCTGCTTTTGTTACCGCGTCTGCTGCCTCATCAAATATAGGCATAAGCATATTACTAAACTTACACCATTCTGCATAAAAATTAATAAAAACTACTTCATTGGAAGCTGAAATAAAAAATGTGCATTCATCATTACAATATCGATTGAGTACAAATATTGGAGATATGGATAGAAGGATGATGAAAAGTTTAAAGGCGCGGGAAGAAGTATTTGATTATTACTGATACCATGCCACAATGATTTCCATAAAAATGTAGGTTTGAAGTCCTAACTATTGATATTTTATGTTAAGCCAGGGTAAGAATAGAATTCAACATTCCCTATTTTGCCCATAGATGTTGCAAAAAATGACTAAGAATTATAATATGTATATAATGTATATATGTATGTAAGAAAAAAGCTTGAAATAAAACCCTACACCAACCCATCTGACCAGAGTGGTGTCATTCATCTTTTTTTATCAAACCGTTGACATCCAACTCCACAGAAGGCCTTACAATACTACCAAATACCTCAGAATTTAATTTCTACATGACAAAAAATACAATAGGAGTATTGGAGTATTATTTTGCTATAAATATATTTTTTTAGTTGCTATTTTTTTTTAATTATGTACATTTACTACACTTACATGAAAACAATAGGAGTGTTACAAGTAATACGGTTGACACTGCCATCTGTTTACAATTCTTCCTAGAACCTTATTGTTGTTTACCCTAAAGTAGTTACAGTATTTTTCTTATTTGTAAGTAAGTCTAATGAAAAGTGTAAAAAATAGTTTTCCTTATCCGTGGGTTACAGAAGCACAAGACTTTATTTAAAAATACAAAAAAAAAACTAATAAAATGTATGCAAATTGCTCACCTAATACCATATCCAAATTACTTTGCGTAATTTGTACAGCGCCGCTATCGGTAGGGTTATAAAAACTATGGCATATCTGAAACATAACAATTCAACATTATTCAGTAATTACTACACCTTTAATAGACTCTAAAATCAACATTTCATTTATGGCAAAGTGGAAATAACAAACTAATATTTTACAGATGTCAGAGACTCACCAAAATGGTAAAACAAGCCAGCGATTTATAATTCAAGATATTTATTGAATTCCAATTCATTTTGGAAATAACAGATTCTTATTAACTTCTAAATAGAATATCTGCCGCAACGCCCGCACCGCTGACTGGAATTAGGTGACACTTGGCAGTTTGCACACTTTACACCATAGATAGGGACACGAAAAAAGTATCGATATTTATTGGTATACGATACTTTGCCTTTCGATACCGATACCTTTGTACTCGATACTTTGTTTTCGATACTTTTACTCAATCAGTATTTTTTTGCATGTATGGTATCGAATAAGTTGTAGAAATTACCTATTTTAACCCTGACCTTACGGCTTATGTTTATGGTAACGTCATGTAGTTCAACCGTACTGAATAGACATGTGTAACACTGCGCTGCGCCGCGCAATTGCGCCAACTCAGTTCACTGCGCTGGAAGTATCAACTCACTTCTAGAAAATGTGTTAGCGCACGGCGCAATCGTCGCAGCGCCCGCCAGCGAATCTGAACAATTTTTTTATTTATGCGCCTATAAGGCAGGCTATAGTCGATCTTACTGCCTTGTCTTACGTAGTTTACACATAATTTTCTTTACATATAATTTATTATTAGCGTAAGAGATAAGTAACATCCGTCAGTAAGTCCTTACCATTAATTGGGTGCTGAAAACCAAATACACTATTATACATATTAACGTAAACCACTATTATATGATATTCACAACACTTCAACTGTATTACATATTAAACTAGCTGACTCAATACAGATGTTGTTCTGTTCAAATAAAATAAAGGAATACTCTTTGAAATCGACAGCAGCGCCACCTACCGAGTCCAGTTGTGAATCTCAACCATTCTCGTATCCCTTTGAACATACACAAAACATTTCATCAACATCGGTCCAGCCGTTTAAGAGGAATTTCAGTGACGTACACAACAAATATATATAATGTAAATAAAGATAAAATATCAGCAAAATTATTTAAAATATAAAACTAAAAACAATAATTCATTGAAGAGCGTAACATGACACTCCCATATTCCCGCCGAAAAACTCAAGGTCGAACAACTCTGTGAAATGTAAATAACTCTTTTAAAAATTGAGTTATACCTAGGTGCGCATTTAGTTGCTCATTCGGTTGTTTCATGTGTTGCGCCATGACGCAATGAGTTAGAAATGGAGTTATACCTGCAGTGGCGCAGATGGCGCACATTTCATTCGTAGCTCACTCGGTCGTGTCTACATTTTGTTGCGCCATGGCGCAATTTTGAGTTAGCGCAATGAGCCGGCGCAGTCTACTGCGCCTGAGTTACCGAGTTAACGCAAGGATTATCGTTGAGTTACCCATGCCTAGTACTGAACCTTCTAAAAGGTGGCTCAAGATATTTCCATCCGTTCACAAACGTGCAATTCCCAAAAAAATTTAAGGTCTTTCATACATTTTTTGGTTTTGTGCTACTGAAAATAAACTGACAATTGACATTACTTACTGACTGACATTAACATCCTGACGTATGCGTATAAGTACCAAGAAAAGTACAACAATTTAAATATCGATACTTTGGCTTTGATAGTTCTATGAAGTGTACAATATATTTTGGATGTGAAAACTTCTTTAGCATCGTTGTGATTTGAAAGTCGATGAAAGGAAAAAGCGACAGTAAAAAGAGACAGACACATAAATTCAAAATATTTAAAGTGGGAGAAAATGAGATAGGGAGCATTATAGTGTTGCCTATACTTGTGGGTCTCTTTGTGCTCTGTTTCGTACCCCCTCCACTCGTGTTTACCAAGACATAGTGGGAAGTTTGCTTGGGCCTAAGCGTTGTACATGTATTCATACGTGTTTGTGTATACGTATTACAAAGCTTATACAAAATTTTTGAAGGTTTCATTTCTACCACGTGTGAATTGTACATGTTTTTTAGATACGATCGATACCGTACTCATGAATAATAAGTACAGTATCGATGCTTTTTATTCGATACCCTGTCCCTACTGACGTCACTTACTGACTACAGTACGTGGGGAATCTGGAAGTGTCATGTGGTGTTCTTGACGTTCTTGTCACTTGTGTTATATTCAATATCTTAGTGTTTTAACGTGTTATCCATACTAATATTATAAATGCGAAAGTAAGCATGTTTGTTACGCTTTCACGCTTGAACCACTGAACGGATTTCAAAAATTCTTTCACCAATGGAAAGCTATAATATCAGGGAGTAACAGAGGCTATATTTTATCCCGGTATTCCCACGGGAACGGGCACTACGTGGGTAAAACGACTGAAACCGAAGCGAAGCGAGGGCGGGTTGCTAGTATTAAATAATTTGGATGCCTTTTTATGTAATATATAGCGGCAGAATTGCTGAGGTGTAGTGAATATGATATAAAACTGCCATACATACCTTTTTGTTTCCTCCAAAATTCTCAGAAGATAAAAGTGGCCATTACACTGTTGGAGGCGACACTTTGACTTACTGACGGACCATTATTGACACGAAGAAATTGATAATTTGAAAAGAAAATTATTACTCGACACTGGCAAAAATGGCTCGTATTAGTAGCTGATTGCCAAGACAAAAAAAAAAGAAGAACGAAGAAAATAGGGATACCAGATTCCAATTATTTTTCCTGATGTTTAAAAAATAAGTTAAGTTACTGTGCGTCTTCCTCGCATCTAAACTTGTAATTATATTTTGTTATTTTACTTTACTAAGTATTATATTTGTTAGTTATTATACTCTTAGTAACGACGCGTTAAAGCTTTAATAAAAATATCTGGTCATGTTTCGTTAAATTAAGCCTTCGTGTGTTCTCTGCTACCTTTTTTTAGTTTTATTATGAAGACGTCATAAGACAACTATCTTTTGAGGTCGTCACGTGACGAATTCATATGAAATCGAAAATAGCCGACAACACCAGAAATTTCAATTTAAAACAATGTGTAGGTATATTAATTTATTCATTATAGGTTATACTATAAATAGTAGATCCAGTAGTTTTTGAGTTTCTACATTACAAAACCAGGGTTGGAAAAAAACATGATTTTTTTAAAAAGAACAAAACATCATGTTTTATTTGAAAAACAAAAAAATAAAACATGTTTTTTATTAATGTTTCATTGCTGTTTTAATTGCCTTGTTTTAAACATGTTTTAAACACGTACATACGTAAAAAATTAAAAAAAGTATATGTAGTTAAAAATCAAAAAGTACTTTATTTACTGTACATAATTAAAATAATATTGTAAAAAATCTTGGCCTATTTCTAGAGTCGACGATGGAGTGGCAAACGCAGGTCTCAAACGTATCTAAGAAAGTTACAGGAACACTCCGCTCTCAATACCGTTTGAAAAACTTTCTCCCAGTCAAAACCAAAACATCGCTGACTCAAACCTTAGTCCTTCCTATCATCGATTACGCTGATGTGTGCTACCTCAACCTGAATGCAGATCTGCTCAATAAGCTGCACCGACTTCTCAACAATTGCATTCGATTCGTTTTTAACCTTCGCAAATTCGACCATGTAACCACATTTCGCTCTCGGCTCAATTGGTTACCAATTAGACAAAGACAGAGCTTGCGAACTCTTTCTTTACTCTATTCAATTCTTAACTCTCCTAACGCCCCTTCCTATTTAAAACCAAAGTTTCAATTTCTCTTCACCACTCATGACCGTACTCTTCGTTCCTCCGAAAATCTTCTTCTTCACTGTCTCTCTCACTCTTCTAGTCTCGTGCATTCCTCCTTTGATATCCAGGCTATTCTTCTTTGGAATGCATTACTTCTAGACATCAGAATGGCTACTAGTCGTGACATTTTCAAGGCCAAGATTAAACAACTCTACTTAGATTTTCTGGCGGAGTCAACTCATCTGATTTATATAGGTATGTATGTATTGTATACGTATGTATGTGTATGCATGTATATTTATATAGTATATATATATTCATATTTATATATTTGTGTCATTTGGTAATTATATATTTGATAAATTCTGGTTATCTTCAATTATCTGTATTGCACCTGCCTTAAATTATTTCTGCTCCAACCTAGGTCGACTGGTAGAGAATGCCTAAGGCATTAAGTCCGCTTTGTACTCACCCCTCAACCCTCAACTTCCATGATCTGAAGTTTCTCAAGCGAATTAGTTAGTTCGCCTTTCATTCTATCAAGCAAGTCAGTAAATCCCCGTTTTATGAACATTCACCGCATTACCCCTTGTCAGTCAGGGGAATTTCAGCTAGTTATATCGAAGTGGCAACTTCGATATAACTAGCTGGGATTCCCCAGACTGGACTCTTTGGTAAAAACATGCCATAAAATGAGTTTCTTAATTTTTTCTAAATAATAGTATAATGTGTTTTTTTTATGTGATTTAAACATGTTTAAAACAAATTGTTTTTAATTATGTTTTAAACGTGATATATAGTTTTGTATTGTTTTAATCAGTTTTTTAAACGTATGTTTAAAACAAATGTTTTAAACATTGCCAACCCTGTACAAAACACATACAAAAATAAAATCTTTACCTCTTTATTATATGTATAACTCATCCGCATTTGATCATTTTGTTTTAGGTGTATCTAAAAAAGCGGTTACAAAAATCACTAAAGAAGGTCTACTGCATCTACATCGACGAAAATTTCAACTTCAGGCAAAAAGCGTTCACGAGATAAAAAAGAAACATGCTTGATGATTTTGAACTTTGTGTTTTGCGACATAAAATTCACGAGTTTTTAGCTGTGAGAAAAGAATTACCTACTCTAATTAAACTGTTATATGAAATGCGAAGTGAAATAGATTTCAAGTGAAGTTTTCATTTACAAAAATTATTTCATATTTCGAAAGGCATCACACTGGAGCTATTAATAAGCATGCTGTTGTATGTAATTTTATTTAAATGAAATTGTAAATTAATAAAAATAGACAATCCCGCTGAGATTTTTGCCGGATCTTCTCAGTGCGGTCGCGTTCTGATCCGCTGGTAATTAAAGAAAAAGCGTGTGTACAAAGTAAGCATCGCAGAAGTGAAATTTCTTTATCCTTTATCTCATTCTCTCGACGGCTGAATCCTATACATTTACGTGTTTATCTCTCTATGGACTTACTTTTTCGTTTCATCGTGTTTGAAATCACAACAATTCTAAAGAAGTTTCACTTCAAAAATGTAAATAATGACAATGTCCCCGCGGGGTTTATACATAATAAATTATTTGAAAATTAAAATGAATAAAGAGGTAAAGTTTTTATTTTTTATGTGTTTTGGAGTGGACAAACTCAAAAACTACTAGATCTATTTATAGTAATATAACCTATAATGAATAAGTTAATATACATATAGTTACATTGCTTTAAATTGAAATTTCTGTTGCTGTCGGCTATTTTCGATTTAATATTAATTCGTCGCGTGACAGCAATATGTTATGTATTTTTGAAACACTATCATCCGTATCATAAGAAAAGACAATGTGCAGAAGTATCACTGTTGTCTCTTACTTCAATTACGTACTGATTTTAATAATATATATGTATTACCTTTTAGAAACACATAATACCATAATATCCAGATTGATGACAATTTATTCTAAAAGTAAACGTAAAGAAATAAAGAAACGAATTTATTTATAAAAATCTTTTTCTAATGAATCCTAAAATCATATATAATGTACATACCGATATTATATTACAGACGGCTGCTTGGTCTAATAGTTATTCTGTAAATCTGTACAACCAAAGTGACCAAAGGTCGTAGGTCCGATAGCATCCAGAAAAGAAGTGGCATGTTTATTTAAAATATTTGTTCATTATGCATTTGTTCCCGAGTCTTGATGTTCACATGTATTTAAGTAGCTAAATGTAACTAGTATAAATGTTAATACATTTCAAATCCCTAATTTTAGGCAAAATAATTTGTGAAAATGGTGGACAAATTTCTTTCATTTTGTTTCACAAAATCAATTTACTTACTTATTTACTCACAAGTAGATTATGGCGTATTTATTAGCTATCCTTTCAAAAATCATTTAAATGTGATTTTTAATCCTCAGGGCCAATACTTTTTTAATAATACTTGGCGAAAAATAGATACCCTAGAATAGAAAACATATATATGTAAAACATAATATATATTCTTTCACACGCAACGATTATATCGATACCTTGGTTATGAACAAAACAAATTGTGTTTTATTTTAAAAATTATAAGGGATATAAAGTAGAAGAGATTAGAGCGACTACATTGAAGGCAGCTCTTTGACTCTGAAAAGATCATTGTTTTATTAAGTTAGTGAAATCAGATAAAAATATTGCTTTAAAAAAAACAATGGTTTCATGAGTAAATACCCAGGCATACGAAGGATATTTAAAACTGAAGCATATTTAAGTTGAAGGAATCCAGACAGCTGCTTCGACCAAGTCATTGGAGGCAATTTTGGATCTATTTGGATTTATCAATGAAAATAAAGTTTTAGCTGAAAAAAATATAGCTAAGTTGTTGTTTGAAAGTTTCCCTAGGGTTCGTAAGACTTTTAGTTACTCCAAAATCTAATAAAATCTTAGATTTATAAATTAACACCTCATAAGGTGTTGAATACAAGGATTTAGTAGGGAATTGAAAAATAGGAATTGGTACATTGGTAAATTTGATAAACCTTAGAAGAATACGGAGAATATTTCCTACATCAGTGAAGAGTGTAAGTCTAATAGTAGTTTTAATTTTGAAAGAAGTGGATAATTGGAATTTTTAATTTATTTGAAAAGAAATCTATCTCCTAGAAATTGCCAACGTAGGATGATGGGAGGCACCAGATGCCGCCCTAGGTCAAATGCAGCAAGCATTTGACCTAGGGCGGCACCAGGCGCAGGTACTCACGCCCGCGCCGGCCAAGTCCCCGGCGGCGGACCGTATCGCCATATAGGAGTTTCTTTAGCGCACGCTCCGCCGCCTCCTTCTGTGAGATTACGGCCTCACAGAAGGTGGTGACCGCGTCCCAGTTCCTGACGCTGTCGAGAATTTCCCTAGCGATGATCGGCAGCGATGATTGCGACAAGTTCACGGCGCTGCTCTGTCCACGCGGCACACACCTTGAGCTTGTGCTGCACCGTATCTTCGTCACAATCGCAGTGATGGCAGGATGGTGTGCTCTCCCTTCCCACGACTGTGTGCAGTTACTTGGCGAAGCAACCGTGCCCCGTCAATACCTGTACTAGTTGGAAGGAAAGCACCCCGTGCCACCGACCCGACCACTCCATCAGCACTGGCTGGAAGGCCTCAACGGTCCAAACACCGCACTGAGGTCTCTCCAGCCAGACTGCTCAACGGGCATCCCACTCAGCGAGACTGGACCGTTCCCAGCCCGCGTGTCCGACACCCGCCGGTACAGTTCGGCGAGCATCTCCACCTCCAGTTGCACGGGGGAGCCCGGCCAACAGACACGCTGCTTCTTTCGCCGCCGGGCGGTATCCGCGTATGGCCCCGATCGTCATGGCTCTCTGTGGACGCCACAAGAGAGCCCTCAAACGGACGGTCAGGGACCCCGCCCACACCGGTGTGCCCTACAAGGCCATCGACCAGATCGCCATCACGTACAGCCGTAGCGCTGGATCCGCCCACTTCGGCATTAGCCAAGAAAGGGCCGTGGCCGACAGGAGCCCATGGAACAAGAGGGCCTCCGTCTTGTCCAGGGCCACCCTCAACCCCAGCGCCTCGATCCGCCTGATGACCTCTTCGATGCCTGAGGTCGCCAGGCTTACCGCCTCTTGTAGCGTCCCACCGCGGGCTGTGACGAGCGTGTCGTCGGCGTAACAAATCACGCCCAACCCGGGTGAGAGGCTCCCCCGCAACGCCCAGTCGTAGCCGATGTTCCACAGGGTGGATCCGAGGACCGACCCCTGTGAAACACCGCACGTCATGGGCGTTCGCACAACGTCCCCTACTCAGTTGGCGTAGAGGACGCTGCGCCCCTCCAAATAGTCTGCCAGCAGCCGACAATACATCAATCCTGGACAAATTTGAGCTGTTTGCTTTAACAAAGCTTGGTTCCATTGTAATAATCGAGTGGAGTCGGTAAATCACACGTAAAAAAATAAAAAATCAATCCAAATGCGTAATCAGTAGTACTGAGAACAACAAACAGAGTAGTTTACCTTAACGTGACGTAATACACTGTGATTGGTGTTTCAGCCAAAATGGCCGAATGCAGTATTTTAATGATTTAATTTATTGAAAATCTTAATAATCTCAATTATTTAGATAAATCTAAAGTAGCGTATTAAATTGTTTTGATATGTATTTTCTCTTAAAATCATTAATGCATCGATTCTTTTATACTATCGTCACGTCTATTAATTGTCCTTTAGATTGACAAAATCGTGGTTTTATTTCAGCGCAAACTCTAGAAGAAGCTGTCATTGCTTTTACCTCTTCCACAGAATATGGTAAATTCTTAGCGCGTATCCAATGGATCATTCTAACAATCCCTGGATGGCAAAGATCATTATGTAATTCACGCAATTTGTCAAGATTCATGTGAGCACAAACACGAGATAATGCGTCTGCGACTACATTTTCGGTACCAGGTCGATATAAAATGTCAAATTTGAAACATGATAATTCAAGACGCCAGCGGTCTATTTTCTCATTCTTAATTTTACTACTATGATTGCTGTTGAACATAAATGCCACTGACCGTTGATCAGTAATTAAATTAAAATGTCTACCTATTAGAAAATGTCTCCACTTGCGAACACTTTCAACGATGGCACCTGCTTCTTTTTCAATAGAAGATTGTCTACGCTCTGAACCTGTAAGTGTTCGCGAAAAGAATGCTACCGGTCGTCCCTTTTGTGATAAGGTCGCTGCTAATGCAAATTCTGAAGCATCTGTTTCAACAGTAAATATTTCCTGGTCATCGATAGCTGTGAGAGACGATTTTTGTATTTCGGATTTCAGGTTTTCAAAGCTCTTTTTAGCTTCGTTAGTAATAGGAAATGAAATTGTATCAGTAAGTGGACGAATTTTGGTTGAAAAATGTCTGATCCATTTTGCGTAATGGGCAAATAAGCCTAGTGTTCATTTCATCTCTTGCGTATTAGTTGGCAAGGGTAATTCTATCAAAGGTTTGAGTCTGTCCATGTGGGGTTTGATAGTGTTGTCAGATATAGTATAGCCAAGTAAACTGATAGACCTTTGAGCTAACTGACATTTTCCCATATTTAGAGTTAATTTATACTTAGTCACAGCTTCCATAAATTTATTTAGATTTTCATCGTGATCACATTTATTCATTCCACAGACTGTGACGTCATTAAAAGGTACGCATACGTACCTTTTAAACGCTCTTCTGTGATAATATTTTCAAGCGTACGTTGAAATGCAGCGACTCCGCTAGTGACACCGAAAGGTATTCTTGTAAATTGAAACAGTTTGCCACAAGCTTCGAAAGCTGTATAAATGTTATCTTTTTCCAAAATTGGTACCTGTGATAAGCGCTTTTTAAATCAATTTGGCTGAAGACCTTATATTTTGCTACATTAGAAATAATTGAACAAATGCTTGGCAAAGGATACGCATCTAATTGTGTAAATCGGTTAATAGTGCGAGAGTAATCAATTACCAGACGCTTTCTGTGCATTCCTCCGCCAGCTACCAAAACTTGAGCACGCCATGGTTGAGAACACCATCAACTAAAAGTTTCTCTACTTCATCAGATATAAATTTTGTATCATTAATGATGTGTTGCCGAGATTTTATTGCCACAGGCCGAATATTAGGTGATAGGTTTGTAAAAAGTGAAGCAGGAGGCACGTTTGCTTCCATTACATTACAAAGTTCTAGTGGCGCCTTTTGACCTCCAAAATTAAACACAAGTGTCTTGTGTTCATTTAGAATATCATGACCAACGATTAAATCAGCACAGAGATTATTTACAATAAGTAGAGAACGTTTTTTATATATATGATCACCTATTTTAATAGATGCGTAGCACATACTTTCTACAAAAGATACTTGTGACAGTGATGCCAGAGATATCGTGTGTTTGCATGGTATCTTCTTCAACCTAAGCAAAAGTGCTAAATTTTTATTGATAAATGTTACTGAGCTACCTGTGTCGATAAGGGCATCCGCACGTATACCATTGATGGTTACAGACACTGTAGCTTTCCTAAGACTAGCCGGAGACGCAGCTAGAACGTATGTTTCTCCAAGCTGACTAGGATTTCAGTTGCATTCGTAACGTATTTTGTTTGCCTGAATTGTTCAGGACTACTACGACAAACATTTGCAAAGTGACCTGGTTTAGAACATTTGTGACATATAGATTTATTTGCAGGACATCTTATTCTTGGGTGGACACTGCCACCGCAAAAAAACCAACGATTTCGATATTTTGATGATGATATTGCAGCAAGATTATTGCTGTTATCCTCTTTAGTATCTTCAGATATGGCGTTTGAGTGTATGGGTGAAGAACCTGAACTCTGTGACATAATTAGAGAGCTTTGTTCTGCTGCTTCTAAAGACACAGCTTGTCTCAGTCTCTTCCAAAGATAAGTTTATATTCTCTAAAAGCAGTTCTCTTAATTTTTGCGATGATATTCCTACTATAAAAGCGGTCCTTATAGACTGTTCTTCGTGTTGTTGAGCTGAAACATTTTGGTAGCCACAATCATGTGCAAGTAATTTTAGAGCTCTTAAGTAATCTGAAATGGACTCAGTAGAACCTTGTCTTCTTGTATTAAGTTTATGACGGGAAAGAATCTCATTCTTTGGTTTTAAATATATTTTATCAAGGGTATTTAATTAAGGCTTCTTCACTTGATTTGCAACCCTTTATATACGCAAATAATGTTGGTGATAAATGGTGAATTAGTAATTTTAATTTAGTGGAATCTGTTGTCATAGACAAGCAATCTTCAGATATGAAATTAAGAAAAGTATACCGCCAGTGTGTCCATTCAGCGTCAGCAGTACTTGTATCTGGTTGTACATCGAATCGTTCCGGTCGCAGAAAACGGGATAAATTAGAATATTTCTCTTCGATATTTTTGCCGACTACGGCTGTGTTTGATTTCAACATTTTGTTTAAAGTTGATTAAATTAATACATTTAAACGACAAACCACAAGGAATCTTGGCTTTAATCAACTTTAAGAATTACAATTAGTTTGTTAGAAAATCTCCATAGTAATGACATATAAAATATATGTATATAAATATAATAGAATTAACGTGCCAGTAGTGTGGCAGTAAGGAGTATACATATCATGGCAGATTGTTGAATGCGTTGGCGATGTCTAGGGACACAGCCAACAGCACTCCTCCGCCGGTGACCGCCTCCGCGATCACTAAAGGTTTCAGTTCGGGGGCAAAAAATCAATCTAGCTTATAGTTTTTATTTATAGAAAATGTCGTCTTGTCGGTGTTTTTAGCCAATCAATAAAATTTCATTAGAATAGGAATGTAAATTTAGCCGTCGCTGTCAAGGGTGACAATAGCTCAGTTGGGAAGTTGTCCAGTCGCATTCAAACAGCATGAGATCAATTCTCAATGTTATTATTATTATTTTGTAAATTTATGATATTTTTTTCATTATTTTACCATTTTTATTAATATATGTAATATCTGGTTGACCGAGCTTCGCTTGGAATATTTTTGTTGTATTTTTGTCGAATTTATTTAGATATAGGTATATTAATAAAAAATAAAAATTAAATAATGAAAAAAATATAAAAAAAATACAAAAAGAGAATAATAATTACGCCGAGATTCGATCCGAGACGCCGTTTGAATGCCAAAACAATAAAAGGAAGCTGTACTACTTCCCAACTGAGCTATCGTAACTCATGACGTTAACGACAAAATTTCATATTCTTTTAAAATTTAATGTCATTATATTGTTTCGCTAAAACACTGACAAAACAACATTTTCTATAAATAAAACCTAGCTAGATCGATTTTTTGGCCTCGAAACCTCTAGTATGCCAAGTTTCATCAAAATCGTTGGTGCCGTTTCCGAGATCCTGAATATATATATATAGGTATACAGGAATTGCTCGTTTAAAGATATAAGATATTTAAATATGTTCGTCAAAAATACAATTAAAAAAAAACTAAGCAAAGCTCGGTCAACCAGATATTCATGATTAAATGTAATCTTGATTGATTGTAATCCAGATTGCTGTAATTATGATTACTTTCAAACAGATTAATAATCTGATTACAAAAGTAATCAATTAGGCCCATCTCTGCTCTCACCACTCCGGCTTTTTTAGTGGAATTTGATGCCTACATTTCGCTGACAATGAATCCATGGTGAGTTTTAATGTCACAATGCTAGTCACCTGTTTACCCAAAACTGTAACTACGAATCAAATAAGTATTCTGAATAATTACACTAACAGATATCTTTGGAGATTTTTTATCCCCAAACACAAAATTTCACTTTGCCCGTCCCCATACCCAATCAATTATTATACTCACACCAATCTGGTGGAATTCAGGACATTTCTTCTATTGTTCTATTAATAAGAATCAACTGTTGGATAACAACCTCCTTTTTTTTGGGTAGGTTATGGTCAGCGCACACGCCGTTCGTTCCGTCTGGAATGACGAAAGGACAGCGGCCGGCCTCATTACCCACCGCATTCCCTTGCCTTCGCCATTGGGCCGACCACTGGTACCGAGTTCCTTGTCGGTCATCCTCTCTGCTGGTGACGGACTATTACCTGATCTAGTCACCCGCAGCATCAGGCGCAGGAACTCGCGTCCGTGACGCCCAAGTCACCAGCGGCGGATCGTGTCGCTGTTAAAGATTTCCTCACGCCCATGCTCTGCCGCTTCCTTTCCTGAGATGACTGCCTCACAGAAGGCGGCGACCGCGTCACAGTCCCTGACGCTGTCGAGCATCTCCCTAACGATAGTCGGCAGCGTCAGATCGCCCCTGATTACGACGAGTTAATGACGCTGCTCTGCCCACGCAGCACACACCTCCAGCGTGTCCTTGTGGCAATCGCAGTTGAGGCAGGGCGGTGTGCTTGCCCTCCTCACGACCGTGTGCAGGTACTTGGCGAAGCAACCGTGCCCCGTCAACAACTGCACCAGTCGGAAGGGAAGCACAAGCATCCCGTGTCGCCGGCCCAACCACTCCATCAGCACCGGCCGGAAGGCCTCCACGGTCCGAACACCGTACCGAGGCCTCCCAGCTGAACTGTACAACAGGTAATGACGTCGCGGGGAGCGTCGTCCCGTCAGACGGCCATCTCGCTGAGCGAGACAGAGCCGCTCCCCGCTCGATATCGACCACCGACGAGAACGCCACTCAAAATTATCTAGTGATTCCCTGTGATATATACACGCTTCATCGTTGGATTCTTAGTTGTCATTCGAGAACCTTTGGGCAGTTCTGCAAGCACTGTGAGCGCGTTGCCTATCTCAATAAGCGTTATTAGTACAAAAGTGGGTTAGTGACTACAAATGCTAACAAAATGAGCAAAATGAATCAATTTATAATAAATCCAACAAAATGAATTGAAAACGATAACAAAAGGGTACAAAGTAGATAAATAAGAATAAAATTCTTTGCTATTGTGTTGATAGAAATAAATACTACATTGCAACTACAAAAATATTTTATTGAATATCGTAAAAATACAATAACTAATCCTATCTTAATTAGTATAGGTGTAAAAATAAAGCATTTGATTTGGACGGATCAATAAAATATTTAATATTTTTTAACTTATACAGCTGTAAAGATTTGTTAGGTAATATGAAAATTAAACCTATATTAGTTCAATCATAATATATGTATGTCAACAGAAATAATAAATCAGTTATTTAGGTTCAGCACAAGAACAGCTAAGTGGAGAGGCCAACAAACTGCTATGCAGCCTCAGCAGTTTTTGGGGTTCGATTCCAATAGAACTTCTGATTTGCAAGAATTATATATTTATTGCTATCTTTGTTTTTAAAATTAGAAAATATTTATGATATATTTCGTTTAGCTTAAAGAACAAAATCAAGTTTTGTATATTTTATTTTAAACAATTATAACATAATGTTTTAGAATAGCTGTATCAATTCAAATGAGTTACCTATAGCAATATTAAATGCAAGACACATATTATTCCATGATGCATTTAATTCTGAAGGACTCATTAAATTCCCAAACACATTCTCATTATTTCAATGAGCATTAAGTGTAGATATGAAACACATGAAGTGTTGTATGGTACTTTCAACATAATGGTCCCACACAATTTTTTGTGACACTTCACATTTTACCAGTTATAGTTCCATCTACATCATAATGAAGATCCTACTGACTTCCAATGGCTATCCAACTAAAAATCACTAAACATTCTTTTTAATTTAATATAATTAAAAAAATAATTTTTAATAGGGGGTATTCTCATGTACCCACTTCGAAAAATCGATTGTTTTTTTTTCATATTTCATTAGTAAAACCTATCGAAAATATGCTGTGAAAATAGCAGATTAGTGTAAGTATCAATTTTCCACAAAAATTCTGCTTTTGAAACTTTAAACGCATTTTTCTGGAAACATCATTTTCTAAAACTGTCATGGTCCTAAAAAAAAAAGTATTCAACCGATTTGAAAATTATACATATTCTACTACTTATTAATGGTTATCGGCCGTACCAAAATTGTTTATTTGCGAAAATATTTTCTTATTCTTTTAAAACGATTTTGAGCAAAAAAATTTACAAAAAAACAATTTTTTTTCTACAGTCCGCCTTTTGTTAATGAAATTGATAAATTCTGGTAGGGCCGATAGCGACAGATCTACTGAACAATGATCCATTCAATTTTTTTATTTCAGACAACATGAACAGCCGCTATTACCATGACCAGTGACCTCCTTTTTTATTTTGGTGTCTAATTTAATTAGAAAAAAAATATATTAAAAATGTACAATCTAAAAAGAGGTAAAATTTATGCATTTACATGAGAATACCCCCTTAAAGAACTGCATTTACATTAAAATATCCCTGATCCTAAATTCAAATAAAAAAAATAGTCAATCATAAGCACATTTTGGTAATGGAACATTGAAGTAGTTCTAAGGTATTCTAAAAAATGTAGGTATTATGAGATTCTAGAAAGTCTTTCATATTAGGTTTCCTAAAATAATGTATCTTACATTAGGTACTCTATAAAATTTTATAAAATGTTATATTTTATAAATAACGGGTCACATAATGTTCATTTAGACATTTAGCATAAATAAATTAAAAGGAGTTATATCTAAACAAAGCATTCAATTTTCTGTTTAGAGTTAGACACACAGTTACAAGTGATAAACAAATGGCAATCATTGTCGTGAATTATAAAGTTGAATGTACAGTAGAAACTTGATTTACCGGATTAATTGTTGTTCTTAGGCATTTGGATAATTCATTGGGAAATCTGGATAATCAAATGTACGAAAAACCTGCTTTGGTTTTGTGCATATGTAGTATGTACATAAAT
The DNA here is from genome assembly GCA_032191425.1 of Lymantria dispar. Taxonomy (NCBI): domain Eukaryota; kingdom Metazoa; phylum Arthropoda; class Insecta; order Lepidoptera; family Erebidae; genus Lymantria; species Lymantria dispar. Next base: position 24,844,194 of record CM063444.1, on the reverse strand, counting down.
ATATGCATTTATTAAAAGATGAATACGTATCCCGCGGGGCACGTACGTCAAAGCGGAATAATAGTTACTAACTGAAATAATAACTAAACGCATAGGGCAGTGATCCCCCGGGATATGCCAATTCAGATATGTTCATGCTTACATAAATTCAATTTGTAGGTACAATATATAGGTCACAGTTGGTAGTCTGGATAATCGCGAATTCGTATAACTGAGGTCCGGATAATCGGGTTTCTACTGTAATTTAATTTTATGCCATTCATAATAATGTGTGGCCTATCATTGGCCAGCCTGCATTAACATATTTTACACTAGAATTGAGTATCGAATTCCTTTGTATTAATTCATACTACATTTAAATTTATTAATTGGAATAATATTCACTCTCTATATACAGCAAAGATATTTAGGTGAGTATCTAATATCTATATAACAGAAGTTTTCCATCACAAGTGTGAATGTGTAAATTATAACTGCAATTATCTTACTAACTAAAACTTATCACTAGTCATGTTTTTTGCTATGGAAACCATATATGCAGTCAAAAATTGTTCATAACATAGCAATATATACTATAAGTACTCCAAATAAAGGCAACATCAATGGTTTAATAGCATAACTCCCACTCTGAAATTTTAAAATAATTATTAATTAATATCTGTGTTTAACAACACATAAAATGATCAAAATTCATACAATAACATTAAGCTCAAGACTACATACTGCAAGTTTATGTTACAAAGTTCTTCATATATTACATTTCATCCATCCATCCATACATCAGCCTATAGACATCCACTGCTGGATATAGGCCTCCCCAAGAGAATGTCACTCGGAATGGTCCTGCACCACTTGCATCCAACAGTTCCCTGAGACTTTTAAGATGTCATCTGTCCACCTAGTAGGGGGTCGTCCTACTCTGCATTGTCCTATTTGTGGTCGCCACTCGAGAACCTTTCTTCTCCAATGGTTGTCGTTTCGACGAGTGATCTGGTTTGCCCAGTGTCATTTCAACAGGCTAATTCTGTGGACTATGTTGGTATATGATATTTATATATCATCATTTCAGCTCTCAATATATGTCCTACATCTAGGCTCGAGCTTCCTCTGCAATGGGAGGAACATTGACCCACTATACCACACTGGTCAGAGTTGTTGGCATCGTGATTTATTTTGGCTCAATTTTTATCTTTCACAAATGTTAAACAGATATTATATAGATTGGTCATCTTTAATGACACCAACGGGCAAAACTGGGGCTGTTGAATTATATTACAACTGTCACCACACAGAAAACATGAATAAATAATGTGCAGTTCTCTATAACCAAACTGGTTATGGCGGCAAAAGTTACTACTTAGTCATTACCATAGATTAATATATTAAATTATCGGTCATTACTTACTATAATATAATAGTTGCAACGGTCGCCAAGACAACAGTCTGAACAGGTCCAATCTTGGTACCATATATGTGTACAAAGTGGCATATTCCGATGTCTAATTGTCGCGCATTCAGTTTTATTTGAACACCTTTTTGAAATATAATATTGTTTCTTGGCACCCTGTGACCAATAAGGTGTGCTACCCCATTTGATTTCGGTCAAACAAACATCTTGGTTAGATTCGCAATTCTTGAAAGTTTTCACACATTTCTCATTATTATCTTCTTGGTTTTCACATACGTAGCATTCGAGGCCTGAAACTAGTTAATTATTTTAGTAGTAGTAAGCATAATCACACAAATTGGCTTTTGGTTAGTTATTATTTACCATTTGAAAAATACCAGGTGAATAATAACAAGATTCCTATCATAACATGTTTCTCCATATTATTATTTCAAATGTTTCGTCTATACTGAGAGCACTAAAATATTTATAAAGATTCTATACTGAACTTATTTATAATATTAAATATTATTTAACGGAATTTTATGACAAATACAAAACTACTCAACTTCTATATGCTACTTTTCAGGCCACGACTATTTTACAAAAGTAACCACAGACTATTAAATACTTATTAAGTTGAGATAGTGATCTCAATAAAAAATTAAGTCCAAATAGTGACTTGTGAATTGTGTTAAAATAACTTGATCACGAATAATATTGCCATGTTTAATTCGGCTAACCTACCTGCTAAACCAGTTAAAATCCTGCTTGGATTGGGTAACAGTTAATGGGTGTTCTGTCTCGATATTATATCCCTTAGTTGTCTTATACGACACCCACGGTCAACAGAGGATTGTTATAAGATGAAGTTGTTTGTTAAAGAATTAATTGAAAACTTTGAATTTTAATTTATATATTTATATTTTTTATATGTCACATTGACCACTCCTTGTCAATTAGTTCTGTAATATAGAATATACTCAAGATTCGTATATGAAAATACAGGATCATGTGATCATATGTATAGCACACTAAGGAAATTTAAAGACAAGCTTAACTCATTTATTCGTACAAACTTATGCTAATATTACAATTTTGTATTACAATATTCTTATGCTAAGTTTGTCGTAGGCAGTATCGAGCGTGTGCTCCTGACTGCGGCTGCATTCGTCGCCCCCTCACGGTGGGGCGAGGCTCTGGGTTATTTTCAAATTGGCACGAGTGCTGAGGTAAGGCTTCCGCTGGTCAGGCTGCGTAGACGCTGCAGTACCACGATGGCCAGCACAATTCACATATATAAATACGCGAAAGTGCGTGGCGGCAGTGGTGGCACCTCTCGCAGAGAATGTGTTAACTATCACTGCAGTGATAGCTCAGCGGCTGAAAGTATCGCCGCGAGCCCGTCGGTGATGACTTTGACGATCGTCTCTGTAGGGCTGCCGGCAGATAATGCGGCGAGGATGTCTTGCATAGCTTGGATGGACGCTTGTAGTAGGCCGAGGCCCCACTGGTGGCGAACGCGGCCGGGAGGGCCGCGCTCAACTTCTCGGGCGGGTTGCTGGGCGGGTAGTGCGACGCGCCGGGGGTGGCGCTAGTGGCGCCGGTTGCTGGCGTTCGGGGGTTGGCGGCCTCAAAGGCCGCCGCCGAAGGCGGAGTGGGCTTCTTTTTTCCCTTCTTCCTCTTCTTCTTGTTTTTGGCGGCGGGCAGCGGTTAAAGACAACCAGGCATATGACCCCCTTAAATACTATAAAATCAAAAGGCATAAGAAGAGCTCATTATCTATTGATAGTACTGTGAAACAGCATAAACAAGCTATATTTATATGTCAAAATCGACTCGCACGTTGATAAAAGTCGACACACATTCTTGTTAATGCAAGCACACTTGTGCTAAGCTCAATCATTTTAATGTCAGTCTGCAGAACAATTGATAGATATAATCGCTTATTCGTTTTATCAAATTATAATACATAAAATAAAGACAATTTAAAGGTTTTATGGATTGAATAATATTCAGCATAATTTGTTAAATTATTGCGAATATAAAGAATATTTTATTCATTACTGGTATTGACTACTCACACAACTTGAAATAAGATTATTTGTTACGTTTGTGTTAATAGCTCCTCCCATAGATTATATTAGAAAATGGCGTTGACAGTTACAGTGCTGTCCCTTCCATTTCTGCATTTAGACTTTTGTAAAATAGCCCCTGTGGCTTTTTTGTTAGCGGGTGACAGCGAACTTTGAAAATGTCAAAACCAAAAACCACACCCAGAGCTTCAATGACTCGTAGAGGATTAGTAGGACTTTTGACGAGAAAGTTAAAATGTTATGGGAGTTTTTGGCGGGAATCTGAAGTGTCATGTGGTGTTCTTGTATTATATTCAATATCTTAGTGTTTTAACGTGTTATGTTAAATAATCTTAATGGCATTTTATGTAATATATAGCGACAGAACTGCTGAGGTGTAGTGAATATGATATAAAACTGCTATACATACCTTTGTATTTCCACCAAAATTCTCAGAAGATACCCTTAATAGTGGCCATTACACTGTTGAGGGTGACACTTTGACTTACTGACAGACCATTACTGACATGAAGAAACTGAGAACTTGAAAAGATAATTATAACTCGACACTGGCATAAATGGCTCGTATTTGTAGCTGATTGCCAAGACAAAAAAGAAGAAGAAGAAAATGTTATGTAGCGCTTTTAAATTTTATTCCTTATTTTAATGTTTATTGACTAATTAAGCTGATTTTTTATGTAATATAAGGCAGATAAAATGCTTAAATGTAGTGAATATAATATAATAGTGAATTACGTGCATTTTCGCATTCTGCCAAAATACCTATTTGGTTGTCAGCACCAAATCGATGGTAACGACTGACTAATATACGAAGACTAAACATGTGAATAATCAATATTATACTTCGAATGTGGCACCAATAGCTCATATTATTGTAGCTTGTTGCCATTAAATTACAAGAAAAAAAAACATGTAGTATCTGAACTACATAATTGCTTCTACAAACTCTTTTATACATAACTAGCTGGCCTAACAGACGTTGTTCTGTTCAAATCTGTAAAAAAATAGAAAATTCAATTGTCCTTGAAATCGATCGCAGCGCCACCTACCGGTTCCAATTATTAATCTAAACCGAATGGTTTGGATGTTCCTAATGGCTATTCCGATGGATATGAGAATTCATATCTATCAGAATGACCACAAAAATCATCGAAATTGGTCCAGCCGTTTAGAAGGAGTTCAATTACAAACATACGAACAGAAGATTTATATATATAAAGATAGAGAACACTGGTAGTTTGCCAATTACAGAGCATAATGCGACTCAGTGGCGCATAATGCCGAATTATGCTGATGCTTAATTGGAACGTGAATTAGTTTTCAAATGCACCAGCAGAGTGCGCTAAGTTCAGTGTTGAAAAAAAAATATTCATAGGGTTAGCAATAACCTCATTAATGTGTAAATAAAGTGGTATACATAATAATTGGTTGAAAACGAATTCTAAAATGAAATTGTATTCACATTTTAAATGTGGAATATAAAAAAAAAGTCAATGTTTGTACCTTCATCCATACTTATATTTATTTTTTTAACACAGTTTGAATTAACTTTGATTATTTCGAAAAAACTACAACGAAACGAAAGCTTTAAAAATTTTTTCAACAATAAATAATATTACTAATGATAATATATAAATAAAACATTTCGATCAATGCCAACTTAAAGAAAAACACTTGTTAATTTTCTCGTATGTTGTTGTCTCACCGTCCCGTAGGGGTCGCGAGTAAACAGTATCAGGGCGAACCCTCTGACTGTAGTTTCTACCGCGTATGCTTGAAAACATACCGTCCTGGTGTTTGATGTGCTTAGTCCCCACAGTTCTTCACACCACCACGGCGTTCAGCCCGAGCCGGATGTGACCCCCGGTGACCCCGGGGGAGGTCCAGCTCCGGGCGACCAGTGACGACGGGGTGACACGGCCGTGGGGGACTGTTAAGCGATCTAATGGTATCAAAGGTGTATTATGAGTTGAACCCCAACAGTGGGACTGCCCAGTAGTGGGAGGCCACAGAGTGGGATTCACCGTAATCAGGACCGGGTATGAGCCGTCCGTATAACCATGCTGGGAGGCATGGCTAGGAAGCACTAGGGAATAGAAGAAAGAAGTGTTGGAGAGAAATCAAAGGGAATAAGCTGACTAGTGTGGAGCAGATCGGACGAAGAAAAGGCCCAAGTTTAGGCATAGAGAATCTGTATGAGTAAGAAAGTTCAAATCCACTAGTTAACCCTTTGTTTAGGGTTGAAGCTAGTGGATTGGTCTGACCAGAGTGGTAAGTGGTAATAAATAGTTGGTGAAAGTGGAATCGGAATGTAAGTGGGAAGTTTAAATTCAGCTGTTTTACCCAGGGGTTAGCAGCGAGGAATTAAACTGACCAATGTGGTTAAATTGAAGAGAGGATAATTAGAAGCAATATAGGTAAAAGTGTCTGAGAGAGAATAGGTGTCCAAATTCGTTGGTTAACCCAAGGGTTGAGACCAGGAATTTTGAGCAGACCAGAGTGGTCAAAAGATGAAAGGCTTGAAAGGTGAAAAGATTCAGAATGTGAGAAGATAATCTGCATCCGCTGGCTTATCCGGTGGTCAACGCCAAAAGGTTCGACAGACCAGCGTGCACAAGTTGGATGACAGCTTTTGTGTCTTGCCCGCTTCTGAGGGCGGTTAGGATTTGTCCCAGGAGAAGAATGGTATTATCCAAGATAATATCTTCTTGCCGGGAGGAAGTAGTGGGGACAGTAGCGGCTGTAGTGAGCGCCACCTTGCTCTTAAGAGGTCTCTGGGCAGAGGTCAGTGACACAGCTTCGGTGTTAGAAGTGGTTGCAGTTGGTGGGGGAGGGGCGGGACGCAACCGAGGTTGCTGGGCCGCCTTCTCCGATGGTGGTATGGTGTCGAGGTTTGCCTTCTTCTTCTTCTTCCCTTTCGTCGTGGCTCCGCGGGAAGTGGGGTCGTTCGCTTCCGCCATTAGCGATGTCGGTCCCAGAGTTTCTGTAGGGGGAGCTGATGACGCTTTTGACGGGCGTATCGTGCCGGTGGCGGCTATTGTCCCTGCCTTCCTGTTGCGCGCTTCTTTGCGGAACATGGGACAGTTAGTGTAGTTGGCGGGATGTTCCCCGCCACAGTTGGCGCAAGTGGCCGGTTCTTCTCTAGGGCACGGGCAGTCGCGCGCTGTGTGCTCGCCGCCACAGCGTACGCAAGCTAAAATTCTATGGCACTGGTGGCTCGAGTGCCTGAATTTTTGGCAGCGATGACATTGCGCGGGCTTGCCTCGCCCACGCCAAGCTTCAATTATGATCCCGGGTACATTTAACATCTCCTTGATGTTGTAAATACCCGGGACGGTGTCTGGATGTTTCTTTAATATGGCTAACACAATGCAGCCGGGGCGTTCGCCGCGTGCGCGAATATTGCGTACGTATTCGGGGTCGTAACCGAGCGATCTCAGCTCCTGCTCGACTTCCTCGGGAGTGACGTCACTGGGTAGCCCGCGTATAGCCACCTTGAGACTCTTCTCTGTGGGAAGGGAGTAAGAAAACCAGCTCACCTTATCCGTCCGCTCCAGTTGCGTAAGATATCGCTGAACCACGCGATATTCTTGTTCGTCCTCCGGTGATAAGCGGAAGCCTTTCCCGTAGGGACGAACGTAGACTCGGCGGCCAAGCAGCGTCCTCAGCTCTCGCAGATGGAAGGCCCAGTTGGGTAAGTGTTCGACGACTAGTGGTCGATATTTCACCCGCCGCTCGCCTGTGGGTGGTTGTGCTGTAGTGGTTGATGTTTGACATTCGCACTGAACGTTCGGCGGGCGCTGCGGTCGACGTAGTGCTCGGTGTCGTGGCGGCGGCCTGAGCATAGGTCGTTGGGATGTTTGTGGCCGTCCCCGGCTTGTTACGTAGTCGGGGGTCGGTAAGAGGTGTTTTTGGCGATTCGGTGACCCGACTCTTCTTGTGCGGTTCGTCTTCATCGTCAGGGCTGCTATCGCGCGGTCGACGCGACGGGGTAGGGCGTATTACCCTAGTTGCCTTCTGCGACCTCACAGCAGTGAATTGGAGGTGCTGGCGTTCTTCAGAGGAGCTCAAAGATATGCGAGAACCCGTCCGCGATAGGGCATAGAGGTTGGCCGGAGATTCCATCCCATCCTCTTCTCGAATAGACGTCACACTTGAGTTTCGCGAACCAGTTCGCGGGGTGGTTGGGGCGGTAGAGTGCGCCGATGATGATGGGGCTGCCGGGTAGACGACCCAAGGAGCAGTGGGGACCGGTGGGAACCTCCCACGGCCCGCGGCTAGGGCTGCGTCGAGGCGGCTGGCTCTGGCAGCGGGCTCTCTCGGCGGCCGTGGCGTCGACGGGATCAGTGCGGGGCTACCCGTTACTGCTTCTGCTGGTGGTGACTGCGGTGACTGCAGTGGACGGCCAGGAGGTGGTGTTTGACGGGCTCCCGCAGCCTGCGGACTATGTCTCGGCATGGGGTGCGGGGCTTCAGGAGTCTTCTTCATGATGATAGCAGGGTATAAACAGGTGAACCGTGACCGAAAGGAGTGCAATACTCCGGCGGCAGGTTGCCGGCGCTACGTCCGGTGGACACGACAGGGGCCGTGGACACCGGAACGTAGGGCGTAGCGTAAGTCCGTACGGTGAGGTATAACACAGCGTAACACAAGGTAATAACTCAATCACTTGTAGCCAATCCTTGTTAATTTTCTGTCACTGAGTTGGTATTGCACGCGTGATACGCGAAAACATGACTTTTGAGAGTGCTCGATTGTGCGAAGCGTTGCTGTAGTTGAAACATTCACCGTTAAGCATTATGCTGCATAATGCGCTCTAGTGCTGTAATTGGAAAACTACCTTTAAACAGTATGACTGGTAAAAGATTGTACATATTGAAGGAAACGATAGATAATGGTCACAGGTAACCAATAAAAATGTAAAAAGAAAACAATATTAATTAACAACATAGTAAACATCAACAATATTAGTGTCGCAAGACTCCCAAAAATCTGGTCACCCTATAGACTAGAGGTATCGAATCGTATTCGAGCTTAGTGCACAGATGGCGTAGTGGTTAAGATAGCGACTTGCAACGCCGGTATCGGCGGTTCGAATCCCCCAGGCGGGACAACACTTTGTGTGATCCACAACTTGTTGTTCTGAGTCTGGATGTAATTTGTGTCCGTTAATTATTATTGTTTGTAAAGTTCCCAGCAATACAAGGATTATTTCCTTAGTGCATGGTGTTGTCTTAAAATTATTATTATAAATTATTATAGTCATTGATATTTTTTTTGTTCTGTTTGTCCATACGGACAGGCAAAGGGGTCAAAGCCCATACAGCCAAGTCTGATACAATTTTTCTTTACATATTATTTACTTCTTCATATTGTATAACTTATTTATAGTCATTGTCCGTCAGTAAGTCAAGTTGTTATCATTAATTAGGCGCTGAAAACCTAATTAGATGATTTCTCTGGGAATTCCGGTTGAATATGAAAATGCACATAAACCACTCTTATATCCACCACACTTCAGCACCTTAATTATATTATATTACAAAAAATATCAGAAAAATTATTCAATATAACACTATTAAGCACTAAAAAAATGAAAGAAGTTCCAAATAGTTTTGTGACGTAGATATGTACGTTAAAACTTCGAGTGGCTTCTCTTGTGCTAGCTTGCAGTTCCTCTTGGAAGTACTGCAAGATATTATGTCCTACAAGGCTTACTGGAAAAGCGGTTTCAGCCACGTCCTTGAGGGTGACGCAGAATATGAAATGGGCATAGTTAAGCAACCGCCTGCAGTATTATAGCATTATCAGCACAAGATGCCATCAACCACTACATCGAAAATTGTTATTTACATAATATCAAAAAATAATAAACGTGCATAAAAGACAATCCGGCGAACTGAGCTACGTAAGGATTAGAAACACACTAGTACGATTAGGCCATCGCGGTCCGCGGATAACTAATTGTAATTTTAGAATTGTTTGAAGGATTCGCGTATGACGCGAGGGATAAGTGGGGATAGCCGCCCTGCGGTCTCATTGGCCCGAGACGGCCTTGTCGGCATATCACCCAATGACTAGTTCAATGTCGTTACGTAAATTTTTAGTTCAAGTGCGTTAACCTATACATAGATAGATATACCTATAGGTAGGTGTATTATCATCTGTGTCCACGACTAAATATTTTTATAAGATAAATAGTTCGAAATTTAAGTACTATTTTTTTTTTATATATTCGGTATCAGAATCGAGTACTGAATAACCTCTTTCAATATGCACAATCTTTTACCAGTCACCCTGTATAGTCGAAAAAAAGGTTACATTAGAAAAGTATATATCAACGTTAAGTTTTCTTAAATTTTCTAATTTTCTGCGCCACTTTCTTATTTTTTTTTCCGTAAAGGTCTTTTTTAAAATATTAGAAAACTTAAAAAAAATTGGTGATCGATATCGGTAAAGTCGTTCTCAAGTTTAGTTATTGTCTTGCCCGAACAGCGCCACCTACCGGGTCCAATTGTGAATTTAAACCATCCTCGAATCCCCTTGAGCACACACAAAAAATTTCGTCAACATCGGTCTAGCCGTTTAGGAGGAGTTCAGTGACATACACACGTACGCTAGAAATTTATATATAAGAAGACTAGCTGACCCGACAGACGTTGTTCTGTTCAAATAAAATAAAAGGAATTGTCCTTGAAATCGATTGCAGCGCCACCTACCGGGTCCAATTGTGAATCTAAACTATTCTCGAATCCCCTTGGACATGCGCAAAAAATTTCATCAACATCGGTCCAGCCGTTTGGGAGGAGTTCAGTGACATACGTACGCTAGAAATTTATATCCATACTAATATTATAAATGCGAAAGTAAGGATGTTTGTTTGTTTGTTTGTAACGCTTTCACGCTTAAACCACCGAACCGATTTCAAAAATAAATTCTTTCACCCATGGAAAGCTATAATATCAGGGAGTAACATAGGCTATATTTTATTCCGGTATTCCCACAGGAACGGGAACTACGGGGATAAGGCGACAGAAACCGAAGCGCAGCGAGGGCGAGTTACTAGTATAAGATAAATAAACGTTGAAGACCATAACATTTCCAGGTTAAATGAATGAACACTGCTGCGGTGTCGAGTGGTACGTTAGTAAAGCGGTGACGGTGGTACCAAGTCCAACAGTTCCTTAGATCACTCCTCTTGAAAGGGTTGGTAGAGTACATAGAATGACCTAAAATCTCTCCACCGCTCAAGTGACTTCAATCTGTTCATATGATTGGGATCCCGACGATTCGAATAGCATGCCATTGCAAGAAGTCAAGTAGGTCTAGCTAATATTTGGGCGTGGGCCCTGGGCAGATCCCATAGATGTGAGCAGTACTCCACATGAGGACAAACCTGTGTTTTATATAACACAAGACGCTGCCTCGCTATGAAGGACCGCCTGGCAGGACGCCCAACTTTTTGCTTGCCAATTTGACTTTGTTCTTCAAATGAGAAATTCCAGAAATTCCAAACTGGACTTTATAGTGCGACACAAAAGAGTAGAAAATAAATGAGGGTGCCACCATCTTTCATATAGCAACACCAAGAATGGTTTTGATACTCTTAATCTTTTATATTTTTTTTTGCTTACGAGATAATTAAGATATAGTAAAAGATTTTATTTTTGGATTCCCCTTTGATGAAGTCTATAATATGGTCTTATATTTAGTAAAGACGTACGGCTTAGGCAAGAACACGCCGCAATCAATGGCCGCTTAGCACGGGACAGCGATAACGAGAGCAAATGTACTGTAATGTTCTAGGACGCCACTAAACGGCAACATAAGCGGTTTAAACGGAGCAAATTAGGGCAGCGGCGTGTGGCGTGAATTACGACAGTAACAAATGTAAGCGACACTTGATGTAATATAATGAGATAAGGTGATGCAGTCAGCCCTCAGCGGTAATTTAGAGTAGCGACTAGTCAAACTATTTTAGACGATTTTAAAGAGGAATTCCACATAGAAGCCCTTAATCCCCTAATTTTAATCGATTGCCTTTATATATCGCTGGTTTGCGGGAATATTCACGTAGCTCAAAATTATGTAAAATTGAATATCGTATGCCAAATGATCCTTGATATCTAAAATCCTTGATCTTCTGTCGTAAATAGAGGAATTTTTCATTAATCAGTGTGGTCACACCCTCAATAAATCATTGAAATATTATTATGGTATGCACTAAAGCATTTATAAAAACAATATAAAAATGCCCTTCTGTAAAATCAGTAACTTTTATTTTTGTTACTATTCTCGCAAAGCAGTGATATATCAAAACATTCATAAGTTTAATAATATAATAAAAAGGGTGTGGCTGTGGGAAGAATAGAAATAAAACAGTGATTTCTGAAAAGTATACCTCAAAATAGCTTAAAAAATCAATTTCCTTGGAGGCACAGCAGTTACTCACATATGGATAATGTCATATCTGTTTAAGTCCACCTAGATAGCAGTCACTAAACACTACTTTGAATCATTGATGCGCTAAACGGACGTGGTTGGGCTGTAAAAGCGGAGCGCAAATAGTTGTGGGAATAACGTTAGCAAAATTACGGTGATATAGAACAATAAAACAGCATAAACATGTAAAATATTAATATTATATTATATGTATTATTCTAACAAATCTCAATATTCTACACCCTCATATATTGATTTATAATAGAATTGAATGCAACTTTAGATAGTTCCTTTACATTTTTGTGCATACATTCTATAAAACGATCAATCTATTTTGCAAGGCCTCAAATCGATTCAATGGAATTCAAATTTTCAAAAGCACCATGTACCCATATTGTCTTAGAATCTCGTCTATTTCATAAGCTAGTTCAAGCTTATAATGCTTTACTATTACTAACAATTTTGTTTTTATTTTCATAGTAGAGTCAAATACTACATTATTCTCTTAAAGCCAAGACTTTATACCATCAACCTAAGATACTGATGTTGGAGCAATATTCTTCACTACATTGGCGCAATGTTGCTGGCGCGCATTATTCATTACCATTATTGAGGCTCATATGCCTCAATAATAGTAATGGATAATGCGCGCCAGTGCCAGCCAGACAATGCGCGTAATAATATGCAAACAATCAAAGTAGCTGTATACAAATAAGTCGTTACAAAAATTACTATAGTTCATCTAATCTAAGAAGTTCATTTTGACGTTTCACATTGTTTAATACACAATAACCTTGGTCAAACGGGTACACATCATTGCAAACAATAAATCTTAAATTTTAAAACACTGTTAAGTTATTTATGTAATTAACGTTGCAAGAAAGTCTTATTATTGTTGCTTGTACAATAATCTAATGTTGAAACACGTAAAACTAATTTAAAATAATAATAACATGTAAAATAGTAATTGTTATTGACGATGTTACAATGGAACGTCATCACGTCCTATACAGTAGTGCTTGACAACTTCCTATTCACGAATATCCAAATAATCGATAAAAAAATTAGAATAATATAATTAATCGAATAGACTAAACTTTCAAAATATTTGTATTAAAATAAAACCGTGATTCCACTTTTCCTTTCATTGGCTGAACTGTAAGCAATATCACCACTTATCATTCAAGAACAACAATACCCCTAAAAGCGCCCACCGGGTGAGCCACCGTCGCCAAGACCCAGTACTGGTGGCTATGGGAGGAAATACGGCATGATAGGGATTTCGCGCTCTGCTCTATCGTCGCCCAGAACAGTACGGGTGGAGTGTGACCTAGCCATGACCTGTCAAAAAATAAACCCTAAAAGCAAAACTCTATTGAATCGAGTTACTCTGTACAACCTAGTCGGTAGTGCAGCCATTTTGGAAGCGGACTGTGCGTGTGTTTTGTGTTGGTGTGAAACTTTTTTTGTCTCGGCTCTACTTTGGACTGAGCTGGCATTAAATGTTGACCTTAACTCCAACCATACTTGACTCTGTTTACGCAAATCTTATTTATTGTTAAAATAATGTCTACAAAAGGACGTAGTTATGCTTTGAACGCTTGTGATTTGATCGTGAAATTACACGAATATTCTGAACGTGAGTCACAAAACGGTGGGCCTCTACTGCCAGTGACACAAGTACAGGAACATGTTGTCGAGGCACTAGGAATTGGTAAGCGTAAAGGGCTCAAATTAAAGGTAGTAAATATCTTAGTGTATTAAATATCTTGAATGTGAAATTGAAATTTTATAATATAGGTATTATACTTCATTTTCCATTTATATGATCAATGTAGCAATGTCTAAGCCCATATGTATTACAGGCTACGCAGCACACCACAATAGGAAACCACCCTTCACAGTAAAGAAAATGGAACTTTTGTTGAAGGAACCATGTTCCCAAAGTCTCAAAAGATGACTGGTTCGAAGTGGTGGAGAAAACAAAAAATAATATAATGAATGATTTTGACAGAGATGTAAATTTCGTCAATTTTATTGATAACTAGCAACCCGCCCTCGCTTCGCTTCGGTTATAGGTTATAGTCGTTTTACCCGCGTAGTTCCCGTTCCCGTGAGAATACCGGGATAAAATATAGCCTAGTTTACCCCCTGATATTATAGCTTTCCATTGGTGAAAGAATTTTTGAAATCGGTCCAGCCGTTTACAAGATTACCCGGAACAAACAGACAGTTCCAACCATTTATTTTACTTTTGACACATGCTTTAGGACGTAACTGTTTCATTATACGCAATTATTAACTTTGAAACGAGTGAACAGAGAAATATATAAACTGCCCAATAATATTTATATATCTTAATTATTACCCACTAAATACATTAATATGCCGTAAATAGCTCTATTCATAAAATTTAAGTGATAATTCATTTCCGTTATAAAAAAAGTTCTATCGCATCTAGTGACAGGATCAAAAGTATTCGGTGCAAACTAATGAATCGCAAATAATCGATTACACTTATTTGCAGTTAAGTCAGCTGACAACTGAGTTTTGAATTGTTGTAATAGACAACACGTTAAAATTGTATCAGGGAGATATAAAAATCTTCTCATCATACCTATAACATGAAATAAAACAACCAAAATATTTTAATATTATTTTATTATAACGAATCGTCGGATTCTTCATACGAACTCGAATCGTCGCTTGAATCATCTGCAGTGTTTATTATTAACTCTTGTGTAGGTATGTTGTCAAATTCAATTTCCCGATCCCAATCAGAGAATATTATATTTTTTGTCTTGTTGACGACACTCGCCCAGTTTTCAGGCGTCACACTAGCACATGCGTTTTTTAAAAGTTCAAGCATTTTATTTGCTGTGAAAGGAGGAGTTGTATTGTTTCTTGCGGCGTGTCCTTTGACTTGTGCCCAGATCATTTCAATTGGATTATATTGACAGTGGTACGGAGGAATTCTGATTACAACATGCCCATATTCTGCTGCCATTTCGTCGATGACATATCGTTTTGGCTGCTTTTTACTTTTTAATATTTTAAGTAATTCTACTTTTAGTAGGGATTCGTCCACATCTTCCCCATTATCACGAAGCCAGTTTATAATCTCGTGTTTTTTGTTGGCCTGTGTTGGCATTTTATTAATTTGGCGAGAGTGATAGGGTGCATTATCAATAAATATTGTTGATGGCTCTTCAAGTGATGTAAGCATTTCTCTGAACCACTTTTCATACACGTCCGCATTCATCTCCTCATGATAGTCTCCTGTTTTTTTTTATTTGAACGCTAACAGAGCGTCTGGTACAAATCCCTTTGTAGTTCCCGCATGGCAAATGATGAGGCGTTCACCTTTCCCCATTGGCACTGCAGAAGTAGAAGCAGCAGTATCGTCAGTCCAACCTTTTAGTATGGAATGATTGGCATTGAGCCAAGTTTCATCTGTGAAAACGACATTCGACCAGTCTTCTATTTTCTTCGCTTGTCTTAAAAATTCACAGCGAGACAAGGCTATATCACGACGTTCCATTAAAATTTTTCTTTTGTCGGATTTCTTATACAAGAACCCGATTTGGTGCAGCACCTTTGACAAAGAAGATTTTTGACCACGAAACAAGCCACAATTTCGTAGAGACGCTACTAATTTTTTCAAAGTAGGAATCTATTTGCTTGTGTAATAATTGTATATATGACGACGAATAGCATCAGTATCAAAACTGTCAATTGCTGTCACTTTACGGGGCTGACGTTTTTTCTTAGGCGTAGATAGCTTGTTCTGTTCAATACCACTACTACCATAGGCTTCTTTAGTGATTTTCGCCACCGTTGGAGCACTAATACCTAATGCTGCTGCAACACGGTCTCTAACTTGGGTTACTGGTATAAGGAATCCACCATTGCGGCTTTCCTTTTTAAAAAAATCACGAAGCCGCAGCACTAACTCTCTGGATTGTCCTTTAAGCACCATACCTTTCGGCATTTTGCAAGTAAAATCTTACTGGGAGGAACGATACGCTCAACTCAATCAAAGTAAGAACAATGAAATCAATACGGTGGAATATAAATACTCAACACAGCGTATGAAAAATATGAAAGAGCACTCAGCGAACAGAAATGTGACTAGCACGGGAGTCTTGTTGCGAGTGACAGACAACACAACAAAATGGCGTCGCCGGCGCGCCGTTCAGTGTTGCCAATTCGGCTTAAAAAAAAAGGGGTAGGCTGGATGAGAAAATTAGTGATTTACTACCGCAGACGAGGGCGCCATTGTCTCTAAGTAAAGTTTGGAGCAGCGGACCCCGCTTAATGGAAAAATGCTTCATAAAGTAGTTATTTTTTATTTTGCAAAGTACAAAGTAAAATATTTTGGGAGGACTGAATTAGTGGGTATGCAAAAATTAATGTGCCCAAATAACAAATATATTTACAGAAGTGAAGTTTTTAAATAATATGAAATATGTATTTAAGCAAAAATAAAATATCCGTGTTAAATCGATTAAAAGTTCTTCCTGACTAAAATCGATTATTACAAAACATAGTATCCGTAATACATTGGTACAACACTAATTGATCAGAATTCGACCTGCCAAAAGTAAAATAAATGGTTGGAACGAGTATAAGGACTTTGTATCTATAATTTTTAATAAATCCAATAAAAAAAATGCATTTGACATTTTAAATCCAACCAGACGAAAAATGCGGCAAGTCTGTTTCTGATATATTTATTTACTTTTAAATCAAACGATATAATTGTAACTATGGAAGGTGTTTTGTGGAAATGGACTAATTACTGGAATGGTATTATTTATTTTGTTTGACTAAGATAACATTATTATTCTTTATTGGTACAATTTTTGAGTCAATATTTTACTAGATCAAGAAAATTCAATATTCTCGTTGTAGGTTGGCAAACAAGGTGGTTTATTTTAGAAAATGGAATAATTTCCTATTACAAATCGCAAGATGAAGTTAGTCAAGGATGTAAAGGATCTGTCAAAGTATCAGTTTGTCAAATAAATGGTGAGTACTATCTATACTTTAAAAAGTACTAATGAAATATTCCTTGTTTTATTTATATTAGAGTATGAACTGCTATTTATAATCGCATAGGTCTTCCATACGTTTGTGGATATAAAGGCTGATCACCTTTGATGTATATCTGAAGCTATAATTGCAGTCAACATGCAGTCATTTCACATGTTTTTCTATACCATATTGTCGGTTATAATCAATTTAAAGTCGTCTATATGTAATACTGAATTGATAATCATTGACTATGACAAAAAAGAATATATGTAGAGGGCAGCAATCTGCCAATTTTTTGAGATGTAAATATATTCTGTAATTTATACTATTCCTATATATATGGTATATTATTGAATGAAAAATTACAGTATGTCAATCATGGGGCAATATGTCTTCTTTGGAATGCTAGGAAAATTGATGTACAACACTATACTCCACATATACTGTTGGCATAGAGTTTAATTTTGAGTTTCAATTTGCCATTTGTGATGTTATTTTGTTGTTGTTCTTCATGTTGTTTTCTGTGTGGTGATGGAGTAAGAATACAAATCACCACTCCCTGTGGATGTCTTAAAAGATGACTAAGGGATATAATATGCATATAACATTTATGGAAGAGAAGGAAAACTCAAAATAAAATCCTTTACCGGTTGGTAATGTCTGATCAGCATTGTATAATAAGGACAATTTCCCTCCTAATGTGGATGACGCTCTAGCCCAACAGTGGGAAGTATATGAGCTGAAATGATGATGTTATTTGCTTTCACTGCTTACATATAATGCTTATTACCAAGTGACCCATATTTTTATAATTTCTAAACTCCCTACTTCCTTATCAATTAGCAACAAAAATAGGACCAATATGTACAAGTCTAGTATTTTTGAAGACAAACAGGTCACATATATTCTCTCAATGGTACCTCACAATACGCACATAATTAACTCTACACATGAACATATTGCATTCTTAATCTATCATTATGGTTACGGGATAAGAACACTACTGGTTCCATCCCTTGCTTGCTAATGAAAGTCGTAAGAATAGTAGAAGACTTCTATACTCAAAATTGCCCAGAGTGCTATGGGGCTGCCTATGCTCGAAATTTCTCTGAGAGTTGAGTTGAATCCGAAATACAGAAATCCATAGCAAAACTGGTGTAACCGAGACTATTTGTAGAATTAGAAGATTTTTGAGTGAAGGTCACGTATAGAACGATGTAGTGTAGGATACCCCTGTACTAGGAGGGCAACCTGGTGAAAGTTGTGTGTTTTTGGTGGCACAGGACTGCACTTTATGGCAAAACATGAGCCTGCACTTGGCAATGGATGGCGACAGGAAGAATGATGATAATTAAACTATTATTACTTGAATAAATTAATGATTTTATCATATTATCAGTAGTGATAACTATTATAGCACTAGATATCAGCATTAATTCTAATAACAAGTTTAAATTTTATGTTTCAGTGAATAACATAGATAATACCAGGTTGGATCTAGTAATTCCTGGTCAGCAGCATATGTATTTGAGAGCACCATCTCCACAAGACAGGCAGAAGTGGTTGGTTGCTTTAGGAAGTGCTAAAGCTTGTGTTGACTCAAAGGAATTGAGTGGTATGGTAATCATTTGCAATTTTATTGTGTCATTTATGCTAGAACTTATATGTTTATACAAGTATTTTAAGCAATGTTAGTAATTATATATTTCAAAGGGGACACTGTCACTTGTAATGAGGTCTCATCTAACATAGAAAACTCCAATTATTTTTGTAACAATTTTGTCATTTAATAAATAATTTATTATTATTTGTAAATGTGTGTACAAAAAGACAAGGCACTAGGCCTTGTCTTTTTGTCATAATTTCACTACTTGACATTGTATACCCTTTTGTAATACACAGTCTTGATGAGTTTTTAGTAGTTTTAGAGATTACCAGTAATAGCCAGCCAAAATTTCTTAAATGCATATACAAGTACCTTGCCTGAAAATTAAGTTATTCCCAAAAAAATTGTATGCTATATATGGTTAATTTTTTATGTATCTTGCATTGTTACTAGGGGATGCCCATATAAATTTAGTTAGCATTTTGTTTTTCAAGCTTATTTATACAGGATGTATCAGGCAACTGGTCAAACGGGAGATAGGCAATGGTGGTAGGAACCCATGAAAAAAAATTTGAAGGAAAAGTATTGATTCGTTAACAGGTTCCCTGTCTGGGTCAACTGGTCAAATGGGGGGTAGGCAATGGTGGTAAGAACCCATAAAAAAAATTTGAAGGGAAAATATTGATTCGTTAATGAATTAGAGACATGTAAAGTTTTCAATTTTGTCATTGTTTTTTCGTTTAAATCTGATTGAAATGTATAAAGTCAGTGATACTTAATCTGCAACATATTCGTACTTTGTTAAATGTTCAATAGAAATTGAAAAAATCAATGATTACGGTCGCATAAGCAAAACGAACTTCGCCTTAAATCAGCTGATCGGCCGATTATCGTCGTCGAGTCACGTTTGTACCTACAGTCACATTGAAGCGTTTGCGCAATTCTAGGTATGTATGAATGAAATTATACTGTCGAAGCTTTACATGCCTACATGTATCCTGTCTATCCATGCGTAACATTTAAGGCGTAGACTGTTTGACGCACATTTTTGAAATTACTATAACTTATGTTATATTGTTTTTTATGTAATATACATTTTAATTATGATCTATGGTCGGTACACTACAACATACTCGAACAGTTGCTCCATAACCTGATACACCCTGTATAGTTGTCTTTAGTGTTTTTGGATATTATTTATTAATTTTGAAGGTAACCACATTCATATGGGTGGGAAAAACAGTAAAAAAAAATGCATCACATATGATACATGAGCGCGTAACATTTTTAATTCCATACGTCCCGTGTATCATATATGGTATGACTAATTTATTGTATATTATATATTTTGATAGTTGATTTATTTGTTTATTATCTGTACCAAAAGAAAATCAAAAGTAATTTATGATATTTGATTGACATATTTATATTTTATGACGAAAAAACCGCCAAACTTATTAACTACCTACATACTTGTCAGCTTTCAAAATATAAAATCTGCCATTGTTTCTATTTCATTCAACTACCCAGAACTACGTCCTCGAACATGGGTTCTCGGTCGAAATTTACAGCTGAAGATATTCAGCTGTTATTAAAGTGAAGGGGAGGAGAATTTTAGTGATAGAAGTAGTGAATTATATCAACCTCAGGAGAATGAGGTAAGAAATGAAGAGGAGAACGAAGGAGAAACTTTAAGCGATATTGAAAGAGAAGTATCCAGGACAGCAATTTTCATTCATTTGCATTGGTCCAGTAAAGAAATGATGCTAATACTACTGCTGAAAGTTTAGTTTAATATATTTTTGAAGAAAATTTGATAAAATAAATATATAAATACATCACAACAGTTTTTCCTTTATTTTAAACTAGACTATGTACCCCACACGTCCATGTACTAACATACAAATTTATTCTGCTACGTCCATTGAAAAAAAGGTTTTGAAATCACCTATGAATTTGCTCATATTTGATACATGGACGTAGTAAACATGGTACAAATTTTGCGTCATGAATCATATATGATACATGGGATAGGGAACCTGTTCATGAATTAAAGACATGTATAGTTTTCAGTTTTGTCACCGCTTTTTCGTGTAAATCTGATTGAAATGTATAAAGTTAGTGATACTTACATAATCTGCAAAATATTCATACTTTGTTTAATGTTCATTAGAAATTGAATAGATCAATGATTGCATTGGCATAAGCAAGACAAACTTCGCTTTAAATCAGCTCATCGGCCGATGACCGTTGACGAGGCGCCTTTGTACCTACCATTGAAGCTTTTGCGCAATTCATACCTATTTATACTGTCATGTCTACATGCATCCTGTCTGTACATGCCTACATAATACGTAACATTTAAGGTATAGACTCACATTAGACACACATTTTTGAAATCACTATAACTTTTATATTTTATTGTTTTTTGTGTAATATACGAGTACATTCTAATTACGATCTACAACCGTTTAAACTACAACATACTCGAACAGTTGCCCCTGATACCTGATACACCTGTATATCTACCACAAAATAAACATTTAAATAAAACCTGAGCAAAGAATGGTTACCCATTTATGCTGCAAAACAAATTTCGATTCAAATTATTGCTGTTGAAGGGATTTTTTTTTGACAGCTATGATAAAATAAACTTTATTTGAATGGATATTTTATTATTTATATTACTAGTTAGATTATTATCTTATAAAGTTACGAACTATATAACAATCAGAATATTGAACCCAGGCAAGGTGTTGTCCAGGTTAGAGAGTTTCTATATCATCATCTTGGCTCGTATAAGTCCCATTGCTGGGCTCGAGCCTCCCGCACTATAGGAGGGAAAAAAACTTTACTATACTATATCTATCTATAAAATAAAATATATCTTTAGTTGCAGCTTTGGATGACGCGAATTCTTTGAGCCACAAAAAGTCCGAGTTGCGATTGTATTGTGATCTGTTGATGCAACAAGTACATGCCGTCAAGAGTGCCACAAATGCAGAAGGTGGACCTGAGATGCAGGTAATTAAAATTATAGTATCTACTTTTTCCTAAATAATTATAGTATCTACTTTTTCCTAAATTATAGTATCTACTTTTTTTTTTAGTCCGTGTGGTGACGGAGTAAGAATACAATTCACCACCCCCTATCTTACCCGTGGGTGATCGTACGAGACGACTAAGGGATATAAAACGCATATAACATCTATGCGAGAGAAGGAAAACTCGAAATAAAACCCTATACCAACACGTCTGACCAGCGTGGTATAGTAGGTCAATTACCCTTTCATTATGGAGGAGGCCCGAGCCCAACAGTGGGACGTATATGGGCTGAGATGATGATGATGATCTACTTTTTCATGTCACATATAGTGTATTGGTGTAAATAGTTACGTGCTGAGTGTTTGTTCAGTTGACATGCACAACAAACGTATTTCTGTGATCCACAATTTATCCTATTTTAATAAACTTATATGTATACTGAACTATATGTTTCATTTATAATTTCAGTAAGTGGGTAGTTGTAAGTGCAGGGTTTTAGTAAAACGTAGATCTTAGGTTTAAAGTTGACTATCCCTGCTTTAGGCTTATTCATAATCTCGCCAGGTGTGATATATTTCAAAATCGAAGTGTCAAAATGGGAATGCACTTTTTGTCGGAACCTCAGCAGGAGAAGAGATACTCAAAGGGCAATTGAGTTTGACATCTAATTGAGTCCATTGAGTTGGACATCTAATCAAGGCAGCAGTATCTGTGGCTCACTGAATAAAGGGGGTATAGCAAAATCTCACAAAAATTTTTCATTGTTTGAGCTATTAACGTTAGTAATATAATCATGTGAAATGAAGATAGTCTGTAGGGTTCACTCTCAACTAGGTTGTTCTAAATATACAGGGTGACTGGTAAAAGATTGTACATATTGAAGGAGGGTATTCAGTACTCGATTCTGATACCGAATATATAAAAAAAATTGGTACTTAAATTTTTAACGAATTATCTTATAAAAATATTTAGTTATGGACACATGGGATAGGTCAACGTACGTCAGCAATTGTAGGTACTAAACAGTTCGCGCATTGAACTAGTTACATTTTAGGTAAATATTCTACCTATGCAACTCGACCCAGTAGGTATTTTTTTTTCATCGCGGGCCGCAGACAGAGGTCAACGTACGCTGGCAAACCTATTGTTGTGATTAGAAACAAATCACTTTATCTCAGGATTGGTAAGAGCTATGAATCTGCAAATAACTTTGTGTTTTATGACATTATTCTTACACCTAGTTTAAGTAATTCTAGTAATAAATATCCAAAATCTTGACAACAGTGCAAAATCTTGACAAAACTGTTACTCGATATCGGTATCTGTGTATCGCCAGTAGGGTGACAATATTTTTGGAAGTCTTGTCATACTAATATTGTTGATGTTTACTATGTAGTTAATTAATATTATCTTCTTTTTACACTTTTATTAGTTACATGTGGCCATTATCTATCGTTTCCTTGAATATGTACAATCTTTTACCAGTCATACTGTATAGATAGAGATAAAGACGAAAGTTTATCGCTTTTTCATTATAATTTTTTTTTTTTTATTTTCAGAAAATCGATGATGCGTCTAGCTTACTTACAGCCACATGTGACACCTTCATAAGAACTTTAGAAGATATAATGCGATTAACTTCTACAGTTGGTACAAATGCTGCACCATATGATATGCCTGTTATAAAAAATAGCACTGTTCAACCTCAACTAACAACTAAGACATCTAAACAAAGTATATCTAGAACATTATCTCAAGAGAACAGGTGAAAAAAATATTATAGGTGTAAAAGTTCATGTATCTTTCCTGCCCCATTTTAGCTACACTGCTATAGTAAATATAATTACACTTCTATATATAATAAATAGTGACGCAGCTTAGTTCCACAACTGCATTAAGTGCATAGGTGATGTCCTATTTCTAAGAGGACAATATGGTACATTGTCTCTGACACAAGTTCAATGTGATGATTTTTCCTTAGAAGTTCATTTTGATAATTTATTGCTTACGATATAATTTTTTGTGATACTAAAATTATCTAAGATAATAAGTGCTGTGTGGTAGCGGCTTCGAATACTATCAACCCTTGCTTTGCTCGTGGGTGTCGTAAAAGACGACTAAGAGCCCTAGATTGACCCGGACCAACTCCATCTGGTACCATTTGGGTCAACGATTACATTCCCAAGGAGGGTTGACGTCAGGCAGGCGGCCGGTCATAAAAGTCATTGCCGAAACTTTTTGCAATATGTCAAAACAGATGACATATTGCGTCGACCCCAAGTAATTGGGATAAGAGCAAGATGATGATGATGACTAAAATTATCTAAGATAAAGGTGAAACCGTTTTTTCAAAATAATTCATTTCTTAGGGACATCAGAAGTCATAATTTCATATTTGATCATATTGGGGAACATACCCATGCTATGTGACTCAATTTTTACAATTATTTTACTCCCTCTCTGCAGTGATCACTTATGGCATACGAGATCAATCAGCCAGATCCACTAGTTTTTATGTAGTAAGTCATTATCATGGTTATAAATATTTTTTGTAAACAAGTTATTTGATTTTTATTGAATTTAACACGACTACAGGACGAAAATCTAATCCCCTCCCCTGCCTATGTAACCAAGCATAGTGCTTTTGAAATCCCCCTCTCCTTGAACGGATCACATAGTATGGGTATATTCCTTTATTTTTCATATTTATTCACACTTAAAAAATATATTATATACAGACACAATTGCAATTTAGAAAATTAGTGTTTTTATTTAATAGGAAGAGGTTTTTTTATAAGCATCACCTGCACCAGGGATAAATCCTTTTGTCGCCGACACTTTACAAATCTGTATTATGAAACATTAATTCGGACTCAGGATAATTATTTCTGGATTACTTAAAGAATTGTCTTAGGTGGGAATCGAACTCAGTCGAATAGCGACGTATGCATTCGAGGTGACGTCTTCGACAATTATACCGTTACTTCGGGCAGGGTATGATCTAGCCTACTGAATGTACATTGTTGTGATCACTGATTATAAATGGCATATTTTAGTTTTTCGGTACAAACTAATGAATAGCTCTAATTTTTGTTGTTGTATAATTGTCCCTAAAGGGTTATGTATAGCTATAATAGAACCTCATTTTGATACGTAACTTTTACTCTATGCAAAGAGCAAGTCCTTTTTCATATATTGGCTACAATTTCAACCTTCAAGTGGCCAAAATTTTCACTAGAAATATAATGATGCTGTTTGAATACCTTATTGTATGCAGTCATATTCATAATGGCATTTAACTGATGAGGCTTTCATTATATAGATAATTGTAATAGAAGAGCTGGAAAAGATATGTTCACAGATTACAATTTTCATATTGATTGGTTATGTACTTATAATATTTAAAAATTATTCATTCTATTTATCGTTATATACTTGTATTATTTGATTGTTAAAACTTTAATTAATTTAATTTGGTCTAGTTTATTTTTATTCTAGTAATTATGTAGTGTTTGCATAATATATTGCTGTGATATAAATAAGCTGCTGATAACTATTTTATCTGTGTATATCTTGTGTACACATTAGTATTTTAAAATTGTGTCTATTTAAGAACAATTTTTCTAGGTTGTTGTAGACTATTTTTTATTTAAAACCATAGGTAATCTCAATTATTACATTCCTTTTTTTAAATCATTGAAATGTTATTTTAATTTAATATTAAATTCGTATATTTCAAATCTTTGTAGTATTGTGAATGTAATTATAATATTACTTTTATTTGAACCAGACAGAAGGTAATAATTTAATTTTAAAAAGGTTTATAATGTTTTAACTTAGATATCGATTTAATTTAGTCTGATAATAAAAAAAAAAAAGATTTGAAATATAAATAAAAACTAGATAAAACAAATATTGTATTTTTATTTTAAACCAATAACTAAATATAAGTATGCCAATTGTTGCATAATATTAATACCAATTGATTCATAATATTAACTACCAAGAGGGTTCACCAAATCTGAGAATTGTTTTTTCTTGAGCATCTAATTCCAGTCCCATTTTTTTCCTCATGTAAAAAATTGTGCAATCTCTATTTGTGCACAGTACTTCTTCATGAAGACTGCCTTGGCATCTCTGACACTCGGTCCAAAGTCTTGAGAACTTTTCTTGTAATTGCCTTGATTTAAATATTTCTGTAATATATATTTGCTTTTCTTTATGTAAGCAATGATTGCACAAAGCTTTCACATTATCATTAGGCATCACAGTTTTGCAGCCTATACATTTTTCTTTCTTTTTTGTAAATGCAGCTAAACCTCCAACTTTTGAAGTAACCATAGCTTTTGTCCTAGTATGCTCTCCTTTAAGAAGTAAGGACTCTGCTTTTTCACCTAATATTGGTTCAAAGATTCTCAAAAGGGGTTTGGATAATTGGTTTTCCATGTAATAGTTGAAATCAATTGGTATACTGTTCTCCAATACATAGATGGGATCTTCTGCTTTCATATATGCCGGTGTATTTTTGGTTGCACAACAAATAACATATGGAACTCTGTCACCAAGTTTAGGTGCAGTGCCAGCATCTCTTTTCTTCATTTTATTAGCCAACTCAACGTGAGCTTGTTTAGCAGCATAATCATTTTTTGTTAATTCTTTAGTAATAACAAGTTGAGATATATCTATACGGTTACATAATAAATCAGCTATTATTTGCTTTGCATAATTTACAGCACTGTCTGGATCCCTATCAATCAGAAGTTTTTGTAGGCATGTGCTCATCATATTTGAGACTAAGGGACAATTGTCTCTTCTAACTGTTTCAATACCCTTGCAATCCATTTTATCATATTTATCTGGTTTAGTGAAATATAGGCCCGCATATCTCTTTTTATTAATAAGTAAATATGGGTAGTAGACTTTTTCAAATTCAAGTTTGATTGGCTTGACAAATTTTGCCGTGACAAAATCAGCAGCCTCCCTACCCAGCTCCATACTTTCTTCAAGAGTTTTAACTCCAAACTTAACCATTACAGAGTCAGTATCACCATAAATGACAATAGCATCTTCTTTATAGCCATTTGCTTTAGTATATTTTTTTTCTACTTCAGTTTTTGTGAACTCTATCATTGTTCTTCCATATGATGTAACACTACCTGAAATTTCTAAACATGGTAATTTACCAACTTGTGCACCAGTAAAACCATATACAGAATTAGCGCTAATTTTTAAAGCAAGTTGTCTGCCATCCAATACTGATCGTTTAAATGGATCTTTCTCTTCTTTCAAGTCAGCTTTGGCTTTCTTTCTTGCAGCAAGTAAGGATTCTAAGATTTCAGGTAATAGACCCTTTCTAATGCTTGCTTTAACAAACATATTTTTAGATGGAGTTACAGTAAAGTCATCACTATTCAAATTAACTTTGTCTTGCATGCTAGGTGGGACTAATGTTGTATAACATAAATTATGCGCCATCATAATACTAGGATACAAAGAAGCAAAATCCAAAGTTGAGATTGGATCAGCGTAATATCCCTTTTTAGGTTCAATCACAGTAGCGCCTTCAAATTGTTCATCTGAACCTTGACCATGATAAGCTGGCATTAAATATCCAGCATCTTTAGCCTTTCTGAGTAACTGACTCACTACTTTAATTTGCTGACCTCTAGTAAGTAAGCAGAGTAGAGGTACACCAGTTACTCTAGCCATTTCCATATAATTAATAATACACATTAATTTATTTAAAAGCTTTAGTGGCAGATAGGCATCTTTTAGACAGTACATTGCAAGTCTTCTTCTAGTTTGCTCACTTTCATTTTGCAAGTCTGCTATAATGCTATGATGCACATCTTCTTTTTGTTCTTGAAGAAAATGGTAACTAACTGCATTCAATGT
This sequence comes from Lymantria dispar, assembly GCA_032191425.1. Lineage (NCBI taxonomy): Eukaryota > Metazoa > Arthropoda > Insecta > Lepidoptera > Erebidae > Lymantria > Lymantria dispar. The sequence goes on along the minus strand of CM063444.1, from coordinate 24,816,686 downwards.
GTAAGACCTAAGTTTATAATCACGAACAAGAACAATCAAAAGATCAAAAGGCACTCTTCCCTCAAAGTTAATGCTTTTATTTTCCCTGCGACCCATTTGCTTTGATTGTAATACAGAATCCTTTATAACTGACTTAATATTTCTAATACGTCCTAAAAAATCAAAGTTATTGACCTTTAAATGTTTAGCTCTGTTTATAAGGTATGGCCAGTCAAAATTATTTATGTTATAACCAGTTATAATGTCAGGATCAAGTTCACGGAAGAAATCTGACCATTTAGAGAGCATCTCTGATTCTGATTCAAAACTCAATACTTGTGAGCCCACTATAGGAGCGCATGTTTTTAAAGTAAAGACATTTCTAACATAAGGTTCCATTTCTCCTTGTCTAATAACCATAGATGCAATTTGAATTACTGGGTCATGTTGGGGTTCTGGAAAGATACCTTTTCTTCCAGCACATTCTATATCAAAACTAAGAATTCTGAATGGCGCTACTGTAGACCATTCTCCTTCGGGTTGATGTGCTATAAATGCATTCCAAGCTACATCTATCTCTATTTGGCATCTAGATTCAGGTTTAAAATGTGTATCATTTGATCTTAAAAACCATTTCCCTGCTGGGATTTCAATCCAACTACAACCAACCACAGAAGTGTCTACCATGAATCGAATATCAAAATCAATATTGCTTTCATAAAATGATGGGTCCATTAGTCCAAAAGAAGTTGGTTGTCGTTCCATTAGTCTTTTAGCTGCCGCAATCAACCTAGGTAATGCAACAGATATTTTAGTAAAAGTAATTTCATTATCTCCTTGGTAATACATAATTGATTTGGCTTTGACTAAACGCACCTCTAATACCGTTTCTTTAAGATTGTCCTTATTAGATCGCAAGTCTTCTAATATAGCTTTATTTAGATTTGATTTCAATTCATGACATGATGAATCAGTGAAATTTAGTGGAACTGTCACATAGAAATAGGGGGTAAATCCATGCACATGACAGCAGACAGAATTGCCATTCATAGTAATGCCATACATTCTTACAATAGGTACAGGTGCCAACTGCGAACCGGGCATTCCTGGCATTGGCAGTCCATTATAATGATCTATGTCAATTTGTTGGAAAACAATTTTTTCGATTTTTGGATTGAACGCCGGCGGTGGAGGTCGCGACCATTTCATGTTGGTAGACTGGTTTTCCGGTCCATCTCCAAAGACTTGTTGCGACTCTAATTCAGTTGTATCCATGATAGCCAGTTGCTCTTCAAAGCTACAGGGCATTTCATTATCTTCATCATCGTCTCCTGATTTAAATCGTTTAGGTGGCGGTCCTTTGAATTGTTTTCTTTTATCCATTGTTATTTATTTATTAACAAGTTTGCCCGGCTTCCCGCCAAAATCTGTTAAGCATGAAATTACTGTTATTGAGAGCTACTAAATATACATAAATATGTACTTACAACTTTCTTATATCACTTACAGATAACTTTCGAGGGGAAATATGATATGAATTATCATATAGAATGGAATAACTGGACGTTGGCGAAATAATTTTTACAAATTTAAAGCACTCAGGAACATAATAATCACAATGACATTAGACATTTTTTTTTTTTGGTTCTATACTAGGGATGGCGATCTGAGATCGATTAATCGAAGAATCGATTTTTCAGGCCCAAAAGATCGATTTTTAAATCGATATGTTGTACTATGAAATTTTCCAAATAATTTTTACAAATTTAATGCACTCAGGAACATAATAATCACAATGACATTAGACATTTTTTTTGTTCTGTACTAGGGATGGCGATCTGAGATCGATTAATCGAAGAATCGATTTTTCAGGCCCAAAAGATCGATTTTTAAATCGATATGTTGTACTGAATCGATTCAGTGAATCGATCTTTCTTCCTTGAAAATCGACATTCGATTTTTTTCTGTCCATTCGATACTAAGATAAGATATGAGACACTTTCAGATGTCCTATAAAAAAATCTCAACACAATCCTACTGGGAGAAAGGTACCCCATACTTTAAAAGTGATTCTTCAATACTAGTGTTCCGTTTTCAATCGATTCATATCTATATTATTGTAAGACATTACTCTCTCCAGATTTCCTAAAAAAAAAAAGAGGTCATCACAATCTCGCCAAAAAAATATACAAAATACTTCGTATAGAATTGGAAGAAAATTCAAAAAAAAGATCGATAGATCGATTAATCGGGGATCGATCCTTCAGACCTCGATTTTATTGTGAATCGATTCTTTGGACGACGATTCAAATTGATTCAAGAATCGATCTTTTTCAGAAAGATCGCTCATCCCTATTCTGTACTTTCCCCTCGTCTTTATATGTTAGAACTGTCAAAAATATATCGATATATTGAAAATTATGTTTAAATATATCGATATTTTCAAATACATATATCGTTATCGGAATACGTACATCGATGAAATATCGATATTTACATTTATGAGCTCTGTATTAAAAAAATGTATACCATCTTTTCCGTGTGGTGACGGAGTAAGAGTACAATTCACCACTCCCTATTTTGCCCGTGGACGTCGTATAAGAGGACTAAGGGATATAATATGCACATAAGATCTATGCAAGGGAAAGTGGAAAACTCGAAATGAAACCCTTTACGAACATGTCCGACCAGTATGGTACTGTAGGTCAAACCCATTATTTATACAGTAGGTCCTCCCATTGTGGAGGAGGCCGGCGCCCAACAGTGCGACCTATATAGGCTGCGATGATGATGAAACCATGGTGATGCAAGCATAGTCGAGGCAAAACCGACGAAACGAACGGAACTTATTTAGTCAAAAGTCGAAAATAAATATTCATTTGGGCTTTAACTATGATTTTTATTCAAATTTGGGGAGTAACTTGTCAAACCTAGGAGCATCGAACTATAACATATATCTATACAAAATTACATCTAGTTTTAGTAACTACCTTAATTTAAATAAGATAATAAGTACATTATAATATCAATAAATTAGGCAAAGTGAAAAATCATAACATAATGTAAATAAAGTTTAGTAGATTAAGTTTACGTTGATTTTGCAGATGAAATAATCTACAAGAACAAATAAAATATATTAAAAATTAAAATCGGATCTCGATATCTTTTTTCAATATCCAACTACCGAAACGTCCAAAAAATATTATTAATTTGAGAAAAATAAAATAATATTCTATTAAAATATTAGATATTTTGAAATAAAAATATTGATGTTTCGATATATCGATATTTCGATGTATCGATATTGAATGAACAGCAACATCATTACTATTATATACATCATTATATACAGATTGTCCCGTAAGTAATGGACCAACGGGCTATGAGGTTTTTTGGCGGGAATCTGAAGTGTCATCTGGTGTTCTTGTATTATATTCAATATCTTAGTGTTTTAACGTGTTATATTAAATAATTTTGATGACATTTTATGTAATATATAGTGGCAAAACTGCTGAGGTGTAGTGAATATGATATAAAATTGCTATACATACCTTTTTGTTTCCACCAAAATTCTCAGAAGATACCCTTAACAGTGGCCATTACACTATTGAGGACGACACTGACTTACTGACAGACCATTACTGACATGAAGAAACTGAGAACTTGAAAAGATAATTATAACTCGACACTGGCAAAAATGGCTCGTATTTGTAGCTGATTGTCAAGACAAAAAAGAAGAAGAAGAACGGGCTACGAGGCGTAGTGAAACTTATTATCTAACAAAAATAATCAAATTTATTGTCCTAGGTCTTGTAGTTATGAAGTTATGATTTTTTTTTCAAATGTGATGAAAATGTCATCCATGTACGCTAATATTAAATTTTTCAAGATCTTTTTTTATTTTATTGATATTTTTATTTAAGATAGTTAAGAATACATTAGCCTTCTTAATTAAAATGATATTCAGCCATTATTCTTAATAACATGGACATTAAAACATACAATAAGTGCAAATTTTAAATTTAAAAATATTCTAAGTTAAATTTGAACCAAGCTGGTGTAAAAAAATGTATTACGGCCTTCATGAAATGTATTTTGAAAACATCTACATTGTTCAATGCACATTGAACATGCAACGCAGCAAATTCATAAGTAGAGCATGTCAACATACAACAGCGCAGATTTGCAAGATTTGCACTGACATGATTAAAAACGCTGCGTTACACTTCACACTTACGACACACTAACACAAAATGGTATATGTGTGTATTAGCAATAAATAGTATATAAGGTGTAAATATTGTAAAATAAATCAGATTTGAATTTATTCATTTCTCAGTTACTACACTCTCACTGCGGCCAAGACACCCTTAGCCGTCAGTTCTGATCGGTCTTGTGAGTCTGCTTGACCGGCAGTGAGAATTACCAATCCTCCACCCAAACCTCCATCTCACTGTGGCCAAGACACCCTTAGCCGTCAGTTCTGATCGGTCTTGTGAGTCTGCTTGACTGGCAGTGAGAATTACCAATCCTCCACCCAAACATCCATCTCACATCTACCTGTCACCTTAGGTAGCGCGGTGCAGGTATCCTATCAGATAGGCTAGGAACTTAAGGGCTTTAGGTACATCAAACTATAACCTTAGGTTCTTCTGTCAAACACGGCGTTAGTCCATAAGCCCATACGACGCCGTACATACATCTAATACCAATTACATAAAGATATAATACGGTAGTATAAAGTAGTTAATAATTGTTAAATTACTTGCACAGTACGCTAATCTCTAGAAGTTTTCAGGTAGACAACCCATTATGCGATTCCGAAAATTGTTGCACAAAACGGGGGCAGAATTCTTTTGTATTATTTTGGACCAATCTTAGACGTTAGTCAAACACTCTCCGCCTATCTAAAGTATAATTTTAAAACTTGATTCGTTGATTCGTTTCGTTGTTCGGAGGTTGAGGTTGGATTTTAACCACGAATAACTTTTAAACGAGTCAATTTAGCAAAAAATCATTTCAGACCTTTTTTGCAGATCGTTAAATTATCTACAAGAATATGTAGTGATTTTTACGAGATATTAATTCGTTCGAGTGCATCAAAAATCCAAACAATAAAAAATAAAAATTTCTATGTTATTTAAATGGGAAATCAAAAATCACAATGAGCGACCTCTTAATATTAATATTAAGGGCTGAAACTCTACCAGGATTTTTTTTCGTCATCTTGGACGATATTTTCGTAGTAGCTAAGAAGAAAAAAATTAAAAGTTTTTTTTGGCCCACTGTAATATATATATATATATATATATATATATATATATATATACACACACACACACGCACACATGTATTAGCTGTCGTGTTCAAATTCACTGATTTTCTTACGGTCGAAGAGCTTGTACTAGAGATGACCGTCTATAGTACAACTTAGTTTATGGTTCTGTACACTTCATAATTTGTGGTTCTGTATGTCTATTCGGACAGGCAAAGAGATGAAAGCTCATACAGCCAAGACTGAAACAATTTTCTTCATATCTTTTAAATTTCTTTACATCATTGTTAACTCGCTCACTGAGTGACTAAGACGTGTTTTGCACTACTTAATAAAGTATTTTGTGCGTGTTTCTTACTAAGCATCGGTGAACGACGGCGCGCTCGAGCGCAGCCGCTCGTTATCGCGATTTAATCCCGATGCAGTATGAGTGAAAGTATAGTTGAGAATGAAGAAATGAGCGATGTTGTTGATAATATAAATATAGGAGGTAGTAGTATGGAGGAAGAAGACCTAATTCGGCATGAAGTTCAAGTAGATGATGAAAACGTACACATTAAAGAGGGAGCGTGGATTTTGAATGAAGGTAATAAAAGACGAAAAGTTGAAAAGATAGATATTTGTATAACAAGCACCGAGAAGTTACCGAAACAGTTTTCATTAGCTAAACTATTCGATAAGGAAAAAATACATGGTATCAATAATTTAAAATATATAAACGCCTTTAAAATTATTGTCTCATTTAAAGATACCTTATGTGCGGAGAAAATTTTTATATGTCAGGCGATCAAAGATAAAGGGTGGAAAGTTTATAAGACCTGGGAGGTTGGAGTATCGTACGGAATTATAAGAGACATAGACCTGGAATTGTCGGATGATGAGTTATTAGAAGTAATAAAAAATAAAAATACCTGCGAAGTATTATCTATTAAGAGACTAAACCGCAGAGGACCTGAGACCGGGTGGGTCCCGACCGAATCAGTGCGCATATGTTTCAAAGGAAGTTCACGGCCACCATTTATATATATGCTTAATTTAAGAGTTAAAGTAGAACCCTATGTTTTCCCGGTAACTCAGTGTGCTCGTTGTTGGCGATTTGGTCATATAACAAAGGTATGTCTTTAAAAATTATATGCCCTAAGTGTGGAGAAAATCACTCAAATTGTGAGACAATTACCTTTAGATGTGTAAATTGCAAGGAAAACCATATATCACTCGATAAAAATTGTCCAATATATATCAAGGAAAAGAAAGTAAGGAGTTTGATGTCTGACTTTAACTGTACCTATCGCCGAGCGTTAACGATGTACGTACCTTCTTTCTCACCGCGACCTAATCCTCAATAAGCAAATAATATATCTAGTAGGGCTATCAATGGGCCGATAAATTCAAAAAATATATTATCGCATAATAACATGATAGAAGCTGAAAGTATGCCGACGGAGATTAGCCGACAACCTTCTAAAAGGAAAAAACGATATTCATCAGACCAAATAGTATTACAATCGAGTTCGTCATCATCGGAATCGGAAGGCGTGTTTGAAGGCGAGACATCCACACGAGCCAACGGCCGTACTTCTACTGGAGGCAGTCAGCGATCGCGACGACGGCCGCGGCGATGCCGACCCCTCTGAGTTACAACTACGAGCGCAGGCGGTGGAGAGGACTTATCTAATCCCAGTGATATATATATTAACATTACCGAGAATGAGTGCAATAAACCAAGCCAACCAGAATCGTTCGCTAATAAAAATTATACCTACAAAGAGTTAATTAATAAGATAAAAAGGTTGTTATTTTCTAAAAAATTCGGTTGGACGGAAAAAATCAATAAAATAATTAGTATTTCTATAGAATGGGTTATATCGGCTGTTATAAAAGTATGTCTGAGGTGTCCATATTAAAAAATCTAGCTGATGTATTTAAATTTAACATAAATGGCTAACTATAATAACGTTTGCAGAAATATAAAAATCAATATCTTACAGTGGAATGCGCAGAGTGTTAGGCCAAAACGAGTGGAGTTCGAACAATTATTAATACAAGATAAAATTCATGTAGCCGTGGTAAGTGAAACCTGGTTGGAACCTGGAAGCAATTTTAAGCTAAACAATTACAGTATCTTTCGAGCTGATAGAAATGATGGCTACGGAGGGGTTTGTATTATTACTCATAGATCTACAAATTCTTCACATAAAAATATATAATTGCAAAAAAATTATTGAGAGTATATTAGCGGTCTATTGCCCATCATGGGTGCACACGCGACGACATGACTGGGATATTATTTTTTCTCAATGTAATAAAAAATCCTTAATTTTGGGAGACTTTAATGCACATCACTTTACGTGGTCGTATAAAACCGATGCTAGAGGATCGCAGATATATGATTCGATGACTGACAGTAGCCTAGTTTCTTTAAATGATGGCAGCTATACCCGAATTAAGGTGGTAGCAGGTTCGGTACAGCAAAGCTCCCCAGATATCTCTCTGGCCACTTCGGATATAGCGTGTCATTTTAATTGGCGAGTAACTAATGAGACCTTAGGTAGTGATCACTTAGTCATTGGTATCAGCAATGTATCTTCATATAAGCCATATTTCGTCGAAAGACGTAACTTTAAATTGGCAGACTGGCATTCTTATACAGATTACCTCGACAAGAAATTTGCTAACTTCATTATGGCAGGAGATCCACAATATTTATACGACAAATTTATTTATCTAATTAATGAAGCAGCAAATGAGTTCATTCCGGTCAAAAAGCAAAATCTTAATCCTACCAGTAACTTTAAACCAAAGCCATATTGGAACCCTACCTTGTCTCATGCGATAGCTAAGAGGCGACGGGCTTTAGCTAATTTTCGAAAAAACCCTACACCTAACAATCTAAAGGTACTTAATGAACGTGTAAAAGAGTCCCAACAACTCATAAAAAAAGCGTCTAAAAATGGATGGCAGAAATTTTGTAATAGTCTGGATGAATTTTCTTCGGCAAGTGAAATTTGGAGTAAGATGAGATGGATGAAAGGAAACGTGGCTTACAGGTCATACGTTGATGAAAAAAAAAGTGAAGCCTTATTGTTAAACCTATGCCCTGCATATGCACTTCCTCCTAGACCTAACTTTAGCTCCCACAATATTACATTAGAAGAGAATATTGTGTTACATGAAATGGAAACCTGCATTAAGATGAGAGATAAGGCTCCTGGATCTGATAATATATCATTTTCAATGATAAAAAACCTACCGGAAGTCAGTAAGAGAATTCTACTCTCACTATATAATATATGCTTATCATCCGGCTTCACGCCTATACAATGGCGAGACATTTATGTGATGCCGATCCAGACACATGGTCGCGATCCCACACTTATTTCATCTTTACGCCCCATTAGTTTGATGTCTTGTATATGCAAAATCTTTCATTCAATTTTAAACCGTAGAATAGAATAGTATTGTGAAAATAAAGGAGTTTTTTCCAGTGAAACTATTGGTTTCAGAAAAACAAAATCTACTCTGGACAGCTTGACAAGTTTAGTGACTAGGATCCAAACAGGTTTCACAAGGGATCAGGTAACTTTAGCTTGTTTCCTTGACATTGATAATGCGTACAATAATATTAATATAAATGCATTATTGACGATATTAGATCAAATTGGTGTTGGTTCAAAAATATGTAATTATCTATGGAATTTTCTTAGCTTAAAGTATTTAAAAATTAAACAAGAACGAACTTTTATTGTACGAACTACTAGTCAAGGTCTATCACAAGGTGATCCGTTGTCCCCATTATTGTTTAATGTCGCCACGTATAATATCTGTAAATCAATCCATAGTGTCTTTATCTCCCAGTATGCAGATGACTTCGTGTTGTACATGCCCAATAAACATCTAGAAGATGCACGTTGTTCCCTCCAAGGTTCATTAGACATCTTAGTGACGTCATTACAAAATTTAGGGTTAAATATTTCTTCCCAAAAAAGCAAAATATGTATATTTAAAAAGGTATCAATAGATATAATAGCCTTATTAACATAGATGGTGCACCGCTGCAAGAAGTAGCCAGCGTTAAATATTTAGGAATGTGGTTGGATAGTTCTTTGAGATGGACTAAACACATTCATGAATTAGATCAGAAAGCCTACAAATACCTGAATATTTTAAAAGTATTGGCAGGCCCGAGCTGGGGTGTGCATCGTTATTAGGAGTCGAATGGATTATGGCTGTTTTTATACAATAATTCTAGTAAATCAAATTTATACAAGTTAGACAAAATACAAAATGCGGCTATGCGTACAATTGGTGGCTTCATAAAAAGTACTCCTATCCACGTGATGGAGAGTGAACTATGTGTGTCACCCTTACAAATTAGACGACATTTCCTTGCAAGTAAATTTTATTTAAAAGCAAGGTCATTATCCGATAACAATACTATTGACGTCCTAGAGGAACTAACATTGCTTATTTCACGTAGATATTGGAGACGTAAAAACATTCCAATTCTGATTACAACGCATTCAAAATTTAAAGATATAGTTGTAGACTCTCGCCCGCGTTTAGGTATGTATTCATTAGATCATTGGATAAACTGGTATGACTTAAGCAATATAGTACAACAAAATATTGAATTTATTACTTTAGCGAAACGAAACTATAACACAACATTACTGCACGAAAATTGTTCCATATATCTTAAAAATAAATATTCAGACCATTATAAAATATTTACTGATGGGTCCAAAGAAAATATATCATGTTCGGGTGCAGCATTTTTCGATCCACAACTTGGTCAAAGCGCAAAATTCCAAATTTCTGGCAATATATCTATAACAAATATTGAATTAATCGCCATCTCGGAAGCCATCGCCTACCTCAAATCCATAGACTTTGATAAATTTGTTATTTTTACGGACTCAAAAAGTGCTCTTCAACAAGTGGCTCGGTGTACTTCTTATTTAAGAAGCACTCCGATAGCTTATGACATTATGAAAACACTTTTAGTGATGACATCAGCCTCAAAAAAATTATTCTCCAATGGATTCCATCACACATTGGGCTCGCAGGGAATGAAGAAGCTGACTTTTTAGCAAAACAAGCCTGTAGCGAGGGTATCCATATAAATGCAATACCATTCTTCACAGATTGTTTACACTTAGCGCGAATACTTTGTCATAACTTGTGGAAGGTGCATTTTGATGAGCGATCTGTGGAGAAAGGTATCTGGTACAAAACGTTGCAAAGTGAACCTTGGAGGAATACGTGGTTTGACAGTTACAAACTGAATAGAAGGACACTTGTTACAGCCTTTAGACTCCGTTCCGGGCACATACCTCTTAATAAATTTGCTTACATGATGAAGAAGGTGCCATCTCCTCTCTGTGCTGAGTGTGATATTTTAGAAGACGCGTTACATGTGATGGTTGAGTGTGTCCGTAACGAGGATATAAGGAAGGAAAACACATCTGTTGCTGAGGAGTTGAGGCAACTTGGAGGTTGTAATATAATTTTAGCTTATCCTCTCAGTGAATCTGCTATTATTTTGTATAAAATAGTTGATAAAGGCATGCAACGTCGCTAGTCTATATATTATATTGTTACTTTAGTTTAGTTACTTTAGTCCGTATACTTTGTTAGTGTTAAGTAATACTGTGTTAAGTGATGGTCTAACGGAGCGGCGTAGTCCATTCAGACTAAAGCTCCTTAAATAAAGAGAGAAAAAAAAAATTTCTTTACATAGATTAGCTTATTTATAGTCATTGTCCGTCAGTAAGTCAAGTCGTTTCCATTATTTAGGCGCTGAAAACCTAATTAAATTATTTCTCTAGGAATTTCGGTAGGTTATGAAAATACACGTAAACCACTCTTATATCACATTCACCACACTGCAGCACATTAACTGTATTATATTACAATATCTAGTTGACCGAGCTTCGCTCGGTATATTTTTGTTGAACTTATTTAGATATATATTAATAAAAAATAAAAATTAAATGAAAAAATATCAAAAATTATAAAAAGAGCATAATAATAACACCGAGATTCGATCCCACGCTGTTTGAATGCCAAAACAAAACAAAAAAAAACCTGGACAACTTCCCAACTGAGCTATCGCCACTGTTAACGTTGACGGCGAAATTTTAATCCATATTCTATTGACATTTTATTTCATTATATTGATTAGCTAAATACACCGACAAAACAACATTTTTTATAAATAAAACACAGCTAGATCGATTTTTTGGCCCCGAAACCTCTAGTATGCCAAATTTCATCAAAATCGTTGGAGCCGTTTCCGAGATTCTGAATATATATATACTTATACAAGAATTGCTCGTAAAAGATATAAGATAAAATATCAGTAAAATTATTCAATGTAATACTATAAAACACTAAAACAATGTATAGGTCTTAGAATAATAACGTATAGAAGGTAAGTTCACGCACAAAAAGTGAGGCATTTCAATTGGAGCCTAATGGAGCTTACACCGGAACCGTTCCGTAATGTACAAGTCATTGTACTGCACGAACGTACGCAACTCTTAAAAAATAAATAGGTAATTATGACGGGTTGTGTGTGTGGTTTGTGTCAAATGGTGTCACAACACATTTGAAAAATATAAAAAGATTATTAACATTACTTTTAAAGGTAATTCGACGATTTATGTTAATAAAAACAAAATTTGATTTCATAATTTGTATAGTGGTGTGCGTATTATATACGCATGTAATCCGTCTGCGCGCCATTAGTATTTTAGATTCAAATTTTGAAAGTTCGAAGTATTGACACTATCCTTCTATACGTTATTATTCTAATAGCCCATACAGACGTTGGCCGAGCCTAGATCAACGCGAGCGTCGGCATTTGCAATTTGCATTAGGTACAAGGCGAGTGCTAGCGTCTACACGTTGGCCGAGTGCGGCGAACGCCAACGCGAGTGGCCAACGTAGACGAGCGTTTGTAGAAGTGTCTACACGTTGGCCTCGGTCAGTGTTCATTGTGCACTGAACACTACCGACGTTGACATTAAAGATCGGTATACACGACAGCGATAAATCGTAGCGACTGCGCAAACCGTTTGTGCAGTTAATCGAACGTCCATAGAGCGTACACACGACAACGATAACTGCGTCGATTTTCGTCCACACTATCGATAAAACTGCACAAACGGTTTGCGCAGTTATATCGCTACGATATATCGTTGTCGTGTATACCGGCCTTAACGTTGCTGCAGCTTCGACTATTTATTTAATGAGCGTATATAACTATTATCTCAGTGTATGTATACCGCAGTAAAGTGGGAAAAAAAGAAGGTGGTTGATACTGAGTATTCACAGAAATAGAACAGTGTAAGATATATCCGTGTGGTGACGGAGTAAGAAAAAAATTCACCAGTCCCTATCTTGTCTGTGAATGTCGTAAAAGATGATTAAGGGATATAATACATAATAAGCATATAACATATATGCAAGAGAAGGAAACCTCGAAATAAAACCCTATACCAACCTGTCTAACTAGCATGGAATACTAAGGAGGAGGCTCGAGCCCAACAGTAGGACGTATATTAGCTAAAACGATGATGAATGATGAAGATACATTTTGATACTATAGGTAACATATAGGGTGACTTGGATCTAATTATTTACGTCGCATATCTAGAAGTAGTGATGCAAATTTGAAAATATAATCATTTATATTGAGCGACAATATTACATTAAACACGTCTAACCGCGATGGATGTCAACCGTGTAATGACGACTCGGCCAACGTGTAGACGGCATTGGCCGAGCGTAGACGAGTGCCTTTGATTTGTGCACAAAAACCGACACCGAGGCGAAGTGAGGCAAGTGATCACGAGCGACGGCGAGTGACGGCGAGTGAAGACAAATCAGCTGTCCACACGTTGGCGCTTGTATTCACTCGGCCAACTAGGCGAGCGACGGCGAGCGTTGGCCAACTAAGGCAAATCGGGTGTACACACCTGTTGGCGTTCGCCATCGCTCGCCTGCACTCGGCCTTTTTTTTTTTTTTTTTTTTTTTTTTTTTTTTTTGTGTGTGTACAGCTGTTGGCCGCAGATGGCCTTGACAGCTTGACGCGGACTATGGGTGAGCGCTGAGGGCTCTCAACCCGGAGAAGAGTATGCTAAGCGACATCGCCCAAGGGCTCCCCCTGTGGGGAACGGACCTCGGCTTGGGGCGTCGCTGGAGGCAAAGTGGGCGTGCCCACGTTTTTAGTAGTGACTTTTGCGCGGCGCGGTTTCGCACCTCGACGGCGAGGGCGGAACCGCGGATATTTATTTGTTAAGGCCTCGCGGGCCGTGTAGGCTCTTTGTTGAGCGAGTGTGATATTGTCGTCCTCTTCGTCGAGGACGTGACGAGGACGTCGGATGGACTGCACTCGGCCAACATGTAGACGCCCTATAAGGTATAGGTACCTATTCATTTTTTCATACAGAGCTTAACATGACATTTCCATATTCGCGCCGAAACCTGACATTAGACATATGACATTGATGGATGTTCTGTTTGATTATTCGGACGGGCAAATGGAATAAAGCCCATACAGTCAAATCTTATACAATTTTCTTCACATATTATATTTAACACTTCTTCATATTAAGTAACTAATAATATAATTATTAATCAAGTCGTTACCATTAATTGCACACTGAAACCCCAATTATGATTCTTTTGAGAATTTTGGTAGAATATGAAAATACACATAAACCACTATTTTATCATATTCACCACTTCACATATTAACTATATTATATTACGTAAATTATCAGCAAAATGAGTCAATATAACACTATAAAACACCAAAAAATTAAAATAATTCAAGAGCGTAATATGATACTTCCACATTCCCGCCGAAACACCTTTTTTAACACGCTTTTATTAGTTTCACTTGTATGTATGCTTGTAATCAAACTCTTTGAGCTCGATTTTCTGCTACTTTGAGCGATTCGATTTTATTTAAACTTTGCACACCTGTCAGTCAGGTCGGCGCACTCCTCTAAAAAGTGAAAAATAAATATAGTTTAAAAAAACTAAAAACACGCTTTCAACTAACAAGTGTAAAATAATTAAGCGTGGGGTGCTCGATTTACGAAAATGTGGCACAAAGCGCCCCACGCTTATTTTACAATAATATTAATATGTTTCGTTCATTATTATTTTCTGTCTATATTGAAAATTAATTTACACTTTTTAGTTTAAAAAGTGTTTTTTAGTTTTTTAAACTATATTTTATTTATTGTTAATGGTGGCAAATGAGCAAGCAGCGCATCTGATGGTAAGTTATATTGCCGCACATGGACCTGTGCAATACTAGAGGTACAGCTAGGCTGTTACCTACCGCGAAGAAATTGAATGATGATAGTTTTACTCCACCTCATTTTTTTGGAGGTTATAGCTCAGTTATGCGCAAATTCTTTATTTATTAATTAATACTTTAATTAAAGTCATTGTCCGTCACTAAGTCAAATCGTCTCCTGCAAATTGCAATAGTGCTATAGCTACATGTTAATGGTTAAAATCTTCTGGGAATTTTGGTAGAAAACGAAAACGTATGTAAAACACAGTTTTATCATATTCATTATACATATCATATCATCATCATTTTCATTATTTCAGCTCATACACGTCCCACCGTTGGGCCCGAGCCTCCTCCGCAATAAAAGGTAAATCGACCTTACTATACCATGCTGGTCAGACAGGTTGGTATAGTGCTTTGTTTCGAGTTTTCCATCTCTTGCATAGATGTCATATGCGTAATTAGTATTATTACTCCCTTAGTCGTCTCTTACGACACCCACAGGCAAGAGAAGGGGTGATGAATTGTATTTTTACTCCGTCACCACGCGGAAATTATACTTACTTCTAGATTATTACGTCAATATTCCAACAATTAATACATACGATTTTTATTTTTCATGGCATTTATCTTTAAAATTGTGCTTTTTTTTTGGAGGTGGGTTACGGTCGGCGCACTCCTGGCCTGACTCCGTCCGGGGCGACAGAGGGGTGAAAGCATGCACACCCGTAATCCACCCGTATAGCACGTCGCCTTCGTCGTTGGGTCGACCACCGGTGCAGAGTTCCTTGACTTCAGTGGTCGACCCGACGGAAGACCCCGAGGGAGTACCCTCTCCCGTCACTTTAAAATTATGTTACACGAAATTCGATTCATTGATTTGACGAAGGTGTAGGTATATATATTTTGTTAAGTTCTTGAATATTTTAAAAAATTGTTATAATTAGACGGATATAGCACAATATAAGGCTCACTTATCATTTTAAGTAAATTACAGGCCTTAAACATGGCATGCACATTATTATACTCCTTTACACCATTTCATTTAAATAAATATCTCAGGAATTATCGCAAAAATTTTGGGCGCGAAAATAAAATAAGGCGAATGAAAGGTTATCGCTGTGCCATCGGTACCACCGTACCGTAGTGAACTTTTACGTACCCACCAAACCTTTCCAAATTTCTTCTCTACCTCGTACCTATAAGCTATAAGTTTATATAGATAGATGCTATGGGCACGCATTTTTCCATAATAGGAGAGAAATTGGATTAAATACTATAGTATTATGATGAGATATGTATGTACCTACGTCAACGTAAGAGTTAATACCTATGTATATAGATTGTTACGATACGGAAAAGAAAGTTGTGGTGACTGTTTTTTTTTAATCCGTTACTGGCTAGAGGTGTAAAGTTACATAAATTATTAGCAAATTATCATCAATATTTTGCACCGACAGATGAAGACCACCAAGGCACTTAGGCATTGCATACAGTTGTAGATGTATGATCGCAATCTCATTTACCAACCAAAGCAATAAATATAATCCAAATTTTGTAGATAGAAAAATTGCACGATTATTTTCATATTTTATGACATATATAAAGCGTTATTGGGATTTTCCGGTCAAACATTTTTATGCCAGAGCCAGGAAACGGCAAACAGCAATAGGTTCACCAGCTAAACATACGTGATTTGGCGGCAGATGAGATGGGCTTTTAAAAATATTTTTGAAGTTTTCTTTGCTTACACGATAACGTTTAGGCATTAATTACTTTGATATTATAGAATGATTATAAAATAAGCCAGCCGCCACGGCGCTGTACATTCGATAGCGGCAATGGTATCCGATGCGAGTTGGGTTTATTGATGCTTTGTTGTCTATACGCTATTTATACTTATCCAGCAAACAGCTGTATGAGATAAAACTCTGAATCGTGTACACACAATAAAACACCAAGTGGGCTACAATTCGGGCGGGAGCATTATTTCTCGTTGAAACATCATTCCACAATATACAGCCGTACACATTTCTATAAACAAATGAAACAGAGGTGCGTGGGTGAATGTGTACATTAGAAATTTTTAGTAACTCGCCGTTTTGTCAAATTAATTTATATTTTCGACCCGTTAAATGAGACGATTACAATGTTGTGGCGATAAACTCCTATTAATTAACGGTTTATTAGTTGTGCGACTTTTAAATTTTATAAATAGGGAACTACTGTTCCGTAATAAATAAGTTTGCAGACTTTTCTCTTTTCTTTTAATCTAGATTTTTTACATATTTAAGTTACTTCCAAAATATGTAATTAGGTTCAATGTGCTTTTAGTTACAGTCTTACTTGACTTAAACACTAATAACGCTACCTTATAAATTTTTAGCGGTTTTATTTTTTTAATCCATTGACCCTATTTTTTGAATATTAAAAATATTTATTTGCGTTATACCTACGTCAGAAAATTTAAATAGGCTGTTTGTACATTTTTGTGTTAGATTTTGAAAAAAAAAATCTCATTCGGAACTCCCTAGCCCAAATTACAATTCCAAAATATCGGTCTGTTAGACCATTTACAATTCAAGAACAGTTTATCTCATCTTGAACAAAATGAGATATGAAACTTTTGATTTAATAACAATGTTCGAGATGGATTAAAAATCTTACTCTGCTTATAAATATATTACGAGAAGACATCAAAAAAGGTTCTCAATTCGACTGATTTTTTTTTATTTTTGTTACCTCACACCTTTCGATTGGGTGAACTGATTTCGATGATTGTTTCATTTGAAAACTGGTGCTTCCCGTGCTTCATTTCAATTTGGTCCAGTTCTGATAATGGCAGTCTTGTGAAAACGGTTTAAGTCGGTTTCTTTTGCTAACATTTTAAATTATGTAAGAGATGTAGGTAAGCATGAAATATCATTACGAAAGAAGGACCATTCGCAACATAATTGTTCACATAGAAACTTTCTGGTTTGTTATTGCATCTATTATATCGTAATAAGGTAAAGTGCCATAAAGTGCGCGATTCACAAGCATATCACATTTGATAAGATACGCAATCTTTAGCATTATCATGCCTGCTCTTGTGGAATCGTATTAACGACAGTGCGCAATTGGCCACGATCGTAATTCGATATTTAATTAAGAAGGGAATAGGACCAAGTATATCTTTCTTTTATTTTAATAAATTTGGTTATTTTGATGAACGTAGCTATCTAGTTTGGGTTTCATTGGAACCACTATTATATGATTTATGTCATTTTATTCTTTAACCGCGCTAACTTGGGGTATCTTACTTTTTATTCCTCCGAATAAAAGTTCAATATTCTATTTAAATTTTATGAGCCCTTCGTAGGAAGTATGAGCTTATTAACATCTGTCATAAACGGAATTAAATTATAACTGCTAACTTGTTATTTTTCTCAGGTTCTATAGGTAGATACGTTTCGTACCCGTACCTAAGTACGGGCCTATAATAAGTGCGGCAAGTTAACCCCACGCTGGCAACAGGGGTGGCATACGGTTTTATTTCTTCTTTTTGTTTAATGGCAATAAGCTACAATAATATGAGCTATTGGTGCCGGTGTAGTTATAATATTGATTATTCACGTCTTTAGTCTTCGTATTTTAGTCAGTCGTTAACATTGATTTGGTGCTGACAACCAAATAAATCCTTTGGGAATTTTAGTAGAATGTGAAAAGGCACGCAATTCGCTATTAGGTATATCATATTCACTACATTTCAGCATTTTATCTGTAATTTATTACGTAAAATATCAACAAAATTACTTATTCAGTATAATAGTAACATAATTAATAAAATTTAAAAGTGTGGTGATGGAGTAAGAATACATTTCACCACCACTCTCCCTTTCCTGTGGGTGTCGTACGAGGCGAATAAGGGATATAACATGCATATAATATCTATGCAAGAGAAGAAAAACTCAAATCAATACCCTATACCAACACGTCTGACCAGCGTGTCATAATATCAATGTCAATTGGTGGATGACGCGCGAGTACACCAGTGGGACGTATGGGCTGAGACGAAGTGAGGTGACATGACATTTTGACATTTTTGTCAATAAGTCCCTGTTTTATTTCAAGTTTACCTTTTTTGTAGCGATGTTACTGCACATCCCTTATTCGATTTGTACAGACTGAAATTCATTTCTTAATATATTAACGATGCTTTTGGGTTACCATTAAATATATAAAATATTTGCAGAAAAGATTTGCAGACTATTTTTACTTATTGCTTCAAATAATAACCATCAATCAATCAATGCAAAAATATATAATTTGTTATGTGCTCTATGGAATTAGGTCAAGGAAATTAATTGCGTAGTTCCATCGCAAGGAGTAAGGAGTTGCTGCTTTTTTTTGACAGGCCCGCCCTAGTAATTGACTTCAAGTAGGTGCACGGCATTAGTACTGTATGACGTTCTGTTTTTATTTGTGTCGCTGTAAAAGACATCTTATTTTTAAACGAAGCATGTTGGCGTGAGATAAGTATAAGATGGGGATAAGTATTAAAGATGTAACCTTCTTTGATATTATAAACGCGACTGTTTCTTATGTTTTTACTTCTTAATTACTTCAACCTATTCGTCTTGAAATTTCTTATACACACTGTAAAGAATTCAGAAAAAGTTATATGATAACGACATTTTATCTCGGAAAAATGGACCTACTGTTCCTGAGGGCTAAAGAATTGATTGATAAACTTTATATTAACGCAAGCGAGGCCACGGGCTGAGCTAGTATGACTTAATTACTAAAATAGACATAGAAAATAAAATGATTTGCCATTTCATAGATATTATATAACATTTTGTACATAGGACAAAAGGACGTAGTGCAATCGAGAGGGTAAATAAAAGGCAATGGCAGGTCTTTGTCATATTCGCCGCCTTTTGCGAGCGAAGGAAGCGGCGGAGCGGGATTAGAAGGAACTCCTCTAGGGTGATACGCTCCACCGCTGATGACTTGGGTGGCGCAGGCTCCAAGTATTTGCGCCGGATGCTGTCCTAGCCGTAGCTGCAGGTGATCGGACTTTGGATTAATCCATCATCGACGCAAATCGCGTGAGGGCGATGCCGACTCGAGACAGCACCCGAAAAGGTAATCCGTCTGGCCAAAATCCATTAATGATAGGATCGGATATTGGTGGCCCGCCCATTTGGCACTAGAGAGAGGTAGAGAAGGATCGTGCCAATATATACTCTTCATCCACTGTACAGATAATACAATTTTGGCAATAGATCATCTTCAGATACCTGTGTGACGTTGTCCTCTTTGGGAATGGAATTGTTAATCAGACGGCATGAGATGGAGTTGGCTCAATTCTGTGTTAAGTTTCTAGGCACTTTTTACGACACCCTCGAGCAATGAAAGGGACACGTGTCCGGATCGAGTAAACGGAATGTCCCCTCATGTGGCGACGGTATAAAAACACAATTGTCGTTATTCTTTAATTGCTTGCTAGCCGATTCCTACTCTCCAAGTTGTAAGAATCGGCTAAGGTATAACCAGAAGAATGGGAAGCTTCACTGCGATCGCCAACTCACTTGTCAAGCAAAACAACAACCTTACCTCCATATCAGTACGACAAGTTATGTCATTTCGTTAACCCTATTGGTGCGCTTTCGTAATAAGGTAACATCATCCTACGGTTACAGTGTTAAATATTTTTATAGCCCGTTATTTTGAACAAAAATAGATACTTAAACCTCATCTTGATCGGCAAATGACCTATATTTTATGTACTATGCGTCAGTAATCAACGATATTGAAAAGACTCTACGGTTCTGAACGAAAGAAACTTGTTGTCAGCTTGTTACATCAGGTCAAAGCTAATTGGGCACTACGCTAAGAACATTCCATTTATCAATTTGATATCGCAATAGTTCTCAAAGAATAGTGGAATAGCTAGTCTGATGCCAGGAAATGAGACCAATACCGCAAAAAGGTCTGAAGGCAGATAGTAAAGCTGGTGTTAAAAAAGGCGATAATCTTGGAGCGTTCTTTAAGTATGGCCACCCAATTATTTTCGCGTCTCGACTGTTCGAAAAAGGCGATATTTAAAAAAATCAAAAGCACCAAAACACTGATTAAAATAATCAGTCTCGAGGTCAATCAGAAAGCTTAGAAGAATGTTTATATCCAATATTACGCAGTGTCTAATCACAAATGTCTATGTTGTTTATTTTACCAGCGATGGCTCACGCCACGAGAAATATTAGGTCTTTACCCACGAAATTGCCGTTATGTATGAAAAAAATTAAACGATTTTTTTTTCATGTATTTTTTATTTGTATTAATCGAAGTAATCACCCATGCAATCAATGCATCTTTGCCAACGCAGCGCCAGTTTATTGATGCCCTTCTTAAAGAAATTAGCTGGACGGGAGGCAACAAATTCTTCAAAGGCATTTTATACTGCCTCTCGGGTTTTGAATTTCTTTCCCGCCAAAAAGTTATCCAAATTCTGGAAAAAGAAGTAGTCTGTAGACGCAAGGTCTGGTGAGTATGGCGGATGACGGAGAGCTTCCAACCCCAGTTCTTGCAACTTGGAGACTGTCTGCTGTGCAGTATGAGGTCGCGCATTGTCGTCTAGGAGCAGCGGAGACGAGCGATTGACCAATGCTGGTTGGAGATGTGCCAGCTTCTCGATCATTGTGTTCAGTTCTTCACAGTACACATCTGCAGTAATGCTCACCCCGTTTGGTAAGTAGCTGTGATGAATCACACCGGCGCTAGACCACCAAACAGTGACCATCACTTTTCTAGGGTTAAGTTTTCGTTTAGGGCATTGTTTAGGTGCTGAACCAGGATCCAACCAACTTGCTGAGCGCTTGCGGTTATCAAACAGAATCCATTTTTCATCGCAAGTAACAATGCCTTTTAAAATTCCTTCATTTGTGTGTCTGTTGAGCAATGCAAGGCATGTCTCGACGCGTACTTCACGCTGGCGATCATTAAGTTCGTGGGGCACCCATTTGTCAAGCTTTCTTACCTTGCCAATTTGACGCAAATGGACCAATATTGTTTTGACGCTAACGTCGAAAGCTGCTGCTAATTCAGCCGTAGATTGTGTATCATCGGCTTCCACAATCGCCTTTAATTCTTCATTGTCGACCAAAGTCTTCGGACGACCGTGAGGTTAATTTTTCAGGTCGAAATTTCCAGAACAGGAGCGAGCAAACCAATAACAGGCGGTGAGTTGGTTTGTAGTGTTAGCTCCGTAAACATCGTTGATGTTGCGTGCCGCTTGTGCCGCGTTGCTGCCACGACGATACTCATATTCCATAATTACTCGAATTTTTAACGTATCCATGATGACGAAAAAGATTGAAATGCGATGAAAACGTAACACTAATCAATAAACAAATGACTAGTTTTGGAAAATGAATTCCATGTTTTAAAATAAAATTAATTTGAAATTAGAATTCTTAGTCAAAACAAAAATTATTTTGACTTGAAATGGCCAGTACTGCAGAACGGCAATTACATAGGTAAAGACCTATTATAATCTCGACCTCTTATGGAAACTGAAAATCATACAGAGTACAATGGAGGACCATTCTCGGCCCTTCTTAACTAGATAAAGTCTGAAATATGCTTATAGAATTGTTGAAGAAAGGATATAATCTACATAGAGCGGCACCGTGGCAGTAACAATGTAAAGTTGGATGCAGGCGCATGAGACGGTTTTACCGGCTTTCACTAGGGATTACAAGTCCAAGAGTGGGCGCCAGGAGGCTGATGAATGATTGCCTGGAGAAAGAAAATTAAGATCATAAAATAAACAATATTTACCTTATTTTAAGCTGTATGTCAATTTAAAATCCAATTATTTTGATTATGGTTTGATGCTACTCAAGACAATACATTGTGCTTTCTACAAATTATTATTCAGAGTCTGGATGTAATTTGTGTTCCCTTAATTGTATGTTTATAAAATTCCCCACAATATAATGATTATTTTCTTAGTGACAGTATTTTTTCTGACAGACAGTCTATTGGGCAAAGCTAAATGATTAAGCTGAAGACCGACGATGGCACTGTCATTTCATCCCAAAGTGAGATCTTGGGCGAGGTCGAAAGGTTCTATGGACAGTTATACAAATCATCCCGAAATCCTGTTGTCGGCTTGGTCCAAGATCCCAGATCCAAGCTAACTCGGCACTATACCGAAGAAATCCCGGACATCAGCTTGTACGAGATCAGAATGACTCTCAAACAACTACGTAACGGTAAGGCACCGGGAGATGACGGAATTACGGCAGAGCTTTTGAAGGCGGGCGGCAAGCCAGTCTTAATAGCCCTTCAGAAGCTATTTAATTCCGTTATCCTCGGGGGCGACGTTCCAGAATCGTGGACCAGGAGTGTGGTGGTGCTGTTCTTCAAGAAGGGTGACAAAGCTCTTCTAAAGAACTAGAGACCCATCTCACTCCTGAGCCATGTTTATAAGTTGTTCTCGAGGGTCATTACCAATGGACTCTCGCGCAAGCTCGATGACTTCCAGCCACCCGAACAAGCCGGCTTCCGAAAAGGCTATAGCACCATAGACCATATCCTCACGCTTCGGCAGATTATACAAAAGACCGAGGAGTATGATCGGCCCCTGTGCTTAGCGTTTGTGGACTATGAGAAAGCCTTTGATTCAGTCGAAACTTGGGCGGTGCTGCAGTCCCTTCAGCGGTGCCAAATCGACTATCGCTATATCGAAGTGCTGAAGTGTTTGTATAGGAACGCTACAATGTCAGTCCGTATCCGGGATAGGAGTACGAAACCGATCCAGTTGCAGAAAGGCGTGAGACAGGGAGATGTCATCTCTCCGAAACTGTTCACCTCTGCACTGGAAGATGTCTTCAATTCTCCTAGACTGGACTCGGCATCAACATTAACGGCGAATACATCACTCACCTTCGATTTGCGGACGATATAGTCGTTATGGCAGAATCCATGGAGGACCTTGGCACAATGCTCAATGATCTCAGCAGGGTATCCCAACTAGTGGGTTTACGAATGAACATGGACAAGACGAAAGTCATGTCAAATGCTCCTGTACCGGTCCTAGTTGGCAATGCGATTCTCGAAGTTGTCGATCACTATGTTTACCTCGGACAAACAGTCCAGTTAGGTAGATCCAATTTCGAGAAAGAGATCAGCCGACGAATCCAACTTGGTTGGGCAGCGTTCGGAAAACTTAAGAGGATCTTCTCGTCCAACATACCTCAGTGTCTGAAAACACTGGTCTACGACCAGTGTGTGTTACCAGTGATGACTTACGGCACGGAAACGTGGTCCCTAAATGTAGGCCTTATATCAAGGCTCAAAGTCGTTCAGCGTGCTATGGAGCGGGCTATGCTCGGGATTTCTCTGCGAGATAGAATCCGGAATACGGAAATCCGCAGAAGAATGGGTGTAACCGACATAGCACGAAGAATTAGCACGCTGAAGTGGCAATGGGCAGGCCACATCGCTCGACGAACCGACAACCGCTGGGGAAGAAAGGTTCTCGAGTGGCGACCACGTATCGGACGACGCAGTGTAGGACGCCCCCCACTAGGTGGACCGATGACCTAGTGAAAGTTGCTAGGCGTTGTTGGATGCAGGCGGCACAGGACCGCACAATGTGGCGCAACATGAGGGAGGCCTACGTCCAGTAGTGGACGGCTATAGGCTGAAATGATGATGATGATGATGAGTATTTTTTTGGCATTAAAGTTACAGTAGATAATTAAAACCGAATATTTATTTGAATTCCTTGGAACCTTTCTATAGGATATGCATGATCGCATAAGAACACTGATACACCTGATATTGTTGATTGCTTAAATATTTTTAGTTACAGAATTTAATAAAATTTTTACAATAAATACGGCAAACTAAATACATTGTGAGTGCTTTCCATTGAAGAGATATGATTGTCCCATTTTGAAATTGTTTTACGAACTGCGAACTTCGTAACTGTTGGCTAAAATAACCTATGTCGAGATTTCCAGTACTCATAAAAGTGGGATTGATTTATGTTTAGTATAGTTGTATTGGCACCCGCCCATTACATTACACCGTGAATAACGTTCGTTTCTTTCATACACAAAATATATGTACAACATTATTTTATTTCCAGCCTATTAGGTACGAATAAATTATGTAGACTATATTTTTGTTTATGAACAATCGTAGTTATTTTTGTAGAAGTATTTTTGTATTTAATATAAAAGTAACGAGAGTAGTAGGGTATAGTAGCAGTAGTTGTCTATTACTTTAAAAACAATTGAAATTTTTTTAATTTCTTTAGTTCTTATTAGGTTAGTTAGGTAATTAACGTAAGTACATATATGTTTGAGCACTGTCAAACAAATATTTATTTTAGTGAATCGACGACTAGCCCAGAAATTTCATTGCCGTATTAAATAAAATAAATTAAATAAAAGCTCTTTATTTAACAATACAAAAGATATATACTAGAAAGGAAAGTATAACTTTTTAAAAGCTTTTATTTTTCTAAAATAAATTTAAGTTGAAAATAATACTTTTATATTTAAATTATGGAATTGAGTGTTAATATTTGGCTTTGACAAAGAGTCAAGGGAACAACTTATCATTATAACAAAATATATTTCTAAATATATCTTTATCGATAAAATATACACTCGTCCGTGTGGTGACGTAGTGAGAATACAATTAACCACTCTCTAACTTACCCGTGGGTGTCGTAAAAGACGACTAAGGGATATGATATGCACATAACATCTATGCAAGAGAAGGAAAACTTAAAATTAAACTCTATACCAACAAGTCTCATCATCATCTACATATATATTAATACGTGAAGCAAAAACTTTGTACCCCTTTTTACGAAAATTACATGGATGGACAAGAATGAAATATGAAATTTGGAAACAGTTGATGTAAATATATGATGAGGAGAAGTGCATAAAAGTGAAATTTCATATAGTAATGGATTAGAAATGCATTAAATTCATTCAAAAAGGCATTACGCACACTACAACGCAATCGCTACACACACACACACACACACACACACACACACACATACACATACGTTTGTGTGAGTGTTAAAATAAATACAATATAATACCTTAGAATAATAACGTATAGAAGGTAAGTTCACGCTCAAAAAGTGAGGCATTTCAATTGGAGCCTAATGGAGCTTACGCCGGAAACGTTCCGTAATGTACAAGTCATTGTACTGCACGTACGCACGCAACTCTTAAAAAATAAATTGATAATTATGACGGTTTGTGCATTCAAATGACAATCTTAATATGGGTTTAAAGAAACTTTATTCTCATAAGAACATAATTAAAGTTCACTTACATGAGATATATAAAAAAAAATACACAATTTACCTAAATATTCGTTCGTTGTGGGTCAGACATGCAACAAACCACAAATATAAAAGTAAAGTAAAATTGTAAATGAAAATAGTAAAAGTACGTAAATGTTCTAAAATTAATTGTTACACCATGTACAAAAGTTATTATGTATAGAAAACTTAATTCAATGTGTTACAAATCATCATAATAAAATATCACAGAATACCCTCATTCAGGCATAGTATAAAAATGTTATGTTAATTGGGTGTAGTTGCATAGTATTGTGAGTATGCTACTTTGTTAGATGTAGGCCAGACCCCGCGGTGTGGGCGGGGTCCATGACCGCCCGACTTAGGGCCCTTCTGTGGCGACCACAGAGGGTCACGGCGGTCAGGGCCATCCGCGGATACCGCACGGTGGCGACGGAGGCAGCGTGCCTATTGGCCGGGACTCCCCCGTGGGACCTGGAGGCGGAGATGCTCGCCGGACTATATCGGCGGGTGACGGGGGTGCGAGAGGAGGGCGGTGTGGTCTCGTTAAGGGATCTCACCGCCTGGCGCGTCGACGCCCGCCGAGACGTCATCGCCCGTTGGGCAGTCCGGCTGGAGAGGCCTCGGTTCGGGGTGCGAACCGTGGAGGCCTTCCGGCCGGTGCTGATGCAGTGGTTGGAGAGGCGGCACGGGGTGCTCTCCTTCCGACTGGTGCAGGTTTTGACGGGGCATGGGTGCTTCGCCAAATACCTGCACAAGGTCGTTAGGAGGGAGAGTACACCGTCCTGCCACCACTGCGATTGCGACGAGGACACGGCGCGCCATACGCTCGAGGCCTGCGGGGCTTGGGCAGTGCAGCGCTGTGAACTCGTCGCAATCATCGGTACGGACCTGACGCTGCCGGCTATCGCTAGGGCGATGGTCGACAGCGTCGGGAATTGGGACGCGGTCGCAGCCTTCTGCGAGACAGTGATCTCGCGGAAGGAGGCGGCGGATCGCCTGCGTGAGGAGCGCAGCCTCGATGAGGAGATCCGCCGCCGGCGACTGGGGCGGCGCAGGCGCAACTATCTGCGCCTCATGCCGCCTTAGCCGAGGCCGCGGGTGACGTGACCGGGGATTAGTCCGTCACCCGCCGAGAGGCCGACCGCGTGAGGAAAGACCGACGTCCTACCCGAGGGGGGGACGTCGGTCGATGGGAGGGTACCCCAATAGGGGGTATTCCGTCGGGCCGACCACTGACGACAAGTTAACGCTGCTCCAGTGGTCGGCCCAACGACGAAGGCGACGTGGTTTTCGAGTGGGTCGCGGGAGTTGCGTGCTTAAGCCCCTCTGTCGCCCCGGACGGAGTGGTGCGGAGGCGCGCCGACCGCGGCCCACCCACAAAAAAAAAAAAAAAAGGAGGTGGTTATTGTAAATATTATATTATTATACTTTTATTTTATATTGTGAATTATATTAAGATGTGGGATTTTAATTTTCTTTTATAAGTAATCATACTTTGTGATGCTTTTATTTCGTTTGGGAGGTTGTTATATAATTGCACCCCCTGAAATAAAATAGTCTTTTTGCCATAGTTTTCTGTTCTAGGATGACGTAAAATTAACTTATTTTTATTCCTTAAGTTGTATTTGTACCTTTTCTTAGTAAAGTTAATGTTTGTTTTTATTTTATTATGTAAGATATTTTTTATTAATATACACACATTATAGGCATATACTTGTGAAAGGTTAAAGATATTAGTTTTAGTGTACAAAAGTTTTGTGGGTGTGAGTAAATCATAATTGAATAATCGTTTAATTAATTTATTTTGTGTTATTTGTAAATCCTTAATAGTAGTCTTTGATGCCGAGCCCCAAACTTCAATGAGGTACTCCAAATGGGGTTTAACTAGCATATTGTAGATAGTATATTTTACTTTATTTGGTATATATTTTCCTACGTTACGCAGTGCCCCAGTAATTGATACTAATTTAGATCTTATATAGTCAATATGGGGTTTTCAAATTAATTTATCGTCCAATATTAAGCCCAGATATTTTTCCTTATTAGATCGACTTATTATATGGCCATTTATTTGTAGAGGGTTATACGCTGGTATTTTTTTGTTCTTAGCAGCAAATATCATATAAGATGTTTTCGATATATTGATAGATAACAAATTATGAAGAAACCATTCATTTAAGGTATTCAGATCATGTTGAGCTTCAGCAATAATATTATCCATTGTTTTACCAAAATAAAATAAACTTGTATCATCTACATAAAGAGTCAAATTGCCTTTTAATCCCACTTGATTGATATTATTAACGTAGATAAGAAATAACTGTGGACCCAAAATCGAGCCTTGTGGAACTCCATGTGTAATTTTGAGGACTTTACTTTCGTAACAATCTATTTTTACCATTTGAACTCTATTCGTTAAATAAGATTTCAATATTTCGTAAGCAGTTCCAGTAATACCTAAGTTAGATAATTTTGCCAAGAGCTTAGTATGTGAAACGGTATCGAACGCCTTTTGTAAATCAATAAACACACCTAAGCATATTTTCTTTTCATCAATATTTGTTTGTATCTTGGTGACTATATCAATTGTAGCTGATAATGTATTAGATTTTTTTCTAAAGCCATATTGTTCATTGATCAGAAACTTTTTGTCGCTTATGTATTTAAAGAGTCGTGTGTAAATGATTCTTTCAAATATCTTAGATAACACCGGAAGTACTGAAATAGGCCTATAGTTATTTGGATCCGTTTTTAGACCGGATTTATAAATAGGAGATATTTTGGAACGTTTTAAACTGTCTGGAAATAAACCGCAATCAAGACATTTATTTATACAATTAGTAAGCGGTGTAATAATTAATTGTTTAATGCATTTAATAGATTTTGTACTAATCCCATCCAAACCAGTGCTAGTATTACTATCTAAATTGTCTATTATTTGAGCAACTTCTCTAACGGTACAAGGTGAAAATGTTTTAAGTGTAATATCATGCTTGTGTCTGTCATTATACATTAGTAAATTACCTGAATTTTGATGATATCTCTGTGGTATCTTACCAGACAATTCAGAACCAACGTTTGAAAAAAATACATTAAAAATATCGCATATATCGTCACCATTAGTAAAAATTTTTGAGTTTACTACAAGTTTAGGCACAATATTACTAGTTTTAATCTTATTCAATGCCAATGAATTTATTGTTTGCCATATTTTTTGGGGTTCTTAGAATTTTGTTGCAATATTTTATAATAGTAGCTTCGTTTTTCTCTGTCGATTTTCTTGCGCACTTTATTTTTTTCGGTCAAATACTTTTCTTTTATTGTCTTATCTGCCTTATCTTTTTTTTAGTTTTTGCCATAAAATATTTTTGTTGTTAATGGAATTTATTATTTCTTTATTTATCCAGTCATCCTTCGGTAGGTTCATAATCTTGATTTTACTCTTTTTATTTTGAAATATATGTGACTTTATAAATTCTTCGAAAAGTTTATAGTCGTGTTCTTCATTCGTGTATGTAATCTGCTCAATACTTTTGTACAAATTGGTGTAGTCTATGGTGTCATATTTTAATCGTTGCTTTTGTTGCACTTTGTGATTAATAATTTCTAAATATATATGCTTATGATCACTCATAGCCGAATCTAGTATTGCAGTGTAAAAAGAATAGTTTGTTAAGTCTGTTAAAATGTGATCTAAGATTGTATTAGTTGCCTCAGTTTGTCTGGTTGAATAGTTTTTATCAATTTTATTTATAATTTCGTAGCCATTCTCTTCAATAGTAGTTACATATTGTATTGTATTGGTGTTGGTACTAAGTAGGTCCAGATTAAAATCTCCAAAGACAATAGATCTTTTCCTTTTCTCTATTTGTTGACTAAATATCTTAAGAAACTCCTTGAAATTTGTGCTGCCAGGCTTGTACACAGCTCCAATATGTAAAGAAAACTTGGGAAGGTAGATCCATAAATAATGATTGCTATCTTTATATTTATCTTCAGTAATCTCGAACGTAATTTTATTATGTATATAAATTGATACACCTCCACCCCTGCTGTCATGCCGATAGTTATATACATGAGTGTAATTAGGAAGATTATAGAGCTTAGCATCTTGTTCTGATGTTATCCATGTCTCTGTTAGTATAACAAAATGAACTGTTGTCTTAATAGCTTTAAGAATGCATTGGAGTTCTTCATATTTACCTGGCGTCCGAATACTTCTCACATTTAAATAATAAAATTTAAGAAATGTTTGATGAGTCGGCAGATCCTCATATTTGCTTATAATCTGGTATTCTTTATTGCTTTTAGGTGAATGGAATTTAGTTTTTTGGATAAGAGCTAGCTTTAGTTATAACAGGCACTCCTTTAATATATTTTATTAATAAATTTCTTTCTCCTTTTTTTTCTCTTTCTATTATTTCACTTCGTAAATTCTGCATATATTTTCTCTGGGATTCAGTTTGGTCAGAATATATTTTAATGTTATTATCATTTAATTTTGATCGATTTTATAGTATAAGTTTTGGTGTGTCAGAAGATTCAAAAATTATTTTCAGAGGTCGTGTTTTGCCTGTATTGAATCTACCTAATCTTAGTAATTTAACGGGTTCGGGACAATTCTGAACAATATTTGTAAGTATTTTGTAAGCATCTTCAGACTCCTTTTTTTTTCTTTGAATAACATCTTCATCGAAATTCTCTACTAAGCCTGTCATTATTATATTTTTCTGTCTTTCTAATCTACCTTGAACCTCGTGAATAATTTCGTACTTATTATCATATACTGATGTTTGATTGTTAGATACATGTTCTTTGAGATTTTTTATGTCGCTTTCAATTAACGTGACTTTATTTTGTGTAATTTTATGATCGGATGTTATATTCTCTACAGCTGCATTTAGTTTTTTATATTCTAAGGTCAAATTTTCAGTCGCAGATTTGAGGTCTTTGATTTCTTGTTGAATCTGATTTCGCATTTGTGTAATATTCTCAGTTTGTACCTTCATTGATTCAGTTATAAAATCCATAATTTCTGTTCTAAATGCTGTTAGATCTTTTTTAATGTCGTATTCCAGTGAATAAAGTTTTCTTTTTTTCGGATTTTTGTTGACTTGTTCATGTTCATCATCATAAGTAGACAAATTAGAAGTCGATCCCCCACCACTAATACTTGCACTTGCACACATGTCTACACGGGGAGGCGGTGTACGCTGCAATTTACTCATTTCATAAGCAATAAAATTTTTTGGCCGCTGCTCCTCGCCTATATTAACCGGTTATTGCAAGTATATCTCGCGCCAAAGTGGTTTTGTTGAATTATTCACTTTAATACTATTGCTTTATGAGTTATTTTTATGTAATATGCACTTGTTTATTAGAATTATATTTCTAGTAAATGTTGAAAACACGTCCACTCGTTATGAGTCACAACGAACGAAAAAAAGTATATATAAATTACGTGTCACATTGTTTGTCCGCGATGGACTCCTAAACTACTTAACCGATTTTAATCAAATTTGCACACCGTGTGCAGTTTGATCCAACTTGAAAGATATGATAGCTTAAATCTTAATTTATAGTCGCAATATTATTTTATTGCAAATTATTTGTCTATTAGGTATTTGACCATTCACAATTATCTGTTAACTCCAAACGATTTTAACAGATGGCGATATCTATTGATTGGATTGAGTAATTAATTAATAGATGGCGCTGCTATGTCAAACCTACAAACGTCTCGTATAATAAGCTACAATTCAATAGCATAACCACCACATGTTGTTGAGGCTAAAGTATAAGTTAAATTTATTCTAAATCTGTTATGGAGGTCGTCATATTTTTTTACAAATGGCATCTATGTAAAAAAGCATGGTGGTCCCCGTGACTGATGTTCTCCTACAGTTCCACTTAAATAGTTTAATAAAATGTAATATAACAAAAACATTAGCCACAGCAACGCGTGGCCGGGTCTGCTAGTGTCTAATAGAGATTTGTGCTTATATATTAGTTATTAGTGAAATACAGCTTGCTCAAATTACAATTATACATAAATAAAATTAAAGAAAATTGTGTAGCAGAAAAATTAATTAAAATTAATTATGGCCGAATTTCGATCACAGGGCGACCACTAGTCTTCATTATCCAGCTATTCGGCGTCCACTGCTGGACATTCGCTTATCTTATATGAGGGCATAATGTCGCTACGCTTGGCAGGCGGGTTAACGATCGAGATTAGCGTGATATAGTAAGTTAAAATCCCTCCCGTCGTCGTGGAGGAAGCTTGAGCATAGCAATGGGACCTTCGTGAGCTGAGACGATGATAGCTTTAACGTATTTCTATATTCATTTGACTGTGAAAAGGTTGGGCGCTATACTAGTAATTTTAAGTATTGATTTGAAACATCTATAGGCGAGGGTAAAACTGATCGTTGGCGTGGCGTATTGCGATGCATGCCGTGGCGAGGCCTCGCCCCGCTATATGATAAGGTAAGTATAGTTCCGACTAATTGTCACAGTAATATCGCCAGAGGCATCGAATATAACTATTATATTATTACAGAAATCACCGATTAAAATAATTGAGTTGTCACAATTTCAAGTATTTTTGTAGTTGAAATATTTTCTTGTGTTTATTTTTTTTTTATTCTTAATATGTTATGGAGGCTTTTTGGCTCTTAGAGCATGTCAGCCTCATCATATCCTAAAGTGTGTGTATCGTCTCCTGCACCTTAAAATTAGGGTAAAGAGTGAAATAGAGCTGCCGAAATCAATTGAAAAACCTGCTGTGCTGATGTTGATTTAGGTTTAGCTAAAATGCTATTAAAACTGCCACGTCAACTCTATTAATACCCAGATTATCTATCAGCAGTTCTCTTTCACTCTTGTTCTTTTCACATTCCATAATCAAGTGGTAGATATCATCAATTTTCAATTGTGTTTAATGAAAAATATCTGGTTGACCGAGCTTCGCTCGGAATATTTTTGTAGAATTTATTTAGATATATTATAAAAACTAAAAATTATATAAAAAAATTACAAAAAGAGAATAATAATAACACGGAGATTCGAACCGACGCTGTTTGGATGCTACAAAACTCAAAATTAAAACCGGCCGTCCCCCAACTGAGCTACCGGAACTCTTGACATTTACAACGAAATTTGAATTCATATTCTTTTAAAATTTAATGTCATTTTTTGTTATACTAAAAACACCGACAAAAGAACATTTTCTATAAATAAAACCTAGCTAGATCGATTTTTTGGACCCGAATCCTCTAGTATGCCAAGTTTCAACAAAATCGTTGGAGCCGTTTCCGAGATCCTGAATATATATATATATATATATATATACACATATATATATATATATATATATATATATATATATATATATATATATATATATATATATATATATATATATATATATATATATATATATATATATATATATATATATGTATATATGTATATATATATATATATATATATATATATATATATATATATATATATATATATATGTACAAGATATAATATGTATATATACAAGAATTGCTCTGAATGAATATTTTATTTAGATATTATGCCATATTAGTTCCTGTCGTAATCTGTTGTTATATGCATAGGTAACCCATTGTAACATGGCGCATTAACATTATAAATAAATAAGACAAGACTTAAAATCTAAAAATTAGGGCAAAAGCAATATATGGGCATTTTCATAAAAATGTACCCTCTAAAATATTACCTTTTTTAAACAATTAATTCTATTTGAAACTAGCACAAAATTTTACATTAGGTTTATTGTACATTTAAGTAATATTTTATAATATTATTTAAGCCAATTATAGTATATTTTTCGATTAAAAAATAATATAACAACAGATTGCTATCATTTTATCGTGTCCCTTTGTAGCCAGACGATATTTCAACACTGAATTTACATATTAGTTGTAATAATTTGCTCAGTGCCGTATTTTATTTTTCTGGTAGATAGTGTAGGGTCAATTTATTAAAAATATATATTAACTAGACGTAAAATAAATAAATTAAATAGAATTTGATTACCGTAGTGCGTTTTTAAAAATCCTGACACATCAGTTTTGTTACCACATTTTCTCCGAAATACTACTCTTTTTGTAGATGTTTCATGTAATAATAACACTAACAGTCTTTTATTCAGCGGCTGATTTGTAAATCTTGTTTAGTTTCTTCCAAAATTTCGTGTCAAATGCACGTTTGACTCAGTGCTTCGCGCGGACGTACATTTTTAGTCAAGGTAAGTTACCAATATTTCTTAATGCATTAATTAGTAAACATATTTTTGTGATTATTTTCAAAATATTTATCATCTAATACAACTTATAAAACTCGTGATGAGTCGTCACCACAATCGTATATTTTTTAAATAATTAATCATCTTGCGAGGGTAAGATAACGTTACGTCAGTTTTGTATGGTAACATATAGTATGACCTAAAAAGTGACAAAACAGACCATAAAGAAGACTGGACATTACACTTTTTACCAACTTACCAAAGAAGGTACCTATGTATGCCTACCATTTTATTTTATTATAGAGACTAGCTTTTGCCCGCGGCTTCGCCCGCGTAAAAATTTACTTGCATATTGAACTATTATCGCAAAGAATATTATCGACATAAAAAGTATTACATTTCTTAATTTAAGAAATACTCTATCTACGTGTCAATTTTCATCCAAATCTGCTCAACAGTTTAAGCGTGATTGAGTAACAAACATCCAAATATCTTCACAAACTTTCACATTTGAATATTACTTCCAGCCTTGTAGTTCAGACTGCCGTGCAAATACGATGGTATTGTGGCCTTTCCTTAGTCTCTGATAACGTACTTTTCCATTGGTGAAAAAAAAATTATATCAATCAAACACCCGCAGTTTCATTCACGTAGACCCCATTCCCATGCCAATACCGAGATAAAAAATGCCTATGTAACTTGCTGATATTATAAATTTACATGGGTAAAAAAAAAAATATATAAATACCAGAAATATCAGAGATATAAATTGCCTATGTTACTCGCTGACAACATAGGTAGCTTTCCATTGGTGAAAGAATTTTAAAAATTAGTCAACATCCCCCGGTATAGTTGTCGTTCCTGGGCAAATACCGGGATGAAAATAGCCTTTATATGGTATTCACTGATAATATAGCTTTTCATTAGTGAATTAATTTTTTAAACCATTATATTCCCGTGATTTCACCGGCATTGTACCCGATCCCGTAGAAATATCGGGATAAAAATAGCTTAAATATGTTACTCGCTTAAAAATAGCTTTCCATTAGTGAAATAATTTTAAAATCGACTTAATTCATCCACACCGGGATAAAATATAGCCTGAGATAAAATAGTCTAAGTTATTCCTTACTAGCTTTTGCCCGCGGCTTCGCCCGCGTAAAAATTTACTTGCATATTGAACTATTATCGCAAAGAATATTATCGACATAAAAAGTATTACATTTCTTAATTTAAGAAATACTCTATCTACGTGTCAATTTTCATCCAAATCTGCTCAACAGTTTAAGCGTGATTGAGTAACAAACATCCAAATATCTTCACAAACTTTCACATTTGAATATTACTTCCAGCCTTGTAGTTCAGACTGCCGTGCAAATACGATGGTATTGTGGCCTTTCCTTAGTCTCTGATAACGTACTTTTCCATTGGTGAAAAAAAAATTATATCAATCAAACACCCGCAGTTTCATTCACGTAGACCCCATTCCCATGCCAATACCGAGATAAAAAATGCCTATGTAACTTGCTGATATTATAAATTTACATGGGTAAAAAAAAAATATATAAATACCAGAAATATTAGAGATATAAATTGCCTATGTTACTCGCTGACAACATAGGTAGCTTTCCATTGGTGAAAGAATTTTAAAAATTAGTCAACATCCCCCGGTATAGTTGTCGTTCCTGGGCAAATACCGGGATGAAAATAGCCTTTATATGGTATTCACTGATAATATAGCTTTTCATTAGTGAATTAATTTTTTAAACCATTATATTCCCGTGATTTCACCGGCATTGTACCCGATCCCGTAGAAATATCGGGATAAAAATAGCTTAAATATGTTACTCGCTTAAAAATAGCTTTCCATTAGTGAAATAATTTTAAAATCGACTTAATTCATCCACACCGGGATAAAATATAGCCTGAGATAAAATAGTCTAAGTTATTCCTTATGTACGACTGGTAGACCTGATGGTAAAATATAATCAATATCGGTCCAGCCATTTTGAAGATTACCTATAACGAATAGACAGACAGACAAAAAAAAATTGGACCGTATTGTGTGAGCATAAATAAAACCTATTATTTTGATAGACAAACAGACGCTTCAAATTTATTTATTTGTAGAGATAGAAAATTGTAATAATATTTTGATTGTAACTTACTGTCTGGTAGCTGCTAGAAATATTACCACGTTTTCATTGTTCGTGGGTGTCGCAAAATACTACTAAGACAAAGATTTACATCGACCTGGACCAATTGGTGATGCCGTCTGGCCAACAATGTCGGCCAGGTCATAAAATGTTGCTAGAACCTTTACAATATATCTACGATGGCAGTAGTAGGTACCCTACCTACATATTGCGTCGATCCAAAATAATTAGGATAAGAGCAAGATAATGATGATATATCATTGGCTGGGTGTCTTCGACTATATGCGTTTTATCCTTTTGGGGCAGCCCAAAATTGTTTCTTAGTGCGTGCTTACCACAAATAACCGATCGGTATACAAAATTTCACATTCTTAGGCCCGGTATCTTTGGCTATACGCTTTCACCCTCTTAGGGGTTGAATTGCCAAAAATTCTTTGTTAGAGCTCGCTTATCCTTGCCAAAATTATTTTCATAGTGCTTGGTAAGTGAGCACTAAGAAAATCTGGGGGTAATCCAAGAAAGCCAACCGTGTACTAAAATGATCCTTCCTAGGCTCAGTGATTTCGGTTAAATGCTTTTCACCCCCTTAGGGCTAAAATTGCAAACATCTCTCTTCCCCCAAGAAAGGCAACTTTATACAAAATTCCATGTTTCTAGGCCTAATGATTTCGGCTATATATTTTACACCCCTTTAGGAGTTGATTTTAATAAAATAATTTCTTAGAGCTCACTTAAAACAAAGGAAAGAGAATTGCATAGAAAGTTTTACGTTCCTAGCTCCAAGAGTTTCGTCTATACGCTTTTCACTCACTTAAGGGGGTGATTTTCCAAAAATCCTTTGCTAGTGCTCGTGTACCCCAAGAAATAAGACGACGTAAAAAGAAAATACTTTCCCCTATTTCAA
This sequence comes from Lymantria dispar, assembly GCA_032191425.1. Classification (NCBI taxonomy): domain Eukaryota; kingdom Metazoa; phylum Arthropoda; class Insecta; order Lepidoptera; family Erebidae; genus Lymantria; species Lymantria dispar. The sequence goes on along the minus strand of CM063444.1, from coordinate 24,779,421 downwards.
CCCCTTATACCTATTTTTTCGCAATAAAAAGTAGCCTTATATACTTTCTCAAGCTTTAGTTCATCTCTGTACCAAATTTCATCAAAATCGGTTAAGTGGTTTCGACGTGAAAGACTATATGCTTTTCAATCCCCTTTTTTTTGGGGTGGACTGCGGTCGGCGCGTTCCTCGCACCACTCCGTACGGGGCGACAGAGGGGAGTAAGCACGCAACACCCGCAACCCACCCGAACACCACGTCGCCTTCGTCGTTGGACCGACCACCGGAGCAGGGTTACTTGTGCTTTTCAACCCCTTAAGGAGGTGAATTTCCAAAAATCCTTTGCTAGTACTCGTGCACCCCAAGAAATACGATGGTGTAAAAAAAATACGTTTCTAGGTCTAGTGGTTTCGGCTGTATGCTTTTGGTATTTTAGGGGTTGAATTTCATCCCCATGTAAGCGAAACTATTAAAATGCTAGAACGAATATTTATTTATTTATTATCAGGTGCCTTAATACAAAGATTCACAGTTCTATCAACAAAAATGACGAATTTTCATACAAAATATCATCCCCTATTTCAACTCTTTATACCCATTTTTTCGCAATAAAAAGTAGCCTATGTCCTTTCTCAAGCTTTAGTCCATCTCTGTACCAAATTTCATCAAAATCGGTTTAGACGTGAAAGACTACATGTTTTTCACCCCCTTAAGAGGGTGAATTTCCAAAAATCCTTTGCTAGTGCTCGTGTACCCCAAGAAATACGATGGTGTAAAAAAAAAAATACGTTTCTAGGCCCAGTGGTTTCGGCTGTATGCTTTTTGATATTTTAGGGGTTGAATTTCATCCCTATGTAAATGAAATTTCCAAAACGCTTGAACGAATACTTATTTATTTATTGTCAGGTGCCTTAATACAAAGATTCGTGGTTCTATCATCGAAAATGACGAATTTCCATACAAAATGTCATCCCCTATTTCAACCCCTTATACCCATTTTTTCGCCATAAAAAGTAGCCCATGTCCTTTCTCAAGCTTTAGTCCATCTCTGTACCAAATTTCATCAAAATCGGTTTCGACGTGAAAGGCTATATGCTTTTCAACCCCTTAAAGGGTGAATTTCCAAAAATCCTTTGCTAGTACTCGTGCACCCCAAGAAATACGATGGTGTAAAAAAAATACGTTTCTAGGTCCAGTGGTTTCGGCTGTATGCTTTTGGTATTTTAGGGGTTGAATTTCATCCCCATGTAAGTGAAACTACCAAAACGCTAGAACGAATATTTATTTATTTATTATCAGGTGCCTTAATACAAAGATTCACAGTTCTATCAACAAAAATGACGAATTTCCATACAAAATGTCATCCCGTATTTCAACCCCTTATACCCATTTTTTCGCCATAAAAAGTAGCCCATGTCCTTTCTCAAGCTTTAGTCCATCTCTGTACCAAATTTCATCAAAATCGGTTTCGACGTGAAAGGCTATATGCTTTTCAACCCCTTAAAGGGGTGAATTTCCAAAAATCCTTTGCTAGTACTCGTGCACCCCAAGAAATACGATGGTGTAAAAAAAATACGTTTCTAGGTCCAGTGGTTTCGGCTGTATGCTTTTGGTATTTTAGGGGTTGAATTTCATCCCCATGTAAGCGAAACTACCAAAACGCTAGAACGAATATTTATTTATTTATTATCAGGTGCCTTAATACAAAGATTCACAGTTCTATCAACAAAAATGACGAATTTTCATACAAAATATCATCCCCTATTTCAACCCCTTATACCCATTTTTTCGCGATAAAAAGTAGCCTATGTCCTTTCTCAAGCTTTAGTCCATCTCTGCACCAAATTTCATCAAAATCGGTTTAGACGTGAAAGACTATATGTTTTTCACCCCCTTAAAGGGGTGAATTTTCAAAAATCCTTTGTTAGTGCTCGTGCACCCCAAGAAATACGATGGTGTAAAAAAAAAATACGTTTCTAGGCATAGTGGTTTCGGCTGTATGCTTTTTGGTATTTTAGGGGTTGAATTTCATCCCCATGTAAGTGAAACTACCAAAACGTTAGAACGAATATTTATTTATTTATTATCAGGTGCCCTAATACAAAGATTCACGGTTCTATCATCAAAAATGACGAATTTCCATACAAAATATCATCCCCTATTTCAACCCCTTATACCCATTTTTTCGCGATAAAAAGTAGCCTATGTCCTTTCTCAAGCTTTAGTCCATCTCTGTACCAAATTTCATCAAAATCGGTTTAGACGTGAAAGACTATATGTTTTTCACCCCCTTAAGGGGGTGAATTTCCAAAAATCTTTTGCTAGTGCTCGTGTACCCCAAGAAATACGATGGTGTAAAAAAAAAATACGTTTCTAGGCCCAGTGGTTTCGGCTGTATGCTTTTTGATATTTTAGGGGTTGAATTTCATCCCCATGTAAATGAAATTTCCAAAACGCTTGAACGAATACTTATTTATTTATTGTCAGGTGCCTTAATACAAAGATTCGTGGTTCTATCATCGAAAATGACGAATTTCCATACAAAATGTCATCCCCTATTTCAACCCCTTATACCCATTTTTTCGCGATAAAAAGTAGCCTATGTCCTTTCTCAAGCTTTAGTCCATCTCTGTACCAAATTTTATCAAAATCGGTCCAGTGGTTTAGACGTGAAAGCGTAGCAGACAGACAGACAGACAGACAGACAGACAGACAGACAGACAGACAGACAGACAGAGTTACTTTCGCATTTATAATATTAGTAAGGATTATCAGGTGCCTTAATACAAAGATTCACAGTTCTATCAACAAAAATGACGAATTTTCATACAAAATATCATCCCCTATTTCAACCCCTTATACCCATTTTTTCGCGATAAAAAGTAGCCTATGTCCTTTCTCAAGCTTTAGTCCATCTCTGCACCAAATTTCATCAAAATCGGTTTAGACGTGAAAGACTATATGTTTTTCACCCCCTTAAAGGGGTGAATTTTCAAAAATCCTTTGTTAGTGCTCGTGCACCCCAAGAAATACGATGGTGTAAAAAAAAAATACGTTTCTAGGCATAGTGGTTTCGGCTGTATGCTTTTTGGTATTTTAGGGGTTGAATTTCATCCCCATGTAAGTGAAACTACCAAAACGTTAGAACGAATATTTATTTATTTATTATCAGGTGCCCTAATACAAAGATTCACGGTTCTATCATCAAAAATGACGAATTTCCATACAAAATATCATCCCCTATTTCAACCCCTTATACCCATTTTTTCGCGATAAAAAGTAGCCTATGTCCTTTCTCAAGCTTTAGTCCATCTCTGTACCAAATTTCATCAAAATCGGTTTAGACGTGAAAGACTATATGTTTTTCACCCCCTTAAGGGGGTGAATTTCCAAAAATCTTTTGCTAGTGCTCGTGTACCCCAAGAAATACGATGGTGTAAAAAAAAAATACGTTTCTAGGCCCAGTGGTTTCGGCTGTATGCTTTTTGATATTTTAGGGGTTGAATTTCATCCCCATGTAAATGAAATTTCCAAAACGCTTGAACGAATACTTATTTATTTATTGTCAGGTGCCTTAATACAAAGATTCGTGGTTCTATCATCGAAAATGACGAATTTCCATACAAAATGTCATCCCCTATTTCAACCCCTTATACCCATTTTTTCGCGATAAAAAGTAGCCTATGTCCTTTCTCAAGCTTTAGTCCATCTCTGTACCAAATTTTATCAAAATCGGTCCAGTGGTTTAGACGTGAAAGCGTAGCAGACAGACAGACAGACAGACAGACAGACAGACAGACAGACAGACAGACAGACAGACAGAGTTACTTTCGCATTTATAATATTAGTAAGGATATCAAAAAAATATTCTTGTATTTGACATGTTTTACTTCTATGTTGAAATCTTTGTTATAGGGTGAATGCTCTGAGGTCGAAAGTACGTTATTGTCGCAAAGTAGTTTTAGTGCCAATTCTCCATTCAGTTTTACACATGCATCCTCAAGTGATGATTGATTTTATTTTCAAATATTATGTTTACATCACTTGTATTTTCTTTTGTTTTTTTTTTATATTGTCACACAAACAAAATATCATTAGATTGGAAATAAGCTATGCAGCTACAACAGACTTTAATCACATAGATTGCTATTTTTTTTTCTTATATGAACGTAAACATATGGATAGGATGGCTTATCCACGATGTAGGAAAGCAGCTTATTTTAACATTCTAACTAAAATAAATAGATCTCTTTATTTACTTGTTTGTTGGGTTTTTACGTTTATCCATTTAACCAACCATGAAATTTTGTATCACATTTTCGGAGGTACAGAAATAGACATAGAATTGATTGCTTATATCCAGAAAAATAATATGCCTGAGTGAAAGGGTAATCATTTTTAGGCGGTTTTTTATTGCGACCGATTGAGCTATAGACATGAATAAAATATAGGTGTATCATGTTGTGCTAAAATATATAAAAGGAAATCTGTTATATTCCCGAAGAAAATCTGACATTCTCTGATTTTAATATAGTATAGAATTATGTTGAGCACAATCTTCTTTCAGTATTAGTGAACAAATGTCCTATTATAACACATTAGCTAGACACTGCACGTTGTACGTAGGCATTCATCAATTACGGTAAGTGTTCGTAGTATATACTATTCGCTTACTAGTTTTCAACATTATCTTAGTTCATATAAGTATGTCTCACTATTAGGCGCGAGCCTCATCCGCAACAGGACGGTAAATGATCTGCGATACATCACTGGTCAAAGGGATTCGTACAGGATTTTAATTCAAGTTTTCCTTTTCTTGCATATATGCATATTATATTTCATAGTCGTTGTTTACGATGCCCACAGGCGAGATGGAGAATTGTAGTTTTATTTCCTCACTATATACAAAGCTCTTTTAAAGAACTACAGACCCATCTCACTCCTGAGCCATGTTTATAAGTTGTTTTCGAGGGTCATTACCAATCGACTCACGCACAAGCTCGATGACTTCCAGCCGCCCGAACAAGCCGGCTTCCGAAAAGGCTATAGCACCATAGACCATATCCTCACGCTTCGGCAGATTATACAAAAGACCGAGGAGTATAATCGGCCCCTGTGCTTAGCGTTTGTGGACTATGAGAAAGCCTTTGATTCAGTCGAAACTTGGGCGGTGCTGCAGTCCCTTCAGCGGTGCCAAATCGACCATCGCTATATCGAAGTGCTGAAGTGTTTGTATAGGAACGCCACAATGTCAGTCCGTATCCGGGATAAGAGTACGAAACCGATCCAATTGCAGAAAGGCGTGAGACAGGGAGATGTCATCTCTCCGAAACTGTTCACCACTGCACTGGAAGATGTCTTCAAGCTCTTAGACTGGACTGGACTCGGCATCAACATTAACGGCGAATACATCACTCACCTTCGATTCGCAGACGACATCGTCGTTATGGCAGAATCCATGGAGGACCTTGGCACTATGCTCAATGATCTCAGCAGGGTATCCCAACTAGTGGGTCTACGAATGAACATGGACAAGACGAAAGTCATGTCAAATACCCATGTCATTCCTGTACCGGTCCTAGTTGGCAATGCGATTCTCGAAGTTGTCAATCACTATGTTTACCTAGGACAAACAGTCCAGTTAGGTAGATCCAATTTCGAGAAAGAGATCAGCCGACGAATCCAACTCAGTTGGGCAGCGTTCGGGAAACTTAAGAGGATCTTCTCGTCCAACATACCTCAGTGTCTGAAAACACAGGTCTACGACCAGTGTGTGTTACCAGTGATGACTTACGGCACGGAAACGTGGTCCCTAAATGTAGGCCTCATATCAAGGCTCAAAGTCGCTCAGCGTGCTATGGAACGGGCTATGCTCGGGATTTCTCTGCGAGATAGAATCCGGAATACAGAAATCCGCAGAAGAACGGGTGTAACCGACATAGCACGAAGAATTAGCACGCTGAAGTGGCAATGGGCAGGCCACATCGCTCGACGAACCGACAACCGCTGGGGAAGAAAGGTTCTCGAGTGGCGACCACGCATCGGACGACGCAGTGTAGGACGCCCCCCCACTAGGTGGACCGACGACCTAGTGAAAGTTGCTGGGCGTCGTTGGATGCAGGCGGCACAGGACCGCACATTGTGGCGCAATATGAGGGAGGCCTACGTCCAGCAGTGGACGGCAATAGGCTGAAATGATGATGATATAGAAAGGTATACATCAACGGCGCTCAAATTCTAGGTAGGTAGATAATGGAAGACAATCTTTGTGACAAACAGCATCAATGATTGATTAATCTATACTAATATTATAAAGAGGTAAAATTTGTAAGTTTGTATGCAGGGGGTAATCTCTGGAACTCATAATCTAATTCTAATTTTATTTTAACTGGCAGAAAGCTACATTATTCCTGAGTGCTATAGGCTATAAATTGTTTCTATAACATGTATATTAACCGAGCTATCACAACTTTTGTCTGGCAAGTCGGAAAAAAATACCTCGTAAAACAGAATTATTTGCGTGCGCTGCCTAAACAGTTGCTTAAAATTAAAAAGAATGTATGGCTACCTGGTTCATCTTAATTATTTCTACAAAAAAGTCAGCGATACCATATCTCTATCTTTTATATTTTATCTTTTATACTTCTATTATTGCATTAAAAAATTTTTTTTTCGGCATTGTTACGTTTGGTTGATTATTTGAGCAACAAAATATTAATTCTTATGACAATAAATTATTTCAGTATCACAGGAACATCATACAGATAAGATTTGCCATTTACAGTATATCAATTGGTCATACAGTTTCGGAGATAATATAAAATTACTAAAACGCAAAATGACCCTAGCGTAACTTTCATTGTGCAGACGTTTTACCTATTTGCCCATAGATGGCGTTCTGCAATGACGTCATTTTTCTGAATCGCGGTGTTAAGACTTTCCGTGGATTGATGACCCTCTCGAATTATTATGCCCACGTTGTCGTTAGTTGGAGTTCTAAAAATTACATGTCAGTTGGTTATTGGTTTCGGTTGTTTCGTTCGCATGGTTGTTGTTGTTGATAGATACCTCATAATCGAAAATATCGTAATTTCGTTGTACGTTTGTTTTGTATGTTCGTAGTTTCGTACTTCGTTCTATCGTAATAATCGACACGAGTTATTCGATATTACGATTGTTTTGTTTTGTAAAGGCGGACGGTGTTCGAGTCGCTCTCCCTTTGTTCATAATTGTTTTCAAGTCTGTGCGTGGTTTGTTGAGAGCATGCCTAAAAGGAAATCTCAACTGTCTCGGCAGACATCACAGACAAGAGCCGCTCGAGTACGCCGTACGGAAGAATCTGCCCCTGAAAATGAGCAACGCCTCTCGAGAAATAGAGAATATATTTCGCAAGCACGCGCTAGAGAATCTAGCTCCGAGCGCTCACAGCGCCTCGCAAGCCAAAATGTGAGGACGACGCGGGCCCGTGCTCGAGAAACTAGCGCTGAACGTGCGCACCGTCTATCTGAGTTAAGGCAGCATGTCTGTGAGACAAGGGATAGGGAGACTAGCACTGAGCGCTCGCAGCGCCTAGCAACAGAAAGACAGCGAGCAGCTACAGTCAGAGCGCGTAATCGGAATATAGCCCAAGGAAATAGATCAGCCTTCAATTACGATGCCAATATAGATTATGCTCAGCAAAACACTGTGAAAATAGGCGAAATGAATAAAACATGTCCTAAGTGTTTTGCAAATAAATGGAGCGATGAACCAAATGGTATGTGTTGTGCTGCAGGAAAAGTGGTTCTTCCTGATATCCAGGCACCACCACAACCAATAAAAGATCTATTACTGGGCAATCATCTATTATCTGCGCATTTTTTAAAAAACATACGAAAGTATAATACACTCTTCCAAATGACGTCATTCGGTGCTAAAGAAATTCGCGAAGGAAACTTTATGCCTACATTTAAAGTAGAAGGGCAAGTTTATCACTTAATTGGTAGTCTACTCCCTTCGCCAGGGCAAAGCCCGCAGTTTCTACAAATTTATTTCATTTCTGATGCCGACCAACTTTCGTTGCGGTCTAATATTGCTCCTAACCTAAATATCGATTTAATCAATGATTTACAGACGTCGTTAAATAGTCATAACATTTATATTCGCAGTTTCAAATACAATTTAGAACATAACTCTTCATCTGAAAACTTAAAATTAATCATTCACGCTGACCGCACTCCACAAAATCAACATCGTGGAAGATACAATTCACCTACAGCAAACGAAGTTGCAGTATTATTGGTGGACGAAGATAAGGGACCTAGAGATATAGTCCTTCATTGCAAAGATGGTCAACTGAAAAGAGTTTCTGAATTACACAGAGCTTACGATCCCTTACAATACCCTTTGATGTTTGTTAACGGTGAAGATGGTTATTATTTGACTATCCCTCTACAAAATTCAGCGCGAAATAAAACAGTTTCGTGTATGCAATTTTATATGTATAGATTGATGACCAGGGCCAACAGTTTTAATCCCCTTCATTATTATCGGGATTTGTTTAGTCAATACTGTGTTGACATGATGGCTAAAATGATAACAGAGAGACTAAGTTACATAAGTCGCAATCAACAACAACTGAGAGCTGATGACTATATCCATTTAAGAGACGCTATAAATCAGGATGCTAATGTCAACGCTGCAAATATTGGCCAACATGTCATCTTGCCTTCATCTTTCACCGGCTCTCCGCGTTACATGCATGAAAAAACCCAAGATGCAATGACGTATGTACGCAACTATGGAAGACCCGATTTATTTGTGACGTTCACTTGCAATCCGGAGTGGCCAGAAATTAAGAAAGAGCTATTTGCTGGCCAACGTTCTTTCGACCGTCATGACATTATTGCTAGGGTTTTTCATTTAAAGATGAAGAAAATGATCAAGTCGTTCACTAAAGACGAGGTATTCGGCAAAGTCAAATGCCATATGCTTAGTGTTGAATGGCAAAAACGCGGACTACCACACTGTCATATGCTGTTTTGGTTTGCACAAAAAATACAACCAGATGAAATAGACAGTATAATAGTTGCTGAACTACCAAACAAAGATGATGACCCAATATTATTCGATATTATCACCAAAAACATGATCCATGGACCTTGTGGGGAGCACAATTTATCATCACCGTGTATGAAGAACGGTATATGTTCAAAGAAATATCCTCGGCGATTCGTCACCGATACTCAGACAGGCGAGGATGGTTATCCTGTATATCGTCGTCGTAATGCTGAAAATGGTGGTCAAGTCGCAGTTGTAAACATCAGAGGGAGGCCGATTACAATAGATAACAGATGGATTGTACCATACTCTCCAATGTTGTGCAGGTCATTTAACGCCCACATTAACGTCGAATACTGCCATTCAGTTCAGGCTATAAAATATATATGTAAATCTATACTAATATTATAAAGAGGTAAAATTTGTAAGTTTGTATGTAACGAATAAACTCAAAAAGTACTGGACCGATTTTAAAAATTCTTTCACCATTGGAAAGCTATAATATCAGGGAGTAACATAGGCTATATTTTATCCCGGTATTCCCACGGGAACGGGAACTACGCGCGTAAGGCGACTGAATCCGAAGCGAAGCGAGGGCGGATTGCTATATTACATATTATTCAACATGTAATATTGATACTTAAATTGTCTTAGTGTTAGCTAAAATTTAATTGCTTTCGAGGACAAGGGACATTAGCCCAACAATACGTATTGATGGGCTAGTGTTTTTGTAACTATTAATATTAATTAAATCTATTTAAGAATATATTAAAAACGCAATTAAGTCATGATTTTTATGCTAGTCGGTATCATGCAAGGCGAATAATAGTGGAGATTTATTTGTTTATTTGTTTATATGTCCCCTATACTAATCTATCTGACCAGCATGGTATAGTAAGGTTAAATTCCCACCTATTGTGGAGGAGGCTCGACAGTGGGACGTATATGAGCTGAAATGATGATGATGATGATATATGTCCGTGTGATGACGGTGTAAGAATACAATTCATCATCCTTTCTTCCCCGTGAATGTCGGAAAAGACGACTAAGGAGTATAACAACAACTGACGGAGGCAGCGTGCCTCCTGGCCGGAACTCCCCCATGGGACCTGGAGGCGGCGATGATCGCCGATATTCATCGGCGGGTGTCGGAGACGCGCGCCCGCGGCGGTATGGTCTCCCTGCAGGAGATCACCGCCTGGCGGGTCGACGCCCGCCGAGGAGTCATTGCCCGTTGAGTAGTCCGGCTGGAGAGTCCTCGGTACGGTGTCAGGACCGTCGAGGCCCTCCGGCCGGTGCTGATGGAGTGGTTAGAGCGGACGCACGGGGTGCTTTCCTTCCGACTGGTGCAGGTGCTGACGGGGCACGGTTGCTTCGGGAAGTACCTGCACAAGATTGTCAGGAGGGAGAGCACACCGTCCTGCCAGCACTACAGTTGCGACGAGGACACGGCGCAGCACACGCTCGAGGAGTGTGCTGCATGGGAGGGGGATCGCCGTGAACTGGTCGTAATTATCGGTGCCGACCTGGCGCTGCCGACCATCGCCAGGGAAATGCTCGTCAGCGTCAGGAACTGGGACGCGGTCGCCGCCTTCTGTGAGGCCGTAATCTCACGAAAGGAGGCGGCGGATCGTGTGCGCGTAGAGCTCCTATTCGGCGACACATTCCGCCGCCGGCGACTCGGGCGGCGCAGGCGCGAGTATCTGCGCCTAATGCCGCCCTAGCCGAGGCCGCGGGTGATCGGACCGGGGAATTGTCCGTCACCCACAGAGAGGCTGACCGCGCGACGGCGACCGACGTCCCAGGACGTCGAGAGGTGAGGTTACCCGAAAGGGTATTCCGTGAGGCCGACCACTGACGACAAGTCACATCTGCTCCGGTGGTCGGCCCAACAACGAGGTGACGTGGGTACGGGTGGGTTATGGGCCCGCGCGCCGTCCTTTCATCGCCCCGGACGGACTGGACCGCGCGTGCGCTTACCATAGCCCACCCATAAAAAAAAAAGGAGTATAACAAGAATATATTACCTGTATAAGAGAAGGAAAATTCGAAATATACCAACACGTCTACCTAATATATCACGCTTTTTTTTGGGGGTGGGTTAGAGTCGGCGCACTCCTCGCACCACTCCGTCCGGGGCGACAGAGGGGCATAAGCACGCACACCCGCAACCCACCCGAACACTACGTCGCCTTCGTTGTTGGTTGGTTGGGGTACCCTCCCATCGACCGTAATATGACGGAATTATTACGTATTATTACGTAATTGGACGTCTGTCCAAAATTTCTCTACTATCTGAAGGAGGCTCTACCCCAGTAGCTTTACGTATGTGAGCTGAAATGATAATAATATTCGCCGTGGTGACAGATTCAGAAAACAATCAGCAAGACAGCACTCTACTGTGAAATTTTTAACACCAAAAGCGACGGACCACCCGCTTGCCTCTATAAAATAAATTAAAAAAAAATATAGAATTAGACCAATTTCCGTTTCATTGTGTCAAAGGTTCTTGCCTCATATTGCGATGCATAATGACCAAGAAGGTTAATATTTATAAAATAATGCACTAACAAATTTTCTTTAACTTTACCTTTTAATTAATTTTCAAATCAGCATTTTGCTAACACAGTAGCTTTATTGCTGTGATTTCTTTTTAAGCATTTTCCAGAAAATGTTTTTTATATTCCATAATTTGACGCCTTTTTCTTAGCAAAGATAAGGCGAAATGTGAGACATCTACATTCATATTGTAATTATTTAATTTCCATTTAATAGGATAGGCGCCCATAGCTGTCATTTCCAGAGTACATTTGTCGTATTTCAATTTTGCTATTAAAAAATTACCTAAGAAAATCCTTGATTATCGTGGAAATCTGTAAAGACCTTGAAAATTGGAGAATGTATTTTTTCCACATCTAGAATTCGAATCCATGTTTCGAAGAACGATAGTCACGTACATATATGTCACTGGACTAACGAGGTGTTAGTCAAACTTTAATATTTATGACTGAAACAGCCTCAGAACCTATAAATATCTTATCTTTCAGCAAGACTATATATAGGTGCAAGCAGTTTACCGATATTAGGATGACATCACTACTGTCATATTTCATTGTATAAATTTAATGGATATTTAGACAACCCCTGCAATAAAATTAAAGTATATGGAGTACTAAATGTGTGAAGAAATCCTCAGTTCGATTAATTTTTGAAATGTACGAATGTGAATATAAAAAAATATATAATATGTCTATTACACATATCATATATTTAACAGGAGAAAATTTGATATATATATGATAATAACGATTAAAACTTACAATCTTACGCAGAGCCATATCACATAGCTCGGATTTACTTAAGCAACTATCGAACGAGCTAACTTAAAAAATATTCCAGTAGTAAATTAAAAACGATGGAGTCGTTATAATAAAAACTGCAGTTTCCTTTACAATATTATAATAAACTACCTACACACAACAAACAACTTTAAAATTATACCTAATTATTCGCATTTATGACAGAGCTATAGCGGGGACGTAAGGCGGGCGGTACATTATACGCTTCACGGCATCACACACACCGCTTGTTTACGTTTTTCATAACCACGTTTCTACTAAAAATACTCCAGCATCCTGCCGTTTGAGGCTCACGCTATTGGTCGACGCCAGCGCAGGAAACCGGGGAAGACTAGGGGGCCAAAGGGGCCGCCCGGTGCCCTCCGCACACCGCGCACCCAGCCCCTTATATATGAAAGTATCAGAAAGGCCAGCTAAACCCGTGAGGCAGCCGAAATAACCCTGAACGCTGGAATCACCAAACTAGCGGGCAGTCGTGTTGTGCGTCTCAAAGTGTTAACTAGTGACATCAAACATGGTTCTGGATACTGAAGACTGGGTAGGTCTAGAATGATATTGGTTTCATTAACACAATTTCTAAAATATAAATTAAAACTTCTAAATATTTTAATTTCATACAAATTTTCTAAAATGAAATATGAATGGTATATTTATGAAGAAAACAAATGTGAAGTCGATGAGTGGTTGCTGACAGATGTTTTCGTAGCGTTCTTTGTAGACATTTGAACAATATCGCGGTTGATTGACGGCATATGTGACAACTAACTTCGCTTGCTCACTATTTTATTTTATAAAAACTATATGAAGCTGTTCAGAAAACATGACAGGAAACACTGCTCACCTGTCATTATAATACGTCTGCGAAGGAAGACCATAACATGTGGAGTATTTAAAATTTTCATTTCAGTTATTAAATATGTATACATCTCTATTATTTCTGAAAACAAATAGTAGTAATATATTTTATCAAAAGCATGGGAGAAATCCTATACTTGCAGAAAATGTACTTTAATATAAATTTTTAATACATAATATGTTTAATACATTCCGAATTGATTAGTTTTGATAAAGAATTTAGAATTGAAGAATAAAGAATTAAGAAATTTAAAAAATAAAGAATTGATGACTAGTGATGATTAGTGAATATAATTATCGTAATGGTTGTTATATAAAGTTAATTTAAAGTCAAACAATCATGTGATTGTACATTTATGAGATATAAATCATAAATTATAAGATATTAGAATATATACTATCTATACTTAAAATAGTTTATTGCAAACACTTGTTTGAATTTATATTTTTTCGTGAAGTTTATTCGTAAATGAGATTATATCCATTTATTTTTATTGATAAATTAGAACATAATTTATCCTTCAAGGATGGATTACAAAATCAAGTACGACGCATATAGCTTTGGTAAGTATAGTTTTAAAAATATAAAAAGTTTTTAACTTCCCCGTTTGCGTAACGGAATAACAAGCGCGCAAGTACATGAAATCTATTTCGGTTTCAATTGCACATAAAATAAATTTATTATTCTTTAGAAGCGCAATCCCAGGGAAACCTTGAGTTCATCAACTCTATTTATTTTCTTAGTAAATTATTATTTCGATAAATCTCCTTCTCCCTCACTTACTAAGAGAAAATATTTTTATTTATATTCATCCAATGAAAATAATTAAACGTATTAAAAACGGAATGTAGACTGATGACGTGTGTAATTTTATGGCAGCCATTACTTGTCTGCATGACTAGCTTTATTAAAATGGTTAAGAATAACATTTTTATTTTAAAATTTTTGTTTTTCAGGCCGATGAGCTCCCCCCAGAACAGATTGCCGGTAAGTTTACTCCTCGTATCCCCTTAAATTATTTGACTAAAACTTAGAATACGCATAGTTTATGATCAAAACTAATAACTAACACATGCTCAGTGCTTCGCTTGGGTTATTATAACTGCTCAGATGACGTAGTGGTTAAGATATCGATCTACAGTGCCAGGGTCGAGGGATTGAATCCCACACAGGACAACACTTTGTGCGATCTACAAATTGTTGTTCCGAGTCTGAATGTAATTTTTGTCCGTTAGTTATATCTTTGTAAAGCCTCCCGTAATATAAGAATTCTTTCCTTACGACTTTTATAAAAAAAAAAAAGATTTTGTTACCAAAGAATGGCAAGCAAACCGTACATTTATCTGTGATAAAAAGTAGCATATATATATACATACATACATACTATTCCAGACTATGATTTATCTCTGGGCCAAATTTCATTCGGGTTCGTTCAGCCGTTCTGACGAAAATGGACATTTTCAAATTTTTCACTTTTTTTTAATATTAGTAAATCAAGGTTTGCAATTACAAATTTAATGGGCTTTCCTCGCGAAGCAACTCATAGTTAATGTTGAGCGAAGCTCCGGGCATAGGCATGCTAAACGATAATGGAAAGTCGCAGTTCGATATTGGCACACTTCCATCTTTACAATAGAGGGTAAGGTTAATATGCAAGATATTAATTAATTAGCAAGTTTTGCACGTGGAATTCGTTATAGAGATAAAAATAGGATAAAATTGTTTGCACTATGATGAAAATTTAAGCTAATTTATTAGAGTTAATAATACATTGTAAATATTATTTACCGTTGATACTCTTTGGTATAGACTTCATGTACATAGATATTTTGAGAACAACGTAATATTTTTTCATAGCCATCTAAGAGCATCTATTTCCTACTCATTACTAAGTGTGTAGGATAAGATACATATATATCTTAGGAACCTAGATGATAACAGTCCTGCAAGGTAACGACTCGAAATTAATTCCCCGCATGGAAAGGCTAGTAAGAAAAAAATAGCTAACTGTAGGCCAAAATACCTAAGGAGGTATTTTGGCCTACAGTTAGCCATTTTTAATTTTTAATTTTTCATTTTTTAATCTGCTCCACAGGAAAGAAAGGAAGAAAGGTCTTCCTTCCTTTCCTGTGGAGCAGATTCGTGTTTAAAAAAAAGTCTCCAAAGAAAGATAAACTAGTCAATACACGTACTGTTAGATGTAGTCGTGAATAATTATGGAAATTCCATGTGCATTGAGGATGAATAAATGCTACTAGTAATTAATTAGACATAATTTCAATTAACCTAAAGGTGTATTAAACGCAATATCTACTGTCGCTATTTGACACCGAGATTGCAACTTTTAAGTTTAAAAAATAAAACTGTTTTAATGGGAGGACTGTCCAACATGAACATAAACTCTGAAAAGTGTACGAAATGTTGAACAAGTGAAAATCAAATACAAACGCGATAAAACCCGTAAAAATAATTTTAATTCATGTATATATTGCGTAAATATCAGATATTCTGTTAAACACCTTGACTGTTAATTTAAAATATATCTGTGGCTTAACCTATCAAAGTCTTCTATTGAACCTAGGGTTCTCTATATGAGAGAGATAATACTGTAATTGCTACGTTTAGCATAGGTTGGCGATGCAGTTATTTTGTTTTTTCATAACGCCGAACGTAGCACTACGTACTAGGGCTGATATTTTTTAAAATATCTTTTTTCGATACATCGATATTTTTAAATATATCAATATCGGAGTTCGATATATCGATATAGATATCGATAAATATCGAAATTTTTCCATGGTTTGGTCTGGTGGCATGGCTACTTTTTAGCTTCGTTCTCTGCAGGGTTACCGTGATGAGCTTCTTTAGCTAAATTTTAGGCGTACATCAATTTCATGCCGGCATTTTTACAGTAGATTAAGTTTACGGTGATTTTGTAGAATACATACTATACAAAAAAAAAATTGATGAAACAACAAAATTCAAATAAATATCGAACTTCGATACTTACTTTCTAATATCGAACTATCGTCCAAAAAATATCGGTGATAAGTATCGATAAATCTTATTTTCTTTCTTTCTTTTCTTTCTTTCTATATTTTTAAATAATATCGATATTTTGTTAACAGCCCTACTATGTACCACGTTGAGATAAATACATCGTAATTACTCTGTTGCAATATAATAGTAGACACATTGAGCCGTGAGTTACTTTGCAAGATAAATTATTTGCACCGTGCCTGTTGCGTAGTCGGCCTACTCTCCCGTATTCAGAATCCACTTTCGGCTCAAGTTTCAAGGCGTTACACATACGTTAAAAATTTTTGAAACAAATAGGATTATGTATAGTTTTTGTTAAATGCAGTTGCGACTCATTTATTATTGTATGTAATGGGAAACGTCGACAATCCAATTAATTCGATTTGTGGGAAAACCACCCTTTCTCTTGCCTGTGGGTGTTGTAAAAGGCGACTAGGGGTTTATATATGCATATAAAACCTATGAAAGAGAAGGAAAATATGAAATAACCCTATATCAACACGTTTGAACAGTGTGGTCTTGTAGTACAATTTCCTTTCCATTGATTCCTTTCCAATGGGAAGTATATGAGCTGAAATTAATTATAAATGAATTAGAAAGATGACTTACTTCGTTAGCCTACAAATTCTGCTAGAATGTTTATTCAAAAGATTAAAAACAAATAAAAAACATCTAAGGAAATACATGTTTGTTCTGTTCAGAGATTAAACTACAAAGTTATTTGATCATGGTTTGCAATCCGGATAATATTAAATTTAAAAATCTAAGGACTGCATAATATCCGATCTCTACTGCCTGCATTTATGTCGCTAATGAAAGCCTGGACTCGAATTACGATTCGAAAATCTCACCGTCATTATACACTTTCTTTTTAAAATATTATGTACACAGTAAATTGTAGTTACAGAGTAGTTAGGAACTTCGTATTCGTCATTAGCTGAGAAAAAATCTCTAGTCGAGGATCCTAAACATTTTATTCGAAGTTTCTACAATGAAGAAAGGCCGAATAAAAAATTTGGTCTAACGAGACAATCATTAATGAGAATATATGCTACCAGGTAACTGTCTATATAAAGAGTAACTTATTTTTACTCTCAAAGAAACTATAAAATTTCATTCGGTCCGGAACTGGAACCCAAGGCCATATTTTAGGAGCTATTGCAGATTTGCAAAGCGGCTGGAACCGAAGCGTAGCAAGGGCGGGTCGCTAGTTAGAAATAAATACAGTTTTACTTTGTGTGTTCGAAGATAAAAGAACCAAAGTAAAAAAAAAATGATTCGAGTGCTGTACTATGCTCAAATACATATAAAAATAAACAATATATGTAATATATCTATCTAACTTGAGTGTATTACGCTTGTTTACATGCAGGTTAATGCGAAGTTATGCAAAAAAACAGTTTAATTGAAAGTCTTACACACCGGAAGCAGGGGCAGGTTTTAATCTCATATCTTATAAGATAAGTATCTATAGGTAGGTAAATATGAATCAACATCACCGTAGTGCATTAAAGTTCCACTACTGGGCTCGAGATTACTTCACAATAGGAGTGAAATGAATATACCACGATGGTCACACCGTATTGTATCTCATAGTCGTCTTTTACGACATGCACGGCTGAGACAGCGGTGGTGAATCGTATTCCTAATCCGTTACCGCACTCTGAATATAATTAGGGTCTAGGAAAAATTTATACATCTGCTTCAACACTTATATACTATGTAAACCATAAGTTAAACGTTTAAAATCATCATTATTATAATGTATTCTTTTCCTATGTGTGAATGAAAAAGAAGACGATTACTTCAGAATGTTGGCTGCTTCAATTAATGTGTTGATAAAATTCAATACTCTTTGAAAATGTAATCTTGTTTCTTAGGATGCCTATTCTGCCGGGCTGGCCACGGACTACAAGGAACTCGGTATTAGTGTTATGTGAAGCTGTACATGTCAGCTAGATGTTAATTTCTCGAAAAATAAAACCATTATCTTATGTAAACATAGATAAATAAATGATCTCACTGTTTACATTATAAGAAAATTGTTTTAATTTTTCTACAGCCAAGGCCGTGCAAAATAGATATGCTGTAAACGGTTAGTTTTCGGCGAAACCACTAATGTATTTGAAATCCGTAGATCTTAGAAATTATTATTATCTGCAACTGATACGTTGTTGTAATTTCGCATTTATCATAATAAATTCCTTTTGCTTTTTAACAATTTACTTTTCATAATATCTGACATAGCCCGTGTGGCGGATATGAACACTTTTATCATCACCCCGTAATTACGGCATAATTCAATTGCCCGTGAAAGTCATTAAAATCATTTCAGTTGAAAGGGTAGCGGCGCTCTTCTGGGAAACGTACAATATCTTACTGTAATCGTCAATCCGTTTGGATCGCCAATCGAGTATGGGAATTATGACAATTACCGCACCAAAGAATGATTCTATCATGTGGCAATCTATGCTGGAGGTTTACGTTCAGCGATGTAGGTGAAAGAAAAGAGAAACATGGCGCCACAGTTCCAAGGAGTAACTCTCCCAATTTCTGAGAGTATTGGGATTCTCGGCGTCAAAATATCGAGCAAAGTCCAGTTTGGGAGTCATTTGGAGGACAAAGCCAAATTGGCAAGCAAAAAGTTGGGCGTCCTGAACAGAGCCAGGCGGTACTTCACACCGAGACGGCGTCTTGTGCTATACAAAGCACAAGCTCGTCCTCATGTGGAGTACTGCTCACATCTCTGGGCAGGTGCGCCCAAATATCAGCTAGACCCACTTGACTTCCTGCAAAGACGGGCTGTTCGAATCGTCGGGGTTCCCAATTTTACGGACAGATTGGAGTCGCTGGAGCAGCGGAGAGACTTTGGGTCACTTTGTGTACTTTACCGACTCTTTCACGGGGAGTGCTCCGAGGAACTATTTGACTTGGCACCACCGTCACCATTCTACCAAGGTACCACTCGACGTCGTAGCAGGGTTCATCCATTTCACCTGGAAACGTTATGGTCTTCATCTGTACGTTTCCAGCGATCATTTCTCCCACGTACGTGCAAGCTCTGGAATGAACTACCTGCTCCTGTGTTTCCCGAGCGCTATGACATGTCCTTCTTTAAACGAGGTTTAAGAAGAGTATTTCCTTCACGGTAGGCAGCGGCCTGGCTGTGCCCCTGGTATTGCAAAGGTCCACGTGCAGCAGTTTCATTTACCATCAGGTGCGCTGTTTGCTCGTTTGCCACCGTTGGCAATAAAAAAATAAAAAAGAAACACAGGCGTTGATAAAATTATAACCGATCAAAAATGGTAATTACTTACCAGTTGCGAAAGGTTTAAGTTAACTTTACTAATATTATTTGAGAAAACACATCAACACAAAACACACAGTTTAGAGAATGCAAAAGAATGCTGTTTATTGGGCGTTTCATAAAATCAGTTTGGCGTTTAGTCGGTTGGATAAGCGTGCCAGCGTGGTAACACGCTTGGAAGCTGGCCAATGTACCGTAAAAAATATATAGAATATGCTATCATCATTGTTTAATCAAATAATCTGAAAACATCACAGAATTCTAGAATATATCGGTTACATACACCACAGTTGTTATCAATATTTCACTTTTAAATCGATGACTAATTGAACGATACAACAAAGTTAGCACACGTAACACAGTTTGATGTTTATTACAAATAAAATTATTTTGGTATACATGTACGGTTACTGCTATTTCGAATGTTAACAACGGTGTTTCATATAACAGTAATGTTTACGTTCAGTGAAACATGAACAACATGACATGACAATAAACAACATGAAAGCCGCGTGAAATACATGTTTTTTTAAATTAATTTTGAGATAATATTTACATTACGTATTCAGAAATATTACGTTAAACATTACATCATATATTTTACTTTCATTTTATTGAAATTTATCTTATAACTTATTTATGGTTAATCGATATTGTTATTGTAACAGGAAAGGTTGATGTTAAATGAGGTGTTTGGTACTCTATCACGCTAAAACGGTTGAACAGGTCTGAATGAAATTTTGTATGCAGATAAATTGTAGTCTGGGCAAATACATAGGCTATTTTTTTACCCGACTACGGAGGGTTATGATTTTGACAGGCTATGTATGTATGTATTGTTCATTTATTCTCTCATAGCTCCTCGATTACTTATTAGACCTTGACAAATGAGGTATCGTTAGAAGCATATTGATCGTCTGCTGGTTACAAGCTACATCATGTGTCACTGAATCTAATATGGTGCCCTCTAGCGGTCATAAAGTACTGGGTTAAAAAATAAATTGTATATAAATATGCTGTGGTATTTGTCGTGGTATTGGTATCATTGCGTTATTTGTACATTTCAAATATGTATATATATTAGCATTTGCTCGTGACTTTGTCTGTACTTATTCGTTAATTGTGATATTTCTATGGTATGCTTGTCTATTCCGCCATGCCTTCTACTAGTCAGAAAAAGACAAATGAGGTATCGTGAGAAGCGTTTTAATTGTCCGCTAAATACCTACAGGTTGTATGTGGCGTGGCCCGTATACACTGTGGTGCCTTCTGATGGACAATAAAACTAAGATTAGTAAATAAATTAAGACAAGTATACCGTGTTTGGTATCATTTGAAAGGGATTAGATAAGGGACTAGTACATTTAAAATATAAAGCATTTACGTCAAAAGTCAAAAGAATTGAGGGATTGTCTATAAGTTGGATAATAACAAATTACTTAAAATCTTGCCAGGTCCTCTTGATTTTTGAAACTGACAATCTATTATTCGATTTAGTTCCATCTCGGCCTATACACGTCTTGTTGGGCTCGGGCCTCCTCCACTATGGGAGGGAAATTGACCTACTATACTACGCTAGTCAGACGTGTTGGTATAGGGTTTTGTTTCAAGTTTCCTTCTCTTGCATAGATATTATATGTATATTATATCTCTTAGTCGTATTTTACCACACTTACGAGCGAGAGAGGGGGTGGTGAATTATTATTCTTACTCGGTCATCACACGGAAAATTATTTAGTATGTTAATTAAAATATAATTTCCAAAGAGATTGACATTATAACGGCACCAAAACATTTTAAACATAAAAAAGTAAAAACTAAAACCCAACTATGACAAAAACAAGGCTACAAAAGTATGAAATAAGATTTTCAGAACACAAGATTAAACAACGTTACTGAAGAAGCAAGATCACATAGACCCTACCAAGATGCCTTCGTTGCAATTTGACAATAACGTCATACAATATGATACTACATTACACCATTAGGTATTAGTGTACAGAGATACAAATATTCAAGTTTGAAAAACCGTAGTTGCGCGTTCTTAAAGTGTTATGGTAATTAATAATACAAATATTAAATATTTGTAATATTAATTATGGGATAATGTAATATGAAGGTTATTAATTTATAATAAGGGTACCTTAGAATAATAACGTATAGAAGGTAAGTTCACGCACAAAAAGTGAGGCATTTCAATTGGAGCCTAATGGAGCTTACACCGGAACCGTTCCGTAATGTACAAGTTATTGTACTGCACGAACGTACGCAACTCTTAAAAAATAAATAGGTAATTATGACGGTTTGTGCATTCAAATGGTGTCACAACACATTTAAAAAACTTAAAAAGGTTTTTAACATTACTTTTAAAGGTAATTCGACGATTTATGTTAATAAAAACAAAATTTGAATTCATAATTTATATAATAGTGTGCGTGTGTACGTGTGTAATCGTCTGCGCGCCATTAGTATTTTTAGATTAAAATTTTGAAAGTTCGAAGTATTGACACTATCCTTCTATACGTTATTATTCTAAGGGTAAGACATATGACGTATATTTAACGTATATTTATAATATGTCACACGTTACATAGAAACCTATCATAGCACTTTAACAAACTGTGATTACGACTTTTCAAGCATGAATATGTTTATCTCTGTACACTGATAATAGTATCGTATATCGTAGGTTAAATTCTCTCCCATTGTGGAGGAGGCCCAAGCCCAACAGTGGAACGTATATGGGCTACGATGATGATGATAGTATCGTATTGTATGACATTATTGTCAAATTGCAACTAAGGCATCTTGGTAGAGTCCATGTGTCGATTATTTTGTTTCTTCAGTAACGTTGTTTAATCCTGTGTCCTGAAAATCATATTTCATACTTTTGTAGCCTCGGTTTTGTCGTAGTTGGGTTTTAGTTTTTCCTTTTTTAATATTAATTAAATATACTGTTTCCGTCGAATACATTTGATTAGCGTACTTTAATGCGAAGTCGCAGGCGCTCTAGTGATTTTATAATAATAAAAAAAAAAAACATCTGTTCCGTCAGTCTGTGTATAATATAAGAGTATTATTGTTCTTATTCTCCAATTTATATTATTATAATTTCCGATTTAAAAAAGAAATCAAGAAGACAGATAGTAAATAATTTTGTTTATTTTGGAATACGTTTCTATAATCTACAAATTCACGGCGCCAACACGAAATCACTGTGTGGAAGGCAAGAATAGCTTGAACATAAAATTAACGATATGTGCCAACCGACCTAAATCAAGGGAAATTAGTATGCAGTAGTTACTGAATATTCAGTCTATCAGGGAATATTGAAATTAGGTTATGTACACTTTTTTACAGCGGTTAATGTGTTGTACGAAATTTTATGTAATAAAAACTATTCATAATAAATTAATAAGTAACGTTTAATCATATTAACTAAGTGAAATCATAACTCTTTTCGGAAAAAAAATCTTTATTGGATAACTATAATATTGATGTTATTAAAAGCTTTTAGCAACATTATTTTCTTAATAACCTAAATGTGGACATATTTTATCAGACTGTAGTGTTTGTACTGTGTGCAAATTCAATGTTAGATGTAGTTTTGTGAATTATAAATAAAATAGTTGCAGCAGGTTTCACAACGGTGGCGATAACGATTTTGTAGCTAGTTTTTCGACCGGCACCCGTGGGTGGGTAATTAATAAGCAGCTAAAATTCTACAAAAAAATAATGTAATAAAACTCATGGTGCTTTGAGACAACTGCCAAGAAGTCATGACGATTAAAATTAACACAGGCTGAAATAAAAATCATGTTTTTAAAACTATTTTGTTGCCAAATATCATGGAACAGCTGCAAGATGTTGTATAATCAACGCTATCGAGCTCTACTGATAATAAAATGTTATAAACAACGTATTTTAAATGCAATAATAATTATAAGATTACGAAACATTTTAACTGTTTTGCTCATCCTTGATTCTAATTGCACCTGTCACAAAAAGATTCACATCAGCCTGAATAATTGAGGAAACTTATTCTGGTGAAATATACAACTGTCAGATTCATATTTATTGCATGCCACAAGCGATATAACGTCTTGTAAGAAAATGTAAAGAACATTATGATTCATTCGGTCGGCGTTTTAGTATTGACCTGGTAATTGAAAGAGGCGTACCATGCTTACGAAAATTCAGATAATGTTTGACGAGCGGCTTTAATTTAATTTTATTTTTGAATATCGTACGTAGTATCTGTAAATCGATAATATAAAAGTTTCTATTAGTCCGTGAATGTAATCTTATGTGTTATTAGGCTCATAAACATATCACTACAAGAAATTTGGAATTTACAACAACAAATACAACTACAAATTTGGAATTTAATATGGACCTGGGTCTCTTGTTAAAGTAGTTTTAAATGTTTTCCACTTTCTTTGTAGCCCATATACGTCTAATGACCTCGAGTTTTCTACACAATGGTAGTGGATTATTATTATTACGTTTGGGAGATAGAGAACCCTTTGATTTAGTTTTACTTTGAGTGTTTCTTCTCTTGTAGTGATTTTATATGAAGTGTCTTACTCATTCGTTATTATACTTACGGGTTTTTTACTTTCATTAACAAATTGTGACGAGCACTGTAAGAGTGTTTCGCAAATCAGTAACACCCTAATTCAGATACCGCGTTACACCACTACTTAATCACTTTGAAAAACTATAAAATCATAACTATCTTTATATATATAAATTTTCCGTTCATATGTTTGTAATTATACTCCTTCTAAACCTTTTTTGTGGCTGTTCTGGTGGATATGAGAATGCTTTAGATTAATAATTGGAACCGGTAGGTAGCGTTGCGATCAATTTCAAAGAGAATTCATTTTACTATTTTTTTTAGATTTGAACAAAACTACGTCTGCTAGGTCATCTAGTAACTCTATAAAGCCATAAAAATAGAATAGAGAAATAGAGAGTGAGAGAGAAAACAATGTTTTGTTCCTTTTTTCTTTTCAACAACATAATTTAAAATCAAAGGGTTCCCTTGTCACGAAAATGAGATAAGGGGTTACGAAAAGTACTTTATTTTTAAAGGAACACTATAGTTAAAATTATGGTAATTGGAAAAAGGCTCAGTGAAAACAATAATAACATAATGAAAATGACAGAATGATTCGAAAAAAAAAATACAGAAAAATGTTCAAAGTAATAGGGTTTTCATGTACTCACGGTTGTTTTTCTTTTCTCATTGAACTTTCCTTCGATTTCTCATTTCGTGATAGTCAACCAAGTTCGTATAGGAATTTGTTTAGTATTTAGTGTTTTTTGCACTGATGTGGCTGCATCTTTTAGTTGTCTTTTACGACATTCACGGAAAAGAAAACGATGGTGAATTATTTATGCGTTCCCAACATTTTTGTACGTACACAATACTAGGTTCCAACTTCTCTAAAGTGGGAAGGAATTGCATAGCTTAGTCATTTTTTACGATCTATGGGAAAGGAACGGGTGCACTCACCCCATGAAAGCTCCCTTTCGCTTACAAAGAAATAATCTCGCACATAAGATATTCTGTTTCGTTAGAAATGAATAAAAACAATGATCTATAAATATCAACAGCTGAAATAAATGGAATAAAGAAATCTTGATTACATAAATAAAGTTATAGTTTTATTTGAAGTGACAGATAAACCTATAACCCTTAGCAATATTATTAGACCATTCTTAACAGAAAATTCCTCCACAATTTATCACTCAAACGGATCATTAAAACTGTGGAAGAGTTTATTTCAGTAAGCTACATAAAATTTTATATATTTATATAAAATTCAATGACGCACACTTTTTATTAACGCCCATCAAAATAAAAGTCAAGAAAATTATGATGAAAATTTATGATCATTTAATAATAAAAAAAGCGTTACTTAGGTCTCGTTGATGCAGTGGTGTAAGTATACTAATTGCATATTAGTGTCAAGTATCATCGGTTCAATTCCCACACAGGACCATTCTTTGTGAGACCTACAGATGGTTGCAGTTGTACTGAGTCTAAATGCAATTTGTATCTGTTAATTTTATGTATTTTAAAATCTCTTCCATCACAAGGATTTAAAATTTATTACGAATTCAAAAAAATATATCTTTTGCTCCTGCCTCGCGTGGATAAAAGCGTGAAAATATGTTTCTTTTAACTAATATATATCCTAGAATATGTAGAACATATTTTAAAAGTGGATCTCATATTCAAAGTAAATATAGCTTAGGGTTAAATTCATAAACCTTGTACGAAAATAGTTTTGTATAAATAATAAATACATATCTCAGTTTACGCAAGCAATACATTTGAAGTAAATAAACATGGGTGGATGACAGATTAATTACGATGCGACTGGTCAACGATTACGCATAGTATATTTAAACTATATTTGAAAGCGAGCATTTGTCGTAAATATTTATTATTGAAGATGCACATTGAAATACAACTTTTCATTATATATACATGATATATAAGTATATTAAGAGAAGGAAAACTCGATATAAAACCCTATATCAACATGTTTGACCAGCATGGTATAGTAGGTCAAATTCCCTCCCATTGTGGAGGAGGCCCGAGCCCAACAGTGGGACGTATGTGGGTTGCGATGATGATGATGATGATGATGATATCATCTTTTTTTTATTTCGGTTACTTTATTGATAGTAGGTACCTACTGTATAGTGAAATTTATTGTAATAGTATTTTTTTACTTATGCTAAATTCTTTCGTGAAAATAATTTGGAAAGTTCAAATAAATTTCTAAAAGAATTTAGTAACTAACAATAAATCTGCTAGTAGGTTTGTTTACTCATATTTCAAAAGTTTACCCGTATTTCAAAATCGATAGAGGTGTAGCTTTTTCAAATTTCGTACAGTTAGTTCCATGTAACAGAATGCAAGTCTTAATTCCGTCTATCAATATATTTTTTTTTTTTATATAAAAGATGTCATCGTCTTTCGTCGACCTGGTGAAAGTTGCTGGGCGTTGTTGGATGCAGGCGATAGAGGACCGCACTCTGTCCCGTAGCATGAGGGAGGCCTAAGTCCAGCAGAGGACGGCAATAGGCAGAAATGATGATGATATAAAAGACAACACCTATCCGGGTATCGTCTATAGAAATCATCTTTGTACTTTTCAAACTTATAATTTAACGGACACGAATTACACCTAGACTAAGAACAACAATTTGTGGATCGCTCAAAGTATACTCTTGTGTGGGTATCGAACCCATAACACGTGCATGGTAGGTTAGTATCTTAAGCGCTATGCCATTTGTGCTATCTATAATTGCAATTTGGTGATGGTAATTAAGAAATTTAAGTATGAAAAATCTTATAGATTGCTATTTGGCCGACCCAACATTCGACGTTGGGATTAACAGCCGCATATATAAACTACTGAATAAATTAAGTACTGTTATGTCGATATTGATGTGAAACATCTATAGGCGAGGGTGATCCTGATCATCGCGTGGCGTTAACGCCACGCTTCACGGCACCCTTTTAATTAACGAAAAATATATTTTTTTTTGTGTGACTTAGCTCTCTAGACTTAGTTAGCCTCAGATGGCTGTGACAACTTTATCCGGACTGGTGGGTGAGCGCTGAGGGCTCTCAACCCGCTAACGAAAAATTTCTTTTTTTTTTGTGTGACTTAGTTGTTAGCCTCAGATGGCTGTGACAACTTTACCCGGACTGGTGGGTGAGCGCTGAGGGCTCTCAACCCGCTAACGAAAATTTTTTTTTTTTTTTGTGTGACTTAGTTGTTAGCCTCAGATGGCTGTGAGAACTTTACCCGGACTGGTGGGTGAGCGCTGAGGGTTCTCAACCCGCATAACGAAAAATAAAAATCCGAATACATATGTGTACATTTTTGTAACGAAACCATAGTGCGATTTAAAATTTGTACAACGCCATCTAGTGCGCTTAAAGTAAATTGTTACCTATAATGTATACTAATGAAAATAAATGTTTATTGAATAAAAATCATCATTTTCTTGGAAAAAAATCGTAATATTATTTTTATTAATGTGCTATTTTAGTGCCTGTCGTAATCTGTTTTTTTATGCATATATACCTACTTAATCTATAAAATAATGTATAATTCTCTAACTTGCCAATATAAGTATACCATACCTACTTACAGTACTTTCACGTACGAAAATTGGACAATCGCTTTTTATAGGTGTTTTATTAGTTTCAGATGTATATTTATTTGTTTGTATGTTACAGACTCCTAGGAATTGGATCTTGACCCACTTTCAACATTCAGATTGCACTTAAAATTTGTTAATTTAACAAGAACCAATGACGATAAAATAATTTAAATAGCTTGTCTCATTATCATCATCATCATTACAGGATTAGAGATTTCTTTATAAAATATATTTTGTAGCTGAGATTTAGCCTTAGCTCGATAGATGTCGTTATTTTTGTTTGCTAAATCACACTTTCTTAACCGATCCTTTTGATTTGAACTACGCAGAAGTGTGTGAGGGAGACGTAGCGACGCTATGTTATGTTAGGTCGTAAGCGGCCGAGCGGTGAATTAATATTATTTCTTTGTAATATCTTAGATAATAGTAGGAATCGATGAAATCGTATTATTCTATTCAATACTTTACAAATTGGTTCCTGTCGTAATCTATGCTTTTATTCATATATACTAGGGATGTCGGAAGTGAAAAAAAATATCGGTATTTATAAAAATATCAATATCGACGTCGATATATCGAAAAAGAAATATCGATATATTGGTCTTTAAAAAAATGCGTTTATTAAATAGTACAGTATTTAGTAGGGATGTCGGAAATGAAAAACATATCAATATATAGATATATCTATATTTATCAAAATATCAATATCGACGTCGATATATTAAGGAAAAATATCGATATATCGGTCAAATTTTTAAAAGATTTTGTGTTCTTAAAATAATAATGTATTTAGTTCAATCAAAATTCTTTTTTATTAAGCAATAATTACAAAAATGTCAAAAACAAAAAAGCTGTTTTCGAACCAATTATTTTCAACTTATTATATATTATATATTTATACATATCCCAGGAGAGAGCTACTGCCCACTCTCCTGGTAAACCCTTATACGATTTTTACGACTCGAAAGGGGTGGTGATAATTATATTCTTAACCCGACGCCATACGTAACTTAGTTAAGATGAAATTATTAAAAACGAAATCACTTTAATTGCTGGGGAATTGTGTTTATTTTTTTTTAATAACAAGTCAATTGTACTTATAGAAAAAAATAAGTGATATAAAACTATTCGGTTAACGATTTATCATTTGAATTCTAAGCGACAGTTGGATGTATGTATTGGAATAATTCGATTATCATGTGTGTCAATAACAATAATTGTCCTTAATAAAAAGTGACAATCAAATGGCAATCAAAACATACTAATGTAGTGGCAATCAAAACATACTAATTACAGAGTATGTATACAGTTAATGCTATACTTTTATATTTCCTATCTTTTACGGTTCTAGATTCTAGACTTGATTTACACAAACAAAAAAAAATCGTTTTTGATTCGATTTCGATATTGGATATTTAATATCGATATATCAGCTCAATATATATCGGTTAAAAATATCGATATTTCTAACAAAAAATATCCATATATCAATATTTTTTCAGCAAGCCTAATTATACTTGTACAAAATAATTTCGAAGTTTCACATCTGCCAGGCGTCCTGAGCGACGGCTCAATTTTTTTTTTATATTTATTACTTACATTTTGCAAAGATAACTAATGAATGGTAACACTTATTATTTGTCTTTGGTAAATAAAACATTTACGAACAAATAATATTACGAGTATTATTGCAAGAATTTTTGAACATTGTTCATTTTGTTTCATATCAGCCCACATATGTAAGTCCTATTGTTGGGCTCGTTCCTCTTCCACAATGGGAGATAGATTGACCTAGAGTTTTCTGTCGAGCTTACCTTCTCTTGTATAGCTACTATCTGCATATCCTTTAGACGTTTTTTTTTATAACACCCACGGCTAAGACAGAAGGTTGTGAATTTTATACTTACTCCATCACCACACGGAGACAACCCTGCTTATGTTAATAACATTTATTATCCTTTAACGTAGTATTAGTAATGAATATGTATGTATATATCAACGCAACCGTGTCGCCACTGCACGTTGCACTATGCTCCAACACCAAAATAGCTGCACTGCACTACTTATTCGCACCACATCTCAGTGCATTGAACCGATGTCCTAATCTCACCCGTAACCGCCTAGTTAAACGATCAGTTTAGCTACTTTTATTGACAGTAGAACACTGTATTTCCCTCTCTAAATTAGTAAGCAAAAAAGTGTCTTAAAAATTTTCTGATCTATTAAATAACTAACTAAATAATGTCTCACCATTCTCTTAATATTGAAGGTGCAGCTAAAATTGATTTTTGTAATACTTACGTAACGTTTTCTTGGGCCTGTTAAAGTAAAATTTGTATATTCCAGTCCTTCGCAAGGCGTTTGATGGCTTCGACCACAACCGCTCGGGCAGCATCCCATGTGATTTCGTGGCGGACATCCTTCGGATGATGGGGCAGCCCTTTAATAAGAAGATCCTCGAAGAACTCATTGAAGAAGTCGACGCTGACAGTAAGTGTTAATTTCTAAATATATCATCAATTGCTTAATCTTTGCGCAACTAAGTGAACATATTTTTTACATAATATTTTGTAATCAAACATTTTTTTTACGGATTATATCCCGTAGTATTATAGTTTTATTTATAATGTGTAATACTCGCGTAAACATCAAAAACCATTATTTTCTAAATTTGTACCATAACCTATTTCGAGCGATACTCTATTAAATATAAGTTATAATCTATAATTAGATATTGTAAGAAATTATTAAGATTACAATATTTGAAAAATACTATAATTATTATTTAAGTTTGTATAATGACAGCGTTAATAACATCTTTTATGATACTTTCAGAGTCTGGCCGCCTGGAATTCGGCGAGTTCGTTACACTTGCTGCCAAGTTCATCGTTGAAGAGGACGCAGAAGCTATGCAGAAGGAGCTTAGGGAAGCCTTCAGATTATACGATAAGGAAGGTAAGATAATAAAAATTTAAATTATTATACTAACTGTTGATAAAGTAAATATGACTATGGCAATTGTATGGCGCCGATTATGAATAGTACTAACACTTGTGGATATTGTAAAAGACGACTAGATTTACATCGACATAGGTCAAGACCATTTATTGCCATCTATTCAACAATAGGATCGTTCTACAAGGGAAGGTTGACGTTAGGCCGGTTATAAAACTAATGCCAAAACTTTTGCAATTTGTACTATAAGAATAAGAGTATGTACATATTGGATCGACGCCATGTAGTAGTGATAACAGCAGAATGATTATGATGATTATTATTCAATACGACTAATATGTCATTATAGACATGAAAATTATAGATAAAGTTCCTAAGGATCATGATCATTTAGCATTCCATTTGAAAAATGTTCAAATTAAAATAGTCTGAAGTTTAATTTAGGCTCAAAGTCGCTCAGCGTGCTATGGAGCAGGAAATCCCGAGCATAGGCTCGGGATTTCTCTGCGAGATAGAATCTGGAATACGGAAATCCGCAGAAGAGCCCTTCAATTTCTTCGCGGTAGGAAGCGGCCTTGTAAAGGTCCATGAGCGGCAGCAACACTTACCATCAGATGTACTGTTTGTTTTTTTAAAAAAAAGAACGTGTGTAACCGACATAGCACGAAGAATTAGCACGCTGAAGTGGCAATGGGCAGACCACATCGCTCAACTAACCGACAACCGCTGGGGAAGAAAGGTTCTCGAGTGGCGACCACGTGTCGGACGACGCAGTGTAGGAAGCCCCCGACCAGGTGGACCGACGACCTGGTGAAAGTTGCTGGGCGTCGTTGGATGCAGGCGGCACAAGACAGCACTTTGTGGCGTAATATGAGGGAGGCCCACGTCCAGCAGTGGACGGCGATAGGCTGAAATGATGATGATGAAGTTTACTTTTAAATTCCATAATAGGTGCAATGTTTTAAAAAGAAGTGTTATGCTCAAATTACGTAAATTAACTAACTCTCCGGCTTCACTTCATATAGCCGGCATTGATAAACAAAATAAAATGTTTTAAGAGAAGAAAGCCATCAAGTTGAACTGAACTGGACATATCCACAAAATTACTACTCTGGTCACACGCGTTGGGTTTATTTCTCTTGCATAGATGTTATATGCATATTAAATCCCTCAGTCGTCTTTGACGACACCTATGGATAAGAAAGGGGAAGGTGAATCGTATTCTGTCTTTCTCACCTCATGGAGTAGATTTTTTTTTTACATTTTTAATATGTCGTAATTGCCTTTTTCCTTTGAGAGCCTTTTTCACGATAAGAGAGTAATTAGCCTATTATACCACATTGTTCAAAGGGGTTGACATAGCCTTTCTTCCAACTTAGTTGTCTTATATTCACATACGATCTTTACACATGTATAGAAAGCAATGTGAGTGACATTTTTTTTAAAGCCAACACTCTGAACTAAGCAAGTAATCCTTGTTTTGCGAAGGACTTTACAAACATGTAATTAACGAATACAAATTACACTCAGACTCAGAACAACAAGTTGTGGATTTTACAAAGTGTTGTCCTGCGTGGGATTTGAACCCACGACACTAGCACGGTAGATCGATATCTTAACCATTACGCCATCTGTGCAGTCAATCTAAGTTGGTCTTAATCCAATCTAAGAACCTAAAAATTTGATCTGAGTCGGTCTTAATTCGGAGTAGGGAATAACTGTCTTTCATCCTTCCATTCATCAGCTTATCGACGTCCATTACCCAACACCACCTCTTGGGAAGCCTATATTCAAAAACCTTCTGAAGAGGTATAATACCATTATTGTCACACTGGGTGGACTGACGGCCGCAGTTAGTTTTTATAAGTTTTTAAGAACAGTGTGTGTTGCTATCTATTCGCCTGGTGATGCCTTATTTGGTTTTTGCGATACCCTTGTTGAAATAAACAGCGATGACCCATTTTATTTTTTTTAATTTCATCACATCTTTATTATCCAGTTTGTGGCCGTACACTGCTGGACATAAACCTCCCCATCCAACGTCTCCCAATGACTTTCACCAAGTCATCAGGAACAGGGCAGGGATATCCCTATTCATCATCATCATTATTTGAGCTCATATATGGCCTACGTGCACGAGCCTCTTCCATTATATGAAGGAAATTGACCTGCCATACCACACTGGTCAGACGGGTTTTATTTCGAGTTTGTATTCTCTTTCATGGATGACACACCTACGGCCAAGAAAGTGGCTGGTGACTTATATTCTTACTTCGTGACCACATAGAAACGCCCCTATTACTATAAAGTTATATTGGTAATATTCACTCTCGTAGTTTCTGTTAACGATAGATTTCCGTTCTGCGAACCAGAAACAATTAGATTGTATGGTGACGAACTAGTAATACAATATGATACTATCTTTTCCATTGTGGTCGTGAAGGACTATTAAATAACACAAGGAAATATCGTAAGAAAAAAGATTCAAAATAAAACTTTTTTCCAAAAGTTGATCAAAGAACTCATTATTTATCATTATCATCACAGCTTATATACGTCCCACTGCTGGAGTCAAGATTTCTTTACAATAGGAGAAATTTGACTAACAGTAGTGGGCCAGGCAAGTTGTTAGAGGGTTTTATTTTATAGTTTTAACTTTAATTTTAAAGAAATATATATATTCAACAGTGGGACGTACTTATGCATAAAGGTTAGCAATTTTTGATCAACTTTCAGTTATTGTAAGGGGTTCTAAAAATTGTTGTTAGAGAGTCATTTAATTAATTTCATTTTAACACTAGTAAATTAAATGAGAATATAATATTTCTTGTATATATACTAATTTATAAAGCGTCATCTGGTGACTGATATATTTCGACGGGTGAAAGGCTATTTGGTTTAAGCGACATTTTTGTAACATTACAGAAGTGCCATTTAAAGTTTAAAATTAAAAAAAAAACATAACAAAAAAACTTCTTGAGCTATTTGAATGAGGTAAATTTAATTAAAATTCAATTAAAAACATCGATATGATGCTAATACTAAATAAAACGTACCTTTAGTTACAAAGATATATGTCGCTTAATATAAATTGCCTTAAGCCCTCGTTTTTCAGCGTATGGAAAGTGTAAAAGAGTTCAGCGTATGAAAAAAAAGTGCTCTGATTTTAATGCATTCGGTATCATTCGACGGAGAAAAATTTGCTAATCCCGAATATGTATATAACTCAATATCACCCTAGATGTCGCTTAAACCAAATAGCCTTTCACCCCTCGATTTGGATATATCAGTCATTCATCATCATCCTCCTCATATCCCAATTGCTTGAGTCCACGCAATATTTACTCTTTTACAATCGTTGATAATGCACAAGGTTTTGGCAACAGTTTTATAATTGGCTGTCTGCCTGATGTGTGAGAGATCTAGGTACTAAATGATTTGGTCTCAACCGCTCAGTTATACTAGAGCATATGGGTTGACAATAAGGATTAATCTAGTATGTTACTTTTCTGGTCGAGAATACTCATAATAGGTATTAAACTTCGTAACGATAGTTAACGTAACAACCACCTTTTTCTCCGTCCAAAGTCTCAAGTCAAAGCCTATTGTATAATAGGATAGAATGGCCTACCGTAGCATACTGCCTTCGTACAGTATTATTAATTATGTACGTCTTCTATAACTTACCAGAATGATGACGAGTTAAGAGTATAAATTGTCGCAACCTCTTACTTCATCTAAGAGTAGCAAAAATCCACTAAGAAAGTATCAACGGAATAGGCAGTAGCCGTTCTGAGAAGCTCAAAATACCGGCTGCGTTCGTGACGATTATGCCATTAAACCTCTTCGCATGGAGGCCAATGTCTAACAGGGGACGTTGATTGGCTGATGAATGGATCAATTAATAGACTTTTAATGTCGCCTCATTTACGCTAGTTGATTGGTTTAATGTTCATGTAATCACAAATTAATTATACAAATGGCCACTATTCTTTGTATCACCATTGCGGTTCATTTTCATTATCTTAAGACGAGAACATCTGAAAATAAAACCTTTATTCCAACTCCCTCGACTAGTAGCATTTACCTGTAAGTAGGTAACTTTGGCTTCATTGTGACACACATTAGTGATACGGATATTATAGTCTGTAAGCATAAAACAAATAGTAAAAAGTGGTAATAAATTGTAGTTTAATATTCATTTGCTTTGTTTTATAAAGTTATGGGTAAAAGTTTGAATAAAATTACCTGTTAACTAAAGAACTTATATTAATAAATCGGTAATGCTATTATATGTTAGTAATATAATGCATTTTTTTTTAGGCAACGGTTACATTCCCACGTCAAGTTTACGCGAGATCCTGCGTGAGTTGGACGAGCAGCTCACAGAAGAAGAACTGGACGGACTCATCCAGGAGATCGATACTGATGGAAGCGGCACCGTGGACTTCGATGGTAAGATGTGTATTTATATATTTGCTGAAGAATTGTAATAGAAAATAATTATAAGCCCATTTAATTGCTAATCTCAGTGGACTGTTAATATAATCTATTCCAAATTTGAGGCCATTTATATCTGATTTGTACGTAAGCCAAAGTAAAATATATTCATTTATATACAGAGTAATTGACCGAATTTGTTTATATTCTTGTTTCAGAATTCATGGAGATGATGACAGGAGAATAAATATATGTATCCACTCACTTTTATATCTTTATATGATTTAATATAAGCCATCTATATATCGCTACTTCAACTTTCAAGTCTTGGGAACATTGGACAAGATCACTTCTTATCGACCAAATGAAAACATTATATCTCTTTCATTTTTTAATATCATTAAAGTATTATGTATGTATTGTACAAAATAATATTTTGTTCTTGTTTAATTGATGTGTGTGACTGCGTATAATGTTTATATCTACTTTATTAATAAATCTTTTATTCTATTACGTATGTTTAAATGAGATCTGCGAAACGGCTATAAACGACGACGGTTTTAGAACGCAACGCAGTGTATAACAACAATATCTTAAAATAATATTCGTGTCGAGAATGTTGAGATATCATTTTCATTTCTTAAGATTTCTATTCAAGATAAATATAATGACTCCTCTGTTTTTAAAGCGGACGCCAAATTGTCCTAGATAATTTTGATGACATAAAACTTTAAAATATTTGGCGGTTAGCCAATAGCAAGTAATGGGACCATTGAAAATAATATTAGAGTTATAAGACTCATATTTTAGAACTAGAAGAGATTGGTAACGTAAAATGAAAGCGCATTTCCATATTAATAATATTTATTACGTAGCTCTTTGTTCATTATTTTCACATTCAAGATCGCCGAATAAGTAGAATACATAATACAAATAAAATAGAATCGTTTGAGTCAATTTATGTAATCTATATTCACAAAACGAGAGTCTTGCTATTCTGTATGACAATAACGGAAAGGAAATGTTTATTTTTGTATTTGTGTCTACTATGAAAATGTATAAAAAATGCATTTCTATTAAATTATATAAATTTTCAAATAAATATAATATAATTTAAATAATAATTAGAAAATTTCACTGCAGACACGTCATAAAATAAATGAAACATTTATATTCTGAACATAAAATTCCACTTACCAAATTAATTATTTTTATAAAATAAATCTCATATATAACTTAAAAGCCTACATAAAACGTAGACTCAGCTTAATAATACAAAATAAGTAGTAATATTTAAGTTAAAAAACGAGTCTCAGTGATAATCAGATTATAATAGTTAAAGAGAGAATTGTTTTGGGGCTTTTTACAATTGCTCATATCTACTAAATAGGTTTTTTATTAATTATTATATATCTTGCTACTATATAATGAAGTATGTATTATTATATATACAAGAAAGGAACATACTTTATAGACAAGCAATGAAGCATTCTATATACATTATTATGGAATATTATAATATTATTACGAGCATAATTCGAGGGGCATTCCCATACATATAATAACAATATATTATACCTTAGAATAATAACGTATAGAAGGATAGTGTCGGTACTTCGAGTGATCCAAAACATGAAGCCAAAAGTACTATATGCGCGCAGGCGATTACACACGCACACCGCTATACAAATTATGAAATCAAATTTTGTTTTTATTAACATAAATCCTCAAAAAACTTTTAAAAGTTATGTTAAAAACCTTTTTATGTTTTTCAAATGAGTTGTGACACCATTTGAATGCACAAATCGTCATAATTACATATTTATTTTTTAAGAGTTGCGGAATGGTCCAGCGTAAGCTCCATTAGGCTCCAATTTAAATGCTTCATTTTTTGCATGGACTTACCTTCTATACGTTATTATTTTAAGATATTATACATTGGTTTCTATGAAAATACGTGCATATTTTAAGTAATGTAAAGAATGTTTTTATAAAATGTCACATAAAATAATGCTATCTTCAAAGTAAAGCCAAATTTAAGGCTTGCTTTTTAAATATGCTAAACAGTATTTGAAATTTGGTTTAGAATATATAAAAATGAAGTTTAGACTACCTAAGACATTTTAAGCAACCAATCTTTTATATACGAAATATATGGCTTTAAGAATATGGTTTGGTTATAAAGATAAAACCAATATACTTTTTATTACGATGGATGTTTTAAATAAACAAGTAAACAATTTCGCATGGGACTGACGTTAATTTTCAATTAATAATAAAGAAAAGAAATTTCTTCATGAGTAGTTTTTAGGGAGCTAAATGTCACTGTGGATTTCTTTAGACTGTTGGATGGATATTACTTGACTGATATGAGTTGCGAGACAGTATTTGAGATTTAAGATGAACTTTCTAAGCGCATAAATCTTTGTGGCTATTATGCACATAATTTTTATAATGCATTAAATGTACAAAAATTCATACAAATCAAATCAATTATGTAGATAAATACATAGATATCCGTGATTAAAACATTATTTTATACATAAGAGTTCTGGTATAGGTTCAAAAATATTAATCAGATCTTCGGCAATATTCAACAAAACTATCTTAGGATAACACTGTTTCAAAAAAAGTACAATTAAGCGCAAAAATGAAGCCCTTATCTTAGAATAATAACGTATAGAAGGATAGTGTCGCTACTTCGAACGTTCCAAACATGAATCTAAAAATACTACATGCGCGCAGACGATTACACACGTACACACGCACACCACTATACAAATTATGAAATCAAATTTTGTTTCTATTAACATAAATCGTCGATATAATTTTAAAAGTAATGTTAAAAACCTTTTTAAGTTTCTCAAATGTGTTGTGACACCATTTGAATGCACAAACCGTCATAATTACCTATTTATTTTTTAAGAGTTGCGTACGTACGTGCAGTACAGTGACCTTGTACATTACGGAACGGTTCCGGCGTAAGCTCCATTAGGCTCCAATTGAAATGCTTCACTTTTTGTGTGCGAACTTACCTTCTAAATGTTATTATTCTAAGCTCTTAATGAAATTTATCTTTTATCGAACAAAAAAAATGCCAGTATTCGACTAAATAGAATGTTGTATTTTTCGGATAATCACGTATCTATAACAATTTATATACAAAACTGATAATTCAAATAAAATCAACTTTTTATTTCAAATATCAATAAATGTTCAACATTACAAAAAATGAAATATTTTAGACACAAGGTCTACGGTCACCAACTTAGAATAATAACGTATAGAAGATAAGTTCACGCTCAAAAAGTGAGGCATTTCAATTGGAGCCTAATGGAGCTTACGCCGGGACCGTTCCGTAATGTACAAGTCATTGTACTGCACGTACGTACGCAACTCTTAAAAAATAAATTGATAATTATGACGGTTTGTGCATTCAAATGGTGTCACAACACATTTGAAAAACTTAAAAAGGTTTTTAACTTTACTTTTAAAAGTATTTCGACGATTTATGTTAATAAAAACAAAATTTGATTTTATAATTTGTATAGTGGTTTGCGTGTGTACGTGTGTAATCATCTGCGCGCCATTAGTATTTTTAGATTCAAATTTTGAAAGTTCGAAGTATTGACACTATCCTTCTATACGTTATTATTCTAAGGCCACCAATAACAATTTTCAGATGCGCTATTCGAAAGTCCATTCTTAATGTTGGTTTCTACTGTTTCCAAAAAAAAAAGTTTAATAAAAATATATGAAACCTGCCCATATATGAAATTAGATAAAGAAATATCTAAAACCGAACGAACGAAGAATGACCAATTTTCTGATTATATTCTATTAAAATCTAAGATAAACCTTACTATGACAGTTTATAGCCATAATTATAATTTCTTTGTGTGATAGAACTAGCAAGCTTAGAAAACAAATATGGGTAGGCCATAACAGTTCAAAGCTAGTTTTAATCAGAGTTAGAATCCTCGCTTTTCATAAATAGCACAGCGACCATAAATAACCAGTCTAGGAAAATAGTTTATGAAGGTGTAAATCGAGTATTATCATAGAGAACTGAGGCATTGACAAATATAATTACCACAATTTAGTAGATTTAGCCGCCTTTTAATGGCACTTAGCACATTCACAAAAAAAAAAAACAAAATGCGACGTCACGTATTTGCGGAGGCATAACGTGATAAATATTTTATAACAAAAACATCGCTTAAGCTCCATAACTTTACATACACATCAAAGTCAAATAATAAAAAAATCATTGGTAACGTATTTAACAACTAAACTTTACAAAGAGTCTTCGATTAAAACATAACAGCTATTCTTGCTTAGTGTTACAATATAATGAATTATGTTATATGTATATATGTACATCTATACATATCTCTCACAATCTCATTAGCATCTTGGCTTCGGATAGCTAGATTTATCTAAGATTTCGTAAAGAACTACCTACAGATGAGATCTCAATTTGAACTATGTTTTACCAAACGTCCCTCTTTTGCCTGAATATTCAAAGCTAATATATCACATTTTTCAGAAACGTCTAGTATTATAGGGTAATAAATTACTAATTTACTTTCATAAACGAAAACATAGTGCTTGCCCATCACATAATAAACAACCAGCAAACAGAATGTACGATATTATCGAATATATCAAGCGTTTAAAGCCATTCAATTTACTTAGTATTATAGTACTGTAGATCAATCAGACAATAAATTCTAGAGGAATGAACGAGAATATGCTGGCCGGGTTTAGCGAGGCAATAGTGAGCTATTCCTACAGGTGGTCCTAGTTATAATAATCTTGTTTACCTAACTACATAATATAGTTTTTATGAATACTGTTTAAGTAGATAGATCTTCATTCCTTTAAAGCTGGTCGTGTCTTTCAGACACCACCCACATACAGTCCAGTTGTGAAATATTCATAATACTCTGCAACAATATGAAAAATATATTAGATCATAATAAATTACAACAATTTATTATATTGTAAACAGTCTAGAGAACTGTCGGATTAAATTTCGTTCTGAAATAAACTCTCTTTTAAAAGTGAATGAACTCGTACAATAAAATTTTAAAAATAAATCGGAAGATTCAATATAAAAATAATAAGTAGTCAATGAAGATGACTATTATAAAAAATAGGACAGCAGTAGTTCTTTTGCGGTCTATATTATGGAAGGCATATTGCCGCATTATAACTCGTGAAGCCGAAAAGTACTATTTCCATAGACATAGACACTACATGCCTTTGAAATCCAAGAGATCTCGTTATATATTTTTAATCTGTGGCAGTAATAGATTTAAATAGCACAGCAGGCTTTCGAAATGAGTAAGGAAGGAAGATTCCACTTGTCACTTGTGTAAAAAATATCTATAGTTTATCAAAAGGACTTAGAAACAGAGTCAAAACATGTAATATAATACTTCAATACAAATACCGATCATCTTCTAATACCGATCAACTTGTGTCTTTCACTTTTCCCTCAATGTTGTTCGACATTGACAAATTTGTGGCAACCCTAAGCCGCTGAAACCATAATAAGAAGTTCAAGTTCAAAGAGGACTTTTTACGAGAATGTCAAAATGTCACGTAGCACTTTTAAATTTTATTCATTATTTTAGTGTTTTACAGTGTTGTCTATACCAATAAATAAAATTGAAGTGTCTGTTTGTAATGTCAAAATAATAGGCTTTTTTCATGCTCACACGGTTATTTGCACGACACCTATGCCTAAAATAGCAATTAAAAAATTTTTGTCTGTCTATCTGTCTGTTTGTTCCGAGTAATCTTCAAAATGACTGGACCGATTTCAAAAATTCTTTCACCAATGGAAAGCTATAATATCAGGGCGTAAACTAGGCTATATTTTATCCCGGTATTCCCACGGGAACGGGCACTACGCGGGTAAAACGACTATAACCTATAACCGAAGCGAAGCGAGGGCGGGTTGCTAGTATTGAATAATTTTGCTGATATGTTTATGCAATATAATGCAGATTTAATATTAAAATGTAGTGGATATGATATAACAATGAATTGCATGCATTTTCATATTCTGCCAAAAGTCTCAGAGAAATCATGATTTGGTTAGCAGCACCTAATCAATGGTAACGACTATGACTAAAATACGAAGACTAAAGACGTGAAGGATAAATACTATACTCGACACAGGCACCAATAGCTCATAGTTGTAGCTTATTGCCATTACAAAAACTGGCGAGTGAGCAGTAGCATTTATTTGGGTAGATGCCCAAGTAACAAATGCGATCTGGATTATATTACGATCGTGAAATCGTCTGCAAAGCATGTAGATTATGACTAATGCCATTTTATGGCAGCGTTCCTACTTCTATTGTATGAAGACGTTTTTTTAAAAACTCATGATAGTATTTGCGATCGCCAACACGCCTGCCAAACGTAGTAATACTGGTCATATCCTCACTACGTGGAGCCTTGTGACTAATAGTGGATGTCGATTGACTGATGGATTGTTGAATTAAATAGAATTGTGTCCAAGCATCAAATTAACTATGAGCACTAGCGTCAGCGATTTAATACAAGCTAATTGAGCTTGGTAGAATAATATAAAATGGTATAAAGATTTACCTCACGTCGCCACACTGGTTTTTGACTAGTAGAAGCATCGCCTCAATAATTTTAAAGAAGAATGGGCGGTGGCGGCCGAGAGCGGCTATTGTTCGGTTTCGGTACAACGCTAGGATCTAGTAGGTTTGGTTCTTTCTCATTATTTTGACGTCCAGGTCCCTTACGACGGCGAGTTAGCCACGGCGGTGGAGGACCTTCGCACCATGCTGCTTTCGCCCAATCCCGAGGCTCAGCTCCAAGGCGTGTACATTCACGTGCATATGCACGGTAAGCCGCACAATGACAGCGTGTTCCTGAACAACTTCGTGCGTCTACTTCACAAGCCTCTTGATAGTTGTGCGGATTCACCTTAGTTGTACAATCTGT
Organism: Lymantria dispar; assembly: GCA_032191425.1. NCBI lineage: Eukaryota > Metazoa > Arthropoda > Insecta > Lepidoptera > Erebidae > Lymantria > Lymantria dispar. The sequence continues at coordinate 24,737,258 of CM063444.1, read as the reverse complement.
GAAAGCCTCATATCGCACAAAACCACGACATAATCGTCGCGCTTTCATTAACTTTGACTGTCGAGGAAAAGCGTTGATTACTGGATGTTTCTGACGTCTCGTACAAGCTCGCTTACCCCCAACTCGCCAGGAAGATCCAAATCTCCACGTATCATTTAGTAACCTACCATCTCTAGTTTTCATATCGTCTCTGGCCACAGAATTGAAATTACCACATAAACCACACAATTTTCCTTTATACACACTCGATACTGTTACTTCTAGAAAACCGTCACCGTCCCAAAGCATTTCTACACCAATATCGGCTTTCAGTAAAACGGATCCGTTGCTTCTAGTTACCTCTGCTATTCCGTTTATCTTATGCGGTAGCGGTACTCTACGACCATTCACTTTAATTCGCATTTTTTTGCCCATATTTATTTTAACAGATCCTATTCGCAAGGTAACTGTTCGCGTCCATGATGAATGGGAAGTGTTTCTGGCATCATTCGATATTCTTATCGAGAACGTGCCGTTGACACAATCTGAAGCCAATTGATATTTACAGGATCCTTGGAAACTATAAAACTTTCCGTCGAATGTTTTATAGTGAGGATCACCAAACACAGTACAAATGCCATCAATGTCCACACACTTTGGACAACATTGACCTGGTAATTGTCGTAAAGTTTGATCTGGAGGGCAGGTTATTGTTGGACATCGTTCCATAGCACAGCGTGGTTCACCACCATGACATTCACAGGATTTACAAGCATCCAGATGCCAGGTTTCACCATCCTGCAATTTACAAATTATAAATTCATATAAACATATTAAGAGAAAATAGCAGTATTGTTGACCCTTTTAGCAAGAAAATTATACGGAATCATAACACATAACCTGATAATAGCGGGTATTCTTAGTAACATCGAAGTACTGCGCATAGTCTTCAGAAGATAAAGATATCATCTATTGACATTTGTATACTTGTAGTCGTTCTTTTAGAGTCTTATGATTCTCTATAGAATATTGATTTTGTTAATTCCTTGTAAGCTAATTTTATATGGTTTTAGTTTAATGTAGTAAAGGATTATTAGTGTGTTACTAGCTCCCATTTTCTTGGTTTTGTGGGAAACAATTGAAGAGCGTATTGTCAACATCAGCTTAGCTCATAAGGATCAAGGCTCGTGCCTTCTCCACAAAAGGAGAACATTGACCTATTATAACGTGCTGGTTAACCGGCTTGGAATAGGGTGGCATTCTGAGTTCTCCATTTCGTGCATAGACGTTATTTGCATATCACATCCCTTGGTCGTCTATTAGGACACCCACGAGTAAAAAAGGGGGTATCACAAAGAAACCAACACTCGAAATCAGATCTTATGCTAATTTCATCATCATATTATCTCAGCTCTTAAACGTCCCACTACTGGAATCGAGCCTTCTCCATAATAGAAGAGATATTGACCTATTATACCACGCCGCGCGCCGGTTCGACGGGTTGGTTTTATTTCGAGTTTTCCTTCTTGCATAGACGTTATATGCATATTGTATCCCTTAATCATGTTTTACGACGCCCATGGGCAAGATAGGGGGTGGTGAATTGGATTCTTTCTCCGTCGCCACACGAAAGATATGTTAAGTTGCAGTGCCTAATGACCAACGTCGTATAGTAAGTCAATTTCCCTCCTATTGTGGAGGAGACTTCGGTCTAGCAGTGAGACGTATATAAGATAATGATAAAATCGAGAACACACTATTGAAAATAACTAACCTGGTAAGTCTTCCTCCCAACAACACAAGCTGCTTTAGCTTCTTCAACCTGTGGACACTCCGGACAGCACTTTCCTGGTTGAGGCGGTAACGCCCTTGCTCCACACGTAAGTACTGGACACGTATGACGTATACACACTGCAGTACCATTCATGCATGTGCAATCTGTGCAGGGATCCACCCGGAAGGGACTCAAGTGTGCGTGGTACTCTTTGCCAATGATACAGGGCTTCGAAAGTGTTATGCCTGAAACTAATTATAAGATTAATTAACGTTATATAAAGTTTAACGATATATTGGCATATGGTGCACGAATAGGTACATTACAATTTAGTTTAGCAATATTAATGTAGCATTAAATCGGTCATAAAACTAAAGCATCGCAGCTCATATACGTCCCACTGTTGGGCTTGAGCCTCCTTCACAACGACGGTTGGTATAGGTTTTTGTTTTGAGATTACCTTCTTTTCTATAGATGGTATCTGTATATTTTTCTTTAGTCCTCTTTTACGACACTTTTACGCCACTAGGGCACGATATCGAAACGAAAGTATCGGTACTCATGAGTAGTATCGAAGAAAAAGTATCGTAATCAATAAAATATCGAAACAAAAGTATCGATACTCCAAAGTATCGAGTACTGAGTTTTTTTCCTGGAATCTAGGTCGTGATGAGCTTTTTGAAGTGAAACTTCTTTAGAATCGTTGTGATTTCAAACCGTATGCAACGGAAAAACGACAGGTAAGAGACACAAATACAAAAATGTGTAGGACGAAGCCGGCAAAGAACGAGACAGAAATATATATACTTACTCTATATTATTTTTAAATATTTTAAAAAGAATGAAGGATAAAGGATGAAGGATAAAGAATACAGAAGTTTCACTTCTGACATGCGTAATTTGCACGCACGCTAACTTTTTTTTTAGGAATTTGTCCGTCTGTGTTCGGATTAAAATATGTCGAGCCACTTTTTCGAAGGCTCATTACGCTTTAACTAGATGGCGTTACCATAGGCAAGACCCGTAAGGTCAAGTTTAACGTGGATACTTTTTACAATTTATTCGATACGATACCTGCCCAAAAGTTCTCATTGAGTAAAAGTATCGAATAGAAAGTATCGAGTATAAAAGTATCGGTCTCGAAAGAAAAGTACTCGATAGCTAAAAGTATCGATACTTTTTTCGTGTCCCTATAAGGCACACAAACAAGAAATGGGGTGGTGAAATGTATTCTTAATAACTCCATACATCCAACAGTTTATTGGTTAACTATGGGCAGTTGGATATAGACCTCACTAAGAGAGAAGGGTATATCGTAATAGCAAAATTAAGTTCTATGTGTACTTAATTGATTGTTTACGGCGGGTAGGTATTCAACATTATTTTAGCGCCATCTCATAGGGTTTTGAGAGAGTTTTTTCAAATATATGAATAACAATGCCAAGTACCTACCCTAGAGATTTAAGAGATGGCGTTATAAAAGTATTTTTTTGTGTAAAATTATTTTTTCCAAAAAAGACACATGAATCCATAAAATATAGCTTGATCTCTGTGACAGATGTCAACGAAACCAACGAAGTAAGTTTGAACGAGCGACATGTTTACAATTTTATTTTGTATCAAATATATTTTCATTCTGAAATAAAAAAGAGATGGGACAGCCGATATACGTAAATTGATAACCGATCTTTATTAAATTATTCATAAAAGAAATAAACCCAATACAGTACCTATATAAAACTTTCAACATATTTTTTTATGATTAAAACAGTTACATCATAAAATACATAAATTGCATTAATTAACCGTAAAAAATTATTTTTTGTTTCAGAGTAAATGATAATATTATGTACGTATTATTGTCAATAAACTAGACATATTTATCTATAAAACAGTCGTAATTGATCGATTGATCTAACGACTGTCCCTATTTTGGAAAAAAATGATAAATGTTCTAGCAGGAGCGCTCCAGTGATGACGATAATATTGAGCTAGACCTGATTGTCTTGACTTTTGAATAATTAAAACAGTCAAAAAACAGTTTGGTTTGAAATAAATTCAAAAAGATTTTCATTGATTGTATTTTAATTATAATAGAAAATCACAATTATAAAAACAAAGAGTTTTATCGATAAAAAAACTACGGACTTTATCGTAAGTGTGACAGCACTAGGGACAACTGTCACAGAGATCATCCTATATTTTATGGACTATAATGATAATCAATTTAGTAAGAAAACTTTTATAAAATATAAACAAAATCGTTAGGTTTTCGACAACAGCCCTAACAAACAACATACATCTTTAATATACCAGAATAGAATTGGCCGTTTGAAGTTATTATATACTTAGATATACCTAATGTAGTAGGTAACGTTTTTAAACGAGTAGTCTCAACAAATTACTGTAGATATTATCTAATTATATTTTGACACGATCATATATTTTTATTTTCACTGATCTGATTAGGTACTATGGATACAAATTATTTTTAATTAGCAAAATGGTAATAAAAAAAAAAATAAAAACATACTTTCAATCGATATTTTAATTGTATGTTATCGCATGATATTCATTCATATTATTCGATAGTTGCGATTACGTGTGTTTTATTTTTAACTTTTGCATGCAATCATTCTTGATATTAATATTATATGAGTGTGTAAAAACAGTTCACCGTCTTGGATTTGACATTATCATTCAAAGCAAATACACAAAATTTTAGGTCACTCAGCTGAGGACAACTGTTTCAAAATTAAATTACAATATTTGGATATATACTAACGATTTAACTTAATCAAAATATTTTATTGAGCTTATATATTTAGAAACAGTTTAAAATATATATATTTTTAAATAAAATAGGTAGCTTAAAGCAAAGTAACGCCCAAATAATTAAGGGACATGGTTTTACTTCGGGACTACAAACCTATAGGTCACGGCCACGTCCTTCGTTAAGGATCTACTATATAGAACGTCTGCAAGATCGAAAATGATATTGAATCATTTGATCTATATGGACGGGCAAATGAGTGCTCACGGTAATGTAACATGTTATTTTTGATATCGTGTACATATTATTTTCGTAAACTATCCGGGTGGTGACGAACTAAGAATACTTTATGAGACGTTAGAATCAATGCATATACTCGTACGCATTTGAGTTTAAATAAAATAAATACAATTGCATTTACACATTATTACAATTATATATTATTCCGTGTGGTGACGGAGTAAGAATACTATTCACCACTCCCTATCTTGCCCGTGGATGTCGTAAAAGACGACTATGGGATATGATATGCACATAACATCTGTGCAAGAGAAGGAAAACTCGAAATAAAACCCTATATCAACATGTCTGACCAGCATGGTATTGTAGGTCAAATCCCCTCCCATTGTGGAGGAGGCTCGAGTCCAATAGTGGGACGTATGTGGGCTGCGATGATGATGATGATGATATTGTTTAGGATTAACGTTATATATTAGGGGTTTTGATTCCATGTGGATTAAGAATACAATTCATCACTCCCTTTCTTACCCGTGGGTATCGTACAAGACAGTTAAGGGATAATTGCACTGGGACGCAGTCGCAGCCTTCTGCGAGGCAGTGATCTCGCAGAAGGAGGCGGCGGGTCGTGCGCGTGAGGAGCACAGCCTCGACGAAGCGACCCACCGCCGGCGACTGGGGCGGCGCAGGCGCGACTACCTGCGTGTCATGCCGCCCTAGCCGAGGCCGCGGGTGACGTGACCGGGGAGTTAGTCCGTCACCCGCCGAGAGGCCAACCGCGTGAGGAAAGACCAACGTCCTCCCCGAGGGGGGGACGTCGGTCGATGGGAGGGTACTCCAAATAGGGGGTATTCCGTCGGGCCGACCACTGATGACAAGTAACCCTGCTCTGGTGGTCGCCCCAGCGACGAAGGCGACATGGTATTCGGTTGGGTTACGGGTGTGCGTGCTTACGCCCCTCTGTCTCCCCGGACGGAATGGTGCGAGGAGCACGCCAACCGCAGCCCACCCCAAAAAAAAAGAACCGGATAATTGCAGAGAAATTCACGTGAAGGCAAACTCGAAGTAAAACCCTATACCAACCTGTCTGACCAGCGTACAACAATTGCACTCCCATTATGGAGAAGGTTCGGGCCCAGCAGTGTGATGTATATGAGCTGTATCGTTAGGGACAGCCGAAACATAAGACTCCTACATCCGTATCCATGTGCTGTGTGGTAGCAGCTACTAATAATACCAACCTTTACATTGCTTGCGTCCTTTGTGTTGTGGGGGACTTTAAAAACATAAGTAACGGACACAAATTACATCCAGACTCACAACATCAATTTGTGGATCGCACAAAGCGAGATTCTGCGTGGGATTCGAATCCACGACACTGGGACGATACGTCGGTATCTTAAGCACAAGGTGCAGTCGAAGTATGTGTCACCATATTAAATAAATAAACAATATACTTACTAGGTAATAATTTATCAACTGTAGAATGGGTACACTTTGGACAGCAGTCTCCAGGTGGAGTGTATTGTTGCGTCTTCGTACAAGGTAACACAGGACAGGCACGTTTAGCGCAAGATAATGCCCCACGCACACAACGACATGATAAGCATGGCTCTTCAGGTATCCGCACGTCACGACCTTCCCAAACTTGCTGGCCGTTGATTACACATTCTGAAATCCGATACATTCAATTGTCTTTAAAATAATTATGATACTAAATGAAGAGGCTTTTATAGTAATTGAGGTTATTTCCGTGAGGTGACGCAATAAGCATACAATTCCCTATCATGCCTGTGGGTGTTAAGGAAGACGTCTGAGGGATAATATGCTTATTAAATAAATGCAAGAGAAGGCAATCTGGAAATTAACCATATACCAATTTGTCATAGCGTGGTACATTATGTCAATTTACCTCCTATTGCAGGAGGAGGTCTCCATCCCGGCAATGGGACGTATAAGAGAAAAAAAAGGCTGAATAATAAAATACTTAATACAAAAAGACATATTTGACAAATTGTTACTGCTTTAGCAAATTTATAATGATACAAGAACTAAAATGATCGCGGTCCAGCATTATACTCTGCCAGTTGAAAAATTTATTTATACATGAATATATTAACGTTAATTTATTGCAACGCTAAATATTAAGAGCCAAAGAGGCTCTCCTTAGCAAATAAATGAATGCGAATACAAAAGATTTCGTTTAGGGGGCATACTTTGTAGATTAGTAAGCTTAAAACAAAAATCAAAGGCATTGTTCGTTAAATGGGAATGAGGCCTCGGGCGGCATATTGACTATGGTGAAGCACAAGCTCATAAATTTGTACGGGTAGACAATGAATCAATCAGTGGCTAATGAATGACGTAGCGCCGATGGCCGCACACGGAGCAAACACAAAGCGCTAACTATACTGCCAACCTTCATCTCGAAGAGATAGTCAGAATTGTATCGCTATCATTTCATTTTATTTTTGCTTGTTTGCGCTAATTGCCTAGCTTGGCCGTCCAGGGTGGTAGCAGGGTCACGTGGAGTGTCATAACATGCTATGCTGCTATGCACGTTTTAAACGGACCACTGTATTTAATAGGTACCAATGGCTCGCACGACGACCTATAATTTCGAATATGTACAAATTGGGCATGCTTTGGGAGTTCGGCTGGAAATCGTTTTTATGTGGGCCTTTATACTGATTCTACGTGGTGACGTAGTAAGAATACAATTTACTACCTCCTATCTTGCCTGTGGATGTTATAAAAGATAAATAAGGGAAATAACATATTTATAACATCTCTGTAAGAGAAGGAACATTCGAAATGAAGAACGGGTTACTATAACTCGTCTAACTATCTTGATATAGTGGGTCAATGGCCTTCCTATTGTAGAGGAGGCTCGAGCCCAGAAGGGGTTCTTAGATGGGCAGAGATGATGATGATGATGATGTAGTTTTTGAAAGCACGTTTGGAAGCACGGTGGATCGCACGAAAGTTTGTGCATCCTTATTTTGTTTATTAAGATTGGATAGAAGGATATTATTGGATATAGTCTTCAGAAATTTTTCTTCTAATTCAGTCCAAATATGTGGGGACGGGGCTTATCCATAATGGTAGGAAAATTCTTCTATTTACATTACACAGGTCAGACGCGTTGGTATAAAAGCGTGTGGTTTTCCTACTTAATTTGCCTTTTTTATGTCAATTGCTTTTCTTTCCCAATTGGTTTTTACACATGCGGCACACAACAACTTTTGCAATATGCACTATGAAAGAAAAGTTCACATTGTATTGACCCCAATTAGTTTATTTTCATATTGAAGTGTTTATAAGAAATTTTCTGCTCTAGGAAATTTATTGTTTTTTTGATTTTCCAAACAGAAACAACTTTGAATATTTGCCCACAGTTATATCGGCAACAACTACTTCAACTATTTTAATTTATTTTTTTACTAGCAACCCGCCCTCGCTTCGCTTCGGTTTCAATCGTCTTACCCGCGTAGTTACCGTTCCCGTGCGAATACCGGGATAAAATATAGCCTATGTTAGGTACTCCCTGATACTATAGCTTGCCATTGGTGAAAGAATTTTTGAAATCGGTTCTGTGACTTAAGCGTGAAAGCGAAACAATCAAACAAACAAACTTACTTTCGCATTTATAATTTTAGTAAGGATAAGGATAATAAAATAAAGTTCAATATGATATTTACTAATTTTACTATAAAAATTCAGAAGAGTTAAACATTTAGTTTCAGAGTTCAAATAAATTTGAGTATAATTAAATCAATTTGAGCGCGCAAATAACGTTCTAAGCGTAATATTTCTCGCTTCTTTGCACCGGCAGGTAATGTGTATATTTTTATGTAGTATTGTTAAGACAATATGGATCCTATGGATGTCATTACACGGTTATTTTACATTTATATTTATAATATAATAAGTCCATTAATTTCATTCATTAGTTTATCAACGTTTGCTGTTAGACATGGGCCTTCCCAAGGTACATAACAGTTAGTTTTACATAATTTCAATAACAAACAAGCTTTATTTATAAGAACACAATGCTATGTGTACTGCTCATTTATTTGTGACTAGAATACAAAATATGGGACGGCAAGTTATGTATAAACTTGTACATACCTACATACCCCGGGTAGATATGTTGTCGTCCTTAGGCGTGTAGGTATATAGAAATAAACGATTATGTGGTTATCTGGGTAAAGAGTTTCTAGTATTTACCTTCAATCTGGGCTAAGCTATTAAAAGTCATATGCGGCTAATAGCTAAACACATGAAAAAAAAAATACAAAAGAATCATGAGGACTGCTGGCAGAAGTGAAAGTTTAAAACTACGAACAAACAGTTGTTATTTTTGGAATTACAAATTAATTATTTGATCCTAAATTAAAAATTGAAAGTTATTTTTTTACTGTATTTGGTTTTGATCTGTTGACATATATCGGCACAGATGTAATGACATAGATATGGCTGCGGATATACTGTTAGCGTTAACAGGTAACGTAATCATGTCGATGATGACCTAAATGAACTTACTCTCCATCGAAACATGTCTATAAAAGTTTCTACTTCTAAAAAATTGTGGCTATCCACAGTAGCCTCACCATATGACTAACCTCAGCTATTAGAAATATTTTCTTAAAAAGAATACTGAGGAATTAAGTGTTGTGCTCTCGGAGAGTTCACAAACAATATTAACGCAAAAGAATTACATCCTGATTCAACACAACTAATTGCGGATTACACAAAGCACTGTCCTACGTATATAAGTAGGTATTTTCGTGATCTCTTACAGATGAATGAAGTTAGTCTACTATACCGCGCTGACCAGACGGATTGACTCACCTTAGTCGCTTTTACGACATCCAATGGGTAAAAGAGGGGGTGGTAAATAGTATTCTCGATCATCATCATTAGCACCGCTCATATACGAACCTCTGCTGGGGGTCGAGCCTCCTCCACAATAGGAGAAAAATTTACCTACGATTCCATGCTAGTCAGATGGGTTGGTATAGGGTTTCATTTCGAGGTCTTCCTCTTTCATAGGTATTATATGCAAATCATATCCCTAAGTCATCTTTTACTACATTCACGGTTAAGATAGGGAGTTGTAAATTGTATTCTTACTCTGTCACCACACGGAAAGTGTTACTTGCTTAGATCTCTTAATAAAACTTTCACAATTGGCACAGGTAAAGATGGGGGGTGCTAATTATTAAGTCCTTACCCCAGAAACCATAGGGATATGTTTGGCTACACATATATCCAAGTATTTATTCAGTTGACTTGATATTTCAACTGCCATGGAATTCATGGACACTTAATTTATAAGGCATAGTTCCTGCGAACCGCCGCATCGTCGCATAATATTGTGACAATGAAAACGGTCAAGTGTCTGTCGTAAAACTAGAGACAACTATACAAAGTAGGCTGTCCTTTTGTGGACAAACAATTAAGTATTCATCGTCAGTGCGCGCCATTTATATGAGTGATGTACTTCGTCACATTATATTTCCATGAACAGATACGTTTCGATAAATACAGACTGATATCTAATAGTATAATCTTAATTTTTTAAATTTTTTCTAGTAACAGTATTGATGACCTATCTAAACATAGTATTTTTAGAATTATAGTTACTACAAATACCTAGGAATTCATTAACATTATTTTTAGGCTAGCTAGCTTTGGTTGCTACATTCTAAAATACTTTTCTAAATTTTCGTTTAACTATGTAAGAGTAATTTATTCAGCAAAGATATATATATCTTTCTACACAAAATCACGTCAGAAGGATGTTTTAGCTTACTAATTGTGTACGTGAATGTTAAACAGACACGCCCATGCACTTAGCTAGAATATATTCCTCTGGATTTCGTCTTTAAACACTATAATATGGACATAAAAATATTTTAAATTCAGATCACGCTTGACTAGTAAATCACGGCTAATTATTTCAATTTCTTAGCTTGTTGTAAGCGAACCTACGGGGTCGGTATGGAACATTACATGAATTTAGATTAGTTAAATTTTTAGGAATTTTTGAAATACGCTACATATTATTACTACACTATATATTATTGTACTTATACTATTGTTTGTTCGTATTTTTTATAATATGTATATTCTTGCGATGTAAGATGCGAAGTTGAAAAGAATATTGTTAACAAGCCTTAATATTATCTCCTATAATATAATCCCCCAAACAAAAATCAAGCAATTCTCACATTCCCACGTTGATAAGACCAAATTTGAAGACAATCATCAAGCAGAAATAAAAAAATCTAATGCACTGTTGGGATCGTAAAACAAACAAACAGAGGGCACACGTCGAAGTCTCGTAGCCTCAGCGGCGAAGCGGCGGTTGCTTTGACCACCGCACAAAAACCTACCCGCCCCAACCTTTTAAGTAGGTTGTTAACTTTTTGATTTATGGACAATAATAGAGACGCAACGCCGTGGGAGACTCACAGACCACCACAAATATAATTTTAACGAACCCCCGCCGACTATAATAAGACCTTATTTCGTTGTCAATTTCTTTGCCTCTAGTTAGAGATAGTGGAAGCGTTCTCGCGAATCACCGACCACGGTGGTCCTGCAGAAAATAATTTCAAAATAATTACCGAGCTCTTCATTAAGAGAACATATAAGAAATTGGTATCCATTTCCATTAGCACTAAAATTCCAACAATCAACTCTTTGTCACGAATACAAGTTTGCGCTTCATCGAGGATTTAATGCGTGTGTACCTCGTAAATGCTTTTGTTGTTGATTCAATATCTACATTCGTAGTAATTACTTTTTGGCGCCATCTCTATGTACATATATAACGCATCATATGGTTTTTTATGATTGAATAGCAAATAATTTAATGTAAAACAAGTTTTTTATTGTGGTATGTAACCTTGTGGTACATTAAATTATATTCAATGGATGACTAAATTATTCTATTGTAATAGTCATTCTGTGCACACTATAGAACTAGAAACGGGATTGGTATTATGGCAGAGTGGTCCATTGTCTATTACGTTGCTATGTCACCGTACGTGTTATGTTTAACGTCTGGTAACAAGATGTGTGGGCGAATACTTCGCTATGGCACGCAGTAGGTAAGGGCACAGCTATAACACCATATTAAGTCTTCCAACATCAAGGTTCACAGCGACGTCCATTGATCCCTTCATTTTATTTCTTCGTTTAGTGGCTGACGAGTAATTAATAAAAATATAAACATAGGCAATAAAACGATAGATTGGAATGTGGCGGCTACATTCAAAGCAATATCCAGCCGTCATCTTGTAAATTACCATTATTTGTTGTGGAATTTAATAAACTTGTTAAGGTTTGGAAGCACAGGTAAATTGCTTGCTGTTATGGTTTTATTAAGTTCGCGTGGCGGCCGATGTTTGTTTTTGTATGGGATTATGGTGGTTGTTTTGTGCCGCGCGCGCGTCTGGGTGGGCGCACTCCGAGACACGACTGCGCCAGCCTTAAAGCTGTTTATTAATTATGTGAACTTGAATAACGTACAGTGTATGAGAAATGTGCAATTTCTATTGAAATATTAAGAGACAATAGCTTGTAACGAGCAAGCGTGAAATGAAAATAGTTTTATATTAAATGTTTTTTTTTTAGAAATATCACAGCCTTGTGTGCCGGGGGACTTAACAAATATTTGTAATTGACACAAATTAAACAAAATTCAGAATAACAATTTGTGGAATGTACAGAAAAACCCGGGACGTTATTCTAATCACTACGCCATCTTTGCAGTCAATTATATAATAAGTATATACATATATACCACGTTCACTGCGTCATCATTTTCAGAGAACTTTCAGCTGGTGCTTTGGAGATCTAAAAGATCTCGTAACTAAACTATCCTGCGGTGCGTTGGAGACCTAATCAGTCTCCTAAAAATACAATTTTTAATTTAATTTATATCTTTCAAAATTCAATTACATTTATTTTGAAATTTTTGTGGGTTAAAGATAACCTATTGCTCTATATATTGCTAGGTTCGCATGCAGTTATGACATCAGAATAAACTACAAATACCAAAAAAAAATTAGGTATCGATTGTATCTCGTACCGCAAGCGATGATAGTTCAATATGTGTAGTAAGTAGTGATGGGAATTATATAATTTCTCAGTTGTCGATTGAAAAACTTTTGTTAAAGAAGTTTATTCATAAAATACGCAAAGTATTTTTCATTGAAACATGGTAAGCACATTGATTGTTTGCATTGCGCGCAAACAGTAACAACTCTTAGCTTTTTTAGAGCCGTCAGTGCTGTTTAATGTGCATCGTAATGCAACACCACAACGTTTTTTTTTGGTGCCACGTTGGAGACATTATCTGTATATCATCCTTCAGGGTGTTCAGTAATAAAATGCATTATTTAAATAAACAACATGCAATCACATCAGTGAAGTAAATGAAATGAAATCTAATAGTTTTTCTAATATTGAAAAGTTATCCGAGTATCTTACGTGTATTTTTGTTCTTAGGCTGTTGTTGTTTTAAAAAACATATAGTGGTATTCAATTAATGACCTATTTTGAAATAGGAAGTACAGAAGCAATTATTGAATACGTTCTGAATATTTAAAAGTCAAAATTGAAAGTTTTTTCAACTTTTGTATGGCGGCATAGGGCAGAATCCTGCTTGAGGAGCGCAGCCTCGATGGGGCGATCCGTCGACGGCGACTGGGACGGCGTAGGCGCAACTACCTGCGCCTCATGCCGCCCTAGCCGAGGCCGTGGGTGACGTGATCGGGGATTAGTCCGTCACCCGCCGAGAGGCCGACCGCGTGAGGCAAGACCGACGTCCTCCCCGAGGGGGGGACCTCGGTCGATGGGAGGGTACCCCATGTAGGGGATATTCCGTCGGGCCGACCACTGATGACAAGGAGCCCTGCTCCGGTGGTCGGCCCAACGACGAAGGCGACGTGGTTTTCAGGTGGGTTGCGGGTGTTGCGTGCTTAAGCCCCTCTGTCGCCCCGGACAGAGTGGTGCGAGGAGTGCGCCGACCGCAGCCCACCCCAAAAAAAAAGGGCAGAATAACAGACTATCAACAACAAACTCAATTTTTTAAATATATTTTATTTCGAATTGTGTTAAGTTATCGCTTTTGTACTCCCTATTTCAAAAAGGGATGTCAATTTAATTCCATCCTATATAATACATTACCATGGGACACCTGTATAGTTCACATATTAGAGGTGAATTTCACAGGTCACTTGTAAGTTTACTATAGCAACGTTTTTGTTATAATAACCGAAATTTAGGTTACCAGAAACTAACCAGGGAGATGTGCAACCCCAAAGCCCAACAGAAATGCTATTAAGCTAAGACAATCTATCCCACATCAATCCGATCCTTAAAAAGGTAGACCGGTCTGACTCATCGAATTAGAGATCAATTGCTATACATCCTTGCTCTCCAAGATAATGGAGAAAGTTATAAACCGCCGGCTTCTGCAGTACCTTGAGGATCACCAGCTGATCAGTGATCGTCAATACGGTTTTCGTCATGGCCGGTCAGCTGGTGATCTTCTTGTGTGCCTCACACATTGTGTGTTGTTGAGGTCTTGGAGGGCAACTGTGAGCGCTAGCGTTCAGCCTAGATATCACAAAGACGTTCGATAGGGTCTGGCATACGGCACTTCTATCGAAGTTACCATCATATAGAATGCCTGAGGGACTCTGTAAATGGATCACCAGCTTTCTAAATAGACGGAGCATAAAAGTCGTCGAAGATGGCTCCTGCTCCGATACCATGATTGTTAACGCTGATGTTCCACAAGGTTCGGTGGTGCTCTCCCCGTCGTTGTTCATTATGCTTATCAACGACATGCTCTCCATAGATAATGTGCGTTGCTATGCGGACAGCACGGGTGTCGAGCAAAGGATTCAACTTGTGTCTGAATGACGAGCGCTCTCTGGGGCGGGTCTCGGAATGGGGTGAATAGAACTTAGTCCAGTTCAATATCACGAATACACAAGGTTGCGCGCTCACTGCAAAGAAGAACCCATTTGTCATGGTGCCTCAGTTCTATGGAGAAACTCTCCGCGTCCTGATTAGAGCCAAGCGGTACTTCACATCGAGATAGCGTCTTGTGTTATACAAAGCACAAGTTTGTCCTTATGTGGAGTACTGCTTACATCTCTGAGCAGATGAGCCCAAATATCAGCTACATATACCCACTTGACTCTCTGTAAAGGCGAGCTATTCTAACTGTCGGGGATCCCAATCTTACGGACAGATTGGAGTCATTAGAGTGATGGAGAGACTTTATGTCACTCTGTGTACTCTACTGGCTCATTCATGAGGAATGCTTTGAGGAACTGTTTGATTTAGTACCACCGTCACCATTTTACCAACGTATCACTTGACACCGCAGCAGGCTTCATCCAGTTCACCTAGAAACGTTATAGTCTTCAACTGTACGTTTTCAGTGATTATTTCTCCCACGTACGTGCAGACTCAGCATGATATATCCTTCTTTAATCGAGGCTTAGGGAGAGCTTTTTGTTCACGGTAGGCAACGGCCTACCTGTGTCTCCGTGTATTCCTGAGGTCCATGTGCGGCAATATCACTTACCATCAGGTGTGCTACTTGCTCGGCAATAAAAAAAAATTAGAAGAAAAAGACCTCCTACGTCGATGCTAGGACAACACTAAATCGAGGCACGCAGCGCCCGCGCCGCCCATCCTGCCTCTTTTGCGTTTACGAGCCGCACGATTTTACGAGTGTCAATAGGCCTCCTAACGCAAGGAATGAAAATAATTATACTACTGTGCGTTAGGGACCTAATCCATCTCTAATTGTTTTTTTTATTTCTTTGAATTCACCTTTAGGTAAGAAGCAAATATGTATATTTGTCTTACTCATACTTAAAATACTTTACACGTTAGAGCCTCCCGCAAGGAGTGAAAAAACACGATTATAGTCAACGCACAGTACGAAAGTCCTGCAAGAGATCTAATAGATCTCGTAACGCAGCGAACGTGATACATATGTATGTACCTACACATTTTCGTTTCCAGTTTCATATCTAAACATATATAAATTGAATTGAATTTTTGATTTAGAAAATGAAATTTTGGTTTTACAATTATATGATTGGTACCAATTTGAAAGATAGGTACTTTCTTTCATAAGTATAAGTTGCCAGTCTGGGTCGCAAAATTGAATAAGGATTAAGGTCTCTACAGTGATCTGGAACAGTAATGATGATGTACTCGTATTTATGTTCACATTACAGAAGTAAAACTTCTATAGGTTTTAGGTAATTTCACGGCACCGGGCTGCTGGGATCGAGCTTCGTCCATAATGAGAGAGAGATTAATCTATTACATCACGAGCTTTTACGAAATAGTACAAAACATAATATTTTCGTTTGCAAAGGTACTTACCGTCACAAACAGGACAGTTGTAATGCGTATGTCTCTGGTGTTTTGGTTTCTCACATGGCACGTAGCACTCCGGCTTGGTGATAGTGATGACTCCAGCTTCACATCTCATCACCTTGTTTTCTTCATTCCATTCTGTATGTGATGAGTGTTCGGTTCCATTGTACCAACAGCCCTTGCATCTGGCGCAGCAGCCTTCCCTCGGCATTACTACAGCGCAGTCATCCGTCTGCACACAGTCTTCACCACCGCTCCGACACTCCACGAAACCGTTCTAGAAATTATTAAATATACATTATAAAAATTTCTATAATGAATTCTTGTAACTTTGGCGTAGTGATAGCTCTTTCTTTTCAGTCTATCGTCTTACTTTTTGGGTACGACTTTCAGGAGGAAAAACTGTCATACTATGTCATATTATAATGGTCAGAAAACTCAGTTTTATTTCTAGTTTTCTTTTTCTTTATATTGATTTTTTTTGGGACTAATCCCACCACTGTAACTCCTGTGAGCTAGGACAAGGGTCTCGGTATAAGACAACGAGGTTTGACCCTCAAGAAGTTCCGGGCAATGCTTTTAATTGTCTTGGAACCCGCAACAATTTTATTAGAAAGGAAAAAGACAGGAGGAATTGGAGATATTCCACTTCCCTCCTATGGAAAGCGGGAGACATGAAGCAAAACAAGCCAGTAAATAAGGGGATGTACAGCTACGTGAAGCGCAGCAGTATAGTACCACGGATTTAACATAGCTTAAGGGACCTATCGCTTTTCCCTTTCGGTGACCATCTGTAGTACAAAAATTGGGCCTCAAAATATGTTATTTTATATATAAACCGATTGTATTCGTTCTGATAAGGAAGAAATTTTTCGATATATTTTTTTCCTTATAACCTCCTTGTTTGTCAGTTTTTAAATTTGATATACCACGGAAGTGCTTGACATTTTATGGGTACTTTATTTTATTTATTTTTATGGCTCTTGCTGTTGCTACACTATTATTTAGAACGAAGGAAATCTTATATCATTACGAACTCGAAATATATTCTTATTCTTAAATATTAAATTTATATTGTTATATTTTCGGCTTATCTTATATATAAATTTCTAACGTACGTGTGTATGTCACTGAACTTCTCCTAAACGGCTGGACCGATTTTGACGAAACTTTTTATGTGTGTTCAAGGGGATCCAAGGATGGTTTAGATTCACAATTGGACTCGATAGGTAGTGCTGTTCTGGCAGGACAATAACATAACTTGAGAACGACTTTACCGATTTGTTTCATCTTTTTTTTTAAAGTTTTTTAATGTTTTAAAAATGGCCTTTACGGCAAAAAGTAAAGTTGCACAGAAAATTAGAAAATTTAAGAAAACTTAACGTTTATACGGACTTTTCTAATGTAACCTTTTTGACTATATAAACTTTTTTATCTTTGTGTATATAAATCTTTTGTTCGTGTGTTTGTAATTAAACTCTTTCTAAACGCCTGGACCAATTTTGATGACTTTTTTGTGGCCATTCCGATGCATATGAATTCTCACATCCATCGGAATAGCCATTTGGAACATCCAAACCATTTGGTTTAGAAAAATAATTGGAACTGGTAGGCGGCGCTGCGATCCATTTCAAGATTTATTTGAACAGAAGAACGTCTGTTGGGTGAGCTAGTCTTATATATAAATTTCTAGCGTACGTGTGTATGTCACTGAACTCCTCCTAAACGGATGGACCGATGCTGATGAAATTTTTTGTGTGTGTTCAAGAGGATTCGAGGATAGTTTAGATTCACAATTGGACGCGGTAGGTGGCGCTGTTCGGGCAGGATAATAACATAACTTGAGAAAGACTTTACCGATTTCGTCCATCTTTTTTTTTAAGTTTTCTAATATTTCAAAAAAGGCCTTTATGAAAAAAAAAATAAGAAAATTGCGCAGAAAATTAGAAAGATTAAGAAAACTTAATGTTTATATATGTTTTTCTAATGTAACTTATTTTCGACTATATAAACTTTTCTATCTTCATATATACAAACCTTTTGTTCGTATGTTTGTAATTGAACTCCTTCTAAACGGCTAAATTTCTAGCGTACGTGTGTATGTCACTGAACTCCTCCTAAACGGCTGGACCAATTTTGATGATTTTTTGAGGCCATGCCGATGGACATGAATTCTCATATCCATCGGAATAGCCATTCGGTAAATACAAACGATTCGGTTTAGATTAATAATTGGAACCGAGCGGTGACGCTGCGATCGATTTCAAGGAGAATTAAATTTTCTATTTTTTATAGATTTCAGCAGAACAACGTCTGCTGGGTCAGCTAGTTTTTTTATAAAAATACAACACACTGCACTGAAGCAATAATCTTTGTATTGCAGGCGAATTCATAAACAGATAATTAACGGACACAAATTACACTTAGACTCAGAATAACAATTTGTGGATCGTACAAAGTATTATCCTGCGTGGGATTCGATCCAGCGACACTGTCACGGTATCTTGACCACTACGCCATCTGTGCAGTCAACAAGTCAAATTTGTGGTATTTTAAGTTGCTGGGCGTCGTTGGATGCAGGCGGTACAGGACCGCACTTTGTGACGTAACATGAGGGAGGCCTACGTCCAGCAGTGGACAGCGATGGGCTGAAATGATGATGATGATTGGATTTCAAGTTTCTCTCCTCTTGCAGTGATTATACACTCACATTCAAGTAAAGAAATGATAACAGATATTTTATAATTCCAACTATACATATCATGTTGCCTGTAGTGACGGAAAAAGAATTCCCGTCCAATTCTTGCGCTTGTGTATTGTAAAAGACGAATAATGACTATACTGTGCATATGAAATTTGTAGAAGAGAAGTAAAAGTTGAAAAAAAAAACATTATACCAACCCGTCTGACCAGCATGGTATACTAGGCAAATTGTCTTGTATTATGCGAGAGTCCAGCAGATACATTAGTTAAGATGATGAAGATAGGATGATGACACCATGTTATATTAATTCTATATAAGTATATTGGGATGATAGGCGATTAACGAATGCACTCTTATGGTAAACTAGCAACCCGCCATCGCTTCGCTTCGATTTTAGTCGTTTTACCCGCGTGGTCCCTGTTTCCGTGGGAATATCGAGATAAAATATAGCCTAGTTTACGCCCTGATATTATAGCTTTCCATTGGTGAAAGAATTTTTGATATCGGTTGAGCCGTTTTGAAGATTACCGGGAACAGACAGACAGACAAATTTTTTTTAATCTGTATTTTAGGCATAGGTGTCGTGCAAATAACCGTGTGAGCATGAAAAAAGCCTATTATTTTGACATTACAAACAGACACTCCAATTTTATTTATTGGTATAGATTGATAGCCAACAAGGGAACCAGTAAGCTGCATTTCAACAAATTCTATTTGTAAATATTATCCCTCGGTCTAATAGAGAAGCTTCTATGTTACAGAACTATTCCTATTCGGGTGATTAATTGCCATTCATATACAACTAAAGTGAAAAATACAATCAATATTATTTAAAAACTAGAAACCCCCTCCGGTTTTAGTCGCCTTACTCGCGTAATGCCTGTTCCCATGGGAATACCGGGATAATATATAGCCTAAGTTACCCATTATATAGACAGCTATCTGGTAGTAAAATATTATCAAAATCAGTCCAACCATTTTGATGATTACCCAAAACAAACAGACGAGAGAGACGGACAGATAGACAAACATTTTTTAAGCCGGTTTTTAGGCATAGGTATCATGCTAATAACCGTATCAGCATGAATTTTGACTTTATAAACAGACACTTGAATTTTGTTTATTTGTATTGATGTATAGATTAACAGAGCCGAAATAATTATTTAGATAAATTCCTAACTTACATTAAGTTAGGTTAGACGGGTTAAACACCCGTCACCGGCGGAGGAGTCCTGTTGGCGGTGTCCCTGGACATCGCCAACGCCTTCAACAGTCTGCCATTCAGCTGCATCAGGGAGGGGCTGAGGTATCACGGGGTGCCCGTGTACCTCAGGCAGCTGGTGGCGGACTACTTGGAGGGGCGCAGCGTCCTCTACGTTAACCGAGTAGGGGACGTTGTGCGAACGCCCATGACGTGCGGTGTCCCACAGGGGTCGGTTCTGGGTCCGACGCTGTGGAACATCGGCTACGACTGGGCGTTGAGAGGAAGCCTCCCACCCGGGCTGGGCGTAATTTGCTACGCCGACGATACACTCGTCACAGCCCGGGGTGGGACGCTAGAGGAGGCGGCACGCCTGGCAACTCTCGGCACCGAGGAGATTATCAGGCGGATCGAAGCGTTGGGGTTGAAGGTGGCCCTGGAAAAGACGGAGGCCCTTTTGTTCCATGGCCTCCGTACCGCCGGGCCACCCGCCGGCGCTTCGATCACCGTGAAGTCGGTTACCATCAGCATCCAGGCCCACATGAAGTACTTGGGCCTGGTGCTCGACGGGCATTTTTGGTTCCGGGAGCATCTCCATCAACTTGTTCCCCGGCTTGTCGGCGCGGCGTCCGCCCTTTCGCGGCTGATGCCGAACGTGGGCGGACCCAGCGCTACGTGCCGACAGCTGTACGTGGGGGTGATATGGTCGATGGCCCTGTACGGCACACCGGTGTGGACGGGGTCCCTGACCTTCCGGCTGAGGGCCCTCTTGAGGCGACCACAGAGGGTCATGGCGATCAGGGCCATACCAGCCCATCAGCACCGGCCGGTGGTTAGAGGGGACGCACGGGGTGCTTTTCTTCCGACTGGTGCAGGTGCTTACGGGGCACGGTTGCTTCGCGAAGTACCTGCACAAGATTGTCAGGAGGGAGAGCACACCGTCCTGCCACCACTGCAATTGCGACGAGGACACGGCGCAGCACACGCTCGAGGTGTGTGCTGCGTGGGAGGGGGAGCGCCGTGAACTCGTCGCGATTATCGGTGCCGACCTGACGCTGCCGACCATCGCCAGGGAGATGCTCGACAGTGTCAGGAACTGGGACGCGGTCGCCGCCTTCTGTGAGGCCGTAATCTCACGGAAGGAGGCGGCGGATCGTGTGCGAGTAGAGCTCCTATTCGGCGACACGTTCCGCCGCCGGCGACTCGGGCGGCGTAGGCGCGAGTATCTGCGCCTAATGCCGCCCTAGCCGAGGCCGCGGGTGATCGGACCGGGGAATTGTCCGTCACCCGCGGAGAGGCTGACCGCGTGTCGGCGACCAACGTCCCAGGACGTCGAGAGGTGACGTTACCCGAAAAGGTATTCCGTCGGGCCGACCACTGGCGACAAGTCACATCTGCTCCGGTGGTCGGCCCAACAACGAGGTGACGTGGGTACGGGTGGGTTACGGGCCCGCGCGCCGTCCTTTCATCGCCCCGGATGGATTGGACCGCGCGTGCGCATACCATAGCCCACCCATAAAAAAAAAAAAAAAAAGACGGGTTAAACACAAAGAACCAAAAAGAATAATCTTTTGGCATCAAAAGAATAGTTATATAATTATTTTGAGAATAATTTAATCTCTAGATCATTAATATTAATTACCTCGTGGTTCTTATGAAGCGTTTATTATAGCTAATAGTTACGGCTGAAATTTCATATTGCAATTACGCTTCTTACATAATGCTCATCATCATTATTTAGTCGTCCATTT
This sequence comes from Lymantria dispar, assembly GCA_032191425.1. NCBI lineage: Eukaryota > Metazoa > Arthropoda > Insecta > Lepidoptera > Erebidae > Lymantria > Lymantria dispar. The sequence goes on along the minus strand of CM063444.1, from coordinate 24,715,412 downwards.
GCCTATCAATGCAATTATTGAATAAAAAGCCAACAAGGAGAGATAATGCTGTAATTGCCTGGATTAGCTGGTAGATTTACGATTGCAGTCGATGATATATTGCCTACAGATTAAGGATGCAAATATCGAAACCAAAAACATCGATGTTTGATAACAAACAGTTAAATCAAGCAAATTTTTTATATGAAACACCAACATTTGCGTGATGTGAGGACCTTTTTCTTATAGGCTCTGCTAAAAGTAGCATACATTTTAAATCATGGCAGGCAAAACATCGTATAAAATAACATCGATATATCGATGTTTTACAATAGTGAACATCGATGGTAAACAGCGATAGTAAACATCGATGTTTTTTTATTGAAACATCGATGTTTCAAAAACATCGAAGTATCGTTTGCATCCCTACTAGAGATGTGATGTTGATCATTTTTCTAGTGATTATTCAGTTGATTTTTTAATTTCTCGGGAAAGTATGGGATAGTAGCGTCATCATAGGTCGTATGAATTATTTGAATTATATTACCGCCGTGTGTATAGCAGAAGGGCTTTATATCGACCTGGGTTAATTACAGCTGATGTCTTGTCAACAATTACATTCCCAAGAGTGCAGTCGTCAGTCAGGCGACCAGTTATAAAACTATTGCCAAAACTTTTGCAATATATATTATGAACCAAGAATACTATTAAGTCAACCCCAAATAATGAAGATAAGAGCATCATCTCAGCCTGTATAAATCATTCTGTTGGGCTCAGGCCTCCTTCACAATGGAAGGAGAATTGACCTACTATTACACTACACAATGAAGCGTTTACGACATCCACAGGCAAGAAAGGGGATATTAATTGTATTCTAACTCCGTAACCACACAGATGATAACACCCTTGCAATAATTAATATAATACATAAAACAGTACTCCAAAATAGGCTAACAACTATGAGGGGGGTTAATATGAGACTAAAACTGTATGATAATAATAGTGATTATATATAAAATACAGAATTCTCATATAATGCCTGAAAAACAAGACTATGCTGTATCCGCCCTGCGATAGCGGTAACTAATAAGCTAGATAACTGACGGCAAACTGGTTCTTATTGTCTTCATACGCGAGCAAACCAACATGCATTCCTACAATGTGAAACTTGTATCACGAATACATATTCAAATATATATTGTAAATTCTTTATCAAATAATCATAATACTTATAATAACAGAACTTAGTATTATGCAAACATCTATTATGTACCTAATTCGCTCCCTAAGTACACACTAGGAAATGAATGATTAATAACGACTATTTAACTATTAAAGAACTTATTTCATTAGCATCTTATCTTACAGACATGATCAATATTAGAAGTTAATATTTGCACGAATCTGTAAACTTATCAGACGTTTTAACACCAAACATTATGACGTCCTAATTTGTACAATTTAAAGATGAGCGGGATTGGAATTCAACGGTTATCGCAATTAAATTCAATTTATGAAGCGAGCAAACGTACCGTTGGGTCTATATAAAAACTATATCTTTACTTTAGTGTTCCTAACTGAAACTAGAAATTAATTAATAGCTATTAAACTTTTCTTCCGTGTGGTAACGGAGTAAGAATACAATTCGCCATCCTCTATCTTGCCCGTTGGTGTCATAAGAGACGATTAAGGTATTGAATATGTATATAACATCTATGCAAGAGAAGGAAATCTCGAAATAAATCTCTAAATCAACACATCTGACAAGCGCGGTATCGTAAGTCAATTTCCCCTCTAATGTGGAGGAAGCTTGAGCTCAGCAGTCGGACATATATAAACTGAGTTGAATGAAGATGATGAATGACAAGATACTTTTGAATCATAGCTACATTTGTGACTTTATACTGTGTACTTAGTTTTATGCTGTGTGGTAGCGGCTACGAACACAAACAATCCTTACGTTACTCGTTGTAATAGACGACTAAGAGCTTTACGTCGATCTGAGTCAGTGAACCACTCCATCTGGTCAACAATTGCATTCTCAAGAAGGGTTGACGTCAGGCACGGCATAAAACTATTAACTTTTGGAAAATGTACTATGAAAAAAGGGTAAATATTTAGTCGACCCAAGTAATTGGGAAACGAGCAGGGTCATGATAACTGTCTATTTTTTCCTTAGTCCTAATTAATCCATCTATTCATTCATAATTTTTTCACTGTCCTCTGTTGGAGTTAGCCGTTTGTAATGAGAAGCCGAGCAGTTCGGCCTATCGCCTATATTCAACCGCTACTATGACTATATCCTAGTAACATCTATCATCGAAGTCGTCCAACGTTGTGTCGTTTGATATCTGCAGTTAAGAAATAAACTCCAATTGAGCAAATTAGTTCTTTCGGACTTAAAATAATCTTTACGAAAATCGCAGCCGCGATTTTGCAAGGAATAGGACGTTACTTAACTTTTAGTGTTATAATTACCATTTACGTGTTATTGACATTTATCTTCTAAATTAAGCTTTAATGTAATTTATACAGGTACTTAAAAAGAGTATTTTTAAAAATCTATTAAATTGTATCAATCAATTAAATCAGTAATTGCAGCCTAATAAGCCGTGACAGATCTGTTCTTTACATATCATCATGATCTCACAAACGTTCTACGTTTGGATACAACCTTTTCCACAACAGTCTTAATTCGTAACTACACAACAGTTCCTTAAGGAAGTTAAAAAAATACGTAGCAGAAGTTGGTGGCCCAAACCCAGATGGATAAATAAAATAAAGGAAAGGTTTTTGGAATTGGAATATTTCTATAAGAAAACCCGAACATCTAAATCTAAAATCAATGTTACATGTTTAGTCTTTTTCTTCAGGACTGGGGCGAGATATTCTTTAGTCGTAGTTATATAACTACTGCCCGCCTGTCTCTGAGATTAAAATTAATCTTTTCCTTACTCTAAATTCATATACCGTAATTGTAAGCCTTTTTTACGTATAAGAGCAAGCAGGTAGAATGTTTAGAATTTCGTATTTAAGGGTAAAAGGCTTGCTCTATATTACGAATATTAAAAATTAAATCGAGATATGTGATGTTTTTGTACCTACTCAAGGATTTAAAAAACACACGATTATAAAATTAAATTTTTTAAACACACGATTATCAATTTGAACCATTAGCATATGACTATTATATAGAATGATGACTTACAGTAAAAAATATTCATTTTAGTCCACCATAAATAATCCGTGTATGTAGGTGCAATAATGGATAACAAATATTGTGCTAAGCAAATCGTCTAGATTAAGACGAAACAATACAGCGTTCTCATAAATTTTACTTGAATATACTACCAAGCCACTACCCGAGGTCGCTGAATTTCATCTTGTTTATTGTTTTATAATACTTCGGCCGAATTTCAGGCACGGCTCTCTTTGAAATCACCCTCAAATAGCGTAATATTTACGTTACACGTTGTATAATAACAGTAAGTCTGTCGACTGATCATTACTTGTTTTAAATAATGTGTAGGTACCGAACAAAATAGAACAGATTAAGAATACAAATTTGGGCAGACAAATTAGGGTACGTAATTAATAAGAGGATTTTGTAGTTGGTTGGAAAACTATTTTCTAAGTATAATATTAGTGATTGGTAACGTGCTATCTGATGGGCAATTGATATGCGGATCCATCATCGTAAAGTACATAAGTTTCATCTATATTTCACCCCTCAAGCAAATTAACATAATTTAGTGGCATTGCGTTATAGATACACGGTACCTAACTAAACTACGGTAAAATCGAGCAATATTTTGTAACGAAGGAAGGTTTCGTTGTGAAATATTATTATAAAGTCACGTACTACAACGGTAGACAGGGCTGTGAGTTAAGTTGCTCAGGAGACAAAAGCGAGAGACTTGTAGAGTCTAGAGCAAAGTATAGCAATCGAATTGAAAGTGCAATGTGATAGCTCGCTGAAGTAGCAATATACAGTAGGCCTACTCTTGAAATCAATTCTAATTTCGAATCCGATTCGATTCCAATGTCACCAAACTTATATTAGGTACTCTTGAACAAAATCAAGAATGAATTTTACGCGTTCATCGTTGTTATTTTCACCAAATGTGCCATGTTTTCTTACTTTAAATTAATAACGTTATCGAACTCGATCACCACAAAGACGCTTTCTTGAAATTGTGTAACATTAACGATTTTAAACTACGTCAAAATCCCGTCGGGAGTAGCAAATATTTGACTTAATCGACGAGAGTCGAATTCATTTAGTTTAGAAACGGTCCACCTAATTAGATTCCAATCGGGCGCTAGTGTCGCTTTCAAGAGTACCAAATTTCCTCAATTTCGAGCTGCGATTGGATTTAGGATTGGAATCGAGATTCAAGAGTAGGCACACAGATCATATCACTTGACGAAATTTCGAACGAGTAAAAGGTTCTAGAGAGGCGATCATCTATTGTGTGTCGTTTGTACATTTCCTCACTAGGTGAACTGAAGACTTGATATTTGTGTTGATCATTGTCCATAGATTTATAATTGCTGAGGTTTTAATTGTTGCGATTCCTTATAAATGTTCAGTTGCTAATATTAAGATAATTTAATGCTAACGAAAAATAAATATCATTATCTTAAGTATAATTGGGAGAGTGAGTGTATTTGTTACATTTTCATAACTAAACAACTATAAGTTCAATAATGGAAAACTACATTATCAGTGAGCAACATAGACTTTATGTCACCCCCCATGTTATCAAGGGAATGAAAAATACGTGGATAAAATTGCGAGAATTTGTTAGTCATCTGGCCAGTTTGACATAACCATTGAAGAGTGGTAGAGGCTCGAGCTCCACAATGGGACGTATATGAGCTGAGATGAGTCGATTTCCGAGAATTTTCTAGGGAAATTCTCAATTTCAAGTTTCAAACTGTAACTGGCATTAAGCACTGTACATAGTGCTAAAAATTATGAAGCAAACTATGTAGGTGCATCTCTGATCAGTCTTGCGATAAAAAAACTTTGAACAAGTGCATATAGAATATATTTAAGTGGAGTATGTAGGTACTTATAGTAGAACAAAAAATTGGCAAATGAACACTTCTAGATGGTTTCTCAGTCACGAGAATCAATTTAATAAACATAGCCTAGTGACGTCATATTGATTAGTTGAAATTGCAAGAAAATCTAAAAATGTTTTTATTATACTACAAATAGATTCGAAATGCATATATTAATAGAAATAATTCCGTAATGATTACATAGATAACCCGTTAATTAAACAAACTTTCCTCACATAATGTTTCATTTCATCGACTGTGCAGAAGGTGTAAGTGCAAATTTGAGTAGCAACCTCTTACACCAAATGTAAATTGGTTTTGATTCCCACGCAGAATTATTATTTGTGCGCTACAGAAATGAAAGATATGTAATATATACATGTACTTGTCAATGGTTTGTAATTTTTTGCATAAGCGTATTAGTTATTAATACATACATTGACATACATACACGCATTCATGACTCTTTCCAATTGGGATAGGCAGAGACTACTTCCCTCCACTTGCTACGATTTTGACATACCTCAACTTTCTTCATAATGGCAGGGAAATAGCTTTACTAGATATGCTGCTTATACCTATTAGTACAGGATTATATTTAGTTTTTTTCGTCCTGTTATATTATCTGTTTATACCCTTTAACACTGGTTGTAAGAGTGAACTCTTTCAATTTGGAATCTACGATAACGCTACGATACTCTACGAGAGTGGTTAAATAAGAATACAAAAAATTAATAACACATAACACAACAAACGTCTTTCTCTAATGGCTAAACATGCTGCATTGTGTATAGTCTAAATTTTCATGAGTGGTTACCTGCCTAAGGTCATTGAAAACGCTATTCATCAATATCATCTCAGCCCATATACGTCCCACTGTTGAGTTTCGGCCTCCTCCACTATAATAGGTTAATTGATTTACCATGCTGGTCAGACGTGGCATAGGATTTGGAGGATTTTTTTGTTTAGAGTTTTTCTTACATAGATGTTATATGCACATTATATCCCTTAGTCATTTTTTACGACAGATACGGTGAAGAGAGGGGTGGTGTATTTTTACTCCATCACCACACGGGAAGACGCTATCATTAATAACTATAAATCAACCATCATGAATAGCATAGCTGATTTTAAAAAACTCTAGTTTAAAACAACCGAAAATATAGTTATACTAGCAGCGTCCTGTGGTTTTACCCACATAGTTCCCCTTCCCGTGGGAATATCGAGATAAATTATAGCCTATGTGTTATTCTGATATTTAAACTATATTATAGTAGAGTTTCATCAAAATCCATTGGGTACTTTTTACGTGAAAGAGCAAAAATATCCTCACATCATCACATTCGCACAAACTTTGGCGTTTATAATATTTGTAGGATTATTTTTAATTATTAGCTGTGTGAATATTGCAGAAAAGCAAGCAAATAGACGCTTAACATAAATTTAAACGAGAATCAACGCACCGATCGTCCCCGAGCTGTCTGTATAGAACGCGACACCATTATGCAAATGAAGAGATAAACATTTTAAATGAATGTTAACATCCAAGTTTTATACAACATCCACTATTTCTTATAACTACTTAAGCTGCAGGTTGAAATTATAAAGCGTTCCACGCAAATAACGCTTCGATATAATAACGCACGTTAGCAGGTGTACTAGCTTGGGAAGGAAGTCTACGTATGAGATATTCTTTATAAGCACTAACATATTATAAATTTGAATTAATGAGGCAGCAACTGCATATCATTAAATAATATTTTTGTTTATTGCTTTTTAGAGATGTAGGAATTCAACACATCGTATTAATCCGTCTGATTCGATGCTAATCACTTTAAATGTATAGATAAAATTGGATCTTGTCAATGGCTGTTTTAAAATATGTAGTTTTATAAATTAGTGCTGTTGTGATTGAATCGTGATCACACTAAGAGATACACGCGGGCGTGTACACGCACGTGACTACGCACGCACTCATACACAGTTACAGAGGCATACACGAAGCACAGCGTTTCTCAGGTAAACACTTAGAGATGACTAAAACTAATGCTGTAGATATGGGCTGCTTTTGCTGAGCTAATTCCTAATGTCTTTTAAAATATATATTTTTTTGTATATTACAAATAAAATACAAAACATATATTATTATTTATTTTTTATAACCACCTTTCTGGTATGCTATTTTAAGGGGTTACCAACTTTTAAGAAAATTAGAACTTCTCATAAAACAACATGCTCAGATGAAAATAATAAATAGTATGACTATTTTTTACATATATTAATAATAATTATTATATTAATAAATAGTCATAATATATACAGTAAAACCCGTTTAAGACGATTTCGCAGGGACCCGATCAAAAACGCTTCTTAGACGGGAAAGCGTATTATACGGGTAAGGAAAAAAAAAACGTGCCATTATTATTTATTATACCAATGCTACATTTAAAAATTACCTAAAATAAAATGTTGTTTTTATTATTATTACGTTTCTTAAAGTAATCACTTATTTTAGTTTGACCAAAAGGTTTTGAGGCATTAGCAATTACAAGATTTTCAACGTAATTTGATTTTCGCAGTGCGTCTTCCCTTTGATTCAAAGAAGTTACATAGCGTCTTAAATCATTAACTGCTGATAATGCCTGGACGTGTGACAAAATCTGACAAAATTATATAAATATATTAGGTATATTTATTTTATATATATGTATATACTTATATATGTGTTTGTATGTATATATCGTATGTATGTGTTATTTATATATTTTATACATAGTTAAGCAGTACACCTACAACTACCGCTCTTTCCTTACATGTTTCCATCCAAAGGTTGCCTGGTAGAAATCGCTATTAGCGATAAGGCCGCCCAATGTACTTTCTCCGCTTAGAATTATTATTATAAATGTGTTAACATAGGTGTGCAACAAAGTATAAATAAATAAATAAAATCGGAGTTTACTCATCTTCTTCTTGGTCACTCGACTTAGGGTCGCTCGACAGTCGTCTCTTCGTCAGTCGCTGGCCGCTGCCGCAAGGGGTAATATGTGTATTTGAGTGGTACGTGTTGGCGTATTAAACGGGATGACGAATCGTATTAAGCGTTAAGAAGTGTATGAAGACATGTCTCAAGTTGCTGAGACTGACGCAAAATGGCCTATTATGCGAGAAATCGTATTAAACGTGATCGTATTAAACAGGTTCTACTGTATTTGAAATATGCTTTAAACCAGTGGAAATTATTGAATTTTTGAACCATTTTAAACTCTTTTATGAGAGTTGGGTAATGCAATAATTAGCTCTGAAAGAAGGTCACATTAATATACTTTCAAATTTGTAATACACCTTAGCAGTTTTTTGACCTATCACAAAATAAAGGAAATTTAGGTATGTTTATGATAGTGTAACCATTAACCTATGTACCTATTTAAATGAATTTTAAATATTAAAATATATTCAACTAAGTAATAATTATTCCGTGTGGTGACGGAGTAAGAATACAATTCACCACCCCCTATCTTACCCGTGGGTGATCTTACGAGACGACTAAGGGAGATAAAACGCATATAACATCTATGCGAGAGAAGGCAAACTCGAAATAAAACCCTATACCAACACGTCTGACCAGCGTGGTATAGTAGGTCAATTACCCTTCCGTTATGGAGGAGGCCCGAGCCCAACAGTGGGACGTATATGGGCTGAAATGATGATGATGATGAATAATTATTATTCAATGAAACAATGCAGGATGTTTGATGAAATTTCCATAAGTACATCAAATTATATAATTCATATAACTCTATTATTTGTAAGGTCGAATGTTCAGGAAACAGTGTGGATTGGCAACACTACACTATCAAGAGCGGGAAGTGGCGGTCACTAAAATACTGCGACACACTTCCACAAATTAATCGCCACATATACGTATGAATGCCATCAACTTTACTACAATGAACATAAATAAACTGATAATAATAATAATGAGCAGATTATTGGCGTAAAAAAACTCAATATATCGCTGTCAAATTTGCTATGAAAACAAATAGAATAACATTACCTTATAAACGGTTTGTTATCCATTCAATAGCACGCAGCTTGCCCTTTCATATTTTTTTTTATAAAAAACAACTCCTTGCACTAAGGAAATAATCCTTGTGGGGGACTTTACAAACATATAACTAACAGACACAAATTACATACAGACTCCGAAGAATAATTTGTGGATCGCACAAAGTGTTGTCCTGCGTGGGATTCGAACCCCCGATACTGGCCCTGTAGGTTGGTATCTTCACCACTGCGCTATATATTACTCGGTTAATCCTATTAATTTTACATTATTACTAGAGCTGTTGAAGGTAGATAGTAGTTACATTTATCATATCTTATATTCATGATGTTAGTTAGTTTAGAGTTTAGTTTTCTAGAAGTTTAGTTATAGATGTCAAATCTCACATTTAACTTTTTTCAAATGTAACAGTTATGTTACGAACAAAATTGAAGTCTTTTTGTTATTTGGCAGCGGTACTGTAATAAAAGTTCTGTTTAGGTATACGTAAGTAAGTATTAATAATGAATTACTTTTTTTTTTTGGGACTAATCCCACCACACATTCCCACCATTGTAACTCCTGTAAGACAGGATCCACAATGGTCTCCATAAATGACACCGAGGTTTGACCCTCAGGCAGTCCCGGGATATGATTTTAATTGTCTTGGGACCCGCAACAAATTTAATTAGAAAAGATTAAAGAGGAGGAGTTGGAAAGAGAGATTCCACTTCCCTCCTAGGCAAAGCGGGAGACAGGAAAACAAAATGACTAGTCAGCCAATAAGTAAAAAGGTGTACAGCTACGATAGCGCAGCAGTACGGCACCACGGATACGGAAGAGCTTAACGGGGCCTATATGTGAGCGTTAAGATTGATTGTTACAGTAAGTATGGCAGAAACGCATGAACGCACGGAAATTTTCTCGAGTTGCTACAAGGTTCGTATAGTATACTACCCCACAGGTGACTTGCAAACTGTTTAACGTAAGGTTACGCTCGTTTCGCCAGAGATCGCACTCCCAGAGAATGTGATGTGCTGATTGTTCATACTCGTGGTCAGATGTGGAACATTGACATAATGGTGATGGTACGAGTTTAAAAGAAAATAATTTACTTTTAAAGTTGCCATGGCCAGTTAAAAATTGGGCCACGAAGTGGTCAACCTCCAGCCACACCTTCTCCAGGCGTTCCCGGATGCATGGAAAAAATAGATAAAGATGACGACCTTTCGATGATGAATCCCATCTTTCTTGCCATTCGGTTAAAAGTTCCTCATAGACAATGGATTGTGGTGCAAACAATCTAGCAATTTTATTTCGGTCGCGCGGTAGAAGGAAATCTGTATTCATAGTTTCCTTTGTGGTGTAATACATTGACGCTCGTCTCTGAATCTCCAAATCAACCGGAAGTACACCCGCGAGTACTGGTAAGACTCGGTACTAACCGTTCTACAGGCTTTACATAAGACTATTAGGGCCAATCGTTGGCTCTGTAGTAATTTAAGGCGAGCCGCCCCTATGGTGGCCCTATCGGCCCATACAGGTGCAGCGTAACAAATACACCCCAAATATGTGGCCATGTATATGGTTTTAAGTGTATTAAAACGAAGGCCCCAAGTAGATGTAGATATTCTAGTAAGCGCGTAGAAATTCCGTTTCGCTTTTTCGCCTACAGTTTTAATATGCTCAATAAATGAAAAATTTTTTTCTAAGACTAGGCCGAGATAACAAACTGATTCTTTCTTTTTGACAGTCGTATTATTGAATTTTATACGCGGCGCCGATTGTAAATGTCCTTTTAATAAAAGATGATATGTTTTTTGTGGTGCGAAGGGAAGCCGGTTTCGTGTACCCCAATCGAATATATCATTGCGGCATGTTTCCGCTAATTTCTCTAAACCATCCCTTGTGTTCGATTGTATAAGTAAAAGTCCGTCGTCTGCATAGCCGATCAGTAGACAATTTTTCGGTAGAGGTAACGCGAGAAAATCGTCAAAACTTAAATTCCATAGATATGGACTTAATACCGAACCTTGAGGGCAGCCCATCGTCAGTGATTTCGACACAGCATGGTGACCAAGTTTCAATTTAGTCGAGCCATTTAAAAAGTACGAATGAATACGAATTACTTATTAGTCATTTTATTTCTTCGGGTGACGGGACCGGGGATTAGTCCGTCACCCGCGGAGTCTGACCGCGCGACGGCGACCGACCTCCCGGGAAAGGGACGTCGAAAGAAGAGAGTACCCCCTCAGGCTATTCCGTTTGACCGACCACGGAGGACAAGGAACTTCATACCGGTGGTCGGTCCAATGACGATGGCGACGTCCTACGGGTGGGTTATGGGGCCGCGCGCCGCCCTTTGTAGCCCCGGACGGAGCCGGGCGGCGAGTGCGCTGACCATAGCCCACCCCAAAAAAGGCATTTTATTTCTTACTAGGTATATAAATTAACCTTAAATTTTATAAATTAACTTTTCATGTATGTATATATTACTATGTATAATATTCAAATATCGGGTTGACCGGACTATTTTTGTAGCATTTATTCAGATATATATTAATAAAAAAAAAATAATGAAAATTAAATAAAAAATTACAAAAAGAGAATAATAATAACACCGAGATTCGATCCGACGCCGTTTGGCGCCGATGTCAAAAATAAAATGAAACCTGACTACTTCGCCACTGAGCTATCGTAACTCATGACATTGATGGCAAAATTAAAATTCATATTCTTTTAAAATTTAATGTTATTATATTGTCTGCCCAAAACACTGACAAAACAACATTTTCTATACATAAAACCTAGCTAGTTAGATTTTTTGGGCCCGAATCCTCTAGTATGCCAAGTTTCAACAAAATCGTTGGAGCCGTTTCCGAGATCCTGAATATATATATATATATATATATATATATACAAGAATTGCTCGTTTAAAGATATAAGATAAGATATTACCCGTATAAAAAATTAACCGCTTTTCTCGCAGCTTAATTCTTACTATGTATTTGTAAATGCACGTATAAAAATAACCACTTTCCACGCATCTTATTTGTAATTATGTATTGCTTTGTATATCATACCTACGTATTAAAATGAACCACTTTTCACGCATCTCATTTCTTACTATGTATTTTTATATCGCGCGTATAAAAAATTAAGCAATTTCCACGCCACTTATTTGTAGTTATGTATTACTTTGTATATCATACGTATTAAAATGAACCACTTTTCACGCATTACATTTCTTACTATGTATTATTTTGTACATCGCACGTATTAAAACTACTTTTCACGCATGTGGACTCATTACCTAAGCCAGTCATCAGAAATATTGAATGTACTAGATTTGTACATATATGTCCGAAACAGCATCGAACGGTAACTAAGTATAATAAAGATGAATGAGGTTATGATATTATGGATATTGCCCTCTTAAAATTACTTTTTCATTGGATCCTTTACATTTTGTTTTACGATCTGTGTTGCGACGTCTCTATTTATTTTTCTTTTCATTAACACTAAGCTACACGAAGTATGATGCCATTATTCATATTTTTATTTGTAATTTGAATATACTGTACATATATAATAAATGTATATGAATATATTGTATATACACAACCCTGACTTTATTTTACATAACATTTTGTAATAATATATACTTATAACACATCAATGTCAATTTTGTACGAATTTGTTAAGACAACAGTTGCTATTCATATAGGTAACCATATTCTGGTCTGTACCTCCTATTTCTTCCTACTATTCTACCTCACTGTTTCCAATACAACACACTAGAACTTCCTCTTTTTTGTATGCTTATTTTATTCCAAACAGTTTAGCTAAATTAGCAGCATCGGTAAGCAGTTACTTGGCTGTCGACATCATTTTAGCATATATACCCTCCACTGCTAGGCACAAGTCCTCTACAATAGAAGGCAAATTGCTATACCACGCTGGTCAGAAGTGTACGCATAGACTTCTATTTCAAATTTTCTTCTCTTCCATAGATGTTATGCGCATATCATCAGGTAACTAATGCTTGTTCATCTGCAGCAAAATTATAAAATATAGTATACAAAATGAAAATAACCTAAGTTAAATTACACCAAACCATTTAGACAGTGTGGTGTAATAGGCTATATCTTTCATCCGTAAACTTCTGACAGCTTCTAACATTTCTGTTTAGAAGAAACTCAAAACTCTCAACTTGTATAAAAAAGAGTAAAGCTCAAAATAATAACTGATTTGCAACATTAATAGCATAGAGACTTGGAAACAAACCAAGTGTTGTTTTAATTATTTTCACCTCACGGAGATTTGCAAATTAGTTTATTGTTCCTCCTGTAAAATTTATGTATAGTCAGATAGAATATATCAAAAGTTCACGGACATTCTCCTTAAATATAAAATACTGTTACCCAAACAGTGCGCCGTATTTGGTCTGAGGCAATAGTGTTAAAATTATTTATTATTGCAACTACTTAGATTGATATACTTTAGAATAGAGTGCTAATTATAGACGTTTTAAGGCAGTTACTTAGAGGTTGTAACAGTATCTAGGTAAGTAAATGATCCTGGGCGGCGACAGCGAAGGCCGAGTGTGGGTTGTGAACGCTCTGTCGCGACGGCGCCTCGCTATTTTTTTAAGGCGCCACCACGTGCCTTGTGCTCTTTTTGATATTAGTTTTTATATATTTTTCGAATTATTATATATTATAAAGCAGGAATAGCCAAATGAGCTCCAAAGAGAATGCCTTGATGGTCCTGGATTCAATCTTCACAGCACACAACTATGAATTTTTATAATTATATGAATAAATAATTCGTAAATCATTAATTATTATCGCTTCTTTAAATGTAAAGGAAAACGTCAGTTCGAAAGCCGCAAATCTAAGACTTACACTAACTAAATTAGTAGGAAGATAAAAAAATTACTTGGAAGATGTGTGAAATCTATGCTTCGGAGAACACATTATTACCGTGATAGTCGATATGGAGAATCAATCAACCCATAAAAAACCTGGTCTTGCTCCAAATCTGGTCTAATTATAGAATCATCATCATTTCAGCTCTTATACGTCCCTCTACTGGGCTCGAGTCTCCTCCACAACGGAAGGGAAATTGACCTACAATAATACGCTACTCAAACATATGAATAAACGGTTTTATTTCGAATTTTCCTTCTTTTATTTAGATGTTATCTGCGTGTTGTAATCCCTTCATCGTCTTTTACGACATCTTTCGGTAAGATAAGGGTGGTGTATTACATTCTTACTCCATCACCATACAAAATTTACAAAATAACATCATCATTTTAGGTTGTGAAGCTCAAATAGCAGTCGGTCCATGGAATATGATATTCTGTGAAAATCGGTTATAGGCAAGCCAACCTTAATGCGATTGGATAATAATAAAGCCTTGTAAAATTATCATTTGTTATTATAAATTTACTTTATTATCAACGTGAATATAACGACTGTATATATATTTCCTTAATTAATAATAAAGAAATTACGGTGACTCAGAATTATTATGCCATGTATTGATGGAGTAAGAATACAATTCACCGCCCCTGTTCGTGATTATCGCAAAAGACAACTGAGGTGTATAATACGCATATAAAATTTAAGCAAGAAAAGGAAAACTCCAAATAAAACCCTATACTAACATGTCTGACCAGCATAGTAGGTCAATTTCCTTCCTATTAGGGAGAAGGCTCAAGCCCAGTAGTGGGATGCTTGAGCTGAGACGACGAGATGACTGAGAAATTGCGTTCGATGGTTAAATTGCATGGCAAAAATGGAAAGGTTTTTTTTTAAATCTCATGAAATTATTAGTTGTACAAATAAATAAAATTGAAGTGTCTGTTTGTAATATCAAAATACTGGGCTTTTTTCATGCTCACACGGTTAATTGAAAGACATCTATGCCTAAAAACAGTTTAAAAATTTTTGTCTGTCTGTCTGTTTTCTTTTTTTTGGGGGTGGGTTAAGGTCGGCGCACTCCTCGCCCGGTTCCGTCCGGGGCGACAGAGGGCCGTAAGCACGCACACTCGTAACCCCCCTGTGACACGTCGCTTTCGTCGTTGGGCCGACCACCGGAGACTCTGTTTGTTTGAGGTAATCTTCAAAACGGCTATATCGATTTTGATAGAAACGGGAACTACGGTGGTACGGCGAGACACCGACACCGAAGCGAGGGCGGGTTGCTATTATTATATAATCACATTTGACCAGCGCGGTATAGAAGGCTAATTTTTGTCCCAATGTATGTACGCACGTTTCCAACAGTGGGACGTATAATGAAAAACTTATTGTGATGTATACTAGTATGGAGTGTTTTATATAAATTTTCTGATTTATATTTATGATAATAAATGCATTTTTATTTACACTGGTTGAATTGAGAGTTTATTGCGTTGAGTAGCAACATAATTAAGAATTCTAAATAATATATATATATATATATATATATATATATATATATATATATATATATATATATATATATATATATATATATATATATATATATATGTATATATATATATATATATATATATATATATATATACATATATACATATATCAGTAGTTGACCATTTTATTGGCATAAAAATTCCTTTATTATTGCTCAATCTCAATTTTCACCCGAATTCAATTAGTGTTTCTTTTTATGAGCTCTACGGCAATTTGTCAATGACATTAAACTAGGGCTTTTGCTTGTAAAATAGTGAAATAAAATAACAAAAAAGAAATAAAACTTACAACTTTAGAATCAGTAGTTGTCACCACCCCACATATTGATGTAATTTTTCACATACAACGTTACTTTAATTAATCCCAAACAAATAAAGAAAGAAAATCATTAACTAATAGTAAGTGATTTCAAATTCAATTGTTAATATTTAATTTTTAAATTTTACAATCCTCACAAAATGTCAAGAAAAAATAAATTAGATGCTTAGAGGCGTCACTTGAAAGATAATTAGACTACATTTGGAATATTAAAAAATTAGAAGATGCATAGTTTGCACGAATCGATGACTAGATAACAGCATCGACTATTTAATATGGATTTAGTTTAAAATACGCCGTAAATTCTTATTTTACCGATTTATGTGCGTTAGTGGTCAACTACTGATCAACATGGTCACATGGTCAACTATTGGTGCTTTTACCTTAAATATTATATTTTTATTACGTTTATCTAGAATTTTATCTTATAATATTTATATATAATATAAATTATAGATAAATTTCTAGATAAAAGTAATAATAATGTTTACAACTAAATAATAATATTTAAAAAAACAGCTCATCACAAACCCGTAATTAACATGTCTGCTAGACTCTATGAAAAGTACTTGATACTTTGAAGTATCGATATTTTCATCTCGATACTTTTATGAATACAATTTTTTTTTCCGATACTACTCATGAGTACAGTATCAATACTTTCTATTCGATTCCGTGTTCTAATGACACCCAAGAGCAATGCGAAGGTTTTTTTTTAATCTTTATTATTGAAAAGGGGTTTAGTCACTCGGTGACTAATGCAAGGGTTGGTAGTATTCATAACCGCTACCACACAGCACAATTTTGTCAACATGGATACTATATAAATTATAGTAAAAAAAAATATATATATTTTTCATCCAGTATATATTCTTAAAAGTTTTATACCTGATTGATAAGATTGCAAGAGGTATGCATGCATTTCAAGCAAAGCGAATCAATCATAGCATTCTGACTTAGCAACTAGTTAACTGTAAACATTAAAAATAATTATGTACGCGGATATGGAACAAAACGCTCGTCTTGAATCTTGACTATAACGGTACGAAGTCCGTGTAAATACTTGCAACTGAATTAAACTTGATTTTTTTTTACATCATAGCAAAACATAACAACAATGTCGATGATGTATGTCGTGTAAAAAATACGCGTTGCTAGAAGAACCGGTGCGACCGCATACCGCGCGCGCTCGCGGCAAGGCCTCGCCGAGCGGTGGCACCTGTGACAGCTCGCGACCGCGTTCACCACCATCGTCGCCACTTATACCCACTTTCACATTACAAACGAACAATATATCCCTATAATAAAACCCTTAAATCAAAATTATATTAGCGAAAGTCGATTTAACGATTACATTCGCGATTACTTCAAATTGAAGTTTATTTTAGCCATTGGAAATAATTTTTTTATCTTGTTGATTTAAATCCTCTAAAGAATATGCATGTATGGGCGTCTAATGGAGAGCGAGTGTATTGAAGACTAGATATCTTATTTTCTGTTGGAGATATTCATCAACATCATTTCAGCTCATATACGTCCCACTGTTGGGCTCGAGCCTCCTCCACAGTAGGAGAGAGTTTGACCTTACTTAGGGTTTTATTTCAGATTTTCTTTCTTTTGCATAGATGTTGTATGTGTATTATATCTCTTAGTCGTCTTTTACGACATCCACGGGCAAAATAGGGAGTGGTGAATTGTATTCTTACTCCGTTACCACCCGGATGGATTGGAGATATTACTGATGAAGAATTCAATAGCATTGCCCAATTATAGAAGAAACTGTATAATTGGTAAGCCCGACTCAAGAAGAAACATTAAATACTTGATGGCAGTCACATGATTATGCCATTAGGCAAACAAGGCAGTTGGAAAATATAAATAACTTATGAATCAGATATGAGATAACACGGATTTGAAATTATGAGCAATAATCTTAAAATATCAACAGTTATCGGAACACAATTGGATACTGCCGCCATGATTCGAAATGAATGCAAACAGGACCATTACAGGTCAACGTTATAATTCTACCTCTCTTATGCATTGGCATAAAAGAAAAACATTCTGTACTGAATTTACATTTTTTTAAAGACAATACCCTGAACTAAGGAAATGATCCTCATATTGAGGGGTACTTTACAGACTTATAATTAACAGACACAAATTACACCCAGACTAAACAGTTTGTGGATCGCACAGTGTTGTCTTACGTGGAATACGAACCCACGACAATGGCGGGGTAGGTCGATAACCACTACGCCATCTGTGCAGTTTTGTTATTGTAAATTATTGTGTAATTTCAGTATAGAATTTTTTCTTTTAACACAGGTGAAAACGACTGAAACATTGCAAACGATATTGGCTAAATTTTATGACTGACCACTTGTTTCCAAATAGATTTTCCAAGGAAGGTTTTAGTGATATAATTGTTGATCAACCGGAACTATATGGAATTGGATGACGTTGTGCGTTATCATAAAAGCGTATTAAGAGCTTATCAAGCGTAATATACAGGTTGGTAGTATAAGACCTACTTAATTATGCCTACATAATGTGCTTACACTACCATTGTATACAGTGTCTCAATTATTACGCGTATTTTAGAAATATAATGCAATTAATTTTTCCATCCCTTAGTTTAGTGACGTCCACTGATGGCCCGGTAAGTTTTTTCACGCTGTAAGGTTAATGCTGTAATAGTTATGCTTGGCAGGCATGTTGCTAATCCACCGAAGTTGAGGACCGATGGTCCGCTTAATTGGCGACAGAAAAGTACAGTACGGAAGGTTATTGGGATGCACGCTGACCCTTTTGCAGTCGCAGACTATTTACGCGGGGTGTGACTGTATCAGAGCCTATCCCAAAATAAGAGAGGTTGGTAGTTGGTAAGAGAAAGAAAACGTTGGAATAAAATCCTATATCAATCTGCCTGACCAGCGTAGTATAGTAGGTCAATTTCGTTCCAATTGTGGAAGAGGTTCGAGCCTAGCAGTGGCACTTATATGAGATGAAATGATAATGATGATGGCATTTGGTCCTGTGAGTTTCTCAGGAGAGGGTTGCTGTTAACTCCACTTTTTATTTGATTTTTATATCTCTTAAAGTAAAGAGTGTAAGTATATTAGTGTATTCTTAAAGCATAGGAATATAAGATACTACACCGGAGCTGTAATTACTTGCAGCTATAAAGTACAATTTATAGGATATTAATAGATCACAGGCCGAGGACAAAAATAGACACTCCTGTAACATCACTTAATTACCAATGTATGGATCGGACTACAGATAAGTACATGCAACACTCCACAGCGCTAAGAATTTACTGCACTTGACTCAATTATACTGTCGGGTAAATTTGCTAAAGTATTATTATGCTACTCGTAGCATACTATATTTACCGATTTCAAAAATAGTGCGCATCAATTTGTTGAAGTGTATTTTTTATGTATATGTATAATAACCGTGAAACGATTATAATAATTCTTTGCGTTCGATACAGTACACCTGTAGTCATCATTATTATCATCATCATCACAACTGATGTACATCCATCTGCTGGGCTCGAGCCTTCTCCAAAATAGTAGAAAAATTCACCTAACTAATTCACCTACAGCGTGGTATACGCTGGTCAGGCGGGTTGACATAGGGTTTTCTTTAGTTTTCCTTTACTTGCATAGATCTTATCTGCATATTGTAATCCCTTAGTCGTCTTTTAAGACATCCATGGTGAAAAAGGAGCGGTGAATTGTATTCTTACTCCGTGACCACACGGATATATAGCGATCAAATCAAAATCATTCTATTGAAGTTCAGTGATTACGACGTGAAAATCAGGACAATTTAATAACTCTTTTGACTGCCTATGGTTTGGACTAGCTCCAACCAATATATTTGATGCGAAGAATGGCGGTGCATGGCCTACTACCTATAGTCCTCGTCATTGGACTGACCACTGGTACTTTAGGTGGTCAATTTAGAACCTTGGTTTCCCTCCCCTGCGATGGGAGAGACTTATTATGTTCTTACCCAACTTTTCTGGGGAGGTTTGTGTCGAACGGTTGATAGATGGCATCTTTATTAATCATCATCCTCTAACAAAATGTCTTGCACTTTCAAACACGTGGCAAAAGACTAAAACATCATATTTATGCTTTCGACTAAGTCTTAAGTATCAATTACAATCGCAGCCTTCTGCGAGACAGTAGTCTCGCGGAAGGAGGCGACGAATCGCGCTCGCGAGGAGCGCAGCCTCGACGAAGTGATCTGCCGCGCCGCCGACGACTGGGGTGGCATAGGCGCGAATACCTGCGCCTCATGCCGCCCTAGCCGAAGCCGTGGGTGACGTGACCGGGGAATTAGTCCGTTTACCCGCCGAGAGGTCGACCGCAAGAGGAAAGACCGACGTCCTCCCCGAGGGGGGTCGATGGGAGGGTACTCTCAAGGGGGTATTCCGTCGGGCCGATCACTGACGTCAAGTTACTCTGCTTCGGGGGTCGGCCCAACGATGAAGGCGACGTGTCGCGCGGGTGGGTTACGGGTGTGTGTGCTTACGCCCCTCTGTCGCCCCGGACGGAGTGGTGCGAGGAGTGTGCCGACCGTAACCCACCCCAAACAAAGTACTAATTACAATGTTTTTTTTTTGCTTCAAATCTCATACAAATTAGTCTCGATAACGATACCAATACTTTATGTTCTGGAAGGTGCTCATCACGTGAGGGTAAGATTTCCTTATTTGCTGGTCTACCTTAATCTTATCCCGTATTCCTTTTATGGTGGTGTGGTATTGATTATCGTGGGAAAGTGGTGGGTCTCCCTTCCTTCCTTCCATTTTAAAATATGATATGCGTATAACACCAATATAATACAGGAAAATTGTCTGTCTACAGCCGCGGGCCGGTCCGTCTGGGGTAGTACCACATTCTCGCAGAAAATCGACGTCTGAGTAGTAGCAATTTGTTACTGCGCTGCGTTCGGTGAGCGAGAGAGCCGGCAGCCTAACTTTCTGAGGGTGTTTGCGTGTTCACTTCACTTTCTTCATGGTGGGCAGCGACCTAGCAAAGGTCCATAAGCGACAGCAACACTTACCATCAGGTGTACTGTTTGCTCGTTTGCCACTCTCATTGTGGAGATGGCTCAAGGTGGAACCTATATGACCTAAAATGATATCGAGGTGAATAAATTTTAACTTTAAATTCATTAAGTCGTTTCATGTTACTATTATTTATAATCTTGGTTGAAATTCTGTGAGTAATGTCTATTAATAAGTAAAGGTAATAAAAATAATGTAGGTAGATGATAAATTTTGAGCTATATATGGAACTAACCGCAGATAGCGGCTACTTAGTTGCGCCTATTACTAACAAAGATGATTAATCAAAATGATGTTTTTCTTCCGACCACAACATATGTTTGTGGCCAATGCCTTTGTTTATAAATAGTCAAAACTTATACAATACTATTTAGCAACATGCAAATCGGAAAATATATATCAAAACAATTCGAGTTATAATAATTTTTAATTGATGTTTCAATAAAGAATAATAGAAAAATATGCGAAGGCGGACTCTTGAATGTTGCCTACATAATGTACCTACCGTGGCAACATCTCGTATGCTAAAACTGGATCACCAGTTTGGTATGTCTATAATTTATTACATTTCTTGTAATTTTTTTATAACATATAATGCTAATATAAAATATATTAAAATTTATACCTATTTATGAGAGTTGACTAGTACTTTTAAATAGTGTCGTCACGATGAAATGGTAGACGGATATCCATAAAATTTAGAATTACGTTTAATTATACTCATTGTTTAAATAGGTTACATTTCTTTTTTTATTTCGGAGATAAACTAAGCCGTTGTCAACAAAACTCTTAAGACTGCGGTAAAATGACAAGCATAAGTATAAATATTAATATCTACTACATTAATTACTATAAAATAAGATATAGATAGATACTAATGAACTAGTTTTGGTTGATTTTTTAAATGACATCAATTTTTATTACTAGAGAAGCTGCATTTTAGCTCGTAATCAGTGCAATTTAAATGGCAACGGTCATTAAAATAAACGATTACAGCGGTTATTAAAGTAAATAGCTACAAAATGCTATCCACTGGCTACTGGTTTTTATAAAAACGGGGTAATATACGGAACACTGATATTTTTAAAACCCACACATGCATCATTACACGAATATACTGTACATGTTTCAAGGTCAAAAACATTGATAAATCATAAAATAATAACTCTATGTCCCATAGTCTCTGCGTGACACGCGACAAAAAACACCGATTAAGTGAGCAAATGTATATTTTAATTCAGAATAAGCGATAAATCTCGCGATGGGCTTTCGAATTCCGCGCAAGTCATCCGACGAGGTGAGATCGGCTGGGAAATACCATTATATATATATATTTCTACGTACGCGGTATTCCTACATACATACATATTACATAGTGATGTCGTGTCGACGCCAACCGCTGTACAACGACAACGTATTTATTAGATCTTTTTATTCTTTTATAAAATACCAAACGGTTTTTTATTTTATTGTAAGTATACACATTATTACATCGAAAGCGGATCTATTAGTAATTACTTGAAATAAAAATCTAACAAGAGGAATGCAGTGGTTGATAAATAATAATAGAATATTAGAATACAAGTCTGAAGCCTGAGCTGGTGATTAAAGCATAGGTTTTATTATCTAAATACTAAACACAGATTAGATGATATAATAGTCGAAGCAGTTGGCAACAATAGTTATATTTAGCTTCTTCGTGGTAGAAAATACACACGCATACGCACACGCACACACACACACACACAGTATACTCTGGTAGAAAATCGGCCTCTGAGCAGTAGTTATTTATTACTTTTTTTTTTTTATTGCAAACGGTGGCAAACGAGCAAACAGTACACCTGATGGTAAGTGTTGCTGCCGCTCATGGACCTTTACAAGGCCGTTGCCTACCGCGAAGAAAGCGAAGGGAGTGTGAATGCGTGCATTGAGGCTCGGTGATACCAAGGGCACCACCAAAACCCTCCACACGCAATCACCCTCAGAAAGTTGGGCTTCCGGCTCTCTCGCTCACCGAACGAAGCGCAGTAACAAATTGCTACTACTCAGACGTCTATTTTCTGCGAGAGCATGGTACTGCCCCGGACGGACCGGCCCGCGGCTGTAGACAGATAACTGTCGACAGTGTGGTCCTACCACGCCTATTACTGCACTTAGTGCAATGCCAGATCCGAAAATTTAAATTTTGAGGGTGTTTGCGCGTGGTATGTTTTGGTGATGCCTTTAGTGTAATAGACCTCATTGCACACATTCACACACTCTACACGTTCTTCAGGGTGAGCAACAGTCTAATAAAGTTTCATGAGCGGCAGTATAACTTACCATCAGTTGTGCTATATTCTCGTTTGCCACCAATAGTAATAAAAAATAAAGATCATATTAGCCCTTTCTGAAATCCTAAATACGCCTAATATTTTTCTGTGAGCGATAAAAACATTCTGTAATGAACATCATTTGCTTACAATGCAACGTACTACAAAATATAGGTACATATATTTAACATTATAATTCTAATTCAAATACTACTAAGTAAATAAGTATGACATATAGTTGACAATTGACATAACAGCATAGTTTAATGTCCTTCATACTGATGTCAAATTGTCACAGTTATAGTAATAATTATCACAATCACTCTTATACATACACTGTGTATTATTCGATGACGATTGGTATTTTAGGCGCCAAGCTTAAGGTAAATGAACCTGAACGCAATTTAGATTACCTATAACACCTTAGGCTAACAGACACATCATGACTCGAGCCATTATTAAAATTATACGTAATTTCCTGCGGATTATTATTATGATTTTTCGATTAGTTTTTATTAACATCAATATTACATAACAACAAACACTTTTTACTGCATATATCTAATACAATTTTTACATAACCTGCTATTGTGAAAATATATATATAAGAATAATGTCAGAATTTGCATTAAAACCTTTAATAATTCCAAAAACAATTTGATTAGGACAAAAAAAAGCACACAGTTCACAAATTCTAAGAAAATATGTCTGCTAATCAAATTACTCGTTATTGTCTAGGTGTGAGCTTGTAGCACGCGCCTTTAAATTATTATTCTAAACTTGGTGCGTGATAAATTGATTTGGTGACAGTGGTCGCCGTGTAAGCATACAAACGTTCCATAACTAAAAGCCAGAGACAATTATGAGTCGCGCATGCTGTATTTCACACCTCGCCATTATATATGTTTATCGATAGGTGCGTTACTCGTTAAGACCATAGCCTAGTCACCATAGAATATAAAAACCATAGAGTATAAAACAGATTTTATTATTTATTACATTATACTGTACATAAAATATTTACTGATGTTATCATAAATTAATATTTTAAATGCATTTTTATAAAAATCTACTATATTATACTATCCGTGTGGTTACGGAGTAAGAATACAATTAACCACCCTTTCGCCCACCTAGCTATCACCATCTATATATATATATATATATATATATATATATATATATATATATAAAAGAAAGTCGTGTTAGTTACACTATTTATAACTCAAGAACAGCTGTACCGATTTGACTGAAAATTGGTGGGAAGGTAGCTTAGAACCAGGAGATGGATATAGGATACTTTTTATCCCGTTCGACTGGGTTTCCATGTGATGTGACATAAAACGTCAACAAGAATACAAGTTACTATAAAGCGTGGTATAACAAAAAACATCTGACATGTAATAACAAAACGCAAAGGACAGTTAAACGGCGCTGAGTAAGATCTGTGCGCGGCATAACCCGAGACTAGATTTTCGGTAATTTAAAAAACATATTTACGAAAAAAATTATGGTGGCACGAAGTTCGCTGGGTTGGTTAGTAGCCTATAAAGTCTCAATGCTGGGCTGAGACCTCCCACACACTGAGAGGGGAATTGACCTATTATTCTACGCTAATAGACGTGTTGGGACAGAAGGGGTTTTATATCGAGTTTTCTATCACTAGCATAGATGTTATCTACGTATTATAATCCCTTCGTCGTCTTTTACGACACCCAAAAGCAAGAAAGGGGGGTGGTTAATTGTATTCTTACTTCGTAACCACACGGGTAGAAGATAAAGATTAATAAAATATAATCCAAAATGAGGCACGTTCCTATAGCGATATTCGCATTGATATAGCAAACATTACAAATAGCCTTTAATCGCTATTAACGGTGCATGTTATAAATTATTTCGTTCTCTAGACAATTTATTTGGGTTTGAGTATTGGTACGATGTATGAATAATGTATGACGTATTTGGATAACAAATAAATATGAATTAGGTAGTATAAGGGAATAATAATTTAATTTTATTAAACAACTTCATCGATAGACGTTAGTGTTCACATACCTTCACGATATTGATTAATGGTGATAAGGGAGCGAAATTATACTATTTTTATCTTTGAATTTTAATCAATAGGAGTAAACATATATTAGAATCGTTAGGTACATTATTTGCAATTCATACAAAATCCATTTTAAACCGTTAGTCTTTGACACTTACTGATAGTATGAAGCTCTTATAGTGACGTAGCGCAGACTAATAAAAATATTATTAGTACCTAATTGGAAAATCTTTCTTAAAGAAACTGACAGAGAGGTTTTGGCGGGAATGTCAAACTGTCATATAGCGCTTTTAAATTTTATTCATTACTAACAAGCTGACTTCGCTTCCCTTCGGTTTCAATCGCCTTACCCGCGCAGTTGCCGTTCCCGTGGGAGTACCGAGATAAAATATAACCTAAGTTACTCCTTATATAGACAGCTGGCCTGGTAGAGAAATATTATCAAAATCGGTTCAGCCGTTTTGAAGATTACGAATTAAGAGCGTAAATAATAAAAAATGAAGAGCGTACACTTGTAATATTACTGCAAAAGGAGGAAAACTCTTAATAGAATCACAATGCTAATTCATTTTGGCAACTATAGTGTAGCACGCTTCCTTCACTTTCATTTGCGAGAAGCTCATGTCCAATAATAGAACTTTTGTCAACTGCAAAGTGGAGGGAAAACAACAAAGGAGCTTAGAAAATGCAATAGTTCTTATAATTACCTATATACTCAAATTTATTTGAGCTTAAAATAGCCTCCATCTTATATTTTTAAACGAGCAATTCTTGTATACATATATATATATTCAGAATCTCGACAACGGCTCCAACGATTTTCATGAAATTTAGCATACTAGAGGTTTCGGGGCCAAAATCGATCTAGCTAGGTTTATATTTATAGAAAATGTTGTGTGTGGTGCTTTTAGCTAATTAATACAATATAATAGAAATTTAAATTTCGCCGTCGCCGTCGAGAGTGACAATAGCTCAGTTGGGAAGTTATCCAGTCGCATTCAAACAGCGTCAGATCGAATCTCGGTGTTATTATTATTCTGTTCTTGTAATTTTTGATATATTTTTCATTCATCATTTTTATTTTTTATTAATATATAGCTAAATAAGTTCGTCAAAAATACAAATTTACGAAAAAAAAATTATACCGAGCAAAGCTCGGTCAAACAGGTATTTTATATATATACACGTAGAACATTGTTTTAAAACTCGTCTATTAAGTATGAGATCTTAAGTCAATTTCTTATCAAATAGGGATAGAATTGTACTCAACATTATTAATTAGCTAGAATAAATTTATGTGGTAGGACCAGACTGTCGACAATAGTCTGTTTATAGCCATGGAGCGCTTCGTCCCAGGTTTACTACATTCTCGCAGAAAATCAACGTCTGTGTAGTAGCAATTTGTTATTGTACTTCAATTGGTGAGTGAGAGAGGCAGCCCAACTTTCTGACAGCGTTTGCGTGTGTGGTTTTTTTATAATGCCTTTAGTTTAATTGAACTTCAATGCACGCACACTCCCTTCACTTTCTTCCCTTTAGGCACCGGCCCAACAAAAGCCCAAGAGTGGCAGTATTACATACTATCAGGTGTGGCGTTTGCTTGTTTACCACCAAAAACAATAACAAAAAAAAAAATCTAATCTATCACCAGACGGTGAGAAAATATTACTATATGTTTTTCTTTTACCTTACAAATACAGCGGAAGCAGCTACTCCAATCTTGCTCCAGTCTGGCGTCCTGCAACCTCACGGGTTCACCTTCGTTAGAACACGGAGCACGTTGTCCTTCTGTAATAATAATAATAATCTTTATAACATGTCCATTCACCCATCCATCAGGCTGTTGGTACCTACTGTTGGACAAAGACCTCCTCAAGTATTAGCATTTCGTGTTACAACTTTGCCAGGAAAATGATACTGTCGATTCTACTGACAATGCTTTTTTCCAGCTACGCGGTCACATCCCGATCCGGGGTGATAAAAGGAAAAGTCAAGGAAAAGGTGACCCTCAGCCGGCTTTTACTTCCACGGCAAAATAATGGTTAGTGAGCTATAGCATTTTTAATCCATCGTGGTGAGGGATAAAAAATGAGTTCCATATCATTTGTGATAAATAAATCAGTGTTGCTCTGCCCTAAATGCCCTTCCTTAATCTAAGTTGATACCGTTTATTCTAAAGTTATCAGAGAATGTAATTAGTAATAAGGCCGCCCTACAATGTGTAACATACTTAACGTATAACAATAAAAATATTTTTTGTATTAAGTATTCATAATCATATCGTTATCTTTACAGTTCATATAAGTCCCACTATTGGGCTCAAGCCTCCTCCATATTGGGAGGGTAATTGATCTACTATACCACACTGGTCAGTCATGTAGCCATAGGTTTTTATTTCTAGTTTTTCCTCTTTTACAAAATCTTATATGCATATTATATCCATTAGACGTTTTTTACGACACCCACAAGACAGGTGGCGATTTGTATTCTTATTCCCTGGTCAGACAGATTCGTATAGGGTTTTATTTCGAGATTTTCTTCTCTTGTACAAATATTATGTGCGTATTACATCGGGAATTTACAACACCCATGGGCGAAAAATGGGGTGGTATTCTTAGTCCGCTATACGGAGATATAATAATAATATATATACCTTTAATATATTTGCGTCAATAATATATGCATATGCGTTTAAACATTGAGGTAAACTGCAATAAAGCCCTCTAATTAAGCAATACTCACATCAAACAACAGATGATAAGATGCGCCATAAATAAGTAATAAAACCAGTAGCCAATTAAAATAGTAAAACAACCGAACCCGGAAATATACAGGCAGATAATAATAATGAACCTTACTGTTCATTAAATTATTGCAAATACGCCGTACGAAGTTATACCATCATTATTAGATTCTTGTAATGTGATAATTTTCGGGCATAATGAAAAAATATCAAAAATAGATGATAATTCGATGAAAAGACTTTTTAAGTGCCTTTCAGAAAAAAATACAAATGTATTCGAAATATGTGAATAAATACATATTTTTTCCGTGTGACTCCGTCAGAGTAAGAATACAATTCAACACTCTCTATCTTACCCGTAAATGTCGTAAAAGAAGACTAAGGGATATAATATATATATAATAATTATAATATCTGTACATAAGGAGGAAAACTCGACATTAAACCCTATACCAATATGTCTGACCAGCACGTTTTAGTAGGTCAAAGTTCAAAGATGACGACGACACAGATCTTGGAAGCAGGTACAGATTTCGATGACTTCTTGATAACACTTTTTAGTTTTATTATTCTTCTCCTTCTTCTTTTAATCAATTTATACAGCTATGATCCAATTATAGAGCTAGGTTGTCGTTCAGATAAGAAAGATCAGTCCACTACGCCACGCTGGCATGACGAATTGACAAAGGGCTTTATCTCTAACTTTTCTGAAAGAATTGGCAATAATGTTATTCGCCTTACATGCGGTTCCTTACTTCCCTACAAGTTTTATCATAATCTCAGCCCACTTAAGTCCCACTACCTCCTCCATAATGGGACCTACTATAATACCCTGGCCAGTCGTGTTGCCATGTGGTTTAATTGCCAGTTTCCCTGCTCTTACAAAAATTTTATATGCATATTATATCCTTTAATCGTCTTTTAGGACATCCACGGGCAAGGGCATGGTAAATTGGATTCTTATTCCGTCACTACACGGGCGGTGTCATACAAGTTTACATATACTCACGCGAAAGATAGAGGTTGACTCGTATTCTTAATCTGTCACTAATAAACTGTACTTTTACTGAAAATTATGATTACTTTCACATGTAATGAGTAATTAAATGAATATTATATTTACTATTCACGCATGTTAAAGTAACTAAGTGTCGTAGAACGAATAACCACGAGAAGTGCGGGGGAGGCTGTGGTTTAAGCAACTCGCGTGGGAATCAACTGTTCTATATAGCAATGCACTGAGTTGCATTGACCATTGTATACATGCCAATTTATTTTCTGTAATCGCTCGAATGCAATACCAACCTATTCGATTTGTTGTTATTCAATGTAAGTTTATTTACAACTTTATTGTGTAGGCGACTATTTATAGCAGTACAACGTGTATGCATGAAATTACTTTAAAAGGGAATTACAACGAGGACAAAGTGTAATGTCGGGGAATAGAAATATTATAATCGTCATTGTCATCTCAGCCTATACTTGTCCCACGTCTTAGCTTAAGACTCCTCTGCAGTAGAAGAGTAATTGACCTACCACGCTGTTCAGACGTTGTGGTTTTATTACCTGTTTTCCTTCTCTCAATGGTTCTTCTCCATGGTTGTTATACACATAAAATATCCCTTAGTCTCGTGGGGAGGCCTATGTCCAGCAGTGGACGTCTGTAGGCTGATGGATGGATCCCTTAGTCGTCATTTACTATTGTATACCACCACTTTTCTTACCCGAGTGCGTCGTAAAAGACAAGTAAGTGTTTCAGTATGAATATAACATCCATGCATGAGAAGTACTCAGGAAGAGTACTCGGAGTACTCAGGAAAGAAGGGTTCAACTTGTGTCTGAAGTCGAGCGCTCTCTGGGGCGGGCCTCGGAATGGGGTGAACGGAACCTAGTCTAGTTCAACCCCACAAAGACACAAGTTTGCGCGTTCACTGCAAAGAAGGACCTGTTTGTCATGGCGTCACAGTTTCAAGGAGTAACTCTCCCAATTTCTGAGAGTATTGGGATTCTCGGTGTCAAAATATCGAGCAAAGTCCAGTTTGGGAGTCGTTTGGAGGACAAAGCCAAATTGGCAAGCAAAAAGTTGGGCGTCCTGAACAGAGCCAGGCGGTACTTCACACCGAGACAGCGTCTTGTGCTATACAAAGCACAAGTTCGTCCACATGAGGAGTACTGCTCGCATCTCCGAGCAGGTGCGCCCAAATATCAGCTAGACCCACTTGACTCCCTGCGAAGACGGGCTGTTCGAATCGTCGGGGATCCCAATCTTACGGACAGATTGGAGTCGCTGGAGCAGCGGAGAGACTTTGGGTCACTCTGTGTTCTCTACCGACTCTTTCACGGGGAGTGCTCCGAGGAACTGTTTGACTTGGTACCACCGTCACTATTCTACCAACGTACCACTCGACATCGTAGCAGGGTTCATCCATTTCACCTGGAAACCTTATGGTCTTCAACTGTACGTTCCCAGCGATCATTTCTCCCACGTACGTGCAAGCTCTGGAATGAACTACCTGCTGCTGTGTTTCCCGAGCGCTATGACATGTCCTTATTTAAACGAGCTTTGAGAAGAGTATTTCCTTCACGGTAGACAGTGGCCTGGCTGTGCCCCTGATATTGCAAAGGTCCATGTGCAGCAGTTTCACTTACCATCAGGTGTGCTGCTTGCTCGTTTGCCACCGTTGGCAATAAAAAAAAAAGCAAAACTCGAAATAAAACCCTATAACAACATGTTTGACCAGCGTGTTATAGCAGGTCAATTTCCCTCCTATTATGGAGGAGGCTCAAGTCTAAGATGATGATATTTAGTATGAAAAACTTAAATATACTAACTTCATAACTGTTTAAAATTATTATAATATTAATACCACTATGTTTACGTCAAACACATTGATTATAATTGTTAATATTATAAATAGCGGATGATAGATAATTTAATACAACAGCTCAATTCTAATGTTGTTGTCCTTCATGATACTATATACGAATTTAATTGGAAAGTTATATTGAAACTTTAGGCCGAATTTGCAATGTATGTTTCTTTGGAAACTATCTAGAAAGTTAGTCTTTTATTGTACTTTGTGTTATATGGCATTGTAGTCTGTCATAGTTTTAACTTGGGTAAATACAACATATTATTTGGACTTTTGACACGAATGTCAAAATGTCATGTAGCGCTTTTATATTTTTTTCATTACCTTAGTGTTTTACAGTGTTATATTCACGGAGTAATCAGCTCCAAATCATTGCTAACGATTGACTAAAAGACGAAGACTAAAGACGTGAATAATCAATATAATAACTCGACACTGGCACCAATAGCTCATATTATTGTAGCTCATTGCCAT
The DNA here is from genome assembly GCA_032191425.1 of Lymantria dispar. Lineage (NCBI taxonomy): Eukaryota > Metazoa > Arthropoda > Insecta > Lepidoptera > Erebidae > Lymantria > Lymantria dispar. The sequence goes on along the minus strand of CM063444.1, from coordinate 24,683,974 downwards.
TAAATAAGAAGAAGAAGAAACATATTAGTATCCGTAAAGTACGGAGTAAGAATACAATTCACTATCATGTTGCGCGTGGTTCTCGTAAAAGACGACTAAGGGATATTATAGGTAATATACGTCTCCTAAGCTCGAGCCTCCTCCAAAATTTTAGAGAAATTGACTTACTATACCAAGCTGTCCAGACGGATTAGTAGGGTTTTATTTTGACCACTGAAGTCAAGGAACTCTGCACTGGTGGTCGGCCTAACGACTAAGGCGACGAGCTTTATTGGTGGGTTACGGGGCCGCGCGTCGCCCCTCTATCGCCCCAGACGGAGCTGGGCGGCGTGTGCGCAGAAGGTAGCGCACCCAAAAAAAAAAAAAATTTTTTTATTTTGAGTTTTTCTTTTCTCGTATGTTATCTGCATATCATATAACTTAGTCACGACACCCACGGGCAGGATAGGGGTGGGTGAATTGTATTCTTACTCAATCACCACACAGTGGTAAGGAGGGTTATTAAAGAGGATTTTTTTTTTTTTTTTTAAGACAAACACCCTGCACTAAGGAAATAATCCTTGTATTGCGGGGGACTTTACAAACATATAATTAACGGACACAAATTACATCCAGACTCAGAACAACAATTTGTGGATCGCACAAAGTGTTGTCCCGCGTGGGATTCGAACCCCCGACACTGGCGCTATAGGTCGCTATCTTTAACCACTACGCCATCTGTGCAGTCAATTATCAGATTATCTATATGTATTGTCATAGATGCTCATGATAGGGAAAATGACGCCTAACTCGCATGCGAGGCTCGATTCGCCCTTCTGTAGTATGTAAAACGCTGTCAACTGTCAGATTATCTATATGTATTGTCATAGATGCTCATGATAGGGAAAATGACGCCTAACTCGCATGCGAGGCTCGATTCGCCCTTCTGTAGTATGTAAAACGCAAGTGGCGGCCAATTTAAGTATCAAGTTTTTCAATCATTCGTGCTGTTATATCACATACCGAAATCACGTTATCCGCGAGTGAAATAGCAACTAACAATAGATAGATAAAATAATTTCTATTACAATAGATAAGTGAAACCTTTGTAATAGCGACTTATTAGAGATATACCCGAGTTCTCCCAGGATAATTAATGAAAAGTATTTGAAACGTCGGGATAGTAAAAACAAATTAAACGCGATAAAATCCGTAAAAATACTTCTACTTCACAACGTTTCATAACATCCATCACCGTCTCCGCTCACATATGTGTATCCCACTGTTGGGCGCGAGTCTCCTCCATAATAGAAATGAAATTTCCTATCGTAGCACGCTGGTTAAACGGGTTGGAATAGGGTTTCATTTTGAGTTTTCCATATCTTGCATAGATGTCAAATGCATATTAGTATATGTATTTTGTGCGATATAGGACGCAGAAAGGGCTGGTAGGTGATTGTAGTGGACTGTATAATATGGTTTATGAATGGTGGTAGTTGGACAGTAATAGATCCCGCATCTAGACGAGGAGGTGAATAAATCAACCACTTACCTCTAAGCCTTAATGCGCCAATTCCAAGGGGTCAGCAGATGTACAGAATCTATATTCACGTTACAGCACTAACACCAAACTGCACGGCAGCGTATATGAGACAAAAGTCTTGAGCTAGCTCAGTTCACGGAACTGACAGAGTCTATATGTAGATCGAGGAACGTCCTGATTACGATATGTTCTACACAAGCATACAGCACGGCTGTTTGTGGCTAACTAACCGATGATATTTCTCAACGGTTTAATAACATTGCTTAGCAATGGAGGGTAGGCAGCAAAAATATTCGAGGCTGTGGCCAATGAAATTCAGCCATCCTCTATTAACTAAATGCGGGATCCAACATATTTTATAATATGATATGTAAGGCATATATGCTTTAGTTGCCTTTTACGACACCCACGAGCAGGATAGGGGGTGGTGAATTGTATTCTTACTCCGTCACTACGCGGAAAGTATATCATTCAAAACATTCATAACGTACATAAAATAGGCACGATACGATTAAGGCCATTTCTATACTTAACGAACATATATTTGAACAAAATATATACTATTAGTATAATAAGGATACACTGTCAAATGAAGCAAGTGGTGTGTTAGCGTGATATAAGTGAGACATACTGCAAAATAAAATGTGAAACGTGTGAAATTTATCTACTTTTTTATTAGATCTAAAAAGTCTAAAAACTATTTTACATTAAAAAAAAAACATTATCTGTATATAGTATACCTATTCATTCTAAAAATTATGCAAACATGTAAATTGAGGAGAAAAAGCCCCATTGTAAACGTCTTAAAGAAAGATATCACAAAATATTGGCGCGTTAAATTTCGTATAGATTACATCGACATTGCGTCTTAGTTTCTGTACCGTAGCCGCCTGATCACATGTTACCTTGATTTAGATCCACGGATCCGCATTCTTATTACGTAGCCATTTCGGGCGCCACCAGTCGCAGTGTCCTGCGGTTCGCGTAAATATTTTTGTAGGTAATTAATATGTGTTCGTCTACAACGAAGAATTCCTCACCAAATGTTTACTCATCCTTGTCCGCATTGGTCGCTAATATTTGAATAATAATTATGCTTTATTTTCGGTGAGAATGTTTATCATTCTTTTAATTCTAAACGATATGACTATGCTATTTTTTAAATTAAATATTAGTTCAAATAGCTTAATCACATAATAGGTACCTAACGTTCAAAAGTTTTTATATTTATTCCATTATCTTATTCGCAATTAGAAAGTCAGAAGAGGTAATATTTAGGACTTAAACTTATATTTTGTGTGTATTTCTATGGGACTATATAGCTAGATCTTCCAAAGCTGCAAGTATATTTAATGTATGGGAATATTTTATTAGAAAATACATAAAATTATACGGTTTTCAATTAGTTTTTAAATTGACAATGGTCAACTTCTACAATGACTTAAAAGTTATATATTTTTGTGCGCATACAGTAGCTATTTACACTTCTTATTTCTCATAGCAACTAGCGGCTCTCAAGGCAATCAGATTTGTAAATAATTCGCTGAATTATAAATTAGCGATTTATATAATATACATATTAAACGAAGATTACAAAATATAGTCAATTAGATGGAGGATTGAGGGTGTATATAATTAAAGAAATATATTGTAAGATCTTCCGGTCAATCTATATTACAGCTCTACTGATATAGCAATAAATTCCCGTAGAGAGGCTAAGGGTGTGGGGGCAACGCCTCAGATCTTAGGGCCGGAATGTCAACAGGGTAAGTAACCGAAAAGGTAAACCCACACGCTAAGAAAGCCAACCAATTTGCCTTTCGCCGTAGGCGGGAAGGTATGATAGAGCAGGTTAACAAATAAATTAATGACGCTTTAGAAGGCATATAGCCAGACCATTAAAAATGAAGTAGCAATAGCTTGATGAGCACGGCGATAGATCAATACGGATTTCTAATCTCAAGCCCATGTTATTATCTTCCATTTTTGGTGATGACTGAATTTTCAAAAAAATATTTTATTAAGAGTACTTGCATTAAAGACGAAGAAAAGTATTCTGAGGAAATCTGTATTCCGTGATCTTAATGCTTCATAAAAAAAATGTTATCGACTTCGTTGGTGCCGTTAGTTCAAATATCGACATGGTCATCTCATTTCATATACATCTCACTGTTGGGCTGGAGTTTCCTCTACAATAAGTAAGAAATTTACCTGACTGACCACACTGATTAGACGGGTTTTGTTTCGAGTTTTCCTTCTCTTGCCTAGATGTTATATGCATATTATATTCTTTCGTCCTCTTTTACGACATCCACGGGGAAGATAGGGAGTGGTAAATTATATTTTTTGTTCGTCATCACAGAATCATCACGTGCTGTGTGGTAGCGGCTTCGAATACTACCAACCCTTGCTTTGCTTGTGGGTGTCGTAAAAGACGACTAAGAGCCCTAGATTGACCCGGACCAACTCCATCTGGTACCATTTGGGTCAACGATTACATTCCCAAGGAGGTTTGACGTCAGGCAGGCGGCCGGTCATAAAAGTCATTGCCGAAACTTTTTGCAATATGTCAAAACAGATGACATATTGCGTCGACCCCAAGTAATTGGGATAAGAGCAAGATGATGATGATGTTCGTCATCACAGAAAAACAAACACCCAAATATGCCTACATCTATTTTATGATCTTCATTTAATATGAATATAGGATTTGTTTTGGTAAAGTCAACAATATTTAAATTAGGCCCATGCCTACCAATGAAATAACATATAGAATACATATCAAATATACATTAATTTCTGCTATCTCGTCCAATGATTCCATTCCTAAACAAATGAGAGGCATATTATAACGGATTATAAAATATATATGGAGTTCATTTACGATTAACCTAAAACAATTTGTTCATCGTGACTATCTTGCCTGTATTAGATGTGTTTAGATAACGTTTGATAGATAAACTATATTAATCAAATATCAATGTCATTATGCAATGTCATATTTTGACACTGAACTTGTCCTCGACTGTCCCGCGATGAGCTTGTTTATATGTTAAGATAATTGTACGATTGATTCGTTCCAACATCAATAAGTTTATTACAGACGATAAGTGCCCATGATTGAATAGGTATTTATAGTTCGGAAAATATATTGAGCAGCATCATCGATTGATGTCTCCAAATCGCCTTACGATCACATTAACATTTAATTTCACGAAGATAAAATTGTCTAAAATACTTTTATTAGATGCATCCGGAGTAGAATCTTTTTCATTGAGTATTTATATTTTTGAAAAGTTTGCAAGATATCTAATAAATACTATTTCAACCGTTGATTTGTACATTAAAAAGTTCTTAATGTTTAAAATTTTATCATTTAAATTGCGGATATTACTTATTTATATGTTTTGATCTTCTTTTTAATTATGGGCCATTTTAATGGTGTGATAAATTATTAATGAAACAATTTATTTTATTATGATATTATTTGAAAGTTATATTAAAATAGAAAACATAAATAAATCGAGTAATCATAAGATCTGTTAAGTGTAATTATATTATGTATACCTATTCAAAACGTTAATTTATACATAATTATTAATTTTATGCATAAAATATCATAACGTTATATTCAATTACAAATAAATTGTATTTTTCCGGTAATCTGCAAGATTAATGAAAGTATCTAAATTTTGCAGTACTGAAGATTTATTCATGATTTTATGTCAATAGCAGATATGTATACATTCGTAAAATATAGTATAATAAAATTAATTCATTTATTTCAGCTTATATAGTCCCTCGAGCCTTAAGGAGAATCGAGGCCTCCACTATGGGAGAGAAAATTACTTTACTATACCAGGCTGGTCAGACAGGTTATAGGTTCGCAGATCATTTTCATCATTTTAGCTTATATACGTTCCACTGCTGGACTTGAGCTTCCTCCACAATGAGAGGCCATTTGACCTGCTATAACCATGCTGGATAAACGTATTGGTATAGGGTTCTAATTCGAGTTTTCCTTCGCTTGCATAGATGTTATATGCGTATTATATCCCTTAAGTCGTCTTTTACAATATCCACGGGTAAAATATGGAGTGGTGTGTTGTATTGTTATTCTGGCATAACACGGAAATATATATTAATAATAAGTGTAATAAAAGTTAAAACAGTCCACCAAACCTCACTAAATCAGGTTTTAGATATCATCATAACGCTATAGTTTTACGGGTGACGGGGGTGCGAGCGGAGGGCGGTGTGGTCTCGTTAAGGGATCTCACCGCCTGGCGCGTCGACGCCCGCCGAGACGTCATTGCCCGTTGGGCAGTCCGGCTGGAGAGGCCTCGGTTCGAGGTGCGAACCGTGGAGGCCTTCCGGCCGGTGCTGATGCAGTGGTTGGAAAGGCGGCACGGGGTGCTCTCCTTCCGACTGGTGTGGGTTTTGACGGGGCATGGGTGCTTCGCCAAATACCTGCACAAGGTCGTTAGGAGGGAGAGTACACCGTCCTGCCACCACTGCGATTGCGACGAGGACACGGCGCGCCATACGCTCGAGGCCTGCGCGGCTTGGGCAGTGCAGCGCTGTGAACTCGTCGCAATCATCGGTACGGACCTGACGCTGCCGGCTATCGCTAGGGCGATGGTGGACAGCGTCGGGAATTGGGACGCGGTCGCAGCCTTCTGCGAGACAGTGATCTCGCGGAAGGAGGCGGCGGATCGCCTGCGCGAGGAGCGCAGCCTCGATGAGGAGATCCGCCGCCGGCGACTGGGGCGGCGTAGGCGCAACTATCTGCGCCTCATGCCGCCCTAGCCGAGGCCGCGGGTGACGTGACCGGGGATTAGTCCGTCACCCGCCGAGAGGCCGACCGCGTGAGGAAAGACCAACGTCCTCCCCAAGGGGGGGACGTCGGTCGATGGGAGGGTACCCCAATTAGGGGTATTCCGTCGGGCCGACTACTGACGACAAGTTAACGCTGCTCCAGTGGTCGGCCCAACGACGAAGGCGACGTGGTTTTCGGGTGGGTTGCGGGAGTTGCGTGCTTAAGCCCCTCTGTCGCCCCGGACGGAGTGGTGCGGAGGCGCGCCGACCGCGACCCACCCACAAGAAAAAAAAAACGCTATAGTTTTACGCCTAACGATGGCAGTCTACGAGTGTTATGTGCAGATGTGGAATGTCATCAGTAGATGTCTCATCCCATTTTAAGACTAATTTTTTTCAAATGCTATGCGTGTTGGATTCATATCCCCATGTAAGCCTTTCAAAGGACCGGGTATCTTATCTGTGGAAGATCCCGTGAAGAAACAAAGTATAATAACAGTAAATTCATATACACAAGACATTTTTGATTGCGATGATTTGCAGAGAACATTTTTTTTGAAATTGCTTTTGCCATGATTGTAAATTATAGTTCTAAGCTGTAGAATAGTAATCAAAGTACATATTCATGCGAGCCTCCCGTCTGAAATCGGCTATCATTATCAATTTGCTCTCAATGTTTCTTGAATATAACTTAATGTCATGTAAACATATTACGTAAGTAACGAAGTATTCATAACCAGCAGGCTCTAATTTTATTATATAATTTTATTGTGCCGCTTCCAGTCGTTCTTTTTATTATGTGTATCAATTTCAATATTTTGCTAATAAATCGTTGTTTCGAATTTATGTATAGAAACCGTTTTAGTTGCTAAGTGATTAATTCTTTAAAGATACATCTATAAATGTGAAATTTGTATAAAGAATTAACGATTCTCGTACTTCTTTATCATTCTGTTAATTTAATTCAAACTTATGTGTTTTATTGTACAAGAAAAGGTAGAAACAAATAATACGTTATTTTGACAAGACATTAACTAAACAAATCATTTCTCTTTTCATTCACCCCTTTGTCGTCCACTGCTGGACGTAAGGCTCCTTTATATATTTTTACAAAAGGCGGTCTTTTACTACCCGTAATGATTCCCAACAATTTTCAGTAGGTCGTCTGTCTAGTTGATGGAAGGGCGCCTGCACACCCTACTGAGTAGGGGTAGTAGGGAGTAGGGCCTACTCCATAATTACCGGGCCCGCAAACTATAGATAATATAAGCCCCTAGGAGAGCGGAGCTGCTCTCACGGGGAGCCCTGTGTGTGTTTTTGCTACTCATACGAGGCGATAGAGCCGTAATCGTCACGCGTTGTAGGCGGGCTGGGAATCGTAGTGAGAAGTTACACATTTCCCAGAAGAGAACTGTTGCCATCCCAGTGAACAATCAGCTGACTCTTTCGACTTCCACGGACAAGCAAGGGGTGGCGTCAATTACATTCTTATCTCGTCGCCACACGGGAATCTTTAGGAAATAATAGAATAATTTCTTTACAATTAATAATTAAGTATTTAAATATTACCTACATAATATAAAAATAAGGTGTTATATTACGTAATATAGAGTTCGTTTATTTTTCGTTCGTTCGTTCGTTTATAAATTCCAAGCTTGCTTTAGGGAATTTCTTAAGAAAATATTTAAAAATTTTTTGATCAAGATTCCACTATGTTTGTATTTTTTGCTAATAGTGTAAAGATCTAGGATTTGCTATTAAAAGTCATAGTCAGTTGAGAATAATGTATATGAAAACTGTAAACTATGAAATAACAATAGTATTTTTCATTAGTACATCAAAAAAATAAGAAATAAAATTTTTGAATATGTTTCAACAATTATAGCTTTCGCGCGATAATTGACACACCTGATGGTTAGTGATACTGCCGCTTTTGGTCCTTTGTTAGGTCACTGCCTACCATGGTGAATGAAGTGGGAAAACATGCAATGAAATTTGGTGATACTAAAGGCATCATTAAAAACTGGTTGAATGGTAGAGAATGCCTGTGGCATTACCTCCACCATTGTACTTGTTGCATGAAGTTTAACAAATAAAAATAAAACCCCCACACGCAAATCCCCTCAGAAAATTGAGCTTCTGGCTCTCTCTCTCACCGAATGAATTGCAGTAAGAAATTGCTATTAATCAGACGTCAATTTTCTGCGAGAGTGGGGTACTATACCAGACGGACAGGTCCGAGGCGGCAGGCAGAAGACTGTCAACAGTGTAATCCTATTAAATCAAAATATCATAAACTATTGCCAGACTATTGCAATATGACTAATGAAAGAAGTCGTCAATCCCAAATAATTAGGATAAGAACAGGATGACCATAATATACTTGAATGATACTGCACTTGATGTACTAGTATGAATAAATAAAATACAATGATAGGTATATTACCTATTCAAAAGGTAAAGACATGCGCGTCATTCACATAAATCGTACTTAAAGTTATAACATGTATGTACCTACTATTAATATTGACACGTGAACTTTGAATTTAAAGACAATTAAAAATTAACAATATCGTTTATGATTTCGTTTAAAACATAGTAGGTATGTGAGAATCAATGCTCAATCTCTTGTCAATTTTAAATCGGATTTTGCATAAGCGTTTTTTTTGTTTGTTTAGGTGGCAGACAAGCAGATAATCTGGATGGTAAGTAACAGTAGTCTCCATCGTAATGGTAAGTAATAACTGCCGTTCATGAACTTCTGCAAATTCTAGGGCCACCGCCAGCTGGCTGTCTAATATTCCGTAATATCAGAACATTTTAGACATCTAATTTGCCGTCTTTTGAAAAAAAGTGTACCGCAATAGGCGTCATATTAGTTGCAGAATTTCAGTGGATAAAGGCCTTAACAATGCTAGAAAAAAAAGGGAGCCGTTACTCAGGACGCCTGGCAGAAACATCAAAATTATTTTACAATATATATGCATAAAAGAACAGATTACAACAGGAACTAATATGGCAGTCATAAAGTATTAATAAAATATAACGATTTCTTTTTCAGAAATATGTTTAGGTTAATAATTTATTTTGAGCTTAGTAGATGGCGTTGTACAAAATTCTAAAACAGGTTATGGTTTCGTTGCACAAATGTACAATGTACATATCGAAGCGTGGCGTTAACGCCATGCCAAGTTGGGTTGAGAGCCCTCAGCGCTTACCCACCAGTCCGGATAAAGTTGTCACAGCCATCTGCGGCTAACAATCAAGTTACACAGAACAAAAAAGCCACGTCAACGACCAGGTTCATTCTCGCCTATAGATGTTTCACATCAAAAATAATATTTATCTTGACAAGTCTTCGCGGAGACTTATCAATAATCTAAGAATATTTTATTTTAATATTATTGGTAAAATTTGTAAGATTAGATGTAGGAGGCTGACATTACTAATCTACTTGATTTTATAGTGCATCTATAACTTGGTGTTGAAAGTAATATGTGTAGGGTAGTTTTTATCACCATTATCATCTCATTTGTTATCTCTGCACACATAAGTCCCATTATTGGGTTCGAGCTCATTTTACATTTGGAGGGAAATTGGCCTACTATACGGCGTTGGTCAAACGTATAGGCATAAGGTTTAATGCCGAGCGTTACTTTACTTTATTGCCAACGGTGGCAAAAGAGCAAGCAGCACACCTGATGGTAAGTGACATTGCTGCACATGGACCTTTACAATACTAGGGGCACAACCAGGCCGTTGCCTATCATATCCTTTAGTCTTTTTTTACGTTACCTAAGGGCAATAGTATATATTCTTACTCCATCACCATATGGAAGAGTTTTTATCAATCCTACATTTATTTCGTTTATCTTAGTACACTGTCGACTTCAGTGATTAATTGATAGTATTTTATTTATGACTATTAAAATGTAATTGATATATTATATATTAAATTATCGTAATGTAAAAAGTGCGTTTAAATTAACACGTCAAAACAACCGCCAATGGTTTTATATGGATGAAAATATGGGCCCAATATACTGCATGCATATTCCGTGTGGTGACGGAGTAAGAATACAATTCACCATCCCCTATCTTACCCGTGGGTGATCGTACGAGACGACTAAGGGATATAAAAGGCATATATCATCTATGCGAGAGAAGGAAAACTCGAAATAAAACCCTATACCAACACGTCTGACCAGCGTGGTATAGTAGGTCAAGTACCCTTCCATTATGGAGGAGGCCCGAGCCCAACAGTGGGACATATATGGGCTGAGATGATGATGAGATGATGATACTGCATAGCAAGCGTAGTGCTAAAGGTATCGACCCACCAGCGTCGTGTTCCGAATCCCATGCAGGACAAAATTTTGTGCGATCGCCAAATTGTTGTTCCAAGTCTTGATGTGATTTGTGTCTGATAATTATATGTTTGTAAAGTCCCCCACAATACAAGAATTATTTCCTTAATACAGGGTGATCTGATTAAAAAAAAAAAATTATATGTATATTACGTACTAATAACAGCCGAAGTGGCGTCTGCAACGGAGATTATAGCAGCAGCAGTGAGCAGTACTATGGCAGCGGTTGTACGGATTGTGTACAGGCCCCGCATGGTCTCGGCTACTCGCGGCGCCGACGACCTGAGCTCCACTCGCCTCGCATCACACTCGCACGCCACGCCACCAGTGCGTAACACCTTCAACAAATAAAACATTAATTGATAACAGAAACCATTTTTTATTTATCACTAGCAACCCGCCCTCGCTTCGCTTCGGTTATAGGTTATAGTCGTTTTACCCGCGTAGTTCCCGTTCCCGTGGGAATACCGGGATAAAATATAGCCTAGTTAACGCCCTGATATTATAGCTTTCCATTGGTGAAAGAATTTTTGAAATCGGTCCAGCCGTTTTGAATATTACCCGGAACAAACAGACAGACAGACAGACAAAATTTTTTTTATTGCTATTTTAGGCATAGGTGTCGTGCAAATAACCGTGTGAGCATGAAAAAAGCCTATTATTTTGACTTTACAAACAGACACTCCAATTTTATTTATTGGTATAGATTATCTCAGCTCATATACGTCCCACTCTTGGGCTCGGGGCTCCTACATTATTGCTTGACCAAATATACCATGCTATTCAGGCGTGTTGGTAGGATTTTGTTTTCAATTTTGCCTTATCTTGCATAGATATTATATGCATATTATATCCCTTAATCGTCTTTTACGACACCCATGGGTAAGAGAGAGTGAATTTTATTCTTACCTCGTCACACATCACACGTCTTCTATTTGCTGGCAGTCTTTGGTCCGAATCAGTCATTGGAGGCGATAGTAAGAAGGCAAGAAATCTCATAACCGGTATGTCTGTTTAGTTAAGAAATGTTCAGGACCATAAACTAATCAATCCGACAAAGGTTAATTTGGTTCTAATCTTAAACAAATTTGAGAATATATATCAAAATTGATAGATGCAAGTCTGCTCTGAACCACAAGAACAACAAAAACATATAATCAAAAAAATTAAAGACGAATAATCGTTTGATATTTTTTCTAATGTTCAGTTATTTAGGGGAGTTCAATTTTATATATACGTATAAACTAGAATATCCATGTAAATACTTGGCAACTTAAGTTGAGGATTTATTACGTTTGTAACTGTAACCTAACAACGTGAACGTAAATGTTTAAATACTTTGATAAACATACATACATCACGTTCCTAAATGTTGGGACATGCGAGAGAATCCATTGCCACCAGATGGCGTATTAAAAATAAGCTTTAAACTTTTTTTTTAACGAAATCGGAATTTTTTTTGATGCAGTATTATGAGATATATTTCATACTAGCAACCCGCCCTCGCTTCGCTTCGGTCTCAGTCGCCTTATGCCCGTAGTTCCCGTTCTCGTGGGAATACCGGATAAAATATAGCCTGTGGTTACATTCTGATATTATAGCTTTCCATTGGTGAAAGGATTTTTGAAATCGGGTAACAAACAAACATACAAACTTACTTTCGCATTTATAATATTAGTAAGGATTGACAAAAACCACCTTAGAGAAATAATGTATGTTGTGTGGTAGCGGCTACGAATACTGCCAACCCTTATATTGCTAGGAGGTGTTATAAAAGAAAGTTAGAAAACTATTGCCAATAGCTTTTGGAATATGTACTAGGAAATAAGGAAGATTGAGTTCACCCCATCTCAAATAAGGGTAGGTTGATAATGATGGTATATACGATGGTATATCTTTATATATATATTTCTTGTGTATGTGTGTATGTCACTGAACTCCTCTTAAACGGCTAGACCGATGTTGATGAATTTTTGTGTGTGTGTTCAAGGGGATTCGAGAATGGTTTAAATTTACAATTGGACCCGATAGGTGGCGCTGCTGTCGATTTCAAGGAGGATTCCTTTTATTTTATCTGAACAGAACAACGCCTGTTGGGTCAGCTAGTATATATATATATATATATATATATATATATATATATATATATATATATATATATATATATATATATATATATATATATGACCAGTCATCTTTATAGACTTGATGAACTTTTATATTCTCTCATCAAATTTGATTAAATGTTTGTTTTTGTAAGTCATTAACCACATCTCACACACGTGTAACGTATTTATTTAACGCATATTAAAATATTTGACATTTTAGAGATAGGCATGTTATCAAGTACTATTTGTTTTCAATACATGTAAAAATATTTATGAGGCAATCTTAATAAAACAATAAAATGTAATCTTTCAAATGGAATGTTGATTGTTATTAATTGATTGTTATTAATTGTTATTAATTTATATAAACAATAAATTATCCGAGAGAATTTTTAATAATTATATACGTCATTTCAGCTCGCATGCTTCCCCCTGCTGGGTTCAAGCCTATTCTACCATAGGAGGGAAGTTAACCTACTATCGTTCGTGAATATGTAAGTAAACCATGCAAGCGAAGCCGTTAGCACATCTAGTGTAACCATAAGGGAACATAAACTGCCAATCATGTTTAAATTAATTTTTATTCCAGCATAACGACAAAATTAATGACCTCTAACATAGAGAAACATCGTTTTTACAGTTGATAGAATGCCGAACTGATGTCCTTAGCGCATTTTTTACAGCATTCCAAACGTACGTTGACCTCGAGTACTCGGACATATAACATTTATTCATTAATAATAACACTTATAGCAAAAAGTGTTTCATATTACGTGTTACGTTAATACGGCGCCAGTGACTATGTCGATTGCTCTATGCCTCCACTGAGAAAATCTCATCAATACTGACTTTATTAAGAAACAAGCTAGTTCCGGTTCCAGATCCTCCTCAATAATTTATTTGAGATATACCTATTATATAAAAAAGCACTATTGTCAAGCCATTACTGCTTCACCACAGGGCACGACACTATTCTCAGAATGAGGAAAATAAAAAGTACATAAAAACGTAATTGAATCGCTTAACATGGGTACACTTTTTATAGAAAGTAAATAAAGCACAGCTACGCTGTATTAACGCGGCTCGTTTTAACGAATCCTAATTGAAATGATAAAGAAAACGGACCGCCAGTATCTATTAGGATTGGATTAAATTTTAAATTATTATTTCTTTTATATTTGCTCTAATTGTAAAAACGGTGTCTATTTAAAATTAATTATTATTAACAATAAACTACATGTCTACTGATAATTAAAAGCAGATTTAGAGTCCTACACCCTCCAGATTAATTAATTATATTCCTGTCTGGTTAGTAATAATTTTTTTCTCTATTGTGTCGCATTTAAAATACTATATATCACTGCCCTTTATTTCTATAGCACGTGTCGTAAAAACCGATTGAGTGATCTACCAAGAGAATTAGCAGGAAAACTCATGTGAAATTCAAAACACCAAACACGATCATCAACTCACCGGCTAATCGTAGCGTTTTTGCTATTATTATCCTCCATAAGTCTATACTGATCCTTATTAATTGATAAAGAGTGGTAAAACTAAGCCAAAACTATATACAACAGTTTTGCTGTTTTCACCTATGTTAGAGGAAGAAGATATTCTTTACCGATACTATATAAATTAAATAGTGTTAACCTAATTTAATTTATATAAAAATAAGGCAGGAAAATGTATTGTAATTAGTTAACTCATTTTAAAATGGATGTTTCTAAAATAAATTGGTTTTCTCAAAAACTAGTTGAAGCAATAATATATTTTATGAAGACAATTGTGAACGTAGTCCAAAAATCTCACATAAAAGCTGGTAGCGACCGCATACTCTACCGGTATTGTTTTGTTTTTTATTCAACGTGTCAATCATCCCGTTGTTAATCGAGAAAATACCGATCATCGGACAATAGATGCGGTAAAAAGTTTAAGTTGATATAAGAATAACAAACATATTATTAGCATAACGCCAAATGTAATACTATCGCAATGGCTTTGTTACTTAACGACTGCTCAGAATTCAACTTACATTAATCATAGATAATTCATATGATAATTCATATGAACGCGGTTGTTGACTAGATTTTGGGTTAACAGAAACGTGGGGTCTTCGTCACAAGTATATTGATATTATGTGTTATGATAGAGGTACTAACTTTCAAAATTGTAGCCATGGCACGTAGCGTGTAGAAAACCATCACAGAAAGCCGTCGACCATTTGTAAGAGGTATGTGAAGACTGACTCGATCGTAAGGTTTTGAAATGTTAATAATTAACTAATTCTACGAAAATATGGGTGGGCAAAAGTGCGAACAATCCTGGAAGGCTGCTGTAAGCAAATGATCGAATTTATTGTCATACGCGAATATTATTTACAATGGAATTTTTCTTCGAATGCGTTGTGTAAGCAGCTCATTGATAAGTGTTGCAAAAAGAAAGTTTCACATACACGTTATGCATCATTATTGAATACTAGCTTGCACTCGCGACTGCGTCTGGTTATAGGTATATGATTATTTAGTAGTTTAGCGTTCCTATTTGTACTCAACAAATAGTTTTGGGATTTTATTACATTTTCATTTTGATTGTAAAACGTTTTGATTTTTTTTTTTACTTTGTTCTAAAGCATGCGATGTGAGTGAGTGACTAAGGTACATATTTGATGTCCAACACGTTTTAATTATTTCTTTTTAATTCGTTCGGATTCGTTATTAATTTATATAGAAAATAGACATCTTTCATATCTGACCCGAAATTTGAATCCGATTCTCGCCACATTAGCTTACACCATTTGCATGACACAATGAAGACTATTACAAAATGGCTAATAAATAAGGTACATTGCCACAATATTGTACTTAAAAGAGCATTATCTCCTTCATCTTCTGAGCCTATATTTGTCCCACTGTTCCTCCCATTACGGAGGTGGCCTGAGCTCAGGCCACCTCCGTAATGGGAGGGAATTGACGTACTATTTCACGCTGGTGAGACGTGTTGGAATAGGGTTTTGTGTCGAGTTTGCCTTCTTTTGCATAGGTGTTATATACTTATTACATCCCATAGTCGTGTTATACGACACACAGGGGCAAGAAATTGGGAAACCTGGAGGCGGATATACACGCCAAGCTTTACCGGCGGCTATCGGCGATGCGAGCTGGAGACGGCTATGGGTGTGCGTTGTTACGCCCCTCTGTCGCCCCGGACGGAGCCAGGCGAGGAGTGCACCGACAGTAACTCACCCCCAAAAAAAAGTATAGGAAATCTCGAAATAAAACGTATTACGTTTAATTTCGAGACAAGCCGTCTGACCAGCGTGGCATAATAGGTCAATTCCCCTCCTATTATGGAGGAGGCTCGAGCCCAACAGTAAGACGTATATGAGCTCAGATGATGATGTTGAAGTAAATCTAACAAAAGCAGGTGAGGATGACTTAAACATCCTTAAACATTCTTAACAATAGTTAAATTAGATATTCATTCTAATTAATAATAATCATTTATTTCAGATTATGTCCATATAAAAACTTAACTATGTCTCATACTAATTAAATACTAAATTTAAAATAAATTAATTAAAAAGTTAAGTTATTTTTCATTGTTATAGCCGATGGTCACATGTCAATTTTAAATATCAGTAAGAATTATAAGATGACAGAGTGTAAAAAAATATCAAAATAAAATTGCATAAAATTAAATATTAATATGAAAGTCAAATTTATAATGTCAATATTTTAAATTAAATATAGATTAAATATAAATAAATAACTTTTGATATGTCCTTATGATATGGAATTAATTATACATAATTATAATTGACATGTAGGCCAATCGCATGTCTCATAATGGGACAGTCAAATCGTCCTGCTACGACCTTCAGGATACTGTTAGTGCTGCCCTACCTTTAAATACCCTAACGATATATTTATTGATAATATTCATCCATCCTTTTGTCTATCTATACTGTTATTATTTTTGGGTGCCTGCATTATACCGTCTTTGTGGGGAAGTCTACGAAGACGGATAATACCATAACTTTGACAAGCGTTGGCGTTTAATGCTTCTATAATCGGCTGTAACGATTCCCATAGGTAATGGTAAAACACATTGTATTCTTAAACTGTCACTTCACGGGGCCTAACATGATATTTTATGAGTTTCAAAAGCATTTTCTACTGATGGAAGTGGAATCTATCCAAGACATCCTGTAATCTTTTCTAATAATTTTTTTACTGGTCTCAAGATAATTAAAAGTCTTTTTTGGGCTTTTTCGGTAGTCAAACTTCGATCATATTTATTGTAACCATTATGGATGTTTATGATGAAGATGTGTATGATGATGGACCTACAAGAGTTACAATGGTATAAAAGGTATGATAAGTCCCTTTAAAAAAAATATAGATAAGTGGGTTTAATTTTTATATCACGTATGTATTATCTTCGCGTTATTTTAAATATAATTATATTCACATAACGTGACTATTTTTATCACGTGCAAAGATTGGTATGCTTGTTACGTGCTATTAGGAGTTAAGTTAAGGTGACATGGGTCACGTCACAATTATATATATATCAAAGGTTTTGTTTTCTTTTTACAACAATGCAAATTGGCGGGAATTCTAGATTTGTATCAACGGAGTATTTTAGCGTAGATAAATCTTTTATATAAATTTTCTGTTCTTGTAATTTTCTTTCTGTAATTGAACTCCTTCTAAACGGCTGGACCCGTTTTGATGATTTTTTGTGGCTGTTCCGATGGTATGATAATATTAGATTGGTAAGGTTTAGATTAATAATTGGAACCGATAGGTGGCGCTGCGATCTATTGCAAAAGGAATTCGTTTTAAAATTTTTAAATTTAAACAGAACAACGTCTATTGGATCAGCTAGTTATCTATGTTAAAGATAAGCGAGTAGGAGTAGTAATGTAGACGTGTTCTCAATTTCATTCATTTCTCGTCTTTTATGATATTCACAAGGAAGGAAATTTTGGTGAATTGTATTCTTACGCTGCGCGCTGTCATCACTACGCTGTCATCATACATTTTGCTTTAATAAAATTTATCTTAGGAACTTCTTCTAATCAACAATTACTAATTACTTGGATTATATTTTAATCTATCTGGTTAAGTTTAAGGACTTTCGTAAGGCGGCTAATGCACAAATCAAAGCTTCCTACTCTTAGGCTTCTTATACTTAAATGTCACATTCAATAACTACGTTCAAAAGTATTCCTAATCTAGGAATACTTTTTACTTTTTTACTCTTTTTTTACTTTTTTTTTTACTTTTACTTTTTAAACTAAGGAGAGAATGCTCGTTAGATGTTTGGTCTTGTTTTGGTAAAGCTAAAATATATTCAAGAGCTCAAAATAACTTCACCAACATAACGTTCTGCGACAGCTGTATAGCCGGACTATACGAGACAAGAACATTTAGAAAGCCGCTTATAATCGAACGTTGGGTCCGCTAATGCCGCAAGCGAGTGTGAGCGAAGACGGGTGGCACCACAGCAGGCGGCAAGCTCCGTCACCTACTTTCACGGAGGCAGCAACGGAGGAGCGCCCGGCACCGCGGCGAAGGCACCGACTTGCGGGGATCAGGGGCGGAGGGGACAGAGGTTGCGTGTGCGCGACAAGGTCGCCGTGAGGCAAACCACTCGTCGACAGAATTTCTTTGGTGCAGAGACACGCGCATACCAGTCCGGGAGCGGAACGCGGTCGCAATAAAACGCTCGGATATATTTCACGCGTGCGCAACATTATCTCGACGCTCTCGGCTCCGATTACTTAATGCTCCGCGGCTAACTGTACACGCGGAGAGAAACAAGATCAGGTTTTTTTCTTAGCAGGTTCGATGATCGCAGGGCGGCTTGTCCAGGGTGTAGTATGAAAATCTGAAACTAGCGGACAGCAGGAAAAACTCAGCGTGACCTGCTTATTATCCACACTCAAACAAAACAATTACGAAACAGGGATGCAAATGGAACGCATACTCTCATTTTAAAATTTTGTGGTTGAATTTAAATTCAAATTTAGAATAAATTTATAACCATATTCTAAGTATAATCGATACTTACACAAAGTAATTAAAAATTATTAAGGCAAATTATACGATAAATAATATGTAGTAAATATGCTTCTATAATTCTAAATAGCTGATACCAGTTCTACGTGTATAAAAATCGTGTTTGCCTTAATAAGCTCTATAATCTTGCTTATCACAACAGACATTATTTTTAAAGCAAAGTCTGAACTCGCCTAACCGCTTGTTACTAATGTTCCAAAACTACACCCAGTATTCATTAGTAACGTTTTCGTTCATAGAACCTGTATTATATCCAAGTTATTTTTACTCTCATTAATACTGCGATTACAATTATGCCACCGCGATTTATCTTCAGCAAATATTGAAGGTATCCTTAATTGCCTTTTGTGTTTGTAGATCTAAGATAAATTCGTTTCGTGGCTATGTGCGAATGGGTATTTCCTAAGATAATATACATACTCGTATATAATTGTTTTAATTTTTTAAGACAAGAGAATATATTGAAGAATCATATATTTATATAAGGATTCATTGTGGCGTGAAAACAATGAGTACCGTTGATTGGTGAGGCGGGCTGGATACTAATTGAATTAACAGCCCAAACACAACATGTCCATTAAGTAGCTCTACAAACACCAGTATCTGTTGACTCTGGAGTCGAGAACGCATTACGGACAGGTCATCATACTACCGACTTCAATTACATACAATGACAATAATAAATAAACAACAGAGAGTAATTACAAGGAAAGATGAGGATGAACATAATATGCGGTTTTAATATGTATTACAGAGAGAATAGTGAATTTCTGTTCAATTATAATACATGTTATTAATTTTTTTTAATAGCAGATATTATAATCATTACTTGAGCTATTAAAGGTCGCTCGGCATATTTTTTTAATTGATAGTCGAGAAATTGAAAATAAAATCCAACATATGGTAATAGTAGAAGTACATAAGGTTTGATTTAATTAAAGTATCATTAATTTTCTTAAGTTTGTTTTTTTTTTCAGAAAAATCATCAAATAGCATCCAATGCCGTTTGCATCCAACGGATGCCTGCCTATTTTTAAGATGCTGTTAGTTCACCTTTCTTTTTTGGGATTGCTATGGTCAGAATATACGCCGTTCATTCCATCCGGGGCGACGGAAGGGCGGCGGGCGGCCCCATAACACCCACCGTATTCTCTGCCCTTCGCCGTTGGGCCGACCACCGGTACCGAGTTCCTTGTGGTTTGTGATCAGCTCGGCGGGATGTTAAAATTCTTAAAATCTAATTACTTGTCCACTGATATTTACTTAATATATACTTACTTGTATACCCGATAGTTACTTGTCCACTGCACTAGTGACTTCTTAGACAGTTTTAATGACTTTATAAGGTTTTCAAATCCATGGCTAAATCTTCGCCCAGATAATTTGTTTTTATAGTGAAAAAAAAAACATATATTTTTTTTTGAAAAGGAAGGTAATTATCCTTGTATTGCGGGTATTTGCAAGGAAATAATCTTTAAATTGCGGAGACTTTACAAACATACAATTAAAGACACGGAAGAAAAATTTGTGAATTGTTATACGTAACACGTTCCTCAACTGTAGTCGAATATAGCGTAATCAAGTCCAGTCGAGTGGAGTCATACCATATCGATGAGTACTGAACTGTGTCGAGCAATATGTCGCGTGCCGAGCGAGCCAAGGGAGTCCATGGAGTCGACAAAGAAGTGATATACGCTAATCGAGGTCACGTATAACCATTAATGACGTCACATCGAATTTAAATCAACGAATCTTGTCATGAAGTTATAAATGAGAGAAGACCTGATTAATGTGACATACAGCCGATTGCAATAGTCTCAATCTTAACACTATCTGTCTACAAATAAATCATCATCATCTTGATCTAATCCCAATTCTGGGGTGACGCAATGTCTACTCGTCTTCGATCGTATTTATTGAAAAAATTGGCAATAGTTTTATACTCGACTACCTGCCTGACGTCAACCTTCTTTGGGAATGCAATTGTTGACCAGACTAGATGTAGTTGGCCCGGGTCGATGTAAAGCTCTTAGTGGTATTTTATGACAGCCATGAGCAAAGTAAGGGTTGGTATATAGATTTGCTCCGCAACTTCTCGCCATGGCGTTCGCTTTTTCTTGGCTGATGCCGAATATAGGCGAACCCAGCGTTACGTGTAGCACGCGGGAGTGGCGCGGTCGTTGGCCCTGTACAGCGCACCGGTGTGGGCAGGATCCCTGACCGTTAGTCTTAGGGCTCTATGGTGGTGTGGTGCTTAGGGTCATAAACGGATACCACACAATGGCGTTGGAGGTAGCTGCTTTGCCTGCGGAGGAGTCCCAGACTCCTCCGTGGGCCTCGTAGGCGGAGATGCCAGACATTACCGATGAGTGCGGTGACGCGGACAGAGGGTGGCACAATCTCGATCAGCGAAATGGCTGTGGGCGGGGCAATGCCCACTGTGACGTTATTGCTCGTTTGGCAGACTGGCTAGAGAAGCCTCATCATCATCATCATCTTGCTCTTATCCCAATTACTTGGGGTCGACGCAATATGTCATCTGTTTTGACATATTGCAAAAAGTTTCGGCAATGACTTTTATGACCGGCCGCCTGCCTGACGTCAACCCTCCTTGGGAATGTAATCGTTGACCCAAATGGTACCAGATGGAGTTGGTCCGGGTCAATCTAGGGCTCTTAGTCGTCTTTTACGACACCCACGACCAAAGCAAGGGTTGGTAGTATCCGAAGCCGCTACCACACAGCACACAGCTAGAGAAGCCTCAGTACCTACGGTATTTGGACGTTTGTGAGAAGAGAGAGTACCCCGACCTGCTACCACTACGAGTGCGACGCGGGTACCGCACATTATACGCTAGAGGTGTGTGCCGCGTGGGGTGAACTAGTTGCAATCAGCGGTACCGACTTGACGCTGCTGACTATCGCTAGGATGATGCTCGACAGCGTATGGAATTGGCAGTCATCGCCTTCTACGAGGCAGTCGCAGGCGAAGTGGTTCAAAGCCGAGTTAGGATAAGCTGATACGCTCTGCCATTAGTGCCGGGGGTAGTGCAGACGGGAATAACTGCGCCTGATACCGGCCTAGCCGAGGCCGCGGGTAACTGGGTCGAAGTTTATCACCCGAAAGGGTAACCCGCCAGGCTGGTCTCGGGCGTCAAGGAATCGGTACCAGTGGTTGGCCTAAAGGTGATGAGGAGGGAATACGGTGGTTTATGGGGTCGCTCCCACGTATGAGATTAAATCATGATGTACAAAGAAATACCTTAATTATAGACATTTATTACATGGTAATTAACTTATTACTATAATTAACTATATTTTTCCGTGTGGTGACAGATTAAGAATAATAAAGTTCACAATAAAAGTTCATATGACTTACTGAGTATTCAAAAAGAATATTTAGTACCAATTGTTGATTATATTAACCAGGAAGTTAGTTAGTTGCTACTAGCGATTCTCGTCAGTAATTTTCATTGTAGTGGCCGACATAAAAAACTGCAAATTATGTTAACATGTTTCTCTGGATACTAAATGGATTTTGCTATTTTTTAATTATTTTGCTATTTTTTAGTTATTTTCAACTTTGGTAAAGTTACTTTTTACGCGGGCGAAACAGGTAGAAGATAGTATAGTTATAAATTGTCATCCTATTTTCTCGAAGAGTTCAGCAGTAAAGCAGTATGAATATAAACTATGATTAAATTTTAAGAAACAAGTTTAACCAAATTTCAAGACAACATTGTTTGTCGGGTTACCTAGTGGGACCTATTAAGGAAATGTCAAAAAACTATCGAACATTTAAAATAGATAATAATGTTTTACGATTTCATCAATCCATTCATCTATCAGCCCGTAGACATCCACTGTTGGACATGGGAGGCCCATGTCCACAAGAATGTCACTCAGAACAGTCCTGTGCTCTTTGTATTCAACGATTCTGGGGACCGTTTTTAGTGCATCCATTTTTTAAGTTGGTGATCGTAGTAGGTGTTACAAGGTTCCCAGGAGATAGTTGCTGCCCATTTTCTCGGCTATTATCACTAAATTTAATTTATACGTGCAGAATGTACTAAAGAAGCGTTCATAATTGACTGACTTTTAACTATTTTAATATTATTTAAAGAAATAGATTAACCAATTTTTATTTTATAAAATCAGAAAATATACATAGCCTATAACAGTCAATAGAATTTAAAATATAAACATTCTTTATGGCAAAGGTCATTTGCTCAGTATTTTAATAATTCATCACCTTAATTATATTTAAATATGGACAGCGCGCGAATATTACCAAAAAATTAATTGCTTAGTGCTATTTTCAATTTGGTCCTCAATCAGGTATTGGAATGCGCAATGAATGCGGAAGTTATAGAAATCTGCATAGGATTCCAATTTTGTATGTTTTGAAGTCGATATAAATGAATAATCTCGTGATTTATGATTTGATTTTTCAAAGATACAAGAAAGAATGCAATGAATTATCAAATTGAAGGACAACCTTTTATGTTAGTATTCCGTACGTTGCAATAAAAAAAATGTAAGATCAATTGTGTGTTTATCAGTCTATAACAAATAATTTAATCTGAATATACTGAATCAATTAGAATACATAGAAATATGTTTTTTTGACCCAGATAGGGAGCGTTAATCGAAATAGATAAATGAATTTTAATTATTTTTGGGGCTAGTTACGAAATGCCAAATGTCGTGTGTTTTTTTTATATTTTTCACATAAATAATTTATGGAATACAAAAATAAATAAAGTATATGCTGTCAAAACCAGGTAAATCCTTCATTATTGTGCGCAAAACTTCAAAACAGTAGGTAATCAAACGGTGTATTATAGTAGTGTTCAATTTTCGTATAATTCACCTTGGTGTGATCCACTCGCGCTTGTCCGATTGTTGGAATAAAATATTCACCTCGTAGCAAACTGAGTAGTTATACAATGTATCTGGTAGTTCTTTTTTGTCGTCTTCTTGTTCACCCATCTAGTAATAAGTTCAGCATTTATTGTGTCTATCTTTAGCGTAAAAGAAGGGAGTAAACGCCATAATCGCTAATGCAATCAAATAATAATTTACCTTACGTTTAAATATTAACCAATGATTGAAAAATCGATTCTTATTAAAACAAATGATAATAGCATTCAATCAAACCGTTTGATTAAAATGTAAATGCGGGCACGTATCGCAAGCAGTTATAGTGAATTACACAATTAGGGCTTTAAATCCGGGGAGCTCATTGTTATACTGGCTCTAGTATCATTAAATCTTTATCATAATCATGATGAAGGTATTAGCTTATATTAGCGGTAGCATACGCGTTTAAATTGATTGACCCGGATATCAACTCACTTCACAAACTAGGACTAGGAGAGTGGATATTTGAATGCTGGTTTCTTTACATTTTTGGTGTGTACTATAAGAAGTATTTTTGCGATTCCACCCCCAAGGTGATACAAAAGTGATTGAAATTAGGTTTGAAAGTGATAAATAAAGCATTTGTTGAATTTTACGACTTACCTTACGTAAATGTTTGAACTTTTAATAGAAATATAATTTATGCCTAAAAGAATTTATGTATATGGAATTAACGGAGTGTTTTTTCTGGATAACGATATCAAAAACTGTTAGAAATGATCCATTGCAAGAATTTTGATTCTGCCTGGAGTCAAATCCTTTCAAATAATATTATTGTTGGTAAATTGTAGTGTCTTTCTTAAAGACATTGTTCCGAAATGATACAATCTTTCCCATTCAATTTGTTACGTTTTATTAGTATCTTATTAGCTATGCATAAATTGTGTACGATTATTTTCATAGATTTTTATAGAATTAACTGCTTAGAAGATTCTTATTTGTTCAGTAATAGGAGTGGCGGAGAGTGATGCCACGCCTACTTACCTGGTCACGCCTACATAGATTACCTGAGATCTATAATACCAATTTATACCTCACTACTAAATTTTATTTCTAGATTTTTTCTATTACATAAATATGTTTCTTCTTTATTTCATACGATAATAATGCAACAGAGGAAGGCTGAAGAAAGATAATGATATTCGTTTTAGTGCAATCCCATCGCAAGTCATGAGAAAATTAAAATTCAAGCACAGGTTTGACGACGTTTTCTCTCTCACTCTTAATTATTTATCAGCATAGACTTTTTTTTAAATAAGAGATTATCTTCTTGGAGGATATCTCGCTTCTAAGGATATTACTTAAATATTTACACATTAAAATTTACGTGTGAATTCCAGACGCGCGTTCAGGTATGACTTACAGTTACTGTGATCTAATTATTTAATTAGTGTAAGAGTGAAATAATTTTATTTCTCTTTAAAATAAATACGTAGCTCTGACAGATTGTCTCTTTTTTCTAAAATCGGCTTACTGTACTATAAAATTCGATTACGCTGGCTAACGGGATTTGGGTAAAATTTTATTTCGAGTTATCCTTTTTCAGAAATCGGCCACATTATAAATTATTTGGTTAACATTAAATATCCATTCATACTTGCCAGTGTGTGGACGAGATCATCGAAGTCATATAACACTAATGGAAGAAAAAAGACATTGGATAGAAAATTGCATTAGCGCTTAGAATATGGTGAGTAAAATAGGAGTAAGAATACAGTTATCACCATCACTGTTCATATTAAAAAAATAAGATATATTTTTTTAATTTGCCACTTAAGTGAAGTCATCATCATCATCATTTTAGCTCACATAAGTGCCACTGCTGGATACTCCTCCTCCACAGTAGGAGGGAAACTGACTTACTACACCTTTCCTTCTTGGGGTTATATTTCGAGTTTTCTTTCTCTAGCATAGATGTTATACGTATACTATATCCATCTAGTCTTTTACGACATCTATCTATGAGAATGGGTGTGGTGAATTGTGATTTTATTTCATCACTATGCAGAAATATTATTAAAGTATATTTTTTTTCCGTGTGGTGACGGAGTAAGAATACAATTCACCACTTCCTATGTTGCCCCTGGATGTCGTAAAAGACGACTATGGGACGACTATTATAATATGCATATAAAATCTGTGCAAGAGAAGTGAAACCCTATACCTAGCAATACCTAGCAACATGTCTGACCAGCATGGTGTAGTAGGTCAATTTCCCTCTCATTGTGAAGGAGGCCCGAGCCCAACAGTGACGCATGTGGGCTGCGATGGATGAATTAATGTTATATTAAATGAGTTGAGCCCTTTAACTTCCATATCATTTTTAGATGTGATATTATATATTAGTCTTAAACGTATTATACGGAACTGTAAATATTAAGAGTTTGTTGCTTCTTTGTACCTATCTACTAAGATCTTTAATTGTTAATAAGAAATTCAATATAAAACTAAATAAGTACAAAGAACTAAGGTTGATAAATATGACTACCTATAGATAATAAAGCTGTATAGCACACAGCCTACTTAACGAATGGAAAATAATCTGGCAGAACAATAGGGTTGAGATATGAGTTGAATTATTAATAGTGCTAATGAGGCAGTCAACGATAGCGGGGTGAGCGAGGCGACCTCGTCGCGGCATGCGATAGTGCCCACGCAGCCTGATTGTCGCCATCTAACCAAAACTAGGGCTGCCAATCTCACATACGATCACTGTGGAAAGTCAAATATTGTTACGCGTCTTATAACCCAAGCATTTCTTTTTCATATTACCTGTCCTAAAATTGCTGTATCTATAAAACGACTCTGTTATATCTTTATCTCTCAAGTTCACATTTAAGAAATAGCACATTTAAGAAATTATTTTTAAGCGATTAAACTGTAAAAAACAGTAGATATAATCGAAATTTTAATAGATATATATTACGTAAACTTTTTACGCTATCAAACTTTTTGTGATAGTTCATTTAGTTTTTGAAGTTATATTTCTTTTGGCGCTTTAGGTAAAATGATGAGTGTAAATTTTTATAATGTCCGCACATCGTCACAGATAACCGATACCCTTTTTTTGGGTGGGCTGCGGTCGGCGCACTCCTCGCACCACTCCGTCCGGGGCGACAGAGAGGCGTAAGCACGCACACCCGCAACCCACCCGAACACCACGTCGCCGGGCAGGGTTACTTGTCATCAGTGGTCGGACCGACGGAATACCCCCTAGTGGGGTACCCTCCCATCGACCGACGTCCCCCTTCGGGGAGGACGTCGGTCTTTCCTCACGCGGTCGGCCTCTTGGCGGGTGACGGACTAACTCTCCAGTCACGTCACCCGCGGCCTCGGCTAGGTAACCGATACCCTGAAGTTAATTAGTCAATATTTTTAATGACGCGCGTACACCGTTACCTATGTCGACTAGATAATGCGTTATAATAAAACTTTCGATGTATTAAATAGCTTTTTTCCTATTATTAGTGTCGTTTTTTCTACAAACGTAGGATATCGCGAAAGATAACATTTTTAGAAAGATTTTTTACCTTGTTACACTACAGAACTAAAACTTCTTACGTTCGTTTTTTTTCTCCTATCTATTAACGAAATTTCTAGTGTGTTCCTGTAACTATGTCTTTTCCTAGTATATTATAGGAGATAGTTAAAAGACGTAAGCGTTTATTATCACTGAAGGAGGATAAAATTTGTTAACAAAAACTCGTGCCAAAAAATTGGTCAGTTTACTCAGTATAATAGATCAATTTAACTAGTGCGAAAGAGGCTTTAAAGAAAAAGTGAAGGCCATATTGAATAAAAAATAAATTAAAGAAGACTGACGTTGTTATAACAAGCGTCCTAGTAACACAACTTAACAACACTACAGAATTATGGCAAGAAAGTGAGAATGCCGTGTCTTAAAATAAATTCAATACTTTTATGTGGTATATTGAAGAAATTTGAGGACAATTTATGTAAAGTATTTGCGAGGAATGTAATATAGCGAATTTGAAATAAAATGGCATTATGCATGTTACCATATTGCACATTTTTTATGAGAGGGAACGATTTGGTCTTACCCTACCTCAATTGTCTAGGAGGCTGTAAGAAAGTGTGTGCAACTCATTAATCTGTCGTAAATTACCCTTATATCACCATTTAGGCAGATTATAGATATCGAATACTTGTATTCCGTGCCTTGCCCGGCGGATTACTCTTTCGGGTGCCAGCCCCTGTCGATGCACATAAAATACTTGAGATAATCTTTAGTAAATCGATTTACGATATACTAAGGCACACTATTTTGACTTATTGAAAGGGAAAAAATAAGTGATGATAAATAAAGACTTTAAGTCAGACATTCGTAACCAAGACACAAAATTCCTACAAAAACTTAACTTACGTACGTATTGCGAAACAACATTGTAACTGCCTCCAAATAAACACTTTTTATTGTGTTCCAAACAAAAATTTTTTATTGTCTATTGTTAGTGTTCTTCTTGCTTCTCAGACAATATACGTCCTATTTTTGATCACAAATTTCTTATGCAATATAAAAGTAATTGGCTTACTATAATAGCTTGACAGATTGGCATAGGGTTCTTTTAAAAGTTTTCTTTCTCTTGCAATGATTATATTTATTTATAGGATAATAGTATGTATATTAAGTCCTTAAAGTTATTATGGTTCATAATATTTATCTTACTAGTTTTTTATCCGTCATTTCTTAACTTTTCAGGTCCTTTTCGTGATTAATTTGTTTTAGGTGTGTATAACTGGAGGGGTCGTTCGGCGATCGCGGCTCTGTTGCGCCTGAGGGCCGTGGCGACTGAGGCCGTCACCGGCGGGGGAGTGCTGTTGGTGGTGTCCCTAGACATCGCCAACGCATTCAATAGTCTGCCATTCAGCTGCATCAGGGAGGCGCTCCGGTATCACGGGGTGCCAGTTTACCTGAGGCGGCTAGTGGCAGACTATTTGGAGGGGCGCAGCGTCCTCTGCACCGACCGAGCAGGGGACGTTGTGCGGACGCCCATGACGTGCGGTGTCCCACAGGGGTCGGTCCTCGGACCCACCCTGTGGAACATCGGCTACGACTGGGCGTTGAGGGGGAGCCTCCCGCCCGGGCTGGGCGTGATTTGTTACGCCGACGACACGCTCGTCACAGCCCGCGGTGGGACGCTAGAAGAGGCGGTAAGCCTGGCGACCTCGGGTACCGAGGAGGTCGTCAGACGGATCGAGGCGCTGGGGTTGAGGGTCGCCCTGGACAAGACGGAGGCCCTCTTGTTCCATGGGCGCACTATGAGCCCTCCCATCGGCGTCTCGATCACCGTCCACTCGGTCGACATCAGCATCCGGGCCCATATGAGGTACTTGGGCCTGGTGCTCGACGGGCGATGGTGGTTCCGGGAGCATTTCCGTAGGCTCGCTCCGCGGCTCGTCGGCACGGCGTCCGCCCTATCGTGGCTTATGCCGAACGTGGGCGGACCGAGCGCTGCGTGCCGACGGCTGTACGCGGGGGTCATCCGGTCGATGGCCCTGTACGGCGCACCGGTGTGGGCGGGGTCCATGACCGCCCGACTTAGGGCCCTTCTGTGGCGACCACAGAGGGTCATGGCGGTCAGGGCCATCCGCGGATACCGCACGGTGGCGACGGAGGCAGCGTGCCTGTTGGCCGGGACTCCCCCGTGGGACCTGGAGGCGGAGATGCTCGCCGGACTATATCGGCGGGTGACGGGGGTGCGAGCGGAGGGCGGTGTGGTCTCGTTAAGGGATCTCACCGCCTGGCGCGTCGACGCCCGCCGAGACGTCATCGCCCGTTGGACAGTCCGGCTGGAGAGGCCTCGGTTCGGGGTGCGAACCGTGGAGGCCTTCCGGCCGGTGCTGATGCAGTGGTTAGAGAGGCGGCACGGGTTGCTCTCCTTCCGACTGGTGCAGGTTTTGACGGGGCATGGGTGCTTCGCCAAATACCTGCACAAGGTCGTTAGGAGGGAGAGTACACCGTCCTGCCACCACTGCGATTGCGACGAGGACACGGCGCGCCATACGCTCGAGGCCTGCGGGGCTTGGGCAGTGCAGCGCTGTGAACTCGTCGCAATCATCGGTACGGACCTGACGCTGCCGGCTATCGCTAGGGCGATGGTCGACAGCGTCGGGAATTGGGACGCGGTCGCAGCCTTCTGCGAGACAGTGATCTCGCGGAAGGAGGCGGCGGATCGCCTGCGCGAGGAGCGCAGCCTCGATGAGGAGATTCGCCGCCGGCGACTGGGGCGGCGCAGGCGCAACTATCTGCGCCTCATGCCGCCTTAGCCGAGGCCGCGGGTGACGTGACCGGGGATTAGTCCGTCACCCGCCAAGAGGCCGACCGCGTGAGGAAAGACCGATGGGAGGGTACCCCAATAGGGGGTATTCCGTCGGGCCGACCACTGACGACAAGTTAACGCTGCTCCAGTGGTCGGCCCAACGACGAAGGCGACGTGGTTTTCGGGTGGGTCGCGGGAGTTGCGTGCTTAAGCCCCTCTGTCGCCCCGGACGGAGTGGTGCGGAGGCGCGCCGACCGCGGCCCACCCACAAAAAAAAAAAAGGTGTGTATAACTGTTAGCCGCAGAGCTATATAGCTTTGCCTGGACTATGTGTGAGCGCTGAGAACTTTCAAGTTCATCGTTCAAGCAACATCGCCCAATTTCGTGTTAATAACGACTCAATAGTAAACATAATCGATTTTGTAGAAATAATAACATTTGAGTAAATAATTGTAAAAAAAACCGACTTCAACCGTTTTCTTTTGGATGCCGCTGTCAAAACGGGACCAAATTGAAATAGGAATACACGGTAAGCACCAGCTTTCAAATAAAAAAAGAATCATAAAAATCGGTTCACCCATACGAAATTTATAAAAAAAAAGCAATCGAATTGAGAAACTCCTCCATTTTTGAAGTGGGTTAAAAATTAAGGAAAAATACAACGTGGAAATCTAGGCTCACTTCATATGAAGGACTAAATATTTTAAGAATTCCTTGGAATTATTGACATGCCATCCATTCACCTATCGACGTCTACTGTTGAACATACTTTCTTAAGAGGCATTTCACTTTACGGGTTACAGTTGTTGTTATATTTTTTCCAAAAGAATGCTGTTTGTTATTCTTTTGGTAGTCCCTCACCTGGTTATGACTTCTGCGCCTTTAATTTGGCACGGGAAAGTAATGACTATAATATTGTGTTTTTAATTACAATGATCACATTTGGAATCGCAAAATGTTCTATTAAAGTTTAAAATTCCAAAACTTAACTCATCATTAGCATCACAGCTCATATACACTCCGGGCTCGAGACTCCGTCACAATGGGAGAGGAATTGACCTATAAAACCACGCGGGTTAGATGAGTTGGAATAGGGCTTAGTATCGAGTTTTTCTTCTCTTGCATCGATGTTATCTGCATATATCTCTTAGTCGTCTTTTACGACATCCGCGGGCAAGAAATGAGGTGTTAAATTGTATTATTACTACACACGGAACTGAAATTTTAAAAATCTTATGGTTATTTAATGTCTTTAATAGATCAATTATTTGGTCCCTCATGCATTATGGCCTAGTCGGAAATCACCTGGACCGCACGTTGTGATAGCCATGGACTCCATATCCAGAAATACTACAACTATTTTCTTTTTGACCCAACTAACGCTATGCTGACTACACAGATAGCGTAGTGGTTAAGATACCGATAAGTGGTTAAGTGCCAGTATCAGGGGTTCGAATGCCACGCAGGACAACACTTTGTGCGAGCCACGAATTCTTGTTCTGAGTCTGGATGTAATTTGTGTCCGTTAATTATATGTTTGTAACGTCACCCGCAACACAAGGATTATTTTTTTAATGCAAGGTGTTGTCTTTAAAAAAATGCCATTAAATTCCATTGTATTTAAATTCTAAGGTCTGACTTTTGTGATACTCTTTCATAGGTAACTTATAAACAAATCATATTCACCAACCCTGCGATAATAACTGCTTTTCATACGCATTAGTTTAGACTATGTATCTAAACATAGCGTACTAAAAGCACAGATTAAACATGTATAATTATACACTGAGTTTACACACATTCTTATATTAAACTGTTTGACTTGTTAAAAAAGTAAAACATATGCTATCAACACACTAAATTGTTATAGTAAATTTTAATTCAGACTAGAACATTGGAGGCGTGTTAGAGCTAATAGACTAAATGTTGAGTTCTACGTATAAACGTAGGTGAGAAACTATTTAAATTATGTTGGCTTTCGTACGTAGTTACGGCCGTGATTTTGTATAAACATGAACTTTGATATTCTTATATATGATAACCTGATTTTCTAAGAACCTTAACATCATTATTAGTATGGTTATTTAAGTTAAATTATTTAATTAAGACCGCATTTACTTTGTGAAGCCTGGAATTTTAAATATTATAATGACAAAACAGTATAAAAAATTAAATATGGGCGTTATCACTATATAACTATTAAAAGGAACAGTTTGTTATTGAAAGTTCTGATAGTTTCAAAAGGAATAATGTTTTATTGAAAAATGTTTTGTGTGGTTTAAATTGTATGTATTAAGTAAAGAAATATCTGTGCTGTGTGGTGGTGATAACGAATACTACAAACGTTATATTGCTAGAAGGTGTCGTAAAAGACGACTAATCAACATGGAATAACTCCATCTGATGCCATCCGGTCATCAATTATATTAGGAAGGCGTTCATAAAACTATTGTCAATAAATTTTGCAATGTGTATCATGGAAGAGGAATTCATTCATTCAGGACTGGTAGGACCACACTGTCGACAGTTATCTGTCTACAGCCGCGGACCGGTCCATCCGAGGCAGTACCATGCTCTCGCAGAAAATCGACGTCTGAGTAGTAGCAATTTGTTACTGCGCTTCGTTCGGTGAGCGAGTGTCCTTGGTATCACCGAGCCTCAATGCACGCATTCACACTCCCTTCGCTTTCTTCGCGGTAGGCAACGGCCTTGTAAAGGTCCATGAGCGGCAGCAACACTTACCATCAGGTGTACTGTTTGCTCGTTTGCCACTGTTTGCAATAAAAAAAAAATCATATTGCGTCAAAGCTATTATCTATTGAAATAAGAACAGGGTAGGGATGATGGTGATTAAATAAAAAATAGCTATAAAACGTCACAGTCAGTTACATGGTGATTAAAAAATTTAACAAATGAGGGTATAACTACGATACAATAGTACCTATGAGATAACCAATCATAGCATACTATTAGCATAGATTGTAATTGAAATGTTTACAATTATAATGTAGGTGCGTTAAAATACTACTAAAACTTTCTAAATAATCAAAATTTAATGATTAAATGAGGAATGTAATTAAAAACAAACTAAAATATAAAATACTGAGTTTTCTGTCAACGTTAAATAATGATGATCTGTATAATGAGTTCAAAGTTCTTTGACCGATATCAAATTATTTTTGGAACAGCACATTTATATTATTTTTTCATTATAAATAAATATTTTAGTAGATTATTGGTGTTTGGAGGGAGTAAAAACATAATTTACTGTTCCCTTTCTTGCACGTAGGTGTTGTAAAAAACAAGTAAAGGTATGCACATAACATCTATGCAATAGAAGGCAAAGTCAAAATAAAACTCTGTATGTCTGACCAGTGTGGTATACTAGGTCAATTTTCATACCATTGTGGAAGAGGCTCGAGACTAGCAGTGGGACGTATAAGAGCTGATGATAATAATCTATACTCAACCTTAACCGGAATAGGTATGCAGTTCTAATTATGCACTTACAATATTTCTTATAAAGTACCAGTATATTTCTTTTTTATTTTTAAACGAATTTAAAAGCACCAGATTAAGTTTAAATAAATGATATTTATTGTAATATTCCATTACACTTATCAATAGACATACGTTAATATACATATATGCCTACCAGTAGTAGGTACTTATACTTGCACAACTTCATAAACTCGGATTGAGCCCCACACTCGCCGTCTGACTTCTGATAACAGGGGTCGCCGACTATTCATTCAAGTTGTAATTAAAATAAAATGAATGACTTATGTACAAAACTTCTTATGAATAAAGTATAATGTATAGCATTCATAATATGAAATATCGTAAATATTTTAAATGGAACAAGTAATACATTATTACAATTCAAGTTGGTAAAGGTCCGGGAGAACAACGTAAGATATTTAAATGCTACGTCAGTGCGGCGGGCATCTTGTTCGATGTACAGATAAATGTGAGATGGCCTCGATAACGTTTAATGAGGCGCTGAAAAGTGCTTGCCGTATGAAGAGTTAAAAGGCCATGAGACTTGACGATTTATCTACAGCAGAGGGGGCATCGATAGGTTCTATATTAACTAGTTACTTGTTAATGACATTTTTGCTACAAGATACGATCGGCCTGATCTTAGACTTTTCTGAACTCGGATCAATACCATATGCATACTGTGGGTTGGAAAACTATGTTAGATAAGAAAAAGTGTTGTTGGAGTTTTATTGAAAATTAAATCAATTTTGACGATTTTATCAAATAACGGTTACATTATAAATCATCATGACTTATGCTTGGCTTTTTCCAATGGAGCGCGAGCGTGCGAGCATAGGAATTATATCAGTGCTATTCAGTAATTGCAATAAATTTATACAATGGTTGGAATACTACATAGGTTAAAAAGGGAACTTTTTTAATCACCAGACTTTAATTATAGGTATATCTACGCAAACAAATAAAACTGAAATGTATTTTTATAGTGTCAAAATGAAAGGTATTTTTCATGCTCACACTGTTGTATGATACCTGTAACTAAATATCCGTTTCGTTTATTTTTTTCCTACGGGTCGCTCTTGTCTATACCAATAAATAAAATTGGAGTGTCTGTTTGTAATGTCAAAAAAATAGGCTTTTTTAATGCTCACACGGTTATTTGCACGACACCTATGCCTAAAATAGCTATTAAAATTTTTTTGTCTGTCTGTCTGTCTGTTTGTTGCGGGTAATCTTCAAAACGGCTGGACCGATTTCAAAAATTCTTTCATCAATGGAAAGCTATAATATCAGGGCGTAAACTAGGCTATATGTAATCCCGGTATTCCCACGGGAATGGGAACTACGCGGGTAAAACGACTATAACCGAAGCGAAGCGATGGCGGGTTGCTAGTATATAATAAAACAATAGCACGATGTTAATTATCACATAGATCATCACTAGGATCATCAATAGGTGATACATCAGAGTTAAAACTCAAAGTACATTCAGGTGTTATTCACCTGTTTTGAAAGTATTTTATCAGAAGGATTACATCATTCGCAGACACTATTATATAGGAATGCAATTATTATCAAGTAATTACGATATCAATGAAAACAATTGTTAAGGTAGATAGGCTCGATAATTTTTTTTTCGTCATTATAACGACACGATAATTATAAATTCTTTAAATATTTACCGATTATGATGTTATTAGTATTTACGTAGCTACTAAACAGGTACTTAATGATTTCGTAGGTATTTGTCAGATAAGATATATTTCTAATTCCATTATGTATTATATTACTTGTAACAATGAGATTTGTTATTGAAAAAATTATATTTGAATATTTTGTGAATGTAAAAAATCAACATCATCTCAGCCCATATACGTCCCACTGTTGGGCTCGGGCCTCCTCCATAATGGAAGGGTAATTGACCTACTATACCACGCTGGTCAGACGTGTTGGTATAGGGTTTTATTTCGAGTTTTCCTTCTCTCGCATAGATGATATATGCGTTTTATATCCCTTAATCGTCTCGTACGGTCACCCACGGGTAAGATAGGGGGTGGTGAATTGTATTCTTACTCCGTCACCACACGGAACGTGAAAAAAAAAATCAACAATATCCCTAAATTTCGACATAGGTATATTGATGTATTTTAAAATTGGAAGCATATGCAACATGCGTAAGAAGCTGAAATTTTGGTGTAAATTATGTCATAGATTATAGTCATAAGGGCTATTTTGTATATAATAAGCCTTATTGAGAAATTCTTACTAAACAACCTATGTAAGAAGAAAGACTTTTTTAAAATATTATATTAATCTATACCAATAAATAAAATTGGAGTGTCTGTTTGTAATGTCAAAATAATAGACTTTTTTCATGCTCACACGGTTATTTGCACTGTATATATGCCTAAAATACATTTTATATTTTTTTTGTCTGTCTGTCTGTTTGTTCCGGGTAATCTTCAAAACGGCTGGGTCGAGTTCAAAAGTTCTTTCACCAATCGAAAGCTACAATATCAGGGAGTAACCTAGGCTATATTTTATCCTGGTATTCCCACGGGAACTACGCAGGAAAGACGACTGAAACCGAAGCGAAGCAAGGGTGGGTTGCTTGTCTTAGAATAATAACGTATAGAAGGATAGTGATAGGTACTTCGAACGGTCGAAACATGAATCTAAAAATACTACATGCGCGCAGACGATTACACACGTACACACGCACACCACGACATATATACAAATTATGAAATCAAATTTTGTTTATATCTATCTATATATAAATACGTGAAGCAAAAACTTTGTACTCCTTTTTACGAAAATTGCATGAATGGAGAAGTATGAAATTTGGCACAGTTGAAGTATATAACGAGGAGAAGTGCATAAAACTAATATTTCATATAATAATGGATAAGAAATACATTAAATTCATTAAAAAAGGCATTACGCACACTACAACGCAATCGCTACACACACACGCACACATGTGCGCGCTTATACACTTTTCTTCTTCTTCTTATTTAATGGCAATTAGCTACAATAATATAATCTATTGGTGCCAGTGTCGAGTTATTATATTCATTTTTCATGTCTTTAGTCTTAAGTCTTTCAGTCAGTCATTAGCATTATTTGGTGCTGATATCCAAGTCATGCCTTCTCTGGGAATTTTGGCAGAATATCAAAATGCACGCGATTCACTGTTATATCATTTTCATTACATTTCAGAATTTTATCTGTATTATTTTACATAAAATATCAGCAAAATTATTCAATATAACACTTCAAAACACTAAAATAATGAAAAACAATATAAAAGCGCTACGTGACATTTGACATTCGCGTCAAAACTCCTTATACATTTTTGTTTACGGTTAAAATCTGTGGTCAAACCGAATGTCAAATAATCATAATTATGATGACAGTATCTAATAGACATTTGTACTTAGTACTTTATATATGTATTAGTTATGGATTTTTGACGCGCATATCAAAATATCATGTAGCGCTTTTATATTTTTTTCATCATTTTAGTGTTTTACAGTGTTATATTGAATAATTTTGCTGATATTTTATGTAATACTAGCAACCCGCCCTCGCTTCGCATCGGTTTTAGTCGTTTTACCCGCGTAGTTCCCGTTCCCGTGGGAATACTGGGATAAAATATAGCCTAGTTTACGCCCTGATATTATAGCTTTCCATTGGTGAAAGAATTTTTGAAATCGGTTCAGCCGTTTTGAAGATTACCCGGTACAAACAGACAGACAGACAAAATTTTTTTAATCGCTATTTTAGGCATAGGTGTCGTGCAAATAACTGTGTGAGCATGAAAAAAACCTATTATTTTGACATTACAAACAGACACTCCAA
The DNA here is from genome assembly GCA_032191425.1 of Lymantria dispar. NCBI lineage: Eukaryota > Metazoa > Arthropoda > Insecta > Lepidoptera > Erebidae > Lymantria > Lymantria dispar. The sequence continues at coordinate 24,646,505 of CM063444.1, read as the reverse complement.
TTTTATTTATTGGTATAGATTAGTGAAATACAGCTTGCTCAATTTACAATAATAGATAAATAATATTAAAAGAAAATTATGTAACAAAATTAATTTAAATGAATTATGGCCCAATTTCGATCACTCGACGACCTAGTATTAACATAAATCGTCGAAATACTTTTAAAAGTAACCTTTTCAAATGTGTTGTGGCACCATTTGAATGCACAAATCGTCATAATTACCTATTTACTTTTTAAGAGTTGCGTACGTACGTGCAGTATAGTGACCTTGTACATTACGGAACGGTGCCGGCGTAAGCTCCATTAGGCTCCAATTGAAATGCTTCATTGTTTTGTGCGCGGACTTCCCTTTTATACGTTATTATTCTAAGATATTAATATTATATAATAATTTGATGTTTACACGAGTATTACATAATCCGCCCGTAGCCATGAACTCTGTCAAATGTTTGAAACGTCAGGGAATCAAAAATCAAATACAAATGCGATAAAATCCGTAAAATAGTTTATTAAATTAATTGTAACAATTTTAAAAACAGTTTCTTCACCATTATATAAACACGATGAATACAATAAGTACGTTAAATTGACATAAAAAAATATTGTCACAGTCTATTCTATTTTTAAAACATCATTCATACTGACACATCCGTAATGTCCAAACAAATAAAAAACCATTTTAATAGCATTTATTTATGATTATATTTTATCTTGCTATTAATATCGATAATACGGCCGTTATGAATAATATGGATTAAGATTTTTAAAACCAAATACAGTTATTATGTAAATAACGAAATATTTCATAAGGTTAACATTCTCATCCTATCTAATATCTTAGACTTATAAAGACCGGCCAATATAAAATGTCTAAGGGCTAAAAGCTTGAAAATAAAACCTTTAAAAATATGTAAAGAATATTTTAATCAGTGCTAATTGTACCATAAAGTGACTTAAATTCGTATTAAGTCGTTATTTAGTTGCGCATAATCCTGATCAATTATTGTTTCTACTAGAATTGTGATCAAAACAGACGCCTCAGTAATGAAGATACAACAAATTGGCATTTTCTGGAGGTTTTCCTTATATGACAAGAAGGAAGTCTGAAACTAACCTCTAACACTCCATTCTTATTACCTACAATTATTAATACTATTTATTTGATGAATCAGATTGAAGCGAATGACAACTTCATATTGTTTTTAATTGGTGATTGAATTATCGACCTGCAGTCGAATTGTACATGGGAAACTCTGGGGAAGCAGTTTTGGTTCCTTAAATTAAATGATATTTTTATAAATTTAAGCCCACATAATATAAACCAAAATGTACATCATTGAAAATCAGTAAACTATGATAATAAGAATTTATTATAATAAAAATGGTCTGCCTAATTCCTGCCGTCTTATTTAAAAAACCCGCAATTGAAAAACTACTTACGATTTTATGTAAAAGTAACATCATCTAAATAAGTCTACACACATAAAAGCGTTTCTGTTTCAGACAGAGAATCTTGAATTTGTAATTTTTAAATCCATATTATATTTTCTTATAATAGCTTAGTATTTATTTTAGTAGTAATCGTCCATGTGGTGACAGAATAAGTCTGACCTACCTGTGGGTGTCGTAAAAGATGACTAAAGGATTTTAATGAGCAGATTAAGATCTTTGCAAGAAAAGCTCGAACTAAAACCCTGTGCCAATTCGTCTCACCAGTGTTGTATAGTGGGTCAATTTAACTCCAATTGTGGTGGAAGTTTTGATCCCAGCAATGGGACGTATATGAGCTGTGATGATAATGATCTATTTTAGGCATATAGATATATTAATTAGCATATTATATAATTCCCACCAATGTAAGTGATCCAACAAAAAATATAATATCTCATCAATACGTGTATACGTAACTCTTAGTCCGAAAATTTAATTGATTTGCATTGTAATTAAGGGATCCGATAAGTAGTAAATATAATCAGGGAGTATACCTCACCAATCACAAAAAAACAAGAGAACAATAATGTAGTATCTCAAACGATTACATATTATTGTAATTGTTTGGTATACAAATAAAATATATTATCTTTTACTAGGCCGACGGCCTAGCAATATTCTACGTAATATATTGCTAGGCCGTCCAAGTTGAGCTCACTGAAGAAAGAACGGTAAAGCCTTTAAAATTTAAGAAAATTGTTGGTAAGCGGAATCTTAAGAAAAAGGACTACAGCAATCTTTTATAGGTATATGGTAGGACCATAATGTTATCCACAGTATGGTCTTCTGTCTACGGCGTCGGACTGGTTCGTCCGGGGTAGTAAGTACCACACTCTTACAGAAAATCGACGTTTAAATAGTAGCAAATTGTAACTGTACTTTTTTTGGTGAGCGAGAGAACCGGATTTTTTAATGTAAAATAAAGTTAAAATCTTAGAATAATGACGCATATATACGAAGGATAGTGTCCATACGTAAGCCATCAAAAATATGAAGCAAACAATACTACATGCGTGCAAGCGATTACACACGTACACACGCACACCACTATACAAATTATGAAATCAAATTTTGTTTTTATTAACATAAATCGTCGAAATACTTTTAAAAGTAATGTTAATATACTTTTTATGTTTTTCAAATGTGTTATGATACCATTTGAATGTATAATCCTTCAAAATTACCTATTTATTTTTTAAGAGTTGCATACGTACGTGCAGTACAGTGAATTTGTACATTACGGAACGGTTCCGGCGTAAGCTCCATTAGGCTCCAATTGAAATGCTTCACTTTTGTGCGCGAACTTACTTTCTATACGATATTATTCTAAGGTTAAAATTTATCGTTTTACACTAGGTAATAAAGACTGTATTCTATAGGTATATTATCATTTTTCATTATGACAGAAAACTGTTTTGTAACTTTTATGAAAAATTACAAGGTTATTATGATATGCCAACAGAGGGCGACATTATTTTTCTGAATGTTATTTTCTATAGTCCATAAAATATAGCTTGATCTCTGTGACAGTTGTCCCTAGTTCTGTCACGCTTACGATAAAGTCCGTAGTTTTTTATCGATAAAACTCTTTATTTTTATAATTGTGATTTTCTATTATAATTAAAATACGATCAATGAAAATCATATTGAATTTATTTCAAATAAAAAGTGTTTTTTGACTGTTTTAATTATTCAAAATGAGTACAATCAAGGTCTAAGTCACTATTATCGTCATCACTGGAGCGTTCCTGCTAGAATATTTATCATTTTTTGCCAAATGGGGACAGTCGTTAGATCAATCAATCAATCAATTACGACTGTTTTATAAATAAATATGTCTAGTTTATTGATAATAATGCGCACATAATATTATTATCTACTTTGAGACGAAAAGTAGTTTTTTAATGTTTAATTAATTCAATTTATGTATTTTATAATGTAACTGTCTGTTTTAATTGTAAAAAATATGTTGAAAGTTTTATATAGGTACTGTATTGGGTTTATTTCTTTTAAGAATAATTTAATACAGATCGGTTATCGATTTACGTATATCGACTGTCCCATCTCTTTTTTATTTTCAGTCCAGTAAGACCTTGTACCTTGTACGTGTGTAAGCGTCATTTATGTATAAAATGATTACTAGGTATTTCAGTACTTATGAGGTACATTTTAGGCATGAATATTAATATTTTTATATTTATAATATATTGCAATTTAGTTGCAATGAAACTGGCACGAGAAGAATGAAAATACATTTGAGACAAAATGAAATTGTAAACATGTCGCTCGTTCAAACTTACTTCGTTGGTTTCGTTGACATCTGTCACAGAGATCAAGCTATATTTTATGGACTATACTTAATATCACCAACTGTAGTTAAATTACAAGATGGTGTGCCAAAAGGTAAGGTTAAAATTGTATTTTTTTTTTAAATACTCTTTTTGGTAAATTTACTTAATGTTCATTCTTAGAGGGGGAAATACTACAGTAAATTTTAATTTTGATGCCAAATAATGTAAGACATTTTAAAAACCCAGAAAATATATTTTAGAAATCATAATTTGAGATTTTTTTATATACTAGCTGACCCAACGGACGTTCTTCTGTTCAAATAAAATAAAAGGAATTTCCTTTGAAATCGACAGCGGCGCCACCAACCGGATCCAATTGTAAATCTAAACCATTCTCGAATCCCCTTGAACACACAAAAAAAATTATCAACATCGGTCCAGCCGTTTAGTAGGAGTTCAGTAACATACACACGTACAAGGAATATATATATATATATATATAAAAATGGTAGTGTTACTTTTAGGAAGCCACAATTCTTTATTTAATTTAAATTTAGTTGTTTCTCTATAGAGTGACGGAGTAACTCCGTTTTTACAAGCGAGTGTCGTAAAAAACGACTCAGGGATATAATACGAGTATGTATACGTAGGGTACAAGGGTATAACGTATAGCAAGAGAAGAAATTTTCGAAGAAAGACCCTCTATCCACCCGTCTATCAGCGTGATGAACGTGGTATAGTAAATCAATTGCCCTCCTATCCCACCTCCTATATAATTCGGGCAGTGCTGTGAACGCCATCTGCGGCTAACAGACAAAAAAGCAGTAATGTAAATATCATTAGATTTTCTTGTATTTGGTGACAGATTGTTTATATCATCATCACGTCACATCTATACCAATAAATAAAATTGGAGTGTCTGTTTGTAATGTCAAAATAATAGGCTTTTTTCATGCTCACACGGTTATTTGCACGACACCTATGCCTAAAATAGCAATTAAAATTTTTTGTCTGTCTGTCTGTCTGTCTGTTTGTTCCGGGTAATCTTCAAAACGGCTGAACCGATTTCAAAAATTCTTTCACCAATGGAAAGCTATAATATCAGGGCGTAAACTAGGCTATATTTTATCCCGGTATTCCCACGGGAACGGGAACTACGCGGGTAAAACGACTATAACCTATAACCTATAACCGAAGCGAAGCGAGGGCGGATTGCTAGTATAAAATAAAAGAAAAATGCGTTTCAACTAAAGTAATAATAAAAACGTACCATTGTTTTGTATGTATCCCTTATTAAATTATTCTATTATAAATTGCCGGTAATACCAAGTCTTTTGTATTTACGATACAAAGAACAATACAATGTGATATGAGATTTTCAAGACGGGTTTTTCATAAATTATATTGGTGAGTTAAAGTAAGAATTCAACTTGTATAGTAGTTACAATGCATGATGGATATGGATATAGATAGATACCAGCTAAACTACACTTTCTTTATCGCTCTTGGTGGCGCTGATGGTAAGTGATGTTGCCGCTGGATCTTTGCCAGGCCAGATAGATATTTGCTAGGCCGCTGTCTTCCGTGAAGAAAGTGGAGGGAGTGTGAAAGTGTGAAGTGAAATTCGCAGATACTAAAGGCATCACTAAAATTATTAACACGCATACACCCTCAAAAAGTTTGGCTTCTAGCTCTCTCGTTCATCCAACGAAATGCATTAACAAATTGCTACTACTCAGACGTAGATTTTCTCCGAGAGTGTAATATTATTCTAGTGGGACCTGATCAGATATGCAGTTGGGTTTAGGATTTTATTTTGATGATTTCTGATGTTAACGTGAGTATTACACATTTTAAATAAAACTACGGCTTTTATCGCTTGTTGAACGTGAGGCATCTTAGTCCGCCCGTGATCATGAACGCTGCAAAGTGTTTGCAACGTCGGGCAATCAAAAATCAAATACAAACGCGATAAAATCCGTAAAGTAGTTTTATTTAATATTTTATTTTGAGATTTTCTTTTCTTGTATAGGTCAATTTCACTCATATCAAAAAGGAGGTTCGAGCACAACAGTGGCACCTATGTAAGCTAAAATGATGATAATATAACAATATTGTCGCTTTATTCAATCTGTGGATACCTAAAAATATTGTTCATTTAATTCATTAAAAAAACCCATTCAATAACGTTCACGTTTATTTGGCCAACTGAACGATAACTTGTGGCTGTTAGTGGACGACTTATTTTATATGAGAGGCCTAGAAATGACTCAAAAGTTCCTTAGTCATCGTTTATAGCTCCCGCAGGATACGGTTGGATTTCTATTCATAAAAAATGTCAAAAACAATACACAATCTAAATAACATCAAATAAAATGAATCACTATTTTATCGGGTTTAGTTATCCGAATTTACATGACTTTAATATACCATATTGCATAATGTATTACATTATTTACAATACCCCGTTTTTACCGCCCATACTTTCCCGTACGATTCGTAAAAATCGGCTAAGAGCTATCACCGAGAGAATGGGCAACGGCATTTTCCCAGAATAATTATAAGACCAACTGCGGTGATCAACTCACCTCCCAAGGGTAGCGATTAATACCTTATCTTTCTTTGAGTCGGTATATGTCCAGTAGTGAGCGTTGATAGGTTAATATATGAATGGATAACATTATCTATGAAATAAATTATCTATTCACATTTATTTATCAAATTATAGCATTTAAAATAAAACTGTTTTTAGTTTATGGATTTTATCGCAATTGTCAGAAGTAGTTTTTCTGTACCCATGCACACCGAAGTTTTTGAAACATCGGAAAATTAAAACTCAAATAAAAATAGTTATATTTCAAATATGTTATACTCGCGTAAGCATCAGAATTAATTATAGTATTTAATTTTAAATTTAAATCTGTATCTAGATATGATTGCTGAAGAAGGTTGATGGCTGCGACTTATAGTGTAATTTGGGTAAAACCCTTGTTGTGAATTCCATTCTTCGTTCAAGCCCAGATAACTAGATAATACCGCGTAGATCCTAAATACATTGGAGACAACGCTAGAGAATAGTGATAATGTTAATTTTATATTCACGGGTACTTACGTCGTACTTTTTCGTGTGGTGACGGAGTAAGAATATAATTCATCATCAGGCACGAGAGGGCTCTTGCCCGTGGGTGTGGTAAAAGACAACTAAGGGAATACGCATATAACATCTATACAAGAGAAGGAAAACAAAACCTTATACCAACCCGATTCACAGTATGTTACAATAGGTCAATTTCCGTCCTATAGTGCAGGAGGCCCGAGCTCAACAATGGGACGTATATGAGTTGAAATAACAATGATAATAAAATTACGTCAAAAATATTCTCGTTTTGATAATAAGATGTCTAGTTGTGTATGGCGCTTACTCAGAAATATTTACAACTTAAATACACGTATTACATCCGTGAGTACGTAATCGTATCTACAATAATTATATAGATATGATAGTATCTGCTACTACGTTGTCTGTTAGGCGACGTATGAATGATATGTTAGTCATCTTTTTCTGAAACGATGAAACACGTGTGTCGTCACAGGGAATGATTCTAGTCAGAAATAATAACTGTATTATAGCTCTCTGTTGCTGTTTTGTGAATCATACAATAAAGAAATTGGAACAAAGAACTCTCCTCTTTGTTTTAAGTTTTTTATTGCGAACAATAATAATTTTGAATTTTAGTAATACCAAAAATTATTAAGTGCGATGTTTAATCGAAACATTTCAATCATCATCTCAGCACGTACACGTCCCACTAATCTGCTCTGTACTCCTCCACTATGGGAGGGAAATTGACCTTCTATACCACACTGGTCAGACGTGTTGGTACAGGGTTTTGTTTCCAGTTTTTCTTCTCTTGCATAGATATTATATGCGTATTATTCTTTAGTCGTCTTTCACGACATCCACGGTCAAGAGCGGGGGTGTTGAATTGTATTCTTACTCCATCACCACACGGAAAAACACATTTTGTTAAACATTTTGCTGTAATGAATTTATTAAATTTGGCAAAATTGGAGTTATACGTGTCTATGTATACTAGTTTAATGTATTTTTTTGTAAATACTAATAATGGAAGTTCTTATGATGGCTTTTGTGTAGAAGGTTTAGTCTTGTTTACAAAATTACAGATGTGTTTAATCAATATACTGTAGTTGTTCTTATGGCGATATCCTAATACTGCAATGTATGCACCAGCCTAGTGATGATGTCATACGAAGCGACAACAGGTCATTATCCTCCTTTGGGAGCTCTTATACCCAATAATGAACTTTCGTTGGCTCATAGATGTATAAAAATTATTCTAAGCTTTAATGAGATACAGTGGTTTATGATTTTATGAACGCGAAATTCATATGATCCGTGTTTTTTTACTTATACAAACATCTATAAGATTGATCTAGTTTACATTAGTAAAAGGAAGTTATGACTATAGGAATAAACACTTTTATAGAAATTAAGACTTAATTATAATGCTATAAAATATAGCAAAAATTTTCAAATATTACCTATGCATGGGTAATTTAGAGAAATCATTTTTAGAGTATTAAATACCATAAAAATAATCTTGCGTGAGTATAATGAATTATCTGGACACGTGGTAGCATACCAATCCAAGTTCAAGCAAAGAAATGGCGATTCGCACCGTGTGTATATTCACATGAACAATTTCAAACCACCTTTCATCCCTTCATAACTCAAAATCTATTCAACTTAAGCGCACCAAATTTAGTACATATTTAGGTTACATAATAAACTTGATAAATGTTATACAAAAGAGATTGAGATGTTGTCAACCATTTAGGCATAAAACTAGAATGTTAAACAAACAGTCATAATTAAAATACACAATCTTAATCCTTAAAAGGAGAAATCAAAGCGTACGTGATTAGATAGAAACACATTTTATCAATTTAAAGACTGATGAGGCTATTAAGAATTTTTTTTTTTTTGGGACTAATCCCACCACACATTCCCACCACTGTAACTCCTGTAAGCCAGGATCCACAATGGTCTCCGTATAAGACACTGAGGTTTGACCCTCAGGAAGTCCCGGGAATCGCTTTTAATTGTCTTGGGACCCGCAACAAATTTAATTAGAAAAGAAAACAGGAGGAGTTGGAAAGATTCCACTTCCCTCCTATGCAAAGCGGGAGACATGAAGCAAAGTTGGCTGATAAGCCAGTAAATAAGAGTTTGTACAACTAGGTGAAACGCAGCGGTACAGCACCACGGATTGGACAAAGCTTAATGGACCTATTTGTGAGCTTTAGGTTTGATTACAGTAATAGGTATGGCAAAGGCGCCTAAACGCACGGAAATTTTCTCGAGTTGCTACAAGATCCGAATAGTATACTACCCCAGACGTGACATGCATATTATCTAACATGACGTTCCGCTCGTTGCGCCAGAGAATGCACTCCCAAAGGATGTGATGAGCTGTTTGTTCGAAATCGGAGTTTGAGGTCGAACGAGGTGTTCAAAATCGGAGTTTGAGGCTATTAAGAATACCCAATAATTATTTAATTGTCTTATAAAGAAAGTTAAAACATATTATTACCATATCAATACATTATCATCAGCATCATCTCAGTCCACATAAGTCCCACTGTTAGGTTCGGACTGCCTTCACAATAGGAGGGAAATTGACCTACTATACCAAGCTAGTCAGATGGGCTTTTATTTCTCCCTTGCATAGATGTTGTTCGCATATCATATCCCTTAGTCGTCCTTTACAACACCCACGGGCAAGATCTCCGTCTCTATACTCCGTCACCATTTGGAAATACAAATAATTATTATTTTGCAAAATAAACTACGTTTAGAAGAACATACAGATAATGGATAGTATCTATAACATTCAGACCTTAAAAGTATTTTTAAAGGCTCCATGCACTAAGTACTTACTTGGATCACATACTTTCTGGGATGGCGGAATACTTTGTAAACATAAAATTAACGGACATAAACCACATTCAGACGCAAAATAGACGCATGAATAATCACGACTTAGCTCGAATTAATCCCTCATGTGGTGAGGAATTAAGATCACAATAGTTACTATTTTTCCATCACCGTTAGGATCTTAAAAATTGATTATAGAATGAGCAGATGACATCATTGCCAGAGAAGGAAAACTCAAAATGTCATTCCGATATGCCAGCATGCTGTAGTAATATTTTATTGATATTGATCATTTTTTTGGATTACTCAGTAAGATTCAAAGAAATTTTCAACTAATAAATAGCATGAAGTGACTCTTTTGTTAGGTGATATCTTTCTTTAAAAAAATTAAAGATTTTTATGAGTGATAATGGAGTAAGTATACAATTTATCACCCTTCTCTTTCTTGTGGGTGTCGCAAAACACAATCAAGAGATACCCCTACAGAGAGACGAAATATGTCAAGACCCACGATGCCATTCCGTAGACCGAACGATTAGACGAGATATGACCATACCATAGTCGGCCAAATAAGTCATGACCACAGGGCCAACTCGAATTAAAATATGGCAACTGTCTATCCAGCATGAAGTAGGTCAAAATTCGTTGTAATTGTCCAAGCGTGGAACATATTTTTTGGCGTTACGTTAATGGAGATTCTGTCTCTCACAGCCCATGGTAATTGCACTTTATTCCAAGATAAAAGTAGTATATGTGCTGTTCCAGAATATAATCGATCTCTGTGTCAAATTGCATTCAGATCCGTTTAGCCCTTCTGACATAATGGAATAACAAACATTCATCCAAACTTTTGCACTCATAATATTTAAGGTAGTTATAATTCAACAAAAAAAGAATAAAATTAATAATATAAATACATTAGCGATAAATATACATTTAAGATTTTACATGTGTTTTTAATAAATTAAGCTAATACAATAATAACAGAAAAATAGTACAACTAATGTTTAGTACAAAAGTGCTTCCTTACATTATTTCATATGTTCATTAAAGATAATGACTTTAATGAGTCATTGCTTTTCCCTTTTTCATAATGTGATGCAACTATTATAATGTAATAATATGATTATATTTTATTTTCTTCATTTTTTAATTTTTTTCTTTTAAGTTCATATACACTATTGACCATAAGTCTCATGCAAAATAATAGGAAAATTGACCAAGATATATATTGGAAAACTCTATATAAAACCGTAAAACAACAAGGTATACGATTTTATATCCAATTGTCCTTATCTTACCATAATGTCCTCAACATCAAATCCCTTTGCCGTTTTATATGATACCGGCGGGTAGGGAAAGAATCATCATCATCACAGCCCACATACGTCCCACTGTTGGGCTCGAGCCTCCTCCACTATGAGAGGGAATTTGACCCACTATACCATGCTGATCAGACATGTTGGTATAGGGTTTCATTTCGAGTTTGCCTTCTCTTACACAGATGTTATGTGCATATATCCCATAGTCGTCTTTTACGATATCCACGGGCAAGATAGGGAGTGGTGAATTGTATTCTTACTCCGTCACCACACGGAAAGAATAGTTAATTACAGAGAAAATTAAATTATAGTTAATTACAGAGAAAATTAAATTATATTTTACTAGTGACTTAAAGTTCTGTAATGCTTATATTTGTCTTAATATAATTATATGATCAAATAAATCAAAAGTTTCTTAGGCTACAACAAAACACAAAATTAGGTATTTTGATAACGACAACAGTAGGAATGGTATGATAATGAAAATAAGTAATTAATTTAGGTTTTCATAATATTAAATAGCAAACATTACCAAGGGCTATTTAGTGTTGTATACATTCACATTTGTCATGCGATAACTGGTCCTTTTTAATCGAGACTGGGTCCATTGTTGGCTACCAAAAATGATCTTACTATCGAGATTATGCTAAGAAAATCTTGTAATTAAAAGCCATGGAGTATATTATTACCATGATCAACATAAAGAACCCCTCACATCAAGGACTTTATGGTCGATAGCCGCGTCTTTATGTCAGTAGACCAAAGAAGATAAAACGAACAGAGAGAAAAGAAGCCTTTGGAATATTATTTTTGTTTTTATTAAATATAACTAAGCTACGACGGTATTTATAGCAACCCATTTTTATATGTAACTTTATTGGTTGTTTTATTTATTTCACTTATTTAATAATGTATAGCTGAGAGAGAGCGAGAGTGAGCTATGGGTATAACTTAATAATAAGTAACTTAATAACAATAAGTTCATGGCATTATAGTCAAGTTCATCTTTATGTGTTACTAACATATTAGTATATGTTCTATGTAACATAGTTACCACAGTATTAACTTGTTGGCTATTTTATGATTATCTTAGTCGTCTTAACAGTTTAAATGAGAGGTCATTTTATACTACTGCCCAAGAGCAACATTACATAAGTTTAACGGAATTTCAAATACAAACATTTCAACACTTTTGCTATTAATTGCCCGAGGACAACTTCTATTTGTTGTGCTGTAGTAAAGTTATCAATAAGGAAAACTATGATTTAATAATATTGGGATTAGGATAACAATATAGTCAAATATGTTAATATGTTTGAAGAATTGGACATTATTTAACTTGCATCAACATAACGAGGTTACATCTACTCAAGTACCTACTTGCTTACTACGTTAACTTGTTTCGTTGCTGTGCAAGTGACTTTCTAATATAACATAAGATATTTTTATAATGAGCATACCACACAAACACGTCCTATTTGAAGCACAGAATATTTCTATAATTAATAAAACAAGAAATTATTACCTTAAAATTAAAATCGTTGTCGCTCCGACACCGTCAAAAAATAAAATAACTTCACTACCGATGCACTTCAGAAGAAACTCTCAAGAACACCTTTGGAAAAATTTTAAAAGCAACCGCCGAATATAAGTTTACGTGTGGAAAAATATTTGGATAGTTTAAATGGTTAAAATAGCTAGTTTATATTATCGGTGGTATTTAATTAGCGTGAGTGTCGCGAGCACGTCGAAAACGTCGACAGAGTAAAGCGAAAGAGCGACACGCAGACTGGCGGCGGCTAGGCAGCGCGTGTACTAAGTGGCGAGCAGTGGCCGGTGGCGCATCGCTGCCGGCCGCCGCGAGACTCTGCCCCGCGCGTGCGCTAGACCAGTTCCGACCCGACAGCCTCCCGCGCGCTTCCATCAGCCTGCACCACCAATGCACTCCTCCTCAATAGCATCAACATCTCATTGACACCATGCAACTACATAATTACTGAATATTCCTCATTCTCAAACATACGTACGAGGTTGCTTCATAATTATATTGCCATAAATGAGTGATTGTTGATCAATAACTTGGATAAATCTCTGGTTCAAATGAAGTCCTAATTTAAATGTCTTTGTGGAAGCATGGACTTCGAATTTGTGGCTGATCGACGATAATAAGTACGCTCGTTACTTGAGCTATGGGGAATAAAACAGATATTTATGAAGAATCAAAAAGTTATTTATGAGCTTCCTTCCCCTTCGGGTAAAAAGTCTTATATTGATAACAAAAATTATAATATACATGGTTACAGTCTACGCATTCCTCATTTTCCTTTGTTATAAGCATAGTTATGCTACGCTCGTTTTTTACGCTAGTTTCAGTGGAATGTCATTCTTCGTCGGAGTGCCTGCCATCTGAACCTGCTCATCAGCGGTCTTGGATTAGACTAAATGTCAGCCTAGTTGAGTGTGATGGTCGGCCCAAGGATGATAGGGAGAGCATACGATGGGTTATGGGGGCACGCACCGCTCTTTCACCGCCCCCGGACGGAACGGACGGCGTGTGTCCAGACCATAGCTCACCTGGACAAAAAAAGGTGGTTGAGAGTATTGACCACCCACATTCACTCTTTTGAAGTTCTTGACAATTGGTAACTGATAGTATAGCATTTGAGATGCGCATTTCGTATATTTCCGAAAATCTCACCAAAATCCACCGTAGCTAAACACACAAATGTACATGTTTGCCTAAGGTGGGTTTTGATACAGGAGAGGGTACCCTGCGGGGGTATTTCGTCGTGCCGACCACTGAGGACAAGAAATTCGGTACCGGTGGTCGGCTCCATGGCGAAGAAGAGGGTTTACGGTGAGTTATGGGGCCGCGCGCCGTCCTTTTGTCACCCCGGACGGGATGGACGTCGTGTGCGCTGACCGTGACCCACCAAAAAAAAGGGTGGGATTGATGATGTTGAAACAACCAGAAGCCCAATTTTCTGAGGGTATTCGGGTGGGTTTTGGTGATTTCGGGTGCTTTTAGTATCATTGCACATACAATGATACTAAAAGCCTCACTTAATACTAATTCACGCTGCCTTCACTTTCTTCATGGTAGGAAATGGTCTAGAAAAGGTCTATGAGCGGCAGTATCACTTACCATCAGATATGCTGTTTGCTCGTTGGCAACAACAGTAACAAAGAGAAAAGAAATAAAATGGCTATTAAACATGTGGTTTTATAATATTAAAATATACCTACATGTTAAAAAAATCTTCTATTTTGCTATTTTAAATAAAACTACTTTCAAGGATATTTTTAGTTATTGACTAAGATTTTTATAATTATCTACCCACTACAGAAAATGATAATTATAAAAATCTGTAAAAACGTTGACTTGTTTGGACGTCAGAAATCTTAGTCCGCTCGTGACCATGAATGCTGTAAAGTGTTCGAAACGTCGGGCAATCATAAATCAAATACAAACGCGATAAAATCTGTAAAAGTAGTTTTATTTACAATGTGTAGTGCTCGCGTGAACATCAAAATTCTTTACTATTTTACTTAAACTAAGACTTTTGAACGTTTAAAAATTTTGCCGAAAAGGGAAGAAAGACTTGAATTGAGATTCAATACTAACTCGTCTGTCTGGCGTGGTATAGTAGGTTAATTTCCCTCCCATTGCGGGAAAGATACCAGTCCAGTAGTGGGACGTATATGATCTGTGATGATGATAAAAACTTTTTCCAGAATTCAAACCTGCGATTATGAGTTTTGGGGTTGAATTGTCTCCTTTTCTTTTTTCTCTCTTACTGTCTTCAAAAACCTGCCATAACAATGATTATTATAACTTTAGTAATGAAATTTATTGGCAATTATAACATGTATGCACTAGGGAATTCATAAATCAAAGCACTAAATATTAAATGTCACTGGAAGTATCTAGATGTAGTCACATATTTTACATGTCATAGTAATAAATATCTGCTAATGGCCCCAGATGCCCTTATCAACTAAGTGGAACAAGGAGTAAATATCACCGGTACTTAATTCGTTCAACTCAAGTCTTAAACTGCCTATAGGTATAGTTTCTTTGTTGTTTTTAAGCTCGAGTTTCCAATTATTACATAGAAATGGTGTGATTGAAATGATTTTTTTTTAGACTTGGTTATTAGACCACTAATTAGCAGAAGACAGAAAATATTGGTCATCTTTGGAGGAGGTCTTTACATTCCATTGAGAGGGGTTCTTGTAAATAAATAATTTTCTACACAGTGAACTTTTAAGAAAACTTAATTTTAAATAAAATACAACAAATAATTTTAATGAGGAGATTTTAATGAGGAGGAGGAGATGACTCTCCCGTGGCTGTCACTGTGTGGAAGAGAGGGGGTGGGGAATTATATTCTTACTCATTCACCACACAGAAAGAAGTTGATATGCTATTTGAAAACTTCTATGTGAATACAAGACCCTTTATTTGGTGACAATAAAAGGAACTGTTTCTTAGAATTTCACACTAAATAAATAATTCCAGCATCTATTAACCTATAGACTTCCATTGGTGGACGTAAGCCACCCTAAATCGGGGGTAATACCACAATCGCCACGCTTGATAAGCGGGTTGGCGCTCACAGTATGATGTTATTATAGATTTGTCTGTTAATTATCGGCTTTTACGATCCCGACGGGTAAAGCAAGGGGTAATGATACATTGCATCCTTAACCGTGGCCATACGGAAAAATAAATTATTAATAATTATAATAAACGATTGAATGTAATTAATAAAAAAAAAACCTGGGACAAAGTTGTTTTATTCAAATCATGGCAATGTCATACCGGTAGTACATGAAAGAGCATAAGTATTTTCTACAATATTTGGCAACGTCATAACCGTAGAACATAGGTTTTCAAGAAAACTGAAAATGCAAATACTTTTTTTTATTTTTTTTTTGACTCCCTAGGATAACCATTAAACTGGAAAAAATGAAATAGAAATGCATTTTACAAAAAAAATATATTGCCAATTTAAGGGTTAAAACGCCAAGATACCAGTAAGTTAGCACACGCTCGAGGTGTGCCGCGTGGTCGGGGGAACGCCGTGAACTCGTTGCGATTATCAGTACCGACCTGACACTGCCGACCATCGCCAGGGAGATGCTCGACAGCATCAGGAACTGGGACGCGGTCGCCGCCTTCTGTGAGGCCATCATCTCACGGAAGGAGGCGGCGGTTCTTGCGCGAGAGGACCTCCTCTTGGTTGATACGTTCCGCCGCCGGTGACTCGGGCGGCGCAGGTGCGAGTACCTGGGCGCAGGTGCGAGTACCTGCGCCTGATGCCGCCCTAGCCGAGGCCGCGGGTGACCGGACCGGGGAAGTTAGTCCGTCACCCGCAGAGAGGCTGACCGCGCGACGGCGACCGACGTCCCGCGGCAGGGACATCGAGAAGTGAGGGTATCCGAAAGGGTATTCCGTCGGGCCGACCACTGACGACACTGCTCCGGTAGCCCAATGACGAAGGCGACGTAGGTACGGGTGGGTTATGGGCCCGCGCGCCGTCCTTTTGTCACCCTGGATGGAGTGGACCACGAGCGCGCTTACTATAGCCGACCCATAAAAAAAAAAGATACCAGTAAATTAGGGTTTCGTAATAAGTAAAAGTATTTCATTAACCTTAATCTAACCCACCCTGACTTGAACGCATGGATTTCATCGCCAGGTCTTTCATTTTAACACAGTTTACGAAATCTTCTGCCTTCAGGTCTGTAAGAGATAGTAGATGCCTGCGTTCTTTAATTCCCTTCTAATCGTATTGTAAACAAAGCCGCTGCTTGTCATAGCGTTTTTTTTTACTTTCAAACGATAGCAAACGAACAAATAGTACACCTGATGGTAAGTGTTGCCTCCGCTCATGGATCTTTACTAGGTACTACTACTACACCCTCAGTAAATTGGGCTTCCGGCTCTCTCGCTCATCGAACGAAGCGCAGTAACAAATTACTACTAATCACACGTTGATTTTCTGCGAGAATGTGGTACTACTCTGGACAGACCGGTCCGCGGCTGTAGACAGACAACTGTCAACAGTGTGGACCTACCACTACGCGTAAATAGATGTACGTCCTACTGCCGGGATTGAGCCTCCTCCATAATGGGACGAAAAGTGACGTACTGTAACCGCGCTGATCAGACGTGTTGGTACAGACTTTTATTTCAAGTTTTCCTACTCTTGCATAGATGTTGCATGCATATTACAATTCCTTAGTCGTCTTTTACGACACCCACGGGCATGAAAGAGGTTGGTGATTTGTATTACTCCGTCACCACATAGAAAAATAATGGTCATAGTAATAGGAGATCTAAAAAAACGTTTGACCGTATTTAGCTATGAACAGCCATCATCACTTATAGTACTAAGTGAGCCACTTCCTCGTTAATAATTACCATAATTTTTCATTGGCCATTTGTTTTAGAGTATAAATTTGGGCGAATTAGCAGTTACTTAGCAAAATCATTAGCGCCAGTTCAATTCGTTGAACGATATCTTTTAATGTAAACATATACTTGATGAGTTATACAAAAAGGCAGTTTAGAACTATTGTAGTTATTTTTAATACGCCATGCTTTTCACACTTCACCACATACGCGTAATCTTTACTTGCGAAAAACTCTCTTATCTAATGTAAGTAGGTGTGTCTGATTACCTCTATTACGTCAAGAGTTTCAATACATAATAATTACTAAATCAAATTTGTTAATTTATTTATATTTAGTAGGTATTAAGATTGTTTTTATTACGAGTAAGACTGTTTTGTTTATATTTATATAACATTTCTAAGCGGAAAAGTTTAAAGCTTATTGAATAATATGATGGCGTAATCTGACAACATAACTGCAAAATAGAGAAAATATTATTGTCTTGTACAATCATATTATTCTATACCCAGTGTTTGAACCTAAGATCTTGACAATCGCACGCCTATATCACTAGACCAAGAGTGAAGAGTTCCTTAAGTATAGGTCGCGAGCGAATATCGGTTGAGGCCCCAATCATAAGATAGTCCAATATGAAAAAAAAAACACAAAACATTCATAAGGACTGCCGATAGAAGTGTAAACTTAAAACTATGAACAAATAATTGTTATTTTTGGATATTGAAATTAATTCTTTGATCTAAAATTAAAAATGGTAAATTTATTTTTTTACATTTATCTAGCTTGAACATATATCGCCACAGATATAGCGTGGCATTTTACAAATATAGTGTTGGTTTTAACACGTCACGTGACCACGTTGATGACGACTTACATGAATTTACTGTCCATCTAAACCTGTCTATAGAAGGTTTCACTTAAAAAATAGGTACTTTGAAACAATCTCTCAATTGGTCCATGTTGTAGAATTGCTTAGCGTCGGCGGATATTTTGTTCCCTTTGACCATAGAAACTAGGCAATCTCAGCGTTACCAATATTTTATGCTTCCTTTTTAAATCGGCCTGGTCCCGAATTCGACAGTTTTATTAAGTGGGTCGCAGTTCAATTAAATTTCGCAACCACCGCATCGGACCAAGGGGACAACCATATTGATGCTGTAACAATTAATTCTATGATAATCGCAGAACTTTAAACAGCTTTAAAATAGATAATCTATTTTGACGTCAAGCGTGTACAAATTATATTTTTATTAGCGCAACCTAATAACAAACATGTAAGAAACATGTGTTCCGTTACAGCTAGATACCATTCTGTTGATAACTACAAATAGGACGACCTTTGCCCCGCATTGGGCATATTATAGGTTGTTGCTATTTGCCTGCTCGGAAATTTCATTATCATTTATACGCTTATTTAATCACTAATTGGCTTTTTTATCAGTCGAATATTTGGGTCGATCACCGTATCATTCTATTTTTTTAAGTTTTACTTGTTTTAGGTATATAGTATTTAAAAAGGCGAAACTTAAGCAGGTAAGTTTAATATAAGTTGAAGTATCTTAAGATACTAATCTCAAGATACATCTTTAAAGCTTTATTGCTACTAATGATACGATCTTAAGATAAAGGGTTTTAACCAAGAGTCGGCAACTAAATTTATGAAAGCTTTGCTTTGAAAAAAATCCTTGGTTGTCCTCATTTTAGTACATAGCTTTTTTTTTTTTTTGGGTGGGTCCCGGTCGGCGCGCCTCCGCACCGCTCCGGAGCAGGTTTACTTGTCGTCAGTGGTCGGCCCGACGGAATACCCCCTACGCGGGGTACCCTCCCATCGACCGACGTCCCCCCCTCGGGGAGGACGTCGGTCTTTCCTCACGCGGTCGGCCTCTCGGCGGGTGACGGACTAATCCCCGGTCACGTCACCCGCGGCCTCGGCTAGGGCGGCATGAGGCGCAGATAGTTGCGCCTGCGCCGCCCCAGTCGCCGGCGGCGGATCTCCTCATCGAGGCTGCGCTCCACGCGCAGACGATCCGCCGCCTCCTTCTGCGAGATCACTGTCTCGCAGAAGGCTGCGACCGCGTCCTAGTTCCCGATGCTGTCGACCATCGCCCTAGCACATATCTTATGTTTACAGAGACATTAACCGCTGGTTTTCGAACTGAGCTAATCAAAAGAGTTGCCTTAATAATTTACAGAGGTGAATCGAACGTCAAATAAAATGTGATGCCGGGACAGTCCCGGTTGTCGTAAACACCTTGGACAATCAATATAGCTCTTCAGTACCCTGAAATATCCTGACATCAGGCATTATTATGGAACGTAGTCATCCCTTTAGAGTGCATAGACGGCAGTTGCTTCTAAAAAAAATAACTTCTGTCAAGATTAAAATAAAAAACTGACTCCAAAACAATTGAAAACAATAAAGGTTCAGAGGATGTTTTACTACGGTGTCGACGGAGGCAGTGTGCCTGTTGGCCGGGACTCCCCCGTGGGACCTGGAGGCGAAAATGCTCGACGGTTTGTATCGGCTGGTGTCGGGGGTGCGAGCGGAGGGCGGTGTGGTCTCTTTAAGGGAGCTCACCGCCTGGCGCGTCGACGCCCGCCGAGACATCATTGCCCGTTGAGCAGTCCGGCTGGAGAGGCCACAGTTCGGTGTGCGGACCGTGGAGGCCTTCCGGCCGGTGCTGATACAATGGCTAAAACGGCGGCACGGGGTGCTCTCCTTCCGACTGGTGCAGATTTTGACGGGGCATGTGGGGCATATGGGGCGTAAATTAGAAGAAATGGATGTCAAAATTCATCCAGAGCTATTAAGCATAATGATGTTGTACAGTTTACCTACAAATTTCGATAGCTTCCGAACGGCAATTGAGTCGAGAGATGTTCATCCAAGTCCTGACAATTTAAAAATAAAAATCGTAGAAGAATACAAAGCAAGAAGGCAAACCGAAATGAGTGAACCTCAGACTTCAGAAGCATTCTACACAAAGACGAAGAAAAAGGTAAAATTTTGCAAGGATTGCAATAACAAAGGGCATTCCACAGAAGCTTGTTGGTCAAAGAAGAGACCCAATAACCCCAATAAACCTAAAGGTCAAGAAAAGACATATAACATCTGTTTAACAAGAGAAATGTCGAAATGTAAAGGCAATTTATGGTGTCTTGACAGTGGCTGTACGTCACATATGACGGGTGATAAAAGTATACTCCATAACTTAATCCCCACGACTGACATTCTAAAGCTAGCTTTAGAAAAGCATACGACCGAAGTTAAAGGGAAAGGAAAAGCTGAACTTTATACAAAGGATCGACGCTATAAAATTAGTCTTTCTGACACACTATATGTACCTGATTTGTCGAATAATCTAATTTCTGCGGCAAAATTACGGATCATGACTATAAGGTTCTATTTGAAAAGGAACAAGCTAGTGTCACAAAAGGCAGCCAAACTGTATTAAACGCTAACAGAAGAAATGGATTATACTATCTTGAATTTGATAAACCAGAAGAGACAGCAAACTTCACGACTAGTGATGAAAGCGAAATTATGAAATGGCACAGGAAATTAGATCACGTCAATGAAAGAGACCTAAAAGAAATGGTTAAAAATAAAATGATGCGAGGACTCGACTTTAAAGAAAAAACTTTGATTACTTGTGAGACTTGTATCAAAGGAAAATTTTCCACTCTACCATTCCAAAGCCATGGACAAATAATCTCTACCGAAGTGCTCCAGATAATTCACAGTGACGTGTGTGGCCCATTTGAGAATGAATCAATGGCCGGATCAAAGTATTTCGTAACATTTATTAACGATTATACAAGATACTGCTGTGTATATTTCTTAAAAGAAAAGAGCGAAGTAATCGATAAATTCAAGGAATATAAAAACTATGTTGAACAGTTTCATAAGAAGAAAATTCTAAATCTACAATCTGATAATGGAGGCGAATACAGGTCAAAAATGTTTGACAAATTCCTCAAAGATAACGGTATAAGCCGAAGACTATCTGCACATTATACCCCACAGCAAAATGGTATGAGTGAAGGAAAAAATCGGTCGCTGATGGATAAAGCCAGATGTCTAATGCTAGATGCCAATATCCCTAAAAAATTTTGGGCAAATATAGCAGAAATAGAGCTTTTGTGATGAACAAAAACCAAAGAGGAAAACTCACAGCCAAAGCCACAGAAGGAGTATTCTTGGGATATGCGGAATATTCAAAAGGTTTTAGAATCTATATACCTGAAAGGGATGATGTTGTTATCAGCAGAGATGTAAAAGTAATCGAAAAGATGCATTATGGCGGTACTCCTGCTGAGAAACGCGAAGATCTTTCTCCAAAACCTGAAACAGAACAAATTGAAATTGAAATTCCAGGAAAAAGAAACAAAATTAATGAGAACTTACCTTTTCAGGAACCTAACCCCCCTCTATTCCAGCTCTAGTCAAGATCCTGTTGATGAACCATCTCCCTCAAGTGGAAGACCACAAAGAGACGTGAGACCACCAGCATGGACCAAAGATTATGTGTTAAGTCGCTGCGTGACCAAGTTTACGTCAGAAAATAATGACGACTATGACTGCCCTTTACTCGCATACAAAGAAGCTGTGACTGGCATCGACAGACGAAATTGGGAGAAGGCGATACAATCTGAAATGGAATCATTACAGAAAAATATCACCTGGGTATTAGTTGACAAGTCAGAAGCCAAAGGACACAAAATACTGTCGAACAAATGGGTATTTGGGATTAAAGATGACGGTACGTACAAGGCTAGATTAGTCGTACGTGGATGCGAGCAGAGAGGACACCTAGATTTTGAAGATATTTATAGCCCAGTAGTAAGTCAATCTGCATTAAAAACTTTATTAGCAATTGCCGCATCTAAATCTTACTACTTCATGACATTTGACGTCAAGACAGCTTTCTTATACGGAGAGTTAACAGATGAAGTTTATATGAAATTACCTGTTGGCTATGAGACTGACTGTAATACTACTGAAGTAGTTTGCCGATTAAAAAAATCGTTGTACGGATTAAAACAAGCTCCATTTACATGGAACAAAACTTTTACCCAAGCGATGTTTGATTTGGGATTCAAGACAATCAAAATAAACAGATCGATGCGTTTTCATAAACGAAGATAAGTCAATAATAATCGGACTATTCGTTGATGACGGACTTGTCATAGGAAAAGACAAGAAAAAGATCGAAGTTATTTTGAAGAAACTTGAAACCAAATTTGAAATGAAAAAGAATGAAAATCCAAGTACTTATCTGGGTATGGAAATAAAAAACTCAAAAGAAGGAATAATTCTTACTCAGAGATCCTACATAAATGACGTACTGGAAAAATATAACATGAAAAATGCCAAACCTTGTGACACGCCCGCAAGTAGCGATTCAAAGTCGATACAGGAAATTGCCCAGGAGAAGGAATATCCCTATAGGGAAGCAGTGGGAAGATTACTGTACTTGTCTACCAGAACCAGACCAGATATCGCGCAAGCGATCAATCTAGTTAGCAGGAAGGTCGAAAACCCCACTAGAGAAGACGTCACAAAAGTCAAGAAAATATTCAAATATTTAGTGGGAACCAAAGAGAAAGGCATTTTGTTCAAACGAAACAAACCGATAGAGAACATCGATGCTTACAGCGACTCGGATTATGCTGGAGAACCATTGACGCGAGGAAGCACTTCTGGCTCCGTGCTAATCATAGCCGATGGACCAATATCATGGGCATCCAAGAGGCAGTCTATAGTAGCGCTATCGTCGACTGAAGCCGAGTACATAGCCACAGCAGACTGTTGCAAAGAGGCATTGTATCTCAAATCTCTATTACAAGAAATAACCGGTTTGGACATAAAAATAAATTTGCATGATGATAATCAAAGTTCGATTCAACTTATGATGTCGGGATCCTTCAACAAAAGGTCGAAGCACATAGACGTGCGGTACCATTTTATACATGAACACTTAGTGCATGGATTAATAAATATTAGCTACTGTCCCACAGAAATTCAGTTAGCTGACGTAATGACAAAACCATTGTCAAAAGTAAAGTTTGAAAGACACTATGCAAGATGCATGTATAGAAACATGTCTCGGCAATATGAGTGAACATCAGGAGAAGGTGTTGGAAGGTCGTGATGCTGTCCACGTATACTTGTCTATGATGCACTGAATTTGAATTTGTATTATGTTCTTTTTACTTTTGATGTGCGGTGTCATTATGAAAAAGAAACATAGAGATATATTAAAATATAGGTACAATTAAAACACAATGCTTTTAAGTATTATTTACGTTTTAATTAATTGCTATAGCCGCTAGTCCACGCTATCACATTTTACGCATGAATATTAATATTTTTATATTTATAATGTATTGCAATTCAGTTGCAACAAAACTGGCACGAAAAGAATGAAAATATATTTCATACAAAATGAAATTGTAATCATGTCGCTCGTTCAAACTTACTTCGTTGGTTTTGTTGACATCTGTCGCAGAGATCAAGCTATATTTTATGGCCTATAAAAATATACATTAAAAAAGAAGGTGGTGCCAAATCCAAGAATTTTCTTTCTACAAATCTGGACTTTTTCGTCGAATTTGCTATCTTAAACGCCGCATAACGCTCAAATAATATTTTTTATTTACCGTTTGACCCTCTGACAAGAATTCTGAGTGCACTACACCGCGATAGTCAAAGAAAACGGTCAACATGACTTTGATTTTTGGTCGACTTTGGTGTGGTTTTTTCGGTTTCGGTTCAGTTAGAAGTCGCCACTCCGAAGCTTGTTGACTAGTTTGCATGTCAAACTCGTAAATCCACGTCACGTCACCAGTAACAATGCGTTTCTTGAATGTTGGGTTGGCATTGACTCGTTCTAGCTCACTCTCCCGAATCTAACTCAATCGCAGCGACTCTCATGCGATTGAGTTTTTGGAGATATTTCAGGTCTTTTGGGACTAGCCGAGCGGAAACATGTTTCATACCCAAGTGATTATTTAAAATGGTACGGATCGACTCGTGAGACACAGAAAGTACGGCGCCTATCTCTCTCAAAGTTGGATGAGGATTTTCAGTCGCTGATGGCCTACCAGAGCGAGGCAAATCTTCCGTCACATCGCGACCGCGTTTGAACGCTTTATACCACTCATAAGCACGTGTTTTTGATAAAGTCGATTCACCGTAAGCCTTCTGTAACATTTTCAGTGACTCCGAACACGAAATTCTATTGGCGATGCAAAATTTAAGACAAATTCTTTTTTCGATATCACAAATTCTTTTGTCCATTATGAAATTCACAATACACACTAGATATGATATAACTAAAAACAGCACCGTATTTAATATAAATAACAGATGCAACTCAAACTCCGCCCCAAAATGGAAAACAGTTGTACCAATCTAACAACAACAAAGAAAACCAAAATTTGAATTTGGAACCATAAACAAATCATCCATTCTCAATACTTTCTTGACTGAATGTATGTTAATATTACGGGTTGAGAGCCCTCAGCGCTCACCCACCAGTCCGGGTAAAGTTGTCACAGCCATCTGAGGCTAACAACTAAGTCACACAAAAAAAAAATATGTTATTATAACAAAAAACTGTGTATACAATCTGTACATAAGTAATTTAAATGTTAATTTATAAAATCTTATCATGGTCACACAGGTCTATGACCTAAACGAACATAATAATACTGAAATAGTGTTATCAGATATTCTTAATTCTTATTCAATTCAATCATATACAAATTATTTATCTCATTTTTCTTAAACTTTATAGACTTGGCGACGCGGCTTTAACGCGGTAGATATTTGCTACCAGTTTAACTTAAATAACGCAGAGTATTAAAATTAAAATACAACATGTATATCTAGCATGGCAATTATGGTGTTACCTCCATAGGAAGGCATGTATGGAACTCGTCGGTCACTTACTGAACTGTAATACACTTTAAAACCACAGCCCCTCTTCCGTGCGGGAGCTGAACAAATCATCTGTTGATATTCTTAACCCCTATCCTATAAAGAGGCCTGAGTCCGACAGTAAACATAAATAGGCTGGTTAATGAATGAGAATGGCACAAAGTTTTGTTTATAGTAGTCTATTGCCGATACCGCACGGCGTTGTAATAATACAATTGACAATTTCGTTCTATCTCGCGGGTGCTGAAAATACAGCTAAAAAGCATCCCTTAGTGGAAATGAGAGACTGATAGTTTATGGGCGACGCCCTAGCGGCGCTTTGTTGCTGTGGCATCAATAGATGATAGTACCTGAAATGGTAACTGTTGAACGGGCCAGCGAATTTAGGGATCCGTATTGCTATCGGTGATCAGCCTAATTGTAGATAGGAAAGTTGCACGATAGGTTATAAAACTGCACGGAGATCTTTCCTCACTCTGGTTGGTTCGAATAAGATGTATTCAGAACATACCCTGTCAAAAAATAAGTAACACAATTGCAAAAGATGGAAAAGTTGAAACGATAACCTATACCAATTCCTATGACCAGTTTGGTACAGTAAATCATTTTGCCTTTTTATTGTGATGGAATCTCGTATCCAATACTGGATTGTATATGAGCTAATGAAGAAAATGTAGTCTAGAAAGTATTAAATTATATATATATATATATTCTAAAATTATAAAGTAAATTTATTAAGGTTTAGGTAAATACCTGTGCAATAAAACAATAAACTGAGCTCTTGTTCGTGTGGCAAGAAGAATAGGAGGTCTACTACCCTTGATATTTCATAAATGGGGTTTAGGATCGAAGTCATTCAAATTTGAATGAGACACTATTGCATCATTGCAATCGATTTCAATAGATTTATTACTATGTTTTAAAAATATTTTTACTGTTTAAAAAAAAAAACAACGATATCGATTCGAATTGGCAGCTCATCGCTTAGGAGTCAGATTTCCTTTTATCCTATCCCATATTAACCTTATTCATTTTTCCTTTCTTTCTTGAGATGTTCGGTATATTAAATAGTCGTGGGCAAGTAGTGGGTCTCCCTTCCTTACTTCCATTTTTTAAATAAAAGTAAGTAAAAAGAAGTAACGAAAGTTATAGTAATTTAGTTGAAAACTTAAATAAGAATAAATAACTATATAAAGTAAACAATGCATTCCATAAATCTTATCGAGAAAAATACCCCCGATAGATAAACGTGGTATGAATAATAGAATTCGACAAAGGCGGCATATTTAATGAAAAACTCATGCAGTTCAATACCTTGTGTATTTTTCCTTTTAAAGATAACGACTGCAATCAATATTAATCAATATTGGATAAAGACGGAGACAGCTATTGATTCAAATTTAAGATTAACTATCTCATAAAAAGAAAGATTTTCCGTGTGGTGACGGAGTAAAAATACAATACACCACCCCCTTTCTTGCCCGTGGGTTAAAGACAAGGGATTAAATATGCATATAACATCTATCTAAGAGGAGAAAAATCGAAATAAAATCCTATACCGACCATCTGTGGTATAGTAGGTCAATTTCCTTCCTACTGTAGGAGGTTCGAATCCAAAAGTGGGACATATTATAGCTGATATAATGAAAAAGAAAGATATGCGTCATATTCGAATAAAATTACATACTAAATCTTAACTACAAATTTCAGGCGTACATAAAATTCAGTTGTAATATGAACCGCACCGTTTCGCTTTAATTAGAAAATTTTGACGAAGTTTCTTGATGATTAGCAACTCTGACACTCTCGAGTGCTATTATTAAGATTAGAAGTTGAATATATTATATCTTTAACTAAAATTTAATATTTGATGGTGCGTTATATTTTGTTATCTGACTTGGCGATGATATCTCACGTATTGTGACGGGTTGAGGTACAATACACCACCAACACTTATCTTCCCATATGAGTAGTAAAATTGGATTGCTTAGAAGGCCTATAACCAACATTGATTGAAAGGTTGGTATTTGCATAGTCAAATATCAGACTATCAATCAATGTTAAATTCAGACAGCATAGACATAAATAATAAAAAATTAAGAAGAAATGTCTCACTCTATCTTTATATTTATAACAAAAATTTGTGATCAGTTATACCTGTTTATAAATATGACATTAGCAAACGTCACAGCTCGTGCGACATTTGATAAACGACAAGCAACATCAATTACCAATAACAACGATACGTAATCAGTACTTTCTGTATTACGTTTTAAGGGCGTCTATTACACCAAGCATGAAGTTCGATGTAGTATTCGGTCTAGCATTGATTACTTATTGTTGAAAGCTCGGTGATACGTTATAAGATTTTTGAATTACGTGTACTTTGTCAAATTGAATAGAAACATGCTAATTCTGTTGTCGAAATGACGTCATAATTAAGTAACATTACGTCAGTTTTACTATACCTACATATATACAACTCATCATCATCATCATCTTGCTCTTATCCCAATTACTTGGGGTCGACGCAATATGTCATCTGTTTTGACATATTGCAAAAAGTTTCGGCAATGACTTTTACGGCCGCCTGCCTGACGTCAACCCTCCTTGGGAATGTAATCGTTGACCCAAATGGTACCAGATGGAGTTGGTCCGGGTCAATCTAGGGCTCTTAGTCGTCTTTTACGACACCCAAGAGCAAAGCAAGGGCTGGTAGTATTCGAAGCCGCTACCACACAGCACATATATACAACTATGTACAATTTTTTTTACTTGTATATCTATTAAACTTTAGAACTCTACCGTACTAAACAATGTTGGTGGCTACTAAAAGCATATTTTATTCCATCTAAACTGACAGCCGGATGGCTGTCAGTTTAGATGGAATGGAATGGATGGAATCGAGACAAAATTTTAGTTTCCCCTGGAAAAAACGAGAATTTCAATTCAGTGAAAGTTACTCCAGAAATTTAAACGTAGTTTTAAAATTTTTGATAAATTGAGGTTGACGTTCTTAACATATTGATTATTATCATTATTTTTTTTTTTAAATAGACAACACACTGCATTAAGGAAATAATCCTTGTGTTGCGCGGGACTTTACAAATATATTTAACGGACACAGATTACATCCAGACTCAGAAAAAACAATTTATGAATTGCACAAAGTATTGTCTTGCATGGGATTCGAACCCACGACACTGGCACGGTAGCTCGGTATCTTAACCACTACGCCACATGTGTGTTTGTTTGTATCATTTCATTGTCTTTAAATGTAACTCTCTTTAGATATTGTCGAATATTATTAATATGCCATGCAGCTAAGGCTGAATAAATCTATCGTTCAGATAAACATTATTAATAGAGGCATACCTCAAAAAGTATTTGTAGAAACCCAAGATATCTTGTGAATACTTATGACTCATATCGTTCAATCACATCGCACGCATGTACACAACACAGTTTAATACACAGTGTTTGTCATACACTTATATCGATTCTGGATTGAACTGAATAACTTCTATTCATACTATTCATAATCTAAAATGACTCATTGACAAAATACATAATACATATCTGTTTCCCGTAAAAGGCACGTCAGAAATAAAATGCACCTGTCTGTATTTGGTTTATAATAAAAAAGGTAATGATGAGAGGTTTAATGTTATAGACAGTTGCTACTAATACCGAAACCACAAATATCATCAATAAATTTATATCATAGTGACTTAAAAACTTTCCGTGTGGTGATGGGGTAAAATACAATTCCTCCCTCCTTTCTAACCTGTGGGCATCGTATAAGACGACTAAGGGATTTTAATATGCACATAACATCTATGCAAGAGACGACATCAACCCGTCTGACCAGTATGGTAAAATCAATTTTCCTCCTATTTTCGAGGAGACTCCATAGTGGGACGTATAGGAGTTGATAATCTAATTTTGGGATTCACATCATAATTCCTCTAAGGTAGCCAAACCACACATTTACTAGTACTAACTACATACATAGACAGCTAAAATAAAACTGCATTAAAAGCCGTATCGAGTTGTGGGTTTTTTTTTTTATGGGTGGGCTATGTAATGTATATATGTAAGCGCACGCGCGGTCCAGTCCGTCCGGGGCGATGAAAGGACGGCGCGCGGGCCCATAGCCCACCCGTACCCACGTCACCTCGTTGTTGGGCCGACCACCGGAGCAGATGTGACTTGTCGTCAGTGGTCGGCCCGACGGAATACCCTTTCGGGTAACCTCTCACCTCTCGACGTCCTGGGACGTCGGTCGCCGTCGCGCGGTCAGCCTCTCTGTAGGTGACGTACAATTCCCCGGTCCGATCACCCGCGGCCTCGGCTAGGGCAGCATTAGGCGCAGATACTCGCGCCTGCGCCGCCCGAGTCGCCGGCGGCGGAACGTGTCGCCGAATAGAAGCTCTACTCGCACACGATCCGCCGCCTCCTTCCGTGAGATAACGGCCTCACAGAAGGCGGCGACCGCGTCCCAGTTCCTTTTTTCATATTTTGCGTGTTAATAAAAGATTTTTCTTTCTTGACCTATATTAAAAACTAAAAAAGTCTTGAACGAAACTTTGACGAAAGAGTTAAGAATTTCAAATTGTTGATAATAGTTAAATAGTCCCACGAGGGCGGGATAATACTGGACAGTTCTCTGCAGTTAACTTAGTCGGTTTTTGCGATTCTCATGGCAAAGTAAGAGGTTAAAAAAATAAGTCTACTAGGCATGTCTTTGAAGTTCTGTAGTTTTCATATTTCATGTTTATTTTGCGATTTTGAATTTGAAACTGTTCTATATTCGAATGTGTTTAAATTTTGAATCTCAAAACAGTTGAAAGTATTAGGATTAATACTATTATTTAGTCACAGCGTCGATTGGAATCTGTCAGGTTACGTACGAAAATGAATCTTTCTAAGGAAAATGTTCGTGCAATAATTTTCTACAACTTTAGAAGAGGCCTGACACGGCTTCAGTGTTTTGAAGAGCTAACATTTGTATTCAGTGATGAATCCCCATGTCTGCGGACTGTCGAACGCTGGTATTTAGAATTCCAGCGTGGACATACTAGTGTTAGTGACAAATCTCGCGAAGGACGCCCAAAATCCGCCTTCACTGAAGATACATCATTGCTGTGAGGCAACTAATTCTCGAAGATCGTTATGTGACGTATCGAGAGATAGAAGCTCTATTAGGCATCTCAGGGACAATCATTTAGAAGATCTTGCATGAAACGCTTGGTGTGAGAAAGCTAGTTTGCCGTTGGATACCGCATCTGCTTTCCGACAATCACAAGGCGGCCCGCGTCAGATGATGTAAGAAAGCTCAGCAAAGGTTCAACCGAGGAGAGTCATATCACATCTACGACATCATCAGTGGTGACGAATCTTGGATCTACGCCTACGATCCTGATTCCAAACAACAATCTACAATCTGGGTCTTTCAAGACGAGCCAAAGCCGACTAAAGTTGTTCGTTCTCGAAGCACTTCAAAGAAGATGGTGGCCACGTTCGTTGGAAAAACCAGCCATGCTGCGACTATTGCACTTGAAGATTGTAGAACGATTAACGCAGAGTGGTATACCACAGTTTGTTTACCACAAGTCATCGCCCAACTTCGAAAATCTAACTCAAAGCGACGCATCATCCTGCACCACGACAGTAGAAATTCTTGACCATCCTCTATACAGTCCTGACCTAAGCCCTAATGATTTCTTTAAGTTTCCTAAAATTAAGAAAAGTCTTCGTGGTCAAAGGTTCCAGTCCGGTGAAGAAGCAGTCGACGCTTTCAAGTCAGCCATTTTGAACACTCCCACTTTAGAGTGGAATAAATGTTATAATAACTAGTTTGAGCAATTGGAAAAGTGTATTAAGCTACGTGGTGAATACTTTGAAAAACAATAAAAAGTACTATAAGGTTCTGGTTGTTTTTTTTTTTTCAAACGACAAAACTTAAAAGGCATGCCTCGTATTTGATAGTGCAGTCATTTTAATTTAGATAACAAACACTCTTGTGAAAGAAATTCCATTTTTGTACCTTAATCTCAAATGATGATTACAAATACACCTAGTGTAGAAACAACCATTCATGAAACTCATAGATATTTCTTATGCATAAAAATCGAACCTATGACGCACTGGTAAAAGTTGCCACTAATATCTCGCGCCATACTTCAACATCTTAATAAACTAAAATAATACTTAATGATATCATCAATCGATGTGAAATCTTTAGCTCTTAGTGTAAATTATAGTATCTATCAGCTGTTAATATCTTGCCAATAAATCGGATGTAATACGTGTTCATAGAATATTATCAATGATGAAATAGTTTGATTAATATTGCAAAAGAAAAATGTAATCTGATATTATTAATGCGAGTCTAAATTTCTTTGTTTATTATGCTTTTGCGCCTGAACCATTAAACCGATTTTAAAAATTCATTCACATATTGAAAGCTCATATTGAAGAAGCTGAATATTGAAGTCTCCGTATATCAACGGGAACGGGTACTATGCAGGCGAAACCGCAAACATTTGCTAGTTCCGGGCTGGACACAAAGAACAAGGAGCTTTGTATTAGTGGTCGGCCCAATGGCGAAGGAAAAGAGATACGGTGAGTTATGGGGCCGCACGTCACCCCTTCGTCACCCCGGACGGAGCTAGACGTTGTGTGCGCTAACCATAGCCCACCCCAAAAAAAAGCATTTGCTAGTTATTATCATATACTCACCTCCTCGGTTACGGTTAAACCGAAATTATTTGCCGAGAGGCCGACCGCGTGAGGAAAGACCGACGTCCTCCCCGAGGGGGGGACGTCGGTCGATGGGAGGATACCCCAAGTAGGGGGTATTCCGTCGGGCCGACCACTGACGACAAGTTAAACCTGCTCCGGTGGTCGGCCCAACGACGAAGGCGAGGTAGTTTTCGGGTGGGTTGCGGGAGTTGCGTGCTTAAGCCCCTCTGTCGCCCTGGACGGAGTGGTGCAGAGGCGCGCCGACCGTAGCCCACCCACAAAAAAAAAAAAAACCGTAATTATTTAATTTCAACGAAAATCCGGCGTATCATCGTCCACTATATCTACATTTGCCGAAAAGGGAGAAAAACGAGTGATAATAAATATCTAATTTCTTGCGTCGCCCCGGAGAGATCTGGCAGGGTGTGTTCAGACCATAGCCTACCCTAAAAAATACGTGGTATCAAGTGAATCGACGCAGTAAAAATCTTTCGATATCATTGGATGCGATCGGCAAAGGCCCACACCTAATAGCGTTCTATAGGTCTACGTCTAGTGGTAGACAGCAAAATGCTGAACGATGGAGATGTCACAATGGTAACTTTTTGCTGAAATACATTCACAAATAGTAGTAAAAGACATAATAACAAAATGCCAATTGCAAAAGTAAAGAAAAATAAAGAAAATGTTGCTCAAACTTAGGTTTATCCAACAACATTGTGTGTAAATAGTATTCTTAAGCATTGTGAAGGTGTCGTACAAAACAAGTGTTGCTAAATGCTATTTTTAGCTAGTACTTTAAAGTTACTTTGTTATTTTTAAAATATTATAATTTGCCGCAGTAACTTTTGTTATAGTATTTTAAAAATATAAATAAATAAAATAATTTTAGGGAACAATTTTACTGTATACCTACTCGCAGTACTTCCGTGTGGTGACGGAATAAGAATAAAATTCACCATCCCTTTTCTTGCCCGGGACTGTCATAAAAGACGACTGAGGGATTATAATACGCAAATATTCGCATACATCTATACAAGAGAAGGCAAACTCGAAATATAACTCAATACCGTCTGACCAGGATTGTTATAGTAGATCAATTGCCCTCCTATTGCGGAGGAGGCTCGAGTCCAACAGAGGGACATGCATAAACTGTGATGATAATGATACTCGAAATACATATTTTCTCCTTTTTTGCAGTCCATACATATCACTGTTGGATACGAGCCGTTACCGCCATGGTGAGAAAATTAGGCTATGGTATCACACTAGCTAAAAGATTCAGCGTGTTCCCTTCACGTACGAGACATTATTTACCGATGTACTTACGGTCTCTATTTTTAAACCAAATTCACTCTTCAGTATGATCTTAAGTAAATAGATAGTATAATATTTAGCGTCCTTAAGATCGAGCATAATATTGAGATTAGTCTATTAATACGGGCTGGAGTTCTCCCGTGAGTCATTTCCTGGAAAGTATGAAATGGTGATACTGTTTTCTTACTCAATTAACACCTGCAAACTGTGACATAGCATATCTAAATTCTAAATGTGCATTCAAAGCTTCAATCTGTTGATTATAGCAAAATTCAGTTCACAGCGAACAATTACCCACAGGAAATACTTTAAAGATTATTGTGAGAAAGAGTCCAGATAGCGATTGGTGTAATAACATCCGCTGTTCTATTTCTTGTAATTTTATTATCAATAAGATGCGATCAAAGTTCAAAAAAATACTGGTCCTTCTTTTAAATTTGATAAGTATCAGAAATAATCGAGTAAATCAATAATAGTTAATATATTTATGAGGAAATCACGTATTTTTATGCGAAAAAATGGTGAATTACACATTTTATATTTTAGCAATTAAACAAAAGATTTGTACCAAATGATAGCATTTAGTGACCATCATCTTAATCATCGCAGCCCACATAAGTCCCACTGTTGGGCTCAGGCCTATACCGTTCAATTATACATATGCCTAATATTTAAAGGGTAGGTACTGCAATTATTATGACATGAAGTTAAATAAATAGACTCACATATTTGTAGTCGTAGGACCACACTGTTGATAGTTCTAAAAATCGACGTCTGAGGCGTAGCAATTTGTTAGTGCGCTTCGTTTGGTGATCGAGTGACCCGGAAGCCCAACTTCCTGAGGGTATTTGTGTATGATGGGTTTTAGGGATGCCTTTAGTACTTATCAGCGAAGCTCATTGCACGAAACTATTTGAAAACATAAAAATATAATATTTACGATGTGTGAGATGCGAGACTTTTCGTGTGGTCCGAATTAAGAATACAACTCACCACCCCCCTTCTTGCCTATGGCGTCGTATAAGACGACTAATGGTTTAAATATGCTTATAAAACCTATGTAAGAAAAGGAAAACTCAAAATAAAAACCGTGTTGTTATAACAAATCTGACCAGTGTGGCGCCCACTCTTTTTCAATAATAGAAAGACAATTGACCTACTAGGTCGACGGGAGAGGGTGCTCCCTCGGAGTATTCCGTCGGGTCGACCACTGAAGTCAAGGAACTCTGCATCGGTGGTCGGCCCAACGACGAAGGCGACGTGCTTTATGGGTGGGTTACGAGGCCACGCGCCGCCCTTCTGTCGCCCCGGATGGATCCGGGCAGCGGGTGCGCTGACCCTAGCCCACACCCAAAAAAAAAAAAAAACAACATTAATTATCAGGCTACTAACAGCTTTGCCATTGCAAAATATATCATCATCATCTCTTGAACTGGCTGAAACTGTATAAATTAGTATTAAATCAATTTGTAATGATGTCATCAATCAACTTATTCGACCTGTAAAAGAGAATAATGTATATATTTGTGCAACAAAATTGCAGGGCTGAAAGGCAAGTCTTTTCATATTCTTACCATGTTAGTCATGAATATTTTCTCATATGAACAAAAAATAAACCTTCTGAATAATTTTTACAGATATGTACATATATTTAAAAAAAAGAAAGAATGTTATAAGCGAAGTCATTGATGGTCATAGATCAACGTAACTACCAATTAGTGTCAATAGGCACGATATAAAAACATTGTATTATTTTAAATTAAATCAGTAACGAATACTGATAAATAATACATAAACACGTATATTTTTTTAAATTGATTATTACGAGCAAGTATGTAGGTTAGCTGATACTAATTGAAAACGTAAAGTGTCATATAAGTTATAATGATAAAGGCAATGTTATAAGAATTATACATATATCGATAGCACATTCATAAGATAGTGCAATGACAAATGCTAGCTTTTTGTGATTAAAATATATAAATGTGAGTTTGAATCATTGATTATTTTGTTTAAAAAAAAGAGTGTGTTTACAAAGTACGCATATCAGAAGTGAAACTCCTTTATCCATTATCCTTTATCCTCTATCCTTTATCTCATTTTCTCGCCGGCTGAATCCTAAACAGTTACGTGTTTGTGTCTCTATGGATTCGCTTTTTCGTTTCATCGAGTTTGAAATCACGATTCTAAAGAAGTTTCACTTCAAAAACTGTTATTCATTTTGTTGAGTAATACTTTATAAAGTAAAACTTTAGGTCTGTTGAACGATTTTTGGATGTCACGCATTGTTGTAATATATGTAACTACAGTTGTAATGCTAGCGCGGTTAATGGTTAAGAATATACTGTATCCCTACACTATAATTCCTGTGGAAACTAGATTCCGCCTATGAATGCTGTAAAGTGTTCGGAACGTCGCAATAAAAAATCAAATATAAATGTGGTAAAATGCGTAAGTTATTTTTTTTATAATAACCTGAAATCCATTCAAGACCACACAAAAATTTTGAAAAGCAATTGCAATTCCATGAAAATATGTGATCCAATTGTGAATTTTCTAAAGACCCATCAAATATATATTAGAACGAAATATAATTTTATTTTTACAGAAGGTAATGTGAAGGGTATAATCATAAATGCAACCAAGTATGTTTAATACTGTTGGCCGGGACTCCCCCGTGGGACCTGGTGGCGGAAATGCTCGCCGATTTGTATCGGCGGGTGTCGGGGGTGCGAGCCGAGGGCGGTGTGGTCTCTTTGAGGGAACTCACCGCCTGGCGCGTTAACGCCCGCCGAGACGTCATTGCCCGTTAGGCAGTCCGGCTGGAGAGGCCTCGGTACGATGTCTGGACCATCGAGGCCTTCCGGCCGGTGCTGATGCAGTGGCTAAAACGGCGGCACGGGGTGGTCTCCCTCCGACTGGTGCAGGTTTTGACGGGGCATGGATGCTTCGCCAAATACCTATTCACGGTCGCTAGGAGGGAGAGTACACCGTCCTGCCACCACTGCGATTGCGACGAGGACACGGCGCAGCATACGTTTGAATTTTGTGCCGCCTGGGCAGAGCAGAGTTGTGAACTCGTCGCAATCATCGCTGTCGATATATTAATATTATTGTGAAATGAGCGTGGGGCGCTTTGTGCCACATTTTCGTAAATCCCCAGCAGCACCCCCAAAAGCACCCCACGCTTTTTTCACCATAATATTGCACTGACTGCACAGATGGCGTAGTGGTTAAGATAGCGACTTACAGCGCCAGTGTCGGGGGTTCGAATCCCACGCGGGACAACACTTTGTGCGATCCACAAATTGTTGTTCTGAGTCTGGATGTAATTTGTGTCCGTTAATTATATGTTTGTAAAGTCCCCCGCAATACAAGGATTATTTCCTTAGTGCAGGGTGTTGTCTTAAATAAATAAATAAAAATAAATAAAAAAAATATTACTATATTTCGTTCATTATTATTTTCTGCCTACATTGAAAATTATTTTACACTTTTTAGTTGAAAAACACGCTGTTTTTAAGCTTTTTTAAACTATATTTATTTTTCACTTTTTAGTGAATAGCCACTGGAATGTAATTAGTATGCGTATTAGATTAGTCGGTACATTGATGAATGTACTCATACCTGGCTCAAGACGCAATTATTACCATAGGAAAGTCTCTACGCGTTTGTGTCAGGCCGAGTGCCCGACTAGCTCTATCTCTCTTACTCTCATGCAAAGGATGTGGAAAGAAGGTGATAAATCCTGGCGAACTGGCGAATCTAATTAGGACAATCGATTTTTTTAAGTGGATTATTACATCCGACCAGTGAAGTCAAGTCAGCTGCGGGTGGGTTACGGGCGTGCGCGCTCACGTCCCTCTGTCGCCCCGGACGTAGCGGGCGTGGAGTGCGCCGACCGTAACCCACCTCCAAAAAACCAACCCCCCCAAAAAACCAACCCCCCCAAAAAAAGCGGATTATTGCATTGTCATCGGTCTCCGACAGGTGTGCAAAGTTTAAATAAAATCGAATCGCTCAAAGTAGGAGAAAATTCGATCTCAAAGAGTTTGATTACAAGCATACATACAGATGAAACTAATAAAAGCGTGTTAATAAAAAGTGAACAGTATTTTTTGTTGGGGTGGGCAACGGTAAGCACACTCGACGCCCGGCTCCGTCTGGGGAGACAGAGGGGCGGCGCGCAGCCCCTTAATCCATCCTGTAGAACGTCGGCTTCGTCGTTAGGCCGACCCTACCCTACCCTACTCGACGTCGGTGAAGAGTTCCTTGACTTCAGTGGTTGGCCCGACGGAATACCCCGAGGTAGTATCCTCTCCCATCGACGTACGTCCCTTTCCCGGGATGCCGATCGCCGTCGCGAGGCTAGCCTCTCTGCGAGTGCCGGACTAAATTACCGGTCCGGTCACCCGCAGCCTCAGCTAAAAAAAAAGTGAACAGCATGCTAGTATTTGAAAAAAAATTTATAGACTTATAACTAGTGCGTAATGCTTACGTCCTTAGCCTATCTAGTTATGTTTACATTCTCTACGTAAGTTCTACAGAGTAATGAATGGCAAATATTTGATTAATAATCTACTATCCAAGTTACGAGTGTTTTCGTAAGCATATTACCAATATTCCGTCATGTTATTCTGCAGAATCTAATTTTGGTATATGAAGTATGACAAATATAAGTATTGAGATTTCTAGGAATTGAATGCAGAATGAAAATTAACGTAAATCACTATTTTAGGATAAAATATACTTTTGTATGTTACTCTGCAGAATCTAATTATGTTTATGAAGTATGACAAACATAGGTTTTTTCAAGAATTATTACGTTTTTATTCTTTTTTTATTTTAGTTTAGATAATCAGCTACTATAAACAAGCAAGTATTTTTTTCTTACGTTAGACATTGTTTGCTAGTAATACATATCGTCACCTTTAGTATAACGCTATCGTAGCTATGTAAGAATGCCGCTTTATTTTAATATTACCCGGATCTTATAATAAATATTGTAAATCATCATGTGCGACTTTAAAATTATGAGATGTTGATGCGTGTGTACTTTAAATACGACGATATAATTTAGGTTTATAAAATCAATTCAATCAAGTTCAATCCAATGTAATCAAAGTGTAATTATCTGTATCATTACTTCCTCTTTAGTTAAATCTTCCCACTATTTTTCCATTTTCTTTTACCTTTCTCGTCTATATGGCAAAGATGGCTTACCACGATTGAGATATTTTATTCATCGCTAACCTGCGATGTAATCTTGGAAGTCTTCTTCTCGGCCCACATATGACCCACCATTAGGCTTCGGCTCCTTCGTCCGTGATGGGAAATTGATATAGGTACCACACCGGTCAGATGCCAACCGCGTAAGTTTTATATCGAGTTTCCTTCCCTTGCATAGATGTTACCTGCATTTAATTTCTATTCATTATCTACGACACCCATGGGTAAGACAGGTGGTGGTGAATTGTATTCCTTATCTGTCACCGAGAGAAAACTGATTAGAATGAATTGAATATCTTACTCTCGCTTTTTACAATTTATCATTCAATAACATACTTCCACAGACAATATGTCACAGAATCTGATTATTAGATTGCTTAGGCGTAAGATTTTTTTACATTTCACGTTAAACATGGATTGCTAAAAAAATAAAGCTTCTTCAGCAGAAAGAATAATACACATTTATTGGCCTACAATTAGATATAACAGGTATATACTTTGATAATTAACATGTTATATTTTTTGTAACTGTTGACATTTAACTATTACTTTATTGATTATTTATTTATTTAGTGATTAGTAAGGATAGTCCTTACTAATATTATAAATACGAAAGTAAATTTGTTTGATTGTTTGTTACGCTTTTACGCTTAAACTACAGAACCGATTTCAAAAATTCTTTCACCAATGAAAAGCTATAATATCAGGGAGTAATATAGGCTATATTTTATCCCGGTATTCCCACGGAAACGGGAACTGCGCGGGTAAGGCGACTAAAACCGAAGCAAAGCGAGGACGGGTTGTTAGTCTATTATATTCAACTTTTAATGACATGGCTAGGTGGCAAATTAATGCTGTGTATATAGGTAGCGACCTGTTGCTACCACCCATTGTTATAACGATGATCGTTAATTCGTCACTGGTGTATGTGGCAAGTATTGCAAAATGCAATGAATTGATTACTCTGGCCAGTTCAACGGGCGGAGAGAGGATGAGATCGGATAGTTTTGGGTTCTCAGGCTTCTACTAGAGCCTCTGACTGCGTGAGCAGGGCGTGACCGGCCTATAGCTCGTTAAAATGAAATTGTTTGAAACATATTTATTATATGTTTTTTAGCTTTCTTAAGCTTTAGTATTAAGGATATAAAACACTGATTTAAATTACACAGTATATGTAATATTTTTCAAAGACCCTCTAATCTAATCTTAGGGTAAATGAATAATCCAAAAAATTAAGTCAAATGTTTGTTATGAAATAGT
Source organism: Lymantria dispar (assembly GCA_032191425.1). Taxonomy (NCBI): domain Eukaryota; kingdom Metazoa; phylum Arthropoda; class Insecta; order Lepidoptera; family Erebidae; genus Lymantria; species Lymantria dispar. The sequence continues at coordinate 24,606,521 of CM063444.1, read as the reverse complement.
TAGGGTGAGCATGAGTATAATTTGGCGCGATTATGGGATGTAAACAAAAAACATACTGCAAACAAAAAACAAGCAAAATAAAATCCTATACTAACCGATCTAGGTAGTATGCTAGAGTAGGCTAAGAAGATTGATAATGGGAAAATATAGTCTAAAAAGAAGAAGAAATTTGCTTTTCTGTACTGATGATTTGAACACATTTGTATTACCGCCAATCAAGTAAAGTCGGTACGAAAATCGGGCCAAACACATGTGTCGCGATACTATCGTCTCGCAATACTCAGCAGTAGCAAAAAAAACAAACTGTTTATAAATAATTTTAATCCCCGACGCAAAAAGAAGGGTATTATAAGTTTGACGTTGATATCTGTCTGTCTGTATGTCTGTCTGTGGCATCGTAGTTCTCAAACGGATAGACCGATTTCGTTGCGGTTTTTTTCATTAAAAAGCCAGTTTCCTTGCGGTAGTTCTTAGCTATGTTTAGTTAATATCGGTCCAGCAGTGTAAGAGTATGTGGTCCAAAATCTTGTAATGGTATATGATTACTCGATTAAGTGCTTCACGTGCCAGTATAATCGTTAAATGACAATTAATTTATAATTACTGTTGAAGAGAACGTAATCCTTTACTTTTCTTTTTTTAGTTAGTTATTAAAAATTTTCAATTTTACTCATATTTATATGAAATTATGGTTATATGGCAAATAATTTTATGTTAAACAACTACTATATCAAACCACAAGCAACCACGTTTCACTTTTAAACAATACCCACTTTTACAATAAGCGTCTACGCGCTTAACTATGTAGTCCTGGTTAGACGCATTCGAGTTGGTTTTATTTTGAGTTATTCTTCTTTTGCAGGGATATTATCTATTCAAATTCCTTAGTAGTTTATTACAATATCCGCGGACTAAAGATTGTTGATGATTTAGTTTCTTCTTGTGTTAGCATAAGGTGTTACATATCTCTAAAAACATAACGCTAAAAAGGAATAAATTAAAACGCTCTATGTCCATTATATGAACGCACATTAAATTGATATGCTAGTTGCCAATTCATACCCAATCTTTTTAGCACACAACTCATTATTCGATATTATCGATCTTATGATTTACTACGGTAAACTTTAGAAATAATGACACTAGTTGTTACTAACCTAATTATTATCAGAAATATATCGAACAAATTATCGCCTAACGTAGTTATATTGTGTAAATCGATCAGTAATAACACATAACGAGCATACCGCACTACAATTATTAAACAAAGTAAATGCGTAAACTTCTATAATACAAGCAATTACTCTTAAAAATATTCACCTTGATAGCAATCGTGAATTAATAATTAGAATCTAAGGACATAATCATAGATGTTAAATAAAAATACCTTGTATTATAATATCCAGAATAAGTAAACGGTACACAATAATAATTATGTGGTAAATTGTTATTTATTTATACCAGTATCAGAGCACGATTTAATTATTGGCCTGGCGCGACAAGGCGCCAGCGCCGTCAGGTCCTTGTAAAAACAGTTTATGTTAATACATCAACCACTATAACTGTCCTATAACTGTTTGAAGTACATATCTCTTCTATTCAAAGGTATGTAGATTTTAAAAAAACGTATAATAAAATTGTGATTATCGCATGAATCAATCAGAAGTTACAAGCGGACATTTTTACGACATGTAGAAGTATGCGAATTTGGTATATTCCTGGTAGATAACAACTGATATAGCTTACATGGAATACATTTTATATGGAAAATGATTATTCATGCTTACTTCGCAAAAGGTTGGCTATTTCACACTTAATAAACTTCTATAATAGTTTCATTATTTGGTATATGAAATAACTAAAACTATTGTATGCTTTATTATTGTTGTTCCATCATAAAAACTTGATATTTTATTTCAGATAACAATAGCCAAAAGAAACTTTCTGCTGAAAGGAACTCGTAAGGAACTGCGCGTTATTTTGTTGAGGCTTGTCATAAGAATGACTATTATTTTTTTATATTTATTGTATAAAATTAGTTTCATTTTTCGATATGTATGTAATATTTATACACTCTTGTTTTCTTTCTATAACTATACACCCACTTATGAGTTATTAGATTTATTGCTTTTGATATCAATATAGACTTCAAAGTATTTTTGCCTATAAAATAAATATGCTTACTATACCAAACTGTATGACCAACGGGGTATAGTAGGTCACTTGCCCTCCTATCGTGGAGGAGGTTTGAATGACAGTAGGAGCCATAATTTAAATAAAACATGTTTAATTTACTGCAAAATAACATTTTTTACACGTTTTAATATACATAAAATATATACAATAAAATTTTACACATTTTAAGTTAAACTATTTTTACAGATTTTATTGCGTTTGTATTTTAATTTTGATTTCCCAAAGTTTCAAACACTTTTCAGCGGTCAAAGTTAGAGGAAAATTCAAATTTGCGCCTGATGCCGCCCTAGTAGAGGCTGCGGGTAACGGGACGAGACCGGGGCCTTGGTCCGGCACCCGCAGAGAAGCTAGCCTCGCGAAGGCGATCGGCAACCTGGGCAGGGGACCGACCCAAAGGGCCTTAGGGCCTTAGGGCCGACCACTGAAATCAAGAAACTCTGCACCGGTGCATCGGTCCAACGACGGAGGCGACGTGCTATAGGGTGGGTTACGGGGCCGCGTGCCGCCCCTGTCGCTCTGGACGGAGCCGGACGGCGGGAGCGCTGACTACGGTCAGCCCACCCTAAAAAAAAGGGGAGAATAAAATAAAATGTTTTACATTAATTAGTCATTGTTATTACAATGGTTTTTATCTATATATCTAGTTAATCACAACATTTTTATTATAAAAATAGATTTAAATAGTCATCATTATGACTATTGAAATCTAATTTTATAATAAAAAAATGATGTTTACGCGAGTATGAGATATTTAAAATAAAACAATTTTTACGGATTTAAATCACATTTGATTTGATTTTTAATTTCGACACGTACTTTTCGTTTTGTGTACTTTTCAGCATCAAAAGGGTAACCCGCCGGGTTGACCACGGACGTCAAGTATTTCGGTGCCAATGGTTGGCAGAATGGTGAAGGGGAGAGAATATGGGGGGTTATAGGGTGGTGCGCCGCCTTTTCGTCATCCTGAAAGAAATGGATGGCATGCTTCCAAACCATAGTCCGCCCACAAAAAAAGCGTTGTGCGGACTTTGACCATTAACGTGAAAAAGTATTCGAATCGTCGGGCAATCAAAAATACAATTCAATGGTCATGGTAGTTGAGGTCGAAACAATAAATATTATTTATATATATGAATATTATTTTTAACAATTGATATTCCTTGTCAAATTGACTTTGAGTCAAGGATTTTAACAAAATATCAAATGTTTGACTCTATTAATATTAATCATCCCGTTTTATGTATGTTAAACATAATATAATAGTCACCTCATGGCCCGATTGTCTGTCTGTCAAAAAAGATTGTCTGATATGTAAATTTAATTGCATGGGTGTGATACATGGACTGAGCATGTGTCCACTTCAATTGGAGTGTGTCACACATACAAAATGCCTAATAACTCCGAGACATTTGTTGCTAACCATAAAGTTAGGTCTCTAAAAGACATATTTCTACTTTGACTTCTTATTTATGAATAAAAGCTTTGGTGTAGAAAATTGAAATGGAATTGTATTTTTACCACGCTTGTATTCTTTTCCTGATATTATTAATATTTTGCCTTTATAAATGTAATAAAGATACATACAATGAAGATTGAAAGTTCATCCCTAAAATATTCAGCTAGAAATTTACATATTTTAGATATATCATAATTAAATCCAATAATCTTTGCATTATTAATCCTACTTATAAAAGACTATTCATTGAATAGTTTGTTTATTGAGAAAATTATATTTTCTATATACATTATTATTTTTACAATTGTTTTCGTGAATAGAAATGGATCAGTATCTACTAATTTTAGTCACAAACATGTCAAAACACGTGTCACAGTGTATGTACCTTTGCAAAAGTCTATGGGTATTTTACTCATGTACGTGTGTACATTTTATATTACTAATAATAGCTGTACTGTTATAACTATTGCTGGGCATATAAAAGGTTGTGGAACTTCTAGCGAGGACGGGAAAAATATTCGTTTATTGTCTAGTGACACACACACACACACATTTGCAGTCTTTTTTATTACCATTAAAAGATATTTGTTTAGAACCCTTAATTGATCTTTATGATATCCGAGGATAAAGAAGGGGATAACCATTAAATTTTATTCCCTGATTACACGGATATCGGTTACGGTATATGGTTTTTAATATTTATGGACGCCATACACGTTAGGTTTTGCATGATGGTTTTGCCTGTGCATGCATAACCGACAGGCAAGCCCTAGCGTGTATGTGATAAAACTGTACAGTTATCGATGCATGTACATGCAACCGAGCAAATATGAAAATTGATATTTTTGTGTGTGGCGTCCGACGAGCTTGCCTGCATAGTTTTCATACATTAGTAAATACTTGTTGTAATCTGTTGGTGTAAATCTCAATTCATTTATCAAATTTACGTGGGAGAATTGCTTTCTTTTCAATAACCAGCGTTTAGACCATTCAGTGTGATCTCTTTTTCTTGTTCTGTTCTGCAGAATAAGTGTTAAGCCAAGTACAGCTATCACATCGTCATCGTTCATTGTAGCTAGGTATTAGTGTACTACACACACCGTCACGTACTACGTGCTCAACTGAGAGGTAGGCGTCCTATACAAACAGTCACGTAGCTTAACTGAGAGTTAATGGCAAAACTGTGCATGCAAACCCTAACGTGTATGTGCAATGTGAAACTCGGTTATGCCTGTCGGTTATACATGCACATGCAAAACCATCATGTAAAACCTGTCGTGTATGGCCTCCATTACCCGAAGGGCATAATCTAATTTCAGACACCCACGTAGGGTTTATTTTCTCGCAGCGCATGGTAATTCTTTGCCGGAGTCTGGGTGTAAATCGAGTTCGTTAGTTGTCTATTGTGAAGTTCAGTAAGATACAAAGATTTAAGCATGTCTGTGCAAATAGGTCTGGAAAAATAAAAAAATAAAATATTACGCAATTTTAATCCTGTGAGGATGGATTAAGAGATTCACAATCTACAAATCTCCTCTGTAACTCCTACGTAAAATAGGTCGAAGCAATATTATTTTTATCTACCGGGCTTAGGCTCACATTCCTGATACTGTTAATATTAACTAGGTGGAAATTCACTAACTTTCAATTCAATAACTTCACCTTTATAGTCAGTATTCACCGATCATCGAGTTCCATTTTATCCTAAGTGGGCTAAGAATATCATCTACAGGGCTATGGGCGATAGCACTCTGTTGGGAAATATATAAATCAACTGAGCTTTTTAATCCGCCTACCTAGCGTAGATATAATCCTTCCATAGGGACGCCTATGTCCAACATTGAACGTTTATTGGCTGGTGATTAGATAAATGGAATCTAATTCACATTGTTTAATATGCACGATATAATAATTAATGATTCATTGTCCCACATGCTGAATTTATTCTAATTTACTTTATTTATGATAATTTATATCAATATTGATAATGATTGAAGCCAAATATTATATATTTACATATATATATATATATTTTCATGAATGACGTATTAATACATTCAGGCAAGTCATGATTAATGAATTAATATTGTGCAATATAACAATACCGTAGAGACAAGCAGGTCAGTACATGTATATACAAGTATACACGAACAATGTTAAGCATTATGCCTGATGTTTACGCGGGTATTATATATTGTAAATAAAACTATTTTATGGATTTAATCGCGTTTGTCTTTGATTTTTGATTGCCCGACGCTACGAACACTTTACAGAGTTCATGGTCCGCCACTCGCAGTCCGCCCGTGACCATCAAATACAAAGGTGATAAAATCTGTAAAGTAGTTTTATTTACAATGTTAAGCAACTTAAGAATCCCTCCCATCTCTTTCTACTAACCAACAACTATTATTAATATTTTCAGTTCTAATCAGAGTGGTTGGAATTTTAATCAGAGTAGTGGAAACTTTGAGTTTTATTTACATATGATGATGTGCAAGTATTGCACACACACTTGCATTGGTCGAAAGACAATATTTCGATAATATTTTTTTAGGTAATATTTAAATTAATTATAATAACGATTACTGATGTTTACGCGAGTATTATTACATATTCCTCCCGTATTTAATATATCCTCCCGTGACCACGAACGCAGAATATTTGTAAAAATAAGAAACAAAAAAAAATCTTTAAAAATATTAGGTACAGTTTTATTTTAAACATTACCAAAATATGGAATTTAGGCAACATCACTAACGTAATTAAAATTAATTTTCTAATAAAACAGAATTTTTTGTATTTCCATTATAGGCATGCCATTGGCTTTAAAGACAGAAACAGTGGTTTAACACACATACGCATGCGCTATATCCCCTTTTTGTTATTATCTCATCTTCTAATCGTTTCACTCACAGGTTTGAGCCTCCACTACAATAGAGGGCTGTCAGCTTGTAAGCGCGTTTTTTAGTTTTTTAAACTATATTTTTCCATTATTTTTTATTATATTATATACATTATTTGTCTATGAGAATCGTAACAAACGAATAAGGGATACATAATATGCAGATTATATTGATTAATGTTGAAGAATTTTCAGTTCTCCTTTTATACATTCGAATTGTGACGTTTTTTAAATCTATTCCAGATCTAGTTTGCGGAATGCTTTAGGTGTACAATCGTCCTGTAGGTTTTGCTAATTCAAGCTCGACTGCGGCCGTCGACAGATATTTTAGTGTTAGGAATAAATAATTTCGTCTTCTTAATAACTGTTTCAGTAACGCAGACTACATAAACGCCAGGGACCCCAGAAGCCAAGCAAAACCACTTCCATAGTTAGGATACGTGAAACTCGCCATCCTATCCAATAGTATATGGCCTCAGTAGTGCTCCGATGACTCAAATGGGGCTCCGCCTACTACTTGATATCGGTGCTGGTGTGTAATCAGCAGAAAATCTAGTAAAGAAGACTCAGGCGCACAATATCTGCGCCTGATGCCACCCTACCCGAGGTCGCGGGTGACTGGACCGGGGAGTTAGTCCGTCAGCCGCCGAGAGGTCGACCGCGTGTGGAAAGACCGACGTCCTCCCCGAGGGGGGGACGTCGGTCGATGGGAGGGTACTCTTCAAGAGGTATTCCGTCGGGCCAACCACTGACGTCAAGTCACCTTGCTCCGGTGGTCGGTCCAACGACGAAGGCGACGTGTCACGGGTGGGTTACCTGTGTGCGGGCTTACGTCCCTATGTCGCCCCGGACGGAGTGGAGCGAGGCGCGCGCCGACCGTAACCAACCCCAAAAAAAAAAGGTGCACAATATCTGGGAGACGTGTTGGCAGTGTCACTAGTTGTGAGAGACTGTATCCCGAGACCTTCAGTTTAGCTCGTAGCAGGGGAAATCTAGGTACGAGGTATCATCTGGAGCAGCTTTTATGTTATAAAGAATAAGGTTAGCCATGCTATCTTGAGATGGTGCCGTGGATAACGGTGATTGCCGCTGAAAGCCGTATCGTTTTGAATATCTTTCTTATTCATAATCTCATATTGGTAGTTTTTTAAGAAACCAACAGCTATCTCATGGAAAAATATAACATTGTAAATAAAACTATTTTACGGATTTTATCGCGTTTGTATGTGATTTTAGATTATCCGATGTTTCGAATACTTTACTTAATAGTTTAGCTGTAAATAGCTATAATTACAATGTGTATTACTCGCGTAAACATCAAAAATAATTAAACGTATGACAACTACTACGATCGCTAACCCACATGTCAAGCGTAGCGATTACAGCATACCTAATCCTGTCAAATGAACGAGCGCGTTCTACAGCCTACATCCATCAGTTCAGGAAGGGCTGAATGATGATCGTGATGACGATTGCAGTTTTTTTACCACAATTTAAGTAACCTTTAGTCCTTAGTCCCTTAGGCTTAGTCTTTAATATCTGAACGTTTTTTGTGACATGACTTAAAAATGTTCACACTCGAGACACCAGGATAGAAACGCAATGGACTATGATACAATACATTATTTATTAAATTTATTAAATTGTAGCCTTGAATTTATTTATAATACAATAATTCGTATAAATAAAATTTATGAACTGTTTATTTTATGTTAGTGTTTTCAGAAGCAAAAACAGGCGTTATAAGTTTGACATGTCTGTGTGTTTTGTTTCTGTGTCTGTATGTCCGTCTGTGGTATTGTACGAATACACCGATTATACATTTTTTTTTGTTAAATTTCAAGACACCATACCAACACAAGAGAGAGAAAAAGGAATATACATCTATGTATATGTAATTTCACTTTCAAATCAAACCTGAAAACTCTTTGTGAATGAGCGATGGACGTAGCTTTGAAAATTCTTTAATCTTAAACGCCCAAAACCAATTTCTAGTTTAAGCTTTAAATTGCTTTATTTTTTAGTCCGATATAACAATTTTTGAGGAAGATACAGCTATTTGAAACACCACTTAAATTTAAGACTTTTTGTGATCCTTTAATTTTTTATTAGTTTATTATTAGATTCCTAAGAGATTTCATTTTAAATAAGATACACTCGATATTAAAGATTTTTATAAATACCAAGTTTTGTAAATTCCACAAAATCGAAGTAGGCATTTTATATTCTGCTATGTGGTGGCGGCTACAAGTTGTTCGAGGGTGTTGTAAAGGACGACTAAGAGGTTTACATAGACCTACGCTATCGGATGTCCTCTGCTCCGCAATTACATTCCTAGAGAGTATTGAGGTCAGGTCAGAGGGCTGGTAATAAAACTATTGACAAATTTTGCAATACCTATTGTATTTAAATATTTTGCAATACCTATGTACCATGAAAGAATCATCTTACGTTGACACCAAGTTATTGGATTAAGAGCAACGTAATGATGATTGGGATATTTATAGATGACCTAAGTATTATTTGGCAGGATAGTTTTTTCCGGATGGATGAATTGGGGACTAGTCCTCCAACCGTAGAGAGGCCGACAGCATCAGAATGACACGCCGGCAAAACAACTGTTTGCTGGCCGGGCGCCTACGGATATATTAGCCAAAAGGGTAACTGCTGGGATGGATGTCAAGGGATCGATGCTGGTGGTCGGCCATATGTCGATGGAACACGATGGGTTATGGAAACAGATGACGCCCTCTGGAATCGCCTTATACAGAATGGCCGGGGAGTGTCCAGATAATAGTCCTCCAAGAAAAAAAGCATAATTTTCTTTAACAGATGGTAATTTAATCGCTCTTACTACATATTGACCTATTCTTTGGCAGCCTTATCTGATACGTGGAACAAAATCTATGACGTCAGCACCCGCCCTCTTCTTTATCGTACACGAAAAAAATTAGTATATTAGCTTTTATATGTAAAACATGACATATAAATACAGAGTAATGTGACATCAATTGAACTAACCCACATTGCGTCTAATTAGTGAACGAGACTTGCAAAAACTAGTTTCATGAATCATTCGTATGAAGGGCATTACAATTATGTTAATTTTTATCTATGACTAATTATACCCATTGCTTCGTTTATGTAGACCACTTATATATTATCGATTCATAAGAACAACTATTTTATAAGGATAAAAATTAAAATTCGTACACAGTTATTAATTTTTAGGTATGTGGTTATAATATAGGATTTAAATATAATATATTGGATAATAATAGATGGAGTAAAAATACAATATTCCATGTGGTGATGGAGTAAGAATACATTTCACCACTCCCTATCTTGCCCGTGGATGTCGAGAAAGACGACTATGGGATGTCATATGCACATAACATCTGTGTAAGAGATGGAAAACTCGAAATGAAACCCTATACCAACATGTCTGACCAGCGTGGTATAGTAGGTCAAATTCCCTTCCATTGTGCAAGAGGCTTGAGCCCAACATTGGGACGTATATTGGCTGCGATGATGATAAAATGTAATATATTACTTTTGTTGTTAAAGTAATTATAATACTTTTTGCTGCCTTTGGTGACCAACAAGCAGACTGCTCACTTGATGCTAAGTGGTACCAGCTGGTCATGAACATCTGCAATATCAGGGCCATTGATCATTTTTTACCACAAAGGTTAGGATCTCCGTCTTTCTCAATTACTGAACGATAGTAGCGAATATTAGGACTACTTGAAGGTCGAATTTCCGCGAGAGTCTGGTACTATCCTAGACGTGCTGGCCATAGCTGCACTTAGAAAACTGTCAGCTTTTTTCTTCATTAAGAAGAGCTAAGTTCCTAACAAAAGTTTATGCCAATACATCAGCTAATTTAATAATATAGTACATTAATTTTCCTTATTACTATAGAAGAGTTTGTCTAACATTAAGGTATTTAAGATTCAAGTTTTGAATGTCAATTAAATCTGTTACTCTATGGCGTGTCAATGAATTACTCTGTGATAGTAACCGAGTCATAAACTACAAAAAAAAAATACTCTGTGAAGAAATAACAAACACGCACATTCTCTAATATTTGCAACTATAATATAATAATAAACTGATAATATTGTACCTAATATACTTATTAGAAATAACTGCGTACAATTCTTAGCTGGCACATATCCAATAAATTATCTACACGACTTTCAGATAAGTCATTACAATCAGTTCGAAGTTTTTTATATATGAGGCTCTTTTTAATAAAGTGCTGTAGCAGTTATTTTCCCTCTGATTTGGGCAAATAATGTATGTGTGTGTCAGTTTATTAGTATTCTGAATGAGTAGCAACAGTTAAATAAGGATAATAAATTGGTTTGCGAAGAATGTGGATCAATCAACATTTATTCTACTTGCTTTTATTCTTATGAATGAAAACTAGCATCAATATCTTATGCAATGACAATAGTTTTACTAGTCATCGAGATACCTAATTTATGAAGAAGAACTATAGGAAACTCTAACGACTTCTTGGATACAATACTATGTACTTAGACATTATCTAAACTGTTCCTGCGGAGTTGTAGTGAGTAAGACAAGGGGGAGTTGCGGTGCATGTAAAAATGGTCCCATGACTTCGCCGTAACTAAGAAGTAGGAACAGCGTGTGGTTTTTAGCTGGTAGTAGCACTGCATTTAATCGAGGTTAAGCCCTGCATACCCCATCTTTTCTGACAGAGGTGGGCATACATAAAGAGAGCATTTTCCCACACGAAAAAAAAGGGTTAAGGATCGGTAAAGAAACAAGGGCGACCTGAAAGGTTAACCTGCCGGACTGGCCACCGAGGTCCAGGGATCGGTAGTAGTGGCTAGTCCAATGGTAATGGGAAAGGAATACAGTGGGTTATGGGGCCGCACGAGGTCCTTTCGTCGCTTCGGATGGAACGGGGGGATAAGTCCAGACTGTAGCCTACCACAAAAAATTGGTACCTAGCAGTACATATATTCACCTATTCATCATATATATGCACCTATTCATATGCACATTGTAGTAATCTACTCATAAAACATTCTATGCATAAAACAACTATGTAAAAGAAGGAAAACTCGAAATAAAATACTGTAGCAACACGTCTGACCAACATGGTATAGTAGATAATATTTTTAAAGTACTCAACGTGGATACGCGGATTTATTTAAGTACCGAATTAAGATACCGCCACTTTAAATATTTATATTAGGAATTATGATTTTTAAACGGTTTTATTTAGCTTACCCTGTTTGTTGGTTTATTTTTTTCTTTGTTGGGTCAAATTTAGTAATTGAAATTTTATCCTCTTCCTGTCAACCGATTGATCTGAAATTTGCTACGCCTTTGGTTTTGGTGATAATACAATTATGTGTAGTTAATATTTTTGTAAATTCAAGATGGCCGCCGTTACAAAATAGCTGATAACCTATTTTTTTTTCAATCCCATCAATATGGGTATCAAATGAAAGGGTTTGACAAGTAGAATACAATACACTATACAAATTCAAAATCTAAGATGGCCGCAGCTACAAAATGGCGGACAACCTATTTGTTTTTCAATCCCATTAATATGGGTATTAAATGAAAGGGCTTGACAAGTAGAATACGTAGTAGAATAGTGCTCTATACAAAATCAATATAAAAACTTGAAAATAAAAAAAAAATAATTTAAACGGTTTTATTGTAAAGACACGGTAAAAATAAAATCGTGGGGCACGTCAAATATCTACAATCGTCGATTAAAATGCTTGTTTTGTAGTGTCCCACGATTTTATTTTTACTGTTTCTTTACAATAAAACCGTTTAATTTAAAATTTATTTTTTTCCTCTTTTTCGTATTAAAACTCTTTTCGCTTTTTTGAGAGGGTCTGGCCACATCCCATCCAAACCATCCGAGGCAATAGAAGTGAGTTACGGGGTCCTATAATCTACCGTATTATAATTTTAAGACTACACCATGCACTAAGGAAATAATCCTTGTATTGCTGGGAACTTTACAAACATAATTAACGGACACAAATTACATCCAGACTCAGAACAACAAGTTGTGGATCACACAAAGTGTTGTCCCGCGTGGGATTCGAACCCCCGACATTCTACAGTGCAAATAATTTGATTTACGATGCATGAAGCATCGTAAATCAAATTATTTGCACTGTAGAATGACATTGACATTTTTATTTCACATTTTCTATACATATAATAAATCTGTCGAGGTCGAAAATCTGTACATTGAAAAAAATCTAGTGTCCGACCGAAACTGCTTTTTACGACCGAAACCGAAACCGAATTTCGGCAACGGTCTCAGTTTCGGCTGAAACCGAAACCGAAACTTTCTTATAAGGATCATGTTTTCAGAGAAAAATAAAGAAAATGTATTATAATCAGTCAGTTTTAATTTTTTTTCTTTAAATCACATACTGGCGTTGTAAGTCGCTATCTTAACCACTACGCCATCTGTGCAGTCAACAGTATTACACTTCTCTTTTCAATTGAGCGGGACAACATAGAATATAAGGGATCGCTTGATCCTTTACACTACTACTACTTTAAAGTTGTACCCTCATCATCATTATCATCATCTTAGGCCATACACGTCCCACTGATGGGCTCGGACCTCCTCCATTATGGGAGGGAAATTGTCTACTATACCACGCTGGTCAGACGTATTGGTATAGGGTTGTTTCGAGTTTTTCTTCTCTTGCATACATATTATTCGCATATTATATCTCTTAATCGTCTTTTACGATACCAACGGGCACGAGAGGGGGTGGTGAATTGTATTCTTACTCCATCACCACACGGAAAAGTTGTACCCTGTGTTTTTTTTTTGTTTAAATAGTCACGGTTGTGTTTATAATTGCGCAAGTTCTAAATCGCATGAATAATACACGAATACATAGAAAACGAACACGTAAATTCATATTTATATTTAAAAAGAAAAGATATTATTCTATTGTATTTAGATAAAATCTGTTTATATCCTGAATGAGCCGATTCATGAAGTTATCAATGAACTCACAAAACGTATGTTTTGTTAACAGCACTGATATGACGTATTTATCAATAAACATAATAATTTGTATGCTCGAATATAATTATATATTAAAAATGTAATTTGAGTACTTTGTTGAACCGATTCCTTACTAATAACTTAGGCAGACAGCTCCTCATTCATTCATGCATAGTAAGCCGGACGACTTTAAATGCTGTAATAAAGACGGTTTTTTATGTCGTTTATATTAAGTTATTCAGCTCGCATACGAGATGAATGTTGGAGCTTGCAGGTCTCGTGAACGTGTTGGTAGCTGGCCGTCGGTGACACCAAACTAAAGCGACATTATTCGTTAAAAAAACACTAACTTATCCCTAATTGCATCGATTAAAATGACCATTTAGATCTTATTAAACCTTACCGCTTCAGAATATCAAACGGAGAATTCGCTGTAAAATTCAATTGTATATAATACCAATACTTACTTTAATTATTTTAAAGGCTAGTGTCTCAGTCGCGGCTATGCTCGCATTATATAGTACACTAGCAATCCGCCCTTGCTTCGGTTATAGGTTATAATCGTTTTACCCGCGTAGTTCCCGTTCCCGTGGGAATCCCGGGATAAAATATAGCCTAGTTTACGCCCTGATATTGTAGCTTTCCATTGGTGAAAGAATTTTTGAAATCGGTCCAGCCGTTTTGAAGATTACCCGGAACAAACAGACAGACAAAAAATTTTTAATTGCTATTTTAGGCATAGGTGTCGTGCAAATAACCGTGTGAGCATGAAAAAAACCTATTATTTTGACATTACAAACAGACACTCCAATTTTATTTATTGGTATAGATAGTATATTACATAGTTCTCCGTGTGGTGACGGAATATGAACACAATTCATCACTCTCTATCTTGCCCGTGGATGTCGTAAAAATGACTAAAAGATATACTAGGCATATTTTTTTTGGGACTAATCCCACTACACATTCCCACCATTGTAACTCCTGTAAGCCAGGATCCACAATGGTCTCCATAGATCTCACTGAGATTTGACCCTCAGGCAGTCACGGGAGATGATTTTAATTGTCATGGGACCCGCAACAAATTTAATTAGAAAAGTTAAAGTTAAACTCCTCCGAGTTGGAAAATATTGATTCCACTTCCCTCCTACATAATGCGAGAGACATGAAGCAAAATTGACTAGTTAGTCAATAAATAAGAGGATGTGCAGCTACGATAGCGCAGCGCACACAGCACCAGGGATATGGGAGAGCTTATAGAGCGGGGCCTATTTGTGAGCTTTAAGATTGATTGCTATAGTAGGTATGGCAGAAACCCCTGAACGCACTGAAATTTTCTCGAATTCCTACAAGGTCCGTATACTAGGCATATAACATCTGCGCAAGACAAGAAAAACTCGGAACAAAACCCTATTCCAACACGTCTCACGAGCGTGGAATAGTAGGTCACTTCCCCTCCCGTTATGGAGGAGGCCTGAGGCCAGGCCGAGATGATGATAATGATATTACATAGTTTAGTTATACTAATTACTTAAGATTGGCGTAATAAGTATCTACTCTCAGCTCTTGCTCTTGGGCTGTAAATCAACAGCAGGGGTGCGCTCGTATTCCCAGCCTAAAGTTGAGCCCAATTCCATTTTGTTTTTATTTTTTACATTTTCAATTTTTTAATTTTTATGTTTTTGTATATTGTTGTAGGTACTTTCACTCTTTTTCCATCGTAAAAATTGTAAATGTTTTGGCGATAGTTTGATGACCAGTCGCTTGGCACACGTTAACCATCATTGAGAATGTAATTATTGACTAGACTTCATTGGATGGAGTATTTATTGGACTTCTGATTCTTCGACCGTGAATAATTCCTATTCCAATATTAGAAGTTGTTCACGTTTTTATTGAATATTAGATTTTTTGGATAAAACCAAATCTATTTTTGACATAAAAGTAGCCTGACATACTTCGAAAGTTCTGTGAAACCATCATCCCAATCGTTTTGAAGATTAGTCATAATAATCAGATAAGATGATTTGAATTTAGTTCTTTGTAACTAATAACAAATGCTAACATATGTATTCAGTAAAATACTTATTTTAACCTTACAAACAGACCATCCAATATTATTACTAGTATAGATTCCGAGTATTAAGTAATTCCTCTGTGTTTCTGATGTAGCGTCAATGGCAAGTAATTAGGTTAAACGGAGAAAACTTGGATAACTTTGTAAATAACTTCAGATTGCCTGGCCTGACACGGTTACTAAGTATAAGAAAGGTTGATGATATTTTTATAACAATTTCATTCCCCTTTAGAGTATTTGGGCAATCTTTATTATTTATAAGGTTTTATCTAATTCTGTTCAGCTGTTTTAGTGATTTCGGAATGTCTCGCCACTTTAACATTTTAATTAGAAAATTTGGATCATTCACGACTATTTTCAATAAATTTTAATTAAATTGAGCACTGAGCAAACGTCACAAACTAACCAAACATTACAAACACGGCAGCAACAACTGTCAGTTTTTATTGAGTATATATGATATAGTGTATTAGTAAAAAATTTTTTTTTAAATTTCGGGAGTCTATTCATGCAGGCTTTTATGTCGAGTTTTCCTTTTCTTGCATAGATATTATCTGCATATGATATGCATTTCTTAGTCGTCTTTTACGACACCCACGGACAAGAGATGGGGTTGTGAAATGTTTTCTTACTCCATCACTACACGGAAGATGGTGACGGTTACAATACAATGGTTATCATTATTCATTATTCATGTTTCATACCTCCTTATAGATTATGATATTTCGCTCGTTAAGGCTTTCGTATAAATCCCCTTATTTCTTTTCGACAGATATTGTAAAAAATGACTAAGCGTTGTGATATGCAAACAATAGATATTGTTTGCAATAGAAGTAAAACTTGAAATAAAACCCAGCGTGGTATAGGCGATCAAATTGCCCTCCTATTATAAAAGAGGCTCGAGCCCAGTAGGACGTACCACTGATGACAAGTAACATTGCTCCGGTGGTCGGTCCAACGACGAAGGCGACGTGGTGTTCGGGTGGGTTGCGGGTGTGTGTGTTTACGCCCTCCCTCCCTCTGTCGGCCCGGACGCAGTGGTGGAGTGCGCCGACTGCAGCCCACCCCAAAAAAAAAAGTCCAGTAGGACGTGAATAAACCGAGAAGGATACATCTTATTATATTTATAGTTCATCACCTGACTTATGAAGGGCTTGTTGACTATAAGACTTTTATAATTTTATTCCTGAGACACCGAAATATATTCTTAATAGGCTTTATACAAATATCTGCCTACTGACATACTTATTAATATTGAAAATTAACGTATCGTATCGTTGACGCATATACAATCTTTAATAGGCGCCACATAATCAGCATTGCAATCAAAACTTCCTGCTATCAGTCATCACATCAAATGGATTTATCCTTAAAGAGAAACACGTGTAGATCTACAATCTTGTATCGGTATTTATAATATACAGATGATATAAGTCAATAATATTACAGAATGTTATAATTAACTAGCAACCCGCCCTCGCTTCGCTTTGGTTTCAGTTGCCTTATCCGTGTAGTTCCCGTTCCCGTAGGAATACCGGGATAAAATATAGCCTAGGTTACTCCCAGATATTATAGCTTTCCATTGGTGAAAGAATTTTTTAAATCAGTTCAGCCGCTTTTAAGATTACCCGGAACAAACAGACAGACAAAAAAATATAAAGTGATTTTTAGGCATATGTAGAGTGCAAATAACCGTGTGAGCATGAAAAAGGCCTATTATTTTGACATTACAAACAGACACTCCAATTTTATTTATTGGTATAGATATATAAAATAACAAAACTTATAAAAGTTATATTATTTTTGACATATAATGGCTTTCGCTATCGCAAAGTATATAATATCACTTTTATATGTTCCGTGTGGTGACGGAGTAAGAATACTATTCACCACCTCCTCTTTTGTCCGTGGGAGTTGTAAAAGACTGCTCAGGGATTTAATGCATATAACATCTATGCAAGAGAAGGCTCGAAATGAAAGCCTATAGCAATACGTTTGATCATCGTGGTTATAGTAGGTCAATTGCCCTCCTATTGTGGAGGAGTTCCACAGTGGTTCGTATATGAGCTGAAATGATGGAGGATGCTGATGCAGCGGGAACTGATCCGCGATTACCTGTATTAACCACGAAACAAGCGTTTTAAAGACATCATGAGCCTCCATCTTTATTAATATTACTAGCAACCCGCCCTCGCTTCGCTTCGGTTATAGGTTATAGTAGTTTTACCCGCGTAGTTCCCGTTCCCGTGGGAATACCGGGATAAAATATAGCCTAGTTTACGCCCTGATATTATAGCTTTCCATTGGTGAAAGAATTTTTGAAATCGGTCCAGCCGTTTTGAAGATTACCTGGAACAAACAGACAGACAGACAGACAAAAATTTTTTAATTGTTATTTTAGGCATAGGTGTCGTGCAAATAACCGTGTGAGCATAAAAAAGCCTATTATTTTGACATTACAAATAGACACTCCAATTTTATTTATTGGTATAGATAAATGTGAAAGTAAGTTTGTTTGTTACGCTTTCATGTTTAAACCACCGAACAGATTTCAAAAATTCTTTCACCAATGGAAAGCCATCAGGGAGTAACATAGGCTATATTTTATGCCGGTATTCCCATAGGAACGGGAATTATGCGGGTAAGGCGACTGAAACCGAAGCGAGGCGAGGGTGATGTTGCTAGTTAAGGAATAAATTTTATGTCGTGGGATCTATTGATATACAAATTGCCAAATAATCAGTTTAATGGTTTAAGATATTATTATTATGTTAAAGACATATTCTATTGTTTAAGTTGATACCAATAAAAGCCATTCTCGAAATGCAATCGGATATGCTGTTTCGGTGATTCGCATGCACATATATCGTGATATGTTACTTTTATTTAATTGGATGTGCATTACCGTAATTATTTGTTTCATTATGTTAGTAATTCTACATCGGTGTATTTTATAAGGAATCATAATCTGCAAGCCTTAAGCGGACTTAAAGCTAAAAGTGCGGTATAAAGGCATCAAGTGAATTTAATTTAAGTATTCAAATCAAATCAAATCATTTATTCTGAATAAGCCCCTTATGGGCACTTACATATTGTCAAATTTAAACATTGTTTGAACACAATACAATAATCTACCACCGGATCGGCACGCGGCCACAAGCTGAGAATATCCGGCAAGGAATTCAGCGGATTGTCACTCTTTTTTTATTCTTTTAAATATATATAATATATTTTAAATAAAACTACTTTACGGATTTTATCACGTTTGTATTTGATTTTTGATTACCCGACGTTTCGAACACTTTACAGCGTTCATGGTCACGGGTGGACTAAGATGTCTCACGTCCAACAAGTCATCGTTACTGCAGCTCAAAAGCTGCAGCTGAAAAAATCTACGGCATTCATGAGTAAAGTGTCTGTATATGTATACAAAAAGAATTACACAAATGCCGTACAGTAATAAATGACCTATATTGCTTCTACAATTACCGGCGAATTAAAAATTTGTACTAACTTCCGGCACCACCACGGCGTAGGTTAGTGCGGTAGTACCGCACTAGGTTTTTCGACATTTATTTTTAATAATCTATAAGATATAAAAAGCCTTACATAAATAATTAGTCGTAATTCCTCCCTTGTACCTGAGAAATTCCATTTACTCACGTACTCACCTGTACCGCTCAGAAATGACGGCATAGCGCTCAGAGTTATTTTATGATATAGTAACAGCCTTCTAAGCGTTATTCACGTTGGTTCATTTCACAGGTTAATTTTTTCCATGGGCTTGTAGTCTATTATTTTTAGTACTGTAATAACTAGTAGAAACGTTTAAAAAAAAAATGAACGTGTGTACAAAGTACGCATAGCAGAAGTGAAACTTCTTTATCCTTTATCCCTTTGTTCCTTTGTCCCGTTGTTCCTTTGGGGGCGTTCATAAAATACGTGAGATGCTTAAGGGGGGGAGCGGGGTCGAGTCAAATCTCATCTAATCTTACGTTGGAGAGAGGGGGGTCTCGGCAAATATCACGCAAGTTTTTTTCTGATTGAAACAAAAAAAAATTGTTAAATTTTATTACACTTATAATTAAACTCTCAGCAATATTGATTACTAGTCTTAACTAGTCGTAAATAAAAGCACGAAGCAATTTTTTTTTTCTTTTTACAATAACAATCCAACGCGTTTACGTAAGAAACCCACATTTTGAAAAATCTCACGTGGGATTGGGGGATGGGGGAGGAGGGTTGAATAAAATCTCACGACATCTCACCAGGGGGGAGGGCGGTATAGAAAATTTAAAAAAACACCTCACGTAATTTATGGACGCCCCCTTTGTCACTTTGTCTCTTTGTCCCTTTATCCCTTTATCCCCTTACCCCCTTATCCCCTTATCACCTTATCCCTTTATCCCCTTATCCCTTTTTCCCTTTATCACGTTATCCCTTTATCACTTTATCCCTTTATACCTTTCTCCCTTTATGTCCGCTTAAACGACATGCTATCCCTACTCCACTGGAGAAAGTACTCTTTATTCGAATCGACCGTGGTGAGGACGAGAAAAAGATGGCGCGTAATGAAAAAATGTGACGCGTGCCCGAAAAATGTGACGGTAAATTTTTTTCCAACGCCGATAAAGAAGTTTCACTTCAATAAAAAATAATCATGCATATTCCCTATTAATATACTAAGCACATGTTTAAATTCACATCATGTATTATTTTATACAGTGCTACACAATGTTATAAAGTGACTATATATATATATAATTTATAGAAGACTGGCACCATTTAAGAGCTTTTGTTTCATTGTACGCAGATAACACGCGTGGGCGCCCCTTCATTCATTTGATGCGGTCTGTTTTCTTAATGATGGAGGCTTCGCGGCGCCAAGAAGGCTTTTTGTGCACATCTTTGTCATACATATCCTATTAATATTATAAGTGCCAAAGTTTGTAATGATGTATGGATGTTTGTTCCATAATAACGATTGAACATATTTCAATAAATCTCTGTATAGCCTATCTACACCAATAAATAAAATTGGAGTCTGTTTGTAATGTCAAAATAATAGGCTTTTTTCATGCTCACACGGTTATTTGCACGACACCTATGCCTAAAATAACAATTAAAAATTTTTTGTCTGTCTGTCTGTTTGTTCCAGGTAATCTTCAAAACGGCTGGACCGATTTCAAAAATTCTTCCACCAATGGAAAGCTATAATATCAGGGCGTAAACTAGGCTATATTTTATCTCAGTATTCCCACGGGAACGGGAACTACGCGGGTAAAACGACTATAACCTATAACCGAAGCGAAGCGAGGGCGGATTGCTAGTATATAATATATAGCCTAATATTATTTATTACTATATCTTGCATTCAAAGATTTACGCCTGTTTTCTAGAGGGGAAGGCAGGGACTATATATTTCAGAATACCATGATTCTTGTATATCTCACCATCACCATCACAGCCCACATACGTCCCACTGTTGGGCTCGGGCCTATTCCAGAATGAAAGGGAATTCTACGTACTATATCATGCTGGTCAGACATGTTGGTATATTGTTTCATTTCGAGTTTTTCTTCTCTTGCAAAGATGTTATGTGCATATTATATACCATAGTAGTCTTTTACAACATCCACGGGCAAGATAGGGAGTGGTGAATTGTATTCTTACTGCGTCATCACACGGAAACTTGTATATCTGTCTCACTTCATTTACACTCGTCTCAGCTTTGATGCCTGCTCTTCGATTAAGCATGCGCATTAGTCTGGCATTTCGCGAGCATCTTACAAATTTGTTCAAAAATGAACGATGTACCACTTTCTTTTTTTTCAGTCCTTATGACTAATTGTTGCTTCACTCCAGAATATTCTTATTATCAAATACTCACGTTTACCTTTTGCATCAGACTTTAATACTCCTCTATGTATTCTTCTATATATTACGTGTGGTGATGGAATAAGAGTACAATTCACCACTCCTTATCTTACCTATGGATGTCGTAAAAGACGACTAAGGGATATAATATGCATGTAAGATCTGCGCAAGAGATGAAAAACTCAAAATAAAACTCTATACCAACATGTCTGTCCATCATGGTATAGTAGGTCAATTTCACTCTTATTGTGAAGGCGGCTCGAGCCCAGAAGTGGGACACATGAGGTGCGATATGTACCTATAGCTCGGTTTACCTTTTTGGACCTGCATTGATAGAAATTACAAGGTTGTGATGATATTTATACTCCGCAATGAACACAACGTAGGACCTATGTCAGATCTTTTTTACTTCGTTTTAAAGAATATCAATCTTTCTGTCATCTCTGATACACTTCATTTATTTTCTCGTTCACTCCTTCATTTGATGAAGAAAAATCTCTACTAATACTGTTTTTCCCCTTTATGGGTTACAACATATGTGAAATGACAAGTCAAGTCACGGTTATGGGAAATATTAAATTTTATAAACAATCCTAAGCGTTCTTCCAAGTAATAAATAAGGTCGTAGAGGTTTACGCTACCTCCTTTTTTTCGGTCATCTTACCTTCTGGCCGCGAATCCCTCAGCATAAGTCAGTCTACGTCTAATATCGAGAATTATGTTTCGTAATTATTTGTCTCCTGTACTAGTTACAGATTAGTGCTAATCGTGGACGTATTTCCCTGATTTATATTTTATATTCGTTTCCTTCTAGATAAGTCGTAGCCCAATGCTAATGAAGCTTATCGAAGATTAACATTATTAATTACATAATAAGTCATATCTTGTAAATATACTTCGTAAACTGGTTAAATAATAAGGATGTATTCCAAATAATTCAACGAAAATTTTATACTATTCAAAGTTGCATATATTACCTATAGTTCGATACCTAGGTGGTATGGATTCATCCCTGAATCCATACCACATAGGTATCGATACTTTTAATCGATACCATATCGGTCGCTAAGTACCGGTACTCAATCAGTATCGATTGAAAAGTATCGATACTTACTGGTATCGGTATCGAATCCTTTCCATTCGATACTAGTACTGAGTATCGAAAGGAAGTATCGAAAGGACTATTCATAGAGCCTATATAAAATGCCAGATAAGTTTCTGCTGGATTGATTTTGATGAGCTTTTTTTAGGGAATCTGAGCCCTAACGTTCGATTAGTGCCCAGTATAGCACTATCGATTAGTATATTGACAAGTATCGATACTTACCCTGTATCGATCTGTTTCTCTAGTATCGAGTACTTTTCTTGTGGCAGAATTGTGATGAGCTTGTTTTTTTGGCAATCTCAGCCTTAACAGTCGATACTAAGCACTAGCATCAATGTGTACCATGGGTATCGAACATAGTTTTTGAAGTATCAAGTACTCTTTTCATTCGATACCGATACCATGGTTTTCATTCGATACTAGTACTCAGTATCGAATAACCTAACATTCGATACCGAGTACTAGTATCGAATGAAATGTATCGATACCATATGAGTACTCATTAGTATCGATTCATCCCTACTTATAGTTAGTTACTATTGCGACGTTGCTACTAATATAATTTGTAGAGAAATTATTTTAATAAATATTAATTAAGAGACTCAGGAGTCCCCTCCCATCGACCGACGTCCCCCCCTCGGGGAGGACATCGGTCTTTCCTCGCGCGGTCGGCCTCTCGGCGGGTGACGGACTAGTATCCCGATCCAGTCACCCGCGGCCTCGGCTAGGGCGGCACCAGGCGCAGGTAATCGCGCTTGCGCCGCCCCAGTCGCCGGCGGCGGCTCGCGTCGTCGAGGAGACGCGCCCCGCCCCCTCCTTCCGCGAGACTACTGCCTCGCAGAAGGCTGCAACCGCGACCCAGTTCTTGACGCTGTCAAGCATCACCCTGACGATGGTCGGCACCGATGATTTTTTTCAAGGTTTTATTTCAAGTTAACCTTGTCTTACATAAATGTTATATGCATATTTTACGACACCCACAGGCAAGAGAAGGGGTGTAAAATTTTATTATTACTACGTTAGCACACGGAAAACCTTTGTGCTAATGAAGAAAAAATAAAAAGAGGAAGAGTAAACCTTATGAAATGTGATAGTTTTTGGCAACAATAGGTAGCCATAGATAACGACAATGTTATTCCGCGTGGGGACGATGTAGCGGTACTTAGTTGTGGTTTTATATTCAGGTTAACTAAGTTCTAATTATAAGATTATTATATTATTGCTTTGATTTTAATACATCGTGTGGTTATAGTATTGCAAATTCCAGTTTATTTTTATCACGATCGTATATATGATGGTCTAGATTTTTATCTGATGGTAATGAACTTCCAAATTAATGTAATATGCTAATATTATATGTTGGAATTTTTGAAGCTGTGGACGGTATACATAGAATGTAAAATTCTCGGCTTTTACGTCTAATTTATCTCACAATCTAGTTAAATATCGCATCTCGTTGGTGTTTTTATATTATAACACAATGATTACTTCGCAACGCATGAGTAAATTTGCTAAATGTAATCTTGCGTAATAAATTAAATAGGTAAATTATACGTCTATAAAATCTGATAATGTCTTCAAAATGATTCACTTCACAAATATTGACTTTCATATATTATTTATAGCCTAACTAAATTACCAGCGACTAAAAATATTCTAAAAATTTAAATTGTGGTGTATAAAGAAATTAGGTATTTTCACATACCTATGAATGACTGTTTGCTGTGTTGATAAACACTGAATGAAATTCATGAATTAAATACATCATCAAGATCTGATTATTGGATTTTCTATTACGTACATTTAGGCTCACACTATAGGTATTGTAAAATATTACAATATAAAATATTTGTAATAAAGACTTCAACAATTCAAATATATCAAGGCTTTTGTTATTGTGGTGAATGACAGATGTTGAAGGTTAATAGCCATTGAACCTTAATACATTAAACTTGAACATTAATAGCTGGTTCAATGTATTGAATAAATGTGAGGCAAATCATTTCTACCTACTAATTTGTATTAATTATCTATATATTTACTTTGTTCGACATAAAATCTTACTGTTTTTTTGAACTAAACGCATCATGTTAACTATGCGAACTTTTTTGATCGAGTCACGTTTGCTTCATTATTTTATAGGTACTAGACACATGTATTTAACTCATTTTATTTCTGATTCAGTTAATTTTCACATAATTCGTCCTGTAAATTTTACATGATTCATGTTACAATAGGGCATAGCATGTTCATGGCGTTCGAAATATGATTCTAGAATTTATGTTTATTTTTTTATAGTTTGTAGTGATAGATGAGCTAGCGGTACCTACACCTTTTTTGTATTTTTGGCAGGCTATGGTGCCGATGCACTCCGGGGTGACAAAAGAGCGCCGTGCGACCCTATAACCCGCCATATTCGTATTCGCCATTGGGCCGACCGCAGGTACCGAATCCTTGACGTCTGTGGCCAGCTCAGCGGGATACCCTTTCGGGTACCCTCCCTTTCTAACACCCCTCTCGGGACGTCGGTCGCCCTCACGCGCTCAGCCTTTCTGCGGGTAACAGAGTACTCCCCAGTTCAGTCATCCGCGGTCTCGGGTAGGGCGGCATCAGGCGCAGGTACTCGCGCCTGCACCGTACAAGGCGTTGGCGGCGGACTGTGTCGCCGTAGAGGAGTTCTTCCCGCGCACGATCCACCGCCTCCTTCTGTGAGATAACTACCTCACAGAAGGCGGCGACCGCTTCCCAGTTCTTGACGCTGTGAAGTATCGCTGTATCAACGTATGGCCCTGACCGCTATGGCCCTATGTGGACGTCTCAAGAAAGTCCTCAGAAGAACAGTAAGGGTTGCCGCCCACACGAGTGCGCCCTACAAAGCAGTTCACCTGATGGTAAGTGATATTGCCGTTCAGACCGTTGCAATTCCAAGGGCACAGCCAGCCCGCTGCCTAAATAAGTCCTTACTTTAGTATTTTTATTTAATTAATCCTTTCAGACGTATCCATATTTTAAAAGATATCTGTTATAAATTTTCTGCTATAATTCTAATTTCAATTGTGATACAGAAAAAACAAGACCAAAATATACACAGTTAAATTGAGAAAAACATTATACTGTTGTGCATTCATGTAGAAAAGGGGCTTCTAATACTTTGGATGAATTTCCATGACTATGCGATTCTACGTGGGCATCCGGCCAGTATTTTATTTCTTTTCTTTATAATTTATTTCCCTTTATGAATATACACTCATTTGCAAAAAAAACGGGCACCTAAGCAATGAACCATTTCAAATGTTAATATTTCTTTGTTTGATAATTATAGGTAGTTTTATCCACACAATTTGCTAAATTAATAAGAAAATAATCGTTTTCATCAGTATTTCATAAAATTTAGATACAATTTATGGGAAATAATGCTAAACCTCGCTAGTAGTGTATATTCGCTAGTAGTGCATATGCTCATGAAGTAAAAATAAAAAAGTTTTTTTGTTTGTTTTTCTTTAATAAAGTAAAAGCAGATAAATGTTTAGTATCGAGTGTGACCCCCTCTAGCTAAAATCACAGCTTGAATTCGTCTGGGCATGCTAGCGAGTATATCCCGGATACTTGCTTGCGGAATACGTTCCCACTCCGCAGTAATCACATTCTTCAGCTCTCTGATGGTCTGCGGAGCCGGGTGTACTGATCTCACACGCCGTTTCAGAACGTCCCAGACATGCTCTATGGGATTGAGGTCGGGACTTCGAGCTGGCCAATCCAAACGACGAATGCCGACCTCTTGCACATACGCATTAACATCGCGGGATCGGTGGGCGCGAGCATTGTCGTCCATAAAAATCGAGTCTTCACCTAGAGCGGCCAATGCGGGTTGTGCATGAGAAATTAGAACTTCCGTTATGTATCGATGCCCAGTCAGTGAGCCGTTTTCAATGAAGACTAACTCTGTACGATCCATTGAATTTATTCCTGCCCAAAACATAACAGAGCCCCCACCATAAGGTGTGATTTCTTCGAAACATGCCTCTGCAAAGCGTTCTCCTTGTCTTCTTAGCACTCGCCGACGTCGATCTTCACCGAACAGAGATATCCTGGCTTCATCAGAGAACAAAACCCTATTCCAATCGTCTTGAGTCCATGATTCACAATTTCTAGCGAACCTAAGCCTGTGAACTCTGTGCTCACGGAGTAATTTGGGGCCGCGGGCCGGGCGGTGACTGCGTATATTGGCAGCGAGAAGCCTCCTCCTGACCGTCCATAGACTAATATGCACATTTCTTACTTCTTGGAGGTTGTTCTTAAGATCCACATACGAAGATTTGCGATTTCTCAATGCGCGACTCACAAGAAAACGATCATCCCGTGGTTGGGTACATGGTTTTCTTCCAGAACCAGGCCTTCTCTCGACGGAACCAGTCTCCTGATATCGCTGCCAGGTCCTTTGGACTGTCGAGCGACTAACATTTAGCCTCCTAGCCACGAAACATTGGCTGCAACCCTCTTCAAGCAGCGCGATAATTTTGGTAGCTTTTACCACTTTATCTACCATTTTTGATACAGCCAAACAGCATTAAATAAAGCTTTGACAGTCAAGGATATGAAATTAATCGATAAAAATTGAATAAAAGTTATGAAAGTCGATGTTAACTTCTGGAACTTCGCGCCAAAAATGTAGGATAAAAAGGGGTTTTCTGTAAAAATGAACATCAAATGAAAAATTGAATTTAGAACGTACTTTTTTAAATACCACAGCATTTTTAAAACCGGCCAGTAACGTGTACAAACGATTGAAACCTTTTTGGTATTGTATCTTTTTAAATATGAATGAAAATCAAAACCGCCCGTTTTTTTTGCAAATGAGTTTATTATGTTTAGCTTACTACGAAATCTCGCTTAATATGAAATTATAAAAAAGGGAGCCGTGGTTCAGGACGCCTGGCAGATGTGAAACATCGTAATTATTTTGTACAAGTATATATGCATAAAAGAACAGATTGCGACAGGAACTAATATGGCATTAATTATTAATAAAATATATCACACCACATAGTAAAAAAAAACTCGAAATAATACTCCGTAACCATATGATTAGTGTAATATAGTAGGTAAATTACATTTTCACTATAGAGGAAGCCTGTGTTCAAGATTTGGGACGTAAAGAATAATTTAAAATAAAAAATACATTATGATTTTAACAACGCAATCACGAGCGCAGTTTTGTCTTTCCTTCAGAAATAGTGCTCAATAGACAGGATATGTAGGATTGTATTATGTGACGCTTAAAAAGCTACAAAGATATTATATTAATGTGCTATACTACACATTAATTCGGGCTTATAGGTGTAACAATATATAGATAGAAATTACCAATTATTTAATTTATTAGAAAGTAATATTTCTTCTACGGTACAAAAATTGCTGTTCTTAGTGTAATTTGTGCTCGTTAAATTATATGTTTGTAAAGTTCATACAAGGATTATTGCCTTTGTGCAAGGTGTTCCCCTGAGTTGGCCACGTACGATAAGGAACTCGGTACCAGTGATCGGTCCAATGGCGAAGATATGGGAATACGACGGATTATTGCAGCTGCGTCCTTACGTCGCCCTGAATGGAACGCCAAAAAGGGTTTTTCTTAATAAAATAAGATCTCTTTTTTGTGTGGGCTACGGTCAGCGCAACCACCGTCGCTCCATCCGGGCCGAGAGAGGGGCGGTGCGCGGCCCCGTAATCCACCCGTGGCATGTCGCCTTCGTCGTTGGGCCAACCAACGGTGCAGGGTGACTTGTTGTCAGTGGTCGGCCTGACGAAATACCCCTGTGGAGTACCCTCTCCTCGACCGACGTCCCCCCCGCACGGTCGGCCTCTCGGCGGGTGACGGACTAAATCCCCGGTCCAGTCACTTGCGGCCTCTGCTAGGGAAACGCCGGCTCGGCTAGGGAAAATAAGATCCCTACCGTTTAGTTTATTTTGCATGGAGTAGTAAAATATAAAATTTCAGATGAATGTAATATAACAGGACATTTCAAGAAAGGATCCTAAAGATCCTTTAATAAAACAATAATGTCAGATGTTCCAGTTTACTTTTTGCATGCTCATACCACGTCATAAAAAATATTCTTACAATGAAATATAATCGGAACTTTGCAGATAAATCACTGAATAACATATATCATTCGCAATTCATTCCTATTTAGAACTAGGGAGGCTAACCTACTTCTTGCTCAAATGTACACAATAGTCTCTGTAATTTCGGCGATCTGCGATTTATTAGTTTTTTTTTTCTAGATTACGTAACCACTCTTTGCTTCATTCCCACATTTAGAATATCAATCTTCAGTTCTTTTCGGATGCTTAACTCCTTGACTCAATACTTCAATTCGCACAGATGCCAATACTAGTAGCAATCTAACCGTAACATCAGTCTTGGAAATTAAGTTACTTATTGCAAGTTTCATGCCATTGTCAAATATTTGCTTATAATTGTCAAATATATACCTACTTTACGTTAGTCAGTGTGATTAAGCAGTTTTCCTATGATCAAGGTTTATATAACGCATCAGACCGGTGTCTATACAAATAATTTATTTTGTAAATTGCTTTATTTTTCTATTTTACACTCAGTAATTCGCCATACAACATAATTGTAAAATTAGTTGTAAAATCAACTGTGAAAAAAGAAGAATTTGTATTCCTTCTTTTTGTGTTTAAATAAATGTAAGGTTCTACCCCATTTTCTTTGTATTTTTTCTTAACTTTACCTTGCGGGCAGCTCCATAACCCACCCGTAGCACGTCACCTTCGTCGTTGGGCCGAACACCGGTGCCGAGTTCCTTGTCCTCAGTTGTCGGCCCGGCGGATTACCACCGCGGGGTACCTTCTCCTCTCGACATCCAGGACATCGGTCGCCGTCGTGCGGTCAGTCTGTCTGCGGGTGATAAACAAATCCCCGATCCCGTCATCCGCATTGCTTTCTTCCCTAACGATGATTCGACGAGCGATATAGCCCGCTCGTAGCGAGCATTTCAACATAATAATTTATATAGCTATGTCAGTTATAGCCTATGAATTGCCGTATTATACTGGGCACTGACATTGAGAAATATTTGACTAGAAGATTCTACCAAGATTTATGTACTCTGCTCAGCCGATTTGGTTCCTCATCGATTGTATAATCCACATTTAACATCATCATCATGCCTGTTCATATACATACCATTGCTGGACTGGCGCCTCCTCCATAATAAGAGAAATATTGACCTACTACAACACGCGAGTCAGACGTCTTGGTATAGGGTTTATTCCTAGTTTTCCTTTTCTTGCATAGATGTTATATGCATATTTGTAAACATTTAGTCGTTTCATACGATACCCATGTGCAGGATAAGGGATGGTGAATTGTATTCTTTCTCCATCACCATACGGAAAAATATTAACATGCCTCTTCCATCCATCCATCAGCCTACAGACGTCCACTGCTGGACATAGGCCTCCCCACGAGAATACAACTCGGAACGGAGCTGCGCCACTTGCATCCAACGCTTCCCTTCGACTTTGAGAATGTCGTCAATCCACCTAGTAGGCGACCTCCTACGCTGCGCCGTCCGATTCGTGGTCGCCACTCAAGAACCTTTCTTCCCCAACAGTCAACATGCCTCTTATTTTCTATATAATAGATTATGTTATGTATTTATTTTATTAGGTTGAACACCTCAAGTCACGGGCGCGACAATAGGCGCCATTGGTGATAGTAGCATTACGACCTACCCTAACATAGACACCGACCATTGCTTTTTAATGAGCACCATAATATTTTACTTACTTAACGTCATACTACAACTACTTAGCGTGATAAGTGGTAGACTCGTAAATAGGTGATTTAACCTTCATTATTGTGATTCTCTATTAGCGAAGCAAGGCGAGATTGTGATGAGCGAGAATTGAAATTTATATGCTGATATTTTCATCCTTCTCGTCTTTAGGGCGAAATATTCAGTTGCATGAGGATATGTGATACGTAAATTAAAATAGTAATATGCCAAGAATATTAGTACTTTGTAAAACGTATAGATATATGAGTTTCATACAAGTAGAAACGCTGCAGGGTCCTTCATCTTCTGTCCTGTATGACTCTCGCAAGCTTTATTTATCATCATTATCATCATCTCAGCCAATAAAATCCCACTGTTCAGACTCGGATCTCCTCCACAATGGAAGGGGAATTGACCTACTAATCTACACTGCTCAGATGTGTTGGAATAGAGTTTTGTAACGAGTTTTTTCTTCTCTTGCATCGATGTTACCTGTTCAAATTCAAATTCTTTATTATGTATAAACCCCGCGGGGGCACTTACATATGGTAATTTTTTTTACATTTTGCCTTAAATTACTACCGGATCGGAACGCGACCGCACTGAGAAGATCCGGCAAGAAACTCAGTGGGATTGTCTTCTTGTTTATTCATATATTTTTTTTTTTAAATAATATAATATACAACAACACGTCTATTAATAGCTCCAGTGTGATGCCTTTCGAACCATCATACAATACAGTTATTAAATATAACGAAAAAGTACCATGACTGGACCAGATTCCGCAAGCGGCACCCGATCTAACCACTAGAGCAGCCATCAGCCTGTATGTATCCCTTAGTCGTCTTTTGCGATACCCATGGGCAAGAGATGGGGTGGTTTATTTATTGTATTCTCATACGGAGTACTAATTCACCACACGGAGTGTATATACACACATAGCAAATATTGTCGTTTATTTAGTAGCTTTTAATAACAACGTTATATCAAGTTATACAAAGAAGGTGCAGGTTACTTTGAAGGTCTTTTAAACGTCGACAATAATTACGAAAGTGCGTCTTTGTCTTTCCGTAGTATGAGCGAGATTTAAATTCTTGTGCTTCGGAATTTCTCTTTGCCCATGGTAAAGCATTTTTGACTAAAAATTAACTACACAAATTTATTTTTTAGGTTGAGTTATGTCACTTCGCCTGTTTAGGAAAAAACCCTTCCGCAAAAGTGAGATTATCAATATCTATTTCATATGAACTCGTTATTTTCCTTCCTCGACAGAAATATTTGTTTTTATCATTCGTTCTAATCTGTTTGCTTGTTATTGATCAAATAACGTGACCAAAATCACCCACATCACTCATAGTTCGATGTTGAAGGCTTTTGAGAATGTGACTGATATTATACTCGTTAAAACACTTAATAATATATCGACACGTAGGCGTAAGTAATATACTTACAGGGTTTATTTAGTCAATTCATGGCCGTGCGTCAATTTGCTTAGCCTAATCTCTATCTACGTCACTACCCTTCACGCTAATGACGTCACCAGCATTACAGTAAATATTTGTTCTATTAAATACTGTGTCTGCGCTAACTTATAAACAATGGCATAGGTTTTGTTGTGGCTACGCTCGAGACGACCTTTAGAGTCATATTCGCTTTTGGGTCACTGTGCTAGATTTAGTATATTTTATCATTATTAGTGCTTAAATACCTAGTTATATTGTTTCTTTTTATCTAAATCATTTAACCTTACATATAGTGGCGAAATACAAATCGTTAGAAAATTTGCTGCATTTTTTCGCAAAGGACTTCATTCGAATTTTAAATTCTTGATTACACTATCTAATCACGCGCTAAGTTTACGTAGTAGTAATTTACGAAGAGAGCTGGTTAGCCGCGTCGCGTGTATATTTACATGAACGATTTCGAGCCACTTTTAACCTCTACGTAACTCAAAAACACATACCAAATTTAATTGTTATGTTTTGACCTCCTTGATAAATTTGTATCTCAAATTTTATAATCACAGTTTAAACTGTTACGTAGATATTAAGCAAAGCTTAAAATTTACTTTTATGACTGACTTAGTGATCTACAGATCAAAAACCTAAGCCACTTCCATCTGACCTAAGAAGTTTGGCACCCAGCCAGGCAAGCTAATCAATGATTTAGCTAAGCAATATATCATCATTATGTTATATACAAGTTATTTTTTTTTATGATCTCAGATTTAGAAAAATGTGTAATTTGCTGATAAAAACTAAGCAATAGATCATAATGTATTTGCTTAATATAAATAATTCTACTATTAAAATTTAAAAAGCCATATTTATAAATTGTAAACAATTTCAGTAGAAATTAAATAAGAAATAGTATTTTTTATCATTCTATCAGTCCATAGACGGACGTCTGCTGAGCTCGGGCCTCATTCACTATCGGAGGAAAATTTACCTACTATATATACCACGCTAGTCAGTTGTGATAGCATAGTTTTATTTCGAGTTTTCCCTCTTTTGCATTGATGTTATACGCATATCATGTTCCTCAGTCGTCCTTTACAACACCCCCGTGCAAGATAGTGCTTGGTGAATTGTATTCTTATTCCGTCACACCACGGGAATAGTCCGGTCACGGTGATCAAAGTTTTGGTACCAGTGGTCGAAGATTCGTCGTTGGATTTCATCGTTCGGTTGGGATTACGACGGATTATGGGGTCGCGCGCCGCCGCTTTGTCGCCCCGGATGAAACGGACGGCTTGCACCCACCCTGCAACCAACAAAACGGGGATAATTTTATACCTTCTTCTAATAAATAAATTTCATTATATACAGAACTTGGCGTTCATTTTAATCTCAAGTCTTGTCGGTAAATACGATAACCACATTATAAATATGATAATATTGAACTTGGCTCCCATTTTCACATTTATGTTTTTAGTGGTATATTTTTTAGTGGAAATTATATCGTAGCGTATTAAGACACTATCAATCTTAAATTATAAATAAAACTACTTTTACGGATTATATCGCGTTTGTATTTGATTTATGATTGCCCGACATTTCGAATACTTTACAGCATTCATGGTCATAGGCGGACGCGATATAATAATATTATATCGCGTCCGCCCATAATACGCGATATATAAAACGCGATATAATCCGTAAAAGTAGTTTTATTTACAATGTGTAGTGCTCGCGTATACATCAGATATCAATCTTAAATTAGTTTTGCATATGACGTCCTACACTGCGTCGTCCGATACGTGGTCGCCACTCGAGAACATTTCTTCCTCAGCGGTTGTCGGTTCGCCGAGCGCTAATTGCCACTTCAGCGTGCTAATTCTTCGCGCTATGTCGGTTACACCTGTTCTTCTGCGGATTTCTGTATTTCGGATTCTATCTTGCAGAGAAATCCCAAGCATAGCCCGCTTCATAGCATGCTGAGCGACTTTGAGCTTGGTTATGAGGCCTACATTTAGGGACCACGTTTCTGTGCCGTAAGTCATCACTGGTAACACACACTGGCCGTAGACCTGTGTTTTCAGACACTGAGGTATGTTAGACGAGAAGATCCTCTTAAGTTTTGTCTCAAAAGACAACTATGGGATTTGCTATGCAGATAACGTTTATGCAAGCAATGTAAACTCGATATATAACTATGCCAACACTTCTGACCAGCGCAGTATATGACGTATTAAGTCAGTTTTCCTTCCATTGTGGAGGAGGTTGAGCCCAACAATGGCATTTATGTGGGCTGAGATGAATATTATATTTGTAAAGTCTCCCGCAATACAAGGATAATTGTCTTCATTAAGGAACTTATCTAGTAGTAGTTGTCTATTCGTGAAAGGGACTTTAAAAAAAATCCCTTGCGAAAATGAAAATGGAAAAATTGTATTGTGTAGCCAGCATATTTAATGAGATATGTAAATATAGTAATTTTTCTATATTAAAATTTTTGGGTGGTGACGGAGTAAGAATACCATCCCTCCCTTATCCGTGGGTATCGCAAAAGAAGACTAGAGATTAAATACACCCACATAACATACCTATATATACATACGTGCATAGATGTTATGCAACAGAAGAAAAACTCGAAATGTAATCCATACCAGCTTGTTTGACCAGCGCGCAGCGTGGTATAGTAGATCTATTTCGCTCGTATTGTGGAGGAATTCCGGGCCTAATAGTGGGACGTATATGAGCTGAAATTAGGGAAATTAGGGCATTATTAAAATGAGGACAGTAATAACTTAATAAATTGTACCTTATATGCTTGTACCTCTTTATGACTACATCGTCATATTTATCCATACTAATATTATAAATGCGAAAGTAAGGATGTTTGTTTGTTTGTTCGTTTGTAACGCTTTCACGCTTAAACCACCGAACCGATTTCAAAAATTCTTTCACCAATGGAAAGCTATAATATCAGGGAGTAACATAGGCTATATTTTATCCCGGTATTCCCACAGGAACGGGAACTGCTCTGCGGGTAAAGCGACTGAAACTGAAGCGAAGCGAGGGCGGGTTGCTAGTATTCAATAAAGTTTTAGTGAGATCACGATATGTATCAGCTTACCCATATACTTAAGTTATTTCGGCTTCCCATTAATATATTTAAGTTATATGTATATATGCCAGTTTTGTGTTTACATTAAAAATAATATGAATAATTTATAAATTTTACAAGAGCTTCATTTGTAGTACTGAATATTAAACATATTACGATAAATATAATTATTAAAACATGATTTCATCTTAGCGCATTTTTATAATACTATTCCATTCTAGTGAGAATTTCTGGACATTGAGTCTTATTTCGAGCTTTCTTTCCTTTCCTTTATCTGCTTACGGGTTTCAGTTGTATTCGCGTTGATCTAGGGAACAGACGGCATTATAAGACGTTGTATTCGCAATCCATTATCAAATTTTAACAAATATTACACATTAAAACCATGTGACGAATGGTTTATATGCTTTAATAGAGAGAATTGAGAGTTACTTCGCTTTGATTTAGTGCCGAATTTCATGTTCATATATCCTGTACTTCGAATTTTTTAAAGAATAATATTTTAATAGGAAAGTGGATACTTACTTCATGCGATAATATAGGCAATAAACTATAAAAGTGCCAAATTTCATAAAGATGAGTTGGAAAGTTTTGTGTGATTGAATAAACACACAATCTTTTACAAATATATGTAGTTATAATATTAGTAGAAGTACTACGTTTTATAAAATTGAAGTCGTTTGTTTGTTTCCCATAATTACCTTTAAAGTAAAATAATATGTGTTATTTTATGTATTAATCGAAGGATCGGTAATTAAAAATACATTAAAAACAAGTGACATTAAAGTCGAAGGATAATATATCAATAAATTTTGATATTTCAATATATAAATGTACTAATCAAATTTCGATTAATATTAAAACTAAGTTGTATGAAGTTCTAACAGTGACTTCATTAAGTTTTATATTTAATCACTATAATAATCATCATGCTCTCATCCTAATGACTTGGGGTCGACACAATGTGTACTCCTCTTCCATTGTATATATTACAAAAGTTATTAAAATTAGTATCATGATCACCACACATTGCCTGTCTGACGTCAACACTTCTTGGGAATGTAATTACTGACAAGACGGCATCAGTTGAAATTAGGCCATATCGTAAAGCTGGAGGCTGCTGGTCTTTACTGATCGGTGTCAGCGACGCTAGTGGAGGGCCGGTATGTCTCGCTTCACGAGCTGGCCGCCTGGCGGGGTGACATCAGCCGGGATGTTATTGCCCATTGGGCAGTCCGGCTAGAAAGGTCTCGAAACAAAATTCGGACCGTCGAAGCCTTCTGACCGCTGCTGATGGAATGGTTACTTCGGCGGCACGCCCTTTTTCCGACTGGTGCAGATCTTGTCGGGGCATGGTTGTTTCGGCAAGTACCTGCACAAGGTCGCGAGGAGGGAGAGGACGCCGTCCTACCACCACTGCGATTGTGACGAGGACACGGCGCAGCACACGCTCGAGATCTGCGTGGCCTGGGCAGAGCAGTGTCATGAACTCGTCATAATCATCAGTGCCAACCTGACGCTACCGACCATCGCTAAAACGAAGCTTGACAACCTCAGGAACTGGGACGGTCGCCGCCTTTTGTGAGGCAGTTGCCTTACAGAAGGAGGTCGTGGAGCGGGGCCGAGAGGAGTTCCTCTACCTTGACACGCTCAGCCACCGGCGCATTGGGCGGTGCAGGTGCTAGTTTTTGAACCTTAGGATGAGTCCGCCACCTGCAGAGAGGCCGACTGCGTGAAGGTGACGGTCTAGCAATTCTGTCTCATTGCCGGGGCGTTGAATGGGATGGTACCCGAAAGGGTAACTCAGCGGGCCGGCCTCCGATGTCCGGGCATCGAGAGAATCGGTAGCAGGGGTCGGCCCAATGGCGATGTCGAGGGGATCCGGTGGGTTACGGGGCCGCACGCCGCTCATCCGTTGGCCCACGCAGGTTGGGCGGGGTGCGTCTAGATCATATCCTACCACGAGAAATAGATATCGATATAAAGCTCTTAGTCCTCTTTTACCCTCCTCGTCCTCACAGCTCATATACGTACCACGAGCCCTCCTCTACAATGGGAGGTAAATTGATCTACTATACCACGCTGGTCAGGCGGGTTGGCATAGGTTTTATTTAGAGTTTCTGTTTTCTTTCATTTGTTGCTTGTTACCTGCATAATGTATCCATTGGTTTTTTGAGTGGGCTATGGTCAGCGCACACGCCGTACATTCCGTGTGGGGCGACGAAAGGACAGCGCGTGGCCTCATAACCTACCGTCGTCACTCTCCTTCGCCATTGGGCCAGTCACCGGTACCGAGTTCCTTGTCGTTCGTGGCCAGCCCGGCGAGATACCCTGTCGGGTACCATCCCTTTCCAATGCCCCTCACGGGACGTCAGTCGCCTTCGCGCGGTCGGCCTCTCTGCCAGTGACGGACTAATCCCCGGTCCAGTCACCCGCGTCCTCTAGGACTAGGACAGCATCAGACGCAGGTACTAGCGCCTGCGCCGCCCAAGTCACCGGCGACGGACCGTGTCTCCGTAGGGGAGTTCATTTCGCGCACGCTCCGCCGCCTCCTCCCGTGAGATGAATACTTTAATCCCTTAGTCATCTTTTACGACATCCACAGGCAGGAAAGAGGGACGGTAAATAGTATTCTTACTCCAACACCACACGGAACGACACCCACGAGTACTGTAACATTGTAAGAGTTGGTAATATTCGTAGTGACTACTACACACCACAGAGTTATATTTAATCACTAATTTTAAAACACTTAATACTTTATTTTTAAAAATCACAAGGACTAGCGTATCTATTACTAGCTCCAATAAAGTTTGCATTGTAGAATAGTTACAAAAGTTACACGGCAAATCATTATAAATTTTGAAAAGTAGGACAAATGTGTACTTATTAATGTTGTATCTAAAGACATTGCTTGCTTGTTATAATTCTTATCCCAAATTACGTAGTTAACTGCTACAAGTATAATTGTACCAGATTTTGATAAGATCAAAGCCATTAGGTGTGAACGATTACATTTAAAGCTTGTTAGTTGTGTTATTGGCAAATAACAAGTAAACGGTATGACAAATTTTATAATGTATTAAGGGTGTGTATGTATGTATTTTCATGTTAAAGATGTCAAATATCTATAGGCGAGGGTGAATTTGATCGTTGGCGTGGCGTTAACGTATTCGAGCCCCTGTCCGGGCT
This sequence comes from Lymantria dispar, assembly GCA_032191425.1. Classification (NCBI taxonomy): domain Eukaryota; kingdom Metazoa; phylum Arthropoda; class Insecta; order Lepidoptera; family Erebidae; genus Lymantria; species Lymantria dispar. The sequence continues at coordinate 24,568,306 of CM063444.1, read as the reverse complement.
TTGCGGGTCCTCGCCTCGACGCCCCCGATGTCGGAGACGTCCAGCTCCCACCGGGCGCGTCTTGGGACGGCCTCATAGTTTAGACCCCTCTCAGCCGCCTCAGGCAGTACGGTGATTACCACCGCAGCCGTCTTCGGCGACTTGAGGCCCCTACGCAACCTTTTCCCCTTTCCGCCGGCTCCCGCCTGGGGAGCGGCGGCCACAGCGGCACTCTTGGCCGCCGCTCTCCGCTTTTGGCCGCGTGCCTTCCTGCTACGCACAGCCACCTGCCAGCCCTGTTCGAGCATAGCAGCAGCGCTGAGCGCAGCAGGCGCAGTCGCGGGTTCGCCGGCCGGCGCCTGCGGTGCAATCGCTGGCGCCGGCCGCGGCCCGGCCTTGGCGGGAGCCGGCACCTTGCCGGCCTTCTTGGCTCCCTTGAGTCCCGCCGCGGCCGCGGCGTAGCTCACCACGCGGCCACCCTGACAGGGCAGCGGGGTGGGAGCCGACGCTTGCGGCCGCCTCGTCTTGTCCGCGGCGAGCGGCGGTTGGAGGGGCGGCTCAGGCGACAGCCTGGCCGCAACGGCCTCGATACGCGCATCCATCATTAGCCCTACTCGGGCTAGGATGACGCGTATCGCCGACTCCGACACGCCATGCACCTCGTCGGGCGGCGGCTCCTCCCCCTTCCGAGGTCTCCCGCGGCCACGAGCCGGCGGAGGGACCACGACGAGGGGAGGCAGCGGCGAAGCCGCGACGGGCGCAGCCGGCGCCACGGGCGCAGACGACGGGCCCGCCCTCACTGGCGCGGCCCGCTTCGGCGGCGGGGCCGGCGCCGGCAGCGCAGCCGGCACCAGGCGCTCAAATTGGGACCGCAGGTCAGCCATGTCTTTGGCCAACCCGCGGTTCTCCCTGCGCACCGCCTCCAACTCAGTCTCCAGCTTGCGATTGCGTTCCCGCAAGCCGGAGACCTCCTTGCTGAGGCGGGCGTTCGCAGCCTGAAGGGCCGCCACCCCGCCTTCCCGGTCGGCTGAACCCGGCGTCGCCGGCCTCGCCGCCACCGTACCGCCCCGACCCCTGCGCCCCCGGCGCGCGGTCGGCATTTTAGGCCTGATAAAATTGCTCCCATCCGATTCGGATGCGGAGCTGCCACCCTTTGGCAGGGGGCGCTTCCGATCCCTCGTCGGGGGCCGGGCCTCCTCCCTTCCCCTCCTAACACTAAGAGCCGCCGTTAGAGCGGCGGCCCCCCTATCCACCACCTCCCTAACACCGACATCCCTATCTTCCATCCCGGACGACCCACCAACCATCATCTCGGACGGCCCTGCTGAACAAAGCCCTTCGTCTTCGGACGGCCCTGCGGACCTACCGCCCTCGTCCGTGGACATCTCCTTGGCCGCATCTGGACTCTGCACCGGTCCTGCAGCACTGCAGCCCTCCTCCCGCGACGGCTCTGCGGCTGTGCCGCCCTCGTCGCTCGACAGCGAGATGTTAGTGCTGTCGCTCAGTCGCGAGTCACTCCGCTCTGGGCCGGAGTCACTCCCTCCATCTTCCCTAGACGGTCCTGCGGCCCTGCCGCCCTCGTCCCGCGACGGTCCTGCGGCTGATCCGCCCTCGTCGCTCGACAGGTCCGAGCTGTCCCTCTTCTCCTTCGGCGCCCCAGCGATATCGCCGTTTCCGCCCCGCGACGGCTCTGCGGTAGCTGCGGATGCACCGCCCTCGTCGCGCGCGGCCACGGCGGCATCCTTTTGTGCCCGCCGTTCCGCTTCCCGCTTTAGGCGCAACCTGCGTTGATGCACAGTCTCTACGGCGCCCTTCCTCTTCTTCTTCCTTTTTGGAGCCACCTGTTACGCCGGGCTCGCGGCTGTTGCAGAAGATGCTTTCCATCCATACGAACGGGAGCTGACTGTACCGGAACTTGGGTGCGACTCATCGTCGTTCGCAAGCACCGGCACAGCAAGGGACTCCCCGGCTTGGCCGGGACCCTCTGGTGAAGTCGTACGTCGTTTCACTTCTGCCATGTCGGGTTGGAAGTTTAAGTCCTCCTTGACTACCACTCTAGCGGCTGGACGCTTTTTTTTTTCACGCGCGCTTCTTAACCCACCAGCCATACATCTCCTCGCCGAGTGGCCAAACTTGAGATTTGGGGTAATTTTTTATAGGGGTTTTCTTCCCCACGGTCCGAAGACCCCCGGTCCTGACCCCCCTACTCAGGATTACGGTTTGGGCCTTCCGGGTCTGGCCGCTCGCGAGCGACCGACCCGTCACGCCCTCGGGCTGTGACGCAACCGTCCCTGGCGACGGAGTGCCATGAGACACATCCGCCCCATTGGCCCCGGGTCAAATCCGCCGTGCGCTCTGCCTTGAGAGTCGGCATGCGGAGACCCCCCCCTTCCCGCCGGAATCTTGGCCGTCCAAATGGACGTTTCCGGGGTGCACCACGTGGAGGTGCCCCGGCCTCGCACCCCATATTCGTGACTTGGGGCACTGTGCACAGAAGGAAAGTATGTATATATATCTAACAAATATAAGTCGACCAATTTAGCGATAATTTAAGAAAAAATACCAACAATGTGGGTGTCCCATCAAACGATGCAAATTATAACTACTATCAAGATACATCCGGCAAATTGCGAAAGCCTATCGGACAGAATACCGCTTATCAAGACCTTTGCCACTATTCTGCTCTACGCTTCAAAACATGAAGGCGAAAGTAGGGTTAATATAACTTTGTTATTTATGACATCAATTACTTACATATTGTATGTTAATATTATCAAAGGAGGTGTAATTTGTTAGCAAATAAACGATTTTTTTTTTTTGGGGGTGGTTTGCGGTCAGCGTGCTCCTCGCACCACTCCGTTCGGGGTGACAGAGAGGCGTAAGCACGCACACCCACAACCCACCCACGTGCACGTCGCCTTCGTCGTTGGACCGACCACCGGAGCAGGGTTACTTGTCATCAGTGGTCGGCCCGATGGAATACCCCCTATTTGGGGTACCCTCCCATCGACCGACATCCTCCCCGGACTCGTACGCCGAAACTATTGATTTTAGGAAAAAAAATAAAGACCTAAATTGTAGGCAATTTCCTTTACAATTATTTTGTGGAAATATGTTTTCCTGTAAAATGCGTCGGAAAAGAGTTATTTTCACAAAACTGCTTTTAGGCCCCATTTTTTCAATATGGCAGCGCGAGCGGCAAAGATACAAGGTGGCAACGTTGAAATTCGGTAAGAGCACGTCAAAATCCATAAAATTACCAATTTTCGGAACTCCCGGAAAACTTTCCAGGTAAAAATACCAAATGACTGTACTACTTTCAAATTTTACAATTCTTAAAAAAAGATGTTAAGAAAAAGCAAATACATAATATGTATACAGTGCGTTACTTGAAAAACAATTGGAGGATATTTGGAATATTACAAAATTAGAGGACACGTAATATGCATGATTCTATGACTAGATAGCAACATCTGCTCTTTAATATGGAACTATATAGTTTAAAAACACCGTAAATTCTTATTTATTTTATCATAGTCCGAGATAAGCTGTCAAGGCCATCTGCGGCCAACAGCTAAACAAAAAAAAAAAAATATTTATTTTATCGATTTATGTGTGTTAGGGGTCAACTGCTGGTACATAGGTGCCGGTGCGGTGCTCTTACCTTACTGATACTTAGCTTTTAAAGAGTCATGAAAATCCGACTATTCCATACTCATCTTATGAAAGGCAATAACTCCATTATTATGATTTAGTGTTAATCTACTTTGGAAAATATATGTGAAACGACAACAATAATCAAAGTTTCTAACACAATAAACGCGTTCCAAAGTTGTATTTAAATAAAGTAAAAATGAAAAGGTTTTAAATATTTATGATTAGAAGTTTCGGCGGGAATATAGAAGTATCACGTTCTTAAAATTATATTCATTTTTTAGTGTTTTATAGTGTTATATTGAATACTTTTGCTGATATTTTATGTAATAGAATACAGTTAAGGTGTTGAAGTGTTGTGAATATGATATTATAGAATATTACGCGTACTTTCGTGTTCTATCGACATTCCCAGAGGAATCATTAATTTAGTTTTCAGAAGTCAATTAGTGATAACGATTTGACTTACTGACGGCCGATGACTATTAATAATGTATACTCAATATGAAGAAGTATTAAAATAATATGTGAAGAAAATACTTACTGACGGCCGATGACTATTAATAATGTATACTCAAAATGAAGAAGTATTAAATAATATGTGAAGAAAATTGTATAAGACCTTTTCCTGTCCAAATGGACAAATACAATAAAAAAGATATATTCATAAAAAAGACTGGTTAAAAAAAATCTTCCTTTAACACAAATATGTATTTCCTATAACTTCTCATGTTTATGTATCTAGAGACTGAAAAGCGAAGCCATTCTTTCTTTTTTACATGTCACAATATTATATATAACTGAGGAATTTTTAAATGGAATACAACAAACAAGGAGGTTTATAAACCTTAATGAGAAACCCTATTGTGTATAAATAATCTAAACTGATAAAGTATCAGAAGACAGACAGTGCATTTTGAAGAGAAACACGAATCGATTTACCGTCACAAAGTGCATTGCCCTTGCAGTAAGTCGTTGTTCCATATATGATGATATAAATAATTATTTCATTTATATTTAATTTTCACTGATTACTTAATCGCGGCGATGGTTTACAAAAAAGTCTGGAAAATTGGTTAATTGTTACTTACTTACCTACCTACCTACTTATTGTAGGAGAAAAATGGAACAATGTTATATTATTACGAGACTTCTCGAGATTTAAATGAACGAAGAGTGGTGATGGAATAGGAATACAATTCACCATCCCCCACTCGTGCCCGTGGGTGTGGTAAATGACTACTAAGAGATTAAATGAGAATTTAACGTCTATGCAAGATAAGGACAACTTAAAATAAAACTCTATACCAACACGTCTGACCAACGTGGTTATAGTAGGTATATTTCCCTCCTAATCCTAAAGAAGAATGTTGGTTTGCTATATTATTCTGAATTCCTTCGGGTGCTCAATGGTGACGGAGAGGTTAATTACCTTAGTTTATAGGGTCGCACGCTAGTTATCCGTCGCCATGGCCAGATTGGGCGGGGTGTGCCTAGATCGTAGTCTACCAAAAAAAGTCTCATAAAAAATAACTAAAGAATATATGCATATAGTATCCATGTAAAAGAAGGAAAATTCGACATAAACAAATCAAATCATTTATTCTGCATCTTAAGGGCACTTACATATTGTCAAATTTATACATCGTTTGAACACAATACGATAATCTACCACCGGATCGGAGCACGGCCGCAAGCTAAGAAGACCCGGCAAGAAACTTAGCGGGCTGTCATTTTTTATTTTCATTTTTTGAATAAAATTACACGTATATAACACAGTATTAGCTTCAGTGTTTTTTTTTTGGCGTGGGTTGCGTTCGGCGCACTCCTCGCACCACTCCGTCCGGGGCGACAGAGGGGCGTCAGCACGCACACCCGCAATCAACCTGAACACCACGTCGGCTTCGTCGTTGGACCGACCACCGGAGCAGGGTGACTTGACGTCATTGGTTGGCCCGACGGAATACCCTCCTGAGGAGTACCCTCCCATCGACCGACGTCCCCCTCTCGGGGAGGATGTCGGTCTTTCCTCACGCGGTCGGCCTCTCGGCGGATGACGGACTAATTCCCCGGTCACGTCACCCACAGCCTCGGCTAGGGCGGCTTAATGCGCAGGTAGTCGCGCCTACGCCGCCCCAGTCGCCGGCGGCGGATCGCTTAATCGAGACTGCGTTACTCGCGCGCGTGACCCGCCGCCTCCTTCCGCAAGAATACTGCCTCGCAGAAGGCTGCGACCGCGTCCCAGTTCCTGACGCTGTCTAGTATTGCCCTGGCGATGGTCGGCAGCGTCAGGTCGGCACCGATGATTGTGACGAGTTCACGACTCTGCTCTGCCCAGGCGGCACAAACCTCGAGCGTATGCTGCCCCGTGTCCTCGTCGCAATCGCAGTGGTGGCAGGACGGTGTCCTCTCCCTCCTAGCGACCAGGTATTTGGCGAAGCAACCATGCCGTCATGCCCGTCAAAACCTGCACCAGTCGGAAGGAGAGCACCCCGTACCGCCGTTTTAGCCACTGCATCAGCACCAGCTGGAAGGCCTCGACGGTCCAGACATCGTACCGAGGCCTCTCTAGCCGGACTGCCCAACGGGCAATGACGTCTCGGCGGGCATCGACACGCCAGGCGGTGAACTCCCTCAAAGAGACCACACGGCCCTCCGCTCGCACCCCCGACACCCGCCATACAAATCGGCAAGCATTTCCACCTCCAGGTCCCACATGGGAGTCCCGGCCAACAGGCACGCCGCCTCCGTCACCACCGTGCGGTATCAGCGTATGGCCATGACCACCATGGCCTTCTGTGGTCGCCACAGAAGAACCCTGAGTCGGGCGGTCAGGGACCCCGACCCGGATTACCCCGCGTACAGCCGTCGACACGTAGCGCTCGGTCCGCCCACATTCGGCATAAGTCAGGATAGGACGGACGCCACGCCGACGAGCCGCAGAACGAGCCTGCGAAAATGCTCCCGAAACCACCAATGTCCGCCGAACAGCAGGCCCAAATACTTCATATGGGCCCGGATGCTGATATCAACCGAATTGACGGTGATCAAGACGCCGATGGGAGGGCCCATGCGAGGCCCATGGAACAAGAGGGTCTCCGTCTTGTCCAGGGCCGCCCTCAACCCCAACGCCTCGATTCGCCTGACGATCTCTTCGGTGCGTAGAGTCGCCAGGCTTGCCGCCTCTTCTAGCGTCCCACCGCGGGCTGTGACGAGTGTGTCGTCGGTGTAATAACAAATCACGCCCAGCCCGGGCGGGAATTAGCTCCAGTGTGATGACTTTTTTTTAATTTAGTTAAAATAAAAAAAGAAAGGAAAATATGGTTGGACCAGATCTCACAAGCAGCACTTGATCACGAGTTAACTACAAGTTTGTATAAAATTTAGGAGTGAATGAATTCACTCCTAAATTTTACTTACTCGTAATCGTCTTTTAGAAAAAAAATATGGCGAAAGTTTTATTTATTTCCTTAATATTCACAGGATCTTCCCTAGAGAAGATACCCGGTCCTTTGAAAGGCTTACATGGAGATATGGATCCAACACGCAGAGACCTTTGGAGAAATTTTATGTTAAAATGGGATGGGACATCTACCGATGACACTCCACGTTTGCACACAACACTCGTGGACTTTCAACGGTAGGTGTAAATTTATTGTGCAATTATGATATCTAAAACCTGATTATGGGGTTGTGAGGTTTGACGGACTGGATTAAATGAAACTATTGATTTAAAACTGTCGTCTGCCTTCAATACCTTATACGTCTTGAACTTTGGCAGACGGTGACTTGCCAACTCACTGAATATGCCCCCCCAAACAGTTCCCACAGACACGCAGGCCATACGAGCAATAGGGGGACAACATTAGTGCAAGTGGCTTGGGGTGTCGAGCGGTGCGGTGCCGGTTTCACCATTGCCCGTCCCCGATAAACGGAGACCCGCAGTGGTTTCCCCATAGTTATGCCCTTGAAAATGACACTTCCACCCCCGAGCATATAGCTCTGGCGACCCCTCTCTGACCAGCCGTTTAAGGCAAACTAGAGTTGAGAATCCTGCTGGCACTCTTCGGTTTCTACTCCAGACAGCTAATAAAGGCGAGCTGGATACGAGGCCCTGGCCGACTCTCTGGAGCACTCAGGACCGCAGTGTCGCCACTCACATTCAGCACGCCACAAGCTGCCCTGCGATTTATTGGCTTTCCTATAAATCTTGTGATACATTTTTTCTTTTATATCATAAAAACTTAGAGAGCCATATAATGTTCCTCCGAGGTTTGCGTTAGTAAGATAACAACTGGCCCAGAGGGTTATTTATTTTATTATTATCTTTGACTACACGAAAAATACATGCGTAAGTTATTATTTGATTAGAACTGTTGCAATTAGGATTTCTTATATTTATCACAGCATTACTGAGGTAGCGGTAAAAGACATGCACATTAAGATTATTGCCAATCATTATATTTTTTTTTATTGCTGTTGTTGGCAAACGAGCAAACAGCACACCTGATATGGTAAGTAATACTGCCGCTCATGGACCTTTTGCTAGGCTGCTGCCTACCGTGAAGAAATTGAAAGGAGTGTGAATATATGGAATGAGATTCGTCGATACTAAAGGCATCACCAAACCCACCACATGCAAACACCCTCTCTAAAATTGAGCTGCCGGCTTTTAGGCTTACCGAACGAAAATAAATTACTAGTACTACTAGTACTACCCAGACGGACCGGTCCGCGGCTGTAGATAGACGACTGTCGACAGTGTGGTCCTACCATAATAATATAATGTTGACAATTATCAACTAAGAACCTGCTATTGAGAGTTATTAATCAACAACTCTAATAACACTATTGCCTAAGCAGCATAACCGAGTCTTCCTAAATACAAATATGAAAGTAAAAAGTATGTTCACATTGTTATTATCATACTACGTAAAAGATATTGACATCACCAGCGATAGATATGAAAAAGCAAAGGAAACAAAAGTCACTTTCATATTTATTTGTTGTATTAGTAGCATAATATCATTCACGTTTCTAAGTAAACGCACTTCCAAAATATGCAGTCCAAGATTAATGACTCAAATGTTCACTTTTTTTAACAATCCAATAACCGTTATGCACACAATGCGACCCAGATAAGCCTTATTGATTTTGAGTAACAAAAGATTTGTGTACCCTTTGCGGCAAGGCGCTAAGTGGCAACCCACCGAGCACTGCCGGGAATGGCACATTCCCTAGATAAGATAGCGTCCTCTTCGAATTTCCGCTGCATTGCAATCCTCTCAGTCATCCAATAAATCTCGATATTTACACCGAAGCATAAAACCTAATTTAACGGTGACCAATTTTAGCGATTTTTGATAGTCATGATTTGTTTTTATCTGCCATATTAGTTTTATTTGTGTTTAGAATAAAGAATTGTCTTAAGAAACTTATTTTTTCTACAATCATCACCATCATCATCTCGGCTCATACACGTCCTACTACTGGGCTCAAACCTCCTCCACAATAGGAGGGAACGTGAAAAAATTAAACCTTATTATATCATGCTAGTCAAACTATTTTTTTTTTTTTATCGGTGGGCTAGGGCAAGCGCACGCGCGGTCAAACAGGTTGGTCCTATGTTATAGGGTTTCTTTTCAGGTTTTTCTTCTGTTGCATAATGTTATATGCGTATTATATCCCCCAGTCGTCTTTTACGGCATTCACGGTCAAGATAGGGAGTGGTGAATTGTATTCTTATTTCGTCACCGCACCGAATTTTTCTACAACATGCAGATAATATTTATGCCAGAAAAGGCGTAAGTCTATTTCTCTCCTATTCTATAGTCATCTCGAGCAGGGGCGTACCCAGGTTCTGGGCCAGGGGGGGGCAATTCAGATTTTTTATACGCTAGGTGCTTATCTATATATATAAAAGGAGAAGCTGACTAACATATCAACGCAGAGCCTAAAATATAAGAGCTAGAACCTTGAAATTTTGCACAGGGGTTCCCTTTATAGCGTACGGGAGCACTAAGAAAGGATTTTCGCAAATTCATCTCTTAACATTTTATCTTCTAGGGGGGGGGGGCAGCTGCCCCCCCCCCCTAGAAGATGCTGCCCCTACCTGGGTACGCCCATGATCTCGAGCTCCAACAGTAGGACGTATGATGTTGAAAGAATTTTCTTGAGCGATTGACGAATATAGTACAGTCCACGTAGGAGGTTACTGCTTGCCCTAGTTGAGGCCGCGGGTGACTGGATCGAGGAATTAGTCCGTCACCCGCCGAGAGGCCGACCGTGTGAGGAAAGACCGACGTCCTCCCCGAAGAGGAGACGTCGGTCAAGGAGAGGGTACTTCTCCGGGGGTATTCCGTCGGGCCGACTACTGACGTCAAGTCACCTGCTCCGGTGGTCGGCCCAACGACGAAGGCGACGTGTCGCGCGGGTGTTTTACTGGTGTGCGTGCTTACGTCCCTCTGTCGCCCCGGACGGAGCGGATGAGGAGTGCGCCGACCGTGGCCCACCCCACAAAAAAAAGGAGGTTAGTGCTCAAACCGTTACACATTTTTTTATAGTCATGTGGTACCATTCTCTACTAACAGTTTACAGTTTATCATTAATATATAAACTCTAGAGATCTACTACAGCTACTACAGCTGGGGTAAGTGATCTACTAATGTTGTTCTTCTTTCATCCATAAGTATATTTTGGTTAGAAGACCCTCCAGAGGTTAGAATGTACCTATTTCTACGCTACATGCGTCGCATATAGTAGCGGTTTAATTAAAAAAAAATAATACCAATCAGTCATGTGAACTGCCGACAGAAATGTAAACTTAAAACTAGGAACCAATGGCTGCTATTTTCGGATATTCCATTTAATTGTTTGATCTTAAATAAAAATTTGGAAATAAAAACTCTTTACATTTATCTAATTTTAGATATAGTGACATTTACTCCCTATCCAAACCTGCCTATAGAAGATTTCACTTAAAAAAAAACAAATTTATATTCATGTTATTTGCGTTGACATTTTAAAATATCGTTGTTGATATAACATTATTTTACATCTTTAATCAAACCCATTCATTCCTATCATGAATACTATTGCGATATTACGTCGTTCCACAAGTTACCCTACGTCAACTTCTACGACTTGTTTACACTAAACTTTGATAAGTATTCGTGGACTTAACTATATACAGCGATTCATAACTGACCGGATGTGCAGCTCAAAGCATAATTTATTATCTTTTTCTTAGTATGTGATATTCGTTATCAGCAATACTTTAAAAAAGTGCAGAATTACAATTACACAATTACGTTGTGAATGAAGTAAATTTGTCAAATTATAAGTGGCGTTACCGTCTGGTGACGGAGTAAATATACGACTAAGGGAGAAAATGTGCATAACATCAACCAATCTAAGATAAATTGGTATATCATACCATGTCGGACCGACATGGCATTGCAAGCTAATTTCTCTCCTATTGGAGAGGAGGCTTGAGCCCCAAAGTAGGACGTGTATAAGCTGCTACACACGTGGTGTTTCTACCGTCTATCGGAGTACCTCACAACGACTTCTGTTTCGCTCACAGAGAGCTATTGCGATGAGGGCTAACAAAGGCTACCATATGGTTTCCAAGAATGCAGCGACACTACGGGCAGGCAACCCAACTTGAACGCTGGTGGCAGAGGTTTTAGCGAAAATGTATGTTCCACACCATAGTGCGAGTCCCCGATAGCATAGCCGGGGACTATGGAGGCGTTGTGCCGTATCTCCACCGTTGGCTCAAGATATGGCATGGCAGACTAACATTTAGGATAGTGCAGGTGCTTACTGGACATGGTCTCGCAAGAATCTGCAGAGAATTGTAAAGGAGGGGCCCCAGGATGTCATGAGTGTGACGTGCCGATTGACGATGCGACACATGTTGGCAGTATGCCCCGCCGTTGCTATCCATAATCATCACGATGATGCTGAATGCATGCTGCGGAGCGAGAGGAGACGCTGCTATGCGCTGCTCCTCCCAGGGCCCTGAATGACGATAGGACGTAGTCAGATTGGCCTTTGGGTTGTTGGGGATTGAACTTCATCAGAATATCTCTCCGGCAGTTTGAAAAGTGAAAACTCAATGACGCCCAATACTAAATTCTAATCCCAAAACTTTTGGTCAGCAACCATTTACTATCAATGATGAGGTATAAAACAAATAAGAGAAGTAGAACATGTAACTTTTTTTAAATAAACATTTTAAAATATACATCATATTTGGTTTAAGATGTCGAGGACCTCTTTCCACGGCGGGCGGAGCACACGCCCCCGGTCATGGCTTCGCCGGACAGCGACCGGGAGGTCGACGACGAAAGTGCTCCGCCTATCACGGAGCCGGAAATGGAGGCGGCGGTGGCGCGTATGCGAGCTAAATCCACCGCCCCCGGGCCCGACGGTATTCCGAACCGTGTGCTGGCCCTGGTCCTCGAGCACCTGGGACCACGCCTCAGGGGACTGTTCGACGCTTGTTTGGCGTCCGGGCAGTTCGCCGGGTGCTGGAAAGAGGGGAGACTGGTTCTCCTGCCGAAGCCGGGACGGTCTCTCGAGTCGGCCTCGGCCTACAGGCCCATTGTGTTGCTCGATGATGCGGGCAAGCTGCTGGAGAGGGTGTTGGCTGCCCGCATCGAGCGGCACCTCGTCAGGGTCGGGCCCGATCTGTCGGACGCCCAGTTTGGTTTTCGGAGAGGACGTTCGACGATCGCAGCCCTGCTGCGCCTGAAGGCCGTGGTGACGGAGGCCGTCACCGGCGGAGGAGTCCTGTTGGCGGTGTCCCTGGACATCGCCAACGCCTTCAACAGTCTGCCATTCAGCTGCATCAGGGAGGGGCTGAGGTATCACGGGGTGCCCGTGTACCTCAGGCAGCTGGTGGCAGACTACTTGGAGGGGCGCAGCGTCCTCTACGTTAACCGAGTAGGGGACGTTGTGCGAACGCCCATGACGTGCGGTGTTCCACAGGGGTCAGTTCTGGGTCCGACCCTGTGGAACATCGGCTACGACTGGGCGTTGAGAGGAAGCCTCCCACCCGGGCTGGGCGTAATTTGCTACGCCGACGATACACTCGTCACAGCCCGGGGTGGGACGCTAGAGGAGGCGGCACGCCTGGCAACTCTCGGCACCGAGGAGATTGTCGGGCGGATCGAAGCGTTGGGGTTAAGGGTAGCCCTGGAAAAGACGGAGGCCCTTTTGTTCCATGGCCTCCGTACCGCCGGGCCACCCGCCGGCGCTTCGATCACCGTGAAGTCGGTTACCATCAGCATCCAGGCCCACATGAAGTACTTGGGCCTGGTGCTCGACGGGCATTTTTGGTTCCGGGAGCATCTCCATCGACTTGTTCCCCGGCTTGTCGGCGCGGCGTCCGCCCTTTCGCGGCTGATGCCGAACGTGGGCGGACCCAGCGCAACGTGCCGACAGCTGTACGTGGGGGTGATCCGGTCGATGGCCCTGTGCGGCGCACCGGTGTGGGCGGGGTCCCTGACCGTCCGGCTGAGGGCCCTCTTGAGGCGACCACAGAGGGTCATGGCGATCAAGGCCATACGTGGTTACCGCACGGTGGCGACGGAGGCAGCGTGCCTCCTGGCCGGAACCCCCCTGTGGGACCTGGAGGCGGAGATGCTCGCCGACATTTATCGGCGGGTGTCGCAGACGCGCGCCCGCGGCGGTATGGTCTCCCTGCAGGAGATCACCGCCTGGCGGGTCGACGCCCGCCGTGGAGTCACTGCCCGTTGGGCAGTCCGGCTGGAGAGTCCTCGGTACGGTGTCAGGACTGTCGAGGCCTTCTGGCCGGTGCTGATGGAGTGGTTGGAGCGGACGCACGGGGTGCTTTCCTTCCGACTGGTGCAGGTGCTTACGGGGCACGGTTGCTTCGCGAAGTACCTGCACAAGATTGTCAGGAGGGAGAGCACATCGTCCTGCCACCACTGCAATTGCGACGAGGACACGGCGCAGCACACGCTCGAGGTGTGTGCTGCGTGGGAGGGGGAGCGCCGTGAACTCGTCGTGATTATCAGTGCCGACCTGACGCTGCCGACCATCGCCAGGGAGATGCTCGACAGCGTCAGGAACTGGGACGCGGTCGCCGCCTTCTGTGAGGCCATAGTCTCACGGAAGGAGGCGGCGGATCGTGTGCGAGTAGAGCTCCTATTCGGCGACACGTTCCGCCGCCGGCGACTCGGGCGGCGCAGGCGCGAGTATCTGCGCCTAATGCCGCCCTAGCCGAGGCCGCGGGTGATTGGACCGGGGAATTGTCCGTCACCCGCAGAGAGGCTGACCGCGCGACGGCGACCGACGTCCCAGGACGTCGAGAGGTGACGTTACCCGAAAGGGTATTCCGTCGGGCCGGCCACTGACGACAAGTCACATCTGCTCCGGTGGTCGGCCCAACAACGAGGTGACGTGGGTACGGGTGGGTTATGGGCCTGCGCGCCGTCCTTTCATCGCCCCGGACGGATTGGACCGCCCGTGTGCTTACCATAGCCCACCCATAAAAAAAAAAAAAAAATATTTGGTTTAAGATACCACATAATTATTTTAATTTTATTTGACCGATGGCGTAGTGCAAGGAAAGTCGACACATGATCGCAAACTTGCCAGGTTGAGTGTCATAGTTTTGAGTAAGTTTGAGTCAGAACAATATATAATACTTACTTAAACACAATAAAAATACTTTATAACCGGTAATTGTTTGCGCAGCACAAATTCATATTATTTAAAGCGTGTTATGTTAAATAATATTACGAAAGCAGAGGCAAATAATTTTGATTAACAAAATTTAAATGTGAGCGGAGACAAATTTTCGTTTCAGAATCTACGTCTGAAATAAAATCATTTATAAGTAGTAATATATAATAATATGCATATTATCTGTTCTTAGTTTATTTGAAAACTCGGGTCAATGCAAGTCTATAAAGATAACTAGTGCAGCTGGGCTGAACCCATAAAACGACACAAACGTAACGTTTGTGCGTTCAAGTTTTATTACTCCATAATAATGAACGAGTTTATTCAATTATCGGTACTGAGTACTATGGATGAGTCACTGATGTTACGGGATGAGTGATTTACGCCGAGTTGTGTCTCTGTACGATGATCTCAATAATGCTGTCTGTTCGCTCATTATAGAGGACATGATGAAAAGACAAGTGGTCGAGACAACATGGCAACAGATAACAAAACCCAGACGCAACTGATCTTAGAATCAAATTAACTAATTGGAAAGGTTTCGTCGCCAGCCAATTGCTACTGTCGGGGTTATTCGTATTTATCGTTGATAACATACGGATAGAAATTTTGTCAATCAAATTTTCTACACTAAAACCATTTATCAACTTATCTACTCTTGTCATAAATTTTGTTACAATTAAACATGGATTTATTATTTTATGAAGTAATGTTGTCTTATTCAAATTTATATGGATACATTTAATGAAATTTCAGCAACGGAAAATAATATTCTACTAATTACTGCACTAATTTGGCTTTAATGCAGGCCTTTAATTTGTTTGACCACAAATCTGTGAAATTCTTAGTTTCCATGGGAAACTTTGTATGCGTTTTCTACAGATTTTACTGGTAGTGGATGTTGGTAGTGCTTTTAATATCAGCGAACCTCATTGCACGCATTCACACTCTCTTCAGTATCTTCACAGAAGGCAATGGCCTAGGAATAGTCCTTGAGCGCCAGTAGGTAACTGGCTGATGGCAGTATCGCTTACCAGCAGGCGTGCTGTTTTCTCGTTTGCACCAATTGCTATTAAAAGAAAATCTACACTTTTTTATTATTTATATTATTATTTTTATTTTAGTAAAATGTTAAAGATTGTGAAATTTAATGTAATGTGTTATAAGAGACTATGAGGAATGCTAATACATAATATCACTGCAAAAGAAAGATAACTTAGATAACTTGAAATGCAAATTGAAAAGAAAGAACAAGAGAAATAGTACTTAATGAAAATCTAAATTTCAACATGCCTAATCTGAAAATGATCGACGTTATTCAAGTCAGTGTGTTTATAACTCCTCGCAGCTTGCGCGGACACGAATGGACGTGTGAAATACATGTTATTCTCAGGATCGCTGAAACTGATGATACATGATAATTAATACAGATTAAGAGCTTCAATTGTATTCGGAATCGTGTTGATATTTGTACCAACATTTGGCTTAACAGATTAGATATAAGCTTAATTTTAAAGATTTGATAGTTTATTCAAGTATTTAAAGATATTGACTATATTATTAATAATTGACTAATTGACTAATTGATTATAATTCACCACCTCCTTTCTTGCCCGTGAGTGTCGTAGAAGACGACTAAGGGATATAATATGCATATAATGTCTATGCACGAGAAGGAAAATTCGAAACAAAACCGTATACTAAAACGTCTGGCCAAGCGTAGTTGGTTAAATTCCCTCACATTTTAATCGACTTGGCCAACTCTATCAGATGCAGTCAGATCGCCAATTACATAACCAAGGAGGGTTGACGTCAGGCAGGTGGCCGGTTATAAAACTATTGTCAGAACTTTTGAAATATGTACTCGCCCGAAGTCATTGGGTTAAGAGCAAGGTGGCGATGATGATGATAATATAAAATACACTATAGGGTGTCTTCGTTCAGAATAAAATCATAATACCACAGCATATGCAATGCTATGGTGAGGGTTATGCTCGGTATTTCTCTACGTGATAAAAGCCGGCACACGAAAAGCCGTAGAAAAACGGGTGTAATCGACATAGCCCGCAAAATTAGCATGTTGAAATGGCAATGGGCAGGCCACATCGCTCGTCGAACCGACACCGACAACCGTTGGGGAAGAAAGGTTCTTGAGTGGCGACCACGAGTCGGATAACGCAGCGTAAGACAACCCCTTACTAGGTGAAATGAAGACATTCTTAAAGGCGCAGGGAATCGTTGGATGCAAGTGGCGCAGGACCGTTCCGAGTAGCATTCTCGTGGGGAGGCCTATGTCCAGCCGTGGACATCTGTAGGCTGTTGGATGGATGGACCACACCATATATTAAATAATATAATTAAAATAGTAATATTTTTATGTACAATTAAAATATTTAACACATGAATGCCAAAAAAGGTAAGACTAACTCTAGTTAAAAAAATTTAAAAAATATTTTCAGAACCTTGTACTATGAGCTTAGCTTCTAGCTCAGAATAAAATCATATTACCATACCGTATATCAAAGAATTATAATAGTCCTCGTTTTAGGTACAGGCTTCCTTTCTAACACAATATTTTTTTTTTAATATTCAACTCCTAGTTGCCAAGATTAGCGCGTTCAATTATGAATTAGTTTGTCATGTATGTAACAAACAAACTACCTAATTAATAGTAATCTAGTTAATGCCGAAAACTATCTATCGCCTCGAGCGAGATCTCTGCGTAGCTGCCCGTAGGTTGCCCAATGCCCACTAGTTTATACCGCAATATTTATTATTTTTCTTTCATGTTTTCCTAATAAGGTTAACTGACAACTGTAAAAGTAAGTTGTGTCCTTAGAATAATAATTTATTATTCTAAGGCTGTGTCTAACATTTCAGTTACGGTTACAATTATCTGATTTGAAGCTGTTCATTTCACTTTGATAATTTTATCTAGTTTCATCCCTTATTTGTCTTTTAATCACGACAAAGAAAAAGATGGTGAATTCTATTCTTTTTCCGTCATCATCATCATCTCAGCCTATATACGTCCCAGTGTTGGGCTCGGGCCTCTTTCATAATGGAAGGGTAATTGACCTACTATACCACGCTGGTCAGACGTGTTGCTATAAGGTTTTATTTCGAGTTTTCCTTCTCTCGCATAGTTGTTATATGCGTTTTATATCCCTTAGTCGTCTCGTACGATCACCCACAGGTAAGATAGGTGGTGAATTGTATTCTTACTCCGTCACCACACGGAAGTTGTTGGATTTGGTCGTTACCTCTTTAGTGGTTATATTATTGATTATTAGACGCAATTTATACAAAGATCGCTAATTATACATACTAATATGTATAGAAATATATCTGTGTAATCTTAGGGAGGTTATTGAAAACTACAAATCAAATAGGAATTTCGGAGCCGTATGACGCAAGTCCGGTCTATGCTCCTTCGTCATCCAGTCATTAAGATTGCTCAGCTTCGCGTATTATAAACCAAAGTTCGTTGTTAAACGAAGTTATTAAATAGGTAATACAAAGATAATTAAATTATTTATATTAAATTACACATTTCAGTGCATATTACGCACCATATCTGAAAATATCTAAATAAGTATAGGTATTGTCATATTTTCATGTTCTATTAATAAATAAAACAATCAAAGATAACAAAATCTGTGCTTACTACAGCCAAACTGTATCTTATTTAAGTCTAAATGTGCTAAACAATTGTTCAATATCGTATGCAAATACATGTTTATAAAAAAGATGAATGCTCTACCTGGATACTTTCGCCTTGATGCAAAAGTAAATTAACAACTTGATAAGTATTTGTTTAATCTTTGTTAGCGAAAATTTAAACAATATTAAATCTCGGATTACAAAGAACCTCCATCAAATTTGTGGAGGTCTTTCTCTTAAATCGCTTAAATAAATTTAGAACATTACAGACTTATATTTACAGCGGCCCTTAAAATTTAAAAAAATATATATTTATTATCCGTTTATCTGTATAGTAACGAAAACAAAATATAATCCACTGACTGAGGGATATATATAATATGCATATACCTAAGCAAGAGAAGCAACACTCGAAATAAAACCCTATATCAACCCGACTGACCAGCGTGGCAGCAAGAGCAATATTCCTCTTATTATAGAGAAGGCTCGAGCCCATCAGTGGGATGAATATGAGTCGAGATGATAATAATATAAATATTGCAGATACACATAAGCACCACATACAACACTCGTAATTAAAAGGTGGAATACGCAATTTTATACATTACTTGCAACCCGCTCTCGCTTTGTTTCGGTTTCAGTCGCCTTACCCGCGTAGTTCAGAATCCCGTGGGAATACCGGGATAAAATATAGCCTATGTTACTACCTGATATTATAGCTTTCAATTAGTTAAAGAATTTTTGAAATCGGTCCAGTAGTTTCGGTACCTATTCAATACAAACAAATCTTTCCTCTTTATAATATTAGTGGAGATAAGCGTTTTAATGGTGACAAAGAAGTGTTCAAAGTACTTTTAGCGTTAATCATTATGTTAAGCCACTTGGAATGTTTCTTTCAACACAAATTATTACGCTTATATAGCTACAATATCACGTTTTATTATGAAAACGATAAACAAAATCAAAACAAAGTCTTCAAAAAATATTTTATTGATCAATCTCAGTCTTATTACAGCATTCTTTCCCACGACTAGAATATCCATTTAATTAGAATTTCAACAATTTACTATTCAACTTTATATCATATCTACGTACTTCGTATATATTTGTAAAATAATTATTACCCACGGTCGTTTTAATGTTCGCAGTAAAATTGTTTATTTTACGTCGACATCAATCAATTCATCCGACCGGAGTACGAGTAAACAGGAACAATAACATAAATGCTGATACAGATAAATATCTATACCAACATACATGCGCGGTGTTGCCGTGTTATAATTTTTATTTCATGTAGGTAAATTTTATCGGCAAACATGGTATATAATGAAATTATAGTGTAAGTCAACTGCACGCGTTTCCAAAATTAGGAAAAGTAATGTGCAATGTCGACAATATCAGCTAATAAGAATGAACTTTTTTTCGGCAATAAGAAAGTACCTAAAATTATGTTCTTCTGTTTGTTTCTTATCACTTATAATATCGGATGGAGAGGCCTCAGTTCGGGGTGCGGATCGTGGAGGCCTTCCGGCCGGTGCTGATGCAGTGGTTGAAACGGCGGCATGGGGTGCTCTCCTTCCGACTGGTGCAGGTGTTGACGGGGCATGGATGCTTCGCCAAATACCTGCACAAGGTCGTTAGGAGGGAGAGTACACCGTCCTGCCACCACTGCGATTGCGACGAGGATACGGCGCAGCATACGCTCGAGGTCTGTGCCGCTTGGGCAGAGCAGCGTCGTGAACTCGTCGCAATCATCCGTGCCGACTTGACGCTGCCGACCATCTCCAGGGCGATGCTCGACAGGAACTGGGACGCGGTTGCAGCCTTCTGCGAGGCAGTAGTCTCGCGGAAGGAGGCAGCGAATCCTTTGCGCGAGGAGTGCAGCCTCAATGAGGTGATCCGCAGCCGGCGACTGGGGCGGCGTAGGCGCGATTACCTGCGCCTCATGCCACCCTAGCCGAGACCGCGAGTGACGTGACCGGGGAATTAATCCATCACCCGCCGAGAGACCGACCGTGTGAGGAAAGACCGACGTCCTCGCGAGGGGGGGACGTCGGTCTTTGGTCGTCGGTTTTTGGGGGTGGGTTGCGGGCGGCTCACTCCTCGCACCTTTCTATCCGGGGCGACAGAGGGGCGTAAGCATGCACACCCGCAACCCACCCGCGATGCACGTCGCCTTCGTCGTTGGGCCGACCACCGGAGCAGGGTGACTTGACGTCAGTGATTGGTTCGACGGAATACCCCCTATTTGGAAGGGGTTGGGGCTCGCACACTTATTGTGAGGCTGTTATTAGTGAAAGAACGTGTGTGGTTTCAACGCTTCAAGGGAGGTGATTGTTTTTATACGATAATCCCAAACACCTAAAATCACGAGGATCGAGATATACCAAATACTCTGTAACATAAACTCTTTTTTGTTTTTACAATAAAGCTTTGAGTAATGAAAAATAAAATGGGTGGCAGCAATATTGTATAGCTATATAATAGACGACTAAAGGTTTTAAGCAGATAACATCACCAAAAGGGTCAGCAAACGCAAAATAATCAAGCCTTCTGGCCAATATCGCAGGTGTTCAGTAGTCCCATTTCTCTCCCATTGCGGAGGAAGCTGTTGTTGAAAATTGTGTATGATCTATATGGATTCGCTTAGAAATTGAAATAAGATAGATTGGATTAATAAAACAACGTAGGTATATGACTTACTTTTTGATAGATGTCTTAGCAAACAACTAAGCAAAGTCAGCAGATAATATTGCTGCAAGAGAGTACTATCGATTTATAACTATATATATATATATATATATATATATATATATATATATATATATATATATATAGTGGGCCAATTTTCCTCTTATTGTTTAGAACGCCTTTGTTCAATAGTGTAACAAATATGGACTGAGGAAGAGATAAAGAAAAGGAAAAGTAGGTCTTAGAAGGGTATCACGATAGGCTATGGGCCTTAAACTACTCTGGATGGTTAGAGCGGAGACTTACCATTGCTAGTCTAAAAAATTTAGAACTGGCCTAGCTCTTAAAAATTATAAAATTCAGATAATTGTAAAGTTACATTACTCAGTTTAAAAATTAGATAATTAATTATCCATTTGGGTCATAATAAACTTACAATTTATAACCATACCTATATAGATACTGTGCTACTATTGTTCAGAAACTATAAAAGTAGATAATTTCCAGTTGAACCGCTAATGAAATGCAGCGTTAATATATTTGTCACGTCTGGGTTATTAATAGAGCGTACACTCATCACCTTAATGGAAACTCATTGAGTTTGGCTCATTGGTTAGGGGAACGGCGCCGAGCCGTATCGCACGCAGCCATATTCACAGAACACAACTGACGTGAGCTTGTACACGAAAGTTATTGAGTAGGTTTATCAATTAATGGATGCTTTTCTACTCCATAAAATGTATTAGCCGCACAAGGCGGAGGGATTAAAAATACAATATCATCAACTCAGTTTCGGATATTACATTATTTACAGAATTTATAAAAAAAAATTGTTGTCTGTAAAATCGGTTTACGGACGATGATTTTACGTGATAACTACCATAAGAAAACATTGATGTAAAATTTGATTGCATATTTTGTAAATAGAATTGCATATTTTGTGAATTGAATTGAATTATTATCAGTAAATTATCATTATTTTATATAATATTATTTTATTGTAAAATGAATTTTTGTCGATAAATCTGGGGGCACGGTAGTGCCCCCGCCAAGTTGAGCAAAAACGCAACACTGCCGTAACATACTTTTCTCGAAGCAATTCAGGCCATTTTCGACCCCTACAACTTCGTTGTGAATAAAACTAGAAGCTTGAATTTTTGGTAACCCAGCAGGCATTGTATACACTCGGTATACTTCAAATTTCATTCAATTTGAATCAATAGCTTAAGAATTATAACTAGTCCAAATTTCGTAATTTTGTCACTCACTGACTGACCGAGCATCAATATTAAAGAGGCACTTCTAGCAGACATAGAAGCTTCAAATTTAGAATACAATTAGTGTTTAGTGTATAAATGAAGGAAAAATTATGAAACATTGTAATTTCCGTCCAGCTTCCGAGATACACTAACTGCATAAATAATTTTGTAAACCCATATAAATATATAAGATTACAAAGTTACATTTGGAGTTATTGGAACGGGATAAGAATAAAATTGTGGCCATCCTACTGCTTCCGTATGGGAGTTGTAAGAGCCGACTAAGGACTGCGCTGATGGCATAGTTGTTAAGATACCCATCTAACGTGCCAGTGTCGCGGGTTTGAATCCCACACGTCCTGTGTACGATCCACAAATTGCTATTCTGAGTCTGAATATAATTTGTGTCGGTTAATTATATGTTTGTAAAGTCCCCCGCAATACAAGTATGATTCCCTCAGTGCAAGGCGTTGTCACTTAAAAAAAAGATTCAACAGGAGAGTGGGCAGCAGCTCTTTTCGGGCCAATGTATGATATCCCACTGCGATCCGAGCCCGCCAATCCGCCTGCCAATCGTAGCGATTACGGTATTATTCCTCATCTGGCGAAGAAAAATGTGCCCTAGTCATGGCAGATCTACTACCCTACGGGCTCATTTTGGTGGCGGGCTCGGCAGCGGTGGAGCACGGAGTGCGAAGAATCTCTAGCAGCGATCCGGCTACTAAACAAAACCTTTGATCCTGGTAGCACACAGCATTTAGACACTCAGGACTGACGAGATTATCATCGAGCTGGAAGAGGTATTGAGCAAAATCCGGCGGGCAATTGTAGGATTATCAGAAACCTGCTCTTCTACGTTGGGCGATCACCCGTCCTAAGGCGGTATAGGGTTTATCGATCGCAAGTCTCTCGTGTACAACGTGGAAAGGTTCAAGAGTGTGTCAACAAGCGTAGCGTATCAGAATTACCCAGAAGTATTCTTTGAAGGTCATACAGGTTTACCCAACGACCTCGGCATACTCCGACGACGAGGTAAAGACCTTTTACAAGGACATCTCGAAAGCCATACACACATCTAAAACTTATTTCACGGTGGTTATAGAAGACATTAACGTAAAAAATGGAGCTGATGATGAGTTGAAGGTGGGGCAACATAGATGTGTGATTTTCTGGAGAAAGATAGCCTCTTTATAATAATATTTTTTCTTCAAGAAGTAGCCACCAAGAAAATGGATCTGGGTAAGCCCCGACGGTTTAGCAAAAGACGATATAGACTTCATCTTATCAGATAAACAGCAGATATTCAACAACCTTTCAGTGTTCAGCAGGATTAAAACTAGGAGCGATCGCTGTATAGTACAAGGCGCATTGAATATCTACACAAAAGTCGGGCGTTCACGCTTAATGCAGTCTATTTTCCACTTTCACCTGTCCATACCAGAATCTCGAAATCTTTCAACTCGAGCTACAAAATCGCTTCCAATGTCTAGATGAGTATTATATTTCATAACAGGTTAACTAAAACTCGCTTGTCGAACCGGCAACTGTTGGGTAAGAAAAGTTTTCGAGTGGGCACCACGTATCGGACGATGCAGTGTACGATGTACCCCGTCTAGGTGAACCGACGACATGACAACGGCAATGTTGCTGGGTGTCATTGAATGCAGGTGCCACAGTACCGCGCTTAGTGGTGAAACACGAAGGAGGCCTACGTCCAGCAGTGGACGGCGATAGGCTGAATTATTAGTTTGCTGAATTATCTGTTTACTTAAAATATAAAAGATCTTTAATATTGATATGATCACTATAAGAAGTTGTTAGGTTAACTCATTACGTAATAACTTAAGAGGAAAGGTCCCTTAAGCAGGGACTGAATGAATTAACCGACGGTATAACACGGTCCACGGATCTCACAACTTTTTTTGTTATGGTAGAAGAACTCAGATGCGAGGCTTGGCTTTTTTTTACAAGTTTTGTTTTTGATGGTATTAACATTTATTTGGACTCGTTAATGCAAATATTTTTTTCCGTGTGGTGACGTAGTAAGAATACAATTCACCACTCTTGCCCATGGATGTCGTACAAGACGACTAAGGGATATAATATGCACATAGGATCTGTGCAAGAGAAGGAAAACTCGAAATGAAACCCTATACTAACATGTCTGACCAGCATGGTATAGTAGGTTGAATACCCTCCTGTCGTGGAGGAGGCCCGAGCCCAACAGTGGGACATATGTGGGCTGCGATGATAATGATGAATGTAAATATTTTTTTACTTAGAGACAAGTGCGTCACAAGCCGAACGCTGATAACCTTAAATGCTAGAACAGATATTCATAAATTGTAGCTAAGAATTATCTCGATTACATTATATTTCAAACAAAACTCGCATCATAATTGGTCCAGCCGTTTAGGATATACGATGTCACAGCGAGATCCATAGAAGACATGTCAAACTTATAACTGCCTTCTTTTTGCATCATGGGTTAAAAAAGTGTCAAACACCGAGGTTTGCAAATTGTTATAAATAATTCGACATATAGGTATCGAGTTTTAGTGCGAGATAAGATGGCCGACATGGTATTTTGAGTACTAAATATCAGGTTGACCGCGCTTCGCTCGGAATATTTTTATAGAATTTATTTAGGGATATATTAATAAAAAATAAATAATGAAAAATATATAAAAAATTACTAAAAGAGAATAATAATAACACCGAGATTCGATCCGACGCTGTTTGACACATAAAAACTAAAATTAAAACCGGTCAATGTCTCACCTGAGCTACCGTAACTCTTGACGTTAAGAACGAAATTTGAATTCATATTCTTTTAAAATCTAATATCATTGTAACGTTTTGCTAAAAACACCGACAAAAGAACATTTTCTATACATAAAACCTAGCTAGATCGATTTTTTGGACCCGAATCCTCTAGTATGCAAAGTTTCATCAAAATCGTTGGTGCCGTTTCCGAGATCCTGAAAATATATATATTTACAAGAATTGCTCGTTTAAAGATCAATATCAGGTTGACCGAGCTTCGCTCGGAATATTTTTGTAGAATTTATTTAGGGATATATTAACAAAAAATAAAAAATAAATAATGAAAAATATATAAAAAATTACAGAAAAAGGAATAATAATAACACCGAGATTCGATCCGACGCTGTTTGACACACAAAAACTAAAATTAAAACCAGTCAATGTCTCATCTGAGCTACCGTAACTCTTGACGTTTAGAACGAAATTTGAATTCATATTCTTTTAAAATCTAATGTCATTGTAACGTTTTGCTCAAAACACCGACAAAAGAACATTTTCTATACATAAAACCTAGCTAGATCGATTTTTTGGACCCGAATCCTCTAGTATGCCAATTTTCATCAAAATCGTTGGTGCCGTTGCCGAGATCCTGAAAATATATATATTTACAAGAATTGCTCGTTTAAAGATATACCTAAGATCATCATCTTGCTCTTATCCCAATTACTTGGGGTCGACGCAATATGTCATCTGTTTTGACATATTGCAAAAAGTTTCGGCAATGACTTTTATGACCGGCCGCCTGCCTGACGTCAACGCTCCTTGGGAATGTAATCGTTGACCCAAATGGTACCAGATGGAGTTAGTCCGGGTCAATCTAGGGCTCTTAGTCGTCTTTTACGACACCCACGAGCAAAGCAAGGGTTGGTAGTATTCGAAGCCGTTACCACACAGCACTAATATGATATTTACTAATTTTACTATAAAAATTCAGAAGAGTTAAACATTTAGTTTCAGAGATAAATCAATTTGAGTGCGCAAATAACGTTCCAAGCGTAATATTTCTCGCTTCTTTGCACCGGCAGGTAATGTGTATATTTTTACGTAGTATTGTTAAGACAATATGGATCCTATGGATGTCATTACACGATTATTTTACATTTATATTTATAATGTAATCGTTGGGAATGTAATCGTTGACCCAAATGGTACCAGATGGAGTTGGTCCGGGTCAATCTAGGGCTCTTAGTCGTCTTTTACGACACCCACGAGTAAAGCAAGGGTTGGTAGTATTCGAAGCCGCTACCACACAGCTCGTTTAAAGATATAAGATAAAATTAGTATTGTATATAGCGTTCGGGAAAATAATGAGGATCTCCTCATCCAATATTCTACAGTGGCTGAAAACACAGGTTTATAACCAGTGTAAGTTCCCAGCGATGATATACTACACTGAAACGAGGTCTTATAAAAAGGTTCAAAGTCGCTCAACGTGGCTTGGAGAGGGCTATGCTCAGTATTTCTTATATGATAGAATCTAGAATACGGAAATATGTAGAACAACGGGTGTAACCGACATAGCCCGTATAGCAAACCAACATATCACATAAATATGTCACGAACATAAAGATTTTTACGTATTATTTCGTGAGATATTCTTGTGATATCAAGGTAAGAATAGAACGTGTTAGGTACCATAAGTTCCTCCAGGACCGTAAGATAAGATCAGAGGAATACCTACACATATAACACGAACCATAATAAGGCAATTTATATTAGAAGTCCCTGGCCACGCACGAATTCAATTTAATAATGAAGAGACAAGCTAGAGAAAAGTATGTTTTAAATTAAAAATTACGATTCATATTAATATTTAAACTAAAGATAAAATTGATTCAAGTCCACCATTGGAATTGTATTTATTATTAAATGATTATATATAGTGAATAAATTTCACTATCGGATAAAATTTAAATTTATAATTCGTACTTGTACGTCTTGATAAGAATATCAACATTTGTCACTACCTCTTGTGTCCATGGAAATCGTAAAAATAGGCTTAATAATCGCCAGCAGAATGGACAGCAGCTCTCTCCCATGCAACTTATAACACCTTACTGGGATCGCCATCCTGCTCGCCAAGCGTGGCGATTAGATATAGCAATAACCCCACCAAATTAACGCGCAATGTGGTATGCTGTGGCGGAAGCCTGCGTCCAGCAGTAGATGGGGAAGTGCTGAATAATGAAATAGATACCTACTTTTTAAACTTGATTCAGGTATATTAACGTAAAAATCAAGTATATTAAATTATAACTGAATTTATATATAATTATGTAAAAAACCATCCAGCCAATTCACTTATTATCTATAGTAATGGCATGGCAAGTTATTTTTTGAAAACTATGTTATTACTAAAATAGAAGTGCAAATAAATACAAAAATTTCTAACAATTAGGTTTTCAAATGCAGAAAAACAAAACCAGCACATCATCATTATCATTTTATCTCATATACGTCCCACTGTTGGTCCCGAACCTCCTCCGCAACAAAAGGAGACTTGACCTACCTACGCTGGTCAGACGGGTAGGTACAATATTTTATTTCGAATCGTCCTTCTCTTGCATGGATGATATATGCATACTTAATTCCTTAGTCGTCTTTTATGATACCCACGGGTAAGAGAGAGGGTGGAGACATGTATTCTTACTCTATCACCACATGGAAGTACCAGACAAAAACTTAATATAGATAAAAATAAAAAAGTTAATTTTAAAATAGTCATTGCTAAATTCTCTTAATTATGCATTAAAGCGATTACATTTGTTTATGCATATCGCTTACACAGATATCTAACAGGCAAAACATTACCAATTATGGTAATTTTGAATTTATCAGGTATACCTACGCGTATGCACAGATGAATCACAATAAAGCTGCTTAGGTCCATTACAGCCACGTCACGATGAATCCAACCGTAGCCTCTTATTACGCATAGCTAACAACGTGACCATTCGTCCCGTTTTAAATGGGATAGCCTCGTTTTCAGGCTCTCTGTCCCGTTGACTCCAAAGCCGTAACGTAATGTGTCCCGTTTTTGCAAACAGAGGTTCTTGTTTTATTTTTGGGTGTTAAATTCCTGCCTGAATCTTAACCACTACACCAGTCGTTAAGATACTGACCTACCGTACTAGTGTAATAGGTTCGAATTCCACGCAGGACTACCTACACTGCGTGATCCACAAATTGTTGTTCTGAGTCTGGATGTAATTTGTGTCGCTTAGTTACATATTTGTAAAGTCCAAGGTTTAAGAAGAGTATTTCCTTCACGGTAGGCAGCGGCCTGGCTGTGCCCCTGGTATTGCAATGGTCCATGTGCAGCAGTTTCACTTACCATCAGGTGTGCTGCTTGCTCGTTTGCCACCGTTGGCAATAAAAAAAAAAAAAAAAAAAAAAAAGTCCCCCGCAATATAAAGGATTTTTCCTTAGTGCAGGGTGAAAAAAATTATTTTCAATTTTTTTTTCGTTTTTCACTTCATATTTTTCCTATTTTTGCCAGTGTCCTGTTCTGAGACATAAAAATAATGGTAGGGTAATACTGACCAGCCGTTTGGACGTAAAAATAATATGGTCACATTACACATAGTTTATAAATTGAGACATTTTTGATTAATAAATAATAACCAGTAGCCTACATACATTGTTATATATAGAATTCTAACTATTGCTTTAATTAAACCGACATTCATAAATACCTATTGGCTTGATAGTACTAATTAATGAGAATATCTGTAACTTGTAAATAATTGTGGTTATTAAATTATTGGAATTCGATTCAGACTTCTGAAAAGCATGTGCTGGTATTAAATTATTGATAAATTGTCTTTATATTTCTTTGAAATGATACATTTTTTTGGCATGCTATTGTCAGGCCATACTAAAAATTGTAAATAAAACTACTTTTACGGATTATATCGCGTTTGTATTTGATTTATGATTGCCCAATGTTTCGAACACTTTGCAGCATTCATGGTCACGGGCGGACTAAGGTGTCTCACGTCCAACAAGTCATCGTTATTAAAGACATTTATAATTATCTACCCGATACAGAAAATTAGTTATTAAATTAATTAAATTGTGACCCACATTTTAGTACAAATTTATTGCCAGTATAATCCTTATTTAATCCTTCTTTTGGGTTTCTTGCGCGTCTTCGGACAATTGACCGATAGGTATATTAGCATAGTACTCAATGATTTTTTCTCCGTGAATAATAAGTATTTTATGCACGGCAGAAGGCATATAATACCAATTATAATTATTTACTTACGTATAGTTGGGCTGTACTATATGCGTATTCACTGAACTTTTTTGAATCAATAGCCATTCCAGATGATGAGATGACATAGTTTGTAGGATTATGTACATTCGTTTTATAAGTTCCACGTCTACACCTGTAGATGTATATTTATAATACCCTTCTAGCTTGTATGAATTGTGGTTTCAGTAGTATATAAGTACTTATATAATGATGACTAGTTAAATATGTAATTCCATATTATATTAGCGTGTTATAGGTACATGGTTTAGCAAAATTTGGATATCCTACATATTGCTATTTAGATCTTATAAGAAAATATTGCGACAGGTACTTTAGGGAAATAGATATATTATATACCTACTTAATTAGGTAGGTGTGCTTCCTAAATCCTCAAACAAATATGTCGGCTAATATATTCTACAGACAAGTTAAAATTTGAGAATTTCTGTTGCTTCTCTATTTAACATGTTTGGAGGTATTGATATCTAACATTGAAATACTTTTCCTTAAACATATATCTACAACTTTGAAATAGTTCATTTGAAGCCAGTCGGTTCTGTCTACTGATAAAGTGTTGAAAATTAATGCCTAGGATATGACGAGAGATTTGTGGCGACCAAAGAGGGCCATGGCCGTCAGGGTCATACGGGAATATAGCCCAGTGGCGACAGCGGCAGCCTGCTTGTTGGCTGGGACGGTGCCACATGTCGCCCTTGCGTATTGTACAAATACTACGCTACGACTGTATGCCTATTTCGCTAAACGGTTATAATTTTAATAAAAATAGATCATTTTGTATAAATAATTGAAGGACTTGGGTAGCTTATGCCATACATAATTATGATTATTCCGAGTCACGGTTTAATTTGACTACCTACTGTAATTGTATTTTCATAAACACCGCCTTGACACAATGTTTTCTGCATTTTAAATAAAACTACTTTACGGATTTTATCGCGTTTGTATTTGATTTTTGATTGCCCGACGTTTCGAACACTTTACAGCGTTCATGGTCAAGGGCGGACTAAGATGTCTCACGCCCAACAAGTCGTCGTTACTGCAGAAAATTTATAATTATCATCTACCCGCCCGATACAAAAATTAGTTATTAAATATTGACCCACATTTTGATACAAATTCATTGCCAGTGTAAGAAGAAAATGATTCTATATGAAAAAAATATATTGTTTATGGTTAGTAATTATTTAACATTAAAATTAATAGTAATTATATTTAAAAAACCTAACAATCTAGTATACTACCACCGTATCGGAACACGGCCACACTGAGAAATATCCGGCAAGAAAACTCAGGTGACATGATTCTAAATTAATATTAATTTTGAAGGCGGCTTACTTTATGTTACTAAGAGGTTTTAATTTATAAAATTATCTTTAACTATTATTATTGTAGGTCAAATCTATACAATATGAGCTCACATTGTTTTGCAGTCTTGTAATGATCTTTTTGGATTTGTTTTTAATAATGTTTATAACAGGATCCCAGCTTGATGGTAACACCTGTGTGCCTACTCTGGAAATCCATTCTAATTTCGAATCCGATTCAATTCCAATCTCACTAAACTTATATTTGGTACTCTTGTACAAAATCGAGAATGAATTTTTCGCGTTTGGCGTTGTTATTTTCACCAAATGTGTCGTATTTTGTTATTTTAAATTAATAACGTTATCAAACTCGATCACTACAAAGACGCTTTCTTGCAATTGTGCAACATTAACGATTTTAAACTACGTTAAATTCGCGTCGAGAGTAGCAAATATCTGATTTAATCGACGAGAGTCGAATTAATTTAGTTCAAAAATCTTCCACCGAATTTGATTCAAATCGTGCGCTAGTGTCGCTTTCAAGAGTACCAAATTTGCTCAAATTCGAGCTACGATTGGATTTAGGATTGGAATCGAGATTCAAGAGTAGGCACACTGGCCATCCTCTCTATTGAAATTTTTGTGTTTTTTAATCTCAATAGCCTCGCGTACCATTCTAGGCAGGTATTGGTGTTCTTTTGCTTTTTGTGGTTTATCATCATCATTTGTGGTTCGAAACGTCGGGCGATCAAAAATCAAATACAAACGCGATAAAATCCGTAAAGTAGTTTTATTTAAAATGTGTCATACTCGCATAAACATCAAAAATCACAATGATTTCTGCTCTATAGCGGGTATCGTGTTTTTTAAAGACAACTGTTCCCTGATCTGACCCCCTGATCTAACCCCCTGATCTAAGGAAATAGTTTTTTTGTTGCGGGGACTTTATAAACATATAATCACGAGACATAAATTACATTCAGTTATCTGTACAATCGTGTTTAAAAAAAAAGAAAAATTTATTAGCGCCATCTATTAAAAATTTAGAGGACTAATACATACTTAGATTACTTAGTTTATAGGTTATTACGACAGATGCTAATACTATTGCCTTCAATCAAATATAAGTTGATGATTGCATCAAGTAAAATTCTGTTTTCTGATTTAGACATGTGTTAAAGTTTTGTGTATTTGTGTTTGTTTATTTACTCACGTTACGTTTAATCTAAAATAACTATTCGAAAGGAATTTTCATTGAAGAACACTCTGTCATTGTGAGATGAGAATGATTTAATTAAAAATTCCCTTTACGCTCCGAGTAAATATTTACAAAATGGAGACTTATGCAGTGATATCTTTTATTGGAGAAGGATCTTTTGGTCGTGTTTTTAAGGCTAAGCATAAGGAGACTGAGGCTGTTGTTGCCCTAAAAGTCATAAGAAAGGTTTGTGTACATGATATACCAACAGTACCTACATTAGAACATTATAGGTAATCTGAATTTTAAATGAAGAAGTCTCATTAGTTTGAAGTTTTAAATAAGATTGTGAAGCATGGGCAAAAGACATCCTCTTACAGGATATGCAGTTTGTTATTTTATGTTATTTCATTCGGCTTAATATTTTTTAAAATTAATATAGACACTCATCACTCATTCTTAAGATGAATCTCTACCTTACTAATTTTTGTAAAATTTGAGTAAGTTTATCCCTAATTACCTGCCCTGTATCCTTTTCACAAATTTTCACTTCATTATCATTCCAAATCCTATTCTAAACTAGCAATCCGCCCTTGCTTCGCTTCGGTTTCAGTCGCCTTATCGCGTAGTTCCTGTTCCCGTTGGAATACCAGGATAAAATATAGCTTAAGTTACTCCTTATATAGACAGCTACCTGGAAGTAAAATAGTATCAAAACCGTCCAGTCATTTGAAGATTACCCAAAACAAACAGGCAGACATAAATTTTTTGAGTCTGTTTTTAGGCATAGGTATCGTGCAAATAACTGTATCAGCATGAAAAAAGTCAATTATTTACACTTCAATTTTATTTATTTGTATAGATTATTTAGCAATTACTCTGACTACTAAAGGTTTGCCATAGGAGCTTTTGCAGAACACGAAACAACATATGAAACACTTTTATTCATACATCAGTATTTCCTTAGCTTTCATTATCATCATTATCATCACAGCTCATTTAAACCTACCTACTACAGTAACCTAATAAAGACAGTGGTCAGATGTGTCGGTATAGTTTCATTTTGAGTTTTCCATCTGTTGCCAGATATTATATGCATATTATTTCATATTATATCTTAGTCGTCTTTTTCAACACCTACAGGCAGGATAGGTGGTGAATTGTATTCTTACTCTGTCACCACACAGACAGCAGCTGTTAGCTATAAATTACACTCAAAATTTAAATTACAATTTTTTTTTTTATTGCAAGCAGTGTCAAACGAGCAAACAGTACACCTGATGGTAAGTGTTGCTGCCGCTTATGGATCTTTACAAGGCCGCTGCCTACCACGAAGAAAGTGAAGGGAGTGTGAATGCGTGCATTGAGGCTCGGTGATACTAAAGGCACCATCAAAACCCTCCACATGCAAACACCCTCAGAAAGTTGGGCTTCCGGCTCTCTCGCTCACCGAACGAAGCGCAGTAATAAATTACTACTACTCAGACGTCGATTTTCTGCGAGAGCGTGGTACTGCCCCGGACGGACCGGCCCGCGGCTGTAGACAGATAACTGTTGACAGTGTGGTCCTACCACTCTAAGTGTGTTCCTACCACTCCACTTTTTACATGACAACAATAAAATCATCAATGGGTTATGTTCATCATATTTATTTCCACCTCCAAACCCATTGGTATCTAACATAATAAGTTGTCTATATCTATTTCAAACTGTATTTTCTTCCTAACTGTAACTAAACTGATCTGAATTTTAAAAACATTTTTAACTATATTAGGTTTCTTAAATTATACTTTACATGTAGAGTAGATAAAAAAAATTGAAATTATATAATGATGTTTTCTTGCCTACCTTTTATGTTGGTATCTACTTTTATTTATAGAAGGTGAAGGCAGTGGAACACATTTTTATTTCACCAATTTATCTTTAGTCTTAGTAGCATTTGGCTGTCCTTGCTAGCTTCTTAAATTTCCTTACAGTTAAAATTGATCATTTATTCTAGATTCCTGGACTGAACTTACTAATTCAATTTGAATTTTATGCACTTTTGTATATCATTTGAATATATTTGTATTAATCAATAGAACAACTAATACACTATTTATTAATATTGACTTTTCAATATCTCATTTCAGAAAGGGAGATCTGTAAAAGATTTAAAAAACCTTAGGCAAGAGTGTGACATACAACGACAATTAAAACATCCAAATATAATTCGTATGATAGATAGTTTTGACACAGACTCGGAGCTAGTTGTTGTTACTGAGTATGCAGAGAAGGAACTACATAGTATATTGGCAAAAGAAGGTTGTTTGAATGAAGACCAGGTTAAGAAAATAACATGGGATCTAGTTTCAGCATTGTACTATTTGCACTCACATAGAGTGCTTCACAGGTGGGTAAATAACAAGTATTTCCAAACAATAATTCCTGCTTAGCAGCAGATATTTAAATTAATTGTGTGAAAGAAGGGCCTCTCCTTTCCACTCCACAGTTTTGGCATATTCTTGGTTAAACATGCCACATGTTTAACCAAGAATATGCCAAAACTATTTTCATACTCCATATTTCAACCTATCTATATCCACTCTTGGACAGAGAAGAACCTATAAGTTTCCTGAAAGACTGTAGTTGTACCAATCATTTTGTGCGTGTGTGCGTGCGTGTGCGCGCGCCTGTGTGTGTGTTCGTGTGTGCGTGCGTGTACGTGTGTGTGTATGTGTGTGTGTGTGATACATTATATTCTTAAAGTCTTAAATGTTCACCACCTATTTACTAATTGGAGAAAAAATTATCAATACATAACAAACAAATTATCAATGAAGATATCTCTTCTGCCTGCTAATGAATGAACCTTTATCTTATATCTTTAAACGAGCAATTCTTGTAAATATATATATATTGAGGATCTCGGAAACGGCTTCAATGATTTTGTTGAAACTTGGCATACTAGAGGATTCGGGCCCAATAAATCGATCTAGCTAAGTTTTATTTATAGAAAATGTTGTTTTGTCCGTGTTTTTAGCAAAATAAACAATGACATTAAATTTTAAAAGAATATGAATTCAAATTCCGTTGGCAACGTCATGAGTTACGATAGCTCAGATGGGAAGGTGACAGGTTTTAATTTTGGTAATTTTTCAATCAAACAGCGTCGGTTCGAATCTCGGTGTTATTATTATTCTCTTTTTGTAATTTTTTTATATAATTTTCATTATTTATTTTTTATTAATATATATCTAAATAAATTCGACAAAAATATTCCGAGCGAAGCTCGGTCAACCAGATATTTCTTTTTAAATTAAAATTATTTTTATATACCATAGATTGTAATAATGAAAATTGTGATATTAACCATTGTTTTATTTCTATTGCATATTGACTAAAAACTACATCAATTTGTTAAAATTACATAACGTTTATTTTCATATAGAGTTAGTTACTAGCATTTCTATTTTATTAATTAGAGAGATCAAATTGTAGGCACTGCGCCTACAATTTGACTTCTATGACTCGTTGCATACCAGTCAGTGTCTGTTTTAAACATGATTGTGCAAAAAGAAGGAGCAAATTTGTTAACTCTAAAAGCTTTTTTAATTGTATATGTTTATGTTTACACATGTGTAAATTTTTTTCTTGTATAGACATACATTATAAAAATATTAGTAATACATTTACTATTTTAATAGTAGTCAAATACCCTTGAGACTAAGGCAAGTCACATAATCTGTCCCACGGTCTGCTTATTTTTCAGAGATCTGAAACCACAAAATGTTTTATTGGATAGTTCCGGTTGTGCTAAACTATGTGATTTTGGTCTTGCAAGAATTATGACAAATGCTACGCACATCCTTACCTCCATTAAAGGTACACCCTTATATATGGCGCCAGAATTGATTGAAGAGAAACCATATGATCATCAGGTATAAAACCATATGACCATCTATGATGTTACAATTTTTCAATGATTTAATCTATATTCCCTGTGTGTCGATGTGGTAAGCATATAATGATTACCAATCCACCACTTAACCATGGGATTCGTGAAAGTCGGCTAAATGTTCACCAGAACAGTTTATTACTATCTCTTGATTTATGGTAGAAGCCTACATCCAGCTGTGAATGGCAATAGGTTGAATGATTATGACAAATGTATATTAGTTCCACCTACTCACCACAACTGTTGTAGTGAGTCTACCTGTGCATGCGATGACAGAGTAGGAATAAATATCTATAAATAGGACATAGTAGAAAAAAATATCTATATTAAATTATCTATATTATTTCCACCGCCAATATAACACTAAGATGGGGTGGTGAACACAACACCTATTGTAAAAAACTACTAAGAGCATATGCATATGTCATCTATGCAAGATAGGGAAAACTCGAGATCAAACCCTAGAGTAGCCTTTCTAACCATCATGGTATTCATTCCTCCCATTGCGGAGGATGCCCAAGCCCAGTAGTGGGATGAGTATAAGCCAAGTGAGTTCACAATAATGCTGAGTATACTCTTAATCTTTATACACAACAAATTGATGATTTAGAAATAACTGTGGACTTGTGGACCTAAAATTACTTTGTATCATTTAAGTGTTCAGAAAATCCACATTAAAGAAGTAAACATCTTCTAATTTCAGGCAGATTTATGGTCTCTAGGCTGCATTGTGTACGAGCTAATCGCAGGTCAACCACCATTCTGTACAATGTCTATATGGCAACTTGTCCGCATGATCAGACATAAGCCTGTACAGTGGCCCAGTTTTATTAGCACTGAAGCAAGATCATTTCTCCAGGTATTTTTTCTTATTTATCATCTGTCAAGTCCTGTCTAAGGAATAAATTCTGGTGTTCTGGGTGATAACTGGTGCATATTCCATTCAAACTTGGAATAATTTGTTGATTGTATAAAGACTTGCCCTATATTGGGATGACAGCCATATTAATGATACCTATTTTAAGATCAAATCTTTTAAACATTTAGATGTATTTTTTTTATTGACGTCTGAAAAGTTAAGTCGTTATTTATTAATTTTTTAACCTATATTAGAAACTTCATTAATATATTTTCTTGTAAATTAGCTCATAATATGTTTTTTTTTCAACACAATGAATAAATAAATATGGGGCAGAAAACTTAAACTATGCCGAATCAGGGTGTGAAATAGACTAATTTCCCTCACATTAAGGAGATTTAGAGATTTCATTCCGTGTGGTAACGAAATAAGCATACAATTCACCTGAGTGTCTTAAAAGACGACTAAGGCATTATTTGCAGATAACATCTATTGCAAGATAAGGAAAACTCGAAATGAAATCCTATACCAGCCCGTCTGACCAGGGAGGTATAATAGCTTAATTTCCCTCCCACTGTGGAGGATGATTCGGGCCCAACAGTGGAACATGTATGGGCTGTGGTGAAGAAGATTTATGCGCAATAGTGGGACGTATATGACTCCAGAGTAAGAACAGTGGATTCAGCACGAATATTTATGTCTAAGTATTCATATCGTTATTGAGACTAATTTGTATAGGAATTGGAGCAGCGCCTCTATCGGACGACGCAAATGTTCGTGCTAAGCCTATCGATACTGTTCTGCTACAAGTCATAACTTATAATAAAATATAAGTTAATAATCAACTTAAAGTCGTAATTTTGCTAATGTAAATGTGAACCAAACTTATTTTATTACTCAGGGCCTACTTCATAAAGATCCTATGAAAAGAATGACATGGCCAGAAATATTGGAACACCCATTTGTTGCTGGACATGTGACTATACTCCCAGAAGATGTGCAAAGTGAATCACCATTCACTAAGCCCTTGACTCACAGTCAGCAGGAAGCTAAGCAACTTCAAAAGGAGAAAATTACTTGTAATACAAGGTAAGATTAATGATAAAAACTTTTATTTTTGTACTAGCAGCGCCCTGCGGTTTTACTCGCATAGTTCCCCTTCCTGTGGGCATATCGGGATAAATTATGGCCTACGTGTTATTCTGATATGTAAGCTATATTATTGTGAAGTTTCATAAAATATATACAGTAGTTATTGCATGGAAGAGCAACAAACATCCTCACATACATAGAAACTTACGCGTTTATAATATTAGTAGGATTAAAAGGGTAATTTAAAATTTTAAGTTATTTTATTCATGTTTCAAAATTCCATCCATCAGTTTATCAATGTCCTCTGTGGAGATAAGTCTACCACTCTCCTGGTGTGCTCAACAGCCATGGCAAAATAAGCGATGGCGACACATTGTACACATCTTCACATGGGGATCATTAGTCCAGTTATAGAATAAATAAATTTGACTTAAAAGTCATAGTATCTAAATAAGAATAATATTTTTTTCGTGTAGTGACCTAGTAAGAATACAATTCACCACCCTCTCTTACCCGTGGGTGTAGTAAAAGACAATTAAGGGATATACATATACATATACAGATACATATAACATCCGTGCAAGACAAGGAAAACTTGAAATGAAACCCTATACTAACACGACTGACCAGCCTGGTATAGTAGGTCACTTTCCCTCCCATACTGGAGAAGGCCCGAGTCCAACGATGGGCGGTTAGGTTAGGCTAAGATGATGTTGATGATGAAGATTAATCAATTGTTTTTTATCGTTGTTTAACAATTAATCTAATTATAAAGCCCAAAAATAGCTTCCCATGGGTGTGATTCAAGTTTGCTTCGATATTTTCAAGTCTTTATCAGCATACAGTCTTTCATTGTCCACTGTTGGACGTGGGTCCTTACGAATGAATGGATATCATAATCAAACGCAGCGAGATTTAAATGTTTCCCACTAAGAAGCTCCTTTAAAAAGTAATATAATCACCTAGAGGATAAAAAGGTGAAGTTTATCGCACACTCTCCTGGTGTGATTCTTAGCTGATTTTTACGACCACCACGGCAAGTAAGGGATAGCAACAGTTGTATTATTATTCTCACACCATAAGGGAAAGTCTTTCATTTGTACACAAGTTACAGGGCAGCTAACTAATGGCTTTTATAGAAAGCTTAATATATTAATTGGATACTGATAAGCATTAATGTGTCAACCCACAAAGAGTCAAAATCAAAGATTTTGATATATTTTGGTGCGAGCGGGGGGCGGTGTGATTTCGTTAAGGGAGCTCACCGCCTGGCGCGTCGACGCCCGCCGAGACGTCATTGCCCGTTGGGCAGTCCGGCTGGAGAGGCCTCGGTCCGGGTTCCGAACCGTGGAGGCCTTCCGGCCGGTGCTGATGCAGTGGTTGGAGAGGCGGCACGGGGTGCTCTCCTTCCGACTGGTGCAGGTTTTGACGGGGCATGGGTGCTTCGCCAAATACCTGCACATGGTCGTTAGGAGGGAGAGTACACCGTCCTGCCGCCACTGCGATTGCGACGAGGACACGGCGCGCCATACGCTCGAGGCCTGCGCGGCTTGGGCAGTGCAGCGCTGTGAACTCGTCGCAATCATCGGTGCAGACCTGACGCTGCCGGCTATCGCTAGGGCGATGGTCGACAGCGTCGGGAATTGGGACGCGGTCGCA
This sequence comes from Lymantria dispar, assembly GCA_032191425.1. Classification (NCBI taxonomy): domain Eukaryota; kingdom Metazoa; phylum Arthropoda; class Insecta; order Lepidoptera; family Erebidae; genus Lymantria; species Lymantria dispar. The sequence goes on along the minus strand of CM063444.1, from coordinate 24,529,184 downwards.
GCCTTCTGCGAGACAGTGATCTCGCAGAAGGAGGCGGCGGATCGCCTGCGCGAGGAGCGCAGCCTCGATGAGGAGATCTGCCGCCGGCGACTGGGGCGGCGTAGGCGCAACTACCTGCGCCTCATGCCGCCCTAGCCGAGGCCACGGGTGACGTGACCGGGGATTAGTCCGTCACCCGCCGAGAGGCCGACCGCGTGAGGAAAAACCGACGTCCTCCCCGAGGGGGGGACGTCGGTCGATGGGAGGGTACCCCAATAGGGGGTATTCCGTCGGGCCCACCACTGAAGTCAAGTAACCCTGCTCCGGTGGTCGGCCCAACGACGAAGGCGACGTGGTTTTCGGGTGGGTTGCGGGAGTTGCGTGCTTAAGCCCCTCTGTCGCCCCGGACGGAGTGGTGCGGAGGCGCGCCGACCGCAGCCCACCCACAAAAAAAAAAAAGTATGAAAAATGGATAAATATCATAAAACAAATCGGGAATCATGTATACAATATTTTTCAATAATCCTTCAAGTTTCAAAACGTATTTGAAACTCGAAATGTGCCATCTATCGTGACGACCAATATGCTATGAGGCTTGATACTGTATTGCTTAAATCACATTCAGTTATTCTAGGCAGCGTCAACCATGTTTTTTATTACATTAGATAGACAATTTGTTTAGAAATAGTTTAGCTTTTTTTGGTTTTATCAAATAATAAAAGTAAAATAAAAAAAAATCATATCTTAATAGTTCAACTTAAAACATTTTACACTTTATAAGTGATAATATATGTTTATCAATATTCATTTATGTTCCTCAATGTGCATTTAGTATCACTAAATACTAGTGCACGCATTTAGTAAAATAGTGTTAAGTTCATTAAGTTCATGTTTCAATTATTTTAGTGTGTTCCATATTTTGTAATAAGCAAAAATCTTATTTTTGTCGATAAATATACTAACTTCTTTTTTTTTATGTTGCCAATCTATTTCGAATTCATAATTCTTTTTATTAAATAGAGAAAGAATCGCTGGATGTATATTTCTTCAAACAAACTTATTAAGAATTGGTTTGAAATCTTTAAACGCCATTTTCTCAAAACGAAGATTGTGAGGGTTTTTTCTTTTTGTTTTTATTGCCAACGGTGGCAAACGAGCAAGCAGCACACCTGATGGTAAGTGAAACTGCTGCACATGGACATTTGCAATACCAGGGGCACAGCCAGGCCGCTGCCTACCGTGAAGGAAATACTCTTCTTAAACCTCGTTTAAAGAAGGACATGTCATAGCGGGAAACACAGCAGCAGGTAGTTCATTCCAGAGCTTGCACGTACGTGGGAGAAATGATCGCTGGAAACGTACAGTTGAAGACCATAACGTTTCCAGGTGAAATGGATGAACCTTGCTGCGATGTCGAGTGGTACGTTGGTAGAATGGTGACGGTGGTACCAAGTCAAACAGTTCCTCGGAGCACTCCCCGTGAAAGAGTCGGTAGAGTACACAGAGTGACCCAAAGTCTCTCCGCTGCTCCAGCGACTCCAATCTGTCCGTAAGATTGGGATCCCCGATGATTCGAACAGCCCGTCTTTGCAGGGAGTCAAGTGGGTCTAGCTGATATTTGGGCGCACCTGCCCAGAGATGCGAGCAGTACTTCACATGAGGACGAACTTGTGCTTTGTATAGCACAAGACGTTGTCTCGGTGTGAAGTACCGCCTGGCTCTGTTCAGGACGCCCAACTTTTTGCTTGCCAATTTGGCTTTGTCCTCCAAATGTCTCCCAAACTGGACTTTGCTCGATATTTTGACGCCGAGAATCCCAATACTCTCAGAAATTGGGACAGTTACTCCTTGGAACTGTGGCGCCATGACAAACGGGTCCTTCTTTGCAGTGAACGCGCAAACTTGTGTCTTTGTGGGGTTGAACTGGACTAGGTTCACCCCATTCCGAGGCCCGCCCCAGAGAGCGCTCGGCTTCAGACACAAGTTGAACCCTTCTTTCCTGAGTACTCCGAGGGATATTCCGTTGCTCAGTGTACCGCTCATCACCAGTACTGTCATCCGCATAGCAACGCATACTCTCGATAGAGAGCATGTCATTGATATGCAGGATAAACAACGTCGGGGAGAGCACCGAGCCTTGTCATAGACCAGCATTAATGGTCATGGTATCGGAGCAGGAGCCATCTACGACGACTTTTATACTCCGACCATCCAAAAAGCTGGCGATCCAATTACAGTCCCTCGGGGATTCCGTATAATGGTAGCTTCGATAGAAGTGCCCTGTGCCAGACCCTATCGAACGCCTTTGCTATATCTAGGCTGAACGCCAGCGCCTCACCCTTGCCCTCCAAGGCCTCTGCCCAACGGTGTGTGAGGTACACAAGAAGATCACCAGCCGACCGACCATGACGAAAGCCGTATTGGCGATCACTGATAAGCTGGCGATCCTCAAGGTACTGCAGAAGCTGGCGGTTTATAACCTTCTCCATTATCTTGGAGAGCAAGGCTGTTATCGCAATTGGCCTGTAATTCGATGGGTCAGACCGGTCTCCCTTTTTAGGGATCGGGTGGACATGGGCTACCTTCCACGAAGACGGAACCCTATTAGTAGCGTAGGAAAGTCGGTATAGGCGCGTGAGGATGGGAGTCAATTTAGGAGCGCACGTCTTTAGTACCACTGCAAGGATGCCATCCGGCCCACTCGACTTATGGACGTCTAATAGCCGCAGCTCTCGCCTAACCGCTTGCAGTGTGATGCGGATATCGGGCAGTGAGCTTTCACACCGTGGGATGGTAGGTGGTGTGGCAGCTCCGGCATCCAAAGTCGAGTTACAGGCAAAGAATTGACCTAGAAGATCGGTCTTCTCCTTTGCGCTGTGGGCCAGACTACCATCATGTTTCTGCAGTGGTGGGAGATTGGGCTGGCAGAAGTTGCCTTGGGCAGCCTTGGCGAGCGACCAGAATGCACAACTCCCAGCGGGATAGCTTTGCAATCGCTCGCCAATTCTGACAACATGTTCCGCCATGGCTCTGGCAATAGCTTTCTTACTAGATCTGGAAGCGGCGTTAAATTTCCGCTTCACCTCTTTGGCGTTCGGGTCCTGGCATTTTTTGGCCCTATTCCAGGCCTGATATGCGGACTGTTTCTGGCATGCAGCCGTCCTGCAGGTTTTATTAAACCAGAGTCGGCTGCGGCCACCGACGGGTATTTTGGTGTTGGGGATGAATAATTTCATCCCCGTAATAACCGTTTCGGTAACGCAGTCCGCACAGACGCCAGGATCCCCAGAGGCGAAACAAAGCCACTTCCATGGGTAGGATGCGTAAAACTCGCGCAGTCCATCCCAATCTGCTGACTTCTTTGCCAGACTCTGCGAGTCCCAGTCGCCTTAGAACGACTAGGCCTTACAACAGGGGCACTGCTACGAACCAAGCAGTGGTCAGAAGACCCAAGAGGGGCTTCAACCACTACCTGATATCCGTGCTGGTGTGTAGTCAGCAGAAGATCCAGTAAAGAAGACTCATGGCTCTCAATATCTGGGATACGGGTGGGCTGTGTCACCAGTTGTGAGAGACCATAGGCCGAGACCATATTGAAGAGATGTCGACCCTGGAGGTCAGTGGTTCGGGACCCCAGCCACTTTTTATGATGAGCGTTGAAGTCTCCAAGAACCACCACCTCCGCTGATGGACACTGCTCCAATATTTCGTCAATCCCCCATTGGACGTTCTCAAATAATTGAATTGACCCCGGATTACTGCCATGGGACCTGTAGAGGCATGCGTAGATGCGGGTAAGCCCTCCATAGTCTACGCGTAGCCACAGGATTGACAAGTCACCATGTTCGAGGGCCCGAAGGCGGTGACAGCAGATATCGCCTCAGATGAATACGCACACCCCGGCTTTACGACGGAAGGTATGTTCCAACTCGTAGCCGGGATAATTTAGGTACGAAATGTCATCCGGAGCACCTATCTGCGTCTCCGTTAAAAAGAGTAAGGCAGGCCGCGCCGTCTCGAGGTGATGGTGGACGGCGTCGATATTGCTATGTAAACCCCTGATATTGCAAAAGTCCACATCAAATGTGGATAAGGGGACCGCCGTAGAAAATCGTCTTTTTTTAACTTTCTTGGCCATGATTTTTAATTTAAGAAGAGGAGGAAGGGAGTGTGAATGTGTATAACGGAGTTCGGTGATACCAAAAAAAAGGCGGGGCATAGTGCATGGTCGAGGAGTGAGTTTTGTGAGAAGCTGACACGAAGCACGGAAGGGCCCCCGATGCCCCCCCGTGCGTAGTCGCCGAGGTCCACTCCGGTTTCCCACACCGGCACGACGACTACCCAACGGGATTTTCGCCGGTTGGTGGGACAGCCTCCCAGGGAGGATGATCCTGGGTTCGGGTACCCTGCTGACCGGCAGATGGCCGGCGGTGACCATTCCCATCGGGTCTCCCTGTACACCATGCCAGCCCCTCACGCTCAATACCCCGACCAAGACCACCTCACCACCGCAGGTTTCAGGCCTCACCAAATCCCGCCACACACAAACACACCCAGAAAGTTGGGCTCCCGGCTCTCTGGCTCACCGAACGAAGTGCAGTAGCAAATTGCTACTACTCAAACGTCGATCTTCTGCGAGAGTGTGGTACTGCCCTGGACGGACCGACCCGCGACTGCAGACAAAAGACTGTCTACAGTGTGGTCCTACCACCAATGACAAAAGACTGTCTACAGCGTGGTCCTACCACCAATAGGGTTAACATATTATTGCTTATCAACATTCAATTGAGAAATTAGGTCTTAATTACATGAGGTTTTATAATTCACTCTGAATTGGATTGAAACTAATAAATTCTGTGTACAGATAGGGAAGAACTTTATATATTTAGATGTAAACAAAATTGTATACATATAAAACTAATTATTAAAATTACATATTTAACTGAATTTCACATAAATTCGTGTTTATCCGTTTTTGGACATTTTACGTAGACCCGAATTCCGAATACATATATTATTAAACTATCGCAATTGATCATGCTCTTATTGGTATTTTAAAAATTTAAACTGCAATTGACGATGTGTTGATTTATTTTTATTGCCTGTTATTGTTTGTATTGTTACACTTACAGATTACAAGCTGAACCAAAACTTGATACAAAAGAACATGATTTGCGAAATGTAAGAGTAATGCAAGCTATGGAATGTGTACCAATATCGGATGACGATAGTGTCAGAGCGACTAGTGCCTTCAGTGTTCGAGATAGCCTTAAGACTGACGACGAGGATCAATCAAACCCCATCACTGCCGCAAATGCAAAACTGTTAAGACATGAATATAATGTACTTAATAACTCAAATTTAGTTGTATGTAATTTAGAAAATAATATGGCTCAATTAATGGCTGTTAATAAAAAACATACAGATCGTACTAAAATGGACATAATTGATGAAGAAAAACTGAATACGGATAAAGATATTAAATCTGTAAATACTAATGAACAAGATGTGGAGGTAAAACAAAAAGCTAAATCTATTGATACGGCATCTCAAAGTTTGGAAAATCCGAAAAGTTCTACTAAATGCAGTAGTGATATTAGCTCTGGTCTCAGCAAAAGTGTACCACCTTCTTATAAACAGAAGATAATACAATTTTCACGAGATAAACTCAGATTTGGTAGCGGTGGAAATAAATTGACGAGAAGTATCAAAAGATCCTTTCACTTTAGTAAAAGTTGGGACAAGAATAAGGGTGATAGTCAGAGAAGAACAAGCGAGCCTACTATAGAAGTTCCCAATATCATAGACGATAAGGATAAAGAGAAATGTTCTAAGGAATCTAAAGATGAGGATATCGAAAAAAATGAAGTTATTGATGAGACATCCGATGATAAAGAAATTGCCGACAATGACAGAATTCTTATGTCTCAAGATAAAAATGAAGGTAAAATGAAGGTATTATTACATCTATCTTAGCTTTTTATATATACAGGGTATTTTTTCAAAGGGTGCACAAATTTGCACAGGAGGTTCAGAATCGATAGTATAATTGATTATTGAAATAAAAACATATGCTTTTTTTTCAAAAAAATATCCATATTACATTTTATGCATTCCCAAAAAAATCAAACTTGTTGATATTGCGTAGCCATTCATAAATTTTATAATTACGCCACGCACGCACACAAAGATAAATCTAAGCATCCTAATAAATCGTTACGTCATATCGTATGATTACCTATAGGTACATTCCCTCGCCTGTGCTTTGCAACCGCCCGCGCCCTCACCCCCGAACACACGCCGCACGTGCTACGTCGTTTGTCAGTTTCAGTTGACGTTTGACCGTGACTTAATTACGAGTGCGTATTGCTTATCTTTTACTACTTATCTTCTACAATGACGACACAAGATCAAATAACATATTCAAACCGCGAGTATTATGAGATGGTACGGTGCTACATATTAAGTGCTGAAAGTCTACGTGGAGCTCAAAGACTTTACGAGAGTGACTCTTTACCGCGTTTACAGCGACAAGGTATTAACTCGAGAGTACCTAATTTGAGGACGATTTTAGCAGCCAACCAAAGGTTATTGGATTTTGGGCAGTTCACTACACCGGGGCATGCAACATCTCGAGGAGGTACTGCTGCGATTACCCCGGCAGTCGAGAATGCTGTAATCGAGTTTTTTGAACGGGACCCTCGTGCTAGTACTAATGACGCAGCTCGACAATTCGGCGTAAGCCGTTATTACGTGTGGAAGCTGCTAAATTCCTTAGGATACCACCCGTATCATTATCAACGCGTTCAAGTACTGCATGAAAATGATGGATCGTTGCGAATGCAATTTAGTCAGTGGTTATTGGCAAACATCGACTCCGCTAACATTCTTTGGACTGACGAAGCCTTATTTACACGAATAGGACTTTATAATAGTCGTAACGAACATTATTGGGCAGTGAGCAATCCTCACGTAATTAAAGACAGTTACCATCAAGTGCGATTTAGTGTTAATGTTTGGGCTGGGATCATTAATAACGTTATCGTGGGTCCGTACTTTATTGACGACCGATTGACTGGCGGTAACTATTTGGATATGTTGCAAAGTGTAATTCCTGATTTATTAGACGACGTGCCCCTGGGACTGTTAAACAACCTACACTATCAACATGACGGCGCACCACCTCATTATTCAAGTGCTGTGCGTAATTATTTAAATAGTGAATATGGTGATAGATGGATAGGACGCGGCGGTCCGATACCGTGGCCTCCAAGGTCACCAGATCTTACCCCGTTAGACTTTTATTTGTGGGGAGAGATTAAGAGACGGGTGTACGTAGTTCTTCTACGTACACCCGCGCGAAGTTATGAAGACTTTCGTAATAAAATAATCACTGCATTTAGTGAAGTGAAAAGTGCTCGGTCACAAATAAATTTAAAAAACAATTTAATCAAACGTGCCCGGCTTTGTATCGAGAGGACCGGCCTACATTTTGAACAATTATTAAAATATCAGTGATAGAGTTTTTTCACGGACCCGAATGAATAGCTAAGTTTAATTGTTGTTGATTCCACTTTTTAAATACACTTTAATAAATACGAACATTATTATGTGACTTTAATAAACTAGTATTTTATTGTATCTGTTTATTACGACGATCCTTAAGCCCGTTTGATGTTTGGATAGAGAAAAATTGTGTAAGGATGTTATTTAATATTGTATTCCTGCAACATAATAAGTAAGAGTGAGAGGAATGATTGAGTGCACTAGGGTGTTAGAAAGAGAGCGAACAGGATCAGCGAAGTATGGGATGTTATGAGTAGTGCGAAAAAGATGAATAGATGCGAAAACGTGCATGGCGGAAAGTGTTGGTTGATTAAGATTATGTTAGAGAGATAGACTAAGCAATATGTATGGGTGTAAGTGAAAAAGAAAATAAACACCAATTAGAGAAAACGTTTCAACCATTCACTTGAAATCGTAAAGTTATTACCTATAATACAATTTTTGTTAGTAATATGCTGTATTAGTGTGCGTTTACGCTACTTTTCGTTCTCAATGGCCGGAAATAGGGTGGTTAAAAGTCACGAACATTCTTAGATATTTTCAAATCAAAATAATTAATTAATTACTAGTGATTTTAAACATTTTACATTTTATATATCATTTTATTTATATCTAGAATATATTAAAAAAATTTGTGCACTCTTTGAAAAAATACCCTGTATATATATATATATATATATATATATATATATATATATATATATATATATATATATATATATATATATATATATTGTTATTGCAATCTGTCTTCAGATGACCTTCAGCAATATTTATATGAGGGCAGAATGTTTTGTGAGGTACATGTCCAATGATATGTCCTCATAAATAGTATATTAGAGTAAGTCTTGTGGTACTCTTCTCTTTAGTCTTCTCGTAATTGGAAAGTTATCGCCCATAAGGTGGTGAGCTAATGTATTGGGATGTAGTTGCAATCTGATTTTATATGATGTGGCTCTCTCCTTTATTTCTTCTTTCACTGTTTTAATGCCAAGTTCTCGATGGAGTCTCTCATTAGTAACATACCATGGTGCATCTACTATCATCCTCAAGATTTTTGATTGAAATCTTTGCAGAATCTCAATGTTTGAGTTAGCAGACGTGCCCCATAATTAGATGCCGTATGTCCATATTGATTTTAGTATAGCCTTATACAACAAGAGTTTATTGTCTGTTGTCAGTTGACAGTTTTTATTAATTAACCAGTATATCTTGCGTACTTGTTGCCCCAATGCTAGGCGTTTGGTAAAAATATGCTTTCGCCATGTTAGCCGTCGGTCTAGGTACATGCCGAGATATTTCGCTTCATTAGCTTGTGGGATCTGCACAGAGTTTAGTGTGACTGGAGGACAAGTTTGTCGCCTGGTAGTGAATGTAACCTGTACAGATTTGCCTTCATCCGCTTTAATGCGCCAATCTTTCAACCACGCAGTAATTTTGTCTAAGCTTTTCTGAAGTTTTTGAGAAGCTTGAAGTGGCGTATCGGCAAATGCCATAATAGTGGTGTCATCAGCAAATGTTCCCATGACAACATCATCGGATATTAGTAGGTCAGCAGTATAAAGCAAATACAGAGTAGGTCCCATTACACTACCTTGTAGAACTCCGGCTTTAATTTCCTTGAGCTCGGTTTGTGCTTCCCCTTGACTGACGAAGAAGTGTCTGCTAGATAGGTACGATCTTACTAAGCTATAATAATTAGAGGGCAATGTAATTTTCATTTTGTACAGAAGTCCATCATGCCAGACTCTGTCGAATGCCTGTGATATGTCCAAAAAAGAGGCTGTACAATATCCTTTCTGTTCAAAGGTTTTGGCAATACTATCAACGATTCTATGAATTTGTTCTGTTGTACTGTGCTTTTGCCTGAACCCAAATTGATGATCGGGTATTAAATGGGACTCCTTGATAATTGGATTTAGTCTTCTCAAGAGCAATATCTCCATCAGCTTAGAGGGGACCGGGAGTAAGCTAATTGGTCGATACGACTTAGCATCATGAAGACTTTTTAGATCATGATAATTTTGGCCACTTTCCATTGCGGGTGTATATATTGCCTTCGTAGAATAGCATTGTTCAGTTGTGTCAAGACTGTTATTCCTACTTCTGGTAACTCACGTAGGATAGTTGCTGTTACTAGGTCGTAGCCTGGTGCTATCCCCACATTCAGTTTTTAATTGCACTTTTGATTTCGGCTTTGCTGAATTTTTGAATTGGCAGATCTAATTGATGCGTTTGATCTAACACTTCAGTCACTATTTCAGCCTTTGTAGAGCCATTGTCCTCGTTTGGTTTAAAGATGTCTTGTAGATGTTCCATAAATACGTGTGCTTTTTCAACATCAGTGATAGCCCAGGAATTGTTTGCTTTGAACAAGGGTGGTTGGTGAGTTATCGGTTGCTTGAGGCTCTTTGTAGCTTTCCATAAAGAATAGTCTGTTGAGGATTTGGCATCCAAGTGTTGTAAATATGTTGCGACATTTTGGTTTCGATCGCTACGTAGCAGTTGCTTAAGTTCTGCAGCAAGTTTATTGTAAATACTTTTGTCACCCGGATATCTTGTAATCTGCCATCTCTTTCTAGCATTACGCTTTTCTTTTAATAGCTTTCTAATGGACGGTGAGCATTGAGATTCACCTCGTTTAACAGCAATTGGAGGTGGCGTGGCTCCCCAAGCTGCTTGCTGTACAATATAGTTAAAATGTTCTACTGCATTTATGATGTCTTCATCTGTCTGCAATGGAATTTTCGGATCAATAAATTCAATTATTAATTCCCGAAAATATTCCCAGTTCGATGAGTATGTAGTCGGCATGGTTTTTCTATTTGCAGGATCTTTCGGCTTAATAATACTTCAACAGGAGAGTGATCAGATGACAAGTCAGTCGTAGATTTACAGCTAAAGTAAGTACTGTTAATACCTTTGGCGATACAGAAATCAATGAGGTCTGGTTTCTTATTTCAGTCAGTTGGCCAATATGTTGGTTCGCCTGTTGAAATAGCGCTTAGACGAAGTTTGTTTATGGTCATTAGTAATTGTCGATCCTTAGCAGTTATTATCCGAGAACCCCAGAATGTGTGCTTGGCATTGAAATCACCCCCAGACACAAACCTTTGGCCTAACGAATTGAAGTAGTCATCGTAATCCTTTTGCTTTATAATATGTTTTGGTGGACTGTATACAGCTGATACTGTGACAGGTCCCGACCAGTCCTCAATTACAATGTTTGTAACTTGAATTTTTTCAGTACAGTAGCCATCAACTAAATGGTGTCGAATGTTATTCTTAACCAGTGTTGCACTTCCTCCGTGACCTTTACCATCAGGGTGCATGGTGTGGTAAAATTTGTATCCTTGTATGCTAAAATAATGCTACCTTGTAAAGTGCGTTTCAGATATTAACATGATGTCAATGTTTTTTACTTGTGTATATGTTTTAACCTCATATTTATAGAGGTGCAATTAAAAATTCCCTATATTTTTTATGGGGAATTTTTAATTGCACCTCTATTTAAAATTCAAGCACACTAAATCGACGATATAAAGAAGTTGCTTTCGCATATTGGACGGTTGTATTGCCCATAATCAAAGATCAACGGAAAAATGGTGACTGTAATTGTCCACATTTTTTCAAACACTAAATTTGCAAACATATCGCGGACGTCCAACAAAAGCAAAACCTGCCCTAATCATGCTGTGGGCTATGGTCAGTGCACCCGCTGCCCAGCTCCGTCCGTGGCGACAGAGGGGCAGATAGCATGTCGCCTTCGTCCTTGGGCCGACCACCGGTGCAGAGTTCCTTGAGTTCAGTGGTCGGCCCGTCGGAATACCCCAAGGGAGTACCCTCTCCCATCGACGTCCCCTTCCTGGGACGTCGGACGACGTTGTGAGGCTAACCTCTCCGCGAGTGAAGGACTAAATCCCCGGTCCGGTCACCTGCAGTCTCTGCTAGGAGGCGGCGCAGGCGTGAATACGTGCGCCTGCGCCGCCTCAGCAGCTGGCGGCGGACCGCGTCCGCGTGGTGGCGTTCCTCACGCGCATGGTCCGCCGACCCTAATCATACAACAAGATTTTTTTTATGTTGTAATAACAAAGATTGATTTGTTAAAAAAAAAACTGAGTTACCTTACTGTTTTGCAATTGTTAGTGTATATTAAGATTACACCTCGTTGATTTTTTGTACACTCTAATTAGATAAATATGACTGATTATAATAACTGGTGTTTCATTTAGAGTAACTGATGTTCTTAACAGTTCGGTGGCGGATTTAAAAAAAAATAGATTTAAATATTTTGTTGCATTCACAGAATTATCAGTTTTACTTTTAATTAACAGATAGTCATTCAGTAAAACAGTTTAGTTTATAGATCAAACAGTATATTAGATTTGATTTATTTGACGAGCAAATTTAATGTGCAATTCAGTATTTTTGGTGGTAATTTCGAATATTTGAATAGAAAAAATTGGATTTACAGTTGCAGGATTAAATACTACCCTTTTTTTATTTACCTACGTGCATAATGTTACGAATAATAGTATGTGGCCTTGAATAATGTAACAAGAGACTAATTAACATGTATGCTTTGATTACAGTTAAAGAGCCATCGTCAATAGAATTGGAAGAATGGGAGGCGTTTTTGAACTCCAATATCAGCGAAGTGATGGATGGTGATGTGGAATCTCTTACTCAACTTAATATGGTATGTAAGTAGTTGTTTTTAGCAATTTATAATAAATTAGTGTAATAATAACTGCATTTTTTTAATGAGTGAAAGGCAATACACAGGTCATACCTTCCTTTCCGGTGGGGTATTGTAACAAACGCAAGCAAATTTCTCTGCAAGATATAGAAAACTCAAAATAAATTGTTGTAAAAATATATGGAAATTTTTCCAATCTTATAAATTCAGTGTTTTCTGTTTTTGTATACACGCAAACCTAGCTGTATGCCAAATTTGAATTCATTTCCCACTTCTCCTGATGACCAGAACATTACTCAAAATATTTAAATTTATTTATTTTTTATAAAGGTGAGCATGGTGATTGGTGTAGTAGGCAGTGCCGCTCGGGCGAAGGCCGGTGCTGGTGCTCGTGTGTGTGGCGCAGTTGCCGCCCTTCTAGCTTTACCGGCGCTTGCGCACGCCCTACCGCGACACACATTGCTCAATATACAAGATGTTAGTAGACTTTTTATATTTTATTACTATAAAAACCTTTATCATTAACAAATACAAAGTATATTTAGTATTTATGGGTCACGAGCCTGCTGCATTTTCTGTTTGGTGATGAAGTAAGAATGCAACAACAATGTTAATATAATAGTCCTTGTCTGGTTTCTTTTCATGTCCAAGTCATGCCTAGATTGCCTAATACAGTCATAGTATCAAATTGTGTGGTGGACAGATATAATAGGTCTTTACCTATGTAATTGCCGTTCTGCAGTACTGGCCATTTCAAATCAAAATATTTTTTGTTTGGCTAAGAATTCTAATTTCAAATTAATTTTATTTTAAAACATGGAATTCATTTTCCAAAAGTAGTCATTTGTTTATTGATTAGTGTTACGTTTTCATCGCATTTCAATCCTTTTCGTCATCATGGATACGTTAAAAATTCGAGTAATTGTGGAATATGAGCATCGTCGTTGCAGCAACGCAGCACAAGCGGCACGCAACATCAACGCCGTTTATGGAGCTAACACTACAAACCAACGCACCGCTTGTTATTGGTTTGTTCGCTTCCGTTCTGGAAATTTCGACCTGAAAAATGAACCTCGCGGTCGTCCGACGACTTTGATCGACAATGACGAATTAAAGGAGATTGTGGAAGCCGATGATAGACAATCTACGGCTGAATTAGCAGCAGCTTTCGACGTTAGCGTCAAAACAATATTGGTCCATTTCCGTCAAATTGGCAAGGTAAGAAAGCTTGACAAATGGGTGCCCCACGAACTCAATGATCGCCAGCGCGAAGTACGCGTCGACACATGCCTTGCATTGTTCAACAGACACACAAATGGAGGAATTTTGAAACGCATTGTTACTTGCGATGAAAAATGGATTCTGTTTGATAACCGCAAGCGCTCAGCAAGTTGGTTGGATCCTGGTTCAGCACCTTAATAATGCCCTAAACGAAAACTTACCCCTAGAAAAGTGATGGGTCACTGTTTGGTGGTCTAGCGCCGGTGTGATTCATCACAGCTTCTTACCAAACGGGGTGAGCATTACTGCAGATGTGTACTGTGAAGAACTGAACACAATGATGGAGAAGCTGGCACATCTCCAACCAGCATTGGTCAATCGCTCGTCTCCGCTGCTCCTGCACGACAATGCGCGACCTCATACTGTACAGCAGACGGTCTCCAAGTTGCAAGAACTGGGGGTTGGAAGCTCTCCGTCATCCGCCATACTTACCAGACCTTGCGCCTACAGATTACTTCTTTTTCTAGAATTTGGATAACTTTTTGGCGGGAAAGAAATTCAATACCCGAGAGGCAGTACAAAATGCCTTTGAAGAATTTGTTGCCTCCCGTCCAGATGATTTCTTTAAGAAAGGCATCAATAAACTGCCGCTGCGTTGGCAAAGATGCATTGATTGCATGGGTGATTACTTCGATTAATACAAATAAAAAATACAGGAAAAAAAATCGTTTAATTTTTTTTCATACGTAAAGAAGACCTAAGATAACGTTTCTGTATGGTGACGGAATATGAGTACACTACCCCATCCCCTCTCTTGCCCGTGGATGTCGTAAAAGATGACTAAGAGATTTAATACGCACATAACATCCGTGCAAGAGAAAGAAAACTCGAAATGAGACCCCATAGCTACATGTCTAACCAGCATGGTATAGTATAGTAGGTTACATTCCCTTCTATTGTGGAGGAGGCCCGAGCCCAACAGTGAGATGTATGTGGGCTACGATGATGATGATGATGATATTTAATTATTATTTCTTTTATTATCCTTTTATTTGTCTTTTATTATTGTTATTAGAATGTTGATGAGTTGATATCACTGAGAGACGAGACAGAGCAAATGGCGTAGTGTTTAAGATACCGGTTAAGATCTAGAGAGTCAGTGTCGCGAGTTAGTGGTGCGTTGTATTCTTACTCCGTCACCACACGGAAAAATGTAGATTTAGAAGTTATGATGCTGTATTCTTTTTTTATTTTCAGGTGTATCTTGAAGCTAAAGTAGCTTACAATTTCGTGGCTGCGATTAACACGCTAATGAAAGATAGTAATGAGCATGATGATGGAGCTCAAGACAGGCAAGTAAAAGTTCTATACTTGTAGTCACACTATTTTTTAATCATTCTTAATCAGTTTTTTTCAATTCTTAATCAGCCTCGCCCGTGTACAATAATTAATTAATAATAGTTTAAAAAACTAAAAAAAAACAGCGCGTGGTGCTTTAATAATAAAATTAATGTTTCTTTCACTCTATTCTTGAACTCGTTAACAGTTTAAATTAAAAACAAATTGATTGTGTGGTTTTATGAAACCACCGTAAAAGTGAAACTTTTTCGCATTACAAAAAGAGCAACATTTACATTAAACACTGATAAAAACAAACAAATAGCGTGGAGCACTGGTACAAATGAGTAATAGTCTATACACTACACAGTGAGATGATGCGAACTATAGGCGCCGCCATATTGGCCTCGGCTGCTCTGTCGAGCTTCTTTCATTTTACCCCTACTCCGCGGCTGACCGTCACGCGACATGCAATAGATGGACGAAAAAGTTTGAGGCGATGTAATAAAAGTTTGACTTTAAAATTGGTCATTAGAATTTATTTTTTACGCGCTGCCGTTGATCCCCATGAGGCTCCCTTAATCGGTTCTTACGACTCCTAAGTAACTTTCTCATGACAGTCTTAACCCGTATTCATGTATTCATTCAATCATCTCAGCCCACATACGCCTCACTGGTGGGCTTCCTCTATTGTGAGGCGGCATTTTACCTACTGAACCACGCTAGTCATAAGTATTGGCATGGGGTTTCATTGCCAGTTTTGAGTATTCCTTCTCTTGCGTTGATGTTATCTGCATATTATAAACTTTAGTCATCTTTTGCTACATTCACGGGTAAGAGTAGGTGTGTTGAGTTGCATTATTACTCCGTCACAACTTGGAAGTCCCCGTTATCAAATATATGGGTAGTATGAATAAATAAAAAATGAGTGCATATATAAAGGTAAATGTGATTTGATTTTACTAAAATTATGGTTTATCCTTAGGTTACAAGGTGTTGGTCGTATGCTGGAAGTATGTTCATGGTTGTGCGTCCGTTCTTGTCGGGGCGTACGCCAGTTCGCTACTTCGATTACTGCGTACAACGCACATACTGTATTCACAAAGTTTTTATCTCATTGTAAGTATTTTTATTATATTTTTTTTTAATCAGTTATATAAATATTTCTTACCGCGATCACACTAACTTAATAAAAATATATTACCTCTTTCATGTTATGACGGAGTCAGAATATAGTGATCTCCGTCCCTACCTTTGTGGGTATTCTTAGAATGAATTAAGAGATGAAAGCAGAAATATTGCTAGAAGAGAATGGGCAAACTTGAAATAAAATATTCCAACCGGTTTAGCTTGTGTAACATAGTAGATAAAGGCACTTATATAAGCTGAGAAAAAGGAGACTCTAATCTTAATCACTCATATTTCTTTTACTTAGACCGTTATACTAGTATCATTATAATTTCACCATATACCTGCGTCAATAGCGCTGAAATTAAATATTGTATGTATGTCATAAAAACTGCTTGAAAATTAAAAAAAAAAGGATAGCATCGTATTGTACCTTCCATAAGCAGATTACGTTACTACGTAGAAATAAAGCTCAAAATAAAACTAAACGGACTCATCGGGTATGTGTAATGTAGCTGAAGAATGTACATAGCACTTATTTTGTATATTAAATAAATTTAAAAAGATACCCTATGGTAACAGCTTACTTTCAAATAGAAATAACCGGATAAGGACTGTCAGGAGAGTAGGTAGCTACCTTCTCTTGAACAATTTATTACACCAACCATGATCGCCAATCAGCCTGACAGGCAGGAGGATTTTGGGATGATTACGCTATGCGAGAAGACGTCTCTGACAGTGGACGATAAAAAGTTAAATGATAGAAAAAAAAGTGTGGTGACGGAGTTACATACTATCTTGCCCGTGGGTGTCGTAAAAGGCAACTGAAACCAAACCTTAAAACCCTATTCCAACCTGTCTGTACAGCACGGTATAGAAGGTCCTTTTCCCTCCTATTATGGAGGACATTCGCGCCCAGCATTGGGACATATATGAGTTGAGATGATGAAAATTAAAATAGGTAATTATATATTTTTTTTATTTTACAGATTCTAAATCACCAAGAATAGTATTAAACGTAGTGGGAATACTCATAACTATCTTACAAGACTTACCTGAACATGCGGATGTGGTAGAGAAAATATTATTCGACGATGATAGTTTTAATTTTATGTGCTTATTAGAACAACCAAGTGATGCATTGAGAATGAGAGTTTGTATACTTATCAGTTTGTTGTGCACTTTCTCTTGTACCGCCTTCTCAGTCGCGATGGAGTCCAAGTGGAGTAAAAAGGAGTCAGAACGATTAGAAGCTCTCCATACCCATTGTAATGTTACATTGAATAGAGCAGCAAGATTAGCCACTAAAGAGTTGGGTAATATGCCTTTTTATATTAGCTAGTTTTAAACTTAATTGAAGGTCTGCTTTTAGAAAAGAATATTCTCAACTAAAAGCTGGTTTGCGTAAAAAACATTGCTTGACTATAAGATTGCCGAGTGAAAAGTATGTATCAACCTCCGGTGCCTAATGTCGGGTTCGATCACCAAGCAGGTTGTCTCAAGTAGTGTTAGATTCCAAGTAGAGTAGTTCTTTAAGCTTGTATTTGAATAATTCTGAACAAAAAAAAAAACGACTTCTTCTACCCTTATCTCATGAATGCCATCGTCAAAACTGGGCCAAATTGAAATGGGGAAACTCTGGAAGCATCAGCTTTCCAAATAAGAAAAAAATCATCAAATTGGTTCACCCAGTCGAAAATTCTGGGGTAAACAAAAAAAAATATATACAGTTGAATTGAGAACCTCCTCTTTTTTTATCCAGTTATAATGAAATAGCATAAAACTACACGTACCACTGCTGGGAATAATTCTGCATTAAAATGCGAAAAAAATTAGTGCACTATACTAAACTTGTCAGACAGTTTGATATAGGTGTATGCTATTCTAGATCTAATCCGTGTGGTGACGGAGTAAGAATACAATTCACCACTCCCTATCTTGCCCGTGGATGTCGTAAAAGACGACTATGGGATATAACATCCGTGCAAGAGAAGGAAAACTCAAATTAAACCCTATACCAACATCTCTGACCAGCATGGTATAGTCGGTCAAATTCCCTTCCATTGTGGAGGAGGCTTAAGCCCACAGTGTAACGTATGTGGACTGCCATGATGATAATGATTCTAGATCTGATGAGATGGTATTTCCTTATGTCTGCTATTTATTCCGTCTATAACATTTTTTACAACATATTGTAAGTTTGTGAGAACGTTTAATTATTAAGTATATCAGTTAATGAACTAGTACTAATTGTTTGAATTTTATTTGGTAGCTGATTTTAAAAATTGTATTAATTTACAAGCTCTATTTTCAAGAACGGAAAATATTATTAAGAGTATTTTATTGTGTACCAACATAACTTTTAGAATTATAAGCATGTTTTAATTTTATTACTTTGTATTGTACTGTATGTTGATTAATCTGTTTTCACCTTAACACGAGGTTTATATTAAAACCAAACTTCGCAAAATTGCAATTTTCTATGCATAGTATTTTGGTGCAGAAAGTGAATATATTCTTAAAACAAACAGGCTCATTCATCATTAAGAAATACCCACAATTTGCTCAAATAGAGTAAAATAGCTTAATTTATCAACTAATTATTCAAGCCTGGCAGCTTTCATAAACTATTCCAATTTTATTAGGGTCAACGTACTAGTTTAATTAATTAAAATATCATATTTCCACGAAGCGAATCTGGTTTTATTAAGATTTAGTAGAATACCGTATTTCCATGAAATGACCATGTGACCTTCTTAAATGAAAGATTTAACGATTTTCTAAGATTAAGAGTAGACAGTTTAATTATTACTTATTTGGTAATGTTTAGCAGTTTTAAAGTGCAAGAGTTGATAGTTCTCAAAATACTTCAATGTTGGTAATCAAGATTCATCGTCATATACGTTCCACTGTTGGGCTCTAATCGTGAGAAATTGACCTACTATTCCACGCTGATCAGGCGGGTTGGTTTAGGATTTTATTTCGAATTTTCCTTCTCTTGTATTGATGTTATACACATATTATATCCCTTAGTCGTCTTTTACGACATTCACGGGCAATACCAACGTTGGCAAACGAGCAGGCAGAACACCTAATGGTAAGTGATACTGCCGCACATGGACCTTTGCAATACCAGGGACACAGCCGGGCCGCTGCCTACCGTGAAGAAAATACTCTTCTTAAACCTCGTTTGAAGAAGGACATATCATAGCGCTCGGGAAACACAGCAGCAGGTAGTTCATTCCAGAGCTTGCACTTACGTGAGAGAAATGATCGCTGGAAACATACAGTTGAAGACCATAACGTTTTCAGATGAAATGGATGAACTTTGCTACGGTGTCGAGTGGTACGTTGGTAGAATGGTGACGGTGGTACCAAGTCAAACAGTTCCTCGGAGCACTCCCCGTGAAAGAGTCGGTAGAGTACACAGAGTGACCCAAAGTCTCTCCGCCGCTCCAGCGACTCCAATCCGTCCGTAAGATTGGGATCCCCGACGATTCGAATAGCACGCCTTTGCAGGGAGTCAAGTAAGTCTAGCTGATATTTGGGCGCACCTGCCCAGAGATGCGAGCAGTACTCCACATGAGGACGAACTTGTGCTTTGTATAGCACAAGACGCTGTTTCGGTGTGAAGTACCGCCTGGCTCTGTTCAGGACGCCCAACTTTTTGCTAGCCAATTTGGCTTTGTCCTCCAAATGACTCCCAAACTGTACTTTGCTCGATATTTCAACGCCGAAAATTCCAATACTCTCAGAAATTGGGAGAGTTACTCCTTGGAACTGAGACGCTATGACAAACGGGTCCTTCTTTGCAATGAACGCGCAAACTTGTGTCTTTGTGGGATTGAACTGGACTAAGTTCCGTTCATCCCATTCCGAGGCCCGCCCCAGAGAGCGCTCGACTTCAGACACAAGTTGAACCCTTCTTTCCTGTGTACTCCGAGGGATATTCCGTTGCTCGGTGTACCGCTCGTCACCCGTGCTGTCATCCGCATAGCAACGCATTTTCTCGATAGAGAGCATGTCGTTGATATGCAGGATAAACAACGTCGGGGAGAACACCGAGCCTTGTGGTACACCAGCATTAATGGTCATGGTATCGGAGCAGGAGCCATCTACGACGACTTTTATACTCCGACCATCCAAAAAGCTGGCGATCCAATTACAGAGTCCCTCGGGGATTCCGTATAATGGTAACTTCGATAGAAGTGCCCTGTGCGAGACCCTATCGAACGCCTTTGCGATATCTAGGCTGAACGCCAGCGCCTCACCCTTGCCCTCCAAGGCCTCTGCCCAACGATGTGTGAGGTACACAAGAAGATCGCCAGCCGACCGACCATGATGAAAGCCGTATTGGCGATCACTGATCAGCTGGCGATCCTCAAGGTACTGCAGAAGCTGGCGGTTGATAACTTTCTCCATTATCTTGGAGAGCAAGGGTGTTATCGCAATTGGCCTGTAATTCGATGGGTCAGACCGGTGTCCCCTTTTAGGGATCGGGTGGACATGGGCTACCTTCCACGAAGGCGGAACCCTATTAGTAACGTAGAAAAGTTTGTATAGGCGCGTGAGGATGGGAGTCAATTCAGGGGCGCACGTCTTTAGTACAAGTGCAGGGATGCCATCCGCCCCACTCGACTTATGGATGTCTAAGAGCCGCAACTCTCGCCTAACCGCTCGCTGCGTGAAGCGGATTTCGGCAAGCGAGCTTTCACACCGTGGGATGGTAGGTGGTGTGGCAGCTCCGACATCCAAAGTCGAGTTACAGGCAAAGAATTGACCTAGAAGATCGGTCTTCTCCTTTGCGCTGTGGGCTAGACTACCATCGTGTTTCTGTAGTGGTGGGAGATTGGGCTGGCAGAAGTTGCCTTGGGCAGCCTTGGCGAGCGACCAGAATGCACGACTCCCAGCGGGATAGCTTTGCAATCGCTCGCCAATTCTGACAACATGTTCCGCCATGGCTCTGGCAATAGCTTTCTTACTAGATCTGGAAGCGGCGTTAAATTTCCGCTTCACCTCTTTGGCGTTCGGGTCCTGGCATTTTTAAAAGCTATTTTCTATTCCTTACCACACTTAATACAAATACGTACGTAATGCACATGTCCTGTAAGAGAATGTAACACAAAAAATATTATTAAGCATAAATAAGATTGTCATCATTTATCAAACTGATATATATTTTGATGCGGATTATGAGATGCCTTGAACCGTATATTATCATTCAAAACAAAAAAATACAATCAAGGACTTCACAAGGTTAGATAAATACTGGCGAAATATACAACATGGATGTATTCAACCGGAAGATTTTTGTATCGATCAATGACAAGGTCATGAGTTTTTGTATTTCATCTATATAAAATAATCTATACATAAAATTGAAGTGTCTGTTTGTAATGTCAAAATAGTGGGCTCTTTTCATGCTCACATGGTTATTTGCACGACACGCTGTGCTTAAAAACCAGTTTAATGAATTTTTAGTCTGTCTGTTTATTCCGGGTAATCTTCAAAACGATTGGACCGATTATAATATTTTACTACCAGGTAGCTGTCTACATAAGGAGTAACTTAGGCTATATTTTATTCCGGTATTCCACGACAACAGAAACGACGCGGGTAAAACGCGCGAATTTGCTGTTTTTTTTTTTTAGAATTTATCTTGATGCCTTTTAAATCCTACGTCGAGATTGCTAACTTTTATATATTTGCTACTATTACTATTAGTGATGTTTGACAATACGACACGTTGGCTACTGTTATTCATTTCATTAATTCATCAGCTTTTCAATGTCCAGTGTTGCCTTTTTCCTCCTAATAAGGCCTCCGTAAAGAGGATTAATTCTATATTGCTGTAATAAAATAATTTTCCATGTTTTGACGGAGTAAGAATACAATTGAGTATATGCTCCCTTCCTCAAGGATGGCATAAAAAGCAACTAGGCAATATGTTATGCGGATAACATTGCTGCAAGAAAAGGGAAATTCGGCATAATATTCAAAGCCTGACCAGCGTATAGTTTGTCGATTGCCCTCTCAGGCAAGGCTCAAGCTCAATAGTGGGACGTATGTGAGCCGAAATGAGGATGGACTAATGCTGTGGCGATTACCACAATTGACAAGCCTTCATAAGTTTCCCAGGAGACTGTGCTGTCCCTGGCTGGCTGGTTTTTACAACCCTATTCTATTCATAACATATTCTATTCTTAACCAAGTACCACACAGGGCATATTTTGGCTGCAAACATTGTTGCGTTACAGTAGCACGTAAATCACGAGAGGTTATCAATTTTTAGACTTATCTCTTGTTTCGAGTCATGTAATTCAGTCCTGTGTAATTAAAATTAGCGGGTGTGTTGTCTGGTATTTAGAACGTGATGCGAATTGAGCTATATCACGAAGAATCAAGTCGCTTTAATTTTATGAATCAGGCCTGCTGTTCGATTTAATAACTGTGCGTGCTCCCTTTCATAAACACTCGTGTATGCTTTAGATATAGGTGTGCGTATATAAAGTTACCTGCCAAGTTTATTTATGTTATAAAATTTTGTAATTATAGCAAAAGTTTTTGTAGTTGGATGGGGATAATAACATTTTTATATCAAAATTTAAAAATTTTACATGCTAGTAATACGGTATTTATGTTTTAATACGTTTTACCGTATGTCAAGCCTCAGAGGTGTTTTTTGTGGGGCCATCCTTCGAGTTAGTTAATTGTTTTAAATTTTAGCATATGATTGACGAAGATTCATTTTTATTTAATAGAAAAATTAGAGTAGAGAATAAATACTTCATAAATTATATAAGTATAAAATAGTTTTCAAATATTTAATGCATTGCGTACACTATACTGTACAGTGACTAAGAACGAATTTGGAGCAGTGCGCCTATCGTCCGATAGAGGCGCTGCTTGAAATTCCATACAAATTGGTCTCGATAACGATACGAACATTGAGGCAAATACTCGTGCTAATCGCGGGGGTAATACGTTTTGAACAATACATATTAACTTGACAGCTAGCGATTGGAAATAGATATAGTGACAACATTGACAACAGTGGCGAGTTTCCCTTGATTATACTTATTATAGTTTTAATTAAAATTCAATATGACCTTCGACCAAGAAATCCCAATTCTTACCGTTGCGATGTAATCTTCATCGCTGCTTTTTGGGAGTTACTTTTGCAAGATTTTTTCGCCCAAACATCTTTACCTGTATTTTAAATGTGAAACCAAAATATATCAAAATAGTAGCCTTGTAGCGTGCTTGTCATATTTACAACTCGGCATACATTAAATTTGTTGGCATGCCATTTAGATACAGAATTCTTGCTCAATTAAAATATTGACCTCATAAGTGTCTTCAGAGAAATTTTATTATACTTTTTGTTATATAATTGCATACAGTAGTAGTATAAGAAATTTAAAAGAGATCCTTGAAATTCCTCTTAAATTTTCTGAAGTGTTTCATTATTTAGAAAAAAAACCTGAAATAGAATAGTTGTTTACGCATTTTGATTACGAGTCCGAAATAGTTAATTATATTTCTTTAAATTTTAAGTGGCTATTTTATTTAGGCTTAACTAATATAGAAGCTAGAAAAAACATTGGTATTGTAATTGTTGCAATGCACCTTTTCACTCAAGAGGTCACTATAAGAGTGACTTCTTTGATGAGTTTGCTATTCGATTGCGATATCACAGTAAGGTTCGCGCATATTTTCGAAAATTGAATTTTCATGTAAAACATCAATAGGCGAGGATGAACCTAATCGTTGGCGTGGCAGTTTTTTTTTGTTGTGTTTGTAGCTGTTGGTCGCAGATGACCTTGACAGCTTAACGCGGTCAATGGGCGAGCGGAAGGCTCTCAACCCGGATTGGCGTGGCGTTAACGCCACGCTTGGATATGTATATCTGTGTAACGAAACTATAACCTGTTTTAGAATTTTGTACAACGCCATCTAGTAAGGTCAAAATAAATTATTAACCTAAACACATACCTATAGTGTATACTAAAGAAAACAAATGTTTATTGAATAAAAAACATTATTTTTTGGAAATAAAATCGTAATAATTTATGTTATATTAGTTCCTATCGTAATCTGTTCTTTTATGCATATACATATATATACTTGTACAAAATAATCTCGATGTTTCATATCTGCCAGGCGTCCTGAGTGACGGTTGCCTTTTTTGTTAGTATTTATAGACCATATTTGTATATGTATTGTTGCCTTTATATTTTAGAAATAATAGAAATAGTCTAATATTCTATTATTATTACTTTCTCTATTCACTCGACTTAAGTTTAAATCAAGCTACCTGTTATTACTCTATATTAATATATAAAAAATGATCTATCTGATTTTTGATATTAGAATTATAAGTACCTATGTGCCAATGAAATAAAGACAACGACAATGTTTAATTACTGATATATACTCTGTGATTTTTAAAATTAAGAAGACTGGATTTGTTTTGAGCATAGTTAGAAAAATTTAATATCTTATATCAGATGTGTGCGATTTTATTACAAAATACATAAGTAGTTGGTTATTAAACTGGTTACAATTAATATGTTGATTACTCTGTGCTATAGCTTAATAATTAAGCAGTCTACATAGTTAAAGAAAGGTGCGACGATTTTAGAGTATTACTTAAAACGTTTTGTTAATATTTTGGAGATAAAAATCGTCAGTTAATTAACCACTTAGTATTGCTAAACTTCCGCTAAATCTATTGTGTGGAACTGAAACTAGCTTCTGCACACGGCTTCGCTCGCGTAAAAAGTAACTTTTCCAAAGTTGAAGTTTTATTCTAAGAAAACACATTATCGAGTCGGTTGTGTGTATCGGTTAAAGTCATCTTGTCTTAAATCCAGGTTGTTCGCTACCTCCATGATAAATTATTTAAATTGCGGTAGCGGTTAGTCTGAAAATGTAACAAATATACATACTAGGAGTGTCCACTTAAAAATATATCGATATATATATTCGATTAGAATAATCGCGTCCCAGCATCGATATTTTATCGATATATCGTATGAAAACATCGATGTTTTTTCAATATCGAATACTTTCTACAAAATTTTAATATTAGTTACCTTTCGGGCGAGATTGTTTGTGGTGAGTTTTTTTTTTAGGAAATCTGAGAGTAATATCGTACTACTCTAGTATCAAATAGTGTTTTTGAAGTATCAAGTTTTTGGCAGGATTAGGATGAGCTTTTTTTAGATAATTCTTCTGACCCATTATTATGAATATTTTTTAAATAGATTCGAGAAGAAAAAAACTCGATGTATTACAAAGAAAAAAACGAATAGAATGAATGTTTGTCAAAACATCGTATCAATCCGATATATCGCATAGCAAATATCGTATAAATTCTATATATCGATGTTAAAATCCCTAACACATACAAACTTAGACTTTCACTTTTGACTCTGGAGTTTTTGGCGGGAATCTGAAGTGTCATGTGGTGTTCTTGTATTATATTCAATATCTTAGTGTTTTAACGTGTTATATTCAATAATTTTGATGGCATTTTATGTAATATATAGTGGCAAAACTGCTGAGGTGTAGTGAATATGATATAAAATTGCCATACATAACTTTTTGTTTCCACCAAAATTCTCAGAAGATACCCTTAACAGTGGCCATTACACTGTTGAGGGCGATACTTTGACTTACTGACAAACCATTACTGACATGAAGAAACTGAGAACTTGAAAAGATAATTATCACTCTACACTGGCAAAAATGGCTCGTATTTGTAGCTGATTGCCAAGACAAAAAAGAAGAAGAAGACTTTCACTTTTTTATAGTAGTGTAATGTGATCACTTCCGATATCATCTTTCATTCGGGAAAGGAGCGCAGAGTGCGGCTAGTTTTGAGTTACATATAATTACTTAACAAAAATTTAATCGTATATAACGAACTTAGATTAAAAATAAATTGTATTATTTTACGATTTATATTAACTTTTCAGTCGTTAAAATCGTCCACGATATTTAAGATTTACAAATCAGCATACGCCTTTAGTTGTATCATTAATTGTAAGTTATAGTGAACCTGCATTATCTCTCAATGTCTTTACATTCGTATCGTGTTACGTAATTATATTGTGCTTATGAAATCTCTTTATCCTAATTGATTATAAGAATTTTTGGCTGTTCTATATTGTCATGTTATTAATATAATAATTGATTCAATAAATTGTTTCTACATTATTTATTTTGTTTCATTTTATGCCATCTGAATATGCAGATCAACATGCGTTAGTATTATCATTGGCTATTGTTGGAAATGCAAGGGGACTTCGTTTCTTTTTGGTGGCACAAACCAAAAGGTTTAACCAATCGTTTATCATGAACGGACTATATCTCACCACCATTAGTAGTAATTTGTCTATTCCTGTGACAATAAAAGTGTTTACTTATGTAATACTAGCAACCAGCCCTCGCTTCACTTCGGTTTCTATCGCCTTATCCCCGTAGTTCCCGTTCCCGTGGGAATAGTGGGATAAAGTATAGCCTAGTTTACTCCCTGATATTATAGCTTTCTATTGGTGAAAGAATTTTTGAAATCGGTCCAGCCGTTTTGAAGATTACCCGGAACAAACAGACAGACAGACAAAAATATATAATACTAGCAACCCGCCCTCGCTTCGCTTCGGTTATAGGTTATAGTCGTTTTACCCGCGTAGTTCCCGTTCCCGTGAGAATACCGGGATAAAATATAGCCTAGTTTACGCCCTGATATTATAGCTTTCCATTGGTGAAAGAATTTTTGAAATCGGTCCAGCCGTTTTTAAGATTACCCGGAACAAACAGACAGACAGACAAAATTTTTTTAATTGCTATTTTAAGCATAGGTGTCGTGCAAATAACCGTGTGAGCATGAAAAAAGCCTATTATTTTGACATTACAAACAGACACTCCAATTTTATTTATTGGTATAGACTAGCAACCCGCCCTCGCTTCGCTTCGGTTATAGGTTATAGTCGTTTTACCCGCGTAGTTCCCGTTCCCGTGGGAATACCGGGATAAAATATAGCCTAGTTTACGCTCTGATATTATAGCTTTCCATTGGTGAAAGAATTTTTGAAATCGCTCCAGCTGTTTTGAAGATTACCCGGAACAAACAGACAGACGAAAATTTTTTAACCGCTATTTTAGGCATAGGTGTCGTGCAAATAACCGTGTGAGCATGAAAAAAGCCTATTATTTTGACATTACAAACAGACACTCCAATTTTTTATTTTTATTTTAGAAGTAACTATAGTTACAGAGTAGTACCTACAGAGAACGTAAGCATGTATTACATACAATAGTTACCAGCTTCTGCATGTGGCGCCCGAGTATAAAATATAATTTCTTTGCCAGCAGCTGTTAGGTAAGACAACTAAGGGATGTAAGAAGAAATGATAACAAGAGACGACCTCTGAACATATTCTATGTCAATCCGTCTGGCTAGCTTAGAATAATGGGACATTTTTCCTCATTTCTTTTTTTTTGGGACTAATCCCAGCACACATTCCCACCATTGTAACTCCTGTAAGCCAGGATCAACAATGGTCTCCATATATGACACCGAGGTTTGACCCTCAGGCAGTCCCGGGATATAATTTTAATTGTCTTGGGACCCGCAACAAATTTAATTAAAAAAGATTAAAGAGGAGGAGTTGGAAAGAGAGATTCCACTTCCCTCCTAGGCAAAGCGGGAGACAGGAAAACAAAATGACTTCCTCATTGTGGAGGTGAGCCAAAGAAGTACTACGTTATTCAGTTTTGTATACTAGGGTTTATCCTTATTTTTTTCTCTCAGCCCATACATGTCCCACTGCTGGGCTCGAGCCTCCTCCATTGTATTATGCCACGCTGGTCAGACGTGCTGGCATAGGGTTTTATTTCGAGTTTTCTTTCTCTTGCGTCGAAGTTATATGCATATTTTATACCTTAGTCTCCTTTTTTTGTCCGTGTGATGGAGTAAGAAAACAATTCACCACCCCCTAGCTTGTCCGTGAGTGTCGTAAAATACGACTAAGGGATATAATATGCATATGACATAAATGCAAGAGATGGAAAATTCGAAAGCGAGCGTGGGTAATTTCACTCCTATCGTGGAGAAGGCATGAGCTCAACAATGGGACATTAATGAGCTGTGATGATAAGTCGTCTTTTACGACACCCACGGACAAGGGAGTTGGAGTTGCTATCGTAATTACTATTCCTACTTATTGGGCGGGTAATTGACCTACTTATACCACGCTAGTCAGGGTTTTATTTCGAGTTTGCCTTCTCTTGCATAGCTGTTATATGCACAAAATATCCCTTAGTCGCCTTTTACGAGTATTTGTAAGTATGCATTAACTGAAATATAGTTTACGAGTGCAATTATTATAAATACCTACAAATATTTATCTTAACGTCAAGTGATAAGTGTTCGGTGTGAGATCAAAGACCGACGTGTTAAGTTTATATTATAGTTGTTTGTTTTGAGCCGTGCATTTTATGGCAGATTACATAAGGGAGGTGATCGTCCGACCTCGTACGGTGCGCGTGCATTCACCGATCATGCGTTCAAATTTACAAATAAGCATTTAAAATCTAAGCTGATGGCCACGCAACTCTTGAGATATGTTTTACTATATAGCACATTGAAAAGATTAAAGTCCTTATAATTGCGTATTAATAACAATTCGCGAATGTATGTATAAAGAATAAAAAATAACTTTAAAAGTTCATTGAACCACACAATTTTCTCAGGAAAATTAATCTGTTATGGTAATACCGAGCCAAGGTTAAAAAAGCGGTATTTTTATTACCAAATTGATAGCTTAATTCATTTTTTAAATAGTTGTTTGGCATTGAACGCGTTATGAGACTGCAGTATCCATGCTCATTAGAATGAATGGCTATTAGACGTTTAAGATCGTCTTTATTATACAGATTCTTAACTATTATTTATTTTATTTAGGGCAGACATGTTGGTACCTATAGGGTTTTATTTCGAGTTTTTCTTCTCTTGCACAAATCTCATATGCATATTTTATCTCTTAGTCATCTTTTACGAGATCCTAGGGCAAGATTCGGAGTGGTGGATGGTATTCTTACACCATCACCACACCGAAAATCTAGATTTAGTTGTGCATTTTGAACCATAATTTTGTACCTTAATAATTACAAGTGGGAAAAAGAAAAGATTCTAGAACTAGGATCTATTAGAGATCCTAGTTTCGATTGCTTATTTAGCAGTTTAATTTATGAAAATAACTTTAATACAAAGATCTAATGATATAACTACAGTTTTGATTTAAGTAAAGCTATTGAAGTATCATCCGTGTAGTGACGGAGTAAGAATACAATTCACCACCCCCTCTCATACCCGTAGGCACTGTAAAATACGGCTAAGGGATATATTACGCATATGACATCTATGCAAGAGATCTGGTATTATATGCTCATTATATCCCTTAGTCGTCTTTTACGACATCCACGGGCATGATAGGGAGTGGTGAATTGCATTCTTACTCCGTCACCACACGTACAAATATAGTGTTAAAATTGATATTACTTAGTAATCCAATTTGGGTAAGTTTCGTACCCAACATTGTACTTAGTAGTAGTTTCGAGAGGAAATTGCTTTGTTCTAACTTGTAGGAATAGTAGGTAGTTAATCCAGTCAACAGCTATATGGCAAATTTTGTCCATATATTTTATGTAGATGATGTTATCAGATTCATCATCATTATCACAGGTCATATACGTCCTACTGCTGGGCTTTAGCCGCTTCCACAATGGAAGGCTTTGAGCTACTACATCACGTTGGTCAGACGGGTTGGTACAGGGTTTTATTACGAGCTCTCCTTCTCTTGCATAGCTATTGTATATATATCCCTTAGTCATCTTTTACGACACTCACGGGTAATAGACTAAGAGCCTGTGGACACCAGACCTTCGTGATTTTATTAAAGCTGGAATTTTGTCAGCGCATGCTCCTAACACAGGTAAGAACGGTGGCCTATTATGAAGTTTGGGCTACAGTGGCTTTGGCAGATAAAAGGTACCAAAGGTGTGTAAAATATCGATCTATTTTCGTCAAATTATTAAACGTGATTTTTTGATATTACCTTCAGAACGTTATTAAAAATCACGTTATTCATTGCCAGACACTAAACATGGTGGCAACCCCTTGCCAGACACCCTTAACGTTCATGAAATTATAATTCTACTTACGTCATAGTATAAAAGCTGATTTTATATATAATACTTGGGTCATTACCCATGGAATATTCTTTTCATCGAGTAGAGGTCCACTAAGAATGAATTTGCCGAAATGCCACCTACAACAGGTGTTGTGGGGGCGTTAACAATAATCTTATATCTTTAAACGAGCAATTCTTATATATATTTATATAGATATACCTATATATATATATATATATTCAGGATCTCGGAAACGGCTCCAACGATTTTGTTGAAACTTGGCATACTAGAGGATTCGGGTCCAAAAAATCGATCTAGCTAGGTTTTATTTATAGAAAATGTTGTTTTGTCCGTGTTTTTAGTAAAACAACACATGACATTAAATTTTAAAAGAATATGAATTCAAATTTCGTTGTCAACGTCGTGAGTTACGAAAGCTCAGGTGGGACGTTGACCGGTTCTAATTTTGGTATTTTTGACATTCAAACAGCGTCGGATCGAATCTCGGTGTTATTATTATTCTCTTTTTGTAATCTTTATATATATTTTTCATTATTTATTTTTTATTAATATATATCTAAATAAATTCTACAAAAATATGCCGAGCGAAGCTCGGTCAACCTGATATTATAGATATAAAGGAACAGGATGAGCCGAAGCTACTGAATCTAGAAAAATGAAATTTGGACCGTAGTTTCATTTCATGACGTAGGCACCCACTAAGAAAAGATTTTTTGAAATTCCACCCTTAAGGGAGTGAAACGCAACGTTAAAGGCTATATGGAAAGGAAAAAAGATCTTTAGCTACTGTCTTCAAATTAAGCACAAATACTCTTCAATAAGAATAAATAAACACGTGTTTCAGCGTTTCTCCATTTTCATCCTCTAAGAGTGTAGAATAGGTAGAAAGATGTTAGTTTACTGACTCATCACAGAGCTGAAACTATTGAAGTCAAGAAACATGAAATTTTGACAGTAGTTTCTTTTCGTGGCGTAGAAACCCACTAAGAAAAGGTTTTTTGAAATTCAACCCATAAAGAGGTAAACCGCAGTAGCAAAGTTTGTAAAACAAGAAAAAAATCTTCATCGATTTTCATTAAATTGTTAACAAATACTCTGTAATAAAAATAAATAAACACGTGTTTCAGCATTTTTAATTTTCACCTCTAAGGGTGTAATCTACACCAATATTATAAATAGAAAATGTTGTATGTTTGTTACGAATAAACTCAAAAACTACTGAACGGATTTCGATAATTCTTTCATCATTAGAATGTTACAGCATCCCTGAGTAACATAGGTTATATTTTATCCCGGTATGCCAACGGGAACTACGCGGGTAAGGCGACTGAAACCGAGGTGGGGTGGGTTGCCAATATTATACCGGGCGGGGCAAAAGTATGGAAACCTTTGATTATCTTGGAGGGGGATGATTTGATCGAAGTATAAAAAAATACGTCAAACGAAATTTTTAATAACGTATGTCATGGTAACCTTGGATTTGACCTTGAACTTCGTTTTCAAAGTTATTTCAGGCTCAACTTTGTTTTTTTAAATGGGAACCCCTATTTTTGATATCGGAAATGGAAAGAGCGGGAAAAATTACGTACAAATATGTATCAAAGTGACCCCTGACAATGACACAATGAGATTTTCTATAGATAAACCCTAGCTTGGTCGGATCTACGCCCCCGAAACCCTTTCTCACAAAAATTCATGGACATCGTTGCAGCAATCGCCGAGATTCTAAATATAATATATAGAAATATACAACCAGTGCTCGCTTATATGTATTAGATAGATTTACAGATTTAATATTTAATATAATTTGATGGAATTGCAGACGCGAAACTTAGGAAGTAATAACCGTAATTATTATATTATTTACTACAATAGCCTTTATTTAAATTATTTTCTGTACATGTGTATGTATTTATGTAACCTACATCTACCTCTTCTTAACGGCCTTTTGAATGGCAGACCTTAAATTCCGAACGAGACCCGATAGGTAGGCTTTACGTTGGAGTTTTAGAGAGTTATTTTTTTACATTTTGTTGGTCCATAATCCATAATCAGTTCAGATAATATAACATAAAACTGTCACGTGAGTTGAGGTCATGAGAGGAGAGAAACGATAAAAGCATTTTTACCACCTTGATTGCTGAATAGTATTTGTGAATATAATACTAAAACACGATAAAAACTATAAAGTATTTTTATTTATATAAACCTAACTATAGATATTTATTAAAGTACCTATTCTTTGAGCAACTACACTGTAAGGGAAAAATCTCGAAATAAAATATTACGCCAAATATTCGCCTTGAATTGCTGACGCCCAACAGCAGAACTTACGGCGAAGAAATAAAAAAAACTGTTTCTAGATTAGATCATTTTTCAATATTGGGTATGCTCTCAATATCTACTCATTATACGCACCCTATTGTATGAAAATCGTGCAATAATGACAGTCATGTTATCGTTCAAATATAAATAAAATCTTATCGTTCAATCCTGAAAATAACATACAACATATCATTGTCACATTATGGAATGTAGGTGATCCTGGTAGATTAACCTCGATGTTAAGGACCAACTAACAAAGTGATTGTCTGTCTGTGTATTGTGTGTTGATGAACTCTAATCCAATTCCATTGCACTATTGACGTCAATACATTTGTTCCGGAATAATAATCACCCGCATCTCATAACATCCTAGCATCCCTGTGGGGAATTTACTGCCGCATTAGTTATAATCTAGTTGACAATACATGAATAAGGAAATTGACATTATTGTATGTGTGCTTACATAATAATGCATAGTTAATGATTTCTGATGTTTACGCGAATATTAAATATGTATTATAAATAAAATTATTTTTACGAATTTTATCGCGTTTGTTTTTGCGTAGTTCGTTGAGTGATGATCGTTAATACCACGTGTTGCATATATAATACACATAACCAGATTTTTATAGATTTTATCTTCTTTTATAGACCTTTATCTTCGATGGGATAGATAATTGAAATATATGTGTATATTTTCTTGTATCTTTTTCAAGTATTTCAAGTATCTAGGCTCGCTTCTCCAAGACGATGGCAACATTGACCGAGAGATTAATAGTAGAATGAATGCAGGATGGATGAAGTGGCGGCAGGTCTCTGGGACAATTTGTGACACCCGGTTGCCTCTCAAACTTAAGGGGAAAATATACAAGAGTGTCATCAGACCTGTTGCTATGTATAGATCTGAATGTTGGGCATTGAAAAAGACGGATGAGAGAAGAGTGCATGCTACAGAGATGCGAATGCTAAGATGGATGTGTGGGGTTACAAGGTTAGATAAAGTTAGAAATGAGTATATTAGGGGAAGTCTAAAAGTGGCACCAGTGATAGAGAAGATTAGGAGCGCGAGATTGTCATGGTATGGACATGTGATGAGGAGGGATGAAAGGCATGTGACAAGGAGGGTTGTCAATATGATTGTGGATGGACGAAAAAGCGTGGGAGACCCAAAAAGAGATGGATGGACTGCGTGAATGAAGAAATGCGTATGAAAGCAGTGAGTGCACATATGACAGCTGATAGGAGGCTATGGAAGGTAAAAACATGTTGTGCCGACCCCACTTAGCGTGGGATGAGGGCAGGAAATTGATGATGATGATTTTCTTGTATCTTTTCTGAAAGATAAAGGTAATAAACTTACTAGGGCATAAATCATTTACAAACGTGTTTCATACAAAATCAGCATGTAATTTCTGGCCGTCATTTATACACCTAATTCAGAACAAATGGACTGCAAAAATAATAATTCTACGTGGAAATCGAAGCCAAGATAATTGGGAAGTCGTTACTTAAACCGCATGTGGATCTGCCGGAGTATTGGAGCATATATTTAATTTCTATAAAATGCAAAAATGAATCCTAAAAATATTTCAAGTCTAAAAGTTTGCGACGTATATGAAGAAAATATAAAGGAATTCACTGTATGGGAATTTACGTAATTTTTCTGTCCGAACGGAAAAACTAAGTGAAACTAAGTGAAAACTAGTGTGAACATCAACTTCCCAATGGCCCATATAACGTGACAGCAAAAAATGCACTTTTTTATATCTTGTTAATTTATTGTTGATTTAAATTAGTCAATAGCCAAAATTTTGGATGCTGTAAAAAATTGACGCACCGGTGCTGAACGGCTTTATATGCTATATATATATATATATATATATATATATATATATATATATATATATATATAACAGCTTTTAGAGAATATATAATAGCTTTTCCGTGTGGCGATGAGTAAAAATAGAATTTACCATCCCCTTTCTTACCAGTGGGTGTCGTAAAAGACGACAAAGGGATGTAACGCATCTGCAAGAGAAGAGAATCTCGAAATAAAGTACTATAAAAATAAGTGTGATCGGTGCGGTAAGTGAATTTCCCTTCTAAGCGGAAGATGCCTGAATCCAATAAAGGGAAGTATATAGGCTGAGAAGAAGCTAAAAGGTAGGTGCTAAAGGTAGGGTCTCATCTTCGCTTGCGAGACAAATATGTGTCAACCAATAGGCATAAAAAAATGTCAACCAATGCAACGGCTGTATGGTAACACCTATAAAATGAGCACTTGAAATCCAACGCAAGTCTATGTACCACATAGACCACGAGCATAGTCAATATATAGATAATAGTTTTAAATATAAATTGCAATATTCTAGATTGTTCTTTGCTAAACGGAGATCAATTTATTTGACATCGATTTCCCAAACATAGAACATGGCAAATTGCTATAATCTTTAACCAGCTCTAATTAAGAGGAAAAACAATGTATTCTATCAACTAGATGAAAAAATACAAAATATATTTATTACCATCCAACCTGTTAGTAAAAATAATTTTATTAACCTGAAAACGGTATATGTAAATAGTGAAACTTTTTGAGATAAACAATTTATTGAAATCAATGTGATTATATTAAATAAATTGGCATGTGGCGGCGGTAAAAGATACTATCATCACATACATTGCTCGTGGGTGTCGTAAAAGATGACTACGAGATTTACGTCGACCTAACTCAACGCCGTCTGATGTCGTCTGGTCAACATTAAATTCCCAAGGAGGATTGACGCCAGGCGATTGGTCATAAAACTATTGCCAATAACTTTTGCAATGATAGAGTTCATATTGCGACGACCCCAAGTAATGAGGATAAGAGCAAGCAAGAAGATGATGATTAAAGTGATTATATTCAATACAAATAGGCTAGATTATAATTATATTCAATACAAATAGGCTAGATTATAATTATATTCAATACAAATAAGCTAGATTATAATTATATTCAATACAAATAAGCTAGCCTTCCCTGTGGTGACGGAGTAAGAATACAATTCATCACTCCCTATCTTGCCCGTGGATGTCGTAAAAGACGACTAAGGGATATAATATGCACTGTGCAAGAGAAGGAAAACTCGAAATGTAATCCTATACCAATATGTCTGACCAGCATGGTATAGTAGTCAAATTCCCTCCCATTGTGGAGGTGGCCCGAGCCCAACAGTGGGACGTATGTGGGCCGCGATGATGACGATGATGAAGCTAGATTTATATCATTAGCAAACTGCACATTATTATGACACCTTGGACAAAGATCTCAGTTCTTTTTTTTATATATATTTTTTTTTTTTTTTGGGTGAGCTGCGGTCGGCGCGCTTCTCGCACCACTCCGTCCGGGGCGACAGAAGGCCGTAAGCAAGCACGCACACCCGCAACCCACCCGAACACCACGTCGCCTTCGTCGTTGGGCCGACCACCGGAGCAGGGTTACTTGTCAAGATCTCAGTTCTAATCGGCTTCAGTAAGACGCTGCAAGGATATGGAATCAAAAAAGACATGATATTTTATATTTCATATTAGATCCCGTTACTAATCTTAAAAAAGGGTTGTTCTTTAAAAAGATGTATCTTTATTACCTCATGGTAAGGGGTAACTGCCGCTCATAGACTACTGCAATACCAGGGACACACAGAAGTCGCTGCCTACCACACGGTAGGGTTTAGGCCACCGCCTTTCCACCGGCTATTCCTGAGTTTGCCGATCTGAGTTTATCCTACAGAGCTCAGCGAAAATAATCTATTACACCACGCTGATTAGATGGCTGGCCAATGCCAGCATGGGTTTCTACCATTTATACCGTAATTGGTGTCTACTGTTTACATGTTCGCATGTCTAAATATAAGTTTAAATAAAATAAGGAAAATTTTATTGGTTACAAGTTTATATAATTTCAATCAGCTCACATTTGTTTGTAAGATTTGGTATGTAACTTTTTGTTTGTCAAATAAAATAAATGACTAACTTCCGTCTGTGATATTTCACAAGAGCATGCCGCGATAGAAGTTCTTTAGGGCATATAAGCAAATAGCATATCTACAAAAGACAAAAATCTCGAAACGATACAATGTGCCAATCTGTTTTTTTTTTTTAACCAGGCTTGATGATTAATACCAGCCCATTTAGTCAGTGTTAAACTATATTTTTCTCGAAACGAAAAAGTAATCTTTTCCTTGAGATTTCCTTCATTCATAGTGTATTTAATTGGTCAAGGTAATTGACTATTGTAGTCTTCTGACAAGGGTATCATATATTACGATCCAAAATCTCATTTTGGTTGTTAGGTATGGCATTTTCGACGGGAGAGGAGAGATACCCCCTCGGGGTATTCCGTCGAGCCGACCACTGAAGTCAAAGAACTCTGCGCTGGTGGTCGACCCAACGACGAAGGCCACGTGCTATTCGGGTGGGTTACGCGAGTGCGTGCTTACGCCCCTCTGTCGCCCCGGACGGAGTGGAGCGAGGAGTGCGCCGACCGTAATCCACCCCAAAAAAAAACACATAAAAAGTATGTCATTTTATATGATAAGTGGTATTAGTGAAATGAAGGTAGCAAAGAAAAATGTTTCTGAAAGCGAGAGATCATTTTATAATTAACAAAATAAATAAGTAGTCCTAGAATTAATAATGGATTTTAGAATTTTATAACTATGTTTATTGTTTTAATTGATTTCCTATTGATGATAATGAATAAAGACGCTGTAAAATCAGGCTTAAAAGTTAAATATTATAACGGAAAAAAAAACTCGAAATAAAACCCTATACCCACCTGTCGAAGTAATGTGGTGTAGTAGGTGAAATAAGTTATAGGAAGCATACTTGATATTTTCTACTGGGCACAGTTCCTGACTACCCTTGCTATGAAGAATTTCGTCGAGAAACCAACAAAACCAAAAATTTTTGCTCAAGCATTTTTACCTGACCCAGAATTTAAACCTGATACTTCACAATCATTAATTGAACGCTTAGGTTACTCCTACCAATTATAATCTTATCGGCTTATAGTGATTATAATCGCTAAGCAAGTAGAGTCAGAAGGCGTTCATAGCTAGATATATACATTTAAATTCTAGCACAATATTAATGTGGGTCATCAATTCTCACGATTATATTATGCCTACGAAATCTGTCGACAAAGTATTGAAGTGTCATCGACCCCTGTAGTACTAACCTATATTGCGTATAGTATTCTTTAGGCTATTTGCACATGATTCACTTGGTTATTTTTGATGTAACTTTATACTAGTACGCAATGACGGATTTACCACTAAATTGAGTAGGCCTATAGCGGCCAATTTGGGATAGCGGCAAAATTATCTCAAAAAACTAAAGATAGAGTCTACACATCATTCCATTTCAATTTTATTGATAAAGAAAATTTTATTAATATAAGCGGCAAAAACTAAATAGACTGTTGGCGAATGTGTAAATTCGCCACTGACTAGTAATCAACTCGTAATCGGGTGCTGCCGGGTTTGGGGTCTGGTCCAGCCACAATCTTTTGCATTATATTTGAGAATTATATTATATTGTGGTTCAAAGGGTGCTCATACCCTTCGAAACAATACTTATTAGCCATATTATATACAATTTATATAAAAGAAGTCAGAAAAAAAATTGACAAACCAGTTAGGTTTCTTGTCCGATTTTTTCACTGTAGTCGCATTTTGCTCCTGTAGTTATTTGGATTCATTTAAGGTTATATATGTATAAACATTCATAACATGTAGGTGCTCACGATTGCATAATAAATTATTTGATATTTAATTTAACAATTTAATTTACTGCTATCATATTATTATTGTAACTTTAATCTTACCTTTTTTTAGCAGACCATGGTTTTTTTTTTATGGGTGGCCTATGGTAAGCGCACGCGCGGTCCAGTGCGTCCGGGGCGATAAAAGGACGGCGCGCGGGCCCATAACCCACCCGTACCCACGTCACCTCGTTGTTGGGCCGACCACCGGAGCAGATGTGACTTGTAGTCAGTGGTCGGCCCAACGGATTACCCTTTCGGGTAACCTCACCTCTCGACGTCATGGGATGTCGGTCGCCGTCGCGCGGTCAGCCTCTCTGCGGGTGACGGACAATTCTCCGGTCCGATCACCCGCGGCCTCGGCTAGGGCGGCATTAGGCGCAGATACTCGCGCCTGCGCCGCCCGAGTCGCCGGCGGCAGAACGTGTCGCCGAATAGGAGCTCTACTCGCACACGATCCGCCGCCTCCTTCCGTGAGATTACGGCCTCACAGAAGGCGGCGACCGCGTCCCAGTTTCTGACGCTGACGAGCATCTCCCTGGCGATGGTCAGCAGCGCCAGGTTGGTACCGATAATTGCGACGAGTTCACGGCGATCCCCCTCCCATGCAGCACACTCCTCAAGCGTGTGCTGCGCCGTGTCCTCGTCGCAACTGCAGTGGTGGCAGGACGGTGTGCTCTCCCTCCTGACAATCTTGTGCAGGTACTTCCCGAAGCAACCGTGCCCCGTCAGCACCTGCACCAGTCGGAAGGAAAGCACCCCGTGCGTCCGCTCCAACCACTCCATCAGCACCGGCCGGAGGGCCTCGACGGTCCTGGCACCATACCGAGGACTCTCCAGCCAGACTGCCCAACGGGCAATGACTTCTCGGCGGGCGTCGACCCGCCAGGCGGTGATCTCTTTGATGGAGACCATGCCGCCGCGGGCGCGCGTCTCCGACACCCGCCGATAAATGTCGGCGAGCATCTCCGCCTCCAGGTCCCACAGGGGAGTTCCGGCCAAGAGGCACGCTGCCTCCGTCGCCACAGTGCGGTAACCCCGTATGGCCCTGATCGCCATGACCCTCTGTGGTCGCCACAGGAGGGCCCTAAGACGGACGGTCAGGGACCCCGCCCACACCGGTGCGTCGTACAGGGCCATCGACCGGATCACCCCCACGTACAGCTGTCGGCACGTAGCGCTGGGTCCGCCCACATTCGGCATCAGCCGCGAAAGGGCGGACGCCGCGCCGACAAGCCGGGGAACAAGTCGATGGAGATGCTCCCGGAACCAGAAATGCCCGTCGAGCACTAGGCCCAAGTACTTCATGTGGGCCTGGATGCTGATGGTGAATACCAATGAATAAAAGACCTAATAAGTTATGAGTTCTAAGATTTGCTTTAAAACTAATATTTGTATTTATTAATATCTGAACTAGTATCTAAACGCCTTACCATTAAGCACGAGCCTGCATAACATTGTAGTAATTAATAACTTATTGCTGGCAGGACATATTTACCCTGGCTTTTTGATTAAATATACCATACGGAAAAAGTACTAAAAATGATACCATATTAGGTATATCGCATACCAAAAGCTTTGACAACTGACCAGTGTCCACTAAAGCGATGACTATCCATCAATAAACAAATTCGGCCATCCTAATTGTCTATATCGGTACTTCACATTTCACTTTCGACGAGGCGGTACAAGAGCCGCTGCAAACGGTCCGAAGTCATTGACCCGGTGTCCTCGCGGCCGCGTGCCGATTAGATAATTTCCGCGGTGCGTTGTCAAAATACTCATGACCCAATGGTACAGTGAATACACGAGGTTGTTGAACTCACATCGCGCAAATACAAACGTGATTGGACTTTTTGTATGTTTTCAACGCTATCGGTCGTTAATATTTTGACCTCGGGATTATATACTCCTATCACCTGTAGCTATTTTGAAATGTAAATCGGTTTATCGCTTTTTTAGTCTAATTTTGTTTTTGTTAATGACTGCTGATTATATAAAGTTAAAAGTAGGTAATAATATAAGATACTCCACGTTTATAAGATAAGTGACTATTGCAATCTTCAAATCCTATTTACTGTAAGGTATCCAATAATATGCATTATGTATATGGTATCAAAGGTTTTTTCATACTTTACGCGGCTCGAAACAGAGGTTTGATATAATCTCTTACTTGTGTCAAATGAAAAATAATGCCACATAACGTCTTTTTTTTGTTCACGTTGTGGAAATACATTTACGCACTATCCCCACGCTGGTGATAGACGGGGGAGTGTGTGTGTGGGACTCGCCAGCTACATAAGCGACTGGAATACCCACTAAAACCACAGCGGCCCTTTTAGCGTTTTTACAGGGTGCCAGAGAGATCGTCTGATGACATTTTATCCCCGAAATCTCAACGCTTGACCGTCTGGCCACGTCCTATCATCATTCAGGGCGGAGGGAGGAGGAGCGCATAGCGGCGTCTCCTCCCTCCTGGTCGCCGCCGACGGAGCAAGTCAGCTGATGCAAGCGCCTCGCGTGCCCGCTCTGCAGCCTCCTTCCTTGTCATGATAACCAACCAAAATAAGGCCATCGATAATCAGCAGCTGTCGCTGCCGAGCATCGTGGAGATGATGGTCGACAACGACAGGTCTTTTGTTCCAATTTCCGTTGTTCAGACGTGGCGTTAAGGCCTCCAGGGGGGGCGCGCATTGTCCATTAGCGCGTCACACACATGACATCCTGGGGCCTCTTCTCTTCCAATTTTGTGCAGGCACCTACCGAAGACCCCATGTCCGTTAAGCACCTAATGCTTGACGTTTGCTTGGTCGCAGGCTTCGTGAGGCTATCGAAAATTGTCTCCTATATCGAGGTTTTCGCTGGTGTACCTGGTTGTTTTCCTATCACTTGACTGAGTGAGAGAGATAACATTATTGTTAATTAAAAGTCCAAATTGGTATTTTATTATCATCATTTCATCTCATCTACGTCCCACTGTTGGGCTCGAACCTCCTCCATAACAGGAGTGAAATTGACCTATTATATCACGCTGGTCAGACGGGCCACTAATGTTTTATTTTACCATTAGTTATTGTATTTATATATTTTCTGTTTATAAATATTTCGTCTAATGCACAGACATGTGACATAAACGTCATAGAGAATACAAGTCACTATAAAACGTGGTATAACAAATACGCATGACGCTGACATGTAATAATAAAACGCAAATGACAGCTAAACGTAATTTTGTCTATGATTAAGTAAGGTTGAAAATTTGATAATTATAATTTTTAGGCCATTAATAGAAGAAAGAAAGAAAGAAAGAAAAATATTTATTTCAGTCTCTACAGCATATTTAAAAAGTAATAACTTATAACTACTTATATACTATTATAAAAACAAAGACTACTGCTAACAATGATAAAGGTAAATATTTAAAATACTGTAGTAGACCGAAAAGGTTCTACCTTAGCATAAGCTGCAGCACAGAGGTGTTACAGCGCTAGTTTTCAGGCAAAACCATTTCGTTGAGCACGGGCCGCCACGACACATACAAACACATAATAAATATCATTATTTATGAATATGAGATAATATTAACAATAAAAATACATAGTAAGCATAAGAATAAAAAAATCAGGCAGAAATAAATATATTATAACCAAAAATAATAATAAATAACCAAATTCTTAAATCCAAAAAATAGGTATACACACATATACAAACAAATATG
The DNA here is from genome assembly GCA_032191425.1 of Lymantria dispar. Taxonomy (NCBI): domain Eukaryota; kingdom Metazoa; phylum Arthropoda; class Insecta; order Lepidoptera; family Erebidae; genus Lymantria; species Lymantria dispar. The sequence continues at coordinate 24,487,184 of CM063444.1, read as the reverse complement.
GTTACCCTCATCTCGCATCTATAAATTTACGGGTGTGTTCACGCAAGTTTCTTTTAGTGTGGATGTAGTTCTGAAACATTAACACAGTAACAACAGCATATAGCATATAGATTGACAAACTACAATACAATACAAGAAGAAGTACTTATTTATAATTTTGTCAGAAATCAATAATCAATAATAATCAGTAATTTGTATCCTCTTTGAGTCATCATTAACAATATATAACCAAGATGATCCAATCTTTCCCGACAAAGCCGTAATGGTTCTTCCATTAGATACTATATTTTCGGCAATTTAGAAAAAATATTTACGAAAAAAATTATGGCGGTACGAAGTTCGCCGGGTCAGCTAGTAACACATATATCAGAGAAAGAAAATTCATAATAAAAGCTTATATCAACTCGTCTGCTCAACGTGGTATAGCTCAAGTAGGTCAATTTCCCTCTCATAGTGGAGAATACTAGAGACCTGTAGTGGGACGTCAGTAGGCAAATATGATGATGATACCGGAAAAATATATGATATACTGTATTGATGTCTTCCGATCGTTTCAAAACCCTGCTGTGACTTTTCTGACGATAAAATTTATATGTAAATTAGAGTTTAAACTCGGCAAATTATACTCAGTGTTTGCGTATTTTTGTTGGCCAAACCTTTAACGGTTCTCATCGGTAGTATAGAAATCATTCAATTGAGTTCAATTTAGAGGAACGGAATACATAGCCGTGTTTTACATTGTAGCCCCCTGCGCTTAATTTTCTTAGTATGTAATATACATAGATATATGCAATGATTCGGTTGCTCAGTCGGATGCATAAAAATTTAAAATATATTTATAAAATATTTCTTTAAATTATGAAATAATATTTTAAAACTGAGTTTTATTAACTGTTCAAAACCGAAATAACTTTATAATCTAATTATACCTGATACAATTATGTCCAAAAAAGATATTTTATTGTTTCATATACGTGCCACTGTTGATTACAGGATTCCACCTTAAAGTGAGGATGTTAACCTAAAATTGTTCTGGGTAACCGTCCGTACGTGGTAGTCCTTGTGGCGACGGGGTAAGAATACAATTTCCCACCCCCTATCTTGGCCGTGGGTGTCGTAAAAAAACAGCTGAGGGACATATAATAACATCTATTCAAAAAAGGAATTCTCCAAATAGAACTCTATATCAACACGCTTCACCAGCACACTACAGCGGTTCAATTTTCTACTATTGCAGAGGAGCTGGACTTATGTGAGCTGAGATAATGAGATGAATACTGGGTAACTGTTTTTCGTTAAGCCCTAAAATAAAAACATATATTTATTAGTGCATTTTTATTCAATTAATCTCGAAAAAATGACCCTTATCTACTATCAGTTTTTAAAGACTTGGGCTTCTACCGAACTGCCTGACCAGCATGACTTAATAGGCAAAATTTTGACTTTGGAGGAGTGTTTTTGTTTTATTACACACGGTAGCAAACGAGCAAACAGTACACAGTACAGTTGATGATAAGTGTTACTACCGCTCATGGACCTTTGCTAAGCCGCTGCCTACCGTGAAGAAAATGAAGGGAGTATAAATGCGTGCAATGAGGTTCGGTGAAACTAAAGGAAACCAAAACCCACCACACGCAAACACCTTCAGAAAGTTGGGCATTCAGCTCTCTCACTCATCGAACGAAGAGCAATAACAAAATGCTACTATTCAGACGTCGATTTTTTTTTTTTTTATAGCAAACGGTGGCAAACTAGCAAACAGTACATCTGATGGTAAGTGTTGCTGCCGCTCATGGACCTATACAAGGCCGCTGCCTACCGCGAAGAAATTGAAGGGAGTGTGAATACGTGCATTGAGGCTCGGTGATACCAAGGGCACCACCAAAACCATCCACACGCAAACACCCTCAGAAAATTGGGCTGCCGGCTCTCTCGCTCACCGAACGAAGCGCAGTAACAAATCGCTACTACTCAGACGTCGATTTTCTGCGAGAGTGTGGTACTGCCCAGGACGGACCGGCCCGCGGCTGTAGACAGATAACTGTCGACAGTGTGGTCCTACCACTATTGAAAACTCACATCCGACGTAGTGTGGTATAATTAATCTTCGTCATCATCTTCGTTGTCCTGCTCCTATCACAATTATTTGGGGTCGACTCAATATATACTTTTCTTTCATAGTATAGAAACTGTAAAAGTTATTGGCAATACTTTTACTATATGCCGCGTTCCTGACGTCAACCTCAATGTCAACGATTGGGAATGTAATTGTTAACCACATGGTTTGGTCTATGTACCTAAAGTTCGTAGTGGTCTTTTACGACATCCACGAGCAATGTAAGTGTTGATAGTATTTGTAACTGCTACCACATAGTATTGTAAAGAAATATTATTGTAAATTATTAACAAATAGTGATGGAATAAGACTACCATTCACCACTCCCTACCTATGGGTATTGTAAAAAACGACTAAGGCATATAATATCCATATAAGATCTGTGCAATAGAAGGAAAACTCGAAATAAAATCCTATAGCAACATGTCTGACCAGCATGGTACAGTACGTCAATTTCCCTCCTATTGAGGAGGAGGCTCGAGCCCAGAAGTGGGACATACATGAGCCGCAAGGATGATCATGAACAAATATTGTTGGTAAGTTTCTCTTAAAACCCAGTTTATCTATCAACAAACTGTGCGTCAAGGTCGCTGGTTTTAATCTAAACACTGCATCTAATTTAATACAGGTAACTGACCTATTCCTTACTCGTAGTAAAACATCTAATACTCCTAGTAAAAATAGTTAATGTATAAACTAAAATGAACTTTATGTTTATTGCATTGTAAGTATATAATAAAAAGATCAACATTACCACGTGTTTCATGTGCTGAGCATAATACATGAATGCACGTCCTTGCGAGTACATTGAACCCGGAATACTATCGTACCGATAAAGGTCATTAAACTGTTATCCAATCTCGCCGGCTGCTTATGTAAGTCCTTCATACACTATAACAAGATGACCTTCGTGGTTAATGCCCCTGTATTATCTCGCGTGAACATTAAGAGACTAGGCTAGTATTATACTACGCCCACAATCATATACAATATTGTATTGTCTTGTCTTCAATGATGAATGAATGAAAATGAATTTTTAGCTCGAGGCTCCTTTACGGGAGCGAGTAATCCGCAGGGCTTACTAGTGACTCTGTTGGTCATCGATGGCCTCCTTCTGTGAGACTGTCATGACAAGGAAGGAAGCCGCGGAGCGGGCACGCGAGGCGCTTGCGTCCGCTGACTCGCTCCGTCGGCGACGACCAGGGAGGAGGAGACGCCGCTATGCGCTCCTCCACTCACCGCTCTGAATGATGACAGGACGTGGCCAGACGGCCAAGCGTTGGGGTGTTGGGGATAGAATGTTATCAGACGATCTCTCCGGCACCCCATAAAAGCGCGGAAGGGGCCGCTGTGGTTTTAGTGGGTATTTCGGTCACTTCTGTGGACGGCGAGTCCCACACACACTCCCCTGTCTGTAACCGGCGGGGGAATAGTGCGCAAATGCATTTCCACAGAGTGAAAAAAAAAAGGGCTTACTAGTGACGTCAAGGACCAAGGTATCATTCGTCGGCCCAAAAGAGGAGAGTTATGTTTGCTGGGTGGGCAATATGGTCAATTTTATTTGCCGCCATCATACGGAAATCATCAAATAATACTTTAAATAAATTCATATTTTAAATGTTACATATGTACTATCCATGGGTTAGCAAAGTGAGCTAATTATTTAACACTAGTTCCCTTACCTGGCTTCGAATAAATTTAGATGATGTAACTAAATATAACTCTCCGTGTGGTGACAGGGTAAGAATACAATTTACCACCCTCTTTCTTGCCTGTGAGTGTCGCAAAGACGACTAAGGGATATAATATGCATATAACATCTAGGCAAGAGAAGGAAAACTCGAAATAAAACTCTACACTAACACATTGACCAGCGCGGTATAGTAGGTCAATTTCCTTCCCATTGTGGAGGAGGCTCGAGCCCAATAGTAATCTATATGAGCTGTGACAATGATGACCAACTAAATATAATCAATCCAAGAGACGTAAAACTAAACAAATGCTTATGCCAGCCCGTCTGGGCATCGTAAGATAATGCATTTCCATTATGCAGAAGGAACGGATCTGATTGTGAGACGTTTATTGAAAAATAAGAACACATGAATCGCATAAAATGTTTTAAAAGAAGTTGTTCTAAGAAAAGAAGGTATTGAAGAGAATATTTTAAAAAATCTCATCGCAGTAGTATCTATTTATAAACATTTTGAAAAATTAGTTTTACATAAATTTACTCCTTAATATTGATACAGGGAAAGTATCAATGCAAAATATGGAAATTTAATTGAAACACTGAGCACATATTTTAATTGTTAATTTTAATACATAGGCAATGCAGCTAAGTAGAACTCGATCCAAATTACATCATTTAAAACACGTGGCGTGAACAGTCGTTACAAACGTAGACCGATATGAGATCGGTAATCAAGCATAGCTTTATCTGGGTAAGATTAGATAAAATAAACAAAAAATTCGTTTAACAAGTATAGTTATAACAATGTAACAATTGATTACGAAAAATACCCATTGTTTTAAATATAACACAAGTTTATATTAAGTTTTCCCGTGTGGTGACAGATTAAGAATACAATTCACCAATCTTTATTTTGCCCGTGAATGTCGTAAAAGACGACTGAAAGATATAATATGCATATAACATCTATGCAAGAGAAGGAAAACACGAAATAAAACCCGTTGCCAATCTAACCAGCATATTAAGGTAAATTTACCTCCTATTTTGGAGGAGGCTTGAGACCTTGAGCAGTGGGACGTATATACCTAAACCAAGATGAAGTATTCAGTTTGGTATGGTAGATTTGCAGATCTGTTTTATTATATCTTAATAACAGTGTAAATAAATTAACTCGCACTTAATACCGATAAACTAAAAACATAGAAACGGTCCAAAATCCTTATTCTTTCAAAGCCATTTGTTGCTGCGTTTAGCACCGCTTTAAATGTATAAAATATCTTATCAACGAAATGATTTTTGTCACTCACAAAAGACAGCCGGAATTATCTTGATGACGCTTCATTTACATGCAATAAAGGATTTTCGTTTTATATCTTATGATATAATCTTATTAACTAAGCTTATGGAGATTTAGATGTGGACCACACTGTTGACAGTTATCTCTCTACAGCCGCGGGCCGGTCCGTCTGGGGTAGTACCACACTCTCGCAGAAAATCCACGTCCGAGTAGTAGCAATTTGTTACTGCGCTTCGTTCGGTAAGCGAGAGAGCCAGAAGTCCAACTTTTTGAGGGTGTTTGCGTGTTTTGTTGTTTGGTTTTAGTGATGTCTTTAATATCGCCACCTCATTGCCATTCACACTCCCTTCAATTTCTTCGCGGTAGGCAGCGGCCTTACAAAGGTCCATGAGCGGCAGAAACACTTACCATCATATACTGTTTGTTCGTTTGCCACCGTTAGCAGTAAAAAAAACCTATATCCCTGCCTATATACGCATACAAAATAGGTTAACTGTAAAGAAATATTTGCTAGTTTCAAAAACCAAATGTTGAATCAAATTTTAGAAACCGAGTTCGCTTCGCGGATGTTTTTCCTTTAAATATTTATTATAATGTTTGAATCGTATTAGTATAATACTTGAGTCCTATTACATAACTTTTATTTATAATATTAATTTATATGAGAGAGTATATTTCGGTAAAAACGCAGTCTCACGCAGTGTTTCAGTTTCTTTTTAAAAGTGCTATCGGCTATCATTTACCTGATAAAGTAGTAAATTTCTGTTGGGTATATCATTAACATATTCAAACACTCTTTATCTTGCCCATGGATGTCGTAAAAGACAACTAAGGGATATGATATGCACATAAGATCTGTTCAAGAGAAGGAAAACTCGAAATGAAACCCTATACCAACATGTCCTACCGGCATGGTATAGTGGGTCAAATTCCCTCCCATTGTGGAGGAGGCCCGAGCCAGTGGGCCGTATGTGCGTGGCGAAGATGATGATGATATCATAAACATATATTCTACTCGTAAGGGAGACTTTACCTGTCCATTGACATTTTGTAATTTTTTTAATATATTCCTTCGCAACAATATTGGTATCAGCCCAAATTTAGTCAGTTTTGTAATTTAATTCAAAACTATATTTGCACATAAAAACTAAATATTTACACATAATAAACACGTTTTTAAATTTATTTTTATGTTTTTATTTACATTTTAGGTAGTAGATGCAAAAACTGTTTTCGAAACTGACTTTTCTGTTTTTAATGAAATCATACTTACATACATTACGTTATATTGTTCAGTCATTTCAGAAATTGTCAATAATATTGTTATTCATGAATCGTGCAAAGTGTTGTCCTGAATGGGAATCAAACTTATGACACATATTATGGTAGATCTGTACCCTAACCACTACAACATCATTCCATATTTTAATTGTGTGACGTTCTTTTAAGTCGTTTTATAGTCAATATTAGAATAACTGCTGGAAGTTAAGAGGTTAAATAATAACCGTTTTGTCTACGCAAAATAATGTCTGTCAAACAAGGCAGTCACTAATGTACTTCATAAGCATGTGACTCACTACAACCTAAGTTCTCTCATTCCTGGCTCACTTATTATCAGACTTTCTATTAAAAAAGTGCTAAGTACAGCTTGCTTGATTAAGTCTAATAGGACCGTCAGTCGGACAAGCAGAGCAAGATCGAGATCTATAGAGCAAAAAATGCAAGTTTTATTACTTATAAAATTAAGAAGACACAATATATAAGACATAATGTTTATTATAGTATTTATAACGGTAAAACAGTCAGTACGTGACTGAGATCGATTACGTCGTCCAGGGTTTCAAGCATATTCGATGTTCATCATCAGGGTGAATGCGCACACCCGGGTCGACATAATCGACTTCAGGCCGTGAGTGTTATAGATACGTTATAGATATTATAATATGTGTCAATCTCACGATAATTTCAATACTAAAACATATATATTTCACCGTGATTACCGTTAATGTGGAAAATATTAAAAATCTTTGTTATCCATCCGTCCGTCGCTCCGTCAAATTACGATCAAAGACTTTAAAATGTTTTTAACAAAGATATTAAGTAGTTTATAAGTTTTACTGTCGTTCTATAAAGCAATATTAATATCATAATGTGAAAGGAATTCAGTAGAATACAAATCATATATTATTTGTTAATCTTAATACAAATCCGGTTTATTACCAATTATTTTAATAAACATATATTGCCATCTGTCATAATATGGATTATATTTTTTTAAATGAATATTGAATATTATTATTAATTTGCTTACTATGCTGTTTGAGCTACGGGACGGAATAATTTATTGGGTAATTTGCTGACTTCGCATATAGTCTTAAAATAATTTTATAGAAAATTGTGATTTTCTAGAGGAATAGAGTCCACAAGAGGGATTCAGAGATTATTTCTTAATGCAGTACTAAGGAATAATATCTGTATCAAAAGTGATTTTGTAAGCATACAGTTTGTTTGCTCCGATTTTATTGTCTTGGAGACTCTTGGATTTTGGACCCTTGGAGAAACCAAGACGATGACAACATTGACCGAGAGGTAAATAGTAGAATGAACGGACAGATAAAGGGGTAGCAGGTCTCGTGAATAATCTGTGATGCACGGATGCTCCTTAATGTTAAGGAAAAATATACAAGTGTCATCAGATACCTATATCTGTTGGGCATCGAAAAAGACGGATAAGAGTGAATGCTACTGAAATGCATATGCTAAGATAGAAGTGTGGAGTTACAAGGCTAGATAAAATAAGAAATGAGTATATTAGGGGAAGTCTGAAAGTAGTACTAGTGATAGAAAAGATGAGAAGCCTGACATTGTCGTGGTATGTATATGTATATGTGATAAGGAGGCTTATAATCGTGATAGACCCAAAAAGAGTTGATGAATTGTGTGTATGAGGATATGCATTTGATAGTAGTGAATATATATGTGACGGCTGACAGGAGTCTATGGAAGGTAAGAATATATTGTGCCGACCCCATTTAGCGTAGGATGAGGACAGGTAAACGATGACGAATAATAGAGACACATTGCACCTTCAAAACAGCAACAGTGTGCGGCAGCATCACTTACCATCAGGTATGCTGCCTGCTCGTTTGCCACCATCGGCAATAAAAAAAAACAACTATTTGTGGATCACCCAAAGTATTTTTGGGCAGGCTATAGCTTGAACACATGTCATTTGTTCCATGGGGGGCGTATATGAAAGGCTATCATGCGGCTCTATAACTTACTGTATTCTCATCGCTATTGGATTGGCCACTGGTATCGATTCATTAACCTTAGTAGCCAACCCGGCAGGTTACCATTTCGGGTACTGATTAATCCCCGATCCAAATTATACCTAGAGCTCAAAACAACTAATTGCGGATCACACAAAAAATTCTCTAGCGTAGATATCGATACCATGACACGTCAGGCGACGTCAGTACTTATACAACTACGTTACTTGTGTAATCAAACGTGATACATTGATACACAATGATATTTATATCTGTTTGCTAAAGATATACGCAAATACTAGGTATATAGTTCCAAGACTTAATATCATAAATCATACCTTCCTCAATTAGCACTAACACTACCTCTTTTTCAGCGTAGAGTCATGTGGGGCAACTGTACGCAAATTTAGGCACTTTGCTTCTAGAATAAAAGGTACAGGTGATTGTGAAAAAAGCAACGTTTATTCTAATATAATAAACCTTTGACAATAATAGCAAAACATATATTTTTTGTTCTAATAATAATTGGTGTTTTTATTGCAACTTTTAATCTTCTAGGGAAATGCGGACACTTACCCGCATCGGTGGGAAAGTGTACGCACTCGTTCGGTTAAGTGTACGCACTGTTGACAAAGGGTACGCACATCGAAAACTAATCTTCTACTATACAGAGATCACAAATGAATGTGCTGCTTGGATATATTTTGCGATTTATCCAAGGCGTTTGATTGTGTACACCACGAAACCCTCATTAAGAAATTACATCACTATGGGATCAGGAATAAAGCTCTCGAACTTTTAACGTCTTATTTGTGTAACAGAATTCAGAGGGTTGACGTAAATGGTGTGTAATCATCTGGCTCTGTTATAGAAATGGGCGTGCCGCAAGGATCCATTTTGGGGCCATTTCTGTTCCTTGTTTACATTAATGACTTACCCTATTATATAGGGGACAATCAAGACATTGTGTTGTTTGCGGATGATACCTCTTTGTTATTTAAAATCAAACGACAAATGCTTAGTTATGACGATGTGACCAACGCACTGTCTACCGTTGTTCATTGGTTCAATATAAACAATCTTGTTCTTAATGAGAAGAAAACTAAATGTATTAAATTTACCACACCTAATGTGAGACAAGTGGAAACCAATGTTTAAATGAATGGTGTGGCCCTAGACCTAGTGGAGTCCACGGTTTTTCTACGTATCATCATAGATGCGAAACTCCAGTGGGGGCCTCACATTGAAAAATTGTCAAATAGACTTAGCTCAGCGGCTTATGCTGTAAAGAAAATTCGAATGTTAACTGACATCGAAACGGCTAGAATAGTTTATTTCTCTTATTTTCACAGCCTTATGTCATATGGCATACTACTTTGGGGATGCTCCGCGGATTTGAATACCATCTTTGTTCTCCAAAAACGGGCTGTCCGCGCTATTTATAATCTAGGCCCAAGAGCTTCACTTCGGGAAAAGTTCAGAGAGATAAACATTCTATCTGTTGTATCACAATTCATATTCGAAAATCTTATGTATGTAAAAAGAATTTTGAAAAATTTGAAAAGTACAGTAACATTCATCATGTAAACACTAGGAATAAGGATAATCTAGTAATTCATACTACTCGTCTACAAAGAATTAGTAGGTCTTTCATGGGGCAATGTATACGTTTTTACAATAAACTACCTAAAAATGTCCGAGGCATGCCAATTAACATGTTTAAAAAAGCTATTAAGAGTAGACTTTGTAGCAAAGGCTATTACAAAATTTCGGATTATTTAGATGATAATACAGAGTGGTTATGAGCAGCTCCTCATTCAGCAATTCATGTTATTGTAATTGTTTTAAGGTAATAGCTTTAAGGTATTCCTAACTTGTAATATTTATAACTTATTTTATTTTTATTTTCTTTCTCTTACTCTTGTGATTGTACAGCGTAGCGTGTTTGGCCTGTCGAATTTTGGTTTTGATCTCTTTGCATACCTGCTATAGTTCATAGTTTATTTTATAGTACTAGTTTTTTTTTATATAGTAGTAGTTGTAGTTCGTTTTGTATTTTTATTTATGGTTTGGTCATGCTCACTGAATAAGGTTCTGCTTGCGGTAGCTATGTGGCGTGGGTCGCTCCCTTCCCTCTAATATGGTTGAGGAGAGTGATGGCTGCTCTAGTAGTTAACTCGTGATCGGGTGCTGCTTGTGGGATCTGGTCCAGCCATATTTTCTTCCTTTCTTTATGCTTTAATTATTTTTTTGTCTTGTACTAAATCTTGAAAATTTATACATATATACAATTTCGAAGGGCATCACACTGGAGCTAATACCACATATGTTGTACGAAGCATAATATTATGTATATTTAAAGGATTAAGAAAAAAATGACTGCCCGCTGAGTTTCTTGCCGGATCTTCTCAGTTTGTGGCCGCGTTCCGATCCGGTGGTAGATTGTTGTATTGTATTCAAACGTGTAATTTGACAATATGTAAGTGCCCTTAAGGGTCCTATGCAGAATAAATGATTTGATTTGATTTGCTGCTCACGTAGCTGGTGCAAGCTTCAAGCCATCAAGACTTATATATTGAACACCGAATCCACACTTCAGTTGTATCGCCATACTTCTCTTGACATAACGGACAATAGTGCTCTTGTTCCAGTTGGAGCTCCATCTTTAAGCTCACCCTTCATTCTTTTGGGGAGAAAAATAAAGAATTTGAGATTCAAACGTTTTCTTAAAGTACTCTCATTGCTGCTAACAATTTCTACCACTGTTCGTTTCCATTTTTCCTCTTCAATCATGTTTTTGGTTGTATTAATCTTCTAACTTTCCGATCGGGGCATTTTCAGTCTGGAAAGTATAAAAACGAATTATTTTATATTAATAGGGTAAGGATATCTGATGTTTACGCGAGCACTACACATTATAAATAAAACTACTTTTACGGATTATATCGCGTTTGTATTTGATTTATGATTGCCCGACGTTTCGAACACTTTGCAGCATTCATGGTCACGGGCGGACTAAGGTGTCTCACGTCCAACAAGTAATCGTTATTACAGAGTATTTACAATTAATAGGGTAAGTATACGCACTATAATACACGTATACTTACCCCCACACACTTACCCCAAACCGAGGAAGTAAATAAATTTTATACAGAAATAAATATTACTTACCTTAGATTAAATACACAAATTTACATAAAATATTGGTTAGTTGCTCCTATTCCTGATCACTTATTCATCAACTAGAACTAATCACGATGCCTTAAACAACCGATTAAAGTTTTTGAAAATAAATAAGAAAAGCATTCAAAAACAAAATTTTTAAGTGCCTGTTGATTTGAGCGATAAACCTGGGACGCGTTACTTTTGCTTAATGGTCAAATGCGAACCAAACGTGATAGGTTTTGACCAGTTCTCAGTCATGTCATTTGCACAATATTCACTGCGTACACTTACTCACCGCGTACGGTTACCCCACATGACTCTAGTATTAATGTGATACCAGCTAAAATTACCTAATATTTGATTATTATATTGCCTTTATTACATAGAGCTGTACTAATATTACGTAACATTAAGCTACGTTAGTCAGATTACGATTATTACATTTTAAGTACAGTTATTAATTAAGAATACAAAATGTCACCACCTCTTTGCCATTGTTGTTGATAAAAATAAATAAAGAATATACCAGATAACCTTACTACTTATCATCATCATTCAGCCGTATACCGTCCACTGTTAGACTTAAATCCTTTTTTAGCTCTCCTTTAGGCCTCCTTCATGTGCATATAAGGTGAAAATACTGTAATGGCAAGGCTTGGGTGGTGGGTTGTTGATCGCAGTGAGGCGTAAGACGTTTCCCAGAAGAGAGCTGCTGCCCGCTCTCTCGGTGAACACTTAGCTGATTTTCACGACTCCCAAGGGCAAGCAAGTGATAGCGAAAATTGCATTCTTATCCTGTTGTTCATGGAAATAACCTTACTAATAAAGAACTTACTTTAAATAAGACCCCATCTCATGAGCGTGGCCAATTTTAATATCTTAGACAAAGGAGTTTTTGACTATCGGTGGCAAATATACGGTCTATAAATGAAAATATTGTATTTTATGATTAAATAAAAATAAAATAATATTATCACAATGTTTAGGTACAATAAATATTTAGTTCATTAAATTTTAAAATAGAATTTATGGATAAATCCTGTGCAGATATTTAGTGATAACATGTGATGATTGCCAATCCGATTATTTTATTATTCATTCCTAAGAAATGATCCAACAAACAATAAATAAAATTGTCAGTTGGTACAATAGAAGAATTTAATGATTTCTAAATTTTACGTGAGCTTTAGACACGTGACATAAAACTATTTTTACGGATTTCATAGCGTCTAGCTTTTGAGTTCGCCAAAATTTCGAATACTTTTCAGAATTCATGGTCACCGGAGAACTAAGGTGTCTCACATCCACGTTACGTCATCGTTATTACAGAGGTTTTATCTATCCACTACAGTATTAGTTTTGATTCATAGTTCTGATACAATTTCATTGCAAGTTTTTGATCACTTATCTATTATTTGCTGATTAAAGGTTTTGCAAATCATTAATCAGCAAATAAACCACCCGATCAGGACGCAGTCGCACTGAGAAAGATCTGGCATGAAAACTCAGAGAGCGCGATAATAACTGTCGATTTTTAAGAGATAACTTACTTTACCTTAATAAATATTGAATAACAAATATATCTTTAACTATTACTGTGGGTCAAATTTTAAAACAAATTCCTATAGTCTCTGTAGTCACAAGACTAAGTAATAGAACAAAGAAAGTTAACTTTCTTTGTTTTATTTTTCTCGGCTCGGTGATGTATATTAAGGTATTATTCCCTATTGAAAATTTAATAGTGCTCAATTTCAATAGCTTTGTGAATAATTTCAAACAGGTATCATTATTAATTTGTAAGAATTTATGGTTTATCAAACCTGAAGTAATAGTGGGAGCAGTTCTAACTGTGTTCATAGCCTGCAGACTTAGTGTGACAGCGATGCCTCCCATCAGCTGTGTATATGTTTGATAGCATTTCTTATGAATCTCTTTATATGACCAATGAAAAAGAGACCATAGACATAGTTAGGTTTATAAACGCTTGCATCCAGATCCCTCTGGCACTTAATAGATGGCAAGAACTGACTAATCCACTTCAGTAGCTTAAAGCAAGTTGTTTTGGTGGCACCTTTCAGAATATAGCCAATCTTGTTAATAAATCCTGTCATATAAGGTAGGAATGCAGGGAGACGTTCAGCTGTGAATAGTTTTACACGGTCTTCGTGGCGGGAGAGACGAATTTGTAGGTTGTTTGCACGCGGTACCTGCCTGACAGGTTGCAGCTTCCCAGGTATTCATCATAGATTCCTCGTGCTTTCTGAAACAAACATTTAGACACGGTAATGGAGAGTATTTGACTATGACGGATGACGATAAGAATCTTCGTTAGAATATTTATCTATATGGGTTGCTTTTCGATACACTGTGTGATACAACGCACTGTCAGATTAGCGAATAACCAAAATATCTAACGAAGGTAGAGAGTGATTTGACTCCAGTTACATAATATGGTTTAGGAATATGGTTACTTTCACTGGTAATATTGTAAAAGTGTCGTCTATGCACCACGTATAGAACTTAAACTCAATGAATACATCAGCGACAACACAAGGAATTAGTGAGTCAGAAAGAGAGAGAGAGAATTCACTATCTTTTAGGGTACCAAAAAATTTTGAGAACTCGAGCCATTTTTAGGGTACCAAAAATTTTTCAAATCAATTAGTTATTCCTATTTAAATTAAAAAAGAAATTATATGCATACATGTTTTTATATTTTGCATTTTAAAATTGAAAAAAAAAATTACTTATCGGGTATTAAACCGCTTGTCTAAGGACACTTGAGTTTTTTAGTCAAATATAAGGATAACTTCACTGTCGAGATCTATCTAGCTGTTTGAAAGATATAAAGTATTAAAAAAATTTAAAAACATAAAAGAGACATTTGAAAAACATCATTTGTCCTTGTTAAATAAAATATTAATTAAAAAAACAAGCTTTCGTTTAAAGACCCTGGCTGACATGTAGCACAAGAGTGCTTGTCAAGACTATTCAAACGAGTCCAAACTCGACGATTTTATCTCGTTTAGTTTAGGAGTTCCTATGGCCACTTTCCGACGCTAGCTTGAGACCATGGTACCATATTATTGTATTGTCACCGAAGTTACTTAAGTAAACCAAATCTCAACCTAATCTAACGTCAGGAAGTAGTTCTAATTTAACTCGCAAGATTTGTCCCATACTAACATACTAACAGGGCAAGTTAAATAAAAGCTTTTAAAAAGATGAAAAGAAGATATACAATTTACACACGGCTTATATAGAGTTATAAATGGGTTTTATACTTTCATTTATGATATATTCACATTAATGATATACTGAGCAGCTTTAGTCCACCACCTTGACCACATCTAGGTTAAGTAACTTTTGATAAAGCTCTTTCGCATGCAAGTTTCCTTGCGATTGTATCGTTTAATATATTGTTTTTAAGTTCTATTTTTAATTATATCAATTATAAATTTTAATAATATAATGCAAACTAATTAATATACTCAGTATATATAGATATACATACTCGGTATATATAAATGTTCTATGCACAAGAATGAAAACTCTTAATAAAAATCGCCGTGTAAGCAGCACAGCATTTAAATTTTCCTCTTAATACGAAAGTGTCTCGTGCCCAATTTGCAGATATTTTTACAAAGTCGATGAAAGGAAACAGTGTTGTTTTTTCGCGCTTAATCTACAATTACTTAATCTCTTAGATAGAAATCAACTTCTTAAACATTAAAATTGAAGCTGTACAAAATTTGGCCATGGAAATGTAATAAATAAAATCCTATGAATCCTCTCAGTGTAAGTAAATAGTCCTATGTAATTAATGAATGAATACAGTAAATATTTATCATTTTCTACCTCATAATTATCACATAAGAAATTATAGTATGTAATTTCATCTATACCAATAAATAAAATTGGAGTGTCTGTTTGTAATGTCAAAATAATAGGCTTTTTTCATGCTCACACGGTTATTTGCACGACACCTATGCCTAAAATAGCAATTAAAAATTTTTGTCTGTCTGTCTGTCTGTCTGTTTGTTCCGGGTAATCTTCAAAACGGCTGGACCGATTTCAAAAATTCTTTCACCAATGGAAAGCTATAATATCAGGGTGTAAACTAGGCTATATTTTATCCCGATATTCCCACGGGAACGGGAACTACGCGGGTAAAACGACTATAACCTATAACCGATGCGAAGCGAGGGCGGATTGCTAGTTTTAAATAAGTCTCGTTTCATTATATAAAATCTATATTATCGGCTAGTAACCAGATAATTGTTTTACAAATGAAGATAAAACAAAAGTCATTGAGGTTAATAAACAATGTAAATTACATAAAAAGTATAAAGTTGTAATTACGTATATTCCTGGTAAACTGTAATGTATTTATTTGTAGATCACGTATGAAAATTATTTTTAAATAGTAGTTATAATATGTATGTAAGCATAATAAAATATGGCAAGGCCCAGATACATTTGACATCCATGATATGGATTACAATAGTAGCTATATCTGTGACTTCAAGTTAATATAAATTTTGTAAATCAAAGCATATCTGTAATCGTAGCGTCTGTGCTATTTAAGACTGTAATTTAACTATATACTAATTTTAATCCAAATTCATTCCACTGTTTTGGTATTACTGAGCAACAAACATCCAGTCGAACTTTAGTAGGTATTTATAATGTCAGCAAGATCATTTGTCTCTGGAACTGAATGCAGTCGCCGGGCCAGAGGTGTACCCGACCAGGCGCCAGCCTTGATCGTCGAGCACCTGGGACCACACTTCAGGGGACTGTACAACGCTTGTCTAGTGTCCGGACAGTTTCCACAGGGTGCTGTTGGCGGTATCCCTAAACATCACCAACGCCTTCAACAGTCTGCCATTCAGCTGCATCACGCAGGCGCTCCAGTATTAGGGGATGCCTGTATGCTGAGGCGGCTGGAGGCAGACTACTTGGAGGGGCGCAGTATCCTCTACACTAATCGAATAGGGGGGCATTGTGCCGATGCCCATATCGTGCGTTGTCACACAGTGGTCGGTTCTAGGGCACCCCCCTGTGGAACATTGGCTACGACTGGCTGTTAAGAGAGAGCCCACTCGGGCTGGGCTTAATTTGCTAAGCCGTCGATACACTCGTCACAACCCGAGATGGGCACTCCTGGAAACTCTCGGCACCGAGTAGGTTGTCAGGCAGAACGAAGCGCTGGGGTTCAGAGTAGCCCTGAACAAGACAAAGGCCCTATTGTTCCATAGGCTCCATATCAGTCCTCTCACCGGCGCTTCGATTACCGTCAATTTAGTTACCATCAGCATCTGGGCCCATATGATGTACTTGGTGGTACTCGATGGGCATTGGTGATTCCGGGGCGTTATCGTCGACTTGCTCCGCGGCCTGTCGACGCGGCGTCCGCCCTCTTTTGGCAGATGCCGAATGTGACCCAGCGCTATACCACACGGTGGCGACGGAGGCAGCGTGCCTGTTGGCCGAAACTCTCCTCTGGAACCTGCAGGCGGAGATGCTTGCCGAACTTTACCGGCGGTTGTCGAAGGCGCGGGCGGGGAACGGCTCAGTCTCGCTTAGAGATTGGCCGCCTAGCAGGACCACGCCCACCGCGACGTCATTGCCCGTTGTGCAGTCCCGCTGGAGAGGCCACGGTACGGTATTCTTATTGTCTAGGCCTTCCAGCCAGTGCTAATGGAGTGGCTGGGTCGGAGCCATGGGGTGTTTTCCTTCCAACTGGTGCAGGTATTGACGCGGCATACTTGCTTTACCAAGTACCACGGTCGTGAGGAGGGAGAGCATATCGTTCTGCCACCACTGCGATTGCGACGAGTGCACAACACAGCACACGCTCGAGGTGTGTGCCGCGTGGACAGAACAGCGCCGTGTACTCGTCGCAATCATCGGTGCTGACCATCGCTAGGAAGATGCTCTACAGTGTCAGAGTCAAGAATTAGGACGCGGTCACCGCCTTGTGTGAGGCGGGTGACTTGACAGGGCAATAATCCGTCACCCGCAGAGAGGCTGACCGCGTGAAGGCGACCGACATCCCGGGAGGGTCGTTAGAAAGGGAGGTTACCCGAAAAGGTATCCCACCAGGCTAGCCACGGACAACCATGGTACTCAGTACCGATGGTTGGCCCAATGGCGAAGGGGAGGGAATACGGTGGGTTATGGGGCCGCGCTCTGCAATCACGTCACTCCGGACGGAACTGACAGCGTGTGTCATGAGCATAGGCTACCCAAAAAACAAGAAAGACTTGAATGTAGCGATGTAGTAGTTTTATAGCTATAAATGGGCCCTGTATTCAATCCTACAGCGTGAACTTTTCAAATTATATCAGTATGAAATCATACAATGTTAATCATCGCTTCCTTTGTCATTAAAAGAATTTTCCACAAGTAAAAAAGTTCAATAAGAAAAATCTAGAAGCCTTTTTTTATTATTATGTATCTCCTAGTTTCACGGCTATCTTCCAAGGAAAGATACCCGGTCATTTGAAAGGCTTACAAGGGGGTATGGATCCAACACGCAGAGGCCTTTGGAGAAATTTAATCTAAATATGGGATGGGACGTCTACCGATGACACTCCACATCTGCACATAACACACGTGGACTGCCAACAGTAGGTGTAAAACTATTGTGTGATGATGGTATCTAATACACGATTATGGGGTTGGAGGTTAGATGGACTGCAAACCGAAAACTATTGATTTAAAACTGGCGTCTGCCTTCAATACCTTAATCGTTTTGAACTTTGGCAGACGGTGACTCGCCAACTCACTGAATGGGCCCCCCCAAACGGTCGCCACAGACACGCAGGCCATACGGGCAACAGGGGGGCAAAATTGATGCAAGTGGCTTGGGGTGTCGAGCGGTGCGGCGCCGGTTTCACCATCGCAGTGGTTTCCCCGTAGTTATGCCCTTGAAAATGACACTTCCACCCCCGAGCATATAGCTCTGGCGACCCCTCTCTGATCAGCCACTTAGGGCAAGCCAGAGTTGAGAGTCCTGCGAGCACTCTTCGGTTACCACCCCAGCCAGCCAATAAAGGCGAGCTGGATACGAGGCCCTGACCAACTCTCTGGGGCACTCAGGACCGCAGTGTCGCCACTCACATTCAGCACGCCACAAGCTGCCCTGCGGTTTATTGGCTTTCCTATAAATCTTGTGATACATTTTTTCTTTTATATCAAAAGAACGTAGAGAGCCATAATTATTTATTAATATATATTTTACTTATTTCTACCTTGACAAGCTAGTTAATTAAGCCACCATCTATGCATATGCATATCTACAGAGTTCACTACTCTAGCATCAGAAGAAATTGATATAACAAATAATACCTACATACATAATTTGGAAGCGGAACGTATCCCTTTACATTACATAACCATACCACGAAGGAGATTTATTTTAAAAGGCGCATTGAAAGGATTATATAATACCATACTGGTATAAAGATTTACATCAATAACGGCTTTAATGTCCTTCAACATTGAATTCCCGAATGCATGGTTCATGAGACAAGAATTAAAAGGGTCGTATCGTATGGTTGATCACTGACGTGTTTTCTATATTATATATTGCCTATTTTGATCAAACTGGTTATTCCTTTTATAAAGTTGACCTCGTAGCTTTAAATAATTGTAAAGGTCAAAAGGGAGAACCCATAGAATATTTTCATAATCACGTGTCGTTTAACCTTTGTACCTAATACAAGTTCAAGGTTTTAAAGTTGATTTCTAGTACAACATTAGTTGTAATATAATAAAATATTTAATGACAATAAGTGATAGTGAATAATACATATTCATTCATAATTAGGTATATTTTTAGTAGAAACGTATTTTTAGTACAAGCGTACTACAAAAATATACCTACTACAGATATTAAGAGAGTGGAATTATAAGAAAAAAATGTTTTGTATTTTTTAGTCTCGTTTGTGATAAACTTTTGTACTTGTTGTTATTACGCAACTATTATGATACTTATAATATAGTCATATTACAGGTAATTCATGAAATACAGACTGTAATAAAGGCACAATTTTAGATTATAAATCTCATGATATTTAATAGACTCCTTTATTGCTCCAGCAAGCAAATTGAGAACAAGCCTGGTGCAAGTTTGTGGCAAGCAGGTGCTATTCCTGGGTCTTAGACCTGATCCATATTTTGGCCAAAATAGCGCCGAATATCATTTGGAGCGATGGTGGCTGCATAATGAACGTAGTACCTAGCTATCTTCTATGAATTCGCACATTTCATATGAAAAGACAAGGCTGTGGAGTAGGCAAGGAAGGACAGAAAAGAAAATCTCGGTTCGGAGAATGACTCTCAGCCATTTGCTATCCTGCATTGTGTGTTCTTGTGTCCAACAAAAACATATTATATTTTTATGACGAACATTTCTCATTACACCTTGCATTTAAAATATGAAACTGCTACGGGTTTATGCCAAAATTTGACAAATTTTCGGTTGAGCTATCGGAACCGGAAGTGGATACGAGCTGCCTCTAGATACATCATCATTACTTTGGGATAAGAATATTTCAATTGCTCAACGACATATTCTACTTACTTTTGTACATTTTACAAAAGTATTGGCAAAAGTTTTATGGGTGGCCACGATCCTTCTTGGGAATGTTATTTGTGACTAGGCGGCAACAGATGGAGTTGGTTCAGGTCATTAAAAAAACACTTTTCCTTGTCTTTTACGATAACCATAAGCAATGTAAGGATTGACAGTATTCGTACCCGCCATCACACAACAAAGCCACCTCCAGATAAATAATAACTTATTGGTTACGAATAGACAAACCCAACAAAATAATAATAATCAATACTAAAATAATGAAAACATCAACAATACATCTGGTGATAATGGAGTAAGAAACAAGTGTGTCAGACCTTTCTTCCCTGAAGCTTTCGGAAGGGCACCTATAACTATAGTAACTATATTACTGCAAAGAAATAAATATCGAAATAAAATACTGTCCTAATCCGTCTAACTAACGTACCTAGTATTAGTCAGCTAATTTACGGACATTATTCTCGAGCTCGTAGCTCGTGTTTGGTATAGAAACATACATAAACTGAAAAGAAGATAGATAAAATGTGATTAAACCATATGCCGAAAACCCGAGTAATAAAAAAACAAAACTATTTGTGAACATAATGATTCGATGATTTAGAAAAACAGTTTATTAGCACTATTTTTTGCTAGACTTATAAAGACATACAAAAATTTGTGTAGCTATATAAGGGTTCACTTTTTAGCATGAGTCCGATTTACGTCACGCTTGCATTAAATGCGTCACATTAATCGACGTAAGTTGTATACCAAAACTGTGATATGTTTATTATAACACCAAGATTGCGTAATTATTAGGATGTACAAACGTGAGTAGATAAAAAATGGAATGTATTATTACTGAAGGAGTCGCTTGCAGAAGAACAAGACTGAAAGATGTAAGCAAATAACGTTGCTGCAAGAAGTGACAAATTTAACAAAACTCAAGGTTAATCAGCTTGTCGAGCGTACAGCGTAGTATAGTAGATCAAGCTTCCTCCATTTTGAAAAAGACTCGGCTTTATTATGGTTTATGGTGTATCATGCCTGTCGTATATGGCCTCAAAATAAGAACACTTTCAAATCCGACAAATAAGTAAATAAATAAATTCATGTACAGATTAGCGTGTCAAAAATAGCGTTTTACGCTACCGATGAATTTCTCGAAACGTGAATCATTGTAGCGATATCTCTTGTCGTTTAAAACACCAACGAAAAAGAAAGGGCTGATGACATATATATCCTTATTATATTCAGATTAATTACGTCCATTACGTTGCATTAACGCTGTATAGATTATTAGTAAATGATTAAAAAATGACACATCATCTTCCATTTTCATCAGGTTTATTGGAACCTACCTTTAAAGAACGCCACGTGTAACCAGCCATTTGCACAATATGGTCAAGGTTGAAGGGGATAAAAGCTCATGCAAATAAAAGCTTGCGCTTGCGCACCTTTGGCAGTCAACCATTCATAATGACCTCGATGTTTTAATTCAAGTCTCTTATTATTACATTTTTATAGTAGCACGACTTTTATGTCGCCTTTATATTTGGAGGGGTATACAGGAGTACACAGGACAATTTCGCCTTATAATTCATTACAGGGGCGTGGATTAAAATTTCAATGACTTATGTACTCTTATAAAACCTACAGCATAATTCACATACATATAATAATATTTTATATCAAATTACATTTTATTATATGTAATTTTATATCAATCTAAAAATATACATAATTACGACTGGATCGCAAAATGAGAAAATTTTTAAATTACTTATCTTCATATAAAATTGTATATTGCGCTAGGACATTTTTTATGGCTGGTCCAACACCCGACTAAACCCATAACCCGTTTTAAACTTCAGTTAGAAGCAAATGAGTGAGCAGTAATAAAATGAATTTATTTGAAATAAATTCAATCAGTTAATAAAAAGTGGATAACAGTGTTCTAACATTGAATTGTTATGACACGTGTAGATAATAATTAGCCTTAAACACAAGGTAAGATTTTTACGCTTACTCATTAAATGATCTTGTCAATACTGTATACATATTTATACTTACTCATAAAATAATAACTGACTGACTTATCAAGAGACAGTTATAAACTATGCTTGCTAGAGGTGTTAAACATCTAATCTGAAAATCCAACCAATAAGATGGTAAGTAAAAAATAACTTCGATAAAAATGCCTTGGTTTCGTTGACCTCCCCGCCCCGACCTCACCGCCCTCTTTCTCGAAATTGGATATAATTGACCGGACTGTTTGTCCTAGGTATATGTAATAATCAAGAACTTCGAGAATCACATTCCCAACTAGGACCGGTACAGGAATGACATAGGCACTAGACATGATTTTCGTCTTGTTCATGTTCATTCGCAAATCCACTAGTTAAGAAATTCTGCTGAGGTGATTAAGCATGATATCAAGGTCCTTTAGGAATTCTGCTATAATTACGGTATTGTCAGCGAATATAAGGTGAGTAATGTATTCACTGTTTATGTTGGTGCCGAGTCTGGTCCAGTCTATAAGTTTGAAGACATCTTCCAGTGCAGTGGTGAACAGTTTCGGAGATATGACATTTGCCTGTCTCAGATATTTCTGGAAGTGGATAGTTTTTGGACTCCTATCTCGGATATGACCAACATGGTGATGTTTCTATCTAAACACTTCAGCATTTTAATACATCATTGATTTGGCGCCGTCGAAGGGACTGCAGCACTGCCCAAGTTTCAATAAAATCAAAGCCTTTCTCATAGTCCACAAAGGCTAGACATAGAGCTGGTTATACTCCTCGGTCTTCTGTATAATTTCGCGTAGCATGTGGATAGATTTATCTATGGCCTTATAACCTTTTTAGAATTCGACTTAATCAAGCGGCTGGATAATGACTCTTGAAACAATTTGTACACGTGGTTCAAGAGTGAGATTGGTCTATAATTCCTTAAGAGCGTTTAATCGCCCTTCTTGACAAACAGCACCACCAAACTTTTAGTCCACGACTCAGGAACATCACTCCCGAGATTGATAGAATTGAATTGCTTCTTTAGGGCATTTAAAAGTGGCTTTTTTTTGGGGGGTGGGCTACACTCAGCGACCCTCCGGCCACCGACCGCCCGACCGACTCAGCTCCGACCACCGGAGCCGAGTTCCTTGTCTTCAATGGTCGACCCGACGGAATACCCCGCGGGAGTACCCTCATACTCATACTCATTTATTACGTAAAGCCAATTTACATGTCAATTTTATGGATAAATTATATTGCATTATTATTATTATTTTCATGTATCTCCGATTCACGGCTATCTCCCAAAAAGGGAAGATACCAGGTCCTTTGAAAGGCTTACATATTATCATGCTTACTTATTATTATTATTATTATTATTACATAGGTACAATTATTTACAATTCATTTTCATAAATTCGTCATAACTGTAAAAAGTTTGCTCGACCAGCCAACGCTTAAACGCGTTTTAAATCCACGAAGAGTAGAAGTCATAGAAACTGAGCTCGGCAGCTTGTTATATACTGCCAGCCCCATGACATGAGTTGTTTTGGAGGTCTTTGCTAACGTTCGTTTTATACTAATTAACTTATTCGCACTTCTGGTATTGTACCAGTAAATGTCCTTGTATCTGTTGTACTCCGCTAGATTTATTCTTACATAAGTGGCCACCTGAAAGATGACGATGGAGGGCACGGTCATGATGCCAAGTTCTCTCGATGTCCCCTTCCCGGGACGTCGGTCGTCGTCGCGCGGTCAGTCTCTCTGCGGGTGACGGACTAATACCTGGTCAAGTCATCCGCGGCCTCGACTAGGATTTAACAGTGGCTTGCCGCCTGCCCCGGGAAGCTCTACGGGAATTTCATCTTCGCCCAGTGCCTACCTGTTCTTTAATTGTTCTAGAGCCATTCTGATCTCATACAAGCTGGCGTCCAGGATTTCCTCGGTATAATGCCGAGTTAGCTTGGGTCTGGGGGTCTTGGACTAAGCCGGTAACAGTGTTCTGCGATGATTTTTACAATTGCAATTCTGCCAATCTCTCCCTAGAACTCACTCTAGGATGTAATGATAGTGTCGTCATCGGTCTTCAGCTTGGTCATTTGGCTGTGCCCAATTAGGCAAATCGCGTGCGAATACTTCAGAGCTACGGTTTTGCTCTATCGCCTCTTCAATTCGCTGTGTATTGAATCAACGAATGGACTTCGGATTTGGAGACTTGGAGATTTGTCTATTAAACTGCCTGTCTATTACAAATGTGAGACCCAATTAGCTTAAGACATCACCGTCATTTCCTTTCTCCACTCCATGAACTTGTATGACTGGACTGGAAGCTATTTGAAGAATTTCGACCCGACCGCGTCGACAGTTTCCACAAATTTGTTAGTCAAATCATTCGAGGATTCACACTCCTCTAGGCACTGGAAGTGATTATCTAACTAAAGCTCTTCAAAAGAAAAAAGGTCGGGGTTTTGGTATTAGGCAGGTATAAGTCAGGTATAAGTAAGTTCTCCGTGTGGTGACGGAGTAAGAATACAATTCATCTGCACCTATTTTACCCGTGGATGTCGTAAAAAACGACTAAGGGATATAATATGCCTATAAGATCTATGCAGGAGAAGGAAAACTCGAAATACAAACCTATATCGACATGTATGACTAGCATGGTATAGTAGGTCATTTTACCTTCTATTGGGGAGCAGGCTCGAGCCCAGCAGTGGGACATATATGAGCTGAGACGACGAAGTCAGAGAGATAGAGTTTTCATCAAGCGAGAGCGTTCGACTTTCGTACTATGATTCAATGTGCCTCGTACCATCTGGTGACCACTGCCAATTTTAGTCCTGCACTGCACTGAATATTTGTCGTTTGTCTAACACAATAGAATTCTAAGAGATGGACTTCTGCCGACGGCTGTACGCGGAAGTGATTCGGTCGATGGCCCTGTACGGCGCACCGGTATGGGCGGGGTCTCTGACCGTCCGTCTGAGGGCCTTCTTGTGGCGGCCACAGAGGGTCATGGCGATCAGGCTCATACGTGGCTACCGCACGGTGGCTACGGAGGCAGCGTGCCTCCTGGCCGTTACTCCGCCGTGGGACCTGGAGGCGGAGATGCTCGCCGGAATTTACCGGCGAGTGTCGGAGACGCGCGCCCACGGCGGTGTGATCTCCATCAAAGAGATCACCACCTGGCGGGTCGACGCCCGCCGAGACATCATTGCCCATTGGGCAGTCCAGCTGGAGAGCCCTCGGTACGGTGTCAGGACCGTCGAGGACTTCCAGCCGGCGCTGATGGAGTGCTTGGAGCGGACGCACGGGGTGCTTTCCTTCCGACTGGTGCAGGTGCTGACGGGGCACGGTTGCTTCGCCAAGTACCTGCACAAGATTGTCAGGAGGGAGAGCACACCGTCCTGCCACCACTGCGATTGCGACGAGGACACGGCGCAGCACACGCTCAAGGTGTGTGCCGCGTGGGAGGGGGAGCGCCGTGAACTCATCGCGATTATCGGTGCCGACCTGACGCTGCCGACCATCGCCAGGGAGATGCTCGATAGCGTCAGGAATTGGAACGCGATCGCCGCCTTCTGTGAGGCCGTAATCTCACGGAAGGAGGCGGCGGATCGTGTGCGAGTAGAGCTCCTATTCGGCGACACGTACCGCAGCCGGCGACTCGGGCGGCGCAGGCGCGAGTATCTGCGCCTAATGCCGAGGCCGCGGGTGATCGGACCGGGAAATTTAGTCCGTCACCCGCAGAGAGGCTGACCGCGCGACGGCGACTGACGTCCCAGGACGTCGAGAGGTGAGGGTACCCGAAAGGGTATTCGGTCGGGCCGACCACTGACGACAAGTCACCCTGCTGCGGTGGTCGGCCCAACAACGAGGTGACGTGGGTACGGGTGGGTTATGGGCCCGCGCGCCGTCCTTTCATCGCCCTGGACGGAATGGACCGCGCGTGTGCTTACCATAGCCCACCCATAAAAAAAAAAGAGATAGACTTCTATCTCGTTTTTAGTTGAGCTATTAGAACTAACCCACGTGGATTTCCTTTGTGGCTGTTTTTATAAGAACGAATTCATCATAATCATCATTCTCCAAAATTTCGGCTAGTTCTGATCCCTTCGGTTTCTTTGTCCCAATCCATATTGCCCCACTCTTAGCTAATATCCTTTCGCCTAGTTTCGTGTTGAAGTTACTTATAATCACCATAAAGTAGAATTTAGACGTGTAGACGGTTTTTGAGATATCCTAGTATAAGCGTTCATTACGTCGTCAGAGTATGTCGAGGTCGGTGCATAAACATACCTGTATGACCTTCAATAAATACCATTTGGGAATTTTGAGTATAAGGCTATCCTTGTCGATATATTCTCGATCCTTTCCACGTCGTCCACGAGAGACTTGTGAACGATAAACTCTACATCGCCTTGGGACTGGTGATCTCCCTTCGGGTAGACGAGTAAGTTTCCTGACAAAAGGATTATCGTGTCCGCGCCCTCTTTTCGCACTTATGATAATTCTACAATATCCCATCGGATTTTGCTCAATTCCTCCTCCAGCTCGATATCCCTCTCGTCGGTCCTAAGAGTTTGAATAATGTGTGTTACCAAGGCCAAAGGTCGTTTTTTTTTTTTTCTTTTTTTTTTAGTAACGGGCCCACTACCAAGAAGCGCCCACTTCATGGAGGAACTGCCATGAATGGGAGCTGTTATTTTATTTGCATGTATAGTTGTTGGGGGTCATTTTGCCATAATCGCCATGTTTGACAGGCGGGTTGACAATTGAAGGTGGGGTGACAATAGGTGTTTCAAGTTTTCCCAGGGGATAGATAAATTTCACGGTGGCGACGGAGGCAGCGTGCCTATTGGCCGGGACTCCCCCGTGGGACCTGGAGGCGGCGATGTTCGCCGGATTGTATCGGCGGGTGACGGGAGTGCGAGCGGAGGGCGGTGAGATCTCGTTAAGGGAGCTCACCGCCTGGCGCGTCGACGCCCGCCGAGACGTCATTGCCCGTTGGGCAGTCCGGCTGGAGAGGCCTCGGTTCGGGGTGCGAACCGTGGAGGCCTTCCGGCCAGTGCTGATGCAGTGGTTGGAAAGGCGGCACGGGGTGCTCTCCTTCCGACTAGTGCAGGTGTTGACGGGGCACGGGAGCTTCGCCAAATACCTGCACAGGGTCGTAAGGAGGGAGAGTACACCGTCCTGCCACCACTGCGATTGCGATGAGGACACGGCGCGCCACACGCTCGAGGCCTGCGCGGCTTGGGCAGTGCAGCGCTGTGAACTCGTCGCAATCATCGGTGCCGACCTGACGCTGCCGGCCATCGCTAGGGCGATGGTCGACAGCGTCGGGAATTGGGACGCGGTCGCAGCCTTCTGCGAGACAGTGATCTCGCAGAAGGAGGCGGCGGATCGTCTGCGCGTGGAGCGCAGCCTCGATGAGGAGATCCGCCGCCGGCGACTGGGGCGGCGCAGGCGCAACTACCTGCGCCTCATGCCGCCCTAGCCGAGGCCGCGGGTGACGTGACCGGGGATTAGTCCATCACCCGCCGAGAGGCCGACCGCGTGAGGAAAGACCGACGTCCTCCCCGAGGGGGGGACGTCGGTCGATGGGAGGGTACCCCAGGTAGGGGGTATTCCGTCGGGCCGACCACTGACGACAAGTAAACCTGCTCCGGTGGTCGGCCCAACGACGAAGGCGAGGTGGTTTTCGGGTGGGTTGCGGGAGTTGCGTGCTTAAGCCCCTCTGTCGCCCCGGACGGAGTGGTGCGGAGGCGCGCCGACCGCAGCATAATTTCAAAAAAAAAAAAGGGGATAGATAAATTTTCTATCTAAATATAACCTATGTATATCTCTATCTATATAAATCACCAATCATGAATGTATTAATTAGTAATCATTTTAACAGCTTTGACGCTGCGGCGATAATTTTCAACATACATTGTAAATTTTTACTTTGGTAATATCGATATGAACATTTGAACTATGTAATTGCTATTGATATTTACATGGATAACTTTTTATTGATAAAGAAGTAGTGAAATTGATTATATTAATTGCAAGTGACATATTAATCACACGAAGAATGTCATATTGACTTTCACAATAATCTGGAAATAATAGCTAGCAATAATTGCACAATGATAACAAAAACCCGATATCAGTAATGAGTTATTCGTTTCTTCTTCTTTCGATTTCTTATACTGCTCATTTTTAGGCGCGACCCGCTATCATATTGTGAGTAAATTTCCTATTTCTGGCCCACTTAAGTGGTTTAAGTGGTTTATGTGCTATTTTGTCTCGAGTTTTATTTTTACAAAGACGTTACCATAAATGATACTTATCGTTTTTGCGGTTTGCCATAGTAGAGGTGTAAATAGAAATAAAGCATGTTATAAAATATTAGTGTTTGAGAACATTTAGTCTACTATTTTTTCGAGTTTAAGTTCAATCGGTCAATCAAACACCAAAGTATTTTAAGTATTTACCATAAAGAATAAAAATATAATTTTAGATTTAGAATATTTGTTCTTCAATTGAGCCTACATAAATATTCTACTATTAAGACTTGGTATTTACCACAGATGAGAGCGAAATTGACCTACGCTATAGTCCATAAAATATACGATGATCTCTGTGACAGTTGTCCCTAGTGCTGTCACGCTTACGATAAAGTCCATAGTTTTTATCGATAAATTATATATATATTAAAAAAAAAAGACAATGGTGACACGTGTTTTGAGAGTGCTCTTAAATAAATTCCGTAACATTATTGAACGCGGATATATTATATACCATTATATATAGCCATAAATCCGAAAAAGAGAGTTATATAATTTACATACCAGTTGATCTGTATAAACAAAATCTTTTAGTACAATTGCAATAACAACCAAATAGCAGCAGAACGTCAACGTCAAAATATTCTCTGATTGAGAAATCTTCAGAAATAACTAAAAATAACGAATAAATACTATAAATGTATATATTTTACATACAGCTCGAAGCATTATGCCATGGACAAATTATTTTGGTAATACGAACTATCATGAAAAAGTGTTTTAGTGCGTGACGCCGCTTATTACTATATGACTGTCATATTTATTTAATTTCATGTTTTTATGGACGTTTATTTTAGTTTCTCTTGTACTTGTTAGTATTAAAGTTATCAACAAACTTGTAAAAAGGATAGTTATGTCAAGATGCACCCAGGAGACAATGTCTGGAACACAACGCCCAATAGCATCAAAGGAAAATCTAGTGCAGTGTTACCAATGCTCCCAGGTACGTTTTTTTAAAGGACAACGTGGTCTTAAAATTCACCAAACCAGATGTCATTCCATTCCGCCCTTGCCTCTTTCAAATTCAATTTCAAGCCCTGTCTTTTCTAATTCATATTATTCTAAACCTACTGAACCTTTTTGGAAAATTTTAGCTAATTGTAAATTATATAAACCAGTTTTAAAACGTATTCCCCGTGGTGCTAGACTTTCTGTAGCTGCTGCTTTATCCCAAAGTATAAAGGCAGTTTATACGGAAAACTCAAAACGTAGCTGGGAACGTTTACTTCGTTTCCCGTATGCTGTTCTTCATGTCAATAATGACCCAAACAATAAAAAATCTTTAACGGCAAGAGTTAAAGAGAACTGTACAGGCTACAGCACACGAGAGAATCCTTTAATTTTTGATAACCTTTCAACAGCAAATTTAAATTCAAAAAATTTAAGACAATTCACCGTGTCTGTCCCCTATAAGTTAGCTGAAAATAAGCTCAATGACGGAGATATTAAAGGCGCTGCTCGAATTCTTTTTTCTAGTGATGCTATTGCGCCAGTCACATCTGAAACCCTCTCGATATTAAAGGACAAGCATCCATCTTCAGCTACAGATATCCAAATTCCTGAAGCTCCAATAAATTCTACAAACGCTATTGAAGTTTCCTGTCCAGACGTATACGCAGCGGTTATGTTCTTTCAGACTGGCTCAGCTGGTGGTTTGGATGGCTTGACACCACAACATTTAAAAGACCTCACGAGCAATGGCTGTGGTGAAAGTGGTGAGGTGCTATTAAGAGAGTTGACGGCTCTTATTAACTTGATGATGTCTGGACAGGTCAATAGTGACATCATTGACGTGCTCTACGGTGCCAACCTTTGCGCTTTAAAAAAGAAGGACGGCGGCATTAGACCCATAGCAGTTGGTATGACGTATCGTCGGTTAGCAGCTAAAATTTGCTGCAAAAAACAGCACCGCAGTTTGGTAATATTTTTCAACCAATTCAATTAGGTTTTGGCTCAAAAGGCGGTTGTGAAGCTGCCGTCCATTCTGCTCGCACTTTTTTATTCAACGATTGTGCCGAAGTGTTGCTGAAGGTGGATGTAAAAAATGCATTTAATGCTGTCGATAGGGTACCTTTTTAAAGGAGGTGAAAGATAAAATTCCTAGTTTGTACAACTTTCTTTGGCAATGTTATGGTTCTTGCACCAAATTAACATATAATGGTAATGACATTTTATCTGCTGTTGGTGCCAACAAGGTGATCCTCTTGGTCCTGCTATTTTCAGTCTCGCCATTAATCCTGTCATCCAAAAGCTCCAATCAAAATTGAACCTTTGGTACTTGGACGATGGAACTTTGGGTGGTGACTTAAATGACGTGTTTAATGACCTTACTGTATTAATAGATGAGTTCCACCGGATTGGCCTTGAACTAAATTTTTCAAAGTGTGAACTTTTTATATTAGATAATTTACAAAAAGATCAAATAATACAAAAATTCAATACATTGGCTCCTAATATAAAAATCATTAACAAACGTTCCCTTCATTTATTGGGTGCCCCTATTTATGACGAATCTTTCCCTGATTTTTTCGAAGAAAAATTCAAAATTTTTTAGAATGTTCAGACCGTTTATTTAAAATCAATACCCATATGGCCTTTACTATTTTTCGACATTGCCTTTTTATGCCTAAATTCATGTATACTATTCGTTGTTGTCAACTTTGGAAGCATAAAGAAATTCTCCAAAGCTTAGACAAAATAGTTAGAGATACTTTGGAATCAATTATGAATATAAATTTAAAAAAACGAGAGTGGCTTCAGGCATCACTTCCAGTACGTTTTGGAGGTTTGGGCATTCGCTCAATTTCTGGTGTGGCGTTGCCCGCATTTCTGTCCTCAGTTTATAGCACACAAAATTTAATCTACAAAATTCTAGGACCCTCTTTAAAAAATATAGAAATTCCTTCTTTTAATGAGGCCAGAAATGCGTGGTTGACTCGCAATTTTAATAAAAATCTCCCCACGGACCCGTCATCTCAGCGGCTGTGGGATGGGCCGCTATGCAAGCTTGTACGGAAGCAACTTTTCAATACGTACTCAAGCTCTGCGGATCGCGCCCGTCTATTAGCTGTTGGTGAGTGGGAATCGGGTCTATGGTTACAGGCTCTCCCTTCACTACATATTGGAACATTAATGGACACTTCTACTTTCCATATTGCAGCTTGTCTACGCTTGGGTGCATCTTGTTGTGCACCGCACCTTTGCCAGTGTGGTTTTGTCGTCGACCGGCTCGGGCACCACGGCCCCTCCTGCTTAAAGAGTGCAGGTAGAATTCCTCGCCATGCCAGTCTCAATGATATCCTCCGTCGGGCTTTTACCAGCGCGAACTGTGCCGCTGTTTTAGAACCTTGCGGCCTAGTTCGCGCTGATGGTAAGAGGCCCGATGGTATGACATTAATTCCGTGGAAGATGGGTCGACCTTTGGTATGGGATGCAACTTGTGTTGATACCCTAGCGCCGTCACATCTTCCCGGAACTGAAATTGAGGCTGGAGCGGCGGCTGAATCAGCAGAGAACCTCAAAAGGCGCAAATACTGTACTCTAGACAGTGTATACATATTTGAGCCTTTTGGGGTAGAAACTTTGGGACCGTGGGGACCTGGTGCCCATAATATATTTAAAGATTTAAGTAAACGCCTTAATGAAGCGACACGTGACCGGAATGCTGGGCTTTACTTGGCACAGAGGTTAAGCATTGCCATCCAACGTGGCAATGCTGCCAGCATTCTGGACACGTTACCTACTGGCAGCGGTTTATTTGAATAAGTATTTGTCTCCTATTTTGAGTTTTTAGACCATTTATTACTTGTGTATTAAAGTTCCTTAGTGTTTTAAATAAAATTCAAAATAAAAAATCGATAAAATTCTTTATTTTTATAATTGTGATTTTCTATTATAAATAAAATACAATCAATGAAAATTTTCTTGAATTTATTTCAAACAAAAAGTGTTTTTTGACTGTTTTAATTATTTAAAAGCAGTACAATCAAAGTCTAGGTCATTATTATCGTCATCATTGGACCGTTCCTGCTAGAACATTTATCATTTTTTGCCAAATAGGGACAGTCGTTAGATCAATCAATCAATTACGACTGTTTTATAAATAAAAATGTCTAGTTTATTGACAATAATGCGTACATAATATTATCATCTACTCTGTGATAAAAAGTAGTTTTTTTAATGTTTAATTAGTATTGAACATTAAAAAACTACTTTAATAATACCTAATTCAATTTATGTATTTTATAATGTAACTGTCTGTTTTAATTGTAAAAAATATGTTGAAAGTTTTATATAAGTACTATATTGGGTTTATTTCTTTTATGAATAATTTAATAAAGATCGGTTATCGATTTACGTATATTGACTGTCCCATCTCTTTTTTATTTTCAATCCAATATGACCTTGTACGTGTGTAAGCGTCATTTGTGTATAAAATGTTTACTAGGTAGGGAGAGCAGGTAGGATTCGTACAAAGGGAGCATTCGTACAGGACTCATATCTACACTATTCTACATGTTGACGCATTTTTATTTGTATGCGTGTAACACCCACATATGAGCAAAGGCTCACAGGTAAGCGAGGTAGCACTGCCGCATTGAATTTCGTTGGGGCAAGGCGATCCATGATTTTAGACCACGTAAGTAATTTTTCGATTCATCTTTAAAAACATTTATTTCCAATAAGTTTTGCCCAAATTGTTAAAGTAATTTATTGAATAAGTACCTTAGATTAATATATAAATATTAAATTTTAGCTTTTAGCTTTAGCTTTTGAATAAGTACCTTAGATTAATATATAAATATTAAATTTTATAGTAACTTCAATTGTTATTTTTATTTTGAAATTATGTTATGAATGTTTCGGTTGAGGTGCCTTTGTACAGTTATGAATGGGGTGGATTCGTACTGTACGAATTCACCCTGCGTTAGTTCAAAAATATCGTTAAGTTTAAAATATAATTTCAGGATCATGCCAGGTATGTATATACAGATACTCCTCAGAAAAATAGACTGATAGAAATAGAAAAATCAAAAGAGATGAAGAAACAGGAGCAAGAGAGAAAAGTTAAGTCTAAAAAAATTAAACGAGCGTTGAATTTGCTATTAGATAATAAAGAAACCAAACCGAAGAAGCATAAGAAAACTATAGAGACTGACAGTGAAGACCAGACAGATATAACTTTACGAGAAAGTTCATATTCTCTCTTCGAAGAAATGTGTTAAGGTTCTGATATTGAGAACGAAAAGCAGTTATGACGGAAAACATTAAGGAAAAAGCTCTGTCTTGGTTAAATTCGAGAAGAAAAAGACTGTTTTACATTATATCGGACAGGTTCTAACGAAATACAGTCCCATGGAATATAAAGTTGCATTTTTGAGAAAGAAGCCGGGTGTTTGGAAATTTGTTTTTCCTGATACCAAAGACGACAGCACAGTATACTTATCAGGTGTGGTCTATATATTGCGGCAGCCCAAATCTGCTGCTACAGCAAGAACAGCAAATATTTATGTATTTAAAAAAGATCTTACTATGTAGGTTCAATGTGCAATAGATTTGGTTGTCATTGTAACATGTTACCCTAATTGTTATATTTAAATGTTGATTTAATGACGTACCTACATCTTAAAAAGTTGTTTGTTAAATAATAAAAAAAAATAACTTACTTATACTTATTGTTCATTGTCACGACGTTGAAGGTGTATTCTGTCGTAATTTGGATCTCAATAAGAGTTTAATTTCATACACATAACGTTGTACGGAGGCTCCCCACTATGTACGAATGTACCCTCTTCACTGTACGAAGCTACCCCGCGTGTGGGGTGCTATCGTACGATTTCCATTTTTAGGAATTTTTTTCATAGCTTTGTCATGTTACATTATATCAAACCTGAACTACATTACTGTTAAAGCCAGATAGGTAGATAATTCAGTACCATTATATTTATCTTGAAATAGCTATTAGTTTTGCTTTTATATGACCTAATGTAAAAAGTGTACGAATCCTACCTGCTATTTCAGTACTTGAGAGGTACATTTTAGGCATGAATATTTTTTATATTTATAATATATTGCAATTTAGTTGCAATAAAACTATCACGAAAAGAATGAAAATATATTTGATACAAAATGAAATTGTAAACATGTCACTCTTCAAACTTACTTCGTTGGTTTCGTTGACATCTGTCACAGAGATCAAGCTATATTTTATGGACTATAATCAGATGAATTGACATAGGCTGTCATTTAGAATTCTCATTACCTTGCAGTGGTGTTATATGCCACACAGGACTTACTGTATACAGAATAAGTAGATTCAGAATTAAATATAAACATGATGTATCTATAAATTTCCGTATGAACGTACTATTGTAAACAAGCGATTGTCACAATTAATTGATGTGTATTGCATTGCGCAATTGCATGACGTCACATTACAAGGATAATAATGTTCACCTTGACCTTAGACTAATGTCAGAATGGCGCCCGCACGCGTCTGCGCGTGCCGCTTATGTAACACATTTATGATAAGCTCTTGCACAGGAAATGCAGCTCATAAACAATTTTGCATCACGCAATTAAATAATACAATCTCATACATTTAAAACAGATAATCTTTGTGTGTTTCTTCGCATAACTTTAACGACATGTCCTTTGATATAATGGAGGATGTCAATTAATAGGTCGCTATAGATTCGACGTAACGATATCACGGGTGTGGAATACAATGTCACCACACCTAACTTTTTTTTGGCTATTTGTAAAATCCACCAGAGGGGCTATTAAGAGAATGCACAGTCCTGCTCTTATCCCAATTACTTGGGGTCGACGCAATATGTCATCTATTTTGACATATTGCAAAAAGTTTCGGCAATGACTTTTATGACCGGCCGCCGGCCTGACGTCAACCCTCCTTGGGAATGTAATCGTTTACCCAAATGGAACCAGATGGAGTTGGTCTGGGTCAATCTAGAACTCTTAGTCGTCTTTTACGACACCCACGAGCAAAGCAAGGGTTGGTAGTATTCGAAGCCGCCACCACGCAGCACAGTACTCTCCTGCATAATGTATTCGTATTGGTAACATTTCTACTCTGTGTGGGGTGCTCATTGTGATTACTACATTATAGGATCAGTTACGGTACCTATGCTGATTTTTAGGGCCTGTTAAAATTTGAAATCCTGGATCTGAATTGCAAAATTGATTATATATATATATGAATATATATATATATATATATATAAAAAAATAGTGATAGAGTAT
Source organism: Lymantria dispar (assembly GCA_032191425.1). Taxonomy (NCBI): domain Eukaryota; kingdom Metazoa; phylum Arthropoda; class Insecta; order Lepidoptera; family Erebidae; genus Lymantria; species Lymantria dispar. The sequence goes on along the minus strand of CM063444.1, from coordinate 24,451,450 downwards.
ACAAAAGCGACTTTCGATGCTTCGCACATTTTTTCTAAGTAATGTTATAATATTGGGTGTTACATATGAAATTAGCGTCTTGTCGTACTGAGTGACTTTGATCTGAAATATCTCCTCTTTGATTAAGAATTTCCAATTCAAATTTATAAATTCATTTAGTACATTTGAGTTTTGAAAACAGGCATTTATTTGTTTTTCCCTCATTATTTTTTTTTCGCGTCGCTTATTACCGCGCAATGTAAAACATGAAATATTGTTATATTTACGAGTACGAGTTCTACCGTGGCACCAGTGTTGCAGAAACAGCTCGAAGGATTAATTATGTGTACAGTGCTGATGTCGCAAAAGCAAGCCCAGTACGTTTTTGGTTTCAACGTTTTCGTTCTGGAAATTTCGATCTTCAGAACCAACCCGCCGGAGACCAAAGTGGAAAATAAAGATTTAAAGGCTATTGTAGAAGCGGATACATCACAAAGCACCTCAGAGGTGGCTGCAGGCTTCGGGGTAAGTGACAAAACTGTATTAATCCACTTGAAGCAAATTCGGAAACTAAAAAACTTGAACGAATTGAGTGAATCAATCTTGCAAACACGCGTCGACTGCTGTGTTACTTTGCTCAACCGACACAATAATGAAGGGATTTTAAATCGAATTATTACTTGTGATGAAAAGTGGATACTGTATGATAATCGGAAGCGCTCGTCGCAATGGCTGAACCTTGGAGACCCAGCCAAATCCTGCCCTAAACGAAAATTGACTCAGAAAAAGTTACTTGTGAGTGTTTGGTGGACTAGCGCTGGTGTCGTTCACTACTTTCTAATATCTGGCCAAACGATTACGGCAGATATCTATTGTCAGCAACTGCAAATCATGAAGGAAGAACTAGCTGCTAAAGAACCGAGATGTCGTGAAGCAGCAGTGGCCTAGAGCGATTGACCATCGCTCTAGGCCACTGCTGCTTCACGACAACGCAAGACACACACTGCACAACAAACAACCACTAAGTTAGATGCGCTACAATTGGAATGTCTGCGACATCCACCGTACTCCCCGAATCTTGGTCCAACAGAATACCATTTTGCCGGAATTTGGACAACTTCTTACAAGGAAAAAAATTCAACTCCGATGCGGCAGTCCAAACCGCCTTCAAAGAGTTTATTAATTCTCGCCCCCTGGTTTTTTAGTAAAGGGATCATCGAACTACTTATGAGATGGCAAAAGTGCATAGATAACAACGGTGCATACTTTGATTAAGTAAATATATTTTACAAAAAAAAATTGTCTTTATATTCCTCCCGTACAAAACGCCAATTTCATATGTAAGGACCTAATATTACGTGTTCACATTTGGATGTCCATTAGCACATAGATATAACCATTTTCTGAATTAATTGATAAGGTACTTTTTGTCCCAGTAATGAGTTGCATGGGATTAATAGTTCCACTTTCCTTCTTTTTACTCAGTCAAGCATAATTTATTTAATATATTTGTATAAAATTTCAAACTAAGCAAAATATTTATTACGTGTGTGAAGCCAGTTTCTCAATAAAAAACCTTTAACCCAGGTGAGGTAGAAAAAATGTTTTTTAATCAAGAATACATAGAGTAACAATAGCCATCTTTGAAAATGACTTATAACTCTATTTAATGCGTGTGAAACTACAAAGTATCTAGAAATATTATGCAAACATAATTAAATCCAATGAAAAGCCCTGAATCAGGCCGGACGCGAGCATCATAGTACCTATTAATAACTATACGCCATTGACCCCATTGTCACTAGTATACATAAACAATAGCTTTACAATCTCTTATCTAGTCTGAGTGCATCTATAGAGAGCCATTCACATGTAAGAGCGCGTGTGCAACTACATCATACAACCTGTTCTATAATTTCCAGATTAATTCCTTTGTATTGCTAGCTTTATAATGTATAGAGGCTTCAATTATTATGAGCTAAAGATGACAACCACTACATGGAAAATATTATGTCTATTTAAATTCAAAAAAAAAAAAACTTGGGATTATATTACAAGTCATTATCATCATCATCACAGCTCATATACGTCCCACTGCTGGGCTCCATCCTCCTCCATAATGGGATGGAAATTGGCCCACGCTGATCAGACGGGTTTGTACAGGGTTTTATTTCGAGGTTTATTTCACTTGCATAGATATCGCATGTATATTCTAATCCTTTAGTTGTCTTTTACGATACCCACGGGCAAGAAAGGGCGTGATGAATTATATTCTAATTCCGTCACGACATGGGATATATGACAAGAAGATATAAGTAAGAACAATAAGAACAATAATAATATTAAACCAGAAAAGAAAAATTGTTTAATTTTCCTTTAAAACTGACCGCGATATAAATACAAACATTGTTACATAAATGTGTCCTTACATAAATGAAAACTGTGAACTTGTTTATTATGAGCAAAAAAATCACGGTATCACGTGGACGATTATCTCAAAACGGCGAATTCAAAGCCCTGAGTAAACTGACTGCTTGATTAAATCTGTATTTGGTTATTCTTATTTCGCATTTAGTGCCCTTTTAATATTGTATCGTGGCGGCTACAAAAACTTTCAACCCTTACATTGTAAATTTAGTAAAAGACTATTAATAGCATAGACCTGGGTCAACTCCCTCTAATGTTGTCTGGTCAATAATTACATTCTTTGGCGTTGGTGTCATTCAGGTAGCAGGCCTAGGCATATCTATATACTAGCAACCCGCCCTCGCTTCGCTTCGGTTTTTGTCGCCTTAGCTGCGTAGTTTCCATTCCCGTGGGAATACCGGGATAAAATATAGCCTATGCTACTCAGGAATATTGTAACATTCTAATGGTGAAAGAATTACTGAAATCCGTCAAGTAGTTTTTGAGTTTATTCGTAACAAACATACCACGTTTTCTCTTTATAATATTAGTGTAGATAAGTGAAAATTAAAAAATGCTGAAACACGTGTTTATTTATTTTTATTACAGAGTATTTGTTTACAATTTAATGAGAATCGATGAGGATTTTTTTCACGTTATACAAACTTTGCTACTGCAGTTTACCCCTTTAGGGGTTAATTTCAAAAAATCCTTCCTTAGTGGGTTTCTACGTCACGCAAAGGAACTACTGTCAAAATTTCATGTTTCTGGCTTCAGTAGTTTCGGCTGCGTAATAGGTCAGTAAACTAACATCTTTCTACCTATTCTACACCCTTAGAGGATAAAAATGGACAAACGCTGAAACACGTGTTTATTTATTTTTATTAAAGAGTATTTGTATTTAATTTGAAGACAGTAGCTAAATATTTTTTTTCTTTCCACACAGACTTTGCCGTTGCGTTTCACCCCCTTAGGGGTGGAATTTCAAAAAATCTTTTCTTATTGGGTGCTTACGTCACGAAATGAAACTACGGTCCAAATTTCATTTTTCTAGCTTCAGTAGCTTCGGCTCACCCTGTTCCTTTATATGTATATTATTGTTAACGCTCCCGCAACACCCCTTGTTGTTGTGTGTTCTTTGATCTCTACTTCGGTTTCAGTCGCCTTACTCGCGTAGTTCCCGAAAGTAGAGGGTGAAAATTAAAAAATGCTGAAATACGTGTTTATTCATTTTTACTAAAGACTATTTTTGGCAAATTTGAAGAAAATCGATGTAGATTTTTTTTCTCTTTATACAAACTTTGTTACCCCCTAGGGGTTGAATTTCAAAAAACCCTTTCTTAGTAGTTTTCTACTTCACGCAAAGAAACTAATGTCAAAATTTCATGTTTCTGGCTTCAGTAGTTTCGGCTCTGTGATAAGTCAGTAAACTGACATCTTTCTACCTATTTTACACCCTTAGAGGATGAAAATGGACAAACGCTGAAACACGTGTTTATTTATTTTTATTAAAGAGTATTTGTGCTTAATTTGAAGACAGTAGCTAAAGATTTTTTTTCTTTCCATGCAAACTGCCGTTGCGTTTCACCCCCTTAGGGGTAGAATTTCAAAAAATCTTTATTATAGAGTGCCTACGTCACGAAATGAAACTACTGTCTAAGTTTCATTTTTCTAGCTTCAGTAGCTTCGGCTCACCCTGTTCCTTTATATGTGTATTATTGTTAATGCCCCCGCAACACCTCTTGCAGGTGGAATTTCGTAAAATCCGTTCTTAGCTGACCTCTACTCGACGAAAGGAATATTTCTGCCAAATTTCAAGTCTGTACGCCTTATGGTTCCAGAGATATGGTGATGAGTCAATATATCGTTCGCAAAACCCGCCTCTCCTATATATATATATATATATAGATATGTATGACCGTCTTATAAATTGATGAATGCCGGCCCCACGGAGAGGCATGATCGGCGTACTCGTAAGCGTTTGGCTTAAGACGCATCTAACTCTCTACAAAAATAAAAAATAATTAACGGGACTAAATAAATGTTAATTTATCGAAAAAAAAATATTTTAAATTAACTCCTTTATATTGTATAAAATAAAGATAATTCAGTGCTTAGTATAGTTCAAGTCAATTAATGAAAGTAGTATGCAATTATTCATCAATTTTTTTAATGTTGTTATCACGTAATATTATCGTCCATAAACAGACTTCAGATAACCATTTTTTTTTTATTCTGAAGCTAGATGTCTTGATATGTTAATTTTTACGGGCATGATCATATGGACGTTCATGGTACTTTCTTTTCAATATTTTTTTCACACTAATTAAAAAAAGTATCCTTTAAAAATGGTAAATAACTGTTTTTTCTGACTTGCGTATTTTCATAATATTCAAAAAGTGTAATAGAAATGACACGTTGTCATTTCGAGCCATTGCTAGATTGCCCGTAAGGCTAACAGTAGGAATTTACTTCACCGCTTTGCGTTGAGGCGTTTCTTTTAGAGGCTATGGTGGAGTGGGCCGCACGTTATCCGTCTTGGGGTGACGAGAGGGCGGCGCGCCCCATAACACACCGTATTCCCTTCCCTTCACCATTGGGCCGACCACTGGTACCGAATCCTTGACGTCTGTGGCCAGCCTGGGGGGTAACCCTCCTTCCCCTGGAGCGCGTCGTCCTCACGCGGTCAGTCTGTCTGCAGGTGATGGACTGTCCCGGTCCAGTCACCCGCAACTTTGACTAGGATGGTATCAGGAACAGGTAATCGCACCTACGCCACTCAGGTGTCGCCGTAGAGGAGTTCTTCCTGCGCACGAGCCACCGCTTCCTTCTGTGAGATAACTACCTCATAGAAAGGGGCGACCGCGTCTCAGTTCCTGACCCTGTCGAGCATCGCCCTAGCGATAGCCGGAGACGTCAGATCGGCACTGATGATTGCGTTCACGGTGCTGCTCTGTTCACGCGACACACATCCCGAGTGTGTGTTGCGCCGTGTCCTCGTTGCAATCGCAGTGGTGGCAGGATAGTGTACTCTCCCTCTTTGCGACCTTGTGCAGGTACTTGGCGAAGCAACCATGCCCCGTCAAGACCTGCACTAGCGTTAAGGCGTAAAAATTATTGGTTCTGTTTTTACCTATGTTCGCGAATTATTCAATACTAGCTGACCCGGCGAACTTCATACCGCCATAATTTTTTTCGTAAACATATTTTATAAATTTTCGAAAATATAGTCTATAATGGAAGAACCATTACAGCTTTGTCGGGAAAGATTCGATCGTCTTAGTCGCGGCATTGTTAATGATGATTCAAAGGGAATACAAATTACTTACTCATTATTGATTTCTGACAAAATTATAATTATCAAAATTTTCAACCATACTTAACTATAAACAAAATTACGTTTGGCTGTCATTTGCGTTTTGTTATTACATATCAAATGCGTTTTTTTTATACTACGTTTCATAGTGACTTGTACTCTCTTTGACATTTTATGTCACGTTACACGGGAACGCGATCGTACGAGATTAAAGAGTTATTGGCAAAATCTTGTAAACACAATTAAAAAAATGACAGTATAAAAAGTATTCTATGTCCGTCTCCTGGTACTAAGCTACCTCTCCACCAATTTTCAGCCAAATCGGTAGAGCTATTCTTGAGTTATAAATAGTGTACTAACACGACTTTCTTTTATACATATATATAGATTTTTTTGGAATTCCATAATTTTTTTAACCGACTTCAAAAAGGAGAAGGTTTCTCAATTCGACCATATATATGTTTTTTTTTTATGTTTGTTCGCGGATAACTTCGTCGTTTATGAACCAATTTTGATGATTCCTTTTTTGTTGGAAAGGTTTTGTTCCCAAATGGTGTAATGAAAATTTTATCGAAATCGGACAAGCGGTTTTTGAAAATCAACAAAAATCTAAAAAAATATCTACATTGAAGTCGGTTTTTTTTTTGCAATAAATATTTTAGTTGGTCATATCAATATTTCATGGCAATTTTAATAAATAGTGTGGTAGTGTTAGTATTTAGTGTTAGTGCGAAGTCAGGTTCGGTAGGTAGTGAATAATAAAAGGAAGTTATTAGTAGCATTCTGCAATATCACACAGCGTGCGGTTACTATTTACATTGTAGAACTGACATTGAATAGTTATCATAATACTAGTATATCATAATATAACTGTTAGTAACATGTATTATTTTCCTTATTGATACATCAATGCCACAGGCACCTTGTAGTAATATAACATTACTCATTTTCTATCAAAGTAAGGAAGAATCCTATTAAATGATTTTTAATTTTAACACGCAAACCTTTACTCTTATTTTTTATTTGTGCATAGATAAATTACTTATGATAATTATTATTATCATTAGCCCACTGAAGTCCTACTCTTGGGCTAGGGCCGCTTTCCTTCACGGGGTGCTATCCTTCCGACTGGTGCAGGTGCTGACGGGGCACGGTTGCTTCGGGAAGTACCTGCACAAGATTGTCAGGAGGGAGAGCACACCGTCCTGCCACTACTGCGATTGCGACGAGGACACGGCGCAGCACACGCTCGAGGAGTGTGCTGCATGGGAGGGGGATCGCCGTGAACTCGTCGCAATTATCGGTGCCGACCTGGCGCTGCCGACCATCGGCAGGGAGATGCTCGTCAGCGTCAGGAACTGGGACGCGGTCGCCGCCTTCTGTGAGGCCGTAATCTCACGGAAGGAGGCGGTGGATCGTGTGCGAGTAGAGCTCCTATTCGGCGACACGTTCCGCCGCCGGCGACTCGGGCGGCGCAGGTGCGAGTATCTGCGCCTAATGCCGCCCTAGCCGAGGCCGCGGGTGATCGGATCGGGGAATTGTCCGTCACCCGCAGAGAGGCTGACCGCGCGACGGCGACCGACGTCCCAGGACGTCGAGAGGTGAGGTTACCCGAAAGGGTATTCCGTCAGGCCGACCACTGACGTCAAGCCACATCTGCTCCGGTGGTCGGCCCAACAACGAGGTGACGTGGGTACTGGTGGGTTATGGGCCCGCGCGCCGTCCTTTCATCGCCCCGGACGGACTGGACTGCGCGTGCGCTTACCATAGCCCAACCATAAAAAAAAAAAAGGGGCCGCTTCCACAATGGAAGGGAAATTGACCTACTATACCGAGCTGGTCAGACGTGTTGGCACAGGATTTTGTTTAGTTTTCTTGTTCTCGCATAGATGTTATCTGCGTACTCACGAGCAAGAGAGGGGGTGGTGAATTGTATTCTTACTCTGTCACCACATGGATATGCACGCATGGTCATCATATAATATATATAGTTTTAAATATTTTTATAGATACCAATATAATACCATGTAATAATGCCACTCGAAACGGTCTTGTGCCACTTGCAACCATCGGTTCCCTGCGACTTTCAAGATGTCGTCAGTTCACCTAGTCGGGGCTCGGGGCGTCTTACGCTACGTAGTCTGATTCGTGGCCGCCACTCGAGAATCTTCCGTCTCCAACGGTTATCGGTTCAACAAGCGATGTGACCTGCCCATTGCAATTTCAACGTGTTAACTCTGTGGGCTATGTCGTTTACACCGGTTCTTCTACGGATTTCCGTGTTCCGTATTTTATGACGTAGAGAAATACCAAGCGTAGCCCTTTGAATGCCACGTTTAGCGACTTTGAGCCTTTTTATGAGGCTAACACACTAATATATTCATGTCAAATAATGCTCACGTATCTCTAAAAGAAGATATCGATTAAGACGGGTTTTCGATATCTTTTTTACTAATGTACACTTATTCTTAATGGTAAGCTGACACAAATTGTCACAAATAAGGATGTTCTTCTAAAATAGTAGTTAATATTTGAAAACTCTCCCATGTACATATACTCAGCATGTATTTATTTTCTTGTCGTTTTGATACTTATTATTATTATTAAAAGAGTGGCATGTCTATGAAATATATAATACTATGATTTTAAAATTCATAATACAAAATATACAGACAAAAAACCGAATGGCAATCTAAGCCTGTATATTTATGAATGTTTTTATATTCTGTATTTGTATTACGTTAATATAAAAAGCAAATAAACTTTATTAGTAGTACGTTTTCTTTGGTGTCATGAATAAATTTTAACATTTCGCGAAGGCCCCTCAAAAATTTTATGCAGACTCTAAGCGTTTTGCGCAATGGACACGCCCAGTAAAAATAAATGTTAACTTAATGTAAAATCAAATAACTCAAACATTTTTTGTCATTTTTCGACATATTTTTAACATTGGAAATAGTGATTTTTTTAACTAAATAAACTGGTTGTACCTCAACGAGCCATAGACTTTTGACAACAATATAACAAAGAACTAATAACGCAAAAAATAGAGGTTATTGTAATTACATTCATTTTCAGAGGACAGATCAGCAAAAGGCTGTACAAGACCATCATTGAGTAATGTCAGAGCTAAGAGCTGATTGCGTAATGATTGCGGTGCGTAAGGTCACTAACATCATCTAATTTTGCACGCTTTCGTAACATAAATTTGTTGTAAAAATCGAGCACGCTAATAATATTCCTTACATCAAGGCAACCAGAATAAGAAATAAGTAAAATTTAAACAGACATTTAAATTCTCTCAGCTGTATAGATTTATAAATGCAGCAAATAAATCGGTGCCCTTGATCTTATTATTAAAATAATTATGTTTTGTTTTGGTAATATATCACGTTTAAAGACGCAGCTATTGTTATAATGTTTAAGCAAAATGTGTGACATACATTGGACTTAAATTGTATTAATGTAAATTATGATACATAGTTGATTGAGTGGTTGATGTACTGGCCTCTTTTGTCGACTGTTGTGGTCTCGATCTCTGGATAATACTTTGTGAAATCCACAATTTGTGCCGAGTCTGTGTGGAATTTGTGTCCATTACTTTTTTATTTCTGAAGTTCCCCGATTTCTATTATTATATAAAACCGAAGCCATAGTTTATTAAACAAATTAAACAAGGAAAAATTAACCCTTGTAATAAGAAGGTTTTTTGATTAGGCCAAAGAATAAATCCTTGTTAATACAAGTTAATATTCTTTAGTTGGATGGGTTTGTTTAAAAAAATAAACTGCGTTTATTTTTTTTAAACAAACCAAGGTTTTATGTAAAAATGGTAAAATTTCTGTTCGTCATGTAATCTATAGCTACTACTCTTTCGTCATTTTCTTAAAGGATCACTTGATTTTTTTTTGACACGGCTTTATTATGGGACAAAACAGAAGAATTTTTAAAATTTTCTTTTGATGATGGAGTGATTATACAATTCCTCACTCTCTATCTTGCCCGTGGATATTATAAAGGACGACTTAGGGCAAAATACACATAAAAAAAATTGTGAAAAAGAAGAAAAATATGAAATAATACCTTATACTTATCCGTCTGCTCAGCGTGGTATAGTCAGTCAAGTACTCTCCTATAGTGGATTCTACTGGAGTTCAGCAGCGGGACGCATATGAAGCGAGCTGTTGAACCTTTGGATTATTAGACTTGGGCATCTAAAACAAACTCTAGACTCTAACCAACAACAATTACTTGACCTACATGTATGGCCGAACTGAATAACATTATTCCAAAAGTATCACATAACCTGACATCATATATTCATGACAATCAAGAAAAATGGAGCCGAGTTCGACTCGCAATGTTTTCCTTCACCATTAAAACAATAGCCACACATGCCAATTTTAAGGTACCAGCAGTGGATTTCAACTTGAAACTACTATTTGGTAGTCTGCCAATCCCCACTCTTGGCTATTATCAATATCATTTTTCGTCCAAAATACCATAGTGTCTGAAAAACATAGGTCTACGACCAGTGTGTGTTACTAGTGATGACTTACAGCACGGAAACGTGGTACCTAAATGTAGGCCTCATAACCAAGCACAAAGTCGCTCAGCGTGCTATGGAGCGGGCTATGCTTGGAATTTCTCTGCGAAATAGAATCCGGCATACGGAAATCAGCAGAAGAACGGGTGTTACCGACATAGCACGAAGAATTAGCACGCTGAAGTGGCAATGGTCAGCCCACATCGCTCAACGAACCGACATCTACTAGAAAAGAAAGGTTCAGGAGTGGCGACCATGTATATGATGACGCAGTATAGGACGTCCCCTCCACTAGGTGGACCGACGACTTGGTGCAAGGGGCTGGGCGTCATTGGATGCAGGCGGCACAGGACCACACTCTGTGGCGTAACATGAGGGAGGCCTACTTCTAGCAGTGGACGGTGAGAGGTTGAAATGATGATGAAAAAGGATAACCATTTGTGCTTCAATTCATCATCTTAATCATCATTTCAAAACATACACGTCCTAATTTTGAGCTCGAGTCTTCTCCAAAAAAGAAGGGAAATTGATTTATTTTAACATTTTGATCAAACGGTTATATCCGTTAGTCAACTTTGATGACATCCACGAACATTAAAGGGCTGATGAATTGTATTCTTAATTCCTTACCACACGATATTAAATTCATCATCATCATCACGTCGATATGTCCTACAGTTGGGCTTAAGCTTCCTGTAACTGTGGACAGTGGAAGGGCAATTAACCTACTATACCAGGTTAGTCAGGTGTGTTGGTGTAATGTCTTATCTGGGATTTTCCTTCACCTTAGTGTTTGAATCATCCAATTCTAAATTATCTCTCGTGCCAAGCTGTTCGTGTGGTTCTGATCAAAGTTTTATCCTTATCTGTATTTCTTTTATAGAGGTTGCTTTTTAGCTCCAAGTAGTAAAACAAGACAAAATGTATCTAGACTTAAATATAAGAATAATAGTAAAAATACATAACAATGCTCATTCTGCTAGTTATTCCAAATAAACTAAAATAGGTATACTCAATGTTTATTTACTACATTCATCTTGTTTATCCCGCCGTGTCTAAGAATTCAAAGATAAAATAAAATGAGTTCTTCATCCTTCCTTACGACACAAACAAGTATTTATTATTAGCTTATTTTTTTCTGTTTTGTTGGAACAAACAAGATGGTGTTTGGAACAAAAATATCAGCTCGCAATTCTATGAAACAGTCTCCTATCATGGGCCTCCTTTTGAATTTCGTCACATCTACATAACTGTGGCATATTTGCACATAGTATTTAAGATTCCTATTAAAGTATCTTAGATTGGAATGTAATACGACAAATAACAATGCCTGTTCTATTGGCTGATATCCGATTAAAATTTTCCATTATGACAAAATTTCTTTCAATAATGTAATTATGTATCTCCGATTCACGCCTATCTCCCAAGGGAAGATATCCGGTCCTTTGAGAGGCTTACATGGGGATATGGATCCAACACGCAGAGGCCTTTAGAGAAATTTAATGTAAAAATGGGATGGAACGTCTACCGATGACACTCCACGTCTGCACATAACACACGTGGACTACCAACGGTAGGTGTAAAACTATTGTGTGATGATGGTATCTAATAACTGTTTATGGGGTTGGAGGTTTGATGTACTGAGTAACTAAAAACTATTGATTAAAAAACTGTCGTCTGCTTTCAATACCTTTATCGTCTTGAACTTTGGCAGACGGTGACTCGCCAACTCACTGAATGGGCCCCCCCAAACGGTCGCCACAGACACTTAGGCCATACGGGCAACAGGGGGGCAACATTGGTGCAAGTGGCTTGGGGTGTCGAGCGGTGCGGCGCCGGTTTCACCATCGCAGTGGTTTCCCCGTAGTTATGCCCTTGAAAATGACACTTCCACCCCCGAGCATATAGCTCTGGCGACCCCTCTCTGACCAGCCGTTTAAGGCAAGCCAGAGTTGAGAATCCTGCGGGCACTCTTCGGTTTCCACTCCTGCCAGCCAATAAAGGCCAGCTGGATACGAGGCCCTGGCCGACTCTCTGAGGCACTCAGGACCGCAGTGTCGCCACTCACATTCAGCACGCCACAAGCTGCCCTGCGGTTTATTGGCTTTCCTATAAATCTTGTGATACATTTTTTCTTTTATATCAAAAGAATTTCGAGAGCCATATAATGTTCCTCCGAGGTTTGCGTTAGTCTCATAGTGAGATAACGACTGGCCCAGAGGTTATAATTATGTATTATTATTATAAGCAGCCAAATGCATTAACATATATCTATTATAGAATGTGTTGGTTGGTATTGGTAATTCATTTTAATGTTTAAAACATCAATATTCAAGTATTAATACGATGCATAAATATTATTATAAAGCTTCCATAATTTGTAATAGTAAATTACACTATTTTTCGTTTTTTTAGTCCAATATTAGATACATTTTTTAATGAAAAAAAAAAACGGCTTACAGAAGCGCGCTGGTTAGATGTTTGGACATATGTAGTTTATTTATTTATTCTTTAACTGAGATTGCCTGGATTGATAAGAGAAAAGTTTTTCAGTATCAGTATGGAAACCAGAAACCCCGTTATTTATAAATATGTCTTTTGTTGACGTTAAGGAAAATACGTTTACGCATTCCATGAGATTTACGACTTTAATAACTTTTGAACGTATCTGAGAGCTTCTGACGTAAGTTTCATTCAATAATCCAAAAAAAATAAATAATTAGAATAATAACCTCACAAATTACTAAAGCATATTCCTAGAAAAATTAGATAAGGAAAAATTTGGATTGATTAAGTATTTTGTTCAGTAGCGGGATTGTTTGATATTATCACGCCAGCGTTATTATTTCATGATGACATCATATTCTTACATTTGCGTCTGTTATTCAATAAATGATTTAATAATAAAGTACTCAGATTAATAGATAAGTTGCATTATAACTCGTTATCTCCTAGTATATTGCTGCATTTAAGATTGGGACAGGACAGCACTTTCTTAAACTGTAATATATATTTAATATCTTTAAAAAAAATAGGAATTTGTCTAACGTTATTCACTTTAATTTACACTGTTCGTTATGGAAGGCTTGAATGAGTTTATTAGATCGGTAAAATACACCTAAGCCAGAATTGTTCTCACCAACACAGTAAGACCTGTTGCCCAATAAGACAAGGCTTGTTCTGACATGACATGACATGTTTTTCAACGGTTGAAATGATATCAAGCTCAATTTTTCGATAAAAAAACTACTTCTGACAATAAATTAACGATGAACTCCCACTCAAAGGATTATTCATATGATTGTTACGTGAATGTTTAATGAATGAAATAATTAACATGTGAATAGTCCAGAAAATATTAATAGATAGCCATATGTGTACTAAAGTTTTGTATTATACAGTATTCGGATGGGCGAAAGCTTTTACTTTTAACGATACAACAGGTTTGGCTGTGATCAGACAGGTCAAGGTCGGACCCCAAAAAGCCGTTTGGCGCCGCGAGCACATTCTTAAATCGGACGGAACCAATAAATTGTCTACAGAAAATTCATTAAACGACATACGAGTACACATGTACGCAAATGTCGACTTAAAAAAATATATATCACCTTTTTATTGTTGTAGACAAGAAGACGGGCCACGCAGGTGTCTTGTGATTAAATTATTATTAGTGGTTTATGTACCTATTTCCATAGCTTGTCGTCAGAATGAATACTCGCTTATAGCAAAAGTTGGTATAAGATAATATCTACTAGACATATATCAACCAAACACTTATTTTCTATTCGCATAACATTATTTTTATGTCCGTATTTAAATTATTTCTGAATTGATAATATCCTCGAGTCCTATTTGTTTAAATTCGTTACCTTGACATTTTTTGCAAAAACAGATAGGTCAGTGACTTTACAGAACAATGTCTTTTAAAATACCAGGAATATTTCGATGAATATTTGTAAAGAAACTGCTAATGATACGTAGATAATGTTTCTTATATATCTTGAGTTCTTTTCTTATGTTAATTAGTCAAAATTTGGCTGCAATGGTTTATATTATTTTACCAATATGTACTATATTTAAATTCAATGTCTTTTTGGATATTTCACATGAACTGTATGCTTTTGAGATTGATGTAAATCACCTGTATGTCAATTTTTAATGCTTCAAAATATATATATTCCACTGACGATCATGAGTGTGCCTCCAAATAGGTGGCAATTGGGCTTCTCTAGTAGGTAGATAGTCAAGTTTACCTAATTCTCAAGGCACTTAATGGGTTTTAAGTCCTTAGTCGTTTTTCTTATTCTGCTGCGATGATGGCACAATATCAAGGTGATATTAAATATATATATTCATCGCGATTATTATTAAAATAGGTACATTATGCCCCAAGCACATATACCGACGTAAAAATTCTATAAAATAAATACTACAAACTTTGCATTAATATTGATATAATTTGCAACAAAATATGCAATATTACGTAAGCTGTTACATAATATTATTTCTATGTTATCTACAAACATAGCCAACCTTTTAGCAAGGGTATATGATAATGTAAACTTATTCAAACAATGCGTGATTCTGAGGTTAATATAGAAGGATAAAATTAGCATTGCATATGTGTGCAAGTAACATTGCCGAAAAATGAGTGCGGCGCCTTCTCACCCTTGACCTGGAAGTTGCGCAACCGTTCCCCGAAGGTGTATACAACGAAGGTTACCTACGCGAATTCGTCATCTTTTTCCTTGCCAAAGTAAACATAATATTTCTGATTTATTTGTTTGTACACTTTGATTGTGCAGGGTCAGAGCTCAAACTATTAGTTGATATTCTTGATACAATATCCTTCGTAACATTGTAGTGCTAGAAATAAATACTTACTTAACCATAACAAATAATAGTTATTATCTTAATTCATTATTAGTTGTTAATTTGACTAATGAAACCATTAATAATCAAATAATCATTTTAAATAATAAGCATACTTGACCATAAAATTGTCTTATCAATTATTTTTCTGTTAATTACAGCTTAATTAATGCCTCTGTCAATACCGGATATAATTTAAATCAATATAATGATATGTGTTTTTCAAACATCAATTTTAAATAATTAAAATTTATCAATACTGATTAATATTGTACTCTTATTTTCAGGAAATATAAGTATTTTGGACGATGGATTGTAATTTCTTTGTGACGGTATGTAGTATTCAATGGTTTCTGTATGGTGAGGGAGTAAGAATACAATTTGTCAACCCTTCTCTTGCCTGTGGGTATCTTAAAAGACGACTAAGGAATATGATATGCTGATAATATCTATGCAAGAGAACGAAAACTCGAAATAAGACCCTATGCCAACACGTCTAACCAGTGCGGTAAATTACATACTATTTCCCTACCACTGGAGAGGAGGCCCGAGCCCAATAGGCGGACTTATGTGGGCTAAGATAATAAAATGATGTTTGTAATTTAAATATGAATCAAATTAATTGAACTGATTCAAATATTCAATACTAGTCCATTGAAAAGTTACATTTGGGGTTGCGTTTTTTAGAGGACACAATTTTATTTTTTTGATGTGTAGGGGGGGTCAGTGTAAAGCTAAAACCAAGTTTGTGGGATCGCCACCCTTGTCCCACGGCCGCCATCTTGAAAATAGGGGTTGAAATGGTTTTTACAATATATCTCTTAAACTATTTATCTGATAAAAAAAAATTGTTAACATTATTTGTTGCAAATTAAATTCTCTACAACTTTGCTTCAGTAACTTTTTGTCGTAGAACTATAAATAAAAAAGTTATAAGCGAAAATGTTCAGAAATTCGAGAAATAAATTTATATTTTTCGATATATCTTTTTATTTATCATTCTACGAAAAAATGATATCAGACCATTTTTGTAGATCGTTTTTAAGAAACAACGTTTGTAAGCAACATTTTTTCATTAAGTCCTAAGGTTTTACAGCGCGCCGAAGTGAGTACTGGAGGCGCGTTTTCTTTTACGTGGTATCCCCAAGAGGCATAATCCACGGTGATTTTGTAATTTGAACTACTCCGTCCTCAGTCTTTTCGATGGACCAAGCTGTGGCCCAGCATCTGATCGGCTTTTTGAATTAAATATCGGTGGGAGAATTGGAGAACACCCCTTCAGGTATTAATGTCCGGGGTTCATCATCAAAGTCATTTTCATTTATTAATTCTGACAGCTCCATTACGTTGCTGCAAGTCTCTCTAGAACAATGGAAGCACACTGCAGAACATTTCAGGCCTGCTTTTCGACATCCATATATCGCTCCACAGTTTCCTTTGAATTTGCAAAAGATCAATTTTAGAAGCTCAGGGGGTGCTGCTTTTCCAGCCCTAGTCTTCAGGATCATTATTATTACCAAGCCACGACTGGACCTGATGGTAGACTCGGAAAGTATGAACTCCAAACTCTACCTCGTGGGTGGTGGGGAAGAGTCAATAATTAATTATTAATAATATTGCAAAATAATAATTAAAAAAATTATAATAACAAAAAAAAATACAAAAACTGATGATTATTAGTACACAAGTAGTATGAATAGTTAAGAGTACTGAAAAATATAACTCACTTCGGAGCGCTGTAAAACCTTAGCTATTGACTTAATGAAAAAATGTTACCTATAAAAGTTGTTCCTTAAAAAACAATCTACAACAATGGTCTGATATCATTTTTTCGTAAAATGATAAAAAAAAGTTATATCGAAAAATATAATCTTTTTTTCTAATTTCTGAACATTTGCGCTTATAAC
Organism: Lymantria dispar; assembly: GCA_032191425.1. Classification (NCBI taxonomy): domain Eukaryota; kingdom Metazoa; phylum Arthropoda; class Insecta; order Lepidoptera; family Erebidae; genus Lymantria; species Lymantria dispar. The sequence continues at coordinate 24,434,424 of CM063444.1, read as the reverse complement.
TTTTTTATTTATAGTTCTACGACAAAAAGTTACTTGACCAATGTTGTAGAGAATTTAATTTTCAACAAAAATTGTTAACAATTTTTTTTTAACCGATTAATAGTTTAAGAGATATATCGTAAAAACCATTTCAACCCCTATTTTCAAGATGGCGGCCGTGGGATAAGGGTGGCGACCCCACAAACTTGGTTTTAGCTTTACACTGACCCCCCCTACACATCTAAAAAATAAAATTGCGTCCTCTAAAAAACGCAAGGTAAGGCCTAAAAAATGTAACATTTCAATGGACTATACCTATATTTAATAGAATTCTCATGTATACATACTTGATTCTTTGTCCATGTCTTTATTGTTGTTGCCAGCTTCAGCTGTCATACATAACAGTATGCTTGCCCCTAGTAGTTCCTATGTATGTGTTTTTAGACGTATTTCTGTAGTTAATAAAGGCATACAAGTTCCATTAACTTTATTCCCAACATGTCTCTTCTTAACATCAAATCAATAGGCATATAAATTCTTTCCAATGTTCCACTGTCTTACTATTTCTATGTTACCAAAAGCTATTATTTCCATCCTAGATGCATTTACTTTCATGATTTTTTTATCAAGAGCCTTTCAAGAGTGTGCAAATGTAAAATTTTGGCTGACGGTAAAAATAATACTAGTCCAAAAAGAACACTATTTTATCAATATTAAACCAACCTGCGTAAGACCCATTTATCCTTACGCGATTCCTGAAGTACTTAGAGATAAATTTTAACGCCAGAATAAGCTAGACTGACCCTATACGTAGAAATATCATTCACAAGTAATTCCTTCTTACTTTATCATAAAAATTTGTGAAATCAATATCTGGTATTGTAAAAAAGACTTGATACCGTATAAGTCGTATAACCTATATGCTTTCAAAGCAAGTTTGTTCATTTCTTATATTCTTATCACTTATTTTACTTCGCCTTACTACTACTATACCAGGCTAGCTATATAGGTTTACACAAGACTTTATTAGAAGGTTTGAGTAGATGTTATTTTTTAAGTCCTTGTGGAGCGTACAAATAACTATAATTATGTAAATGATATAACAGTTAAGGCGCTTTCCATCTGGTGATAAAGTACTATATAATTCACCACCTCCTCTTGGCTATGGATATCGTTAAGGACAATTAAGGGATATAATATGCATATAACAACTATTGCAAGAGAAGGGAAATTCAAAATAAAATCCTATACCAACCTGCCTCACCAACGTGGTATAGTAAGTCAATTTCTCTCACTTTTTGGGTGAGGCTTGAGCCTAGCCCTGGGACGTAGCGTTTATTAGCTGTGATGATGATGATATACGGTAGTCACGTAAGTACCGATCTCTTGTGCTGAGTGTCGTGAGTTCCTTGTCGCGGCATAACAATTGTTTAGATTAAATTGTAGTAGTTTGTATAGCCAACTATTCATTACAAATTCCATAATTTGTAAGTTAATTGTTGATAAAGTCTCCTGATACATATTCCTTAGTAGTGCTGTTTGTTGTCTGATAATAAAAATATTATTTAACTTAATTTTGCTTGGTGAAACAAAATGCTGTTGATATCCTTTTTTATTTTATATTTCTAAAGGTTTACTATTTCATTACAGGTGAACTTTGCATATTGTAATGATTGATTCTATAATGTCTTAATTTGCCCTTGTATATAATTATTAACATCACCTCGAAACCGCAATTCCTTTATACATTCCAATTGTTTTATCGAGGCAAAAGTACCGTTAGTTGAATGGTCATTTAATTAAATAATTTAGGGACCTTGAAACAAAACTATTGTGTAATCACTTCTGGTCATCTTGTTTACAATGTACTCGTGTTTACGTTCTCTTCCGGGTTCAGCCACCGGCCATGATCTATCATCTACACATACATAAGTAATTAAATACAATACGCATGCGTAGATATTATAAACCAAACATTGTTAGAGGGACACGGAAGCTTGTCATATTATTAGGACGACATATCTATTCAGAAATAGATAAGGTGATAACTCAGAAATTAATAATACATTTTGTAAATATCAACATTACAATCGTCGCATGCAAATATTGCAAGATACAGTCATGGCTTGCCAGTACCGCAAGTTCTAACAGATTGAGATGTATAATGCAATAACTTGGCACTTATCTAAAATTATAAATAATTGATTGATTTTTATTCATGTAGTAACAGAATAAGAATTCACCACCCCCCGTTCTTGCCCATGGATGTCGTAAAAGAGGATTAATGGGTATGGTATGTAGATAACATCTATAACTCTGCTCAAGTTTTTTAACGTTCGGGCCAAACAGATTATACAGAAATTTTTGGGAGGGAGCCTAACGAATAGCTAAGAGATGTCATATTTGTTAGATTTTTTTTTAAGTAAGTTTATTAACGAATTTTAATGCTTAATAAGTTTCTAATCGTCATCATCATCATCACAACCCACATACGTCCCACTGTTGGGCTCGGGCCTCCTCCACAATGGGAGGGAATTTGACCTACTATATCATACTGGTCAGACATGTTGATATAGGGTTTTATTTCGAGTTTTCCTTCTCTTGCAAGTTTTATAATGTATTTAGATAATTTAAGCAAATTTTGATATTTTCAACTTGGCGGGAATGAATCTTGGCTGCACGGGCCATTTAAAATCTGTCCGCGGGCTAATGTGTTGCCCGCGGGCCTATCGTTGAGCAGCCTTGATTTATAGCAAGAGAAGGCAAACTCGACATAAAACCCTATGCCAACAGTGTAACCAGCCCGATATTTAGGTCAATTTGTATTTCGTTGTGGCGGCGGCGGACTTATGTGGAATGAGATGATGATGATGATGATGAAATGATTCTAAATAATGCACCGTTAAGTGGTATCTTACCTTACACTGTTAAGTGTCACTAGTTCGATTTCTGCATGAGACAACACTTTGTGCTTTGTCAGTTAATTATATGTCTGTATAGTCTCCCGACATGTAAGCATTATTTCTATAGTGCAGGATCATCTCTTCAAAAATAAAATCTTAGTAAACTGAAAAAAACTTGAATTACAAATTTATGTAAACTTTGAGTATTTAAACAAAAGTTTTTTATGTGCACGGCGGTATTTAAGTCTAGTTTTAAGAATGTTACAGTAACTAGTGAGTATATACGGACTATTTTAAACCCTTTTTCCACTTGCAATAAACCAAAGTTGTTAGACTAGAGATAATAAAAATATTTATTTGGGCTCGGGCGGAGGCTTCCGATGGAATGCAATGAAGTGGAAGGCTTGGAGGAGTCCAATGGAATGCAATGAAGTCAAAGGGTTGGAGGAGTCTAATGGAATGCAATGAAGTCGAAGGCTTGGAGGAGTCCAATGGAAGGCAATGAAGTCGAAGGCTTGGAGGAGTTCAATGGAATGCAATGAAGTCGAAGGCTTGGAGGAGTCTAATGTAATGCAATGAAGTCGAAGGCTTGGAGGAGTCCAATGGAAGGCAATGAAGTCGAAGGCTTGGAGGAGTCCAATGGAATGCAATGAAGTCGAAGGCTTGGAGGAGTCCAATGGAATGCAATGAAGTCGAAGGCTTGGAGGAGTCTAATGGAATGCAATGAAGTCGAAGGCTTGGAGGAGTCCAATGGAAGGCAATGAAGTCGAAGGCTTGGAGGAGTCTAATGGAATGCAATGAAGTCGAAGGCTTGGAGGAGTCCAATGGAAGGCAATGAAGTCGAAGGAAAAATTACCCACTACACCGCACTGGTCAGACGTGTTGGTATAGGATTTTATGTCAATTTTTCCTTCTCTGCCATAAATATTGTCTGCATATTATATCCCATAGTCGTCTTTTACGATACCGGGCAAGAGAGGGGGTGAATTATAATCTTACTCAAATAAATGTAGTTATCTTTTATAGTTATGGAATTATTTAAATCTTTATCTTTATATATAAATTTCTTGTGTACGTGTGTATGTCACTGAACTGCTCCTAAACAGCTAGACCGATGTTAGTGAAATTTTTTGTGGGTGTTCAAGGGGATACGAGAATGGTTTAGATTCACAATTGAAGGTGGTGCTTTATTTTATTTGAACAGAACAACGTCTGTTGGGTCAGCTGTCTTCTTTATTTATAAATTTCTTGTGTACGTGTGTATGTCACTGAACTCCTCCTAAACGGCTGCACCGATTGTGATGATTTTTCTGGTCTGTGTTCAAGCGGATTTGAGAATGATTTAGATTTACAATTGGACCCGGTTTTTTTTTTTTGTGGGTGGGCTGCGGTCGGCTCGCCTCCGCACCACTCCGTCCGGGGCGACAAAGGGGCTTAAGCACGCAACTCTCGCAACCCACCCGAAAACCACGTCGCCTTCGTCGTTGGGCCGACCACCGGAGTGGGGTTACTTGACATCAGTGGTCGGCCCGACGGAATACCCCCTATTGGGGTACCCTCCCATCGACCGACGTCCCCCCCTCGGGGAGGCGCGCCGTGTCCTCGTCGCAATCGCAGTGGTGGCAGGACGGTGTACTCTCCCTCCTAACGACCTTGTGCAGGTATTTGGCGAAGCGCCCATGCCCCGTCAAAACCTGCACCAGTCGGAAGGAGAGCACCCCGTGCCGCCTTTCCAACCACTGCATCAGCACCGGCCGGAAGGCCTCCACGGTTCGCAACCCGGACCGAGGCCTCTCCAGCTGGACTGCCCAACGGGCAATGACGTCTCGGCGGACGTCGACGCGCCAGGCGGTGAGCTCCCTTAACGAGATCACACCGCCCTCCGCTCGCACCCCCGTCACCCGCCGATACAATCCGGCGAGCATTTCCGCCTCCAGGTCCCACGGGGGAGTCCCGGCCAATAGGCACGCTGCCTCCGTCGCCACCGTGCGGTATCCTCGTATGGCCCTGATCGCCGTGACCCTCTGTGGTCGCCACAAGAGGGCCCTCAGACGGACGGTCAGGGACCCCGCCCACACCGGTGCGCCGTACAGGGCCATCGACCGGATGACCCCGCGTACAGCCGTCGGCCCGCAGCGCTCGGTCCGCCCACGTTCGGCATAAGCCACGATAGGCCGGACGCCGCGCCGACGAGCCGTGGAGCGAGCCTGCGGAAATGCTCCCGGAACCACCATTGCCCGTCGAGCACCAGGCCCAAGTACCTCATATGGGCCCGGATGCTGATCTCAACCGAATGGACGGTGATCGAGACGCCAATGGGAGGTCACAATTGGACCCCGGTGGGTGACGCTGCTATGTTATTTGAACAGAACAACGTCTGTCGGGTCAGCTAGTTTGTTATATTTTTCACTTATAAAAAACCCAAACTATAGGCGATATAAAATGCCGAGATTTTAGATCAATAGGAATATATAATTGCGAAAAAGAGAAGGAAATTTTGAAATAAAATGCTTATAAATATATCGTCTGACTAGCATGGTATCATCATCTCAGCCTATAAATGTCCAACTGTTGGGCACAGGCCGCCACCATAAAGGGGAGTGGTGAACTCTATTCTTACTCTGTCACCACACGGACATGGTATAGTCAATCCATTTCCTTTTTATTATCAAGAAAACTTAAGCCCATTAGTGGGACATATATGAGCCGAGATGATGAGGGAAATGCAAAAGTGAAGAAAGCCTAAAAGTAAAGCCTTAAAGCAATACAGCTTACATTATTATCAAAGATAAAGGCTGAAATATCTAAATAATCAATCAATCATCAATTTAAACATAGAAAAACCATAAATGTGAGAAAAGAACAAAGTGGGGTAGAAACTACATTCGAGACAACTGCAATTTGCGATAAAACGATCTAACGTGTGACTCATTATTACTTAACTTTTTTATCGATCATAGCGAATAGTCCATAAAATCGCTAGTGAACTTTGTTTCTTTCGAAATAATAAAAAAGGGACACTGCTGAAAATCAGCGTTGTGGTGTTACAGTGACATAACAACAATTGCTGAGCAGTTATACTTTTTTCTGCCGCAGCTGAGACGTTCATTCTATCACAATTATTATGTCTCTTTTTTTTTATAATTTTAAGACAACACCATGTACTAAGGAAATAATCCTTGTATTGCTGGGAACTTTACAAACATATAATTAACGGACACAAATTACATCCAGACTCAGAACAACAAGTTGTGGATCACACAAAGTGTTGTCCCGTGTGGGATTCGAACCCCCGACACTGGCGTTGTAAGTCGCTATCTTAACCACTACGCCATCTGTGCAGTGTCAGTTTATTTAGTTTATTGATTTTTTGTGTGTTTCATTTATTGTAAGGTGTTTTTTTTCTCTATGTGTTTCTAATGTCTCTACTCTGTGGCACAAAATAAATATTTCCTTTCTTTCTTTCATATTTTTGTTTTTACTGTTTTCCTTACGACAGTTATTACTTTTCTATTCCTTTCTTTAGGATTCAGCAGGAAGTATTTAGATATAGACATTATTAATGAATTATATTGAAGATGACTATCTTAATGTAAGTTATTGCTATAAAGATGAATATTTTGTGTTTAAATAGTGTAAAAATTATTAAGCAAAAGAGCAAAGTAGGAGATAGTACAGGCAGTCTTCTATAGTGTTTGCACAGTGCTTAAATTTAGAAGTTCGGACCAACCTAATAGGTTAGGTAGGTAGACCCAAATGGTTCTAGTAACGAATAAGGTTTGTCCTTCAGTATTCAGCAATCAGGTGTACTGTTTGCTCGTTTGCCACTGCTTGCGATATAAAAAAAAATAATAAATAAGTAAAAATGAAAACCGCCTTCATAAAGCACCGAGGAACTAAAAAGCAAAAAATAATACCTTTTCAAGTTGATAGCTCTTATAATTCACTTAAATAGTGGTTATTATATTATATACTAGCTAACCCGGCGAACTTCGCACCGCCTTTTTCATAATTATTTTGTTTTAGTAGTTATCACTTTGGTTTTAGTATTATCCATGCGGTGACGGAGTAAGAATACAATTCACCACCCGTGAGTGTCGTAAAAGACGACAAGGGATATACCGCCTTTTCTTATCGATTCTAAAGCCTTTTTAATCTAGATCTACATGTAATTATGCTAAAAATGTCGAACCGACGGGACGAACGTCAAATGTTTGACAGGTAACAACGGTTTGTATGGGAAAATAAAATTATATTATTAGTATTTTACTCGCAATTTGCCATATTTTCTCACCGTATAAACCTTCCCTGGACTTCCACAAATAATTCAAGACCAAAATTAGACAAATCGGTCCAGCCGTTCTCGAGTTTTAGCGAGACTAATGAACAGCAATTCATTTTTATGTATATAAATTTATGAATATATTATTTATTGCGTTTTGGTTACTCGGTATTTTTTGAAAGAGATTTACATTTTTATTTAAAATAATTTTGTAACGTTGCAACGTGAGGCCTACTTTTGTGATAGAGTAGAATATTGGCATCGCATACCTACTTTAAATCTAACACTTAAAAAATAAACAAATCTTTAAATATGTAGAAATTCATCGGAATAAAATTGATAGTTTTGATATATTATAAAAAATACACCTATCGTAAACCGACAAATATCAAGAATATAACAAGAATTTAAAAATATATTTATTCAAATGAAAAGAGCACATTTAGCTATTACGTAATTCCATAAAAACTTGTTCCGAAAAGCAGACAGAATTTACGTTTCATTTACGTGGACCAAAATGTGTAGAATATTAAAGGTGTGACATTATAATTTATTAAAGCTCACTCAAAAGCTACGCAGATGTTGCCTTGTATTTCTGACAAAATTAATTATTTAGTAAGGAGCGGTATTATGAAAGTGTTTTCATAATGTAATACCTAGTTAGCGTGTAACTGACGAAGTAACATGTTAAGCTTTGAATTAAATATAATGACTAGCTCTCAGTTCTAATAACTATATGCGTTATTGACGTAAATGACTTTTACAACAAAGCAGTTTAACTTTAATTGGGCGTTTAAATTTTGCGCAAGCCTTGTGACCAGGGCATATATCTTACATAAAAATATATAAATAAATTACAAAATGATTAAAATATTTCGAAAAACAAAGGTTTTCCATTAATGTTCTCTATAGGATCACTTTTTTTATTCATTTTGTGAATCTTAAATATACCTTTATAGCTACAAAAAGTTTTCAACTTATTAAGAAGTTATAGATTCGAAACGCCTGAAAAAATCTGTCTTACAATATTAATTTTATTAGAGTCATAAAGAGTATGGGTATCAATATTCATTTAACAAATATTTTAATTTTAAGGTTACTTTCTAAAGCTACAGCTATTCTAAATTTATATTAATAGTGCCATCCTTAGTCGTCTTGACTACATACTCTATTTTTTCTGTTTCTCATCGCCATTGGGCCGACCACTGGTATCGATTCCGTGGTGGACCTGACTACACGTTCCCTTTTTTTTTTAATTTTTTTAGGGGGTGGGCCATGGTCAGCTCACCCGCCGCCCGGATCCGTCTGGGGCGACATAGGGGCGGCGCGCGGCCCCATGACCCACCCGTGACACGTCGCCTTCATCGTTGGGCCGACCACCGGTGCAGAGTAACTTGTCTTCAGTGGCCGGCCCGACGGAATACCCCGGTCACGGGGTACCCTCTCCTCTCGACGTTCCCCCTCGGGGAAGACTACACGTTCCCTAAGGAGATTCTTGTTATAAAATGAATCTTCCTTAGTAGTATTGAAAAAAGCTTCCACTATTAAAATTATTTTGATATGTGTAATTATTTGAATTAATTACTTCATTTCCCCTTAAAGATCGTTATTTGTGTATTAATTTGTTATATTCTTTATGATTTGTGAACATTAGTAATACAACCATGGGTCACAAAAGTTGAAATTATCAGAAGTGCAACACTACAAATTTCACCATGTAACATTTTGAAGCCACGTATTCAGGGGATACTCTATTATCATCTACCGATTGAAGTGCCGAATTCTGTACTTATATAGATAATATACATACGTCAACTAGAGAAGATGAACAATGTCTTTAAACCACTCGTACGCTTTTTTGTTGCAGAGACATCAACGGGCGCTGGATGCGTCATGGAAGCATCGTGATATCGTTTCCCGTGGTCCGTTCAATTGGTGAAATAAAATTGATAATACAGGTTGTGAAGTTCCACGTTGTTTCTCGGTCATATCAGATAGTTTAAGCGCGATGACCATAATCTTAAAACAGGTACTCGCATGCTTAAACTACTTCATCAATACTGTAGTATTTACTACTTATAAAATCTAATATAATGAAATATACAAAGCTCAATTAGCTCAGCCCTCGAATTTATAAAATATATGTTTTCGTGTATTTTAATTGTAACTGACATTATGTATGTAAATCCATAAGTATACTTATGTATATTAGTTTAGACTTATAATGTTAGGGGTTAAAGTATGAAATTGCCGTTTCGTACTGATAAATTAAACCATTTTGTTTTGTTCATAAAATAGATTTCTTTAATCAAAGTATTTACCCTCGTTATCTATACATTTCTGCCATCTAATTGGAAGATCATTTAAACCTTTGCGATAGAACTCTGGGGTCATGGACTCCACAAACTAAGTGAAGCTACTTTGTACTGCTTCCTCGGAAGAACTTTTTTCCGTTCAAAAAATTGTCCAAATCGCGGCAAAAATAGTAGTCGATTGGGGAGAGGTCTGGCAAGTACAGAGTATGACGTATGGTTTTGAACTGCAGGTCTTGTAGTGTTAAAACAGTTTCTTGAGCAATATGAGGTCTTGCGTTATCATGGAGCAATTATGGTGAAGATTAATTGACAAGTCGGGGCTGATTTACTGCGAGTTTCGCCATCATTGTTCGAAGTTCTGCACAGTAGACATCTGCGTTTATTGCTTGGCCAGATCTGAGGCAGCTGTATTGAATTACACCATGAAGTGCCCCATCAAACAGTTACCATCACCTTTCTATGGGTAAGCTTCACTTTAGGGCATTGTGATGGCGTTTGACCTGGGGTCAGCTATTGCATTGTTCGCTTGCGATTATCATAAAGAATCCACTGTTCATCACACGTCACAATTCGGTCCAAAATCCCTTCATTTCTATACGGGTTTGACAGGATAAGGCAAATTTCAATGCGCGCTCTTCGCAGATCAGTCAAATGATGAGGCACCCATTTTCAAGTGTTTTATTTTACCGATTTGGTGCAAATGAGTCAATATTGTGGGTATGCTAACGTCAAACCATGCAGCTAATTCCTTGGTAGTTTGACACGAATCGGCTTCCACCATCACCATTATTTTCCTTAGGGGCTGGTCTTCCTCGTAGTTTATTCTTCAAGTCCCAATTTCCACTACGAAAGCGATTAAACCAAAAACGTATGGTGCATTCGTTAACCGTATCCTCTCCAAACACAGCATTAACATCACGAGCCGTTTCTGCTGCGATAGTCCCACGTCAGAACTCATATTCGAAAATTACTCTGATTTTCGCCGTATCCATGTTCACTTAAAAAGCTGAATGTAAAAACAATTGAACGTCGAACGATCAAATGTTATAAATTTAGAATGTTATAGTTTTCGTTTGAAAACAGTTTCACTTAGATATCTGACACCATGCAAGTTTAAATTTAATTCAAAGTGGCTAGTACGTTTAAACGGCAATTTCACATTTAAACCTCTATTATTAACAGCGTAGTCAAATTTGATTACGTAGTGAGTGAGTGAGTGAGTGACAATAATTACTGTCCACCGTTAACTCTCGACATTAATCTATAGATTCACCATTAAAGCTAATATGAAGAAAGAGATAAACCCATTTATTATTTACATAACGCAAATAACTTATAATCTATTGAAGCCCAGTATTTGCCTTGACTAGTTTTCAGATGCTAATGATTTTATATTTAGCTAATCAAATTATAGTCTTTATGATATATGCAAGTAATCGTTTTTATATTGCACGTGTCTTTTCTGAAATTATTTTAAGTTAAGTTTAAAATTAATTACACAATCCTACCCGGACATATAAGTAAACGGGTTAATAAAAAATATGAGAAAATAGGCAGCAGTTCTTTCCTGGGCAACATGTACCAGGACGGGAATGACTGATTGCAGTAGTGACGTTATAAGAATGCAATGGGCGCCACCTCTGCCCTTACATGAATAGATTTAGCAATAAAAACTTAACTTAAAACTACAAGAGAAAGATTACTTACCCATCTTGCCCGCATGGTATACTCATTTTCTTGCATCTGAATGGTTATGAAACCAATCAATAAAATTATTAGCTTTTAATTTTTAGGAGGATTGACATGTTACAGACCATTAAATTATTGCCCAAACTTTACCAATATATACTATGAGGAAGAGTACATATTGAGTCGATCACAATTAGGATATAGATTATGAAGATGTTGATGATGAGTAAATATCACCTTTCCCTTTCCAGGCTTGTATGTACAATTGTACATCAAAGACTGTGACTAAAAGTCTAACAATTGAGATATGGTGATGCATGGATTTCCATCCAAATGTTTTAGTGGAGATCCACCACTTAGATTAACTGCTCTATCATTGGACATAGAACAGTTGTGCTTGTACAGAGTTTTATTTCAAGCTCCTTTTAAAAGTACTACTATATGACTCTGAAAAAAAGGAAATTCCATTAATCGATGTCGATGACACGTTTAATTGACTAGAGAGGGGTAATAGAACGGCTCAGGTTGTTTGTGGTTATACTATGCTAAGAAAAAAACAAATATTAATCTTAAAAAAAAAATTAACGATAACTATTTTTTAGAAATTAACATACTACACCAAAAGATTAAAATTAAAAGATAAAAAGAATTGTCTTAGTTTTTGCTATATGTTTACTAGTCCCACAGCGTTTTTTTTATAAATAATCATATTTTATAGCATGAATATTTCACATGTATGTAAAAATATTTTAAAAGCATGGAGCTTTTTTCTAAGTGTAAAATATATTTTAATCAGACTGTATCGGTGTCAGCCAATTATATTTTTTTTCTTATGGTAAATTGTTGACACCCGTTTACTACAACTGTTGTTGCGATCGTTCTGACCCCAACATAAACTTGTTGTCTTGACCTAAACAGGTGTTGAATATAAACCAGTTAATTTTTTAATTTGATAACATTTTAGGTAAAACGGGACTAAAGTGCTGTAAAGTTTCTTTTTCAATTAATAGACATAATGTTTGATATTTCTATGATGTCCTCCTGACCGCATTTCAAACATGGCGGTAAAATTACCGGCGCCCAATGAACGGCGCAAGGCTTATTGCAATACACAATTGTATCTATATTATTTATAATCATCATAAAAAAACTCCATCTCATATTCTTTTATCACATTAATTATAAGTTCATAAATCAGAAGCAGAAAATAGATAGGCAAATATTTTGATAAAGTAGATCCTCAATCCATTTGCATTTCAATGTCCAATGTTAGATATTCTATGTGCGAGAATACCATTCAAAACTATATCACTTTTACTGTGTCATCCGATAACCTGGGGTAAGAAACCAGAGCTGATATAACAGGATTAATCATCCTGGGTAATAAGCTATCAGTGTTGATGTTTTTATACCAATTTAGTATTATCTTCTTTGTAATTAACAATATTTTTCTGTTTATACTCTTAGTATATATATATAAAAATTGTCTGACGGAACAATATTACATATAATGTCCAGCCCATATTACTACTACGAGGGTCCTGAAAATTTATATACATAGGTTTCTTTACTACTGTAGATGACCACTAAGAAAATGGTTTTAACGAATTATTTACATATAAGTAGTTTATAGTAAGTAGTAGTGCTGAATGATGGGATGATATATTATTTGAACATATGTCCAAATTTTATAAATAAATAAATAGTTATCATTTTAAAGACACATATTGACGTGACATTGGAAATATCTCACCGAAAGTCGAAACACGTGTAACGTTGGGTTCAGTGGCATATCAAAAAAGAGACATCAAAAATGGGACATAATGCAACCGCAATCTAAATGAAATCTAGTCTAGTCTAATCAATCACAGGACTAGTTACTATCTATAGAAATGTGTAAAATTTTTAAGTTTGTCAGTTCGAATGCAATGGTTAACTCTGTAATAAATACATACGAAGTAGAAAATTATTTACTTTAATATTTGATTTTTATTTTGCAAGTTATTCGTTTTTTTAATTAATTTCTCGATTTCGGTAGCTCATTCGTTGAGTTACCATTTCAAGTACCTTCCTTCGTTAATGTCTCGGCAGCAAAGCGTCGGGTTGTCACCGTTATGAGGGTGACAGATTGACCTCCAGTTTGACTAATCACGGCCAAAGCTGGGGTGGCATTTGGACCAGGTATACTCTCACTTGGGTGCCTCATGGTAACATTTATCCTGCTCGTTATTGTTGCTGTATTTTGTTAACATTTATTCATGACGATGATTACAAAGTCCATCAGTCAAATACTTAGTAAATTAGCTTAAAAAAACAAAAACAGTCCGGCAGTAAGTCGTTACCATGGATTAGGTGCTGACAACCAAATCATGATTTCACTGGGAATTTTGGAAGAACACGAAAATGCACATAATTCACCATTATATCATATTTACCATACTTCAGAACTTTCCTTGCATAAAATACAAAGTTAAACACTACTGAAATAATAAAATATAAGAACGCCACATTACATTTTGACATTTCTGCCAAAACTCCCTTTATTCTGGGTTTAGTATTATACAGTAGGAGACAATTCATGCGCAGTCGCGGGTAAATTATAGTTTTATACGTTCATTGATATAAGGTTATCTATATTATATTTTAAGTATTTTCTTGAAATAGTGTATCTTAAAAATTACCAGAACAGATTATAAAAAGAAAATATTTGTAAACAATTTCTTGAGTGTACAAAATAGCATAGTGCTTAAAGTCACGTGAACTGTCGCCGTCTTTATGTGTCAGCAATACGCTCAATAGCCTTGTATGGGGCACCAATAAGGGCCGATATTTTCAAACCTTTGGAAACGGCAGTAGTTAAGAGCGCCCAAAAAATTATGGCCGTAAGGGTGTGCAGAGGTTACCGCACGTTTTTACATGAGGTGGCCTATGCTCTCGCTGGATCCTCGGAGCTTTCTCCACGGAAAGTCAAGTTCAATTACATTGTATTAATTTCTCTTTCATAGGGAGTGCTCTGAGGAACTGTTGACTTGGTTACTTCGTTATCATTTTACCACTGTGGCAAGGTTCATCCATTTCACGTGGAAACATTATGACATTGACTGTACATTGCCAATGATCATGTTTCCCACGTAAATAAAAGATCTGGAATGAACTATCTGCTGCTGAGTGTCCCGAGTGCTATCACATGTCCTTCTTTAAACGAGGTTTATTTTAAGCACATTCTTTATAGAAGGCAGCGACTTAGTTCATCTGATATCGCGCAGGTCCATGTGCGATAGCATCACTTAGTATCAGGAGTGCTGCTTGCGCGAGTAATATGGCTTGCCTATTGCTACTTCACCGTAATGTAGTGTTCTTGGGGTTACATCAATTACAGGATTTCCATGTATGGATTTATCTTATTATCATCACTAATTAGCTAATTAGACACTCTGAAACAGGAAAATCTGTAGAAAACCACTACAATACTCTTTTGCCCGACCCAATGTTTGATACCACAACATCACAAGCCTCGTAGTGAACTTATGCAACCAAAACAACGAGGCGAGAAAATAACAATAAAAATGTATTAAAAATCGCAGCATAACCTGATAAGTTATAAATATGATAAGATTATATGAAAAAGACCTTCACAGATAGAAGGCCAGACGGAATTCCTTATTCAACAACAGCAAACACGCGTAATCAGTGCAAAAAAAAAAACAATAGTACATAGTATAAACTGATAAATAAATCAATAATATTGCTATTTATATAATCTTACTTTTGACCTCAGCAGTGATGTAATGCTATAGAACCTAGATTTCTTTGTTGATGAACTATGTTCAAATCTTATGTAGCCTGAACATTTAGGGTTATTACAAGATAGTTTAGGGAAAAATCCTCCTTGGACAGATAACAACAGGAAAGTTTGTCATCGATATTTATCATTCAACAGATTGATAAAATAAAAAATTTCAAGAGATAAATAGTTTATGAAGTAAATAATATATACAGGGTGTATCAGGTTATGGGACAACTGTTCGAGTATGTTGTAGTTTAACGGTCGTAGATCATAATTAGAATGTACATTACACAAAAAACAATATAACATAAAAGTTATAGTGATTTCAAAAAAATGTGTCTAAGAGTCTATGCCTTAAATGTTACGTATTATGTAGGCACGTACAGACAGAATACATGTAGGCATGCTTCGACAGTATAATTTCATTCATTTATACCTAGAATTGCGCAAACGCTTCAATGATATGTAGGTACAACGGCAAGCGGTCAACGCTCATAGGCCGATCAGCTGTTTTAAAGCGAAGCATAGGCCGATCAGTTGTTTTGCTTATGTGAGTGTAATCATTGATTTCTTCAATTTCTAATGAATATTTAACAAAGTATGAATATGTTGCGTATTAAGTACCATTGACTTTATACATTTTAATCAGATTTACACGAAAAAGCGATGACAAAATTGAAAACTTTACATGTCTCTAATTTCTAAACGAATCAATACTTTTCGTTCAAATTTTTTTATGGGTGCCTACCACTATTGCCTAGCCCCCTTTTGACCAGTTGCCCCATAACCTGATACAACCTGTATATATATATATATAAACTCATTTGCAAAAAAAACGGGCGGTTTTGATTTTCATTCATATTTAAAAAGATACAATACCAAAAAGGTTTCAATCGTTTGTACACGTTACTGGCCGGTTTTAAAAATGCTGTGGTATTTAAAAAAGTACGTTCTAAATTCAATTTTTCATTTGATGTTCATTTTTACAGAAAACCCCTTTTTATCCTACATTTTTGGCGCGAAGTTCCAGAAGTTAACATCGACTTTCATAACTTTTATTCAATTTTTATCGATTAATTTCATATCCTTGACTGTCAAAGCTTTATTTAATGCTGTTTGGCTGTATCAAAAATGGTAGATAAAGTGGTAAAAGCTACCAAAATTATCGCGCTGCTTGAAGAGGGTTGCAGCCAATGTTTCGTGGCTAGGAGGCTAAATGTTAGTCGCTCGACAGTCCAAAGGACCTGGCAGCGATATCAGGAGACTGGTTCCGTCGAGAGAAGGCCTGGTTCTGGAAGAAAACCATGTACCCAACCACGGGATGATCGTTTTCTTGTGAGTCGCGCATTGAGAAATCGCAAATCTTCGTATGTGGATCTTAAGAACAACCTCCAAGAAGTAAGAAATGTGCATATTAGTCTATGGACGGTCAGGAGGAGGCTTCTCGCTGCCAATATACGCAGTCACCGCCCGGCCCGCGGCCCCAAATTACTCCGTGAGCACAGAGTTCACAGGCTTAGGTTCGCTAGAAATTGTGAATCATGGACTCAAGACGATTGGAATAGGGTTTTGTTCTCTGATGAAGCCAGGATATCTCTGTTCGGTGAAGATCGACGTCGGCGAGTGCTAAGAAGACAAGGAGAACGCTTTGCAGAGGCATGTTTCGAAGAAATCACACCTTATGGTGGGGGCTCTGTTATGTTTTGGGCAGGAATAAATTCAATGGATCGTACAGAGTTAGTCTTCATTGAAAACGGCTCACTGACTGGGCATCGATACATAACGGAAGTTCTAATTTCTCATGCACAACCCGCATTGGCCGCTCTAGGTGAAGACTCGATTTTTATGGACGACAATGCTCGCGCCCACCGATCCCGCGATGTTAATGCGTATGTGCAAGAGGTCGGCATTCGTCGTTTGGATTGGCCAGCTCGAAGTCCCGACCTCAATCCCATAGAGCATGTCTGGGACGTTCTGAAACGGCGTGTGAGATCAGTACACCCGGCTCCGCAGACCATCAGAGAGCTGAAGAATGTGATTACTGCGGAGTGGGAACGTATTCCGCAAGCAAGTATCCGGGATATACTCGCTAGCATGCCCAGACGAATTCAAGCTGTGATTTTAGCTAGAGGGGGTCACACTCGATACTAAACATTTATCTGCTTTTACTTTATTAAAGAAAAACAAACAAAAAAACTTTTTTATTTTTACTTCATGAGCATATGCACTACTAGCGAATATACACTACTAGCGAGGTTTAGCATTATTTCCCATAAATTGTATCTAAATTTTATGAAATACTGATGAAAACGATTATTTTCTTATTAATTTAGCAAATTGTGTGGATAAAACTACCTATAATTATCAAACAAAGAAATATTAACATTTGAAATGGTTCATTGCTTAGGTGCCCGTTTTTTTTGCAAATGAGTGTATATATATATATATATATATATATATATATATATATATATATATATATATATATATATATATATATAATAATATATATATATATATATATATATATACATACAGTGAAGCAATGCAATAAATACCCGGTACTATGGAAGGCTAGCTGTGCCAACGTTATAAAAATCAAGAGATTATTGGGGCGCAAATATTTGAGGATATTTAAAGTCTATTTCGTAAGCAATTTTATACATTAAGGGTAGTTTTGTTATTACATAGCTTCAGTTTTAAAGGAAACCTCGTTCTAAGTTTATATCTACAGTCACGTGGATCTAGAGTATATACTTTTGAATGGTAGATAAAAACCGCACACAAGGTCACAATAGTCAATAGTTTTAGACACAAAGCGGCCCACTTTTTCTACTCACCAGAAAATTTCGACATAAGTCTGAAAGTGAGGTCATATCTATGCACTTGTCACAAATCATATTGTACCTAATTATATAACAACTGTTTTACTTAATTTATTACCTGTTAGTGTTGTGTATTAAGGGATCTAAGAATTGATTGCAAGAAAAGGAAACTCGAAAAAAAACATATATTAATAAAGAAAATAATATATAATGTTAATCAAACTATCTGCCGCAATAGAGTATTTCCACAATTCGCGAGTATCACAAGGAATTATCGGGGCTAATAAAATGGTCCAGTACCTTGCTTAGACTATTCTACCTTGCTTAGTACATCTAGGTGGTAAGTGAAAGCCCACCGTTGTTATCCTCTGACTATGGGTCACATCATGTTATCCATTCTCCAAAATTAGTACAAATGATGAAAGGCACATATACGTTAGACGTAAATAAAGCAATGAAATAAAAATAGTCTCTATTCTATTACAAAAATGCTATTCATTAAT
Source organism: Lymantria dispar (assembly GCA_032191425.1). Classification (NCBI taxonomy): domain Eukaryota; kingdom Metazoa; phylum Arthropoda; class Insecta; order Lepidoptera; family Erebidae; genus Lymantria; species Lymantria dispar. The sequence goes on along the minus strand of CM063444.1, from coordinate 24,416,141 downwards.
TAATACATTAGGTATTCATTAATTTATAGCATTATAAATGCTACTTAGTGCTTTATTTGAAACTCTGTTAATAGTATTTTATTTATGTCGTAGACATTTAATACTCATTAAATCGAATATAACATTTATTTAACGTTTAACGCAATGATTTGTGCGCGTATAATTTAATGAAAATATATTTTGTATTCTGTATTCTATTTCTAATTTACAGAAAAATATTGTATTCTGCATAAAGACATCCAAATACTACTTTTAATTTTTACGAGTTAATGTTTTGTCTTCTCTTCCCATTTAATTTTTCTATTGAATACGTGCGTATTCAATAGAAAATAAACTTAGTGGTGGAGATAGGAAAATAAACTTTCCCCACCACACTGGCCATATGTTTTTGCATTTTTTTAGGATACGTAAGAGAAAGGAATGCGTAGTGACCATTGTATTCTTGCTTTGTCACCACACAGATAAAGTCCGGCATGTAAATGAGTCAATACATATTTAGAGATTTTAATATTATTTTTACTACATAACTATTTACAATACCCCGCTCCCATATTCTGTTCCTACGCGTCATGTAGCCTATGTATCTTCGCAGTATTTACATTAACCTTTCCAGTGTTTATATTGGATTCAAATAAACTATATTGGATAATGATCTCTATACGAATAGAAATTTATTTACAATTTCATGTTTTATTTTGCGCAAAACTGTAATTATTTTACTAAAATAATATTAACTAGATCACTCCCTACAATATTAGCTATCTATAGCTATAATGAATAGATTAACAAAGAGATATTTTCTTTTTTTTTATTAAATGTACCTTTGAACTCTCTTTAGCATGCCATATAAAATAACAACAATATAAAGAGTTTTTTCAGACTTTAATTATATTTATTTAATATAGTTATTTAATGATGGTGTATTTATTTAACGCGAAAACTGAAATTTATTAATTATATGTCTAAAGTATATTGTTATGTAGAATTATATTATTCTTCCATTGTAGTACATTCTACATAATCTATAGATACCTCAATGCTAATATGTATATGTAATCTGCCTGCATTCTGCATCACTTAAGACCGTTGCAGTACTTTATAAATATAATAATATTTATAAAAAAATTAATTACTCTATATGTATTTAGAACGGCCATGAGTATTGTTCCTACTGTGGCGGTGACGCCAATTAGCATAATGTAACTATGAGAGCTAATCGTATGTTGTGACGCACGTGTTCGTACAAAATTGTTTAAATATTCCGTGTAGATAAATATCAAACGTGTTCTACTGAATAAGTGTTGACCCTGAACTCAACGACCTCCTTAGTGGTGATTATTAGAACCAATTGTTACCATTGCTGGTCAGTCGTTTCTCAAAATCTAATCGAATAGATAATACTTTAATGTCTTTATTGCACTTCCAGTCAGTCCACCGGACATGTATTTTAAAGATATCACTCGATTATGTTGTTCTTTTTTATTAGCCCATATATTTATGTATCACTATTTGCTATGGACATACTTCGCAATTAACTCGTGTGGGAGTTTTGGTGATGCCTTTAGTATCACTGAACCACATTACGTGCATTCCCATTAATTTTCTTGACGGTGAAAGAGTGTGTATATATATTACCTATAGGTTGGCGATGACAATCGGCGTTGTAAGTTTCTTAGAAGAGAACTGCATCGAAGAGAGCTGGACAAATGATCTATTCTATATTAACTTTCGCCTATTGTCTAGTTTTACGAAATGTAATATAAATCTGTCGAAAATACATAACTGCGTATTCTAAAAGTTATCAGCATAATTTATTTGTCGGTATACTATGATCGTAAATGTATCTGGGTATATTCCGATGTTTACATGAAATTTAGACGTATTTCAATAAAACAAAAGATAAATATAAAAGATATCTTAATGATTTTTGATGTTTACGTCTAGTATTATATCTATATATTGTTTTGATTTATTTATTTTTAAATCCACGTATCATTATTTGTATGGTTGGGTGTAGAGTCCTTTCAGTTATCTTGCTTTTGCACTACCAAATTTCTGATTTCACATTATTATGTGAGTCCGAAAAGATCTAGCCTAGTGTCGTCTGTTGGTCACAATTTTAGTCGAAGCTCGGCAAAACTCGAAACCTGTGTATTTACTGTAAAAGAACTACTCTTTGCTCTAAGAACTTCGTCCTCATATCGAAATCATAAGGAAATTACTCCCAGACTCAATATAATCATAACAAGAGAAGGATAACTCGAAATAAAACCCTAAACTAACACGTATAATCAAGTAGTATTAGGTCAATTTCTTTCCTATAATGGAGGAGGCCTGAGCCCAACAGTGGGACGTATGTATTTGAGTTGAAATGATGATGATGGTGAATCAATTCACGATCGTACACAGAAATATCTTGCATGGAAGCTAAACCCACACGAGTCGTACGGGAAGTCGTAGCGCTCTACGCCATATGCTGAGTCAAGTTTTTTAAAACGAATGTATTTATCAAAATGGGTACATTACACAATTGTATAATTTGAAAGGTTTGCAATTCAATTGTATTTTTTTTTGACGATTGTTTACATCAGAATTTTCGACTGGGTGAACCGATTTTGATGGTTTTTTTAAAGCTGGTGCTTGTCGTGTGATACAATTTCAATTTGGTCCAGTGACTGGCAATGACATCCATGAGAAAACCATATATTTATTGAAATTGTTTTTTTTTTGATGATGTTTTTATAGGCATTGCTATTGACACATCGTTGAAATTATAACACATTCTTACTTAGATGCTAATTAGGGCGGTTTAATTAGTGCATTTGTACATTTACTGATGACGATCGAATAAAGGGAACGATGCTTGACACTGTGCGCGTCAGTCATAGATTTCTACGTAAGGAATGCTACAAATGATTTATGTCACGTTTCAATATGATTTCATTGAAGATATTACCATTCAGGATTGCATTCCTAATTTTTATATGAATGTTACCCCGTATGGTGAATTTAAGAATGCGGTGTATCACCAATGTTTACATTCGTATGAGAGCCGTAAAAACTAACTGAGCGACCAGACGAATAGATAGCAAGATCTTCTTCTTGCTTTGGGCAACTTATAATATCAACAGTAACGGCGCCGGACATAAAGGGGCGCCGAAAGCACCACTTTATATCCCCTCGCTCATTGAGTGAGGCCTACGTATTCGTAAATGCCCTACGTTTAGGGCAAATTTGTTATGTTGGCTACACTAGAATGGAACGCAGTGTTCAATTCGTTCGATCGAGGCACTGCATGCAGTTCATTTACCGCCAATCTCCGACCATAGAGAAACACATTTTCTATCTCTTTTTTACAAGCTTTTATTTAGTTTCACCTGTCCCGTTGTCTGTAATCAAATCTTGCAAGTTAAATCTGATCCACTTCAAGGTTTCCGATTGAGCTGAAATTTTACATGCATGTATAAATCGGATGACAATGCAATATTATTGTGACATAAAGCTGATCTGATGATGGATCTGGCAGCTGGCCATAGTAACTCCGTAATTAAACTACGCAACCCCATCGAGTTTGGGCTCATTGGATTCATCTTGACGAGTACTTTGATACTATATGGTAACCAGGGTCTGATGGTGGACCTGGAAGCGGGCTATAGAAACTCCGTAATTAAAGAACGCAACCCCATCGTGTTTGGGCTCATTGGATTCGTCTTGACGAGTACTTTGATACTATATGGTAACCAGGGTCTGACGATGGACCTGGAAGCTAGCCATAGGAACTCCGTAATTAAACGACGTAACCCCATCGAATTTGAGCTCGTTTGATTCGTCTTGAAGAGTACTTTGATAGGTACTATATGGTAACCAGGGTCTGATGATGGACCTGGAAGCTGGCCATAGAAACTCTGTAATTAAACGACGAACTCCTATCGAGTTTGGACTCGTTTGACTCGTCTTAACGAGTATCTTGGTTGGCATGAATATGCAATTCCAACAAATTTGGGCAAAATTTGGTTCCATTTGTTATGAATGTGCATTATGTCTGATTGATTAGATGAATGACCCAATACCAAGGTGAGCACGTGCCGAGGGCTGAATGGTATGAGGGTGTATAAACATTTCATATCGCTAACGTTGCGCCTCAAGGTACCAGGGCGAACCCTATTATGCTGAAACCCTTATCCCTCTACAATTAAACTCCGTTATTCAATTCGCTTGTACAATTTTGGTATACTGGGGTTTTTGGAATCATCACTTAAAAGTTCAAAATTGTTCAAGTCTGTAAAACGGGAGAGATAAATAACATTGGTTCGCAACCTGTTTAGAAGAAAGATAACTCCAAAATCAAATCCAGAACTGTGTTTCGTAAGGCACAAGAAAGCTTCAAGTTGAATTGAGATGAACAGACTGAGGAACAACCTGGGTGTGGAAATAGGTATTCGTATTTACTTAGTGTGAGTTATATAAGTGCGCTATATAGAAAAATAAGCTTTAACCTTAAGAGAGATTTTCTTGTGTAGATAATCAAGTTAATTAAATAACTTCATGTGATTAATTTTAACTATAACATACTTTTAAACAAAGTAAATACGAGTTCTTAAATCTCGCGACAAGCTATTATGATATATAAATTGTGTAATGACGTTATCCGTGGATAGTAAAAGTTTTAAAGTTAAAGTATAAATTTGTCTTTTTAGAGCATTTAAATGAAAGCTTGTTTTTAAAAAGTTCGTGGACGCACTTAAGGTTATTTTATAATAAATGAATGCAGTAATCTCTACAGTGAACAGACATAGATCTCAGTAAATGCACAGAAATGATGAAAAATGCTGCACTTTCTTTAAAGAATATAGAAAGACAGGATTTAAAAGTGCCATTTTAACTGCGAAGGAACTGACTAAAGAACTAGAAATTGAACCTGTGTTTAAAGCTACCTCAAGATTTCAATTTGTTAAGCGTCAAGTTGATGAAATTGCCCGTGATGAGCCTAGGTATAGGCTCTCTCCAGAAAAAAAAACATGTGGCACTCGGGGATTGCCGCGGTAAAGCTATTGCATAGCATTTTTTATCAACTTATGCAATTATAATTATTTTTTTATTTATGCAGTATTTTTTTTTCTTTGATATTAATTCAAGTTTTTTCTTTGATATTAATCCAAGTTACACTTGAGCGTGGTGACCGATAAGAAAACAAATGACTGTATGTCATTTGTTTTCTTATCGGTCTAGTAGTAGTTTCATCTAGTGGTAGGACCACACTGTCGACAGTTATCTGTCTACAGCCGCGGGCCGGTCCGTCCGGGGTAGTACCACGCTCTCGCAGAAAATCGACGTCTGAGTAGTAGCAATTTGTTACTGCGCTTCGTTCGGTGAGTGAGAGAGCCAGAAGCCCAACTTTCTGAGGGTGTTTGCGTGTGGAGGGTTTTGGTATCACCGAGCCTCAATGCACGCATTCACACTCCCTTCACTTTCTTCGCGGTAGACAGCGGCCTTGTAAAAGTCTATGAGCGGCAGCAATACTTACCATCAGGTGTACTGTCTGCTCGTTTGCCAACGTTTGCAATAAAAAAAAAATTAAAAAAAAATGTATAACAATAAAGGCGGTTTGGATTACCACTGTCATCCGCTGAAGATCGTTGGAACCGTTAGAAAACGCGCGAAAACACTTTTTGACGTAAGCTACGCAAAGCGGTGGCACGTGTGCGCACACGAAACGGACGAACGCAGAATGTCGACGACCGTCACACCGAACGCTCGGCCGAGCCGCCGCCACCCGCTTACCATGTAGATCAGCCCGAGCTACATGGTAGGCGGGTGTTAGGTTTTATTTTCTTTGGGAATTTCTAGATGCGGTCGCCGCACTTAAAGCCCGCGATAAAAGCTGTGCAATAGCTTAAAAATTAAAGTTGAATTTTTCAACTCTCTCTTAGACACTGTTTTAATTTCAGTTAATGAAAGATTTGAACAGTTAAGTAAAAGTGGACTCGGAATCTTGGTCTTTTTTGTACAATATAAAACAAATTCCTGAATAAAATGACCTTATCAAACACTGCGGTGACCTCCAATTGAAATTAACTATAGACTTTAAATCAGATATATATAGTTATATGTTGTGTGATGAACTGAAAGACTTACAAAGTCTGAAATCTTTTTTGCCTATTCAGAATGTGGTTTACCCCTTGCTTATGTTTTAAAATTTATCAAAGACTGTATCCAAATGTATGGATAGCATTACACATTTTATTGAGTGTACCTGTAACAGTTTCTAGTGGGGAGTCTGAGGAGAGAAGCTTCTCTAAGCTTAACCTGATAAAAATTTATTTGCGATCGACAATATCCCAATCTAGATTGACGAACTTGGCAACTTTGTCAATCGAGAAAGAAAACGCTGAAAACATCGATTTTGAGAACCTTGTCAAAGAGTTCGCCGATAGAAAGGCGAGAAAAGTAAAATTTCGTTAGTTTTATATATAAATGGTTATTTTTTTGAATAATTGATTATTGTTTTAAACAAATGGTTATTTTATTATACACATTGCCTTTTTTGTATGAAATTGAATTGTAGTTAGAGGGAGCCGCAAAAATTTCACCCAGGGCGCTGGTAGAGCTAAAACCGGCACTGAATATCAACTAGTCTGTTATACGGGGCGATTTTGGTATTATTCGCCTCACCTTACAGAAGGACCAACCTACCCAAGGAGATCCTCCTTGAGGTAGCTGCGTGGAGCGAACCTCTCTTTTTCTTCCAATATAGTTGAGGGAGTGATGGTTGTTCTAGTATTTAACACACGATCGCTTGCCGCAAAATGATAGATGCAGAATGCTATGGAATTCGACCCCAACCATAATCTTTTTGTGATTATATAAGGTATTTTATGATTTGAATGGTATCACACTGGAGCTAATACTTACTAAAATATTGTATACAATTTTATATAAATGAAGTTGGTAGAAAAGTAATTGTAAAAAAAAATAGACAAACCTGCTGAGTTTCTTGCTGGATCCTCTCAGTATAGGTCACGTTCCGATCTAATGTTATTTTACTGTATTAAGTTAAAATGTCTAAATATGACAATACTATGTAAGTATTCTCGCTGGCTTCATCATCATCATTATCGTCTCAACTTATATGTCCCATTGTTGGGCTCATGCCACCTCCACTATGGGAGGAAAATTGACTTATTGCTCCACGCTGGTCAAACGTGTTGGAATAGGGTTTTATATCGAGTTTTCTTGCATAAATGTTATCTACATATTATAATACCTTTTCAACTTCTTTTCCGACACCCATGGGTAAGAGAGAGGGTGCTTACCCGTAACGCAGTATTTATATACATGATAAATAATATAGAATTTAGAAAGGACTATGTCTAGCAATAAACATCTATAGCCTAAGGACTATCTATAAAAACGGATAACCACCAAACTATTTAAACCAATAATAGGCGCTTCAAACGATTAATATTTATGTATATTGAAGTAATATGAAATTAAATAAATCTAATATAAATAATAGCAATACAATATATGTACCTCTCGGTACCGCCCCATTCATGACCGTTCGTAGGCCTTGAACTATGGTACAGACGTGCTTAGATTTCATAACATGATACATAATAATGTTATGTGCAACAAATTTACTGTACATAAAAGAGCTTGATTATATAATTTCATAGTACCTATTCATTCTATTATAATTAGTAGGTACTACACCGAGGTTATTGCTCTTTGGAATAAGATTTACAAGGAATGTAATAATTATACGTATTATATTACGTACATAATGCCAATAAACTTTGAATTATATTAAATGAATGAAGTGATTCATGAGTTTATATTAAAAGCCCTACGTTAACATAAAATGTATATTAATTCATGTAAACACTTCAATACATGTAACCTATTTAATAACAAAATGATATAATAATTTACTGGTAAAGCACACCATTGAGACGAGTAAGACAGAAGAAGATGAAAGGAGTTGTTGCTCGTGGGTATCATAAAAGACGACCAAGGATATATCAGTCCTATACCAATATATCTGAGCAGAACAGCATGGTATAGTAGGGCAAATACTCTCCCATTGTTAAAGAATCCCGAGCCCAACAGTCTGACGTATGTAGGCTGTGTACGGCAGCCAGGTCGTCAAATCTAATAGCCGGACAGACCAGCCAGTTTGGCCAGACATTTGGGTAGAAAGGCCGGACACCCTACATTATTAAGTATTTTGTGTTTTAGTATTATTGGGGACGACAAAAAAATGTATGTAAAATTAAGCTTTTTGGATTATTATGACAACAATCGACTCGTCTGCGCTCGGCCACGCTCGGCGCTAGCTCGTTTACGAAATGTAAAAAGCCGGACAAGCCGGACACCGATTATTTTGGCCGGACACGCAATTAAAAGGCCTACCTTTGTCTGGCTTTATCCGGACGCCTGGCAACGCTAGCTGTGATGATGATAATGATGAAGGAATATAATATGCATATATTTTTTTTTTTATTGCAAGCAGTGGCAAACGAGCAAACAGTACACCTGATGGTAAGTGTTGCTGCCGCTCATGGACCTTTACAAGGCCGCTGCCTACCGCGAAGGGAATGAAGGGAGTGTGAATGCGTGTGTAATAATATAACAATTATGCAAGAAAATAAGAACACAAAATAAAATCCTATACCAACCCCTCTGACCCACGTGGTGTAGGAGGTCACTTTCCCTGCTATTGTAGAAGGCTGAAGGCTTCGAGCTCGAGCTCATCAGTGGACCTAAATAAGCCGAGACGACGATGATGAGTATTTGGGCTCCAGGAATGTGCTCAAAAATGAATGGATGATACGGTGATTCATTATAGAATAATGTTCTTTAATTTTAATGTAGGTGCTGCGCATAACAGCGTAGATGACGTCGCACTTAAGATATTGAACTAGCGTGCCAAGTGTTGCCGGTTCAATTCCCACATACAAAGGTTTGTGCAAGAACATTGTTTTGTGCGATCCATAAATTTATGTTCTGAGTTTGGGCGAATTTTATTCCCGTTAATTTTATATTTGTAAAGCCTTCCCTCGCCATGTAGTGACGGAGTAAGTAGGAAAATTCACCATCCCTATCTTATTCCTGGGTGTCGTAAAAGACGACTAAGTGATATCATACGTATATAATGTTTTTACAAGGGAAGGTATACTCGACGTAAAATCTTATGAAAATCCGATATTTTCGTATGTTCCTAAGTGCAGTATTGCCCTAAAAGAAATGTTCATCGGTGAGAGCGTCTTGATTATCATAAATTACATTTATCGCCAAAAATATCGTTAATTTACGTCTTACCCTGTCCTGTGCTGTGTGATAGCAGTTAAGAATACTACCAAGCCCTACTTTATTAATTGGTGTCATAAATGATGACTAAGACTCCATCTGATGCCATCTGGTCAACGATTACATTCCCAAAGAAGGTTGACGTGATGCAAGCGGCTAGTCATAAAACTATTGCCAATAAATTTTTCAAATATGTACTTTGAAAGAAATTAAGTTGACGCCAAACAGTTGGCATAAGTATAAGGTGATGATGACTTGTAGTCTAAAAAATTAAAATTTAAAATATATCTAATTCAACCACTGTTAGGCACAAAAGGAGGCTAAACACGAGAAGGGCAATTGTTGACTATTATACTGCGCTAAGCATTAAATGGTTTTATATAGATGTCTTCTTTTTCTTCTGTGATATCGTACGCTTATACTCTTTTTCTCTACACTCGTTTCTTACACCACTCTGGAGAAAAAGGGGATGATAAATTGTATTCTTTTACTTACTGCACAACAAACTTTAAGCATTTTTATTTAGTAATATTTTACTAACGCCATACACGCAGAAGGAAATTTAAGTGGTTGCCAACGAAGACAAGGTACCGGTGGCCTACTCACATGGCGATAGTGAGATACGTTAACCGCAATTTATGGCGTTTCATGTTCCCCTTTTCGTTTGTTCTGGGCGAATCGGGTGAGGTGTAATGATACCATAGGCTATCCCAAAAAAGAAAAAGGAAATAGCGACATTTAAGGATTCAAGCGCGATCTATTAATATTATATAATCAGTGCTGTAATTCTATCGTATATTTAAAATAATGCTAAGTTGTAAATAACGACAGTTTTATATGATGTAAGCAATTCCTCTTTGGAATGTCATTTTCATGTTTATGTTTTTCCTGTTTGCTTTAATTTATTAATGTTACAAAATAACATATTGCTATATACAGTATTAGAAGCTCCAAAACGTCCTTATAAATATTTTGACGATAAAATTATAAGTTAAAATTATGTATAACCAAATCAATGTTTCCTGGTTCCTCGAACTATTAATCTAAATTAAGTTTTAAGAGAAATCCTATAAACACCATTATACAAAAATATTTAAGTATAATTTACCTACAGTTCTGTCTTTTTTTGTAAGCTATGGTATGAAGGCACGCCGTCCGTTCCGTCCGAGGCGATTAAAAAACAGCGTACGGCCTCATAACCCACCGTACGATACCTGCACTAGTCGAAACGAGAGAACCCTGTGGCGCCAACCCAACCATTGCATCAGTTTCGACCGGAAGACCTCGACGGTCCGAACACCGTACCAAGTATTCTCCAGCTGGACTGCCCAACGGATAACAACATCCTGGCGAGTGTCACCCCTCCAGGTAGCCATCTCGCTGAGGGAGACTGTGGCACCCCCTGCCCGCGTCGCCGACATCTGGCAGTAGAGTCCGGCAGGGGAGTTTCTGTCGTCATCACAAGAAAGCCCATTGACGGCTGGTTAGGAACCTCGCCCACAATGGTGCGCCACCCCCGGATGTTATAGCGGGTCGGCACATAGGGCTGAGTTCGTCCACACTCCCCATTAGCCAAGAAAAAGCATACATAACGTCGACAAGCTGCTTAACTAGTCGATGGAAATGCTTACGGAAGCATGAGTTCCCGTTTAGCATTAAACATTAGTACTTCATATAAGCCCGGATGATGATGGCAACTGACTTGACGGTGATCGATGCGCCAGTAAGGGAACTGATGCAAGGTCCTTCAAACAGTAAAACCTGCGCCTTGCCCAGCGCCCTCAACCTCAGCGCCTTGATCCGCCTGACAATCTCCTCGGTGCTAGGTGCTAGCCTCCTCTAGCATCCAATCCCGGGCTGTAACGAATATTTCGTCAACGTAGACTACGTTCGGAATACTTTCATCGACATCCTGATTGTTATCCGGCAAAGGTATGACTGGGAAAGTGCCCGCCGTGGGAGCTTGAAGTTGAAGTCCTCCAGCACGAAGACTTAGCCCGACGCCGTCAGCGTATCGAGGACTTTGCGGAGGACGTGATTAACCGGAGACGGAGTCTCCTCGACATCCTCGACGCTATCTTAGCCGCACGCCGAGTAGAAATAATGTCTCCACAGAGTTGAATGCCAAACTGCTGCAACCCTTGTGTAGGACGCGCTTCTGCACCTTCAAGAACGAAGCCTCATACCTTATGTTCAGATCCGGTTCAAGAACTTTCGGCGGCCTCAAATCTCTGCCGTCCACGGGACATTGCTCAGGGTACACCACGACTACGTGTTTCGGGGTCGCATCCTTGAGTTCTTTGCCTATAATAATTGAATTAATGGTCTATTTTACCACCTGATCATCAAGTGTCTTTTCTCTGAACTCTTAGCACCTACCTATTTAATGTAGAAATTATCGGTGTCATTTTATAAACAGAATTTGATTTCGTAGTATTCTTAACCACCAGTTATAATCACTAAAATTATATAGATATTATAGTTACTAAAATAATCGCCAAGTCGAGTAAAAACGCAAAACTGCCGTAACATACTTTTCTCGAAGCAATTCAGGCCATTTTCAACTAAAATAAATCATAGGAGCAAGCACTCATCGAAATTATCTACAAACGCGATGAAATTTATAAAACGTCGTGAAATTTAACACGGATCGTACCATGGACATACCAAGTATAATTCTTCGAATTTATAATCAGTAAGTATATGTAGGTTCAAATTCTTATATGTATATCATATTCAACATACCAATAACTGCGTGTTTTTTCATTTATCCTTAGGTATATCTGTGACTTTTACAAGGTTGTTAATCACGTAATATCTATCTCATGCGTTATATCAGTAAATCAGCCGCGAAAGGCCAATGATATATCGATAAGCAATTGTTCATATAAATATAAAATCTGTTATAAAAACATTTTTCATTCAGTTGGCATATTTTAAATAATGGAATGAATAAACTAAATTTATATATATGTATAAAAGAAAGTCATGTTAGTTACACTATTTATAACTCAAGAACGGCTGTACAGATTTGACTGAAAATTGGTGGGGAGGGAGCTTCGAACCAGGAGATAGACATCTTTTTTTTTTATGGGTGGGCTATGGTAAGCGCACGCGCGGTCCAGTCCGTCCGAGGCGATGAAAGGACGGCGCGCGGGCCCATAACCCATCCGTACCCACGTCACCTTGTTGGGCCGACCACCGGAGCAGATGTGACTTGTCGTCAGTGGTCGGCCCGAGGAGACGGACATAGGATATTTTTTATCCCGTTTTTCTTCTTCTTCTTTTAAATGGCAATAAGCTACATTCTTCTTCTTCTTCTTATTTAATGGCAATGAGCTACAATAATATGAGCTATTGGTGCCAGTGTCGAGTATATTGATTATTATTCACGTCTTTAGTCTTAGTCTTTCAGTCAGTCGTTAACATGACTTGGTGCTGATATCCAAGTCATGCGTCTCTGAAAATTTGGGCAGAATGTCAAAATGCACGCAATTCACTTTTATATCATTTTCACTGCATTTCAGAATTTTATCTGCATTATATTATATAAAATATCAGCAAAATTATTCAATATAACACTTTAAAACACTAAAATAATGAAAAGAATATAAAAGCGCTACATGACATTTTGACATTCGCGTCAAAAATCTAAGCTACATTCTTCTTCTTCTTGCTTTAATGGCCTTAGCAGCATAAGTGTGCTACCAAAGCTACATTCTATCCCGTTCGATCGCGTTCCCGTGTGACATGACATAAAATGTCAAATAGATTTTTTTTGTTTCTGTTTGTCCATTCGGACAGGCAAATGGATCAAAGCCCATACAGCCAAGTCTGAAACAATTTTATTCATATTATTTATTTAACATTTCTTTATATAGATTAGCTTATTTATAGTCTTTGTCCGTCAGTAAGTCAAGTCGTTACCATTAATTAGGCGCTGAAAACTGAATTAAATGTTTTCTCTAGGAATTCCGGCGGAATATGAAAATACACGTAAACCACTCTTATATCACATTCACCACACTTCAGCACTTTAACTGCATTATATTACATAAAATATCAGCAAAATTATTCAATATAACACTATAAAACACTAAAAAAATGAATATAATACAAAGAAATCAATAATCAGTAATTTGTATTCTCTTTGAATCATCATTGACAATGCCGAGACCATGACGATCAAATCTCTCCCGACAAAGCCGTAATGGTTCTTCCATTAGAGACTATATTTTTGAAAAGTTAGAAAATATATTTATGAAAACAATTATGGCGGTACGAAGTTCGTCGGGTCAGCTAGTACTAAATAATTATTTAGTATTACTAATATAAAATAAAACTATTTTTACAGATTTTGTAGTGTTTATATTAGTGTTACTTCAGATTTCGAACACTTTTGGGCAATCATAGTCAGGAGAGGGCCATAGATTAAAATTATATACCTGATGGGGAGGACTAGAAAGTTTCATGCCCAACAACTCATCGTTATTACAGATTTTTATTTTTCCGCTTACAATTTTTAAATATTAATCCATATTTTTATAAAAAGGTAAGTGCAATATAAAAAAAAACGACTCTATAAACCGAGGGTCGATCCGTCCGAGGTAGTATCACGCTCTGGCAGAAAATCGACGTCCGAGTAATAGCAATTTATTTCTGTGCTTCGATCAGTGAGCGAGAGAGCCGAAAGCACCACTTTCTGAGGGTGTTTGCATGTGCTGCGTTTTAGTGATACATTTAGTATCACCGAACCTCATTGCATGCATTCACACTCCCTTCACTTTCTTTGCGGTAGGCAGCGGCCTTGCAAAGGTCCATGAACGGCGGCAGACTTACCATCAGGTGTACTGTTTGCTCGTTTGCCACCGTTTGCAATAAAAAAAGTTACATATATTCATTTTATAGTAATAGTAATTAAAGCAAATCTACTGATATATTTTGGAAAAGAAAGAAAGTAAATTATTTTATTTTGTTACCTCACATTTTCCCCAAGCTATAAATTTATATGAGACCAATAATATACATGAGGCCAAAATATGGTATCTGACTCAGCTGTTGCTGAGACAACATGGTTACACTAGCGCTGATATTCTGACAAATCCATGACAGATTTAGTGAAGTCACTTATGTCAAATCAAGTATTAAATGTGTGAATCTTATATCTTTAAATGAGCAATTCTTGTATATATATATATATATATATATATATATATATATATATATATATATATATATATTCAGGATCTCGGAAACGGCTCTAACGATTTCGTTGAAACTTGGCATACTAGAGGATTCGGGTCCAAAAAATCGATCTAGCTAGGTTTTATTTATAGAAAATGTTGTTTTGTCCGTGTTTTTAGCAAAATAAATAATGACATTAAATTTTAAAAGAATATGAATTCAAATTTTGATAGTAACGTCATGAGTTACAACAGCTCAGATGGCAAGGTGACAGGCTTTAATTTTGGTATTTTTTCAATCAAACAGCATCGGTTCGAATCTCGGTGTTATTATTATTCTCTTTTTGTAATTTTTTATATATTTTTCATTATTTATTTTTTATTTTTTAGTAATATATATCTAAATAAATTTGATAAAAATATGCCGAGCGAAGCTCGGTCAACCAGATATTAAAGACTTATATGGGATATACATATAATGGGATTATATTATTTTACTATTTATACATAATTCACTATATCGCAGTGCCTTTTCCAAAATTTTAAACATTAGCACTTAGAATAATAACTTATAGAAGGTAAGTTCGCGCACGAAAAGTAAAGCATTTCAATTGGAGCCTAATGGGGCTTACGCCGGAAACTTTTCGTAATGTACAAGGTTACTGGACTACGCGTACGTACGCAACTCTTAAAAATAAATAGGTAATTATGACGGTTTGTGCATTCAAATGATGTCACAACACATTCGAAAAACATAAAACGATTTTTAACATTACTTTTAAAAGTATTTCGACAATTTATGATAATAATAACAAAATTTGATTTCATAATTTGTATAGTGGTGTGTGTGTACGAGTATAATCGCCTGCACGCATGTAGTATTTTTAGATTCAAGTTTCGATTGTTCAAAGTACCGACACTATACTTCTATACGTTATTATTCTAAGAATTAGCATCAAAGATGGGTTAGATCTGTCCATGAAGGAAAGATCTGTTGGTAGATCGGGAGTTGGCTGATCTCTATACAACGTATACACATGGCCCCGAGTTCCTACACCAGCAGTTAGCTGGCCGAAAATATACACCTAATTCTGTACATGAACTTACGTGTACATTATACCCTAAATATTTATTTTTTGTTGACATTAGTCCCTGCGATTGTTAAACAGTCGACAGAATATTATTAACAAATTAAGTTAGTCTTGGTATATAAAATTGTGCTGTTAACCTACTATATTTCACTAATTACTTATAATAAAGTAGGTGTTATTCATAAATTTATCTGCATATTTAGGTGACCTGGCGCGAAATATTTAAATTATCGGCTAAGTGGCTACCATGAAGTAATTAACTATTAGCGAATAAGTGAATCATGCTGAAAATATGTATATTAAGATTACATTATTATTAATTTAGACGATGTAAAGCCTTCAATGAATAAAACTGCATGCAAACCCTCTATGTTTGCCCTCAAACCAGCTAAATCCGCCAGCTCTAATTATTCCAAATTAAAGTTGGACTATATTGTTACGTTGGCCAATCGTTAGCGGTAACCAGTACCTTGCGTTTACTTCTAATTCTCTTTCTTTCATAGGCATTATTATTTACTGCCCACTTTGGCAAAAGATAGAGACACAAGGGCAAAAGAGGAGGCGTGAACTGTATTCAAATGCCGTCACCACATAGAAAAACCTTAAGAAAAATTAGCAATGGCAATGTCACGGTCGATTGTATGATATACAAATCCATATGCAACATGTTTTTTTATTTCCACTTACGTAATATGTAGAAGACATGTTATACAATTCTCATATAAATTAGAATAAAAATAAGATAATACCATCAAAAACAAAACTTGTAAAAAAAGCCAGGCCTCGCAACAGAGTTCTTCTACCATAAAAAGTTGTGAGATCCATGTTATACCAAGTCGGTTAACTCATTCAGTCCCTGCTTAAGGGACCTTTCTTCTTAAGTTATTACGTAAATAGCTAACCTAACAACTTCTTATAATGACTATATCAATATTAAAGATCTTTTATGTTTTAAATAAATAGATTTACTTGGCAATCGCACTATGTTTAGTACAATTTAATATAATATGTATTACTTGTGAGGTACATTGTGTTTTTATGCGATGCGATGTACTAATTTGGGAGATTTTAGTACAATTTCATAAGTCATGTCTCACTCTTGCTTTTTCATTCCGTTGATTGATCATTTTACAAGTTATCTTTGAACATATTTATATCTAGGTATCTGTCTACACCTATTATGCCAATCATCATTCAGCCTATCGCCGTCCATTGCAGAACATAGACCCCCCTCATGGTTCACCATAAAGTGCGGCACTGTGGCACCCGCATCCAACGACGCTCAAGGGTAACAGAGTTGCCATGAGTAGGGCTCATTTGTCTTCGCCATATGAGGCATAATGCCGTAATCGCCAAGTTTGGTAGGCGGGTTGGTTTCGCAGTGAGATATCATACATTTCCCCGGCAAGATCTGCTGCCCACTCTCCTGTTGAATCTTTTTTTTTAAATGACAATACCTTGCACTAAGGGAATAATAATCCTTATATTGTGGGGGACTTTACAAACATATAATTCATCATCGCATCATCGTCGCAGCCCTTATTCGTCTCACTGTTGGGCTCGGGCCTCCTCCAAAATGGGAGGGAATTTGACCCACTGTACCATACTGGTCAGACATGTTGATATAGGGTTTCATTTCGAGTTTTCCTTCTCTTGCACAGATGATATGTGCATATTATTTCTCATAGTCGTCTTATACGACATCCACGGGCAAGATAGAGAGTGGTGAATTGTGTTCTTACTTCGTCACCACACGGAAAGAACACACAATTAACCGACACAAATTACATTTAGGCTCAGAACAACAATTTGTGGATCGTACAAGGTGTTGTCTTGCATGGGA
The DNA here is from genome assembly GCA_032191425.1 of Lymantria dispar. NCBI lineage: Eukaryota > Metazoa > Arthropoda > Insecta > Lepidoptera > Erebidae > Lymantria > Lymantria dispar. Next base: position 24,398,715 of record CM063444.1, on the reverse strand, counting down.
TTCGAACCCGCGCCACTGGCGCGGTACGTTGGTATCTTAACCACTACGCCATCTGCGCAGTCTTTAGCAGGTTTTTACGATTCCCATAGGGAAGCAATGATGGAGACAAATGTATTCTTATTTTTTATAAAGTTACATTTCATTAACTGCAAATGTAACTTTGTAATCCTATATATTTATATTGGTTTACAAAATTATTTATGCAGTTAGTGTATCTTGGAAACTGGACGAAAATTACAATATTTCATAATTTTTCCTTCATTTATACACTAAACGCTAATTGTATTCTAAATTTGAAGCTTCTATGTCTGCTAGAAGTGCCTCTTTTATATGGATGATCGGTCAGTCAGTCAGTGAGCGACAAAATTAGGAAATTTTGACTAGTTATAATTCTTAAACTATTGGTTCAAATTGAATGAAATTTGAAATACATAATGTGTATACAATGCCTGCTGGGTTACTAAAAATTCAGGATTCTAGTTTTATTCACAACGAAATTATAGGGGGTCGAAAATGGCCTGAATTGCTTCGAGAAAAGTATGTTACGGCAGTGTTGCGTTTTGCCCGACTTTTTTGTTTGCTTGACTTGGCGGGGGCACTACCGTGCCCCCAGATGACAATTAGGGATTACTAGTATATTTTCAAACATTAACAACGGATATTTATACATAATCATACATACAGATATTCTTTTCAGTACTACTTATAGAACTAGTTTTTATATTATCAATCAGACAATTGCATGCTGTATAGTAGCGGCTACGAATACTACCAACCCTTACTCGTGTGGGTCGTAAAAGACTACTAAGAGGTTTATAGACCTGAGCGAACTTCATCTGATGCTGTCTGATCAACAATTGCATTCCCAGGTAGGTTTGACAGGCAGGAGGAATATCATAAAACTATTGTCAATAACTTTGTAATATGTACCTACTATAAAAGATTGGTACATATTGAGTGGACTCAAATTGAAATAAGAGCAAGGTGATGATGATGATGATAACCTATTGGACAATGACGATATGTTTTACGCTTGTTTGATTTCTTAAATAACAATGGACGTAAAATAATATTGGATTTTATTAAAAAAGTCAAATGATATCTTCAAAGATATTTTGTTAAAATAGTATGTGATTTTAATAATGCACCTGCCAATAATTTATGCATTTAGTAATTATTAAGTAAGGTTATTGAGCTTTGTCACTCAACACAATCTGTAGTTAAATGGTCTATCGAGATTACTACTAATTGAGACTGTCACAGTTCGCAATGACAGTATCATCATTTGTCTACCCTCATCCTACGCTAATTGGGGTCGGCACAAAATGTTCTTACCTTCCATAGCCCTCTATCAGCCGTTTTAGATATCAGATGTAGTGAGTGAAGATGCACTCACTGCTTGCATACGAATATCCTCATTCACACAATCCATCCATCTCCTTTTGGGTCTGCCACGCTTTTTCCGTCCATCCACAATAATATTAATATCCCTCCTTGTCACATGCCGTTCATCCCTCCTCATCAAATGTCCAAAGCAAGATAATTTCGCGCTTCTAATCTTCTCTATCACAGTATTAATTTAATAATTATATTGAACTTTATCTATGACTTCACACACAGTTCTTGCCTAGATTGGAGTTATCTATTAAATAAATATTGACATTTAATAATAAAAAAATATTCAGTTATATCTTACATCAACATTAAAGTAGTCGAGGTTAATAATACTAGGGCTAGGGGTAATCTAATGTTCAAGGTTTTCATAAAATATTTATTTGGAACTCGTCAATTTTCAATATTTATTGGATAAATTGTAAACTTTCCTGAATAATATATGATTGGCCCACCAGTCTTTAGCATCAAATCATTCTCATCTTCTTTTAAGTTTATAAAATAAATAATAAATAGATGAAGGAACAGAATTCTTAAGTTTAGTAGATCTTTTTACAATGTTAACAAATCATCCAGTAAATACGCGGAGGAAGCAACAAATCTTGGAACAAATGACCGTAACATAATCACAAAACGGATATATCGGGACGTTTTCATTAACAACTTTCTTAGTAAATAATTTATTGTAAATGTAAATAACATCGATGGAAGAGAAGAAAACCTCGAATGAAAATCCCATGCCACCACGTCTGACCAGCGTGGTATTCAAGTTTAAATTACCGCCCACAATGAAGGAGGCCTGCTCCCAGGAGTGGAACGTGTAGGGGCTGAGATGATGATGTCATAACGCTTGGACAAAAATTATCAAAGCGATATCTTTACATAACTAAAACCCAGCAAAATATAGTAGTAGAAAAAGATTCCACTGCGCCCAAACATTATTTATTTTCTCAGAATAAAAATGTATGGAATAGTGTTGGTATATTCTCTGAGTGTGTGTATACTCGCTAGTTTGTCCCGACGGCCATTTATCAGGTACTAGTTGCTAAAGACAGGCAATAATAGCGCTCACTTGTCTTAAATTCTTAGTGCTCATTTTTACATATGTTTTACACAATATTACTAAAAATGCAATATTGTCTGACACTTGGCGTCGGTAAGTACTAAAAAAAATATTGTAAATTTACTTATTTTCAGTCTAGATTTTTATAAAAGATACTCAGGAAGATAGAAAATAGAAGATATTTCAAACCTTTTTTTAAGCAGCCAGACTAATCCAAAGGGGCCAATTGTCCCCCCCAGACTCACGTCTTCCGAGCTAGTTTATGGCAGTTTAGAAGCGAATATAACCCCCGTCTACTTACTCGCTTTACATCATTATACTGTCTAGACGTGTCTTGTAATGTCTGTCGAATAAATGTAAAAAAACTTCTTAAAAATATCTGGATATTTTTTTATTAATAACAATCAATATCAATATAATTATTAAGTTTTTGCAACGCAGTATATGTCCTCTAATAACTAGGTTATCAGTTGACCTAAGAAGTGCGTCATTGATCGTTTTCGTAAAGTGACGTTACATTTTGTATGTAAATATACTGGGAATAGGCCTATTTCACATTGTAAATCTTCATAATTGACATCATAATTATCAAATTCTACGTATATGCCGTGTGATAGTAGCTACGAATATTACCAGCACTTACATTGCTTGTCATCATCTCAGCCTACTTACTTCGATCTAAGTCAATTCCATCTAATAGTGTCTGTTATATGTGGTATATACGTCCTACTGCTGGTTTGATGCCTCCACCACAATAGGTAACAAATTGACTTACTTTTAGCATGCCGATCAGGTAGGTTGGTATAAGGTTTTATTTCGAGTTTTCTTTCTCTTGCATAGATGTTAGATTCATCCTATATCCCTTATTCGTCTTGTATGACACCCATGGTAAGAAGGGATTGGTGAGTTATGTTCTTATTCCATCAGAATACAGAAAAGATTTAATCCTTACTAATATTAAAAATGCGAAAGTAAGTTTGTTTGTTACGCATTCACGCTTAAACCACCGAACCGATTTCAAAAATTCTTTCACCAATGGAAAGTTATAATATCAGAGAGTAACATAGGCTACATTTTATCCCGGTATTCCCACAGGAATGGGAACTACGCGGGTAAGACGTCTGAAACCGAAGCGACAAAGACGATTTAGGGATATGATTTGCAGATAACATAGAGAGAGAAGCAAATCTTGACATTAAACCCTTTTTTTTGCATGGGAAAATGCAATTTTTACGCATGCCCGCCTTAGAGAGATGGGGTATGCCGGGCTCAGCGTCGATCTATTGTCAGCGCCACTACCAGCTAAAAACCACACGCTGTTCCTGCCCCTCGGTTACGGCGAAGTTGACATTAAACCCTATACCAACTATACCAACACCTCTGACCAGCGCGGTATAGTAGACCAACGTCCCTCCCAGTGTGGAAGAGGCCCAAACCCAACAGGAGAACTTACATGAGCTGAGATGATGATGTTTGATTCCTTAATAAATTGTGATAAGTATTAAATCTTATAAAATGTATCTTTAATACCGTATGTTTTCCTTATAGTGACGGAGTTAGTCTACAATATTTATCACTCTTTCCTTTCCAATATGCGTCGTAGCAAACAATGCATTACGTGATATACGTATAGTAAATTGTTACGATACGTGTGATGACGGACCAAGAATACAATTCACCACCCCCTCTCTTGCCCGTAGATGTCGTAAATGATGACTAACGGATTAAATATTCAAATAACATCAATGCGAGAGAAGGTAAACTCGAAACAAAACCCTATACCAACATGTCCGACCAGCGTGGTGTAGTAAGTTAATCTCCCTCCTTTGGTGAAGGAGGCTTGAGCCTAACAATGGACGTATATGAGCCAAAATGATGATGATAATGAATGAAATCATTACGATAGCAAGAGAACTCGATACGCTATGGCATTCTGTATGGTAGTAGACTTCTCTTACCCGGAGACGGTGGGCGCTAGCTTAGTAGTAGGATCTGTATTCATCATCATAATCATCGCAGCCCACATTCGTCCCACTGTTGGGCTCGGGCCTCCTCCACAATGTGAGGGAATTTGACTTACTATAACATTCTGCTCAGACGTGTTGGAATAGGATTTTGTTTCGAGTTTTCCTTCTCTTGCACAGATGTTATATGCTTATTATATATCCCTTAATCGTCTTTTACGACATCCACGGGCAAGATGATGAATTGTGTTCTTACTCCGTCACCACACAGAAGAAGATTCTATACAGTGAATTAATTATTTGAATTGATATTCTAGTCTCTAAGAAAGTAAACAAGATGATAAGTTTAAAGATAATAAGTTTGTGTAAGTGAATTTCATGTAAAGGGAGTAGTTATTAGCTGGATAATCATGCTGTAGAAAAATGAAGTGTATAAGAAAAAGTCACGCTCTCATAAAGAAAGGTTTAATAATATTTAATTTTAATTCAGATGATCGGTTCGGTTTCAACCCACCTACCGGTTTTAGGCGATGGAAGGACGGCGTCCCACAACCTCCCATGTTAGCCCTCTCTGTCTATTGAGCGCGACACCAGTACTCAAGTTTTGAGATCGAAATCTCATACAAGTGCGCATATTATTTTTCCAGTACCTTCTCAGACTTATTTTTAACCCCTAAATATATGTTGATAACCAATAAAAAAGGCATGAAGATAATTGTGTTCTTAAAACATACCAACTTCGGACCTCATATAACAATACATGTATACAATACTAAAAGCTATCTGAGAAAGTAGTAAAATGTTCTATTTAATACTGGTTTAAAATGACCATTTACCGGTTATAGTTGCAACGTGATAACGGCTGGCGTAACCGACCCTTCAGGGAAGTAAAACAATCAAGATTTACTCAAAACATGAAACTGTACTTTATTATTAGATAATAGTAAACAGCCTTTTGATAATTGCTCCTTATAATAAGTCCCTTAGGAGGGCGTGTTATACTTACGCAACTGCTTATCGAATGGCCGCGTGTATTGCGTTTGCTCTATTCTAAACAGGTCATTCACTTCAACCACGCAATACTAAGGATTTAAAAATGTCCCACTGCTAGGCTGGAGCCTCCTCCTCGATAGGAGTTTGACCTACCACGCTGGTCAGACGGGTTGGTATACGGTTTTATTTCAAATTTTCCTTCTCTTGTATAAATATTATATGCGTGTTATATTCCTTAATCGTCTTTTACGACACCCACGGGCAAGAGTGGGGGTGGTGAATGGTATTCTTACTCCGTCACCACATGGAAGACCTGATCTTTACTTAAATAATTTTTTTAAACCCTTACGTTCTCATTGTAATAAAGGCCGGCTGAGAAACCTCCAAAGGAATGGCCAGCAGCGTGCTCTTGATAAACTCATAACAACTGCAATTGCCAAGCGTGGCATTCATGGCATTATTCCTCTTATAAAAGCCTATGTCTAATAGTCATAGTCATATAAACCCCAAGGCTGGGTTTGAGCCGCCGCCACAATAATAGGCAAGTTGACAATAGTAGCTTATTCTTTCAAATCTCTCTGGTCAGACGGGTTGGTATAGGGTTTTAATTCGAGATTACCTTCTATTGTATTGATGTTATCGTTATCATATCGTATCGTGTTATTGTTTGCGAATAAGCGATTGAAATAATAACCCTAAACATACCGTCATTTTCAATACGCGCAATTCCGCCAAACTATTGTACGTTGGGGATTAAATGTCATCAGACAATCTCTCCGGTATCCCTTAAAATCGTTGAAGGAGCTGCTGTAGTTTTAGTGAGTATTCCATTCAAGTAGTTGGCCGGCGAGTCCCACACATCTGTCACTGGCAGGAGACAGTGCGTAAATGCATTTTCACAGCCTAAAAAAAGAGGGGTGGTATAGTAGATCAATATCCCTCCCTTTTTTTTATTGTCGGTGACGGCAAATGAACAAGTGATGATACCTGATGGTAAGTGACACTGCTGCACATGGACCTTTGCAATACCAGAGGCACAGCCGGGCTCTTGCCTACCGTGAAGAAAATGCTCTTCTTAAACCTCGTTTAAAGAAGAACATGTTATAGCGCTCGGGAAACACAACAGCAGGTAATTCATTCCAGAGCCTACGCGTACGTGGGAGAAATGACCACTGGAACCGTACAGTTGAAAACCATAACATTTCCAGGTGAAATGGATAAACCTTACTGCGGTATCAAGTGGTAGGTTGATAAAACGGTGACGGAGGAGACCCGAGCCCTCTGCAATAGTGTTGAAAAGGTGCTTTTATTTTAGAGTAATGTTATGTCTATGGAAAGACAACAGTCTGCGAATCAAATCCATTATAATCTATCCATCAGCCCGTTGACGTCTGCTGAACATAGGTCTCCCCACGAGAATGCCACTTAGAATCTATTATATTACAAAAGAATAATCTGCAAATAAACAATACAATGATCAGTCAAAATTTAGGAATCCATGTGTTACTATGCTATTTATATTTCAAAATAATAATACTGTGTTTATTTCCTTAAAAAATACAATCGCTCGCATTAATCTTGCATTAAAGGGGACTATAAAAACATACAGTTAAGAGACACAAACTATATTCAGGCTTAGAAAAAAATCTGTAGAACGCACTATGAATTGTCCTGAATAGGAATTAAACCTATGACCGCTGGCATGGTAGATGGATGAATATTACGCCATTGTGCATTTAAATATTTGGCTAAAGGAAAGTAGTATGTCTTCACTTTTATGTCTACTGTTCTTATATAATATACGGTGTATTGCACGAATTACGCCGAACACGTAATGTGAGTAGCGTTTCGGGTTACGTCGCCTTGTCGCATTGCAATCCCGGGAACACATTACAGTTTCGACACGGTCAGAGTTGGCGAACGAGTAGCCACACTTCCATGTAAAGACACGCGAACCCCGTGAGACTGGTGATTACTAAACTAAAAAACGCTACGCCTAAAACGTTATTTTGTAGCTAAATTATATTACAGTATTATACATTTTCTATTCCAAATAGACTTCTTTTTTTATATTTGTAATCAGTAGACCGTAATAAGTTCAACCTCTATTTACTCAAGAAGTTGTATATTTGGAATCCAATCCCAAATTCAATCGCCTTGATGACGTATTTTCTTTAGCCTAAAATGTAGGTAGAATCACAAAATGTATTTGCCCATCTAGTAATCAAGTAAGAACCTGCTTATTTCGCGGTAACAGTATGAGACAACTAAGAAAAATTAGAAGAATATATGATTGTCCAAGAAGAAAAACTAAAGAAGGTGGTGGTAGTATATCATTTGTTTTCACATATTGTGCAGAAGGTTCGTGTCCAATAGCGGGAGGTACATGAACTGAATTCCTTAGCTTTGTGCCCGGATCTTTTTAAGTAGAAAATTTCAAATTGTTATTAAAACAAAAGTAAGTTTGTATTTGTAATTTAAGCAATTGTTTATATTTCAAAACAATTTACTAACTCGTGTTCGAAATTTATATTGATAAAACTGTTTTTCCTATTTATCATAAATTTATTAATATTAAAAAGAAAATTATTGCAATGTCAACTACCTAATATAACATTATTAAAAAACGCAGCTGTTTCTTTAGCATATAGACAAGGCAGCCCTACGGATGTAGTCGAATCGACAATTTTACGAGCACAATACAAAACATCGATACGTCGTATCATATCATATTCGCCGAATGCAATATAGCCACAAATACATTAACAACACAGGCATTCGTTACATAATTAGCGGTCTACCATTTCGCCAATTGTGCATTGAACCCAGCTATTCAGTTTAATGACCCCTATTATGTAGGTACCAGTATTACAAATATTTGCAGACATATATGTAGTTATACCAGAGAGAAAATTTTTGCGTTATCTCGTAAATATCTATACTATATTTTCCTTTTACGTGGATCTTAAAAAGGTATATATAATAACTATATATTTTCACACATAAATCGTCAGTCGTGCTTCTTATTTCTATTCCATTCTATGCAAATTACCGATACCATCTGTATTTGTTTACCCGCTTATTAGTTGGCAAACTGTCCTCGGCTTGTCCACATGCTGCTTCAGCATAGGAGAAATTTGTATTACACAATTAGTTCCACACAGTAATGTCAGTGCTCCCTGCAACTTTCATGATGTCGTGAGTACACCTAGTAGGAGGTTGTCCTAAACTGCTTCGTTCGATTCGTGGTCGCTATTCGAAAACCTTTCTTCCCCAACGGTTCTCGGTTCGACGGACGATCTGGCCTGCCCATTGCCATTTCAACGTGTTAATTCTTTGGAATATATTGGTGTCTGTTACACTCGATCTTCTGCAGATTGCCCTGTTTCGGCTTTTATCACGTAGAGAAATAACAAGCATAGCCCTCGTAATAGCACGTTCAGCGACTTTGGACCTTTTTATGAGGCCGACATTTAAAGACCACGTTTCAGTGCCGTATGTCATCACTGTCAACACACACTGATTATAAATCTTGTTGTTTTCAGACATTACGGAATATTGGACGAGAAGATCTTCTTACGTTGCCCGATGTAACCTGATCATAGTCTGTCGAAAAAAAGGTAGTGGTCGGCGTAGTTCTGGTATGGGCACTTAAACTTTTGTCGTATACTGCGCCGTGTTCTTTCTACAATTACATGGTGGAAACATGAACTCTTTGCCGTTCTTCCAACTGTATAAAGACTTAACCAAAGCTACTATGGTCAACAAGACCTGCATGAATAGTAAATAGGATCTCTGTGCTCTTGGCTTATCCAGTCCATCAGCAGCTAGACAATCTCCATAGTCCGATTATCAAACCATGGCTTTTTGCCAGATTAAGACCATCAGGTGATAATAACATGACGAACGTACCAACCACTCTTACAGCCTGCTAGTTTAGATTTTGGTTAAGCACACTTTGATTTTTGGTCTCACATAAGCGTTACATTAAAACACCCCGTCACTTATGTAGCGATTAGTGGTAAGAAACTTGTGATTGAATTCTCCCAATAATTGTTTTTTTTTTCATAGGATTAATCCCTCCATACATTTTCACCATTATCATACTAATAATAGTTTAGGGTCTGCGTAGATGCCGGACCGGCCACGGATGTCAAGTAATTGATACCAGTTGGTCGGCCCAATGGTGATGGGGAGGGAATATGGTGGATTATGGGGTCGTACACCGCCCACCCGTTACCCTGGACAGGTTGGGCGGGGTGTGTCCAGACCATAGTCTACTACAAGAAAAAAAGGGTTCGCAGATCCCAAGAAACTATGCAGATGGATCTCAATATCCGTTTAGTCGACTTCTATAAAATCATTTATGGAAAAAAAATAGGTGGTGTATTCCAAGTCCGTCCTCACATTGAGTGAATTCGGATGTAGGTGTGCGTTGTAACGCTAGATTTGGGTATTTTAGTTACCATTTAACAAAGATATATGTATAAGGCTTAACTAATTGGCCTTTTTTTTTATTTTGGGCGTGGGTTACGGTCGGCGCACTTCTCGCACCACTCCGTCCGGAGCGACAGAGGGGCGTAAGCACGCACACCTGTAACCCACCCGTGACACGTTGCCTTCGTCGTTGGGCCGACCACCGGAGCAGGGTGACTTGTCGTCAGTGGTCGGCCCGACGGAATACCCCCTTTAGGGGTACCCTTCCATCGACCGCCGCCCCAGTCGCCGGCGGCGGTTCGCGTCGTCGAGGAGACGTTCCTCGCGTACGCGCTCCGCCGCCTCCTTCCGCGAGACTACTGCCTAGCAGAAGGCTGCGACCGCGTCCATGGTCGACAGCGTCAGGTCGGCACCGATGATTGCGACTAGTTCGCGACGCTGCTCTGCCCAGGCGGCACAAACCTCAGCGTATGCTGCGCCGTGTCCTCGTCGCAATCGCAGTGGTGGCAGGACGGTGTACTCTCCCTCCTAAGGATGGTGTTAACTAGTTGGCCTGCCATTATTTGTAATAAAAATATAACCTAGACGCTAATTTTTAAATCCCTTGGCACTATACATTCTGCATGTAGCGAAGTTGCAATTATAAACACACATGAAATAATATTATTACGGATTTTACCATTTAACTCATGTGGAATAATATTATTACGGATTTACCCACTAGTGTAGTGGATAAATACGTAATTTGTTAATTTATTTATCAAATTACCAATTACAGCTATTATTACAGAATTCCCCCAATGCAATAGTGTGAGTCACCATAAACCATTCAACATAAACCATTAATAACATTATTTGTTAATGTCAACATTATAATTACATCGCCCATGACGTGCGGTGTCCCACAGGGGTCGGTCCTCGGACCCACCCTGTGGAACATCGGCTATGACTGAGCATTGAGGGGGAGCCTCCCGCCCGGGCTGGGCGTGATTTGTTACGCCGACGACACGCTCGTCACAGCCCACGGTGGGACGCTAGAAGGGGCGGCAAGCCTGGTGACTCGAGGCGCTGGGGTTGAGGGTCGTCCTGGACAAGACGGAGGCCCTCTTGTTCCATGGGCGCCGCATGAGCCCTCCCATCGGTGTCTCGATCACCGTTCATTCGGTTGAAATCAGCATCCGGGCCCATATGAGGTACTTGGGCCTGGTGCTCGATGGGCAATGTTGGTTCTGGGAGCATTTCCGCAGGCTCGCTCCACGGCTCGTCGGCGCGGCGTCCGCCCTATCGTGGCTTATCTATGCCGAACCTGGGTGGACCGAGCGCTACGTGCCAACGGCTGTACGCGGGGGTCATCCGGTCGATGGCTCTGTACGGCGCACCGGTATGGACGGGGTTCCTGACCGTCCGACTCAGGGCTCTTCTGTGGCGACCACAGAGGGTCATGGTGGTCAGGGCCATACGCGGATACCGCAGGGTGGCGACGGAGACAGTGTGTCTGTTGGCCGGGACTCCCCCCGAGGCGAAAATCACAGTCACAGTCCGGTCACCCACAGCCACGCCATTTATTTGCATAAAGTAGATAGAACTAGTATAGAAAAATTACATTAAAAATAAAAAGTGATTTGTGTGATTACGATGCCGTCTTCTTATACAATGTTAGAATCCTCTAATATGCATTTGATCTATGGAGAGTACAGATCCAATGATCATGCTGCAAGTAGATTGTATCATGAGCGATATCCGAATACTGAACGCTATCCAGACCATCGAGTGTTCACTAATGTTCCTCGAGCATATTCGGAGGGACATTTACCTAGTGCCCAATAAAATACAATAGGCGTCACTCTCTGTCTCTTTTTCATACACGCAATAAGATTTTTTATATGAGGTCTAATAAAATAGAACATAAAAATATACCTAATTGTTTTTCATAAACTTCGTTGTCTGTCACAAAAATATTTTTTTTCTAAAATTTACGATAACATCTAGAATATATTATACCATTTTGGAATAATGAATAACTTGGCCATCTTTTGAAATTACTTGCCACTATGGTAACGGTACATTTTTTTTTACAGGGTGGTGTGTTAAAGTCAAAAGTTATAATTTTTTCAGAAATCAATAATCAGTAATTTGTATTCTCTTTGAATCATCAATAACAATGCCGCGACCAAGACGATGGATTTTTTTCCGACAAAGCCGTAATGGTTCCTCCATTAGAGACTATATGTATATTCGGATATTCAGAAAATATATTTACGAAAAAAATTATGGTGGTAGGAAGTTCGCCGGGTCAGCTAGTTTTAAACATAATTATTAAAACTTAATTAGAGTGTGAATGTGTATGTATTTGCGTGCGTGGGTAGATATATGTGTAAGGATGTAACTAATTTGGAATATTTTGCGTGCATATAAGATATAGATAAAATGTATAATAGAATGTATATATTATTACATACATAGTAACATGAACACACCTTAAAAGGACTCCTAGTCTTCAAACTAGATAACTATATTCTTGGTATTATTTCCGCCAAACGAATAGGTAGAATGATTCTATAAACACAAGATGCTAATCAAAAATCACGTCTTCTACTTCAAAAACAAGTTGTTTTAAATTTTATAAATAGAGTAATAATTTGCAACGTTTATTTATGAAATAAAGCTATTTTAAAAAGAAGATGGAGTTTATCGCGTTTCAATGTTGTTTTTATAAAATTTGTTGCATAATTTATTGATTCGATAATTACAAAAGGGTTCACTTAAGTTAATAATAACGTGCCCAGCCCATGTGCCGATACAACGTCAGTCACATGTCCTTTGCCTGTAGGGCTCCAATTTATCATCCGTGTTATCATCCTTACGATTGTATAGGTAGTGCAAAAATGGGGTCACCTACTTTTGCATATTGAAGGTCGCCGATAACACATTTTTATAATAAAAATTATCACAATCATCAAATCGGTAACGAATCGACATGTCATGGACAACTTGAACAGATAATATTGAATAATCTTTGTTTCTCGAATGGTCGTCTTTTTTATCCATCACACACTTTTGTTAGAATAGCTGATAAGAAGAGCATCACGGCCACCTTAGGCAGCGACTAAATTGTAAAGTAGACATTATTTACAATTTTGAATAATTTATGAACCTATTAATGAGATCTCTTCTGTATTTGCATTTATTATAATCTGTAACTAACCTAAAGGTGCAGCTGAAAATAAGCACTATAATTTTATATAGCACTAGCAACCCACCCTCGCTTCGCTTTAGTTACAGTCATCATACCCGCTACTACCGTTCTCGTGTGAATACCGGGATAAAATATAGTCTATGTTAATTAGGGATGGGAGGGGACCGGGGTAGGGAACAGTTACATTAGTATCTGTCCAATGGTGAAACAATTTTTGAAATTGACTCAGTAATTTTTGAGTTTATTCATTACAAACATACACACACACGCACACAAAAATACAAATTTTCTTCGTTATAATATTAGCGTAGATGTACAGATGCTGTTGCCTTTTGGACACTAATTCTTTTTGTATTTTGTGTTTCATTTTAAAGTACTATTGTGTCCAATAAATCTTATTTTTTTCTTTCATTTTATATACAGCGGTAAGTACTAACATCGCCGTGGATTAATTACTCTTCATTGCTGTGTGGTAGCGTCTACGAAAACTAACAGTACTTACATTACTCGTGGTTGTCGTAAAAGATCACTGGGAATTTTAAATCGACGTAAACGAAACCATCTGATCTCGTCTTTTTTTTTTTTGGGGTGGGTCGCGGTCGGCGTACTCCTCGCACCACTCCGTCCGGGGCGACAGAGGGGCATAAGGGGCACGCACACCCGCAACCCACCCGAACACTACGTCGCCTTTGTCGTTGGACCGACCACCGGAGCAGGGTTACTTGTCATCATCTGGGCGGACTCTCTCACCGCCTCCAATAAGGCTTTTCTGCGAAAGCGCAAAAAGCCATGGCGGTGAGAACTATAAGAGCATATCGTACGGTGTCTTGGACCGCAGCCACACTGTTGGCGGGCGATCCACCCTGGCCACTTCAGGCTGGGGCGCTACGCTGCGGAAGTCTACCGATTCCGCGCAGTGGCGCGCGCCAGTGGCGAACCTAACGCCACGAGGGGAATGAGAAGGGCAAGAGAAACTGCCCAAAGGACAGTAATTCGGCGGTGGAGAGAGGAATTGGAGTCCCCCGTAGCAGGGCGGGGGACTGTCGAGGCGATTGCACCTTCACCACTGGATGAACCGAAGGCACGGCAACCTGACCTTCAGGATGACGCAGGTACTTACCGGACACGGGGTCTTCGGTAAGTACCTGCACAAAATTGGACGAGAAGAGGCCCCTGGATGCCATGAGTGTGGTGCGTCAAATGATGATGCGCGCCACACACTGGAAGTATGTCCCGCCTGGGGGCCTCAGCACCACGACCTGTCGGCGGTCATAGGAATAGATAGACCTGTCGCTGGTCATAGGAATAGACCTGTCGCTGTCGACCATCATCTCAAAAGATGCTGGACAGCGACAGGTGCTGGACGTCGATGTCCTCTTTCTGCGAGGAGGTCATCACAAGGAAGGAGGCCGCGGAGCGGGAACGCGAAGCACTTGCGTCCGCTGACTCGCTCCGCCGGCGGCGAGTAGGGAGGAGGAGGCGCCGATATGCGCATCTCCTCCCTCCGCTTTGATTGACGACAGGACGTGGCCAGACAGCCTTGCGTAGGGGTGTCGGGGATCGAATGTCATAAGACGACCTTTCCGGCACCCCGTAAAAGCGCGGAAGGGACCGCTGTGGTTTTAGTGGGTATTCCGGAAGCATAACCGGCGAGTCCCACACTCCCCCTCGTCTGACACCGGTGGGGGATAGTGCGTAAATTGCATTTCCACAGCGAAAAAAAAGAAAAAAAAAAGGGTTACTTGTCATCAGTGGTCGGTCCAACGGAATACCCCCTAGTGGGGTATCCTCCCATCGACCGACGTCCCTCCCTCAGGGAGGACGTCGGTCTTTCCTCATGCGGTCGGCCTCTCGGCGGATGATGGACTAATTCCCCGGTCACGTCACCCGCGGCCTCGGCTAGGGCGATCTGATCCCGTCTAGTCAACAATTACATTCGATGAGTGTCTATGTTGGTTGTTATTTGGTCAGGCAGGCGGCGGTGGAAAACTATTGTCAAAAATGTCTACAATATGTTCAATGGAAGCAGAGTCGATACAAAGTATGTGGAATAAAAGCAGGATGATAATGGACCAATTACTCATTGCCTGTGCAATAAAAAAGTCCCTTTTTAGTCTACTTTAAGTTCAACTAAGTAATAAAGTATTCCTGAATTTCATAATTTGTTGATTGATTTCTTATTCATAAAAAAAAACGCGAACTGTTGTTCGTTAAAGCAAATTTTTTTCTTATGTATAAGTTAAATATTTTCTATCAAGTCACAGAACTTCATTAAGATGAAAGAAAATTTATTTCGTTTGTATAAAATTATTTATCATATACTGGCATTAATCTATACCAATAAATAAAATTGGAGTGTCTGTTTGTAATGTCAAAATAATAGGCTTTTTTCATGCTCACACGGTTATTTGCACGACACCTATGCCTAAAATAGCAATTAAAAAATTTTTGTCTGTCTGTCTGTCTGTTTGTTCCGGGTAATCTTCAAAGCGGCTAGACCGATTTCAAAAATTCTTTCACCAGTGGAAAGCTATAATATCAGGGCGTAAACTAGGATATATTTTATCCCGATATTCCCACGGGAACGGGAACTACGCGGGTAAAACGACTATAACCTATAACCGAAGCGAAGCGAGGGCGGGTTGCTAGTTAGATATATATTTCATGACTAGCAACCCGCCCTCGCTTCGCTTCGGTTATAGGTTATAGTCGTTTTACCCGCGTATAAAAATTTTTTAATTGCTATTTTAGGCATAGGTGTCGTGCAAATAACCGTGTGAGCATGAAAAGAGCCTATTATTTTGACATTACAAACAGACACTCCAATTTTATTTATTGGTATAAATTGACTGAAAAATTGCCTACGCCGTTTTAAAATTATCTTCGTTGTTTTCAATATTGTTTAACAGACATGTTAATAGTTGATTAAAAATGAAAGTTAAGTACTTAATTAGCTTAACAAGATAAGTGTATGAAATTATACAATAATAAAATTGATTAATTGTCAATATAATTTAAAATAGTTTTCTATGTTACGACCATTTGTATCGATATTTAAGTGATTTGGGCAGAAATGGACATAATTTATTTTTAATTAATTTTAAAGCATTTATGTCGAAAGTCAAATTTCCTTCAAATAAACTTTATTAGAGACACAGATGATAGTAATAGAACTAAAGAGAAATAAATTTAGTTTGCATATTATAATTTATTACAAACCGTCCGTAAATTTAATAGATATTATTAAAAAAAAATTAGAGCTGCAAAAATATAGTAGTAGAAAAGGAAACGATTTTTTAAATTTTTTGTTTGTTTTGTGTCTGAAAACTATTAAAGCAATTTTTTTAATAAATAAATAAACTTTAGCTAGAAACAAGCCCAAACTTCGCTGATTCACTGAAATTTAATGTCAGTAGAACAAGTTATCTTCTTAAAAGTAATTGTGTAGTAACTTACTCTCTCGCGGACGAAGTTGTGGGCAGCAGTTAGTCATCATCATCTTGCTCTTATCCCAATTACTTGGGGTCGACGCAATATGTCATCCCTTCTGACATATTGCAAAAAGTTTCGGCAATGACTTTTATGACCGGCCGCCTGCCTGACGTCAACCCTCCTTGGGAATGTAATCGTTGACCCAAATGGTACCAGATGGAGTTGGTCCGGGTCAATCTAGGGCTCTTAGTCGTCTTTTACGACACCCACGAGCAAAGCAAGGGTTGGTAGTATTCGAAGCCGCTACCACACAGCAGCAGTTAGTATTAAATAAAAAAATACTTCAATTGCGGTTGTATGATAAATAATGGTTTTGATCTCACAAGATAAGAGAGTATAAGTCGATGCGCTTATGTAGATAATGGAATGTCTACATTTCTTAATAAATTTAGAAAAGAAAATACACGAATTTTATAAGTTATCAATAAGTAGAGAATAAGTAAAACTATCCATGTGGTGAAGAAGTAGGAATATATTTCACCACTCCCTATCTTGCCCGTGGATGTCGTAAATGATGAGTAAGGGATATAATAGTCATATAACATCTATGCAAGAGAAGGAAAACTCGAAATAAAACCCTATACTAACCTGTCTGATCAGCATGGTACCTATAGTAAGGTCAATTTCCCTCCTATTGTGGAGGAGGCTCGAGCCCAACAGTGGGACGTGTATGGGCTGAAATGATGATGATAATGATGAAGAAAAATCTATACCAATAAATAAAATTGGAGTGTCTGTTTGTAATGTCAAAATAATAAGCTTTTTTCATGCTTTTTTTTTTTTTTTTTTTTTTTTTTTTTTTTGTTTGGGCTGCGGTTGGCGCGCCTACGCACCACTCCGTCCGGGGCGACAGAGGGGTTCAAGCCCGCAACTCCCGCAACCCACCCGAACACCACGTCGCCCTCGTCGCTGGGCCGACCACTGGAGCAGGGTTACTTGTCATCAGTGGTCAGCCCGACGAAATACCCTCTACCCGGGGTACCCTCCCATCGACCGACGTCCCCCCCTCGGGCAGGACGTCGGTCTTTCCTCACGCGGTCGACCTCTCGGCGGGTGATGGACTAATCCCCGGTCACGTCACCCGCGGCCTCGGCTAGGGCGGCATTGCACGCAGGTACTCCCGCCTGCGCCGCCCCAGTCGCCGACGGCGGGTCGCATCATCGAGGCTGTGCTCCTCGCGCTCGCGACCCGCCGCCTCCTTCTGCGAGATAACTGCCTCGCAGAAGGCTGCGACCGCGTCCCAATTCCTGATGCTGCCGAGCATCTCCCTAGCGATGGTCGGCAGCGTCAGGTCTGCACCAATGATTGCGACGAGTTCACGACGCGGCTCTGCCCAAGCGGCACAGACCTCGAGCGTGTGCTGCGCCGTGTCCTCGTCGCAATCGCAGTGGTGGCAGGACGGAGTTCTCTCCCTCCTAGCGACCCTGTACAGGTACTTGCCGAAGCATCCATGCCCCGTCAAGACCTGCACGAGTCGGAAGGAGAGCACCCCGTGCCGCCTTTCTAACCACTGCATCAGCACCGGCCGGAAGGCCTCCACGGTCCAAACACCGTATCGAGGCCTCTCCAGCCGGTCTGCCCAACGGGCGATGACGTCCCGGCGGGCGTCGACGCGCCAGGCGGTGAGCTCCTTCAAGGAAACAACACCACCCCCCCCGCGCACCCCCGACACCCGCCGATACAAGTCGGCGAGCATTTCCGCCTCCAGGTCCCACGGGGGAGTCCCGGCCAATAGGCACGCCGCCTCCGTCGCCACCGTGCGGTACCCGCGGATGATCCTGACCGCCATGACCTTAGCTTTTTTCATGCTCACAGGGTTATTTGCACGACACCTATGCCTGAAATAGCAATTAAAAAAATTTTGTCTGTCTGTCTGTCTGTTTGTTCCGGGTAATCTTCAAAACGGCTGGACCGATTTCAAAAATTCTTTCACCAATGGAAAGCTATAATATCAGGGCGTAAATTAGGCTATATTTTATCCCGGTATTCCCACGGGAACGGGAACTACGCGAGTAAAACCACTATAACCTATAACCGAAGCGAAGCGAGGGCGGATTGCTAGTTCATTATTATGAACTTTTCATTATTTTAAAATTGCACATATGAGTAAAATTTATTGTTTCTAAGCCTGTATTATTTCATTCGAGCCACAATTCCTCTAATATTAAGTCTTTTTATTGTTTCAAACAGGCTGCAACGGCGCAAGGTACATACAAGGAAATGATGATAAATCACTTTTTCACAAACGAGATTATTCGAAATAAGTAGAATATTCAAGCGTTTTGACTAATTTCACTTTTTCTTGTTTATATTGCATAATAAACCGGTGACTAATCTGTAACTAGACATTTTCATAGCTATTATGCATTCATTTATCTCGATGATTTTGTGTTTATATTTAGTATCTTACAATACACATTTTTATCAATACAAGATTGTGGCCAATAATACGAAGACCTTCAATGTTAACAACATTACTCTCGAATTCTTTACGATAGGACTTACTTTTTTTCATTGTGGGTTACGATGAAACTGCCAACCGGGGGTTGGTTTTAGTTCAGGTGGGCTCTGGTAATTCACTCCATGTCTGTTATTTATCCCTTTACTTATTTCATCGATATATAATTACTACAACCCTTCATCTCAGCCCATATACGTCCCACTGCTAGGCTCGGGCCTCCTCCACAGTGAGAGGGAAATTGACCTACTATGCCACGCTGGTCAGACGGGTTGGCATAGGGTTTTATATCGAGTTTTCCTTCTCTTGCTTGGATGTTATCTGCATATTATATCCCTTAATCGTCTTTTACGATACCCACGGGTAAGAGAGGGGGTGGTGAATTGTATTCTTACTCCATCACCACACGGATGACTTATCACTACAATCCTTATCATGATACTAAATCAGAAGTTATGAACTGATATTAGACAAGACTAATGTCTTGTCGGGTCGTTGTCGGGTGATTTTGTCGCGACTTCTAGCATTTTATATTTATTTATCGAAAGAACACTAGTAACAATTACAATATAATAAAAATAGCAATATATAAAAGTTTTACATTTGTTCGCAGAGTAAAAATACATACGCCACCTGCTTGTGAATATCGTAAAAGACGACGAAGAATATAACGTCTGAATATATAGGGTGAACATTACAAACATGCGTGGGATTTATTGTGTGAGCGATACAATAATAACCGAATTCTCGTGAATAATCACATACAAGCTTTATTTGATATAGAGATAATATCAAAAGAAACAAGTGTTGGCATTAGAAACCTTGTTGACGTAATCAATAAAAATGTTAGGGCACTAACCACTTTAAAACAGCCTACTCAATATTGGGACACTTTATTAATTTTTATAGCCTGTAAAAAATTAGATTTAACAACTAGCCGTGATTGGGAAGAGCATAGGAATATATCTTTACAAGACGATCCCACATTAGCACAGTTTTGTTCTTTTTTAAGCAGAAAAGCAGATTGGTTGGAATCCGTTGAATCAAATATTAATCTTTCTCAAAATAATATAATTGTTGCTTTAAACAATCAACACTTAAATAAAAATAATTCAAAAATCACTCAAATATACAAAAAATCAAATAATAATAACATTAATAAAATAAATAAATGTCCACTTTGCTCCCAATCTCATACATTATATAAATGTGAATCATTTAGAAATTTGTCCATAGAAAACCGCTTACAAAAAGCAAACGATTACAACGTTTGTCTTAATTGCTTACGCTATGGACATTCTGCTAAGCAATGCAAGCTTTCGCACTGCAAATACTGCAAAATAAAGCATAATACGCTTTTGCATTTAGAAACGCAAGAAAACAAACCAGTTTTCAATCCTTTGCCTTCTTCTTCATCTTCTTTTCCACCTTCTACGTCTAATGTGGTGCTTTCAGCCAATTCTATGCAGCTTGCTACTTCTGCGCATGTTTTACTGTCCACAGCTATGGTGAACGTAATCAGTGCGAAGGGTGCGAAGTACACAGCGCGTATGTTGCTGGACAACGGTAGTACGGCGAACCTTGTAACGCAGAGTCTAACAAAAAAACTGGGTTTGTCACTACGCAGTACGAATATTGAGGTAACGGGTATAAATAATCACTTATCCACCAGTACACAGTCTTGTCAGCTCACAATAGAGTCTTTATGCTGTGCTTACACCGTGAATATCGTGTGCCATATCATGCCTGAAATCACTCAAGTTCTGCCGTCGTCATTCGTACATATTAATCACGTCCCTATTCCTTCAGGTCTTATGTTAGCAGACCCGAACTTTAACGTTCCGTCGGTCGTAGACATCCTGGTAGGGGCTGAAGTATTCTGGAATGTCTTAGGCACCAACACTATAGATTTAGGGAAAAATCAACCTAAGTTATGTGAAACGAAATTTGGCTGGTTAGTGTCTGGTAGTGTTTCACATCAATCAAGTTTTCCTTCTACCTATTTTTGCCATCATTCCAATGTCACTCCCGACCTTACTCAATTCTGGGAGCTTGATAATGTTTCATTAAAACATGCACATTCACTTGAGGAAACATACATACATATAACGTCTATCCAAGTGAAAGAAAACTTGAAATAAAACCCTAAATCAATCCGTTTAACCATTATGGTATAGTAGAACAACTTTAGTTCTATTCTCGAGGAGTCTTGAACACAGAAGTAACACGTATAAAAGCTGAGATGATAAAGATTCTATTTTGTTATCAGAAAAAGTATAGTCAGGGCCAATGTGTCCATTAGAGGCCACGGATAACAACAACAGGTACCGGTGGCCCGTCCATATGGTGAAGAGAGATACTATTTACAACCGATTATAGGGTTGTATCTTCGTCCCCGTCGCCACAGACAAATCGAGCGTGGTGTGACTATTCCATAGCCTGTACCCCAAAAAAGGGTGTCCATCATTTTAAATAAAACTACTTTATGGATTTCGACTACTTTGCAGCGTTCATGGTCACGAGTGGACAATCAAAGGTTGGACAATCAAATACAAACGCGTTAAAATCCATAAAGTAGTTTTATTTCAAATGTGTAATACTCGCTTAAACATCGGAAATCATGGTGTTCATCATGTCACGCAAATTTTTCTGCATATATTTTATGTTGATTTATTAAAATATTATTCCAGTTGTAATAGTCCCCAGACAGTGGCGGCCTTAGGGTGTGGCGAACAGGGCAATCGCCCGGGGCCTCGCGCTTACAGGGGCCTCGCGCTTACAGCGGCCTCACGCAACAACCCAAGCAAATTTAAAAAAATATATATTTTTAAATTACATTTTTACTTATTAATTATATTTTTCACTTTGTTTTCAATATTATAAAACTTAAATTTTATTTATTTGTACAACTTTTCATCAAACATGACAAATCCCTAAACCAAACAACCAGACCTACTTTCGTATCTCATACTTTTCACGAAGGACAAAGGGCCTCGCAAAGACCTACCGCCCGGAGCCTCGCAATGGGTAAGGCCGCCGCTGTCCCCAGAATATCGCAACAATAGTCGCATACTTAAACTACTATAACAATCAAATACAATTTAATACGTGTGTGCGTTTAAAATCTGAAATATTATATCAAAAATTTGTAAATAAGAATTTGCACGTATATATATTTATGTCAAGGAATAATAATCGAGGATAAACAAATATGTGTACGCATATGTTCAATGACGTAAAGAACCATTGTCAATAACTACCTATTGTCTACAGCGAGAGCGATGACCTAATTAAACTGTAACATCACTAGTGAATATCATCGACGAATCCTTTGATTCATAATACATACATACATATATGTGTATATATAATTTACTACCTTTCATCGACTTTATAATAATAATACACATAGCACCAACAGAGGTCGATTAGATCATTCGGGTTCATTCTGTATCATTATAAACATCATTAAGAATGACTTCAGCTTAGCGAATTAAACAACAAAGTTACTGATGTCATCATCATCATTTCAGCCCATACACGTCCCACTGTTGGCCTCGGGCCCCCTCCACTATGGGAGGGTAATTAACCTAGTGTACCACACTAGTCAGACGTGTTGGTATAAAGTTTTGTGACGAGTTTTCTCACTCTTGCATAGATATTATATGCATATTATATTCCTTAGTCGTCTTTTATGACACCCACGGGCAAGAGAGGTGGTGGTGAATTATATTCTTACTCCATTACCACGGAAAGTTTTTAAATTAATTCATATTAATTCTCCTTTCATTATTAACCTGGTCTTATTACAGTTACTCGACGTTAACTCAATATGTGGGGGCTCTTCTTTTATCGTATGTATATATTGAAAAAGTATTGACAAAAGTCTTATTAGACAGACCGCTTGCTTAATGTCAACCCTTATTAGGAATGCAAACGATATATCGATGTTTCTGAAACTTCGATGTTTTTTTTTATTGCCAAATAAAAAAAAACTCACCCAAATGTAAATGCTTCATATGCTTGGAATTTGACTAAAAAAAAATTTCGCAATCTCGTAGGGAAAGTATCTGACAGGATCTATGAAAAGTACTCGATCCTTTCAAATATCGCTACTTTTATAGATGCTTCGATCCTGCTGCTGCTGGATGCTGCTTTTAGGGCGACGTTTTTTGTATACCGATGTTTGTTCTGAAACATCGATGTATCGAAACATTGATGTATCGATACATCGATGTTCTTGATTTCGATATTTGCATATTATAAGGAATGTAATCGTTGACCAGACGGCATATGGTGGATTTCGTCCAGGCGGATGTAAAACTCTTAGTTATATTTTACGAGACCCACATTAGCAAAAGGTTTGGCAGCATTCTCATTTACAGAAAACAAATGTCTTGCTGTTGGTTAGCATTAAGAGGCAGAGAAGAGTAGATGAGTCTGCTGCACCAACCAGTCATCATGTTTCTCAGAGGGTTTCATTAAGAATTTTTATTTCTTTAAAACGTATATGGTTAAACATCCCCTATTCATAATACTTGTGGGAAAGGAAAAGATGGTGACGCATTATAATCCCAGTTTGTCACCAAATAGTATCTAAACGGTTTGACATAGGGTTTTATTGTGAGTTTTCTTATTTTGCGTAGGTGTTATCTGCATATTATAGTTCCTTAGTCGTCTTTTATAACACCCAAAGGCAAGAAACGGGGTAGTAGTACTCCGTCACCACACGAAAAAACAACATATCTTTCTGAAACTAATTAGACTTGAATTTCAATATAATTTCGGAATAATTAGGATGGCCCTTATTGTTTATTTTTCAATTTTACGATCGCAAGGCTAAAATTATATACCATCAAAAACAAAACTTGTAAAAAAAAAGCCAAGCCTCGCAACTGAGTTCTTCTACTATAAAAAGTTGTAAGATTACGTCATACCAAGTCGGTTAACTCATTCAGTCCCTGCTTAAGGGAACTTTCTTCTTAAGTTATTATGTAAATAGCTAACCTAACAACTTCTTATAGTAACTATATCAATATTTTAGATCTTTTATGTTTTAAGTAAACAGAATGACTTGGCAATCGCATGAAAAAACAATGTACCTCACAAGTAATTCATATTATATTAAATTGTACTCAATATAGTGCGATTGCCAAGTCAATCTATTTACTTAAAACATAAAAGATCTTTAATATTGATATAGTCACTATAAGAAGTTGTTAGGTTAGCTATTTACATAATAACTTAAGAAGAAAGTTCCCTTAAGCAGGGACTGAATGAGTTAACCGACTTGGTATGACGTAGTCTCACAACTTTTTATAGTAGAAGAACTCAGGTGCGAGGCTTGGCTTTTTTTTTACAAGTTTTGTTATTGATGGTATCTCATTTCTTTTTGTAGATAGACCTACTTATTTTCCTTTCCGGTACCTTCTACTTCTTAAATACCAGCAACGGATTTTCTTAGAGCCCACTCTCTGAAAAATGAGACATCTCTACTTTCCGTTTGAGTTACTTCTACCTAAACTAAGCGGAGGGATGTGGAAATTAAGAAATTTGATTGGTTTTTTGAAACACATCTCCTCTAGTCTCCTCTCCACTTTAATGGCAATCAAGCCTAACGATGGCGTTCTTTCCTTCAGATAAATTTCAGGCAATTTAGTTTGCTTAATATTTTCTCCGTGTGGTAACGGAGTAAGAATACAATTCACCACCCCCCATCTTACCCGTAGGTGATCGTACGAGACGACAAAGGGATGTAAAAGGCATATAACATCTATGCGAGAGAAGGAAAACTCGAAATAAAACCCTATACCAACACGTCTGACCAGCGTGGTATAGTAGGTCAATTACCCTTCTATTATGGAGGAGGA
Organism: Lymantria dispar; assembly: GCA_032191425.1. Taxonomy (NCBI): domain Eukaryota; kingdom Metazoa; phylum Arthropoda; class Insecta; order Lepidoptera; family Erebidae; genus Lymantria; species Lymantria dispar. The sequence continues at coordinate 24,373,850 of CM063444.1, read as the reverse complement.
CCGAACCCAACAGTGGGACGTATATGGGCTGAGATGGTGATGATGATGAATACTTTGGGAGATTATGATACAATTTCATAAACCATGTCCCATTCTTGCTTTTTCATTAAGTTGATTGATCATTTTACAAGGTAACTTTGAACATAATTATATCTAGGTATCACCGTTCACTGTAGAACATAGACCCCCCCCTCATGCTTCACCATAAAGTGCGGTACTGTGGCACCTGCATCCAACGACGCTCAAGGGTAACAGAGTTGCCATGACTAGAGCTCATTTTTTTTCGCCATATGAGGAATAACGACGTAATCGCCACGTTTGGTAGGCGGGTTAGTTTCGCAGTGAGATATCATACATTTCCCCGGCAAGAGCTCACTTTCCTTCCTATTGAATCTTTTTTTTTTAATGACAAGCCCTGCACTAAGGGACTAATAATCCTTATATTGTGGGGGACTTTACAAACATATAATTCAACATCGCATCGTCATTGCAGCTCTCATAGGTCCCACTGTTAGGCTCAAGCCTCCTCCACAATGCGTGGGAATTTGACCCACTGTACCATGCTGATCAGACATGTTGATATAGGGTTTCATTTCGAGTTTTCCTTCTCTTACACAGATGGTATGTGCATATTATATCCTATAATCGTCTTATACGACATCCACGGGCAAGATAGAGAGTAGTGAATTGTATGCTTACTTCGTCACCATACGGAAAGGACATATAATTAACCGACACCAATTACATTCAGATTTAGAACAACAATTTGTGGATTGTACAAGGTCTTGCATGGGAGTCGAACCCGCGACACTAGCACGGTACGTTGGTATCTTAACCACTACGCCATCTGCGCAGTCTTTAGCCGGTTGTTACGATTCCCATAGGGAAGCAATGATGGCGACAAATGCATTCTTATTTTTTTACAAAGTCACATTTAATTAACTGCAAATGTAACTTTGTAATCCTATATATTTATACGAGTTTACAAAATTATTTATGCAGTTAGTGTATCTCGGAAACTGGGTAAAAATTACGATGTTTCATAATTTTTCCTTCATTTATACACTAAACACTAATTGTAATCTAAATTTGAAGCCTCTATGCTTGCTGGAAGTGCCTCTTTTAAATTGATGATCGGTCACTCAGTCAGTGAGTGACAAAATTGCGAAATTTTGACTAGTTGTAATTCTTAAACTATTGGTTCAAATCGAATGAAATTTGAAACACATAATGTGTATATAATCACTGCTGGGATCCAAAAAATTCAGGCTTCTAGTTTTATTAACAACGAAGTTATAGGGGGTCAAAAATGGCCTGAATGGCTTCGAGAAAAGTATGTTACGGCAGTGTTGCATTTTGCCTGACTTTTTTTTGCTCAACTTGGCGGGGGCACTGCCGTGCCCCCAGATAAAAAGTTAAGAATGTTTAATTCTAAATTTGAAATATAAGATGTATGCTTTCTATTGAAAATTTCGTTATGAAAGTAATACATAAAAAAATCTATTGTTCTTTTCACAAGTAATTACCGAATAAAAATATGACTGCTATAGGTATTATAGTTTGTCAAATATTAAACACTTCACAATTCAAAAATATTAATGGCTACCGCGTGATAGTTGTTGATTCAGCATCATTATCTTAGCTCATCGTAATGTCACATTGCTAGACCCGGTATTCCTCCACAGTAAGAGAAAAAATAACCTGATATACCACATTGGTACGCAGTTATATAAGGTTTTATTTCTAATTTTTCGTCTCTTACATTGAGGTTATTTACATAATATATGTATTACATTAAGTTTACGGCAACTATGGCCATAAAAGAGAGTGATGATTTATTGCATACTTCGTCACTACATAAAGAAATATTGATTGAGTTGTATCATAGTTATTTTATTACATTAACTGTGAGCTATTTCAGTCATAAATAATTTAAAAAATATTTATAATTAAGAACGTTATAGCGGTTGGACGACGCTGTAAGCAGTCGTCTGTCTACAGCCACGGGCTGATCCATCCGGGGTAGTACCACCACACTCAGCCAATATACCTTCATTGCAGTTTAATAATAATATCATACAATACGAGTACGATATTATAATACACAATTATCAGTGTACAGAGATACACATATTCAAGTTTGTTGACACAAACTCTACCAAATTCAAATTCATTTATTCACTAGAAGTGTGGTTACATGTTGATGGTCAATAAAATTGTAGTGCCGTTACACTCTGCCATAACAATGGTGCGTAAATATTAACCTTATAACTAAGTAGATTCTAAATTAAATGTCTACGGGTTAATTAAATAATGTCAAAAGGAATTGTAAATAATGTCAAACAAAATTAAATTGAGATAATTATTATAATAGTCAGTGTGAAATTTGAAATGTCAATTAATAAAAAATCTGTTAATGTCATTGTCTATCTTTTTTTAACATTATTCAATTATAGAATTTATTGAATAGATTTAATTTATATGTGTCATATATTCATTTAAGGAATAAAAACTTTTTTTCTATAAGCCACAATTTTAATTTTCGTTTAAATAGAACTGAAGGTAATTCTTTAAATGTATTTGGTAGTTTATTATAAATGTCTATGGCCTTTATGTAGACATTATTCTCATAAATATTTAATCGGCACCTAGGCCGATGAAGTTTAAATTTATTCCTGGAGTCCCTAGTTATAACTTCCGAGTGTAATTGAAAGTATTGTGGAAATAGTTTTACAAAAACACAAAGTTCCCTAATATACATGCAAACCAGAGGCAGGATATGGAGTTTTTTAAACAAAGGCTTACAGCTATCAGTGAACCAGCCTCCACAGATCGCTCTTACACACTTCTTTTGAATCCGAAAGACTTTTTCACTGTCTACTGAGTTACCCCATAGTATGATACCATACGAGAGCACGGAAGAAACGTATCCATGGTATGCAGTTAGAGCTGCTTCCGATGAGACAGTTTGTCGTAACCGATGGAGAGCAAAAACAAAACGGTCGAGTTTATTACAGACATATTCAACGTGTGCCTTCCAGTTACAGTGTTTACAGTGTGTGTTTAAGATACCTTCATTGCAGTTTAATAATAATATCATACAATATGAGTACGAAGTATTATAGTAATAATACACAATTATCAGTGTACAGAGATACACATATTCAAGTTTGAAAAGCCTTAGTCACGAGTTGTTAAAGTGTTATGGTAATTAATATTCAATATTAATTATGGGATAATAAATTATGAGGATTATTAATAGTAGTAATAGTAGTATAGTATTATTATTAATAATAGTATAGTAGTAAGGGGTATGACGTATATTTAACGTATTTTAGCATGCTTTAAACGTCATTTTGCCTCATTTTGAACGAACAGATTTTATTTAAACTTTGCACACTCGTCAAAGGTCCATGATAATGCAATAATTCGATCAAAATAGCCGAATATCCTGATTAGATTCGCCAGGATTTGGAAATTTCTAATCGTATGCTTTGCATAAGAGCAGGAGGGATAGAGCAAGTGTGCGAACTACGCATGCGCGATATTTGAAACTCCTATGATTCGTACTGTCAACTTAGCACAATGCAGCAAAGACTATTTAAAGGTAGTTGCGTTCAAAACATGTAAGATGAACGACAATTAATAATATGAATAATTATACCTCATTGATCCTATTCTAGCTAGTAGTTTAGAAGATATGACGGAATAGAGCAGCATTCCATATAAATGTCACATTTATCGAATAAATACGGACAATATATATATATATATATATATATATATATATATATATATATATATATATATATATATATATATATATATATATATATATATATATATGACGAAACAGGTTGCACCGTGTTGTTTTTAAAACAGTGACGTCAGCATGGCTAACGTCATCCACCTCATTAAGATGTTGATAGTGTTGATTGTTTTCATGATAAACGTAATTGAAACAATAAAGTTGAAACAGTACTCCTTTTATTGAATTCTAGTTTAAAACTAACCAGCAAATGCTCGTATTTATAGTAAAGCCGAGAGCGGGGAACTCCCGATGACAATTTATAAAAACTGTTTTATAATAACGTGTTGTACTATTTATCTTAAGTATTGGAACTAATTATTTTAAACTTAAAATTAATTATTTTAACTGTAATTATAATTTAAGTTTATAAAATAATCAATCGTGCCGGCCGTTCTGACCGGCGGTGCGCGCTCTGCACCAGCCGTGTTGTATAAGTTTCTGCAAAGAGCTTGCCGAGTTTTGCTACCTGTAATCAAAGAGGCAATTTCTTTTGAGAATGGTATCTGTGTACCTTTCTTCTACATTTATGACTCGTAGGGATCTGGTGTAGTTTATATTTGCGTACTCTGTGGTACGTGTGTTTGGCGTACTCTGTGGTACTTGTGTTTAGCGTACTCTGTGGTGCTTGTGTTTGGCGTACACTGTGGTACTTGTGTTTGGCGTACACTGTGGTACTTGTGTTTGGCGTACACTGTGGTATTTGTGTTTGGCGTACTCTGTGGTACTTGTGTTTAGCGTACTCTGTGGTACTTGTGTTTGGCGTACACTATGGTACTGAGTTTGGCGTTTTCTGTGATGTATTTAGTATTTACTAAAATAAATACAACCTTGATTTTTAATCCTCTAGTTCTTGCGTCTGTTGTTCGGCTACGCTGGATTATGCGGTCGACGATATGGGCTCAATGGCCAATTCTGGAGTGTTGTCTTCCGCCGATACGGTTATCTGTTCTCCATAAAACCCAGGCTCGAGATAGATACTCTGAGATATCCTGAGAAGAATCGTAGATATGCTCTCTAAATCTCACTATGTCTCAAGAGTAACGATTTTCTGGTTCGAAGGTTGTGATAAAGTTGTTACGGAGTTCAGCCCATGAAGCTGTTGTGACCATCCAGTAGTCAACCCACATTTTCGCTCTTTCCTTAAGTAGGCTACCTACCTTCATGCGAATGTCAAAGTCGTTGAGTCTGATGTGGCTTTGTCGATGTGTTGACAGCCTTCACGTATTCCTCCGGAATCGTGGCTTGAAAGTGTTCACACAAGATCTGTCTATTGGGCAAAGCCAAATGACTAAGCTGCACGCTGCTGCAGCACGCTGAGGTGGCAATGGGCAGGCCACATCGCTCGACGAACCGACAACCGCTGGGGAAGAAAGTTTCTTGAGTGGCGACCACGTATCGGATGACGCAGTGTAAGACGCTCCCCCACTAGGTGGACCGATGACCTAGGGAAAGTTGCTGGGCGTCGTTGGATGCAGGCGGCACAGGACTGCACATTGTGGCGTAACATGTGGGAGGCCTACGGCTAGCAGTGGACGGCAATAGGCTGAAATGATGATGATGATGAATGAATGAATGGAAACTTATAATACACCCCGTCAACATACATATACCTACCAAAAATAATGACCAAATTATTCGTGGTTAAAAAAAAAAGCACTTGAAAAAGTTCTGTTTTTTATCACAAGAGAAAGAACAATATGGCGCCGATCCTAAATAGTTTTTACGTTAAATTAATTAAAATAAATAATTAAGGTCAAGTGAATGATTATTACTATGGTTAATTGTAGATCTAATGACTTCATGATGAAAAAAAGTCGAAAATCTATCAATTATTTTACAGGATAAACCTGTTTTTAGGGTTCCGTACCCAAAGGGTAAAAACGGGGTCCTATTACTAAGACTTCGCTGTCTGTCCGTCCGTCTGTCTCAAGAACCACGATAGCTAGACTGTTGAAATTTATACAAATTATGTATTACTGTTGCCGCTATAACAACAAATACTAAAAACAAAATAAAATAAATATTTAAGGGGGCTCCCATACAACAAACGCGAGTTTTTGGCCTTTTTCGCTCCATATCGATAATGGGAACAGGTAGTCACTTGAAATATTCACAAAATACTAAGTTGTGTTTTACTTTAATGATAGATAATAAAATTAAAATAATATTAATATTTAAGGGGACTGCCATACAAAAAAACGTCTTTTTTGCCTATTTTTGCTCGATATCAGTAAACGGTAACAGGTGAAGGTTACAATATGAAATATACCTAGTCAATGGTACGGAGCCCTTCGTGCGCGAGCCCGACTCGTACTTGGCCGATTTTTTCCTTTTTAGGTGGTGATAAAATAATAACCACTCTCTTCTTATTCGCGGGTGTCGTAAAAACTTCTAAGGGATATGATATGCAGTTAACATCATTCAGCAAGAGAAAGAAAAATTGAAACAAACCCTATGTTAACTCGTCTAAGCATACGTATAGTAGGTCAATTTCCCTAACATTGTGGAGGAGGCGGTGATGATAAACATGTTTTATCTTGACCGAGACTTTATAACCATAGTCTTCTAGTTAGTTCAACTGTTATGTTTTCCATCTTAGTATACATACATAACGTATTGATAGTGTAATTTTCATACTGTATATTTCCGATTGTGTGTGCCATACAAATGCTTCTATATTTTATAAAGGACCACCCACAGCTGCATCAGGCTGTTCAAAAGGCGGAGCGTGGTTTCACAATAAATTGCACTTGCATTTATATTAACACCATTTTTATTGCTGTTTAGACAAATGAGCAAATAGCACAACTTCTTTTTGGGTGGTTTACGGTTGGCGCGCTCCTCGCTCCACTCCGTCCGGGGCGACAGAGGGGCGTAAGCACGCACACCCGTAACCCACCCACAAATAGCACACCTGAGGATAACTGATACTGTCTCTCATGGAGTTTTGCTAGGCCGCTGCGTATCTACTGTGAAGAAAGTGAAGGGAGTGCACCGAACGAAATGCAGTAACAAATTACTACTACACAGACGTCAATTTTCTACTAGTGTATGGTACCCCGGGCAGACCAGGCCGCAGATAGACGACTATTGACAGTGCGATACTACCATATAAATTTTAATTGCTTTAAAATTATTTTTAAAAGTATAACTAGTTTCGGTAGAGTATTATTTTTTTACGGAACTGTTGTCATTCTGGGTGTAATAATTCAAAAGGATAATGATAGTAGAGAACTCTTGGCACATAAGCAAACAAACATAATTATATACGACATTATCCTAAGTAGATAATATAGAGCCTTCAATGTTATAAATATCTCTTACGATTATAATAGGAAGTCAGATAATGTTTGCGTTATGTTATTATAGAATTGAGGTCAATGAAAAAGAGTTAACGGTATATTATATTTAATGTCATCATTAATATCACACATTATGTGAATGATATTATATAATTATATATTAATACAATTTTCAGCTACAAATCTAATTTAAACCGACAATATCTGTATAAAAATATACTATCTGTATGAGTTTAAAAAAAAAACGTATAAATCATAAATTATTGGATGAGATAGCCGGTTCTTCTCAGGTTCCTTCTTCAAAAATTTTGTCTTGTCAAAGTCAGTAATTTATCCGAGAAATAGGTGATCGGCCTGCTTGGTAGTTTCGCTTCTTGATCATAGCAAGACTTTACCGGATATTAGACATTACAAATCGCTAATCCTGAAAATCCTGGTGAGGACGGACTAGTAACAGGATTAACTGTTTAAAATATTGAAATGTCATCGGTCCTCGATATGTATGCCAAATTTCAAGTCAATCCGACATTTTAAAGGGAGTGGAAATCATGTTCAATGTTTCTGTTACATAGGCACATACTAACATACTAAGCATACTAACATACTAAGCATCGTAACATATGAAGCTAATAAAAGCATGATAATAGATTTAATTGCTTTGATTTTAAATTTATCTACCTATATCTTTTTTGAAAACACGATTTCGAAGTTCAGTCAATCTATAGGTATAAGCAAAGTTATTATTAATCTGTAAAGTGACATAAAATTATTATACACACAAAAGAAAGTAAAACGATGGGGGATGCTGTTGATGCTATCGCCTAAATATCGTTAAAATTAAAAAGTATAAGCTTTTATTAATTGCAGACATTATCGCTGTATATATGTGTATGAGCCGTACATGTGATAATTACCTACGTATGGTATCGGATTAAGAAAAGACCACCACATTCTTGCCTGTGAATGTCGTACCTAGTATTGGTGTAATATATAGATATAATTTATGTAAGAAAAATGAAATCCGACATAAAACCATATATACACCGATATCCGATACATACACATATGTCTGACCAGTGTGGTAGGATAAGTCAATTTCCTTCTTATTGTGGAGGATACGAGCCTATTATGGGCTAAGATTATTATGATACATATAAACATTTGTTCTCAATATTCAGCGATCTATACATTACACATAAACAGGAAAAATCAATAAACCAATTTAAATAATTGAAAAATTAAAATATATTATTCAAATGTATTTAATAGCTTTCCTTGATAAAATAATAAATTAATAGAGAGACGAATTGGGAAGTACCATTATATAAGCATATAAATAATAGGACTAGCTGACGCGTGGTAATATATAATCTAACATAGGATATAACAAAACACGATAACAGTGCAGATAAATTGTAACTACAACGATAAAAGGGACGGTCATTGATCTCTCTGCCTAGGCATTATATACACGAGTATACGAATTTGAATTTTCCTTGTGGTGACGAAGTAATAAGTATAAATTATAGTTTAAAACTAAAAATACGCTTACAAGTTACAAGTCAAGTAGTTACTAGTAGTTTCCTTCCATCTTATAAGTTTTGAACGCAATTCACCTTTAGATAGCCTATGCTCGAGAGGAGAAGGTGCCCCGCGAACGAGGTATTCCGGCGGGTCGACCACTGAAGACAAGTTACTTTGCACCGGTGGTCAGCCCACCGACGAAGGTGACGTGCCATGGGTGGGTTGTGAGGCCGCGCGCTGCCCCTCTGTCAGACACTGACCGTAGCCCACCTCTAAAACAAAAAAAAAAGATAGCCTTTGCTGCATTGTGCTAAGCTGACGGCCCAAATCATAGAAATTTCGAATTTCGCGCATGCGTAGTTCGCACACTAAACTATCCCTCTTGCTCTTATGCAAAGGATCCGACTAGAAATTTCTAAATCCTGGCGAATTTAATCAGGATATTTAGCTATTTTGATCGAATTATTGCATTTTCATGGGCCTTTGACAAGTGTGCAAAGTTTAAATAAAATCTGTTACTTCGAAGTGGGGCAAAATGACGTTCAAAGATGCCGTTATATACATACATACTGGTGAAACTAATAAAAGCGTGTTAAAATTATATTTCACCAGCCAATATTTTGCCCGTGGATGTCCTAAAAAACGACTATAAGATATGTTATGTACAACATCTATGCAAGGGAAGACAAATTCGAAATAAAACACAATAACAACCCGACTAACCACCGTGGTATAATAGATCAATTTACCTCACACTGTGGAGGAGGTTGGAGCCCAGCAGTAGGACGTATATAAGTTAAGATGATATGAATTTGAAGATTAATATCCCACTAAAGATAAAATTCATCATCTCAACCCACAGAAGCCACACTGTTCAGCTGATGCCTCTTCTGCAATGGGAGAGAAATTCCCCTAATACTCCGAGTGGTGATGGAGTAAAAATATAATGCACCACCCTCCTACCTTGCCCTTGGATGTCGTAAAAGACGACTAAGGGATAAAATGCATACAACATCTATGCAAGAGGAGGTTAGTTTTGGCATCGGATATTTCTTGTTGGAAGCGCAGATAACTGCCCTATCGACCACAAGTACAATTAAAACTAGACATGTTACAATAACATAAAAAAAATATATATTTGTTATGGCTATTCCTTAATTTTTTCGAAGAAAACATTAATCATTTGACTCTAACACACCACCCTGTAAAAAAAAATGTATTGTAACCATAGTGGCAAGTAATTTCAAAAGATGGCCAAATTATTCATTATTCCAAAATGGTATAATACCTTCTACCTTGTATACATATAAAGCCAGGGCGGCTTTGCTTCGGTTTCAGTGGCCTTGCCTGCGTAATCCCGGTTCCCGAGGGAATACTGGAATAAAATATAGCCTATAATACTCCCTGATACTTCAGGGATACTCCTGATACAGCTTTCCATTGGTAAAATAATGTTTGAAATCACGGTGTTTTCAGCTTGAAAGCGTAACAAACAAATAAACTTACTTTAGCATTTATAATATTAGTAAGGATATGCATATTATATCCCTAAGTCGTCTTTTACCGACCTCCATGGGCAAGCGAGGGGTGGAGAATTGTATTCTTACTCCGTTACCACACGAATAAGAGATATAATTACATTATTATTACGCGATGCTAAATGTCCGTATACGATAATAAATAATTCTGGTTTTTAATGGTTTACGTTAGATAAAGAAGTGTGTTTACGCCCAATAGATAACCACACCCCATTCATTACATTATATGGCGCCTTGATATCGCATTATTGTAGTAGATAATCATTAAATGTTGACTCATTTACATATATTATAATATAGATTAATGTACACGAAATATGCGCGTGCACACTGCACTTGGTATGTATCAGTTACTTCTAATATTACTGCAAGCTTACAATACCACGATATGTATTAAAGAATTTACAATATGCTTTTTATGTCGAAAGCGCTTTCGTTAACAAAAGCATTTTACTGAGAATAAGTAGGTTTCAAATGCAATCAGTTCATATGTGAATTTAAAATTTTATTGAATACATGTAGACGTATCGAATAACTTGAGGTTTTAATAGGAATTGAATTCAATTGATACCGTGCTTTGATTTCATAATATTCATCATAATTCATATTTCAATATTAACTGTACAACGCAAAGTTTATGTGATTTATTTAAACTGGATACTAAAATTTGATTTGTGTTATTATCACGCTGACTTTTTTGGAGCTAATAAAATTTAAATAAAAATCGAAAGTAGCAGTCATTATTGATTCTTTAAACTGTTTTCAAATATGCTTTTATTTTCCTTATTCGAATACTTCTTTTAACAGTTTTATGAATGAACATACAAAGATTTCGCGTGTTACCAATATTATTATTTACATATTACAAAACATGCACAGTGTTTCGTATGAAGTTTCATAGTTAGGAATAACTAAACTATGGAATGAACGAATGCCATACAATGCATTTGGAAAGATAAAAACTACCAAATAGGCAATAGGTTAAAGGACATTTTTAAAAAAGACATGTATTTTTAAATTCGTTATTGATATTCATATATCATCACCATCATTATCAAAGTTCATATAGGTCTCTCTGCTGAGCCCGAACCTGTTCCACAATGAGAGAAAACTAACCTATTATACTACGCTGGTAGCTGGAGGTGTTGGTAGAAGGTCTTATTTAGAGTTTTCCTTCTCTTATATGAATGAAATATGCGCAATAGTAGTCGTCTTTTATGACATCCACGGGCAAGATAATGAATTGTATTCTTATTCCGTAACCATACGGAGCAATCTTCATTTTATTATTTATACATTATAGTATAGAAATACATATGTAACTATTATGATAATATACTGCAATATTACAAAAATAAATTATGGGCTGTTAACTTAGTGATATTTATAAAAAGCTATTTATTTAGATACTGTACATACATGTATCATCATCATCATCATCATCAACGCAACCCCCACACGTCCCGCTGGGCTCGGGCCTCTTCCACAATGGGAGGGTATTGGACTTATTACCATGCTGGTCAGACATATTGGTATAGGGTTCGACTTTTCCTTCTCTTGCACAGATGTTATGTGCATATTATATTCCTTAGTCGTCTTTTACGACATCCACGGGCAAGATAGGGAGTGGTGAATTGTATTCTTACTCTGTCACCACACGGATACATGTTTGGTTGCCAATTATTTAAACATTTAGACCTTCTAACCAGCTCCATATTGTATTGCGATTTATTGTTAATTAGAGGTTATGAAGTTATAATTTACAGTTACAACTTGCTCAAGAATAACGGCTTGTTAGAATGAAGGTAGTACGGTGGTTATTGCAACATCGGTTGTTTTTAGTTTACTGTGCAGTTTTTTGTGCATCAAAATAAATTGCGTCATTCGTATTTGATTTGTAGACGATATCGTAGTCATACACTAACTGAATGATCTATACACTGCACTTAACAATGTATATATCACCATTATCACAGCTTAAATATGGCCCACTACTGGGCTAGAGCCTGCTCCACATTGGGAGAGAAAACGACCTACTATACCGCGCTGGTCAGGCGAATTGGTATAGGGTTATATTTCGAGTTTTCTTTCAATTGCATAGTTGTTATATGCACAAGATATATTCTAGTCGCGTTTTACGACACCCACGGGCAAGAGAGGGCAAAAAAATCTCAAAAGGTGAAAAAATAAATCTCAGTAGGTTCTCCGAAATAGTAGTTCTATAAATTAACTTGAACAAGACGAAAGTCATACCTAATTCGAATATCATTTCTGTACCGATTCAAGTTGGGAAATTGTTCTTTAAAATTATCGATTATTATTTAATTAGTATAACTAGTTTAGTTTGATCTAAACAATTTCCTTAAAGGGGCCGGTTAACGTATCCCCAACTAAGTTGGCTGTTTGTGAACGGGCAACATTATAAAAGGCAGAGGGAATTGTTGGGTGCAACTGACACATAACCGTTTTCAGTAGTATTCTCAAAGCAAGATCTATGTCTAATAGAGGATATACAGTTTTCATAAAAAGACATTCAAGATATGTGTGTTCGTAAGAAAATAAAGATTTTTGGCCTAACAAAAAATATTTAGTAGATACTCAGATATATGTAATGCGTAATTTCAATATTACTAAGTAATAAAATTGAGGCGATAACTTTAATTACTCATCCAGTCTGACACTCGTGTTGAAATCTATGTCAATGAAAAAAAAAAATGGAAAAAAACCTTAATAATATACAGGAAAATTTCCGTCAACAGAATGTGAAATTGCTTAGTCAAAACCGCAGGATAACGGCCATTTTGAATATCTAATAAGTATTACGATATCTTTCATCAAATCATAAAGGTATTACGTAAATATGTAACTTATTAATATGAAGCTCATGAGTTAGATGAACCTATTAAAAATATTGAAAGCTGTTATTAATAACTTTCATCTATACCAATAAATAAAATTGGAGTGTCTGTTTGTAATGTCAAAATAATAGGCTTTTTTCATGCTCACACGGTTATTTGCACTATACATATGCCTAAAATACACTTTATATTTTTTTTGTCTATCTGTCTGTCTATTTGTTCCGGGTAATATTCAAAACGGCTGGACCGATTTCAAAAATTCTTTCACCAATGGAAAGTTATAATATCGGGGAGTAAACTAGGCTTATAAATAAAACCCTATACAAACATGTCTGATCAGCATGGTATAGTAAGTCAACTGCCCTGCTGTAGGGGAGGAGGCTCAAGCCTAGCAGTGGGACGTATATGAGCTGAGACAACGAAGACGATTATAATGTTAATGTTTCCGTTCTATGGTAACTAACGGCTATAAATACTACCAACCCTTAGATTGCTCATGGGTGCCGTAGAAGACAACTAAGATATTTACATTGACCTGGGCCAACTCCGTCTGATGTCGTCTAGGCAACATTCCCAAAGAGGACTGACGTCAGGCAGGCCGTCGGTCAAATGATTTAAAATAACATCTACGCATAAGCGTTCGTATGTTAATTTGACAGGTAAATATCGTGACACCTGTTACGTTAACATAACGGCTGGTTAAATTCGCAAATATTATTAAATTTTAGCTACTTTCATAAAATCCTTACTAATATTATAAATACGACAGTAAGTTTGTTTGTTTGTTTGTTACGCTTTCACGCTTAAACCACTGGACCGATTTCAAAAACTCTTTCGCCAATGGCAAGCTATAATATTAGGGAATAACATCTACGCAGGTAAGGCGACTGAAACCAAAGCAAAGCGATGGTCTTTTTTTAATCCTACCGCGCTAAAGCATATTACAAAATCTAATTAATGAGAAAGCACGCCATTTCGCGAATATAATTTTGAAATGATACTTGTTTAGATATTTTTTCATAAACAAAAGAGTATCCGACAACAAAATACAATATTCAAATACTTATAAAATGTACTGAAGTTCACCCTTCACTTGCCTGCGGATGTCGTAAAAGACGGCTTAGGGATATATTACGTATATTACATCTATGCAGGAGATAGAAAACTCGACACAAAACCCTATACCAACTTGTCTGACCAGCATGATATAGTAAGGTCAATTTCCCTCCTATTTCCCTCCTATAATAGAGAAGGCTCGAGCCCAGCAGTGGCACCTATATGAGCCGAAATGATAAAAGATAAGGAAAACTCGACATCAAATCCTATACCAACATGTCTAACTAGCACAATATAGTAAGTGAATTTCCCTCCTATTGGGAAGGAGGCTCGAGCTCAGCAGTGAGACATATATAGGCTGAGACGCCATATGAACTTGTTTTAATGGAGGAATGTTTTTATTTATAACATACTAGCAACCCGCCCTCGCTTCGTTTCGGTTTTAGTCGTTATACGCGCGTAGTTCCCGTTCGCGTGGGAATACCGGGATAAAATATAGCCTAGTTTACGCCCTGATATTATAGCTTTCCATTGGTGAAAGAATTTTTGAAATCGGTCCAGCCGTTTTGAAGATTACCCGGAACAAACAGACAGACAGACAGACAAAAAATTTTTAATCTGTATTTTAGGCATAGGTGTCGTGCAAATAACCGTGTGAGCATGAAAAAAGCCTATTATTTTGACATTATAAACAGACACTCCAATTTTATTTATTGGTATAGATCTATACCAAGCTATAATATCAGGGCGTAAACTAGGCTATATTTTATCCCGGTATTCCCACGGGAACGGGAACTACGCGGGTAAAACGACCATAACCTATAACCGAAGCGAAGCGAGGGCGGGTTGCTAGTATTTAATAATACTAGTGGTCGCCGTGTGGTCGAAATTCGGCCATAATTCATTTTAATTAATTCTTCTGCTACACAATTTTCTTTTAATTTTATTTATATATATATATATATATATATATATGTATATGTAAATTGAGCAAGCTGTATTTTACTAATAACTAATCTATAAAGTACTAAGTACAAATGCCTATTAGACATTGTCATCATAATTATGATTATTTGACATTCGCTTTGACTAGAGATTTTAACCGTAAATATTTATTTAGTAATCAAAAGTGTATAAGCGCGCGCATGTGTGCGTGTGTGTGTAGCGATTGCGTTGTAGTGGGCGTAATGCCTTTTTTAATTAATTTAATGTATTTCTAATCCATTATTACATGAAATTTCAGTTTTATGCACTTCTCCTCGTTATATACTTGAACTGTGCCCAATTTCATACTTGTCGATCCACGTAATTTTCGTAAAAAGGGGTACAAAGTTTTTGCTTCACGTATTAATATATAGATAACATACATAATATAATTAATGGTTCTTATTATAAATAAATATTATATTCATCATCTTATATTATACTTAAACAAGCGGAAATCAATTGTCTATTCGTTTTCCTGATATTGCAATTGCATACAAATGCAGTTGTCATCATAATAACTCATTAATCCCTGTTGAATCATACGTGCTTAGAAAATAATTACGTCCATACACTTAATATATTTATTTGCACTGATGGTGTAGAAGATTATGTAGTGATTTCTTATGACGACTATTTTGATTCTACACAGGAAAGTACTCTATATGTTCCACACATTGTTCTGACTCTGGGTGCGATTTGTAGCCATTTTTAAACTCCTCTAAGACACAAGAATATAGTTTTAGTGCAGGTTTAAAAAAAATGCAAATACAATATTATGTTGTTATGCATTTTCTGGCGTAATGAGCGGGTCCTCATGTTAGACAGTCTGCAAGTCACGTCTGGGGGCAGTATACTATACGAATCTTTTAGCAATTTGAGAAATTTTTCATGAGTTCAGCCACGTTTGCCATATCTACCATTGCAACCAATCCTAAAGCTCATATATAGGCCCCTTAAGCGCTTTTAAATCTGGTATGCTGTACTGCTGCGCTTCACGTAGTTGTACATTCTCTTATCTATTGCTGGCTTACTAGAAAATTCTGCTTCATGTTTCCTGCTTTGCATAGGAGGGAAACCTTTCCTACTCTTCTTGTTTTTTCTTTTCTAAATAAATTTGTTGCGGATCCTAAGACAATTAAAAGTGTTTTTTTTTTTATCGCAAGCAGTGGCAAACCAGCAAACAGTACACCTGATGGTAAGTGTTGCTGCTGCTCATGGACCTTTACAAGGCCGTTGCCTACCGCGAAGTAAGTGAAGGGAGTGTGAATGCGTGCATTGAGGCTCGGCGATACCAAAGGCACCACCAAAACCCTCCACACGTAAATACACTCAGAAAGTTGGGCTGCCGGCTCTTTCGCTCACCGAACGAAGCGCAGTAACAAATTGCTACTACTCAGACGTCGATTTTCTGCGAGAGCGTGGTACTATCCCGGACCGACCGGCCCGCGGCTGTAGACAGATAACTATCGACAGTGTGGTCCTACCACTGCATAAATCCTAACACTTTCCTGGGACTTCCTGATGTTCAAACTTTGGTGTCTTTTACGGAGAGCATTATGGATCAGTAGATACAGTAGCAGTGTGGTGGGATTAATGCCAAAAAAAAATACTATTTTATATTTTACTGCTGCCATTATACAGGGGGTCACATAAGTGCTTTGAAATTTAAATTTCGAATAAAATTCAAACGGCGCGCGGGGTGCGGAGGAAGCACCAATGGTCTTTCGGAATTCAGTCGCCATGGATGGAGCGTTTCACCGGAGCGGACCGTGCTTTTCGTGTGCGTGAGTTTTATCGCAACAATGATTTGGTCACCATTGCGCGGCGTAAATTTAGAGAGTATCGCAATTTACGCACGTTTAATGACTGTCCTAGTACTTAAACGATTAAGAATTGGGTTCAAAAGTTCGAGGAAACTAGCTCTATGTTGGATAAACAACGATCGGGCCGACCAAGGACGTCACGGACGGAAGAAAACATCGACGTAGTGCAAGAGTCAGTTCGTGAAAATCCTACCCAATCCATTCGTAAGCATTCCAGTGCATTAAATATACCCAGATCGACGTTACAGCTCATTTTAAAGAATGATAAGAAATTGAACTAAGAAGAACTGAAAAACGCAACTGCCCATACCTCTAATACCGCTATGCCAGTCGTCCGTCAACTTTGCCCTAACACAGTGATATCTCGAAGAGGAGACATTCTCTGGCCACCACGTAGCCCGAATTTTTATCTAATGGACTTTTTCTTATGGGGTTACCTTAAGTCTAAGGTCTACGAAACAAATCCGCGGTCAATTGATGAACTAAAAGAAAATAACCAGTGAGAAATGTCAAGCATTTCAGAGCGTACTTGCCGTGCAGTGATAGAAAGTTTTAGTCGTCGTTTACAGGAGTGCCAAGAACGAAATGGAGCACATTTAAGTGAAGATATTTTTAAAAAATAATTCCCTTTTAATGTAAATTACTAAACAATAAATAAAAATTTCACATTGTACATAGTTTTGATTTATTTTTTTTCAGTTTAAAGGACTTATGGGACACCCAGTATAAGTACACTAGCGATGCGTAATTCGAATAACTCGAATGAGACTATTGATTCGTTCATTCGAATCGCCGTTGACCGAAACCGAATCAATTCGTTAACTCATGACACGAGTTAACGAAAACTTGTAGGCTTGTAGTACTCGTAGCGTGGGCGGCCGCGACGGCGCGGTGATCAGTCAACTCGGCTTTATTAGACATTCATTGATTCGTTCTCTATTCGTTGATTCGCTTTCTATTCGTTAATTCGCTCTTTAATACGGAGTCGAAGAATCGTATGAATGAATTCTACGAGTGAGAAAATATTCGAAATGTTCTAAGAATCATGAGTTGGTTGGATGCAATTCGATTCGTTTGACGTAGCCGTACCTATTACATTTGCAATTCGTTCTTCGCGCGATTTGATGTTTTCTTGCTTTTTTTTTTTGACTGCTCGTTTACGTAATTAATAATAATAGCTATTAATTATGAGCCTGAGACGTATAAAAAAGTATTTTTTTTTAATGGATTTATCGGGTAATTATTAATTAGAATCTAACTTTATTTAAAAAAAATGTATTTTTTTTTGTATATGATTTTATTATTACTTTTTGTTATTTAGTATGCTGATTTTAATCATAATAATAAAAGAGTATTGTCATTACCTACGTGTTTAAAAGCCAATATACCTATAAGTCTCTTTTTCTTAACGAAATACCGAGCACACTCCTTTAACTCAAAATCTCGACTCATTCGTAATGTAAACCGAACCGCCAAAAAAAACTCGCTCGAAAAATAATGTAAACGAGGAGTTATAACTCGCCAACTCGCCTTCACAGGCGTATGACTCGACATATGAGTACGAATTCGACTACAATGCTGACGTGACAAATGTAACGATTCAAATCAATTCGAATTGCGATTCGAATCAAAAGTAATTTTAATTCGATTGATTCGAATTGAAAAAAAGCAATTCGTCTCATCGCTAAAGTACACCTTTTTTCAAATACAACAACAAGCTTGTTTGTTATTGAGGCCTGACAAAATCTTTGAAATTCAAGGCAATCTACCGATAACAACAATAACACTTTTACTGGCTGACCTTGGATTCAAATCTAGGATTACATGATCGTAGAAATAAGTTTACCGGATCAATGAGGCATCATTTGATATTAGATTCTTTTATTAATATTGATTCAGTAGTGGCCCGTTTGCTGACGAGTTAAGAAAACAATTTGGTACAATGGTACCAAAACTGGTAAGAAAATGGTAAGAAAACAATTTGGTTCAATGGTACAGCTCTCTCCTGGGAAATATAAAATATCTTACTGCGATCGCCAACCCGCCTGCCAAGCGTGGCGATTACGCCATTATCAACTGTAGGATAATAAAAATTCGACACGAAACCGAAATATGGCAAACCATTTCGTCAACCTGGGACAGTAAGGAATTTTCTCTCGTTATTAAGGAGGCTCATACCAATTAATGAAATGTACATACGTACAAGTATATGTTTTAGTTCATTGTAGCGCAAGGAATTATTTCTTAATACGGGGTCATCATTATCTCAGCTTGAATAAATCCCACTTGTTCGGTTTATGCAAACCCAACAAATTGCAAAAACGCACGTCCTTCAGGGTCAGGGTTTTACTGAACGTTCGCACACACGTTCTAGCGGATCAGCGTTTTTACGATATGACGCGATTTTTCCACCAATCAAACGAATACATACAGTCACGTAAATCATATATTACAGACGACAAATCTCGCCATTTCGTACACTCGCAACCATCATCAACTCAACCACTCAAATTGAGAAAGAACCAATAAAGAAGGAATATCATAATGTGAGTTATCATTTCAATTGTAGGATCGTAGGGAGCCCACAATACACCATACAATACACCACTGTTGCACTCAAACATGGACACACTATTCCTCGCTGGTAAGGCATGTTAGAATGGGTTTTAAATCGAGTTTTACTTCTCTTGCATAGATGTTATATTCATATTATTCTCCATCTCCCTTAGTCGTCTTTTACGATATCCATGGGTAGGAAAGGGGGTTAAATATATTCTTACTCCGTAACCACACGGATGGTCATCAACATCATCTTGCTCTTAATCCAATTACTTGGGTCGATGCAAACTCTGCTTCCACCGTATGTATTGCAAAGATTTTGGTAATAGTTTTTTAACCAGGCACATGCCTGGCATTAATTTCAGGTTGACCCTCAATACAAATGTAATTGTAGACCAAATGTCAACAGATAGAACTAGCCCAGGTTAATAAATAGTTTGCTGTGTGGTGACGGAGTAAGAATACAATTCCCCACCCCCTTTATTGCCCTTGGATGACGTAAAAGACGACAAAAAAATTGTAATACGCAGATAATATCTATGCAAGAAAAGGAAAACTCGAAATAAAACCTTGTACGTACCCACCTGACCAGCGTGGTTTTAGTAGGTCAATTGTCCTCCATTTGTGAAGGTGGCTCGAGACCAACGATAGGACATATATATATGAGCTGTAATGATGATGAATTTAAAACCTTAGTCCTTTATGGTACCCACGTACAATGTAAGGATTAGAAGTATTCGTAGCACCACATAGCAACAAGGGACGTTCAATTGAATAATCAGTAAAATTCAACATTTTGAATAACCCCCGAAACAAATTAAAATAATAAAAAAGAAAGTATTACGTCTCTTCAACAGGAATTATCATTGAATTGTCATTTAAAGATTATACTGGCACGTATGAAGCACTTAATCGAAAAATCATACGCCATGACATCATTTTGGAGCTGTACTCTTATACTACTGGACCGATATTAAATGAACATAGCTAAAAACCACCGCCAGGAAACTGGCTTTCAAATGAAAAAATCCGCATCGAAATCGGTCCATCCGTTTGAGAGCTTCGATGCCACAGACAGACACACACACACACACACACACACACACTTAGACATCGATGTCAAACTTATAACACCCCTCTTTTTCGTCGGGTGTTAAAAAGTAATATTAAGAGCACAAGAGACAAATGCGATAATGAAATGACAAGATATAATTGCAATATGATACACGTTGTTCTCTTGTAAAGATAATGTAAATGAATGAGAAATAAAATACAATGCTATCTTAAAAGAAAATCATCTGATCTAAATAATTTTAACTTATAGTCGCTACTTTATTAACGTTTACTACTTATTGTTTTAGGATTTATTATTATTTTTTATTTTGGACAAGAAAATAGCAATAAATGATCACATCGTCTCAACTCATACACAGCCCACTATTGGGCTCGAGCCTCCTGCCCAATAAGGAGCAACTATACCATGCTAGTCAGACATGTTGGTATAGGGTTTTATTTCGAATTTTCCTATTCTTGTACTAATGTTATATGCATATTATATCGCAAAGTCGTCTTATAAAACATCCACGGGCAAGATAGGGAGTGGTGAATTGTATTCTTACCCGTCACCACACGGCAAATACATATATAAAATGGTCACATAAATATATTTTTAATTAAATATCCAGCAATACATTGGACTGCAGCATCAGATTGCAAATTACGTTGAATTTACTGCAGTAATTTTTGCATGGTATGTACGCAAAAATACAGACACAGAGTTGAAATTCTAAACATTGTTGTTTTCTATACCAATAAATAAAATTGGAGTGTCTGTTTGTAATGTCAAAATAATAGGCTTTTTTCATGCTCACACGGTTATTTGCACGACACCTATGCCTAAAATAGCCATTAAAAATTTTTGTCTGTCTGTTTGTTCCGGGTAATCATCAAAACGGCTGGACCGATTTCAAAAATTCTTTCACCAATGGAAAGATAGATAGATAGATAGATAGATAACTCTTTATTTGTACACCGATTACAAAACAAAATACAAAAACTTAAAAGAAGGAAAGCTATAATATCAGGGCGTAAACTAGGCTATATTTTATCTCGGTATTCCCACGGGAACGGGAACTACGCGGGTAAAATGACTAAAACCGAAGCGAAGCGAAGGCGGGTTGCTAGTGCTAAACTATAATGGTAAATAATAAGCAGTTATACGTATTAGATTAAAATGGTATTATTTTTTTCTAAATACTATTTATAACAGATATAGGTATGCATGTTCATACCGTCATTAGAGGCGAACTTTTAACTGAAATTAGTCTGCCATATCACACTAGACCGTCCTGTTGGATTAAGTTATTGTTTTAATCTACAATGCACTAATAAACTGCACTGAGAAATATTTTATGATGATTTCTGATGTTTAAGCGAGTAATACACATTGTAAATAAAACTATTTTACGGATTTTATCGCGTTAGTATTTGATTTTTGTCTGGCCGATGTTCCGAACACTTTATGTCAGGCAATCAAAAATCAAATACAAACGCGATAAAACCCATAAAATAATTTTATTTCATAATATTATATTCTTTTGACTACCTTTTAGCCTTCGATTATATTACCTTATTCATTTGTGTAAACTCTATTTACAATGGAGATATACAAACTTATAATAAATTAAAAAGTTGCGTATAATTAAGAAATTCAATCCGTAAATAAGAATTCACGCAGCTTTTACGAATCTTTTTGGTTTACTCTCGATTTTATATTTTTCTCTAAAAGGTTTCAACATATTCCACACCTATCCCTAAGTATAAATAATAATAATCTAGAATCATTTATAATAACATATTTTATTTCAATAAATGCTATTTAAAAATATCAAATACATAGAGACCATTATTATATTAAAAATCTACTATGTAGCTGTAAAGATATTATAAAATAATATAACTCAATACAACTCAAGAAAATAATTGCATATTTCAGTTAAATATTTTATACGTATAATGTACAAGTATTTCAAACAGTCTATTTCTGTCTAAGAAACTGCTGAATATGCTAAGGTGTAACTTTCAATGCTACGTACTTTCCAGAATTATAAGTAAGCAAGTATAAGTAACCAAGTAAATATATTATAAACGCTGTAATATATATTAAATGACTTTATGGAAATAAGCCTATCATATTGTATGTTTAACTAAAAATGATCTAGAAAAGGGTAAGAACCAATTGACAAGAGTCAGTCACAGATATAAAAAATATTAATAGAACTAGCTGGTATGGTAAATTCATAAAAGTAGGCAATGTTAGAACAAATACAGATATAAATTAAAATATCCGAGTATATATATATAATAATACATAAGATAGTAATCTTCAGTTATAACTACATCTTAATATATATAAATTACGTGTCACGTTGTTTGTCCGCGATGGACTCCTAAACTATTTAACCGATTTCAACCAAATTTGCACACAGTGTGCAGTTTGATCCAACTTGAAAGATAGGATAGCTTACATCTTAATTTATAGTCGCAATATTATTTTGTTGCAAATTATTTGTCTATTATTTGACATTCACAATTATCTGTTAACTCCAAACGATTTTAACAGATGGCGATATCTGTTGACTGGATTGAGTAAGTAATTTGTATGTGCTCAAGGGGATTCGAGAATGGTTTAGATTCACAATTGGACCCGGTAGGTGGCGCTTTATTTGAACAGAACAACGTCTGTTGGGTCTGCTAGTATGACTATAAAATATGATTATAGCGGCAAATGTAAATTGAACTAAACAAGTTAAATGTCATCATCATCATTTCAGCTCTTATATGTCCCACCGTTGGACGAACTTCCTCCACAATAGGAGGGAAACCGCCCCACCATACCATACTGGTGAGAAAAGTTGGTATAGGGTTTTATTTTGAGCTTTCCTTCTCTTACATAGATGTTTATGCGTGTTATATTACTTAGTCTTCTTTTACGAAATCAACGGGCAAGATAGGGAGTGGTGACTTACATTCTTATTCCATCACCACACGAGAAAAGTTTAATAAAATTATATTAGATAAAAGTTGTAAAAAATATATAACTCTGTGCTCTTTAATATTTTATTTTAAATTAAATAATTAATGTTTCCATGTGGTGAATGAGTAAAAATAGAATTCATCATCCCCTATCTTAGCCGTGGGTATCGCAATACACGACTAAGAGATATGAATGTAACCATGCAAGAGAATAAAAACTCGAAATAAAATTTTATGCCAACATGTCTGACCAGCGAGAAGGTTATTTTCCCTCTTATTGTGGAGAAGGCTCGAGCCCAACAATACAGCGTGTATGAGCTGAAGATGATGGAAGATGGATATAACGTTTAAATTACGTGAAAAAAAAGCATATGGTAGAGAAAACATGAACTTAAAATAAGCATTACGAATTAAGTATTTCAAAATATATAAAGAAAGAGATAGTGCAGCCGCTGTGAAGTGAAAGGAAGAGGTAGTAACCGGGAAAGTAGAGGTAGTGGTATTGAAATAAATATGTAGCCAGAAAGTAAAAGATTAATGAAGAAAAATATATAAGAAATGTGAATAGAACGCTTACAAGGGGAAGGCCACGTTGGACAATATTGGATTACATTCCTGCGAAAGGCCAGATTAGGAGTATCCGTAACCGACAAACATGCACGAAGAATGTGACGAATGTGAACGAAGTGCGTCAGAATATAATCTAACCGTCTGAAAAGTAGACATTTATTTTTTTTATATTTAATTATTATGAGTAATAAATATGTTATTGATCGTTAAAGTGAATTATTTGCTAATGTCGTCGTCTTAGCTCATTAACATCCCACTGCTGGGTTCAAACCAAAATTATCCTAATTAAGTATTTCAAAATATATAAAGAAAGAGATAGTGCAGCCGCTGTGAAGTGAAAGGAAGAGGTAGTAACCGGGAAAGCAGAGGTAGTGGTATTGAAATAAATATGTAGCCAGAAAGTAAAAGATTAATGAAGAAAAATATATAAGAAATGTGAATAGAACGCTTACAAGGGGAAGGCCACGTTGGACAATATTGGATTACATTCCTGCGAAAGGCCAGATTAGGAGTATCCGTAACCGACAAACATGCACGAAGAATGTGACGAATGTGAACGAAGTGCGTCAGAATATAATCTAACCGTCTGAAAAGTAGACATTTATTTTTTTTATATTTAATTATTATGAGTAATAAATATGTTATTGATCGTTAAAGTGAATTATTTGCTAATGTCGTCGTCTTAGCTCATTAACATCCCACTGCTGGGTTCAAACCAAAATTATCCTAATTAAGTATTTCAAAATATATAAAGAAAGAGATAGTGCAGCCGCTGTGAAGTGAAAGGAAGAGGTAGTAACCGGGAAAGCAGAGGTAGTGGTATTGAAATAAATATGTAGCCAGAAAGTATAAGATTAATGAAGAAAAATATATAAGAAATGTGAATAGAACGCTTACAAGGGGAAGGCCACGTTGGACAATATTGGATTACATTCTTGCGAAAGGCCAGATTAGGAGTATCCGTAACCGACAAACATGCACGAAGAATGTGACGAATGTGAACGAAGTGCGTCAGAATATAATCTAACCGTCTGAAAAGTAGACATTTATTTTTTTTATATTTAATTATTATGAGTAATAAATATGTTATTGATCGTTAAAGTGAATTATTTGCTAATGTCGTCGTCTTAGCTCATTAACATCCCACTGCTGGGTTCAAACCAAAATTATCCTAATTAAGTATTTCAAAATATATAAAGAAAGAGATAGTGCAGCCGCTGTGAAGTGAAAGGAAGAGGTAGTAACCGGGAAAGCAGAGGTAGTGGTATTGAAATAAATATGTAGCCAGAAAGTAAAAGATTAATGAAGAAAAGTATATAAGAAATGTGAATAGAACGCTTACAAGGGGAAGGCCACGTTGGACAATATTGGATTACATTCCTGCGAAAGGCCAGATTAGGAGTATCCGTAACCGACAAACATGCACGAAGAATGTGACGAATGTGAACGAAGTGCGTCAGAATATAATCTAACCGTCTGAAAAGTAGACATTTATTTTTTTTATATTTAATTATTATGAGTAATAAATATGTTATTGATCGTTAAAGTGAATTATTTGCTAATGTCGTCGTCTTAGCTCATTAACATCCCACTGCTGGGTTCAAACCAAAATTATCCTACTATACCATGGTGCTTAAACATGGGTTTCTATTTCAAGTTTTCCTTCTCTTGCATAGATGTTTTATACATATTATGTCCCTTAGTCTTATAGTTACGACATCCACTTACAAAGTGGTGGTGAATTGTATTCTTACTTCGTCACCACACGGAATATAAATTTGCTAATATCAGCTGCCGTCAAATTTCTACATATACTATGTACTTTATAAAAATGATTATTAAATTAATGAGTATGCAATTGTGTTGTATAATTTTAAAAGTACATACTATTAAGTGTCGTTTAGAGGTTGAGCAGCGTAGAAGTTCGCCCAAGGCTCTTAATCGCGAGTCGTCGACCCGCAGTAACCTTGGCTCGCGCCAACTTACGCAATTCGTTAATCTTATCATGTTCATGCGCACCCGCACGACCTCCATCTCGTCCCTCTCGCCCCTCTCACCCCTCGCCCAATTTCGACGCCTACGTTAACATCAATAGGTAAATCGAGTGAGGTCATTTCCAAAGTCAATTGTTATTTAAAATTCGAAATTGATAAGTACACTCGCGGCACTCTTTACAATGAAACACGTTTACTTGCAGCAAATATTAATTTTACCTATTAAATATTTAGTTAATATATTAATTTTTAAAAAACATTTAACATTTTTACAAAATACAAAATAAGATATACACGTGTTTAAAGAATTATTAAATTACTTATTTTTATATATCTTTTACATAGTAAACTAGTGTCCATATTTATTTAATGGTCATGATTTTTATTTATTTTGTGTTTTAGCAATTATTTATGTTTATTTTAAAAGATAGTATAAAAACTAAATACTATTATTTATTCACTAATACAACTTATTTATATTACGTAACATGTTTGATATAAAAAAAAAATATCTAGCCGTCAAATGAAACGATAGAGAGAAGTAAAACGCTATTTAAAGTTAAAATTAAGGATGTTCTACGAATAAGTGCTACGGGCTCGTAGCGCATTGTTCAGCGGAAAAGCGCCAGAGAGAGGAGCGCTGGCAGCACCGCGCCGGTGGGACGAGCCTGCGTGCGCGCCACCCCGCGTATTTATTGGCAAGGCCACGCCAGCGCACGCCAGTGCGCAGACGTCGGTCGCACGCAATATACGATCATTGAGTTCTCGTAACCACGCTCTCGCGATCTATTCTCCGCGCACTAATGCTACGTTTTGTTTTTAACTGATATTAAAAATAGACATCGGTTATATTTTTGGTTGTTATAATAATAAGACTATAAAAATGATGACAATTTTAAGTAATTCTAAATTGTTGTGGGCGCTATGGCAAGTGGTAAACTACTGTGCGTCACGTATATCTCTGCCGTTTCTGCTGGTGGCCGGTACAGCGTTGTTGGTGTCACGTCTGATGTTGCTGGTCCGTGAGCTGCGCAAGCTGCCTCCGGGCCCTTGGAGTCCTCCAGTTGTTGGCTATCTACCCTTCCTTGGAGTCCGACACAAGACTTTCTTGGAGCTATCACGGAACTACGGCCCTCTGTTCTCCGCTAGACTTGGCAATCAATTGACGATCGTACTCAGTGACTATAAACTCATCAGAGAAGCTTTCCGCAGAGAAGAATTTACGGGTCGCCCTAACACTCCTCTCATGCATACTTTGGATGGTCTTGGTAAGTACTTATATATTACTTTGTAATATTTTCTATTTTCGCACTTCTTAAGTTTAGTTCAGTTATACAATCAAGATATTCATACGACCCCAACGTTCACCTTAATTTATATTTACAAAAAAATAAATATCTTAAATTGTTTAACATATAAGAAAATTGCTATTTATAATATGCCGGCAAATTACTATTTATAATATGCGGTATGTAATGCACATGAATGTGTGGGCGTCATTGGTCGGTTGTCCCTCCCGGCGTGCGTTTGCGCCGCCCACATAATGTTTAGCCCTCACTATAACGCCTCCCTCTCTGCAGGTATCGTCAACAGCGAAGGCCGCCTTTGGAAGAGCCAACGTCGTTTCTTGCATGAGAAATTGCGAGAGTTCGGCATGACTTATATGGGCAATGGCAAAAAAGTGATGGAAATCAGAATTAAGGTTGGTTATTAGCTATCTATGATCATTCTTTTTGTTAAATTCGTTTCCAAACGGCTTTATTTTTCCTAAATATCCAACTTTTAGTTAATATTTTTATTTTCTTTATCAGAATGAAGTAAATGACCTGATAGCCAATATTCACCGAGCCGAAGGTGCTCCGATTGATGCAAATCCTCTACTCGCCCTAAGCGTCTCCAATGTGATTTGTGGCATTACAATGTCCTTGCGCTTCAGTCACGGTGATATCCGCTTTGAGAGACTTAACCATCTAATAGAAGAGGGAATGCGTCTTTTTGGAGAAATTCTCTATGGAGAATATATACCTTTATACAATGTAAGTAATACTGATACGTTTTTAATGTCTAAATCAACTTTTAATGAGTTTAATTAAAGGTATAAATTATGATAATATGTACTAAAAGTAATGTCTATTTACAGTACCTACCCGGCAAAGCACAAGCACAAAAAAAGGTCGCTAAAAATCGTGAAGAAATGTTTGCTTTCTATCAAACCCTAATTGATGAACATCGTGAAACACTCGACATGGATAACGTGAGAGATCTTATCGATGTTTACCTGGTCGAAATTGAGAAAGCAAAGACCGAGGGCAGGGCCGGAGAACTCTTCGAAGGCAGAGACCATGGTAAGTTATATAATCTACGGCTTTTTGAAATCACACCAAAGTAAAAATATTATATAATAATATATAATAATAATATATAATAATAATATATAAGAGTCTAAAAAAATAAGATTTATATTTAACATTGCGTATTTATTTCACAGAACTACAACTGAAACAAATCCTTGGGGATCTCTTCTCAGCAGGTATGGAGACAATCAAGTCTTCGCTGCTATGGATGATTGTATTCATGTTGAGGAATCCTGATGTAAAAAGACGAGTACAAGAAGAGCTTGACGCTGTTGTTGGGCGTGACCGTTTGCCTAAAATTGAAGATATGGCAACCCTTCCTTACACAGAATCAACAATTTTGGAAACTCTTCGCATGTCAAATATAGTTCCTTTGGCAACAACTCATTCACCTACAAAGTAAGTTTTGGATATCATACTGTATTATGACAATTAATTACTTCCTTTATTGCGGTGATTAAATATTAATAATTAATTTTTCTTTCGCAGAGATGTCAATCTTAATGGCTACAGAATACCTGCGGGTTCTCAAGTCATACCGCTCATCAACTGCGTCCATATGGATCCCAATCTGTGGGATGAGCCAAACAAGTTTAACCCAAGCAGATTTATCGATGAGACCGGCAAGGTTAGACGTCCGGAGTATTTCATGCCTTTTGGCGTGGGACGGCGCATGTGCCTTGGTGATGTACTCGCTCGTATGGAGATGTTTATGTTCTTCTCATCTATAATGCACCAGTTCGACGTTCAAATGGAGGCTGGTGATGCTTTTCCATCGCTTGAAGGCAGAGTGGGCGCTACAATTGCACCGCAAGCGTTCCGCGTCAAATTTTCATCGAGGGCGGTGCAACCACCGCCTATTGTAGTTACGCCTGATCATCTGCACCTACGTCATGTCGGTGCTCACTAATCAGAGCTACGGCTACTAATTGCTGCCACGCACCCACCAGTATTCAATGATCACTCGTTTTAGAGCGTATCGATAACCATTTATTTAAGTTTTTTATTATATAAGTGATGACATCGCTCTGTGCGATAGTCGAGGCTGTGCATAGTGTTCAATTATATAGTAAACCGAACGTTAGATATGTTAATTATCCCATCGTTGAGATTATAGTATAAACATATGTGTTTTTGCAGTATTAGCGTTGGTATACTAGAACGATAGAATGTTCAGCTAATTACACCATGGCATATTTGATCATCACAGGTTATATACTTCCCACTGTTGGGCTCGAATCTCCTCCAAAGTGGAAGAGAATTTAATCTGCTATACCACGCTGGTCAGATGTGTTGATATAGGGATTTATATCGAGGTTTCCTTCTCTTTTGTCGATGTTATTTGCATATTATTTCTGTCGTCTTTTAAGACACCCACGGGCAAGATAAGGGGTGATGAATTGTATTCTTATTCGGTCACCATGAAACCACCACGGCAATAGTACATTTATATAAGTTATATTCTAAGTTCTAGTAACTATACCAAATTAATATATAATTCTAGGTCATTATTTATTAGTGTCACTGCGAGATTGTGATATGTTTGTGCGTGATCTCATGTTTGTTGAGTTATGAAAGAGATTAATTGTTAAGTTCTGAAAGTGTTCATAGAAAATGTAGTTTTTATCGTGTACCTATCAAATGGAAAATACATTCCATGGTAGTGTAACAACAATCAGCTAGTCTAGAGCGAATACAATCGCTACACAGAAATATGCCTATATATAATGTTTGTGTTATATATTAAAACATTTAAGAACGTTTGCAACCCAGTTGCTCTGTACTGAATTTGATTTAAATAAGTCTAAGCTCGCAGCTCACCGTTGTTTGTTGATAAGCTTATATAATATAAGCTTTGTATATAATAATTTAAAAATAAGTGTACAGTTTAGATAATAAATGAATTGGAAAATTATTATATTCTTTTAATACCCCATATCTACTCGTCAAGAAATATAGAACAATAAAACCAATCGATAAAATAAAATTAACATTATTATCTTAGCCGACAAAAATCACACTATTGGGCTTGGGCCTTTTCTACAATAGAAGAGAAATGAACCTTTTATACCGCTACTAATCAAACATTAGTAAACACGGTATAAGATTACATGTCGAGATCTTTCCCTTGCATAGATATTATCTGCATATCGCGTCCTTTACGACACCCACGAGCAAGATAGGGGGTGGGGGAATTGTATTCTTACTCCGTTACTACACTGAATAATTAATTACATAAACTAAATAAAAAATATAGTCTGCAACAAATTCGTAACATGATAAATTATACTGCGTATTCAGTATTTTTTGTGCGTAAAATCAATAGTGCCTCTCGAGCTATAATTAATCAAGAAGTTTTTCATCTAACAGTAAGATAAGATATACTGATAATATATTGGCGATTTTAAATTCATATCGCTTACAAAATACCAAGTTTGTTGAACTTTTGTTGTTTCGTAACGGACGTATTTAAATAACTTAAACTGAATTCAACTGGTATGCTAGTTTGTAAAGGTGCAGTTGCGTGAACATAAACATTGTTAAGTAATGTTTGAGGTGAATGACCCCATCTAATAACTACGTCATCTATATGGACGACTGCATAGACTAAACTACAATTCCTACAAACAAGGGGTACCGATAGTTCGACATTACTCACGGTCTTTCCTATTAGTCACAGGCTCGTTGAAACTACCGATAAGCATTGTTTCTATAAATTAGGTAAACGAATAGTAATAAAAGAATAGTCATGAAAATATTGTGTGATATCGTTCAGAAACATATTGATACGTAAAATATTTTTTTTTTATATAAATAAACATTTATGTTTATTCTAAAAGCTTATAACAATAGTTTCGAAACTTATTTGGCGGGCAAACGTAAAACAGCCGTACTAAAGTTATAAAGATATTTTTAAATTTATGTAGAAATTAATCTTTAGCGTCACTAAAGTGATTTTCAAAACTCTTTCACTAATAGACAGAGTTACATTAGAGCCACGCCTATGAAAGACTTTTATCCCTTCCCTTTATAAATGAATAATCCGCCTTAAAGGTAAACTACGCATGGGTAGCGTAGCAAAGCCTGTAACTTTGATGAAGAAATTTTAAATCTTGCATTTCTATATAAAATGTCGCCTGCCTAGTTAGTAGCTTAAAACGGGGACGAATTGGTTAACAAATAAAGTGTTACAGAAGTAATTATTACTAAATTAGCCTTAGTCAGAGCCTTAGTGGAGCATTCCTTTAATTTATCCTTTAATATTTTTTATTTTTAACTAGCTACCTGAACCAGGTTTCTTCTTCTAAGTATAAAAGGAGGGACAAAAAAAAAATATTTTTAGTTAAGGAAAAAAACACCCTTAATTGTAAAAATAAACTTGACATTTTATAAGAAATTAAAAAAAAAAAAATAGATGTCATTATATTAGGGAGGATTACCTGTTATATCTTTAATATATACATTTTTTGTGTACGTGTTTATGTCACTGAACTTCTCCTAAACGGCTGGACCGATGTGGATGCATTTTTTTCTGTGTATTCAAGGGGATTTGAGAATGGTTTAGATTCACAATTGGAGCTGGTAGGTAGCGCAGCTATCGATTTCAAGGCGAATTCCTTTTATTTTATGGAACAACGTCTGTTGGGTCCGCTAGTCATTATATAAATAAATAAAATTTTCATTGCATAAACCTAAAATACCTTTACGGATTTATCGAATAGAAAGCCGCATTTTTTTTGAACGTCAGTAATCAAATATCAAATACAAACGCGATAAAATCCGTAAAAAACGTTTTATTAATAATGTGTAATAGTCAATTTGATTGATTTTATAAAATCTGGCTATAATTTCTTTAAAATATCTTTGTTCTTTTTCTTTCCATTAACACAAAACATACAAATCTCGATTTCAATATTTATGTTCACATAATACCGTAAGGACAGTTTCATCCGAATTTGTGACAACAACACGTAGCGCATGCGCAATCTTTTCATTAATGTCTAACGACTACTATTAGGAATTGTGTCCACTTAATTCAGAAAAAAAAGTTATATTTTGAGCACTACAAAATATCTTGACAAGTTGTTGCATATAGGGATATCTCCGTGTAGTGATGGAGTAGGAATACCATTCCCCACTCCCTATCCTGCCCCTGGGTATCGTAAAAGACTACTGTGGGATTTAATCCTTACTAATATTATAAATGCGAAAGTAACTCTGTCTGTCTGTCTGTCTGTCTGTCTGTCTGTCTGCTACGCTTTCACGTCTAAACCACTGGACCGATTTTGATGAAATTTGGTACAGAGATGGACTAAAGCTTGAGAAAGGACATAGGCTACTTTTTATTGCGAAAAAATGGGTATAAGGGGTTGAAATAGGGGATGACATTTTGTATGGAAATTCGTCATTTTCGATGATAGAACCACGAATCTTTGTATTAAGGTACCTGATAATAAATAAATATTGGTTCAAGCGTTTTGGAAATTTTATTTACATGGGGATGAAATTCAACCCCTAAAATACCAATAAGCATACAGCCGAAACCACTGGGCCTAGAAACGTATTTTTTTTTTCACCATCGTATTTCTTGGGGTGCACGAGCACTAGCAAAGGATTTTTGGAAATTCACCCCCTTAAGGGGGTGAAAAGCATATAGTCTTTCACGTCTAAACCGATTTTGATGAAATTTGGTACAGAGATGGACTAAAGCTTGAGAAAGAACATAGGCTACTTTTTATTGCGAAAAAATGAGTATAAGGGGTTGAAATAGGGGATGACATTTTGTATGGAAATTCGTCATTTTCGATGATAGAACCACGAATCTTTGTATTAAGGTACCTGATAATAAATAAATATTGGTTCAAGCGTTTTGGAAATTTCATTTACATGGGGATGAAATTCAACCCCTAAAATACCAATAAGCATACAGCCGAAACCACTAGGCCTAGAAACGCATTTTTTTTACACCATCGTATTTCTTGGGGTGCACGAGCACTAGCAAAGGATTTTTGGAAATTCACCCCCTTAAGGGGGTGAAAAGCATATAGTCTTTCACGTCTAAACCGATTTTGATGAAATTTGGTACAGAGATGAACTAACGCTTGAGAAAGGACATAGGCTACTTTTTATCGCAAAAAAATGGGTATAAGGGGTTGAAATAGGGGATGACATTTTGTATGGAAATTCGTCATTTTCGATGATAGAACCGTGAATCTTTATATTAAGGCTCCTGATAATAAATAAATAAATATTCGTTCTAGCGTTTTGGTAGTTTCACTTACATGGGGATGAAATTCAACCCCTAAAATATCAATAGCATACAGCCGAAACCACTGGGCCTAGAAACGTTTTTAAGATTTTTAGAAATTCACTCCCTTAAGGGGTTGAAAAGCATATAGCCTTTCACGTCGAAACCACTTAACCGATTTTGATGAAATTTGGTACAGAGATGGACTAAAGCTTGAAAAAGGATATAGGCTACTTTTTATCGCAAAAAAAATGGGTATAAGGGGTTGAAATAGGGGATGACATTTTGTATGGAAATTAGTCATTTTCGATGATAGAACCACGAATCTTTGTATTCAGGCACCTAATAATAAATAAATAAATATTCGCTCAAGCGTTTTGGAAATTCCATTTACATGGGGATGAAATTCAACCCCTAAAATACCAAAAAGCATACAGCCGAAACCACTGGGCCTAGAAACGTATTTTTTTACACCATCGTATTTCTTGGGGTTCACGAACACTAGCAAAGGATTTTTGGAAATTCACCCCCTTAAGGGGTTGAAAAGCATATAGCCTTTCACGTCGAAACCACTTAACCAATTTGGATTAAATTTGGTACAGATATGTACTAAAGCTTGAGAAAGGATATAAGGCTACTTTTTATCGCGAAAAAATAGGTATAAGGGGTTGAAATAGGGGAAAGTATTTTCTTTTTACATCGTCTTATTTCTTGGGATATACGAGCACTAGCAAAGGATTTTTGGAAAATCACCCCCTGAAGGGGGTGAAAAGCGTATAGACTAAACTATTAGTGCTAGGAACGTAAAACTTTCTATGCAATTCTCTTTCTTTTGTTGTAAGTGAGCTCTAAGAAATTATTTTATTAAAATCAACTCCTAAAGGGGTGCAAAATATATAGCCGAAATCATTAGGCCTAGAAACATGGAATTTTGTATAAAGTTGCTTTTCTTGGGGAAAGAGAGATTTTTGCAATTTTAGCCCTAAGGGGGTGAACAGCGTTTAACCGAAATCACTGAGCCTACGAAGGATCATTTTAGTACACGGTCGGCTTTCTTGGATTACCCCAAGATTTTCTTAGTGCTCACTTACCAAGCACTATGAAAAAATTTTTGGCAAGGATAAGCGAGCTCTAACAAAGAATTTTTGGAAATTCAACCCCTAAGAGGGTGAAAGTGTATAGCCAAAGATACTGGGCCTAAGAATGTGAAATTTTGTATACCGATCGGTTATTTGGGGTAAGCACTCACTAAGAAACAATTTTGGGCTGCCCCAAAGGGATAAAACGCATATAGTCGAAGACACCCAGCCAATGATATATCATCATAATTTTGCGCTTATCCTAATTACTTTGGATCGACGCGATATGAAGGCACTCTTCTGCCATCGTAGATATATTGCAAAGGTTCTAGCAACATTTTACCTGGCAGACGACATTGTTGGCCAGACGGCATCACCAATTGGTCCAGGTTGATGTAAATCTTTGTCTTAGTAGTATTTTGCGATACCCACGAACAATGAAAGCGTGGTAATATTTCTAGCAGCTACCAGACAGTAAGTTACAATCAAGATATTATTCCAATTTTCTATGTCTACAAATAAATAAATTTGAAGCGTCTGTTTGTCTATCAAAGTAATAGGTTTTATTTATGCTCACATAATACGGTCCAATTTTTTTTGTCTGTCTGTCTATTCGTTACAGTTAATCTTCAAAATGGCTGGACCCATATTGATTACATTTTACCATCAGGTCTACCAGGCATACATAAGGAATAACTTAAGACTATACTTTATCCCAGGCTATATTTTATCCCGGTGTGGCTGGAGCAACCTTGAGAATTAGGTCGATTTTAAAATTATTTCACTAATGGAAAGCTATTTTTAAGCCAGTAACATATTTAAGCTATTTTTATCCTGATATTCCTACGGGGTCGGGTACAATGGCGGTGAAATCACGGGAATTTAATGGTTTTAAAAATTAATTCACTAATGAAAAGCTATATTATCAGTGAATACCATATAAAGGCTATTTTCATCCCAATATTTGCCCGGGAACGAGAACTAAACCGGGGAATGACGACCAATTTTTAAAATTCCTTCACCAATGGAATGCTACCGATGTTATCAGCGAGTAACATAGGCAATTTTTATCTCTGATATTTCTGGGATTTATATTTTTTTTTTCACCCATGTAGATTTATAATATCAGCGAGTAACATAGGCATTTTTTATCTCGGTATTGGCATGAAAATGGGGTGTACGTGAATGAAACTGCGGGTGTTTGATTGATATCATTTTTTTTCACCAATGGAAAATTACGTTATCAGAGACTAAGGAAAGGCATATTTATCATCATATTTCCACGGGAATCTGAACTATAAGGCTGGAAGTAATATTCAAATGTGAAAGTTTGTGAAGATATTTAGATGTTTGTTACTCAATCACGCTTAAACTGTTGAGCAGATTTGGATGAAAATTGACACGTAGATAGAGTATTTCTTAAATTAAGAAATGTAATACTTTTTATGCCGATAATATTCTTTGCGATAATAGTTCAATATTCAAGTAAATTTTACGCGGGCGAAGCCGCGGGCAAAAGCTAGTATACATATAATCCTGACTATCCTTACTCACTAATATTATAAATGCGAAAGTAACTCTGTCTGTCTGTCTGTTACGCTTTCACGTCTAAACCACTGAACCGATTTTGATGAAATTTGGTGCAGAGATGGACTAAAACTTGAGAAAGGATATAGGCTACTTTTTATCGCGAAAAAATGGGTATAAGGGGTTGAAATATGGGATGACATTTTGTATGGAAATTCGTCATTTTCGATGATAGAACCATGAATCTTTGTATTAAGGCACTTGATAATAAATAAATAAATATTCGTTCTACCGTTTTGGAAATTTCATTTATATGGGAATGAAATTTAACCCCTAAAGGACAAAAAAGCATATAGCCGAAACCACTAGGCCTAGAAACGTAATTTTATTTACATCGTAGTATTTCTTGGAGTACACGAGCTCTAGCAAAGAAATCGCGAAAAAATGGGTATAAGGGGTTGAAATAGGGGATGACATTTTGTATGGAAATTCGTAATTTTCGATGATAGAACCATGAATCTTTGTATTAAGGTACTTGATAATATATAAATAAATATTCGTTCTAGCGTTTTGGCAATTTCATTTATATGGGGATGGAATTCAATCCCTAAAACACAAAAAAGCTTACAGCCGAAACCACTGGGCCTAGAAACGTAATTTTTTTACACCATAGTATTTCTTGGGGTACACGAGCACTAGCAAAGGATTTTTGGAAAATCACCCCCTTAAGGGGGTGAAAAGCGTATAGCCTTTAACGCCTAAACCACTGAAACGATTATGATGAAATCGGGTACAGAGATGGACTAAAGCTTGAGAAAGTACATAGGCTACTTTTTATCGCGAAAAAATGGGTATAAAGGTTTAAAATACGGGATGTCATTTTGTATGGAAATTCGTCATTTTCGATGATAGAACCATGAATCTTTGTATTAAGGCATTCTATAATAAATAAATAAATAAATATTCGTTCTAGCATTTTGAAAATTTTACTTACCTGGGTATGAAATTCAACCCCTAAAAGACCAAAAAGCATACAGCGAAAACCACTGGGCCTAGAAACGTATTTTTGTTTTACTCCGTCGTATTTTTTGGGGTACACGAGCACTAGCAATGGATTTTTGGAAAATCGCCCCATTAAGAGGGTGAAGTGTATAGCCGAAACTATTGGGGCTAGGAACGTGAAACTGTCTATTTCTGTGTATTGTGCAATTTTCTTTCTATTGTTGTAAATGAGCTCTAAGAAATTAGTTTTTGATATTCAATCTCTAAGGGGGTGAAAAATGTATAGCCGAAATCATTAGGCCTAGAAACGTGAAATTTTGTACAAAGTTCTTTCTTGGGGAAAGTGCTCACTAAAAAAGAGTTTTTTGCAATTTTACCCCTAAAGGGGTGAAAAGCGTATAACCGATATCACTGAGCCTAGGAACGATCCTTTTAGTACACGGTCGGTTTTCTTGGGTTACCCCATTATTTTTTCTTCGTGCTCGCTTATCAAGATTACTTTGGATCGACGCAATATGTAGGCACTCCTCTGCCATCGTAGATATATTGCAAAGGTTCTTCTAGCAACATTTTATGACAAGCTGCCTGCCAGACGACATTACTGGCTAGATGGCATCATCAATTGGTCCAGGTCGATGTAAATCTTTGTCTTAGTAGTATTTTGCGATACCCACAAACAATGAAAGCGTTATAATATTCCTAGCCGCAACCAGACAGTAAGTTAAAATCACGATATTAATCGAATTTTCTATCTCTAGAAATAAACAAATTTGAAGCGTCTATTTGTCTGTCAAAATAATAGGTTTTATTTATGCTCACACAATTATTTGCACGATACCTATGTCTAAAAAACCGCGTTCCGTACCATTATCAAAATAGGGGGGAAAAAATATCGTTTGTTGTATAGGAGCCCGCCCTTAAATATTTATATTATTTTGTTTTTAATATTTATTGTTATAGCGGCAACAGAAATGCATAATTTGTAAAAAAATTAACTGTCTAGCTATCGCGGTCCTTAAGATACAGCTTGGTGACAAACAGACGGACGGATAGACAGCGAAGTTTTAGTAATAGGGTCCCATTTTTACCCTTTGGGTACGGAACCCTAAAAACGGCTCAATTTTTTTTGTCTGTCTATTCGTTACGGGTAATATTCAAAACGGCTAGACCGATAGGTACTGATAATACTTTACTACCAGGTCTACCAAGCCTTACATAAGGAATAACTTAGGCTATATTTTATCCCGGTGTGGCTGGGAATAACTTAGGCTATATTTTATCCCAGGCTATATTTTATCCCAGGCTATATTTTATCCCGGTGTGGCTGGAGCAACTATGAGAATTTAGTCGATTTTAAAATTATTTCACTAATGGAAAGCTATTTTTAAGCGAATAACATATTTAGTCTATTTTTCTTTTATCCCGATATTCCTACGGGACCGGGCATAATATCGGTGAAATCGCGGGAATTTAATGGATATAAAAATTTATTTACGAATAAAAATCTACATTACTTATCAGTGAATAACAAATAAAGGCTATTTTCATCCCGGTGTTTGCCCGGAAACGAGAACTCCGCGAGTGAAACTGGTGGATGTTGACCAATTATTAAAATTCTTTCACCAATAGGAAACTACGTTATCAGCGAGTAACATAGGCAATTTTTATCTCGGATATTTGTATGGGCTTTGATTAGTATAATTTTTTTTTCACCCAAGTAAACTTATAAGTTTACATGGGTGAAAAATCGCTGATATTATATATCAGCGAGTAATATAGGCAATTATTATCTCGGCATTCGCATGCGAATGGGGTCTACGTGGGTGAAACTACGGGGCTTTGATCGATATTTTTTTTTTTACCAATGGAAACCTATTATGGATAATGTATAATCAGCCACTAAGGATGGCCATATTTATCATCGTCTTTCCACGTGAATTTGAACTACAAGGGTGGAAGTAAGATTCAAATATAAAAATTTGTAAAGATATTTGGGCGTTTGTTACTCAATCACGCGTAAACTGATGAGCAGATTTGGATGAAAATTGACACATAGATAGAGTATTTCTTAAATTAAGAAATATGCAAGTAAACTTTTAAGAGGGCGAAGCCGCGGGCAAAAGCTATATAAAAGAAGGAATACTGGAATTAAAACACTACACCAACACGTTTGACCAGCGTGGTATAGTATGTCTTCTTCTTCTTCGTCGTCGTTCTCTTCAATTATCTGAAGGTCGTATCTAGCACTGTTCGTGAGCCTCGGCAGTACTCCTTACTAGGCTCCTCCACGAGTACCTGTCCTCAGCCAAACGGAGAGCGGTGGTGATGGGCAGATTAAGAACCTCCTTTATTTGGTCAGACCAGCGGTAGGGCGCTCTGCCGCGGGAGCGTTTGCCTTCTACTCTGCCAAGCATGATTTGTTTCTCCAAGTTATAGTATGTCTATTTCCCTCCTAATGTAGAGGAGGCTCCAGCCAGGGACATCATCATCATCATCACAGCCCACTGTTGGACTCGGGCCTCCTCCATAATGGGAGGAAATTTGACCCGGTGGGACATACATGAGATAAAATGATGACAAATGGTGATGATATCAAAATCTGTTCCATAGTTATTACGGAAAACTAGATCAAACATCCATACATGCTAACAACCTTTCGCAATTCTAATATTATTAAGATTCAAAGGAAGTACACAGCAACCTTGTGAGAATTAGGTAATTTTATAATATATTGGATGTTTGTACATTCATTATTTCTTATTATGTAGAGAAATACTTGAAGGTCCCCTTATTATAAACAAGAAATACAATCGAATAAACGCAAAATGCATCTTTTAATTCATAAATGAGCCTACAAATGACTTCTTCGAATATAATTCGGTTCATTACAACTCCATAATGAACTGCCATTATTAAAAATGAATCCAATGTGTAGGTACCTTCTCAGGTAACCTCCTATAACAAAAAACGTCTTTTAACATATCATTGCCAAATCTTCAATTCATCATGGCGTTTTTACTGTATGTTTTTTTTAGGTACCGAGCCGCATTCGTAAGTATCACTAATATTTAACAAGAATAGTCGATAGCAACTATCCAGCTTAACACTATTTCAAGTTATATTGTTATAGTAAATTATAGAATTATCCGTGTGGTGACGGAGTAAGAAGACCATTCGCCACCCCCTGGGTGTCGTGTAAGACGACTAAGGGATTAAATATGCATATAATATCCATGTAATAGAAGGAAAACTCGAAATGAAATCCTTATACTAATCCATCTGACCAGCGTGGTAAAGTAGGCTATTTACCCTCCTATTATGGAGTAGGCTCGAGCCCAACAGTGGAGTGTATATAAGATGAGATAAGATGAAATTGTAATATAATTTTATTAATTATATTATTTTTATTTATTAATATGATCCAACGTCTTGTTTAATTTATTTTATTGTAATTACACAATATTAGTAAATTCTTAAACATATTCCGTGTGGTGAGGGAGTAAGAATATAATTCACCATCATCTATCTTACTCGTGGTTATTGTAAAAGACGACTAAGGGCTATAACATGCATATAACTTCCGTGCAAGAGAATAAAGACTCGAAATAAAACCCTATACCAACCCGTCTCCCTAGCCGAGGCCGCAGGTGACCGGCCCGCGGATTTTAGTGTGTCATCTGCAGAGAGGCTGACCGCGCGACGGCAACCGACGTCCCGGGAAAGGGATGTCGAGAGGAGAGGGTACCTAGCAAGGTATTCCATCGGGCCGACCACTGAAGACAAGGAACTTGGCACCCGTGGTCGGCCCAATGACGAAGGCGAAGAGCTTCGGGTGGGCTATGGGCCCGCGCGCCGTCCTTTCACTCGGCGGACGGAATAAGCGGCATGTGCGTCGACAATAGTCTACTCAAAAAAAAATACCAACCCGTCTGACCAGTGTGGTAAGTCGATTTTCCTCTTATAATGGAAGAGACTCGAGCCTATCAGTTGCACGTTAATGTGCTAAAATGATGATAATGATGACAGTCCAGTCAAATTACAAAATGAATAAACATGAAAATACGTAGTCTGGAGATTATTAAGGATCGATAGGGGAGTGTATTCTGAGCATAAATTCCAATTTGAGGGGTTCTCCGAAGGTCAGCTCAAGGTTATTTCGATGAAAACGTATTTAATTCGATATCTCGAGATCGGTTAGTGTTAGGCAAAAAATTGTAGACCTTTTCTCTTCTAAATTAAATTTACTAACTTTTTTATCTAAAACTTTTTTTTATCATCAATATTTTCAACTTATTACTTCCGAAAGGTAAAAATTTTCCTTTTTCTCCCTATTTTTCATTTTTCACTATTTTCTCACCAACCGTTCAATTTTATGAAATTTTACCGATTATCGAAGTTGTAGATCTTTTAATTATGAACAACTTTTGTCAATTACTTTTTCTGTAATGCCAATACCTTCGAAGTTATATATTACTTTGCCGAACGAAATCCGCGTTATTGTCGCAATATCATCGACATCAGTGGGTATTCAGTCTTGAAAGAAATATTAAAGTTGTCCATGATCATTTATTAGGCAACTTACCTGTATAAAAAGGTGAATCGATTAAACAATTTAAAAATTGTACTTCATTTAAATATTAAATATTGTAATAATTCATATATCATTTAAACATTGTACTTCTGCAATTTGAGTATTTTTTATTCCATTCAATGGGATAATAATGTGAATAAGGATTAGAAAAAGAAGTAAATGAATCATTAAAACTGTTTCACACATTTATTGATGAAAAATAAATCATACAATTCGTAAAATTAAGTACCCGAGGTGGATGGAAGTGATTCATTTATATTAAAAACTTTTAGGCAATATTATTATTGATAATTGTTGTTTATAGCATGCCAAATGTTGCTGAATTTTTCAACATTTTTATTGCATCACGAAGTACGAAAATTTCATTCAGATACAATTTTTGGCTGCGATACAATATGGGCAAA
This sequence comes from Lymantria dispar, assembly GCA_032191425.1. NCBI lineage: Eukaryota > Metazoa > Arthropoda > Insecta > Lepidoptera > Erebidae > Lymantria > Lymantria dispar. Next base: position 24,331,588 of record CM063444.1, on the reverse strand, counting down.
GCATCCTTTTATTCAATATACATTTGTTAAGAAAAATTAATACCAGGAGTAAACACCTACTAGAAGTGATATTATTGGAAAATTTTGTAATTATGAATAATATTTTTATAACGGTACAAAAAACGCAACAGTGTATCCGTGAATACAAGTTGCGACAATGGCGCGGATTTCTCCAGGTAAAGTAATATATACCTCCAAAGGTATTAGCATTACAGAAAAAAGTTATTAATAAAAGTTGTTCATAATTAAAAGATCTACAACTTCGATAATCGGTAAAATTTCATAAAATTGAACGGTTGAGGAGAAAATGGGAATAATGAAAAATAGGGAGAAAAAAAGTAAAATATTTGCCTTTCGGAAATAATAAGTTGAAAAATATTGATGATAAAAAATAGTTTTAGATAAAAAGTTTGTAAATTTAATTTAGAAGAGAAAAGGTCTCAACAATTTTTTGCCTAACACTAACCCTTCTCGAGATTTCGAATTAAACGCGTTTTCATCGAAATGACCTTAAGCTGACCTTCAGAGAACCCCTCAAATTGGAATTTATGCTCCCTTATCTATCCTTAATAATCCCCAAACTACGTATTTTCACGTTAATTCAACCCATTTTGAGCCGTAATTTGACTGGACTATGATGTCTTTGATCATGTCTTGATGTCAAAGTTTTACCAGCTTTTATTCTAAAAAATATTGTAGACATTTGTCGTTCTCGGTCACCATCAGCATCCAGGCCCACATGAAGTACTTGGGCCTGGTGCTCGACGGGCATTTTTGGTTCCGGGAGCATCTCCATCGACTTGTTCCCCGGCTTGTCGGCGCGGCGTCCGCCCTTTCGCGGCTGATGCCGAATGTGGGCGGACCCAGTGCTACGTGCCGACAGCTGTACGTGGGGGTGATCCGGTCGATGGCCCTGTATGGCGCACCGGTGTGGGCGGGGTCCCTGACCGTCCGTCTTAGGGCCCTCCTGTGGCGACCACAGAGGGTCATGGCGATCAGGGCCGTACGGGGTTACCGCACGGTGGCGACGGAGGCAGCGTGCCTCCTGGCCGGAACTCCCCCGTGGGACTTGAAGGCGGAGATGCTCATCGGAGACGCGCACCCGCGGCGGCATGGTCTCCATCACAGAGATCACCGCCTGGCGGGTCGACGCCCGCCGAGAAGTCATTGCCCGTTGGGCAGTCCGGCTGGAGAGTCCTCGGTATGGTGCCAGGACCGTCGAGGCCCTCCGGCCGGTGCTGATGGAGTGGTTGGAGCGGACGCACGGGGTGCTTCCTTCCGACTGGTGCAGGTGCTGACGGAGCACGGTTGGTTCGGGAAGTACCTGCACAAGATTGTCAGGAGGGAGAGCACACCGTCCTGCCACCACTGCAGTTGTGACGAGGACACGGCGCAGCACACGCTCGAGGAGTGTGCTGCATGGGAGGGGGATCGCCGTGAACTCGTCGCAATTATCGGTGCCAACCTGGCGCTGCCGACCGTCGCCAGGGAGATGCTCGTCAGCGTCAGAAACTGGGACGCGGTCGCCGCCTTCTGTGAGGCCGTTATCTCACGGAAGGAGGCGGCGGATCGTGTGCAAGTAGAGCTTCTATTCGGCGACACGTTCCGCCGCCGGCGACTCGGGCGGCGCAGGCGCGAGTATCTGCGCCTAATGCCGCCCTAGCCGAGGCCGCGGGTGATCAGACCGGGGAATTGTCCATCACCCGCAGAGAGGCTGACCGCGCGACGGCGACCGAAGTCCCAGGACGTCGAGAAGTGAGATTACCCGAAAGGGTATTCCGTCGGGCCGACCACTGACGACAAGTGACATCTGCTCCGGTGATCGGCCCAACAACGAGGTGACGTGGGTACGGGTGGGTTATGGGCCCGCGCGCCGTCCTTTCATCGCCCCGGACGAACTGGACCGCGCGTGCGCTTACCATAGCCCACCCATAAAAAAAAAAAGACATTTGTCGTTCTATCTCATTCACTGTTGGAAAGGTCCAAAGGTTAGTAAGGACTAAGGGTAATAATCACCACACTTGACAGGAGAGTTAGCAATCTCAGTTGGTATTATATTTTCCGTAAGAGTACTACATGGTGAACTAACAGCCAGTTTGCAGCCACGGGAAGGTCAGAATCTGATGTCATATTGACATTAACCCATTATCACATAGGAAAGTCCACATATTCTGAAGGCCGCTGATTAACATAGTATTTTAGCTCAATTTTTTTTCTGTTATCACGAAGGTTCATGAGGAAATTAATAGAGAAAAAGAATCGACAAATCTGATATATATTCAATTCCATAATATATCACATTTATTATTGAATAGATGTATGTTTATTTTCACAGAGGATCACAATAAAAGTCTACACGTGGCGGAGTAAGTGTAACTCCAACTGTTCCTTGCATTTCTTTAGGTGATGGTGGATTCGACGCCAGTCGCACGCGTCTACGACGGAATAAACGCGCGACTAATCCGCATGATATCATACGAGATAATTCATCACCAGGGCACATGCGTTTACCTAAAACAAAAAAAAATTATTTGGACAAATAGTATCAACAGTAATAAGTCTCTTTATCATCATCGGCTTTTATCCCAATTACTTGAAATCTTCGCATTAGATATCTCTTACATCGTACATATTGCCAAACTATCTATGTTATACACTACAAAAATAAATAAAATTGAAATGTCTGTTTGTAATGTCAAAATACTAGGCTTTTTTCATACTCACACGATTATTTGCACGACAACTATGCTTAAAAGTCAGTTTAAAAATTTTTTGTCTGTATATTTGTTGGAGGTAATTTTCAAAACGGTTGGACCGATTTTGATAAAATTTTACTACCAGGTAGCTGTCTATATAAGGAGTAACTTAGGCTAACGAGAACAGGGACTATGTGGGTAGGCAACTGAAACTGGAGCGAAGCAAAGGCGGGTTGCTAGTTGGCAATAATTCTGTTACCGGTCACCTGTCTGAAAGAAGGTGGACATCTTTGCGATTACTTAGGGTCGATGAAAGGAGAGTATATAACTCTCCTTTCATCTTACATATAGCAAAAGTTATTGGCAATAATGTACCGGCCCCATGCCAGACATCCTCGGTAATGTACTAGTGGTAGGACCACACTGTTGACAGTTGTCTGTCTACAGCCGTGGGCCAGTCCGTCCAGGGTAGTACCACACTCTCGCAGAAAATCGACGTCCGAGTAGTAGCAATTTGCTACTGCGCTTCGTTCGGTGAGCGAGAGAGCCGTAAGTCCAATTTTCTGAGGGTGTCTGCGTATGATGGCTTTTAATGATGCTTTTAGTATCACCGAACCTCACGGCATGCATTCACACTCCCTTCACTTCCTTCGCGGGAGGCAGCGGCCTTGCAAAGGTCCATAAGCGGTAACAACACTTAACCATCAGGTGTACAATTTGCTCGTTTGCCACCATTTGCAATAATAAAAATAAAAAACAATATAATTGTTGACATCAAATAGAGTTAGCCCAGGTCGATGTAAAGCTCTTACTACTCTTTCACGACACCCAACAGCAATGTGATAATTGGTAGTATTCGTAATCGCTAAGTAAAGACTTAAGACAAAGGTGACATGGCAAGAACATATATCATCAATCTGTTTATGATAATGATGATGACTCGTAATTATATATTTTAATCTTATTTTACTAATTGCTATTATCATTTTAATATCATTAAATTCCTATTTTTTTCTAAGCTTGAAACGTATTATAGAAATGTTAGCAATTATAGTTTAATTATTTTTTTATAAACGCAGTCAGCCTAGAACACATAATTGAGGAACATATGTGTTTATAATAATTTACATTAATTAGCTACTAATATGTATTGAAATTCTGATCATCTGGCAGAGACAATGTTTATAAGGAATGTGCAAATATTCAAACAGTTAACGCAAACTTTGAATTCATTCTCGTATCGTGCAAAATGTGTTATGGCCTTGTCATACTTCATTAATACAACTTGAAGGTTCCAATATGTATTTAATAACAGAGTATAATATAAAAAAGCCAAATAAATAAAATATTTGTAAAACAAATTAAATTTTATTCAGTATTAACAAACTAAATGTTTTACTTTCCGTATGGTAACAGAATAAGAATACAATTCAACATCAAAATAAAATTCATCTTGCCCGTGGGTATTGTAAACGACTTTTGGCTATGCAACAGAAAAAAACCTTGAAATAAAAGCCTTTGGTATAGGCTTTTATGCATGGCATGTGTGACTATAGTAGGTCAATTTCCCTCCTATTGTGGAGCAAGCTCGAGCTCAGCAGTAGGATTTATATGAGCTGCGATCATGACGGTTGTAATGAAGTAGATATATAAAAGAAAGTCGTGTTAGTTACTATGTTTATAACTCAAGAACGGCTGTACAGATTTGGCTGAAAATTGGTGGGGAGGTAGCTTAGAACCAGGAGACGGACATAGGATTTTTATCCCGTTCTTCTTCTTCTTAATGGCAATGAGCTACTTTTTATCCCATTCGATCGCGTTCCCGTGTGACATGGCATAAAATGTCAAATAGATTTTATTTTGTTTCCGTTTGTCCATTCGGACGAGCATCTAAACACAAACAAAGGAATCTAAAACATTCAGCCAAGTCTGATACAATTTTCTTCATATTATTTAAAATATCTTTATATAGAATAGCTCATTTATAGTCATCAGTAAGTCAAGTCGTTACCATTAATTAGCCGCTGTAAACCTAATTATTTGATTTCTCTGGGAATTACGGTAGAATATGAAAATACATGTAAACCACTTTTATATCATACTAGCAACCCGCCCTCGCTTCGCTTCGGTTTCAGTCGCTTAAACCCGCGTAGTTCCCGTTCCTGTGGGAATACCGGGATAAAATATAGCCTATGTTACTCTCTGATATTATAGCTTTCCATTGGTGAAAGAATTTTTGAAATCGGTTAGGTGGTTTAAGCGTGAAAGTGTTACAAACAAACAAACAAACATCCTTACTTTCGCATTTATAATATTAATATGGATTCCTAAGGTATGTACTTAACTGTGTTATATTACATAAAATATCAGCAATATTATTCAATGTAACACTATAAAACACTAAAAAAATTAATACAATACAAGAGCTAAACATGACATTTCCATATTCGCACCGAAATTCATGTCAAAGAGAATAAAAGTCACTATGAAACGTAGGATAACAAAAACGCATTTGATATGTAATAACAAAATGCAAATGACAGCTAAACGTAATGTTGTTTATAGTTAAGTATGGTTTAAAATTTGATATTTAATCATTTTCTCAGAAATCAATCATCAATAATTTGTATTCTCTTTGAATCATCATTAACAATGGCGAGACCAGGACAATCGAATCTTGCCCGACAAAGCCGTAATGGTTCCTCCATTAGAGAATATATATTCGGAAATTTAGAAAATGTATTTACGAAAAAAAAAATTATGTCGTTACGACCTTCGCCGGGTCAACTAGTCTTAAATAATAATTATAATAAATTGAGTAAGTAAAAAGTAGAGTCCGTGTGGTGACGGATAATGCAATTCAGCACTCCCTATCTTGCACGTAGGTGTTGTAAAAGACGACTAAGGGATATAATATGCATACGTATGCAAAAGAAGAAAAACTCGAGACATAACCCTATATCAACATGTCTGACAGTGTGGTCAACATTGTTTCTATTGTGGAGAAGGTTCAAGCCCAGCAGTGGTACGTATATGAATCGAGATGAAGATAATGAACTATAAAATATCTAATTCGAAAAACAGTTGTTATACTCTACATATAAGTAGGTCTAATTAATTGTAGCCACCAAACCACACATATCTTATATCTTTAAACGAGCAATTCTTGTAAATATATATTTTTTCAGGATCTCGGAAACGGCACCAACGATTTTGATGAAATTTGGCATACTAGAGGATTCGGGTCCAAAAAATCGATCTAGCTAGGTTTTATGTATAGAAAATGTTCTTTTGTCGGTGTTTTTAGCAAAACGTTACAATGACATTAGATTTTAAAAGAATATGAATTCAAATTTCGTTCTTAACTTTAAGAGCTACGGTAGCTCAGGTGAGACATTGACCGGTTTTAATTTTAGTTTTTGTGTGTCAAACAGCGTCGGATCGAATCTCGGTGTTATTATTATTATCTTTTTGTAATTTTTTATATATTTTTCATTATTTATTTTTTATTTTTTATTAATATATCCCTAAATAAATTGTACAAAAATATTCCGAGCGAAGCTCGGTCAACCTGATATTTACACATTAATTTAAACAAAAAAAAATTATCAATAAAACGTAACCTATTATTATATGCAAATACTAATTGTATCTCATCAATAATATAAACACAACTAATTAATATTCGTGCCCCGTTACTAGCAGAAACATAAATATATGATGCTATGACAAGCTTTCGGGATAGAATCCCGAAAGCTTTGAAGTTTGCACAACGTCTGGAATTTTAATTGATTTTTAGAAGTTACTTAGTTCGGTTGGCAACACGAATAATTACATTCATACAATCTGTGCAAACCTAACACGTGAAATTAGAGCGACTTCATTCCTCGCTATTTCATTTCGTACTTAAAATTTTGTCACTTGCTTTTATGTAACATATGACAAATTTTTGACACTTAATTAACCAGTACTAAATTATATGAAACCAAATGCGATACTACTAAGTATCATAATACCAAATAATCCTAATTAATAGACCCTCGCAATTTTATTAAAGTTAGAATGTTAAATAATTTCATTTTCTTGATCTAGTCGACAGTTATTTGGCATTAAGTGCTTATAACATGTAGTTTTCCCTCTTTGAGGATAAAATAATTTGTACATTGATTAATGATTACTTTTTTAAATTAATATTTGACATGTTAGGCTTTATATAAAAACTCATTTGCGAGTGAAAAAAAATTAATAGCATGTAAAACTTAAACCTGGCTATTCGAAATCTCATTTAATCGCTATATCGATTGAACTATGTAATAGGGCTTTTTCGTGCAGTAATCAAGTCTCCGTCGACAACCTCGTCCTTAAAGAACCTTATAATCTTTTTATTCTAACGGTGATTTTATTTTTATAAACTTCTACAAAAACACAAAAGGGACGGAAGGATCGTCACTAAATAACACAATTCTTTCGGAACTCCCAGGTAGTTATATCTAGCCACGACTAGAAGATTTATAAAAAAAAAACATAGTTTACGACTATTTGGTCAATAACAAGGAACATGGAAGGAAGCAAAACGGTGTGGCAAGTTTTATCTTATAGCTTATGCAATATGCGAGGATATATTATTTCAGAGCTTATAATTTAGGGCTTACAGTAAAATGACAAGATATTTGAAGATAATGCAACAGGAAAACGACATCATATTATTGTGTTAAATTATGTTGAAATATCAGATTTTTTGTCTACCTATGGTTGTAATCAAGGACATTTTTACAAACTTATGCGGTCAATAAGCGGAAAGATATCTTAAGTCAAGGTCAACAACTGAATCTAAGGATATAAGAAGTATAAATAAGTATAAAGAAGTATAAATTTGAGGCTTTTATGACGTTGACAAAGTGGGATTACCAACATTTATGACTTATTCGACATGGTATCTGCACTTGACTGTGAGGAGGACTATGGGTAATTATGTATTGTAGTTACGAGAGCCGTATAGCATTTTGCATTTGCTTTGTTATAAACATGTTATTATTTTGTCATTAAACTCGTTTATAATATATATCTACGAACATATTTTGGAAAAATATAATAACCTCAGGCACTGTAAGTTAGTAGCAGCTAACGACGAACTGATAATATATACTTAATTATAGAAGTAGATTGTGTGCTATGTAGTGGCGGCTACAAATACTATCAACCCTTTATTTCTTGTGGGTGTTGTAAAAGCCGACTAAGAGCTTTTACATCGACCTGGGCCAATTGTATCTGATACCATCGGGTCAACAATTACATTCTCGAGGAGGTTTAACGGTAGACAGGCGGACGGTCATAAAATTATTGCCAATAACTTTTGAAATCTGTTCGATGGAAAGAGATTACATATTGAGTCAATCCCAAGTAATTTAGAAAAGAGCAATGTGAGGATGATAATGCATAGTTCGAAACTTATATGTTGAACTGCACTAAAAGTGAATCTCAGGACACACAGCATCCCTTATCGCAAATAAATCGACTTCGAAGCCTATTTAAAAAAAATACACTATGCTCTTAGAAAAAAATCTTGCATCTAAATTGTATTAAAACTCAGAACATCATCATCGTCATTATTTCAGCCTATCACCATCCACTGCTGGACGTAGGCCTCCCTCACGTTACGCCACAGAGTGCGGGCCTTGTGCCGCCTGCAACCAACGACACCCAGCAACATTCAACAGGTCGTCAGTCCACCTATTGAGGGTAGCGTTGTACACTGCTTCGTCCAATACGTGCTCGCCACTCGAGAACCTTTCTTTCCCTGCGGTTGTCGGTTCGTCGAGCGATATGGCTTGTCCATTGCCACTTCAGCATGCTAATTTTTCATGCTATGTCGGTTATAACCGTTCTTCTGCGGATTTTCATATTTTGGATTCTATCTCGCAGAGGAATCCTGAGCATAGTCCGCTCCATAGCACTGAGCGACTTTGAGCTTCGTTATGATGCTTACATTTAGGGACTACGTTTCCGTCCCGTAAGTCATCACTGGTGGTAACACACACTTGTTTTTAAACTCGGAACAACCACTTATAAATATATAATTAACGCACATATAATTTTGTGTGACAATATTCTGCGTGAGTATCGAAACCACAACACCTGGTTTGGGAAGTCGGTACTTGGATTATTACGTTATTTATGTATCAGTAACAGTTTATTAACTCCTTGTAGCTAACGTGATATAATCGAATAGTATAGATTAATCAATTTAGTATTAGCGTTCAACGAGAATTGTTTATGTTCTGTCGAAAAAGCTGTCCTTTATTATTTACAAAGCACGAAAATTAGGTAATCGGCAAGAGTTAAGCCTAGTTATTTAGCAAGCATTTAAAATAATAAGGATACTTTTCAACGTATTCTATGAAGCGTAATCATAGCTTTTATCGAGATTAGTTTTAATTCACTATATTCTTAAGCAAATTCATGATGATTGCCACCATACGTGGCCATGTACATATAATATTGTGTAAGCGTTGAATTATCTTTAATTGTTATATATTATTTTTTGACAGGCTTTGGTTCGGTCATGTTATGCCCAAATCGTCCAAAATGACAAAAAGAACGGCGCGCAACTTCATAATCTGTCGTATGCTATTTCTCATCATTCTTTAGGAGGGCAAATATATAAACATTATGTAAAATATTTAGCAATAGTTTTTAATCGGCCGCCCGCCGGACATCAAACCTTTTGAGGAATGTAATTGTTGACCAGATAGCATCAAATGGCGTTAATCCAAGTCGATGTAAAGCTCGTTTTTACGACACCCACGAACAATGCAAAGGTTGGTAGTATTCACAGCCGCTATCACGCAGCGTACCACCCACCTTATAATATGAATTACATTATAAATATATACTACTTGACCCAACAGACGTCGTTCTGTTCAAATAAAATAAAAGGAGTTCTCCTTGAAATCGACAGCAGCGCCACCTACCATGTCCAATTGTAAATCAAAACCATTCTCGAATCCCCCTAAACACTCCCAAAAATTTTCATCAATATCGGTCCAGCCGTTTAGGAGGAGTTCAGTGACATACACACGTACACAAGAAATATATTTATAAAGATATTATTGTAGGAATATAATAAAATGAGCTTCACTATCTAATTCTAGAGCGTCCAGTGATATCATATAGATTTTTATCTTGCATTAGCTATTTTGAAAAAAAAATATATATAAAAACCTGTTAAGCAAAAGAAGACTAACATGTGACCGCATTCGCCAATAGGTCACCAATAAAACACCTTGAGCTTTACTTCGAGCAAGTTAAATATACATACGTACTATCTCATTGGACCTTGCGGATCCAAAATGATGCGAAAGCTTTTTTGGAACTTTTTTGTAATATCATTTTTTTGATGAACCATTTGTTTTTTTTTTTGTACTCCAGCATAATACAACACGTATGCAATTTCTTTGTACTTTTTTGTAGATTAGAAGTACCAACTAAGTAAATAAGTATCCGTTTCTATATCTCTGACGTCTATTCAAAATTTAATGGTCTTCAAGCTATTCAAAAATTCAATAGCTAAAATAGTTAAAGCAAAAAAGTGTAAAGCTAATACAGATCAATAAATAAACTAGCTTTACAATAATGATTTCTGATGTTTAAGCGAGTACACATACATTTCAAATAAATCAATTTTTACGGATTGTATTGCGTTTGTATTTAATTTTTTATTTCCCAACCTTTCGAAAACTTTCTAGCGTTTATGGCTCGGGAAAACTGCTAACGGGAGAGACAGCTTTACAATGTTAATTAGGAAAAAAACATACGAGCAATGAGAATATAACAATCAATCAATCATTCAAAAATCTTACCTGTTTGAAACGGTATGAATTCCTGGGGTTTCAGCAAAGAGCTATCTGGTGCCAAGAATCTGCTTGGTTTGAATTCAGTTGGCTCTTCCCAAACGTTGGGATCCATGTGAAGAGCCCATTGTAGAGGTATCACCATACTACCTTTGGGGATTCTATAGTCACCCAAATAAGTATCCTAAAATCATTTATATAAATCATTGTAGCATTTTGTTAAAAACATAATTTGTGGATCGCACAAAGACCTATCCTATGCAGGGATAGCACTGTTAGCATTTGGTGTGAGAGGTCGCTACTTAGACCACTACGTCAATTACACCAACCCGTTTGAACAGCTTGGTATAATATATTTATTTTCCTCTCATTAAATGGAGGCTGGTGGCCAATAGTGGGACGCTTATGAAAAGAAAAAAGTAGATAAACCCCCGACAGAAACGACGAGATAGATATTTGATGAAGATTACTACGCTATCGATATATATACCATGAATCTGATGTTACAAACACCATATCATCGTCATACAGCTCATATTCGTCTGACTGCTAGGCTCGAGCCTCTGCCGCAATGGAGAGAAATTGACCACTTTACCACGATAGTCGGAGGGGTTAATATAAGGATTTGTTTGGAGAGTTTCTTCTCTTGCATAAATCTTATCTGAATATTATAATTCATTAGTCGTTTTCCGTGTAGCGACGAAGTAAGAATACAATTCACCACCCCCTCTCTTGCCCGTGGGTAGCGTAAAAGACGACTAAGAGATCTAATATGCATATAACAGTCATTCAAGAGAAGCAAAACACGACACAAAACACTATGATAGGCATGGTAGGTCAATTTCCCTTCCATAGTGGAAGAGGCCCGAGCCCAACAGTAGGACGTATATAGACTGAGATGATAATGATGATGAGTCGTCTTTAACAAGACCCATGTGCAATAAAGGGTGGGATGAATTGTATAATTACTCCGTTCACAGACGAAAAATGATGTGTAAAATTTTATATGGGCTAGTAAGATGTACCTACTCTTCTATTTAAAAAGCAAACAATTATTTCAATTCAAATTATTTATAACTGATTGCATGTAAAAAATGCGATATATTCATGTCCGTATAATTTATATAATTTAATGTATAATGTAATTATCTATAATTAGCATAACTACTTTATAATTTGTGATAACACACTATTAATTACAGCGCTGCCTTTTTTAGTTCTTGGTCCAATAATTTTGCTTGCGAGTTCTTATTTCTGATTATTTGAATTGCGAGTTATAAATGAAAAAATAATTCATAGTGTGTTCAACATAATGTTTAAATATGCTAAAAACCTTGACTCTGTTAAATAATATTTGTGTAGTTTTGATTCGTGAATATCACTTAACATCTAGATAAAATCGGCCAGGTGCAAATCAGACGCGTTTCGTATCGGCGAACAAAATAAAATTATATACTGTGTAGTATACTCCTTTTAAAAATCGACTATTTTCATATTGAAAATATTAAAGGGGTGAAAAATCTTATTGTGATAATTTAAGGGCTTAATATTAAAATTGAGAGGTCTATCACCTTATTTTTTTGTTTTTTACTGAGCATGTTTTTAACTCCTAAACCATCGAGCTAAATGTAGTTGTCGTATATATATTTCTTGAAGAAAATTAAATGCTTCACAAAAAAGGTTTAATCAAATTCTTTGTCAATTTCATTGTCAATTTCATTTTTACACTTTGCAATTTTGGAATTCATACAAAAATTTGTATCTGAAAAAGTACATAAATATTCTTTGAGCAAATTAAATGCCCTACTCTAATATACAGGGTGACTGGTAAAAGATTGTACATATTGAAGGAGGGTATTCAGTACTCGATTCTGATACCGAATATGTAAAAAAAATTGGTACTTAAATTTTGAACTAATTATCTTATAAAAATATTTAGTTATAGACACATGGGATAGGTCAACGTACGTCAGCAATTGTAGGTACTAAACAGTTCGCGCATTGAACTAGTTACATTTTAGGTAAATATTCTACCTATGCGACTCGACCCAGTAGGTATTTTTTTTCGTCGCGGGCCGCAGACAAAGGTCAACGTACGCTGGCAAACCTATTGTTTTGATTAGAAACAAATCACTTTATCTCAGGATTGTAAGGGCTATGAATCTGCAAATAACTTTAGTGTTTTATGACATTATTCTTACACCTAGTTTAAGTAATTCTAGTAATAAATATCCAAAATCTTGACAACAGTGCTAACAAAACTGTTACTCGATTTCGGTATCGGTGTATCGCCAGTAGGGTGACAATATTTTTGGAAGTCTTGTAACACTAATATTGTTGATGTTTACTATGTAGTTAATTAATATTATCTTCTTTTTATACTTTTATTAGTTACATGTGGCCATTATCTATCGTTTCCTTGAATATGTACAATCTTTTACCAGTCATACTGTATATTTCCATGACTAAAATCAATTTAATCTCTACAAAATCTAGTTTCTTGTACGGGTGTCTCTTTCATTTTTAATTTATTTTGATGTTATTATTTATATGTATAGTATCAACACCCAAACGCTATTTTATGCTATTTTACGTATATGACAAATTCAACTGTCTATCTATTACGATTCGTTAGTATAGTCGCTAACAAATAGATGTACTAACGAGCAGCGGTTGCTTAATAATAAAATTTTCTTAGCACACTTTGGATACAGAACCCTAAAATCTATAAAAGTGCTACATGGAGAGGCTTCCATTATACTCATTAGAAACCACAGCTACAATAAAATTAAATAAATATACCTAATGTTTTTTTAAATGTCATTTTAGATTGTCTAAGTAGTAAAATACGCTATTCATTCCTACAGTCTTCCACACTGTAGTTCGATATAAGATTGGCAGGCAATCACCATAAGATTACTACTCCATTGAATAAGCCTATACCGTCTGGGTCAAAAAATCTGCGACTTTTATGTGTGAACGATCTGATGGGGAATCTGTAGGTATAGAAGGATCACTCTTAGAAATACTTTGTCTCCAACGGTATGTTAAATGGGAGGGTACCCCAAGTAGGGGGTATTCCGTCGGGCCGACCACTGATGACAAGTTAACCCTGCTCCGGTGGTCGGCCCAACGACGAAGGCGACGTGGTTTTCGGGTGGGTTGCGGGAGTTGCGTGCTTAAGCCCCTCTGTCGCCCCGGACGGAGTGGTGCGGAGGCGCGCCGACCGCAGCCGACCCCGAAAAAAAAAAATGGTATGTTAAATATGAGCTTTATCATTAGGTTATTTATTCAATTTAGCGTTTTAATCGTTTCTCTATGGATATCTTATTACCAGATGTTATCTCGTAAAGAGATACCAAACATAGACTTCTCTATAGTATACTTACGACTTTGAGTTTCATTATGATGCCATACGTATAAAATAAAAAGAATGTTTTTTTTTGTTTGTACCGTGCTTATGACACTGCTGCTGTTAGCAGACGTTGCAAGTTGGAGAATTTTGTTTCCAGACGACGAAAAACCAGACGAGAACATGTTTCTAAATTTCCGTAATTCAGCCAATCTAGTTTCGATTAATGCTAGAATTTCTCAAAACTTTAGTGGATCTACAAGATCAAAAGAAACTAATAAACTTTTCTACAAAAGTGACACATATATACCTAATAACTGGTGGCATTTTATCAATAATTCTAGGTTTTACCTTATTTAGAGTAGTCCTAGCTCTTATTTAGAGGTACCCGAAGTTTCACTTGGGTAATTCCATGGAGTAGTTAAGGACGTAGGCGTACAGTAAATTATGGCGCATTAAAATTACTTACCTCTAGACATCCATGGGGAATACCCACTGGCACAATCGATCGAATTCTTTGTGTCTCACAAATAGCTGCCATTAAATAAGGCAGCTTCGAACCATCAACCTCATCTTCATTCGGATATATTGAAAGGATTTCCTTACGCACAAGCTCCTGTAATACAGATTTGTTGTGAAACACTAAAATTTTTATTTTTGTTAAAAAATATAATACGAAATTTTAATAGTAATTAATTTTACATCTACGAAACATAGTCAGAAAGAAATGTCTCATGGTTCCGTACTGAAAATAAATTTAAAATCATCCCTTCTTGCTTGGGGGTGGGGTAAGAACAACTTAAGGGATCACCAAAGAAGTGAACAGCAGCACTGTCTTGGGAAGCTCATAACACCAATTATGATCGCTAACCAATCTACCAAACACGGCGATCAGGTCAATACTCCCTTAAAAGTAAAGCCTATGTCTAAAAGTGGACAATAATCGGCTAATAGAATTCAGAATATAAAAGAAACCGACTGCCCCACTGTACAATTATTCAGAGGCATCATATAAGCATGTAAATATCGAAAGTTGAATTCCTGAATCACGGTAAGTATTATTGGGTTATTCCACCAAGCAAACCTCAATAACAACAAAAGCCGGAACCATGTCCTTTAAACGGCGCTTAATCACACTGTACTAAAGTTATGTAACACAGCTATAATATCCCTTTTATTATGGAAAACGTCTAAAATTATACAAATATATATGAATAATATTTTTAGAATCATAGAGTAATTTAATTAAAAAGAATATATGTAAATACTATAGTAGTTATTTTATGTTTTCATAACATATGTTATAATTCTAATTAGTTTTTGCTATAGACGTTAAATAGTTGTAGTGAGAGCAAAATTAGTTTAGTTTGCAATAACAAAAGAGCAACGCTGTTTAAATATTGCAACACTATTAGGAAGTAGAAGAACGCCAGTTTATATTTTGCAAAACAACAAAATATATTAGGTAAGATGTAGCACGTGTACAAAAACAATGTTTTAAAAAAAAATTACAACATAATTATGCTAATAAATTTATTAGCACGTGTATGTGAAATATACGAGTGAATTATACGTAATTATAGTATAGACACATTATAAACTTTATATTTAAGAAAGACTACTTTATTTGGTATTTCTGTGCGTGATTTAAGAAGTATCAAAAGATAAATACTACTGTTCGCAACCGATTATTTATTTTTGTAAAACATCGCCAACAAAAACGAGTATCAGCTTATTTAGTTGATAACTAGACAATATCTTCTCTTAAACGCCATAAGCTGCATTCAAAGTAACGCTGTATGTAAACAACGTGTAGCTACTGTGGTAATTTATTATTTTTCCTTTCGTATGCCTGACATAGACTACCGTATTGTGACTTTGTATATTTCTACATATTTTTGTGCTCCAAAGACTTGTTTTAATTTCCAAAATTAGTAATATGAGAAGAATATTTACTAGGTCTAGTGGTAGAAGAGTACTGTGTCTATTGGTTCAAGATGTCTCAAAGTCGAGTTCAAACATTTTTTTTATTTGATTTTACCACTGCAAAATTTTCAATAATTACGCCCGATTCACAGCGAATGCCTCGCTTTTTACTTGTTTTTCTTTGGCCCGTATCATCACCATCAATACAGTTCGTATATATTCCACAATTATACTCAAGCCTCCTCCACAATTAGGGAAATTGCCCTACACACGCTGGTCAGACGGATTAGTATAGTATGGTATATAAATGAACTCCTACAGTTTATTTCGAGTTTCCCTTCTCTTGCACAGGTGTTATCTGCATATTATAATCCTATAGTCGTCTTTTAGTACCATACAGCAGATTGGCCCATATATGTTACACTAGTGGATCACGAATCAGGCTACAATCCTACGCTACCTAGGTGCGTCCGCCTTTGTGTGTTTCTTTGTAAAATTTTTCTTGCAAAAATTTTTTCTGCTTGCGTCTTAATATCTGCCTACATTGTAAAATACGACTAGTCTTTTACAATATCGCTGAATAAGGAAGGAATATTAAATAGTGTACTTATCTTGTCGCCACATGAAATGTAATAATTAAATAGTATATGACATATAGGAATTCTTAAAATACTAATTACGGAACAATTAACCAAGAATATGCATAATAAATAGGTATATATCTTCTAATATAAATGATGATTGACATTAAGCAACAATCAGCTTAATTCATATCTATGTCAAAATGTAATACATACTTGTTCTTGTGGATAAAGCGCCATATATAAAAGGAACCAGGATAATGTCACAGAAGTAGTATCAAGACCTGCTCCAAACATATCAGCTAATAAATAGAGCATTTGTTCATCAGTAGTATATCGAGCAGACCCATCGCCATTTTCAAATCGCTTTTTTTGTTCAGTGAGGAAGTTATCAAGAATGCATTCGCCGTCAGTTGGTATTAAAGTTTTCGGATCAAAATAATGTTCTTCGTTATTTGGAGAATGTTTACTGTATGTAATACACTTAATATGACCCTCTGGGTGTTCAGTAAAAAGGTTGTCATGCAAGTGATATGCTGCACCTTCAGGCATTTCCATTCCAATCATTTTTCTTCTCATTTCTATTATACTTGCATACAATCTGTGCGTTTGTGCTTGTCCGCGTGTTAATACTTCTATAGTTTTACGGATCGATGATGAAAAGAATCTAAAAGTATATCATATTATTTTATATTTCTACTACTAAATTTAAGAAACATATTACTAAAATGAGTTATAAAATTTTACCTAACGAAAGGTAAAAAGTTAACGACACCGGCGACACCCATTTCATGGCAACCCTCCTCTTGAATTTGTCTAAACCAATTCCACGTTTTGTCATCAGAAGGAAATTTGAATCCAAATATAATTTCGTTTACAACGTTTCCTAGCGAATTTGTGAGCATGTGAGGGAGATCCATCGGTGAGCCGCTAGCCTTCTCGATATTCTAAAAGCAAGATTTTGTGTTTGTAGTATTTAAAGAAACAAATTTGCTTAATTAAGAAGTAAATTCAATGCACGTAAGTATGCATAATTCCATTTAATTATAATTAATATTCGACTTACAAACTATGCAAAAGTTTATTTTATTTGCCACTCAATGTCATACAAATGCCGAATTTGTGATAATGTCAGTCTTTGACCTATACCTTGTCACAAATATGACAATGAACTTATATAATAGGAATAATCAAATTATTATTAAAGGTTAATAAGGACTTCAGACGGTGACCTTAAAAGTTACGATTAAATTCTCAAACATCATCAAAAACAATAATTTATATTAATAACCACTCGATCAGCTATTTATATGTATTTTTTAAGTTGTAAGTGTTTGGATAAAACTATGCAAATTAACAAAATTAAACTGTCTGTTTGTAATATCAAAACAACAGGATTTTTCATGTTCTGGTTATTTGCACGATACCTATGCTTAAAAACCAGTTTTCCACCAACATTTTTTATCTAGGTATCTATTTGTTCTGGGTTATCTTCAAAACGACTGGACCGATTAATAATGTTTTACTACCAGGTCTATATAAGGAGTAACTTATGCTATTTTTCCCTCTCAGAAAAACCTTATAAAACTTTGCCCGATGAGAGCATTGAACCCGCAGCCTCATGCACTACAGTCGCGTACCATAATATCTTGCGAAACAGATTTTACAGATTTAAAATGCCGGGGCAAAGTAACTGCAACTGAAGCGAAGCAAGGGCGGAACGCTAGTTTATAATAAATTATAAAAATATTGAAATGTGCAATATACCAAATATTAAATGAAAATCTAAAAGCAAGATTTTTCACGTGCCATATCGTAAAATATAAAAATCAACACACTTCCAAAAGTTCGTATACACCTGATGCTATTCTTTTCTCCAACTTTTCACGAGACACACTGTGCTTACTCATTCCAAAACTTTTCAACCAAGATGTTATTAATTTCCTTTGATCTTTCCACAGCGCTCCCTCAGCACAAATTATACCTAAAACCAAATTAAGAATAAAATTTTCACAATGTGTTAGAAATTAGAAAAAAATATCACTCTAAATATACCGAACCAAATTTTTTAAATCAGAGTGAGATAAATACACTCTATAACCCTCTATCATGACTAAATATATTACATGAAGTAGACTGACTGGAAAAGGTCTCTCTGTTGTAATGATAACCGATGTTTAAGCGAATAAGGCCATAAGAAATAAAACTATTTTTAAAGATTTTATCAGGTTTGTATTTGTTTTTTTCGGTCTCGATGTTTCGAACACTTGTCACTGTTCATGGTCACTGGCGAACTTTGGCCCGTATAAAAAGGTGTTTAAATCCCTAATAATAGTTTTATTTCACATATCTATAGTATGTTGTCTTCCTAATTTTTGTGCAAGTTTTCCATTAATTTTCTAATTTTTGTGGCAATGAAAGCAGTTCATAGTTAAATAGAGTTGTTTCGGCGATTACAGATTAAAAATATAATATGCCGTTCAAAGGGAAACGGAAACTTAAAAAAAATATAGAGATTGCATTTAAAATTCGAACAGGGATGTTTTGGTGTCTCATTTGGAATTCTCAAATACTAATTTTCTTTTAAAATCTTATAGAGGTTCTATAGGCAATATAAGATTACTTACCGTTTCCTTTCATAATTCCATGAGTCAAGTACAATGGAGCTCTGCCAGAAAAACTGTCTTTAGAAAAAGCATCTCTTATCAATTTATGATCAGACAACACCACAGCATAAATACTACCCATTCCAATGCCATATATAGGTCCAAATTCTTTCGACAACTTTGTCAGTGTAAGGTGAGGTTGGTGGCGATCAAGGAAAGGTAAATAACCTAAGATCGGCAAGCCCCAAGGACCGGGCGGTAAATTCTGCCATTCCTTTAGTTTTTTAAAAATCCAATATCCGCTGACGAATGTGCAGAAAAATAAAAACAAAAGATCCATTTGGAACTAAAACAAAAGATAATGCTATATTATCAGATAGTAGACAAAGAATGTTTAGAAAAAGACGTCTGAAGAATGCACGATGGAATTTATTAACAAAAGCTTTGCAGATATTTCGCCTGATCTTTGTTCCCACATTTGTACAAAGCATCATAGAGGAAACAAAGGTGGTAGAAATATGTTGTTTGATTTTTAACAATTAAAGACTTTCATGCGTATGCCACATTATAATTCACAAAGTTCTTTTTTCAAAAGTGTCATGTTCCCGCACCGGTCTCCAATTATTTTTATTTCTTTTTATTATGTCCTTTCAGCATTTAGGCGATTTAATGTTTTGGATACCTATTCCATTCACAGCTAAGGGAAACAAGACAGCAAGAATTTATGTGAAATTTGCGAAATTGACCAATTTTTACTTTAACCAATAATAGAGATTTGCTTTATTATTATTTTTTTATTTATTTATTTATTAATCTTCATGCAACGAGTACAATGGCGTACTCAATGCCAGGGGCATTCTCTACCAGTCAACCATAGGTGATGCAGAGATGAAAAAAGGTAGGTGCATGTTCCGAGATAGTTATCTTGTTATAAAATGAAAAAGAAAATACTATATGCATAGAATATGCATAGATAAATAGGTATATACAAAAATATATAATACATACCAAAGATACATAGATATGATATATATTAAGATATATAAATATATACATACACATATATACACAATATATATACATAATTATAAGGATATTATATCAGTTGTGATGATTCTGCCAACTCGTTTAAGAGATTCAGACGAACGCTCTTCTTAAATGTTTGACGGCTGGTGGCCATCCTTATACCGAGAGGTAGCGAATTCCAGAAGAGAACTGCCTAGACAAGGAAAAAAGAATTCACACTATCAGAATGATGAGATGGATAAAGTAGGAGCAAGTTGTTGGAGGACCGAAGGTTTCTGTCGTGGTTAGTAGAGAGGTATTGAAAGAAACAAGACAAGTAATTAGGAGTGTTGAGGATAACCTTTTTTCCCTTTTTCATCATTTCTCTCAATTAAGTACACAATATACTTACTAATTAGGATTTAGTATAATAAATGATTTTTCATGACATTACTTGATGCTTGCCTCGGAGTACAAAGTGACAATAGACCACTGCCATCCCTTAACTTATCGTACACCTGCCCCTCATAATTTGAAGTACTCATAGGACAAGACTAAAGATATTGCAAGGACATAAGACAAGTTCGACTACCAGCCACCTGGGTGCTGTCAACCTTCATGAAATCCTACTGCGATTAACCCATGATATTTGCCTCTAGATTAATACTTTCTAAATTACATATTTGACAATTTTATTTACATGAGTGCTATTATAACCTGGCCGTGGATATTATAAAAGACGACTAAGCGATGTAATATGTATATAATATCTGTGACAAAGAAGGAAAACTCAAAATAAAACCCCATCCGGCCAGTGTGGTATAGTAGTTTTTCTCCTATTGAGATGGTAGAGGTTTGAGCCCAGCAGTGGGGCTTATGTGAGCTGATGATGAGGATGAGTACTATTTGTTACATAATTATCCGTATATTAAAAATATTTGTAAATCATTTATATCTAAATCTATATTTAATCAAAAGAGCGGATGCCATGCAACCATTAAAATTTTTATGAAGATCTATTTTATCGGCACATTATAAAATATTCAAGAAACAAATACCATTAAAATAAAATATATAATGAGTAAATAAATACATCACATCGCTTACCATTGTAGAAAAATATTTGGTAATGAAAATGATAACTACTATCCTGTTAGTTCAATATTTTGCGATAAGTTACCTAATCTATTATCGCAAATCGTTTGAAATTAATAGATAACCACCTAAACTAGGCAAAGACAATGCGTAAATGGATTACCACTTACAAAATTATTGCAGATTATACAATATCTTCTTAAGCATACATAGATTTTTAAATAACCGGATAAATATATAATAACTTAAAATTACATTTAAAAAATGTTTTTAATCCGTAACATTTAATTATATATATATAATGTCTCGATAAAAAACAATGATGTACGTATCATTAATAGTCTGATCAAATTCTAATTAAGTATGAGCAATTCATCCTACATTAAGTAGCACATAACAAATTTACATAAAAGATTGTAGTTATCCTCATTCAGAATGAAATACAACTAAAACATCATTCATTAATAACTGACTACTCATTCAGAATGAAATACAACTAAAACATCATTCATTCATAACTGACTCTATGGCATCAATCACACGTAATGCTACCAACCGTACGTGTCAGATAAAAAGAAAGTGACAAATGCTATCGGCTATATTACGCCGGCATAGTGTAATAAAAACACAAACTAATTGTACGATAGATGTATAAATAAACTAAGAACTACTAAAATAACTTAAACCTACGTTGCTTAAAAGAAATTTAATAAACTTTTATTAAAGATTTGCTCACCTGATAGACAAGATTGAATATGTGAACAAAAACTGCCCGCACTTTGTTTCGTTGTTGGGAGCGCCTGAGATACCACACCTATCTTCAGAGGCCTCTTGTCACGTGGCCTGTCCGCCAACGACTGAACTCAATTTACCAATAGCAGTAGTACTTCAAAAATTATAATTTCAGGATCGACTACAAAGAAATATGTTTTGGTTTTTAAATTAAATTTAAAATTTATATTGGACCTTTTCAGGCAGCGGAATACATCTTTGTCAGTTTAGCATACACCCACTAGCGATACTTGGATCTAACGTTATATCCATTGACTGCTACTGTAGATTTACATTTCTGTAATTCTTTTTTATAAATTCAATGTATGTAATACTCAACACAGTATTCCTTGTTGAATATACCATTTCCTGTCCTGCTATTGGCGCGGTTGCGTAAATAAGTTTTAAGTCAATATATTCATACTCGACTGTCTTTGAAGTAATTTTAAATGTATAATTTGTTAACAGTATTTTTTAAAGATCCTTGTGTAGTAGTTATTTTAGTAACATGAGTTAACTTTTAAAATAAATCATCCTATTCTTATTACTAGTGGTTTTACATCGACGTATATATGTATTATAGTGACACTTTATAACTCAAGTCGTGAAAAGCACAGCGCAAATGTAAACGCATTAAAACATGTTATGACGTTTCTATCATATTTTGTATAGGCGTATCATATTGATTAGATCATTTATGTGAAATCGTAACCTAAACATTTAAATTTCTAGGGCTAATCCTAAATGAAATTTTATTAATTAGGAATAAATAATACAAACTACTTTTATTATGCAAACCAACTCGGTAATTTTAAAACCCAATAAAATAAATTTACTCAACAATATTGTTATTTTAATTTAGCGTTTAAGTATTAGTACTGGCCGAGCTTCAGTAGGTATGCTTAAGTATCGATTCTTATGTGGGTTTAGAAAATATCTTATTGATAAATATCTATCAGCAAACTTATATTTGATAAACTTGTTTAGTCTAAAATATTTAATTATGTAATCTATCTATATACTTATATAATTACTTGTTCCAACTGACTGACTGATTCGTCATCACACAGCCTAAGCAGCTACAGGCTATAAACATGAAACTTTGATTGTTGACGCCTTTTGTATTGTAGGTACTCATTAAGGAAAGATATTTAGAAATTTCTCCCTTGAGGGAACAAAACAGAGGTTATAAATTTGAACGAAAGTTATGTCAATTCTGAAGCTCAATCTATGAAATTTTATACTTTTTTTTAAAGTAAAGAAACAAGAGCATTTCAACATTTTTGTAATATTAACCCGTAAAAAACAGAGATTTAAAATTTGCGTGCAAGTTATGACTTTCTTTTCATTAAAATCTGAAAATCTGTATTTGCTTAACATATTAAAAAATAATAAACACATATTTGAGCTTTTTAAAAAATTGGCCCTTAAAGAGATAAAATAAGGTATTAAAGTCTGTTTGAAGATCATTCAATTTTAAAGTTATATCTATAAAATTCAAAATGCCGTTGGTATCGGCTACGAATACTGTCAACCCATACATTGCTTATGGATTTAGTAAAAGGTAACTCAGAGCTTTATAGAGGTCTAGGCCATTCCATCTGATGCCGTTACGTCAATAATTACATTACCAAGTAGGGCTTACGACATGCAGGCGGCCGGAGAAGACGAAGTTGTTCGCCGAACTATACCGACGTGTATCGGAGACTCGGGCGGGAAGCAGCTCAGTCGCCTATCCTGTAACTATAAATATATAATAGATACCTATGTTTATTTTGCCGTATGGTGACCCAACGGTGGCAAACGAGCAGGCAGACCACCTGATGATAAGTGATTCTGCCGCACATGGACCTTTGCAATACCAGGGGCACAGCCGGGCTGTTGCCTACCGTGACAAAAATACTCTTGTTAAACCTCGCTTGAAGAAGGACATGTCATAGCGCTCGGGAAATACAGCAGCAGGTAGTTCATTCCAGAACTTGCACGTACGTAGGAGAAATGATCGCTGGAAACGTACAGTTGAAGACCATACGTTTCCAAGTGAAACGGATGAACTCTGCAACGGTGTCGAATGATACGTTGGCAGATGGTGACGGTGGTAGATTGGTGACGGTGGTACCAAGTCAAACAGTTCCTCGGAGCACTCTCCGTGAAAGAGTCGGTAGAGTACACAGAGTGACCCAAAGTCTCTCCGCCGCTCCAGCGACTCCAATCCGTCCGTAAGATTGGGATCCCGACGATTCGAACAGCACGCCTTTGCAGGGAGTCGAGTGAGTCTAGCTGATATTTGGGCGCACCTGCCCAGAGATGCGAGCAGTACTCCACATAAGGACGAACTTGTGCTTTGTATAGCACAAGACGCTGTCTCGGTGTGAAGTACCGCCTGGCTCTGTTCAGGACGCCCAACTTTTTTCTTGCCAATTTGGCTTTGTCCTCCAAATGACTCCCAAACTGTACTTTGCTCGATATTTCGACGCCGAGAATCCCAATACTCTCAGAAATTGGGAGAGTTACTCCTTGGAACTGAGGCGCCATGACAAACGGGTCCTTCTTTGCAGTGAACGCGCAAACTTGTGTCTTTGTGGGATTGAACTGGACTAAGTTCCATTCACCCCATTCCGAGGCCCGCCCCAGAGAGCGCTCGACTTCAGACACAAGTTGAACCCTTCTTTCCTGTGTACTCCGAGGTATATTCCGTTGCTCGGTGTACCGCTCGTCACCCGTGCTGTCATCCGCATAGCAACGCATATTCTCGTTAGACATCATATCGTTGATATGCAGGATAAACAATGTCGGGGAGAGCACCGAGCCTTGTGGTACACCAGCATTAATGGTCATGGTCGTGAGGAGGGAGAGCACACCGTCCTGCCACGGCGTCTTTTACGTTTACGTTGTCTTTTACGACAAGATAGGGAGTGGTGAATGGTATTCTTACTCAGTCACCACGCGAAAAAGAAAAATACCTATTATATATTCGTAAACTTACATATTATTAATAATATAATATTATAAATATAACGCACATCTGACCATTCAACCATTAGTATATCGACGCCACCCTTGGACATATGCCTCCTTAGTGTAGAATATTCGGCAATCCCTATATTTAGCAGATGGATTAGCGTTCATACACACGTGACACATTGTATACGTAACTTGTTACCACACGACACTTTATAATATTAGCATGATTTAAAGTAACCATTACATACATTAAGTAACTTATGAATCGTGCGTCATACACTTTTAACCCTCAACACGATGATAGAAATTGAATATGATTGGTCACTTTTCAGTTAAAAGTTTTGATACATTACATAAAATGTTTAGTAACAACATGTTAAAAACGAGGTTGAACATAATACAGGCCCACGTAGTAACGCTTTCACCTTGCCGCCAAAACTCAATTATATTATTATCTCATCCCCATGTACAGAAATCATTTTTAAAGTATTATAACCATGTTTTAAATATCAATAGAGCTACATGACTCAAAATGGAGTAGCAAAAATAATTGGACATTGTAAATGAAACTATTTTACGTTTTTTTTATTTGATCACAGCGTTACAGTGTTCATGGTTACGGGCGTAGTGTTCGAAACATTGGGCAATCAAAAATCAAATACAAAAGCGAAAAAATCTGTTAAATAATTTTATTTACAATGAATAATACTCACGTAAACATCAGAAATCATTAAGATAATTAGAACTAGTAATTTGACCTTGGAATCTTTTTACATATAAAAATAAGAAATAATTTAAAAATATAAGGCTAACGAGTTTATTGCCGGACCTTCTCAAAATATAATTTAAAAAAATTAAGCAATTATATAAAATTGACAATACATACACTCATAAAAAATTACTATGCATGATCTCTAGTTTATGAATGATAAGGGAAATAAAAGGAACAAAGCAGCAAAGTATTAGATTAAATTCATCAACAAAGAAACATACTTACTGTATACATTTTAAATAAAACTACTTTACGGATTTTATCGCGTTTGTATTTGATTTTTGATTACCCGACGTTTCGAACACTTTACAGCGTTCATGATCACGGGTGGACTAAGATGTCTCACGTCCAACAAGTTATTGTTACTGCAGAAAACTTATAATTATCTACCCGATACAGAAATTAGTTATTAAATATTGACCCACATTTTGATACAAAATTTATTGCCAGTGTAAGAAGAAAATGATTCTATATGAAAAAATTATATTGTTTATGGTTAGTAATAATTAAACATTAAAATTAATAGTAATTATATTTAAAAAACTAAGTAATAATCTAGTATACTACCACCGGATCGGAACACGGTCACACTGAGAAAGATCCGGCAAGAAAACTCAGGTAACATGATGCTAAATTAAAGTTAATTTTGAAGGCGGCTTACTTTATGTTACTAAAAGGTTTTAATTTATAAAATTATCTTTAGTTATTATTATTGTGGGTCAAATCTCTACAATATGAGCTCACGGTGTCTTGCAGTCTTGTGGTGGTCTTTTTGGATTTGTTTTTAATAATGTTTATAACAGGATCCCAGCTTGATGGTAATACCCAGCCATCCTCTCTATTGAAATTTTTGTGTTTTTTAATCTCAATAGCCTCGCGTACCATTCTAGGCAGGTATCGGTGTTCTTTTGCGAGGATTTGTGGTTTATCAAACCTGATGTTATGGCGGGAGCGGTCCTGACTATGTTCACAGACTGCAGACCTAGTGTCCCGGCGGTGCTTCACATCGGCTATGTGTTCTTTGATCCGAGTTCTTATGGATCTCTTTGTTTGTCCAATGTAAGAGAGACCACAGTCACAGTCAAGTTTATATACTCCTGAGATCCATAAGAACTCGGATCAAAGAACACATAGCCGATGTGAAGCACCGCCGGGACACTAGGTCTGCAGTCTGTGAACATAGTCAGGACCGCTCCCGCCATAACATCAGGTTTGACAAACCACAAATCCTCGCAAAAGAACACCGATACCTGCCTAGAATGGTACGCGAGGCTATTGAGATTAAAAAACACAAAAATTTCAATAGAGAGGATGGCTGGGTATTACCATCAAGCTGGGATCCTGTTATAAACATTATTAAAAACAAATCCAAAAAGACCACCACAAGACTGCAAGACACCGTGAGCTCATATTGTATAGATTTGACCCACAATAATAATAACTAAAGATAATTTTATAAATTAAAACCTTTTAGTAACATAAAGTAAGCCGCCTTCAAAATTAACTTTAATTTAGCATCATGTTACCTGAGTTTTCTTGCCGGATCTTTCTCAGTGTGACCGTGTTCCGATCCGGTGGTAGTATACTAGATTATTACTTAGTTTTTTAAATATAATTACTATTAATTTTAATGTTTAATTATTACTAACCATAAACAATATAATTTTTTCATATAGAATCATTTTCTTCTTACACTGGCAATAAATTTTGTATCAAAATGTGGGTCAATATTTAATAACTAATTTCTGTATCGGGTAGATAATTATAAGTTTTCTGCAGTAACAATAACTTGTTGGACGTGAGACATCTTAGTCCACCCGTGATCATGAACGCTGTAAAGTGTTCGAAACGTCGGGTAATCAAAAATCAAATACAAACGCGATAAAATCCGTAAAGTAGTTTTATTTAAAATGTATAATACTCGCGTAAACATCAGAAATCATTACTGTATACATTTAATATACAAGACACCGTGTAGTGACAGAGTAAGACTACTATTTACCAGTCCCCATCTTGCCCGTGGATGTCGTAAAAGACGACTAAGGGATATAATACGCATATAACATCTATGCAAGAGAAGAAAAACTCGAAATAAAACCCTATACCAACCTGTCTTGCCACCACTGCAATTTCAACGAGGATACGGCGCAGCACACGCTCGAGGTGTGTGCCGCGTGGGCAGAGCAGCGCCGTGAACTTGTCGCAATCATCGGTGCCGACCTGACGCTGCCGACCATCGCTAGGGAGATGCTCGGCAGCGTCAGGAACTGGGACGCGGTCGCCGCCTTCCGTGAAGCCGTCATCTCAAGGAGAGGGAAGGAGGCGGCGGATCGTGCTCGAGACGAACTCCTCTTCGGTGACACGTTCCGCCGCCGGGGACTCGGGCGGTGCAGACGCAAGTACCTGCGCCTGATGCCGCCCTAGCCGATGCTGCGGGTGACCACATCGGGGACTTTAATCCGGCACCCGCAGAGAGACTAATCGCGCGACGGTGACCGACGTCCCGGGACAGGGATCGTTCCAAGTGACATTCTCAGTTCACGGGGAGGCATATGTCCAGCAGTGGATATTTGTAGGCTGGATGGATATTATTTCATAAATTAACTAAACAGAACTAAGTCTTACATTACAGTTTAATCTTAGCCACTATCCAAGAAAAACATATCAATGGCACATTTGAATTGAATACATCAATAGTAATATCACGGGTGAAGTATATTTTTCTTAATACATTTAACTAATGGTGTTAGATATTACAAATACGGTACAAAAGTCTGTAAATTTGACGGAAAATAAATTACACATTTGCAAACGATTATATTGAGTATTATGATGACAATTATAATTATAACTAACTACACTGACTCCATCTCTTTTCTTACCCGTGGGTGTCGTAAAAGACGACTAAGGGATTATTGCAGACGACATCTATGCAAGAGAAGGAAAACTCGAGATAAAACCCTACACCAACCAGTCTGACCAGCGTGGTGCAGTAGATCAATTCCCCTCCCACTACGAAAGAGGCTCGAGGTCAGTGGGATAATTTGAGCTCCTAACGACCGTGTACAGGATTATTCTATGTGCTGGCGGAGTAAAAGTACAATTCACTACCCCCTTTCATACCCGTGAGTGTCTTATAAGACGACTAAGGGGTTACTATATGCAGGTAACATATATGCAAGAGAAGAAAAACTCGAAATAAAACCCTATGTCGATCCGCCTGACCAGCGTATAGTGGCCAGTAAGTCAAGCCAGCAAGTCAATTTCTCTCCCATTTTGGAAGAGGCTCAAGCTAGCAGTGAGAAGTATATAAGCCGTAAGGATGAGAAGGATAAGAATCGTTAATAAATAGCTACAATTGCGACTAGACTATAGATGGCGAGAACGCGTAGTCGCTACCCTCAGAGAGGTCTAGTGCATGGTTGCGACGTCCTACTATAAGTCATTATTTAGGGAGTAAATATCTGAAAAATTATACCGCCAGACAGAGCACTAAACTTCGCCTATCATATGTCGACCTATTACAGTCGCCGATTGATCAATATATTTGTGGTCAGATCACAACCAAGCGATTAAAAGGGTTGGCATTTTATTGCCGGTACGCTGATGGGGAGGTACCAGAAAACGTACCACTAGTCGAAGTACTAAAGTCAAGTGATCATAAGGTAGGATAAGAGTTTCGATAGTAAAGGAAGTGTATTAAGGAGCCTCATGTCATCCCGCCGCCGTCTCGGACGAGTGGCCGTGGAGTGGTGGAAAAATTGGAGACATGCAATGTTTTCAGTGAGGAAGACGTAAGAATATAACGAACTAACCCTTTCTCTTCTGCGACTGTCGTAAAAGTCGACTTAACGATAAAACTAATATCACACCAATTTAACCATTGTGTTATAGTTGCGAAATATCTCTCTCGGCAAGATGTAAGCTTGTAAAAAGTTGTGAGATATATATTTTTGATTCTGATGCATATTTCAAAGGACTTTACCCACTACTACCTCTAAAACAATAGTTGTACCCATTTGTCTTAGGCCTCATTTATTGAGACGCGGGGCGTCGCGCGTCGCGTGTGGCGTGGCGTCTCGTGGTGCGTCGGACGTTTTTATTGTTTACGTAGCGGCGGCGCGTGAAGCGGCACGTATCATCGCACGCGTAAACATAGACTTATGCGATGTTGTTTATAGAGACGCGAGGCGGGAAGAGTGGCGATGCCCGCCGCTGCGCCCGCGTCGTATTCTCAAGCGTGGAGCGGAGCACGCGGCGAGCATCGCTGCGGCGCACGCGGGGTTCTCAGTTAATCCGACCCAAATTTCTCATGTTCCGCTATTATAAACACTGGGCCACTCTTTATATTAAATAACTCACTTTTTAAAATACAATTTTCTTCTAAAAAGTCTATCATATCATACTCCGTTGCGACGGTAACTACGTCTGTGTTGCACGATTAGCAAATGAGACTGGCAGAAGGTTCCGCCACAGTCATCGCTTCATCGAGAATCGCCGCTGCGTGCGCCGCCGCGATAAACGCCGCGTGAGACGTGGCGATGCCATCCGCGGGCTCGGCCGTAGAACACGCTCCATTTCAAGCAAACGCGTGTAAAATCGCTTCTCCGTAAACGCACTCATCCAACGCCCTATATTTGAATTTAGTGTGGGCTGCGCAGCCTATCGCGACGCGCGACGCGCCGCGTCTCCGTAAATGTGGCCTTACTTCTCTTGTGTTGGCTAGACTGATAATAACTATCTCAATATCAATGAGAACCAACTCAATGAACGTGCAAATCTATTAAATTATTATAATTATTAAAATTTATATTTGATATGTACAAGTTGCCCACTTCCAGATCATCTAATACCAATATACATACTTATTCATTTAATAATATAATAAAAAAAAATTAATGTAATCTATCAGCTCTGCGTAATAAAACATGCTATTTTCTCTCTAATTGCAGAGGAGCTTCGTACCTAATAGGGGAACTTATACAAGTTGTGCAGAAAAATGTTAAATACATCCAAGTAGTGGTCCCAACTATTTTTGGTATTGCAAGGAGATCACACAAAAAAATATATTTATGAAAATACTCATTTCATATTATTGTAAAGCTGATACTATACCCAATTCTTATTTGTAAGGAGAGAACTTTTTGAAACATTGAAATTATATATACTTAAATAATATCAGTCACTGTATTTAACGTCATAATTACATCATTATAATATTCAAGGCAAGTGAAAACGCAGAATAAACTTGTATCTTAGTAAAGGCATTGACAGACCTCTAACACGACCTGAGATTATGCGGTTATGCGGTAGTATAATTATTTATTCAATTAAAGTTAGAGCAAGCAATTGCGCCGCATAATAATTAACAAAATCAGTGACACGTGTTACAGTTAATGATTTGCATTAGTCGATACTAAGTCTGTTGATCGTTATGATTGGTCCGATAACAGTAGCTCGGACGCTGACCGGCCTTCACACTTCACGCCGCCTGCGCCCGCGACTCCGTTCGGCCTCGCCCGTCCGTCTTACACTCCCCTGAACCTAACTCTTTTGTATCACCTCTATACATCTTGATTGTTGATTTTTTTCATTATAATTACCTTATTGTTCCATTAACAATTGCATTTTTACGTTTTATAATATAAAAGTTTAAGGTTAATACAATTAAAAAATGTACAGAATCCACTTAGTAACTAAATTATTGAGTTGCACTATAGTCAAGCTTATTTACCGTGCAAGGTCAATATCTCAGTAGCTGTATAATTTCCTAAAACGAAAAAAAGTAAGTCGTTCGTTTAACAAAAAACGCTAATATGATGATAATGAAGCGAGTTGTTATACCAGGTCAATTTCCGTCGCATCGTGAAGGAGAAGGACGATAAAGGACAAGAATAGGACGTATAGAAGATAAGGAAAAAGAAGCTAGAAGATTTGCGTTGATCAGCATCAACTTAATACTAACTTAAATCAACCTGTTATTTGTACCAATAACATTGAATTTTTAATCTGTTTCGTAGCTAAACTTGAGTTGATGTCATGTGTGATAATGGCCCTCAATTTTGGATTGAATTTTTAAGAAACCTTCTGAAGTGATCAGTAATACGTTCCAATCCCGAGAATGGTCAGTAATATGCTCCAAAGAAAATTTATAGTATATATCATCCTCAGCACACTCAGCTCGTATCCCAACTATTTGGGGTGGGCTCGATATGTACTCTCGTTTCATAGTACATATTGCAAAGGTTTTCACAATAGCTATATGACCGGCCGTTTGCCTGAGGTGAATCCTCCTTTGAAATGTGATTGTTGACCAGACGACGTCCCCCCCGAGCAATATAAGGATTGATAATATTCATAGCCCCCATTATACAACTTATAATGGCTATTGTGACCCTGTGCTCACCCACTTTGTAAAAGAATACATAGATACAACATTTCTTAATGGATACCTAACTAATGAATTATGAACTTCCAAATATATATCACATTACTAGAATTACTTATATATCAGTTCTAGTTACACAAGTTGATTTTTTATTAAAACAGTTTGTGCTTGTCAATATTCCACCTTAATGATATGTCAAAAAGGTGTAAAGCAGTACGCCGCCCCTCTGTCGCCCTGGATGGAGCCGGGCGACGGGTGAAACAAAAAAAACGGATAAATTCATCTTCAATCATTATGGTCCTTCTATATTTTAAATAAAACTACTTTACGGCTTTTATTGCGTTTGTATTTGATTTTTGATTGCCCGACGTTTCGAACACTTTGCAGCGTTCATGGTCATGGTCGGTTCACTCTTGTGTCTTCTATATTGTGGATATGTATATTTTACAATATCAATCGGTACCCGGGATAAGAACGTAAAAAGTACGAAAAGTACGAAAGAAAAAGAAGAAAAAAAAATACGAAACCAATCCAGTTGCAAAAAGGCGTGAGACCGGGAAACGTCATCTCTCTGAAACTCTTCACCACTGCACTGGTGGAAGAGGTCTTCAAGCTCTTAGACTAGATCGGACTCGGCATCAACGTCAACGGCGAATACATCTCTCACTTTCGATTTGCAGACAATATCGTCGTTATGGCAGAATCCATAAAGGACCTTGGCATCATGCTCAACGATGGACAAGACGAAAGTCATGTCAAATGTCCATGTCATTCCTATACCGCACCTAGTTGGAAATGAGATTCTCGAAGTTGTTGATCATTATGTTTACCTAGGACAAACAGTCCAATTAGGTAGATACATTCGAGAAAGAGGTCAGTCGACGAATCCAACTCGGTTGGGCAGCGTTCGAGCAACTGAAGAGGATCTTCTCGTCCAACATAGCTGAGTGTCTTAAAACACAGGTTTACGACCAGTGTGTGTTACCAGTGATGACTTACGGCACGGAAACGTGATCCCTAAATGTGGGCCTCATAACAAGGCTCAAAGTCGGTCAGCGTGTTATGGAGCGGGCTATGCTCGGCTTTTCTCTGCGAGATGTAATCCGTAACCGCCATAGCACGAAGAATTATCATGCTGAAGTAACAATAGGCAGGCTACATCGCTCGACGAACTGACAACCGCTGGGAAAAAAGGTTCTCAAGTGGCGACCACGCGTGCAGTAACAAATTACTACTACTCAGGCGTCGATTTTTTGCGAGAGTGTGGTACTACTCCGGACGGACCGGCCATAATGAATTAATTTAATGTCATCTAATTTCAACACTATGATAATTACACAAGAATTAATTTGATCTAAAATAAACGACCCGCTAACTCCTATATTATCAATTTAGCTCGCCGTCTCAATAAAGCAAGCTAGAGTTCATATTAATAAATAATTTCTTATGACAATCTACTTTTATTTAAAAAAAAACTGCAAAGTATTCGTATAAGTTTAATTTGGACGAGACAACAAAGGATATTGGCATAGTGCGGTCTTGAGACAAACTTTATTATTCATCATAAATAGTTTATTTGTTCTGCAATAAGTAAATATTTTTGTAGCATTATATATATCGAATAATATCTAGCTGATTAATCCAATGGTATAAGCATAAGACTACCGATTGTGTCTCATATTTTAATCTAGAATCGAATAGAAATAATTTTGTTTTTCGTAACAAAATATTCTCATTATCAAGCTGTTAATCTGGAACTTTCCCTACGCTACTGAAAATTACAGAGCGATATTTATTTAAAGCTCGTATTTCCTTGTTCTCCTTGTGGTGACGGAATAAGAATACAATTCACCACTCCCTTTTTTGCCGTGTCCTCTGTTGTAAAAGATGACTAAAGCATAAGAATATGCAGACAATATCTATGCAAGAGAAGAAAAACTCGAAATAAAACACTATAAAACCCACCTAATTAGAGTGGTATAAGTTGGTCAATTTACCTCGAATTGCGAAGAAGCTCGATGATAATTTTCTTGACGTACCGTATAGTGATTTGATTAAAACAGTGATTAAGAATACGATGTGGTATCACCCCTTACTTATTATTGGGAGTCGTAAAAGTCGTAGCAAAGGTCACCTGGGAAATTCACAGCAACGCACTCCTAAAAAACTTGCCCACTAAGCGTGACGATTATCATATTGCCACCTTGTGGTAAGGATGCAATAGTGGATAGTAATAAGTTGATAATGATGTATTTATATTGCACCTTCATTTATTTGTTCAGACCTATTTTTACGAAACAATAAAATTTAAATAAATATAGGATATCCTATAGTGCAAAGCAACAATAGAGCGTAGTCATGAAACATTGTAATAATTCAATAAGCGGTTGAAACTTGAAACTAGTGTGTCAATCGCACAATAGCGCGCGATGGATCCAGATCTTCAAGAGTACTCGAGGCCCTTTTTGCCATTCTCATTCAGCAACCGTACAGTTATCCCGCGGCCAGTGTTACTGACACAATGCAAGGTTAACATTGAGGTGGATGCCCGTACAACTGGCCGCATAGCACTTAAAAGGACATTTACGTTTTATCGAGCCGTTCTGATCAAATAGAATATGCCAAATACCGAAATCTGTTACCAAGTTCTTACTTTACTCATAAACGAAATACATATTTTTTGTTCATATACGTACTGTGTTATTTCCTAGATTATTATTAAAATGCATTTGAGTTGCACTTATGCTCTTTACGCTCCGGCAACCTTGTATTCAAAAGTAGAATTTTTCCTTATACCTTGCAGGTACACAAGTTGTATACCAATTAATATATGTCAAATAATATGTGTATATAAATTTCACTGTTAACTTAAAATAAAACTTTATCAATAAAACCTGTAAATACCGAAACTTGCCGGTCGTATCGGCCCTGTGTCAATGGAATGTTCGTCTCATTATGTTTATAGTCGATTAAAGTCAATAACTTTATCACGACGTACGACGCATATTCAGCATTGACTCAGTGGTGTCTGTAATAGGCATGCTTGTCAATGAGCGCACAAGTCAGATCTCAATCAAGCCCATGCGACTTTTATCTTTTACTTTCGAACGCATTCCCAGTTAGGTGACGCTGATGGAACCAGTACAGTCGTCCGCTTTGGTGCGGGCCATTGAACAGGCTAGATATTTTTATCTCCTTTATCCCGGTGAATACAATCTAGAATGCCTGCATCCCATGTGTACGTCTTCCTTCTTTTATTTTTAGTTGAAGTGAAAAAGGTGGTCGACCAGTCCTAGGAACGGGGTTCAATGTATTCGAGGCTTTTTACCCCTGACTGATGCAGCTGTTGCACAATAATAGAGAAATTCCTGGAACATTGGTTGATCGGACTATTTATAGCTTACGCGAGACAGGAAAATACAACAAATGCTAAATATAGATGTGAATTAATTAAAAACTTGGGTGTTCTTTGAATACTGATGAGCTTACCGTATTTCAACTATGAACAAGTATTTCACAAGGAAGTCGTTTAGTTTGCTACTTTTTTATATTTAAACTTACTTGTGATTCTTATTTCAACAGATTAGAAGGTATTGCTAGATTAAAATATAAAAAAAATATTATTGTTTTCCATTATAATATTTAATTTGTGTTTTAGTAAAACTTGAATCTTTAGTAAAACTCGTATCTTTTTTTTGGTAAATCTCGATTTTTTGTGTGGTGACGAAATATAATACAATTCACTACCCCTAAGATAGGGCCCGTGGATATCATAAAGGGCGACCAATGGATATAATTTGCATACTTTCTATAGTGATGTTAATTTGAATAGAATTACTAATAGTATCAATAATTAAGCTATCTCTCCAGGACATTACTTAATTAACTCTTAATTGCCGTCAGTCAAACAAATATGACTATAAACCAGATTAATATAATAAATAGCTATTATAAATGATATCGACTCTATTAATAAGTTCATTGAACTCTAGTGGTATTGTCTAATTTGTAGACAAAAATGCTTTAGTATATGTCTTCAACGTAATTTGTTTATTTAACAATTTACTGCTGTCTACATGGGTCGTGTTAAAAGTATATTACTCAACTCTCCTATTTAACAGTAAAGATTATGTAACTTATGTCATGATATAAATAAAGTTTAACGTTTTGAACAATAGAACTAGATAAATATATAAAATAATAATATTTATATAAAATATGTATATGGTTGAGTCAAAATAAAACAAGTGCAGATCGTTCGCCCGAAACAAGTGACTCGCGCCCAACGGGCCATCGATGTCCTTGCATTCTTTGGAGGTAGAGCAAAATGGTACCGGTTCAATAACCCTTGATAATGTGAAGGGATCAATTCTTAGGCCAAGAGCTCACGTAATGAAGCAGGCGTGAGGGTCGAGATCGTTTGGCGGTCGTGATTTACCGATCATAGTCCTTAGAATGTTTGAAAGAAATTAGATCCTTTCAAATGGTTTAGGCACATGTTCAATTCAATCAACTATACTTAGTCATTCAATGCTATAGTATAAACATCGCTGTTTGAATAAATATGCTTACATTGAGGTCATCTTGTGCACTGTTTATGTACGCACGAAGTAACGTGAGGTTAAGAAATGAGATGTATCTCAAGATACAGAATCTATATTACGAGTAAGGTATTATGGTTTTTTAAATGATAAAATGAACCTATCCAATTAATATTTGACAAAAATAATGTTGATCTAATAGACAAAACTATAAACAAATAAATTTATCGAATATAGGGTATATTTTAATGGCACATTAAGTTTGTATTCTATAATAATACAAAGTAATCTTTAGAAAGTTTTGTCTGTGCAATTGCTGACGAAGTTATTAAGACCGATAACTACCGGAGATATGTATACCTTGAGGGATGGCACAGCTGATATTTGTTGGGCGTACCACCTACCAGGCGAGTACCTCAGACATATCGCTGCCGACTTTTCACATCTGTGTAACGACGAGTACTTACACAGACACAATCCAGTAGCCAGGATCATCCACCAACAACTTGCTTTACTATACAAACTTAAAAGCGTAGAGATGCCGAACAGATATTTACCAGAGCCGGTTCTCAAAAATGACCGTGTCACACTGTACTGGAACCGATCTATATTCATTGAGAAGACTATTGTGACTAATAATCCAGATATCGTGGTGATAGATCGGCTCGAACGCCGAGCAATGATTGTTGATTTCACTGTTGCTTATGACGGGAGCCTCGTGAAGGCTGAGAAAGATAAACAACTAAAATATCAAGACTTAGCTTACGAGATTGTCGACATGTGGGATATGGACACGGCAATCGTTGTATTCGGCTCTGATGCAAAAGGCGGTGTTACTGGACACGGTGCGCATCGTGAGAACGTTACTCTCTTTGTAGCCCTAAACGCCGGCAGCTTGGTTCTTTTATATTATTTAAAAATGTTTTAAATAGTTTGTAAGTTAAATAAAGATAATAGTAATACTGTTGATTGACGGCACCCGACTGCCGACCGGGAGATATCAGGTGCCAATCCTGGGTCGTCGCCATTGGAGATTTCCGCCAGATAATAATATGTTTATTAGCATGTAGTGGTCTCAGACTACGTCTAGTAAATGGCAATTAGCACTCATTCCGTGGGATTTAAATTCGTTAATACGAAATGAAAGTACGTTACACTTCTACTTACCCATTCGGATATAAAAGCAAAAAAGCTTGTAAAGCATAAGTCCTTAAGTTTTTTGATGTGATACCGCGTCCATTAATTTATTTATACATACTGTGATACATATTATGTTAAGGAAGTAATCACTAATTATACTTAATGCTTTGTTTGAGGTATGCGAGCAGTGGGCGGTCTATGATTGGGTTATTATCAAAGGTCAGTATGTATAATGTACAAAACCAACAGTTGCGTTGTCATATCTGAAATAAAATACATATAGATTCATGTTAATAATATCACTATAGAACACACCTCTGGAGTACTCCTGTTTAACTTTTTCAATTAAATTAAATTTGTTGTCCCAAGACAAATAAAATCATTTCCCGGGAGCCCTGAGGGTCAAACCTCGATCTATGGAGACCATTGTGGATCCTGGCCCACAGGAGTTACAATGGTGGCAATGTGTGGTGGGATTATTCCCAAAAAAAACACTAAAAGCAATAATTACTTAAAGTTCATAAATCAAAAATGAATTACTTAAAAGGTACGTTAAAATAATTAAATATTAAACGAAAATAAATTATAATGATATCCTTGAGCAGAGAACCACAATGTAGCTTTTAATTTTCAATCGAGTGTGTAGAGGGCGGCGTCGGCAACGACGGCGACGCCATGTTTACAAACAAAGAGATCAACGCACGCCAAGTAGGTTAGCAGCATTGCGCCGTATGCGCGCGCGCAGCCGTCCGCCTCGCGCTTGCTGTATTGCGCGGGTCGTGGTCTACGCACATAGAGCGTCTCTTAAATTAAACGAACAAACGTACCAATACATATGCACATATTACTAAATTATATATTGCTAAA
The DNA here is from genome assembly GCA_032191425.1 of Lymantria dispar. Lineage (NCBI taxonomy): Eukaryota > Metazoa > Arthropoda > Insecta > Lepidoptera > Erebidae > Lymantria > Lymantria dispar. The sequence continues at coordinate 24,293,034 of CM063444.1, read as the reverse complement.
TTATAATACGTAAACAGGGTTTATTAAGGTACGGCGTTTAATGTAAAAAATACAATAATTTATTATAATAGTTTTTAACATTTACCATCAAATAAAACTAATTTAGGGAGTCAGTCACATTAGAATTTTCTTCATACTAGCCGATGTTTCTGAAACTTTTTAGTATCTATGATTATAGACTCGCTTAAGATAACAGCAACAAAATTAGAATACCATATACCTAATAGTTTTATTTTTATATATAATAGGAACTTCACACCTTGTCATTTAGATAGATATTCAAAACAACATAGACAATGTAAGTAGAGCTAACAAATCAGGTCAAAGTTTCTTGAAGGGCAACAGTCGTGCGCTTCCGCAGGAGAAATCGTTACAATGCCCTCTCACAAATGCGCCGGAAGAAAGTTCCTAGCCATTTGCATAGCATACGGCCAACGACAAGCGACGAGCGATCCCGCTCTCACAAGGCTCCGCGATGGCCTACATAGACATGGTTTATAGTTTATTGTCGCGGACCCATTTCCGTGGGTGCACGACCACGAACACTGCCCGGCTTGTGAACCGACACACTTCGCTCACTCCGAAAGTTTCACCGATAGAGAAACTCACCATATCTAATAGCACCTACATCCGTCTATGCAGATTTAGAGATCAAGCCTTCATAGAACCTACGATCCATATATTAATAATACAATCCCTACTATAGATACAAAAGGTTTTTTTATTTAACCTAATAATAACATCTCATCTTTTATGTCATTATTGTGGGGGTGATAGAAATAAAATATAATTCGCCTTGTCTATAAATAAAATTCATAATAAACATGGAGTTAATACTATCATCAACTCGTTTTCATTACAAATGGTAAAGAGAGTAGCAAGAAAAACTTCCACTAGTGTTAGAAAGCAAACACATTTCACCATAAAGTATAGAAAGTTTACATAAGAAAAAAGTGAAAAAAAGTAAGGGAGAAATGTGCATTACGAATGCACGGAAATGCGGGAACGCAGTTCTTACAAACAATACGTGTTTGCTTCCACACTAATGTTTCCAGTTCAATCGCCGTCACTTTTTCTCCCTAGATGAAACCGCTGCACTCACTTACACATATTTCTCCCCACTCCACGTGTTTGCCTAGTTCTTATATCAATGCACTCATTTTTACTTTCTTTTCCGTTCGCTCTTATTCGTTTGTTTCTCGCGCGCTATCGTTCTGTCTATGTACATTAATTGAGTTCAATGAAAATAAAAACGCGCTTTCGTATTGCATAGAATTCGCGAGAAACAAATTAGAATTTTTGATAACGTTTTAGTGACTTTCTCAAAATAATCAACAATATGGTTTTGATTAATTTTTACGTTTCTAATTGGAGGGTATGATTTTACTATATACTTTATGCCAGTTTCTTTTAAATGTTATATGTTTGAAATAAAAATTAGTTTGATAATGTAACTTTGCAGTAGGCATTAGAAAATTATGAGTTGAAAACGAGTATAATCGGTCACCTGAGAGTGAAAATCGGATGTTATATATTATTTTAAAATATTGCACATTTTTGCTTTACATATTAGCACAGAAATGCTGATGTTAATGTAAAAATAATTGATTCGTTTTCTGCAACCATGAAACATTTAGAAGAGAACATGGATAGAATCTGGTATTAATTGACATTTTAATGACAGTTTCTTGTATCAGTTTCATTGAATAGCTAGGATCGTCACATGCAAGCGCAAGTCTTAGAGAAAATACAAACAGCGTCTTCAACACGACATACGTGCACTTCATATTCAATTGTTGACTTTGTATGCAACATAACTATCTAAAATTAAGAACATGGGGCACTGCACTCTGTTCGTGATCTGTCATTGTCACGTTTTGTATAACTATTATTTCTGTAGTTATTTTAAAACTATTAAAAATGTTAATTTTATGTATATACATGGTGTGCTTATTAATTATTACTTATAAACAAGTGACATGAATGTGACGATGAGTCGGCGGGAATGCAATGAGCGACTTCGAGAGAAAGAGTGTAAAGGAGAAAGATGGGCATTTCACCGCGCGGGGTCAACGCGCTCGCTGTACTGTCGCTGATTGTGCCCCAATTGCAGTATGTGGGTCTAGGCCGGCGTTCGTCGACCCGCGTGACACACTTATTGGCGCCCGCGCACGACCGCAGTACTTTCACGCCCCACGCGCCAGGGTGGGGGTACGGCACGGAAAGCTGAGAAAACTTATCGTTGCACATGGGCGGGCGACGCTTTACTCACGTAAACATAAAACAGTCATGCATTGCACATATTTGTTTACGTGCCAAATGGCATGTTATTGCAACGTTCAAAAATATTTTCTGTTTATATAAACTCCGAAAACTTTATACCTTCGCGGTTATATTAAAGCCCTCTATGTATTCATCATTCAGTCTATTAATATCATCTATTAAATATATACCTACCCAAGAAAGAACTACGCCATGATCACTACGCTGGGAGTCGAGTTGCCGATTGTAGTTAGTGCTACTTAGAGGAGTTAAAGTTTTAGTTTCTTAGAGGGGTACTGATATCAATTCTCCTGGCGATCTCCTGGCAATCTCTTAGCTGTCTCTTACGAGTATATATTTTATGCTTAACCTATTACTAAACGGCTTTATAAGTTTTATAAATAGGAGTAACATATGGTAATGAAAATGTACGATACGGAGAGTAAAACTACTTATATTATCTTTTTAATTGTCTTATTATGAACGAATTAAAAGTGTAATAGTACTAATGAATCTATTATTAAAACTAACCATTGAATAAACTACATCTGAAATATTCTAAGTGCGTATCAAATTTTATAATAAACAATGCTTAATACTGGGACAGAACGCATTTATATGCGTAAATACATATATTTTGCAAATATTGCACAAGATGTCGGATAAAGTATAGAATATCCCCTTCCTCCCTTTCTGTGGATGTCGTGTGAGATGAATAATATATATATATAAGTAAATAACTTGATACAAACTCTAATAGCAATCCATCTGGTCATCACAGTGCTTATCTCAAGTTGGTTAATCATATAACGAAGAGAAGCCTTGTGCCGCAAGCATATACAGTCTGAAGATGAGAATACTTTTCTTGGTTCTTAGTGAACTTTACGTCTTTTTTCTGAATACTTATATCTCCAATCATACATGATTATGAACCGAAGAGCGTTTAATGTTTTTTTTAAACTTTATTGAGAAAATGACTATTAACTAAAAGTAATTCAATTATTCATTCATTGATGAATATGAAAATGCATGAACAAAGTAGGGAGTGATTAACTATATTCTGACTCCGTCACTACAGGGAGAATATCACTATGCATGTATTAATGAAATTGCAAATTAAGACGTGATGCGAAAATATGTTACAATGGGCTAATAATACGCTCTTAATTTCACTGTAATATATAAATATACATATAATAATAAACAGCGTTAAAGCAAACTTTAAAATACAATCGTTACTGAAACATGTTTCTATAGCTAAGGGCTCTAAATTGTATTACCAACTCTTTCTTTAGCGTATATATATATATATATATTAAAGATTATATATTCACATGTGTTGACGAATTACAATTGAACAATGAACGTGACATTGATCCTTAAGGGAACGTATCTCAATTAAGCTCAGTGGGCCAACTAATGCGACTAATGAATAACACACAATACACTATAGGCGTTTCTTATTTGTAGGTTTGGAGAGAACAAGGTCGGGAAATCTAGAGCAAGGTCAGCATGGGCGAAGTCTTCGAGTGATAGCGCGACCTCTGCATTCATTATCGCCTCGAGATCACAAACGTACGCCAACTCCACACTCAGATACATTTCTATTGGATATATAAAAACTACACTAACACAAGCACGCACTTGAATGACCGCGACAAGTATAAATTGCCATATCAGAAAGGAATTAATTATAAACGCGTTTATTTCTGAACGTAGATACAGTATGCATTGAGAAATAGTTTAATGATATAAAACAATAGACCAAGACGATCTATGAAAACAATTTTTTGTTTATATGACTTCGTTGTTATGTGTTTATTTACATTGGTGTATTTATTTTTGTGTAGTAACGGAGTAAGAATACAATTCACTGTCTGTCCACCCGCTGTCTTGTACATTGGTGCCGGGAAATACGACTAAGGGATATAATGTGCATATTTTTTTTTTGGGGGTGGGTTGCGGTTGGCGTGCTCCTCGCACCACTCCGTCCGGGGCGACAGAGGGGCGTAAGCACGCACACCCGCAACCCACCCACGATGCACATCGCCTTCGTCGTTGGGCCGACCACCGGAGCAGGGTTACTTGTCATCAGTGGTCGGCACGACGGAATACCCCCTACTTGGGGTACCCTCCTATCGACCGACGTCCCCCCCTCGGGGAGAACGTTGGTCTTTCCTCACGCAGTTGGCCTCTCGGCGGGTGACGGACTAATACCCCGATCACGTCACCCGCGGCCTCGGCTAGGGCGGCATGAGGCGCAAGTACTCGCGCCTACACCGCTCCAGTCGCCAGCGGCAGATCGTCTCATCGAGGCTGCGCTCCTCGCGCAAGCGATCCGCCGCCTCCTTCTGCGAAATCACTGCCTCGCAGAAGGCTGCGACCGCGTCCCAATTCAACACCTGCACTAGTCGGAAGGAGAGCACCCCGTGCTGCCTTTCCAACCACTGCATCAGCACCGGCCGGAAGGCCTCTACGATTCGCACCCCGAACCGAGGCCTCTCCAGCCGGACTGCCCAACGGGCAATGACGCCCTCCGCTCGCACCCCCGTTATCCGCCGATACAATCCGGCGAGCATTTTCGCTTCCAGGTCCCAGGGGGGAGTCCCGGCCAATAGGCACGCTGCCTCCGTCGCTACCGTACGGTATCCGCGGATGGCCCTGACCGCCATGGCCCTCTGTGGTCGCCACAGAAGAGCCCTGAGTCGGATGGTCATGGACCCCGCCCACACCGGTACGCCGTACAGGGCCATCGACCGGATGACCCCCGCGTGCAGCCGTCGGCACATAGCGCTCGGTCCGCCCACGTTCGGCATAAGCCACGATAGGGCAAACGCCGCGCCGACGAGCCGTGAAGCGAGCCTGCGGCAATGCTCCCGGAACCACCATTGTTCGTCGAGCACCAGACCCCAGTACCTCATATGGGTACAGATGCTGATCTCAACCGAATGGATGGTGATCGAGACGCCGATGGGAGAGCTCATACGGCACCAATTGAACAAGAGGGCCTCCGTCTTGTCCAGGGCGACCCTCAACCCCAGCGCCTCGATCCGCCTGACGATCTCTTCGGTGCCTAGAGTCGCCAGGCTTGCCGCCTCTTCTAGCGTCCCACCACGGGCTGTGTCGAGCATGTCGTCGGCGTAACAAATCACGCCCAGCCCGGATAACATGCATATAACATCATCAAGGGTGTCGCCTGCTTATGACTTAGACCTGGCTCCCCTTGGCGACGCCCTTGAACATCATCATTCATCATCATCATTTCAGCTCATACACGTCCTACTGTTGGGCTCGAGCCTCCTCCACAATAGGAGGGTTTTATTTCGAGATTTCCTTTTCATGCATAGTTGTCACATGCGTATGATATCCCTTAGTCGTCTTTTACGACATCCACGGGCAAGATATGGAGTAGTAGTAGAATTGTATTCTTACTGCGTCAGCACACAGAAAACATATAACATACATGCAAGAGAAGGATAACTCAAAATAAAATCCTGTAATAACACGTTTAACCAGCATGGTATAGTAGGTCAATGTCCCTTCGATTGTGAAGAAGGCCCAAGCCTAGTAATAGGCGTATATGAGCTGATATGGTGATGATGATGATATATAAAATACTAGCAACCGACCCTCGCTTCGCTTCGGCCTTACCCGCACAGTTCCCGTTCCCGTGGGAATACCGGGATAAAATATATCCTATGTTACTCCCAGATATTATAGCTTTCCATTAGTGAAAGAATTTTTGAAATCGGTTCAGTGGTTTAAGCGTGAAAGCGTAACAAATTCGCATTTATAATATTAGTAAGGATTTAAATTTCTTCCTTATAATTTTTTGCATTAAACCTTTCACATGCGCAACATAATATGTTTGACACATTTTGACGTTACATCAATTAGACAGTTTTGAAATGTACGAATCCTATGAAGATATTCTTATTATGAAAACTTTGGAATCATCATCATCATTCATCATCATACGTCCACAATAAGAGGGAAATTTACCTGCTATACCACGCTAGTCAGACGTGTTGCTATAGGGTATTATTACGAGTTTTCCTTCTCTTGCATAAATGTTACAGGTACATTTAATCCCTTAGTCATCACTTACGACATCCACGGCCAGGTAAAGGAGTAGTAAATTGTATTCTTATTCCGCCATCACACGGTAAACTTGGAATATTGTTAATTAAAACTATAGTTCACGCAGACGACATTATTTATACTTTTTCTTTTTCACGCTGTGGAAATGCATTTACGTACTATCCCCCGCCGGTTACAGACAGGGGAGTGTGTGTGGGACTCGCCAGCCACAGAAGTGACTGAAATACCCACTAAAACCACAGCGACCCCTTCCGCGCTTTTACGGGGTGCCGGAGAGATCGTCTGATAACATTCTATCCCCGACACCCCAACGCTTGGCCGTCTGGCCACGTACTGTCATCATTCAGAGCGGTGGGTGGAGGAGCGCATAGCGGCATCTCCTCCTCCCTGGTCGTCGCCGGCGGAGCGAATCAGCGGACGCAAGCGCCTCGCGTGCCCGCTCCGCGGCCTCCTTCCTTGTCATGACATCCTCACAGAAGGAGGCCATCGACGACCAACAGCTGTCACTGCCGAGCATCTTGGAGATGATGGTCGGCAGCGACAGGTCTGTTATTCCCAGTCCGTTGACAGGACGTGGCGCTGAGGCCCCCAGGCGGGGCATACTTCCAGTGTGTGGCGCGCGTCGTCGATTAGCGCACCACACTCATGGCATCCTGGGGCCTCTTCTCTTCCAATTCTGTGCAGGTACTTACCGAAGACCTGTAAGCACCTGCACCATCCTAAATGTAAGGCTGCCGTGCCTTCTCCTGAGCCAGCGGTGGATATGCGGCGCAACCGCCTCCACAGTCCCCCGCTCTGCTACGGGGGACTCTAGATCTTCACTCCACCGCCGGATTACTTCCGTTCGAGCCACTTCTCGAGCACTGCCCAGTACTCCTGCGGAGACCCGCTCGCCGTTGACTCGTGCTGTGGCACGGAAACGGTATACATCCGTCAGCGACATTATTTATACTGCTTGACTGGCCCTAAGCTTAGCTTCTCACGATTGTTCAGTATATAAAAATGAGCAAGGAGGAAATATAATCAAGAAAACTTTATTCGTTTGAACAAAAACTATTCCCTCTCAAGAAAGAAGAAGCGAACATTTATAAAACTTCATAAAGGCGGATAGGTTACTTCAGGTATAATAACTTGAACGTATATACTATTTTAAATATACATATCAGCTTATTACATACCATGATCATCCTGATCTTATGCCAGTTCTTAGAATAATAACGTATAGAAGGTAAGTTCGCGCACAAAAAATGAAGCATTTCAATTGGAGCCTAATGGAGCTTACGCCGGAGCCGTTCCGTAATGGTCACTGTACTGCACGTACGTACGCAATCCTTAAAAAATAAATAGGTAATTATGACGGTTTGTGCATTCAAATGGTGTCACAACACATTTGAAAAACATAAAAAGGTTTTTAACATTACTTTTAAAAGTATTTCGGTGATTTATGTTAATAAAAACAAAATTTGATTTCATAATTTGTATAGTGGTGTACGTGTGCAATCGCCTACGCGCATGTAGTATTTTTGGCTTCATGTTTTTAATGGCTCGAAGTACTGACACTATCTTACTATACGTTATTATTCTAAGTCCCAGTTATTACAAAAGTTTTGGTCGTCAATGTAAAATTATTATTATTATTTATAAACTAGCTGACCAGAACCTGTTCTGGGCATATTAAACTAAATTATAATACTTTGAAATCAATATCAGCGCTACCTCGAACCATTCTCGAAGAACACTAAAACACACACAAAAGAAATTCATCAAAATCAGTGCAGATGTTTAATAGTTCAGTCACGTACCCATGAACAGACACATATATTACTAGCTGACCCAACAGACGTTGTTCTGTTTAAATAAGCGCCACCTACCGGGTCTAAATGTGAATCTAAACCATTCTCGGATCCCCTTGACCATGTACAAAAAATTTCATCAACGTCGGTCCAGGCATTTAGGAGGAGTTCAGTGATATACACACGTACACAAGAAAATTATATATAAAGAAGATAAAGATATATTTATACAAACTTATACATATTTTTAAAATTGTCTGCTTATTCAACTGCAAAAAATGTGAATATGTTCAATACTGTGTAAAAGGTTTAGGTGGCGCATACCCTTCATTAATCACGCCAACAAGTAATATTGAAACAAAAAGTGGACTGTCATGATAATTGATGGCTGCATTCGATACACTACCACAATTAAATAGTGTTTCAAATGGAGCAGGTGCACAAAAACAAAGTTCTTGGAAACGAGAGAGCATTCGAAGAACCAGTTGTAAGCCCGTATCTACATGTCTTGTTGCTAAATGCATTTTGCGCATAGTCGAATGATGTCATTCAGGATAATAGATATGTAAAAGGTTTTTAAAATTAAAAATGTAATTTCTTATAATGATATTGCATGAAATAACATATGACAGATCAAATTATAATCAGCTTTTACTCGCAAGCAAAAAAAAAAAAAAAAAAACCTTGTCATCTATACCAATAAATAAAATTGGAGTGTCTGTTTGTAATGTCAAAATAATAGGCTTTTTTCATGCTCACACGGTTATTTGCACGACACCTATGCCTAAAATAGCGATTAAAAATTTTTTGTCTGTCTGTCTGTTTGTTCCGGGTAATCTTCAAAACGGCTGAACCGATTTCAAAAATTCTTCCACCAATGGAAAGCTATAATATCAGGCCGTAAACTAGGCTATATTTTATCCCGGTATTCCCACGGAAACGGGAACTACGCGGCTAAAACCACTATAACTGAAGCGAAGCGATTGAAGCGAAGATTGATTGCCGTATGATAATGTGATAGCGATGAGATAACAAATAAAATTTCTTGCCACCACTTACTTGCCCGCAAAAATCGTAAAAGTCTACTAAAGTCATCAAGAAAGTGAACGGCAGCTATTTCCTGATTGTAAGGCTTATATTCAGCAGTGGACGAAAGCCTAAATGACGATGATCATAATGAATCTTACATCCCCCATATAATGATTAGTCCGTCACCCGCCGAGAGGCCGACCGCGTGAGGAAAGACCGACGTCCCCCTCGGGGAGGACGTCGGTTGATGGGAGGGTATCAAGTAACCCTGCTCCGGTGGTCGGCCCAACGACGAAGGCGACGTGGTTTTCGGGTGGGTTGCGGGAGTTGCGTGCTTAAGCCCCTCTGTCGCCCCGGACGGAGTGGTGCGGAGGCGCACCGACCGCGACCCACCCACAAAAAAAAAAAATCCCCCATATAATGAAAATGGTCATTTTACTCGAGGCTCAACTGTAGTGTGGAAGCTGGAAATAAAATAATAGTAATAATAAGTATAGTTAGCGTGAATATAGAAAAATGTATTTCTCTCTTGAAGTGCAATTCTGACTAATATTATAAATGCGAAGTAAGTTTGTTTGTTTGTTACGCTTTCACGCCTAAAAAACCAAACCGATTTCAAAAATTCTTTATCCGGGAGTAACACAGGGTATATTTTGTTCCGGTATTCCCACGGGAACGCGAACTACGCGGGTAAGGCGACTGAAACCGAAGCGAAGCGAGGGCGGGTTGCTAGTAAAATATAAGAATATAAAATAGCTTATAATTTCATCATATTTCTTTTATTCTAAGAACTGTATGACTTGTTTGAACGCGAGCTTGACCTTTATTTATTAAAAAATATAAAAAGAATGCATTCAATATTAATCATAATTTCTTAAGATTTTACAATCTTGTTGTTAAGCAGAGTTCTTCTCACAGAAAAGGGTCTCAAGTAGTGTAACGTTACGCGTTACATGACCTTAAAAGATTAAAATATACCTAATAAAATACTACCTTTTTAATTTCAATTAGTATAAATTTACAACACGCAAGCGCAATCAACAAGCGTCATTTTAATACCACCCTTATCGCTCCTATTGTTCGCGTTGCCGCGCCCGCGCATCCGTCTCACCGCCGCTCAGCTGGGTTCGCTCGCCCCGAGACCCCACCAGACAGCCGAGCGATCCCAAGGGGAACGTACGTCATTACGTTCTTCCATTTGCCTTTGAGAAAGCTTACGTCAGTGTCGTAATTCCAAACTCATATAAATTAAATTAGTTTTATTACTACTATTATTACTTATATAAATTTAATTAATTAATTCAGTGTACCTTCAACCCCAGTATTGGGTAAGTGGCTTAGAATTTTATGTAACTGTCATATTTTATAATTGTGTAGAGATTTCGTTTCACCTGCGCTATTTCTTTATTAAATTATTTCGTACTTTACCTACATAACATTATTATGAACTATCGTTAGTATTGTTAAGTAGCTAGACGTAAAATTTCACCGCTTTTTCATTGTCATCTCCTCTCTGATTGTGAACAACCACGACAACATAACTATTCTTTCCCTCGCACTGTTGCCGTGGTTCGTTCACGCACTGGATCTGGCTTAACGTCAATTTCATGGACGTTCCAGGGTTCTAGGACTACGCTACGCGTACTCGCCCTGCTATAGCGAAACTGTCACCGGACGACGTGCCAGCGGCAGACTTCAAGCCGCCCCTTCGGCATCGCGGCGACTACTACGGTGGACAGTCGAGGGGAGTACAGCACCGAAAGGATCGGTAGAATTGGTGTGCCCATAAACCTACTGACCAACCTTGCCTACCCACTAGTCGGCCGTTGGGCTAAAATAATATTTAATTTATTTTCATTAAAAAAAATTATTAGTGGTGCTCGAACCTGCTTTTTTTTATTTCCCTTTTATAGGAGATCCTAAGCAGGTCCTCCGGGACACTTGGCGCCCCTTTCGTGGTAATAATACACCTAATTCTACCTTTTCTTTTTTGGTTGTGGGTTGTGTATGTTGTGATTTGTTTTAGTTGTAAAACGTAATCAATTGGTTTTATGCTACTAAAGTGTACTGTGATATTTTTTGAAACCATTTATTAACAATACAACAATATAAATACCTATTTTGTTGGTCAATATTATTCTTTGAATACCCACATTGCTATTATGTGAACGAAAATTTCTTCGTAAGATTGTAAATGTTTGTGCCTAAAATGGCGCTTGCGTAAAATGCAATTTTATTTTGATCTTTTTATTTTATATTGTTTTTGAATTTACATAGCACACATTAGTAGCGCATATTGTTTTAATTTAGTTTTAGTTGTCTTACATTGTTACTAATCATAATATATAGAAATTTAAAAGAAAAAACCAATACGTTCCGTAAATTATTTTGTAACAGAAAGGAGAACGTGTTGTTTATTTTTAATATCGCTTAGTGCCACTTATCCATCTGGTTTACTTGTAATTTCTAGCAATCATGTTACCAATTAAATACTTGTCCCTACAAAAGTCTGAGTTGGAATACGAAGTTCGTATTAGAGGTGCTACTCCTGCACCTTCAGTCGAAGAATTGCGGAAACAAATTGTGAAATTAGCTCCACTATTTCCCTCCGATTCCATACTAGAATCACCACTTGACATAAGTCAAGATTTTTTAGGATGCCTAGAAGTTCTAACGAAAGTCCAAAATAGCTTAGATGGGAGTGATCCTAGTGTTTCTACACTAATGAGAATTCAGAACATGTTGAATCATTTACATAATCGTTTTGAAAGGATTACATGCAGCGACGATAGGAGGAAAGAATATGATGATCTTATTAAGAGTTATAAAATTCAATTACAAAGGCTTTCAGCTCTTCAAGCAAAAAAAAACCTCCAGGTACTTCTTCCCCCTCTATTTCTGGCAATGGTGCTACTAAAGAACAGATGCCTACAGTTTCAGGTGATCAAAATCTGATCACAGTAACATGCGATCGAACCTCTTCAGACCTAAACAAATTAAAATTCAGCGGTAAAACTTGTGTGCGTTCTTTTATACAGCGTGTTGATGAGTTTATCGAAGCTCGAAATATTCCCTCAATAAAAATTTTAAGTTTCGCTTCAGAAATATTTCAAGACGACGCTTTACACTGGTATCGGGCAGTAAAAAGTAAAATCAACTCTTGGTCCGAACTAGCAGCTCAATTAAAGGAAGATTTTGGACAGTCCGATTACGATTATCGTCTCATTTCCGAAATCCGCTCTCGTACACAGGGGGAGCGTGAAAACATCACTATTTATCTTTCAATAATGAATGGGATGTTCTCACGCTTATCCAAACCCCTAACAGACGTAGATCAGCTAGAAATCCTTCTTCATAATGTTAGGCCTTGTTATGCCAGCACCTTAGCCTCAGCATCGCAGATTGTGACAATAGATGGTTTGCGATCTTTATGCCGAAATTATGAAATAATTCAAGATCGCCTCTCACACTTTCAAGAACCACCTAACGTTACACCTAACACTCTAGCACCAGAATTTGCCTATAATAAGGATAGCAGTAAAGCGATGAATAATACCAGCAATAGTTACAACCATAAAAAATACTTAAATACTAATAATCAAAATTATAATAGATACGATCATAAGAAGAATATAAATGAAAAATATTTACATACAGTCGAAGTAACGAAAACGAAACCGTACTGTCCTAGGTGTCGTGACAATACGCATCACATTCGTCAATGTCTTGCTCCTCGCGACATTATTGTCTGTTTTAAGTGTGGTATGAAAGATGTCAAAACTCCTGATTGCCCCAATTGTAAAAAGCAATCAAAAAACTAGTCAGCAAGAATTGTAGTAACTTTGATAAGCAAGATTGGCAAACTTGGCTTATATTTATTAAAAAATTTTCTTCTACATATAGAGTTTCTACAATTCTGCAACCTAATCCCTTAAACGATTCTAGGCCATACGTTAATATTAAAATAAATGATATAGAGGCATGTGGTTTGCTCGACTCTGGAGCAGCAGTTTCTATATTAGGTAATAATTCGCATACACAGTTAGTAGATTATCCGCTACATAAGGACCTAGATTGCTCAATGCTAGCTGCTGGGGGTCAAATATTAAAATGCTTTGGATATATAAATCTACCTGTAAAATTTGAGGGCCAGTTTCATATTATTAAGGCCTACGTAGTCCCTGAAGTTGAGACATCCCTGATACTGGGTGTAGATTTTTGGCGCGCGTTTCAAATTTGTCCTAAGTATTTAGGCTGTGTTCAATTATCTAACGCTTACTTGGCGGAAATTAAAACTAGCAACGACGAAACATTCATTCATTCTTATGACAATTTAATTGAATCACAAAAAGCTATAGCTGACAATGTCATCTCTCAGTTTAGGTCTATTTCAACTGAAGAGAAAGGTTTAGGTAGGACAAGCCTAATTTCTCATCGTATAAATACAGGTGATGCCCTGCCGATAAAACAGCGATATTATAGAATGTCTCCTGAAAAGCAACGTATTTTGCAAGAACAGGTAGATGAAATGCTTTCACATGACGTTGTGGAAACATGCGAAAGTGCGTGGTCCTCTCCTGTTCTCATTGTTAATAAAAAGAATGGGCAACCTAGGTTTTGTTTGGATAGTCGAAAGCTGAATGCTGTAACTAAACGTGATGCTTATAATTTGCCATATATAGCTGAAATTTTGGACAACTTGCGCGATGCAAAATACCTGTCAAGCATTGACTTGTCCAAAGCATTTTGGCAGATTCCCATAGCTTTGGAAGACCGTGATAAAACAGCCTTTTATGTACCAGGCAGAGGGACATTTCGTTTTAAAACTACAGCATTTGGGTTAACAAATGCCCCTGCAACTCAACAGCGCCTGGTTGACCTCCTATTCAGTGATGGCGAGAACAAAACCTTTGCTTACCTTGATGACATTATAATCATCAGTTCATCATTTGAAGAGCACGTCTCACGACTATTGCGTGCCTTAGAAAAACTGAAAGCGGCAAACCTAACTGTAAATTTTGAAAAGTGTAGATTTTTCCGCAGTAATCTTAAATACCTCGGATATGTCGTAGATATTCATGGTCTACGGACGGATCCAGACAAAGTTCAAGCAATTATTAATTTTCCCACTCCCAACAATAGAAAGGAACTGAAACGCTTTCTCGGCACTGCAACTTGGTACCGACGTTTCGTTCCAAACTTCAGTACTGTTGCGGGTCCACTTAATAAACTTACTGCTAATGGTAAAAGAACAATTCCCTTTAAGTGGACAGCAGAAGCTGACGCTGCCTTTAGTTCTCTAAAGGAATGTTTAGTTTCCGCTCCAGTCCTTTCTTGTCCGGATTACACAAAACCATTTGAAGTACACACTGACGCCAGTAGTTACGGTATTGGTGCAATGCTTACGCAGACTATTAATGGCAAGGAGCACCCAATTGCCTATATGAGTAGGTCTTTCATCAGTGCCGAGAAAAACTATAGCATCACTGAAAGAGAGACACTTGCGGTGTTGACGGCTTTAGAATACTGGCGTTGCTATCTTGAAAATGGGCAGACATTTACGGTGTACACCGACCATTCTGCTTTAAAATGGTTTTTATCATTAGATAATCCAACAGGACGACTGGCACGTTGGGGAGTGCGTCTATCATCATTTAACTTTGAAATAAAACATCGACGTGGAGTTGACAATGTGATCCCTGATGCTCTCTCGAGAGCTTTTCCTATTACTGCTATTTCTCTTTCTAATTCCATTTCGAGTACGGATGATACGTGGTATAAAACAGTCTATAATGGCTGCCTTAACACTCCGAGCAAGTATTCCAATTTTTTGATAAAAAATAATTCACTATTTAGACTTTCTAAAACAAATTCTCCATTAACATTAGAATTTGCTTGGAAGGAAGTTGCGCCTAAGGAATTTCGTGAAAGCATCATAGCAAATAACCACTCTGAGCCGACAGCTGGACACCTTGGCATTTTTAAAACTTATAGGCGTTTGTCATTAACATATTACTGGCCAGGAATGTACCAGGATGTCGTAAAGTTTGTTGGTTCTTGCTCTACTTGTTTGGCTTATAAGACACAAAATCACACCACATTAGGCGAAATGGGTAGACCCAAACAATGTTCAAGACCTTTTCAAATGATCTCAATTGATTTTGTTGGTCCTCTGCCAACTACTCGCAAGCAGAATAGCTATATGCTCGTAATTACTTGCTGCTTTTCAAAATTTTGTCATATTTTCCCCCTGCGGCGTCCAACTTCAGATATTGTTATTAAAATTTTAGAAGATTCCATCTTTTTAGTACATGGAATTCCCCAAACTATTTTTCTAGATAACGGCAGCCAATTTACCAGTTCTAATACTGACTCTTTTTTTAAAAAATATAAAATACCTAATATATATTATACACCAAAATATACCCCGCAGATTAATACCGTAGAACGTTACAATAAAACAATTGTCACTAGTCTGTCCACGTTTGTCCAAAATGATCATCGAACTTGGGACATCTTTATTCCTAAAGTTCAGTTTGCAATAAATAACTCCGTTAACGAGTCTACGGGCTATTCGCCTTCTTTTCTTGTATATGGTAGAGAGCTGGTGTTGTGTGGTTCACACTATACTGATAATGATTTAGGTGAAGAAGTTTTATTCCTACCACGTGATTTATACGCCGAAAATCTCGGATGTCTATCGTCTGTGTTCAATGATGTACAAGCCTCATTGTGGCATGCACATGAAAAGAATACTGCACATTATAATTTACGTAGGAAACCGGCAGAATTTAATGTAGGTGACTTGGTCTATAAACGCACATTTATATTAAGTAATAAAGATAAATACTTTAGCAAAAAATTGGCACCTAAGTTTATTAAATGTCGGATTATCGAGAAACGGTCTCCCCTTGTATATGTCTTAGAGGATATAAAAGGCAAAAATATTGGTGTTTGGCATATCAAAGATTTAAAACTAACAAAAACTAACTAAAATCGTTAACTATTTAGATACGGTATCTAGTAAAACTTTCTACCCAAGTTCAATAACTCAATACTATTAAACCACAGTACATTGCAGGTATTCTATCTTCGTTTTATCTATATAAACCATTTTATGAGTTATTGTCTATATTAATTTTGTTTATATCTAGTTTAGGGTGATGCAATGGCGTGTGATTGTGAGGAATACGCAAGATGCTTGATGCTGGCTGTAGTCAAAACGCGTTTTCCTTGAGACTAAAACCCTTTCTGAGACGGGGGGGGTAATGTAACGTTACGCGTTACATGACCTTAAAAGATTAAAATATACCTAATAAAATACTACCTTTTTAATTTCAATTAGTATAAATTTACAACACGCAAGCGCAATCAACAAGCGTCATTTTAATACCACCCTTATCGCTCCTATTGTTCGCGTTGCCGCGCCCGCGCATCCGTCTCACCGCCGCTCAGCTGGGTTCGCTCGCCCCGAGACCCCACCAGACAGCCGAGCGATCCCAAGGGGAACGTACGTCATTACGTTCTTCCATTTGCCTTTGAGAAAGCTTACGTCAGTGTCGTAATTCCAAACTCATATAAATTAAATTAGTTTTATTACTACTATTATTACTTATATAAATTTAATTAATTAATTCAGTGTACCTTCAACCCCAGTATTGGGTAAGTGGCTTAGAATTTTATGTAACTGTCATATTTTATAATTGTGTAGAGATTTCGTTTCACCTGCGCTATTTCTTTATTAAATTATTTCGTACTTTACCTACATAACATTATTATGAACTATCGTTAGTATTGTTAAGTAGCTAGACGTAAAATTTCACCGCTTTTTCATTGTCATCTCCTCTCTGATTGTGAACAACCACGACAACATAACTATTCTTTCCCTCGCACTGTTGCCGTGGTTCGTTCACGCACTGGATCTGGCTTAACGTCAATTTCATGGACGTTCCAGGGTTCTAGGACTACGCTACGCGTACTCGCCCTGCTATAGCGAAACTGTCACCGGACGACGTGCCAGCGGCAGACTTCAAGCCGCCCCTTCGGCATCGCGGCGACTACTACGGTGGACAGTCGAGGGGAGTACAGCACCGAAAGGATCGGTAGAATTGGTGTGCCCATAAACCTACTGACCAACCTTGCCTACCCACTAGTCGGCCGTTGGGCTAAAATAATATTTAATTTATTTTCATTAAAAAAAATTATTAGTGGTGCTCGAACCTGCTTTTTTTTATTTCCCTTTTATAGGAGATCCTAAGCAGGTCCTCCGGGACAGTAGATATTTAGTGATTATGGTGGATAAATGTCATGACAAAGATCCATCACACTTACTTGATGCCTTAGATTGCACATGGCACGTTATTTATAATAAAAAAATATAACCTAATGTACATACATTAGATTATGATCTTAGAAAATTTATTTAAGGTGTAACTTCACGTAATGCTTTCTAGCACTCTTAAATACTTATTTTACTTTTTTCTAATACTAGCCGACCCGGCGAACTTCGTACCGCCATAATTGTTTTCGTAAATTTATTTCTAAATTTCCGAAAATATAGTCTGTCTATAGCCGTCATTTGCCTTTTGTTATTACATGATAGATGCATTTTTATTATACCACGTTTTAAAGTGACTTGTATTCTCTTTGACGTTTTATGTCAAGTCCCACGGGAACCTGTTCGAACGGGATAAAAAGTATCCTATGTCCGTCTCCTGACTCTAAGCTACCTCCCCGCCAATTTTCAGGTAAATCGGTACAGCCGTTCTTGAGTTATAAATAGTGTAACTAACACGACTTTCTTTTATATATATAGATTATAAATGCGAAAGTAAGTTTGTTTGTTTGTTTGTTACGCGGTCAGCGCACCCACCGCCCAGCTCCGTTCGGAGCGACAGAGGGGCGGCGCGTGGCCTCATGACCCACCCGTGGCACATCGCCTTCGTCGTTGGGCCGACCACCGGTGCAGGGTCACTTGTCTTCAGTGGTCGGCCCGACGGAATACCCCAGTTGCAGGATACCCTCTCCTCTTGATGTTCCCCCTCGGGGACGTCTTTTGCCGTCGCACGGTCAGCCTCTCCACGGGTGATGGACTAAATCCCCGGTCCAGTCACCCGCGGCCTCGGCTAGGGCGGCATTAGGTGCAGATACTCGCGCCTGCGCCACCCGAGTCGCCGACGACGGATTGCGTCGTCGTGGAGGCGTTCCTCCCGCACGCACTCCGCCGTCTCCTTCCGCGAAACGACTGCCTTGCAGAAGGCGGCGACCGCGTCCCAGTTCCTGACGCTGCCGAGCATCTCCCTAGCGATGGTCGGCAGCGTCAGGGTCGGTACCCATGATTGCGACGAGATCACGGCGCTGCTCAGTCCACGCGGCACACACCTCGAGTGTGTGCTGCGCCATGTCCTTGTCGCAATCGTAGTGGTGGCAGGCCGGTGTGCCCTCCCTCCTAATAATCCTGTGCAGGTACTTGCCGAAGCAGCCGTGCCCCATCAAGACCTGCACCAGTCGGAAGGAAAGCACCCCGTGAGTCCGCTCCAACCACTCCATCAGCATCTCCGCCTCCAGGTCCCACGGGGGTGTGTCGGCCAGGAGACACGATGCCTCCGTCGCCATCGTGCGGTAGGCGCGTATGGCCCTGACCACCATGGCTCTCTGTGGACGCCACAGGAGAGCCCTGAGAGGGACGGTCAGGGACCCCGCCCACACCGGTGCGCCGTACAGGGCCATCGACCGGATGACCCCCGCGTATCGCCGTCGGCACGTAGCGCTGGGTCCGCCCACATTCGGCATGAGCCAAGAAAGGGTGGACGCCGCGCCGACAAGCCGTGGAGCAAGTTGACGGAAATGCTCCCGGAACTATCGATGCCCGTCAAGCACCAGGCCTAAGTACCTACTGTGGACCCGGATGCTGATCTCAACCGACTTGACGGTGATCGAGACGCCGATGGAAGGACCCATACGGGGCCCGTGGAACAAGAGGGCCTACGTCTTGTCCAGGGCCATCCTCAACCCCAGCGCCTCCATCCGCCTGACAATCTCCTCGGTGCCGAGAGTTGCCAGGCTTGCCGTCTCCTCCAGCGTCGCACCACGGGCTGTGACGAGCGTGTCGTCGGCGTAACAAATTACGCCCAGCTCGGGTGGGAGGCTCCCTCTCAATGCCCAGTCGGTTGGTGTAGAGGACGCTGCGGCCGTCCAAATAGTCTGCCACCAGCCGCCTCAGGTAAACGGGCACCCTGCGATAGCGGAGCGCCTCCCTAATGCAGCTGAATGGCAGACTGTTGAATGCGTTGGCGATATCTAGGGACACCGCCAACAGCACTCCTCCGCCGGTGACGGCCTCTGTCACCATGGACCTCAGGCGTAACAGGGCCGCGATTGTCGAACAACCCCTCCTGAACCCAAACTGGGCATCCGACAAATCGGGCTCGATGCCGACGAGGTGCCGCTCGATACGGGTAGCCAGCACCTTCTCCAACAGCTTGCCCGCATCATCGAGCAGCACGATGGGCCTGTAGGCCGAGGCCGACTCGGGAGGCAGTCCTGGCTTCGACAGGAGCACCAGCCTCCCCTCTTTCCAGCACCCAGAGAACTGCCCAGACGCCAAACAAGCGTCAAACAGTCCCCTGAGGCATGGTCCCACGTGTTCGAGGACCAGGGCCAGCACCTAGTTGGGCTCACCGTCGGGCCCAGGGTCGGTGGATTTAACGCGCATACGCGCCATTGCCGCTCCCATCTCCGGCTTCGTGATGGGCGGAACGCTGTCATCAGCCTCCCGGCTGACTGGCGAAGCCATGACCGGGGGCGTCTGTTCCGCCCGTCGTGGGAACAGGTTCTCGACAACTCTGGTGAGGAGCTCCGCCAACTCTCAGGACCACCAGGGGACAGCTCTCTTCGAGAGTAGATACCGCACACGGGGCATGGCCGCATCGCAAATCTGCGTTAACGCACGGCGAATGCGGCCAGCCTCGGCGTCCACCCCGTCCAACTGGGACGTTGAAGACAGCCATGAGTGCAGGATGGCTGCCTGCGCCAATAGGTCCCGATTCATGCGACCTATATCCCACCGCGAAAAAACAGGAGCTCCCTCGGGAGGCCCCTGATGGGCTCGTGGAGGGTCCGGGAGACCTCTATCCGAATGTACCTGTGGTCGGATAGGGTCTCAACCTCCTCCGCCATGCTCCAGCTCCTCACACGTGCGGCGACATTGGGGCTAGCGAACGACAAGTCCACTATCGATCCGCCCCGCTACCGCACGCACGTATACACTGAGCCCCTGTTTAGCAAACAGAGGCCCAGTGCCGCTACCCATTCTTTGACCGCCCGCTCGCGATCATCCGTCCCGGGGGACGCTTAAACCACTGAACCGATTTCCAAAATTCTTTCACCAATGAAAAGCTATAATATCAGGGAATAACATAGGCTATTCCCACGGGAAATACGCGGGTAAGGCGACTGAGATCGAAGCGAAGCGAGGGCGGGTTGCTTGTAAGAATATAAATATCTCATCGAATCCAATGCTCAAAGCCTTCTTTGTAAGTAGGCTTCGAGAACGCAATACTGTAGTGTTACATTATAACATTTCATTTAGGAAACAATAATTTTGGAACAAATAAATGGTTTTTTATTAATGACTAGCAACCCGCCCTCGCTTCGCTTCGGTTATAGGTTATAGTGGTTTTACCCGCGTAGTTCCCGTGGGAATACCGGGATAAAATATAGCCTAGTTTACGCCCTGATATTATAGCTTTCCATTGGTGAAAGAATTTTTGAAATCAATCCAGCGGTTTTGAAGATTACTCGGAACAAACAGACAGACAGACAAAAATTTTTTAATTGCTATTTTAGGTCTAGGTGTCGTGCAAATAACTGTGTGAGCATGAAAAAAGCCTATTATTTGGGCATTACAGACACTCCAATTTTATTTATTGGTATAGTATAGATAGTGTCCATCATAACAGCATCTGATTGATAAAAAAATGTTAACTGCTACTCTAGATCTTAATAATATGAGGCATGCCTAAGTAGCTCTTGTGGTGTTGGTTTAAGTGTACTGCCATTCCAGCTAAGGGAATACGGGAGTACGCAACTACGCACTTCTAAGAAACTCTGAATACCAATAACGATGTCCAACTCGCTTGGCAAGCATGAAGTTTGTGACATTGTCTCCCTTTTATGAAAAAGCTACACCATAAAATGGACATTTATAGGCTACTAGCTTTTGCCCGCGACTTCGTCCGCGTAGACTACAGAATAAATCACCCTATGCACCATATCTTCTGTTTTTTTAACGAAATTAAATGATACGTGGCTTAGATTTTAAGATGGACCCCCAAACTACCAAAATTGTGAAAATTGTATCGAAATCCATTCAGTGGTTTTTGTGTTATGCCATAACATACAGATTGAAAGATACCAAAATTCTAAAACCATTGTAAAGGGGTAAGGCTATTTTATGAGCTTATACCAAACTTATAGTACCTCTTTATAAACTACATTAGCGGTTCTGCCCTCAGGTGCTAAGATGACCAGACTGCTAGGAGAGCTCACTCTCGAGCAAGCCACGTAAAACTGACCGTGCGAGAAGCAGTCTACCCTAAGATCAATTCCTGCTGTTTTTAGTGACTGACCCTGAGACTTATTAATCGTCATTGCGAAACAGACGTTAAGAGGGAACTGCAGCCTTTTAAACTCGAATGGGTACTCCGATGGTATAAGTGGTATCCGTGGTATATACACCGATTCACCTCGAGCACAGCCAGTAATTACAATGGCCTCTACTAAGTTTTTATGTAAGGCTTTCACACGCAACCTGGTCCCATTGCACAACTTAGGCGGATTGAGGTTTCGGAGTAGCATTACTGGAGCACCCAATTTGAGGATAAGTGTGTGAACCGGTAGACCAGGTGGGTTGAGTGCATTTAAGAACTCCACAGGATAGTGTATAGCATCATCCGTATGCACTACAGTGTCCACAGACTTGTACTTGTATTCTACACCTTCGAATGACTTTAACAAAGTGTCATTAATAACTGAAGCCTGATCGTTCTTAGGTGTCAAAATCGCACGTTCACACAGCCACTCCATGGATTTGTTGTGTAGGTTGTGAACATCTGGATATATTCGGGCTATTAGGTCATCAACGGTCGGTACAAGTGAGGCAAGATCTGATGGAATTGTAATCTTGCCATCAGTTTCTGGATATTCTCCATTTCCTATTTTAAGAAGAAGATCGGAGAATTGTCCAGCGCAAACATCACTCTTCAGGTGCATCCGCATATTTTTTTTAAGGTGAAGCTTTTTGATTAGGGGCCAAAGATTTGATGCCTTAATGCAAGCCTTAACTTCGTCAGCTCGAGTTCCCCTCGGCACTACCGGCAGAGTCTGACGGAAGTCTCCAGCTAACAACACGGTGACTCCACCCATCATCTCATCGTTCCCTCTAATATCTTTTAGTGTTCTGTTTAGCGCTTCAAAACCCCCCCTTATGCGCCATTGTGCTCTCGTCCCAAACTATGAGTTTACAATCACGCAGCACTTGGGCCGCATTACTCTGTTTTGAGATATTGCACAGTGGAGTTTCCACATGGATAAGGTTTAGTGGCAGCTTGAAAACAGCGTGAGCTGTCTTGCCTCCCTCCAACAGTGTTGCTGCGATTCCTGACGATGCGACAGCTAAGGCAATGCTACGATTACTCCTAACTTTTGCCAATAGCAAATTGATAAGGAATGTTTTACCAGTGCCACCAGGAGCATCCAGGAAAAAAATTTGCCCTATTCCTTTTTCAATATTGCCAAGGATCTTCTGGTAAACGTAAAGCTGTTCATCCGTCAGTAACTCCTCATTGCATGACACCACCTCTCCTAGGGCGCATAGATCATAATTGGTCTCCCTCAGATATTCTCTATTGTCCAAAGTTGCTGCAGATCTTTTTGGCTGAGGTAATCCGTACTGTGCCAAGTTTTGTCCTGCTTGAGCTAATACTGCATCCTCAATCAAAATCAAACATCTGTTGTACACCTCGTCAGTGAGGTGTACAACAGATACACAATCTTCCAACTCTCTTTCCAGTTGCCGTTTAATGTCTTCTGAGAGACTCTCTTTGTATTTCTCCCAAAGGCTTAAAGGATCAGAGAGTTGACAGAAAACTAACATTATTGTAAATAGCTCTCGCAATTTGAGAGGAGAATCGCATAATGCAGCTTCCTCTAAAGTGGTGTCCCAATGCTTGTCGTCTTCCAGCAGACCAAGTGCCTTACACGCAGATTGAAATGTTGGATGGAGGATACCATTCACAGTCTTTAAGTCCTCAAAGGATGTCGGTCCTCTAACCTCATGGAGCAAAAGGCGTACGTGGTAGCACTCGGTGTTGTTTGGATGAATCGTATAGACCCTGCCCAGAGCGTGCACTTTTTTCACTCCGGGCCAGCCCTCAACATCTTTCCCTTTTTTCCTCCTTGAAAATTTTTTGCTGTTCCAGACATAGTAAGAAGGGACTTCGGAGTACTGCAGAGTTTTAGCGAAATTGTCTGTTTTGCAGATTTCAAAAAAGCCTAGGAGCGTTGTCTGTGGTGGATTATTTATCTTTTCTGACAAATTATTTGAGGTGAAGTATATTCGCTGACCGTTTTCAAGATGAACAGCGAGGTGTACGACAGGGGGGAACCTTTCATGAATGGGGAAGCTTAAGATCCTTCAAACTGCTTCGGAACTGCTTATGTACCGGCCGCTTTCGTAGATTTTTACCTCATCTTTCTCATTCTCTAGAGTAAAGGCCTCGCTTCGCTTCGGTTATAGGTTATAGTGGTTTTACCCGCGTAGTTCCCGTGGGAATACCGGGATAAAATATAGCCTAGTTTACGCCCTGATATTATAGCTTTCCATTGGTGAAAGAATTTTTGAAATCAATCCAGCGGTTTTGAAGATTACTCGGAACAAACAGACAGACAGACAAAAATTTTTTAATTGCTATTTTAGGTCTAGGTGTCGTGCAAATAACTGTGTGAGCATGAAAAAAGCCTATTATTTGGGCATTACAGACACTCCAATTTTATTTATTGGTATAGTATAGATAGTGTCCATCATAACAGCATCTGATTGATAAAAAAATGTTAACTGCTACTCTAGATCTTAATAATATGAGGCATGCCTAAGTAGCTCTTGTGGTGTTGGTTTAAGTGTACTGCCATTCCAGCTAAGGGAATACGGGAGTACGCAACTACGCACTTCTAAGAAACTCTGAATACCAATAACGATGTCCAACTCGCTTGGCAAGCATGAAGTTTGTGACATTGTCTCCCTTTTATGAAAAAGCTACACCATAAAATGGACATTTATAGGCTACTAGCTTTTGCCCGCGACTTCGTCCGCGTAGACTACAGAATAAATCACCCTATGCACCATATCTTCTGTTTTTTTAACGAAATTAAATGATACGTGGCTTAGATTTTAAGATGGAACCCCAAACTACCAAAATTGTGAAAATTGTATCGAAATCCATTCAGTGGTTTTTGTGTTATGCCATAACATACAGATTGAAAGATACCAAAATTCTAAAACCATTGTAAAGGGGTAAGGCTATTTTATGAGCTTATACCAAACTTATAGTACCTCTTTATAAACTACATTAGCGGTTCTGCCCTCAGGTGCTAAGATGACCAGACTGCTAGGAGAGCTCACTCTCGAGCAAGCCACGTAAAACTGACCGTGCGAGAAGCAGTCTACCCTAAGATCAATTCCTGCTGTTTTTAGTGACTGACCCTGAGACTTATTAATCGTCATTGCGAAACAGACGTTAAGAGGGAACTGCAGCCTTTTAAACTCGAATGGGTACTCCGATGGTATAAGTGGTATCCGTGGTATATACACCGATTCACCTCGAGCACAGCCAGTAATTACAATGGCCTCTACTAAGTTTTTATGTAAGGCTTTCACACGCAACCTGGTCCCATTGCACAACTTAGGCGGATTGAGGTTTCGGAGTAGCATTACTGGAGCACCCAATTTGAGGATAAGTGTGTGAACCGGTAGACCAGGTGGGTTGAGTGCATTTAAGAACTCCACAGGATAGTGTATAGCATCATCCGTATGCACTACAGTGTCCACAGACTTGTACTTGTATTCTACACCTTCGAATGACTTTAACAAAGTGTCATTAATAACTGAAGCCTGATCGTTCTTAGGTGTCAAAATCGCACGTTCACACAGCCACTCCATGGATTTGTTGTGTAGGTTGTGAACATCTGGATATATTCGGGCTATTAGGTCATCAACGGTCGGTACAAGTGAGGCAAGATCTGATGGAATTGTAATCTTGCCATCAGTTTTTGGATATTCTCCATTTCCTATTTTAAGAAGAAGATCGGAGAATTGTCCAGCGCAAACATCACTCTTCAGGTGCATCCGCATATTTTTTTTAAGGTGAAGCTTTTTGATTAGGGGCCAAAGATTTGATGCCTTAATGCAAGCCTTAACTTCGTCAGCTCGAGTTCCCCTCGGCACTACCGGCAGAGTCTGACGGAAGTCTCCAGCTAACAACACGGTGACTCCACCCATCATCTCATCGTTCCCTCTAATATCTTTTAGTGTTCTGTTTAGCGCTTCAAAACCCCCCCTTATGCGCCATTGTGCTCTCGTCCCAAACTATGAGTTTACAATCACGCAGCACTTGGGCCGCATTACTCTGTTTTGAGATATTGCACAGTGGAGTTTCCACATGGATAAGGTTTAGTGGCAGCTTGAAAACAGCGTGAGCTGTCTTGCCTCCCTCCAACAGTGTTGCTGCGATTCCTGACGATGCGACAGCTAAGGCAATGCTACGATTACTCCTAACTTTTGCCAATAGCAAATTGATAAGGAATGTTTTACCAGTGCCACCAGGAGCATCCAGGAAAAAAATTTGCCCTATTCCTTTTTCAATATTGCCAAGGATCTTCTGGTAAACGTAAAGCTGTTCATCCGTCAGTAACTCCTCATTGCATGACACCACCTCTCCTAGGGCGCATAGATCATAATTGGTCTCCCTCAGATATTCTCTATTGTCCAAAGTTGCTGCAGATCTTTTTGGCTGAGGTAATCCGTACTGTGCCAAGTTTTGTCCTGCTTGAGCTAATACTGCATCCTCAATCAAAATCAAACATCTGTTGTACACCTCGTCAGTGAGGTGTACAACAGATACACAATCTTCCAACTCTCTTTCCAGTTGCCGTTTAATGTCTTCTGAGAGACTCTCTTTGTATTTCTCCCAAAGGCTTAAAGGATCAGAGAGTTGACAGAAAACTAACATTATTGTAAATAGCTCTCGCAATTTGAGAGGAGAATCGCATAATGCAGCTTCCTCTAAAGTGGTGTCCCAATGCTTGTCGTCTTCCAGCAGACCAAGTGCCTTACACGCAGATTGAAATGTTGGATGGAGGATACCATTCACAGTCTTTAAGTCCTCAAAGGATGTCGGTCCTCTAACCTCATGGAGCAAAAGGCGTACGTGGTAGCACTCGGTGTTGTTTGGATGAATCGTATAGACCCTGCCCAGAGCGTGCACTTTTTTCACTTCGGGCCAGCCCTCAACATCTTTCCCTTTTTTCCTCCTTGAAAATTTTTTGCTGTTCCAGACATAGTAAGAAGGGACTTCGGAGTACTGCAGAGTTTTAGCGAAATTGTCTGTTTTGCAGATTTCAAAAAAGCCTAGGAGCGTTGTCTGTGGTGGATTATTTATCTTTTCTGACAAATTATTTGAGGTGAAGTATATTCGCTGACCGTTTTCAAGATGAACAGCGAGGTGTACGACAGGGGGGAACCTTTCATGAATGGGGAAGCTTAAGATCCTTCAAACTGCTTCGGAACTGCTTATGTACCGGCCGCTTTCGTAGATTTTTACCTCATCTTTCTCATTCTCTAGAGTAAAGGCCTCGCTTCGCTTCGGTTATAGGTTATAGTGGTTTTACCCGCGTAGTTCCCGTGGGAATACCGGGATAAAATATAGCCTAGTTTACGCCCTGATATTATAGCTTTCCATTGGTGAAAGAATTTTTGAAATCAATCCAGCGGTTTTGAAGATTACTCGGAACAAACAGACAGACAGACAAAAATTTTTTAATTGCTATTTTAGGTCTAGGTGTCGTGCAAATAACTGTGTGAGCATGAAAAAAGCCTATTATTTGGGCATTACAGACACTCCAATTTTATTTATTGGTATAGTATAGATAGTGTCCATCATAACAGCATCTGATTGATAAAAAAATGTTAACTGCTACTCTAGATCTTAATAATATGAGGCATGCCTAAGTAGCTCTTGTGGTGTTGGTTTAAGTGTACTGCCATTCCAGCTAAGGGAATACGGGAGTACGCAACTACGCACTTCTAAGAAACTCTGAATACCAATAACGATGTCCAACTCGCTTGGCAAGCATGAAGTTTGTGACATTGTCTCCCTTTTATGAAAAAGCTACACCATAAAATGGACATTTATAGGCTACTAGCTTTTGCCCGCGACTTCGTCCGCGTAGACTACAGAATAAATCACCCTATGCACCATATCTTCTGTTTTTTTAACGAAATTAAATGATACGTGGCTTAGATTTTAAGATGGAACCCCAAACTACCAAAATTGTGAAAATTGTATCGAAATCCATTCAGTGGTTTTTGTGTTATGCCATAACATACAGATTGAAAGATACCAAAATTCTAAAACCATTGTAAAGGGGTAAGGCTATTTTATGAGCTTATACCAAACTTATAGTACCTCTTTATAAACTACATTAGCGGTTCTGCCCTCAGGTGCTAAGATGACCAGACTGCTAGGAGAGCTCACTCTCGAGCAAGCCACGTAAAACTGACCGTGCGAGAAGCAGTCTACCCTAAGATCAATTCCTGCTGTTTTTAGTGACTGACCCTGAGACTTATTAATCGTCATTGCGAAACAGACGTTAAGAGGGAACTGCAGCCTTTTAAACTCGAATGGGTACTCCGATGGTATAAGTGGTATCCGTGGTATATACACCGATTCACCTCGAGCACAGCCAGTAATTACAATGGCCTCTACTAAGTTTTTATGTAAGGCTTTCACACGCAACCTGGTCCCATTGCACAACTTAGGCGGATTGAGGTTTCGGAGTAGCATTACTGGAGCACCCAATTTGAGGATAAGTGTGTGAACCGGTAGACCAGGTGGGTTGAGTGCATTTAAGAACTCCACAGGATAGTGTATAGCATCATCCGTATGCACTACAGTGTCCACAGACTTGTACTTGTATTCTACACCTTCGAATGACTTTAACAAAGTGTCATTAATAACTGAAGCCTGATCGTTCTTAGGTGTCAAAATCGCACGTTCACACAGCCACTCCATGGATTTGTTGTGTAGGTTGTGAACATCTGGATATATTCGGGCTATTAGGTCATCAACGGTCGGTACAAGTGAGGCAAGATCTGATGGAATTGTAATCTTGCCATCAGTTTTTGGATATTCTCCATTTCCTATTTTAAGAAGAAGATCGGAGAATTGTCCAGCGCAAACATCACTCTTCAGGTGCATCCGCATATTTTTTTTAAGGTGAAGCTTTTTGATTAGGGGCCAAAGATTTGATGCCTTAATGCAAGCCTTAACTTCGTCAGCTCGAGTTCCCCTCGGCACTACCGGCAGAGTCTGACGGAAGTCTCCAGCTAACAACACGGTGACTCCACCCATCATCTCATCGTTCCCTCTAATATCTTTTAGTGTTCTGTTTAGCGCTTCAAAACCCCCCCTTATGCGCCATTGTGCTCTCGTCCCAAACTATGAGTTTACAATCACGCAGCACTTGGGCCGCATTACTCTGTTTTGAGATATTGCACAGTGGAGTTTCCACATGGATAAGGTTTAGTGGCAGCTTGAAAACAGCGTGAGCTGTCTTGCCTCCCTCCAACAGTGTTGCTGCGATTCCTGACGATGCGACAGCTAAGGCAATGCTACGATTACTCCTAACTTTTGCCAATAGCAAATTGATAAGGAATGTTTTACCAGTGCCACCAGGAGCATCCAGGAAAAAAATTTGCCCTATTCCTTTTTCAATATTGCCAAGGATCTTCTGGTAAACGTAAAGCTGTTCATCCGTCAGTAACTCCTCATTGCATGACACCACCTCTCCTAGGGCGCATAGATCATAATTGGTCTCCCTCAGATATTCTCTATTGTCCAAAGTTGCTGCAGATCTTTTTGGCTGAGGTAATCCGTACTGTGCCAAGTTTTGTCCTGCTTGAGCTAATACTGCATCCTCAATCAAAATCAAACATCTGTTGTACACCTCGTCAGTGAGGTGTACAACAGATACACAATCTTCCAACTCTCTTTCCAGTTGCCGTTTAATGTCTTCTGAGAGACTCTCTTTGTATTTCTCCCAAAGGCTTAAAGGATCAGAGAGTTGACAGAAAACTAATATTATTGTAAATAGCTCTCGCAATTTGAGAGGAGAATCGCATAATGCAGCTTCCTCTAAAGTGGTGTCCCAATGCTTGTCGTCTTCCAGCAGACCAAGTGCCTTACACGCAGATTGAAATGTTGGATGGAGGATACCATTCACAGTCTTTAAGTCCTCAAAGGATGTCGGTCCTCTAACCTCATGGAGCAAAAGGCGTACGTGGTAGCACTCGGTGTTGTTTGGATGAATCGTATAGACCCTGCCCAGAGCGTGCACTTTTTTCACTTCGGGCCAGCCCTCAACATCTTTCCCTTTTTTCCTCCTTGAAAATTTTTTGCTGTTCCAGACATAGTAAGAAGGGACTTCGGAGTACTGCAGAGTTTTAGCGAAATTGTCTGTTTTGCAGATTTCAAAAAAGCCTAGGAGCGTTGTCTGTGGTGGATTATTTATCTTTTCTGACAAATTATTTGAGGTGAAGTATATTCGCTGACCGTTTTCAAGATGAACAGCGAGGTGTACGACAGGGGGGAACCTTTCATGAATGGGGAAGCTTAAGATCCTTCAAACTGCTTCGGAACTGCTTATGTACCGGCCGCTTTCGTAGATTTTTACCTCATCTTTCTCATTCTCTAGATGTAAAGGCCGCTTGATCACTGCCCTTGTTCACGTACTTACAAATATATTTGATAGATTTAACAGAATTGCAGTACTCCACATTAATATGAGCATTGAAAGTACGTGACAGGACAGGATTGTAAGGCACCACCCAGCGGTTGTCCAACTCTATTTCATTAATTTTTATTGTGTTACCACCGTCAGCTGGAGACCTCCTCCTATATTGCGGATATCCATCGTCTCCTGTCTGGGTGTCCTTGAGAAACGGTCGAGGGTACCTCTTACTGCAACTGCCATCTTTCATGCAGGGCGAGTTGTAATTTAAACTTCCGCAAGGACCATGTATCATACTGGCCTTCACAATATCGTAGAGGAGAGGGTCTTGCTCAGGGTCAGGTATTTCTGCACTAATAACATTGTCGATCTTATCTGGGGTGATACGCTGCTCTAGCCATAGCAAGATGTGAATGTGAGGAAGACCCCATTTTTGCCATTCTACCGAGTATATAAAGCAACGCATCCCCCCAAATAGATTGCCTTTGGTAAGAAGAGCCATCATCTTTTTCACCTTTAGGTGGAATACCCTAGCTATAATATCGTGGCGATCGTGTGACTTTTGGGCAGCTAAAAGTATATCTGTGATGTCTTTCCATCGGGGGTTACACGTAAATGTGATAAAAAGATCAGGACGGCCGTACTGACGCACGTATGTCATAGCGTCTTGTGTACGCTCGTGCATATAGCGTTGTCTCCCGGTAAAAGATGACGGGAGCACCACCTTCTGACCTAGCTGCTGAACATCAACATCCTGCCTTCCTATGGCATCCCGCAAGTGTATATAACTGTCAGCCCTCAGCTGCGCCTGGTTGTTCCTGATATAGGTCAACCTTTCCGTCTCTATTTTGGCGTACATGTCCACTAAAAACTGACTAAAAAGGGAACGGAAATACACCAAGTGATTATCTTCTCCTTGTCTAATCATTATACGAAGAGAATAGAACCTTGCAGCTGAAATTGTATTTTTAAGTATTAATTTGGTCTCAGGATCACGCTGAGGTAAAGAAATGGAGTACCCATCCTCGCCACGGCAAAACAAAAGCGGATACTGCAGAGCGTCATACGAACGGTGAATCTCGCTAATGCGCTGCAATGAATTATCGTGGCTCTCAAGGATAATGTCTCGTTTCTCAAATTGCTGACCAACTATTACTAATGCCACCTCATTTGACGTAGGAGCATTAAAACGACCCCTGTGACTCTCCGGCGGTTTCTTCTCAGCATTAATGACTACTTTAAATGGTTTAGACGTTTCAGGCACCTTGTCCAGGGCGATCTTCAAGTCTCTTACATAAATATTAAACGTATGTAGCATTCTCTGCAGTTGCTTGACTAAGCCGGGTTTTACTTCGGGAAAGATACTGCACCTCAATTGTACTTCCCTGTCATCTTCGCCAACAAAATATATTTGTAAAAATTGTGGTTCCTTTTGAGGAGCTGGCAGCAAGCTTCCCACCAAATGGTATACCTGGCCCTGAACTTTAAAAGTTGGCATAAAACCGTCTTTTATTATCTGTTTCGCTCCGAAAGAAGTCATTTGAAAACAACTATTATATTTACGAATACGGTTCATGAAATGGTCGTGTTCTGGATGTATATCCATTATCAAACTGTAGAGAGGCTCAGGTAGCTGTTCATAAGGCGGGAGCTGCACCTTACCAGCACTGCAGCACATGCCGGGTGGCTCCTCCTTCCACTTGAGAGCATTACACCAATGGCACTTGTTGTTCATGGCACCCAAGGATACAGTACTGTCCGTCTCATACTCTATATCAAGATCATAGGCCATGCCGGAGTGAGCCTTGGTTTTCCAGGAGCGTCCTTTCCTTTGTACTCGTCTTCCAGGATTATTTTGCTCATAAAGAGACTGTGCCGCCCTGTGTACCTCAGGGTGAGTTTTCTGGTATCTGGCCACGGCAGCACGGTGAACTGCTGGGTTTGTTTGCGCATATTTTTTTGAAGCGTTTGAATTTGTTTTTTCCGAGTAGCGTCGGTGCATCTGGCACGACGTTTCTTGGAGCATTTAGTAGGAAAGATAAGAGATTGATACTGAGATACGTCATGATCTGGTTCTAATATGGGCGGTGAATTAGTAGGCACTTCATTTCTTCTCGTAGTAATCTTCTTTGCAACGACGGGGAGAAGTGAAGAAGGGGAGGCGGTCTCGGCCATTATCGCAGTCACTTCACTACGGACGTAAACATCGAAATGGCCACGTGACAGATCATGTGTAAAGCGTAGTCGTCCCACAGGGTTACCTGTAGTACCAAAACTCATATACAGTTCACCGTTTCGGTAAACTTCAAAGACCCATGGAAAGAGTTGCCCTGCCGCTTCCAGCTCACATAAACTACCATAAGTAAAATGGCGTGACATGTCAATGCGGTATTCAGCGGTACTGAAGTAATTGTCCCCGTTACTGTCATGTGACATAATGGCAAACGATTCCCAGTTGTCCACCACATAGTCTACGATTTGCTCGCACACCTCCCTGGCCATCACAAATATAAACAAAATGAAAGTAAAAAAAAATCAAAAAATATATTGAAAAATGATTAGAAAAGAAAAGCAATTGGAAAAATTTTTTTTTAAAGATTAACAAAGAACTTTGTGAAAAATAAGAATACTTTGAAAATTAATTTGAAAAAAAAAAAATTAAATATATAGTATTATAAAGTTAATGAAAGAAAAAAAAAATAGAAAAATATTCGAAAATGATTAAGAAAAAACAATTTGAAAAAGAATAGTTTTTTTTTTAAATATTAGCAAAACAATTTGCAAAAGATAAGAATATTTTGAAAAGCAAAGTTATGCACTAAGGAATCAAGGCAATTAAAATAGTAGTATCATAAACTAAATAAAAGTAAAAAAAAATGGGAAACAATATTTGGAAATGATTAGAAAAGCAATTTGGAAAAGAATAGATTTTTTTGGAAAAGATTAGCAAAACAATTTTTAAAAGATAAGAAAGAATATTTTGAAAAGCAAAGAATTGTGCTGAAAAGCACAGTTTTTAAAAGATAGTGTTGCACTGAAAAGTACAGTTTACTTGTATGGTATAATCTATCGCAGCGTTTGCGCTGGACGTGTTATTAAGACCAAGGTTGCAATTATAATGTGTGGGGCCGTGCTTTTTTTTTTTTTTTTTTTGTGTGGCTTAGTTGTTAGCCTCAGATGGCTGTAACAACTTTACCCGGACTGGTGGGTGAGCGCTGAGGGCTCTCAACCCGCTTAAAGTTAAGGTGGGGCCGTGCCGCCTCGCGCTGCTTATATACCCTCCGAGCTCCGGGGCGATTGGCGTGCGCGACTTTTTCATTATTGCTAAAGCTACTTAAGGAAACCACGAAAAAATAATAAATATCCGAATATTAGTTTTAATATACGGTGAAAAAACTTGTTCAAATACGAATAAAATGCAAAATTGTGTTTTTCGCATATATAATTATTATTATAGTCAAACATTTCGTTGAAGTCAAACACTTTCATCGACTAATACGATAATTTTGTTTAACAATAGCATCAACCTTGTGTGATAGATACGTATTCAATCAAGTTTTTTTTTAGTGTAGGCACCTGCCAAAAGTAACGAAAGCAAAACTTAGTTTTATGACTTAAAAGCAACGATTTTCCTCCTATTTCGAGGTGATTTCGAAAAATCAAAAAAAAAATCGAAAAAAAAAAAAAAAAATAACTGAAGCCTGATCAAAATTACCTACTTACATGTCAAGTATTTAATAATTAAAGTAACGGTGATAGGCAACTTCAAAACGAAAATATAAATCCATTTTATTACCGTTCCCTTGGGAATTTCGAAAAATCCCGTCTTATTCCTTGCCTACTTCATAATGGGGAAATAATTTTATACACTTATTATACTTAACAATAGCTACCAAAGAAAAACAAACAATATAACTTTTAAGCAAGGATTTTCATCATATTCCGAGGGATTTTCAAAAAACCCTAAAAATGGTTTTTAGTTATCGTAATAACCTACTTTTAAGCTGAATTTCAAGTCTCTAATAAATAAAGTTACGGAAATAGGGCAACTTTAAAGCGAAAATATAAGTAAATCTTTTTTTATTCCCGTTCCTGTGGGAATTTCGAAATATCCTGAAAATTGTTTTTTGTTTTCATAATCACCTACTTATATGCCAAATTTTAAGTTTCTAATACATATGGTTACGGAGATAGGGTAAATTTAAAGCGACAAAATATAAATAAATCCTTTTTATTCCTGTTCCCGAGGGAATTTCGAAAAATCCTAAAAACGGTTTTTAGTGATTGCAATCACATATTTATATGCCAAATTTCAAGTCTCTAATAAATATAATAACGGAGATAGGGCAACTTTTATAGCGAAAATATAAATCCTTATTATTCCCGTCCCCGTGGGAATTTCGAAAAATCCCGTCTTATTCCTTGCCTACGTCATAAAGACAATATCTGTGCAAAATTTCAGCTTCCTAGGTCCAAGGGTTTGGGCTGGGCGTTGATGAGTCAGTCAGGACTTTGAATTTTATATATTAAGAAGATTAGATAGATGGATGTCTATAGTCAATCTATTTATAGATTACAAACAACAATATTTTTTGTCTTCGAACGTCATGAGTCAATTTATATTACACATACTCGTTTACGCCTGACGTCATGGTCTCAGGTGTTTACTCATTGGAACCGCAACAAAGTCCCAAGCTGCGTCATCTTAATAAAACAAAAAGAATGCTTCAATACTTATTTTCCCTTTCCACCCTTTGAACATAGCAACAGTCTAGACGTTGTGACTCATCGTTATACATCTATAGATGTCTATACTGGTATGACACTTTTTGCTGTAAATATCTATTATGAACAATGGAAATAAATGTTTAGTTCGAATAGGTAGAATTTCTATGGAAGCGATTGAGATATAGTTCCACATAATAGGTGACAGGGCTATTGGGATATATAAAGTGTAAAGTGCGCAGAACTGCACGTCGCGGGTCTGGACGACTCCCTGACGGTGGATGACATCCGGGAGGCCATCGTCTCGAAAACCGGGTGTCCCGTGGACACCGTCCGAATTGGCGCCATCCGCCCTGGTCCGGGCGGCGTCGGTGCTGCCTGGGTGCAGTGCCCAGTGGAGTCGGCCAAGCAATTGGCCGGCTCAGACAGGCTCCTCGTGGGTTGGAGCTCGGCGTGGGTGATCGTGCTGGAGTCCCGGCCTGCGAGGTGCTACAAGTGCATGGCGGTTGGACACACTCGGCCGACATGCACTAACTGCTTTGACTGCAACGATCTTTGTTTCTGCTGTGGTCAACCCGGGCATAAGGCGGCATCGTGCGCCGCCACTCCGCAATGCTCCGCGTGTGCGGCAGGCAATAGGCCCGCCAAATACCGCATGGGGGGCAAGGAGTGTAGACGACGACCCCGGCCGCTCCCGCCCCTAGCGCGTCTCGATTGCCCGCCAACGCGAAGGAGGTGATGGATACGGCCCACTAACTAACTGGCGACCGAATCCTACCACCTCCTGCAGGCCAACCTCAACCACTCCGCCGGTGCGCAGGACGTTTTCCTGCAAGCCATGGCGGAATGGTTGATCGGTGCAACCGTAGCCGCAAAGCCGTACGCGGTGCCTGACCGACCCAATTGGCTGGGCAGCAGTGAAGGCTCTGTGGCAATCGTCGCCTCCACGTCGTGGCATTCCCCGCCCTTGTTGCTCAAGAACAGGGGCGATGGGTATGTCGCAGCGGAATGGGGAAAGATTACGCTATTTGGTGTTTACTTATCCCCTAACAGGAGCGCGATGGATTTCGGGGCCTTCCTCACTATCCTGGGGGCCTCGATACGGTGACTGGCACCGTGCCAAGTCTTCGTTCTGGGGGACTACAACGCCAAGTCCACGCCGTGGGGGTCCCCCAGGACGAACTACCGCGGGCGGGCGGTCAAGGAGTGGGCGGCGGCACTGGGCCTCTGTTTGCTGAACAGGGGCTCGGTGCAAACGTGCGTGCGGCAGCAGGACGGGTCGATAGTGGACTTGTCGTTCGCTAGCCCTAATGTCGCAGCACGTGTGAGGAGCTGGTGCGTCCAGGAAGAGGTCGAGACCCTATCCAACCACAGATACATCCGGATAGATGTCTCCCGGACCCTCCTGCAGCCCAGCAGGGGTCACACGGCGAACGGAGCTCCCGCGTTTCCGTAGTGGGCTGTGGGTCGATTGGATCGGGACCTGTTGGCGGAGGCAGTCGTTCAGTCGTGGCTGTCCTCACCGCCCCAGACGGAGAGGTGGATGCCGAGGCTGGCCGCATCCGCTGTGCGTTAACGCAGATCTGCGATGCGGCCATGCTCGGTGTGTGGCGTCTGTCCCCGAAGAGTGCGGTCCCCTGGTGGTCCCGAGAATTGGTGGATCATCGGGCTGCGTGCATACGTGCCCGGAGGTCCTACATCCGCAGCCGAGCGCGTCGCCGTGACGCTGAGCGGGAGGGCCAGCTGTACGAGGCTTACCGCAGTGCGCGGTCTGCCTTCAGGCTGGCCGTCCGTACCGCCAAGGACGTCAGTCGGCGGGAGATGCTGGACAGTCTCGAGCGTGACCCCTAGGGTCGCCCCTATCTCAGCGCCGGCGCTGAGCAAGCTCCGCGAGCGGCACCTAGACCCCCCCCCCCTCACCGAGTCTCTCCAGCCCAGCGTCCTCACCAGAGTTGTTGAGGACCTCTTTCCACGGTGGGCGGATCACACGCCCCCAATCATGGCTTCGCCGGACAGCGACCGGGACGCCGACGACGAAAGTGCCGGCTATCACGGAGCCGGAGATGGGGGTAGCTGTGGCGCGTATGCGAGTCAAATCCACCGCCCCCGGGCCCGACGATATTCCGAACCGTGTGCTGGCCCTAGTCCTCGAGCACCTGGGACCACGCCTCAGGGGACTGTTCGACGCTTGTTTGGAGTCCGGGCAGTTTCCTGGGTGCTGG
The DNA here is from genome assembly GCA_032191425.1 of Lymantria dispar. NCBI lineage: Eukaryota > Metazoa > Arthropoda > Insecta > Lepidoptera > Erebidae > Lymantria > Lymantria dispar. The sequence continues at coordinate 24,255,839 of CM063444.1, read as the reverse complement.
AAGGAGGGGAGGCTGGTTCTCCTGCCGAAGCCGGGACGGTCTCCCGAGTCGGCTTCGGCCTACAGACCCATCGTGCTGCTCGATGATGATGCAGTTTGGTTTTCGGAGAGGGCGTTCGTTGACCGCGGCCCTGCTGCGCCTGAAGACCGTGGTGACGGAGGCCGTCACTGTCGGAAGAGTCCTGTTGGCGGTGTCCCTGGACATCGCCAACGCCTTCAACAGTTTGCCATTCAGCTGCATCAGGGAGGGGCTGAGGTATCACGGGGTGCCCGTGTACCTCAGGCGGCTGGTGGCAGACTAATTGGAGGGGCGCAGCGTCCTCTACGTTAACCGAGTAGGCGACGTTGTGCGAACGCCCATGACGTGCGGTGTCCCACAGAGGTCGGTTCTGGGTCCAACCCTGTGGAACATCGGCTACGACTGGGCATTGAGAGGAAGCCTCCCACCTGGGCTAGGCGTAATTTGCTACGCCGATGATACACTCGTCACAGCCCGGGGTGGGACACTAGAGGAGGCGGCACGCCTGGCAACTCTCGGCACCGAGGAGATTGTCAGGCGGATCGAAGTGCTGGGGTTGAGGGTAGCCCTGGAAAAGACGGAGGCCCTTTTGTTCCATGGCTTCCGTACCGCCAGGCCTCCCACCGGTGCTTCGATCACCGTGAAATCGGTTACCATCAGCATCCAGGCCCATATGAAGTACTTGGGCCTGGTGCTCAATGGGCATTTTTGGTTCCGGGAGCATTTCCATCGACTTTTTCCCCGGCTTGTCGGCGCGGCGTCCGCCCTTTCATGGTTGATGCCGAATGTGGGCGGACCCAGCGCTAGGTGCCGACAGCTGTACGCGGGGGTGATCCGGTCGATGGCTCGAATACTGTACCAAGCTATATTCGTTGCCATCATCACTTATGCGGCGGGATGTTGGTGGAGACGCACGTCCACTTACATGGTAAGGAGCGCGTTGTTAAGGACCCAGCGACAGGCCCTTATACTAATCACAAAGGCTTACCGCTCAGTTAATTCGGCATCATTGCCGGTTTTGGCAGGGGTTTTTCCTTCGGACTTAGAGGTAATCCGTGCTGGTAGGATAGACGATGTAAGGTTTTCTGGCCAGGACTGTCCTCGCATCTATGACGCAGTCGCCATCGTCGTGTCGTCCATCGCAATAGCGACACCCACGCGGAACAAGCAGCCCCAGAAAGAAGAGAGGGCTCGGGCAGACAATTTGTAGGGAGTCAAGAAAGTGCACGCCCAAAAGAGCACACGCAAGTAAGGCGTGAATCTCCCATGATTCAGTCCATATAGCCAGGATGGCTGGAGGGACCATGAGCTGGTGGAGGGGTCTGCCCGTTGGGCAGTCCGGCTGGAGAGCCCTCAGTACGGTGTCAGGACCGTCAAGGCCTTCCGGGCGGTGCTGATGGAGTGGTTGGAGCGGACGCACGGAGTGCTTGCCTTCCGACTGATGCAGGTGCTGACGGGGCACGGTTGCTTCGCGAGGTACCTGCACAAGATTGTAGGGAGGGAGAGCACACCGTCCTGCCACCACTGCAGTTGCGAAGAGGACACGGCGCAGCACACGCTCGAGGTGTGTGCCGCGTGGGAGGGGGAGCGCCGTGAACTCATCGCGATTATCGGTGCCGACCTGACGCTGCCGGCCATCGCTAGGGAAATGCTCGACAGCGTCAGGAATTGGGACGCGGTCGCCGCCTTCTGTGAGGCTGTAATTTCACGGAAGGAGGCGGCGGATCGTGTGCGAGTAGAGCTCCTATTTGGCGACACGTTCCGCCGCCGGCAACTCGGGCGGCGCAGGCGCGAGTATCTGCGCCTAATGCCGCCCTAGCCGAGGCCGCGGGTGATCGGACCGGGGAATTGTCCGTCACCCGCAGAGAGGCTAACCGCGCGACGGCGACCGACTTCCCAGGACGTCGAGAGGTGAGGGTACCCGAAAGGGTATTCCGTCGGGCCGACCACTGACGACAAGTCACCCTCCAGCATACATCATTGTCTGAAAACACAGGTCTACGACCAGTGTGTGTTACCAGTGATGACTTACGGCACGGAAACGTCGTCCCTAAATGTAGTCCTCATAACAAGGCTCAAAGTCGCTCAGCGTGCTATGGAGCGGGCTATGCTTGGGATTTCTCTGCGAGATAGAATCCGGAATACGGAAATCCGCAAAAGAACGGGTGTAACGACATAGCACGAAGAATTAGCACGCTGAAGTGGCAATGGGCAGGCCCCATCGCTCGACGAACCAACAATCGCTGGGAAAGAAAGGTTCTCGAGTGGCGATCACGTATCGGACGACGCAGTGTAGGACGCCCCATCTCCCAAGATGAACCGATAACCTGGTGAAGGTGGCTGGGAAGGTCGTTGGATGCAGGCGGCACAGGACCGTACTTTGTGGCGTAACATGATGGGGAGAAAGGGAATCCGAAAAATGATACAAAAATACTTGTTCTACTTATTACGTCCCACTACATCGCAATGCCACGGTTCCTTGAAATTAGTGTTGCCCAAAAAAGTCTTGGTCTTGCGGTCTTGGTCTTGGTCTTGCGAGAAATGCGAGACCGAGACCAAGACCAAGACCGCTTAATTTTTGCAAGACCAAGACCAAGACTGGCCCTGCAAGACTTGAGCAAGACCAAGACTGGGCCTGCAAGAGTCTCGCGGTCTTGCATTTAATTCAAATCACCATTTCAGCTTATATACGGTTGAGCTCGTGTCTTCTACATAACAGGAGGAGAATCGGCCGTGGCCGGAGGGGAATCGCCACGGTGATCGGCCGTGTTGTTAAAGGTCATACATGTCAAGTTTTCCTTCTCTTGCACCGATGTTATATATTATAGCCCTTAGTCGTGGGTTCGCAGTCACGGGTAAAATAGGGGGTGATGAATTATATTCTTACTCCGTCACTACACGGCAAGTCAAATCAGTTTTGAGATATCCATCTATTGGCCAATCGATTCCCAATGTTGGTGTTGGCTTTTCAGAATTACTCTTCGGAAAGGCTTAAGGACAAAAATACCGTAATCACGAGAGTGCTCTTGCCCATTATACATATTTATATATCCGTTTATTCATTAGCCCAACGACGTTCACTGTTGGACATAGAAATATGCCTACAATTAATCTATATAAATGTCCATGTAGGGACAGAGTACGATCACCATCAGGCAGTACATGAAGCGTTGCTCCCAGCGCTATTTTGCCTCTGCCACGACTCACCCCAATCCACTAGTGGTTGGGGCGGTAAACTACGTCCCCTCAAAAATATCCGTGGTCCGACTTCCTCGTCATCTTCTTGAAGAAGAAGATGACGCTATTATGATCGCCCAAGAAAGGACCTACACAGCTCGCGCAGCGATAACAGATAAAACTCCGCGGTATCGGCCTCGCCGTCGAGGTCGAAAACCGCGCCGCGTAAAAGTCATTAACCTAAACTTGGCCACGCCCACTTTGCTCTCAGCGACGCCCCGAGCCGAGGTCCGTTCCCTACAGGGGGGAGCCCTCGGGCGATGTTCGCTTAACTTACTTACCGGGTTGAGAGCCATCAGCGCTCACCCATTGACCGCGTTAAGCTGTCAAGGTCATCTGCGACCAACAGCTACACACACACACAAAAAAAAAGACAGAGTACGAATATAATTCACCACTCTCTTGCCCGTGGATGTCGTATCAAATCGGATCGGGCAATGGTGTTAGGAACCCATGAAAAAAAATTGAAATAAAAATATCGATTCGTTAATGAATTGAGAGACATGTAAGTTCTCAATTTTGTCATCGTTTTTTCGTGTAAATTGATTAAAATGTATAAAGGAATGATACTTAATCTACAACATATTCGTATTTTGTTAAATGTTCATTAGAATTTGAATAAATCAATGATTACGTTTGCATAAGCAAGACAAACTTCGCTTTAACATAAATCAGCTGATCGGCCGATGACCGTTGATGAGTCGCCTTTGTACCTACGTAACCATTGAAAGGTTCGCGCAAATCTAATACCTATTTATACTGTCGAAATTTTACATGCTTACATATATCCTGTCTGTACATACCTACATAATGCATAAAATTTAAGGCATAAACTCTTAGACACACATTTTTGTAATCACTATAACTTTTACGTTATATTGTTTTTGTGTAATATACATTCTAATTATGATCTATGACTGTTGAACTACAACATACATGAACAGTTGTCCCATAACCTAATACACCCTGTGTATATAACATATGTGCAAGAGAAGTGAAACTAGAAAGAAAACCCTGTACCAACATGTCTGACCAGCGTGGTATAGTAGATCAATTTTCCTCTTACTGGAAGGAAGCTTAAGCCCAGCAGTGGCACTTTTATGAGCTGTGACGATGACGACGAATATCATACATTTTACAAGTATTAAAACCATAAAATTTTAAATCAGTTTTATATGTTCTTGAATAAATAGTATATTAAGAGCTACATGGATCCAGCGGCCAAAGTATTTATATAGGCAATAGAGCAACAGGTTTTTTTAAGTATCCAGAGTATCAGTAACTAAACTGAAAATACAATAGATACATACCACTTAACTTGAAGGGAAATATAAACAATCGCATTAATTGTAAAATATCGCATTGATTATAAAATGACATAAAATTTATTGTATCAACTGCCTCATGTGGTGACGTCTTAAGAAAATAGGGTCGAAAGTCCTGTCATAAGAGTAGTAACGCTGTCTAATGGAACACCAGGGGAATAGAAGAGTAATTTTCTCCAGTGGTAAGTATTGTATTCAATAGTGAACTATAGGCTAGCAGATGGATAGATAGGATAGGATATTTGATTAATTTAGTTGGATTTTTCATTGCCATGATAAATTACTGTTACGTTATTCTAACTGCAAAACTTTGCAAGACTCTTGCTGCAATACCAAGACTCGGGTGCGCAAGACCAAGACCAAGACCAAGACTTGGGTGCGCAAGACCAAGACCAAGACGAGACCAGGTGTGATGTCGCAAGACCAAGACCAAGACCGGTCCAAGTCTCGTCTTGGTCTTGCATTTGGGCAACACTACTTGAAATTAGGAAAGTTAGGCTAGTAAACACAGGGTTTTAATATTAATTCTTCAATTCTTAATAATATATTACTACAAAATCAAACATGAAATTTTGGAAATAATGCGTATATTGGTTTATAAACAACAGATTACATTCACTTATACAAAGTTGGATTGTTTAAAAATACATTGCTGATTTTATTCAATGAAATCATCTCCATTAAGAATGTCTTGATGCGTTAGATGTTTATAAGCTTTAATGTTCTACTGGCTTAGTTGAGGTCATCGGGGAGGACTACAGCGGGGTTGACCTCGACTTCAGGTGCTGCGGGCTCGGGGAGGACCACAGGCTCAGGGATGATAACCTCAGGGGCGACGGGCTCGGGGAGAACCACGGGCTCGGGGATGACAACCTCAGGAAGAACGGGCTCAGGGAGAACCACGGGCTCGGGGATAACGACCTCGGGTAAGACGGGCTCGGGAAGAACCACAGGCTCGGGGATGACAACCTCGGGCAAAACGGGTTCAGGAAGTACCACTGGCTCAGGAATTACGACCTCGGGAAACACAGGCTCAGGAAGGACAACTGGTTCAGGGAGGATGGTTTCGGGTTGCTCAACAACCTCCACTGGATCAGGGAGGATGCCTTCGGGTTGTTCGACGATCTGCACTGGTGGAGGAGTAATGGGCTTGTCAATGACGACGGCATTAGAGGGTGCGTCAACGTTCACGATGATCTGTACCAGAGGCAGAGGATTAGCAGCAGCTACAGCCAGGACGGCGAAAAGAACAGCGATGGTTTTCATTTTTGTGATGGGTTTTTAGCTGAAACGTAAAATATAGATGATTAAAATACTTACAGTTCTTTTTAGCCGATGTACTATTCTTATTCCACTATCCTATACCACCAAGTGAGACAAAACGTACTCGTCAGACGGGTTGACTGTTTTTTGTTATTTGGCGGGCCATAGTCCATTCCGTCCGGAGTGACGAAAGGGCGAAGCGCGGCCCCATAACTCACCGTTTTCGCTCCTTTTCGCCATTGGTTCGATCACTAATACCGAGTTCTTTAACGACAGTAACCAGCCCGAGACGGATGGGTTTAGGATTTGATCTAAAGTTTAATACTAAGCCTCAAACAAAGACATTTAATACTTAGATATCCATACAAACTCGTCATAAGTCTGTATTTATAATAAAAATGTAAAGGAACTAAATCTCTACCTTGAAAATTTTTAAAAACACGCAAATTGTATTAGTATGGAGGGTATTAGTATCAATGATAAAAACATAATGATGATTTTCGGGATATTAATGTGTTATGGAAAACTCAAAAATAAACCCTATACTAACCTATCTGACCAGCATGGCATGGTAAGGTCACTCCCCTATTATGTAGGAGGCTCGAGAGCAGCAATAGGACGTAAATGAGCCGACATTAAAGTGTTAATTTATTCTTTAATTATGCTAAATCAACGAGAACAAATTTCTTGAAATTTGTTGCCATAACAGATCATTAGATTCGTAAGAATATAAATACAAAGTTTGCCGCGACTTGAAGGTAGTAGTAATTATCAAAGACCTAATTTTGAATGTGGTGCTACATTAAATCTATGATAATATAATCAATAGAAGCTAATCTATCAATAAAAGGAACTAATTTTACCATACAATTTGACCCAGACCCATTAAGTATATATTTTAGTAAAGATGTGTATTAATCCCATTTATTATTATAATTAGCAGAAGCTAAGCATTAAATATATAATGAGAAGTAGCACTGCACCTCCAATAAATGAAAATATATGATCAGACCACACTCCTTCACGGGGTCCACGGTGAAAGCATTTCATCGTGCAATAGACGCCAAGGAAATTCTCTTCGCATATTAGGGGCCCTTTCACACAATAATGTGTAATAAACTTTACTTGCCCACTTTAAAAATTACCCACCATCATCGCTATTTAGAATTCACTTAAATATGCCAATGAAACGTAATTTACTTCATTTAGTGACATAGCATAATAAGTGATTATGATTAAAAGGCGCAAGTAACCTCTTACGAGGAATTATGCAAATCTGTGTTATAATCAAAAAATCCCGAGTGTCCGTAAGACAAAAAGAAAGGCAATGTATTTTCAATCCGTTTGCAACACTAACAAAATATTTTTTTAAAGACTTGCTCTTAATATCCGTAATAAACAACATAGAATATACAAAAGGTTCATAGTTACTTTAAAATTTTGAAATAATAGAAAAGTTAAATGTGATTACAACTCACCTTTTTTTCACAAATAATTATGAAAACTATACTAAAAGTTCTTTTGTACAGAGTTTTTATATGTAACTGAAGTCGTAAATATATGCAATATCAGAGTATTATCAGATTACATTATTAAAATCGAATGGTTATCTTCTATCGTAAATCCCTTTCATAAATTATGATGCCATTTTGCCTCATAAGATATTATTAATCCCGTTCATGACGTTGTTATTATTCATTTAGATTATGATTTATTTTTACGTTTCTAAATGTCGTTATCTACTTTTGTTATTAGTAATTTCTAACGATGATAGAAATAGTTTCAGTGTGGTCATAATTACTAAGATATAGGAGTAGTATATCCGTGTACATAGCCCTACAGCACAAAAACCTAAAACTTAAACTTGTATAATTGCGTTAAGTTTGACTTTCTGTTACAAAACAATCAAAATATTCTATGTGCAGCTTGTTATATGAGATTGCATTGTTGGTACACATCAAATGCCACGGAGAAAATGTCAAACCAGATATGCAGTGCGAAAGTAGACAGAATGAAAGGTCGCGAAACCATGTCAGACCTATCACGATCAAACAGAACCTAAAAGCATCCTACATACATTTAAAACATCTATTACCATACCAATAGTTTAATTTGCTATCCCATTTTTACACCATCCACAATTAAAATTATTAATATTTTAATCCGATAATGTGTAGATAATGACATAAAAATAAAATATATCTAATAATCTTTTAATATTTCTCTAAGTGATTTTGATTATGCTATATGTAGTATTGCCATATACAACACGCGCAGTTTCAACCGTTCAGTTGTTATTGCCGTAGGAATACGGGCATAAAATATAACCTATTACACTCCCTTAAAGTTAGGATTAGAGGAAGTATTCACCTTATATTCCATCTATCTATCAATCTGTTGATGTCCCCTGTTAGGCTTACACCTCTCCGGTAGAGAATATGACATAATTACCACGCTATTGGTTGCAATAGAAAATCCATTAATGAGTTCTCCTTGAAAGTACCACCAGCCATTATGCTGGTGATTTCTAGGAAACTTTTAACACATTGTATTCATGATCCGCCATCACAAAGGGAGCATATACTATTAATAGTAGCTCATTTTTAAGGCGTAAGTTTATTTGGGTAAGCTACATAAAGATTTTTTTTTCTTTATTTTGGGGTGGGCTGTGATCAGCGCACCTGCCGTCCAACTCCGTCCGGGGTGACGAGGGCGACGCACGGCTCTATAACCCACCGTAGCTCCTCTCCTTCATCGTTGAGTCGATCACCGGTACCTAGTTGCTTGTCCTCCGTGGCCGACGCGACGGAATACCTTGTGGACTGGTGACTGGGACTGGTGACGTTCCGGGAAAAGGCGGTTGAAATCACAGGGTATCTGTGCTTTCAACCGCCTTTTCCCGGAACGTCGATCGCCGTGGCGCGGTCAGCTATATAATACGTATGCTACATATTTTTTATAAAACTAATAAAGTTTTCATCATCATCATCGCAGCCCACATACGTCCCACTATTGGGCTCGGGCCTCTTCCACAATGGGAGGGAATTTGACCTACTAAACCATGCGGATCAGACATGTTGGTATAGGGTTTAATTTCTAGTTTTCCTTCTCTTGCACAGTGCATATTATATCCCATAGTCGTCTTTTAAGACATCCACGGGCAATATAGAGAGTGGTGAATTATATTCTTACTCTGTAACCACACGGAAAGTTAATTTAGTTTTAGTCAATTTAAATATATACACTATATTAAATAAAACATATCTCATTTATATTAAGGTGCTAGTAGAGGTGCAATAAGGTCTAATAGTAGTAAATTGGGAGAAGTATTTTTTTTTATGATCGTACACGCCCACGAATATCATAAAAGATATAGTTGCCTTTTTTCGTATATCATACTTCATTATGATACCATATATAAGATTACTTATGTACTACTCGTGTATTAACACGAAGCTGAGCCTAACACCACAAAATATACTTTGTCAAGTTTGGTTCGTATTTATTCGACTACCGTTTGTGAGATCCTCTTCTTCTTCTTCTCATTTAATGGCAATGAGCTACAATAATATGAGCTATTGGTGCCAGTGTCGAGTATTATATTAATTATTCACGTCTTTAAGTCTTCGTCTTTCAGTCAGTCATTAGCATGATTTGGTACTGATCAAGTCATGCCTTCCCTGGGAATTTTGCCAGAATGTCAAAATGCACGCAATTCACTATTATATCATATTCACTATATTTCAGAATTTTATCCGCATTAAATTACATAAAATATCAGCAAAATTATTCAATATAACACTGTAAAACACTAAAATAATGAACAAAATATAAAAGCGCTACATGACATTTTGACATTCGCGTCAAAAGTCCGTGAGATCCTCTAAATGAATTCGGGCAAAGACTGTAAATCTTACTATTAAGCAAAGATTAAGTTCGTTCGGTAAACAGCAATGAGCTTGCTCGCTATTACCTAAACTTGACAGGACAAAATGTGAATATGTTACACGACCGCGTAACTTGTCCAGAATCATCATCATCATCATCTCAGCCTATATATGTCTCACTATTGTGCTCAGGTCTCATCCATAATGGGAGAGGAATTCACCTCCTACTTCACGCTGGTCAGACGTGTTGAAATAGGGCTTTGTTTCGATTTTTCCTTCTCTTGCACAGATGTTATATGCGGGTTATATAAGGGATATTAATAAATATCCCTCAGTCGTCCTTTACGACATCCATGGGTAAAATAGAAAATGGTGAATTGTATTCTTACTCTGTCACCACACAGAGGCAACTTGTACAGAACAGCAGAATTTTAATAGAACTTTTCTTTACAGCAAGCTTTTGCACTGATTTTGTGTTTAGAACTGGTCATTGTAGGTGTTTCTCTCATCTAGGGTAGGCCCGATCACAACAACAGGATACATATGGGCTGAGAGGAATATTGAAAATAACATCCCAACTTCTTTTGGTTTTTATTAAATTCTATTTATTTGTAGACCTTTGAAGGACGTATTCCTTTCCATTATTCATGTATTTATTATACCCGATTGACTTTAATTTTATATTCGTGACTAAGGCAGTAAATTTGATGAAATTACCTCGTGGGAAGTGTATCAGATTATTCATGAATACCGGTAACCTCAAAATACTATTACGGAAACTCTTCGTTGTCACTGTATACTTTTCTGTTAGTTCCAAATAAGAGTAGGTATATGTCATCTTCACCATTGTATATTTATTTCTTATTTTTTGACCACACCGTCATCATCATGTAGTAATGTTATATGCATTAATACAAGAGATGGTAAACTCGAAATGAATCCCTATACCAACACGTCTGACCAGCGTGATATAATAGGCCCATTTTCCTCCTACTGTTTCCCGTGTGGTGATGGATGAAGAATACAGTTCACCACTCACTATCTTACTCGTGGCTGTCGTAAAAGACGACTAAGGGATATATGCACAGGGGATATAAGAGATATGTGCATATCTATACCAATAAATAAAATTGGAGTGTCTGTTTGTAATGTCAAAATAATAGGCTTTTTTCATGCTCACACGGTTATTTGCACGACACCTATGCCTAAAATAGCAATTAAAAAATTTTTGTCTGTCTGTCTGTCTGTCTGTCTGTCTGTTTGCTCCAGGTAATCTTTAAAACGGCTGGACCGATTTCAAAAATTTTTTCACCACTGGAAAGCTATAATATCAGGGCGTAAACTAGGCTATATTTTATCCCGGTATTCCCACGGGAACGGTAACTACGCGGGTAAAACGACTATAACCTATAACCGAAGCGAAGCGAGGGCGGGTTTCTAGTAGTACATAAGATCTATGCAAAGGAAAACTCGAAATGAAACCATATACCAACATGTCTGGCCAGCACGGTATAGTAGGTTAAATTCCTTCCCATTATGGAAGAGGCCCAAGCCTAACCGTGGGACGAATGTGGGCTGCGATGATGATGATGATGTGGACGAGACTCGAGCCCAGCAGTGGGACGTATATGAGCTGTGATGATGATGATGGTGATGATTCTGTCGCTGTGTGGGTGTGATTTGATAACGAGGCAACATTCCCATACTATGGGGTCCCCCCACAACTTGACGTGCAACTACGACACTAAAGAAAAAAAGAAACACTCCATCGCATGGAGAATATTCGAAGTAGCCTTGGTGCTCGACGAGCATTGTTGGTTCCAGGAGTATTTCCGTCGACTTGCTCCGCCGCTTGTCAGCGCGGCGTCCGTCTTTTCTTGATTGATACCGAATGTGGGTGGACCCAGCGCTATGTGCCAAACGCACTGCTGTAGGCAAGGTTCCTGCATATCCAGCTGAGGGCTCTCTTGTGGCGTCCCCAGAGCGCCACGGTGATTAGGACGATACGTGAATACCGCACGGTGGTGACGAAGATAGCGTGCTTGTTGAAGACGCGGTTGGAGGGGAGTCTAAATCTCGCTCAGCGTGACATCATTGTCCGTTGGGTAGTCTGGCTAGAATGGCCTTGGTACGGTATTCGAATCGTTGAGGCTTTCTAGCCGGTGCTGATGACGTGTTTAGGTCGACGGCAAGGGTAGCTTGCCTTCTGACTTGTGCAGGTATTGACGGGGTACGGCTGCTTCGCCAAATACGTTACATAAGATCATGAGGAGGGAGAGCACACCATCCTGCCATCACTGTGATTACGTCGAGGACACGACGCCTTAGACGCTCGGTGTATGCCGTGTGGGCAGAACAGAGCCGTGAACTCGTCGCAATCATCGGTGCATACGATGATACGATCCGATCCCGGTAACTTGAGCGTCGCAGGCGTGAGTACCTGCACCTGATCCCGCCCTAGCCGAGGCCGGAAGCGACTGGACCGGGGAATAGTCCATCACCCACAGAGAAGCTGACTGTGTGAGGACGATGCCCCGAGAACAGCGTCGTCGGGGAGAGCCTTTACCTGAAAGGGTTTCCCGCCGAGCGGACCACGGAAGTCAAGAAACTCGGTACCGGGTGTCGGCCCAATGGCAAAGGAAAGGGAATACGGTGGCTTATGGGGCCGCAGGCCGCCCTGCCTGTTAACTTGGTGGTTGACCTTTTAGTCAGTTCTAACAATTTCTACAGATAAGTGACAATAAGGAGGTGGTACTTAGCATTTTAACCCATAACCATAGTGGGAATGCATTAAAGGTATGCATATAGGCATTTATGATTATACACTCATTTGCAAAAAAAACGGGCACCTAAGCAATGAACCATTTCAAATGTTAATATTTCTTTGTTTGATAATTATAGGTAGTTTTATCCACACAATTTGCTAAATTAATAAGAAAATAATCGTTTTCATCAGTATTTCATAAAATTTAGATACAATTTATGGGAAATAATGCTAAACCTCGCTAGTAGTGTATATTCGCTAGTAGTGCATATGCTCATGAAGTAAAAATAAAAAAGTTTTTTTGTTTGTTTTTCTTTAATAAAGTAAAAGCAGATAAATGTTTAGTATCGAGTGTGACCCCCTCTAGCTAAAATCACAGCTTGAATTCGTCTGGGCATGCTAGCGAGTATATCCCGGATACTTGCTTGCGGAATACGTTCCCACTCCGCAGTAATCACATTCTTCAGCTCTCTGATGGTCTGCGGAGCCGGGTGTACTGATCTCACACGCCGTTTCAGAACGTCCCAGACATGCTCTATGGGATTGAGGTCGGGACTTCGAGCTGGCCAATCCAAACGACGAATGCCGACCTCTTGCACATACGCATTAACATCGCGGGATCGGTGGGCGCGAGCATTGTCGTCCATAAAAATCGAGTCTTCACCTAGAGCGGCCAATGCGGGTTGTGCATGAGAAATTAGAACTTCCGTTATGTATCGATGCCCAGTCAGTGAGCCGTTTTCAATGAAGACTAACTCTGTACGATCCATTGAATTTATTCCTGCCCAAAACATAACAGAGCCCCCACCATAAGGTGTGATTTCTTCGAAACATGCCTCTGCAAAGCGTTCTCCTTGTCTTTTTAGCACTCGCCGACGTCGATCTTCACCGAACAGAGATATCCTGGCTTCATCAGAGAACAAAACCCTATTCCAATCGTCTTGAGTCCATGATTCACAATTTCTAGCGAACCTAAGCCTGTGAACTCTGTGCTCACGGAGTAATTTGGGGCCGCGGGCCGGGCGGTGACTGCGTATATTGGCAGCGAGAAGCCTCCTCCTGACCGTCCATAGACTAATATGCACATTTCTTACTTCTTGGAGGTTGTTCTTAAGATCCACATACGAAGATTTGCGATTTCTCAATGCGCGACTCACAAGAAAACGATCATCCCGTGGTTGGGTACATGGTTTTCTTCCAGAACCAGGCCTTCTCTCGACGGAACCAGTCTCCTGATATCGCTGCCAGGTCCTTTGGACTGTCGAGCGACTAACATTTAGCCTCCTAGCCACGAAACATTGGCTGCAACCCTCTTCAAGCAGCGCGATAATTTTGGTAGCTTTTACCACTTTATCTACCATTTTTGATACAGCCAAACAGCATTAAATAAAGCTTTGACAGTCAAGGATATGAAATTAATCGATAAAAATTGAATAAAAGTTATGAAAGTCGATGTTAACTTCTGGAACTTCGCGCCAAAAATGTAGGATAAAAAGGGGTTTTCTGTAAAAATGAACATCAAATGAAAAATTGAATTTAGAACGTACTTTTTTAAATACCACAGCATTTTTAAAACCGGCCAGTAACGTGTACAAACGATTGAAACCTTTTTGGTATTGTATCTTTTTAAATATGAATGAAAATCAAAACCGCCCGTTTTTTTTGCAAATGAGTTTATTAGGCTTACATATTATATCAAAACCGGATAGATATATTTAAAATGTTTTTTCCTTTATAACTGCAATAAAACCATATTGAATCAATAAAATCATTTGCAGTGTTACAAGTCATAAAAGCTATACAATAAAAGACAACTAAAGACTATATATAGTCTTTATAGATTAAAAAATCATAAAGATACTACACTCAAGGTTTGGTGATTATTGCGAGCGGATCACAGTAGCCAAAGAACTGGCGCTGATGGCAGCAATAGGTAGATAAGTGATACAGTAAATTATGAGGTCTCATGTTGACCTTCTGTCATCACAAAAGGTTTAGGTAATGTGAGAGGGGGTAGCGAAGTAATAGTTTGTTAAAAAATTATTACCTATTGCAAAAAAAAAACCGACTTCAATGTAGATAAATTTTAGATTTTTGTTGATTTTTCAAAAACCGCTTGTTTGATTTCGATAAAATTTTTATGGGACCATTTGAGAAGTATATTCTTTCCAACAAAAAAAGAATCATCAAAATCAGTTCATAAACGATGAAGTTATCCGCGACCAAACATAAAAAAGCATATATACGGTCGAATTGAGAAACCTCCTCCTTTTTTGAAGTTAATTAAAAAGAATAATGATTACTATTTATCTATGTCTAGAAAAAGCGGGAGCCTCCAATACCAGTGCTCCGTATCAGTGAAAAGTCATATGATGAGATTTATTTCCTTGCTCTATGGCATTCGTTGACTTGTACTGATATATTTCACATCCGCACACTCATTAAAATACTGATGTGAGTTGGAAAGCCCTCACAGACGCCCATCTATCTACTCTTATGTGTACACATGAAGTTTCTTAGGGTTGCTAGCAACGCTAGATAATAAAGTATAATATTATACATATTAATGCTTCACACCTCTATTATTACTAATGATATTGGAATCAGTTATCTAAACATTTACAACAGATTGTTATTTTTTCATGGAGCGACTAACTCCTGTCTCTCGTAATCCTAAAAGATATTCTAGAATTAGACCAAAATGGGGGATAATGGAATGCCTAATCTATTTTTATACATTGCTATAGATATTAATAAAAGTAGGCACCCGTAACTTAGCGTGTCCTTTAAGGTATGGATTTTACGTAGCTCTCTTTAAACATATTTCTTTTACATAGAAATCATAGATATATAATTAGCTTGGGGGTATTTTCTTTAACATTATAGAAAACTATAATTAGAAATTTACCGTTTAATACACTTATAAATACGAATATTCAGAGCTGTGGAGATTGACAGTAGTCTCATGAAGTCATGACAAGTCTTTTGGTCGTCTATTCGGGTATTATGCTATAAAAAAGATTAAAATATAAATAAATTTTATAGTGCCATGCATTCTTTGACTAAGAAATAAGCTAAAGTATGTAAGATGATAATATAATACTACTCCGTCACGATACGAATACATTTTATTTAATGATAGAATGAATTATATAGTCGACTGTTAGACCTATTATCGTATATAGACTATATAGAATAAATAGTTACCTATTTCCATCTTACACATTTAGCTTAAACTTGAGTATTATAAGCGCCTTTGAAAGGGTAACCCTACGTCCTATCGTATTGCGTGGAAACTGTGTCACGTCGTGCCTTCTCTCAGTAAAAGTACTTTCTTCTATGCGCTTTCGGAAACACGTCTAGAACATATTTTCTCGCCATAGTAACCTTGTACTATATGACATAAGGTGTAAAAGTATGTGTGCTCTATAATTTTAATTTTTATTATATATTTTTTTTTTATACATACCGACACAGTGATAACATGTTTCTCTGTGGTGACGGTGTATAAATTCACCACTCCCTATCTTGCCAGTGGATGTCGTAAAAGATGACTAATGGATATAATATGCACGTAACGTCTGTGCAAGAGAAGGAAAACTTGAAATGAAACCCTATACCAACATGTCTACCACTGACGACAAGTCACCCTGCTCCGGTGGTCGGCCCAACGACGAAGGCGACGTGGGTACGGGTGGGTTATAGGCCCGCGTGCTGTCCTTTCGTCGCCCCGGACGGAATAGAACGCGTATGCGCTTCCCATAGCCCACCCATAAAAAAAAATACCAACATGTCTGACCAGCATGGTATAGTAGGTCAAATTCCCTCCCATTGTGGTGGAGGCCCACAGTGGGACGTATGTGGGCTGCGATAATGATGATAACATGTACTGATTTATGGCATCTTACATTATGTTAACTTTACCTTATTGTAACGAGTTAAGAATACAAAGTGTTATTTTCAGCTAAAGAATCACTAAGATAATGGACAGTGTCACTTGCTTAACGTGGCGATTGTGATACTATGTAACTCTTTTGTCAATAAGTGGATGACAGATGGACTATATATTAACAGAATATAATTAGTTATAAGCTATTAACAAAAAAATACTTCACAATCTTACAACTAATCTGCACAGATTACACATATACTCCAAATTTATGGCTAACAAAAAATTACCTCCATGGGAATCAAACCTCGAATGCTAGGCATTAGTGTTTCTGATCTACTATTTCATCATCATCATCTTAGCTCATATACGAGTACGTTGTGTTCAAGCCTCCTCCATAGTAGGAGAGAAATTGACCTACTAGACCACGCTGGTCAGACGGATTCATATAGGGTCTCTTTTTGGCATTTTCCTTCCCTTGCATTCTTCCCGCTCTTGTATGCATATTTAATCCTTTAGTCGTCTTTTATGACACCCACGGGCAAAATGTGAATGGGGGTGGTAGATTTTGACCTTACTTCGTCACAGATTTACTACATGCTCTATGTAATCATTTATTTCATAATAGCCTTTAAATTCCATTATTCTTTACATATTAGTCTGTATTAAATTTGTATAATAGATTAAAAATATAGTATAATAGCAGTGCCCTGCGGTTTCACCCGCAGTTCCTCTTCCCGTGGGAATATCGGGATAAATTATAATCTATGTGTTATTCTGATATGTAAGCTATATTATTGTGAAGTTTCATCAAAATCCATTCAGTAGTTTTTGCGTGATAGAGCAACAAACATATTCACAAACTTTCGCGTTTAAAATATTAGTAAGGACTAGCACCACCCGGCCACACCCGCCCTCGCTTCGCTTCGGTTTCAGTCGCCTTTCCCACGTAGTTCCCGTTCCCGTGGGAATACCAGGATAAAATTTAGCCTATGTTACTCCCTGATATTATAACTTTGCAATGGTGAAGAAATTTTTGAAATCGTTTCGGTGGTTTAAGCGTAAAAGCGTAACAAACAGACAAACTTACTTTCGAATTTATAATATTAACTAGCAACCCACCCTCGCTTCGCTTCGGTTATAGGTTATAGTCGTTTTAACCGCGTAGTTCCCGTTCCCGTGGGAATACCGGGATAAAATATAGCCTAGTTTACGCCCTGATATTATAGCTTTCCATTGGTGAAAGAATTTTTGAAATCGTTCCAGCCGTTTTGAAGATTACCTGGAACAAATAGACAGACAGACAGACAGATAGACAGACAAAAATTTTTTAATTGCTATTTTAGGCATAGGTGTCGTGCAAATAACCGTGTGAGCATGAAATAAGCCTATTATTTTGACATTACAAACAGACACTCCAATTTTATTTATTGGTATAGATAAGGACCAACACTCATTTCTTTTTCTGTAGTCATAGTGCAAATAAATCGCATGAAAATATTTTTCCCTGGCATAACAGTAGCACGAATAAGTATATCAAAAAAAACTATCCGTATGTCTTACGACGTTAACCGGTGTTGGATACCAGGGATATAATATAAGCAAATATTTAATTATGTTAACATTTTTTATTTTAAACAAACTAATTAAAATTGAAAAGTAAATTAATTAGTAAAACAAGTAAAGTTGTTGTTGTTGTGTACTATTAATTACTGGTTATTATGTTGAAAGATCTCAGGCATTTGGGTGCTTATAGAGCACTGGCCTGACGGTGGTGGTCCTAGACCATTCTGTGACTTTAGTAGAAACACGCCCAAGATGACGGCGCACACGTACTTCGCACGCACCTCTCTTGAGAGAAGGCTGAGCCACCCAAACGTGATAGGCAATAAATAGTAGCCATATCAATCAAAGATAAGAGATGAGTGTAGACCTCCCCTACTTGCAAAAGTTCATCTCGGGTATATAAAAAGGATAAATAAAACATAAAATGATGTTATTTTTATTAAATACATCATACTTTACATTATAATAAATTATTAAGAATTTTGTACAATTCAGACCAGAAACTCGTATCAAAAGATACACATTTTGTAATATTCCCCCAAAAAACTGGATTTCCTGTCGTAAAAACTTATAAATTGTACTACCTTCATTGGTATAGGGTTATATTTAAATTTTTCCTTTCTCTAACATAGTTGTTATATGCGTATTATATCCCTTAGTCGTCTTTTACGACATCCACGACTAAGAAGGGAGTGGTGAATTGAATTCTTTTTACGTCATCACACGGATTAGACCTGTGTTAGTATCATAGAAATATTTATATATGATTTTAATATTTTCCTTGTTGTTCAAAGCTATTAATGTACTCTATATTCATCTATATATCTATCTAGATAGTATTTGAAAGCACTTGAGATTTAGCTCAGCTAAACAGCGCAGTACCACGATAAATAAGACGGAAATCAAAACATGTCACGATCGTTCTAAGAGCCACATCCTGTTAAATATACATTAGTTATATATATAATCTATAACTTATATGATGTTATACTTATAAACAATGATATATTATTCATTTATATAAGCTTTTATTACAAATATTGCGATGAAACTAGGCGTTAATATTAAAAGCAATTTTAGTGAGAAATTCTCAAAGGAATTTGTTTAGAATCTGCTCGTATATTATATCGTACAACATTTAACCATTATTATTTTTTAATATTCTCTTTTTTAAAAAGTTGACTAAAGATGACACATTAAATGGACCATTTTGTAATACAAAAACCACAAACGGTTAAGAAAGTTGATGCAATGGAAAAGAACAGCCAAAACTTTGGAAACGTTCGTATGATTCATGGAAACTTCGACTTGTGTGCTTCGAACTTATAACCATACTATCTCATGTCATTTAAATTCGAACCAATTCCTTACAGGTGTTTTGTAGAATGAATTTTATGTTAAGGCAAGAAATCAATAAACTTCAATTGAAAGAACTACCTAACAATACTACAAAAATATTGATTATTTTTACTGCGTTCGTATTTGGCATGCTATGCTATTTATAAAAACTTATTTGCGAACCGAAAAATGTTTATCGTAAGCGAGACTTGAACCCATATCCGTTAACACCACATAAAACATCGCAGCAAACATTTTTGATTCTACCTAATATACTTCTACCTAACTTCTACTACCTAATATAATGTACACTTACTTCTATATATATACTTACTTCTACCTAATCTTTGTAGATAAATATTTTGTGTACGTGTGTATGTCACTGAACTCCTCCTAAACGGCTGGACCGATGTTGATGAAATTTTTTGTGCGTGTTCAAAGGGATTTGAGAATGATTTAGATTCACAATTGGACCCGGTAGGTGGCGCTGCTATCGATTTCAAGGAGAATTCCTTTTAGTTTATTTGAACAGAACAACGTCTGTTGGGTCAGCTAGTATAATGTAAAATATTAAAAAATCATTATGATAATGGTCAATTGAAAATAATAATAATGGAATCCTGTAACAATATAATTGTCATCACGTCTTCGATTCTTTCAAGTATAATAATCGATTAAAGAATCTAACAGATAATATCATTCCAAAGAAAGGGAACTGGAAATACTATATAAACCCATCTCGCCAAAATGATGTGCTGTACTAATATCCGTCATCTGGGGCAGGCATGTACCTACTTAAGCCTCTAACATAAAGGCTGAAAAGAAAATGATGGAGAATAATAGAACATACACAGAAGCCTTTTCCTTTGTTAAAATTATTCAAAAAATAATATTTCGTTTTAGGGCCAAAATCTGTCTTACAAAAGCTCATATAGAAATATTCACATATCATACTAATATTATGAATAAAACCTTTTTGAGTATGCATTAGTAATTTTAAATTCAATTCCGCAAAGAGGTCCTTTAAAATTTAGCCTATATTCTAATTAATCCCGTAATATATGCAAAAAATAATAAGAACATATATTTCTACGCAGGATAAGTTCCAATTACAAGTAATATTTTATATACACATTATACAACGAAGTAATATCAAAGAACTTTAATAAATTTGTTTGTGTTCATAGCCTTTACGAGGTTAATTGTCCAAACTAGCATGAACTAAATCTACTTTACCATCACGTGAGAAATTAATCAAATACAAGCCTATTCATATTAAAAAATATGCGCAAAATTTATACAGCTCTTAAAGCAGAACAGATAACAGTTCTTTGGCAGACAATGTAATTCCACAGAGCCATTAAAATTCCTAAGTCAGTATTAATTCTTCTAGCTGAGTCAAGAATTAACTATCTAAATGTTATATTGGCTACAATCTCTAGATGTGCTGAATCCTAACGTCCGGTCAGTCTGAACTCTTTCGCCATAAACATTTTATTTGTTATTAATTAAATAGTGTATATGTTGGGCTTCCTATAAAACTAATCAGTGAACTAACGAAGTTGGTTCAAAGCATAAAATAATTGTTTAGAATGTACGGTCGCATCGATTTTCAGTACAATTCTAACTGTAGAGTTAGAAGCACTAGACAGTATAATCTGAACACATATTAGACATCTAGCAAAATAAGTCTCCCATACATGCTACCTTAGCTTAATTGATAGAAGACTTGGAACATGACCTTTGTTTTTAGTTCATAAATTTTATATGAAACATAATTTGCTTTTCATATACTCGTAGATCGCAAAACTCAGAATGAAATGACCCTTTCATTGGAATGTTTCTTTTATAGTCACTGTTTATTTTTTATTCTCAGGCCAGATATTACTCGCTGATAGATATAGGCCTTCTCCCTAAGTGAACGAGATTTTTAGCTTGCTATACCATATTAGCCGATTTAGATTTAGCCGAATAGAATTGTATACTGGGTTTTTCTCTTTTCGGAAACGAAAACTAAGGTTTGCTTATTTTACCTGACGCTACGGACCATCGCTAGGGAGATGCTCTGCAGCATCATGAATTGGGACGCGCTCGCCGCCTTCTGTGAGATCATCATCTCACCGAAGGAGGCGGCGGATCGTGAGCGAGAGGAGCCCCTCTTCGGCGACTCGGGCGATGCAAGCGCAAGTACTTGCGTCTGATGCCGCCCTAGCCGAGGTCACGGGTGACCGGACCAGGGACTTTAGTTCGTCACCCGCAGAGAGGCTGATCGCGTGACGGCGACCAACGTCCCGGGACAGAGACGTCGAAAGGTGAGGGTACCCGAAAGGGCTTGGAATGGAATTGGGCTAACCACTAAGGACAAGGAACTCGGCACTGATAGTCGGCCCAACGACGAAGGCTACGTGGGTACGGGTGGATTATGGGCCCGCGCGCGGTCCTTTCGTTGCCCCGGACAGAATGGACGGCGTGTGCACTGACGATAGCCCACCCATAAAAAAAATTAAAATTATTACTTAGATGATCAGAACTTAACTTCTTTAATATGACTGAATCTGAGCGATCCTCCCTCGCTGGCAAGATAGGCTTAAGAGTTATATTTAAAATTGCCAATCTTTTACAAAGGATCGTACCTGTAGTCGTCTCTTAAAAAACTAGTGGCAAAGTAATAACTGGTTAAATAATGTATTGCGACACTAATATTGTTTATCAAATACACATTTATTGCTTTCTATTTTTCTTAATATTCTCTTACCTCAGGTGTTACCTATTTCTCTACCCTTTTCAGAAAACACTACAACTTCACCAGCTAACTGTACTCCTATGTAATAGAAGGCAAGACTTTGCTAATGGTAATGATCAGGCGCAGTACGCAACTTCCTAATGCTACTGAGGGTTTTATGACGCCTACTCCACTTATTACTTATGGCCTGATGTTCGATAAATTCTTATAATCTCTACTAAGTCATAAGACATACGTCTTTTTTAAGAGTGGTAGAACCACACTGTCGACAGTTATCTGTCTACAGCCGCGGGCTGGTCCGTCCGGGGTAGTACCACACTCTCGCAGAAAATCGACCTCTGAGTAGTAGCGATTTGTTACTGCGCTTCGTTCGGTGAGCGAGAGAGCCGAAAGCCCAACTTTCTGAGGGTGTTTGCGTGTGGAGGTTTTTGATGGTGCCCTTGGTATCACCGAGCCTCAATGCACGTATTCACACTCCCTTCACTTTCTTCGCGATAGGCAGCGGCCTTGTAAAGGTCCATGAGCGGCAGCAACACTTACCATCAGGTGTAACTGTTTGCTCGTTTGCCACCGTTTGCAATAAAAAAAAAAATAAAAAAAAATGTCTATTATCTAACTAGGCAAAATTAGCTTTAATTTTTATTCTTGGTTGTATTAGAAACTTAATAGGTTTCTAGGAATGACGCGATTTTATCACTCTATGTGTATTTTTATTGCGGTATGCCACATACTGCGTTTTATAAGCCGCAAAATTTATGGTTGATCGATATAGTCAGATTTACTATCCAATAAAAGTAGACAAACATCTAAATGTCTTTAAAAAAATAGCATAACGTGATGGAATGTAGACGATATTAATGTGTTTTGGAATAGTCTCTCAAATTATTAGCACTGTTACGAATATAGTTCAGGTTTTTTGAGCTTTTATTGAGAATATGACATGGTACCAACCCTTAAATACTCTTGAATCTCACCTGAAGTTGCACAGATAATATCACATCAAAAGAATGTAAACTCTAAACAAAATCCTATCGAACGCGTCCGGTCAATGAGCTAACTATCATTCCTAACAACCGATAAATATTTTAAATAAGACGTTGCATAATATATGCAGTTATTGTACTCAGACCTTTCTTCGGTTTTCTCGAACTACTGAGCGATATATGGATGGATCATAAGACCATAGGCCATCAAAAATGCAAATTGTCATATGGGTTTACAAAGGACAAACGTACGCAAATTACCAAAAACCTTAATAACTAATTATTCTGATGAAATCTTAAGGCCAATGAGAAAGAAAGGATGACAATGTATTCTTAACCCGTCACCACCAGGTTTTTATTCTGAGCATTAAAATTTTGGTAGTCCATATTTAGCACTTAATTGGGCGTTCATAATACAAAGATAATTTAGATACCTATGTTAAAAATATCACTTCCGCTTCACTGCAAAATACAAGTATGATACATAGACAATAAAACTTACTTGTCTTTTATTGCAGATGGCAATTAACAGTTATAATTGTAGATAGACATGTACGTGCAACTGATAAATATTTATATCATTTTATCATCATCGTAATTCAGTATATAGTTGTCGTAAAACTAACTTATACAACATGTATAAGTAATCCCCAAAATCTTTATTGAGCAACCCGTTACCCGAAATGCTATTAAGAAGAGGTCCTTCGGCGTTTTATGTGTCTGGACTTGGACAAAGAGCCATTTAACAGTTTGGAAGGCAATAAAGCAGTTTTCTTTATTTCGGCAAGTATTATAGTTTCCTGAGACCTGCACGTGTCAATAGTTATATAGGTTAACGTGATTGTTCCTGGACTGGCTTTGAGTACAGTAAATAAATTATACGGGTTTTTTTGTATAAGGAATTACATACGATGATATTACATTCATGTTTTTTTTATATGATGTTAGTCAATCTCAATGGAAGGCTCTTTGGAGTGGATCTCTCGCTTCCCTCTAAGGTACTTGAAGGTAGTGATGCCTGTCTAGTTATTAACTCTCATCTGGTTCAGCATTATATTTGAGAATTATATTATCATCATCATCATCATCCTCATCATCCTGCTCTTATCCCAATTACTTGGGGTCGACACAATATGTCATCTATTTTGACACATTGCAAAAAGTTTCGGCAATGACTTTTATGACCGGCCGCCGGCCTGACGTCAACCCTCCTTGGGAATGTAATCGTTGACCCAAATGGAACCAGATGGAGTTGGTCTGGGTCAATCTAGAACTCTTAGTCGTCTTTTACGACACCCACGAGCAAAGCAAGGGTTGGTAGTATTCGAAGCCGCCACCACACAGCACTTGAGAATTATATACTACAGTTAATACTTACTAAACATCTTGTACAGATTCATCGTTACATCTCATGCAGGTCCCCCAGACTTCAGGCTCCTCCACAATAGGCGAAAAATTGCACTACTATACCACGCTGGCCAGACGTGTGAGTATGGGATTTTATTTCTAGTTTTCCATATCTTGCATAGATGTTATATGCATATTTAATCCTTTAGCCGTCTTTTACGACACTCACGGGCGAGAGTGTTGGTGCTTAAATTTAAAATTTGAATAAATAAAACATTCCTTAACTCCTTATAATGAAACATATCATTATATTATAAGAAAATTTTCCTTAACTCCTTATAATGAAACATATCATTATATTATAAGAAAATTTACAATATGAACAACTTAGATTCATAAAGTACATTAAATCCAGAATGATTATTTGCAAGCAGCATTAATATTTTTCTGATGTAAAAATCAAATCAACTACAAATCAAATGAGAGTCAGATAAAAAAACGGCTAAAGGATGCTAAAGGATTATGCATATAACATCTATTCAAGTGAAGAAAATTCGAAATAAAACCCTCTACTAAGTTATAAGCGTGTTAGAGTGACCTGTACGGGCCACCGTGATGAAATCGGTTGCCGACGTCCCGTCCCTTTAGGGCTTAAGGTACCCGGCTATGGGCTCGTTTGCCACCCCTTCTCGTCGCCTCAGATGGATCGAATGGTCCGCGAAGTATCATGGTCTGTCGCTAAAATAAAAGCGTGGTATAGTAGGTTAAGTTTTCCTCTATTACGGAAGAGGCTCGTACCCAGCACTGAGACGTATATGAGCTGAAATGATGATGATGATGTTGAGAGAATATTCAATTTGAAGGCACAAGCTTGACCAATATTATATGAACGTGAATAATAATTCTCAAACAATTACAATTGTTGTATACAATGTTACATCATTTTGCTTCAATGAACTGTTATGGTTAAACGATTTTTAATTACATGGCGGAAATTCATTACAAGTGGTAATATTTAGTTATTTGAGTACAAGGTTTTATTACATGCCCTTGGATAAGTTTTAGCGTGACGGACATTGATGTGATTTTACTCGCCATGGTTATTGTTTAAATATTTTTTAGTTTGATTTTCCATTTGAAATAGGACTTATGTATGTATGTTCAATACCGTCTTTTCTTTGGACGTATGTATGTTCAGTACCATCTTTACTTTAAGAACACCTGAGGCATATATGCAGGGATCCACTCGCATGAAGGCCCCGACAATTCATGGTATTCGCTAACACCATACCTATGGTGCTATTACTATTTTAGCTAAAGAGTAAGAGTTACCCGTAGTTAAGTCAAAACGGCATACGTCATCCGTCTTCGTACGTCAGCCTACGCTGGTATAGTTGGCAGGACAATTCAAATGGATTTTCAATAGGTGTGGGTTAAAGACCCGCGTATGGCAATCATTTTCCTCGGTACGGTGTCAGGACCGTCGAGGCCTTCCGGCCGGTGCTGATGGAGTGGTTGGAGCGGACGCATGGGGTGCTTTCTTTCCGACTGGTGCAGGTGCTGACGGGGCATGGTTGCTTCGCCAAGTACCTGCACAAGATCGTCAGGAGGGAGATCACATCGTCCTGCCACCACTGCGATTGCGACGAGAACACGGCGCAGTACACGCTCGAGGTGTGTGCCGCTTGGTGACCGGACCGGGGATTTTAGTCCGTCACCTGCAGAGAGGCTTACCACGCGACGGCGATCGACGTCCCGGGACAGAGACGTCGAGAGGTGAGGGTACCCGAAAGGGTATTCCGTCGGGCCGACCACTGACGACAAGTCAGGGTGACTGGCTCCGGTGGTCGGCCCAACGACGAAGGCGACGTGGATACGGGTGGGTTATGGGCCCGCGCGCCGTCCTTTCGTCGCCCCGGACAGAGTGGATCGCGCGTGCGCTTACCATAGCCCACCCATAAAAAAAAATGGCAATCATTTTTCTACATCTCAGTCATCATCCTTCTTTTTTTTTAATCACCGCAATTTAGTTATCTTTTTATTATATTTTCTTATCTGTAGTTTTAATTTTGAAAAGCCAGTAAAGTGTTATTAAGCTTCATCTCAGCCTATACAAGTCCCACTGTTGGGCTAAGGCCTCCTCTACAAAATGAGAGGGGAATTTACCTATTACCTATTGAATATGCTTAAATATGCAGATTACATATAGATGTATCCTTGCACAGGCAAGAGAAAGAAAACTCGATATAAACCCTACTTCAACGCGTTGAATAGTAGGTCAATACCCCACCAAGGGAAATGCCTTAGTCGCCTTTTACGACACCCACGGGCAAGGGAGGGAGTAAATTATTAAGCTCATAGTAACAAAAATGATTTGTTTTATTATTTAAACTATTTGTATCTTACTTGTGGTCCCTCCAAAGTATCTAAGGAGTCTGGCATGGTCAAAGACGGCCCTGTGTATAAATAAGTATATCACGTTACACCTCTAACACAAAATATTTCGGCTATGAAACATAAGTCTCGCTTAATAAATAGTGACCCTATTATAGCTGTCCGGCTCAATGCCAGAATCCATGCCTTTACTGAGAATATTTTGAATAAATAATAACGCCTGACCCAGGTTTTGAAACTATGAACTCACATTGACTCCTTATGACAATACCATGAAGGCAGGCTTAGATTTACATATTGGACTGATTGATTATGAGACGATATATATTTTAAATATAGATGTACTGCAAATTATAGTAGCAATACTAAGCCGCTTCATTGCTTAAATCAACTATGGGCTAATCAGTTCACTGTGTATTCTTGACTTGATTAAAATGGGAATAGGAAACACCACTCTACTAGGAAACTAATTATTGCATACTTAACACCAGATGTCATAAGAAATCTGCCCTTTTTTTTTTTTTTTTGTTCACGCTGTGGAAATGCATTTACGCACTGTCCCCCGCCAGTGACGGACGGGGGGGGGGCGTGTGGGACTCACCGACCACATCCGCGGCCGGAATACCCACTAAAACCACAGCGGCCCCTTCCGCGCTTTTACGGGGTGCCGGAGAGGTCGTCTGATGACATTCAATCCCCGACACCCCAACGCATGGCCGTCTGGCCACGTCCTGTCATTACTGTTCAGGGCGGTGGGAGTAGGTGGGCATATTGTCGCCTCCTCCTCCCGGGTCGCCGGCGACGAAGCGAGTCAGCAGACGCAAGCGCCTCGCGTTCCCGCTCCGCCACTTCCTTCCTTGATATGATGGCCTCACAAAATGAGGCCATCGACGACCAGCACCTGTCGCTGCCAAGCATCTTTGCGATAACGGTCGGCAGCGACAGGTCCGCTCCAAGTACCGCCGACAGGTCGTGGCGCTGAGACCCCCAGGCGGGGCATATCTCTAATATGTGACGCGCATCATCAGTTGGCGCGCCACACTCATGACATCCGGGGGTCTCTTCTCTTCTAATCATATGCAGGTACTTACCGAAGACCCCGTGTCCGGTAAGCACCTGCACCATCCTAAATGTTAGGTTGCCGTGCTTCCTTGTGAGCCAGCGGTGGAGATGCGGCGCAACCGCTTCCACAGTACCCCGCCCTGCTACGGGGGACTCCAGGTCTTCCCTCCACCGCCGGATAACCTCCTTTCGGGCCACTTCTTGTGCTCTGCCGAGTCTCCTTGCAGAGACTTGCTCGCCGTTGGCCCGCGCTGTTGCACGGAGCTGGTAGACCTCCGCCAACGCCTCAGCCACAAGTGGCCAAGGCGGATCGCCTGCCAGTAGCGTCGCCGCAGTCCAAGACACTGTACGATAACCCCTGATAGTTCTCACCGCCATGACTCTCTGCGGTCGACGCAGGAGGGCCTTGTTGCGGGCGGTGAGGGACTCCGACCAGATAGGGGCACCATACAGCGCCATGGACCGCAGGATTCCAGCGTAGAGACGCCGACAGGACGACCCTGGACCGCCAGTATTTGGCAGAAGCCTTCCCAACTAAGAAATCTGCCTACCAAGCATAGCTATTTCACTATTTGATCCCCCTTGAGAGACTCGTATTCAGTATTAGACATTTATAGGCTAGATGGGTCGGTGGAAAGGGTTTTATTTCGGGTATTCCTTCTCTTGCATAGATTTTCTTATTTTGTTACCACACGGTAAAAGAGTATATATGTCTAGTGGTAGCCGCTAAATTAGCAGCATTTATCAACTTAAAAAAAAAAAAAGAAAATCTTTGAATCAAAGACCTTGCGTTTGCAGTAGCATACTTATGTTGCGAAACTAAAAAGCCAAATTCTCTTATTTTAAAATTAAAGATACGGACTAAGAAATAAATTATTTTGTGTAGGTATCTTAAACATTTTTACAAATACTCAATGAAAATTATGCTCAGAATCCAGTCAAAAATTTGTAGAACACACAAAGAAATATTGTGTAGGCGTCGAACCCATGACATTTGTCACGAAATGTTGGTACTTAGGCAACTAAATTAATTACAGCCATTTAAAATTAATAATAATCCTCCAATCTGTAAGTCTTTCGATACTATAAAAAAAAAGGAGCTTCCCTTAAAGATATGTAATAATGTAAATATTAGGTGGATTACAAAAATTGGTTGCATTAGAAGAACGACTAAATATCAAATATACTCTTAAAAATATTCGTAAGGAAAGACTAGCTTCTGGAGGAGGAGATGCTCGCCGACATTTATCGGCGGGCGTCGGAGACGCGCGCCCGCGGCGGCATGGTCTCCATCAAAGAGATCACCGCCTGGCGGGTCGACGCCCGCCGAGAAGTCATTGCCCGTTGGGCAGTCCGGCTGGAGAGTCCTCGGTACGGTGTCAGAACCGTCGAGGCCCTCCGGCCGGTGCTGATGGAGTGGTTGGAGCGGACGCACGGGGTGCTTTCCTTCCGACTGGTGCAGGTGCTGACGGGGCACGGTTGCTTCGGGAAGTACCTGCACAAGATTGTCAGGAGGGAGAGCACACCGTCCTGCCACCACTGCAGTTGCGACGAGGACACGGCGCAGCACACGCTCGAGGAGTGTGCTGCATGGGAAGGGGATCGCCGTGAACTCGTCGCAATTATCGGTGCCGACCTGGCGCTGCCGACCATCGCCAGGGAGATGCTCGTCAGCGTCAGGAACTGGGACGCGGTCGCCGCCTTTTGTGAGGCCGTAATCTCACGGAAGGAGGTGGCGGATCGTGTGCGAGTAGAGCTCCTATTCGGCGATACGTTCCGCCGCCGGCGACTTGGGCGGCGCAGGCGCGAGTATCTGCGCCTAATGCCGCCTTAGCCGAGGCCGTGGGTGATCGGACCGGGGAATTGTCCGTCACCCGCAGAGAGGCTGACCGCGCGACGGCGACCGACGTCCCAGGACGTCGAGAGGTGACGTTACCCGAAAGGGTATTCCGTCGGGCCGACCACTGACGACAGGTCACATCTGCTCCGGTGGTCGGCCCAACAACGAGGTGACGTGGGTACGGGTGGGTTATGGGCCCGCGGGCCGTCCTTTCATCGCCCCGGACGGACTGGACCGCGCGTGCGCTTACCATAGCCCACCTAAAAAAAAAAAAAGGAAAGACTAGCTTCTATCCATATTTTAAATTTTATTGTGCTTCAATAAATACGTAGCAGAATTAGCAGATAATTGCATTTCCAGAATAGAATCATTTAAAAGAAAACCTTTGCAAATGCCTATTAATCTAGTAACAAATCATCTGGCTATTATTAACAGTCTTATAATACTTAATAATAGGATTGCTATTGACGATTTTGTTAGATGCAAGAGTAGATAAAACAATCGTATTAATTTATTTCAATTGAAGCACCTCAGTGTGTATCGATCTATAGAATAGGATAGGGAGTCAATAAGAGCAAAATTCTCCGCATAATAGCGTCTTTGTTTTAACCCTGGAACTACTTAATTTTATGAGCAATAATTACTACTTACTGTCTAATAGTATGTTTGACCATTTTCCACCATGCGCTCTAAGAATTTAAAATCTTGCTGTTTGAGCTAATATTTATGTAAAAGTACAATACTGGGCTCGAGCCTCATCCATAATAGAAGTGAAATTAAACTACTACACCAGGCTGGTGAGACGGGTTTATTTCAAACTTTTCTTCACGCATATGACATCTCTTAGACGTCTTTTAGAACATCCACGGGTAAGAAAAGGGGTGGTGAATTGAATTCTTACTCCGTCACTGCACAGATAGACACCATACAGAACTCAACGTTATTTCGATTTATATACTAAGAAAAATATCATCCTGCTATTTACAAAATATTTTTGAGAGTCTTACATCTAACTTTATAGTCTCGCCTTATAGAAGTTGAAATTTTTGTCGCTAACTGTGCACAGTTTAGGCATTTGCAAATCAAGCTTATTTCCTGAAATTGTATTTTATACCTTCATCATCGCAGCCCACATACGTCCCACTGTTGGGCTTGGGCCTCCTCCACAATGGGAGGGAATTTGCTGGTCAGACATGTTGATATAGGGTTTTGTATCGAGTTTTCCTTCTCTTGCACAGATGTGCATATTATATCCCATGGTCGTCTTGTACGACATCCACGGGCAAGATAGGGAGTGGTGAATAGTATTCTTACTCCGTCACCATACGGAAAAACCTTATACCATTTTATACCTCATTAATAAAAATAAAAACCAGGGCAACCTGAGATAGCGTAGACATTCACATTTTATGCTACTAGCATAGCGAAATAGTCTTATGTTAACCATGAAACGAAATACCATAAAAAGACGTAAAATGTATTTACCAAAACATTACGTATTTGTTTTAACATATTATCCATACTAATATTATAAATGCGAAAGTAAGGATGTTTATTTGTTTGTTTGTAACGCTTTCACGCTTAAACCACAGAACCGATTTCAAAAATTCTTTCACCAATGGAAAGCTATAATATCAGAGAGTAACATAGGCTATATTTTATCCCGGTATTCCCACAGGAACGGGAACTACGCTGGTTTAAGCAACTGAAACCGAAGCGAAGCGAGGGCGGGTTGCTAGTCTATAATAAAACCATATAACCAATATCTGCAGTCTTTATTATACATACATTTATTATACAATATTATCGTTTATGTCAGTCAACTGAAATAATAAAAACACACACCTCTATTAAATAAAAGTACTGTACAACATCGTGTATATTAAAATAAAACATTCTTGAGAGCAACCAGTATAATATATACGAAGACCATAGGTAATGCAAATTAACAATTGAGCATAACACGTGTAATGTAATTAAAAAAAATACGCTCATATAATTATTTTGAACATTAACATGTCTTTTATTTTGAAATAACAAATTAGTAAACGTATTATCTATTAATTTAGCAAATTCTGAATGCTTATTACTTATGCTAGTGAAGAAACAAATAAACCATAAAAGGTTATGAATAAATTTTATGCGAGTCATCGTCATCATCATTATCATCTCAGATGTAGTACGTCCTACTCCTCAGCTTGAGCCCTCCTCCATAGTAGGAGGGATATTGATCTGCCATACCGCGTGGATCAGACTGTTTCGTAAAGAGTTTATTTCCAGTTTTCTTTCTCTTGCATAGATCTTATATGCAGATTGCTTCGGCGTCTTTCACGACATCCACGGCTAAGAGAAAGGGTAGTAAACTTCATACTCCGTCACCATAGGGAATTATGCGAGTATTCCAAACTGTCCATCAAGCATAATAAGTATGGCAATATCTCCCTTTAAGGATGCCTAATACTGTAAGACTAATAGTTGAACCAACACATCTCAATTAAAGTTATTTTATGAATTCTATTGACGTCATCATCATCTCAGCCCATAAACGTCCTACTACTGGGCTCGAGCCTCATCCACAAAATGAGGGAAATAGACCTACTATTCCACGCTGGTCAGGCGGTTGGTATGGGATTTTATTTCAAGTTATCCTTAGCTTGCACAGATTTTGTATGGATATTTTAACCCTTAATCGTTTTTTACGACACCCACGGGTAAAATAGGGGGTGGTAAATTATATTCTTACTCAGTCACTTGATAATGAATTTTAGCGTATTTCTCTCACACAGATGTTAAATGGTCTAAAAAACAAATTTTAATGAATCTGACCGTTGAGGGAACTATGGTCTAACCCACTTTCATTTCACGATATTTTTTATTCCCTTTCAATTTCAAGCATAATTCTAATCTTCAAGCGTAATCTCGCGGAGGTTTTCAAAAAATCTTTAAAAAGTTTACCAGATTAATCTTTCAACCCGGGACGTTAAGATCTATAGTTTCTTGCTCATATTACTACATAAATAAGGTGGTCTTATTTTATTTTTTTGCTATTATAAAATTTAAAGCATATAGAAAATTTTATAAAATTATTACGTTTTACGTTTTACGTAAGTCTGGCAGCTCATAAAATTTAATAGTCAAATTTTATTGATTCCCCTAAATATTATTAGGTTAAATATTATGTAGTTTTGCTGCAATGTAAATAAATAAATAGAAAATGTATTATTAATCTCTAAAATCCGATGTATGTATAGGTGCTATAATGAATGAATCTCCTTTTCATTAATGCCGGCCGCCAGAAAAGACGGTACAGCAGCTTAGAATTTCACAACTTTTCAAGACACCTCGTTCCATACCGTAGAAATTTGCTTTCAAATATCCACCAAACAGATAGTTACGTACCAGACAAATAGGAGATTTACTTGACAGATGGGTACACAAACCGCTAGTCTTCACTGTAAACTTTTAACAATTTACTTTATGATTTGGAACCATTTAAAATATAATAAAAGTAAGAACAGGTCAAGCATGACAAGTGCGTTTGTATTTGCCACGCTTACTACACATATCTATTTACATATTAATAAATGTGTGGAGTCATTATAATTTCCGTTTGACGCCGGAATAAAAATACAATTCCATTTCCTCTTTCTTTACGATACAAGTAACATGAAAGACTTTTGTCGTCTTTGTAATCGAGTCTTTCAATGCCATTAAACAGCTCGATGGATGCCGCTAAGCTAAAAAGAAGTAAACCTCATCATGAAATCCCATAGCAACCCGTTTGTAAAACGTAGTAGAGTAAGACTACTTCGTCTTTCATTGTGAAGTGAGGCCAAATCCAATAGCGAGAATTATATAGCATGTAGAAGAAGAAGAAAGTCATGTATAGTATTCGGAACTCAATTATAATCCCACAATGTTAAAGCAGCGGTAGTTATTAAACTGTATTCTCATTGAGAGTTTTGGCACACGCGCTACTTTTTGCGTAGTGATTACCGATTAGGTTATATGTAGATAGTTACAAAGAGAAGGTGTTCTTTAGAGGAATGCGAAACTAATGTATTACAAACACGTGACCGTTGAAAGTAGCATTACAATCATTCACGCGACACGACGAAATCGTTCGGCTGAACTTTAATCGTATTTTTAAGATATTACGCATCTACAAGGTGGGTGTGGAGTTATTATTTTATGTGCAGATTTTCCTTGACTATCAGGCTTTTTGAAATTCAAATGAGATTTATTTAAATTTTCCATATTATCTTAAATTAAATCAATAATCTACCACTGGATCTGAATGTTTAAGTCGCTGAGAAGAACCAGTAAGAAGCTCTCTATAATTTTTAAATGTTTCTTTTAGAATTGCATACAATATATTTTATTAATAATAGATTTAGGCAATGATAGTTTAATAAATGGCCCATAAAATCTGTGTTTAGAGTTGAATTTGCGGTTATTTCTTTATTTTTGTAATGAGGCTAATCTCAAAGAACTTGAAAACCTGTAATAAATATGTTATAACTGCTTAATTAAAGTTTAGTTTCTTGTACGGGTTTTTTGTATCATTACGGATTAAGAGTACAATATCATCACTTTCTTTCGCGCAGGTGTCGCATAAGACGACTAATCAAACGGTCTTTGACCTCGTGGACGTCTGCACAATATCTATCTTGAGGAAGGCTGTAAGTAAAGTTATTATTACTTATCTCGTATACTATGGCACCAAATAAGTCACCATCTTAGCTCACATATATCCCAATATCGTAGAGTCAAAGCTCTTAAACAATAGCAAGGAAATTAATCTATACCTTTAAAGACGGTTTACACATTTAAGTACTTTTCACTATGATTCTATCATTGTTATCTTCTATTCCTGAGGTCATAAACATCTCAGTGTTGAATATGAGCCTCTGACCACTGATCAGACGATTTAAAATACTTATATATACTTTGATTTAAAATACCTATTTGCTGTATCATGGCGATAACGAATACTACCAGCAAGTGCTTCAGCCAATGCAAACACGTTGAGAGTAAAATAAAACTTTCTTTACAACAACCTGGGTCAACTTTTTATGATGTCGTGTGGTCAACAATAACATTCATAAGGAGGGTTTACGTCAGGCAGTCGGCCAGTTATACAACTATTGCTAAATT
This sequence comes from Lymantria dispar, assembly GCA_032191425.1. Classification (NCBI taxonomy): domain Eukaryota; kingdom Metazoa; phylum Arthropoda; class Insecta; order Lepidoptera; family Erebidae; genus Lymantria; species Lymantria dispar. The sequence goes on along the minus strand of CM063444.1, from coordinate 24,221,026 downwards.
TTTTTTGCAATATACATATTGCGTCGCACCCAAATAATTGGGATAAAATCAAAATGATGAAGGTTATAATGATGATTTAAAATACCCATTAATATAATTTCATATCAATTTTATAAACACATAGCTACTCGAGTAATATTTTAATTAACTGGAAATAAACTTAGCCAGCCAAATACTACTAACAAAGTTGTCTATTAACAAAGTTGCATGTCCTACTTGTCCCTATTAGCTGTTTCAACCAACGTGTCCCTACTTATTGTCTCTATAAAGCCTAATATTTGCTGCCAGGTCATACTTGACCAAGATTTGCCAATTTATTTTTCAATATAGATCCTGTCCCAATAAAAAACCAAAATTGCCAAAGCAAGCTGACTATAAAGTCCAACCCTTTAATGATTATTTTATACCATATTAGCCACTAGTAACACAAACAAGATTTGTTGCAGTTAATTTTTTTCTAACGTGTAATCATTTAATAAAATTATTCACGGCGATAAGAAAAAATCTATTCACGGTATACAACAATACATATAATTAATAATTTCTACAAACTTGGCTTTTGTGTAAAAGAAAGTATTGACGTTTTTGTGTCATGTCATTGGCTTAGAATCGTAAGCGATGGTTATTCAAAATATGAAGTTTAATTGAAAGCACGGACATAGCTACGAGTGCGGCGCAAGCGTTAGCGATGCGGTTACCGCTCGCAGACTCCACGGCGAAATTCGCCGCTCTCGCCCACTGATCTACATTTCACCTCCAATATGGGTCAATAACTGCCCACGCTCAGCCCCTCCGAGCGCGGCCATTCACCTCGCCACTCCAAATCATTGTTCGCCAAATGTATAGCGTTGTAGGAGGTCAATGCCCGCATTGGTGCGGCTGCTGTCAGCACGAGAGTCTTCTTCGAACGACACTCGACACGCCGACATCAGCGCAAACGCAAACATCCTATGTCCATTCGCTATGAATTATACATCAATCTACTATCATAAACAACTATGGTGTACATTTCACTTATACATAATAACACTATGCAATTTACTTGTTGTTTTAAAGTACCTAGTTCGTTATCACAATGGTACTGAATATCGAGTTTAATGAAAAATTACCCACCATGCAAAATTCTTTGAATAAATAATTATTTTCCTTCATCAAATTAGTACTAGGGTAATTGACGTCCAAATTAAATACCGTATTGCATCAAATTATGGGCGAATATTTGTATATAGTAAATTGGAAATGTTAATTGGTTCAAAAAACTGTCATGGGTCAAAATTTCTTCAGCTTGAAATATTTTGATATATTGCAACCGAATATAAGAGCATATTTTTATAAAACTGTAAACATTTGATTAACTAGATATAGTGCATTCCTATTCTTAGATTGTAAATGATATGTTATCTAAGGGGAAATGCTATCTGGCATTTCATTGTAACAGTTTTATTCACAGGTGCTGGTATTTCTAAAATGTAAATAAATTACCTGATAATTCAAAACAATTTACTAGGGTACAGTGAAATGATGTTTTGGAAATGCTCGACTGATACGCAAGCAAGCTTCTAAAGAACATACTTTCATCAAACCTATCTACATGAAACCTTGCTAATTTCACAGTGTGCCCTCATTCTCTAGATACATTAGTAATAAACTAAGATCTTAGTAAATGTGATATTAAAATGATTAAAGTAACAGATATCATATTAATAAATGCAGCTTCTTAAAAAAAATATCCAATTCATTACTCATTACGAATATCAATATTAGACGGATCACATAACAGTAAATATTGTAATGTTTAATAGTAATTTTTACTTATTCTCAAAATAATTGAAAAGCTAGAAATATTTAAAAAATAACATCAAATGGTAATGTATCACATGCTATACATTAGCTTAGTTTCATACTCAATATATTGTTCAATTCAAAGGATGTGTAAAATGTGGCAAAATCATTTTACCATATTTGATAAATCAATTATAACAGCATATTTTCATACTAGTAGAATACATGTAGTATAGCAGTTATTTTAGAAGAGCACATAGGCATAGTTCTCATACTACCCAAATATTGTACGCGAAGGAAAGTGGCTCGCTGAACGGACGCGCGCACTCGCTACACTTAAAGTGTCACGTTGAACTCTTACATAAGGACTCGCTTTGCTTTCCAAAAATATTATTGGATTTTTTTACCTTTTGTAGCAAACAATGCCTTTGTCACGCATCTACATGGCCATTGCAAAAGAAAGCTGCACGTTATTTGTTAACTGGTACCATTCAGTCCTATCTTAATCTTAATGTATTGTGCGAATAACGCATTCTAAGAACGGACCTCTGTTTTGAAATATTTCTATATAACAAATACAAAACATTTTAATTCTTGTCAGTTTATAACTGTATTTTTAATTCTGGAGAATATTCTAGAAAGTCTTTTAGACGTGAACTCTTGATACTTAAATATAAAAAAAAATGTGAGGTTCAAAATCTATTATTTCACAGTACAAAAATGTGTTGCTACGTTGCCATATAGGCTTTTAGAACGACTTACGCGCAAAACTTTTGTTATAACGAGCATCATTATTTTGGCCCGGGGCGATTATGGCATTCAACGGACAGGTTGCGCCGTGGCCCAAGGAGAAACATTGCTTGCTCTACATTTGTTAAGTTTGGAGCCGATGACTCCTCGTGACCGTGTCCTCCTTAGCGAGTGCTGCTTTATCTTACCGAATTTCTCTCTTCTGTTCCGCATCATCACGAACAAAAAGTTAAGACCCGTTTGGTGGAAACGCGGCCTAGTTGTGACGACGAGTTGCCCACATAGCGCCGTACAGCGCCCGCTCTACAACGAGACCCAAAACCGACTACTTTCGCCCCGTTCCAAGTGCTAATTATACTTGATGGGGGCAAAACAGTACTTATTTATATAGACTGTATCGCAAGTAAAGACAATAACTGCAAGAACCGTTCACTGATAACACTTTTTAAACCGTAAAAGTATTGAAATACACAATATAAAAATAAAAGTTTTGTTGATCATGTTACCACGTAATGATTTCGATATTATTATTAGTTAATATTAAAAATACATATATTATACTAATACACAGGTAAGCCTTTGTTTTATTAAAATCGGTAATTATAATTGAAGTATGCGTTATAGCCCATTTAGTTCTAGTTTAACGGATGTAAACGTGATTATATAGATTTTTAATTATAATAAAAAAAATGTGTTTGACATTAATTCATATCATGGTACTAGTTAAGAAAGGCGTTGAATTTTAGATTTTACTCAAGTATCACATCGAAAAAACTTGGTGCATTTAGCGACATGGCTTAACAGGTGAGAGCTAACTAGTCTGTGGTTGAAGCTTTCCATTGAGACATTACAGACAAATGCGTACGAGATCTAGATCCTTTAGTCGATTTTTACGGCACCTGCGGGAAAGGAAAGACTTACATTCTTAGCACGTCATCAAATAGATAAAATTGCATTACATTTGCATTTTTACATATAATTATCATGCTGGCTAATTTTATGAGATGCAAGTATCTGCCGCCAAGTCGAGCAAAAAAAAAGTCGAGCAATACGCAACACTGCCGTAACATACTTTTCTCGAAGCAATTCAGGCCATTTTCGACCCCCTATAACTTCATTGCGAATAAAACTAGAAGCCTGAATTTTTGCTAACCCAGCAGGCACTATGTTCGCACAATGTTTAGTACAATTTAATATAATATGTATTACTTGTGAGGTACATTGTGTTTTCATGCTATTGCCAAGTCATTCTGTTTATTTAAGACATAAAAGATCTTTAATAATGATATAGTCACTATAAGAAGTTGTTATTTTAGCTATTTACGTAATAACTTAAGAAGAAAGGTCCCTTAAGCAGGGACTGAATGAGTTAACCGACTTGGTATAACATGGATCTCACATCTTTGTATGGTAGAAGAACTCAGTTGCGAGGCTTGGCTTTTTTTTACAAGTTTTGTTTTTGATGGTATAATATTTAGATGTACAGCTACATGTATGGACCGCGTGTTGGTTATGTTTATTGGTTCCTTACTATATATTTGCAACATTCTACAGTACTATTAGTATCGAAACAGAATTCACTAAAATTTCTTTTCAATAAATTCTCAATTATCATCAGAAAAATTAGTACTACGAATTATAAAGCAAGTCGCATTATAAAGAACTAAAATTAGATGTAGAAATGATTGTTTATACTTTGGCTTACCTTTAGTGGTAAAAGGCCGTCAACTAGTCGTAATCATGGGTGATCATCTGATGCTTCCTTTAGGACGATATTCAACAGCGTCAGGAACTGGGACGCGGTCATCGCTATCTGCGAGGCATTAGTCTCGCGGAAGGAGGCAGGAGTGGTGGAATCCAGACCGGCCACGCTGATACGCTCCGCCACGGGCGCCTTGGGTGGTACAAGCAGATATGCGCCTAATGTCGCCCTAACCACGGCCGCAGGTGACTGGACCGGGGCCTAAACAGTCAGTCACAATATCGACAGACTATAAAAAACTATAAACATTTTATATCTGTAATCATCTATTGTTCTGCAGTCTATATAAGTTTTACTTATTATTGGACGTGAGGTCTCATAATGAGCTATCATATTCAACATCCATATATTGAAAATATCCATATATTGACCTACTGCATCACGCTGAGGAAACAGGTTGATATAGGGTTGTATTTTGACGTTTTGTTCGCTGGCATTGATGTTGTTTACTTCCATTAGTAGAATAGTCATAGAATTATATATTTCGGCTGCGCACTATTTTCCATAAAAAAAGACTGTAGCTTAGCTTGCGAAATCGTACTAGTAAGATTGTAACCACTCCAATGTCCTAATTTTAAGTTACTAACAGTCCGTAAAGATTCGGCCGTGAAGGAACCTTTGATTGTTATTTAATCTTTAAATCGTTTTTTAAAACACCCGCCATAAAAGAAATTGTAATGAAAAAAAGTAATTATATTCACGGATTATTCGTGAATAACACGAATTTTAGCTATTATTTTAAAATAGAAAAAATAATAATTTACTTGTAGGGATAAATCTCAAGGCTTGCTATCGAAACTATTGTATATATAATTTCATTTTTTTTTAGTATGAGAAAAGGCAGTTTAAAGCACTCAAGGATAATGTATATCCCTGAGTGCCTTAAACTGCTTTATATCTCAATGAAATATTTATTTATCACAGTAGATGAAAAACCACATAGGCGAAGCCACAAACAAACTCTAGTATAAGGTATGTCAAATGGTGATTGTGGAGAACGTCACGTGCGAAGGTTGCGCTTATTATACCTCGTGAACAACAATGACTATACAAATTTGCTCCGGAAAGTTTTTTTTCAGCTTAAAATGCAGTTTTTTTTTGCGATTAACGTTGGCCTTTAGACACAGCCGCAATATCTTAAGTAGATCTTGACGACCGACTTATCAGCCACTTACATTTAATTTTAGTACTATTCAAACTAAAAACTTAAAACTTTGCAGACGTTAAAAAAGGATCATTGCACGATCGGGTACTTGTTGTTTTACACTTTACAAATTATTTTTCAGAATCCCCGTTTTTTCGATTAAGTCGAACTTTCATGAGCGCCTTTAGCTAAGTACAAGAAAAGATTGTACTTTTTTGACCTTATTTCTATTTCACGGGTAGCAAAACCAACACATTTTTCAAGATAGACTATGCGTCCACACATAGCGCGAGCCGAAGACATGTATTCCTTATATTTAAAGATCGCAATATCGTTATAATTATTTATTTGTTTCGATGCGTATCAAGACTTAATATGAATTAGAAACATTTAGATTAAAAAAACCATTATAGTGTAAGATTTATCCTAAATATACAAAAAAGTTTATACAAAAAAGTCTGCAAATATGGAATACCGAATATTTTTTGTCGTAATTCTCTATATTATTTTCTTACTCGCCGTACGGTGAAGGGTTCAGAATACAATGTTATACACTAATTACTACTTATGCATGGGTCCCATAAAAATGAGCTGAGAGATCACTAAGAGAAAAGACAGCAGCATTCTCCTAAGAAATTTATAAAACCAACTACTATAGTTAATCTGCCTACCAATTACGACGATTATCCGATTGAATAGCCTATTAGCTAGCGATGAAGTCTAGCACCACCACGGTATGGGAGTCGCACACTGAACTTTTTGTCAACTTAAGATGTTTTGAGCAAGTTACTACCAGAGCAGCCTTCTAAAAATGAGTATTATCAAGCCGATATAAAAAAATGTTGCATTGGATAATCCACTTATCGATAAAGTTTATATTTTATGAACATTTATTCATGTAGATATTTGAATCCATACTAATATTATAAATGCGAAAGTAAGGATGTTTGTTTGTTTGTTTGTTTGTAACGCTTTCACGCTTAAACCACAAAAACAATTTCAAAAATTCTTTCACCAATGGAAAGCTATAATATCAGGGAGTAACATAGGCTATATTTTATCCCGGTATTCCCACAGGAACGGGAACTACGCGGGTTTAAGCGACTGAAACCGAAGCGAAGCGAGGGCGGGTTGCTAGTGTAGAAATAAATAAGACTAATCGTAACATTACGTCCAAAATCATTGCTATAAAAATATATAAATTTAATTACACCTCTTTATGGATTGAATGTACCACTCTTACTTGTTGTGCTATTAAAAATCATTCATAAGGTGAATACTCATTAGTGATTATGACACAACTACATCTCATTTCCAAAACAAGTCTTGACGTGCCAAAATTTACTCAATAATATCGTGTTATAAACGTATACTGCAACATTTTAGGCACTAAATAATATTGCTTAATACACGCAATACTTCGCCTGTAACGTTACTAGCGATATTTCCGTGATGCGAAAACAAAACTGTGTTTAGAAACAAAATTGTATTTATGAACATCAGACCCAATTTTAACTATGCCTAATGCTGATTTCCATGGAGCGATGGAGTGTTTGTCCGATTAATTATTATAACTTACCAATTGACCAACAATCTTTGGGATTGTTAATATCTTATTCCTTAAACTTGTTGATACGTTTGTATTTTACGGATAAGCTCATATAATCCACTACGATAGAATTTAAAGGTTTTTTTTATTTTCTTTGATAAAATGCGAGAGAAAAACCTTTTGAATATGGATTCAATATAATACTCCTTTAGTGGTCTGTTCAATTTGGAGCTTAAAACACTAATGTCGAATACAATCAAGTCAATAATTGATTTATTTCTTGTTACTTAAGCCGAAGTTCGACAATTTTAATATTCTACAAGCACCCAACTGACTATCATCGCACTACGTATTAATATAAATTCGTAATTTGAAAGTCGATAAACTTGTAACATCTTGCTTTAATGCCTAAACGTATTTAAATATTAAAAATAGAAATTGGTATACCTAATACGTCGGCATAGTAGATTAAATACTTTTTAAACATGCAGTTTTGATTTCCCTATGCTGCTAGTACAACTGGTAATAAAATAATTTTTAGATATAAAATAATAATAAAATAACTTGTCGATATAAAAGAATTAAATGTGTTGCGAGTCCCAAAATAACTAAAATGGTTTTTCAATACTGCCATAGGGTCAAACCTAAGTGTAATCTATGGAGACCATTGCAGATCCTGGCTTACAGAAGTTACAATGGTTGAAACGGCGGGATAAGTCCGAAAAAAAAGAATACAAAGTACTGTTATTTTTTAAAGTTATTGAAGATCAATTAGGTGTGTGGTTTAATAAATCTTTATTTAACGTCCAATACAATAAGTCTATAGTCCACATTACTTTAGAAACCCTCGTAGACCGTAGACTCGTAGTACGTAGACAATCTAAAGCTGCTAGTGTTAATAAAATTATGCTTAAGTAAAAAAGAAAACCACTTTCAAATAACACTGAGGAACAAAAAGCAAAAAGTTTTTGAAGTCATCACCTTAGGTAGAAGTTCGTATAAATTAGGTATTAGTTTATAGGAAGCACCAACTTCAAAAGGTATATTTTTTTATTTTTAGTTCCTCGGTGTATTTGGAAGGCGGTGTCTTTTTTACTTAAAATTTGTTTTTTTGCTTTTTAATGATAGATCAAATTCCAATCTAATGATCATGGGACCACCTGGAATACACTGTATCGGACAAAAAAAGAATTTTCTAAATCAGTCCAAGCGTCTTCGAGTAATCTGTGAACACATAAATAAATAAAAGATTCCGACGAATTGAGAACCTCTTCTTTTGATGTCAGTTAAAAATTTGCTTCGCAGCAATCTCCTTATGTTAATTTTATATGTACGAAATATGGTTTCCAAAACGTTATTCCCCGGTTACTGGCTTACACAAACTCGAACGTGATTTCCTATGATATAACACATGTAGCTGAATAATAAATGTTGAACTTCGCAATTTCAACTTGAATATTCATTTGACGGAACATATAAATAGTTATTTTAAAATAAAATGTACACAGTTTTTTTTTTTTTGTGGGTGGGTCGCGGTCGGCGCGCCTCCGCACCACTCCGTCCGGAGCGACAGAGGGGCTTAAGCACGCAACTCCCGCGACCCACCCAGAAACCACGTCGCCTTCGTCGTTGGGCCGACCACTGGAGCAGCGTTAACTTGTCGTCAGTGGTCGGCCCGACGGAATACCCCTAATTGGGGTACCCTCCCATCGACCGACGTCCCCCCCTCGGGGAGGACGTCGGTCTTTCCTCACGCGGTCGGCCTCTCGGTGGGTGACGGACTAATCCCCGGTCACGTCACCCGCGGCCTCGGCTAGGGCATAATGTACACAGTACACTAAGTATTATGAGATAGCGAATAAATACATTTGTAATATACAGTAGTAATTTGTATTTGAATAGTCATTACAATCAAACGTGTTTTGAAGCGTTCATGATTTAGATATATAGATTACTAGCAGTGCCCTGCGGTTTTACCCGTATAGCTGCCCTTCCCGTGGGAATATCGAGATAAATTATAGCTTATTTGTTATTCTGATATATAAGCTATATTACTGTGAGGTTTCATCAAAATCCATTCCGTAGTTTTTGCGTGTAAGAGCAATAAACATCTTCACATCCTCACATACAAACTTTCGCGTTTATAATATTAGTAGGATTAATAACTTTTATTATAATTACCATGTTTAACGTCGGTTACTATGTACGCAGCATCATCCCAGCTCATATACGTCCCACTGATGGACTTAAACCACGTCCATAGCGGAAGGAAAATTTACCTACTACACCATGCTGGTCAGACAGTTTGATATGGAATTTATTTCGAACTTTCGCTCTGTTACATAGATATTGTATGCATAATGTCATCTTTTACGACAGCCACGAGCAAGAAAATGTGTGGTGAATTATATTCTTACTCCACACGGCAATATAAGTATACTATGAGTATATTATATAAGTATATTTTTTTTTTTATTGGGACTAATCCCACCACACATTCCCACCATTGTAACTCCTGTAAGCCAGGATCCACAATGGTCTCCATAAATGACACCGAGGTTTGACCCTCAGCCAGTCCCGGGACATGATTTTAATTGTCTTGGGACCCGCAACAAATTTAATTAGAAAAGATTAAAGAGGAGGAGTTGGAAAGAGAGATTCCACTTCCCTCCCAGGCAAAGCGGGAGACAGGAAAACAAAATGACTAGTCAGCCAATAAGTAAAAAGGTGTACAGCTACGATAGCGCAGCAGTACGTCACCACGGATACAGAAGAGCTTAACGGGGCCTATATGTGAGCGTTAAGATTGATTGCTACAGTAGGTATGGCAGAAACGCATGAACGCACGGAAATTTTCTCGAGTTGCTACAAGGTCCGTATAGTATACTACCCCACAGGTGACTTGCAAACTGTCTAACATAAGGTTACGCTCGTTTCGCCAGAGATCGCACTCCCAGAGAATGTGATGTGCTGATTGTTCATACTCGTGGTCAGATGTGGAACATTGACATAATGGTGATGGTACGAGTTTATAAGAGATTTATATAAGTATATAATAAATCACCACTAATTTTGTATAAATAAGGTAAATAAATACCGAGCATCACTACATGCCAATAAAAACTCAAAAGTCCTACACCGACTTATGTAAACAACGTGGTTATTAAATCATTGTAAAGAAGCCTCATACTATATAGATGCATATGAGCTATAAAGAATGAAATAAATCTAAATAAACTCATCATTATCTTGTCCTCATCCCACGCTAAATGGGGTCGGCACAACATGTTCTTACCTTCTACAAACTTCTATCACATAATCCATCCATCTCTTTTTGAGTCTCCCACGATTGTTACGTCCATATTAATAACCCTCCTTGTCACGTGCCTTTCATCCTTCCCCATCATATGTCCAGACCAAGACAATCTCACGATCTTAAACTTCTCTATAAATGGTGCCATATCATAATGAACTATACCATCATTTTCATCATTGCAGCTCATACAGTCCCATTATTGGGCTCGAGCCTCCTCCACAATAGGAGAGAAATTTACCTACTATACCCACGCTAGTCGGACGTGTTTGTATAGATTTTATTTCAAGTTTTCCTTCTTCTGCATAGCATATGTTATATGCATATTTAATGCCGTCGGGCCGACCACTGACGTCAAGTAACCCTGTTCCGGTGGTCGGCCCAACGACGAAGGCGACGTGCATCGTGCGTGGGTTGCGGGTGTGCATGCTTACGGCCCTCTGTCGTCCCGGACGGAGTGGTGCGAGGAGCGCGCCGACCGCTACCCACACCCAAAAAAAAAATAATATGCATATTTAATACCTTAGTCGTCTTTTACGACATCCACGAGGAAAATAGGGAGTGAATGAACCATATATAATAATATTAAATTAATAAGTTAGATAAGTTTCCAGGAAAATGTTGTCGTTTTCTTATTTATTTTCTAGTGACCCATATCACTGAACTACTGCTAAATAAATCTTACGTAGACTAATATAGGTATGTAGCTTAAAACACACATTAAAATATTTACCTGTGACCGTGTAAAGTATGTTACAGTCAGTTTACATAGCGAATTTTAGCATCTTGTTCATAACAATATTGTCCTATGTTGTCAAAGTGGAAACTACTTATGTTTGAGGAACACTACATTCCAATTACTCCGAAACATTTACTCGTCATATATATCTATAATGAGTATCTGCTTTCGTCTCGTTGTCTTCTCAACTCTTACCCATCCCTCTACTGGGCTGGAACCTCCTCCCCAATTGGTGGAAAATTTACCCACTGTACGACGCTGGTCATGTTGGTATAAGATTTTATTTCGAATTTTCTTTCTATTGCACAGATATCATATGCACACTCTTACTCATATTTTGCGATATCTACAAGCAAGATGGGAGTGGTAAATTGTATTCTTACACCGTCATCACCCGGCATATCTTAATTAATTTACAAAAGAATGGAAGCTTACAAGACGGCCATAGAAGCATGATCCATCACATTGCAAAGACCCTCTAGAGATTTAAAATTTGAAATGAAACCCCTGTCGAGGACAGTTTGCACCTGAAATCGCTATGCTGCAACATAGGTGTGGGATATTGTTTACTAGGACAATTTCTGTCTGGTCCATAAGTGACCATTTTGAGTCTGAATGTACCTAATTAATATTCGGCAATCATATGATTAGCAAGCAATGATTAGGAATGCTTAAAAAAAGTAGACCTTTTTTTGTAGCTCCCGTAACCTAAGGCAAAAAAATATATGAAGAAATTAAATATATTCCATTTTGCCGTATGATATCTACTAAGAAGCAACGCGCAATTTCATCATGGCCATAACTTTTACTTTTTAAAATACTTTCTTGATTATCAAATTATTATGATCTCATTATAGTTACGGTGTGCAATACATGCGCGGGCGCGGATACGTCCAGTGTATGGCTAAATGTCGCGCACGCGGCCTCAGCACTCACAAACGGCCTTTGCAGTTCGGCGCGGTCGTCGACCTCCCGTGGGGTCGTTGACTGAGCCCGCATTTAGTTTTCACTTTCGTTCACTAAGGATAACTGTACCATATACGTCACGTACATGCCCACGATTCCGTTGACGCCCCGATCGGTTCCTGACACCTGCGAAGAATACATATTACTGTTGTTTTGGGCACTATACTATTCCGCAAATACCTACTGGAAATATTGAGGTCTTTAAACTTTAAGAGACATCGGTAACTTTTGCCAATTAAATTCTATTGGGTATCTAAACACGATGTGCAACGAACTAAGTTCATTCGATACTATATATTATGTACAAAATACTTTGATTAATTTTTAAGGTTTCTGATTACACGAGGACTATGAGTCATACCATGACTATGGATACTGTAAATCATGATGGAAATTAATTGTTATAAATATAATATTCGTATATAAACACAAGAATCGTAGTACATTTTAACTGAAAACACAAACCAACAACGATATCAAAGTAATCAACTTGAACAAATTTTTACATTGACCTAGGTTTAAAATAACTGTATCTCCTTGTACATATTACTTACAACGTAACAATAAAATTCAATAGAAACATAAAATGGGTGCAAATATTTTTTTTCACGTCATTAAATAGTTAAACAATCGTATAAGGTACGAAATATTCAAGCTATGTCCGTCACCTGCCTAGGCAGAAGGTTATTGCACTAATGATTGCCGATGTCGTAACTCGGGCGTTGGACCAGTGTCCTTTTGATACATTTTGGGTACAATTAGGTAATTTTGGCGAGTGGTGGGAGAGTGGCGGTTGTGACGGGGAGGTGCGGTGCGTGGGGTTGCGGGTTCGGCGATGGTTGCGCAAGCGTCGGTCGTCGACTCGGTTATGTCAGAGGCTTACGTAAGCGTCACCTCGCAACGCTCTCGGGGCAGGCGCCAATTGTAGCCCCGCGACCATTTCGCACTTCTCGCGGACTATTTGCGGACGGCGTCGATTCGTTAGCGCTCTGCACTCACACCTCTTGACCGACTCACTGCATTGTTCCTAAGTGCAACACGCCACTTGTTAACTTCATTAGTGCTAAATACTAATAATATACTCTTCAGTCGGCGTATTTAAACATTTATTCTATATAAAATATCTTTTAACAGAATAAAATAAAGATGTTATTATATATTAATTATTCTTTATAAATATTTACGAACAATAGCTGGTAAATATATATTTGAAAGCTAACTAACCTGATCTATAGGCATTGTGTAATGGCAAGCAACCTCCAATTAAGTTCAACCTTTCATGAATCGATTAGCGCTAACATCAAATCGTCTATTGTAGCCGTTGTTAGGAGCAGGTGTGCCCTAAAGGAGTAATTATGTTATATGGTTGCGGTCGAAGTAGAGAAGGGGCTGAAGCGGTTGCGTCATTGTGCGGAGAGCGGTCGGGCTCAACGCACAAGGTTGCAGAGGTTCAATGCTCTAGAAATACGACACCCGACCCCGGGCAACCGCATGCTGTGGACCGAACCTGTGCATGCGCATTGAACGCCGCTCACACTCCACGCGACTAGCGCAACGCTACAAACCTTCCACAACATGAAAAATGTTATCAAAACCTATCTCATTACGAACATTATTAAAACAAATATGTTCTTAATTAAGAGAAAAAAAAACAAAGTTTGATATTGAAATAATATCGAATTGAAACTAATATCCCAAAAATAAACATCAACGCTAAACCTAATAAACTGAAATATTTTTTTCTATACATTAAAATTAATTTATACATATATATAACCTCATACTATTCTCAAAATTTAATTTTAGTTATACTTGAACTAGTTTGTCTAAATGATGACAATTTTGTATTAACGGTATACGCACAGCTTCGCAGAGTAACCTTCAAAAGAGAGAACGTGGCGTCGTAAGCACGTCCAATGAGCCAACTCTTTTTTATGTAGTAGTTTCGTAATTTTTTTATAAATAATTTTGCCTTCGACCTTTGTAAGCCGCCCAATTTAACGCGATTGGTATTCCTGTGGCGGGCGGCGACGTGTACTTTTCGTAACTAGTGGTTCAGCAACGCGCGAATGTAACGTGATCACCATTACATTAAAGAATGGACTGCGCCACACACACTGTAAGTCAAACAGTTGTAATTACACGAAATAACCATAAATTGATATCACTTTCAATATTAATTGAAGCATTATTATTGAAATACACCAAATTAATATTGATGTCATATGAAACCTGATGTTAAAATATTAATTATAGCCAAACAAAGTATTATAACGAGCAATCTGGAATCAAAAAAGGGAGACCCTTACTCAACAGTGGTACAGATAACGGGTATTAAAATAAAAATAAAACTAAAAGAAAGACATTAATTATTGAAGAATTACCGTTGGTAATCACAGAAAATTATCGTTAATTTGAAATAAAAGAAACGTAATTTACTATATTATTTTTATATGACAAAATATTCCTTATGTATGCCAATAGCCTTTGCAAATATATATTTCAACAAATATGTATATATGTATGTACATAATGTAAATGTCACGCGAGTTTCTCGTGTCCAAACTAAGTAAATATTTAACTTAACAAGGACTTACTAATGCACTAAAGTAAAATTTAAAATCAATATTAAATAAAATCATAAACTATAATATACACATAGGTATATAAGAAAGTTGATCATCTTAAAATCTCCAAAATAATATGATTTTTTAGTCTTTTAACTGAACCGATAAACATTGATAATTTCTCCATTCACTTCTTTATTTATTCTAATTACAAGAAGGCGTAGAAAGCGTCGCAATGCTTATACAACTCTGTAATAGTGCACTTAAGCTACAACATCAAGGTTCGATTTGCCAAGTTGCTGAATCGCGATTGGCACTTTAACCAGAGTTCAGCGACCCCGATGGCCCGTTCTACGAAGATGTTCACAATTTTGCAAACTGGCGCCAACGTTTCCATGACAATACAATGTTGCCATCATCATAATACGACGCAAAATAACCGTAAAAGTCTTCATTAAATTATTGATCGCTTGGAGATTTTTACGATAGAGTAGGGTGCGTAAGCTGTGCCAGTATAGTGTTACCGGAACAACAGTCCATAGCCTTTCACGCACTTAATTTGGCAGGACCCCCGTCTCACCGCGCCTGCCGCGCACCTCCTCGCCTCAACACTGAGAGAAAGTAGCTAGCCTACGCAATGGTAGGGTCATTGACCGCACTCGAAAATGCTTACTTCTGTCAAAAGTGACACATTAAACGAACATTTCATATTCAGTGTGTGTGGTCAGTTTGCTGCACGTATACCGAATTATCGATGTGATTAGGTCAAACAGGCAATGTGGCCTATATTGGTGGCCACTAACGCTGTGGGCGGCCACGTAGGCCACTTTCAGCGAATCAGTTTACTTCTACGTAAAGAATTTGCAATAATACTGTCATATTATTATTTCGGCTCTATTACTTCTTTTTAATATACTAAATACCAAATACAGACTTAATCCTATAGGATTCTTAAAGGATTAAGTCTGTATTTGGCAGACTTAAGTATAACCAACAATTTAGTAAGTAAGCTTAAATATAATATTTGTAATTATCACTAATAAATGAAATTGGTTTCCGGAAGGCCACAAAATAATTGGCTTATAGAAATAAGAAATCAAATATACGTCATGTCCGCATATTTAGAATACGTTATTATCCCTTTGTTGCCTATAAATACCGCAAAAGGCGTCTAAGTGAATTGGTTTGTGAACGTCTTAAATCCAGGTTAGTAGCACAGATTAATAGGCTACGGACATAGGTTATAAATCGTTTTCTTATATGATTACTATAATTTAAAACTTGAAGGCATTGTATCATTTAATTCGCATAACTGGTATCTGATCACATAGAGCCCCCATTGTCAAGGAACGGTCCGACCATAAACCACCAAAAAAATTGCAATCTTGTTTGTTACTGTCGTGTAGAAAATTGTCACGCACTTTCTTGTATAGTATCTATATACTAGTTTTATTAGAAGCATGGCGTTGACAACAATCCCATCGGATAACGAAGGGCATGCCCCAAATCTGCACATTATCAGGGCCATCAAAGAAAAGTAACCGTATTAAAAATATAACAGAATAGTGTTCCACTAGTCCACAAAAAAAAACGCATGACAACGCGTACATGTCCCGAGGCTGCGTCAATTCGATAATGTAATACAATTTAAATATAATAATTTATAACTATTGTTATACATACATTCAGAATATAACACTGATTACTGTAATTATAGCTTTCTAAAATGGTTTGATTTGACACGAAGCAAAATAAAATACTGCTCGGTTCGGCTAATATTTTAGCAAAGCGATAGTACTGCGAATTTAAACATTCAATGAAACAGTAATTGGACAAAAAACAACGGCGTTTAAATTGAGACTGTTTGATTGAATGATTGAACATTTATTTGCAGAATATGGGTTTACAGTTAAATATGGTAAGGATCAATATACCGGTGGTCAACCAATTTGGGATATTACCTATATGATTATGATTCGGCATACCGTCTTTTCATTGCCGCGAATGGTTCGGGAATGAGATGTCCATATTAGACATCCAGGCCTATAATAAAAAAGGTCAATAATATGGTAAACTTAATCGCATATCCTACGCAAACTAACTATCGACGTTAATTTATTGTAGAGTAATAAAAATAATATAAATAATAAATTATTATTATAACTTTTTTTTTTAATAACAACACACTACTTAATAGATTTCATGTTATTTTATTCTAATACTAGATATTTAAAAAAAAAGGAAATGGTCGTTATTATTTCTGAATATTCCAGAAAATAGATGTTTTATTATCATCATCATCATCTCAGCCCATATACATCCCACTGTTGGGCTCGGGCCTCCTCCATAATGGAAGGGTAATTGACCTACTATACCACGTTAGTCAAATGTGTTGGTAGAGGGTTTTATTTCGAGTTTTCCTTCTCTCGCATAGCTGCTATATGCGTTTTATATCCCTTAGTCGTCTCGTACGATCACCCACGGGTAAGATGGGGGGTGGTGAATTGTATTCTTACTCCGTCACCACACGGTGACGGTTTTATTATATTAGAAATAAATGTTGTATTGATAATATTGGTTTTGAAATTACCAAAATGCAATGGCTTTTTTGGGCAGTTTAGACCCAGCTAGTTCTCAGCTGTTCGAAGCAAGGAAAAAGTGGAATGCAACCCATAATCTACCTGAATCTATTACTTGACTTCGGGGAATCGTCCCAATACTGTGAGGTGCCGGCTACGAAGACTACAAACTCTTACTCATAAGTGTCGACCTGGGCCAACTCCATCCGATGCCGTCTAGTTAACAATTACATTTCCAAGAACGGTTGACGTCACGCATGCGGTCAGTCATAAAAATATTTCTGAAACTTTTTGCACTATGTACGAATGAGGTAGGGTACATATTGCCTCGATCCCAAGTGATTGGGTTAAGAGCAGGATAATAATGATGAAGATGATGGATAGGTCCCAAGTATGATTATGCATACGTATACTACCAATATTAAAATCACTCGTGGGGGTCATAAAAGATAACTAAAATGTTCTAGATGGATCTGTACCAATTTCACCAAATATCATGTGGTCAATAATTGCAGTCCCAAAAAAAATATAATGACAAGCGACTGGTAATGACATTGTTTTGAAACTGGACTGGATACAGTCTGCATATACCGTCCAGAGCGACGGCAGGGACACATACAGCCCCGCCGTATTACCATCCACCACCATAAGAGTTGACCTCCGGTACCAATAATTTGGTGGTCCGACTGACTGTTACCTATTCGAAGAACCATTCTCTTTCGAAAAAGTTTGTTCAAAGTGCCAAAGCATTGGCCTCTCTGTAGGACTTACTGGTTCGTCCACCCGCAACCTCAACTAGGGCGACATCAAAACGCACGCAACCAGTAATAAAACTTAACTAAAATTGAATGTTTTGAATCCAGCTTTGTTAAATGAAGATAAAATATAAATTACAAAAATCAATAAAACAAGCTTTTATTTAAATGCTCTAAAACGAAGAAATAAGAAGACTAGTCAAGATAGAAGACTATTCAAACGAGTCCAAACTCGACAGTTTTCTCTCGTTTAGTTTAGAAGTTCCTATGGCCACCTTCCAACGCCATCTTGAGAACCTGCCTGTTATGTAGCACAAGAGTGCTGGTTAAAACTATTCAAAAGAGTCCAAACTCGACGGTTTTATCTTGTTTAGTTTAGGAGTTCCTATAGCCACCTTCCGTCGCCATCTTGAGACCAGCTTCATGGTACCATATTATTGCATTGTCACCCAAGTTACATAAGTAAACCAAATTTCAACCTAATCTAACAACAGTAAGTGGTTCTAATTTAACTCGTAAGATTTGTCCCATACTAACAGGGCAAGTTTAGTAAAAGCTTTTAAAAAATGATTGCACGGGTAGCGTAGTGATCTAAATATAGATCTCCAAAACCGATTATCGAGCGCTTAATCCCCATGCAAGACAATTTTCTGTGCAATCTTCAAATTATTTAATTGAGCCAGATGATAATGATGATATTTATGCCAAATCATAATATGATTAACGTTAATTGTGACTAAAAAAGTCCGAATTATTGATAGAAAATGCAAATGAGAAATATTTAATAAATCTAAAAAAACGTACACTTGGTTCGCTTTTATGATTTAGAGATTAATTATTTTAACTAAGTATTATATTTTCATTGAAAATTCCAAAGTACCTGCATATTATATTTACCCGTACACTTCTTTTCCTTGGACAGTGTACTCTCGCTGTTGTCTTCCACAATGAGACGAAAATACCCAATCATGGTCTTATAGCTTGAAAAATTGTAATACTTGCTGTCTGTCTCTTACAATGTTTTTCAGGGATACTCATAGGCGTCTTCGAGAAAAGATAAATGGTGAAATATAATACTCTCTATCCATCGCCACTCGGAGAATTTCATCTATTACATAAAAAATAAACATGAAGTTAGTAATTGTTTAACATTAAAATGATAATTTCTTGAATGTTAGTTTAACTTTTTCAAAAGCAACATCGACTTTCTTTTTCCTTTTTCGATTGTCACGACGTGGCTGGTCTTAGTGAGCGACTTATAATAGATTTGATACAATTTGTTATATTTACACTTAATCCCGTCCTACAGGATGATGACCAGGTAACATGGCATCGCATAGAGTTCCTTATGACCTCTCTTTCAAACAGATTACTAGCAATGTCAGCTCGGTAAGTTTTCAGATGCGTAAGTAGCTAGCCCCCTTAATAGATCTCGCTAGAAGTGTATCTTGTCTAAGATCGGCATGTGCAGTGAAAAGCCGCTCTTGAAGGCTCTAAACTCCTTGATAATTCGTATACTTGGGATTAATATGTTTTTTCAGAAAGAAAGTCGTGATAGCATTGACTCTATTACGTAAGGTAATAAAAAAGGTTACATAAAGTGTGGATATATTACGACCCCGCCTAACGTTTTAAAGATATACTACAAAAAATGACTTGAATGAACGTGTCGATCTGTCGTTAAGAAAAGTTCTCAAGAGTTTAGTCGCACGTGCGATGGAAAAACACAAGAAAACAAGGACACGCTGCAATGGTTCATTCAACCGGACATTATAATTCAACGAGCGCACTGTGATGAAACTACGCAAATCTTCATTATTATTAACAAAGAACCACGTTTCGTAATATTGGACCATGTACAGTATATCGTAGGGCACGTAGTGGGCCCTAAAGCAACCGAAATATGACATGAAGCAGCTACGCAATGAAATACGAGTACACACAAGCTCACTGAATACGTAACACGAATTTAATGTTTGCATTCCTTAGAGTAAAGTTTAAAAAACCCCATTGCCTGATGACGAGGTCAATCGATTACATTTGATGTGACATGTTCAAACTGCACGGCACATCTTTGATTTTTCAAAAACATAAATTATTATTTATCGATAGCCCAATCGGTGAAAAGAAAACATCGTAAGAAAAACTGCACATCTGAAAATACTTAAAAGATATGTGAAAATCATGCCTTGGAAAGCACATTAGGCTGGCGCTCCTAGCTGTTATAAATATTTATGACAGTCAATAAAAGATCGCAAACACCTTGAGTTGTCGATACCCCTTTGGGTTGCGGAAATCAAATGTCAGTGGCTCTATAGAATAATGATATTTTGCTACAACAATGTAATCAACATTAGAATAGCAAACCTATTCATAACTCCAAGCATGAAAGGAAGTCGAAACAAAACTTTTCTTCTTGTAGGGAAAATATTCGTGACCCACAACAGCCCGATCATGGTGAGGTTGGAGCAGATCGCAGAGTACTCCAAAATATCAAGCAGGCAACCAGTCACAAAATTTCACCAGATAGTTCTGCTTTTCTTGTACCAGTATCGAATAGAATTGGGCTCACTACGTCCATGCAACATAGATTGGTATACAAGAAGGTAAATGATGGTGTTTGATGAAGATAATGGTGACCAGTTATATAATATATTGCCGAAATGAGCTTTATTTATTTATTTATTAAACTTCATGCAACAAGTACAATGGCGGACTTAATGCCAGAGGCATTCTCTACCAGTCAACCATAGGTGATGCAGAGATGAAAAAACAGATAAATTCTTGCGAACTTTTAATTAGTGATATTATCAATCAATTTGTGCGAGGTGCGAGACGTGGCGTTAGCCCCACGAGCTGCTTACGCTACGCCTACGATTGGGTTCACCCTCGCCTATAGATGTTTCACATCAATAAAATGTTTATTTAAATTTAACTTTTTTTTTTTTTTTATTGCAAACGGTGGCAAACGAGCAAACAGTACACCTGATGGTAAGTGTTGCTGCCGCTCATGGACCTTTACAAGGCCGTTGCCTACCGCGAAGAAAGCGAAGGGAGTGTGAATACGTGCATTGAGGCTCGGTGATACCAAGGGCACCACCAAAACCCTCCACACGCAATCACCCTCAGAAAGTTGGGCTTCCGGCTCTCTCGCTCACCGAACGAAGCGCAGTAACAAATTGCTACTACTCAGACGTCGATTTTCTGCGAGAGCATGGTACTGCCCCGGACGGACCGGCCCGCGGCTGTAGACAAATAACTGTCGACAGTGTGGTCCTACCACTCCTAAAGCAATTTAACTAAACACAAAATATGTGCCTTACAAATATTATAGATTTATCTATTGAATAAGTTGTAAAAATTAACCTGCCGTATACGTTACTCATACATCTCTATTGCCATATGATCTAGTCTCATTTCGACGCCTTGACAACATGGATTGCTGTCGGGGAGGTCGTCCCCGCAAGGTCGATCTCTCCGTGTGTGACGGACTAATCCCCAGGCCCCACCCATGTTTTGGCCTAAAGAAACAAAAATAGTACAGGTATTAGGGTAGGTATATGTTTATAATATGAAGCATTTCCGTTATAAATTTACTCGAATCTGTTGAGACATTCGACTACAGAAATAAATCATTGCACGATTCACAAATGATTGTCATGAGTCTTCCTATTATTTGTGTCTATTAATTATATTTTTAGCTTTATAAAATAGCCTGTGGTCCAAAAATATAATCCTCAATGCAGAAAGCTATATTAAAAACATCATTACATCTTGATTTCTGATGATTATGCGAGTATTACACATTATATCTTAAAGAGTACATATATACACAATTTTGTATATTTCAAACGTATGTTGTAAAATACACTTAAAGAGACGCGCAGATAACATCAATACAAGAGAATAAGACAAAAGCCCGCAGTGATTCTCTGGGCTAGCCCGTCTAGCCGGCAGAGGTATAAGCCTATTTCTTAACAAATCTCTGTGAAGTCTTTTAGTAAGAGAACAATTCAATATCCTTACCTATCCGTCTCGTGATAATATTATAAACAGATGATGTGGAAAACTGCATTTTAGTGTAATAGGTGAATAATAGTGAAGAATGTGATGGAACACATTGTGAAAGAATAAAACCGAACACGACTGAAGCTAAGCATTTTACAATTTAATTTAACTTTTAATTATTAATAAAACCATCCTTGAATAGCCTTAGTAATTTTAATATGCTACATATATAGAACATTAAGTACATATGGGGATAACATTTTAATGGTCAATAGTACTGAGTTGAATATAAACGGCTCCTTTTATTAAAATGACTTCATCACCTTAGTACTATGTATCTATTTAAAACGTGTTTCGCGCTCATTGATTGCACAATTGCAATAATACATTAATTTGTACTGAAGCTGTGAAATATTGATTTTATTAAGATATTAAATAAATATGTATATAGTTTAGTTGAAGCACATAATATTGTCGTGTGGCGGGATAAGAACAGAATTCATCCTATCTTAGGTACCTATAGATTTCGTAAAAGACGACTAAGGCATATAATGTACTAGTGATGTAACGAATATTCGCATTCGCAAATATTCGCATTTCGCACTCGCATTCGCATTCGCGAAATTATTGCGAATGTTTATGCGAATATTTTTGCGTATGTAATTTTTTTAAGTAGGTAATAATAGTTGGTTAATATAAGAAAATCCAATTCCATTAATTTCTTATGTTTTTAATGCAATAAAAATAACTTAACCTCGTAATCACATTATCGGTCTTCACTTTATCAATTGGTATCATTTATTTATTTAACTTTAGGCAATGAAACTTAACAATCAAACTTATAACAATTTAAAAAACAAAACTATATACTAAATGGCCTAAATGCAATGTAATCAAACAAAAATAATCTTCTATGAATTTTTACCAAAGTTTAATGTTATAATTATCTTCTTGAACAAAACTAAAAATAATAATCTAAAAATACTTCTACAATTAATATTTATTTAACTTTGGGCAATGAAGCCTAACAATCAAATTGTCATAAGAATTTATAGTTAAAACAATTATATAGTTTATAGTATTTATAGTATAAATATAATTATTTTACATAATAGTTAACAGTTAACACTTTAAGCAAACAAGAATAAAATTAAGTATTTTACTTTAATAAAGCTAAAAAAATTAATTGTTATTAGAACTTGTGACACAAAATTTTAATGCAATTGAAACTAATAAAATTAAATTCTTCTATTAAACTTTTCTCAGTCTTTAGATATATTTTTAATGTTTAAATTATCAAACAAAAATTATATTCTTCTATAATAGACTATTAAATAGTCTAACTCTAAACAAACAAAAAAATAGATTCTCAAACAAAAATACTTCTCTCCCTTAACAAATCGGTTGTCTGTAAAGTCGGTTTACTGACGATAGTTGAACGTGACAACGTCATAAGAAAATACTGATGGAATGGTTTCATTTTTTAAAAGAAAATTTTAATTTTACTTGTTTGATAGATATTTTGTATGGATCAAGCCTTAAATGGAACGCCTCAGAGCGAGGTAACGCCGCATACGTCATGTTTTTTCGTGTGTGCAGCCGGCTCCATCGAATTATAAGACGTTGTCACGTCAAAAATAACAGTTAATTATATATATTTTTCATATTAATAATTAAACTTCAGTAGGGGAATATTAAACTTAAAAATTACTAGTTTTGATGCCTTGTTTGCTTCAAGTCTGTTTCGATGTGGCGTGTAAATAAGTCCAGCACCACTAAATATGCGCTCGCTGGGGACACTCGTTGGTGGCGTAACTAAATAATCCCGAACTACAGGAAGCAGAAGAACTACAGGAAGCAGAAGAACTACAGGAAGCAGAAGAACGTATCTTTCTTTATTCACTTGCCACCAAGTTAAAGGGTCAAAGTCATTTGCCACACGTTTATACTGAATATTCGCATTCGCATTCGCGAATGTTGGCAGCAGATATTCGCATTCACATTCGCATTCGAATGTCCAAAATACGACATTCGTTAAATCACTATAATGTACATATAGCATACAGCATATATATATATATATAAAATCTCAAATGATTCTACTAAACATTACATTCACGACTTCTTCAAATCATGACCCGCTCAACCAAAAAAAATCTTAACGCATTCTTTGATGCAGGGCCAGGAGTGATGTGAAAATTAAGTCGGCTATTTTGCCCAAAGTGCACAAAAAAGTGGCAAACACTTGCTTTAACAGAATACTGTTTATCCACTTAGCGACTGCGATCTGATGATATCTACGACTCAATAGAACAACGATTCTAGGAGTTAACCAAATGTAATAAAATGATCATAAAAGCCAGTACATTAGCTTAATATTCTCTACAAAGTAGTGATTTCAGTTATCTTACAGATTTTTATTCTATTTTAAACTTGCAGGTACTTCAGTGATGTTTTCTTTGCTGTTAAAATAAGCACAAAACATGTAGTTGAAAAGTTAAATAATCGCATGCATTTCGAACCAGAAACCGTTTCGTAACAATAGCAATGTTTGTCGCCCAATAAACTATAGCTCTTTGTTCAAATCAAAATCAAATCTTCAATGCAAATCTTATTACATTCTTAAAAAATGCAAGATTAACAATATTAATAAAAATTGTGCGAAACTTATTACTTATTTGTCACGGTTACATTATGCAGAATTAAAAATTACGCGGGAAAGGCCTTGATACGAATGATTTTATTATTAAAGTTATTACCAAATTTTTACTTATTAACGTAACTATAAATATATCCAAAAGTTTAGAGTTTATAAAAGTTTATAAGAAACGGAGTCATTCACATAAAACATAATTTTAATACCAAATACATATTTTTTCTACGTAGGTACGGTTCTAATATATTTTATTACCATTGATACAGGTTTTCTATAAAAAAATAATATAATTGATACATAAACCACATATATTGTTTCTTCAAAACCGATACTATTAAGATCGATCGATTGGAATCAATATAAACGTCCAAACCAATACTGTTACTGACCGCTATCATACATAAGTTACACGCAATTCGATTAATATGTTACCTATGCATCAGCTTTATAAATAATACAGTTTAAAAACAATGAACGGTACGCTGGTAGTAGTGTGGAGAAATCTAAACATCACAACCCTAAATAAACTGCTGTTAGTATGCATGCCGGAGCTACAAACGCAGCCAAAATCAAACAGCGTAGTGATGGTGTAACCGCGTGAGTGTGGTAGTAATGGGACGGGTTCGTTCGCCCATAAAATCGAAAGTGCTACGTTCACTGGGACAATGACCGACTCCTGCGGACAGCCCTGTCGGTTTCCTGTATCCAGGTCATCATCAGCAAACGTAAGCTGCGTCATCGAACTTTTGTTTGCTACGAAACGCCTACGCGCATATCAACTGATTTCAACTGCTACGTAAATTTGCTAATATTTTTTTAGGTATTAATTTAGTAAACTATTTTAACATCTTTAATTTTGAAGGAGTCAGAGCCAGTTGTGTTCTATGCCCAAAGACGATATCGAGTTATATCGAATAATATTTAGTAGATGCAAGATAGAATGAATGAACGCTTAATGGTTAAATGTTGACGTTTGAAATTGAGTTTTACATGTTGTTTCTTGTGGAAACAAGTCGTAATGCCTAAATAATTCATATGTAATAAAAATATCGATACATAACTAGAAAACAATTATAATAAAAGTATGTATTATATAGAAAATAGTTTAAAATTTAAATAAGTTCGGCAGCCATATTTCATTGACGTAGAAGCCTGATTTTCTTTTAAATACGATTAAAATAATTGTATTAGTATTAAATTGAGATTGGTTTAAAACTTATATAAGTTCGGCAACTATATTTCATTCACGTGGAAGCCGATTTTCTCCTGAAGGTGATTTTACAAAATTTATATAATACTTATGTATCAGGAACACTTAATAGTAATGGCATCAATAAAATCTTTCCCTATTTAAATATAAGTTAAATATTTTTAATCCTGTAAAAAGTAGAGAACAGTATATGTATTCTCGCTAAAGCAAGAATATGAACACCGAATAAAGCAAATGTAATCGATGTAAATGTTTGGTCTCGTATAAAAATCTTTAAATGAATACAGCTTTTTTAGTATTTTCAGGAGTTTATCAAATACTTTCTTATTCCTCATTCACTTCTAGCTATATTGAAGTTGTATTTCTTTTAGCGCATATGGGAAAATTGATAAGGGGCAATATTTACGATGCGTGCGCACGCCGTCACGAAAAACCGACACCCTGATGTAACTAGTCAACATTTTTTACGATGCGCAATCGCCGTCACAAATGTCAACTAGATAATGCATTATAAATAAAACTTTCAATGAATTAAATACCTTTTTTTTCTATTATTAGTGTACTTTTTAACCGACTTGAAAAAAGGAGGAGGTTTCTCAATTCGATCGTATATATACTTTTTTTATGTTTTTTCGCGGATAACTTCGTCGTTTGTGAACCAATTTTGATGTTTATTTTTTGTTGAAAAGGGTATAAATCCCAAATGATCCCATGAAAATTTTATCGAAATCGGAGCGGTTTTTGAAAAATCAACAAAAATCTAGAAATTTATCTACATTGTCTACATTATCGAAGGTGGTTTCTTTTTTAAAAAATAATTATTTCTAGAAACAGGATAACACGAAAGGTAAAATTTTAAAAGATCATGTTACGCCAAATAAGTATAACTTCTAACGTGCGTACATAAGAACGCACACTTTTTTTAATTTTTAGTGCTCAAATAAAAAATGTTAATGTACCTAATTCTCATAAACTTTGATAATCCTTATTTTACTACCTTCATCATACAATATTCTAAAAGAAGAACTTGTTTTGTTAACTTAACTTACTTGTAAGTAGGACTTGTTTTGTTTTGAAAAGCTTTTATTTAACTTGTAATGTATGTATGTATGTATGTAAGTATGTTTGTTCGGGTGGAATCTTTAAACTCAATTTTGAAGTAGATATCTTTAACCGATTGAGCTGAAATTTTGTAGTTTGGATGACAATGCACGATATGGTGTGTGACATCATTCTAAATCCAATATGGCGGACCATCCAAGATGACAGATTAAATATTTTTAATGCATTTCTACAATATGGGTATCAAATGAAAGGGCTTGTTGAGAGTAACTCGAAAAATAATGTGATGTCTTTCAAATCCAATATGGCGGATCATCCAATATAGAGAAATGGTAATTTTTAATGCACTTCTGCAAAATGGATATCAAATGAAAGGGCTCATTGCGAGTAAATTGAAAAGAGAGCTCCAAGCTGAAATAAGTTTTACGTGTGTAATTTGGCGACATGGGCGTCATCAGCATTGGTCTGCAACCTTTCTAGGAGAAGAACAACTCCAAAATCATACTCGGAACTGTGTTTCATCACGCACAAGTAAGCTCCAAACTGAAATAAATTTGACTTGCGTAATTTGGCGAGATGGGCGTCATCAGCATTGGTCTGCAACCTGTCTAGAAAAAGGACAACTCCAAAATCAAACTCGGAACTGTGTTTCGTCACGTACAAGTAAGCTCCAAACTGAAATAAATTTAACTTGTGTAATTTAGCGAGATGGTCGTCATCAGCATTGGTCTGCAACCTGTCTCGGAGAAGTACAACTCCAAAACCAAACTCGGAACTGTGTTTCGTCACGCACAAGTAAGCTCCAAACTAAAATAATTTTAATAATACGTAGCCTTAAGTAGGGTAAAAACATTAGAAGATCTCCTTATTGTAGAGCTGGACTGTTCGAAATTAACTGGCAAACGACCTTGCAACAATGATGCGTTGAATGAGATGAACAGACTGAGAAACCTAGCCAGCGATAACTAAAAAATAAAAAATAAAAAACCAAAAGAACTTTTTTGAAAAAGCTTTTATTTAAACGCTCTAAAAAGAAGAAAATATTTTTTCCTTAAAAATTTTAACTATCAACTTATAACCAAATTATAGCGATATAGTAGGTCAATTTTCCACTGACCGTAGGCTAGGCTGAAGCTCAGCAGTGCAAAGTTGTAAGGTGAGATAGAATAGAAAATCTACTTTAAATACATGTATCTTTTAAAAAGGGTAATAAGTTAGAAATTTAAAAAAAAAACAAGTTTTTATCTTTAACAATTTCATTGATTATTGTTCAAACATTGATTATTGAATGATTTGCCAGCATCCATGTTCGAGTTGCGTCTGGATGCCTAATAATACTTTTAAAAAGCCAGCCTCATTGTCCATGGTCAAATTATGTAGGTTCATTGTTTCCTTTATTTATACAATACAGAACGTGCTCAGCTTGGTTTTATTTTTACTAATAGTTGTGACCGCTGCTTTGTTTGCATTGATTACTTAAATGTTTATCATTTTGAAATTAATTGCTATTTTTCATCCTAGTTGTATAACATGCAGAAAGACAAACAATTTTAACATTATTGTTTTGACTTCTGTTGCTCTATTACAGGACCTACTCTCTATTTAGTTTGGACGGGTCCTAAAGTCTAGACCACAACTGAAGCGTGTGGTAGTTCAAAGAACCTTGTTATTACCTGATACTATCTTAGTTATGACTGCGGATGGTTAGACCAGGGGTGAACCGCTCAACCACAGTAATGGTACACTGTCTACGTTATGGGACGTCACACAGGGCGGTATATCCCAAAAAGTAGTCCGCCTGACCGCCATATATATTTATAGGAACTTCAATTTAATATTTTCTATGAGATTATGTTGATGTTAACTGGACTTCAGTGTCCGAATGAAGCCTCACTGTCAACAACTAGAATAATATATCATTTCTTATAAGATTATACTTACTACAGTAGGTACTCAAGGCCATTATCATATAGGTATCATTAACAAGAAAAATGTTATTTTTCTTCCTAGTAACTTCAGTAATGATATAAATGGGAAAGACTGGAAATAATTACAGATATTTGTTGAAATAGTAGTAAACAATTTTTGATAAAACTTTATCGCAATATTGTAATGAGTAATAATATCATAATCGCCACTCTCATTTGGCGGGTAAAATAAATAAAATAGTAAATATTAAATTCAACATCGTGCTTTTGCATTGAGGAAGAAAAACCGATCAGAAACGGCGCTAGATAGACCAATGACTGAATAGTGCTATTTAAAAAAAATACCAGTTCCATCCATCAGCTCGTAGATGCCCACTATTGAAGTCCATAGGCCTCCCCACTTGAATACCACTTGCATTCAACAGTTCCCTGCGAGTTTCAAAATGTCGTCAGCCAACCTAGTAGGGAGTCGTCCTACGCAGCGTCTTCCGATTCGTGGTCGCGACTCGAGAACCTCTTCCTCAACGGTTATCAGTTCGATGAGTGATATGGCCTGCCCAATGTTATTTCAACGTGCTAGTTCTGCGGGCTATGTCGCTTACACCCGTTTTTCTATGGATTTCCATATTCCGGCTTCTATCACATACATAAATACTAAACATAGCCCTCGTACGTTAAGCATACGTTAAGCAAATATGAACCTTTTTAGTAGGCCGTCATTTGGAGGGATTTCAGGGATTTCAGGTCATGGCAGGAAACACGCAGGGTCTGAAAACAAACCAACGCCTGAAAACAAACACTGGTTTGTTTTCAGACACGGGTTTCACTAGGAACGGGTGACCCTATGAATGACAGAATTAAACTCTGTAGGGCTTTTAGTACTGAATTACCGCCTGCCCCCAGGAGTTCTGTGGTAATTTCGTAATCTCCCGGCGCCTTTCCGTTCTTAATTGTTTCAGAGCTATTCTTATCTCGTACAAGCTGATGATCCCTTCGGTGTAGTGCCGAGTGAGCTTGAATTTGGGGTCTTGGACCAAGCCGGCAACAGGATTCTGGAATGATGTATATAACTCCATAGAACCTCTTTCGACCTCTCCCAAGATCTCATTCTGGTATGAAATAATAGTGCGTCGTCGGTCTTCAGTTTAGTCAATTTCAAAATACCAGTTAGGATTTACAAATTGATATATGTGAAATCCATACCTCTCCTCATCATTTTGGCTGCTATAATATTAATAATTTAATAATAAATAATTACCCTCAAGATCTGTCCTAATTTTATTTTCGTACTATTAAAGGTGAGTGTGTTTTTTTAAGAAGAATGACCTTTTCACAAAAACAAATTTAACCAAACATTTTTACGAACGTTAGGATTCAGACAATAGACATAGTTAATATGAACTTAATTCATCTTGTTCATCAAATAATTTATAGAATTTACAGCTATAAAATCAGTCTCTATTTACCAAAATATGTCTTGAGAAGTTCTTGAGTGACAGAATGCGGGCAGCAATTCCGCTAGGGGATCGTTGAGTACTTCTGGTTCTTCAGAATAAAGTGAATGATTGATAGTATTATTTAAACCACAACAAATCTATATCTTTAAAATATACTTAGATTTAAGTTAGTAACAATAATACTGAAAGATGACAAAAACTTATATAAAATGTGTTTTTATTCTTTTACTTATAGCTATTTGCTCATTTTCAACTATAACGTAAGTTTTTTAAAAATATAAAGTTTATTAACATATGTCAAAAGATGGCAATATTTATATTTTAATTGCAATGTTAGTTTTTACTTAATATTATCGAGAGAAAATAATGCAAAGGAAATAAGAGATGACGGACTAAAAAACATATAACGTTTAGATTGATTTTTTTAATGAAAAATTTCGTTTTGACATTTTCACTTATTAGAGAGAAAATTTTTAAATAGTATTTGGTATACATTAATATCGATGCAGTATTATAGGAGAGATATTATAAACACAAAAACACTTTCAAAATCACATAAAGATGTTTTCTTTAAAAACTACTGAATAAACATTTGTGCAGCGACGAGTTACAAATATATAATTAACACTTCGAACGCCAAGGGAGTCACAATACTATATAAATATCGCCCACACGCTGTCCCTCATGGCGTTCAACGTGGTAATGGAATAAATCACACCTACCCTCGGAACTACGATTTTTGGAGCTAATTACACACACATTCCAACCCCTATAACCCCTGTAAGTCAGGGATCCATAACGGTTTCCATAAATTACACCGAAGTTCGAATAAAACACAAAGGATGTTGTTTATCATGGGAATCTATCTCATAATATTTGACGCGCGTCGCTTGTACTTAGAGTACCTACTACGCTATTTATTTAGTCAAAATACTGCCATACATTCCTTATTTATTGTGGTATTCGCATCCAGTATGAAAGCATCTTGACGATGCCACATAATATAAAAGCAAGGCAAAAGTGAGCTAATTAATTGTTTTTTTAGTAAGTGAAATATAGGTATGTTACTAGCTGACCTAACAGATATTCAGTTCAAATCTAAAAAAAAGTAATATGAATTCTCCTTGAAATCGATCACATCGACATCTACCGGTTCCAATTATTAATCTAAACCATTCTCATATCCATCGGAACAGCCACAAAAGTGATCAAAATCGGTCCAGCTGTTTAGAAGGAATTCAATAGAAACAAACGAACAGAAGATTCATATATATAAAGATACTAAGTAGCACCCTGCGGTTTTATCCGCATAGTTCCCCTTCCCGTGGGAATATCGGGAATATAAATTATCGGACCTATGTGTTATTCTGATATGTAAGCTGTATTATTATGAAATTTCATCAAAATCCATTCAGTAGTTTTTGCGTGAAAGAGCAACAAACATCCTCACATATAAACTTTTGCGTTTATAATATTAGTAAAATATTTAAGGCCAACTGACTAAGGCTACATCATAAGACCTTTATTCAAACGAATCCAGAATAACAAAGTTTTGCTGTAAAGACAAGACACAAAGGGTGCCTTTGGGCACCAACCGACCCATCATGACAATATAATACCCTGATGATATGATGATATAATATCATGGACTTGGCATCAATGATGTGCAGGTATACCTATAATATTTATAACTAGTGTTGCCCAAAAAAGTCCAAAAGACCGCTTAATTTTTGCAAGACCAAGACCAGGACTGGCCCTGCAAGACTTGAGCAAGACCAAGACTGGGCCAGCAAGAGTCTCGCGGTCTTGCATTTAATTCAAGTCACCGTTTCAGCTTATATACGGTTGAGCTCGTGTCTTCTACATAACAAGAGGGAAATCGGCCGTGGCCGGAGGGGAATCGCCACGGTGATCGGCCGTGTTGTTATAGGTCATACATGTCAAGTTTTCCTTCTCTTGCACCGATATTATATATTATAGCCCTTAGTCGTGGGTTCGCAGTCGCGGGTAAAATAGGGGGTGATGAATTATATTCTTACTCCGTCACTACACGGCAAGTCAAATCAGTCTTGAGATATCCATCTATTGGCCAATCGATTCCCAATGTTGGTGTTGGCTTTTCAGAATTACTCTTCGGCAAGGCTTAAGGACAAAAATACCATAATCACGAGAGTGCTCTTGCTCATTATACATATTTATATATCCGTTTATTCAATAGCCCAACGACGTTCACTGTTGAACATAGAAATATGCCTACAATTAATCTACATAAATGTCCGTGTAGGGACAGAGTACGAATATAATTCACCATTCTCTTACCCGTGGATGTCGTATCAAATCGGATCGGGCAATGGTGTTAGGAACCCATGAAAAAAAATAAAAATATCGATTCGTTAATTAATTGAGAAACATGTAAGTTTTCAATTTTATCATCGTTTTTTCGTGTAAATTTGATTAAAATGTATAAAGCAATGATACTTAATCTACAACATATTCGTATTTTGTTTATGTTCATTAGAATTTGAATAAATCAATGATTACGTTTGCATAAGCAAGACAAACTTCGCTTTAACATAAATCAGCTGATCGGCCGATGACCATTGATGAGTCGCCTTTGTACCTACGTAACCATTGAAAGGTTCGCGCAAATCTAATACGTATTTATACTGTCGAAATTTTACATGATTACATATATCCTGTCTGTACATACCTACATAATGCATAAAATTTAAGGCATAAACTCTTAGACACACATTTTTGTAATCACTATAACTTTTACGTTATATGGTTTTTGTGTAATATACATTCTAATTATGATCTATGACCGTTGAACTACAACATACACGAACAGTTACCCCATAACCTGATACACCCTGTGTATATAACATATGTGCAAGAGAAGTGAAACTAGAATTAAAAGCCTATAACAACATGTCTGACCAGCGTGGTATAGTAGATCAATTTTCCTCTTACTGGAAGGAAGCTTAAGCCCAGCAGTGGCACTTTTATGAGCTGTGATGATGACGACGAATATCATACATTTTACAAGTATTAAAACCATAAAATTTTAAATCAGTTTTATATATTCTTGAATAAATAATATATTAAGAGCTACATGGATCCAGCGACCAAAGTATTTATATAGGCAATAGAGCAACAGGTTTTTTCAAGTATCCAGAGTATCAGTAACTAAACTGGTAATGCAATAGATACATACCACTTAACTTGAAGGGGAATATAAACAATTGCATTAATTGTAAAAATATCGCATTGATTATAAAATGACATAAAATTTATTGTATCAACTGCCTCGTGTGGTGACGTCTTAAGAAAATAGGGTCGAAAGTCCTGTCATAAGAGTAGTAACGCTGTCTAATGGAACACCAGGGGAATAGAAGAGTAATTTTCCCCAGTGGTAAGTATTGTATTCAATAGTGAACAGCTGGCTAGCAGATGGATAGATAGGATAGGATGCTATTTGATTAATTTAGTTGGATATTTCATTGCCATGATAAATGACTGTTACGTTATTCCAACTGCAAGACTTGCAAGACTTTGCGAGACTCTTGCTGCAATACCAAGACCAAGACCAAGCCTCGGGTGCGCAAGACTAAGACCAAGACTCGGTGCGCAAGACCAAGACCAAGACTGGTCCAAGTCTCGTCTTGGTCTTGCATTTGGGCAACACTATTTATAACCAGCTTTAAGCCATGGCCGCGGGGTAACAGAATAAAAATACCATCATTACGACCTCTTTGTCGTAGATAACGTGTAGTAGTCCAGTCTCTTATCTGAAGGCGACACCTGCCTAAAAGTAGAACGCAAATAGGCTAAGAAGAAGAAAATAGCCAAATAAGGCTAATAGCCAATTAACACAATAATACATATGATTTCAAATTCGACCTATAGCTCTCATATTTAAATATTATTCAGTTTTCCTCACCAAAAAATATCTTTAACAACTGTAAATATTCCACTAATCGATTTTAACGATAGCCACGTTACAGTGTAAGAATTTAGAGATCACTAACGCCAGAAATCCCTATCACTACACAGAGAATCTATTACGTGGTACTAACAAATTCTACAGCAAAATGCGTCATCTGCAAACCTCTTAGAGAAAACACGTGACGTTATAAATTTTCCTGTTTTCTCCATAAAGGATCTGCAAGTTCTTACAATTTCACTCCTCAGAGAACACCATAAACCACTGATCACGTTTACATAAACTTGTATAATATTCTATAGGAAAAATCAATCCAATATGTATGGTAAGAATACATTCACCACCGTCCCTTGCCTGTAGATGTTATAAAAAACAACTAAGACATATACTCGTTCCAACCATTTATTTTACTTTTGATACATGCTTTAGGACGTAACTGTTTCATTATACGCAATTATTAACTTTGAAACGAGTGAACAGAGAAATATATAAACTGCCCAATAATATTTATATATCTTAATTATTACCCACTAAATACATTAATATGCCGTAAATAGCTCTATTCATAAAATTTAAGTGATAATTCATTTCCGTTATAAAAAAAGTTACGTTCTATCGCATCTAGTGACAGGATCAAAAGTATTCGGTGCAAACTAATGAATCGCAAATAATCGATTACACTTATTTGCAGTTAAGTCAGCTGACAACTGAGTTTTGAATTGTTGTAATAGACAACACGTTAAAATTGTATCAGGGAGATATAAAAATCTTCTCATCATACCTATAACATGAAATAAAACAACCAAAATATTTTAATATTATTTTATTATAACGAATCGTCGGATTCTTCATACGAACTCGAATCGTCGCTTGAATCATCTGCAGTGTTTATTATTAACTCTTGTGTAGGTATGTTGTCAAATTCAATTTCCCGGTCCCAATCAGAGAATATTATATTTTTTGTCTTGTTGACGACACTCGCCCAGTTTTCAGGCGTCACACTAGCACATGCGTTTTTTAAAAGTTCAAGCATTTTATTTGCTGTGAAAGGAGGAGTTGTATTGTTTCTTGCGGCGTGTCCTTTGACTTGTGCCCAGATCATTTCAATTGGATTATATTGACAGTGGTACGGAGGAATTCTGATTACAACATGCCCATATTCTGCAGCCATTTCGTCGATGACATATCGTTTTGGCTGCTTTTTACTTTTTAATATTTTAAGTAATTCTACTTTTAGTAGGGATTCGTCCACATCTTCCCCATTATCACGAAGCCAGTTTATAATCTCGTGTTTTTTGTTGGCCTGTGTTGGCATTTTATTAATTTGGCGAGAGTGATAGGGTGCATTATCAATAAATATTGTTGATGGCTCTTCAAGTGATGTAAGCATTTCTCTGAACCACTTTTCATACACGTCCGCATTCATCTCCTCATGATAGTCTCCTGTTTTTTTTTATTTGAACGCTAACAGAGCGTCTGGTACAAATCCCTTTGTAGTTCCCGCATGGCAAATGATGAGGCGTTCACCTTTCCCCATTGGCACTGCAGAAGTAGAAGCAGCAGTATCGTCAGTCCAACCTTTTGGTATGGAATGATTGGCATTGAGCCAAGTTTCATCTGTGAAAACGACATTCGACCAGTCTTCTATTTTCTTCGCTTGTCTTAAAAATTCACAGCGAGACAAGGCTATATCACGACGTTCCATTAAAATTTTTCTTTTGTCGGATTTCTTATACAAGAACCCGATTTGGTGCAGCACCTTTGACAAAGAAGATTTTTGACCACGAAACAAGCCACAATTTCGTAGAGACGCTACTAATTTTTTCAAAGTAGGAATCTCTTTGCTTGTGTAATAATTGTATATATGACGACGAATAGCATCAGTATCAAAACTGTCAATTGCTGTCACTTTACGGGGCTGACGTTTTTTCTTAGGCGTAGATAGCTTGTTCTGTTCAATACCACTACTACCATAGGCTTCTTTAGTGATTTTCGCCACCGTTGGAGCACTAATACCTAATGCTGCTGCAACACGGTCTCTAACTTGGGTTACTGGTATAAGGAGTCCGCCATTGCGGCTTTCCTTTTCAAAAAATTCACGAAGCCGCAGCACTAACTCTCTGGATTGTCCTTTAAGCACCATACCTTTCGGCATTTTGCAAGTAAAATCTTACTGGGAGGAACGATACGCTCAACTCAATCAAAGTAAGAACAATGAAATCAATACGGTGGAATATAAATACTCAACACAGCGTATGAAAAATATGAAAGAGCACTCAGCGAACAGAAATGTGACTAGCACGGGAGTCTTGTTGTGAGTGACAGACAACACAACAAAATGGCGTCACCGGCGCGCCGTTCAGTGTTGCCAATTCGGCTTAAAAAAGAAGGGGTAGGCTGGATGAGATAATTAGTGATTTACTACCGCCGACGAGGACACCATTGTCTCTAAGTAAAGTTTGGAGCAGCGGACCCCGCTTAATGGAAAAATGCTTCATAAAGTTTTTTTCTTCAAAATTTTTTTATTTTGCAAAGTACAAAGTAAAATATTTTGGGAGGACTGAATTAGTGGGTATGCAAAAATTAATGTGCCCAAATAACAAATATATTTACAGAAGTGAAGTTTTTAAATAATATGAAATATGTATTTAAGCAAAAATAAAATATCCGTGTTAAATCAATTAAAAGTTCTTCCTGACTAAAATCGATTATTACAAAACATAGTATCCGTAATACATTGGTACAACACTAATTGATCAGAATTCGACCTGCCAAAAGTAAAATAAATGGTTGGAACGAGTATAAGGTATATTCAGATAAAATATACATTAGGGTGGTTCATTTCCGCAAATATTTTTTTTCGTTGCTCATGCAAAATATTAATCTACATATAGAAAAAATAATTCTCACCAAGTTTGAGCTCTTAATATTAATTTTAAGTACTTACAATTTAAATTTAAAGTTTTACCATTCAAAATGAATGTAAAAAAATCTTTTTTTTTTTCAAATTTCTAATGCTTACCTGGCTTTTACAATATTGCAAATCGGTTTGATGGAACTTGTGGAGAATTTCACGCTTTTCAAAATAGTCTTAGTGTTTTTTTGTGTAACTCGCACTGGTTCATCAGTACGAATCGTCAAAGTACAGTTTTTGAAAAAAATATATTTTCTTTTAATTTTTCGAACAAACTACCAAAAGTAGGAAGAAAAAAGAACTGACTCATAAAAAAAAGTTATCCGACCAATATTTGATGAATTTACACCCATTTTTATACCGGAAAATGTAAGAAAATTTTTTCGGGACTTTTCCCACCACACATTCCCACCACTGTAACGCCTGTTTGCCAGGATCAACAATGGTCTCCGTATAAGACACCAAGGGTTGACCTTCAGGAAATCCCAGGAAACGCTTTTAATTGTCTTGGGACCAACAACAAATTTAATTAGATAAGAAAAACAGGAGGAGTTGGAATGATTCCACTTCCTTCCTATGCAAAGCGGGAGACATGGAGCAAAGTTGGCTAATAAGTCAGTAAATAAGACTATATACAACTACGTGAAACGCAGCGGTACAGCACCACAGGTTGAACAGAACTTAATGGATCTATTTGTGAGCTTTAGATTTGCTTGCAATAGTAGATATGGCAAAAACGCCTGAACGCACGGCAATTTTCTCGAGTTGCTACAAAGTCCGTATTGTATATTACCCCAGACGTGACTTGCAGACTCTAACATGAGGTTCCGCTTGTTACGGCAGAGAATGCACTCCCAAAGGATGTGGTGAACTGTTCGTTCAAAATCGAAGTTGAAGGTCGATCATTGGCAAAATGGTGAATCTACTAGTTTAAAATATAATAATTTAGCTTTAGAGAATTTATTCTCAAAAAGACACAGGTTTCTTACATGAGAACAATGATTATAAAAAGTAATAACTAGTAAAATCAATCAGGTTACATAGCTTTCTTGAGCATTCATTTGATGTGTTTTAATCATATTAGGAATTTTTCTTGTATATAATGTAATAATTTATATTTGAACACATTAAATGAATTAACATTTTTATATATAGAGGTAGTTTATTGTACAATTGTGCCCCTTCAAAAGTGAATATACTTCTAAAATTCGCATTGCCGATGAGAAATTGGACTACATAGTGGTCGATTTCGAACAAATAAAAAGAATAGATATAGATGACAACTCTTTATTGATGAATCCCACCTTGCCTGCAAATCGGTCAGGAGCTCATCGTACACGACGGATTGCGGCGCAAAAAGTCTAGTAACTTCGCAAAAAATCTAACCTAGTGTAATATTCGGGCCGACCACTGACGTCAAGTCACCCTGCTCCGGTGGTCAGTCCAACGACGAACGCGACGTGGTGTTCGGGTGGGTTGCGGATGTGCGTGCTTACGCCCCTCTGTCGCCCCGGACGGAGTGGTGCGAGGAGTGCGCCGACCACAACCCACCCAAAAAAAAAAAGAAAAAGCCTAGTGTAATGTGTCAATTTGCCTCCTATTGTGGAGAATGCTTAAGCCTAACAGGGAGCGTATATAGGTACCTAAGCTGAAACGATGATGTTGAAAAATATTCCTAAGTATTTTGACTGGACTCACCTGGTCTTACCTTTACCTTACCTTTCAAATACCTTTTCAAATTATTGAATCAAAAAATCGCCGAATGTTATATTAATATGATGATCTCAATAGGTTTTTTTTATTCTTCAGCCTACATACTCGTATCAACATAGCCGTTGGTCAGGATCTTTATATAATGTAGGTGAGATATTTCGATTACTTTATTACACTGGGCGGAAGAATTATATTCTATCTTAGATTGAAAAATAACGTCAAGGCTTTAAGCTATGAACTGAATTATAACTTTTATTGAAGCGGTTAATAATGATAACCGATTGATAAGAATATCATCACAGCTCATATATGTCCCTCTGATCGGCTCGAGCCTCCTCCACAATAGGAATGAAATTGACATACTATAACCACGCTAGTCAGGCGGGATGGCATAGGGTTATATTTCGAGTTTTCCTTCTCTTGCACAGATGTTATCTGCATATTATAATCCTTTGCTCGTCTTTTACGACATCTACGGGCAAGAAAGGGGGTGGTAAATTGTATTCTCACTTCATCACCACGGAGATAAGAGTATATCAAGGTACAAAATAACAGTATTTTCCAAAATTTATTTACGTTAAGAGGCCTTTATGTAGGCCTTTTGTATTCACCATCCAGGGAGAAATATTTCTCGACTCTGTTCAGAACGCCCAGTTAGTTGCTAGCAAATAGGCTTTGTTAATTTAAAAGTGTCACGCACGGCTAATTTACGTAGAGATTAAACGTCATACGCTAGGCAACATATTTTACATTGCCTAATATTCAAGGACATCATAAATTATTACATACCTAGGCATACATATTGCAAATTTCGTATAAAGCAAAATATTGCAAAACCGTCTATTGACAATAGTTAATTTATACCTGTTTTGAGTACCTGTTTGAGTGTAGAAACTTCGAAATAAATTGCAAATTGAAGTAGTTAATAGTGGTTGCTTTAAATTTAAAATTTAAAGCAAACAAAACATTAATATTACTTGAACATCTTACACACTTATAAAAGATTTTGCTTAAAACACAAATAATATTATATTACGGCTTTTATGATATTTCGTTTTCATTTTTGCTCTATTGTCATTTCGTGTATTTTACAACTATCATGGTCGTCATCGTACTTTCTAAAGGTATTAAATGTATTTCATACCTACTTAAATAAAAAAAATATTAGTCTTTCCATATAGTAATAAGAAGATTTTATTTCGACTTTGGGCAGTGATGTATTCTGCTAGCGTCCCTTATTCGTCTCTTATAAGTATCCATGGGAAAGGAAGGAATATCGAACATTATTGCTAGGCCACCATACAATTTATTGTTTTACTTCTTAACATCATACAACAAAACATTAAATATTTTTTAACAACTATATTTCAGTGTCACGGTAATAATAAATTCGGTTCAAACATCTAACACGTCTCTTCGCCTGTTCAAAGAGGCTAAACAATATAGTCGATGAAAAATTGCTAGTTAAGTCTTTCAGGCGCTTTGTTGTCTGGCTGTTATTGCAACTGCACTACACTGAAGACATTGATTGCATATAATATAATATTCTTTTTCAAGAGTGGTGTTGTTATTATATGTAAGAAAGAAATTTGATTTCACTGCACAGGTAAAGCAGTATCTGAGTATTTCACTTGCAGTTTTCATGATAATTCAAGACACTTCTTTGTGCGTTCCACGAAATAATCTGGTAATTATGTCCGTTAATTGTACGCCAGTAATATCCACTAGACGTATATAATATCCCTTGGTACAGGTTAAATAAAACATTCTAACAATTGTAAAGCAATTCATGATCGAAAACGTATTATGCATAGGTATATAAAAAATCAGTAGATAAATTTAAAAAACATTCGTTTCAACAGTCATGAAAATACTCTGAAAAAAGACAAAGAACAAATCCATAGCACTCGTCTCAAAAAAAATCCTACTAATATTTTAAACGCGAAAGTTTGTATGCGAGAATGTTTGTAGCTCTTTCACGCACTACTGGATGGATTTTGATGAAATTTCACAATAATCCAGCTTACATGTCAGAATAACACATAGGCTACAATTTATCCCGATATTCCCACGGGAAGGGGCACTATGCGGGTAAAACCGTAGGGCGCTGCCAGTCAATATTAAGTCTTGCAGAGATATGCCAATGAATAAGTATAAATATCTGGTTGAACGAGCTTCGCTCGGAATATTTTTATAGAATTTATTTAGATATATTAATAAAAACTAAAAATTATATAAAAAAATTACAAAAAGAGAATAATAATAACACCGAGATTCGAACCGACGCTGTTTGGATGCTACAAAACTCAAAACTGAAACCGGCCGTCCCGAAATTTAAATTCATATTCTTTTAAAATTTAATGTCATTTATTGTTATGCTAAAAACACCGACAAAAGAACATTTTCTATAAATAAAACCTAGCTAGATCGATTTTTTGGACCCGAATCCTCTAGTATGCCAAGTTTCAACAAAATCGTTGGAGCCGTTTCCGAGATCCTGAATATATATATATATATATATATACGAGCAATTCTTGTATATATATATATATATATATATATATATATATATATATATACAAGAATTGCTCGTTTAAAGATATAAGATAAAACTATCAAGATTTTGCAGAAAAGGATTTTACAAGATTTCAGAATATCTAGATGGTAATACAGAATGGTTATGAAATGTAAATTTTACAACACATGTGACGAACGGACCATGAACGCTGCGAAGTGTTCGGAACGTCGGGCAATCAAAAATCAAATACAAACGCGATAAAATCCGTAGTTTTATTTAAAACTAGCAACCCGCTCTCGCTTCGCTTCGGTTTTAGTCGTTTTACCCGTGTAGTTCCCGTTCCCGTGGGAATACCAGGATAAAATATAGCCTAGTTTACGCGCTGATATTATAGCTTTCCATTGGCTAAAGACTTTTTGAAATGGGTCCAGCTGTTTGAAGATTAACAGGAACAAACAGACAGACAGACAGACAGAAAAAAAAATATAAAATGATTTTTAGGCATGTGTATAGTGCAAATAACCGTGTGAGCATGAAAAAATCCTATTATTTTGACATTACAAACAGACACTTCAATTTTATTTATTGGTATAGATGTGTAATACTCGCGTAAACATCAGGAGTCATTATGAATATTAATTAGTTTAATTCACAGACACACTATTTAATATTATTAACTCCGACACAAAAAGAGAGGTGGTATGAGTTGGACGTTAATGTCTGTATGTGTGTGTGTTTGTCTGTGGCTTCGTAGCTCTTAAACGGATGGACCGATAACAATGCGGTTTTCCCTTAGCGTGGTTCTTAGCTATGTTTGATTAATATCGGTAGTAGCTCTTTGCCAACATGATGTAATGGCGTATGTTTACTCAATTAAGTGCTTATTTATTTTTTTTTTTGGCGTGGGCTGAGGTCGGCGCGCTCCTCGCACCACTCCGTCCGGGGCGACAGAGGGGCGTAAGCACGCACACCCGCAATCCACCCGAACACCACGTCGCCTTCGTCGTTGGGCCGACCACCGGAGCAGGGTTACTTGTCATCAGTGGTCGGCCCGACGGAATACCCCCTACTTGGGGTACCCTCCCATCGACCGACGTCGGTCTTTCCTCACGCGGTCGGCCTCTTAGCAGGTGACGGACTAACTCCCCGGTCACGTCACCCGCGGCCTCGGCTAGGGCGGCATGGCACGCAGGTAGTCGCGCCTGCGCCGCCCCAGTCGCCGGTGGCGGGACTCAATTAAGTGCTTGATGAGTGCCAGTATAATCATTAAATGACATTTAATTGATAATTCTTGTTGAAGAGAACGTAATACCACTTTTATTTTTTTATTATTTTAGTTTGTGTCGAGGGTTATTCATTTTTAATATTACCTACTTATAATAAAACGAATAATAGGACAATGGTCTGAATAATATGTATAACTTTTTAGTAATATCATACTCTGAACAACATCTAAAATTATTTACAAGATAGTTAAAACTAAAATTTTAATTATCGCTTTTATAATGCCACATATTTATCCTCAAGTGGCTTAAGAGAGCCCGCACACATACAATTGCAAGTTGGACGACTATCGTACAACTAAATGTACGCAAATGTACGCAACATTTACAATTTAGTTGACCAACTTTATTTAATTGGTAAGAGCGGCCGCAGACATACAATTTTAAGTTGGCCGACTAAATCGTAAGTAGGTGTATTAGGCGTTGTTACTTATGCTAGCCCGCACATCGTCTCCAACTAAATCGTCCAACTAATTAATTGGACACCGATCGTATCGGAATCACGATTCACTTCCAATTAAAAAGTTGTCCAACTATCGGCCAACTGCTTGTTAGCACGGTTCTCCTATGTAAGTTCGCACACTATCTAACTTAGTTGGACAGTTGTACGGCAAAATGTAAGGTGATCACACGCGTGCGCGTGATTTCCCCACGCTCGCATCTTCATCGACGGGTACGATACGATACGACGTGTACGTCTGTCTCGTGATCACTTGTTGCAAACGAAAAAGTAGAAGAGCTCATAGAGGAAGTTCAAAAAAGGCCAGCGTTGTACAAAAAAACTTGAAACAATTTCTCAGGGTAATATCTTTGTTTATAATGCAATGTATGATGCTTCCCATATTGTAATCTGTTACTTAATATGAGATGCACCCAAAATGTTCTCTTTTATTTTCGTCTTCTTTTTATTAATAGTGCAATTAAAA
This sequence comes from Lymantria dispar, assembly GCA_032191425.1. Taxonomy (NCBI): domain Eukaryota; kingdom Metazoa; phylum Arthropoda; class Insecta; order Lepidoptera; family Erebidae; genus Lymantria; species Lymantria dispar. Next base: position 24,177,499 of record CM063444.1, on the reverse strand, counting down.
GGTTTTTTTTCCACATTTTCACGCACACACACCGCGCTGGCAATACTGGCACCGACTAAATCGATGAAGTCTGCGGCGTGTATCCAATTAAATAAAGTTAGCCAACTAAATTGTAAGAGCACGCAATTTAGTTGTACGATAGTCGTCCAACTTGCAATTGTATGTGTGCGGGCTCACTAATACACCTACTTACGATTTAGTCGGCCAACTTACAATTGTATGTCTGCGGCCGCTCTATCAGATGTATAAACGCGGCGTAGGCGCGAATACCTGCGCCTCATGCCGCCCTAGCCGAGCCCGCGGGTGACGTGACCGGGGAATTAGTCCGTCACCCGCGTCGGTCGATGGGAGGGTATCCCAAGTAGGGGGTATTCCGTCGGGCCGACCACTGATGACAAGTAACCCTGCTCCGATGGTCGGCCCAACGACGAAGGCGACGTGGTTTTCAGGTGGGTTGCGGGTGTTGAGTGCTTACACCCCTCTGTCGCCCCGGACGGAGTGGTGCGAGGAGCGCGCCGACCTCAGCCCACCCCAAAAAAAAAAAAAACAGATGTATAAACAGCCGCGTTTAACATTCAGAACTCACACACACAGCACATTAAGAGCGCACAAGCACAACCCCCAAGTTCATGATAGTGGTTTAAATATGCTCGTCGATTATAGAGGCTTGTCAGCAATGCCTTTAATTTATTTATTTAAAAAGTACTTAAATGTTTTTGACACATATTAACTAAAAAAAAAAACAATTCTAAAAAAAACTTCTACGTAGGATTTATTTAATATTTCCGATTATATTATAATGAAAAAGAAGGAACACGATAAGTAACAGTATGTTACAAATGCTAAATAAAAAGTTTCAACAGCAATTAGCAATCGAAATTTTTGTAACGTTTTTAGGGTTACTTTCTAAAAAAAAATCCGCAAGGATTAAGAGGAATTTGTGAATGGTCTCTTAGTGATTCTTTTTACTGTTACGTATTTTTACTTTTACGCTGTTGACTTGGTGTTATACAGTTATAGTCTTGTAGAGCAACCAACAGACTACTACGTAGAGGTCTCGAGTTTAAACCCATGACATTTTTTGTTCTAAGGTTCGTGCTTATTAAATTGTTAATTATCTCTTATCTACGTGAATAATGTATTTTACGGTGTTCGCAGGATTTCGTCAAAACTCAATTTAGATTAAGAGTTTGAGTAACTAGGAACCTAAATTCTAGGAAGTGAGATGAGTTAAATTTTGGTGTTGGCTTTTCGAACTGACATTTGTGTTGTTTTATTCTTTAAAACTAGTTGTTAGTTTAGTGAACAGTTTATAGCCTTCTAACTACAATGATATCGATTTATGGATTCCAATTTGCGGCAACTAGAAAACAATATACATACATAAACTATAGTTTTAATGTTATTTGAGTTAACGTAATCTGCTAAAATGTAGGCAAACGAGGAGTCACCGGGAAATTAAAATTGGAAGGGCGGAGAATTAAATAAACAGGAAGAATTTCATATAAAGACAGATATCTTTTGGGAAATTCAAAGATAGTGTAAGTAAACGTCGTGAATGAAAACGTATTTGAAATATTTCCTTGTTTTCTTTTTTTTTTGGGGTGGGCTGCGGTCTGCGCGCTCCTCGCACCACTCCGTCCGGGGTGACAGAGGGCCGTAAGCACGCAACACCCGCAACCCACCCGAAAACCACGTCGCCTTCGTCGTTGGGCCGACCACCGGAGCAGGGTTACTTGACATCAGTGATCGGCCCAAATATTTCCTTGATAACATACAACGTCAACCCGTATCGCGCTGGTGCAGTGGCCTATGGTCTAACGCTGTTATTCTGAACAGAAATAAGTATCGATTCATGGGAAAGCAATAAAAAGGTTGTCTATTATTAGAAACTTTGCTACACGTTTACAGGGAACAACGTATAGGCTCTTTCCTTTTTCTTATCATGGTAAATCAAAAAGTTAATTTCGGTCAGATAATTACATAAATTGATAAAAAGCGCATATCGCACTCATGCCGTAAGTGTAATGTAAACAAATACATCGCAAAACAAACAATGAAAAGTTAATAGACGTTCGAGACGCATTCTCATCTGTGTTTACTGCATTGTTCAAATCTCCCTCTTGCCAGTGGAGACAGCTAGTCGCGTACCTGTCTGCTAAGCGCAATCGTTATTGAGGCGCGTCGGTCTGCACCGACGAGCATGCGCACAGCTGCGATGTGAACGGTTCAACCAATTTTAGTGAAGAGTGAGGAGCATCGGCACTGCACGCTGGCTACGAATGGTCGTCGAGTCGCCGCCGCGCCTCGCCACCCGCACCCGCAGTCCTCCCGCCGCGCCGGCACTGTGCGCTCCACGCTAAACCGTATCATGGTGAGTCACTCTACAGTGCGAATCTATTCATTTACATCGACCTTTCAAGTTTAGATAAATTTGAAGCGAAACGCTTCATAACGCTGCTTTTACTTTGATGGATCACTGTTCTATAACAGATGTGGTTTGATTAAAGCTCATATCAGACAAGATATTAGCATAATTATGTCCTGTTAAATCTACTAAAAGAAATCGAGGAAACTGCGTATTAATGGTTTACGAAGGTCAGAGCTGACAATAAGTTATGAATTCACTCTAATTTAGTACAATACAACTTCCAGGTAATGGATAACCGAGTGAATGAAGATGAAACTGATGAACATAATTCCTCAATTTTCATAACAAATTTTCAAAATGGGGACATAATCAACTATTCACTCGTTTTAATCAAAGGAATAATAACCCGAGGGAATTCAAACAATAATGAAAAAATATCATGCACAATAAAATATGATAATATTCGAAATACGTCACAGTGGAATGTTTACAACGGAGAGTTTAAAGTGTTAATAGAATTGCAAAGAGGACAAAATATTATAGAACTGGAATATACCGAGCAGCAACGAAAAACCTTATTACTTGACTATACACCTAGAAAAACAAACCTCCGTGTAACACCGGTTTACATAATATGCCAAGGACACGATGGTTGTTTTCAAAGTCCGCCAGATGTTGACAACTCAGTGGAAAGTGCATGCTCGCGAATAGTAATCGGATCGAAATTAATTCAAAGTATAACAGCTGAAAAACTTTTTGAAGTCGGCGTTGGTAGAAAAACATTTCAACTTGAACATGAAGTTAATCCAAAAAAACCCGAATGTATTATATTTAAAAGTAGCCTCAATGTAAACAAAGCAAGGAAAATGAAACAAACAGAATTATGGACACATTTCGGAAGAGAATTAATGTTATCTGATTTGGGAAGCAATGAAAGAAAATTTCTAGGTTTTATATCTTGCACCCGATTCAAGGGTACTGACATCGATAAATCCATGACGCACGAAGAAATTACCTCTATTACTGAAGCATACGCTGCTCTAGGTGGTGGTGGCCTAGCACTATTTGGTACAGCATGTTTGTATACGTGGCCAATCACAGTAGAAGAAATTATTCCAAAATTTTTAGATTCCACACCAGTCAACACAAAGAGATATATGGATGACAGTGGTTATCGTGGCACATTAGGAGGATGTTTTGCGACCACCTTGGGCTCTGTTTTCCACGAACTTGGTCACACTTTTGATCTTGGACATACAAAAGATGGTATAATGGGAAGAGGTTTCGATAATATAGACCGTGTTTTTATCGTTGGTGAAAAGCGGTCGGCTTTAATAAAAGATAACATGAACAATTACAACGGAAAACCGGTGCAACATTCCACCGTTTCTTTGCAACGCAATATAAGTGTCACAATGAATGTAGCAGAACCGTTGCGAGTGCTAGGTCCACGCAGTAAAACCACATTGGGCAATTTTGCCTCAATGTCCAAATCTGATATAATAAGAAGAAGTCCTAATGTGACTCCAATAACTAGACCATCCAGTGTCTATTCAAGCATAACTAATAGATTAACAGATTCCAAAAAAAATATCAATCGAACAAATGGCAACGATTCGATTTATTGGACAAGAAATTGCGCTGTATTGTTATCATACCATCGGTGGTTTAATAATGAATATGGAAGAGAGAGACAAGCAATTACGAGATATTTGAAATTTGACAAAAACAAAATGATGATAATTTCAACAGCTGGTCTGAGAATAGTTGAAGTAAGAGATGAATCAAATGGAATGGTTTTAGACTCTTATGAATTTACAAACCAAGTTCCAGAAAAAAGATTTTTGTTACCGTTTACATTTTCACCTAAAACTAAAGTATTGACAATAGTTGTAGAAGACGACTTAGGAAATGTACTGAAACAAACATTTTCCTACTAACCATAACAGTATTATGAAGGTTGACAATAAAGTGAAAAGTTAGAAAAATGGCGAATGAAGTATTTTAAAAAAGAAATATTACATATACAGAGATGTCCCTTTAGCCTAAGACTAATTAAAGAACAGTACAATACTATACAGTGAAAAACTCAATATTTTAATAGTGATTTTAATGTACATATTTTTAAAGGGTAACCCCATAGCAAATCGGGTAACTGGAAAATTGACATTTTAATGTTATCCTAACACAGTCATGTCATGTAGGTACTTAGTTACGGAGAAGTATTATTAATTTGGATTTAATTGAAAATTGGAAAAGCATATACATAAGTGAATGTGTGTTATCTATATGAATCAAAAGTTTCTTTATTTGCGCTGAAAATGGCAGGCACCTCAACAAATGAACGTTTTTTCCTAACAATAAAACATTTTCCTCCCGTAATCAATGGGCGAATAAATGTTTTAGAATTCTTGGCAGCAGCCTCGGATTTGGTTGCCTTAGTGGGTACGTAAAATGTGTAATTTATTTGTGTTAGCAGTATTTTTTCAAAGACGTTATTTTTCAACCTTTGTTTTCGTTTTAATATTTGCAGAACGCCTTGGCACAGTATTTACTCCAGTAAAAATCGACATGCAAGGCAATGTTGATGTAAGTCAATCAATTTGAATCACGCAAATGCTTAATAGATGTAGTTATAAAATTATTTTAAGTTCCTTATTTTTTTTTCAGAAAATAATAAAGCATTATAAATATGATGGAGACTCTTGCTTACTTGAATTAATGCTTGAAGAAAAAGCAAAGGGAGTGCCTATTGCAGCTGAAGGCATTTTATGGCTGAACAGGTAATTTATTTTTTACAATCTCCATAATCATTTTTTATTTTCAACAATATAAACAGTACATTATTTAAAAGAATAAAACATTAAATATTACAGAGCCCTGCTGTTCTTTGAATTAACATTCAAGGAAATTGTTAGAAATTTACAAGCACAAACACCTCAGAATGATGTGAATATGAAAAAAATTTTTTCAACTGCATATGAAGGTTCTGTCAGGAAATATCATAATTGGGTTACGCAGCAATTGTTTTCTGTGAGTGATATGTTTCTAAAACTTTTGTTTTACAGAAAATCACCTTAAAAACCAAATACAATGAACGTCTTGCAGTACTATAATGTGCATAAAAACATTTTGTTCAATTAATATCTAACTACATTAAGCAAACTCCACATTGCTCAACCCTTTCCTGGTGGATTTGCATCAGTAGAATTTATTGAATTTATCTTTGTATAGCTTATGCCGCTATATTTAAATTTATTTTTATGCTTCAGTATGTATTTTCCATAGACAAGCATTTTGAAAATATTCTTACTTCCTTAACACACATATATATAGATCTATATTTTTCTGTTTGCAGTTAATTTGCAGAATGTGTCCTAACTTGCCTCAACTAATGAAGTCTCTAGATGTTGAAGACTGTGTTAAGGAATTTGAAACAGAATTGGAAAGATTCAATATAACTTTGCATTTAGTTAGATGTAAAATTGATGATTTCTTTAAAGATAACAACATATTTAATGAACCCACACAACAGACATAATATGTAGTCAGTAATAAAATATATTAACTACATTTTCATAGTGCAGAAAGAGGGGATTGCTTCATTGAAGTATAAATGAATGCTGTTATGAATGTGGTGTATAATTAATAGAATTATTGTACCAAATATCTTAAATATTATTACAATAATAATACCTAAGAATATAACATAGCTATCTTAGTGTAAGCTGGCAGAGTTTATTTTGTAAAGATAAAAATAATTTATTTTTTTTATTCATATGTGCACCTATGCAATTTATATAGTTTAATCACGCTATTTATAATGTGAAACATATTTATTTTCATGAAAATAACAGTATGTCCAGTGCCTTGTAAAATGCTTGAAGGCAAGATTTAAGACTCATTGCATGGGTTTTAGCAGATGTTATATTTGATACAAAATAAGTCTTAGTTCCATTAAGAAGTGAGTTAGTAAATATATTATAATTATATAAAATGGGAACGCTCATTGAATAATGTGTAACTTATTTCAATATTATTTATTATGACATTATAATTAACAAATTATTAATAATTGTGTGTTTTAATTAATACAATTTCATTATTTATTCTTCTAAATTTTGTACTATTTAATGACTAGTTACTTCAAACTTAAGTTAATAAACATATTTATGTAACACTATTTACTTACAAGCGTTGTATATTTTCTTAGAAAACCAAAGCTTTGCTTTATTACATTTTCAATGTATTCAAAGTTTTAATTAATAAAAGTGAGCATTTAATGTTCTGTAACAACTTAAGATAATAAAAAGACTTTTTCATATAACTTGTTTCTTTTATGCAGTAATTAAAATTGAATATACCAAAGTAAAATACTGCAACATATTACCTGTCTCTTGACTGTGATAAGTAAATACTTTTAGCAAAATCAGAGGCTTCTTTTAATGCTATGAAACCGAATACAACTTCACCGATTGTAAGGAGCCATAACATTGAATGTAGCGTAATCTCCATAGGAGTACTGAACAGATAAGGGTTGAAGAGAAAAAAACTGACTAATGGCATTTGCATTAGAACTGTTAACATCAAAAATCCTGCCAATTCAGGTACCTGAAAATAGATTTGTCTCACTAAATAATCTCAGCGGAAAACATCATCTAATAATAAATATCAAATAGTTATAAAAGATATGGCTTTGTAATAGATAAACTTGTAATCTTGGAATAGTAATCCATAAATCTCTTTTATGAATTTACAAGTCTGTTACATTATTGTATAAATGTAAATCCAATGTATGAAATATCTTTCAAAGAATAAGAATTTATTTATATATTAGATACTGACTCTAGAAGACAAGTTTCCATAGTGACCAAGGTATATTCTCGGAGTTTCAATCACAATGAGCAATGTGTAGACAGTTAGTGAAAGATATTTTGTAAGATGTCCAAAGATGTTGAGCTGTAAGAAATTGTAAATGCATAAAATAGTAAATCATAAATTTGCATTATTTATGTAAAGTTGGAACGTTGATATTTACTCGGGAATATAAGAAAATTCCAACCACAACAAACCAGGTCAAAAATAAATATGAGTTAAAATATAGGCATTTTTGTAACCGAAGCATCGTCCCATATCTCATTTTAGTTCCGCAAATTTAACTAGAACGATTTGTTATCTCAGATAAATAACATACAACTAATTTATAGTATCATATCGCTATCTTACTTGATAAGGAATTAATGAAATAGAATAGATAATGAGTACGCTACGTTTTCCTTGACGCGATATTTGTAAGATACGGAAAGTGCTAATAGTAGTTTAGTTATTTAGTTATAATACATAATAACATAATACACCACACACACTCAAATATATTCAATATTTAGGTATCTATTTATCTATAAGTTTTTAATTATTATTATCTATAATATCTTCTTCTTCATTTTTTGTCTTGGCAATCAGATATTAATACAAGCCATTTTTGCCAGTGTCGAGACTCGAGTTATAATTTTCTTCTTCTTTTTTGTCTTGGCAATCAGCTACAAATACGAGCCATTTTTGCCAGTATCGAGTTATAATTATCTTTTCAAGTTCTCAGTTTCTTCATTTCATGTCAGTAATGGTCTGTCAGTAAGTCAAAGTGTCGCCCTCAACAGTGTAATGGCCACTGTTAAGGGTATCTTCTGAGAATTTTGGTAGAAATACAAAGGTATGTATAGCAGTTTTATATCATATTCACTACACCTCAGCAGTTTTGCCACTATATATTACATAAAATGCCAACAAAATTATTTAATATAACACGTTAAAACACTAAGATATTGAATATAATACAAGAACACCACATGACACTTCCAGATTCCCGCCAAAATCCCGTACTCATCTATAATATCTTCTTCTTTTTTGTCTTGGCAATCAGCTACAAATACGAGCCATTTTTGCCAGTGTCGAGTTATAATTATCTTTTCAAGTTCTCAGTTTCTTCATGTCAGTAATGGTCTGTCAGTAAGTCAAAGTGTCGCCCTCGACAGTGTAATGGCCACTGTTAAGGGTATCTTCTGAGAATTTTGGTGGAAATACAAAGGTATGTATAGCAGTTTTATATCATATTCACTACACCTCAGCAGTTCTGTCGCTATATCGTCGGTGATACTGCAATTCCGCGTAACTTACACTGGATGATACCGCGTAAATACAAAAATAGCAAATTCGAGATTTCGCGTCTATGACTTTACAGTTGTGATTGGCTTAGGTCTACATTATTAGTTCAGTGTGTTATTCACTCAAAATCATCTAATCACAATGAGTTAAATCCGCGTAACTGTTATTGTTGACATAATTGTACCAATACCGCGCAACTTCTCAATCATAACAAGTGCACGTGCTGTTTTAAAGATGATGAGTACCAACGTCATATTGAGCTCAAAGATATAGCCCGAGAGCAAAAAAGCAAAGATAAACAAGTTGCAAAAAGTGGAGCTATCTATACAATTTACTGCCGACATGCAATCAGTAAAGTTGTGCCCCTGTCTATCTGCCAGTGTTCTATATTTTAAGACTAATTTAGCAGTTCATAATTTCACAGTCTACATCTAGGGACTGATGATGTTACATGTTATTGGTTGGATGAGACCACCTGTGACTTAAAGGCCACCACTTATGCATCTTTTTTGTAGACTATGTTACTAACATATTAGCTGAAGAACTCAAAAACGTTGTGATATGGTCCGATGACTGTACATCGCAAAATAGAAACCGTATTATCTCAAACGCACTGCTTAGATGGGCTATAGATAAAAATGTGACAATAACCCAGAAATACCTTGAGAAGAGTCATACACAGATAGAAGTGGACTCTGTCCATTCAATTATCGAGAGAAAGTTACAAAACGTTGAAATATTTTTACCATCTCAGTACGCAAGTATCAATAAACAAGCAAAAATAAAATCTTCTCCCTATAGAATCATACAGCCAGATTATACATTCTTTAAGGATTATGGAATGAATGAATATCAACTGTACGGCTCTATAAGGTCTGGCCGTTCTGCTGGAGACGATTGTGTGGTAGATTTGAGAGTGTTAAAATAAAATCCGGATGGAACTATTCAGCATAAGAAACACTTTAATAATGAGTTGAGTTTTCTGTATTGCCACGTAGACCACGCAATATTTTAACACTCACAAACAGTATTTCACAGACGTTTACGTCAAGAGTGCCGATATTAGAGACAAAATATCAACATTTAGAGCGATTAAAAGCTGTTATTTCTAGCGATTGTCACCAATTTTATGATAATTTGCTTTAAAAGAAAAGTGTAATAGTATCCTGAATCATTGCATTTTCTATTATTTAGATTAAATAGAGTACTAAGTACATTTTCGTATGTTACAATTGAAGGTTTAATTTTGGTTTTTAAGTTTTTATTGATCTGTTCTTGTGATTTTTAGATTTTTTTGTTTGTTAACATGTTTAACTGCTAAGCCAGTGGTTACCAGATGTGGTAATACTTATAAGACTATGATTACCTGAGATAACTAGGTATAGGTTTATTATTTTACTGAATTACGGGATCTCCAAATAGAAATTTTCCTATAATTAAATTAGTTAATCAATATTTGGTCATTACAAGTTGAAGTTGAGTTTGGAATTTACCAAGTTTTAGTTATTCTTGTGATTTTTGTGTAATTTTGTTTATTTTTAAGACATTTAACTACTAGCGAGTAGACCATCAACACGATAATAATTTGAAGACTGTGATTATCTGAGATAATGTAACTTTTTGATTGCACTACTGTTTTGGTTTTTTTTATCAATACCGCGCAAATGGCGTATTTACACAAACAAAAGACGCCTTATGAAATAAAATACCGCGTAAGTATTTTTTTCTGCCGAAATACTAATAATATTAAATAAATTATCATTGCATACGATAGATAATCCTTAGTTTTGTTTTCCAGAAGGCTTAGTTACATATCCGATCGGTATAAGAGAAAATATTTAGTTTTTTGTTTCTCCTGTATAATTTGCTATACATAACTTACGCGGTATTGTCTTTTGTTAGTTACGCGGAATTGCAGTATCACCGACGATATATTACATAAAATGCCATCAAGATTATTTAACATAACACGTTAAAACACTAAGATATTGAATATAATACAAGAACACCACATGACACTTCCAGATTCCCGCCAAAATCTCGTACTCATCTATAATATCTATCCAGATTCCAGTTTAGGGATGCTCGATGAACATCGATATTCGATGATCATCGATGTTGAAAGGAAAAACATCGATGTTTTAACATCGATGTTGCTATAGGCAAAACATCGTAACACCGATGTTAACTGTTTTTAACATCGATGTTGAAAAGAAAACATCGATATTGAAAAGGAAACATCGATGTTGAAGGGAAAACATCGATGTTTTCCTTTCAACATCGATTGCTATGGGCAGAACATTGTAACATCGTTGTTAATGGAACGGATCGTCGAATGTCGGGGTAATGATGGAAACTCAGTTACAAGTTCCAATAAAAAAAAAAGCTCGTCAAAATTTTATTTGCCCGGAGGATTTTATATCGTAGCCGTAACATCGATGTCATAACTCCCGCCGTATGTTACAACATTCGACAGATTTCCTAAAAAAGAAGCTCATCAAAATTTGCCTGGAAGATTTTATTTCATCGTCGTAACATCGATGTCAAAAACATTCGACAGATTTCCAAAAAGAAAAAAAAAGCTCATCAAAATGTGCCACGAGAGTTTTATATCGTAGTAGCATCGATGTTATACAAGTTCGATGATATCGATATTTCTGTAACATCGATGATTTCATAACAGCATTGCGTTTGAGATAATACGGTTTCTATTTTGCGATGTACAGTCATCGGACCATATCACAACGTTTTTGAGTTCTTCAGCTAATATGTTAGTAACATAGTCTACAAAAAAGGAAAACGCATTGAAAAGGAAACATCGATGTTGAAGGGAAAACATCGATGTTGAAAGGAAAACATCGATGTTGAAAAGGAAACATCGATGTTGAAAGGAAAACACATCGATGTTGCTATGGACAGAACATTGTAACATCGTTGTTAATGGAACGGATCGTCGAATGTCGGGGTAATGATGGAAACTCAGTTACAAGTTCCAATAAAAAAAAAAGCTCGTCATAATTTTATTTGCCCGGAGGATTTTATATCGTAGCCGTAACATCGATGTCATAACTCCCGCCGTATGTTACAACATTCGACAGATTTCCTAAAAAAAAAGCTCATCAAAATTTGCCTGGAAGATTTTATTTCATCGTCGTAACATCGATGTCAAAAACATTCGACAAATTTCCAAAAAGAAAAAAAAGCTCATCAAAATGTGCCACGAGAGTTTTATATCGTAGTAGCATCGATGTTATACAAGTTCGATGATATCGATATTTCTGTAACATCGATGATTTCATAACATCGATGTTCGGTGTTCGATAAACATCGATGTTGGGCTTTCGATGTTGACATCGATGTTTTTCTAACATCGATCATCCCTATTTCAGATATATATTTTTTGAATCTGTTTGCAGTGCCTCAGTGTTACCAACTCCCTAAAATATTTATCCCTAAATCTTAGTTAAAAACCCCCTAGAATTAGCACAACTACATGAAAATCCCCCAAAAAAATGATTTCATTAAAATAAGAATAAGTAATGATAATAATAAATCTATAGTTCAGACGGATTACAAGCATAGGCATGACCAAATAGCCAATATCATACACCAAAAACTTGCACTTCAGTATAAATTCATCGACGCTACCGTTCCCTACTATAAATATAAACCTGAAACAGTGCTAGAAAACTCCATGACAAAATTATATTTTGACCGAGCCATTCTTACTGATCGGACAGTTCATTACAATAGACCTGATATTACAGTAATAAATAACATCACACAAACAGGATACTTATTAGATATAGCTGTACCAAACACACACAATCTACAGACGACAATAGCCGAAAAACTCACAAAATATGTTGATCTCAAAGACGAAATTACCCGTCTGTGGCACTTAAACATTGTCACAATAGTTCCAATTGTTCTATCCACTACAGGCGTTATTCCAACACAACTACATCAATCCTTAACTACACTAAACTTAGCAATAAATACCTACCAGCTCATGCAAAAAGCAGCAATATTAAATACATGCAGAATAGTTAGAAAATTCCTACAGGTTGATTCAAATAATGCACAGTTACATAATTATATATCATCACCAATAAATACCTCTCAATCGCAATTAGTCCCTAGTTCCACTAATGACCACTTGGCTTAGGCCCGTGCCATTAGCGTTAAAGTACCGTGTACGGCGTCGTATGGGCTTTTGGACCAACGCCGTGTTTGACAGAAGAACCTAAGGTTATAGTTTGAAGTACCTAAAGCCCTTAAGTTCCTAGCCTATCTGATGGGATACCTGCACCGCACTACCTAAGGTGACAGGTAGATGTGAGATGGATGTTGGGTTGAGGATTGGTAATTCTCACTGCCGGTCAAGCAGGCTCACAAGACCGATCAGAACTGACGGCTAAGGGTGTCTTGGCCGCAGTGAGAGGGAGGTTTCGGTGGAGGATAGGTAATTCTCACTGCCGGTCAAGCAGGCTCACAAGACCGATCAGAACTGACGGCTAAGGGTGTCTTGGCCGCAGTGAGAGGGAGGTTTGGGTGGAGGATTGGTAATTCTCACTGCCGGTCAAGCAGGCTCACAAGACCGATCAGAACTGACGGCTAAGGGTGTCTTGGCCGCAGTGAGAGGGTAGTAACTGAGAGATGAATAAATTCAAATCTGATTTATTTTACAAAATTTACACCTTATATACTACTTATTGCATTAGCAATATGTGTGTATTAACACACATATACCATTTTGTGTTAGTGTGTCGTAAGTGTGAAGTGTAACGCAGCATCTTTAATCATGTCAGTGCGAATTTTGCAAATTTGCGCTGTTGTATGTTGACATGCTCTACTTGTATGTTGGCATGCTCTACTTATGAATTTGCTGCGTTGCATGTTCAATGTGCATTGAACATTTTGGGGTCTCTCAGGAACACGACTGCAAGTCGTATAATTCGATAACCTCATATGGTCCAATATGTCCTTCCGTCGCTTGTGGTGTTTGGACTGTAGTCTGGGGACGAGGTTTCCCATACCGTGGCCGTGGTTGTGGTGGAGCTGTCCGCTGTTTGTCTATGTCTGTGGCTTGTGTTGTAGTTGTTTCCTTGTTTTGTCTTCTCGTAAGTCTATCTCGACATTGTTTGACTGCCTGTGGTCTGAAATAAATTAAAAGACAAGCAATATTAAAGAAAGAGATGTCACGGTGCTAGCCACATAGGAATGAGACTCTATTCGCCTCCATATTGTGTTATCTAATCTTGTTTTTAGCTTTGCTTCTGAAGCGCCTAAGTGGTCAAATATACTGGTGGAGCTATCTAATACTTCCTCCTTCGGCATGTCTGGTATCTCTGATTGGACTACTTGTGTGTCTAGAGTAAGATTACTCCTTTTAAAATATGATGCTTGCACAGTTGTTGTTGTTATTCGTTTAGTTGCAAGAATGTTGTTCAACGTCTTTACTACACAGCTTTCTGAAATGTGTAGTACTCCTATATCCTCTAGGTTAATCTCTTGTCTTTGTCCATCACATATTATCGAAGCTGATTGTGTTTTTGTAGTGATAAACATCCAAGTATTCTGCATGTAAAGTTGTTTCCATAGAATTGTAGATTGAGTGTTGTATCTTCTTGATGTGCATTGTGATTTAGTGTTATTATTGTTGCTGAATAGCTGGTCAACAATGCAATTCTTGTTCAATTGCATGTTCTTAACAGCCACGGGATAGCAAACAAACTCCGATTTTTTGTGTAAACAATCTTTGAACTCGTCTTTACTTAACTCAAAGTATCGTTCATTGTTATAGTCGAAGCCTATGAATGCTCTTGGGATTGACAAGCATTCAAAAGAACTCCCGGTCAACTTTTGAGGAATCGCCGTTATGTGTATTAGCGTATATTTTCTTATGTCATGAATAGGATAGTACGCAAATACGTTTATATGTGTTGCATTTATTTCCATGTTAGTCTGTATTAATTGATCCTGAATTATCCTTAAGTTTCCAGGTAACTTTTGATTGGTTGTTTGTATTTTATCATTAGCGTATTTAGGACTCAAAATCGTGTATATTGATGCGTTATTTAGGTATATCTCAAGTAACCCGTTGTAATAGTGAATAATCTCTGTTATGTAATTGCTCGCTAATTGATACGTTTGTATTACTTGTATTTTCACATTGTTAGCGTCTACCATCTTATACCATACGTCGTTATCGTACATGAATGCTATAGCTTCATTTAACTTTTTTTCAAAATTCTCTAACTTTTTCTTAATCCGCTCCTCGGTTTGGTTTACAGTGGATACTGTAGATATCATTATGTTTGTTTGATGATTGGCGGCGTTTATAAGTTCTTGTTGATTGCTACTCAATAAGTCAATACTTCTGTATACTTCATCGTTGACTCCGAACACGTATGTTAACATTTGTCCTAATAGTCCACGTTTCCTTCTAGAAATCTTTATCCCAGTAAGGTAATCCTTTATCTTCTCAAATCGTGCTTTCTCTTCGTTCAAATGATAATAAAATTCTGCACAATGGGTGTCTTTTGTATACTGTTGCGTGTCAGTGCATAACTTTTGAAACTGATTAGTTATTTTTATCGTATTATTTAAATTCAGTTCCAAATCACTCCTTTTGTAATTAGTTTCTATTCTAAAACTCCCTCTGTTTATTGTTGAAGTACCTATTTGTTCTACATATAGGCCTGGATTTAAATGTTTCATAGTAAACATTGATGTACTTGTTACTTGTCTGATACACAATAATAATGTAGTATAGAGTAACACGCTCTTCCAACCTGACTTAAGTGTCTTAACAAACTTTTTATTTATGGTATTTGCTATGTTACAATTCACAGGCGTTTTGGTATTTTTACTTAACGTATTCGTGTTAGTAATTAATTCTTCCTGATATACAGGTAAAGGAATTAATGTATGTATTGATCGTTTTTGACATAAACCTGTCGATTTTTTGAGTGTCGCTACTCTTATCACCCCGTCGCTTCCTGGGTGAACGGTTTTCACTTTTGCCAAGGGCCACTTACTTGGACTTATGTTTTCATCTTTTATTAGTACTATGGTTCCAATTTTAATATTTTCTTGAGTTTCTTTCCACTTGTATCTTTGTTGAAGATGATGTAAATAATCAGATGACCAGACTTGCCAGAAATCTTTCTTCATTCTTTGAATTTGTTTCCATCTATTTATTAAATCAGTATTTATGTTTGATAACGGATCTGGGATTCCAACTGCTTCCCGACCAATTAAAAAGTGACTAGGCGTTAGTACTGTATTATCATTGATGTTTTCACTTTGTGCACATAACGGCCTCGAGTTTAGGCAAGCTTCAATTTGATGTAAAAATGTTATCATTTCTTCGTACGTTAATGTCGATTCTCCAATTACTCGACGTAAATGGTACTTTACTGATTTTACGCTGCTCTCCCAAATCCCACCAAAATGGGGGGTTGCTGGCGGATTAAAATGCCACTGAGTACCTATACTGGTCATCGTATTTTGGAATCCAGGTGACTGTGTTATTTGCAACAATTCTTGTTCCAAAAATTTCGCTGCGCCTACGAAGTTCGTGCCATTGTCACTATACATATGTGACACGTGCCCTCGTCTGGCCATGAACCTCCGCAGTGCCGCAATAAATGTTTCAGTTGTGACCTCTTCCTTTTATTGTTCTTGTTTGTATTGGTCCCGCATAATCCACTCCAGTGTGACTAAATGGATATGATTGCGTGACTCTTGCTTTTGGAAGTATCCCCATTTTCTGTACATTCGTTTCGGACCTGTATCTCGCGCATTTGACGCACTTTTTTAGTATACCTTTGACAACTTGTTTTCCACCTATAATCCAGTATTTTTGTCGTAGGACGGCTGTAGTTAGTTTATTTCCTCCATGTAATGTTTTCATGTGTGCGTTTTGTATAATTAATGACGTTATATGATGTCAGCGTGCTAATAGTATATGATGTTTTTGATTATATGGCAAGTCAGCGTTTTCTATTGGACCTCCAACTCGTAATAATCCATCGTTATCAATAAATGGATCTAGTGTGGATAATTTACTGTTTTTCTGCAGTGATTTTTTCTTTCGAATAATTTCTTTTTCATCGTATAATTCTTCTTGTTGCAATATGCATGGAATTCGTTTCTCTGTTTCTTCTAATTCCGTACAGGATAATGGTTCGTGCTTTTTGCGCTTGTTGATAAATCTGTAGCAATACGCTAATGTTCTTATCATTTTATTGTAGTTAGAAAATCGACTCCAGATGTCATACTTTTCATTCGTAGTATTAATTGTTGTTGATAAACAGTACTTGGCTTCTTCATTTGGCTGTGGTGCTGTTGTTGTAATATCACTCGTCTGTAACCATGGTGGGCCGTTCCACCATAAGGAAAAGTTTATTAATTTTTCTGGCTTCAATCCTCTTGATATAATGTCCGCTGGGTTTTCAGACGATATGACATGATTCCATTGAGCGTTAGGTATTATGCTGTTAATTTCTGACACTCTGTTGGCCACGAACGTATGCCATCGCCCAGGATCTCCTTTTATCCATCCCAACGTGATCATAGAATCCGTCCAGCATGAAATCACGGTATTGTTATCACCGTTTAGAGCATTTTTTATTTTTTCTATTAAATTAGCCAATAATACTGCGGCGCATAGCTCAAGACGCGGTAATGTTGTTTTTTGTTTTTTCGGTGCAACTTTTGACTTAGCTTGAAGCAATGTTATGTAGTAACTGTTATTCACCATTACTCTGCTATAGACGACAGCCCCGTATGCTTTCTCTGAGGCGTCGCAGAATCCATACAGCTCAAACTTTGTCCTGTCTATCGTGTGACACCATCGTGGTACTTGTATACTTTCTATGCTTTTTAACTGTTTTTGTATTTCTGTCCATTTATTTCGTATTATGACATTTACTGGTTGGTCCCATTCCATCCCAGACGTCCACAGTTGTTGTACTAGTAATTTTAGTGTTATGATGATGGGGGCCAACCAGCCCAAGGGATCAAATATTTTCGCCACCTCTGACATAATGAACCGTTTGGTGGGTTTTGTGTTTTCTGTTATAGTTATTTGAAAACAGAATTTATCTTCGCCTGGAGACCATATAATTCCCAACGACTTTCTTGTTTCGTCTAAGGGAAGTTTCAGCATCCGACTTTCTTCGTTATCGCATGTTAAATTGTTCAACAATTCCGAACTATTTGAAGACCATTTTCGTAGTTGGAAACCACCTTTGTTTAACATTGCTATTAATTGTTCTTGTAACTCCTTGACGGAGCTTTCCTGGGATTCTTCTGACAAAATATCGTCAACATAGAAATCCTGTAACGTTACTCTACTGGCGATAGGGTAATTGTCTTGTTCGTCTAATGCTAGTTGTTGTAATGTTCTCACGGCCAGATAAGGCGCGCTTGTTGTGCCATAAGTGACCGTTATTAGTTCGTATTCACTAATGGCCTTTTTTGGAGAAAATCTCCATAAAATTCTTTGATATTTATAGTCTTCTTGGTCTATTTTCATGAACCGGTACATTTTCATAATGTCGGCCATGAAAGCAATCTTATGCGTTCTCCAGCATAATAATATGTTCGATAAGTCTTGTTGAAGTCGTGGTCCTTTATGTAAATTTTCATTAAGGCTTATTTTACTACTTGTTTTACTACTAGCGTCAAATACCACTCGTAGTTTTGTTGTAAGAGAGTCTTCTTTTATTACCGCTTGGTGGGGAATATAATACTCTCCTGTGTAATATTCTGGTTTAGGTACTTTTCTCATATGACCCATATTTAGGTACTCGTAAATAAATTCCTTGTATTGTTGGCGTAAATTTTCATTTTTTTCGAACTGACGTTCTAGTTGTAATAGTCGAGCCACGGCTTTTTTCCTTGACTCGCCATATTTTATGTTCGCGTCCTTAAACGGCAGCCGTACCGTATAAGTGCCGTTGAAACTACGTATTGTAGTATTTGTATAGTAATTTTCACACAACTCATCATTTTTGGTGAGTGCATAGTGTCGTGGAATTTCTTCTAATTCCCAAAATTTTGTTAATTGTTGTATGTCGTCGGTGCGAGTCATCATGCTTAATACTTTGATGCCACCGTTTGTGTCTTGCGGATATAACCCGGATAAAATCCAACCCAATTCTGTTTCTTGAGCGATTATACCGCCTTGTAGTCGTTTAAAACCTTGTAATAGTATTTTACTGTATTCTTGGGCACCTAAAATTATGTCTATAGGTCCCTTTTTGTTGTACGTTGGGTCTGCCAATAGAACATTGTCCAACTCTTGTAATTGTTGTAAGTTACTTCTTGGTAACGAGTTTGTAAGCTTCGGTAGTACTACAAGCGTTACACGTAGTCTGTACTCACTAGAGTACCTTGGATGTAGGTTTATGTTAATTGTATATTTCGATGTCTTAGGTTCGTTGTCTCCAATGCCTTTTATTTCGGCTCGGACCTTTTGTCTTGGATACGACAGCAGATGTGCTACTTCTTCCGTGCAAAATGACGCTTCTGAACCTTGGTCACACAATACTCTTAATAATTGTGGTGTTCCATCATACGACGTGGTTTGTAATAGCGCTATTTTTTGCCTCTAAATTGGTAGCTGATAAGTTCGATAGCGTTGTGTTTTATTTTTTATCACTCACAGTTGGCTTAGGAGTGAATTTTTTCGTATACTCAGAAGACTCTGGTTGTCTTTTAATTGAATCGAATGTTCGGTGTAATAGTGTGTTATGACCTTTATGTTTACATATTTCACATTTAACACATAAAACTCGCTCATGCATTGTATTTCTTTATCATGATTTAAGCAGCGTTTGCACATTCCTTTGTCTGAGACTTCCTTATATCGTTGTGTTACGTTTAAGGTTTTAAAACTAGGGCATTTATTTATTTATATTATGTTCTGTGCTTTTGCAGTACCAGCAATGTTTACTTTTTGATGATTCTGCTATTGGTA
The DNA here is from genome assembly GCA_032191425.1 of Lymantria dispar. NCBI lineage: Eukaryota > Metazoa > Arthropoda > Insecta > Lepidoptera > Erebidae > Lymantria > Lymantria dispar. The sequence continues at coordinate 24,157,973 of CM063444.1, read as the reverse complement.
CTTGCGTTCCCCGTTGTTTATTTATTGTATGATTCACCGAGCTATTACTCAGGTGATTATACGTAATTTTTTGCTGATCGTAGGACTTTAAACTTTTAAATCTTTTTTCTAAAAATTAAATTTTTTTTAAATTAAAAATTAAATTAAAATTATTTCTTCAAACGATTCCAATTTGTTTGGGTCTTGTAACTGATCCTCGTATTTTGAGTCAGTTTGATGGTCCCATTTCCTGACCAAAAGTCTAGCCAAAATAGGGTCCCATGTTGAAATGTCAATCCCTTGATGTTTTAAAGATTCCAAACATTCTTTTATGGTGTCGTGCATGTCTCTTAAGCCCGCTGCATTCGCAACATTTAGCTTGGGTAAATCTAATAGTTTATCGATGAATTTAATTGATATCATTCGTTCGTCTTCATAACGTTGCTTAAGCAATTTCCACGCGGTTTCATAGTTCGATTCACTTATCGTTAGATGACGTATAATTTTTGCTGCGTCACCTTTTACATTTGTCTTTAAATATTGCATCTTTTCTACTAATGAAATATTTTTATCTTCATGAATAATTTTTTTGAATAAATCATGAAAAGTATACCATGAGTCATAACTCCCAGTAAAAGTTGGAATAGAGATACAGGGTAGTTTTCCTGACGACTGTGTTAAGGTCATTTTTTCGCTGGAACTGTCATAGATTTTTCTTCCAGCATCTCCATTGTAGTATCGAACTCAGTTTGGGTGTTTTCAAAATATTTATTTTTGAAGTAAAGGTGTCCCGATGTATACTCCTCCAATAATAATTCAATGTGTGTTTCTTCAATATCCTGCCATCGTTTTTGTAAATTGTTTATTGTAGTTTGTAAATGCCATATAGGTTTGTTTTCAGTGACTGATTCTTTCGCCTGAATTAGCCTTTTTGACATCTGGGATATCCGGAACATTTTTTTTTTTTTTTTTTTTTTTTCCCATGGCAACTGGTCTCCCTTAGAAGGTTGGAGACATTACTGCCAGTGTCAAGTTACGTTATTCATGGGCAAACTTTTGTTATTAATTTTAATTTTTGCAACGAAGAAACTAAACGAGTAATTGTTGCTGATACCTGACAGGACAAATTGTAATATTTTAAGTACCAGTTGTTAGTAAAAATAGCGAGGGAGATTAGAACACAGTTAGAATACGAGATGGACGGTAAAGGAAGCAAGGTATAAAAACATTTATGGTTACGCCATTATAGTTTAATGTTTAAAAAATTAAATTTTAATATCATGTACGCTTATAAATTTGATAAGAGCTTTTGTTGAGTATTTATTCTTGAGGGATAGAACAGAAAAGTGATTAGCTGGTAGTGGAGCTTTAAATTTACGTAAGAGATTGTAGAGAGAGGGTACCGAGAATCGAGGGCAAGTGAAGAGAATGTGGGTTATATTACCCTCATCCAATCCACATTCACATAGTGAGGAGTCCCTAATTCGTAATTTATGGAGATGTGCTGGACTGGAACAATGTCCAATTCTGAGCCTACTGATGGTAGAAGACATTTGTTTTGGGAGTCTCATCTTTGAAAACCATGGTCTAAATGTAATATTTGGTTGGATATTGTGTAGATGAGAACCTTTGGAACGGCTAGAAGTATTCCATAAACTATTCCATGATTTTTCCAGATCCTGGCGAGCTGTAGCAACTAAATCATAGGAATATACGGAGAAATCACTTGTGTTACCATGAACAATGGCCTGCTTAGCAAGTTGATCTGCTTTTTCGTTGCCAACAATACCCACATGGCCAGGTATCCAAACTATTGTGACTCTCAATAAATCCTCCGAGCAAGCTTTGATAAAATGTTTTATATCCAGACTTATTGGGCATAAGAAGTTTTTAGAGAAGGGATTAGCTGTCAGAGATTGAACACAACTCCTGGAGTCAGAGAAGATTACTGAGTTTTCAATATTATGTGCTTTAATAAATTTGACACACTCTAAGAGAGCCAAACATTCACCTGAAAAAACAGAGCTATAGTGAGGATATTTTACTTGAAGGTGCAAGTCTGTGTTTAAATGCCAAAAGGCAGCCCCTACAGATCCTAAAGTGTCCAACTTAGACGCATCAGTGAAGAAGATATCAGCATCCGGCCAGAATTTAGATATAAGTGATTGTAATTCGCTATTTGCATTAGAGCAGTCTTTGTCTATTCCTAAATTTAATATTATATTAGGAACAAATAATTTAGAAGAATAATCATGTAGGAATAGTGGATGTACAGGGAATTTTTTAAATGAGCAGGTTATATTATTAAATTTCCTATAGCTTTTGACTAAGCAGGGGATGTTCTTATGAGCCCAAAACTGTTTGGTTCTAACATATTCACTTAAGAGCTTTAATTTAGGTAGGAGGGAATGTCCTGAAATTTGTGAAATTTTGAAGAGAAACCTATCTGCCAAATATTGTCGTCTTAAATTTAAAGGAGGGTCTGCAGCCTCAACCTGCAGTGAATTTGTAGGGGAAGATTTCATAGCTCCAAGTATAATTCTCAATGACTTTAGCTGTACTCCATCTAATTTTTTTAAAGCAGCTTTATTAGCTAGTGCCAAAAGGTAGGTACCAAAATCCAGGTGACTTCTCACCATAGCATTATAAATTATCCGAAGAGAGGATGGATGAGCACCCCACCAAACACCACTAAGGCACCTAATAATGTTAATATTTTGCTCACATTTAGATAAAAGTTTGTCAATATGCGCAATGCCATTTAATTTTCTATCAAAAACCTTACCCAGAAATGTAGTTTCTCTCAAAACTGGTACATTAACACCATCTAGGGTTATATTTAATACTGGGATATCCCTTTTCCTAGTAAATACTACTATTGAGCTTTTTGTTACAGATAAGCTTAATGAATGTTGTTGGAGCCAAGATGATATTATTTCTAATCCTAACTTTAACTTATCAGCAGAGTGGTTTATAGATGGATCTCCTATATAAATCAATACATCATCTGCATATTGCAAGACTCTACAGACAGTTGTAATAGATAATTCCATGTCAGCTGTATATACTGCATATAGTAAAGGACTTATAACAGAACCTTGTGGCAAGCCTTTCCACACCGTGTGCTGTTGCAAATTGGACGTTCCTGGATATCTCAGGCAGATTTGTCTACCTGAAAACAAGTTAAAGACAAAATGGGCCATCTTATTAGGGATTCTTAGCGATTGCATCTTCTGCCTAAGAAGTAATAGATCGACATTGTCATATGCTGCTGAGATATCCAGGAAACCAGCGACAATAGATTCGTTTCTAGAGAAAGCCAATTCTAAATCAGCTTGAAATATAGCATGACTATCGGCTATACTTCTGCCTTTACGGAAACCATACTGTGTCTTACCCAGCAACTGATTATGTTCCAGAAACCATTCTATTCTGTTTTTAATTAAATGTTCTATAATTTTAGGTATAGTAGAAGAGAGAGCAATAGGTCTGTACGAATTTGGATCTAATGGGTCTTTACCTGGTTTTAATATAGGTATAATAATCTGTTGTTTCCAAGAATTGGGTATATTACCAGAGTCTATTGCAGTATTTATTATTTCAAGGAAGTATTTAATGGTATTTTCATTGGACTTGCGTATAAATGAATAAGGAATACCGTCGGGACCCGGAGATGAATCCTTAACATAATCTAGGATGTATTTTAATTCTTGAAGAGTGAATGGGGTATCTAGGGCGGAAGAGGAGGGAAGTGGATCAATATGTGTGCTGCAGTACGGCGTTGGGAGTTGTGATTGAGCAGGGACATATGGTGGAGCTAGTTTGGACATAAAACTCTCCACCCATTCTGTTGAGCGTGATGTTGCTCCACCATGTGAACGAGAGGACCTAAAGCTCTTTATTTTCTTCCATACTGAAGCCGAGGGTGTTTCTGGGGATAATGATGAGCAAAATTGCCTCCACCCCTGCCGCTTTTTTTTAAGCAATAATCTTTTGGTGGCGGCCCCAATATTTTTGTATTCTAGGTAGTTGTATAAGTTGATTTCGAAATTGCAATTTTGTTCAGCCACTTTTCTTTTTTTAATAGCATCAGTGCACTCTTTATCCCACCAAGGAGGAGAAGATATTCTGCCCATACAGCTATTTTTCCTTGGAAAAGACTCATCAGCTGCCATAATTATGTTATTAGAGAAACGAGAAGCACACTCAGTTAGGTTTACAGGATTAGGTACAGGAAGGAGAGCAATTTTCTCATCTAAGTTTCTTGAATAGGCATCCCAATTATCCATATTTAATCTATAAGGCAACAGAGGAGGAAGAGTAGGGACAGCTATTGGTAGTGTGGGAAATGTAATAAGGATAGGAAAGTGGTCTGATCCATGGGTAGAATTTAATCTCAACCAATTCAGTAAGCTAGCCAGAGAAGAAGAAGAAAAGGAAATATCTACATAGCTAGGGTTAACCATGGGCGAAGATCGACGAGTTGGAGACCCATCATTAATCACACATAGCCTAAATTCATCCATTAGATCACACATTTTGTTACCAAAGGAGTCATTACTAGGGGCACCCCAGAGTTGATGATGACAGTTAAAATCTCCCAACAAAATGATTGGTTGGGGGACAGAGAGCAAGAAATTACGTAGGTAAGAAAAGGCTGTATTATCCCTTCTAGATATATAGACAGAAATGAAAGAGATGTCTTTAAAACGTATTGCCACAATATTAATAAAGTTATTACAGTAAGTAGTTGGAAGATGGTGAAAATTCAAATTGTTTTTAATGAGAAGGGCTGCACCCCCCCAGCCATCACTTCTGTCATCTCGGAGAACAGCATACCCAGGCACGCAGAATGGGGTACCTGGCCTCAACCATGTCTCAGCAATAACAGAAATAAAAGGCGAGTATTTATTAAGTAGGTACATAAAATCAGATCTGTTTTTAATAACGCTTCGGCTATTCCACTGAAGAATGCAATCCATCATTAAGTAGTTGGAAAATTGTTACAGAGATAGTATGGATTATGTGACTTGCTACGTTGGACGGTAATTTGGATTTATAAACTACTTGTACTAGAGAAGAGAGCAACTCTTGTATGGATTTAATTTGTGGCAGTGATTCTTCATTATGTATATCCTTATCACCCTGGTTGTTAAGAGCGCATCCATTTGGGGGCTCAGGCATTTCAAAAGATTTTATAATATTCTTGTGGGCCTGCTGATCATAACCTGGATTAAGAGTGGGGCGAGATGGAGGTTTCAAAGTAACAGTTTTTTTGTAGGATTGGAAGAAGTTAGGAACAGAAGATAAACGGTCTTGCTGACTCTTACTGACTGGCCTGATGACCGAGGTTGTTTGTTGATGTCTGAGGGACCGTTGAACCTCCTGTGAGGAAGCAATTTCAGCATAGGATTTCTTAGTTTGAGGAAAGTGTGTCATAGCTTCCTGATATGAAACATTATAATGAGCCATATGATGTTTTATATTTGACTGTCTAGCATATTCAGGGCAAGTTTTATTAATCGCATAGTGTTGACCTGAACAAAAAGAGCAAATTGTATCAGTTTCTTCTATCAGACAGTTGTCAGCAGAGTGATTGTCGCCACATTTATAGCATTTAGGTTTAGACCGACACTGAGTGCGAGTGTGTCCAAACCTACAGCAGTTATAACACTGTATTGTAGGATACACATATTGCTCAACAGGCATAACTGTAAAGCAGCAATAAATTTCTTTTGGTAGGATTTGGCCATCAAAAGTTATAACTACTGTTTGTGTAGGGATCCAGTTGACACCATCTTGATTTATTTCTTTCCTATTCATTCGGCGTGTTCTAATTATATGGCCTACACCAGGAGGGAGTTTAACAGAGTCTATAATTTCCTCATGGGACCAGTCTTGAGGGATGCCTTTTACAATACCCATTCGGGAAATATTAAAGGAAGGAATATAGATTTTATACCCGTTATCCTTAAATATGGGGATCTCTAGAAATTCATTTGCATCCTTAGCTGTCCTGAAGGTAACAGAGAGACGGTTTCTACCAATTTTCTTTATTCCATCCTGTAATATGTTCTTTAATTGATTTTTGTATAGAAAAGCACCAAATTTGAGGGGATGCAGGGTCTTATTAGTGGAGGTGTCACTTATTAGTTCAGCATACACTACATATGGGCCACAGTCCGATGCCTGATATTTTGTCCTTGAATTAATGGAATTTACTGCAGAGGTGGTGATTGTAGTGGTTCCAGATATATTTGGGACCATTTCGGGGACAACAAAGGAATGTTCAATCTCTGAGACCAGCTGAGACTTTTGTATTTTAATTATAGGCAATTTTTTAGCAATAGATTTTAATATAATAGGATTACATTTCTTTTTTGGTTCCTTAGATTTTTTTTTATTTTGCGATACCCAATCCATGTTTTCTTCCAATGAGGGAGGTCGTTCTACGGGATATACCTCTGCTCCCTTGTCACTGATTACTAATTGACCATTGTGTACAGGGACAACCAGATTAATCTGGCTATCTCTGCCATCCGAGTCAATTTCCATGTTGATGAATCGTTGATCCCTAGATCTAACGATCCATCAACCTTTCCTTAACAATATCCGTACAGCTCACCACAAGTAATGAAACATACACAAACGATCACAAACAAATAATCTCCACCAACCTCTAATATCAGAAACAATTTTTGGAATATTTTTCTCCCGACCTACTCAACACACATGAATGTCGCACGAGTTGACAACCGGAAGTCTACTCTGCGTCTCAATATCCGGAACATTTGTATAAACGTCTTGGGATTCCCGCTCCTTTCTTCTTCGTTTGTGTTTTGTTCTTCAGGTTCATATATCGCCTGAACAAGTTGAAGTCTTTCTTCATATTTTTGTAGGTGGGCTAAGCCCTCGTTGTATTGTTTCTGGATATTTCCAAAGTAATTTGTGGTGATATATTTGTGAGATGATAACATCTCTTGTTTCTCCAGTTTCGAGTGATTCTCTTGCACCCGTTGGAAAATAGTAGTTAGTGTTTTGTCTTTTTTCGTCAATGTATTTTTGTGTTCTTCGGCTCACGGAGTCCTTTTTAATGTTTGTAATTATCCTCCTGATCTCGTTATAATCCTCCTCCTGGCTCCTGATTGCTGTGTTTATTTCTTGTATGTCCATAGTGCTTCTTTTGTCTTCTTCCCTAATAGCCCTACCCTAACTTCCCTACTACTAATATTTTAAGTCAATACTTATCGTACCTGCGCTCTCGCTATAACACGTCCCTGAAGGTGCGACTTCTCAATCAGCTGGTGAGTCCCGCTTGTGGGAGGCCAGTGACCGAACCGCAACGAGAGGCTTTCTGACAGAGTACGTAAGTAAAAGTCCTTCAGTCAATTCCGAAACTTATGCTTTGTTGAGTACACCAGCCCGTTCTTAACTGATTTGTATGTCTGTTATGTCAAACCTACGGGGGGGGGTTAGAGGGAGGAAAAAAAAAAACTTTACTTTTTGCTCGAAGGACCAAATGTACGGCGTCGTATGGGCTTATGGACCAACGCCGTGTTTGACAGAAGAACCTAAGGTTATAGTTTGAAGTACCTAAAGCCCTTAAGTTCCTAGCCTATCTGATGGGATACCTGCACCGCGCTACCTAAGGTGACAGGTAGATGTGAGATGGATGTTGGGTTGAGGCTTGGTAATTCTCAGTGCCGGTCAAGCAGGCTCACAAGACCGATCAGAACTGACGGCTAAGGGTGTCTTGGCCGCAGTGAGAGGGAGGTTTGGGTGGAGGATTGGTAATTCTCACTGCCGGTCAAGCAGGCTCACAAGACCGATCAGAACTGACGGCTAAGGGTGTCTTGGCCGCAGTGAGAGGGTAGTAACTGAGAGATGAATAAATTCAAATCTGATTTATTTTACAAAATTTACACCTTATATACTACTTATTTCATTAGCAATATGTGTATATTAACACACATATACCATTTTGTGTTAGTGTGTCGTAAGTGTGAAGTGTAACGCAGCATCTTTAATCATGTCAGTGCGAATTTTGCAAATTTACGCTGTTGTATGTTGACATGCTCTACTTGTATGTTGACATGCTCTACTTATGAATTTGCTGCGTTGCATGTTCAATGTGCATTGAACATACCGGTTAACCGAGATAAATAACAGAATAAAAATAATAATAATATTTATTCAAGTAACCAAGACTCATTATTGTTAGTAATTCTTAATCTAAAGTTGTTAGTTAATTAAAATTACAAAAATCAAAAATCAAATGAGAATTAATTAAATTAAAATAAAATAAAAGAAAATAATATCTGCTTAATCACTACTGCGTCACACCATGAGAGACCGTACAGCAGTGGTTCATATACAAAGGCCGTGGTAGCGGAGGCCGTCACCGGCGGAGCAGTCCTGTTGGCGGTGCCCCTGGACATCGCCAACGCCTACAACAGTCTGCCATTCAGCTGCATCAGGGAGGGGCTGAGGTATCACGGGGTGCCCGTGTACCTCAGGCGGCTGGTGGCAAACTATTTGGAGGGGCGCAGCGTCCTCTACGTTGACCGAGTAGGGGACGTTGTGCGAACGCCCATGACGTGCGGTGTCCCACAGGGGTCGGTTCTGGGTCCGACCCTGTGGAACATCGGCTACGACTGGGCGTTGAGAGGAAGCCTCCCGGGCTGGGCGTAATTTGCTACGCCGACGATACACTCGTCACAGCTCGGGGTGGGACGCTAGAGGAGGTGGCACGCCTGGCAACTCTCGGCACCGAGGAGATTGTCAGGCGGATCGAAGCGCTGGGGTTGAGGATAGCCCTGGAAAAGACGGAGGCCCTTTTGTTCCATGGCCTCCGTACCGCCGGGCCTCCCGCCAGCGCTACGATCACCGTGAAGTCGATCACCATCAGCATCCAGGCCCACATGAAGTACTTGGGCCTGGTGCTCGATGGGCATTTTTGGTTCCGGAAGCATCTCCATCGACTTGTTCCCTGGCTTGTCGGCGCGGCGTCCGCCCTTTCGCGGCTGATGCCGAATGTGGGCGGACCCAGCGCTACCTGCCGACAGCTGTACGCGGGGGTGATCCGGTCGATGGCTCTGTACGGCGCACCGGTGTGGGTGGGGTCCCTGACCGTCCGGCTGAAGGCCCTCTTGAAGCGACCACAGAGGGTCATGGCGGTCAGGGCCATACGCGGTTACCGCACGATGTCGACGGAGGCAGCGTGCCTCTTGGCCGGAACTCCCCCGTGGGACCTGGAGGCAGAGATGCTCGCCGACATTTATCGGCGGGTGTCGGAGACGCGCGCCCGCGGCGGTACGGTCTCCCTGCAGGAGATCATGGTCGACGCCCGCCGTGGAGTCATTGCCCGTTGGGCAGTCCGGCTGGAGAGTCCTCGGTACGGTGTCAGGACCGTCGAGGCCTTCCGGCCGGTGCTGATGGAGTGGTTGGAGCGGACGCACGGGGTGCTTTCCTTCCGACTGGTGCAGGTGCTGACGGGGCACGGATGCTTCGCGAAGTACCTGCACAAGATTGTCAGGAGGGAGAGCACACCGTCCTGCCACCACTGCAGTTGCGACGAGGACACGGCGCAGCACACGCTCGAGGAGTGTGCTGCGTGGGAGGGGGAACGCCGTGAACTCGTCGCGATTATCGGTGCCGACCTGGCGCTGCCGACCATCGCCAGGGAGATGCTCGTCAGCGTCAGGAACTGGGACGCGGTCGCCGCCTTCTGTGAGGCCGTTATCTCACGGAAGGAGGCGGCGGATCATGTGCGAGTAGAGATCCTATTCAGCGACACGTTCCGCCGCCGGCGACTCGGGCGGCGCAGGCACGAGTATCTGCGCCTAATGCCGCCCTAGCCGAGGCCGCGGGTGATCGGACCGGGGAATTGTCCGTCACCCGCAGTGTGGCTAACCGCGCGACGGCGACCGACGTCTCAGGATGTCGAGAGGCGAGGGTACCCGAAAGGGTATTCCGTCGGGCCGACCACTGATGACAAGTCACATCTGCTCCGGTGGTCGGCCCAACAACGAGATGACGTGGGTACGGGTGGGTTATGGGCCCGCGCGCCGTCCTTTCATCGCCCCGGACGGACTGGACCGCGCGTGCGCTTACCATAGCCCACTCATAAAAAAAAAAGTGATTCATATACAAGCAGTCTAGTCGACTTGCAACCATGGCCAGGATGCTGTTTAAAATAGCCCGCACCCTACGAACCAAAGATCTTTCTTGCGCATCTTTGGTTACTTGAATAAATATTAATATCTGGTTGACCGAGCTTCGCTCGGAATATTTTTGTCGAATTTATTTAGATATATATTAATAAAAAATAAATAATGAAAATTATATAAAAAACTACAAAAAGAGAATAATAATAACACCGAGATTCGAACCGACGCTGTTTGATTGAAAAAAACCTGTCACCTTCCCGTCTGAGTTATCGTGACTCATGACGTTGCCATCGAAATTTGAATTCATATTCTTTTAAAATTTAATGTCATTGTTTATTTTGCTAAAAACACGCACAAAATAACATTTTCTATAAATAAAACCTAGCTAGATCGATTTTTTGGGCCCGAATCCTCTAGTATGCCAAGTTTCAACAAAATCGTTGGAGCCGTTTCCGAGATCCTGAATATATATACATATATATCGGAGTATACGCTATCCTCACGGTCACTCATTGTGAGCATCAACAGCGATCCGGGCGAGAACTAGACCTTAGTGTGGTACTAAGGTATCTAATTATACAGCAACGTTCAAACGCAATGGAAATTATCATTATCCGCTCACTATAAAACAATACACAGTACAGTTCCTGGGCTAGTGTTGCCTCTACCGCAAGCACTGCGAGAATGGTGCAAATATATATATTTTTTTTTTGTGTGACTTAGTTGTTAGCCTCAGATGGCTGTGACAACTTTATCCGGACTGGTGGGTGAGCGCTGAGGGCTCTCAACCCGTTGGTGCAAATATAGAGTGCAAGCCCCTTTTATAGGCTCTGTACACGCCGCTACGACGTTTTTGTGTTGTTGTTAACGATCCGTACTAATGACGGATACGACATATATATATACAAGAATTGCTCGTTTAAAGATATAAGATTATTATTATTTTTATTCTGTTATTTATCTCGGTTAACCGGTACTTTAACGCTAATGGCACGGGCCTAAGCCAAGTGGTCATTAGTGGAACTAGGGACTAATTGCGATTGAGAGGTATTTATTGGTGATGATATATAATTATGTAACTGTGCATTATTTGAATCAACCTGTAGGAATTTTCTAACTATTCTGCATGTATTTAATATTGCTGCTTTTTGCATGAGCTGGTAGGTATTTATTGCTAAGTTTAGTGTAGTTAAGGATTGATGTAGTTGTGTTGGAATAACGCCTGTAGTGGATAGAACAATTGGAACTATTGTGACAATGTTTAAGTGCCACAGACGGGTAATTTCGTCTTTGAGATCAACATATTTTGTGAGTTTTTCGGCTATTGTCGTCTGTAGATTGTGTGTGTTTGGTACAGCTATATCTAATAAGTATCCTGTTTGTGTGATGTTATTTATTACTGTAATATCAGGTCTATTGTAATGAACTGTCCGATCAGTAAGAATGGCTCGGTCAAAATATAATTTTGTCATGGAGTTTTCTAGCACTGTTTCAGGTTTATATTTATAGTAGGGAACGGTAGCGTCGATGAATTTATACTGAAGTGCAAGTTTTTGGTGTATGATATTGGCTATTTGGTCATGCCTATGCTTGTAATCCGTCTAAACTATAGATTTATTATTATTATTACTTATTCTTATTTTAATGAAATCATTTTTTTGGGGGATTTTCATGTAGTTGTGCTAATTCTAGGGGGTTTTTAACTAAGATTTAGGGATAAATATTTTAGGGAGTTGGTAACACTGAGGCACTGCAAACAGATTCAAAAAATATATATCTGAAATAGGGATGATCGATGTTAGAAAAACATCGATGTCAACATCGAAAGCCCAACATCGATGTTTATCGAACACCGAACATCGATGTTATGAAATCATCGATGTTACAGAAATATCGATATCATCGAACTTGTATAACATCGATGCTACTACGATATAAAACTCTCGTGGCACATTTTGATGAGCTTTTTTTTTTCTTTTTGGAAATCTGTCGAATGTTTTTGACATCGATGTTACGACGATGAAATAAAATCTTCCAGGCAAATTTTGATGAGCTTTTTTTTTAGGAAATCTGTCGAATGTTGTAACATACGGCGGGAGTTATGACATCGATGTTACGGCTACGATATAAAATCCTCCAGGCAAATAAAATTTTGACGAGCTTTTTTTTTATTGGAACTTGTAACTGAGTTTCCATCATTACCCCGACATTCGACGATCCGTTCCATTAACAACGATGTTACAATGTTCTGCCCATAGCAACATCGATGTGTTTTCCTTTCAACATCGATGTTTCCTTTTCAACATCGATGTTTTCCTTTCAACATCGATGTTTTCCCTTCAACATCGATGTTTCCTTTTCAATATAGATGTTTTCTTTTCAACGTCGATGTTAAAAACAGTTAACATCGATGTTACGATGTTTTGCCTATAGCAACATCGATGTTAAAACATCGATGTTTTTCCTTTCAACATCGATGATCATCGAATATCGATGTTCATCGAGCATCCCTAAACTGGAATCTGGATAGATATTATAGATGAGTACGAGATTTTGGCGGGAATCTGGAAGTGTCATGTGGTGTTCTTGTAGTATATTCAATATCTTAGCGTTTTAACGTGTTATGTTAAATAATTTTGTTGGCATTTTATGTAATATATAGTGGCAAAACTGCTGAGGTGTAGTGAATATGATATAAAACTGCTATACATACCTTTGTATTTCTACCAAAATTCTCAGAAGATACCCTTAACAGTGGCCATTACACTGTTGAGGGCGACACTTTGACTTACTGACAGACAATTACTGACATGACATGAAGAAACTGAGAACTTGAAAAGATAATTATAACTCGATACTGGCAAAAATGGCTCGTATTTGTAGCTGATTGCCAAGACAAAAAAGAAGAAGAAAATTATAACTCGAGTCTCGACACTGGCAAAAATGGCTTGTATCAATAGCTGATTGCCAAGACAAAAAATGAAGAAGAAGATATTATAGATAATAAAAAAGTGAGCCGTCGCTCAGGACGCCTTACAGATGTGAAACATCGAAACTATTTTGTACGAGTAGAGACACGGTATCGAATATAAAGTATCGATACTGAACTCATGAATAGTATCAAAAGATAAGTAACGTACTGTTTAAAGTATCGAGTACTTTTATTTACTTTATCTTTAGGTATCGAGTACTTTTCTTTCGATACCGATACTTTTGTATTCGATATTTTAGTCAATAAGTACTTTTTGGTAGGTATCGTATCGAATAAATTATCCCATTTTAAAATTGACTTTACGACTCATATTTATGGTAACGTCATTTAGTACAAACGAAATGAACCTTCTAAAACATAGATGGTAATAATTTGCGATTTATAAACCAGAAATAGCGCCATCTATCGAGCAAACGACCAACTCTACGCTACAATATATTTTATAAAGAACTCTCTAATCCAGACAGAGGGGCTTAAGGGGACCCGGTGGTCTAGAATTTTCGAAAAATCTTTTTTTTTTTTTTACATATTTCGAAAGTATAGTATTTCAAAAATACACTGTTAAAATTTGGTGACAAAATTCCGAGTATTTCTATATTTAAAACCCATTACAATGTCAGGTAGACGATCGGTGAGTTGGGCTCCATTGTTCGCTAATTGCAGCTGCTCGGGTCCGTATACCTGACTTATACTATTGTATGAATTTAACGGGAAATATTTTAGTTTTAAGAGTTGTTCAGTTAGTTTAACGTGTTCCTCAGCGACAGCAACATCGAGTGTAATAATATTACAGAAATAATTTTATAATAACATCAATAATTTCATAGTGATATCGAGTGAAATAATTTTATAAAACCAATGGATCATAAGCAGGGCCAAACTAGTAGCAGAAGACCTGGACAAAAAGCCAAAAAAAGATATTTTAAAGGTAATCGTTATACAAGTGAGAATGATACTAATTATACAAGCACTTCAGCTAAAAAAATCAAAACCACTGAGGAATTAGAATATAACATGGATCCAGGCATGAATTATTGTATAATTCAATTCACCACTGTTTTTCTAACATTACAGCAGATAGTTAAGTGTAAGGACTGCAATGGTGATATCGTTTTTAGCAAAAATTCGCAACGTGGTTTAGGGTTCAAGCTTTCTGTCCAATGTCAGTGCAAAGAAAGCTTAATTCCATCTTCGCCGTTCATCGATAAGGCATTTGAGATCAATCGCAGGCTTGTTTTTGCTATGAGGATGCTCGGAGTTGGTTTCCAAGGAATTAACAATTTTTGCGGATTGATGGATTTAGGACACGGCCTCTGTAACAGTACTTATTATAGTATAGTAAATAACATAAAAATTGCTGCAGAAGCCGTTACCAAAATTGTTTTCGAAAAAGCCGTCTCTGAAGAAATAAAAATGAATGAAGAGCAAGGACATCCAGCTAATGAACTTTCTATATCTGGCGATGGTTCATGGGCAAAACGTGGTTTTTCTTCTCTTCTCGGATTAGTATCAATCATTGGAAAGTATTCAAATAAAATTCTGGATGTTGTAGTTAAAAGCAAGATTTGTCAAGGATGTTCGAATTGGGTCGGAAAAAAAAACACTGATGAATATGCGCTGTGGTATGAGGATCATAAAGATGATTGCGATGCTAATCATGAGGGAAGTTCAGGAAAAATGGAGGTCGACGGTATAGTAGAAATATTTCAAAGATCGGAGGAATTGTATGGCGTCAAGTATGCTAATTACATTGGAGACGGCGACACCAAGACGTATAAATCTTTATTGGAAATAAAGCCCTACGGTGATGACTTTACTGTTCAAAAGAAAGAGTGTGTCTTACATGTTAAAAAACGTTTGTATAAACGTGGACTCGAAGCTAAAAAAAAATATGAACAATTGAAAAAAGCGAAATTACAAATGTCGAAAGCAGCTAGTAAAGATGAGAACGCTGGTGAAGATGCAAAACCCAAGAAAACTAAAAAAAAATCTGTCGGTAAAGATGCTGTCAAAACTAAAAAATTAACAAATAAATTATTACAGGAACTTTCTATATTTTACGGTTTAGCAATTCGTCGGCACCCTGATTCTCTTGAAGATATGAAGAAAGAAGTTTTAGCGGGGTATTATCACAATATTTCAACAAACGAAAATCCGCAACACTCCTATTGTCCAATAGGTCCTGAATCTTGGTGTAAATGGCGTAAAAGTGAAGCTGCGGGTACCTTGGACAGCTATGAGCATTCCCCTGCTCTGGATGATGATGCTCAAGCTATTTTAAAGCCAGTTTACGAGAGCTTAACGGATGAAAGCCTGTTAGAAAGATGTCTCGGAAATAACACTCAAAATAACAATGAAAGCTTCAACTCTTGCGTCTGGCAACTTGTACCGAAGCATCAATTTTCTGGAAAAAAAATTGTGGACATCGCTGCATGTTGTGCTGCTTGTACATTTAACGAAGGTTTTAAAGCTATTTTAAAGATGATGAACGTAATGGGTATTAAAATCGGCCCATACGCCGATCAACTAGCCCGAGATCGTGATGAGCGAAGAATCTATAAGGCTGATCGTCAAAGCACAAGTGACTCCAAAGAGGCAAGAACTGCTCGTAAAAAATCCAAGAGTCAAGAAAATGAAGACTATGAGAGAACAGAGGGAATCCTTTATGGTGCTGGGATCGCCGATTAATCGTGAGTGCATATTTCAATACCATTTCTTGAGAATATAGTTACTTAAAACTTTAAACGCGTTTATCTCGAAACTACTTTTTTTGGTCTACTGAAGCTAAAAAAAAAAAAACGGTTCGACCGATTCGTCTGAAATTTTAACAGGTCATTCTAAATAGTACTGGCTCTCGCCGGGCCTAGAAGAAATATTTTCTGTTGAGTATTTCTATTTTTTTTATTAAAAAAACATTGCGAAAAAAGAGTCTTTTTCAGACTCGTACTTTCAATTACGCGCCATTTTGTCAATTTTTTTTTATTTTTTTTTATTCTAGTCCCCGCCATAACTATACTTATACTAATTAAAAATCCGTCTTATTTTTTAATTTCAGATCAAAGGGAGAGATAAAACCTCCTTCAGCAGCCAGGTCCTTTTTTTTTGAGAGGGGAACTTCAGCGCCACTTTTGGAATTTAAAAAAAAAATTTTTTTTGTGTTTACCATCATTTTTGTATTGTTAATAAGTAATAAAATAAGCCTAAAAAAATTTAAAACCCTTAGTCATTTCTGTCATATCAAAAAAAATTTTTAAAAATAGGCTAAATTTTAGGCCGCTAGACCACCGGGTCCCCTTAAGCACGCACACCCGCAACCCACCCACGATACACGTCGCCTTCGTTGTTGGGCCGACCACCGGAGCCGCGTTACTTGTCATCAGTGGTCCCATCGACCGACGTCCCCCCCCTCAGGAAGGACGTTGGTCTTTCCTCACGTGGTCGGCCTCTCAGCGGGTGACGGACTAATTCCCCGGTCACGTCACCCGCGGCCTCGGCTAGAGCGGGGATGAGGCGTAAGTACTCGCGCCTACGAAATTAGTACCTGTACTATTAGTATATATATATCAGGGCAAAAAAAAAAGAAATGTGGCTCATATATGTGATATTTATGAGACATAGTTACTTAATAAATAATAATAATTAGGTAAGCACCAAGCTCTACTGGGACCGGTCTATTACCACGGACAGGACTATTCTTGTGAATAAGCCTGATATCGTGTTGATGGATACTAGATGTCGCTAAGTTGGTTTTTTTTTTCAAAAATGCCCTAAAAATGCCCCTAAATATAGAACGCCACTAAAAAACCCCATCTCACTTATTTACCCTCTAAATTTGGGGGGAAAACCCCTAAGTTGGCAACACTGAGTGGTCTCGAAAGTCAAAGTGCGTAATCGGTAGAGCTGCCCTCAAAAATCGATATATTTGTACTAAAATCGGTAAATAAAAAAAAAACAATATTAAATCAAATTCGTTTATTTATTTTTACTTTAGGTACAAACAATTTTTTCTATTATATACTATCTTACAAGCTAAATATACTTACCTTTTTTGAATCATACCAATGTTTTTTGGCCATAGCCGCAGTCATTTCTGGTTTGATTATAAAGTTGTAACAATTAGAAACGGTAAAAAACGTTTTGTATGCAACAAACTAGATATTACCTCTGTAAACAGCTTATTTCGCTGTTTGATTTTTATTTTTTTTTTTATCATTATTTATTTTGAGTTTGATTATTTCTCTAAAGGCGCTACTCTGCGTCTATATCCTATAAATTAATGCTCTGAGAAATTCTAGGAAAGAGCCTTGTAATAGGAATAATTGTTGCCGTTCTACCATTTTTAACATTTATTGGATCAATTATGTCTAAACCTTTTAATGGATTATCTTTCAAATTATTCTTGGAAATCGTTGAAAAATAGTTGCATTTCGGTATTTCGGTAGAGCGCGGCCTATATCGGTAGAAATACCGAAATATCGGTAGGTTCGAGACCACTGTCTGTGTGTCCACTCAGACTGGCAAAGGAAACAAAACTCTTACAGCCAAGTTGTATAAAATGTTCTTTATATATTATTTATCTGATCTTCATATTAAGTAGCTTAGTCATCGTGCTAAATTCATTACCATTATTTGGGCGCATTATTTAGTTCAAGAGCGTGACATGATCCTTCTATTTCAAGAACTCCATCCAAATGCATTAGTAGTCAGTGTTGCAAAATTACCAGCTTTAAGTTTCTGTTACAGATATGCCATAATACACAGTGACATTTATGTCCTCTTACAAAAGCAGGCCAATTAAAGCATCCAGTATCTACAATACATTCGTACAATTAAAAGTTTAAAAAAAAGATTTACTAGAATATTTTTTAATAAAAATGATTATAAATAATTACAAGTTAAAATAGTAAGGAAACAGCATGTAGTGAGTGTGGCGAGCGCGTATGTAGGTACTTAACACAGCTGTTACCTCGTCGCCCGCGCGGTCATTCACTTTACACCTTAGAAAAAGTTTGATTGTGAACTCGTAAAATTGTACCATTACCTACGTCCTTTTCAGAAATACCACTACATATTCAGTACGTGCGGAGTCCAATTTTTTCCTTAATACTTTCTACGCACTTAGGACCGTCAGGAACAATTATTTAAAGTGTTAGAGACTTGGCATCTACTAGTCTACTAGTAGGTCATTATTTCAATAAAGTAAATTGGTTCAGTGGTATTTAGATAAAATGGAATAAGCTATTTACAAATAATTGCGAACAAAGTAACAAGAATATCGTTCTACTGATATTGAAAGAACTGTTCAAATTGCTCACCATTTTTTTGTCTATGCATAAACCACCATTTGTGCACTATTTATACTACGTACAAGTACGATATTCGAGTATTGATAATGTCTATTAGACATTTCGTAACAACACAAACACACAACGATGTCGCAAAATATGTAATTACTTGTAGGGAAATTGTAAGTTCATGCGCACGACCTTCAACTTTCGCACACCGGCGGATACTAAAACAAAAAGGCAGCCAATGGGGGATCGCCAAGGATGCCTGGGTAGGTAGGGTTTATGCTTTGTAATAGCTGTCCACGTGGACTTCCTAGCTATGATTGGATGTCCACGTGGACTTCCTAGCTATGATTGGCTAACGAAATTCCGCAGGATTTGTTTGTTTAAAATGTAAACATGATAAACAGGCTGTTACAAAACATTAACTTTAATTTATTTTATTTCATTATTTTTTTATAACTACCACTATTGAACATTTAAATATGTTAGATATGTTTCTTAGGTCGGATACTTTTATGGTTTTTTTGTAAGACGATAAAAAAGTCAACATGTATATTCAATTTAATTGTATCGATAAATTCAAATATCATCATTTCGGCTCCTATACGTCCCACTATTGGGTTCAAGCCTCCTTCGCAATAGGAAGGAAATTGACCTACTATACCACGTTGATCAGACGACTATTCCATGTTATTATAGGGTTTTGTTTCGAGTTATCCTTTTCTTGCATAGATATTATATGCATTTTATCCCTTAGTCGTCTTTTACGTCACCCAAAGGCGAGAAAAGTGGTGCATTAATGGTGAATTGTATTCTTAGTGCGTCACCAAACGAAATAATAATTCAAAAATAGGTAATTTTCACAGAAATATTAATACTACGCTTGCCCCGCCTACATGGCCGTTCTATCTTATTAATTTTTCTGTGGTAATTTTCAATTTAGTTTTTCTAGTTTCAGTAACAGGGTACGAATTCGATTCAAAATCCCCTATCTCAACCGTGCGTGTTGTAAAAGACGTTGTCGTCTTTTCGAGATATGATATGCATGCAAGTTTGACTAGCGTGGTATATTAGACCAATTTCTTTCTGTTTTAAACCAGACTCGAACTCAGCAGTGGGATGTATGTATGACCTAAAATAGTAGTTTAGTTGATAGATAACTACACTAGGAGCTAAATAGGAAGAGCTACTATAAAGATAGTAAATACTGACAACACAGTATGGTATATTCAAAAAAAGTTATATAAAGATATTAACTTTTTCAGTATACCAAACTCCGATATTTATATATTTAAAAATATTAAAATGCGAAAAACCGAATATTTAAAAAAATGTCAACAGTCACAGTATGTGATGACGAGGGAGAAGCACAGAGGTAAGGAGAATGGTAAGAAAACTATATAAGTAATGCAAACATCAAATAATAGATATAGCTTAGAATAATAACGAATAGAAGGTTAGTATAGGTACTTCGAGCGATCGAAATCATGAAGCCAAAAATACTATATGCGCCCAGGCGATTCCACATGTACACACGCACACCACTATACAAATTATTAAGTCAAATTTTGTTTTATTAAAATAAATCGTCAAAATACTTTTAAAAGTAATGTTAAAAAGAAAAGAAAAACCTCTTTATGTTTTTCAGATGTGTTGTGACACCATTTAAATGCACAAACCGTCATAATTTCCTATTTATCTTTTAAGAGTTGCGTACGTACACGCAGTACAGTGACCTTTACATTACGGAACGGTTCTAGCGTAAACTCCATTAGGCTCCAATTGAAATGCTTCATTTTTTGTGCGCGGACTTCCCTTCTATACGTTATTATTGTAAGACATATAGATTAAAAATTAGTTACTTCGGTACAAAATCTATGTTCCATGATTAATGGCCATTCATACTAATGATATTAACCGAATACAAATTTCGTAATTTTATGCGACTTCTCTGTAATTATGGAATTTAAATTTGCTAAATATAAATTAATAATTAATGACTCAAAATAAAACTCGCAACATTGTGTAAAAATAATGTGAAAAGAAATAAAAGATTATAAATTCTCATTACAAAACAAATAACTGGATACAACTCTCTCTCTCTTTAGAAATAATTTTGATAACTTCTGACTGAATCCTATTCCGCTGATCATTTATTACATATTCCGCCCAAGAAAATATGTTCTCTAAAGGTTCAGAGTATGTCGGGACTAATAATCTCTTCAAAACAAAGAATAATGCACACCTCACTCGAATACTAATAAACCCTGCCCAATAAGGCTCGATCCACACTATGATGCCGTTCACGGTTTGATCTCGCTCCGGTCTCGGTCCGATCAAATCTCGCTGTGTCTACACTACTAGTTCCACAATCAGTCTGTCTCGATCCATGGTCGATAAGCATGGGTTCAAATCCCATGTGTGATGATCATTTTTCGCTCGTAACCACTTAATTGAAGTTAAGTTGAAGTTATGAATAGTTGACTTACAAAATTTTTTTTTTATGTCAACCTAACCTAATTATTATTATTTTTGTTTATTAAGTAACTATGTCTCATAAATGTCACATATATAAGGCATATTTCTTTCTTTTTTTTTTTTGCCCGGTTATATATAATTTCAGTACAGGTACTTTTTTTATTTTTATTTATTACTGTTATCAATAATACAAAAATGACAACTGTTTGCTTACAATCTAAAAATCACTAAGATTTGTCCAGATTGCAATAATATTCTGCTTTATCGAACCAACAACAATTATTTAAAGAAAAACAAACCACTCAATCGTAATTAAATAACCTACATACATTTAATGTTTAAGATTTGAGCCACTCTGCAGGCCATTACACTTATTATTGCAACAATGAGGGTAAGTGTAGAAGAGCGAGTAAATGTTGTAAAGTGTGTGAGCTACAGGCTGTTTAAAAAGTATGTTTTCAATTTCGGTTTTATATTTCCTTCTGTGATGCTGTTTCTTAAAGTTTGGTCAAGTTGATTTATTATTCTAGGGATTAAGTACGGCATAGTTCTTTTACCATAGTAATTAGAGGCTTTTATAATTTCGAGATTTTTATTTGTTTGCTGTCGTGTCTGAATTCTATATGAGGTGTAATTCTGTATACGAGTATAAAAATTGTTCCGTTAGTATACTATATGTGACTTTTGTATAAATGGGTAGAACTTTACAATAATAAAAAAGCTTAGCAGCGTTATCCTTGTATTGAAGTTTTATTTTAGGTGGGACAATTCGCTTCAAAATACGTAGTTGTAGATTATAAATTTCATCGATGTAAGTTTTGAACGTTCTACCATAGCTTGTAATCCCATAATTGATAGTTGATTCTGCTAGTGCATGGTATAACATGAGTTTAATTTTGTAAGGCACTCGCTTCTCAATTATGTAGAAGTTGGCTAACAATGCCCTAAGTTTACCACAAAGGTGAGTTATGTGTGGAGACCAGTTAAATTTATTATCCACAACTAAACCCAGATATATGTGATGACTGATATTCTCCACAGTAGGGCAGGAGCACGATGTTTTAATAGGTTTATGGATACAAGTGTGTTGATGTGCTATTATTTTGAGATCTATATTTCGATGTTCTTTTGCGTACGGTGATCTAATATGTATGATTTTTGTCTTAGCAGCATTTAGGACTAAATCATTATCATGACACCATTTGTTAATGTTGTTAAAGTCTGATTGTAGTTGTGACATGGCAATGGTCACATCGCGATCGGCAATTACCAAGCAAGTGTCATCAGCGTATTGGTATGAGGTGCAATATTGTAGTACGTTGTTCATGTCGTTGACATATGCTATAAAGTGCAGAGGCCCAAGTACAGAACCTTGGGCTGTTCCTTCAGTGACAGGCATTTTGTTACTGACAATATTATTGACTTTAACAGTAAATTGCCTATCTTTGAGATAATTTTTGCACCACGTGAGTACGGGTCCACGTACTCCTGTATTCATAAGCTTTTCTATGAGTGTCGCGTGATTCAGTGTATCAAATGCGCGTGTGAAATCTATAAAAAGAACTAGCACATGTTTTTTATTGTTGAGGTGTGCATTAATTTCATCTGTGAATTTTGATAGAAGGGATGTAGCATTTTTGCCTGGTTGAAAACTATACTGATTATGGCATATAATATTATGCTTGGCATACTTACAAGTCAAGAATTTGTTGGCTGAGGTGCTTTTCTACAATTTTATCAATGGACGATAGTAAAGTAACCGGACGGTAATTTGTTACAGAATCACGTTTACTCTTTTTAAAAACGGGGCGCACACACCCTATTTTGAGATTGTTAGGATATGTTCCTGATTTTATACTCGCATTTATGAGATTAGCAATTGCCACGGATATATTTTTGCCAACTGTGCGAGTACTTGCGCCTCATGCCGCCCTAGCCGAGGCCGCGGGTGACGTGACCGGGGAATTAGGCCGTCACCCGCCGATAGGCCGACTGCGTGAGGAAAGACCGACATCCTCCCCGAAGGGAGGACGTCGGTCGATGAGAGAGTACCCCAAATAGGGGGTATTTCGTCGGGCCGAACACTGATGACAAGTAACCCTGCTCCGGTGGTCGGCCCAACGACGAAGGCGACGTGCATCGTGGGTGGGTTGCGGGTGTGCGTGCTTACACCCCTCTGTCGCCCCGGACGGAGTGGTGCGAGGAGCGCGCCGACCGCAACCCACCCCAAAAAAAAAATACGAATTTATTATTTATTCTTATTTTAATGAAATCATTTTTAGGGGGATTTTCATGTAATTGTGGTAATTCTAGGGGTTTTTAACTAAGATTTAGGGATAAATATTTTAGGGAGTTGGTAACACTGACGAATGGACAAATAGAATAAAAAAAATTGTTCAAGTGCGGAGAATTTAACACAGTTTTGTAATAGATACTATAATATTATATTACTTTTATATTATGGAAAAATAATATAAGTTCGTCCCCAAAATATATATTCTTTGAATTTGTAAATATCAATTAGTTGTAATGTCGGCAATAAAAGGCTTATCCATGATATCGTACCCTATAGGTTTTGCTGTAGGTTAGTTTTAAGGCTCAGTACACTTACAATTTTCAATGAGTTCTCTAAAACAATTTCATTGCTAATTATGCGTTTTTCAGGTTTGTTACGGCCAGAAAAAGCTCCAGTAATTCTTAGTGCTGGTATTAAATATTTTGCTCCGCCAAAGAACTATGACCGTAAGTAATTATATGTTTTTATTATCAATATTTATTACTGTTATTAAATAATCCTTAATTATTGGTTTCAGATATTGAAATCCCAGAACGCCAAAGGCTTCGTGTCTATGACAAAGTGCCTTTATATCCTTCTAACTTGAAGCCACCTAAGATGCAAAAACGTCTAAGATATATGCGAGGACCTGAACCTTTACATAATACATTACAATTAAAGCAATATGGAGTTGTTGTAAGTGCTAATCTGTATCTAACATGTACTGTGACTAAAAACTACCATACCATAGTAATTTTATTAGCATATTATTAATCTTTCCGTGTCGTGACGGAGTAAGAATACAATTCATCACCCCTTTTCTTACCTGTGGGGGTCGTAAAAATCGACTAAGGGATATAATATGCGTATAACATCTATGCAAGAGAAGGAAAACTCGAAAGAAAACCTATACCAACACGTCTGACCAGTGTGGTTGTAATATTAAAAAAATGAGTTAGTAGAGAAAAGAAGGATATTATATTAGTTCATTCCTTTTATTGGTCCCTGCTTCGGGAAGCCAATTGTAATATTAAAAAAAATAAAAAATGAGATATGTTGTATATAATATTAAAAAAAAGTAATTTTAAACCGTCCCTTACTCGGGAGCTAATTGTAATATTAAAAAAAAGAGAAGTGGTATATTTGTGAGATGTTTAAAAATTTAAAAAAATATTATACATACCAAGAGGTCAGTGCTTCACCAAATAACGTAGACTAAAAGTAAGTTTTTCGGGCGCCAGGTGAAACTCTAAAGTGCCGGACAAGAATCATTGAACTTTAGCTTCTCGGAAGGGTCCAAAGGGGACAGTTAAAGAAAATGCAACATGAGCCTTCCATAACTTTATTTTCCTTGTGAGAGCAATTATGATACACTTAAAATTTAATAAAGTGATCTAATACATACTTATTTATAAAAGTATAATTTTTTTTTTTTTAATTTATTAAAGGCTTTGGCAGAACCATCAGCCTAGCAGAAACTTTATAAAAGTTTAAATAACTCCTACGGGTCATGTCTGCAATATGAGAGAAAATAAAAAAATTATTGAATACCTTTTATGCTGTAAAACCAATTTAAATGCATAATGTGACGTGACCGAAAGTCCAACGTTACATGGTATAATAGGTCAATTTACCTCTTATTGTGGAGGAGGCTCGAGCCCAACAGTGGGACGTATGTGAGCTATGATGATGATCATGATGATGATGATTAATCTTTTATATCATTTTTACTACACGCCAGCACTTTCTTGCCATCACATAAAATGGCATCAAAATTATTCAATATAACATGTTAAAACAATGTTTTGCCAAAACTCCCAATGCCAATATAAATATGAACATTGAAGAAGACATTGAAATCAATTTCTAAATATTTTTCAGAAATTGATTTCATTGTCATATATTTTTATAAATTTGAAATGTGATGTCGAATAGGATGTCGAATAACATATTGCCAAATTAGTGCTTAGGGTCTCAATACAAAAGAAGTTACATAAATGTGTAGTGGTTTTCAATGTTTAAATCCGAAACCGAATTTACTGACCGAACCTACTTTAGTCTCAGGTTCACCTGAAACCGAATCCTGTGTAAATTATAAGAACAATATTTTTGTGGGAAGAACAATAAATAGACTATCATAATCAGCCAGTTTTTACTCTTTGCTAATATAAACATAAAATGAAACTTACGAAACTAAACTATAGGAATGAAATAATTTAGAGTTGTAATAAACCTAGGTGATAACATGCCACTTTTGTTTGCCTTGTTTCTAAAAAAATGCAAAGACAAAAAAAATGTTCTCATTAATTTATGAAATACATCACATAAATAGTGAAATAAAATACACCTGTTTTAAAGTCACCTCAAACTGCAAAATTCGCGATGCGCTGACTCAAACGAAAGGATTAAAATTGCGAGATGAATATGAGCGCGGTAAAAGGACATTTTTTCTCTCGCAGCTCATGCACCAAGCATGCCCTAGCGCAGTGCGAAAACTTATGAATTCAGTTTCGGCCCAAGTTTCAGGTCAATTAACAGCCAAAAACGAAATTTCGGTCTAACACCACATGATTGTGTTAAATAAAATAAATATTATTTTCGAATTATTTCAGGCAACTGGAGGTGGCAGGTTGCGACATGAACACTTTGAAATGGCTCGTCTTGTTGTTGCGAGGAAGTTAAACCAGAAGAGAATGTTTGCAATTTGGAGAGTAGACCCACCATGGCAACCTGTGACTAAGAAAGGTCAAGGTCAACGTATGGGTGGTGGTAAAGGTGCTATTGACCATTATGTCACTCCAATAAAATCTGGCAGGATTATCCTGGAAGTTGGTGGCAAATGTGATTATCAAGAGGTAATTCATTTTCATAAATGCAGTTTAATTAATTGAATTCAGTGATACTTCATGGAAATCATAATTATTTTGCAATGGAGGATGTAAAGGGATTATCAACTATATACCTCCCACTGTTGGACTCGAGCCTCCTCCTCAATAGGAGAGAAATTGACCTAGTCTGATGTGTTGTTGGGCTGACCACTGACGACAAGTTACCAGTGGCGGCTGGTGGGTCATCAAAGTGGTGGTGCACTTGCTCACTAAGTCCCGCCAATTCATATCAACTTTATTTTGAAAAGTTTTGTTATTGTCTTTAATATAGTCTATATTTATGCTCCTTTTCACTCACACCACACACTGTATACGCAGTATAAAATAGAACTGAGACGAAAATAAAAAAACAATTAAAGTAAACAAACCATATTTATAACGTCATATACATCGAAAACATACCTAATACTTACTGTACTTAACGAGACGTCATCGGCGAATTTCGTCGAAAGTCGAGTCCTCTCGGCAATGTTCGGTTCGCTCGTATGGCGCACGGGAACAGGCTCATTTTTCAGTATATTTCTATAAACTATCTTCCGTCTCACGCGCCAGGCGTTTTAACTCATAACTAATACAAGTTGTATGGACAGACCCCGTGCGCTCGCCTTTTTTTACAGGGAAAATACGTTTTAATAGTTTAGTAAAATGCTTAAATTGTTTCGTCATAATTTGAACTTTTATTTGTTATATGTTTTTGTATGTTCAAAGAATAAATATTAATATGGTAATTTAAAAATAAAGATGAAGTGAAGCAACATTCTGTAATTTTCAAATCGTGATTTGGTGGTTCAGTGCACGAGCGCACTTAAGGTAGAGCCGCCACTGCAAGTCACCCTGCTCCAGTGGTCAGTCCAACGACGAAGGCGACGTGTCACGGGTGGGTTACGGGTGTGCGTGCTTACGCCCCTCTGTCGCCCCGGATGGAGTGGTGCGAGGAGTGCGTCGACTGTAACCCCACCCCAAAAAAAAAAACAAATAAAAAAGTCTGAAGTGTTGGTATAGTGTTTTGAGCTTTTCTTCTCTTACGTAGATGTTATATGCATATTTAATCCCTTAGTCGTCTTTTATGACATCCACAGGCAAGATATGGGGCGGTGAACTGTATTCTTACTCCTAACTATACAAATCAGATCAACTTAGGAAGATATACTGTGTACAAATCTATAGTAATATTATAAAGAGGAAAAGTTTGGATGTGTGTATGTTTATAATGAATAAACTCAAAAACTACAGTGCCGATTTCAAAAACTCCTGCCCCAATGGAAAGCTATAATATCAGGGAGTAATATAGGCCATATTTTATCCCGAAGCGAGGGCGGGTTGCTAGTCTTTTATATAGTTGATTCTGGATAAGCTCAAGGTACCTCAATACATTTTTCTTTATAAGAGATAGAGGTATCTCACTTAGTTGAGTTTCAAACTTGCAGAGGTATAGGAGGGGTCTGTCTCATTTATAAAGGTTTGCACCCGAACTATAAGTAACCTTAAATTGAACTACCTTAAAGTAAATCCTTAAGTACTACTACTCCTTAAGAACTACCTTAAAGTAAATAATTTGTGTCCGTTAATTATATGTTTGTAAAGTCCCCCGCAATACAAGGATTATTGCCTTAGTGCAGTGTGTTGTCATTCAAAAAAAAAAAAAATCTAAAATAGATGAGTATTAGGAATTTCTGGGAATGGGTCTTTTCTACAAGTGTAGTAAAATTAACCCATTATAATATACCAAATATGTCCAATGCGTTTTTATGAGTTTTCTAGCAATATTATTACACTTTTATACCACTGTCTTCTACGATACATACGGGAAGAGATGTGGCAGATTATTATTTTTTTAATTCATCACCACACAGCAATACTACCTAATATAAAACCTAAATTAAGCTAAATAAATTTTATTTTAAGGTATATCCAATGTTAAAAATTGTGGCTGAGAGGTTACCATTTAAAGCTGAAGCAGTTTCATACGATATATTAATAGAAAAAGCTGAACGAGAGAAATGGTTAGAAGAGAATAATCAGAATTATTTCACTATGAAATATATAATACAGAACAATATGGGAGGTTGTCACAAAATGCTATCGCCTTTTGATCATCGTTGGCATGGAAAATATCTTTAAATTATCTAGTTTATCTGTGTTTGTAGAGTAAATTATTAAATTCATTTAGGTTATTTTATTTATAGTTATATTGGATGAAATGAGCCAAAACAATTTCCATTCATACGTGAATTAAGTAAATTAACCCATCATCGTTCATTACTTTATATGGACTCCCCAATGCGGAACAAGGCCGTAATGGTACTCTTGGCAGGTGGGTTAGCAATCGCAGATGTTGTTATAAATATACCACAAGAAAGTTGCAGTGTTTTTTTAAATTGATTGAATCAGACGATACATGGCGTAAATCTATTATTATTTTAAAATGGAGTGGTGGGTTTCCCTTCCTTCCATCCTTTTTTAATTTTTTGGTATTGTTACTAAGACAATCTGTGTGGTGATGGAATAGGAATACAATTCACCGCTCCTTATCTTACCTGTGAATGTCGTAAAAGACAACTAATTGATATAACATCTATGCTAGAAAAGGAAAAAGGGAAAAAAGGAAAACTCGAAACAAAACCCTATAACAACCTGTCTGACTAGCATGGTGTAGTAGAAGGAAAAAATAAAGGAAAACTCGAAACAAAACCCTATAACAACCTGTCTGACTAGCATGGTATAGTAAGGTAAACTTTCCTCCCATTGTGGAGGAGGCTCGAGCCCAGCAGTTGGACATATATGAGCCGAGATGATGTAATGATGATTTTACTAAGACCTTTATGCCAACTTTTTTTTTATAAATACTTCATTTAGTCATTTTCGGTCAGTAAGTCAAATCGTCGCCTTCAATAGTGTCATGGCTGCTCTTTTATTGTTATCTTTTGGATATTTTGATGGAAAAGGTAAAACATATGTAAAGGGGCGGTAGCTCCACACATGCAAATAAGCTCCGCTTAACATGTTGACATTAAAATTAAAAACCACTGACCGTCGTCTGAGCGCAATAAAACCTGCTATTTGTTAACTTGAGTTTATCGTGCATTTTAGTTCTTTTCACTCAAACCCTTTTGTGTTTTTTTTTTGTGATAGACTATAAGGACTGGACACACCCCGCCCAATTAGCGGGGTGGGGGCCCAATGCAATGACCTACCGTAATCCCTCCCCATTGCCATTGGGCTAACCACTGGTACCGATTCCTTGCACTGGCGGATTAACACATTTGCCGCCAGTAGGCTATGCAAATTTTGTCGCCCCTTCTGGCCTCTGCAATGCTCTTTTTTTGGATTTGGAGGATAGGATTGCCAATCATACTTTATAATAAAATATTCTACTTTATTTTTGCTCATTATACTTTATACTTTTGTACACCAATAAAATATGTGAAAATACTTTATTTTTCGACCTTTACTGTAATGCGTAAACAAAACACTCGTTACGGGTACTTAGCTATTTGACGGCATACATAAGTAAAAGCGGACGATGAAAACTATAATTATTAAGCGAAATATTATATGTCAGATGTGGTGTGAATCAGACTTTATATGTGCTAAAACACACAAAAATACGGCAATCATCATCATCATCATCAATACGGCAATAAGAACATAAAATTTGAAAAATACATTTTTCTTCCAAATACTTTATATTTTTCCTATCCAAAACATTTTTTTTTCTTTTTTACAAAAAAGTTGGCAGCCCTAGCGGCAGACTTTGATGCGTTGCTTACCATTCGATCTGTCCAGGCCGGCGAACGAGTTCAACCCGCCGGGCGCCAAGAGGGCGGGCCACCGATGCACAACCTTGTCATCCATTGATCCAGGCGGGTTACCTTTTTGGGTACCATCTCCAGTCGACGCCCCAGCGGTGTCACTGTGAGCGCCGTCGGGGCGTCACCCTCACACAAACGCCCACTGTGCGGGCAACCATACTACTCCCCGGTCCAGTCACTCACCGCCACTGTTAGGGTGCCATCAGCCGCTCAAATCGCCGGCAGCGGAGCGTGTCTCCGTAGAGGAATTCGTCCTGCTCACGCTCTACCGCTTCCTTCGGGTCCGTGCCGGCGCTCCATCCACTCAGTCAGTACCGGCCGGAGAGCTTCCACTATCCGAACCCTGTATTGTAGACTCTCCAGCCGTATCACCTCACGAGCAATGACGTCCCAGCAAGCGTCCTCGCGCTAGGTGGCCGCCTCACTGGACAACACATCGACGCCCTGTTCATTCGCCTCTGTCACCCGCACGTAGAGCTTGGCGAGAATCTCCGTTTCCAGATCCTAAGGGGCGTTCCAGCCAATGGATACGCCGCCTCAGTCGTCACCATGCGGTAACCGCAAGTGGCCCTAACCGATATGGGTCTCTATGAATGCCACAGAAGAGCCCTAAGCCGGAGGGCCAGTTGCCTTGCTCTCACGGGTGCACCGTATAACGCCATTGAGCAAATCACCCCCGCGTATATATATATATATATATATATATATATATATATATATAGCCGCCGACACTCTGCGCTAGGTCCGCCCACATTCGACATTAGCCGTGAGAGGGCGGACGCTTTGCCGACAAGCCGAGGGGCAAGTCGATGCTCCCGAAACTACCAATATCCGTCGAGCACCAGCTCCAAATACTTCATATGTGGCTGAATAATTATCCAAAAACTGCCTACGCAAATACATAGTATAAAAAAGTATTAGCAGATTGAAAATGTCAAATTGCCCACTATTACGGGTTAAGTTAAAGGCTAGTGAAATCTAATAACGTTTATTTATTTTTTTATTTCTGTAAGATAAAAAAGTTTTGAGGCAAATTTGCAGCCCTCTAAAATCTGCCGCCCTGGTTCAGCATACTCCGCCTGGTGGTAAATCCGCCGCTGATTCCTTGATATCCGTGGCCGGCCCGGCGGGTTACCCTTTCGGGTTTAGACGCTAACACTATAGAAAAGAATGGACTGGAAAGCAAAGAATTATTACTATTGCTTAAACAGCAATACTTAAAATCGGGTTCAACATAATAAAATACGAAAAAAATTAATAATGGTTTATTAAATTTCACATCTCATGAAAGGGTTTCCGTGACAAGCCTCAGATTGCATACACGTACATATTTTTACTTTTGTTGCGATCATATATTATTTTATTATAAACACCTTTCTTACGATTATGGCAAAAACTCAACAAAAAAAAAACAAATGTATTATTGTAACAAATACTACAGTGTAGAGTACTTAGATCTTATGACTTGTCCCTAACCTAACGACAAAAGCCAAACAACACGCTATTTAATATAGAGTATCATGAGTTACGAATAAAGTTGATAGTGCAAGCGTTTTCCAGTACTAGAACACCACCTCTTCAAGTCTAAAATTAAATTACATTCTCTGTAGTCTGGCTCTTAATAATACATTTAAGTTCACATTAATACACAAGTTAAAACATCATAGTGTACAGTTGTAACTTGTAACAGACACGAAACATAATTGTGTAGAACCTACTCTGTCCATATAATAAGCAATTTCTACCACATATATTCTCTATACTGCATTGTCCTCTCCACAATTACCTATAAATTATATAACGTCATAACAATATTTACAAAGCCTATAATACTAACTTACATGTACCTAAATGCAATTTACATTTTTCAATAAATTAATGTGTTTAGACAATATCATACAAGCGTTAGATTTATATATGATATGGCTTTTATTTATAAAAAAGACTGCGTATAAAATCAATATCTAGCTGCAGTCATTGTATCACAACATTGAAACTATATATTTAAGTTACACATTTACGTAAATGTTACCTAGTTATGCTAACAATGAACTAATATTAAATCAACCAAAGAAGTTACAATTATTAACATTTGGAAATGTTTTAAATAAATAAACATATCAGTCAACGAAACATAAGTAATATCAACATTTGTATTACATTAACTATTCGATATATTGGAATCATTGTTAAAATATATATTAAAATTAATATCAGCCAAGGGTTTAGGTAAAGCCATTTCTGTACGCGTGGAACCGTATTGAGCAAATAAATTAGCTCAGTATAATCGTAAGAATAATATATTTGACTAGTTCTGTATCTCTTATGCTATACTTAAATACTATAATCCCTAGAAACTGGCGATTTGCAGTCTTAATAATAATAAAAAATAACTATTGTTTTATTACAGAATAAACAGTATCAACAGTAGGCGGGAAAAAAATTAAGTGAATTGCAATCAGTTATTAATAAAGTTAAATTGCATTTTCACTTATCAACTGGCGTACATTAGCTAAGCTCTAGGTTAAGACAAATGTGAGGTAGCGTTTTTACCTTCTAGTGGAAAATATATACAGATCTAAAACGAATGAAACATTATTTTATTTGGTTTGAAAACTTTAAAATAGCCACGTGTCGTCAGGGATCTCGAGTCACAGGCAAGGATATACGGCGCTTTTTATTAATATAGGTACTTATCTAATCATAATTTAGCCCGTTACCACAAGGAGGCAATATCAATATACAGACAAAACCTCGCGGGAATAATATATATTTATAATTTAATATATTTTTTGACATATATGAGTATTAACTACATGCACACAATTATCATTAATTAATAGGTACTATAAATATGTGCAGCTTTGTAGATGACTAGAGTAAATAGTTTTAACGATAATATTATGTATAAAACAGTTACAATTTGTATATTTTCGATTTCGATCACTGCAAGGATCCATATTTAGACACATATTGTATCGAGGATAATACATTGACTTTGAACAACCTATTCGTAAGCTTCGCTCAAGTGTTCTAGCAAGAACGTGAGTTGACGTTTCATAAAGTTGTTTTTGTGAGCAATG
The DNA here is from genome assembly GCA_032191425.1 of Lymantria dispar. Taxonomy (NCBI): domain Eukaryota; kingdom Metazoa; phylum Arthropoda; class Insecta; order Lepidoptera; family Erebidae; genus Lymantria; species Lymantria dispar. Next base: position 24,125,006 of record CM063444.1, on the reverse strand, counting down.
GAGTCGCAAAGCATTTGTGTGGGTGCGACTACGTTCCCGTTGTTAACGTTCTCGTAAATGTGCTCTTTGGTTGAATATATGTTGTTGTTGTGTGTGTCAATAGTACTATCCCCCAGCCCGGCAACCCCGGACGTAACATTGGGTGGATTGTATACGTCGATTGGAGGAGCTTTGATGCTATGCTGATATTTAAACGTAGACAATATCTGCCGGATCTTTGCAATGATCTGCTCTACTCAGGCGTTTGATTCCTGCGAAAAATTTTAAAATGCATAAGTTCCAAATTTTTGCAGCGAAATCTAAATCTTTTTCTATATCGTGAATTTATACTAATTTCTATTCTAGTGTTGGGTATAAATTAGCTTTTATCTAGCATTCTACATTGATGACGGAATAAATAATGGATTGAAATAGTGAGAAAGTGGAATGTTGTGTTTAGGCATTCACCCTAAAATTTCATTTACGGGCGTGAAGTAGTGAACAAATTCCCTAAGATGAACCTTAAGTATAAGTGTTATAATACTGCACGGCATTCGTATGTATATAGTCATATAAAATGTAAGTACTCATATAAAATATTATCCTAAATATCATTTAAATGCATCAAAATCGAGGCTCTATTCATAAGAGAATACATAGAACATTAAGTGACGACACAAATGTGAACCGCGTAGTGGCGACGAGTGACCGGTGAGTCCGGTGACCGGAACAGGTATCGATGCAAGCGACAGCAACACTACACTAGAAGCATGGTGGGACGTGTGTGCGTTTATACCTTGAGGTTGTGGAAATAATGCATGATCTGATCGTAGTCCATGTGCAGGTCGTCCAAGCCCAAAGAGTCGGCGCTGGGCGGTACCATGCCGTCTTCACCACGAGAGTACATTGGGTTGCCCACTATTGTGGCGCGTTTCACTTCCGGCGAATTACTCCCTGTATATACATCTTACTGTTAGAACTATGGAACTAAATAGCATCCATCCATCAGCCCGTAGACGTCCACTGTTGAACATAGAGGTCTTACCACGAGAATGCCACTCAGAACAGTTCTGTGTCACATCCAACAGCTCCTTACAACTTCCAAGATATCTAGTAGGGGTTCCTCCTACGCTGCATCGTCCGATTCATGGTCGTCACTCAATGACTTCGTCCCCAACGGTTGTCGGTTCGACGAGCGACGTGGCTTGCCTATTGCCATTTTGATGTTCTAGTGTCTTCTGGCTGTGTCAGTTCTTCGGATTTTCATATTACAGATTTTATCACGTAGAGAAATACCGAGCATAGAGGGCTGTCCTCTAGAACGCTGAGTGGCTTAATGCCTTTTTATAAGGCCGACATTTATATACAACGTTTCTGTGCCCTAAGTCATCGCTGGTAACAGTTAGTGTTTGAAAACAAAGGTTTACTGGAAAATATATAGGTACAGACTACGGTTTATAACTTTGTTTACATACACTGGAATATTGGATCAGAAGATTTGTCTAAGTTTGCCGAACGTTGCTCTGCCATGTTGGGTTCGTCGGCTGAATTTTTTATTGAAATAGGATCTACCTAACTGAACTTTTTGCCCTAAGTAAATGCTGTGATCAACAATTTCGGGAATCGTATTTCCAAGTAGGATCGGTACATGAACGAAGGGAACTGAATACATTTAAATTTAAAGTACCTTCTTGTATTTTTATTGGAATATTTTTACTTAATTTATCGAGGGAAATTTGAATTATATTTATTGTTCATGATTCAACAGCCAAATATTACATAGGTTCTACAATAGCTTGAGAGAAATGTTACACAAATTCCTACTTTAATAACATTAATAATTATTTGTACTATGCTCACCTTTGTTCTTGTTAGCAGCCTCAACAAAATCTCCCTTAGACTCTTTAGACCTATTCTTATGTCTCATTTGTACTTCCGGTAGGCCTGTAAATATAATTATGAATTTTCAAACTATTGTTATATAAATGTACATTTTTCTTACCTAAAAACATTTCTATAAAAACTACTTCAGAAAAACTAATATAGATACTGTAGTGATATAATATATCACTGCATGTTATTATCATACATTCATTCAAAAACCGTCTAACATAATAGATTTATTAGGATTCCATAGTGAGCCGATAGATAGCACTAGGTCACTTGAAAAAAACCAATTATATTTAATATAAGTTACACATTCAAACTACTAGATGGCACCCGCTATAACATGAATCAATTATTCAAATCAATTAATATTCGTGTAGATACTTATATGTAGAAGATAGATTGAATAGCACACAATGTCATATCATCTTATTATTTTATAAAATACAGAATTCCATCGCCAAGTGTAATTCACAATAACATTTGTTCATGGATCGGTTTTGGTTTATGCTTGGATAGCTGGCCAATAGAAACCTTTCTTTTTTGAAATAGGATCATGCCATCTTTGACGCGATATGACACGGAGCGTTGCGTCGTAAAGGCTTTCTCTTTTGGATCCCGTCATCGAGCGAGGTCGGACGCGCCATGTAAGACTACGTGGGAGCCCGCGTGACGAGCGTGCGGGGCTTGTCTCGTATTTCTCTTCCTGTTCCCGTAACGGCGCGTACTACACTAGCAACCTGTTCAAAATGATTTCATGACCGGTGAGTCTGCCGAACATTTATTTTCTTGGCCACATGCCACGTCATGGGTCAACTTTACTGCATGAGCTGCGCTAGCTATCGCTCCAGCATAGTGCCACACCCTTCCGCTTACATGCATAGATGTGCATGACGGATTACCAGTCCGGTTGAGACTGCGTGCTTATCTGCATATTCAACGACGAAGAAAGGACGCTTGAGATCGCATCATCTAGTTCGCCAAGCGGTAATGACACGCCGTTCTGAAGGCGCGCATTTCCCCGCGGACGTCCAGGTAGAGTACACGTCGGGACTTACTTCTCATGGGATGCAGTCCTTGTCGATATCTTGTTTGTTCTTCGTTAGTAATTAGTGTAAATGTATCACGTTCAGTGAACTTTCTCTCGCTCAGTGAATTAACATGTGAAGGTGGTGGTTATGACCACGTGTAATTTGTAGTGTGCAACCGACAACTTATAGACTTGTAGGTATTATTAAATAAGTAGTAGTAAGCTATTGTAATAGTAACCTGGGTACCATTCCGATAGGGGTGATGTTATATAATATGTTTTCCATCAATATACAGTGAAATGTACTTAGCATTTTTATTATAGTCCATAAAATATAGGATGATCTCTGTGACAGTTGTCGCTAGTGCTGCCACGCTTACGATAAAGTCCGTAGTTTGTTATCGATAAACTCTTTATTTTTATAATTGTGATTTTCTATTATAATTAAAATACAATCAATGAAAATCTTTTTGAATTAATTTCAAACAAAGACTGTCTTTTGACTGTTTTAAATATTCAAAAGGAGTACAATCAAGATCTAGGTCACTATTATCGTCATCACTGGAGCGTTCCTGCTAGAGCATTTACCATTTTTTGCCAAAATAGGGACGGTCACTAGATCAATCGATTACAATTACGACTGTTTTATAAATAAATATGTTTAGTTTATTGACAATAATGCGTACCTACATAATATTATCATTTACTCCGAGACGAAAAGTGGTTTTTTGATGTTTAATTAAGTCAATTTATGTATTTTATAATGTAACTGTCTATTTTAATTGTAAAAAATATGCTGAAAGTTTTATATAGGTAATGTATTGGGTTTAATTTCTTTTATGAATAATTTAATGAAGATCGGTTATCGATTTACGTATATCGACTGTCCCATCTCCTTTTTATTTTTAGTCCAGTATGACCTTGTACGTGCGTAAGCGTCATTTATGTATAAAATGTTTACTAGGTATTTCAGTACTTCATCATATCATCATATCAGCCCATATACGTCCCACTGTTGGGCTCGGGCCTCCTCCATAGTGGAAGGGTAATTGACCTACTATACCACGCTGGTCAGACGTGTTGGTATAGGGTTTTATTTCGAGTTTTCCTTCTCTCGCATAGATGTTATATGCGTTTTATATCCCTTAGTCGTCTCGTACGATTACCCACGGGTAAGATAGGGGGTGGTGAATTGTATTCTTACTCCGTCACCACACGGACAATTTCAGTACTTACGAGGTACATTTTAGGCATGAATATTAATATTTTTATATTTATAATATATTGCAATTAAGTTACAATCAAACTGGCACGAAAAGAATGAAAATATATTTGACACAAAATGAAATTGTAAACATGTCGCTCGTTCAATCTTACTTCGTTGGTTTCGTTGACATCTGTCACAGAGATCAAGCTATATTTTATGCACTATACTGTACCCTTTAACTATCCTCTCACAGGTGACATTTCCCTAGAGGCGCAATAAACATTTCCACAAGAGGTCCTTGAACTAATAGTCCGATGCCATCTGCCAGACAATTCCAAGGCAATATAAATTGTGTTCATAATCCTTAGGCATTAATACCATGGGGAGGTGACGACAATAGTATTCTTACGTCATCACCGCAGTTACATATGAACCGCCATATCTCTCGTATACAATATGCATCAGCATACTATTTATGTAGCAACACGTATATTCCTTATAACCCTTCGATCATCTTTTCTATGTATTCTATTATAGTATAAACTGCTTCCCTACGCTACAATACTTAATATAGCTTAATATATGTTAGATATTAAAAGTAACGGCGATTAAACAAATTAGTTGAAAATAAATTTTATTTTATCTTAAACTCTCGGGCGCTATGTCCTTCCAAATTGTAGTCTAGTAATAAATGTGTTATCCCTTTCTTTGCCCGCGGATGTCATATCAGTGCGATTGAGAAAATTGACTTATTAGATGAGTGTGTGTCAATGATATTGTACATATATTTTAATACATCCCGTACTAAGAATATATCTACGTTTAGTGAGGGCGTTTTCAATTGTACACGCTTCGAACAAAAGAATTCACTCTGGGAACAATCTTGTGGTCCGCATATTCAGTTAGTCCCTAGAGATCCAAATCAGCTCAGCAATCTCCTATAGATTGTTATTTACGCGATCTGTGCTATCAGTTAAAAATAAACTCCAAGTAAGCTTAACTAACTCGGGTTGAAAAGTTTTAATGTTCGCCCAACAGCCCGGGCAAGCTATTAAGGCTGTTAACTAGCTGCGGCCTAGAACCAGTCATAAAAGAAAAAATATAACTAACCGATTCCAGAGTCGTGCATATAGTCGGGGCTTTCAGGTTTCATGAATGTGCGTCGTGAATCATCGGTGCCTCTGTTGAGGCCGACGATCTCCCTATAATCTTTGTTCTCCATTACGAGTGGCGCATCGTTGTCGAATTCAAATAGTCGTGCGCAATCGTCTTTGTCCGTTAATTTTTCAACTGGGTTGTCTTCGAGGTCAGTTCTGTGCGAGGTCGGGTTTGATTCGTGTGTGTAATCCTTCATATCTCGGTTCATTAAATACGGTGCGTCCAATTTGTTTAAATCAATAACTCTGGAAGTAAAAACGTACAGATTTGGTACACTTATAATTAAAATAAGATATCTTGGCTTAGAATAATAACGTATAGAATCCTTATATACGTTATTAACGTATAGAAGGATAGTTTCAATACTTCGAACCTTCAAAATTTGAATCTAAAAATACTAATGGCGCGCAGACGATTACACACGTACACACGCAAACACTATAAAATTATGAAATCAAATTTTGTTTTCATTAACATAAATCATTGAAATACTTTTAAAAGTAATGTTAAAAACCTTTTTAAGTTTTTCAAATGTGTTGTGACACCATTTGAATGCACAAACCGTCATAATTATCAATTTATTTTTTAAGAGTTGCGTACGTACGTGCAGTACAATGACTTGTACATTACGGAACGGTGCCGGCGTAAGCTCCATTAGGCTCCAATTGAAATGCCTCACTTTTTGAGCGTGAACTTACCTTCTATACGTTATTATTCTAAGATATCTTGGATAAATTTCCGTGTGGTGACGGAGTACGAATACAATTCACCACCCTCTTTCTTGCCCGTAGGTGTCGTAAAAGACGACTAAGAGATATAACATGTATATAAAATCTATGTTAGAGAAGGAAAACTAGAAAAGAAAGTAAGTTAATTTACCTCATATTCTGGATTGCTAGAATCCAGTAATGGGACTCATATGAGCTGAGCTGATGATGATTTTGCATTAAATATTTTAAGTACTCACCTGTTTTAGTGCTATCAACTAACCTCCATGTGATATTCATCCATATGTAAACCTATTGCAATCCACTGTTGGACATAAGCTTTCTAAACGAGGGTAATGCCATAACCACCACAATACGTAGATAGGTTGGCGATTGCAGTTTTTATGTTTCCCATGATAGTGCTCATTCGCCTAGCCTGTCAGCTATCATCAATATAGATTATCAATTAGGTGAATAAATGTGACGTCTTCCCCGAGGGGGGACGTCGGTCGATGGGAGGGTGATGACAAGTAACGCTGCGGTCGGTCCAACGACGAAGGCGAGGTGGTGTTCGGGTGGGTTGCGGGTGTGCGTGCTTGAGCCCCTCTGTCGCCCCGGACGGAGTGGTGCGAGGAGTGCGCCGACCGCAACCCACCCAAAAAAAAAAGGTGAATAAATGTTATAGTATTTTTCGTTTATACTACGTATTTATATGGTAAAAGCTGATATAGAAAGTGTTACAAAATATTACCGGTCGGTACGACGGCCAGCCTCTGGAGATCGTTTGGAATCGTAATCACGGTCGTGTTTCTTCTGATGATGGCGGGAATGATTTCGTCTAGTTGGGGGCATGACTGTCTCGGGCAAAATCTGAAAAATTTCAAATTCAGACATTTAATTATTGTTATAATAGCTGTTTTAAATACACAATAGAAGCCAATGAAGTTAAATACACGCTATGCCTAAAACTCTCCGCAGCTGGCGCCTTGGCCGTAGGGATGTGTCCTGGGGGAAAAATAATCGATTTTTAAATAATCGATTTTTTGTTCGTTAAAATAAATCGATTATAAAATAATCGATTATTTAAAAAAAAAATGGATTTTAAAATAATCGTTTTTTTTTTGCCAACAGGAATGTGATGACCTTTTTTTTTTTTAGGAAATGTAAGCTTTATTTTCTAATATACTATGAAAACGATTCTGATGACCTTTTTTTAGGAAATGTGAGCTTTATTTTGTAATATAGTATGAAAACACACCTGGAACAATCCTGATGACCTTTTTTTTTTTTAGGAAATCTGGCCATGAATAATCACTTAATTTCGAATAGTAAAACATCGATTAATAATCGATTTTTCTCATTTTCATAATCGATTTTAAAAATCGATTATTACAAAAAAATAATCGATTAATAATCGATTTTTCTAAAAATCGATTATTTTTTCACATCCCTACTTGGGCGGCGCAGGCGCGAGTACCTACGCCCAATGCCGCTCTAGCCGAGGCCGTGGGTGATCGAACCGGGGACTAGTCCACCACCCGCAGAGAGGCCAACGGCGTGAGGGCGACGCTCCGGGGCCCGTCGGTGAGTGAGGTTACCCGAAAGAGTATCCCGCCGAGCTGGTCACGTAAATCTAGGATTCGGACCAGCTTAATGGTGAAGGAGAGGGAATACGGCGGGTTATGGCGTCACGCATCGCCCTCTTAATCATCCTTGAAAATTTGCAGAAAACCTAACTATGTCGTTTTTGCCCTGAATCGTGTCAAACCCAGAATTTAGCGATCGCAATAACAAATTTAAAGGTATTGAAATCACTATAGTTACTGATTATGCTCCTTATATTTTAGTAATGAGATAATGCGTCTATAGGTTTTGAGTATAGAAATTATGAGTATTTAATTTCTAATAATGAATATCTTACTTTGGCCGGGTTTCGAGGGGGCACTGGTACTTGTGGTTGTGATGTTGACGAGTTTCTATGAGGTGGAACGGGCGGTCTGTAGTCGTCTGCGTTGTTAGCATCCGTCCTGTAGACCAAGAGTAGTAATTTATACCATAATTATTACAATAATGACATAAAAGGTTAAACTGCAAGTATTTTCCAATTATACATAGCTACACTAAAACTTTAATACTGTTACATTAACTATTAACATTAACTAATTAGCACAAAGTCTGTTGCGAACTCATTTAAAATTTATACATTAACCAAATTCTCGGTTTCGGGATGTGTATTTTTTCTTATTGGGTCAGTAGAAAATCAGTCTTTATTCCAAGCTAAAAAGTCAGTCTTTATGATAAATACTGACTTTTTAGCTTGGAATATAAGTCAATTTGCCTCTCAACGGGAAATAAATTTAGACAAGAATTGGATGTTTTTAGCTAAATATAGATAACGAATATCAATATACGAAATGAGTGCAGCTGAAGACAAAGTTGCAAAAACTACTTACTGCCATTGACTATCACCGGAGTGGTGTCTAGCATGTCTCGCCGGCTTCTTGCAGTAAGTTGTAGAGTCGATTACTTTCTCTCGCTTATCGTTTTGCGAAGGCAATTCTATGGAGTTTGGATTATCGAAGCTCGTCACCATTATGTTCCCATTGTCCTTAATAGCATCGTCTGGATCAGCATAGTTGTAGTTCAATGGATTGTTAGTGATCCTCATCTCTTGATTGCCGTTGTCTACCTGCTGTACTGAGTTTCGGTTGGCATGACGGTTGCTGCGTTCCATTGTCGCTCGACCTGGAAAGTTGAAAGCTTCATTTTTTATTGAATTATTAGTGTAATTTCGGTTAAAAGTATTGTAACCTATATTTACACAAATAAAAAAAAACGAAAGAAAAATAATTATTCTAGTATTAATCGAGAAGCGTAGGCATGCTTCTACTAATTAAAAGATTGTGGGTCGGGCGTTATTGGATTTTTCTATCAATTCTCAATATCAAAATGAAGATTGAAGATATAGATTTCTTCTCAGACGATATGTTCAGAATAGGCTCGCATGAGAAAACTGGTATACCATAATTTGTTGGTCAGTTTTATTTCAAGTTTTCCAACTCTTTAGGCGATGTTATCTGCTTTCATCACCTGATCAAACGTCATGACATCCACTCGGTAATTGAATATTACTAGGTGTTTTGCATTTTTTCTTTGTCTTAAATCTATTCAGTTATCGTTAGTTATTCAGGTATAGTGGAGAAAATGGCTCGACTGCACAGAGGGTAGGCTTAAGATATCGACCTAATGTGCTAAATGTCACGGGTTTCCGGCACAGATTAACATTTTGAAATCTCCGTGATTACAGCTCCTTAGTGTGTTGACGTAAAAAAAATAGCACCAACAGTTATTCTATGGGGCTTAAAAAAGAAATTGAAAATATTTGTAGACACACCTATGTGTGTTAGATATTTCTCTAACCCTTCAGCAAAACGGGCGTGAGAGTATAATAAAAAAAAGTGAGCCGTCGCTCAGGACGCCTGACAGATGTGAAACATCGAAACTATTTTGTACGAGTAGAGACATGGTATCGAATATAAAGTATCGATACTGAACTCATGAATAGTATCGAAAAATAAGTAACGTACTGTTAAAAGTATCGAGTACTTTTATTTACTTTCTTCTTCTTTCTTTACTTCTTCTTTCTTTAGGTATCGAGTACTTTTCATTCGATACCGATACTTTTGTATTCGATATTTTAGTCAATAAGTACTTTTTGGTAGGTATCGTATCGAATAAATTATTCATTTTAAAATTGACTTTACGACTCATATTTCTTTTTTTTTTTTTTTGTGTGACTTAGTTGTTAGCCTCAGATGGCTGTGACAACTTTACCCGGACTAGTGGGTGAGCGCTGAGGGCTCTCAACCCGTGGCTCATGTTTATGGTAACGTCATTTAGTACAAACGAAATGAACCTTCTAAAACGTCGCTTGAAATAATTTGTGATTTATAAACCAGAAATAGCGGCATCTATCGAGCAAACGACCAACTCTAAGCTACAATATATTTTCTAAAGAACTCTCTAATCCTGTAATGATAATAAGACAGGCTGTTTAAAGTGAGTCAAAATCCAATTCTTAAGGAGTTGGTGACATACAAACAAATAAATACACAGCTGAAACTAATAAAAGCCTATAAAAAATGAAATGTTTTCATCCGTTCACAGACATTCTTTCCGCACGAAGAGTGTGATTTAGGAAACAGAAATGGCGTCATTTATCGAGCTAACGACTAACTCTCAGCTTCAATATATTTAATAAAGAAATTTTTAATCCTGTAATGATAATAAGACAAGCTATCTAAATAATTTTAACGTCATTGGTCCTCCTTAAATTTTCAACTTTTAAATGAAATTTGACTGTTTAAAGTGAGTCAAAATCCAATTCCTATGAAGTCGGTAATATACAAAGAAATAAATATATATACACCTGAAACTAATAAAAGCCTATAAAAAAACGGTTCTCCAGTTTTCGTCGCTGAAAGTAAACTAAATACCATACCTACTGGTATATTTATATTACTAAGTTAGAGAATTTTACATTAATCTATAAAACAAGTATATATGCACAAAAGAACATTAGATTACGACAGGAACTAATACGATAAAACTAAGGCATAAAGTATTAATAAAATATCGCGATTTTTTTCCAAAAAATGATGATTTTTATTCAATAAACATTTATTTTCATTAATATACATTATAAGTAACAATTTACTTTGAGTTCACTAGATGGCGTTGTACAAAATTTTAAATCGCACCATGGTTTCGTTACAAAAATGTAGGTATATGCATCCAAATATTTATTTAATATATAATTATTAAGGGACCGCGAGGCGTGGCGTTAAACGCCACGCGACGGTCACGGTTACCCTCGCCTATAGATGTTTCACATCAATAAATTTCAATTAACAGGGCAATTAAGTAGGTAATAAACTTTAATTTCATTATAACCCTACAGCAATTTGTCCTGTTTGGAAATCGGATCTCAAATACTCAATACGTAAGGTTAACTATACTACTACTTACCTACTTTTTAAAATTGAACTAACTTTGCAATCCAATATAAAGAGTAAAAGTATTATTTATAGTATATATCTTACCAAGCCAAACCCAATCATGGGCGTTAGTAGTCGACTCCCTGGACGGTTTGTCTCTAGCAAGACCTAACGTAGTGCCAACGAGACCAGCAACTTGGAGTCGTCCACCTTCTGCTACCGCTGGCATGGCACGACCAGTGGTATTCCCACGTTCTATTCCGGTTGGTTTGACCCGAGATGCGTATACTACACATGATACCACGAACACCTGCCGAGACATTATTTTCATCATCATTTCAACTCATAAACGTCCCACTGTTAGGATCGAGCCTAATAGGGGGAAACTGATCTACTATACCACATTGGTCCGACGTGTTGATATAAGGCTTTATTTCTTTACTTGCAAAGAAGTTATATGCATATTTAATCCCTTAGTCGTCTTTTACGACACCCACGGGATATCTTAATCATCTTAATCGTATTCTTATTCTGTCACCACATGGATTATTTTAATAGTTGTATAATTGCTTGATTGAAGCGATTTAAGGCGGAAACACATTATTAAAACGCGACGTGACCCGATGAAACGCGATGCGTGTTGAGTCGAATCAAATGTATTGTTTTCTATAGACCAGAATCACACTATGAACATCCGACGCGACGCCATGCGTGCACACGCCACCCGATCCAGACGTGCCAGATGAGTGTGTTGTCCATGGTGGGGGTAAACACGCCATCCGACGCGTAGCGCGCGGTATGTTTCTAGACAACACCCAACGCCACGCGTCAGGATTAGCTCAGCACGCTCGCAGAAGACACGTTGCAGCACGCCCTACGATGCGGCTACCGAAGCCCTCATGGAAGAATTCACCGAACTCGGGTTCTCGCCCAAGTACATACGCAGCATCCGCGGCCGGGGGGGACCGCCCCGGGTGCATCCTCTACGCGCAGTTTGTTCACAGCGCTGGTTGGCAGAAGGTCTACGAGGTGTCAGAGCTCCTGAACGTGCCTGGCATCGTCATCGAGGCGTGGCGCGAGCGGCGGCGGCCCGCCCAATGTCACCGATGTCAGAAGTGCCGCCACAGCTCGCACCTCTGCCACCGGCCGCTGGCCTGCGTAAGGTGTGGCGGCCCTCACCCGGCGCGAGACTGCCCTCGCCCTTCGAGCAACCGGCCACCTGCGGAGGCCCACACCCCGCCGACTACTCCGGCTGCCCTTCTTTTAAGAGCGAGGCCTGGAATAGGGAGGCGGGTGTCATCGCTTCCACGAGGAGCCTCAAGGCCCCCCCTCCATTGCAGCCCGCCGTGACAAACGTCGTCTAGTCGTCTTAGGCCACCCTTATGGCCGAGGTGAAACCCGCGACTCAACGCGGCAAGCCATCCTCAACAAAGAGAAAAAAGAAGAAGAAGTCGCCTGCGGCCCCTGAGGCCGCCCCAGCGCAGTCCGCCACAGCCGGCGCCACTAGTGCCGCCCCCGATGCGCCGCCATCACCGAGCGCCCACCCACCGAGCTCTCCCAGCGCGGCCATCCCAGCCGCGTCCGTTTTCAGCGGGCAGTCCGCCCTGCTCCTGGCGGCCGTACGGCCGTACAAATTCTCCGGGATACCAAGAAGCCGTAACCGCCGGCGGACCGCCGGGAACAATCATGAAGATTGTATCCGACGGATACGCTGCGTTAAACGCAGCCATAAAACCATCGCTATAACCTTAGTTCGACGCCGGTCCGCAAGCGGGGCCACCAGCGCCAAAATTCCGTTTGGTAGCGGAAACAGCTGACCAGCGTGGACAAGCGACATCTGCACCCTGCCTAGATGTCAACGCACCCCAGAGCCTCGTCGGCCCGTTACGCTGACGACGATTAAAACCGCAGATCAAGAGCCAACGCTCGACACTGCCACCAAGACTTTAGTTTTATGTAAAAACCAATGTAAAATATTGTAAAGTTTTGATGAATAAACGAGTATTGTCGCCACGCGTCAGTCGTTCGAGAACTGTCACAGAGCATATATATGCATTCTTTGACCCTATGCCTATTCTTCAAACTGTCAAACAGAATTTATGCCAATTTAATATCATTTTTTTTGTATTTATTTAGCGATTAGCATTTGAAATGACCGACGAACAGTTAATTGAGTTGGTAAAACGAAATCAAATCTTCTTCAAAGTCATCATCTGACTCGTTATTTATTAAATCCATAGTACATAACCATACACTTCCACTGCTGTTAGCTAACTGTTTTCAGAAATTGCTAGTATGTCGTGGCGTCACGTGTTGGTAATCTGCACGGTGGATATCGGGTGTCGACACGTTGCTTCACGTCGCGTTTTAACAATGTGTTTCTACCTTTAGAGTAAAGATCTATTTGTATACATTTGTTGCTTAACCGTCTTGTGAATGCTACGTTCCAAGGGAAAACCTGTGTAAAATTACAATTCTAACCGACTTCAAGAAAGGAGAAGGTTCCCAATTCGACCGTATTTAATTTTAACTTTTTAATGCCAGATTCTAACTTCATTTCGTTCCATTCTATTTTAAGTGTGTGTTAGATTGTCAAGTGGAAAACAGTGGAGGTTCTTTTCTATTAATTCTAATATAATATTTATATTAGGAGTAAACGCATGCGACTAATTAAAAAAAAATACATACCACAATAGCGAAACAGAATGCACCGAGTACCACGTAAATACCTGCAAGTATTTAATTGTTAATTAAACACATTATCGAAACAAACATTAGTAATAAAATAATTTTATCTATCCACAAAAAATATTTGTGACATTTGTATGTAGAAGTAAGTCTATGTGTCAAACTATTAATACAAACGAGGAAACCTAGCACAAAACTATAAAGCATCTACGGTAGATGATTACTACCTGATGACAAAAATATTTGAATAATTTCAGTTCTATATCCATTAAAATACCGGTAGACATTTTAATATAGCGATTGCGACGAGGACACGGCGCGGCATATGCTCGAGGCATGCGCCGCTTGGGCCACGCAGCGCCGTGAACTCGTCGCAATCATCGGTGCCGACCTGACGTTGCCAGCTATCGCTAGGGCGATGGTAGGCAGCGTCGGGAACTGGGACGCGGTCGCAGCCTTCTGCGAGGCAGTGATTTCGCAGAAGGAGGCGGCGGATCGCCTGCGCGAGGAGCGCAGCCTCGATGAGGCGATCCGCCGCCGGCGACTGGGGCGGCGTAGGCGCGAATACCTGCGCCTCATGCTGCCCTAGCCGAGGCCGCGGGTGACGTGACCGGGGTATTAGTCCGTCACCCGCCGAGAGGCCGACTGCGTGAGGAAAGACCGACGTCCTCCAAATTAACGAATATTTAAAAAGTGTCTATGATTGATCGTGCTTGCCTTTTCTTGATTTTCGCTATTTAAAGCGCTTTAAGTATCTCACTTAGAATTCTAGTATCGCAAAAATTACAATCATATTTGTTGCTAAAACATTATAAGATAAATAATTAATTCTTTCATGTATTTAAAAATAATGTAAGAAAGATAATACTAACCAATGACAACAGAATTCTGCGCTGCCTGGTGTTGCGTGGAAGGCGCTGGATTATTACGATAAATTGAGTTGTACTGTTGCGCCTGAGCGATAGTTGGCTCGTGGTTGCCTTCGTCTTTAAATGAGGGGTATCCTGAAATAAAAAAAAAATGAATTGAAGAAGTACCAAAATGCCGCCAGTTTTTGATATCGCCTAATCCACAGAATCGATTATGTAGCATTAAGTAGTATTCACACTAGGGACCTCATCAGTACTCGAATTAAAATGCTCAAATCGAGCAAAAAATATTATTGACTTCAGCTGTGCCCGTTGCATGGCAATAGGGCTGACTTCTAATATGTGGGGCTTCTAGTATGTCGGATTGTAACTTAATACTGACCAGCGCGAAATCTCCCATTTCCCATTTATCAACTACAAATTTAAATCATAAGACAAAACGTTATAGACATTTTTGCCTACCCCCTAAGGTACAGCAATAGTCAAACTAAAAATATTAAGATCAACCATTTCAATAATACGGAAAGGCACCGATGTAACTAGGAAAAGAGAACCGTAAAATATATATTCTGCTATTAGCTAAATTTGTTCAGGCTGGATTACTCGTATTATTTTAATTTGGGCTTGTCTCTTCCAATGTTTTTATAAGAAGAAGGTCTTCGACACATACGGAATCGAATAAAGTATAATTTCCTCTGATGTTTATTCTATAAAATCGGATTGTGGAATAGCCTACACCCTGCTATATATTCTTGTAGAATAAATGTTGGTTTGTCATTTACAAAGACAATATCCGTACATAAGGTAAATGGGTTTAGTAATATGTTCCACGTATAATCTATACGCATTAATATTACATTAATTAAAAATTTGTCGTCTTAATTGTAACTTTAAATGTCTCTATGAGTACTCTGCCTTTGTGATATAAAATCGAATAATTCATTTACACTTTTGTTAACATTAAATTACTTAGGTTATTATATTACCCAGGCAGGTTTAATTCTTATAGTTATTTGGATGTTTATTATAGTTGTTCATTTGCCCTGTCAGAAACACTCATTTGCCGCATAGTTTTTACACCAAGAGGCTGACGTCAACAAGAGCAATTACAATTGGTATTTAAAAGAGATTTATCAGTTATAGGTACATTAAAAAATTGATTTAAATTAAAAGTTACTGCCGGTATGATAAATGAATAATTTTATCAAATGCCCTAGGTTCAAAAACTATTAGTACGATTTGAAAAAAACAAACACGTTAGAGTTGTAAATAAAACTATTTCACTTTGTGTTTGTATTTGGTTTTTAATTGCCCGACGTTTCGAACACTTCGCAGCGTTCATGGTCACGGGCGGGTCCGCCCGTGCAATTAGAAATCAAATACAAACTCGATAAAATCCGTAAATTAGTTTTATTTACAATGTGCAATGCTCGCGTAAACATCAGAAATCGTTATTACGTCAGAGATCTCGAATTCGCAAAGAAGATAATTAGTTGTATGATATATTGATGCAATCCATATGAGCAGTATAACAGTGCAGTGAATATAAATAGCAATAAAAAACAAATGTAAAGTAAAAATAATAAGACCCACACTGCTGACAGTATTCTGCCGGTAACTACGGTATTTATCGCTACAAAACATCAGGTAGCTGCTAGTTTATCTGTTACCAACGGGATTAAAAAAGAATACAGCACTGATATTTTTTCTTACCTTTAAGAATATCGCCTAGTTCGGCCATGCCACTTCTCAATCCACCTCTAGCCATAATGTCATCGTTTTGTGGAGTATCTGGTCTTTGAGGTGCGTCTCCGCCACTAAAGTCCACATCAACACTAGCTGCAGCAGTAGCTATAGCGCCAGGGATATTCTTGATATTCGCTGGCGTTTTCGTATCGCCTTTCCCCGGTAAAGCAACTCGTCGGAGCGGTCCCGATCGACATTGTTCAGGAGTAAGGAGAGTCACACGAAGAAGTTCGCCGCTACCTGAAATTTACACAAAGAATTTGGAGGAGATTCTGAACGCATATCTTGATTGTAAATACTAATATAAAAGTCACGACTGTCAAGAAAACTTTTTACTGGAATTTTGCGAGAAGAAATTCTCAAACGAAAATACTAATTCTAGAACTATGTACAGTACTGGATATTTCAAATTGGACGCAACTAAGTTCAACTAAGTTACATTAATCCACTTCAAGCAAAATGTTTCATTTAGTAGAAACCATATTATTGTTACACATATACCTATTCGTTAAGTACCTTTGCAGACTGTCTTGTTGATTAAGTCATAAGGATGCGATTATTAGCCATCTCCGACTCGGACTTTGTTGTCTGTATTTTGTTAAGGAATTCTCAGTATAAGTCTAATATTGGAGTTGTGTCTGATACAGCTATAAAAAGCCATCATCTCCCATACCGCTCCCAGTCTGTGCCTATACTTATTGTCGTCTCAGCTCGTATCCGTCCTAATGCTGGGCTAGAGCCTCCTCCCCATAAGGAGGAAAATAGACCATGCTGGTTAGACCTTTTCCTTTTCTTTTCTTGCACAGATGTTATATGGATATTATATCCGTTAGTCGTCTTTTACGACATCCACAGGCAAGACAGGGAGTGGTGATTTGTATTCTTACTCCGTCACCACACGCAAATACTTATTACCACTAGATTTTGATTTTATTATTACAAAACATAGTATATAGGTTAATAAGCATACCTTCGCCAACAGCGATAACCCTAGGATGTTTACTAGCATACATAGGCGCAAACGCAACAACCTCTGGATCTAAACTCTCCACAACCAGGAAGTAATCCGAAACGGCTACATCTCGTAATGCTGTATGACTGTTGTCCGAAAACTCCAAGTCTATATCCAATAGTCCTTCCTGAAATAATGAAAAGTATAATAAACTCTTCTTTTTATTTAAATTATAAAAAAAGGATTAGTATGTTTAGATTATCTCTCAAACTAATGGTACGATATTGCACTTTATTCACTAATAGTAAGTCAGCTAAGATATCCTTGATTCGTAAGTTGTACCAAACCTAAACAAGTTGGGTGACCAAGTTCAGATTTGAACATGGTACAAAATATGTAACTAGCAAATATAATACAAAAACGTTTAGGTAGTGGTGGGACCACAATGTCGACAGCCGCATAAAATCGATGTCTGAGTAGGTAGTAGCAATTTGCTACTGAATTTCGTTCGGTTAGCGAGAGCCGAAAACCCAACTTTCTAAGGGTTTGCGTGTGGTGGGTTTGGTGATGTCTTTACTATCACCAAACTGCACACTTCCTTCAAATTCTACACTGTAAGCAGCGACCTAGCAAACGTCCATGACCGGCAGTATCACTGGTGTATCTACCACAGGTGTGCTGTATGCACGAGCATACAGCACACCTGTGGCAAACGATTGCCAGAAATAAAAAAACCAAAGGTAGTTTTGAATTTCAAGCGACAAGTATAACGTTCGACCAAATTAATTGTAAATATCTTAAATAAATTTGTTTGGTTCAAGAATGTATTCATTATTTTATTCGTAGAAAAAGAAAAAAAATTGTCGTCTCTACGTAAAATTCAATAAACTAAATAGCCATAGATCTACGTATCTGACGTTAATACCGAAACATTCAATATGTTTGATTCTTAATAAAATATATAAAACCGGCTCACTCTGAATAGCTGCTCGTTCAAAGCAGCTTAAATAAGGGATAGTAGAAACTCACGTCCTTTGGGACAGGCGATAACTCAAAACAACCATTTTGCGAATACATATTCATGCTTTCAACACAGTCAAATACAGCGAATTTGAAATAAAGCCTACCCCGAAATATATAATTTTAGAGTTAGATGGAGTTACCCATATGTGGCATAAAGTAGATTGTAAACCTAAATTTAAATTAGGCTATAAATGATTTATGGGCAGGGGACCAATTTGCATAATGATTTCTCTTCATCATTCACGTGTCGAGGGATTTAACCTACTCCTAAGCATTAACGTAGCCACCGAAGTTAATGAAATAAGATTTTGCAGATTTTGCAGTTTTTGCAATTAGCTCAATAGGCTTTGAGTTACGGCTGACACGGCAGGTCATGAGGGCCCACCTCGCCCATTCGTCGCCCCGGACGACTTGAGCGGGCTGTGGCTAGACCGCAGCCTTTTATAAGAAGTGCTTTTATCTATAGGGGGTGGCCGTCTAATTGAATTAAACTTTAAATTTGGCATACATAATACTCGTAGGACAATATTAAGGGTATAAATTGTTGATTTTGTTGTATCTATAATTATATATTAACTCTGGAAATAATAGAATAAAATTATTTTTAATTCGATATTCTTTCCTTTTTTAATTCTAATGAGTGTTGAAGAATACGAGTAAGAATATATCGTCAATGCAAATATCGTATGTATTGGTACGGCATTAATTACGTTAGCGGTGACTGATAAAGATAATGTAAAACTCAAAATTAGAAGCGAGAATATTTCAAATATTAATCATCATCATCATCATCATCTCAGCCCATATACGTCCCACTGTTGGGCTCGGGCCTCCTCCATAATGGAAGGGTCATTGACCTACTATACCACGCTGGTCAGACGTGTTGGTATAGGGTTTTATTTCGAGTTTTCCTTCTCTCGCATAGATGTTATATGCGTTTTATATCCCTTAGTCGTCTCGTACGATCACCCACGGGTAAGATAGGGGGTGGTGAATTGTATTCTTACTCCGTCACCACACGGAAGGAAAATATTAATATTACTATTATATTATTACATTACAGAAATTCATAAAAATGTTTTTGAGGATAAGTGAAATCTGTATCTCTAAAAGCGTATTTAGTTTTTGGGCTTCGTCATTATGAACATCTATAACGGTTGCGCTGAGAATTCAGTACTCAAACATGAAATAAAACTATTCTTTATGAATTTTAGAACTTTTTTAACAAGCTGTCAAGATCACCCTTCCAACGATCATGGCTTCACTAAATTATTCAAAATACGGGTTGGTAGGTAAATACAAAATTACGCAGGCAATAAAATCATAAAAATACTATTGGGAATAATATAGTCTAGGAAGACAATAGAACTGCTAACAGAGGCGTAGTTACCTGATACTGTGCTGTAAGACGTCTAGTAACAGTAGTTTCCGATACATATCCATTTTCGATAGCGGTGTCCGGTGAAATATTCAGTTGTAGACCCGAGATAACTCGTACTAGTAATTTTGAAATCGACACCTTGTCGTTTCCAACACGAACTTCACGAAGACCTATTACCCGACCTGTGACAAAAAATATTATTTAAAATAAACTGTAACAAAAATTACGCCAATAAAACTTCACTTTTTGTACGTTAGATTATTATCTGTAATGTATGGTATCTACGCGCTTATTGTCTTTTTTAAGAACTCCAAACTTTTACTTTTTCAGCAAAAAGGGCTAGTTTTAGCAACGTCTAACTTTGCATAACGTATGCTGACATAGTCCTCTACCTACATTCTATGCAACTTCATATAATACAGAGCTTTCATTGTTTAATAGGTACCATACGACGCGACGTTTAATAAACAAAAATAGGGGCCACTCAAGAATGCATGACTTTGCGGTATTTTTACATTGAGTGCACAATTACTATAGACATTACATTTTTATCAAATTATTATTTTTTTATTTTTTCAATGAGTCTAAAGTTTCTCAAGTTCCTTATTTTTAATGACTGATTATGTAAGAGTAATTATAAATAAATAAATATTCAAAACAATTAAAAATGTCCGTTTTATTACCCTCGAAACGTTAAGTACACCGTCTTGCCCCCCTTTCCCTATATATCATCATTCATATCGGCTCATATACGTCCCAATGCTAGGCTCGACCTACTATACCTAACCTGCTATACCAAGCTGGTCTAACGGGTTGGTATAGGATTTTATTTCGAGTTTGCCTTCCCTTGCACAGATGTTATGTGCATATTATATACCTGCCTTAATCGTCTTTTACGATACCCACGGGCAAGATAGGCGAGGTGTAATTTACACAATATCTACATTTTCATTTCTATTATTTAATGTAAAATATTCTACCAATTGTAATATTTATTCAAGTCACGTCAACTTTTCTAAAGCTAATAAAACTTACATTGCGGCTCAGACTAAAACTTAGCAGAGTAGACATTGAATATATTAGTTTATTAATAGATAGATACCTAAATTTGGAACAGTGTAAAGTCAAAGTTGAAAAGGGTACGTCAGTTTGACATTAATGAGGTCGACTCTGAGTTATATTCAATTATAGATAACAGAAGCTTTACACCAGTAGTAGAGAATTTACGAAATATTAAACTGTAACCTAGCAATGTCATTTTCATACCTTTGATAAAATTGCATTCTTAAAATTTGATAAACGTGAGAGAATCAATTGAATTTTGAATGAAATTCATTCTAAACGGCTGGACCGATTTTGATAGTTATTTGTGTGTTGCAGTAGATTCGAAAATGGTTTAGATTAATAAATGGACTTGCTAGGTGGCGTCCCATAAATTTGTCGCTCTTACACTGAACCTCTTCCACTTTATTGTGTTTTATTATAGGTATGCCCCATATACTTTATGCAATGCATTAGTGCCTGTAGCTGTATATCGTATTCTAGCCACAGCTAGAATACAATCATATTTTATGAATTTTCTATAGAAAGTGAGAACATAAAAGAATATAATATAATTCTTTCCTTTATTGAGAGTGTCCATAACAGAAATAATACAAGAGAGACTGGAAATAAGAGAATACCAACCCGCATGTTACAGTAGGCCCAATTATTTGGCGTATGTATATACATACGCCTTTGTGTGATTTATAATTCAAGATTGTGGTGATATATAATTCGAGATTAAATAATACCTGTGATTGGTGACAACACTTGCACCTCCGTTCGTCCAGTGCTTCTTCCTTGCAGTACTCGACCTCTGAGCGTCGCAATACGAGGATCCGATACCCTTGTCAATACTAATTCGGTGACCTTCAACCACGTGCGTCGAGACACGAAGTATGACACTCGACCGGAGTCATGATCTTTCGCGAGGAAACGAGCGTACACCTGACAAAAATAAAATATTTTAAAGAAGAAAATATAAGAAGTTTCATTCCACCTTGATTCTATTTTGTATTTCTTAAAGTCCTCCTTTCTTAAAGCGTCTGGTAAATTAATTATCCTTATAAACTGATGGGTCTCCTTCGTTTTCTCCATTTTAAAGTAATTTAATTGTTCTTCTACCCAATGTTGACAAGACAGCCTAAATACGTGCCACTCTTAGGCACGAAGCTCCTTCATAATGGTGGTGAGATTAGTCTACGATACGACGCAAGCGGTTCGGTGATCGCAATCAATGTAAATTGTAGAAAAGTATAGTTGCGCGTTCTAGTGGTCCTTTCAAGCTGTTTTCGCGATGCTCAGGAAAAATTAAGGGGTAGTGATATTTTAAATCTGTCACTAGATGGGGAGGAATCTATGTACGCCGCTGAATAATTAAATAGGCATTTATACTGTATGCCAAATGTGGGCTTGTAAGTTGAACCATTTAAATGTTTTGTTACTTGTTGTTTAAATGTTTATTTGTATGGATGGAGCAACCGTAAATAAATATTACAAATATCAAATAAAACTAATTTTACGGAATTTATTACGGTTACATTTGTTTTCAATGATTTCATCTTTCGAATACTTGTCCGCTGACAAGTTCATAGTCCGTCCGCGACCATAACAAAAACCTAAAATTATTAGATATTGTAAAATCCCATTCCAACCTCAACATTACTCTGCTGATATCTGAGGCGGCATGATCGTTGTTCAGTAAGCGAGTTGGTGGCATCAGGTCTGGTGCCGCCCCAACCCCTTGCCGATAACGAACGTTTGGCTCTATCTTTAGTGTTTGCGTCATCTGGGACTTTCCAACCTGTAAATAATAACATAAGTAAAGCAAATAGAAGTTATTCGATTTTCACTCTAGAAAAGAAAACCCCTATAAAAAATTACCCCAAATCTCAAGTTTGGCCACTCGGCGAGGAGATGTATGGCTGGTGGGTTAAGAAGCGCGCGTGAAAAAAAAAAGCGTCCAGCCGCTAGAGTGGTAGTCAAGGAGGACTTAAACTTCCAACCCGACATGGCAGAAGTGAAACGACGTACGACTTCACCAGAGGGTCCCGGCCAAACCGGGGAGTCCCTTGCTGTGCCGGTGCTTGCGAACGACGATGAGTCGCACCTAAGTTCCGGTACAGTCAGCTCCCGTTCGTATGGGTGGGGAGCATCTTCTGCAACAGACGCGAGCCCGGCGAAACAGGTGGCTCCAAAAAGGAAGAGCAAGAGGAGGGGCGCCGTGGAGACTGCGCATCAACGCAGGTTGCGCCTAAAGCGGGAATTGGAACGGCGGGCACAAAAGGATGCCGCCGTGGCCGCGCGCGACGAGAGCGGTGCATCCGCAGCTATAGCAGAGCCGTCGCGGGGCGGAAACGGCGATATCGCCGGGGCGCCGAAGGAGAAGAGTGACAGCTCGGGCCTGTCGAGCGACGAGGGCGGATCAGCCGCAGGACCGTCGCGGGACGAGGGCGGCAGGGCCGCAGGACCGTCCAGGCAAGATGGTGGGAGTGACTCCAGCCCAGAGCGGAGTGACTCACGACTGAGCGACAGCACAAACATCTCGCTGTCGAGCTACGAGGGCGGCACAGCCGCAGAGCCATCGCGGGAGGAGGGCTGCAGTGCTGCAGGGCCGTTACAATGTCCAGATGCGGCCGAGGAGATGTCCACGGGCGAGGGCGGTGGGACCGCAGGGCCATCCGATGACGAAGGGCTGTGTTCAGCAGGGCCGTCCGGGATGATGGTTGGTGGGTCGTCCGGGATGGTAGATAGAGATGTCGGTGATAGGGAGGTGGTGGATAGGGAGGTGGTGGATAGGGGGGCCGCCGCTCTAACGGCGGCTCTTAGTGTTGGGAGGGGAAGGGAGGAGGCCCGGCCCCCGACGAGGGATCGGAAGCGCCCCCTGCCAAAGGGTGGTAGCTCCGCATCCGAATCGGATGGGAGCAATTTTATCAGGCCTAAGGTGCCGACCGCGCGCCGGGGCCGCAGGGGTCGGGGCGGTGCGGTGGCGACAGACCGGCGACGCCGGGTTCAGCCGACCGGGAAGGCGGGGTGGCGGCCCTTCAGGCTGCGAACGCCCGCTTCAGCAAGGAGGTCTCCAGCTTGCGGGAACGCAACCGCAAGCTGGAGACGGAGTTGGCGGTGCGCAAGGAGAACCGCGGGTTGGCCAAAGACATGGCTGACCTGCGGTCCCAATTTGAGCGCCTGGTGCCGGCTGCGCTGCCGGCGCCGGCCCCGCCGCCGAAGCGGGCCGCGCCAGTGAGGGTGGGCCCGTCGTCTGCGCCCGTCGCGGCCGCTGCGCCGGCTGCGCCCATCGCGGCCGCTGCGCCGGCTGCGCCCGTCGCGGCTTCGCCGCTGCCTCCCCTCGTCGTGGTCCCTCCGCCGGCTCGTGGCCGCGGGAGACCTCGGAAGGGGGAGGAGCCGCCGCCCGACGAGGTGCATGGCGTGTCGGAGTCGGCGATACGCGTCATCCTAGCCCGAGTAGGGCTAATGATGGATGCGCGTATCGAGGCCGTAGCGGCCAGGCTTCCGCCTGAGCCGCCCCTCCGACCGCCGCTCGCCGCGGACAAGACGAGGCGGCCGCAAGCGTCGGCTCCCACCCCGCTGCCCTGCCAGGGTGGCCGCGTGGTGAGCTACGCTGCGGCCGCGGCGGGACCCAAGGGGGCCAAGAAGGCCGGCAAGGTGCCGGCTCCCGCCAAGGCCGGGCCGCGGCCGGCGCCAGCGATTGCACCGCAGGCGCCGGCCGGCGAACCCGTGACTGCGCCTGCTGCGCTCAGCGCTGCTGCTAGGCTCGAACAGGGCTTGCAGGTGGCTGAGCGTAGCAGGAAGGCACGCGGCCAAAAGCGGAGAGCGGCGGCCAAGAGTGTCGCTGTGGCCGCCGCTCCCCAGGCGGGAGCCGGCGGAAAGGGGAAAGGTCGCGTAGGGGCCTCAAGTCGCCGAAGACGGCTGCGGTGGTAATCACCGTACTAAACGGTGCGGTGGTAATCACGTAAATTATGAGACCGTCCTAAGACGCGCCCGGCGGGAGCTGGACGTCTCCGACATCGGGGACGTCGAGGCGAGGACCTGCAAAGCCTGGACAGGGGCTCGAATACTCGAGTTCCCTGGGGCCGAGGGCGCGAAGACGGCCGCTAGTTTGGCCACGATGCTGAGGGGGCTGTTCGGACCGGAGGATGGAGTCCGAATCGCCAAGCCCGTCAAGTGCGCAGATATGCGCCTCACGGGTCTGGACGACTCCGTGGCGGTGGAGGACATCCGGGAGACCATTATGGCGCGTACCGGGTGTGCCTCGGACACCGTCCGGATTGGCACCATTCGCCCTGGTCCGGGCGGCGTCGGTGCTGTCTGGATGCAGTGCCCAGTGGAGTCGGTCAAGCAATTGGCCGACTCAGGCAGGCTCCTCGTGGGCTGGAGTTCGGCGCGGGTAACCGTGCTGGAGCCCCGGCCCGCGAGGTGTTATAAGTGCATGGCGGTCCGGCATACCCGACCGACGTGCCGCAACTGCTTTGACTGCAGCGGGCTATGTTTCCGTTGCGGTCAAGCTGGACACCAGGCGGCATCGTGCTCTGCGGTGCCCCACTGCCCCGCGTGTGCGGCGGGCAATAAGCCTGCCAAGCACCGCATGGGCTCTGGGGACTGCAGACCCCCGGCATCGGTCCCAAAGGGGCGGGGCGGCCCATCGACCGGGCCAGTCCCCGCTCCGAGCGCGGCCCGATCGCCCGTTAGCGCGGAGGAGGTGACGATGGATACGGACCGTTAATGGACCCCGTATCCATTCGTCACCTCCAGGCCAATCTCAACCACTCCGCCGGTGCGCAGGACGTGTTCCTGCAAGCCATGGCGGAGTGGTTGATAGGAGTAGCCGTAGCCGCGGAGCCGTACGTGGTGCCCGACCGGACTAACTGGTTGGGTAGCACCGATGGCACCGTGGCAATCGTCGCCTCCACGTCATGGCCTTCGTCGTCTCTGACCCTTAGGGACAAGGGCGTCGGATACGTCGCGGCGGACTGGGGGAGACCTTGTCGGACCACCGGTATATCCAGATGGAGGTCTCCCTGGCAATCCCGACGCCCAGCAGGGGTCATGGGGCGGATGGGCGTCCTGCGTTCCCGCGATGGGCTGTGGGTCGCTTAGACCGGGACCAGCTGGCGGAGACAGCCATCGTATACTCGTGGCTGTCCTCTGCCCACCAGTCGGATGGGGTGGATGCCGAGGCTGGCCGCATCCGCAGTGCGTTGACGCAAATCTGCGATGCGGCCATGCCCCGGGTACGGCGTCTGCCCCCGAGGAGGGGGGCCACTGGTGGTCCCGGGAGCTGGCGGATCTCC
This sequence comes from Lymantria dispar, assembly GCA_032191425.1. Classification (NCBI taxonomy): domain Eukaryota; kingdom Metazoa; phylum Arthropoda; class Insecta; order Lepidoptera; family Erebidae; genus Lymantria; species Lymantria dispar. Next base: position 24,099,032 of record CM063444.1, on the reverse strand, counting down.
GGGCCGCGTGTATCCGCGCCCGGAGGGCCTACACCCGCAGCCGGCGGCGCCATCGCGACGCGGAGTGGGCGGCCGTGCTTTACGAGGGCTACCGCAATGCGCGGTCGGCCTTCAGGCTGGCTATCCGCTCCGCCAAGGACGTCAGTCGGCAGGAGATGCTGGACGGTCTCGACCGTGACCCCTGGGGACGCCCCTATCGCGCGGTGCTGAATAGGCTACGCGCGCGGGGCCCTCCCCTCACCGAGACTCTCCAGCCCGGCCTTCTCACCCGGGTCATCGAGGACCTGTTCCCGCGGCGGGCGGAACACACGCCCCCGGTCATGGCTCCGCCAGACAGTGACCGGGAGGCCGATGACGACAGTGTTCCGCCCATCACGGAACCCGAGATGGGGGTGGCGGTGACACGCATGCGCGCAAAGTCTACCGCCCCCGGGCCCGACGAGGGACGGCTGGTGCTCCTGCCGAAGCCGGGACGGTCTCCGGAGTCGCCTTCGGCCTACAGGCCTATCGTGCTACTCGATGACACGGGCAAGCTACTGGAGAGGGTGGTAGCTGCCCGCATCGAGCGGCACCTCGTCGGCACGGGGCCCGATCTGTCGGACGCCCAGTTTGGGTTTAGGAGGGGTCGTTCGACGATCGCGGCTCTGTTGCGCCTGAGGGCCGTGGCGACTGAGGCCGTCACCGGCGGGGGAGTGCTGTTGGTGGTGTCCCTAGACATCGCCAACGCATTCAATAGTCTGCCATTCAGCTGCATCAGGGAGGCGCTCCGGTATCACGGGGTGCCAGTTTACCTGAGGCGGCTAGTGGCAGACTATTTGGAGGGGCGCAGCGTCCTCTGCACCGACCGAGCAGGGGACGTTGTGCGAACGCCCATGACGTGCGGTGTCCCACAGGGGTCGGTCCTCGGACCCACCCTGTGGAACATCGGCTACGACTGGGCGTTGAGGGGGAGCCTCCCGCCCGGGCTGGGCGTGATTTGTTACGCCGACGACACGCTCGTCACAGCCCGCGGTGGGACGCTAGAAGAGGCGGTAAGCCTGGCGACCTCGGGTACCGAGGAGGTCGTCAGGCGGATCGAGGCGCTGGGGTTGAGGGTCGCCCTGGACAAGACGGAGGCCCTCTTGTTCCATGGGCGCCATATGAGCCCTCCCATCGGCGTCTCGATCACCGTCCACTCGGTCGACATCAGCATCCGGGCCCATATGAGGTACTGGTGCTCGACGGGCGATGGTGGTTCCGGGAGCATTTCCGCAGGCTCGCTCCACGCCTCGTCGGCGCGGCGTCCGCCATATCGTGGCTTATGCCGAACGTGGGCGGACCTAGCGCTGCGTGCCGACGGCTGTACGCGGGGTTCATCCGGTCGATGGCCCTGTACGGCGCACCGGTGTGGGCGGGGTCCATGACCGCCCGACTTAGGGCCCTTCTGTGGCGACCACAGAGGGTCATGGCGGTCAGGGCCATCCGCGGATACCGCACCGTGGCGACGGAGGCAGCGTGCCTATTGGCCGGGACTCCCCCGTGGGACCTGGAGGCGGAGATGCTCGCCGGACTATATCGGCGGGTGACGGGGGTGCGAGCGGAGGGCGGTGTGGTCTCGTTAAGGGATCTCACCGCCTGGCGCGTCGACGCTCGCCGAGACGTCATTGCCCGTTGGGCAGTCCGGCTGGAGTGGCCTCGGTTCGGGGTGCGAACCGTGGAGGCCTTCCGGCCGGTGCTGATGCAGTGGTTGGAAAGGCGGCACGGGGTGCTCTCCTTCCGACTGGTGCAGGTTTTGACGGGGCATGGGTGCTTCGCCAAATACCTGCACAAGGTCGTTAGGAGGGAGAGTACACCGTCCTGCCACCACTGCGATTGCGACGAGGACACGGCGCGCCATACGTTCGAGGCCTGCGGGGCTTGGGCAGTGCAGCGCTGTGAACTCGTCGCAATCATCGGTACGGACCTGACGCTGCCGGCTATCGCTAGGGCGATAGTCGACAGCGTCGGGAATTGGGACGCGGTCGCAGCCTTCTGCGAGACAGTGATCTCGCGGAAGGAGGCGGCGGATCGCCTGCGCGAGGAGCGCAGCCTCGATGAGGAGATCCGCCGCCGGCGACTGGGGCGGCGTAGGCGCAACTATCTGCGCCTCATGCCGCCTCCCCGAGGGGAGGACGTCGGTCGATGGGAGGGTACCCCAATAGGGGGTATTCCGTCGGGCCGACCACTGACGACAAGTTAACGCTGCTCCAGTGGTCGGCCCAACGATGAAGGCGACGTGGTTTTTGGGTGGGTCGCGGGAGTTGCGTGCTTAAGCCCCTCTGTCGCCCCGGACGGAGTGGTGCGGAGGCGCGCCGACCGCGACCCACCCACAAAAAAAAAAAAAAGGGCAGGTTTTCTCCTCAATAAAGTACCTTAGTAAGTCAAAGGAATATTCCCCTATACTTAGACTAGTTTAAAAATATTTTTATTTGTTTTTTTTATCTCATAACATGATCTTCGGTTTCCGTCAGTTAATTCTTACGACATCTGTGCGAAAAAAAGGTGGTGACACTTTGCAATCTTAATCTTTTACTACATTGAAGTATCCATAGTCTAAGGGGGGTAAATGTTACAAAAGTTAATAACATAGTTAAACGCAAGAGCTTCTATAATTTCTGTATATGTACCTAAATATATGTCAATACCTGCTGATTGTATCTCACACATCATTAATATAAGGAACTAGTACACATCCTCATTACGTCTATATTATTCACGACTGACTAGAGAATTGGCTAAATGCTAATCAGAGATTTAACTAATGAATCTTTAAAGAGGACCTCGGTGTGGTAATATTTACCTTTAATCTGCGAGAGGCGGTTGTCGTCAACGTCGATCTCTAGAGGATATTCAGGCATCCAGACAGTAAACCGTGCCAGACCAGTATATGTGCCGTATTTAACTATCACTGAGGCATTTGATGAGCCCCGGATTTCAGAGCCGTCGACGTATACGGAGCTACATGATGACGATACCTGGGTATTAACATAATGTGGTTAGAATATTTACTCGACCTAAAAGAGACGTCTACGCTTGATTTTCAATTAGGATAATTTGTGCGCTCTGGTCAACAATGATATTGCCTATCAGGGTTGAGGTCTGGCAGGCAGTCGGTCATAAGATTATTGCCAAAACCTTTTGCAATATATGTATCCAGATCTTCTTTTTCTTCGCCCACCCCTCTCGTCAAAGCAGACTAGCCTCCAGCCGGGGGTGTTGGACCCAATGTCGGGCATGTATGTCCACGCCTGCCGTAGCTGTCCACATCACTTGATGTGATGATATGTCATCCAGTTTTTTCTCTAATTGGCGTTTGCGGCATTTACACCTGGTAGCCCAAGGGGCGGCCGCGCACCGAAACGACCAGCGACCTGAGAGTATCTGTGCGGTCATGGCCGCCTTGTATGTGAGGATATAGGTATAATATTGAAGAAGAGTAAGGGTCGACCCCAAGTTGCGATAAGACTAGGATGATGATGATAAATTACGTTAAAAATAATTACTATGAGATTGATAATTTTATAGTGTCCTCGTTTTCCGTGTGGTGACGGAGTAAGAATATAATTCACCATCTCTTGCCCGTGGATGTCGTAAAAGACGACTAAGGGACATAATACGCATATAACATCCATGCAAGAGAAGGAAAACTCGAAATGAAACCCTATACCAACATGTCTGACCAGCGTTGTATAGTAGGTCAAATTCCCTCCCAAAATGGAGGAGACACAGCCCAACAGTGGGATGGGTATGGGCTGAGATGACAATGATGATGATAGTGGCCTCCTTTATCTGTAAAGAGAGACCGTTCTAACTTTCGAAGTTACTCCAATAAGATTCGCACATGCAAAAATATTTATATATCTCACCTTAAGCACGCTCTCGTCCTCGGAATGGCAAGAGCTTTGCAGAGTAACGTCAGCAACTTGGCCTGCTTGTGACACGATAAGTACTTTCATGGCTTGAGACACCTGACGTCCTGTCAGCACGGCCGTGTTCAGCACCTCCCAGTTCTAGGAGTGGAAAATATATTCAATAAATAAATAATTAAATTAAGGGTAAGTAATAATCGAAGCCACAGTAATTTACAAATTATAGTATGGTGGATTAATGCCTTAATAGCGACACAATCCATCCATCCATTAGCCGAACAAAGTACACTGTTTGGTTTAGGCCAACCCACGAGAATGCCACTTATGACGGGCCTGTATCACTTGCATCCACCGGCTCCCTGCTACTTTCAGCAATTCAATATTTTTACATAGTAACTCTGTACATTTAGGTACATTTTCATTTCTTGAATTTCGACTGCAGATATACTTGTCAATTTCAATGACTAAACAAGCCTTTTTTTTGCTTATAGACAAACATTTTCCGTGTGGTGACGGAGTTTTCCGTGTGGTAACGGAGTAAGAATACAATTCACCACTCCCTATCTTGCCCGTGGATGTCGTACAAGACGACTATGGGATATAATATTAACATAACATCTGTGCAAATAGAAGGAAAACTTGAAATGAAACCCTATACCAACATGTCTGACCAGCGTGGTATAGTAGGTCAAATTCCCTCCCGTTATGGAGGAGGCCCGAGCCCAACAGTGGGACGAGTGTGGGCTGCGATGATGATGAAACAACATATTATAATTTTTGAAGTGTAACTTTAGGCACATTAGTGCGTTTTGTGTTATGACGTCACGGAAAAACGCGCGCCGCCCTTATGTCATCCCGGATGCAACGGACAGCGTATGTGCTGATCATAGCTCTCCACAAAAAAGGCACATTAGAGTGGTTTTCTGCTATAACGTCACAGTGAAACGCTTGAGTAACACGATCGGGCTTCATGATCGGGTTTGCTCGGCTCTTTTCGACTCGGCCCAACGAGCCCACGTGTTCCACGCGTTCACACAGCTGATTGCACCTGATCGCGATTATTTTAGATACGTAGAAAATACGTAATAAGTAGAAAATAATGCGAAAATGTCGATTATATCAACGGTTTCTAATAGTTAAATGGACATGGCGCATCACAAGTCAACGGTAAATTGATTATAAAAAGGCCCAGATTAAAATGGACTTTTGCTTCATCTGTGAATAGATTACAAATTAGAAAATAAAGTATCTCTAGAACTTGCAGTGTTTTTATAACATTTGACTTTATTGCTATAACACAAACATAAGGCGCTTTAACAATAATATTATTAAAAATATGGACAGAACGTTTTTATTGGAGCATGCCAAGTCAAGTATTGCCCTTAACATTATGTCTGATTCGTACTAGACAGTTGATTTTCTATCTCTATCAAGCTGCACGAAGAAACATTTATCTCTTAGATTTTATGGATTACCTATAGCAGCTATAATGGATGATCGGATTATATTCTTTTATACTATAAAACAATATAATATATCGCTATATTCTATTACTTACATTTATAAATCTGCATCAATAATTATTCCATGTGGTGACGGAGTAAGAATACAATTCACCACTCCCTTTCTTGCCCGTGGATGTCGTAAAAGACTACTATGGGATATAATATGCACATAACATCTGTGCAAGAGAAGGAAAACTTGAAATGAAACCCTATACCAACCTGCCTGACCAGCATGGTATAGTAAGGTCTATTTCACTCCTATTATGGAGGAGGCCCGAGCTCAACAGTGGGACGTATATGGCCCGAGATGATGATGATGATATCCATCTTCACTTCGGCAGATAAAATAAAATTTCTGCCTTCTCAATCGCTTACTGCTTAGTTTTTTACTTATGTAAGTGACTAAACATTACTAAAATTTATTATTCAAAATTTTCACTTCGCGTTGTGTATTCCGCACGCACTGTTTTTTTTATATGTTTTAGTATTAAAAGCTTTCTAAAGAACTTTAACATAATCTAATAAAAATATTAGATTGTTAACATAATTTAGATGGTATAAAGTTGTATAGGTGCATATTATAAAATATTATAATAATTGTAACCGCGAAATAAAGACTACTCTCACAGTAACCGCCAGTGTGAACTCAATAACTGCTGCAAGTAGTTTTTGCAAAGTATATAAATGAAATAATCCAGAGTATGTTCGGATGCCGATCAAGAAGTGGGCACTCGAAAATATAAGTTTTTTTTTTTTTTTGTGGTTGGGCTGCGGTCGGCTCGCCTCCGCACCACTCCGTCCGGAGCGACAGAGGGGCTTAAGCACGCAACTCCCGCAACCCACCCGAAAACCACGTCGCCTTCGTCGTTGGGCCGACCACCGGAGCAGGGTTACTTGACATCAGTGGTCGGCCCGACGGAATACCCCCTATTTTGGGGTACCCTCCCGTCGACCGACGTCCCCCCCTCAGGGAGGACGTCGGTCTTTCCTCACGCGGTCGGCCTCTCGGCGGGTGACGGACTAATCCCCGGTCACGTCACCCGCGGCCTCGGCTAGGGCGGATTGTGGCGCAGGTAGTTGCGCCTACGCCGCCCCAGTCACCGGCGGCGGATTTCCTCATCGAGGCTGCGCTACTCGCACAGGCGATCCGCCGCCTCCTTCCGAGAGATCACTATCTCGCAGAAGGCTGCGACCGCGTCCCGATTCCCGACGCTGTCGACCATCGCCCTAGAGATAGCCGGCAGCGTCAGATCTGCACCGATGATTGCGACGAGTTCACAGCGCTGCACTGCCCAAGCCGCGCAGGCCTCGAGCGTATGGCGCGCCGTGTCCTCGTCTCAATTGCAATGGTGGCAGGACGGTGTACTCTCCCTCCTTACGACCTTGTGCAGGTATTTGGCGAAGCACCCATGCCCCGTCAAAACCTGCACCAGTCGGAAGGAGAGCACCCCGTGCCGCCTCTCCAACCACTGCATCAGCACCGACCAGAAGGCCTCCACGGTTCGCACCCCGAACCGAGGCCTCTCCAGCCGGACTGCCCAACAGGCAATGACGTCTCGGCGGGCGTCGACGCGCCAGGCGGTGAGCTCCCTTAACGAGATCACACCGCCCTCCGCTCGCACCCCCACTCGAAAATATAAGGTAAAGAGTGGGTCACTGAAGTCATATTCACAACGTGATAGTGTGCTGTTTTAAACGTGACGAGACGTCGTATGATAAGTTATAAAGTCCATTATTAGCGGGATGCGGTCAGACCCTAAGCAGCGAATTTTTATTCATTATTATATGGCCTACATCTTATAAATGACGTTTAAAATGATAGATAATCGTTTCAAAGTTGCTGTTAATATTCAGTAACTAGTTTAGTTGGTTGATAAGATCCGACTTCTATTAGTGTATGACAAGGACAACAATGCTGTATGTAAAACACTTCATTACTCATAACATAATGTACTTTAATTGCTTTAATCGGGGCGGCAGGCAAGGAGCGAGTGTTTATTCGGCAGTAAGCAGATGGTGTCTATGGTAAGTAGATTATGAAGCGCTTTAGTGTTGCTCACACTATTTCTGTTTTAGTCCAAAATGAAACAGAAAAAAAACGAACTTTATTTAGATAACATAATTTAAATAAAATACAATTAAAATTCAAGTTTTTCGTAAATATATCATACTAGCAACCCGCCCTCGCTGTGTTGTGGCTTTACTCGCGTAGTTCCCGTTCCCGTGGGAATACTGGGATAAAATATAGCCTACGTTACTCCCTGATATTATAGCTTTTCATTAATGAAAGAATTTTTGAAATCGGTTCGATGGTTTAAGCGTGAAAGCGTAACAAACAAACTTACTTTCGCATTTATAATATTAGTATGTCATCTATGTATACCAATAAATAAAATTGGAGTGTCTGTTTGTAATGTCAAATTAATAGGCGTTTTTCATGCTCACACGGTTATTTGCACGACACCTATGCCTAAAATAGCAATTAAAAAATTTTTGTCTGTCCGTCTGTCTGTTTGTTCCGGGTAATCTTCAAAACGGCTGGACCGATTTCAAAAATTCTTTCACCAATGGAAAGCTATAATATCAGGGCGTAAACTAAGCTATATTTTATACCGGTATTCCCACGGGAACGGGAACTACGCGGGTAAAAGGACTATAACCTATAACCGAAGCGAAGCGAGGGCGGGTTGCTAGTATTGACTATATTTCATACAAAACATTCGGTTGCCTAAAGAAGATTTATTTTAAAAATATGTAAGTAAGTCACGTAAGCGAAACTGCTATCACAGTTCGTCATATCAAAATTGTTTATGTTTAAATCTATATATGATATCGGTAGAGCGCGAAAATTTAATTCTAAAATACTGGCAACACAAATCCACTCTAGAGCAAGTCGAGCTACGAGCGCCCCGGGCCCGAGTTAATGACTCCACGCTAATATTGAGATAAACTAATTGCTTTATAAATATTATTCTGTAACTTCATTTAAAGCCGCGCCGGGACCTCACACGACGCAGCTTGCATATTAAAATCGTGGGTAATAATGTGTTTGTGTTGAAAATTAACTACTATTACTGATTTTAACCGCTCATTTACTCTTGTGGTATGTATGCGAAAAGGCGCGTATACTTACGCGCCTTTTCAAAGCAAGCGTCTACATATTTCAGGGACTTTTAATTGACGTGTACAAATCTGACTTGATTAATGGAAAGCTAACAAATGAAAAATAGAACAACACATGTTTTGTATCGAGTACTTCACTGTAATATTTCGACGGATACTTATACCACCAGTCTCTCTTTCTTTGGCTGGAAAAGTGATTAAGCAACCGATTCTTAAAGTCAGTATCATATGAGCTCATGATATCCCACTGGGCTTGAACTTTGTCCACAGGAGGAGATAAATTGACCTACCACACCATGCAGGCCGAAAGAATTGATATACGGTTTTATTGTCATATTTACTTCTTTCGCAGTGGTGCATCTGCTTGTGGCTCTGTCATATTTTACGATTATCCATGGGAATGGACGGGGAGGTGAACATTGTATTTTTATTCTGTCACTACACGCTTCCTTATAGTGACAGATTTTGAAGTTTATAACTCTAAATTACAACTATAATGTTGTGTTTGCATCGAATCATAGTCTTTAGTGTCTTTACGATATACTTTTAATCCATGTATTTATTTATATTAATATTGTATTGGCTTAAGGATCGTGGTATTAATCATACGTGTACCAGCTCTAAAGGCTGTGCATGCGAACACTACATTGAAGGCATAAACTACAAATATAGTTAAAATATATTAAAAATATTAGTGCATAATTAAAAATTAAATTAATAATAGCCTTTATAAAGAATACTTAAAAAGATTTGCTTTGCCAAGATTCATGACTGCGTGAAATTAATAGAGATTGAATTACTTCGCAAAGATTTGTCGACTAAGGTAAAATTCTACAATTAATTGAACCCTTACAACCCTTTTAAATTGCGCAAAAGGTTTATTATTTTAATAGATTCAATAACGAGACATTTAAAATTTAGCTTGGAGTACGATTCCGTAATTTTCAGATAAAATTATTGCCAATTTTAACCAATAAATTGTATTATTATTTCAATTAAAGTTTTAAGCACGTATACACGCTACTGATTTAATTAGGGTTTCCTATATAACCATATAAAACTATACGTGCCAGTTTCTGTCTTCAGTCTTTCAGTCAAAGTGTCTTTCAGTCTTCTACTCAGTGGTTGAGTAGATGGAAGAAAATTTGGCCTATTACTCAAGTTTAAATCAGACGAATTAGATTAGTTCTTTATTTCGAGTTTTCTTTTTTACTATACGTATTAAAGAGTCCTCTGCTTATACGTTCCTCAGTCGTCTCATAGGCACATCGCCCTAATGAAAGATATAAAAATAATTGACACACAGTAATCATTTTTTTTATAGTCAGCGCACCCATCACCCGGCTCTGTCCGGAGCAACAGAGGGGAGCGCGCGGCCCCGTAACCCATCGTAGCACATTGCCTTCCTCGTTGGGCCGACCACCGGTACCAAATTCCTTATCATCCGTGGTGAGACACAGTAATCTGTTGAGATTAACGATAACGATTATTTATCTGTTTATCATTTTAAATAAAACTACTTTACGGATTTTATCGCGTTTGTATTTGATTTTTGATTACCCGACGTTTCGAACACTTTACAGCGTTCATGGTCACGGGTGGACTAAGATGTCTCACGTCCAACAAGTCATCGTTACTGCAGAAAATTTATAATTATCTACCCGATACAGAAAATTAGTTATTAAATATTGACCCACATTTTGATACAACATTTATTGCCAGTGTAAGAAGAAAATGATTCTATATGAAAAAAAGTATATTGTTTATGGTTAGTAATAATTAAACATTAAAATTAATAGTAATTATATTTAAAAATTAACTAATAATCTAGTATACTACCACCGGATCGGAACACGGTCACACTGAGAAAGATCCGGCAAGAAAACTCAGGTAACATGATGCTAAATTAAAGTTAATTTTGAAGGCGGCTTACTTTATGTTACTAAAAGGTTTTAATTTATAAAATTATCTTTAGTTATTATTATCATGTTTATTTCTCCGTGTGATAATGGAGTAAGAATATAGTTCACGACCCTCGTTCTTGCCCGTAGGTATCGTAAAAGATGACTAAGGGATTAAATATAATTAGATATAACATTTATGCAAAAGAAAGAAAACTCTTAATAAAACCTTATACCAACTCGTCTGACGAGCGCTGTAGGTCAATTTCCTTCTTATTGCAGAGGAGGCTCTAACCCAGCAGTGGAACGTATATGAGTTGTGATGATGATAATGAATTGATTTTTAATTTTGAGACTCGTCTCTTGACTATGAACGCTGAAAAGTGTTTCAATGGTCGAGTAATTAAAAATCAATTACAAATTCGATAAATTTCGTCTAACTCCCCTCTCAATTAACATAATATAACAATCGACAAAATATCTAAAAAACTATAAGCTTTATGGATTAGTTTTATTGAATGTATTTAACATTATCAAAATGGTATAAAGAGTACCTCTTGGTTGGTTGGTTTCTATACTTTCTATTAAATTTTTACTTAATTCTGTTTTTGATATGAACATTTTTATGGTAAGGCTTCAAAATTCTGATCCGCTTCTGTTTGGGCAAATTCGCGAAAACAAAAGCTTAAGCAATTGCTAAGTTATGTACTTACGCGTATTCGTCACAAACTCTTAAACAATCATAGAATTTTAAATATTCGCTTGCCTACGGGAAGAGTGAGACATTTTGCACTTCTCGCTTTTATAATTTTAAGTAAATTAATGAAATCTATGCTATATAAAAGTGATTGATAAATTATTAAACTGTCTTTCTGTTAATTTTATATTTATTATTATGGCAGCAATAAGAAATTTCAACTATCTACATATTACTGACAGATAGACGGGTGATCGTATGGCAAGCGAAAGCTTTGTGAATTTGCATTAGCGCTCTTTGGCTACAGAACTGTAAAAAATCATGTGATGTTAACAATTATAGCCAAATTTACGGTTTCATTTACATTAGCGGCAATGGGCAAACGGAGCAATTACAATAAAACCTTTGCATTCGAATAAAGATATCGCTCTAGTAATAAAAGAGAGTCCCTTAAAACCATTAATTACAAAGAAAATACCTTTCAAGTAATTTATTGTTATAATCGAAGACTCCATAAATTGTTTATCTGGGACACTTATCTTGAAAACAGTCGAATTATCAAAATGAAGTTTTTGATTGTAATTGAATGTAACATTTACGTGGTAAAATAAAAACAGAATTCACCATCTATTTTGTCCATGGATGTCGTAAACGTAACTCATATACGTCTCTGGGCTGGGCTCGAGTCTCCTCCATAGTGTGAGAAAATTGTCCTACTATACCAAGCTGGTCAAAGGTATATGGTTCTATTTCGAGTTTTCTTTTTTTAATTGAGATGTTATCTGTATATTACATCATTTAGTTGCATTTTACGATACCTACAGGCAAGAGGCAAATATAAAAGGAGATAACATATTGTACAAAATTTACCAAAAATAATTATTTACTCGCGAGAACACTAAATAATATCGTGTTCTCATGAGAACATAGGTACCCTTCGAACATTGTATACGAATATGAGATGCCTTAAAAATTTAATTAAAACATAATACAGAGTGCGTGTTCCCTCCGGCACATCCTTAAAAGGTTTTCATAAATTTGATATTAATTAATGTTTATAATTTGTAATAAAGTCATTCAGGGTGGAATAATTTTAAGCAAGAAAAGTTTAATAAAGGCGAGAATATAAATAAATATATATATATATATATATATATATATACATATTCTAATTATTGGAATCTGTGTGATGACGGAATAAAAATACAACTCACCACTCCCTACATTGCCCGTGGATGTCGTAAAAGACGACTAACAGATATAATACGCATATAACATTTATGCTTTTTTTTGGGGGTGCGTTACGGTCGGCGCACTCCTCGCACCACTCCGTCCGGGGCGACAGAGGGGCGTAAGCACGCACATCCGTAACCCACCCGTGACACGTCGCCTTCGTCGTTGGGCCGACCACCGGAGCAGGGTGACTTGACGTCAGTGGTCGGCCCAATATAACATCTATGCCAAGAAAAACTCGAAATAAAACCCTATACCAATCTGTCTGACCGGTCAATTTCCCTCCCATTGTGGAGAAGGCGCGAGCCCAGCAGTGGGACGTATACGAGCTGAAACGAATGAATGATGAAATATTTTACCTTCGATATTGGTAATACGGCTTGAATGTCGTCTTTTTCTATGTCAAGTCGAGTGCTGACCCTATGTTCGTGAGGTGGTTCCTGGGTTGTAGATGTAGTTGTTGGTGCGGAGGACACCTTTGCTGACCAGCTAATTCTTGCCGTTCCTCGACCGGATTCTCCCTCAGAACCTTCACCATCGCCATCACCTTCAGCTCCAACTTCAACTAACCAAGTAAGAATTTCCTCCCAGCCAGGCTCTCCAACACCACTGCTCTCCTCGGCATCCCTAAATAAATGAATAGAAAGTTTGGTTATAGTATGACTCACATAGATTTATATTATTAAAATACATTTTATGCTTATAAAGATTAATTAAAATAGAATGCACAGATGGTGGATGACAGGCAACTAGTCTAAATAACAACCTCTTGAGTGCTGAGTGTATTGTGCTGTATGCACATTTACATAATTGTTAAAATTTGATAATTGTTTTTAAACCAGGTATTAGCAGAATGCCAGCGCTGTTTTTTTAAGCAGAAGTAGCGCGAGCTGCGCCAATAGCCTTTTATGCTTCTCGTTAGAATTAAAATCTGGGTGCGATGAAATTAAGTCTAGGTGCAACTTTCTTAAGTCTTCTGTGATTAAAGTATTTATTTCATGACTATAGTTAAGCCTTCAACTGAAAACTCATCATAAGGGCTTCTTTGGGAAATGTGAATTTAAATCTATTAAAAGGTATCAATTATAAAGTAACAGTTTGTAACTTCATTTAATAAACTAATCGCATGCAACAAAGATGTTTGTGTAAAAATGTCTTTAGGTTTATATGTAACGTCAGTAGATATAAAGGATTGACTATTTTCATTGAATGAATTATGATTTCCTTGGCAAACATCTTTTTATATAAATACATACAGCTCATTGAGCCTAAACGCTTTTAAAAGGTTGTTTATTGAGACCTACGAAGATGAACGTACGTAAGATAACTAAATCACAATACCTACATCAACACTCGTTCCATACGTTCATATTTTCAAAGAGCACGGACTGAAATTGTTGTATAGCTTTTTATAGGGTAAACGAAAATTATCTAAACAATAAAAAGTTAGTCGTGACATCGAGTTTCATTAGGCGGAAAAGCGTCAGCCAAATTTATGGTTGTGCAAATGCAAAGTAATCGTGAACGAAAATTGTGAACAAATCCTACTAAAGAAATGAGAAATGGAAACATTCTTTTACAAAATGTCTACAGTAAAGATGGTTTTTCATTTGCGTATACAAAACTCATTTGGCAAATGTACAAACCAACGACAAATGAAATCATTACTTATATTCGTAGTATTTGATTCATTCGTATCTTATATACAGTACCTACCTACCTACCTCCCTCTTTTTTGATAATTCGCCAATTTTGTGAAGTGATGTGAATATTTTAAAATAGTTTGATAAGGGACATTATTCTAGACCTGTTTAGTTAAATGCTGCCACTGCTGAAAATAAGTGGTTGATATTTCATTTTAGAAATAGAACACTGCTAGATAGAAATCTTTGTGTAGCACGGTATTTTTTAAACATTAAGGCTCCCAATTTACATCTGAGGTCAAAAGGAGAGGCATTTGTAGAACACACAAAAAATTGTTCTGCGTAAGACAAACCTGCGGCATTTGTGTTGTCAATATTTTCTCAATTCCTTATCAAATACGTTATACACATATGTCCGAAAAAAAATATCTGCTAGCATTTGGTATCTAAACGAAATGGCAAATAAAACGCTATTTAAAATAGAGTTTTTATTCAATTAAATGCCATGTAGGTATATGTAAGTTTATTTATCCATTTTATTCATAATATAAATTGTTAACATTATAGTAAAATTGCTGTTAGTAAATAATAAACACTATTTTCTTTTTCTCTTTTCAATACTGTAAAGAAATAAAGAAAAAAAAGAAAGAAACAAAGAAAAAAGTTAACAATAATAACTTTTATTTGCAAGAAACTATAATAGATAAAATAAAATACATAATTTCGTAACACATAGGTATTCCATCACAAAAGCAGAATAGTAATGGTCATATAGCATTCTGATTTACGATTAATTATTCATTTGAAATGTTACCTGTATGTACTTATAATATTTTGAGTTACTTACCTATTAAGTCTGATATTATTATTGCTGTGTGGTAAAGGGCATGGATACCAACTCATGTATTAATCATGGGTGTCATGAAAAACTACTAAAAGCTCACGCATTGACATTTTTTTTTCGTATAGGAAAATATAGTCTTTATTCAAATTCAAGTCATTTATTATGCATGAACCCTGAGAGGGCACTTACATATTGTCAAGTTTACAAATTTAAATGAAATTACCAAAAAAAAAATAAACTACCATCGGATCGGAACGCGACCGCTACTAAGGAGATTCGGCAAGAAACTTAGCGGGCTTGTTTATTATTTTTAATTATCTTTTTCTTCTTATTAGATATAAAATTGTGTACATGTTTAGTAAGAACTAGCTCCAGTGTGATGCCCTTCGAACCGCAAAATCCTTACTAATATTATAAATGCGAAAGTAAGTTTGTTTGTTTATTTGTTAGGCTGTTTGTTACGCTTTCACGCTTAAACCACAGAACCGATTTCAAAAATTCTTTCACCAATGGAAAGCTATAATATCAGGGAGTAACATAGGCTATATTTTAGCCCGGTATTCCCACGAGAACGGGAACTACGCGGGTAAGGCGACTGAAACCGAGGCGAAGCGAGGGCGGGTTGCTAATACTTAATATAATTCAAACGATTATGGCTGGACCAGATCCCACAAGTGGCACCCGATCACGAGTTAACTACTAGAGCAGCCATCACTCCACCAACCTTTAGTATCAGTGCCACTATCAGCTAAAAACCACAGGCTGTTCCTGTCCCTCGGCGAAGACATGGGACCATTTTTTCTGCGAGGCAGTGATTTCGCAGAAGGAGGCGGCGGATCGCCTGCGCGAGGAACGCAGTCTCGATGAGGCGATCCGCCGCCGGCGACTGGGGCGGCGTAGGCGCAAGTACTTGTGCCTCATGCCGCCCTAGCCGAGGTCGCGGGTGACGTGACCGGGAATTAGTCCGTCACCCGCCGAGACGCTGACCGCGTGAGGAAAGACCGACGTCGTCCCCGAGGGGGGGACGTCGGTCGATGGGAGGGTACCCCAAATAAGGGATATTCCGTCGGGCCGACCACTGATGACAAGTAACCCTGCTCCGGTGGTCGGCCCAGTGACGAAGGCGACGTGCACGTGGGTGGATTGCGGGTGTGTGTGTTTACGTCCCTCTGTCGCCCCGGACGGAGTGGTGTGAGGAGCGCGCCGACCGCAACCCATCCCCCCAAAAAAAAAATGGTACCATTTTCACATGGACCACGACTCCATCGGATCTACTACATTGCTGTTCGATCGAGATCGATGGATCGAGTTGATCCAGGTGATCAACTCTCCGATGCCGTCTGGCCAAGAATTACTTTCTCTAAAGGGTTGACGTTATGCATAAAACTATTGTCAAACCTTTTGTAATATGTACGATGATAGGAGACTAGAAATTGTGTAGAATAATTGGGCTCAGAGCAAAATAACTATGACGTGTTAAAAATAATTTACCATATCAAGTAACGAAATGAGCGTAAGAGTGTTTGAAAATGTAATTTTATGACACGCCTAATCTTCCTTAATTGTATAGACTATGCGAGGTTTTTATCCGTGTGGTGACGGAGTAAGAATACAATTCACCACTCGCTGCCTTGCCCGTGGATGTCGTATAAGACGACTATGGGATATATGCACATAACATCTGTGCAAGAGAAGGAAAACTCGAAATGAAACCCTATACCAACATGTCTGAGCAGCATGGTATAGTAGGTCAAATTCCCTCCCATTGTGGAGGAGGTCCGAGCCCAACAGTGAGACATGTGTGGGCTGCGATGATGATGATGATGATGCGAGATTTATGTCTCTTTTCTATTATATCAAAGCTAATCTAATGGCCACAATATAACTGGACTATTAAGAGAGTAGGTACCTATTTTTAAGGGGATTACGCAACAGTGCGATGGCAAAATCAATAGGAGGCAATTAATTTAATGAGTGTTTCATTAACCTTGCTGCTTTTACCAAATTACATGTTCGACTTGTTATTTCGAAAAGATCCCTTCCATAAATAATATATTTATAGCTGCAATGTCGTTTCAGATATAATAATAACAATTTATTATTTTATTCACAAATTTCGATATATTATGTCCTTACATATGAAATTAGCGTTTTATCGTACTGACCACTTTGAACTGAAATATCTCCTCTGGTTAAGAATTCCAAATTCAAATTTATAAATTAATTTAGCTGGTACATTTGAATTTTGAAAACAGTCATTCATTTGTTTTTTCCTTAGAATAATAACGTATAGAAGGTAAGTCCGCGCACAAAAAATGAAGCATTTAAATTGGACCCTAATGGAGCTTACGTCGGAACCGTACCGTAGTGCACAAGGTCACTGTACTGCACGTACGTACGCAACTTTTAAAAAATAAATAGATTTATGACGCTTTGTGCATTCAAATGGTGTCACAACAAATTTCAAAAATATAAAAAGTGTATTAACATTACTTTTAAGAGTATTTCGACGATTTATATTAATAAAAACATAATTGGTATAGTGGTGTGCGTGTGTACGTGTGTAATCGCCTGCGCGCATGTCGTATTTCTGGCTTCATGTTTTTGATCGCTTTAGGTAAGTACCGACACTATCCTTCTATAGGTTATTATTCTAAGTTTTTTCCTCATTATTTTTTTCTTTGGCGTCGCTTATTACCACACAGTGGAAAACATGAAATATCGGTATATTTACGAGTACAAGTTCTACTATGGCACCAGTGCTGCAGATACAGCTCGAAGAATTAATTATGTATACGGCGCTGGTGTCGCAAAAGAAAGCACAGTACGTTTTTGGTTTCAACGTTATCGCTCTGGAAATTTCGACCTTCAGAACCAACCTCACGGACGGCCGTAGACCAAAGTGGAAATGAAGAATTAAAGGCTATTGTGGAAGCGGATCCATCACAAAGCACTGCAGAAATAGCTGTAGGCTTTGGGGTAAGTGGCAAAACTGTATTAATCCACTTGAAGTAAATCGGGCATGTAAAAAAACTTGAACGACGGGTACCTCATAAATTGAGTGAATCGAACTTGCAAACACGCTCGACTGCTGTTACTTTGCTCAACCACAACAACGATGAAGGGATTTTAAATCGAATCATTACTTGTGATGAAAAGTGGATACTGTACGATAATCGGAAGCGCTCGTTGCAATGACTGAGAGACCCAGCCAAGTCCTGCCCTAAACGAAAATTGACTCAGAAAAAGTTACTTGTGAGTGTTTGGTGGACTAGCGCCGATGTCGTTCACTACAGATTTCTATAATCTGGCCAAACGATTACGGCAGATATCTATTATCAGCAACTGCAAACCAAGAAGAAAAAACGAGCTGCTAAACAACCGAGATTGGTCAATCGCTCTAGGCCACTGCTGCTTCACGACAACGCAAGACCACACACTACACAACAAACAACCACTAAGTTAGATGAGCTACAATTGCAATGTCTGCGACATCCACCGTACTCCCCGGACCTTACTCCAACAGATTACCATTTTTTCTGGAAGTTGGACAACTTTTTACAAGGAAAAAAATTAAACTCCGATGCGGTAGTCCGGTTTGGACTTCAAATAGTTTATTTGCAAGTACATTTATTTAACAGGAAATTATACATTGCAATATGCCTTATCTGTGTGAAAATTGTAATTGTTAATAAATTTACTTAAAAAGTGAAGCAGTAATAATGAATGACTAAAATCAAGGACTGAATTTTAATTTATTGAATTCGATCTTTTCAAAATCTCGAACATAAGATATGCACAGAGTTCGAGACTATTTAAAAATTTAATGAGCAATTGTCAATTACTTTTAAAGATGGCGAATGTTGTGATTGATCACATAAACGTTCGTATGAGCGATATGTCCACGGCATGTGTAGTCTAGCCGTTTCAGCCCATCGTGACAGACTATAGGGTATATATATATATATATATATATATATATATCCCATTGTAAGAAGCACTCTCTTAAATTATGATACAGTTTTCTAAATTGTTAAGTTCATATATTTACTTTGCATAAAATAAGTATGTATTCGTTTATACTTCTCGCTGTGTGGTGGCGGCTGGGAATACTACCAATACTCAAATTGCTCGTGAGTGTCGTAAAAGACATCCAAGAGTTTTATATCAACCTGAGTCCACTCTATATTATGTCATCTGGTTAACAATTACATGTCCAAGGACAGTTGACGTTAAGTAAGCGGCCTGTCGTAAAACTATTGTAGTAACTTTTATAATATGTACGATTGTAAATGTGGACATATTTGCATCGACCCGAGAGCAGGGTAATGATGATATAAGCTTATTCTCAGAGGACAGAGAACTCTCTGTAGTTACCGTCTTTTATTAAAAAGTTTATCAGAAAAAATAGTCTGCTTTTATGAAAGCTAAGAAATGTTAAAGCATGCTTTTGTGGACTTGTGGGACTAAAGTTAAATTGATAGGTCTCACCGTCTTGTTGTTAGTTTCAATTAGTTATAATTAAGGCGAATTACCATCTTCTTGGCTTGCGCGGATGGTCTTAGTTAACGTTTAATTGATTTGAAATCTTTTTAAGAAGTTTTTGTGTAACAACAGACTATACATTACATTAAGCTTCCATTCTTAAGTTAAATATTAGATATCCGGGGCCTCATTCAACTTGAATAGCATTCATTACGCTCTCACAAGAATGACCAAGTTTTATAAGATAAAATGTAACTCAATACCATGCTGTTCAATATATAATCAATAATTGCCGATGTTTACGTATTATTATTCTGAACCTTTGAAGGAAGATCACAATATGTATTGAAATTTTGTCTCTTAAACGTAAAGCCATTAAGACTTCCCAAATTAACTTTGTAAAATTGGGTAATGTATACATATAAGGAAATTGTGACGTGCCGATGATGTATAAATATTGGAGAAAAGTAATAAGTATGTTCTTGCTCTAATAAGTGGTAGGACCACACTGTCGACAGTTATGTCTACAGCCGCGGGCCGGTCCGTCCGGGGCAGTACCACGCTCTCGCAAAAATCGACGTCTGAGTTGTAGCAATTTGTTACTGCGCTCCGTTCGGTGAGCGAGAGATCTGGAAGCCCAACTTTCTGAGGGTGTTTGCGTGTGGAGGGTTTTGGTGGTGTCTTTAGTATCACCGAGCCTCAATGCACGCATTCACACTCCCTTCACTTTCTTCGCGGTAGGCAGCGGCCTTGTAAAGGTCCATGAGCGGCAGCAACACTTACCATCAGGTGTACTGTTTGCTCGTTTGCCACTGCTTGCAATAAAAAAAAACCCATTATTAAAGCAATGAAATCAAAAACATTTTTGAATTTATATCTTTTATTTTTTATCACCACGCAAAAGCTATTTTATGGAATTGAAGACGATTTTCACATAGATGTCGCTAGAAGTCTAACTTAAATCCTGGTGTCATTTAAGATAAAAAAGCAAATAATTTTATAACAATAAATATACAAGCAAAACAGTGAGCACAACTATTATAAAATAATATTGCCCCACCACGTACGGCTGTCTATATAAGTACACTTGCGGCAAATGCCAGTAACACGTTAATGATGCAGGGTTTCCTAAGGAAAAATTATGACAAGCCCTTATGTTTACAAGTTTAGAAGACTCATTATAATTTAAAATTCTGTATAAATAATGTATCTTAATTTTAGCAAATTGAAATATCAAAAATAACTTTTAAAACTTGACAAAATTTAATACAAAATCTACTTTATATTTCGTTAAAACTAGCTTGCCGCATAGATGGCATGGGAGTCGAAGTAGCGACAAGGGATGTTGCAGAATTTAAGTTTTGGATTTGGATACGGATTTTAAAATAATATTATAGCAGTTTCAGATATTAAATTACGCCGGATAGTCCGACAGTTTCAGATAGTTTCGATTTTTTTAAGAAATTGTAAAAGAATAACTAATTTAACATTAATAGATACAAGAGCGGAACGTGTTTCTTTCAGAGTCCATCTCTGTCCCAAATTATTCGAAACTTTTATATAACATTCTGTCAAGGTTTCGGATATATTCTCGGATATCCGATAATTTCTATTACGATTAAGGAACTCCATAAAATCGCCAATAGCGCCAATACCTTTCATACTGAGTGTTCATTACCGTTCCCTACTGACCTAGGATGCGCAGTGGAAGGGAACACCAGGCCAGTGAGGGATACAAAATGGGTAATAACATTGGCTTGCGATTACGCAAGGCTATTTTAAGTTCTCTTAAATGATAGTACAAGAACCGATTTTAGCACTTACAAGTAGGTACCGCGGAGATAGCTATAAGGTAACCTAACTCAGCATTCGGTCTGGCCAGACAAATAGAACCTAACTGAGGGGTCACTTAGCTTTGTATCCAAAGGCGCCGTGACGACAGCGGCCTCCTCGGCGGACACCTCAAAGACTCATTCTTGCTACTTGCACACAAAATTTAAATGTTCACAAATATATATTTAATTCTAATTAACTCGCGTACATAAGCGCCACACAAAACAAAAGGGTGGCGCGCAATATTATAAATACGAAGATTTCACGGCTTTAGTCAACAAAAGACATAGCAATTACAAAAATATATGCGTACGCGACCGTTACTTCCAACGCAAGTATGGCCGGCTCCGAGCCAACCGCGAATCACAAAATTCAGAACTACCCTACATGGATTTAATTATTAAACTAATATAAAAATGTTTGGTACCGAACACTGAGTGTCGTGAGGCGAGAGTGGTCCGATTCCCATGTAGTTCTTTGTACAATTGACAAAAGATTGTGCCGAGTCTGGGTGTTATTTGTGCCCATTGTATGTTTGTAAGGACGCCTGCAACATAAATGAAGGTTTCAGGGTTCTGTGCCATAGATTTTCTTTTATGTATTCCTCCTCTTGCTAACGAGCTAACATCTTTTAGTGAAACAACAGCTGGGAAAACGGAAGGTAACATACGGTATTTTAATTCCTCATCACACAGATGCAAGCAACACTAAATGTTTAAGAACTTACGCATCAGATCCATCGTCATCTCTTAGAGGCTGTTCGAGTCTAGTTGCTGTGACAGTCGCCGCTCGTGGCTTCACCTCTGCCGTGACAGCCCATCGTGAATTCGCAGCTGTCACACTCACCAAACGTAATCCCGACTTCACTTTCACTCTACAACAGTAAAAAAGTATATAATTAATCCATCCAACAGCTTATAGACAAGACTTTTGAACAAGAGTATCCCCATAAATGGGGGATAATGTCATAATTGCCACGCTTCGTAGACGGTATAGAGCTACTTGATATTATAAGTTTCCCAAGAAACAGCTGCTTTCCATTCGTGGTGATCCTTTAAACGGTTTTCATGATGCCAACAGGTAAGTAAAACTAGTGAAAAATGGCATTTTTAACCCACCACCATAAGGTAAGGTGAAATTAATATTATAATTTGAATGATTTTAATGAATACAGTCATTCCTAATATTGCTGGGTATCTTAAAAACCGACCAAGGACTCAACAAATACCGGAATCTATACACTTTTTTCTTTCATGGAAAAACTGCGATTTTATCACATCTCGCCTAAACTGTGTGATCACTTTTTACTGCCTAGTATGCTAACCGCTAGCTTTTTATAGATAATCATCAATCAATTATGGATCGTGCAAAGTATAATCCCGCCTGAATATCGAAAGCACGGCACACAGTGCAAGAAGCTTGAGCTATTGTGCGGCAGCTCAGAACTAATTCTCGCTTAGAATGACAACAAGTTCTTCTGAATTTTTTAATATGGTTTAAGAGCTGAAAATTCTGTTTAGTAGATGACAATAGTTTTCCCTCTTTAAATGACACACCGTGGGTGGTGGTGTCACCTTCAAATTCAATTCAATTTCAAATCCACATCTATCGGCTACCAAGGTGTAATATGGTCACTAACTGAGAATATAGAGTGCTGGTACACGCATGATTTTGCTTAAAATTTAGTTGGCTTATGCTTGGCAACATAATAGTAATCGACGTTTGAAATGAAGTCACTCAAAAAGTACGTTTCGTCGAATATTCTACAGTATCAAAAAAAGCACATATCTTAGGATACAAAAAGCAGTCCGGCGTCGGTGACTTGGGCGACGCAGGCGCAAGTACCTGCGGCTGCTGCCGCCCGAACCGAGGTTGTGGGTAACTGGACCAGGCAATAGTCCGTTACCCGCAAATCCCACCAACCACCCATGGCTTTTTCGACATCCTGGTCATACAGGCCGAAACATCGAGATACATGTGCACACCTTGCTCATTGCGTTAGCGTACACATGCTTTTTGAATCTCTACAAATTGTTTAACTTCTCTCATCCTTGTCCCTGTGTCCTTCTCCCTGTATCTTTAGACCGCGTGAGGGCGACCGAAGTCCCGGGAGAGGTGTTAGAAAGGGAAGGTGCCCGAAAGCGTATCTCGTCGGGCTGGCCACGGACGATAAGGAGCTCTGTACCAGTGGGCGGCCGAATAGCGAAGGAGATGGAATACGATGGGTTATGCAGCCGCGCGCTGCTCTTATGTCACCTCAGATGGAATGGACGGTGTGTGCGCTGCCATAGCCCACCCAAAAATAAAAAAGGTACCCATTTTTATTTTTTAGGACTACTTAGCAACCTACGTGAAAGACGACTAAGGGATAAAATATGTAAACAATATCAATGCAACGGATGGAAAATTCGAAAGAAAACGCTCGACTTGGAAGCTCGCTGGACTTGAATTGGAAGGGTTTCCAATTGCCTGTCACGACAGAGGGGTTCCGAGGCTACCAGTGGGACGTGTATGGGCTTAGATGATGATGATGACGTAGATTTAGCAAATATATAGGGTCGGACTTGTAATTTTCGATATGATTATGTACTTTACTTTGCGTATAATTTGAAATGTATGTATCTTGTTATCCATAATCACGCAGCATAATCAACTGGCAATTATATGAAGAAAATGATCAAATAATATAACTATCAAAATATTAATCTGCCAGTTAATTCATACTTTAATTGTACTTGAAACGTTTGTGAAACACTTTGTTAATTATCAAATCTTGTATTCAAACCTTTACAATTATAGAAATTATTCAAAGGCCGCAGTTGTTGCAAATGGCGCGTACCATAGTTGGAATAGTATCATAGATTTAAATAGTTAAGTTAAAGTCAACATAAATTTCCATTTAGCCGTTTACAGTGTCAGGTATTCCCGGGAGAGTGCGGCTAAAGTCGCCTCGTAACTCACAGGTAGAAATAGATACGCATATTATCCGCAATAAAGTTTTGGTACAGGTGGCGTTGATAATATATTACATTAGGCATATATTAATATAATTTTACATCATACATGTTAATAACTTATTTTTTTTAATATTTTGACGACACCCACTACTAAGATAGAGAATAATAAATTGCATTCTTCTCTGCCAAAATTAGGCAAATTATTATTTATTCATTTAGTAAATATACCATTTCTTTTATCATCGGTTGTTTTAGATATTATGCTTTTAATCAAAACGGCCTTTGTTTTTGTCGCCGAAGCGCAATGTCAGAGAGCAATCTCTCTACAAAATGCTTTAGCTCTTATGTCGATGGTATTTTGCTCTGCTTTCATGATTTATTAGCCACATCTGATTTTCATTAGTATATATAAGATGTTGCACCCACTCCTTAAAAAGATGATTTGTATTCATTGTTACGGCATTACTCTCCGTTTTTAATCTTATATAGACGATATTTTATTCTACTTTCACACGTTCATCATCAACATCAACTTATCGACCTATACTACAGTATAGCATTTTATGTTTCTTCAAGGTTTATAAAGCCATAATCGTAACGTGAATCCGGAAAGGCTGATGTCTTTTAGTCGGTCGAGACTAATGATGAATGTTAAATAACACTATTATTTTTTTTAAGTTAGCCGTATTTTGGTGCGTGAAAAAATGGTAAGAAAATGATAAGAGCAAATTTTCATCATCATGCAAAACCGACACCCTGAACTTAGCTAGTCAACAGTTTTTAAGATGTGCGCACACACCGTCACAAATGTCAACTAGATAATGCGTTAAAATAAAACTTTATTAAATACTTTATTTTCTAAATTAGTGTTGTTGTTTCTTCAAACATAAGATAACGACATTTTGAGACAGATTTTTATCTTGTTATGCCAAAGAAGCATAACTCGTTACGTGCGTACAATTAATACACACACACACACACACTTTTTTACACAGGAGCAAGAAAAAGCTACATAAGTTTTAATGTTATATTTGTCTTGCTTCTAATCGTAATTTCTATATTTTGCTGAACTAGCTTGACATATTATTATTTGGGCCCCTTTGTACTCTGAAGCCAACGTCTACACTTGTGTATCGTTTGTCCAAGAACGAGGAATCACGCGCTGTTATTGGTGTGCAGCTATATTACAACGATGAAAACGATACTATCCCAGTTATCGATTTTTTTCACATCTTTTAAACTAATTCTCTTTAAAATAATATTATATAATTACTATGTAATATAATTACTATATTATATAATTATTACTACTACTAAAACAATTTTTTTATATTGAAATCCAATGGATTTTAAAAATTAGCAGAAAGCAGCCTTGTCTCCCTTAAATATATCCTGATCCTAAAGTGCTATGCATACACGATGACGGTTTTATTGTCACAAAATGAGGGTTCATTACGCCCTCTGGCATTGGCATATTTCACCAGAAATTTGTAAGTAGTTTGTCATATTAAGATAATTGGCTTCGCACCTAATATTTGAGTGCACACATTACGCTATTATTAAATTAAAAAATTCTTTAGTCTCGACTCACGTATGTACGTCCCAATGCTGGGCCGGAGTCATCTCTATAATAGGAGGGTAATGACCGTGCTGGTCAGACAGGTTGGTATAGAGAGGTTTGTTTCGAGTTTTCCTTCTCTTGCATAGATTTTACCTGCATATATCCCTTAATCGTCTTTTACGACACCCACAGCCAAGAGTGGATGATCAATTGTATTCTTACTCTGTAACCACACAGAAGATGCGATAATATTTTATTAGAATATTATGGCTGATGTTTAAGATTCCAAAATTAGGAATTACCTTCAGGATAAAAAATAAATATATTTCTTTTAGTTAGTTTATTAAAACGTTGTAATATATAAATTACTACAGTCCGGCCTCTATATAAAACCCTAGTCCAACATGTCTAACCAGCGTGTAATTAGTAAGTGGGGTCCCCTCCTATTATGGAGGAAGTGCGAGCTCAACAGTAAGATTTATATGAACTAAGATGATGATAATGATTACAGTATAATTTATTGAATCAATTGATTAAAAAACGACTACAGTAGTGTCGACTTTCTATTTTAATAAGTTTCGATAAAATATAATTTTCCAGGGACCGCCTGCTATCTGACCTCCGCAAATGAAGGAGATAACGATTTCCTAGTATTACCCTAAATGTTAGGATATTTTAAAGTACCGGGCTCCCGTTCTTGATTTTATAGTCTTTATAATAGCCAGCCAAACTCGTCAGCTATACGTTAGGTCTTTTGCTATCATTAGTACGCTAAAACTTTTTAATTCGAAGCATATATGACTGATACTATATAGCCGGTGATACCTTTAGTATTACCGAACCTCATTACATGCATTCACATTCCCTTCATTTTCTTCACGGTAGGCGACTTGGCAAAGGTCTATGAGCTGTAGCATCATTTACCATCAGGTACTGTTCGCCACTGTTTGCAAAAAAAAAACATGGTTGTCACTCGAAAAACTTTCTTCCCCTTTTTTTTGGGGTGGGCTGCGGTCGACGCCCCTCCGCACCACTCCGTCCGGGGCGACAGAGGGGCTTAAGCACGCAACACCCGCAACCCACCCGAACACCACGTCACCTTCGTCGTTGGGCCGACCACTGGAGCAGGGTTACTTGTCATCAGTGGTCGGCCCGACGGAATACCCCCTACCCGGGGTACCCTCCCATCGACCGACGTCCCCCCCTCGGGGAGGACGTCGCTCTTTCCTCACGCGGTCGGCCTCTCGGCGGGTGACGGACTAATCCCCGGTCACGTCACCCGCGGCCTCGGCTAGGGCGCCATTGCACGCAGGTACTCCCACCTGCGCCGCCCCAGTCGCCGGCGGCGGGTCGCATCGTCGAGGCTGTGCTCCTCGCGCTCGCGACCCGCCGCCTCCTTCTGCGAGATAACTGCCTCGCAGAAGGCTGCGACCGCGTCCCAATTCCTGATGCTGCCGAGCATCTCCCTAGCGATGGTCGGCAGCGTCAGGTCTGCACCGATGATTGCGACGAGTACACGACGCGGCTCTGCCCAAGCGACACAGACCTCGAGCGTATGCTGTGCCGTGTCCTCGTCACAATCGCAGTGGTGGCAGGATGGAGTTCTCTCCCTCCCAGTGACCCTGTACAGGTACTTGCCGAAGCATCCATGCCCCAAAACTTTCTTCCCTAGCGGTTGTCGGTTCCTCGAGCGGCCAGCCTCATTGCCACTTTAGCGTGCTAATTCTTCGTACTATGTCGGTTACACCCGTTCTTCTAAGGATATTCGTAATTTGTCCATCCATAGCACGCTGAGCGACTTTGAGCTTGGGTATGAGATCTACAGTTAGGGACCACGTTTCCGTACCATATTATATCATAATATTATATACGTATATATATAAATTTCTTGTGTACGTGTGTATGTCACTGAACTCCTCCTAAACGGCTGGACCGATGTGGGTGAAATTTTTTTTGTGTATCCAAGGGGATTCGAGGATGGTTTAGATCCACAATTGGACCCGGTAGGTGGCGCTGCTGTGTTATTTGAACAGAACAACGTCTGTTGGGTCAGCTAGTATACGTATATAATGTAGGTTTTATTAACAGTATCTACTATTTTTATAGCTTTTCTCGCGTTATTATTTTTCTTACATTCCCGACGTTTCGAACACTTTTCAGCATTAATTCTCGTTTGTTTGTGTCAATAATGTGCTCAAATTCATGAAAATGTTTTTATATGTGGTATAGTTTCGTAAACATCAGAAATAATTATGTTATAGAATATTTTCCGTGAAGATCGAAACCTATTTGATTTGGGAAACGGAGTGATAGCAATAACAGTTCATACGAATAAGTATTTATTAGCTGCGGATTGATTGCAATATTGCGCAAACAGTAGCACGTTCTAAATCAATCACATGAACCACTCACAAACTCATAAAACCCCGCACCCATATCATATCTCTCATAGTATATTTCAATAAAACGCAAAGGAAATGGTTTGCTTTGAATTAAATTTCACTGGATTATTTCAAAAAAATCTTATATCCTTCAAAGCTTTCGTTTAAATTGAATATACCATCATCATTATTTCAGCCCATATACGTCACACTGTTGGGCTTGGGTCACCTCTTCAATGAGATAGAAATTCACCTACTGGTCAGACGTATTGGCATAGGGTTCGATATCAAGTTTTCCTTCTCTAGGATCGATTTTACCTGCATATATTCCTTTAATTATCTTTTACGACACCAACGCAGAGGAATGGTCAATTGTATTCTTACGCCGTCACCATATGGCATTTAGTATATCATCATCATAACAGCTCATATACCCACTGCTGGGTTCGAGTCTCCTCTACAATAATAGGGAAATGGACCTAGTAGGTAGGGGTTTTATGTCTAGTTTTCCTTCTATTGCATAGATATTATGGACTTTAGAATAATAACGTATAGAAGGTAAGTTCGTACACAAAAAGTGAAGCATTTCAATTGGAGCCTAATGGAGCTTAGGCCGGAACCGTTCTGTAATGTACAAGACCGTTCCGTACTGCACGTACGTACGCAACTCTTAAAAAATAAATAGGTAATTATGACGATTTGTGCATTCAAATGGTATCACAACACATTTGAAAAACATAAAAAGGTTTTTAACATTACTTTTAAAAGTATTTCGACGATTTATATTAATAAAAACAAAATTTGATTTCATAATTTGTATAGTGGTGCGCGTGTGTACGTGTGTAATCGTCGCCGCGCATGTAGTATTTTTATATTCATGTTTCGATCGTTCGAAGTACCGACACTATCCTTCTATACGTTATTATTTTAAGTTATGGACATATTATATCCCTTAGTCACCTTTTAAAACTCATACAAATAAATAATAAGTCTACAAATATGAGTTTTACCATTTCAGAAATCTATACCATCATCATCATCTTGCTCTTATCCCAATTACTTGGGGTCGACGCAATATGACATCTGTTTTGACATATTGCAAAAAGTTTCGGCAATGACTTTTATGACCAGCCGCCTGCACGACGTCAACCCTTCTTGGGAATGTAATCGTTGACCCAAATGGTACCAGATGGAGTTGGTCCGGGTCAATCTAGGGCTCTTAGTCGTCTTTTACGACACCCACAAGCAAAGCAAGGGTTGGTAGTATTCGAAGCCGCTACCACACAGCAATCTATACCAATAAATAAAATTGGAACAGAAATCTATACCAATAAATAAAATTGGAGTGTCTGTTTGTAATGTCAAAATAATAGGTTTTTTCATGTTCACACGGTTATTTGCACGACACCTATGCCTAAAATACAGATTAAAAAATTTTTGTCTGTCTGTCTGTTTGTTCCGGGTAATCTTCAAAACGGCTGGACCGATTTCAAAAATTCTTTCACCAATGGAAAGCTATAATATCAGGGCGTAAACTAGGCTATATTTTATCCCGGTATTCCCACGGGAACGGGAACTACGCGGGTAAAACGACTAAAACCGAAGCGAAGCGAGGGCGGGTTGCTAGTGGTAAAATATAGCTGAAAGCAGTATTAGTCAGATATCATAATTGAATATTCAAGTAGGTCTAAGTTTCAGTAGGTTACATGGGAAATGACTTTAGAAAATGCTAAAACACAGCTGAGAGCGCTATTATCCGGATTGCGTAGCTTAATATTCGATTTAAGTTACAGTTGGTTACAATAGAATTGATTTTGGGAAGTAAAGGTACGCTTTTTGTATATAAGAGCGGGCAGAATTAAAAAAATCGGCCAAGTGCGAGTCGGACTCGCGCACGAAGGGTTCCGTTCCATTGACTAGGTAAACAAGTGCCTACCTGTTGCCATTATCGATTTCAATCAAAAAATGGGAAAAAAAATCGCGTTTGTTGTATGAAAGCACCCCCTAAATATTTATTTTGTTTTTAGTATTTGTTGTTATTTTTTTTTTTTTTTTGGGGTGGGTATTTGTATATAGCGATGTATAGCGGTAACAGAAATACATAATTTGTAAAATAATCAACTGTCTAGCTAACGCGGTTCTTGGGATACAGCCTGGTGACAGACAGACGGATGGACAGCGAAGTCTTAGTAATAGGGTCCCGTTTTTACCCTTTGTGTACGGAACCCTAAAAATAATAATTTCTCTTTACGTGAAACTAGAAAGACAAAAGTTATCTTTCTACGAAGGCAAAATTAATCTTTTTGATCTAAATTATATCCGCAAAGACGGCAGAAACGTAACAAAAATATATTTATATACATACGCATTAGGTATACATGTACAGACGTACATGTATACTTATATCGTTATCATTATCTCAGTTCATATATGTCCCACTGCTAGGCTCGAGCCTCCTCGATTATCAGACGGAAATTACCCCACCATACCGTTAGTCAGACATATTGGTAAAGTGATTTACTTTGAGTTTTCTTTCTCTTGCACATATGTTATCCGCATATAATATCCCTTAGATACACACGGGCAAGAAAAGGAGTGATTAATTGTATTCTTACTCCATCCACACGAATGTCATGTGTATTTAACTCTGTCTCTGTGTATATAATTCCATGGAAATACTTATTCGAATGTAAAGGATTTTGCATTAATATAAAGCTACATTATTTCTGAGTGCTATAGTTTAGCTTTTATCATGAGAAAAAAACATGTTTTTCTCACGAGAGATTATGCGTGTCGAGTCGCAGCCAAAAGCTAATCGTTTATATATAAATCTATAGCTTAAAATTGCTAACATTTTGTAAAATACGTTTACTTATATATTCTTTGAATAGACAATCCATACTAATATTATAAATGCGAAAGTAAGGATGTTTGTTTGTTTGTTTGTAACGCTTTCACGCTTAAACCGCCGAACCGATTTCAAAAATTCTTTCACCAGTGGAAAGCTATAATATCAGGGAGTAACATAGGCTATATTTTATCCCGGTATTCCCACAGGAACGGGAACTACGCCGCGGGTAAAGCGACTGAAACCGAAGCGAAGCGAGGGCGGGTTGCTAGTTTATAATAAAGCCAAAAGGTTAAAATCAACAATTACTAAAAAAAAGTTTTAATTGCCGCGTTGAGGTCGGCATTTCCTGGAAAAGCTTTGAGATTCGACCATTGTTCAGTACTTTAACATAAATATGACCGCTTTGTTGGCACCCCGTTCTGCCCCAAACCAGTGCGGCAAACCATTCAAAACTTACCCAATTTTACAAGGAAACAATCTGTTTCATTTTGTTTTGTTTAAGTTTCACTGTGTATTATGTCGGGTAAAAAGCAACAACGTAAGATGAGTTTTTGAAATGCGCGCCTTCCCACGCAAAATAAAAGGTCGGGTGACAAGCAATAAACCAGTCCAGTTGGACGGAAAACTAATAAATATTAGTCAAGTTGATATAACACTGAGATGCGTAAGTTGTTCCGTCTTTAGCATAAAGTGGCTATTACGGTGACAAATTCTCTCTTGATTACATTCAGCTATGTCAAGCTTCGAATACTTCTGGAGCGATGATATTGCAACAGATTTAAATACTCATATAATTTTTTTCCCGTATGGTGACGTAGTAAGAATACAATTCAACACTCTCTGTCTTGCCCGTAGGTGTCGTAAAAGACGAGTGACGAGACGAAACTAAAGATAGTACCTATGCAAGAGAAGAGTAACATGATGCGGAGCATTTCATTGAAATAAAATGATCCAATTACTATTCGAAACATATAAAATAACTCAGTTATGTATGATCATCATCATTATTTTAGCTAATATACATTTAATTGCATGGCTCGAGCCTCCTCCACAATAAAAGAGAAATTGGCCGATTTTAGCCTGCTGGTCAGACCAGTTGATATAAGGTTTTACTTCGATTATCTTTCTCTTAATATGTACTAGCAACCCGCCCTCGGTTCGCTTCGGTTTTAGTCGTTTTACCCGCGTAGTTCCCGTTCCTGTGGGAATACCGGGATAAAATATAAATAGCCTAGTTTACGCCCTGATATTATAGCTTTCCATTGGTGAAAGAATTTTTGAAATCGGTCCAGCCGTTTTGAAGATTACCCGGAACAAACAGACAGACAGAAAAAAATTTTTTAATCTGTATTTTAGGCATAGGTGTCGTGCAAATAACCGTGTGAGCATGAAAAAAGCCTATTATTTTGACATTACAAACAGACACTCCAATTTTATTTATTGGTATAGATGTATGACAAAAAACTTACCTAATAACAACGTGTGAGATTGTATGTCCTGTATCACGTCGAACAACAAAAGGTAGATGGAGACGAGAATGAGGATACAAAGGAGCTCGAGGTAATAATAACGCAGCATCACCGGCACGTGCTTCTCTATATCCAGCACGAGCTCCAGCCAAAGTTACGGATCCTAAAGGCCATGCGGGCTGCACAGATACTCGACCACAAGCTCCTTCACCTGTTTCACCACTACCAGCTTCTGCAGCGCTGTAAGCTAGTCTCACATTTCTTGGTGGTCGCTTGCCCTTTCCATCAGCGGGCCACCATGCTGCCGGTACAGTTAATTCAGCCAAACAAGCACCCTCTTCACCTTCTGGGCCACAGGTTGCAGTTAAGGTTCGGGATCCGTAACTAGCATGTAATGTTATGCATACCCGTCGTGGTCGTGCTGCTGATCGTCTTGCACCTCCTTCACCACCAGTATGGAAAAGTACACGTAATACAGGGGCATCGCGTGGAAGCTCTCGAAAAACTAAATGTGCTGACACATCTAATCTGTGCGCCGTTGCATCTTGTAAATCTACTAAAGACGCATTTCTTTTAGGTAGTTCTAAAGGATCAGGTACTGCGTACCGTGCTGGTACTGTTTGCTTTGTGGAGAATGGTCCGTAGGTGGCACGGACTGATGCTGGTGTGGAGCCTTGTAAAACTGTAAACCGGTCGAGTGATAATAGTGCTCCTGGTAGGGCTGTACCCATCGGTTCTGGCGGCGGCCCGGCGCCGCTCCATCTTGCGGTATGTTTCAGAAAAAATCCGCTGTCCTTATTTTCGAAATGAACTTCAACAGCAAGCACCGTCCCTGAAAAGAAAGGAAACTATTTTTATAACATAATAACATTTGTCATCGATTAAGGAATGCATAACATGTGTGAAATGTTAAATAAGTGTTTTATTTTTGGTATTTTGACGAGAGATAAAAGGGCGTTAAAGCAAAACATTGGCGCCGTGCCAACAGCCATTCTCATCCTGCAACGAGACATCAGTCCTGTTTATAAACATCAATATCCAATATTGTTAAATCGATTTATCTTCTTTTTTCAGTCCTTTGTACGTCTGCCTGTCGGACATGAGCATTGCGTATATTGAGAGGAAAAGTAATGGGTGGTAATATAATAATAATAATTTGTTACTCAGCAACAAGAAAATTATTATAATATAAGCTCAGTTCATATTATGTTATGATGACTTTTTTGACTTTTTACTGATTCAAGACATGGTTTTGTGACGGCTACACTTGAAAGTATTTCTCTCCATAATCGCTCTTTGAGAAAAATGGGATATTGCTTTAGTATATATAAATTAAAATTTTGGGTATGGGCTCCCCCACAATGGAAAAATAATTGATCTAATATACCAATCTGGTTAGATGGTGTGTTATAAAATTTATTTTAAGGTTTCTCAATCGTGATATTGCTGGTATTTGCTAATATCTCTTAGTCACTTTTTGCAACAAGTAAAGGTAAGAAATGAAATGTATTCTTACAGCGAAATCACTTCTATTCGGTTCTGATCAAATGCCTAATTGTAGAAGTATCTTAAATAATATTAAAAATTCGCTTCTGACTTCGCGGATTCTCATACAATTTTGTATAGACGTTGTCAGGTCAAAATAAAACACAGAAAAACAAAGAAATAAATAACTTCTAAATATTTTTTGGTATAACTGCTCGTCGTATTCTCATGAATAAATTGCGATGTCAAAGTAATATACTAGTACCGCTTTTCTATAATACAGAAAGGAAAAAAGATCTATGTCACCGCGTCAACTAATCTTAGAAAAAAAAACATGAGTGAAGGGACAAGCGCGAGCAAGTATATAATACAAATAATAAATAAATATAAGGATGCGAGAGTACAGGGCTCTTGTTTTGAGAGATGGATTGCTATTGAGCAAGCTGTGGCGCAAGTTTAGCACTCGTCAAACATGACGATATATATAATAAACATATTCAGACAGGTATCTTACAGCCATTTTCCTTTAAATGCAATACCTCTCCTAATTACGTCAATTTACCATAAAACATCTGATTACGATTATACGCAAGTTATTGCTTTTAAGTCCCTAATTTAAGCTCATACTTAATTATGTTGATTTATGAATTAATACTTAAGCTTTTCTGTGCGGCGACGAAGAAGAGTGAAATTCACCAATTCCTTTGTTGCCTGTAACCCTATTTAAATAAAATGTTATAATGGATCAATTTTCCTCCAATTGTGGTGGAGGCTCGTGCCCAACAGTGGGATATAATATATATATATAAAATATCAAATGCCTAAGCAAAAAAATATTTATAATATGGGCTAAATTTGTAGCTCTATACATATATATTTATCATTAGATATCAAAATGGCCACTAGTCGTGACAGTTTTAAGGCTATGGTCAAACGACTATACCTGAATCTTGTGATGGAGTCGACTCATCAGCGATGAATTATCTCAGCCGTTTATATATATATATATTTATATATATATATATATATATATATATATATATATATATATATATATATATATATATATATATATATATATATATGTATTGTCTTTATGTATTAGGTATAAGATTATATTAATTAATTTGGATAACTGTTCACCAGAATTCATTGCTCTCGCTGAATTGCACCTACCTAATTTATTTGACGGGGCATGGGTGCTTCGCCAAATACCTGCACAAGGTCGTTAGGAGGGAGAGTACACCGTCCTGCCACCACTGCGATTGCGACGAGGACACGGCGCGCCATACGCTCGAGGCCTGCGGGGCTTGGGCAGTGCAGCGCTGTGAACTCGTCGCAATCACCGGTACGGACCTGACGCTGCCGGCTATCGCTAGGGCGATGGTCGACAGCGTCGGGAATTGGGACGCGGTCGCAGCCTTCTGCGAGACAGTGATCTCGCGGAAGGAGGCGGCGGATCGCCTGCGTGAGGAGCGCAGCCTCGATGAGGAGATCCGCCGCCGGCGACTGGGGCGGCGCAGGCGCAACTATCTGCGCCTCATGCCGCCCTAGCCGAGGCCGCGGGTGACGTGACCGGGGATTAGTCCGTCACCCGCCGAGAGGCCGACCGCGTGAGGAAAGACCGACGTCCTCCCCGAGGGGGGGACGTCGGTCGATGGGAGGGTACCCCAATAGGGGGTATTCCGTCGGGCCGGCCACTGACGACAAGTTAACGCTGCTCCAGTGGTCGGCCCAACGACGAAGGCGACGTGGTTTCCGGGTGGGTCGCAGGAGTTGCGTGCTTAAGCCCCTCTGTCGCCCCGGACGGAGTGGTGCGGAGGCGCGCCGACCGCGGCCCACCCAAAAAAAAAAAAAAAAACCTATCTAATTTATTTCTGCTCCACCCCAGGTCGACTGGTAGAAAATGCCTAAGGCATTAAGTCCGCCATGTACCTTTTTTTTGTGTGCAGAAGATTTAAATAAATAAAAATAAATAAATATTTATACTTTCACTTTACCACAATCCAACTTTAAGTAAAATTGAATTTTGAGATAGATAAATTAATTCATATTATTTATCTTGGAAAATTAGCTGTCATGAATCTAAAGCAAAGAGAAATGTAATTAGAAAGCATATGAAAATGAAAGGCCCATTACTGTTTATAACTAAAACTGTACGATGTTTATTTGTAGCTTTTCACTATAACAATTACAATAGTACTAATTGATCTTTATGAAATTGATACTGCGCGAAATTATTATAATTTGATTTTGATTATATTAAATTGTTATAAAACCTCTTATTCTACAAACCAACCATAGCCTCTTGTTCGTGTTAGATACATGAGCGAGGGGACTGGGGTAATAAAGTGCTTTAGCACGTGATGCTATTAAAACCAAGACATAATATGGATTTTCTAGTTTAAAGTCACTGAGAATGGAATATTATCTTGATGAATTAACAGATAGTTCCGTGTGGTGATGGAGTAAGAATACAATTCATCACTCCCTAACTTGGCCGTGAATATGGTAAAAGACGACTAAGGGATATATTATACAGGTAACATCTATGCATGTCTATGTGGTGACGGAGTAAGAATACAATTCACCACCCCCTATCTTACCCGTGGGTGATCGTACGAGACGACTAAGGGATATAAAACGCATATAACATCTATGCGAGAGAAGGAAAACTCGAAATAAAACCCTATACCTACACGTCTGACCAGCGTGGTATAGTAGGTCAATTACCCTTCCATTGTGGAGGAGGCCCGAGCCCAACAGTAGGACGGATATGGGCTGAGATGATGATGATGATGATGAACATCTATGCAAGAGAAGGGAAATTCGATATAAAACCTTATGCCAACACTGACCAGCGTAGTATAGTAAATCATTTAGCCTCCTATTCTAGAGGAGGCTCGAACCCCATAGTGGGACTTATGTAGACTGCGATGATGAATAAACAGATAAAAATTATATGTGAATATTTTTTTAAGCTTCGCTGCACAATTGTACGTTGTCGCCGCAGAAGAGATACAAACATACTATAGATAAAAACAAATAACTCTAATGCTGAGAATAATAATTTGGGGATTGTACATAGGATAATTCTGCGTGGAGATTGAAACCACGACACTTAGCATGGTAGGTCACAACTTAGACAACTACACAATAAGGGCAATCAAGAAAGTCAAGTTTCGGTATATCGCTAGTATATAGCGTGAAGAGGAATGGGGAGAGGACCGACCCTTGAGAGACGCCGGCCTTGATAGGGTGGGAGGTCGACAACATTCCTTCCACCCTGTAGCGAAAGCTGCGATGACTTAAGTAGTCATGTATAATGAGAATTAGGTAATCGGGGATCTTGAGGAGATAGTTTGTAGATTAGGCCTTTATGCCAAACCTTATCGAATGCTTTCGCTACGTCTAGGAATAATATACCTGTATATCTGTTCATGATGAACTGACTACTTTTGTATTCTACCAAACGGTGAACTTGTTGTACGCTGTGTTTAGCTCGGAAGCCAAACTGTGCGTCGGGAACGAGGTTGTTAGTCTCGGCGAATGTGCGTAGTCTACAAAGAACTATTCGTTCGTAGATCTTACTAGACCTTTTAGTAGACTAATCGGGCGGTAGGCGTGGCGTTAACGCCACGTTGGAACATTTGTTCAACGAAACCATAACCTGTTTTAGAATTTTGTACAACGCCATCTAGTGAGCTCAAAATAAATTATTAACCTAAACACTTAACTATAGTGAAATAAATGTTAATAAATACTAATGAAAATAAATGTTTATTGAATAAAAAATCGTCATTTTCTGGTAAAAAGAAAATCGTAATATTTATTTGTTTATGCTTTATTAGTTCCTGTAGTAATCTGTTCTTTTATGTATACATGTATAGTTGTACAAAATAATTTCGATGCTTCATATCTACGACGCGCGACGGCTCCCTTTTTATTTTTTGTAAATTCAATCTCAGTATACAACTGGCCCTATACCAACACGTCTGACCAGCGTGGTATAGTAGGTCAATTACCCTTCCATTATGGAGGAGGCCCGAGCCCAACAGTGGGACGTATATGGGCTGAGATGATGATGATGATGATGATACAACTGGAGTAATACGCATTTGTGAAAGTTTGTATTTAATGAAGCATTGAATGATATCTCTAACATATTTCGTAAAATAATGTTTTGTAATATGATCTTATTTTAAAATCTTTTAATGTACTTTGTATTTACAGAAAATTTGCAGTATTGATGGTTGATTACGGTGTAAAGAATGCGAATATTTGCAAAAGAGAAATATTTTTTTGTAAATGTTTTTGTGCTACATTGCTCAATACATTTTAGTCTCTCTTCAGATCAGTTGCTTTAAAAGGGATGTTCCATGAATAATATCGTATTTTATGATTATGTACACGATTATGAGAGGCGGTGAAATAATCTGGGTACTACGGAGTAAAAGTTTTGACTAATTTGTGGGCGCATGTAAAGTTTGATTTCGAAATACAGCTCTTTTTAATTATACAAATATACAAGTAATTATAATTAATTATCTAACACGTTTTTATTACTACGGTTGAACGTGTAGTTGACAATATTTATGATGCAATGCTAGGTATTTCTAATGCAACCCATCAAGGTTTACTTTTAGAAGTAGGACACGCGAAGTAAAATTGTCATGATTATCGTGTTAGATAGGGTTCTGATGACCGCATGAAAATGCTATTGCACTTGTTATTAATAATATGTTAGCCAATTTTGACAATCATCACCATCATCATCTCAGCTCATATAAATTGTTATGCACAGATCGCCTTCACAGTGAAAGGGAAATTGACCTACTATACCACGCTGGTCATACGTGTTGACATAGGGTATTACGTCGAGTTTTCCTTCTCTTACATAGATAATATCTGCATATCATATCCCTTAGTCGTCTTTTACGACACCCACGGGTAAGTGTGCTGGGATGCTGTCGCCGCGCTCCTCGCGCCACTCCGTCCGGGGCGACAGAGGGGCGTAAGCACGCACACCCGCAACCCACCCGCGATGCACATCGCCTTCGTCGTTGGGCCGACCACCGGAGCAGGGTGACCTCACGTCACTGGTCGGCCCGACGGAATACCCCCTATTTGGGGTACCTTCCCATCGATCGACGACCCCCCCTCGAAGAGGACGTCGGTCTTTCCTGACGCGGTCAGCCGCTCGGCGGCTGACGGACTAGTTCCCGGTCGCGTCACCCGCGGCCTCGGCTAGGGCGGCATGAGGCGCAGGTAATCGCGCCTACGCCGCCCCAGTCATCGGCGGCGGAGAGAAAATAAGGCATGGCGACTCATTCTCTTCCTAACCCGCCAGAACTCGGCGATATATATAACATCCTTCGTAAAATGCTCCCTAAATGTTTATAAATGAAGATGAATATTGTACTTATCACTAAACAAATGACCTAATGACATCAAGCTTTAGTGCAAAATATTATAATACTAGCAACTCGCCCTCGCTTCGCTTCGGTTTCAGTCGTCTTACCCGCGTAGTTCTTGTTCCCGTGGAAATACCGGGATAAAATATAGCTTATGTTACTCCCTGATATTATAGTTTTCCACTGGTGAAAGAATTTTTGAAATCATTTCGGTGGTTTAAGCGTGAAAGCGTAACAATTAAACAAACTTACTTTCGCATTTATAATATTAGTAAGAACTAGCAACCCGCCCTCGCTTCGCTTCGGTTTCAGTCTTTCCTGCGTTTTTTCCGTTCCCGTGGGAATACCGGGATAAAATATAGCCTAGTTTACTCCCTGATATTATAGCTTTCCATTGGTGAAAGAATTTTTGAAATCGGTCCAGCCGTTTTGAAGATTACCCGGAACAAACAGACAGACAGACAGACAAAAAAAATATAAAGTGTATTTTAGGCATATGTATAGTGCAAATAACCGTGTGAGCATGAAAAAAGCCTATTATTTTGACATTATAAACAATCACTCCAGTTTTATTTATTGGTATAGATAGTTCGATTGTGTTCGGCAATTTTAAAGCGCGATCCAAAAATTCTTACTCCGAACCTGAGACAAATTTTTGTACATTGTTTTATAGTCACACGCGATATAAGATTTACTATTTAGGCGTGGGGCGTAAAATAAAATAGTACCTGTAAATAGTCGTATTCTAGTGAGCATAATTATAATAAATTCATTCCTTATAATATATACCTATACTATATAATTTTTGATCGAATATCTTCTAAGTAGGAAAGTATATGTAATTTTATATTATGGGGTGCGCTTGCTCGCGCAATTTTTTTGTTTTCTGGTCATGGTAAATACACACTAGTAACTTAAAACTTGAAAAAATTAAAAAGGGAAAAGAAAGGTTGTATCAATACGATTTCAATGGTACGGTTGGCAGCGGTGTATTTCCCTCGCGTCACGCATATTGTTGGCCGCCAGTACGTCGTGGTACCAACCTCACACAAAATGTGTTGGTACTATCTGACAGTCATCTCTCCTCTTATTGGTCAAATCAATTAGCAAGGGCTTCCTCAGTTTCCTAAAACATATTTCCGTCGGTTTTTCAAAATAAGTTGCACAACAAATATCCAGTAACCGAGAGGAAACAAGTGACACATCAAGATATTAAAAAAAAAGAAACCAGTTTCTTAAAAAAAATACAAACTTAATAAACACTTTCTCGGTATTTTTTTATGATTTACACCTTCCATATTTTAATATCTGCAATTAAAAATAACGTCACTCGTTCGTTAAATGTCATCGAAAGTACATACCGTTCATAACGCGTAAAGCGTGTGACAATTTGACTTTGAAATGCTTATACACATATCAACAAAATTTAAAAGGTTTCTTTATTATATGTGGCAGAATATAGAATATCTTGAATCGTCTTTCTGCAATAATAAATACTAAGAAAATTATGTTTAAACAAAACTACTGTCTTGCCTTGATAAAACTAAATAAAAGCAAGCAACGATAGGTTTCAAAAGCTCATTATCCAGACAACTGTTTATCTCGCTTCCCGTTACTACAAATAAAGACTGAAATAGAACACAAACTAATTTTGGTATTCTTTTCACCTCATACACACTAAATCGGAAGATGCATTTCATTTGTGTTTTTGTAGCGCATACAACCGAATTCATTACAATATACATTTTCAAAATTAACCCAACGCTGTGGTTTGGCTGATATACGTTATGATGGGTGCATGCTAGATAAAGCCTCAATGGTAGGGCAATAAAACGGGCGCGGTAATGTGTTGGACGTCATTAACGGTAAATATTTGTTCATTTGTCATGTTGCTTTTCCAATGGACAGCTTTTTGACGTCAACATGTAACCGCAGCCTTTACATAAATGCTATTTATGTCGGCCTATTCTATTAAATGATTTATTAAAAGCATGAGCTAATCTAGTTAAAGAGATAATTGAGCTTTACGTTCATTAATAAGCCTTTAGGCTGAAAAGCTTTCTCATTTCATTTTATTGTCCATATTTAGGGAATACATATAAGCAAACTGAGTAATCTCTTGCGATATGAAATATTGCGCTACATTATAAATTAATATGAAAAAATAGGCGGTCAGATATATTAGATTGGGCCAAAAATTTATTCGGCTTTTTTTTTTTTTTAAGTACATCGAAAGTATTAAAAAAGTGATGTGAAATTTTAAGACCTTATTATTAACATTGAGAGTGATCGTCATATCAATTTTTGATTTTTTTAATAAATTTATACACGTACATATAAAATTGAAATGGAAAAATATTATCTAAATAATTAATCAAATACGAATTGATTTAACGATAATATGAGTAGCACATAATTGATATAATTTCAACTCGTCATTGTCGTTATGCCAATTTTCTATAGTAAATACTTTTATATAAGTATTCCACTTTTATAAATAAATGGACGGGCAACTTGTGCCTACTGCAAGTTTAGTTCATTACAATTAAACTGTCACTTGCAAGATGTCTAATGCACGTTTATATGCTTGTATTAATCGAGACATCATCGCCCGTTGGGCAGTCCGGCTGGAGAGGCCTCGGTTCGAGGTGCGAACCGTGGAGGCCTTCCGGCCGGTGCTGATGCAGTGGTTGGAAAGGCGGCACGGGGTGCTCTCCTTCCGATTGGTGCAGGTTTTGACGGGACATGGGTGCTTCGCCAAATACCTGCACAAGGTCGTTAGGAGGGAGAGTACACCGTCCTGCCACCACTGCGATTGCGACGAGGACACGGCGCGCCATACGCTCGAGGCCTGCAGGGCTTGGGCAGTGCAGCGCTGTGAACTCGTTGCAATCATCGGTACGGACCTGACGCTAGGGCGATGGTCGACAGCGTCGGGAATTGGGACGCGGTCGCAGCCTTCTGCGAGACAGTGATCTCGCGGAAGGAGGCGGCGGATCGCCTGCGCGAGGAGCGCAGCCTCGATGAGGAGATCCGCCGCCGGCGACTGGGGCGGCGTAGGCGCAACTATCTGCGCCTCATGCCGCCCTAGCCGAGGCCGCGGGTGACGTGACCGGGGATTAGTCCGTCACCAGCCGAGAGGCCGACCGCGTGAGGAAAGACCGACGTCCTCCCCGAGAGGGGGACGTCGGTCGATGGGAGGGTACCCCAATAGGGGGTATTCCGTCGGGCCGACCACTGACGACAAGTTAACGCTGCTCCAGTGGTCGGCCCAACGACGAAGGCGACGTGGTTTTTGGGTGGGTCGCGGGAGTTGCGTGCTTAAGCCCCTCTGTCGCCCCGGACGGAGTGGTGCGGAGGCGCGCCGACCGCGACCCACCCACAAAAAAAAAAAAATGCTTGTATTAATACTTATTACTACTTGCTGTTTTTAATTCACCTTACAAGTACTTTCCATGTTTAAAATCACGTAATCAGTTTAAATTTTAGTATTTTAAAATGCTTCTTTTAAGGAATCCTATGAATAACAGATATTCTTTTTTATATCTCAGTAACTCTATGCTTACGAAATAATATTCAATATTCATTAGTATCATTTTAGTTCATCTACGTCCCACAAATAGGATCAAGTCTCCTCTACAATAAGAGAGAAAATTGACCTGCTATACCATGCTGTTAAACTGCAACCAGACGGATTGGTATAGAGTTTATTTCGAAATTGCGTTCTTTGTATAGATGTTATAGATCTTTCATATTGAATTTTTACTCCATCGCCATACGGAAAATCTATATCCAATATCTTCTAAACTATCATCTTCGACATCATCATTCATCATCATTTCATTTCAGCCTATTGCCGTCCACTGCTGGACGTAGGCCTCCCTCATATTGCGCCACAATGTGCGGTCCTGTGCCGCCTGCATCCAACGACGCCCAGTGACGCGACAGCATCAAATAAATAGAAAATAAAAAAAAAACAAATCCGCTCTGAGGATGAGTGTAATTTGTGTTCGTTAATTGTATGATTTTGAGTCCAGTGTCCAGGATGCAAGTCTTTATTCCCTAGTTGGTCTGGAGGTCTTTATTCCCCACTTGATGTCTTTAAAAAACTGCCCGTGTTGCTTAAATTCTAAATTATAATAACAATCTAACCATTTCATGTGTTTTAATTAATCAAATATTGGGCCTAAATAAACATATGAAATCGTTCAATAGAATTATTTTATAGGTGCTTTAATTAAGCTTTATGTACCTACAAATAAAATAAATTGACCATTAATATGGTGTTATGGTGCATTTATGTTAATCCTTTTATCTAATATTTTGCTAACAATGCTTTAGTGGCATACAATTTTGCTAAAATATAGCTGTTATTGTTCACAGAAAAGGAAAAGCCTCATGCCAAAATAAAGAGTAATTAAGTTTTCCACGTAGTTTAATCATGAAAGTGACAAAGTCAACCGCATAATTGACAACAAACCGGTTTTCTTTGTAAAAGTATCAAGTAATCAATGGTTGAAGACGCTATTTCTCGATAATTGCGCACCCGGTGTAATTCGTGTTTATTGACGATATATATAAATGTTTATAAAAGTTATTGAAACTTTTATAAAAATTTGGTAAAATTTTGGTATTGGAAAAGTAAAAAAAAAAAAACGTTTCAACAGGTAAAGAAGAATCAATCATAAGAACTAGGTAATGGCTATGTTATAGGTAATCCTTTCATCATCTCGGCCCATATAAATCCTACTGTTGCGTTGTTTTTTTTTTGGGATGGGTTGCGGTCGGCGCACTCCTCGCACCACTCCGTCCGGGGCGACAGAGGGGCGTAAGCACGCACACACGCAACCCACCACACTTGGTCTACTGTTGGGCTTGAGCCTCCTCCACCATAGAAGAGAAATAGAACTTTTTTTTTTCACGCTGTGGAAATGCATTTACGCACTATCCCCCGCCGGTTACAGACAGGGGAGTGTGTGTGAGACTCGCCGGCCACAGAGGTGACCGAACTAAAACCACAGCGGCCCCTTCCGCGTTTTTACGGGGTGCCGGAGAGATCGTCTGATGACATTCTATCCCCGACACCCCAACGCTTGGCCGTCTGGCCACGTCCTGTCATCATTCAGAGCGGTGGGTGGAGGAGCGCATAGCGGCGTCTCCTTCTCCCTGGTCGTCGCCGACGGAGCGAGTCAGCGGACGCAAGCGCCTCGCGTGCCCGCTCCGCGGCCTCCTTCCTTGTCATGACAGCCTCACAGAAGGAGGCCATCGACGACCAACAGCTGTCGCTGCCGAGCATCTTGGAGATGATAGTCGGCAGCGACAGGTCTGTTATTCCCAGTTCCGTTGACAGGACGTGGCGCTGAGGCCCCCAGGCGGGGCATACTTCTAGTGTGTGGCGCGCATCGTCGATTAGCGCG
The DNA here is from genome assembly GCA_032191425.1 of Lymantria dispar. NCBI lineage: Eukaryota > Metazoa > Arthropoda > Insecta > Lepidoptera > Erebidae > Lymantria > Lymantria dispar. The sequence goes on along the minus strand of CM063444.1, from coordinate 24,054,346 downwards.
CCACACTCATGGCATCCTGGCGCCTCTTCTCTTCCAATTTTGTGCAGGTACTTACCGAAGACCCCATGTCCGGTAAGCACCTGAAGAGAAATTGACCTACTACATCGCGCTGGTCAAACGTGTTGGTGGTTTTACTTCGGATTAGCCTTCTCTTGCATAGATGTTATATGCATATTATATCCCTTAGTCATCTTTGTAGTGAATTGTATTTTTCTGGATATATGACGATTATTAGATCTACAACGTGATAGGCTAGGGTAAATGAAATTTGAGAAATGGTCTTTGTCGCGCTGCCATGTAAAGCGTGAATATCTTTCAATATTGACAACCAACCGCCCTGTTGTGCTAACTACTCGTCCTGTCCTGTCTCATATCACAACTAGCGTCTCGCGTAATTTTCCCGTAGTGTGTCCCGTGGAAGCTTGATTTTTGTTGGTCTAGGTTGTCAGACTAAGGCATCGCCCAGTTCTCAAGTTGAAACTCAAGGCACGCAATTCTAATTTTGTAAACTTTTTCTTAGACTCTTGAATAAATTAGAAGTGTTCTTGATAATGTAACAACTCGATCAATGTGAGTTTGGTATATCATGTTTGGCAGTCTAATAGAAGAAAAGTGGGTCAACAATATGCTTCGCGAGAGTTCTATATGATATTCATTTGACATATGACAGTAACTGTTTTTGTGTGCCCACAAGTGATCGATTCTGGGCGTAATTTGTGTCCTTTAAATGTGTGTTTGCACAGTTCCTTACGAAGGCAACTAAGACAAGTACTGATGCCTAAATGGCGTAAAGATTTAGTTGCATGTACATCAGGTTAAGGAGTGAAACGACGACCGCCAGCTCGGGCGGTTAAAGTGAAGTTTTATCGGACCTGTCTCAAGAAAAATGAAGGACTAAAATAAGTTATGAGTTTTGTTTTTCCTGTACACAGCTGCCTCGTTTAATTTTGCTGTTTTCTATTTATATCTAGCAGTTGCCTATATTGTTATATTTTCCAACAGTTAGTAATTTTTTACAACAGACTTGGGAAAGATAAGTATAGTGGATTATACATTAATTCTATCATCATGTTAGTCAAATATACCAGATAAAATGCTATAATAATAATATATCAGCATCATACAGGATCTTATTTACCTGTCTAATGCTCCGATGAACAAGTCAATAGATAACGTGACTCTAGCTCAGCGTAAGAGATTATTTTCGCTCAAGTAAATCTATTTGGATAATTATACAATTACAATAATACAATTATATACTATTCAACAAAAATAAGTATTAATACTTTAGCAGCTTTCCACCTACTTTAAAATATTGTTATATCTTTTATTATTTTTATTATTCCATATTATCTTAATTTGGCAGCGGTTAATGGAGAAGTTATAGACTTCGTGTTAGGTTGGATATTGAGAAATTCTCAGTAGTAGCATAGAATTTATATCAGCGGATTATCTATCCGCTGAATTTCTAGAGCAATAAGGCTAAATAGTCTTATATAACGTAAATACGTTCGCTTGCATTAATTGTCTATAAAATTGTTTAATAAAATAGTGCTTGTATCAATAAGAAACAAAAGTCTGTAACAAAACTGTCTTCGTTTTATATCTAGAAACTTAATACTCAAATCAGCAAACAGAACACGGGCTTCATTAAGAGCGGACGTAGGACGCATTGGAAAACTGACTAAAATCTACGTTCATTTTTTTTTGTAACAAAGGTTATTACGCAATTGTAAAAAAGATTTGATTATTGAGAGTATTTCACGTATTAAAAATTTAATGAAAGACCAAGACTGTAATATTTTACTATTCTATAAGTATGTTTCATTATTTTTTCTTTCTGAAGTACCTAATAAGTTTAAAAAAGGAATTATGTGATAGTAGGAAAAAATTTACTACGCTAATAAAGAGAATGTATATTAAACTGTATAAGTTTAATACAGTTTAATATACATACTGTATAAACAAACTGTAGAAGTTTAACATACATCTTCTTGCCAAATAGTAGAAATTAATTATTATTTACATCCTTGTCTTGATTAAACGGAGACTGTAGTTGTTCTTTTAGGTTGTAAGTTCTGTGAAAATTTGCTGAATATGAATTGTAAGATTAATTGTAAGGTTCTTATTTTGAGCTTTCCTTCTCTTGAATTATATTATTGGCTTACGCCTTTTTTTTCATATGGTATGCCTAAGGAAATAACGTAAGCTAAATTAATTTATAATAATTCACGGCAGTATTTGGAGGCGGTAGATGGGTAGAACGTATTAATTATATTACTATGTAACATATTCAACTATTTATGTATATATCCAGAAACAAATATGTTTCAATAATGCCGTAATGTGGTATCCAGTCAACATTTGCAGATAATACATACTCAACCTCACTAAAACAATGTGTTAATTCATTATACAAAATGGAGATAATTACATTTGAAGACCAATGTATCTAGCGATAGGTACATTTGGCGATATTCATTAAACTTTCATACCATAAGAAATAAAAAAGAAACGTAAAATTCTATCAACAGCTTATCTTACATGAAAGTTGTAAAAGTAAACCGAACGAAGTGGACTGGTTAATGGTTTTAGTCGATACCGATGGAGGAATACCATCTTGTCATCACTGCAATTTTCGACCCAATACGTTATTGGAAAAGTAAGATGTTGGCTCCAAGGGTGTCGTTTCAGTTGATTTGTTTAACTTGTTTTTGTCTTAAAAGGGAAAACTGCCACTAAAAACTTGGCTTAGTTACAGCGTTGATAGGTTTTTGTTCTTTAATATATAATGCGTATCTATATCATCATCACTCAGCCCACAAAAGTCCCAATGTTGGACTTGGGCTTGTTGGACTCAGCAAGGGGAGAGAAATTTATCTACTATTACGCGCTGATCAAATGTATTGGTATAGACTTTTATATCAAGTTTACCTTCGCTTGTATAGATATTGTGTGTATATTATATCCCTTAGTCGTCTTTTATGACACCCACGACATGGAGAATGGTGAATTGTATTCTTATTTCGTCATCACACGGAAATATCTAAGATAATAGTATAATTACATTGTATATGAAAGCTAATATAATTGGTTGATTCCGTCATTTCATCTATCAATCATCTTGATATCCACGAAGTCACAAAAACTGTGTAGAAAATATTTTTGTATAACAATTATAATCTCGATTACTATAGAGGAAAAAAAATGTCAACCGAGTATAAACTAAAAGAAAATCACATCCATATTAAAATCACAGCAAAATACTTTATTTTTATAGATTTTCTTGATCATAAAACTGATCTGCAATAATTTTTTTCAACCGTGTTTCGCGTTGAACGTTATTTTTATAAAACTGAATTGGAATAGCTCTTAAAATTTGTATAAAACAACCATAAACCGGCAAAATTGAGGTGAAAGAGGTGGTGTAATAAATAATAGCGTATCCTCAGCGGATGAGAAAGGGTGGACGGCTTAATAAATTCTTTGGCTGTTTTAATACAGACCGTCTGTTATACACACCCGTATTACAGCAATTTCGTGCACACATACGAATCTTGTACATCACTAAATTCTATCTGTTGTTCTTCTACAAATAATTAGATATACCTATGTACGTGCGTAAAAATTCACACGGAGATATTCTTGTTACTTATTCTTACAACTATTGTTAATCCATAATCCATACTAATATTATAAATGCGAAAGTAAGGATGTTTGTTTGTTTGTAACGCTTTCACGCTTAAACCACCGAACCGATTTCAAAAATTCTTTCACCAATGGAAAGCTATAATATCAGGGAGTAACATAGGATACATTTTATCCCAGTATTCCCACAGGGACAGCAACTACGCGGGTTTAAGTGACTGAAACCGAAGCGAGGGCGGGTTGCTAGTAATATTATAAATGCGAAAGTAAGGATGTTTGTTTGTTTGTAACGCTTTCACGCTTAAACCACCGAACCGATTTCAAAAATTTTTTCACCAATGGAAAGCTATAATATCAGGGAGTAACATAGGCTATATTTTATCCCGGTATTCCCACAGGAACGGGAACTACGACGCGGGTAAAGCGACTGAAACCAAAGCGAAGCGAGGGCAGGTTGCTAGTTACAAATAAAAGCTGCGAGAAAATCTTAAGAACTATAAACATCTTTTAATATAAATGACTTTTTATTTAAGAGATTTCATAATTTTGTAAAAGAAATCAGTTTTAGTAGAACGTGCCGCCTTTTAATGCCGTCATGAATTCATGAAAATCATATGGCGCTTGCATCCAATAATAATATGTATTTAATATCTAATCTATTAGAATTAAAGAGGTAATATAATGTTTTATTATGAACGGAGACACGAATACTATTTGTAAAGCGTATGTATTAACATTGGATCTTAAGTAGGCTTGATGGAAACAAAGATATTTTTCCCCATTGGTTCAATATAAGGATTCACATGAATCTGTAAAGGATGTATTCAAAGAAGTATCATTACGCGTCATCAATAACTCAACATAGGATTTGAAAGGCTTGTGCCAATGGTGTGTATTCATGAAAGTCCCTTATGTCTGCGGCTTTACGACAGCAACGTTGTCACACGGTATAACTACATTGTATTCCTTTTTTATGTATGTTACTCGGAGTATATTGATTCGCAGACGTGAGTTTGATGGATTGCCTTTGGAAAACTTCTTTTTATAAGATGAGTTTCTCTAAAAACTGAATAGATAGACAGTTAATGCTATCTATACAGTATACTACTACACAGTATTTGATTAGTCCAATCTTGGGCCATAGTAAATTCACAGAAAATGTTTAAATTCTCTACTTTATTAAGTAATTTATGAATTATGTAGGCTTATAACATAATAATTTATAAGAGAGCATTAAATAATTATTAACTCATTTTGAACACTGGTGAGTGATTATGGCAAAGCCCATGAGATATTTAACGCAATGTGATACTTTCAAACAACTGGTTATAACTATTATAGAGAGTATGAGGTTTTTCTGTTTGTTAATAAGCGCTATTAAAGGGGTTACCCCTTTAGTTTAGCCAGAATCCAGAAGTTTAGCTAAGTATATCGCGCCAGACATATTGGCATACGGTTTTACTCCACTTCTGCCGTTTCTGATGTTGTCTGTTCACACCCCGTAATCGATTTTTACTAAACACAGGGGAAAAGAATGGAGGATAACCACTTTAACATTACTTCGTCACCACAGGAAGAATTACATCAGTGATTCATCAAGAAGTTCACAGATTATATTTCTTTTAACAATAAGTTCCGTGTGGTGAGGGAGTTAAAATACAATTCACCACTCCTTATCTTGCCCCTGGATGTCGATATTGTAGACGACTTTGCGATACAAATAACGTTAACGTTACCAAATATATCAAATAACTTCTATGCAAGAGAAGGAAAACTCGAAATAAAAATGACATACGAAACTGCATTTGATCTCGACACTACAATCAGCAAAGTTATGTTGCTATCACCAAACTGTAACTACTGAACCAATCAATAGATCAATAAGTCTCAATGACAATTGTTTGCAATATATTATGGAATTCAATAATAAAATTTAATTCCTATTATTTTGTTTTTCTTGAACAATTACTGAAAAATCTTTTCACGTATGTACACAGTGCTTAATAAAAGAAATGATTTAATTTAAACCAAGTTGCCTAAATTTAGTTGACTATGAATAAATTTCAAATTTAATATCTACTAAGTACATGTTTTACAATGTACGAATAAGTCCCAAGTAACCTAGTTACAACTTATTTATCCGACAAAGACATCATTTGCGTTTCGAAATCCCCAAATAGAGCTGTGTAGTGAAGCAAATTCACAAAAAATTGGTCTTTTAATACTTTATTTAATTAAATGTTACTCCTTTGAACATTGTTAATAAGGTTCAAATTTAAATAAGTTGTTTAATACGCTTTAAAAAAGAGTATACAGTATTTGTGTAATCTTTTTTGAAGGTTTGGCGGATATAGAACCTGATATTCGAAAGCAAAAAAGCATTTTGTTTACTCATATCGGGCTTCTGATAAATCTAAACCACCCGAGAATCAATACAATTATCATCATGCTTGGTAGGCGAGTTGTCCATCGCAGTGAGATGTCATTCCTTTTCCAGAGATATTTGCTACCTATTATCCTAGTTATTATACCCTTAGTTGAATTTTAGGACCATTAATAAGAGGGAGACTAACCTTCTTCATCACGCTGGTCAAATGGGTTGGTGTAGTATTTTATTACGAGTTTTCCTTCTCTAGTTTTATATGGTTTGGTCGTCTTTTACAACACCCAGGGGCAAGATAGGGGGCAGTGAATTGTATTCTCACTCCGTCACCACACAGAAAATCATATAAGTTAATAATATTTGTAAGGTTGATTGTTGGGTAATTCTTATTTAACGTAATAGAAAATATAAAAATAGTAAAACATAAACAGTCTCCTTTATTTATCCACAAGGCTGAGGCTATGGTTTGGACACACCCCGGTTAACCGTTAGGTCGAGAACGGCGTGGGGCTTCATAATCTGCCGTATCTACCCTGTCTGTCATTTGAAAGCGTCTCCCGATATAATACCTTGATTTCGGCGGCCTAGACCATGAACAGCCTAGTTAAGACAATTCTAATTGGTTAGACGAAAATGGATAGCGCAGATAAAATCTGCAAACTTAATGAGATCAGTATACGACACTGAATATACTGGTAACTTATTACTAACTAGCAATCCGCCCTCGCTTCGCTTCGGTTATAGGTTATAGTCGTTTTACCCGCGTAGTGCCCGTTCCCGTGGGAATACCGGGATAAAATATAGCCTAGTTTACGCCCTGATATTATAGCTTTCCATTGGTGAAAGAATTTTTGAAATCGGTCCAGCCGTTTTGAAGATTACCCGGAACAAACAGACAGACAGACAGACAAAAATTTTTTAATTGCTATTTTAGGCATAGGTGTCGTGCAAATAACCGTGTGAGCATGAAAAAAGCCTATTATTTTGACATTACAAACAGACACTCCAATTTTATTTATTGGTATAGATAGACTAATAGTGAATTCTTAGAACATTGAGTCTGAGTCACTAAACGCGACTAATGATTTAATATTGTCTGAAATAGACTTCCTTGTGGAATGTCAGTGTATAACTATACTATATCCTTACTAATATTATAAATGCGAAAGTGAGTTTGATTGTTTCGTCGGTCGATCGATCGATTTCAAAAATTCTTTCACCAATGGATAGCTATAATATCAGGTAGTAACATAGGATATATTTTATCCCGATATTTCCACGAGCAAGGGAACTACGCGGATAACGGGACTGAAACTGAAGTGAAGCGAGGGCGGGTTGCTAGTATATTATTTACTATACTTGAGAACAAACGTTTATTACTTGTATGTGTTACCAGCGATGGCAACTGAAACGCGGTCTACAAATGATGGCCTCATAAAAACTCTCAAAGTTTCTCAACGTGCTATGGAGAGGGATAGCTCGGTATTTCTCTATATAATAGAATCCGGAATACGGAAATACGTAGAAGAACGGATGTAAACGACATATCCCACAGAATCAGCACGTTGAAATGGGAATGAGCAAGACACATTGTTCATTTTGGGGAAGACAGGTTTTGAAGTGGCGACTACGCAGCTGAAGCTACTAGATGAACTAATGACAACTTGAACGCCGCAGGGAACTGTTGGATGCAAGTGGCACAGGACCGTTCCGAGTGGCCTTTTTGTGGAGAGGGCTATGTCCAACAGCGCACATCTACGGGCTGTTGGATGGGTGGATATTATACTTATAATGATAAAATATAAATAAAATAAAATATTAATTAAAAATATCTAATATCTTTAAACGAGAAAACTTTTGTATATATATATTCAGATTTTCGGATACGAAACCTCGTTATATCAATGATATCAGACATGGTGGCTGTAATAACTCAATTGAGAAATAGAGACGTCTCTTAATACAGACAGCTTCGGCTCTATTCTCTTTTTTATTATGTTTCAGCATTCTAATTTTATATTTTTATTTTCATAACTTCATCATATGTATCATATTAACTTATCGCAATAAGCTTTCAGATAGATGTGATATTTTTTTCGGGATAGCTTATGGTTTGGTCACATACTATTAAAAATGGCCTAGGATGACGGCAGGAACGGCGTGGAATTCCATAAACTACCAATTACTATCTCTCCATCGCCAATTGAGCAGGCCACCCACACAGAATCCTTATCCTCGATGGTAGATAGATATGATATCTACCATTTTTCTAACTTGCAATAAAATATTCAATGTAATTTTAATTAAAAAGTGCTTCATACTACTTTATCCAAATACAAACTCTTGAGTCTTACAAATGCCTCTATAATCTTATAGTTAGTCTTTATCCCTAAACGCATAGACGGAGATAACGCACCCACATTTCATTAACGTAATTTGCCAAGTCTCAGATAACAGGGACGAGCCTCAATTGGTTTTTCGCATATAAGATTTCGATGAACTCGAACAGAATACCGTTTTTGGGCGTATTTTAATCAGTAAATGCTAAATGACTAATTCAAAGCCCTACATTTGAATTAAAGTTAACGCGTGCGAATAAATTGAAAACATCATTCCTTCATTTCAGCTCATATAGGTCTCAATGTTGGGCTTGAGCCTCATACTCGGAGGGAAATTGACCATACCACGCTGGTCAGACAGATTGGTATAGGGTTTTATTTCAATGTTTCCTTCTCTTGCATGATGCAGATGTTATATGCGTATTATATCACTTACTCGTCTTTTACGACATCCACAGGTAAGATAGGGAGTGGTTAGTGGTGAATAGGGATAGTATTCTTACTCCGTCATCACACGAAAATATACGAATCGTAAACAATCATACATGGAATCTGCTACCTAACGGTTAACAGTCGCAAAATTATACCACAAAACCAATGAAGTAGTCAGATAACGATATCAAATATATGAAAACATTTCTCGAAACCTCAACCTATATATAAGGCACTAACAAGTAATCAATCATAACATAGTTATGTCAACTTGCCATGTATAATGACGTCACAAACTCGAAACCTTCGTTTGCCTGGGGCAGAACATGCGAAGTGGTATTGTTATTTATTTTTTATAAACCCTCTTGCATTATAACTGTAACCGCGATATACGTCATGTCCTCAACGCAACGTTCTAGGGACAACAAGTTTCTCGTATAATACTTGAGCGTCGAGTGTACTCATATGAAAAGCTACGCAGTATACGTTCCTTTAAGATAATTTACGCTTCACTATATTCAAGAACACTGTATGCTAACATAAAAACTGATATTTGTATTACAAAGAACGTATCTAGGGGAGAGCCTAATAATATTTTCTTGCTGTTTTTCGCTGTATGTTTAGTTTTAGATATCTACATTCGTCCGTAAAAAAATTCTGGTATTGATTTTTTAGTGCAAGATGATGTTAATAAAGCATTATTATTGGATTTTTTTTTAGGGGGTGGGCTGCAGTCGGCGCGCTCCTCGCACTACTCCGTCCGGGGCGACAGAGAGGCGTAAGCACGCACACCCACAACCCACCCACGATGCACGTCGCGTCGTGGGGCCGACCACCGGAGCAGGGTTACTTGTCATCAGTGGCCGGCCCGAGACGGAATACCATACCCCTTACTTGGGGTACCCTCCCATCGACCGACGTCCCCCCCTCGGGGAGAACATCGGAAATATAATCCAAAGAAAATAGGGCAGCATTATTATTGGTTAACAACTTGAATATCTTTGAGATTATGTGTATGCAAGATAATTCACTATTATCTCAGCCCACATAAGTCGCACTGTTGGGCTTAGGCTTCCTTCACAATGGGAGGGAAATGCGAAAAAAAAGAGTGTACACAGTACGCATATCAGAAGTAAAACTCCTTTATCTTATTCTCCGGCTGAATCCTACACATTTACGCGTTTGTGTCTCTATGGACTCGCTTTTTCGTTTCATCGAGTTTGAAATCACAATAACTCTATAGAAGTTTCACTTCAAAAAGAGTTTTACATCAGGTTTTCCTTCTCTTGCATAGATGTTATAAGCGTATCACACCCCTTAATGATCTTTTACGACACCCACGGGCAATGTAGCATTCTTACTCGAAAAATTAGTTATACTTGACTATTATTATTATTAATTTATTTATTATTATTACTAGTACTACTACTCTTTTGACTATCATAATTAATAGCTATTTTTGAATATCACGTATAAATTAATTAGATAAGAAACGCCTGTCGATAGGATTTTGTAACGAAAATAAGACGAAGAAAAATAGATTTATCTGTCTTTAGTAGCTAAGACGAGGGTTAGATAGATTATATAAAATGGTCGTAGACAAATGACTCGCATCTGTTTCAATATTGGTTCAGTATAGTTTGTATAACATATTAAGGTAAGCAGATTTGCAATATGAAATATTACAAAACCTTATTTCAACGAAATGCCGTTTGATATTAAATGACAATCATTTCAGTTCATATACGTCCCACTGTTGGGCTTGAGCCTTTTTCACTATAAGAGGGAAATTGACCTACCACGCTGGTCAGACGTATTGCTATAGAGTTTTATATCGAGTTTACCTTGTCTTGGAACATCATCAACATCTATATGTTAGGTATATGCTTATTTAATCCCTTAATCGTCTCATCAGGTGCGCTGCTTCTTGCTTTTATACGTTTATATTATCTTGGTTTCTATGTAACGCAACTTTTAAACGTGATTTTCACCAACCTTCTAAATATCAGATTAACTTGTTAAATTTGTTATTTGGTCGGTTGTAATAATGAAATAAAAATCTAATGAACGGTTTTATAGCTAATTTAGTGAAATTTAAGACATAAAAAGAGTCTAGAGAGATATATGGGGATTACCAACAACAATAAATAGTGATCCCAATTAGGGTCTACATTGGTGAGGGTTTTCATACAGGTAGGCGGATGGTCACAAAAATTATCCAGAACTATACAGAAAGTTCTGTTCTTATTTTCATGCTTAAAGAGAAAGAAATGTACTTATTATATACACAGAAGCCTTAATAACCTCATGGGGAAGGCTAGTAGGTAACATTCAGATCACATTAGTAATAGTGTAGAAGCATATTATTAAAGATAAAAACATTATAATGATCAAATCTTTTTAAATAAAACTACATTAAGGATTGTATAGTGTTTGTATTTGATATATGTATAATTCGCTACATCATGACGCTTCATCAGTATCTTATATCTTTAAACGAGCAATTCTTGTATATATATATATATATATATATATATATATTCAGGATCTCAGAAACGGCTCCAACGATTTTGTTGAAGCTTGGCATACTAGAGGTTTCGGGTCCAAAAAATCGATCTAGCTAGGTTTTATTTATAGAAAATGTTGTTTTGTCCGTGTTTTTAGCAAAATAAACAATGACATTAAATTTTAAAAGAATATAAATTCAAATTTCGTTAGCAACGTCATGAGTTACGATAGCTCAGATGGGAAGGTGACAGGTTTTAATTTTGGTATTTTTTCAATCAAACAGCGTCGGTTGGAATCTCGGTGTTATTATTATTCTCTTTTTGTAATTTTTTATATATTTTTCATTATTTATTTTTTATTTTTTAGTAATATATATCTAAATTAATGCTACAAAAATACTCCGAGCGAAGCTCGGTCAACCTGATATTAGACTTAAACTACCCAAACATATTCAAATGTGGAACAACCTAGTCTGACAAATCCAAAGTTAATGACAATATAAAGTACACAAAGTTCTATATTATTTTTGTGCGAGTAGTCCTCAATTAAATTGTAGCCTCACTTACAATTAAATTGTAACTTACGTATCTACACACTACAACACTATCTACTGTGAATTAATAACAGAAACAATTTCACACCATATTGCATATGAAGAACTGACGACTAGCACCAATATTTCACTGCGTAGAAACCACCCCCGCACATTCTCGCCGTGTTTACAATTCATCTTATACAATAATGTTATTCGTCGGCTGTGCGCTTTGCGCTTTCCTAATCATTGTGAACGATGCGTAGGCTTATGGAACAGGTAGTCATACTTTTATCGTCTTAATTTTAGAGTGATTTATACTTACCTTTACATCATATGTAAAAGCCGTGATATATTACACATTAAATATGGACAGTCAAAGCTTTTCCGGTGTAAGTTTCAAGCGAGAATTATGGCGTATCTACTAAAACCACTATTACTTTAATAATAATGCTATCACTTATGTATGAATGAAAGATAATATTTTAAGCCACTTATAATAATCTACCGTCAGAAAACTCTCATGCTACCATAAGCTATTAAAACTTACTCTATGCGGATTAATTGTTCTATCACAATAATACAAGCTATATACTTTTTTAAATCTATATAATTATATATTTTTGCAATTTTTAAAGTTCACTTTTAGTTAATAAAATAGAATGGAATCTGATAGATGGCCATACATCAGTTCCTTGTAAAGCGTAACCTTAAAAAAAGTGCGTAAGAAAGTTCGCGCTTCTTCTTCTTCAGCTCATATATGCCCTACTGTTAGGCACGAACTCCTTAACCAATGGGAGTTAAAATTATCACCTCATGCTTTCCAAACAGATTGTTATGAAAGGTTTAGGTATGTTGTGCTTCTTCTCTTGTAATGGTGTTATTTGCCTGAGTTTTCCTTAGTCGAACTTTTCGATAAACGTGAGAAAAGAATGGATGGTCAATTGTATTCTTTTTCCGTCGCCACATTAAAATTCGTATTCCGACATACATATTTAACTCATTAAAAATAAAACATAGATTGTCAATTTTTTAAATATACATTTCAAGCGTATACTTTCAATGAGTGGTAGAAAACAATTTTCCAGAAAGTGTCATAGTTTATTTGGGCAGGGCGTCAACACGTCGACGGGATCGCTGTAAAGACACTTGTGCCGCCTAACGGTAGACCCTTATCGGATGTTAGACGACGGAGATTTACAACGGGCCACCTGTTTGGATATGATGTAGCACATCAACTGTTTTGTTTGATAAACACTCTTGAAAGTTTTCTCGCCGCCATTTACTGGTTACGACATTAAAGCCATGTTGTGGTACATTTAGCGAGTATTAGGCAAATGTTGTTAATAATTTGCAAAACATATTTGCATATTATTAGCATCAAATTTTCAATTAGGTTGAACTGGATGGATGTACTTATAAAATGTTTAATACAGGACGTAAGTCCCTCATATAATGTAAGTTTTAACATATTATGCAACAATGTTTAAAGCCACGATGACATACAGCAAATAATACCTTAAAAAAGATTAACAATGGCCTTTAAAGACAGCTGAACGTAAGGACATTGTTCACTCATTTACATTATACACCCCTTTTGTATTTAATTGGTAATTACATAGGTTTACTGTTAGTGTCAGTAATTAGTCGTGAGTTAAAACAGACAACAGAGTCGGGGGTAGGCCGTGCCTCCATCCACCCAACATCGCACTCAACACTAACTTGTCGCCCATCTAAATGCAAATAAAGGGCCCTCCCTTGATCTTTGTATACTCATCCCTCATTTGTCAACATTTTGTAGGGAAAAGGTATTATTAAAAACATTTGAATATATATTGAGAATATTTATAATAAACGGTCATTTGGGCTTTGCTTTGATTAACGTCTGCTTCTCATTTATTTTGTGCGAATTTAGTTATTGTTGTTGCATCTGATTCTAGAATGTTGAAAAGTTTTATTTTGAATGAATTCATTGCTGTGTTCGCATTCAATTCCTCATTATATTACCGGATAAGAGCCTCCCTTTTACATTTTTGTTCCAATCATATCGAGGTCGACTTTCATGTTTCCGTAATTTTCCTCAAAACGATCCCTGAAACTCAAGGATTGGACCGGGTGTTAAGACATCAGAGGACTTCTTATAGCTAATATTGAACAAGTTTATTACATTCAGAATGAGAAGTAAGTATTTACTATGCCACAGTGTAAGTATGATTATTAATCGTATTCTTTTAGAACTTTTAGGATAATTGTCTTTTTAGATACTAGGATTTAATATTCTTCATTTTTGTGGTGGGGTCTTCTCTAGCTTTAGGAAACTATAATGATTTTCGACTGCCTCTGTTATTGATCTACGAATGGCCTCAGCTTTTTTAAATCTGTATCTCAGTGTTTTATAAATACTTTATTAACTAATATTTACCTAAATTGTAATTTTGACTTTACTTTTTATTTCAAGTTTACCAGTAATGTTGTTTACCAGTACTGATGACAGTAACATAATGTATTTATAATCTATCGCTACACGAAATTAATTATATTATAATTACTAGCAACCCGCCCTCACTTCGCTTCGGTTTCTGTCGCCTTATCCCCGCAGTTCCCGTTCCCGTGGGAATACCGGGATAAAATATAGCCTAGTTTACTCCCTGATATTATAGCTTTCCATTGGTGAAAGAATTTTTTAAATCGGTCCAGCCGTTTTGAAGATTACCCGGAACAAACAGACAGACAGACAAAAAATATATAAAGTGATTTTTAGACATATGTATAGTGCAAATAACCGTGTGAGCATGAAAAAGACCCATTATTTTAACATTACAAACAGACACTCCAATTTTATTTATTGGTATAGATTTAAATTATATATTGACACTAGCAACCCGCCCTCGCTTCGCTTCGGTTATAGGTTATAGTGGTTTTACCCGCGTAGTTCACGTTCCCGTGGGAATACAGGGATAAAATATAGCCTAGTTTACGCCCTGATATTATAGCTTTCCATTGGTGAAAGAATTTTTGAAATCGGTCCAGCCGTTTTGAAGATTACGCGGAACAAACAGACAGACAGACAAAAATTTTTTAATTGCTATTTTAGGCATAGGTGTCGTGGAAGTAACCGTGTGAGCATGAAAAAAGCCTATTATTTTGACATTACAAACAGACACTCCAATTTTATTTATTGGTATAGATAATAATATGTAAACCGTGTGGTGACGGAGTATGATTACAATTCACTACTCCCTCTCTTGCCCGTGCATGTCGTAAAAGACGACTAAGAGATATAATATGCACATGACATCAATGTAAGAGAAGGAAAATTCTAAATAAAACTATACTATAACGTCTGACCAGCACCATTATAGTAGGTCAATTGCTCTCCCCGAGCCCAACAGTAACGACTTCTGTGGGCTGAGATGATGACGATGACGATTATGTATAAACTTAGAGATACATTTAAATTTGATATTTATTTGTTTACATTTCTTTAATTATAATATCTTTTCACCTTATCAGCTCGGTATACGTCCCACTGTTGGGCTCGGCCTCCGCCACTATGGGAGAGAAATTAACCTATTATTAACCACTCTGGTCAGATGTTTTGGTATAGGGTTTTGTTTCAAATTTCCTTCTCTTTCATAAATATTATATGCATACTAGCAACCCGCCCTCGCTTCGCTTCGGTTATAACCTATAGGTTATAGTCGTTTTACCCGCGTAGTTCCCGTTCCCGTGGGAATACCGGGATAAAATATAGCCTAGTTTACGTCCTGATATTATAGCTTTCTATTGGTGAAAGAATTTCTGAAATCGGTCCGGCCGTTTTGAAGATTACCCGGAACAAACAGACAGACAGACAAAAATTTTTTAATTGCTATTTTAGGCATAGGTGTCGTGCAAATAACCGTGTGAGCATGGAAATGGAAAGCTATAATATCAGGGCGTAAACTAGGCTATATTTTATCCCGGTATTCCCACGGGAACGGGAACTACGCGGGTAAAACGACTATAACCGAAGCGAAGCGAGGGCGGATTGCTAGTAATATATAAAATTCAATATACAGAAACTAACACAAATTTATTATGTAAAATCAAGGAAACATAATACTATTGATCCTTAATAACCTCTTATTAAAGCCTACGCATACACCGTCTACTCATTAACAATACTGCTAAACGTAATCGTAAGTAATTCGAGCGTAAATAACATATAATTAAGTTAGAAACTACTGTATACATAAAATAGCTCTATGGCAGCAATTTGATAGTAATTGAAATTGCCAATTTAGCTACAACCTGGCAGACATTATATGGCAACCTTGGTGAAACAACATCTGCTAACTCTAGTAATACACAGGCACAAGCATAGGTTAACTCTGCCTATGTTATTGTAAAGCAATTTAACTTTGAATATTGTTGACCGAGGCATTTCAGGCTTACGACATAGATAAGTTTTGTATGCATTTGCCAAAATACATTTTTATGATAATAGAAAGATGTCATTTCATAAGCTTTAGTGAAAGCAGACAGCCAGACAAAAAACAAACTGGTGTTAATATATAGGTTTCGTGCAAATAATTGTGTAAGCATTAATAAAATCGTGGAGGCCTTCCGGCCGGTGCTGATGCAGTGGTTGGAGAGGCGGCACGTGGTGCTCTCCTTCCGACTGGTGCAGGTTTTGACGGGGCATGGGTGCTTCGCCAAATACCTGCACAAGGTCGTTAGGAGGGAGAGTACACCGTGCTGCCACCACTGCGATTGCGACGAGGACACGGCGCGCCATACGCTCGAGGCCTGCGGGGCTTGGGCAGTGCAGCGCTGTGAACTCGTCGCAATCATCGATACGGACCTGACGCTGCCGGCTATCGCTAGGGCGATGGTCGACAGCGTCGGGAATTGGGACGCGATCGCAGCCTTATGCGAGACAGTGATCTCACGGAAGGAGGCGGCGGATCGCCTGCGTGAGGAGCGCAGCCTCGATGAGGAGATCCGCCGCCGGCGACTGGGGCGGCGCAGGCGCAACTATCTGCGCCTCATGCCGCCTTAGCCGAAGCCGCGGGTGACGTGACCGGGGATTAGTCCGTCACCCGCCGAGAGGCCGACCGCGTGAGGAAAGACCGACGTCCTCCCCGAGGGGGGGACGTCGGTCGATGGGAGGGTACCCCAATAGGGGGTATTCCGTCGGGCCGACCACTGACGACAAGTTAACGCTGCTCCAGTGGTCGGCCCAACGACGAAGGCGACGTGGTTTTTGGGTGGGTCGCGGGAGTTGCGTGCTTGAGCCCCTCTGTCGGAGTGGTGCGGAGGCGCGCCGACCGCGACCCACCCACAAAAAAAAAAAAAGCATTAATAAAATCTATTAGTTTGACATTTCAAACAGGCACTTCAATCTTATTTCATCATCATCATCACAACCCATATACGTCCCACTGTTGGGTTTGGGCCTCCTCCACTATGGGAGGGAAATTGACCCACTATACCACGCTGGTCAGACGTGTTGGCATAAGGTTTTTTTTCGAGTTTTCCTTCTCGTGCATAGATATTACATGCATATTATATCCCTTAGTCGTCTTTTACGACATCCACGGACAAGATAGGGAGTAGTGAATTGTATTCTTACTCCGTCACGACACGGAACAATTATATTTATTTGTTAAAAAAATATTTAATATCTTGACTGTAACTTCACGTGTGGTAGCGGCTAGATTCCTTTTTTTTTCAACAGAGCGGCGTGAACCCAATGCATTATCTGCCCGCCTTTTGGGCCAACCAATTACATCGTTCGTAACTACTTGATTTTACTGTCGTGAATATTACACAACATCTACTTTCTGAATTAAGTTTCAGGGCACTTGGAAACATCGCGACTTTGCACATCTCTTCCTTACTGGTTCTAATAAACAGTTTTCGATTGGTCAAACCTCAGCTTCAACTAAGGCAGCATTAATGCTGTATCGTGCACCAATGGCGGGTCTCGATCGCTAAACTAAATATGCTACTACCACGGCTATTACGATAGCCGGCTAATAGGGTTTCCATGGCACATGTCAGCGAAAATTCGACGATGACTTGCTGTGTTCACATTGGAATCACAGTGAGCATAGTAAAGTATTGCTTCAATCTACATTTGTGGCTGTATGCAAGGAATTTCCAAAACAAATGTTCTATAACATCTTCACCAATAGACTATGTACCTATAATATCTGCCTTATATCTGGAGTAAACAATATTACTATGCAATTCACACAATTCCCTCATTTTATAAACTTCTAAATCTCTTCTTGTTATATGTTTCATCGCAACTTGGTATCATAATTTCCAGAACAAAAAGAAGCTTTGCTCACTTTATGGTTAAATGTTTGAAGTTTTACGTTCTATGTCGTTGGCCTTGCTGTGATTTCTTGCTCAGAACTAATAAACAAGTTAAAATACTTTTCTTCCGTTAAGATATTCCATGGTTTCAAACAGTCATAATTGGATTCTTGAAGCGCATTGCGGGTATGTTATTATGATAAATTTTAAAATGGCGACATCAAAGTTTTATTACATTATAAGCCACCATATTTCAATACATTTTCGTGTAGTGACGGAGTAAGAATATAATTACACATCTTTTTTTTTTTACGGTCGGCGCACTGCTCGCACCACTCCGTCCGGGGCGACAGAGGGGCGTAAGCACGCACATCTGTAACCCACCCGCGCGACACGTCGCCTTCATCGTTGGGCCGACCACCGGAGCAGGGTGACTTGACGTCACTGGTCGGCCCGACGGAACAACCCCTTGAGGGGTACCCCCCCCCCATCGACCGACGTCCCCCCCTCGGAGAGGACGTCGGTCTTTTCTCACGCGGTCAGCCTCTCGGCGGGTGACGGACTAATTCCCCGGTTACGTCACCCGCCTTGGCTAGGGCGGCATCAGGCGCAGGTAGTCGCGCCTACGCCGACCCAGTCGCCGGCGGCGGTTCGCGTCGTCGAGGAGATGCTCCTCGCGCACGCCTCCTTCCGCGAGACTACTCGCACAAGGCTGCGACCGCGTCCCAGTTCTTGACGCTGTCGAGTACCCTGGCGATGGTCGGCAGCGTCAGGTCGGCACCGATGATTACGACGAGTTCACGACGCTGCTCTGCCCAGGCGGCACAAACCTCGAGCGTATGCTGCGCCGTGTCCTCGTCGCAATCGCAGTGATGGCAGGACG
This sequence comes from Lymantria dispar, assembly GCA_032191425.1. NCBI lineage: Eukaryota > Metazoa > Arthropoda > Insecta > Lepidoptera > Erebidae > Lymantria > Lymantria dispar. The sequence continues at coordinate 24,035,312 of CM063444.1, read as the reverse complement.
GTGTACTCTCCCTCCTAACGACCGTGTACAGATATTTGGCGAAGCATCCGTGCCCGGTCAAAACCATCACTAATCAGAAGGAGAGCACCCCGTGCCGCCGTTTTGACCACTGCATCAGCAGCGGCCGGAAGGCCTCCACGGTTCGCACATCAAACCGAGGCCTCTCCAGCCGGACTGCCCAACGGGCAATGACGTCTCGGCGGACGTCGACGCGCCAGGCGGTGAGCGCTCTCAAAGAGACCACACCACCCTCCGCTTGCATCCCCGACACCCGCCGATACAAACCGGCGAGCATTGCCGCCTCCAGGTCCCACGTGGCAGTCCCAGCCAACAGGCACGCTGCCTCCGTCGGCACCGTGCGGTATCCGCGTAATATATGCCCACGGGTATCGTGAAATACAACTAAGGAATGTAATATGCATATAAAATTTATACAAGAGAAGGAAAATTCTAAATATAACGCTATCCCAAACCGTCTGATCACCGAGATATCGTAGGTTAATATCCATCCTATTGTGAAGGAAGCTGAAACCCCGCAGTGTAGGCTGAAATGATGTTTTGATCATCTAAATAGATTATTTATGGTTTTATGATATTTTCATACATCTCCGTGTCGTAAAGAATTAACACCAAAATATATCACTCCTTACTCTCCCGATGCAGTTGTAAGAATTGGTTTGGCATCACCAGATGAATGGGCACCAACAAAACTCCTGGCAAACTGATAACACTAAATGTAAACTCGTCTACCAAGGATGATGTACCTATAAATCACGTTAGATAGGGCTACACATATTAAATCACCTTAGATAGGATATATTTAACAGTGGACGCCTATAGTCTGATTATGGAAGGTTAGTGATAGTCAAACTACAATTAGGTTAACTAGCTAACATATAATTGCAAAATTCCTTTTCTCACAAGGAATTTAACAAACAACAACCAGACTCAGAACAATTAACTAAAACTACACTGTATTAAAATGTATTGATATCCATTTTATTAAACAGAAATCGCTTAGAGATATTATAAAAATATCATTTATATTATTTTAAATTAGGGTATATACAAAGGTGAAACTATAATCGTGACCAATTGCAGTAAGTAATGCGGTCCCCCACTTGCTTCAGCCGCCTGCCGCAGCGGATAACTCACAGGCTGGCGTACTAAAATTACAATAAGATGAGACAAGTGGCTTATGAAGAATGCTATTACTTATGATTATTTTGTTACATATCTATTGAAGATCGACAGTGATTTGGATATCGGGAAGTAAATCATCAATCAAAGAGATTTGAACAGAAAAGCGTCTGGTCAGTCTAATATTATACATAAAAAATGAAAGGTATCTTATATCCTTAAACGAGTATTTATATATATATATATATATATATATATATATATATATATATATATATATATATATATATATATATATATATATTCAGGATCTCGAAAACGGCTCCAACGATTTTGATGAAATTTGCCATACTAGAGGTTTTGGGGCCAAAAAATCGATCTAGCTAGGTTTTATTTATAGAAAATGTTGTTTTGTTCGTGTTTTTAGCTAATCAATACAATGACATAAAATGTTATTGACGTTCTCTGAATAGGAATTCGAATTTCGTCGTTGTTGTCAAGAGTGACAATAGCTCAGTTGGGAAGTTGTCCAGTTTTTTTTTGTTTTGTTTTCGCATTCGAACAGCATGAGATTGAATCTCGGTGTTATTATTATTCTCTTTTCGTAGTTTTTGATATATTTTTCATTATTTCATTTTTATTTTTTATTAATATATATCTAAATAAATTCGGCAAAAATACAACAAAAATATACCGAGCAAAGCTCGGTCAACCAGATATTTTAAAATAAAACCATAAACTACATGTAAACAAAACAGGTACATATCTCTAACTTAGGTAAGTTCGCTGAACACAAATAAAGATTACATCAATTTATTTGAAACTTTCGTATGAAATATATAGGCAATATGGTATCACTATCTGACAGATTCAATTGTGATTGGATGCAACGCAGCGTTATTGCTCTACGAAATAAAAGCAATTCAATTTTACAATACTCTGATCACATTCGCATCGAAAAAAGATTTCATTTCAAAATATACTGAGGTGTTCAGATACATTCAAACAAACTATTATTTATTCTTCATCATTTCACCTCATAGACGTCCCACTGTTGGGCTCGAGCCTCCTCCGCAATAGAAAAGAAACTGACCTGCTATTTGTGTGGTGACGGAGTGAGAATACAATTCACCACCCCTTTCTTGTCGTAAAAGACGACTAAAGGATACGCAGATAACATCTATGTAAGGGAAGGTAAACTCGAAATAAAACCCTATACCAACACGTCTGACCAGCGTGATATAGTAGATCAATTTGCCTCCCATTATGGAGGAGGCTTGAGGCCAATAGTAGAACGTATAGGAGCTGTGATGATGGTAAATTAGATGTTTGTGAAGTCCTCTACAACACAAGGATTTCCTTAGTACAGGTTGCTGTCAAAAGAAAACCATATATTCTACATATTGCAGATAATATCTATGGAAGGAAAACTTGAAATAAAACCCTATACTAACACGTCTGACCAGCGTGGTACAGTAGGTCGATTGCCCTCCCACAGTGGTGGAGACTCGAGCCCAACAGTGGAACGTAAATGAACTGCGATGATGATCACACTGAACAGACATGTTAGTTTTTCTTCTTTGCCATAGATTTTATTTACAAATTATATCCCATAGTCGTCTTTTACAACACCCACGATTAAAGACCAGAAAACAGTTACCACACAAAAAATTGTTTATTTTTATTATACCTACATCAAATAAAATATGTAGTAAACTTAAATAATATTAAAGTAAATTCGCCTAGCCTTCATTATTTTATTGTAGCAGAAGTTTTCTATGTAGAAATTCTAAGTTTAAAATGTTTAACGATTTTCTGTTGATGGTATGACCCGTCCCTTCTCATAACACGTAAACAAACTAGGAAAATAATGTGTATTACGCTTTCATATAAACGTTATAGAATTTAGTTTTACCCTTTTAATAAAGGTCAACGTTGACATAATATTCGTTATTAACAAGATTTGCTTTTAACCTAGTTAAAAGCAATATCAGTTAATTTATTTTGCTACTAAGTTTATAGAAAACTAAATGTCCAAACTCGTTATAAGAGATTTTAAAGTGTAACTAGGAAGTTTTTATTCATTAGCGAGATTGATACATTGCAGATGTATTCTTAAGAGCATGAGGTTGGTTACACAAAGCCAACAAGATGTTGATGTACTCTCTTTGCTTTTAAAGATATTGTCGTCGCATATGTCTCTTTACTCACAGTTTTGTCGCTAAAGGTATCTATGTGTCTGCATTTTCGCCTAGTGAAACTTCCTCGTGCTATCTACATTTTTATTTCTAAATGCCGTCGAGCGAGACAGAGTCTATATATTTTGTATTTGTTTCAGAAAATATAATCAGTATTTGATTGAATTCGCTATTTATGTTTACCTTTTATTTTGATTGAATCACGTCATCGAAGTTATCGCCTTACTGTATTGTTTTTATATATTGCGGACAATTTTAATAAAATACGTATAATCTACTGATGCAAACATTAATTCAAATCTCTTCATATACAATATAGATTTTTTTTTATTGCAAACGGTGGCAAACGGGCAATGATGGTTAGTGTTGTTGCCGCTCATGGACCTTTGTTAGGTCACTGCCTGAAGTCAAGTGAGTTTGATTACGTGCAATGCGGTTCGGTGAAACTAAAGGCATCTTCAAAAGCCACCACACACCTCAGAAAGTTGAGCTTCCCGCTCTCTCGCTCACCCAACGAAGCGCAGTAACAAATTGCTACTACTCAACCGTCGATGTTTCGCGAGAATGTGGTACTACCCCAGACGAACCGGCCCGCGGCTTTAGACAGATAACTATTAACCGTGTGGTCCTACCACTATTTGTTAGTACTTATAACTTCTTGTTGTTTGTCTTGGTTTTCCGTGTGGTGATGGAATTAGAATACAAATCATAACTATATTGCCTTTAGATATCGTAAAAGATGACTAAGGGATATGATATGTATGTAAATAACATCTATACAAGAGTGAGAAAACTCGAAACAAAACCCTAATCAACCAACCAGTTGGTTAATTTCCCTCCTATTGTGGAGGAGGTTCGAACCTAGGTGTGGGACGTACATGAACAAACTTTTTTGTCTTATATATATAACTATCTTGTTAAAAAAACTTCAGATCTCACATTGAAAAATTTATTTTAATAAAATTAGCATACCGATTACGAAACATATCAAGTCATATATTGATTGAACACCCATAGTTATTGGTTCAATTGATAGTAATGTATGAAGATCTATTAACTACCAATTGAAATTCTCAATAACAATGCAATTGTATATCCTTGGTTATTAATAAAACAGTTGAGTTATATTAAAAAATAACAAAAAAAATATATCTATTTCAGACCAATATTCGTAGGTACTCGTAACCCAATAACTAACAAGACATCATGGGTTCCTATAATCAACCATCCGAACACTATTTACCTTTTGAGCGGACCATTAGTAACGTAGGTATTTGACTTTACTTTTTGCCACCCGCAGTGAGGCTGATCACGTGAAGACGATGTCACAACATGTCACCGGAACGTCGATGAGAAAATACGTGCTCGAAAGGATAAACAATCGGGCGGGTTACCGAAGTTAAGACATTTACCTACATATGCCGCTAGTTTATTCAATAAGTAAAAGAGGATATAATAAGATATCAGGATATAATAAATAATACCATCACCATGCCACCTTTCCGTCGCCTCGGCAGATCTAGGATGGAAATCGACCGGTGTATAACCCGACGAAAATAAAAGAAATACTTTTTGAAGTGAAAACTTTTTTTGGCGCACTGTACACAATTTTTTTCCTAGGCTGCCAGTGACGCTGATCCGTCACGCTTTGAGGTGAAAGGTTCGAGTATGCTCGGGACCGTCGACTGTACCCGAGCGAGAAAGACAGCCTGCTGCTCTTCGCTGCTGTGCCGCTTTGTGTATTACATTCAATTTATGTTTTATTGTTATTATTAATTATTATCTATTGTTCAATAGTTTTAAAAGTTATATATATAGTGAAAAACATTAAACATTATAAAAAACTTAACTATTGTTATTTTTCATAGTTTTAGTTTTCAATTCTGTCGGCAGTCCTCATGACTGCTTTGTGTTCTTTTTTAATTTAAGTCACTAGCAGAATACGTATTTCTTCTCCCTAGTTGTTGTAAAAAAATACGTAGAAAAACGTATTTGTAATATTAATTATTCCATTTATTAAAAGTATATTTATTTCTATCTGATGATTAAACTATCTTTAAAAGACTTTAAAGTACATAAGTTACAAATTAGAGAGTAAGGCGTACTCCTAAAGCATGAACAGCTACACCCTCGGGCGAAGAGAATACCGTGACGGTAAAGCGTTAATGCCACGTAGTACTCTTATTATCTCTACCAACAATCAGCCAGACTAGACGACTACAAATCGCCCTTGTCACTATTTAGTTATTATTACTACACTACGCTAACTGAAATGTTAATAATTTAAGTTCCAATAACATTATTGGAAAAACTTTTAACAATATTGTATTTCTAGCAAAAGAAAATCAAGCTGGTTATCATTCAAATTTATCTCTATAAAAGATAGTAAATTTATTCACGGATTTTATAGAAGTTTGTTTGGTACTTCTGTATGAAAACAAAGTAAGTATAGAATTGCCCACCCTATTTCTGGCCTGCAGTTATTGTAAAGGCGATTAAGGAATATGAGCACGTACACAAGGGAAGGAAATCTTGACGATAAACAATAATGAGACGTCCGATCAACATTTTACAACAGATTAATATCTTTTTGATTGTAAAAAGGCACGCTTGTCTTCTTGCAGTGGAACGTATAAGGACGAAAAAAAAACCTATAGAAATATTCCGTGTGGTGACGGAGTAAGAATACAATTCACCACCCCCTCTCATACGGGTGTCGTAAAGACGACTGGGGGATATATTACGCATATGACATCTTTGCCAGAGTTGAAAAACTCGAAGTAAAACCTTATACGAACCTGTCTGACCAGTATGGTAAGGTCAATTTCCTTCCTATTATGGAGGAGACTTGAGCCTAGCAGTGTGACGTGTATGAGCCGAAATGATGATGATGATAGAAATATGCCTGTAAGAATTATTGGGTCCGTTGGAATAAAATCCAGTCTTAGTGGCTATCCGTAGTGTAGATTAGTTACGTGCCAAATCTCGTTTCGGGTGAATTGATCTTTCTAAATCAAGCTCAGTATAAACAATCAATTATTTCACCCTTATACGTTTACAATATGACGGGAAAATATTTTCGCTTTCATTAAATCGATTGAAAATGATTACTCACCACAGTGAGAGATTCAATCATTTGGCAGATTACATCCATTTCCTAAATAACTTTTGCAGATAACAATAAAGGTACGTCTGTGTGCGACTTATGTTTCTTACGGCAGAAGCTTTGTATACATGAATCAGCAAATACCTTACAAAAATAATATCTTTGTTGGCTTTTATAAAGGGAGTCTTATCATTATTTCGATATTAAACATTTGAAAATATTTCGTTTTGGTTTCTTTTAATATGCCGCCAATTATCTTCAATAGCGTCTTACTTAAGCTGTTTTTATTTGCACACTTTTTCACTGCACGTCGATTTTCAATGATTGTTAAGTACTTAAATTATTCATAATTATCATTATATAAATATATAATCTATATTAATTATTAGTAAACACTATTGAATAACGTTACAAACTTTGTCTACGCGTCCTATACTTATTCGAATTTATAAGTTTACATTAAGTTTATAATTATACACCAATATATATTCATAATCTATTTAATATAATTTATGTTGTTTGCGTAAAATTTTTGCAGCTCTTGCTGATTATTTATCATATGGCAAATTCGCCAATCTCTGCCGTTTTTATATTTATTTATTTACAACAAATACTTTTGTAACGGCATCTATCAAGGTCACTTTAAATACTTGAAGACCTCTGATTATTTAAAATTTTCAGTAAAAGCTCATGGCAATACACCGTGTTAAGGTCATGAGTAAGGTTGCCACTTTTGTTTGTTTTTATTCATGCATCATTAGCAAAGATAGCCGAGTAGGAGACCGAGAAATAGGCCAGGCAGTACGCATTTTCGATTTTTCTAATATGTAATTAATTAATATAATCTATTAATTATATTTCTTTTTTCCCTAATAAATTGATTATATTTTTTTATCCTTTGTTATAACTTATTGTAACTGCGAAGGACAACATCTAGATGTTTAAACAATGAAATTTAAATAAGAACGTTAGAAAGAAAACCACGGCTCATTCACGGCTATCGTGAACATTTACGATAGGCGATGTAGGCCGTGAGTATTAACATTTTTTTTGTAAGACTAAACTTACGCACTAACATATAAATTTTGTATCACTGAGGACTTTATAAAATATACATACAATTAATAGATACAAAATACTTCTAAACACGGAAGAATCATTTTTAGATACTTAAAAAATTGCTAGGAATTGAGTCTAAGACACTCGGAACCAGAGGTCGATACTTGGACCACTCAGCCTCCCAAGATCTCCCAAGATAGGTCTAATCTGGTGATTATGACACGTTTGAAAGGCAATATTGGCGAACCCAAATGGTTTATAAATTTTGCAGAAGTACGCTGCTGCCCATTTTCCTGATGAGCACTTAATCGGTTTTTACCATTTCCATGGGAAAATAAGGGGGGTGGTAACACGTACACCTAAAAAAGTATTAGAAATATTCTTGTACATAGAACTTTTGCAATTTACTTCAAGTTAAAGAGTTACAACATAAAATTCGATATTAAAGTTGTGTTTAGTTCTTGCTGACTCAACAGACGATGTTCTGGACATGTTAAAAATAAAACGGACCTGACGCTGCCGGCTATCGCTAGGGCGATGGTCGACAGCGTCGGGAATTGGGACGCGGTCGCAGCCTTCTGCGAGACAGTGATCTCGCGGATGGAGGCGGCGGATCGCCTGCGCGAGGAGCGCAGCCTCGATGAGGAGATCCGCCGCCGGCGACTGGGGCGGCGTAGGCGCAACTATCTGCGCCTCATGCCGCCCTAGCCGAGGCCGTGGGTGACGTGACCGGGGATTAGTCCGTCACCCGCCGAGAGGCCGACCGCGTGAGGAAAGACCGACGTCCTCCCCGAGGGGGGGACGTCGGTCGATGGGAGGGTACCCCAATAGGGGGTATTCCGTCGGGCCGACCACTGACGACAAGTTAACGCTGCTCCAGTGGTCGGCCCAACGACGAAGGCGACGTGGTTTTTGGGTGGGTCGCGGGAGTTGCGTGCTTAAGCCCCTCTGTCGCCTCGGACGGAGTGGTGCGGAGGCGCGCCGACCGCGACCCACCCACAAAAAAAAAATGTTAAAAATAAAAATGAAATCGATCGTATTCACCTGACCCGATGGTTCTCATGCATTTTTTGGCGATCTAAATCTATCTTCGCATTATTGCATTTTTAATGAGACTGGTTTTTGGCACATTGGTTAGATGATTTCAATGTTTGTAACTGAAAAAGAAACATTGCTTATGTTTTGTATAGGTATATAGATTAATCACAGAGTCTAGGTAGCTATAATATGTCACGGGTGTTCAAATCATTACAATATTTTCGGCTCAGCCCCAAATTATCTCATAATTGTCAAGGAAAACTATAAGCTAGTTCGATTTCATCATCATCATCATATCAGCCCATATATGTCCCACTGTTGGGATCGGGCCTCCTCCACTATGGAAGGGAAATTGACCTACTATACCACGCTGGTCAAGACGTGTTGGCATAGGGTTGACATAGTTCGATTTAAGTATACTCTAAATGACACTTCAGTACGCAGGTTAAAGATTTTTGTGCACCTACTACCATCAAAGAGTTTTACTTTGAAGATGGCGGCTGGTCGTAAATTTTAACCAAAACTATAGCAATGTGCTCTATTTCTTTCTCTCTTCTGCATATATGAAGACATGATGCAAGCTCCTTATATTACTACTACTATATCACTAGCGACCCGCCCTCGCTTTGCTTCGATTTCAGCCGCTTTGCACTCGCATTTTAAATCGACAATATTTCCTAAGGTCTGCAAAATTTTATAGGGTTTTTCTGTGAACGAAAATAGCGTAAGTTAGATGTATAGACAGTTGATACAGACAGACACCTGGTAGTAAAATATTATAAACATTGGTCTCGGCATTTGTTCATTCCTCGAAAACTTATCTAACAGTTTTTTTCGGTATGAGAGGTTCTATAATCTTGCCTGACAAAGTGTAAGTATACCAAATTTCAAGATGGCACACACATTCTTCTTCTTTATAGATATTGGTACTGCTGACGCAAGCGTAGCCTACTTACTATTTCCTCACCCGCGTAGCGTATGGAATAGCAATTCTATATGACCACACGCTGCTTAGTCGCAACTCTAACATACTTATATATCAATTAATAAACGGACAGACGCGACCCGAATAGAAATAAACAGTTGCCCATCCGTAAACTAATCGTGCCAAGATTGTTTAGCCGGATCATCGCTAAGAGTCTGAGTAGAGCTGGCTGCAAATAATCATGTGTTAAATATATGAATTACCGAAGACGTATATTTTAAACACAGTTTAATTTGTTGCTCATAGCTAGGTACTAAGAGCTTAAACTCGGAGATAGCGACTGATTTATTTAAAGCCAGATATTCAACGAGACAAATGCGAGTGCCGGATATATGAGACGCGATAATGAGAGGAATTTGTTATCAGCAATACCTAGTACATTGTAGCTTCTGTTTTATGTTACGTATTACAAGAGCTTTATAATTTTTAATAACAGTACCTACTAGTGATAGGTGATTCAGATATAAGTCGACTTAGAACTGTATTGCGACACATTTGACCAACGTGGAACAGTAGATCATGTCCTATTCCTTCCTCTCAGTAGAGGAGGATAGTCCAATAGCAGGAAGTATTTGGGCTGTAGTAGTAGAAAGAGAATTCTAAATCTATCATTGTACTTAATCATTCACGTGATTACGGGTTATGAACAGTTACATTACTTTGTTAGTAGTCTAAGTAAATAAAGACCTATAAGAAATTTAAGGCTTCTACAATTTTGCGAAGGAAAAGCAATGAATGTAAAATCTATCTCGAATAAAAAAAATCTATAAAAAGTTACAAAGTCAGATCTTTGAAGTGAGCGCATCCTTTGAAAGATTTAATGCACTTCTCGCTCAGTAATTAAATTCGAGTGAGTGGGCGTTAGTGATTTTAAGGAGGTAAACGGAAATGTTAATTTCCTAGTCTCAACTTGCCGACAAGCAGTTCTTATTATTTGAATTGCAACGAATTCTTAGATTTCCAGCGCTGTTATAGATACTCAAGATCTCGGTGCAATTATTAAAAACAAATCCTAGAAGTACCCATTCCCCATTACAAGATAACCAGACATAGCTTAGTTTTTTTTATTGTGCACTAGCAACCCGCCCTCGCTTCGCTTCGGTTATAGGTTATAGTCGTTTTACCCGCGTAGTTCCCGTTCCCGTGGGAATACCGGGATAAAATATAGCCTAGTTTACGCCCTGATATTATAGCTTTCCATTGGTGAAAGAATTTTTGAAATCGGTCCAGCCGTTTTGAAGATTACCCGGAACAAACAGACAGACAGACAGACAGACAGACAGACAGACAAAAACTTTTTAATTGCTATTTTAGGCATAGGTGTCGTGCAAATAACCGTGTGAGCATGAAAAAAGCCTATTATTTTGACATTACAAATAGACACTCCAATTTTATTTATTGGTATAGATTAGAATTATACAAAGATTGTATTTCTTTCTAAAGCTTCTAGCGATCACAACGGTATGTATGCGGTGGCGAAGCTTGCAGGTGTATGCAGGAAAAGTAGAAACAAGTAACCGAAGAAACAGTTTATTGCACGGCACAGTAAGTATAGTTTTACACAGAATACACAAGCACTTAGAACGTTGAAATACAGGAGTGACAGAGTGATAGACGGTTTACAGGTAAAATACGTACTTTTTTTGTTTTTTGAAGTTATACTTCTTTAGGCGCGTTATGAAAAAATGATGAGAGTGAAATTTTAAGATGCGCGCGCATCTGTGACACAAAATTAACAGTATGAAGCTGTCTGCTTAACCTTAAATTCAATTTTTGAATTTATTATTAAATTTATTTTTAAAATATTAAATAATCAATAATAAACATTTAAAATTAAGAATCTTATAATATTTAGTACAAATTATGTCTTATATATTTATTATTCTCTAAATTTTGTTTTTAATAATTATATATATATATATATATATATATATTAATTATATATTATATAAATTTATATTAAATATATATATTTGAAATATATATATATATTAAATATATTATTATATAAATATATTAATTTTCAATTTTTAATATTAATTATTGATATCTAAGATCAATCTAAGATTCTTTTAGTTTAAATTTGATGACTATTAAACTGAACTTTGTTGATTATCCTTTTCCAATCCTTCTATTATTTTATTGTAATTAATTATTTGCATGCAATTAAAATCTATTTTTTAATGATGCCAAAGAAGTATAACTTCTCACGCGCGTACATAAGTACACGCACCCATTTTTTTGTTTTTGTGGGTGGGCTGCGGTCGGCGCGCCTCCGCACCACTCCGTCCGGGGCGACAGAGGGGCTTAAGCACGCAACTCCCGCAACCCACCCGAAAACCACGTCGCCTTCGTCGTTGGGCCGACCACCGGAGCAGGGTTACTTGACATCAGTGGTCGGCCCGACGGAATACCCCCTATTGGGGTACCCTCCCATCGACCGACGTCCCCCCCTCGGGGAGGACGTAGGTAAAATACGTACGGGGAGCGTATGAGTTGAATATTCAAAGCAACACAGGCACCCTTAACAACGGCTCCGTGCCGACTCGTGTCACGCACGGCCGTCCGCGCACATCGTATGATCGAGGTCCCGTTAGCTGTGTTCACAGCTATATGAGCAAGTTTCCACGATTGTTTAAAATAAGTGGTGTTATGTGTTTTATGTGAGTGATGGCTGCTCTAGTAGTTAACTCGTGATCGGGTGCTGCTTGTGGGATCTGGTCTAGCCATATTTTTCTTCCTTTCTCTAATGCTTTAATTTTTTTTGTCTAGTACTAAATTTTGAAAATTTATACATATATACAATTTCGAAGGGCATCACACTGGAGCTAATACCATATATGTATTATTATTGTACGAAGCATAAAATTATGTATATTTAAAATATTAAAGAAAAAAAATGGCTGCCCGCTGAATTTCTTGTCGGATCTTCTCAGTTTGTGGCCGCGTTCCGATCCGGTGGTAGATTATTGTATTGTGTTCAAACGTGTAATTTGACAATATGTAAGTGCCCTTAAGGGGCCTATGCAGAATAAATTATTTGATTTGTTTTATGTTGTAAATAATGTTGTATGTAACTGTTTTGTGTTGTGTATGTAGTAGTAATGTATATAAGTATATATGATATAAATAAATAATGTAAATAGTGTAGTTGTCTATACTAATATTATAAAGAGGTAAAATTTGTAAGTTTGTATGCAGGGGGTAATCTCTGGAACTCATAATCTAATTCTAATTTTATTTTAACTGGCAGAAAGCTACATTATTCCTGAGTGCTATAGGCTATAAATTGTTTCTATAACATGTATATTAACCGAGCTATCACAACTTTTGTCTGGCAAGTCGGAAAAAAATACCTCGTAAAACAGAATTATTTGCGTGCGCTGCCTAAACAGTTGCTTAAAATTAAAAAGAATGTATGGCTACCTGGTTCATCTTAATTATTTCTACAAAAAAGTCAGCGATACCATATCTCTATCTTTTATATTTTATCTTTTATACTTCTATTATTGCATTAAAAAATTTTTTTTTCGGCATTGTTACGTTTGGTTGATTATTTGAGCAACAAAATATTAATTCTTATGACAATAAATTATTTCAGTATCACAGGAACATCATACAGATAAGATTTGCCATTTACAGTATATCAATTGGTCATAAAGTTTCGGAGATAATATAAAATTACTAAAACGCAAAATGACCCTAGCACAACTTTCATTGTGCAGACGTTTTACCTATTTGCCCATAGATGGCGTTCTGCAATGACGTCATTTTTCTGAATCGCGGTGTTAAGACTTTCCGTGGATTGATGACCCTCTCGAATTATTATGCCCACGTTGTCGTTAGTTGGAGTTCTAAAAATTACATGTCAGTTGGTTATTGGTTTCGGTTGTTTCGTTCGCATGGTTGTTGTTGTTGATAGATACCTCATAATCGAAAATATCGTAATTTCGTTGTACGTTTGTTTTGTATGTTCGTAGTTTCGTACTTCGTTCTATCGTAATAATCGACACGAGTTATTCGATATTACGATTGTTTTGTTTTGTAAAGGCGGACGGTGTTCGAGTCGCTCTCCCTTTGTTCATAATTGTTTTCAAGTCTGTGCGTGGTTTGTTGAGAGCATGCCTAAAAGGAAATCTCAACTGTCTCGGCAGACATCACAGACAAGAGCCGATCGAGTACGCCGTACGGAAGAATCTGCCCCTGAAAATGAGCAACGCCTCTCGAGAAATAGAGAATATATTTCGCAAGCACGCGCTAGAGAATCTAGCTCCGAGCGCTCACAGCGCCTCGCAAGCCAAAATGTGAGGACGACGCGGGCCCGTGCTCGAGAAACTAGCGCTGAACGTGCGCACCGTCTATCTGAGTTAAGGCAGCATGTCTGTGAGACAAGGGATAGGGAGACTAGCACTGAGCGCTCGCAGCGCCTAGCAACAGAAAGACAGCGAGCAGCTACAGTCAGAGCGCGTAATCGGAATATAGCCCAAGGAAATAGATCAGCCTTCAATTACGATGCCAATATAGATTATGCTCAGCAAAACACTGTGAAAATAGGCGAAATGAATAAAACATGTCCTAAGTGTTTTGCAAATAAATGGAGCGATGAACCAAATGGTATGTGTTGTGCTGCAGGAAAAGTGGTTCTTCCTGATATCCAGGCACCACCACAACCAATAAAAGATCTATTACTGGGCAATCATCTATTATCTGCGCATTTTTTAAAAAACATACGAAAGTATAATACACTCTTCCAAATGACGTCATTCGGTGCTAAAGAAATTCGCGAAGGAAACTTTATGCCTACATTTAAAGTAGAAGGGCAAGTTTATCACTTAATTGGTAGTCTACTCCCTTCGCCAGGGCAAAGCCCGCAGTTTCTACAAATTTATTTCATTTCTGATGCCGACCAACTTTCGTTGCGGTCTAATATTGCTCCTAACCTAAATATCGATTTAATCAATGATTTACAGACGTCGTTAAATAGTCATAACATTTATATTCGCAGTTTCAAATACAATTTAGAACATAACTCTTCATCTGAAAACTTAAAATTAATCATTCACGCTGACCGCACTCCACAAAATCAACATCGTGGAAGATACAATTCACCTACAGCAAACGAAGTTGCAGTATTATTGGTGGACGAAGATAAGGGACCTAGAGATATAGTCCTTCATTGCAAAGATGGTCAACTGAAAAGAGTTTCTGAATTACACAGAGCTTACGATCCCTTACAATACCCTTTGATGTTTGTTAACGGTGAAGATGGTTATTATTTGACTATCCCTCTACAAAATTCAGCGCGAAATAAAACAGTTTCGTGTATGCAATTTTATATGTATAGATTGATGACCAGGGCCAACAGTTTTAATCCCCTTCATTATTATCGGGATTTGTTTAGTCAATACTGTGTTGACATGATGGCTAAAATGATAACAGAGAGACTAAGTTACATAAGTCGCAATCAACAACAACTGAGAGCTGATGACTATATCCATTTAAGAGACGCTATAAATCAGGATGCTAATGTCAACGCTGCAAATATTGGCCAACATGTCATCTTGCCTTCATCTTTCACCGGCTCTCCGCGTTACATGCATGAAAAAACCCAAGATGCAATGACGTATGTACGCAACTATGGAAGACCCGATTTATTTGTGACGTTCACTTGCAATCCGGAGTGGCCAGAAATTAAGAAAGAGCTATTTGCTGGCCAACGTTCTTTCGACCGTCATGACATTATTGCTAGGGTTTTTCATTTAAAGATGAAGAAAATGATCAAGTCGTTCACTAAAGACGAGGTATTCGGCAAAGTCAAATGCCATATGCTTAGTGTTGAATGGCAAAAACGCGGACTACCACACTGTCATATGCTGTTTTGGTTTGCACAAAAAATACAACCAGATGAAATAGACAGTATAATAGTTGCTGAACTACCAAACAAAGATGATGACCCAATATTATTCGATATTATCACCAAAAACATGATCCATGGACCTTGTGGGGAGCACAATTTATCATCACCGTGTATGAAGAACGGTATATGTTCAAAGAAATATCCTCGGCGATTCGTCACCGATACTCAGACAGGCGAGGATGGTTATCCTGTATATCGTCGTCGTAATGCTGAAAATGGTGGTCAAGTCGCAGTTGTAAACATCAGAGGGAGGCCGATTACAATAGATAACAGATGGATTGTACCATACTCTCCAATGTTGTGCAGGTCATTTAACGCCCACATTAACGTCGAATACTGCCATTCAGTTCAGGCTATAAAATATATATGTAAATATATAAATAAAGGTTCCGATCAAGCCACGTTCAGCGTTAGAAATCCGCATGATGAGGTGGAAAATTATTTAAATGGGCGATATATAAGTACATCGGAAGCCGTCTGGCGAATACTCGAATTTCCGATCCACGACCGACATCCCACGGTCGTGCATTTGGCCGTGCACTTAGAAAACGGGCAAAGGGTGTTTTTCACACCAGGAACTGCGCGACAAGTTGCCCAAAATCCGCGCAAAACCACTCTATTAGCGTTTTTTGAACTCTGCAATACCGACGAATTTGCAAAAACGCTGTTGTACCACGAAGTTCCACACTATTATACGTGGGCTAATAACAAATTTTCAAGACGAAGGCGCGGTCAAGACGTCGATGGGCATCCAGAAATAAAAAGAGATGAAGCTTTGGGAAGAGTGTACGGTGTACATCCGTCACAATCAGAATGCTTTTATCTAAGAATTTTATTGCACCACGTACGCGGTCCCACATCATTCAAAGATTTGAAAACTATAAATGGAGTGGTCAAGGAGACGTATCAAGCGGCTTGCCGGGACAGAGGTTTGCTGGAAAATGATGATCACTGGGAGAAGACATTAAGAGAAGCTTCGATGTCGGAATGTTCATTGAAACTTAGGGAGTTATTTGTGGTGATACTGCTATTTTGTCAGCCATCTGAACCGTTAAAACTATGGGATATCTTCAAGGACAATTTTTGTGAAGATATCAGACATAGAAATCGACAACAAAATCAGGACTTTACCATGCCTTTTAATGATGTTATGTACAATGAAGGTTTAATACAAATTGAAAACAAACTTTTAGCATTGAATGATAAAACATTGAGTGACTTTGGATTACCGTCTCCAGTTCGCCCTGTAAATGATGCAATAGATACAATGTTGGTACATCCGCACAACATCAGTGAATTAGCTACTTTTGTAAATGAAAATTTGCCTAAATTAGTCACAGACCAAAAACAGGCTTTTGATGAAATTATTGATAGCGTAACGAATAATAAAGGAAAAATTTTTTTTTTAGACGCCCCAGGAGGCACAGGGAAAACATTCCTCGCTAATTTAATATTAGCACATGTTAGGCAATCCGGAAAAATAGCTTTGGCAGTGGCTTCTTCTGGGATTGCGGCTACTTTATTGAGTGACGGTAAAACTGCTCACTCTACCTTCAAACTCCCATTGACAGTTTCATTGGAGCAACAGTCGGTATGTTCGATACGCAAAAATGGGCCCATTGGTCAATTGTTACAGAATACGTCGTTGATAATGTGGGACGAATGTACCATGAGTCATAGAGCTCATGTTGAAGCAGTGGATCGAACACTTAAGGACTTGAGAAACTCAGTCGCTGTCATGGGTGGTGTCACTTTTGTGTTTGCAGGTGACTTTCGTCAGACACTTCCCGTCGTCACAAGAGGTACACGTGCGGATATCATAAAGGCATGTCTAAAATCATCGCCCCTATGGAGTATAGTCCAAACTTTGAATTTACGTACGAACATGAGAGTCCACGTTATTGGAAATATGGATAACGATTTTCCACAACAGCTGCTCAAAATTGGAGAAGGGTCTTTTTCTTCTCGAACCTTGGACTCTAACTCTGCGGAAATCGTTATAAATGAGACTCTGGGTCGTATAGTTCACAGTCTACAGCATCTTATAGATGCAGTATATCCTGACCTCGAATATTTACTAGATAGAGACATTCATTGGCATTGTTCAAGGGCTATCGTCTCACCAAGGAACGATACAGTCAATGAAATCAATAATCTAATTTTACAAAAAGTTCCCGGCCATGGTAAAATCTACAAGTCAATTGATACAGTGTGTAATATCGAGGATGCAGTCCACTATCCGCAGGAATTTTTAAATTCCCTTAAACCATCTGGTCTGCCACCTCACGAACTGCTGTTGAAATCCGGGACACCTATCATGCTTTTAAGAAATTTAAGCCCACCTAACCTGTGCAATGGCACAAGGCTACTAATAAAAGATTTAAAAGACAACCTAATTGTGGCGACCATTCTCATCGGCCCAGGAGCTGGCCAGTTGGCGCACATCCCAAGAATTCCAATGATTCCGACGGACCTACCCATACCGTTTAAACGACTCCAGTTTCCAATAAAAACATCATTTGCCCTGACTATTAATAAGTCCCAGGGACAAACATTCTCTTTGGTTGGCATTGACCTACGAAAAGAATGTTTTTCCCATGGGCAATTATATGTTGGTCTATCAAGAGTGGGATCATCCGAAAGGCAGATTATTCTGTTACCGGAAAATAAAACAACCTCAAACATTGTATATAGAGAAGCTTTAAATTAAATAGATACCTAACTTAAACAAATAAATAAAATAAGTAAAAGGCAACTAAGGGTTAAGTTACCTTGAGCAGAAAATAGAACTTCGGTAATCTTTTAAGTTACTGATCTGATTCCAAAAAATATTTTACTAATAAAATTAAATACAGTAATATCAATCGAGTGTAATCTTATGTTAAAACAAGAAATTTTCCGCGGACGAAGTCGCGGGCAGAAGCTAGTATATTATATTCAAGTAAGAAATTATGAAAAAAAAGTCTTACATTGTGTAGTTGGCGTTTTATGCATTTCATCATATGCCGTTCCGTGAGTCAGTATTAGCGTCATCAATATAGAGCCCACTAGAACTTGACAAAACGCTATCAGTAGTACTCCTGGGAAAAGGTTGCAAATACCACAGCAGCTCTCGAAGTGACATCCTGGTTTGTGGACTATGAAGTGCAACGGTACCTGATCGGTGTTACGTTAGATTTAAAATACTAATAAGTTTCGTGTGGTGACGGACTTAGAATATAATTCACTACCCCCTGTCTTGTTCGTAGGCGTTGTAAGAGATGACTAAGGGATTAAATATGCATATAACATCTATGCAAGAGAAGGAAAACTCGAAATAAAACCCTATAGTAACACATCTAACCAGCGTGGTATATTGTAGGATAACTGTGTGAAGGAGGTTCGAGCCCAACAGTGGGAAATATAAGAGCTGAAATGATGATGAAATTATTAAAATACTAATGCTAAGTATTTTAGAAGAAATTGGAATGTTAACTATTTGGGTAAAACTGCACGGCGGGCGCTGCTAGGTTAGTTATAGGATTGTCGAATGTTAATAAATACTTTATTAAAATTGTATCACTTTTGAATTCACAATACACCTTCTAAGTGCATAAGTGACCTTTTGATAACTAATGGTTTAGTTATTCCCATGGTGTTATCATGTGTTAGTTACCGTAGTCCACGTGATTGCTGAATCAAAGTGATATTATGCGCCTACTCACGAGTTCTGAGCAAAAATTCACATTTCGGACAAGTTTAAAAATCGCTGTTTTGGTGTGAAGTGCCGCTTAGCTTGATTTTAACAATATTCTTCTTGTTAATTTCGACTTTTCTTAGCGACAAGAAGGCCAACACGTAATAATACCAATTCGTCTGACCACTGTAGTACAATAAGTCAATTCCTTCCCAATGTGGAGGAGGCTTCAGCTGACTATTGGAATGCTTATTTAGCGAAAAACTGGTTTGAAATGTTAATTATGAAAAAGTCAGTATTTCTAGGATGGTCAGAAAATAATCGTACATAAAAGCATCCAAGTAATTTACTGGTACTATGTAATAAGCTGCCCAGATTGGCGATGGGATAAGAATACAATTCTCGCTTAGAGCTTTAGCCCTTGCTTGCCTGTGGGAGTAATAAGAATCGGTTAAGTGATCATCAGTAGAATGGGCAGCAGCTCAATCCTTGAAAAAAAATAACACCTCACTGCAATCGCCAACTGGCAGGCGCCAAGCGTGGTGATTACGGCATTATCCCCTCATACGAGTACAGGACAACATCAGATAAACGACTTGGTAAAATTTGCTGGAAATCGTTGGATGCGGGCGGCACAGGACTGCACCTTGAGGTGAAATATAAGAGAGATTTACGTCCAGCAGTGGACAGAGAAAAGCTGGTGATGATGATGAAGTAATAAACTTTCCTTATAAGGATTAAAAAAAACAATGTTAGAACTATTTTTTTTTGCTCACAGATGACTTATGAGTTAACTAAGGCAATAACTAAGGACCAATATGTCACAAGAGAAGATAAACTCGAAATAAAATCGGATACTAACCTATTGGCGGAATATTGTAAGTTAAACGTCTATAAGTTGCAGAAGTAATAGGCCTTATAATGTGGTCCTACCACACTATCGACAGTCGTCTGTCCGGTCCGGTCCATCCGAGGTACTACCTCACCCACGCAGAAAAACGACGTCTGAGTAGTAGGAATTTGTTATTGCACTTTGTTTGATGAGCAAGATAGCCAATTTTCTGACGATATTTGCATGAGATGGATTTTGGTGATGCCTTAATATCACCGAACCTCATTGCATGCATTCATTCTCTTTTCTTTATTCACGGTAGGCATCGGTCATGAGGTCCATGAGCGGCAGCGTCACTTAACATCAAGGGAGTTGTTTGCTCGTAGTTTATATATAGATATGAGTGCGTGTGTGAGTACGCCACAAGCTCATTTATTATCTTTCAGATTCTAACTGAGCGTCTAAATGAAGTCTTTGATAAGCAAGAGCTTGCTGGTATTGCTGATATTCACGGGGGACACAGTCCCCTTATAACTGTGCCATTTTTACGACCGTCGTCAAATTTGATAAATTTATTAGGTGAATATATTGCGTTTATGGATGGGTGGGTGGATTATGTATAGGTGGATGGATAGATAGCCCGAAAGATAGACGCATAGATGGACGGATGAGTAAACGGATGGAATTTTTCATCCATCGGCTTTGTTATTCCTTAAGAGAGTCTGGCGGGATCCAAAATGATCATGTGGTGGTTTTAACTATTCTATTACTGACAGACAATGACTAAACATGATTATAAAAAGTGATAAATCGAAAATTATTTCATCAAATCAGCACGAGTGTCTTATGGCAGTAAGCATTTCACTTCAGGTAAGTATTCATAAAGCTGTACCTACATTGTTACAAAGTGTATATTACTCTTGTTATATTATATCATCATCATCATTTCAGCTCATATACTGCCCACTATAGGGCTCGAGCCTCCTCCACAATAGGAGGGAAATTGATCTTACTATATCATGCTGGTCAGACAGGTTGGTATAGAGTTTTATTTTCATTTTTTCTCTTGCATAGATGCTATATGCGTATTATATATCTTAGTCATCTTTTACGACATCCACGGGTAAGATGTAGTAGGAAAGGGAGTGGTGAATAGTATTCTTACTCCGTCACCACACCGAAAATATATTTTATTAGTTATATTATACTATTTATTAGTTATGTTATACTTTCCGTGTGGTGACAGAGTAAGAATACAATTCACCACCCCCTATCTTACCCGTGGGTGATCGTACGAGACGACTAAGGGATATAAAACGCATATAACATATATGCAAGAGAAGGAAAACTCGAAATAAAACCCTATACCAACACGTCTGACCAGCGTGGTATAGGAGGTCAATTACCCTTCCATTATGGAGGAGGCCCGAGCCCAACAGTGGGACGTATATGGGCTGAGATGATGATGATGATGATGAGTTATATTATATATATACCTATATATTTTATTTTGTTTATATATTTTTTTTTAATACGATATCCTGCACTAAGAATATATTCCTTGTATTGCGGGGGATTTTGCAAACATATAATTAACGGATTAATCCAGGTTCAGAACAACAATTTGTGAATCGCACAACGTCATCACATCCTTTTAAATTCTATATTAGAATAGCTTATTCATTTAAGCCCAATTGTAATTTGTTAGTATCGAAGCCAAGTGTGATGATTAAACCATTCTATTAATTTCATAATCCCAATTGGAAAAATATGGCCGTTTAGGCTTTAATCATTTGATTGTCTGAACCCACAAATTCAAATATGAAAAAGTGTTAGTTTAGTTATTTTATAATCCCCAAAATGGTGCAAAAGTTACATCAATTAATAGTACAAACAGAATACAGGTACTGTTAGGATAGATACATCATCTATCCTAACTGATGCCAAATAGAATTGCGTGAACAAATAAGTTAGTGCGTTGCGCAAACAAAACGATCTTCGGAGTGTTTGTCTGTCTAAATTTACAGATTAACTTTATGAGACTTTTGTTCACGTCACTTAATCCCATTTGTAAAAAGGGTCACCGTAGCTTGTGCTCTGGGCACAGGTGGAACAACAGTGGAACAAAAATACGTTTAATACTTGCTTTTTTATCCTAAGTAATATTGATTATTCAGAAAAAGTAAGATTTAAGCAATTTCAATAGGCAATATTTATAAGGATTTTAATCTACCACAATTGAATAAAAGTATTCGTACCCTCGTAGCCCTCTTTTGGATTATCGGCGGTTGTTAGCGACACTAGCAAGATAGGTCTGGTGGGGTCCCAACCACAAGACTGTCATCGATTGTTCGGTGTTTGTAGCGTGGAGACCTCGTAGCCGTTGGTAATAGAGTAGATACTTCATCTACTGGCAACACGGGATCGTTTTTTCCGGCCGGCGCATGTCTTGTCGGGCCATGATTACCTCGGCAAGAGTCTGTGCATGATCGTGAGGAGAGATACAACCCCCATCATACTACCATTGCGGTTTCAGCAGAGACATCGCAACACACGCTCGGCGTGCGTGGACTGGTCAGGACACCGCCATGATCTCTTTGCAATAGGTGCCGAACTAACGTTTCCAGTCGTTGCTAGAGCGATTGGAGCAGCGCTGCACTGGTAAACTTATAATACCAGCTCCGATCGACAACCTGCTTGAACATTATGGCAATTATTCGTCTTCGTGGGGAGGACATAGATCATATTAAATAATGGGCACTGGTAAGCAGACGCTGACGAATATTAAAACTTCAGCTTATCTGATAATTACTTCTATAACAATATTTAATCTTCACTTTTATAATACAAACATTTCAATGATTACTTTAAATGTTAATATGCCATTTAATATAAAAGCTAAACATTTTTACTAATATAAATAATCTTTACTATAAAGTCACGAGGCGTTAACCAAAGAACATTTTGTAAATGAGACCATAATAATACTAATCTAAGTGCGAAAGCTCTACTAAAATAGCCAGAATTACAGGGTTTCGCTTTAAAGGTAGTATTTTTACCGGTTTCTTTTGTAATAGCAATTCGAGCTGATTGGACGGACGTGGAATCAGGATAAAGATATTATATGGTACATGTTCCTGCAGTGCGGTAAGAGTATTGTTCGTTTTGTTACCCACGAATATCAGGCTTTGGATTAATACAATGTAAAAGTACACGCTAAAATCTTTTATGTGTGACCAGTGTCATCTGAATTCCTACATTATTTGATTATTAAATAATGTTTAATTTTTTTGTGTGGTGACAGTAAGAATGTACTTTACCCTATCTTGCCCATTAGTGTCGTAAAAGTGGGTAATATAGGGAATGGTAAATTGTATTCTTACTCCGTCACCACATGGATAAAGAGAGATAATATGCGTATGATATTTATCCAGATAGAAAACTCAAAATAGAAGCCTATGCCAAAATACCTGATCAGCCCGGTATTGGTGATGAATTTCCTTCCTATTAGGGAAATGGCTCGATCCCCGCAATAGGCCGTATATGAACTGAGATGATGTGGACGATGAGACGATACGTTTATAACATAATTATAATAATCTATATTTTATTTGTTATTGATGTTTTTGCGTGTGAAGAAAACAATTCACCACCCCCTCTCTTGCCCGTGGGTGTCATAAAAGGCGACTTAGTGAATAAATATGCCTAATCCCCAAGTCCCTAGTACAAGGAAAGGAAATCTCAAAATAAAACCCTACAGCAACACATCTGACCTACTATAGGTAAATTTTCCTCTTATTGTGGAGGAGGCTCGAATCCAATAGTAAGACGTATTTGAGCTGAAATGATGATGATGATGTTTAATTCATTACTATTATTTTTGTAATTTTTCTTCTAATTATCGTCTTTTACAACACCCACGGTCAAAAAGCGTATAATTGTGGACTTACTACGTCGCCACACGGAATTATATTTATCTCTTTATATATAAATTTCTTGTATACGTATGAATGTCACTAAACTCCTCCTAAACGGCTGGACCGATGTTGATGAAATTTTTTGTGTATGTTCAAAGGGATTCGAGAATGGTTTAGATGTACAATTGGGCCTGGTAGATGGCGCTTATTTGAACAGAACAACGTCTGTTGGGTCAGCTAGTAGTTGTATATAATCGTAAAAAGTATTTGTTATTTAATACAATATAATTCTTTTGATTACGTGATTTGTTTTTTAGATAACAAATCATAAAGAAACCTATTATGTACCTTAAATCACCAACAACGTTATACATTTTCCTATTGTAATAAAATACATGGGGTGCTTTATTGGGTGGAATTTTTACAGAGTCGTAACATTATACATAAGTTTTTTAGGATTGTGAATTTTTATTGTTATTTATAGTAACATACTTATTTCGTTCTTTCCTAAGTATCTGGTTGGTTATATTTTTATTAATATAGAAATACTAGTTATAATATTCATTGGGAATATCGTTTTAGATAACTCTGCATTATGTTCTCTAATTTTGTTTAATTCTAAAATGACTGAATTGATATTGTGACGCTGTATATCGAATTATAAAATATTTTACGGTTCTCTCTGAAATATCTCTAAGGTTTCTATAGATCAACAGGGGTTTTATGGCAAATGTATTAGTTGTGTGTATTTATCTTAATACAATTGCACCTTTAGGAGTGGTAGGACCACACTGTCGACAGTTATCTGTCTACAGCTGCGGGCCGGTCCATCCGGGGCAGTACCACACTCTCACAGAAAATTGACGTCTGAGTAGTAGCGATTTGTTACTGCGCTTCGTTCGGTGAGCGAGAGAGCCGGAAGCCCAACTTTCTGAGGGGGTTTGCGTGTGGAGGGTTTTGGTGGTGCCCTTGCTATCACCGAGCCTCAATGCACGCATTCACACTCCCTTCACTTTCTTCGCGGTAGGCAGCGGTCTTGTAGAGGTCCATGAGCGGCAGGAACACTTACCATCAGGTGTACTGTTTGCTCGTTTGCCACCGTTTGCAATAAAAAAAATAGTAAGTGACGCTGCACGCGGCACGTCATCAAATTAGATTTGCTATATTAAATTTGCTGTATCAAATTAGATTGAGAACATTACATAAAAATAAAAAGAACAAAATATTTTAAATCACCTATATTTTGCATTATTACGAAAGACTACACTATTGTGCGAAAAAAATAAATTAAATTATTAATCAGAGAGACAAGGACTTAGAAAGGATATTAATTAGCAAAAATTTATTATATATAAGCAAAAATATATGAAAATATTGTAAGAGATTATATTAATTCAGTGACAAAACAAAACATAGCCTTAAAATAAAATGTATTCGAAAAAAAAATCGCTCTCTGTATTTTATGCCTGAAAGATTAAAATTTCTAGCCGTATAAAACATTATGATGACATCGTACCTATATATATTAAAATTATAACCCGTGAAAGCCTACGTATTCAATTTAAGTAAACAAATTATAATAAGGCCTAATTAAAATTCAAGTAATGGCCATCGTTTAATACTACAAAGTACTTAACGCGTATTGCGTGACAACGACGCATCATTATTTAAACCAAATTATAATTATGTAAATATACGTTATAATGGACACGATTCGGTTCTCTATCCTCCCCTATCTCATGTTTTAAGTTTTATTAGAGCTACTAACATAATTAAAGCTAGCTGAATGAAAGGTGTACGTTATTTACAGTTTCGGAGTCCATGTTTTCATTTAAAATCAGAAGTTACTATTCAAAAGCCGATTCAATACAGTATTAACAATCGTACCAAATTCATTAATATTGAATCCACATTAATTTAAAGCCAAATTGATGAAGAGGATCGATGAGTCAGGCAGACGTAGGAATAAATAAATTAGGGTCAAATCCAAATAAATGTTTTGTGAATTCTATCACTTTATTCAGGAATTTATTACCTGTTTTTTTTCTCTTTCTTATTAAAATTGTAATAAATTAACTAATAAATAACTGTTAATTACTCTACTAATGTTTTCTTGTAAGTATATCTAGAGTAATTAACATTAAGTCAGGTAAGAATAGTTATTAAAGAGAAAAAAAAAATGGGTGCGTGTACTTATGTATGCGCGTGAGAAGTTATACTTCTTTGGCATCATTAAAAAATAGTTTTTAATTGCATGCAAATAATTAATTACAATAAAATAATAGAAGGATTGGAAAAGGATAATCAACAAAGTTCAGTTTAATAGTCATCAAATTTAAACTAAAAGAATCTTAGATTGATCTTAGATATCAATAATTAATATTAAAAATTGAAAATTAATATATTTATATAATAATATATTTAATATATATATTTCAAATATATATATTTAATATAAATTTATATAATATATAATTAATATATATATATATATAATTATTAAAAACAAAATTTAGAGAATAATAAATATATAAGACATAATTTGTACTAAATATTATAAGATTCTTAATTTTAAATGTTTATTATTGATTATTTAATATTTTAAAAATAAATTTAGTAATAAATTCAAAAATTGAATTTAAGGTTAAGCAGACAGCTTCATACTGTTAATTTTGTGTCACAGATGCGCGCGCATCTTAAAATTTCACTCAATGAGCGGTTAAGCAGACAACTTCATACTGTTAATTTTGTGTCACAGATGCGCGCGCATCTTAAAATTTCACTCTCATCATTTTTTCATAACGCGCCTAAAGAAGTATAACTTCAAAAATAGCAATAATGAATGGAGAAAGATTGATAGAGCTTATATATAAAGTAAATGTAAATAGAAATATAGCGCCCTTTTCATATAAGTAGATAATAAAGTGATATTAAATTAATAGAACCTAAAGAGGTTCGTCAGAATCGCGGCATACAAAAAAATATAGTTCCTGCCTACCCCCAAAAGAGAAATTGAAGTACATATATATATATACGAGTAAAATGATAGGTGGATTGAACGTGCACAGTTTTGGATACGGATAGCATAGCCTGCGAACTGGCAGCAAATATTCGGCACGGGGCCCATTTACATAATCGGACGTGACACGAATAATATGAAAATGACCCAGGAGTACAGTGAGGAAGCATGACTGCACCTCGACCTGCCGATTCTTCAATATTGCCTCTATTTCCATTGGGAATGCAATCTAGTTGATGTTAATGTAATATATGTGCGTATATTAAAGCCTATCACCTCAGAGAGCTCATAAACCACACCTTTAGCATCACTCACAAAAGATCGTGTGCGTCTCACTAAAAATGTGAATTTATATAGCCCTTTGAAACCACCAAGGGGAATTTTCCTATATACATAACTTTGAGAGCTTGAAAGTAAATTTTGTATGCTCAGATTGAAAGAAACATACTGAAATTACATGAAGCTGACAGGATTATTTCAATTAATTATATCTTACCCCCTGTGTTGGTAGATAAATGATTCCCGAGGGCGCCGTCCGAACTGAAAACATGAAACTTTGCTACACATCGCGCCGCCCACTGACTGCAGCAGAGCCCAAACTTTTGAATTATGTATCCTTTCAAGTTTTTTACACAATTGGAGTATGTCAAGTAAATTCGGTGCGTTCTCAAGTTGCCGACATTACTAAAATATATTACTGTTATTTACTGTTCGAATACCGATGCTAAGTGCGTGAATTATTTGAACTTTCTAACTGCTATTTGAAATCTTAATAGAGTTTAAAAACGAGTTATTTTTATAAAAATGCTTTTCCAACTCGTAGAACGACGCCATTCCTGTACCGATACGTCGTTCGATGGAGTGGCATTTAGTTTCCGAAGCGAACAATGACTTCAGCAACGTCCCAACTCAATTTCACGCGTGATTTGTCCACTTTTATTTCATTTCCACTCTAACTGAATTGCTGGCGAAGCAAAAGATTGTAACCATTATAGTATTGTACGAGTAAGTATATATGTATTATCAGTTATCCGTGTGGTGATGGAGTAAGATTTGTAATCTTACTCCATCACCACTTTTTTCACCACAGTTTCACCACTCCTGTCGTACCCATGAATATTGTAAAGGAAGACTGAGGGATATAATATGCACATAACGTCTATGCAAGAGAATTCATACTAACTTCTTTCTTTTGTATTTATTACTACTTATAGAGATTATTATATAAGTAATTTTAGTTTTTGATATATTTATGTACCCCACATCAAATAGGAGGGTACTGACTTTTGTAACAGAGGTTTCTCCACCTAACATAAAGGGCAGAGACTTCACAAATAATGTAAGAAATTAAAAGGAAAATAAATTACAAATTTCAGAAGAAAACTCAAAATAAAACGTTATACCAACCCGTCTAACCAGCGTAGCATAGTAGGTCAATTTTCCTTATATTATGGAGAGGTTCCAGCCCAGCAATGGGAACGTATATGAGCCGAGATGATGATATCTATATCAATACGAACATTGTAAAGCTAAAGAAGAGTTTGTTTGCCTGAACGCGCCAATCTCAGCAACAACTGATTCGGAAAAACATTGTGTTGGATTACACATATGTATGTCGAGGATAGTTATAAGTTGTATAACATCACGCTACGACTAAGAGGAGCGGCAAATTACTGGCTGTGTTGCACAAACAGGGTGCTTTTGAGAGTTTAGTTGCGTTTGCGACACGTTATAGATGCCTTCGAGGCACTCCTTCTAATTTTCTTCATCTTATGTGACGGAGATGAAGTTGTAGGATTGGACTAGTACTAATATAAATCATTTTGTTTGGACGCGCTCATCTCATATCCTATAACTCGGATGCCAAAAAATCTTATTGTGTAATGCCTCCTCTACATGTCAGCGGATGCGTCCGCAGATATCATCGGCGGATGCGTCCGCGGACGTATAGCGGGGTTGATTTGGTACCACTGACGAGCAATTATTGTGCCTTCAATATTTTTCTCCGGCAAAATAAAACTAAGCTAATTCTCACAATTGAATGGGTCTTGACATTTGATTGAAAATACATAAAGGTCATATTTGGTTGCTTATGATTATTGGGCAGTTTTCCTCCCCATAGAAGAAGAGTAAGCTATAAAACGAGCCTGGAATTTCCAACTCATATAATCAAAAGCCCTATACCAATCCGTCCTTTAAGAGTAAGCCAATTACCTTTCCTACGGCGAAGGTATTATCTCAATAATATAAGATATAGGCAAAGAAAAAGCAAGCCATTTAACAGTAACTTGGAATATAACCTATTTAATAATATATGGTTTTCAGACGACAATGTTGTTTATAATGGTCACGGTGTACGGTTTGACAAACAGAGGCTCGTGTAGCAACATCTTGTGGTATGGCAAAGTCGGGCCGACAACTTGATATATTGGGTTGCTTTGTGAGGGCGAGCGGGTAAACACACACAACCAAGCGCCGAGCGCCGCCCTCTAAAGATAACAGTCTCCAGGACGCGGCTACTAAATTATTTTTTATCTCGAACTTGCACGAGTACTCACACTTATCTGAAGTTACACGAGAACGTTTTGAAATCAAACGAATGCTATCCCAAATTATTTATTATTTGTTAGTTAATGAAACTACTATATTTACGCCTTATCAATTGATAGTACAGAAAGATTTTTTTTTATATTTATAAACTAGCAACCCGCCCTCGCTTCGCTTCGGTTTCAGTCTTTCCTGCGTAGTTCACGTTCCCGTGGGAATACCGGGATAAAATATAGGCTAGTTTACTCCCTGATATAATAGGTTGCCATTAGTGATAGAATTGTTGAAATCGGTCTAGCCGTTTTGAAGATTACCCGGAACAAACAGACAGACAGACAAAAAAATTATAAAGTGTATTTTAGGCATATGTATAGTGCAAATAACCGTGTGAGCATGAAAAAAGCCTATTATTATAACATTACAAACAGACACTCCAATTTTATTTATTGGTATAGATCGTAATTTGTACATAATTTATGTAGTTTTACTATATGCATTGGATTATTATTTATTATTTTCTGCAATACAACATGGTGACAGAGTAAGGATACAATTCACCACTAACTGTCTTGCTGTGGATGACGCAAAAGACGACTAATAAATATAATACGCATACAACATCTATGCAAGATAAGGAAAACTCGAAACGAAAACCTGGTCCATCCCGTCTAACCAGCGGTAAGTCAAAATCCTCCACATTGTGGAGAAGGCTCGAGCCTCGATATAATGAGTTTTAATATATAACGATATTTAATACCAGTAGCATGACGTGACTGCTGGTTGATGTCACGATTTTGATCCTAATTACCTAACTTTTACCCTAATTATATTAATAGATGCATTTTTTTAGGGGGGGGGTGTGTTGCGGTCGGCGCCCTCCTCGCACCACTCCGTCCGGGGCGACAGAGGGGCGTAAGCATGCACACCCACAACCCACCCACGATGCACGTCGCCTTCGTCGTTGGGCCGACCACCGGAGCAGGGTTACTTGTCATCAGTGGTCGGCCCGACGGAATATGGGGTACCCTCCCATCGACCGACGTCCCCCCCCTCAGGGAGGACATCGGTATTTCCTCACGCGGTCGGCCTCTCGGCGGGTGACGGACTAATTCCCCGGTCACGTCACCCGCGGCCTCGGCTAGGGCGGCATGCGGCGCAGGTATTCGCGCCTACGCCGCCCCAATATTAATAGATGCATGAGCATGACTCGGTTAAATTTCGACTTTAAAACAGTTTTATAATTTACTTAGTGAGAAAATCTCACTAAACACTATATAACAAATTTTGAAAGTAAAGACCTTGCATCATCATTATCATTTCAACTCATATAGGTCCCAACTGTTGGGTTCGGGCTCCTACACAATGGGATAGGAGCTGAAAAAGGCAAAGGAAGAAGTGAAGTTTCTCTAGAACGAATACAGAACATTTTGTGCAGAATAACCATTTTGTTTTTGATAAAACATAATTACTCTGCCTGCGAGAGAGCGATGTTTGCTCAAGTCTAGTTTTAATTCGGTTTTAAATTTTCTTATTAGTTTAAGGTCATGATAAACCTCAAGCTACGTAAACATATTTAATAATTAAAATTAAAATTTATAATCTTTATAGAGGGATTCGCCAGGTTTGAACTAACTTTTCAACTATTTCAGATACAGTCGTCGTAAAATCTTATAATCTGTAACAAAAGTTAGTTGTGTACTATGCCCTTTTCGCTACTATGCCTAAACGCTCACCGAGGTGAAGGAATCGGTATCACAGATCAATCCAAAGGTGATAAAGAGGGGATACGGTAGATTATGGGGTCGCACGCCGCCCTATTGTCACCCGTTGGGCGGTGTGTGTTCAGGCAAAAAAATCGCAAATGTTATTGCTATGTGTTAGCAGCCTTGCATACTCGTCTCATTACTTGCCCTCATTCCACGCTACGTGGGGTCGGTAGGATCCTATTATCCATACCTGTATCCTCTTTCACACAATTTCTCTATCTCTTTTAGTCTCCTACAATACTTATGTCCACCCATATTCATATTGATAACCTCTCTTATCATATGCCTATAAAACCGTCCTCATTGTATATCTATACCATGGAAATCTCACTCTCTTATTTTTTCTAATACTAATGATACTTTCAAACTTACTCTAACAGCATACTATCCACCATGCATACTACCTATACATACTACCCTAAAATTACTCATGGGTGATAAAAATTCACACACACACTGACTTAATTTACCTAGTACTTGACACAACGTATACATTGTTATTTAAACTTGTTCCACCTGTATTAGAAGAATATCAGTTCTGTATCAGTATGAGTTAGAATATGTCCAGGAGAACTATCCAAGTCGGCCCAATGGCCATGGGGAGGGAATACTGTAGGTTTAGGGGCTACACGCTGCTCATCCGTCACCCCACATATATTGGGCGGAGTGTGTCCAGACCATAGCCTACCACAAAAGAAAGAACGACGATTATATCAACTACAAGACTTACCCACCATAATTGACAGTAATACCTATATCTTAATATGTATAATCCTTCTGTACATGTTACTTAACTCTTCCTAAACGTCTGAATCGATTTGGTAGAAATTTTTTGTGTATATTTTTATAGGTTTGTGGATAATTTGAAAATTCCACCCGGTAGGTGGCACTGCTGTCGGTATATTACAAAATTTGACTTGACGTACAATTGGCATGACAAAATATTATACATAGTGGGGCGCTGTATTGCGGGACAGGCAGAACTGTGCCGGGTACGCTATTGTAAAAATATTTTTATATAATTCTTAACATTAAAATCCCCAAAGCATTAATATTTATTTATTTAAGACAACACTCTGCACTAAGGAAATAATCCTTGTATTGCGGGGGACTTTACAAACATATAATTAACGGACACAAATTACATCCAGACTCAGAACAACAATTTGTGGATCGCACAAAGTGTTGTCCCGCGTGGGATTCGAACCCCCGACACTGGCGCTGTAGGTCGCTATCTTAACCACTACGCCATCTGTGCAGTCGTAATAATTTTAATTCAATGCATAATTACATAAAAAAAAATTGTGTTGTCAAAATTGAGACAAAATCAAGTCAAACTTATAACTCAATTTCAACCTTTACTTAAATATAAGCCTTCCTTGTCAGATTTGCATACCACATGACGCGATTTTAGGTATAAAATTTGAAAAACTTCAAGAGATGATACGCCGCCAGTAATATTGCGATTGGAACATTACGAGCAATATGCCAGGGTAAGGTGTGTCACAAGAAATTTTATAACCGTCAAACGATGTGTATGTGCACGGTTGGAAAGAAGTTACGTCGATAAAAAAACCATTGTCGACACCGGGCCGTTTAAGGGCTTCGCAAATGACGGGAGGAGTGCGATAAAAACTGAAGACAACCATCTTCGTAGCGTTGAACGACAAAGAAATGCTATGTTAGGTTGAGACCTCGACAAGCGTGAAATTTGATTGGCGGCTACAAAGTAAGTATTGTTCAGACACTGTCGCATAAGGTCAAGTCTGGGTTTTCTTTTTATTTTTTAGTATTTAATATAAGAAAACCTTTAACCTTTTCATTTTAACACTTAGTTTCTTCAGTCTTTTTGATAGCTATAATCATATTATCAGTTTCAGAATAGCGTAACTCTGTTTAATAATTATGAGAGTTCGTATTTATTTTTGACATGTAAATCATAATTGTAGTGACGGAATAAGAATACCACTCCCTACCTTACCCGTGGATGTTGTAAAAGACGACTAAGGGATATAGTAAGTATATAACATCTGTGCAAAAGAAGGAAAACTCGAGCATGGTATATATATAACAACATATGTAGTAAGGTCAATTTCTCTCCTATTATAGAGGAGGCACAAGCCCAGCAGTGGGCAGTATATGAGCCAAGATGACAATTCATATTTACTAGATTTACCACTTGCAGAATATCTGAACTATAACTTCAAACTACGAGTACATCTTCAATGAATCTGTTGTCCATTACCTGAAGCAATATAAAAAAGTTTATTAGCTTTATAAGGGAGAAGACATTCTTGACTACAACTATGAATAGATTATTATATTAAAGAAAGACAAATCTATACCAATAAATAAAATTGGAGTATCTGTTTGTAATGTCAAAATACTAGGCTTTTTTCATGCTCAGACGGTTATTTTCACTATACACATGCCTAAAAATCACTTTATATTTTTTTTGTCTGTCTGTTTGTTCCGGGTAATCTTCAAAACAGCTGGACTGATTTAAAAATTCTTTCACCAATGGAAAGCTATCAGGGAGTAAACTAGGCTATATTTTATCCCGGTATTCCCACGGGAACGGGCACTACGCGGGTAAAACGACTAAAACCGAAGCAAAGCGAGGGCGGATTGCTAGTCTTCAATAAATCTGTTGTCCATTACCTGAAGCAATATAAAAAAGTTTATTAGCTTTATAAGGGAGAAGACATTCTTGACTACAGAAATGAATAGATTATCATATTAAAGAAAGACAAATTTGTTAATTAATAATTTAAATTAATATTTCTGCTACACAATTTTCTTTTAATTATATATAGCCTGTATTACAACTAATAACTAATATAATAAGTACAAATATCTATTAGACATTGTCATCATAATTATGATTGTTGGACATTCAGTTCGACCAGTCATTTTATTCGTAAACAAAAGTGTATAAGCGTTTGTATGTGTGTATGTAGCTGTTGCGTTGTAGTGTGTGTGATGCATTTTTAATGAATTTAATATATTTCTAATCCATTATTATATCAAATTTTAGTTTTCTGCACTTCTCCTCAATATATTCTTCATCTGTGCCAAATTTCATATTTAACCAACTGCATGATTTTCGGAAAAAGGGGTACAAATTTTTTTTTTGCTTCACGTATTAATATATAGATATTTCATCACCATTTTCAATTTCACCATCTACTGCCGAACGCAGAGCTCTCTTGTATAATATAGCACGGTAATTCTTTGAGTGAGGTTGTTGCCGTAATTGCCTTGTTGACGAGTGGGTTGGCGATTGAAATAGGACGTTACACGTTTAAAAGGAAAACGTCGCAGTCGATTCTCCTATACACAGTGCCAGATAACGTGGCAAAAGACGACCTTCACCTACCTTCACCACGATATCTTAAAATGCAAAAAAATCTATCGCTTACCATACAAATCTATCGAAAAGTTGTATCGCAAAATTCTCTTGGTAGAGGCCTACAAGGAAGCAACATTACAAACAGCACAACTCAAAATTTTACGAAATCTAGTAAAATTACCATAGCAAATATATGTTTTTAATATCCTATAATCATGTATTTCATTGTTTTAAAATACCAGATTAACCTGTAACTGGTGACATTTCATTATTTTATAAATAATATCATTGATAACAATGCCAAATTACTTTCAAATGTCTGAAAATCAAAAGTTTTTAAGTAACATTAAAATTAAAGTACCGAAAATATTTATATAAATTCAATATAATATAGATCCTATAATTAAATACGTAATTAGCTTTGAAGAATTATGTAACGCCCAGAAAATGCCAAGTTTTAAGTTATGACACATTTCTTTCAACTCATTTTACCGTCAGGTGTAATAAACCTGAGGCGGAGATGCTCGCCGAACTATATCGGCGGGTGACGGGGGTGCGAGCGGAGGGCGGTGTGGTCTCGTTAAGGGATCTCACCGCCTGGCGCGTCGACGCCCGCCGAGACGTCATCGCCCGTTGGGCAGTCCGGCTGGAGAGGCCTCGGTTCGGGATGCGAACCGTGGAGGCCTTCCGGCCGGTGCTGATGCAGTGGTTGGAGAGGCGGCACGGGGTGCCCTCCTTCCGACTGGTGCAGGTTTTGACAGGGCATGGGTGCTTCGCCAAATACCTGCACAAGGTCGTTAGGAGGGAGAATACACCGTCCTGCCACCACTGTGATTGCGACGAGGACACGGCGCGCCATACGCTCGAGGCCTGCGGGGCTTGGGCAGTGCAGCGCTGTGAATTCGTCGCAATCATCGGTACGGACCTGACGCTGCCGGCTATCGCTAGGACGATGGTCGACAGCGTCGGGAATTGGGACGCGGTCGCAGCCTTCTGCGAGACAATGATCTCGCGGAAGGAGGCGGCGGATCGCCTGCGTGAGGAGCGCAGCCTCGATGAGGAGATCCGCCGCCGGCGACTGGGGCGGCGCAGGCGCAACTATCTGCGCCTCATGCCGCCCTAGCCGAGGCCGCGGGTGACGTGACCGGGGATTAGTCCGTCACCCGCCGAGAGGCCGACCGCGTGAGGAAAGACCGACGTCCTCCCCGAGGGGAGGACGTCGGTCGATGGGAGGGTACCCCAATAGGGGGTATTCCGTCAGGCCGACCACTGACGACAAGTTAACGCTGCTCCAGTGGTCGGCCCAACGACGAAGGCGACGTGGTTTTCGGGTGGGTCGCGGGAGTTGCGTGCTTAAGCCCCTCTGTCGCCCCGGACGGAGTGGTGCGGAGGCGCGCCGACCGCGGCCCACCCACAAAAAAAAAAAAACAAAAAAGGTGTAATAAACCTAAAGGATCGCACAAGTAGATGCAAGATTTTAGGTTATGTGTATGAAACATAAAACCTTTTCTTAACTGATTTTAGCGTCAGGTGTACGAGATCAGTAGCGTCGTGTGGCCCAGTCGCCATTTTGTTTGACATTCAGTGTGGAGCACGTAAAATATATTGAAAAAAAAATGATGGGCCTCGATGACAATATATACCGAAAGATTGATGCATTCATAATACATGTATCAGACAGTAGTGATAGTAATAGTAGTGGAAGTGACAGCTCAGAACTATAGCTTTTTGTAAAGTTATAAATAAATTATTTTATAAATAGTAATTTTACCTCACCTTAGGTATTTAACAAAAAGTTAGCCTTAAGATAGGTTAGCTATCAGTTTCATGCTAGGGCAGTGGTAAGGTAGGTAACGTGTATGTATGCTTTATTATTGCACGTGTAGGTGTTTAATAATTTCTTAATTAAAATTCTAAACAAATTACACGCCGGCATAAATGTTTGTAACCTCTGTACTGTCTAGCCATCTTCACCACGATATTACACATATTCACAACGATAAGACGGTTTGTAAGGAAAGCGATAGAATTAGCGATAAATTACTTGGATTTGATGATATCGTGGTGAAGGTCGCCAAATGACCTCTTTTGCCATGCTATTTGGCAAACACTATAGTAATCCCTCAGTTGATTTTTATAACTCCCACGACTAAGTAGGAGGTGGAACTATAATCTTATACCATCGCCATATACATTAATACTTAAGGCTAAATTAATTATATCGAAAAAATAAGTTTTCCTTGTGGTGACTGAGGAAGAATACAATTCACCCACTCCCATTTTAGCCCGTGGGTGTCACAAAAGACGACCAAGGGATATAATATTCTATAAGAGAACTAAAACTTAAAATAAAATCCTATACGAACTCGACTGACCAGCGTGGTGTTATAAATCAATTTCCCTCCTATTGTGAGCTGTTGATGATGATGAAAAGAAGTAGAGGAAAGAGATTTATTATTAATAAAAAAAATATAAATTAATCAATTTTTAAAATATTTCTTCGATCATCATTATCCCTAATTTGTTTAAGTAATTGGGTTGTATAAATCTTATTCTTACTTTGATCGCCTTTGGAATTTATCGTTTCATTAAGAAATTCTTCGGTCAAAGAAATTTCGTAAATTAGACAGGGCGTCTGTCGAAATAGCTATCAGTAAAAATAAAACCATTCCAAAACGTACACATATATAGGTACATAGGTAATAGAATATTGGCAAGACAAAATCCCTCAAGAGAAATGTACAGTATTTAATTCTGAGATAAATCTATGATTTTGATCAGGACTCGGAACTGTAAAGTTTTCGTAATTGTATGTACATATTTCATAACAAATTCCATTGTTTTAAACAGTGAAGGAAAACATCGTGAAATCATTTGCATGTTAGATTTTCTCGACGCGGTGTCTGAGTTTGGGCTTGAATTTTAAACATTTTTGTTAGCCGGTATCTTCACAAATTTGTAACATTAGTAATAAATTATTATTTATCATTATTTGCACTTATTCGCAATTACCACCAGATTTTTTTTTATTGCAAACTGTGGCAAATAAGCACAAAGTACGATGAGGTAAGTGGTAAGTGTTGCTGCTGCTCATAGATATTGGACTGGGCCGCAGCCTACCATGAAGAAAATGAAAGCAGTATGAATGCGTGCAATGAAGTTCGGTGAAACTAAAGACATCATCAAAACTTCCTACACGCAAACACCCTCAGAAAGTTGTGCTTCCGGCTCTCTCGCTCATCGAACGAAGCGCAGTAACAAATTCCTACTACACACGTGAATTTTCTGCGAGAGTGTGGTACTACCCCGGGCGGACCGGCCCGCGACTGTAGAAAGACAACTGTCAACAGTGTGCTCCTACCACTAATGGAGTGCATGTCAACGGAGTATAATGTTTTAGTAAGCCCTTGATTGACAATAATTGACAATCATATTTTAATTTGACAATATGTAAAGTGCCATATGTACTTAAGGGACTTATGAAGAATAAAAGATTTGATTCAAATGGTAATAATCCATGTGGTGATGGATTAAGAATATAGTATATCACCGTTTCTTTGGTGCTCAAAAGTCTCAAAAAGGACAGGTACTATCACAGAAGATGCGTCACGTTTAATAAGTAGTAGAAAATTATGGCGAGATCAAGAACTTTGTCTATCCATTATATCATATGGTATAGGTATATAATAGAAGACTTCAGCTTTTTCTTAAAATTATCTGATCGCTCATACCCACATATCCCACTGCTGGGCTTGAGCCACCTCCACAATGGGAGGGAAATTGAGATGAGAATTCTTTCAACTTACCATGATTTGCAATGTTAGAAACCTGGCAGGCATTGCTTTTTTATAGTCTTTATTCCTGAATAGACAGACTATATTGAAACAGGTATTTCGCGTTAAATTTTAAATCTCATTCAATATCGACTTATTGCTTTGTACCTATCAAGTACACAAATTTAAACTTTTCAGACACTACTCGATCCAAATTATAAACACAAAACTTGACGAATAGTAATTGTAAAAATACAGTAGGCTTAAAACTAGGTTAATTTAAAATCGCTACAACTGTTGCGTGACTTGTCAAATGATCGGTAGTTGTCACGTCTTTAGTCATCCTACATCCTTTACTAGTAAAATGAGAAATAGTTTTGAAACTAATTAGTTTAAACCAAACCGTTCGATTTGTCATTGCTTTGCAAGTTCATGGCAAAGGCGTTGTCTGCGTCCATTATGTAAATGAAGGCTCTGGCAGACCGACGGCGTGAACTACATATTTAACCAATCTATTCAGAGCCCGACCGGGTGATAGCAGGATTGAACTACACCTTTGAATTAGTGCGGTGAGTACACAAAATGGTAAGCCTACCAGAGTGAATGCTAAAATAGTTTTTACCTTTTTGAATATGAAACACATTTAAAGGTGAATTAAATTGAAAGTATTATTCGAATAACGTTCTGCATTGAAATTAAAGAATTAGTACCGGTGGTTTGTAAGTCAAGAGGTTGTAATATGTCTAGTTATGAGGCTATAAACCACCCTTGTCTATCGTCCTGAGCGGTTGGGTGATTAGTGGGCGTGGTGTGGCTAATACATACCTAGCCAAAAAACAAATAAGAAAAGGAGTAACGTTCGGTATTAAAATACATTTAATTACGAAAGCGTAGTAATTTTTTATTTGCTAACAGATGCAAATGGGTCACTAGCATATGTAATGAATATCTACACTTCTTCAATTATTTGGGTGTTAAACTCTGAGATGCGGTGTGCACCTTTCATAAAGGATTTTAAAACCATTGAACGGTTGACGGATAGCATGTGAACATACTTTGTATATATGTCTTGTGACTTTCGCAATATCGTCAATCTACCCTGGGGTTCCGCTCTACACAGCGTCGTTTGTTTTCTTATCCAACGTTTGTTAAATATCGAGCGTTTGTAATTTCAATGTAATAATCCTTCGAGATATGTACATTAATATTCATTTAAGTATGCCCGTGCTTCGGATTTTATCCTTTTATTATTTTTAGTAATACTTTAAGGTGCTGTGTGGTAGCGGCTTCGAATACTACCAACCCTTGCTTTGCCCGTGGGTGTCGTAAAAGACGACTAAGAGCCCTAGATTGACCCGGACCAACTCCATCTGGTACCATTTGGGTCAACGATTACATTCCCAAGGAGGGTTGACGTCAGGCAGGCGGCCGGTCATAAAAGTCATTGCCGAAACTTTTTGCAATATGTCAAAACAGATGACATATTGCGTCGACCCCAAGTAATTGGGATAAGAGCAAGATGATGAGTAATACTTTAAGGCTGTATTCAATTTTATGCCCAATTCTTCTTCTCATACAGTGCATTGTGTCGTTACTTCCGTCATTTGATATCGTAGACAGAATAGTGATAACGTATTTTTAGGAAAATGAGCGCAGAAAAGTTTATATATATGCATAATAGTGACTTAGTTATTAACCACCAGTAACTAATCTAGTGTGGTTTGGATCCCCAAGCGGGACGAATTATGTGATCCACAAATAATATTTGATCAGTATAAGACCCACACAATAGATGTTCGTCTCAGCTTATACACGTCCCACTACTCGGCTTAACACTCCTCCCTAGTGGGAGAGAAATTGACCTACTATACCATACTGGTCAAACATGGGGCATGACAGATCCTATAACAATAGGGTTTTATTTCAATATTTCCTTCTCTTGCACAGACGTTATATGCATATTATATCTAAGATAGTAAGTGATGGATTGTATTCTTACTTGGTCACCACACGGAAAATATTAGATGTTTTCTCAACAAATTACTCCTAAAAATTAAGCAATTTGAAACCATTAACTTTATTTCGTAGAATCATATTAGGCAATACTAAGTTAGATGGAGGGAATGTTGATACAAGTAATGGTTGTATATAATGACGATCAAGGTTGATATCATATGTACGCTGTATGTGTATATTTGGTCCCCAGGGCGCGGCTGTCGGTCCTCAATAACGACGAGTGTCGACACGACCCGACAAGTGTTTTGATACTATCGCGCTAATGTGTTTCTGTATAATCGATACCGACATACGAAAGTCGATTTTTATTGCTCCATATAATCATCTTGGACGGGTGCATGTGGCCATCGCTTTATACATATATGAGTATATAAAAAAAAAACCATAAATCTATAAACTTGTTTTGAAGTACCAATTTTGTTGCTAAGAAGTTAAAATTATAGTTATTTTTAATTATTTTTTGCAGTATACGTATATAATTACTATAATACCTATACCAGCATATCACGGATAAAAGGCAATTGTCGCTGATGAATTTCAATAATACCAGGTACAGCGAAGTCACTGTACTTATTGTAACAGCGAAAGCAAGGAATGAAGATAGGAAAGGAGGAAGGGAGTTTGGGCCTCCTACTATCTCGCTCTTGAATAAGCGAATCATAGTAGCGAATTGCTATTATTTGTTAGGCATGAACTTCCTCCCTAATTTGAGGGTATTTGATCTATATAATGCTCAAACGGATTGAAATAGGCTTATATCTCCAATTTGTCGTAACCAACCTTAAATTTATCGACTTATATCCCATATCCCTTAATAAAATCCTACGACATCCACATACAAAAAGTTATATCCTGATGGATGGATTCTTGATAGGATGTGTAACTATCCCTTTGCTAGAACATCAGAAAAGCGGCCAGCAGCACTGTCTTAGGAAACATATACAGTAATACCCCGGCTTACGCTACCCCATTTTACGCGAATTCGGAGATACGCGGTTTTTTTATTTATGCGCTCCGACCTTAGATTTACTTTAATTATTCAGAAAATGTCAATTATTTTTCATTTAATATTTAATTAATAACATTATTTAAAACTTCTTTGAACAAGTTCCAAATAAACATTTTTTTGTAGGTACATATTTAATTTAAGTAAAATTAAACCTCGACTTACACGATTATCGCTCGGTCCCACCTATCGCGTAAGTCCGGGGTATTACTGTAACACTAACTGCGTTTACATACCCGTCTGCCAAGCGTGGCGATTATTGACGTAAAAGAATAAGTTTGAACTACATAGCCTGAAGTAAGGTACGCTGAAATGGTAAAGGCAGACCACATCGCTTGTGTGACAACCGTTGGCAGAGAATGCTTTTGGAGTAGTCATCACGTATTGTATGTTGGGTACAGGTAGCACAGGATATGTGGTGTTCTGTGGTTGAATTCTACATTCTGCAGTGAATATTAAAAGGCTGATAGATGGATGATTGATGCCAAAGATGACCTAATATCTATTAAAACTTAGCTAATATGTGACAATTATCAATTTTTCTTTTCGCATTTATAAACCTT
The DNA here is from genome assembly GCA_032191425.1 of Lymantria dispar. Lineage (NCBI taxonomy): Eukaryota > Metazoa > Arthropoda > Insecta > Lepidoptera > Erebidae > Lymantria > Lymantria dispar. The sequence goes on along the minus strand of CM063444.1, from coordinate 23,993,402 downwards.
GGAATAATAAAGGATAAAATAAATAACGCTGTAAAAATAACGTTGTTATTAATTAGATGTGCCTTCAAGGTAAATATCAGGCCGCTTTTCTGTTTATCTTACAGCAGTATTTGTCTTTCGCTATTTACAAATACCACACATTCGGGGCTCTGAGTGACATTCTACATAAGTGCGAGATAATATGTCATGTTGAGTGATTTCTTTATTTGCGATATACGAATCTCTTAGACAATATTATAATAAAAATATGGAAAAACAGTGCCGATCTTTCAGTTGTCCTTATACGTTAAAATGTTAGTGTTAACCTAGCAATTTAAGCCTGCAATATTAGGAGATATTGCTTCGCGTTCAAGTTCCGGACTGGGCAATATTTTATGGAGTTTTTCTGAGAGAAAAATAGACAAGTTGCTCCTTATATAGACAGGTACATGCTAGCATAGCGGTTTTAAAGCTTACCCAGAAGAAATACAGGTGGACAGACAAAAAAAATCTATTTCGACATTACAAATAGACACTTCAATTTTATTTATTTGTATAGATAATAATCTATTAATAATATAACAGTCAGGAACTTACATATCATCAGCCACAAAAATAAAACCCAAATAAAATATTTTTATTAAGTTTTGTGCCTGACATTTTATTTTAATCTACGTTATACCAGTATCTGTCAAAGTAAGTGATCGGACTAATAAAAGTAGCAAAACCATTTTAGTAATCTACTCTCGATTGCGTCAGTATTGAGTAGCTAGCTAAAAGATTAAAGTATCCACACCTCTTGTTTGTTTAATACAAGATAAATTAATTGGTGATGACTGATAAATAACCGCCATAAAAGTTTTCCCTGTAGCTCGTTTCACAGATATTTAGTAAAATAAAATTGAAAAGAATCTTTTACTATAGTTTATATCTATTCTATATAATTATACATACAACATAAATAACATGGTTATAATGTATTTATTAGTTTGTTGTCGAGTTAATACACTGTGTCGTCACGTCCTATCTTGCCTCGGAATTCATAAAAGCTAATATTTGTAAAGAAGTTCTTATGTTTCAACGCTCTATTCTCAGCAATTACGTACTACTATTAATATTACTAGTCCAATTTAAGTAAAAATAGCCTAGAGCAAGCTATTTTTTTTAATTAACTTGAATAAAGGACAAGGTATCAATTCGTCGCAGGGTGTTATTTTTTTTAAAGATCGACTTAAGACTGCTTATACTGGCTAATTGTTTTTCTTTTTTATTTTTAATAATAATTATTTCAAATACTGTTCAAATTCGTAGATGTTCATTTATTCTTACTAAAGCGTATTATTATAAAGTTTCATATTACATCATTCTTCGTATAGCGGGCTAACAATACTCTCCATTTTCAATATTTCAGAGACCTTATTTTGAAAAATACTGAGACACGTACAAATACACAACAATCCAAAGGGTTATAAAACTAGAAATATTATTGCACAATAAATACTTAAATATTTTTATTTCACACGCATTTCGGGGAAGGAAAAATAATTTTATTCTCAGACTTTCTGTTTCTTCTATTTAAATATTTAATATTTTCCTTCTTCGGTATTAATCTAATAACACTTCTTTTTACGATAAGAGACGCGAGCGTTCCTTGTATGTTTATTTATTGACACGTGCACTTATTGCCTTATACTTAACGTTATTAATAAAGTCAATATGAATTAAATTTAATAGAATTTTTCAATATAGTGATGTCTTATTAGGTACCAAATAACTGCTATATTAATATTCAATGGGAGGTGCCGTGCGCTGCATATATCGAAGTAAACTAAACATAATGATTAAACAGCGAATACCAGTGATTAAAGATAAATTAGTTGCAAAAAAAATATGTATTTGGATTCTTCTAACATAAACTATTATTTTTTGGCTCGATATTGAGAACATTCAGAGTGCGAAGGAGATAGTTTAGATTAAACGTTTTTATTTATCCTGCCTGCTCGTCTTTTCTTTAGTTCTCTCATCTTTAGTTCTGATAATAATACAGTTTTCTGAATTTAGAATCATTGTAACATTAAAATGGCGTCTGCCACAAAATGGCGGATTGCACAACCCCCTAAATATGGGTCCCAAATGACTAGTGATGCCTTTCGGCTTGTTGCTAGTAAAGTCTTTTGACCTGACCAGTATTTAGAATACTGTATACAACGATAAATAAAATTAAAACTAAACATTTCGCTAATTTTATTTGTAATAAAATTAGCGAAATGTTTTTTTTTAGCCAAACGCCCTGTCGTAATCTGAATATATAGTAATAATATGAGCAGTTCTATTTTTTATCTGATTAAAGCGCTAGATTGGTATGTTGACTGGTACATAAGATCTACCTAATTATTGATTAGCGCGTACGTTAGTACTGTGTCCCAAATATTATTTACACATTATACAACCATCGAACCAGCAACCTAGGCCCAATTATGTAAGAATATACGCAAAAAAGAGATTGCTGTGGGATTTAATACATAAGGTTTTATATAAAAATATAGTCTGCAAGTATTTACCCGAAATGCTTTCATAAATTTCCTTCGTTGAAAAGTAAATAAAATATTTCACAAGGGTTACTCCCGCAGGATACTAAGCCCTTGTTACGTTTATTTGATAAAAAATATGTAACTTTCCAAAATCCGAAAACTATAATGTAATAAACAATATAATTTCGTATATCTCTTATAAGTTTTGTATCAAGGGATCACGTAATCAGATTGACGCCAGTAAATTACGTTTGCGAACATAATGCTGGGGGCGTGTTGTTTGTGAGGTCAACATAACCATGTATTTATTAACAAATATTATACTGATAGGTATATATTTGTATGCCTATATGTGCCCGTTCGGCATATGCATCTAGAACAATTTAAAGGCTTTTTATCTTTCGACAATTATTTGAGATAGATCATTATTTATCGCAGTAGGACTAATTTCTTCTTCTCTAACTACCAGGAGAAAATAAGCAGCGGTGACACATAGTATTCTTAAACCGCCATCATAGATGGAATGTAAGTTCGCTATGTATATCTTTGCTCATAAATTCAATAAAAGATATTAATATCGAGATCCTCGCATTTTAAATACTTTATTGATCGACGAGAAAGCTAATATTAAACGAAACAGACGAAGCCTTTCGTCCCCAAGTTAATTAAAAGCAAGTACAAAGTCACAAAAATAATGAGTTTAAAGCGAAACATGCAATAACGTTCGTAATATTTTCCTGAATTTATTTTACAGACGCAGAAATTTAATTTAGATATTTGAGAAAATTATTGCAGCGAATATCAATTCTTAAATATTATAATGCGAAAATGAATTTATTTTATTCAGACGATTTCAAGCCTTAACATCAGAGTTTATATGTAGGTATCAGAGAGTAAAGAGAAGATATTTTTTTCTGAAAACTGTGCCAGATAGATAGAAAAATGATAGACAACATCTATGTTAAGGTTTGTACAGCCGCGCACATACTGTTAAGAGTGTACTGGTAAATGTCACGTACATCCGTTTGCATAGTGTTGTTTAAGCGGTTGTTATATGAAAAATATAAAAATGCAACTAATTGTAAAGTGTTTAATTTATTACTTACTATGTCGACTTTAAGCGTGACTTAATAGTATAACAAAACTTGAATTTAAATTATTTACATTGGAACGAATACATATAACCTATAATGACATTTTAAACGTCTTTTATTAAGTATATAAAAGGATGCGGAAAGATATAAAAAAATTGACTTCATGTCATCAATTATTACTTTTTATTTTCATTCTATTTGTTTTTTAACTTCATCCCGGCTCATTAACGTGACTCTATTGGCTTAGAGCTTCCTCCACAATATAAGAGCAACAGACCTAGATAATGCTGGTCAGGTTGGTATAGGATTTTATTTCAAGTTTTCTCTTGCATAGTTGTTATTAGTGTATTATAGCCCTTAGTCGTTTTTCACGGCATTCAGGGGCAAAACAGGAGGTGGCGAATTGTATTCTTACTCCGTCACCACAAGGAAAAATCTATATACAAAAATTTCAAAGAGTTATTCCCTTAGAATAATAACGTATAGAAGGTAAGTTCGCACACAAAAAGTGAAGCATTTCAATTGGAGCCTAATGGAGCTTATGCCGGAACCGGTCCGTAATGTACAAGATCACTATACTACACGTACGTACGTACGCAACTCTTAAAAAATAAATAGGTCATTATGACGATTTGTGCATTCAAATGGTGTCACAACACATTTGAAGAACATAAAAAGATTTTTAACATTACTTTTAAAAGTATTCCGACGATTTATATTAATAAAAACAAAATTTGCTTTCATAATTTGTATAGTGGTGTGGATGTGTACGTGTGTAATCGTCGGCGTGCATGTAGTATTTTTATACTCATGTTTCGATCGTTCGAAGTACCGACACTATCCTTCTATACGTTATTATTCTAAGGTTATTCCGTTGTATTTACAAAAATCTCATAAATTTATTAATTTTATCTTAGTCTGTAACTATCGTTCAGCGTATAATGATTCCAATACTTGTATAAAAAAAATACCATAAAATATGTTATCACTGTGGTGAAGAACTAAGCATGCAGTGGTCACCACCCCTTCCTTTTTTGTGGTTATCGTAAAAATGAATTAAGAGATTATAATATTATCCCTACAAAACCCTAGCCAGCGTGATTCATTAAACTAATTTTATCCACATTTTTGGTGGGCTATGGTCGGCGCAAACGCCGTCCGCTCAGTCCTATGTGACGAAGGGTGGCGCGATGCCCCATAACCCACCCTATCTCTTGTCCCACTACCGGCACCGAGTTCCTTATCCTCCGTGCCGACTACTTGTCTTCCGTGGCCGGCATTATCCACATCCAGAAAAGCCACAGCCCGTATTTAACAATGGGATGTAAATATGCTAAGAGAAACAAAACATATTGAATTCTTGTATCTATATGTTATCATAGCAATAACTTTTATGAATGTTTGATTGAAAAAACTAAAATAGCTGTTACATATTATAGAAAATCTCGAGCAACATCTGTGCAAATTTATTCATAATACGCGCGTTATAACGAGCCCAAATGTAAACCACACTCAGTACCACGCAACGTAAGCCTATCGTTTGCCATGCTAATTGGCCGGATAAGCTGCCAACACGTACCAACCTACCTAATTAGAAATCCAAGGGAAAATAGTGGTTTTGCAGCGTATAATAAAACAGCGCCAAGTTTAGAATTTTTCAAACTTTATATCGACGTAAAACGGTGTCATAGCGTACCATGACATAGCTATCATAAAATGGTTTTTATTGTTATTATTTTTATAAGTTTATTCTAAACAATTTATTACTAAAGTTGACATCCACATTTAAAATATGACATTGTACTGTTTTTCTCAATAATAAATATCATAATTCTCTACCGTTGTAATTCAAAATATAATTTCCGTGTAAATTTAATTTACCTTCTAATCATCATTAACTTCTAATCATCTTTAGTAGGTACTATAATTTTTAGGGTCTCGTACCCAAAGGGTAAAAACGGGACCCTATTACTAAGACTTCGCTGTCTGTTCGTCCGTATGTCTGTCACCAGGCTGTATCTCAAGAACCGCGATAGCTAGACAGTTATAATTTTCACAAATTATGTATTTCTGTTGTCGCTATAACAACAAATACTAAAAAAATAAAATAAATCTTTAAGCTCCCATACAACAAACGTGATTTTTATAGATGATGGTACAGAACCCTACATGCGCGAATCCTGTATTATGCACGCAATTTTAAAATAAAATAGATTGCATGCCAGCTTCTGGCAAATCATATAAAAGCTTCCTTAAAAACCACCTAACTTATATCGTGACTCTGGCAAATAAATATTTTACTTACATACTTGATTTTATAATTATTCACAGCATTAGTTCTGTAATTTATATAGAACTAGCAACCCGCCCTCGCTTCACTTCGGTTTTAGTTCCCTTTCCCGTGGGAATACCGGGATAAAATATAGCCTAGTTTACTCCCTGATATTATAGCTTTCCATTGGTGAAAGAATTTTTGAAATCGGTCCAGGCGTTTTGAAGATTACCCGGAACAAACAGACAGATAGGCAGACAAAAAAATATAAAGTGTATTTTAGGCATATGTATAGTGCAAATAACCGTGTGAGCGTGAAAAAAACCTATTATTTTGACATTACAAACAGACACTCCAATTTTATTTATTGGTATAGATAAAGAGCTATTGAATTAGAGTCAGCTGTACTTTATACAGATAGATATAGGTCACCCAAGCTTTTCAAATAAGAGAAATTTAATTCAAAGTTTACAGTGTAACCAGTTAATGTGTTAGCATAATGAAAGCCGAGAGAGAAGTTGAAATAAAAAACAAAGCATAGAGTTATGCAAACCACTTCATACTCATCTACGTGTACTGGAAAAGTTTTCACACGCTCGCATCGCTAATGAAGTTTTTCGCAGCACCATCTACTTTGTATATATTTTATCACACGGTGAAGAGATTCCACTTGAATTAGTTTCGAAAATTATGAGATAGCGTTTTATTTTATAATTTTATATTTCTGTATTTTTAGCACGCTCTATTATTAGTTTTATCATCATCTCATCATCTCTGCTCATATATGCCCCACTGCTGGGTTCGAGTCTCTACCCCAACAGGAAGGATATTAATCTATTATACCACGCTGCTCAGATGGAATGGCATAGAGTTTTCTTTCGACTTTTACTATTCTTGTATACTTGTTAACTTAAGGTACTTGTTAACTGCATATAATATCCCTTAGTCGACTCTTATGAGATCCACAGGCAAGACAGGGAGTGATGAATTGTATTCTTACTCCGTTACCACCATCTCTCACAATTCGTAGACGTTATATGCATATTGTATTCCCTAGTCGTCTTCTACGATATCCACGGGCAAGATAGGGAGTGGTGAATTTTATATTCTTACTCCGTCATCACACAGATAATTATTTCATTTATTATAATTAGGGAATATTTATCTCATCTCATCATCCCAGCCTATACACGTCCTACTGTAGGGCTCGGGCCTCCTCCACTATGGAAGGAAAGTTGACGCTGTTCAGACGTGTTGGTATAGGGTTTTGTTTCAAGTTTTCCTTCTCTTGCATAAAAGGTGTATGCATATTTAATCCCTTAGTCGATTTTAATAACGTTAATATCCATACAAAGGTAAAAAGTACCTTTCGTTTAGAAAGTATGCACACGACCATCAATAATCAAAATGGCTACTGATATAAGACTTTAATGTAATTAAAATTTCAAGCCTGTCATTTACCAAAGTTTCGATTAAAGGTATTTCGAAGAAAGTTTGGCAGCTTATTCAGAGTGAAATTAATCATGAAATAATTTGAAAATGAAACAAGAGGCTAATCAAAATAAACTCTGTTATAACTTTTTCCGTTTGCTCATTTTGCACGCACGTTACTAAAAGTTTTTGTACAAAAGCTGTCACCATTCTTCCGGTGCCCAAATCGTAATAATCACGCTATATTCGAAAAAAACTTTTCCATTGTAAAGTTTGTTTATATTTAACATATATTTTCAATAGTGTAAATGTACCTTAGTTAAAACTAAATAATTTGTGCTTCTTTGTACATTTCTTGTAGAGCAATGGATAGTAAATCCATTTGGCCATTGAAGTATTTCAAGGCTTAGAAATTTTCGTGCTATCGAATCGTTTTCAACGATAAAGATAACGAGCCAAGTTAAATAGTTTTCAAGATATATTTGTAATAGAATACAAACCTGATGACAATTCAAAAACTACGTGTGAGTTTTCATAATCAGTCTTAAGGCATATATAGGCTCAGTTAAGTTTTGCCATATCCATACTACCTACTACACTTATATCATCATCTCAATCCAAACATGTACGTCCCTCTATGCCTATAGGGCTCATGCCTCCTCCATTATCGGTGGGAATTTGACCTACTATACCACGCGGGTCTGACGTATTGGCATAGGGTTTTATTTTGGGAGGGTACCCCAATAGTGGGTATTCCGTCGGGCCGACAACTGATGTCAAATAACCCTGCTCCGGTGGTCGGCCCAACGACGAAGGCGACGTGCATCGTGGGTGGGTTGCGGGAGTTGCGTGCTTATGCCCCTCTGTCGCCCCGGACGGAGTGGTGCGAGAGCGCGCCGACCGCAACCCAGCCCCAAAAAAAAAAAATAGGGTTTTTTATTTTGAGGTTTCCTTCTCTTGTATATCAATGTTATCTGGATATTATATCCCTTAATCGTCTTTTATGACACCCACGGGCCAAGAAAAGGGGTGGTGAATTGTATTCTTACTTTAACACCACACGGATATACCCCATATCGTAGAAAGATAATTATCCTGTTGTTCATTAGCTAATCAGGTGTTTCTATATTCTACTTTCTGCATTACACATGAGAGATTTGCAGTTTATTCTTCTAACCTCTACCTTTTAAACGTTTCTAATTTAGATGTGAGTCTGAAAGCAATTGCTGCGCCTCTACCTAGAAGTACCTACTCTGTCTCTGGTTTAAGCATAGAAATCATTATGGATTTTATCTTAAAGGAGTTCTAATGCAGTGTAGTGGAGTTGATTCTAATAAATAAAATATTTATTTTTTGTGGTTGTATTTAATTATTCGAGGTTAAACGCTATCAATGATCGAGGATCATCATCTTCATTACAGCTCTTATACGTCCCACTGCTGGGCTTGAGCCTCCTCTGTAATAGGAGGGAAATTGACCTACTCTACCATGCTGGTCAGACCTGTTGATATAGGGTTTTACTTCGAGTTTTCCTTCTCTTTCATAGATTTTAGATGCATATTTAATCCCTAAGTCCTCTTTTACGACACGCACAAGTAAGATAGAAGGGTGATGAATTGTATTCTTACACCTTCACCACACGATAAATAATTTTGTGATGATAACCAATAAAAAAATTATATCCTGTGGATAATAACATCACTATAAAGGGACTTTACTATTACTTAGTTATTTAATCGGCAAATTGAAGTGTTTCAAATTGCTGTAAAATCAATAAACCCAGAACACGTTATAGCTACTTATCTTCATCACCAATTAGTGGATTAGTAACCGAAATTGAGTCGAACGCTCGCTATTAAGACTTATATAGCTATACGTTTGTTGGTATTGCTTGTTGTTATATGATATTGAACTAACGAACGCTTGCGAGAACGTGCTCTATCTACAATACCGAACGTATCAATTAATAGCTATTTCAAAGCTAACTGTGACTAATTCGCTATGGATGAAACCGTCGTCAGAACCTTTACGTGTATGAAATACTTGAAGTAAAATCAATGTTGGTTTAGTTGAATAATTATAGATAGATGAAATGTTAGACTTTTGCCGGTGAATACGTCATAAGCTTAAAGTTATATTTTTGTATCCCGTCTCATTACAATTTATTTTAAAATATTTATGCGCATCGCAATTGCAAACAGCACGTTTTTGAATAAAATAATAATTCCTTTCACACAGATACCACAAACATTTTTGCGTTTATAATATTAATGTGATATGTATTTATAGTTTTTTGACTCACGCGATCCAGGAAGATTAGCGAAATGATGTGTCGCTGAGGGGAGATGCCCGTAAGGGTATACGCGAGCTACCCAATTGGCAGCAGTACCGATAGGACATCAAAGCCCGCCCGGGCCCGGTACCCTTTTAGGCACTCACCGGGCCCAGTAAGAATGGCCAGCTTTGTAAGATCATTCTTTCAGACTGAAAAATAATTGTTTTGCCGTATGCAAGTTAAAATATACTTTTTGTTTTATTATAATATATTTATAAAGCCACGTAACGCAACCAATTTTTACATTTGTTACATTTTGTTAGGTAAGACTATACAAGTTTGATTGTTTACAGTTGCAATACAGCCTAGCCTATAAGATTTCGCTATTTGCTTAATTAGTAAGAGTAACACTCACTAGTCTTAATAACCAAAGTTTAAGAAAAAACATAATACTTTACTTTTAGCATATAAGAATTTGTTTTGTTTATACCAAAGCTACTATAGTTAACTATCTAATCTAAGTTGTTATGACACGTTTAGTACTTTAAGCTGTGTTATTATTTTCTTATTTTAATACTATTTTTTCAAAGAGACACTATAAGGAGTAAAGAAAAATACCTGCTTGTTTAAACTTATAAAAATGAATAATTACTAATACTAATGTTACTTTTCCGTCCATTAGTAAAAGTAATACATAATTGAGTATTAAGTGTGATTTTGAAGCTTGAGTGAGACTGATTATTGTGATAACTGTTCATAAGCTAGTTTAAAATAAATATTGAATCATTGTCTCATTCCATTTATATATAGAAAATTTTCATAAAATACTTTAAAGGTTCCACCGCTATTACAACCCGGCCGGGCCCGGCGGACCCGGCCGGGATGGCGACGAATGCAACTGGGCCCGGCTGGGTTGAGAAACACACCGGGTTGCAATCTCTAGTTATGAGGCTATTCTGTAAGTAAGGCTGTTATGAGGTTATTCATCCAGAATGAAGCGGTGTAACGCTTCATTCTGGATGAATAAGTGGAGTAAGAGCTTATTGTAGACTGACGAAAAAATTGCTGCGATAGTGTTCTCCACTTCCACCTTTTTATGTAAATTTATCAATCTTAAAAAATATAGGGCATACATATTGTTATCTGTGGAGCAGATTATAAATCCCAGATATTTACTTTTACTTTTACTACTGCTCCTAAGAATTCCCTGATGATAAATTCAACTATAATTTTTGTCCAGGATTAAAAAATATTTAAGAATTGGCAGACTCAATTTATACCACTAAATCACCAACGCGCAAGGGAGCGTTCATAAAATAAGTGAGATGTTTAAGGGGGGGAGGCGGTCTAGTCAAATCTCATCTAATCTTACGTTGGAGAGAGGGGGTCTCGGCAAATATCACGCAATTTTTTTCCTGATTGAAACAAAAAAAAAATTATACTATTTTGGTCCATTTAATCCAGATTGTTACATGCTTCAATTTTTATTACACTTATAATTAAACTCTCAGCAATATTGATTACTAGTCTTAACTAGTCGTAAATAAAAGCACGAAGCAATTTTTTATCTTTTTACAATAACAATCCAACGCGTTTACGTAAGAAACCCACATTTTGAAAAATCTCACGTGAGATTGAGGGACGGGGGAGGGGGTTGAATAAAATCTCACGACATCTCACCATACAGAAAATTCAAAAAACATCTCACGTAATTTATGGACGCCCTCCAACGTGTGTGCTATGTATGCATAAAAGAAAGGCAGCCATAAACTATTTATTGGAAAGACCTGGGGTATGTAAACTAGACGATCACAAATTCTACTTACAGAAAAAATATGATAATATTCTTTGACGCTCAATTTATTTTTCAAACATGACATAATTACAATATTTTACATTCAAAACGTTTTTCTTAATAAATTTATAGATACATAGACTTCAATAAAAGCCTCTTAAATCATATTCTAATAAAAGTTGAACCAATTATTATGATGAAAGAAGTATGCGAAGTATAAACGGAGAAGTTTAATTGGAAATGTCTTGTAAAATTAAATAGTTGGCGCGTTAAGAACTTTAGCCAATTTTCTTCAGCAATTTGTGAACATCTTAGAATTCCATTTCCCGTATACTCCTACACAATAGGTAACTTAATTTTAGCAAATAAAACTTAAAGACTTATTAACCTCAAACAAAATGTAATGAAATTACATATTTCTAATATGTCATACAATATTTCAAGCGTTAGATATGTACATAAAATACATCTTTATTTTAGCTCATATACGTCCTAAAGTTGGACTCGAGCCTTCTCCACAAAAGTAGGAAAATTGAATTACTATACCTAGCTGGTCAGACATATTGGCATAGGGTTTCATTTTGAGTACTCCTTCTCTAGCATAGATGTTATATGCATTTAATCCCTGGTCGTACGTCACCCATGGACTAGAAAGGGGGTGGTGAATTGTAGGGGGTATTCCGTCGGGCCGACCACTGATGACAAGTTTTTTTTTTTTTTTTTTCGCTGTGGAAATGCAATTTACGCACTATCCCCCGCCGGTGTCAGACGAGGGGGAGTGTGGGACTCACCGGTTATGCTTCCGGAATACCCACTAAAACCACAGCGGTCCCTTCCGCGCTTTTACGGGGTGCCGGAAAGGTCGTCTTATGACATTCGATCCCCGACACCCCTACGCAAGGCTGTCTGGCCACGTCCTGTCGTCAATCAAAGCGGAAGGAGGAGATGCGCATATCGGCGCCTCCTCCTCCCTACTCGCCGCCGGCGGAGCGAGTCAGCGGACGCAAGTGCTTCGCGTTCCCGCTCCGCGGCCTCCTTCCTTGTGATGATCTCCTCGCAGAAAGAGGCCATCGACGTCCAGCACCTGTCGCTGTCCAGCATCTCTGAGATGATGGTCGACAGCGACAGGTTCATTCCTATGACCGCCGACAGGTCGTGGCGCTGAGGCCCCCAGGCGGGATATACTTCCAGTGTGTGGCGCGCATCATCATTTGGCGCGCCACACTCATGGCATCCAGGGGCCTCTTCTCATCCAATTCTGTGCAGGTACTTACCGAAGACCCCGTGTCCGGTAAGTACATGCGTCATCCTGAAGGTCAGGTTGCCGTGCCTTCGGTTCATCCAGCGGTGAAGGTGGGGCGCAATCGCCTCGACAGTCCCCCGCCCTGCTACGGGGGACTCCAATTCCTCTCTCCACCGCCGAATTACTGTCCTTTGGGCAGTTTCTCTTGCCCTTCTCATTCCCCTCGTGGCGTTAGGTTCGCCACTGGCTCGCGCCACTGCGCGGAATCGGTAGACTTCCGCAAGCGCCCTAGCCTGAAGTGGCCAGGGTGGATCGCCCGCCAACAGTGTGGCTGCGGTCCAAGACACCGTACAATATGCTCTTATAGTTCTCACCGCCATGGCTTTTTGCGCCTTTCGCAGAAAAGCCTAATTGGAGGCGGTGAGAGAGTCCGCCCAGATGAGGGCAACGTACAGTGCCATAGAGCGCAAGATGTTGGTGTATAAACGCCGACAGGACGATCCAGGACCTCCAGTGTTTGGCAGAAGCCTACTTAGCGCCGCGGCTACCTTGGTGAGCCGGGGGACGAGCTGGGCAAAGTGCGGCCCAAAGTTCCACTTATTGTCTAGGTGCAGACCCAATGACAAGTAACCCTGCTCCAGTGGTCGGCCCAACGACGAAGGCGACGTGGTGTTCGGGTGGGTTGCGGGAGTTGCGTGCTTAAGCCCCTCTGTCGCCCCGGACGGAGTGGTGCGGAGGCACGCCGACCGCAGCCCACCTCAAAAAAAAAAAAAGTCCAATTATACGGTACCCATTGGAAAGGAAATGATGATACATTATTCGGTTACCACACAGAAGATTACTTCAATAATTCAATAAAGTCAAAAATGCGATCTCAATGGTCGCATATTTGACGTGCGTAAATAAATGGTTAGAATCCCAGCTATGGTCAACCAGGTATTGTAACTCAGTGTTGCACTTAAATAATTCTTTTAGTTTAATTAAGTTATTCTTTGAAGCTTCACGTAATGACAAGCAGCAATGCACCCTTACTCGATGTTGTACCCTTAATCGATGTTTACGACTTTTGGGAAGGTGAGATATGGTGATACATAGTCTTTTTATTATATTTTGAACTCCTCAACCAGGAATATATACTGTGGAAAACAAAGATGTCTATGAGAACGAAAATATCGGTTAGGTTAGGCACATCTATTGCCTGAATCTATAAAAACTGAACCTACTATCATCATCTCAGCTCATAAAAGTCCCACTCTTCTCGGCTCTCCTCCGCAATGCGAGGGAAATTGACCTTCTCAGACGTGGTAGTATAATGTTTTATGTCGAGTGTTCCTTCTCTTATATAGATGTTATCTGCCTATTAATCCCTTAGTCGTCTTTTATGACACCCACAAGCAAGAGAGGGGGTGAATTGTATTCTTATCCTTCACCACACGGACCCACAATCAGATAAGTCATTTTGTATCAAATCTAAATTTCATTACAAAGCCGAATCGTTTCAGAAACAAGTTTCCAAACTTATTAAACTACACAAAGATTGTAATAATCTTAGACTTTGTGATAACATAGAAATAGTTATGTACACACACATGATTGTTAGTATTGTTACTAATAGAAATACGATCCATTGGCTACGCGGCCAAGAGTATGGAAGAGGTGCTTCAAAATGCATTAGCATTTCTCAGCTGATGAAACTTAAGCATAGTAGTAGTTTATTTAAACTAAAGTTAGAGAGAGACACAAGAAGTTGTGACTGGCTTTCTGACGGCGGAACTTGGGCTCTATAAATGTTAGCTTTACACTTCAACGGTACACAAATCAAATAATTTAGTTAGATGGTGTAATTTAAAATTTATTCTGTTTGAGCTTCGTCCGCCGGAGTGTGTGGTCTATACGTCTATTGCATGACGTAGAACAATCATAAATAACAGATTTACAACGAGTCATTGATAGTTTTATATTATGTTCATAGATACCTATCTATTCCTGTCATTATGATCGTCTATAAGACGTCTGCTGTTGGACATTGGCCTGCCTACAAAAAGAGATAAGACCATAATCGCTGGGTTTGGCAAGCAAGACTGCGCAGGATGTGTTATAAGTTCAGGAGAGCGCTGCATCCTTCTACTACTCGCAAAGTATGATTTTTTGACTCCTACAGCGTTCCTACGGAAGTAGTAGCATTTAGAGTGTAAATAAAACTATGCTGTAAAATGTTCGAAACCTCGGGCAATCATAAATCAAATACAACCGCAATAAAATCCGTATAAGTAGTTTTATTTACAATGTATAGTGCTCGCGTAAATATCAGAAATCATTAAATATATACTATCCAGTAGGCGGTATCTAGTCATCACAATAGAAATTGCTGTAAGAAAACTAAACGCCCTCATGCGATCTTTAGGGCCACTATTTGCGTAACACGTTATACCTGCTAATGTACAAAAGTATCAAATGACTGATACTTGTGCAATTTTAGAAAACGAAACGTTTCATGGTATATACAACAACTATCATTTTACTCAAACTGTAAAGATAAAATATGTCATTCCATATTTTGATTAGTAAACAAATAGCTTTTTAGTAAATTGCGTTTAAATAGTATTTGCGTGTTGAAAAGTAATAAATTAAGATATAAGCACGACTTGGTTAGAGTTATATTAAATGCGGATTACATCGCAACTTTCGCGATCAACGATATCCCTCCTTTCAATTTTACCTACTTATGGGCTGTTTTTCAATTATATGATAGGAAATATACTTAAGATTTAATTCTTATAACTTATAACTTATTTATAGGTTGCCGTTATTTCGTGTGGTGATGGAGTAAGAATACAATTCAACACCTCTTCTCTCGCCCGTGGATGTCGTAAAAGACGACTAACGGATATAATATACATATAACATCTATGCAAAAGAAGGAATACTCGAAATAAAACCCTATGCCTGGCCAGCGTGGTATAGTAGGTCAATTTCTCTCCTATAGCGAAGGACGCCTGAACCCAACAGTGGGACGTGTATGGGCTGAGATGATTATGATAATGGAGTAAAAATATAATTCACCATTCCATCCTCCGTCGTTGTTATTATAAAAAACGAATCTATACCAATAAATAAAATTGGAGTATCTGTAATGTCAAAATAATAGGCTTTTTTCATGCTCACACGGTTATTTGCACGACACCTATGCCTAAAATACAGATTAAAAAATTTTTGTCTGTCTATTTGTCTGTTTGTCCCGGGTAATCTTCAAAACGGCTAGACCGATTTCAAAAATTCTTTCACCAATGGAAAGCTATAATATCAAGGCGTAAACTAGGCTATATTTTATCTCGGTATTCCCACGGGAACGGCAACTACGCGGATAAAACGACTAAAACCGAAGCGAAGCGAGGGGTTGCTAGTATACAATATATAAAATCGTTGCAAGCGATGCTGAACTTGAAATAAAAGCCTAAGCTTCTGACTAGCATGATATAGTAGATAAAGTTCTCTCTCATCGCGAAAAAGGACCGAGCCCAACAATGTATATTCGCTATAAAAGAAGTAGGTTTTATTTTTACTATCTTTAAAGAAAAGAATTATTGTATAAAAAGAAAAAAAATTCACATGATTTGGTCACGTTTCTTATGCCTAACGAATTCATATCGTTCAAAATTTCTTCTAAAACTTTGGTAAAAATATTAAATAAAGTTTTTCCTTTACACTGTTACTTTTTATTTACGCAAATGATAGTGTTAGAAAAATAAGCAAACTTGTAATAACTTCTACTTATTTCACTTCATCAGCACGCGTCAATCATGTCACATAACTATACATGACAGTTAAGCATCAGAAAATTGGCAACACTTTTAGCTCGTAGTCTCTTTTCTGATTGCACTCTACCCGACATAACACTTAATTTATTGATACTGATGTATATATGATGATATTAATGATATTGATGATTGAATTAAAATTGTGAAAGTATTTACCCCTTGTAAGTACGAAAGTTCGGGCCTTGCACGAATTATGCTTAATCACTACCTATACCTAATACGACACATACGCTGCTAATTACATAACATTGTAACTAATGTTAAATCTGAAAGAGATTATTTCAATGACGATAGTTTAAGACTATCCCAATTAGGATTACAATCGATTGTATCTTGCAATTCTAATTACCGTTTCGAACGATCAATTTAGGAACTAATTGCGTAAACTTTCACAATTCAGAATTGATCTGTAATAAATAACATATTTAATTATTCTTGAACAAACTTGTTGTTCCTAGTTTGAATGCAAATCTGGGTGAAAAGATTCTCGAGTGGCGACCTTTCGATGTTAAAAACAACATAATCGCTTACTAGACTACTAGCCCATGGAAAAATTAACCTGTGAAATGAACTAACGTGAATAACGCTTAGAAGGCTGTTACTATATCATAAAATAACTCTGAGCGCTATGCCGTCATTTCTAAGCGGTACAGGTGAGTACGTGAGGAAATGGAATTTCTCAGGTACAAGTGAGGAATTACGACTAATTATTAATGCACGGCTTTTTTTATAGCTTATAGATGATTAGAAATAAATGTCGGAAAACATATGGCCGTACTAAAGTGGTGATGCATTTTACAATGACCTTATATCATATAGGTGTAGGGAAAGGGTTGCGACTCTTGGCCCCCCTGCGCTGAAAATATGTACGGCGTTCATGGGTAAAGTATCTGTATATGTATACAAAAAGAATTACACAAATTCCGTACAGTAATAAATGACCTATATTGCTTCTACAATTACCGGCGAATAATTTGCACTTACTTTCAACACCGCCACTTTAGTTCGGCATTAGGTTTTTCGACATTTACTTTTAATCATCTATAAGCTGTAAAAAAGCCGTATATTAATAATTAGTCGTAATTCCTCACTTGTACCTGAGAAAAAATCCATTTACTCACGTACTCACTTGTACCGCTCAGAAATGACGGCATAGCGCTCAGAGTTATTTTATGATATAGTAACAGCCTTCTAAGCGTTATTCACGTTGGTTCATTTCCATGGGCTTGTAGTCTATACCTTTAATGTAAATATTAATAAACTTTTGAGAAGACCCTCCATTGCTGTGCTTTTGTCTGAGCACAGTTACCAAATGATATACCGGCTAAGTAAAAACATTTTACTTTTACTTTAAAACCAATAAGTTTAATCAATTTGCGTTTGACGTAGCACAGTTGAAATTTTAATTTTTATCGTCATTCTGTATCAGAAAAAAGGTAAGTGCACTCAAGCGTTTAAAAGCCGAAACAATACTGGTATAGCATTGTACAAACATGTTCTTGAATAAAAGCTATTCTAACAGTTTCCTATCGTTACTTTTATAACAAAACTTTTCAGACTACATTGTCTATGTAAATGACTACAAAATAAAAACAGTTTTTTGTAAAAGCCTTATTACTTGTTTACGGATTAGGTTTTCATCCTTTACGATACACGGAGCAGCTTCAAAAAGGTTCTATTTTATTAAACGAACATATAAATACGTATTCCTTGTAATGTTACTTTATTTTCATGTTTTATTTAAGCACGTATCCAAGTAAGTTTCTTTACTATTGACATAGAGGAACTTTTTGAGATCTATTTTGTTTTGTTGCGAACAAATATATTGCAGTTTTCTTTTTCCTTTTTAAAACTTATTGATCACTTGATCTTATATATATACATCTTTTATGAATTAATCTATCTAAAATAAAGCCATTATTGAAATTAATATTGTAAAAATTGTAATCGATACTGTTCTGAAAATTATCGAGCCGTATATATACATTATTCACTAATTAAGAATTAATGAGCGGATTCTGTATTGATAGCCCAATTAACGGTTTTTATGTAATTAATTATGGTAGCATAGCATCTTAATATAGATAGAAAAGTCGTTTAGTATAGTAAAGTATTACAAAAATAATATAAATAATTCAGTTTATTTAAAAACCGGCAATTAGATTATGTTATTGTAGAAATCAAGATTATAATAACATAGAAATGCAAACAAACTAAGAATTCGTTCGCCAACTTACAACTCTAGTTCCAAACTTTACAAAGTAATGAACATACATAGATTTTACATCTTTTTTAGAAGCATATATGACTCTTTTTGCTTCACGCATTCTTCATGCTTGCTTATCGATTAAAGATAGGTCTCAAAACTGGCCTTCTATCAGCAAATAACCAGTTTGATGAGATACCTTAAAACGCGAATTACAAAACTTGAAAAAATTTTAAACTAAATTTGTCTTTGATGCTCTAATTCTTACAAAATTAAAATATGAGTGCAAGATAAAAAATTAACACATTTTAAACAATAAAAAAACAATACTGGCTTATAAAATTGCATTCAGCTTACTCTTTTGTTACGTCGTAATTGTGGCAATGATTTTGAAAAATATTCTTGTATTTCTTTTCTTTTGGAAGATGGTCATCAAACATGCTCAAATTATATTAATATCTTTATTATACCAATAAAAAATATAAGTCAGCTGTTTCCTCCAAACTTAAACCCGTTCCGACCCTTTATCTATAAATAAACTGCGCAATATTACCGAGGCATGGAATAGACGCGAGTCACATCCGTTCCTAAGGTGCCGAAGTTTTATTACATTCCATACACATAGCAAGAAATTACCGCGTACGTGCGCGGTCAAAATTGCCTCCCTTGTTCATTCTATGACAATGTTCTATTAAGGAAACAATGTTACAATGTATACGATCCTAATATTGCCTTATTAAAAATGCTAGTTTCGAATGGAAAGCTTCATTTTCAACTTGAGATGTAATTTCGAGTACCTACCTCAATATCTGCTTGGAATTCTCATTATAGGGTATCGCTATCATTACCCACAGGCGTTGCTGTTTGTAGTAGAAACACAAAAGCATTTCTTTTTTGCGTCTTCATCAATACCACTGCGATAGCTAAGGTTTTGTTACATAAGCCTTTGATGGCAACTTACAATCTTTCGTCTGTTTGAAACCATTGTAAAACCGACAAATTGTAGAATTTCAACACGTTATTAAATTAAAGAAACACGACGTTATTAAATGATAAATATGTGTAGAATAATACAAATATTACGTACTGCTCCTGACTCGTACGCGTGGGATTAAACGGCAATAGCGCGTGGGATTAATAGTCGATATTAAAACAAATACACAGGGGCAAGTGAAAATAAATTTATGAACGAAAATTATGAAATCATCGCTAGTACGAAACAAATACGAAAATGTGAAGGATATAAAATGGAATTACAGTTATTGCTACACTTACTTTTGAAGCTGAAATGAGTTCTTTTTAAACAACATACTACCGTGATAACACTATAATTGTAAGTTTTACTTTAACAGGTGTAAATAAATATATATAGTGACTGACATATGGATGTGTCTCTGCATCTCGCACACAATAATAAAAGAACTTTGAATATATAACTTTAAATATTATTATTATAAACACAAAGTGGACATTCTTTTTGCATAAAATATATCGACTAAATGCGTGATTACTAAATGGGAATATTTTTTTATGGGAATTAATTTAAAACATTAATTTTTTAATTTAATTATTCCGTGTTGTGACGGAGTAAAAATACAATTCACCATCCTTTCTTGCAAGTGATTGTCGTAGACAACGCCTAAGGGATATGTATAACATAGATGCAATAGAAGAAAGCTTAACATAAAACTCTATGTCAAGACGTCTGGCTAGCGTGATATAGTATGAGAGGGTACCCCGCAGGGTATTCCGTGGGACTGACCAAGGAGAACAAGAAGCTTGGTACCGGTGGTCGGCCCAACGACGTAGGTGACGTGCTACGGACGGTTTAGAGGGCCGCGCGCGGCCCCTCTGTCGCCCCGGACGGAGCCGGGCGGCGGGTTATATCACACTTTGGGCGCTAACCATAGCCCAGCCCCCAAAGTGTCATATAGTATGTTGATTTTCCTCCCATTATGAAGGAGCTCCGAGCACAATAGTGAAACTAATACTAGCTAGAATGTTTTTGGAAGTCTTAGAATTTGACGTGACCGGCATTACCCGTTGACCGCCATCCCTCCATCATACCCTACCCATATGAGAGATGATGATAATCTTGACCTCTAAGTACTAAGGAAATAATCTTTGTCTTCCGTGTGGGATTCGAACCCACGACACTTGGCCGCGTAGTTCGATAACTTAACCACTACGCCCACTTTGTAGTCGCAAAATGCTATGTGTAATGCTGTCGACTGAACTTCTGCGTAATAATATACGAACTACAGGTATCCGCACAAGATTGGATCACACGTATACGACGACACGTATATCACACGATAAGACACGCTATACTTCACATTCTCGTTGAGAAGGCTATGTCCATCAGTGTTCGCTAACGATGAATAGATGTAAATTGATAATGAACTGTTAAAGTAAAAAAATATTCAACTAAGAACATTCTATGCCGTTGCCGCATTTCTAAACATTAATTCAAACATAACTTTCTGAGATAATTTCACATAATGTATTATGCTGAAGATTTTGCAATACTTAAGTATCGAGTTTTTCGTTAAAATTCAAAAGAAATTACATAAATTACTCTACTGCAAGCAGTAAAAGTTGTTGTCATTCGAAGTCCGTTTTTAATGCTAAAAATTCTCGTCGTGTTAGGGATCATCCATAAATTACGTCACACGTAAGGACGGAGGGAAGGGGACGACGGAGTATGACAAGGGTTGGGGTCGTAAGTTTCATTACCTTATTTTTCAAAACCTTTTACCTATAACTATTAAAATGTCGTATATATGACGTCAGACTAGGCAGAGGCTCTCACAAATTTGACCGACTGACAAGGACGGAGGAAAGGTCAAAAAACACGAAATTAATGTGACGCACTTTATGGATAAACCCTTAGTAATAAATAAGGTAGGTATTAATACATTCTAATTAAAATAAACTACTCTTAGCATGTGATAGTAAGATTGTAGGATTGAAAGAAGAGTGTCTTTAAGCTCATAAATTTAATAACACATTATTAATACCGCCTAACAGTCAATTATATCTATAAACAAAACGATCAGTTAGCCTTCAAATTCAAATCATTTATTATGCATAAACCCCGAGAGGGCGGCACTTACATATTGTTAAGTTTGTAAAATTAAATTATCCAAAAAAATAAACTACCACCGGCTCGGGTCGCGAACGCTACTGAGAAGATCCGGCAAGAAACTCAGCGGGCTTGTCTATTATTTTTAATTTTTTTATTTCATCTTACTAGATATAAAATTGTGTACAACATGTTTTATAAGAACTAGCTCCAATGTGATGGCCTTCGAACCACATGATACATAATATTATTCAAACGATTATGGCTGGACCATATCCCTTCAAATAATAATATGACTGTTCAGGTGATACGCTGCACTCCATACCCCGAAAAGAACTCAAGATTGCCACCAAATGTTATATGGATCTCAAATAGTTGATCGCGATCAATTTAAAGAAAAGACATTTCTGCACGCTGGCATTGATTTTATTAGCATCTAACCATCCATCCCTCCATTAACCTATTGACCAGAACATCTTCTTCCTTAAAATTCATCAATATCATCACAACTCATACACGTCGCACTGCAGGCCTCGAGCCTCCTCCACAATGGAATTCACCTACTACACCACGTTGGTCAGGCGGGTTGCTATAGGGTCTAATTTCGAGTTTTCATTTTCTTGAAACAAAAAAGTGCAAGAAAAGGAAAACTATTATATGCATAATAAATCCCTTAGGCGTCTTTTACAACATCCACGGGTAAAATAGGGGGTGGTGAATTGTATTTTTACTGCTTCACCACAGGGAGCATGTTTTAAAATTTCTTAAAATTAGATGGATATACCTAATCGTATTGTTTCTAATCTTTCCGTGTTGTGACGGAGTACGAATATAATCATCCCCACCCCTTTTCTTGCTCGTGGGTGTCGTAAAAGACGACTAAGGGATACAATACGCATATAACATCTACGCATGAGAAGAAAACTCAAAATAAAACCCTATACCAACTTGTCTGACCAGCATGATATAGTAAGGTCGGTTTGTCACCTATTGGGGAGAAGGCTCGAGCCCAACAGTGGGACGCATATGAGCTGTGATGCTTCTACTGAACACAAATTGCACCATGCTTATAAAAAATATTCATTGATCGCACATGTACATATTTGTCTTATATGGGAATCGAACACCATGATACCCGTTACGCGTTTTAAAAGCACTATAATTTATATGCAGTCAACTGTATCACTGAAATTTAACAAATTTTCTATACTATTTATTCAAATGCGCAATTCATTTCATATTACACAACCAAAATCAATAAAGTTCCCTTGGTCACCAGTTATAATAACCTACATTTGGGGGTGATAACCCCAATTTTTATTTGCTGGTTCCCAAATAATATGAACTCACTAATTTCTGTCGTTATGAAAATCTAAAAATGATAAATTAGAAGTTCGATTAAAGTGAACTTTCCCTACGCTTAAACACGCGAGCCTTAACTCCACGGTGCACGCAATTTAATAAATTCACTTTTATTGTTAAAATGGTGAGGCTTTTTTTACTCGTAATAGCTACGAGACGCCTTACAAGGCCCTTGTGATGTTGACCCGACATGCTGTCCCGTAAATCGAATCGGTCTCCGAAGCATGTTTCATTAATATTTATGACTGGAACATTATCATTAAAAATATATTTTGACTGGCCAAGTATCACCGATACGCCTCATTCAATATCCTTTAACAACGGCTACGCTTATTAGAGATTATAATTACCAATAAAATAGAATTATGTGAAACGTGCTGTCTTTTAAATTTTATATACATTGTTAGTTACTGTTATAGAATTTGATTCCAGGTCAGCCATAACTATTAGACTATTATTTAATCAGCAACAATTAAGAAAGATGTTATGTTAATTATTTTATTATTGGGACTGCAACGTGTCTTAACTTTTAAATTGGTCTAAACTATTAATTTTCCAAATCCACTACATATTCTCACTGTCCATCACTATTCATAATGGTTATTCATATTAATATTCCACACGTTCTGGATCGAATCAACCGATTAAAATGAAGTATTGGTATGGTTGGGAGATAGAAGACATTTTAATCTTATTAGGTATATAGTATATCTTAAAGGGATAAGGCAAGATGCACCTTTTCTATACTCAGCCGTGCGAAACTAGCTGTTGGGTTGCTAGCGTATAATGAGTACATTATTCATTTATAGTTTTCGTTTAATTTTACAATAAAAAAAATGTAGCTAATATTGAGCTCAAAATCCAGATCTTCTTTAAAACATTTCTTAAAAAATAGATCTTTATGTCACGGGAGACTTATAAACATACAACATTATAAACTTAAATAAGTGCATAAATTATACATAGAACAATCATTGTACATTGCAAAATTTCTTATTTGTTGTCCTGCGTAAGCATCGAATCACGATTTTGGGCACGAGAAGTCGGTGCATACACTACTACAGCATGTATGTAGTGTTTATATAATCCTGTATCGCTAAACACATTGCTTTAAACTTATAACGGCAACTTTTGTCATTCATGTCCTCTGTGAATTATAAATGAATTATATAATACGTGCCATAGAACATTAAAACAGATAGGGATATTAGAGTAATGTATCTTCTACCCACTCTAGACAAGATGACCTATAAAACACTGATAACCTACTTTGAACATGTGGCCTAGATTTGTCGAAAATATAAATTCTAGAAATAACCTACAGATATATGGTATAGGTACCAAATAAAAAATAATAATCAACTAAGTAGTATTTGCAAAGTTATAATCTCTCCATCCAAGAATATAACACAATATCGGCAAACTCGCCTCTAATGATTGCACAGATGTCGTAACGGTTAAGATACCGACCTACCGTGCCAGTGTCACGAGTTCGAATCCCATACAGGACAACACTTTGTGCGATCCACAATTTGTTGTTCTGAGTCTGGAAGTAACTAATTTGTATACGTTAATTATATGTTTGTGAAATCCCCTGTAATACAAGAATTACTTCTTTGTGCAGGGCGTTGTCTTTAAAAAAAAAAAAACTGACTGGTCTCAATAAATCGTTCCTTCTTTCTTCTTCTTTTCAGCTCAAGTCAAATGCACTGCAAGGCTCGATAAAACCCGAGTTCTATTTCGAGTAATCATTTTCTATTTCTTAGTCGTATTTTACCACAACTAGGTAAAGTAAATAAAAGTACCTACTGTATTCTTAGTTCTCTACTATACGATAATCTATTTTAAATTTCTAGTATCATGATTTCGAATAATTAACTAGGCAGTTTTTTATCACTCGAGATTGTTTCTAGTCAGTGGAGCTATTAAATAACGTTTCGTTTGACCGCAAACCATTAATAACTCAACAGATCTAAATACGAGAAAGTGGCGTACAACTAAGATTTATGATATGCCGTATAATATGACATACTCGTATGTAGTCACGGAATTAACTAAAGCGTAATTATATGAAGCCACAAAATATAGTGAAAATTAATAGTGTAGTTATTAAAATCAGTTAAAGTTTCGTGTAGTGACAGAGTAAGAATACAATTCACCACTTCCTCTCCTATTCGTGAGTATCGTAAAAGATGAGTAAGCGGTTATGATATACGGATAATACCTATTGAAGAGAAGGAAAATTCGACGTAAAACCCGATACCAATATATCTGATCAGCGCGGCATAGTAGATAAATTGCCATGCTATTGTCCACAAGGCGCGAGACCAACAGTGGGTCTTATTTGGGCAGAGATGATGATGAAATTTTTGATTTTAATATTCTTTGTGGGGTGGCAGACAAAAAGATAATATTCAGATAAGAATACCATTCCTATTTGCTCTTAGTCATATAAGTGATTAAGAGAAAAGTAAGTATATAGCATCATTATTAAGTCCGTATGGTGACGGAGTAAGAATACAATTCAACACCCCCTCTCTTGCTTGGGTGTCATAAAAGACGACTAAGGTATATGATATACAAATAATATATATGTAAGGGAAGGAAAACTTGACATAAAACCCGATGCCAACACGTCTGACCAGTGCGGTAGAATAAGTCAATTTCCCTCCCATTATGGAGGAGGCTTGAGCTTAACAGTGCATCTTACATATTTGGACCGAGATGATGAGGACGATAATGAAGTTCTATTTTAAGATTAATAGATAGTGACGATTAAGAACACAATATTTCACCATTCCCATTTGCCCTTAGTGTCTTATAAATGACTAGCAAGCCACCCTCGCTGCGCTTCGGTTACAGTCGCATTACCCGCGCAGTTCCCATGGGAATACCAGGATAAAATGTAGCCTATGTTAATCAGGGATAATGTAGCTTCCCAATTGTGAAAGAATCTTTGAGATCGGCACAGTAGTTTTTGAGTTTATTCATTATAAATATACCTACACACACAAAATTACAAATTTTTCCTCTTTATAATATTAGTGTTGATGTAGATTAACAGACTTAAATATGTAGTATTACTAGCAATCCACCCTCGCTTCGCTTCTGTTTCAGTCATCTTATCCGCGTAGTTCCCATTCCCGTGGGAAAACCGGGATAAAATATAGCCCTAGATGTTACTCCCAAATATTATAGCTTTCTATCGCTGAAAGAATTTTTGAAATCGGTGCGGTGGTTTAAGCGTGAAAGCGTAACAAACAAACAAACAAACTTTCGCATTTATAATATTAGTAAGGATTATAAGAGGAAGAAATTGGAAGCAAAACCTTATACCTACATATTTCACTCGATCAATACAACCTATATGGGTTATAAAGAGAAAAATAAATGCTTGAACATGCTAACTTTGAATTGGATGTTAGCTAAGTATCATACTGGAATTTGACTTCCGTCGCTTATGATGCATGTATTAACTGATTAGTCACTCTACTACTCAACATTGGTTGGCATGTATAAGGGCAAAGACCTATTACCAAAAATATTTAATGCTACCTTCTTAGTCTTGGAAAGGTGATGGTCTTCAATTGTACGTTTCCAGTGATCATTTCTCCCCCGTGCATACGTGTAGGCTCTGGAGTGAACTATCTGCTACTGTGTTTCCCGAGCGCTATGATATGTCCTTCTTTTACTTAGAGAACAATCAAATGATCTAAGATAATCTAATTATCATACTACGCTCCGGGTATCGTCGTCGTTGCAGCCCACATTCGTCCTACTGTTTGACCCAAGCTTTCTCCACAATGGGAGGGAATTTCACCTACTATATCATGCTGGTCAGACATGTTGGCATAGGGTTTCACTTCAAGATTCCTTCTCTTGCACATATCTTAAGTGCACATTATATCCCTTAATCGTCTTTTACAACATCCACGTGCAAGATAGGGATTGGTGAATTGTATTCTAACTCCGTCACCACACGCTCCGAGTATATGTAATCCGCAATATATTTTATTTCTATAGTATGCAATAATTCTAGGTCATCATCCAGAGCGGTAGCAACTGACCTATATTTTTTTTTATCGTAAACAACTACCGGCACTTGTTTAAAGCTATAACCAATTTGCTAAGCATATGTATCAAGTGTCGAAATTCAAATATTTATCGTTGGTTCCCAGGCGCATGCACACGGCGACCGTTGACCCTGCACGCCCGCGCGCCCGTTTGTCGAGAATGCGTCTGCTTTCTGTACATTGCGCCTGAGCACCCGGATCGGGACATGACAAATAACTACAAGTTCTCGATAGTGCAACGTGAATATGTGCAGCCAGCTAACGTTGCGACACAGTGACGATTGCTAAGCTAAAAATATGTGCTAACTGTCGTTTGCATATTTAAATATCCGAATTCTTTTCATAACGGTAATAAGATTCATAAGTAATAAGATTCATTTACAAATGTAACATACTACTATTATTAAAGCGTAATAAATAAGCCCTTGAATAAATGAAAAATAGTATGAAAATTGGGTCTTAGGTAGACCGTTTCCTGGATTAACACGTAGGATATTTTTTATCCCAGTAAGCCCTTCCCTCGGAATAATAGTTCATCTTTACTTTTCTTAACTCAAGCCTAATCCGTTTAAAAATTTAGCTAAAATATTTTCTTGGATAAGTTTTGTTTTACGCGGTCGAAGCCGCTGCCAAACGCTAGTCACATATAAAATACTAGTAATCCGCCCTCGCTTCGCTTCGGTTATAGGTTATAGTCGTTTTACCCGCGTAGTTCCCGTTTCCGTGGGAATACCGGGATAAAATATATTTATTATATTATTTTGACCTATTATTTTGACATTACAAACAGACACTCCAATTTTATTTATTGGTATAGATTATAAAATATTACATGTGGTAAGAAAACAAAACTATTTACTCATGCGTATTATATAACACATCACTATAAGACAAGAAAATTTCGTAACAAAATTGTATACTAACAAACTTCGTCACTTCTTGGTAAGTGCTACAAAACAACGAGATGACAATATAACTAAAGTTTCTAACAGAAATTATAGACTCGGGCGTTATTCTACTTCTTATAAAACAAACAGTCTTATAAAGACAGCCTTAGAAGTAAAACTACTTCAAATGTCATAACTCATATAAAGTGTTACCAATTATTTAATCTATTGAAACAACATCTGTAGCACCCAATACTTACGAAAATGTCGAAGACAATTAAGTACGTTCTAGATGTGTATAACACCACATTTTCTAACAATAATAATATCGATCTGTCAGTCATTACCTAAGCAACCGTTTGACTGTTGAAACAATGTTGAGGAAGCAACGTGCAATTGTAAACATTTTAATAATATACAACGTCCAAACAGCGAATGAATTATTTCTAAACTATTCATATAGTTTGTTTTTATTAAATAATTTTAATGTTACACAATTAGAACGGAAACTAAAGATTTATAGTGCCAAAAAACACTTCCATATGAAATCAATAAACACCATACGCAAACAGAAAAAAAATTCAAGCCGGAAATAGTAATTATCGTAAAGAAAAATGACTCCGATCAAAATTCGTGAATACAGTTCATTACGCTCAATTATAATGGATATTTAATATACTTATTTACAAAAATCGCAATGGCAACCAAAATGTTTTTATGATTCTACAAATAAACCGTGAAACGTAAAACTATGTTTATTAAATACAAGCAGTATAACTTTAATAATTGCCGCAATGAAAATTTAATTGTGTTTTACAACCATGAAACGTATAGAAAGCTAGTAGGATCAGTATACGACTTGGTGACGTAACACAGAAGTTATAATACCGCCGCCAAATTAATGACCACAAAAGCCAGACGTCGACTCTTGGTATTACAGGGCGTTCGTATGACACGTCATCTTGATGACAATCACTCATTTTCAGCGTGTTTGTATAAGCCAAACGCCAACATAAAATATGACACGTAAGCATAATAATAACTTAATTAAACCGAAAACTTCCCATTTCTATAAGTCATACGTAGCTCTATTATTAAAATGATTACATTTAGGTTATTTTTTATATATTTTAAATACTCCAATGGATCGCTTTCATACGTTTACAGTTTAAATTCAAGACGTGTATCTGAATTTACAGGTAGGTACGTGCTTGTTAAATTTTAGATTTTATTAACTTTAATAGTAAAAAATTGTTAATGGTAGTTGCATGTGTAAGGTATTACTGGATTTCTTGGGGAGTTTGTAACGCGAATTGTAAGAATATTATGTTCTACATCTGGAGATCAGCATAGGTCCAAAATTATTTTCTTACTTTTATGCCAATATTAGGTAGAGTTCTTAAAGCAAGATTATTTTAATAAATTTTTCCTTTATGTCAAGCTAGAAAAGCGTGGTCTCGGCTACATTTAAGATACCTATTAACATTTTTATTTATTAATAAAATAATTATTTATACAAAAATGCATATGGAATAAGTATGCACGTGCAAACTCATTGATTCTCAACAAATGTGATGTCAAAATATATATTTTATAGGTAGTTTCTGCGGTGCATGAGACACGACAGATCACTGGTTCGAACTAGACACGAGTCAATTTAATTAAATGTCAACGCGGGCAATGCACCGTAAGCGTTAAATGCAGCGGCTTAATATCGGCATTCACTCATATACGCAATGAGTGGCGTACACATCCGCTATGAATTATTATTCAATTTCACATGACGTCTATTACCCGAAGTAAAACATCGGTATTTGACATTGGTATTCATATCGATCTCGACGGCAGAACATCGATCCATTCAACACTTCGACATACCATATACATACTAGGCTAGTAGTTTCATATTTTATTGTAATGAATGAATAAATGTGTGTATATTTAACAAGTGCGAGTCGGAGTCGCGCGCGAAGGGTTCTGTACCATTATCTATATAAGCGCGTTTGTTGTACGGGAGCCCCCCTTAAATATTTATTTTATTTTGTTTTTAGTATTGATTATTATAGCGGCAACGGAAATACATAATTTGTAAAATTTTCAACTGTCTAGCTATCGCGGTTCTTGAGATACAACCTGGTGACAGAGAGACGGACGGACAGACAGCGAAGTCTTAGTAATAGGGTCCCGTTCTTACCCTTTTGGGTACGGCACCCTAAAAACCACCTCTATCCAAAATTATTTGAAACTTTTGTATTCGATTTGAATACAGGTTTCGACACTTCATAACGACCCTAACAATATGCAGAATGATAATTATCATCATCATCTCAGCCCATATATGTCCCACTGTTGGGCTCGGGCCTCCTCCATAATGGAAAGGTAATTGACCTACTATACCACGCTGGTCGGACGTGTTGATATAGGGTTTTATTTCAAGTTTTCCTTCTCTCGCATAGATGTTATATGCGTTTTATATCCCTTAGTCGTCTCGTACGATCACCCACGGGTAAGATAGGGGGTGGTGAATTGTATTCTTACTCCGTCACCACACGGAAAAATGATAATTATACATGATCATAATTATCATCATATGTATAATGTTTTAATATACAGATATATATGGTAATCTTCTAAGAAGGAAAAACATAAAAATACAAATTAAAATATACTTCAAGTACACTTATATTACTTCGCCAGTATTTAAACATCTGTTAAAAATATCTACATACATAAACAACTATAAGTTTAAACGTACAAGCCACTTAAACAAAATACTGAATGATTTCATGTAAGCAATCAGACATAAGGGGCTCCATTATTAATATCGAGTTAAGGTGGGCTTTACTTGAAGAGCTCTCGAAGTCATTAGGTCGCGGCACCCATTACGGACAGGTCTCATAATGAAAGCACCTTATGTTACGTGCCGTTCCCGCGCTAATGGCTTCAGTCCTTTAATATTGTTAGGACTGTTAATTAATATAATATTTAACTCGTTTATGTTATCATACTTAAGCTAAAAGTCGTCTACCAAAGATAAAAGTGTATATCACATTACAGGAGACATTGAAACTATAATCTTTAGTAACATTGAAATCCTTCAAAATGACGTGACTGAAAATTGGTTGAAAACTATTGTGCTAGAATTTTGCAAACTTTTTTATATTTATCATCATCATCATCACAGTTCACATACGTCCCACTGTTGGGCTTAAACCTCCTCCACAATAGGATATTGACCTACCATACCAGACGTATTGATATGGTGTTTTATTTCGAATTGTCTTCTCTTGCATAGATGTGATATGCATATTGTATCCTTTCGTCGTCTTTTCCCTTTGACATATCTAGTTGGGAATAAATACAAAATGTATGGTTTATCATTCACTGTGGAGTCTCACTCTAATTCTTACCGAATTTATTGCTTTGATCAAGCTCGTCTATAATTTTCCTTGTCTAAATATAACAATTTGCGTACATAACAATATAAAAGACATACAAATTGATTTATTTTGGTGGAGTACAGAACATACTAAGTAAATAACTCATTTTTCAAATTCAATCTGACATCGTAAATATGAAAGCGAAACGGATCTAAGGTTTGTGTTTCACAATCATCCTTAATCATTTTATATATCACCAAAGCATTACGAATATTTTTTTATCATAACTTGCAATAAACAAGAAACACAATATTGCATATACGAGTAGGTTAGGTTTGGCAACACGTTGTATTCTTAACCCGTTACAAAAAAAATTGCTTGGACACCATTGACATTGCAATATTGCATAGCTACATTTAAAATTCTTTTATTGATCGATTTCGATAATTATGATAGTAACTAGCAAGCCGTAATACAGTTTCACCTTTTTTTAGCATGACTTACTCAGAGTAGGTATCCTAAGGCCGAAGCCTTACACCAGATGTTTTTAATGTACCTACTAGCAACCCATCCTCGCTGCGCTTCGGTTCGGTTTCAGTGGCCTTAACCCAATAGTTCCCGTTCCCGTGGGAATACCGGGATAAAATATAGCCTAAGTTACTCCTTATACAGACAACTACCTGGTAGTAAATTATTATCAAAATCGATAAAGCCGTTTTGAAAATTACCTCAAACTAATAAACAGACAGACAAAAAATTTTAAACTGTATTTTCAGCATAGGTGTCACGTGCAAATAACCGTGTGAGCATGAAAAAAGCCCAGTATTTTGAAATTACAAACAGACATTTCAATTTTATATAGTTTCAATTTTATTTAGTATAGCTGTATAGATAATCCGTTTAATTTCGCTAATGATAAAGTGGTGAGGAATGAGTTGTGGTATCTTTGCATGGGGTGAACAGAAATCTGATTCGGGCAGTCTCTCTATGAGAACTCCAGTGCCTACGTCAGAATCGAAGGGGCATACACTGAATGGTTTCGTATCCAAAAGGGTGTTAGACAAGGATGTGTTGCGTCACCATGGCTGTTTAATCTATTCATGGATAATTGCTTGACTGATTTAAAAGAGAGTGAATACGGACTGAGAATGAATGGGTTACTTGTCAAATGTCTTCTCTACGCTGACGATCAAGTCCTACTTGCTTCGTCGGTAGATGAGTTACAAGAGATGGTAACAGTAATACACGACGCTTTTGAAAAAAAGGAAATGAAGATTAACGTAAAGAAGATGAAATTTATGGTATTTGAAAGGGGAGAATGTATGACGGAGTGCAAGATATGTATAGAAAAGGAAATATTTGAACAAGTACAAGAGTGTGTATATCTGGGATCTACTATCGCGAGAGATGGTAAATGTGAAAATGATATTGAAAGAAGAGTGTGCAAGGGCAATATGGTGAATGGTGCTTTGCGCACTTTTATGGGCAGCGAGAGCCTGTCTAAGAAGGCTCGCCTGGCTGTGCATAGGAGAGTCCTTGTACCAACCCTAACGTATGGAAGTGAGAGCTGGGTATGGCAGAAGAAACACGAAAGTGGAATAAATGCTGTGGAATTGAGAGCGCTGAGGAGCATGATTGGTGTGAAACTGAGTGATAGAATTAAGAACAGTGTAATCAGGGAACGTTGTGGTATGAATGTTGATGTAGTGATAAGTATTGAGAAAGGTATGTTAAGTTGGTTTGGTCATGTAGAGAGAATGAATTTTATTTTTTTCTTTTTTATTGCACACGGTGGCAAACGAGCAAACAGTACACCTGATGGTAAATGTTGCTGCCGCTCATGGACCTTTACAAGGCCGTTGCCTACCGCGAAGAAAGCGAAGGGAGTGTGAATGCGTGCATTGAGGCTCGGTGATACCAAGGGCACCACCAAAACCCTCCACACGCAATCACCCTCAGAAAGTTGGGCTTCCGGCTCTCTCGCTCACCGAACGAAGCGCAGTAACAAATTGCTACTACTCAGACGTCGATTTTCTGCGAGAGCATGGTACTGCCCCGGACGGACCGGCCCGCGGCTGTAGACAGATAACTGTCGACAGTGTGGTCCTACCACTCCTGAAATGAATGAAAGGAGATTAACAAGAAATATTTATAAGGCGAATCTGAGCGGCAGTGTTACAAGGGAAAGACCAAGGCGGACGTTCCACGATCAAATCGGGGACGTTCTTAAGAAAGGTCAGGTTAGAAGTACCATAAACCGAAGAACATATATTAAGAGATTAATGAATGTGGAGGAGGCGAAAGTGGTATGTCAAGATCGTAGCAAGTGGAGAGAAGTGGTCTCTGCCTACCCCTAAGGAAAAAGGGTGTGAATATATGTATGTATGGACAATAATCATAAGGAAATCATTGAATCGCAAGATGAAATGTTATATTTATTACAAGAGTTGTATGTTGTTCTGCGCAAGTGTTAACAAGAAAGCTAGATTCGAGCTTGCAGTTGTGAATATTTCAAATAGTAAAGTGAGAACACAATGCATAATTAAGTTATAATTCACGCCAAACAAGTTCGTAAACTTCTCTCGAAGACCTAGGCGCTTTTAGAACTCGGTATATACTTATAAATTCAATTCCAAAGAACAAATATTGGAACAAAATAAACCTCAAAATTATAATAAAGCTGTAACCGCTCAGGCGCGTTATATTGCCTATTGGTTATCCTGTCGGTTGTTTCAACCTGTCGTTATTCTACATTTTATTGGTTTTATCGAAATTTATGATCACTGCTTCGCTTCTAAAAATTGTTTAACGTTTCTCATTAGATGCGATCGGATGCTATCTTGAACGTTATAATTATTTGGCTACAAGATTTCAGCTCCAGTTTCGTAACTTCTTGCGTGAAAAACATATTTTTCGTAACAACTTTTAGTGCCCAAGGATTATACAGCTTTCTGATAAGGAAAGAATTTTTAAATGTATTCTGTAATTCTAGCAATTAAACCACATACAAAATTAAAAATTTACAAATTTTAACTTTATATTAATATTCAAATAAAATATAATTTATATTGTATAAAAGCACTTAATGGAATGTTTAACTCATAATAACGTGTATAATGAACACAAAACAAGACGTTTAAAGCTTAAGCAAGCGTCACGGGTAATAATGAAGTATTAATGAAAGCTGTGATTCGTGCAAGCGGCTTCTGTTAACTCCTGCGGGTATCGGTTCCATTTGATTGAACACCCACTGAACTGATCCACTTAATCATGGTTACACGGTGTATTGCCTCATTACTGTGATGTGTTCTTACCGCACTGCTGGCTTAATGTTTCGCAAATACGCTCTAAAGAAATTTATTATACCTAAAATAGAGCCTTTGAGGACAACATTACTGGTTCTTATGACCCTATCATTGAGATAAAGAATGAAGGCAATTTTGTGCATATAATAGGGTAAATGTTACGAGTTAAGAACTGCGACCCTTACCCTACGCATCGCACCTGGTACCAAATTACAATCTATAAAACTGAGAAAAGCTTGGACATAAAAAAGAGAAGTTTAAGATGAGAATGTAATAGAATCGTATAATACGGATATATAAGAATCAGTATAAGTTATGTATGTCTCTTAATTCAGTGGTTTATATTTAGAAGCAGGATTTATATTATGATTTCTGATGTTTACGTGAGCGATAATGTGTAATAGATTGTAAATAAAACTACTTTACGGGTTTTATCGCGTTTGTATTTGATTTTTGATTCGAACGTCCGTCGTTTCGAACACTTGCCAGCGTTCATGGTCACGGGCGGACTGTCAGCCTGACAGTCAAATCCGTAAATAACAGGATTTATATTATCGGATTTTGAAAATGTGCGTGTGTGTGGTGTGTGTATATGTCTGTGTGTGTTGTGTGTATATGCGTTAACGTGCGTGTATACATATGTCGTGTGTATATTTGGGAGAATGCGTGTGTGTGCATATGCGTGTTGTGTATATATTAGGTGTATTTCCGCGGTTTTGTATTTAGAGGCAGGATCTATATTATCAGATTTTGAAAATGTGCGCATGTGTACGTGTGAGCGTCCGTGTATGTTTTTTGCATTTCGAAATGACCTGTGTTTACTAACCCTCTGGTATAATACTATTATGAAGCAATACAGCATTTGTTTTGTTTTGAATGTACCTTACTTATACTTTTCTTATTTATTATAAACTTTGTAAAAGAAACACCTCTAACTTTTCATAACTAATCAAAATTGAAGTTAGCGAAAAATGGCGTTTAAAATTTCACTATAAGTAACACTGAAGTCAGTATAAACTTGAAGTCTTGCTACGAAATGGTCCCTAAAGAAATCCCGACTGTCACAGAGTTAAGTATTTTTTAACTAGACAACACTAATTTTGAAACTTTGGAAGGATGAAATATTCCAATTAAACATTATAAGGAAATCCGGTATTCTTTCAATACTGTAGTTTATAGTTAAAATTTGATGAGCGCTGTTAATAAGTTATTGCACGAATCTTTATTGATCATAAAAATTATTTGGCAATATATATTTACTAACATTTTACGAGATACTTGGAAGATGTCTCGCATTGTTACCGGACGTAAGAACTTTGTTTATATTATTTATCATAGGATATAAGCGGGCAGATATCTCTCAGTACCGGACACAATTTTGCTTTCAACAATCTAATCTTACATATAAATGTATATCACTTACAAACGATATAATTAAACAGCGGCTAAGTGAATTCGACGTTTTATTACTGAACTTCTAATAAAACACCCACTCAACGAATTTTATGGACAATATAATGGTTGAAACCGAATAACGCAGTTAAAATTTTACATCCATATATATATAAACGATATTTAGCAGCTGCAGTAGAAACCTTCGAAAAATATATCACAGTAATAATGATGCTATCCTTTCCGTGTGGTGACGGAGTAACAATACAATTTACCTCCCCCTCTGTTGCCCGTGGGGTGTCGTAAAAGACGACTAAGGGATATAATATGTAGATAACATATTATATGCAAAAGAAGGGAAACTGGAAATAAAACCCTATGCCAATATGTCTAAGCAGCGTGGTGTAGAAGATCAATATCCCTCCCATTGTGGAGGAGGCTCGAGCCCTACAATGGGACGTATATAAGCTGTGACGGTAATGACGATGATGAATGGTACTGTATTATTCGAGGTTTGATGTTTTTTTTTTGAGATTTCTGTAGTTGTCCTTTAGAAGACCTCACTTATGTACTTACCTACATTATGTCTGCCGTGCGTTGTCACCGCGCCGAAAGGTTATCAAAAAAACAATGACTATTATTTCAACAGACAGCGAATGACGTTTAAGTAGAGATAAGTAAAAAATACGTTCAACAATAATAAATACGTCGATATTTACGATTATTGAAAAAGTTATAAAGCCGTTCTAGATTGTATTTGTAACTAAATACGAAAACTAAATAATACAAAAACTATATAATACATTTTATATCTCGGTAGCAAATCGAATTTATTGGTATCTACAATAATAAATGGGCGGAATCTTAGAATAATAACGTATAGAAGGTAAGTTCGCGCACAAAAAGTGAAGCATTTCAATTGGAGCCTAATGGAGCTTACACCGGAACAGTTCCGTTATGTACAAGTCATTGTACTGCACGTACGTATGCAACTCTTAAAAAATAAATAGGTAATTATGACGGCTTGTGCATTCAAATGGTGTCATAACACATTTGAAAAACTTATAATGGTTTTTAACATTACTTTTAAAAGTATTTCGACCATTTATGTTAATAAAAACAAAATTTGATTTCATAATTTGTATAGTGGTGTGCGTGTGTATGTGTGTAATCGTCTGCGCGCCATTAGTATTTTTAGATTCATGTTTCGAATGTTCGAAGTACTGACACTATCCTTCTACACGTTATTATTCTAAGGGACGGAATAACATAAGTGAGAAAAAGTATTTATTTTTTTATTTTATCGACCTTACGGGCAGGCTAAACTCTTTACGGCCATACAAGGCAGTATGGTCGAAAAGACTTTAGTAAGGCTAAAGTCTTTTCATTTTACTTTAGTATTTTCGACCATACTGCCTTGTCTTACGTAGCTTACAAATAATTTTCTTCACATATTATTTATCACTTCTTCATATTGAGTAACTTATTATGAGTCATCGTCCGGCAGTAATTCAAGTCGTTACTATTAATTAGGCGCTGAAAACCTAATTAAATAATTTCTCTGAGAATTTCGGTAGAATACGAAAATACACGTAAACCACTCTTATATCACATTCACCACACTTCAGCATCTTAACTGTATTATATTACATAAAATATCAGTATAATTATTCAATATAACACTAAAAAATTTATATAATTCAAGAGCTTAACATGACATTTCCATATTCGCGCAGAACTTTTTGAGAAATAGTAACAATAATTATATATTTTTTTTAATTTACCTACTCTTGCTAATGGAATTATTTTTAATCGATTCTTAGACTCTGATTCATCTGCATATATGTAAATATAACAAAGTGATTTGCAGTAATAAAAATGTCACAAAATATTTTTGCACTTAACTATACCTATGGAAATTTAAAAAGATTCGGTCGAACGGAAATACTCTAAGTATTTCCATTTAAATCTAATTTGCGTTTCATGATTATTATAGCTTTAAAATAATTAACTAGTTATCAATTTTAGGTATGGATAAAAGCATAATTCATAGAGAGCGTCACTTTTCTTAAAATGTTAAAATATTCAAATATGCTATTATTTATAAGCAGCTGTAAAATTTTTAATATGTTTTGTTGTTTACAAAAAGAGAAGCTTGGCAAAAAATATGTTTAGCATTAGCACAGTCTCGCTCTAACTAAATGCTAAATTTTGTGTTATATTAATTTTTGCTGTCAATTTGGTATACAATAATGTCACTTATTTTAAATATACTTACGACGATATTTAAATCACGAAAGTGTGGTGCTACCCAGGATGGACCGACCCGCGACTGTAGACAGAAGACCATCGGCAATGTGGTCCTACCACATACTTAGAGCAAAATACACCTTTGCTCATATATATATCGATGGCTTCTAAGTATAGTGAGTCAACTAACATTTTTAGGTATTTTAACTTTTTTGATGAAATGATAAAAAAATAACCTTGTTTATCAATCTCGGTCCTAAAAATTAAAAAAATCATTGCAGAAAATCATTGAAGCTTTTTCACCTGTGGAAGCTCATTACACCCGCAAAGATACAAATCGTAAATATTTGGATGGATCCGTGTCGTTTCCTATGATGTTTGACCTCTATAAAGAATGGTTTGATCCCGTTAAAATGTCCAATGAATTCGTCGTAATCAATACAAAAACTTAAAAATCCTAGAATAAGAATTTGAAAAAAATGTAAACATTTTATCTTTGACACGCTCCCCTGTAAAATTGAAATTTTTCAGATGACTCACTATTTCTAGGAGCCATCGATATGTCCTCCTGTGAGCTTAAGAGCTAAAAAGGGTTCGAAACGTTGGGAAATCAAAAATCAAATACAAACGCGATAAAATCCGTAAAATTATTTATATTGTGTACCTACTCGCGTAAACATCAGAATTCAACAGTAATAGAGCTTTATCGAAATTATTATCTAACTGAATAAATATGGTCAAATATTTGAACTATTTACAGAACTATTCATTAAATTGATAGTACCTACCATCAGCTAATACCTATATTTTTTTATGAACGCGCGGATAATAGACATGACAATAAAAAAATGAAGTCGGTAATAAAAGCTATCACGCATCACAGCATTTAATTTTGTGTGACGCCTTTTATTCGCCATTAAGTTGCTTTGGGTATTATATAAAATGACCTTTTTGTACCCGAAGGTTATTTTGTATACATAATCTCATTAGAAGTATCGGCGACGCCAAAGCGATGAATTTATCATGGCACTTAAACGTATATACTATACTATCTTCAATATGAAGATACATCTATCCATCTATATATCTGAACTGATTTAATTGTGACTGTATTAACTACTACAGAGGCGGCAGGATATCCGGACATGTGTGTGTGTATGTGTGTCTTCCGTGTGGTGACAGAATAAGTATTCACCGCTCCCTCTCTTGCCTTTAGGTGTCTTAAAAGACGATTAAGGTATATGATATGTAAATAACATCAATACAAGAGAAGAAAAAAATAAGTAATAGTTCAAAAAAACTAAAAAAATACGCTTTTAAATAAAATCCAACTAAAAAATAGATAATATTTTTTTAAAAATTTTAATTAAGATTAGTGTATACAGGTGTACCAGGTTATGGGGTAACTGTTCGAGTATGATGTAGTATATATATGTAGGCCATAGATCGTAATTAAAATGTATATTACACAAAAAACAATATAACATAAAAGTTACAGTAATTTCAAAAATGTGTGTCAAACAGTCTACGCCTTAAATGTTACGTATTATGTAGGCATGGATAGACAGGATACATGTAGGCATGTAAAGCTTCG
The DNA here is from genome assembly GCA_032191425.1 of Lymantria dispar. NCBI lineage: Eukaryota > Metazoa > Arthropoda > Insecta > Lepidoptera > Erebidae > Lymantria > Lymantria dispar. The sequence goes on along the minus strand of CM063444.1, from coordinate 23,953,430 downwards.
ACAGTATAATTTCACTCATACATACCTAGAATTGCGCAAACGCTTCAATGGGACTGTAGGTACAAGCGTGACTCGGCGACAGTAATCGGCCGATCAGCTGATTTAAAGCGAAGTTCGTTTTGCTTATGCGAACGTAATCATTGATTTTTTCAATTTCTATTGAACATTTAACAAAGTACGAATATGTTGCAGATTAAGTATCACTGACTTTATACATTTCAATCAGATTTAAACGAAAAAACAATGACAAAATTGAAAACTTTACATGTCTCTAATTCATTAACGAATCGATATTTTCCCTTCAAATTTTTTTTATGGGTTCCTACCACCATTGCCTACCTCCCGTTTGACCAGTTGCCCCATAACCTGATACATCCTGTATAAGAAAAAAATATTTTACATTGTAAAAAAAGCGTGGGGTGCATGTTGTCAATAGTTATAAATATTTTATTGACATATGAGTAGAAGGATTATCATTTTGATAATATCTTAAAAAGCACCCCACGCTTTTTTTACAATAAATTTTTTTTTTCTTATATACACTATTCTTAATTTAAATTTTTAAAAATTTATTTTCTATTTATTAGTTGGATTTTCTTTAAAAGCGGTTTTTTTTTGTTTTTTTTTTGAACTATTATTTATTTTTCATTTTTTAGTTGAATTTTCGCTAATCCTGATTACCCTAGTAAGGATAACGGGTCAAACTGTTTAAAATATTGAATTGTCATCGGTCTTTAATAAGTATGTCAAATTTTGAGTTAATCCGATGTTTTGAAGGGGGTCAAAATCATGTTCAAAGATTCCGCTACATACTAACATACATACGTCTGAAGCTAATAAAAGCGTATTAAAAAGAGAAGAAAGTTATCATAATAATAAATATCGTATATCTTTAAACGAGCAATTCTTGTATATATATATATATTCAGGATCTCGGCAACGGCTCCAACGATTTTGATGAAATTTGGCATCCTAGAGGTTTCGGGGCCAAAAATATGTTTTATTTATAGAAAATTGTTGTTTTGTCGGTGTTTTTAGCTAATCAATACAATGACATAAAATGTCAATAGAATATGGATTCAAATTTCACAGTCAACGTCAAGAGAGGCGATAGCTCAGTTGGGAAGTTGTCCAGTTCTTTTTGTTTTGTTTTGGCATTCAAACAGCGTGGGATCGAATCTCGGTGTTATTATTATTCTCTTTTTGTAATTTTTGATATTTTTTTCATTATTTAATTTTTATTAATATATATCTAAATAAATTCGACAAAAATACAACAAAAATATACGGAGCGAAGCTCGATCAACCAGATATTAATCTTAATATATATAAATTACGTGTCACGTTGTTTGTCCGCGATGAACTCCTAAACTACTTAACCGATTTTAATCAAATTTGCACACCGTGTGCAGTTTCATCCAACTTGAAAGATAGGCTAGCTTATCTTAATTTATAGTCGCAATATTATTTTATTGTAAATTATTTGTCTATTATTTGACATTCACAATTATCTGTTAACTACAAACGATTTTAACAGATGGCGATATCTGTTGACTGGATTGAGTAAGTAATTTGTGTGTGCTCAAGGGGATTCGAGAATGATTTAGGTTCACAATTGGACCCGGTAGGTGGCGCTTTATTTGAACAGAACAACGTCTGTTGGGTCAGCTAGTATACTTATATGTTACTAGCTGACCCGTCGAACTTTGTACCGCCATAATTTTTTTCGTAAATATATTTTCTAAATTGCCAATAATATAGTCTCCAATGGAAGAACCATTACAACCTTGTCGGGAAATATGCGTTCGTTTTGGTCACGGCAATGTTAATGATGATTCAAAGAAAATACAAATTACTCATTATTGATTTCTGACAAAATTAAAATTATCAAATTTTCTTAGATAAAATTACGTTTAACTGTCATTTGCTTTTTATTATTACACTAGCAACCCGCCCTCGCTTCGCTTCTTTTTCAGTCGCTTAAACCCGCGCAGTTCCCGTTCCTGTGGGAATACCGGGATAAAATATAGCCTATGTTACTCCCTGATATTATAGCTTTCCATTGGTGAAAGAATTTTTGAAATCGGTTCCGTGGTTTAAGCGTGAAAGCGTTACAAACAAACAAACAAACAAACATCCTTACTTTCGCATTTATAATATTAGTATGGATATCAAATGCGTTTTTTTTTTACTACATTTCATAGTGACTTGTATTCTCTTTGACATTTTATGACACGTCACACGGGAACGCGATTGAACGGTATAAAAGAGTTATTGGCGATATCTTGTAAACACCATTAAAAAAAGAGATAAAAAGTATCCTATGTTCGTCGCCTCCCCACCAATTTTGAGCCAAATTGGTACAGCTGTTCTTTAGTAATAAATAGTGTAACTAACACGACTTTATTTTATATACATATATAGATTTGCTTTTACCGATTACGGACAGTAAAGATATTAATGATCTTATTAAAGACATCTATAGACCACAACAAATACAAAAATCACATATGACCACTAAAACTACATATTCAAGTAATATGATCTATACCAGCTATACCCTAAGTGTGTTCCGCGGAACCCTAGGGTTCCGTGATACCTCTGTCGGGGTTCCGCAAGAATTTAGAAATAAAAAAATCAAAACACCTCTCTCTGGTCGCTCCGCGGCTGTGCGGACTCCGCGACCGCGCGGAGACAAAACGCTATGAATGTTATTTATTTATTTATTTGTATTTGTATAAGCTTGTGTTACATTAGCTGGTACAATATCTCATAAGTTTGGTCTCAACAATTTTATACTTGTACAACGCGTTCGCTCTAAGTTTGCCGGTCTGTGGAATGCGCGTACCCTCCCCCACGTGACAACAAAACTTATAATGTGTCATAGTTTTACCCAAATATCTAACGTACACAATTTTTATTGTTACAATTAAATAAAAAATTTCGAACGTCATACACTCATACCTATCGCCAGCGGCAAACTTAAAACGAGCGGGTAGTATACTTGTAAGCGCTCAGTCTCTTTGATAAAAGCCGCCTCTGAATTAGACGCTATAGTTGTCAACTAGCGACTTTCGTCTCTAACTTCAAAGGATAAAGTCGATATTGTTTACAACGCTATTTTTAAATTTCTGTTTTTATTTTTGCTTTTTGTTTATCAAAGGTGCCGACTCGAGTATTTTCGAGAATATTTGAGATCGAGTCTAGGACTAAGTATAAAAGCGGCGATCGCGAGTTGGCGTCGTCATCTGCCATGACACACCCCAACCAACTAGTGGTTGGGGCGGCTTCCTATAGACCCTCCAAAATCTCCTCCATCCGACGTCCTCGTCACGTCCTCGACGAAGAGGACGACATTATCACACTCGCTCAACAAAGAGCCTACACGGCCCGCGAGGCCTTAACAAATAAATATCCGCGGTTCCGCCCTCGCCGTCGAGGTGCGAAACCGCGCCGCGCAAAAGTCACTACCAAAAACGTGGGCACGCCCACTTTGCCTCCAGCGACGCCCCAAGCCGAGGTCCGTTCCCCACAGGGGGAGCCCTTGGGCGATGTCGCTTAGCAAACTTTTCTCCGGGTTGAGAGCCCTCAGCGCTCACCCATAGTCCGCGTCAAGCTGTCAAGGCCATCTGCGGCCAACAGCTGTACACACACACAAAAAAAAAAAAAAAAAAAAAAAAAAAAAAAAAAAAAAAATTGGCGTCGTCAGTTGATGATTAGCGTTCGGAGCGATAAGTTACTACCTACTTACAAGCTCGCTAGCGAGAAACTAGTGTTCATTGTTTTACTGCCTGCTGTATTCTGTTGTCTCAGTTTTATACATTTCTTCCCTGTAGGTTCTAAATTTAGTCTCTTATACGCAGTAACGATTGTGCATTATTTAAACCCCACTATCCTGACTTGTAACATTATAAATAAAGAAGAATGGAACGTTGGCTTAAAGGTGTTAAACGTGTTCCAACAACATCTTCTAATGACGCTGAATGTTCAAAAGCAATGCGCGCGGAGAATTTAGCAATCACCGATCCAGAAGATGATGCCACGAGTGCCACGACGTCAAGCTCGACGGTTTCAAAGACGAAAAAAAGGAAGTATGATGAATCTTATATCAGTTTCGGATTTGTTGATTCCAACGGCTCACCTCTCTGCATGCTCTGTAGTAAACTGCTTCCTAATAGTTCCATGGCACCTGCCAAATTGCGTCGACATTTAGAAACCGTACACCCCGAGACTAAAGACAAGAATAAAGAATTTTTTGTTCGCAAAAAAGATCAGTTATTAGAAAGTCAAAAAAATATGATGCATGTAACACAAACTACCAACGAAAAGGCCACGGAGGCATCATACTTAGTTAGCTATCGCATTGCACAAGCAGGTGAAGCGCACACTATCGCTGAGAAATTAATAAAACCATGTGTATTAGACATAACAAAATGTATGCTTGATGAAAAATCTGCAAAGCATCTTTCTACTGTTCCGCTATCAAACGATACTGTTTCACGACGAATCCATGATCTGGCAAGCTACGTCAAACAAGAACTAGTTACACGTCTACAAAATACACGATTCGCTTTGCAAATGGACGAGTCGACTGATGTCGCTGGTTTGGCTATCCTGCTGGTTATTGTGAGATATCCATATAAAAGTTCTTTTGAAGAAGACATGCTTATGTGTTCATCGCTGCTTACAAACACTACCGGGGAAGAAATTTTTAATAAAATAAATATATTTTTTGAAGAACATAATCTCAGTTGGAACAATTGCATTGACATTTGTACAGATGGGGCCAAGGCGATGACAGGTAAAACAGCAGGAGCAGTGTCACGAATGAAAAATAAAGCGCCTAATTGTAGTTCCAGTCATTGTATTCTGCATAGACAAGCACTTGCGATGAAGCAAATGCCGTCTAATCTAAAATTAGTTATGGATGAAGCGGTAAAAATAATTAATTTTATCAAATCACGACCACTACAATCCCGATTGTTCTCATTATTGTGTGAAGATTATGGCAGCAAACATAAAACACTGCTGCTCCATACAGAAGTGCGATGGCTGTCTCGGGGAAAAACTTTAACAAGGCTATTTGAACTTAGAGCCGAGTTACAAATGTTTCTTTCAGCAGATACTTCTTTTAATTTGAAGGACCGTTTGTATGATAAAACTTGGTTGTTCCGATTGTCTTTTATGGCGGATATCTTTCAAAAACTTAACGAATTAAATTTATCGTTGCAAGGTAAACAGACAACAGTGTTTCAGGCCTATAATAAAATAACTGCTTTTAAAAGAAAATTAGATTTTTGGATCATTTGCATTGGTAAGAAAGAAATAGAAAGTTTTACGTTACTCAGTGAGTTTGTTAGCGAAAACGACTCAGAAATGTTTGAAGATAATGTGTTTGAAGAATTGGTCCAATATCTCAGTTCGATGCGCGCATCTTTTGAAAAGTATTTTCCCGAAGAACACAATACAAAAATTAAAGTGAACTCCTGGATTCATAATCCTTTTTTACCCAACTTGGAAAAGCCTGAAAACATGTCAAATGAGATATATGAATCTCTTTTAGAAATGTCATCAGACACAAGTATGGAGTCATTGTTCGAAACGACGCCTCTTAATGATTTTTGGTGCAGAATCCAAGATGAATATGCAATGCTTGGCCAAATGGCTCTGGATATTCTTCTCCCGTTCCCAACTACATATTTGTGCGAAACAGGATTCTCTACCTACGCAGCCACGAAAACAAAATATCGCAATAGACTGGACGCCGAAGCTGATATGAGACTCCAACTTTCTTCCATCAAACCTGATATCAAGCAATTGATGAAAAATAAAAAACAGTTTCATACCTCCCACTAGTTAGATTTTTTCTTTTTTAATGTTTTCTATTATTGTCCTTACCAAGTGGTGAAGTAAATAATAATTAGTAACTGATACATTGTACTTTTATTATGCTGATTAATATAGAATACACTTATAAAAATAATTGTTTTATTGTAGGGTTCCATCAAGTATTTTGCTTCCCAAAAGGGTTCCGTCATTTAAAAAGTTTGAGAACCACTGATCTATACCAATAAATAAAATTGGAGTGTCTGTTTGTAATGTCAAAATAATAGACTTTTTTCATGCTCACACGGTTATTTGCACGACACCTATGCCTAAAATAGCAATTAAAAAAATTTTGTCTGTCTGTCTGTTTGTTCCAGGTAATCTTCAAAACGGCTGGACCGATTTCAAAAATTCTTTCACCAATGGAAAGCTATAATATCAGGGCGTAAACTAGGCTATATTTTATCCCGATATTTCCATGGGAACGGGAACTACGCGGGTAAAACGACTATAACCTATAACCGAAGCGAAGCGAGGGCGGGTTGCTAGTATTTAATAAAATTCAAGCGTCACTAGTGTCAACCGACTGATGGTGGAAACCGTAGTACTAGTAACGCAGCAGTAAGTAAATATACTTAATACACTTTCTTATACATCGGATTCATCCATCAATCTGTCCATCTCCCGTCCAACTCCACTGTTCGACATAGGCTCTTCTAGGTTATGAGTATAATGGATAATATTCATCATCATCATCGCAGCCCACAAACGTCCTACTGTTGGGCTCGGGCCTCCTCTACAATGGGAGGGAATTTGACTTACTATATCATGCTGGTCAGACATGTTGATATAGGGTTTTATTTCCGGCGTGGCGTCCGCCCTACAATGGCTGATGCCGAATGTGGGCGGACCGAGCGCGGCATGTCGACAGCTGTACGCGGGGGTCATCCGGTCGATGGCCCTCTACGGCGCACCGGTGTGGGCGGGATCCATGACCGCCCGACTTAGAGCCCTTCTGTGGCGTCCACAGAAGGTCATGGCGGTCAGGATCATCCGCGGGTACCGCACGGTGGCGACGGAGGCGCGTGCCTGTTGGCCGGGACTCCCCCGTGGGACCTGGAGGCGGGTATCGGGGGTGCGCGGGGGGGGCGGTGTTGTTTCCCTGAGGGAGCTCATCGCCTGGCGCGTCGACGCCCGCCGAGACGTCATCGCCCGTTGGGCAGACCGGCTGGAGAGGCCTCGATACGGTGTTTGGACCGTGGAGGCCTTCCGGCCGGTGCTGATGCAGTGGTTGGAAAGGTGGCACGGGGTGCTCTCCTTCCGACTCGTACAGGTCTTGACGGGGCATGGATGCTTCGGCAAGTACCTGTACAGGGTCGCTAGGAGGGAGAGAACTCCGTCCTGCCACCACTGCGATTGCGACGAAGACACGGCGCAGCATACGCTCGAGGTCTGTGCCGCTTGGGCAGAGCCGCGTCGTGAACTCGTCGCAATCATCGGTGCAGACCTGACGTTGCCGACCATCACTAGGGCGATGCTCGGCAGCATCAGGAATTGGGACGCGGTCGCAGCCTTCTGCGAGGCAGTTATCTCGCAGAAGGAGGCGGCGGGTCGCGAGCGCGAGGAGCGCAGCCTCGATGAAGCGACCCGCCGCCGGCGACTGGGGCGGCGCAGGCGGGATTACCTGCGCGCCATGCCGCCCTAGCCGCGGCCGCGGGTGACGAGACCGGGGATTAGTCCGTCACCCGCCAAGAGGCCGACCGCGTGAGGAAAGACCGACGTCCTCCCCGAGGGGGGGACGTCGGTCGATGGGAGGGTGCCCCGGGTAGGGGGTATTCCGCCGGGCCGACCACTGATGACAAGTAACCCTGCTCCAGTGGTTGGCCCAACGACGAAGGCGACGTGGTGTTCGGGTGGGTTGCGGGTGTTGCGTGCTTAAGCCCCTCTGTCGCCCCGGACGGAGTGGTGCGGAGGCGCGCCGACCGCAGCCCACCACAAAAAAATAAAAAAAAATAACGGGTTTTATTTCCAGTTTTCCTTCTCTTGCACAGGTGTTATGTGCATATTATATCCCATAGTCATCTTTTACGACATCCACGGGCTAGATAGGGAGTTGTGAATAGTATTCTTATTCCGTCACCACACGGAAATATCGAATGGAATGAAATGGATAATATTAGGTGGATAATATAATCGCAACGTTAAGAAGGCGGATTGATAATCGTAGTTGATGGAACACATTTGCTAAATCCTTACAATTCACAAGGAAAAGTAAGGAGTAGGAACATTGTATCTCTAAATAAGTTATTAAAATGTTTGAAACAAAACATTTTTACGGTTTTTAACGTTTATATTTGTTTTTCCATTATATCGAACACTTTTCGTCGTTCATATGCGGAGGACGAGAGTCCCCTTATTATCTTAAACGTTGAAGAATCATGAACGCAAACGAAAATAGTTTTATGTTGTAATACTCGCGTAAACACCAGATATCGTTGATAAAACGTATTACTAACAGTTAGATGCCAATGATGGGTTTCTGGAACAGTAATATTTTATGCATACTTCATGAAAGCATGACAAGTGCAAATTTGATAAAATATATCCAACAAAATTTATTAAGTAACAGTGATTTCGTAGATATTACGACTACCCTCCGTGGTCTCGACGCGCCGTTGTGGCGTCAACAAGCGGCTAGACGGCGCGTCTCCACATCGCCACAATGCAACCTCGTTTAACAAACGAGCTCATACACGCTGACAGAGTTCTTGATGTTCTTTTGTTTAACTAAGGTGAGAGACGTTAATATACAGTGACGACGAAATGAGAATACTTGAGATAATGTAATGAAAACTTCGCGATTATGTCAAAAACTTGTTACGCGGAAGATGTTTTACGCCAAAGGTCTTTTGTTTTAACACATTAAAGAAACTTGTTCGTTTATATTTTTATAGCTAGTCGTGATTATTCGTATTGGCTATAACAAAAACTTTTATATTAAAAATAATATTAAAGTTAACTAAATATATGTGAGTGCTAACCGTTACAGAAATTTTAAGATTTTTATTTGGCTCCTATTTCGTATCAATATACTAAATAAAATAATATAAATTTTTCCGTGTGGTGACAGAGTAAGAATACAATTCACCACCCCCTTGCTCGTGGGTGTCTTAAAAGACAACTAAGGGATTAAATATGCATATGACATCTATGCAAGAAATGGAAAATTCGAAACAAAACCATATACCAACCTGTCTGACCAGCGTGGTATAACAGTAAGGTCAATTTCCCTCCTCTTATGTAGGAGACTTGAGCCCAATAGTGGGACGTATAGGAGCCGAAATGATACTAAATAAAATGATTAAATATGATAGATATAACTCTTCATTATAATTTACAAATTCGTGTTTTGACGAACATAGCTTTGCATTGCGTGATCATGTATTTCATCTACATCCCAGCCCACATAAATCCCACGGGGGTTCAGGCTGGCTGGTGTATTCTGGCCTACTCAACAATGCAAGAGAAATTGACCTACTATACCGCGCTGGTCAAATGTATTAGTATAGGGTTATATGTCAAGCCTTCCTTCCTACTCATGCATCGTTGTTATTCACTACCACCTGTCTCACCTGTGGATGTCGTAAAAGTCAACTAGAGGCTTAAATATACATAATAACATCTATGCCAGAGAATGAATACTCGAAATAAAACCTTATACACGTCTGACCAGGGTGGAATAGTAGGTCAACCTCCTATTATGAAGGAAGCTAAAGCTCAGCAGTGGGCCGTATATGAGCTGAAATCAATGAATGAATAAAACTAACCCGTCGAACTAAATTCGTTATAGGCAGTCGCTACTTGACCACTTTAACCTGTGAATCAAGATAGCAATCATCGTCATCACCATCCTATCAATGTCCCCTGTTGGACTTAGGGCCATATGTGAGAGTAAGGCTATAATCTCTAAGTTTGACAGGCTGGTTGAAAATTGCCTTATTTCTTAGAAATCTCCCAAGAATGTACTTGTAAGCATTCTCTGATCTCTTAGCTGATTTTTACGACTTCCACGTAGTAGAAAGAGATGGTGGCACATATATTCTTAACCCGCCACACGGGAAAATAGCGTCAATATCACAGTGTATCTTTTTTTATTTCCATTCATTTAATATATTCTCAAATAGAAATGATTATTAAATAAAAAAAATAATACGCCCTGGTTTTTTCCACAACAATTTCATCCATTGTCATCCACTTCTGAGCTATGTTCCAAATTAAAAGTCTCTAGCTTATCGGGAAATTAATTTAAAATCAATTTACAAATACACAATACAATTTAATTTGCAACAAAAACGTTGACAATTTTTTTTTTATCAGATATATAGTTTAAGAGATATATCGTAAATACCATTTCAACCCCTATTTTTAAGATGGTGGCCGTGGGACAAGGGTGGCGATCCCACAAACTTGGTTTTAGCTTTACACTGACCCCCCCTACACATCAAAAAAATAAAATTGCGTCCTCTAAAAAACGCAACCCCAAATGTAACTTTTCAATGGACTACTAGTAATTCTGGCATATACATAGATAGAAAATTCTTAAGGAGAAGATTTCCCGAAATTCAAATCAATTATTAGAGGTGTATTAAAGTAAGTGTCCCCACAAAGTGCCCGCGAAGGCACAATATGTATAATTGTTGTAAAGGCTGAAATTAATCCAATAATCCACCACTGTAACCGCATGCAACTGCAACTGAAAAGAGCCGGCAAGAAACTCAGTGGAGATCGTAATTTTATTTCATTTATTATTTAGCTCCAATATGACGTTCTTTGAAGTAGGAGATTATATACTAGAACCGCTATCACCGCAAACCATAGGTAAAACATTAAAAGCAAAAAAAAAGGCAATCTTATTACTTATGTCATTTTCTATCAGTAAACATTTGAATATATGAAAATAAAAAAAGAACATTTTTATGCCGTACCTCTTTCATTATATATTCGTTATCTCTATACTATATCAAGCAGCAGTAAATGTGTCCCGCATATTCTTAAAGATTTTATTTTAGTCTAAAAGCTTTTTCTAGTTTCATTTCACTTAAAAGCAGGTAAGATGTTTCGGCGAGGTTTCGTCAAAACATCACGAAATGAATTAGCATTAAAAGTTTTGACCGATTAAACCGACGATCTGGCAACGGTTTGAAAAGAAAATGTTTGGAATCGTGACCACGAATCGAAAGACGCAATGTAGGAAGAACTTTTACTAGTACTAAAGATAAAAGTCACCTAGGGCCGTTGGATGCTAATTTAAAAACACCCGATCATGATAGACTGATGAGCGGATGGATGGATTCCGACTCCTTGCCGGTTTTCTTCCAGTCACAAGATATTTTATCATTATTCTTATAAACGTCCCACTATGGGCCACGGACCTACAAAATAGATTGAGACACAATTACAAAAATACCAACATTAAATCAGATTGCGGCAGAATAAACCCTCATTAAAACGAATTAAAACTGAATTCTAAAGCAGCTTAGTAAGGGTAAAGAGTTCTTTCATTCTTTATTCATTGAAACTGGAATTATGTAACCTATTTTCTTTGTTCATGTGAATCCGATGTTAAGGTCGGCCATACAGCTAAGAGCGAAGTTTTGTTTTATTTAATACTTTGAAGATGTCTCTCGTGTAACAGAATTAGAAATATTTATTTGTATGCTATTATGTGCTAATACTAAGATATGACTAAAGACTATATATAAAAGATAATAATAAATTAATTATTCAATATTAAGAACATTCTCGATCGAGTTCCCTGTATGTTAACAGGATAAGAATACGCTGTTAAAGTATAAAGAGTGTTGCCTTTACTTTGCCATGCAAGTCGTAAAAATTGGCTAAGGGATCACCAGAGCATATGATGCAAAACACTTCTGGGAAACTTATAACACCAATTGCATAAGCTATAATGAGATTGTACTCCTATAATATCCCCGTGATGGAGATTTTATTTGCCGTGTGATGACGAAGTAAGAATACAATTCATCACTCCCTATCTTGCCCGTGAATAGCGTAAAAGACGACTAAGGGATTATAATATGCACATGGTATGCACATGTGCAAGAGAAGGAAAACTCGAAATGAAACCCTGTACCAACATGTCTGACCAGGATGGTATAGTAGGTCAAATTCACTCTCATTATGGAGGAGGCCCTAGCTCAACAATGGGGCGTATGTGGGCTTCAATGTTGAGGATGATGATGATTATGGAGATAAGCTACGCCTCCCCATAGACTATAGAGGACTGATACATAGAGCGCTATATTTAAAAAAAGACGATATCGAGACACATATCGATATTTCTTCATATAGCACTGCACGTCTTTTGCATATGGATTAATTTGAATTTTTTTATGAATCGCTATGTACACAGCGGGAGTTTCCGTTATACCGTTCAATCTCGGTTTTCAGACTCATATAAAAATAGAGTTCACAACAGCTTGGCATTCAAGTTGATCGCTAAACGTTTTACTAACAAAAGGAACTGTTTAATGTAATGGCACGCACTTCTAACATTAGACACGCCTTAATAGTGGCTTTATTTCACGGTCGCAGTTAAATCCTTGGTAGGTATTGCCTTCTATTACAGTCGCGCATGCATACATGTCGTTGAGAAGCGTGTAAATCGATTATATAAATCGTGACACAATGACGCTAAGATTAATGTCATAGACATATAAAATACATCTTAGGATTCGAGTCACATAAATCTTATCGTAAATCAATCAGTGGTTTACAACTCTGGAGTAAGCAAAGTTAATATCTTTATCTTAAACTATGGTGTAAGTCTTTTTACTAAACGCAATAATAGTTTATATTGTCGTCTACATATGCTGATATATGTCAGGAATAATTACAGTTATTAAAAAAGATTGCCACCGAATACAAGAGAGCGACGTCGGTGGTCCGCCCAATAGATGAATCGATGACGCAGTATTATAGAGCCTGTGATATTACGGAGCAAAATTTTCATGACCCATAATTTTTCTGTTTTTGTACTTACAGGGGCGCTAAAATATATAATAAGCAAACTTACATAAGATAAAAAAATAATGATGTAGAATTAACAGGCAATACTATTTCTTTCTGTACGGGATGTGGTTTGTATACAATTTGCACGGCGTTTCGAAATGACGACAGGATAACAGGACGCTCATAGTCCGTCCTTTGCGTTTCCAAGTAACGACAAAATCCACTCGGACACAAGAAATTCTTTGAAGATGACTATCACTTTTATACTGCTTATCACAATTTCCTTGAAGAACAACCAGATCCTTAAAACTAAATAATCCTTCAATGATAATTAAGCAAATTTGAATCGGTCAACTCTGCATTAAATAAGATATATACATATTTCATTCGTTAATTCGTTAATTTTAGTATTGAAATTATCGTGAGACTTATCCATATCGCGCACGATGCATATCGAGCAGCGCACGCCGGGGCCTCGCAGACGCCGCTGCGCACTCGCCCTGATGATGAGCATCGGACATGCTCGAAACCCGGGTCGACGTAATCGATCTCAGCACGTGAGTGTTTTTGCCGTTTTAGATATTATAATTCGTTAATTCGTTAAAATTTCAATCGATGATACATGAAAGTGAAAAGAAATGCGATCTTAATACTTTGGCGTAAAAATACATGTGCTTATTTCAAATAAAATATGTAATTTAACTCATATTATCATACATATTTTGCGATCCTGAATTATTATTAGCGATGCATTTTGTGAGTATATTCATATTTTATAAACGAAACGATAGAGCATGAGCAGTAAATCCATGTACTTTTTGCTGTAGTTAATAAAAATGTCAAAAAGTTTGACGATTCTTCGCAAAGCTTTAAAGATTTTCTCGAGTAAACATTGAAACAGAATTAAATTTATTTATGTGAATGTGTTTTGTTTTTATATTATTTTTCGCCATAATGTTATAAATGCGTTATAAATAAAGTTTGTCGATATCTATTAATCCATCGCGTCTTAAGACATTAAACGATGGCGACACGGCGGCAGACACGCTCGAGGCGTGTGACTCCTGGGCTGCGTGAACTCGTCGCAAACATCGGTGCCGACCTGACGCTGCCGATAATCCCTAGGATTATATTCGACAGCGTCAGCAACTGAGATGCGTTCACTACCTTCTACAAGGCAGTAGTCTCGCCGCCCTAGTCGAGATCACGGATGACTGGACCGGGATATATTCTGTCACCCGCAGAGAGGCTGACCGCGCGAGACTAACGTCCGGGCAGCACTGTCGGTTGCCGCCAGGATGTCAACAGGAAATAGTTCCCAAAAGGATAACCCATCGGAGTAGTACCAGTACCGGTGGTCGGCCCAATGGCGATGGGGAGAGAATACAGCTGGTTACGAGATGGAACAGACGGTGTATGTCCACACCATAAAAGAAGAAGCCCACCAAAAAAACGACGTTAATGCCTACAGGCATGGTGATACATGTTATCGAGTATTGCATTCAGCGGTTATGTAATTAACACCTAATATGAGCAGGTTAGGACTCAATGCCACTGAAGTCGATCATGATGGATGTCATCAATTCGTGTACTTCTCTAATTTTATTACCATATTGCCAATAATCATAAAATGAGGACAATACTATGATCAGTAGTCATAGACTATATAAATATACAATTCGCTAAACATCACACAGTATCTAGTCAACTGCTGTTATTAACGTAATTAGTTTATGTCTGTCAGACTGGCCTAAAGTAGTCACTGGAGTAATAGTCTCCAGGTCTTTTCTACCCTTCACTAGGGTGTCGGTCACGGGTCGAGCAGTATATTTTGTAATTTAAATAATATAATTAGCACAACTCCAAAAGTATTTTTTTATAAATACTGCGTTGCTGTATCTAATAGTAAATTTGAATCGATATCGACATTGCGCTGGGCGCATTAAATGTTTATTTAATCGTAACTGGTCCCGTGACCAAGATAGTAAAAACATTATAAAAACCCTATAAAATCCGTAAAAATAGTTTTATCTCATTTGTATAAAACACGAACAGTGTTTGCAGATAAAAACTTAGTGTTATTTGCTATCTTTATACAGTTCAAGATAAGAACAGAGATACAAATATAACTAATTGAAAAGTTATAATTTTTTTTATTGCCAACGGTGGCAAACGAGCAGGCAGAACACCTGATGGTAAGTGATTCTGCCGCACATGGACCTTTGCAATACCAGGGGCACAGCCGGGCCGTTGCCTACCGTGAAGAAAATACTCTTCTTAAACATCATTTGAAGAAGGACATGTCATAGCGCTCGGGAAACACAGCAGCAGGTATTTCATTCCAGAGCTTGCACGTACATGGGAGAAATGATCGCTGGAAACGTACAGCTGCAGAGCATAACGTTTCCAGGTGAAATGGATGAACTCTGCAACGGTGGCGAGTGGTACTTTGGTAGAATGGTGACGGTGGTACCAAGTCAAACAGTTCCTCGGAGTACTCCCCGTGAAAGAGTCGGTAGAGTACACAGAGTGACCCAAAGTCTCTCCGCCGCTCCAGCGACTGGAATCCGTCCGTAAGGCGTCCGCTCGTAACTATTATAAATGTTATAGGTTCCATAACATAGAAGTTTTCAATATCTTAAATTTCAACTTTTACCTTACACATAAATGTAAAAGTTAATTAATCATTTTGAGAGTAATATTTCTTAATAACGTGAATCTCGTAAAACGGCAAAATGACTCAAAGTTTTAATGTAAAGTAAACCATAGAGAGCTGTATAGCCCGTGCCTTTGATAATGTAATACGATTTCTTCTTCTTCAAACCATAAACGAATCACTATTGAGCAAAAGCTTCCTGTATAAGTAAGAAAACGAATCTGGTCTTCTAAATTCTAATTAAACGTTTTGTTATAAAGTTTTATTTAAAGCTTCCTTTCTTTGCAGTGATGTCATCCTTTTACAGCTCTCTAGTCACCTTTTACAATACTCGTGCGAAAAGGAGCGGTCCTGAATTGAATTCTTTGTCCGTCACCACATGGTAATATGAATTATTAGCAATGATAAATACTATAGTTTTACCATCAAAGACTATCTATTTGAAGGTACTACCTATGGCTCGCCGTCGCTTCGTTGAATTGATTGAGCTTTCAATAGATTTTATTCCATAGGAACCGTACATTCCTTCGGGATAAGACGTGGGCTACCTGCTTTTTCAGGGAATAAATATCATCCAGATCCTTTCAGCAGTTCTAGTGTAATAGACATTCATCTATCCAAACTTTCGCATTTATCCTCCTCCTCCTATCTATTCTTATATAGAATACAGGCATATCATAAATTTAAACATCGCATGCATTTCGTACTACAGAGAGCACATGAAACTGTCGATGCCAAATCTCACCTAATTCCCTTCGGTCCCACGGGCACGGGGTTGTAGAGAGATAGAGATAGATACAAGAAAGATAATAGAGCTATACCAATAGAGCTAAGAAAGTGAGAAAATAATGTATGCATTCGTATAAAACCTACATAACATTGTACACTTGAATATGTCACATATTAATATTAGTTGATAATCGCCACAGGTTCATAAATATTAATATAATATTCTTATAACAAAAATGTTGCCTTTCTATTCTATAATTATCTTTAAATAGTATGTTTTTAAGAACAACAAAAGCATCACGTTTTTAAAAGCACTTGCATTCAGCTGTTGGTAAATGCTATAAAACTTGAATTTTCGCCTAGAAATTTAGCAACAATGCGTCTTAAATAGCGGCTGTGTCGTTAATTTTGGCGTGGTTATAAATCTCCCCAATGGCCAGCTTTATCGGCGTCCATTAGATTCCCACAAACTGAGCCTTCAAAGCAATATTAAAGAGAATTTAATTACCTGGTCGACCGATACTTACAAGGTTATTACTTTTATAACGATCTGCATGATAATAATCCTTAAAATAATCATGATATGCATTATAAAATGGACCAATAAAGAAATATACTACGAAAATTTTAATATTTAAACATTGAGATTTATAGTTTAAATATATGTATATCAAACGAGTTTAAATATCTGTCAAGTTAATTTTTAGACACAACCTTCGCTAAGAAATGATAATACCATAAACGCTATGCTTGGAGAATGGTTTAGGGATCGCAGTTGGCATTTACCCAATGCCATGTTAGGTAGATTTATATTTTAAATCGTCCGAAACCCGATTATCAGTACGACACGGCGCAATACTGAAATAATCCTTATTAAAATTGCATGACACCAGAATATATCGCAAACAATTAAAAAAGGGTAAGGCGCAGGCAGAAGACGAAATTACAGCGGAATTCCTGAAAGCAGGTTGAAATCCAGTCTTAGAAACCCTTCAGAAGTTATTTATTTCCGTTATCCTCAGAGTCGTGAACACTGCTGTTGCTGCTGTTGATGCTACTGATGCTGTTGATGACTTCCAGCCTTAAGAGAAATTAATGACTTCCAGCCAGAATAAGAGTATAAAACCGATCCAATTGCATAAAGGTGTAAGACAGGCAGACGTCATCTCTCTGAAACTATTCACTGTTGCATTGGAAAATGTCTTCAAACTCTAGGACTAGACCGGAATCGCATCAACATGAACGGCGGATACATAACTCACCTTCGATTGACAGACTACATTGTCGCTGTGGCAGAATCCATGGAGGACTTTGGAACTATGCTCAACGAACTTAACAAAAGTACCCAACTAGTGATGTTAATACCATATACAACAAGGGAGGTACTACCATAATCGTCACGTTAAAATTACCGAGAAATACGGCTTAATGATCGCGATTATATATTAATACGTGAGGCAAAAACTTTGTACCCCTTTTTACGAAAATTATGTGGGTGGACAAGTATGAAATTCACAAATTCACAGTTGAAGTATATAATGAGGAGAAGTGCATAAAACTGAAATTTCATTTAATAATGGGTTAGAAATATATTAAATTAATTAAAAAAGGCATTACGCGCACTACTATGCAATCGCTACACACACACACATACACCAACGCTTATACACTTTTGTTTATAGTTAAAATCGCTGGTCGAAGAATGTCAAACAATCGTAATTATGATGACAATGTCTAATAGACATTTCCTATTTTAACCACTCAGCGACCACTACTTGTATAAATTCCCATTCCCTTTGTAGTCCTTCAACTGATTTATAAACTCCCTCGGTAAAGTGAGAAGTGAAGACTCATTGCTTTCCTAACCCGTCACCACACATAGTACATATAACTACGTTTATATTCCGTAATCTGACAACACAAACCTCTATAGGTACAGGAAATACTTTATACTTCTACAAACGAAAGGTACACTTTTTATGGTCAATAAATTCTTAACATTAGAATTCAGTGGTCGTATCTACATAATGCATGTTTATGTAACATTATACGTGGTCTTCTTGCAAAGTTTACTTGGGTATTATCAATTGACTGTAACACATATTGTTAAGATTTTGCGAGTTTTGTGTATTTGCTCCATAACTTTATCCTGATTATATATTAGTATGCTTCATAAATCTGCGCAGTGCTCTGTGGTTGGTAATTGTGTACGAAGTCCCTCAAGATAAGATAATTTGTTTCGTAATATATCACAAAATTTTCGACTTGCATCGCATAAAAACTCTTACCTTACTTTCCCTATAATTAGTACATGACTGGAAACGTTTCAGTTACTTTGAAATAGTAACCCTTTCGGGCTGCTACGAATATGTCGGTTAACCCCGTTCTTTTAGGGACTGTTCGACTTTGTCGCATACAGAAATTCCTAGCTCTCTATAGATCACTACGTGACTGAGCTTTGTTTTGAGGACAACCTTTAGAGACCACCTTATTGCGGTAATGTAGAATAAACCTCACTATGAAAATCCAGCGACTTTACAGTGATATTTATCGAAGCAAAGAATGAAGGACGGGTAGTTTGATTAAAGCTTTCATTTAAATAGCAACTAAACAATTTATTCAGTGAATAATTACAATATATGGAACTTCTTTAGTTCCAAATATTTAACAACATAAGTTACGAAGAATATAATTACAAATATTTAAGAGAGCTTCGTAACATACATGATAAAAATTTATTTAAATCCATTCCTAATGTTCCTACAAAACATTTTATATGTGAGTTGAAAACAATGAAATCCCAAAATGGGCAGAAAACATTAAAATCAAAATACACTAAAACCCGAGTAAAGCTAAGGTAGTGTTCTGTATATAGTCGAATCAATAAAAGTTCAAAGCAACATGGTATAGTAGCAGTAATCTAGGTGAGCACCTAAACAGCTTGAAAAAGATTAATGGCTTGAAAATTGCATCGCAATCTGTTGTAACAATAAAAGCAAGTCCACGGGCATGCACTAAAATGCAGCGTTATATCATTTAAGTGTGTGAGTGCACACAGTCTATTCAACAGAATTTAAAGGAAATTAAATTTCAAAATTTCTGTATAACCCGTTTCAAAATATTTTAACTAAGATAATGCTAGCCTGTTTAACAAGCACCGGTACACTACCGACGAAATAATTTTGTGAGGTATAACTGGCTTGCTCCTGGCTTAGCTATGTTTAATACTTGCCATTTCTATCTCTTATTACAATTTCAAATTTTATTAAATAATTCGTTCAGTTTATTTGAATGTTAAGTACAAGAAAACACCTAACCTACCTTTGTCTAGAAAATGAGAATTAATACAAACCAAACAAGAAAACCATAAAAATACTTTTCCTTTTTTCTCATTACATTCTTGTCCTGTATATGAGAAAAAAAAGGCAAAGTAATGGGCACAGGCCTCCTCCGTTAAGTAATATTAGCAAAGGAAAGTAAGGACAATTAGCAAACAGGTTGGTTCATCATCATCATTTCAGCCCATATAGTTCCCATTGTTGGGCTCGGGCCTCCTCCATTATGGGAGTGAAATTAACCTACTATACCTGGTCAGACGTGTTGGTATAGGGGTTTTGTTTCGAATTTTCCTTCACTTACTTAGTCAACTTTAACGACACCCATGGGCAAGAGAGGGGGGGCGGTGAATAGTATTCTTACTCCGTCTCCACACGGATAGACAACAGGTTGGTTAAGAGCTTTCATTTCGAGTATTCGTTCTATCAGTGATGTTATCTGCATATTATATTTACTCGAGTTTTACGATACCCAAGAAAAATACAATGCTGGTGACCATTGTATACTTACTACGTCATCACTCGGCATTACGATAATTCATTTCAATTGCCATAAACCAACATTTGGTTCAGCTGTTTGAGGCGCAAGGCCATTAAATTGTTAAACGTATTTTAATGAGTTTTAGACAAAGTTGTTTAAAACATTAGAGATTATGATGTTCTCAATAGGTTTTGATCTTCTCAATGCAGATAAATCAAATATAAGCAAAACGATAAAATATAAGTCAACGTGATGTTTCTATAATAGCTAGGTAGATCCTGAATTGCATAGACTATGTAACCTACATACCGGATCCAGCCATAATCATTTGAATTATATTGTCTTGCGGATCGAAGGGCATCATACTGGAGCTAGTTCTTACAAAAAATGTACCCAATTGTATATCTAGTAAGAAGAAAAAAAAAATTAAAAATAATAGTCAAGCCCGCTGAGTTTCTTGCCGGATCTTCTCAATAGCGGTCGCGTTCCGATCCGGTGGTAGTATTTTTTTTTTTGGAAATTGTAAACCTGACAATATGTAAGTGCCCTCTTGGGGTTTATGTATAATAAATAATTTGAATTTACAATTTTAAAGCACGATTGGGCCGCTCATTTTTGGGGGGGTGAGCTATAGTCAGCGTACACGCCGTCCGCTCCGTCAGGGGTGATGAGGAGGCGGCGTGTAGCTCTATAACCCACCATATCTCCTTTCCTTCGCCATTGGGCCAACCACCGGTACCTAGTTCCTTCTCCTCCGTGGCCGGCCCGGCGGGAACTGGGCCGCTCTGTAAATTTATTGGACAAAAAACACCCCGTGTTTCAAATATATGTTTCTCTTGATTAATTTTGATAAAACTAATGTCAACTTTTAAGTTACCTATACCATCAAAGTTAAGCATTTTCATTTTCATCTCAACTCATGTATATGGGTATGGCTAAGCTCGAACTTCTGGAGAAAGCGTCTGGAGAAATGTTGACAATGGTAGAGAAATTTACTTACTATACTAAACTAGTCACGTTCGTTATAGTCTTATTTCTAGTTTTCACCCACGGTAAAGAAAATAGTAGTGATTGTTATTATGTTAAGTCTGTCACCAAAAGGATTTCTTACTAACTATAAACCAGTAAAGAAATAAAGAACTAATTTATCAAATATGTGATTAACTAACGACGCTTGTTACTAAACTCTTCAAGTAATATTCGTAAAAATAAAAAAAATATATACAGACTCATCAATCCTTACCTACAAGTTAAAAAAAAAATCCTATTTATAACACAAGAGTGTATACATATACTGAAATTCACATTCTTTTGAGTAAAACTACGATAATAATGTCACGTACTATTCATTTTCCCCAACTAAATAAAGTTTCAAAAACGGTAGTCCGTAACAATTTTCTTTTGTTATGTACTTAGGCCAAATAACTTGTGGGGGATAAAATATATATAGATCTTGAAAATATTCTTAACGTGAAACGATATAAAAATAGAATGCTCGCTGTGAAAAGAAAGATATAAATTTGAGCTAGTACTCGTAGGTAGATTTAGTAGTAACAAGAATGACGTGTACTAAAGTAACTTGTCAGACCTATTAAGGGTAATAAACATCACTCAAATCACCCACGTCCATTATTAGATATTTAACATTAAACCATTCTTATTATTTATTTAACTATGTGTTATATTGTTATATTATTCCGTGTGGTAACGGAGTAGGAATACAAAACACCACCCATTAAGATAATGGTTATCGTAAAAGACCGAATGGAAGACCAATCGAAGAAGAATTTTTTTTTCTATAGCACTGTAGACTGTCCGCGTGATGATAGGGTAAAACTACAACTCACCAGCCCTTTCTTGCCTGTGAAGGGTATAAAAACGACTAAGGGATTGTAATATACAAATAACAGGTTGACTAAGGGATTGTAATATACAAATAATTAGGTCTCGATACTCTCGCATTAAGACGTAAGTGTGCTATATTATTACATTATTACTTATTATTTAATAATAAAATTGAAAATTCATATATATTATCGCATTGTTCGCTATTAGCACCAAACCAATATACACGGCTTCGTTCACGTCCCCTGTTCGCTCTACCACAGGTGCGTACGTGTACTGCACAATACGCACCTACTAGTCAGGCTATTGCGTTGCTAAACTCACTGATTACTCACTATCCGCAAGTTGATATATTTTTCACCAAATTCGATCTATTCTTAAAATTTTGTTTGTATTTTTTATCTTTTAATTTTACTTTTAAATTATAAAAGTGTAATGGCTCTCTACACGTTTTGGGAGACTGTAAGTGTAGTAAGTAGTTGAATGATTAATAAATAAAATAAATAAACATTTATACAAGAGAAGCGAAATATGAAATATAACCCTATACCAACCCATCTGAGCGTCGTGGTATAATAGGTCAATATCCCACCCATTGTAGAGGAAGCTCCAGCCAAGCAATAGAACTTAAATGAACGGTGATGATAATGATGATAAAGACGAGATAACTGGAATGTGTATTCCTATCTAGTGATAGATAACTATCTATTTACATACAAAATATGTATCAAGGTCACATGGTCATTATTCATGTAACGCATGATAACACTTAGACAATAATAGAGAAATGTGAATATTCATTGAAACAGAAGATGTATTTATCGGTATAGCGAGAAGTCATAATTGTTTCATCGCGCGCCTTTGTTGAAGACTATGTTTGTTTGTTACGTTTTCACGCTTGAATTATTCAACCGATTAATATGAAATTTTGCAGGTATTTCAAAAAAGGAAACCAATAATTCAGAAGAGTATTGTGGACTTAACACGAATATTTGCGTCAAAGTATTCGTATAGTTAACGAGACTAATTTATATGGCATTTGGAGCAGCGCCTCTATCGGACGATAGGGGAACTACACAAAATTCATAAAAAAAATGCTCTCGATCACATTACGAATACTTTAACGCAAATATTCGTGCTAAGCCCGATAATGCTGATAGATAGAAAAAACTTTCGGACGATTGTTCTGCATAATATGCCAGAATAACCACGGGAATTGTTAATCAATAAAAGTTTCAAGAAGGGCAAGAATTTCAGGTAGGTTGTCTGTTGCGTATATCATTGTGTATTAATGTGGTCATAATTAAGACGACCGATGGCTGCTGTAGTGGTGAACTCGTGATCAGAAGCTGCTTATCGGATCTGGTCCAGCGATAATATTTTATGTTATATGTACTTGTGAATTATACTTATATTATGTTTCGAAGGGCATAACATTGGAGCTAATACTCTGAAATATGTTGTATCATTATAAAAGAAGTTAATAAAAAAAATAGACAAACACGCTCAGTTTCTTGCCAGATCTTCTCAGTAGTGAGGTGATAGTTTATGTGACTACTTTAAATAAAGATGTTAAAATTGTCAATATGTAAGTGTCCTCGCGGGTTTTATATATAACTAGCAACCCGCCCTCGCTTCGCTTCGGTTATAGGTTATAGTCGTTTTACCCGCGTAGTGCCCGTTCCCGTGGGAATACCGGGATAAAATATAGCCTAGTTTACGCCCTGATATTATAGCTTTCCATTGGGGAAAGAATTTTTGAAATCGGTCCAGCCGTTTTGAAGATTACCCGGAACAAACAGACAGACAGACAAAAATTTTTTAATTGCTATTTTAGGCATAGGTGTCGTGCAAATAACCGTGTGAGCATGAAAAAAGCCTATTATTTTGACATTACAAACAGACACTCCAATCTTATTTATTGGTATAGATGATCTTGAATTTGACCACTACGTGATATTTTCATATTACGCCTAATATTTACAATATTCTGCTTGACGGGAAGACTACTGTCTTGAAGACAGTTCAAAGTCTAACAAAACTGTTTTAAGTATACATATATTGTAATTTAATATCACATTGGGACATTACTTGCCTTAGTATTCTGCGGCCCTACTTGTACGTAGTTGATGTAATAAGCTTTCTAGCTCTAACTAGAGCTAATAACATAATCATATCAACTCACATACGTTCATCTGCTAGGCTCAAGTCTCTTCTGCAATAGAAGGGAAAGTGGCCTACTATACCACGATGGTCATGTTAGTACAAGGTTTTATTCCAAGTTTACCTTCTCGTGCATAGATGTTATATGCATATTTAAACCCCTAATCGTCTTTTATGACACCCACGGGCAAGAGAGGGAGCTAGTGACATTGTGTTCTTATTCCGTTACTTCAGTAAATTATTATTAATATAAACTATGAAATGAGCTAAGAGGATTATATTAACAACACATCAAATACTCGAATAATTCTTAGAAGTATATAATATGAGATCAGAGGTCCCTTGCAGTGCATATAACGCTATCCATGATAAATGTCTCAGTTATAAATATTCTCAATAATCATAATCTTTATATATAAATTTCTTGTGTACGTTTGTATGTCACTGAACTCCTCCTAAACGGCTGGACCGATGTTGATGAAATTTTTTGTGCATGTTCAAGGGGATTCGAGAATAGTTTGGATTCACAATTAGACCCCGTAGGTGGCGCTGCTATTGATTTCAAGGAGAATGTCTTTTATTTCATTTGAACAGAACAACGTCTGTTGGGTTAGCTAATGAAATGAAATGAATTTATTGCAAGAAATATGATTTACATTGTGTGGTTAATGGTTCACAAAGAGGTCTCACATACTTCGTCGCTCATTACGACATGCAACATAATACACATATACCAACTTACATGTTTTTTTGTTCAATATTAGACTTCTGAGTCTTACATTTGAAATTCTAGTTTTATTTATGTTCATTAGATTTTTGCAATCAAAAAAAAAAATAATTTCATGTCATAATTATAAAAAAAAATGTCTATGTCTGCTAGTCTTATATAAAAAAATTTATACGTCTGTATTGATTTTTTTAGTTTTATCTATACTGGAGCATAAATTATTATCTATATTATTCGTTGTAAAATGTTGTTGATAGCAGCAATCGAACCCACGACCATCACCACCAACCATAACTAAGAAAGTAAATGAACTTCTAAGTATAAAAAGAATATAAAATTCTGTTTAGAAGAATTACAAAAACACGCACACGAAAATTTTATTTGTAACGATAAGCCAATCCCAAATAGGTCAACTATTTACAACAGACGCCAATAACAATTCAGCACAAAAGTTATACGAGTCTAAATTAAACCAATTCGCAATGACGTAGTCGGTCGGATCGATCACTAGATAAACAAGTTAGGGTGTAGCGACAACCCCTATACTCTTGAGGACGCAGATGCCCATACATGGATGGCGACATTACGATATTTAGGCCCTTAGCACACACGCTATTTCAATATCGATAGTTGGCGATTTTGGGATTGCATCTATTCTGAATCTTGTTATGGTGATTTAAGCATATATAATGAAATTAAGTGTTTAGTAACCTAATCGCACCTTTATATATGGACTGAGTATCTAAAAATCCTCTTGATTAGTTTAGCTTTTTATTGAAGGTTAAATAGCGTTTACAATATCGAACATTAAATAGCAGTTATATATCTATATAGCTACATATCCTCTTAGTGACGGAGTCACACTGCTGATAGTTTTCTATTATATGAACCTACAAATAGTCGGCTTGTCCAGGGTAAATACACTCTAGCAGAAAATCAACATATGAGTAGGAGAGTAGTAATTTGGACTTCATTCGATGAGCAAAGGAGCCGAAAGCATAAACCTTTACGATAAGCAGCCATCTAACTGTTCCCATCGTATTTCAGAGGTCCATGACCGACAATCACCCCAGGTTAAAATCAAGTGGATTGCTGCTCGTCTACCACAAAAGGCAATAAAAAAATATTATCAAAGACATTACCTATGTGTGCTAAGGCTGTTAGATTGTTTACTCGTTTACGTACTCCTGACGTAACTAACTAGGGAAACCACTTGTATACTCATGTAGATGCACTTACGAAACATTCTTTGAGATAATTTTGGCAGTTTACCGAGCTGATTTTGCACAAATCACAAGTACTTATTGATCGAGGGGAATTTTAAGTAGGCTCTCAATTCTAACGCGATCGGGAAGCCCTCAGATTGACGAGTGGTTTATACTGACAATTTATGGAACTGTTGTAATTGTCAAATAAAGGCTTAGGTGTCTCTTAATTGCGAATTCTTTGTCGAAAATAAAATCGTTTGCATTGCCCAATTTATAAATATTTATCTTAATTAAAATAAAGTAAATAATTGCAGATTTATTGTCCTAAATATGGTTAACTAAACAACAACTTTTTTTTTTATTGCAAACGGTGGCAAACGAGCAAACAGTACACCTGATGGTAAGTGTTCCTGCCGCTCATGGACCTTTACAAGGCCGCTGCCTACCGCGAAGAAAGTGAAGGGAGTGTGAATGCGTGCATTGAGCCTCGGTGATACCAAAACCCTCCACACGCAAACACCCTCAGAAAGTTGGGCTTCCGGCTCTCTCGCTCACCGAACGAAGCGCAGTAACAAATTGCTACTACTCAGGCGTCTATTTTCTGCGAGAGCGTGGTACTACCCCAGACGGACCGGCCCGCGGCTGTAGACAGATAACTGTCGACAGTGTGGTCCTACCACTGCAAATCCTAACAAAAAATCCATATTTTTCATATTACACATTCATTCCGTTCTTCATCAAATTAGGAGTTGAGTTTCCAAGAATTTTTGTACTGAATTGCAATGATAGTCTTACATTTTTACATTGTACGTCATTTAAGTCTTTGTCAACGAATAACGCGTAGGAATAGACAGAAAGAGTACACCCGCATTGTAACAAATTACTCTAGCCCCACGCAATAAAATGTAAGCCTACGATTTTATTTCGAGTACTTCACTTCAATCATCGCGAAGGACGGAATGAGTTGTGACATTGAAATATACAGTTTTTCATCTCAACTTTTCTCTTTAGTCTTAAATCCTGCTGGCTCGACCTGGAGGGCTCGACCCTCCACCACAATCAAAGGGAAATGGGTTTTATTTCGAGTTCTACTTCTCTTACATAAATGTTATTGCTATATTATAATCCCTTAGTCGTCTTTTGCAACGTCCATCCGACGTCCTCGTCACGTCCTCGACGAAGAGGACGACAATATCACACTCGCTCAACAAAGAGCCTACACGGCCCGCGAGGCCTTAACAAATAAATATCCGCGGTTCCGCCCTCGCCGTCGAGGTGCGAAACCGCGCCGCGCAAAAGTCACTACTAAAAACGTGGGCACGCCCACTTTGCCTCCAGCGACGCCCCAAGCCGAGGTCCGTTCCCCACAGGGGGAGCCCTTGGGCGATGTCGCTTAGCATACTCTTCTCCGGGTTGAGAGCCCTCAGCGCTCACCCATAGTCCGCGTCAAGCTGTCAAGGCCATCTGCGGCCAACAGCTGTACACACACAAAAAAAAAAAAAAAAAAAAAAATCTTTTGCAACGGTAACGGTCCGGAAAGGGTGGAAACTCCTTCAATAAAATAAAATGTTAATAAACTTTGCATTATTCTAAAACTTAAGGTCACACATATTATGTAGCATACAATAATAACGAAATTTTATTTGCAAAGGGTTGTGGCTGTATGTCAGTGAGTCTCATGTTTCATTTGATTTGATGTGTATCGGATTGCCAATCCGTAACATAGGTGGTACATTGTGTGGCTTCACGGCAACCGCAAACTCTTCATCGCGCACCCACCTCTGAACCAATAACAGGCTACTGTATTCAAAGATTAAATTAAAGGTATTATTTTCTTTTAATTACAATTAATAAACTGTATAAATGAATCCTTCCATCAATTTATCAACTTCTACTCTTAGATCCTCAGGAGGGAGAAAATAATAACCTAAATGCTATCCCTTTTTTTATTAACGATTTAGAAATGCATTTACGTACTATATACGGCAGACACCGTCGCCTTCGACGCCCCGGCAATAAAACAGTGTCACTGGGTCCTCTCTCTTAGGCAGTCGGTCTCCCTGCGAGTGGCGGACTAATCAACCGTCCGTCTCCCCGCAACCATGACTAGGTCAGCATTAGGCGCAGATGCTCGCACCTGCGTCTGAAGAATTTTTTCTGAACCCACTCTGCCGCCTCCTTGCCAGACGACTGCCTCGCAGAAGGCAGCGACCGCGTCCCAGCTCCTGTCACTGTCGAGCATTGTCCTAGCGATGATCCTTTTGCCCGCATTTCACAATTTAATCAGCGCAGTAAGGGTTAGTGATACATCAACAAATCAAGGCTTTTGTGACCATGGGATTCGCAACAGTGCCGAGTAATAAAACACAAGATTCTATGAATCATATTCTCGCGAATATATTCTAGTGACTGTGATAGTTTGAAATCAAATAGGTAATATCAGTTTAAATTGACTCCCCTGCTATAAAATGTAGAGATATGAAAGCTTAAAAAGCAATAGAAATCTATATGAAGCTTTGCACGAGTGGTACAAAGTATCGATTTAAGATACCTAAAATAAAATATAACAATAGCCCGGGTCGCATTTATAGGACAACCGCTTAAAATGCTTTCCATGTTTGGTCTCATCCGGCGGTCACCGTCGCTGCCCGCACTCGGTCCGGAAATAATACATGGGTATCTAATCACTTACTTAATCTTATCTCCATTCAAATATTTTAACTTTCATTAAAATAAATAATCGGCGTGTCAAAGAATCATTAATTTCACTCGTAACTAAGATGGACGTGGTGCGCTTAATTTATGGGTACCTCGACAATAGTATCGATTGATCCTTGATAAATTTATTATTATAGAGACATTAATATAAAATAAACACACATTTAACTTTATAATTTTCCAATATTTCGTGTGAATTATTGATGTATAAAAACTGTCTAGTCTACCTAGTAAGTCGAATATAATGAATACATCTTTAGCAAAAATACTGTTATGTCATTCAGCAGTTGGCATAAAAGGCGCCCTCAAAAAGCGAGCGTGATTCGGCGGATTGTTACTAATGGAACGCACAGATGAGTCACGAGTCCCACATGTCACTATAAGTAAGTCACAGAATGGATTTTATAGACGCGGGTAAGGCCTCGTTATTTTTGGAACGACAGAGCCTGGTACCAACCCCAGTGAGTTCACAAAAACTTTTCCTACTAACTGAAGTCACAAATGTGAATAATAATATGTACACATATGTACATTGGTCGTTAATCTAGTTTCGTAATCTGTAATACTTGAGTTTAAATTAATTTGGCTGAGTCTGTTACAAAGTGGTGTATGTTTTTTGGCATGAAACTTTAAATAACAAGTGCGAAGTGTGGAACTTTGTCCAGTAGAAGGCAACAGTCTTGCCCTTATTATATGGAATTAAAGATTATCTCGTAAGAGATAAAGGGATACGTGAAATAACCTTGTATAATAAAATTCTTTTATACGAACGTATGCAGAACAATAACAACCATTTATAATACAGTCCGCAACACTCAACCACTAATTGGTTTGGACTATAGAATGAAATAAATATGTCTGCTCTCAAGAGTCTGCAAATTATACGTCTGCTAAAGTGATTAATTTAGTCTAATAAATCTTGAAACCCCGTGATATAGTAGTTCGTAGAACCTTTTTTGTCGTGTCAAGTAAGATTTTTTGTATACCCGAAAACATCTGACACAAATTTATATTCCATGAAAAAAAAACCTTATGACTGCAAAATATCAATGTCACCACCATTGGATAACACAAAACGAAAGCTGGATTACAAACGTAAAACATGGATTTCGCTTGCGTAATACCAGTCCGATCTCGAGACACATGCGGACTTCATAAATCTCATGTCAAATCGGTAGAAGCGCATTTTATGCCATAAATACAGCGGGTTTGTATGTCAAAACATAGGGGATTTGGGTGCTGTCGCCCCGCGCAGGCGACCGAGATAATGAAAAAAAAAGATTTATGATCAAACTCTAATCAAATTTTATTACCATCCACGACCCTTCACTGTTATTATGCTTGGCATACTGCGTTTTCATTATCGATTTGTAGCTTCCTAGTATCCGATTTTAATCATTATGAACAATAAGCCACATGCGGTTACCTAAACGAGATCACGTTTAGGAGATACATATCAAGAATATACTTTTAATTATTTAACTTAATTTATTCCGTTCCAGAATTCAGTTGAGTTTGCCTCAACTTTATTACTAACAAATACAAAGCTGAGGAAAAATTAAAGCGTAGCCAAGTTTTCTTAGCCAAAGGGGTCGTGCGTCACATTACCATTAAGTTTCCATCATGGAATGCGGTGTTGTAATATAGAAGGCAATAATATAGCCATTCGTACGCAACATAGAATAACGCTACCCTGTTCTACTAGCCACCATAAAGCCGTTCCTTCACCTTTGACCCAATTACTCAGAAAATACAATATTTTTCGTAATTTTAGTTTAACAGATATGTAAAACTTAGGTGTTACAAAATATCAACAATTCTCGTCTCTGTGAATACATATTAGATAAGTAAAAACGAGAGAACTCGTGCGAATACTTCGCATCATTTGTAGAGGATTTATTCTGCAAATATAACTGATACCTAGCAACGGCATGTTTATACACTTTGATAGACATACATTCTTAAAGGTTGCCATGCTAGAAAATCGACAGACTTATTTAGACTTAGATGATATATGATATAATTATCACGATATTATGACAAGTAATTTTATATTGCATTTTAAACTTTTAGTAAACACATTGAGCAAAAATTATGAAATAAGTTGTGTATTAATAAATTAATTCAGCCATTATATTCTTATCATTATGACCCAGTTCTATTACTGTTTATAAGTTCAGGCAACATAGAGGGAATTCATATTATCGGAATAATGAATATCTTCATTCAATATTTACTGTAGCTATAACAGTTATGGATGGATAATTACAGAATATACCTAGCCTATTCTTTCTGTCTTTGCTATTGAGATAATGCATAAGTTAATAAACCTATCACATTCATGTTTTGCTAGTATAACAATGCTGTATTATTAGTTAATATAGAAAAGCGAGTAAAATGAACAATGCATTTTAAAATCCTTTCAAAATATTTTTATAAAAACATCCTTGAAATGACCCTCAACTTAAATGGTAAGAGCAAAGGGTGGAAACAAATAGATCTATTATGTAAACTAAAGCGCAATGACTTGAATTAGTTATAGAGTTGATTATGCTTCCCCCGGCCAGTCTATCATTATCGTTTTACTTGGCGCACGTGCCGAAGCGCCTGCACCCTCGGGCCCTTCAAGGTCAATAATTATATAGCCTGAACAGTCTTTTGTTCCATAATGTCCCCACTTCACATTATTTCTCCTACAATAGGTATACGAGATGTACTTACTCTGTCTATACATACTTAATACATATATACTGTATAAATTTTGCTTGGGTATTTTACAAAATATTAAAATGCTATGGACTTGGAATGAAAACTTGTTAGAACTTATGCCAATCTGTCTGGCCAATAAAGGATAATATTACACTTCAAATATAGAAAAGATCTGTGCACAATAATGACGAGATTTTTGCTCAGAGTGAGAGAAGATACTCTACACTTCTACTAATCAATATTATTAATATACTAGCAGCGGTCTACGATTTCACCCGCAGTTCCTCTTCCCGTAGGAATATCGGGATAAATTATAGCCTATGTGTTATTCTGAATTGTAAGCTATATTATTGTGAAGTTCACCAAAATCCATTCGTAGTTTTCAGTTGGGAAGTAGTGCAGTTTCCTTTTAGTATTGTTTTGGCATTCAAATGGCGTCGGATCGAATCTCGGTGTTATTATTATTGTCTTTTTGTATTTTTTTATATTTTTTTCATTATTTAATTTTTATTTTTTATTAATATATATCTAAATAAATTCGACAAAAATACAACAAAAATATTCCGAGCGAAGCTCGGTCAACCAGATATTCATAACTTAAATTCGATCATAACAAATTTCATGGTGTGAAAAAATCAGTTGGGCTAGATTTTGCGTTTTAATATAATAAATTAGCTATTACAGTCCGATTATATTTTTCAAAATCTACCCGAAAAGGTAACTCGCCGGACCCACTGCGGGTGTCAAGTAATCGATACCAGTGATAGGCCCAATGGCGATGGGAGGATATAAGGTGAGTTATGAGGCCGGCGCTCCAGTCGGAACGGTAATGTCCAGATCATAGCCCACCAAAACACAAAGAAAGGGTAGGCCTGAGCAAAACAGAGCGGTGTTCTCGTTGCAATCATCGCTGCTGAACTGATGTGGCCCACCATCGCAAACACAAAGCTCGATAACATCAGAAACGAATGCGTGGTCGCCGCAAGGCAGTCGTCTCGCAGAAGGAGGCAGTGGAGTGTGTCAGGGAGGAACTTCTCCAACGTCACACACTTCGCCGCAGGCGCATCGGCAAACCCAAGAAAGTGTATTATCCTACGAACGAAATGCCACAATTGCCAAGGTTGCGGATGGACGGATCGAGGATTAATCCGCCAATCGCAAAGAGGCTGACCTTTATTTTATCAAATTTATCGCATTAAATTCTGCATTTACCATCCGGACGTTTCGGATACTTTAGCAACCCTAATTACAAAAAGTAACATTTAATTTTTTTTTCAGCTCGTGTACATATATTATGTACACGCATGTTCCTACTGTCGAACACAAACCACTTCCTAAATGAAAAGGAATTGTCCCATTACATCATGCTGAACTGACAGGTTATCGTAAGTTGAGATTTCTATCATATTAATGTTGTCTGTTGACGTCCCTAGTCGTCGATGTACGCAAACACCCGCAATAAAGGAAGAGTCGATACAAAATTGTAATCTCCTACCATCACCGTAGGAATAGTTTAATATATATCCGTGCAAGTATAATGTATATAAAATAGATCTGTAGGTAATATAAATTTGCTTTTCTTTAGAACCCATAGAAGTAATTATTAATTTTAACTAAGCACCCGTTTCTGAACATGTTGTGTGGCCTAATCTATACTAATAAATAAAATTGGAGTGTCTGTTTGTAATGTCAAAATAATAGGCTTTTTTCATGCTCACACGGTTATTTGCACGACACCCATGCCTAAAATAGCAATTAAAAAATTTTTGTCTGTCTGTCTGTTTGTTCCGGGTAATCTTCAAAACGGCTGGACCGATTTCAAAAATTCTTTCACCAATGAAAAGCTATAATATCAGGGCGTAAACTAGGCTATATTTTATCCCGGTATTCCCACGGGAACGAGAACTACGCGGGTAAAACGACTATAACCTATAACCGAAGCGAAGCGAGGGCGGATTGCTAGTATTCAATAAGAATGTATGTAGAAAATTAGCGAACAAACTTTTCTGGGCTCTAGAGACGATACTTATTTAAATACTCTTAGAAAATATGTAAAATGTTAACAATACTCCTAGTACTTACTTCAAAGATTTACAGGATAGAGTTACAAAATATGTTTTAGTTAGAAATTGACTTTGTCCAGGCAAGACAGATAATTATAAAAGCAATCCTACAAAATTTAAAGTAAATTATTTAAGCCATTTGCGATAGTGCTAAATACAATATAAAAGAAATGATATGCCGTATGGTGACGGAGTAAGACTACTATTTACCACTCCATTTCTTACTCGTGGGTGTCGTAAAAGACGACTAAGGTATTATAATATGCAGATAACATCTATTCAAAAAAGTACAACTTGAAATAAAACTCTATACCAACGTGTTTGACCTGCATAGTATAGTAAGTTGATTTCCCTCCCATTGTGAAGGAGGCTTAAGCCTAACAGTGGAACGTACAAATATGAGTTGTGATGATAAGAAATAATGTTTGAAATAAAGATCTTGGATATATGTAACTATATTTAAGACAAGACCTCAATTAAACTATCCATCAGAATTCATCTGCAGTGTTCATCACGGTAAATAATATTAACATCGTGTAAAAGCGTAGTGGTATTGAAAAGGTGCTATAAGGATCTACTACGTCTTCTGAGCGTATTTTTTTTTAAATCCACTCAGCACCAAGAAAATAATGCTTAATTTGCGAAGGATTTCACTAACATAATTAATAGACACAAATTACAAATCGCAACAACAATTTATGGATAACACAACGCACGCAAAGTATTGTCCTGCATATAATTCGAACCCGCGACAGAAGTAGCTACAGTAGATCAGTATCTTAACCACTACACCATCTGTGCAGTGCAGTGCAAATGAAAGGATAGTGGACCGCATCCATAGGTACATAATTCACTATTGGCTCTATATTTGAATGTAACCTATACTAATATATAAAGCTGAAGAGTTTGTTTGTTTGAATGCGCTAATCTCAGGAACTACTGGTCCGATTTGGAAAATTCTGTCAGTGTTAGATAGCCCATTTATCGAGGAAGGCCATATCATTACACTAAGACCATCAGGAGCGGAGCACCAATGAAGAATGTTTCAAAATAGTTTTTTTTTTCCTTTTGAGAGCTACCGCTAATTTTCGCAAATATCATGTGTGACAGAATCTTATTAATAAAAAATATTTTCACCTTCTACGTAAACAAAATCTTAGGTTTTAACCTAACTATAGTTAGCGTTAGCTCCAAGTATCTATACAATGCGGACGAAGTCGCGAGCAGAAGCTAGTCTAGTATATACTATTACATCTACTGTTCACCTTGGGCACCAGTTGATGAGCCATCGATCGGCGGTCATAAGGTAGAGTCATAAAACATTTAAATCTTGACAAATTGGACATTCTTTAAGATAAATTACTCAAAGAATAGTCTATTTAGAATTAAATGACGAAATGTTCCTTAGAAGAAACCGAAAGAATTATAACAAAAAGAACAACGAAACACAATAAATTACAAATTTAATAGTCACTTTATGATCGGATAAAGAATTATGGGCGGCTACTGCAACGCGTACTTCCGTTATTCTGAACAATTCCAATAGGTACTTAGAAAAAGCAAACTTCTTTTCAAGTTTATATTATTGCAAACATTTTGTTGCTCACAGTCTCAACATAAGCGGTAAATGAGGAAAGTTTGGTAATAAGTTTATTTATACTAGAGATTAGGCAACGCGGGTCGGCACGGATTCTTCAGGGAAATTTAAGGCTGCTCGAAATGCACCTGGGAAATCACACTCTTTTCAAAGAAATAAAAATAAAGTAGTACTAGACTTGAAATAGTTTACACCTATAATAATAGCTTAAGACATTTTTAGTACCTATTGCCGTATTTTTACGATTTTTTTTAATTAAAGATTCTTGGGCCAATTCTTACGGAGCCCAACAAAATATTAGTTTATTATACAATCCTAGACATTTAATAATACTTTATATTTTTAAGTTTCCTTCTTTTTTCGAAATAATTTTAATTTATTTGCATAGAAAACAGAAATAGCAACTATTACTGAGATTATTAATCATACGAAGGACACAGCCAAGCCGTTACTTGTCGCATATCATGAAAGCGTTCTTAGACGCCTCAGCGTGAGCCTCAGTGTGAAGGAGTGATCCTTAGAAGCCATAAAGTTGGGAATATAAAAAATCTATCAACGATTAACGTGTTGAACTATGTAGTGAGAACTGAACTATTCTATTATCGTTACCGATCGACGCAACCGGCTGACAGTAACGTGGTAAAGTACAATAAACAAAATTCACACGAGTACACAATCCTTAAGCTACTGATATATGCTGGTACGCCACAGACGCCGCTCCGGCGCAGTACTGCAAGTGTAAACACAGACACCACTGAGTTCTAAGATGAAAGCCGACGCTGCCCACTTATCGACTGCACCCATTTTGATTATGCCTGCTCAGTCAACACCCTAAAATAGGCATACATATAACACCGCATATCTTCGAGGGGATAAATAATTACCACCTCGGCGTATCGAACTATTGATACTTGGTACTTGTAATAATAATGCCTGTAGGCTTACAACTTGGTTGCCAAAAGGGAAGCCATGGTAATAAAAAATGCCAACGAAGTTATATTTTATTATAGTACTAGCAACCCGCCCTTGCTTCGCTTCGGTTATAGGTTATAGTCGTTTTACCCGCATAGTTCCCGTTCCCGTGGGAATACCGGGATAAAAATATAGCCTAGTTTACGCCCTGATATTATAGCTTTCCATTGGTGAAAGAATTTTTGAAATTGCTATTTTAGGCATAGGTGTCGTGCAAATAACCGTGTGAGCATGAAAAAAGCCTATTATTTTGACATTACAAACAGACACTTCAATTTTATTTATTGGTATAGATATAGATTGAATAAGAAATAGTGACCGAAGATTCCGCTTCGGCAATTTCTAGCAAAAACTCATTCGAATCACTTAATTAGGTTTTATTTCATATAAAATATAAAATAAATAAAAAAAATATAATATGTTTTAACTGTCTGTATTTAGTACATTAAATAAGTCCAATTTTAATAAATATTTATTAACATCCAAAAAGTTTTCCGATTTCGGTTTCGGTCAAAACTAAAACTAAAGATACTAAAGATTAATTTTCGGTTTAGGTTTTGATAGAAAATCCTTTAGACAAAATTACTTTTATGAAGCCATCTCTTAAATCTTTGAGTACTTGTACTGTTACTAAAATTGGTTAACTCACAATTATTCAAGTTTTGCTTTCAAGTTTATCACATAAAATCAATTTTACAAAGGGTAACTTGCTTCTATTAACGCGTTACTTAAAACAAAGACTAACAAACTCAGATACCTTAGGTACAACATGTATCCCAAAACAATTAGATATATGTATGTTTAAAATATTTTATCGTCACTATACCTAGTTTTATAGTTGTTAGCTTAATAATTTCAAACGCCAACTATAGAGGAAATAGTACTTAAAGCCAATAAGACCAATTATGAAATTTAAATCCATTACAAAAAGAGACGGGACGCCAGGTGCTGCAGTCTATATCCGTTCGAAAAAATATGGTGTGTTTTTGTGAGATACAGCACTATATTTTTTTTCACAGTAGTTTAGTTCACAGTGGCCTTTCAGTATGGATATTTTACTGTATATCTTTGGGAATGTTTAATTAAAAGATGTTATGGTAGCCTACAATATATTTCATTAATATGAACACAATATCTATTTGTATAACTCAAAAATGAATAAAAACTTATTGAAATAAGCAGTCACGTAAATATTCTAATATTAAAATTTTCTGAAAAAACTTCAAGGCTTGACGAAAAAGTTTCATGACATGGAATACTTTAGAAGATTGTCAGCGGCATTGCGGTGCGGCTATGTCGACCTACTATAGCGGACTCGATACAGCTAACACGAGATTGATGAGTGAGGGACTCACTTTACTAACTTTCCCTATTTTTCTTCGTAAAAAGTTTTTCATTTATCATATCCCATCCGAAATAGGACTCCGAAACAAATTGTTGGAGAAAAAGTTAAAAAAAATTAAACGATGTTTTATTAAAAAAGTACCTATTTGAAATATCATGATTTCAGCTCAAATACGTCCCGCTGCTGAGCTCGAACCTCCTCTTGGATAGGAATGAAATTGATCTACTAAACCACGCTGGTCAGATGGGTTGATAAATGGTTTTATTTCAAGTTTTCCTTGAAATAAAACCATATCTTTATATCATATACGTGTAATATTCCTTAGTTGTCTTTTACGACACCGAAAGGCAAGACCGGGAGAACGGTCGGTGATGAATAATATTCCTACTCCGTCACCACACGGAAAACTTGAAATATTGTAGACTCAAATATTCTTCGGTGCATATTTATTATAAAAATGTCGTGTTTAGCGAATATCTCAACAGTATCCGTTTTCCTTGTGGTGATGGTGTAAAAAGACAATTCATCAACCCTTTTCTTGTTCATGAGTGTCGTAAAAGACGAATAAGGGATTATAATATGCGTATAATATCTATTTAAGAGAAAGGAAAATCAAAATAAAACCCCATACCAACCCATTTGACCAGCGTGTAATAGGTCAAATTCACTTCCATTGTGGAGGAGGCTGGGACCCAGCAGTGAACTGCAATAATGTTAAACTATATCCGAAACGCATTTCCGTAATAAAACAATATCAGAAACCTTTTCATAAAAGAAGAAAGAAAGATTTTCATAAAAATATTTCAAGTTATTTCGGTTGTGTATCTACATACTTTTGATTTTCTACTTCGATTCGTCGCAGCCCACGTACGTCCCAGTGTTGGGCTCGGGCCTCCTCCACAATGGGAGTGAATTTGACCTACTATATCAAACTGGTCAGACATGTTGGTATAGGTAGGGTTTCATATCGAGTTTTCCTTCTCTTGCACAGATGTTATATACATATTAAATCTCATAGTCGTCTTATACGACATCCACGGGCAAGATAAGGAGTGTTTAATTGTATTCTTACTCCGTGACCACAAGGAACATTAAAATAATATTTCCTCTCAAAAAATCAGTTGATACTCTGCGTGTAGTTTGGTGATGGAGTAAAAATACACTTTACCATTCTCTATCTTGCCCGTGGATGTCGTAAAAGACGACTTAAGGGATATAATACGCATATAACATCTATGCAAGAGAAGGCAAACTCGAAATAAAACTATACCAATCTGTCTTACCAGCATGGTACAGTAAGGTCATATTATGAAGGAGGCTCGAGCCCAGCAGTGGGATGTATACGAGAAGAGATGATAATGATGAGGGATATTTACAAGTCATTTTAAAACACGTAACCTAACTGAATTTTTCACAATATGGTTGAGTATATTTACATTCTCTCAACCCATATAGGAGTAAGTACCCTGTTAGGTATCGACCTTCTCCAAACGAGAGGGTAGCTAATCTAAAAATTGTCCAAGTGCGAGTCGGACTCGCGCACGAAGGGTGCCGTACCATTGAGCAAAACAGGCCAAAAAAAATCGCGATTGTTGTATGGGAGCCCTTAAATACTTATTTTGTTTTTAGTATTAGTATTATTAGTAGTATCTAGCTATCGCCGTTCTTGAGATACAGCCTAGTGACAGACAGACAGACGGACAGACCGCGAAGTCTTGGTTATTACCGAGACATCGCGGGTCCCGTTTTTACCCTTTGGGTACGGCACACTAAAAATCACGCCTATCAGATGTGGTAGCACAGGTTTTTAATTATAGTTTCCTTATTTTAGAGATACGTTATCTATCTTCATTCCTTATACGAAATCCGAAAGGAAAGGTGTTGTGTAGTCTTACTCTGTCATCATATGGAACATATCTACATGAGAGACGTTTTATTGTAAACGCTTTAAATTATTTCTAAGATTGTTTTGATCGATCTATAAATTTAAACCATCTGGTAAAACGAGTTTTCACACACGGTTTACAGTTTTCCAATTTACATATTTTATAAACTTTGCACGGGTATTGAGAACGGATGAGATTGCAGTAATTATAAACCATGACTTTAAATATTTCTAATACTTTGTATAATGTGGTTATTAAACGAAAAATAACCTTCGTGAACTGAAAAGTTTACAATATTTTGAAGTGAAACTTCTTTGCGCGCATGAGGGTAAATCTTTTACGGATGAAACGCAATTTAACGTCACGAAGATGTGCAGCGTTTTTTGTCGAAGAAGAGGGAGAGAGCGATGGAGATCGTTTGAGAAAGAGTGAGAAAGGGCGATTTTTATTTATTTATTTTTTTAATACTGATAAAAAAACACATGGAATTAAAGAAGTTTCACTTCTGACATGCGTACTTAGTACTATTAAGCTATTATATAGCTTTTATTTTTTTTAAATCATCATCATCATGTACGTCCCACTGCTGGACTCAAACCTCCACAGTGGGAGGGAAATTGACCTATTATACCATGCCAGTCCGACAGCTTGGTGCATTATTATTTCGATATTTCATTCTCTTGCGAAGACATTATATGCATATTATATTGTCTTTTACGACACCCACGGGCGTGGAGAAAGGGGTGGAGATTTATATTCTTGCTCCGCTACCGCACGGGTTGAGAGCCCTCGGCGCTCACCCACCAGTCCGGGTAAAGTTGTCACAGCCATCTGAGGCTAACAACTAAGTCACACACAAAAAAAAATGCCGCACGATTTTTTTAAACACTTTAAATATATCATCATCATTCAGACCCCGTTAGTCCACACTTACACCATCTTCGTCATGTCTTGCGGTCTCTTACGGGCCGTAAAACAATTATAGGAGCTGACGTGAATGCGTCATCTACTCTCTGGTATGGCAAATTTAGATACACCGATACGGACCGACGGTGTGCTATAGAAGATTTCATCGCTGAGATGAATCTGTCCATCCACAATACACCCGATGCACCACCAACTTTTTGCAGCCCTTTGGGCGAATCTTCTATTGACGTCACGCTTTCAAGTGCAGACGTCCGTTTGAATAGGTGGCGCGTTCTTCCGGACGCGTCATGTAGTGATCATCGCCTGATCGTGTATGAATTTGGATCGAGACTGTTGCAGGCTCCTCCCAGACAAAGTTATAATTTTAGATACAAATCTAAAGGCGCAAACTGGGAATTTTTCAGTTCTCTCTTTTCTTCGTGTGCCAGGGATTTCACTCGTAGACAATTAACCGCAGAAGAAGGCGCTGAACTAATGTCACATTCTCTTATATACTGTGCTGATGTAGCCCTAGGCCGAACATCCCTGCCTAATACTAAGAGATGTGACTGGTGGAACAATCACCTAGTGGAACTCCGCAAACGCTTTCGAAGGGCGCGCAGGAAGCATAATAAACTTAAAAAGTCACCTAACGTAGGAAGGGCCTTTGATGAATCTCTATCTGTACTGAAAGCTGCCAGGTCTCGCTACCGGATTGCAGTAGAAAAATCGAAAGACGCTTTGTTAAATAAGATTGTGGAAAGATTAGAAAGTGAAGGTCCATGGTCTCCACTATATCACGAGTTTAAAGCGAATCGATCAGTCGACTTAGCGTACATACAAAACATTAAAGTGAACGGTAAACACACTACGGGTATTGAGGAGACCACGGAAGTTTTATTAAATACGTTAATCCCAGACGATGACATCTCAGTCGACAGCGAACATCATAAACAAATACGTGCATGGGCCGCCGAGCCACCTCTCTCGCCTATGTCTGACCTTCCATCTCTTGCCGAGTTTATGAATACCGTTAGAACTCTTCCCCTCAACAAGGCTGCTGGCGAAGATAAAATATCAAATAAAATGATCAAAGAAGCTAGTCGAGCATCGGGCGACTCAATGTTAATAATTTTTAATCGTTGCATAACTGAAGGCATTTTTCCTCGTATATGGCGGCGCGGTTATATACGTATAATTCCTAAAGGCGGTGATAAGCCACCAGACGACCCGAAGTCATATCGACCAATCACCTTACTGCCTTCATTAGGCAAGCTCTTAGAACGTCTCATTGTTCCTCGTTTATTGCCGGGTGGACCAACGTTCAATCATAAACAATTCGGCTTCACTCACGGCAAATCAACTATCGACGCGGCCGTTGCGGTAAGACGTGTCATTAGCGCATCCGTTTTTAAATACGTACTGGGTGTCTTCCTGGATATCTCAGGTGCTTTCGATAACGCCTGGTGGCCAATGCTACTTCTTAAATTAAAGGCTCGTGGTTGCTATAGAAATATCTACCAAATCATACAGTCGTACTTTTTAAATGGCTCGACTAAATTGAAACTTGGTCACCATGCTGTGTCGAAACCACTGACGATGGGCTGCCCTCAAGGTTCGGTATTAAGTCCATATCTATGGAATTTAGGTTTTGACGATTTTCTCGAGTTACCTCTACCGAAAAATTGTCTACTGATCGGCTATGCAGACGACGGACTTTTACTTATACAATCGAACACAAGGGATGGTTTAGAGAAATTAGCGGAAACATGCCTCAATGATATATTCGATTGGGGTACACGAAACCGGCTTGCCTTCGCACCACAAAAAACATATCATCTTTTATTAAAAGGACATTTACAATCAGCGCCGCGTATAAAATTCAATAATATGACTGTCAAAAAGAAAGAATCAGTTTGCTATCTCGGCCTAGTCTTAGAAAAAAATTTTTCATTTATTGAACATATTAAAACTGTAGGCGAAAAAGCGAAACGGAATTTCTACGCGCTTACTAGAATATCCACATCTACTTGGGGCCTTCGTTTTAATACACTTAAAACCATATACATGGCCACATATTTGGGGTGTATTTGTTACGCTGCACCTGTATGGGCCGATAGGGCCACCATAGGGGCGGCTCGCCTTAAATTACTACAGAGCCAACGATTGGCCCTAATATTCTTATGTAAAGCCTATAGAACGGTTAGTACCGAGGCCTTACCAGTACTCGCGGGTGTACTTCCGGTTGATTTGGAGATTCAGAGACGAGCGTCAATGTATTACACCACAAAGGAAACTATGAATACAGATTTCCTTCTACCGCGCGACCGAAATAAAATTGCTAGATTGTTTGCACCACAATCCATTGTTTATGAGGAACTTTTAACTGAATGGCAAGAAAGATGGGATTCATCATCGAAAGGTCGTCATCTTTATCTATTTTTTCCATGCATCCGGGAGCGCCTGGAGAAGGTGTGGTTGGAGGTTGACCACTTCGTGGCCCAATTTTTAACTGGCCATGGCAACTTTAAAAGTAAATTATTTTCTTTTAAACTCGTACCATCACCATTATGTCAATGTTCCACATCTGACCACGAGTATGAACAATCAGCACATCACATTCTCTGGGAGTGCGATCTCTGGCGAAACGAGCGTAACCTTATGTTAAACAGTTTGCAAGTCACCTGTGGGGTAGTATACTATACGGACCTTGTAGCAACTCGAGAAAATTTCCGTGCGTTCATGCGTTTCTGCCATACCTACTGTAGCAATCAATCTTAACGCTCACATATAGGCCCCGTTAAGCTCTTCCGTATCCGTGGTGCCGTACTGCTGCGCTATCGTAGCTGTACTCCTGTTTACTTATTGGCTGACTAGTCATTTTGTTTTCCTGTCTCCCGCTTTGCCTGGGAGGGAAGTGGAATCTCTCTTTCCAACTCCTCCTCTTTAATCTTTTCTAATTAAATTTGTTGCGGGTCCCAAGACAATTAAAATCATATCCCGGGACTGCCTGAGGGTCAAACCTCGGTGTCATTTATGGAGACCATTGTGGATCCTGGCTTACAGGAGTTACAATGGTGGGAATGTGTGGTGGGATTAGTCCCATAAAAAAATATCATCATCATCATCACAGCCCACACACGTCCCACTGTTGGGCTCGGGCCTCCTCCACAATGGTAGGGAATTTGACCTACTATACCATACTGGTCAGACATGTTGGTATAGGGTTTCACTTCGAGTTTTCGTTCTCTTGCACAGATGTTATACGCATATATCCCATAGTCGTCTTGTCCGACATCCACGGGCAAGATAGGGAGTGGTGAATTGTATTCTTACTCCGTCACCACACGGATATGTTAAATGTATATTTAATGTATAAAATGTATAATATATAGAAATCTCTGATGCGTATAACCATACATTTTTAATCTGAAAAAGCTAATATTATTGCGATGGGATGTGGTAAAGCACCGGTTTCGAGAATATTTTTTTAAATATGTAAGAATCACGTCACATTTCTTCTTACTTCATTTGGTACAGTTAAATGCATCTTGAAATCTAAATTGGCAGGTAATGTATAGATAAT
The DNA here is from genome assembly GCA_032191425.1 of Lymantria dispar. Lineage (NCBI taxonomy): Eukaryota > Metazoa > Arthropoda > Insecta > Lepidoptera > Erebidae > Lymantria > Lymantria dispar. Next base: position 23,909,646 of record CM063444.1, on the reverse strand, counting down.
GTTTATGAGCATTATCAAGCAAAGAATCTAGTGATGACTCTAATCATGTCATCGTCTTCTTAGTCCATCACCACACGGTCTTGTTATAACTTTTCTTTAATACCTATGTTAAGCTATCTTAATTTAAAAATAATTAGTATGATCTCAAAACACTAATAACTTCTAACATTTTAAATTAAATCATAGCTATTTATAACAGTAGGTAAAGTATATGTATAATATGTTTAAATTACAAGTATTTTAATACCATAAATGTTTAATGTTATAGCTATTTAACACCTATTTGTAATTTAATTTACCAAATTGGTATCTAACGGCGTTTTAATAATTACTTACGTTTTTTTTAAGATGCAGATGTTGAAGTAAAAATAAAATCACGCAGATGTTTTTGGCTATAAGATTAAGCATTTTATTACAACAAAAGTATGTAAACCCGCCGGATGGTCGACGCCGCTGTCTACCTGCATTGAACACCTGTCGATATCGTCTGTATAGAACTCAAATTGCCAACCTACAGATTTATATACTTAGGCACAAATGTGATATACTAAAACCTTTTTGACACACGCAATATTTAGCGCTTCTAAACATTTTAGACTTCTAAAGTATATATTTCTAGAATCTCATTTTTCTAAAACATGATGTCATTCTTCAAAAGTAAGTATTCAATTCACAATAATAGTGAAATTGCAGACTTATGATTGGATATGTATATAAATGCTGTATCACGATTAATTTAAGAAGTAAAAACGCAAATCTATTGATGGTACCGGCAGATGTCCATGTAACAATAGAACCGCTTTTAATAATAATTCTGTTCTCCGAGCGACAAGAAGGCATTCTTTTACTAAAGTCGTAAACGTATAGATATGTAGAGTCAATGCTATCAAGCAATCTTGATGTCAAAGGTTAAAATAAGTTATATATACAAGAATCATAAGAGCTATATTTAAAAATAATATCTTGAGTGCATATCTACTTACAAATAATGCTATAATTGTTCCGAGAAATAAGAATTGCACCCACAGTAAGCACCGTCTTTAAGCAGACGCATTTGTTCCCTTAAATGGGACGGTACGAGGGTCTAAATGGCAACTTACTTTTGCTTAAGACGTGCACATGTTACTGTTTGCTTACACGGCGCATTAGATAGTATTTTCAAGTATTTTTTAAATCAAATTATGTAAGAAATAGTGCGTTAAATGGATTGGCAAATAAATAAAAAACTTTCTTTCATATTTCACTGTGTCAATAGTGAAATATGAAAATACAAATATATGCATGCATTAAGTAAATCATATAAGTATATCGAAAAAACAGCAACTGAAAAAATATGAAGAAATTATAAACCATAAACCAAATAAAAAAACCGGTTTCAAGTACCAGTAAAGTTCAGCATTGAAATAAAACTTTAGTAAAGCTTTAACTTGAAAGTGAGTAGAAAATTGTATGAGAATGATAATTTACCTGTTAACAGGAACAGCAATATTAAACGCCGCATGATGAAGAAGTTGCTTGAACAGCGTGATAAGTTTATGCGCGTGTGTACGCCAAAGCCATCGTCTACAGTTTCGTCAGTTTACAACTATATAACCAATGTTTACGCGACTCAGCTGACGTCCTCGTCTATTACGTTCGCCAATTAACCACACACTCGCGCACTGCGGGATCCGCACGCTGCAGTGTCAACGGCCACGAGCTTACGAGAAAAACTAGACACTTGGCGAAACCTGTCCTTCTAAGAAAACAGCATAACTGGCACGATATTACAGTTGTCTTTGAATGACTTACCCATTCATGATAAGAAATGGGAAATAAGAAAACTAGACGACAGTTCTCTCTGTGATGTTTTCATCACACATGGCTAGAACAGCGACGAAAGCTCAGGCGCGCGCGATCGCAGCGCACGACGGCTGACTCGCGAGTTGTGTGAGTGGGCCGGCAGCGGCGGGGATCGGGGAACCACGCCTGCGCACCGCTCCCGCACCGCACCACCTCCAGTATTGACCGACGACGCCTCCTTCCTACATTTCACATCCTTAACTAGGTACTACGTATTCTCCTTAAAAAAATCCCCTAATTCCTTCCCTTCGATTGAGATAGCCCACGTCTTCGGTACATGAAATTACAATACCTTGATATTTTCAAGCAATACACGATTTAATTTAGAAATATTCTTCATAAAACAAGTATGATTTACTATGATAAAAATATATTACTGGTAAGTCGCTACAAGTTGTGAAAATTATTTAATCTCAGCCATTCGAAAAGTTATATATAAAAGAAGTTATAAATATTATTATCAGTATAATGTTACTAAATAAATATCAGTCCTTTATTTCTTTTTTTTTTTCAAAATAGAGATAGATTCGGAGTCAATACCTTACGTTCGATAGCCACTAAATGTTAATGGGTTCCTGAAAAAAAATTACTGCTCTACAAATATAATTTTAGTTATATAATATATTGATCATATTAAAATAAATATTTCTTTGTATTAAATAATTATTAGTACCAGACAGCAAAGGTCAAAGAAAATTATAAAGTAAATAAATTAAATAAGAAATATTTTATGATCCATAAATATGTAATGAAGAGCGCGATTGATCTAGTCTGGGCGACAACCTAGTTGGCCTGCAGCCTATATACGCAATTGATGACGTCAAGCTAAGCTGGCAACGAATTAACTTTGAGTGTAATGGCACTCGAGTATGACATAAGCTATGAAGGCTTTATAAAGTAGAGCAGACAGTACTACTTACCATGCAGTAGGTAAGATGTTTTGCAACGTAATAAGTTATATGTTACATGTCTTTGACTACCCAAAATTATATACGTACCTAAGTTAATAAAATATTATTTAAAAAAAATTAAAAACATGCTTTTATTTAAATGCTCTAAAACGAAGAAAATAAATTTTGAATGCAATCAAACCCATTCTATTAAATTATAAAATTTATATTGATATAAATAAAAGCTTGTCGCGAGATTTCAAACAACATCGTACCTATCTACGAAGTAATAACTTGGTGACCAACGACCTGGTGAAAGTTGCTGGGGGTCTTTGGATGCAGGCGGCACAGGACCGCACTTTGTGGCGTAACATGAGGGAGGCCTATGTCCAGCAGGGGACGGCAATAGACTGAAATGATGATGATGACGAAACTTAATTTTTCCTTGCATTGACGGACTAAGAATACGATTCAACACCATCTTGCCTGTGAGTGTCGGAAAAGACAACTGAGAGTTATAATATGTAGCAAAACTTGAAATAAAACTCTATATCAACCTGTTTGACTAGCGTGGTATAGTGGTCAATTCTCTTCTATTGTAGAAGAGTCTCGAGACCAACAATGACATATATATGAGCTAATATGGTTTTGCAAACGGTGGCAAATGAGCAAACCCCCAGAAAGTTAGGCTTCCGCCTCTCTCGCTCACCGAACGAAACGCAGTAACAAATTGCTACTACTCAGACGTCGATATTCTGCGAGAGTGTGGTACTACCCGGACGGACCGGCCCGCGGCTGTAGACAGACAACTGTCAACAGTGGTAGGACCACAATAACCTTTAAATATCGTACTGTATACTGAGACTCTATCATAATCCTTACTAATATTATAAATACGAAAGTTTGTTTGTTTGTTTGTTTGTTACGCTTTCACGCTTAAACCACTGAATCGATTTCAAAAATTCTCTCAACAATGGAAAAATATAATATCAGCGAGTAACATAGGCTATATTTTATACCAGTATTCCCACGGGAACAGGAACTACGCGAGTAAGACGACTGAAACCGAAGCGAAGCGAGGGCGGGTTGCTAGTATTATTATAAAGCTGAATAGTTTTTAGTATGAAAGATAGAGAAAATATCTTTTACTTGTCCGTGCGAATTTACTGAGAGTTCAGCAGAAGAATAAACAGCAGCTTCTACGAAACTTTATAATACTAAAATCAATCGCCAGGCCGACTGCTAGGCGCGGCGAATATGGCATTATCCGTCTGGAGAATCTACCTGCCTACATTTAAGAGTGGAATTCGAAAGAATGATAAAGATTCATTCCCATTCCATCCATATGGACAAACACCCTTTCCAACAAATGTTAATAAATAAACAATGATTTGTAAGCATGTAGCATCATGTAAAAGAAGAAAAACTTTAAATTCAATGCCAAACCGCCCGTTCAGCGTATTGATCATATTGCATTCCATTGAGAAGGAAGTTTCTATCTAGCTGCATTATATATAAAAAAGATAGAATTGAAAAACTTTTAGTTTAAATTTTGCCTAGTTATTAAAAAAGATCAAGTATAGATTAAAACAAAATTGAAGCCTTTAAGAGTTATTACGAATATCTAAAAATACTACAGTGCCATAATCATTATCACAGCTCATATAAGTCGCACTACTGGGCTTTTTTTTTTGTTTCTTTTCCTGGGGTGGGCTGCGGTCGGCGCGCTCCTCGCACCACTCCGTCCGGGGCGACAGAAGGGCGTAGCACACAACACCCGCAACCCACCCGAACACCACGTCGTCTTCGTCGTTGGGCCGACCACCGGAGCAGGGTTACTTGTCATCAGTGGTCGGCCCGACGGAATACCCCCTACTTGGGGTACCCTCTCATCGAGCGACGTCCCCCCCTCGGGGAGGACGTCGGTCTTTCCTCACGCGGTCGGCCTCTCGGCGGGTGATGGACTAACTCCCCGGCACTACTGGGCTAGCGCCTTCTCCACAATGGGAGAGAAATTAATCTACTATAACACACTGGTCAGGCGAATTGGGTTTGGTTTTATTTAATAACTAGCAACCCGCCCTCGCTTCGCTTCGGTTATAGGTTATAGTCGTTTTACCCGCGTAGTTCCCGTTCCCGTGGGAATACCGGGATAAAATATAGCCTAGTTTACGCTCTGATATTATAGCTTTCCATTGGTGAAAGAATTTTTGAAATCGGTCCAGTCGTTTTGAAGATTACCCGGAACAAATAGACAGACAGACAGACAGACAAAAATTTTTTAATTGCTATTTTAGGCATAGGTGTCGTGGAAATAACCGTGTGAGCATGAAAAAAGCCTATTATTTTGACATTACAAACAGACACTCCAATTTTATTTATTGGTATAGATATAGATATTATCGCCATATTATAATTCCATAAACGTCTTTTATGACATCTACGTGCAAGAAAGGGGGTGATGAATTGTATTATTACTCTGTCACCACACGAAATGTAACTACTGTGTGGCTAATATAGAATTTAAAGTGTATGTATATTATGTACATATATGCAGCATACCCACAAGATATTTAAATAAAATATGCTCTACTGCAAAGCTGTGTGTGAGTAGTAGCTAAACATAAGGTGGAATTTTTGTTCCGGTCGGCGCTCTCCTCGCACCACTCCGTCCGGGGCGACAGAGGGGTGTAAGCACGCACACACGTAACCCACCTGCGACACGTCGCCTTCGTCGTTGGACCGACCACCGGGGCAAGGTGACTTGTCGTCAGTGGTCGGCCCGACGGAATACCCCCTTGAGGGGTGTCCTCCCATCGACCGACGTCCCCACCTCGGGGAGGACGTCGGTCTTTCCTCACGCGGTCGGCCTCTCGGCGGGTGACGGGTTAATTCCCCGGTCCAGTCACCCGCGGCCTCGCTAGGGCGGCATCAGGCGCAGGTAATCGCGCCTGCGCCGCATTTTGAATCCTCCTCACGCTACGTCTCTACCAATGAATGAAATAAATTGTTCGGTAAGGGGACCCCATATTTTTAAATCGTAATATCTAGTCGCATAAAATATATTTACACACATTTAATACTCCCCCGTTTTCCGTGTGGTGGCGGTTTCAAATCGGCGGTGGAATTCACCATCCCCCCTCTTGCCTGTGGGTGTCGTAAAAGACGACTAATGGATATACCTAATATGCGTAACACATCTATGCAAGAGAATGAAACTCGAAACAAAACCCTATACCGACACGTCTGATCAGCGTGGTATTGTAGGTCAACTTCCATCCCATAGTATAGAGGAGGCCCGAGCCCCAACAGTGGGACGTATGTATATGGGTTGAGAGAAATACGCCCCAATCATCTTTCTTCATATTGCGTACTCTAGAGCAGGGGCTCCCAACCTTTTTTTGGTCAGGGACCACTTTTGTATTATTCCTGTTAGCAGGGACCACTGTGTAAGTATAATAAAAATAAACTGTAATAATCAAACTAAAACTTTATTTTAAAAACTCAATAGGAAATTACATAAAAAGAAAAAATAATATTTTTAAGATAAATATATTTTGTGTTAATGTGATTTTTGAACTTGCATCTTTTGCACGAGTTCGGCTATCTTAGGCCTAATATTGTTACTCAAAGTTACACGCAAATCATCACATACTTTTAAACGATTCCTCGCCTTGTTTTTAATTACCAACAAAACAGAAAATCCTTGTTGCATAAATAAGTTTTGTAATAAATAATCATTCGCGGACCAATGGTTGGGCACCATTGCTTTAGAGAGTACGTATTCTACGTCCATTGTACCTACATAATGCAAGGGTTTTGGCAGTAATTTTATAATCGGTTGTGTACTTGACCTAAACCCTACTTGGGAATGTAATTATTGCGAAAACGGCTTCAGATGGAGTTGGTCCAGTTTGACCTTTAGTTCCTAAGTCTTTTATGACACCCACGAGTAATTGGAGTATTCGTAGCCGCTACCACACAACCAATTCAATATTTCCAAGAAATATGATCTCTATATTTTACATAAATGGTGTGTGATCTGTGTGGTGACGGAGTAAGAATACAATTCACCACTCACTATCTTGCACGTGGATGTCGTAAAAGACGACTATGGGATGTAATATGCACATAGCATCTGTCCAAGAGAAGGAAAACTCGAAATGAAATCCTATATCAACATGTCTGACCAGCATGGTATAGTAGGTCAAATTCCCTCCCGGCCTCCCGCTGAGCCCAACAGTGAGACGTATTCGGGCTGCGATGATGAGTATGTTTTCACGAAATACGATCTCTATATTTTATGTATTACATATAGATCATCTTCAAGTAGATCATCGTCATCTCAGCTCATATACGTCCCACTCTTGGGCACGAGCCTCCTCCATTATTGAAGGGAAATTGACCTATTATCTTACGCTGGTCAGACCAGATGACAGTCTGATCTACGTGCCTGCTCTACTCTCACGTCAAATGTCATGAGTACGAATGCCATGCAGAAAAGTAAAAAACTATTTGTATTTTAATTTAGCTCGTTAGATGCACGGGATTTCTAACAGAATTTGTCATTAAACATCATAGTCTTCCTTGCAATATTAATAGTAACTGCACTAAGGAATAAACCCGGGGGACTAAATAAACATAAAAATCATCATCATCTCGGCCCATATTCATTCCACTGTTGGGCTCGGGCCTTCTCCACAATAGGAGGGAAATTGACGACCAGACATCAAGATCGTAGCAAGTGGAAGGAAGTGGTCACAGCCTACCTCTATGGGAAAAAGGCGTGAATATATGTATGTATGTACCTATGTATACCACGCCGATCAGACGTGTTGGAATAGGGTTTTATTTCGAGTTATCCTTCTCTTGCAAAGTTGTTTATATACACAAGATATGCCTTAGTGCCCTTTTATGACACCCACGGACAAGAGAGGGGGGAGTGAATTGTATTCTAACTCCCGTCACCACACAGAAGACATAAAAATAACGCACACAAAGTACACCTAGACTCGGAACAATCATTTGCTGTTCGAAAATTCTCTTTATTTCACCATGCCTAAATTGGGCTAAATTCAGCCGAAATTAAGCATATTGTGCTTAATCAAAGTTGATAAAGTACATGATGTAACTGAGCTTGTTTGAGCCTACATTACCACTATATTGAGAGCATTTTTTTTATTTTTGATCGATGCAAATTTGGATCGCCCATACACCGATGACGAGTACCGGATAAGATACTAAATGCTATAATACTAAGCAAATCGGTCATGCTCTCCCTATAATAACGAAGTAAACAACGCTTACCGTCCATCTTCTCCGTGGGCGGATCAATCGGATAAAAGAAGATTAACACAAGAAAGGCAAAGTAAAACACTGCTATCCTATAAAGCCATTAGCCAGGGAAATTGAGCAGACTAATTTCCTTCATCAGAAGACGTTTGTGACCAATAATGATACATGGATTGATAAGAAGGCGAGCAATTAGATAAAATTAAAGGGCTATGCTTGAATCAAATAATTCAGAAGTAATGCAGTAAGAAAGTGTCATAAAACCAAACGTAACATTTGAACGTCTCATTTTGATTCCCTCCCAAAATGGTGGACGCTTGCGCCCAATAATAGAACGTGTATGGGCTGAAATGTGATGAGTATATTACCAAAGAGTCTCGACTTGTGGCATAGCGTGCAATAGAGAGGGTTCGTCGTCATCATCATCGCAGCCCTCCTACATCCCACTGCTGGGCTCGGGCCTCTTCCACAATGGCAGGGAATTTGACCTACTATACCATGCTGGTCAGACATGTAGGTATGGGGTTTCATCTCGAGTTTTCTTTCTCTTGCACAGATGTTATGTGCATATTATATCTCATAGTCATCTTTTAAGACATCCACGGGCAAGATAGGGAGTGGTGAATTGTATTCTTACTCCGTCACCACACGGAAGTTAAAGGTTTATGAGAGGCTTACGTCTTGAATTTCTTTACGAGATAAAATCCAGAATATGTCAATATGTAGAAGAGCGAGTACAACCGACATAGCTGAAAATAACAATGGGCAGACCGTAAAGCTCGACGAATCGGCACTAGGAAAAGATTCCGTAGAGGCAACCACATCAGAGAGTGGATAACGCATCAGATTTCTTGACGCGGAAACTAATGTCCTTTTTTACAAACAACCTCATTTCTGGTGACACCTCAGGCAATATAAATGTCACATAAGACTTCATTTTCATTATTTATTAAATAAAATGTAAGTTTTAGGTAACACCTAAGGCGACGCTAAATCGTGTTGGTATAGGGTTTTGTTTCTAGTTTTCCTTCTCTTCAACATCTACGTAATACGGTATGACAGGAGGTGGTAAATTGTACTCTTGCCCCATCATCACATACCAAATTATTACCTTAGATGTTACTTAAAATTTAGGGGTCATTGATCAAAACAGCCATAACTTTACGATAAATTACGAACCTTCAGAGTTGTCTTCCATTTTTATTTTAACCTCACCGTAAGAGAAGTAAAAATCATATGCCAAACCCTCTGGCTAATATACTAAAATAGGATAATATTCCTTTAATGCGAAGGAGTCAAGTGCCCATTAGTGGAATAAGTGGAATAAGCTGTGACGAAGAAGAAAGAATACAGAAGGATGCAATTAAATGAAACTACACTTAATTAAATTTTTGATACTTTGTATATATTCATATTATCTTATAACTACTTTCTCTAAAAGAACACACTCAAACTAATAGAGTTACTTATAAATGCATCTCAATTTTAAAGAAACCTGCAAGCCTGAACTAATATTATTTTCTATTGCAGCTGTGTGAAGATCGTCTCTATATTGAGAGGCACTTATTATGCAAGTCTGTAAATAACTAGTACTAAGATGCTTCAACCATTTGTTTTGCCAACTTTTTCTTACTCCAAGCTTGAATGAGTTGTTTTCTAATTTCAAATGCAATTACAGCTGTCGCCATTCCAGTGTTTAAACTGTCAACACCTCTTTGTAAAGGTATATTTAGCCTTAAGCCATTTTTACTAGCAGCTAACCTGTAAGTGTTTTAATTTAAGGATTTAGAATTTTATTTTTTTTATATTTTTTTGATATAAATAAGTGTTTCATTTTAGATTTTCTTTTTATATTTTTAATACTGATGCTATACGATTTCCATGCGGTGATGGAATAAGAGCCAACCCTTTCTCTTCTACGAGTGCTGATAAAGACGACTCCATCATCATTCTCCTCTTATCCGATTACTTCTGGCACACAATATGATTACATCCATTGTAGGTACATTTTTTTTGGGGCGAGCAATGTTTTGGACGTGCGCCGTCTAGGGTGACGAAAGGGTGTTGCGTGGCCCCATAAGCCACCATGTGCCCTCCCCTTCACCATTGGCCGTGCGACCGAGTACTTCATGTTCGACACCCATCCCGGAAAAGAGGTTCAATTAACTATGTATATGAAAATCCGTTCAAAGGGGAATGCCCATTTTCAGTATCGCTTGATGCATCTAATTTTAAACTGTGACACGAGTTCGTGACATGGATAATTTTAGTTTATTATTAAAATAATTTTATCACGTATTGTGGAGTCTCACATTGCCGGGTTTATGTACGTGTAATAATAGTCTTTTTTTGGATCGTAGTTTTCCGTTGAATACATTTGTTGTAGCAACATTATTACACAGATAATTATGATTAATCGATGTTCTACTGATATAATAAAATATCGATTAAACGTAATTATTTGTGATTATTAACAGTTCAAAACAACAATAATGTTTTTATTCAATGAAAAAAAAATGTGTTTATTAAAATATAATTTTAGTTTAGTTTCGTAGAGTTGACAAACAACTGTACGAAACTAAACACAGCTTTTAGTTAGCCAATGTAACATTAGTTTTGAAACACTAAAAATTAGGTGAGATACGAGATCGTATTATCATAAACAGAAAAACTTACAAAAATATTTCGCCTTCTGTCTTATTGTGAGTGAATACTTGTGTTTTTACATCGGTAAGACAAATCGAAATAATTAATCGTTATCCATTTTTGATGTATTTTTTATTTATTTTAGTAACACTGTACGTGTCAATCTTATCATGTTTGTTGTTCGCAGCTAAACAGATTGATTGGTGCGAATATGGAAATGTCATTTCATGCTCTTGTATTATATTCATTTCTTTAGTGTTTTGTAGTGTTATATTGAATAATTTTGCTGGTATTTTATAGAATATCCCTTAACTGGTGACGTAATAAATTCCTAACACTATGAAGGACATGACGTCTCACAGGCTACTACTTTTAAATTACTTTTTGTTATGACAATCAACTTGAGTGTTTTAACATTGTCTTAAAATTCAACCATCATCATGTAATGGAAAAGGCATTGGTAAATAAAATCAACTTTTTTTATAAAATATTAAAGTAAAGAAAGAAACTAAACATTTACAACTAGTGGTATTTTTCAGCCTCAATTGGGCCCATATTTTACGATTAGTTGACCTTATGAAAGGAAAACGATGAAGTTAACATTTTTACTTAAATTCTAACCTAGAAAGACAACAAATAAAATAATCACTTTCATAACCAAAATAATAAAAATAATTCTGACAATGACTCAATTCAGCAAAAAATACTGGTAATTTTTGCACAAGGGGCACAATCTCATTGTCATCGGGCTGATAACATATACCTGCTTCCACGGTCTATTTAATACAAAAACAGAAGATACTGAGACGCTGAGTCGTGGCAAGCAGAAAGAAGTTGCCAATTTAAAGAAGTCGCAACACGCGCGTCGCTTCTGAGACTCCATGTCACTACTTAAAGGATATGATAAAGTTAACGTGCTGAAGTGTAGTGAATATGGTATAATTGTGGTTTACGTGTATTTTCGTGTTCTTAAAAGATAAGTAATAAGTTTCATACTTTTTAACTGCAAAGTTCACCCATCGATTTCTCAGAAACCCGGCAAATTACGCATATGATGTTTATTTTTATTTAAACTACGTAGTAATACGTATCTTAGACAGTGGTTTTCGTCTTGTCACTGTAATATTTATACCGATACTATTTTCCTTAGTCACTTGGGCATTCCCCTTTGAATGGAAAACATACTTATAGTTGCAATAGATACTTTCCTTATGGTGATAGAGTAAAATACAATTCGCAACCCGTATTATTAAACATGGGTGTCGTAAAAGATAGAGTCGCAAGAGAAGTGAATCGAACTCTGTACCAAATCGAAATGAAACTATACCACCAACTAGGGATTGCAATTGCTGGATACAGCATACAGCAATCCAGCTGGATCCAGCGCCTTTTTAAACATGCTGGATCCAGCATACAGTACTGGATCCAGCGATGCGGATCCGCTAACGTATCAATTTCTATTGTTTAGTTTTGAGTTGCCGCCATTTTCAAAACGGCCGGCAACGTTGCCGTTCTGTCACCATAGCATAGCACGTGCCGTAAGGATGGTCTAGATGATGACGCAGAACCCGTGAAAATTACTTTAGAGCAAGAGCTTGAGATGGAACTTAAAAGAGAGAAGGAGAACTTTAATAAACAAAAGCCAAGTGGTCAATTAGATTACGAAAAGGTCCTGAAAAAAGAAATGAGCGTTTATGAGACCGAAGGAGTGCGAGGTGAACATTTATCTATGGTTTATTAGTATTTAATGACCCTAAAACCGACCAGTGTAGAGGCCGAAAGGGCATTCTCAGCAGCCGGCTACATATGCAGTTCTGTGCGAAGTAGGTTTCGAGATAAGACTATAGATAAAATTTGTTTTCTAAGGTCTTACTTTCAAAGAATTCAAAAAAGAAATGGTCTCTTATCGTCAGAGGGGGAGGAGGAGGAGGAGGCCGCTGAGGAGGCCGCTGAGGAGGCCGCCGAGGAGTCCGAGCCGCATGATGCGGCGAGGGCTCTGACGGCGGCCCTAGATGTAAGGAGGGAGGGGGAAGAGGCCCGCCCCCCGACAAGGGACAGGAAGCGCCCCCTACATAAGGGTGGTAACTCCCGGGCGGACTCGGAGGGAAGCGATACCATCAGGCCTCCCCCCAAGGTCCCGACCATGCGCCGGGGGCGCAGAGGCCGAGGATCGGTGGTGGCGGCGAGGCCGGGGACACCGGGTCCGGCAGGCCACAGTGGCGAGGTGGTGGCCCTACAGGCCGCGAACGCCCGCCTTAGCGAGGAGGTCTCCGGCTTGCGGGAACGCAACGTCGCGGCTGCTGCGCCGGCTGCGCCCGTCGCGGCCTCAGCGTTTCCTCCCCTCGTCGTGGTCCCTCCGCCGGCTCGTGGCCGCGGGAGACCTCGGAAGGGGGAGGAGCCGCCGCCCAACGAGGTGCACGGCGTGTCGGAGTCGGCGGTACGCGTCATCCTAGCCCGAGTAGGGGTGATGATGGATGCGCGTATCGCCGCCGTAGCGGCCAGGCTCCCACCTGAGCCGCTCCTCCGACCGCCGCACGCCGCGGACAAGGCGAGGCGGCCAGAAGCGGAGAGCGGCGGCCAAGAGTGCCGCCGTGGCCGCCGCTCCCCAGGCGGGAGCCGGCAGAAAGGGGAAAAGGTCGCGCAGGGGCCTCAAGTCGCCGAAGACGGCCGCGGTGGTCATCACCGTGCTGCCTGAGGCAGCTGAGAGGGGCCTCAACTATGAGGCCGTCCTAAAACGCGCCAGCGGGAGCTGGACGTCTCCGACATCGGAGGCGTCGAGGCCAGGACCCGCAAGGCCCGGACAGGGGCTCGAATTCTCGAGTTCCCTGGGGCCGAGGGCGCGAAGACGGCCGATAGTGTGCTTCGAAGCTGCGGGGACTGTTCGGGCCAGAGGATGGCGTCCGAATCGCCAGGCCTGTCAAGTGCGCAGAGATGCGCCTAACGGGCTTGGACGATTCCGTGACGGTGGAGGACGTCCGGGAGGCCATTATGGCGCGTACCGGATGTGCCTCGGACACCGTCCGGATTGGCACCATCCGCCCGGGTCCGGGCGGCGTCGGTGCTGCCTGGGTGCAGTGTCCGGTGGAGTCGGTCAAGCAATTGGCCGACTCAGGCAGGCTCCTCGTGGGCTGGAGCTCGGCGCGGGTAACCGTGCTAGAGCCCCGGCCCGCGAGGTGTTATAAATGCATGGCGGTAGGGCATACCCGACCGACATGCAAAAACTGCTTTGACTGCAGCGGGCTATGTTTCCGTTGCGGTCAGACCGGACACCAGGCGGTATCGTGCTCTGCGGTGCCCCACTGCCCCGCGTGTGCGGCAGGCAATAGGCCTGCCAAGCATCGCATGGGCTCTGGGGACTGCAGACCCCCGGCTTCGGCCCCAAAGAGGCGGGGCAGCCCATCGACCGGGCCAGTCCCCGCTCAGAGCGCGGCCCGATCGCCCGTCAGCACGGAGGAGGTGACGATGGATACGGACCATCAATGGACCCCGTATCCATTCGTCTCCTCCAGGCCAACCTCAACCACGCCGCCGGTGCGCAGGACGTGTTCCTGCAAGCAATGGCGGAGTGGTTGATAGGAGTAGCCGTAGCCGCGGAGCCGTACGTGGTGCCTGACCGGCCTAACTGGTTGGGTAGCACCGATGGCACCGTAGCAATCGTAGCCTCCACGTCGTGGCCTTCGTCGTCTCTGACCCTTAGGGACAGGGGCGTCGGATACGTCGCGGCGGACTGGGGGGAGATTACACTCTTCGGAGTCTATCTCTCCCCTAACTGGAGTGTGACCGATTTCGAGGCCTCCCTCACCATCATGGAGGCCTCGTTACGGCGAATGGCATCGCGCCAGGTCTTTGACTTGGGGGACTTCAACGCCAAGTCCATGGCGTGGGGGTCCCCCCGGACGAACGACCGAGGACGGGTGATCGAGGAGTGGGCGGCGGCACTGGGCCTCTGTTTGCTGAACAGGGGCTCGGTGCATACGTGCGTGCGACAACGGGGCGGGTCGATAGTGGACCTTTCGTTCGCTAGCCCCGAGGTCGCCGCACGCGTGGGGAGCTGGCGCGTCGTGGAGGAGGTGGAGACCTTGTCGGACCACCGGTATATCCGGATGGAGGTCTCCCCGGCAATCCCGACGCCCAGCAGGGGTCACGGGGCGGATGGACGTCCTGCGTTCCCGCGATGGGCTGTGGGTCGCTTAGACCGGGACCAGCTGGCGGAGACAGCCATCGTTTACTCGTGGCTGTCCTCTGCCAACCAGTCGGACGGGGTGGACGCCGAGGCTGGCCGCATCCGCAGTGCGTTGACGCAGATCTGCGATGCGGCCATGCCCCGGGTACGGCGTCTGCCCCCGAGGAGGGCGGTCCACTGGTGGTCCCGGGAGCTGGCGGATCTCCGGGCCGCGTGTATTCGCGCCCGGAGGGCCTACACCCGCAGCCGGCGGCGCCAACGCGACGCGGAGCCGGAGGCCTTGCTGTACGAGGGCTACCGCAATGCGCGGTCGGCCTTCAGGCTGGCCGTCCGCTCCGCCAAGGACGTCAGTCGGCAGGAGATGCTGGACGGTCTCGACCGTGACCCCTGGGGACGCCCCTATCGCGCGGTGCTGAATAAGCTCCGCGCGCGGGGCCCTCCCCTCACCGAGACTCTCCAGCCCAGCCTTCTCACCCGGGTCGTCGAGGACCTGTTCCCACGGCGGGCGGAACACACGCCCCCGGTCATGGCTCCGCCAGACACTGACCGGGAGGCCGATGGCGACAGTGTTCCGCCCATCACGGAACCCGAGATGGGAGTGGCGGTGGCGCGCATGTGCGCAAAGTCCACCGCCCCCGGGCCCGACGGTGTTCCTAACCGTGTGCTGGGCCTGGTCCTCGACCACCTGGGTCCCCGCCTCAGGGAGCTGTTCGACGCGTGTTTAGCGTCCGGACGGTTCCCTGGGTGCTGGAAGGAGGGAAGGCTGGTACTCCTGCCGAAGCCGGGACGGTCTCCGGGGTCGCCTTCGGCCTACAGGCCTATAGTGCTGCTCGATGACACGGGCAAGCTACTGGAGAGGGTGGTAGCTGCCCGCATCGAGCGGCACCTCGTCGGCACGGGGCCCGATCTGTCGGACGCCCAGTTTGGGTTTAGGAGGGGTCGTTCGACGATCGCGGCTCTGTTGCGCCTGAGGGCCGTGGCGACTGAGGCCGTCACCGGTGGGGGAGTGCTGTTGGCGGTGTCCCTAGACATCGCCAACGCATTCAATAGTCTGCCATTCAGCTGCATCAGGGAGGCGCTCCGGTATCACGGAGTGCCAGCTTACCTGAGGCGGCTAGTGGCAGACTATTTGGAGGGACGCAGCGTCCTCTGTACCAACCGAGCAGGGGACGTTGTGCGAACGCCCATGTCGTGCGGTGTCCCACAGGGGTCGGTCGTCGGACCCACCTTGTGGAACATCGGCTACGACTGGGCGTTGCGGGGGAGCCTCCCGCCCGGGCTGGGCGTGATTTGTTACGCCGACGACACGCTCGTCACAGCCCGCGGTGGGACGCTAGAAGAGGCGGTAAGCCTGGCGACCTATGGCACCGAAGAGGTCGTCAGGCGGATCGAGGCGTTGGGGTTGAGGGTCGCCCTGGACAAGACGGAGGCCCTCTTGTTCCATGGGCGCCGTATGAGCCCTCCCATCGGCGTCTCGATCACCGTCCACTCGGTTGACATCAGCATCCGGGCCCATATGAGGTACTTGGGCCTGGTGCTCGACGGGCAATGGTGGTTCCGGGAGCATTTCCGCAGGCTCGCTCCACGGCTCGTCGGCGCGGCGTCCGCTCTATCGTGGCTTATGCCGAACGTGGGCGGACCGAGCGCCACGTGCCGACGGCTGTACGCGGGGGTCATCCGGTCGATGGCTCTGTACGGCGCACCGGTGTGGGCGGGGTCCTTGACCGTCCGACTTAGGGCCCTTCTGTGGCGACCACAGAGGGTCATGGCGGTTAGGACCATCCGCGGATACCGCACGGTGGCAACGGAGGCAGCGTGCCTATTGGCCGGGACTCCCCCGTGGGACCTGGAGGCGGAAATGCTCGCCGAGTTGTATCGGCGGGTGTGGGGGGTGCGCGGGGAGGGCGGTGTTGTTTCCTTGAGGGATCTAACCGCCTGGCGCGTCGACGCCCGCCGAGACGTCATTGCCCGTTGGGCAGTCCGACTGGAGAGGCTTCGGTTCGGGGTGCGAATCGTGGAGGCCTTCCGGTCGGTGCTGATGCAGTGGTTGGAAAGGCGGCACGGGGTGCTCTCCTTCTGACTAGTGCAGGTGTTGACGGGGCATGGAAGCTTCGCCAAATACCTGCACAAGGTCGTAAGGAGGGAGAGTACACCGTCCTGCCACCACTGCGATTGCGACGAGGACACGGCGCAGCATACGCTCGAGGCCTGCGCCGCTTGGGCCACGCAGCGCCGTCAACTCGTCGCAATCATCGGTACCGACCTGACGCTGCCGGCCATCGCTAGGGCGATGGTCGACAGCGTCGGGAATTGGGACGCGGTCGCAGCCTTCTGCGAGACAGTGATCTCGCAGAAGGAGGCGGCGGATCGTTTGCGCCAGGAGCGCAGCCTCGATGAGGAGATCCGCCGCCGGCGAATGGGGCGGCGCAGGCGCAACTACCTGCGCCTCATGCCGCCCTAGCCGAGGCCGCGGGTGACGTGACCGGGGATTAGTCCGTCACCCGCCGAGAGGCCCACCGCGTGAGGAAAGACCGACGTCCTCCCCGAGGGGGGGACGTCGGTCGATGGGAGGGTACCCCACGTAGGGGGTATTCCGTCGGGCCGACCACTGACGACAAGTAAACCTGCTCCGGTGGTCGGCCCAACGACGAAGGCGAGGTGGTTTTCGGGTGGGTTGCGGGAGTTGCGTGCTTAAACCCCTCTGTCGCCCCGGACGGAGTGGTGCGGAGGCGCGCCGACCGCAGCCCACCCACAAAAAAAAAAAAAAAAAAAATCGTCATATTTTAAACTGCCTAATTATTAACGATTAACGAGTGAAGAGAAGATTATTTCGGAGCTTCTTTTGATACAAAAATTTGATTGAAGATTAAAATAGTATTATTATTACGGTCCTTTTTAATAGTTAATTTTAAAAGGATTTGCAAGACTGATTGCAGTGATTGCTACTGATTAGCCATCCTATCATTAAACATAAACGTAATAAGATATTGCTTACTTAGAAACATTATATAAAGTGTTATATGAGGTTATGTTTGTTATTTAATTTTAAGTTTATTCTTTTGATCTGAAATGATTAAGAAACCAAAGCAAATTGATATAAGATATCACCAAATGAGTGAAAGATTTCATAGATTATCGTAAGAAGTACAAATTAATAAAAAAAAGTCTTAAAATGTTGTCTTTTTGTTTTCACTCCACATTTTGCTGGATCCGCGCAGGACCCAGCTGGAGTCAGGTCAATCCAGTAAGAATCCAGCTGGATTGAAAACGCCGCTGGATTGCAATCCCTAATATCAACCCATCTAACCAGAATTGTGTAATCAATTACCTGCCCATTATGGAGGAGGCTCGAGCCCAGCAGTGGAACATTTCTGGACTGAGATGATAATGATATACTATTTAAAAATAAAAACACCTGCATTAAGGAAATAATCCTTATGTTGTATCTGTCGTATGTGGGATTTCGTCTTGTGGAAGACTTTACAAACATATAATCAATGGACACAAATTATAACCAGACTTAGAACAACATTTTGTGGCCCGCACAAAGTACTGCCCTGCGTGGGATTCCAACCTATGACACTGGCACGGTAGATCGGTGTGCAGTTGTATTCTTATACTTACGAATAACTATCTTCACTAATGCCTTCAGTCTCTCCTCCTATGATCATTGTAGTATGATGCAATGTTGAAAACTCCACACTATAATATGGTATCACCGGCATGACAATAATGTTCTCATTTGTTTCATTAATCACATCATCACTGGATGTGTTGCTATCAGCAATAAATAATGAAGTGTTCGATTCTAAATGACTTGGCATATCACTCCACTCTATTGAGTGGTATATTGGAAGTCTAAAGTGAGCTCCAGCAGCACTCCTTATCACTTTTGGATCCCAAACATCTACGCAGCCTGTAATAATAAAGTAATAAATATGATAATTTTTATGTATGTATGTATGGTGTACGTATGTATGTGTATTGTGTATGTATATATATTTACATAGTATATATGTATTCATATTTATATATTTGTATTATTTGGTAATTATATATTTGATAAATTCTGGTTATCTCCAACTATTTGTATTGCACCTGCCTTAAATTATTTCTGCTCCACCCTAGGTCGGCAGGTAGAGAATGCCTAAGGCATTAAGTCCACCTTGTACCTTTGTGCAAAAGTTTTAAAATAAATAAATTATCAAACAAGCTTACGTATTGATACAGAGTTAAAAGATACTCATTCATCATGGGAGATAAAGTGACCTACTATACCACAATGGTCAGATGAGTTGGTTTAGGTTGGGTTAGAGCGAGTTTTCCTTCTCTTGCATTGATGTTATTGAATATTATAATCCTTTAGTCGTCTTAAGACATCCACAGGCAAAAAAAAGGAGATAAATTGTATTATTACTCCATCACCACATGGCAAAGGATATGTTTGTTAAATAAACATTTCATCATCATCATCACAACTCATATATGACCCACCGCTGGGCTAGACCCCCTCCACGATAGAAGATATATTGGGTTTATTTCGAGTATTACTTCTTTTGCGTAGACATTATCTGCATATCATAATCCCTTAGTCGTCTTTAAGACATCCACAGCCTTGAAAGTTGGTGGTGAATTGTATTCTAACTACAACACCAGATGGAAATGGACTGATCAAGGCCCCAAACTGTATTTTTTTAAAATAAGAACTAAATTCTTATATTTATAACTATGAATATAAAACATACAACAGGCACAAATTATATTTATACAGGACGTATAAGGTTATGGGTCAACTGGTCCAACGAGAGTTAGGCAATGGTGGTGGGAACCCATGAAAAAACTTTGAAGGAAAAATATTGATTCGTTAATGAATTAGAGACATATAAAGTTTTCAATTTTGTCATCGCTTTTTCGTGTAAATCTAATTGAAATGTATAAAGTCAGTGATACTTAATCTGCGACATATTTGCACTTTGTTAAATGTTCATTAGAAACTGAATAAATCAATGATTTCGTTCGCATAAGCAAGACAAGCTTCGCTTTAAATCAGCTGATCGGTATCATTGAAGCCTTTGCGCAATTCTAGGTATGAAGGAATGAAATTATATTGTCGAAGCTTTACATGTATCCTGTCTGTACATGCCTACATAATACTTAACATTTAAGGCGTAGACTCTTAGAAACACGTTTTTGTAATCACTATAACTATTATGTTATATTGTTTTTTGTGTAATATACATTCTAATTATAATCTATGACCATTAAACTACAACATACTCCTATAACCTGATACACCTGTATATACAAGAACTAGTAATGGATAGCAGAAACAATTGCTTGACATAGGAAGTAATCAATCCCATAACATAGAGCAACTTTAGTAGCTATCCACTTCATTGTGGCATCAATAGTCATATTTTGGTCATTATTGTTAGAAAACTTCAAATAGGATATACATATTATCTTTATCATATAAGTTACCATTATGGCTGCAGAATGCATATAGTTAAGTCAATGCACGAATTGCCCACCGCGTGAGGAAAGACCGACGTCCTCCCCGAGGGGGGGACGTCGGTCGATGGGAGGGTACCCCACGTAGGGGGTATTCCGTCGGGCCGACCACTGACGACAAGTAAACCTGCTCCGGTGGTCGGCCCAACGACGAAGGCGAGGTGGTTTTCGGGTGGGTTGCGGGAGTTGCGTGCTTAAGCCCCTCTGTCGCCCCGGACGGAGTGGTGCGGAGGTGCGCCGACCGCAGCCCACCCACAAAAAAAAAAAAAGTGCACGAATTTACCTTTCGATAATAAAACCTTCTCACATCCTACACCAACAGCCACTCTAAGTATAGCACCCAGATTTCCTGGAGTTCTGATATTGTCACATATAAACTGAAGTGGTAAGGATTTATAATTTCGTATTACGCTCTCCGCTTTAGGTGTTTCAAACACTCCTAAAATATAAAAGCAATTATTTATCATTTACATGAAATTCAAATAAAATAACTTAAGTCACTGTTTTTTTTTTTTTTTTTTTGTGTGTATTTAGCGGTTGGTCGCAGATGACCTTGACAGCTTAACGCGGGCAATGGGCGAGCGGAAGGCTCTCAACCCGGTAAGTAAGTTAAGCGAACATCGCCCGAGGGCTCCCCCTGTGGGGAACGGACCTCGGCTCGGGGCGTCGCTGAAAGCAAAGTGGGCGTGGCCACGTTTAGGTTAATGATTTTTACGCGGCGCGGTGTTCGACCTCGTCGGCGAGGCCGATACCGCGCAGTTTTATGTGTTATCGCTGCGCGAGCTGTGTAGGCCCTTTCTTGGGCGATCGTAATGGCATCATCCCCTTCTTCAAGGAGATGACGGGGTCGTCGGACCGCGGATATTTTTGATGGGACGTAGTTTACCGCCCCAACCACTAGTGGATTGGGGTGAGTCGTGGCAGAGTCAAAATAGCGCTGGGAGCAACGCTTCATATACTGCCTGATGGTCGGCAATTCGAGGTCGATGTGTAGATCGACATTACGAACGAACCACGGTGCTCCCGTTGCCCGTCGCATGAATCTATTTTGTAGTGTTTGTAACCTGTGGATCCTGTTTGGCCTAACGTGCGCGAACACTACACTGGCATACGTCATGATGGGCCGTATGCAGGTAGTGTATAATCGGACTTTTTAAGTCACTGTGCTGTCTTTTATTCTAATTTTAAACTTAGTTTGTATGCAACAGATTTTAAAATGTGATTTTCACTTTCTTTCTAAACATAAGATTAAGAAATGCACATTTTGTCGTGATTCAATAGATGTAACTATCCCTATTTTATGAATTGCACTTTTTAGTACAGTTATGTACAAGTGTTGCTAGTATTTTTAAACTACCTATTTTATTTATCAGCAAAAAAAATACAATACGTAAGCTTAATATGTAAATTTATCAGTAACACAAATAAATGTAGTAACAGTCTTAATCATCGAATCATCCTACTGATGACCTTCACGATGGGAGAGAAGTTGACCTACTACACCATGCTGGTCAGACCTATTGGGTATAGGGTTTTATTTTGAGTTAACGTTTCTTTCTGGTAAATTAAGTCTTTTTAATCATTGGGATCTTTTAAGCCATTGAGACCTTTAGAGTAGATGAGGGGTGGTATTTTTGATTCACATTCGAGATCGAATTCAGAATGTTCGAATACTAATGAACTCGGTGATTGGCTGCCTTGCGAGAGTACATAGTTCATTTTCCAACAAAGGCGAAGCAGGTACAGAATTTTCTTTTGTATATGATATTGGAGCATAATGTCAATGGTAGATCAGGATAGGATGTTTTCTTTAAATTTTTTATTTTTTTTATTTTCGTTGGCTCTAAGTGCACAATGTAAAAATAACAGCCTGTGTGATGGTCACTGGATTCCCTCTAAATTCTCGACACTGCTAACTTAATTGCTCTTTTATCAGCTAGGTACTAGCCAACAATAAAACATACATTACATATTTAACCTAATTTGTGTTATTATAAAATAGTTAATTTAAAAAAATGAAAACAAACTCATTTTCTAGAATCTTGAAAATGAGTTTTTTTTTTCATTTTTTTTAAATTCCAGACATATATATTTACAAATATATTTTTGTTTTTATTTTTATCTACCTAAAATTGAAGTAAGCTTAATATGCCTCGTAAAACTTTAATTATTTAATTAAATCATACTTTATCTCTCTCACTTTAATAAATTTGGCGTAAATATAGCAAAACAAGTCACCGTCTCATCTGCAACTTTTCGTAGCTCTCTTTACAGGTCGATACAGCGAAAAAGATATGAAACTCGTTATTTCTCTGTAATATTTAAATACATACTGTCGTATACAACGAGCAACGCAATAAATACACGCGCAATAAACACACGCCCTATTACTGTCTTTCTACACCGATCACCGATAGCGCGCAAAGGCCGGCATTCATTGGGTGCAAAAATCATAAAATTCAAATCACTCTATTTTCGATTGGAAATCACATTTTTTTATATATATATATGTGGTAAAATAATCTGAATATATTAAGTAACACCCCATGCGCAAAAAAAACTGTTTTTATTGACTGGTGTAATGCGTAATTAGAAAACATATATAAGAGTCCTAACATATAACTCGCACAATAGAACAAATAAACATACCAATAATACCCGGACTTGTTTCAACATCAGACCATAATTGTAATTCCTTGTATGGTACCTTATAAAATCTTACTCCAGTTTTAGGTAAAAAAGGTCGAAGCTTGTTCAAGTCAGTTGTTCTACTAAATATTACATAATTTAAATTGCATTTTGCTTCTAAACCATCTACAATCAGTCTCCAGCCTTCTACTAGAGTTTGTTGTGATCTTGACCTTTCTTTCTTAGATTTCAGATTTACCAACAGGGAACTGGAAACAACACATCAATAAGTATTTAAAAAAAATTGCAATTTTATTTATGAAAAGAGGAAATTAACATAAGTCCACGAGTTCCTATAATAAATCATCTGAGCTTGAGAAAATGTACAATGATTTATCTGTGCATTTTGTAACTGATACGTAATAATGGTCTAAATACCTTGATTCTTTTCTATAGTTTTAATTTTGTTCTATAGTTTTTCTTTTCTATAGTTTAACTACCTTGATTCTTTTCTATAGTTCTAATTTTGAACATATTCCTGTATGTACCTATTTTCGAAATTAGACATGATATTTATTAAGAAGGAAATTTAAGAAAACCTTAGTCATCCTTAGTTTAGGCAATAGTACATTGCCCATACGAGTGCAAGGGTAACGAGAGTAGGAGGTATAACCTAATAAAATTCTGCCTTTAGGGCCAGTGACATAGGGCTGTTACTAACGTAATGTGACCATATTTTTATGCTAATACGAGACACTAGAATAACAGTCCTATAATTTTTGTGTCAGAACAGGACACTTGCAGAAATAGGTAAAAATATAAAAAATACATACATAGTTTTTCAATAATAGATAAAGCTATAAACTTAAAACCTGAAAAAAAAACAAGACCACATTCTTATAAGCAAAACAAATGATCATTTTATGTTGTTTGCTAAACAGGACATTATTGATTTTTGATGTTTACACGAGTATTATACATTTTAAATAAAACTACTTTACGGATTTTATCGCGTTTGTATTTGATTTTTGATTACCCGACGTTTCGAACACTTTACAGCGTTCATGATCACGGGTGGACTAAGATGTCTCACGTCCAACAAGTCATCGTTACTGCAGAATTGCTACAAATTTAATAATTAATAATTACTAACCATAAGCAATATAATTTTTCATATAGATTCATTTTCTTCTTACACTGGCAATAAATTTGTACTAAAATGTGGGTAACAATTTAATAAATTTGTAACTATTTTCTGTATCGGGTAGACAATTGTAAATGTCTGTAATAACGATTACTTGTTGGACGTGAGACACCTTAGTCCGCCCGTGACCATGAATGCTGCAAAGTGTTTGAAACGTCGGGCAATCATAAATCAAATACAAACGCGATATAATCTGTAAAAGTAGTTTTATTTACAATGTGTAGTGCTCGCATAAACATCAGATATCATTAGGTAAATATTTATTTTAAATAAAACAAAATCACTGCAAACACATATCTTGTTTTTGAAATTATTAATGTACAAACAATTGCAATCACTAAGTTTATTTTTAGTTCACATCTTCTATCTTAAATTTTTACTTTATGTATGATGTCAGGTTAAGTTCAATATCAATCAAATTAAAATCCTTCAACTATCCTATTTCCAATAAAATCTCATGTGATCCATAAACAAAGTTTTAAGTCAAATTTACAACTTCAAAACTAACCAGTTTGATTTACCCGTATCATATGCACGAGTTCCATAGGGAAACTTTATAAAACAAATATCCTTCTTGACGAGATTATGTCCATTATGTAGACTAATAGGGTAGTTCTTCGGCATTCTAGAGTTCTGCTTCTTAAGATTTTAATAATAAATATCGGACTTACCTCACTAAACTATTATTTTCTTTCAATTTTTCGTACATAATATTACCATTATCATCAAAAACTTTCTGTTGACTCAAATAAAATCTTTTCTTTTTAAGTGTCTCTTCTTTATTCTGCTTTATTCGTTTCGACTGTTCGGGTGATAAAAATGCAGATCCTGTACCGTCTTTTAAGTCAACCGCTTTGTTTTCTTTATTCTTTTCGTTATTCTTATCTTCATTCTTAAATATAGCAGGGTCTAAATCTATTATTTTCTCTTGTTTAAGATTATTTTTACCATTGGAATTTATCGGTAATAACACTTTAGCTGGAGATCTATGCATCCATCTGCCATATAACCTCACTGATTCACAAACTGGTGATTTCTGAATAAACTTCCGTAGCAACCAACTATTAAACGTGCCCGACATCTTTATTTTAATTAAATAATGTCCTTAATTAACTAGTTTACTCCTTGTTTTTCTAAAGGAAGATAAAATTCAAGATTTTTAAATATAAAAACAACCTTTTAGAAATATAATAGAGGTGGACATATATGCTGGAACAGATATAGATAACAGTATCAACATTATATACTAGTCAGAAAACGTACTAAGTATTTACTATTTACTCAGTATACCCAGTTTGTATATACACTCATTTGCAAAAAAAACGGGCACCTAAGCAATGAACCATTTCAAATGTTAATATTTCTTTGTTTGATAATTATAGGTAGTTTTATCCACACAATTTGCTAAATTAATAAGAAAATAATCGTTTTCATCAGTATTTCATAAAATTTAGATACAATTTATGGGAAATAATGCTAAACCTCGCTAGTAGTGTATATTCGCTAGTAGTGCATATGCTCATGAAGTAAAAATAAAAAAGTTTTTTTGTTTGTTTTTCTTTAATAAAGTAAAAGCAGATAAATGTTTAGTATCGAGTGTGACCCCCTCTAGCTAAAATCACAGCTTGAATTCGTCTGGGCATGCTAGCGAGTATATCCCGGATACTTGCTTGCGGAATACGTTCCCACTCCGCAGTAATCACATTCTTCAGCTCTCTGATGGTCTGCGGAGCCGGGTGTACTGATCTCACACGCCGTTTCAGAACGTCCCAGACATGCTCTATGGGATTGAGGTCGGGACTTCGAGCTGGCCAATCCAAACGACGAATGCCGACCTCTTGCACATACGCATTAACATCGCGGGATCGGTGGGCGCGAGCATTGTCGTCCATAAAAATCGAGTCTTCACCTAGAGCGGCCAATGCGGGTTGTGCATGAGAAATTAGAACTTCCGTTATGTATCGATGCCCAGTCAGTGAGCCGTTTTCAATGAAGACTAACTCTGTACGATCCATTGAATTTATTCCTGCCCAAAACATAACAGAGCCCCCACCATAAGGTGTGATTTCTTCGAAACATGCCTCTGCAAAGCGTTCTCCTTGTCTTCTTAGCACTCGCCGACGTCGATCTTCACCGAACAGAGATATCCTGGCTTCATCAGAGAACAAAACCCTATTCCAATCGTCTTGAGTCCATGATTCACAATTTCTAGCGAACCTAAGCCTGTGAACTCTGTGCTCACGGAGTAATTTGGGGCCGCGGGCCGGGCGGTGACTGCGTATATTGGCAGCGAGAAGCCTCCTCCTGACCGTCCATAGACTAATATGCACATTTCTTACTTCTTGGAGGTTGTTCTTAAGATCCACATACGAAGATTTGCGATTTCTCAATGCGCGACTCACAAGAAAACGATCATCCCGTGGTTGGGTACATGGTTTTCTTCCAGAACCAGGCCTTCTCTCGACGGAACCAGTCTCCTGATATCGCTGCCAGGTCCTTTGGACTGTCGAGCGACTAACATTTAGCCTCCTAGCCACGAAACATTGGCTGCAACCCTCTTCAAGCAACGCGATAATTTTGGTAGCTTTTACCACTTTATCTACCATTTTTGATACAGCCAAACAGCATTAAATAAAGCTTTGACAGTCAAGGATATGAAATTAATCGATAAAAATTGAATAAAAGTTATGAAAGTCGATGTTAACTTCTGGAACTTCGCGCCAAAAATGTAGGATAAAAAGGGGTTTTCTGTAAAAATGAACATCAAATGAAAAATTGAATTTAGAACGTACTTTTTTAAATACCACAGCATTTTTAAAACCGGCCAGTAACGTGTACAAACGATTGAAACCTTTTTGGTATTGTATCTTTTTAAATATGAATGAAAATCAAAACCGCCCGTTTTTTTTTTGCAAATGAGTTTATATTAATTAGGCGTATATCTCGAAAAAGTTAAAAATAAGAGCTTTTGATAATTAAGAGCATGGAACTGTTGTTAATGGGGGAATATTTGAAAACGTACATTTGTGAATAACACATTAAACTTTATAATGATTTTGATCACTTTTTTTTATATATATAGTTAATTAAGTGGGGCACATATTGCAGATCAATTTATTGTGTTTTATAAGCTATAAGCCATTTTATAAAAAAAATAGTTCCCAAAACCTCATTACCATTCGTGTCCCTTTTCCCAATTTTCAACCATTATGATAAGAAAAATTAAACGAAACCTTCCAAGAATAATATTTTTTCTTATCATTTAGTAAATATAATAGTTAATGTATAAACTGAAATAAAATATATGATATAAAGAACAGTTTCAGTTAATTTTATATCATTTCAAAAATTGTCCCACCCTTCGTACTACTTACCGTTCGCGAATACTGACAGTGAAATAGAATTGTACCCAATGGTAAATGTAATCCTCACGACGACTCCTCACCAGGACCTCAGTGTCCGCTAGTGACTTGAGCAGATTACACGTCTTAACCCTTAAATTGGCAACATATTTTTTTTTTAAATGTGTTTCTATTTCATTTTTCCAGTTTAATTATTATCCTAGGGAG
Organism: Lymantria dispar; assembly: GCA_032191425.1. Classification (NCBI taxonomy): domain Eukaryota; kingdom Metazoa; phylum Arthropoda; class Insecta; order Lepidoptera; family Erebidae; genus Lymantria; species Lymantria dispar. The sequence continues at coordinate 23,881,881 of CM063444.1, read as the reverse complement.
TCCAAAAAATAAAAAAAAAATATTTGCAATTACAGTTTTCGCGAAAACCTATGTACTACGGGTATGACGTTGCCAAATATTACAGAAAATACTTACGCTCTTTTATGTACTACCGGTATGACATTGTCATGATATGAATAAAACAAGTTTGTCCCAGTTTAATCGTTTATTACAATTATTAATAATTTATTTTCCGTATGGTGACGGCTAAGGATGGAATGTATCATTACCCCTTACTTTACCCGTCGGTATCGTAAAAGCCGATAAATAACAGACAAATGTATAATAACATTATACTGTGAGCACCGACCCGCTTACCAAGCATGGCAAACCCCCGATTTAGGGTAGCTTACGTCCAACAATAGAAGTCTATAGGTTGATGGATGCTGGAATAATTTATTTAGTGTGAAATACTAAGAAACGGTTTCATTTATTGACACCAGTGGTGAAACACAAATGCGTATTGCACTTTACGCGATAGTCTTTGGATATACCAGCTTTGTAAAATCTACTGAAACAAATAAAACTTGTTGCATCAAAAGAAATAAACCATGCTGTACATACAACAAAACACATCATATTCATTATAAATTAAACAAAAAGGCATGGGTGAATCTTATAACGCTATTGGCAATGTACTACGGGTATGACACAGTTTATTTGAATTGTTTTATCCACTAATGGGCACCGGGATACCCGTAGCACACACAAATATCAAAGCTCATAAAATAGCTGTTACGCGATTTAGTTAAACAAAAACTACTCAAAGGTATTGTTTATGAGTTATCAAATGTATATAAAGCCTACCACCAATCTCGCACAGAAATATTAGTAAATCAATTAATAAACTTACCCGTGACGCAATCGGATCTGGCCGGTTCGGAATCATCTTGACAATTAGCACAGATGAGTGAAATTTTGCTATATTATTTCAATAAAAAATATCTTACCAACTAATTAACGTACATAAATGGTAGAACTGCCTATTAATTAAGTCACTAGAATTTTTCTAACCAACTGTCCTACCCGTATCACACTACCAATTTAAGGGTTAAAGAGCGATTTGGCGCCAACGAAAAATTAATAATCTACAAAAAATCGTCTAAGTCAAAATAAAATATCCTTACCGTTCGTGTCTTCTAAAGGTAAGATATTTGTTCAGATTAATTTAATTAATGATCTAAATATTTGCCATAAGATTATTTCTCGTCTGATAACGTATTTAGTCTCATAAGTCTAATAAATAATGCAACGTACACAAATGTTTCCATATATCTACTTACCATTTTACTATTTACCATTTTCCCGTTCACATTTTACCCGAATGGTAAGGAGCAAGCTGGAATGGTAAGTAGGTATTTTTTCTATTTAAATGTAATATTGTTTCAATACATGCTATATTTAAACTGCCGTGTAAATTACTAAAACTCTTACAAATTTCAGATTCAAGAAACTCTCACTACAAATTTCCGATTCAAGAAAAACGCAAAATAGCACTTTCTGCACTTTTTTCTGTCACTGTTAAGCATGCGCTACATGGTTTCAAACAATGGTTTGAAACAGAAAAAATCAGAAAGCACTTTGCTGGCTACATGGTTTTTAAGCTAGTTTGAAACCAACAGTGTTTAGAGAACGTGGCGCAGATAGGACGTCTTTACGCTCGCGTACCGTATATTCACTACAACGACGTCTTGGCGCCTTACCTATCAGAACAATAAAAAATTGGAGTAAGTCTTGCACTTTTGTGTGCAATTGAAGGAAAAAATTAAAATATCCCACGCATTTCTTCTTTGTATTTTATTTTTATACCCTTCAAAATTTAAGTCCCAAAGGCAGGCAACTATTTGTATAACTCGAGAAGTTGAGTAATAACATCGCGATTGCGTTCTGTCTGCCCACGCGCCATTTTGTGCACAGAACGTCGTCGCGTGCGTCTGCGCTGACTTCTGCAGCGTGACTGTCGTTCGCTTGGTTTTAAACAAGCGGCTATACGGTTTCAAACAAGATAAAAACCAACGCTTGGCCAGTGGTTTGAAACACAAGCCTCGCTACCAAGGGCGTTTAAAGGTCATACGAAATTTGACATAAAACATTTATCTACACTGTTTCAAACATCTGTTTCAAACCACTGTTTGAAACCGTGTAGCACATGCTTCAATATTCTCTTACAGTAGTGGTTTGATATTTGTACAGCTGTATTAAATATTTATTATCTCTATCGGCACTTTTTTGGTTTCTATCTATACTTACCTATTCAATAAACAGGTATAGGTATGAGTTGTTAGCTCCAAAACCGTAATTCTCTTTACCATTTGTTTAAAATCTCATTACCGTTTGCACAATAATTTCAGATCCAAATTGTGAGGTATATAAAGACTTATTTTTTGGTCTGACGCATTTTTCGTATGTGTATGCTATCAGCTTTGCTTTGAATATCTAAAAAACAGTTTTGTAAGTGCTATTTTTTCATTCTTTAAAATTGTCTAATATGTTCATTTCCAAATATTCACCCTAATAAATCTTAGAAGCTGTTCTCATTCTACAACAAACTACCGTAAATTGTGGCAACATTACCATATTTTTTACTTTTATGCGATTAACTTCCTTATGAAGCCATTTTTCCGAGTGTTTGTTGATTTATTTTATAAAAACGATGTTGCTTATTGGTTTAAATCATTAAATTGTACTAAATCTAATATAGTACCGCTGTAATAATCAAAATTATGGGCTGGGTAAAATTGACACATTTTTGGCAACTTTACCTAGCCTATAGTTTGCATGGAAGGAGTGTCCCAGAGTGTATACAACCTAAAGATTCCAATGCTCCTGGAGATAAAAAAAGCGTTATATTTATTTCTGCAGCTACGTGAGCCCCACAGTGCGACGTATGTGGGCTGCGATGATGATATCATTATTACCCCAGCTCATATATTTTTTCTTTGTGGTGACGGAATATGAATACAATTCACCACTCCGTATCTTGCCCGTGGTTGTCGTAAAAGACGATTAAGGGATATTATATACATATATCATCTGTGCAAGACAAGAGAATGAAAACTCGAAATAAAATCTTATACCAACTTGTCTGACCAGCATGGTATATTTAGGTCAATTTCCCAATGTGGAGGAGGCGCGAGCCCAACAGTGGGACGTATATGAGCTGAAATGATGGTTAATGATGATATATGTTCCAATGCTAGGCTCGAGCCTTCTCCATACTAGAAAGAATTAATACCACGCTGGTTAAATGGGTTGGTATAGTGTTTTATTTTAAGTTTTCTTTGTCTTGCATAACTGTTATAGGCACATCAAAATCGCAGGTAGTAAATTGTATTCTTACTCCATTACCACACGATATATAGGTGTCCTTAAATTAAACGTTCAACGGAAGGTGGGTGGTAGATGACTTTATGAGAGCTATGAAAAAAAAATAAAAATCCATGTCACTTTTTTTTATATGAGCATATTACTAAAAACGGTGAAAAATCAGACCTTGTACGATATTTTCAAGTACTATAACGACAAATAGGCTAGTTAGTAGTCTAATTTTATTTATTGGTATAGATTGTTATTTTCCTCGCAAACACAAACGCTACGTCCCCTAATTTTTAAATCTGTAATATCTTCGAAAATATTCATTTAAATCATATGCTGTATAGGGCCATATAGATCTATATTAAATCAACAATGTATTTAAGGTATTTAATTGGATAAGGATTAATGCTGTATTGGTTAAAATCGCTTCAAAAATTAGCGATTATTTGTCGTAAAAAGTAAATAACAAAAAAATGTTATTGTGGGATATCCATAAGAGATAGACATATACCATCGCGGAGTTTTCTGTAGACCTTTTCAATGTGTATAATACTTAGTACATTATTTTGATAAATCTCGTAGGGTTCAGCCTGCGTTTGCAATGAAAGCGAAAAAAATTTAATTATTTACGACATCACATTATAAACCTCAAAAATAACAGTATTTCTCCACTATTTAATGGATGTTATTATACATATAAACCTTCCTCTTTAATCACTCTATCTATTAAAAAAAAACCGCATCAAAATCCGTTGAGTAGTTTTAAAGATTTAAGCATACATAGGGACATGGGGACAGAGAAAGGGACTTTGTTTTATAATATGTAGTGATTACATAATCTTATAAAATCGTGATCCCTGAGGCGTAGTTACTAACTTCTTACATTTTTTTATCCACTTTAAAACTAATAACGATTTTGTCTCAACGTGCTATATACTCAATATTGCCTAAGTCGCATGTACTTTTCAATGCGGTCACAATTAATAGGTTGTACCGTTGATGTAACAAAAAACCCAAGATACACAAACAGCGTCTCAAAAACGTCTCCATTTTTTTTTTTTGTGGGTGGGCTGCGGTCGGCGCACCTCTCCGTCCGGGGCGACAGAGGGGCTTAAGCACGCAACTCCCGCAACCCACCCGAAAACCACGTCGCCTTCGTCGTTGGAAAAAAACGTCCCCATAAAAAGAGGGCTACAACAAGAATTTAGCATTCTCTTCAAGTAGTCTTGTGTCGACCGCGTTATTGTATGAATGTTAGAAATGACGAAGTGTTTATTGAACAATTGTAAAAATAATACGTCAAAAAAGGATATTTCGTACTTCCAGTAAGTTAAACAGTTCATTGATTTGTTTTTATTGTTTATATGACTAAATATCGGGTGGAATATAGTGATTTAGATTTTTTTGTTTCAAAATGTCACTCAACGTTGCAAGAATAATACGATGGAATTCAATGGAATCATTTTCAATGTGGAATAAGACATTAATATCTCCTTTTATTTTCGTCGAATAATACCGTGATCTTTATTATTAATATGGCTTTTTTGACACCTCGTAAACTTTAAAACATGCATGTAACTGACTGAATTTGATTTGAAGTATGATGAGTTGATGACCAATCAGAGGCGAGCTTCAGTCGTAAAATTTTTGTGGCTTTTCGTACGTATTATAGTGAATACAACTATAAATTATACTCATAAGGTTGAATTTTCATTAATGTATAATAATTATTTAGACTAGGACTAGGTAAATACAATTGGGGACTGTTTTAAAAGAACTTTTGTATGAGATTGTGTATTTAGTTAATTTGTTACATCATTGGTTGTAACTAATTGGGTAATTTCGTATTCTATATGGCCTTAATCTGTTGAATGATGTGGCGTCGGCGGTGGCGACGACGCGCGGATAAAATGTGTTGGAGTTATGACGGGGTATAGGTACGTACGGGGCCATACCAACAGACGATTTCGTTGGGCGCGTAGCAACGGTGCTTCAAACTTTTCGGGTGTGTACTGGGTTTCTGCCACACATACCGGTTGCGCGTATTGTATGCTCATACCGGGTTTATATATCTGCTTAGTATAGCCTCACCTCTAGTGTAACTATCGATAATTCGACAACACTAGATAATAGGAGTTTCAGCGTATTATATTCATTTTTTTAGTGTTTTATTGAATAATTAAGTTGATATTTATGTTATATAATACAGTTAAGGTACTGAAGTGTGGTGAATGTAATATAAGAGTGGATTACATGTATTTTCTTATTCTACCAAAATTCCCAGAGAAATTATTTAAATAGGTTTTCAGCGCCTAATTAATGTTAACGACTTACTGAAGGACGATGACTCTTAATAAGTTACTCAATATGAAGAATACTCAATATAAATAATATGTGAAGAAAATGATTTGTAAGCTACGTAATGGTCTGTATACACGACAACGATATATCGTAGCGATTTAACTGCGCAAACCGTTTGTGCAGTTTTATCGATAGTGTGGACGAAAATCGACGCAGTTATCGTGTGTACGCTCTATGGACGTTCGATTAACTGCACAAACGGTTTGCGCAGTCAGATCGCTACGATATATCGTTGTCGTGTATACCGACCTTTAGACAAGGCAGTATGATCGAAAATTACGAAAACACTTTAGCCTGCCCGTATGGCGATTAAATAAGAAAATACTAAATAGGTAATAGTTATATTTTATGATTAGAATAATAACGTATAGGATAGTGTCGGTACTTAAGCGATCAAAAAAATGAAGCCAAAAATATTACATGCACGCAGGCGATTACACACGTGCACCACTATACAAATTATGAAGTCAAATTTATTTATTAACATAAATCATCGAAATGCACTTAAAAGTAATGTTAATACATTCTTTATGTTTTTCAAATGTGTTGTGACAACATTTGAATGCACAAACCGTCATAATTACCTATTTATTTTTTAAGAGTTGCGTGCGTACGTGCAGTACAGTGACCTTGCACACTATTGAACCGGCGTAAGCTCCATTTTTAATGCTTCATTTTTTGTACGCGGACTTTCCTTCTATAGGTACGTTATTATTCTAAGATTTTATGTAAAAAACGCATTAAAATGAAAACAACGTTAATTATAAAGTCTAGTGATACATTTAATTAAAGGGAAAAGTTGGTGCATAGGAAATGCATAACTTACAAATTTTCGCAATAATCAAATTAACTCTTTTATAAGGAAATTATAAAATAAACATTACATTCTATTGAAAAAGACATTTATTACACACATTTATCGCACTCTAAAGTATAATCATAACCCTAGTGCTAACAAATTAAATCTAATAAAAATGCTTGTTTATTTCGCATAGTGACATAAGTATACAATCCACCACTCCTTATCTTGCCTGTGGATGTCGTAAAAGACGACTAAGGAAATAAAGTAAAATTGGATATAAGACTACGCCAACACGTTTGACCAGCGTGGTATAATAAGTTAATTTCCCTTCCATAACAGAGGAGGCTTAATCCCAACAGTAGAACTTACATATGTAGACTAAGATAAAATACTAGTAGCACTAAGATAAAATTGCTTTTCGTGCCAAATAATCTTGCAGAAATAAAGGGCTAAAACATACAAAGGTGTCTAGCTTCTTCCAGACGGTGTTGCCATTCATACAGTGCATGTTGCAAACCATGTCTTGATAGGTGAGGTTTAAAGAAATTAACCACCATCCCCACATGGTCCTGAGAGTCTGCTCTTTCTTGAGCAACTCAAAGATCTACAAAAAATTTGATGAGAAAGATATTGGACGAGACTATATTAGAACATTATATATTAATATGTTCTCTAACATACTTTAGTCAGAGTAATTTTCAGCTTCCCTTTGTATAAGTTCTATTAAACTATCTAATTTTTTTTCAATTATCTTACTATGTTTGTCACTCATTTGGACAGAATTTATCAAATCTAAAAGTAATTCAGTCTTAGTAACTAGGTTATCATTTATTGCATCATTATTGTTAAGTTTTTTAGAAGCATTATTGTAATCACGGACAATGTTGTGCAAGTCCTTACGTTCTAGTAGTAACAATCTTGGAGAAATATCACTATCATCTGAATTACGAATAGTATCTAACATTTCATCAAATGTGACACCTTCTTGGAGTTTCCCTGAAAACATAAGAAGTAATGATTATAAGTTTAAAGCAATGATTGCATTATTTCCAACTGCCATTTTTAATTCCATACCTGCTATTTTTAATTTAGCATCTTTATTTAAGGGTAATCTTCGAATTTGTTGCGTATGACCACAGTGCGTTTTCCAATACTTAATTAATAGCATAGATTTTTCGTTTTCATCTTTTATAATAGTAAATTCAATTCTTGAAGGACAAGCTTTACCAATTTTGTTAGATCCCATTGATTTTGTAGCCCTAATGTTGTTGCCCTTTTTTTTATAGTCATATGAACGATGGCAATTAAAGAAAATTTTATTAACTCCATTCTTCAATACTTTCTTTCCAGTGTCTTTTGTGTAAAATGAGATAGTTTTTTGCTCTATTTCATTTTTCCATGTTTCAAAATCTGAAAAATGTACAGAATAATAAAGAAATATATTAAGCAAACTCAATGATCATCATCTCAGCTTACATAAATTCTACTGTTGGCATGAGCAACATCCACAGACAGGTTATAGGTTTATTTGAGTTTTCCTTCTCTCTCATCGATGTTAATGGATATTATATCCCGTAATTATCTCTTTTTTCACTTTCATGAGCAAGGTAGGCAGTAGTCAATTGTATTTATTGTTACTATTTTCCATATGAAAATGTTTAATATGAGATTCTTATTTGTTGCATTTTAACCTGACCAAATTCCTAACAGGTTAAAAATAGGATGAGTTACAACAGTTATACCACTCTTATGTTATCTCCTGGTGATCGACATTTATGTATGATATGAGAAAGGGAAATAGATATTATAATGAGAGAATGCAAACGGAACATAAATAGCCTAGCCATCTTGCCAATATGAATTAATAGACTAGTTTCTCTATTATTACTAAGACTTCTCTTATTTACCTTTCATTGAATGAAAAATTAAATTTTCACATTGCACTTCAATGTTATGTTCTACAGCTAAATGTTGCCGTAAGTTTTCATAATAAGTCACTTCCTCCGTACATGTCTCATATGGACAAATCAATCTGGTTTTTTTACATTTGCCTGTATAGTCACCAACGTGAAGCTCACGTACATGCCGAGTTAGCGACGATTGATGAGAAAAACTCTTGTCACAAAATTTACAGTGAAATGTTCGTGGTGGTGTAATATACAGTAGTTCGAGTTGATGAATTTTACGCATATGGCCATATAAATTCTTTTTCAATGTAAATTCGGTACCACAAATTGAACATTTAATGGGAGAAGTGCTCATGATTGTTTGATAATATTGCAATTGATGAAAAGCGCGAAAACTTGTCCATATAATGATCAATAATGCATTAAATTTTATAAACAAGAGTAATAAAGATTCTTCGTATTAGTAACGTTAGATTTAGTTATAGAGAGATAGAATAGAACACAAATGCTGATAAATCACAAATTCTCAACAAACAAATCATAGATATTTTATTTTTGTTCAGTTCGTCCATTCGGCGATGCAAAGGGAACAAAGCTTATAGAACCGTTGCAATTTTAACTCTCTACGTCAATTTTTTTTGCCAAGTCTTCATTTCTAAATTATAACTTCATTTAAAAAAATCGCGGTCCGACGTCCTCTTCTTGAAGAAGAGGATGACGCTATTACGATCGCCCAAGAAAGGGCTTACACCACTCGCGCAGCGATAACAAATAAAACTTCGCGGTATCGGCCTCACCGTCGAGGTCGAAAACCGCGCCGCGCAAAAGTTATTAACCTAAACGTGGCCACGCCCACTTTGCTCTCAGCGACGGCCCTCGGGCGATGTTTGCTTAACTAACTTAGCGGGTTGAGAGCCATCCGCGCTCACCCATTGCCTGGGTTAAGCTGTCAAGTTCACCTGCTACCAATAGCTATACACACATAAAAAAAAAATTAAAAATCTGTCAGTAAGTGAGAATGTCACTTCCAACATTGTCATAGCACACATACAATGTTAATGGTATCATCTAGGAATTTTGCAGAAAAAGAAAACATATAAATATAAAGCAATATATATCACATTCACTGCACCTAAACATTTCCTTCGCAGCACATTATATAACACTATTTAAATTATTTAATACAACACTTAAGTACTAAGATATTGAATATATTATACCGTCATTTGACGTTTTTACGTACCCGGAAAAATTCAATTCCAGTTAATATATAAAAAGATCACCGTAAAGATCTGGCAAGAAGCTCGGATTATTCTTTTTTCATGAGTAGAAGTGTCCAGTCCAGTTATAGGCAAGGATACCGTCGTTACCTATAAAAAAAATTTCATATGTGACCGAATTTCTGACTAATTACAAAGGGCAGGATTCGGTCGCAATGGTGGTCAATAAACAATATCGATCTATAAGTTGCCTATATGAATCACTATCGCAATTATTTAAGTATAAAGAACGTTTCTGCTACCATTTAGGGGGCGTTCATAAAATACGTGAGATGTTTAAGGGGGGAGAGGGTCGAGTCAAATCTCATCTAATCTTACGTTGGAGAGTGGGGGGGTCTCGACAAATATCACGCAATTTTTTTTCTGATTAAAACAAAATAAATTACTCTTTTTTGGTCCATTTAATCCAGATTGTACATGCTTAAGATTTAATTTTAAGCGTGGTCATAATACGATTAAGATCATTCACTAATTCGTTCGAAAGAAAATAATTTCATTCATACTTCGACGTTATACCATAGATAATTCACTATAAAATAAGATAGATGTTCAACTGAGGTTTTAAATTTGTAATCTGAATCGCATGATTTTCCATGGACTTAATTAGAGTAGATATTCTTTTTGATGTGAAACATCTATAGCCGAGGGTGACCGTGATCGTCGCGTGGCGTTTAACGCCACGCCTCGCGGTCCCCTATTAATTAAAGATAATAAATATTTGGATGCATATACCTACATTTTTGTAACGAAACCACGGTGCGATTTAAAATTTTGTACAACGCCATCTAGTGAACTCAAAATAAATTGTTACTTATAATGTATATTAATGAAAATAAATGTTTATTGAATAAAAATCATCATTTTTTGGAAAAAATCGCGATATTTAATTAATACTTTATGCCTTAGTTTTATCGTATTAGTTCCTGTCGTAATCTAATGTTATTTTATGCCTATATACTTGTTTTATAAATTAATGTAAAATTCTCTAACTTAGTAATATAAATATACCAGTAGGTATTTAGTTTACTTTCAGCTACGAAACCCGTTTTTTTATAGGCTTTTATTAGTTTCAGGTGTATATATATTTATTTCTTTGTATATTACCGACTTCATAGGAATTGGATTTTGACTCACTTTAAACAGTCAAATTTCATTTAAAAGTTGAAAATTTAAGGAGGACCATGACGTTAAAATTATTTAGATAGCTTGTCTTATTATCATTACAGGATTAAAAATTTCTTTATTAAATATATTGAAGCTGAGAGTTGGTCGTTAGCTCGATAAATGCCGCCATTTCTGTTTCCTAAATCACACACACACATTCGTGCGGAAAGAATGTCTGTGAACGGATGAAAGCATTTCATTTTTTATAGGCTTTTATTAGTTTCAGCTGTATATTTATTTGTTTGTATGTCACCAACTCCTTAAGAATTGGATTTTGACTCACTTTAAACAGCTTGTCTTATTATCAGTACAGTACAGGATTAGAGAGTTCTTTATAAAATATATTGTAGCTTAGAGATGGTCGTTTGCTCGATAGATGCCGCTATTTCTGGTTTATAAATCGCAAATTATTTCAAACTACGTTTTAGAAGTTTCATTTCGTTTGTACTTAAGGACGTTACCATAAAAATGAGTCGTAAAGAAAAAATCAATTTTAAAATGGATAATTTATTCGATACGATACCTACCAAAAAGTACTTATTGACTAAAATATCGAATACAAAAGTATCGGTATCGAAAGAAAAGTACTCGATACCTAAAGATAAAGTAAATAAAAGTACTCGATACTTTAAACAGTACGTTACTTATCTTTCGATACTATTCATGAGTTCAGTATCGATACTTTATATTCGATACCGTGTCTCTACTCGTACAAAATAGTTTCGATGTTTCACATCTGTCAGGCGTCCTGAGCGACGGCTCACTTTTTTTTAATCACAATAGTTACAATCTAAGTATTCTATTGTTAAATTTTTATCACACTTATAATTAAACTCTCAGCAATATTGATTACTAGTCTTAACTAGTCGTAAATAAAAGCACGAAGCAATTTTTTTTCTTTTTACAATAACAATCCAACGCGTTTACGTAAGAAACTCACATTTTCAAAAATCTCACGTGAGATTGGGGGATGGGGGAGGGGGTTGAATAAAATCTCACGACATCTCACCAGTTAGGTAGAGAAAATTAAAAAAAACAGCTCACGTAATTTATGGACGCCCCCTTATACTCAATAAATCACCCAAAAGGCAATATACAATGACTAAATACGGTTGACATATTTTTCAAAAGTAACAAAATATGTGAAACGTCATAAAATGAAATGTCTCTTATTCTGAGGCCCGAAACCATTTATGACTGAACTATCTAAATGTTTATTTAAATAGTACTAAGTGTCCGCAATGATATTTAAAAATTGGTAGTTACGCTTATGTTAACAACGATAGTATATCTATTATCTTAGCATAATCCTATCTCTATGGTACCTATGGTACCTCTCTATGATAGTGTGACGGGTCGATGTATAGGAATGTTACCATCTGTAGGTATATAGAAAATATACGTTGTACGTATATTTTCTCTGTGGTTCGAGGCAAAAAATCTCACGTCTGGCAACTTTATTTTATTGCCTTCTATTATCGTTCGTCAGCTGAAAAAGTGAAAATTAATTTGTGGATGCTACAACTGTGTTTATTTTTAAATCAGATAAGACAAGTTAGACAAAATGGCAACAGGAGTAAAACCTCGTGATGAAGAAACTCGACTTTCACGAGACGATATTGAGAATATTCAAGACGCCATGAGGAATAAGAAATTTCGAGATCTTTTAGCCGAGTACTGCGATGAGATACGTGACCCGGCTAACCAACAGCTTTATCAGAAAGAAATGACCCAACTTGAAAAAGAACGGGGTTACGACGTAACGTTTATAAATCCAAAGGGAGGTTATGTTATCAAAACAAGTGTTGCCGGCGATAGAAAAGCCTTCATCAATATCTGCAGTAACGATAATATTGCAAAACCCTCTCATAAGGTGGATATAGTCAATGGCAGAAGAGGTATGAATTGGCAAGTACCGTACTCAATTATTCCACCACGCAATGACTTTGACCATAATAAACAACGTTGCGTCATTTACGACGTAGTGTTTCATCCGGATACTCTCCGCATGGCGGCCGTTAATAAACAATTCCGAGATTTGGTAAATAAATCTGCATTTGAAGGACTTCAGCGTACTTACAACATTCATTTAGACAGTAATAATTTTCGTTTCACTAAAACTGAGTATAGGGGAATGAGTATGCCTGCTGTTATTAGAAAAGAAGATCCTAACTATCAACCTCCTAATGAAGAAGAAACTGAGCATTTGTCAACGGAGATGTTGGAAAAACTTTATCCTCAAAATATTTACTCTGAAAATAAAACTGAATGTGAGCAGATTCATATGGAAACAAACAAAGTATCTAGAAAATTACACACAAATAAAGAAGAGTACTCTCACTTGGCGCAAAATGGCTACACTGTACCAAAGTATGTTGTGAAACAACAGAAGAATGTTGATCTTCAAGAATTCACATATAACAAAGATTGTAAACAATACAGTGCTATTCCTAGCCACATAGCGGTGGAAATATATTTACCACTTCTATCTTCCACTGAAAACTGCATTTTAGATGTTGAGGAGAAATCACTCAGTTTGATATCAGAAAAACCGGCCAAATACAAGCTTAATATTGCATTGCCTTATGCAGTTAATGATGAATGTGGAAGTGCAAAATTTGATAAAAGTAGACATATGTTAATAGTGACTTTGCCAGTTGTTAAAAAACATTTAAATAACTTTCATAATAGCGAAAATTCATTAAAAGTGGACAGTGGCATTGAAAGTGAAGAGAATTGTGGTTCTCAAAGTGATGAGGATAATAATTCTGCTAACTTGATTGTAGAGTTGTCTTCTACTCCTGTAGATGAAATTGCGAAACCAGAAGATCCTTGTAATATCATTAGTAACAAATCTGAAATATTTTTGGATCCTTCACTTGGTTACACATTGCCTCCTTATACACACAATGTTTTAGATGATATAGTAGCATTTACATTTCATGTAAAGAACACAGAGCCAGACTCAGTGATAGTCAAAAATGACGATGATAATATTATATATATCAAATTTACCTCGGTTGGTGCTGGATTCGTTCCGGTGCATTATGCCGCTATTATAAAATTTGATGATGATGTTAAATTTAATAATGTAACAGGTGAAGCATGGGATAATAATGTAATATTGCAGCTTGAACTTTCTGAAGATATGCCTCAGAACTTTAGTATAGGTTTGAGCAGGGATTCAATGACCTGCGAATACTTTGATGTGTCTCAAATTAAAAAGACAAAATCTAACGACAAATTGGATGAACATGAAAGTGAATCTGCCATTCCTGTGGTTGAGGTAACTAATTTGGGTACAGAAACCAACATAGTTGTATTATCTGGTCATGAAGAATATGAAAAATATAACTTGGAATCAATGACTTTAGAAGACAAGGAAATAGTGGTAATAGACTCTAATATTTGTGGGAGTGGTGCTAAGAGTATACTCCGAAAACCTAACACTATACGAAGTTTCTCCGAGTCGAGCGTGGGAGATGTGGCTTCTTCAATGGATTACATTAGTTCTGATTGTATTCCTGAAGAATCAAGTTTAAAAAAGACTGTTAGATTTAATGATGTTATTGCAAAACAATTTTATAGGTGAGTTTTATTTTGCAGGTCTCATATATACTGCTTTTTAGATAGGAATCCATTTTACATTTGAAGTGAGGTTTTGCTTATGGAATATAATATGTCAGGCTGATCACGGAGGACAAGGAACTCGGTACTGGTGGTCGACCTAACGATGAAGGAGAGGAGCTACGGTGGGTTATGGGGCCTTGCACCATCTCTTTGTAGCCCCGGGCGGAGATGAAAGGTGGGCGTGCTGACCATAGCTCAACCAAAAAAAAAATGGAATATAATATGCTGGTCTGATTTATAGTTGCATTTTTTTTCTAGTGTTTCTTTTATTTTTAAATACTTATGAGAAAGGGATGAGACATTAAACATAATGTAGCAAAGTTTACACATACGTAATTTTTTTCTTATTTAATGGATATTTAAAATATCTATGTAGGTTATCAGACATTATCTGTTGTTATTTAAAGCGGTACAATTATGATCGAAGTATTAAAGCTTCCGTGTGTGTGATTGTTTTTGTTATTATCTACAATATACAATGATAACACTTTATCTTCTCATATAGTATTTTTTTTTTTTTTAGTACCAGAATACCAGATTATATAATAAATATGTATATGTATTTCAATAGTTATTCATTACAAAAGTACCTACTGTACTGATTTTGCCCAAATATCTATTTTATGATACATGGTTTTTATGATTACAGATATAATTCATCCATAGAAGCTCAGAAAAAGAAAAATCAACGGAAGAAGAGCAAAAAACGTAGTCAAGATCGACGTAAAAGTGAGAGTGAAGCTGAAGATGATATTAGCAGTATATCCCAGGTGAAGATTCTTATATGAAGATAAAATTTAATTATTTATAATAACTTCAAAAGATTCTGAAATGGTTTCTACCTTTGCAATTATTATACTCATGTAGCACATAGCTTTTGAGAGCTATGTATTTTATTCCCAGGTGGCTTCATTTCTCTCAGTACATTTTCTTATATGAACAAATGGTTGTTCTAAATTGTAGTATAGTTTGGTATTACTTAATGGTATTTTATAACATCAAGATTGTTTTTTTGCAGGGTGTTATCTTTTTAAATCCCCAAATTGACATGAACGTTTATTCAGGTTGTACTATGTATTCTTACATGTTCATCATTTAATTTAATTTTTATCTTATAGGGGTGAAATATGGAATTAAAATAAATTTCCGTGTCATGATGGAGTAAGAATACAATTCGCTAACCTTTCTCTTGACTGTGGGTGCTGTAAAAGACGATTAAGCAATTAAATATGTAAATAACATCTATGTGAGAGAAGAAAAACTCGAAATAAAACCCTACACCAACCCGCTTGACCTTCCTGAATAGGTCAATTTTTCTCCTACAGTGCACGTTTATAAGCTCAAATAATGATACTTTTACTTGATTTCTTACTGAATTAAAATTAGCACAAATAAGTACCAATTATCTGAGAGACAAATGGTAAAAAGATATTTAACGGACTACACACATGAAATTTATGCGGACGAAGTCACGGACAAAAGCTAATATAATATGTAATCATTGTCATATTGTTTGCAATAGCTATCAAATTGATAAACCACTTAAGGTGGATATACAATTTTTTTGCTGATAACTATGACTTATTTGAGCAAAGTGATAAATGGTTTTGATAATATTTGTAATAATAAATGATAATAATTGTCTGTGGCGTGAAAAGTATTTATAAAGAGTGGAAAATTTCCATTTCCTATTTCAATGACCTTTCATTGCATAGTGATCTCAATATGACTGTTAATTTGATTTGGCCTTATGTCTCATTATGTTCATTGGACTTTGGCATTTATTTTTGTTTATTTTCCATGTTTGAAAAGCTAAAAATATTTTATTTATACTGGCCTTACGACTATTAGGTGTTTAGTAATACCAAATTAGCTTGTTTTGACGTTTATCTGTACTTAAGGCTAGAACTGTGTTGGTAAATCTGTTTAATTTATAGGTCAAAATGTGGGTTGTTACTAATATGACTATATTTTTTATTACGTTAAAATGGGACGCTTGAATAACCTTCCTTTTATTTATTTTTTTGCATTGGAACGGGACATTTGCAGAAACAGGTTAAAATGTGCTAAAAGCCAGAAACAAGGACACGCGATGTCTTACAGGAATAGGTAAAACTGCATTGAAAACATTAAACAATCAAGATGTCCTATCAGTATAACAAATTGTCGGGCCGACCACTGACGACAAGGAACTCGGCACTGGTGGTCGGCCCAATGACGAAGGCGACGTGCTACGGGTGGATTATGAGGCCTCGCGCCGCCCTTCTGTCGCCTCGGACGGACCCGCGCGGCGGGTGCGCTGACCATAATAGTCCACCCCAAAAAAAAAAAATCAGTATAACAAATGATTATTTATGCACCATCTGCAAAAATAGGCATTTTTGTACGGCTGGGGACAACAGGACACAACTTGAAAACGGGACTGTCCCGTTACATACATTTGTACGTAGGGTACGGTCCTCGGAAATACAGGTCGTAAGATCATAAAAATTCTAATGTGTCAAGGAATTTGTTAGTTTTAGGGATTGTACCTAATAGACAAAGGTGGGCATTAACTCGTTAATCGATAATTAACGAAGTTAACAATCTGCTTAACGGATTAACTTTTAAGTTAACTTCAAAAATTGTTAACGCTCTTGTTAACTTCCGTTAAATTGAACTTCCGTTAACTTTAGTCCGTTACATTAGTCGTTTGTTGATACGCTGTTATTTTTTTGTTTGAATTACACGCCACGCTAAACGAGACTAAGCCACTCCCCGCCCCGCCCTCCACCTGGTTATTACGACAAAAAGCGTCGTAAAGTATTAGTGATATTTTTGGTATCGGGACTACCGGCAGTAGTGTATCCCAAGTTAGTGTGGACAGATGCATGCGAACATAATAACATAATTCCACTACATACTGTAGAATATATCTATATGTTATAAATGGTTAACTTTTAACGATTAACTTTAACTTGCGTTAAATTTTCGTAAATTTAACGCTTTAACGATTATCGAAATTAACATTTTTATTAACGGATTAACGACGTTAACTTTTGGATTAACTGTGCCCACCTATGCTAATAGGTATAATATTTGTAAAAGGTAACCTAACTATAATGTTAAAACAATATATCAGTACGAAACAGATGTTAATTGCTGCTATAATGAAGTAAAGTTTTGAAGAGATGAGAGAGAGAGAGAGACATTAGAAGTTCACATTTTATATGTCCTTCGGAAAGATAGGGTTCGGAATGATAGAATTTATTGGGCAAATCCGTGAAATTTAACTATAATCACATTTCTAAAGATTAGTACTACAGAATATGAGTTATTATTCTAAGGTTTTACCATAAATTAATGAATTCTAATAACCATAAGCAATACCTATATTGTTGATAATATTTTCGCAGAACATGAAGGCACGATTAAAATCTGCCCTAAAGCAACGGCGAGACAGCGGCCTTGCAGATACATCGGACGCTGAAACTGAAAGCAAAAGCGCATCTTATGATCAGTCAACTATTGAAGACAACTACAGGAAAAATTATAATAGAAGTGAATCATTTGAAGAAAGTTCAATGTTAAACATTGACAGCAAAGAAAATTTAACAGACCATTCAGATGCTGAAATATGGGAATCTGCTAAACATAAAAACGAGAAGGATGAATCCCTTAATAATATTCAACATAATACCAGTCTTTATGATCCAAATAAATTGAATAAAGGCAAATACTTAGAAGTAATGTTCAAAAATGATCTCATATTTGATTTAGACATGTGAGATACACTGATGATTATTTTATTTTCACGTTTCAAAGCATGTTCTTATAGTTATAAAACTAATATATAATAACTAGTGTTTTTGTTTGTGTAGAATTATTAGTTAGTTTAGTATTGCATTTTTTAGAATTAATATTACGATAGAAGTTCCTTCCAGTATCAAGAAATCATATTTAATTTGCTAAGTTTATGGCAATGGTATATTTTAAAATTAAGTATTAATTTATAATGTGTTCAAATATTGTCAATTAAGGTTTTCAAAATGTTTTTATTTAAATAATTTTCAAATTATTGTGTATCGGCATTTTGGTGGTAAACTAAAAAAAATTAGTACATATTGTCATGTTTAGATTTCATATAGCTAATGTTTTAGACAATATAATGAGAACATAAATTTGATGGTACAAATTAGATATACGTTTGTATAAGTGGTTGAGAGATAGGAATTGAGTTTTAGGGATATTTAAGCCTAACTCTAGCCTAATAGTCTTTACACTATTGCACAGCAATATTTATATTGTTAATTTACACTGCAAATTTACGATGTTTGTAAACGATTCATACATTTTTTAAATATTCTTAGATAACAATTTTGTGATTCGAATAATACATTTTTGCTTGTAAAAGACAAGTATAAGAAAATATAATTCTGTTAGTCATCCTTAGAGCTTTCGTTTAGCACTTCATATTGTCTTTTAAAGTTATAATAAATTAAAAGCTATTGAATCATTGCACTTTTATTGCACACGTTCATTGAACATTTTATAGTGTAATGAAAATAAATTAAAAATGAAGATAATTTCTTATTTGTTTTACCATAACTCTTGCACTTGGATAAAAATGTTCGGTTCTTAATTCTGTACAAGTGTGTAATAAATATATGATGCTTGTTACACATAGTTATGTAGTGTACTCATTTAATTTTTTTTATTTGTATTGTTTAAATATTTGCACGTTTGCGGCATATCACTGCGGATATATGTACATCTGCTTTTATTTAGTTTGGGTTTTCAATTCAAATATAATAATTTCGTGTTTAAGCACCTCTGTTATAAAAATCTAAGAGAGTATGAAAGAAGTATTAAAATATTTAAACTGACCTTAAAAATATCTTAAACTGTTGAAATCGTAAATCCAGTCATTATATTTAGCCATACAGCATCGATCTTAATAATTTTGTTCATTATGGATATATTGCACAGAACTTATCCAAATCAGATGAAATATGATTGAATTGAGTTGCACTTTTAAAAATATTTTTTCTTTTCTTATGAGGTAATCATAAATATACACCCTACTGGTATGTACAGGCCTCCTTCAGAAATTATCTTATTAAATTACGTTGGTTAAGCAACACAGGCATATATCCGCTTAGTATTGCATAATCCCTTATTGTATAGGGATAGCAAAATACTAATCATACTGTTACATTGCCAATTATATATCCTCATGATTGTTATTAAACAACATAAGGAACTGCTATATGATCCTTTACTACTACGAAAACGTAAATCTTATGATATATGTAAACAAACGTGTAGCTTTCGCACTTCTCATGTTCAGAGATTTTATGCTTTTTTAGGACCCTTATTTAATAAAATCAACAAATTACTCCATATTTATCCTGAAACCTTATTAAAGGTCAAACACAAAACCACTGATTTTCTGCTAACCCTTTCGTATGAAGAAACTGAAAACTATTGCTATTTTAAGATAAATACGCACGCGCGCAGGCACGCACGCACTCTCTCTCTCACACACACACACACACACACACACACACACACACACACACACACACACACACAAACATCCATACACACACAAACATGCCCACACAAATACACATACTGTCTACTTCAAACATATCTAATATTATTTTTATTGTTATATAGTTGTTTGTTTGCTTCTCATAACTGTAACAATTTATTCATAAATCTTGTCGCTATCACTACTACTGTATTAAATGCTATAGACGGGTGGGAGCCTGGAGTTCTGTAATACAGGTCTCGACCTAGCATAGACTCCAGACTCTCACAGGGACCTTTACAACTTTTGCTAAATCAACAATTTGTAACAATATTCCTTGTGAGATGTAAATAAATAAATTATTATTATCATCTCGTACCCTAAATGGATAGAGATAGAAAAACAAAAAATAATCATTCATAAATCTTCAGGCTTAACCTGCTAGAGTTGCCCGGCCCAATACTATATAGAAGAAAAATGGATTCATAGCTATTTTAGGCATGCTATACTTTTAAATTATCGAACTGCTGCATTCGGACTTACATGAAATTGAACTCCGATCGGAATGCCTATTTTACCTCAAAAACAAGTTGTTTCGTCTGTTACATACATACCGGTTATGCCGGTATTGCTATAATATATACCGGTTTCGATTTCCCTAAATTCATATTATTTTCCTCTAGTAAGAATCACGTGCGTAAATTTTAGATATTCATGACTATAAGTAGAATATACCTTAAGGCAATTGTCTAAAATCCAGTGCAGTTTTATATGCTATAAAAAATAAGTTAACAATGGGAACGAGTTCCTGAGCTATTGTCATAAACCACGCATCTTATTTTATCGATTAAGTATTTTTAGAATTGTACGAGGTTTTGTGGCAAGTTATGTTGTTGTTGGAAAATTATTTAACAAAGGAATGATTGTGATTTTTGGTGAACTTAGTTTAATACATAAATGAATTAATTGAAGAGTTTTTTTATTTAATGTTATGAAGATATCTCTTGAATTTTTATGCCATGTTATAAAGTTCAATAAGGTTCAGGTTCACTAACTCAATATCGATCGAGATTATCTTTCTGGCGAACATTTGGACTTTGAAGAAGAAATTATTTCAGGTAGTCTGTTTATAAAAGATTTTATAGTTATACACATTTTCTTCTTTTTTTGTATAGCTACAAACACGAGCCGTTGTTTCCAGTGTCGAGTTACAATTTCCCTTACATCTTTAGTTTCTTCCTATTAGTCATTGTCCGTTAGTAAGTCGGAACGTCACCTTTAATAGTACTGGTGATGATTAACAATTTGGGTGAGCGCTAAGGGCTTTATTATCGAATACCACCGATTACATGTCATATCTATACGTCATGTCTATACGAGAGGTGAAAAAGTTAACGGAATAATAAGGAAGACGGACGAAATAAAACTTAATCTTTTCCTTTTCAATATACATATTTTCTTTAACTCGCTGGCTCTATTACGTTATCGTCTAAATTCACAAGGATACCTTCACTACCCGTTATTGATGTAGGATATTTTTAATTTGTAGTCACTTAATTAGCACCTACCTGGGTGAGAAACCCTATCCCCGCTCTCCTCGTATAAATTAAAATTTCGAACAGTGGCATTTTTGGAATATTTTTATTGGCCTAAAAGGCACTTTCGCGTACCATCTTAAGCAAAAAAAGAATGATTTTGTTGCTATGAAACAATGGATTCATCGTAAAAAGAACTGATTCACGGTTATTGCGCTACATTGCTGCGGTTATTCGCCAAAGGCGACTTTGAAATTTTAAATGATTTACTGTTTCATAGACTCTGTTGCTATACACCTGTCGGCACAGCAATCATCGTTGATTTGGTTCCACTCGGTCGAGGACCAAATGAAATATTTGGGTTTAGTAAGGTGAATCGGAGTAACATCGGAAGGGTTTTCGATGAGATGAGGTATATTTTTCCAAGCATTTCTTTTGGACACAATAACATGATATAGTAACAAGTTATTATATTTTAATTACAGACAAGATATTGAAGTTTAATTAAACCAAGTTTGTAAATAACTACTTTGCTTATTAATTGAGTAAGTATGATTGAAAAGATAGACAAATGAAAAAAATAAAATGGGTAAAGATCGCAAAGTAAGGGGGCAAGATCGGCATTCTATCTATTTTCTTTGTTATTAACGATGGGTAAAGATCAAAAATCGCAAAAAAATTGGGGAAAATACACCTTTCCGAAAAAAAATTATTACACAGAATTGCATACATCTAACGTTGAACGCTGACTGGGGTGGGGTCCGGTATGAGTTAACCGCCTTCACTGTGTTGTCGTATGTAAAATTATTTGTTTTATATTTGAGTAAATAATACTTTTCGTTCTTCTCTCTTTTACGATCTTACCTCAACTCACCTTACTCGACGGGCGACGGTATTTCAGGAGCATTTTTATCAAATTACTACCCGGCTCGTTAACGTGGTGTTAAATGTTGATGTCGGTACGGGAGACTGGTTAGATCAATGGCCCTGTACGGTACACCTGTGTGAGCGAGTTCTGACCACTTGGTCCACTTGTATTAAAATTTTCTTCTGGCACTCGCAGAAAGCCCTGGTGTTCAGAGCTACACACAGATACCGCGCCATGTCGACCGAGTTAGCGTGTGCTTTTGTCAGAACACTCCCGTGGGACTTAAGGGTATAATAAATGAAGCCCTCTCACAATTGTGGTTCCAGCTAGGACACAGCAGACATACTTATGAGGTCTATGTTGCCTAGTTAAAGTAGCGCTGTGAATTCATCGCAAGCATCACTGCCGAAGCTACCGACCATCACTTAGATCATAGTCGATAGGTCAGGAACTGGTATGAGGTCGCCAACTTCTGCTTGGCAGTTATCTTGCGTAAGAACTCGGCGGAGCGGAGTCAGGAAAAAATCTTCCAAGCTGACTCGTTCCACCGCTGTGGCGTCGGGTGGTGGCTAGCCCGAGTGCTTGCGCTTTACTATCTTTACGTGGTAGAATCATACTTTCGACAATCGTCCATCTAATGTCGCGTACCAGTCCATCCAAAGCGAGAGAGCGGGAAGCCCAACTTGCTGAGGGTGTTTGCCTGTGATGGGTTTTGGTGATGCCTTTAGTATAATCAAATCTCATTGCACGCATTCATACTCCCTTCATTTTCTTTACGGTAGGCAGCAACCTGGCAAAAGGTCATAAGTAGTATCACTTACCATGAGGTGTGCTGTTTGCTCGTTTGCCACCAGCAGCAAATAAAAAACCAACTTAGTCAAAGACACGGATGGCTGAAACGGGGATTAGTCCTCCACCCGTAGAGACTGAACGCGCGAGGTCGTATCACGACAATATAGTTTGCTGCCTGGGATCAAAAAGGGATGTTCGAGTGACCCTGCACGACCTTTGTCTATTCATTCTATAAACTATGAATTTTGCGCTACACCCTTCTCTAAGGAATTTCACAAACATATAAGTGACGGACACAAATTACACCCAGTCTCACAGCAATAATTTGTCGATCACACAAAAGATTGTCCGGCGTTGGCATTGAACCCGTGACACTAGTATGGTAGGTTGGTATCTTAGCCGTGATTAAAAGTATCCTAAATATTGACCGGAGATGTAAGGACCACCATGCAAAATTTCATTTAAATCGGTCGAACAGTTTTGAAACCCGTTTAATTAGCCCGTACGAACAGAAACAGACAGAGAAATAAAAAAAGAATATTAAGGGTGGTATCTAAACACATGGAAGAATAAAAAAATTCTATTCGATAATCGCAGTTAAATTTTAAGTAATGGAAACGACGTCTGCCTGATTTCGGGTTGCCCACATGTGAACTATGTACGTCCCGCCCCCCCTACTTTAAACTCTGGGTAGGGTATCGCCAATAATAATTATTAACTAATAACATAAATACAAACTTTCATTGAAGTAATGTAGGTAAATACGAAAAACTTTTATACCTACTAAATTTGCACCCCTCTTTTACCCCCTTGGAGATTGAATTCACAAAAAGGGATATCGGCAATAATCATTATTGCGAACTTGTAACCCAACTACAACATTTCATTGAAATAATTTTAAAAATCAGAGAACTTTCATACTAACTTTAGACGTCCCTTTTACTCACTTAAGGCAGTGATGGGCAAAGTAGGTACGGCCCGCGGGCCAACTCCGGCCCGCGAATGTATTTAATCTGGCCCGCCGAGAATCCATCCATCCTAAATTATCTAGTCAGAATTTTGGCGCGAAAAATAAAATCTGACGTTTATAATTGAAAAGCTTTCATTATCTCATAATTAACTTGCCATAATTATAATTATCTCGACAGTCTGTCACAAGTATTAGTTTATTTATTGGAAAAATCCATTCTATTCACCTATCAGTGAAGCTAAACTATTATGGAAAATCAAAAACAATTCCATATGTCTCACACGCCTCAAGGCGTAATAAGTAGCGTACGTTTATAAAAAGCTTTAATACAAAATGCATTTTTCTATAGCTCGCTCTCCTCTAGAATTTCTTAAACTATGTGGCCCGCCATAAAAAAAGTTTGCCCACCACTGCCTAAAGGGATGATTTTCGAAAAAATATTTTACACCTATTTCATGATTTTCAATGAAGAATCTTCGTACTGAATTTCATTTGAATAACTTCAAAAACGGCAAAGTTTCATACTAATTTTGTACCCCCGTTTGACCACCTTAAGGGGTGAATTTTCCAAAATCCTTTCTTAGTGCTCCCCTACGTTATAAAGGGAACCCCTGTGCAAAATTTCAAACTTCTAACTCTTATAGTTTAGGCCCTGCGTTGATATGTCAGTCAGCTTCTCCTTTTATATATATAGATAAGCACCTAGCTTATAAAAAATCTGAATTGCCCCCTGGCCCAGAACCTGGGTACACCCATGCATATAAGTACCTACCTACAGTAGCTGAAATTGTCATTTTTTGTTTCAAATACAGTAGCTACTCACACTATTTACCATCTATTTACGACACGTCTAATAGTGCAGTCTTTGAGGAATTAATATAACATCAAAAATGCACAAACGTGTTTAAATTTCGTTAATATAATAAATTAATGTACAGTAATGTGCATATTTACTTAAAAAATTATTTGGGTACCACCTTGATTTTTTTTCGCTATATTTTCTGAGACTGATAGTTATGTGTATATTAGTACATATATTAATATTATAATACAGTTGTACTATAAGATACTTCAGGATTATCCATTTATTCTGGCACATTCTGCGTATAGGTAAACCTCCTGAATTGTTGTTTTATCGTAGGCCATATCAAGGCTCATTAATTTGCTCATTGTAAAAAAAATCATTTTGCCCTCTAATCTAAATTTGTTCTTAAGTCAACTGTCTTTTTCTATTATTCGCCAAAAGAAATCGGGCGTTTACAACCGGAGACACGCCAAAATGAATACTAAAATCAGTCGCCTATAGGTTATGTGCGCTAATGGTGCGGCAACAAACATCCTGGGAGGTTTCTAGGTTTTAAACTATTGAGTATAAAAATTTGCAAGTAAAAAAAAAAAGCTTTGAGATCATGTAACGAAACAAAGGTTTTCATTGCAGTTGCAAAAAGTTCGAAACTCTTGACATAGATGGCGGAAACCGTCTTCATAAAAGTGTCATTGCACTCATCAATCAACCAGGACTAGACTAGGTTTTTCGAGATTGTAGCGTTCATTGAATTGAAAATCATAACGAAGTTATGGAACTTTTCACTTTAATATTAATTTACTGTTCATTGCGCACTAGCGATGAGATCTCATTATTTCGCTACGCTACCTACTCTATATATAGGTATATCTCACACGATGAAAATTTATATTTCTAGTTCCATTAGTTGAAACTGTAACAATTTAATTTTATTTAACGATATTAATATCAACGTATCAACTTGTTTTATAAAAATTATATAAAAGTAGAATTTAATGACATTTTTATTTTGTCTGGGGCTGTCTCAGCCAATAACGGAGGAAACACAACGTACCATTTATCCCTTATTGACATAGGCTGTTCTAAATTAGGTATAAAAAATATAGTAGTAGAACAGATAGGTAATCTTTTGGTCATTGTCTGAATTGAATTTTATATTAAGCGCGTGTAAGATGCACAATCTCATTTAGGCCCCTAAAAATATTAGTACCTACCATATATGAATGCCTTTAATGCCGACCTACAATTAGTTAGATTGAACCTAATATCTAATAAAATCTTAATAACGTTAATGAAATTGTTCATGCTTACAGTATTATTTGTTTTTTTTAGTTATCATGCACGTTTGAAAATCATCGCAGTCAGAGAGAGATCGTTCTTACCCATGGATTACAGAGACATTTCAACTAATACTGCGGTTGCGTGATAAGGCCTTAGCAGGCAAGATAAAACTATTTTTACAAATTTTTTCGCGTTTGTATTTAAATGATGCTGTAGAATGTTCGAAATGTCGTTCAATCAAAAATTAAATATAAACTCGACAGTGTGCCAAATCAATAAACAAAAATTGTTGTTACGAGTTCGCCTTATAATATAGGCACAATATACATAAAAACATATGCAACATGTTTTTATACAACTTGTGACTCCCGCGTACACCTTAAATTAAAGGGAATATTACTATAAAAGCGACTGACGAGAGACGACTGCATGTAGCAGAGATGCGAATGTTAAGTTGGATGTGCGGCGGCGGCGTGACTAAAATAGATAAGAATTGAATGTAATGAATGAAAAGATGGATGGACTTTGTGAAGAATCAGAAGCAGCATGGGTAAATAGGGAATGATCACAGAAATGACGTCTGATAGTGTTGTACGGAAAGAGAGAACATATTACGTCCACCGCAAGTACATATTTAGAATAAGATCAGGAAGATGGTGATTCTTATATTGTTTTAGAAAACTGTTAAAGTTCATAATCATCATTTCAGCTCAACTCCTACTATTGGGCTAAATGAATTGTAGTGTATAGCTAATTGAATTGTATTCTTACTCCGTTACCAAGACACATCTTGGATCCCGAAGGGAGGTTATCCGGCGGTGGAGGGAAGACCTGGAGTCCCCCGTAGCAGGGCGGGGGACTGTGGAAGTGGTTGCGCCGCATCTCCACCGCTGGCTCACAAGGAAGCACGGCAACCTAACATTTAGGATGGTGCAGGTGCTTACCGGACACGGGATCTTCGGTAAGTACCTGCATATGATTAGAAGAGAAGAGACCCCCGGATGTCATGAGTGTGGCGCGCCAGCTGATGATGCGCGTCACACATTGGAGATATGCCCCGCCTGGGGGTCTCAGCGCCACGACCTGTCGTCGGTACTTGGAGCGGACCTGTCACTGCTGACCGTTATCGCAAAGATGCTTGACAGTGACAGGTGCTGGTCGTCGATGGCCTCATTTTGTGAGGCCGTCATATCAAGGAAGGAAGCGGCGGAGCGGGAACGCGAGGCGCTTGCGTCTGTTGACTCGCTTCGTCGCCGGCGACCCGGGAGGAGGAGGCGACAATATGCCTACCTACTCCCACCGCCCTGAACAGTAATGACAGGACGTGGCCAGACGGCCATGCGTTGGGGTGTCGGGGATTGAATGTCATCAGACGACCTCTCCGGCACCCCGTAAAAACGCGGAAGGGGCCGCTGTGGTTTTAGTGGGTATTCCGGCCGCGGATGTGGTCGGTGAGTCCCACACGGCCCCCCCGTCTGTCACTGGCGGGGGACCGTGCGTAAATGCATTTCCACAGCGTGAACAATAAAAAAAAAAGACACATCTTGGATATGGACTCTTACTTATTTATAATGATTCGTTCGATTGTATCTACATAAACACATGTTGTGCCGATGAGCAGAGTAAAACCCTTAAAATTTTCTTAACAATCGAAATCGCGTGTCGTTGGCTTGATGACACTCAATTCGTTAGCACTCCTACTCCTAACTTAGGAGTAGGTATTCACTAAAAAAGAAAGTATAATAAAGTCAATTATAGACTATCAATAGTCTATACTTAATTAAAGCTTCAAGACTTAAAATAAGTAAGTAATGCTTTTCATAATAATCCTTATCGCTGAATATTAACGTTGACATGATGTTGCTCAAAGCTCTCATATTAATTCTGGCTCACCACAATAATGTAAGAATATCGATTTCCATTATGAAAATATTAATTGAAGCCAATGAGCCGACGATAAAAATATTATGGCAGAGAGAGGTATTTATACGTTATGTTAACTGAGTTTAGTCCGGACGGGTTTTCTGTAATCACTAGATTAAAGCAAATCGGTCTGAGCGAGCGAACTTTTAACTTTTAAATTAAACTTTGATATCCCTGATTAACAACTAAGTATATAAAAGACGAAAAGATAAATTGTAGAATGTAACTGTGATCGTGTGCAATACAACATGAAATAATTTGTTTGAAAAAATATACTAAATACTCGAAGTAATTGGGGAATGAAATTTATACAAATTTATACTAAAATTGATAATTATCGTTTGGTTTGACAGTAAAGTAAAATCGCAGATCTCAAAGACCTATAGTTAAATGTATTGGTAAATCTGTGAAAGCTATGCCTCGGAGAGACGTTAAGCGGTCGTCGGTGTAATCTAGTAATATTATCTATATTCCCCGCTGCCATAAAAGGAGTTGTTGGTACCCTTTTTTTGCGGAGGACAGATGGCGGTCCTTCTGTAAAATAATTACAATATATAGAAATTGATTACCTATGCTGGAAAGGCGACCTCAATGAATTAAATTACAATGATTCACATCGGACGGTCTTATTGGTATCTACAAACAATAGGTTTGCATTGATAACATCGTTTGTTAATATGTATCAATATTATTATTAATTTGTCGTTAACTAGGAATGTTCTTACGGCATAATTTCATAAATGCTGTCCCACAATATTTTATAATTATAAGATCCTTAATGGTTTAATTAGATGATAGTAGGAAAGGAAATCAATTAAGGAATCAATCAGGAAATTCTTTGTGTAATTAGTTATTGCATTGAACGGGAAATAGATAGATATATTTAATACTAGCAACCCGACCCGGCTTCGCACGGGTGCAATGCTGATATTAAATACACTACAGAAAAACTGTGAACGTTGTATATAATAAATTATAGTTTAAAAAACTAAAAAAACACGATTTTAAATATGATTGAATTAAAAAATTTAAAATGAAACTGTAGTAATCAATTGAAAAATTTATATTATTGAACAAAACACGTGGGGTGCTTGTGATAATAACTACAGATATAATAAACTATTGATAAAATATTAATAACAGTTAAAATCAAGCCCCCCACGCTTTTTGTACAATAACATCAATTTTTCAATTGATTACTACAGTTTTATTTTTAATTTTTTAATTCAATAAATTTTAAAAGAGTGTTTTTTTTTAGTTTTTTAAACTATAATTTATTTTTTACTTTTTAGTTTGGTTTATTAGATTTTGAGAACGCAGCTACTTTGGAAAAGTCTCTGGCTCTGTTGTGCCGAGCCGAGTGCCACACCAACGCTACATCCCGCAATTTTTAAATCTGTAATATCTTCGAAAATATTCATTTAAATCATGCTGTAAAGGGCCATATAAATCTATATTAAATCTACAATGTATTTAAGGTATTTAATTGGATAAGGATTAATACTATATTGGTTAAAATCGCTTCGAAAATTTAATTATTTATCGTAAAAAGTAAATGACAAAAAAATGTTATTGTGGAATATCCATAAGAGATAGACA
The DNA here is from genome assembly GCA_032191425.1 of Lymantria dispar. Lineage (NCBI taxonomy): Eukaryota > Metazoa > Arthropoda > Insecta > Lepidoptera > Erebidae > Lymantria > Lymantria dispar. The sequence goes on along the minus strand of CM063444.1, from coordinate 23,852,134 downwards.
TATACTATCGCGGAGTTTTCTGTAGACTTTTTCAATATGTACAATACTTAGTACATTATTTTGATAAATCTCGTAGGGTTCAGCCTGAGTTTGCAATATAAGCGGAAAAAATTTAATTATTTACGACATCACATTAGAAACCTCAAAAATAACAGTATTTCTCCACTATTTAATGGATGTTATTATAAATATAAACTTTCCTCTTCAATCACTCTATCTATTAAAAAAAACCGCACCAAAATCCGTTGCGTAGTTTTGAAGATTAAAGCATACATAGGGACATGGGGACAGAGAAAGCGACTTTGTTTTATACTATGTAGTGATACAAATTACAAAGGCGATACGAGTAACACCGACTCAGAAGGACTGTTTTTAAGTCGAAAAAATATTTGTCGTATCTTAGAATACCTTATAAGTAATTATGCTTTTTTTTAATTTTGAAAACCTTGTTTTTTTTTTTGTATTATTATAGTTTTTCTGTAATACGGATAAGGATGTGAACGTGCACCGGGCGAAATGCGGGATGACAATATGGAGTCTCGTAATTTTAATCGGATCTCTGGCTGGTGCTAGTGTACAATTAATATAACGACTTGAGATGTTTAAACTTCTACGTCAACAAGTGTACTAATAAAGGTAAGATTAATTAGTATACAGTCAAGTTCTCATTTGAACTTTGGCTAAGTAATTAGTTGCAATGTTTACCCCCAAAGTAATTTGTCTTCAAAGGCAATTTAGTACGGGTTGCGCATATAATTAGCATAAAGAAATAAGCTTGAAATGAGGCTTGTTGTTCTAGCTGCAAAAGCATGCAACTAATGATTGTAAGACTTAGTTTTTAACTATACTGACTCTTTTTCGCTGTTAATATTTGGTGTTAATCTGGTGGTTAAAGCTTTAGTCTTGTTATGGAGTACCTACAAGCCTCCTCGGGAAATATATTGACTGTACCACCGCTCAGACTGCCTACCATATGGTTTTAATCCGAGTCCTTGCGCAGTGTTATTCTTTACTAAGTGTCTTAAGTCGTCACTTATGAGAAGATGTTGTCGACAGGTAGTATTTTTAATCCGTCTCCGAGATTACATAGGGATTACGTTATAAAGAATTCACTTCTGTTATAACTCTGCCTTTTGAAGTTCATGAGGCGACATAGACCTTTCCAAGGGGGAGTAATACCATGATGGCCAAGTTTTGTAGATGATCCGACGATCGCATTATGATATTGCAAATTTTTTAGAAAAGTGCATTTGTCATTGTTCTGCTCTTGTAACCGATTTTTATGACTCGAGATGAAGGGACAGTGACTCACAACATTTTAAGCCGGTGATCACATGAGCAAATTTGTGTTTTGAAAGGAATATATGAATCTATAAACATTGTTTTAAAGGAACTGAGCTGTAAACAAAGGTTTATAACCAGTGTGTGTTAGCAGCGATGACTTACGGCACTGAAACGTGGTCTCTAAATGTCGGCCTCATAAAAAAGCTCAAAGTCGCTCAACGCGCTAAGGAGAGGTAGAGGTACGTGATAAAATCCGAAAAACGGAAATCCGTAGAAGAACGGGTGTAACCGACATAGCCCGCAGAATTAGCACGTTGAAATGGCAATGGGCAGGCCACATCACTTGTCGAACCGACAACCGTTGGGGAAGAAAGGTTCTTGAGTGGCGACCACGAAACGGACGGCGCATTGTAGGACGACCCCCCCACTAGGTGGACTGACGACATTCTCAAAGTCGCAGGGAATCGTTGGATGCAAGTGGTGCATAACCGTTCCGAGTGGCATTCTCGTGGGGAGGTCTATGTCCAGCAGTGGACGTCTGTAGGCTGATGGATGGATGGATGGTGCTGTTATCAAACTCTTATATCTATCTCGCTACAATTTTATATGAACTATAATAATAATAATTTATTGTTTTCTTCCACAAAGGTATCTTATAGCTAATGTTTACATTTAATGATAAATTAATCCTTTGTGGGAGACTGGTATCTGAACTAGGTTACCCTGTCTTACAGATTACCAGGCTCCCTCTCAATCGCATTAGATCATAATTCATGTGCTTGGCCAGAAAACTTAAAAAAGAAAAGCATAAACAAAAAGAAAATATACATCTAATAACAGAAAAAGTGTGTGAGTTGTGTATGAGTTTGTGTATCAGAATCCATAAAGCATTAAGTATTGCTATTTAAAATGTATTCCTCAATTATTGCTACCCTTATCTGCTTGCAACATTTCTAAACCAAGATGACCGGCTAGCTGAAGCGATAATGGATAAATCGACACTAACAATTTATACTACGCTAACTCAAATTTTAAGAAAAATCGTTTTTTATGCCAAATAGTTTAAAATGTGGTTTCTTTTATGTCATAAAAAATCGTGAAGAAATACACAAAAATAACAAAGTTACAAATCTCATACAACGCAAATAAATATCTTAATTAATATAAAAGTTATCACGTTTTTGCCTACATAAACCTCTACTGTAAAGTACACTTTTATGACTTAGCGTAGTATAAATTGTTAGTGTCGAAATATAACTTGATCGATTTGAAATGTGTTTTTTTTAAAGTATATATGCAATGCTAATGTAAAACATTATATTGGCACGAAGAAGAAAATTACTGTATATTGTAATTATATACCTGAAAACAGGTCTATGATCAGTGTCTGTTACCAGTGATGACTTACGGCACGGCTACGTGCCCTAAATGTAGGCTTCATAACCAAGTTCAAAGTTGCTCAGCGTGCTATGGAGCGGGCTATGCTCGGGATTTATCTGCAAGATAGAATCCGAAATACGGAAATCCGCAGAAGAATGGATGTAACCGACATAGCACGAAGAATTAGCACACTGAAGTGGCATTGGGCAGGCATCATCGCTAGACGAACCAATAACCGCTGGGGAAGCACGATTCTCGAGTGGCGACTACGTATCGGACGACGCAGTGTAGGAAACTAGGTCCCCCTGACCGATGCCTTGGTGAAAGTTGCTGAGCATCATTGGATGCAGGCGGCACAGAACCGCACTCTGAGGCTTAACATGAGGGAGGACTACGTCCAGCAGGCAGTGGACGGTGATAGGCTGAAATGATCATGATGAAGAAGGAAAAGAGTATACTACTGACTTCTGGAAAGTCACGAATAATAAGATGGTATAAAACTCGGCTGGATTCAAGGAGTCAATTTTTTTTATGGATATACAAAAAAAAGTCATTAAGACAATAAAAAATACCTCAAGCAGCCACTTACGTCGATTTGTCTTAAAAAACTTTGTCAAAAAATAAATTAAAATATCTTGATTTTTGTCGCTAGATATAAAGTGGTAGTCGATAAACAGAAGTAAAAGCGGAGGCAGGTATCTGCGGTGACGAAGCTATTGTTGCCGTTGTAACAATAGCGTGATTAATGATTGAAGTAGATGAAGGCTTCATACACACCTAGATATGTGAGCGACACAATACATGCTATTGTTAGTTTCTGCGAAAGAGTCGAAGTTTATGACGCTTTAGTCAAAATAAATAGTACGTGAGATGATGAATGATCGTTAAGAACTTTACGTATTTATATTAGATACATATATTATTTTTATATTTATAATTTTCCGTGTGGTGACCGAGTAAGAATACAGTTCGCCACCCCCTATCTTGCCCGTGGGTGCCGTATAAGACGACTAAGGGATAAATTATGCTTATAACATTAATGCAAGTGAAGGAAAACTGGAAATAAAACCTTATACCAACCCGTCTGATCAACGTAGTATAAGTCAATTGCTCTCCTATTATAATAGAGTTTCGAGCCCAACAGTGGGACGTATATGAGCCGAAATGAAATGATGAATGAGGTATATAGTTTATTTAAATTAGAAAACAGGAAGGTAAGATGTAAGGACCTGAAAGGGTAGCCGACCTTTTTTTTTAATGGGTGGGCTATGGTAAGCGCACACGGCGTCTGTCAGTTCCTCTCGCGCACGATCCGCCGCCTCCTTCCGTAAGATAACGGCCTGACAGAAGGCGGCAACTACGTCCCAGTTCCTGACGCTGCCGAGCATCTACCTAGCGATGGTCGGCAGCGTCAGATCAGTACCGATAATTGCGACGAGTTCACGGCGCTGCTCTGCCCAAGCGGCACACACCTCGAGCGTGTGCTGCGGCGTATCCCCGTCGCAATCACAGTGGTGGCAGGACGGTATGCTCTCCCTCCTAACGATCTTGTGGAGGTACTTGGCGAAGCTAGCATGCCCCGTCAATACCTGTACCAGTTTTAAGGAAATCACCCCGTGTGTCCGCTCCAACCACTCCATGGCACTGTCCGGAAGGCCTCGACGGTCTCAGCACTGTACTGAGGCCAGCAGGACTGCCCAACGGCCAATGACGTCTCGGCGGGTGTCGACCTGCCAGGCGGCAATCTCCTTGATGGAGACTATCCTCCAGGTCCCACGGGGTTGACGGGGGAATAAGGGTAGCCAACCTGGCGGACCAGCGAAGGAAAAAGCGCTGCATATATAGTATAATTAATATTAATAATGAATAAATTAGGGCCCCCTCCTAAATGGTCGTCATAGGTACACAATCCATACGCGCAACAAAGTAGTGCTCTTGCTTTTGACCTTCAAAAGTATTGGTGTGAGTGACTTATCATCGCAACGCCCAAAATCCCTAAGCATTTATACCAATATTGCTTCGTGTTGCCTGATAGCTACCCTGCCTTAAACAGCTTGTCAGAGAGGGCCACTAAATATAATTACGGCGAAACCGCTCAGTGAGTCGCCCCGCAGCGCTCGACGGCTCTAGCCACTCACACCCATGCTGCCCTTGTGGCCCGTATGGCTTGTGACAGCGACTAACATTTAGGGTTCCTGATTAATTTGGTAAGTTACTATCTGTCAAAGTTTAAAACTAAAGAAGAAGAAGGTTAACAATAGTTTTGTAATCAATAATTTTTAGGTGAAGTCGCCTCCTAAATGCACAACCTCATAATTAACTTTAATATAACATTAACACGTAATCGTTTTACACTTACCGTTAGCAGTTCACTTGTGTTATGTTCAGACGTGGAGTGTCATTGGTATATGTTCCGTCCCATTTTTTTGATTAAATTTCTGCCAAGACCTCTCCATGTTGGATCTAAGTCCCTATGTAAGGCTTCTAAAGAACCAGGCATTTTCCCTATGGAAGATCTCCATCTTCTTTGTTCGGTTCATTTAAATATAAAGAAGTTAGTAAATAATTTATAGTACAGTCATTTGGTATTTTTACCTGGAAAGTTTGCCGGGAGTTTTGAAAATTGGCAATTTTATAGATTTTGACGTGCTCTAACGAATATTAACTTTGCCACTCGTATCTTTGCCGCTCGCGCCACCACATTGGAAAAATTGGCGCCTAAAAGCAGTTTTTTGATAATAACTCCTTTTCTACGCATTTTACAGGAAAACATATTTCTACAAAATAATTGTGGAGGAATTTTTCTACAATTTATGTTTAAACCATTTTTTCCTATAATCAATAGTTTCAGCGTACGAGCGCCGTAAAGTGTAGTCCAACACACGCTTCGGCAGAAATTCCAATTTCCACCATGAGGTAGAGAAGGCGGCGCGTTTTTTATCGTGGAATCCCCAGTAGGCCTAATACACACCTGACTCACTATTTCCAAATTTGGTTCAATCTCTATCGCTTCATTGTTGCTGACGGACCAGATGTTAGTTGTGCTTTCATCGTCTTCAATATTGATTGAAATATCAAAGACGGAAATTTCTTCTGTTTCCAATACATTTTCCTTCATTTCAATAACTTCACTATCTTGCAATATATGACCACAAATAAAACAATTTACTTCATTAGAAGCCATGACTATATCATTTCTGTGAAATGATAAATATGTATTGATGACTCAGACTAAATATATCTATTGAGCTCCGCTAGGGTCAGATGTTTCTTTGACGAGAGAGGAGGGGCCTGACACAGAAGGGAAGAACGCATTCCTTTATACCTGCGGAGACAGACCATAGTCAGCCGGGTTTTCAATCTACATATTTAACCTTAGTATAATTTTTATATTTTACAATTCACACCTTTCCGTATGGTGACGGATTAAGAATAAAATTCACCACTCCCTATCTTACCTGTGGATGTAGTAAAAGACGACTAAGGGATATAATATGTACATAAGATCTGTGCAAGAGAAGGAAAACTCGAAATGAAACCCTATACCAACATATCTGACCAGCACCGTATAGTAGGTTAAATTTCCTCCCATTGTGAAGGAGGCCCGAGCCCAACAGTGGGACGTATATGGGCTGCGATGATGATGATGATGATGATGACAATTCACAAATACGAGCAGTTTAAAGTAAATATTACGCGTTATTTCCGTGTGGTGACGCAGTAAGAATAAAATTCACCACTCCCTATTTTGTCCGTGGATGTTGTTAAAAATAACTAAGGGATATAATATGCGTATAACATTTATGCAAGAGAAAGAAAACTCGAAACAGAACCCTATATCAACCTGTCTGACCAGCATGATATAGTAAGGTCAATCTCCCTCCTAATGTGGAGGTGGCTCGAGCCCAACAGTGGGACGTATATGAGCTAAAAGGATGATAACGCGTTAGCGTTTATGTATAACGGTTTACGACGCTCTTACGCCGAAACTATTGATTTTAGGAAAAAAGGTTAAGATATAAATTGTAGGAAATTGCCCCTACAATTATTTTGTATAAATATGTTTTCCTGCAAAATGCGTGGGAAAGGAGTTATTATCAAAAAGCTGCTTTTAGGCGCCATTTATCCAATTTGGCAGTGCGAGCGGCAAAGATACGAGGTGGCAAAGTTGAAATTCGGCAAGAACACCTCAAAATCAATAAAATTGTCAATTTTCAAAACTCCCGCAAAACTTTCCAGGTCACCTCTATTTTTTCAACCAAATGACTGTACTATTAATACTATTAATAAAAGCGACGATAAAACAATTACCACTCGAAAGATATCTATTAGGAAAGACATCCATTACTGTGATTCCTCGAGTCCCTTATGATTCTGCCTCGTCTTTACTCTTTTATTATGCATGCTGTATTGGTGCCGGGCCGGACATAATTTTTTTTAATAATAACGGCATTTTATCTAGATAAATGCAAAATCTATAGCAATAAATAAAATTGGAGTGTCTGTAATCTATACCAATAAATAAAATTGGAGTGTCTGTTTGTAATGTCAAAATAATAGGCTGTTTTCATGCTCACACGGTTATTTGCATGACACCTATGCCTAAAATTGCAATTAAAAAATTTTTGTTTGTCTGTCTGTCTGTTTGTTCCGGGTAATCTTCAAAACGGCTGGACCGATTTCAAAAATTCTTTCACCAATGGATAGCTATAATATCAGGGCGTAAACTAGGCTATATTTTATCCCGGTATTCCCACGGGAACGGGAACTACGCGGGTAAAACGACTATAACCTATAATCGAAGCGAAGCGAGGGCGGGTTGCTAGTGTCAAAATAATTTTTGTCGGTCTGTCTGTTTGTTCCGGGTAATCTTCAAAACGGCTGGACCGATTTCAAAAATTCTTTCACGAATGGAAAGCTATAATATCAGGGCGTAAACTAGGCTATAATTTATCCCGGTATTCCCGCGGGAGCGGATTACCCGGCACAAACAGACAGACAGACAGACAAAAATTTTTTAATTGCTATTTTAGGCATAGGTGTCGTGCAAATAACCGTGTGAGCATGAAAAAAGCCTATTATTTTGACATTACAAACAGACACTCCAATTTTATTTATTGGTATAGATACGAACGAACATATAACCAACAAAAAGGAACCGATGAAAAAGCAATCAAAAGAACACTCGCTACACAATATAAAAGAAGAATTAACACACTCTATAAAATTAAACTACATAAATTAATCATATACGTAGCAAACTCATGTTTTGCGAAAATAAAAAAGAATTGTATAGGATTTTTTTTAATAAATCCTCAACGTACTCTCCACTAGTATCTATATAAAGCTACATGTTACATTGTTACATACAACTAAACCTAATCACTTATACCCAAAATTTGACAGAAAGGCTAAACTAAAAAACGTTAGCAAAAATAAATTCATACCCTAAGAAATCTCTTTTATAATAAAGCGAACAAGTGACATATACAAAACCATCCCACCAAACAATTATTATTTCACTCAATCTAAACGAACACTTGAATACCAAGAATTACAATGAAGACCCGCAAATAGAAAAAATCAGGACTGGAAAAAGAAATTGCTTCATGGAAGGCATCTAAATGACTTACAACAAGACCACGTAGATTCAATAGCTTTTATTAAATGATTACAGATAGGTTCTTTATTTTCAGAAATAGGGTTTTATTATAGCAATACAAGATCAAGTAATAAACATTATTGAAAGTATAACATCAAGGATCCGTCTGTTACAAATGATAGATGGCGTAAATGCCACACTTCATCCATCCACCCAACAGTCCGTAGACGTTCACTGTTGAACATAGGCCATCCCATGAGAATGTCACTTCGTACCATCTAACGTCACTTGTACGCAACGGCTCCCTGCGACATATGAGACGTCGTTAATCGATCTATTGGGCGATGGTCCTATGTTGCATCGTCCGATTCATGGTCGTCACTCTAAAACTTTTCTTCTTCATGTTATCGGTTCGACTAATGATGTGGCCTGTCCTTTTCTATTTTAACGTACCAATTCTTGGGGATATGCCAGTTACACTCGTTCTTCTATGGATTTCTGTATTATGGTTTTTATCACGTAGGTCATTTTTGGCCTTTCTATAATACATTCAACAATTTAAGGTCGACATTCAGAGACCACGTTTCATACTCCTGTTCGTTTCGGTTTCGTGCCCCTAAGTTATCGCTGCCAAGACACGCTGGTTACAAACCTTTGTTTTCAGACCCTGCGGAATATTGGGCGAGAAGACACTCCTAAGTTTTTCGAATGCTGCTTAGCTGAGTTGCATTCTTCGGCTCACCTCTTCCTCAAAATTGAATCTACCTAATTGAATTGTTTGTCCTAGGTAAACACAATGACGGCCCTGTACGGCGCACCCCTGTGGGCAGTGTCCCTGACTGTCCGACTCAGAGCTCTATTATGGTGACCACAGAAGGCCATGACGGTCAAGGCCATACGTGGGTACCGCACGGTGGCGACGGAGGCAGTGTGCCTGATGGCCGGAAATTCCCTATGGCACTTGGAGGAGAAGACGCTCGCTGGTCTTTACTGGCGGGAGACGGCAACACTGGCAGGGGCGACTAAGTTTAAGTTCGCGAACTGGTCGTCTGGCGGGGCGGCGGGGGGTGTCCAGACTACAGCCGTAAGCTATATAAAAGTAGGTAGACACAATGATCGACAACTTTATGAATTGCAAGTACAGATACAAATAGTTTTTTTTTTGTAAATTAAAGACAGGATACTAAGGAAGACATGGTTTGGTATCGAAGTTAAAGTGATATATAAAATATCAGTATAAATAACCATGAGAATGAGAAGCATTTGGCATAACCCGATTAGAAGTCAAAAAAAGTCTTATTAATATCCAAAGTCTGAGAGCAAAGTATATTATTAGTTATTTTGACCTCATTCAGATCAACATCTAGCCGATGGCAAATCTTTCTTCGTTTTAGGCTGATTTTGTACTGGGACAAGTATACATATTATATAAACGTTGATATCGAATTTGTATAGCTGCTAGCTAGTTAGCTGACCCAATATTGTTCTGTTCAAATAAAGCGCCACCTACTAGGGCCAATTGTGAATCTAAACCATTCTCGAATCCCCTTGAACACACACAAAAAAATTCATCAATATCGGTCCAGCCGTTTAGGAGGAGTTAAGTAACATACACACGTACACAAGAAACATATATATATATATTATATATATATATATATATATATATATATATATATATATATATATATATATATATATATATATATATATATATATATTAAGATAGTCTAAGTACTAGCTGGCTGTTCCCATTTTTTTTATAAAATTGCTTTAGAATGTTTTGTTAATTTTTGGAAAGCAATTAAAAAAACTACATATTTACAAATTCAAAATATCAAAACAAAAATTTCTCATCGCTAATTGTATATTCATTTCTGATATGCTTGTAAATTTTACGAATTTTCTTTGTAATTAATCCGATTCATTCTGAAAGCTTTTCCGCGAACACAACGAGCAAAATAAAAAAGAATTACGCGTAGCTATTACTTGTATTAAGTCTATACAAAAACTCTACAAAAAGCAATCTCAATTTTGCTTCATTTTTTTTAATTTTCGAGCCTCGTCTCTAATTCTCTTTTCCTTATAAAAATTAAGGCGGGTCCTTAATGTTTGCGATAGATAACTTAAGTGATGAAATAACATTTTATTTCATTTATACATATTTTTTTGACCCTTTAAGTCATAATAAAAATGTAATAAATAAGTAAAATTATTGAAATAAATAACTCTACATTCATATTCCGAAGTTAGGACCTGACTACTTATCATAAAACTGTCCATATCTCAATTTACGTGGGGCCGGCGCAGTTGGCCTTCTCTATATATAAATATATTACGATATTCCTGTAGTAGAGTATGTTTTATGACTTGCTACATAGGATTTTTATATATTTTATAAAAAATAAACAACTTCAAAGACTTTTCGGGTCTCCTAAAAGCCTTTTTTTCAGCTTGCATGTATCGCAATATAGGGTACAGGCCACTGGAATAGCAAAAGAGATAAGAATTTAGTATACAATGTTGATTAGACTGATTAAACTAACTAATATATTATATTTGTATAGAACAGTGTCTATTACGTAGTGATATTAGTCAAAAGCGGTATCTAAGTATTTTAGTTTGGTAAATAATGTATTAGGATATTGATTGTTTGACTTTTAACATTAATCTCAGACATTGTTTTATCGATTTAGATAATCTTTTTCTATTAAACGATAGGTAATGCGTGTGGTGACGGAACAAGAATACAATTCACCACTTCAAAATCTAACCCGTGGATGTCGTAAAAGACGAATAAGAGATATATCTCTTATTTTTCTTTACGCACTATAGTGCGTATATAAAATCTACGCAAAAGGAGGAAAACTCGAAACAAAATTCTATACCAACCTGTCTGACCGCATAGTATTGTAGAGGAGTCTCGAGCCCAGCAGTGGGAAATGTATCAGCCGAGATGACGATGATAGGTAATGCTTAATGTGAAAAATTATCTTAACAAATATATAAATATATGTGAATATGAGTTTGTTTATCTCAACTGATCATGATTAAATTTGGTATAGACATTATCAAGGGTGTAAAACCAAACAGAATAGGTACATATCTTTCATACGTAGAAAAATATTGACCGTGATAGATAGCATATGAATTTTAAACTGTCTTCACGCGCTTCTTTGTAGTTAGTAAGGTATTAAAGACTAGCAGCCCACACTCGCTTCGCTTCGGTTTCCATTGCCTTATCCGCGTAGTTCCCGTGCCCGTAGGAACATCGTGATAAAATATAGCTTATTTTACTCAGGGATAATACAGCATTTTAATGGTGAGAGAATTATCGAAATCCATCCAGTAGTTTTTGTGTTTTTTTTTTATTTTTTTTTATTGCCAACGGTGGCAAACGAGCAAGCAGCACACCTGATGGTAAGTGAAACTGCTGCACATGGACCTTTGCAATACCAGGGGCACAGCCAGGCCGCTGCCTACCGTGAAGGAAATACTCTTCTTAAACCTCGTTTAAAGAAGGACATGTCATAGCGCTCGGGAAACACAGCAGCAGGTAGTTCATTCCAGAGCTTGCACGTACGTGGGAGAAATGATCGCTGGAAACGTACAGTTGAAGACCATAACGTTTCCAGGTGACATGGATGAACCCTGCTGCGATGTCGAGTGGTACGTTGGTAGAATGGTGACGGTGGTACCAAGTCAAACAGTTCCTCGGAGCACTCCCCGTGAAGAGTCGGTAGAGTACACAGAGTGACCCAAAGTCTCTCCGCTGCTCCAGCGACTCCAATCTGTCCGTAAGATTGGGATCCCCGACGATTCGAACAGCCCGTCTTTGCAGGGAGTCAAGTGGGTCTAGCTGATATTTGGGCGCACCTGCCCAGAGATGTGAGCAGTACTCAACATGAGGACGAACTTGTGCTTTGTATAGCACAAGACGCTGTCTCGGTGTGAAGTACCGCCTGGCTCTGTTCAGGACGCCCAACTTTTTGCTTGCCAATTTGGCTTTGTCCTCCAAATGACTCCCAAACTGGACTTTGCTCGATATTTAGACGCCGAGAATCCCAATACTCTCAGAAATTGGAAGAGTTACTCCTTGGAACTGAGGCGCCAAGACAAACGGGTCCTTCTTTGCAGTGAACGCGCAAACTTGTGTCTTTGTGGGGTTGAACTGGACTAGGTTCCGTTCACCCCATTCCGAGGCCCGCCCCAGAGAGCGCTCGACTTCAGACACAAGTTGAACCCTTCTTTCCTGAATACTCCGAGGGATATTCCGTTGCTCAGTGTACCGCTCATCACCCGTACTGTCATCCGCATAGCAACGCATACTCTCGATAGAGAGCATGTCATTGATATGCAGGATAAACAACGTCGGGGAGAGCACCGAGCCTTGTGGTACACCAGCATTAATGGTCATGGTATCGGAGCAGGAGCCATCTACGACGACTTTTATACTCCGACCATCCAAAAAGCTGGCAATCCAATTACAGAGTCCCTCGGGGATTCCGTATGATGGTAGCTTCGATAGAAGTGCCCTGTGCCAGACCCTATCGAACGCCTTTGCGATATCTAGGCTGAACGCCAGCGCCTCACCCTTGCCCTCCAAGGCCTCTGCCCAACGGTGTGTGAGGTACACAAGAAGATCACCAGCCGACCGACCATGACGAAAGCCGTATTGGCGATCACTGATAAGCTGGCGATCCTCAAGGTACTGCAGAAGCTGGCGGTTTATAACCTTCTCCATTATCTTGGAGAGCAAGGATGTTATCGCAATTGGCCTGTAATTCGATGGGTCAGACCGGTCTCCCTTTTTAGGGATCGGGTGGACATGGGCTACCTTCCACGAAGACGGAACCCTATTAGTAGCGTAGGAAAGTCGGTATAGGCGCGTGAGGATGGGAGTCAATTCAGGGGCGCACGTCTTTAGTACCACTGCAGGGATGCCATCCGGTCCACTCGACTTATGGACGTCTAAAAGCCGCAGCTCCCGCCTAACCGCTCGCTGCGTGATGCGGATTTCGGGCAGTGAGCTTTCACACCGTGGGATGGTAGGTGGTGTGGCAGCTCCGGCATCCAAAGTCGAGTTACAGGCAAAGAATTGACCTAGAAGATCGGCCTTCTCCTTTGCGCTGTGGGCCAGACTACCATCGTGTTTCTGCAGTGGTGGGAGATTGGGCTGGCAGAAGTTGCCTTGGGCAGCCTTGGCGAGCGACCAGAATGCACGACTCCCAGCGGGATAGCTTTGCAATCGCTCGCCAATTCTGGCAACATGTTCCGCCTTGGCTCTGGCAATAGCCTTCTTACTAGATCTAGAAGCGGCGTTAAATTTCCGCTTCACCTCTTTGGCGTTCGGGTCCTGGCATTTTTTGGCCCTATTCCAGGCCCGATATGCGGACTGTTTCTGGCATGCAGCCGTCCTGCAGGTTTTGTTAAACCAGAGTCGGCTGCGGCCACCGACGGGTATTTTGGTGTTGGGGATGAATAATTCCATCCCCGTAATAACCGTTTCGGTAACGCAGTCCGCACAGACGCCAGGGTCCCCAGAGGCGAAGCAAAGCCGCTTCCATTGGTAGGATGCGTAAAACTCGCGCAGTCCATCCCAATCTGCTGACTTATATTGCCAGACTCTGCGAGTCCCAGTCGCCTTAGAACGACTAGGCCTTACAACAGGGGCACTGCTACGGACCAAGCAGTGGTCAGAAGATCCAAGAGGCGCTTCAACCACTATCTGATATGCGTGCTGGTGTGTAGTCAGCAGAAGATCCAGTAAAGAAGACTCATGGCTCTCAATATCTGGGATACGGGTGGGCTGTGTCACCAGTTGTGAGAGACCATAGGCCGATACCATATTGAAGAGATGTCGACCCTGGAGGTCAGTGGTTCGGGACCCCAGCCACTCTTTATGATGAGCGTTGAAGTCTCCAAGAACCACCACCTCCGCTGATGGATACTGGTCCAATATTTCGTCAATCCCCCATTGGACGTTCTCAAATAATTGAATTGACCCCGGATCACTGCCATGGGACCTGTAGAGGCATGCGTAGATGCGGGTAAGCCCTCCATAGTCTACGCGTAGCCACAGGATTGACAAGTCACCATGTTCGAGGGCCCGAAGGCGGCGACAGCAGATATCACCTCGGATGAATACGCACACCCCGGCTTTACGACGGAAGGTATGCTCCAACTCGTAGCCGGGGTAATTTAGGTACGAAATGTCATCCGGAGCACCTATCTGCGTCTCCGTTAAAAAGAGTAAGGCAGGCCGCGCCGTCTCGAGGTGATGGTGGACGGCGTCGAGATTGCTATGTAAACCCCTGATATTGCAAAAATCCACATCAAATGTGGATAAGGCGACCGCCGTAGAAAATCGTCTCTTTTTAACTTTCTTGGCCATGATTTTTAATTTAAGAAGAGGAGGAAGGGAGTGTGAATGTGTATAACGGAGTTCGGTGATACCAAAAAAAAAAAGGCAGGGCATAGTGCGTGGTCGAGGAGTGAGTTTTGTGAGGAGCTGACACGAAGCACGGAAGGGCCCCCGATGCCCCCCCGTGTGTAGCCGCCGAGGTCCACTCCGGTTTCCCACACCGGCACGACGACTACCCAACGGGATTTTCGCCGGTTGGTGGGACAGCCTCCCAGGGAGGATGATCCTGGGTTCGGGTCCCCTGCTGACCGGCAGGTGGCCGGCGGTGACCATTCCCATCGGGTCTCCCTGTACACCATGCCAGCCCCTCACGCTCAAGGCCGCTTCAGGCCTCACCAAAACCCGCCACACACAAACACACCCAGAAAGTTGGGCTCCCGGCTCTCTCGCTCACCGAACGAAGTGCAGCAGCAAATTGCTACGACTCAAACGTCGATCTTCTGCGAGAGTGTGGTACTGCCCCGGACGGACCGGCCCGCGACTGCAGACAAAAGACTTTCTACAGTGTGGTCCTACCACCAATAAACATACAAACAAACATACAAAAATACAACGTTTCCTCTTTATAATATTAGTGTAGATAACGCTGTGACCTATAAGAGACTAGAAAGGAGTCAACAGAATGAAGATGTAATAAGAATGCGAATATAAATGTTCACGGTCACATCACTCTTCTCAATTAATATCCTGAACTGTTCCAGCTAATTGGTATGTATAAATACACTGATGTTGTTAGTATTAAAATAATGTACTATTGTCGAGTTATTAGCTTTTCATAGGATCTTTACCAATTAAAAGCATTTATTCAAGTTAAGTACCTACATCGTTAAAAAACTTCAAAGATCAAAAGGCATACAGCGACTAAGTATTATTGCTTGGCACAAAGCTTTTGTAATAATTTTTAATAAAACGATACCAAGAGTCCTTAACTTAAATAATTTATTATAACTAACTCTGAATTAATTTTGATTCTAATTTATACTTGCGACTTTTAATGTGTATTTAGAAGTGTAATAACTCCTCTTAAAATTAAACATCGACTTTGGAGTTTGCGTTTGTTGCCGATGCCTTTGGATTCTCTTATATTTTTTTTTCAAGGAGGTTCATTATGTTGTTAAAATCAAAATAAATCTGTGCTCCTCCAATAACAAACAATGTCCGTATAGCATAGCTTATCCCATGGTGGTTTGTGACACAAGTCGGACTTATAATGACATTTAATTACTAGCTATTGCCGAAGACTTGTTATCATCTCTTTATATAGATCGTATTTGTTACGATTTAAAGCACCAACGGGTCATCATTATAGCAATCTTCAGCTTCAAATATGTCTCACTAATGCCCTCCTCCACCACAAAAAGGGAATTGATGTAGAGGGAACGTGCCCTTATCATGGGTAAGATATATATTTTCTTGAATTCTATTCTTACCCCCATCACCACATGGAAATTATTCTTTTATTGTAATTTATAAAACTTATTAAAGTATGGCAAACATACGTATTTATGTGATACTAGCAACCCGCCCTCGCTTCGCTTCGGTTTTAGTCGTTTTACCCGCGTAGTTCCCTTTGCCGTGGGAATACCGGGATAAAATATAGCCAAGTTTACGCCCTGATATTACAGCTTTCCATTGGTGAAAGAATATTTGAAATCGGTCCAGCCGTTTTGAAGATTACCCGGAACAAACAGACAGACAGACAGACAAAAATTTTTTAATGTGTATTTTAGGCATAGGTGTCGTGCAAATAACCGTGTGAACATGAAATAAATAATAGTTTAAAAAAACTAAAAAACACGCTTTTATAGAAAATTCAACTAAAAAATGGAAAATAAATAATAGTTTAAAAAACTAAAAAATCACGCTTTTATAGAAAATCTAACTAAAAAATAAAAAATAAAATTTGATAAATTTAGATTAAGAATAGTGTAAATGAAAAATAAATGTTTATTGTTGTAAAAAAGCGTGGGGTGCAGTGTCTTCACTTGTACATTTGATTGTATGTAACTGACTCCAGTGGATTTGATTTTGATCCACTTCAAACGGTTAGATTTCGTTTAAACTGCTTTTTAGGATATTTTCAGTGATGATCCTTCTCATATCTGCCATTAAATGTTTATAACTATTGACACTACGCACCCCACGCTTTTTTACAATAATAAACATTTATTTTTCATTTACACTATTCTTAATCTAAATTTATCAAATTTTATTTTTTATTTTTTAGTTAGATTTTCTATAAAAGCGTGATTTTTTAGTTTTTTAAACTATTATTTATTTTCCATTTTTTAGTTGAATTTTCTATAAAAGCGTGTTTTTTAGTTTTTTAATTTAAATTGAATCACTTTGTTATCATAATTTAGAATAGTTAAATAGCAATTACCATTTTTAATCTTGTGAATACCAATCTCTATGTTGTAGTTAGGACGATAACCATTTTCAACAAAAATTAAGCCACTAAAATTTGTATCTGTGAATACTTTCAAAGTTATACAACCGTCAGCCGTGACGGCCATAAGTGATCTTAGGACAAGCCGTGTATTATCTATTATTCGTTTAACGGTAATCATCAAATTTTATTGGATTTGATCACCCATATGTGGGATTGTTCTGTTGCAGTTTGGCCAATGAGCAAATCGTAACTCAAATAATTATCAGGGACGATTATCGTCTCAACAAGAATTGTAACATTGTCAATTAATAATGAAACTTCTGTTTTGCCTAATGCATATACATATGTATTACCGAATCCTCTTAAAGAGGGCAATTTATTAATTTGCCATTTTTCTCGTGGCACGATCTCTTTTATAACAGATTCTTTTATTAGAGTACAATGGCTACCAAAATCTTTGTATCCTGTTAATCGAACATTATTAATACTCACACCTTTTATGAACTTATTGTCTACTCTTAACATGCTATCATCTACTCATAATGTCTTAATTTCGGCATTTGCACTCCATGCGCTTATATTGCATTCAGGGTTATCATGACCAAAACGTTTACACTTTTGACATTTAATAATAGGCTTTTTACAGCTAGATACTAAATGACCTATTTCGTGGCAATTATAACATTTCAAAATTTTATTAAAATCATTTCTTACAGGCTTACGGGAACCTTCATTTACAGGAAGCAGTAACCTCTTATTAGATTTATTGAATTGTTCATGTTTCACACTCCTTAAGTAACCTAATAACTTATCAACATTTTCAAAACCTACTGCCTCCGCTCCGTACCGAACTGACCTGTCCTCTATTCCATACACAATACAATCAATTGCGTTCCTACCTACTATACCACATCTATGCAAGGCTATCAATTTATCATAATAATACTCTTCCAAATCATCACCAAACTTTGCCCTTTTCCCTAACATTTCTGTGAGCAAGTGACCATAATTCTCGTACGTTGGAAATGCACATTTAAGTTTATCTGTCCATACTTCCCATGTAAGTAATATAGAAGGCTGTCCCTCGTACCATCTTCTTGCAGTGCCAACTAACTTTGGGAGGGCATAGTGCACAGTTTGCTTACTATCCCAACCGTAAATTTCAAAGCATTCTTAACTTTATTTAACCATGTAACAATCGTTTGGTTTTTTAATTTAGGATCAAATTCTGGCACTACGTTACTGTCAGTGAACCTTTCTCTACTCTGTGGATTTACAGCTGTGATAAGTTGCAGACTCCTTAAGACATTTCAGTAATTCACTGTATCAACAGATGAAGGCTGCGGAGTCACAGGTGAAGACTCCCTGTCGATCTGCGTTTGGACTGGGCTACGTGACCTTACAACGCTCGCATCACGGGTAGTCTGAACTCTGTCACGCCTCTGCCTAGTACCTCTACAGTGTAGAGTCTATACTCTCTACTGTAACAATCTATTTTATCCTTTGATGACATAAACGATACCTGACCCTGCAAAGGCGGTGTTATAACTGACTTATATCTACCCTTTTCATAGGACTCGATCCGTTCGGGTGATATTCTCGATCCTTGTTGTTTAGCATCATGATCTTCGGCGTAACGTGTTACTGGCGTACTATTTCCGTGCCTCGAAACATCGTCTCGCGTTCGGGGTCGGCTGCGTCTCGAGGCTTCTCCAAAATCAGGGCTCAAATGCCGTCCAATAGGCCTTCGCCTACTTGTGGATCGGTTACTCGGCATCCTCACTCAATATATTTTTCAATCTATTGTCCAATGTACTGGAATTGAAATTCAAACAACGAGTATCTTTTTCCGCCAAAACATAGCAATCAGTGTTTTAATACAAACGAAATTTCATTATCGAGAAACTACTATATCAACTTACACAAATATGAGTCAACCATTTACTCGCTTATGAAATTATCAATTAAATTACAAAACAATAATAAAGTCGGTTCACAAATTAAAATGTATGTATCCGAACTAGCCGTATATGTAAGGTCGTAAGTGTTACTTGATAACATTTATACAACACTATACCATAACATACGTAGAATAAAGTTGATTATAAGATTATTACATACCTCACTGTGGGCATACGTTCACACCAAGGTGGTATGATACATCTGAATTCCTTGGTGTTATCCCAGCTTCGGAATTGTTATAATTTGCAAATTGAAATATAAACGTGCTTGATAAACTTTTATTTATTCTCTGTATAATGCAGGATACAATTCTCTATTGATTATTTACAATTTGGTTGTTGAAAATTCGCTATTAATCAATATAGAACACAATTTTGAAAATACAGTAACGTAGAATGGCAACCATCTCTTATTTCTTAAAACCACACAAAGGAAGTACCGCCTGGCGGAAATGTATACAAAAGAGCGACATCTTTTTTAAATATTGCCGGAAGTCATTATTGAGCCACTTACTTACAATAATATAGTATAATAGTTATTAATATAATAGTTATCTAAAAATATAAACCAATATTTCTAGAATTAGGTATCAAAATTTACATGTTTTATAATAACTTAAACAACGAACAATACTTCAATTTAGATAAAATATTCGAGCGTAGCGGAAGTTCATTACAATTAATGATGAATTTTTATTATGTGTGAAATACTAATTATACATTTAAACATTATTTTCTTATCAAGCTAACACATGCGTAGTTCGCGCACTAGTCCTGTCTCTCTTACTCTCATGCAAAGGATGCGGATTATCAAGCTAACACATGCGTAGCTCGCGCACTAGTACTATCTCTCTTACTCTCATGCAAAGGATGCGGAAAGAAATTGATGAATCCTGGCGAATTTAATAAGGATAATCGGATATTTTAATCGAATTATTGCATTGTCATCAGTCTTTGACAGGTGTGCAAAGTTTGAATTAAATCTGATCGTTCAAAGTAGGACAAAATCGAGCTCAAAGGGGTCGGTTACAAACATACATACAGGTGAAACTAATAAAAGCGTGTTAAAAAGCCTATTATTTTGACATTACAAACAGACACTCCAATTTTATTTATTGGTATAGATAATAAGCATATAACACTTATATAAGAGACATAAATCTCAAAATGAAACTCTATGCCAAAACGTCTGACCAGCGTGTTATAATAGCATTATAAGAGCTGAAATGACAATGAAAAATAATGAATTGAATTCTTATTTTATCACCCGTATCGAGTATATCTTTATCACTTGTATTATGACGACAAGCTATGTGGTCTACCCATTACCTTGTCACTACGCAAAATTAGACGAGAAGATCCTCGGAAGTTTCTCGAACGCTATCCAGCCGAGTTGGATTCGTCAGCTGACCTCTTTCTCGATATTGGATTTACCTAACTGGATTGCTTGTTCGAAGTAAACATAGTGATCGACAGCGTCGAGAATTGCATTCCCAGCTAAGACCAGTACAGGAATGACATGGACAATTATTATTATTATTATTATTTATTATTTTATTATTTTAAGACAACACCCTGCACTAAGGAAATAATCCTTGTATTGCGGGGGACTTTACAAACATATAATTAACGGACACAAATTGCATCCAGACTCAGAACAACAATTTGTGGTTCGCACAAAGTGTTGTCCCGCGTGGGATTCGAACCCCCGACACTGGCGCTGTAGGTCGCTATCTTAACCACTACGCCATCTGTGCAGTCAAAATATGGACATTAGACATAACTTTCGCCTTGTCCATGTTGATTTGTAGACCCTCTATTGTCACACCTTTTGTTGTTAAAATCCGACTTATAGTTCCTAAAATTACTGTGTAAATAAACAGACATAATAGTAATAAAAATTGTAAGATATAGCATGTAGGGGTCGATCATATTACCGGGATTAAATTAATATATAATGCCCGTGTTTATTAATATATAATTCCACGATGTTGGTCCGGAATTAACTATCAATCCGATTTTAACTTTTATTTTTTTAAATGGGTGTTTTGTTCCAATATGAGAGTGGATAGTTTTTATTCAGTGTTTTTTTATTTAAATGGAAAATCAATGATTTTCATATTATTCGAGTAGGTAGTGCAGCAAGATAGCGGACCAAAGGTTGCCAATTTCAAGTACTACAACGTATTGTGTGACGTACGTTTGATAATTTTCGTGTTCTGAACATTATTGTTTATTTGTAATTTTGTGAAATCGCAATTTATATAGTTTTTATGGGAAACAAATCAAACATATATAATAATAAATAAACGTAAGTATTACCTGATTTGATTCTCATTATTTTTTTTCTAAGAAATGTAATAATTTTGTTTGTTTACATTTTAAAATTAATATTATAAAATAAAAAAATGCACAATAAGGCTTAGTGTATAGTATTATCCGACTAGTGCAGGTCTTGTCGGGGGCATAGTTGTTTCCGCAAGTACTTGCACAAGGTCGCGAGGAGGGTGAGGACGCGGTTCTGTCACCACTGCGATTGCGAAGAGGACACGGCGCAGTACACGCTCGAGGTCTGCATGGCCTGGGCAGAGCAGCGCCGTGAACTCGTCCCAGTTATCGGTGCCGACCTGACGCTGCCGACCATCGCCAGAACGATGCTCTACAGCGTCTGGATCTGGGACGCAGTCACCGCCTTTTGCGAGACAACTGCCTCGCAGAAGAAGGCAGCGGAGCGGGTGCAAGAGGAATTCCTGTGCCACGACAGCGCTGGTGCGAGTACCTGCGCTTGATGCCGCCCTAGATGAGGTCGCGGGTGGACGAGACGCGGATTAATCCGCTACCCGCAGAGAGGCTGACCGCGTGAGGACGATGCTCCGGCAACACTATCTTTTTGCTGCTTGTTGGTGGGGATGCAAACGATACATCGATGTTTCTGAAACATTAATATTTCAATAAAAACATCGATGCTTGCCATCCATGTTCACTATTGTAAAACATCGATACATCGATATTAATTTATACGATGTTTTGACATCGATGACTTAAAATGTATGGTACTTTTAGCAGAGCCTGCGTGACAGGTTAGTTACTTTGTTTCTAAATAACTTAAAAAAGCTCATCACGCAAATGTTGATGCTTCATGTAAAAACGTGCTTCAAAAAATATCATGATGGGAAGGATGGTGATTGAAGGCATGAGTGCTGACGGATAGTCATGGATGTGATAAGCGGTGACCGATGGTGATGGATATGATGTGTGATGATGAATGGATTGAATGGTGACAGATGGTAAGATATGGAATGAATGGGATGATTGGAACGGACGTAGTTAAGTTAATAAAGTACAATGAATTAAAAAAAGGAATGGTTGATATTTTGCTATTTTTATTATAGGCCGTCATCGTCCACAGTGTTCCGTTCCTGCTTCAAACATAAACCAAGCGTGTAGAGCACTTATAATAACTTAATTATTTTTTATTTGATTATCTACCAAAATATTCATTGAAATTTTATTGTCATGATTTGTAAAATATATTTTAATTATTTTTAGAATATGAGGTTAAAATTTGTTATATATTTAAATCCGCACAAAATTATAGTGGCACAGTATTTTAAACATCACCAACGCAAACCAGTGTTGATACTTATATAATTGGTTAATTTGATTTGGGTCTCCAATATTGTACGTTTGTGAAGGGAAAATCATTTAGAATTCAGAGACTTGCTCTGGCATTTTATTTTTAAAGTTGAATAATCAGTAAAATTGAAAATTTTGAATAACCCGCGAAAAAAACTAAAATAATAAAAAAGTATTACGTTAACTTCAACAGGAATTATCAATGAATTGTCATTTAACGATTGCACTGGCACGCGTGAAGTACTTAATTGGAGTACTCATACGCCATTACATCATTTTGGAAAGGAGCTGATACTCTTACACTGCTGGACTGATATTAATCAAACATAGGTAAGAGCATAAACACGCACACGCACACGCGCACGCCCACGCCCACGCGACGCGGACTCGCACGCATGCGCACACACACACACACACACACAAACACACACAAATTTACTCATTATAACTAATATATTGAATCCAAACACGATATGACTGTTGTAAGTTTTCGAATAGTTGGGTGCTTTGGAGACTATCCAGGTTGTAATACCAGGTCAACGCGACCTGGTACTATGAAGATCTTAAGACTGTGACCGTATTGCAAGATCATAACCTACTCATTGAAACTAATCTATTAAACCCAAAAATACGATGTCTGCTGTGAATTTTCGAAGAGTTGGATTCCCTGGAGACCGTTCTGGTTGCAGCATTAAGTCGAAGTTATCAATTAATTGTCATTTGACGATTATACTGCCATGGGTGAAGCACAAATCACACACCATAACATCATTTTAGAGCTGATTCTTTTACACTACTGGACCGATATTAACTAAACATAGCTAAGAACCACCGCCAGGAAACTGGCTTTCAAATGGAAAAAGCCGCATCGAAATCTGTCTATCTGTTTGAGAGCTACGATGCCACAGACAGACACACACACACACAGACAGACACACACACACAGACAGACACACACACACAGACAGACATCGACGTCAAACTTATAACACCCCTGTTTTCCTGCCAGGGGTTAAAAAGACAGTGTCTAACAAGGAGACCCTCAGACGTGTGGGTCGGGGATTTCCATGATTTTTGGGTGTGGTGGTAGAGGGACCCGAGGGTATTACAACTACCAGATATTAGGGTCAACTGAACCCTCATTAAAAAGATATTAAGGGTCAAAGTTGGATGGGTAATTTATGTACTAAAGAAATTCGCACTTGAATCGCAAGTTAATGGTAGCCTCGTGGTAATGCGCTCGCCTGCGGGATCTATGGTCTCGGGTTCGAGGCCCGAGGACTTATTTTTTTTTTTAATTATCACAAAATTGTGTAAAAATTTGTTTTCTTTCATAATTTTACGCAGAATTATAAATTATTTTGCTTTTTTTCACGATCTCCTCCTTTTCTCGCTCTCTCCCATGTATCAACTCTTCAATATGAAAATTGATGTGCGTTTTAACGAGGGCCCAGTTGACCCTAATATTTGGTAGTTGTGATACCCTCGGGAACTCTACCACCCTACCAAAAATCATGGCAATCCCCGACCCACACGTCTGAGGGTCTCCTTGTAAGCGAGTTTATGCATGGTAAACATTAATTTAAATTAATTCTATTTGTAGAATTGATGAATTATTGATATCTGAGTCAGTATGAGCCAATAATATGTATATAAGGTCTGTGCAAGAGAAGGAAAACTCGAAATGAAAACCTATACCAACATGTCTGACCAGCACCGTATAGTAAGTTAAATTTCCTCCCATTGTGGAGGAGGCCCGAGCCTAACAGTGGGACGTATGTGGGCTGCGATGATGATGATGATGAGCCAATATGACTAAAAAGCCAGTCCTTTCAATATTAGCATTGTATTGTGACAATTTTTCTGCAACTACTACTACTAGCAGCATATTGGATTAATCTGCCTTTCAGATTTAGAATTTTGTTTAAAATACATCAGCGTGCAATCAACTTAATTTCTTGTGATGCAAGGTATTTTGCAAATATATAATTATTTAACACAATTCAAAACCAGAACAAATACCTGTGAAAAAAATATTTGTAGGTACTGTTTGGGAAACGAGTATCTACAGAGAAGGCCGTAATACATTTTTTTTTACACCAGGTTGGTTCAAATTTAGCTCAAAATATTTTTAAATTTAAAATTTGCACTTGTTTTATGCCTTATTGGTCATGTAATTAATAATTACGCCTGAATATCGTTTGAACTAGGAAGACCTATGTATTCTTAACTACCTTAAACAAAAAATAACAATAAATTATAAAAAGTTTTTGTAAAATTTAATATTTATCATAAATGGATGACATTTTCATCACTATTAATTAAAAAAATCCTAACTTCATAACAACAAGACCTAGGATAATAAATTTGAGTATTTTTGATAGATAATAAGTCTCGCTACTCCTCATAGCCCGTTGCACCACTACTTACGGGACACTCTGTATATAACTAAGTATGGATGGCCGCTACATATTGTGTCAACAGCAGTCTATACCAATAAATAAAATTGGAGTGTCTGTTTGTAATGTCAAAATAATAGGCTTTTTTCATGCTCACACGGTTATTTGTACGACACCTATGCCTAAAATAGCAATTAAAAAATTTTTGTCTGTCTGTCTGTCTGTCTGTTTGTTCCGGGTAATCTTCAAAACGGCTGGACCGATTTCAAAAATTCTTTCACCAACGGAAAGCTATAATATCAGGGCGTAAACTAGGCTATATTCTATCCCGGTATTCCCACGGGAACTACGCGGGTAAAACGACTATAACCTATAACCGAAGCGAAGCGAGGGCGGGTTGCTAGTATACAATATATAAATAGCTATTAAGCGCCTAATGAAGCTACGCGCAGTTACTAGGCAAATATATTCCAATGCATTCATTTTCCAATACACTCTGTATAATTTTCCTTTCATAAAAAAAATTTTTGCTAAAGTACAAATTCTGCATGGTGACAGAATAAGAATACTATTCACCACTCTCTCTCTATCTTGCCCGTGGATGTTGTAAAAGACGACTGAGGTATATAGCACGCATATGACATCGAGAGAAAGAAAACTCGACACAAAACTCTATACCAACTTGTCTGACCTGCGTGGTGTACTGAAGTCAATTTCCCTCCTATTGTGGAGGAGGCTCGAGCCCTGCACTGGGATGTATATGGGCCGAGATCATGATGATGATAGTGAAGTACAAATTGTAAAAGTGAAAACGTTTATGTATTTCTATTCAGGTTTAGTAAATGAATATATAAAATATAAAAAATATGGTAAATTTACGGTAGAATTGAAATAAATGGAAAATTTCAAGCGCGGTAAATTTGAAAGCATAACACTTAATATTAATTTTTAAATATAACAAAGTTATTTCTATATCAGGTAACTGTTGTCGCATAATAATGGTAAAATTTTGATTAACATTATCCCTGGTTTAATGTTGGAAATAACTTATTTTAAACATTGTGTAAAAGTTCGTTCACAGCTTGCGCAGAGTTGCTAGAACCTGGACTGTAGTGTTAAAATGTTCAAAACTTTTCGTGGCATTGCTCACTATTGATAAATTGTTGCTTTAGCGTAAAAGCTACGTCGAAGTTAAAATTGACTTTGGTTTATTAGATTATTCACAATAAAAAAATAATTAAGCCTTGTCTGAATTTTACAGGATAAATAGTTGTACCAAATTAGTTTAATAATGACTACAAGGGATTCAAATAAATATTATTTATGAAAATGATGAATTTTAACAATTGAAATAAATAAACGCTTTTATTAGTTTCACCTGTATATATGTATCTATGTAACGAAATCTTTGAACGACATTTTACCGCATTTTGAACGAACTGATTTTATTTAAACTCTGCATATTGGTGAAAGGCCCATGACAATACAATAATTTGATGAAAATAGCCGAATATCCTGACTAGATTCGCCAGGCTTTAGAAATATCTAATCGTATCCATTGCATAAGAGTAAGTGAGATGAGCTAGTGTGTGAACTACGCATGCTCAAAATTCGAAACTTCTATGATTCGGACTATCAGCTTAGCACCACGGGCACAATGGAGCAAAGACTATGTCAAGGTACTTAGTTGCGTTCAAAACTTTAACAACACAATGAAGCCTTAGAGTAACATAATTAAGAGATTATTGTAGATTAATGTAGGATTATATATTAATATCAACCGTTAGCAAATTTGATTTCAGATAATCATATCCAGGAAATTATGTGTTATTACTTAAGCTGCTCGAACCTGAGACGGATAGATAACAAAGTTATACCAAGCAACCGTGTACTCTTTAAAGCCATATTAAGGTCGTGTATTTGAAAGTACTCGATATTATCTATCGTAAACTGTGTAGCGAAATGAAACAGTGAAGTGAAACTTTTGCATAAAAGATTGAGATAATGTTTTATCAAATTTTAAATTTTATATTACCGTTGAGTTGTGAAACGCCGTGTTCATTTAACTATTAGAAACCACTGATACAATTGATAGTTTCGCTACTATATTCTTTTTATTGCATTTTATTGAAATAATCATCATCATCATCTCGGCTCGTATAAGTCCCATTGCTGGGCACTAGCCTCCTCCACAATAGGAGGGTAATTGACCTTACTATACCATGCTGGTCAGTATAGGGTTTTGTTTTGTTTTCCTTCCCTTGTATAGATGTTATATGCGCATTATATCCCTTAGTCGTCTTTTACGACATCCACGGGTAAGACAAGGAGCGGTGAATTGTTAATTGTATTCTTACTTCGTCACCACATGGAATATTTAAATAATAACTGCACGTATCTATACCAATAAATAAAATTGGAGTGTCTGTTTGTAATGTCAAAATAATAGGCTTTTTTCATGCTCACACGATTATTTGCACGACACCTATGCCTAAAATTGCAATTAAAAAATTTTTGTCTGTCTGTCTGTCTGTTTGTTCCGGGTAATCTTCAAAACGGCTGGACCGATTTCAAAAATTCTTTCACCAATGGAAAGCTATAATATCAGGGCGTAAACTAGGCTATATTTTATCCCGGTATTCCCACGGGAACTACGCGGGTATAACGACTATAACCTATAACCGAAGCGAAGCGAGGGCGGGTTGCTAGTCTAAAATAATCGCGATCAATTGCAATCAGCTATGTGAACGCGTGGAACATGGGGCCTCGCTGCAAAGAGCCGATCGAATTCGACCGTGACACCTAACTGTGTCACTCAAGCGTTTCCCTGTGACGTTAGCACGAAATCAATGTAACAAGCCTAACGAAAATTCTTTTTAAAAATTATTTATTCATGGCATCACAGCTAATTGTCATACAAGCGTTAGAGAGGGGTTATATTCTTCCATATTTTTTCACGTTGTTAAAAACCTCTCAAGCTTCTTATAAGCTGGGATATATTTCAGCTAGTATGAATCAGTTCTGTAGTGACGCAGCATTTTTTACTTAAAGTAACAGGACGCTGCCACGCTGCCATGCTTGCGTAGGCTGTAATGACCGGCACGTGGCCTGTGAGCTTCACATGGCTATTTATAATTAATCTTATGAACGTATTACGAATGAATAGTCGGTAATGATGAGTTTGCATTTCTGTGTTGCGATAAAAACGGTATCAAAGTATTGCTGTATTACTGTGTCTATATAGTTTGCATTTCCCAATAATCTGCCCAAAAATAAAACGGCTTTCTCGTAACTGTTTTGAAACGAAAAATTAAGTTATAATAAAATTTTGAAGTCTACATTTTTACCGTTTGCTTTTTGATGTGAAACATTTATAGGCGAGGGTAAACCTGATTGTTAGCATGGCGATACAGGCCGTGGCGCATCGCCACGATATATGATGGAATTAATGTACTATATGTAATAGTGTGTGAGACGTGGGGACATGATGCCGTGCTCAAGCGCCTGTGTGGTGAATTAATTATGATTGTCGTGTACATTTCACCAAATAAAAATTGAATGATATTTCATTTTGGCGTGAGAGATTATTTCTGAATAGTCGCAGAGGTTGAATAATTTTTAAAACCGATTAAGATAAACTAGCATTGATTTTAGCTGAGGATTTCAATGTTAATTTCCCAAAGAATGAATCAATGCTATTAATTGCGTTCCTCCAAAAAGAATTTCAGCTGGAAATTAACAATAGTTCGAGAGACTGTAGGTACTTAAGATATGGAACAACAATAGATGCTGTGTTTATTAAAATAATATAACTTGATAATGTTATGTCTAATACTTTTGTAACTATTGAGATATATTTACTAGAGAAGCTATTAAAAAAAAGTTGTTAACTTAATTGTGACAGCGCGGGGGTGCGGTCGCCGTGGACTGATGCATGAAAGCTGCCGCTATGCTTAAACATTAATTATGTTATTATCCAATCCGATGATTATAACATGCAGCGCTAGAACGCTAAGAGCGTCAATTTTCTCACGGCCAAAACATCATAAGACCCAGGAATTTCATGGTACTTACGTATATCGTTCAACCTAGTTTTTTTTTACAAACAGTGGCAGACGAACAGACAGTCTCTTTGAAATACCAGGGGCACAGCTAGGCCGCTACCAACCACGAAGAAACTGAAGAGAGTGTGAATGCGTGTAATGAGGTTCGGTGATACCTACTAAAGGCGTTACTAAAACCCACCACACGCATACATCCTCAGAAAGTTGGACTTCCGGCTCTCTCGCTCACCGAACGGAGCGCAGTAACAAATGGCTACTACTCAGACATCGATTTTCTGCGAGAGTGTGGTACTATCCCGGACGGATCGGCTTGCGGTTGTAGACAACTGTCGACAGTGTGGTTCTATCACTATAATAATATGCGGTTACTATAGATTTTAAAGTGCAGAAGTAACAGTTTATGTATCTTGTAGGCACAAAAACAGAAAGCTACACTGCTTGAAAATGTATCATTAAGTAGTTAAATAGATAAACATAATGATAAAGTTACATACTTTATCATTATGTTTAAGCAATGGATTATTCTACGTTTTATTAACCTCATTTATACACGACAGAAGTTTGAAGTCGAGTTAAATAAAAGAGAAATAAATTTGCAATGGATATACAGACCTTTAAAGAATTAAATGCGTCTCTATGATGACACTTCATTAAAATATAGTAATGAATCAATCCTTACTAATATTATAAATGCGAAAGTAACTCTGTCTGTCTGTCTGTCTGTCTGTCTGCTACGCTTTCACGTCTAAACCACTGGACCGATTTTGATGAAATTTGGTACAGAGATGGACTAAAGCTTGAGAAAGGACATAGGCTACTTTTTATTGCGGAAAAATGGGTATAAGGGGTTGAAATAGGGGATGACATTTTGTATGGAAATTTGGCAAACGAGCAAACAGTACACCTGATGGTAAGTGTTGCTGCCGCTCATGGACCTTTACAAGGCCGTTGCCTACCGCGAAGAAAGCGAAGGGAGTGTGAATGCGTGCATTGAGGCTCGGTGATACCAAGGACACCACCAAAACCCTCCACACGCAATCACCCTAAGAAAGTTGGGCTGCCGGCTCTCTCGCTCACCGAACGAAGCGCAGTAACAAATTGCTACTACTTTTCTTCGGGAAAGAGAGATTTTTGCAATTTTAGGTCTAAGGGGGTGAACAGCGTTTAACCGAAATCACTGAGCCTACGAAGGATCATTTTAGTACACGGTCGGCTTTCTTGGATTACCCCAAGATATTCTTAGTGCTCACTTACCAAGCACTATGAAAAAATTTTTGGCAAGGATAAGCGAGCTCTAACAAAGAATTTTTGGAAATTCAATCCCTAAGAGGGTGAAAGTGTATAGCCAAAGATACTGGGCCTAAGAATGTGAAATTTTGTATACCGATCGGTTATTTGGGGTAAGCACTCACTAAGCTCACAAATGTTGCCACAGATTAAAAAAATACATCTTTCTTTTTTTCTATGGTTCATTTACCTACGTAATTTTATTTAACTTTTTAATTTTAAGACGGTCTTATCTTTTATTTTAATATTATCTTTATACATGTTTTTAGGTTAGATTATTGTTATTTTAGTTATTATTGTGATAAATTATTATTTGCAAAGGGATAGCTATGTTTTGACAGTATCTTCTATACTCTGCTGCCTGGACATCGCTGACGATCGTTAGAGGACGCTGCAGAATAACAGCGTTGTGGTATTCATTTTACCGAGTGGATACCTCAACATTATGCTGAGCAGCGATCCTTTTCCTCATTTGCGAAGGGGACTCTAATTTTGTTATTTTCACTGTGTATTCTCTTTTATTATCTATTGTTTTTTATGTTATTCTACTTTTTATTCTATGTTATTGTACGTGTTCCTCCCGTAAAGGAGAAATAAATTATTTTTCTTTCTTTCTTTCTTTCTTTCTAAGAAACAATTTTGGGCTGCCCCAAAGGGATAAAACGCATATAGTCGAAGACACCCAGCCAATGATATATCATCATTATTTTACGCTTATCCTAATTACTTTGGATCGACGCGATATGAAGGCACTCTTCTGCCATCGTAGATATATTGCAAAGGTTCTAGCAACATTTTATGACCTGGCGGACGACATTGTTGGCCAGACGGCATCACCAATTGGTCCAGGTTGATGTAAATCTTTGTCTTAGTAGTATTTTGCGACACCCACGAACAATGAAAGCGTGGTAATATTTCTAGCAGCTACCAGACAGTAAGTTACAATCAAGATATTATTCCAATTTTCTATCTCTACAAATAAATAAATTTGAAGCGTCTGTTTGTCTATCAAAATAATAGGTTTTATTTATACTCACATAATACGGTCCAAATTTTTTGTCTGTCTGTCTATTCGTTACAGTTAATCATCAAAATGCCTGGACCCATATTGATTACATTTTGCCATCAGGTCTACCAGGCGTACATAAGGAATAACTTAAGACTATATTTTATCCCAGGCTATATTTTATCCCGGTGTGGCTGGAACAACCTTGAGAATTAGGTCGATTTTAAAATTATTTCACTAATGGAAAGCTATTTTTAAGCCAGTAACATATTTAAGCTATTTTTATCCTGATATTCCTATGGGATCGGGTACAATGCCGGTGAAATCACGGGAATTTAATGGTTTTAAAAATTAATTCACTAATGAAAAGCTATATTATCAGTGAATAACATATAAAGGCTATTTTCATCCCAGTATTTGCTCGGGAACGAGAACTAAACCGGGGGATGACTACCAATTTTTAAAATTCTTTCACCAATGGAATGCTACCGATGTTATCAGCGAGTAACATAGGCAATTTTTATCTCTGATATTTCTGGGATTTATATTTTTTTTTCACCCATGTAAATTTATAATATCAGCGAGTAACATAGGCATTTTTTATCTCGGTATTGGCATGAAAATGGGGTCTACGTGAATGAAACTGCGGGTGTTTCATTGATATAATTTTTTTTCACCAATGGAAAATTACGTTATCAGAGACTAAGGAAAGGCATATTTATCATCGTATTTCCACGGGAATCTGAACTATAAGGCTGGAAGTAATATTCAAATGTGAAAGTTTGTGAAGATATTTGGATGTTTGTTACTCAATCACGCTTAAACTGTTGAGCAGATTTGGATGAAAATTGACACGTAGATAGAGTATTTCTTAAATTAAGAAATGTAATACTTTTTATGCCGATAATATTCTTTGCGATAATAGTTCAATATTCAAGTAAATTTTACGCGGGCGAAGCCGCGGGCAAAAGCTAGTATTATAATATTTCTAAGCAATAGTTCTAATATTTTTCATAATAACCACAAATCAACAAGCATCATTGCTTTTATTATAACTCAAATGTGTTTAATATAACCAAACAATGAGTAAAATGAAAAATAATAGGTAATGATTTCTAATGTTTATACGAATAAAACTTTTAAAAATATTAGACTATATTAATATATAGGGATATAAAATGATATATTACTCTATGAAATTCGACTAAATATGGTCGCAACGAGGGTACCTCAAGATGGGTCATATTTAGTGAACATAATTCTATTTCATAGAATGTATTGCACACTTACTGACTAAGCGTACTTTGGTCAATTGACCGCAGAGAGTGTTGAAAAAAAAGCTTGTTGCGCTGTCTTCTTTAGTGCGTAGTAGATATATTTCAATGTTTGTAACATACTTCAGTTATCATCGACCAATTGTTACAGTAATACCATTAGAGGCAACATCGAATATAACTATTACCAAAGTCACTGATGAAAATAATTGAGTTGTCGCGATTTTAAAGCAATTTTTGGGTTAAGTATTTTTATATACAAATAAAGAAAAAAAAATTATTTAATAAACTATCATCGTGAAAATTCGTAATATTGTATTTTTTATAATGCCATATTTGGGTCCTGTCATAATCCGTACTTCTATGACTATTCATCATCATTTCAGCCTATCGCCATCCACTGCTCAACGTAGGCCTCCCTCATGTTAAGCCTTAAAGTGCAGTCCTGGCCTGCATCAAATGACGCCCAGCAACTTTCACCAGGTCGTCGGTCCACCTAGATCGTCCTACACTGCGTCCTCTGATGCGTAGTTGCCACTCTAGAATCTTTCTTAACCAGCGATTCAGTTCGTCGAGCGATGTAGCTTGGCCATTGCCACTTCAGCGTGCTAATTCTCTGTGTTATGTCGGTTACACCCATTCTTCTGCGGATCTCGGATTCTATCTCGCAGAGAAATCCCGAGCATAGTCATATGGCTATTACTTGTCCAAGATAATTTCGATGTTTCACATTTGCCAGCCGTCTCGGGCGAGGGCTTAAATTTTTTCCTTATTGCACATCTCCATCTGTATGGTGATGAAGTTAGAATACAGTTCACCACCCTAAATCGTGTCCGTGGTTGTTGTAAAAGACGACTAAGGGATATAATATAGAGATAACTTCCATGCAAAATAAAACTCGAAATAAAACTCTTTACCAATCCGTCAGAACAATCTGGTATAGTAGATCAATGTGTCGCCCATTGTGGAGGAGGTTCGCGTTCAGCAGTGGGGCGTAAATAAGCTGAAATGATGTTGAATGCCTAAAGGGTTAAACTAAGGTATACTGCAACTAGCTTTATAGCTATTAATATCACGTGAAGAGGGTTACTCTATTGCTGTCTACGGAGCACAATTTTAGACCTCATTCCTCTATTTGTAATTTCTCATTTTGAAATATGTTTCTGATGTAAATTACATTTAAATGTGTGTTTCTCATATTTAATTTCTCATATTTAAATGTGTCATAATAGACGACGAAGCCGACGAAGGGTGTAAAATGCAATTTTAGATTGCAAGAGATGAAAAATCTCGAAATGAATCTTTATATCAACACGTCTGGCCAGCGTAGTATAGTCCGTTAATTTGATTTTTACTGCGGAGTTGGCTTGAGCCAGCAGTGGAACGTAAATGAGCCACGATGATGAATACATACATGGTTAAACTGATATACTGAATATACTGGATCTAGCTCTCGAGATATTAATACCAAGTATTTACTCTCTATTTACTCTATTACTATTTATCGAGCATAATTTTAGACTTTATGCTTTTAATTATAATTTCTCACATTTAACGATGAAAATTCAATGTTTGACACAAGGAACTGAACCGTGATATATCACGCCTAATAGTTGCGAGTATATATCCAAGATCTTAACCATGTTGATCTCTCTCTGTCTCCCTCTTGCCTAGGGGTATCGTAAAAGACGACGAAGGGACTAAAAATTGCAACTAACATCAATGCAAGAAAAGGAAAATTCCATATGAAAAAAAAAACATATTCCAACAAATCTGACCAAAGCGGAAGAGGAGGGCAATTCACCTCCTATTGTTGAGGAGGCTCAAGCCCAACAGTGGGACGTATATGAAATGCTGATGATATTATTTATCTCATTCAAGTTATTAAATTTTAGTATCTATGGAGACAAGACAGTTTAATTATAAAATAGATCGTGCAGACACTTTAAGTAGAGTCTGTGACGTTACACATAAAAGTTATAGCAGTAACTATAGTATATGTTCCAGGTGAATGGCACGGTAGTCAAATGGATGATAGTAAATTAAAAGTGCAAGCTGCCAGCTTAATTTTGTTTATCTTATTACTTGAGAGCGACATCGTCGCGTAGTTGAGTACCTACTTAGAATTTAATGAAACCTTTGCTTTTTATTGGGAATATTTTATTTTTGTTTGGTTGTTTCTCAAGTATTTTATTAAATAACTAATATGTAATGATTAATTAAAAAAAAATCCTACACCAACACGTCTGACAAGCGTGGTATAGTAGGTCATTTTTTCTCCTATGGTGGACGAGGCTTGAGCGCAATAGTGGGAGGTATGTAAGATGAAAATAATACAAAATATATAGAAATCAATGAATTTTACAAATTGAGTTCCATGTCAGGCCAAACAATGAATACAATTTCTTCTCAATAAATACAATGCATATTTATTTATTGTAAATAAAACTACTTTTACGGATTATATCGCGTTTGTATTTGATTCACGATTGCCCGACGTTTCGAACACTTTGCAGCATTCATGGTCACGGGCGGACTAAGGTGTCTCACGTCCAACAAGTAATCGTTATTACAGACATTTAATTATTCATTATTTATTTAGTTATTCCATCCATCCATCTAGACGCCTGTAGACATCCACTATTGAACGTAAGTCTCCCCGCGAGAATGTTACTAAGTACTGTCCTGTGCTGCATGTATTCTACGGGTCCTTGCGACTTTCAATAAGTTGGCAGTCCACCACGGTAGGGGTCGTCCTACACCTGCGCCTGATGCCGTCCTAGCCGAGGTCGCAGCCTTGACTAGGCCATACAAACACTTAAACACGTTAAATGGATAGTAGATTTGGCACCGCTAATTGGGACTGCAGTACTCTCCAAGTTTCAACGGAATAAAAGGCATTCTCATAGTCCATAAATACCACACACAGAGGCCAATTATGCTTCTCAGTTTTAGAGCTTGCACGCGAGTCGGTAATTTCATCAGAGCGTTTTATCGCCCTTCATTAAAAAAAAAACAGTATCACCACCACTTCTGGTCCACGACTAGAGAACGTCCCCGAGTATGACAGAATTAAACAGCTTCTGTGGGGGCTTTTGATATCGGCTTGCCGCCTAGCTTTAGGATCTCTGTGGTAATTCCGTCATCTCCCCTTACCTGTTTCAAAGCCCTTCTGATCATTTCTTCGATTAACATATAGGATACTCTTATATTCCAGTAATAAATTCAATTTTACATTTTTTAACTCAATTAAGCATAATTCTTTGAACAGATTTGGATGAGATTTAATCTAGAGAAAGTTAAGCACATGCTAGTGTTAGATAATTACTATTCAAAATTCTGAACTGTACTGTTGTATGTTTACCTAGGACTGGATGTCAGCCCGTCATGATGTTTATAGATGGTTGATACTACAAAACAACTTAATTAACTATGTTATCTATGTGTTAATTTACACATCTAAGTTAACAAGTTAACGCTTGAACCAATTCAGTATTAATCTGTCATTCGGTTCGTATTAATCAGTGATATTATCTTTATAGTCAGTTTCAGGTAGACTGACTTTTAAGAGTGGTAGGACCACACTGTCGACTGTTATCTGTCTACAGCCGCGCGCAGGTCCGTCCGGGGTAGTACCACGCTCTCGCAGAAAATCGACGTCTGAGTAGTAGCAATTTGTTACTGCGCTTCGTTCGGTGAGTGAGAGAGCCAGAAGCCCAACTTTCTGAGGGTGTTTGCGTGTGGAGGGTTTTGGTATCACCGAGCCTCAATGCATGCATTCACACTCCCTTCACTTTCTTCGCGGTAGGCAGCGGCCTTGTAAAGGTCCATGAGCGGCAGCAACACTTACCATCAGGTGTACTGTTAGCTCGTTTGCCACCGTCTGCAATAAAAAAAAAAGACTGAACGTATTTGCTAATGTAATTCTTAAAAGTAAAAATGATTAAATACTAAAAGATCTTAGGCCTAATAGTGTTCCACCTGATTCAGGCTAAAGGAAATGCTTTACTCAATCTTCAGCATTATCATTACAGCTCCTATACGTCCTACTGCTGGGTTCGAGCCTTCTGCCCAACAGGAGCGATATTGACTACTATACCATGCTGATCAAAAATCTTGGTTTTATACTAATGCTATATGCATATTATATCTCTTAGTACTACATCCACAGGCAAGATAGACTGGTGAATTGTATTCTCACTTCGTCGTATTCATGGTATATATGTTCCACTCTTAAACGCAGACTTAATTCATAATACTAGGGTAAATGACCACAATATCCCACGCTGGCTAGAAATGTGGGCATAGATTTTACATTGCGGTCTAACTGCCTTGGGCAGAGGCTTTTTGCAATCATTTCAGCTCAGACAAGCAATCAGGTCAGCTTTACTGACCATCATTAAAATAATGGATGACATTATTAGAAACTAATATATTATTGTTGTCTTTTACCGGGCTGTGATCTCGGAAAAAGATGAGGTGGAGCAGGTCAGGGAGGCCAGCATCTACGTTGAGTAGTTCCGCTACGGCGGTTGGAGCGACACAGACGCGAGCATTTGCTTCTGATGCCGCCTTGGTTGAAATCGCAGGGGAATATGTAAGGGTTAGTCTTCTATGTACAGTGACCCTTCTCCAACCTTTGGCATGTTAACATCCACCTATCAGTCTATCGACGTCCACTGTTGGACGTAGGTCTTCCAACGAAGGAGATTAATGCCATAATCGCCATACTTGGCAAACATAAGCAATTGCAGTTGGTGGTAGGTGAGAGCGCTGTTGCCGATGCCCCTGGTGCACCTTTGACGGGTATTTATTTACAAATAACGGGGGAGAGGGAGGTAACATTGTTTTCTTAATTAGCCACAAATATCATCTTAGCTCATATACGTCACACTGTTGGGCTCGAGCCTCCTCCACAATAAGAGAAAAATCACATAATATACTACGCTGGTCAGATTGATTGTTATAAGGTTTCAAGATTCTCTCGCATAAATGTTAAATTCATATTATATCCCCTTCGACGTTTTTTACGATTTCCATGGCAGGAAAGGAGTGATGAATTGTATTCTTAAGTACTCTATCATCACACGGAAAGCCTGCCACAATATGGTCAATAAATCACTTAAGCTATATTTTAGCAGCCCACCCACAAAAAAAAAGCTATATTTTTATTAGTATTTTTTGTTTAATCTTATTTTACAGTAATTATTACATTGCATAATATTTAGGGCGATGTATTTATATAACCAGAACAGTCATGACCTTTAAAGGTTCATTGTACTGTTTTGAATACAGAACCCTAATACAATTTGAATTGGGTTACAATTCTAGGTCGAGCAAAAAGTATTTTTGAGTTATTCCACCGTACAATAAGCTATTACGCGGGTCTAAAAAGTTACATGGGCGAATTTGGGTTTCTGTGACAACAACCGATCTTCAATGAATGATATACATTAAGTTTGAAAACCATATTATTTGCGTATGATGATGTGAATTTTATGATTTCTATATAAAATGATACACGGTCGATTACGTTGATATTATGCCCTTTGAAGATTTTTCACCTCGATATATTTTTTTTTATTGCAAACGGTGGCAAACGAGCAAACAGTACACCTGGTGGTAAGTGTTGCTGTCGCTCATGGACCTTTACAGGGTCGCTGCCTACCGCGAAAAAAGTGAAGGGAGTGTGAATGCGTGCATTAAGGATCGGTGATACCAAGGGCATCACCAAAACCCTCCACACACAAACACCCTCAGAAAGTTGGGCCTCGAATGTCGAAGTGTCGTTTTGTGCAAATCTTTTCCTAATTCAGATTGAATAATGTTTCCAAGATATTAACACATAGGCTGGTTAAGTGGAGCTATTATGTAATTTCTCAAATTGCGTACCTTGAATTGTTTGGGCCTGTAGACCAAGGGATATTGCTAAAAAATCTACAGTAGCTATTTGTGACTATTATTTTCTTAATTGTCTTTTGTGGTGTAGGAATAAGAAGACAGACCGCGCACTGCGGTAAGTCTCATACAGCTGGCCCTCCCGCTCCGCGTCGCAATGTTGCCGGCGACTGCGCGTGTAGGACCTTCGGGCGCGAATGCACGTGGCCCGGAGTGCTGCGTTAACGCACAGCGAATGTAGCCAGCCTCGGCGTTCACCCTGTTCGTCTGGGGGTTGAGGACAGCCACGAGTGAACGATGGCTGCCTCCACCAACAGGTCCCGATCCAATCGACCCACAGCCCACCGCGGCAACGTGGGCGCTCCGTCCACCATGTGAACCCTGCTGGGCTGCCGGAAGGTTCGGGAGACTTCTATCCGAATGTATCTGTGGTCGGATAGGGTCTCAACCTCCTCCTGGATGCACCAGCTCCTCACACAACACGACAACAAGTCCTCTATCGACTCGCCCTGCTGCCGCACCCACGTCTGCACCGAGCCCCTGTTCAGCAAGCAGAGGCCCCGTGCCACCGCCCACTCCTCAACCGCCCGCCCGCGATCGTCCATCTCGGGGGATTCCCACGTCATAGACTTGGCGTTGAAGTCGCCCAATACGAAGACCTGGCGCGGTGTCAGACGCTGTAACGAGGCCCCCAAGATGGTGAGTGTGGCCCCGAAATCTGCCACACTCCTGTTGGGGGAGAGATAATCTCCGTAAAGCGTAATTTCTCCCCAGTCCGCCGAGGAAGACCATGACGTGGAGGCGACGATTGCCAGAGAGCCATTAGTGCTTCCCAACCAATTGGGTCGTTACCGCACGCAATACGGCTCCACGGTTACGGCTACTCCGATCAACCACTCCGCTATGGCTTGCAGGGAAACCCCGGGCTAACCGGAACCGTAGCTAATTGCAAGTCCACACTTATAGTTATTGTATAATTGAATGAGAGCATTTTGACTATACGCAATATATGTACATAAAATACATTCATTTTAGATAACTTTTACTTCTGTTAGACTAATTAAAAAAATCTAGACTTAAAAGCCTACGTGCTACATTTATATTTGTAATGTATGTACTGGACGTAATTTGTGTCCGTTAATTATATGTTTGTAAAGTGCCCAGCAATACAAGGATTATTTTCTTAGTGCATGGTGTTGTCTTAAAATTATAAAAATTAAAATTAAATTAATTAAAATTAAATTAATTAAAGTAATTATTTGTCATAATAGGGTCAAAATCATGCTGTTTACTCAAATTATTAAAGCCTCTGCTTGCGCGTGTTGTTGCAAGTGGTAGGTCTCTGTAATGGTGGATAGAAACGACTAGATTTAAATGGTACATTAAAATTAATTTTATGTAGGAGCTCAGGATATCAATTATTATTTAATCTATCTATATGATTCTGTATTATCTTTAGTAAAAATATGTAATCAGCTATCTCACGGCGTTTTACGAGTGGTAATAAATGAAATTTTTTACAAAGTTGCAGGTATTGACTAGACTGATAACATGTACGAATTGTTCAACCCCTGCCATACTTGTTTGGAGTTTTAAGTCTTGACTACCATTCTAGCGACTGGACGCTCACGCGCTTTTAAACCCACCAGCCATCCACCTTCTCACCGAGTGGTCAAACTTGAGATTGGCATAATTTTTCTTCCCCGCGGTCCGACACCTGGCCCTGAGTTTCAGCCGAAGTCACACTTAGGGTTACGAGTGGGGGCCGTCCGGGTTTGCCACTCGGGCCGTGAAGCCCCTTTTTTATTTATTTATTTTTTTTTTTTTTTTCACGCTTTGGAAATGCATTTGCGCACTATTCCCCCGCCGGTTACAGACAGGGGAGTGTGTGTGGGACTCGCCGGCTACTGAAGTGACCGAAATACCCACTAAAACCACAGCGGCCCCTTCCGCGCTTTTACGGGGTGCCGCAGAGATCGTCTGATAACATTCTATCCCCGACACCCCAACGCTTGGCCGTCTGGCCACGTCCTGTCGTCATTCAGAGTGGTGGGTGGAGGAGCGCATAGCGGCGTCTCCTCCTCCCTGGTCGTTGCCGGCGGAGCGAGTCAGCGGACGCAAGCGCCTCGCGTGCCCGCTCCGCGGCCTCCTTCCTTGTCATAACAGCCTCACAGAAGGAGGCCATCGACGACCAACAGCTGTCGCTGCCGAGCATCTTGGAGATGATGGTCGGCAACGACAGGTCTGTTGTTGCCATGTCCGTTGACAGGACGTGGCGCTGAGGCCCCCAGGCGGGGCATACTTCCAGTGTGTGGCGCGCATCGTCGATTAGCGCGCCACACTCATGACATCCTGGGGCCTCTTCTCTTCCAATTCTGTGCAGGTACTTACCGAGGACCCCATGTCCGGTAAGCACCTGCACCATTCTGAATGTAAGGCTGCCGTGCCTTCTCCTGAGCCAGCGGTGGAGATGTGGCGCGACCGCCTCTACAGTCCCCCGCCCTGCTACGGGGGACTCCAGCTCTTCCCTTCACCGCCGGATTACTTCCCTTCGGGCCACTTCTTGGGCTCTGCCCAGTCCCCTTATGGACACTTGCTCTCCGTTGGCTCGTGCTGTGGCGCGGAACCGGTACACTTCCGCCAACACCTCCGCCACCAGTGGCCAAGGCGGGTCGCCTGCCAGCAGTGTCGCTGCAGTCCATGACACAGTACGGTAGCCCCTAATGGCCCTCACTGCCATAGCCCTCTGTGGTCGTCGCAAAAGGGCTCTGTTGCGGACGATGAGGGACTCTGACCAGATAGGAGCACCATACAGTGCCATGGAACGCAGGATGCCGACGTAGAGACGTCGGCATGTTGACCCGGGACCGCCAGTGTTTGGCAGAAGTCTTCCCAGCGCCGCGGCCGACTTGACGAGCCTAGGGACGAGCTGGGCAAAGTGTGGCCCAAAATTCCAGTTTGAATCTAGGTGCAGACCCAAATATTTTATATGGGCCTGCACCGGCACGGCAACCCCAGACACACTGATGTGTGCTCCTCGGGGGGGACCTCGACGTGGGCCATGAAAAAGGAGGGCCTCGGTTTTGTCCAGCGAGACCATCAGACCCAACATCCCAATCCGGTCTACGACGAGCGCTACTCCTTCCTCTGCCAATCGGACAGCCCCCCGGAAGTCCGCCCTCTTCACCGTGACGAGTGTGTCATCCGCGTAGCAGATGATCCCCATCCCAGGAAGGAGCTGACCCCGTAGGAGCCAGTCAAACCCGACGTTCCACAGCATCGGACCGAGAACCGAGCCCTGTGGGACGCCGCACTCCACCCGATGGCGATGTATACGCCCGTCGCCCCCCTCCCAGAGCATGTGCCTTTCCTCGAGGTAC
This sequence comes from Lymantria dispar, assembly GCA_032191425.1. NCBI lineage: Eukaryota > Metazoa > Arthropoda > Insecta > Lepidoptera > Erebidae > Lymantria > Lymantria dispar. Next base: position 23,810,147 of record CM063444.1, on the reverse strand, counting down.
GCTTCCAACAGCCTGCCAAGATACGGAGGCACTCCATGGTACCGGAGCGCCTCTTTTAACGTCTCGTGAGGGAGACTGTTGAAAGCGTTTTTAATATCGAACGAGACTGCCAGGAGGACTTCCTTTTTGGCCACTGCTTCGGTGGCCAGGGACTTCAGAGCGGCCAGCGCGTCAATTGTTGACCGACCGCTCCTGAATCCGTATTGTCTCTCTGACAGTCCCGGCCCAATTTCCTCGAGGTGCTGGACGAGACGGTCTGCGAGCACCTTCTCGAATGATTTAGCCATCTCATCCAGTAGCACCAGTGGTCTATATGCGGAAGAGGAGTCAGCTGGGCGACCCTCCTTCCGCAGTAGACACAACCGTCCACACTTCCATTGCTCCGGAAACTGCCCGGACCTCAAACACGTATTGAGCAGTTCCCGGCGTTCATCCTTGAGGTATTCCACGGCGATGCCGAGTACGAGTCCCGGGACCCCGTCCGGACCAGGCATCTTCCTTTTACCACGAAGTCGGGAGAGAGCCACTTCCATTTCTTGGTCGGTAATGGGTGAAATAGGGGTTTCCACCTCCACCGTCGACCAAGAAGCCATGCTGGGGGGTACGTGCCCTACAGAACGCGGAAACAGTTCCCCCATTAGCCTCGACAGGAGACCCGAGTCCATTGATTCAATGATGGGGGCGCCACAGGCACGGAGCTTGTTCCGCGCCCGTTGGTATGGGCGCCCCCACGGATCCCTGTCAAGGCCCGCAAGGAGTTCTTCACGGGCCCTCTCCTTCGCCTGGCTGATGGCCAGCTGCAGTATCTTATTCCTTGTCTTGTATTCTGTTCGCAGCTGACCCTCAAGGACGTCATCCCGGTTGATCCTCTGACGGCATTGGACGTAGGCACGCCGCGACCTGTTGGAGGCCACCCGCAGATTAGCAATCTCGGGTGACCGCCAGTACACCTGGCGACGCGGTGGCATCCGCCGAGCTCTGGGCGTCGCCGCATCACACACTGCCTCAAGGGCGTTCCTTATTCGACCTGCGAGCCCCTCCACATCTGTGGGTAGCTATCCTGCTATACCCCAGCGCTGTACTATGACGGACTCCCGGACCATTTCCAGATCAAGTTGGCCAATGGCCCATTTCGGAAGTCCACCTCTTCTTCCGCGCCGGGGCCCTAGTGGTCCTCGAGGGGTGGAGATCTCGAACCGTATATATCGGTGGTCCGAAAGAGTCTCCACTCCTTCTTCAACTCTCCAGCCATTCACCTTACGGGCGACACCGGGGCTGGCAAACGATAGGTCCACCACAGACCCACCCCGATGTCGCACGCAAGTGTGGACCCTCCCTTTATTAAGAAGGGACAGACCGGAGAGCAAGGACCACTGCTCAACAGCCGTACCCCTGGCGTTTGTGGTAGGGTTCCCCCAAGCGCGAGACTTCGCATTAAAGTGGCCGAGAACTACAATTCTTCTCGGCGACTGACGACGAACCGCGGCACTGACACAGTCCAAAAATAATTTAAACTCTGCCAGGCCGCGGTTGGGAGAGAAATAAACGCCAATAATGGCGAAATCACGCCACCCCACCACAACATATCCATTGCCCCTCTCGAGAGAAGAGAAGGGAGGGCCGGCACATCCTCTTGTCAGGACAGCTACATCTTCCCTAAGATCCCCCACCCAATTGGATGATTGGGGAATAAAGTAGGGCTCGCTGGCCACAGTAACATCGGTATTCCACTCCGCCATGGACTGCAGCAGCAGGTCCTGAGCCCCGGCGGAGTGGTTCAAATTCGCCTGGAGGATGCGAAATGTGTCTCCCATTAGGTGGACATTTCGAGCTCCTCCTGGGCTCTGCGGCTACTGCTTAATGTAGTGGCCTGAGGTCCTTGGCCACCTTGCCTTTCGATGAGGGGGCTTTGCAAAGCCTACCCCCCATTGTGTGCTCTGCTGGCAGCCAGCAGCGGCGCAAACCGCACAATGCGGCATGGCCACACATGCAGCCGACTTGTGTCCACTGCTGCCGCACCGAAAACAAAGTCCGGAGCGGTTTACAGTAGACGGGCATAGCGGAGCCGTATGCCCTAGTTCCAGGCACCGGTAGCACCTCAGTGGAAGGTTCTCCAGCACCTGAAAGCCAGCCGAGCTCCAGCCAACCAGAAGCCTTCCTGCATCAGCGAGCATTTTAGCGGCGGCGACGGGGCAACGCACCTTCACCATGCCCATACCACGCGGTCCGCGTTGGATTTGTCCAACTTGAACATCCGCGGCGTCACAGCTACATGTACGGACTACAGCCGCTCGCACTTTCTCTTCGGTAGCGGAGTCATCCATCCCGGTTACCCGAATATCAGCACGTTTGACAGGTCGGATGACATCCGCCATACCCGTCAATGCCGTACGCAAATTGATCGCCAGCTGATCAGCAACTTCCAGGGCCGTGAAGCCCCTGTCTCAGACGACGAAGTGCCAATGTGACACATTCGTCCCGCTGACCCTGGGGCAAATCCGCCGTGCGCTCCGAGCACAGAGTCGCACGTGGAGACCCCTGCCTGCCGAAATCTCTGCTGTCCACAGATGTTGTCCAGGGCGCACCATGTGTTTCGACGACGCACCCCAAATTTGTGCAGCCTGAGAGTAACTTCAATTACTTCATATTGTTTTAATATGAACCCATTTCCATATGACACCAATTTAGGGTCATATGGCTTTAATGTTATGTGGCGAAGGATAAAATTATGTGTATTTGATAACTACCTATGCAGTTTCTAAAAACCATAACCATGTTTTTATAATGACTCTCGTGACCTATTCTCGGCTACATCTAATTTAAATTAGGAGAGGAATATTTACGTTGATGTGAATAAAATTGGGTAAAACATATTTGCGCCAAATATCATCTCGTAGATTGGATACGAAAATTACGTTTTCAAATTATACAGGTGTGAATTTATATAATTATTCAATATAAGAAAATTCACAATATCCCAAAATTTATTCTACACAAAAGTTTATCTTTTTTTAATAAGAGCTCCTCGCTCTCTTATCTAATGGTTTTATTTGCCTTGCTTATTATACGAGAAAGGGAGGATAGGACTCATTTAGCACTGGTTTTGCGATATCTTCTTTATAAGGCCCTGGCGGAACTTTACTTTTAACGGGCTTTGCAGAGTTCTAGGAGACTTGCGTAGCGTCGCGTGTATCGAACGAGTTTTAATCGAACCGTTTTAATGACATGAAGGGGGCACAAAGAATTTTAAATGAGGGTTAAAGAAAATATTAAGATAAAATACATAGATTTACCATCGCAAAATTAAAATTTGGTGCAGATCCGTATCATGTGATCTACTATTGTGTATTATTATTGTGTATTACTATTGTGTATGTGTATTACATACTAGTAAAAAAAAACTATGAAGTTACATAATTCTATTACTGAAAGCATTCCCAAATTATAGACCGTGGTTTAATGAACCATTTCTAAATCTGTACTGGATGCTATTAGTTGTAAGACAGAAAAAACCTCTTAGAAATTAAGAAATAATATCACATAACACATAACAAGTAATGAGAAAAATTTGAGACGAGAATAGAGTAAGTCAGCAATCATTACTTTCCCGTGGGAGTTATAATGCAGAATTCTCTCGGGGAATTTATAATACTATCCCCAATCCGTTTGCCAGAGGTAGTGGTTAAAGTCGTAGTGATTAATTGTCTTTGGCGAGGCCTAGTGAGCCCTGGGGAGTTCGATAATGGACATCAACAGGCTGAAAGATTGACGGAATATATTGGGATAATATTATGAACAAGATGATTATATTATGAACAACATTTTTAGAGTTGTTTACCAAATTCTAGACATCAATTTACGAAGCAAATATATTTTAATATGAATACAATAGTCTGCAAGCTTATTAAAAAAGTTTTTCAATAAATTTATTCTTATAACAAAACAAATAAATGAATATGAAATCTGACTAAAATAAATGGATTACCTAATCTAAAATTAATTGACAGACTTCTTTTTGGGTATTGCCCACAATTATCGGATTTAATAGGAATTCCATGAATAAATATTAATTTCCTTTTTTCACGCGAATTTGACTCAATTGTCGCCTAATTAAAAAGCTTTTAACTTACAATGTTTGAATGGTCTTTGGTATGGTTTTCATGAGCACTATACCCTTAGGTGATATTTAAGTATTCTGACGATGATGAGGACAGAAGGTAGCCCTAGGAATGCAGCAAAATTATATCATTGTTATTCTATTTTCTTTAAGAGGTTTGTTTAAAAAGTAGAAATTTGCTAAATTAGTAACATCACGCTAAATGTAATACGGCGTTCGCTCTGAGATGGCGTACCTAATACGTCGTCGGTTCTACTCTTTTAAGTGTGTTAAATTAAAAGACTGGATGAGTAGAAGACGATAAAGATAACTCGTATAGAATTTTATATGGCCTCCATTCTCAGATAGGGAATTACATTTTCTTTTCAACCCCTTCAATTCGAATACTTAAAGGAAAGGATTGAAGAGTATATAACGATACATGTGTAACGATTTCTTAGTAAAATCAAGCAATAAACGCGTCCAGAGTATGATAGGTGGTAGATGGTGGCAAATGACATCCAGATGAGATGTCCAGTTTAAGAATGAAAGTAAAAATCTTGACCATTTATTGCAATATAAAAAAAAACACTCGACTACATACAAAGTAGAATTAGGCTCAACTTATGCCTGGGAATACAAGCGCACTCCAGGTGGATTCTCAGAGACGCAAGGTTAAGTTGGTGGTAGTAATACGTTCCAACATTTGGAAGATTGTTTTCTAAAGTTTAATGACTTTATAAAGATTTAGAAACAAAAAAATTAAATAATTATGATTACTAAAGCAGTTATTTCCCTACTTTATAATACTTAAAACTTAACAAGCTTTTACGTTAAAAATTACAAAAAATATTTGTTTACAAGGAACAGTGGGAGAAAAAGATATAGATAATATCAATTGAAAACATAATAGTCCATTGAAATGCTCTAAAAAACGCAACCCCAAATATAACTTTTCAATGGACTATAAGAGAAAGCTCGTCTGAAAAAACTAAATATATCACGAGCTAGTTCTATGTATTAAGTAGTATGAATTACATTTCAACAAAGTACTTATTACAAGTCAAGAGATAAATTTTATATCCGAGTTTTTTAATCTCATAAAAGATAGTTTTTTTAAGTCGGCGCACTCCTCGCCCGACTCCATCTGGGGCGACAGAGGGCCGTAAGCACGCACATTCATAATCCATCCGTATATCACGTCGCCTTCGTCGTTGGGCCGACCACCGGTGCAGAGTTCCTTGACTTCAGTGGTCGACCCGATGGAATACCCCGAGGGAGTAGACTTCCCCTACCGGGACGCCGCCGCCGATCGCTGTCGCAAAATAAAAAAAAAGTATCACAAGAAATGTTTCAACCTTTATTGAACGTTGCCGAATGTAAGAGTAATCCCAAACACTTTCAATTGATTTCATCCTTTTTTATTAAAACCACGTTTCTACATTATTTGGATTTCCCTTTGATTTATCTTATTCTATTGCAATTTAGAATTCAAAGTATAATGTTTATTCTAAAATAATTATATAAATTTTTCGTGTGACGACGGAGTAAGAATACAATTCACCATTCTCTATCTTGCCCGTATAAATCGGATGTCGTAAAAGATGACTAAGGGGGTATAATATGCACATAGGATCTGTGTAAGAGAAGGAAAACTCGATATGAAACCCTATACCAATATGTCTGATTAACATGGTATAGTAGGTCAAATTCCCTCCCACTATGGAGGAGGCCGACTCTAACAGTGACACGTATGTGGGCTGCGATGATGATGAATTACATCTGATGTTTACGTGAGTATTACACGTGTAAAATTCAATTATTTTCATATAAAACTGCTTTTAATAGTAACTCCCACCGTATTATGAATGCAAGTGTTCAGAACGCCATGAAACCAAAAATCCAATACAACCTGAAAAAATATAATAATTTTGTTGAATATATTATATCCTATAGTCGTCTTTTACGACATCCCCAGGGAAGATAGGGAGTGGTGAATTGTATTCTTACTCCGTCACCACACGTAAAGTTGTGGTATCCGACTATTAGTCACAAAATGTTATAATTTTTTTAATTTAATTTATAGCAAATTTAAGTGAACATTTTCACATACACATACAAAAAGAATGCAAGAGTAAAAGAAAAATAATAATTATTAAACGCTAAATTTACTATTCAATTTAATATGATAGTATTAGATTGAATAGTTGTTAAATCCGTAACTTACAATTTGCCGGAAGGTTTCACTCAATTAACTGACGACATACGAATTCAGATATTTGCCTTTATAATTTTGGCTTAATTGTATCAATGTTACTTTTGTGTAATCTGGGGTAAGATAAAACTTGAAATATAACTTGAAGGAAACAAGTTTAATGTTAAATCCTTCTTGTTTTAAACGAATATTCCGAGGGTAAATGGTATCGTGTAAATTGAAATTTATGTGCAATGTGTTGTGAATTCTTTTTAGGTTTATTCGTCAAAAGTTCTCATTGGAAATAGTTATTTTTCAAATTGTCATGATTAAAAGTACTAAATTTATATTTATTAGAGCAATATGGTGCCTGTGTGGTGTAAGAATACAATTCATCACCCCTATTTCTTGCTCGTGGATATCGTAAAAAACAATTAAGGGATTGTAACATGCAGATATCATTTATGCAAGAGAGGAAAAACTCGAAATAAAACCCTATACCAACACGTCTGACTAGCGTGGCATAGTAGCTCAATTTCTCTCCCATCGTAATGGAGCTTCGAGCCCAGCCGTGAGACGAATATAATCTGTGATGATGTTGAGAAGGATGTAAAATAAATTATTTTATTTGTGTTATGAAAAATCGAAAGAGTGTAAATACACAAACTTGGGTAGTAAAACTTAAGCTGGCGACTGACCTGTTTCATTTCGTCGTAACGTAACGTTACGTTACGACTAAATGTTATAGGTCAGTATAGCGAACCGATCCGCTTGCTGCGAGCGCCGCGTGCTCCACCCGGTTGTCGGTATTTTCTCAAATCCCTTTGAGTGTTACGTTAGGCCTTAATTTTAGGTCAGTACAGCGCCTAGCGTCGTTGTCCGCGCATATCTCAATTGGGTATCACAGTTTTGAAGTGTTATTGACGAGCGTTAAAGATGCAATGGGACCAGGATAAAACTCTGTTTCTCATTAAAAATATAAAGAATATTTTATGGGACCTCTCTCATGCACAACCATTCGTTATATTTCTGTTTTTGTACAAGTTTGAAATCCAATAACGTTTCTTTTTTTCTTCATCTGGAGTAAGGAAGAATTTAGTAAAATCACAGATCCTAGAAACATGTCTTCGTTATCTGACGTTTTGATTAGCAAAAGACGGAGCGCAATCGAGCATAGTGCTCGTCACGAGCTAGAGGAACAGGTCAGTCAGGTAATGCCGTAACGTAACACGCTCGCCTCGAATGTACGTTACGGCCAAATGCTCATGTCAGTCGCCAGCTTTAGAAAGCAGTTTTTTTTTAATCCATTCAATTATCTCATAATATAAGAAAAAGAGTATAGTTTACTGTTTTCATTAATGTTCATTTTATCGAGTTATGATTAAATTTTGAACGATTTCCAAGCGTATAACCACTTTAAAACAGCATGTCAAAGCGCTTAATACCGGTGGGTTAAAGTTTTGATTGGTCTCGGGTGTTAGAGAAGCGCGGTCACTGTTTAAAGTCTAGAGGTAAGTGGGCCACGAGACTTTAATTGCAACCACTTGGTTTATAGTGTTCTATAAAATTACATAAGTGCACCATGGGGATGCAGGGACTCGTGGCAGTTATTAGAAATGCTGTTAAAAATGTTATTAGAAATGCTTTGTGAATACCTCTCATGGTAATTTAATATTCGGGCCGACCATTGAAGTCAAAGAACTTAGCACCGGTGGTCGGCCCAACGATGAAGGCCACGTGCCACATGGGTGGGTTACTGAGCTGCGCGCCGTCCCTTCGTCGCCGAGCGGCGATTGCCCTGACCGTAGTCCACCCAAAAAAAAAAAGCTGATTTAATATCTACTTTGTATATGTATGGGTGTTAGTTCTACCTTTTTTTTTGGCAGTCTATGGCGTGTCCGCTCGCTGTCCGTCCCGTCCAGGGTGACGAGAGGATTCCCCCGCCCTCTCCTCCTTCCCCTTCGCCATTGGGCCGACCATTGGTACCGAATCCTTGTCGTCCGTGGCCAGCCCGGCGGTATACCCTTTCGGGTACCATTCCCCCGACGGCCCCCGGGGCGTCGCCCTCACGCGGTCAGCCTCTCTTCGAGTGACGGATTATTCCCCGGTCCAGTCATCCGCAGCCTCAACTAGGGCGGCATCAGGCGCTTTGTATAGTAAAGTCAATTTCCCTCCTACTGCGAAGAAGGCTCGAGTGCAGCAGTAGGACGTATATGAGCCGAGATGATGATGATGACGATGATGATGTATGGATGAAATGTTTTAACTCTATTCGTGTTTTGGGGTATAATGGTATATGGCTATGAAACAAGAGTATGTATTACCAGTCTATTTCAAGACGGGCTCAAGTAAAATATACAAGGACAAGAAGTAAAATATATCGTTATTGCTTTATTTCTTGAGTTCAGTATGAGTTTTTAGCCGTTGTGCCTATAAAAGTACAGCGTATAATGGGATACTGCACGCTGGTTACTTACGAACCAACTAGCAAGCGAAGCTGAGCGAGAGAAAACGGGATCTGTGATCCTCAGATGCAAGGTAATTTTTAATATATTTCCATCAGCTTTTCGACGTCCATTGTTGAATATAGGTTTCTCTACAAAGAAAATTATCTAATTGCTACGATCAGCAGGCGATATCAGTAGATGGTATAAATGTATCAAAAGAATGTGACTGTCCTCTCTACTGATGTTTCTTTAGTCATTACGATTCCTTCGGGAAAGTAAAAGTTTGAGAAACATATTACTATTATATTGTCTGCCTGAGAATAGTTCTTTCTTTAATAAAAAAAAACACTTTTTTGCTGCCACTACGTTTTCTTTTATGACAGAAATCAAATGCCGTTTATTTCTTTATCCATCTCTTGAAATTATTCGACCGCGATCCAATTCGATACAAAGCCTGTGAATGGCGTTTATCCTTAAGTGCTCTTTAAAAAGTAACAAAATAATTGAAAAATCTTGAAACATTTTAAGCGATCTTTGATAATCACAAACATGAATTGCGTAGATTTATTCTGGATTAATAATATACTTGCTTTTTAAACTTCGACGAAAGAAAGGGTCCTTGAAGTGTATTCGTGTGACTGTATATTAGTGTATAGGTGACATCATAGCTCCTAAACGAATGGACCGGTTAGGATGCGGCTTTATTGTTTGAAAGTTGAATGATCGAGATGGTTATAATTTATAATGATGTATGTAAATTTATAATAATGGGTAAGAATACAATTACACACCTCCTCTCTTGCTAGTGTCGTAAAATACAACTAAGGGATATATGCAAGAAACATCGATGCAAGAGGAAGAAAACTTTATATAAAACCGTATTCCAATACATCTGACCAGCGTGGAATAGTAGGTGAATTCGCCTCCTATTGTGAAGGAGGCCCGAGCCCAACAGGGGGGCTTATATAGGCTAAGATAAATGAATATCTTTTCAGGCATTACAGAGTCATCAGCTTTTTGTTAGCTACCACAAAAATGATAGGCTTGTAATGGGTATTTACTTTAATATAAACTTAATATTTAAACATAATGGTACTATTGAGCTACTCTGATGTTCAAGTGTAGAGATGTAATTCTGAATAGCCTATTAGTAAACCAATAAAGTCCGTGTGGTGACGGAATAAGAATACAATACACCACTATCTTACCTTAGGTATCGTAAAAGATGCCGCGCGCCGCCCCTCGGTCGCCCCGGACGGAGCCGGGCGGTGGGTGCTTCGACCATGGCCCAGCCCCAAAAAAAGGGTATTGTAAAAGACGACGTAATACGATGACGACGACTAAGGGATAAAATGCAAGAGAAGGAAAACTCAAAATAAAACCGTACCTATACCAAACTGTCTGACTGGTATGGCATGGTAAGGACAATTTCCCTTCTATTATGGAGGACACTCGAGCCTAGCAGTGGGACGTATATGAGCTGAGATGGTGATGATGATGATGAAACCCATCAAGTTTAACCTGGTCTCTTAACTAATTTTGTTCATTCCTCCTCCGCTTATCAGGAGGAATGAACAAAATTAGTTAAAGTAAATTAGTAGATGTAATACTTTCTTTTAAGAGTTTTTTCAATGTTGGGTTACTTAATTTTTTTTATAAATTTTATTGATATTTATTTAGGATTTTTCACATAAACATCTTCTACGCGGTCTACATATAATCATTATCATCTCTGCTCATAAACGTCCCACTGTAGGGCTCGAGCCTCCTCCACAATAGGAAGGAAATCGTTCTTACTCTACCATACTGGTCAGACAGGTTGGTGCAGGGTTTTATTTTATCCTTTTTCATTTCCACAGGCAAGATAGGGTGAATTGTATTCTTACTCCGTCACCACACGGAAATGCATATAATAAGTATACAAAATTTCAACTCAGTCTCATGAACGATGTGTGATTGTATAATAAACTATACATATAAGAAGGTCACTTTAGAGTAGAATGAACAATTAGCCAGTATTGGCAAAACAATTTTAAAATAAACTTAAAATTGCTCGACACTGTTAAATTATTCTTACTGCTTGAAAAGGTATGTCAAAGTTCGAAATTAATTCGCGCGAAAAGTGTTATTTTTAATTAAAATTATGGAAGTTAAATTAATTGCGGCATCCTTCATAATATGGATGAGGAATGGAATTGCGTGCGTCTTATGGTTGATGTTTGAGTCCGCTAAATTATAAGTCGTAAAATATTTTTTTAACAAAAAACTAACTTCCAATTGCTACTACATTATTTAATTCACCATAAACTATTTGCTGTTCGATTTTAAGATCCTCTAGTATACATCAAAGTTAAAGGTCAAATACCAATAGAATTAAAATAAGATCACACTTGAAGGAAGGATAGATGGAAGCCCAGAATCATCTAAATTGCTTCATAAGAGATGATCCCCGCTTATGTTTCGGCGACATCAAGGCTATAACCAAGCTACTCCCTACCATAATGATCCAACACTTCGAAGTGAGCGTAGGTTCCTTACTTTTTGTTACCTGCCAGGCACTGCGGCCTGTTTTAAAAATAATTCGTCAAGCAGCTCCCACCACACCACAAGTTATAATCGATACGACACGTCCTAGAAAATTTTCCCATTTAAAATTTTATTATCTCAATTTTCATTGCGTAAACTGTTTCATCTTCGTAAATAAATAAAAGATGCTTGGTAGGAAGAACATAACTTATATCTCAACACAGATATGATATACATTCGATTGAAATTAAAAATATATTCCTAAACATACATCGCGATCGCATACATTTCATACACGAAAAAAAAAACTATAACTTCATTGGCCGTGAAATTATCTAATTTCTAATAATATACTTGTACTAGAATTTGCACCGTTTTTTTTTTTTTGGGGGCGAGTTGCGGCCGGCGCCCTCCTCGCACCACTCCGTCCGGGGCGACAGAGGGGCGTAAGCACGCACACCCGCAACCCACCCACGATGTACGTCGCCTTCGTCGTTGGGCCGACCACCGGAGCAGGGTTACTTGTCATCAGTGGTCGGCCCGACGGAATACCCCCTATTTGGGGTACTAAAAGTAAGGGTGATTTTGTGTTTATTGAATAACTCTTTTGTTTTCAATTTTCTTTATTATTTATTTATTTATTCAATTTATTATTTATTATTTATTTATTCAATTTTCTTTATTATATTTAGTTTATTGAATAACTCTTTTGTTTTCAACTTTCTTTTCGGGTGTGAATCGAGAAATATCGATCCTACGGAAAAAATGATGAGAACAAAAATTGTAGGAAATTTAATTCTGAACAACTTTGGTAATGACTATTTTTCGTGTTAAATTGAAAATAAACGAGTTATTTAAAAAATATAAAACCACCCTTAAAATCAAGATGGCAGAAAACGCAAGATCGCTGGGTATTCGAAAACCGAAATGTAGACTCCCAGTGACCCCCCCCCCCTAACGAATTCCGAAGGAATAATTCTACTTATAATTTTTCCTGGGTCCAATCAACAATTCGACAGAGCCGGTTAGCGGTTTTTTTGAATAAAATCAAATTGAGTTTTCAAGAATGTGTCAAAATAAAGTTCTATTTAAATCAACAAACTAAGGAGTATTGATATCAACTTGGAAGCAAATCATCCCCAAAATAACTTTCTACTCCTTTTTTACTCTGTTAGGAGATGAATTTCAGTTAAACACGAAGCATGTCTTATATCAATTCTGTTAAAGAATGTTAATGCAAAATTTGAAATAGATTGGACAATGTCCCACACATACTTTGCCGCAATTTTTCAACCCCCTTAGAGGTATAATTTAAAAAAATCCTTTCTTATGAGACTTTGTGCATTAGCACAAAGTAGGCATTAGCATTATTAACATAGGCATTAGCCTATGTCGTACGAAGCCCAGCTGAGGTCGAACTTGTGGGTGATTGTGTTCTGACCTTAAGATTGGACCCTCTCCGATAATTCGCGATAAGTTTGGTCACACTCGTGATGGTGATTCGATAAATTGCGCTGCCGCTTAGAGTGGCCCAATATAAGACAAATGATTTACTATTGTAACTGTCCATCCGTCAGAACATCAAACACTATTAATTCGGTTCTACTCATGGTCGAGGCCCATATAAAACATTTGGACCTAGAACTCGATGGGCGATAGTGCTATCGAGAGCATTTTTAAGGAATTGCTCCCCGGCTCGTTGACCCGATGTTGACGGCCGTACGCGAGACTGGTTCTATCAATGGCCCTGTGGCTAGTGATTTTATTTCTCTTTTATAGGAGACTCTAAGCAGGTCCTTCGGGACAACCTATGTGGGTCAGTTCTGACCACTCGTCTTAGAACTTTTTCTGGAATTCATATAAAGGCATGACGTTTAAGGCTACTCGCGGATACAGGACCATTTATATTTGTATTTTACATGTTTTTTTAACATGGAATAATTCGTATACTGATTAATTAAAATGTCCTAGTACTTACCATTTCAAATTTGTTACGCTACGTCCCGTTCTGGTGTTCTACGCATGTTCTAAAAGTGCCTGACCTCTCTAAAGCTTAGAAACCTTCGAATACCGTGCTGATGTAGTACGCTGACTTTCGAGACATTCCAATTTTATAGCGTATCCACATTATACCAAGCTTTTATGTTTTTTTATGGTAAGAGAAACTGCTGCACATGGACCTTTGCAATACCAGGGGCACAGCTAGGCCGCTGCCTACCGTGAAGGAAATACTCTTCTTAAACCTCGTTTAAAGAAGGACATGTCATAGCACTCGGGAAACACAGCAGCAGGTAGTTCATTCCAGAGCTTGCACGTACGTGGGAGAAATGATCGCTGGAAACGTACAGTTGAAGACCATAACGTTTCCAGGCGAAATGGATGAACCCTGCTACGATGTCGAGTGGTACGTTGGTAGAATGGTGACGGTGGTACCAAGTCAAACAGTTCCTCGGAGCACTCCCCGTGAAAGAGTCGGTAGAGTACACAGAGTGACCCAAAGTCTCTCCGCTGCTCCAGCGACTCCAATCTGTCCGTAAGATTGGGATCCCCGACGATTCGAACAGCCCGTCTTTGCAGGGAGTCAAGTGGGTCTAGCTGATATTTGGGCGCACCTGCCCAGAGATGAGAGCAGTACTCCACATGAGGACGAACTTGTGCTTTGTATAGCACAAGACGCTGTCTCGGTGTGAAGTACCGCCTGGTTCTGTTCAGGACACCCAACTTTTTGCTTGCCAATTTGGCTTTGTCCTCCAAATGACTCCCAAACTGGACTTTGCTCGGTATTTTGACGCCGAGAATCCCAAAACTCTCAGAAATTGGGAGAGTTACTCCTTGGAACTGTGGCGCCATGACAAACGGGTCCTTCTTTGTAGTGAACGTGCAAACTTGTGTCTTTGTGGGGTTGAACTGGACTAGGTTCCGTTCAGTCCGCCCCAGAGAGCGTTCGACTTCAGACACAAGTTGAACCCTTCTTTCCTGAGTACTGCGAGGGATATTCCGTTGCTCAGTGTACCGCTCATCACCCGTGCTGTCATCCGCATAGCAACGCATACTCTCGATAGAGAGCATGTCATTGATATGCAGGATAAACAACGTCGGGGAGAGCACCGAGCCTTGTGGTACACCAGCATTAATGGTCATGGTATCGGAGCAGGAGCCATCTACGACGACTTTTATACTCCGACCATCCAAAAAGCTGGCAATCCAATTACAGAGTCCCTCGGGGATTCCGTATGATGGTAGCTTCGATAGAAGTGCCCTGTGCTAGACGCTATCGAACGCCTTTGCGATATCTAGGCTGAACGCCAGCGCCTCACCCTTGCCCTCCAAGGCCTCTGTCCGACCATGACGAAAGCCGTATTGGCGATCACTGATAAGCTGGCGATCCTCAAGGTACTGCAGAAGCTGGCGGTTTATAACCTTCTCCATTATCTTGGAGAGCAAGGATGTTATCGCAATTGGCCTGTAATTCGATGGGTCAGACCGGTCTCCCTTTTTAGGGATCGGGTGGACATGGGCTACCTTCCACGAAGACGGAACCCTATTAGTAGCGTAGGAAAGTCGGTATAGGCGCGTGAGGATGGGAGTCAATTCAGGGGCGCACGTCTTTAGTACCACTGCAGGGATGCCATCCGGTCCACTCGACTTATGGACGTCTAAAAGCCGCAGCTCCCGCCTAACCGCTCGCTGCGTGATGCGGATTTCGGGCAGTGAGCTTTCACACCGTGGGATGGTAGGTGGTGTGGCAGCTCCGGCATCCAAAGTCGAGTTAAGGCAAAGAATTGACCTAGAAGATCGGCCTTCTCCTTTGCGCTGTGGGCCAGACTACCATCGTGTTTCTGCAGTGATGGGAGATTGGGCTGGCAGAAGTTGCCTTGGGCAGCCTTGGCGAGCGACCAGAATGCACGACTCCCAGCGGGATAGCTTTGCAATCGCTCGCCAATTCTGGCAACATGTTCCGCCTTGGCTCTGGCAATAGCCTTCTTACTAGATCTAGAAGCGGCGTTAAATTTCCGCTTCACCTCTTTGGCATTCGGGTCCTGGCATTTTTTGGCCCTATTCCAGGCCCGATATGCGGACTGTTTCTGGCATGCAGCCGTCCTGCAGGTTTTGTTAAACCAGGGTCGGCTGCGGCCATCGACGGGTATTTTGGTGTTGGGGATGAATAATTCCATCCCCGTAATAACCGTTTCGGTAACGCAGTCCGCACAGATGCCAGGGTCCCCAGAGGCGAAGCAAAGCCGCTTCCATGGGTAGGATGCGTAAAACTCGCGGAGTCCATCCCAATCTGCTGACTTATATTGCCAGACTCTGCGAGTCCCAGTCGCCTTAGAACGACTAGGCCTTACAACAGGGGCACTGCTACGAACCAAGCAGTGGTTAGAAGATCCAAGAGGGGCTTCAACCACTACCTGATATCCGTGCTGGTGTGTAGTCAGCAGAAGATCCAGTAAAGAAGACTCATGGCTCTCAATATCTGGGATACGGGTGGGCTGTGTCACCAGTTGTGAGAGACCATAGGCCGAGACCATATTGAAGAGATGTCGACCCTGGAGGTCAGTGGTTCGGGACCCCAGCCACTCTTTATGATGAGCGTTGAAGTCTCCAAGAACCACCACCTCCGCTGATGGATACTGCTCCAATATTTCGTCAATCCCCCATTGGACGTTCTCAAATAATTGAATTGACCCCAGAACACTGCCATGGGACCTGTAGAGGCATGCGTAGATGCGGGTAAGGCCTCCATAGTCTACGCGTAGCCACAGGATTGACAAGTCACCATGTTCGAGGGCCCGAAGGTGGCGACAGCAGATATCACCTCGGATGAATACGCACACCCCGGCTTTACGACGGAAGGTATGCTCCAACTCGTAGCCGGGGTAATTTAGGTACGAAATGTCATCCGGAGCACCTATCTGCGTCTCCGTTAAAAAGAGTAAGGCAGGCCGCGCCGTCTCGAGGTGATGGTGGACGGCGTCGAGATTGCTATGTAGACCCCTGATATTGCAAAAATCCACATCAAATGTGGATAAGGGGACCGCCGTAGAAAACGTTCTCTTTTTATTTTTCTTGGCCATAAGTTATTGTTTAAGAAGAGGAGGAAGGGAGTGTGAATGTGTACAACGGAGTTCGGTGATACCAAAAAAAAAAATGGGCGGGGCATAAGTGCATGGTCGAGGAGTGAGTTTTGTGAGGAGCTGACACGATGCACGGAAGGGCCCCCGATGCCCCCCCGTGCGTAGCCGCCGAGGTCCACTCCGGTTTCCCACACCGGCACGACGACTACCCAACGGGATTTTCACCGGTTGGTGGGACAGCCTCCCAGGGAGGATGATCCTGGGTTCGGGTCCCCTGCTGACCGGCAGGTGGCCGGCGGTGACCATTCCCATCGGGTCTCCCTGTACACCATGCCAGCTCCTCACGCTCAATACCCCGACCAAGACCTCACCACCGCAGGTTTCAGGCCTCACCAAAACCCGCCGCACACAAACACACCCAGAAAGTTGGGCTCCCGGCTCTCTCGCTCACCGAACGAAGTGCAGCAGCAAGTTGCTACTACTCAAACGTCGATCTTCTGCGAGAGTGTGGTACTGCCCCGGACGGACCGGCCCGCGACTGCAGACAAAAGACTGTCTACAGTGAGGTCCTACCACCAAAATGTGAGTTCAACCTTTTTAGGGTACCGTACACAAAAGGTAAACGGGAGCCTATAACTAAGACTTCGCTGTCCGTCCATTCGTCCGTCTGTCTGTCACCAGGCTGATGTATTTCTGTTGCCGCTATAACGACAACTACTAAAAAACGATAAAATAAAAGTTAAAGGGGCTCTCATACAATAAATGTGGTTTTTTTTTGCAGTTTTTTGCTCGATATCGATAACAGGTAGGCGCTTGAAGTATTCACAGAATATTTCGTTTTATATTTACTTTAGAAATAAATAATTAAAATAAATAAAAAAAACGAATATAAAAATATTTAAGAGCGGTTTCTATTCAACAAACACGATTTCTTTACTGTTTTCATAGATAATGGTACAGAACCATACGTGCGCGACTCCGACTCACACTTAGCCGATTTTTTGAATAAAATCGAATTGAGTTTTCAAACATGTGTCAAAATAAAATGTTATTTAAATCAAAAACGAACGACGAAGGGTCGGCACGCTGCTGACCGTATATAACCATAACCCACCGTATCTCCTCTCTTGCGCTATTGGGCCAACCACCGATACCGCGTTCCTTGTCATCCGTGGGCGGCTCGGCGGGATACCCTGTGGGGTACCTTGCCCTTCGATTGTCCGTCCCTCCCGGGACGTCGGTCGCTCTCACGCGCTCAGCCTCTCTGCGGGTGAAGGATTATTCCTCGGTCGAGTCACCAGTGGCGTCGGCCAGGGCGCCATCAAGGGCAGTCGCCGGCGGCGTCGTGTAACCATACAGGAGTTCCTCACGCGCACGCTCCGCCGCCTCCTGCTGTGAGATAACTGCCTCACAGAAGGTGGCGACCGCGTCCCAGTTCCTGATGCTGTCGAGCATCGCCTTAGCGATGCATGCATATTACTAATGCTGGCTACCCCTCATCATCATCATCTTGCTCTTATCCCAATTACTTGGGGTCGACGCAATATGTCATCTGTTTTTCATATTGCAAAAAGTTTCGGCAATGACTTTTATGACCGGCCGCCTGCCTGACGTCAACCCTCCTTGGGAATGTAATCGTTGACCCAAATGGTACCAGATGGAGTTGGTCCGGGTCAATCTAGGGCTCTTAGTCGTCTTTTACGACACCCACGAGCAAAGCAAGGGTTGGTAGTATTCGAAGCCGCTACCACACAGCAATGCTGGCTACCCCTACGAGATAGATAAAAATATTGTACTACGGTTTTGTATATCTTTTAAAAAAATTACAAAATAGTTTGCGATTGTATGTCTATTTCCTAAGGATAATTCACAGTAACCATTTTTATCTTTTACATATTACAAAAATATTATGGGATATTTCCGAAGCTTTTAAACAATACCGTACTATTTTGTATCTAATTAAAAAATAAATACGTGAAGCAAAAACTTTGTACCCCTTGTTACGAAAATCATGATGATTTGAAAATCAAGATGGATTTTCATGAAAATGGGCAAAAATGTATGGCGCTTGTCCCATCGGCGGCCACATCTGTCCTATATATTTTTTAGTCGACAATTATGTATATATTAAGACTGCAAAAAATTATTTCGGCAACTTGTTTAGATAAAAAGTTATAAAGCGTTGATCATATAAAAAAATCGAATTAATTAAACCGAAAGTACGTAAATGATAAAACGTAATGCATGTCTAAGTATAAGATAATGATGGATTAAATAAACTAAAGGTTAATTGGTTATTAAATACATCGATTTATTGACAGACACATATACAATGCTCGTATATAATGCTAGTATTCCTTTAAAAAAAGAAAATGATGGGATTCAATTGTCGTCTACAATAATATCGTTTAAAAAATGAGCTGGTAAACGGATATCTTCCTCTTGGTTTCTCGCCCACCCTAAATACCACACTACACACATAATGTGGGCACAGCAACCAAGAGTGCGCTTACCGCTTAGACAACTGCAATAGTAGTTTTCTATGGCTTCTCTGCCGCTTTTCTCTCTATCTACTATAATGTACGAATAATATATTTTTGACCTAGTATGTCTAGATTGTATTCGACATCTTAGCAGCCAAACATTTGTTGCTGTGATGCCGCACCTGCCTAGGCCTGTAACATCGGGGTCCCTATACGTTTCTATATTATAGAGACCTTGTCGCACATGCTCCGCATAATAGCTGCGGGCTAGCTTCACTTGGTATGTACCAAGTGCAAAAATGGTTAAATCGTCCTCAGTCAGCAAAGGAAAATCACTTATGTTAGGTTGGTTTCCTGTAATGCTATCGAAACTAGCCCGTCTACGATTAAGGTTGTTGGCTAGGACATACTCTGCTAGGTTATTTGGTTGGTTCACTCTTTGGTTTATAACTTCTATAAATGTTTCAGCGTGAACGTTATCTGACAATGGTTCTCTGCAAGCATTCAATAATGCAGCACCTATTCTAAAATCTGTCATCATATGAGGCAAAGCACGATTGAAAAAGTCTTGTCGGAATAGTTTAAAATCGCGTTTGAACCAATCATTTATAACTTCAATAACTCAGCGGCACATAGTAACCAACCTAGACTTATTCGCTTGTTCTGTCATCAATTGATCTTCGTCTCGATTTTTTGTTTTCGGTAAGTGAGCTTCATAACCATAGGCATGTAAGTCGTCGATTACGTCGCGAAACCCACGGTCTAAGATGAACACATCTCCATGTTCAAAAAACCAATGGAAAGGATTTCCTTCGTCGTCAATCATATTTTTCATTATTTGTGCATCTGATTCTATGGCTGAATATGGCCCAAAGGCATCTAAAATGTGGCCATCGCAGCACACTATTAAAAACGGTTTCAACAAATTCGTGTATTTGTGTAGACTATATGATCGCTTTTGGAATAAATAGTTTGCGGACTTTTGTATATATATATAAGTGGCGTCTGCTATCACAATTGCCTTTCTGTTTAAGGCATTTGCATTTCCAAAAATTGCATTTGGAACTTGTAGGTTTCGGTTAGCTACATCAATTCTATTGAGATGATCATAACCAAGATGCCGGGGAACGAAGTCCAGTAAAAGAGAGTCTCTGGCGAACGTTAAATGTCGTTCTAGGGTTCTACGGCTCATATTAAAAAGCGTCGCCAGCCTTTCATTTGCTTCACCGCTTCGCAGTTTCATTAAGTAGCATGCCAAAGATGTTTTCGGGCGTGTTGATACGTTCGACAATGAAGGAGTTTGTTCCAAAATATTCATAAATTGGTCTCGACTAACGCCTAATCGGATGTATACTTCATTTGGGTCCATGTCATCTATATTATCAAAATCTAGTATAGATCCTCGAAGCACCGCGATTTTCATGAGGCTCATGATATGCACAAAATGTGTGGCATTGAAGTCGTGGAGCAAGTTAGGGCTGTCAATTATTTGATCCCAATCATTGGATACCAAATGATGATCGCAAACTCTTGCACTATTTGGAATATAAAAATTAAAATGAATCAAGAATGTCACTTTAATGTTATCCGGAATCCTTCGGAGATCCGTTCGTCTGCAGTTTTCATACATACAACGCGTTGCTGTATTAGGGAGTCTTGAATATTCTTCAATATGTAATACACATTCGTGTGGACGGTCTTCTCTTGGTTGCGCAGCTCTTTCTGCCCGTTGCCAGCATGGTCGACAAATGTACTCCTGACCATTGTATTGTATCTGAAAATGAGAATATTACAATTAGTTAAAACGCTTAGTTATTTTCATTGAACGCCGTTCAAACAAAGCGAAATATAAAGAAAAATATTTTACTCGATTGCCTAAGCAGTATTAATTATCTCGCTTACTCATACGTAAATACCGATACTTCTATCCCGTTTTCGCCCCGTGGATCAAACGGAACGACAACGTCGCCGCGTCGGTAACAGTTTACTTACTACTTACAGCGAAATGTAATCTCAATGCGCGAGAGTTAAAACACTGTGACCACCTCAAGTTAAACAGTACTATATTGTTGACGTGACAACTAAGAAATAATGATTTCGTTTGATGTAAGAGCTTCAAAGATATATTGGCCTACAGCGGGATGTTCTTCAAACCGAGCACGGGTTATTTCGTATCTTCTTCTGTTTATCACGGATCGATTACATAAAATACACACTTTTTTTTTTTTTTTTTTGTGGGTGGGCCGCGGTCGGCGCGCCTCCGCACCACTCCGTCCGGGGCGACAGAGGGGCTTGAGCACGCAACTCCCGCGACCCACCCGAAGCCCACGTCGCCTTCGTCGTTGGGCCGACCACTGGAGCAGCGTTAACTTGTCGTCAGTGGTCGGCCCGACGGAATACCCCCGGTTGGGGTACCCTCCCATCGACCGACGTCCCCCCCCTCGGGGGGGGGGACGTCGGTCTTTCCTCACGCGGTCGGCCTCTCGGCGGGTGACGGACTAATCCCCGGTCACGTCACCCGCGGCCTCGGCTAAGGCGGCATGAAGCGCAGATAGTTGCGCCTGCGCCGCCCATAAAATACACACTTGGCGATTATCTGCCATTGTTATAGGAATCTGCTTAAAAAAAGTCCAAAAAAACGAGCACAAGTCACCAAGATAGATATTAACAAGTCCGATATGCAAGCCAGAGTCAAAAGAAATTGTCAAACAATAATAATCGCACAGTACTCAACGAAACAAATGTCAACGATGGACTGCGCTGTGCGCTCGAGCATAACGGTAATCGCCGAGTCGCCGAGTGCGAGCGGCGCTCGTCGCTGATTGGTTGACGCATGAAACATGGCGAGACCGATTTTAACAAAGGTTCTTAGACCTCTAATTGAAAAAGTATTGAATATTAAGATACATAAATAATAATGAAAAAAAAAATAGTATTTTAATAATAGTATTTTAACTATATTTTTTTTCCCAAACGGTATTTCATAGTACTCCTTGAACAATATTTGTTGTCAAAGATCTCCCCTTTCAAATGACACTAGTTTCATTGATGGCCGCTCATGGGCCGCAATGCCCATTGTCCTTTGTCACAGTTGAAGAATATGTTGAGGAGAAGTGCAGAAAACTAAAATTTCACATAATAATGGATTAGAAATGCATTAAGTTCATTAAAAAAGCATTACGCATACTACAACGCTATCGCTACACACACACACACACGGTTGTGTGAGTGTGTTGCGTAGCAACACTTAATACACTTTTGTTTACGGTTAAAATCTCTGGTCGAACTGAATGGTGACAATGTCTAATAGAGATTTGTGCTTATATAGTAGTTATTGAAGAAATACAGCTTGCTCAATTTACAATTATTCATAAATAAAATTAAAGAAAATTGTGTAGCAGAAAAATTAATTAAAATGAATTATGGCCGAATTTCGATCACACGGCGACCACTAGTCTAATTAAATAGGATAGATACATTGTGCATTTAGTATAGACCATGTCCTGAGTCATAATTAAAAGCCGCCGAAAACGAAGCGAAGCAAGGGCGCTAGTATTATTTAAATAGTATAAAATTATTTTCATATTTATTTTTTTGTGAAATCAATTTATTTATTCTTAAAATAGAAATACAGAACATGAATATAAATTATAAAACTCTTAAAAGGATTTCAAATTTGTAAAAAAGAAATCACCTTCTAATATATCCTTATTTATTAATTTACATTCACAATACCGATTATCAAAAATGCAATGGATATTATGATCATAGGCCGAATCGGTCCTGATCCAATAAAAAAAAGAAGTTAGATGTAACAGATCAAACAGACTGTTTTTCAATATGTAATTACGTGTCTGGCGGTAATAATCTTAAATTGTAATGTTAGCAATATAAAGAAAACTTATTAATGTGTTGTAAGTTAAAGCTCTCTATAGAGTTATGTACGTTAAATCTACGTTATCATGATATTAAACGATGTGAAAGAACGGGACCAGATTCACCGGTACCTGTATGAACATTCTGGAACAAACCAAAAGGTCTTAGGTTTAGTCGTTTAAAATTGAAATACACCTACCGGTCTGGTTAGAAGAGTAAGATCAACTCGTGCATGACTACACTTAGCTGGTCAGCTGATTCTTTGCTTGCTTACTTTAGTTGAATTTTCAATCATGCGCAGGAAAGGAAGGGGTGGTGAAAATTGTGTTCTTACGCTGTCTGCGTCACCGTATGGATAACAGTTGAGAAATGATTTTATGACAAACCGCTTTCCCTGTGTGCGATTCTTTACGCATTCCGCACTTCAATTGTCCTAGACGGTTTGAGCGGGCTAAAATGGTAGATGTTTGCTCGAAATATCTTTAAAATTAATAAAATACGGCTTAGATGTTCATCACCATCCAATCTCCAATATTAACTATGTTTTATAATAAAAGTTACCTTCATAATAAAATACTTTATTGAATCAATGTCAATACGATAGGTATATATTTTTATTTCTGATAGAAATAAAAAAACATTATAAAACCCTATTTTCAATGTAAATTACACATCAAACCATATAAATAATACATTAATTATTAGTTTTCTTTTATCCTTTTAGAATATTCCGTCAAAAGTGATCATTATAAAATACGGGAGCAAAATATCTAACGACAGAGATTAGCCAATGAATAATATTTAATTGGAGTATCAGCGTCGTCAGCATTATCCAATTAAAACGCTTTTAACCTTATCCTTCTTTTATTTGGCGAGCGCCTTTGTTATTTGCACCTTACAGAGGTTATACTTCACAGGATTAACATAAGTGTGATCTAATAGACAGTAATTATTACTTCAATATTTGACATCGTATAATTGAATTAATTATCATTATTTTAGTCCGTATAAGTCCCACTGTTGTACTCGGGCCTCCACCACTCCTGCTGATCAGATATAGGGTTTTCTGTCAAGTTTTCCTTCTCTAACATAGATGTTATCCGCATATCATATCCCTTAGTTATCTTTTACGACAGTTACGGGCAAGAAAGAGAAGGGGTTGTTTTTTGTTGAATTATGATTGTCATTTCTATTGGAAACTTACTGCGAAGATAATAAGACTGCCATAAAAATATCCTGATTGGAAACCTATGCCACATAGACGTAGAGAGAGAGTTTTTCGGAGTTTGGGACAGTTGGCGGTTTTAATGTCGCAAGAAAAAGATGATGTATCTTCATCAGGATCAGGATAGTCTTATGCCAATTACCTGAGGTTGACCTAAAATGCACTCTCCTTCTATCGTAGGTACATATTGCAAAAGTTTTGGGCAACAATTTTATGACCGGCCGCTTGCCAGATGTCAACTCTCATGTGGAATGTAATTATTGAGCGGACATCATCAGATAGAGTTGACCCCGGTCAATGTAAAGCTCTTAGCCGTCTTTTACGACATCCATGAGCAATGTAACTGTTAGCATTCGTAGCCGCCAGCACACAGTAATTTTATGAAGAATAGAACCACTGTTTACAGTTATCTGTCTACGGTGGGCCGGTCCATCCGGGATAGTAACACACTCTCGCAGAAAATCGACGTCCGAATAGTAGCAATTTGTTACTGCGCTTCGTTCGCTGAGCGAGAGAGCCGGAAGCCCATCTTTCTGAGGGTGTTTGCGTGCGGTGGGTTTTAGTGATGCCTTTAGTATCATCGAACCTCATTGCACGCATTCACACTCCCTTCACTTTATTCGTGGATGGCAGCGGCCTTGCAAAGTTTCATGAGAGGCAGCAACAATTAAACAAATACATATATAACAAATTACCATCAGGTGTACTGTTTGCTCGTTTGCCAACGTTTGCAATAAAAAAAGAAGATCAAATATAATTAATTTATATATAATCGTCTGTAAGAATCGGGTAATGGTAACGATCTAACTAAATAACGTGTGTTACTATGCTTTTCTTCGTTTCTCCCCATATGTCATAAACGAAGGGACTTGAACAGTTTAATATCACTACCCACTCCTGTATTCGATAAAAAAAACTTACAATTGAAATATTAGAACTTTTAATTAAACCCAGGAACACAACTATAAATGGAATAATTGATTTGTGCTCAGTCATTGGTTTTCCAAGTTTAATTAAAACTGATATAACAATTTTTAACATAAATACATTTACCAATACTTGCTATGTTTTTTTGACATAATAAACTTGGAAAAACCTCAATAAATATACATTTTCTAATATTTGCGGAGTTCCTTTATGTATCTGCGAAGCTCGTTATTCAACGCTAATCAATTACGATCAATGTTAAGGTTAAACTTTCCAGAAAATATATGGTAACCATTACGCGTGATTGAAGTCAAACTTTTTTGGTACTGTTGTTGCAGGTATTGTTAAAGAGAAGCAAGTGCCCAGCGGGAGCTATCGGCTTTGCGGGTAACTATTTCAACCTACGTCGATTTAACCCGTGGTCATTAGCAGGCGGGTATTGGGTACTATTTTTCATGAATTTCGTATAGTGAAAGGTCCTTCTTTCTTTATATATGCATATTCTTAGTTTAGGTCATAATATAACTAAATATTGCGTTGCGTATAACACGTCTCTAATGGACGGGAACAGAAGGAGACAGAAGGGTATGGAGAGATAGCGTTTTCACATATAATTGAAAGTAATGTGGCGGCTTTATTTTTGTACATTTTTGTATTTCGTGTTATATTTTAATTTAAGTTATTTAAAAGGAAATCATCATCATCGTTGATCTTTTCGACGTCCACTGCTGGATGTAAGCCTCCATCATGTTTCACCATAAAGTGCGGCCCTGTGTCGCCCGCATGCTACTTCCAACAACTTTCACCAGGTTCCAAGATTTTCTTTTGTGCCTTCTACAATGCGTCGTCAGATACGCCATCTCTAATCGAGAATCTTACTTACCCAGCGCACAATGTAGTATTTATTCTTAAAAGCTGCCCAAAATTATTTTATATCTACTACATTCTTTATTAATTATATATCACAAAAAGGTAAAACAAAGACTCTTTTATATTTTAAAGGATTTAATCTTCACTTTCATTGGAAATCTTTTAACATTATTTATGTCACTTTTTAGCAATTCATTGGCAAAAAAATGTTCTTGTCTTCACATGTCCCACTTTGAAGACGAGAACATTTTTTTGAAATTTCATTTTAAACTGCATCTGCTAACTGCTAACCTAATTCGAATGATAGATTTTCCTTATTATGTTTTACATCAACAACACTATCTCCAATATGTAATATCATCAATCCGTGTTGCCGCGTGGCCGTCTTAAATAATAAAATTCGGGAGTTTCAAGAAATCACATGACCTTTAGAGTGAATGGTAATTTCCAAATGGCGGACTGTGACAAAGAACACTACGTAGCTGCCGGCTTTAGTAGCATCAAGAACTTAATTTATTGAAGAATAACAACACAGTAGAAGTAAGTAATTTAAAAGAAAAACATTTTTGGTCAGGTTTTATAGCTAAAATTCACAACTATGCAGCGGTTGATCGAGTGATGTGGCCTGTCCATTGCCATTTCAGTGTGCTAATTCTTCATGCTATGTATTGTAACCGTACAATCGTTTCTCTGCGGATTTCGGTATTTATAAGGAAATGAGTTGATGATATCTATTCTAATTTTAGTTTGTCGTATATCTAAATATTTTACTTTGATGTGTAAATATGTGATTGCTATCAGTGGAAGAATGTGGAGTAATGAATTATTAGATGTGATTATATATAAGAAAATGAATGATAACATTTTATTTTTAAATAATTTTCATGTATTGTTTTATGCTAGGTACAATGAAAATGTAAGTTGATTAAATTTTCCTCCTAATAATTTATGCTTATTAAAATGTTATTACTACATATCTACTGTATTATAAATATTGAACATAAAAATTCTATTTAAAAACGTTAGGTACATACTTCCGAATGAAAAGGCTCTGAGTTATTCGTCGTATTGCGCATAAAGTTTTACTTAAAAACAACATTAAAATTGACAAAGAACAAAGACAAAGAAACTCAAACAACCTAAAAATATATATAGTCAAATTGAGAGGCACATTTTGAAGTTGTTAAAAATATGAATTTCAGCTTATAAAGCTGTAAACTTGTAATACAAAACATTTAGTATTTAATTTGGAATATTTTTATGGACAAAAACCTGTAACTTAGGAAATGATCCTAATATTGTCAGGGAATTTACAAAGAATTTTCATTTTTGGTCGTTATTTGCGAACGTTAATTGTATTAACGGATACAAATTGCACCCAGTTTCAGAACACAAGATCGTGGATCGCATAAAGCGTTATCCTAAGTGGCAATTAATTCCACGACACTGGCACGGGAGCCTACCTCCCGTATATACCACGTAAATTCCCTTTTTTGTGCCAAAAAATCATATTTCCCTTTAACTTCAACAGTCCAGTAGCTCAATCCTTTGATTAGCCGTAACTCCTTTGTGGTTATTGCGTATGGCGGATTACGAATATAGTATTTTATAGTACTACTTTCGCATTAAAACATTTAGTTTGCTACATTTAATTTTTTTTTTAGTTCACATATTATGCCATTGCTTTGTTATAATAATGAGAACAATTGGCCCAGTATAACTCGTTGGTGGGCATAAGTTTAGTATTTTGATTTTCACCTTCCATATTATATGCTATCAGCCTTACATATCCCAGTTGTCTTTTGCGGAAAAACAGACCAGCTGAATTGTTTTCTAACTCCGGTATCACATTTGTTGTGAGCTAAGATTTATTTAATTCAAGATGGTATCTAAAGTAGCTACGGTAAATAATACTCTCTATAAATGACACTAATTAGCAACATAGCTGTCTCATTTAAGAGTGGCTACGAGCACTTAAAACAAAGGGTTGCTTTGAAACATGAGCTCAATGAAAGTATAGCATTAATTATGCAGGTCTAAGTAACACGGGTCGGTAAACATCATAATGTTGAGCATGCTAAAGAATATTTACTAATTCTTCTCATGATAAAAATATTTAGAGGCCGTATATGTCAGCAGCGAGAACTCCGAAATAGGGGAGCGGAGTAACAGGTGAATTCTTTTTCTCTATTCTGTTATTTTTATAGTCCGATGGAACACAATAATTACCAATGACTGATCGACCACAGAACCCATACATTTTTTAGATGCGTTATAAAGCACACACTGGGATGCTACAGACTAAACGTTCATAAATTTATTAATGTGTGTCAAGGTTGTCTCTCCTTACTATCGCTTACAGATCAATGAGCACAGCAGGCGGGTAACTTTATAATATCTGTTAACATAATTTCACTATAAAAACTAAATAAAGGGACCTATTTGATCCAATATTTTTTTACATATTTTTTCAAATTTTAAGGCCATTCGCAGCAGCAAATTGGGAGCATGGAAACGTTGCTGATTCACGGGTTCCTTTTACCGATTTACTTGGGACTAAGCTATCTATCAAATGCAAATTTGTGAGCGCGGTTACACTATTTCTTTATAAAGACGTGACACTATATAAACGTATATAAATCTTAAGTCTTAATCCAGTTATGTGAAAGATAAATACAAAATAAATACATTCATATTAATTTTCAAGATTGCTCACTGAACATACAACGACTCTCTCTAAAACTCAGATGTCGTTTTTCTGCGAGAGTGTTGTATAATTCTAGACGGATCGGCCCGCGGCTGTCGATAGTGTGATCCTGTCATAATAGTTTACATTATAATAGTTTAATTTCTACATTATACTATGAGTATATATGAGGAGATTATATGAGGAGATTAGAAGTAGCAAAATACCGCAGGGTATAGAATTTAATTTTAGATACTGAATTAATTTCTTTGTAGGGCGCGTATGTGGGGCGCGAAGCCGAAATAACTCCTCGTAGTGCGCCTTGGACAACGTCTGTTAGACGGCGAAAATTTTAACAAGAAGGGTGTCAGCGTTGCTCTAATGGATAGAGCTTGCGGCCGATAACCCAACTGGAAGGAAAGGCAGTTTCCCCCTCTCGGGAGAGCTGTGAGTGGCTGTTATTCTAGCGATTGGTAAAACTACTGGTCCGGCCCTAATCCTTGAGTTTGGGACACCCTTAGCTCGGGGCTGGGCCTGTGGAGGCAGAACACCAACCGAAAAACTGTCGCCAGCTTCAAGTTTGGCCTAGTACGGTGTTCGGAACGTTAAGGTCCTTGGCGGTGCTGGCGAGTGAAAGGGTCGGCAGTGCGCAGCTCTCTCTTTCTGACTGGTTCTGGTATTCTCGGGGCAGGGTTACTTCGGCAATTAGCTGCATACGGTCGCGAGGAGGGAGCCGGCTCCGTTCTATCACAGTGAGGTTACGAGGAGGACACGGCGTAGCACACACTCGAGCTGTGCATGACCTGGGCTCAGCCGTGCCGCGAACTCACGGCAACCATCAGGGCCAGCCTGACGCTGGGGGCCATAGTAAAAGTGACGTAAGACAGTGTCAGGAACTGCAAAAGCATTGATACCCACTAGACCAAAGTAGTTATTTGTATGATTTAATAATTATCATCGTCATCAAGAGTGATATTCGTCCCACTACTGGGTTCTTTTTTTTAATATTGCAAACATTGGCAAACGAGCAAATAGTACACCTGATGGTAAGTGTTGCTGCCGCTCATGGACCTTTGCAAGGCTGCTGCCTACCGCGAAGAAAGGAGTGTGAATGCGTGCAATGAGGTTCGTACCTCCTCCACAATGTGAGGGAAATTGACCTACAATACTACGCTGGTCAGATGGATCAAGGTTTTATTTTGAGTTTTCCTTCTCTCTCTCTCTATATGTTGCATGCATATCATACAATCCCTTAGCCGTATTTTACGACACCCAAGGCCAAAAAGAAGGGTATGGTGAATTTTATTCTTATTGCGTTACCAATTTTTGATTGATCATTCATTTAGTAACAGATTATTTTAAATACCATGTTAAGGTTTTTAGTAGGTAAAGGATATGTATATCAATAATTTATAGGTATATCTCTAATTCCTGTCTTAGAATACCGTGTGTACAATTCACTCAAAATATTCATAAAAATTCATTAACAACTCTATGAATATATAATTCAACTAGCAATCCGCCCTCGCTTCGCTTCGGTTATAGGTTATAGTCGTTTTACCCGCGTAGTTCCCTTTCCCGTGGGAATACCGGGATAAAATATAGCCTAGTTTACGCCCTGATATTATAGCTTTCCATTGGTGAAAGAATTTTTGAAATCGGTCCAGCCGTTTTGAAGATTACCCGGAACAAACAGACAGACAGACAGACAGACAAAAATTTTTTAATTGCTATTTTAGGCATAGGTGTCGTGCAAATAACCGTGTGAGCATGAAAAAAGCCTATTATTTTGACATTACAAACAGACACTCCAATTTTATTTATTGGTATAGATGATCCAAAATGTTCCTATCAAATTTTTTGAGACATGGATACCTATTTGATTTCAGAACGTCACTTGTAGGGAATAAAAATATACTTTTTTTTACCACTAGCCTTCAGTACCGACAAATATGTTAAAATGTTTTTGTATTTCACGAAATCAATATATATTACAATAGTTATTAATAAATATTTCATTATTTTAGCGTAAAATGTAATTTATTACAGAAAACAACGAAAGTATAACAACGATTAAGAGTACAAAGGATTAAGTAGTACAAAGGGCCTTCTTATCACTTGTTTCTATCTCCCGGACTACTTTAGGGTGTACTCTATCCCTCCAAGGAAAGCAATATGATATTATATAGGTAGGTATATTCCACTTTTGTATATGGGGGGCCCTTCAAAAACAGTTTTTACACTTTTATAAAGTGAAGGAATAAGAATGTAATTCACTACCCCTTTTCTTTCTCGTGGGTATCGTAAATTGTCGGTATGAACAGATAATAACACTGTAAACGAAGTAAAACTCGGCATAAAACCGTATACCTCCATCTAACCCGCACGATATTGTAGGGAAATTGTACTGCCATTGTCGACGTGGGTCAAATGAAATGACGACATATGTAGACTGAACAAGGATACAATTTGCATAATTTTTTTAACTCCATTCGATTCTTTTGTCTATTGTTCTAAAAACAAGGTGGTTATGCAATTAATTGTACACTTAAGCAAGCGGTATTATAAGTACTCAATCTTAGCTGAAGCACCGGCCGAGTACCTAATGACTGTTGTAGTTATCGTACCTCTATATAAAGAAAGGTTAGCCGAAAAGTCTTCGTCTTCATCATATCGTCGGCAAAGTGTTAGCAAATATATATTATTTAACAAAACTGTGAAAATTATCCATAATAAAATATATAAACGAGATTTGAAAAAGAATTTGTATGATTGAAGATTTTTCTATTCATGTCATAAAAGCTTTTGGCTAAGTGTCAAACATTCTAATGCGCATTCATATATTTGCAAAAGGATTCTAATGGAGTGGTAAAGAATGAATCATTTTCAATCCTGTCTATATAAGTATACGCGATGAGCAGACATTTTAGTCGGGCACTGAAATTGCTATAAAGACTAACATTTTTAGATATTTTAAAGATAGTAGAAGTAATTATGGTTTTAGCAAGGAACATTTACATACTGGTGACAATTTAAGCAACAACATGATTTACTTAACAAATTAATGTGTCCTCTATGCTAATGACCATATTCCAGGCTTTCTATTGGCAGAGTTCAGCGAATTTATTTTCGAAATTGCAATTTTCAATAACGGTAGGTACATCAGATTTTGAGTTCGGTTTTAAATCTTTTTTAAACTTTAAAAATGTTTCATTTTAAAATATTGAATGTTTTGGTATACTGAAATTTTTGAACTCCTAAAATTTTCTAATAAGTTATAATTCTAAAGATAGTCAAAATATAGAATGAGGTGCAATTTGTAGTTGCATTAATCCAACATTGCAGTGTCGTTTGCAAGGCTTAATTGTGAAAGCTTGAAAAATGCCCTTTTTATATTGCCAATCACTTCCTTGTATATTTTAGTTCAATTTAAAGTATTATAGCAAAATTCTGTTAACATTATGACATCACAAACATTGAGATCGAATCATCCCGCGTTTGCCGATATGTGATTTTTATTAAACTTTAAATTGTTAATATTAAATAAAAACAGGACTACATAGTTTTTCACATCTATTATTAATGCATAACATTTCGTTTCAAATTGGATTTGACATAGCACATTTAGTTTATTATCAAATATTCAATGATTTTTCTTTGATCAAAAATATTTTCAGTTATATTTACCGCACTCAATTATTGTGCCTAAGAAAATAGAAATATCAGAATATGTAAATTTGCTCATGAAGTGAGTGACTAAAATAAATTTGAGCATGAAATATATAACCAAATTAAAATCAAATTGAAGTCAAATACTTAAGCAAAGCAATTATTTGAACAATCGAAATGATGTACGTCATTTCAATGTTTTATCTATCTATATATATATATATATATAGGAGAGGCGGGTTTTGCGAGCGATATATTGACTCATCACCATATCTCTGGAACCATAAGGCGTACAGACTTCAAATTTGGCAGAAATATTCTTTTCGTCGAGTAGAGGTCAGCTAAGAACGGATTTTTCGAAATTCCACCTGCAAGGGGTGTTGCGGGGGCGTTAACAATCATATACCATATAAAGGAACAGGGTGGGCCGAAGCTACTGAAGCTAGGAAAATGAAATTTGGACCGTAGTTTCATTTCATGACGGAGGCACCCACTAAGAAAAGATTTTTTGAAATTCCACCCCAAAGGGGGTGAAACGCAACGGTAAAGTCTGTATGAAAATAAAAAAAAATCTGTAGCTACCGTCTTCAAATTAAACACAAATACTCTTTAATAAAAATAAATAAACACGTGTTTCAGCGTTTGCCCTTTTTCGTCCTCTAAGGGTGTAAAATGGGTAGAAAGATGTCAGTTTACCGACTTATCACAGAGCCGAAACTACTGCAGCCAAAAACATGAACGTTTGACATTAGTTTCTTTGCATGACGTAGAAACCCACTAAAAAGTATTTTTTTGAAATTCAACCCCTAAGGGGGTAAACCGCAGTAGTAAAGTTTGTATAGCGAGAAAAAGTCTTTATAGATATTCATAAAATTCACCACAAACACTCTTTTATTACAATAAATAAGAATGTATTTCAGCATTTTTAATTTTCATCCTCTAAGGGTGTAAATAGGTATAAAGAAGTTCTTTGTCTGACTCATCACGGCCGAGCGGAAACTACTGAAGCTAGAAACATGCAATTTTGATCGTAATTTTATTTTGTGATGTAGGGACCCATTAAGAAAGGATTTTTGTAATTCATTCCCTAAGGGGTGAAAAAAAATCTTCGTTAACTTTCTTTAAATTTTGCATAAATACTGTTCATTCATTATTTTTTTCATCATTTAAACCCTTATACATCCCACTGTTGGGCTCGAGCCTCCTCCATAATGAGAGGGCAATTGACCTACTACACCATACTGGTCAAACGTATTGGCATAGGTTTTAGTTTTTCTTCTCTTGCATAGATGTTTTATGCATATTTTAATGACTTAGTCTTCTCCTACGATAGCCACGGGTAAG
Organism: Lymantria dispar; assembly: GCA_032191425.1. Taxonomy (NCBI): domain Eukaryota; kingdom Metazoa; phylum Arthropoda; class Insecta; order Lepidoptera; family Erebidae; genus Lymantria; species Lymantria dispar. Next base: position 23,776,726 of record CM063444.1, on the reverse strand, counting down.
AGAGGGGGTGGTGAATGGTATTCTTATTCCGTCACCACACGGAAAATACTCTTCAGTAAAAATGAATAAAGAGCATTTGTCAATTTTTACCTTCTAAGGGAACTAAGGCGGGTAAGGTGACTGAAACCGAAACGAAGCGAGGGTGGGTTGCTAGTTATTTATAATGATAGGAATTTCTGTTATTTTGAGTTAAGGTAATGAAAATTTAATTGGGCAACATGTAATGTATATATTAGTTTTTTAAAGTTGTCTCGTGTGTCATTATATACATGTACTGCACAGATGGCGTAGTGGTTAAGATAGCGACTTACAGCGCCAGTGTCGGGGGTTCGAATCCCACGCGGGACAACACTTTGTGCGATCCACAAATTGTTGTTCTGAGTCTGGATGTAATTTGTGTCCGTTAATTATATGTTTGTAAAGTCCCCCGCAATACAAGGATTATTTCCTTAGTGCAGGGTGTTGTCTTAAATAAATAATAATAATAAAAAAAGAAAAGTGGAATGTAGATGACGAGATGATGGACATAATATGTACGTCGTTCTTTATGTAAAAATCTACATTTTGTCAGCGTTAAAGTTTACTCTTACTCTTATTATAATTTCTGGTACACAACTATACTTTTTATCATCCTGCTTTTATCTCAGTTACTGGGATTCAACTCAATATGTACTTCGTTCACAGTGCTTCTTACAAAGTTTTCTCAATAATTTTATGACCAGCCGCCTGCTTGACGTCAACCCTCTTTGGGAAATGTAATTCTTGACGGGCACAAGTCAATGTAAAGCTTTTAGCCGTCTTTTACGACACCCACGAACAATGGAAGTGTTGGTAGTATTCGTAACCGCCACCACATAGCAACACACAATTACGCTGAACTCTTTATTTCCCTCACGTTTGTTATTACTTTAATTACATGTTCCATACATTTTTATTTTCTATACTATCTTCGCATTTTTCTTGATTTTTATGGAATAAGTAAACGATTGCCTGCCTCTTCAATCTAATCACAGTTTGATTGGATTGCATAGGCAGCAAAGTAATCTCTGATATTTTCATATTTTTATTTTATCAAATATTTGATTGGAATTTATTTCAATGTTATTAAATCAGATCAGTCGCCTTTCTTGGACCTACTCAAATAGGCCTGATAAAAATTTGTTCTTTTCAGTTAGTAAAAGCTATTTTTTGAATTATCGAATAAAGACTTTAGAATTATTTTTACTTATTTTTTTGGATTAGTGCTTTAGTTACAAAAAGTATTTGTATTATTTCCACCATACTTTTTAGTAATTACTTTTGTAGGGTACTAAAAGTAATTAGTAATTACTTTACTAGGTACTTCTACGGTAACTCTTTATTCCATTCTATTATATTTTTCGTAGTTATCAGAAATAAGTGGGTTTATTCCCGGCCATTGAAAGCCTGCTTTCAATACTTCAATTCTTCAGCTGTAGGGAGCGGGCAGAGGCGTGTAAAGGGACGCCGCACGCAACCCTTCGTGGTCTGGATCTCTGCGACTCGGGCTACTCCGCCAGTTTCAGGAAATAGCCGTAGAACTCGTCCCAGGCGCCAATTTAATGAAATTCAGCTAGAACTACCATATCTCTTATGTTGAGCTGACCATCGCCCTTACGCAATTTTGTTCTCTGTTGAAGCTCTGAGAAATATTCCCTTTGCCATCTTTGCCAAAAATGGTGTCTCATTTTCTCGAGCCGTTTATTTTTGTTCAGCGGATTGCTACTGTCTCCGTCTTCCAAGGCTGACGAAGGTAGTGCAGTTAATGGCCGCCCGATGATAAAGTGCCCTGGAGATAAGGAGAGAAGGTCGTTAGGAGAGGATGATAATGGGCATAAGGGACGACTATTTAGAATCGCCTCCACTTGTGTAAACAAAGTAGCGATTTCTTCATATGTTAAATGACTACTGCCACCGAAGTGAAGAGTGTAAGTCGGTATGAAACTGAACCTAATACCTTGTTGACTTGAAAAATCAGAAATGGGTTCCTTGTTTTGTTTCAAAAAACTCCCGATTACCTTCGCAGCAGCAACAAAATTACGGCCATTGTCACTAAATATTTCCAATGGCTTACCTCTTCGTGCAATGAATCGCCTAAAGGTCATTACAAATGCATCCTTTGATAAGTCACTGACTGCCTCATTTGTTACGCAAACACACAAAAATACACATATAACATTTTATCAGCTGACTTCCCCGGCCCTTGCGATTTAAGATAAAAAATGGTCCAGCAAAGTCTATACCCACAGACAAGAATGGAAAGTCTATATTCACGTATTGTGAAGGTAAGTTACCCATCTTAGGGTACAATACCTTGCCACTTATTCGCCTACATTGCACGCAATTAGCAACAGTGCGCCTGACGAGTTGCCTACCATTGACAGGCCAAACAGTTTCCTGTACAGTTGCTAGCAACAGCTGCGGACCTGCATGCAAATTCACAAGATGCTCTGTTACAAAATATAATTTCGTGAGTTTATGTGTAGCATGCAGTGATATTGGATGCTTTTTCTCAAATTGGCAAGCAGAAGCATCAATACGCCCACCCACGCGAATCAATTTATTGTTATCTAAGAACGGAGATAAAGATAAAATTTTACTTTTAGCTGGTAATTGTTTACCTTTTGTAAGCAAGTTATATTCGATAGTAAATGACTCGCGCTGGGCGATAAGGCACAGTGAATGGAACGACTCTAATATCTCCTCTGCAGTAAGTATGCCTACTCGTCTATTATTATGATTACGAATATTAAAAATGAATCGTCGAACATACCCAACAATCCTTCGAAGTTTGTTGAATGACGAAACGTTATCAAAGTTAATAAAATTATCACAAACTACCGATGACGTGTGTGACTTAGTTTCAGGTAAGTTATCTAATTGTGTTTCATTTAATATAGGCCAATGTGATTCGTCCTTACACAAAAAACTAGGACCGATCAACCATAAGTCCGCAGAAAATAGAGTCTTGGCAGTCGTTCCCCTAGATATCACATCTGCTAGATTCATTGCAGTGGGAACATAACGCCATGACGATGCCTTCGTTAATTCAAGTATTTCGCAGACGCGATTAGCTACGAACATTTTTAACCTTGTCGGATCAGAATTTATCCAACTTAATACCACACCAGAATCAGCCCAGGGTAGTATTTTATTCAGCTTGTACCGGAGAGAATTGATAACGGATCTACATAGATTAGCGGATAATAATGCACCACATAACTCTAGTCGGTATCGTTGATGGCTTTATAGGTGCAACCTTTGACTTAGCACATAACAGTTTGACTGTAACGTCACCGTTATTATACATGGATTTTAAATAAACACATGCACCATATGCGGACTGAGATGCGTCACTGAATGAATGTAATTCAATCCAATCAGGTTTATCACACAAAACTAATCTAGGAATTTTAATCCTCTCTAACCATGTTAAATCTTCAGTGAATTTTAACCAGTCATCTCTCAGATTTTCGGTAACCGGTTCGTCCCAATCTAATCGGTAACATGATCTTAGGTTGAATTATAATTGGAGCTAGGATACCTAAAGGGTCGAATATTTTAAATGAATTGGACATAACATATCGCTTTGTTATGACTGCGTCTTTATCAAGCATGAAATTTTTAATTAGGAAATATAACATGTCATTAGATGGAGTCCATCCACACCAAGAGTGCTAGAAGATTCACTGATAGTTAAATTATCTTCAAGATTCATGTTTAAATGCTTAAATATTGTTGGATGGTTACTTTTATATTTTCTTAAATTGAAACAACCATTTCTTAGTGCATTAGAAATGCTCTTTTGAATGTAATTTAATCCCTGTTCCGTATTCGAACCAGATAAGAGGTCATCGACAAAAAATCTTGTTGTATTATATTTTTAATCAATTCGTCACCTTGTTCTTCACCTAATTGAAATAAGCAACGTGTGCTCAAGTAACTGGCACTTGCGGTACCATAGGTAAGTGCGTTTAATTAAAATGTTTGAATAGGTTGATTCTCGTCTTCTCGCCATAAAATACATTGAAAACTGCGGTCTGCCTTATCTACCAACACTTGGCAGTACATTTTCTCAATATCGCCGGTTAACAGAAACTTGTATTACCTGGCACGTATTAATATAACAAACAAAGAGCTTTGTATAGTTGGACCTACGATTAAAATGTCGTTTAATGCATAACCTGATGTAGAAGCCGCAGATCCATCAAATACTACACGCAATTTAGTAGATTCACTTTCCTGTTTTAGTACCCGATGGTGACATAAATAATAAGTTATTTTTCTCTCATCTTTAGCTAATGAGAGATAACCTAATTCGGCGTATTCATTTATGAATTTTGTATATTCTAATTTTAACTGTGGATTTTTTCTAAAACATTTTTATAAATAATGCAATCGTTTTTTGGCTAACATATAAGTGTCGCCCAAATAATCTGGAGCGACCTTTTGCGGCAATTTTACACAAAACCTGCCAGTGATTTCTCTACGAGTATGAATGAGGAAATGTTGTTTACAAGCCTTTTCATTTTCACTCATTATACGTCTTGTGGGAACATCTTCTAATTCCCAGAATTTTGAAATCAAATTGTTAATATTATTTTGATTTGTTATATCACTTTGAATAGCTTGATTGCAATGTATAGATTTGCTAACCACATTTGTATATATAGGACCTGACACTATCCAGCCTAATTTTGTATTACGTAATGTTGGATTTTGTGGACCAAGAGACAACTGTCCATTACCTAAGATGTCCCAAAACAGATCCGTGCCTATCAACCAGTCTACCGGCGCTGGGTGATTAAAGGTTAGATCAGCAAGCATAATGGTTTCAGGTATCTTTAATGTATTGATATGAACCGGGTATCTTGGTATCAAGGCAGTTAATTCCTTTAAAATCAGACATGAGCAATTTGTACTGTATTTCTTATCTACAGAATTAATTTTAATATTGCAGCCTTTGTTAATTAATGAAGTAACTGTATTACCGATTCCTATGACCTTTAGAGAGTCAATTGGGAATGACTTAACGGAAATTTTATCTTTGAGTGTTTAAAAATGAAAGATGATTGGCTGCCGCAATCTAGAAGGGCCTGAACCTACACCTTCTGCTTGGTCAATGGATTCGATACTTCTATTACAGCCGTTGATAAAAGAATTTGACGTGAACTTCGCTTTGAAAAAGTAGTAATAGTCTCATGACTATTATCCCTAACATCATCTAACGTAATATGAATATTAATATTAGAAGATTCATCGGGGCGGTGTAGTAAAGTATGATGCCTTTTATTACACTCTCGGCACGGTCCCATTCGACATGAGCCTATGTGATGCCTTAGACAGTTAACACACAATTTGTATTTACTTACTTCCTTCCTTCTTTCATCTATACTATTAGCGATAAAAGCAGGACATTCAAATATTCTGTGATTATTAGTACAAATAACACACATATACGTACTAGAATTACCCTTTTTATCTTTATTTACCTTAGAATAAGATGCAAAGGATTTTGTTGTGCTCTGAACTTGTTTTTGATTGTTATTGGTAAAGCCACTGCGTGTAGTTGCCATTTGAGATTTAGTGCCATCATGTTTATTACGATTTAGTGATTCCAGTACGTCTGCGCGATCAATTAAGAATCTATTGGACTGCTCTAATGTTGGGGTATCACTGTCCAGACTATTCCGCTATTCTTTCCATTTTGCTAACGTGTTGCAATCTAGTTTAGAAGACAACATAAAAATAATTAAGACATCCCATTTGTCAGTGGGCTGTCCTAAGCTGGACAATGCACGCAGGTTTTTCGTGACATGGTCGACTAAAAATCGCAATGACCTCTCAGACTCACGTTGAGCCGGTTTTATATTAAATAATGAGTTTAAGTGATGGTTTATTAAAATTATTTTATTATTGTATCGATTGCTAAGTAAATACCATGCCTCCGAATAATTAGCAGACGATACTTCAAGATTTGATATAATTCTCGCGGCATCACCCTCCAAGTATGATATAAGGTAATGGAACTTATGATTAGGTGTTATATGTTCATTTCTGTGAATTAAGCTCTCAAATGTATCGCGAAATTCCAACCATCAAAAATAAGCGTCGAACCTGGCTATTTGTATTTGAAGTAGTTCCAAACCAGCTGTTTGATGATCGCAATTCGAGCAATAAGAATTATCGTGAATAGAAGAGCGCCTGTGCTCACATTCGAGCTTAGAATGTTTAGCTATTAAAGTCTTAGCAGTGGCAATATTGACAATAATATCACCCTCGATACTGTCGCGTTCATCAATTTCAGCTGTCAAATTATCTGAATTTAAAACCTTGATCTCACTTTGCAAGTCATCAACTCTTATCGACAATGCCTCGAATTTTGCTAGTTTTATATTCAGCTCGGTCAACTGTATACTATTCAATGCACCCTTAGTAGAAATACTATTCATAAATTTAGTTATCTGCCCTTTAGCAGACGAGTGATTAAATCCTTTAAATTATATTTTTCCTTTTCTACGAATCCGTTAGGCATTATAGGTACCTACACGTTACACAAACTATAAAATTACTACTAAATGAATAATACTAATAAATAAATAAAGAATGGCTCACGCTCCTCGACTTGACTAGGTACACTTGGTGACCAGTAACCCGGTGCCGACCGCACGGTGGATTGCAGGCGGCAAGATAATGCACTAGTAATGGTTATCCACGTGAAATTAGTCAGCGAATATATAAGTATTTGTCATCAAAATGAAGAATACTGTTTAGTTATTAGCGTTCTACAAGGCCAATAACCTTTGATTAGGTAAAATAATGTTTTATGAAATTATCCTTCTATTAAATTATTATTTTAATGTAATAAGTAACAGTTAACGTTATTATGCTATTCATCATCATCATCATTTCAGCCTATTGCCGTCCACTGCTGGACGTAGGCCTCCCTCATGTTGCGCCACAATGTGCGGTCCTGTGCCGCCTGCATCCAACGACGCCCAGCAACTTTCACTAGGTCATCAGTCCACCTAGTGGGGGGGCGTCCTACACTGCGTTGTCCGATACGTGGTCGCCACTCGAAAACCTTTCTTCCCCAGCGGTTGTCGGTTCGTTGAGCGATGTGGCCTGCCACTTCAGCGAGCTAATTCTTCGTGCTATGTCGGTTACACCCGTTCTTCTGCGGATTTCTGCTATTTATGCTATTGATCGTTATAAATTTATGATAAAATTACGCAATTGAAAGATTAAATTCAATTACGAAACAAATAAATTTAAAATGTTATTTTCGTTAAATGTGGGTATACAGAAGAAAAAATTATTAAATGATGATGCAATTTTTCTTAATGACTAAATGCTTTGATTGTAATAGCTATGGACGTATTTCTGACATTTAAAATGAGATGTTGGAAGATTAGGTAGAATAGGAAGGAAAGGGCACTTATCTGTTTTGTAGAAGTCTGGTGCGCGATGAGATTCTTTCGCCAAATCTGCTCGCCTTAGCCTAGGACTCGTAGGTGATTCTGGCTGCACCTTGGTTCTCGAACCCCTTTCTCCAATCTTCAATCAGGCCAAAGGAAATCGAACCACCAACCGCCCGGCTCCGCCTTGACGAGGTTGCCATCCGTTTTTTTTCTTGACTTTTCTTCTTATTTTAGGTTTTCTTGCTATTTATTCCCCTCATGGGCCACCAATATGTATATTTTGCTTATACAGTGGCGCTAATTAAAGTCCAAGTACAATTTTAAACGATTTTATAAAGTTCGTGCGTACAGAATGAAGGTTGTCGGTAGATTAAAACACACTATTGGTCAGCTAATCATATCCACGTAAGTGCCTACTAAAAATAAACCTACACCACACAACACTACAGTTCCTCACAATGTTGGGAGGCATTATGCGCCGTAACAGGGTTAATTAAATATGCGGGGGAGTGCTGTTTGTGGTGTCCCTAGACATCGCCCACGCATTCAATAGTCTGCCATTCAGCTGCATCAGGGAGGCGCTCCGGTATCACGGGGTGCCAGTTTACCTGAGGCGGCTAGTGGCAGACTATTTGGAGGGGCGCAGCGTCCTCTGCACCGACCGAGCAGGGGACGTTGTGCGGACGCCCATGACGTGCGGTGTCCCACAGGGGTCGGTCCTCGGACCCACCCTGTGGAACATCGGCTACGACTGGGCGTTGAGGAGGAGCCTCCCGCCCGGGCTGGGCGTGATTTGTTACGCCGATGACACGCTCGTCACAGCCCGCGGTGGGACGCTAGAAGAGGCGGTAAGCCTGGCGACCTCGGGTACCGAGGAGGTCGTCAGACGGATCGAGGCGCTGGGGTTGAGGTTCGCCCTGGACAAGACGGAGGCCCTCTTGTTCCATGGGCGCACTATGAGCCCTCCCATCGGCGTCTCGATCACCGTCCACTCGGTCGACATCAGCATCCGGGCCCATATGAGGTACTTGGGCCTGGTGCTCGACGGGCGATGGTGGTTCCGGGAGCATTTCCGTAGGCTCGCTCCGCGGCTCGTCGGCACGGCGTCCGCCCTATCGTGGCTTATGCCGAACGTGGGCGGACCGAGCGCTGCGTGCCGACGGCTGTACGCGGGGGTCATCCGGTCGATGGCCCTGTACGGCGCACCGGTGTGGGCGGGGTCCATGACCGCCCGACTTAGGGCCCTCCTGTGGCGACCACACAGGGTGCGGATACCGCACGGTGGCGACGGAGGCAGCGTGCCTGTTGGCCGGGACTCCCCCGTGGGACCTGGAGGCGGAGATGCTCGCCGGACTATATCGGCGGGTGACGGGGGTGCGAGCGGAGGGCGGTGCGGTCTCGTTAAGGGATCTCACCGCCTGGCGCATCGACGCCCGCCGAGACGTCATTGCCCGTTGGGCAGTCCGGCTGGAGAGGCCTCGGTTCGGGGTGCGAACCGTGGAGGCCTTCCGGCCGGTGCTGATGCAGTGGTTGGAGAGGCGGCACGGGGTGCTCTCCTTCCGACTGGTGCAGGTTTTGACGGGGCATGGGTGCTTCGCCAAATACCTGCACAAGGTCGTTAGGAGGGAGAGTACATCGTCCTGCCACCACTGCGATTGCGACGAGGACACGGCGCGCCATACGCTCGAGGCCTGCGGGGCTTGGGCAGTGTAGCGCTGTGAACTCGTCGCAATCATCGGTACGGACCTGACGCTGCCGGCTATCGCTAGGGCGATGGTCGACAGCGTTGGGAATTGGGACGCGGTCGCAGCCTTCTGCGAGACAGTGATCACGCGGAAGGAGGCGGCGGATCGCCTGCGTGAGGAGCGCAGCCTCGATGAGGAGATCCGCCGCCGGCGACTGGGGCGGCGCAGGCGCAACTATCCGCCTCATGCCGCCATAGCCGAGGCCGCGGGTGACGTGACCGGGGATTAGTCCGTCACCCGCCGAGAGGCCGACCGCGTGAGGAAAGACCGACGTCCTACCCGAGGGGGGGACGTCGGTCGATGGGAGGGTACCCCAATAGGGGGTATTCCGTCGGGCCGACCACTGACGACAAGTTAACGCTGCTCCAGTGGTCGGCCCAACGACGAAGGCGACGTGGTTTTCGGGTGGGTCGCGGGAGTTGCGTGCTTAAGCCCCTCTGTCGCCCCGGACGGAGTGGTGCGGAGGCGCGCCGACCGCGACCCACCCAAAAAAAAAAAAAAAAAGGGTTAATTAAATATTCGTTATGAAAAATGTGGTCTACATTAAAAACTTGCAGATAACATATTTTGTAAGTAACTATTTATTAAATATAACAGAGTGACTTATTGATATTCAAATTTAGTGTTTTCCTTAACTTTAGTAAGTACATAAAACGATATACATAATTGCTTCGTTATTAGGATCATTTTAATTGTCTTGTCATCATTTAAGAGCGTTTTCGGTAATAAGCGGCCGTAAACCCAAAAATGTGGTTTTTTGAGGACTGGTTACTCGTTCATGATAATAGCTTACTAAAAATTTATATAACCACTACATTAAACACATCTTTATATTGTGTTTGTATAGAATTATAACTCAATATTGTAACTATTTTATTAAAAGGCAAGGGTATTTTGAACTTAAGTTCATGAGATTTTACGAAAACGCTGAGTTTTGAAGTTCAGGTACGAATAAACCATAAGTCATGGCATCTCGAAAAATATTGTAGATGTTAGGAAAATTACTGTTCTTGTGTATGTACAAAATGAAATTCAAGATTTCTTCCTTTTAAAACTAAAAAAAAAATATTTCCTTAAGATTAATTTGACGAAAATGGCTCCTGTGAAACATTTAATTTTGTGAATAATACTAACCTTGGAACATTTAAAAAAATATCCACTATTTGTTCGACTATTGTAGAAGCAGTAAAAAAAAACCAAATTGAAATACGAATAGTCACCCTCGTAATTAAATTTTAAATATTACTATAAATTGAACGGCATAATTGTTCATAAGCCAGTCGCGCATTGGCGCTCAACGGAGCAGGGTCATGTCGCTCTGGCTCTCGTCGGCCAGTGCAAAAACCGACAATACGAACTTCAGCGTATACTGCGACTGATCGATTTTGATTCGTAAGTATTTATTACTACCTAATTCTGTTAATTACTTTCATACGATCTTTATTAAGAATAATATAGAATCTTTTTACGTTTTAGGTATCTTGGGAACAAAATCGGTTACAAGACAAGGAAAACACGACAAAACTGTAAGGTACTTAAAGTTTCAAAAGAGTAAACGAAAAGAAAAGTGAGACGTCACTCAGGACGCCTGGCAGATGTGAAACATCAAAATTATTTTGAAGACGTTACTGCAAAGCATGGCGTTAACGCCGCTTTTAATGCCACGCGACGATCAGGTTCACCCTCGCCTATAGATGTTTCACATCAAAAATCCGAACGGAACATTTATACAGCCTCATCTTCGGAAGATTATCAGCTAACTCAAATTTAATGTTTAATAATTACTAACCATACACAATATAATTTTTTCATAGAGAATCATTTTCTTCTTGTACTAGCAATAAATATGTAGTAAAATGTGGGTCAAAATTTAATAACTAATTTCTGTAATGGGTAGATTTAAATCTCTGACTGGACTTGTTAGACATCCATGGCCATGGCGACTAGGGCCATACTCGACTACTGCACGGCTCCCACGGAGGCAGCGTACCTCTTGGCTGGAACTCCCTGGTGGGACCTGCAGGCGGAGGTACTCGCCGAGCTTTACCGCCGAGTATCAGAGACGCGAGCCACATATAGTCTCAATCAAGGTGATTGCCGCCTGGCGGGTCGACGCCCGCCGAGACGCCATTGCTCGTTGGGCAGTCGGACTGGAGAAGCCACAGTACGGTATCAGGACCGTCGAGTCCTTCCAGCTGGTGCTGATGGGGTGGTTGGGGCGGCAGCACGGGGTACTTTCCTTCCGACTGGCGCAGGTATTAATGGGTCACGATAGCCAAATACCTGCGCAAGCTCGTTAGGAGGGAGAGCACACCATCCTGTCACCACTGCTATTGCGACGTAAGCACGGCGCAGCACACGCTCGAGGTGTATGCCTCGTGGGCAGAGCAGCGCCGTGAACTCATTGCAATCATCGGTGCCGACCGGACGCTGCCGACCATCACTAGGGAGATGCTCAGCAGCGTCAGGAACTGGGACGCGGTCACTGCCTTCTGTGAGGCTGTCATCTCACGAAAGGAGGCGGCGGCTCGTGTGTGATCGATCTTTGGTGACACGTTCCGCCGCCGGCGACTCGGGCGGCGCAGGTGCGAGTATCCGCGCCTGATGCCGCCTTAGGCTAGTCCGCGGGTGACCAGACTGGGGACTTTAGTGCGTCACCCGCAGAGAGCCTGACCGCGTGACTGCGACCGACGTCCCGGGATAGGGACGTCGAGAGGTGAGGGAGGGAATCAATTTATAATTCTGCGTAAAATTATAAAAAAAAACAAATTATTTTTTTAAATTATTACACAATAATGTGATAATTAAAAAAAAAAATAAGTTATCGAGTCTCGAACCCGAGACCAGAGTTCCCGCCGGCGAGCACGTTACCACGAGACCACCGCTTGTTGGCGATTCGACTGCGAATTTTTCTAGTACATAAATTACCCATCCAACTTTGACCCTTAAAATCTTTTTAACGAGGGCCCAGTTGACCCTAATATCTGGTAGTTGTGATACCCTCGGGCCCCCTCTACCACCCCACCAAAAATCATGGAAATCCCCGGCCCACACTTCTGAGGGTCTCCTTACAAGTTATACTCTGTGCCTATATTTTACTATTTCCTATACTTTGCATATTAAAAATACAATTTTAACCGTTTTACTGTTAATGAGTTTTGGTTTATAATTAAACATTTCTGGGGGCACGGCAGTGCCCCTGCCAAGTCGAGCAAAAAAAAGTCTGGCAAAACGCAACACTGCCGTAACATACTTTTCTCGAAGCCATTCAGGCCATTTTCGACCCCCTATAACTTCGTCGTTAATAAAGCTAGAAACCTGAATTTTTAGTAACCTAGCAGGCATTGTATATACATTGTGTAATTCAAATTTCACTCAATTTGAACCAATAGTTTAAGAAGTATAACTAGTCAAAATTTCGTAATTTTGTCACTCACTGACTGACTGACCGATCATCAATATTAAAGTGGCACTTCTAGTAGACATAAGCTTCAAATTTAGAATGAAATTAGTGTTTAGTGTATAAATGAAGGAAAAATTATGAAACATTATAATTTTCATCCAGTTTCCGAGATACACTAACTGTATAAGTAATTTTGTTAACTCATATAAATATATAGGATTACAAAGTTATATTTGCAGTTAATGAAATGTAACTTTGTAAAAACTAAGAATACATTTGTCGCCATCATTGTTTCTCTATGGGAATCGTAACAACCGGCTTAAGACTGCGCAGATGACGTCATGGTTAAGATACCAACGTACCGTGCTAGTGTCGCGGGTTCGATTCTCATACAACACCTTATACGATCCACAAATTGTTGTTCTCAGTCTGAATGTAATTTGTGTTGGTAAATTATATGTTCTTTCCGTGTGATGTCGAAGTAAGAATACAATTCACCACTCTCTATCTTGCCCGTGGATATCGTATAAGACGACTATGGGATATAATATGCACATACCATCCCCTACCCCTAAACCCTATATCAACATGTCTGACCAGCATGGTATAGTGGGTTAAATTCCCTCCCATTGTCGAGGAGACCCGAGCCCAACAGTGGGACATATGAGGGCTGCGATGATGATGCGATGTTGAATTATATGTTTGTAAAGTCCCCCACAATGTAAGGATTATTTAGTGCAAGGCGTTGAATTTAAAAAAAAGATTCAACAGGAAGGAGAGTGGGCAGCAGCTCTCGCCGGGGAAATGTATGATATCTCACTGCGAAACCAACCCGCCTACCAAACGTGGCGACTACGTCATTATTCCTCATAAGGCGAAGAAAAATCAGCTCTAGTCATGGCAACTCTGTTGCCCTTGAGCGTCGTTGGATGCAGGTGCCACAGTACCGCACTTTATGGTGAAGCATGAGGGGGTCTATGTTCTACAGTGGACGGCGATAGGCTGAATGATGATTGGCATAATAGGTGTAGACAGATAGCTAGATATAATTATGTTCAAGGATAACTTGTAAAATGGTCAATCAACTTAATGAAAAAGCAAGAGTGGGACGTGTGTTATGAAATTGTACCAAAATCTCGCAAAGTATTAACCAAACTAAATTGCCTCAAATTTATCTGAAAGAAAGAACGCCATCATTAGGCTCGATTGCCATCAAAGCGGGAGGAGACTAGAGGAGATGTGTTTCGAAAAACCAATCAAATTTCTTTATTTCCGCATCTCTTCGCTTAGTTTAGGTAGAATTGACTCAAGCTGAAAGGAGAGATGTCTCATTTTTCAGAGAGTGTGCTCTAAGAAAATCTTTTGTTGGTATTCAAGAAGTAGAAGGTACCGGAAAGGCAAATAAGTAGGTCTATCTACAAAAAGAAATGAAATACCATAAAAAACAAGACTTGTAAAAAAAAGCCAAGCCTCGCAACTGAGTTCTTCTACCATAAAAATTTGTGAGATCCATGCTGTACCAAGTCGGTTAACTCATTCAGTTCCTGCTTAAGGGACCTTTCTTCTTAAGTTATTACGTAAATAGCTAACGTAACAACTTCTTATAGTGACTATATCAATATTAAAGATCTTTTATGTTTTAAATAAATAGATTGACTTGGCAATCGCACTATGTTTAGTACAATTTAATATAATATGTATTACTTGTGAGGTGTGTTTTCATGCGATTGCCAAGTCATTCTGTTTATTTAAAACATAAAATATCTTTAATATTGATATAGTCACTATAAGAAGTTGTTAGGTTAGCTATTTACGTAATAACTTAAGAAGAAAGGTCCCTTAAGCAGGGACTGAATGAGTTAACCGACTTGGTACAGCATGGATCTCACAAATTTTTATGGTAGAAGAACTCAGTTGCGAGGCTTGGCTTTTTTTTACATGTCTTGTTTTTTATGGTATTAAAATTTACATAATGTTGATTTTTGAAAATCTACTTCTCCGAAGAATATATTACAGATTGATTATAAGCGCCAAGGCTCAAGACTGGTCATTCTATGAACTCTACGCGTTGTTGACAGTAGTCTAAACTAGTGTAGTGCATTAGTGTGAGTCGATATCGGAACGTAACAAATTACCTACATGCGAGAAGTGCCGATTACCAATAACCCTCTTAAGAAAAAGTGAGTTACTTCAACTGAATAGTTATAAAAAAATTAATAATATTACAGGTTTATTTTAATTTTAAACTAATATCACAAACTGGTCCTTCAAATATCGCGCACGTTTTTAATCGGGTACCTTTTTCCTGTCGGTGAAATGAAACGTCAAACTTTTTATGGGAGGACTTTGAAATTCTAATTCATTATCTATTTATGTGACGAAGAATGGTGGTGAATACTGTGTCGGATAGGGTGGGAGCATGGACTTACTTGATACGTATCTGAGATGAGTTAGACACGTTTTTATCGCTATAAACAAAATCTATACTATTTAAATGTAACTGATGAATAATTAAAATGTTGGCCTAGGCACAATACAAAAATTTTATTTCAACCATATGTCTTTATGATCCATTATCGAGTTTTTAATGTGAAACATCTAAAGGTGAGGATAAACCTGATCGTTGGCGTGGCGTAAATAGGCCGGCGACGTAACGCCACGCTATATGATGGAATATATGTACTACACGTAGTAGGGTGTCAGTGACACGGAGCGACGCGATGTTGTGCGTAAATTAATTATGACGATTGTGCGTTGAATTAATTATGATTGTTGTGTAATGTTTTAAATAATAACATAAATCGTAATATTTTACTTCTACATTATGCCATATTAGTTCATGTCGTAATCTAATTTTTATGCATATATACTTTTATGCATATATATACTTTTATGCATATGTACTTGTTCGATGTTTTACATCTGCCAACTGAGCACGACTCACTCTCACCTGGGGTCGAGTCTCCTCAACAATGGCAGAAGGCAACTGACGTACTATTTCACGCTGGTCAAACGTGTTGGTATAGGGTTTTGTTTAGTTTTCCTTCTCTTGTATAGATGTTGTCTGCTTAGTATATACACTTAGTCGTCTTTTACGACATCCACGGGCAAGAATTGGGGTAGTGAATAGCATTCTTACTCCGACACCACACGGAAATATACATATAATTAATCATCATCATTTCGGCTCCTACATGTCCCACTGTTGGGCTCGAGCCCCCTCCATAATAGGAGGGAAATTGACCTTATTTGACCTTACTTGTCTGAACATGCTGGTCAGACAGGTTGGTATAGGGTTTTGTTTCGAGTTTTCCTTCTCTTGCATAGATATCATGTGCGTAATAAGTATAGTCCTTTAGTCGTCTTTTGCACAGACTGTTTTTCTTCAATATGATGTTCAACAACAGACCTGTTACAATTTTATTTATATGGTTTTCAGAGGAGATTAATTTTAAAAATAACCTTTTTAAACTGCACAAATAGCGGAATTTACAAGTCTTAGAATAATAACGTATAGAAGGTAAGTTCGTGCACAAAAAGTGAAGCATTTCAATTGGAGCCTAATGGAGCTTACGCCGGAACCGTTTCGTAATGTACAAGTCATTGTACTGCACGTACGTACGCAACTCTTAAAAAATAAATTGATAATTATGACGGTTTGTGCATTCAAATGGTGTCATAACACATTTGAAAAACTTAAAAAGGTTTTTAACATTACTTTTAAAAGTATTTCGACTATTTATGTTAATAAAAACAAATTTGGATTTCATAATTTTTATAGTCGTGTGTGTGTGTGTGTGTGTGTACGTATGTAATCGTCTGCGCGCCATTAATATTTTTAGATTCGTGTTTCGAACTTTCGAAGTATTGACACTATCCTTCTATACGTTATTATTCTAAGGGTTTAAGTATTGATATTCCATTTTGAGTTTCGTGGATTAGACCCCTAAGCAGGACAATTCTTTGTGTGATCCATAAATGATTTGTCTAAGTCTGTTTAAGGCTGTGATTTGTATATATTTTTGCCTGTTTACCTTCTCTATGGTTCTGAGCGGCCATTTATTTGTCTTTTATGAAAAGAAAAGAATACACTTGCACATTATGCAATATAAAAAAATACATTTAAAATGTAACACCTACATTTTTTATCTAATTTAACACTTTTATTTATTACTTCGAAGAGAAAAATATGCATTATGTATATCTAATTTTGGTTGAACTTTGTTACTAGACTTATTTCTAATAAATATTTTATCACAAAGACTACTTCTTTGGAAAATGGCTCGCGTAAATAATATAAATAACATTGTGTCGCTTATAATATTGCGCGATAGAAAACTGACAACCCCGGTGTTTGGGGATTAAGGCAGATTCAGCAATATGACGTACAAAACTGAAAGGAATAACAGAGATATTACGACATTTGCCTCCTTATCCGTTTTGAAATTGTTCAAGGAATATCTAATATTATTTAATTTGGGATAACATATATAAATTTGATCGTATCTTTCTATGCATGTCGATATCGAGAATACTTTGAACTACTAGCAAACCGCCCTCGCTTCGCTTTGGTTTCAGTCATCGAGTTGTTCCTGTTCCCGTGGGAATACCGGGATAAAATATAGCCTATGTTACTCCCTGATATTGTAGCTTTTCATTAGTGAAAGAATTTTTAAAATCGGTTAGGTGGTTTAAGCGTGAAAGCGTAAGAAACAAACTTACTTTCGCAATTATAATTTTAGTAAAGATAATATTAGTAAGGGAGTAAAAGTTGCGTTCGTGCGGAAAAAGTGACATTCACCATAGGCGGGTGTCGTACAAGACTACCAAGGTACGTGATATGCATATAATGTCTATGCCAGCGGTGACAAACTCGAAATAAAGCCCTATATCAACGCGTCTGATCAGCGCGGTAATAGTAGGCCAATTGTCCTTCAATTTTGAAGTAGGCTCGAGTCCGACAGTGAGACGATATGAGCTGAAATGATTAACGATGAAGTCTTTTATTACACGTTATTATATATTTACTCGAGCCTTAAAATGTATTATTAGTTTTTGAATGCGTTTGGTTATTTTATTTTCTATATCTATTATAAATAAAATTATTTTTACCTATTTTATCGCGTTTGTATTTGATTTTTGACTCCCCAACGTTTTGAACATTTTTCAGAGTTTATGATCCGCCCGTGACAAAATCCGTAAAACTAGTTATATGTGTTTTCGTCTGTTGAGGGAGCAATAAAATACATTTAACCACTTCCTATCTTGCTGGTAGATGTCGTAAAAGACAAGTAAAGGATACAAAACGCATATAACATCTGTGTAGCAAAAGAAAAACTAGAAATAAAACCCTGTACCCCACATATATGACCAGCATGGAGGCTCGAGCCCAACAGTGGGAAGTGTATGACGTAACACTCACGTAACCATCAGAAATCCTTTCTATATCTTTTAACAAAGTATCAAATAATGTCTACAAAGTATTTGCGTAGCTTAATTGAAGATGAATTTAATGGTAATGGTGACGTTTTGGTTTTAATCCCAGGCAGCTAGCGCAAAAGCTTCACTTCAAAACTAATGCTGACAGACCGTTCTGACATTGTTCAGTCGACCGTGATGAATTAAAACGCTCTTGTGTACTGACAAGTGGAATATTATGATCAAAGAAATGATAGTTGTCCCGCTATGCTATTGTATAAAACTTACGTGGTAAATATGAAATATATGACCAAAGAAATCATATATCTGCAATAAATCATATAGGTATATTATCGTGTGGTGATAGAATAAGAATACAATTTACAATCCCATCTCGTCCAGGGGTGTAGTAAAAGACGACTAATATTGCACACCATACATAAAATATGGTACAGTACAGTGTGAACGTGTCCTTAACAATGTATGGTACGCGATATTGTTGTGCTATGAGCTATATACTATATGCTATTATATTATAGCGTAGTCTGAAACCGGCTTTATGCCAATACATTTGACTGACGGCCCAAGCTCAATAGTGTGAAGTCTATGTGCTGATATGATGATGAAATCATATATCTCGTAGTTAACTTTTTCGCAGACCGCAGGTAATTCTTTACCTGAGGTCTTCGCGATGGTGAAGTGTATTCGAACTGCGTCACTACACGGCAAAGATTGTTGCGAGTGCTAAGAGATAAATATATGAAAATCTTTTAGGTGATTGACAGTAAGATTTAGAATTGGAAACGGAATCTCAACGTGACAGAATAGAAAAGTAAAACTTACAATCTTTTAGACGAGGATATATAACAAGATAATTTTCCGTGTGACGACAGAGTAAGAATACAATTCGTCACCCCCCTTTCTTGTCCGTGGATATCGTAAAAGACCACTAAGAGATTATAAGGTGCATATGTAAGAGAAGGATAATGTGAGGATGCTGAGGGTGGCGGCGGCAACAATAACGACACGTTTTACTTTGGATGTTGTAATTCACCATAGAGTAGTTACAATACGAATGCCCCGAAATATTCAAGATGGCGGTATTTATAGATACACGCGGCGTGAGCTAATATTAAATACACGAACTTAATAGATAATATTAAATGTAAAATATCTTAATTATTCTAACAATTATTTACATGTAAATATTATACCGGTTTATGTAACATTAAAGATTTATTACGCAGGAAGTTGACATGCAGAAATCAGTATGATGAAATCATAATTCAGTGGAATAAGAATCTAATCACTTAATCATTATATTATACATAACAAATTAAAATGATCTTAGGATTGATTAATTAACAATTATATTATGTAAGGGAGTACAGGCGTTTATAATAATAGGTATGCAATATTTAGCAGTCGCGCCGGAAGCTAATAAGCGGAAGGCGCGTATGATATATGAATCAACTATTTTGTTTTACAGAGATATGAATCAATTATTTACTTATTATTACAATCAATTTATAAAATGATTAACCATATATTAATTACTATGTGCTCGCCTCACACATTGAGGCCGGAAGTGTTGCCTGATAACATTCGGCCATCCTGCAGCTGCCGTGTCCCACGGCGATCAACATTACTGGCGGTGTCTGGTTTGCCAGTGATGAACGGTACCTGGAATTAATACATCAAAGCAGTATTTAAGTCTTTTATCACTTAATTTATACAAATTGCTGTCCTCGTCCACACAGACTCTATATATGTAATCTCACACAGCTTTAATTGTCGTCACACAGCTTTAATTGTCGTCACACAGCTTTAATTGTCGTCACACAGCTTTAATTGTCGTCACACAGCTTTAATTGTCGTCACACAGCTTTAATTGTCCACACACAGCTTTAATTGTCGTCACACAGCTTTAATTGTCGTCACACAGCTTTAATTGTCGTCACACAGCTTTAATTGTCGTCACACAGCTTTAATTGTCGTCACACAGCTTTAATTGTCGTCACACAGCTTTAATTGTCGTCACACAGCTTTAATTGACGTCACACAGCTTTAATTGACGTCACACAGCTTTAATTGACGTCACACAGCTTTAATTGACGTCACACAGCTTTAATTGACGTCACACAGCTTTAATTGACGTCACACAGCTTTAATTGTCGTCCTATATAGCCTCTATCCTAATATATCTGGTTTCAATTTTATTAGGTACTTGATAGAGAAAACAAACACTTTTGATCTAATGCTTCATAAATATATGGTAATTCATTATTTACTTAACATCGTTATTATTAACTAACACATTTAACTCTAACACATTTAACTCTAACACATTTAACTCTCTAATAAATCAATTAAATCATCTTTATCAATCTCATGGTCACTGCCGCTACTATCATCGGCAATAGAAGAATTATAAGGTCGAAGAACTTCACCGCGAACAACAGCAGAAAATTTCCGATACCCTTTCATTCCTTTAATACTACATATCGTGTAGCGATCTAACGAGTGCTCCGCTTTGCATACTTTATAGGGTCCTGTATACAGCCCGTTAAGTTTTCTGGTTACATTAGCGTTTACTCTAGTTATACCCCCTTTCCAAAGTACCAACTGTCCTACTGAATACTTGGTGCATCTTTTATGGGATCGATCAAACCTATCCTTCATAAGTGTCATATGTTTATCGATACGCAATTTAGCTGTGTTTCGCCTGTCCTCTAATGCTTTTGCTCGACTTTCGAAGTCACTGGGTTCTCCGGAAGGATAAGCTGGTAAGCGTGAATTGGGATGTCCAAATAGTAATTTAAAAGGAGCAAAACCAGTAATTGCATGAGGAGTGTTGTTAATGCCCCAGACTACATCAATTAGGTGATCATCCCAGGTGCATTCACTATTAGACATAGCGTTCAATCCGTTAATCAAAGTTCGATTCACTCGTTCTACTTGGCCGTTCGACCTCGGACTGGCAATGGCATTCAAAATATGTTTAAATTGCATTTCTTCTGAAAATTGACTAAAATACCGACTAGTAAAAGCTTTGCCTCTATCTGTAATAATTCTGTTAGGATTTCCAAACTGTGAAATAATATCTTTCAATTGCTTTATAGTTTCTATAGAGCTACAGTTTTTAACAGGTTTTGCAAATACAAACTTCGTGAATGAATCTATGACAACTAATATGTATGTGTATCCTCTACGTGTTTTTACAAATGGGCCTAAATGGTCAACGTGTAGTGTGTGCATCGGGATAGCAATCTTTTCTATTGGATGTAGTTCTCCCTGCAATTTACCGTGCTCCCCTTTGCCGTAAGCGCATTGAAGACACGACTTCACATATTTCCGAATAAATCTAGTCATGCCCTCGAACCAAAACTGTGCCTTAATAGTTTTTTCGCATTTCTCGAAACCAACGTGTCCTATTTGATCATGATATTTTTGTAATAATCCCCATTTAGCGAGTTTAGGTATAACGAAGCGATCCCCGTTGATTGTTTTCCTATAGAGAATGTCATCCTTAATAGTATAGTTAGCAATAATGTTTTGATTGTCTGTACCACTCCGTAGCTGAGTTAAAAGAGACTGAATACTTTCATCTTGTAATTGTAATGTCACTAGCCAATCGGAGTTATCAATTAATAGGACATGATCCTGCACTGGGTTCCTACTTAAGGCATCCACGTGTCGCATTCGATCACCAGCTCGGTACTCGATTTGTAAATCATAATCTTGGATTGAAAGCCACCAGCGGGCTATGCGGGGAATTAGATCCTTTTTGACCAGAGTTGTGCGCAATGCAGCGCAATCTGTTACTGCAGTAACGGGAATCCCTACGAGGTAAACTCTAAAGCGCTTTAGGGAGTCTACAACTGCCAAGGTCTCCAGCTCATAACTATGATAAAACTGCTCGTCTTTACTTGTAACTCTACTGAAATAAGCAATAGGTTTTAAAACTCCATCATTTTGGTACTGCAAAAGGATACCTCCTAAACCTAGCTTACTGGCATCGGTGTGAAGTTCCGTGCGAGCATTCCTATTGTATATACCTAGTACTGGTCTGTCGACTAGACGCTCTTTTAATGTACGAAATGCGGTTTCTTGTGCGGAATCCCATGTCCATTCAACATCCTTTTTTGTTAACTGTGTGAGGGGCCTAGCTATTTCAGCAAAACTGCGAATAAATTTCCTAAAATATGACGACAGACCAATAAATTGTCTTACTTCATGCACGTTTCGGGGTCTTTTATATTCGGCTACACAACTTATCTTAGCCTGGCCTGGTCGTACGGTGCCTGCCGTAATTTCATGGCCTAAGTAATTAACACTTTTTTTTAAAAACGAACATTTACCAAGATTTAATTTTAAATTCGCTTCTGACAGGAGTTTTAATACATCATTTAGCAACTTAAGTCCATCATCAATACAGGTTGTAGGTAGCATGACGTCATCGATATAAGTAGCTACGTCATTACCTAAACTACCTAGAACGATTTTAATAAGACGAGAAAATACAGCTGGTGCGTTCGCTAAGCCGAAAGGCATTTTTAAAAATTCATATTGCCCAGAAGGCGTAACAAATGCAGTTTTATGAATTGATTCCTCACTTAATCTAATTTGGTAGTAGCCTTGTGCTAGATCTAAAGTTGTGAAGAAGGATTTACCAGAGAGGCGGGACAGCTGATCGTCTATATGAGGCAGGGGATATCGATCCCTAACAGTGCGCGCATTAAGAGCTCTGTAGTCTATACATAACCTATAATCGCCACCCTTTTTCTTCACAAGAACCACTGGACTCGCATAATCAGACATAGAGTTCCTTACTATACCCGCATCAATAAGATCTTGCACCTTTTCATTTACTATTTCACTTTCCTTATGAGAGAGTCTATAAGGCTTACAATAAACCGGCTGCTCGCTTTTAGTCTGAATATGCATTTCCAGTATGTCCGTACATCCTAAATCTTTAGTATCTTTTGCAAACAAATGTCTGTATTTATTCAATAACCGCAACAATCGATAGCAATCGTCCTTCTCTAAACTTCCTATATCTATATCGGACAATTGCAAATCCTCGTGAGTATATTTGTCGACCGTCATAATATTCGTGCTACTTTGTAAACTATAATTTTTTTTAGGGATGATTTCCGCGCGCGCTATTAGCCTATTCGGTTCCCACTCGAGATTTTCGTCTCCAATATTAATTATTTTTAAAAAGCAATTTTTCGACCTTATAAGTCCCCCTAAAATTACATAGGACATATAACCTAACTCAAAAAATACAGAATTGACAAGGAACGTTTGATTACTGTTAATATCTAGGTAAACTTGCACTAAGGCAACAGTTTGCTGTGGAATTATGCAGCCGTGTCTCAAATACACTGAATATTTCGTTATAAAGTCCGTGTCACGTAATTTTATATCATTAAGAGCACTATTAAAAGTATCATTACTATCGACAAATTTAACATAGTTTTGCGATATAATTAAACTAATGTTAGGTTGATTTATCATTGATTGTCCAATTATTAAATCTATATCACCTATATCGTAATTGGTTAATTCTACAAATCCATTTAAAACAATATTGTCTACGTGAACATTTACGTGGGACGTTCCTAAAGAGTTTGAATATGCACCTCCAAAACCTCTCATTGTGACTATTGAAGGTTCAATCTTTAAATTTAATTTTACAGCATATGCCACAGTAAGAATATTTAACCTGCTGCCAGTATCTATATACGCGATGAGACTACAACCATTAATTACTACGGCCTTCTTATACATATCTACGAATATATTGTAGGTTGTAAAAAAAACTTTACCAACCTTTTGATGCGAAGAGCTCGCCGCATACCAGCAGCTGGTAGATGTGTGGCCCGGGCGATGGCAAACCTCGCAGCGCGGCACCTTGCAGTCCTTTGCTTCGTGACCTTCCCTTCGACAGGCGTAACATTTCTTCAGTTGAAGACCGGTTACTCTTGTTATTACAGGAACGGCGTCCCCTCTTCGCCATGTGGTAGTCTGTCGCGGGTAGGTGGCTTCAACTTGTTTGAAGTTTTCGAGTGATGACAAATACCCGTAATATAGTTGTTGTGGTGTATCACATTGGTAAGCCTTAGCGTTGGCTCTTATTTCCATGGGCAAACCGCGAATTATGCAAGAGATTGCAGGCTCACCAAGGATACCGCATTTTTTCAGCAAGGAAACCTTGTCGTGGAAATATTTGGTCATGGTTTCCGAATTGCTTTTTTTCCTCGCAAGCATGGTCTCTAGGAGATCCACAAAGTCAGTAGAACGCGGCAACGCGGTCTCTAAGGAGTCTTTCCAGCCCTCCCACGTGAGATCGTAGTCGTCCAGATCATCGTACCAATCTCTAGCAGACCCTCGAAGACGTATCTGCATGATAAACTGCCGGTCTTTATTGTCCCATCCATATACGTCGCCCAATTGGTCAATTTTGTGGAGCCATCCCCTGACGTTGCTTGATTTTTCATCTGGCTGAAATGTTGGAATAAGCTCCGCGTCGATTTGGGTGACACGACGTTTTTTGCATCGTCTGCGCTTCTCCACGTCCTCTTCGTGATCATCGGAGGAAGAAAAAAAACTTGATGTTTCGTCGCCGTCGAGCGTAGCATTCATGCAACGTCTGCTTTTCTTCGAGCGGAATCCCTCGATGTATGGGCCTGACATTATCCCAGTTCTGAATTGTGAGGATGCTGAGGGTGGCGGCGGCAACAATAACGACACGTTTTACTTTGGATGTTGTAATTCACCATAGAGTAGTTACAATACGAATGCCCCGAAATATTCAAGATGGCGGTATTTATAGATACACGCGGCGTGAGCTAATATTAAATACACGAACTTAATAGATAATATTAAATGTAAAATATCTTAATTATTCTAACAATTATTTACATGTAAATATTATACCGGTTTATGTAACATTAAAGATTTATTACGCAGGAAGTTGACATGCAGAAATCAGTATGATGAAATCATAATTCAGTGGAATAAGAATCTAATCACTTAATCATTATATTATACATAACAAATTAAAATGATCTTAGGATTGATTAATTAACAATTATATTATGTAAGGGAGTACAGGCGTTTATAATAATAGGTATGCAATATTTAGCAGTCGCGCCGGAAGCTAATAAGCGGAAGGCGCGTATGATATATGAATCAACTATTTTGTTTTACAGAGATATGAATCAATTATTTACTTATTATTACAATCAATTTATAAAATGATTAACCATATATTAATTACTATGTGCTCGCCTCACACATTGAGGCCGGAAGTGTTGCCTGATAACAATAACTTAAAATGAAACTTTACGACAACACGTCTGACCAGGATGGTATAGTAGGTCAATTTTAACAATTGACAAACAATTGTAACAAGAAATTCATAACAGAAATTTGAGGATATTGTACAGATTTAATAGTAATTTGGAAGTTAGTCACAAAGTCGCTAATTTAATAACGCCATTAGACGGTTAAAGGAAAATTTCAAGATACAACATACACATGTGTCCTAATGAAATCAGAGTTAAGTAACGACGTTATTATGTATTACAGTGAATACAGAGTATATTATATTTTTGATTTCATTTCATTTCCTTATTCGTTATGATACCGTAGATCCCATGCTAATAATTTTTGCCTTTATAATAAGGTAGCAATTCTTGTGATACGAATAGATCACGATACTGAGATAAAGTTTGAGTATTAAAAGGGATTGGTTGGGAATTAAAAAGGATTGATTGGTTGGATTGGATTGAAAGGGAATCACGCTTGTGAAAAGATCGAATTTTAATATCTCGATTTTGTTATCTATTCGCATGGCGAGAATTGTCACCCAGGTTCAAAACTGAAATATAAAAAAAAAATGAAATATTACGATAATTAAACAAATATCAGATGGCGTACACAAATATCAGACAGTCTGTAAATCCTGACAGACCGCGAAAGTTTTTGCACGTTCTTACAGTACGTGATCCACTTTACATCACCAGTTATTAATCTTTTCAAAAACGGTTCGGTTTCATTAAGTTTCAATAAAGAATCGCAAATGAGTACACAGTTCATTAGGTTTCTTTCAGTAGGCTCGCCTGGCACTCAAATATCGATCTTTTTTTGTATACCCAGCTATTTTCAAATGGGTGTAAACTGTTTTGTAATCAATTCCCAAATTTTAAGCTACGTCGTAACTACTGATATGCCGATCCTGTACCACTTTTTAAAATAGCGTTCATTTTAAGCATGACAGGGCGACCAGAACGAGGTGCACCTTCGACATTCGCTATATGACATTTTGACATTCCGTAAAATCTCTTCTTGTTTAATGACAATGGGCTACAAAAATATGAGCTATTTGTGCCGGTGTCGATTTATAATATAGATTATTTACGTCTTTAGTCTTTGTATTTTAGTCAGTCGATTGATTCGTCATCGAGTCGTCAATTGATTTGATGCTGATAACAAAATCAGCTTCTTCTGTGAATTTTGGCAGAATGTGAAAATGCAGTCAATTCGTTATTATATCATACTAGTGTACCCAGCCCGCTTCTGCTTTATTTTATTTAAACAATAAACTTACATCATTAAATATTTAATTTAACTCTAAAGAACAACAAAAGAAGAAGAGAAAATAGGAGTGCTTCGATTGTCACCAAACTTTACAAGATTACTCGCCAGGTCAATCTGGAGATATGCTGAAAGTTTCATTGAAATCGGTCCAGCCGTTTCGGAGTCTGTACGGAACATACCACACACTGCACACTTTCTCTTTTATATATATATCGGAGTATACGCTATCCTCACGGTCACTCATTGAGGGCATCAACAGCTATCCGGGCCAGAAATAGACCTTAGT
The DNA here is from genome assembly GCA_032191425.1 of Lymantria dispar. Lineage (NCBI taxonomy): Eukaryota > Metazoa > Arthropoda > Insecta > Lepidoptera > Erebidae > Lymantria > Lymantria dispar. Next base: position 23,749,825 of record CM063444.1, on the reverse strand, counting down.
ATGGTACTAAGAAATCTAATTATACAGCAACGTTCAAACACAATGGAAATTATCATTATCCGCTCACTATAAAACAATACACAGTACAGTTCCTGGGCTAGTGTTGCCTCTACCGCGAGCACTGCGAGAATGGTGCAAATATAGAGTGCAAGCCCCTTTTATGGGCTCTGTACACGCCGCTACGACGTTTGTGTGTTGTTGTTAATGATCCGTACTAATGACGGATGCGACATATATATATTCACTACATTTCAGAATTTTATCTGCATTATATTACCTAAAACATCAGCAAATTAATTCAATATCATCATCATCATCTCAGCCCACATACGTCCCACTGTTGGGCTCGGGCCTCCTCCACAATTGGAGGGAATTTGACTTACTATACCATGCTGGTCAGACATGTTGGTATAGAGTTACATTTCGAGTTTTCCTTCTCTTGCATAGATGTTATGTGCATATTATATCCCTTAGTCGTCTCTTACGACATCCACGGGCAAGATAGGGAGTGGTGAATTGTATTCTTACTCCGTCACCACACGGAAAGTAATAGTAATTCAATATAACACTGTAAAACACTAAAATCATCATCATCATCTTGCTCTTATCCCAATTACTTGGGGTCGACGCAATATGTCATCTGTTTTGACATATTGCAAAAAGTTTCGGCAATGACTTTTATGACCGGCCGCCTGCCTGACGTCAACCCTCTTTGGGAATGTAATCGTTGACCCAAATGGTACCAGATGGAGTTGGTCCGGGTCAATCTAGGGCTCTTAGTTGTCTTTTACGACACCCACGAGCAAAGCAAGGGTTGGTAGTATTCGAAGCCGCTACCACACAGCAACTGTAACCAAGTGTAAAACACTAAAATAATGAATAAAATTTAAAAGCGTTTTTTTAGGGTTCCGTACCCAAAGGGTAAAAACGGGACCCTATTACAGAGACTTCGCTGTCCGTCCGTCCGTCCGTCTGTCACTAGGCTGTATCTCAAGAACGGTGATAGCTAGACAGTTGAAATTTTCACAGATGATGTATTTCCATAAGAACTCGGATCAAAGAACACATAGCCGATGTGAAGCACCGCCGTCACACTAAGTCTGCAGTCTGTGAACATAGTCAGGACCGCACCCGCCATAACATCAGAAACCACAAATCCTCGCAAAAGAACACCGATACCTGCCTAGAATGGTACACGAGGCTATTGGGATTAAAACACAAAAATTTCAATAGAAAGGATGGCTGGGTGTTACCATCAAGCTGGGATCCTGTTATAAAAAGTAAGCCGCCTTCAAAGTTAATATTAATTTAGCATCATGTCACCTGAGTTTTCTTGCCGGATCTTTCTCAGTGTGGCCTTGTTCCGATCCGGTGGTAGTATACTAGATTGTTAGGTTTTTTAAATATATTACTATTAATTTTAATGTTAAATAATTACTAACCATAAACAATATACTTTTTCATATAGAATCATTTTCTTCTTACACTGGCAATAAATGTGTATCAAAATGTGGGTCAATATTTAATAACTAATTTCTGTATCGGGTAGATAATTATAAATTTTCTGCAGTTTTTTTTTTGTGGGTGGGCTGCGGTCGGCGCGCCTCCGCACCACTCCGTCCGGGGCGACAGAGGGGCTTAAGCACGCAACTCCCGCAACCCACCCGAAAACCACCTCGCCTTCGTCATTGGGCCGACCACCGGAGCAGGTTTACTTGTCGTCAGTGGTCGGCCCGACGGAATACCCCCTACGTGGGGTACCCTCCCATCGACCGACGTCCCCCCTCGGGGAGGACGTCGGTCTTTCCTCACGCGGTCGGCCTCTCGGCGGGTGACGGACTAATCCCCGATCACGTCACCCGCGGCCTCGGCTAGGGCGGCATGAGGCGCTGATAGTTGCGCCTACGCCACCCCAGTCGCCGGCGGCGGATCTCCTCATCGAGGCTGCGCTTCTCGCGCAGGCGATCCGCCGCCTCCTTCCGCGAGATCACTGTCTCGCAGAAGGCTGCGACCGCGTCCCAATTCCCGACGCTGTCGACCATCGTCCTAGCGATAGCCGGCAGCGTAAGGTCTGCACCGATGATTGCGACGAGTTCACAGCGCTGCACTGCTCAAGCCGCGCAGGCCTCGAGCGTATGGCGCGGCGTGTCCTCGTCGCAATCGCAGTGGTGGCAGGACGGTGTACTCTCCCTCCTAACGATCTTGTGCAGGTATTTGGCGAAGCACCCATGCCCCGTCAAAACCTGCACCAGTCGAAAGGAGAGCACCCCGTGCCGCCTCTCCAACCACTGCATCAGCACCGGCCGGAAGGCCTCCACGGTTCGCAACCCGGACCGAGGCCTCTCCAGCCGGACTGCCCAACGGGCAATGACGTCTCGGCGGGCGTCAACGCGCCAGGTGGTGAGCTCCCTTAACGAGATCACACCGCCCTCCGCTCGCACCCCCGTCACCCGCCGATACAATCCGGCGAGCATTTCCGCCTCCAGGTCCCACGGGGGAGTCCCGGCCAATAGGCACGCTGCCTCCGTCGCCACCGTGCGGTATCCGCGTATGGCCCTGATCGCCGTGACCCTCTGTGGTCGCCACAAGAGGGCCCTCAGACGGACGGTCAGGGACCCCGCCCACACCGGTGCGCCGTACAGGGCCATCGACCGCATGACCCCCGCATACAGCCGTCGGCACGCAGCGCTCGGTCCACCCACGTTCGACATAAGCCACGATAGGGCGGACGCCGCGCCGACGCACTATGGGCCCAAACAGTATTTGCCATCTCATAAATGGTTTTGACAAAAGTCGTAAATCCATAGATCCTTTTATAGTTTTATACCCTCAAAGGATGCAACTTTCGAATTAATTCCAAAAAAAATTAAATAATTTAGTTTCATGTTTATAAAGTGAACCTCAAACATTGAGCATAAATATTTTCATGCCAATTAAATTACCGTTAAGGAAGTTCAACACAAAATTATTCGGATGTTTTCCATGGAAACATATTAGTGTAATACATCATTAGATAGATCAGAATATACACTTTGTATCCACGTTCAGTTTTGTAAAAAAAATAATGATATATATTTTTTTTTATTTTTTTTAGTAAAGAAAATTTCGATTTTGTTTATTTCAATTGGACTTTTCTATGTTGCCGAAAGCTGCCGGTGTCAAGTTAATCACTCTATTTGAGACCTTACCTATTCAGTAATACGAGGATCAAAAAAAAAAATTGCGCGGTTTTTGCGCGAATGGTGATTTCAAGGCAATATGTCAATCGGGGGCAAAAAAAAATCTCGAAACTTATGTTCGGTTCTTCTTTTTTATTGTGATATATTATATTTGATGTCTAACTTGTCTTTTTTTTTTCATTTCTATGATAGAAGCATACATTAACAAATAAATAGACTACAAGAATACTCACTTGGTACTTTCGATAGCGGTAATAAACCACAAGTATGATAAACTATATTGTTGCGGAAGTTCTATTTATCTGTTGCGGTAATTTATTACAACCAGTATCTACTGATTACACTATTTCGATGACAACTATCACAATCAATTACCCTGCGGTTTTTGCACAAGGCACCAAAATATTGGTCCTTTATATACGCGTGTTTTCAGCATACTATTCATCAAAGTATTCAGATACTTCTTTTCGATAACAATTAACAGAAAAAAAACATGAGTGAATTCGTTTCTGTTCGACGCGATCTTTGTGATCAAATAATAACAGGGAAGAGTACTTCAGACCTTAGACAATATTTGTTGAACAACTTTCAACTGTCGGAAACTGACGTTATCACTGTAATAGAAAGTATTCAAAAAAATTTAACATCAAGTTGCAACCAGAAATGGACGAAAGCTCAAAGAAAGCCAGACAGGTTCGAGAGTCTATACTCAAATTGGTTAAACGGTGAATTTAAAGTACCATTGAATTCTTGCAGTACCTCAACCTCTGAAATATCTGGCTTGAATACTTCTGGTGATCGTGGTAGACCAACAAAACCATACGACGAGTGTTCGGAAAACACAAAAAAACTAAAAATTATGAAACTGCTCCAGGAGTATGGAATGGGACATGTCCGTAACGCTTATGTGCAAGGTTTACGATCTATGGGTGAAAATGACGAAGCGTCAATTGTGTCTATTATCAGAAACAAGGAAAAAGACGAGAAGAAAGCAATTGTACAAACCATAATCAGTCCAGATAGTGCACTTTCTTTTACAAAAGAAGAGGCATTGAGCATGTGTATTGAAACGGATCTAACGAAAGCCCAATATGGGTACCTAAGAAAAAGGCTCGTTGATAAAAATTTAAGTTCTGTTTTACCTTTGTATCAAATACTAAGTGAAGCAAAAAAGGCTTGCTATCCGCCTGCATCTAGCATAACGGTGACAAATATAAGCGCAAAAATTAATCTGCAAGATCTCTTAGACCATACAGTCTGCCGTATTATAAAGATAAAGTCAGGTTCGACAAACTACAATCGTCTCAAGCTGTTCACTAAATGGGGGTGTGATGGATCTTCCGGGCAAAGTGAGTATAAACAAATTCTACCGGAAGAAAACGAACAAATATCGGATGCTAATTTGTTTATAGAGTCCCTTGTACCACTGCGACTAGTAGACGAAGAAACGTCTACAGTTATATGGCAGAATCCTACTTGCTCATCTGTTAGATATTGCAGACCAATTTCATTAGAATTTGCAAAAGAAACACCCGAAAAAACTACAGCGGTTGTCAGTGAAATTGAAGCCAAAATTAATCAATTGATTTCAACCCTTGTGTCTATAGACGACAAAGTCATCGAGGTTAAACATGAACTGTTTATGACAATGATTGATGGGAAAGTTGCTCAAGTGTTAACGAACACATCATCCAGTGCTACCTGCACTGTTTGTGGAGCAACTCCCAGACAAATGAACGATCTTTTAAAAGTTACATCAAGAGTTGAAAATGAAGATGCATTTAAATACGGATTGTCGACACTACATGCATGGATAAGATTTATGGAGACGATCCTCCATATTTCTTATAATTTGGGTTTTAAGAAGTGGTCAGCAACAACTCCAGAAAACAAGCAACTTAAAGAAGACAAGAAAAAATATGTCCAAAAACGTTTCCGAGAAGTGCTTGGTTTGCACATTGATAAACCACGTCAAGGTTCCGGTAATAGCAATGACGGAAATACAACAAGGCGATTTTTCCAAAATTACGAATGCTCTGCAGGGATAACTGGAATTGATGGAGAATTAATTAAGAGATTTTATGTAATTCTTCAAACCATGTCATCGGGATTCCCTATAAACGCAGAAAAATTTGGTCAGTATACATTGATAACCGCGCAATTATACGTAAGCAAATATAACTGGTATTACATGCCATCTTCGGTCCATAAAGTACTTATACATGGTGCTAAAATAATAGAGCATTATGCAGTTCTGCCTATAGGACAATTATCCGAAGATGCTCAGGAAGCCAGGAATAAAGATTACAAAAAATATAGGTTACATCACGCTAGGAAGTGTTCCAGATCAGCAACAAACGAGGACGTTCTGCATATTTTGTTATATACATCTGATCCTTATATATCTAGTTTAAATAAACTCAGTTTTGTAATATCCAAAGAATTGTTTGACGAAGCTAAAGAATTATTGGAAATAGAAGGTTATGAATAGGATCGCAATTTTTTTTATGGTGTCATTTTTTAGCATGTTTGTTTGATAATAATAATAATAATTAAGTCTTAAACTTATTTTAAGTAAAAGTGTTACTTTTATTGTCATTTTATTATAACTGTATAATTTTTTGTATGCAATTTCGTATATCGTTATCTTTGTCATTTTTTTATGAAAATTATATAACTTTTAAAATAATGATGTTTAATTTATTTTATTGCCTATATATTCATTAATACATAAAAAAAAATTCAAGGGGAAACATCACAAAACAACAAAGTTATCAATTTTTGAGATGAAATATACCGATCGGTCCCACAGTGCGACGAGCCGTGGAGCGAGCAGGCGGAAATGCTCCCGGAACCACTATTGCCCGTCGAGCACCAGGCCCAAGTACCTCATATGGGCCCGGATGCTGATCTCAATCGAATAAATTTTCTGCAGTAATGTGACCATGAACGCTGCAAAGTGTTCGAAACGTCGGGTAACCAAAAATCAAATACAAACGCGATAAAATCCGTTAAGTAGTTTTATTCAAAATGTGAACACTCATTTTGAAAGAGAATTTTTTTTCTTTAATCGCCCTTATGAGCAGGCTAAAATCTTTTCGACCATACTGCCTTGTCTTACGTGGCTTACAAATAATTTTCTTAACATACTATTTACGTCTTCTTTATATTGAGGAGCTTATTAAGAGTCACCGTCCGTCAGTAGGTCAAGTTGTTACCATTAATTAGGCGGTGAAAACCAAATTAAATGTTTTTTTTGGGAGTTTCTTTGGGAATTTCGGTTGAATTGAATTTAAAAATACACGCAAGCGACTTTTAAATCACATTCACAATACTTCAGGATCTTAACTGTATTATATTACATAGAATATCAGCAAAATTATTCAATATAATATAAAACTAAAAAATGAATATAATTCAAGAGCGTCACAAGACATTTTCATATTAGCGCCGAAACCTAGAAAGAAAACATGAAAAAAAAAACAGCGGGGAAAAAAGATTTTACGAAATAGTTTCTTTTTTAAATATAACCTTTTTAATGGTATCAATTAGACCAGCCAGATATAATCAGAACAGAAGAGATTTTATTTAAAGTTTATACGTACATCATCAACATCATCATCAGCCCATATATGTCCCACTATTGGGCTCGGTCTTCCTCCACTGTAGGAGGGAAATTGGCCTACTAAACCAGCGGAACAGACGTGTTGGCATAGGGTTTTTGTTTCGAGTTTTCTTTCACTTGCATAGATATTACATGCATATTGTATTCCTTAGTCGTCTTTTACGACACGCACGGGCTAGAGAGGGGGTGGTGAATTGTATTCTTACCCAATCACCACAGGGAAACGTACGTACCTACATACTATATGCGAATTGATTTTGCCCCGACCTATTAATAACTAGAGATTGGCTCGCGCGATATTGCAAAGTCAATAACGCAGCATTCATACTATCAAGTGAGTCGCTAAATTGCCCTTTTATTTTCATACTCTTATCCCGAAGTATAAGAGGTTTCTCTAGGCATATTTTCTTTGTGTCTGTACATATACGTAAATCCGAGAGCAATATAACGCTTAATTGTGACCAAATGCCCGATGAATTGAAGTATTATATAAATACTAGCTGACCCAACAGACGTTGTTCTGTTCAAATAAAACAAAAAGAATTCTCCTTGAAATTGATAGCAGCGCCACCTACCGGGTCCCATTGTGAATCTAAACCCTTCTGAAAAGTTTATATAGTAGAAAAAAAGGTAACATTAGAAAAGTTTATATAGTCGTTAAGTTTTCTTAAATTTTCTAATTTTCTGCGCAATTTTCTTAATTTTTTTTTCCGTAAGAGTCATTTCAAAGTATTAGAAAACATAAAAAAAAAAGATGGACGAAATCGGTAAAGTCGTTCTCAAGTTAAGTTATTGTCCTGTCCGAACAGCGCCACCTATCGGGTCCAATTGTGAATCTAAACCATCCTCGAATCCCCTTGACTATATACAAAAAATTTCATCAACATCAATCCAGCCGTTAAGGAGGTGTTCAGTGACATACACACGTACGCTAGAAATTTATATATAAGATTAGACTGCGTCAGAAACATTTTTTTCTCACATCTAAAAAATTTCATTGTTAGAGAAAAAAAAAATTCCCATGCGATTTAGCGAAAAAATGAAAGAGACCTTTTTTGTAGAGAATTTAATTTTCTACAAGAAAACCAAAAGGGAAATTGAAAAAAAATGTTATTCATTCGGTGCTTATAATAATAATAATAATTTTAGCTTCTGAGCCAGTCGTTATCTCACCATGAGACTAACGCAAACCTCGGAGGAACATTATATGGCTGTCTAAGTTCTTTTGATATAAAAGAAAAAATGTATTACAAGATTTATAGGAAAGCCAATAAACCGCAGGGCAGCTTGTGACGTGCTGAATGTGAGTGGCGACACTGTGGTCCTGAGTGCCCCAGACAGTCGGCCAGGGCCTCGTATCCAGCTCGCCTTTATTGGCTGGCTGGAGTGAAAACCGAAGAGTGCCCGCAGGATTCTCAACTCTGGCTTGCCTTAAACAGCTGGATGGAGAGGGGTCGCCAGAGCTATTTGCTTGGGGGTGGAAGTGTCATTTACAAGGGCATAACCACGGGGAAACCAGTGCGGTTCTCCGTTTATCGGCGACTTGCGATGGTGAAACCGGTGCCGCAACGCTCGACACCCCAAGCCACTTGCACCAATATTGCCCCCCTGTTGCCCATATAGCCCGCGTGTCTGTGGTGACCGTTTAGGAGGGCACATTCAGTGAGTTGGCTTGTCACCGTCTGCCAAAGTTCAAGACGTATAAGGTATTGCAGGCAGATGACAGTTTTAAATCAATAGTTTTCAGTTAATCCAGTCCATAAAACCTCACAACTCCTTAATTAGGTTTTAGATATCATAATTGCACAATAGTTTTACACCTACCGTTGGCAGTCCACGAGTGTTATGTGCAAACGTGGAGTGTCATCGGTTAAATGTCCCATCCCATTTTAACATTAAATTTCTCCAAAGGCCTCTGCGTGTTGGATCCATATGTAAGTCTTTCAAAGGACCGGGTATATTTCCTAGGAAGATCCCGTGAGAAAGGACAGGTATAATAATTTATTCAGTACTCTTACTTATATAGCTTGCTTACAAACGTATTTTACTTTCTATACTAATTATCAAATATGTAGTACATTGCAAAAGTTTGGTTAAGTTTTCATCATCATCATCATCATCTCAGCCCATATACGTCCCACTGTTGGGCTCGGGCCTCCTCCATAATGGTAGGGTAATTGACCTACTATACCACGCTGGTCAAACGTATTGGTATAGGGTTTTATTTCGAGTTTTCCTTCTCTCGCATAGATGTTATATGCGTTTTATATCCCTTAGTCGTCTCGTACGATCACCCACGGGTAAGATAGGGGGTGGTGAAGTGTATTCTTACTCCGTCACCACACGGTTAAGTTTTATGTTCCTCATTTCCCTTGAACTGAATCCGTCAGTGCCTGTTGGTTTTTGGAGTACTATCGAACGAACGTACTATGAAGACGCTCAGTATAAAAATTACTAAGCGATCATTCATGGACGTACGTAAAGAATACCAGGCCTACAAAATCAAGACTAAGCTAAATCACACTCTTCATTTTTATAAGCGAAAACTGTTCATCTCTAAAGTGAACTTCTCATCCTATAATATTTTTTTCAGATTTGTCGAAACACAACGGGGACTATAAACAGCGCAATAATTAACGATAACTGCGCCCGCAGTGAATATTAAATGCTGGTAACAGTTTAAGGGTCTCTTGGAATTAACAATGAAATATTGCAGTATTTATTTTATTAAGGTGACATTTAGATTTATTCACAAGGTTTAACGACCGTAAAAGAAAATCTCGATGCTAATGGTGGCTATTGCACTTACATATTGTAACGGCAAAGTATTTCTTAGCCTATAATATATTACAATATCAAACTTATATCTTTGCTGAATAAATGTTAATTGCGCAATCGTCGTCTCATGGGAAATTTGTTATGGCGTAATCCCCATTTCGCGCCAAGGTCTATGCTGAACGATATGTGAATAGGTATTATAATTGTATCTATATTTTATGACTATAATTAGTGTCTGTATTTTAATTACAAATAATAATGACGGATCATTATCATCACAGCTCATATACGTTACATTAGTGAGTTTGAGCGCCCACCACATTGGAAGGAAAAATTGACCTACTATGTTACCTATACTGGTATATCACGCTGGTCAGGTGGGTTGATATAGGGTTTTATTTCAAGTTTTGCTTTTCTTGCATAGTTGTTATAAATCCATAATATATCCCCCTTTTTTTTTGGGGTGGGCTACGGTCAGAGCACCCGCCGCCCGGCTCCACCCGGGGCGACAGAGGGGCGTCGCGCGGCTCCGTAACCCACACATATTGCCGTTGCCTTCGTCGTTGGGCCGACCACCGGTGCAGAGTTCCTTGACTGCAGTGGTCGACCCGACGGAATACCCCGAGGGAGTACCCTCTCCCATCGACGTCCCCCCGGGATAAGATATCCCTTAGTCGTCTTTTACGATACCCATGGGCAAGGAAGAGGATAGTCAATTGTATTCTTACTCCGTTACCACGCAGAATAATGTCGGATACCTATTTTATATATATTTTGCATTTGTAATCTATGCTCTTAAAGAGATACACTCGTTATTCATGTTTTCATTTTGTATCCAGTTAGAATTTAATAAAATAAAGTTTAAGCGGTGCTTTAATTTTGGCGCACCAGCATCCATGTTATAAAATGAAGTGAAATTTTGTCATTTACGATATACATAGGTAGTGTGGACAAATTGTTTTAATAGTAGGTATCTTTGTGATCAAAACCGTGTCGCTGATATCTTTCAACATATGAAATTATATGCTTATATCTAGATATATATAGTTTGAACTTAATTATCCATGTGGTGACGGAATAAGAATACAATTCACCACGTCCCTATCTTGTCCGTGGCTGTCGTAAAGGACGACTAAGGGATATAATACGATTTTAATATTGGTGCAAGAGAAGAAAAACTTAAAATAAAGCTCTATAATATACCATTTATTTTTTGGGGTGGGCTACGGTCAGCGCATCCGCTGTCCGGCTCCGTCCGGGGCGACAGAGGGGCGGCGCGCGGTCCTGTACCTAACCCATCCTATAGCACGTCGCCTTCGTCGTTGAGCCGATCATTGGTGCAGATTTCCTTAACTTCAGTGGTCGGTCCGAAAAGCTCTATGCCTACCAAAACGTCTTCAATTGTATATAATCTTTACTTGTACCACAATATACAAAAGTGACAACCCTGACCGAAACAAGATAATTACCAATAACTTTGGAATAACGCGGAATTAGAATGTGATTTAAATAACACCAATTAAGGCAAATTTAATGAATCATTTAATCTAAAAATCACAACCTAATACGCCATTATAGCGGAGTAAAAAAAAATGTAAAGAAAATTGAAAAATAAATTATATCTTTTTAATTAATCAAAGTAAATGAATGAAAACTTGTGTAAATATGTAATATTATGTGCGTAATTGTTGACTGTAATCAAAACTTAAATAAGTAGTTCAGTTTTTTTTTAATTATTTATTTTGTAATTTTTCGGACCCGGATTATGGTCAACTTTGGCAATTTTTATAAAAAAAACTACTTGCCGTATTGACTCCGGTGTTTTACTCTAATGCTTAAAATGATAAGAACTATCTATTTCTACAATAAAAACAGCATGCAACAAAAATGGGGTTCATAATACACTGCGTGTTGTTACTAGGACTGCTTAGTGGATAAAAAGTTATTTTAATCGATTTTTAAATTAGTTTGCAAAACGAGAATAGTTTTTAATTATTTTTATTAATTATGTTGCTTTGCAAATTTAGTGGATCTAATTTAGTTTCACTTAGCTAATATTTTTTTAGAGGTTATGGTCTGGCCCTCTCACGTTAATATTTTCTAAGACAATGGAAGGTCTGTATGTCTACACCTATTGTATTATTCTTCGCCGCCAATTGAGTGTGCCACTGGAACCAATTCCTTTATTCCGGTGAGTAATGCGAAATCCAACGTTTTTATACGATCGCACTTTGGGTGGTGTACTGATGCCCAATCCAGCCATTCATGGCCTCAGCTAGGGCGAAATTACCCGCAGATCCTTATGGGTATACCTAAAAAAGGACAATTGCCAAATCGCTTTTGCATACCTAGATATCAATTTGCAAACAAAGTACTTAAAACCTCTGAAGTATTAATTTCATTATTCCTACTAAAACAATTAAAACGAATTATTTAATTTATATCTTATATACATATAATTAGTAGATACTGTATTTTTTATTAAAGATGCGCTCCATAATAGGAGGGAAATTGAAATATCAGCGGGGTATAGCAGGTCAATTGGTGGACGGGTTGGTACCTATAGAATTTTATTTCGAGTTTTCCTACGCTTGCATAGATGCTATATGCATATTTCATTCCTTAATCGTGTTTACGATACCCATAGGCAAAATAGGGGGTGGTGAATTGTATTCTTATCCCGTTATGACACTGATGTGCTGTGTGGTAGCGGCTTCGAATACTACCAACCCTTGCTTTGCTCGTGGGTGTCGTAAAAAACGACTAAGAGCCCTAGATTGACCCGCACCAACTCCATCTGGTACCATTTGGGTCAACGATTACATTCCCAAGGAGGGTTGACGTCAGGCAGGCGGCTGGGCATAAAAGTCATTGCCGAAACTTTTTGCAATATGTCAAAACAGATGACATATTGCGTCGACCCCAAGTAATTGGGATAAGAGCAAGATGATGATGATCCCGTTATGACACTGAAACAATATCTAACAGAAAATAATAAAAAATGGTGCTTAATTTAACCGGCTCGGGTTCTCGGTTAAGTAGGAACTAGGATCCCTAAATCGCGAGATGTTCGTTTTAAGAGTTAAACCAATTGTGAACTAGGTATTTACCAATACAAGCAATATGTACTTAGATGGCTACTCATAGGTAGTTAGGAGTTCTAAATCACTATGCATTGCGGTGGTCTTGTTGCATGGTAATGATTCCTATAAATACAAGATTATCTTCTTATAACGATATTGAAAGAATTATATTTATTACTAGCAACCCGCCCTCGCTTCGCTTCGGTTATAGGTTATAGTCGTTTTACCCGCGTAGTTCCCGTTCCCGGGATAAAATATAGCCTAGTTTACGCCCTGATATTATATTTCATTGGTGACTATTATATTTCACTGCTTTTCATTGGTGAAAGAATTTTTTAAATCGGTCCAGCCGTTTTGAAGATTACCCGGAACAAACAGACAGACACACAGATACAAAAAAATTTTTAATTGCTATTTTAGGCATATGTGTCGTGCAAATAACTGTGTGAGCATGAAAAAAGCCTATTATTTTGACATTACAAACAGACACTCCAATTTTATTTATTGGTATAGATCGTGACATTTATAAACCCTCTTTACTTAAACTTTATATCCACGGCTGGACGGTACCTTGTTATTTAATATCGCCGCCCCGGGTCTCCTAAAGAGGTGGTGAGTACGCTATCCCTCATATATTATTATAAATGTTTTATTATAGTACACTACTAACTTTTATATCTGTAGATACGGTGTAATAAATAAACAGTACATGAAACGGATGTTAGTTACATTGTGACATACAAAGAACATATTTATGCGCAAAACTGTATGCCATAACTGTAGCGCAAATTATTTTTTGCAACACAGTTCAAGAAGACAGAGAGGTAAGAGGGAGAATTGGAGATGCTCGACATAATACTCAATAAATTCTCCAAAAAAAATTATACATTAACATCATCATATCATTCCGCGCCTGTCCGTCTCTCGGTGCACTTGCGTACCGCTCCGCGCTCTCCCGCTTACGATCGCACGTACGCTCACGTACGCTGTCGTTTCGCGCGCTTTCCAACCGTCGCAGTTAACGGACGAAGTAAGTGGCAGTGCAAAAACCGCCTTTTTCGAGGCGATCTATATTGGACTGCTCACAAATATCACTAACTGCCTGCGTTCAAAGCAAGGTCAGGTAGTGATATTTGTTTCTGTCTAAGTAGTAAAAGTCAAGTGGCCCCTTCAGGGCAAAACCAAGTTCTTGGTCCCCGGCGGAAACCTAACGGTGATAACGAAGCCGGGTGAGGCGAAGCCCTGAATCGCCTGCCGAGCCCCTTAAGGGTGAGGCGCACCTTCGGACGGGGTCGGATCAGTAGACCTTGGGGGTGACCCCTAGTCTACCCCGACTATCACCTTTCCCACCTTTCCACCTCCTTCTCCTATCCTCGAGTGTGTAGATTGGGAGTGCCGGCGCTCACAGGCCGAATACCTTCCCGCCACTCGGGCAGCTAGGGCCCCTCTCGCAGAATAAGATTGGCGAAGGGTAACTCACAGCTTAGGGCACACCTAGTTTTTTAAGTACATCTTCCCGACCTAACCCGGTTGGGAGGGAACACTAATACACATCCCTGGGTTTTCCCCCTGGGGAGTTAGGTATTACTATTACGCGCAGGAAATAAAATCACCTCCCACCATGGCTCTTCCAGCCTTAAACATAGATATGCTCCTCGCCGACGAGGAGATTTACGCATTGTTAAAAAGACGATTCGGGAACATGATTCCCGACCGCCCCGCGATCGCAATTACCGAGCCCGTATCCGGGCCGGTACATTTTGACTCCCCCGCCTCCCCGGACGAGGAGATAATCCCGTCCGCAAACATGGAGACGGAGGAAACCGATAGCGAAGATGACGAAACGGCATCGACAGCTGAGAACTTGGAGTCTGAAACCACCTCGGCAGACTCCGACTACACGGTGGTCAGCTCCCGTAAAAGGGGGCGTAAGAACCGCACGAAGCCGAATAAGGCCGCGCAATTGGACGAGGCGAGCAATTCTGCCGCTGGTGACGTCCCTCCACCCACCTCATCCCCAAAGCCACAGGCCGCTGTACAGCCGCCCCCGGCGAAGGTTTATAAACCTCCCACCCCTCCGCCACTAGTCATCTGTAACAAGGAGAAGTGGCTATCAATCTCGGCTTGGTGCAACACCAACCGAGTTCAATACCGCACGGCTCGGTCAACCACCGAGGGAATCAAGGTGCAGTTGTCCACTTCGGACGACCACCGAAAAATGACGGCTATGTTACACAGCCAAAAAATCCCGTTTCACACATTTACCCTGTCCGAGGCACGTAAACTGCGCGTAGTAATATGCAACGTTGGGACGCGGTCGCCGCCTTCTGTGAAGCCGTAATCTCACGGAAGGAGGCGGCGGATCGTGTGCGAGTAGAGCTCCTATTCGGCGACACGTTCCGCCGCCGGCGACTCGGGCGGCGCAGGCGCGAGTATCTGCGCCTAATGCCGCCCTAGCCGAGGCCGCGGGTGATCGGACCGGGGAATTGTCCGTCACCCGCAGAGAGGCTGACCGCGCGACGGCGACCGAAGTCCCAGTACGTCGAGAGGTGAGAGGTTACCCGAAAGGGTATTCCGTCGAGCCGGCCACTGATGACAAGTCACATCTGCTCCGGTGGTCGGCCCAACAACGAGGTGACGTGAGTACGGGTGGGTTATGGGCCCGCGCGCCGTCCTTTCATCGCCCCGGACGGACAGGACCGCGCGTGCGCTTACCATAGCCCACCCTTAAAAAAAAAAAAAAAGTAATATGCAACGTCCCCGTGGAACTGGGATGTGAAAGGACATATTTAATATCAACACGGTATGCGGCCTCTACGGCATCGTGGTAGAACGCCAGCGCCGGAAGGGCATGCTATCGCAATGCCACCGGTGCCAGCTATATAGCGCGCAACTGTTACGCGCGGCCCAGGTGCGTAAAGTGCCTGGAGGACCACGCTACGGCGGACTGTGCCAGGCCTAAAGCGAACGACCCTATAAAAAGTACCACACCACCATCGTGTGTACTCTGCGGGCAAGTGGGGCACCCCGCAAACTACCGTGGCTGCTCACGCGCACCACGGCCGGTTATGAGGAGGTCACCACCACCCCAACCACAAAGGTACCTTCCGGCACCGAAACCCACACGTAACCCGTGGGTTAATACTCGTACGTATTAGATATATAGTCCTATTAAAGAACATAAACCTTTGTTTATGTCTAATAGAGGTAATTCACGAGCTTAACTCGGATCACCGCCCGGTGGTCATTGACTTCGCCCCCCGATACGGCCCCTCAGGCCTCACCCCCCCCCCCCCCACTGAGAAAGTGTGCACAGACTGGGAGCGACTGAAGGCTAAACTCCAGTCTCCCTCCTCGTCGGCTCATCTTGACAGTGTATGTAGTACATTAAATAACAAAGAGGACATCGAATCCGCGATCGACGCCCTCACCGGTCACGTACAATCGTTAGTTAACGATTATTCACGGAGGGTGCCTGACACGAGCAATCGTAGAGGGCGCTTGCCCGCTGACGTCCGCGACCTACTGAGGCGTAAGAACGCAGCCATAAGAGCCTACGACCGCTTCCCCTGCGAAGACAACCGCTATCATATGCGGTCAATGCAGAGGGCGGTCAAAACGGCTATAAACGAGTTTCGCCAAAACGAATGGGACGCCACCTTAAGCGAACTGGAGCCTTCGCACCAGGCTTACTGGCGGCTAGCCCGTTCTTTCAAAAAGGATACGGTGTCCACCATGCCACCCTTAAACCGCCCCAATCAACCGCCGGCGTTCGATGAAGATGAGAAGTCTGAATGTCTGGCGGCCGACCTTGAGCAGCAATGTGCGTCGAGTACACAACACACAGACGCGCGACACACCGACACCGTTAACAGCGAAGTGGAACGATGTACATAGCGTACGCGTACCGCAGACGCTGAGCCACAAGAGCCTATACCAACAGCGACAGTGGAGGAGGTTCAGTCGATTGTTAGAGGTCTCCACCCTAGGAAATCCCCCGGTTCGGACGGTATTTTTAACAGAGTTATTAAACTCTTCCCTCATTCATTATTATTAATATTAACAGCAATTATTAACGCCGCATTAGTTAAATTCATATTTCCTAAACAATGGAAAAAAGCCGTGGTAATAAGTATACCTAAACCCGGCAACCGACGTACCGAACCGTCATCATATCGCCCGATTAGTTTATTAAACAGTTTAGGTAAAATCTATGAGCGCGTACTACTTAGTAGGCTAAGAAAGTACGTTGAGGATATTGTTATCCTCAACCTCATCCCGCCGATTCAGATCGGCTTTCGCACGCAACACTCTTGCGTTCAGCAAGTACATCGAATAGTCGAGTATACAAGTTATAAAATGCAACGCGGTTTATATACGGGTATGCTTCTATTTGATGTAGAAAAAGCGTTTGACAAAGTCTGGCATAATGGCCTTATTTTCAAGTTAATAAAGCTTAAAATCCCCCACTACTTAGTTATGATAGTTAGGGACTTCATACTCGAGCGTAGCTTTCGCTACAGAGTGGAAAGTACTCTATCAGCACCGCACCCACTAGAAGCCGGCATCCCCCAGGGATCGGTGCTCTCTCCAATTCTCTTCTCGCTGTTCACCAGCGACATACCCCAACATAGTAAAATACAAACAGCATTATTCGCTGACGACACTGCCATCTTCTATGCAGGTCAATCCCCCACAACAGTGATAACCGCTCTCCAAATTGCGGCTACCGCCCTAGCGAAATGGACTAGGAAATGGAGAATCGGTATAAACCCCACCAAAAGCCGGGCGATCATATTCCATAAGTGGAGAGATCGCCGCCACCCAATGGCTGAATACCAACAGATAAAGATGTTCGACCAATCCATCCCCTGGACAAGGGAGGTCAAATATCTGGGTGTGACCTTGGACAGACGACTGACCTTCGGTCCTCACATAGGGCTAGTCCGCGCGCGTGCAGCCCTAGTGCTAGGATGGTTACACAGCTTAGTACACGCCAAGTCTAAGCTATCTCTCCGCAGTAAAGTTAGATTATACACCACTTGTATCGGGACGGTCTCCCGAGTCGGCCTCGGCCTACAGGCCCATCGTGCTGCTCGATGACACGGGCAAGCTTCTGGAGAGGGTATTGGCTGCCCGCATCGAGCGGCACCTCGTCGGGGTTGGGCCCGATCTGTCTGACGCCCAGTTTGGTTTTCGGAGAGGGCGTTCGACGATCGCGGCCCTACTGCGCCTGAAGGCCGTGGTAGCAGAGGACGTCACCGGCGGAGGAGTCCTGTTGGCGGTGTCCCTGGACATCGCCAACGCGTTCAACAGTCTGCCATTCAGCTGCATCAGGAAGGGGCTGAGGTATCACGGGGTGCCCGTGTACCTCAGGCGGCTGGTGGCAGACTACTTGGAGGGGCGCAGCGTCCGCTGCGTTGACCGAGTAGGGGACGTTGTGCGAACGCCCATGACGTGCGGTGTCCCACAGGGGTCGCTTCTGGGTCCGACCCTGTGGAACATCGGCTACGACTCGGGCGTTGAGAGGAAGCCTCCCACCCGGGCTGGGTGTAATTTGCTACGCCGACGATACACTCGTCACAGCCCGGGGTGGCACGCTAGAGGAGGCGGCACGCCTGGCAACTCTCGGCACCGAGGAGATTGTCAGGCGAATCCAAGCGCTGGGGTTGAGGTTAGCCCTGGAAAAGACGGAGGCCCTTTTGTTCCATGGCCTCCGTACCGCCGGGCCTCCCGCCGGCGCTTCGATCACCGTGAAGTCAGTCACCATCAGCATCCAGGCCCACATGAAGTACTTGGGCCTGGTGCTCGACGGGCATTTCTGGTTCCGGGAGCATCTCAATCGACTTGTTTCCCGGCTTGTCGGCGCGGCGTCCGCCCTTTCGCGGCTGATGCCGAATGTGGGCGGACCCAGCGCTACGTGCCGACAGCTGTACGTGGGGGTGATCCGGTCGATGGCCCTGTACGGCGCACCGGTGTGGGCGGGGTCCCTGACCGTCCGTCTTAGGGCCCTCCTGTGGCGACCAGAGAGGATCATGGCGATCAGGGCCATACGGGGTTATCGCACTGTGGCGACGGAGGCAGCGTGCCTCCTGGCCGGAACTCCCCCGTGGGACCTGGAGGCGGAGATGCTCGCCGACATTTATCGGCGTGTGTCGGAGACGCGCGCCCGCGGCGGCATGGTCTCCATCAAAGAGATCACCGCCTGGCGGGTCGACGCCCGCCGAGAAGTCATTGCCCGTTGGGCAGTCCGGCTGGAGAGTCCTCGGTACGGTGTCAGGACCGTCGAGGCCCTCCGGCCGGTGCTGATGGAGTGGTTGTAGCGGACGCACGGGGTGCTTTCCTTCCGACTGGTGCAGGTGCTGACGGGGCACGGTTGCTTCGGGAAGTACCTGCACAAGATTGTCAGGAGGGAGAGCACACCGTCCTGCCACCACTGCAGTTGCGACGTGGACACGGCGCAGCACACGCTTGAGGAGTGTGCTGCATGGGAGGGGGATCGCCGTGAACTCGTCGCAATTATCGGTGCCGACCTGGCGCTGCCGACCATCGCCAGGGAGATGCTCGTCAGCGTCAGGAACTGGGAAACGGTCGCCGCCTTCTTTGAGGCCGTAATCTCACGGAAGGAGGCGGCGGATCGTGTGCGAGTAGAGCTCCTATTCGGCGACACGTTCCGCCGCCGGCGACTCGGGCGGCGCAGGCGCGAGTATCTGCGCCTAATGCCGCCCTAGCCGAGGCCGCGGGTGATCGGACCGGGGAATTGTCCATCACCCGCAGAGAGGCTGACCGCGCGACGGCGACCGACGTCCCAGGACGTCGAGAAGTGAGGTTACCCGAAAGGGTATTCCGTTGGGCCGACTACTGACGACAAGTCACATCTGCTCCGGTGGTCGGCCCAACAACGAGGTGACGTGGGTACGGTTGAGTTATGGGCCCGCGCGCCGTCCTTTCATCGCCCCGGACGCACTGGACCGCGCGTGCGCTTACCATAGCCCACCCATAAAAAAAAAAAAGGTTACTCCGCTTGTATACGTCCTATCATGAAGTATGCTAGTGTAGTGTTCACACAAGTGAAGCCACACAGGCTACATCGGCTACAAACATTACAGAATAGGTTCATGCGCCGAGCGACGGGAGCACCGTGGTACATGCGCAATGTGGATCTTCACATAGATTTTGGCTTGCCGACCATCAGGCAATTCATGAAACAGTGCTCCTGCCGCTACTTTGACTCTGCCGCGACACACCCGAACCCATTAGTGGTAAGGGCGGCCTCTTACATCCCCTCTAAAATGTCCGCGATAAAACAACCGCGACTAATACTCGACGAACCCGACGACACTATTACTCTCGCCCAGACTGAGGCAAACACAGCCCGCAAGGCCTTGACAAATAGTAATAAATATCCACGTTACCGTCCCCGCCGACGGGGAAGGAAGACGTGTCGCGTTAAAATCATAAACGTGGGAGTGCCCACTTTGCCAGCAACCGCCCGAGCCGAGGTCCGTACCCCACAGGGGGTGCCCTCGGGATCGGTCGCTTAACTTTAAACGGGTTGAGAGCCCTCAGCGCTCACCCACCAGTCCGGGTAAAGTTGTCACAGCCATCTGGGGCTAACAACTAAGTCACACAAAAAAAAAAAAAAAAATTATACATTAACATTGAAATTTACTGTTGTATTCTTAAAGTTATTGTTTATTTAATTTATTATTATCTTAGAATAATAACGTATAGAAGGATAGTGTCCCTACTTCGAACATTCCAAAAATGAATCTAAAAATACTAATGGAGCGCAGACGATTACACACGTACACACGCACACCACTATACAAATAATGAAATCAAATTTTGTTTTTATTAACGTAAATCGTCGAAATACTTTTAAAGGTAATGTTAAAAACCTTTTTACGTTTTTCAAATGTGTTATTACACTATTTGAATGCACAAACTGTTATAATTACCTTTTTATTTTTTAAGAGTTGCGTACTTACCTGTAATGTGACATTGACATTAGGGAACGGTTCCGGCGTAAGCTCCATTAGGCTCCAATTGAAATGCTTCAATTTTTGTGCGCGAACTTACCTTCTATACGTTATTATTCTAAGATTATTATTTACAGATTTGTACCTTGATGTATTATGAGACTATGTATGAGAGAATGCAATTACCCACCCTATTTCTTGCCCGTGGAAGTGGTAAAAGACGATTAAGGGATATGGTATGTGCATAACAACTTGTATAGACAAGAGAAAGATAACCCGAAATAAAATCTTTTACCAATCCGTCGAACCAGCGTGGTGTAGTAGGTCAAATGTCCTCCTATTGTAGAGGAGGCTCGAGCCCAGCAGCAGGACGCATGTGACTTCATATGATACTGTTTGGTATGTTATAAAAAGTCGCAAGCTTTTAAAAACCTCATCATCGTCATCATCATCGCAGCCCACATACGTCCCACTGTTGGGCTCGGGCCTCCTCCGCAATGGGAGGGAATTTGACCATGCTGGTCAGACATGTTGGTATAGGGTTACATTTCGAGTTTTCCTTCTCTTACACAGGTGTTATGTGCATATTATATACCTTAGTCGTCTTTTACGACATTCACGGGCAAGATAGGGAGTGGTAAATTGTATTATTACTCCGTCACCAGACGGAAAGTTACACACCACCACACGTTAAAAACCTAATGAAAACTAATTCAAAGCCAAAGCTCTTTGTAAAGAGATTTAATTTAGCCGTGTCAAAGTTTCTTAAATAAATGCATTATTAAATAAACTTGTTATGTAAGCAAGCTAATTAACATTGCGTAGCCAATTCGCTAAAATAAATTAATCAAATTTATGTACAAAGGGGAAAAGACCTTTTGCATTTTATGTCGTCTTTCTGAATAAAAATATTCCTCGGTTTATGAAGCAAATAAAAATGACACCGTTAGAGAACTTACTTTAACACTAATTAAGACGAATGAAACAGAAAGATAAAATGTTTATATTTTGCCAAATGTTTTATTTACCCAGCCGACCGTGCCTGCGTTAAATTTCTCATTATTTCTCTCTTTGATTTTTTTATTTTGTCTTCTTCCAAACTTTGTAAAATTGAAGCTCCATTCTTCTCCACAATGAAAGCGAAATTAATCTATACCACGATAATGAGACGCGTTAGTATAGAGTTTTATTTTAAGTTTTCTTCTCTTATGTGTTGATAATATATATGATGCTATATAGTGCTACGAATGCTACCAACCCTTACGTTTTTTATTGCAAACGGTGGCACACAAGCACCGAACGAAGCGAAGTAACAAATTGCTACTACTCAAACGTCGATTTTCTGCGAGAGTGTGGTACTACTTGTCTATCTACAGCCCGCGGCTGTAGACAGACAACCATCAATAATGTGGTCATACCACTAAACAAATTGTAACTAGAAATATAGTGTTAACAAGCATATAGTCTATGGATTTGAACCAGATTAATATCATATCACTATGCGACTTCATCTAGTGCCATAGTCTTACTAACAATAAGTTATAATACCATCAAAAACAAAACTTATAAAAAAAGCCAAGCCTCGCAATTCTTCTACCATAAAAAGTTGTAAGCTCCATGTTATACCAAGTCGGTTAACTCATTCAGTCCCTGCTTAAGGGACCTTTCTTCTAAATTTAATACGTAAATAGCTAACCTAACAACTTCTTATAGTGACTATATCAATATTAGAGATCTTTTATATCTTAAATAAACAGAATAAGCCGGTTTTTACGATTCCCATAGGGAAGCAATGATGACGACAAATGTATTCTTATTTTTTACAAAGTTACATTTCATTAACTGCAAATGTGCCTTTGTAATCCTATATATTTATATGGGTTTACAAAATTAAATTATTTATGCAGTTAGTGTATCTCGGAAACTGGACGAAAATTACAATTTTTCATAATTTTTCCTTCATTTATACAATAAACACTAATTGTATTCTAAATTTTAAGCTTCAATGCCTGCTAGAAGTGGCTCTTTAATATTGATGATCGATCAGTCAGTCAGTGAGTGACAAAATTACGAAATTTTGACTAGTTATAATTTTTAAACTATTGGTTCAAATTGAATGAAATTTGAAATATGCAATGTGTATACAATGCCTGCTGGGTTACTAAAAATTCAGGCTTCTAGTTTTATGTACAACGAAGTTATAGGGGGTCGAAAATGGCCTGAGTTGCTTCGAGAAAAGTATGTTACGGCAGTGTTGCGTTTTGCCCGACTTTTTTTTTTTGCTCGACTTGGCGGACTAAGCTAAATTAAACCAAATACTTTACCTTTTGTATAGAGGGTACAGTATGCATATAACAACTCAACAGCAAGAGAAGGAAAACTCGAAACAAAATCCTACGCCAACACGTCTAACCAGCGTAGCATAGTAGGTCAATTCTCTCCCATTGTGGAGGAGGCTCGAGCCCATCAGTGGGACATACTAGGGCGGCGCAGGCGCGAATACCTGCGCCTGATGCCGCCCTAGCCGAGGACGCGGGTGACTGGATCGGGGAATTAGTCTTACACCCGCCCAGAGGCCGACCGCGCGAGGAAAGACCGACGTCCTCCCCGAGGGGGTGATGTCGGTCGAGGAGAGGGTACTCCTTAAGAAGTATTCCATCGGGCCGATCTCTGACGACAAGTCACCCTGCTCCGATGGTCGGCCCAACGACGAAGGCGACGTGTCACGGGTGGGTTACGAGTGTGCGTGCTTACGCCCCTCTGTCGCCCCGGACCCAAACTCCAAAAAAAAGGTGTTTGATTATATCTTGGGGGTCTCGATACGGCGATTGGCACCGCATCGAGTCTTCGTGCTAGGGGACCTTAACGTCAAGTCTGTGGCGTGGGTCCTCCAGGACGGACGATCGCGGGCGGGCAATCAAAGAGTGGACGGCGGTATCTGTTTGCTGAACAGGCACTCGGTGCGGACGTGCATGCGGCAGAGGGGCGAGTCAATAGTGGATTTGTCGTTAGCTAGCTACAATGTCGCAGCACGTGTGGATACACGTCGTCGGATGTGGTCGGATGACCACAGGTACATACGAATAGATGTCTCCCGGGCCCTATGGCAGTCCAGAAGGGGTCCCACAGCGGATGGAGCTCTCGTGTTGCCGCGGTGGGCTGTTGGTCGACTTGATCGGGACCTATTGGCGGAGACAGCCATCGATTCTACATGGCCGTCCTCACCGCCCCAGGCGGACGGGTTGAACGCGTATCTTGGTCGCATACGCTGTGCGTTAACGCAGATGTGCAAAGCGGTTGTGCGAATGTCCATATCGTGCGGTGTCCCACAGGATTCGGTTCTGGGGTCCGCCCTGTAGAACATCGGCTACGACTGGGCGTTGAGAGAAAACCTCCCATACGGACTAGGCGTAATTTGCTATGCCGAAGATATACTCGTCACAGGCCGGGGTGTGATGCTAGACGAGACGACACGCCTGGCAACTGTAGGCACCGAGAAGATTGTCAGACGTATCGAGGCTCTGGGGTTAAGGATAGCCCAGGATAAGACGTCCCGAGAGGGGTGTAAGAAAGGGACGGTACCCAAAATAATATCTCGTCGGGCTGGCCACGGACGACAAGAAACTCACCTGAGTTTTTAACCGATACCTTATCGGGCCGCGCGCTGCCCTTTCGTCAACCCCGACGTAACGGACGGCGTATGTGATAATCATAGACCACTCAAAAAGGGGTGCTTGGTTATCGATATGTCAACGGGGCAGGTACTTAAAAAGGTAACCTTACCGATGGGCCACCGAAATCCAGAAATTATTTTCGGTTGCCGCACGACAGGTGCCCTACGTTGTTTTTCTGTCGCTGACGTAGTTGAACTGAGTCTATTCCGGATTATAGTACCTAAAAAAGGGATCGTTTTGTTGTTGTTGATTATTAAAAACAATTATAAATAATTTTCTTTATTGTAGGTAAAATGTTAACGAGGTTACTTATAAAATAAATTAGGGACTACGTTAATATACTTATTCTCTGAACAACTTTATATACTGCGTATTTTTAGTCTCATAGTATAATGGGAAAACTTCGAATTTCTCTCGACTTTGAAATTCATACAAGTCTTATCTACGTTTTGGAGTCTATAATTTTAGAATGAAAATATTATCTGCTTTAATAAAAGTTTTAGTACTGAAATATTTTTCTATTTTAAAATAAGACGGAATTTTAGTGATTGAAGCCAATTCGCATTCAAATAATGAAATTAATTTTAAATACATATAGCAAATTGAACCTTTCAATAATCTTTATGACGACCATCTGCAAAATTGGATAGAGGATGAGCGGAGATGTAGAGGCTTATGATCGAAATGTGATCTAAAAACTACAAAAATTAATTAATTAAATATAAATTGAAAGTTATATGTTATATTGTATTCTGTTATCAACTCTTTAGTAGAGAAAACCTATGCATCCTCTCGGAATGAGATTTTTAAGATTAATCTTCAACAGATCAAAAAGTTCCAAACGTATCATTCCAATTTCTTAACTACGAAGGTTTGCTTATGATATTTTTTCTCCAAGTCTTATTTAAAAAAAAAAACTTGTCACGATATTTATTAAAGTTCATCTCGAAAACAGCCAAACCAATCTCAATAAAAGTTTAGTGTGATGGTTAATATGGTTATTATATGTGTTATCCAGCCATCGGTGGTTTATTGATAAGGTTGAATAATATGTAATACTAGTCCGCAAAAGTACCATCAATTACTAGGTGAGTATTACACTATAATAGAAAGCAAGTGTTGATACTCAGTTGAAAAGCTTCTAAGAGCACGCCGTATTAAAGACACTCGAAAATATTGAACAATCATAATTACAGAAGAGTGGAAAGCAGCATTCTTCTGGGCAACTAACAACACTGATTACGTTCTTTAACTTGCCTACGTGTGTAAAAGTGGATGTTAATAGGCAAACGGATAGAATTCTCTCATCATACTCATCATTCTGCCCTTATCGCAATTACTAGGGTTCCACGAAATATATAGTCTTATTTCGTAGTCCATATTAGTATAGTTTTGGGCATAGTTTTACTAACGTCCGCCTTCTTGACGTCAATCTTTCTCCTAACTCTTCAAGGAACTTTAATTTTCTGACCAGATGAAAAGTTCTTACTCATCTTTTACGACACCCACGAACAGGGTAAGGGTTGGTAGTATTCGTAGACGCCACCACACAGCAATTGAAACGGAATTCTTTAATATTGGTATTTAATTACAAGTACTATAAAACCAATTAAATTTAATTTATTAATCGCGTCGTTTTAGTAATTAAGCGCACGGGTTTTACTCAACCTCTTAACACGGTTTTAATATAGTGAAGCCCATTTACAAATTATGTTCAGTGTGTACAAATTGAAAGCGATGCCCGACCGCAGAATTATAATTAATTACAAACTAGTTAGAAATAATTATGAAGTTGTCAATTGATTTCGAATACATTATCAGTGATTAAAATGTATGTGAGATATATTCGCCAACCCCTCTCTAGTCCGTGGGTGTCGTAAAAGACGACTAAGGGATATAATATGCTTATAACATATATGTAAGAGAAAAACTCGAAATTTAATCCTATGCGACGTAATCTCCTAATTTTACCCTTTTAGCTTTGACCAGCGTGATATAGTAAGTCCATTAGATACTATTTTTTTTTTGGGTGGGCTATACGCACCTGCCGTCCGGGCCAACGAAGGGGCGGCGCGCGGCCCCATAACCTACTGTAGCTCCTTTCTTTCGTCGTTGGGCTGACCACCGGTACCGAGTTCCTTGTCCTCCGTGGTCGATCGGTATTTGCGATGCGATCAGTAATTGAATGTTTTAATCATTATTACAGGGTTGAAAGATATTTGCTGTTGTCCTCCACGTGATTTTATCGTTTTATTGTGTCATTATTGACTACTACTAAAGTTGATAGTGATAAAAGTATTATTTACGATGACATTAATACCTTTTCTTTTAAGACGGGAGGTGGAGGAGACCCGGGTGGCAGTTCGAGTTTTCCTTAGCTTGCATAGATGTTCTATGCATATTATAATTTCTTAGTAGTCTTTTACCGCACCCACGGGCAAAAAACGGGATGGTATATTGTATTCTCACTCCGTCACCATCCTTACTAATATTATAAATGCGAAAGTAAGTTTGTTTGTTTGTTACGCTTTCACGCTTAAACCAAAGAACCGATTTCAAAAATTCTTTCACCAATGGAAAGCTATAATATCAGGGAGTAACATAGGCTATATTTTATCCCGATGTGTCCACAAGAACGGGAACTACGCGGGTAAAGCGACTGAAATCGAAGCGAAGTGACGTCGGGTTGCTAGTATGGTATATAAAGGGTTTTTCAAAAGAACTTTGTTTTCTAAAACAAAATAAAACAAGAAATTTAGATGAAACAAAGTTCTTGTGGAAAAACCCTTTATAAGATAAAAATAAAATTGACAATATGACTTATATTTATTGACTTTGAATTTGTATACACTAAACAGAAAAGAAATAATCAAAAACATACATCAACGCTGTATTTTAAATTTAAATTCATAGATCTAGTAGAAACTAAACAGGAAATCTGCTTTGCATCGACACATTTCGTATAGAAAAGACATTTAATATCCGACATTAAGAGATGAGACAGTGCTGTCACTGTCTCATCTGTCATCTCTCAGTATATAAAAATAGAAATTATATATGTAGGTCTTAGAATAATAACGTATAGAAGGATAGTGTCTATACGTAAGCCATCAAAAATATGAAGCAAACAATACTACATGCGTGCAACCGATTATACACGTACACATGCACACCACTATACAAATTATGAAATCTTTTGTTTTTTATTAACATAAACACATATTGCGACACCATTTGATTGCACAAATCGTTATAATTACATATTTATTTTTTAAGAGTTGCGTACGTACGTGCAATACAGTGACCTTGTACATTACGGAACGGTTCCGGCGTAAGCTCCATTAGGCTCCTGAATTGAAATGCTTCACTTTTTGTGCGCGAACTTATCTTCTATACGTTATTATTCTACGATGTAGGTATTAATAGTGACTGCACAGATGGATTGTGGTTCTGAGTCTGGATGTAATTTGTGTCCGTTAGTTATATATTTGAAAGTACGAGGGGTTGTCTTTAAAAAAAAAAAATAGGCATTATTTCAGCTCATATGTACCTTTCACCTTTGCCGTGTAGTGACTGAGTAAGAATACAATTCACCACCCCCCTCTCTTACTCGCGGGAGTCGTAAAGGGCGACTAAGAGATATGATATGCACATAAAATTTGTGCAAACGAAGGAAAACTCGAAATAAACCCTATAACAACATGTCTGACCGGCATGGTATAGTAGGTCAAATTCTCTCCCATTGTGGAGAAGGGCCGAACCCAACAGTGGGACGTATGTGGGCTGCGATGAAGAGAAGGAAGACTCGAAACAAAATGATATGCCTACACGTCTGTCCAGCGTGGTATATATAGTAAGCTCGAGCACAAACGTGAGACGTATATAGGCTGAGATGATGATGGTAATCTTACGTCCCACTGCTGAGCTCCAATCTCCTCCTTGTTGAATTGATCTACTATAGTACGCTGATCAGACGAGTTAATCATCATCATCATAGCTCATATACGTACCACTGCTGGGTTCGAGCCTCCTTCACTATGGGAGGGAAATGGACCTACTATACCACGCTGGTCAGACGTGTTGGTATAGGGTTTTATTTCGAGTTTTCCTTCTTTTGCACAGATGTTGTATGCATATTATATCCCTTAGTCATCTCTTACGACACCCACGGGTAAGATAGGAGGTGGTGAATTGTATTCTTACTCCGTAACCACAAATAGTATAGGGTTATTTCGAGATATCCTTCTATTGCAGTCATGAAGGAACGGAGTGGAAAGGTGTGCTTGACCATAGTATTCTTACTCTGATATTATAGGGAATCACTATTCATACTCTTACAGGTAATTAATGTGCGCGGAATAAGAAATACAAATTGACATATTTGATTGCTGCTGATAAAGCTCTGAATTATATCTATCCGATATCTTATCGACTTCCATAATTAGGGCAATAATGTAATATATATATATATCATAATAAGAGAGTTTGTTTGTTTTGTTACCGCTTTCAGCCCTAAACCACGTAACTAGTCTTAAAATTTCTTCACTTACGGAAAGCTACATTATCAGCAAGTTACAACAGGCTTTAGTTTTGATAAAAATAAATAATAATATGCTTTATTTAATAATAATATCAACATTTTCCCAAAGAAACGTGATTTACGCAGGTGAAATCACGGGCATTTGGACGTTTTAAAAATTCTTTCATTGATGAAAAGCTACATTACCAGCGGGTAACATAGGTCATATTTTGTCCCAGTATTAGCACAGATACAATACAATGTTTTAAGAAATCAATCGTATCATCATTGTAGCCCACATACGTCCCACTGTTGGGCTCGGGCCTCCTCCACAATGGCAAAGAATTTGACCTACTGTACCATGCTGGTCATATATATTGGTATAAAGTTTCCTTTCAAGTTTAATATCCTATGGTTTTCATATTAACATCCTATGGTCGTCTTTTACGACATCATCCACGGGCAAGATAGGTAGGATAAGTGGTGAATTGTATGCTTACTCCATCACCGTATATATATATATATATATATATATATATACTAGCAACCCGCCCTCACTTCGCTTCGGTTTCAATCACCTTACCCGTCTAGTTCCCTTAGAAGGTAAACATTGACAAATGCTCTTTATTCATTTTTACCGAAGAGTATTTTCCGTGTGATGACGGAATAAGAATACAATTCACCACCCCTTCTCCTGCCCGTGGTTGTCGTAGGAGACGACTAAGGGATTATAATATGCATGCTATATCTATGCAAGATAAGAAAAGTTCAAAACTAAAACCTATGGCAACACGTCTGACCAGCGTGGTATAGTAGGTCATTTTCGCGCTCATAATGGAGGAGGCTCAAGCTGAACAGTGGGATGTATAAGGGTTTTAATGATTAAACAAATGATGAATGAAGAGTATTTAAGCAAAAATTTAAGAAAATCGATGACAAATTTTGTCTCCTCATACAAACTTTGCTACTGCGGTTCACCTCTTAGGGGTTGAATTCCAAAGTATCCTTTCTTAATGGGTTCCTACGTCACAAAATAAAATTACAGTCAAAATTGCATATTTCTAGCTTCAGTAGTTTCAGCTCGGCGTTGATGAGTTAGTCGACCAACTTTTTCATACCTATTTATACCCTTAGAGGATGAAAATAAAGAAATGCTGAAACTCGTGTTCATTTATATTTATTAAATAGGATTTGTAGAGATTTTGAAGAAAATAGATGTAGATTTTTTTTTTCCTTTTACAAACTTTGTTACTGCGGTTTACCCCCTAGGGGTTGAATTTCGCGGGTGACGTGACCGGGGATTAGTCCGTCACTCGCCGAGAGGCCGACCGCGTGAGGAAAGACCGACGTCCTCCCCGAGGGGGGGACGTCGGTCGATGGGAGGGTACCCCAATAGGGGTATTCCGTCGGGCCGACCACTGACGACAAGTTAACGCTGCTCCAGTGGTCGGCCCAACGACGAAGGCGACGTGGTTTTCGGGTGGGTCGCGGGAGTTGCGTGCTTAAGCCCCTCTGTCGCCCCGGACGGAGTGCTGCGGAGGCGCGCCGACCGCGGCCCACCCACAAAAAAAAAAAAAAAAAAAGGGGTTGAATTTCAAAAAATCCTTTCGTAATGGTTTTCTACGTCACGCAAATAAACTAATGTCAAAAGTTCATGTTTCTGGCTTCAGTAGTTTCGGCTCTGTGATAAGTCAGTAAACTGACATCTTTCTACCTATTTTACACCCGTCGAGGATGATAATGGACAAACGCTGAAACACGTGTTTATTTATTTTTATTAAAGAATATTTGTGCTTAATTTGAAGACAGTAGCTAAAGGTTTTTTTTTCTTTCCATACAGACTTTGCCGTTGTGTTTCGCCCCCTTAGGGGTAGAATTTCAATGTTCGACGCGTGTCTAGCATCCGGACGGTTCCCTGGGTGCTGGAAGGAGGGAAGGCTGGTGCTCCTGCCGAAGCCGGGACGGTCTCCGGAGTCGCCTTTGGCCTACAGGCCTATCGTGCTGCTCGATGACACGGGCAAGCTACTGGAGAGGGTGGTAGCTGCCCGCATCGAGCGTCACCTCGTCGGCATGGGGCCCGATCTGTCGGACGCCCAGTTTGGGTTTAGGAGGGGTCGTTCGACGATCGCGGCTCTGTTGCGCCTGAGGGCCGTGGCGACTGAGGCCGTCACCAGCGGGGGAGTATTGTTGGTGGTGTCCCTAGACATCGCCAACGCATTCAATAGTCTGCCATTCAGCTGCATCAGGGAGGCACTCCGGTATCACGGGGTGCCAGTTTACCTGAGGCGGCTAGTGGCTATTTGGAGGGGCGCAGCGTCCTCTGCACCGACCGAACAGGGGACGTTGTGCGAACGCCCATGACGTGTGGTGTCCCACAGGGGTCGGTCCTCGGACCCACCCTGTGGAACATCGGCTACGACTGGGCGTTGAGGGGGAGCCTCCCGCCCGGGGTGGGCGTGATTTGTTACGCCGACGACACGCTCGTCACAGCCCGCGGTGGGACGCTAGAAGAGGCGGTAAGCCTGGCGACCTCTGGTACCGAGGAGGTCGTCAGGCGGATCGAGGCGCTGGGGTTGAGGGTCGCCCTGGACAAGACGGAGGCCCTCTTGTTCCATGGGCGCCATATGAGCCCTCCCATCGGCGTCTCGATTACCGTCCACTCGGTCGACATCAGCATCCGAGCCCATATGAGGTACTTGGGCCTGGTGCTCGACGGGCGATGGTGGTTCCAGGAGCATTTCCGCAGGCTCGCTTCACGGCTCGTCGGCGCGGCGTCCGCCCTATCGTGGCTTATGCCGAACGTGGGCGGACCGAGCGCTGCGTGCCGACGGCTGTACGCGGGGGTCATCCGGTCGATGGCCCTGTACGGCGCACCGGTGTGGGTGGGGTCCATGACCGTCCGACTTAGGGCCCTTCTGTGGTGACCACAGAGGGTCATGGCGGTCAGGGCCATCCGCGGATACCGCACGGTGGCGACAGAGGCAGCGTGCCTATTGGCCGGGACTCCCCCGTGGGACCTGGAGGCGGAGATGCTCGCCGGACTATATCGGCGGGTGACGGGGGTGCGAGCGGAGGGCGGTGTGGTCTCGTTAAGGGAGCTCACCACCTGGCGCGTCGACGCCCGCCGAGACGTCATCGCCCGTTGGGCAGTCCGGCCGGAGGGGCCTCGGTTCGGGGTGCGAACCGTGGAGGCCTTCCGGCCGGTGCTGATGCAGTGGTTGGAAAGGCGGCACGGGGTGCTCTCCTTCCGACTGGTGCAGGTTTTGACGGGGCATGGGTGCTTCGCCAAATACCTGCACAAGGTCGTTAGGAGGGAGAGTACACCGTCCTGCCACCACTGCGATTGCGACGAGGACACGGCGCGCGGACCTGACGCTGCCGGCTATCGCTAGGCCGATGGTCGACAGCGTCGGGAATTGGGACGCGGTCGCAGCCTTCTGCGAGACAGTGATCTCGCGGAAGGAGGCGGCGGATCGTCTGCGCGAGGAGCGCAGCCTTGATGAGGAGATCCGCCGCCGGCGACTGGGGCGGCGTAGGCGCAACTATCTGCGCCTCATGCCGCCCTAGCCGAGGCCGCGGGTGACGTGACCGGGGATTAGTCCGTCACCCGCCGAGAGGCCGACCGCGTGAGGAAAGACCGACGTCCTCCCCGAGGGGGGGTACCCCAATTAGAGGTATACCGTCGGGCCGACCACTGACGACAAGTTAACGCTGCTCCAGTGGTCGGCCCAACGACGAAGGCGACGTGGTTTTTGGGTGGGTCGCGGGAGTTGCGTGCTTAAGCCCCTCTGTCGCCCCAGACGGAGTGCTGCGGAGGCGCGCCGACCGCGGCCCACCCACACAAAAAAAAAGGGGTAGAATTTCAAAAAAATCTTTGTTATAGAGTGCCTACGTCACGAAATGAAACTACGGTCCAAATTTCATTTTTCTAGCTTCAGTAGCTTCGGCTCACCCTGTTCCTTTATATGGGTATTATTGTTAACGCCCCCGCAACACCCCTTGCAGGTGGAATTTCGTAAAATCCGTTCTTAGCTGATCTCTACTCGACGAAAGGAATATTTCTGCCAAATTTCAAGTCTGTACGCCTTATGGTTCCAGAGATATGGTGATGAGTCAATATATCGTTCGCAAAACCCGCCCCTCCTATATATATATATATATATATATATATATATATATATATATATATATATACTAGCAACCCGCCCTCGCTTCGCTTCGGTTTCAGTCACCTTACTCGCCTAGTTCCCTTAGAAGGTAAAAATAGACAAATGTTCTTTATTGATTTTGACTGAAGAGTGTTTTCCGTGTGATGACGCAATAAGAATACAATTCACCACCCCCTTCTCCTACCCACGGCTGTCGTACGAGACGACTAAGGGATTATAATATGCATACTACATATATGATAAGATAAATATAAGATAAGAAAAGTTCGAAACTAAAACCTATGGCAACATGTCTGACCAGCGTGCTATAGTAGGTCATTTCCGCTCTCATTATGGAGGAGGCTCGAGCCGAGCAGTGGGATGTATAAGGATTTTAATGATGAAACAAATGATTAATGAAGAGTATTTAAGCAAAAATTGACGGTAATCGATGACGATATTTGTCTCCTTAAACAAACTTTACTACTGCGGTTCACCTCTTAGGGGTTGAATTCGATAATACCCTTTCTTAATGGGTCTCTACGTCACAAAATAAAATTACAGTCAAAATTTCATGTTTCTAGCTTCAGTAGTTTCAGCTCGGCGTTAATGAGTTAGTCGACCAACTTTTTCATACCTATTTACACCCTTCAGTAGTTTCGGCTCTGTGATGAGTCAGTCAACTGACATCTTTATACGTATTTTACACCCTTCGAGAATGAAAATGGACAAACGCTGAAACCCGTGTTTATTTATTTTTATTAAAGAGTATTTGTGCTTAATTTGAAGACAGTAGCTAAAGATTTTTTTTTCTTGCCATACAGACTTTACCGTTGCATTTTACCCCCTTAGGGGTAGAATTTCAAAAAATCCTTTCTAAGTGGGTGCCTACGTCACGAAATGAAACTACGGTCCAAATTTCATTTCTCTAGCTTCAGTAGCATCGGCTCATCCTGTTCCTCTGTTCCTTAAAATGTAAATTATTGTTAAAGCCCCCGCAACACCCCTTGCAGGTGGAACTTCGTAAAATCCGTTCTTAGCTGACCTCTACACAACGAAAGGAATATTTCTGCCAAATTTCAAGTCTATACGCCTTATGGTTATATATATATATATAGATACTAGCCGCTCCCGCCCGCTTCGCTGGGCGAGTTTTAAAAGGAAATAAATTAATAATTTTTTTAATTTTATTTTTTTTATTTCTATCTTTATTATTCTCTTTCGTTTTTATTTTTTTAATTTAGACCCGAATGTAGGTCAATGTAGATCAATAATATTATTTTCCGGACATTTTCTAATTACCTTCTTTATTTTGTTTATCTTCTCATTTTTTCCCTTGTTCCTTCGTTGTTCTCCTTATCCACCTCTTCGTCGACTCTTCCTCCTATGACTTTTTCCTCTTTTATTTCAGTTGATTCCGTTGCGATTTCTTTTTCATCTGATGGGGATGTATTACAATTAAATTTATTTATTATGATTTATGTTCTGAATATCAATAAATAGATTACTTTTTAATTTCCAGTCCTGCTGTTTTTTCGCCTGTTTAACCAAACGCATCATTCGTTCTTGTTCTTTTCTCTCAAAGTAAGTTCGTATTTCTTGAAAGCGTTGTAAATGCCGTCAATTAACGATTTCTAGATAAATTTAAATAATTTTTATTACATTTATAATTAACTCTTAAACTTTATCATCACTTTATGTTATTTTTTATGTACATTTACCTCTCTAATCTCTGTAAAGGAAAATTCACTTATGCTATCGTGCTCTTCAAAGCAACCAATCCCTTCATGGAATCTTCTGTCACTTAAAGTGATTCGAACTGTTGTGAAACATCCAATATAAGACTTTCTTGATTCTATTGATAGTTAATGTCGAATTATTAATAAAAATATTCAATTGACAATTTAATTATATATCAATATATTTTACAAATAATTACTTACCTAAAGCTTGAGCTTTTATCTCACGAGACCAGTTAGTAGAACCAAACACATAATCAGCACACAAACATAAACTTTCAATACTTTCTGTCTGACATTTTTCGTTCACTTCTCAACCGTTTATGAACTGACGTTTAATCATAGGATAATTAGGTTATGTAAAAACAAATGAAATTAATGAAATAAAAAAACAATTGACTTTAACATCTACTATTTAAACAGTAAAAAAATCGTCATTTGAAGTCTGTAGAAGTTACAGTTTGGAAATATACATTTAGAATTCTAATACCCACCCCCGCAATCCCTATTGAAAATAGAATTTCGTAAGATCCTATTCGAGATAATTTCTGCATGACAAATAAAAGATTCTTACCAAATTTCGAGTATATAGAGGTTACAGTTCGGCAATTGAAATGTAACATTCTAACACCCATCCCCGTAATCCTTATTAGCGATGGGTTGTTATAAAATCCGCTCTTAGGTCATTTCTGCATCACATATAGATGACTCCAGCTAAATTTGGAGTCTGTAGGAGCTATAGCTTAAAAATAAAAAAAATTATTGTTAACCCTCGCAACCCTCTGTGGGGTGAGCTATTGTAAAATTCTTTCATAGACTATTTCTACATCTCTTACAAAAGGTTTATAGGAGCTATAGTTTAAAAACGGGCATTGTTTATTGTTAACGCCCCCGCAATCCCCTTTAGGGGTTAAATTTTTTTAAATCCGTTTTAGCTGACCCCTGCATAACAAAAGCAATATTCCTATAAAGTTTCACGTTTCTAGGTCCTATGATTCCCGAGATTTTGTGATAAGTAACTATATAGATTGGAATCCTTCGATTATCTTCGAAATTTTTCACATTTAGCATACTTTTTTAAAATTTTCTTACATAAAAACCTCCCCCTGACAATTCTGAACACAACAAAAAAAAAATAGCCCAATCGGTGCAGCCGTTCTCAAATGATACTCGCCCATAGATGCGGCATTTTATTTTTATCAAAAAATGGGAGTGGGTGTGCAGGGGTGCGTGGGAGTGGGTGGGTGTGAGTGAGCAGGTGGCTACGTGGAAGTGTGCGAGTAAATTTTTAGCTGAATGTAAAAGAACATAATCCGTTTAATATACTCAAGAGAAAATGTTTGTCTTTTGTTTTTATTAGCGGGAAAATGTTCATAAAAGTAAAACAGCAATAAAAAAATTAAGGAACGTTGGAATTCGAAAAATAAATAACTATAAACCATCTAGGATAAATTTCGCATCGAATGGTGGTATTTTCATGTCGATACGATCAGTGGTTTAGGCGTGAAAGAGCCTCAAACAAAGACCATTTTCATTATCTATTCTATACATATAATAAAACTGTAGAGGTCGAAATTCTGTACATTGAAAAAAATCACTAAAAACCGAGTCAGGGGGGTGTTAGGTGAGGTGTCACGTGTGAGGAGCTGGTGCGTCCAGGAGGAGGTCGAGACCTTATCCGACCACCGATACATCCGGATAGAGGTCTCCCGGACCCTCCTGCAGCCCAGCAGGGGTCACACGGCGGACGGAGCTCCCGCGTTTCCGCGTTGGCCTGTGGGTCGATTAGATCGGGACCTGTTGGCGGAGGCAGCCATCGTTCAGTCGTGGCTGTCCTCACCGCCCCAGGCGGACGGGGTGGATGCCGAGGCTGGCCGCATCCGCTGTGCGTTAACGCAGATGTGCGATGCGGCCATGCCCCGTGTGCGGCGTCTGCCCCCGAAGAGTGCGGTCCCCTGGTGGTCCCGAGAATTGGCGGACCTTCGGGCCGCGTGCATACGTGTCCGGAGGGCCTACACCCGCAGCCGAGCGCGTCACCACGACGCTGAGCGGGAGGGCCAACTATACGAGGCTTACCGCAGTGCGCGGTCTGCCTTCAGGCTGGCCGTCCGTACCGCCAAGGACGTTAGTCGGCGGGAGATGCTGGACAGTCGCGAGCGTGACCCCTGGGGTCGCCCCTACCTCGCGGTGCTAAACAAGCTCCGCGGGCGGGGCCCCTCCCTCACCGAGACTCTCCAGCCCAGCCTCCTCACCAGAGTTGTCGAGGACCTCTTTCCACGGCGGGCGGAGCACACGCCCCTGGTCATGGCTTCACCGGACAGCGACCGGGAGGCCGACGATGAAAGTGCTCCGTCCATCACGGAGCCGGAAATGGGGGCGGCGGTGGCGCGTATGCGAGTCAGATCCACCGCCCCCGGGCCCGACGGTATTCCGAACCGTGTGCTGGCCCTGGTCCTCGAGCACCTGGGACCACGCCTCAGGGGACTGTTCGACGCTTGTTTGACGTCCAGGCAGTTCCCTGGGTGCTGGAAAGAGGGGAAGCTGGTTCTCCTGCCGAAGCCGGGACGGTCTCCCGAGTCGGCCTCGGCCTACAGGCCCATCGTGCTGCTCGATGATGCGGGCAAGCTGCTAGAGAGGGTGTTGGCTGCCCGCATCGAGCGGCACCTCGTCGAGGTCGGGCCCGATTTGTCGGACGCCCAGTTTGGTTTTCGGAGAGGGCGTTCGACGATCACGGCCCTGCTGCGCTTGAAGGCCGTGGTAGCGGAGGCCGTCACCGGCGGAGGAGTCCTGTTGGCGGTGTCCCTGGACATCGCCAACGCCTTCAACAGTCTGCCATTCAGCTGCATCAGGGAGGGGCTGAGATATCACGGGGTGCCCGTGTACCTCAGGCGGCTGGTGGCAGACTACTTGGAGGGGCGCAGCGTCCTCTACGTTGACCGAGTAGGGGACGTTGTGCGAACGCCCATGACGTGCGGTGTCCCGCAGCGGTCGGTTCTGGGTCCAACCCTGTGGAACATCGGCTACGACTGGGCGTTGAGAGGAAGCCTCCCACCCGGGCTGGGCGTAATTTGCTACGCCGACGATACACTCGTCACAGCCCGGGGTGGGACGCTAGAGGAGGCGACACGCCTGGCAACTCTAGGCACCGAGGAGATTGTCAGGCGGATCGAAGCGCTGGGGTTGAGGGTAGCCCTGGAAAAGACGGAGGCCCTTTTGTTCCATGGCCTCCGTACCGCCGGGCCTCCCGCTGGCGCTTCGATCACCGTGAAGTCGGTCACCATCAGCATCCAGGCCCACATGAAGTACTTGGGCCTGGTGCTCGACGGGCATTTTTGGTTCCGGGAGCATCTCCATCGACTTGTTCCCCGGCTTGTCGGCGCGGCGTCCGCCCTCTCGCGGCTGATGCCGAATGTGGGCGGACCCAGCGCTACGTGCCGACAGCTGTACGTGGGGGTGATCCGGTCGATGGCCCTGTACGGCGCCCCGGTGTGGGCGGGGTCCCTGACCGTCCGTCTTAGGGCCCTCCTGTGGCGACCACAGAGAGTCATGGCGGTCAGGGCTATACGCGGTTACCGCACGGTGTCGACGGAGGCAGCGTGCCTCCTGGCCGGAACTCCCCCGTGGTACCTGGAGGCGGAGATGCTCGCCAACATTTATCGGCGGGTGTCGGAGACGCGCGCCCGCGGCGGCATGGTCTCCCTGCAGGAGATCACCGCCTGGCGGGTCGACGCCCGCCGAGGAGTCATTGCCCGTTGGGCAGTC
This sequence comes from Lymantria dispar, assembly GCA_032191425.1. Taxonomy (NCBI): domain Eukaryota; kingdom Metazoa; phylum Arthropoda; class Insecta; order Lepidoptera; family Erebidae; genus Lymantria; species Lymantria dispar. Next base: position 23,711,336 of record CM063444.1, on the reverse strand, counting down.
CGGCTGGAGAGTCCTCGGTACAGTGTCAGGACCGTCGAGGCCTTCCGGCCGGTGCTGATGGAGTGGTTGGAGCGGACCCACGGGGTGCTTTCCTTCCGACTGGTGCAGGTGCTGACGGGGCACGGTTGCTTCGGGAAGTACCTGCACAAGATTGTCAGGAGGGAGAACACACCGTCCTGCCACCACTGCAGTTGCGACGAGGACACGGCGCAGCACACGCTCGAGGAGTGTGCTGCATGGGAGGAGGATCGCCGTGAACTCGTCGCAATTATCGGTGCCGACCTGGCGCTGCCGACCATCGCCAGGGAGATGCTCGTCAGCGTCAGGAACTGGGACGCGGTCACCGCCTTCTGTGAGGCCGTAATCTCACGGAAAGAGGCGGCGGATCGTGTGCGAGTAGAGCTCCTATTCGGCGACACGTTCCGCCGCCGGCGACTCGGGCGGCGCAGGCGCGAGTATCTGCGCCTAATGCCGCCCTAGCCGAGGCCGCGGGTGATCGGACCGGGGAATTGTCCGTCACCCGCAGTGTGGCTAACCGCCCGACGGCGACCGACGTCCCAGGACGTCGAGAGGTGAGGGTACCCGAAAGGGTATTCCGTCGGCCGACCACTGACGACAAGTCACATCTGCTCCGGTGGTCGGCCCAACAACGAGGTGACGTGGGTACGGGTGGGTTATGGGGCCGCGCGCCGTCCTTTCATCGCCCCGGACGGACTGGACCGCGCGTGCACTTACCATAGCCCACCCATAAAAAAAAAAAAAAAAAAAAAATGGGGGTTGTTAGAAGTGAAATAGCACAAACACATCCAGATTATTTTCAATTTTTTTGTTTCTCTGTCTGTTTGTCTGTTTGTCTGTTTGTACGAGCTTATCTCGGAAGTTATTGGACCGATTTAAATGAAATTTTGCATGGTGGTACCTTACATCCCCGGTAAACATTTAGGATATTTTTAATCCCGAAAAAATTAAAGAGTTCCCGTGGGATAGGTAAAAAACTATAGTAACTTATATGGCTCAGTACACAACCTACTTAATTGGAAATCGATATAAAAGGATTAATTATAAATGGAAACTATTCTGAAAATCCACCCTTCAGAGGATATATTCTTTTTTAAGGTTGTAAAATAGGGAAGGAATTGCTTTGATATTATTCACTCTCATACACAAGTAATAAATTCATACAACCTCAATGATTAATTAACTGCACTGATAGTATAGTGGTTAAGATAGCAACTTACCATGTCAGTGTCACGGGTTCAATTTCAACACCGGACAATTATTTGTGTGATCAACAAATGGTTGCTGGGTAGAGTAGACTAGGTAGTAGTAAATTGAGTCTAATTTGTGTCTGTCACTTATATTTTTGTGAGGTTCCTTAGTAGAGGATGTATCCTTAATAGAGGCGGGCGAAATTGATAGTTTGTAGAATAACCAATAAAAATCGGCCAAGTGCGAGTCGGACTCGCGCACGAAGGGTTCCGTACCATTAACTAGGTAAACAACAGTGGGTACACAAATTTCATATTGTAACTTTCACCTGTTACCGTTTACTGATATCAAGCAAAAATAGGCAAAAAGTGGCGCGTTCGCGTTTGTTGTTATAGCGGTAATAGAAATACATAATTTGTAAGGAATTCAACCGTCTATCCATAGTGGTTCCTGAGATAAAGCCTGGTGATAGATAGACAGACAGACAGACAGACAGTGAAGTCTTAGTAATAAGGTCCCGTTATCATCCCTTGGGTACAAAACCCTAAAAAAGAGGGCTGTGCAGGGTCCCTCGAATATCATTTTTTGACCCCAGGCAGCAAATTATGTTATAGTGGTATCACCCGTGCGTAGTCATTGTTGACAAACGAGCAAACAGCACACCTAATGGTAAGTGATACTGTGCATGAACTTTTGCCAGGTCGCTGCTTATCGTGAAGAAAGTGAAGTAAGTGTAAATGCGTGCAATGAAGTTTGGTAATATTAAAGGTAAGGTATCACCAAAACCCACCACATGCAAACACAGTCAGAAAGTTTGGGTTCCGGCTCTCTCGCTCTGGACGAACCGGCTCGCGACGCTAAATGGACGACTGTCGAGAGTGTGATTCTATCACGTAAAGATAGTAAAGCGCAAGTAGGTACTTGGGCTAGCCCCCCACCCGACAAGACAGCTTGGAAGTTTTTCTTCCTGACTCGCTCCGCCGAGTTCTTACGCGAGATAATTGCCAAGCAGAAAATGGCGACCTCATATGGTCTATGGACTATGGTCTAAGTAATGGTCGGTAGATTTGGCAGTGATGCTTGCGATGAATTCACGACGCTGCTCTACTCCGGCTACACAGATCTTTTCTTTTTTCATTGCAAACTGTGGCAAACGAACAAAGAGTACACATGATGGTAAGTGTTGCTGGCGCTCATGAACCTTTGCAATACCAGGTGCACAGCTAGACCGCTGCCAACCATGAAGAAAGTAAGAAGATTGTGAATATTTTTATATTGCAAACGGTGGCAAACGAGCAAACAGTACACCTGATGGTAAATGTTGCTGCCGCTTATGGACGTTTGCTAAGCCGCTGTCTGCAGTGAAGAAAGATAAGGCAGTGTGAATGCATACCACACGCAAACGCCCTCAGAAATTTGGGCTGCCGCCTCTTTCGCTCACCGAACGTAGATTTTTTGCAAGAGTATGGTAATACCCCGGACGGCCCTACCCGCGGCTGTAGACACACAACTGTCCACAGTGTGGTCCTACCACTATTTAATAAAAAAAAAGATCTCAAAAGTATGCCTACTGTATCTTAGCTGGAACCACAATTGTGAGAGGGCTTCGTGTATTTCCACATATAAGTCTCACGGGAGGGTTCCGCCCAAAGCGCACGCTGCCTCGGTCGACATGGTACAGTATCTGCGTGTAGCATAAGCACCATGCCTTTCTGCGAATGGCAGAAGAAAGTTTTAAGACAAGTGCTCAGAATTCACCCACACAGATGCACCGTACAGGACATTGATCAAACCAGCCTCGCGTACAGCCGTTAACATGTAACACCGCTCAACGAGCCGGGGAGTAATTTGATAAATATGCTCCTGAAAGCACCGTCGCCCGTCGAGTACTAAGCCCAAATATTTTATCTGATCCTCGATTGAGTGCAACCGAATTAACAGTGATTACTGTAATTATACACCCATCAGCAGATGGGTGTATAATTACAAGGTCTATGAAACAGCAAATAATTAGTTTTATATAGAGCTACTCATTGAATCATCATCTAGATACTAATTATGGCCAAATGTATCGCTTATTTAAATTAAGCTCAGCCCGAAGTGAGTCCAATCTCAGCTAATAAACCATACTGTCACCCGCACGAACTACCTCAGCTGGGAGCAGAACAAAATAGGCGTTAGCTCAAAGTCCTCTGCGCGCTTCACGCAGAGACCATTTCGCCACTTCAAATAATCTGAAATCAGCCGCTTAAGTATAGAAGCACCTCCTGATAATAGCACCTCCTTTATGTACCAGATTGGCAAACTATTAAATGACTTGACGACATCTAAATACACCGCCAACAGCACCTCTCTACCAGTGAGCGCCTTAATGACAACGAGCCACAAACATAGAAAGGCTGCAATCGTCTGCCAGAAAGAGTTGGTCTGATCGAGACAACCTCGCTAACGTGCTGGCTGATGCGGGTAATCAAGATTCTCTACACTAGCTTGCCATCCAGAGCAACACGGTGGGCGTGTAGAACCTTGAACACACTACATAGTTGTCTGTGATTGCTCCTGCCACATATCATTTCTACGCGGACGAAGTCGCGGGCAAAAGCTAGTATATATATATATATATATATATATATATATATATATATATATATATTTAAATATAGCCTTAACGTTATATATAGAATTCGCAAAATTCCCTCCACGAAGATAATTGTGTTACTGTGTTGGGCAGTCTGTCACTTATGCCAAAATTAAGTTACCATGTTATATACGACCGAGTTCTTGATTAAATAACCGATAATAATGTATAAAGTTTGACAGACGCTTTAACAAAATTTCAATAATTAATATTAATATTTTTAATAATGAAAACTGTTGGTGATGGAATAAGAATACAATTCACCACTCCCTCCCGAGGGTGTCGTAAAAGACGATTGAGGGATATAATATGCATATAATATCTATATAACATAAGAAAATTTGAGATGCAACCCTATACTAACGTCTAACCAGCGTGGTATAGTATTAAATGATAGGCAAAGGGGTGGTGACACATATTTTTAATCCATCAACACACAGGAAATGTTGCAGTTGTGTAATACCGAGTTTTACTTACTTCAATTGCTGGTAATTAGTTATCCACATAATATTGTACAGCATAATAATGCTGATCTACCCATTACGAAACCCCCTCTTTTGGTAGGTTACGTTCTAATCACAGCCCGCCTAATGGCCCAGGGCGACAATGAGACGAGCTATAATGAGTGTGTTGATCCTTCTGTTTGTCGGTTATATTTATTATGTTAGGGATTTATGAACGGTGAGATTTGAAATGGGGCTTTATAGAAGATTGACAGGTAAAATACGTTCTCTGAAAGATTTTATACTTTTTTTTTGTTTTCTTTTTACGTTTCTATCTACAAAGTTGTAGTAGACGTTTCATATATCCCTGTTTTCCAAATAATAAAGATTCTCATGTGGTAAAAGAATGGATGTGGTAAAAGACGATTAAAGGATATGATATGCATGTAAATTCTGTGTAAAAAAAGGAAAACTTGATATAAATCTCTATGTCAACCCGTTTCACCAACGTGGTAGGTTAATTGCCCTTCAATTAGGGGGGACGCTGGAACCCAGTAGTGGGGCATATATGAGCTGTGATGATGTTGATGATGATGAAAAGATTTCTATTGCCGTTATATTATGCTGATATTTTTTTTTTTTTGTGGGTGGGCTGCGGTCAGCGCGCCTCCGCACCACTCTGTCCGGGGCGACAGAAGGGCTTAAGCACGCAACTCCCGCAACCCACCCGAAAACCACCTCGCCTTCGTCGTTGGGCCGACCACCGGAGCAGGTTTACTTGTCATCAGTGGTCGGCCCGACGGAATACCCCCTACGCGGGGTACCCTCCCATCGACCGACGTCCCCCCCTCGGAGAGGACGTCGGTCTTTCCTCACGCGGTCGGCCTCTCGGCGGGTGACGGACTAATCCCCGGTCACGTCACCCGCGGCCTCGGCTAGGGCGGCATGAGGCGCAGATAGTTGCGCCTACGCCGTCCCAGTTGCCGGCGGCGGATCTCCTCATCGAGGCTGCGCTCCACGCGCAGTCGATCCGCCGCCTCCTTCTGCGAGATCACGGTCTCGCAGAAGGCTGCGACCGCGTCCCAATTCCCGACGCTGTCGACCATCGCCCTAGCGATGGCCGGCAGAGTCAGGTCGGCACCGATGATTGCGACGAGCTCACGGCGCTGCACTGCCCAAGCCGCGCAGGCCTCAAGCGTGTGGCGCGCCGTGTCCTCGTCGCAATCGCAGTGGTGGCAGGACGGTGTACTCTCCCTCCTTACGACCCTGTGCAGGTATTTGGCGAAGCTCCCGTGCCCCGTCAACACCTGCACTAGTCGGAAGGAGAGCACTCCGTGCCGCCTTTCCAACCACTGCCGAACCGAGGCCTCTCCAGCCGGACTGCCCAACGGGCAATGACGTCTCGGCGGGCGTCGACGCGCACAGGCGGTGAGCTCCCTTAACGAGATCTCACCGCCCTCCGCTCGCACCCCCGTCACCCGGCGATACAATCCGGCGAGCATCTCCGCCTCCAGGTCCCACGGGGGAGTCCCGGCCAATAGGCACGCTGCCTCCGTCGCCACCGTGCGGTATCCGCGGATGGCCCTGACCGCCATGACCCTCTGTGGTCGCCACAGAAGGGCCCTAAGTCGGACGGCCAAGGACCCCGCCCACACCGGTGTGCCGTACAGGGCCATCGACCGGATGACCCCCGTGTGCAGCCGTCGGCACGTAGCGCTCGGTCCGCCCACGTTCGGCATAAGCCACGATAGGGCGGACGCCGCGGAGCGAGCCTGCGGAAATGCTCCCGGAACCACCATTGCCCGTCGAGCACCAGGCCCAAGTACCTCATATGGGCCCGGATGCTGATGTCAACCGATCGGACGGTGATCGAGACGCCGATGGGAGGGCTCATAAGGCGCCCATGGAACAAGAGGGCCTCCGTCTTGTCCAGGGCGACCCTCAACCCCAGCGCCTCGATCCGCCTGACGACCTCTTCGGTGCCATAGGTCGCCAGGCTTACCGCCTCTTCTAGCGTCCCACCGTGGGCCTTGACGAGCGTGTCGTCGGCGTAACAAATCACGCCCAGCCCGGGCGGGAGGCTCCCCCGCAACGCCCAGTCGTAGCCGATGTTCCACAGGGTGGGTCCGAGGACCGACCCCTGTGGGACACCGCACGTCATGGGCGTTCGCACAACGTCCCCTGCTCGGTTGGTACAGAGGACGCTGCGCCCCACCAAATAGTCTGCCACTAGCCGCCTCAGGTAAGCTGGCACTCCGTGATACCGGAGCGCCTCCCTGATGCAGCTGAATGGCAGACTATTGAATGCGTTGGCGATGTCTAGGGACACCGCCAATAGCACTCCCCCACCGGTAACGGCCTCAGTCGCCACGGCCCTCAGGCGCAACAGAGCCGCGATCGTCGAACGACCCCTCCTAAACCCAAACTGGGCGTCCGACAGATCGGGCCCCGTGTCGACGAGGTGCCGCTCGATGCGAGCAGCTACCACCCTCTCCAGTAGCTTGCCCGTGTCATCGAGCAGCACGATAGGCCTGTAGGCCGAAGGCGACCCCGGAGACCGTCCCGGCTTCGGCAGGAGCACCAGCCTTCCCTCTTTCCAGCACCTAGGGAACCGTCCGGACGCTAAACACACGTCGAACAGCTCCCTGAGGCGGGGATCCAGGTGGTCGAGGACCAGGCCCAACACGCGGTTAGGAACACCGTCGGGCCCGGGGGCGGTGGACTTTGCGCACATGCGCGCCACCGCCACTCCCATCTCGGGTTCCATGATGGGAGGAACACTGTCGTCGTCGGCCTCCCGGTCAGTGTCTGGCGGAGCCATGACCGGGGGCGTGTGTTCCGCCCGCCGCGGGAACAGGTCCTCGACGACCCGGGTGAGAAGGCTGGGCTGGAGAGTCTCGGTGAGGGGAAGGCCCCGCGCGCGGAGCTTATTCAGCACCGCGCGATAGGGGCGTCCCCAGGGGTCACGGTCGAGACCGTCCAGCATCTCCTGCCGACTGACGTCCTTGGCGGAGCGGACGGCCAGCCTGAAGGCCGACCGCGCATTGCGGTAGCCCTCATACAGCAAGGCCTCCCGCTCCGCGTCGCGTTGGCGCCGCCGGCTGCGAGTGTAGGCCCTCCGGGCGCGAATGCACGCGGCCCGGAGATCCGCCAGCTCCCGGGACCACCAGTAGACCGCCCTCCTCGGGGGCGGACGCCGTACCCGGGGCATGGCCGCATCGCAGATCTGCGTCAACGCACTGCGGATACGGCCAGCCTCGGCGTCCACCCCGTCCGACTGGTTGGCAGAGGACAGCCACGAGTAAACGATGGCTGTCTCCGCCAGCTGGTCCCGGTCTAAGCGACCCACAGCCCATCGCGGGAACGCAGGACGTCCATCCGCCCCGTGACCCCTGCTGGGCGTCGGGATTGCCGGGGAGACCTTCATCCGGATATACCGGTGGTCCGACAAGGTCTCTACCTCCTCCACGACGCGCCAGCTCCCCACGCGTGCGGCGACCTCGGGGCTAGCGAACGAAAGGTCCACTATCGACCGGCCCCGTTGTCGCACGCACGTATGCATCGAGCCCCTGTTCAGCAAACAGAGGCCCAGTGCCGCCGCCCACTCCTCGATCGCCTGTCCTCGGTCGTTCGTCCGGGGAGACCCCCACGCCACGGACTTGGCGTTGAAGTCCCCCAAGACGAAGACCTGGCGCGATGCCATTCGCCGTAACGAGGCCTCCATGATGGTGAGGGAGGCCTCGAAATCGGTCACACTCCAGTTAGGGGAGAGATAGACTCCGAGGAGCGTAATCTCCCTCCAGTCCGCCGCGACGTATCCGACGCCCCTGTCCCTAAGGGTCAGAGGCGATGAAGGCCACGACGTGGAGGCGACGATTGGCACGGTGCATCGGTGCTACCCAACCAGTTAGGCCGGTCGGGCACCACGTACGGCTCCGCGGCTACGGCTACTCCTATCAACCACTCCGCCATGGCTTGCAGGAACACGTCCTGCGCACCGGCGGTGTGGTTGAGGTTGGCCTGGAGGAGACGAATGAATACGGGGTCCATTAACGGTCCGTATCCATCGTCACCTCCTCCGCGCTGACGGGCGATCGGGCCGCGCTCGGAGCAGGGACTGGCCCGGTCGATGGGCCGTCCCGCCCCTTCGGGGCCGATGCCGGGGGTCTGCAGTCCCCAGAGCCCATGCGGTGTTTGGCAGGCCTATTGCCTGCCACACACGCGGGGCAGTGGGGCACCGCAGAGCACGATGCCGCCTGGTGTCCGGTCTGACCGCAACGGAAACATAGCCCGCTGCAGTCAAAGCAGTTTTTGCATGTCGGTCGGGTATGCCCGTCTGCCATGCATTTGTAACACCTCGCGGGCCGAGGCTCTAGCACGGTTACCCGCGCCGAGCTCCAGCCCACGAGGAGCCTGCCTTAGTCGGCCAATTGCTTGACCGACTCCACCGGACACTGCACCCAGGCAGCACCGACGCCGCCCGGACCAGTGCGGATGGTGCCAATCCGGACGGTGTCCGAGGCACATCCGGTACGCGCCATAATGGCCTCCCGGACGTCCTCCACCGTCACGGAATCGTCCAAGCCCATCAGGCGCATCTCTGCGCGCTTGACAGGCCTGGCGATTCGGACACCATCCTCCGGCCCGAACAGCCCCCTCAGCATCGTGGCCAAACTATCGGCCGTCTTCGCGTCCTCGGCCCCAGGGAACTCGAGTATTCGAGCCCCTGTCCGGGCCTTGCGGGTCCTCGCCTCGACGCCCCCGATGTCGGAGACGTCCAGCTCCCGCCGGGCGCGTTTTAGGACGGCCTCATAGTTGAGGCCCCTCTCAGCCGCCTCAGGCAGCACGGTGATGACGACCGCGGCCGTCTTCGGCGACTTGAGGCCCCTGCGCGACCTTTTCCCCTTTCTGCCGGCTCCCGCCTGGGGAGCGGCAGCCACGGCGGCACTCTTGGCCGCCGCTCTCCGCTTCTGGCCGCGTGCCTTCCTGCTCCGCTCAGCCACCTGCAAGTCCTGTTCGAGCCTGGCAGCAGCGCTGAGCGCAGCAGGAGCGGTCGCGGCCGCGGCCCGGCCTTGGCGGGAGCCGGCACCTTGCCGGCCTTCTTGGCCCCCATGGGCCCGGCCGCGGCCGCAGTGTAGCTCACCACGCGGCCACCCTGACAGGGCAACGGGGTGGGAGCTGACGCTTGCGGCCGCCTCGCCTTGTCCGCGGCGAGCGGCGGTCGGAGGGGCGGCTCAGGCGGGAGCCTGGCCGCTACGGCGGCGATACGCGTATCCACCATCACCCCTACTCGGGCTAGGATGACGCGTACCGCCGACTCCGACACGCCGTGCACCTCGTCGGGCGGCGGCTCCTCCCCCTTCCGAGGTCTCCCGCAGCCACGAGCCGGCGGAGGGACCACGACGAGGGGAGGAAGCGCCGAAGCCGCCACGGACGCAGACGACGGGCCCGCCCTACCTGGCGCAGCCCGTTTCGGTGGCGAGGCCGGCACTGGCGGCATGGCCGGCGCCAGGCGCGCGAACTGGGTCCGCAGGTCGGCCATCTCCTTGGCCAACCCGCGGTTCTCCCGTCGCACCGCCGATAGCTCCGTCTCCAGCTTGCGGTTGCGTTCCCGCAAGCCAGAGACCTCCTCGCTGAGGCGGGCGTTCGCGGCCTGTAGGGCTGCCACCTCGCCTATGGAACTCCCCTCCGAGTCGGTGTTGGAGCAGCCACCCTCCTGCAGGGGGCGCTTCCAGAGTCTCGGGGGGAGAGCCTCCTCCCTCTTCCTCGCACTTGGGGCTGGCGCCTTTGCAGCCCTCTCTCTCCTCTTCCTCGGCGACGACGACGACGACGGCGACGACGGCGGCCTACCGGAACCCTCAATTGACGGCCCGCCTATCTTGTCCCTACTAACGGCGCATCCACCGCCCTCGTCCCTACTCCGGCCGACTTGCATCCAGGGGGTGCTGCTCTCCTCGGTGGACGGCTCTGCGGCACTTCCGCCCACGTCCGTCAGCACCATCTCCGATGCCGTGTCCGACTCCAGACATTCGGATGGCCCTGCGGCACTGCCGCCCTCATCCTGCGACGGCTCTGCGGCAGTGCCGCCCTCATCGCTCGACAGCTTCGTTTCGGAGCTGTCGCCTGCTATCCTTCTGCACGGCTCTGCGGCAATGCCGCCCTCGTGCTGGGACCCGCTGCTGCTGCCGCTCTCCTCGCGCGGCGGCCCTGCAGAGGTCTCCATACTCTTCCACTCCTCTTCCGACGGCTGGGCAGCAACGCCACCCCCATCCCGCGACGGCCCTGCAGCAGCAGTGCTGCCGCCCTCGTCGTGTGCAGCAATGGCGGCCGCCAACTTCCGCTCCCGCTTCTTTTTGTCTCGGAGCGCTTGGGCGCGGACTCGCCCCATAGGTGTTAGCTTCTTCCTCCTTTTTTTCTTCTCCTTCACTTTTATCCCCTCCCCCCGGTAAGTCTCTTGATGGTGTGCCGGGCTCTCGGCTGTCAAAGCAGTTGTCGTCTCCCTCCCATACGTGTGGAGACTGACTGTGCTGGTGACTGTGCGCCTCTCGCGCTCAGAAACCAGCACAGTGAGGGACTCCCCGGCGTGGCCGGGACCCTCTGGAGTAGGTACGCCCGTTTGAACTCCTGCCATGGTTTTTGGTCATTTTTAAGTCTCGCCTTGACTACCACTCTAACGACTGGACGCTCGCGCGCTTCTTAACCCACCAGTCATACATCTCCTCGCCGAGTGGCCAAACTTAAGATTGGGGTGATTTTTTATAGAGGTTTTCTTCCCCGCGGTCCGAAGACCCCCGGTCCTGACCCCCGTTCAGGATTACGGTTTGGGCCTTCCGGGTCTGGCCGCTCGCGAGCGACCGACCCGTCACGCCCCCGGGCCGTGACGCAACCGTCCCTGGCGACGGAGTGCCATGAGGCACATCCGCCCCATTGGCCCCGGGTCAGATCCGCCGTGCGCTCTGCCACCAGAGCCGCACGCGGAGACCCCCCCTGCCGGAATCTTGGCCGTCCAAATGGACGCATGACGTCCAAGTGGACGTTACCAGGGAGCACCACGAGGAGGTGCTCCGGCCGCGCCCCCCTATATTATGCTGATACAGTTGCAAACTTCTCCATCATCCACAATATTTTAAGAAATACCTTCGTGGAGCGCTACTCGATCAAAAAAGTAATTCAATTATAAATAAGTTTTAAGTTTATAAAAAATAAATGTTATAAAAGAAAGTAAAAACTAAAACCCAACTACGACAAAAAACGAGGCTAAAACGTATGAAATAAGATTTTCAGGACAAAGGATTAAAGAACGTTACTGAAGAAGCAAGATAATCGACACAAAGACTCTAGATGCCTTCGTTGCAGTTTGATAATAATGTCACACGATAATACATACACACACGAATATAGCCTATAACCAGCGGACAATTAAGATGCTTCTAAAGATGTCCAGTTCTAATCAGTAGTTGAAGAGCTATGAGGGAACAGATGAACATACATACATACATAGCCAATCAAATTCATAATCCTCCTCCGGCCGTAGTTGGGTATAAATGAGCCATTTCTGGGTAATGTCACCCCTATAAGCGTCAAAGGCTTCAAAGCGCGCCTCGCATGATTGCCCTGAAGAAAAAATAGTTTGTAGTTATTCTACGTTACAGCGCCTACATAATATACGTCGTACATTATTGACTAACCTTCATCGATAATGTTTAACAAGAAAATTACTGACAATAAGTTCGATATTTTATTAATTTAAATGCAGAAAATTTTCCATGTGGTGACGGAATAAGAATGTAATTCACCACCCCCTATCTTGCCTATAAAAGACGGCTAAGGGATATATTGTACAATAGTAAGGGATATTATTGTACGTATGACAACTGTGCAATAGAAATAAAACTTTAACCCGTCTAACCAGCTGTGGTATAGTAGGTTAATTTCATTCTCACTGTGGAGGAAACTTGAGCCCAGTAGTGGGACGTAAAAAAAAAGAAAGCACTGGGACGTATATGTACAGACATATACGTCCCACTGCTGATGAGAAATGCAGAAAATATTTGCGTATTAAGGCAATTGCTTAAGCTTTTCTTTTGCTATGAAAATTAGAAGTCAGACGGAGATTAAAGTTATTGTTTCATACTCTTAAATATCCATTAACGCTGTTGTGACATGATAAGATTTCGTCCTTAAATTATTCAAGAACCACAAAAAATATCAACGCGCATTTTCGAAATAATTATTTTTCATTTACGAGCATTTTGCTAGTAAATTCTCTGCAAACGCAAGTGATTTCAAATGATGATAATAAAGGTATTACGAGATTGAAGTTACTGATTTAGTATTATTCAGTAATTTCAAATTGAGGTGGCCAAATATACTCTAAGCTACAATTCGTTACTACAACTAACTTTGAGTTACATCTAAATATTTATAACATTAAAATATGACTGGCGGAATTAAGATCTATAGCATAATCCTCCCACCGGGTATTACGTATCATTTATATACAAATTTGCATAATATAAATTACCTATAACTAGTAATAAAAAACATATTTACTGCTATATAAACTCATGGCGGGTTTCTATATGGTGATATAATAAAAATAAAATGAATCTCCTAGATATAATAATAATTGATTTAAGGGGATAAAATAACATAATTGCATGATAAGGAAAAGTCAAAATAAAATTTTACGCTAATCCATCCAGCCAGCGTAATATAGCGGCTAAATTTCCTAAACTTGCAAGAGTCCTTTATAGAGTAAGGGGACGTAGGTTTAAAATAATAGAATAATGGGACGTAGGTTTAAAATGAAAATAATAGAATATTTAATTTTGCAAAGTATTAAGAAACAGTTTATTGAGGGCATTCCCTCAATAAAAACACGCCCGGGCCTAGCGGGTCTAATTACTTTTGTTGTGACCTATTGTACATGACATGTTTACGATCAGATGACCGTGGATACAAACAGTAGCTTTGTTCATTTTCATTTTTTTTTGCTGTGTCCGAGGCGTATTGTTTGGCAAAATTAAGGTTCACTCGGAGTTTTACGTTTTTAATTAATACTTTACGCAGAACTGGATTTTAATGGATTACAAGAGATGTATTTATTTTTGTTTCAAGGTTCTAAACTATTTGGTTTTTGATTAAACGTTTGACATTGTAAATGCTTCTTTTTAAAATGATTTCTGATGTTTATGCGAGCATTACACCTTGTAAATAAAACTACTTTATCCGGATTTAGTCCGCCCGTGACCATGAACGCTGCAAAGTGTTCGAAACGTCGGGCAATTAAAACATCAAATACAAACGCTATAAAATTAGTAAAGTTTTATTTGCTTTTTACTTACTTTATTTTTATTTAGTAAAAATCCTCGACTATGGCATTAGTGTTGAAACTTTCATTCAGAAGATGTACAAGAAACTCCTTTATTTCATACATTTATATTCAATAACGACATGAAAATGTACGAAATAACTATTGAAATATGTACGTATTCATACATTCACCCACCCGTTAGCTTATTGATGTGTACTGATGCACACAATTCTCTATACGAAAGGGGAATCAAACTATAATCTTCATGTTTGAGGGTTGGCCATTCCCTGATGATACTTCAGCCGGTTTTTATGACTCTCGGAAACTTGGCGATATGTTATTTAGTCAACCCGTAACCACACGGGCAATATCTAAAAATATTACCTGAAAATTTTTAATAATAATATGGTAATCATTTCGGCATATACGTCCCACTGCTGGGCTCGAGCCTTCTCCATAACAAGAGGGAAATTGACTATACCATGCTGGTCAGACAGGTTGGTATAGGGTTTGGTTTCGAGTTTTCCATATCTTGCATAGATCTCATATGAGTAATATATCCCTTAGTCGTCTTTTACGATACCCACGGGTATAAGAGGGGGTAGTGAATTGTATTCTTACTCCGTCACCACACGGAATATAATATATTAATATATTACAAAGAATAATAATTAAGTTTGACTTGTGGCTTCCTTGTCATTTAATATTAATTGACTTGTAACTTTTATTCACTTAGTATAGTATTTTGGACTAAAAATAAAACAGAAGAAAATGTTACAAAGAATTAATTTACTTGTAGTATCAAGTACGAATTTATAGCGTATTATTATTACCACATCCCAGAAGTGCAATAAGTGTGTAATTTTCTATTACCACTTAGCTAACATGCTTCTAGACATCATATTCTATAATATTTTTGACCGGTATACGACTGTTCTGCCTTTATACTAATAAAATTGTATCAAAGTCGGTTAAAGCTATGCATTAATGACGTGTGGTGACTTCCGTGTGGTGACGGAGTAAGAATACAATTCACCACCCCCTCTCTTGCCCGTGGGTGTCGTAGAAGATGACTAAGGGATGTAATATGCATATAATATATATACAAGAGAAGGATAACTCGTAACAAAACCCTATACTAACACGTCTGACCAGCGTGGTATAGTAGGTCAATTTCTCTCACATAGTGGAGGAGGCTCGAGCCCAACAGTGAGACGTGTATGGGCTGAGAAAGACAGATTAATGACGTAGTACCGATAGCCTAATGTTTTAAATAACAATGTCTCGAGTTCAGTGATATACCTATTTCTAATTCAAAAGAGCAGAAATATTTGTGCTCTATTTATACATTATAATCTAGAACAATCTGGGCCTCTTCATTAGTTAAAATATAAGTTAAGGTGAATCTATTCGTTCGAGCTGGAAACAACTAAGAACTCTCATTTATTACCAAATCGCACCATCAAGTTTTGTTTGAGTACTTTTGTGTTGTAATCATATTTTATTCTTACACCCCCTAGTCATCTCTAATTATTCACGTTGCACTGCCAGGGTCGTGCTTCGTCCACAATAAGAGGGAAATTAACCTACTATTTTACGCTGGTCAAACGGGTTGGTATTTAAGTTATATTGTCTGCTCTTTTTCTTCACTTCGTATTGCGAATCGTGTACGAGCGAAATATGAACCGAATGCGATACCAGTAAATAAAAAACAGAATTACAAATTCAAAAATAATAATTCAAAATATAAATTATTCATTTAATTGATTATTTTATGCATTATCATTTTAAGTAAGTATTAACTGTAGGCGCAACTATCTGCGCCTCATGCCGCCCTAGCCGAGGCCGCGGGTGACGTGACCGGGGATTAGTCCGTCACCCGCCGAGAGGCCGACCGCGTGAGGAAAGACCGACGTCCTCTCCGAGGGGGGGACGTCAGTCGATGGGAGGGTACCCCAATTGGGGGTATTCCGTCGAGCCGACCACTGACGACAAGTTAACGCTGCTCCAGTGGTCGGCCCAACGACGAAGGCGACGTGGTTTTTGGGTGGGTCGCGGGAGTTGCGTGCTTAAGCCCCTCTGTCGCCCCGGACGGAGTGGTGCAGAGGCGCGCCGACCGCGACGCACCTATAAAAAAAAAAAAGTAAGTATTAACTAATAGCTACGTTAAATGTACATGTTTAAAGTTTATTTTCTGTATTACCCAAAGCGATTTTACTGCTCCAACAAGCTTGCGATTTATCGGCGCTATTGTCCCAAAAATAGACGGTATGAATGGCATTAATTACTTTATGGACAGTCGTGTGCCGGTCATTATCGTTTAGGTCCTTTAAAATTTAGATTAATTTACATGACGATCATATAGACACAGCAGTCGTTCAGAATGCATAATTTTTTATTCTAAAAGTCCTAAAATGCGTCTAAGACAATAATTCTGTTACGAAAGTGCCGATAAATCGTTACATTTTTGTATTAAAACTTTCCAAAATAAAACGACGCTTCTGCTTTTTTAAAGCGTTCTGTTTACCATCCGATAGTTATGTCCTGCTGATGAGATTGAACTTAGTCCATAACAGGAAGGTAAAAAACGAGGCTAAAACGTATGAAATAAGATTTTCAGGACAAAGGATTAAAGAACGTTACTGAAGAAGCAAGATAATCGACACAAAGACTCTAGATGCCTTCGTTGCAGTTTGATAATAATGTCACACGATAATACATACACACACGAATATAGCCTATAACCAGCGGACAATTAAGATGCTTCTAAAGATGTCCAGTTCTAATCAGTAGTTGAAGAGCTATGAGGGAACAGATGAACATACATACATACATAGCCAATCAAATTCATAATCCTCCTCCGGCCGTAGTTGGGTATAAATGAGCCATTTCTGGGTAATGTCACCCCTATAAGCGTCAAAGGCTTCAAAGCGCGCCTCGCATGATTGCCCTGAAGAAAAAATAGTTTGTAGTTATTCTACGTTACAGCGCCTACATAATATACGTCGTACATTATTGACTAACCTTCATCGATAATGTTTAACAAGAAAATTACTGACAATAAGTTCGATATTTTATTAATTTAAATGCAGAAAATTTTCCATGTGGTGACGGAATAAGAATGTAATTCACCACCCCCTATCTTGCCTATAAAAGACGGCTAAGGGATATATTGTACAATAGTAAGGGATATTATTGTACGTATGACAACTGTGCAATAGAAATAAAACTTTAACCCGTCTAACCAGCTGTGGTATAGTAGGTTAATTTCATTCTCACTGTGGAGGAAACTTGAGCCCAGTAGTGGGACGTAAAAAAAAAGAAAGCACTGGGACGTATATGTACAGACATATACGTCCCACTGCTGATGAGAAATGCAGAAAATATTTGCGTATTAAGGCAATTGCTTAAGCTTTTCTTTTGCTATGAAAATTAGAAGTCAGACGGAGATTAAAGTTATTGTTTCATACTCTTAAATATCCATTAACGCTGTTGTGACATGATAAGATTTCGTCCTTAAATTATTCAAGAACCACAAAAAATATCAACGCGCATTTTCGAAATAATTATTTTTCATTTACGAGCATTTTGCTAGTAAATTCTCTGCAAACGCAAGTGATTTCAAATGATGATAATAAAGGTATTACGAGATTGAAGTTACTGATTTAGTATTATTCAGTAATTTCAAATTGAGGTGGCCAAATATACTCTAAGCTACAATTCGTTACTACAACTAACTTTGAGTTACATCTAAATATTTATAACATTAAAATATGACTGGCGGAATTAAGATCTATAGCATAATCCTCCCACCGGGTATTACGTATCATTTATATACAAATTTGCATAATATAAATTACCTATAACTAGTAATAAAAAACATATTTACTGCTATATAAACTCATGGCGGGTTTCTATATGGTGATATAATAAAAATAAAATGAATCTCCTAGATATAATAATAATTGATTTAAGGGGATAAAATAACATAATTGCATGATAAGGAAAAGTCAAAATAAAATTTTACGCTAATCCATCCAGCCAGCGTAATATAGCGGCTAAATTTCCTAAACTTGCAAGAGTCCTTTATAGAGTAAGGGGACGTAGGTTTAAAATAATAGAATAATGGGACGTAGGTTTAAAATGAAAATAATAGAATATTTAATTTTGCAAAGTATTAAGAAACAGTTTATTGAGGGCATTCCCTCAATAAAAACACGCCCGGGCCTAGCGGGTCTAATTACTTTTGTTGTGACCTATTGTACATGACATGTTTACGATCAGATGACCGTGGATACAAACAGTAGCTTTGTTCATTTTCATTTTTTTTTGCTGTGTCCGAGGCGTATTGTTTGGCAAAATTAAGGTTCACTCGGAGTTTTACGTTTTTAATTAATACTTTACGCAGAACTGGATTTTAATGGATTACAAGAGATGTATTTATTTTTGTTTCAAGATTCTAAACTATTTGGTTTTTGATTAAACGTTTGACATTGTAAATGCTTCTTTTTAAAATGATTTCTGATGTTTATGCGAGCATTACACCTTGTAAATAAAACTACTTTATCCGGATTTAGTCCGCCCGTGACCATGAACGCTGCAAAGTGTTCGAAACGTCGGGCAATTAAAACATCAAATACAAACGCTATAAAATTAGTAAAGTTTTATTTGCTTTTTACTTACTTTATTTTTATTTAGTAAAAATCCTCGACTATGGCATTAGTGTTGAAACTTTCATTCAGAAGATGTACAAGAAACTCCTTTATTTCATACATTTATATTCAATAACGACATGAAAATGTACGAAATAACTATTGAAATATGTACGTATTCATACATTCACCCACCCGTTAGCTTATTGATGTGTACTGATGCACACAATTCTCTATACGAAAGGGGAATCAAACTATAATCTTCATGTTTGAGGGTTGGCCATTCCCTGATGATACTTCAGCCGGTTTTTATGACTCTCGGAAACTTGGCGATATGTTATTTAGTCAACCCGTAACCACACGGGCAATATCTAAAAATATTACCTGAAAATTTTTAATAATAATATGGTAATCATTTCGGCATATACGTCCCACTGCTGGGCTCGAGCCTTCTCCATAACAAGAGGGAAATTGACTATACCATGCTGGTCAGACAGGTTGGTATAGGGTTTGGTTTCGAGTTTTCCATATCTTGCATAGATCTCATATGAGTAATATATCCCTTAGTCGTCTTTTACGATACCCACGGGTATAAGAGGGGGTAGTGAATTGTATTCTTACTCCGTCACCACACGGAATATAATATATTAATATATTACAAAGAATAATAATTAAGTTTGACTTGTGGCTTCCTTGTCATTTAATATTAATTGACTTGTAACTTTTATTCACTTAGTATAGTATTTTGGACTAAAAATAAAACAGAAGAAAATGTTACAAAGAATTAATTTACTTGTAGTATCAAGTACGAATTTATAGCGTATTATTATTACCACATCCCAGAAGTGCAATAAGTGTGTAATTTTCTATTACCACTTAGCTAACATGCTTCTAGACATCATATTCTATAATATTTTTGACCGGTATACGACTGTTCTGCCTTTATACTAATAAAATTGTATCAAAGTCGGTTAAAGCTATGCATTAATGACGTGTGGTGACTTCCGTGTGGTGACGGAGTAAGAATACAATTCACCACCCCCTCTCTTGCCCGTGGGTGTCGTAGAAGATGACTAAGGGATGTAATATGCATATAATATATATACAAGAGAAGGATAACTCGTAACAAAACCCTATACTAACACGTCTGACCAGCGTGGTATAGTAGGTCAATTTCTCTCACATAGTGGAGGAGGCTCGAGCCCAACAGTGAGACGTGTATGGGCTGAGAAAGACAGATTAATGACGTAGTACCGATAGCCTAATGTTTTAAATAACAATGTCTCGAGTTCAGTGATATACCTATTTCTAATTCAAAAGAGCAGAAATATTTGTGCTCTATTTATACATTATAATCTAGAACAATCTGGGCCTCTTCATTAGTTAAAATATAAGTTAAGGTGAATCTATTCGTTCGAGCTGGAAACAACTAAGAACTCTCATTTATTACCAAATCGCACCATCAAGTTTTGTTTGAGTACTTTTGTGTTGTAATCATATTTTATTCTTACACCCCCTAGTCATCTCTAATTATTCACGTTGCACTGCCAGGGTCGTGCTTCGTCCACAATAAGAGGGAAATTAACCTACTATTTTACGCTGGTCAAACGGGTTGGTATTTAAGTTATATTGTCTGCTCTTTTTCTTCACTTCGTATTGCGAATCGTGTACGAGCGAAATATGAACCGAATGCGATACCAGTAAATAAAAAACAGAATTACAAATTCAAAAATAATAATTCAAAATATAAATTATTCATTTAATTGATTATTTTATGCATTATCATTTTAAGTAAGTATTAACTGTAGGCGCAACTATCTGCGCCTCATGCCGCCCTAGCCGAGGCCGCGGGTGACGTGACCGGGGATTAGTCCGTCACCCGCCGAGAGGCCGACCGCGTGAGGAAAGACCGACGTCCTCTCCGAGGGGGGGACGTCAGTCGATGGGAGGGTACCCCAATTGGGGGTATTCCGTCGAGCCGACCACTGACGACAAGTTAACGCTGCTCCAGTGGTCGGCCCAACGACGAAGGCGACGTGGTTTTTGGGTGGGTCGCGGGAGTTGCGTGCTTAAGCCCCTCTGTCGCCCCGGACGGAGTGGTGCAGAGGCGCGCCGACCGCGACGCACCTATAAAAAAAAAAAAGTAAGTATTAACTAATAGCTACGTTAAATGTACATGTTTAAAGTTTATTTTCTGTATTACCCAAAGCGATTTTACTGCTCCAACAAGCTTGCGATTTATCGGCGCTATTGTCCCAAAAATAGACGGTATGAATGGCATTAATTACTTTATGGACAGTCGTGTGCCGGTCATTATCGTTTAGGTCCTTTAAAATTTAGATTAATTTACATGACGATCATATAGACACAGCAGTCGTTCAGAATGCATAATTTTTTATTCTAAAAGTCCTAAAATGCGTCTAAGACAATAATTCTGTTACGAAAGTGCCGATAAATCGTTACATTTTTGTATTAAAACTTTCCAAAATAAAACGACGCTTCTGCTTTTTTAAAGCGTTCTGTTTACCATCCGATAGTTATGTCCTGCTGATGAGATTGAACTTAGTCCATAACAGGAAGGTAAATACATTTTATTTCGTTGCTTCAAAATATATTTTTTTTAAACTAATGTCACTTTTAAGAGTCTAGATTACAAAGTAAAATATGCCTGAAAATAAAACAATCGTGTATTTTGAACTAATTATATTTTTTGTCATAATTGTTTCATGTTGATAAAAATTTCAAAGATATTTTCATTTCTCTAGGATATATAATTATGGTACCGCTGTTACTCAAGAATATTAGAGCACAAAAGATTTTATTAACAAGATATACAATATTCAGAAATTATGAAAAGGTTGCTTTTGCGAAGGTAAAAAGTGAAGGCAAAATTTGTAAGAAAAAATTATACTGCATTTGTTAATTTATATTCTACACAAATAGTCTACAGTAAACCATATTATTTTAAAGAAGTCCTCATCTCAGCCCATGTATGTCCCACTGTTAGGTTCAGGCCTCCTTCACAATTCGGGCGACTACGGAGGACAAGGAACTCGGTGCCGGTGGTAGGCCCAACGACGAAGGCGACGTGCTACGGTGGGTTATGAGGTCACGCGCTCCCCTCTGTCACCCCGGGCGGACCCGGACACCGCGTGCGCAGACCATAGACCATCCTAAAAAAAGGCCTCCTTCATAATGGAAAGGAAATTGACCGACTATAACGTGCTGCTTAGAGGTGTTGGCAGAGGGTTCTATATCGAGTTTTCCTTCTTTTCCTGATATAACATCTACTATCTGCATATTATATCCCTTTGTCGTCTTTATGACAACCACGGATAAGAGATGAGGTGGTGAACTGTGACTAATTCTTAGTCCGTCACTACACGGAAAAATTAATATTCAAATCACTCGAAAAAAAAACGCATATCTCTCAAAATCCCATGGGGTTGATTTCTCCGCCGAGACGTCATTGCCCGTTGGGCAGTCCGGCTGGAGAGTCCTCTGTTCGGGGTGCGAATCGTGGAGGCCTTCCGACCGGTGCTGATACAGTGGTTGGAAAGGCGGCACGGGGTGCTCTCCTTCCGACTAGTGCAGGTGTTGTGACGGGGCATGGGTGCTTCGCCAAATACCTGCACAAGGTCGTTGGGAGGGAGAGTACACCGTCCTGCCACCACTGCAATTGCGACGAGGACACGGCGCAGCATACACTCGAGGCCTGCGCCGCATAGGCAGCGCAGCGCCGTGAACTCGTCGCAATCATCGGTGCCGACCTGACGCTGCCGACTATCGCCAGGGCGATGGTCGGCAGCGTCGGGAACTGGGACGCGGTCGCAGCCTTCTGCGAGGCAGTGATCTCGCAGCAGAAGGCGGCGGATCGCCTGCGCGAGGTGCGCAGCCTCGATGAGGCGATCCGCCGCCGGCGACTGGGGCGGCGTATGCGCGAGTACCTGCGCCTCATGCCGCCCTAGCCGAGGCCGCGGGTGACGTGATCGGGGAATTAGTCCGTCACCCGCCGAGAGGCCGACCGCGTGAGGAAAGACCGACGTTCTCCCCGAGGGGGGGACGTCGGTCGATGGAAGGGTGCCCCAAATAAGGGGTATTCCGTCGGGCGACCACTGATGACAAGTAACCCTGCTCTGGTGGTCGGCCCAACGACGAAGGCGACGTGCACGTGGAGTAGGTTGCGGGTGTGCGTGCTTACGCCCTTCTGTCGCCCCGAACGGAGTGGTGCGAGGAGCACGCCGAACGCAACCCACCCAAAAAAAAAAAAAATAAATTTCTTATATAATCAACATTATTTTTGATCCTATATTGCAAGTATTGCAATATAAATTACAAATTAATTCAACTTGAAGATAAAGATTTTGATACTGCATGCGTGATACCTGACTTCTTGGTTTAAAAGAATAGCTGCAAATTACAAGTTTTTATGTGTTACTTTATTTATTACTAGTAATCCGCCCTCGCTTCGCTTCGGTTTCAGTCGCTTTACCCGCGGCGTAGTTCCCGTTCCTGTGGGAATACCGGGATAAAATATAGCCTATGTTACTCCCTGATATTATAGCTTTCCATTGGTGAAAGAATTTTTGAAATCGGTTCGGTGGTTTAAGCGTGAAAGCGTTGCAAACAAACAAACAAACAAACATCCTTACTTTAGCATTTATAATATTAGTATGGATTACTTCTACTAAATATTTAACTACTGTTGTACTATTTTACTTCTTTTAATATTTAATCATCATCATCATCATCTCAGCCTAAATACGTCCCACTGTTGAGGTTCGGCCGCCCCCATAATGGACGTGATGGTATAGGGTTTTATTTCGAGTTTTCCTTCTCTTGCATAGATGTTATATGCGTTTTATATCCCTTAGTCGTCTCGTAAGATCACCCACGGGTAAGAGGGGGTGATGTTGTATTCTTACTCCGTCACCACACGGAAGGCTAATATTTATATAAAAATATATTTCGACGTCTATATTCGCTAAATTGGCCTCATTCGACATTGTTTATTTCTTTCGTAGATACCCAACCCAAAGGTCCAAGTTATTTGAGGGCTTCACCTCGTGGTAACAATTAAAGTTATGAGTCTCAAGAAACCTATCCAAATTCTAAATATCATGGATCTTTGTAATAAAATATTCATTAATTTGATTAATATCTAGCAATCTACATATATTATTTCACGGGTTTTGACGCGTTAAAAATGACAGCAACCCTCCTTCCCCCTTTTTTAATACACTGCTTTTTTTGGGGTGGACTATGGTTAGCGTACCCGCTGCCCGGCTCCGTCCGGGGCGACAGAGGGGCGGTGCGCGGCCCCATAACCCAGCTGTAGCACGGCGCCTTCGTCGTTAACCCGACCACCGGCACCGAGTACCCCCGAGTACGAGTGTCCTCCGTGGTCGGCATTAATGCACCACTAAGGCGTCTTCCGAAGAAGAGATAACAGAATTCGCCTGATACGCTTACAACGCTAACTGTAATTACCAACTAACCTGCTAGATGCCCATTATGCAATTATCGCTCCTAGTAAAGATGTGAATACTATAACTGAAGGTTATGAAACTGAAGGTTATGAAGACTATGAAACTAACTATACTATGAAGGCTATAACTGTCCTATAAAATTAATTCCGATAATATAATATTAAAGATTCGTCGTCAGTGATGGAATTACGCCTAGGCCCGTGAGGCCCAAGTCTAGGGCGGCGATTTTCGAAATGGCAAAATTTCAGAGACGGAAAAAATTAAAGACAGTACTTTGAAAATGAGTTCAGATTAATATTTATAAGAAAAATCTGTTTAGTATATAATAATTCAATGTTTCTATTTACTTTTCAATCTATGTATAAGTAAATAATTTTTTAATAGATCAATTACACTCTTTATTGAATGATGTTCCTACTTTACTTTTAGTTTCAATACTGAAATTAAACATATATAATTGAAAATTATATTCTAAAGAAATAAAGGTACTTTAAATTCAAAATATTTTTTTTTTTTTGGGTGTGTTACGGTCGGTGCATTCCTCGCACCACTCTGTCCGGGGTGACAGAGGGGCGTAAGCACGCGCACCCGTAACCCACCCGTACAGTACGTCGCCTTCGTCGTTGGGTCGACCACCGGTGCAGAGTTCCTTGACTTCAGTGGTCGACCCGACGGAATACCCCGAGGGAGTACCCTCTCCCGTCGACATCCCCTACTGGGACGCCGAACGCCGTCGCGAGGCTAACCTCTCCGCGGGAAAATAAATATCAAAATTAATAGATTTTTTTCTAATATTAAGGGCGGCGCGATAAACAGGGCCTAGGGCGGCATCAAGCCTAAATCCATCACTGTTCGTCGTTGGTCTTTTTCTAGATAATAAAATTAGAAATCCGTAGAAAGCGGTCTAACAGATATATCCCGAAGAATTAGCATTTGTTAAAATAGAAATGGCGAGGTCATATCACTCGTCAAACCAACAATCGTTGGGGAAGAAAAGTTTTCGAGATGAGAACTGGAATCAAATGACGGAGCGTAGGGCGATCCCCATCCCCAACTAACGGAGCCTGACGATCTGAAAAGAGGCAGGGAGCCATTAGAAGCAAGGACCCTTCTGAGTTGGGTTTCCAAATTTTATTAGAACAAAATTGCCGTGTGGTGACGGAGTAAGAATACAATTCGCCATTTCCTACCTTACCCGCCGATGTCGTAAGAGATAACCAAGGGCTATAATACGTATATGACATCTATACAAGAGAAGGCATACTCGAAATAAAATCCTATCTATCCAACCTGTTGGACAAGCATGATATATATAGTAAGGTCAATTTCCTTCCTATTATGGAGGAGGCTGGAGCCCAACAGTGGGACGCATATGAAACTAAATGAATGAATGAACTAGAAGAAATGGATCTGAGTTCAAAGGAGGTAAACGCAGAGTACGCTCTTAAAAAATAGAGTATCATTTATTTTAAGTTTTTAAAATATTAGTGTCTGCGTTCAGAAACCTCCCATTGGATTGGGGAGATGGGGATAAAAAAAAACCTAAAAAAAAAAGCTACACTAGAGTGTAGTGTTACACTAAAACAAAATCATCATCATCTTGCTCTTATCCCAATTACTTGGGGTCGACGCAATATGTCATCTATTTTGACATATTGCAAAAAGTTTCGGCAATGACTTTTATGACCGGCCGCCTGCCTGACGTCAACCCTCCTTGGGAATGTAATCGTTGACCCAAATGGTACCAGATGGAGTTGGTCCGGGTCAATTTAGGGCTCTTAGTCGTCTTTTACGACACCCACGAGCAAAGCAAGGGTTGGTAGTATTCGAAGCCGCTATCACACAGCAGTTACACTAAAACAAAATACTACACTAAAAACACCTCTAAAAAGGATGTTGGGGATACCAGTGTATTAATAGTAAATAGTCGACTTTTTGATTACGAAAATAGGTGTGCATCATATATGCATGACTTGGACGAGTATTTACTTTACATAGCGTAAAAAAAGTATTTTAGCGGACTTTATTATTATAGAAGCCTATATGATATAGAGAAAGCCTCTGATATAGAGTAAAATACTCTATTTTAGAGTACTGTTGGCAACTCTAGTTCTGACATTGTCGTGTAGAAGCTTATGTCCGCTTATGTCCAACAGTGAACATCTACGGATTGATGTTTGGATGGATGGATCTTATTTTAAAATTCGCTTAGTGGGTCCTCCATCATCATCATCATCATTTGGCCGTCCACTACTGGACGTAGGCCTTAACTGAAAATGCCACATAATGCTATCATTTTTAATAGGTTTCATAAAATAATCACCATGTTTGGTAAACACGTTATTGTCTCAATAAGATACTAGATGTATCCCAAGAGAACACCGCTACCCAATCTCTTGGTAATTCCTCAGCCAAATATTTATTACTCTCTGGCGCAAGTTATGGATACAGTAGCCCTCACATGGGATTATTAAATAAGGCTAACAATTTAGTTTATCCTACTCTTATCGTAAAAGAAATAATGAGAGTTGGTGCAAAATGCCAAACTTCTAAATACTAATCTCACTAATGGAAGACACGCATAATATATTCATTATAGGATTTTTTACATTATAGGAAGTTTTACAACCAACTTTTAGCCTAACATTAAATTTTCTGGCTAATACTCCGTACTATAATAATGGTTTAATAATGATACGCTATTCAGTGAGGTAGCAGAATAATATATTGGCTCATAAAACGTACTCTTACTAGCCAGACAAAACAAAAGTAAGCGCTCGCAATCTAGATTATGTATATTATGTATTTTTCTCGACTACGGCCGGAGGAGGGTTATGAATTTGACTGGCTATGTATGTATGTACTATTAATGTTCATCTGTTCCTTCATAGCTCTTCAACTACTGATTAGAACTGGACAGATGAGGTATGGTTAGAGGCGTCTTGAACGTCCACTGGTTATCTATACCAATAAATAAAATTGGAGTGTCTGTAATGTCAAAATAATAGGCTTTTTTCATGCTCACACGGTTATTTGCACTATACATATGCCTAAAATACACTTTATATTTTTTTGTCTGTCTGTCTGTTTGTTCCGGGTAATCTTTAATACGGCTGGACCGATTTCAAAAATTCTTTCACCAATGGAAAGCAGGGAGTAATTTGGGCTATAGTTTATCCCGGTATTCCCACGGCAACGGGAATAACAGGGATAAAGCGACAGATACCGAAGCGCAGCGAGGGCGGGTTGCTAGTAGGCTATATAACGTGTCACTGAATCTAATGTAGCGCCCTCTAGCGGTCATAAAGTACAGTATTAAAAAATTAATTTGAGATAAATATGGCGTATTTGATATGATAGAAAAGGGCGTTACTAGCACATTTCAATAAAATATATATTATTAGCATCGACTTGACTATTTATTCGATAATTGTTATATTTCTATGGTATGCTGTGCTGGACTGGGATATGTATGAGCTGAGACGAGCAATAAATGAATATTCTTTTGAAATACAGTTTATTTCAACTGGTTATGTATCACACATACACACACACAGTGTTCGGTTCTTTGTTATCTTACGACCTTTTCCCTTATTGCATGTATTATAAAATACAGCAAAAAGATGTAAGAAAATAACATTACTGCAAGAGAATTGAAAACTGGAGATAAGATTCTATAGCAACCTGTCTCATTAGTTTCGGATCGTGGGTGAAACTGTAGCTCATAGACCTTTGCTAGGCCGCTGCCTGCAATATAAAGGAAGTGAAGGGAGCGTGAATGCGTGCAATGACGTTCGGTGATACTAAAGACATTACCAAAACCCACCACACACAAACACCCTCAGAAAGGTGGGCTATCGATTATCTCGCTCACCGAAAGAAGTGCAGTAACAAATTGCTACTTATCAGACGTCGATTTTCTGCGAAAGTACTACCGTCCCTCCCTTCCCTCTAATTTGTTTGAGGAGAGTGATGGCTGCTCTAGTAGTTAACTCGTGAT
Source organism: Lymantria dispar (assembly GCA_032191425.1). NCBI lineage: Eukaryota > Metazoa > Arthropoda > Insecta > Lepidoptera > Erebidae > Lymantria > Lymantria dispar. The sequence continues at coordinate 23,683,589 of CM063444.1, read as the reverse complement.
CGGATGCTGCTTGTGGGATCTGGTCCAGCCATATTTTCTTCCCTTCTTAATGCGTTAATTTCTTTTTGTGTCTTGTATTAAATCTTCAAAATTTATACATATATACAATTTCGAAGGGCATCACACTGGAGCTAATACCATATATGTTGTACGAAGCATAATATTATGTATATTTAAAGGATTAATAAAAAAAATGACTGCCCGCTGAGTTTCTTGCCGGATCTTCTCAGTTTGTGGCCGCGTTTCGATCCGGTGGTAGATTATTGTATTGTATTCAAACGTGTAATTTGACAATATGTAAGTGCCCTTAAGGGGCCTATGCAGAATAAATGATTTGATTAATTATATATATAAATGATTGATTTGGACGAACTAACCTGCGGCTGTAGAAAGACGACTGTCGACAGTGTGCTTCTACCACATAAAAATTATATGTTTAACTAGCAACACGCCCTCGCTTCGCTTCGGTTTTAATCGCCTTACCCGCGTAGTTCACGTTCCCGTGCCTAAGTTACTCACTATATAGACAGCTATTTGATAGTAAAATATTATCAGAATCAGTCCAGCCATTTTGAAAATTACCCGAATAAACAGCCAGATTTTCCTAGTGGTAGGACCACACTGTCGACAGTTATCTATCTACAGCCGCGGGCCGGTCCGTCCGGGGTACCACGCTCTCGCAGAAAATCGACGTCTGAGTAGTAGCAATTTGTTACTGCGCTTCGTTCGGCGAGCGAGAGAGCCGGAAGCCCAACTTTCTGAGGGTGTTTGCGTGTGGAAGGTTAAGGTTATGGTAGTGCCTTTGGTATCACCGAGTCTCAATCCACGCATTCACACTCCCTTCACTTTCTTCGCAGTAGGCAGCGCCCTTGGAAAGGTCCATGAGCGGCAGCAACACTTACCATCAGGTGTACTGTTTGCTCGTTTGCCACTGGTTGCGATAAAAAAAAAAAGATTGAAAAAATTAAGCTGGCTTTTGGGCATAGGTATCGCGCAGACAATCGTGTGAGCATGAAAAAAAACCTATTTTGACATTACACTTCAATTTTATTTATGTGTTTAGATTATCCGTGTGGTGATAGAGTAAGAATACCATTCAGCATCCCCTTTCTTATCCGTTGGTGTCGTAAAAGACGACTAATGGATATAATATGCATATGACATCTAAGCAAGAGCAGGTAAACTTGGAATAGAATCCTATACCAACACGACTGAATAGCCTGATATAATAGATCAATTTTTCTCCTATTGTGGAGGAGGTTCGAGCTCAACAATGGGACGTATATGAGCTTTGATGATGATGATGTGTAGATAAAAAATATTTAAATACTTTCAGATAATAAATCGTGGTTTTTGAACATTTTACCTTCTTAAAAGCATTCATTGGAGGTTTGTCATCAAAAATTGTATACCGGCTTTTATAAATAACAAATTCTATTGAAACATTGGAGAATAATGTACTTAAATTCTTTTTAAATGTATCCTGATAAAGACTCTTTAGGGTAATTGAATACTAAGACGTGAAGTAATCTATCACATAATTGCTTTCCTTACCAAGGTGCCCATTCATTGCGATATTTTAAAAGATGCAAAGTATCTCTTTTAATTAATTTATTATATGTAAATCTATACCAATAAATAAAATTGGAGTGTCTGTTTGTAATGTCAAAATAATAGGCTTTTTTCATGCTCACATACACATGCCTAAAATCACTTTATTTTTTTTGTCTGTCTGTTTGTTCCGGGTAATATTCAAAACGGCTGGACCGATTTCAAAAATTCTTTCACTAATGGAAAGCTATAATATCAGGGTGTAAACTAGGCTATATTTTATCCCGGTATTCCCACGGGAACGGGAACTACGCGGGTAAAACGACTAAAACCGAAGCGAAGCGAGGGTGGGTTGCTAGTTATATATAAATCAATTAATATTCTTGAGTAAAATATTATGCTGCAAATGTGTGACGCGATCTCGATATGCCTCGCTATTAAGAATGCAAACGATACATCGATGCTTCAATAAAAAAACATCAATGTATCGATTTTATTTTATACTAGCAACCCGCCCTCGCTTCGCTTCGGTTTTAGTTGTCTTTCTTGCGTAGTTCCCTTTCCCGTGGGAATACCAGGATAAAATGTAACCTAGTTTACTCCCTGATATTATAGCTTTCCATTGGTGAAAGAATTTTTGAAATCGGTCCAGCAGTTTTGAAGATTACCCGGAACAAACAGACAGACAGACAAAAAAAATATAAAGTGTATTATAGGCATATATGTATAGTGCAAATAACCGTGTGAGCATGAAAAAAGCCCATTATTTTGACATTACAAACAGACACTCCAATTTTATTTATTGGTATAGATAGGTATTACCGCTGGGGAAGAAAAGTTCTCGAGTGGCGTCCACGTATTGGATGATGCAGTGTAGGACGCCCCCCACTAGGTGGACCGACAATCTGATAAAAGTTGCTGAGTGTCTCGGATGCAGGCGGCACAGAACATCGCTTTGTGGGAGCAAAATATGAGGGAGGCCTTTGACCAGCACTGACCAGCAGTCGACGGTGATAGGTTGAATGATGATAATGAATAAGCATAAGCATAATATAAAAGTATTTATAACGAGATGATGTAGGCAGACACACCAACGCATACCATATGCAGTTTTATTTTATTACAAAGTAGCAACCCGCCCTCGCTTCGCTTCGGTTTCAGTCGTTTTACCCGCGTAGTTCCCGTTCTCGTGGGAATACCGGGATAAAATATAGCCTAGGTTACTCCCTGATATTATAGCTTTCCATTAGTGAAAGAATTTTTGAAATCGGTCCAGCCATTTTGAAGATTACTCGGAACAAACAGACAGACAGACAAAAATGTTTTAATTTGTATTTTAGGCATAGGTCGTGCAAATAACCGTGTGAGCATGAAAAAAGCCTATTATTTTGATATTACAAACAGACCCTCCAATTTTATTTATTGGTATAGATGTTTGCAGAACGTGATGCAATAAAAGTTCTCATTTATCGCGGGCTCTATACAGGTTTATATTGCCACCTTCCTTATATTAACCAGCTCTAAAGCATATTATTTAGGTTTTGTTTTGAATTTGATTGAAATTGTGGATGATTCTATATCTTATCTTGAACGTAGTAATGAATTGTTTTAGTAGACAACTAGCAATCCGCCCTCACTTCGCTTCGGTTTCAGTCACCTTATCCGTGTAGCTCCCGTTCTCGTGGGAACACTGGGATAAAATATAGCCTATGTTATTCGGGCATAATGTAGCATTCTAATAGTGAAACAATTATCGAAATCTGTGTAGTAGTTCTTAAATTTATTCGTAACAAACATACAAAAATTTTTCCTCTTTATAATATTAGTATAGATGACAAGTCATTGTTTACCAAGTACATACACTTGATATTGAAGGCAAACAGTTACTTACAACTCAATATTAAGTGATCGTCTAGCTTATTTGCCAAGTTTTGCAATAAGAAACCGAGAATATCATATTATTAAAAAGTTCACTTCTAGATAACGATGAATTTTAATAAAACTTGTTACCCTCTTTCAGCCTATCGACGTCAACTCTTGGACATAAGAATCTCCAACTTTGGAGACTTGGAAACGACGAACTATTATATAACACTCGAATTTAGATACTTATAAAAACACGAGCGTCAAAGTCCATTCATTCCGGTAAATAAATTATAACAAATTGCCCAAGGACTTGCCACAAAGACAATTTGCTAACCTGGTATGTTTATCGATATCTAAATGTGACACAAAATTGACTATGATTGACGTATGAGTCTTAACACGAATAGTGAAATCTATAACGATTTTTGTAATGTTCCAAAGAAACAGTCACTCTATACCTACCTCAGTCCCATAAACAAACATCTGCCAATAAAATTCCGTTACATTTTGTTGCAGCAATATTTTTATGCCAAAGCTTAGTTTTATTGAAACTATGATCTTTCTTTGTTAGCTTCAATGCATGCTTCTGTAAAGCAATGTGAACAAACATATCTGTAATGACAAAGTAAGTGTGTAACGTTTCTTCCCTGTAATTTCAGTACAAGACAGGGAAGGAAACTTAACCCGCAGGTTAATTACCAACCAACCAGTTAAACGAGGCCGCCAAATAATGCAGGAACATGTAGCGAATCTAGGTGAGAGATAAACACGGAGCTAATTCACTACTTGGGAATTCATAGTCATTTGCTATTAAGTGAAATGTAGTATAAATGTAAATGCTTTTAAAAGACTACTACTGCGTGATAAATATAATAGATTGTCACGTGCGATCTCCGGTTAGATAAATTAATTTTTGGCGTTATGTTTATATTCATATATATTATAACAGAACCTCAAAATCTTTCAACTCGAACTACATAATCGCTTCCAATGTCTTCAAGAGTTCAAATCTCCGAACTATATGAACAATAGCTTCATGGACACTGTTCACGCGGTTGGGTCGAAATTTTCCAAGGCTCGCCACACTAACCTAACAAACTTTCTGACCAAACTCTCAAACTCATGGAGCGGAGAAAAAAATGACGGTACAGTCTTCAGCCGACTGGTCCGAACATAGGCAGCAGCACGCATTAATGGTGTCCACTGTCAACAATGAGGCTAGCGATATTCTGGTGGGCGAAATCAAGGGCACGCTAAAAGCCAAAGACAGCGGCATCAAGATACAAAAAATGAAACGCGTAAGGGGTCCGAAGATTGTTCTCTCCTGTTCCATAAAACACGAAATTGAAAATATAGCAGGGAAACTCTCCACAAATAAAAAGTTAGTAGTAGAAGAAGCCAAATTCCTAAATCCACTGGTTGTATTAAAAAACTTGTGTCGGACCGTTACCGAAGCGGATATAATCACCGCGCTAGCCCAACAGAATGTGGACCTGATGGAGAGACTGCCGGCTGAGGAGACCACCATTGTCGAGAAATACCGGAGGAGGGCTAGGCACCCGGACGAAACCCACGTCATCCTCCAGGTATCGCCAAGCCTATGGCAGAGGCTCACAGCGGCCGGCAGGCTCTTCGTCGACGTGCAGTGTGTGAGGGTGCAGGATCAGACGCCCCTCATACAGTGCATGCGCTGCTTGGGCTACGGCCACGGTAGGAAAAGTTGCACCGCTGAAGAGCAGGACCGCTGCACCAAATGCGGGCAACCGGGCCACACAAGGAAAACTTGTGACCAACACACCAGCTGTCACAACTGTGCGAAGGCTAATCTACCGCATCCCGAACACGACGTGTTTAGCATGGAGTGTCCCATTAGAACCAGGGCAGACGCACTAGAACGGGAGGCAGTTGCCTATAGCTAAGTGCGCACCCGATAAATTCGTCACAAACCCAAAGCGCTATATAAAAATAACACAACACCTTCAAACAAATACCCCAACACAAAACACGCATTGCACTAACTACATCAATACAAATCAATACATCAACTACACACTACACTAACAAACGCTACATAATAGAAAACTACAATAATAATGCAATGATACAATGACAGGCATACACAACCACACCAAGGACGAAACTTACTCATCAGCAAATTACCTAATTACACCATTACACTGACATAACCCACATAATAATAAGTCACACTACATTTACTCTATAATAATACACTACATCACATCACCACATAACATCACTAAAACATGCAAGCACACATAATACGGATATGGAAACATGCACGCTGGTACATATATTGTACCACACGTGCATGCCTACCAAACACGTAATAGCAGCACCACAACACACATAATACATATAACACAATAATAATCTGTTATGTTGATACATAACAGATTATATAAAGGAAATAAAAAACTATACTAACAATTGCAAATACAACATAAACAATTTGCACAACACAGTCATAACACGAACATACCATACAATACTATCTAATCACAACATAAATGACTTCAACAATACACAACATAGTCATAACACGAACATACCATACAAAACTATCTGCATGCAGCAGAGACAATACGACATTCAAATTACACTAACATAAATCCACAATAACAACCAAGAAACCATCAATCACCATTTAACACCTAACATGAAGAAATATAATTAATTGCATTAAGCATATTAATTACATGTAACAACCATAAAATAATACACTGTATACACAATCACAAACTACAAACAATAAATATAATTTGATGCATATTTAGCATAAATTATATATATTAAAACGTAAATAAAAAACAAAACAACATCCACATAGTCACTTTACAATAATAAGACGCCAATTAAAACAAACACACTAGTATAAATTAAACACGTAATTAATAAAAAACAACAAAACAAGACCAATACAAACAACATAAATATCCACATAAATGTTATCCAACTTACACACATCAATCAACAAAGACATCTCAGAGCATAAGTATAAGCGCAAATTCATAAGATGATAACAAAATTTAGTAAAATTAAGAACGCGGCAAAAGAGTGTATTGTAAAACAACTGGAACAATTACAGTGCAATACAACATCTTCTAAAACAAAATAAAGTTCATCGAAATAAAGAATAAACTAATTAAAATAAATAATGAAAGTGACGTAACGGTGCGCACATAGCTTGATGCACCTATGTGGAATTAAGCGAATTTAAACATCATATGCACGATCTGTAAACTTTTTCTTTTTTACAAAAACTAAAATTGAGGCTAATTTCGTTGTGCAATCCCTGATCACGTTAGGGGCTCTTTGCGGGCCGGGTATGGCACCCGGACACCACAAAAAAAAAAAAAAAAAACATAGGCAGTTGAATCGCGCAGCTGAAGCGGATCACCGGGCCTATGCGATGCGATATTCGCCGATTTAATACGCTCCATATGAAATAAGCATTCATTATCAATCGACTCACGTGCAACTCGATGACTTTCAGCCGCCAGAACAAGCTGGCTTCCGAAAAGGCTATAGCTCCGTAGAGCATATGATCTACGTGAGAATATCTTCACGCTTCGATAGATTATCCAGAAGACCGAGGGGTACAATCCGCCTCTGTGTACAGCGTTTGTCGACAACGAGTCCCTTCAGCGGTGCCAAATCGACCATCGCTATATCTAAGTGCTGAAGTGTTTGTATAGAAAAGCCACAATGTCAATCCGTATCCGCGATAAGAGTACGAAATCGATCCAGTTGTAGAAAGGTCTTTCCTCTCCTTCACAGGGAGACGTCATCTCTCCGAAACTATTCGCCACTGTACTGGAAAATGTCTTCAAGCTGTACTGGACCGAACTCGGCATCAACGTCAATGGCGAATACATAACTCATCTTCGATTTGCAGACAATATCATCGTTAGGGCAGAGTCCATGGAGGACCTTGGCACCATGCTCAACGATCTCAGCAGGTTATCCCAACTAGTTCATGTTCAATTCGTAAACCCACGAATGAACATGAACAAGATGAAAGTCATATCAAATGCTCATATCATTCCTGTACCGGTCCTAGTTGGCAATGTAATTTTCGAAGTTGTCGATCATTATGTTTACCTAGGGAAAACAGTCCAGTTAGGTAGATTCAATTTCCAGAAAGAGATCAGCCGACAGCGTTCGGAAAACTTAACTAACTTCTCGTCCAACATACCTCAGTGTCTGAAAACACAGGTCTACGACCAGTGTGTGTTACCAGTGATGACTTACGGCACGGAAACGTGGTCCTTCAATGTAGGCCTCATAATCAAGCTCAAAGTTGCTCAGCGTGCTATGAAGTGGGCTATGATCGGAATTTCTCAGGGAGATAGAAGCCGAAATACGGCAATCTGCAGAAGTACGGGTCTAACCGACATAGCACGAAGAACTACCATGCTGAAGTGACAATCGACAGGTGACATCGCTCGAAGAATCGATAACCACTGGAGAAGAAAGGTTCTCAAGTGGCGCCCACGTGTCGCTATGGTAAGCGCACGCGCGGTCCAATCCGTCCGGGGCGATGAAAGGACGGCGCGCGGGCCCATAACCCACCCGTACCCACGTCACCTCGTTCTTGGGCCGACCACCGCAGCAGATGTGACTTGTCGTCAGTGGCCGGCCCGACGGAATACCCTTTCGGGTAACATCACCTCTCGACGTCCTGGGACGTCGGTCGCCGTCGCGCGGTCAGCCTCTCTGCGGGTGACGGACAATATATAGTCTTATCCTAGAACATCATTTAAGTTTGGGAAGGTTAAAATCAGTTGCAAATAAAAAGAATATTCTGCCAAGCCTGGTTAAGAGGTTTGAGTCAACAACTACGTGTATATTGTCCCGAGGTGGGAGAGTACACCGTTTTGCCACTACTAAGATAGCGACGAGGAGACTGCACAGCACACGATCGCCCTGCTCCGGTGGTCGGCCCAACGACGAAGGCGACGTGTACGTGCTTACGCCCCTCTGTCGCCCCGGACGGAGTGGTGCGAAGAGTGCGCCGACCGTAACCCACCCCCAAAAAAAGAAAAAAAAAAAGCACACGGTCGAAGTTTGCGTAGCCTGGGCAGAGCAATGCCATGAACTCGACGCAATCGTCGATGCCAACCTAACGTTATCGACTATCGCTAAGATTATGCTTGACAGCGTCAGGAACTGGAACGTGATTGCCACCTTCTGCGAGGCAGTCGCATTCGCAGAAGAAATCGGCGAAGCGAGTTCGGGGTGTAATCTACTACCGCGACACGTAAAATAAATAAAAATATTTTAAAGAGAAGATTGAAGGGTTTACTACTTGACGGGGTCAGTGGTGAACTCTCTTTATCTAAAATAGTTTGAGTTAAAGCCATTTCTTAATTTTAATTATATATAACTATTTTACGTTTAGTTAATAAGAAACTATTGTGGAATAAATAAATTAAAAAAAGCTTCGCTACTAGCGCACCGGGCGGTGCTCGGTAGGTACTCGTGCCTACACCTGATGTCATCCTAGTTAAGTTCAGGGATTAGTGCGCCACCCGCAGAGAGGCCGACTGCGTGAAGGTGAAGGGTGCGGTATCTGAAAGGGTAACCTACCGGTCCGGTCAAGAATGTCAAGGGATCGGTACAAGTGGTCGGTCCAATGGCGATGGGTAGGGAAGATGGCGTTATAGATCTGCGTGTCGCCTTTTCGTCGCTCCGGACAGAACAAACGGCGTGCATCCGAATCATAGTCTATCAAAAAAGGCCTAGTTAAGATCGAAAGCCGATTCTATTACGCATAGGAATAATAATGGTTCAGAGGATTTTTATTTATCATCGGAACAAAAAATTTGATCTCGTTTATGAATTTAAATAATTATAAATACAGAATATGAAATACTTTGAGAAATGACACACAATAACGTTGATCTACGAGAAAAGGTGCAAAATTGAAGCCATGATTTTACACGGTGATAAGTCTACCTGATTTACAATTTAAATGTACAATTTGCCAGAAATGCAATGGAACTTGTGTATAACCAACTTTATATCTCGACTGATTAACAGACCATAGGAGTGGGAGTCTCTGTCTATGTAAGCTTTATGTAAAGACTTTATGGTAATAAACATTATTATTATTATATCACGCTAGTCTGACGGATTGGTATACCATTTTATTTCAAGTTTTGCTTCTCTTGCATGTTATATACATATTTAATCCTTTAGTCGTCTTTCATCCACGCTCAAGAGAGGCGGTGGTGAATTGTATTCTCACTCCGATCGAAAAGACACGTTGCATAAAAATTGGAGCTTTAATATCAAATGATAATAATTAAGCATATAAATTAAACATTATCGTTGCCATACGTTGGTTGACTGTCTAAACATAGTATAATTAGCATTGGAATTAAACTCTGTGTCACATCTGTAATATGTTTTAGCTAGTAATTACAATGCTATAAATTTATTCCCAATTATGGGTATTACATGTGATCAAAGTATGGAATGTTAAGCTTTCAGAAATAAAAAGAAACGACCACAACTCGTCATCATATCATGGACTATCCTGTAAGTTCTGCCCTACCTTTCGAACCAGTACAGTTAAAGTCAGAGTGCGTATGATTTTGAGATTTTTTTATGGAAAAATTCTCTTAATTGTAACAGGAAATACAGAAAATAAATTTTAAGACAGGACTGAGATTAACGGCACAAGGTAAGCAAAGACAAACACTAATAAATCATAAAACAGTTCATAAAGATTCAGGCTTATTTAAATATACTATCTTGATTCATTAAATTTTACTTGGCACAGATTTCATAAGAATAGCATTCGTTGCTTCCTGCTATTGCAAGAAATAATACGTAGGCATTACGTAGTACGTATTATGTATAATTACCGAATTATGTTAACTGTGATTTTAAACCTCATAAATTTTCAACCGTCCATAGGTATAGTACCTGCCTATTTATAGTTTTTTTCCACTACAAGGCGTAATCATATATGTTTTGGCATATTTTACTACTGATCTATACTAATATTATAAAGAGGAAAGGTTTGTATGTATGTTTATAACGAATTGGCTCAAAAAGCACTGGACCAATTTTAAAAATTCTTTCACCATTACAATGCTACATTATGCCTGAGTAACATAGGCTCTATTTTATCCCGGTACTCCCACGGGAATGGGAATTACGCAGGTAAAGCGACTGAAACCGAAGCGAAGCGAGGGCGAGTTTCTAGTAATTAATATTTTGATAGAGTCTTCAGAAATAATTTCATTTTTTTTATATAAATGTGAAAAGATGGTGTACTGCATAAATATTGTATTAAATTCTCCAATTAATTTATTTTTGATGAAATCTTTGTCTTCGATGATGCTATGCTTCAAAATCTAAATACTTTCTTCTTACCTTAGAGAAGCAGTTGGGAGATCGCAATTTCATTCTATAAAAACATGAAAACCTTGCGATGAATTTTGAATTGAAGCTGGCGTTTCGTATGATCAAAAGCAATCGAATTCGACAAATCAACTCTTTACGATCTCACTTGTTACTATTCGACAGTTTACATCAATCAGTGCATGAATTAATGCGTTTATCTTGTCTTCATCAGCGTCAGTTTCATATCTACAACGTAATTCACCTACATATGTTCATATTGCTTACTATTACAATTATTTCAACAATACTGTCTCTCGCGGTACATTTAATTATTTATTAATTATTAAGCTTACAACTATTGGTAAACGATTTAGTATAATGCAATACCAAAGTAACAAAACATAATAATTGATCATATTCAAGCATTTTTGTGTGGAAATTATGGATAAATTCTCATCTATTCTTTTCAATCATTGTTGCAGCTCATATGTACGTTTAACTGCTGGGCTAGAATCTTCTTCATTAAAGAATGAAAATTGACTAAGACGCCGGTCAGATGGGTTGGTATTGGATTATAATACCACCACGATTCAACATTTTTTTTTGAATCACACAAAGATTTTTCTACTGGGAGTTGGCTACTCCGACTACTATACCATTAATGTATATAAGGTCAAGTTTAAAGTTTTGCAGAGCAATTTAAATATCCATTGAAATTACAGAATGCTGAATCGCCATCTTTCTGCTTGTAACGATGTACATATGTTGGTTATGCTTGATTCCTATGTTCTAAAGTTTGTCTCTCAGACATCATGCAATAAAGTTATTATATTTAAACAATAAAGATTAAACAATGCTTATCGTGTGGTAATGGAGTAAGAACACAATTCACTACCCCCCTTTCTTATCCGTGGGTGTTATAAATGACGACTAAGGGCCTGGCCACGAAAACGCCGTTCTCAGCGGTAGTTTAGTGCGGGGCGGCAAGCAGCAAGAATAAATATACTAAAATGTTTAATAACGCCATAAGTCGCTCTCGGCGGTTATGCCAGCGGTTTTAAACGAGAGAATAGCGGTAGCGGGGTGGCAGGAACAAAAACTACATGCGGTCCAACAAGATACTACGAGATAGAGTATTGCGCCAAGCAGTAAATTGGAGCGGCGACTCATCGTCATCATCGCAGCTCATTTACGTCCCACTGTTGGGCTCGAGTCTCCTCCACAATTGGAAATTGACCTACTATAACCACGCTGGTCAGACATAACACAACACAATAGTGGTATAGGGTTTCATTTTGAGTTTTTCTTCTCTTGCATAAATGTTATATGTATATTATATCCCTTAGTCGTTTTTACGACACCCACGGGCAAGAAAAAGGGTGAATTGTATTCTTACTTCGTAACCACAGGGGCACAGCGGCAATTAATTAAACAAAATATTTTAGACGATTTTGAAGCGGAATTCTGCGTATTTGAACACGGAAGCTTTTCAATGCGAAAAGGGGCATGCTAAGTCACCATAGTAATTCTCGTCTACAGTGCACACTTATAAAGTTCCCTAGCCGAAGCCGCGGGTGACCGGACCGGGGATTTTAGTCTGTCACCCGCAGAGAGGCTGACCGCGTGTCGGTGACCGATTTACGGGAGAGGAACGTCGATAGGAGAGGGTACCCTCTCAGGGTATTCCATCGGGCCGACTACTGAATATAAGAAACTCGGCACCGGTGGTCGGCCCAACGACGAAGGCGACGTGGCTACCGGTGGGTTATGGAGCCGCGCGCTGGCCCCCTCTCGCCCCGGACGAAGCCAGGCGGCGGATGCGCTGACCATGGCCCACCTCAAAAAAAAGCACCTCTAAAATTAAATAAGAAAAATAGTAGGCAATAGCAATAATTTGTAAAAGAAAAGGTTTATGAAAGACTTGGCATTTTAAAGTAATTAAATCTTTTTATACCTCTTCAATACTACTTTTATAAAAATATCTTTTATATTAAATATGTTTTATGTTTTATATCATTTTATACATATTCGTTTTTCAGCTGATTGTTAATTTTAATCACAATAAATAAACACCGTAACAATGGAGTGGCAAAACAAGCAGTGACATATGGTTAAATTAAGGTTTTCCCACATCTGACGAGTTTGATATAGGGTTGCCGTAGCAAACTCAAAAATTGATACATACATAATATATATACCTTGCTTCATGCAATACTTGTAAAGACAAAGAATTTGAGGTAAAATATTATATTTTATAAAAATGAAATTAATGATTTATATAATAAATCATCTAGCATAAATAAATTATTATTTCTATTTATTTCCTCTACCAACATGTTTTTCTGTAAAGGCAACATTTTTACGTTAATTTACTTATTTCCAAGTCCCTTTCCATAGTGTAATTGTTTTCTTACTTAATAATATTGGAAAATATTACCGACTTGTTTAAAATAATAAATACAAGGAAGAACTAGGATAAATATGAATACACTGTGCCTAGGCCTAATACTAGCATACCCCTTTTAATGTGACTGCCTATATAGAAATGAAATATCCATAGCTTAAGTGGCATAATATAAGAATAAGGTGGTGGGAAGAAATTAAACATTTTTTTTTCAGCAGCTTATAATATATTCTTTCGAGCCAAATCAATCCCTATGGATATCGCCATATCTGAATACGTCAATCTTGATCTCAGCCATTAAACGCTACTTAAAAGCGCTAGATGTACATGAGATGGCCACCTTGTCGCTCGCAGATCTAGCCGCTGCTTACGAGCTCAAAGCCCAAACTCGTGGCCTGGCCGTAAGGATTATAATATACATACATACATGTAAAATCTTTGCAAGATAAGGCAAACTTGACTTATAACTCTATATCAGGACGTCTGATTAGCTGCTATACCACAGTAGGTCAATTTCCTTCTTATTTTGAATCCAGCAGTGGGCAGTATATGTGCGGAGACGACGATGATGATATAATGCATATAACGATTATTTTAAAAGAAAATCTCTTACAATCTAGAATGAAATACGTCATACGCAATGTTTCAACTACGTACTTCAACAGTCTCATAAATTTACTCCATAAAACGTACGAGTTACGATCATATATACATGACAGTCGCATGTTATATTACTTATCGCGCTCGCAACAGTCACGGTTTATTTATAATTACTAGTAAATATACCTATATTTACCATGAAATTGTTTTAAACGTGCTTCTCTGCCACATATTATGGGTATAAATGCATCATAATATTATCATAACGAACCGTTATTTTAAGTTTAAAGCGCTTCGGTTTATTTATTTCATTAATAATTCTTTCAACTCAATGTCGGATATATTACTATACATTTATTTATTTACGTAAAATATGCAGTGAGAGTTTGCCACAAGAAGGTTCAATTATTAACCGATTATAATTTTATAGTGAAATGTTTTTAGTTTTAGCAATTATAGCCCGTTGCTCAGACTAATGTGCACAGTTAAGAATTTAGACTGTGCGCATTTCAGATAATTTTATACACCTGAATTGTAATTTATATATGCTGACCACTTATCGTTAACCGATTCTGATCATTTCACCCAAAATTGCATCGCACCCACGTCCTCATCATCATTATCATCACCATTACCCTGCTCTTAGGATAAGAAAAAATAATAAGGAGATTCGACGCAATATATTCTCTTCTTCCATACAACCCTATTCATCTCTGCATTTTCTCTCCGTCTATCCCAATCATACTTCATGCAATCCATCCACCTTTTTTCTGTCGTCTTTTATCCCCAAACCCTACAATATCACACTTAAAACTTTCTTTACGATACTACTTTCATCCCATCTCATCACATAGTCCACAGAACGAAGTGGTAATAGGTAGGCTACACATCAACAAATCGACAAGCTGAGAAAAAAAGGTTCTCGAGTAATGACCACGTATCAGACGACTATGGCACAACGTAGGAAGCCCTCCACATACCAGGTGAGCCGGCAACTTAGTGAAAGTTGTGGCATACGACCACACATATGGCGAAATAAAACGGAAGCCTACGTTTTAAGCAGTGGACAGCGAAACGCTGAATGATGATGACGATGAACTCTTACACTAATCCACAGAAAAAAGGGATGTTAACATGTTGTTTTCATTTACTCATAGATTCGTTAGTTTAAGCTAAATTATTGACCCCAATTTGAAAGAAATGATTAGAAGAAATAAGCATTCATTCTTCTGCGGATTTCCAAATTCATAATAATAATAATTGTTATTATTTATCCGATAATGCAATGTATTTAAAAAAAATAAAGCGTGTGAACAAAGCTAAGGTTTATAAATAAACAGTAATGAGATCTTTAAACTTGTGTATGTATAACTTAGCCTAAATTGCTACGCTTCCTTATTTGAGATAATACACATTACTTCATATCAGTAAGGAAATGACTCCGGTCGGACAGGTCACCTAAGACAAGGATTTGGCACTGGCGGCGCTACAAAATGGCGATAGAGAGATAGTGTACAGTAGGTTATGGTATTCTACCACCCAGAACAGTATAAATGGACCATAGCCTGACTTCAAAAAGAAGGGATGTAACTGGAAACTTGATAGAGAGCGTTGTAATTAATTAGTAGAATTCCCTGTTATTTCATATATTCCCTATTATGTCATATATTTGCGCACGCATAAGATCGACAAGTGATCATAATAAATTATACCCGGATGATTGAGCTTAGCGCCGTATTTTCTTTGATAAATTATTGTTTTAGAAATAATATTTAGATAATAATAGTTTTTCTTGCGTTCTCGTCCTCGACCTTTTTTCGATATGAAATAAACTTGAAAATAGAAAATAACCAAGGTCAGTACCGGGCCCGTCTAGATTAAGGGACTGTTCGATTTTCCCACTGAGCTATTTTTACTTTCGACGGTAGTGGCTAAATTTACCTTCATAATATTTCTTCGTTGCCTGCAAATACTGATAAAGAGGGAAATTCTATAAATGAAACCTAGCTAGATCACTAGCCACCTCAACGAAGCGGCTGCCGAGATAAATGGGAATACAGAGATATATATTTACAGGGTGTCCCTAAATTGTACTGCATTGATGGCGTAATGGTTAAGATAGCGACCTACAGCGCCAGTGTCGGGGATTCGAATCCCACGCGGGACAACACTTTGTGCGATCCACAAATTGTTGTTCTGAGTCTGGATGTAATTTGTGTCCGTTAATTATATGTTTGTAAAGTCCCCCGCAATACAAGGATTATTTCCTTAGTGCAGGGTGTTGTCTTTAAATAAATAAATAAAAAATTAAACTTCCAACGGAAAGTGGGTGGTAGATGACTTTATGACAGCTATGAAAAAAAAAAATCCATGTCACGTTTTTTTTTTGATATGAGCATATTACTAAAAACGATGAAAAATCAGACCTTGTACGATGTTTTTAAGTACTATAACGACAAATAGGCTAGTTTTGGCTCAGCTATTTCTTGTTGGAAGCGCAGATAACTGCACTATCGACCTCAAGTACAATTAAAACTAGACATGTTACAATAATATAAAAAAAATATACATTTGTTATGGCTATTCCTTAATTTTTTCGAAGAAAACGTTAATCATTTGACTTTAACACACCATCCTGTAAACAAATGTACCGTAACCCTAGTGACAAGTAATGTCAAAAGTTGGCCACATTATTGATTATTCCAAAATGGTATAATACCTTCTAGATGTGACACGTAACTTTTAGAACGTACTTCTAGAACGTACTTCTAAAACTACTTTTAGAACGTACTTCTAGACGTAACTTTTAGAAAAAAAAAATATTTTTGTGACAGACAACGAACTTTATGAAAAATGATTAGGTATATTTTTTTGTTTTATTTTATTAGATCTTGTATAAAAAATCTTATTGTGTGTGTGAAAGAGAGACAGAGAGTGACGCCTATTGTATTTTATTGGGCACTAGGTAAATGTCCCTCCGAATATGCTCGAGGAACCAGAATGAACACTCGATGGTCTGGATAGTGTTCAGTATTCGGATATCGCTCACGATACAATCTACTTGCAACATGATCATTGCATCTGTACTCTCCATAGATCAAATGCATATTAGATTAAGATTGTATAAGAAGACGGCATCGTAATCACACAAGTCACTTTTTATTTTTAATGTCACTCTTTCTATAGTAGTACTATCTACTTTATGCAAATGAATGGCGAGGCTCCGGGTGACCGGATCGTGGCTGCGGGTGATCGGACCGTGGCTGCGGGTGACCGGACCGGGGATTTAGTCCGGGCACCCGCGGAGAGGCTAGCCTCGTGACTGCGTTCGGCGTCCCAGTAGGGGACGTCGACGGCAGAGGGCACTCCCTTGGTATTCCAAAATGGTATAATACCTTCTATGTGTTATAGTACTTTAAAAAAATATTTTTGTTTAAGACAACGAAGTTTATTGTAAATTTTGTTTTTTAAGAAAAGGATTTATGTTCTGCGCCATTTATTTGCATTTTTTTTTGGGTAGGTGGGCTACGGTCAGCGCACTCGTCGCTCCATTCCATTCGGTCGGAGGCGACAGAGGGTCGTAAGCACGCACACCCGTAACCCACTCGTATAGCACATCGCCTTCGTCGTTGAGTCGACCACCGGTGCAGATTTCCTTGACTTCAGTGGTCGACCCGACGGAATACCCCAAGGGACGCCGAACGCCGTCGCGAGGCTAGCCTCTCCGCGGGTGCCCGGATTAAATCCCCGATTTCTCTGCGAGATAGAATCCGGAATACGGAAATCCGCAGAAGAACGGGTGTAACCGATCTAGCACGAAGAATTAGCACGCTGAAGCGGCAATGGGCAGGCCACATCGTTAGACGAACCGACAACCGCTGGGGAAGAAAGGACCGGCACAGGACCGCACATTGTGGCGTAACATGAAGAAGGCTTACTTTCAGCAGTAGACGACAATAGGTTGAAATGATGATGTGTGATTACGATGCCGTCTTTTATTTTTTTTTTTTTTTTGCAAGCGGTGGCAAACGAGCAAACAGTACACCTGATGGTAAGTGTTGCTGCCACTCATGGACCTTTACAAGGCCGTTGTCTACCGCGAAGAAAGCGAAGGGAGTGTGAATGCGTGCATTGAGGCTCGGTGATACCAAGGGCACCACCAAAACCCTCCACACGCAATCACCCTCAGAAAGTTGGGCTTCCGGCTCTCTCGCTCACCGAACGAAGCGCAGTAACAAATTGCTACTACTCAGACGTCGATTTTCTGCGAGAGCATGGTACTGCCCTGGACGGACCGGCCCGCGGCTGTAGACAGATAACTGTCGACGATAACTGTCGACAGTGTGGTCCTACCACTCCTATTTATTTATCCACTCGTCTTCTAATACAATGTTAGAATCCCCTAATATGCATTTAATCTATGGTGAGTACAGATGAATTGATCATGCTGCAAGTAGATTGTATTGTTGTGTTTTTCATAGCTGTCATAAAGTCATCTACCACCCACTTTCCGTTGGACGTTTAATTTAGGGACACCTGTATATAAACTCATTTGCAAAAAAAACGGGCGGTTTTGATTTTCATTCATATTTAAAAAGATACAATACCAAAAAGGTTTCAATCGTTTGTACACGTTACTGGCCGGTTTTAAAAATGCTGTGGTATTTAAAAAAGTACGTTCTAAATTCAATTTTTCATTTGATGTTCATTTTTACAGAAAACCCCTTTTTATCCTACATTTTTGGCGCGAAGTTCCAGAAGTTAACATCGACTTTCATAACTTTTATTCAATTTTTATCGATTAATTTCATATCCTTGACTGTCAAAGCTTTATTTAATGCTGTTTGGCTGTATCAAAAATGGTAGATAAAGTGGTAAAAGCTACCAAAATTATCGCGCTGCTTGAAGAGGGTTGCAGCCAATGTTTCGTGGCTAGGAGGCTAAATGTTAGTCGCTCGACAGTCCAAAGGACCTGGCAGCGATATCAGGAGACTGGTTCCGTCGAGAAAAGGCCTGGTTCTGGAAGAAAACCATGTACCCAACCACGGGATGATCGTTTTCTTGTGAGTCGCGCATTGAGAAATCGCAAATCTTCGTATGTGGATCTTAAGAACAACCTCCAAGAAGTAAGAAATGTGCATATTAGTCTATGGACGGTCAGGAGGAGGCTTCTCGCTGCCAATATACGCAGTCACTGCCCGGCCCGCGGCCCCAAATTACTCCGTGAGCACAGAGTTCACAGGCTTAGGTTCGCTAGAAATTGTGAATCATGGACTCAAGACGATTGGAATAGGGTTTTGTTCTCTGATGAAGCCAGGATATCTCTGTTCGGTGAAGATCGACGTCGGCGAGTGCTAAGAAGACAAGGAGAACGCTTTGCAGAGGCATGTTTCGAAGAAATCACACCTTATGGTGGGGGCTCTGTTATGTTTTGGGCAGGAATAAATTCAATGGATCGTACAGAGTTAGTCTTCATTGAAAACGGCTCACTGACTGGGCATCGATACATAACGGAAGTTCTAATTTCTCATGCACAACCCGCATTGGCCGCTCTAGGTGAAGACTCGATTTTTATGGACGACAATGCTCGCGCCCACCGATCCCGCGATGTTAATGCGTATGTGCAAGAGGTCGGCATTCGTCGTTTGGATTGGCCAGCTCGAAGTCCCGACCTCAATCCCATAGAGCATGTCTGGGACGTTCTGAAACGGCGTGTGAGATCAGTACACCCGGCTCCGCAGACCATCAGAGAGCTGAAGAATGTGATTACTGCGGAGTGGGAACGTATTCCGCAAGCAAGTATCCGGGATATACTCGCTAGCATGCCCAGACGAATTCAAGCTGTGATTTTAGCTAGAGGGGGTCACACTCGATACTAAACATTTATCTGCTTTTACTTTATTAAAGAAAAACAAACAAAAAAACTTTTTTATTTTTACTTCATGAGCATATGCACTACTAGCGAATATACACTACTAGCGAGGTTTAGCATTATTTCCCATAAATTGTATCTAAATTTTATGAAATACTGATGAAAACGATTATTTTCTTATTAATTTAGCAAATTGTGTGGATAAAACTACCTATAATTATCAAACAAAGAAATATTAACATTTGAAATGGTTCATTGCTTAGGTGCCCGTTTTTTTTGCAAATGAGTGTATATATATATTAGTGATGTAACGAATATTCGCATTCGCATTCGCGAAATTATTGCGAATGTTTATGCTAATATTTTTGCGTGTATAATTTTTTTAAGTAGGTAATAATAGTTGGTTAATATAAGAAAATCAAATTCCATTAAGTTCTTATGTTTTTAATGCAATAAAAATAACTTAACCTCGTAATGACATTATCGGTCTTCACTTTATCAATTGGTATCATTTATTTATTTAAGTTTAGGCAATGAAACATAACAATCAAACTTATAACAATTTAAAAAACAAAACTATATACTAAATGGCCTAAATGCAATGTAATCAAACAAAAATAATCTTCTATGAATTTTTACCAAAGTTTAATGTTATAATTATCTTCTTGAACAAAACTAAAAATAGTAATCTACAAATACTTCTACAATTAATATTTATTTACCTTTAGGCAATGAAGCCTAACAATCAAATTGTCATAAGAATTTAACAAACAAAACTATATAGTAAATGGCCTAAATGCAATGTAAACAAAAATAATCTTCTATGATTTTTTACTATAATTAAAATCAAATAAAAGCTTAATATGAGTTGCTGTCATCATAATCACAAAGTGTTTATAGTATATCTATATTATATAGTTTATAGTATTTATAGTTTATAGTATAAATATAATCATTTTACATAACAGTTAACACTTTAAGCAAACAAGAATAAAATTAAGTCTTTTACTTTAATAAAGCTAAAAAATTTAATTGTTATTAGAACTTGTGACACAAAATTTTAATGCAATTGAAACTAATAAAATTAAATTCTTCTATTAAACTTTTCTCAGTCTTTAGATATATTTTTAATTATCAAACAAAAATTATATTCTTCTACAATAGACCATTAAATAGTCTAACTCTAAACAAACAAAAAAATAGATTCTCAAACTAAAATACTTCTCTCCCTTAAAAAAATAACAGTAATAATGTATATATATTATTATTTATAAATAATAATAATTTATATATATAACTCAATTATTTTTATCTGTGACTTTGGTAATAGTTATATTCGATGTTGCCTCTGAAGGTTTAGTAAGTGAAGAATTACTCTGACAATTGGTCGATGCTAAATGAGCACGCTGTCTCGATTGACATTGTATGGTATCAGAATGTAGCCTTAAACACCATGGCTTTCTGCTAATGCTAGAAGAAAGTTCTAAGACAAGTGATCAAAACTCGCCCACACAAGTGCACCATACAGGGCCATTGATCGAACCAGTCTCGCATACAGCCGTCAACATGTAACACTTCGATACCAAGTGTGGCCAAACGTATCGCTTATTTAAATTAATCCTAGCCCGGAGAGGGTCCAGTCTCAGCTAATATACCATACCATCATCCGCAAGTATGACTTTAGCTGGCAGCAGTACAACGTAAGCGTTAACACAAACTCCTCTGCGCCCTTCACGCATTTACTGCCCTGGATGGGCAGTAAACTTGCCTACGGAAGTTTTCACTTCAATATTTACAAATTTTCTTACAGGAGAAAATAATTTTCACATTGCCCTATCAGTAATATTAATGATATATTATACAAGATAGTATCTTCTATAATATTTCATCAATTAGATTATGTATCTACATATTGTAAATAAAACTACTTTTACGGATTATATCGCGTTTGTATTTGATTTATGATTACCCGACGTTTCGAACACTTTGCAGCATTCATGGTCACGGGCGGACTAAGGTGTCTCACGTCCAACAAGTAATCGTTATTACAGACATTTACAATTATCTACCCGATACAGAAAATAGTTATAAATTTATTAAATTGTTACCCACATTTTAGTACAAATTTATTGCCAGTGTAAGAAGAAAATGAATCTATATGAAAAAATTATATTGTTGGTTATTATTGGTTAGTAATTATTAATTATTAAATTTGTAGCAATTATTATAACAATTTGTTGATTTAAAAACTAACAAAACTAATATACTACCACCGGATCGGAACGCGGCCACACTGAGAAAGATCCGGCAAGAAAACTCAGGGGACATGATGCTAAATTAATATTGATTTTTAATTTTAGATGCGGCTTGTAAGATAATTGTAAATATCTGTAATAACGATTACTTGTTGGACGTGAGACACCTTAGTCCGCCCGTGACCATGAATGCTGCAGTGTTCGAAACGTCGGGCAATCATAAATCAAATACAAACGCGATATAATCCGTAAAAGTAGTTTTATTTACAATGTGTAGTGCTCGCGTAAACATCAGATATCATTATGTATCTACATTATTAGACTACTTTGGTTTATTTTAGTTTAGCCTTTTTTTCAAATATGAATGTACACGGCAGCGATTAATTTTCAATTCCAAGAAATCCTTTCATTCATTTGTGTGCATATTATCATTTCTGAGAGAGCAGTTACAATTAATCATGTTGTTGATGTTGCCCGTTTTGTTTACATAAACTGGAGCAACAGAATTGGATTCAAATTATTCTACGAGTATAATTTATATTATACATTATAACACAAGAGCCCGCGAACCCCAGACCTTCGTTATTTTATTAAAGCTGAAAGTTTGTCAGCGCATGCCCCCAACACAGGTAAGAACGGTGACCCATTATGAAGTTTGGGTTACAGTGGCTTTGGTAGATCAAAGGTACTAAAAAGGTTGCTAGTATTATATATAAAATCAGCTATTACATTATAACGTAAGTAATAGTATTAATAATATTGTTCTTATAATTAATAATGAATATTAAATTAATAACATTTGAAGATAGCATATAATATTATTTTAGCGGCTATAAGCATGTACTAAATACTAAAAAATATATACGCATCTCACTCGCACCCACCCATGTAAATATGTACTATCTCGCGCTCGCTCCTACAGCTTACTACCCTACATCTTTGTCTGGCAAGGGGTTGGAACTATGAAAAATGTCTGGCTACTGAGGAAACATCATCTACTCATTACCCAAGTATTATATATAAAAATCAGATTTTATACTATAACGTAAGTAGAATTATAATTTCATGAACGTTAAGGGTGTCTGGCAAGGGGTTGCCACTATGTTAAGTGTCTGGCAATGAATAACGTGATTTTTAATAACGTTCTGAAGGTTATATATAAAAATCAGGCTTAATAATTTGACGGAAATAAATCGGTATTTTACACACCTTTAGTACCTTTTATCTGCCACAGCCACTGTAACCCAAACTTCATAATGGGCCACCGCTCTAACCTGTGTTGGGAGCATGCGCTGACAAACTTTCAGCATTAATAAAATCACGAAGGTTTGGGGTCTACAGGCTCTTAGTCTATTATATAATATTACAAATATCCTATCATCTCGATAACTGTAATCATTATCTCAACCTACATTAGTACCACTATTAGGTTCGGGTATCCTCTATAATGGAAGGAAAATTGATCTATACCATTAGATGTATTAGCATAGTGTTTTATGTCGAGTTTTCCGTCTCTAGCATAGATGTTGCATGTATATCAGATCCCTTAGTCGCCTTTTATGACACCCACGATTGAAAACAGGGGTGGTGAATTGTATTCTTGCTTCGTCATCATAAGAAGTCTTAATAGGATATTATTAATATGAAAATGTTTTGTTAGTTTATTCACCTTTCAGACAGAATGTGGCAATAAATCGTACTAATGAAATCTTTCCGTAGAAATAGTTTAGGGTACTTTATCCAAAATGACGGGTGCCTTGTATGTGGGTGTGATGGCACTTAGGAGGGCCATGAGTATTGAAGATTAATAATAAGACATATTTAATATCACCACCCCTTGTTCTGTTCGTGGGCGTCATAAAACGCCCACGCCACGGATAGGATACAAATAACAACAATGCAAGTGAAAGTAAATTTTATATAAAACCTCACAGTGACGCGTTTAACTATCCTGGTATAACAAATCGATTACAGTTTTATTGTAGAGGAGACGCGCTGAAATGTAGAACAATATATTTAATATCTGGTGGGTTTTTTAAATAAATACAAATAATTGCCATTGAATTATGTATAAAGTAATTAAAAATGATAATTTTATCTGCCATAAGATAAAATTATTATAATATCCTTACAAATATTATGAATGCGAAAGTAAGTTTGTTTGTTACGCTTTCACGCTTATACTACCAAACCGATTTCAAAAATTCTTTAACCAATGGCAAGTTATAATATCAGGGAGTAACATAGGCTATGTTTTATCCCGGTATTCCCACGGAAACGGGACTACGCGGGTGAGGTGACTAAAACCGAAGTGAAGCAAGGGCGGGTTGCTAGTACATTCATATACAAATATGTATATGAATGTGTATTTATTATTTTTATGTATTAAGGATAATAGTTAGTTCTAACGTTTTCATGAGTATTACGAACTTAAAACAATTTTTATGGACAGTTTCAGTGTTCATGGTCGCCGGAGGACTGACCTGAACACTGATATATGTTCGAAACGTCGGGATATTAAAAATGAAAAAAAAGCGTTAAATAAAATTTGTAAGAACAGTTTTATTTTGATTGATATGATATTTGTTAAATTCATTTTGTACTTTCAAATGGTATGTATTTTGTTTTCGAAATCGGCATTAAAAACAAATAAAAAATTTTCATTAATAAAACCTTTTAACCAACCCGTTGGCAATTATTTTATTACCATATTAAATTAGATGTAAACAGATGGGTAAAGATAGTTTAGTTTAGTTTTTTGTAGATCTTTGAACTTAAGGCTAATAAAACAAAAAAAAAAAAGAAATATTCTTCAATTTTAATTAAACCAAAAAGAAAAGAAATATTCTGTGTGATGACGGAATAAGAATACAAATCACCACTCCCTATCTTGTCCGTGGATGTCGTAAAAGACGACTAAGGGATATAATACGCATTTAACATCTATGCAAGAGAAGGAAAACTCGAAATAAAACCCTATATCAATCTGTCTGACCAGTATGGTACAGTAAGGTCAGTTTCCTTCCTATTGTGGAGGGAAACTGATTATCTTATCTTATCCCTCCTATAGTTCCTGCGTACTATATTTAAATAGGAACGCGGTATCCTTAATTGATTCTCAATTAGATAATGTTAGTAATGTAGATAATATTTCCACATGTGTTCCTGACAAGAATTGTGACTTTATTGTCTCATAATGTTGTTTATTATTATAGCATCGTATCATTTTTATTGTCTACCTCTGACATTTTCGAAACAGGTCTAAAAAGGTATATAAAGCAATGAGTAATTTAGAGTAACGATCGACTTATTTTAGACAGGTAACGTACTCTTGAAAATTACATAAGTAAATACTAATAAAATTAACTGTTTGGTAACAAAACAATGTGAGTTTTATTAAAATTTCTATAAAATTTCTGAATAGTGATAGAGTATGAGTAGAAGTCACCACACTCTCTTGCCTGTGGGTGACGTAAAAAATCGATAAGGCATATAAAACATATATAATACATGGAAAAAAAGGAAATCTCGGAATAAAATTCTATACGAACATATTCCAGTACGAACATATTTCAGTAGTTAGACGACTGGCCAGAATTCAATGAGATCAGCGCCTTCTCAAAGGCTTAAGCAGATTTTGTTCCTTAATTTTACTTTCACCTTTTATGGAATATCCATTCATCAGCCCATAGACACCCATTGTGTGGCGTAGGACACACAAAGAGGGTAATTTCATAATCTGCTAGTTGTGGTAATTGACAGTCGAGTTAGCTTTCGAAGATCAAACTTGGCATATGTACCCATCATGGAATGTGATTCCATACGTATATATAGAATGTGATAATTTATTTTTAGATAATAAATACGGGTTTTATAGGCAATTTGGTCATATATTTGCAAATGTATAAAATAGTATTCATTTGGTTCACTTTTGTGAATTAATATGACACACTTTGACGAACTAATTACCAAGAAATATCATAAATACCAGTCTTAATGCCAGATTATACGGTCTCGTATTTCCTTAGAAAAGGTTCACAACTTAGATACGCGTAATATTTGGTGTTAAGATGTCATGTCTGATAGTGACTTCTCACTGCCAAATAAGTTTCTATAAATGGCCTACATATAATGTGAAATGCTAGATTTTAGATGTAAGTATGACAAAAGCGGTGGATACTTCATTTCCATTATTATGAAAGTCACGTATGGATTTCTATTAAGTAAATGATTCATTACGTTAATGGAAATAATTTTTCAGATAGACTTCGTAGACTACAGTAACACTCCCGCAGTTTTTAATATTTTCGGTCCCTTTTAGCTCTTCAAGTCTTGAGTCTTGTGACTTTTAGTCTTTAATTTTTGCGACTTTATTCCTTAGAACCGAAATTTTCATCGTAAATTTACTGTAGTATTCTTTTTTTGCTAAATTAAACTCGAATAGTGCCTCTGTTATATTTTGTGTCATATCTCCAAAAAGTGTATAGTGCAAGATCCGGTATAAGAAATATATCTGCTACTTATAAGTGACAAGAAATAAATCTTTATATATATAAATTTTCTGTTCGTGTGTTTGTAATTGAACTCCTTGTAAGGGCCGGACCGATTTTGATGATTTTTTTGCGACTGTTCCGATATATGTGAGAATGGTTTAGATTAATAACTCGAACCAGTAGGTGGCGCTGCGATCGATTTCAAGGAGAATTGCTTTTACTATTTTAGATAATATTCACATTGACACATTGCAATTAGGTTGCTTAGATATTTGCATCCGGATAATATTAAATAATTAAATTTGTAATTCGATTTATTTTATTTACATCCCTCATTGGTTATTTAAATAATTATATACCAGGTAAAATGATATGCCCAACAGAATTGAAAAACTATAAAGTTGCCTACTTTCTCCACTACGTTACTATGGGGTTGCCAGGTATTCTTTATAGTGTTACTTATATGTTTGATGGTTTAAAGTTAAATATTATATCCCTTAGTCGTCTTTTACGACACCCACGGGCAAGAAAGAACACTATAAACCGTCAAACTATAACAATAAACAATACTGTATTATTACGTATAGACTACGTATAGTATATATATTCCGTCATATAGCGTGCCGTTGCGTCGCTGCGCCCTGTTTACGCCACTGCAACGATCAGGTTTGATCGCGGCCCTGCTGCGCCTGAAGGCCGTGGTAGCGGAGGCCGTCACCGGCGGAGGAGTCCTGTTGGCGGTATCCCTGGACATCGCCAACGCCTTCAACAGTCTGCCATTCAGCTGCATCAGGGAGGGGCTGAGGTATCACGGGGTGCCCGTGTACCTCAGGCGGCTGGTGGCAGACTACTTGGAGGGGCGCAGCGTCCTCTACGTTGACCGAGTAGGGGACGTTGTGCGAACGCCCATGACGTGCGGTGTCCCGCAGGGGTCGGTTCTGGGTCCGACCCTGTGGAACATCGGCTACGACTGGGCGTTGAGAGGAAGCCTCCCACCCGGGCTGGGCGTAATTTGCTACGCCGACGATACACTCGTCACAGCCCGGGGTGGGACGCTAGAGGAGGCGGCACGCCTGGCAACTCTCGGCACCGAGGAGATTGTCAGGCGGATCGAAGCGCTGGGGTTAAGGGTAGCCCTGGAAAAGACGGAGGCCCTTTTGTTCCACGGCCTCCGTACCGCCGGGCCTCCCGCCGGCGCTTCGATCACCGTGAAATCGGTCACCATCAGCATCCAGGCCCACATGAAGTACTTGGGCCTGGTGCTCGACGGGCATTTTTGGTTCCGGGAGCATCTCCATCGACTTGTTCCCCGGCTTGTCGGCGCGGCGTCCGCCCTTTCGCGGCTGATGCCGAATGTGGGCGGACCCAGTGCTACGTGCCGACAGCTGTACGTGGGGGTGATCCAGTCAATGGCCCTGTATGGCGCACCGGTGTGGGCGGGGTCCCTGACCGTCCGTCTTAGGGCCCTCCTGTGGCGACCACAGAGGGTCATGGCGATCAGGGCCATACGGGGTTACCACACGGTGGCGACGGAGGCAGCGTGCCTCCTGGCCGGAACTCCCCCGTGGGACCTGGAGGCGGAGATGCTCGCCGATATTTATATATATTATATTTATATATATTTATCGGCGGGTGTCGGAGACGCGCGCCCGCGGCGGCATGATCTCCATCAAAGAGATCACCACCTGGCGGGTCGACGCCCGCCGAGAAGTCATTGCCCGTTGGGCAGTCCGGCTGGAGAGTCCTCGGTACGGTGTCAGGACCGTCGAGGCCCTCCGGCCGGTGCTGATGGAGTGGTTGGAGCGGACGCACGGGGTGCTTTCCTTCCGACTGGTGCAGGTGCTGACGGGGAACGGTTGCTTCGGGAAGTACCTGCACAAGATTGTCAGAGCACACCGTCCTGCCACCACTGCAGTTACGACGAGGACACGGCGCAGCACACGCTCGAGGAGTGTGCTGCATGGGAGGGGGATCGCCGTGAACTCGTTGCAATTATCGGTGCCGACCTGGCGCTGCCGACCATCGCCAGGGAGATGCTCGTCAGCGTCAGGAACTGGGACGCGGTCGCCGCCTTCTGTGAGGCCGTAATCTCACGGAAGGAGGCGGCGGATCGTGTGCGAGTAGAGCTCCTATTCGGCGACACGTTCCGCCACCGGCGACTCGGGCGGCGCAGGTGCGAGTATCTGCGCCTAATGCCGCCCTAGCCGAGGCCGCGGGTGATCGGACCGGGGTATTGTCCGTCACCCGCAGAGAGGCTGACCGCGCGACGGCGACCGACGTTCCAGGACGTCGAGAGGTGAGGTTACCCGAAAGGGTATTCCGTCGGGCCGACCACTGACGACAAGTCACATCTGCTCCGGTGGTCGGCCCAACAACGAGGTGACGTGGGTACGGGTGGGTTATGGGTCCGCGCGCCGTCCTTTCATCGCCCCGGACAGACAGGACCGCGCGTGCGCTTACCATAGCCCACCCATAAAAAAAAACAAAAACGATCAGGTTTACTCTTGCTTATAGATGTTTCACTTCAAATCGTCGTTCCCACAACTTTGTTTTGCTATCTGAGTCCGCTTTTGTCCCTCTTACCCAATACCACATTCTATAAAGGTCGAAAACTTGCAGTGCAACTTATCATTGCTTTTAGGATGTAATACGTACAGTATTCCTCTCCTTCTTATTTTTTTTTAATTCTTGTGCGAGACTTTACACCTATAGGTACAATTGATGAGCGCAAACTACACTTAAGCTGAGACCCACAATTTGTCAAGAGTTGACTTTTATGAGTATCAAACTTACGATACGCCAAATCCATGGTCGCTATTTAGACTGTTGCCCCTAGAAAGTTTGACTTTTATCCTAAAAGACATTTGCTTTCTAACCGGCATTATCAATTCGATTAGGAACGAGGTTAACAGGATCCCTTCGTCTCTGATTGTTCAAATTTCTAATAACTTCTACTTAACATTGTTGTCAGAATTATTAATACATTAAGATTAACCTTTAGCAACAGCAAAGTAAACCTAAAGGTGGGTAACCTTTGAGACACCACAAAGGCGCATTTAAATATTGATGAAGGTAATTTAGAAATTCTTAAGAGAGAATTGTATATTATATTTAATAAATTTATTGTACTATATAATTCCTATTATATAGTACAATGACAATACAATAATTATAATAACAATTATCTACGTGTTGAAGTAAGAACACAATTAGCCATTCCCTTTTTTGCCAGTAGGTGTCTAAAGACGACTAAGGATATAGTATGCATGTAACATCTGTGCAAGAGGACATTTTGGAATAAAACCTTATACCTTCACGTCTGACCAGCGTGGTATAGTAGGTTAATTTTTCTTCTATTGTGGTAGGGGCTTCAGTCCAGAAATGGGACGTATACAAGATGAGACGTGACACAATAAGAATATTATGTTAGCACAAGTGACGCTAACGTATGGGAACGTACTCATACTACGTAATCCAATTTGTTACAGTTTAACCTCTTCCCTACCCTCTGTCACTACTTATAATATAGACTACTCCTTCTTGTTTTCACGTAGTGAATTATAAATAAATTTTAAATCAAATAAAAAAATTGCATAACATGTAAGCAAAAAGATAAAAAAAATATAACAGCATTCATGGAGCGTTAGGTCTCGCCAGTCCTTCCGCTGAAAAGTGTTTGATACATCAGAAAAGTAAAAATATTTTTTTTTTGCTTTTTGTGGTTACCTTACTCTGTAAAAATATATCCAAACCGCTAAGTGTGCATAAAAAATTTGAATGATACTTTCGATTTTTCACAGGATCTCAACACCTGATGATCATGGACTACCTGAAAAGTGTATCGAATAAAAAAAGAATTTGCCGAATCGGTCTCAGTGTCTTCGAGTAATCGGTGAACATACATAAAAATAGATTGCGACGAACAGATTTCTTCCTTTTTGAAGTGGGTCAGCGAACACAAAAGGAACAGCGAGTCATATTTGGATATAACTCGACTACGTGACGCAAACCTTTGGTCCCTCCTCCGCCCCTGTGACCAAACGTGGTATTTTTGAATAGCAATGAATGGGTTACGTAATACGGACACGTTTCCTAACTTGATATGTGATTATTTTTCTTTTTTATCTGTTTATATACATCCCATTATCTGGTTATGGGTCTGATTATAGAATCAGAATGTAGTAACCAGATAATATTCCAGATAATAGTATCTGGAATATTATCTGGTTACTACACCATACTATCAAACGGATTAGCGTTATTTGACGTAAGGTTGCGTTGAGATTTTCTTCTCTTCCAATTTTATTTCCTCACGTTTCTTCATCATTTTAATAACAGCCGCAGCAAAGCAAATAACATATTCCATTCCTACTTTATTAGCATGCACATAAGGATCGCATCTTTCATGTTCAAAGAATAATGTTGAAAATTAGTCAGCTAAATAAATATACAATCAATTTACCATTGTAAAATATAAATTATTTCTTGACGTGATAACGTCTTACAAATCGATGAACGCCGGCTGCACGGTCGAAAAACCATGATTCATTGTCACGTTCTGCCTGAGCCGAGCGTGAAAGCGAGAGCATGTAACAAGCTGAAAACTAGCTTGTTAATCTACGTAAGATTAGTGAGTTTAGCAAACAAGCTCTAGATCAGTTTTGTAATAGAATCTCTTTCGGTTCTGCCTGACACAGTTTACTGCCCATAGGTATTTTGTTTCTTGTTATTGTTGAGATTTGTGATATGGTCTACGCCTCAGCAGCGTTATGTTTTACATTTCTATATAAACGGACTATCAACAACAAAAATATTTTACAAAACCAAACTATAGTGCTTGAGATTAGCATTTAAATAAATATACGCTTGAATATTAAAAGAGTACTACAAATCAGTCACTAAAATATTCTGGTGTGTAAGAAAAAATCTCAAATAACATGATTAAAAAAAAATCAGATATTTTGATTTCAATTGCAAAATTTTATTATATGAATAGCAAATTCAAATGCACTATATCATAATATATAATGTTACTTTGAGTAAATTAGGTATAAATGCGAATGAAAGTTTGTTTGTTTGTTATATTTTCACGCCTAAAACTTTACAGATTTTAAGAATTTCTTCACCAATGAAACGCTACATTATCAGCAAGTCACATAAGCTGTTTTTTTTTCGCTTTTGCACGGGTACGGTTATTACGCGGGATAAATTGCGGGATTTACTAGCATGTTATATAGACATAAAAGGAATATTTATATTATAACAAAGACTCAAAGCTTTTCATCGACTTGGGCCAATTCCATCGGATACTGTCAGGTCAATAATTGCATTACCAATGTGGATTGATGTCGCTCATGCGGCCTGTCATAAAATATTGTAGTATGTATTTTGAAAGAAAAGTAAGATAAGAGCTAGGTGATGACAATTTATATTATTACAAATACTATAAACATTCTTATCACCATATTCGTGTCACCAAAGAGACTTAAAATATTTTTAGAGAGAGATCTAATAGATAAAAGACATTCTAAGTTCTCTAAATTTATCAAAGACACTGGCAGGTAAGACCCTTGTATCAATATTACTTACCCAAAATTACATTCGTATATGTAGAAACGTACCTACAGAGAACTAGATTAATATGTGGAGCGTAAGCTGACCCTCGGGAATGGTGTCTATTAAACTTTGCTAGCTTAGACCTCTATTCAAATGATTATCAGCGTCATCACAGTTAATTTTTTTAACAGATTATTCATCTATATCTGTTTTTTTTTATCAAATACGTAGTCAATATGTTACATAAAATAAATCTTAGTCTTAAATTTAAGTTATTCAGTATTTATGAAAAAGGTTATTTTAAGGTTATTAAAGTGAATATAGGCAAAAATGTTCATCATCATCATCTTACTGTCATATCTTACGTCTTACTGCTGGACTCGAGCCGTCTCCACTATAAGAGAGAAATTGACCTTACTATAATATACTGGTCAAACAGCTGGTTATAGGGTTTTGTTTCGAGTTTTCCATCTCTTGCATAGATGTTATATGCGCATTATAACACTTAATCGTTTTTTACGACATCCACGGGCAAGATAAGGAATGTTGAATTGTATTCTTTTTTCCGTCACCACACGGACAGTTTGATAGCATTAAATTATTTCATGATACGTTTTATTTGTCAGCAGGCTATGTGACCGAACCCTGCCTGATTATTAACAACTTGGGGGGACACCTTTAGATTACTATAGGATAGCGTCGGTTCTCATAATCTACCGTATTCTATTCCTCGATACCTTACGTTCTTATTTTGTCCACTGTAATATTAATATTTCTCGATGTCAGCAGATTAGTAATAACGTCAATTTATATTCCAATTTTCCATTCTAATAGACTCTAAATATCGCTCGCTATGGAATAACATCGTTTTATGTAGATACAATAGACGTTTGATATTTGTTTGAGTGAAACATTTTTACGCGTTTGCATCCTTTTTGGCGAGCTTTGATTTGGAAATCTGCGGCAACATCAGGGTGGAGTGGGTGCTTATTGTTTGTCTTGTCTTGTATCCTATGTTTGCTCTGTGAGTGGGAACATTGATAACATATGTTTACGTTCCCTGTTCGGTACGGACCTTATCAGTCTCCTCAACGACTGCCTGAAGCACATGTTAATCCTATCTATGCTGTAGATTTATTAAATCGAACCTAAAATCTCATGGACTGCAGTCACATATCGTAATATTTTGGAAGATAGTGATTAAAAATACGGAACAAGGCGACTCAAACAGAAGTGAAGAGAGTGCAGGATGTTAATGTTTAAATAAAATACAATTTTCAACATCAATTTGTCTTTATTAACTTTATGGTAACTAATACTTTGTACTAGAAGATTAAATTTTTCAATATGTACAAAATATGTTTTAAACGTATAATCATAACGCTTAGTAATATAGTTTAGATTTAATTAAAAAGAATAATTAATAATAATACAGAATTTAAAGAAATAAATCATTAAATGAGATTTTAGGCACTGCACGTGTTTAACATCATATCACATTCATTGGGTTCTAATATAACGCCACGTTTATAATTCAATTATCCTAGTAAGCGTTTCCGTTCTTATAACAATTATTATCAAGGATAATCTTGAATACGACCATCTAATAGACTTTAATTTTCAATAAAATACAATTGTTTTTATGTGATCTTACATAAGAACTGTGAAATTATGTATATTTTGATGATTCTTTGATAGATCAAAAACTATCGATTTCATTGTATGACAAACTGTAACAAGCAACATAAAATCTATTACACCTATTGCGTACGTATACCTATTAGTACAATCTGTTGATATTATTTACATAGTACTTAATTTAATTATTTAATTGCACAAGTAACTTATTTATTTATTTGCTGTTAATATCATATACTTCATTCAGCTATGTATATATGTATACATCATATGATGACGATAAAAATACATAATGTTTTACAGGTTTTTTAAATATTTTGTTTTTATTTACTTCAAATATAAAATTGGAAAGGTGTCAAACAAAATTGTGCAGTCATCATTATCTTGGCTCATATAGGTCCCACTACAGGACTTGAGCTTCCTTCACAACAAAAAAAAAATAACCTTTTATAACATGCTCTTCAGAAGGGCTGTTATAGGGTTTTCTTTCGAGATTTCCTTTTCTTGAATAGGTTTTATCTACATATAACATTCCTTAGTCGACTTTTACGATACTCATGGGCAAGAAAGGGGGGTGGTGAATTGTATTTTTACTCCGTCACCACACGGAGAAGTGAACAAACACAGTGCCTATGGAAAATTCAAGTTAATTATGACAAAATGTTTTATAAATAATATTTTAGATAGTACTTATTTTAATTATTATTCTAAGATTGAAAGTTTTCAGTATACTTTGATACTTGGTCACAATGGGAGACTGATTTTATCTATGATAAATTAATGCTACAAATTTTAATTTACATGCTATATAACGGGTAAATTAATGAATTTGGCACTAAGCAGGCTCTAGATTGTTTTTGTTTTGCAATTCTATTTATAAGCTAAGGAAGTTGAATAATTTGTCGAAACATAATAATACTCAGTTATTATTTCCAATCGGATAGAGTTCTACTACAATAGATACCTTAGTCCATTTAGTATCTAACAAGGAGACCCTCAGACGTGTGGGTCGGGGATTTCCATGATTTTTAGGTGGGGTGGTAGTGGGACCCGAGGGTATCACAACTACCAGATATTAGGGTCAACTGGGCCCTCATTAAAAAGATATTAAGGGTCAAAGTTGGATGGGTAATTTATGTACTAGAGAAATTTGCACTCGAATCGCAAGCTAGTGGTAGCCTCGTGGTAACGCGCTCACCTCCGGGATCTGTGGTCTCGGGTTCGAGACCCGACGACTTATTTTTTTTTAAATTATCACAATATTGTGTAAAATTTGTGTTTGTTCCTAATTTTACGCAGAATTATAAATTATTTTGCTTTTTTTCATGATCACCTCCTTTTCTCGCTCTCTCTCATATATCAACATGAAAATTGAGGTGTGACGGAACGAAAATAAATAATTATAAAATTCTGAAAAATCAATATTTATATTTATCGTATAAATGTATATTTTTCATACATTCTAATCATCCTTACAAATTTTTGGATGGAATTCCTCGTAAAAGCACACAAAACACAGACATTGTCTGCACCGGCTACATTTTCTGTTGGCCGGGACTCCCCCGTAGGACCTGGAGGCGGAGATGCTCGCCGGACTATATCGGCGGGTGACGGGGGTGCGAGCGGAGGGCGGTGTGGTCTCGTTAAGGGATCTCACCGCCTGGCGCGTCAACGCCCGCCGAGACGTCATCGCCCGTTGGGCAGTCCGGCTGGAGAGGCCTCGGTTCGGGGTGCGAACTGTGGAGGGTGTCCGGCCGGTGCTGATGCAGTGGTTGGAAAGGCGGCACGGGGTGCTCTCCTTCCGACTGGTGCAGGTTTTGACGGGGCATGGGTGCTTCGCTAAATACCTGCACAAGGTCGTTAGGAGGGAGAGTACACCGTCCTGCCACCACTGCGATTGCGACGAGGACACGGCGCGCCATACGCTCGAGGCCTGCGGTGCTTGGGCAGTGCAGCGCTGTGAACTCCTCGCAATCATCGGTACGGACCTGACGCTGCCGGTTATCGCTAGGGCGATGGTCGACAGCGTCGGGAATTGGGACGCGGTCGCAGCCTTCTGCGAGACAGTGATCTCGCGGAAAGAGGCAGCGGATCGCCTGCGCGAGGAGCGCAGCCTCGATGAGGAGATCCGCCGCCGGTGACTGGGGCGACGCAGGCGCAACTATCTGCGCCTCATGCCGCCCTAGCCGAGGCCGCGGGTGACGTGACCGGGGATTAGTCCGTCACCCGCTGAGAGGCCGACCGCGTGAGGAAAGACCAACGTCCTCCCCGAGGGGGGGACGTCGGTCGATGGGAGGGTACCCCAATAAGGGGGTATTCCGTCGGGCCGACCACTGACGACAAGTTAACGCTGCTCCAGTGGTCGGCCCAACGACGAAGGCGACGTGGTTTTTGGGTGGGTCGCGGGAGTTGCGTGCTTAAGCCCCTCTGTCGCTTTGGACGGAGTGGTGCGGAGGCGCGCTGACCGCGGCCCACCCACAAAAAAAAAAACCCTTGCATTTTTCACTACCGGCTACATTTTATCGCTGCGCGAGTCCCCTCCGAGAAAGAGCGGAAAAACGAGATCGTGAAAAAAGGAAAATATTATGAAAAAAAAAAAACCAATTTTACACAATATTATGATAATTAAAAAAAAACAAATTGTCGGGTCTCGAACCCGAGACCATTGATTCAGCAGGTGAGCACGTTACCATGAGGCTACCACTAACTTGCGATCGTAGTACGAATTTCTCTAGTACATACTAGTAAATTACCCATCCAACTTTGAAGCTTAAAATCTATTTAACGAGGGCCCAGTTGACCCTAATATCTGGTAGTTGTGATACCCTCGGGTCCCCTCTGCCACCCTACCAAAAATCATGGAAATCTCCGACCCACACGTCTGAGGGTCTCCTTGTAAGTAGTTTATCAAAACTAAATGTTATTTCTACGGAGCGACTGCCATTTTACCACCAAAACCTAAAGGAAAAACGATATTTTTTTATTTAGACACGGATTTTACATACATTGAAAATATATTTTTGAACATCTAAATATCAGGGCTTTCCCGCATAGCTTTTAGCATTAAATTAACAAATATTACGATTTAGTACCTACATAACTGCGAAAAATTAGAAAGGGAATGCGTATTCGAGGCCTCTACGGTCTGGCAGTTTATTGGCCTCCCACAAAGATATCGTTGTTATGGCGACTGCAGCGCAGCTATATCAATTGTATTAATAAATATTAGAAAACTTTTTGGCACATAAAACATTAATTAATCGTTTGTCCTACTTTATTGCATATAAAAGTATTTGTATAGAAAGATCACAAGTTTAAACGATTTTTAGGAATACATGTATTTGAGATCAAATTACAGCTAATCGATATACAAATACTATATTGTCTTATTCGAATGCACCGAATTTATGACATGATTTGAAAATATATCCTTACATAACAACGAACAATTGTATAAATAGGCAGACGCAAGGCCTTATTAATTTTGTCGAAAATTTAAAACTATACCAATGTTTTTTCACGTAAACATTGCAAGAAATAGCATACTAGTATGTACACATATATCGCTATTTATGAAATTAACTTACATAACGAAGCTAAAATAATCCCCAAGTTCCCTTTTTATATAACTATAAAATGACTAGATAAATTAAAAACACACGATTGTGTACTAATCTAACAATAAAACATTAATAAAATTGATATGTACAATCGATAAGTATGTATTTGTTAGTATTATATACGTACGTATATACATACTTATTAAAAAGTTTTCGTAGTGATAAACATAGATTTCGTTGATAAGAAGTAACCGAACAAAGAATGCTTAAAAGAATAAATATTAAATTGAATAAAACTAATGGCATTTATTATTGGAAGTCTTTAAAGATTAGTGAGCATACTTTAACACGAAATGGAATCATTGATTTAACTGTTGATATTGAACTTGAGACTGCGGGTGCTTGGGTGTGTTGATTTAGATGGAAGCAGTCTTTCAGAAGCTTCACACAAGTCATTAGCAGAATATCGACTGCGTTTTAGACTGGCATTTGTGTTAATATTTTCTGGCAATCTATTCATATCAATTTGAACTTCAAGATCTCTTGCGCTGCCGCTAAGACTTCTTGTCGGTTCAAACTTTTCACTAGCTGTACTTGACGGTGTTTGACTGCCGGCCTCTGATTCCACAATTTGTTCAAGTGTGCTAGGTCTTCGGCCACGAGTGTCAGTATAATAGTCGACAGTTGGGGTAATGATAGGCGCCAAATTGGCCATAGGATCAAGACCCAAAAGAAGCATTACAGTTGCTGGATGCTCCATTATATATTGTGTCACGCAATGCAGAAATGGTTCAGTTTGTGTACCTCTGTGTATTTTGGGACGCTCCGGGGTAACTGGTCGTTCCTGTTAAACAAAACAATTTAAATAACAGGTAGGAACAGGAAAGGTAAATATCGAATATTGCAATCGAACCTATTCTTACCTGATCCCAACAGAAAACATCAGGTGGATGACTACAGCTTCGTGCAAGCTGATTCGGTGGAGCGTTCCATTGTAGATTTGGATTGGAATGTGCTGCATGCCACTGTGGTGGACCGGTCATCTCTTGTAAAGCCTGGATAGCATTGCGAACCTGTTTATAAATTTAAAGAATTATTAGATTGTGAACTCATCATCATCGTTATTTTAGCTTGAAAATGTCCCACTGTAGGGTACGAGTCTCCTCCACGATAAGAGGGAAATTGACCTACTATAACCACGCTGGCCAGACAGGGTAATAGAGCAAAAGGGTCTTATTTTGCGTTTTCCTTATTCTGCCTAGATGATAGTTATTTGCATATTTAATCTCTTAGACGTCTTTTATGACACCTGCGGGCAAAACAGAGAGTAGTGAACTGTGTTCTTATCCGTCACCACGCGCAATTGTGAACTCACAGGTTACATTAGCAAATTCCCGCGGTTTCATCCGCGTAGTTTCTGTTTCCGTTGGAATACTGGGATAAGATATAGCCTTAGTTATTAGCCTTAAACAGATGGATACCTGGTAAGAAAATATTATCAATATCGGTTCAGCCGTTTCGAAGATTACCCAGAACAGAGACAAAAATATTTAAATTGGTTTTTAGGCGTAATCATGCAAATAACCATGTGAACCTGAAAAGATCCTATTATTTTGACTTCAATTTTATTTAATTGTAGAGATTGTTTGACAGGACATTCTAATTAATATTAAATATTTTTAGAAAATAAAAAATAGTAAATAAAATAAAAAATAAATATAGTCAATTTTATAAGAATTATTTTGGAAATAAATAATAAATTCAATAATTTATTCGCACGACGACTGAGACCACTAAGAGCTTTATATCAACCTGGGCTAAATATATCTGATACTATATATGTAGTTCATTATTACATTTTCAAGATGGATTAATATCAAGCAAGCGGACGGTTCAAACACTGTTGACAAAACTTTTACATCATGTACGATGAAAGAAGAGTATGTATTGCATCCACCCCAAGTGATTTTGTTTTTTTTAAACACAACATCCTGCATTAAGGAAATACATCTTGTATTGTCGGCGAATTTACAAACATAATTAACGGACACAAATTACATCCAGACTTAGAGCAACAATTTGTGGATCGCACAAAGTGATGTCATACGTGGGATTCGAACCCACTGGCACGGTAGGTTAGTATCTTAACCACTACGCCATCTGTGTAGTAATTGGAATAAAAGCAATGTGATAATGAATACATTCATTATCACCTTGCTTCGCACTAAACCACAACAATTAAAACATAAATTATATGGTAATATCAGTTTTAAAATATTTCACAGGTATGTGGATGACATCATTGTTTTAAAACTATTCTTGTTAAATGTGTTTTATCAAACAAACTAGTCGGAGACAAGACATTAGAATAGACATCATATGACCTCATTATTTGA
Source organism: Lymantria dispar (assembly GCA_032191425.1). Taxonomy (NCBI): domain Eukaryota; kingdom Metazoa; phylum Arthropoda; class Insecta; order Lepidoptera; family Erebidae; genus Lymantria; species Lymantria dispar. The sequence goes on along the minus strand of CM063444.1, from coordinate 23,644,021 downwards.
TTTACCTCCATGCTGAGTGCCGCCACATCGTGATGCAGACTGGACACTTGTGTGTCTAGTCTATCTACTGATGATCTTGTGTTATGAACTTCTAAATTTAGGCCTTCTAAGGAATCGGCTCGACTAATTTTAGGTGTTGCTACAGAGCGCTGTCTTTCAATCCTCTCTCTTAACTCTCTATGAGTAAGTCGTTGTCCATCCATTCTGCAATTATATTTACATTGTGAGACTTACGTTCAGACTTTTATTGATGTGAAATATCTATAGGTGACGGTAAACCTGATTATTGACGTGGCGTAAAGCGACGCAAGCCGTGGCGGGACCTCGCCATGCTCTATGATAGCTATTTACTAATTCCGACCAATTGTTATAGTAATATCGTCAGAGGCATCGAATATAACTATTGCATTATATAATTACAGAAATCACTAATTAAAGGAATTGAGTTGTCACAATTAGAATATTTTTTTTTAATTCTTGTATTTAATGAAAATAAATGCTTATTGAATAATCATTTTCTGGAAAAAAAACGTAATATTTTATTTAAACATTATGGTATAATAGTTACTGCCGTAATATGTTCCTATATGCATATATATTCGTACAAAATAATTTCGATGTTTCACATCTGCTAGGCGTCCTGAGCGACGGCTCACTTTTTGAAAAGTTAAATCATGTTAGTTAAATATATCATGTATACAGGATGTCCCTAAATTAAACGTTCAACGGAAAGTGGGTGGTAGATGACTTTATTTACGTTACGTTTTCTTCGTAAAAATTAAGGAATAGCCATAACAAATGTATATTTTTTTATGTCATTGTAACATGTCTAGTTTTAATTGTACTTGTGGTCGATAGTGCAGCTATCTGCGCTTCCAACAAGAAATATCCGATGCCAAAACTAGCCTATTTGTCGTTATAGTACTTGAAAATATCGTACAAGGTCTGATTTTTCATCGTTTTTAGTAATATGCTCATATCAAAAAAAAAGTGGCATGGATTTTTTTTTTATTTTTTTCATAGCTGTCATAAAGTCATCTACCACCCACTTTCCGTTGGCCGTTTAATTTAGGGACAGCCTGTATATAAGAAAAAGAAACAATGTATTCGGTAAATTAAATAAAAAAACAAACGTAACTAAAGAACTTTTTACATCGTTTCTTTTCACCTCATACACATCTCACTGCAGGGCCCGAGCAACCTGCTCAATATGAGGTAAATCGACCTAATATTCCATGCAGGTCAGGCATTTGGTATACTTCGAGTTTTCCTTCTATTGCACAGATGTTATATGCATTTGCCCTTATCCGTCTTTAACGACATCGGTTCACGGTTAAAATAGAGAGTGATGTAATGTATTCTTACTCCGTCACCGCACGGAAAACTTCTTAGATAAAATAATTTAATTTTATCGAGGACCAAAAAAGCTATTGGCTTAGCTCGTTCTCCTTAAAGGAAAATCGCTAGTTTTCTATATACATCATTATCTCACATAAATCCCAGTGCAGTGCTTGGGTCTCCTCGATAAAGGTAGGAGAATTGACCTACTATACCGCGCTAGTCAAATCAGCGTCTTATGTCGAATTTTCCTTCTCTAGTATAGATTATCATATTCTATCCCTTAGTCGTCTTTTACGACACCTACGGGCAAGATAGGGGAATAGAGTGAATTGTTTTCTTATTTCGTCACCACACGTATATATAATAAATTCTATATAAATAATAAACGTATTTGTTTCTTTTTCCATTTTGAGATTATATACTACAACCATATTTGTAATTTTCCAAAATTATTGTAAACTCACTTATTATAATCTCTCATTATGAGGTCATTTACCTTAGTAAAAACACATAACTGCTTACTCGAAAAAAATAATATTTCTTTTACGTTATCTTAAAAAACACTTAATAAACTTGGAAAAGTTGTTAAATTAACTTCTGGTCCTTTATTACCCAAAATTATAGAACAAACTTTAATGAAAATTTACATATTTTTAATTTACGACATGTCATAATATGTTTTAAGTATTTATAATCACATGAAGGTTTAGGCAGATGCAATAACTTCACATTTTGTCATACTACTTGCTAATATTAAAATCACGTATTAAAACCGAGACTTGGCTGTCTGCTGGATATAGTTTCCAACTTCGTGCTCTTTATTAAGAATTTTTTGAAGAAAACAAATATAAAAGAAAATTAGGAAATCTTTTTACTATATTCAAAAAACGATTAATTTCAACTCCAGACTTTACAACGGTGACGGAGTAAGAATACAATTCACCACCTCTTCTATTGCCCGCGGGTGTTATAAAAGACAACTAATGTATACACATACACAACACAACACATAGGGATATATTAGCAAAGGATTTTATTGCGAGTTTTTTTTTGTGGTGATGATATCTAATTAAGAAATAACTTATTTCTCCCAAGAAGAAGACTGATAGTACATATTATATTCTTAGTCCGCTAACACACATAAGTAAGTACAGGTATTAACAAAATCTAGGATTATAATCCCTGAGTACATATTGACACAAGTGTGTACTAAAGTATTTAGAGACAAAGAGATTTGTATATTTTATGCGACGAAGAATTATGTACAAACCTGAATTTAGCATGTCGAGGGCTATTTGTATTTGATGTTGGTGGTTTTTTAGGTGACAGCGCTGTATCTTCGGCAGCATTTTCATCATCTTCAGATATAGAAGGCAGTGTTAGTGATGGATGTCCATTTCCGTCGGACTCCTGTTCCGCTTCATATCCCTCTCGTAAATTATATGTTAAATCATGCTGAATATCATTAATAAATTCCTGTTGATATTCTGGATATAGGCGTAGTGCCTCAGCTAAACCGCCCATGTGAATGCACTTCAAATCACAATATGTCAGCGCCTATTAAATATATTTAATAAAATAAGTAAGTAATATTTATTTAGTAAAATTAAATACATAATACATTAATTTTTAAAGTCGATATTACCTTAACATCGCTGCTTGATTTGACAACGACGTCAGGATTATTACTTTGGCCCGTCCCCGTTCCATTATAAGCTTGCAAATGGGTATTCATATCGCATCCCACTAAATCTCCTTTACCTGATTGATAAATGGATAATATAACTTGCCTCATAAGTAATGACTTCTATCGTTATACGATATATATATACACATGACATATATTTTTTTTTAATACAACACTGCACTAAGAAAATAAACCTATTTTTTTTTTTTTTTTTTGTGGGTGGGTTGCGGTCGGCGCGCCTCCGCACCACTTCGTCCGGGGCGACAGAGGGGCTTAAGCACGCAACTCCCGCAACCCACCCGAAAACCACCTCGCCTTCGTCATTGGGCCGACCACCGGAGCAGGTTTACTTGTCGTCAGTGGTCGGCCCGACGGAATACCCCCTACGCGGGGTACCCTCCCATCGACCGACGTCCCCCCCTCGGGGAGGACGTCAGTCTTTCCTCACGCGGTCGGCCTCTCGGCGGGTGACGGACTAATCCCCGGTCACGTCACCCGCGGCCTCGGCTAGGGCGGCATGAGGCGCAGATAGTTGCGCCTGCGCCGCCCCAGTCGCCGGCGGCGGATCTTCTCATCGAGGCTGCGCTCCACGCGCAGACGATCCGCCGCCTCCTTCTGCGAGATCACTGTCTCGCAGAAGGCTGCGACCGCGTCCCAATTCCCGACGCTGTCGACCATCGCCCTAGTAATGGCCGGCTGCGTCAGGTCTGCACCGATGATTGCGACGAGTTCACAGCGCTGCACTGCCCAAGCCGCGCAGGCCTCGAGCGTGTGGCGCGCCGTGTCCTCGTCGCAATCGCAGTGGTGGCAGGACGGTGTACTCTCCCTCCTTACGACCCTGTGCAGGTATTTGGCGAAGCTCCCGTGCCCCGTCAACACCTGCACTAGTCGGAAGGAGAGCACCCCGCGCCGCCTTTCCAACCACTGCATCAGCACCGGCCGGAAGGCCTCCACGGTTCGCACCCCGAACCGAGGCCTCTCCAGCCGGACTGCCCAACGGGCAATGACGTCTCGGCGGGCGTCGACGCGCCAGGCGGTGAGCTCCCTTAACGAGATCTCACCGCCCTCCGCTCGCACCCCCATCACCCGCCGATACAATCCGGCGAGCATCTCCGCCTCCAGGTCCCACGGGGGAGTCCCGGCCAATAGGCACGCTGCCTCCGTCGCCACCGTGCGGTATCCGTGGATGGCCCTGACCGTCATGACCCTCTGTGGTCGCCACAGAAGGGCCCTAAGGCGGACGGTCAAGGGCCCCGCCCACACCGGTGCGCCGTACAGGGCCATCGACCGGATGACCCCCGTGTACAGCCGTCGGCACGCAGCGCTCGGTCCGCCCACGTTCGGCATAAGCCACGATAGGGCGGACGCCGCGCCGACGAGCCGTGGTGCGAGCCTGCGGAAATGCTCCCGGAACCACCATCGCCCGTCGAGCACCAGGCCCAAGTACCTCATATGGGCCCGGATGCTGATGTCAACCGAGCGGACGGTGATCGAGACGCCGATGGGAGGGCTCATAAGGCGCCCATGGAACAAGAGGACCTCCGTCTTGTCCAGGGCGACCCTCAACCCCAGCGCCTCGATCCGCCTGACGACCTTTTCGGTGCCATAGGTCGCCAGGCTTACCGCCTCTTCTAGCGTCTCACCGCGGGCTGTGACGAGCGTGTCGTCGGCGTAACAAATCACGCCCAGCCCGGGCGGGAGGCTCCCCCGCAACGCCCAGTCGTAGCCGATGTTCCACAGAACTAAAACTCGAAAAAAAATTCTATACCAAACTGTCTAATCAGCGTGGTATAGTAAGGTCAACTTCCCTTTTATTGAGAATAAGGATCGATCTCAATAATAGGACATGTATAAGCTGAGATGATAATGATAATTATGATGCTGTTCACTTTTATCAGAAATATATCTTAAACATCGTGACGGAAATATATAAATTGAAACGTAATAAGATCCGTAAAAAGGCTTTATTTCTCACAAATATCACTAATAAAACAGTTAAAATTCACGTGGGTACGTACCTAAGATAGCCACAACCATGTCGTTTTGCATTACTTCCATGGAACCGTTGCATATGTAATAGACGTATGTCAGAGCATCACCTTTGTGGACAAGATACTCGCCAGGAGCGCAGAAGTTATTTCGAATGTGTAAAGATAGTAGTTTAAGACAACCTTGAGAAGCTGATTCAAATATCGGTAAAGATAAAATTTCACGGTGTAAATGCAATGATACATCTCCTCTCAATTCCTCGGGAAATTCTTTCAATGTCTAAAAGCAAATAAACAAACTTTTTTATATAATATATCGTCTGATACAAATGCATCAGTTTTTCTTTTTACTATGGGATTTAAGGCTTTGTCATCGGGTAATGTGATTCGCAGATTGATTTATAGGGTAAGATACATCTTACCTATTCTATACAAAATATTATTTTTGCCAGTAAATATCATTACTATTATTGAATTTCTTACAAATATGCTATTTTGCCAGCCTTGTGATGATAACTTACGAGAGTATAATGTATTACCACTTTTTGTCGTTCTATGAGATCGCAAATTCGACCGTAGAGTCAAATTTACGATCTCATAGAATGTCAAAAAGGTTATGGTCAGACAGATAACACAACTGTATAAGAAGAGAAATTTTAAATAATACACTTTTGCAAACCATCTAGCATCGTCACAAACTTGGAGTCGATTCAACATGTACTCTTCTACTTTACATGTGATTAGTTTAGAAGCGTAATGTAACAGCTATATATCTATGTATATATGTATTGTCTGTATGTATTAAGTATAAGATTATATAAATTTGCTTCATTTGGATAACCGAATATCAGAAATCATTGTTCACATTAAATTGCACCTGCCTAATTTATTTCTGCTCCACCCTAGGTTGACTGGTAGAAAATGCCTAAGGCATTAAGTCCGCCTTGTACCTTTTTTGTGTGGAGAAGTTTTAAATAAATAAAGGAGAAGTCTCAAGATTAAATTTTAAATAGCTGATCAATTGTCTCATTCAGTATACAGCATTAGGCTCACCGAGAGTTAATTGAAGTTAAAAATATCACGACAGAAATTTGCGACCATTAACTCCAGGTTTCTGAAATACTCGGCGAAACAATAATTTATTATTTACGGCGGGATTTTATTTAAAAGAAGTATTAATAACTACTTTGCATTATTGCCTGTTCCTTTAAGTATCGAAGTTATAAAAATCCGTCAATAAACAACTTACCATAAATGTAATTGCTGAATGTTAAACTTATTTTTATCAGAATATTGAATTTCAATAATTTTAAACGCGAAATTTTTTGTTTGTTATCGCGGTGGCATTCTCATTTCCTAATAGTATAATTTGTCAAATTTGTTAACTTTAAGATCACTGAGCTGCTTATATTAGACGTAATGTTTGGAATCTTCTACATTAATACGTGAAACAAAAACAAGAGATGAGTATGAAATTTGTCGTAATTAAATATTATTTTGCCCTTTGTAGTAATGAATTGAATGCACTATGTCACTAGGCCTTATTTATCAGAGGCAACCAAAGAAACCGGCTAAGAAGTACCAGAAGAATGCGCGCTACGTGGAACGTGTTCCACCTGCGTATATTAAATCCGAAGGATATAATATAACTTTATACTTTTTTATACTTTTAACACCTTAAAATTATTTGGTAACTATAGTTTATAACTATATCCAAATACACGTAAAATCGTTATAAAAAAATAAAGAATACATATTACCTCGTGTATATCAATGCCATGATTTAACGACCACATAGTTTGAAAATAATCTTGCATACGTTGCTTTAGTTCCTTTGGCACTTGGTTGATTGTTAGAAAATCTTTTAAATCGCGCCATTTGCTCTGATACATAGACCGCCTCGAATACATCCTTTGTATTATTGCTGTCACATTACCGAATACTACAGCATGCATCAGTGCTAAAAGAAAAATTCACATTCACAAATTTATATTAATTATATCACCATCTCAGCCTATATACGTTCCACTGTTGGGCTCAGGCCTCCTCCATAATGGAAGGGGAACCCTTCTACTATAACACGTTGGTCAGACGTGTTGGTATAGGGTTTTATTTCGAGCTTTCCTTCTCTCGCAAAGATGTTATATGAGTTTTATATCCCTTAGTCGTCTCGTACGATCACCCACGGGTAAGATAGGGGGTGGTGAATTGTATTCTTACTTCGCTACCACATATTATATAGTAATAATAATTATTATTCATGTAATAGATATCGTAAAAGATGACTAAAGACCAATGAAATTTAATGAAATAATACGCATATAACAACTACACGCCTACATCATAAGAGAAGGAAAAATCGAAACGAAATATATACTAACTTACTTTTTTCCTACTTCCTTCCTATTGTGGAGGTGGCTCGTACCCAGCAGTGGGACTTATGAGCTCAGATGAAGAACAGAAATGCTTAATACAAACGTTCATTATAATAACTACTGTTGTTTAACACGTATAAAATAAAATATCAGGTTGACCGAGCTTCGCTCGGAATATTTTTATAGAATTTATTTAGATTAATAAAAACTAAAAATTATATAAAAAAATTACAAAAAGAGAATAATAATAACATCGAGATTCGAACCGACGCTGTTTGGATGCTACAAAACTCAAAATTAAAACCGGCCGTCCCCCAACTGAGCTACCGTAACACTTGACATTTACGACGAAATTTTAATTCATATTCTTTTAAAATTTAATGTCATTTATTGTTATGCTAAAAACACCGACAAAAGAACATTTTCTATAAATAAAACCTAGCTAGATCGATTTTTTGGACCCGAATCCTCTAGTATGCCAAGTTTCAACAAAATCGTTGGAGCCGTTTCCGAAATCCTGAATATATATATATACAAGAATTGCTCGTTTAAAGATATAAGATTAAACAAAGCTTTAATTTCACTTATAATCTTTTCTTTTTCCATGGCCTACGCCTTTATCCAAAATATGAAAGCTAATTATAAAAAAACTGTATTTATTGTTAGTTTCTCAGTATGAAGTTTCAATCTTGGTAAATTGAGAATTGCGTGAAGAAATCGTAAAAAAAATTGCGGAGAAATTCGATAACCTGCTTAGCATTGGAAACAAGAACCTAAAAATCTCAGTTACATACGCCATTTGATCAATAAATTAGTATGCTAAACAAAGTAAATAAAAAACGTATTTCTCAGAATCGATATAGCAAAAACTTAATTTATAAATAAAAAATGTTTAGATATCATACCTCCAATCAGCATAGTTATAATGCTAAAGATTTTTTCTGGGAGGGTGTTGGCGGATACGTTGCCGAAGCCAACACTAGTCAATGACGAGCAGGTGAAGTAAAGTGCGGTAACATAACTTTCACTGTGTGATATGTTTGGTATCGGTACTTTCATTTTCTCTGCTAAGTTGTTTATCCATCCTAAAATCAATAAATATTTACAAGCTACGGTATCACAGAATCATGTATATAAAAAAGTATACTGGTAAATATTTTATTTATAACCATAATTTGAAGATTTCAAAAGCGAATTTCTGGATACCAAGAATGAATAAAATTTCCTTATATCAATTTAAGTATTACGGCGTAACAACAAAATTAAATTTCTAATACTATTCAATGCTTTATCAGAAATGGTATTATAGCGATAATAATATAATACTATTAAATATATCTTTATTAAATTATTATTAACTGTGTTTTCAATATTGTTTGATACAATTTAATAAATATAAAACAAAAACTATGAAACAAGTTGGTATGTTAGAGCTGTGATCGATATTCAAACTTTGTTACTTAATTAGTTGACTTCAAAAAAGGTAGATTCTACGTTCCACTATTAGGATGTATATTTTTTTATTAAATGTCGTATTACCTAAGTCCCAGGCTTCATCTTTATGGATTTCCATTTCTTTATCAGCTATAATGAACCAAATACAGGCTAACCAGTGAGCGAGTAACGTGAAGGAGAGCATTAATAGAGTCAATATCAAAGCTGAGTACTGTGAGTATCGATCCATTTTCTGCAGCAGCCGAGCAAGTCGTAACAGCCTCGTTAATTTCACTAAATGCACATTACCATGCGCTGATTCCTGTATAAATATAGCTTATTATTTATTCCAGCTAGGAAACTTGATGAGATATAAATCGTAATATACATAATGGCGTAAACAAACAATAATTTTTTAATGTTTAAATTTGTCATAAAAATTTATTTAATAACGTCATTTCGGTAAATGGAAGGCTTTACATACCGCTCCGCTATATACATCAGATGCGTAAAGTAGGTCAAATGGTAATGCAGCCAGGAGATCCACTACAAACCAACTCCGTATATAATTAAGGGCAATTGCTTTAGAATCCGAGACGACTTCTCCTTTTTTACTAACGAATGTCGTACGAAAATTAAGCACTATATCTGAAAAACGTATATAATAATAAAAATATATTAAAAATAGGATAAAAATAATTAAAATATAATATATTACCGATAATGAACAGCGCTTCTACAACAACATCACTTGTTACGCTTATTCTAGGATGTCCTTGGTCTACGAAGCTGGCATTGTAAGGGACGACTACTGCTACGTAGAATGTAGCTATAAGTATGAGCCAGTCCCAACACGTTTTAAATAATCCATAATGAGCTATTATAAACCTGGACCGTTTTAATGCCGACGTCTTATATTCGGGCAGAGGTGGATCTGACGAGTGTAACAAATTCTGAAAATATATTTTAAAATCCATTAAGCTTATTTAATTTAAATCTAAATTAAAATATTATCACTGATATAATTTCTTCGCGTGTTTAACCTTCTCATTTAATAAGACTTTTTTCGAATTTGATTATTAGCAAAATTACCTTACTAACATTGTTGAGTTTTAATTTGGTCTTCATTCTGTCTGGTTTGTAATGTCCTGAAAGCTGATATAGTACCGCTCTAGAACGACGTCTGCCCATGTTCGCGGGCGACGGTGCTTCAGGATCAAGATTGCCATTCGGGTCTGGAAGTAGGCAACTAGATTCAGCGCGGAACCGGGCGCCCAAGAGTGCCGCTGCGGGTACAAATGGGGATAACGCTAGAGTGACCACGCCAGCTGAAGGCCGCACCGCGGCTCCTGCATGCACAAACCACCCTGTTATACACCTGGCCACTGGCTACATACCAGCTACAAAAAACTACTTATTGTAAATAGGAACAGGCCCCACTTCAAATTTTCTCATAATATATATAAGTTAAACATATATCTCGTGCTACAACAACTTAAAAAAATATTTAAAAAAATGTAAATTAATATCACATAGAATCAAAATTATTCCATCCTTCATATTATAAGAAAATATTGTAAGTAGGTAATAGCAATACTCCGATATCATGAAAATTCAAACTATCCAGATTTGTCACCATATTTTAGAAGACTTACTATTTATGTCAATAATAAAAAATCTTAAAGCGTAGGTACGTTAATATTATTAACGTTTCTTTATGGGATTTTGGTGAATTTACATGAATCCATAATAAGTGCATAATGTCGCCAGAAATAAGGAAATCAATAAGCAAATATGAAGCTTAAACAAGGCGACGTTTAAGAAATATATAAAATTTGATTAAAAAGTGGGCAAATATGTTTAAAACGTTTACACGTAAAATATTTTAACATATGACATAAATATTAAATTAATATCTATAAGCTAAAGCCTACGAAACTTGAAACAAATAAATAAGGTGGGTGGACCATGGAAGGCCATGCTCCTTTGAAGGCCAACTGTAAAAAAGTCATAGTTATTGTCATGTGATGACAAATTCCTTCCACTCATATTAAGATCCATTATAGTCCATAAAATATAGCTTGATCTCTGTGACAGTTGTCCCTAGTGCTGTTACGCTTACGATGAAGTCCGGTGTTTTTATCGATAAAACTCTTTATTTTTATAATTGTGATTTTTTATTATAATGAAAATACAATTAATGAAAATCTTTTTAAATTAATTCAAACAAAAATTGTTTTTGACTGTTTTAATTATTCGAAAGGAGTACAATCAAGGTCAACATCACTATTGTCACCATCACTGGAGCGTTCTTGCTAGAACATTCATAATTTTTTGCCAAAATATGGACAGTCGTTCGATCAATCGATCAATTGAGACTGTTTTATGAATAAACATGCTTAGTTTATTGACAATAATGCGTACATATTATTATCGTTTACTCTGAGACAAAAGGTAGCTTTTTAATGTTTAATTACTTCAATTTATGTATTTTATAATGTAACTGTCTATTGTAATTGTAAAAAATATGTTGAATGTTTTATATAGGTACTGTATTATTGTATTTATTTCTTTTACGAATAAATTAATAAAGATCGGTTATCGATTTACGTATATCGACTGTCCCATCTCTTTTTTATTTTCAGCCCAGTATGATCTTGTACGTGCGTAAGCGTCAATTTTCTATAAAATGTTTACTAGATGTTTCAGTACTTACGAGGTACATTTTAGGCATGAATATTAATATTTTTATATTTATAATATATTGCACTTCAGTTGCGATAAAACTGGCACGAAAAGAATAAAAATATATGTGATACAAAATAAAATTGTAAACATGTCGCTCGTTCATACTTACTTCGTTAGTTTCGTTGACATCTGTCACAGAGATCAAGCTATATTTTATGGACTATAATCAATCACATAGATTCGGCGGCGAGTCACTCGCGTCGCTATTTTGTTGCTAGGGTCCCTCTCTTTGTAGACTTTATTTTTATGTAAATATCCCATTATTATCATATTTTTGTAAATTGTGAATTGTCATGTAAGACTTTGTTATGACCCTAAAGAAGAAAATAATAATTTTGCTTCGATTGGAGCTAACATTTTTCTATGAAAGCCGGTGGTTCCTTGTAAGGCCAATCAAAAATTTAACGGATGGCCTTGCTAGGAGACATAGAACAACAAAACAGCAAAATATTGAAAATAGATATGAGGGAAAGTGCAGAAGGCAAGAAAAGGAATGGCGCATGTCGCGAGTGTGGAATCGAAGACATGAGGCAACCAAGGCAAGCAGATGTAGCCAAGATCAAAAGTGGTATCACGAGGAGTGTATTAATCTCACTAAAATATCTCATATTTCTATGCTCAGATTGTGATTAAATATCCAAAACTATTATTCTTTTTAGTTTATAAGTTTGTTTCAAAACTTAAATTATTATTTTCTTATATTTCATAATATAATCGTAGGAATGCTTGATTTTAAATATTCCTGACTACAAGACTGGCAAGTGTCATTATAAGTTCGTAATAATTAGAGAAATTAGTTGTTAGCTAGTAGTCAATATCTATTATTTTATTAAATATAAAAAAGTATGTCACAATATCACATAATTATCAGTTTGGCCTTCTTAGGAACATTTTGGCCTTACAGAGAACGGACCCCTAAGAAGGTCATTATGGGTAATTTCTTTTTTTTTATAATTTCGTTCTAAAGCGCATTGGCAACTTAATTTTTATCGATATAATACTCCTTGCTATAAATTTTAAATAATTTCTATTAATATATTCTTAGTTATACGATGTTGTTCATGCAATGTTCGGTGATTTTTTAAAGAAGATTATTATATGTTAAGCATTTATTGTTTCGTTTAAATGAAAGAGCTTTTTATATAGTTTTAGTAAAAGCAAATACTTTGATTATTACAACTTTAGTTTTAAGTTAAACGACTGATTTATAATATTGGCCTTGTATGGAGCCCTGTTCCTTGCAAGGCTGTTTGGAAGATTGATTAAAAGTGTCAATTTAATGAATAATAATTACATCTAGAATAAAATAAAGTAATTTATATGTTACACAATAAAACGAAGTGTTAATTAATAATTTGTTTGTTTAATTTATTCAGTAAATGAACGAATAAAAACTGTTTATTCGTTAGAGTGGCCATCCATACTCCGCCCACCTTATAATAAGATTAAATAAATAACAGTTTGAAAATTATTTTAAAAAGCTGAATGTTAATAACATATATTGTTTCAAATTTTGACGTATTTCAACATCTCAAATGGCAACATTAATATAAAAAAGTTTGACACTTAAATATTCGTATGGTGCGTTCATTTGAGTTGTTTTTATTAATGTTTTTCAGTAACTAATATATAGACTGGATATTATTAAAATACATAAATAATTACATTATACACATTACATTAATTCATAAATTCAAGAACTGAAAATAAATCTCTGCTAATTACTACTAACAAACGTTTCTAATTATGCAATACACTGCAAACATCAATAGCTTACAGACTATTTCACATTTCAGATTCTTAAAACTACATAGTGTTGTACAATACTAACATCGCGAATTGATATTAATCAAACTAGCAGGGTGGAGTGTACATATACATGAATGTACTGTATTATTTTAATTGCATGCACTAACTACTGTCTTCTAAAACATTGAATACTAATAAAATAAATAGCTATCTTTATGTAAAAATTTGAGAATAAATAATAAATTGAAGAGAAGAGAGTGTTTTTGAAGTGAAAACTTTGGGGGAGTAAATTTATATAAGTCGTCATGGACATGGCTACGTGACGTGTCAACACAATATCAGTAGCTATGTCTATGTGACTATATCTGTGCCGGTAGATGTCAAAAATAGATAAATATATAAGGTTATAATTTACAAATCTTAGTTTAAGAGAAAACGAATAATTTAAATATTTGAAACTAACAACTGTTTATTTAAAGTTTTAAGTTTTCACTTTTGTCGGCAGTCCTCGCGAGTGCTTTGTGTTCTTTTTTCATTCACTATGAGACAATAAAGTTGCAATTATGTTTAAATTTTCAGATTTTTGTAAGTTTCTTGTTAATTTTTTTTATGTTTGTCTAGGTAAATTATTAATTTTAATTTGAGACTCAAAGGACCCAAATTACAATAACCTGCCTGGAAGCTTGCAACCGATGGCTGCGTATCAGTAATCAAGGAGGGTTTATAATATGGATTAAGTATGGGTTTATGAATTGCTCAACACGGTGGAGTTATAGAGATGGATTTTTGTACATTTTTTTCTGAAAGCGACACATACTCACTGCCAAGTACGTCAGAAAGAGGACGTACAGGAGAAAAATTGCTACTTTAGTTATGTAAGTTATTGACGGTCTATATTATAAAATAAATCTAAAATAAAAAAGAGCTCACGAGAGGCTTACAGCAGCTAGATGACCAATATCTAGGTAGGGCAGGGAAGACGAGTGTCGTATATCTTCGTTGGCAGATCTGGAGCTAGATTGGAAGTTTCTAAGGGACGTATATTTCTCAAAGTATACACCAAAATTTTAAATTTAAGCATTGTTGTTTGCGCAGGATCTTGTCATCATCACCTTCCAGTTCATACAGATATTGGCCTGGAGCAAACTCATGGAGCTGATCGACGTACTGTCCAAATGGTTCTCTGACTAGGCGGGCTGAAAATATAGATGCACCTATCGATGCCGAAAAGAATTGGAGCCTTCAGATTAATGTACTGCTGCACGGTGCAGGGAGATTATGGAATAGAAACCTCGCTGCTCGTGTCCTCCAGGATACATCATATATGTAAGATAATGCAAGAGCATTAGTAGCAGAGTAATAGTAAGAACTATTACTGCACTGTTTAAGTAGTCTTAGTATGAAATAACCTTATTTATGCCCAGCAACTGCATTGTCCCATACATGCACAAGATATATATACATACCATACATACAAGAAAGATCATAAAATTTAAAAAAAAAATAGGTATGTAGTGAATGTAGTGAGGTCTGCTCCCAAAATATTCCTAATAAGCAAACCGGCGATATTTTATGCTACGTAATAACTATATCATAAATATTTTAAATATGTAAAATCGTTAGTTACCTCAATTTACTTAACGTTTTAAATATGTAAGTACATGTTCAAACGTGTTTAAATTATTCAACAAAAAGCTTATACTTTAGTACTAGCAGTTTTTTCATTTCAACATTCCATGCTATTTGAAATTATCACATTTCTAGAATTATCGATGTATAATTGTATTTAATCTTAAATATGAAAAATATTTTTCCTCTAAACTCCATTAATTTCCTTCAAATTAATGAAAACCACTTGCTATTGGCAATTATTAAATATAAACTGCGTGCACATTCTATGTTAAAAGTGTTCAAAATACTCGTTATAATGCAGGGTACAAGAGGTCATGACAAGAATGATATTATAATAATTTCAAAAATAATTAAAATATGAACCTCTTTCCTTTGCTTTACTTCTAAACTCAATAGATGTCGTCACTTCGCAAACTTAATATGTATTAGAATATTAGAATGAGTCACCCTTAACTTAAAACGTGTTTGATTATATGGTCAATTCATAGATATGATAATACCGCTATGTAGTGTTTACACAAAAGATCTATATCTACATATCTACTCAGACTTATTGCCTGTCTAGCTACAGACTAATTCATCTATACAGCAGGTATGATATAAACAGTCGTAAAGGAACTTTACCGTGCTGTGATGCTCGCAACTCGATAGGATACTGGGAGCACAATCTAATGCTATCAACCTTAAAGATTGCACTAGAACAACGTGCTCAGTGTGGTTAATAAATGCAACACCATAAATATCTTGGCAAACGTTATTTTTATTATACTATATTTGGAATAATCGAAACGAGGTCACTATTTAAGAAGTACTTATAATCATTTTAGCTTGAGTTTTCTTAAAAAGTTTCAAGTATCATTTTAACAAAGACTTACCGCTGTCGAAGTTCTCATTAGTGTTCATGGCGGCCATCTTGGTGTTGGTGATATCCTTGAACGAGGCGAGGAATAAAACCACTTCTCGTTTCTCATTTTTAATTGGAACAATGTCGAGTAAACACCAAAAGGGAGACCCTGTAAAATTTTATGATATGTAAATATATTCATTTTCATAAGTGCCATTAACATTTTCATATCTAATATTGGGTCGGGGTTATTAGCTTACATATATATATATATATATATATATATATATATATATATATATATATATATATATATATATATATATATATATATATATATATATATATATATATATATATATATATATATATATATATATGTAAGCTAATAACCCCGATATAAATGTATGTATATATATATGCGTATATCGACAAGTGGATATGCGTACGTGTGGATGATGTATATTAGATTTCTGTAAGAACATAAATGTGAAAAAGGCAGCCTGTTCAAGATTATGGTAATTATGGTGTAGTTGTCGATTTCACTAACAAAAGGCTTGAGATAAAAAGGGCTGCTGAGTTCTGCAGATTATCCTGAAATATTATTATTAGAAAACCTATAATATTTTCAGGTAAATTTAAAACCAATTATCTTGTTTTTCTTTTACTACAAAAGTGTTTGCTTACGATAAAAATATCAAATTATTTATATAAAGTAAATAAGTCATGATCTATTGGACCATTCGCCTTGACTAGCTTTCAGATGCTACTTTTGTATTTAGCTAATTAACTTATATTCTTTATGTTATTTGCAAGTTACTGTTTTTTATATTGTACGTTTCATTTCTTCCAAATATTTGATTTTCAGTTAAAGGAAATACTAAGGGAGAGCCTATAACCTTCAATTAGGCAATTATCCAAAATTTGAACTTACTATAGCATATTTTCTCTGGAAATATTCGTCGATCGATGAAATCGACAGAAAACTCCAAACAAAACTTTTGCCGAACTAGATTTCGAACCTCCATAATTATGTTACGAGATTAACCAGTTAGTATAGCCAATTATACTTTCAGAATTTAATTAATAAAGCAAGGTCTACATGTAGTTACATTTTCTCACTTGCCTAGTAGTCGTTACATTGCTCTCTGTTATTCGAATATTCTTGCCTTTAATATAAAAGGTGCCTTTGTTTAAATCTTTTTTATAGAATAATAATAATTTAATAAAGTAGATCGTCAGTGAGTCATGGCACTGACCATCTACTATAAAAAACATTCTTCTTCTTCTTCACAGCTCATATACGTTCCACTGCTGGACTCGAGCTTTCTCCACAATGGAAGGCAATTGACCTACTATATCTCGCTGGTTAGATATGTTGCTATAGGATTTTATTTCGAGTTTGACTTTTCTTGTAGTGATGTTTTCTGCATATCAGATCCCTTGTTCATCTTTTACGATACCCACGCGCAAGAGAATAGGTAGCAAATTAAATATCAAGTAAATTAAAGTAGTAAAATAAATTCTTACTCCGCTACTATACGGCAACACCAAATCCAACAAAAATATAATTTATTTAAATCTATTCTATATCTACACTTCTACACTAATTTATAAAGCGGAAGAGTTTGTTTGTTTGAACGCGTTAATCTCATGAACTAATCGTCTGATTTGAAAAATTCTTTCAGTGTTAGATAGCCCATTTATCGAGGAAGGCTATAAGCTATATATCATCACGTTAAGACCAACAGGAGCGGAGCAATAATGAAAAATGTTTCAGAATGGTTTTTTTTTTCTTTTTGAGAGCTCCCGCTACGTGTACTACATAAACGGTTAGGTTTCGCAAAAATCATGTGTGATAGAATTATATTATTTAAAAATATTTTCACCTTCTACGTAAACCAAGTCGCGAGTTAAAGTTAATATTAGCCCAAAGTAACTGTTCCACGCGGACGAAGTCGCGGCCATAAGCTAGTATTAAATAAAATGATATATCGTAAAATATATAAGTATCATACCAGATTTTTTATAAAATATAAGTTCGAGCTTAAGTTCATGTTTAGACTCCAATGCAGCATCAATCTGGTGCCGATGTTCATCCATTGTGTCAGCTCCATGTAGAAATTTGCATGCACATCCTTTTTGCATAATGTGTGCTCGCGTCCACCCTGTCAGCTCACAGAAGCCGTCGGAACAGTAGACGATTGGATAAGCCGGCACTTGAGCGTTACCCAGCACGAAGTTACTGTCTGTTAACAACGCATAAAGAATCTTCAATAAAATTGATTATTTCATTATCCTACAGTATCGTATCAGGTCTACGTCTACTATTAAACATAGGCCTTATTTATAAAGGGCGGACAATGCCATACTTAGTTAGCAAAGGGTTGGCGAGCGCAGTTGGTGACATAAGTCTCTAGGAAAGTGCTGCTGACCATTCTCCTGGTGAACTGAAAATAGACTGAGTGTCTATTATGGAAAATTAAGGAGTACATATTGTAGTATTCTTAATCCGCCCCTACACGGAGAATAAGATTTGTTAAGCAAATCGAATCAAAAATTATAAATCGGCAGCCGTTGGTTATAACATAACTGTAAAATATTTAATTTTTTTATTAGTTAATCCAATAAGATCGAGGGTAATGGAAAATGTGCTCAGTTTTATCTGCAACGAAGTTATTACTAAAAACTAAAACAGGCATTAAATTTTCAAATATGTACCACTGAATATTCAGTGCATGTGATAATTTTGTAAATAACGTAACATACAAAAATATTGTAGTGTTAAAAAAAGACAATCGCATTGAAATATCACAGTCTGCATCCGTTTTGTTTATACAAACAATATGTTTTCTTTGTACGTTACAAAGCGTCTTAAAATTATTTAATACGTTTATTATTATAACCTCTTAATTTTATCAAATATTAAGGAAGAAAAAGGCAGGATCCATTAAAATATTATATTATGGCTGCACTTGAGAAACCAATATTCTTTTTTATTTTTCAGATACTTCTTTACGATGTTGTCGTATCTATTTTGATAATCACTTCTTATTTAATAAATCAGACCATGTTCAAAACTAATCTAATTAGAATTGGCCAGAGTGAAATAAATTTTTCATCTCCTTCCAAGACGTTTACGAGGAAAAACAAAATGTAAATCTGGAAAACGGTACATGAAATTGCTTTATATTTTTCACATAAATACGATGCCGATAGCTTTCTTAAATGCTTTTGGTATTTTAGTGAGGCATAAGTTGTCAACAATCTGCTGTGTGGTAGCGGCTTCGAATACTACCAACCCTTGCTTTGCTCGTGGGTGTCGTAAAAGACGACTAAGAGCCCTAGATTGACCCGGACCAACTCCATCTGGTACCATTTGGGTCAACGATTACATTCCCAAGGAGGGTTGACGTCAGGCAGGCGACCAGTCATAAAAGTCATTGCTTTTTGCAATATGTCAAAACTGCAACTTTTTGCAATATGTCAAAACATATTGCGTCGACCCCAAGTAATTGGGATAAGAGCAAGATGATGATGATAAGTTGTCAACAATATTTAATATTACATAAACTTTCACTGAATTGAGTTGCTGTTACTCGACTAACATTTTCCAGCGTCGTACTCAATTAATCCTAGACAAAGTTTCTATTGGCTTATTATGTTCGTTAAATTTTGACACATAAACAATGCTCCTTTTAACGTAATAATATTGTAGATTAAGATATATACATATATTACTTAAAAACGAAAAGATTTTAGTCAATATAATAATTAGAATGTTTCCATTCTTTATTATTTCTAATAATTTAATTAAATCGTCTGATGCTGCGGTTTTCACAGGTTCTTCCAAGGAAAGATACCCGGTCATTTAAAAAGCTTACATGAGGATATGGATCCAACACGCAGAGACCTTTGGCGAAATGTAATCTAAAAATGGGATGGGACGTCTACCGATGACACTACACCTGCACATAACAGTCGTGGACTGACAACGGCAGGTGTAAAACTATAGCGTGATGATGGTATCTCATATCTGATGGTGGACTGGTTTAATAGAATTAAATTGATTTCTAATCTGTTGTCTGCCTTCCATTCCTTGCATTTTATTGAACGGTAGCAGACGGTGACTCGTTAAATCACTGAATGGCTCGTCTGAACGGTCGTCACAGACACACAGGCTAGGGGTGTAGAGCGATGTGGCGCCGGTTTTACCATCACAAGTCCCTGACGAACGGAGATCCGCAGTGGTTTCGCCGTAGTTATGCCCTTGAAAATGACACTTACACCCCCGATCATATATGGTATGGCTCTAGCGAACCCTTTCTAACTATCCGTTTAAGGCAAGCTAGAGTTCAGACTCTTGCGAGCACTGTTCGGTTTCCACTCCAGCCAGCCAATAAAGGCGAGTTGGATACGAGGCATAGAGCGACTCTCTAGGGCATTAAGGTGCGCAGTGTCGCCACTCACATTCAGCACGCCACAAGCTGCTCTGCGGTTTATTGAGTTTCATATAAATCTTGTGATACATTTTTTCTTTTATGTCAAAAGAACTTAGAGAGTCATATAATGATACTCCAAAGTTAGCGTTAATCTCATAATGAGATAACAACAGTCTAAAAGGCAACTATATAACTATATTTATTATTAGTATTAACTTAAATATTAATAGAAATTAACTAATAATGTGACGGAGTAAGAATAAAATTCACCACTCCCTTTCTTGCCCGTACCTGCTGTAAGAGAACCAGGATATATAATATGCAATTAACGTCACTGAAAAAAAATGAAAGCTTGAAATCCTATATCAACCTATGGAGGTAGCTCGAGCCCTGCGGCCCACTGATGATAATAATGATGAGCTGTGATGATAATAATGATGATGTGGAAGTAGTTGTGTAAAACTCCTTAATAATATTATAAATGCGAAAGTAAGTTTGTTTGCATAATGATATCTGATGTTTACGCGAGCACTACACATTGTAAATAAAACTACTTTTACGGATTATATCGCGTTTGTATTTGATTTATGATTGCCCGACGTTTCGAACACTTTGCAGCATTCATGGTCACGGGCGGACTAAGGTGTCTCACGTCCAAAAAGTAATCGTTATTACAGACATTTATAATTATCTACCCGATACAGAAAATTAGTTATAAATTTATTAAATTTTGACCCACATTTTAGTATAAATTTATTGCTAGTGTAAGAAGAAAATGATTCTATATGAAAAAATTATATTGTTTATGGTTAGTAATTATTAATTATTAAATTTGTAGTAATTATTGTTACAATTTGTTGATTTAAAACTAACAAAACTAATATACTACTCCGGATCGGAACGCGGCCACACTGAGAAAGATCCGGCAAGAAAACTCAGGGGACATGATGCTGAATTAGTATTGATTTTTAACTTTAGATGCGGCTTACTTTGTCTTACTAAAAGATTTTTGATTTATAAAATTATCTTTAACTATTATTATTGCGGGTGAAATCTTAAACCTTAGTCCGCCCGTGACCATGAATGCTGCAAAGTGTTCGAAACGTCGGGCAATCATAAATCAAATACAAACGCGATATAATCCGTGAAAGTAGTTTTATTTACAATAAGTTTGTTTGCTTGTACCGCTTTCACACTTAAACCACCAAACCGATTTCAAAGATTCTTTCACTAAAGGAAAGCTATAAAATCAGGGAGTAATATAGGCTTATCCCGGTATTCCCACGGGAACAGGAACTACGCGGGTAAGGTGTTTGAAACTGAAGCGAAGCGAGGGCGGGTTGCTAGTTATTATATAAAATCTTTAAAGAAATTGCTGCACAAATTTCATATTTTTAGAACTAAGAGTAAGATAAAAGATTCTGGTTATTTGATACCAAATTTATGATAGGATATATACATATCCTTTAACCTGACTGTTAGATTTTCCACTATCCTGTTTTGATTAGTATACAAAGAGAGACCCCAGTGTTGTTTCTTTTGAAGTACCAAAACGCTCAGGTTTAATTACGGGTAAATAATCTTCCATCCATAGATTATATTATCTACACCAAGACTCCTCAAACTGGCTTATGATCCGTCGATTAGATACAGCCGCCGGTATTAAAATTTAAATAAGGCAGTTACGAATTAATAACGATTATTTGTTTAGTTATACTTTTTGATACCAGCTAATTCTTAAATGAAAGATACCATTTTTTGAAGTGAAATCTTTTTTAGCCGCGTTAGGCCCTATTTGGTAGGAGAAAATCTTATAGATTCGCGTCACTGACATATTTGTAGTGGTATATCTGTAGCTATATAGCTCATGTATAGTGCTGTGTATATCCTATAAGTGAAATTAAATGGATTTAGTGAAAAGTTCCATGTATATATACTGTGCATTATTCAAATAGTGTTTTTATTTGATTGTTTTAATAAATTTTTAATGTTTACGGTACTTACATGTGATGATACAGTTTCAAGATTCATTGATTTGTTTGTTATTCTTATGTATTTTTTAACTAAAAGCTTCCGAATTATTTTGTCGGCAGTCCTCGTGACTGCTATTTTTCTTCTTAATTTATATTCTCAAAGATTCTAGAGATCTATGATTTAGCTAAAGCATGTGTTTATTATTATAAATATCAGCAGCATTAGGTATTGTGATTCATTTTAGACACGTTTTGTGACATTTATTGAAGAGTCGTATAACAAACAACTACCTAGTTTCTGTGTGGTGATGGAGTAAGAATACAATTCACCAACCCCTGTCTTGCCCGAGGGTATCGTAAAAAATGACTAAGGGATATAATATGCATAGAACATGTGTGCAAGAAAAGGAAAACTCGTAATAAAACTATTTGCCAACTAATTAATAGTTTAATTTTTCTCCCATTGTGAAGGAGGCTCGAATCCAGCAGTGGGACGCACATGAGCTGAGAAGACGATGATGCTCACCCTAGACTAGGTTACATGTTATTAGAGAGGCTACAGATAACTACAATGTATTGAGGAACTGGCAAGATCCATCCGCTATCTACTAAAAATACTAACAAAACTAGGGTGGCTTTTCAAACAACCAGCCTAGGCCTTGAATTGTGAAAATATTAATTTAAAAAAAAATTAAAAACAGGCTTTTATTTAAATGCTCTATGATATGCTCTATGATATGCTCTATGATATGCTCTATGATATGCTCTATGATATGCTCTATGATATGCTCTAAAACGAAAAAAAAGTGCTTGTCAAGACTATTCAAACGAACCTAAACTCGACGGTGTTATCTTGTTTAGTTTAGGAGTTCCTATGGCCACATTCCGACGCCATCTTGAGACTAGCATCATGGTACCATATTATTGCTATATTAAGCTAACGACAGGAAGAGGTTCAAATTAAACTCGCAAGATTTGTTCCATACTAACAGGGTAAGTTAAATAAAAGCTTTTAAAAGACGTTTGTTGCAAATTTTACATTGTTTAAATTTAATTTTCACCATCCCAACGTACGTAAATACTTTTTAACAATCATTGTGACGATGAGACCATAGTATCCGTCAAGACGATTTGGTATTCAAGACATTATCATTACTATAGAGTATTTTCCGTGTGATGACGAAATAAAAATTCACCACTCCCTATCTTATCCATGGATGTCGTAAAAGACGACTAAGGGATATGATACACATATAACATCTATGCAAGAAAAGGAAAACTCGAAATAAAACTCAATACCAACTTGTCTGACCAGTATAGGTCAATGCCCTCCTATTGTCGAGGAGGTTCGAGCCCTACAGTGGAACGTATATGAGCGGAAATGATCTACCCACAGAGTAAATTATCATTTTTGGCCCATATTTTTGACTCAATATTAATGACTAGAAGAATGAAAATTATTTTATATATAATTGATATTGTTTTAGTCATCTGTGTGGTAGCAGCTTCGAATACTACCAACCCTTGCTTTGCTCGTGGGTGTCGTAAAAGACGACTAAGAGCCCTAGATTGACCCGGACCAACTCCATCTGGTACCATTTGGGTCAACGATTAAATTCCCAAGGAGGGTTGACGTCAGGCAGGCGGCCGGTCATAAAAGTCATTGCCGAAACTTTTTGCAATATGTCAAAACAGATGACATATTGCGTCGACCCCAAGTAATTGGGATAAGAGCAAGATGATGATGATTGTTTTAGTCATCTATTATTAAAATGCCATCATTTCATCCATTAAACTATCCATGTCCACACTATGTAACAATAGACAACTGACGAAATATTAAAATAAAATATTATTGTGAGTCAGATTCACAAAATAATTAGTCACAGGGTAATGCAATATTCAGTAGTGTGTTTAGTCTCAATTTTAATTTGGTTATAGTAAGAATCCATTTGGATGATAATGCCCAGGTACTTGAGCTGGCAACTTACGCATGGCTTTTGGAAGAGGATGTAAGACTATTATACGGATACATAATGTGAACAATCATCCCTTAAAGCGATTCTTTCGTGTCGAAGCAATAACAGCAATATTATGCCGATTAACTGCAAAAAATATCGCACAATTAATAATAATAATTAATACTATGCTACCCCTGATGTAGAGCGGTAATGTGTAAATGTATAACAGTAACAAAGAGGCAATTTATCCTTATCTTACCTTTGTCCCTATCTATATATGATTGTCTCAACTTTTTGTAATTACACTGTATTAGGAATTTTCAACTTGACCTATTTACATTCGAGGGATGGAGATGAGTAAACGATGCCGTGTTCTTACAAACAGACCTTGGGACCTTGTTTTATTTAATAATGTATAGCAAATAATTTGATACCGTAGAATACTTTTTACCCGACTACGGAGGGTTATGATTTTGACAGGCTATGTAATATGTATGTATGTTCATCGGTTCCCTCATAGCTCCTTAACTACTTATTAGAACCGGACAAATGAGACATCGTTAGAAGCGTCTTGATTATCCGCTGGTTATAGGCATCTGATGTTTCACTGAATTTCATACAACGCCCTCTAGAGGTCTTAAAGTACTGTGTTAAAACATAAATTTGAGACAAACATGTCGTGTTTCATATCATTGGAAAGGAGGTTACTTGTATATTTCAAAAATATATATATTATTAGCATTTGCTCGCGACTTTTTCCGTATTTATGCGATAACTCGTTTTATATCGTAGTTGGTTTTAGTTTTTATTTTTATCTTGTAAATATATTGAACTGTCATATGAGTGTCTATGTGGTGACGGATTAAGAATACAATGGTCACCACTTCTTATCTCCTATGGGTGATCGTAAAAGATGATTAAGGAACGCGCGCGGATAACATCACTGCAACTAAAGTAAAACTTAAAATATGCCAAATTTGACCAGCGTGGTATGATAATTTCTACCACACTAGAGGAAGCTAGGGCCCACAAGTGACGTATATGAGTTGAGATGTTTAAATGATAATAATGCCATAATAATCTCATATGTTTATCATGAAATAAACGCATCATAAAATAATTTATGCTATCGAACTGTTCGTGTGGTAACGGAATAAAAATACAGCTCACCAATCCCTATCTTGCTAGTGGATGTCGTAAAAGACGAATAATACGCATATAACATTTATGCAAGAGAAGAAAAACTCGAAACGAAACCCTATACCAACCTGTCTGACCAGCATGGTATATTAAGGTCAATTTCCCTCCTATTGTGGAGGAGGCTCGAGCCCAACGCAATGAGGGCTGAAATGATGATGATGATGATGAATCTCATATCATATTTCTTCTGAATAGCTAATTTAGCTACTAATATAAATTCAAATCATTTAGATATTAGTCATAAAGTTAGTCGTGTAGAAACTATGCTCTAAAGTTTAATTATTATACAAAACTCAAATACCCGGACGAACTGGGAAGTCTAAATTTATGGGACTAACTATGAAGTTTGGAGTAATTAACATGTTATCGGCATTATATTATTGAAGTGATTATACGTTCTAAATTGTTATATACATATGTAGAATTCTAAAGCTCAGTAATTTAGATAATAGGGTCGTGTCATTGTTTAATACAATTCTACCTGAAAAGTTAGAGTATTAGACCGAATCAATGTGTGCACACATAACATTGCCCGATAAATGACGCACGTCCTTCATAAAGACGAGTTCGACTGAGATATTGCTTGTCATGCGGTAGCTCAAGTGAGTACAATTGGTAGGACGATTATAACGGATCTGCAATAGGTGTAGGTTCGAGTTCCACGTTTAACAATCATAGAATCATTTATCACTCTTAAATAAGTTTTTATATTGAAAAAGATTTTTGTGTAAATTGCTCTATTTTGTTGCCGTAATATACAAAAACATTGCGACGCTTCATTACGCAAAGAATTATCTCAAAACCTTTGTTATTCAAATTAATTTAACAGCATCGCTATATTGATCCCATTGCACTACTACTGACTAAAATATTAAGCCAAAGATATAACCGTATATATTTTGAAGAAACTAAGATTGTGTGCAGTGATTTTTATTAACTATATTGCATATAATCAAAATAATTCGCGCGGTTATTTTTTTGTTTTTGGGGGTTGTGTTGCGGTCGGCGCACTCCTCGCACCACTCTGTCCGGGGCGACAGAGGGGCGTAAGCACGCACTCCCGCAACCCACCCGCGATGCACGTCGCCTTCGTCGTTGGGCCGACCACCGGAGCAGGGTGACTAGACGTCAGTGGTCGGCCCAAATAATTCGCGCGGTGACGGAGTACGAATAAAATTCACCACCTTCTCTCTTGCACTTGGGTATCATAAAAAGCGACTAAAGGATAAAATATGCAAATAAATCAATGGAATATTAATCGAACGAAATAATAACATAAAATGTCACCAGCTTTTACTTTCTTGAGAGTCGTAAAAATTGGTTAAGAGAGAACAACAAGAATAGCATTAGTGCTCTGATTCTAAAACTCATTACACGTACTGATTTTGCCAGGTCGCCTGCAGATCGTAGCAATTATGGGATTATCGACTCTTCGTGGTATATCGAACAGTGAACGTTGATAAGCTGATGGGTGGATGAAGCGCAATAATGTAATCATGGGTGTCGTAAAAGACGGCTAAGGGATTATTGTAGATAACATCTATGCAAAATAAAGAGAACTCGAAATAAAACTCTATATTGACCCGTCTGAACAACAATAGTAGGTCAATATATACATATACAATATAACTTCTAGTATTTTCACGGGAGAAGAAAGTACCATAACTGTACAGATTAACATCAAAACCTACAGCTTTATCATCATTATCTTGTTAGGTCGTATACGTGTTACTTCTGAGCTTAAGTCTCCTCCGTAATAACAGGGAAACTAACCTGTTTTTTTTTCCCGCTGTGGAAATGCAATTTACGCACTATCCTCCGCCGGTGTTAGACGAGGGGGAGTGTGGGACTCGCCGGCTTTGCTTCTGGGATACCCACTAAAACCACAGCGGTCCCTTTCGCGCTTTTACGGGGTGCCGGCAAGGTCGCCTTTAGACATTTGATCCCCGACACCCCTACGCAAAGCTGTCTGGCCACGTCCTGTCGTCAATCAAAGCGGTGGGAGGAGATGCGCATATCGGCGCCTCCTCCTCCCTACTCGCCGCCGGCGGAGCGAGTCAGCGGACGCAAGTGCTTCGCGTTGCCGCTCCGCGGCCTCCTTCCTTGTGATGACCTCCTCGCAGAAAGAGGCCATCGACGTCCAGCACCTGTCTATTCCTATGACCCCCAGGCGGAACATACTTCCAGTGTATGGCGCGCATCATCATTTGGCGCGGCACACTCATGGCATCCAGGGGCCTCTTCTCGTCCAATTCTGTGCAGGTACTTACGGAAGACCCCATGTCCGGTAAGTACCTGCGTCATCCTGAAGGGCAGGTTGCCGTGCCTTCGGTTCATCCAGCGGTGAAGGTGGGGCGCAATCACCTCGACAGTCCCCCGCCCTGCTACGGGGGACTCCAATTCCTCTCTCCACTGCCGAATTACTGTCCTTTGGGCAGTTTCTCTTGCCTCTCTTTAGTCCCGTCGCGGCGTTGGGTTCGTCACTGGCGCGCGCCACTGCGCGGAATCGGTAGACTTCCGCAAGCGCCCTAGCCTGAAGTGGCTAGGGTGATTCGCCCGCCAACAGTATGGCTATGGTCCAGGACACCGTACCATATGCTCATATAGTTCTCACCGCCATGGCTTTTTGCGCCTTTCGCAGAAAAGCCTTATTGGAGGCGGTGAGAGAGTCCGCCCAGATGAGGGAAACTAACCTACTAACTACACTGGTCAAACAGGTTGGCTTAGGATTTTATTTCGAGAGTTCCTTCTCGTGCACAGACGTTATATACATATTATAGTCATATTCAAGACGTATACAAGTATACAAGTCGTATACAAGGCTACTAAGGAGTCTTGTACAACACCCACCGGCATGATAGGGTGTAGTAAATTACATTAAATCAAGTATTTCTTAGGACATATACGTACTTTCTTGGGCACAAACGCATGCTCAATAACCGGAGTATTCCTGTTGAGGGTAATAATTAGTCTATTACCCAGCAATAGTTTCGCTGGATTTTTATTTTAACTAGTCTTTTTTGTGATATTATCTTGATCTATCTTTTCGAGATCCTTGAGAAAGAAAGAATGGTGACCACTTTTTTCTTATCTCGTCAATACATGGAAGTAAATTTTTTTTTTACATATGTTTGAAGTGGACTGAAGATTAAAGTAGATATCCCACTAGATATTGGTATTTCGATGTAATTTAATAAATATAAACAAATATCATCGTTATTTGTGACAAAGCACTAACTAAAAATACAATATGTTACTTTGAACGCTTTCCTTTCGTGGGGTAGTCAGATGAGTTTATCATGGAATGTGAACAAGTAATATTACTGAAAAATATGAAAAACTTTAAATAAAACCCTATTTCAATGTAACTGGCCAGCGTGATGTATTGTAGTAGTCCAATTTCTCTCTTATTACATCTGCGTTACGTCAATTAATTTATTTACGCTATTTATATGTACATATATCCTACTATTAAAAAAAATTGTAACTACAATCCTTAATTGAGGCTTTGTCTTTTTCTATGTACCTATATGAAAAAGACCAGTGCTTGAAAAACGAAGGTACAATGATAAATGTCATCGCGCAATATTTCATCGGATTATAAGTTATGATGTTGATATAAATGTATTTTTATTTAATCAAATAGATTGTCCGCGTTTATACAGTAAATATTATATCTTATTGTATAAGAATTCTGCGTTAAAGAACTTAATATTACGGTTGGGTGGTTAGAAAGACCCCGTGAAATTGTGACGCATTCCTGCAGAAAATGGCTATGGTATGTTTTATGCGAGAATTTATTTTTCTTAGCGTCTCACGCTTTTAATCCCGAAGCGGTAAGCGAAGGTGTCTTACGCCCATATTTATGTAAATTTATCATTCACCATCATTTCAGGCCATACACATCCCACTGTTGGACTCGCGCCTTCTCCACAATTGGAGGAAAAATTGACCTTAACACAGCTGGTCAGACAGGTTGGTACCTATACCAACCTGTCTGACCAGCTAGGTAAAACCCTAGTTTTATTTCGAGTTTTCCTTGTCTTGCATAGATATTATATGCGTATTATATCCTTTAGTCGTCTTTTACGACATCCACGGGCAAGATAGAGAGTGGTGAATTGTATTCTTACTCCGTCACCACACGGATAATTTAATGTAAATTACTCCCACTTATTTATGGTGAACGTATTATTATTATAAACTATTTACTATTTCAGACTGGACGTTTGGTATCGATAATCGATAATAAATAAATAAAATTGAAAATTTCTTGATGGAAAATCTCACAAAGTTTTAAATTGCTCCAGTTTGAATACAAAACCATATAGTATTCGAAGTTATGAGTCTCTAACTAATGCAATGCCAGAAGAAGTAATTTATATTTCTCTATAATAACGTGACAATCACTACATATGTAGCAAATATTTACTTTATATTTATCCCGAAAGCGGAAATGTTCTAAGCGGTGCTATAAAATAAACGATTCTATTTAGTACAGGTATACATGGACGTGGTGAGCAGTTTTCGTTACCGATGGCAATTTCTTAACGGTCATAGACTATGTGTTCTCTCAGATGAATCTTTTCATGTCACTACACGCGCAGCTAAAAATAGAGCAAGCTTACATACTGCTTGACTTTAAAAATTCTCTTCATTTAAAGCGCCAAGATAACGTTAACGTTTTTATGCCAATAATAATAATCATTAAAAATAAATATATATTAATAGCAACGCCCTGCAGTTTTACCCGCACAGTTCCCCCTCCCGTGGAAATATTGGGACAAATTGTAGTCTATGTGTTATTCTGATATGTAAGCTGTATTATTGTGAAATTTCATCAAAATCAATTCAGTAGTTTTTGCGTGAAAGAGCAACAAGCATCCTCACATACATGCCCACATACTTTCGCGTTTATTAGTAGGATTATCACAAAACTACATATGTTTTAAAACGTCATCATCTCAGCTCATATATGTCCCGCTGAGCTCGAGCCTCCTCCAAAACAAAGTGGTAATTTTGACCTACTATACCAAACTTGTGAGATGGGTAGGTATAGGGTTCCATTTCGAGTTTTCCTTCTCTTGCATAGATGTTATATATGTATAATTTCCCTTAGTCGTCTTTTACGATATCCACAGGCAAGAAATGGGGAGGTGAATTGTTTTTTTTTTTTTTTTTTTTTTTTTTTTTGTGTGACTTAGTTGTTAGCCTCAGATGGCTGTGACAACTTTACCCGGACTGGTGGGTGAGCGCTGAGGGCTCTCAACCCGCGTGACTTTTTCCTTTTTTCGAAACTGAAAGGTGAATTGTAATTTTACTCGGTTATTATACGGAAGTTTTGAAATATACAACACGAAATTATAAGTGTTTTTTATTTTGAAGATTATAAACCCAAATACATTTTTAATGTATCTTATGGATTAAAATGTATACTTCTTAATACCGTACCCTAATGGATCAGATTAAGAAGGGTTAAGTGCTGTTCCGTTTGTAATAATGTCCACAGATACTGAATTTTATGATAAGGATAAAGTGAACAGTGATTTGTACTCGAGTGAGTTTTCCGTGTGCTAACGGAGTTAGAATATTATTCACCACCCCTTATCTTGCCCGTGGATGTCGTAAAAGATGACTTAAGGATATAAAACGCATTTAATATCTACGCAAGATAGGGGACTCGAAACAAAACCCTATACCAATTCGTCTGACCAGCGTGATTTAGTAGGTCAACTTCGCTTCTAATCAGGAGGAGGCTCGAACCCAGCAGTGGAACGTATATGAGCTGAAATAATGATGATGATGAACGGTCATATCTAGATATATGATTGATATTTGTACGCAGTAGTATTTTTGATTTTGTAATATAGTAGGGGTAGGACCATACTATTGACAGTTGTATGTCTACAGCTGCGGGCCGGTCCGTCCGGGGTAGTACCACACTCTCGAAATAATCAACGTCTGAGTAGTAGCAATTTGTTATTACGCTTCGTTCGGTGAGCGAGAGAGTCGGATGCCCAATTTTCTGAGGGTGTTTGCGTGTGATGGGCTTTGGTGATGTCTTTAGTTTCACTGAACGCATTCACACTCTCTTCACTTTCTTCACGGTAGGCAGCGGCCTAGCAAAGGTCCATGAGCAGCAGCAACACTTACCATCAGGTGTATTGTTTACCACCGTTTGCAATAAAAAAAACGCAACATGGTTTATGCTGTGTGATGGCAGCCACGAATACTACCAACTTTTACATTACTTGTGGATGTAGTAAAAAACGACTAAGAGCGTTTCATAGACCAGGGCCTTCATTTAATGCCGCCTAGTCAACATTTATATGGCTAAGGAAAGTTCAAGTCATACTGCAGGTCGGTAATAAATCAGTCGGTATCGTGAAATAAAAGTACATATTGGGACGAACCCAAGTAATTGGAATAAAAGCAGGGTGAGGATCTAGTATGGTGTATAGTTTCTCAAACTTTATTTGCCCACCGATCTCTTTGAATATACCGATTGACTTAGCCATCGCATGGAGATACAATGTTCCTCATAGATAATACATATTATATTAAATTAGGTTGTTTAGTGCGAGTGCCTAGTCAATTTATTTATTCAAAATATAAAAGATCTTTAATATTGATATAGTAACCATAAGAAATTGTCTGGTTAACTAATTGCGCAATAACTTAACACAGAAGGTCCCTTAAGTAGAGACTTAATAAATTAACCGACTTGGTATTACATGGATCACACAACTTTTTATGGTAGAAGAACTCAGTTGCGAGTTCAGGTGCTCAGTTCTGAGATTCGCACTCATCTAGACATTGTAAGCGATTGCGTAATTCGAGTTGAAAGCTTTCCATGTTCTGATATTGGACAGGTGTAAGTCAACTTCATTAAGCGTGATCGTCCGACTTTTGGGTCGATATTCAATGCGCCTTGTACTATACAGTGATCGCTCCTAGTTTTAGTCCTGCTGAATATTGAAAGGTTATTGAGTATCTGTTGTTTATCCGATAAGATGAAGTCTATATCGCTTTTTGTTGAACCATTACGGCTAATCCAGGTCTATTTCTTTTCGTGGCTACTTCCTGAAGAAGAAATTCATTATAAAGAGGCTTTCTTCTCCAGAAAAGCGGCCAGTTTCTGACTCTCTGGTTTCTTTGACCACATCTATGTTGCCCCACCCTCAACTCATTATCACTCCTTTTGTCCAGTTTCGCATTAAAATCTTCTACAACTTCGGTAAAGCGTGTTTTAGATGCGTGTATGGTGGCTTTCGAGATGTCCTCGTAAAACAACTGTTATCAGTTGTATCACTGATAACAATTGTTATCAGTTGAATCACTGATAACAATTGTTATCAGTTGAATCACTGATAACAATTGTTATCAGTTGAATCACTGATAACAACTGTTATCAGTTGTATCGCAGATAACAACTTTTATCAGTTGAATCACTGATAACAACTGTTATCAGTTGTATTATTTTAGACGCGTGTATGGCTTTCGAGATGTCCTCGTAAAAGGTCTCCACCTCGTCATCGGAGTATGCCAAAGTAGATAGGTAAACCTGTATGACCTTCAAAGAATACTTCTTTGTGATTTTGGTACGTTACGCTTGTTGACACACTCTCGATCCTTTCCACGTTGTACATGAGAGACTTGCGATCGATAAACCCTATACCGCCTTAGGACGGGTGATTGTCCCAACGTAGAAGAGCAGGTTTCTGATAATCTTACAATTTCTCGCTGAATTTTGCTTAATACCTCTTCCAACTCGATGATCTTCTCATCAGTCCTGAGTGTACAAATGCTGTATGCTACCAGGGTCAAAAGTCGTTTTGTTTAGTAGCCGGATCACTGTTCTGAGATTATTCGATTCCGTCTTCCACCGCTACCAGGCCTGCTACCAAAATTATTCCGTAGGGTAGCAGCTATGATAGCTGTATCATCACTAGGGCCTATTTCTGTTCACCATATGAGGAATAATGCCGTAATCGCCACGTTTAGCAGGTGGGTTAGCGATCGCAGTGAGATATCATACCTTTCCCCGGAAAGACCTGCTACCAACTCTCCTGGTGAAAATTTTCTTCTTTTTTAAGTGACAACGCCTTGCAATAGGGGAATAATCCATGTATTGCGGGAGACTTTACAAACATATAATTAACCGACACAAATTACATCCTGACTCAGAACAACAATTTGTGGATCGTAGTAGGTGTTGTCCTGCATGAGATTCCAACTTGCGACACTGGCACGGTCGGTCGGTATCTTAACCACTACGCCATCTGGGCAGTCCTTAACCGATTCTTACGACTCCTATAGGGAAACAAAGAATAGAGATAATTATATTCTTCAACATCGCAGCCCACATACGTCCCACTGTTGGGCTCGGGCCTCCTCCATAATAGGAGGGAATTTGATTTACTAAACCATGCTGGTCAGACATGTTAGTATAGGGTTTCATTTTAAGTTTTCCTTCTCTTGCACAGATCTTAGGTGCATATTATATCCCTTAGTCGTCTTTTACCACATCCACGGGCAAGATGGAAACTGGACGAAAATTACAATGTTTACAATTTTCCTTTATTTATACACTAAACACTAATTGTATTTAAAATTTTAAGCTTCTAGGCCTGCTAGAAGTGCCTCAATAGTATTGATGATCGGTCAATCAGTGAGTGACAAAATTACGAAATATTGACTAGTGGCCGTGTGGCGACGGTTTGAGGATACATGTGTCGCCACCCCTTACTTGCCCGTGGGAGTCGTAAAAATCGGCTGAGGGTTCACCAGGAGAGTGGGCAGCAGCTCTCTCCTGGGAAACGTAAAACATCCATACTGCGATCGCCAACCCACCTGCTAAGCGTGGCGATTACGGCAATATCCCCTTTTTAAAAATGCCGTACAACAAAAAAATGGCCCCCAGTCACGGCGGCTCCGGTACCCTACGGGCTCATTTTGGTGGCGGGCCCTGTAGTGGTGGAGCGGGGGGTGCGAGGAATCTCCGGCAGCGATCCGGCTACCAACAAAAACGACCCTTGGCCCTGGTAACACACAACATTCGGACACTCAGGATTGACGAGAGGGTCATCGAGCTGGAAGAGGAATTGAGCAAAATCCGCTGGGACATTGTAGGATTATCAGAAGTGCGAGGAGAGGGCGAGGGCTCGATAATCCTCCAGTCTGGAAACTTGCTCTTCTACCGGGAGGGCGATCACCCGTCCCAAGGTGGTATAGGGTTTATCGTTCGTAAGTCTCTCATAGACAACGTGGAGAGGATCGAGAGTGTGTCGACAAGGGTAGCGTACCTTATACTCAGAATTACCAAGAGGTATTCGCTGAAGGTTATACAGTTATACGCACCGACCTCGACATACTCCGACGACGAGGTAGAGGCATTTTACGAGGACATCTCGAAAGCCATACACGCGTCTAAAACCCACTTCACGGTGGTTATGGGAGACTTTAACGCGAAACTAGGCAAAGGAAGTGATGATGAGTTGAGAGTGGGGAAACATGGATATGGACAGAGAAACCATAGGGGCCAGAAACTGGCTGATTTTCTGGAGAAGGAAAGCCTCTTTATGACGAATTCCTTCTTCAGGAAGCAGCCACAAAGGAAATGGACTTGGATTAGCCCCGATGGTTCAACAAAAAACGAGATAGACTTCATCTTGTCAGACAAACGACAGATATTCAATGATGTCTCAGTGATCAGCAGAATTAAAACTGGCAGCGATCACCGGATGGTACGAGGCACATTGAATATCCATACAAAAGTCGAGCGGTCACGCTTGATGAAGTCTACACTCCGACCTACATCTGTCCAATACCAGAACCTCGAAAGCTTTCAACTCGAACTACATAATCGCTTCCAATGTCTGGACGAGTGAGAATCTCCGAACGATATGAACGACAGGTTCGTGGAAACGGTCCACGCGGTTGGGTCGAAATTTTTCAAGGCTCACCGCGTTAATAGACCTAAAAAACTTTCTGACCAGACTCTCGAACTCATGGAGCGGAGAAAAGAGATGACGGTGCAGTCTGCAGCCGATTGGTCCAAACATAGGCAGCTAAATAGGCAGATCTCCAGTTCTGTGCGTCGCGATATTCGCCGATTTAATACGCTCCGTATTAAAGAAGCGATAGAGCGGAATCGTGGCTCGAAAGTGTTCGCACAAGATCTGTCTATTGAGAAAAGCTAAATGACTAAGCTGAAGACCGATGACGGCACTGTCATTTCATCCCAAAGTGAGATCTTGGGAGAGGTCGAAAGGTTCTATGGACAGTTATACGAATCATCCCGAAATCCTGTTGTCGGCTTGGTCCAAAATCCCAGATCCAAGCTAACTCGACACTATACCGAAGAAATCCCGGACATCAGCTTGTACGAGATCAGAATGGCTCTCAAACAACTACGTAACGGTAAGGCACCGGGAGATGACGGAATTACGGCAGAGCTTTTGAAGGCGGGCAGCAAGCCGGTCTTAATAGCCCTTCAGAAGCTATGTAATTCCGTTATCCTCGGGGGCGACGTTCCAGAGTCGTGGACCAGGAGTGTGGTGGTGCTGTTCTTCAAGAAGGGTGACAAAGCTCTTTTAAAGAACTACAGACCCATCTCACTCCTGAGCCATGTTTATAAGTTGTTTTCGAGGGTCATTACCAATCGACTCACGCTCAAGCTCGATGACTTCCAGCCGCCCGAACAAGCCGGCTTCCGAAAAGGCTATAGCACCATAGACCATATCCTCACGCTTCGACAGATTACACAAAAGACCGAGGAGTATAATCGGCCCCTGTGCTTAGCGTTTATGGACTATGAGAAAGCCTTTGATTCAGTTGAAACTTGGGCGGTGCTGCTGTCCCTTCAGCGGTGCCAAATCGACCATCGCTATATGGAAGTGCTGAAGTGTTTGTATAGGAACGCCACAATGTCAGTCCGTATCCGGGATAAGAGTACGAAACCGATCCAGTTGCAGAAAGGCGTGAGATAGGGATATGTCATCTCTCCGAAACTGTTCACCACTGCACTGGAAGATGTCTTCAAGTTCTTAGACTGGACTGGACTCGGCATCAACATTAACGGCGAATACATCTCTCACCTTCGATTCGCAGACGATATCGTCGTTATGGCAGAATCCATGGAGGACCTTGGCACTATGCTCAATGATCTCAGCAGGGTATCCCAACTAGTAGGTCTACGAATGAACATGGACAAGACGAAAGTCATGTCAAATACCCATGTCATTCCTGTACCGGTCCTAGTTGGCAATTTGATTCTCGAAGTTGTCAATCACTATGTTTACCTAGGACAAACAGTCCAGTTAGGTAGATCCAATTTCGAGAAAGAGATCAGCCGACGAATCCAACTCGGTTGGGCAGCGTTCGGGAAACTTAAGAGGATCTTCTCGTCCAACATACCTCAGTGTCTGAAAACACAGGTCTACGACCAGTGTGTGTTACCAGTGATGACTTACAGCACGGAAACGTGGTCCCTAAATGTAGGCCTCATATCAAGACTCAAAGTCGCTCAGCGTGCTATGGAACGGGCTATGCTCGGGATTTCTCTGCGAGATAGAATCCGGAATACAGAAATCCGCAGAAGAACGGGTGTAACCGACATAGCACGAAGAATTAGCACGCTGAAGTGGCAATGGGCAGGCCACATCGCTCGACGAACC
Source organism: Lymantria dispar (assembly GCA_032191425.1). Lineage (NCBI taxonomy): Eukaryota > Metazoa > Arthropoda > Insecta > Lepidoptera > Erebidae > Lymantria > Lymantria dispar. The sequence goes on along the minus strand of CM063444.1, from coordinate 23,606,969 downwards.
GACAACCGCTGGGGAAGAAAGGTTCTGGAGTGGCGACCACGCATCGGACGACGAAGTGTAGGACGCCCCCCCACTAGGTGGACCGACGACCTAGTGAAAGTTGCTGGGCGTCGTTGGATGCAGGCGGCACAGGACCGCACATTGTGGCCCAATATGGCCTACGTCCAGCAGTGGACGGCAATAGGCTGAAATGATGATGATGATGATGAAATGATGACTAGTCATAATTCTTAAACTATTGGTTCAAATTGAGTGAAATTTAAAATATACCGAGTGTATACAATGCCTGCTGGGTTACTAAAAATTCAGGCTTCTAGTTCTATTCACAACGAAGTTATAGGGGATCGAAAATGGCCTGAATTGCTTCGAGAAAAGTATGTTACGGCAGTGTTGCTTGCGTTTTTGCTCGACTTGGCGGGGGCACTGCCGTACCCCCACATATTTGTTTACGTTTAAACTTTTAGCACCTGTCAACGTTTTTAAGTTACTATTTTTTGTTCGCTGTTCCCTTTCTATTGTGAGAAAGTTTAATAAATAAATAAAGCAGTAATATCAGGTTAACCGAGCTTCGCTCGGAATATTTTTGTAGAATTTATTTAGATATATATTAATAAAAAATAAAAATTATATAAAAAATTACAAAAAGAGAATAATAATAACACCGAGATTCGAACCGACGCTGTTTGGATGCTACAAAACTCAAAATTAAAACCGCCGTCTCCCAACTGAGCTACCGTAACTCTTGACATTTACAACGAAATGTGAATTCATATTCTTTTAAAATTTAATGTCATTTATTGTTATGCTAAAAACACTGACAAAAGAACATTTTCTATAAATAAAACCTAGCTAAATCGATTTTTTGGACCCGAATCCTCTAGTATGCCAAGTTTCAACAAAATCGTTGGAGCCGTTTCCGAGATTCTGAAAATATATATATTTACAAGAATTGCTCGTTTAAACATATAAGATATGCGTTACCGTTCGGACGGGACATTTAATATTGACTATTATTTTAAGAAAGCATCTCAAGAATTCGGCATTCGGCTATAGTTATATACATATGTCAAGGGTATTTTATCAGTTTTGTTATGAATACGGATACAAGATAACTTGAGATATCGATTTAATTTGGATATATTGACTTGGGAAACATGCGTGGTGACAGAGTAAGGCTTCCAATCCCGCAGACTGAATTCAATCTCGGTATTTGCGGGATTACGAATTCTCAATCCCGCGGGATCTCGGTATTTGCGGGATCCCGCATATCGAAAATACTCACATTTATTTAAGGCAAATAAGACAATGAAGTAATCAATTCCACATTTATTTACGTACATATTACTATTAATATGAGATCAATCAAATTACGCCGTTTATTTGTAACAAAAAATAATGAATTAATCAACTAACTACACATTTATTAAAGTATTACTATTAATATGAGATCAATGAAATTACTCCGTTTATTTATCACAAAAACCCTATGAATTATCAACTAACTCCATATTTATTTAAGTAGGTATTACTACTAGTATGAGATTAATCAAATTACACCGTTTTTTTTCTTCACCACAAACAGTAACAAATACTGAATAAAAACAAATCAAAACAAAGCAAATCTTCAAAAATACACAAAAAAATTAAAAATCACCCAAAAAAATTAACCACGCTTAAAAACTGTAAATTTATATAGGATATGTTACTGTTTGAGTTTGAGAGTTTATTAAGTTTAAGGTTGCATGCACGCTTTTTTCAGTCCCGTAAATCCCGCGGATCCCGCAGCCGTAATCCCGCATCATGCGGGATCGGAAAATGGCGCGGGATCCCGCAATACCGAAATCTCGGTATTGGAAGCCCTATGACAGAGTAACAATACAATTCACCACCCCCCTCTTCTAACCGTAGTAGTCGTAAAAACGACTAAGGGATATAATATGCAGATGACATTAAAGCAAGAAGAAAGTAAACTCGAATTAAAACTACGTCTAGCCAACCTGGTATGGTAGATTAATATCTCTCCCATTGTGGAGGAGGCTCAAGCCTAGCAGTGGAGGTCCTATGCGTATATAAGCTGTGATAATGATCATGATTTATGAATATAAATTAGCATGATTACATCATCCAAGAGCAATACATATATCAAACTGCACACCTTATTTTTATAAGCGATTTCATCGCATTATCATCATCGCAGACCTCATACGTCCCACTGTTGGGCTCGGGCCTCCTCCACAATGGGAGGGGATTTGACCTACTATACCATGCTGGTCAGACATGTTGGTATAGGGTTTCACTTCAAGTTTTCCTTCTCTTGCACAGTTGTTATATGCATATTATTAGACGACGGTCTTTTACTTATACAATCGAACACTAGGGATGGTTTAGAGAAATTAGCGGAAACATGTCTCAATGATATATTCGATTGGGGTACACGAAACCGGCTTGCTTTCGCATCACAAAAACATATCATCTTTTATTAAAAGGACATTTACAATCGGTGCCGCATATAAAATTCAATAATATGAATGTCAAAAAGAAAAATCGGTTTGCTATCTCGGCCTAGTCTTACAATTAGAAAAAAAAAATCATTTATTCAGCATATTAAACTGTAGGTGAAAAATCGAAACGGAATTTCTACGCGCTTACTAGAATATCCACATCTACTCGGGGCCTTCGTTTTAATACACTTAAAACCATATACACGGCCGCATATTTGGGGTGTATTTGTTATGCTGCACCTGTATGGGCCGATAGGGCCACCATAGGGGCGGCTCGCCTTAAATTACTACAGAGCCAACGATTGGCCTTAATATTCTTATGTAAAGCCTATAGAACGGTTAGTACCGAGGCCCTGCCAGTACTCGCGGGTGTACTTCCGGTTGATTTGGAGATTCAGAGATGAGCATCAATGTATTACACCACAAGGGAAACTATGAATACAGATTTCCTTCTACCCCGCGACCGAAATAAAATTGCTAGATTGTTTGCACCACAATCTATTGTCTATGAAGAGCTTTTAAGTGAATGGCAAGAAAGATGGGATTCATCATCGAAAGGCCGTCATCTTTATCAATTTTTTCCATGCATCCGGGAGCGCCTGGAGAAGGTGTGGCTGGAGGTTGATCACTTTGTGGCCCAATTTTTAACTGGCCATGGCAACTTTAAAAGTAAATTATTTTATTTTAAACTTGTACCTTCACCACTATGTCAATATTCCACATCTGACCACGAGTATGAACAATCAGCACACCACATTCTCTGGGAGTGCGATCTCTGGCGAAACGAGCGTAACCTTATCTTAAACAGTTTGCAAGTCACCCGTGGGGTAGTATACTATACGGACCTTGTAGCAACTCGAGAAAATTTCCGTGCGTTCATGCGTTTCTGCCATACCTACTGTAGCAATCAATCTTAACGCTCACATATAGGCCCCGTTAAGCTCTTCCGTATATGTGGTGCCGTAATGCTGCGCTTATCGTAGCTGTACACCTCTTTACTTATTGGCTGACTAGTCATTTTGTTTTCCTGTCTCCCGCTTTGCCTAGGAGGGAAGTGGAATCTCTCTTTCCAACTCCTCCTCTTTAATCTTTTTTAATTAAATTTGTTGCGGGTCCCAAGACAATTAAAATCATATCCCGGGACTGCCTGAGGGTCAAACCTCGGTGTCATTTATGGAGACCATTGAGGATCCTGGCTTACAGGAGTTACAATGGTGGGAATGTGTGGTGGGATTAGTCCAATAAAAAAAAACAAAATATGCATATTATAACCTTTTTTATTTTTTTTGTGGGTGGGTCGTGGTCGGCGCGCCTCCGCACCACTCTGTCCGGGGCGACAGAGGGGCTTAAGCACGCAACTCCCGCGACCCACCCAAAAACCACGTCGCCTTCGTCGTTGGGCCGACCACTGGAGCAGCGTTAACTTGTCATCAGTGGTCAGCCCGACGGAATACCCCTAATTGGGGTACCCTCCCATCGACCGACGTCCCCCCCTCGGGGAGGACGTCGGTCTTTCCTCACGCGGTCGGCCTCTCGGCGGGTGACGGACTAATCCCCGGTCACGTCACCTGCGGCCTCGGCTAGGGCGGCATGAGGCGCAGATAGTTGCGCCTACGCCGCCCCAGTCGCCGGCGGCGGATCTCCTCATCGAGGCTGCGCTCCTCGCGCAGGCGATCCGCCGCCTGCATATTATACCCTAAGGCTGGTTTTAGAGTCACGCTGACCGTTCGCTGACCGTCGGCGCTGATAGCCAAAATGTATGAACGTCTAGGAAGCGTTTTAGAATAACGCGTAGGTATCAGCGCGTACGGTGGTCCGCGCTGACAGGTCAGCGGCAGTACGCGTCGCGCGTCGGTGCCGCGTAGCTATCAGTGCTGACCGCCGCACACGCGCCTCTGCCTTCAGTGAGCGTTTTTGCGATAATGGAACGTCATGCGATGAACTTTAATGCTGACAAGCGACGCGCTGAGCTGTCGGCGCCGACAGTCAGCGTGATTCTAAAACCAGCCTAAGTCGTCTTTTACGACTTCTACGGGTAAGATAATATTTAAATAAATAATATTTAAATAAATTGACTCAATAAATGTAGTGACACATTTAAACCGCGACTACTGGAGGTAAACAATCACGCACAATAGATAAAAACTTTATAAATAACAAGACAATTCATTTGGCTAACGTGATAGAGTAGGCCGCTAATTCTAAGTCTCCTAGCGAGATTTATATAGAGTGTAAAGATACCAGGTGTAGGTACTGAAGCACTTATAGGCTTATCCAAAAAACATCCATCATGGTTAGATTGGAAACGACGATGGGTTGCTATATATAAATAGAAGACCCCTTTTTATTTTCTGTATTCAACGTTACCCTTATAAATAAAAATAGAAATTCAATTAAAAAATATACAATCGTCACATAAATTGAATTATTATTTTCGTCCATACATACCCAATTTTCTGTGAGATAATGAAGTAGGAACACAAATCCTTAGGCTCTCTCTTGCCCGTGGGTGTTGTAATAAACGACTAAAGGATATAATAAGCACATAAGATCACTGCAAAAGAAGGTAAACTCGACATAAAATACTTTACCAACACGTCTGATTAGCGTGGTATAGTAGATCAATTTCCCTCCTATAGTGAAGTAGGCCCGAGCCCAGTACGGCATATATGAGCTGAAATAATGATAGCCTATAGATATCTACTATTATATACAGGCTTACATAATGATTTCTGATGTTTACGCGAGTGTTACACATCTATACCAATAAATAAAATTGGAGTGTCTGTTTGTAATGTCAAAATAATAAGTTTTTTTCATGCTCACACGGTTATTTGCACGACACCTATGCCTAAAATAGCAATTAAAAAAATTTTGTCTGTCTGTCTGTTTGTTCCGGGTAATCTTCAAAACGGCTGGACCGATTTCAAAAATTCTTTCACCAATGGGAAGCTATAATATCAGGGCGTAAACTAGGCTATATTTTATCCCGATATTCCCTCGGGAACGGGAACTACGCGGGTAAAACGACTATAACCTATAACCGAAGCGAAGCGAGGGCGGGTTGCTAGTTTTAAATAAAACTACTTTACGAATTTTATCGCGTTTGTATTTTATTTTTGATTGCCCGACGTTTCGAACACTTTGCAGCGTTCATGGTCACGGGCGGACTAAGATGTCTCACGTCCTACAAGTCATCTTTATTGCAGGCAATTTATAATTATCTACCCCATACAGAAATTAATTATTTAATATTGACCCACATTTTTGATACAAATTTATTGCTAGTGTAAGAAAAAAATTATTATATATGAAAAAAATATATTATTTATGGTTAATAATTATTTAACATTAAAATTAATAGTAATTATATATAAAAACTAAAAACGTCGTCTAGAAACGTCGGGCAATTAAAAATCAAATACAAACGCGATAAAATCCGTAGTTTTATTTAAAATATATACAGGCTTTTTTAACAATTAATGCCATAATTGCCATGCTTTATAGTCAGCTAGCGATTGAAGTTGGTGAGTTCCCCACGAAAAAATAAGACGCAGAGATGACGATTGTAGTGTCATTCCGCCACAGAAAACAATTTACATTGAATATGTTATAGTAGAAAAAAGACGATATCTTTAGATATTTATTTTTAAATACTACACACACGTAATATGTTAAGCGGTTTATATCTAGAAATAACTTTAGAGATCATGACTGTAATGCAGTGCACGTTTGCAAATCCCAAGCTAATTTTACTGTATCGCTGTTACGGTTCGGTCAATGCGCTGGGATTCAGCGAACGAAACAGAAATAACTGGCAGTTAATTGAAACTGGCGCCAATTCATAATGATACAAATACTTAAACTACTTCAAGTAAGATGATGCAGATCATATGTTTATAATCACTTATTATGTAATGTTATATACAAAAGTGCATTCCATTAATCGTATTTAGTTCTTATATTAGATTTTTCCGTGTGGTGACGGAGTTAGAATAAAATTTGCTACCCTCTATATTGCCTGTGAATATTTTAAAGACGACTAAGTGCCATAATATGCATAAAACATTTATGTAAGAAAGAGAAACTCGAAACAAAACTCTATACCGACTTGTGTGACCAGCACGATACAGTAAGATCAGCTTCTCTCATTTTATGGGGGAGGCTCGTACCTAGCATCGGGATGTATACAAACTAAGATGAATTCAATGATTTTTTTAGAAAGTTAGTATGCATAAAGTTCACAGCAGAACTATGAAATGAAAAACAAAACTCTGTATAATTTCAATTGATCAGCGTGCAATATATGCAGAAAGATTATACCCAACAGTGGTACTTCTATAAGTTGATAAAAGAAAAAGTAGCATTTAAAAAGCTGTTAACGCAATAGATAAGCACTTTATTATTTAATTGGGTGATTAAAGAATAAGAATAAACTTTTTTCTTATATGACATTCACATTGAATCCTTCATTCAATAAATAAGCAATGCATTCTTAAATAGGGTAATTAAAAAAAAATATGGTATGCGTAAAAAAAATTGGTATTCAATCTTTCTTTCTTCTTTGGAATATTCAATATTCTTTACAGCAGAAATTATTGAATCGGTACTTTGATAGAAAATCTTCTTCTAAAGTGGTAAATTGATAATTGATTCTAAAGGGCAGTTATAATATAGCAAGAGTTTAGCCACGACGGGCTGGCATGTGGATTTTGACTTTCTCTTCATTTTTCTTGTGCTATTATAAGACGACTCTTAAGAATGCATCAAAAAAGAAAGTGATGTTGATAGAATGCTTAATCAGCCACCACAAAAATAGCAAAGTGAATGTATAATTTCACTTTACGATTTGTTTTCCCTAAGATACATTTGATAACCGTAATCTATTTATACAGAATATTTATGATAAAATGTTTTGGGATAGGGATTAAAAGATTATGCACAGAGTTCATAACGCGATTTAAATCCCTCGACCTAAATGGTTGTACCAGAGGATACGCCCTCCAGCATCGAGACTCTAAAGAAATGTTCAAAGCGAGCAGCCTTACCATACCCTCCCTACGGAGACATTGCGTAAATTTAATAGATTTCAAGTCTATTGGGCGGCAAGTTGGCCATCTCTTTCTAGTTCTAGAAAATACTGTATAACGAATTCAGTATTCTTGAATACTGTATAACCATTTCAGTATCTTGAGTCTATTCAAATTGGCCACCCCGTTCTAAAAATTACTGTGTAACGAATTTTTGACATATAATTCTTGTGGTGATGATTTAAGAATATAATATGTACCACCCCCTACTTGCCCGAGAGATTCATAAGAACTAGCTGAAGGAAAACAAAAAAAAAATGGGCAGCACCATTCTGCCCGTTCTCAGTTTTCTACCTGCAGCCATAAATGTACTTGGTCGTTCGGGATGGTTCTTCACTCTCGTCTGAATCAATAATTGACTGGGAATATGAATAATATATATGTAAAATAGCTGGAGGTTGAAAGCCCATCACAGTAGGCAGTGATCACAGTGCCCTGGCATTGCAGAGGTTCATGAATGGCAGTTACAATTTACTCTCTGGTGTATTGCTTGCTCGTTTGTCACCAAAGGCAGTGAATAAAAAAATTATAAATAATAGTATGGGGAAAAGTCATTTCGTACGCCTGTATAAATTTGAATAAAAGCTTTTTTCTAGTTGTATTTAGATGGTTTTGTTACCGTTAAAAAAGTCTTCGTCGCTCACCCTTTTTCATTCGAGGTCTTTTCACGAGAATGTTGAACTATCATATAACGCTTTAAATTTTATTAATTATTTTAGTGTTTTGTAGTGTTATATTGAATAATTATGCTGATATTTAATGTAATATAATGTACATAATATTCTGAAATGTAGTGAATATGATGAAATAGTGAATTGCGTGCATTTGCATATTCTGCCAAAATGTCCAGAGGAACCATGATTTAGTTGTCAGCGCCTAATCAATAGTAACGAGTGTGACTAAAATATGGAGACTGAAGACGTGAAGAATAAATATTACAACTCGACACTAGCACCAATAAATAGCTCGTAATTGTAGCTTATTGCCAATACATAAGAAGAAGAACAGATTCGAAGAAATTTTATTACGAAACAGGAAAAATGCTACGCAATCTGCGGAAAAAAAAATTTTGGCTAGGTAACTTCACAGGGCATTAAAAAAATAAGCTTCTTTATTGAAACCTAATGAAACCAAACCGTTTTTGAAGAGATTGAAGCTCTTTGACTTCAACACTTGAAATCCTATTTGAACATGTCTAAGCAGCGAGGTAAAGTACTCAATGTGGAGGAGGCCTGAACTCAAAAGTGGGACGTATATAGTTTGGCATGAGACGATGATGAACGTAAACATAGCATTTATCACCACGATCTCCAGACATTAGTAATACGATATATTACCACAGCTTTCTTGTCCTGTAGATATCTTAGATGTTAACTAATAGAGTGCGTGCTTTATTATATTTATTGTGTTCAAAATAACAAACAATATTATGAGCTTATTTAGAAGACAAATAAAATTAATAACGCTATCACCTAATAAATTTATATTAAGAAATTAATAAATAATGTGTTCATTTTTGTATTATATAAACAACAATAGAAAAGAAATACATAAATGTACATGTTATGCCGCTATATTTAAAAATTTAGATTTAAAACATTTTAAAGATTAAAAATATCAATGCTATAGTACTTAATATTGTAATAGCTACAAGCTCGTCTTATAAATCTATTTTGTTCATATGAAGTCTTCGAATAAGGAATATCAAAAAGAGACAGTAAACGTGAAGTTGGCCTTTACAACGTAATCCTATTTGGCTTAACTGATATGGAGAATCAGCTAAATTATTAATCCATACTAATATTATAAATGCGAAAGTAAGGATGTTTGTTTGTTTGTTTGTAACGCTTTCACGCTTAAACCACCGAACCGATTTCAAAAATTCTTTCACCAATGGAAAGCTATAATATCAGGGAGTAACATAGGCTATATTTTATCCCGGTATTCCCACAGGAACGGGAACTACGCCGCGGGTAAAGCGACTGAAACCGAAGCGAAGCGAGGGCGGGTTGCTAGTAATTTTATATAACAACATGTGTTATGTATACATTCTACACAATATCTAATATCCATCTTCGACAGTGGTTTAGTTCTCCTATTATTTTGTAACGCTAAATGACATCAACGGCACATTTAACGTTATAAAGTATTAGGAGAACAATAACGATACATTAATGTGTTGTTGTGTGTATATATAAGAGAAATTTAAAACTGTAAGTTACTTTATTTAATTTAAAATTATTTATCAATTACGTAGTGAAATAAAGTTAGCAATAGATTTTTTGGTAATACATACCTAATAGGGTTTAAATGTAAATTTGCAAATGATCAGTCGACTACGTGAAATATGTCTTTATACTTATGTATAAATTGAGATAATTGTCTAATATATCCTTTTTGCCGTCCTTTTACAGAGTTATAGGGTTGTTTACCCTGTAAGTAAGTTTGGTATCTAACTGAACACATTTACGAGATATGATTAAGTATATATAGACATAAATTCTCGGAAATGTCTTCTTTTTTCTCTGCGACAGTCGGCTCAAGAATCGAGCCATTATTACATTTGCTTTTCGAGTTTATTCTGTTGTATTCATCGCTAAAGTGACAACTCGGATTCTGAGTGCCAACTGCCAAAATATATTTCCTGTAGCCGTTACGTTTACCTACGTAGCACTCGCCTATAATTCAGAATTGGCCCATTGTCTACTTTTAATATAAACATTCTTCTCTATCCGTTGTCGGTTCAACAAGCAATATTGCCTGCCTAATGCCGCTTCAACGTACTAATTCTTCGGGCTGTATGGATAACGCCCATTCTTGTATGGATATCCGCATTCGAGATTTTACCAGGCAGACAAAATACTGAGTCAAGGCCTCTCCATAGGACGTTAAGTGACGTTAAGTCTTGTTGGCTGATATTTAGAGACAACGTTTCTCACGGTCATCCTCGAGAATGACCGAATTCACACGGCTTCTTTAGGTTTTTCTGCCCCTGCCAGAATATTGCACTGTAATTTTCTTTCTTTATATCATAAACTTGAGAGCCTTGTCAGAAAATTCTTTAGACTAATTGCGTGATGGCTTTTAAAAAAATTAGACTCGACTACGTGGACGGTTTTACGAACCTGATGCACATATCGATGAAGAATTCACAGTCTTTCAAGAAGCGAGGGTGTACTTCGAGCTGAAAGCTTTTGGGGTTCTGGTATTGGACAGGAATAAGTTGGAGTGTAAACTTCATCAAGTGAGACTACTCGACTTTTTTACGAAAAACTGAATATACCTCGTACCATTCGGTGATTACTTCCAGTTTTAATTTGTTAATTACAGAGTCATCACTGAATATTTATTGTTTGTCCGACAAAACGAGGTATATCTCATTTTAACCGTTGAGCCTAACCCAGGACGACTTGAAGAAAGAAGAGGATCAACATGAAGAGGCCGTCCTTTTCAGCCAGCTTTTGGTCCCTTTTGTTACTCCGTCCAAATCCATATTGCCTTACTTTCAGCTCATCGCTGGCCTTTTGCCTAGTGTCGCATTAATGTTATACTAGCTCATGACTACTTCAAAGTCTGTTTTGAACGTGTGGATAACTTTCGAGATGTCCTCATATAAGAAGACCTCCAGTACGTTAACAGCGCATTAATTGCCACGCTTGGCAGGCAGGTTATCGAGGGCAGTAGGTTATTGTATTCTTAACTCGTCGCCTCACGGGGAATTATAAAATATTATTAAAATTATACATTCTTTTTTGTATAAAATGAATTGATTCACTACTTTGTGATAGATCTTCATCATTATTACCCTTTTTTTTCACCCTGTAGAAATGCATTTACGCACTATCCCCCGTCGGTTATAGACGGGGGAGTATGTGTGGGACTCTCCGGCCACAGAAGTGACCGAAATACCCACTAAAACTACAGCGGACCCTTCCGCGCTTTTACGAGGTATCGGGGAGATCGTCTGTTGATATTCTATCCCCGACATCCCAACGCTTGACCGTCTGGCCACGTCCTGCCATTATTCAGGGCGGTGAGAGGAGGAGCGCATAGCGGTGTCACCTCCTCCCTGGTCGCCATCATTATTAACCTGCTCTTATCCCAATTATTTAGATTTGGGTTAATATATCCTCTTTTTCATCTAATCCTATGAGATGCCCACTCTATGTTTGCTCCATTTCCATTCATATCATGCTTCACGTAATCCATGCATATTTTCTTTAATCTTCCATTACTCTTCCCCTAGTCTTCAACATTTATACTTAAAGCGTTTCTCACAACATTAATTTCGTCCCGTTTTCATCACGTGTCCATCTCGGGCGTTAATTGATGTGAAATATCTATCCATCTAGGCCAAGATGAACCTGATTGTCGGGTAGCGTTAACGCCACGCTTCGCGCTTGCATCTTATTTTAACTAATAAATAAATATCAGGATTATATATATATCAACATATGTGTAACAAAACCATAGCGCGTTTTAGAATTTTATACAACTCCATCCAGAGAGCTTAGAATAAATTATTAACCTAAACACATATCTATAGTGTATACTAATGAAAATAAATATTTATTGAATAAAACTCATCATTTTCTGAAAAAACAATCATATTATTTTATTAATACTTTATGCCGTATTAGTGCCTGTCGTAATCTTTTCCTTTATACATACCTATACACTTGTTTTATAAAATAATGTATAATTCTCTAACTTCATAACATAAGTACCTAATATCTGGTTGACCGAGCTTCACTCGGAATATTTTTATCGAATTTATTTAGATATATATTAATAAAAAATAAATAATGAAAATATATATAAAAAATTACAAAAAGAGAATAATAATAACACCGAGATTCGAACCGACGCTGTTTGAATGCCAAAAAAACCAAAATTAGAACCTGTCAACTTCCCATCTGAGCTAACGTAAGTTATGACGTTGACAGCAAAATTTGCAGTCATATTCTTTTAAAATTTAATGTCATTATTTGTTTTATTAAAAACACGGACAAAACAACATTTTCTATAAATAAAACCTAGCTAGATCGATTTTTTGGACCCGAAACCTCTAGTATGCCAAGTTTCAACAAAATCGTTGGAGCCGTTTCCGAGATCCTGAATATATAAATATATATATACAAGAATTGCTCGTTTAAAGATATAAGATACATATTTACTTTCACCTACGAAAACTAGACAACCGTTTATTAGTTTCAGCTGTATATTTATTTGTTTGTATGTCATCGACTCCTAAGAATTGGATCTTGACTCACTTTAAACAGATTTCATTTAAAATTTGTAGACTTAACAAGGACGAATGACAATAAAATAATTGAAATAGTTTGTCTTATTATCATTACAGGATTAGAGATTTCTTTATAAAATATATTGCAGCTGAGAATTGACCGTGGCTCTATATTTGTCGCTGTTTCTGTGTTCTGCATCGCACTTTTTGAACAGACTACTTTGAACTACGTAGTAGTGTGGTGCCCGCGGCTTCGCCCGCGTAAAAATTAACTTGCCTGTTTAACTATAATCTCAAGAAATATTATCGCCATAAAAAAGAATTTTATAATTTATATCTATTCCTTAATTTAAAAATACTCTATGTGTCAATTTTTATCCAAATCTGTTCAACAGTTTACGCGTGATTGAGTAACAAACATCTAAATATCAACAAACTCACATTTGAATATTAGTTCCACCTTTGTAGTTCGGAGTCCCGTGGAATACGATGATAAATATGGCCTTCTTTAGTCGCAGATACTGTAGATTTCCATTGGTGTAAAAAAAACGAGTACTTTTCATAAAGCCTATCGGATACATTCCGGGTGGGATTGTATGTGATGAGCGTTTTTTTGAGAAATAGTAACGTTCTAAGTTTGAGAAATAGTAACATTCAATAACGAGAACTAATATCGAAGGAACAATAATGAGTAACAAATGAAAAGTATCGATACTTACTGGTATCGAATCATTTTTGAAGTAACGAGTACTTTTCATACAGCCTATGTGATACGTTCCTGGCGGGATTGTTTTTGATGAGCTTTTTTTTAGCAATAATCAGAATCAATTGAAAAGTATCGATACTTACTCGTATCGGTATCGAATGGTTTTTGAAGTAATAAGTACTTTTTATACAGCCTATCGGATACATTCCTGGCGGGATTGTTTGTGATGACCTTTTTTAAGCAATAATAAGTATCAATTGATCGACACTTACTGGTAGGGTTGCCACCTTTTATTTGCGTGAATAAAGTACATTGCTTAAAAAATTAAAAAAAATAAAGGACATTACGTCCAAATATAGTACGGTTTGCTACATGTTTTACTTTAAAAGATATTTTTAATTATATTTAGATAACTTCAATAAATAATTATCACTACTAAACAGCATCGGTGTACCCTAAATATACAGAACATAGCCCTATATTATCCATAAGCTGAGACATACTGTATTTTAGAGCAAATAAATATATTTTTAAGAGATTGAACGACACTAAGTTTAATTTTAAAATTAATTCGACACAAATCAACCCATGCGAAATAAAGTATTTTCGCGTACATTATTATTCACATAAAGTATAAAGTACAATTACTCGAAATAACGTACAATACTTTATAATAAAGTACGGGTGGCAACCCTACTTACTGGTATCGAATCATTTTCGAAGCAACAAGTACTTTTCATAGAACCTATCAGATATGTCCATTGTGATCGCGGGATTGTATGTGATGAATTTCTTTTTTAACGAGTCTGGGAGGAAGTGATACCTCATAATCCAACAAGTATGTACACTTGCTTTATCATTTACTCCTTCACTTTAGCTAAAAAAAAGGTCATCTCGAGTAAGCCCCGCAATGAACGCAGGTAAACAGAGGAGCTCCTCGACCCAATGCCGTTCCGATACTTGCCCATGCGATACCATTATTTGCATTCGATACTAGTATCGAAGTACTCAGTATCGAATGAAAAGTATCGATACCATATGAGTACCCATTGGTATCGATTTATCCCTAATTGTTGTGTAATATTTCACATAACAATATAAATCGTAATATTTTATTAATACTTTATGTATATATTAGTTCCTGTCGTTATCTGTTCGTTTATGCATATACCTATACTTGTACAAAATAATTTCGATATTTCACTTCTGCCAGACGTCCTGTCTGGTCGTGTCTGATCGTGTCTTATCTTGTCTGATCATGTCTGAACGTGGCTGGTCATGTCCCATCTTGCGTGTCTTGTCGTGAACGTGCCTTGTCGTGTCTGATCCTGTCTGGTCGTGTTTGAATATGTCTGGTCGTGTCTGATCCTGTCTGGTCGTGTCTCATCGTATCTGTTCGTGTCTCATCGTGTCTGATCGTATCGGAACGTGTCTGGTCGTGTCTGATCGTGTCTCATCGTGTCTGATCATGTCTGAACGTGTCTGGTCATGTCCCATCATGTACCTTCGTGTTTAATCTTGTCGAATGGTGATACAGTACTAGTTTCGAATGGTAATGTTATATACTGGTAGTAGTAGTACCTATCGAATGAAAAGTATCGATAGCATATGAGTACTCATTGGTATCGATTTGTCCCTAATTGCTGTGTAATATTTCAAATAATAATATAAATCGTAATATTTTATTAATATTTTCACACCACCACAGCTGGCTTCAAGCCTCCTCCACAATATGAGACAAATTAATCTACCACAGCCTTTGGTTAGACGGCTTGGGTTTATTGCGGAGATGCTCGCCGAATTTTACTGGTGGGTGTCGCAAACGCGGGCGGGGAGCGGCTCAGTCTCGCTGAGTGAGATTCCAGCCTGGCGAAAGGACGCCCGCCGCGACGTCATAGCTCTCATTTGCATCATACTCTGAACTGGAACGAGCGGTCGCCACCTTCTGTGAGGCAGTCATCTCATGGAAGGAGGTGGTGGAGCCTGCACGTGAGGAACTCCTCTACGGCGACACGATCCGCCGCCGGCAACTTTGGCGGCGCCCTAGCCGGGGCCGTGAGTCCGTCAGCCACAGAAAGGCTGACGGACCCACGGCCGCACGAGGTTGACCGACGCCCCGGGAGGAGCGTTAGGGAAGGAAGGTACCCGAAAAGGTATCCCACCGGGATAAATTACAACAGAGTGTCCAACCAGTTTGAAAGCAGCCAAATAAACATTTGTTGTTATTTCTAAACTGTAGTTTACGTGTAAATCCATGTAATAATACAAAACAAAACCAAACAATTAATTGAATTAACTTAAACTTAGCAGACCATGTAAAAGTTTGTAATACGCCTCTGGCTACTGCAACTTTAATGTTACTACGCCATGTTGAAATAATAATTGTCGGCCTTAAAACTTTTTCGAAAATGTATTTTTGGAACCAGTTATTTTTATCTTATTTGGTAAATACGAATAAAATTAAAGAGATAATTGAAAATTTGCTTAAATAATAGATTATGACTGGGACGCGGTCGCAGCCTTCTGCGAGGCAGTGATCTCGCAGAAGGAGGCGGCGGATCGCCTGCGCCAGGAGCGCAGCCTCGATGAGGCGATCCGCTGCCGGCGACTAGGGCAGCGTAAACTCGAATACCTGCGCCTCATGCCGCCCTAGTCCAGGCCGCGGGTGACGTGACCGGAGAATTAGTCCGTCACCCGCTGAGAGGCCAACCGCGTGAGGAAAGACCGACGTCCTCCCCGAGGGAGGGACGTCGGTCAATGAGAGGGTACCCCAAATAGGGGGTATTTCGTCGGGCCGTCCACTGACGTCAAGTCACCCTGTTCCGGTGGTTAGCCCAACGACGAAGGCGACGTGCATCGTGGGTGGGTTGCGGGTGTGCGTGCTTACGCCCCTCTGTTGCCCTGGACAGAGTGGTGTGAGGAGCGCGCCGACCGCAACCCACCCCAAAAAAAAAAATAGATTATTAACTCAAAATATTAAATTGATATGCTTAATTATCAATAAATTGTCTTCTCTTAATGTTAAAATACTTAAATAACATAATTTATGTATGTATTCTGATTTATTCATTGTTTGCAGAATGTTTTGAAGAATATAAATAATTAATAGCGTGCCTTCTAAATGCTAACAACAGACTTTGTTTAGATTTAAGGGAGATTTCAATCACTAGATAAATAATAAATTGACTGCACAGATGCTGTAGTGGTTAAGATGTCGACTTACCATGCCAATGTTATAGGTTCGACTCCCAAGTAGGACAATAATTTGTGCGATCCACAAATAGTTATTTATTTGTAACAGGAAAATTTTACAAACATGATTTTATTGGGTTCGCATTTTATTTTTAATTTTTCGATCTCTCTGAACTTATCGCCAGAATCTTTTTTGACCATAAACGCTGTAAAGTGTTCGAAATTTCTGAAAGTTAAACATCAAATCCAAACGCAATAATAAAATCAGTGAACATAGTTTTATTTCATACTAGTAACTCACCCTAGCTTCGCTTCGGTTTCTGTCGCCTTATCCCCGTTGTTCCCGTTCCCGTGGGAATACCGAGATAAAATATAGCCTAGTTTACTCCCTGATATTATAGCTTTCTATTGGTGCAAGAATTTTTGAAATCGGTCCAGCCGTTTTGAAGATTACCCGGAACAAACAGACAGACAGACAAAAAAAATATAAAGTGTATTTTAGGCATATGTATAGTGCAAATAACCGTGTGAGCATGAAAAAAGCCTATTATTTTGACATTACAAACAGACACTCCAATATTATTTATTGGTATAGATGTTTGTTTACTCGCATAAACAGCAATGCCTTTCTCTATTATTATAAGTATTAACTCTATCTTAGTAGGTCTAATGTTTGAAAATTAACATTTTTCATTAAAAAATCTAATTAAGGAAGAACGATTACGGATAGCAAATTATTACCAGCAATCTACACAATCTACAGCCTTCATAAATCTTCTTATTCCATCCATCCATCAGCCTACAGACGTGCACTGTTGGACATAAGCCTCCCCACGAGAATGCCACTCGGAACGGTCCTGCGCCACTTGCATGCAACGGTTCCCTGCGACTTTGAGAATGTCGTCAGTCCACCTAGTGGGGGGTCGTCCTACGCTGCGGCGTCCGATTCGTGATCGCCACTCAAGAACCTTTCTTCCTCAACGGTTGTCGGTTCGATGAGCGATGTGGCCTACCCATTGCCATTTCAACGTCCTAATTCTGCGGGCTACACCCGGTATCGGTTACACCCGTTCTTCTACGGATTTTCGTGTTACGGATTTTATAACGTAAAGAAATACCGAGCATACCCCTCTCCACAGCATGTTGTGCGACTTTCGAGCTTTTTTATGAGGCCGAAATTTAGAGACCACGTTTCAGTGCCGTAGGTCCTCGCTGGTAACACACACTGGTTATAAACCTTTGTTTTCAGACACTGCAGAATATTGGACGAGAAGATCTTTTTAAGTTTCCCGAACGCTGCGTACTCTTCTTATATGTTTTTAATTTATTTTATTATGTCCCATACGACTTTTATCTTTCCTACATCCTGTTCACATTAGCAGTATGCGGTACCATTACACGTAAATTTATCTTTCCAACCCATGTTTCAAAACAATAGTATTTTTTGTTACATTCCAATACAATTTCACAATACACTTAATGTCGTTCCAACCATTTATTTTACTTTTGGCAGGTCGAATTCTAATCAATTAGTGTTGTACCAATGTATTACGGATACTATGTTTTGTAATAATCGATTTTAGTCAGGAAGAACTTTTAATCGATTTAACACGGATATTTTATTTTTGCTTAAATACATATTTCATATTATTTAAAAACTTCACTTCTGTAAATATATTTATTATTTGGGCACATTAATTTTTGCATACCCACTAATTCAGTCCTCCCAAAATATTTTACTTTGTACTTTGCAAAATAAAAAATAACTACTTTATGAAGCATTTTTCCATTAAGCGGGGTCCGCTGCTCCAAACTTTACTTAGAGACAATGGCGCCCTCGTCTGCGGTAGTAAATCACTAATTTTCTCATCCAGCCTACCCCTTTTTTTTTAAGCCGAATTGGCAACACTGAACGGCGCGCCGGCGACGCCATTTTGTTGTGTTGTCTGTCACTCGCAACAAGACTCCCGTGCTAGTCACATTTCTGTTCGCTGAGTGCTCTATCATATTTTTCATACGCTGTGTTGAGTATTTATATTCCACCGTATTGATTTCATTGTTCTTACTTTGATTGAGTTGCGCGTATCGTTCCTCCCAGTAAGATTTTACTTGCAAAATGCCGAAAGGTATGGTGCTTAAAGGACAATCCAGAGAGTTAGTGCTGCGGCTTCGTGAATTTTTTGAAAAGGAAAGCCGCAATGGCGGATTCCTTATACCAGTAACCCAAGTTAGAGACCGTGTTGCAGCAGCATTAGGTATTAGTACTCCAACGGTGGCGAAAATCACTAAAGAAGCCTATGGTAGTAGTGGTATTGAACAGAACAAGCTATCTACGCCTAAGAAAAAACGTCAGCCCCGTAAAGTGAAAATAGAAGACTGGTCGAATATCGTTTTCACAGATGAAACTTGGCTCAATGCCAATCATTCCATACCAAAAGGTTGGACTGACGATACTGCTGCTTCTACTTCTGCAGTGCCAATGGGGAAAGGTGAACGCCTCATCATTTGCCATGCGGGAACTACAAAGGGATTTGTACCAGACGCTCTGTTAGCGTTCAAATAAAAAAAAACAGGAGACTATCATGAGGAGATGAATGCGGACGTGTATGAAAAGTGGTTCAGAGAAATGCTTACATCACTTGAAGAGCCATCAACAATATTTATTGATAATGCACCCTATCACTCTCGCCAAATTAATAAAATGCCAACACAGGCCAACAAAAAACACGAGATTATAAACTGGCTTCGTGATAATGGGGAAGATGTGGACGAATCCCTACTAAAAGTAGAATTACTTAAAATATTAAAAAGTAAAAAGCAGCCAAAACGATATGTCATCGACGAAATGGCAGCAGAATATGGGCATGTTGTAATCAGAATTCCTCCGTACCACTGTCAATATAATCCAATTGAAATGATCTGGGCACAAGTCAAAGGACACGCCGCAAGAAACAATACAACTCCTCCTTTCACAGCAAATAAAATGCTTGAACTTTTAAAAAACGCATGTGCTAGTGTGACGCCTGAAAACTGGGCGAGTGTCGTCAACAAGATAAAAAATATAATATTCTCTGATTGGGATCGGGAAATTGAATTTGACAACATACCTACACAAGAGTTAATAATAAACACTGCAGATGATTCAAGCGACGATTCGAGTTCGTATGAAGAATCCGACGATTCGTTATAATAAAATAATATTAAAATATTTTGGTTGTTTTATTTCTGTTATAGGTATGATGAGAAGATTTTTATATCTCCCTGATACAATTTTAACGTGTTGTCTATTACAACAATTCAAAACTCAGTTATCAGCTGACTTAACTGCAAATAAGTGTAATCGATTATTTGCGATTCATTAGTTTGCACCGAATACTTTTGATCCTGTCACTAGATGCGATAGAACGTAACTTTTTTTATAACGGGAATGAATTATCACTTAAATTTTATGAATAGAGCTATTTACGGCATATTAATGTATTTAGTGGGTAATAATTAAGATATATAAATATTATTGGGCAGTTTATATATTTCTCTGTTCACTCGTTTCAAAGTTAATAATTGCGTATAATGAAACAGTTACGTCCTAAAGCATGTGTCAAAAGTAAAATAAATGGTTGGAACGAGTATAGCCAATTTAATCGGTAGAAATAATATTGAACATGATTGGTGAGTATTGCGCGCTATTTTACTTATTATTAATATTATATATATTAAGGTACGAGTATCGCATATTTGTAATACACTAGGTATGTTTATCCTTATTACTTGACATGGCCGTAGGCAGCGACATCTATTTTAGTCTTCTGTAATTCAAGCAAGAGGAATTCGAAAGTCGGTGGACCCGACCGACTTAAAAAATTGAGTTTTGAGATAAACGCGTTTAAAGTTTTAAGTTGAAATAACATGCACAATTTTTTTTTTTTTTTATCTTACATAGAATCATCGATTCCGGCACCATAAAGCAAAGTACTTGCTGCTACGGCAATATCCAGGGCATCCTTTTGCTCTTACTTGTGACGAATTCTTGCTTCACGAGTCGCAGTGTTAGCTTTCTTTTCGGCAATAAGTACGCGGTTCTCATCTTCTTTTTGGGCATACTCGTGGCTGTTTCGGCCAAGTTTCAAATCCATGCCATGCATAAAAAGCAACAAAGCTGAGGGTCCTTCGTTGAAAGTGCCAGCAGCGACAAATGCAGCAATCTCTACTATTTTTGAACCAGCAGGAAGTATTTTTGGAGTAATTTTCCAAATTAACTGGTTCAAACTTTCGTTGTTTTGCATGAAGCCACCAACACACCTCTCCAAGAGCTCTTCTTTGTTGAGTTCTGCTATCATGTGATGGGACTATCATTACATATTGAAGCGTCAATGTACATTGTACAATGAAACTGTTTTCTAATAAAATTCGTTGAAGTTTCGTTGAAGTTTCGTTGTCCTTTACCAATGAACGATCAACGTACGTCATAATATAAACTAAACGTCTCGTCTTGTCTAAGCGTCTACGACGTAAACTAGTCGAAAATTAGACTGTTTTTCAACTAGTTTATCATCGACGATAAACGGTCTCGTTGCGTCGACTGTAAAATCGTCGACGACATACTACTACTTATAACCTCAAATCAACCTATTGGCTCAAGAAGCAACAATCAACTAAAATCTTAAAACTAATTCGAGTTGCCCTTGAATTGTAAAAGAAAGTGGGAAAGGCCGACCAACAATAGCTATGCAGCTGCTTCCGTATACCTGCGAAGCGCTGCGTAGTCTGATGGACGGAACTTCCGAAGGGTCTATCTCTTAGAATTTTACTCGGATCGATTTGAAATCTTAGGAGAATATTTTGAACATATTGTACTATTTAATAAGATAAGAAAAAAATCGATTTTTTGAAAATTTCCAACCCACCTAACCCCTTAACTTATTGATTAAGTCTGCAAGCACGAAACAATTCGATGTAGCGTGTACATTTTCAGAGGAGAAAATTAACACACAACTAAAATAAAATTAAAAACCTTTGATCTTACTTTCCTTGTGGGTTACATTTGGCATTCACTTATTACCTTCAGTGGTTGGGTATTGATGAGTTTAATTTTTTAATTATCATAAACAACATAAAATTTGCAAAGGTTTGCACGTCCAATAATTTTCTTGTATAGGGCATAGCCCTTGTCATATTTTGAGTACTGATAATGGTATATTTTAATTTTAGTAAACTTCGACCGAGTTGAAATAAATTTGTAGAATCTTTCATATGGTTAAGATAGCCACCCTTCCACTAATGTAGAGCTTATATTTAGCGTCGGTATTTCGGTATTCAAATAGTTTCAGCAAGGACTGTATGATTTCATTCCAACATCTAATTACTATCAGATGAACGGTGAGCTTCCATCCGTACATCAATATTGACTTTCCAAACGACTAAATTAAATATTTTACGTCGTCCCTTATAATATGAAGTGAATATAATAAATTACCATCCTGTCCAAATACAATAGTCTGTAAAGTCATAATTGGATCCAATAGGACAGGCTGCAATCGAGGATTTTATTATTTTTCATCAGAGCTTTAATTCAGTCATATTAAAGGTTTGATGTAAAAGATGGCGTATAAGCCAGTAGACAGTTATCTATCGTGAACATCTTTATGTGTTAGACGAAAACGGAATCTCTCTACGGGGACACGATCCGACGCCCGCGACTTGCGCGGCGCAGGCGCAAGTACATAATCCATCACACGCAGAGATGTTGACTGCGTAAGGGCGATATCCAAGGAGAGGCGTCGGGGAGGGTGGTACCCGCAAGGGTAGCCCGCCGGGCTGGCCATTGACGACAAGGAACTTTGTATCAGTGGTCGTTCCAATGGTGAGGGGTGAGAATACGGTATGTTGAGCAACTAAAAAAAAAAAAAGGTTAAGCAGCTACGCGCCGCCTATTATATGTCTGTGACATCGACAATTATTGTACGGCGATTTATATAACTTATTACCATTATGTTTGGCCTACTGGCTATGTTAGTCAGTAAAAGAAAGTAAGAATATCCCATCCATCATCCATCCATCACAGCACATATAAGTCCCACTGTTAGGCTCGGACCTCCTCTACTATAGAAAGTAAATTGACCTACCATGCCGTACTGGTCAGACGTATTGGAATAGTGTTTTATTTCGAGTTTTCCTTCTATTATGAGATGAGATATTATGTGCATATTATATTCCTTAGTCGTCTTTTACGACATCCACGGGCAAAACAGGAGTGGTGAATTGTACCCATTCTTATTCCGTCACCACACGGACAATGAACTTACTCATACATGAATTTACTTCCCATTTTTTTTTTACCCACCTGCCCATAGAAGGTTTCACTTTAAAAAATCTTAAAATCGGTCGCAGCGTTACCTACCAGGGTCCTAATGCGTGGTTTTAGGTGTCTAAAACTATTTTTAAATAATTCACTTTTCTAATGAAACCAGTTAGGAGCATTTCGTTTGGATAGTTTCAAAGTCTAACAGACATTTTGTGGGTATTGTTTGTTTTTGTTCTTTCACCAATAGAAATCACAGAAATCTAACCGACGCGGGTGGAAATAATATTATAAATGTGAAAGTTTGTGAAGATGTTTGTGTGTTTATTACTCAATCACATGTAAATAATTGACCAGTATTGGATGAAAATTGATATATAGGTAGACTATTTTCTAGATTAACGAATAGAATACTTTTATGCCGGTAGTATGTCCTCTTGGAATAATAGTTCAACTTTGCTGCTGGCAGAAGCTATTATGTAATATTTTCTGAATCTCATATTCATTATTTAATTAATATCATAGGCTATACGCTGTTTTGTAAAAATTTAAAAAATAACATAACAATGGAATTCCTTCTAATCGATCGCAGCATCACCGACCGGATTCTAATGCATTATTGTAATGACTTATTATCATCTATCTAATAAAATTGTTTGTGGTACATTGGTTGATGGTTTCAGTCTCTAACGGACATAGGTTTAAATAATTTTGCTATTTTAGATAGAATGATCCATTTTTAGTAGTTTTTAGACTACTATAAATAGGCCACTCAGTATATCTGGATATAACATCACTACCTCACACCAGCTGTTTATTCTGTTACATACAACGTACAACGGCATGCGAGTAAATCCGTTCAGCAATGTTAATTGCCAGGCAGAACGCCTGTACCAAGCACAATAGCTCCGATAAATTGCATGGCAGTATTGTGCTAAGCGATAAACTTTTTGTTCGTTTCGATTAAGTCAATTTTTATTTTTTTTATTTATAGCGTACCTTTATCCATAAATGATAGATATTCGCTATGTGTGTTTTAGTTTCAGGCATAAAACTTATATTATGGATCGCAATACCCCATATAAAAAATGAGTATCGGCCCATTAATGGGCCAAGACTGGCAGCCGATTGAAAAGTATCGGCCAAGAGTTACAATATGTCGTCGGGCCAAGCTGGGCGAGTAATGGGCTGTAACGCCATCCCGATATCGGATCCTATGATCGGCCGAGCATAGGACCCGAGCAGCGGCCGAGGGTAATCTTAGAATGTCGGCCGAGCACTATATAATAGCTTCTGCCGAACGTTCTACTATTATAGAATATTTTTAATTTAATAATAATAATATAAAAAGGGAGTTTTCATAAAAAAGGGACTTTACCCGGACTGGTGGGTGAGCGCTGACGACCCCCCCAACGGCCCCAACCCATACAAAAAATGAGTATCAGCCCATTAATGGACCAAGACTGGCAGCCAATTGAAAAGTATCGGCCAAAAATTAAGGATTAGCCCGTACTATTAATTTTTTTTTTTGTGTGTGACTTAGTTGTTAGCCTCAGACAGATGGCTGTGACAACTTTACCCGGACTGGTGGGTGAGCGCTGAGGGCTCTCAACCCGTAATATTAAATTAATATCGGGATATATAAATCTACATTTTTATAACGAAACCATAGTGCGATTTAAAATTTTGTGCAACGCCATCTAATGGACTCAAAGTAAATTGTTACCTATAATGTATACTAATGAAAATAAATGTTTATTGAATAAAAGTCATCATTTTCTGGAAAAAGAATCGTAACTTTATTTTTATTAATACTTTATGTTATATTAATACCTGTCGTAATCTGTTCTTTTATGCATATATACTTGTTCTATAAAATAATGTATAATTCTCTAACTTCCTAACATAAGTATACCATACATTTATGAAAACTCCCTTTTTTATATTATTATTATTAAATTAAAAATATTCTATAACAGCAGAACGTTTGGCAGAAGCTATTATACAGGGTGTATCAGGTTATGGGGCAACTGGTCAAAAGGGAGCTAGGCAATGGCGGTAGGAACCCATAAAAAAATTTGAACGAAAAATATCGATTCGTTAAGAAATTAGAGACATGTAAAGTTTTCAATTTTGTTATCGCTTTTTCGTGTAAATCTGATTGAAATGTATAAAGTCAACATATACTTAATTACTTAACGTATACTTAATACGCAACATATTCATACTTTGTTAAATATTCATTAGAAATTGAATAAATCAATGATTACGTTCACATAAGCAAGACAAAGTTCACTTTAAAACAGCTGATCGGCCTATGGCCGTTGACCGCTTGCCGTTGTACCTATATGTCCTTGAAGCGTTTGCGCAATTCTAGGTATAAATGAATGAAATTAACTGTCGAAGCTTTACATGCCTACATGTATTCTGTCTGTACATGCCTACATAATACGTAAACATTTAAGGCATAGACTCTTAGACACATTTTTTTGAAATCACTATAATTTTTATGTTATATTGTTTTTTGTGTAATGTACATTCTAATTACGATCTATGACCGTTAAACTACAACATACTCGAACAGTTGTCCCATAACCTGATACACCCTGTATAGTGCTCGGCCGACATTCTAAGATTACGCTCGGCCGCTGCTCGGGTCCTATGCTATGTATAATTTCTGGTTCCTCAATAACTACTTATTACTAAACAGCTGATTCAACTTTCAATACGCACGCGCAGCCACAAAAGTGTCATAGCATCGGTCAATGATCGGCTGAGGATCGCGAATTATTATAGTGTATATAATATGACGGGCGATGATAGGCCTGCCATCGGCCATTAAAAAATGCCGATGCTTGGCCGAGCGTTAGTAACCGTACCTTGGCCGATCAACGGAGAATAGTTAAGCATCGGCAACTTTGTATGGGACGCTCGCCCCCTTATGTTTTTAAATGTAGAGAAAACACTCTGCCCGATAACTAAGAGAGTTATACCAATTGCCGGCATTAACGACTATTCTTATCGCATTCGTTTCTTTATGGTATCAATATATTAGGCCAATTTCACTCCTATTATGGGGTACCCTCTTACCTAATCATATTATTTGGTCTATAAACTAAAGAAAATAAAAATATGTGAATACGTACGTGTGCCATCGAATCGTGTGGCGATGGTATCGAGAAAGGTATTCTGGGGCGCGAGCAGCCCCTTGCGCACGGGCATCACCCCGTAACGCGCAAACTGCGCTCAATACTCTCGTCCTGAAAACAAATACTATATTTAGGTCCTTAATCTTTTAATCAACACACCGCACTTAATAGTATACCTACATACAATTCAACGCGCCAAAATTTCATTCAATCTCAGAATAATCTTTAAATATTTGTGCTGCATAGAAATCAACATACGACATTTTTATTCAACTATTTCATAGTCATCGTTTACAACTCCATAGAAATAGAATGTATGTCTTCTTATTTTGTCATTATGCAGAAAACAAATCATTATAACCTCTGTGTGACTTGTGTTATTATAGTAAAAATTAAAAAACGTAATTAATATTTAACTGTTGTTATTAGAAATTTTTATAAGTCTATTTTGTCTTTGTTCTTACATTGACTATTTTACATAGTACCAGAGCCTCAGTCATATCAACTAAAACTATTGTTACGAGTTTTATCAGGTATTTTATTTATATTTTTAAGGCGTTACGAACAATTTTTAGCGTTGATGGTCACAGGAGGACCGCCGTGACCTGTACGCTGACAAAGGCGATGAAGTGCATAAAAATGATTTATATCCATACGTATAATAGTCGCGTAAAGATCAGGCACTCTCTGTCTATTGTTTCCAACTTTAATATAATTTATATTAAAATATCACAATGTATGTAATCGTATTTCAGACGGTGACAGAACAACAATACACTGTTTGAAATAAAACTATGTTTACGATTGTATCGCGTTTCTATTTGATTTTTGAGTACCCCCGACGTTTTAAACGCTTTTCAGTGCACGCAGTGAAATTCGAAACGTTTTATTTCGG
Organism: Lymantria dispar; assembly: GCA_032191425.1. Lineage (NCBI taxonomy): Eukaryota > Metazoa > Arthropoda > Insecta > Lepidoptera > Erebidae > Lymantria > Lymantria dispar. The sequence continues at coordinate 23,579,893 of CM063444.1, read as the reverse complement.
TAGTTTTATTTCAAATGTGTAATACTCGCTTTAATACCAGAAATCAATAACACACTGTGTTACCAGTACCTTTCTTTTTGGGAATTCATAGTCTGGCCACATTTATGACATCGTAAAAAACTATATTTTTTGATTTCATGGTATTCTAAAAAAAGGACATTACAGTCAATATAATATAATGAACGATAATATGAAAACATATAACATGAAAAATCATGGTATTCTAAAAAAAGGACATTACAGTCAATATAATATAATGAACGATAATAATACAAGCGAAGCTACGGACAAGGCGCTAGTCCTAAATAAATACACCTATTTGCCAATTCAGTGTTTACTTTAATTTTGTCTTTCCACAAAACTTAATATTTCAGTAAGCCGCTTTTCACATAAATCTCTGCCTTGAACCGTGTTGTTTATAAAAGCTGTTTGTGTTCAGTGGACCGATAGTCGAGAGATGAGGAGAAAAGCGTTTCATTTATCGTCTATTTTAAACGTGTTGTTTGCCATATTATCTTAAGATAGTCTGGAGAATAATAAGTGAATTTTTCCTTTATTGTATCATGTAAAATAAATATTTATATGTCGGATAATTGTGACGATGTAACGTTGTATTTCATCCACTTATCCATCTACTAAAAACAATCCTCGCCCGCCTGAATCCAACGGTTTTCCGTGACTTTCAAGATGTCATTAATTCAGCCCTCATCTAATGTTGTCCGATTCATGGTTGCCACTTGAGAACATTTCTTCCCCAATGCCTCGAGCGTAATGGCTTATCCATTGCCACTTTAACTACGTTTTTCAGACTACGTTAGTATTACTAGTTCTTCTAAGATGTGGCGTATTACGTATTTTATTTCATAACGCAAGTCCAAGCATATCTGGGGGCACGGCAGTGCCCCCGCCAAGTCGAGCAAAAAAAAAAGTCGGGCAAAACGCAAAACTGCCGTAACATACTTTTCTCGAAGCCATTCAGGCCATTTTCGACCCCCTATAACTTTGTTGTTAATAAAACTAGAAACCTGAATTTTTAGTAACCTAGCAGGCCTTGTATACACATTGTGTATTTCAAATTTCATTCAATTTGAACCAACAGTTTAAGAATTATAACTAGTCAAAATTTCGTAATTTTGTCACTCACTGACTGACTGACCGATCGTCAATATTAAAGTGGCATTTCTAGCAGATATAGAAGCTTCAAATTTAGAATTCAATTAGTGTTTAGTGTATAAATGAAGGAAAAATTATGAAACATTATAATTTTCATCCAGCTACCAACTACATAAATAATTTTGTAAGCTCATATAAATACATAGCATTACAAAGTTACATTTGCAGTTAAGGAAATGTAACTTTGTAAAAAATAAGAATACATTTGTCGGCAACATTGCTTTTCTATGGGAATCGTAACAACCGGCTAAAGACTGCGCAGATGACGTAGTGGTTAAGATACCAACGTACCGTGCTAGTGTCGCGGGTTCGAATCCCATGCAAGACAACACCTTGTACGATCCACAAATTGATGTTCTGAGTTTGAATGTAATTTGTCTCGGTTAATTATATGTTCTTTCCGTATGGTGACGAAGTAAGAATAAAATTCACCACTCTCTATCTTGCTCGTGGATATCGTATAAGACGACTATGGGATATAATGTGCACATACCATCTGTGCAAGAGAAGGAAAACTCGAAATGAAACCCTATATCAACATGTCTGACCAGCGTGATATAGTGGGTTAAATTCCCTCCCATTGTGGAGGAGGCCTGAGCCCAACAGTGGGACATATGAGGCCTGCGATGATGATGCGATGTTAAATTATGTTTGTAAAGTCCCCCATAATATAAGGATTATTATTCCCTTAGTGCAAGGCGTTGTCATTTAAAAAAAAAGATTCAACAGGAAGGAGAGTGGGCAGCAGCTCTCGCCGGGGAAATGTATGATATCTCACTGCGAAATCAACCCGCCTACCAAACGTGGCGACTACGTCATTATTCTTCATAAGGGTAAGAAAAATGAGCTCTAGTGATGGCAACTCTGTTACCATTGAGCGTAGTTGGACGCACTTTATGGTGAAGCATAAGGGGGGTCTATGTTCTACAGTGGACAACGATAGGCTAAATGATGATTGGCATAATAGGTGTAGACAGATACCTAGATATAATTATGTTCAAAGATAACTTGTAAAATGGTCAATCAACTTAATGAAAAAGTAAGAGTGGGCCCGTGTCTTATGAAATTGTACCAAAATCTCCCAAAGTATTAAGCAAACTAAATTGCCTGAAATTTACCTAAAAGAAAGAACGCCATCATGAGGCTCGATTGCCATCAAAGCGCAGAGGAGACTAGAAATGTGTTTTAAAAAACCAATCATATTTCTTTATTTCCACATCTCTCCGCTTAGTTTAGGTAGAATTGACTCAAGCGGAAAAGAGAGATGTCTAATTTTTCAGAGTGTGCTCTAAGAAAATCTTTTGTTGTTATTCAAGAAGTAGAAGGTACCGGAAAAGCAAATGAGAAGGTCTATCTACAAAAAGAAATGAGATACCATCAAAAACAAGACTTGTAAAAAAAGCCAAGCCTCGCAACTGAATTCTTCTACCATAAAAATTTGTGAGATCCATATTATACCAAGTCGGTTAACTCATTCAGTCCCTGCTTAAGGGACCTTTCTTCTTAAGTTATTACGTAAATAGCTAACCTAACTACTTCTTATAGTGACTATATCAATATTAAAGATCTTTTATGTTTAAAATAAATAGATTGACTAATAATTAGTGATGGATGTTATGAGTGGTGACTGATGGTGATGGATAGTAGTAGGGTGAGTTGGGTGGTGATGGATGGTGATAGATGGATTGAGTGATGGCAGATGGTGATGGATGAGTTGAGTGGTCGTGGATGTGATAGATGGGATGAGTAGTGACGGATGGGTTGTGTGCTGAAGGGTGGTGATAAATAGGATAAGTGGTGACGTATGGGGCTGGATGGGCAAAGTGGCGACGGATGGTGATAGATGGGATGTGTTGTGACAGATGGGAATAGATAGGATGATTGGAGCGGACATAGTTAATTTAATAAAGTACATTGAATAAAAAAAAAATAACAGGTGGTTTTTTTGCTATTTTTATAGGCCGTCATCGTCCACAGTGTCCTATTCCTCCTTCAGATATAAACTAAATCTCCACACACTTACAATATGTTAGTTATTTTTTATTTAACTGTCAAAACATTCACAAGGAATAATTTATATGGCAAAACAACGTTTGCCGTGTCAGCTAGTAGACAATAAAATCGTTCCTAATACAATTAATCATAATATTAAGACATGAATTATACATTTACAATGTATATTTACTATCAATTTCATGCTAATTCTAGCTGATATTCCATATCATCATCATCGTCACAGCTCATATATATTCCACTGTTAGGGTCAGGACTCCAAAGATACATATTAATCTGAGTATTAGGTATATGTCGGACCGCTCGTCCGATGTCAATCAATCCTCCTTGGTAATATAATGGCTGCAATTTGCTTAATATACACGATAAAATCGAAAAAAGGGGCCCCTTTTTCTTTTGGGGTTGGGTTGCGGTCGGCGCACTCCTCGCACCACTTCGTCCGGGGCGGCAGAGGGGCGTAAGCACGCACACGCGCAACCCACCCGCGATGCACGTCGCCTTCGTCGTTGGGCCCGACCACCGGAGCAGGGTGACTTGACGTCAGTGGTCGGCCCGACGGATTACCCCCAATTTGGGGTACCCTCACATCGACCGACGTCCCCCCCTCGGGGAGGACGTCGGTCTTTCCTCACGCGGTCGGCCTTACGGCGGGTGACGGACTAATTCCCCGGTCACGTCACCCGCGGCCTCGGCTAGGGCGGCATGAGGCGCAGGTATTCGCGCCTATGCCACCCCAGTCGCCGGCGGCGGATCGACTCATCGAGGCTGTGCTCCTCGCACAAGCGATCCGTCGCCTCCTTCTGCAAGACTACTACCTCGCAGAAGGCTGCAACCGCGTCCCAGTTCCTGACGCTATCGAGCAACGCCCTGGCGATGGTCGCGCGTCGCGTCAGGTCGGCACCGATGATTGCGACGAGTTCACGACGCTGCTCCGCCCAAGCGCCACAGACCTCGAGTGTATGCTGCGCCGTGTCCTCGTCGCAATCGCAGTGGTGGCAGGACGGTGTACTCTCCCTCCTAACGACCTTGTGCAGGTATTTGGCGAAACATCCATACCCCGTCAACACCTGCACCTGTCGGAAGGAGAGCACCCCGTGCCGCCGTTTCAACCACTGCATCAGCACCGGCCGCAAGGCCTTCACGATCCGCACCCCTAACCGAGGCCTCTCCAGCTGGACTGCCCAACGGGCAATGACATCTCGGCGGGCGTCGACGCGCCAGGCGGTAAGCTTCCTCAAAGAGACCACATCGCCCTCCGCTCGCACCTCCGTCACCCGCCGATACACGGATGACCTCCGCATACAGCCGTCGACACATAGCGCTCGGTCCGCCCACGTTCGGCATAAGCCACGATAGGGCGGAAGCCGCGCCGACGAGCCGTGGAGCGAGCCTGCGGAAATGCTTCCGGAACCACCAATGTCCGTTGAGCACCAGGCCCAAATACCTCATATGGGCCCGGATGCTGATTTCAACCGAATGGACAGTGATCGAGACGCCGATAGGAGGGGCCATGCGGGGCTCATGGAACAAGAAGGCCTCCGTCTTGTCCAGGGCCACCATCAACCCCAACGCCTCGATCCGTCTGACGATCTCTTCGGTGCCTAGAGTCGCCAGGCTTGCCGCCTCTTCTAGCGTCCCACCGCGGGCTGTGACGAGCGTGTCGTCGGCGTAACAAATCACGCCCAGCCCAGACGGGAGGCTCCCCCTCAACGCTCAGTCGTAGTCGATGTTCCACAGGGTAGGTCCAAGGATTGACCCCTGTGGGACACCGCACGTCATGGGCGTTCGCACAACGTCCCCTGCTCGGTTGGTGCAGAGGACGCTGCGCCCCTCCAAATAGTAAAATATAGTCTCTAATGGAAGAACCATTACGGCTTTGTCCGGAAAGATTGAATCGTCTTGGTCGCGACATTGTTAATTATGATTCAAAGTGAAAAAAAAATACTGATTATTGATTTCTGACAAAATTATAATTATCGAATTTTCTTACTTAACCATAGACAAAATTACGTTTAGCTGTCATTTGCGTTTTGGTATTACATATTAAATGCGTTTTTGCTATACCATGTTTCATAGTGACTTGTATTGTCTTTGACGTTTTATGTCACGTCGCACGGGAACACGATCGAACGGGATAAAAAGTTCTATGTCCGTCTCCTTGTTCTAAGCTACCACCCCCACCAATTTTCAGCCAAATCGGTACAGCCGTTCTTGAGTTGTAAATAGTGTAACTAACACGACTTTCTTTTATATATATAGATATGAATTTATACATACCTATATGTATGTACATTTCCTATGACTTTCTTGCTAGTTAAATACTAGCTAATGTTCTACATACTATCTGAATAATTTTATTGAACGTATGCCTTTCTTTTTATTTTAGCTATTTTAGAGGTCCCGCAATAAACAATTGAAACTATAATTTTAGTAATTTAATTTAAATCGCTAGTTGATGTGATTGAACATGTTGGAATTGAAGTTAGAATAAATAAACATTTAATGTCGTAACTTTAAAGTACACTCTACAGTGCTATGGTAAGGTTTTCATTGAACTAAAATTTAAATAGCTTTAAACATCATTGTGTTCACATTTTTTTACATTAGTAGCTAACTTTATTAGTAGCTCTGCTAGCGTAGTGTCACATTCATAAGTAAATTCTCTTTAACTTTTTGAAATTTCTGTTTTGTTATTTTACATTTGTAAGAGAACAATAAGTTTTTGCACATATTATGATAGTAAGACAGCCTAATGGTCTAAATATCCACATTCCATGCTGATTATTCTGAATCCATTAAACTCTCTGTAGAATGCACAAGTGATTGCCCCAAATGAGAACCTAATAGCAGTAGTAGCGTGTAATTTGTAACCATTAATTAAATAATTTTAAAATCCACCTTGGCAAAGATTTATTACTTATAGCGTTTTTTTTTTAGGGGTTGGTTTGCGATCGGCGCGCTCCTCGCACCACTCCATCCGGGGTGACAGAGGGGGCGTAAGCACGCACACCCGCAACCCACCCACGTGCACGTCGCCTTCGTCGTTGGGCCGACCACCGGAGCAGGGTTACTTGTCATCAGTGGTCAGCCAGATGGAATACCCCCTATTTGGAGTACCCTCCTATCGACCGACGTCCTCCCATCGGGGAGGACGTCGGTCTTTCCTCACGCGGTTGGCCTCTCAGCGGATGACGGACTAATTCCCCGATCACGTCACCCGCGGTCTCGGCTAGGGCGTCATGAGGCGCAAGTACTCGCGCCTACGCCGCCCCAGTCGCCGGCGACGGATCGCCTCATCGAGGCTGCGCTCCTCGCAATTACTTATAGCGTGGGCAGCAGTTTCAGAAAAAAAAAGCGCTTAAAATGCCATGTTTCTAGCGTCAATATTTTTAGTAAATCTTTATTAATTAAGTCCCATTATATATTTATTATTTAACTTATTATTAACTTAAATAAAATTAAAAAATAATAATATAAAATGATATCCAATACATTAACGCTGAAATTAGTAATGAATGAATGACCATGATTGATCTATGAATAGTTTTGTTAATCGTAATGAGATTCTTCATGAAACTAATATTAATTCAGTAAACAAACGTCAACAATTGATATGCTGAATGTTTCGCATATACCATGCTTCAAATGTACTCAACAATGTTTGGTAAACATTTTTTAAATATTTGTTTGATTGTAATATTTATATACATATGTAGGATTAAACATTAAACACAAAAATTTGCTCCATTGCATGCCTCTGAATTTAAATTGTAATAGTGTGCGCTTAGAATAATAGTGTATAGAAGGATAGTGTCAATACTTCGAACTTTCAAAATTTGAATCTAAATATACTAATGGCGCGCAGACGATTACACACGTACACCACTATACAAATTATGAAATCAAATTTTGTTTTTATTAACATAAATCGTCGAATTACCTTTAAAAGTAATGTTAATAATCTTTTTATATTTTTCAAATGTGTTGTGACACCATTTGAATGCACAAACCGTCATAATTACCTATTTATTTTTTAAGAGTTGCGTACGTTCGTGCAGTACAATGACTCGTACATTACGGAACGGTTCCGGTGAAAGCTCCATTAGGCTCCAATTGAAATGCCTCACTTTTTGTGCGTGAACTTACCTTCTATACGTTATTATTCTAAGAGTGTGCGGCTTTCCGTGCGTGACGGAGTAAAAATACAATTCACCACCCCCTTTCTTGCCCGTGAGTGTTATAAAAGATGACTAAGGGATTATTGCTAATTTGTATGACCAAATATAGCAGGTCAAGTTCCCTGTCATTCTGTAGGACACTCGAGCCCAGCAGTGGAACGTATATGAGATGTGATGAGGATATTGACGAATAGCGTGCAGCTATTGACCAATCCACCTCTATGTATCATCACAAAAAAAGTGTTTAATATTTCTAAGAAAATTCCAGTTGAATCCCTATTTTACAAATGAAAGAAGAACCAATAATATCGATACTTCAATTAGACGTTTTCAAAGCGTTCATGGCATCATTAAATATATATATCCACATAATAACGATTACGAAGCTTCAAGGCAATTTATATCAAATACATTTAGAGGTATCTATCTCTTTTTTAATACGAGGCATGCCTTTTAAGTTTGCCGTTTGAAGAAAAAACACAACTAGAACCTTATAGTACTTTTTATTGTTTTTCAATGTATTCACCACGTAGCTTAATACATATTTCCTTTCGCTCAAACCAGTTATTATAACATTTATTCCACTCTAAAGTGGGAGTGTTCAAAATGGCTGACTTGAAAGTATCGACTGCTTCTTCACCGGACTGGAACCTTTGACCACGAACTTTTCTTAATTTTAGGAAATGTAAAGAAATCGTTAGGACTTAGGTCAGGACTGTATGGAGGATGATCAAGAATTTCTACTTTTTCCTGCTTCAAATACTCAATCGTTTGACGAGCGCTGTGTGAGCTTGCGTTGTCGTGGTGCAGGATGATGCTTTGAGTTAGATTTTCGAAGTGCAGCGATGACTTGTGGTAAACAAACTGTGGTATACCACTTTGCGTTAACCGTTCTACGATCTTCAAGTGCAATAGTCGCAACATGGCCGGTTTTTCCAACGAACGTGACCACCATCTTCTTTGAAGTGCTTCGAGAACGAACAATTTTAGTCGGCTTTGGCTCGTCTTGAAAGACCCAGATTGTAGATTGTTGTTTGGAATCAGGATCGTAGGCATAGATCCAAGATTCGTCACTACTGATGATGTCGTAGACGTGATTTGACTCTCCTCGGTTGAACCTTTGCAGAGTTTTCTTACACCATCTGACGCGGGCCGCCTTGTGATCATCGGAAAGCAGATGCGGTATCCAACGGCAAACTAGTTTTCTCACACTAAGCGCTTCATGCAAGATCTTCTGAGTGGTTGTCCCTGAGATGCCTAATAGAGGCTCTATCTCTCGATACATCACATGACGATCTTCGAGAATTAGTTGTCTCACAGCAATGATGTTATCTTCAGTGAAGGCGGATTTTGGGCGTCCTTCGCGAGATTTGTCACTAGCACTAGTATGTCCACGCTGGAATTCTCAATATCAGCTTTCGACAGTCCGCAGACATGGGGCTTCATCACTGAATATAGATGTTAACTCTTCAAAACACTGAAGCCGTGTCAGACCTCTTCTAAAGTTGTAGAAAATTATTACATGAACATTTTCTTTAGAAAGATTCATTTTCGTACGTAACCTGACAGATTCAAATCGACGCTGTGACTAAACAATAGCATTAATACTAATACTTTGAACTGTTTTGAGATTCAAAATTTAAACACATTCGAATATAGAACAATTCCAAATTCAAAATTGCCGGGAAATATGGAAACGACAGAACTTAAAAGGCATGCCTAGTATATCCATATGAACAGTCAATATCCCTTGCTCGGCTGAAGCATTTAATTAATCTATACATATACAATATAGACATGGGCATTACTGGCTATTTATGGTAACGGCTACTAACCGTTTATTTGGTGTCAATACCGATATGGATGATCGTTGGCAAATATCGATATATGTAATACGCGTAAAATAATCGCGATCTTGTTTCTATTAATGCACGGTTTAACCATTATAACCTTTCATAGGTCAAACTATAGTGTACACTTTTCATAGCATACCTACGATAGCTAAGAGGAACAAAACCACTTTACCATTACAGTTTGATTTACCAAAGTTTATAACAATTAAGTCTTACGGTAATACAAATAAGAGCGTCTTTCGCTTTTATCAATATTCGTGAAATGTTGCTTGTTATTAAGCCACTAGCCAATACCCGCCCCCTCTCTGTTTTGCACGTCAGCGATCGCGTAGAAAGAGAGAGATAGCATAATTATTTTGGTTATTAGGCTTATTGGTGATCGTTCGGTTATCAACGTAGTGAAACAAGAATCACGGCACCTAAACAATAATTGTTGTGCTATTATTAGTCGACAACGTCGCGTCACTGTCAGTTGTTTGTAGCTAGATAAGCTAGAGGCATATCAACGGTTTTCAGTTACGTTTTGGTATAGCGGACACATGTCTAATACAATATATTAACACAAAATTTGCCATATTTAAGAAGATTCAGCTTAATGTGCATAAGTTATTGGAGTGTAAAGCTCTACTGAAAATAGGGTGTTTACATCAAGTCTACCTTATCGTGTATTTTTGACACTTGACTGCGTAAATTTTTACTTGTACTGCATATTTATAACGTAATTATATCATTTTTGGCCGTTGTATATTACAAACACAGTTCCACGATAAAAAAAACAGTTCTAAATGTGGTGTAAATATTAAAAAAATCTTTGAATGTTCGATGTTTAACATATGATAGAATAAATCTTAATAGTTTAGTGACCTATCAAAAAACTATTAACGTTGGAAAAGGCTCACTAATCCCGGTTGTATTTGAACGAGGGAGCCACTCGAGTACTTTCAACGTTTATATTCACGTGGCTAATATTAAATGTTTAGGGTTAGGTTTAGTTCATATATGTAATATTCACGTAAATATCAGAAATTCTACATCCATCGACCCTTACTCTCACTTTATGCGGAGGCCTATATATACTATAATCACCAGGTTTGCCAAGCGGCATTCACCATACTTGCCAGGCTTCTTCCATGTACATGCTGAATGAACTATAAATGAACTATCTGCTTCTATAGTTCCTGAGTGCCTAAGAATATAGTTATCCTCACCCTTTAGTTGCCTGTTCAAATCATAAAAATCGGCTAAGTGTCTCACTAAGAGAGTTGGCAGCAGTTCGCTTCTGGGAAATACTTAACAGCTCGCAGCGATCACCAACTCGCCTGCGAACCAAAGTAATTACGACGCTATCCCTTTGTTCATCTTTTGCAGCAATGGATGGAGAAAAGCTAATGATAATGATGTTGTGTGATGGGCAAGTAATGCGTGGTAACATATTGTACTATTAATTCGTCACCATAAAATCATTAACTAAATGGTGGAAATCATTAATCAGTGGAAATCGTTAGGTGGCGCTGCGCTCGATTTTAAAATTAATTCCTTTTTTTTAATTTGAATAGAACAGCGTCTATTGGGTCAGCTAGTATTCAAATAACCTTTTTATACTGCAGAGATTTTTGTTAAAGCATTTACTTTATAATTTTCCGTGTGATGATGGAGTAAAAATACATCTCACCACCCCCTTTCTTTGTCCCGTCGGTGTCGTTAAAGACGACTAAGAGATATTATATGCAGAAAATAGTATTGCAAGAGAAGGAAAACTCAAGATAAAACCCTGTATCAACACGTCTGCCCAACGTATAGTAGGTTAATTTTCCTTCTCTTGTGAGGCAGATTCGAGCCCAGCAATGGTATGTGCATGAGCTGTAATGATGATGATGATGATGACCATGATATAATTTTGAGTTTAGTTCTGAAAAATATAGACCAGTGGTTGGTTTGTATGTGTAAGGTTTTCTGATGGTTACGCGATTTTCACACATCGAAATAAAATATTTTTTTTACGAATGTTATTTGTATTTGATTTTTAATTTGCCTACTCTTTCGGCGCCATGAGCGCTGTAAAGTGTTCGAAAAGTTGGATAATGAACAGGAGGATCGAGAACGGGGAAATGAATGGAAAATTCTCGTAACCATGAACGCTGTAAAGTATTCAAAACATCGGCAAATTAGAAATCAAATGCAAACGCGATAAAATCCGTAAAAATAGTTATATTTCAGTATTGATATCTTTAAACGAGCAATTCTTGTATATATATATATCTCGGAAACGGCACCAACAATGACATTAAATTTTAAAAGAATATGAATTCAAATTTCGACGACAATGTCATGAATTACAATAGCTCAGTTGGGAAGTTGTCCAATTTTCTTTTAGTTTTATTTTGGCATTCAAACAGCGTCGGATCGAAGCTCGGTGTTATTATTATTCTCTTTTTGTAATTTTTTAAATTTTTCATTATTTAATTTTTATTTTTTATTAATATATATCTAAATAAATTCGACAAAAATACAACAAAAACATTCCGAGCAAAGCTCGGTCAACCAGATATTCTATACTAATATATAAAGCTGAAGATTTTCTTTGTTTGCTTGAACGTGCTAATCTCAAGAACTACTGATCCGATTTGAAACATTATTTTAATGTTAGATAGCCCATTTATCGACTAAGACCATTTGGAGCACCAATGAAGAACATTTCAAAATCAGTTTCTTTTTCCTTTTGAGAGCTTCCATTGCGTGCGCTGCATAAACGGTTAGTTTCGCAAAAAACATATGTGATAGAATCGTATTATTAGGTCCTTACATATGAAATTGGCGTTTTGTACGGAAGGTATATAAAGTCATTTTTTTTTTGGCAAATATATTTATTTAATCAAAGTATGCACCACTGTTATCTATGCACTTTTGCCATTTCATATGTAGTTCATTGATCCATTTACTAAAAAAACCATGGGGGCGAGAATCAATAAACTCTTTGAAGGCGGTTTGGACTGCCGCATCGGGTTTGAATTTTTTTCCATGTAAGAAGTTGTCCAAATTCTGGAAAAATTGTAATCTGTTGGAGCAAGGTCCGGGGATCACGGTGGATGTCGCAGACATTCCAATTATAGCTCATCTAAGTTAGTGGTTGTTTGTTGTGCAGTGTGTGGTCTTGCGCTGTCGCGAAGCAGCAGTAGCCTAGAGCGATTGACCAATCTCAGTTGTTTAACAGCTAGTTCTTGCTTCATGGTTTGCAGGTGCTGATAATAGATATCTGCCGTAATCGTTTGGCCAAATTTTAGAAAGCTGTAGTGAACGACACCAGCTTTAGTCCACCAAACCCTCACAAGTAACTTTTTCTGAGTCAATTTTCGTTTAGGGCAGGATTTGGCTGGGTCTCCAGGGTTCAGCCACTGCGACGAGCGCTGCCGATTATCGTACAGTATCCACTTTTCAACACAAGTAATGATTCGATTTAAAATCCCTTCATTATTGTGTCGGTTGAGCAAAGTAACACAGCAGTGTTTGCAAGTTCAATTCACTCAATTCATGAGGTATACCGTTACAGTTTTTTTTACTTTCCCGATTTACTTCAAGTGGATTAATACAGTTTTGTGACTTATCCCGAAGCCTGCAGCTATCTCGGAAGTGCTTTGAGATGGATCCGCTTCCACAATAGCCTTTAATTCTTAATTTTCCACTTTGGTCTCCAGCCGTCCACGGGGTTGGTTCTAAAGGTCGAAATTGCCAGAACGAAAACGTTGAAACCAAAAACGTAAAGTGCCTTCTGTTGCGACACCAACGGCGTACACATCATTAACCCTTCGAGCTGTTTCTACAGCACTGGTGCCACGGTAGAACTCGTACTCGTAAATATACCGATATTTCATGTTTGCCATTGTGCGGTAATAAGCGACGCCAAAGAAAAAATAATGAGGGAAAAACAAATGAATGACTGTTTTCAAAACTCAAATATACCAACTAAATGAATTTATAAATTTGAATTTGGAATTCTTAACTAAAGAGGAGATATTTCAGATCAAAGTGGTTAGTACGACAAAACGCTAATTTCACATGTAAGGACCTAATATTTAAAAATATTGTTATCTTCTACGTAAACAAAGTCGAGGGTTAAAGTGAGCGTTACCCCAAAATTACCATGCGGATGGAGCCGCGGACAGAAGTACTTATTACACTGATGTTGTATTAGATATTTGAGTGAACTTATTATTCGCTATTCGATAGTCTATTTTTTTTATGACAACCATTATATTTAGCGATATTAAAAAGACGCATACATTTAGAGACCACGTTTCAGTTCTTTAAGTCATCGCTTGTAACACACACTGGTTATAAACCTTTGTTTAACCCTTTGTTTTCAGACACTGCGAAATATTGAACGAGGAGATCCTCTTAAGTTTGCCGGAAAACATATTCCTTTACAATTGAATTATGAAAGTACACGCACTCATTTCAATTTGCATCATAATTTATTAATTTTGTAAGCACCTGACTGAGGCCGATATAAGTTTATTATTCCCAAATATATTAAATAAATTACAATAATATATCTTTCATATCAAAATAAATAAGTTATTTGTAAATCATCATCATCATCATCATTTCAGCCTATCGCCGTCCACTGCTGGACGTAGGCCTACCTCATGTTGCGCCACAATTAGCGGTCCTGTGCCGCCTGCATCCAACGATGCCCAGCCACCTTCACTAGGTCATCGGTCCACCTAGTGGGGGGGCGTACTACACTGCGTCGTCCGATACGTGGTCGCCACTCGAGAACCTTTCTCCTCTCTCCCCCAGCGGTTGTCGGTTCGTCGAGCGATGTGGCCTGCCCATTGCCACTTCAGCGTGCTAATTCTTCGTGCTATGTCGGTTACACCCGTTCTTCTGCGGATTTCCGTATTCCAGATTCTATCTCGCAGAGAAATCCCGAGTATAGCCCGCTCCATAGCACGCTGAGCGACTTTGAGCCTTGATATGAGGCCTACATTTAGGGACCACGTTTCCGTGCCGTAAGTCATCACTGGTAACACACACTGGTCAAAGACCTGTGTTTTCAGACACTGAGGTATGTTGGACGAGAAGGGCCTCTTAAGTTTCCCGAACGCTGCCCAACCGAGTTGGATTCGTCGCCTGATCTCTTTCTCGAAATTGGATCTACCTAACTGGACTGTTTGTCCTAGGTAAACATAGTGATCGACAACTTCAAGAATCGCATTGCCAACTAGGACCGGTACAGGAATGACATGGGTATTTGACATGACTTTCGTCTTGTCCATGTTCATTCGTAAACCCACTAGTTGGGATACCCTGCTGAGATCATTGAGCATTGTGCCAAGGTCCTCCATGGATTCTGCCATAACGACTATATCGTCCGCAAATCGAAGGTGAGTGATGTATTCGCCGTTAATGTTGATGCCGAGTCCAGTCCAGTCTAAGAGCTTGAAGACATCTTCCAGTGCAGTGGTGAACAGTTTCGGAGAGATAACATCTCCCTGTCTCACGCCTTTTTGCAACTGGATCGGTTTCGTACTCTTATCCCGGATACGGGCTGACATTGTGGCGTTCCTATACAAACACTTCAGCACTTCGATATAGCGATAGTCGATTTGGCACCGCTGAAGGGACTGCAGCACCGCCCAAGTTTCGACTGAATCAAAGGCTTTCTTATAGTCCACAAACGCTAAGCACAGGGGCCGATTATACCCCTCGGTCTTTTGTATAATCTGCCGAAGCGTGAGGATATGGTCTATGGTGCTATAGCCTTTTCGGAAGCCGGCTTGTTCGGGCGGCTGGAAGTCATCGAGCTTGCGCGAGAGTCGATTGGTAATGACCCTCGAAAACAACTTATAAACATGGCTCAGGAGTGAGATGGGTCTGTAGTTCTTTAGAAGAGCTTTGTCACCCTTCTTGAAGAACAGCACCACCACACTCCTGGTCCACGACTCTGGAATGTCGCCCCCGAGGATAACGGAATTAAATAGCTTTTGAAGGGCTATTAAGGCTGGCTTGCCGCCCGCCTTCAGAAGCTCTGTCGTAATTCCGTCATCTCCCGGTGCCTTACCGTTACATAGTTCTTTGAGAGCCATTCTGATCTCTTACAAGCTGATGTCCGGGATTTCTTCGGTATAGTAGCTTGGATCTGGGAACTTGGACCAAGCCGACAACAGGATTTCGGGATGATTTGTATAACTGTCCATAGAACCTTTCGACCTCTCCCAAGATCTCACTTTGGGATGAAATGACAGTGCCATCGTCGGTCTTCAGCTTAGTCATTTGGCTTTGCCCAATAGACAGATCTTGTGCGAACACTTTTGAGCCACGATTCCGCTCTATCGCTTCTTTAATACGGAGCGTATTAAATCGGCGAATATCGCGACGCACAGACCTCGAAATCTGCCTATTTAGCTGCCTATGTTTGGACCAATCGGCTAAAGACTGCACCGTCATTTCTTTTCTCCGCCCCATGAGCTCGAGAGTCTGGTATTTGTAAATATATTTGTTTAATTGACCCAAATAAAATATAGATGTGAATTGATTTTCTGTATCAAGAGGATATTATTGACGCGTTGGCCCAGGCAACCGTAAGTAGGTACTTGCTTTTAGATTGCGAACAACTATGATATCTTCTATATCAGAGTCATCATTATTATATTATACTAGCAACCCGACCTTGCTTCGCTTCGGTTTCAGTCGCTTTACCCGCGGCGTAGTTCTGGTTCCTGTGGGAATACCGGGATAAAATATAGCCTATGTTACTCCCTGATATTATAGCTTTCAATTGGTGAAAGAATTTTTGAAATCGTTTCGGTGGTTTAAGCGTGAAAGCGTTACAAATAAACAAACAAACAAACATCCTTACTTTCGCATTTATAATATTAGTATGGATAGTTTGCAATTCTTTTTTTATGTTATTTTTTCATTATACCTTCGTAAATTTTGAGTATAAAATATATAATAAATAGAATATGTTTTAGAAATGTCGTGTAATAATCGTTTTAACCCGGACTGGCAGCATTAGTGTTGGAAGTACATACGAGTAGTACTGAACGTAACGATATATTTCTGGTATAGTTTCAGTACCTACAGTATTCAAGTGAATTAATTATAGAATATACCAACGTGCGTATCGTTTAAGGCGACTTTATTACTTTCCACCAAGATTATTATTAAGCTTTTATAGCGGACATAATTTTTGACGTGACAACGTCTAATAAATCGATGAACGCTGACTGCATGCACGAAAATGTGTCCCGTTGCGCTCATCGTCCCGTTACGCTTGTCCCGTTACTCTCCTTGTCCCGTTACTCTCATTGTCCCGTTACTCTCATCGTTCCGTTACGCTCATTGTCCCATTACGCTGATTCAATTTTATTCATAAAAGTATGCAGTCATTTCATCAATGTTTTGTTATGACGTTGTCACGTTAAACTATCGTCCGTAAACCGACTTTACAGACAACCATGTTTTTTTTAATAAACATTCATTTTACAATAAATATTTTGTACTTTTGAAAATGTATTATTGGGCGTTGTCGTGTCTTCGCAACATGAAGGACTCCTCCAGTTCTTTTCAGTCTACTGTTCTTTGATTTTTCGTATGGTGATGAAGTAAGAATACAATTCACCACTCCGTATCCTGCCCGTGGATGTCGTAAAAGACAACTATGGGATGAGATAATATGCACATAACATCTGTACAAGAGAAGGAAAACTCGAAATGAAATCCTATACCAACATGCCTGACCAGCATGGTATAGTAGGTCAAATTCCCTCCCATTGTGCTGGAAGCCTGAGTCCAACAGTGGGACGTATGTATGTCGGCTGCGACGAATTGTTTGATACCATAGTGGACCCGTAGGGTTTTTGATGTAGTCTAATTTCCTTTGTCTTACTTTGATGTCGTCTGATCAGCATTTTCATTGTCTTCCTCTTTGTTTGAAATTTAGGGGTCCATTCTGTTATATATATTGTTACCACTCTCTCTCATTATGTGGCCTACCAATCTTTAATTCATTTTTTTTTTTTGATAACTTCATTACATTCAATGTCCTTCCGTGTAGTGTCGGAGTAAGAAAACAATTCACCACCCCCTCTCTTACCCGCGGGTGTCATAATAGATGACTAAGGGATATAGTAGGCATATGACATCTATGCAAGAGATGAAAAACTTGAAACAAAACCCTATACCAACCTATCTAACCAGCATTGTATAGTAATTTTTCCCTCCTATTATGGAGGAGGTTCGAGCCCAGTAGTGGGACGTACATGAGCCGATATGATGATAATCAGTGTTTGTAATATATCTTGTTTGTAATTGATATACAATTGCTTATTGCCTGACTCTTTTTATGTTATCTAGCGCGCTCCTTTCCATAACTCACTGACATGTAGTAATTTCTTTTAGTTTCATTATTGTGACTTTGCCCAGGTCTGATATCCCTGGGTATTTTCTACCAACATAAAATATTCCGTATAGTTTAATCCCATTCTAGGACAATAAATAAAATACTATTATATAATCAACATGCATTATCATCGAGAAACGCATTGCTTTGTATATTAACAGCAAAAGAATATTATTAATAACGTAACATACTAAAAACCACTAAGCCTTCGCTGGGAAAGCCATTCATTAATATATTATTACCGCAACATTTATGAAACATAAAAGTTTATGATAAAATGGAAAACAGTACTTTTATACTGGCCAGCATATTTTATGGGTCACATTAATACGATGTTAAAGAAAATAGATTTATGGGATTTTAATCTCTTACCCACATAATGGAGTTATTACATAATTAAAACGATCAGTGAGCTCTGGTATGAAATTTTACGGTACATCCTATAAACTGATTACAGCTGAAGTCGAGGAGAGGGTACTCCTCAGGGGGTATTCCGTCGGGCCGACCACTGACGACAAGTCACCCTGCTCCGTTGGTCGGCCAAACGACGAAGGCGACGTATCACGGGTGGGTCACGGGTGTGCGTGCATACGTCCCTCTGCCGCCCCGGACGGAGTCGGGCGAGGAGTGCGCCGACCGTAACCCACCCCCAAAAAAAAAAATTAATCAATATTTAGGTTTTTTCCTCTTCTTCATTTCATATAGATACGTCACACAAACTTCCTCCATGATGGAAGGCAAAATATTTGTAATAACTAAATTACAGATTCTACTTATCCAAAAATAATCATACAGTATATAGTACGCTATACAAAATGACATTAAATAATTGACTGAAATGTAAATGAGAAAACATTATTCTTAGTCTTTTTTTCTCAAGGATCCTTCACAAAGGAAAACAACGAGCCATTAAACATCAATAATAGAGTTATTTATAGGGATTTATTGCCGATTTCTTAAAATTAAGCCTGGTCTGACTAGGTGAACCCTTCTAGGTCAGAGTAGGTGACCATCAGTGGTCCGTACTTAGTCCATTCCAGTTTAATCTATGAATAAACTATCTTTCAAATGAGATCCAGTCCTCTCTTTCGTGGATTATGCTATACGCAACAAAATATTGTTCTCATAGACAAATGAGCGAAAAATATACATGCTACTTTCTAGCGATGGATACCAGCGCTTGAGAACATTGAAAATAATGGACTACGCATTAGCCGAGGTAAGACGATATACCTACAGCGTAGCTTTAACTAACAATCTTGACATCATCCACAAATTTATACTGTCGGACAGGGCCGGATTATCCATAAGGCGGATTAGGCAACTGCCTAGGGGCAAAACATTTTTTTTTTAATTCTCATTTCTCTTGCCTACTCCATCATGAGACCTAGATCATCATTTAACCATAGCCTATTCATTAAGATAATTTCAATAAAAGTAAAAAGAAATGAGTAAAACAAGTGTGCGGGACGGGCCTTCAGACAAATGTGTTGTAGTCGGCTGACGTCCCGGTTGGTCGCTGGTTCGTTACGCACTCCTATCTGTACGATACACTTTGAGTTAGTTAATTTTCACGGTATTCTTATCACTATATTTTTTCTCAAAATTCACTATTATGTTACAGTTCGTTTTTCTTTAAGCACTATCACGGTATTTTACACTTCTCGCAAACAACATGTGAGGTGATGCTATAGCATCAAATCAAGATGATAAGTTGAGAGATGACAAGATGTTGTTGCCATAAGCGATTGAAGTAACAGAATAGATACTAATGAAGTCGATCTGATTGACTGGACTTTTGGAATAGAAAATATATATTTTAAAAAGTAAGGGTAAAGGATAGGGGCCCCGTGAATTACATTCCCAAGGGGCCCCAAGAATAGCATTGCCTAGGGGCCTCTGATAGGATTAATCCGGCCCTGCTGACGGACAACCATTATACAATGTCCACCAATTTAAATATCTGGGGTTAATGTTAATTGCCGAGGTAGATATAGAAACAAATGTAAGCCATAGAATAAACGCAGCTAACGGCAGCTCTTTAAGATAGATGAATGCTAATGTAACTTAAGAGTTTTTAACCCTTTAATTAAAGCAGTTATACTATATGGATCCAAGTGCTAGGCTGTCCAAAAAAAGACCCAGCAAAATATGCATGTGAATGAAATGAAGATACTATTATGGACAGCAGAAGTGACGAGATACGATTAAGTGCGATGAGTACGTCAGAGGTACGTTCAAAATTGCTCCCATTATGGCAAAATGGTCGCAAGTTATATAAGATGGCTCAGATATGGTACAAGAAAAACGAAACATACGCCATTAATAAAGCTCTAGCTGTTCCAGAAAGTAAGAAGTCTATAGGTTGACCCCTGGCCACGTGGTGGACAACCGCGACAAATTCGCAAACAAGCAAAAACAATACTTCCTGGTGAAAAAATGAAGACCGATCGCAAATAATAGGACAAGGCAAAGAGGAAAAAGATTACGGATTTACTGAAAATATTTGAACAAAGAGATATACACAGAGAAAAATCACTACGTTTTAGGGTTATACATTAAATTCTCTTTTTGATATACGTTAAAATGTAAGTGAATATAGTTATTTACCCAAATTCGATATAGTTTTGATGCGAAACATCTATAGGCGAGGGTGACCATGATAGACGCGTGGCGATTTGACGCCACGCCTTGCAGTCCCCTCTAATTTACTGTAAATTTTTTTTTTTTTTTTTTTTTTTTTTTGTGTGTGTACAGCTGTTGGCCGCAGATGGCCTTGACAGCTTGACGCGGACTATGGGTGAGCGCTGAGGGCTCTCAACCCGGCATTTACTGTAAAATAAATATCTGCATATACATATCTAAATTTGTAACGAAACCATGATGCGATTTAAAATTTTGTACAACGCCATCTAGTGAACCCAAAGTAAATTGTTACCTATCATCATCATCATCATCATCATCGCAGCCCACATACGTCCCACTGTTGGGCTCGGGCCTCCTCCACAATGGGAGGGAATTTGACCTACTATACCATGCTGGTCAGACATGTTGGTATAGGGTTTCATTTCGAGTGTTCCTTCTCTTGCACAGATGTTATGTGCACATTATATCCCATAGTCGTCTTATACGACATCCACGGGCAAGATAGGGAGTGGTGAATTGTATTCTTACTCCGTCACCACACGGACAATTGTTGTTGTTATTGTTACCTATAATGAAAATAAATGTTTATTGAATAAAAATTATCTTTTACTGGAAAAAATCGCCATGTTTTATTAATACTTTATGCCATACTAGTTTATGACGTAATCTGTTCTTTTATGCATATTTACTTGTTTTATAAATGAATGTATAATAACTTCATAATATAAATATATCAGTAGGTATGGGATTTAGTTTACTTTCAGCTACGAAAAATGAGTAACCATTTTTATAGGCTTTTATTAGTTTCAGCTGTATTTTTATATATTTATTTCCTTGTATGTCACCGATTTCTTAGGAATTGGATTTTGACTCACTTAAAACAGTCAGATTTCATTTAAAATTTGTAAACTTTGCAATTTGTAAAATTGCAAGGACCAATAACGCTAAAATAATTTAAATAGTGTCTTATTATTTGTCTTATTATCATTACAGGATTAAAGGTTTCTTTATTAAATATTCAATATATTGGTCTGAGAGTTGGTCGTTAGCTCGATAGATGCCATTATTTATGTTACCTAAATCGCGCACTTCGTGCTCGATGCTGCATAGCTCGATAGATGCCGCTATTTCTGGTTTATAAATTGCACCTATCGTGCAACGACTGTGAACGGATGAAAGTATTTCAAGCTACATTTTGGAAGTTTAATTACTTTTGTACTAAATAACGTTACCATAAATATAAGCAGTAAAATCAATTTTAAAATGGATAATTTATTCGATACGATACCTGCTAAAAAGTACTTATTGACTAAAAGTATCGAATGCAATGTATCGGTATTGAAAGAAAAGTACTCGATACCTAAAGATAAAGTAAGTAAGAGTACTAGATACTTTAATCAGCACGTTACTTATCTTTCGATACTACTCATGAGTTCAGTATCGATACTTTATATTCGATACCGTGTCTCTACTCGTACAAAATAGTTTCGATGTTTCACATCTGCCAGGCGTCCTGAGCGACGGCTTACTTTTTTTTAGGTATTTCTCTGTACTAACTAGGCCGATTTTGGTCTTAAATATTTATCATTCATAGGATTAAATGAAATGAGTAAATGAATTCAAAACATCTAGATAATATAAATCAAATTAGCAGGATAAATTCCGTTACTCGGCCGCATTGTTGGCCGTTAGGTAGGTAATACCCTATTCCAGAACACAATAAACTATTTTGCCAAACTCCATTGGAATACGCTTAGATTTTTTTATATAATTGAAGTAACAATACAAATAAACATAATTAACATTTCAAAGAATATATTATGTTTTTATGCCCGAGAGGTATAACATACTTTAATCTCACGTAGGAGAGATTAACTGCCACCCAATGAAGGTTTAAATAACCGGACCACATTTATGTAAGTGGTTATATTTATTTCATTGGATGAAAATAAAAGGAATCCCTGATATAGAAAAGAGCATTTAATATTTCAGTTGAATGATATTGGACGGTAGATCATAATCGCTTCAATAAAACCGATGAACGTAACCAGTGTTTTACGGAATGAAAAGGAAGAAAACATATATGTATAATGTTCGCATTGGAATGAAAAGTTAATTATGTATGTTTATTTAAGAAGAGATTGTACAAAAAAGATGTACTAGACAAAGGGATCTTGGAAACATTGTGGTTGAAAATTTGATTTCTAATGTTTACATGTATCTACACATTCATCATCATCATCTCAGCCCATATAAGTCCTACTCTTGGGCTCGAGCCTTCTTCACAATGGGAGGGAATTTCCCTCCCATTGTGAAGAAGAAATTTCCCTCAGGGAAATTGACCTACTATACAGCGCCGGTCAGACGTGTTGGTATAGGATTTTATATCCGGTTTTCCTTCTCTTGCATAAATGTTATCTGCATGTTATATCTCTTAGTCGTCTTTTACAACACCCATTTGGTAACAGAGGGGATTGGTGAATTGTATTCTTACTCTGTCACCACACGAACAACCTACACATTAAAATAACATCATTTTTACCATGCAGCTAAGCTATTTGAAATAGCATTGCCCTTATTACAATACTTGTACAGGACTTCGTTTAAATAGATTCAGCAATTGTTCTTTAATATATATATATATATATATATATATATATATATATATATATACTAGCAACCCGCCCTCGCTTAATACCGGAATTAAAATGTAGCCTATGTTACTTCTTGATATTATAGCTTTCAATCTGTGAAAGAATTTTTGAAATCGATTCGGTGGTTTAAGCGTGAAAGCGTAACAAACAAACTTACTTTCGCGTATATAATATTAGTAAGCCTATATCAATCAACATACATCTATGTATATAAAAATAAATGTTTGTCTGTATGTCCTTTATAGAATCGTAAACTATGCACTCGAACATGTCATGTCATGATAATTTTCAGCAAAGGGTTGTGCATGAGTTGGTACGACCAGACCTGGTGAATCAGGTAGGTGGGTGATCGATTTCAAGGAGAATCGTTTTACTATATTTTTAGCTAGAACAGAAAATCGTCTGTTGCATCAGCTAGTATCCTATAAAATTATATAAATACTAGCACTCCGCCCTTGCTTCGCTTCGGTTTCAGTCGTCTTTCCTGCGTAGTTCCAGTTCCCGTGGGAATACCGGGATAAAATATAGCCTATGTTACTCCCTGATATTATAGCTTTCCATTGGTAAAAGAATTTTTGAAATCAGTTCGGTGGTTTAAGCGTGAAAGCGTAACAAACAAACAAATAAACAAACAAACAAACTTACTTTCGCATTTATAATATTAGTAAGGATGAAATACTTTTTCAACAATTTCCAAACAGAAAATAAGATTAATATTATAATATTTCTTTGATGCCTTTCAGGCTCACATGTCGTATACCGAATCCTTCTTAATCTCTTAGTACAGGCTTTGTGAGTTTTGCGTTCCAAAATGTCCGAAAATCTTACTTTTATTACATATTTCTACCGTACTCCAAACCTTTATCTACATAATAAAATTACAGCAAAGTAAAAGGTATATTAATATTAAAAAATACAGTCGCATAGAGTACCCGATGCATAATATCTATAGCAATTTTTCTTTTAATATTTTTGCGTGACAAACACACTACTTATTATTCGCTTGTTGTCGGGGCATCAAGTAATAACTATTATTAAATCGATTCTCTTGAAATTTTTCAAATGAAAGAATGTTCTATTTGATGCATAGGCACATTTTTAGGATATACAGTAAAAATCCTTTATGGCGATATCGTTTAAAGCAACATACCGACCAAAAATAAAGACCACGGCAAAACTCATATAACCTTATCAAAAATATTGCTTTTTACGACTTTGTTAACTACAATATATCGCATTTAACATTAATTTTGTAGAATTATATCTGTAAAACGACTAGCATAGCTGTAGTGTTAAAAAATTGAGTAGCTGTGTGTGTTAAAAAATTGAATAGGCATAATATAATGGTCAACGGCTATTACTCTAAAAGTAAACCTAAGAAATCGAATTAAGGGTCTTTCTTTTGTAATTCTTAAAAACAAAGCACGTGCATGCTTTAGATTTAAAACCAGTTTCTTTATTTCTCTTCAGTCACTTTGTTGCTCGTCTGTTGTATACAGACATCATCTTGTGATACTAAACTAAAAATATTGTTGACTGTACAGTCTGTACAAGTGTACATATATTACTATACATCAGCAGTAACTACTTAAGTCTTATCCTTTATAACTGTGGCTAGATGGGAGTAACAACACAATGATCAATCGAATATTGTGCTGATTATACTCTTAACCTTTCCCTTATGGTCATGGGCCTAAAATACAATGTGTTACCACCGAAATCGTACCACAGGAATCACCAGTAGAAAGGACAACAGCACTCTTCTGAATCCTGTACCACCAACCAGCGTTTTCGAACAAACCATCTGCCAAGCGTGAAGGTTATATCTTTATTCCCATTAGAGATGCGTAGGCATCCATAATGAGAAAAGAGTTTTTTAACTATGTACTTATTAGATTTTATTGCAATTTCTTGAGCAATACATATAAAATAAAATATCAAGCTAATTTACGCAAAAGTTTTACTACAGACTACGGCAATCTGTAGAAGAACGGATGTAATCGACATAGCCCGCAGAATTAGCACGATGAAATGGCAATGGGAAGTTCACATTGCTCGTCGACAACCGTTGGGGGTAAAAGGTTCTCGAGAGGTGACTACGAATCGGATCACGCAGCGTAGGACGACCCCCTACTAAGTGGACTGATGAAATCTTGAAAGTCGCAGGGAATTATTGGATGCAAGTGGCACAGGACCGTACCGAGTGGCATTCTGATAGGGAGGTCTCTGGACGTCTCTAGCCTGGTGGATGGATGGATAAATATAAAGCTTTTTGTATTTAAATTTGATGATCAAAATTACGTTGGCTACTGTAAAAATAAATAACATATATACATACATACCTCAGATAATCGATCGGCATCTTAGCTGATTAGCTAAGATTTCGTTCGTTAGTATAAATACATGGTTAAGGACCGGTGATATGACGCTGCGTGTGTGTGCGTGTGACAATATTAAAGACAAAGGAGTTTGAAATTAAGGAGGGCCGACATTTATGAATATTGGGCACATCTCGTGTATATTCTTGGTGGAATCGGACTATTAAATGAATGAACAAAATCCATCACGATACGGGTATGAAAACTCGCCATATCACATCTTGAGCCTGAACAATAACTTTTTAATTCCTTTGTGGAGACCTATAGGAATGTACTTTCTATAAAGTCGCATATCAACCTCCAGATTACCGAGTTCTTGTCCATGGAAAAAAAATGTACAACATAAACTTTTTCCAGTCAACGATATATGAAAATAATATACTATGGGATAAAATTAACGATATATGTAAATCTTCTGCATTTCTTCTCAGATCATCTTCTCAGGTCTCAGTGTTGTGTATGTACCTCCTCATCAATGAAAATAAAATTAACCTATATCAGACTGTAAGCAAAGAGTTTTATGATGAATATTCCAATACTTGCCGTGATATTATGCTGCTTACAGTTAAAAGATGCCTTTCGTGACACCAGAGAGACAATAAGAAGCAGTAAATTGTATTTTAATTTTATATATAATGCAAATTTTAAAAATGTTTAAAATTAGTGACTCTCTACAGTAAAAAATATCACATTAAACTCTATAGGCATTGCAATCACGTTATTAAATTTTTTAATCTTGTTTTATTCAAAAACGTACATATATACATGTTTTATTAGTTTTAATATTTCAGTTATTATTCACGTAAATTCGTTCGACACAATATTCAAGGCTCAATGTTCTTCCAAGCTAGCAAGGGACAATAGTAATTGGAAACCTTACTTGTCAAAGCTTTGTACCCAAGAAGATTACATTATGATTAATCTGAACGAAGTACAATGAGCGTATAGATAGTAAGTTTCATATGAGTGAAAATAGAAAAGATACGAGTACGTTAAGAATATAATCTAAGAAGATCAATAGATACCTAATAATGTCCTATTGAATAATTTTATGAGTACTATTATATAGACACAAATCTATTTATCTGTTCGTGCCAAGGTTGCGTAACGTCACTATCGTTTACGGATCAGTGTGTACCGTCTGGCTTTAACCGTCTATCCGAAGAAATCTAAAAACGTTTACACTAATACTGGGCTTTCTGGCCGTAAATTGAATTTTTGTTAACTCCCCCGTGACAAAGAGATTTATTCCTCAGTTCGGGCAATGGTTTTTGTCTTGCCTCTAATAGTAACGAACTAGTAGTTTTGATGTTAAAAATTGAGACATTTGACTCATGTTCCGTCTTATGATCGCAACTTCAACCGCCAAGTCGAGCAAAAAAAAAAGTCGGGCAAAACGCAACACTGCCGTAACATACTTTTCTCGAAGCCATTCAGGCCATTTTCGACACCCCATAACTTCGTTGTTAATAAAACTAGAAACCTGAATTTTTAGTAACCCAGCAGACATTGTATACACATTGTGTATTTCAAGTTTCATTCAATTTGAACCAATAGTTTAAGAATTATAACTAGTCAAAATTTCGTAATTTTGTCACTCACTGACTGACTGACCGATCACCAATATTAAAGAGGCACTTCTAGCAGACATAGAAGCTTCAAATTTAGAATACAATTAGTGTTTAGTGTATAAATGAAGGAAAAATTATGAAACATTATAATTTAACGTACCGTGCTAGTGTCGCGAGTTCGAATCCCATGCAGGACAAGTCATTGTCAAGTCATTCTGTTTATTTAAAACATACAAGATCTTTAATATTGATATAGTCACTATAAGAAGTTGTTAGTTTAGCTATTTACGTAATAACTTAAGAAGAAAGGTCCCTTAAGCAGGGACTGAATGAGTTAACCGACTTGGAATAACATAGATCTCACAACTTTTTATGGTAGAAGAACTCAGTTGCGAGGCTTGGCTTTTTTTTTACAAGTTTTGTTTTTACTGGTAATAAACTACATTCTACTTTCTGTGTGGTCGTCACTACAAGTAACAAAAATACAACGCCCTATCCCTATCTAACCCGTCGGTATCGTAAATGATGTCTAAAGAATACAATATTCATATATATGTGTGTTATATAAACATATGCAAGAGAAGGAAAACTTGAAATAAAACTCTGTACTAACCCGTCCGTCCCTCGTAATATAATAGGTCAATTTCCTTTCTATTCTGTGAAGGAGGCTCGAGCCGACGTATATATACTGAGATGATAGCAAAAATGGTGACAGATATTGAGTTATGCCCGCGGTTTCCCTCAAGTAGCATATCAGACAATTACCTAAAGTTATTTCTCTGTCTTTAGAGAATAGTCTTATGCTTTTTTCTGAATGAAAATAACTTATATCATTTTGTGTACACCTGACAACGGCTATACAAAATTTAATAATATTTTATGAAGGCACCTCATGTCTCTGACTATTCATCATAGGGCTCTTTTGTGGCATCCACAGAGGATCATGGCAGACAGAGATATATGCGGGTACCGCATGGGGGGTGACGAAGGCAACATGCCTATTTGCTGGAACTCTCTCATAAGACTCTCTCATGAGGCAGATATGCTTGCCAGCCTTTACCGGCGGCACAGGCCTGGGCATTGTCAAGTTCAGCGAGTTGGTCGCCTGGCGGGGTGACGGCCGTCATGATATCATTGCCCGTTGCCGGCTGGAGTGGCCTCGGTACGTTGTTCAATGTGAAATGACTATCCCCCGTCGGTGACAGACGAGGGGGAGTGTGGGACTCGACGGCTGCCTATACTTCCGGAATACTCACTAAAACCACAGCGGTCCCTTCCGCGCTTTTACGGGGTGGCGGAAAGGTCGTCTTTTGACATTCAATCCCCGACACCCCTACGCAAGGCTGTCTGGCCACGTCCTGTCGTCAATCAAAGCGGTGGGAGGAGATGCGTATATCGGCGCCTCCTCCTCCCTACTCGCCGCCGGCGGAGCGAGTCAGCGGACGCAAGTGCTTCGCGTTGCCGCTCCGCGGCCTCCTTCCTTGTGATGACCTCCTCGCAGATAGAGGCCATCGACGTCCAGCACCTGTCGCTGTCGAGCATCTCTGAGATGATTGTCGACAGCGACAGGTCTATTCCTATGACCGCCGACTGGTCGTGGCGCTAAGGCCCCCAGGCGGGGCATACTTCCAGTGTGTGGCGCGCATCATCGCTTGGCGCGCCACACTCATGGCATCCAGGGGCCTCTTCTCGTCCAATTCTGTGCAGGTACTTACCGAAGACCCTGTGTTCGGTAAATACCTGCGTCACCCTGAAGGTCAGGTTGCCGTGCCTTCTGTTCATCCAGCGGTACTAATGGTCGATCCAAACACTATGGGAAGGAAATACGGTGGGTTATGGGGCCGCACGTCGCCCTTCCTTCACCCCGGAGGGAACCAACGAGATGTGTCCAACCAAAAAAATAATCACTTTTGTAGTTAATGGTTCATATTTATAACGTAAGTAAAGTTAAAAATCAATAGTAATAAGTGGCGCGGTCCAGGATCGTAGGTGCTCTTAATACCTAAAAGAAAGGAACACATATCTACTTATATTTTATTTCGTTATTCTTCTATGTATTTTTATTTTGTCGTTACATGGACAATAGTTTATTTAGTTTACCGAAAAACATAAATCAGATTTAGCTCATATAATAAATAATAAAAATAGCTTGGCCAGAGAAAGGTTGTCCGGTCATGATATTTGTAAGTTCACAGTTCGTTAAGGATTATATTGTACTCAAGCTTTTTTTAAGACGTAATAGTCGATTAGTCTTTGTATTATAAATTCTTCTGTCACACACGTACCTATATGATTGGTCTCCTAAACGACCGGACCTATTTTTATGTGTTTTTTGTGTGTATTTTAGTGGATTCGAAATTATTTAAAATAAATTAATGTTCAAGCTCAACAATTTTATATCCAATAAGACATTTCACTACTATCTAAACAATTATCCTCTGATTTTCAGATCATACTTATACGTCTCACTGATAGACACGAGTATTCTGCATAATCAGCAGAAAATTTACATACTAAGTAAGTATAGTAATTAACTAGCCAGACAGACTCACAGATTTTATTTTAATTATATTAAAGTTCATGGACATCTAATCATAATCTACACCAATAAATAAAATTGGAATGTCTGTTTGTAATGTCAAAATAATAGGCTTTTTTATACACTGTTATTTCTACGACATCTATGCCTAAAATACAGATTAAAAAATTTTTGTCTGTCTGTCTGTTTGTTCCGGATAATCTTCAAAACGGCTGGACCGATTTCAAAAATTCTTTCACCAATGGAAAACTATAATATCAGGGCATAAACTAGGCTATACTTTATCCCGGTATTCCCACGGGAACGGGAACTACGCGGGTAAAACGACTAAAACCGAAGCGAAGCGAGGGCGGGTTGCTAGTAGTCAAATAAAATTAATCATCTTTTACGATATATTCATAATAAATAATTACATTAAATTAATTTATTATCATCCCATTAATTTAAGTCATACAATATACATTGTATTAATGAGATGATAAAAAAATAATGCAATTATATATATATATATATACACATATATATATATATATATATATATATATATACATATATATATATATATATGGGTATATATATACTGGTAAAAAGAAAGAAAATTTTAATAATACTGTCGAGTTTCTAGTTTATTCAACACTTAGTATTTTTCTAATATATGTATAACAATAATTCTATGCTTCTTTTTTGAGGTGGGTTGCAGTCGGCGCACTCCTCGCACCTCTCCGTCCGGGGCGACAGAGGGGCGTAAGCACGCACACCCGCAACCCACCCGAACACCACGTCGCCTTCGTCGTTGGACCGACCACCAGAGCAGAGTTACTTGTCATCAGTGGTCGGCCCGACGGAAGACCCCCTAGTGGGGTACCCTCCCATCAACCGACGTCCCCCCTCGAGGGGTAATTCTATGCTAGAAATGATTTTATGTTTCTAGCAATCCGCCCTCGCTTCGCTTCGATTTCAGTCGCCTTATCCGCGTAGTTCCCGTTACCGCGGGAATATTGAGATAAAATATAGCCAATGTTACTCCCTGCTATTATCGCTTTCCACTGGTGAAAGAATTTTTGAAATCGGTTTTCGTAGTTTAAGCGTGAAAGCAAAACAACAAACTTACTTTCGCATTTATTAGTTTTTTTTGAACACTTAAATCCTTAAGTGTTCAAAGAAACTGTTGAATTTTATAAAATACATAAGTATGAATGTAAACCTGTACATTGTATTAGTAACACGTTTAGAAAAACTGCGGCTTCCATCCAATACACTTTTTATAACAGTTATGTTCAAACAATTAAGTAAATAGAATGTTGTGTGGAATGAAATTTCAATTAAATTAACAGGCTTTCATAGAAAATGTACACAGAATTTCTGTATAAAATATAATTTAAAAATACAATACTGACGAAACTATTGTTACAATTTCTTTGCTTTTTGATTTATTTATAGTCCTTTTTTATGGTGGGTCTATGGTAAGCGGACACGCCGTCAATTCCGTCCAGAGCGACGAAACGACAGCGCGCGGGCCCATAACCCACCCTTACCCACATCGCCTTCGTTAGTTGGGCCGATCACCAGTGCCGAGTTCCTTATCCTCAGTGTACCTTTTCGGGTACCTTCATCTCTCAATTTATCTATAGTGTAGGACTATCTATATATATTTATTTCTGAAATGGTACGAATATAAAGCACTCTTATTTTCTCACGTAATTTTTAATCCTACGTAACGAAGAAAACCAAGACTATTATCGTTAAACCTTCACAGTACCAAGTTAATGTAAATTTATAGTATAATTTTTTTTTTTTTTTTTTTTTTTTTATATATTCACGCCTTTTTCCCATAGGGGTAGGCAGAGTCCACTGCCCTCCACCTGCTACGATCTTTGACATATTCAGCGTAGCAAAGCGGTTCTCTGTGGGCCACTTTTCGCCCCCGACGGAAACGAGACGTGACGTGTCGCGAGCCACATCGCCGCCATTCGTACAGTTTTTTAATTTTGAAACTCATTGCGTTTCCGCGAGAAATACATACACATATAATTAACGGACACAAATTACATCCAGACTCAGAACAACAATTTGTGGATCGCACAAAGTGTTGTCCTGCGTGGGATTCGAACCCCCGACACTGGCGCTGTAGGTCACTAGCATTAACCACTACGCCATCTGTGCAGTCTAGTATAGTATAATTTTCTTCAAATATCATGGATACTTAGACTAAAATGTAAAACGACCAAACAATTCTTTGCCAGCTGAAAAACACAAAAAAAAAACATTATATCAAATATAAAAAACAAATTTAATTCAAAAGATCAGTTTGAAGTTCGATTCGAGATCACTGACTTCCCTTCTCGTGTATATTTTTTTAATTTAAGACGATAAAGATTTCCAATGTGACAGCAGTGAACTTGTAGTATATTTAAGTTAATTTGTGTTTATTTTAAGTGGGACGTGTATAAACTGAAATGATGGCAATTGAATGAAATAATGACGATGATTTCTTTTACTGTGTAATTGTTAATGCTTATTTTGAAACTCAAAGCAAAACCCTATACCAATCTGTCTGACCAATGACTATACTAAGGTCAATTGCCCTCTTATTGTGGAGAGGACTCGAGAGAAAGGAGTGGGACTATGTGAGCCGAGATAAGAGGATTACTGCGGTTGGTTGGGCTGGGATTTTTGTGGTCTCTCGAAGAAGTTTCGGCCGCGTGAGGGCAAAGTCTCTTCATTGCTGATATCTATAATTGTAACCCACTAAGTGGGTCACCGAAGTTAAGGTAGCTTACTGAATTAGCAATGAAGGATAAAATGGTAACGGCATTCACATCCCCTAAAAAGAGCGAAATATATACTCACGAAAACAGATTTGTAGCAATTTAAAATGATTGATTCATATCAGTGTTTTGTTAACAATCTTCCGGATAAAAATCTTTTTAGTTTTAAAAATAAGTTCAATTATACCTCTTACTACTACTTTTACTTCTCTACTTTTCTTTGTGGTGACGGACTAAGAATATAATTCAGCACATCCTCTCTTGCCTCTGGGTGCCGTAAAACACGACTAAGAGATGTAAAGCTTGAAATGAAACCCTATATCAACACATCTGATCAGCGTGGTATAGTAGGTCAATAAAGTAGGTCTCCTATTGTGGAGGAGACTGGAGTCCAGCAGTGGGAAATAATGATGATGATGATTACTATGTAATTGTGAAAGCTATAATCTGCTTATTTTAAACAAGCTTCTGCTTGCAACTTCATCCACGTGGTATAGATATAGTGGGCTAACGCTAACTTTAACTTAATACTTGTATTACGCAAAAGGTGATAATATTTATTATAATAATACGATTCTGTCACACATGATTTTTGCGAAAATTTAGCCGTTTACGCAGCGGACGCTCTCAAAAAGAAAAAAAACCGATTTTGAAACATTATTCAATAGTGCTCCGCTCCTGTTGGTCTTAGCGTGATGATATATATATAGTCTATAGCCTATAGTCTTCCTTGATAAATGAGTCATCTATCACTAAAAGAATTTTTCAAATCGGACCAGTAGTTCCTGAGATTAGCGCGTTCTAACAACTAACAAACTCTTCATTTTTATATCTATATATGTAAAAGAAAGTCGTGTTAGTTACTACATTTATAACTCAAGAACGGCTGTACGGATTTGACTAAAAATTGGTGGGGAAGTAGTTTAGAATCAGGTGACGGATATAGGATACTTTTTATCCCGTTTTTTTTATTATGGAGTTTACAAGATTGCGCGAATAACTCTTTTATCCCGTTCGATCGCGTTCTCGTGTGCGTGGCATAAAATGTCAAAGAGAATACAAGTCACTATGAAACGTAGTATAAAAAAACGCATTTGATATATAATGTATGAGTAATAAAAAAAACGCAAATGACAGCTAAGAGTAATTTTGCCTATAGTTAAGTATGGTTGAAAATTTTATAATTATAATTTTGTCAGAAATCAATAAAAACAGTAATTTGTATTCTCTTTGAATTCTCATTAACAATACCGCGACCAAGACGATCGAATCTTTCACGACAAAGCTGTAATGGTTCTTCCAATGGAGACTATATTTTCGGAAATTTAGAAAATATATTTACGAAAAAATTGTGGCGGTACGAAGTTCGCCGGGTCAGCTAGTATTAGTATAAATTATACATTTACTTTTTGTTATTATTATTTTATTAAATGATTTCTAATCTTAAAAATGAATTTTAGTCCATCAATATAGAAAAAAAAATTATGAAATAATGAAAAAACATAAAACTAAAAAAGGCAAAATAATAAAAAGTAAAACCACGGATCAAATTGGAGCTGTATGGACTAGATCGCTCGATTTTCCAAATGAGTTATTTCTAGTCACGGTGACATTGGCCAAATTTACCGACTCTTTCACGAGGAATACTCCGAGGAACTATTTGACTTGGTACCACCGTCAGCATTCTACCAACGTACCACTCAACATCGTAGCAGAGTTCATCCATTTCACCTGGAAACGTTATGGTCTTCAACTGTACGTTTTCAGCGATCATTTCTCCCACGTACGTGCAAGCTCTGGAATGAACTACCTGCTGCTGTGTTTCCCGAGCGCTAATGACATGTCCTTCTTTAAACGAGGTTTAAAAAGAGTATTTTCTTCACAGTAGGCAACGGCCTGACTGTGCCCCTGGTATTGGAAAGGTCCATGTGCGGCAGGATCACTTACCATCAGGTATGCTGCTTGCTCATTTGCCATCGTTGGCAATAAAAAAAATATATTATCTATAACTGAATAAACTAACAAAATAATAATTGCTATATAGATTAATCGAAGCTAAATCGATTTATCGCCCCCAAACCCGCCTGTATACAAGATTGCATGAAAATCGCTAGAGCGATTTCAGAAATTTTGAATATGTAGAAATATATAACAAGAGTAGATATATAAATATATAAATATATATGTGTATTAAATATTATATGTTCGTAATAGTGTAATAAGATAACCTATTTTACGGCAAATAATCATAGCACATTAATTGGGCTCTTGATAATATTTGTCTTTAAACTCCCTCTAATTGCTCAAATAGTTTTGGGTACACGCTTACCTACTTAACTAGGTTATACCCTTCAACCTTTAACCACAATAAAGGATAACCCAAACCCTTTACTCGCTCAAATAAACCAAAATCACAGATATTTCTTTGATGTTTCAATGATTCGAATGATCTATTCCAGCTATACTCTAAGTGTGTTCCGCGGAACCCTAGGGTTCCGTGATACCTCTGTCGGGGTTCCGCAAGAATTTAGAAATAAAAAAATCAAAACACCTCTCTCTGGTCGCTCCGCGGCTGTGCGGACTCCGCGGCCGCGCGGAGACAAAACGCTATGAATGTTATTTATTTATTTATTTGTATTTGTATAAGCTTGTGTTACATTAGCTGGTACAATATCTCATAAGTTTGGTCTCAACAATTTTATACTTGTACAACGCGTTCGCTCTAAGTTTGCCGGTCTGTGGAATGCGCGTACCCTCCCCCACGTGACAACAAAACTTATAATGTGTCATAGTTTTACCCAAATATCTAACGTACACAATTTTTATTGTTACAATTAAATAAAAAATTTCGAACGTCATACACTCATACCTATCGCCAGCGGCAAACTTAAAACGAGCGGGTAGTATACTTGTAAGCGCTCAGTCTCTTTGATAAAAGCCGCCTCTGAATTAGACGCTATAGTTGTCAACTAGCGACTTTCGTCTCTAACTTCAAAGGATAAAGTCGATATTGTTTACAACGCTATTTTTAAATTTCTGTTTTTATTTTTGCTTTTTGTTTATCAAAGGTGCCGACTCGAGTATTTTCGAGAATATTTGAGATCGAGTCTAGGACTAAGTATAAAAGCGGCGATCGCGCGTTGGCGTCGTCAGTTGATGATTAGCGTTCGGAGCGATAAGTTACTACCTACTTACAAACTCGCTAGCGAGAAACTAGTGTTCATTGTTTTACTGCCTGCTGTATTCTGTTGTCTCAGTTTTATACATTTCTTCCCTGTAGGTTCTAAATTTAGTCTCTTATACGCAGTAACGATTGTGCATTATTTAAACCCCACTATCCTGACTTGTAACATTATAAATAAAGAAGAATGGAACGTTGGCTTAAAGGTGTTAAACGTGTTCCAACAACATCTTCTAATGACGCTGAATGTTCAAAAGCAATGCGCGCGGAGAATTTAGCAATCACCGATCCAGAAGATGATGCCACGAGTGCCACGACGTCAAGCTCGACGGTTTCAAAGACGAAAAAAAGGAAGTATGATGAATCTTATATCAGTTTCGGATTTGTTGATTCCAACGGCTCACCTCTCTGCATGCTCTGTAGTAAACTGCTTCCTAATAGTTCCATGGCACCTGCCAAATTGCGTCGACATTTAGAAACCGTACACCCCGAGACTAAAGACAAGAATAAAAAATTTTTTGTTCGCAAAAAAGATCAGTTATTAGAAAGTCAAAAAAATATGATGCATGTAACACAAACTACCAACGAAAAGGCCACGGAGGCATCATACTTAGTTAGCTATCGCATTGCACAAGCAGGTGAAGCGCACACTATCGCTGAGAAATTAATAAAACCATGTGTATTAGACATAACAAAATGTATGCTTGATGAAAAATCTGCAAAGCATCTTTCTACTGTTCCGCTATCAAACGATACTGTTTCACGACGAATCCATGATCTGGCAAGCTACGTCAAACAAGAACTAGTTACACGTCTACAAAATACACGATTCGCTTTGCAAATGGACGAGTCGACTGATGTCGCTGGTTTGGCTATCCTGCTGGTTATTGTGAGATATCCATATAAAAGTTCTTTTGAAGAAGACATGCTTATGTGTTCATCGCTGCTTACAAACACTACCGGGGAAGAAATTTTTAATAAAATAAATATATTTTTTGAAGAACATAATCTCAGTTGGAACAATTTGCATTGACATTTGTACAGATGGGGCCAAGGCGATGACAGGTAAAACAGCAGGAGCAGTGTCACGAATGAAAAATAAAGTGCCTAATTGTAGTTCCAGTCATTGTATTCTGCATAGACAAGCACTTGCGATGAAGCAAATGCCGTCTAATCTAAAATTAGTTATGGATGAAGCGGTAAAAATAATTAATTTTATCAAATCACGACCACTACAATCCCGATTGTTCTCATTATTGTGTGAAGATTATGGCAGCAAACATAAAACACTGCTGCTCCATACAGAAGTGCGATGGCCGTCTCGGGGAAAAACTTTAACAAGGCTATTTGAACTTAGAGCCGAGTTACAAATGTTTCTTTCAGCAGATACTTCTTTTAATTTGAAGGACCGTTTGTATGATAAAACTTGGTTGTTCCGATTGTCTTTTATGGCGGATATCTTTCAAAAACTTAACGAATTAAATTTATCGTTGCAAGGTAAACAGACAACAGTGTTTCAGGCCTATAATAAAATAACTCCCTAGCCGAGGCCGCGGGTGACGTGACCGGGGATTAGTCCGTCACCCGCCGAGAGGCCGACCGCGTGAGGAAAGACCGACGTCCTCCCCGAGGGGGGGACGTCGGTCGATGGGAGGGTACCCCAATAGGGGGTATTCCGTCGGGCCGACCACTGACGACAAGTTAACGCTGCTCCAGTGGTCGGCCCAACGACGAAGGCGACGTGGTTTTTGGGTGGGTCGCGGGAGTTGCGTGCTCAAGCCCCTCTGTCGCCCCGGACGGAGTGGTGCGGAGGCGCGCCGACCGCGGCCCACCCACAAAAAAAAAAAAAATAATAAAATAACTGCTTTTAAAAGAAAATTAGATTTTTGGATCATTTGCATTGGTAAGAAAGAAATAGAAAGTTTTACGTTACTCAGTGAGTTTGTTAGCGAAAACGACTCAGAAATGTTTGAAGATAATGTGTTTGAAGAATTGGTCCAATATCTCAGTTCGATGCGCGCATCTTTTGAAAAGTATTTTCCCAAAGAACACAATACAAAAATTAAAGTGAACTCCTGGATTCATAATCCTTTTTTACCCAACTTGGAAAAGCCTGAAAACATGTCAAATGAGATATATGAATCTCTTTTAGAAAGGTCATCAGACACAAGTATGGAGTCATTGTTCAAAACGACGCCTCTTAATGATTTTTGGTGCAGAATCCAAGATGAATATGCAATGCTTGGCCAAAATGGCTCTGGATATTCTTCTCCCGTTCCCAACTACATATTTGTGCGAAACAGGATTCTCTACCTACGCAGCCACGAAAACAAAATATCGCAATAGACTGGACGCCGAAGCTTATATGAGACTCCAACTTTCTTCCATCAAACCTGATATCAAGCAATTGATGAAAAATAAAAAACAGTTTCATACCTCCCACTAGTTAGATTTTTTCTTTTTTAATGTTTTCTATTATTGTCCTTACCAAGTGGTGAAGTAAATAATAATTAGTAACTGATACATTGTACTTTTATTATGCTGATTAATATAGAATACACTTATAAAAATAATTGTTTTATTGTAGGGTTCCATCAAGTATTTTGCTTCCCAAAAGGGTTCCGTCATTTAAAAAGTTTGAGAACCACTGATCTATTCCTATTTCATCCTACTAAGACTGAAGATGTGATTTATCTTACTGAGAATGAGGATTCGATTATTTTTATGGTCAATAACAAGAAGGCTTTTTGTATAGCATAATACAAAAAACCTATGTTTGTTTCTATTGTAATATAATATTTATACTAATACACCGTGTGGTGACGGAATAAGAATACAATTCATCACCCCCTATCTTGCCCCTGGATGTCGTAAAAGACGAATAAGGGATATAATACGCGTACAACATCTATCCAAGAGAAGGAAAACTCGAAATAAAACCCTATACCAACCTGTCTAATCAGTATGGCATAGTAAAGTCTATTTGCTTCCTATTGTGCAGGAAGCTCGAGCCCAGCAATGAGATGTATAGGACCGGAAATGAATAATTGTTTATAGTAATGATTACTTATTACATGATAATTGACTTATTACATGATTGTTTATCCGTATTTTCACCACTATTCTGTATTTGACCATCTAAGGCCTGTTCGATATATTTTGACCCGACAACAGAAAAGTATAGATATGTTTTTAGCAGTCTAAGTTTATCTGTTCCCTCATAACTTCGAAACTACTTATCATAATGTGACAAATGAGGTATCTTTTGAAATATCTTAAGCGTCCGCTGATTATACGTTATATGACATCTTAAAAATCCAAAATAGCAGCTGTGAAATGCCATAAGGCTAGCCATAAGATTTTCTTCTGAATATTGAATATACGTATCAAAAGAAAGGTTTTGTTATATTAATTTCAAACATAAATTTGTATTAATTACGTAAAAAAGTAGAAAAAGATGTAAATGGAACCAAGAAAAAATAATCAAAACCCGACTACGTACTTAAATTCATATTTAAAAAAATCATTTAAAAAATACGAAATAAAAAAATATTTAAGACTGATATCAAAAGGTGGATACTAAATAGGTACAAAAATAGTCAAGGTAAAGCCGTGATTAAGTGCCTATACGTAATATGAACAGCCCGTAGAAGTCCACTGTTGGACGTAGGCCTTTCAACGGCAATTCCTCTCAGAACGGTGTTGTACTACCTGCATCCTACGACTTTCAAGATATAAGAGTAGGAAAACAGGATTTATAGCATACTAATGTAATGTAATTTGCCAAGTACTAAATAAATAAATAATATAATATAACTTTGTCACAATAAGTGACGTCATTATGAATTAATTTAATTTAATTATGTTGAGGTAAACGTAAAAAACAGTTTCATATATATAATTTTTAGTTTCACGCTTTAAGTTTTTAAGGTAACAAGCCTTATTTCGCCCTTTAAGTTTTAAATTCCATGTATAGCGTGGGAGTTTCTTGCCGTTTACTTGACACAAGGTGAAGTTTAAGACAAAGAATTTAACAGATACATTTTGCTCCTACTAATTCAAAGAAATTGTATTGATCTAGTTGATATTATTATATCTAACTCAAGTCAGTGCCCTTATCAAAATTTTCTTACACCTGAAATTAATTTTTTACCTAATATATACATTCTTGCTTTCTGAAAATCATTGAATAGCTTCTGTACATTAAAAGTAAAATTATGAAGAAATGACGGAATAACTCTTTGGCTGCCGTAAAAAATTTAATTATTTAAATTTCCTCGGGCATTTCGTAACCAAAAATGATTTACGTTATGAAATGTAATTTCTACCTCAACTGACAGGCAATCGAATTTATTATGAAGGCTGCTTATTATGGACGAGATTTACTATGGAGTTAGGTTATATTTCAATCACTTTTAGGAAAAATAATGTAGGTAAACGTGTTTCTTTTACATACCGCAAAGAAATATTTGGAAAAAAAATCTGATCAATTATATTATGTCTAATTATTAATTGAACTCTTTTATTTCCTCACTCGCGAGCCATTATAGTCACCGATACTATTAATTAGACAATTCTAATATAAATTTGTCATGAAATAGTCATGACTATGCCTTGACTGCGCAGATGGCGTCTTAGTTAAGATACCAATGACAATGCCATTACATATTGATGGAGACGAGAATATAATAGTTATTTTTATTTACGTTTCTCTATTTTTTAAGACCACGCCCTGCTTTAAGGAAATAATCCTTGTATTGCGGCAGGCTTCCAGACCCAGAACAGTGATTTGTGGATCGCATAAAGCATTATGGGAATAGAACCCACGAAACTTGGTATGGTAGGACGGTATCTTAATAACACCATCGGTACACTCTAATTTAATCAGCACTAGTGGTGGGACCACACTGTTGACAGTTGTCTGTCTACAACCGCAGGCCGGTCCGTCTGGGATAGTACCACACTCTCGCAGAAAATCGACGTCTGAGTAGTAGCAATTTATTACTATGCTTCGCTTGGTAAGCCAGAGAGCCGGAAGCCCAACTTTTTGATGGTGTTTGTGTATGGTGGGTTTTTTGGTGCCTTACAGGCATTCACACTTTCTTCACGGCAGGCAGCGAGCTAGCAAAGGTCCATGAGCGGCAACAACACTTACCATCAGTGTTTACTCGTTTGCCACCATTTGCAATAAAAAAAAACTAATATTTAAGTCAAATATGACTAGACACAGATTTTTTACTATGACTAGACACAGATTTTTCTCAATTAATAAGTAGCGAATGATTCGTAATAACTTGTTACGCAGCTTCGCAGGCATCGTATCAAACTTCTATTGAATAGTAAATATTTGAGAACTTTTGATCAAAGCTTGGCATTTGCAAACTTTTTCCATAACCTTTGCTGGATTATACCCGTTTGAGTGGCGACAAGTATACTCACCGAATGTTCGAAACTCAGCGTTTCCACTTAGAAATTTCTTTATGACAGTCAATTGAAATTTCAATATCAACAAGTTTATTCGATACTAAATATACTTTCGCTAGTACGCAATTATTAAATTTTTTATCGTTTTATAGTGATTATAATTCAACATCAGCATGATCCTGCTCTTATCCTAATTACTTGGGGTCGACTCAATATATGTTTCATTCAACCCTAGCAGACCCGTATACACCATATATCCTTAGTGTGAATTTGGTGCACACTTAATGTGGTGTATACTTTTTTTTTGGGGGGGCGAGCTAAGTGCACCCGCCGTCTGACTGCATTTGGAGTGACAGAGGGGCGGCGTGCGCCCCTATAACCCACTGTAGCACGTCGCCTTCGTCGTTGGGCCGACCACCGGCACCGAGTTCCTTATCCTCCATGGTCGGTCCGAATGTGGAGAATACGATAGGTGGATTTGGTGTTTATCGCACACTAAAGTTTAGAAAAACACATTTTTTTCCACGGAAGACAATTCTTTATACAATCTACATATAGTAATTTAAAATCTATGTATATTCATCATCAATATCACGGCTTATTTATGTCCCATGGCTGGGCTCGAATCTGCTCCACAATAGGAGTCAAATTAACCTACTACAACCCTGGTCAGATGATTCGATTAATTCGAGTCTTTTGCATATATATTGTGTATATTGTGTACATGTATATTGTGATTTTTAACTGAAATTAACGTAACGTGACCGCTATTGAAAAGATCCGACAAGAAATTTATCGGGTTTGTCTATCCTACTAATATAATAAACGCGAAAGTTTGTGAGTATGTATGTGAAGATGTTTGTTGCTCTTTTACGCAGAAACTACTGAATGGATTTTGATGAAACTTCACAGTAATATAGCTTACATATCAGAATAATAAATAGGTTA
Source organism: Lymantria dispar (assembly GCA_032191425.1). NCBI lineage: Eukaryota > Metazoa > Arthropoda > Insecta > Lepidoptera > Erebidae > Lymantria > Lymantria dispar. The sequence continues at coordinate 23,538,163 of CM063444.1, read as the reverse complement.
TAATTTATATCGATATTCCCACGGAATAGGGACTATGCGGGTAAAACCGCTGGGCGCTGCTAGTTATTTATATTATTGTTACTCGTTACTTTTATATAAAACTAGCAAGCCGCCCTCGCTTCGCTTCGGTTTCAGTCGCTTTACCCGCGGTGTAGTTCCCGTTCCTATGGAAATAACGAGATAAAATATAGCCTATGTTATTCCCTGATATTATAAGCTTTCCATTGGTGAAAGAATTTTTGAAATCGGTTCGGTGGTTTAAGCGTGAAAGCATTACAAACAAACAAACAAACAAACATCCTTACTTTCGCATTTATAATATTAGTATGGATTGATAGAATATATTTCGCAAGAAGTAGATCCAATTTGAAAAAAATAAATTGTTTATGGTTAGTAATTATTTAACGTTAAAATTAATGGTTATTAAAATTAATAGTAATTATATTTAAAATATATTTTTTCATATACTAGAATCATTTTCTTCTTACACTGGCAATTAATTTGTATCAAAATATGGGTCACTATTTAATAACTATTTTCTGTATTGGGTAGATAATTATAAATTTTCTGCAATAACGATGACTTGTTGGACGTGAGACACCTTAGTCCGCCCGTGACCATGAACGCTGCAAAGTGTTCGAAACGTTGGGCAATCAAAAATCAAATACAAACGCGATAAAATCCGTAAAGTAGTTTTATTTAAAATGTGTAATACTCGCCTAAACATCAGAAATCATTATGTAAGGGTTAGAAATTACTCCCAAGCAGTTAGTTTTATCATCTAGATAATCCGAGATTTTATTATAAACTTTTTTAAAAAGTCTAATCTTGTTTTTTTTTAATCTTATTCACTGGCCCGTCTCGGATATTTATTTTAACTCATTTAGTCAGATAAGTAGCTGAGTATGTCATCAATATATTTATCGTCAATATATGCAATCTTTTCATAAACCATTGAAGAATAAATGTGCAATAAACAGAAACAATTACACATTTCTAACTCTGAAAACTTATAAGATACTAGCTGACCCAGCAAACGTTGTTGTGTTCTTCTTGAAATTTCAGCGCCACCTACTGGGTCCAATTGTGAATCTAAACCATTCTCGGATCCCCTTGAATACACAAAAAAAAATTAATGAACGGCTCAGCCGTTTAGGATGAGTTCAGTGACATACACCCGTACACAAGAAATATATATATAAAAAATTTGAGAATTTCAATGTTTTCAATGCTCTGGCATATTATCATTTGCCTGCCCTCATCCCACGCTAAGTGCTGTCGGCACAACATGTTTTTACCTTCCATAACCTTCTATCAGCCGTCATATCTGCACGCACTACATTCACACGCATATCCTCAATCACACAATCCATCCATCTTTTTTTAGGTCTCCCACGATTCTTACATCCATCCACAAACATATTGACAACCCTCCTCGTTACAACGCTCATATGTATTACGTAAAGATTTCCAAAAGCATTATTGCGTTTTACTTTCTATATCCGCGATCATAGATACCCAAAAAGTTTTTATCACCAAATGAAATGAAATTGTGAAAGCCGTTAAGTATTACGTTTTCAACATACATAGATATATAGATAGGTACGTAGAAACTTAATATTAAGAGACTCGGAATTGTACAGTCGGCCCCCGTTGTAATAATATATTTATAAAGCTTACGCGCCAACTTATGGAGACTTACTTAGGTTAAGGAAATTTTTTCTTACGATGAAGCATCAAATTCTGTTTTAAGTAGAAGTGAGTGTTTATGCTATTGAAAAAAAAGTAAGCCGTCGCTCAAGACGCCTGGCAGATGTGAAACATCGAAATTATTATGTACAAGCATATATGCATAAAAAAAACAGATTACGACAGGAATTAATATAGCATAAAGTATCAATAAAAATAATATTACGATTTCTTTTTCAGAAAATTATGATTTTTATTCAATAAACATTTATTTTCATTAGTATACATTATAGGTAACAATTTACTTTGAGCTCACTAGATGGCGTTGTACAAAATTTTAAATCGCGCTATGGTTTCGTTACAAAAATGTAGATATATGTATCTGGATATTTATTTAATAGTTCATGTTATTCTTATCGTAGCCAATGGCAGATATCAATATTTTATCAGTTCAGTCATCACCTATCTATATATATATGACGGCGGGAGTGGTAGACCTTCATTTTCCAGTTGGTCCATGTGCTGTCCAGACATGGAGGTATTGTAGAAATAACACTAGGTTAACGTCCAGTACACTAAATCTTAATTAACAAACTTAACTTTGATATTCAAATCACTAAAGAAACAATATTTTAAAACTAAGGCCTTCCGCACATGGAGCTACCCAAAAAAGACGGACGTCCAACGGAGATGGGGGTGACGGTGATACGCATATCCACCGCCACCGGACTAGACAGTGTTCCCAACCAATTGCTGGTCCTGGACCTCGAACACCTGGGACTATGGCTCAGGGGACTGTACGACACATGTTTAGCCTCCGGGGAGTTCCCGTGGTGTTGAAAGGAGGAGAGGCTAGTACTCCTGCAGAAGATGGGACAGTCTCCGAAGTCAGTCCTGGCCTATAGGCCTATCATGCTGCTGCAATGGGATGTATATGAAGTATCAATATGATGATAATAATAATAATATAGTTTTATCTAATAATAAAAGTCAAGGAGCGGAAGATGCAGCCACGTAGGCTCCAGATTCCAAAGAGAGCTGGTGTTCATATCTGTGCTGCTTGGCAGCCAAAAAGATCCTCAGCGTCGCCGGTCCATCTTAAGAAGCGCCCGGTCAGGTTCTTGATGTCTCGTATATCAGAGGCGAAGCGACAAACCGCATAGCCAGGACCGTTTACACGGAGTATGTAATGCGTATATACTAGCAACCTGCCCTCGCTTCGCTTCGGTTTTAGTCGCTTTACCCACGTAGTTCCCGTTACCGTGGGAATACCGGGATAAAATATTACCTATGTTACTCCCTGATATTATAGCTTTCCATTGGTGAAAGAATTTTTGAAATCGAGTCGGTGGTTTAAGCGTGGAAGCGTAACAAATAATCAAAGAAACTTACTTTCGCATATATAATATTAGTAAGGATTATGTCATAAAAGTGTGGATATCGATCGACTGATTACTAGTGTATTCTAAACCAATATGCAAAAGGTTCAGAATTCATTACACAGGAGTAAATGGTTTCTGCAATATTTTTGCAACGGTTGATATTTTTTCATTGGTAGACCAAATAATTATCTGGACATCACGAAAACAGTCACAAATTACATAATTACGAAATGCTGGTTAAAACAAGTGATGAAACAATTTTCAAGGCTAAGTCTGAGTATTTTGTTTTTCTTCTTTTGTTCCGCGTGGTAGAAGCAATGTTGAACTTAAGTTTTCAGCATAATACATCACGTGTCCGTCTTGTATATTTTTAAATGATGTAAAGATGACTTCACTGTTTATTCTTTTGAGTATACCTACATAATATGTCCTAGAATCGGGCTTAACAAATATGTGGCGTATTTACTTGACTGACATATTTGCTTAGAGTTTTAAAAATAATACTTGAAGCCTCAATGTACAATGTACATTTAAATGAAACGAGCTCATTATTCTATCCGTAAAATAAATGATTACAAAAATCACCAACACACACCCACGATTATCTATTCTATACCAATAAATAAAATTGGAGTGTCTGTTTGTAATGTCAAAATAATAGGCTTCTTTCATGCTCACACGGTTATTTGCACGACACCTATGCCTAAAATAGCAATTAAAAAAATTTTGTCTGTCTGTCTGTTTGTTCCGGGTAATCTTCAAAACGGCTAGACTGATTTCAAAAATTCTTTCACCAATGGACAGCTATAATATCAGGGAGTAACCTAGGCTATATTTTATCCCGGTATTCCCACGGGCACGGGAACTACGCGGGTAAAACGACTAAAACCGCAGCGAAGCGAGGGCGGGTTGCTAGTCCAAAATAAATAAGTAAGGAGACTTTTTCATTTATATTTCAGCAATGGAATAGTCACCATCATTTACTACGCAGATGACATAATGGTCTAAGTACCAACATCCTGTGCCGAGTATTGTAAATTCAATTCTCAGTGCAATTCATAAATCGCTATGTTAAATCCATATGTAAAATGTGTACATATTTTACGTTTAAAATTACATCATAATCTATTCTATACCAATAAATAAAATTGGAGTGTCTGTTTGTAATGTCAAAATAATAGGCTTTTTTATGCTCACACGGTTATTTGCACTATACATATGCGTAAAATACACTTTATATTTTTTGTCTGTTTGTTTGTGCCGGGTAATCTTCAATACGGCTGGATTGATTTCAAAAGTTCTTTCACCAATGGAAAGCTATAATATCAGAGAGTAACATAGGCTATATTTTATCCCGGTATTCCCACGGGAACGGCAACTACGCAGGAAAGACGACTGAAACTGAAGCGAAACGAGGGCGGGTTGCTAGTATATGTTATGTCTCCTCTACACGTCAGCGGATGCGTCCGCAAATGTCATCGGCGGACGCGTCCGCGGACGTGCAGAGGGGTTGATTTGCTACCACAGATGAGCAAATCACCCCCTCTACACGTCCGCGGACGCGTCCGCCGATGACATCTGCGGACGCATCCGCTGACGTGTAGAGGAGGCATAATATATAATACAATGCATAATATATATTGAAAATAGAAATGAGATGAAGAAAGTTATCTTAAACATCCTATAATAAAAATAAACTAACAGTAAACTATTATATTATAAAACATATTTAGGTTATAAACAAGGTTAAATGAAATCCGGTATAATGGAATATGAATCACGCACTGTATGGGGTCGTGAAATTATGTATACTTATTATAAGTGTACTAGTCGAGTTATGTGTTAACCTATTTATTATCACATACCCTTATCATGCAAGGGTTGAACTAAAATAATGATACCCTATTTTATCATGTCCATTTATGAAAATGCCTGTATACACTGCCATCTAAATAAACTATTATCGTATAATCTATACTAATATTATAAAGAGGAAAGGTTTGTATGTATGTTTGTAACGAATAGGCTCCGAAACTACGGGACCGATTTTAAAAATTCTTTCACCAATGGAAAGCTATAATATCAGGGAGTAACATAGGCTATATTTTATCTCGGTATTCCCACGAGAACGGTAACTACGCGGGTAAGGCGACTGAAACCGAAGCGAAACGAGGGCGAGTGGCTAGTTCGAATATAAACGGATTTGTATATATCGCCTTTGCCTGATTGATTCTCAAAATATATCTATTACAAATTATTTTATCATCATTATCGTCATCATAGGTCATATGCGTCTTACTACTGAACTCGAGTCTCCTCCAAAATAGGAGTAAAATTAACCTACTATAGTCAGACGTCATGGTAGAGAGTTTCAATTCGAGTTTTAAACATCTTGCTTTCTATCTATCATCTACGCTATCATATAATAAATTATACCCCTATTATACCCCTTAGTCGTCTTTTACGACATCTAAGGGCAGAATCGGTGGTGAATTGTATTTTTACTCCATTACCACAGGGATAATAAATTGTTTAATATCACAATACTTATGTAAACCACCTTATTTAAGGCTTTTGGCAATCATTTTACAAATGCAGCCTGTGGTCCAGCTATAGTTTGCGCGTGTACAGCGACCTGGGTTTGTAATATAATAACGCACTCAAGATACTGTTGGAGCTGCCGTGGCGCTGCAGTGCGTCCACTATGTTCGCGGAGATGTGTAGATGCTTTCAAGGCCATCCTACGTAAAAGATGCGCTTTACTACTCATACGATAAAATATATATTTGCTTACCAACACTAGTTTTTAGGGTTATTGTTACTATGGGCATTGCTGGCAATAAACAATTACTATCATATCATCATCTTGCTCTTATCCCAATTACTTGGGGTCGACGCAATATGTCATCTGTTTTGACATATTTCAAAAAGTATCGGCAATGACTTTTATGACCGGCCGCCTGCCTGACGTCAACCCTCCTTGGGAATGTAGTCGTTGACCCAAATGGTACCAGATGGAGTTTGTCCGGGTCAATCTAGGGCTCTTAGTCGTCTTTTACGACACCCACGAGCAAAGCAAGGGTTGGTAGTATTCGAAGCCGCTACCACACAGCACATTATGCCATATTAATTCCTAATGTAATCTGTTCTTTTATGCATATATACTTGTACAAGCATTTTCGATGTTTCACATTTACCAGGCGTTCTGAGCGATGGCTACCCATTTTTCAACACATCTGATCATCGAGGCATAGTAAGTCAATTGCTCTGCCATAATATAGGAGTGCCACGCCCAACAATGCGATTGCCCAGCAATGCGATTTATGTGGGCTAATCATACATAATATTCAATAACGGCAAATTAATAACTAAAAAACATTTATTACTGAAGTTCAAATGAAAATAAATTAATTTGTTAAAAACATTTTCGAGTTCTAAGGCTTTAAATAAATGCTAACAATAATAACTGAACTACACTCAATAATAGGGGGTAAGGGGTTAAGGAAGTCCAATAAACAATTACTATAATTATAAAAAAAAAAATATGTAGGTATCTCTAAATATTTTGGAAATATTAAGTAAAATATTAGCTCTCAAAATACTAATACTCTTTGTTAAAGGATTATTTATCTTCTAAGCAAAGCAGGCTCGTTCATAGTTGTGGCAAGTATTTGGTTTGAAAAAGGAGAAGCATTGTTCTGTAAAAAGACAATGCATTAATTTATATAGACACATTGTCTTCAATTGGATATTTCAAAACTTTTCAATTAAATTTTATCACATCATACTCAGTTATCTTGTTAAAACTAACTTGCCAAAGGAAATATTTGAAAACGTTTGTTAAAACTTTGTAATTAACTAACTTTGTCAAAAACGTGTAACTTGTGTTCTACATTTTTAAATGAACCCAAGAGGGTTATAAAATCTTAATGAATATTGAAATAAGTAAATAAGTTTTTCCTTTTACTTTGACATCAAATATATTAATCTAATTTATTATTTAAATGTGAAGAATGTTCTCTCTGTTACATACTGATAATTTATTTTTGTGAGCATTTACGAGTATATCAATTAGTTCTAAACAATAACTTGTGCATTGTATAGCTAAGTATGATAAGCACTCACTTAAAGTAATGTACCTACGCTTTAAATTTTTATAGAATCTTCTTCTATAAGACTATCATGAAAGCCACGGAAGATAATTCAACCTAGATCGAAAGCCCCTAAACGTGATTCAAGTACATATAAACCAGACGCAAATACTGAAACGCACTATCACTAATAGATTACTGAACGTAGGTAATCCGTTAGAAACGCGCCAATCTATTTATTTAAAGATAAAAAAAAATGTATTGCCCTTGCCAATAGATCATAATTTTCTTACGTGGAAAAACGTAAAGTAAGCAATAAACAATATGGTTCGTATGATGGCTTACTTACTGCAGACATCAGGTATATTCGTATCTAAAAACTCCCAACTTCACGGAATCCCGCACGCTTACCTGTTTCAATTTAGTCTTGAAAAATTGATATCCTTTAAGAGGTATAGGTACCACCTACAGACCTTTCATAATATGAAATTTTCATATATCATTAAACAACATGATGATATATGAGTGTTTACTTTATAGCAGCAAAAATATTTTGAAGTATTTCTTTTTTGCTGTAAGTAAAAGTATCTCAATTATTGTATCAATTGTTTTTATTTGAAGTGCCAACAATTGCCGTTTACATAAAATCAGAGTTCATATCCTTTATACAGAACGTAACTTTAGCTGACATGTGCGTAATTATAAACTTTACTGTGTATGTATAATAAAAAATATGGTAGACGAATAAACGATTACGTAGTAATAAATGATTAAACTGCTACAAAGAGGTAAAAAGGCTCACAATTATTATGAATTCGCCGTTTTAACCACAGAAACGACTAGTGGAAGCAGAAATAGAAACGAATAAAATTATAATATTGTCTTTCAGACTGAAAATTTCAGTTTAGCCCACGCTGCCAGTCGTTAGTATTGTCAGTGCATTTTAGTCAGCCAGCTAAAAACAGATACAGCTTCTGGGACACTTTCGTTACACATAATAGTGTATTCTAAAGCAAGCAAGGAGAAAACTAGAGCCATTAGAATTCACAGCATACGATAAGTAGTACTCACCTACTCGTATGTTATTTTGAGAAGTGATGGCATCGGTGAAGTTTATTATGTTGTTGTTAATGGTAGCGGTAATCCGCATTCGCTCCCTTCCCACTGCTGAGCTTAAACCTCTTCCACAATATGAGGGAAATTGACCTAGTCCGACAGCGGGAGGTGAATTATATTCTTAGCCTGTCACCATACGGAAGGTGTCCTCATTAGGCCATTGAAATTTTCTCGTATAAAATAGATCGACATAACTGTAAATATATTCCTTGTTAGACAATACTGTGGAATGGTAATGGATTGACTGTGACGCCCGCTTAGATCTGCCATAAAATAAATTGTTATATAAACATTTGCAATTTAAGTAAGTTAAGTAATATAAAAAATAATGAACATCTTTGAATTTGTATATTTACATCATATATAACATTTCTTTCTCGTATGGTTTTGTATATAGTTATGGAACTGTATAAATGTCCAATTCAATTAAATAAATTATGTATACAATCATTGGTAACGAACACCTCAAAAACCATCCATCCATCCATCAGCCTACAGACGTCCACTGCTGGACATAGGCCTCCCCACGAGAATGCCACTCGGAACGGTCCTGCACCACTTGCATCCAACGGTTCCCTGCGACTTTGAGAATGTCGTCAGTCCACCTGGTGGGGGGTCGTCCTACGCTGCGCCGTCCGATTCGTGGTCGCCACTGAAGAACCTTTCTTTCCCAACGGTTGTCGGTTCGACGAGCGATGTGGCCTGCCCATTGCCATTTCAACGTGCTAATTCTGCGGGCTATGTCGGTTACACCCGTTCTTCTACGGATTTCCGTGTTCCGGATTTTATCACGTAGAGAAATACCGAGCATAGCCCTCTCCATAGCACGATGAGCGACTTTGAGCTTTTTTATGAGGCCGATATTTAGAGACCACGTTTCAGTGCCATAAGTCATCGCTGGTAACACACACTGGTTATAAACCATATTAAAACAATAATGATTTAGGATCCTTAGCTTCTCTAGCGCAATTTATTTCCCAATGAACTGATGGCCAGAGCTATTTTTATGCTATATAATTAAAAAGCATACATACATTACATTCCAAGCGTCTTAATACTTAATTTAAACTATTAATTCAGGCACTAGAGCAAACTATTGTATCCTCGAACATAGCAACAGCTTCATTTTATACTACGACAGTATTCCTTTTCTTTCCATTAATTTATTTGTAAGTATATAAGGAAGTACGAAATCAACTAAACTTTGCATATTTAAATAAATACTAGTGGTCGCCGAGTGGTTGAAATTCGGCCATAATTCATTTAAATTAACAGCTACACAATTTTCTTTGAATTTTATTTATAATTGTATTATGTATAATTGTATATTGAGCAAGCTGTATTTATGACTATTAGACATTATCCTCATAATTATGATTGTTTGACATTCAGATCGACCAGAGATTTAAACCGTAAACAAAAGTGTACAGCGTTGGTGTGTGTGTGTGTGTGTGTGTAGCGATTGCATGGTAGTGTTCGTAATGCCTTTTTTAATTAATTTAATGTATTTCTAATTCATTATTATATGAAATTTCAGTTTTATGCACTTCTCTCCTCATTACATACTTCAACTGTGCCAAATTTCATACTTATCCATCCACGCAATTTTCGTAAAAAGGGGTACAAAAAGCTTTCGCTTCACGTATTAATATATAGATATAGTAAATTCACTTGCAATTAAGGGCAGCGAAAGGGCATAAAAGAGGTAAAAAGTTTGCTTCTTTACAATCCCTCTCGCTTATCTAGTTTGGCGCACTCTACCTTTGATACCCAGGCTATTTTACTCTAGAATGCATTACCGCTAAATATCAAAATGGCCGCTAGTCGTAATATTTTCAAAGCCAGGATTAAACGTTAAAACGTAACGTAAACGTAAATGTGACGTTATGTATAGATTTTCTTTCCTGTCATCGTCATTATTTTTTAGTATAGCTTAAAATTCCACTGATATTTTTAACTACTTTGTCACACTACTTTGTTACACCTGCCTCAAATTATTTCTGCTTCATCCTAGGTCGACTAATAGAAAATGTCGAAGGCATTAATTCCACCTTTATTTGTGCAAAAATTATCTATACTATACTACAAATAAACAAAATTGAAGTGTCTGTTTGTAATATCAAAATAATGCCTCTTTTCATGCTGATACCGTATTCCCTTCCCTTCACCGTTGGGCTGACCACTGATACCGAGTTCCTTAACATCCGTGCCCAGCCCGGTGGGTTACCCTTTCGGGTACTATCCCTCTCCATCCTCCCTCCCCCAGGGCACACGAATGGTCTAAGGGCATACTGGCAAGTAATTTCTTCTTAGGATCATACATTTTTTCGTCTACATTTAGGTAGGAGCCTTCCCCAATGAAGAGAAATTTTTCCACTATACACGCAACGTACACTGCCTAGCAAAAACATAAGACACAGAGTTATAATTCAAGATTTTATCATCTTAAATTGGTGAAAATACATCCAAGTCATCACATAAAATACGTATGGTAAAAGAAAGGATACCAATAGATTACATATTTTTTTTTTTTTATAAAGACAAAATTGGAGAGACTATAAACATATGATTCATCATCATCATCATTTCAGCTCATATAAGCCTCACTGTTGGGCTCGGCCTTCTCCACAATAGGAGGGATATTGACCTTACTGCTTACCTGCTGGTCAGACAGGTTGGTATGGAGTTTTATTTATTTATTCATTTAAGGACAGCAGTAATTGGAACATTAGAAATCTATACCAATAAATAAAATTGGAGTGTCTGTTTGTAATGTCAAAATAATAGGCTTTTTTCATGCTCACACGGTTATTTGCACGACACCTATGCCTAAAATAGCAATTAAAAAATTTTTGTCTGTCTGTCTGTCTGTCTGTTTGTTCCGGGTAATCTTCAAAACGGCTGGACCGATTTCAAAAATTCTTGCACCAATGGAAAGCTATAATATCAGGGCGTAAAATAGGCTATATTTTATCCCGGTATTCCCACGGGAACGGGAACTACGCGGGTAAAACGACTATAACCTATAACCGAAGCGAAGCGAGGGCGGATTGCTAGTATTAAAATATAAATCTATATCTATACCAATAAATAAAATTGGAGTGTCTGTTTGTAATGTCAAAATAAAAGGCTTTTTTCATGCTCACACGGTTATTTGCACGACACCTATGCCTAAAATAGCAATTAAAAAATTTTTGTCTGTCTGTCTGTCTGTTTGTTCCGGGTAATCTTCAAAACGGCTGGACCGATTTCAAAAATTCTTTCACCAATGGAAAGCTATAATATCAGGGCGTAAACTAGGCTATATTTTATCCCGGTATTCCCACGGGAAAGGGAACTACGCGTTTAAAACGACTATAACCTATAACCGAAGCGAAGCGAGGGCGGGTTGCTAGTATAATATAAAATTAAAGTAAATGCTCAATTGTTAATCTATCACAGCATGCACAGAAGTGGTAACAAATTAAGGAAACAAAATATAAAAAAGAAAGAAACAAACAAACAAAATAAATCTTAATTGCTCATTATTAAAAATATATATTTATATATTAATTTATTTCGAGTTTTCCTTCTCTTACGTTATATGCGTATTATATCCCTTAGTCGTCTTTTACGATATCCACGGGTAAGATTGGAAGTGGTGAATGGTATTCTTACTCCGTCACCACACGGATAAACATATAATATAACTAGCAGACCCGGCCCCGCGTTGCTGTGGCTAATGTTTTTGTTATATTACATTTTATTAAACTATTTAAGTGGAACTGTAGGAGAACATCAGTCACGGGGACCACCATGCTGTTTTACATAGATGCCATTTGTAAAAAAATATGACGACCTCCATAACAGATTTAAAATAAATTTAACTTATACTTTAGCCTCAACAACACGTGGTGGTTATGCTATTGAATTGTAGCTTATATGACGACACGCTTGTAGGTTTAACATAGCAGCGCCATCTTATTAATTAATTACTCAATCCAGTCAACAGATATCGCCATCTGTTAAAATCGTTTGGAGTTAACAGATAATTGTGAATGTCAAATACCTAATAGACAAATAATTTGCAATAAAATAATATTGCGACTATAAAAAAAGATGTAAGCTATCCTATCTTTCAAGTTGGATCAAACTGCATACGGTGAGCAAATTTGATTAAAATCGGTTAAGTATTTTAAATAAAACTATTTACGGATTTTATCGCGTTTGTATTTGATTTTTGATTATCCGACATTTCGAAGTATAAGTGTAGTAATAATAAGTAAAGTAGTTTTATTTAAAATATGTAATACTCGCGTAAACATCAGAAATCATCGGTTAAGTAATTTAGGAGTCCATCGCGGACAAACAACGTGACACGTAATTTATATATATTAAGATTAACGGATGTAAATTACATCCAGATACAGAACAATATGTGGATCATTCAAAGTAATATCCTGCGTGGGAATTGAATCGACACAGGCATAATAGGTCTGTCTTAACCAACAAGCCACTTGTGCAAACTGAGTTCTTACTCATACTCACTAAATTCTTACCCACTCACTATATGAAAAATTCTTTATTTGTTCAAAGTTTATATTAGAACCTGACCATCGACTTTGAAGTTTTAACGGAAGCTTAAATCGGATATAGGTACCCACCCACTTCGCCGGCTCCAGACGGTTTGACAGGCAAAATTGGCGAAATGTTTCCCTCTGTTAAAAAAGGTTTAGTTAAAAGGTTTTTACTATCCGATGTTTGAAAAATGTCAATTTGGATGATTTCTTTTTATCTTTTTAGAAACATGTACCTACATCTATACCAATAAATAAAATTGGAGTGTCTGTTTGTAATGTCAAAATAATAGGCTTTTTTCATGCTCACACGGTTATTTGCACGACACCAATGGAAAGCTATAATATCAGGGCGTAAACTAGGCTACATTTAATCCCGGTATTCCCACGGGAACGGGGACTACGCGGGTAAAACGACTAAAACCGAAGCGAAGCGAGGGCGGGTTGCTAATACAAAATAACTTTACCGTTTTAATATTTTTTTATTCTATCAATATATTCACTAAAAATTGGCTATAAATTGTATATATGTCCATAAATAAGACTTTTAAAATGAATTATAAAATGGACAAATGGAGCTGTAATTTTCACACAGAACTATTTGATCAATATATACATTCCCAATTACAATTGACGGTTGATAGGCGATCAATCGTAAAACTTAGAATCTTACTCAGCACATTTTTCACTTCATCCAACTGTATTACAAGAATAAGCTACCACAGATACGTCTTATCCACCCATTATAAATTAAGATAAGGTTAGAAAGATAATAAAGATTAGCACAATTACACTTAGCCGTACTTTTCCGTGTAGTGCCGGAGTAGAAATACAATTCGCCATATCCTCTTTTATTCATGGAGTCGAAAAAGACGATTAAGGGATATAATATGAAGGTAACAGAGAAGGAAAAGTTGAAATAAAATCCTCATCCACCAACACGTCTGACCAGCATGGTATACTAAATCAAATTTCATCTTATAATATAGGAAGTTCGAGCCCAACATTGTGACGTATATGAGGCGAGATGACAATTACTCTCATTACAGATTTTTTTTTTGGGGTGGGTCGCGGCCGATGCGCTCCTCGCACCACTCCGTCCGGGGCGACAGAGGGGCGTAAGCACGCACACCCGCAACCCACCCGAACACCACGTCGCCTTCGTCGTTGGGCCGACCACCGGAGCAGGGTTACTTGTCATCAGTGGTCGGCCCGACGGAATACTCCCTAGTGGGGTACCCTCCCATCGACCGACGTCCCCCCCTCGGGAAGGACGTCGGTCTTTCCTCACGCGATCGGCTTCTCGGCGGGTGACGGACTAATTCCCCGGTCACGTCACCCGCGGCGTCGGCTAGGGCGACATGAACGCTCATTACAGCTAGCATATTATTTTTACACGTAACAATATTTGTTCCGTGTGGTGACGGAGTAAGAATACAATTCACCACCCCCTATCTTACCCGTGGGTGCTCGTACGAGACGACTAAGGGATATAAAACGCATATAACATCTATGCGAGAGAAGGAAAACTCGAAATAAAACCCTGGTATAGGGTTTTATTTCGAGTGTTCCTTCTCTGACCAGCGTGGTATAGTAGGTCAATTACCCTTCCATTATGGAGGAGGCCCGAGCCCAACAGTGGGACGTATATGGGCTGCGATGATGAGATGATGAATATTTGTTTAGCATTAATATCACTTCTGTGTAGTGACGGAGTAAGATACCATTCATCACTCCCATCTTGCCCATAGATGTCGTAAAATATGACTAAAGGATATTGCACATAATACATGTGCAAGAGAAGGAAAATTCGAAATGGAACCGTATACCAACATGTCTGACCAGCATGATATAGTACGTCAAATTCCCTCCCATTTTGGATGAGACCTAAGCCTACAGTGGGACGTATGTGGGCTGCGATGATGATGATGATTAATATCAATTCTAATGTTTAACTGGACCTTAGTAGCCAGTACGGTAGATTTGCTTTCGAAAATTAAAACTTAAAATTCTCTATTTGCTTTCTGAAGTCTATTGACGAATGATAAATATATTATATATTTTAATATTTATCTATAAATAGATAAATATTAAAATTGCTTCTAATGTTTGTACGGATATACGCTAATATTCGTTTATATAATATATTACATACCTACCAAACTTAATTCCGATAGCTAAGTACCAAGTTAGTTCACAACAAGAGTGTGATTAGAGAAATTGAAACGCCTAAATCATTAAGCGTAAGTTACCACTAGTTTAATTAAATTCTCTTAATACGTTTATAATTACCACGTTGCCATAACTTTAGCTATGGTTTGATATAAGACGTTCACTAAGAAATTATATATATACTAGCAACCCGCCCTCGCTTCGCTTCGGTTTCAGTCGCCTTACTCGCGTAGTTCCCGTTCCCGTGGGTATACTGGGATAAAATATAGCCTATGTTACTCGGGGATACTGTAACATTCTAATGGTGAAAGAATTATTGAAATCCGTCCAGGAGTTTTTGAGTTTAATCGTAAGGAACGTTTCCTCTTTATAATATTAGTGTAGATTACACCTTACACCCTTAGAGGGTGAAAATTAAAAAATGCTGAAACACGTGTTTATTTATTTTTACTAAAGAGTATTTTTGGAGAATTTGAAGAAAATCGATGTAGATTTTTTTTTCTCCTTATACAAACTTTGTTACTGCGGTTTACCTCCTAGGGGTTGAATTTCAAAAAACCCTTTCTTAGTAGGTTTCTACGTCACGCAAAGAAACTAATGTCAAAATTTCATGTTTCTGACTTCAGTAGTTTCGGCTCTGTAATAAGTCAGTAAACTGACATCTTTCTACCTATTTTACATCCTTATAGGATGAAAATGGACAAACGCTGAAACACGTGTTTATTTATTTTTATTAAAGAGTATTTGTACTTAATTTGAAGATAATAGCTAAAGATTTGTTTTTCTTTCCATACAAACTTTGCCGTTGCGTTTCACCCCCTCAGGGGTAGAATTTCAAAAAAATCTTTGTTATAGAGTGCCTACATCACGAAATGAAACTACTGTCTAAATTTAATTTTTCTAGCTTCAGTAGCTTCGGCTCACCCTGTTGCTTCATATGTGTATTATTGTTAACGACCCGCAACACCCCTTGCAGAAGGAATTTTGTAAAATTCGTTCTTAGCTGACCTCTACTCAACGAAAGGAATATTTCTGCCAAATTTCAAGTCTGTACGCCTTAAGGTTCCAGAGATATGGTGATGAGTCAATATATCGTTCGCAAAACCCACCTCTCCTATATATATATATATATATAGATATATATACTTGGCGTGGCGTAGACAAATCAGATAATGGCGTAAATAGGCCAAATTATTTACTAAAAAATATTTTCACCATATTTAATTTTACTAAAGGGTCGTTAGTTTATTAATGTTGTTTTTTGTTTTCTTATAAAATTGCTATCTTTATTTACAAATTTTACTGTAGTTTTATAAAAAAAACATATTTGTTTGCCATTTAAATTTCTGTTCGTTAAAGCTAAATATCTATCGTAAATATATAGTCTTACAGCTTTTGAAGCATAAGTTTTCTCAATTTTACCAACTTTTTTAACATATCGCACCTTAATTCCAATACCGTCACTATCATAAATAAGCAAATTATACAGGAGAACTATTTAAAAATGTATGAGAAATATTAACTGATGTAAATAAGGGTATATTAGCGTTTCAGGAATAATTGCTATTTATTTTAATTTTATTAATAATTATTATTCCTATTAAAACACATTTTTCTTTTCATTTTAATTACCTACTATTAATTAGTGGATATAAATAATTTAAAATATTAGTGACATACACATTTTCGAAAAGATTTAAAAAGTTAATTGGAATTAAAATATAGGAATTGAAGCAATATATAAATTCAGTGCTCAACAAATAAATGGCATTAAAAACAGTTTTTCGAAAAAAATCGTTTAGTGACGTGCGATATAATATGAAATTTCATGTGTGATTATTGTATAAAAAAGTCAAGCATCAATGACTACAGTTTTATGTATAAACGACGCTGTTCTTTGGAAATAGCATATATTCACAATTTATCATCCTTGACCACTTTTGTAGTTACGATGAGCCATAAGGAGCGCTCAATGCGAATGGTCTATTCTTCTCACCGCACCATACGTTTACGCTACCTAACCGCCGCTTCGATGCACTAGTTTAAATTGCTTAAATTTACATATTTAGTACCCGTATAACATCAACCTAACTTCAATAGTCTCTATTTATAAATATACACATTAAACCTTTTGCCGAAATAGTATTATCGTTGCGGTACTACTGATCATTACATCTTATTTATATGCTGTTGAGACTCTATTTTAATAATTCTTCATAGTTTGAGTTATAAAAAATTATATTATGATTTTTAAAATGTATATAAAAAACATTATCTTCTTTATATATGTATTTCTTGTATACGTGTGTATGTCACTGGACTCCTCCTAATCAGCTGAACCGATGTTGATGAAATTTTTTATACGTATTCAAGGGGATTCGAGAATGGTTTAGAACCACGTCTGCTGGGTCAGCTAGTATTAATTTAAATAAACCAACATTACTATTTGGGATTCCTAGGTAAATTAATATTACCTACTTTTGTAGAAGGCGGTCTTCAAACAATATTTTTAAAGGTTAGATTTAATTACCACTTTAATTAAAGAAGCGAGGCCAATCGACAGAGTGTTATAATTATGTCAACCGACGTGTCTTTTTCAGACTTTTTCGCGACAAAGATCTTTATTGACCCGATCCAGCTTCGCTTCGATTTCCGTCCGTTTACCGTCACATTTTAAATATCTAATATCTCCTAAGATATTTCCATACGCCACTGCAATCCATAAACCCGGATTCGATTCCTGGAACGAACAAAATTTTACAGAATGTTCTGAGAAAAAAATAGCCTGAGTTACCCCTTATATAGACAGCTACCTGGTCGTAAAATATTATCAAAATCGATCCAGCAGTTTTGAAGATTATAGGGAACAAACAGACAGACAGACAAAAAAATTAAACTGGTTTTTAAGCATCGTACAAATAACCGAGTGAGCGTAAAAAATACCTACCTTTTATTTTGATTTTATAAACAGACAATTAATTTTTTTTATTTGTATATATTATTAAAACTTCAAATTTAATGTTTATAGTAGTTGATTTTATAATCTAATATTTGAGAATTCTTTCTTTAAGGAGCTACGTAAATTATATAGTATTCAGTTTTAAGATAAAATTACAATTGACTTTATATCAAAGAAAACGTTCAATAGGCCACCGTTATACTGCATAATTACTATCATGATAACGTTTATCTTCAAACTGCCTTGTTATTGCCGAGTTTGGTAGAATTAAGTCCAAAACCTTATTTCACAGAAAACTTCTACAGAAACCTCGAAGACAGACATAAGATAATATCAAGTTATTAATGGCGTTATTTTGATGAAACTAAACATATTTGGTAGGTATTAATTCCTTCTCTTTTTATCTCTGAACTATTTGTACAAGTACAAAGAATTTTCGCTATCTAGATCGTTTATTTAACAACCAATTACATACTAAATCTGATACAAAGGAAAAACAAACACGATGAAAATCTAATTGATAAAGTTTTATCAACTTTAAATAAATTTGTCTTGAAAGTTCGCCGTTACAGATCAAATCAAAAGAATCTTTAAGATTTTCTTACAATATTTACTTTTTAAAATATATCCAAACATCCCACGTATTTTTCTACCAAATAGCAGCTTTAAACTAATAAAACTGCTATTTGGTAGATTTATATATATAGACTAGTATTTGGAAGTTTAGAGAAATGTCAAAATATTAGTGTTAATATTGTACACAAAATTTTTAGTTTTAATGGCTATTGGATATCGTATTTCATAGTTTCTTAGTTATTATCTGACATATGTTACACTCAGCATGAACACGTTAAAGGGCTACTACATGACTTTGCTCTCTCGATAACAGTATTCAGTCCTTAATTGGATTGTATTCCAAGCGGTTTATGCTCGTACTTGGCATATTTTATTTATTATTTTACTACAGTAAACTCACTCAATTAAACTAAATTAATTGAAAACCACATCATAACAATCACAAAACTTTTGAGGAATATCCCATGATTACATACATAATTACGATAAAACTAATATGTAATTGACAAATTTTGACAAAATACCTAACATATTACATGATTTTTAAATATATTTTGATTAAACATTATTGTTGAACATAACTGAATTTCTGTAGTAGCATTTTATCAAACTGTCGTATTGTTGACCATAAAGCTTACAAAAATAAATCTTTCGTTTACGATGAGATGAAATAGTGTATATAAATATTTGAGTACGAAATATGGTTTGCTTTAGCCAAAACCAAAATCTGTCTGTACAGAATTGATAACAGTACAAATATAACAAACACATTTAACTTCACATTAATGTGAAAAAATTCTGAGTATAGTATATATAATCTTTTAGTAGGTACTCATAATATATATTGTTATGCAGATTATACTTAAAGTTATTACATTACATACTTAATGATTTCTGATGTTTACTCGATTAATAAGTGTGAATAAAACTATTTTACCGATTTTATCGCGTTTCTATTCGATTTTTGATTGCTCGACGTTTCGAACACTTTACAGCGTTCATGGTCACGGACGTACTAAGATGTCTTACGTCCAAGATGACATTACTATTATTATTACAGAGATTTATATCTACCCGCTATATTAAATTTTGACCCACATTTTTGTACTTTATTGCCAGTACAAGAAGAAAATAATTCTATTTGAAAAATATATTGTTTATGATTAGTAATTATTAAACTAATTTTGCAGTAATTATCATGACAATTTAATTATTGTCATTCCTCTTTTAAAATATTACCATAAACGCTGCAGAAATATTTGATTAACCTATCTAATATCTTCGTTCACAACACAGTAATCCCTGCATAATACTGAATGAAAACTAGAGAATATTACCTGCAGTTTATCAATTTCATGTTATTAAATGAATTCTAAATCCTCACATAATTTTAATTAGATTTTCTACTATTATCTGAACTTACAAACAGCCACGTAAACGAGAACTTAGTTTCAGAAACACTGATATTAAATTGCGTGCCGTGCAATTTTAGCAAGATAAAAGACAGCGCAATAGGGAATCCACTGCTCATTCAATCGTATACATTCTGTAACTAGTGAGTACTGATTCTTAGTAGCATTGTATTCATGTTGCAGAGTTTAGAGATAGATTAATATAATATAGCGCTAAATAATAGTTTTGATTTTAAATTGGGTAAAGGTACAATGGAATCGACACAAACTTTGGAACAAATTCCTACACTAAATATATATTAATCGGTGTGGTGACGGAGTGAGAAAATAATTCACCACACCTCTTGTCTATAACTGTCGTAAGGGATATAATATGTAGATAAAATCAACAGTTTAACAACTCAAGAGAACAATTCAAGAGAAGGAAAACTCAAAAAAAAACTGTTATGCCAACTCATCTGACGAGCCAACGCTCGTCTATACAACTATAGTAGGTCAAATTCTCACTCACAATGTAAGTAAGAGTCCCGAACTCAATATGGAGCGTATATTGGCTGAGATGAAATAAAGATAATACATGTGGTGAATAAGTAATTATACATTGTATTACTATTTGCCCGTGGATTTTATACAAGATGACTAAGAGACTTACGCTGATAGCGCCACTGCAAAAATAAAAAAAAGAAACTAGCAAACAATCCGGTATCCTGCTAAATCTTATAAAATATGAATGGTCCTGATTTGTAAAGGTTTTAGTTGTAATCGTGGCACATACATACAAACAGACATCCGGACGTGTTTTTAATATTATTATTCCCCGGTCCAGTCACCTACGGCCTTGTCTAGAGCGTCATCAGGGGCAGGTATGGCCGACGCGGCCCCAGGCCCCAGCGACGGGGAGCGTCAGCGTGGCTTGAATCGGTCTTGAACCACTGCACTGCTTCCTACCGTAAGACTACTACCTCGCAGAAGGTGGCGACCGTGCCCCAGTTCCTGACGCTGTCGAGCATCGTCCTAGTCATAAAAACGTAACCTAGCACATCGTCCTTTGATTGTGACGAGTTAACGACGCTACCCTACCAAGGTCACGCAAACCTTGAACGGGAGCTGCGCCGTCTCCTCGTCGCAAATGCTGGCAGGACTCACTCTTCACGCGTACTCCTCCAACATCGGCCGGAAGACATCGACGATCCGTATTCCGTACCAAGGCCTCACTGGCCGGACTGGTCAACAGGCATTAACGTCACAGCAAGCCCTGTCAGGCGCCCATCTCGCTGAGAAAGTGCTGGTGGTACAAAGTATTCTTACACACTATTAATAAATTATTAATAAGAATTCGTAGCCAGTGTCTAATGCTGTTTTAGGTCTTTATATCACTGTTTTTTTGAGGTGAGCTATGGTCAGTGCATGCGCCGCCTGGCTCCGTCCGGTGCGACAGAGGGGCGGACCGCGGCCCCATAACCCACTGTAGCACGTCGCCTTCATCGTTGGGTCGACCACGAGTTTCTTGTCCTCCCTAGTCGGCCCGACGGAATACTCTGAGGGTAATGAGAATACCCTCTCCTCTCGACGTCCCGGAACGTCGGTCGCCGTCGCGCGATCAGCCTTTCTGCGGGTGACGGATTAAAATCTCCGATCCGGTCACCCGCATTATATCTCTATGTTGTGTAGTAGTGTTACTTGTTTACCTTCCCTATCAGTTACTGATAAATTTATTTTAGGCGTATATAATAATGACACATTGTATTTTAAGCCTATCACTAAGAGGAGAAATATTTAAATAATTAAAGGAACATTAAGATTTAGGCGCAGGTGAACTCTCTTTGGCAAAATAAACGCTAATTTACCCTAGCGGTTGCGTATAATAAGAAAAGCGCTAAGGAGAATAGACCTCAAGAAGCTTTTACAAAGTGTTTAAAATTTCATTTATATTAAGGAGAGAAACATTGAAATAGGTAATAATTATCTATTGATTTATAACATCTTTGAAGTTGAATTGTTTAGTGGATGATTTAACATTTCAGTGTAACTCATCGAGTATTCGATGAAACATCAATTAGGAACATCAAAGACTGACTTTATTTCTTTATCTTGTTAGTTTCTGTTGAGTGCCAAAAAGCTTAACAGAACATGAGTGAAACAACTACGCTATTATTAATCTAATTTTAAATGTTCATATTTTGATTTGTAGACTTTTTTATTTTTTTCTGTGTCACAATATTTTTATTTTTTCTGTGATGTCCAAGTAAGAATACAAATCATCATTGCCAATCAAGACCGTAAGTATCGTAAAGGACAACTAAGGGATATTATATAGCATATAACATTTATTTAAGAGAGAGAATCCTAGTAATAAATTCTTATACTAACCCGTCTATATAGTAAGTCAATTTCTTTCCTATCGTGGAGAGAACTCGAGCCCTCAAGACATTATTTTACAAAAGTTAATAGAATTCTTTCTCAACAACTTCAAGCTGCGTGAATTATTCGGATTCCGAAGGTTATAGCACCATATCCACACGCTACTCCGTCATACACACCCACCTATTACATAGAAAACCAAGGTGTATAATCAGCCTCTGTATCTAACTTTTGTGGACTATGAGAAAGCCTCTGATTCTGTTAAACTTGGGCAGTGCTAGGGTCCCTTAAGCGGTACCAAATCAATTAAGTGTCGTCATCACGCCATCACGCCACTGAAACGTGGTCTCTAAATGTTGACCTCATAAAAAGGCTCAAAGTCGCTTAGCGTGCTTGCTTATTGAGAGGGCTATGCTCGGTTTTTCTCTACATGATAAAGTCCGGAATAGAAAAATCCATGCTTCTATGGATTTCTTTAGAGAATAGAAAAAGCCATAGAAGTTCTTTTATGGATTTCGTTTTTGCAGGTGTAACCGACACAGCCTGAAGAATTAGCACGTTGATTTTCAACGTGCTAATTCTTTAGGCTGTGTCGGCAATTGCGCAATGTGTGTAAGTGCAATGGGCAGACCACATCGCTCGATAAACCAACAACCATTGAGAAAGAATGATTCTTAGATTTGCCCGCTTGCCAGACATGTTGGCATAGGGCTTTATGTTGAGTTTGCCGTCTCTCGCAACAATGTTATCTACATACACTATCATGTCCCTTGGTCATCTTTTACAATACGTACAAGCAAGAAAGGGGGTGGTGAATTGTATACTTACTCCGTCTTCTAATATTTACATACATACATCATAAAGATAAATGGAAGCTCGCATATATAATTATTGGCTTTGAATATTACCATTGCAGACCCAGATATATTTTATTTTTATGTTAGTTATTTATTATTGCCATCTCTTTACATTATTCATATATTTATAACATTAATAATACTCCTGTCCTTAAAGTAGCACATATAGTTTTAATTCATCAGGTATTTCTTTAGTCAGAACTGAAGGAAGAACATACTCCAAATATTTTATAATATGCCTGATTGCCATAATTTCCAAGTTTGGCCTCTACTTCCGCTTTATTGGTGATCGCAGTAGTGGTATACGTTGCCGAGAAAAATGCTACTACCCTTTTTCTGGAGACAACTTTTACAATTTCCACGTGCTAGGGTCCTTCATATTTGATACTGAGTTTTAAAAAATTTTTGATTATTAAAAATTGCCGTAAATATTTCTAGATTTTCGTGGATATTCTTTACAAATTGTTAATAACCAAACTAAAAGCTGAGAATTCTGTCTAATTACTACGAATAAGTTCGGGTAAAAGTGTATAGAAAATAAAATTAATAATAAAATAATCGCTTTATTTTTAGTGTTATATGTAGAATGCGTAATGTGTTTGGTAATTATAACTGTTGACGACACTAAGTGTTATATCATGTTAATTTCAAGTGTCCTAAAATAATGCCGCCCACATCTTATACAGATTTGTTAAATTTGGGTGGGCGTAAGTGTCGCGAAATTTTCGTTAAATAACACTTTCTAAAAGAAAAATTACTTATGCCAAAATGCTTAACGACTTAAGCTTAATTTGACGGGTCCGACACATTTTCAAAAATAAACATAAAATCATCGTTTTTTAATTTAACGCGTTCTCCTGGATAGAAATGAAAGTGACTTACTATAACAAGCTGGGAAGACGTGTTGGCATAGTGTTTTATTTCGAGTTTTCCATCTCTTATGCAGATATCATAACGAGTTACATTCCTTAATTACCTTTTACGAAACTCGCGGACAAAATAGGGTTTCGTGAATAGTATTCTTACCCCGTCACTACAAAAAGAAAAGTATTTCGTCTCAGCTCGTACCCGCCCCACGGCTGGGCTTGAGTTTCCTCCCTATTAGGAGCGATTAGGTCTATTTCGCCAACACCAAACTAACACCACGCTGGTCAGACATGTTGGTATAGGGTTTCATTACGAGTTTTCCTTCTCTTGCACAGACATTATGTGCATATTAGATCCCTTAATCGTCTTTAACTTTGATTACATTTCAACACAATTTTGATTGATTTTGATTTAACACTGTATTTTAGATAGAAAACTAATCTTCTTATTACAGAATAATTTTATATACAATTTATGAGAATAAAATATAAAAGAAATATTAACTGTAGTTAATATATAAATAAAAACTTTAATTACAAAACAAATATACATCGTTGATGTACAATACTATAATACAGCAAATAAAATAAAAATAAAAGTAGCCTTTATTGCCTATGACCTTGATTATACATACATTTTCTTTTTTTTTTTTTTTACATATATCTTTAATTATATATAGAATGGAAACTAAAACTATTTCTAAACTAAATTTAAATATCTAATATTCTTGTTCCATCAGCAATCGGGTCAGGCTGTCTTACGACATAGGCCTCCTCAAGTACCCTCCATTTATTGCGGTTCATCACTGTCCTTCTCCAACCTTTAGGCATATCGTCTTCCCACCTTTTTTGCGGTCTTCCTCTCTTCCTCTTTCCATACCTCGGATACCATTCCGTAACCTTTTTCGTCCACTTGCCTACTGGAGATCTCATCATATGACCTGTCCATTTCCACTTCAAAGTTCGTGTCTTTATTGTCACATCTTCAATTTTTGTTATATTTCTGATTTTTGAAGCTTTCCACTTGTCAAGACAAGACAATACAGCAAATACAATAATAAAATAAGAACGTTAATGGGTATTAATACAGAGTCAATAAAGGGTGGTACAATTATTGGCATAAATCCAATTCATTCGCACAATAGCAAAAGCACAAACATAAGCTATTGTTATATATTTCAATAAAACTTTTAAAATTTTTGCCTATCTGCCTATAATTATACAGTTATAAATAAGTAGATATTGGTAGGTATATCTAGAAATATACCTATAAGTATACAGGTATAGCAAAATATATCAAGTTGTTTTAAACTACCGCCTACTCTCATTAAGATAAAATAAAAATAGCTTCTTGATACCTTGTTATATAAAGAATATAAATAAACTATATTTATAACTTGTTAAGCTTGTAGTCTGGACGAGATTTTCCCTTTAGTGTTTACAAGTCCCATTAATGTAGTGAGGCTCCCCCTCAATACGAGCATTATTAGCTTTCTATACAGACCGGTTAGTTTAGAGTTTATTGAGAGTTTTCGTTCTCTTACAATATTTGATAACAAAAAACAATACCTTATAATTGATTTAAAATACGAAAAATAGGGGCGGTGACACAATAGTAGGTACTAGGCTCCTAGGATAGATATTTCTCCCTAGGCAAGGCTGCGGGTCACTGGATCGGGGAATTAGTCCATCACCCACCGAGAGGCTGACCGCGTGAGGAAAGACCGACGTCCTGCCCGAGAGGGACGTCGGTCGATGGGAGGCTACCCTTCAAGGGGGTCCGTCGGGCCAACCACTGACGACAAGTCACCCTGCTCCTATGGTCGGTCCAACGACGAAGGCAACCTGTCACGGGTGGGATACGGGTGTGCGTGCTTACGCCCATCTCTCGCCCCGGACGGAGTGGTGCGAGGAGTGAGCCTACCGTAACCCACCCACAAAAAAAGGATAATATTTCTATTATCCATACAGTACGAAAAGATAATGCGCCGTTTATCCGTAAACGGTTCTTCTTCGACATATACCATTACCATTATTCCTCCCTCAATCTGCTGGATGTAAGTGAAAATAAACTAAACATAAAACTAAGTTATATGGTTCAGAAACATAGTAATTATTGCCAGTTTTTCTAGGATAAATACTAATTTATTATTAATTTATGGTACACCTTCCTAACCTTCTTTTAACAATATTCAAGTTATTATTGCTGTTTTATCTCAAAGATAATTTATAAGATGTCTTATTAAAATGTTTAATGTTTTCATTTAAAGCTAATTAATATTGATAATGGAAATATGAAGCAGACTTTATTATGTTTTGTTAATTTATCGACAAAATATAATAAAGAATACTCCATTGTAAATACAGGTAATCTACGAGACGGCTATGAGATTAAGTAACCAACCAAATTGTTGACGTTAACGTAATCACATAAAGTTGATTATGCCCTAATGCGTATAAAATTAGAGCTAGTACATGATGACAGCAAGTATGCGGATCTTATTAACGCTAACAGTAACTCTACCAATGATTACCAAAATTGTGAACCTGTCTATAGTCCACCTCCACCTCCACTTTCACATACAGTTGGAAAAATGCTTTAGTAAAGGCTATACCAAAAAAGAGTGCGTAGTATAAACAGGCTAAATGATTTCAGGTCAAACTCTGTTTTGCCTGTACTATCTAAAGTATTAGAAAAAGTCGTTCATAATCAAATTGTTATGTTTTTAGAGAGTAGAATAGAGAGTTTTAGAAAGAGTCATGATACAGAGACTGTCTATTTCATATATCTGATGATATAACCGAGGCATCAGATGGGTCTAACAACTGTATTAATATTGTTGTATTATTCTAGAGCTTTCGATTCCATTATGCCAGAATTACTTTTAGCGAAACTAGAACACTATGGAATCTCAAAAAACACTTGCCGCTGGTCTCAAACCTTTCTTTTAAATAGAAAACAAATAGTTGTTACTGAAGATAAGGATAATCATAACGCATTACAAGGTGGGGTACTCCAAAGTGGTGAACCTTTATCTCCAATTTTGTTCTGTCTATACTGTTGACTTACCTACGTGTATTAAATCCTGCAAATATCATCTACATGCTGATGACACACAATTATACTATTCTTTTCGACAAATAGATGTCAAAAATGCGTTTTTGTAAATAAATAACGATTTGAATAACATATACATATGATCTAAGAAAAATTCTTTGATACTTTACGCCTCTAAATTACAAATGCTAAAACTAGAAATCAAATACCAAATATCTTACGTAGCGTCGTATGAAATTAAAATACAAATAAATAAAGCCATTATTTAAGAAGTCAAAGGTGAAAGTAATTTAGTTCTTTTCATGGACAGTGGATTAACATTCACACAACATATCATCAATAACAAAATTAGGACAGCTTCTTTGAATTAAAAACTCTCTACAAAATACAAGCATATATGTATAAGCATAGCATTGCGTCTTTTGTTGACAGAATCACTAGTTTTCTCTCACTTTAACTATTGCAGCGCATTTATGGTCCTCGGCCCAACCGATTGATATCATTTTCTATGATTCAATCTATGCAAAATGTAATCCAGAGCGTACAAAATACTAGTATAAGATTTTCTCTGAACATACCTAAAAGGCAACGTATTACACCATTTTTAAACAAAAGTGGTATATTGAACATAAAAGTTAGAAGAGATCTTTAACTCGTATGCATAGTTAAAAAATAATTTACAATAAATAACCAGACTAATTATTTAAAAAGTTAATTTCGATTAAAAATCTTAGTACAAGAAATACTCGGTCTGCAACAGAAAATCTTCTAAAAATATCACCATATAAATTTACACATTACCAAGGCCGCCTGACACCTATATAAAAACTTTATAAAATTAAAAACTATTTTATTTAAATAACCTAACAGATCAATGATAATGCAATGCATAGTTATATTTATATACCCACGCAGACTTAGTACACACACACTATCTTATATCATGTCTACATAAACACACACGAGAATTTTAAGTTCTTCTTCGCTTGTCAAAATGTTATCTGCATATTGTAATCCCTTCATCATCTTTTACAACACCAACACACCAACGGGCAAGAAATAGAGTGTTGAATAGTATTCTTACTCCATCACCATAGGGGAAATTTGATTTATCTTTTGGCAATATTCAAAATAGATTCGCAGCGCTTCAGATAATTTGACTATTATCATGTCAACCTATATTTGAATCAAACTTGGTTATCTATCGAGGTATCAAATTGCCTGTGATAAGTGGAGCTAAATTGTGAGATAATAATGGCATTAGGTCATCCTTTATCTCGCTATTTAAATCATCAAATATTAGTTGACATATTTACTTGTCTCGTTTGTTCAATAGCATAATAAATATACAGCTGTAAACAATGAGGTAGTAGGTATCTCTGATTAGACATCAAGCAAATATGGGCTATGAAAACGTGAATAATTTAGCACGCATTAATTAATATTATTTTACTTATTTAGCCTTTAGAGCGGGAAAAATGACTTCAACGTGTTGTTAAGCTTTGGCAGTCATTAATACCCTACATTAATATCCGCTTTGTCCCATTTACCTGCATGAAGGATATCAATCTTTTTACCTTAATTGAAGTGAAAACTTCTTTTGGCACACTGCACACAAATTTTTCCTAGGTTGTAAGTGAGGCTGATCTGTCACGCTCTGAGGTGAAAGGCTTGATCGGACGAACTCGGAATCACCGAGTGTACTCGAATGAGCAACATGCAGTCAGCTACTCTTCACTACTGTGTAGCTGTGTTTACTATATTCAATTTATATATAGGTAATAATTGTTATTATTAATTATTATCAATTATTAAATAGTTTTTATTGATACATAATAATAAATATTTTAATAATATTTTCGCTTACATTGTGAGGTTAGTTTATTTTTATTGCCAACGGTGGCAAACGATCAAGCAGCACACCCGATGGTAAGTGATACTGCTGCACATGGCCCTTTGCAATACCAGGGGCACAGCCAGGCCATTGCCTACCGTGAAGGAAATACTCATCTTAAACCTCGTTTAAAGAAGGACATGTCATAGCGCTCGGGAAACACAGCAGCAGGTAGTTCATTCCAGAGCTTGCACGTACGTGGGAGAAATGATCGCTGGAAACGTACAGTTGAAGACCATAACGTTTCCAGGTGAAATGGGTGAACCCTGCTACGATGTCGAGTGGTACGTTGGTAGAATGGTGACGGTGGTACCAAGACAAGCAGTTCCTCGGAGCACTCACAAAAAGGTACTGTCACTTCCAGGTGGTATGGATGAATCATATTACAGTGTCGAGAAGTGTGATAATAGAAAAGAGAAATTGGTACCAAATCAAACAGCTCCTCAGGTTAGGGTGTGCCCATTAATGACTCGATAGAGCACGCCAAGATCCGAAGTCTCTCCGGCGCTCCAACAATTCTAGTCCATCTGTAAGATTGGCATCATCAACTATGCGAACAGCACTTCTTTGCCTCTCTGCAAAGTCTAGTAGGTCTATTTGATACTGGGGCGCACCCGCCCAGAGATTCGTCGTGTGAACGATTGTATGCTTTGTACATGTTATTGTCTCGGCGTGAGGTGCCGCTTAACTTTATTCAAAACGCCCAGACTTTTGCTCACTAATTTTATTCTTCAAATGACTCTTTTAATGAACTTTACTGGATATTTTAACGACGAGTATCTCATGTTTACACGAGCACTATACGTTGTAAATAAAACTACTTTTACGGATTATATCGCGTTTGTATTTGATTTATGATTGCCCGACGTTTCGAACACTTTGTAGCATTCATGGTCACGGGCGGACTAAGGTGTCTCACGTCTAACAAGTAATCGTTATTACAGATATTTATGTCTGTTATAAGCAACAAATTAAGCAATAAAAAATAATAAATAAGACCATTATAATTTCGGAATCTTGTAACATAAGTGAGACTAATACATATTAGTCTCTCCGCTGGGATATTATTTCGTTTAATTTAGTTATTCACCAGACTTCTAATAAAACACATTAATTATATAAAAAACGTAAGGTATGAAGAAGTGGGTGACTGGACCGGGGATTAGTTCGTCGCCCGCCAAGAGGTCGACCGCGCGACGATGAGCGATGTCCCCGAGAGGGGACGTTGGGAGGGGAGGGTACCCCGTGATCGGGGTATTCCGTCGGGCCGACCACTGAAGACAAGGAACTCTGCAGCGGTGGTCAGCGCAACGACGAAGGCGACGTGTCACGGGTGGGTCCTGGGGTCTCTGTAGCCCCGGACGGAGTTGGGCGGCGAGCGAGCTAATCATGGCTCACCTCCCAAAAAAAGGTATGAAGAATTTATAAATATAGTATATCTGCGTTTAACTCTGCAATTTTTATGTGTGCTTGTCACACACAAAAATTGCAACAAAATGGACGCTACTAAACGTATTAGTAACACAGACTTTTTGTAATTTGTTTGCTCTTTTCGAAATTGAAACAAGACGTGCGTAATAATAAGAATTCATTGTTTTGTCAGGTGCTATTGGCATTAAAACAGTTTAAGCCATTGCAGGAAGTTTTGTAGAGATACCCGAAATATCTTGAAACTCATTCTAAAATGATTTAGAACTGACAGTACCTAAATCCACAATCAATGGGTACTCAATAAAGTTGAGAACATCATGGGAAGCTGTTCTAATTTATTCTAAAACTACTCACAAACATTGATTAGACATTCACTCAACTGTCAAACTTTATCCCCCAAATTCAGAAACATCGCTTTGTAAAATGTGAAAAGTTAGTACGTTTTTAATAGGTACGTGTTTATTAGCGTGATTAATTCATTGCAAAACTATTCTTCTAATATTTAATTATTTATTTTAATAGTATCGTAAATTATTTATTTTACTCATCATCATCACAACTCATATCCGTTTCACAGTTTGGCTCGAGTCTCTTCCACAATAGGAGGGAAATTGGCTTACTATAAATGCTGGTCTGGCGTGTTGGTGTAGGGTTTTATTTCGAGTTTTCCTTCTCTTGCATACTATAACTCCTCTACAGAGACACACATCGCCGCCGGTGACTTGGGTGGCGTAAAAGCGATTACCTGCACCTGATGCCACCCTAGCGGTGGCAGCGGGTGACTGGATCAGGAAGTAGTCTGGTGGGCCGCGGCGTGACCGTTTACGTGGGGGTGACGCCTCGACGGCGCTCACAGCGGCACCGCCAAGGCGTCCGCAGGAGACGATTCCTGAAAAGGTAACCCAGCTGGACGGGCCATTGATGACATATGACATGGTCCGGCACCGGTGGCCCTCTCACTTGGCACCCGGCGCGCTATGGGCTCGTTCACCGCCCCGGACGGATCGGATAGTGAGCGAGGTATCATGGTCTGCCGCAAAAATAAAACGGTATTGAAATGCAGAGGTCAGAAGAGGCGGCAAAATTTGAAATAGCTTACTGGCGACAAATGTGTTAATCCGCCACTGCCCGTAGGTGTTTTAAAAGATGACTAAGGCTAATAATATAATATGCAGATAACTGCAGATAACATCTATGCAAGAGAAGAAATATTGGAAATAAAATCTTATACCTACTCATCTAACCAACGTGGTATGGTCAATTTCACTTTCATTCTAGAGATTCGAGCCCATGATCTGTGATGATGATGAGCTGACTATGTCAAATACGGTAGCAAACTATTTATGATACATAGATATTTATGATAAATTGGCATAAACTTCATATTGTGTGTTTCTAATATATGTGCATTTATAACAGGAATTAGTCATATGAAATAACATTGAAATATTTTTTTTTACTTAAAACACGCGTGATGTTAATTGATACAATATACTAAACTACATCTTGTTACCATTTGTGATAATTAGATACGAACCAATAGTTATAAATTAGGCAGCGTTACTTCATTTGAGATTACTTTAAATGAATAGATATTTTGGTGAAAAATAAACCGAATATAAAACATTTTTTTTTGCTCTTTCACTCATCATAATGATGACGACTAAAAAAATAAAATAGTTGCACTGGCATACTTTCCTGTACTCTTCTTTCATAATATTGCAAAAGTTATTGACAATAGTTTTATGACCGGCCTTCTTGACATCAACCTTTCTTGGGAATCTAGTTGTTGACGACGACATTCCTAACGACATCAATTGGAGTTGGCCCTACTCGATGGGGTGATCTTAGTCGTATTTTACGATACCCACGAGCAATCTAAGGGTTGGAAGCTTGGCAGTATTGGATGCACTTGGTAATAGTGACATTGACATCATTTGCAAAAAGCAAACTAAGATTAATAAAGAATTGGTCGATGACTACAAAACAATTTTCACTGATATAGTTTTGAGACAGAAAAAAGATTTTCAGAAACGTCACTATTCATTGAATAATGAGAAATAGATCATTTATAACAAGGACATAGTGGAAAAATAAAGATCAAGAACTGCTCCAAAAAAGTTGTTAATGTGGCATTGAATTAACACATGATGCCGAACTACATCAGATTTGCCTTGATCCCAAGGTCACAATAGTTACCTAAGTATCCTGGGCACCTTGTGAGGGTCATCTGCTTCTATTTTTAGATGTTTTAATCCTTTAGCAATGTTATATAAATGTTTTGTGGTATTTTTTGAGGTTTATTTTATTCAGTGTTGTAAAACTTTTATATTATTTCATCAGCCACTTCTACTATATAGACCTCCAACGTAGTATGTGATGAACGCACATTGTAAATCTAATGTTTCTACTTTTTCATTAATAAAAAATATATGGCAGCACCTTAAACTTTTTTAATTAACAGTACAATCCTTTTCTTGCATACTTTATCTATTTAGAATTATCTTATTGCGTTATGCAATGTAAAAAGCATAGCAAAATAATTAATAAATAAGTTTTTTATGAAACTAATATACTTTATCAACTAAGACCTTAGAGCCACTTACTTATCATTGGATAGAATGTTTCCAAAGACTAGCTTATTTTAGGTGAAATGTTTTCTACTTATGTATCAGTATCGTTATGGTTGCGCTTTAGTTAATTGATTATCCTCAGCCATTACATACTGGAATAGGAGTTAATTTTTAATTTTATTTATTCTTTACAAATTTAAATCAATTAAAATACATTATTTAATATAAACACTAAATGATATTACTTTAATATTCCAACATTTAAGCATAATTTAAGATGAGACACCTGACACTTATAATACAAATAAAATTTAATTACAAATAAAATCAAGATAGTCAAATCTAGATAATAGTGATCATGTGATTCTTAACGGTATTTTAATCTCGGCAGCCCATTTTATCAACAATTAGCCTTTGTGCATGTCTTACTTTAGTGTAAATACGTACACATCAACAGAGTAGCACCCCCTGATCTCTTGATCTCATACCCGTATCAAATCTATTTAATAAATAGATAACATAACCGATAGTATATCTTATACAAAATTTTCTTCATAATATGTCAATTAAATTTATATTATGCATGTTTAAATTTCCCGTGTGGTGACGGAGTAAGAATACAATTCCACTCCCTATCTTGCCCGTGGATGTCGTAAAAGACGACTAAGGGATATAATATGTACATAAGATTTGTGCAAGAGAAGAAAAACTCGAAATGAAACCCTATACCAATATGTCTGACCAGCATGGTATAGTAGGTCATATTCCCTCCCATTGTGGAGGAGGTCTAGGTCTGTGTAGGAGGCCTAGTCGTACAAGCTACCAGGCAGTACGGGGCAATATTTTTATGAGTGGTTAGAAATGAAATTAGTGTTCTTCTTGTTAGTTTTTATTTTAAATTAGATAATTGTGCCTCATATTTAAATATGAGACTACAATACTTCGATAATCATTTCGTTGCTTCGTATTGGCAGTATTTGGTCTGCTCTAATCGTCAAAGTATGACGGCTAAAAGCGTTAAAAACATATTACGCAAATGCCAGTAAATAGTACAAGTAATCCCAACTTTCACGAGTCTTATCTTATCTATAACCTAGTCGCACTATAACCGTATACAAGGACATAAAACATTATCATGTTCAAAAGCACGTGAGCTCTAATGAAGAGTGACAGATAGATAACGCATTCTCTTTTATCAGTTCTCAACAATAGTTTGCTGAACTATAAATGTTAAGAAAACATACCTATGTTTTCTTGTATAATTTTTCTACGTTATCAAGTAGGTATATGTTAAAAATTTAATTTCCAGTGGTAATACTCATGTATATAACATATATTAAGGGCCAAAGTTTAAATATCGCTTTTGTTTTATCCTTGCTTGACATATTTGATTCGATAAAGCAGTAGTAAACACGACGTCAACAGTTTACCCAATTTTCTATACTTTCACGGATGAAGAATGTTTAGGGTATTAAAGTTATATAAATATACTTATTATGTGGTTTTCTTCATAATTTTATAGACTTTAACGGAGTTTTCTTGTTAAGGACTGCATCCGTTAACAAGAAATAAAGGGCCAGATATAATTCGACGAAATAAATAGGTAATAGAACTTACACAATAAAACTTTCTCCGTGAAGTGACGGAGTAATAATACAAATAATACAATTCATCACGCCCTGTCTGGCTCATAGGTGTCGTAAAAGGTGATTAAGGTATATAATATACATATAACAAATATGCAAAAGAAAAAGAAATCTCAAAACCTAACCCGATAGTATTTCATCTGACCAGCGTGAGTAGTTTCAAGCCCAACAAGAGGACGTACATATACAGCTGTGATGAAAACTTTAAAACAAATTTAGAACATCTATGATTGATAATATCAGGGAAAAAAATCAAATTAAAACGAAATAAAAACTGTAAAAATAGTTTTATTAATAGATTTATTATAATACTCGCGTACTTAAATATTAAAAATCTTATTTATACTCAGACCCAATAATTTAGTTATCATACCAATAACAGTATCCTATGTGCACAGCACTTGGAACAAAAGGTCAATACTTAGATCAGTATATCATCTCTAAATTCATCACCATCATCTTGCTCTTATCCAAATTACTTGGGGTGGACGTAATATCTTCTTCCATACGGTGCTATCAGACGTCATCTCTGCTGTCA
The DNA here is from genome assembly GCA_032191425.1 of Lymantria dispar. Lineage (NCBI taxonomy): Eukaryota > Metazoa > Arthropoda > Insecta > Lepidoptera > Erebidae > Lymantria > Lymantria dispar. The sequence goes on along the minus strand of CM063444.1, from coordinate 23,502,986 downwards.
CTCCCAGATTATCCATGTCATGCCTCACGCAGTCCATCTATCTTTCCTCGGTCTTCCTTTAGCCCTAAAGCCTTCAATATTCACATCCAAAACTTTTCTCACAACATTACTTTCATCCCGCCTCATCCATATATGTCAGCCGCTCACTCCTTAACTTTTCTGTCACTGGCGTAACTTTCAAACTTCCTCTAATATATTCATTTCTTACTTTATCCATTCTTGTCACACCACACGTCCATCTCAACATTCGCATCTCTATTACATGCAGTCGTCTCTCATCCGTCGCTTTTGCGTTGCATATCATCCCTAAATTCTACGAATATAAATGCATTTATTAATAGATATGAGCATTTCAAATAAATTACATATCATTGCTTTTTTCACAGATATAGAATAATCACAGAGTCTGTAAGTTTATGATTTCCTTCCCAAAATGTCCTTGTGCAGCCGATGTATAATCATACACATTGACCGTGTGGCCTACATCTAGAGGTACGTTCGCAACATTTGATAACAGCGAAGAATTTAGTGCTTCAGTAAGTTATCGCTGACACTAATGCGACATCAACATATTATACAGCTCCGTGACTTGTATTGCATAATGTATACCAGCTAATTTTATTTTAAAAATAGATATTATACACCATGAGCGGAATACTTACTTAAAACTGAAATTAGACTTTTTATATTAGTCATCCATATAAGTATATCGTTTTGGGAATAGGGACACGATATCGAACAGAAAGTATTGATACTGTACGTACTCATGAGTAGTATCGAAGAAAAAGTATCGTACTCAATAAAGTACCGAAACGAAAGTATCGATACTTCAAAGTATCGAGTACTGAGTACTTTTTCTAGAATCTATGTCATGATGAGCTTTTTTTTTAGGAATTTAACCATCTATGAACGGATTAAAATATTTGGAGCCACGTTTCAAAAAGTACTCATCGAGTAAAAGTATCGAATGCAAAATATCGAGTACAAAAGTATCGGTATCGAAAGAAAAGTACTCAATACCTAAAAGTATCGATACTTTTTTCGTGACCCTATTTGGGAGTGGCGAGAATGAGATAAAGACTTACTGTCTATTATGTGTTCCTTTCCCTTTAATCATCTTCCTCCACGAACGTTTTTATTAAAGAAAATATAATAATTTCATGAAATATGGCCGAATTATACTAATACAAATGCAATGGAAGTAGAAATACAGACGCTCGTTTTCACTTTATTTAGTCTATATTGCAATATCAATATATTCACATCGATGTTAATTTTACATTCATTTAAAGAACACGTTTGCCATGTGCTGCCACATCTGAAATACATTGTAATTATCAGCTACAAATATTACCTATTTTTAAAAATCTGGTATGGGTTTCATCTGTTTAAAATGTAAACGCCGTAGACATGTAATGGCCTACCTAGATATATACATGCATGAACATTTATCACGATCGGAAATCATTCAGTTTCATTGCCAAACAGACAACACGATCGAGCTACAAGTCGTACTTTCTAAATACACTGTGTACGACACATATTATTTGTTATTGTGTGTTACCTGTATTTTCTTTAGACTAAATTTATATTAGAGGTGAATAAACGAATAAAAATATTAACGATAAACTATTTACAATAGTCTATTAGCAAAGTGTGGTCTAACTGTTGGCTGAACTCCAAATAATCTCAACAATGCAACAGCGTATCAGTCAAGATCTTGGTTAAGAAAACTCAACGTGACACAATACTTTTACGAATTAAATCCAAGCATTAAATTAGTGAGTAGGTACAGTGCAAAGTTACCTGCGCCTGATGCCGCCCTAGCCGAGGTCGCGGGTGGACGGACCGGGGATTAGAGCGCCACCCGCAGAGAGGCCGACTGCGCAAGGGTGACGCTCTGGCCGGCAACACTGCAATGTTGTCGGGGCGCCAAAGGGACGGGCCAATGACGACGGTGAGAGAATACGGTAGGTCATGGGGTTATACGCCGCTTATCCGTCGCCCCGGACAGATTGGGTGGGGTGTGTCCAGACCAGGTAGGCTATACCAAAAAAAAATGGTACAGTGAAAATTTTGTATAACGAAACTCAGGGGGATTACACAATTCAAGATCAAATAAAGAGTAAAGAGATCCATAAAAATAGTTTTTTTTCAAATGTGTAATACTTGCGTAAACATCTATACCAATAAATAAAATTGGAGTGTCTGTTTGTAATGTCAAAATAATAGGCTTTTTTCATGCTCACACGGTTATTTGCACGACACCTATGCCTAAAATAGCAATTAAAAAATTTTTGTCTGTCTGTCTGTCTGTTTGTTCTGGGTAATCTTCAAAACGGCTGGACTGATTTCAAAAGTTCTTTCACCAATGGAAAGCTATAATATCAGGGCGTAAACTAGGCTATATTTTATCCCGGTATTCCCACGGGAACGGGAACTACGCGGGTAAAACGACTATAACCTATAACCGAAGCGAAGCGAGGGCGGGTTGCTAGTCCACAATAAAACAGTTTCGTGTTTTATTTATCCTAAAAGACTGGCTATGATATCCTTTAAATGACCTAGGTAAGGACATTAAATGTATTTCACTTCATTTTTCACAAGTTTTAGTCGGGCCATATACCGCTTAAATTACCCAGGGCGATGCAAAGACAGTGCATTACCCACCTGTTGTGTTACCTTATAATTTGTAATTAAACTATCTACCGGAATAGTTTGCTTTTAGTGGCATAAAATTGAAAAACTATTGGGCATATAAATAACAAATGACTTTTCTACATAATTATAAATCATAAGACTATATAATCAGCGCAATCAAGTATAGAACTTTGTACGTCCAAAGTACAAAAGACTATTATTTGAGAGAATCCCACTTGTTAAGAACATTTTGCTATACTAGCTCACCGTATAAGTCTATATAACATGGAATGAAATTTTTATTTGCAAAAATAGAAATAAAAATACAAGACTAGTTCATTTTATAAAAGGAGAGATATTCATAAAAGTAGTTTCGTTGCAGAGCACTGCCATAAAACATTTAAAATACCTGCAATTTTCTTATTGTCAAAGAGAAAGTTAACTTATATATAGTGTTTAGTTAATACAAAGTTAAAGTGCTCCAGAAATATTATCTTTTATTGGATTCTATTCCTTTAAGCAATAGCCTTTTTTATTGGACTGAAGTTTATTATCGCGCGTTGGCGGATAAGATTTACACGAAAAAAAGTGTCCGACTCACTCCTACTTTTATAGATAATACACACTATAAATTAGAGAACTACTTTATAGCTACCATATACAGCAGTACGAATGTTAAAAGTATTTTATCTACATATATTATAATATGTGTGTATATACATATATATATATATATATATATATATATATATATATATATATATATATATATATATATATACATATATATATATATATATATATTATATATATATATATATATTATACATATATATATATATATATATATATATTATATATAGGTGAGAGGGAAACTGACCTTACTATATATCATGCTGGCCAGACAGGTTGGTATAGGGTTTTGTTTCGAATTTTCCTTCTCTTGCATAGATGTTATATGCGTATTATATCCCCTAGTCATCTTTTACGACATCCAATGGCAAGATAGGGAGCGGTGAATGGTATTCTTATTCCGTCACCACACAGATAAAGCTTATAAATAATATTAAGTATCATCATTAAAATATGTTTGTTAAATAACTAGGTATTACCGGTACTTGTATAAATCATGTGATGTCCGTGATTAATTAAATCCTCACAAATTAAAGAAACTATTGATTAAACAGTGTACATCAAATATCGTCAATATAATACCGCTCTGTTCAATTGTCAATTTAAATTATACAAGATGTTTTGTAAAACAGGTGTTATACTAGTTACATTGCATTTATGTTAAACCTCATAACTGTAAACGTTGTTGGTAAAAAGTTGGCCCATTTTATCTCTAGAGATTTCTATTAATTAGAAGCTGATGAGAGGCTTGGCACACTGCCAATCACTGGAAAACAATACAAGCCTTGACTCATTGCGTTTAATCGGCTTACTTTTGGGAAAGTAATAAAAATTGGTATAATTTTGTACAATAGTATTTTTAAACTATCCCAAAACAGCTGCACAGGCAATCAACGACGGAAAATTTTGTATCGTGTAAAGTTGTCTGTGTTTGCAGTATTGCATGGCTATGGCTTTGGTTAAAAATAGATTACCTATCCATGATTTACGCCTTTCAAACGTTATCAAATTAAGCTCTTGAAAGCGATGAAGGGATCTGTATATGTTATCACGTCATTTATGGTTGGTTACGCAGATAGAAAGGATAATATGAATCGATAAAAGTAAAGATTCTAGTTTTATATCTCTATAAATTATTCTAGTTTTAAAATATATGCATATTTGAACAGATGTTTCCATTTCACTGTTTGCACTTGTATGCTTATTATATATTTGTAGAAGTATGCAATGATGTGACATGGTCATATTTGCCAATGACTTCTTTGTTAAACGCATCGTGTAATAGAACAGAGGCCTAGTGCCGTCCATGGATCTATATATTAAGAATTATTTGCAACTAATTATTGATAACACAATAACTCTGCACAAACGAGTCCAATAGCACGCAGTCCGTAATAATATACTCATCTTATTACATAGTCCAATGAGGCAAAAAGTAGTAGTAAGAATAGAAATAGACAGCATGAACTAAGATGCAGTGGCCATCTTCTATGAAGCAGTTGTAAGACAGAAGGCGGCCGTAAAACAGGTATAAGGAAAACGTCCAAACTGTTTCGTCGCCAATGCGTAGACCCGCGTAGATGGCAATACCTATATCTGATGCTACTATAGACGGAGCCAGTTTCCTGGATCCGCTTGCAGGGAGGCCGACCACATAAAAATGGCATTCAGATGCATTATTGCCAGAACGTAAACGGCAACTAGGTACTCGAAAGAGTTAAATTCCCAGGGGAGCTATCGTATTCAATTAATCTGTTCGTATGGCCGGACCAATTACCAGAGAAAAGAAATATGGTAATTTATGGAACCCATGATTGACCACGGATGGTTTGACTATAGCCTGTCAAATAAAAATGGGATGGAAGGTATACGAGGCACTAGCACAATCCATCAAAAAGCTATATACCAAGTCTGATGAAGCATGCAAAAGTAAAATTAAAGAGACAGCTTACAGGATAATACTGAAATTAAGCTTTACTATGCCTTTTTAATTTTGAGACAATCTAAAACAGCGCGTTGGTTAAATTTTCTATTCCATTAATATTTCGTCACTTGGTAGACATCTTATTTTCTGAAGATCACATATAGGCCTTCCACTATCCTCATACACACGGTGAATGATAGCATACCTGCAATATTGGTTAGATGGCCTATTTAGAGGTCTCAGCTGAGGGAAATAGGTATAAATAGGACATTCAATGTACATACGAAAGTATTCGAAGCTTCGTATTTCGGGTTTCAGAAAATAAAGTCTCTGACAAGCCTAGGTTTTTGCTTTATAACGGTCCACACTCAGTACCTAAGAAAAGCAGAAAGGAAATTATTGAATACCCAATTTTCTTTTGTTGTTATACGTTCTTTTATTTTGTTGTAATTGTTACTTAAATAATACAATGATATGATATTTTCAGTCAAGGTTTGCGAATATCTAAGTAATATAATATACTAATTATGTTAATCATATTAATCGCTAATTATTCATGTAACCTTGAAGCCATTGTACAGATTAAATGAATCTAACATAACAAAACAAACTGTTCTATTCTAATAAATGGATTAATTCATCTAATCAGCTACTGTTTGGCATAGCTTTACCCAAGTCGAGAATAACGCCATAATCGCCACGCTAAATCAGGATGGCGATCACAGTTATAAGTTTCCCAGGAAAGTGCTAGTAATCATTAGTCAGTTTATATATCTCACAAGAGTAAGTAAGGGGTGGTGTCAAATCATATTCTTAACCAGACTAGGGATGTGACTTGGAGGGAAAATAATCGATTTTTTGTTCTTTAAAGTAAATCGATTATAAAATAATCGATTATAAAATAATCGATTTTTTCCCAACAGGATTATGATGACCTTTTTTTTTAGGAAATGTGTGCTTTATTTTCTAATATAGTGATGACCTTTTTTAGGAAATCTGACAGTGAATAATCGATTAATTTCGATCGAATTTCGAATAATAAAAAAAACGATTAATAATCGGTTTTTATTATTTTGATAATCGATTGTAAAAATCGATTATTAATCGATTATTTTTTGTAACTATCGATTATTTTAAAAATCGATTATTTTTTCACATCCCTAAACCAGACACTACACAGAAAACCACACAATAATAACTATATATAACAATTTTTTCCGTACGGTCACGAAATAAAGAGTACGAATTCACAATTCACCATCTTCTTATGCGTGGGTGACGAAAAAGACGATTAAGAGATACAAATTATACAATAATAATATGTAAGAGAAGGAAAACTCGAAACAAAACTCTATGCCAACTTGTCTTATAGCGGCCCTACTGCGCCTGAAGGCCGTGGTAGCGGAGGCCGTCACCGGCGGAGGAGTCCTGTTGGCGGTGTCCCTGGACATCGCCAACGCCTTCAACAGTCTGCCATTCAGCTGCATCAGGGAGGGGCTGAGGTATCACGGGGTGCCCGTGTACCTCAGGCGGCTGGTGGCGGACTACTTGGAGGGGCGCAGCGTCCTCTACGTTGACCGAGTAGGGGACGTTGTGCGAACGCCCATGACGTGCGGTGTCCCGCAGGGGTCGGTTCTGGGTCCGACCCTGTGGAACATCGGCTACGACTGGGCGTTGAGAGGAAGCCGCCCACCCGGGCTGGGCGTAATTTGCTACGCCGACGATACACTCGTCACAGCCCGGGGTGGGACGCTAGAGGAGGCGGCACGCCTGGCAACTCTCGGCACCGAGGAGATTGTCAGGCGGATCGAAGCGCTGGGGTTGAGGGTAGCCCTGGAAAAGACGGAGGCCCTTTTGTTCCATGGCCTCCGTACCGCCGGGCCTCCTGCCGGCGCTTCGATCACCGTGAAGTCGGTCACCATCAGCATCCAGGCCCACATGAAGTACTTGGGCCTGGTGCTCGACGGGCATTTTTGGTTCCGGGAACATCTCCATCGACTTGTTCCCCGGCTTGTCGGCGCGGCGTCCGCCTTTTCGCGGCTGATGCCGAATGTGGGCGGACCCAGTGCTACGTGCCGACAGCTGTACGTGGGGGTGATCCGGTCGATGGCCCTGTATGGCGCACCGGTGTGGGCGGGGTCCCTGACCGTCCGTCTTAGGGCCCTCCTGTGGCGACCACAGAGGGTCATGGCGATCAGGGCCATACGGGGTTACCGCACGGTGGCGACGGACGCAGCGTGCCTCCTGGCCGGAACTCCCACGTGGGACCTGGAGTCGGAGATGCTCGCCGACATTTATCGGCGGGTGTCGGAGATGCGCGCCCGCCGTGGCATGGTCTCCACCAAAGAGATCACCGCCTGGCGGGTCGACGCCCGCCGAGAAGTCATTGCCCGTTGGGCAGTCCGGCTGGAGAGTCCTCGGTACGGTGTCAGGACCGTCGAGGCCCTGCGGCCGGTGCTGATGGAGTGGTTGGAGCGGACGCACGGGGTGCTTTCCTTCCGACTGGTGCAGGTGCTGACGGGGCACGGTTGCTTCGGGAAGTACCTACACAAAATTGTCAGGAGGGAGAGCACACCGTCCTGCCACCACTGCAGTTGCGACGAGGACACGGCGCAGCAGACGCTCGAGGAGTGTGCTGCATGGGAGGGGGATCGCCGTGAACTCGTCGCAATTATCGGTGCCGACCTGGCGCTGCCGACCATCGCCAGGGAGATGCTCGTCAGTGTCAGGAACTGGGACGCGGTCGCCGCCTTCTGTGAGGCTGTAATCTCACGGAAGGAGGCGGCGGATCGTGTGCGAGTAGAGCTCCTATTCGGCGACACGTTCCGCCGCCGGCGACTCGGGTGGCGCAAGCGCGAGTATCTGCGCCTAATGCCGCCCTAGCCGAGGCCGCGGGTGATCGGACCGGGGAATTGTCCGTCACCCGCAGAGAGGCTGACCGCGCGACGGCGACCGACGTCCCAGCCAGGACGTCGAGAGGTGAGGTTACCCGAAAGGGTATTCCGTCAGGCCGACCACTGACGACAAGTCACATCTGCTCCGGTGGTCGGCCCAACAACGAGGTGACGTGGGTACGGATGGGTTATGGGCCCGCGCGCCGTCCTTTCCTCGCCCCGGACGGACTGGACCGCGCGTGCGCTTACCATAGCCCACCCATTAAAAAAAAAAAAAAAAAATGCCAACTTGTCTTGTCAGCATAGTATAGTTAGGTCAATTTCCCTTCTATTATGGAAGAGGCTCGAGGCCAGTAATGGAACATGTATCATAGTTACAATTGACTCTATGCATATTTTTTTAATAAAACCAAAAAAAATCAAACTTTTAAATCAACTAGTTTATGATAAAAAAGGTATCACATTATTTACACTCTCTAAGTAAATGAGGTTTCACCTTCAGGATGATGGAGACCCATAACAAATGACTTTACATACACAACCCCGCTCACAAAAGCTTGGGTATTAAGCCGACACAAAGACACTGACTTGCAAGCGTGCCGGGCTTTGTGTTACGTACGAGTAGTGATGCTCTGCCTTGAAATCACAACGCTGCATTTGAATTAAGTATAGCCTTTCATTTAAAAAATTATGCTATAGTGATTTCTGATGTTTACTACGCGATTATCACGCATTATTGATAAAACTATTTTTACGGATTTTATTGCGCTTTTATTCGACCTTTGAGTACCCAACTTTTCGAACACTTTTCAGCGTTGAGTGAGCATGAAAATCCGCAAAAATAATTTTGTCTATAAGTTATCCTATTTTCTTTATTTTATTATATGTATGTCCACACTGGACTTTAACCTTAAAGAATAATGATATGATAAACCACGCTACTTTTCGCCTACCTTTAATAACTACCTTTACTAACGCCTACATTTAATATTTATATCCATATATATATTATTTAATATTTATATCCTATTATTTTAAATGCGTAAGTAAGTTCACTTGTTTGTGACGCTTTCACAATTAAACCTTATAACCAATTTTAAAATCTTTTATCAATGGAAATCTACATTATCAGTTATTGGCTGTAATTTATCCCAATATTCACCCAAGAACGGATACTATGCAGGTGAAACGACGGAAAATTGGCCGATTTTAAATTCTCCAAAAGAAAATTACATTCTCAACGATTAACATAACTATATGGCGGAATTCCCGCGGGAACGGGACATACGAGAAACCGCGGGTGTTTTATCAATGTTAAAAATTGTTCCACCTAATTTTTTCTTAGTCGCTGATAATGAAAGCTACATTATCAGCGCCTAAAAAGGCATTTATCACAGTATTTTCCATGGGAATGTAAACTACGCGGGTAAAAGTAATATTATAAATGTGAAAGTTTATGAAGATGTTTGGATATTTATTACTCAAACACGCGTAAACCGTTGACCAGATTTGGATGAAAACTGGCACAGAGTATTTCCTAGATTAACACAAAATACTTTTTATCCCAATTATATGTATGTTCCCTAAGAAATGAGAAAAATTATAAATAAAAAACCGGCTAGGTGCGAGTCGGAGTCGCGCACGCACGGTTCCGTACCATTATCTATAAAAAGGGCAGAAAATCGCGTTTTTTGTATGGGAGCCCCTCTTAAATGTTTATTTTATTTTTATTATTTATTATTAAAGTCAAAATATAAGTGCGTATTTTGTGAATACATATTTTAAATATCTACCTGTTGCCATTATCGATATCGAGCGAAGAAGGGCAAGAAAATCGCGTTTGTTGTATGGGAGCTCCCCATTAAATATTTATTTTATTTTTTGAACCCTAAAAAATAACATAATACATAATGCTGCCACAAATAAGAGGTGAATAGTGACGACAGTGACGAAAATTAAAAAAAACTAGGCACTATTATGCCTAGATTTTCTAAATTTTAATTGAACATCGTGAATAAAATACAACATAATTAAAAACTTAAACACTATCTAACTAACTTAAAAACTACTAGAAAAACTAATTCACATGCAATTTAGATATGTATATCAATTACGAATGTTATCAAGATCGTGGGAAGGCGTGGGTGCTCAAACAAAATAATAGCAGTTTATACCTATTATTTTTCTTTCAGCACCGGAATATGTTAGTAATCTAAGTAGAGCAACTCACTTTAAGATTTTATATGGTGTACTAGCTTTTACCCGTGATTTCATCCGTGTAGAAGTCGAAAATGTTTCTAATAGGGTATTCAATACAAGTTTTTACGTTATTAATTCATCATCATCATCTCAGCCCATATACGTTTCACTGTTGTGCTCGGGCCTCCTCCATAATGAGAGAGAAATTGACCTACTATACCACGCTGGTCAGACGTGTCGGAACAGAGTTTATTTCGAGTTTCCTTCTCTTGCATCTGTGTTATTGGCATATAGTCGTCTTTTACGACACCAACTGGCAAGAGTGGGGGTGGTGAATTGTATTCTTACTCCGTCACATCACACGCTATTAATTATGACATATAAATTATTATGTTTAAGTATTTGAGTATTTATAATATCTTTATTATAGTATAGAGATTTAAAGGTTAAATAAACTTCTTCTTCTGGCTAGACCTTATCCCATTTTTTGGGGTCGGCCTTCCTTGTTCTAATCTTCCATTTAGCACGATCTTGTGCTTCGTCAGCGTTTAATCTACCATCGTTCAGGTCTTTTTGGACCGTTGTCTGCCATGTGGAGGGTGGTCTTCCACGCGTACGTTTCGTCGTAGGCAAATCTAGAGCAAGCTTCACCATATGGTCGTCGGGGCGTCTTTTTATGTGGCCATACCATCGCAAACGCTTCTCTTTGATTTTATCTATTTTTTTTTTTTTTTTTTTTTTTTTTTTGGGTGGGCTATGGTAAGCGCACGCGTGGTCCTGTCCATCCGGGGCGATGAAAGGACGGCGCGTGGGCCCATAACCCACCCGTACCCACGTCACCTCGTTGTTGGGCCGACCACCGGAGCAGATGTCACTTGTCGTCAGTGGTCGGCCCGACGGAATACCCTTTCGGGTAACCTCACCTCTCGACCTGGGACGTCGGTCGCCGTCGCGCGGTTAGCCTCTCTGCGGGTGATGGACAATTCCCCGGTCCGATCACCCACGGCCTCGGCTAGGGCGGCATTAGGCGCAGATACTCGCGCCTGCGCCGCCCGAGTCGCCGGCGGCGGAACGTGTCGCCGAATAGAAGCTCTACTCGCACACGATCCGCCGCCTCCTTCCGTGAGATAACGGCCTCACAGAAGGCGGCGACCGCGTCCCAGTTCCTGACGCTGACGAGCATCTCCCTGGCGATGGTCGGCAGCGCCAGGTCGGCACCGATAATTGCGACGAGTTCACGGCGATCCTCCTCCCATGCAGCACACTCCTCGAGCGTCTGCTGCGCCGTGTCCTCGTCGCAACTGCAGTGGTGGCAGGACGGTGTGCTCTCCCTCCTGACAATTTTGTGCAGGTACTTCCCGAAGCAACCGTGCCCCATCAGCACCTGCACCAGTCGGAAGGTTCTTTAAACGACGCTGCAGATAGGAGGGGTGAGACGCCCATTAAAACCACAGGGAACGGGGAGCCTAGTTCCCACATTACAGCCCGGCCAAGCTACTGTAAAACTGGCCCAAAGGAGAGGGATGCCTCGTCCGACAGCAGCTCAGCTGCTAGTCTGGCACTTGAGGCTCCAAGGTCAGCCGAGGGCCCGGCGAAAACAGAGGCCCGTAAAAAGAAGAGAGGAGGGAAGCCCACCCCTGCAACGGAGCGCGCCAGACGGCGCGCCGCGAAGCAGCAAAGGGCGGCAAAGAAGGCTGACGAGGGCGGCAGTACTGCCGCAGAGCCGTCGGACATTGAGAGCGGCAGCACATCAGCTGCAGAGACCGTCGCTGGATCATCCCAGTCTCCAGCGTCGGCCTTGACGGCGGCCCTAGCGGCCAGGGAGGAGGACCTCCCCTCGCAGGTACGCAAGCGCCCCCTTAGCCAGGGTGGCAGCTCGGAGTCTGCCTCCGAGGGGGGTGGCATCAACATGCCTCCTCCCAAAGTTCCAGCCTCTCGCAGGGGACGAGGGGGCGCAGTAGTGGCGGCAAGGTCGGCGACGCCGTCGCCGGCCGGCGCAGTACGGGGGACTGAGGCCCAGAAGCGGGCAAATGAGGCGGCTGCCGCGAGGATGATGAGGGTGTTGTTAGACATCCCTCCCACCGACACGGCGGCTGCTGAGCCCGCTATAGGTGGCGACCCCCGAGCTGCCAATATGGCCACCCTGCAGGCCGAAAACACCCGCCTTAGTGGTGAGGTCTCAGGCCTGCAGGAGAAGAATAAGGCCCTGCAAAAGGAGCTGTCGGCGGTGCAGAAGGCGAACCGCGAGTTGGCCAAGCAAATGGCCGACTTGCGGAGCCAGGTCGCGCAGCTGGCGAGAACCGCGCCGCCGACAAGTCCCGGCCCTGCCGCCGCCCCCGTCGTCCCCGTTGCGACAACTTGCGCTGCGGCAAGTCCCCAGAGGGCCCAGCTGGCCGAAGCGGTCCCGCTGCCCGCAGTGGACGGCGTGCCGGACCAGACCATGCGCGCCATGGTGGATGTTTTCGGCAAGATGCTCGACACGCGCATGGCGGCTCTGGAGGCGAGACTGCCCCCGGAGCCCCGACTCCGGCCGCCGCTGGCTGCGGATAGGCCGAAAGCGTCAACCCCTGCCGCGCTACCCTGCCAGGGTGGGCGCGTAGGAAACTACGCTGCGGCCGTTGCTGGGCCGAAGCCCAAGGGACCCGCCGCGAAAAAGAAGGTGGCACCGGCTCCTGCTAAGGCCGGACTCCAGCCGCTGCCGGCAAATGCACCGTCGGTGGCGGCCAACGCAGCCGCGGCCGTGACTGCTGTGCTCGGCACCCCTGCCGTGTCTGAAGAGGGTTGGCAGACGGCCGAGCGCAGCCGAAAAAGTCGCGGCCAGAAGAGGAGAGCGGAGGCCAAAAGCGCCGCCAAAGCCTCCGCTCCCAAGGCAGGAGCCGGTAACAAGAGGTCGCGCAGGAGGCTCCGGCCGCCAAAGTCAGCCGCGGTGGTGATCACCGTCCTGCCTGAGGCGGCCGAAAACGGCCTCAGCTATGAGGCCGTCTTACGTCGCGCCCGGCGGGAGCTTGACGTCTCCGATTTAGGAGGCGTCGAAGCCAGGACCCGCAAGGCCCGGACAGGGGCTCGGATTTTAGAGTTCCCTGGGGCCGAGGGCGCCAAGAGACGGCCGATAGCATGGCCGCGAAGCTGAGGGGTTTGTTTGCTGCGGAGGATGGCGTCAAGATCGCCAGACCCGTCAAGTGTGCGGAACTGCGGGTCACGGGTCTGGACGACTCCGTGACGGTGGATGACATCCGGGAGGCCATCGTCTCGAAAACCGGATGTCCCGTGGACACCGTCCGAATTGGCGCCATCCGCCCTGGTCTAGGCGGCGTCGGTGCTGCCTGGGTGCAGTGCCCGGTGGAGTCGGCCAAGCAATTGGCCGGCTCAGGCAGGCTCCTCGTGGGCTGGAGCTCAGCGCGGGTGACCGTGCTGGAGTCCCGGCCTGCGAGGTGCTACAAGTGCATGGCGGTCGGACACACTCGGCCGACATGCACTAACTGCTTTGACTGCAGCGACCTTTGTTTCCGCTGCGGTCAACCCGGGCATAAGGCGGCATCGTGCGCCGCCACTCCCCACTGCCCCGCGTGTGCGGCGGGCAATAGGCCCGCCAAGCACCGCATGGGGAGCAAGGAGTGCAAACCCCCGGCTTCGGCCCCAAAGGGGCGGAGCGGTCCGACGACCCCGGCCACTCCCGCCCCTAGCGCGACCCAATCGCCCGCCAGCGTGGAGGAGGTAATGGATACGGCCCACTAATGGCGGCCGAATCTTACCACCTCCTGCAGGCCAACCTCAACCACGCCGCCGAGGCACAGGACGTTTTCCTGCAAGCCATGGCGGAGTGGTTGATCGGTGCAGCCGTAGCCGCGGAGCCGTACGTGGTACCTGACCGGCCCAATTGGCTGGGCAGCAGTGACGGCTCTGTGGCAATCGTCGCCTCCACGTCGTGGCATTCCCCGCCCTTGTTGCTCAAGGACAGGGGTGATGGGTATGTCGCGGCGGAATGGGGAGAGGTTACGCTATATGGTGTTTACTTCTCCCCTAACAGGAGCGCGACGGATTTCGGGGCCTTCCTCACCATCCTGGGGGCCTCGATACGGCGACTGGCACCGCGCCAAGTCTTCGTTCTGGGGGACTACAACGCCAAGTCCACGGCGTGGGGGTCCCCCAGGACGAATGACCGCGGGCGGGCGGTCGAAGAGTGGGCGGCGGCACTGGGCCTCTGTTTGCTGAACAGGGGCTCGGTGCAAACGTGCGTGCGGCAGCAGGGCGGGTCGATAGTGGACTTGTCGTTCGCTAGCCCTAATGTCGCAGCACGTGTGAGGAGCTGGTGCGTCCAGGAGGAGGTTGAGACCCTATCCGACCACCGATACATCCGGATAGAGGTCTCCCGGACCCTCCTGCAGCCCAGCAGGGGTCACACGGCGGACGGAGCTCCCGCGTTTCCGCGGTGGGCTGTGGGTCGATTGGATCGGGACCTGTTGGCCGAGGCAGCCATCGTTCAGTCATGGCTGTCCTCACCGCCCCAGGCGGACGGGGTGGATGCCGAGGCTGGCCGCATCCGCTGTGCGTTAACGCAAATCTGCGATGCGGCCATGCCCCGTGTGCGGCGCCTGCCCCCGAAGAGTGCGGTCCCCTGGTGGTCCCGAGAATTGGCGGACCTTCGGGCCGCGTGCATACGTGCCCGGAGGGCCTACACCCGCAGCCGAGCGCGTCACCGCGACGCTGAGCGGGAGGGCCAGCTGTACGAAGCTTACCGCAGTGCGCGGTCTGCCTTCAGGCTGGCCGTCCGTACCGCCAAGGACGTTAGTCGGCGGGAGATGCTGGACAGTCTCGAGCGTGACCCCTGGGGTCGCCCCTACCTCGCGGCGCTGAACAAGCTCCGCGGGCGGGGCCCCCCCCTCACCGAGACTCTCCAGCCCAGCCTCCTCACCAGAGTTGTCGAGGACCTCTTTCCACGGCGGGCGGAGCACACGCCACCGGTCATGGCTTCGCTGGACAGCGACCGGGAGGCCGACGATGAAAGTGTTCCGCCCATCACGGAGCCGGAAATGGGGGCGGCGGTGGCGCGTATGCGAGTCAAATCCACCGCCCCCGGGCCCGACGGTATTCCGAACCGTGTGCTGGCCCTGGTCCTCGAACACCTGGGACCACGCCTCAGGGGACTGTTCGACGCTTGTTTGTCGTCCGGACAGTTCCCTGGGTGCTGGAAAGAGGGGAGGCTGGTTCTCCTGCCGAAGCCGGGACGGTCTCCCGAGTCGGCCTCGGCCTACAGGCCCATCGTGCTGCTCGATGATGCGGGCAAGCTGCTGGAGAGGGTGTTGGCTGCCCGCATCGAGCGGCACCTCGTCGGGGACGGGCCCGATTTGTCGGACGCCCAGTTTGGTTTTCGGAGAGGGCGTTCGACGATCGCGGCTCTGCTGCGCCTGAAGGCCGTGGTAGCGGAGGCCGTCACCGGCGGAGGAGTCCTGTTGGCGGTGTCCCTGGACATCGCCAACGCCTTCAACAGTCTGCCATTCAGCTGCATCAGGGAGGGGCTGAGGTATCACGGGGTGCCCGTGTACCTCAGGCGGCTGGTGGCAGACTACTTGGAGGGGCGCAGCGTCCTCTACGTTGACCGAGTAGGGGACGTTGTGCGAACGTCCATGACGTGCGGTGTTCCACAGGGGTCGGTCCTCGGACCCACCCTGTGGAACATCGGCTACGACTGGGCGTTGAGAGGAAGCCTCCCACCCGGGCTGGGTGTAATTTGCTACGCTGACGATACACTCGTCACAGCCCGGGGTGGGACGCTAGAGGAGGCGGCACGCCTGGCAACTCTCGGCACCGAGGAGATTGTTAGGCGGATCGAAGCGCTGGGGTTGAGGGTAGCCCTGGAAAAGACGGAGGCCCTTCTGTTCCATGGCCTCCGTACCGCCGGGCCTCCCGCCGGCGCTTCGATCACCGTGAAGTCGGTCACCATCAGCATCCAGGCCCACATGAAGTACTTGGGCCTGGTGCTCGACGGGCATTTTTGGTTCCGGGAGCATCTCCATCGACTTGTTCCCCGGCTTGTCGGCGCGGCGTCCGCCCTTTCGCGGCTGATGCCGAATGTGGGTGGACCCAGTGCTACGTGCCGACAGCTGTACGTGGGGGTGATCCGGTCGATGGCCCTGTACGGCGCACCGGTGTGGGCGGGGTCCCTGACCGTCCGTCTTAGGGCCCTCCTGTGGCGACCACAGAGGGTCATGGCGATCAGGGCCGTACGCGGTTACCGCACGGTGGCGACGGAGGCAGCGTGCCTCCTGGCCGGAACTCCCCCGTGGGACCTGGAGGCGGAGATGCTCGCCGACATTTATCGGCGGGTGTCGGAGAAGCGCGCCCGCGGCGGCATGGTCTCCATCACAGAGATCACCGCCTGGCGGGTCGACGCCCGCCGAGAAGTCATTGCCCGTTGGGCAGTCCGGCTGGAGAGTCCTCGGTATGGTGTTAGGACCGTCGAGGCCCTCCGGCCGGTGCTGATTTTATCTATTATGGGGGCTACTTTGAAACTTCCTCATATATACTCATTTCGAATTTTGTCCAACAGCGTGATACCCGCTGACCAGCGTAACATGTGCATTTCTGTAGAGTGTAGTTTGTTCATATGTTGTTTATTTGTTGCCCAAGATTCTGAACCATACATAATAGCAGGTCTAATAGCTGTCTTATATAGATGCCCATTAAGACTAAATAAACATGAAAGGTTAAATAAACATGAAAATAAAATAAAATTTGTTATATTTTATGAACATAATTTCAATAGAATACGAAACACGTCTTCCATCAATTCTGTTTTAGAATGTGTATACAAAATTTGAAATAGATTGAACCAAAGAATTACGTTGTCTCATACAAATTTGGACCCCTTTTTCACCTCCTTAGACAAGGAACACTCAACGGTGGTCGGCCCAACGACGAAGGCGACGTGCCATAGGTGGGCCATGGGGCAACACAGCGCCCCTCTGTCGCCCCGGACGGAACCGTGCGGCGAGCGAACTAACCATGGCCCACACCCAAAAATGGGGGGTATAATTTCAGAAAATCCACTCTTATCAGATGGCTACGTCATACAAAGAATAGACTCTCCAAGTTTCAGCGCTCTACTATCAGCTGTTTAAGATGTGCGTTGATCCGTCATTCAATCATTCAGGGCATATAGCATTTTACATGTATAAATTTCCATTCAATTGATTCTTTTCCCAGTGCTTAATAACTTATCTTCGATCTATGTGGCCTGCCCATAAAAATATACATTGCTAATAATTAACTTCATTGAACACTTGCATATATTTTAACAACTATGAATATTGTAAATTAAACTATTTTTACGGATTTTATCACGTTTATATTTGAGGTTTTGAACACTTTACAGCATTCATGGTCATGGGCGGCCTATAATGATGATGGGAACAATCTGTAAAAATAGTTTTATGATATTTACGCGAGTATTACACGTTGTAAATAAACCTATTTTACGAATTTTATCACGTTTATATTTGATTCTTGATCGCCCGACATTTCGAACGCTTTATCAAACGGGTGGACTCCACCCGTGACTATGATTGTTTACTAAATAATTTTTTTTACAATGTGTAATATTCGCATAAACATCAGAAATCATTAACTGTTAATATTGCAATATCTTGTTGACCGAGCTTCGCTCGGAATATTTTTATCGAATTTATTTAGATATATATTAATAAAAAATAAATAATGAAAAATATATAAAAAAATACAAAAAGAAAACAATAATAACACCGAGATTCGAACCAACGCTGTTTGATTGTCAACAAAATCAAAATTAGAACCTGTCAACTGCCCATCTGAGCTATCGTAACTCATGACGTTGGCAACGAAATTTGAATTCATATTCTTATAAAATTATATGCCAAGTTTCAACAAAATCGTTGGAGCCGTTTCCGAGATCCTGAATATATATATATATATATATATATATACAAGAATTGCTCGTTTAAAGATATAGATTTATTGCGCAATTTGGGTCACAGAGGACAAATATTCAGGTTGTCGTTACGCCCAACAAAAAGTGTAGAGCATTTTCCAGATTATATCACTACATACTACACCGAATTGTAAATAATATATTAAAAGCTTGATTGCAATAGTTCCAGGAGGGCAAAATTATTAACATTTCCAAATAAATTCTGATATAAACAGTAGTAGGTTTGTAAATTAATAGACATATGTACATGTGTCCATATAGTGACCGAGTATGAATACAATTTACCAATACCTCTCGTGATCGTGGATGTTGTAAAAGACGGCTACGGGATGTAAGTAATATGCATATAGGTAACGTCTATGCAATAGAAAGAAAATTCGAAATAAAACTCTAAATGTTTCATCAGAATGGCATAGTAGGTCAATTTCCCTCCTATTGCACAGGTAGCTCGTGCCCAGCTGTGGGATATGTATGAGCTGAGATGAGGATACATACATATATAGGTATATATAGTGATAAGTCTTAAATATGTATTGTCTTGTATGTATAATGAATAAATATAAGGCGAATAAGAAGCACAACTCCCTTAGGCAACTCATAACAACAACTCCCATCTCACCTGCCAAGCACGATTTTTACGATATTCCCTTTTATAGGGATATCCGTATGGTTACGGAGAAAGAATACAAATCACTGCCTTTTTCGATTAAGGGATATATATATATATATATAAGAACAAATCTCGATACAAAATCCTATTGCAATGTCTGACCAGCATGGAATAGGTCAATTACCCTCCCATTGCGGAGGAGGCCTGCGTATAACAGTAGGACTTATATAGGCGGAGATGAATGAATGAATAGGGAGATTTATATAAAAAAGATGACGTTCCGTCCAATAGTGGACTGAAGGAGAAACTGATGAATTGATTAATACAGATTGTATATACGTATAGCTTAAAATATTGATTTGATGCCCGATATCCTTGCAAATTTATAGTTTTTAATTAGATTTTAACGTAAAGTTTTAGAATGATTTAATATAATATAAGAAATGTTATCTTGAGTGAAAAATTTATATAAGTAAAAATAATGAAGCTTACTGGACTGCGCGGTCTACCTTCAGGTTGGTCCTCCGTCACGCCAAGGACGTCAGCCGACAGGAGATGCTGGAGAGTCTCGATCATGAACCCTGGGGGTCACCCCTATCACGCAGCCCTGAGTAATCTCCGTGGGCAGAACAACCCGAGACTAAATTTTGGCAAATTAGAAAATTTATAACGGAAAAAAATTATCGCGGTATGAACTTTGCCGGGTCAGCTAGTATAATAATATTCTTAGCGAAACTCTAACACGAAGAAAACTAATCTATGAAGTGCTCATATAATAGACTGAAAATTATTTAGTTTTCATCTATATTTTATTAATTATAACATTTATTAATAACTTTCACATCAAATGTTTACGATATTTTATCGTATATTTTTATTTATACGATAAATATTTATGATGTTAGAATTCCTTCTGTTACTTTATAGACTGAAATTAACAGTTTGTTTTCTATTTATAAAATCAAATAGGCATTAGAGTATAAAAAAGAAAATATATTTATATGTCATAAAGTTATCTAGTAGTATAAATAAAATGAATATCTTTATAAAAATGTTTAACTAATTTGAGATTTAGGAATAAATAAATACAATTTCTGCTCTTCAAATAGGTCTTCGACGAACAGGCGCGTACCTCTTGTCAGTAAAGGGTTCGACACGTCGAAGGTCGGTCCTACAATACTGATGATTTAGGACCACTAAATATAGTAGTTGGGAAAGGGGCAATTATACCGTGATAATGGCAGAAAAGATTTAAAAAAAAAGTCAAGTAGTTGACTAATTTCCATTTTAGAAGAAGTTGTAAAGATGATAAAAATATAATCTACATCTTATTCTTCGTTAAGTCAGAAGAATCTTAAAAGAATTCATCGAGTGATGACCTATATGTTTTTAATAATTTTATTAAATACATCATGATTTAATATATTATTGAACTGATGCCCCACATTCTCGTTGTATTGCTCAGATCTGCCAACAACCGCCACAATATTTTACAGAAATTATAGTGAAATATCTGGATGTTTATATAATAACATATCGGTTGCTATTCTATTCACACAACATTTCACAATAACATTTTACACATTAATGTTACATTTTTTGTGTTACAACACAGGTGTGCTCGTATTTTATATTTTGTTTGTGAGATAAGAAAGTATATAAACTGATGCGAAGGACATTTATTAATGGTATAACTTTATCTCTTAATAGATAACTACATTATGTACAAACAAAATAAATTACTTTAATCGCCTTTGACCTTATCCCTTGCACGTGCAACCATACACGACACACCTAGAAAAAGGGAACGAGTCTTAGAAGATGTTACCTTACGTATAAATGGTATTCAATATTTATTTTATCTATTAAAATACGTCATTAGTGAACTTAATTCTGAAATAAAAAAATAATATTGTGACCAAAATATATACCCACATTCAATTGAAGCCCAAGTCAAAATACTTTGTGGGAGGGTACCCCAATTAGGGGTATTCCGTCGGGCCGACCACTGACGACAAGTTAACGCTGCTCCAGTGGTCGGCCCAACGACGAAGGCGACGTGGTTTTTGGGTGGATCGCGGGAGTTGCGTGCTTAAGCCCCTCTGTCGCCCCGGGCGGAGTGGTGCGGAGGCGCGCCGACCGTGACACACCCACAAAAAAAAAAAAAAGTCAAAATACTTTCTCAAAGAATATTTGGACAAAGATCTAAAAAATACATTTTGTCAAATCTCATCGGCTTTTATTACCATAGTGTACGTTTTCGTACACTATGGTAATGAAATGTCCCTGTTTTGTAGTATAAAACAAATTAAATGGCTAAAAAGAAAACAGAGATATGATAATAAAATCTATATTAGAGTGAATAAAGCGAGGGCGGTATGAAAAATTTCTAAATCTATGTATTTATATATGCTTACAGACGTACATATGCCATATACGTATATAATAAAATCTACAGTCCATAGTAATAACGATCCATGTTATCAGGAGCATATCTATTTTAAGTGCTTAAGCCTCGTTAAAAGATGGACATGTCATAGACTTCGGGCAATACATCAGCAGGTAGTTCAATCCAGATACATGCGAGAAATAACACCTACCTAGAGATGTAAGCACACACACGTGGAGTACCCACGTGAAGACGAACCTGTGCTTTGTATAGTACATGACGTGACGAAGCCATCCATGACGACTTTTATACTCCAACCATTCAGAACGCTGATGTTTGGATAATCACAGAATCCCTCAAACATTCCATATTGCACCTCGTCGGCACGGGGCCCGATCTGTCGGACGCCCAGTTTGGGTTTAGGAGGGGTCGTTCGACGATCGCGGCTCTGTTGCGCCTGAGGGCCGTGGCGACTGAGGCCGTCACCGGTGGGGGAGTGCTGTTGGCGGTGTCCCTAGACATCGCCAACGCATTCAATAGTCTGCCATTCAGCTGCATCAGGGAGGCGCTCCGGTATCACGGAGTGCCAGCTTACCTGAGGCGGCTAGTGGCAGACTATTTGGTGGGGCGCAGCGTCCTCTGTACCAACCGAGCAGGGGACGTTGTGTGAACGCCCATGACGTGCGGTGTCCCACAGGGGTCGGTCCTCGGACCCACCCTGTGGAACATCGCCTACGACTGGGCGTTGCGGGGGAGCCTCCCGCCCGGGCTGGGCGTGATTTGTTACGCCGACGACATGCTCGTCACAGCCCGCGGTGGGACGCTAGAAGAGGCGGTAAGCCTGGCGACCTATGGCACCGAAGAGGTCGTCAGGCGGATCGAGGCGCTGGAGTTGAGGGTCGCCCTGGACAAGACGGAGGCCCTCTTGTTCCATGGGCGCCTTATGATCCCTCCCATCGGCGTCTCGATCACCGTCCGATCGGTTGACATCAGCATCCGGGCCCATATGAGATATTTGGGCCTGGTGCTCGACGGGCAATGGTGGTTCCGGGAGCATTTCCGCAGGCTCGCTCCGCGGCTCGTCGGCGCGGCGTCCGCCCTATCGTGGCTTATGCCGAACGTGGGCGGACCGAGCGCTACGTGCCGACGGCTGTACACGGGGGCCATCCGGTCGATGGCCCTGTACGGCGCACCGGTGTGGGCGGGGTCCTTGACCGTCCGACTTAGGGCCCTTCTGTGGCGACCACAGAGGGTCATGGCGGTCAGGGCCATCCGCGGATACCGCACGGTGGCGACGGAGGCAGCGTGCCTATTGGCCGGGACTCCCCCGTGGGACCTGGAGGCGGAGATGCTCGCCGGATTGTATCGGCGGGTGACGGGGGTGCGAGCGGAGGGCGGTGAGATCTCGTTAAGGGAGCTCACCGCTTGGCGCGTCGACGCCCGCCGAGACGTCATTGCCCGTTGGGCAGTCCGGCTGGAGAGGCCTCGGTTCGGGGTGCGAACCGTGGAGGCCTTCCGGCCGGTGCTGATGCAGTGGTTAGAAAGGCGGCACGGGGTGCTCTCCTTCCGACTAGTGCAGGTGTTGACGGGGCACGGGAGCTTCGCCAAATACCTGCACAGGGTCGTAAGGAGGGAGAGTACACCGTCCTGCCACCACTGCGATTGCGACGAGGACACGGCGCGCCACACGCTCGAGGCCTGCGCGGCTTGAGCAGTGCAGCGCCGTGAACTCGTCGCAATCATCGGTGCCGACCTGACGCTGCCGGCCATCGCTAGGGCGATGGTCGACAGCGTCGGGAATTGGGACGCGGTCGCAGCCTTCTGCGAGACAGTGATCTCGCAGAAGGAGGCGGCGGATCGTCTGCGCGTGGAGCGCAGCCTCGATGAGGAGATCCGCCGCCGGCGACTGGGGCGGCGTAGGCGCAACTATCTGCGCCTCATGCCGCCCTAGCCGAGGCCGCGGGTGACGTGACCGGGGATTAGTCCGTCACCCGCCGAGAGGCCGACTGCGTGAGGAAAGACCGACGTCCTCTCCGAGGGGGGGACGTCGGTCGATGGGAGGGTACCCCGCGTAGGGGGTATTCCGTCGGGCCGACCACTGACGACAAGTAAACCTGCTCCGGTGGTCAGCCCAATGACGAAGGCGAGGTGGTTTTCCGGTGGGTTGCGGGAGTTGCGTGCTTAAGCCCCTCTGTCGCCCCGGACGGAGTGGTGCGGAGGCGCGTCGACCGCGGCCCACCCACAAAAAAAAAAAAAAAAGAACATTCCATATTATGATAGCATCTTTGGCATAACTGCCAGACCCTATTGATTGCCTTCGCGATATTTAAGCTGAAAGCTTCACTCTTAACCTTTAAGGCCTTTGCCTAACGGTGTGTTAGGTTAAGATCACCAGCCGGCCAAAGCCGTATTGGCAATCATGGATCAGCTGGTGATACTCTAGGTACTGCAAAAGCTGCCGAGTTATAATTTTCTATTATCCAGGAGAAGAAGGATGTTATTGCAATTAGCCTGTAATTCGATGGGTCTGACTGATCGTCCCTTTTAGGGATCGGGTGAACATGGGCTATCTTCCACGAATACGAAACTCCATTAGTATTGTAGAAAAACACTCGATATAGGAACGTGTAAACAGTGGTCGGCCCGACGGAATACCCTTTCGGGCACCCTCGCCTCTCGACATCCCTGTCCCGGGACGTCGGTCGCCGTTGCGCGGTCAGCTTCTCTGCGGGTGACGGACTAAAATCCCCGGTCCAGTCACCCGTGGCCTTGGCCTCAGGCGCAGGTACTCGCGACTGCGCCATTCGAGTCGCCGGCGGCGGAACGTGTCACCGAAGAGGAGCTCCTCTCGCGCACGATCCGCCGCCTCCTTCCGTGAGGTGACGACCTCACAGAAGGTGGCGACCGCGTCCCAGTTCCTGACGCCGTCGAGCACCTCCCTGGCGATGGTCAGCAGTGTCAGGTCGGCACCGATGATCGTGACGTGTTCACGGCACTCCCCGGCCCACACCCTCGGCACACCTCGAGCGTCACAATACAATTTACCGACCCTACTTTTTTTCTTCAAGTGTTATAAAAGACGACTAAGTGACCTAAGAAGATAGTTTCACTACAGGAGAAGAAAGACTTGATATGCGACTTTTGTTTAAGCCATTTGACTAGCGCAGTACAGCATATCAAGTCCACTTCTACTACAGCGTGAGAAGAATATAAGGCTAAAAAAAATTATTGAATCTCTACATATAGCTTTTATTGTCTTCGGTGGCAAAAGAGCAATCAGCCTACCTGATGGTAAGCGGCAACTGCCACTCATGGTTTCGTCAATACTAGTGGCAGAACCAAGTCACTGCTTACCGTAACAGGGAAAAGTGCAGATATGGAGGCAAAGTAATGAGAGCAGGAGATGTGGGCAAAGGGTTTGCTGAAGGAATGAAGCAAATTACTACTAGTCTGCTAAACTCTCAGTAGCGTGATCAATATTAATTTATAGTGTATGTTTTCAGTTGCAAAAGCAGACATCAACCACAAAAGTACGTGAGAAATTACAAAACTTAATAGTGTTCGTGCTTTAAAAACACATTTAAGGAACGCTAATGGTAATATGACAATTCAATTATTTTCTGCTTACATTATTGTGTAAATTTGAATAACAAAATGAAACATAAATAGAAGTGCTCAAATTTTGCTGTGATAAACATTATTATACATCTGTTGTTATAAAATGTAATAATAACAAAGCTGTTAAGGCTTACTTTCCTCCATTTTTCGAAGATAATTACATTTTTCTCTTACTGTTCCTCTCTGTCATTCATTTTTAATTCTACTTCATTTAACGTACCTACTGGGAATATGCGTAACATATCCCTGAGGTGTTCAAATGATTTAGAAAAATGTATATATAATTTATAATTTTGTAAATATTAATATTAGAAACCATTTGATAACACTTAAAGTGTCTTCGCTATTTTTCCTAATGACATGAAAATAAACCGCTGGCACTAAGTTCTAAGATCGAATCCTGGCTCTAGAACAATCAGGTTAATTTTAATGGCAAATAATCATAGCAAAGAAGAAACTATGAACTATAGACGACAGTTGGCTCATCTCTTTAGATGGAATTTAAAAAATATATAATATGTATAGGTAGATATTAAAATCTCTACCTACCCGTTCATGCATAAGGCCAAGAGACGATAAAAACTTTTTTAAACATGTGGAATTCATGTTCGCTCTACCTATTTCTCGTATTCTAAACGTAAATATTTTCATGAAATGTGTAAGTATTACCTTGTACAAATAAACAGCAAGTCGGGCATTTTGGTGTAAGATTGCTTTATTTTAGTGAAAGTATTTTTACATTAGTAACCCCAGCTTTGTTCTAATAAACAAATAAACTTAATTTATAGACACGCTTTTGATTAAAGAGAAACAGAAGACAACGATGTTATTGGCACAATTCCATGAGTTACCTGTATACCACGTGCAGTTTGTGATTCGAGAATAGGTAGCTCTCAAACACGACAGTTAAGACATCAATAAAACAAAAAAAAAGTTCTTAATAGGTATAAGTATGTTTGTGTAACAACAAAATAAAAAGCAATATGTTACGGCTTCTTTCTTTACAATGGCTGTCGTAAATTACTACTGATTGACATTAACAAATAAGGTCAATAAAAGTGAAAAATGCTTGAATCTTGATAATCCATAAGATACCAGTGGTATTGTAGACCAAAATCTCATATTATGGATGCAGATTTATACGAAATTATTTATATCCAATGGGACAGTGACTTAAGATGAAGAAAACATTGAAGTCCCAAAATAGATTTCAAAAATACATAGTTAATCATTATATAGTTCAATATCCCTCCGATACAAACTATTTTCTGCTCTACATCCTGACTGCCCATGCAAACACGTTTAAAATAGCAAATTGCATATCCTGTTCGCACGTAGACATGTATTTTTTATCGCGCTTATGATAAAGTAGAATGATATAGTGCTATATACGTGAACGTACACAAATGTGCAATTTTATAGAGATGTCGCAAACTGACCTATATTTTATTTAAAAAAAGTACTGAAACTGTAATTACATCATATTGTAATACCGCACATTCTTTCATTTATTTTGTACTATAGTTAGGATAGTTATCGAATGATTTAAAACGTAGCTGTATAATTGTATGTTTTTTTTTATCGGCCTTGGATGCGGTTGAGCTGGCATTTCAACTGATAAATGATAATTGCTGCTCACGGTTTTTACTTAAATCTAAACCGCAGTGAGTGGTAGCTAATACTAATTCTCGTTTAAATAGAACCATATTAAAGAAACAATAAAGAATATAATAGCTTCAAAGCCTGCATATATATGAGAAAAATCATTAAAAATACTTATTAGATACATATATATGTACATACATAGATCCACGCCTCTTTCCCTTAGGGATACGCAGAGACCACTTCCCTCCACTTACTACTATCTTGACATAGCACTTTTGCCTCCTCCACATTCATTAATCTCCTCATGCATGTTCTTCGATTTAGGTTACTTTTACCCTGGCCTTTCTTAAGAACGTCCCCGATTTGATCGTGGAACGTCCGCCTTGGTCTTCCCCTTCCAACACTTCTATTCACATTCGTTATTTTATTTGTTTGTCTCCTTTCATTCATTCTCTCTACCATGACCAAACCAACTTAACATACATTTTCCAATTCTTGTCACTACATCTACTTTCATACCACAACGTTCCCTAATCACTGTGTTCTTAATTCTATCACTCAATTTCACATGCTCTTACAATTCAAAAAGTTGGTGATTTGATTGCCTTGCAATTCTCTCGGGCGTTTATCTACATTGATTAAAGAACTCTATAGCCCTTGAGAGGTTTGTCAAAGGCATTTATAGAGTCCACTATAAAAATGACAGCCTTTGCCTGGCTCCACAAGATCGCCGCCTAACGTGTATAAAATACACGAGAAGTTCACCAGCGAACGGTCTATAACAAAATCTGTATTGCAGATACCTCATTAGCTAATGAACTTCTGAGTAATGCGAAAAAGGATTTTATCTTGTCCACTTCACAATATTTGATGAAAGAAAAATTAAGTTAAAAAAGTATTAATAAAAGTAAATATTAAAAGGTAAGTGATTATGAATACCATAACGAGACACAATTAATATTTAAAGGCAATTTTCACAAACAAAATTTTTGTTAACACACAAGGCAGCTTAAATACCAACTTTACATGAATTGAATGACGTACAACTTCAATAAATCACTGATGATATATGTCATAGAGATTACATGGATGGCACATATAGATATAATTTTTATGCTTAAAGATGAAATTCTCAGTTCTTTTTATTTCCGTTAATATTATAGTTTTCAATGGAATAAAATAATTATAATGCTATAAGTTAATCTGTCACAAAACTGGAGCAGACCGTTAATACTAATTTAGCAAATTAGGTGAAACTTGGAATATCAAATTGATATAATCGACAACTTGATTGATCACAGGATCAAAGCATTAGAAAAGCATATATAACTGCAGCACACATAACTGAAATGCACTTACGGAGTAAAGCCGCGCTGGTTCGGCGCGATCGATTCAGCGAGGTCTGGCCGAACCGGCCATTGAAGCTTGCACCAGGTGAATTAATAACGTTATACACAGCACTTGATCTTTTGAAACAATCTGCCAACTACCTATCACTAAATAATCACTCATAAAATTAACACTAGTAAAATATTTTAGAAACGTAAGTAAATATTTAAATTTGAATAATATTATAATGTAGTAAACATTACGTAATTTTAATTATTTTTTACACGGAAGTTAACAATAAGTAATATGAATATAATGGAATGTGATATTGCGAACTGTATAATATTATAGATACTAAATAATATCGATCTAGATAGTGTGAGAGATAATGGTCCCTATCTATGATATACTATGATAATTTTAGGGGTATAATGATTGAGGATTAACCAAATAGCCGTTAAGATTGTACAATGAAGTGAAGATTTGGTGATTTGTTATTTATATTAAGTATATATAGTAAAATTACTAATATACAGACAAAAATCTGTACCAACATTGAAATTATTTGAGAAAAATATTAGTATTAAACTCATCTCGATGACTTTTGGAATTTCTGTCCGTCTTCATGTTAGTTTATTAAAAAAATATCAGACCCAATTTCAGAAATTTAGTATAACAGTTATTAAAGTAATCATCATCATCATCATCTCAGCCCACATACGTCCCACTGTTGGGCTCGGGCCTCCTCCATAATGGAAGGGTAATTGACCTACTATACTGGTCAGACGTGTTGGTATAGGGTTTTACTTCGATTTTTCCTTTTCTCGCATAAATGTTATATGCGTTTTATATCCCTTAGTAGTCTCGTACGATCACCCACGGGTAAGATAGGGGGTGGTGAATTGTATTCTTACTCCGTCAGCACACGGAAAGTAATAATTAAAGTAATAACAATAATATATATAAAAATATTTTTATCATTATAATTTAAACACAAAATTCACTGCGGACTCATGAAATCACGGGCACAGCTTTTAAAACCAAGAAATTACTTTCGTTTCTGGGGGAAAGCTATAGCAAGTCTGAGGACTATTATAATTATCGTCTCGCTTCATCCCAATACAGCATTTTCCAAAACGAATATAATAGGATAAAAAATATTTAGTGTTGCTCTAGGAACAGATAAAAAGAACAGAACACATTGTAAGGGTTCTGGCTAATTTTAACAATTGCTGCTTATCTGACGTCAATCCTCCCTACGATGTATTATGAATGCAGTGACATAACAAAATGGAAATAACGTCATAGTCTATATATCTTTATATATAAATTTCTTGTGTACGTGTGTATGTCACTGAACTTCTCCTAAACGGCTGGACCGATGTTGATGATTTTTTTTGTGTATTCAAAAGATTCGAGAATGGTTTTGATTCACAATTGGACCAAATAGGTGGCGCTGTCATCGGTTTCAAGGAGAATTACTTTTATTTGAACAGAACAACGGCTGTTGGGTCAGCTAGAATTCTATATATAAACTTAAGAACATTAACGAAATATTTTCAGTTCTCTAAAATGTATAGTGTAAAATATTTTTTCTTTTTAATAATAACGGTATATTATTTTGATTTTCTACTTCTCAGTCTGTATAGGTACATGTCTCAGTCGGCTTATGCATTACTGATTCATAGTGTGACTAATAAAAAGACTAAACCATGCTGATCAGGTCAGAAAATCGATTTTCCATCTCTGATAATATGTTCGTCGGCTTCCGCAATTTATTTCTTACGATAACCGCATAAAAAAAAAGATAGCGACATATTGTTAATTTGTATCCGGCATTATATGGACATAGTGCTGTGTGCTCTTACATGCCTTGCCTTACATGCTCGTGTATGTCGTAAAAGATGACATGCTTAATATGCTTATATAGACCTGAGCCCACTCTATCTGATGCCATGTGGTCAACATATACATACATTCCCAGGGTAGGTTGACATCAGGCAGACGGCATGTTATAAACCTATTGCCAATGACTTTGCATTATTTACGATGGAAGAGGCGTACATATTACGTCGACCCCTATCAATTGGGATAAGAGGAGAACGATGAAGATAAATTTAAATGTTCTATTTTTGGTTGTTTTATCATTTTTAAAACAGTCGAGACAAAATCGATTGATAATATTCGAGCAAAATAATATGAAAATTGAATGTAGGATTATCGACATAACACATTCTGGTGATTTTTTAATCTTTATCGCGGTTAATTTGTTCTCAAATCACCCAAAAACTGCTAGATTGAATTTATTTCAATTTAATACGATATTAGATCATTTTAATCACAACATTTGTCACAAAAAAAAATATTTTTAACAAAAAAGAAACGACTTCAACTCGACCAAATTGAAATGGGACCACACGGGAAGCACCAGATTTCAAATAAAACGAAACATCAAAATCAGTTCACCCACTTGAAAGTTCTGAGGTAACAAACATACTAAAAACAATGGGCGAATTATTAAATTAAAAATATATTAAATTAAAAAGTACTAAATTTCTCACAAATGGGTCACTATCAAAACTGTTAAACCATATAACCATATGACTTCTGTAAGTAAATTCTTCCATAAACTATTATTTTATACTATTTGCACATAATTACAGTTACTTAGTACGATTTATCATCATCAGGATCATTTATTTACGCACATGTAATGCTAAAACAAAAAAATTGTTGAAGAGATATCTGCTCTTACATAGATGAGCGATAAATATGATAAGATACTCATACAGTATTCATATTGTGTAATAGATACGCAACAAATGGTCGATAACTAGCTAAGTTAATATAACAACGAATATTATTACAGTAACACACAACTTTTTAATTAAGGGACTAAAAAATCGATTGTGTGCCTAAAAAATCTCATGATAAGCCGTCTGATAATGTTCATCATCATCATTGCAGCCCATATATGTCCCACTGCTGGGCTCGGGCCTCCTCCACAATGGGAGGGAATTTGACTTACTATACCATGCTGGTCAGACATATTGGTATAGGGTTTCATTTCAATTTTTTTTTCTCTTGCCTGTGCAAAGACCACTAAGGGATAAAACACGCACATGTCTTAGTCGTTTTTACGATATCCACGGACCAAGAAAGGGAGTGGTGAATTGTATTCTTACACCGTCACCACACGGAAAATGATAATGTTATTTGTAGGCTAATATCTCTCATTTGGAGCATATGGGATGGGATAAAGAAGACAAAGAACAAAGAAGTCGGTATGAATATTATTTCTGCTTGACGACCACGTTAAATGGAACATTCTTTGGCAATTAAAGCAGACCTATTAATGATAATATCACATCTGATATCAGTCATATAATTGTCTCGCGTAACTAGCCACACTAGCCTAATTGGTAATGCCGTTGGAATGGTTTTCCAATAGATATGGGTTCAAGTCCTACGTGTGGTAATTACTTTTCGCTTACAAATAAGGTTTAACAAATACCCTAGAATATCAAATAATAAACCTCGGTCATTTAAAATATATTAAAACACTATATTTATGTTAAAAGCAGATTATCATATTAACAAAGTTAAATCAATCGAAAAACCGATATCTTATCCTATTTGGCAACACTCGTAATATAAGCAGCGTAGACGAAGCGACAAGAGCGAAATTGTACGCACCACTGATTTGAGCACAATTTAGTTGGCGTCATTTTTCGAGTAGTAATCGGGCATCTTACCTATCGCATATTTAATCAAAGACATTCAGAAGATTGATATTCACTAAATTTGGGGCATCATTTTGCCTCGAGCCGTACCTCTCCACAAAATCAATGATTAATCATTTATGCAATATATAGTAAATAGATGTATTTATAAGTAATTGACACCATCCCTTCGATTTAGCGACACTATCTGATTGAATTTATTAAGAAATCAAAGTTTTGTCCCATGTCCCATTAGAAAAATGTAAAAATAGCAAATAATATAACTGAAAATTGAATAAAGGGATGAAAAATAATAGATAAAAGCTATGATGAATGGTCTTTTCTCTTCCTCTATAGATTTATCACTGGATTTTTTAGTAAACATTCATTACAAGCTCGAATTATAAACATTATTTTGAAAAACTAAATTCATTACCTACATGGAATATTCTACAAAATAATTAAATATGAAGCTAAGAGAACAAAGTTATTAGATTTTCAAGTTTACCTACCTAAAATATGTAAATGTATAGTAATTTGCAATTATATTGACAGTTACTAAGTAAATAATCTTAGAATTACTAAACAATATGCATTAAATTTTTCAAAATAAGATTGGTCTTTCTTGCGACGAAGTAAGATAAATATTACGATAGCGGTGTAATCACATTTTGACAATTTCTAAAATAGATATTATTAAATTTTCAATTTAAAAAATAATAACCTAAATTTTTTCATTCATTGAAACATGCTGCTGATAGAAAAGAAAGATATATCTTTCTATCTTTAAACCCCTATCAATCAGAGTAAATAGTAACTTGAAACAATTTACAAGTATAAATTGTTGTCTTGACCCTCAGATAGCTACAATTCACTCACGAGTTGAACATTCATATTCAAATAGCAGCAACACTAATGGCCTTGTGTTACAAACTTTACAAAGAAACGAGACTCCCCACTTACAGCCAGTGTGTCTTCTTCCAGATTTATATAAGTATGTATATATTCATATATATATTCATATATATATTCATATATATATTCATAAATATACAGTGAAATACAATTATCTTGATGTTAGCAGTACTTTATTAATGTCAATTAAATTGCAAGTGTTTAAGTGGTTACATCAATCAAAATCTAATAGCTTAAAATGTGCATTAGCTGCGTATTGTGACTTAACAACAAAAGCCTCCATTTGCATTATTTCCTATTATTGTATTAAAATAATACTGACGGTACATTAAGCAGAAAATAAACTACAATAATTCTTTTATTTTTGTATATACGTTAATTGTTAACAAAATGTTTCCAAAATAAATAAAATCAAACCTAAAGTAAACGTAAGTAATTATACATATGCTTTGAGCAGTCTACTTTTCGACAAATTATAACTATTTTCTTTACAAAATCCTACTATTTACTAACCAATAGAAACAGGAATAATTACAATATCACATTCCATATATTGATTATTTACACTTACAACAATTGCGATTAAATAAAATTATCAGCGTTGAGTTGCAACGTAGAGAAATCCAGTAAAATTTGCAAACTAAAACACTTTTTATTTCACAAGTTAAGAGATTCTTTCCTTGGCAAACTATCGTGTATATTTTATTATTTGGCGTTAACAAAAGCGCTAAATATCTTAAATCGCATAGTACAAAAAGGGGTTTGGATAAATTAATGATACACGTGTTTTGAACTGAAACTGTCTGAGCGCGGTTGTAACCACTGGGTGTCGCAATCGTAGCAACTGTGGCGGCGACGACGCGGTGACACAGACTGCCTGCGGCCAGGCCAGGCCGGGCCGCGCGGTCGGGCGGGCGGCGCAACAGATACGCCACAGGTTAGGCGGAAAGACCACCCCCGCCTCACACCGCGCAACACCCCGCTCACAGTAATTTACGTTCCCATTATCGTCTCAGGAGTCATCACTTCAGCCGATACTTTGTTCCTTCCGTCAATAGCCACCATACAACTTGTCAACTTGTTCTTGTACAAGCCCTTCCCACGACCCTTCAACGAAATCTAATAATGCGTTTACTGGGTGCCTTAGATTTTCCTTTGTGCCCGATTCTTTTTGAAGAGATTTATCATATTATTTATTTGTTGTTTCGTTACATCGAATTATTCTCATATAATGTACTTTAATGTAAAATCTGTTAATACAAATATGTACATAAATCTGCTGGATATATTTTACAAATTTAGTTACATGGAAAATTAATAGAGCTTATTACCATAAAATTAGTCTTGCTTGGAGACTCTTATAGATACTAAGTCTATTTATCTTTGTCGTATAAGTAAAATTTATTAAAGAGCTGCTAAAATAAAACCGTAGTGCAGGACCACTTCGTGTGTTTCTCAACTTCAGTGTATTTTGAACCCTATTTTTGTTGCATGCTGTTTTTATTGTAGAAAACGATAGTTCTTGTCATTTTAAGCATTAGAATAAAACACCGAAGTCGATACGACAAGTAGTTTTTTTTATAAAAATTGCCAAAGTTCACCATAATCCGGGCCCGAAAAATCACAAAAATTAATAAAAAAATAAATAAACTACTTATTTAAGTTTTGATTACAGTTAATAATTACACACATAATATTACATATTTACACAATTTTTTATTCATTTAGATTGATTAATTAAAAAGATATAATTTACTTTTAAATTTTTCTTTATCATTTTTTTACTCCGCCATAATGGCGTATTAGATTATGATTTATAGATTAAACAATTGCTTAAATTTGCCTTTATTGATGTTATTTAAGTTACATTCTAATTCCGCGTTATCTAGAAATTATAACTGATTTAATTTTAATCCGGATTTTTAAGGCATAGGGCTGTCACCTACTGAAAATTTTAATTTAATTTTAATAATAAAAAAAGACCTAAACTATATATCAAACTTTTATGCGATGATTAGGATATATAAAAATGGTCGACTTTTGTTCTTTTAAATTATTTTTAATTTTTTAGGGTTCCATAGAAAAAAAAAACGATTCCATTTAATTTCGTTATTATAATTAAATGAATTAGATCTGCAACTTACCGTATTTATTTAATACTCTGAACCGTTCGCAGTTAGAGTATGCTGTACTTATCTGGTGTTGTTTTTATGAAAAATATAAATATGGCAAAGAAATGGTCCAATAAAAGTTTTTCGTAACATACATTATCTTATATTGAATTGTTTTTTTTTAATTCATTGAAATAAGGCTTTGTCGCTTAGTGATAATACCGCCTTATTACACAACTAATATTACACAATTATCAACTAGATTATGCTACTTACTAATTTATATGACAAAAATGCTTCAGTTGAAGATGTATTAATATTGAATTCTTGAGTGTATATAAATTTTGAACTTGGAGTCCAGAAGTACTTTTATAATATAAAGCTCTTATAATACAATCGAATTTGTTATTGCATAAACCATGAAGCATTATGCTTTATTATTTATTTATATGCATGGTTTATGCAATAATATGCAATAATTCGATTATATCGCTTTAACTAACAAACTTTGTTATGCTGTATATACCTACAGTTTTGTCATTCGGAGGTAAACACGTATAGTTGTGTTATTTTATTTCGGCAAATGTAAGAGCAATGCAGATTTATTAGTTGCCTATAATTCTCATGTTAAAAACATAGATATCTTCACTTTTTCAGAACTAGTTTTAAAAAAAGGCTAGTCTTGCTTGCACCTTAGAGTAGTATTCTTGAGACGATGATTAACTCAAATTACAAATCTGGGTTACTACTTCAAAGATTCTTCATCTACTTTCATCATTTCTTTTTAATCTCATGCAGTGAATTAACTTTATGGGTACGTCAAGTGTGTTTTCGCGTTTTATTGCGTAAATGTGTATGCATGAATAATATTGTGAGTTATACTTTCTTATAATTTAATATTTAACGTTCATTTTTAATACTGCATTATATAACCGTTTTTTGTACGAAATAAATAAACATAGATAGACTAAAACAACTGTATTATCCTTAGCTAAGAAACTCTTGTACCGTATGATTACTAAGTGTGTGACACCAAGACCAGAGCAAATTGGGAAATTTTCAGAAGATTTTAGATATAATTCTTCTTCTAATAAAGTGATTGAAAGCTTCTGTCGCATTCATCTATCAAAAGCTTAGAAACTGTAATAAATGTGTGTCTTACATCCGAAACTACTACAACAGATATAAATGAAACAAAAAATAAGAGTGTACCTCTGAAACTTTATACGCCGGAGAAGGTATTTATTATGAAGGTATTATATATGTATTGATATTTAATAAATAAATTTATCGGCATTAAATCAGATTTTGAAGTTCTCTAGAAATAAATATCCGAGTACAATATACGAGTGACAACCCTGACCGAAACAAGATAATTACCGATAACTTTGGAATAACGCTGCATTAGACTGTGATTTAAATATCACCAATAAAGGCAAATTTAACAAATCGTTTAATCTAAGAATCATAATCTAATACGCCATAATGGCGGAGTAATAAAATTATAAAGAAAAATTGAAAAATAAATTATATCTATTTAATTATTCAAGCTAAATGAATGAAAACTTTTGTAAATATGTAATATTATGTGTGTAATTATTGAATGTAATCAAAACTTAAGTAAGTAGTTTATTTATCTTTTTATTTATTTTTTTGTGTTTTCTCCCACCCGGATTATGGTGAACTTTGGCAATTTTTATAAAAAAAACTACGCGTCATATCGACTTTGGTGTTTTACTCTAATGCTTTAAATGATAAGAACTATCGATTTCTA
Organism: Lymantria dispar; assembly: GCA_032191425.1. NCBI lineage: Eukaryota > Metazoa > Arthropoda > Insecta > Lepidoptera > Erebidae > Lymantria > Lymantria dispar. The sequence goes on along the minus strand of CM063444.1, from coordinate 23,466,660 downwards.
CAATAAAAACAGCATTCAACAAAAATGGGGTTTATATCGTTATTTGTGAGCACAGCTCACTATGAACCCTCTCATAATAACATGATGTAATATTCTGTGAAATCTATTTCAAAACTGTATCTATTGGAAGATTCAATCAATAGTTGTTATCAGCTGTCCCTTACGTACGACCCTATACTCAAAAAAATAGACCTTCGCTTTGTTAGCGATCTATTGTTATAGAAAATATTTTATTGTATTTTCGTTGGCATTAGATAGGATTAGTATACGTAAGTGTAGCAGATAAATGAATTTAACTGTAATTCTCTTTAACTACGCAATTGCTGAATTTAATGTCCAAATCTGCTGTGATAACGCGATGGAACTGCTTTCATAATAATTTAAGTCTTCAATGGTTATTGCGTTTTATTATATTTAAAAAGCTCAAATTCTAGTACTTAATACTCGCGAAAGACATCATACTATATTTAGTTAAAATTAAATAAATTTCTTTAAAATAATCCTGTATAAACTGCTTCTTATTAACGGAGTTTGCAAATTAATTTATAGATACTTCCTAATAACTTTTCAATATGCTTATTAGTATTTACCATTTATCCATCGCCCTATCGACATCCACTCTTGTATATAAGTCCTCTCCATGAAGGTGAAAAATATTATAATCACCATATTTGGGAAACTGGTTGAAAGTTGTAGCTGCTGTTATCAGTTAGGCATACTCCGCATTGAGACATCAATCCTTACAATTATGACGCTGACTAGCTAAGTCCTGAACTAGCTATTTTGAAAAACTGTAACTCTTCAATACTTATGAAACACGGTGCCTTTAGGACAGTGTGTTGAAGCCAATAATATGTTACGATGTCAAATTAACTAACGTTTTCTAAGAGATACTTAAAGACTATGACTACCACGTAAACAAGAACTTATTTTCTGTTAAAAGATCAAACATCTTTCTTGAAGCCAATGTAAACCTCTATATCTAAAATTCGTTTCATTACATTTCTCTTTAATGTGAATCTTCCAAGTGAACCGCCGATTCAACCGTAAGCGCCAGTACTTACTTGATTCCAAGTAAAGTTTTGTTTGCCTCAATAACAGGGAGACCAATTGCCTCTGCGAACAAAAAGTGGTTTTTGAGGACTTTACACAGTATTCTTTCACGTTTTGCGTAATAAATTCAGATTTATGTTATGTTTAATATTTTACTTAATGTGCTTCTATGACTTTTGGTTTATTCATAGGCAGTAAAAGTTTCCTTCTTATATTTGCATATTTTTCCATAAGTAACAATGTGGTACTAGATTGTAAATACGGTAAGCAGATTAGGTTAAATATCTGCTTCACCGAAGTACCCAATACGACGGCATCGCTTAGGTACTAGAATGTGGACCTGGACGCAGCCTAGGTCAGAGATTTACTCCTTTAGTCTATTCATAAAACAGCAGATGGGGGAAAGAATTGGAGTATAGAGTACAGTATTAGGACATATTGTTTTTATTTTATATCTTTCTATTTAACTTTATATTTTCCCTGCGATTACGAAGTAAGAATACTTTCCATTCGCTAGTGTTGTGAAAGATGAAAAAAGGATCTAATCAAATAACACCAATGATAGATAAAAAAAACTTGAATTAAAACTTTATATTAAATCCATCGACTAAAGTGATGGATTATAATTAGAACAATTTCTCTCCCGCCGCGTCGTAGAGGACACCATTTTTCAATATTAAGTGTTATATGAGCCAAAAAAAAATTGCCGGTAAGCATATGGCTTCTTATCGACAAATATAATATAACCAAAAATATAAAAATATTTTCCATAAATACTTAGGTAATCTTTTCTCACTGCCCTAAAACCCAAATCGATACTTTCTAAGAAGCTTCGACGTGTGTTATTAAAGTGGCAGTAACCGTAGTTTATGTGTCTGTAATTGTTGTCTTGTGTATCACAAGGGATCGATTGCCGAAAAGTCTATTTCATAAATTTTAGTTTAATATAGGGCCGTCGTATCTTGTGTCTAAAATAAAATTTATGTTGTTCTATTATTTATTATTTTGCCCTTGGTTTTCAACGCGGTTTATGTTGGAGGTAGATAAGATAAAAATATCGTAACCATACCAAACAGTTAAGTTTTAATAAACAATTGGTTTTATTAATATTACGTTTTCACTTATATGAAGTCAATATTCAGTCTTATGTCATATGCTTTTTAATCTGAATTAATGTTAATGACAGAACTAATGTTATAAATATAAAGAAGACTTTTGTATGCTTTAAGTACATACAAATACTTAAAATAAGTTTTTGACAAAGCCGTTACCAAAGCATTGGTAACGGCTTTGGCAAAAACTTATTTTTTATCAAAATTGTTCTATCTTTTAGTAATAAGATGCGATTTATTTTTTAGTAATTAGCAACAATTTTGATGATGAGGCGAAAGCAAACAATGAGCGGCCACCTTTCGTCCAGAAAGTTGACCACCTCTCGTCCATAAAGGCCACTTAATGAAGTGTTGCTTGCCGCTATATCACTGTCTCTTGAGCAATCCAGCTGGAGAGATCTCGGTTCTGAGTTCGGCCTCGAAACGTGCAGGCTCTTTCTTGCAAGTCTTGTCATGTTCGCTCCGGCAGACAAAATGAACATCAAGTAATTCTTTTATAAGATTAAGTAATTACCGATGGTTGTGCTTCTACACGTTAGAGACGAGGCAGACGCCTTCATGCTGCTGATACTGTGATTACATCGAGGATACGATGCAGCAAACGCTTAATATCTGCGTAGCCTGACTGAAGATGCGTAGTTTATTCGCTGCATAAAACAAATCAGCAGCTATCATCGCTGCTAAATAGTTATGATCATCATCATCTTATCAACCCATAAACTGCTCCACTGCTGAACACGGGTCTCCCCTAAAGAACCTATAACAGGTATTGGAGGAATTGGCATAATCACCACGCTGGCCAGGCGGATTGGTGATCGCAGTATGTTGGAGTACACAGAATAACGCTGCTGCCCGTTCTTATAAGGATCCCTTAGTCGCCTTGACGACACCCACATGAAGAGATGGGGTGGTACTATTCTCAAGCCGACACCACACAACAAATTAGTTATATGGAGGAATAAAACGAAATTTTTGAGGGTGCTGTATGGTTGCCAAACCTTACTTTACATCGATCTAGATCAACATTATCTGATGTCGTCTGGTCATCAATTACATTCCCAAAGAAAGCTGACCTCGGGCAGGCGGTCGATCAAGAAAATTATTGCCAAAAGCTTGCAATATGTACGATGGAAGACTATTGACTTCCATATTGCGACCCCAAATAATTGGTATAAGAGCAGGATGATGATGACGAATTTGATATCTAATAATTTAATGGTTTTGTAAATATACTTACAAAATTAAATAATCATTTAATTGATATTAACAAAATTGCTACTGTCTGACTAACATCCTAGCACTACTCCTTCTTCAAGTTTTTGTTTTTGATAGGCTGCAACATGGCTGTACCTATGCTGTGTTCACATTTCAACGCTGAATTTTATCCATTTTTTAGTAAAGTAAATATTTACTAATGACGAGAAACAGGTGACTTAAATAGATGCTTGCTACTTTATCAGAATTCCTTTGAAGCTGGCAGTAAACAAAATTCGGCTTTGACCCTTAAGTAAACCTTGTAATAAATTTGGAAATATTTGTCGGAAATGATCAATAAAGTTGTGGCAAACATCTTTCTTAAGGTAACAGAGATGTCGAGATTAATAGTAGCGATTTGTAAATATAAGGTTTATTTACAAATCACTACTATACCATAATCTCTACATTATAAGTCTCTACTATTATAAGAGCATCAACTTAATGGCTAATGGCATTCAAGCTGGTGAATGGCTAGTTGTGAGTAGTCTTGCATGTAATGTTGAAGCGGATAACTGAATAAAAATCTGTATCTAGGTAGTTAGGTTATAAATTTAATTTTGCAATAAAATGTGACGTGAAATATATTTCACCATAAAAAATTGATATATCCATAGAGGGCTTACTTTATTAAGTAAAAAGCATAAGTATATCTATACTTATAAATTAACAAAAGGAATTGCAACATCTGTCTTTAAACTAAATGTTATAAAATGGGATTAAAACTTACAAAACATTTCACACTGTTCAAACTCGTTAAAGATCAATGTTATAATTAAACTTTCAAAGGATTTCCACTAAATTCTTACATTTTCACTTAAAATTAAGATTAATGAGTGAAAAGCTTGATGTGATATTGAAGAGTTATCTACTTAAAATTTGCATCAAATTTTAATTCGCCTTTATAATGTTAAACTCATTTAATTCTAGACCGACATGTTTGAACGACGTGTTTGACTTAAAATACATGTAAGTTTTCCTAAGAAGTAATTTTAATAAATACATCTAAGCTCAGTTTATGTGATTCATAATCATCATCGTCATTTCAGCTTACATAAGTCCCACTGTTGGCCTCGAGTCTCCTCCACAACAGGAGGGAAATTGAATTTACTATACCATGGCGGTCAGCAGGCTTGGGCAGTATTTGAATTACTTGTAAATAAATAAATTAAATACGTAATTGAAATACAAATACGTATCTGATATTTGCAATTCAATTACCTACTTCTTAAAAATGTAATTTGTATTTCAAATACCCAATGTTGGGATATTTTGTAGTTCGTATTTCAAATACGTGGAGCTTGAAAATACATCTTTACATAAATACTTGTAGGAATTCATTGAAGTATTGAAACTAGTTACTACAGCTTTACATTATTTATTACATTCAGGGCGACAGTTGTTACGATTAGAACTTCTGCTAATCTATTTAGATTAGCAGAAGACATTAGTCTGTACGAACAAGTTTAGTCTGGCTGCAAGATTGCAATTTGGAGCATTTTACTGCTATTGTATCACAACTAATAGAGAATTTAGTAATGGAGAGTTTTGACTGCACAGATGGCGCAGTAGTTAAGAGACCGTGCCAGCAGTAGCCATAGCGCGAGTTCGAATCCTACACAGGACAATCAAATTTATGCAATACATAAATTATTGTTCAGAGTCTGGTTGTAATTTGAAGTAAAGTAAAATAATTATGTTTGTAAAATACCCCGCAATACAGGAGTTATTTCTTTAGTACAGAGTATAGTCATTAAATATAGTTTTGCTCTAAAATAAATAGTCATATTGGTATCCCTATACCAGCCTAGTTACAAATACTTTGTTTTTCAAAAAGAACATTAAAAGAACGTGTATTATGAACATTTTTTTTTTTTTTTGGGGGTGGGTCGCGGTCGGCGCGCCGCCGCACCGCTCCGTCCGGGGCGACAGAGGGGCTTAAGCACGCAGCTCCCGCGACCCACCCAAAAACCACGTCGCCTTCGTCGTTGGGCCAACCACTGGAGCAGCGTTAACTTGTCGTCAGTGGTCGGCCCGACGGAATACCCCTACTATTGGGGTACCCTCCCATCGACCGACGTCCCCCCCTCGGGGAGGACGTCGGTCTTTCCTCACGCGGTCGGCCTCTCAGCGGGTGACGGACTAATCCCCGGTCACGTCACCCGCGGCCTCGGCTAGGGCGGCATGAGGCGCAGATAGTTGCGCCTACGCCGCCCCAGTCGCCGTATTATGAACACTTGACAGGCAAAAATTGAAAATCTTGCAGTTCACGCTACGCCAATCTTGGTATTGTTTAATTTTAATAATAATTTAATTTGTATTTCAAATACACCATTTAGAAATATTTTGTATTTCATATTTTAAATACATACAAGATAGTATTTTGTAATTTGTATTTTAATTAAATCAAAGCATGTATTTTGCCCAGCCCTACTGGTCAGACAGGTTGGTATAGGTTTTTATTTCAAGTTTTCCGTCTCTTGCATAGATGTTATATACGTATTATATCCCTTAGTAGACTTTAACTACATCCACGGGTAAGATATAAAGTGGTGATTTGTATTCTTAGGGATTATTACTAGGTTTATGTGATTATGAATTAAAAATACAATGTAGGTTAAACTTTTTTTTGGGCGGTCTATGGTCTGGACGTCGTCCGTTCCATTTGGGGAGACAAAAGGGCTGTGAGCGGCACCATAATCCACCGGATTCTATTTCCTTGGCTATTAGACTGACTACCGGTTCCTTGACGTCCATTGCTAGTACGGCGGGTTACCCTTTTGGGTATCATCCCTCTCCGACACCCTGTATTTAATACTTGACAAAAATTATCTTCATAGTAATTGATAATGCGGTTCTATATGAAAAAAAAAACTTTACATATACATATTTTGGGTATTATCCAATTCTCATATCAATACACAAGAAGCACTATTGGTCTTTGGTAATAAACCCGTGGCAAAATCCTCCTCAGATCTGTGCAGGTGGGACATTACGGTACGCACTCGGTATGTAGATAGATTCCAACTAATATTATCCACGTAATCCTTAAGCACCTGATGAAAACTCAGCACCAAATACCATTTGGAATAAAGATGAGTTATAAATTAATATTGTTCGCCACTTTCATATTGAAACATACATTTTGACAAGATATGATCTGCCTAAATGCCGCCCAAACCGATCGGGACCACCGAAGCGTAACATGTTACAATAACTTGTATTATTAATAGTCCTTTCTACATCCCCATTTGGGCTCCATTAGGAACACTGAGATTGATTCTTAGATATCTGTGGGCCGCTTGATGACATACCTGTACCACGACAACACTTTGACGTCTGCGGCGATTTGATCCCTGATTCGACTACGGCTAGGGTGGCAACGAAGAAGTTTTTTCCTAACTGGTCCCGCCGCTTTCTTCAATGAGACAATACGCTGCCCAGGTTACACCGTGTCCTCACAGCAACTGCAATAGTTGCAGTACTGGGTCGGCTCTCTCCTTGTAATCGTATAAAGATAATTGCTGAAGCAAATATTCGGCGAAAGGACCTGCGCAGTTGGAACGATAGGACTCAGCGCTGCCGCCCCATTTACCTGCACAATTCAAAAGACCACCACAGACCAAACATTAAACCAAGACCTCGCCAGCCAAACTATCCCACGGGCAATGATGCCACGGCAAACGGCACCCTGCCAACGACTACTCGCTGGGCGAGATACCACCGTCCCCTGCTTGCGTCGCCGACACCCGCTGGTAAAGTCCAGCAGGTATCACTACTCGGATACCGGTGAGAGAGTTCCTGCCAGCACGTTTCGTACTCCGTCATGGCTCTCTGTGGTCAGTCAAGTTGAGGACAGTCAAGGATTGGACAAAATGGTACCGAATCTTTGAGGTCCGTGGCCAGCCTGACTGGCAATATTTTACCTAAAGCAACTACTACTAAGGTTTGGGGCACATAAATATAAAATTAAACTGTGCTACTTTCTTCAGTATTAACACATTATCTTATATCTTTAAACGAGCAATTCTTGTATATATATATATATATATATATATATATATATATATATATATATATATATATATATATATGACGGAGTTAGACGGCCTCTGTGGATTTTTGTATCATGAGCCATAGAGACTGGTTTATTAATTGGAAAATAGAATTCGTTGTCAGATAGAATTTGCACGTTAAGAATAAATAAAATTGTAAAACTATTTCAATAAGAAATATTATTTGTTTTTAAATTGCTTTAGCAACTTATACATCTTAAAAGGGGTTAACACCAACTGCACCAATAGTCTAAAGTAGTAAACGGATACATGAAGACAGTCGGCAACCTACGCGTATGGAAGTCCTACCGGTGATGATGGCGAGCGATCTCAACAATCAGTCTCAGTCCTCGTCATATATAAATAAATTGCACAAAAATACTCCGAGCGAAGCTCGGTCAACCTGATATTTATTATATTATAAACCAGACTGAATTTAGTTCTCGAAAATTCTATCAACAATCCACCAACAATCCACCAACTTTATAGATATATATCGTCGTCTATAACGTTTATTAAAAACAGTATTAAAACAATATTTCTTCAATAAAGATAACTTTAATCTTAAAATAGATATTATCTATATATATATATATATATATATATAGGAGAGGCGGGTTTTGCGAGCGATATATTGACTCGTCACCATATCTCTGGAACCATAAGGCGTACAGACTTGAAATTTGGCCGAAATATTCTTTTCGTCGAGTAGAGGTCAGCTAAGAACGGATTTTACGAAATTCCACCTGCAAAGGGTGTTGCGGGGGCGTTAACAATAATACACATATAAAGGAACAGGGTGAGCCGAAGCTAATGAAGCTAGAAAAATGAAATTTAGACAGTAGTTTCATTTCGTGACGTAGGCACTCTATGACAATTTTTTTTTTTGAAATTCCACCCCTGAGGGGGTGAAACGCAACGGCAAAGTTTGTATGGAAAGAAAAAAATCTTTAGCTGCTGTCTTGAAATTAAGCACAAATACTCTTTAATAAAAATAAATAAACACGTATTTCAGCGTTTGTCCATTTTCATCCTCTAAGGGTGTAAAATAGGTAGAAAGATGTCAGTTTACTGACTTATTACAGAGCCGAAACTACTGAAGCCAGAAACATGAAATTTTGGCATTAGTTTCTTTGCGTGACGTAGAAACCTACTAAGAAATGGTTTTTTGAAATTCAACCCCTAGGGGGGAACCGCAGTAACAAAGTTTGTATAAGGAGAAAAAAAATCTACATCGATTTTCTTCAAATTCTCCAAAAATACTCTTTAGTAAAAATAAATAAACACAGGTTTCAGCATTTTTTTTAATTTTTACCCTCTAAGGGTGTATTCTACACTAATATTATAAAGAGGAAACGTTCCTTACGAATAAACTCAAAAACTTCTGGACGGATTTCAATAATTCTTTCACCTTTAGAATGTTACAGTATCCCCGAGTAATATAGGCTATATTTTATCCCAGTATACCCACGGGAACGGGAACTACGCGAGTAAGGCGACTGAAACCGAAGCGAAGCGAGGGCGGGTTGCTAGTTTAATTATATTTTTGACTTTTTTTAGCTCGCACACACTATGAATGCAGTGTACTAAAAATTAAGTTACATATTAATTTATTACAAAAAGCAGGTACTTCAACTTATAATTCTATAATACAATTTAAGACATAATGCTCACACAAATTTGCTCACATAAATTTTCATTAAGGCTCTGAAGGACAGGCGAAGATTAACGATTGTTATTTTGTTAAGTATTTGTTTACAAATGTTTGCAAAACTCATTATGATTAATTAGAACACTATTTATTATTTAAAAAAGATCACCATAAGTGTAATTCAAATACATATGGAGTTAGTGGTCTGCTCAAAAGGCGATAGGTTATTTGATCGGTCTTGGCCTGCTATTACCGACCAAGCGAAGTGCGGTCAGGCCGTGGGTCACTAACAAAGAAAAGGTGCGTTATGTACCATCAACCTTTTGGAAATATCCGTACCAAGTACTCCAATCATTGATTCAGGCCATCTATTAAGTGTGTAAGCATAATATAGCCACCGGCTATAAAATTGTACTTATTAACTCAAATATATAGCAATCCAAATTTAAAATATCACCATAAAAATTTTCAAATTATGAAATACCTTGAGAGTAAATATTGTAGTAAGAAAGAAAACCTAATAAAACAGAAAACAATATAATAAATCTGGGGGCACGGCAGTGCCCCTGCCAAGTCGAGCAAAAGAAAAGTCGGGCAAAACGCAAAACTGCCGTAACATAATTTTTTCGAAGCCATTCAGGCCATTTTCGACCCCCTATAACTTCGTTGTTAATAAAACTAGAAACCTCAATTTTTAGTAACCTAGCAGGCATTGTATACACATTGTGTATTTCAAATTTCATTCAATTTGAACCAATAGTTTAAGAATTATAACTAGTCAAAATTTCGTAATTTTGTCACTCACTGACTGACTGACCGATCATCAATATTAAAGTGGCACTAGCCGACACTCTAGCCGACATAGAAGCTTCCAATTTAGAATACAATTAGTGTTTAGTGTATAAATAAAGGAAAAATTATGAAACATTATAATTATCATTCAGTTTCCGAGATACACTAACTGCATACATAATTTTGTAAACTCATATAAATATATAGGATTGCAAAGTTACATTTGCAGTTAATTAAATGTAACTTTATAAAAAATAAGAATACATTTGTCGCCATCATTGCTTCTCTATGGGAATCGTAACAAGCGGCTTAAGACTGCGCAGATGACGTAGTGGTTAAGACACCAACGTACCGCGCTAGTGTCGCGGGTTCGAATCCCATGCAAGACAACACCTTGTACGATCAACAAATTATTGTTCTGAGTCTGAATGTAACTTGTGTCGGTTAATTATATGTTCTTTCCGCAATTCACCACTCTCTATCTTGCCCGTGGATATCTTATAAGACGACTATGGGATATAATATGCACATATCATCTGTGCAAGAGAAGGCAAACTCGAAATGAAACCCTATATCAACATTTCTGACCAGCATGGTATAGTGGGTTAAATTCCCTCCCATTGGGGAGGAGGCCCGAGCGCAACAGTGGGACATATGAGGGCTGCGATGATGATGCGTCGTTTGTAAAGTCCCCCACAATATAAGAATTATTATTCCCTTAGTGCAAGGCGTTGTCATTTAAAAAAAAAAAGATTCAACAGGAAGAAGAGTGGGCAGCAGCTCTCGCCGGGGAAATGTATGATATCTCACTGCGATACCAACCCGCCTACCAAACGTGGCGACTACGTCATTATTCCTCATAAGGCGAAGAAAAATGAGCTCTAGTCATGGCAACCCTTTAGCGTCGTTGGACGCAGGTGCCACAGTACCGCACTTTATGGTGAAGCATGAGGGGGGTCTATGTTCCACAGTGGACGGCGATAGGCTGAATGATGATTGACATAATAGGTGACAGATACCTAGATATAATTATGTTCAAAGATAACTTGTAAAATGGTCAACGAACTTAATGAAAAAGCAACAGTGGGACGTGTCTTATGAAATTGTACCAAAATCTCCCAAAGTATTAAGCAAACTGAATTGCCTCAAATTTATCTGAAAGAAAGAACGCCATCATTAGGCTCGATTGCCATCAAAGCGGAGAGGAGACTAGAGGAGGTGTGTTTCGAAAAATCAATCAAATTTCTTTATTTCTACATCTCTCCGCTTAGTTTAGATAGAATTGACTCAAGCGGAAAGGAGAGATGTCTCATTTTTCAGAGAGTGTACTCTAAGAAAATCCTTTGTTGGTATTCAAGAAGTAGAAGGTACCGAAAAGGCAAATAAGTAGGTCTATCTACAAAAAGAAATGAGATACCATCAAAAACAAGACTTGCCTTACGATACAACACATATTGGCAACACATACTGACAGATATCTGAACGGAGATTCTCATCATCCCCCTTCACAGTTAGCTACCGTGTCTAAATCTTTGTTGCAGAGAGCACGAGGAATCTGTGACGAGGAGCACCTGGCTGGGGAGCTTCAGCATGTCAAGCAGGTTCTACGTGCAAACAAGCTGCAAGTTCCACGCCCCCGTCGCAGAGACCGTGTGAAACCACCCACAGTTGAGCGTCTCCCTGCAGTACTACCTTATGTGAAAGGAGTCACTGACAAGATTGGCTATATCCTGAAACGGGCTTCCATAAAAACTTATTTTAAGCCACACAAAAGGATAAGTCAGTTCTTACCACCTGTCAAGTGCCAGATCCCTCTACAAGATGCAGGAGTTTATAAACTTGACTGTGACTGTGGTCTCTCTTATATTGGGCAAACAAAGAGATCCATAAGAACTCGGGTCAAAGAACACATAGCTGATGTGAAGCACCGCCGTCACACTAAGTCTGCAGTCTGTGAACATAGTCAGGACCGCTCCCGCCATAACATTAGGTTTGATAAACCTCAAGTCCTCGCAAAGGAACACCGATACCTGCCTAGAATGGTACGCGAGGCTATTGAAATAAAAAAACACAAAAATTTCAATAGAGAGGATGGCTGGGTATTACCATCAAGCTGGGATCCTGTTATAAACATAATTAAAAATAAATCCAAAGAGACCACCACAAGACTGCATGATACTGTGAGCACTTATTGTATAGATTACACAATAATAATGGTTAAAGATAATTTTATAAATCAAAAATCTTTTAGTAAGCCGCATCTAAAATTAAAAATCAATATTAATTTAGCATCATGTCCCCTGAGTTTTCTTGCCGGATCTGTCTCAGTGTGGCCGCGTTCCGATCCAGTGGTAGTATATTAGTTTTGTTAGTTTTAAATCAACAAATTGTAATAATAATTGCTACAAATTTAATAATTAATAATTACTAACCATAAACAATATAATTTTTTCATATAGATTCATTTTCTTCTTACACTGGCAATAAATTTGTACTAAAATGTGGGTAACAATTTAATAAATTTATAACTATTTTCTGTATCGGGTAGATAATTGTAAATGTCTGTAATAACGATTACTTGTTGGACGTGAGACACCTTAGTCCGCCCGTGACCATGAATGCTGCAAAGTGTTCGAAACGTCGGGCAATCATAAATCAAATACAAACGCGAGATAATCCGTAAAAGTAGTTTTATTTACAATAATATGTATTACTTGTGAGGTGTGTTTTCATGCGATGGTCAAGCCATTCTGTTTATTTAAAACATAAAAGATCTTTAATATTGATATAGTCACTATAAGAAGTTGTTAGGTTAGCTATTTACGTAATAACTTAAGGAGAAAGGTGCCTTAAGCAGGGACTGAATGAGTTAACCGACTTGGTATAACATGGATCTCACAAATTTTTATGGTAGAAGAATTCAGTTGCGAGGCTTGGCTTTTTTTTACAAGTCTTGTTTTTGATGGTATAGAATTATTCAATAACTTTCCTTAAACAGACATTTTGTTTTAAAACTAAATCTAAAAAACCAATCAAATTTATCGCCTGAAAATAAGTATTGAAACCTATTTTCAGCCTTTCTTATATTCTATTAATTTTGACAGTGTGTTTAGTTCGCAATAAAAACTAATGCATTAGAAGTCTTAGTTTGTTTGGAAATATTTTACGAAATATATGTTTTGGATGCTGGATTCTGTATTAAATTCGGCTGCATGACATAGTGTATATGCCACCCGTATGGTAATAAGAAACAATTCTCCACCTCCTCTCATCTTGCCTGTGAATATCGTAAAAGACGACTAAGGGATAAGCATATAACATCTATGCAAGGGAAGGAAAACTAGAATTAAAAACTTACCTGACCAGACAGGACCTACCTACTTATCTTAAACCCATCTGACCAGCCTCAAATTGCCTTCTATAGTGGAAGAGGTTTGAATTCAACACCAGAGGTTCGAGCTGAACTTTTGATGATGATATTGGATATATACTCGACAGTTAGTGTTGCTATTCTATCGATATCTAAAGATGGAATAATCACATACAAATACAGATTGTTCCGTCTTTGACTTGCATTGCATATAAATAATTGTGTATATCTAAGCTAACACAAACACATATTTCATAATATTGGACATCCACATATAATAAAGGCCCGCGCTCACTTGACGGGGTAGCACGGGATGGCACGGCAAAGTACTATCGGAACGCCGAAGAACATTTCGACACGCCTGAATAATCCCGTGGCATACCAAAGGAAGACTCTTCGCGCACTCGCTACGCGAAGTATGAGTAGTGAAAAAAGAAAAAACTAGAAAAACACGTCGAGGCGTACAGAAGTTAGTCCGTCACCCGCCGAGAGGCCGACCGCGTGAGGAAAGACCGACGTCCTCCCCGAGGGGGGGACGTCGGTCGATGGGAGGGTACCCCAATAGGGGGTATTCCGTCGGGCCGACCACTGACGACAAGCTAACGCTGCTCCAGTGGTCGGCCCAACGACGAAGGCGACGTGGTTTTTGGGTGGGTCGCGGGAGTTGCGTGCTTAAGCCCCTCTGTCGCCCCGGACGGAGTGGTGCGGAGGCGCGCCGACCGCGACCCAACCACAAAAAAGAAAAAAACAGCTGTATTAATCCTTCACCTACAATCCACATCAATGAGATCGATGACGATGACGACGACAATAATGTAGAAATGTATATAGTTGATAATAGTTTTTTTTGTAACTCGGTTTTTTGCTAAATATTAATAAATTAACATTAAAGTTACTATGCAAATATAATTTATTATTTTCCGTGTGGTGACGGAGTAAGAATACAAATCACCACTCCCTATCTTGCCCGTGGATGTCGTACAAGACGAGTAAGGGATATAATATGCACGTAAGGTCTGTGCAAGAGAGAGAAAAGTCGAAATGAAACCCTATACTAACATGTCTGACCAGCACGGTATAGTAGGTCAAATTCTCTCCCATTGTGGAGAAGGCCCGAGCCCAACAGTGGGACGTATGTGGGCTGCGATGATGATGATAATTTATTAGGTATAAAACTGAAACCTTTACTGTAAACATTTTTTTTTCTCTTGTCCCTCTCATTTTTCAGTAAATTATTGTTATAAATCGTTATAATCGAGATCAGCCTTTTTCTTGTTTTTAACTTTTTTATTTGAGCATTTAACAATGCAGTCCAACAGTTTTTATGAAGATTCATCGACTGGCCCTGGATGCCGAGATTTTACATTTTTTATGCCTTACGGCGCTCCACTAGAAATGAAACGAAAAGACCAAGCCGTTCAATCATAAAAGACTAACAATAAGATGTTTATGAGCTGAAAGAAGAAGAATTTGCATAAAGGTCTATCCAAGTAGTTCCCTCAGCGTGGCGATTAATCCGAGAGGCCGACCGCGCGAGGAAAGACTGACGTCTTCCCCGAGAGAGGGGACGTGGATCGAGGAGAGGGTACTCCTCAAGGGGTATTCCGTCGGGCCGACCACTGACGACAAGTCACCCTGCTCCGGTGGTCGGATTAACATCGAAGGCGACGTGTCACGGGTGGGTTACGGGTGTGCGTGCTTACGCCCCTCTGTCGCCCCGGACGGAACGGATTGAGGAGGTCACCACCCTAATCCACCCCCCAAAAAAAAAGCGTGGCGATTAATACGTAACTTCTGTTATTCTATCAAAGCAAATTTATCAATACTAACATTTTAATGCGACCAGAGGTAAGGCTCTGCTAATGCACATTAAATATGAATGATTAAAAGTACTACCAGAAAGGAAAAATAGCTTCAATTTATAACTCATGAAACGATCTTTGTGTTGGCTAAAAGATTTTCTTCCTATTGTAAGTAAAGATTTTCCCTTTTAACTATGGTATTAATTCATTAATTTTATTAGGTTCCAATCGCTTAAAGAAATAAATAAAGTGAATAACTCAAGTAGTTGAATAATGTTCCGAGTTTATTTTGATAATAAATTAGCAGAAATTCCTAATTGAAAATATGAATATTGCCTTCAACCCCAAAACATTTGCAAAATTATATGGATTTCTGTACTACTTAATTCCATATACGGAAGTAAATTGCACGGAAATCCATGCTGTTTAAACAGAATACCCATTTGGATCGATCAGTAGAGGAAAGTGTGAAAATATAAGACATGCAAAAATCTGTTCTTAGGCACTACGTCATTCATTTTAGTAACTAGAAAATCAATACACAGATTTAAAAAAAAACTTCTACTCAGTTAAGGAATAGATCCCAGTCTTATTCACAAATAATATTTACTTTATACTAGCTGACTCCACAGACGTTGTTCTGTTCAAATAACCGCCTAACCTAACCACCTACCGGGTCCAATTGTGAATCTAAACCATTGTCGAATCTCCTTGAATATGCACAAAAAATTTCATCTACATCGGTCCAGCCGTTTAGGCGGAGTTCAGTGACATACACACGTACACAAGAAATTTATATACATACTAGCTGACCCAACAGACGTTGTTCGGTTCAAATCTGTAAAAAATATAAAATTAAATTCTCCTTGAAATCGATCGCAGCGCCACCGGTTCCAATTATTAATCTAAACCGAGTGGTTTGGTTGTTCCGAATGGCTATCCCGATGGATATAAGAATTCATATCGGAATGGCCACAAAAATCATCAGAATTGGTCCAGCCGTTTAGAAGGAGACAGGAGTTCAATTACAAACACACGAACAGAAGATTTATATATATAAAGATAGAAAAGTTTATATAGTCCAAAAAAGGTTACATTAGAAAAGTATACATAAACGTTAAGTTTTCTTAAATTTTATAATTTCCTGAGCAATTTTTTATTTTTTTTTTGGTAAAGGCCTTTTATAAAAATTAGAAAACTTAAAAAAAAAGTTGGATGAAATCGGTAAAGTCCTTCTCAAGTTATGTTATTGTCCTGTCCGAACAGCGCCACCTACCGGGTCCAATTGTGAATCTAAACCATCCTTGAATCCCCTTGAACACACACAAAAAATTTCGTCAACATCAGTCCAGCCGTTTAGGAGGAGTTCAGTGACATACACACGTACGCTGGAAATTTATATATAAGATAAAGAACAACAGATATTGCTATGAAACTTGATATCGAAATTGAATAAAACGCATTGAATTTTATATCTTTTAATTTAATTAAGTATTTTATATCTTGAGGACTCTGTGGCTGCTTATAGATCTTCAATAATGTTGTAGCTTATTTTGAACGACACATAAATAAAAAGTGGACTAAAATCGTTCATCTTATGTTACTAACTTAAACCTAATCTATACCAATAAATAAAATTGGAGTGTCTGTTTGTAATGTCAAAATAATAGGCTTTTTTCATGCTCACACGGTTATTTGCACGACACCTATGCCTAAAATAGCAATTAAAAAATTTTTGTCTGTCTGTCTGTCTGTCTGTTTGTTCCGGGTAATCTTCAAAATGGCTGGACCGATTTCAAAAATTCTTTCACCAATGGAAAGCTATAATATCAGGGCGTAAACTAGGCTATATTTTATCCCGGTATTCCCACGGGAACGGGAACTACGCGGGTAAAACGACTATAACCTATAACCGACGCGAAGCGAGGGCGGATTGCTAGTCAAACATATATATATAGAAAAAAACACATTCTTACAAAAAAGGATTTATTATTATAAGTGAAATAAAAAAAAAATTAAACCTATATATACATGTTACTAAAAATATTAATATAGCCCTTACAAACACACAACATCTGCCGTTAAAGTACACACTTTCTTCTTCACAAAATAAATTTCCTAAATAATGAATAAGAGTAAGTAAATAATCTAGGGAATGGATTTATTTAAGCAAAGCTTTTATGTAATAAAGTTATTGTATAGCCCTAAGCGCAAAGTTAGGCGTGAAAATTTTATTTAGCTTTATCCAGCAATTTTATCAAAAGTAACTGTTTCTTTGTTTATTCACCACTAGCAACCCGCCCTCGCTTCGCTTCGGTTTTAGCCGTTTTACCCGCGTGGTTCCCGTTCCCGTGGGAATATCGGGATAAAATATAGCCTAGTTTACGCCCTGATATTATAGCTTTCCATTGGTGAAAGAATTTTTGAAATCGGTCCAGCCGTTTTGAAGATTACCCGGAACAAACAGACAGACAGACAGACTGACAAAATTTTTTTAATCTGTATTTTAGGCATAGGTGTCGTGCAAATAACCGCGTGAGCATGAAAAAAGCCTATTATTTTAACATTACAAACAGACACTCCAATTTTATTTATTGGTATAGATTAAGAATGTAAGAATAAAGAGCAAACAATATAACCTCGAAATACTAATAAAATATACTAAATACTTTCACCACACAAGGTTGTTCGCAAATTTAATGTTATCTTTATATATTTATTCGACAGTTAATCTCAACAAAAAAATGGTGATTATTGAATAAAAATATTATGTCCATCATCATCATCAACACAGCTCATATACGTCTCACTGTTGAGCTCGAGCCTCCTCCACAAGGGAAGGGAAATTGACCTACTATACCACATTGGTCAGACAGGTTGGTATAGGGTTTTATTTCGAGAATTCTGTCTCTTATATAGATGCTATCTGCAACAATCCCTTAGTTGTCTTTTACAACACCTACGAGCAAGAAAGGGGGTGGTGAATTATATTCTAACTCTGTCACCACACGGAATCTAATTCCATGCGCATATTAATTCATCTTGTCTCTTAGAGAGATCAGAGATAGCTCTGGTTCCATTACTGCTATGACTATTTCGAAAACACAGTACAGCACAAATGTACAGGATATCCAGCATAACTCAAATAACCTTTTTTTCGTTTCTATCCCTATGTCCTGTATTACTGGCATATTTCACCATACCAAGATCAAAGACTCTGTACCAACGGTCTGCCTAATAAACAGTGAAAGGTAATACGGAGGACAGTGTGTGCCGCCCTTATGTCATCCCAGTCAGGCCGACCACAGAGGTCAAGGAACTCTGCACCGGTGGTCGGCCCAACGACGAAGGCGACTTGCTATCGGGTGGGTTGCGGAGCCTCGCGCCGCCTCTCTATCGCCCCGGACGGAGCTGGGCGGCGGCTGCGCTGACCGTAGGCAAGCCAAAAAAAATAATGTCATCCCAGACGATTAGAGTGGCGTATAACTGAACCATAACCTGTGAAATAAGTCATATATCACCATGTTCTGTTAAGTAATAAAATACGATAAGAAAATCGTGGCAAAGGAGTAACAATGTTTGTATAAACGCTGATTCACAAGTTTTAAAAAGAAAAGATTGTTAAGTGAATAGACGCTATGCCAATATAATGGCGTGCAGTGATCCTCGTACATTTCTTTAGAGAAAAACCAAGGGTGTGACATGGCTGACCTTACCAACCTGCGCATCAAGCTTCTGAATGAATTATAAAGGGTCATGATCACCATTTCTTTCAGGAACTGTAGAATAATTATATTACATTCGTTACTGCACGGGTGACGTAATAGTTAAGATACTGACTTAACATATCTATTGTCGCAGGTTCGATTTTACGTACAATACTCTATGCTCTTTTTTTTTCCAGGGACCGCGCGCTCACCGCCCGGCTCCGTCCGGGGCGACAGAGTGGCGCCGCGCGGCCCCTTGACCTACCCGTGGCACGTCGCCTTCGTCGTTGAGCCGACCACCGGTGCCGAGTGCCTCGTCTTCGGTGGTCAGCGCGATGGAATACCCCGTTCGCAGCGGTCGCGGGATACCTTCTACCCACAACGTCCACCCTCGGGGACGTCAGTCGCCATCGCGCGGTCGGCCTCTCAACGGACTAAATCTCCGGTCCAGTCACTCGCGACCTTAGTTAGACAATACTGCCGTCCACAAATTATTGTTCTACTTTTGGTTGTAAATTGTATCCGTTAAAACACATGTTTGTAAAGTCTCCCACCTCCCACAAAAAAAACATTAAAAATAAAATTAACCTAACTGCCACTTCCTTCAATAGTGCTTATTCAAGTTCCTTAATAAAGTACTTTTAAAAGTTACACTTTCTTTGTTCTAGTTATAGTTATTCTTACGTTATACACCCACTATCTTTAAGAAGGATAGTCTATCCATAGATTGATAATGTGCGTGATAGCGCGATTAGCCTCTGTGAATCCCGCTCTCCGCCTACTACGCATAACTACCACTAGCGCCGTGCGTAATTGCGTTTTTTTTTTTTTTTTTGCCAACGGTGGCAAACGAGCAAGCAACACACCTGATGGTAAGTGAAACTGCTGCACATGGACCTTTGCAATACCAGGGGCACAGCTAGGCCGCTGCCTACCGTGAAGGAAATACTCTTCTTAAACCTCGTTTAAAGAAGGACATGTCATAGCGCTCGGGAAACACAGCAGCAGGTAGTTCATTCCAGAGCTTGCACGTACGTGGGAGAAATGATCGCTGGAAACGTACAGTTGAAGACCATAACGTTTCTAGGTGAAATGGATGAACCCTGCTACGATGTCGAGTGGTACGTTGGTAGAATGGTGACGGTGGTACCAAGTCAAACAGTTGCTCGGAGCACTCCCCGTGAAAGAGTCGGTAGAGTACACAGAGTGACCCAAAGTCTCTCCGCTGCTCCAGCGACTCCAATCTGTCCGTAAGATTGGGATCCCCGACGATTCGAACAGCCCGTCTTTGCAGGGAGTCAAGTGGGTCTAGCTGATATTTGGGCGCACCTGCCCAGAGATGTGAGCAGTACTCCACATGAGGACGAACTTGTGCTTTGTATAGCACAAGACGCTGTCTCGGTATGAAGTACCGCCTGGTTCAGGACACCCAACTTTTTGCTTGCCAATTTGGCTTTGTCCTCCAAATGACTCCCAAACTGGACTTTGCTCGATATTTTGACGCCGAGAATCCCAATACTCTCAGAAATTGGGAGAGTTACTCCTTGGAACTGTGGCGCCATGACAAACGGGCCCTTCTTTGCAGTGAACGCGCAAACTTGTGTCTTTGTGGGGTTGAACTGGACTAGGTTCCGTTCACCCCATTCCGAGGCCCGCCCCAGAGAGCGCTCGACTTCAGACACAAGTTGAACCCTTCTTTCCTGAGTACTCCGAGGGATATTCCGAGGGATATTCCGTTGCTCAGTGTACCGCTCATCACCCGTGCTGTCATCCGCATAGCAACGCATACTCTCGATAGAGAGCATGTCATTGATATGCAGGATAAACAACGTCGGGGAAAGCACCGAGCCTTGTGGTACACCAGCATTAATGGTCATGGTATCGGAGCAGGAGCCATCTACGACGACTTTTATAGTCCGACCATCCAAAAAGCTGGTGATCCAATTACAGAGTCCCTCGGGGATTCCGTATCATGGTAGCTTCGATAGAAGTGCCTTGTGCCAGACCCTATCGAATGCCTTTGCGATATCTAGGCTGAACGCCAGCGCCTCACCCTTGCCCTCCAAGGCCTCTGCCCAACGGTGTGTGAGGTACACAAGAAGATCACCAGCCGACCGACCATGACGAAAGCTGTATTGGCGATCACTGATAAGCTGGCGATCCTCAAGGTACTGCAGAAGCTGGCGGTTTATAACCTTCTCCATTATCTTGGAGAGCAAGGATGTTATCGCAATTGGCCTGTAATTCGATGGGTCAGACCGGTGTCCCTTTTTAGGGATCGGGTGGACATGGGCTACCTTCCACGAAGACGGAACCCTATTAGTAGCGTAGGAAAGTCGGTATAGGCGCGTGAGGATGGGAGTCAATTCAGGGGCGCACGTCTTTAGTACCACTGCAGGGATGCCATCCGGTCCACTGGACTTATGGACGTCTAAAAGCCGCAGCTCCCGCCTAACCGCTCGCTGCGTGATGCGGATTTCGGGCAGTGAGCTTTCACACCGTGGGATAGTAGGTGGTGTGGCAGCTCCGGCATCCAAAGTCGAGTTACAGGCAAAGAATTGACCTAGAAGATCGGCCTTCTCCTTTGCGCTGTGGGCCAGACTACTATCGTGTTTCTGCAGTGGTGGGAGATTGGGCTGGCAGAAGTTGCCTTGGGCAGCCTTGGCGAGCGACCAGAATGCACGACTCCCAGCGGGATAGCTTTGCAATCGCTCGCCAATTCTGGCAACATGTTCCGCCTTGGCTCTGGCAATAGCCTTCTTACTAGATCTAGAAGCGGCGTTACATTTCCGCTTCACCTCTTTGGCGTTCAGGTCCTGGCATTTTTTGGCTCTATTCCAGGCCCGATATGCGGACTGTTTCTGGCATGCAGCCGTCCTGCAGGTTTTGTTAAACCAGGGTCGGCTGCGGCCACCGACGGGTATTTTGGTGTTGGGGATGAATAATTCCATCCCCGTAATAACCGTTTCGGTAACGCAGTCCGCACAGATGCCAGGGTCCCCAGAGGCGAAGCAAAGCCACTTCCATGGGTAGGATGCGTAAAACTCGCGGAGTCCATCCCAATCTGCTGACTTATATTGCCAGACTCTGCGAGTCCCAGTCGCCTTAGAACGACTAGGCCTTACAACAGGGGCACTGCTACGAACCAAGCAGTGGTTAGAGGATCCAAGAGGGGCTTCAACCACTACCTGATATCCGTGCTGGTGTGTAGTCAGCAGAAGATCCAGTAAAGAAGACTCATGGCTCTCAATATCTGGGTGGGCTGTGTCACCAGTTGTGAGAGACCATAGGCCGAGACCATATTAAAGAGATGTCGACCCTGGAGGTCAGTGGTTCGGGACCCCAGCCACTCTTTATTATGAGCGTTGAAGTCTCCAAGAACCACCACCTCCGCTGATGGACACTGCTCCAATATTTCGTCAATCCCCCATTGGACGTTCTCAAATAATTGAATTGACCCCGGATCACTGCCATGGGACCTGTAGAGGCATGCGTAGATGCGGAGATGGTAAGGCCTCCATAGTCTACGCGTAGCCACAGGATTGACAAGTCACCATGTTCGAGGGCCCGAAGGCGGCGACAGCAGATATCACCCCGGATGAATACGCACACGAGTTTTGTGAGGAGCTGACACGATGCACGGAAGGGCCCCGATGACACCAAAGGCCTCACCAAAACCCGCCGCACACAAACACACCCAGAAAGTTGGGATCCCGGCTCTCTCGCTCACCGAACGAAGTGCAGCAGCTTATTGCTACTACTCAAACGTCGATCTTCTGCGAGAGTGTGGTACTGCCCCGGACGGACCGCCCCGCGACTGCAGATAAAAGACTGTCTACAGTGCGGTCCTACCACCAATAAAACGTGACGTGAAAGGTTACACTTCCGAGTACCACCCCATTATCAAAGACTTGCTTCACTTTGGAACGTTGCATCAAATTGAAAAGCTGTAATAAAGCTTGTAAGAGTGTAAGACTGTCCCTGGTCCATCCAAACCCGACAGGACGGAAGGTTATGACCGCGTCCCGATTGTTGTGACTACCGACCGTTGCTTTGAAGGTGACTGACTAAAACAGATTCGCATCGATCATTGCTCGCAAATTCTCCTATAGAATCCGTGGATGTCATCAATGACTACTTTGCTAACATCGGTAGAAATCTAGCTGATAAAATTTTGCCTTCACGAACCCACGGACGATGCGAAACAAAAGCTGCGCTTAACTCATTGGTACTTTTACCAACAGATGTTGACGAAGTGAGCAGAGTGGTGGGGTCATTACGCAACGGCTGTGCAGTGGGTTGGGACAACATACCAGTCGATATTATCAAAAACAATGGTAGTATTATAGTACCCCCACTAACGCATGTCTGCAATTTATCACTCGCTACTGGTAAATTTCCTCAAACTTTTAAAAAATCTCTAATACATCCTATCTATAAGGCAGGGGATAGGGACCAGATCACGAACCCATAGCAATCTTGCCCTCGCTTTCCAAAGTTCTCGAACGAATTATGAACACACATCTTGTGGACTACCTCGACAAACACCATAAAATAGCCCCTAATCAATATGGCTTCCGCAAAGGTAGGTCTACTGCGGATGCTGTTCACGATCTTACTGACCATATAGTCAAAAAATTGGACGGGGGTAAGAAGGTATTGGGTATCTTTCTGGACCTTGCCAAGGCTTTCGATACGATCTCTGTCTCCACCCTTATAGATGGACTGGAGCGTATTGGCATAAGAGGTGTCCAATTGAATCTTTTTGTAGATTTTCTCACTGGCCGTACACAGAGTGTTAAGATAGGTGAGCATGTTAGCACAGATCTACCGGCCACCCACGGAGTCCCTCAAGGTAGTGCGATCTCTCCAACTTTATTCCTCATCTATATTAATGATCTGTGTGCGACCAACTTGGTCAATGGTAGAATTTTTACCTTTGCGGATGACACCGCCATTCTGTTTCATTCAGACACGTGGGAGAGCGTAACCGGTTACGCCCAGCAAGGCTTAAACACTGTGATTGACTGGCTTAGTGACAATTACCTGACACTGAACACTCACAAAACCAAATACATACCATTCACAATACGCAATACAAAACTTCAAACACCACTTCCATCACCTTTAATAGCACACACTTGCGATGACACAAGCGCATGTTCATGCGCCAATCTAGAGAAGACTACTTCTATTAAATACTTAGGGGTAATCCTCGACGGTTGCTTGAGTTTCCGCCAACACATTGACACACTAACATCCAGATTACGCAAACTTATCTTCGTTTTCAAAAATATCAGGCATGTGGCAGATAACAATCTGACGAAAACAGTATATTTCTCTCTATGTCAGTCAATTATTACTTATTGTATTACCAGCTGGGGTGGCGCGTGTAAATCATTTATGACCCAAATTGAAAGAGCTCAGCGAGCGATCTTAAAAGTGTCACATTTTCTACCTTTCCGATATCCTACCAAATCTTTGTACAAAAAATGCGAAGTTCTAACCGTTCGTCAACTATTTATTTTAAACACTACTCTCAAACAACACTCCCTTCTCTCATACAATTCACTACCGTTGAGCAAGAGGCGTTGCGAACCAGTAAGTCGTACCTCACAAACTCTCTCAACGTACTTTGCCAATCGTTTCTTTTGTTTTCTTGGAAGATATCTCTATAACTATATTAATAAACACATCAGCATATACTCGCTAACCAAAAAATCCTGCAAAACTAAAGTTACACTATGGCTCTCATCCTTGGACTACGATAAAACTGAAAGCCTACTAATCGTGCCAGCCTAGTGTATCATTCAGAGATGCACAGACATTTTACACACGATACACACATACACGCGCTTATATGGCAAAAGAATCACATAAATCTCCTCACACACATACACAAACACACTAACACATGCACACACACGCAGTCACTCATACACATCAATACTCACACACACACACTCTACTAACCTCGACGCTACCATAAAAAAAAAAAATAATAAAATACAATCTGTAGTTGTACCTGCGATTGTAACATTCTCATGCTAAATCTTATAAGTGATCTAATATTATCCACTAAGGGAGTGCCTGGTGGCCCGAAATACAGGTACTTTTCCTACTTTGGGCACCGGTCCCACAATAAACCTAGCAGATATGTAATTGTACAACCTAAATATTATAAACTATTATTGTGGTGAGAAATAAATGAAATTATTATTATTATTATTATTGCGTTTCTCTAATCGGTCCCTGCAGACTTCGCAGTTGTGGCGGCCTGGAGTCAGTTCTGTCCTCGCGATGGCGCATAGCTATTTCTCGAAATGTCCCTGCTCTAATAACAACCAGGCGAAAGAAACCCATAATAATATATTCTTTAGACACGGCTATCGCATATAAGTATTATTTGTTATACAAATTGCGTGACTTTAATCTATACTTTATCTCTTATATATAAACTAGCAATCCGCCCTCGCTTCGCTTCGGATTCAGTCGCCTTACGCGCGTAGTTCCCGTTCCCGTGGGAATACCGGGATAAAATATAGCTTATGTTACTCCCTGATATTATAGCTTTCCAATGGTGAAAGAATTTTTAAAATCGGTCTAGTACTTTTTGAGTTTATTCGTTACATACAAAAATACAAATCTTTCCTCTTTATAATATTAGTGTAGATTTCTTGTGTACGTGTGTATGTCACTGAATTTCTTCTAAACGGCTGGACCGATGTTGATGAAATTTTTTGTGTGTATTCAAGGGGATTCTAGAATGGTTTAGATTCACAATTGGACCCGGTAGCGCTGCTGTCGATTTCCAGGAGAATTCCTTCTTTTATTTTATTTGAGCAGAACAACGTCTGCTGGGTCAGCTAGTACTAATATATAAAGCGGAAGAGTTTGTTGGTTTGATCGCGCTAATTTCATGAACTAATAGTCCGATTTGAAAAATCTTTCAGTGCTAGATAACCCATTTATTGAGAAATTCTATAGGCTATACATCATCACGCTAAAACCAATAGGAGCAGAGCAACAATGACAAATGTTTCGGAATCGGATTTTTTCCTTTCCAGAGCTTCTGCTGCGTGCACTACATAAATGGTTAGGTTTCGCAAAAATCATGTGTTACAGAATTGTATTATTTAAAAATATTTTCACTTTCTACGTAAACAAAGTCGCGGATTAAAGTTAGCATTAGCCCAAAGTAACTGTTCCAAGCGGACGATGTCGCGGGCATAAACTAGTTTAAAGGAATGATCAAGATTAAAGTATTATCTTTGAAGTTACATAAACAAATTTCATCTCACTTAAACATCAGCAAGTGTCTTAAATATTGATTACAAATTTTGAGCGAGAAAGATAATCAGGAAAAGAGCAAGTTAATAAAAAACCTGCAAAAAATATCTCTTGTGCTTGTGACTTCGTTTACGTATCATATTAAAAAAGTTTTCTCCTCGCAATACTTGTCACTTTTATATATACCATATGTCTTCGTATAAGTATATATTTGTAAAACTTTTACAATGATCAATCAATTGATGTATATAACTCGGATCGGGTGCTGCTTGTGAGATCTGTGGGCCTGACTCTTGAAATCAATTCTAATTTCGAATCCGATTCGATTTCAATCTCACCAAACATATATTTGGTACTCTTGAACAAAATCGAGAATGAATTTTTCGCGTTCGTCGTTATTTTCACAAAATGTGCCATGTTTTCTTACTTTAAATTAATAACGTAATCGAATTCGATCACCACAAAGACGCTTTCATGAAATTGTGCAACATTAACGATTTTAAACTACGTCAAAATCACGTCGGGAGTAGCAAATATTAAACTTAATCGACGAGAGTCGAATTCATTTAGTTTAGAAACGTTCCACCTAATTTGATTCCAATCGGGCGCTAGTTTCGCTTTCAAGAGTACCAAATTTGCTCAAATTCGAGCTGCGATTTAATTTAGGATTGGAATTGAGATTCAAGAGTAGGCACACTGGTCCAACCATATTTTCCTTTCTTTTTTATTTGAACTAAATAAAAAAAGTATATATCTTATCTCGAAGGGCATCACACTGGAGCTAATACTATGTGTTGTATACGTATAATTTCATTCAAAAGATGAAAAAAGAAAAAAAAGAATGACAGCCCGCCGAGCTTCTTACCGGACCTTCTCAGCTTGTGGCCGCGTTCCGATCCGGTGGTAGATTATTGTATTGTGTTCAAAACGATGTATAAACTTGACAATATGTTAGTGTCCTTAAGGGGCCTATGCAGAATAAATGATTTGATTTGACTGTGAACTAGTGAGATATTCATATGTAGATCAATTTATTCTTTGGGAAATAAAGAAAAACATCCTCATCATCATTTCAGCTCATATACGTCCCACTGTTGAGCTAGAGCCTCTTCCACAATAGAAGGGAAATTGACCTACTATACCATGCTGGTCGGACGTGTTGGTATGGGGTTTTGTTTCGAGTTTTCCTTCTCTTGCATATTTGTCATAAGTTGAATCCTAATGATTTCTGATGTTTACGCGATACCATATTACACATTGTAAATAAAACTACTTTATGGATTTTTTCTCGTTTGTATTTGATTTATGATGGCCCGCCCGTGACCGTGAATGCTGTAAAGTGTTTGAAGCATCAGGCAATCATAAATCATAATCATAAAATCGCGATAAAATCCGTAAAGTAGTTTTATTTACAACACATTGAACCCCTTAGTCGTCCTTTACGCACACACGGGCAAGATAGCGGGGTGGTGAATTGTATTCTTTTTTTACGACCATATCGCATTGTAAGATATTACATTTTTCTTACTAAACTAATACTAATTAAATACTAATACATATATACTAATGAAATAGATACTAATACTAATCTAATATTAATACTGTGATTACCTACTAATACTAATTTAGCTAACCTGTAAAACAAAATAGCATGTTCAGCGGTAGGATAGGTACTGAACCCGGTGTCAAATTTATAATTCTGTCCAAAAAACGATCTTCTACAATATTCGTTACGCACACATTCCATCAAAATATGCTGCACATCTTTTACCTTTCCACATTCCACACAATTAGGTGATGGGGTTTTTTTCATTAAGAATCTAAACTTATTTGATGGAATGTGTGCTGAACGTATACGAAGGGCTATTACAGTCATTTGTCGATTCAATCTATTGTTCGCAAACCAAGGATGTTTGAATTGTATTCCTACTCAATCACTACACGGAAGAAGTAAAACATATTCACATTATATTAAGAGATTTACAGAAGGTAAAGGACTAAGCAGGTACATGGCTATAGAAACGTTTGGAGTAATTAATGTGAAATTAATACATTAAAAATATAGAGTCTAGTTTTATCCTTTAAATAAAGTAAGTGAGAAATTAATATACACTGCTATCTCACTTTATACGTCCCACTGCTATGCTCGAGCCACCTCTACAATAAGAGCGAAATTAAGTAATGTTTTTTTTTTGAGTTTTTCTTCTAAAGCACAGATGTTAGATGCATATTAAATACCTCATCTTTTACTATACCCACCAGTAAGATAGTGTGGTGAATTGAATTTTTCCTCACACGGAAAATAAATATATACTTTACAATAAACACTTATGAGATAAATACTAAACCATATAACTATAACACAATAATAAAATCGAGAAATCATATGATACAATCTCCTCGTGATTCATGCTGCCATAAAAATAAAACAAAGATATTATCTGCATATATTATGCGTTAGTCATCTTTTAAGCCCACATAATAATACAATAGGACGTATATGGTCTTAGACGAAGAAATCATGAACATACAAAAGACACGGTAGTTTGAGGATAATGACTCCTTATGGCATAGCATGATAGAGCATTATTGCCATCGCGCCATTAGACATCATAATTGGAGGATAAAATGGTTGTCAAGATTTGTTATGCATGCAATAGAAGTTGAAGTCTCGGTCTTCCAGATTTCTTTGTAATGATTTTGCACCCACAAAGCACGAGATAATTTGCTAATTGTCTTGTTGACATAACTTTAATAAGTCAAAGTACGTAAAGGGCCGATGTCGCCGGGCAGACAAACAAAACCAAGGAATCGGTCCTGATGACTTGCTCAATTGACGGTG
Organism: Lymantria dispar; assembly: GCA_032191425.1. NCBI lineage: Eukaryota > Metazoa > Arthropoda > Insecta > Lepidoptera > Erebidae > Lymantria > Lymantria dispar. Next base: position 23,437,732 of record CM063444.1, on the reverse strand, counting down.
AGGAGTAATAAGATAGGGTTGTGGCTTCCGTCGCCCCAGACGGCTCGAGCGAAATGTATCCAAACTATAGACTGTTAAAATAAAAATGCGATGGAACTCGTTACCTCCGCGTGCAAATCTATTGATCTTCTTACTAAACTAATAATATTTGATTGGAAGAAAATGTTGTATATATTACAATTAATCCAAATATTTAAATACATATTTGTCTGCAGATGACAAGAAATCTTCGCTGCTATTAAATTAACATTATCATACAAATTAGTTCATTAGCCTGGAGGGACCCGACGCTACCCTACTGAAATGTAAATTATATTAACGTTAATATGTTTCAACCTTGGTGGTAGCAAATAACAGTAAGCCTGAGCTCATAATATCAAAAGCGCTCGTGGATTGTCGATAACATTACTAAAATACGTTACCTATTACGTACTTGAAGCAATTAGTGTACATTATACAAATTCACTACCACAACGATTTTAGGTATTAACAAAATTATAATTGGATCTATATTGCTTCTATATTAGGGAGCAATAAAAATATATTATAATATATATTATTATTGTCCATGTATTGAAACTTTAAAAATATTGTACCTGTTACTTTCTTGTGGGAGTAGTAAGTACTTTAATCTATAACCTGAGACGCTTTCAAATACTTTTAAAGTCGATTATAAATTTTATCATTAAACAAGCACTCACATGTTTTCATAGAAAGGCAAGATAGTACTCAATTTAACTATTTCCATAGATATAGAAGAGTTCTAACTATAATCTACCTTCTTATACTCACCTACATTTTCTAAGCTTTACGAATTTGCAAAGAGTACATACATTTTGTTACTAACTTTTCCAATATGATTATACTCTACTATTAAAATTAAGATTTAGAGCACAATTTGAATTTTCAATTCCTTATAGCGGCACCCCGTGAACGTTAAAGTATCAGTAACAGGCTTAGCACCTTCACCCTCTTCTCTCTCTTGGCTCTTCTTGCTTTTAGGTAATACACCAAAAAGAACATTATCGATTATCAATAGATTACTATTGTCGATTTTTTATTTTATATTTGCCTAATAACACTTTTATGAAATAAATTATTCTTCATTTGATACTAAAATAATGATCATAATTAAGTTAGCTGGCCAAATTAGATGATTATTAACCGTTAAAAATATATACTACTATTTCAAAGGTTTTGGTAATAGTTTTAAAACTGGTCTCTTGCCTGACGTCAGCTCTCCTTGAATAATGTAATTGTTGACTAGATAGCATCAGATGTGGCTGGCCCAGATCGATGTAAAACTCCTAGTCGTCTTTTACGACACCCACGAGCAATATAAGGGTTGGTAGTATTCGTAGCTACTACACAATACATTAATATTTAATGTTAAAACTAATTAAAATAAGTGTAATGAGTGCCATATTTTTTTTTATTGCCAACGGTGGCAAACGAGCAAACAGTACACCTGATGGTAAGTGTTGCTGCCGCTCATGAACCCTTACAAGGCCGCTGCCCACCGCGAAGAAAGTGAAGGGAGTACGAATGCGTGCATCGAGGCTCGGTGACACCAAGGGCACCATCAAAACCCTCCACATGCAAACACCCTCAGAAAGTTGGGCTCCCGGTAACAATTTCAACAATTTCACTTTAAATGACGACGACGATAGGGTTGCTTCTTTTTATTCGAGGATCTGATCGATTATTTGCTAATATCACTTAAATACTCCTAAAATACGACGCTAATCAAAAATTGACAAACTCACGTTCTTTGTATACTACTGAGATAAGTCATCGCGTCTATTCGTTTAAAGCACGTTATTTTGCATTAAATGCGAACCCTGCAAAGGAAGCTCATAATATCCATTGGGATTAATGTCAGTATCAGTGAGGCAGGGTCATTAAGGTAAATTTTGTAGAAACATCGGACAGTTAGCAAACATATTATATTGAAAAAGATCAAAGTCGCTTTAAAGGATATTAAAAAGCTATTTTAATATAAACTGACAGTATAGATTAGAGATGTGCAGACTATGACTATGGTCGACTAGCCGATTAGTCGCTTGCAAAGAGGCTGACTAATCGGCCTATTAGTCGGCCCAGCCGATCACGATTTCGGGGATGTTCGGCAATTGCCGTGATGATTCGTGTACCTACAGCTGATTCGTGCACACGGGACACTACATCCACGGACGTCAAGGATTCGGTATTAAAAGTTAGCCCAATGACAATAGAGAGGGATACAATGGGTTATGGGTACGTAATATTATTGTTCTTCATTAAAGTGATAGAGCTTAATCAAAATTTAATCATGTCAAACGAAAGTTTTGGTGATGGATTTTTTTGGCCATTGGACAATGGTGAAAGTGAAATGTAACTGATGTCATATAATAATTTCTCATAGGGATCAGGAAAAAACAGTAAATACTACAACTACGAGGAACCGTATTAAATGTAATTCCTCCTATATACATTTTATGGATAAAAAATCCGGATAGTCGGCGCTCTTTGCCGACTATCACATCTCTGGTACCTACACGTCATAGCACATCTCTAGCATAGATATAATAAAACCTTCTATTTATGTTCATAATTGATTATTTTTAATTGAAATCTTTTTTTTATTGAATACGTCTTTAAGCAGTCATAGTCATATACGGCTAATAATAGCTCTAGATAACTATGACTACTTAATGACTTGTTAAGCTTGTTTAGGTTTACGTGTTTAGAGTTACAGCTATTAATATCTTTGTATGACTATGACTATTTAATGACGTCTAAAGCGTGTTGAAAGCTGTTAATAGCTCTATATTACTATGACTGATTAATGACGAGTTTAGCGTGATTAGCTTTACGTGTTTAGAGCTAAATACTTAAATTAATAGCTCTGTATGATTATAACTGCTTCGTGATGTGTTCAACAAAATTAAGGATATTTAAACATTATATAGCTAAGAGCCTAAGCATAATTATATAAAAACTATTTTGATGTGCGACTGTGTACAGTAGATTCAAAATACAAAAATGAAAATGCTGAGGTGGATATGCTCCTGCATTACACAAGTATTTGTGATAGTACACAAACATTATTTCGGAATTAAATAGTCACTCTAGATCATTTGTTAAGAGACATTTAATATTATAGATTTGAAGGCAAAAAGACAATTACATCCTATTGGCAATAAACTACGGCGAGAGTGCGTATCTCGCCTACTAATATCAGACTCGACACTCGTTGGTCATATGCGTAACTAGAATACCCAGTAAAACCACAGCGACTACTTTAACGAGGTGCTGGTGAGATGATCAGATGAAATTAAATCGCCGACATCCCAATACATGACCGTCTGGCCATATAGTTCGCATTATATAGCCTCGCATTCCCGTCCCGCGGCCTCCTCCAATGAGATGAACTCTTTACAGACAAAGACCATCAACAATTAACATCTTTCGCTGTCGATCACCTTGTAAATTACGGTCAGAACAGAAAAGTCAATTCCTGTTACCCCCTACAGGAACACCCCTGTCGGCTTTGAAGCCCCCAGACGTACATACCTTCAGAGAGTAACGAGCATTATCAATAGATTGCCTGAAAAGGGGAATAGTCCGTCACCCACAGAGAGGCTAACCGCCCAAGGATGGCCGACTAGGAACTCGATACCGGTGGTCAGCCCAATGGTGAAGGGAAAGGAATACGGTAGGTTATGGGGCCGCGCGCTGCCCTTTCGTCACCCCGGACGAATTGGACGGCGTGTGCGCTGACCATAACCCACCCAAAAAAAAAGGGTGTAACGAGCATCATCAACAGATACGCCACCGCCTGAAACGACAAAGGTAGGTCGCCTGACGAAACATCCTCATTCTGCTCTTATCTCAAATACTTGAAGCCGGCTCCTATCGTACATATTGCAAAAATTTTATAATAATAGTTCTATGACCGGCCGCAAGCCTGACATCAACCTTCCGTGGGAATGTAATTGTTGACCAAACTGCATCAGATGGAGTTGGCGCAAACTGAAGGTCGACTACACTCACGGGCAATGTTTGATTTGGTAGTAGTCGTAGCCACCACCAGACAGTTGAAAACATAATGACCTGAAAAGACAATGACCTCATTATATTATTATATTACGGATAACTCAGAATGTACCAGATGTAATTTATTTTCAACATTTTTGTATTCAATAACAAGATTATTTGACCGTGAAAATTAATGTGCAAATCGCGTTTATTTTATTTAGATTTTTACTACTTCCTTCAGAGCTACATACAAACTGAAATATAATTTATTTTGGATAGAGTTTAAAATTCAGTATTGATCACATTGGACTATGGCACCACAACGCCAGACTATCTGCTAGCGAAGTGAATGGCTTGCCAGCGCAGAATTCTTTCCTTCCCACTGATCTAGGTCTTATCATGATTGCGGCTGCAAGTCTGTACACGATTGCAATAGACGATTGACGAGTGATGGCCATTATTACAGGGATGTTCGCCAGGATCACAAACTAAGTCGCAGTTAACGTCTTCGGCTAAGCTGTTATCTCGCAGAAGGAGGCGTCAGAGGAGGTCATAGAGGATAGCATCCACGCTGACTTTGTCCATCACTGCCGCATGAGGCTGCCTATGCGCGAGTACCTACGCCTGATGAAGTGTTAACCGAGACCGTCGATGATAGAACTCATTCTAGTCCGGCACACACAGTAGGTCCAACCAAGTGGAAACGATGTCGCGCTGGTCGACATTCTAGTATCTTCGCGCCTTGTTGAAGATGCCGGAACGTCGATGAGGGACGAGTGCCTGTGATAAGCTACCGGGGGTGAGAACAAGGTTAAATTTACAGCTAGGCCTGCCTAATAAAACACGGCGAGTTATATGGAACCTACACCGCCGTCTCCTTGTAATAGTGGGTAGGGTAAGTCCGTGCCAAAATCGACCCTAAAACATCCATCATTAAAGCTGGCATATGCAAAGAATAAATGTCGCTAAATATATGAAACAAAAAGATCTTCTATTCTAATATATAGCTTAGGACGTTCATTATGGCCCAAAAAGCCCTTTATTTGCAAAACAAATTACAGTAACAGAGGAAATGAGGCTAAATCAGAACGACGTGGTTGTGTCTTTTAATCCAATTTCGTAAATTAGTAGGAAACCGAGTTAAATTAAATTTATTCTCTTTACTCTAGTCACGTAAAACTTCCAAATTGATTTCATAACAAAATATTATTTGTATACATAGTGATAGTTTGCTTATAAGTTTAAGGAAAATGCCATGAAAAGTTTGACAGTCTTGTGTGTTAAAGTAAGAAGAATCGTTAGCTCAGGGAAGCGCGAAAAAACTGCTGCTGCTCCATATGCCTTAATAAAACAACTTGCAAACTATTCGAAGAGCAATATTTTCATGTAGTATTTTCTGTTTATTAAACTTAAAGGCTGGGGAATATTCCGTACTTCATCACGATACTATCATTTATCGTTATTCTATATTTTTGTGGGAATTTATTGACAAATGAGTACTTTAGACGCTGGGCGCTGGGTTTTATAACATACATTTGTAATTGTACAATAGTTTTCTTTGTGGTGACGTAATAAATATACAGTTTACTACCCCCTAATCTTAGCCGCGGGTGTCGTAAAAGACTAAGGGTATAATATGCAAGTGTATGAAGAAGAAGGATTCAAAATAAAACCCTAAACCAAACCGTCTGACCAGCGTGGTATCCATCCATCAGCTTATAGACGCCCACTATTGGGCATAAGTGTCCCCACGAGCATTCCACTCGGAATGGTCCTGTGCCACTTGCATCCAACCGTCCCGGCTTTCAATAGGGGGTCTATAATCCCACCTAATAGGAGGTCGTCCTACGCTGCGTCGTCTGATTCGTGGTCGCCACTCGAGAACTTTTCTTGCCCAACGGATGCCCATTGCCATTTCACCGTGCTAATTCAGCGGGCTATGTCAGTTACACCTGTTTTATTTCCGTATTCTGGATTTTATCACGTAGAGAAATACCGAGCATAGCCCTCTGCATGGCACGTTGGGCGACTGTAAGCCTTTTTATGAGGCCTATATTTAGAGCCGACATTTTGGTGCCGTATGTCATTGCTGGTAACATACACTAATTATAAACTTTGTGTGGTATTAAAGTAATGTTGTGAGAAAAGTTTTGGGTATGAATGTTAAAGGCTTTAGGGGTAAAGGAAGACGGTGAAAAAGATGGATGGACTGCGTGAGGCATGACATGGATAGCTTGGGAGTGACAGTCTGATAGGACCGTATGGAAGAAGATGACATATTGCGTCGACCTCAAGTAATTGGGATAAGAACAAGATGATGATGATATTATAATATCTACAACGGCAAAAACATGATGATGATATGTGGTATTATAGATAAATTTTCTCGTATTGTGGAGGATGCTCGATCCCAGCTTTGTTACATATATAGATTAAGATAATGATATATACCACGCTAATCAGGCAGGATAGAATGGGTTTTAATGTTGAATTTCTATTCTGTGGCATAGATCTCATCGGCATATGGTATCCTCTTTATTTTGGGGGTGGGTTACGGTCGGCGCACCCGTCGCCTGACTCCGTCCTTGGCGACAGAGGGGCGTAAGCACGCCCACCCGTAACCCACTCGTGACACGTCGCCTTCGTCGTTGGGCCGACCACCTGTGCAGGGTGACTTGTCGTCAGTGGTCGGCCCGATATGGTATCCTCTAGTCGTCTTTTACGATATCCACAGACCAAAAAAGGGTGATAAATTGCAATCGTACTGAGACAGCCAGTGGATAGAAATTAAACATATAAATATAGAAAATTATTTTCTAGTTTTTTGGCTTTTCCGTGTGGTGATAGAGTAAGAATATAATTCACCACCTCCTCTCTTGCCGGTGGATATCGTAAAAGACAGTTAAGGATTACAATATGCATTAACATCTACGTAAGAGAAGGAAAACTCGAAATTAAACCCTATATCAACACGTCTGACTAGCGTGTAGTAGTAGTACGAGCGACTAGTATATCATTTTCCCTCCTATTGTGGAGGAGGCTCGAGCCCAACAGTGAGATGTGTATAAATAACTGACTATAACTGTAGTTATAATAACTATAATATTACATAAAAGTGAGAAATGTGACTGCACAGTGGTTAGCCTGATGGAATACCTACTCCTTCGGAGTACCCTCTCTTCTCGATGTTCCCCTCCCCTCGGGAAATCAACCCCTCAGAGGACATATTCTTTCATAAGGGTGTAAAATAGTCGATTATGCTTTGATATTTTCACCCTAACACACAAGCAATAAATTCATTAGAACACCAATGATTAATTGACTGCACTGATGACATAGTGGTTAAGATCAGTGGCGGCTGTACCTTAAGTGCGCTCGTGCGCTGAACCACCAATTCAAAAGATTTAATAATTACAATGTTAGTTCATCTTTATATTTTAAATTACTATATTAATATTTATTATTTAAACGTACAAAAACATAACAAATATAATTTCAAATTTTGACGAAATAATTTAAACGCTTTACTATACTATTAAAACTTATTTTCCCTGTAAAAAAATCTCGTGCGCTGAGGCGAGCGCACGGGGACTGCTAATATAACTTGTATTAGTTATGACTTAAAACGCCTGGCGCGTGAGACAGACGATAGTTCATAGAAATATACCGAAAAATGAGTCTCTGCTCGAGCGCCGCACGGGCGAACCGAACATTACCGGGAGCACTCGACTTTTGACGAAATTTGCCTGGCGGCGGCGACGTAGGTAGGTAGATATAGTTTCGATGTATCCTGTGACGCGTTAAATATGGTTTGTTTACATTAAGTAATTGTTTTTTTATTTTCGTCTTAGTTCAATTCTATACTTCGTGTACCGTGTGTGGTGTGAGTGTAAATTTTTCTTTTTTTTTTTGTAAATTTTTTTTTTTTTTTAAGATAAGCACTAAGGAAATAATCCTTGTATTGCGGGGGACTTTACAAATATATAAATTAACGGACACAAATTACATCCAGCTTAAATATATGTATATATATATGAGCTTAGCATGATAAAACTTTTCAAAATAAAGTTGACATAAAATTGGCGGGACCGCCAAGGTCCTCGTTAAATTTAATAAAAGAGTTCATATCAAAATATTTTTTGATTTGCACTCTTTTATAAATATTTTTTGAAGTGTGAAAAGCAAATAAAACCACATGTTTCTTCACATGTATACCTACAAAATGTAATGAGTTCGAAAATACTAAAAAAATTTAATTTTTTTATACATTGTTGTTCCATTGCAATTTCTGATCTTTTTTTTTTTTTTTTTTTTTTTATTGCAAACGGTGGCAAACGAGCAAACAGTACAACTGATGGTAAGTGTTGCTGCCGCTCATGGACCTTTACAAGGCCGTTGCCTACCGCGAAGAAAGCGAAGGGAGTGTGAATGCGTGCATTGAGGCTCGGTGATACCAAGGGCACCACCAAAACCCTCCACACGCAATCACCCTCAGAAAGTTGGGCTTCCGGCTCTCTCGCTCACCGAACGAAGCGCAGTAACAAATTGCTACTACTCAGACGTCGATTTTCTAAATACTTAGTAAGCAAGTAAAGTGCACCACCACTTTGTTGACCCACCAGCCGCCACTGGTTAAGATACCACTGCATGCCAGTACAACTACTACCATACCAGTGTCACAGGTTCAATTCCAACACAGGACAATATTATGTGTGATCAAAAAATTGTTGCTCCGAGACTGAGTGTAATTTGTGTCTGTCACTTATATGGTTCTGAGGTCCCCTGCAAAATAAGGATTATTTACCTAATGCAGGGCGTACCGCGAAATACATAGTTTGTAGAACGAACAGAAATACAAGGCTGTACAGGGTAACCCGAACACCCTTTTCTTTTGACTGGCTTTGCAGTGGACATACCGTTCAGGGCGACGAAAGGGTTCAGGGGACCCCAGGGAGCGAACTACGTTGTCGTGGTGTCATCCACGCGAGATCAATCTCTACAGGGGGCGGACTAATCCCCAGTTCATCCATCTCTGTCTTTGACTAGGTTGGTTTTTTTATTACTGTTGGTGGCAAACGAGGAAACAGTACACCTAATGGTAAGTGATACTGATCATGCACCTTTTCCAGGCCGCTCCCTACCATGAAACAAGGGAAGGGAGTGTGAATGAATGCAATGAGATTCGGTAACACTAAAGGCATCACCAAACCCCACCACACTGAAACACCCTCAGAAAGTTGGGCTTCCGGCTCTCCCGATCCGGACAGACCAGCCCAGGGACTATAGATAGACGACTATCGAATCGAGTCTGATTCTTCCACAAAAAGATTGTAACGCGCAAGCGCTCGGGCTAACCACGAACACCCTGACACGACAGCGGTGAAACAACTCAGCTTGGCAGATTTTCTTCCTGACACGCTCCGCCGAATTCTTACGCGAGATAAATGCCAAGCAGAAGGTGGTGACCGCAAACCAGTTCCAGCCCTGTCGATTATGGTCTAAATGGTGATCATCAGCTTCGGCGGCGATGCTTGCGAAGAATTCATGAGGTTGTTCTATCCAGGCCACACAAAGCTAAAGAGTATACTTGCAGTATCCTAGCTGCAACTACAATTGTGGTAGGAGGGAGTCCTCTCCCTCTTTTCCACTGAATATAGCCATTTGCCGAAGCAACTACGCCCCGAAAAAATAATGTAACAGCCAAAAAAAGAGGGCACCGTGCATTTTCACCTTCAAGTATTACGAAAGAGTTCGGTTCGTGTGTTACAGGGTCTATGAAACGGTAAATCATTTGTTTTATATTATATTATACGGACCACTCTAAGCGACAGCGTGACTCATCGAATCACCACCCCGAGTGTGACCAGACGTATCGCCTATTCAAATTCATCTCAGCCCTGAGAGGGTGCAGTCTCCGGTTAGGTACCACATAATCATCCGCAAGTACGGCCTCAAATTGTCTCCGTAAAACATAGGCGTTAGAACAAAGTCCTCTGTGCGCTTCACGCAGAAACCAGTGCGCAAAATAGTTTGGCACCAGCCGCCTTAGGTATCGAAGCATCCTCTGATAACAGAGCGCCTCCTTGATGGACCGTAATGGCAAACTATTAAATAAGTTGACAACATCCAAACACACCGTTAATAGCACTCCTCCGCCAGTGACCGTCTTCGTAACCACGAGCCGCAGGCATAGAAAGGCTGCGATTGTCAAAACTGGGCATTGGACAGATCGCTAAAGTGTTGGGTGATGCGAGCAGTCAGGATTTTCCACCCTAGCTTGCCAACATCATTCAACAACACGATGGGCCTGTAGACTTACCTGAACTCACTACATAGTTATCTGTGATTACCTCTGCCACACACGATTTTTACACGGACGAAGTCACTGGCAAAAGCTAGTAGTACATGTATAAATTAAAATGAAAAACGTTCGCAAAAAATATTTCAAAACCTTATAAACTTCAGAAATTTATTGATTTCCGTGCAAGTATTGTTCCTGACGAAGAATAATAAGTATTGTTAGAAAAGTAGGTCGAATTGCAAAGTCCCGGTTCCCTATAATTTGACTTCACCACTCGTTCGAGAACGTTTCAATGATCGCATATTTCTTCAACTAAAGTTACCTAGAGCTTCGTATCAAATATGCTTGTTATGTAACAAATATTAGTTGCCTGGAAGAGATCGCTTAGGTATAGCGATTAGGCCGGCCTTTGTACATTCTGGATTATGTTAAAAGATTTTTATATATATTTTGTTTTTGTAATTGATGAACAAATAAAGGATTATCCTTCTATCTATCTAAATATTTTTAATACAGATAATCTAACAAATCCAAAAATAAATTATATTAAAGAAGGCAAGGTATACGATAATATACTATCGAATGATTTTTTACTGTCTTGAGGGTGGCAAACGAACAAGCAACCCATTTTATGGTAAGTGATAACTGTCGCACATTAACTGCATCAGTAACATGAGCATAGCTACGTCCTCATCTATCATAGGTGGCAAGGTCGAAGTGCACCTATAATTAGGCTGTCAACTTATCAAACAGCTACGGTGCACCATGCACCGCCAGCGGCTACGAATACTACGAAACTTTATATTTGTCGTGAATATCGTAAAATACGACTAAGAATCTTACATAGACGTAAACCACCTCGATCTGACAGTTAAGTTTCCAAGGAGGGTTTGACATCAGGCAGGCGGCCGGTCATAAAATAATTTTCAATACTTTTGCATTATAAGAAATGTACATATTCCTCAAATAATTAGTTCACTTGCTACATTCATGGGTGAAAAAATAATCAAGAATTATGGATACTAAAACACGATAATCTAAATACAATTTAAACTCAATTTCACACACTACGCATATTCTAGGTCCGACCTCCTTTAATTTCTTCATTTAACGTCGGGAGTTCCATTGAAACTGTCGACAATTATGTATCGTTCCCCAAAGATTAGTTTTAATGGATATAAATTATAGACTGTGTGTTAACAATAACGACATAAGTACAAGGTTTATTTATTATATTCATAAAGTTTATATCATCACGACTTTGATATTTTTTTTAAAGACCCTGCACCGTAAATATTGCTATATCGACATAGTTGGTATGGTATTCACAAGCAGATTGAACTTAAAGAAAACAGCAATTCGAAAAAACAAGATAGCTAACATACAACGAAATACGTGCTAAAAACTCATTAAAATTAAAACAAAACAGCGAATGTGTAACTTGTACGGGTGAGCTCTGAGCGCTCACCCATATTCCGAGCAAAGATGTTTTCGCCATCTGCGTCCAACAAATAAACTCAAAATAAAATGTAAGAGCCGTAGACCCACAACAATACTTAAATTTTAAAATCTATAGTTTATTCTCATGCTTATTTCACGTTACACACAAATCACTACTCCCTACCTTGCCCGTGGATATCGTAAAAGACGACTAAGGGATATAATATGCACATAACATCCGTGCAAAAAAGGAAACTCGGAATAAAACCCTATACCAACAGGTCTGACCAGCATGGTATAGTAGGTCAAATTCCCTCCCATTGTGGAGGAGGCCCGAGCCTAACAGTGGGAAGTATGTGGGCTGCGATGATGATGATGATGAATATCCAAATATTATACTTCTTCCATGCTTCTGTTGACTGTGAGCTATGTGTGACCACCGAATGTCCTCTACTTATTCGAGAACCTTTATTTATAGCCATCTTTTGTTATTAAACCACTCAAGCGTGACGATACGTAGCTACAAATGTTGTCAGAGCTTTGTGCAGCCTTGTTGTCATAGATACAGAATGAATACTTTGTGCTGCACTCTTTTGATTGGCGGTAACAATACTTAGCAAAAAACAAAAAATTAATAAAATTCGTTAAACGTACCTACATTCATTATTCAAATGTCTCAAACTATGTATAATTAGATAATGGATTATAAGAAGACTTGTTCTGCTGAATCTTTTTTTTTTTCATTTTCTTACTTGTTTGTTTGATTCAAGTAGTGAATGGAAGATGTCGATCTCCATCTATAAACGGGAAAGACTTATAGTACCTACCTATTTGCTTCCATTCTTAGGACGGGAATGAATTTTAAAAATAAATTATATTTTGGTTAAGTATTCAGTTACAAAAAATATTACAGTTAAGAAAGATACCGATTAAAATTTAAAAAAAAGATCTATGCTGATGTCTTGTGAGTATATAAACAGCCAATGTATTCATTACGCGGGAAGGCACGCGACGACAACGCAGCGTGTTCCATATTTAAAACAAATCCTAGGTGTCAAATTTTGTCCGGGGAGTTAGTCCGTCACTCGCCGAGAGGCCGACCGCGCGAGGAAAGACCGACGTCCTCCCCGAGGGGGGCACATCAATCGAGGAGAGGGTACTCCTCAAGGGGTATTCTGTAGGGCCGACCACTGACGACAGGTCACCCTGCACCGGTGGTCGGCCCAACGACGAAGGCGACGTGTCACGGGTTACGGGTGTGCGTGCTTACGCCCCTCTGTCGCCCCGGATGGAGCCGGGCGACGAGTACACCGACCGTGGCCCAGCCTCAAAAAAAATTTCAAATTTTGCCGATATACCCCTGCCATGAATTCCACCATCTAATCCAGTCATGTCAAAGATACGGCCCGCGCGCCGCATCTGGCCCCGGGGCCGTAACAATAAGGCTCACGATTGATATGATTTGTAACAACCGTATATTAAATACTATATAAGTTAATAAATAAAATGTTATAATAAATCAGTTATTATTTTTATTTTTTTTTTATTTTCAATCCGGCCCGTCCCCGAATTCAAAATTTAATATATAGCCTTCTGCAAAATTGAGTTTAACATCTCTGATCTAATCAAATACCAGACAGAGTCCCCTACTTTTACAGATATTCAGCGCAGTCAAATTTGTTATATCAATCAACGTAAATATAACAAAAAATTAACGTTAAATTTCATATTTGCTTAAAATTTTTAATAAATTTTGAATGGATATTAGTTATATTATTACTATCAAAGCTTATTTTAAAAAATCGTCATTGACCGGATAAATACTGGGTGGCGCAGAATGAGCTATATATGGTCTGAATTCTTTATAACTTTTTTAATTATTATTCTTTCCTTGTTTTTTTTTTTCAGCATTTTGTGAAGAAGACTTAGGGAATTAATTATGAACCACTACACGATCGAACAACGTACAAAAATAATTGAATTTAATTTTTCAAACCAACAGTCTATTGTGTTGACACAGCGTGCATATCGTCGTCATTTTAATGTGCACATTGCACCCACAGCGTCAGCAATAAACCATTTGATTGGAAATTTTCGTCAACATGGGTCTGTAAGAACCCTTCCTGGTGCCGGAAGAACACCTACCGTGCACACTGGTCAAAATATTGAACGTGTACGAGAGAGCGTGCAGCATAGTCCATCAACGTCAACAAGGCGTTCGATACAACTTGGACTATCACGGCGATCGCTGCAGAGAATTTTGAGTACATTAGACTTGTTTCCATATAAAGTTCAACTTGTGCAAGAATTGAAGACGACAGACTACCAGCAACCGCTGGAATATGCCATTCGTTTCCGTGAAAAAGCGAAGGAAAATCCAGACTTTATTCACAATTTGGTAATGAGCGATGAAGGCCATTTCCTATTAAATGGGTATGTCACCAAGCAAAACTGCTGGATTTGGGCTACGGAAAATCCAAGAGCAGTTCATCAGCGACAATCACACCCACTTAAGTGTACTGTCTGGTGCGGTGTATCCTCCGAAAGGATAATTGACCCATATTTTTTTGAAAATGAAAGTGGTGTCTCAATCTCTGTCAATGGTGGTTAATCGGTCAATTTTCGGTGGTTAATCGGAAAATTTTGTTAAGCCAGCTGTGGAAAGCCATCCAAACTTGTGGTTTCAACAAGATGGAGCTACAGCACATACTGCAGGTGCTTCAATGGCTTTGTTAAGGGATATAATCGGTGAACGCATTATTTCGCGCACAAGCGATTTTAACTGGCCTCCACGTTCACCAAATTTAACAGCTCCTGACAGTTTTCTTTGGGGATATTTGAAAGAAAGAGTGTACTTTAACAAACCAAGAACCATACTCCAACTAAAAACCAACACTCGAAATGAAATCATGGGCATTACACCCGAAATTTTGCGAGAAGTTATGGAAAATATGATAAAAAGAGCACGTATGTGCGAAGCAGAAAATGGACATTACTTACAGGATACCATTTTTCAAAGCTAATTGCAAAAAATTCCCCAATAATATACTGTATTTAAATATATATATATATATATAATCGCATAAATTAAAAAGTTATAAACCATTTAAACCATATAGCTCATTCTGAGCCACCCTGTAGAAGAAAACTGATAACAAAACATACATTGTAACTAAGATTTTAAAACTTCTCTAACTACAAAAAATATAGAAAAATAAGTACATTATTAAAGTACATTTCCCCACAGCATATTTCAGGTACCCATTTGGTAAGTTAGTTTTCACAACACTGTAATAGATTTACCTCGAATTCCGTACGTAACCTAGCAAGTAGGTACTCTTGTACTCCTGTCTCGCTCGTTGCGGCGTCGTAAAATTGCATTTTCCAGCCTCGCAAGCTCTAAGCGTACACTCTCTGAAATACCCAACTTTATTTATTATAGAAATATAGTATTCAAGTAACACAATTTATTAGCTATACTTTTTGAAATTTACTTATATAAAAATATAGCCTGAATTGTACCGCGGAGTTATATGCATATAACTATATACATACTCAATGACGTCTACCTTATCTATATATATATAAAAATGAATCTTTGTTTTCCTTGGTCACGCCATCACGCGTGAACGGCTGGACCAATTTCATTAATTCTTTTTTTGTTGTATTTGTTATTGTCAGGAGAAGGTTCTTATGAAAGAAAAAATAAGAAAATTGTCCAGAAAATTAGAAAATTTAAGAATAATTAACCATCATATAAAATTATTTCTAATCTAACCGCTTTGGACAATATAAACTTTTTTAATGTAACCTTATGACGTTTAACATAGAATTGACAGAACGCGTGCTGCAAATATCGTCAAAGAGGATGCAAAAAAACTGAATATTGTTTAAATCAGATGCTTCGGTTGGAGTTATTTTATTAATAAAATACATGTAAAACAATTAATTCATTATTTCTTACAAAAATGATGTAAGAAAACTGAATTTCTTAGTGCACATCAGGGCAGGTAAGTTCAGAGCCATCACGTCTAATATAAAAAGTCAATTTAATATGGAGTTTTGGTAATTAAGGTACATGTTACTAATATAACAAGTGATATACTTAGTTATTAAGAAGAATACAATAGTTTTCTTTAATTTACATTTGAATTTTCGTTTTTGAAAATGCCAGCAATTAGACGTACAAACTTAAGTTGTAAGTATTGGGTCAATGAACGTTGTATGCCAATATTGCAAGGCATTTAAGTTTAAAAATTAAGGTCCTGGATTGTGTTGCGCGAGCGCAATTGACGCCATTGGTACCGCCGTCAGAGCCATTACATTCATTGGTTTCATACGCATAAGGAAAAAAAAATAAGTATGTTGTATATAGGAATTAGAATAATATACATTTTGTTTAATTCAATTCGAATTCAATATTCATAGTTAAGACATGACAACGTCTGTCGGGTCAGCTAGTTTTAAATAAAACGTGACAAGGACAAGGAAATAAATGAGGTAAGTTTGTGAAATTTGTACAACAATAGTACTTCTAGGGATTGTTTATTTGAAATTTATTTGTTAATCCATTAGATTCCATAAAATTTACCCCAATGACGGCAAGCTTTTCTTTAGTTTTTTTTTTTTTTATATAAGTATATATGTTTAAGTAAACAAATATTGATTTGGTAGGGAAAAAATGGTTCTTTTGATTTTCAAATCGCTTCCAATAGGATTTTAATTTCTAATATTAAACTGAAAGTAAACATTAATAATATATTTTTAAATAATAAATAACTTCAATATTTATTTTTATTTACTAATAAATAAAACATATTGTTAGGAGAGAGAGAACCGAGAAGACTTTGCCTTAATTACCGCTACTGCCGTCTACGTTCAATGTAATTGGACTTATTAAAAAATTGGAAAAACGTATTCTCATTCTGTACTACTCCAACTACGTTGTGATCACAACCTATTCATAGTAAGCATTGTATATCATTGTAATTACCTATATTTCAAAAATAATCAATACTACGAACAAAGTCTCGACAATTATTTAAACTTCCCTCGAAGAACAATTTATCAACACATATTTATCAATTTTACCAAAAAAAAATGCATAAAATCCTTGTTGTTCTAGTGTCATATATGCTAGGTACTGCGATCACAAAGACAATGTTCGACAGCTATATCAGGCAAATTCAGATTTTTGCAATATCAATATACGGAATAATGAATATCGTACTATACCTACAGGAATATCCCGCTGATGGATATCTAAACAAAAGCCTCGCCTTCAATTAGGCGGAACTAAATATTATATTAAAAAATGTAGTTGTATTTATTGGGACTAAAGGCATACAATATTTACATGACAATATTATACTTATTCCAATACCCCTAATATTTAAGGGTGATTTTTAACTAGGCTATTTTTAATATGTTATGCTTCCACAGGCACAAATGCTTGAATGCGTTAGATTAAAATAATCTACCGAAAATTTGAGCTCTTCCAATCGACTCTTAAAATTTTAAGTAGGTGCATACCTAAGGTAATATGCTATTCTAAGTAGATACCTATAATAGCTAGAACTGTAGTATGTTTGCTTGAGATTTGATTAAAAATTAAAAAAAAATCTAGTTCAAGTTAATAATATGTCATTCTCCTTCCTTCAGTTTCAGCAAAGCTCAGGCCTACATGATAACGAACATGACATGACTCGAGTAATATCGATGCTACTTAAAGCAGTGAGTATATTATATTTAGTGTTGCCCAAAAAAGTCTTGGTCTTGCGGTCTTGGTCTTGGTCTTGCGAGAAATGCGAGACCGAGACCAAGACCAAGACCGCTTAATTTTTGCAAGGCCAAGACTGGCCCTGCAAGACTTGAGCAAGACCAAGACTGAGCCTACAAGTCTCGCGGTCTTGCATTTAATTCAAATCACCATTCCAGCTTATATACGGTGGAGCTCGTGTCTTCTATATAATAGGAGGGAAATCGGCCGTAGCCGGAGAAGAATCGCCACGGTGATCAGCCGTGTTGTTACAGGGTTTCATGTCAAGTTTTCCTTCTCTTGCACCGATGTTATATATTATAGCCCTTAGTCGTAGGTTCGCACTCGCGTGTAAAATAGGGGGGGTGATGAATTGTATTCTTACTCCGTCACTACACGGCAAGTCAAATCAGTCTTGAGATATCCATCTATTGGCCAATCGATTCCCAATGTTGGTGTTGGCTTTTCAGAATTACTCTTCGGAATGGCTTAAGGACAAAAATACCGTAATCACGAGAATACTCTTGCCCATTATACATATTTATATATCCGTTTATTCATTAGCCCAACGACGTTCACTGTTGGACATAGAAATATGCCTACAATTAATCTGCATATATGTCCGTGTAGGGACAGAGACGAATACAATTCACCACTCTCTTACCCGTGGATGTCGTATCAAATCGGACCGAGGCAATGGTGTTAGGAAGCCATTATTATTTTTTTTTATGGGTGGGCTATGGTACACACGCGCGGTTCATTCCGTCCGGAGCGATGAAAGGACGGCGCGCGGGCCCATAACCCACCCGTACCCACGTCGCCTCGTTGTTGGGCCGACCACCAGAGCAATGTGACTTGTCGTCAGTGGTCAAATATCTCCGTCGCTTGCCAATCAAATTGAAAAATATTTTTTGTTGGAAAGGGGGAATGTTAAATGACATAAAATTAATTGTATCAACTGCCCCGTGTGGTGACGTCTCAAGAAAACAGGGTCGAAATTCCTTCCTTTGTCATAGGAGTAGTAACTCTGTCTAATGTAACACCAGGTCTAATGTAACAATAGGAGAGTAATTTTCCCCAGTGGTAAGGGTTATATTCAATAGTGGACTATAGGCTAGCAGATGGATAGGTAGGATAGGATGATATTTAATTAACTTAGTTGGATTTTTCATTGCCATGATAAATGACTGTTACGTTATTCCAACTGCAAGACTTGCAAGACTTTGCGAGACTCTTGCTGCAATACCAAGACCAAGACTCGAGTGTGCAATACCAAAACCAAGACGAGAGCAGGTGTGCTGTTGCAAGACCAAGACTGGTCCAAGTCTCGTCTTGGTCTTGCATTTGGGCAACACTAATTATATTCGTTGTATTTATGTTTAGGGATTATGTTTAGGGATTATGTTTAGGGATTTGACGAACCTTTATATGATAATAATATCGTCCTAATGGACCTCTCGAGTTATTTTCACCTCAATGAGCTGGTTCAAGAGCCTGGAATTAAACGGGATGTTTAAGATCATAGACAACTTACATAATAATAATGACATTATTTGAAAATTAACCGTACATAATATTATACAGTTAGCTGGCCACGATATCCGCAATTCATCCGAATTTGATTTGCTATTGGATACTCATATCTAACATATCTTCTAAATATTTACTTTTAAAAAATGTAATAACTTTGCTACACTTCAAAGCTCTAAATTAGATTGGTTAGTTAACGGGTCAGTAGGTAATTTCAAATTCACCTCTTAAACTATCAACGCTACGATCACGCTGCTTGAAATGTCTGAACTGACGTTATTGGGAGCAGGGCTCGGCGTTCGGCATCATGCGATAATTATCGTACATTTGCAATAATTTTGTAACTAGGATAACTACGTACAGTGCTACACTACTATCGTACGCAGATTGTACGAAAGTTTCGATTACAATACAAAATGTAATAATTGCACTGATAGTCAATAGACCAATTACAATTAGAGTTGTTTTTTACTGTTAACGCCATCTATTGGCACATTTCTCTCTTAGGAACGCATGCTACCGCTGCCATACATCGAACATAGAATTCAAAGACTTCTTTTTCATAAAAAAGGAGTTCTTGTAGATCTAAGCATTTGCAACATACTACTATTAGGTTTCATATGATTTTTTCTTACATCTTAAATTCACTATCCTGATTGTTAATACAATAATTTTGTTCCTTATACGATAATTTTACGGCCTTGGTACGATATCAGCCTGGTTTCAGTTATGAACAATGGCAGGAATAGCGACTAAGATAATTAATATTTTACGTTGTACCGTAGCTTTTTTTTGAACTCATGTCAGTAGGTAATATTGAGCTAGTTAGATTAAAACCAACAAAAATTACCTAAGACATTTGTTAACAACCAAGATAGTAAATTACATGAACTTACCACTAGACTCTTGAAGGCACGTGCCTAGTACCTTAAATGTCACCGTCCTGAATTTTCGAGGTCTCGATCCCGCTAAACTTCTACAATTTATGGCTAAATATTAAATAGATAATTTTCGCAAGAACTTTCCGTCTTCAAATATAGGTAATGTAAACAGCGCTCTACTTAAAGTCCGAAATTCGCAACATTGATTTTTTTCAACTTTAAACGTACCTAATTTATATTGAACAATCACAACTCACAAATTACGAAAATTAATTATTCCAAATTTGCCGTGTAGTGATGGAGTAAGAACACAATTTATCACTCCCTGCATTGCCCATGGGGGGACGTAAAAGACAACTATGGAATACAGTGTGCATTTAACATCTAAACAATAGAAGGAAAACGGGAAATATAATAATAGGTATTAACCCTCCTGAACATCCAGTTTCAGTTTCTCTCCTATTGTAAAGGAGGGCAGCAGTGGGACGTATGAGATGACGATGTGATGTAATAAACTTAAAAGAATTATCACTTGCCTACATATTAAGTGTTTTAAATAAAATAAGTCATTTAAATAACCCACTATTCCATTAATTTTATTTCAAATAAATAGAAAATTAATTTATTTACATAACTTACTCGAATTCAATCTACTCTACAAAACTTAAATACTTTAATAATGTAATTTGCGGATGTAGTTTGTGTCTGTTAATTATGTATATGTTTGTAAAATCTCCAGCAAAACAAGGTTTGTTTCCTTAGTGCAGTTGGTGTTATCCTTTAAAAAAATCTTAATCCTAAATATGTCCTATAGCTCTCCTTTTTTTTAACAATGACTTACTTCGCGTTGATCTTCTTAAAAAAAGCTAACTATGATTATAATGACCCAATACTTAGAATAATAACGTATAGAAGGATAGTGTCACTACGTAGGCCATCAAAAATATGAAGCAAACAATACTACATGCGTGCACACGTACACACGCACACCACTATAAAAATTATGATATCAAATTTTGTTTTTGTTAACATAAATCGTCGGAATACTTTTAAAAGTAATGTTAATATACTTTTATATTTTTCAAATGTGTTGTGTAACACCATTTGAATGCACAAATCGTCATAATTACCTATTATTTTTTTAAGAGTTGCGTACCTACGTATTTGCAGTAAAATGACCTTGTACATTACGGATCGGTTCCGGTGTAAGCTCCATTAGGCTCCAATTGAAATGCTTTACTTTTATTGCGCGAACTTACCTTCTATACGTTATTATTCTAAGGACCCAATAGCTGATCTCTTTTTGTGGTAGACTATGGTCTAAACCCCATAATCCACCAAATTCCCTCCTCCTAATAAAATAGGTAATTTCTACAATTTATTCGATACGATACCTGCCCAGTGCCAGATTAAGGCAGCGCGGGGCCTGTAGCAAATTCTGTCGAGGGGCTCTTGGTTTGCTTGGTTCTCCAGTTTAGGGTATTAAATAAAACAAAACTGTTAAGGCATGCAGGATATTTTACGCTCCTATCTAAATAGATATTTTTTTTATTTACAGTCAGTTCGCGGGGCCCGTAGCATTTGCTACTCTTGCTATATGGCTAATCCGGTACTGTACCTGCCAAAAACTTCTAGTAAATTTACTAAAAACTGTTGTTTTTAGACCAAATGTTTTCATCTCAAAATCATAAGTAATCTTTGTAGTAACGCATTTGTACAAACTTTATTGGTTTATTTCATAAAATTACCACCTCACCTCATACTAGTTTTAGCATCAATGGTACCTACATAATCAAACTCAGATTCTTACACACATTTATGATTAGGAGAATACATTGATAACAGGCTGCCAGTCAATAAGTGGCCGCAAGTAATTTTAATTAAATTTTTGTTAATAAATTTTTGGAACAAAATTTCGTTCACTTGTTTTTTAAATAAAATATCATCCACATCATAGCAATGTATGCAAAGAATTCGAAAATCGATGGGTGCCATTGCACACTTGGCCGCAACTACTTGGCAGCCAGGTCTAAACAGGTAATATTTTGGAGTATTGATATGTTCATGACGTACACACTTGGTGTTAATGTCAAATAAAAGCTATTTTTTTTAAATATGATGATATATCGCTGCCTGTAAACAAATGGCCGCAAATTAGGGCTGCCAGCTGTTAAACATTCAAGGTAAATAAGATCATCAAGATAAAGTGAAAGAGATTTAGCGCGCAACGCCACTTGTTAAAAGAGGATGGCGTGTGCCAGCTGTGCGAGTATTTAAAGACATATTTGACATTTCCTCCAAAATTGTAAGTAATATTCTGGAAATAAATGAAAATAAGAAAATACATATTCATGAAATAATAAAAAAAATTGTTAGCTATAGGGGAGAGCAGGTAGGATTCGTACACTTTTTACATTAGGTCATATAAAAGCAAAACTAATGCTATTTCAAGATAAATATAATGGTACTGAATTATCTACCTATCTGGCTTTAACAGTAATGTAGTTCAGGTTTGATATAATGCAACATGACAAAGCTATGAAAAAAAAATCCTAAAAATGGAAATCGTACGATAGCACCCCACACGCGGGGTAGCTTCGTACAGTGAAGAGGGTACATTCGTACATAGTGGGGAGCCTCCGTACAACGTTATATGTATGAAATTAAACTCTTATTGAGATCCAAATTACGACAGAATACACCTTCAACGTCGTGACAATGAACAATAAGCATAAGTTACTTATATTATTATTTTTATTATTTAACAAACAACTTTTTAAGATGTACGTCATTAAATCAACATATAAATATAACAATTAGGGTAACATGTTACAATGACAACCAAATCTATTGCACATTGTACATAGTAAAATCTTTTTTAAATATATAAATATTTGCTGTTCTTGCTGTAGCTTGCAGCAGATTTGGGCTGCGACAATACATAGACCACGTCTGATAAGTATACTGTGCCTGTCGTGTTTGATATCAGGAAAAACGAATTTCCGAAAACCCGGCTTCTTTCTCAAAAATGAAACTTTATATTCCATGGGACTGTATTTCGTTAGAACCTGTCCGATATAATGTATAACAATCTTTTTCTTCTCGAATTTAACCAAGACAGAGCTTTTTCCTTAATGTTTTCTGTCATAATTGGCTTTTCGTTCTCCATATCAGAACCTTAAGACATTTCTTTGAAGAGAGAATATGAACTTTCTCGTAAAGTTATATCTGTCTGGTCTTCACTGTCAGTCTCTATAGTTTTCTTATGCTTGTTCGGTTTGGTTTCTTTATTATCTAATAGCAAATTCAACGCTCGTTTAATTTTTTTAACCTTAGCTTTTCTCTCTTGCTCCTATTTCTTCATCTCTTTTGATTTTTCTATTTCTATCAGTCTATTTTTCTAGGGAGTATCTGTATATACATACCTAGCATGACCCTGAAATGATATTTTAAACTTAACGAAATTTCTGAACTAACGCAGGGTGAATTAGTACAGTACGAATCCACCCCATTCATAACTGTACGAAGGCACCTCAACCGAAACATTCATAATATAATTTCAAAATAAAAATAACAATTGAAGTTACTATAAAATTTATGTTTATATATTAATCTAAGGTACTTATTCAAAAACTATTATAAATTACTTTAACAATTTGAGCATAACTCATTGGAAATAAATGTTTTTAAAGATGAATCGAAAAATTACTTACGCGGTCTAAAATCATGGCTCGCCTTGCCCCAACGAAATTCAATGCGGCAGTGTTACCTCGCTTACCTGTGAGCCTTTGCTCATATGTGGGCCTTACACGCATACAAATAAAAACGCGTCAACATGTAGAATAGTGTAGATATGACTCCTGTACGAATGCTCCCTTTGTACGAATCCTACCTACTCTCGCCTAATATCAGGGAGTATACTAGGCTATATTTTATCCCGGTATTCCCACGGGAACGGGAACTACGCAGGAAAGACAACTAAAACCGAAGCGAGGGCGGGTTGCTAGTATATATTAAGATTAGTCAGATTACTCTTTTAAGTCAACAGCATACGTTGTGTGGGGGGCGGGGCCGGAACACCTCCACGTGGTGCTCCCTGGAAACGTCCATTTGGACGGCCACGCGTCCATTTGGACGGCCAAGATTTCGGCAGGAGGGGGTCTCCGCGTGCGGCTCTGATGGCAGAGCGCACGGCGGATCTGACCCGGGGCCAATGGGGCGGATGTGCCTCATGGCACTCCGTCGCCAGAGACGGTGGCGTCACGGCCCGGGGGCGTGACGGGTCGGTCGCTCGCGAGCGGCCAGACCCGGAAGGCCCAAACCGTAACCCTGAGTGTGACTGCGGCTGAAGCTCAGGGCCGGGGGGCTTCGGACCGCGGGGAAGAAAACCCCTATAAAAAATTACCCCTAATCCTAAGTTTGGCCACTCGGCGAGGGGATGAATGGTTGGTGGGTTAAAAAGCGCGCGAGCGTCCAGCCGTTAGAGTGGTAGTCAAGGCAAGACTTAAAAATGTTCCAAGAATGGCAGAGGTTAAAACATACGTACCTACTCCAGAGGGTCCCGGCCACGCCGGGGAATCCCTCACTGTGCCGGTGTCTGAGCGCGAGATGCGCACAAACACCGGCACGGTCAGTCTCCGATCGTATGGGAGGGAGACAATCGCTGCTGAAGTTGCCGAGAGCCTGGCAAAACACCCGGAGGCTCCAAAGGTGAGGAAGAAGAGGAAGAGGAGGAAGCTGCTCGCCACCACCGTACACTCCAACAGGGTGCGTGCGCGAAAGGAGGCGGCGAAGAAGGAGGCGGCACGGCAGGCGCAACTAGATGCCGCCGCGGCTGCGAGCGACGAGGGCGGTGTGGCCGCAGCCACCGCAGAGCCGTCGCAGAACAGGGACGCCGGTGCTGCACGGCTGTCAAGCAGCTCAGAGAGCGACGAGGGCGGATCAGCCGCAGGACCGTCGCGGGACGAGGGCGGGCAAGCCGCAGGGCCGTCCCCAAAGAGGCGCGGAGGAGGCGACAGCTCGACGGGGCTGTCGAGCGACGTGGGCGGCACCGCCGCAGAGCCGTCGCAGGACGAGGGCGGCGGTGCCACAGGGCCGTCCAAACCAATGCGCCGGAGAAGCAGCTCGACGGGGCTATCCGATGGATCCGAGAGCGACGTGGTGTACGCGCTGTCGACTGATGAGGGCGGCAGTGCCGCAGGGCCATCTGTGTCGGAGATGTCGGCGGACGAGGGTGGCAGGGCCACAGAGCCGTCCGGCGAGGTAGGGCCGTCCGGGATGCTAGTAGGTGGTGCGTCTGGGACGGTGGATAAGGATAGGGAGGTAGTGGTTAGGGGGGCCGCCGGGGCTTTGACGGCGACCCCATGCGTTAGGAGGGAGTGGGAGGAGACCGTCCCCTCGAGTATCCGGAAGCGCCCCCTGCAAAAGGGTGGCAGCTCGATCTCCGACTCGGAGGGGAATTCCATCATGCCTCCTCCCAAGGTCCCGACCATGCGCCGTGGGCGTAGGGGTCGCGGACCAGCGATGACGGCGAGGCCGGGGACCCCGGGTCCGGCCGGCCAGAGCGGGGAGGTTGCGGACCTGCAGGCCGCGAATGCTCGCCTCAGTAAGGAGGTTTCCGGCCTGCGGGAGCGCAACCGGAAGCTCGAGTCGGAGTTGTCGGCGGTGCGAAAGGAGAACCGCGGGTTGGCCAAAGACGTGGCTGACCTGCGGTCTCAATTCGCACTTTTAGTGCCAGCCGCACCGCCGACGCCGGCCTCGCCGCCGAAACGGGCCGCGCCGGAGAGGGCGGGCCCATCGACTGCGCCCGTGGCGCCGCCTGCGCCAGTGGTGCCTGCGCCGGCCGTGGGCACCGCCAAGAAGCGCGGTGGACCCCAAAAGGCGGCAGAGCCGTTGCCCGCGGTGCACGGCATACCGGAGGGAGCGATGCGCGTCATCTTCGCCAGGCTGGAGCTGATGATGGATGCGCGCATCAAGGCCGTGGCGGATCGTCTTCCGCCTGAGCCACCTCTCCAGCCGCCGCTCGCCGCGGACAAGGCGAGGCGGCCGCAAGCGTCGGCTCCCACCCCGCTGCCCTGTCAGGGTGGCCGCGTGGTGAGCTACGCTGCGGCCGCCGCTGGGCCCAAGGGGGCCAAGAAGGCCGGCAAGGTGCCAGCTCCCGCCAAGGCCGGGCCGCGGCTGGCGCCAGCGGCTGCACCGCAGGCGCCCGCCAGCGCACCCGCGACCGCTCCTGCTGCGCTCAGCGCTGCTGCCAGGCTCGAACAGGGCTGGCAGGTGGCTGAGCGGAGCAGGAAGGCAAGCGGCCAGAAGCGGAGAGCGGCGGCCAAGAGTGCCGCCGTGGCCGCCGCTCCCCAGGCGGGAGCCGGCAGAAAGGGGAAAAGGTCGCGCAGGGGCCTCAAGTCGCCGAAGATGGCCGCGGTGGTCATCACCGTGCTGCCTGAGGCGGCTGAGAGGGGCCTCAACTATGAGGCCGTCCTAAAACGCGCCCGGCGGGAGCTGGACGTCTCCGACATCGGAGGCGTCGAGGCTAGGACCCGCAAGGCCCGGACAGGGGCTCGAATTCTCGAGTTCCCTGGGGCCGAGGGCGCGAGCACGGCCGATAGTGTGGCTTCGAAGCTGCGGGGGCTGTTCGGGCCAGAGGATGGTGTCCGAATCGCCAGGCCTGTCAAGTGCGCAGAGATGCGCCTGACGGGCTTGGACGATTCCGTGATGGTGGAGGACGTCCGGGAGGCCATTATTGCGCGTACCGGATGTTCCTCGGACGCCGTCCGGATTGGAACCATCCGCCCTGGTCCGGGCGGCGTCGGTGCTGTCTGGGTGCAGTGCCCAGTGGAGTCGGTCAAACAATTGGCCGACTCAGGCAGGCTCCTCGTGGGCTGGAGTTCAGCGCGGGTAACCGTGCTGGAGCCCCGGCCCGCGAGGTGTTACAAATGCATGGCGGTCGGGCATACCCGACCGACATGCAAAAACTGCTTCGACTGCAGCGGGCTATGTTTCCGTTGCGGTCAAACTGGACACCAGGCGGCATCGTGCTCTGCGGTGCCCCACTGCCCCGCGTGTGCGGCAGGCAATAGGCCTGCCAAACACCGCATGGCCTCTGGGGACTGCAGACCCCCGGCATCGGCCCCAAAGGGGCGGGGCGGCCCATCGACCGGGCCAGTCCCCGCTCCGAGCGCGACCCGATCGCCCGTTAGCGCGGAGGAGGTGACGATGGATACGGGCCGTTAATGGACCCCGTATCCATCCGTCTCCTCCAAGCCGATCTCAACCACTCCGCCGGTGCGCAGGACGTTTTCCTGCAAGCCATGGCGGAGTGGTTGATAGGAGTAGCCGTAGCCGCGGAGCCGTACGCGGTGCCTGACCGGCCAAATTGGCTGGGCAGCACCGACGGTACCGTGGCAATCGTCGCCTCCACGTCGTGGCCTCCGTCGTCTTTGATCCTTAGGGACAGGGGCGTCGGATACGTCGCGGCGGACTGGGGAGAGATTACGCTTCTTGGAGTATATCTCTCCCCTGCCTGGAGAGCGGCTGATTTCGGGGTCTCCCTTACCATCTTGGGAGCCTCGTTACGGCGATTGGCACCGCGCCAGGTGTTCGTACTGGGGGACTTCAACGCCAAGTCCGTGGCGTGGGGATCCTCCTATACGGACGACCGAGGACGGGCGGTCGAGGACTGGGCGGCGGCACTGGGCCTCTGTTCGCTGAACAGAGGCTCGGTGCATACGTGCGTGCGACATCAGGGTGGGTCGATAGTGGACCTTTCGTTCGCTAGCCCCGATGTCGCTGCACGCGTGGGGAGCTGGTGCGTCGAGGTGGAGGTTGAGACCTTGTCGGACCACCGGTATATCCGGATGGAGGTCTCCCTGACAATCCCGGCGCCCGGCAGGGGTCACGGGGCGGTTGGGCGTCCTGCGTTCCCGCGATGGGCTGTGGGTCGCTTAGACCGGGACCTGCTGGTGGAGGCAGCCATCGTTCACTCGTGGCTGTCCTCTGCCAACCAGTTGGACGGGGTGGACGCCGAGGCTGGCCGCATCCGCAGTGCGTTGACGCAGATCTGCGATGCGGCCATGCCCCGGGTACGGCGTCTGCCCCCGAGGAGGGCTGTCCACTGGTGGTCCCGGGAGCTGGCGGATCTCCGGGCCGCGTGTATTCGCACCCGGAGGGCCTACACCCGCAGCCGGCGGCGCCATCGCAGCGCGGAACTGGAGGGCCAGCTTTACGAGGGCTACCGCAATGCGCGGTCGGCCTTCAGGCTGGCCGTCCGTTCCGCCAAGGACGCCAGTCGGCGGGAGATGCTGGAAAGTCTCGACCGTGACCCCTGGGGTCGCCCCTATGGCGCGGCGCTGAGTAAGCTCCGCGCACGGGGCCCGCCCCTCACCGAGACTCTCCAGCCCAGCTTCCTCACCCGGGTCATCGAGGACCTGTTCCCACGACGGGCGGAACACACGCCCCCAGTCATGGCGCCGCCAGACAATGACCGGGAGGGCGATGGTGGCAGTGTTCCGCCCATCACGGAACCGGAGATGGGGGCGGCGGTGGCGCGCATGCGCGGCAAATCCACCGCCCCCGGGCCCGACGGTATTCCAAACCGTGTGCTGGCCCTGGTCCTCGACCATCTGGGTCCCCGCCTCAGGGAGCTGTTCGACGCGTGTTTAGCGTCCGGGCGGTTCCCTGGGTGCTGGAAGGAGGGGAGGCTGGTTCTCCTGCCGAAGCCGGGACGGCCTCCGGAGTCGCCATCGGCCTACAGGCCTATCGTGCTGCTCGATGATATGGGCAAGCTACTGGAGAGGGTGGTAGTTGCCCGCATCGAGCGGCACCTCGTCGGCACGGGGCCCGATCTGTCGGACGCCCAGTTTGGGTTTAGGAGGGGTCGTTCGACGATCGAGGCCCTGTTGCGTCTGAGGGCCGTGGCGACTGAGGCCGTCACCGGCGGGGGAGTGCTGTTGGTGGTGTCCCTAGACATCGCCAACGCATTCAATAGTCTGCCATTCAGCTGTGTCAGGGAGGCGCTCCGTTACCACGGAGTGCCAGCTTACCTGAGGCGGCTGGTGGCAGACTATTTGGAGGGGCGCAGCGTCCTCTACGCCAACCGAGTAAGGGACGTTGTGCGAACGACCATGACGTGCGGTGTTCCACAGGGGTCGGTCCTCAGACCCACCCTGTGGAACATCGGCTACGACTGGGCGTTGCGGGGGAGCCTCCCACCCGGGCTGGGCGTAATTTGTTACGCCGACGACACGCTCGTCACAGCCCGCGGTGGGACGCTACAAGAGGCGGTAAGCCTGGCGACCTCAGGCACCGAAGAGGTCGTCAGGCGGATCGAGGCGCTGGGGTTGAGGGTGGCCCTGGACATGACGGAGGCCCTCTTGTTCCATGGGCCCCGTATGGACCCTCCCATCGGCGTCTCGATCACCGTCAACTCGGTTGGGATCAGCATCCAGGCCCATATGAAGTACTTGGGCCTGGTGCTCGACGGGCGATGGTGGTTTCGGGAGCATTTCCGCAGGCTCGTCCCGCGGCTCGTCGGCGTGGCGTCCGCCCTACAATGGCTGATGCCGAATGTGGGCGGACCGAGCGCGGCATGTCGACAGCTGTACGCGGGGGTCATCCGGTCGATGGCCCTCTACGGCGCACCGGTGTGGGCGGGATCCATGACCGCCCGACTTAGGGCCCTTCTGTGGCGTCCAAAGAAGGTCATGGCGGTCAGGATCATCCGCGGGTACCGCACGGTGGCGACGGAGGCGGCGTGCCTGTTGGCCGGGACTCCCCCGTGGGACCTGGAGGCGGAAATGCTCGCCGACTTGTATCGGCGGGTATCGGGGGTGCGCGGGGGGGGCGGTGTTGTTTCCCTGAGGGAGCTCACCGCCTGGCGCGTCGACGCCCGCCGAGACGTCATCGCCCGTTGGGCAGACCGGCTGGAGAGGCCTCGATACGGTATTTGGACCGTGGAGGCCTTCCGGCCGGTGCTGATGCAGTGGTTGGAAAGGCGGCACGGGGTGCTCTCCTTCCGACTCGTACAGGTCTTGACGGGGCATGGATGCTTCGGCAAGTACCTGTACAGGGTCGCTAGGAGGGAGAGAACTCCGTCCTGCCACCACTGCGATTGCGACGAAGACACGGCGCAGCATACGCTCGAGGTCTGTGCCGCTTGGGCAGAGCCGCGTTGTGAACTCGTCGCAATCATCGGTGCAGACCTGACGCTGCCGACCATCGCTAGGGCGATGCTCGGCAGCATCAGGAATTGGGACGCGGTCGCAGCGAGATAACTGCCTCGCAGAAGGAGGCGGCGGGTCGCGAGCGCGAGGAGCACAGCCTCGATGATGCGACCCGCCGCCGGCGACTGGGGCGGCGCAGGCGGGATTACCTGCGCAGATTACATACGCTTCAGAGGCGCACACTTTTCAAATGCGTGTTTTTATTCCAATTATTTATATTTATTTACACTAATTTAAAAATATGAAAGGTTAGAGTGTGGTTTTTAAAAATAAAATATTTATCTTAATACATTTTATATTATAGTAATTTTAACTTATAATTACGAAACCTCTATGAAAAATAACAAAAATTAGCAGTCTTCTGTTTATAGGAACAAATTATTATGAAATATCACAAATCAACATTTTATTTTCCTATTAACTAATAGACTATAGAGTATTAACTCCAAAAAAACATTAAACTTTGGTATGATTGGCTTTAGAGGCAATCAGAGCAAACGTCTTTCTTGTGTTCGCCACAAATAGGTTTTTTACATTTCGCGCAGTTCATTTTTGACATTCTCTTCTTTTTCGACGTGCAGTAGCTGCAATATTGCCTTTTTTTGCCTGGAGGCCCCCCTTCATCATCTGCAGAAGCTAGTGCAGGAGATCTTGGAAGAATATTATCAATATTACTACGCACAAAGCGTCTTGGCAAAGTAGGAGCTTCAAGTCTTTGGGTTATCCACTGTTGGGTCAACTGGGTACTGAGCTTTTTCATTGTATTGGTAGTAGACCAGCAGTAACGATTTCTACCTCTAATCACTCTTCCAGTAGGTACAATAATACGTTGATCACATTTTGAACTTTCAGTAGGCTCATGTACCCAGGCTGTGGTAAATCTTCATTCAATACATCATCTGCCTCTTCAATCGCTACGCTATCGATGTACTCATCTTCGACATCACTTTGAACATCATCTTCGCTCTCATGATCTTCTATCTCGCTATCACTTTCTTGAGTATCGCCATTCTCATCTTCATAGGCCAATAATAGGCCTATTTCGTATTCTGCAAGTGCCCTTCTACTTGTCATGGTCTACGCTAATAATGTTTGCTGTAAACAAAAATAAAACATGTATAAATAAATTTTCATATCCATAAATTAAAAGTACCAAACAACACTAAAAGTTACATAAAAGATAACCATACGCCTCGCGAGCGCATAAAAACTCATAACTTCAAAAATATAGTACTCACCGCTTAGAACCAGCCGTCCCGCGATAGGCCTGGCCGATGACCGAGTTGGCTGAGAAGGACAAGTTAATACACGCGCAAAATGAGAAGAGACAACAATATTATTGTGGCACGGGCGCCTCTGAGGCGTAGGTTATCTTTCTAGGGTTAAATAAATGTTTCGTTAATTTTCATAATTTTGAATTTTAATTTATGTGAACTTTTTATATGTACAGTATAATTTGATGACGGTTTTAGTTTTAAGAATGTACAATGCCTACTTATTGTTAGATTTTTTATTTCAATTAAATCGAAGAAGAGTTTGGAACTATTTAATTATCTCCACTGACACTGCTTATACAATCAGTGGACATAATTAAACAATTCCTGGACATAATTTTACCGTTCCTAGACATAATTAAATAGTTCCATAGAAGCCAAACATTTGAAGTAATCTGATCTGAACCTGTGCAACTAGATAGTTCCGCGAACATGATTCCCGGACATAGTTCCGATAGAGAAGTGAATCGTTCCATGTTCAATCCGCTCCAGGACATGGTTTGCGCATGTCTAGTACGTTGGCTACATAAATTATACTCGTTCCAACCATTTATTTTACTTTTGGCAGGTCGAATTCTGATCAATTAGTGTTGTACCAATGTATTACGGATACTATGTTTTGTAATAATCGATTTTAGTCAGGAAGAACTTTTAATCGATTTAACACGGATATTTTATTTTTGCTTAAATACATATTTCATATTATTTAAAAACTTCACTTCTGTAAATATATTTATTATTTGGGCACATTAATTTTTGCATACCCACTAATTCAGTCCTCCCAAAATATTTTACTTTGTACTTTGCAAAATAAAAAATAACTACTTTATGAAGCATTTTTCCATTAAGCGGGGTCCGCTGCTCCAAACTTTACTTAGAGACAATGGCGCCCTCGTCTGCGGTAGTAAATCACTAATTTTCTCATCCAGCCTACCCCTTTTTTTTAAGCCGAATTGGCAACACTGAACGGCGCGCCGGCGACGCCATTTTGTTGTGTTGTCTGTCACTCGCAACAAGACTCCCGTGCTAGTCACATTTCTGTTCGCTGAGTGCTCTTTCATATTTTTCATACGCTGTGTTGAGTATTTATATTCCACCGTATTGATTTCATTGTTCTTACTTTGATTGAGTTGAGCGTATCGTTCCTCCCAGTAAGATTTTACTTGCAAAATGCCGAAAGGTATGGTGCTTAAAGGACAATCCAGAGAGTTAGTGCTGCGGCTTCGTGAATTTTTTGAAAAGGAAAGCCGCAATGGCGGATTCCTTATACCAGTAACCCAAGTTAGAGACCGTGTTGCAGCAGCATTAGGTATTAGTGCTCCAACGGTGGCGAAAATCACTAAAGAAGCCTATGGTAGTAGTGGTATTGAACAGAACAAGCTATCTACGCCTAAGAAAAAACGTCAGCCCCGTAAAGTGACAGCAATTGACAGTTTTGATACTGATGCTATTCGTCGTCATATATACAATTATTACACAAGCAAAGAGATTCCTACTTTGAAAAAATTTGTAGCGTCTCTACGAAATTGTGGCTTGTTTCGTGGTCAAAAATCTTCTTTGTCAAAGGTGCTGCACCAAATCGGGTTCTTGTATAAGAAATCCGACAAAAGAAAAATTTTAATGGAACGTCGTGATATAGCCTTGTCTCGCTGTGAATTTTTAAGACAAGCGAAGAAAATAGAAGACTGGTCGAATGTCGTTTTCACAGATGAAACTTGGCTCAATGCCAATCATTCCATACCAAAAGGTTGGACTGACGATACTGCTGATTCTACTTCTGCAGTGCCAATGGGGAAAGGTGAACGCCTCATCATTTGCCATGCGGGAACTACAAAGGGATTTGTACCAGACGCTCTGTTAGCGTTCAAATAAAAAAAAACAGGAGACTATCATGAGGAGATGAATGCGGACGTGTATGAAAAGTGGTTCAGAGAAATGCTTACATCACTTGAAGAGCCATCAACAATATTTATTGATAATGCACCCTATCACTCTCGCCAAATTAATAAAATGCCAACACAGGCCAACAAAAAACACGAGAATATAAACTGGCTTCGTGATAATGGGGAAGATGTGGACGAATCCCTACTAAAAGTAGAATTACTTAAAATATTAAAAAGTAAAAAGCAGCCAAAACGATATGTCATCGACGAAATGGCAGCAGAATATGGTCATGTTGTAATCAGAATTCCTCCGTACCACTGTCAATATAATCCAATTGAAATGATCTGGGCACAAATCAAAGGACACGCCGCAAGAAACAATACAACTCCTCCTTTCACAGCAAATAAAATGCTTGAACTTTTAAAAAACGCATGTGCTAGTGTGACGCCTGAAAACTGGGCGAGTGTCGTCAACAAGACAAAAAATATAATATTCTCTGATTGGGATCGGGAAATTGAATTTGACAACATACCTACACAAGAGTTAATAATAAACACTGCAGATGATTCAAGCGACGATTCGAGTTCGTATGAAGAATCCGACGATTCGTTATAATAAAATAATATTAAAATATTTTGATTGTTTTATTTCATGTTATAGGTATGATGAGAAGATTTTTATATCTCCCTGATACAATTTTAACGTGTTGTCTATTACAACAATTCAAAACTCAGTTGTCAGCTGACTTAACTGCAAATAAGTGTAATCGATTATTTGCGATTCATTAGTTTGCACCGAATACTTTTCATCCTGTCACTAGATGCGATAGAACGTAACTTATTTTATAACGGAAATAAATTATCACTTAAATTTTATGAATAGAGCTATTTACGGCATATTAATGTATTTAGTGGGTAATAATTAAGATATATAAATATTATTGGGCACTTTATATATTTCTCTGTTCACTCGTTTCAAAGTTAATAATTGCGTATAATGAAACAGTTACGTCCTAAAGCATGTGTCAAAAGTAAAATAAATGGTTTGAACGAGTATAGTTATAGTTGTGTACAAACTGCATCTTCGAGATTGATGTATGTGTTATGTTAGTATGTGAAATTGTAACCTTGCGTATGTGTTAACATTATGTAGAAGGAGAATTGCAACACTGGTTCTAGTACAGAATGCGAGCAAGGGCCTTTCTAAAGTATTTATATTTCTGTGGGTACTACACAGGCCCGCCGCTAGCTGTTTCATCGCCCGCGTGCAATACCGATTATGCCGCCTTTTTTTTTGGAAGGTACATCGCGCCCAATCTGTTCGGGGCGACGGATGAGCGGCGTGCGACCTTATAACCTACCGATTCAGTGACATCCGTGGCCAGCCGGTCGGGTTACCCTTTCGGATAACATCCCCTTTGACGCCCCGGCAACATTGCAGTGTTGCCGACCAGGGCGTCGCTCTCACGCCATCGGCCTCGTCGTAATCGTAGTGATGGCAGGACGGCGTCCTCTCCCTCTTCGCGACCTTCTGCAGGTACTTGCCGAAACAACCATGCCCCGAAAAGACCTGCATCAGTCGGAAGGAGAAAACCCCGTGCCGCCGACACAACCACTCTATCGGCACCGGCAGGAAAGCCTCGACGGTCGGAACACCGAACCGAAGACTTTCCAGCCGGAGTGCCCAACGGACAAAGACATCCCGGCGGACGTTGCCCCGTCAGGCAGCCAGCTCCTGTAGCGAGACTTAGCCACCCCCACCAGCGTCGCTGAGACCCGTCGATAAAAACCAGCGAGCATCTCCGCCTCCAAGTTCCAAGGGGTAGTTTCTGCCAACGCGTGCTGGCATGCTGCCTCCTTCTCCACGTCCCCCAAGTGGGACGGCCAGGGACTTCAACTACACGGATGCCCCGTATAGGGCCATGAACCG
This sequence comes from Lymantria dispar, assembly GCA_032191425.1. Classification (NCBI taxonomy): domain Eukaryota; kingdom Metazoa; phylum Arthropoda; class Insecta; order Lepidoptera; family Erebidae; genus Lymantria; species Lymantria dispar. Next base: position 23,402,501 of record CM063444.1, on the reverse strand, counting down.
AACCTCCCCCGCGTATAGCCGTCGGCACGTAGCTCTGAGTCCGCGCACATTCGGCATGAACCACAAAACGGCGGAACGTCACATCGACAAGCCGCGGAGTAAGTTGGCAGAAATGCTGCTTGAGTCAACATCGCCCATCAAGGACCAAACCAACAAAGGGATAATGGGGACCGAATTGACGGTGATCGAGGACCCGGCGGGTGGATCGTTGCAAGGCCCATGAAACAATAGGGCCTCCGTCTTATTTAGGGCCATCTTTTTTTTTTTTTGGGTGGGGTATGGTCAGCGCACACGCCGTCCAGTCCCTCCGGGGCGACGAATGGACGGCGCGCGGCCCCATAACCCACAGTAATCCCTCTTCTTTGCCATTGGGCTGACCACCGGTACCGAGTTCCTTGTCGTCCGTGGCCAGCCCGATGGGATACCCTTTTGGGTACTCTCCCTTTTCAACGCCCCTCCCAGACGAGCTTGTCGTCGGCGTAGTAAATTACGCCCAGCCCGGGAAGGAGGCTACCTCGCAACTTCCAAAGATAGAGATAGATATTCCAAAGAGTCTGCCCTACGGCCAACCCCTACGGAACACTGCATGACATGGGCGTCCGCTCAACGTCCCCTATTCGGTCCACGTAGAGGACGCTGCGCCGGTGATTGCCTTCATTACCATGGCCCTTATGTACAGCAAGTCCGCGATCGTCTTCAACCTATCATATTCGCCAACATTTGGTGGTATTTGGCTATCTGTAGTGAAGGCCGTTAAATTTCGTCTAAAACGCATACCTAGCCAACGCTAGCCTAACATTTTAAGAGTTTTCCGCGCCATTCCTACAAAGTGAGGCAGGTCTCAACTTGTATTTTCTCTTCTCAACTTATCAATTGTCATCCGTTAAAACTAGGATGAAAGAGCAAACGTTCGTCTGTCAGCAGTCAGTATTTACGCGGGGTCGGTGGTCCCGATCTGTCGGTCGCCCCGTTCGATTTAAAAAAGGGGCGTTCGACGAGCGCGACCATGCTGTGCATAAGGACCATGGTCATGAAAGCAGTCACCGGCGCAGCGTCCTCTACATGGACCGTATAGGGGACGTTGTGCGGACGCCCATGACGTGCAGTGTTCAGCAGGAGTCGGCCTTAGGGCTGACTCTTTGGAATATCGGCTACGACTGGGCGTTGCGAAGTAGCCTCCCTCCCGGGCTAGACGTAATTTACTGCGCTGACGACACGCTCGTTACAGGACGCTAGAAGAGGCGGCATGCCTGGCAACTCTAGATGCAAAAGTACAACGAAGATGTGGCGGGGAGTGGGATACAGCATAACAATAGACGTTTGCGCAGAGGACGTGTACGGAACATTATAATTGTAATTGCTTCAATTGTATCAATGTTCGAGGCCAGCTGTAATAGACACATACATATTAAAATCAATTGTAAATCAATTGTCAAGCTAATGCCAGTTAATTTTCACAATCCTTTTCGGGAATGAAATAAACGATTTTAATGTTAATGAAGGAAAAGATAAGTACAGGGATAGAATCGTGGCAAGTGCAAATACATAGCCTACCCTACTGGGCAACGGGCTTGATTCTATGTATAATGTCTTGAACGCAGAAATTTTAATAATACCTATCAGAATTTATATAGTTATATACCTTTATATGTCGAATATATACAGATTATCTCATGTTATGGGACAACTGGTCAAACGGGAATTGAACAATGGTTACTACCATTGTAAGAACACGTGAAAAAATGGGAAGTAAAAATATTGATTTGCTAATGAATTAGAGCACATGTAAAGTTTTCAATTTTGTCATCGCTTTTTCATGTAAATCTGATTGAAATGTATAAAGTCAGTGACACTTAATTTGCGAAATATTCGTACTTTGTCAAATGTTCATTAGAAATTGAAAAAGCCATGATTATGTTCGCATAAGCAAGACAAATCTCGCCACAATATCAGCGTATAGGTCATCGACCGTTATGAATATACCTACTTATACTGGCGACGCTTACAATGCCTACATGTATCCTACCCAGTGGCGGACTAACAGGGGGCGGAAGGGGCGGACCGCCCCGGGCCTCTGGTCTTGGGGGGGGGCCCAAATGCCTGCGCGTCCCCCTGATCAAGTCATAAACAAGACTTTAAAAATGTGCTTAGTACCTTCATAACTTCATCAAGATCAAAACACTATAGCCATCTAGACTTTTCACGCGGTACTAATATTTTTTTAACTTTGCTGAACGCGTCCAATACGCTGGGGGAATGCCCGTCTTTGTAGTGGGTACTTCCACAGGAATCCTTGAATGAATGAAGTGCAAATAATTCACTCCTGTAACATTTACTTTCCCTACATCGCTTATACTTTAATACTTTTTGACCATTTGTATCTCGGTTGCATCATGCGAGAGGAGTTTTTCGAAACTTAACCCTTTATCAACCGAGAACCGTGTTTTTTTTCATCATTTTTAATGCAAATCTCATCATCAAAAAACGAGAATTTTGAAAAGAAAAGTATGGGTTCCTGTACTTTGTAGTGTACTCTTTCAGAATTTGGGGTTGCAATGGCGATGTTTCCGCTACAAAGAAAAACATGGCCGCTGTTAAACAAAAAATTACGAAAAATCGAAGACATTTTTCTCGTAGAAAACGCCGAAAAAGAGGGTCCCTCTTTTTTTTTAACCATGAGTGCACTAAATAGTTGTAGTTGAACGATGATTTTTTTAAATTTGTAAAAATCAATGTTTTTACCCCAAAATGGCGTTTTTCTCCCCTTAAGTGGTGAGCGAAATTTCACGTTTCGCGTAAAATAGATAAAAATCGGATCACCTCGAAAATTGGTATATCAGGGTTTTTTAGATCGCTGATTACGATTCTGCCATTAAAATTTGAATATTCAATATGGAGGATCCAATATGGCCAAAAGAAACTCCAAAAATGTATTTGAATCGGATGAAATTGGACACTCGGGGATTTTCAAGGTCGCTGATTACGATACTGCACTCAAAATTTGTAAGTTCAAGATGGCGGATCCAATATGGTCGATCAGAAATCTAAAATCTTATTTGAATAGAGTTAAATTTAGCACTCGGGGGTTCGAGGTCACTGATTATGATCTGCCCTCAAAATTTACCACGTCCACATCGTTGTCTCTGGGTTTCGCTAAGAGTAAAATAACAACGTGACGCGTCATGTTAGATCCGTTATTGTGAATTTTCAAATTCTGAGAACAGATTCGAGATGAGTGACCTCAAAAACCTCCGAGAGCCTAATTTCACCGTTTCAAATAAGTTTTTGGATTTTCGGTCGGCCATATTGGATCTGCCATTTTGAATTTTTTAATTTTGGGGGCGGAATCGTATTCAGCGACCTAGAAAACGCGCGAATACCCATTTTTACCCGATTCAAATAAGTGTTTGGATTTTCGGTCGGCCATATTGGATCCGTCATCTGTAATTTTAAAATTTTGAGGCCAGAATCGTAATTAGCGACCTAAAAACCCCGGGATACCAATTTTTTCTTGAAAATCTGCTATTTATTTTAAATTTTTTGTGAAATGTGATATTATGCTCGCCGCTCAAGGGGTGAAAAATGCCATTTCGGGGGTGAAAATATTGATATTTACAAATTCGAAAAATTCGTTGTTCAACTACAACTATTTAGTGTACTCATGGTTGAAAAAAAGGGGGCCAGTCGGCGTATTTTATGAGAAGTTCATTAAAAAAAATTCTTAGATTTTTGTGATTCTTTTTTAAAGTTGGGGGGGGGGCTCACTCAGCTTTGCCGCCCCGGCCCTCTGACGGGCTTAGTCCGCCACTGATTCTACCTATGCCTACATGTATGTATATTTAAAGCATAGACTGTTAAGACACAAATTTTTGAAATCGCTATAACTGTTATGTTTTATGGTTTTTTGTGTAATATACATTCTAATTACGATCCATGACCGTTAAACTACAACATACTCGAACAGTTGTTCTCTAACCTGTGACACTCTGTATAGTTTTTATATGTAAGCATAACATTATCCCGCGAACAGTGGATACTAAACATATCACGACGGACACGATATCGAAAAGAAAGTATCGATACTGTACTCATGAAAAGTATCGAAGAAAAAGTATCGTAGTACTCATTAGAATATCGAAACAAAAGTATCCACGGTTTAGAAGGTTCATTACGTTTGAACTAGATGACGTTACCATAAACTTGAGCCGTAAGGTCAAGTTTAACATGCATAATTTCTAAAATTTATTCGGGTACAAAAGTATCGGTATCGAAACGAACGTACTCGATGCCTAAAAGTATAGATACTTTTTTCGTGTCCCTAATTAGATGCTAAAATTAGGCCTTAAATGAAACACCTGATTAGTTATATATTATGTTTTACTTTTACATTTTCGTAGCATTTGTACTTTGGCTACAAACGCCGATAAAGATCTTATAATGAAATATCGATATGGGTTATTTCACATAGCTGCGACATGTTATTTAGCTGTAATAAATTAATTATTAAAAATATATTGCCCTTATGTATCCTTGCGTTTTCTTTTTCCTCACATTCCTCTTTCTATTAGGTATACGCCTAGTGTATCTACTTTGATACATAGTCTATCAATACGAACCACAATTAGGTTAAAAATATTGAATGTAATCTAAATATAACAAGTGTGACTCTATTCATAGTACAATATCTTCTTCTTTTTAAGATTTCAACTATTTACACAGAATAATTGTCTAGGACATGCATTATTTAACAAGATAACAACAATAACCGTACAGTAGCTAAAAATAATCTAGCACATATCTAAGTATATATATATAGTATACAAGAATTGCAACATATACAGATTAAAGTACCTCCATTATAAAACAATAATAAATCATAAAAGCTAGTATTGTGATCTGGCATCAAAGATTATTTAAAAATACAATCATTACTTATATTTTATATTACTACTGAACAAATATGTGAGCTTATTAATGTAATACGCCTAATTTATTAAGTAATTTTAAGTATTGTGCAACACACATATGTGCCATCCTATGATTAAACACCAAATCACAATAATGTATAGTCCATTTGAATTCAAAATTGTACCCAGTTCTGTTGATTAGCTGGTGTAACTGGTTTATCACTTGAAGCACTGGAAATAAAGAGAAAGGATAAGAGTTATCATCATCAATTGCCTGCCGTCATCCCACATTAAGTGGGGTCGGCACATGTTCTTACCTTCCATAGCCTCCTATCAGGCGTCATATCTGCACTCTTTTCATACGCATATCCGCATTCACACAGTCCATCCGTCTCTTTTTGGGCCTTCCACCCTTCTTATGTCCATTTACAATCGTATGGATAAGCCGCTTTGTCACATGCCTTTCATCCCTCCTCATCACATGTCCATACCAAGATAAGAGTTATATTCATGAATAATCAATTTAAAAGAGAAGCAGTCTCGCCTGTGATTAGATTTTACTTTCATGCATACATCATTGAATGACAAGAGGTTAAGAATACTATATTTATGTTTGTGCAGCTTCAATGATATTTAGTAGAGTATTAGTTATTAAAGAGTGACTGCGTTAAATATTTGTAGAAAATGTCTCCAGAGACTGTTACGAAATTGGCAAGTGAACATTTAGAATCAAAAATAACAGTAGATGGTCTTGGGATAATAATTTTAGCAAATATACTATCTAAACGTTTTGGTAACAATTATTGTCTTCTATCTGTGGCCAATCATTTGGCTGAATGTTTTATTAAGTATATCCGCGCGAAGGCGACCGGCGTCCCGGGAGGGACGTGAAGAAGTTAGGATACCCGAAAGGGTATCCCGCCGGGCCAACCACGGACGACTAGGTATTCGGTACCGGTGGTTGGCCCATGGCGAAGGGGATAGCTCCCCTTCGCCATTGGGCCGGCTCGGTACGGTGGATTATGGGGCCGCCCGCCACCCTTCCGTCGCCCCAGACCGAATGGACGGCGTGTGGGCTGATCATAGCCCATCCAAAAAAAAAATATATAAATGATTTGAACTCTTATAAGGGGAAAATAACAAGCAAGAATGGTATAAAATAATAATTTCTTACACACATATATGAAATAAGCCTTTTTTTTAAGGATTTTACCACAGTTGCGTAGGTGGGCACACTTAATCCAAAAGTTAACTTCGTTAATCGTTAATTCGTTAATTAAAATATTAACTTCGATAATCGTTAAAGCGTTAGATTTGCGAAACTTTAACGCAAGTTAAAGTTAATCGTTAAAAGTTAACCATTTAATACTTATACTACTATTAGCTGGGACAAATAAATATATTCTACAGCATGTAGTGGAATTATGTTGGCATGCATCTGTCCACACTTGGGATACGTTATTACTGTCGGTAGTCCCGATACCAAAAGATTCACCAATACTTCATGACGCTCTTCTACGTAACAACCAGGTGGAGGGCGGGGAGCGGCTTAGTTTTTTTTTTTTTTTTTTTTCAGGGTGGGCTATGGTAAGCGCACGCGCGGTCCTGTCCGTCCGGGGCGATGAAAGAACGGCGCGCGGGCCCATAACCCACCCGTACTCACGTCACCTCGGTGTTGGGCCGACCACCGGAGCCGATGTGACTTGTCATCAGTGGTCAGCCCGACGGAATACCCTTTCGGGTAACCTCTCACCTCTCGACGTACTGGGACGTCGGTCGCCGTCGCGCGGTCAGCCTCTCTTCGGGTGACGGACAATTCCCCGGTCCGATCACCCGCGGCCTCGGCTAGGGCGGCATTAGGCGCAGATACTCGCGCCTGCGCCGCCCGAGTCGCCGGCGGCGGAACGTGTCGCCGAATAGGAGCTCTACTCGCACACGATCCGCCGCCTCCTTCCGTGAGATTACGGCCTCACAGAAGGCGGCGACCGCGTCCCAGTTCCTGACGCTGACGAGCATCTCCCTGGCGATGGTCGGCAGCGCCAGGTCGGCACCGATAATTGCGACGAGTTCACGGCGATCCCCCTCCCATGCAGCACACTTCTTGAGCGTGTGCTGCGCCGTGTCCTCGTCGCAACTGCAGTGGTGGCAGGACGGTGTGCTCTCCCTCCTGACAATCTTGTGCAGGTACTTCCCGAAGCAACCGTGCCCCGTCAGCACCTGCACCAGTCGGAAGGAAAGCACCCCGTGCGTCCGCTCCCACCACTCCATCAGCACCGGCCGGAGGGCCTCGACGGTCCTGACACCGTACCGAGGACTCTCCAGCCGGACTGCCCAACGGGCAATGACTTCTCGGCGGGCATTCACCCGCCAGGCGGTGATCTCTTTGATGGAGACCATGCCGCCGCGGGCGCACGTCTCCGACACCCGCCGATAAATGTCGGCGAGCATCTCCGCCTCCAGGTCCCACGGGGGGGTTCCGGCCAGGAGGCACGCTGCCTCCGTCGCCACCGTGCGGTAACCCCGTATGGCCCTGATCGCCATGACCCTCTGTGGTCGCCACAGGAGGGCCCTAAGACGGACGGTCAGGGACCCCGCCCACACCGGTGCGCCGTACAGGGCCATCGACCGGATTACCCCCACGTACAGCTGTCGGCACGTAGCACTGGATCCGCCCACATTCGGCATCAGCCGCGAAAGGGCGGACGCCGCGCCGACAAGCCGGGGAACAAGTCGATGGAGATGCTCCCGGAACCAAAAATGCCCGTCGAACACCAGGCCCAAGTACTTCATGTGGGCCTGGATGCTGATGGTGACCGACTTCACGGTGATCGAAGCGCCGGCGGGAGGCCCGGCGGTACGGAGGCCATGGAACAAAAGGGCCTCCGTCTTTTCCAGGGCTACCCTCAACCCCAGCGCTTCGATCCGCCTGACAATCTCCTCGGTGCCGAGAGTTGCCAGGCGTGCCGCCTCCTCTAGCGTCCCACCCCGGGCTGTGACGAGTGTATCGTCGGCGTAGCAAATTACGCCCAGCCCGGGTGGGAGGCTTCCTCTCAACGCCCAGTCGTAGCCGATGTTCCACAGGGTCGGACCCAGAACCGACCCCTGCGGGACACCGCACGTCATGGGCGTTCGCACAACGTCCCCTACTCGGTCAACGTAGAGGACGCTGCGCCCCTCCAAGTAGTCTGCCACCAGCCGCCTGAGGTACACGGGCACCCCGTGATACCTCAACCCCTCCCTGATGCAGCTGAATGGCAGACTGTTGAAGGCGTTGGCGATGTCCAGGGACACCGCCAATAGGACTCCTCCGCCGGTGACGGCCTCTGCTACCACGGCCTTCAGGCGCAGTAAGGCCGCGATCGTCGAACGCCCTCTCTGAAAACCAAACTGGGCGTCCGACAGATCGGGCCCGACCCCGACGAGAGGGAGCGGCTTAGTCTAGCTTAGCGAGATGGCCGCCTGGCGGGACAACGCCCGCCGGACGTCATTGTCCGTTAGGCAGTCCGGTTGGAGAGGCCTCGGTACGGTGTTCGGTCCGTCAAGGCTTTCCAACGGGTGCTAATGGAGTGATCTGGTCGGCAGCATGGGGTGCTTTCCTTTCGACTAGTGCAGCTATTGTCGGGGCATGGTAGCTTCACCAAGTACCTGCACTGACACGGTCGTAAGGAACAGCACACCGTCCTGCCACCATTGCGATTGCGACGAGGACACGGTACAGTACACGCTCGAGATGTGTGCCGTGTGGATATAACAGCGCCTTGAACTCATCGCAATCATCAATGCCAACCTCAAGCTGCAGGGCAGGGCTATCACTAGGGCAATGCTCGACGGCGTCAGGAACTGGGATGGAGTCGCCGTCTTCCGTGTGGTAGTTATATCACGGAAAGAGAGAGCGGATCGTGTACAGGAGGAACTCCTCTGCGACACTATCTGTCACCGGCGCAGGTGTCGTGGAAATTACGAGCGTTGCATGGTGCGTAATTGAAACAAACAAAATGACATGTTAACGAACGACTAATGTAACGGACTAAAGTTAACGGAAGTTCAATTTAACGGAAGTTAACAAGAGCGTTAACGTTTCTTGAAGTTAACTCAAAAGTTAATCCATTAAGCAGATTGTTAACTTCGTTAATTAACGATTAACGAGTTAATGCCCACCTTTGCACAGTTGTATTTAATTTTTACTTTCTCAATGTTTCAAACACTTTTCAAATAACTATGAAAATTGTTTTATTTAATTAATGCAATAAAAGTTTCAATATATAAATATATACACACATTCATATTCCCTAGAAGTAAAAATAGACCTAACATGAAAGTATTTCTGAACTTTACTTTTCTACTGCATCATATGATGATGACGAAACACTTTTATTGTAAATAGCGACCCACCCTCGCTTCGCTTTCAGTCGCCTTACCCGCATAGTTCCCAATCCCATGGGAATACCGGGATAAAATATAGCCTATGTTACTCGCTGATATTATAAATTTCCATCGGTGAAAGATTTTTTGAAATCGGTTCAGTAGTTTCGGAGCCTATTCAATACAAATAAACAAATATTTTCTCTTTATAATATTTTTTTTTTTTTTTTTTTTTTATATATTCACGCCTTTTTCCCATAGGGGTAGGCAGAGTCCACTGCCCTCCACCTGCTACGATCTTTGACATATTCAGCGTAGCAAAGCGGTTCTCTGTGGGCCACTTTTCGCCCCCGACGGAAACGAGACGTGACGTGTCGCGAGCCACATCGCCGCCATTCGTACAGTTTTTTTTTTTTTTTTTTTTTTTTAATTTTTGAAACTCATTGCGTTTCCGCGAGAAATACATACACATATAATTAAACGGACACAAATTACATCCAGACTCGGAACAACAATTTGTGGATCGCACAAAGTGTTGTCCTGCGTGGGATTCGAACCCCCGACACTGGCGCTGTAGGTCACTAGCATTAACCACTACGCCATCTGTGCAGTCTTTATAATATTAGTGTAGATATATAGTATTTCATATAATTGGGTACTGTACGGCTATGATAAGCTGGGACAAAAGCCAACTTAGTCCATCTACCCACCTACTGCCTATAATAACACTAGTATTTTTGGTTTGCAAGCAATGTACATGTGATCTCCAGTTTGTAATTTTTAAATGTTTAAATTTTTTTTAATGTTTGTATTTTTTCAAATGATTATTGCGAAATAAATTCATGGATATATAAATTCATGAAAATTATACCTAGCTGAATTAAAGTCTCCCCATTCGGCAGTAGCAGACGCAGCGCCCACAGCAGCAGATGGTGATATTGCATGTTGTGGAGATGGAGGTGGAGGTAGCCTAGAACCACCAGATGGTGGTGGCGGTAACAAGCCTCCACCAACTGCACCAGCACCAACACCTCTACGAAGCTTACTGGTTTCACTGCCATCTTTCTTCTGTAAAATTAGGTATTTCATGATTACCAATGAGATGCTGATGTAAAAGATGGACAAAGAAAGAAAATAATTTATTACTTCTTTACAGGAGGGCTACATTACATAGACTTACGCACATACAATAACATATAAAAAACAATACATAAAAAAAAATTGCGTGCATATAAAGTGCGCATATCGGAAGTGAAACTCCTTTGGTGCCACGTGTTTTTTGTCAATATTAAAAAAAATGATAAAAAATATTGGACGCTACTCGTTCCTAACGCTCGCGCTGGCATATAACAGGTATACTACGCGCATACGTTAGTGCCACGCATTCATTCTCGCTCTATCTCTTTCTATTCCCGTAGTGTTAAACGTTTAACGCAACCTTGTTTCACTACAAAAGAAAAACGCAATGAAAATAACAAAAATGATATCAAGATTGGTGTCCCTTTGCAAAAGAGGAAAAGCAGCTGCTCAGCATAATGTTGAGGTATGTACTTGGTAATGTGAATACCACAACACTGTTATGCTACAGAATCCTGCAATGGCTGCAATGTTCGTCAACAATGTATAGTGTAACGTTGGACTTTCGGTCACGTCACATTATGCAGTATGCACTAGGCTGTATGCGTGTTCCCTGTGCCTATGGCGGCAGGTGATAAAGAAAATGAAAAATGGCTGACATTTGACACCTGTCAAAGTGGTCTTACTTTCGATCCAACCTCGACGATGTCGAAATGGAATTTTTTAAAAACTGAACTATCAGAGTGCAATCTGCGTTCCTTATACGACAGATTGTTACTTATTTATGGACGGGCTTATACACCTTATGGGTGAACCCATGTTTTTTAAGAAACCGGTAAGATTTTCGGTTAAATGTGATAATGTCATGGCTTGCCTTTTGCCCCATACTAAAACTTGGTTTTTCTTTTACAGCTATAGAAAGCGGTTTCTTTCTTTTTCTTTCTTACTTCGGTTATTTCTTCTTTTCGTGTATTATTCCATGGATGAGTGGTTTATAAATTCTTCTTTCGCCTTTATGTCGACCAACATTCATGGAACTGCCATTTGCGATGCCGAATTTTGAAGCGTTAAATGCTTGCTGAAATAGATTACGTGGAAACCGTAGTTGACGCCGCATGGTATTGGTGAATTTTAAATTGGTTTTACAGCATAAAAGGTATTCAATTAATTTTGTTATTTGCTCTCATATTGCAGACATGACCCTTAGGAGTTATTTAAACTTTTATAAATATGTATTAGATTACTTTATTAAATTTTAAGTGTATCATAATTGCTCTCACAAGGAAAATAAAGTTATGGCAGGCTCATGTTGCATTTTCTTTAACTGTCCCCTTTGGACCCTTCCGAGAAGCTAAAGTTCAATGATTCTTGTCCGGCACTTGAGAGCTTCACCTGGCGCCCGAAAAACTTACTTTTAGTCTACTTTATTTGGTGAAGCACTGACCTCTTGGTATGTATAATATTTTTTTAAACATTTCACTACTAACTCATCAATTAAATTTTTATAATATTACAATAGGAATGAATCGATACTAATGATTACTCATATCGTATCGATATTTTTCATTCGATACTATTAATATATAACACTAACATTCGATCGAGTACTAGTATCAAACGAAAACAATAGTATCGGTATCGAATGAAAAGAATGGTACAGCGAGTATCGTAACGGTATTGCAGCAGCGAGCTCGATTTCAATGCCGGGATACAGTGACAAGCTTTTTTTTTAGCTAAATTGTAGTAGCGAAATTATCATCAATTTCATGCTAGCCTGATTTCCAATTCCTTAGATTTACCAAAAAAAAGCTTATCAGCATAGACTCTATGAAAAGTATTCAGTCTTCAAAAAACATTCAATACCACAGTAAGTATTGATATGTTTCAATTGATACTGAACAGCTGAACTTGAACTGATACATGAACGAAGTTAAAAAATGGTCATGTGGAAAAATATCGATATATAGAAATAATATCTGGTTGACCGAGCGTCGCACGGAATATTTTTGTTGTATTTTTGTCGAATTTATTTAGATATACAGGGTGTATCAGGTTATGGGGCAACTGTTCGAGTATGTTGTAGTTTAACGGTCATAGATCGTAATTAGAATGTACATTACACAAAAAACAATATAACATAAAAGTTATAGTGATTTCAAATAAATGTGTCTAAGAGTCTATGCCTTAAATGTTACGTATTATGTAGGCATGTACAGACAGAATACATTTAGGCATGTAAAGCTTCGACAGTATAAATTCATTCAGTAACACCTAGAATTGTGCAAACATTTTAATGATATACTCAGTGCCATATAACTTGGCAAAAGACGACTTTTTTTTTATTATTGCAGACGGTGGCAAACGCGCAAACAGTACACCTGATGGTAAGTGTTGCTGCCGCTCATGGACCTTTACAAGGCCGTTGCCTACCGCGAAGAAAGTGAAGGGAGTGTGAATGCGTGCATTGAGGCTCGGTGATGCCAAGGGCACCACCAAAACCCTCCACACGCAAACACCCTCAGAAAGTTGGGCTTCCAGCTCTCTCGCTCACCGAACGAAGCGCAGTAACAAATCGCTACTACTCAGGCGTCGATTTTCTGCGAGAGTGTGGTACTGCCCAGGACGGACCGGGCCGCGGCTGTAGACAGATAACTGTCGACAGTGTGGTCCTACCACTCTTATACCTTCACCTACCTTCACCACGATATCTTAAAATGCAAAAAAAATCTATCGCTTACCATACAAATCTATCGAAAAATTGTATCGCAAAATTCTCTTGGTAGCTGCCTACCAGGAAGCAACATTACAAACAGCACAACCCAAAATTTTACGTAATCTAGTAAAATTACCATAGAAAATATATGTTTTTAATATCCTATAATCATGTATTTCATTGTTTTAAAATACCAGATTAACCTGTAACTGGTGACATTTCATTATTTTATAAATAATATCATTGATAACAATGCCAAATTACTTTCAAATGTCTGAATATTAAAAGTTTTTAAGTAACATTAAAATTAAAGTACCGAGAATATTTATATAAATTCAATATAATATAGATCCTATAATTAAATACGTAATTAGCTTCGAAGAGTTATGTAACGCCCAAAAAATGCCAAGTTTTAAGTTATGACACATTTCTTTCAACTCATTTTACCGTCAGGTGTAATAAACCTAAAGGATCGCACAAGTAGATGCAAGATTTGTACATCGTTTGACAAATGTTTGTAACCTCTGTACAGTCTAGATACCTTCACCACGATATTACAACGATAAGACGGTTTGTATGGAAAGCGATAGAATTAGCGATAAATTACTTGGATTTGATGATATCGTGGTGAAGGTCACCAAATCACCTCTTTTGCCAAGCTATTTTGCAAATACTCTAGTGTAGTACCTACGAGCGACGAGCGGTCAACGGTCCAAGGCCGATCAGCTGTTTTAAAGCGAAGTTTGTTTTGTTTATGTGAATGTAATCATTGATTTATTCAATTTCTAATGAACATTTAACAAAGTATGAATATGTTGCGTATCATTGATTTTATACATTTCAATCGGATTTACACGAAAAAGCGATGACGAAATTGAAAACTTTACATGTCTCTAATTCCTTAACGAATCAATATTTTTCGTTCAAATTTTTTTCATGGGTTCCTATCACCATTGCCTAGCTCCCTTTTGACCAGTTGCCCCATAACCTGATACACCCTGTATATTAATAAAAAATAAAAATTAAATAATGAAAAAAATATAAAAAAATACAAAAAGAGAATAATAATAACACCGAGATTCGATCCGACGCCGTTTAAATGCCAACAATACTAAAATGAAACTGCGCTACTTCCCAACTGAGCTATCATAATTCATGACGTGGACGGCAAAATTTGAATTCATATTCTTTTAGAATTTAATGTCATTATATTGTTTTGCTAAAAACACTGACAAAAAATTTTCTATAAATAAAACCTAGCTAGATCGATTTTTTGGCCTCGAAACCTCTAGTATGCCAAGTTTCATCAAAATCGTTGGTGCCGTTTCTGAGATCCTGAATATATATATATATATACAAGAATTGCTCGTTTAAAGATATAAGATTGATATTTTTTTCGATATATCGAACGCCGATATTGACAGGTTTAAAAATATTGATATATCGAAAAGACTATATTTTTAAAAATATCAACAGCCCTACTCGAAATCCAGGTGGATGTAATCGACCTCAGTATGTGAGTGTTTTGCTGTTATAGATATTATAATACATATACATTGAACCTTCTATTTTGAAAGTGGTTAAAAATCAATTTATTAAAGTATGTATTGCATTTGATTTAACACATAATAAAATACATAATACTATTCCTATTTTATGTTATTATTACCAGTAAGAGATGAAATTTTAGAAATTAGCATGCATCAACCTGTTATGAGCCAGGATGTTTACGCGAGTATCATCATCATCATCTCAGCCCATATATGTCCCACTGTTATACTTGGTCCTCCTCCGCTATGGGAGGGAAAATGACCTACTATACCATGCTGGTCAGATGTGTTGGCATAGGGTTTTGTTCCGAGTTTTCCTTCTCTTGCATAGATGTTGTATGCATATTATAATCCCTTAGTCGTCTCTTACAATACCCACGGGTAAGAGTGGGGGTGGTGAATTGTATTCTTACTCCGTCATCACACGGAAAAGCCTACACGAGTATACATATTAGAAATAAAACTGTTTTATGGATTTTGTCGCGTTTGTATATGATTTTGGACTCCCCAACGTTTCAAGTACCTTACAGTGTTCATGCCCATGGTCACAAGTGGACTAAGATCTCTCACGTCCATCAAGTAATTGTTATTAAAAATAAAACTAACAAGACCACCACTAGACTGCAAGACACCGTGAGCACTTATTGTATAGATTTAACCCACGATAATAGTTCAAAATTATTTTATAAATCAAAAGCATTTATTAAAATAAAAAAAGAATTGACTTCAACTGAACCACACGCGGGCAGCACCAGCTTTCAAATAATAAGCCCAAACACTTCCTACATACCGATAAATCTCTGTAATAACAATTATTTGTTAGACATGAAACATCTTAGTCCACCCGTGACCATGAACACTGTAAAATGTTTGAAATATCAGGCAATCAAATACAAAATGTGATAAAACCCGTAAAATTGTTTTAGCACCCTGTTAGCCATGTGATGACAGATTAGAATACAATGTGACACCACCTATTACTTTCTAATGAGAACTGTAATACATAGCTGAATGGCCAGCAACACTCTCTTGGGAGACTAATAATACCAATTGCAATCATATGTCGATAGACAAATGATGATAAAGACAATGAAATACTCAAACTGGTTACAGTTGCTAAAAATGAACAGCAAAATTGTTTTAAATATTTTTATAAAGGCAATGCCTTTTACATAGCATATAACATCTATGCAAGAGAAGAAAAATTCGAAATAAAACCCTATATCAACCCATTTGATCAGTGTGGTATAGTAGGTCAGTATCCCTCCTATAATGGAGGCCCGAGCCCAGCAGTGGAACATACATGAGCCGAATTGATGTTTTTGAAAGCCATTAACTATGTTTTCTTAGTTGCCAGAAAGTAATCCCAAATAACTAGTAGATGAACTTACAGTAATTTTCATATTGATCTTGATAGTTTCTCCATCCTTGAAACCCAGGTCAAGGTTCTGCTGTGGTGTGGCCTCCCCTTCTTGCTCTTTTCTTAACCATTTGAAATGATCTTGTAGAGAAACATTTAGATCAAATGAATCTGAACGATCTCCAAATCCTAAGCCTATATATGCAGTTCGACCTGGAATTAATTTGGTTCGTAACATAATAATCTAATTTATTACATATATTAGAATGTTGAATAAAATGTAGTTGTTTTATTACCATTATCATCCTGGATTCTAACAACAAAATAACGAGAACTATCAGTTACAGACTCTAGGGCCACCCCCGGATATTTATCAATAGGACACTTGGCAAATAGGTCGCCTGAAATTTTGTCTTCTAATTTCATTATTAACTCTTCACCCTTCGCAACAAGCCTCATGCGTCCAGTCCATTGTGGTTCTTGTAAATTCCAATCAGCGGCCCTGAAACACCCACCGTTGCAATATATCCTCTGTATAAACAATTACCCACTACAAAACAAAAAATAAAACGCCTACCTATATCCTCTATTGGAAGTTCTTGGAGGTATTTTGAATACAAATACTTCGTTTTTTACCAATAAAACACTTTCATAAGATTCCATGTTTCACCTAATTCAGTTTAGATATTAGGAATTAGATATATTCTCATTGATAGAAGCACAAATCTCTTAAGTGCTCTTAAGCCACTATACCTACTACTTGCTAAGCTCAGATTTGACGGTAATGACGTGACGCGTGCACAAAAGTTAAGAGATAACCTCTTTTTTTAATATTTCTTATCGACCATGGATACAAAGTTTAATCAAGTCATGGTTAAGTTAAAAAACTAAATATGACTAATTCTTAAACTTTGTCTATAATTTGTAAACGTATTCAGTATTCTTCATATTAAGAAGATTATACAAAAGTATAGCTGAGTCGGTCGTGTTTGATCGAATCAAAAAGACTGAATCCTGTTGCCTGCGTGAAGGATTCGATCACCAATCGCTTGAGACCTAGATCTTTCGTGATTGATTGATCGCAAGCGATCGACACGACCCGCCTCGATCCTACTGAACGGCGATCGGTCGCGATCGATCAATCAAATAAGATATGTAAATAACTAAGATCGATACAATCAAATAACTAATGTAGATGATCGAGATCGACACTATCAAATAGCCAATGTGTACGATCGAGATCAAATACAATCAAATAATCGAATGATCGGCGGCAGTCGGTCGCAACAGTGCTATCCCAATGAGATACATAAGATTTACTACTTAATTTGAGCTTAAGACAACGCGATTGGCTTGCATAAATGGAGTAAAATTAATTAGCGATATTCGACTTTATGTTTGAAGCGTTACGTAAATAAGTAGTACTTATTTGCAGCCATAAGTTATTTAAAAATTATTAATTTAAAGGTGCTATTCCAATCTCGGCTGCAGGCTGCGGATGCAGGCAGCATATGCAGCGGCTGCACGAAGCCGGCTGTGGCTGCACGACTGGTTTTCTATGTAGTAGTATGGATTTCTATGAAAAAAATTCCGAACGCGGCTGCGGCTGCATGTGCTGCCGAGCCTCGGCTGCAAGTGCTGCTGTGACTTGCAGCCGGTCGCAGACCAGTAATGCTGCGGCTGCAAGTCGATGCGCACGTAGTTACGGCACTCCAACCTATTGAGACAAGTCCCAAGTAGTCGCTACTCAGAGCTAATCTCAATAAACTTAATTTGCAATTAAATTAGCGCTCATATTGGATAGAATCATAGAATTTTTACCGGCTCTCGATATTCAGATTTAGCATCAATGTTTATTTCAAGAAAATGTTGTTTTCGGAGGCTGAAGAAGATCAGTTAAGTAATCTTGTAACAAAATATCCTATTCTTTTTGATACAAGCCACATTAAATATAAGAATAATGTGGCTAAAGGTGCCGTTCCAACCTCGGCTGCAGGCTGCGGATGCAGGCAGCACATGCAGCGGCTGCACGAAGCCGGCTGCGGCTGCACGACTGGTCTTCTATGGTAGTATGGATTTCTGTGAAATACATTCCGAACGCGGCTGCGGCTGCACGTGCTGCCAAGCTTCGGCTGCAAGTGCTGCTGCGACGTACAGCCGCAGCCAATCGCAGACCAGTAGTGCTGCGGCTACAAGTCGATGCGCACTTAGTTACGTCACTCCAACGTGTTGAAACAAGTTCCAAGTAGTCGCTATGCGGAGCCAATCTCACCAAACTTTCATTTGCCATCAAATTAGCGCTCATATTGGATAGAATGAAAGAGTTTTTATCGGCTTTCGGTATTTAGATTTAACATCAATATTTATTTCAAGAAAATGAGATTTTTGAAGGCTGAAGAAGTTCACTTAATTAATCTTGTAACAAAATATCCAGTTCTTTTTGATATAAGCCACATGAAATATTTATTTATTTATTTGGTTCACCAACAGATTGTTTACATAGATACTTAACAATATACATATTAAAATACAAATGGCAATGTAACATCTAATTAAAGGTAAACACCACATGCACAATAAATATGATTTTTTGAGCAGACAGAAAACATAAAACTTATAAGATTACCCTGCACCCTTTACGACATAACAGACAATATACACAAAGTGACACACATTCAACATACGCTGTCGCATAACATTCGGTTTATTTAAACTTATAAGCGCGTCATAACATCATAGCTTATTAGTACTAGGAAGTATTTAAAAAACCATCAGACAGACAGGTAGAAACTTTTTTTTTTTTTTTTTTGGTGGGCTATGGTAAGCGCACGCGCGGTCCTGTCCATCCGGGGCGATGAAAGGACGGCGCGTGGGCCCATAACCCACCCGTACCCACGTCACCTCGTTGTTGGGCCGACCACCGGAGCAGATGTCACTTGTCGTCAGTGGTCGGCCCGACGGAATACCCTTTCGGGTAACCTCACCTCTCGACCTGGGACGTCGGTCGCCGTCGCGCGGTTAGCCTCTCTGCGGGTGATGGACAATTCCCCGGTCCGATCACCCGCGGCCTCGGCTAGGGCGGCATTAGGCGCAGATACTCGCGCCTGCGCCGCCCGAGTCGCCGGCGGCGGAACGTGTCGCCGAATAGAAGCTCTACTCGCACACGATCCGCCGCCTCCTTCCGTGAGATAACGGCCTCACAGAAGGCGGCGACCGCGTCCCAGTTCCTGACGCTGACGAGCATCTCCCTGGCGATGGTCGGCAGCGCCAGGTCGGCACCGATAATTGCGACGAGTTCACGGCGATCCTCCTCCCATGCAGCACACTCCTCGAGCGTGTGCTGCGCCGTGTCCTCGTCGCAACTGCAGTGGTGGCAGGACGGTGTGCTCTCCCTCCTGACAATCTTGTGCAGGTACTTCCCGAAGCAACCGTGCCCCGTCAGCACCTGCACCAGTCGGAAGGAAAGCACCCCGTGCGTCCGCTCCAACCACTCCATCAGCACCGGCCGGAGGGCCTCGACGGTCCTAACACCATACCGAGGACTCTCCAGCCGGACTGCCCAACGGGCAATGACTTCTCGGCGGGCGTCGACCCGCCAGGCGGTGATCTCTGTGATGGAGACCATGCCGCCGCGGGCGCGCTTCTCCGACACCCGCCGATAAATGTCGGCGAGCATCTCCGCCTCCAGGTCCCACGGGGGAGTTCCGGCCAGGAGGCACGCTGCCTCCGTCGCCACCGTGCGGTAACCGCGTACGGCCCTGATCGCCATGACCCTCTGTGGTCGCCACAGGAGGGCCCTAAGACGGACGGTCAGGGACCCCGCCCACACCGGTGCGCCGTACAGGGCCATCGACCGGATCACCCCCACGTACAGCTGTCGGCACGTAGCACTGGGTCCACCCACATTCGGCATCAGCCGCGAAAGGGCGGACGCCGCGCCGACAAGCCGGGGAACAAGTCGATGGAGACAGGTAGAAACTTGGCTTTTCACTCGAAACAGAGAGTCAGAGTGTACATCAATCACATATCACAAATATAAGAATAATGTGGCTAAAGATACCGTCTGGAAGGAATTAGCCGCTGCTTGTCGCAGCACGTGCAGCCAGCCTCGGAATTACTACCGGCTGCGCATGCAGGCAGCGGCTGCGTGTCATGCGTGTGCTACCTGCATCCGCAGCCTGCAGCCGAGGTTGGAATGGCACCTTAAAGATACTGTCTGGAAGGAATTAGCCGCAGCCTGCCGCAGCAGGTGCAGCCAGCCTTGGAATCACTATCGGCTGCGAATACAGGTAGCGGCTGCGTGTCATGCGCGTGCTACCTGCGTCCGCAGCCTGCATCCGCAGCCTGCAGCCGAGGTTGGAATGGCACCTTCAATTTTCTCTCTTGTTAAAATATTAAATTCAAGTAGGTAGGTATTGCGCAAATTCTTAAAAAAGTTATCTTGTGACATTGCGTTTACAACTTGAATGTGATAAAGTTTTGAAAAGTTCTTTTAAAGTTACTTTTTATTTGTTGTTATTATGGTTAAACTGCTGCTGTTCCATTTGATTGAATAACAAACAGTGCTTTTTGTGATTTAACTTTGGTGTGAAATACATACCTACTCTTTGGGCCTGTTTTTCAGTTAATAAACTACTCTTTGAGCCTGTTACTGTTCTACTTTAATCGGTCACTTGCCGCGTCGGTCACGAACGACCAAATCTCGGAAAATGAGCGACCGACGCAAGTATATGCAAAACCATTGTCTGTATAATCTCAAGACATTATATTAAGTTTGGAATAGGATGCTCACTAAATAACAAAGGTTCCTCTATAAAATTTAGCAGTATACTTAAAACTTTCTTTACACCATCACATACATACATCACACCAAAAGCCAACGAAATAGCATAATGTGACTTTATAAAACGATTTAATGTGAGTGTGACTACCACGTAACATTTCTACTTGTTTGTCTACCCCATAGCTTCGATGATTTAAAATAGTCAATCTCTATGGTCAGCTCGGATCTGGGAAATATTGTAAAACACTAAAAAATATCTTAAGCAATATCTTTTTTCTTGTCGTGGTCTTGTATTATATTCACTACTAGCAACCTGCCCTCGCTTCGCTTCGGTTTCAGTCATCTTAACCGCGTAGTGCCCGTTCCCGTGGGAATACCGGGATAAAATATAGCCTATGTTACTCCCTGATAGTATAGCTTTCCATTGGTGAAAAAATTTTTGAAATCGGTCCAGTAGTTTCGGAGCCTATTCAATACAAACAAACAAACAAATCTTTCCTCTTTATAATATTAGTATAGATTATTCATGTTTTAACATGTTATATGAAATAATTTTAATGAAATTTATGTAATATATAATATGTTAGAAAAAAATGCAAATTTTAGGGTGATTTTCAACAACGCCGAGGGAAATGATCGTGCAGCAATTAAAAAAAAAATTGTGAGTGTAACACCGTACACGGAATAGAAGTGAAACGTTTTGAAAAATATAAAATAAGAGATTTAGTGTGAAAACAGAGAGAAAGAGAGAGAGAGCATCTTAAAAGAAATCTCTCTCTGGTCGTTCCCTCATGACTGAGGATCGTGGTCATCTTTGGCGAATGCTGGTGCAATGGTGCACCTAGATTTTATAATCTGTCTCCATCGTGTCTCTGACAACCGAACAGAGTTTGGCTGAAGACCTTTACTTGATCGCTCCGCCTGGTTGGGAACCGTCCACGGCCTCGTTTGCCCTCCGTGTTCCCAACAACGATCAGTTTTTCTAGGCGTTCATCTCCTCTCCTCACTAAATGGCCGAAATATATCAATATTCGCTATTGGCAGATTGTGGAGAGATGGTTATGGACACGAAGCTGCCATAGAATCGACGTATTGGTGCGCTTGACCACCCAGGAGATTCTCAGCATGCACCTCCAGTACTACCTGCCTGCTTAAAAGAAATAAAACAATACAAAATTTTCACAAAATTTTTAACTTTAGAATGTTGTATTATTGTGTTAAAATTGTTGAACGTTCACATTCAATTTATAATTTTTAGACGCACTATAAACTTAGAAACATCGTTATTGATAAAATTTTAATAATTTATTTATACTTACATAATTATTCTTCATAGATATAATCAAAAAATTAGACAACACATACGTAAAAAACGTAAATAATCACAAAACACAAATATTAAATGTTATAATACAACGAGTGGTACCTCCGGTGTTCATATACAGTGTCAAATACTTCAGTTAATAAACTTTACTCTTTGTCAAATATAATACGTGCATCTACAACGAGTGATACTTTTGCTCCAATGCCGTAAAATAAATGTACCTATAGCTTTCTTTCTTTTTCTCACTACATAATAACTTTCATCTCTCTCGTGTAACGAAATAAGCTTAAACGTGACTCGTCCTTGAAACTTCACTCGCCATTCTCGTCTATATTTCGATTATCGAATCGCCGCCTAAGAAGTCTCACTTAAAAAAGTCTGAAGTCAAGGAACTCTACACCGGTGCTACTCTACATCGGCTCAACGGCGAAGGCGACGTACTATACGGGTGGGTTACGGGTGTGCGTGCTTACGCCCCTCGGTCGCCCTGGACGGAGCCGAGTGAGGTGTGCGCCGACGATAATCCAGCACCAAAAAAAAGTGTCTACTTTTTGCATGTGAACTTCAATATTTTTTATAGACAGCAGTTTTTGAGTAGTCATAAGAAAATCACTGTTAATTTTTTTTTAATTGCTATACGTTCATTTCCCTCTGAGTTACAGCCTGTTGAAAATCGTCCCATTTGCAATTTTTTTTCTATCTCTTAACTTATACGACTATATATAATTTTACTGTATTGACAGCCAATACTAAAAAAACTTTTTCATAGAGACAATGATTGCCTTATCAACACAAACTAAGTTCGTTGCGCAACTTAGCTGGTTATTGAAACTATCTATCGGCACAATAGCAGTTAGCTAGTTTCGCCGTACTGCAATAACCTGCTATCGGCTATTAACACGTTCCCGGGCAGCAAGTCACCCTACTTTAGCAGTATTTTTTTGTATGGGATTTTTGCGATTGCTCTAGCATTTCTGTCACGATGCGTACCAACTAATATCATCAAGTGCGACGCGAATGCTATAGCAGACGACTGCTTAACTGATGATGATGTAACTAATGCGGATAGTAAAGCAATATCTTGACGATTGTTCAGATTCTTCAATGCTGGGAGCCGAAGAATCATCTGAAACTTCTTCAAACAACCTCAGGATTTGCTCCGATTCTGTAATTTTGTAAGCTTGAAGATATTTCTTTCCGTGCCATCTGTGAATGAAAATAATGCGGTTTTGGGTATTTTTTTCAACTTGTCTAACGTTATTACCTAGTTGGTCTAACGTCAAACTACTGAAATACTTTGTAAATAGCATCATAGTAACAAAAAAACAAAAGAAATCATGAAAATATTTGTACTTACGATATTTGTAATATGTTGGCGCGGAACGAAAATACATAACACACTCACTACCACTACGTGCGGCAGTAACCACTACATTGACAGGATTTCAATACATTTGACGCATGCTATAGCATACGTTACCACGCGGGTTAGACCAAGCGAGGAGTAGGGAAGGGATAAACGCTGTTTTATCTTTGTGTGCAGAAAAGCTCTCATATGACAGTAAGCGATCTGTGGTTGTGTCAGCACTGACAGTAAGAAATGGACTACCTATATTTTATAGGTAAAAAGCAACCGCTCAAGCATAACTGACAAAATAACTCGACAAACTTGGAATGCTATAGCATCCGCGACATAATTAAACTGTCCAATACGAATGCTGTAGCATGCTCGTCCGTGAACGTGTTAACTCAATCACATTTCACGAACGCGATTCACACAACATTGAACGTTCGCTCATAATCGATCGTTTTTTTTTGTGGGTGGGCTGCAGCCGGCGCGCCTCTGCACCACTCCGTCCGGGGCGACAGAGGGGCTTAAGCACGCAACTCCCGCAACCCACCCGAAAACCACGTCGCCTTCGTCGTTGGGCCGACCACCGGAGCAGGGTTAACTTGTCATCAGTGGTCGGCCCGACGGAATACCCCCTACTTGGGGGCGTCCCCCCATCGGGGAGGACGTCGGTCTTTCCTCACACGGTCGGCCTCTCGGGGGGTGACGGACTAATCCCCGGTCACGTCACCCACGGCCTCGGCTAGGGCGGCATGAGGCGCAGATAGTTGCGCCTACGCTGCCCCAGTTGCCAGCGGCGGATCTCCTCATCGAGGCTGCGCTCCTCGCGCAGGTGATCCGCCGCCTCCTTCCGCGAGATCACTGTCTCGCAGAAGACTGCGACCGCGTCCCGATTCCCAACGCTGTCGACCATCGCCCTAGCGATAGCCGGCAGCTTCAGGTCGGCACTGATGATTGTGACGAGTTCACAGCGCTGCAATAATCGATCGCTGCCGGCAGCTAACAGTCGCTACTCGCAGTCGCTATTGTAGCTAGCTATAGCTAACAATAACTCTATAACTAACAGCTATTGTGATCGCGACATGGCTCGAACATCGGTTCTTTCATCAATCATCATTTTGTCTCTTTCATACACGTACACGGCAAAGCTGCGTTTGACCTTTGACTTTGGCCTTTGACCTTTAAATATTTGAAATAAGATGCATTTTTTTTTGTAAGATTATTTGTCATTAGATACTTAGACGTGAGTTGCAGGACTTGCAGGTAGATGCCTAATTATGTGGCTTTGAACTAGTCCTAATTCACGTGTTTAGCGACATAGTGAATTATAGACGCTTCTTGGGTTGAGAGACTTCAGCCCTCACCTAGCAGTCCGGGTAAAGTTGTCACAGCCATCTGCGGTTAACAACTAAGTCACACAAAAAAAAGCATACACGTCCCATACACGTCCCACTGTTGGACTCGGGACTCCTCCCCTATGAGAAGGAAATTGACCCAACATACCATACTGGTCTATGTGGTGGCACAAGGCTTTGTTTCGAGATTTCCTTCTCTTGTATAGATGTTGTATACGTATTATAATATAGTATGAATATCTTAGAATAATAACTAACAGAAGGTAACGCCGCACACAAAAAATGAAGCATTTAAATTGGAGCCTACGCCGGACAGTTTTGTAGTGTACAAGGTCACGGCGTACGCAAGGCAACTGTATTGTATAGTGGTGTGCGTGTGTAGGTACGCGTGTAACTTACACTACACTGTGATACTTTAGTTAACTAGTAAACATAACCCGATATTCTCGCTACTGAAATAGCTTGTTTCAAAAACCGCTATTGACATTCGATAGATAATTTCGTTTCGTTAACCAAATAACCCGCTACTGCCCATCGCTACAGTAAGTAGTACTATAGACGGTCATCTCTAGTACAAGCTTTTCAACCGTAAGAAAATCAGTGAATTTGAACATAACAGCTAATAAATGACAGCTAATACATGTTTGCGTGTGTGTATATACATATATACGCACACTATTATATTGGGGGGCACGGTAGTGCCCCCGCCAAGTCGAGCGCGAAGCAAACACTGCCGTACCATCCTTTACTGGAACCATTTCGCCACATTTTCAGGCCCTTATTTGAGAACCTCTGGATAAGACCAGAACGCAGAAATTTTCGTCATCCAGTAAGCTATAAAATCACACTTAAAATAAAAAATTTCAAGTCTGTAGGTCATTTAGTTCCGAAGTTAGGCGAAAGCAAAGTTTCGCATTTATGACACTCACTCACTCATGATCATCAAAATAGAACTAGTACTTCCCATAAACTCAGAGAGCTGAAATTTGGTACAGAGTTAGGGTTTAATGGCCACATAAAGGAAAAACTATAATAACTTGGATAATCGAAGATCTGGAGTACCTGGTGACCCTTATTTGAAAACACAAGAGCCCAACCAAACTATTAAAGATCGACATACCGCCTTTACAAAAAATATTCAACTTTGTTTGCCTCTTCATTTGATGTCAACAATCGAAGGTCTGAAGTATCTGATGAAGAACCCTCAGCTTGTCTCAGCTGTATTAGAGATATGGTAATGCCCCCTTCTACTATTGGTACATAAAAAAATCGACTGTCATTGCAAAAATCCAGCGTAGTGGGACACATCTTCTAATTTAATCTAGCCTATTGCTTCCCAGTGCTGGGCGAATGCCTCCCATTCTGCTTTTAATACACATATAAATAAAATTAAAGGAAAACTCTGGATAAGACTAGACTGGCTTTTATACTTATACTTACAAGTTTACAAGAAGAAATAGTCGAACGATTAACGTTATTCTACTCGAACATTACACAAATTAAATAAACAAATTACACTAAAATATTAATTAATTTCGCTCAAAATTTGGTCAACATATAATTCTTAAAAAATGCCCTCGTGGACATTGGCACCTGCATATTTTCTTGTGGCCAAGCCTACGTGGCGCTTTCACGAGTAACCAATCTTCATGGGGTGCACCTCATAAATGTTGACTTCAAGAGTATAAAAGCTCAAGCTTTAACGATCACCGAATACAACCGGTTTAGGCGTAAATACCGCGCCAATCTTTCAGAAATTAAACCGTCTAAAAGAATAAATAATGAACGCGAATGGGCAATACGAAAAACTGTTGCTACTGTACAAGAATCAGAACCGGAAAAAAAGAAAGGAAAGATTTGTAATAATAAAAAAACTACTCCTAAAAAGAAAAAAATGTGTCAAATAAGAAAATTGCACAGATAGCGTAGTGGTTAAGATAGCGACCTAGAGCGCTAGTGTCAGAAGTTCGAATCCCACGCGGGACAACACTTTGTGCGATCCACAAATTGTTGTTCTGAGTCTGGATGTAATTTGTGTCCGTTAATTATATGTTTGTAAAGTCTCCCGCAATACAAGGATTATTTCCTTAGTGCAGGGTGTTGTCTTAAATAAATAAAAAAATAAATAAAATAAAAATCTAATAAAATAAATCAATATGCCCACGTTTCTACAAAAAGAAGTGAAATCCCACCAAAAACATTCTGTAAAAAACTAGCCAAGTCTCGATGGAGCTGCTTGTTTATCTCTAAAAATTAATGAAATCTAGACAAAGTCGTGCCAAGTCTAAGGTTCCTTACTGCGATTTCTTTATTATTATAGTTAATGTTGTGTGACTTGGCCGTTGAACATTCTTTATACGTTAGTGGGTACAAGTCAATTTTGTTTACACGTAATGTTATATCTGTTGTAACTAGATATGTTTATTAAGCGAGATAATAGCCCATACTGGTATTGGTAATTGGATGGTAGTGTCTCATTTTAGGCTGTTGTTGATTGTGCAACACATGCATTCAGCATTGTAATGCCTCCAACAGTGTAATGGCCACTGTTAGGGGTATCTTCTGAGAATTTTGGTGGATACAAAAAGGTATGTATAGCAGTTTTATATCATATTCACTACACCTCAGCAGTTTTGCTACTATATGTTACATAAAATGCCATCAAAATTATTTAATATAACACGTTAAAACGCTAAGATATTGAATATAATACAAGAACACCACATGACAGTTCCAGATTCCCGCCAAAATCCTCAATGTATTTAATAGTAATGATGTTGCTGTCGATTCAATATCAATACATCGAAATATCGATATATCGAAACATCAATATTTTTATTTCAAAATACCTAATATTTTAATAGAACATTATTTTATTTTCTCAAATTATTAATATTTTTTGGACGTTTCGATAGTTGGATATTGAAAAAAGATATCGAGATCCGATATTAATTTTTAATATATTTTATTTGTTCTTGTAGATTATTTCATCTGCAAAATACGTAAACTAAATCTACAACGTAAACTTAATCTACTAAACTTTATTTACATTATGTTATGATTTTTCACTTTTCCTAGTTTATTGATATTATAATGTACTTATTATCTTATTTAAATTAAGGTAGTTACTAAAACTAGATGAAATTTTGTATAGATATATGTTATAGTTCGATGCTCCTAGGTTTGACAAGTTACTCCCAAATTTGAATAAAAATCATAGTTGAAATGAAATGAATAATTTTTTTTTCGATTTTTGACTAAATAATTTTCGTTCGTTTCGTCGGTTTTGCCTCGACTATGCTTGCATCACCATGGTCTCATCATCGTCAAATCAAACATTTTTGAGATGGTCTCATCATCATCGCAGCCTATATAGATCGCACTGTTGGGCGCCGGCCACCTCCACAATGGGAGGACCTACTGTATAAATAATGGGTTTGACCTACAGAATCATGCTGGTCAGACATGTTCGTAAAGGGTTTCATTTCGAGTTTACCGCTTTGCCTTGCATAGATCTTATGTGCATATTATATCCCTTAGTCGTCTTATACGGCGTCCACGGGCAAAATAGGGAGTGGTGAATGTACTCTTACTCCGTCACCACACGGAAAAGATGGTATACATTTTTTTAATAGAGAGCTCATAAATGTAAATATCAATATTTTTTCGATGTACGTACTCCGATTATGATATATGTATTTGAAAATATCGATATATTGAAATATAATTTTCAATATATCGATATTTTTTTGGCAGTCCTATAGTCTATCTAATCCATGGAAGTAATAAGTACTACGTACAACGTACGTAGTACTTATTACTTCCATGGAGTAATAGTAGTTGTACGTAGTACTTATTACTTCCATGATCTAATCTAAGAAGTGCATTTTGACAGGTGTCAGAGTAAGTTGTCTAGGTATGTGAACCAAATAATCGTTATCGAAAACATCCGATTTTAGTGAGAAATCGATATTGATTCTCTTTAATTAATAATCGATTTATTTATTTATTTTTCAAAAAGGAAATAGATAAATTTGTAAGTTAATACTTAATATTAGTGCTGAACAAATTTAATTATTTCAGCATAAAATCTATTCATCATATTTAGTGGGAGTAGGTTAAGTAAAAATATAAACTGAATCCGAAAATAATTATTTATTCACATATAAAGATGAGGGGAAAGTGCAGAGGTGAGGAGGGATGGAAAACAATTTATACGTCAAGTCGGTAGGTAATATATGGAAGTATGGAACCATAGATTAAAGACGAGTTTCTTACGGTCGAATAGAAATGTACGGTGATGCCTGGCCGCACCTTATATACATAGTACTCTGTGTTATCAATGTCAAATTAAGACAAACAAATGTCAATTTGAGTTTTACTTTCATTTTTATTTTATAGTGAATAAAACATTTTATAATTTCAACTACATCTATTTGATGAAAATTACAAAAGTAAAACTATTGCTAGCAATACTAGTTTAAGTGGTGCATTTATAGGTATGATATAAATCATTCTCATCCTGTTATTACATTAAAGTTTATTTTCTTATATACCTATTTTGATGGCTAATTAAATTTATTAAGATTGTTTTCACATTTTACTTAACACTTGCAGGTTGACGAATTTGTATAATGGCGTATAATGTAAGTACCTTTCACTCGAAACTATTTATTTTAATGTAACTACTTATTGTATAAAAAAAACTTCATTCAATATTTCATAAGTTTTTATTAGCTTTCCAAGTCTTTTGAAATAAATATCTAATGCATTAAAATAAATTACTGCCTAGTTTTCATGAATTAATTTTTATATTATTAAATATTTTATAATTACAATTTATGAAAGGTAATATTTTGATTATAATTATTGTATTGGTATTGGCAATATTTCAATTAAATAAATGCTTCTTGTAATACTCAAATTTAACAAATATTGATGCTTCTTTTATTTATATATTTTCATTAGCAACCTGCCCTCGCTTCGCTTCAGTTTTACTCGTTTTAACCGCGTAGTTCCCGTGGGAATACCAGAATACAATATAGCCCAGGTTACTCCCTGATATTATAGCTTTCCGTTGGTGAAAGAATTTTTGAACATTACCCGGGACAAACACAGCCAAAAAATTTTTAATCTGTATTTTAGGCATAGGTGTCGTGCAGATAACCGTGTGAGCATGAAAAAAGCCTATTATTTTGACATTACAAACAGACACTCCAATTTTATTTATTGGTATAGATAAATCGAACTTTGTCAGCTTTCTTTATTTTATGCCATATTACATGTCCTTTTTTTCTGTAAAATACAACCTGCATTATAAGGTATAAATTTGTTAATCACTGGGGACTTCATAAACACAATTCACTATCATGCATTAGCCTTTTGACCATGACCGTAGTACATAGGCTTTCTCATTGCAGATATATTCTTTAATCACTGTCCTTGGAAGGCTATTTTGTGATCACATTTTTTTAAATTAATAACAGTGATGCTGCTAATGTAAGCTTTTTTACACTGCCGGTAATGTATATACAGCATGTTTCACTCCCATTTTAAGAATTTAAGAAAGCTGTTTTAAAGAATTTATATAAGTAGTTCAGATATACAATATAGATAGGTTTTCTAATATTTTTATCAAATAATCACCTATTTAGTGGAAAAAAATAAAATTGCTGCATTATGTTTGATAAGGGGCCATATAATCTGCTTTTTTTGGTTAAAATGGTTTGCTAATATTCATAAAATTATTTCTGTGTCAAGAGAGGATAATACCATAATCAACAGGAGGTGGTTAGAAGTGAATCAACAGTCAATCAATAGTTTGTATTTAAGAGTTTCCATTCTCGATTTCTAAATGTGTGCATGTATATTGTACACTCCTATGGGTGGATAGATGCATATGGATGAGATGAAAGATGGGGGATGGGATGAGAGACCCCGTCACCCCTCCAGGTGCAACATGTGCTAGTGGTTGGCTATGGAATGTAATTTGGATGGGGATAAGAGAAAACTGATGGAGATTGATTGGCTCCGTGGAGATGGGAAACAGTGAGATGAGTGGAGACAGAGAATCGAGAGGACGAATGGGGGATATACATAAAAATTATGCCCAGCTCGGGAAGGAGGCTACCTAGGGACACCCAGTGAACTGCCCGGACGCTAAACAAGTGTCGTGAAGTCCTCTGAGGCGGGTCCCAGGTGTCCAAAGATCAGGGCCAGCACCCAACTAGGTGGTCTTAGCTCACATTTGCAGCACCACCGCTCCCATCTCTGCCTCCATAACGAGCGGAACACTATTGTTAACCTCTCGGTCAATGTCTAGTAACACCATGACCGGAGGCGTGTGCTCCACCCGCCGTAGGAATAGGTCCACAACCACCCTGCTGAGGAGGTCGGGCTGGAGAGGCTCGGCGAAGTGGAAAACCCTGCGCGTGGAGCTTACTCAGCGCCGCACGATACGGACGACCCCAGGTGTCACGCTCAAGACAGTCCAATACTTCCTGCCGACTCACGTTCTTGGCGTGACAGATGGCTATCCTGAAGGTAGAATGCGGTAAGCCTCGTACAGCTGGCTCTCCCGTTGGGCATAGCAGCGGCGCCGACAATCAGAGTACCTATGTTATTTTTAAAATTTATTACATTCGTCGGTACTAAGGTTACATTATTAATAATCACCGATAAATACCTATGATTATTTATGTTATTATTTCTTACACATCTATAAAAACAAAAAACAATCATTTTCTCTTGATTCTTTTGTTTTCATGGATTTAAACGGATTATGTTCTTTTACATTCAGCTAAGAATTTACTCGCACACTCCCACGCACCCACCTGCTCACTCACAAACTCACTCACACCCATCCACTCCCATTTTTTGATAAAAATAAAATACCGCATCCATGTCCGAATATCATTTGAAAACGGCTGTACCGATTGGGCTATTTTTTTTTGTTGTCTTCAGAATTGTCAGGAGAAGGTTTGTATGTAAGAAAGTTTTAAAAAAGTCCGCTAAAAAGTTAAAAATTTCGATGATAATTGAAGGATTCCAATCTATATAGTTACTTATCACGAAATCTCGGGAACCATAGAACTTAGAAACGTGAAACTTTATAGGAATATTACTTTTGTTACATAAAGGTCAGCTAAAAACGGATTTTACGAAATTCATCCCCTTTTTTTTTTGGGTGGGTTATGTTCTGCGCGCTCCTCGCACCACTTCATCCGGGGCGACAGAGGGGCGTCAGCACGCACACCCATAACCCGCCCGTGACACGTCGCCTTCGACGTTGGGCCGAACACCGGAGCTGGGTGACTTGACTTCAAAAATTCATCCCCTAAAGGGGATTGCGGGGGCGTTAACAATGAACAATTCCCGTTTTTAAACTATAGCTCCTATAAACTCCAAATTTGGTAGGCATCTTCTGTAAGAGATGTAGAAATAGTCTATGAACGAATTTAACGATAGCTCACCCCACAGGGGGTTGCGGGGGTGGGTATTAACAATGAAAATTTTTATTTTGTAAGCCATAACTCATATAGACTCCAAATTTGCTAGAGTCATCTTTATGTGATGCAGAAATGATCTAAGAGCGGCTTTTATAACAACCCACCGCTAATAAGGATTACAGGGGTCAATAAATATAGGTAAATTTCAATTTCCGAACTGTAACCTCTATAGACTCGAAATTTGGTGGGAATCTTTTATTTGTCACGCAGAAATCATCTCGAATAGGATCTTACGAAATTCTATTTTCAATATTTATTAGAATTTTAAATTAGTTTCCAAACTGTAACTTCTACAGACTTCAAATGACGATTTTTCTACTGTTTAAATAGAAGAGGTTAAAGTCAATTGTTTTCTTTTTATTTCATTAATTTCATTTGTTTTTACATAATCTAATTAATCTTATGATTAAACTTCAGTTCATAAACGGTTGAGAAGTGAACGAAAAATGTCAGACAGAAAGTATTGAAAGTTTGTTTGTGAAAGAGTTGAAAGTATTGAAAGTTATGGAGAACCGTCTCATATGGGAGGAATCCTGAAAAATTGTCCCACTTTCAACACTAAATAACAGTTCAAAAATCCTCCAGAATGGCGCTAGTATAGGCACAGGGTATGATATGAATTGAGCAGTTGTTAACTGATTGAAATATGCCGAGTTAAGTTAGTGACAGTTGTGACAGTGTCAGTATCAATTCTTTTTATATTCTTCATTAATTATTAACATGAATTTTTACATCTATTTTAAAACTGACATTTATGAAATTTACTTTTATTATTTTGCTTTTTAAACACTTTTATTTTCTAATTTTTCAACGAGACAGAAGTTCTTTCGTTCTTTTTATTTCTCTATCTTATTCTAATAACTTTCAGCGCCTTTTTTAAAATTTACCCTGTTGCTACTGTAGCGCCACCCTTATTTAGCAGATTTTAATGGACACTATTTCACACACAGAGACGGTTCTCCTTACCTCTACCCTCCATAGTTTGTGTGCTGATTATGTGTTTGGTTTTAATAACTGGTCTCGTGAGATAAAAGCTCCAATTTTAGGTAAATAATGATTTGTAAAATATATTGATATATAATTAATTTTTTAATTAAAATGTTTTATTAATAATTCGACATTAACTATCAATAGAATCAAGAAAGTCTTATATTGGATGTTTCACAACAGTTGGAACCACTTTAAGTGACAGAAGATTCCATGAAGGGATTGGTTGCTTTTAAGAGTACGATAACATAAGTGAATTTTAATTTGCAGAGATTAGAGAGGTAAATGTACATAAAAAAAATAAGATAAAGTGATGATAAAGTTTAAGAGTTAATTATAAATATAATAAAAATTATTTAAATTTATCCAGAAATCGTTAATTGACGGAATTTACAACGCTTTATTATACTTTCAAGAAATACGAACTTACTTTGAGAGAATAGAACAAGAACGAATGATGCGTTTGGTTAACCAAGCGAAAAAACAGCAGCAGTGGAAATTAAAAAGTAATTTTCTGTTTATTGATATTCAGAACATAAATCATAATAAATAAATTTAATTTTAATACAACCCCATCAGATGAAAAACAAATCGTAACGGAATCAACTGAAATAGAAGACGAAAAAGTCACAGAAGGAAGAGTAGACGATGAAGTGTATAAGGGGAAGAACGAAGGAACAAGGGGAAAAAGGAGAAGATGGAAAAAATAAAGAAGGAAGTTAGAATATGCCCGGAGAATAATATTATTGATCTACATTGACGTACATTCAGCTCTAAATTAAAAATATAAATAAAAATTAAAAAAATAAAAAACTAAAGAGACTAATAAGATAGAAAAAAAAAATGAAAATAAATAAAATTTAATTTACTATTAAAATTCGCCCAGCGAAGCGGGCGAGAACGGCTAGTATATACAGGGTGGAAGTGGACCGCTCCCGAAAACAAAGACAGGTGATAGTACTAGTTCTACTTGTAATGATAGGCTAAATATATATATTTCAGCCTATCGCCGTCCACTCGCCTCCCTCATGTTACGCCACAGAGTGTCCTGTGCCGCCTGCATACAACGATGCCCAAAAACTTTCTAGGTCATTAGTCCATCTAGTTTCTCCTCCTACACTGCGTCGCCCGATACGTGGTCACCACTCCAGAACCTTTCTTGCCCAGCGGTTGTCACTTCGTTGAGTGTAGTGGCCTGCCCATTGCCACTTCAGCGTGCTAATGCTTCGTGCTATGTTGGTTACACCCGTTCTTCTGTTAATTTCCGTATTCAGGATTCTATCTTGCAGAGAAATGCCGATCATAGCCCGCTCCACAGCACGCTGAGCGACTTTGAGCTTGGTTATGAGGCCTACATTTAGAGACCACGTTTTCGTGCCGTAAGTCGTCACTAGTAACACACACTGATCGTAGACCTGTGTTTTCAGAATGTAATCATTATTAATTTCCACGACCCCTGCGCCGCCCAAGTCACCGGTGGCGGCTTGTGTCGTAAAGTAGTTCCTCCCCGCACGAGCCACCCCCTCTTTCCGTGATATAACTGCCACACGGAAAGCGGCGACCGCGTTGGCGTTCCCCCGCGTACCAGACTGCATCCGCGTCCCAGTTCCGCCGTCGAGCATCGCTCTAGTAATAGTCTGCAGCTTCAGGTTAGCACCAACGATTGTGACGAGTTCACAACGCTGCTCTATCCACGCAGAACACACTTCGAGCGTGTACTGTGGCGTATCCTCGTCGTAACCGCAGTGGTGGCTGGACAATGTGCTCTCCTTCCTTACGACCGTGTGCAGGTATTTGGCGAAGGTACCATGCCTCGTCAATACCTGCACCAGTCGGAAGGAAAGAAACCCGTGCCGTCGATCCAATCACTCCACTAGTTATTACGTCAAAAAGCGTCGTATTGTTGAATCGTTAGGTATCGCAGCTAAGGGCAGTAGCTTATCCCAAGCTAGTGTGGAAAAATACATACCGACATAATTCCACTACACCTGTAGAATTTATCTATTTCTCGCAAGCTAAAAGTAGTGCAAGTTTTAAACGGTTAACTTTAACTTGCGTTAAATTTTCGTAAATTTAACGCTTTAAATTAAATTAAATAAATTTAAGTAAATTTAACGATTATCGAAGTTAATATTTTAATTAACGATTAACGAAGTTAATATTTTAATTAACGATTAATGAAGTTAACTTTGGGTTAACTGTGCTCACCTATGCTCGGATTACTCTTAAAAGGATTTCAGATTTGTGAAAAGTCAGTAATTTCTAATACGTACTATGTTTTATGTATCAATTTACATTCATTAAACTTTTAATCGGTTATCAAAAGTGTAATCGATATTGTGACCATAGGCCGAATCGGTCTTGATATAATTAAAAGAAAGAAGTTCCAATTACTTAGATATACGCATTATTCATAAACTATTGGGTTTTGGCTAAAATTGGTTAAAATTGTAATGTTCGAAACTTAAAGAAAACATGTCATGTAAACTTATGTACGTAAAACTTGTGTTACCAGGATTAGGGTTGCCACCCGTACTTCATTATAAAGTATTGTACGTTATTGCACAAGATAATATATGTATAAAGTACAATTAATGTACTTTATGTAAGCAATAAAGTACGTGAAAATACTTTATTTGACATGAAAAAGTTTCTTGAGATAAAGGCTAAAGACATTTTTTCAAATTTGTATAAATTAATTACATATTTAATGGCGATTCCTGCCACGGCAGCATTCATAGA
Organism: Lymantria dispar; assembly: GCA_032191425.1. Taxonomy (NCBI): domain Eukaryota; kingdom Metazoa; phylum Arthropoda; class Insecta; order Lepidoptera; family Erebidae; genus Lymantria; species Lymantria dispar. The sequence goes on along the minus strand of CM063444.1, from coordinate 23,366,482 downwards.
GATTTGCATGTGATAAACAATACATTATTTAGTTTCACTAAAGTGCATATGGTAATGATGCTGTGCAGATGGTAATTTGTGATAATTATGCGATAAGTTATTAAAAAAGTAAAGTAAAGTATGTAGTCTTTATTTTATAAAGACTACTTTGGTCAAAAACATGTACTTTTTTGTTTCTTACTTTAACCAATGTACTTTATTAACCATGATATTTAGCAAGGTAAAAATAAAACAATTTATAACGGGCTCGCCGATCCATGAAACTACTCATTAACCCCCGTATTCTAAGTCGTAACCTCCAAATTTCCTCGACTCGACTCATCCTCATTGAGGACGCTTCGTATTCACAGTTGTCACTTTTGTCCTCAAGTTTAAACATTTCCTCCAGTGATGTAAGGTTGAGTCGAGTAAACAACTGTCAAACGTAAGGTGTCTCTTGAGGTACCTTGAGGATACTAAGGAGGTTTTTATATGCATAGTATATACCATCTTGTGTGCTGTGTGGTAGCGGCTTCGAATACTACCAACCCTTGCTTTGCTCGTGGGTGTCGTAAAAGACGACTAAGAGCCCTAGATTGACCCGGACCAACTCCATCTGGTACCATTTGGGTCAACGATTACATTCCCAAGGAGGGTTGACGTCAGGCAGGCGGCCGGTCATAAAAGTCATTGCCGAAACTTTTTGCAATATGTCAAAACAGATGACATATTGCGTCGACCCCAAGTAATTGGGATAAGAGCAAGATGATGATGATGAGTATATACCATCTTGTAATTTTTTCAATAATGTAATTCAAGGAATTTATAGAATATCTATATGATAATCCGTACAGTTATTTATCTCGACGATATTTGCGTGATGCAGATAATCTAAAGTAGTTATACGACGAAAGTGAGTTTGTAAAAAGGTTTTGATTTACAAAAACCATCTTAGCACATTATTTATTACCGCTATTATTTCAAAATATTGGAGGTAAAACTCGGAGATTTATCAATTCCGCCCATTATACAGGTGCTAGTCACATAAGATTTTACGCAACTGGCAACTTCCAAGTGAGTAACTAAAATGGTAAGTTTTAATTGAGTACACAATAACCGGTAATCATAGTCTGTATTTAACATTTGCAGATTTTTCAAGAAGAAGTTCTTGTAAGCAGGCTTTTCATTTTCTTCAAAATACTGACCTCCACTTCCAGCCATTTTGTAACTGTATCAATTAAAATAATGTTTTATAACAATGACGTGCCAAACAGAGCCCTGTGTTAGTTATAAAATAATGATTACTTATTGTTAACAATAGTTAACCGCTAAATGGAGATTCTTTGTTTATATATTTTTACATTTGGTTAGGCAAACGGAACCAAATGTTACTACAAATTTTTAGAATGCCAATATAATGTAGCGAATTCCTCAAAATTCTGACGTCATTCATGATGTATTACCTCCACTCTTCCTTACTGGAGGAACCTCAGAATTTCCTCAAGTTTAGGACTATGAATACCGATTATATTATTACCGATGTTGAGGAAAGTTCGAGGCGATCCTCGAAGCTTCCTTACTTGAGTGTGAGTGGAGGCGATTTCAAGGTTACGACTAAGAATACGGGGGTGAAACTGATACTATAAAACGCTTATTACACTACACGATATTCAGGGCCCTGAATCACTAGGGATGCTCTACAACAGCTAAATTGTGAGACCTGTTTCAGTTTTAGCGAAATAACAGTTTCAGAAAACTGTTCCATATATACATATACATAAATAATAATATTATATTGTATGTAATAATAATATTATATATATATACATAAAATAAATATATGCTTAAATATATTAGACGTGGGTCGTTACGTTATTTTTAAGAAACGTAACGAAACTAGTGACTTGGTCGACGTCACGTGTTTCAAAACTACTGATTTTTGTAACGACTTATTTGTATACAGCTACTTTGATTGTTTGCATATTGTATGAATAGCTGCACTAACTATATACAATTACACGCGAAACGAAAATAAATTTGTAGCTATACAGTTAAATCAATAAATTAACTTCCTTTCATACTTTTTTCAGGCTGAGGACTGACTGCATTATATGTATTTACGATTGATTAGAGGTTAATTAAACTATTATTTTAATTAAATTTGTATTAATGCAGATGTATTTAAAAGTAAATTGATTGTATATACAATGATTATATTTACAGTTTATTTACACTTTTGATATATGTACAGTATTTTTCACTGTTATATGCACTTTATAATGTATGATGTTTTTATTAGTAAAACAACAAACTAAAACAATAAATCAATTAAAATCTTTACTTTAAATTCAAATTTCAAAGTAACACTCGCTTCGTTTCCCGCAACATCAAGGCGTTGAAATTACTTATAAACAAAAATCACTCTATTTTATTATCAATAAATGCAATTTTACGTATGAAAATTAAAGGTATAAAATGTATTGTTACGCTGTTTGGTCTTTGTTGCATACCACGGCACGTGAGTGTTCAGTATTTGGTCGGATTACTTCGATTAATTTCGTGTCATTCGATTAGCCATCTCGCTCGCTCGCTCGGCCGCGATGCGAAAGAAATGTACTTAGCGTAATCAACGTTGTGCGGTCGGCTCTTTCTCGCTCGCTCGAATATTATCTGTTATCCCATATCTGTGAGTCGTGTTAAGTATAACGTAGTTACAAAAATCACCTCTTTTACTTGTCGACTCGTAAATAGTGATTGTTACATATCGCGTAATGGATTATTGTAACTAATGACGTGAAATAACGCTCATGACTAAAATATATACATAAATCAGTCCTAAGCATGTAAAGCAGGAGGGATCGTTTTCATTTTAGGAACAAACACTGAAACCACTTCTAAACATTATTCCTAAAGAATGGTTATTCCCCCCCTTTTTTCTCGTATTACAGCACAAAATGCTGTTATTTTGGAACACTTTTCTGAAACACTTTTCTGAAACTGTTATTTCGCTAAAACTGAAACAGGTCTCACAATTTAGCTGTTGTAGAGCACCCCTAGTGATTCAGGGCCCTGAATATCGTGTAGTGTAATAAGCGTTTAAGGCTCAATTAGGTTATGCCGGTCAAAATAAGTTTAGACAACTAATTTGATTACAATCGCATTCAATTATAGGTACATCGCAAGTCTAGACGGTTCCGTATCTATGACCCGACATCGCGGTCGACGTGAAGTTTCCAGCCCAAAAAAATCTATGGTTAAAAAAAACAATGAAAATAAAATGGCCGTCGAATTGATCGCAGTAAATATGTCGACTTTCGTTTCAAATATTATGTTTATATCGTTTATACAATGCGACTATTGTCAGAAATGAAAATTGAAAAAGTGCATCATTTTATAGACTTGTTACAAGTGTTATTGGTGTAGTTAATTATGTAAGAACGAAAGTTTGTCGTTGTTCTATCAATTGGATTTATACAAATGCATGAAAATGGGGCCTACTCATTTGTTGTTGTTAGCAGCATTAATGCGGTGGATATGTTTTTCTACAAAGGCAGAAACCATTGAATGTCCACATAAATGTGAATGCTTGGATCAGTACGTAGATTGTTCAAAGAAGAATTTAGTGTCTGTGCCAAAAATTCCGAAGTGGGTGGAACGACTAGATCTTAGCTACAATAGATTGAACGGGAACGTAACAAATACTTTTGAAAAACTACTAAGCTTAAGGCAACTAAAATTGGATAAAAATGCTTTTCAGTCTATTCCCAATTTTTTGAGTTGTAAACAAATACAGGAATTAAGCTTGAATAGAAATAGTATTCAATCTATAGACAGAGGTACTTTTCCAGTTGATAGTTCTATCCGAATACTAAACATTAATAATAATCACATTAAATATATAGAGGATGGAGCATTGGCAAATTTAACGAACTTGGAAGTCCTGAAGTTAAATAGGAATGAATTACAGTCACTTCCAAACCACTTGTTTGTTAATCAAGCAAATTTGAGGACTCTAGAACTGAACCATAACAAATTATATATGATCAGTTCGCTTCTTTTCCAGGAATTGTCAAATTTAACATCATTAAAACTGAGATTTAACAATATTGACAATATTATGGATGGTGCCTTTTTTGGATTCAAATCTATGAATTTATTACAACTAGATTATAATAAAATAAAAAGTATTTCTAAGGGTTGGATGTATGGACTAGAGTCATTAATAACTTTATCTCTTTCGAATAATTTGATTTCTGAAATTGATTCAGGAAGCTGGGAGTTGTTCACAAACTTAGAGATATTGGACTTATCGCATAATAATTTGTCAGCAATTGAAGGCAGAACATTCCAACATTTGATTAATATCAGAAGTCTTAATCTTGGATATAACAAAATATCTTCAATATCACAAGATGCTTTTAGCTATATGACTCAATTGCAAACATTTAATTTAAATAATAATAAGATATCGTGGACAGTTGAAGATATGTCTGGACCATTTTCAAAATTAGAAAACTTGAATAGTTTTAGCCTTGCTGCTAATCACATTAAATCAATAAATTCTAGAGCATTTGATGGCTTATCTAATCTTGTAGAATTAGATTTAAAAGGGAACAATATAACTTCAATCCAACAACACGCTTTCGATTCATTGTCTAAATTAAGAAAATTACATTTGAATTCTTCATCACTTCTTTGTGATTGTAATTTATTATGGATTGTGGAATGGATCAAACAAAAGGCTGAACATAAATTTGTCACGGCTAATTGTGCATATCCAGCAGAAGTAAGAGGAGTATCTATAACAAAACTGAAAGAAGATAATTGTGGTGATTCCCCAAAGCCAAAAGTTGTAGAACATCCTAAAACACATCTTGCCATAAAGGGTAGATCAGCTAATTTAGTTTGCTCAGCAACTTCTATTCCTTTTAATAATATGACATTTCTTTGGAGAAAAAATAATGGTAATGTGAGTAATCCTACAGTATTTGAGAATATTACAATAGGTGCTAATGGTCAGCCTCGAGCCACATCACTTTTAGTAATTCCAAATGTCACTCACATGGATTCAGGCAAATATCAATGTGTAGTGAGTAATAATTTTGGGACAACATACTCTACAAAGGCCAGAGTAAATATAGTTACCTTTCCCAGATTCTCTAAAACCCCAACAAATGTAACTGTTAAAACTGGCGAGACTGTTAAATTAAATTGTGCTGCTACAGGAGATCCTCCTCCAGAAATATCTTGGAAAAAAGATGGTGGCAATGACTTCCCAGCAGCTAGAGAGAGAAGAATGAATGTTATGCCAACTGATCATTTATTTTTTATAGTTAATGCAAAAACAACAGATATGGGCATTTATAGTTGCGCAGCAAAGAATCCTGCAGGTACTATAATAGCAAATGCTACACTAACAGTATTACAAGAGCCATCGTTTGTTGGAGTTATGGAAAACAAGGAAGTAACAAGTGGTGATTCAGTGATATTACAATGTATGATATCAGGTTCACCAAAACCTACAATAAAATGGCATAAAAATGGCACACCAGTGATTGCATCAGAAAGACATTATTTCACTGGAGATGATCAGCTTTTAGTCATACTTTCTACTGAATCTAGTGATGCAGGTCAATATGAATGTGAAATTACCAATGAGTTGGGTACTAAAAAGGATATGACTGAATTACGTGTCTTGGCTCCAGTAGCCCGTATGGTCAATGAAGAAAATATGGCGGGCATCATAATAATAACTGTGGTGTGTTGTGCTGTAGGAACATCTATTATTTGGGTGGTAATAATTTACCACACCCGTAGACGAACAGCAAGTGCAGTGCATACTTTCCCTGCTGAAAGTATAAAAATGACACATGTTGTGCATAGTGATAGTGAATCCCCACAAATGTTTTCAGACAATGTATCAGAGCACTCTTCATGTAAAGATAGTGGAACAGGTGATTCTGCCAAACAGACAAGCTTTGATGGAGTGCCACTAGACAGAGGTGAGCAACAAGTTCAGTTTGAGACTGTATGTCGTAGCTATTCACCAGTCCCTGAGGCACATAAACTTCTACCCTCATCCTTTAAACCATCAATTCAAGTTTGTGTAAATACATCTGTAACTCCAGCTACTTATAGTTTTTCTAGTCAAAGTGGTAATGTTTCGGTTTTCTAAAGAACATATTAATTTATCATAGATTATATACATACCTATGTTTTATGCAATTTCACTAATTGCATTTTAATTTTAATAAATACTATTTATTAGTATGAAATATACATAGTATTAATACATTGTTAGACCAACTCACTTAATCACCCAGTTAATTATGCGTAAGAAATATTTGATAACTCTTATAGTGTAGTTAGTGAAATGGCAATAAAGATAGTTGTCTATGTAATTAGATTGCTTAGTACAAAATATAACAAACTTGCCAGTATTGGTTTTTATGTAAAAGACTGAATGTCACTTAAATATAAGTAAATGATTACTGTTATTTTTTAATATTAAATAGGCAATAAATATTTTTTAAATTTGTTATTATGTAACATTTTCTAGCAGCTATGTAATGTGATTTATCAAGCAGCTTTCAAATTAATGACTTGAAATTAGGTAAGGTTAGTAATATACATGTGAACTCTTCTGTTGTACAGATTAGCTGCATTTTGTATACATACTTTAAAGTGCACTTAAACTCCACCGAACCAAGTGTATGATTAAAACCTTCAATATATTTACTATAATTGCTATATAAACGTTAAATTAGGTTTATATGCCTAGGTATTACCATGTTAATCCACCTTTATTGATTAAAATTATTGGTTAATGATACATTATTATAAAACCTTAGTAATTGTATATAGGTATGTTTAGGTAATGTAAAACTCCCTATTAGTTTTGCAATCAGCATCAGAAAAATGTATAGAATGTTTTGGCTCTTTAATAGCTTACAAAAGTATTTATTAGTGAGGAAAACTCATAATAAAAGAAAGTATTTATACTGTAACTTTCAACTTATCTGAACTTTCAGTTTCTTGTGATAACAGGTAGTTTATTGACAAAAAATAATAAAATCACCCATTTTATTTTGTATAATTAGTTACAGATGAGCGAGATTAGATACTATAATTTAAAAATTATATATTAAGCACAAAATTTAGATATGTATATGAACAATTTAGTATCTAAATAATAGATATGTAACAATTCCTGCAGCTATTTTTAGTCATAATGTAGAATTTAGATGAATAATATTATCTGTCGCACAAGATGGCTTAAAACTTCCTAAAAATTGTCCACAAAGAATTAGAAACAGAAAATTTATTTGAGTAATTAAACATATCTTAATTTTAATTACTTAAATAACACAAATATTTCTCTTAATATATCATTTTAACTTCCCATGCAATTACACATGTTATGGAAAAATACCTTAAACACTTCATGCATTCATCTAAACACCATCAGCCCTAGACGTCCACTGTTGGACATAGGCCTCCCCATGAAAATGCCACTCAGAATGGTTTTGGTCTATCACTTGCATCCAATGGTTCTGTGCCACTTGCATCCAATGGTTCTGTGCCACTTGCATCCAATGGTTCTGTGCCACTTGCATCCAATGGTTCTGTGCCACTTGCATCCAACTGGTTCCTTGCTGCTTTCAAAATGTCGTCTGCCAACCTAGAAAGAGGTCGCAGGTCACTATGCGATGGCGTCGTGAGTCGTAATCACTACTCGAGAACCTTTTTTCTCCAACGGTTGACAGTTCGACGAGCGATGTGGCCGACCCATTGCCATTTCAACTAGTTTTTCGGGCGCTATATAGCATAGTCCGCTTAGCGTCTTTGATCTTTTTTATAGCTAACGTTTAGAGTCTTAAACACTGTGCTACTGCTTATTTGCCAAGGTTTCTGATATAACCAAAGTTCTAAGTGAGCGATTTAAATATTTTATTTATTATCATTATCACATATATTTCATGCATATGACCTTCAGTGCACTTGTTGAATGAAAGCATTTTACGATTAAAAATCCTTTTGCATTAAAAATCTAAATAAAAACGTTCGTTTTAATAATAAAATTGCTTGTTATTTGAAATGACTGTAACTACTTTCTCGTAAATCACTATAATTGTAAATAAAGGACTATGAATGAGGTGTATTTAGTCCGATGATAAATATTGTTATAAGGCTTTTTCTTGCAACAATTGTTTTTTTCTGTGGTATTAAAGATTTGTTATTGCTATGTATGTTAGATATTTGTTGATATTTAAAATTCATAAACCACCTTTAAAAATACCTCTATTGGCCTCCATAAAGCATTGCGACCAGTTAACGATTGAAATTTGTTTTCTCTATGGGCAAATCTGTTACTGCCAATTATGTTTTAGGAATCCTTAGTTTAGATTGCCTAAGTCATAACTCTAAATAAGATCACAAACCATAATGGAGCAGCGGAGAGACTTTGGGTCACTCTGTGTACTCTACCGACTCTTTCACGGGGAGTGCTCCGAGGAACTGTTTGACTTGGTACCACCGTCACCATTCTACCAACGTACCACTCGACATCGCAGCAGGGTTCATCCATTTCACCTGGAAACGTTATGGTCTTCAACTGTACGTTTCCAGCGATTATTTCTCCCACGTACGTGCAAGCTCTGGAATGAACTACCTGCTGCTGTGTTTCCCTAGCGCTATGACATGTCCTTCTTTAAACGAGGTTTAAGAAGAGTATTTCCTTCACGGTGGGCAGCGGCCTGGCTGTGCCCCTGGTATTGCAATGGTCCATGTGCAGCAGTTTCACTTACCATCAGGTGTGCTGCTTGCTCGTTTGCCACCGTTGGCAATAATAAAAAAAAAAAAAATCAAGAGTATTAACGTAAGTAATTTATGCAATCCTCTTTGATATCTGATTTCATTTTATATTACAAAATTAAATATTCTTGACGGGTCTCACACATTTGCGATCAAATACGAAAACTTTTTTATTGTTGTAATATCAATATCTGGACTACGTATCAACCACCATAACAACAATAGACAATAAACAAATGAAGACATTTCTTATGGATAAATGAATTAAAATGTACCTAATACATACTAATAAATATATAGACGTAAGTTCAAATACTAGTTTATAAATGTATCAGTGTTTGTGGTTTTTTAACTTTTACACCATACTGGTTTTGTATTCGCTATAATGAAACAAGTGCCCTTATTAACTATGAGCACTTAATATGCCAACGCGGCTCGGCGCACTATCTTACAGATTTACGTCTAATCAGTCACTGATTTGCCGTAAATGCAGGGAGATATCGCGCTATATGTACTATGTTAAGTGTTTATGTGCTCACAGCGACTTACGATTTTTGTCTGAAAGTGGTATTTGTTATGAAATTATTTTGACATTGCATACCTACTTCACAACGCGCAATGAGACACCGCTAGAGAGTAGGAAGATAAATTTGGCGCAGCATTTCATAGTGAAGATCAACTTTGGGTGCGCAATGATTCCAATCTCTTGAACTGTCATGAATTCGTGATATGGATTTACTTTCAACAAAATATTACCTATTCCCAAATATGAGATTGGAGCGGACGCACGGGATGCTTTCCTTCTGACTGGTGCAGGTGCTTACGGGGCACGGTTGCTTCGGGAAGTACCTGCACAAGAGTGTCAGGAGGGAGAGCACACCGTCCTGCCACCACTGCAGTTGTGACGAGGACACGGCGCAGCACACGCTCGAGGAGTGTGCTGCATGGGAGGGGGATCGCCGTGAACTCGTCGCAATTATCGGTGCCGACCTGGTGCTGCCGACCATCGCCAGGGAGATGCTCGTCAGCGTCAGGAACTGGGACGCGGTCGCCGCCTTCTGTGAGGCCGTAATCTCACGGAAGGAGGCGGCGGATCGTGTGCGAAGTAGAGCTCCTATTCGGCGACACGTTCCGCCGCCGGCGACTCGGGCGGCGCAGGCCTGCGCCTAATGCCGCCCTAGCCGAGGCCGCGGGTGATCGGACCGGGGAATTGTCCGTCACCCGCAGAGAGGCTGACCGCGCGACGGCGACCGACGTTCCAGGACGTCGAGAGGTGAGGTTACCCGAAAGGGTGTTCCGTCAGGCCGACCACTGACGACAAGTCACATCTGCTCCGGTGGTCGGCCCAACAACGAGGTGACGTGGGTACGGGTGGGTTATGGGCCCGCGCGCCATCCTTTCATCGCCCCGGACGGACTGGACCGCGCCTGCGCTTACCATAGCCCACCCATAAAAAAAAAAAATCTCCAAATATGAGATAGTGAGAACAGACTTTATTAAATTAAACACGCTAGTGAGTGTGCATCGTTTGGGTTTCCAATTTGTTTTTGCCTGTAAGCCAAGAACGTATTATTGTAACAGGTTACTAACATATTATCCGGTACTAGCGAATCAGGACCCTGGCATGGTGATTGTGTGCATCGCGTGTGCCTAATTTTAAACAAAATACACTGTAGAACTAAAGTAATTAATAATTTTATTCTTGTAAAAAGTCGATAATAAACAAAGTTTTTTTTTATTGTTTTTACTGTAAATATGGTAACTATTTATATAATTTACAAAATAAAATAATTTGAGCAAATATACGCTGTTTTATTCACAATGGGAAATGTACTTCATCTGTCCCATAACAGTTTATAGATTAAAAAACTAAGAATTCATTTAATTTCAGTTTAGAATATTCATAGACGGTAACTCAGCGCACAAAAAATGAAGCATTTGCATTTAAATTGGAGCCAATTAAAAAACCCAATTAAGCCCTATGCCGGACTGCGCTTCACGTTTTTGATCGCTTAAGTACCGACATTATCCTTCTATACGTTATTATTCTAAGGCTTAGATATTGGTAGGTCTACACGTGCTCCGACGGAAACCATCAATAATCATCATTTCAGGAATAAATTTTAAAGTTGAAGAATTTCAAACATTTTTATACTTTTCTACTCTCACCCTTACTTTAATAGTGTTATCTTAGTAGTTGCCCTAAATACTTAAAAATTCCTAGAATCTAAAACATTCTTTATAACTAACTAGCCGACCCGGCGAACTCCGTATCGCCTTTTTTTTTACAAGCTGTGGTCTAGACACACCCCGCCCTAACGGTCCGGGGCGACGAGTTTTTGGCGGGAATCTGAAGTGTCATGTGGTGTTCTTGTATTATATGCAATATCTTAGTGTTTTAACGTGTTATCCATACTAATATTATAAATGCGAAAGTAAGGATGTTTGTTTGTTTGTAGGACATTCACGCTTAAACCACGGAACCGATTTCAAAAATTCTTTCACCAATGAAAAGCTATAATATCAGGGAGTAACATAGACTATATTTTATCCCGGTATTCCCACAGGAACGGGCACTACGCCGCGGGTAAAGCGACTGAAACCGAAGCGAAGCGAGGGCGGGTTGCTAGTATTAAATAATTTTGATGGCATTTTATGTAATATATAGTGGCAAAACTGCTGAGGTGTAGTGAATATGATATAAAATTGCTATACATACCTTTTTGTTTCCACCAAAATTCTCAGAAGATACCCTTAACAGTGGCCATTACACTGTTGAGGGCGACACTTTGACTTACTGACAGACCATTACTGACATGAAGAAACTGAGAACTTGAAAATATAATTATAACTCGACACTGGCAAAAATGGCTCGTGTTTGTAGCTGATTGCCAAGACAAAGAAGAAGAAGAGCATCGCCATTGGGCCGACCATCTGTGCGTGGCGGACCTTGACATCCGTGGCCGTTCAAACAAACAAACTCTTCAGCTTTATAATATTAGTATAGATAAGATTAATAACATTTTCAGATTTCCTGAAAAAAATTTCATCACATATTTACTCTCCAGAGGTCCTAAAACAAAGCTCTCGTAGAAAAAAGATCGATTAATCGGAAATCGATCCTTCAGACCTCGATTTTCTTGTGAAACGATTCTTTGGATGACAATTCAAATCGATCTTTTTCAGAAAGATTGTCCATCACTAGAATGAGCCGCGCGGCATAGTATCTCGCAGAGGTTACCGCCTCCTCGTTCTTCATGACCGCCCGCCACATCGTAGGTACACACGCGCGCAATCATCATTCATCATCATTTCAGCTCATATACGTCCCACTGTTGGGCTCGAGCCCAGTGGCGTAGCAAGGCGGGGCGGGGGCGGCTGGTGGCAAAGGGGGAGGCGCGGCCCCAGGCGCCACTATTAGAAGGGCGGCAAAATTGGAAGAAAAATATTTTGTGCGGACACTTTTTTATTTTCTGGTGAGTTACGGTCGGCGCACTCCTCGCACCACTCCGTCCAGGGCGCCATAGGGGCATAAGCACGCACACCCGTAACCTATGACCGTGACGGACTAAATCCCCGGTCCAGTCACCCGCGGCCTCGATTGGGGCGACATGAGGCGCAGGTAGTCGCGCCTACGCCGCCCCAGTTGCGGCGGCGGTTCGCGTCGTCGAGGAGACGCTCCTCGCGCACGCGCTCCGCCGCCCCCTCTCGCGAGACTACTGCCTCGCAAAGGCTGAGACCGCGTCTCAGTTCACCCAGCACCGAACACAAACTCACAAACCTCGAGCATACGCTCGCCGTGTCCTCGTCGCAATCGCAGTGGTGGCAGGTCGGTGTATTCTCCCTCCTAACGACCGTGTACAGGTATTTGGCGATGCATCCCTGCCCCGTCAAAACCTGCACCAGTCGGAAGGAGAGCACCCCGTGCCGCCGTTTTAACCACTGCATCAACACCGGCTGGAAGGCTTCCATGGTTCGCACACCGAACCGAGGCCTCTCCAGCCGGACTGCCCAACGGGTAATGACGTCTCAGCGGGTGCCTCCTCCACAGTAGAAAGGAAATTGACCTACCACTCTTTTTAAGAGTGCTAGGACCACACTGTCGACAGTTATCTGTCTACAGCCGCGGGCCGGTCCGTCCGGGGTAGTACCACACTCGCAGAAAATCGACGTCTGAGTAGTAGCAATTAGTTGCTGCGCTTCGTTCGGTGAGCGAGAGAGCCGGGAGTCCAACTTTCTGAGTGTGTTTGCGTGTGGAGGGTTTTGGTGGTGCCCTTGGTGTCACCGAGCCTCGATGCATGCATTCGCACTCCCTTCACTTTCGTCACGGTGGGCAGCGGCCTTGTAAGCGTCCATGAGCGGCAGCAACACTTACCATCAGGTGTACTGTTTGCTCGTTTGCCACCGTTGGCAATAAAAAAAAAAGAACTAGTTTATAATACGTTATTATATACATAAACGCCACATAACTTAGACCCCATAATTTCACCTGCTAGGCGTGGTGTTCCATAAGTCCTGCAAGTTTTATTTTAAATTACGGAAATTCATGAATATTTAGTTGTGTCTCTTTTAGCCAGGATATGGCGGTCCACCTCAAGGAATGCAAATGGGAGCTGGATATGGACAACCCGGATATGGTGGTCAGCCCCAAGGTCTGGAAATGGGACATGGACCTTATCCATCAATAGCCGCAGGTGGAGTTAACCCTCAAGTACAGCAATGGTTTCGTGCCGTGGATAAAGATCAATCTGGCGAGATCACTGCGAAGGAATTGAAAGCTGCATTGGTTAATGCTCAAGGACAAACTTTCTCAGAAACTGCATGTAATTTAATGATAGGTAAGTTATAAATGCAAATTATTTTTTGTAGAAGACTGCTAATAGTATAATTTAACACATAGTCAACGTATCTACGCTAACGTGTATTTTGCTTGCGGTCCCTGGTACGTCAATGAGCATTATGTAATCTGCTCTATGTTCGGGAAGAATGTCCAAAAATGCTGTGAAGGGTACTACAAAAAACCAAAAGAATTAGCTCACTCTGTTACTGAGGCAAAAAAAATGCATCCAATGTTTTAAAAATGTCTTCCGTGCAAAAAACTTTGGTTTTAATGCGTCACACTAGCGTTGCCCTTATAAATTGTTCTGGTGTAATAAAAAACAAATAGGTAATTTTTTTCCAGTTTATTGTTCATACGTCCTTAAAAAAATATTGTCGTAGCTTAAACGTTCAACCTAAAAAACCTGTTACAGTTAACATAGATGAATGTAGGTACTACATACAGTGCATGGACGTCACACCTATATCAAAAATGCACTAAGGTCAGTGGAGCGAAGACCAGTATACTTTATTAAAAAAATATTTGATGACAATTTTTTATGATTTTATGAAAATTTTTATTAACTGCTTTGCACATTACGCGATAAAATATTTAACTGACTACTGAAAAGCTCTAGGGGTATTGTGCTTAAGATGACATACTCAGATAAGATGACACACCAGCAGTATTTTTTAAATAATTCGCGATCTATGTAAACCCGTGACGTTTTTGAGGAGCGTTATAGATGTCGTTAATACCGAAGTTCATTAAGGCCGACAGTAAGTGCATATCGCAAAGTAGTGAACATTTCGTGATTTTAATGTGAAAAAAATTTTGCTAACGCTTTTGTTTGGCGGTAAAAATAGACGTAAGGTAAGAATCTTTTCTTTGAGCTAATTTTAATTGTAAACGGGTATTATTATACGACATAAATATTGAAAAAAACGTACTCTAACCCAAAAGGGTTTGCCATTATATTTAAATGATTTTCTTATCATCTGTTAGCTAAGATGACATACTAGATGTCGGTGTAAGATGACATACTATGCCAGCTTACCCTTTTAGTAGGATTAGTAGATTATTGTATTTATTTTGTTTGTTATTTCCACAGAAAAATTAATAAGATAGAACGGCCATGTGGGCGGGGCAAGCGTGCCACAATTGCGATCAAACGGTCTTAATATTGACAAAATTCGTTTTACCGGTTCTTAGTTGCGCTCATATAGTAAGTAACCTTGAACGAAGCTCCGACAAAAAAGAGAAATATGCCGTCTTGCGCTGTTACAACGTGTCGAAAAAGAAGTCAGTTGCGTAGTTATAGTCTAAGAAGGCATTTCTTTTCATCGTCAAGTCTATAAACTTATTAATTCAATGATATTTCTTGATTTTATGATAGTATTATGTCGTATGTAAGCAACAATTATAAAATAACAAAAAGAGCCAAACATTATACATCGTTTGCCATACATGGATATCGCCTTTTATTAGTCCAGCAACCGCGCAATGTATTGCGTTCAATGTGATATCACTAAGAACCGCCTTACCATACCTTTTCATTCAAAACATCGACGTTGAGCCACGCGTATCAATAGTGTTGTCCAACATACTATAAGTTATCGATTTCAATAATTAGCTATGTGTTAATTTTATCATATAAATAAATACTTTTAACACTTTTAATTTAGTAATAGTTATATTAACAATATTTAAATATGTATTTAAAAATCAATTATTCTGTTATACATTACCTACTTAATTTATCTTGTATATCTATAATACATTCTTGTATATCTTCCGTGTGGTGACGGTGTAGGAATACAATTCACCACTCCTTATCTTGCCCGTGGATGTCGTAAAAGACGACTATGGGATATAATATGCGCATAACATCTGTGCAAGAGAGGGAAAACTTGAAATGAAACCCTATACTAACATGTCTGACCAGCATGGTATAGTAGGTCAAATTCCCTCCCATTGTGGAAGAGGCCCGAGCTCAACAGTGGGACGTATGTGGGCTGCGATGATGATGATGATGATCTATAGTACAAACTTCATAGTGCTCATTAGCACTCTTTAGCATTTAATAAAATAGAAATAACAAAATAATAGTAATAAAATATCTATGTTCGGGACCAATCACTAAATACATATATATATATATATATATATTTTAATATATTTTTTCAAATTATCATTGAACAAAAGATCTTACATTTTATTAGAAGTTTAATATTTTATTGTAAATACATTTTAATTTTAGATGCCCACAAAGTCCAAGTATTAGAAAACTATGGATTAAGGCAACTGGTAGTTAACTAAATACCAACTAAATCTAGCACAATTTGTTCACAACATTTTGTAGAATACTAAAATAATGGTAAAGTGATCAAATATTATTGTATTTCATTTTTATTGGCAAACTAAATGTTTAATTAAGTAGGTATTTAGTTGTCGTACAAAATAATTGTTCTATTCTTCCTTAAAATGGAATAATTTATGATAACAATGAATTTCTTGAGACTGGTCATTCATTACTAGTTATTATATATAAGTGTTATGATAGTCATCATTTAGGCTCATATACGTTTCACTGCTGGGCTTGAGCCTCCTCCGCAATAATAGGCAAATTTACCTTACTATACTATACTAGTCAGACAGGTTGGTATAGTTTTCTTTTGAGTTTTTCTTTTCTTGCATAGATGTTATATGCTTACTATATCTCTTAGTTATCTCAATATATTAGGATGGGACATCCGCGGGTAAGATACAGAGTGGTGATTGGTATTCTTATTCCGTCACCACACGGATAATGTTAGTACATTTTTGTTTACAATAAACAAAAATGTACTAACAAGTAGCAGTAGCAGTATATCAAAAAAATTAAATAACAGTTTTGTTTTTAAGTTAAAAAAATATTGGTTGCCTGTAAAGTCGGTATACGGGCGAAAGTTTTACGTGACAACGACTTTGAGTGGTAAAATAATTTTAATGTGAATATTCATTCGTATAGTAGGAAGAAGGATGAAATAATAGTAACAATTTAAAACATTTATTTATACAAAGAATTATATTTAAAACATTAATTTATACAAAGAATCTCGCACTGAATTTCATATTAACAAAATTTTATTTTTACCTTTACACATACATACGTATTTATATACAAATATACAATTTTTATGTCTGTCTCTCTCGCTCTTAGGCGGGCTAACCATGCCCGAGTGGAAGGGACGCGTGCCTCTCACTCGCTCTCATTGTGAGCGCATAACGTGAGCGGAGCGTAACGCAGTTTCTTGAAGTGTCACCCGGCAAACCAATTTATAAGACGTTGTCACGTCAATAATAACACCAATAAAGATAAACCGAATTTCAATAAACAATAACATTTTAACATATTTTAAAAATGATATCTGATGCTTACACGAGCATTACATATTGTAAATAAAACTACTTATACTGATTATATCGCGTTTATATTTGATTTAGGATTGTCCGACGTTTCGAATACTTTACACCATTCATGGTCACGGGCGGTCTAAGATGTCTGACGTCCAAACAAGTCAACGTTATTACAGACGTCCATGGCCCCCGTCGCAGAGACCGTGTGAATTCACCCACAGTTGAGCGCCTCCATGCAGTACTACCTTATGTGAAAGGAGTCACTGACAAGATTGGCTTCATCTTGAAACGGGCTTCCATAAAAACTTATTTTAAGCCACTCAAGAGGATTAGTCAATTCGTACCACCTGTCAAGTGCCAGATCCCTCTACAAGATGCAGGCAGGTTTATAAACTTGTCTGTGACTGTGGTCTCTTTTTAATATATTTTAATTGTATCTTTAATTGTATGTACTGGTGTGTATATGGGAACAATATAATATACAAATCACTACTCGCTTACGTAATTTATTTTAGCACTTAAATTTTCTGTCATCTATACAGAGTGTAGTGAGGAGTATTTTATTTGCATGATTTTACTGTTAAATTACTGACTTGCATTACAAATAACTTCAACACACACACAAGTAAGTGCTTAATTTAAAGACATTAATATTTTCGTTTCGATAAAACAGGCTAAATAAATATCGTGTAGTATATCGACCATGGCAAGCACTAGCGTACATGTGCTTTTTTATATGTGGGTATACGTTGCCTACAGAACTTAGTTATAGTTTGTGTACCAACTGCAGCTTCGAGATTGATGTGTGTGTGTTATGTTAGTGTGTGAAATTATTGTAAGCATAGACCTTGCATATGTGTTAACATCAGCGGGAGGGAGGAATTCCGCCACGCTGGTTTTCGAACAAAATCAGTCGAATGGCCTTTCTAAAGTATTAATATTTCTGTGGTTATTTCTATACAGAATGCCTGGCAATTACAAAAGAACATCGACTCGGAAGAGTTGGTCACAAGAAGACCTGAATAAAGCCATAGAAGCTGTAAAAGGAAATAGAATGAGTTGGCTCTTAGCATTCAAACATTTTAATGTGCCACAAGCAACTCTTCGTCGTCATTTTTATAGTGTTCCAATAAATCTAGGTCGTTTTAAACCAACTTTTAACGCAGTTATGGAAAAAAGCACTAGTGCATCATATGATCGAGTTCGAAAGTCGATTTACCAATAAAGTTTAAGATAACATAGTGTGCCATCTTACACTATTGATATGTCATCTTATACACGTAGACTTAAGTGGGATTAATGTTTATTTTTTAATGTTCCATTGCGTTGATTGTTCCAAAACTCTATGTTGTTGATTAAGAAACGTTTATAAATATACGTAAGTTGCTGATCTCATATGGCTTCATTCATTTTAAATATTTCTCCTAAACCAAAAAGTATGTCATCTTAAGCACAATTCCCCTATTAAATTCACATAAATGCACTCAATTAATGAGTAAACTCAATGTTTGCAATAACGGCGATGCTTGCCTGCTAAATCGTCTAAGACCTTCTAATGGGGCAAATTCTGTGATAATGCGGTTTACGTAAACACACACCTAGCGTGTATCTATGTATAGTTTTATAGCAATTAGATTTATGCCCTCAATTATTAAAGAAAATGCCCCATATTGCACAGCAGCAGCAGGCACAGCTAATATTGTAAAAAGAAGCGGTCGGCGCACTCCTCCCACCACTCCGTCTGGGGCGACAGAGGGGCGTATGCGCGCACACCCGTAACCCATCCGCGACACGTCGTCTTTGTCGTTGGGCCGACCACCGGAGCAGGTGCCTTGACGTCAGTGGTCGGCCCGACGGAATACCCCCTGAGGGGTACCCTCTCCTCGACCGATGTCCCCACCCTCGGGGAGGTCGTCAATAACGCGCTGTCTGACAGTTCGCTTGTTCGCGATTAACTTAACTACTGAACGTATTTTCACGCGGTTTGGAGCCTGTGAGTTTTTATCGAAAACGCTGCCTAACTGCTTGCGATGTATGATATAATGTTTCTCCTTTATAGATCTTCTACATATCTTAAGGATAACTTGCTGTACCTATTCTATCTTCTAAAAATGGTTACATACAATGCGGTAATTGCAAAGTTGTTCAGGCCGATCCATTCTAATCCTTAACAATTTAACTGCTTTAGTTACCTTAGCATTCCATGCTCATTGTTATAATCTTTTACGCCATATCCGTGCAAAGCCGGGGCGAGTCGCTAGTAATAATTATAATTTTTTTATAAATAATATAATAATAGTGTCAAAGGTGGCAAAACAGCAGTCCTTGTGCTTTTAATATATTATCCCATCTCTCCATCAGTATATAGATAGAACGCTTAAAGTAGCGGGCACAAATGGCTGACAAATTTTCATTCCGCGCTCTCGATATTTTGTGTCATAAAAACTTTTCGCACTTAGCTATCGATTTGAATCGCTGTCCAATACTTCTTTAGACATGCAGAACAAGTACATGGCAACAAAATTCCGGCGCAGTAGTTTTTTTTTTGCGGATTTTTTTAATACTTTATATTTGACCATGTATTCGTTCTCGATGTTATGTGTCGTGAAAACTTTACTTGCCAAACTATTTAAATCACTGTCCAATACTTCATCAGAAATGGCAGATTAAGTACATGGCAACTTGGTCGCCTAGTATTTTTTAGGATTGTTCAATAGTTAATGTTCGAACGGCAATCACTGTGCTCTCTTGACTGTATGTTTCCATCTTAAAATTATTCACTCCATGGTAATCTACCTACCACCTGTTTTGGACTAATAATATAAGACAATTACTCAATGCAAACGTTTGTAATGTATTATTAGAAAAATGGCTTAGTTGAAAAAGGTTTGCAATGTCTTTGCCTAAAAGACTAGATGGACTTCCCTACTATTGCACTTTGATATTAGATTTTATTCATTAGGTTTAAAATCGTCTAAAATGATTATTTTCTACTCCAATAGGGCATTTAAATTAAGCAATTGTTAATTAATAAACTTACCAGCACAGATATGCGTAACAGTATTGAAAAAAAAAATGCGCACATATCTCCTTCAGAACATGCTGTGTGGTAGCGGCTTCGAATACTACCAACCCTTGCTCGCGGGTGTCGTAAAAGACGACTAAGAGCCCTAGATTGACCCGGACTAACACCATCTGGTACCATTTGGGTCAACGATTACATTCCCAAGGAGGGTTGACGTCAGGCAGGCGGCCGGTCATAAAAGTCATTGCCGAAACTTTGCAATATGTCAAAACAGATGACATATTGCGTCGACCCCAAGTAATTGGGATAAGAGCAAGATGATGATGGTGATCTCCTTCAGAACGCAAGTTTACAGGCTGACTAATGTTCAAGTGTCATTTTTTTCTCTCCACGCCATGATAAAGTCATCTATGTCAATTAATTTAAACTAGGTCTATTTAGGGGTTGCGTACAAACGGCTGACACTTGTCTAACTATTAAGGATTTGTCAATTACTTTCTGTACGGTCTTCGCCCCACTGACCTTATATATATATATCGTACGGATATTCAACGTGTTAATTTCCATTTACCGATGTTGTACCGTCCGACCATCGATATCAAAGAATCGGTACCAATGACGACGGGAAAGGAATAAGTAGGTTAGGGGACAGCGCTCCGCGCTTATGTCGCGTCGCCCCGGACAATTTAACGGAGCGTTACGACGACGACGACCACGACATTCTAAACAATTCATTAAATGTTGCACTTACCTAGTGAACTCATGTGTACCTACCTAAGTATAACATGAACGCGATAAGCCGCTGTAAAAATCGTGTTAACCATGCTATTATAACAACCGATCACTGTATTCGGGTACACAAGAACGAGCCTCATACTTAAATGGTAGGTGTTCCTAGTATTTTGGCCGTAGCGGTCAAGGTTAAAGAATATTTTTTGTAGACATCTTATGCTTGTACATCTTCAGGAATTTTGTGGTATAATTGCAACTTTTTTGCATTCTTATCCTCCATCAGCCCATAGCCATCCTCAGAGTTTCACAGAAGGTGGCGACTGCCCAATATTCTTATGATCCCTCGACCAGTTTCCAAGAGGCCAACGGAAAAGTAAGGGTTTGTTCAGACATTGTATTTTAACTTATCGCCACGCTGGAAATTGTAATACATTCTAACGGAACAACCTCATACTACGCGACTTATTTTTTTTTTAATTTTCGCCCTCAGCGGCCGTCCGTAGTACAAATTAAGACCCAATTTTGTTCAAGCGTAGTATTTTTAAAGACAACGGGTCACGTAGTATCGGTACGTTGCCTAATATGTTGTGTTAATTATTACTTTTATGACATTAGTAAATACTCGGGAAAAATTATCAGGGCTGATCAGGTATAAACAGGCCTGATCAGACCTGAAAATAGACATGATCAGGCCTGATCATTTTTTAACGTGTTTAACGCCCCAGGCCTGATTAGGTCTATTCATGCCTGATCATGTCACATCAGACCTGATGCCTGGAGCGTTAAATATTTTATTTTTATATCGAATGAATATGCGTTTGATGTTATAAATTGATTCAAACAATCATCTTTGGATCGAACCAGAAACGTTGGCATAACTTAATATATAGGATGTATCAGATTATGGGGCAACTGTTCGAGTATGTTGTAGTTTAACGGTCATAGATCGTAATTAGAATGTACATTACACAAAAAACAATATAACATAAAAGTTATAGTGATTTCAAAAAAATGTGTCTAAGAGTCTATGCCTTAAATGTTACGTATTATGTAGGCATGTACAGACAGAATATATGTAGGCATGTAAAGCTTCGACAGTATAATTTCATTAATTCATACCTAGAATTGCGCAAACGCTTCAATGAGCGTAGGTAACAACGGCGAGCCGTCAACGGTCATCGGCCGATCAGCTGTTTTAAAGCGAAGTTTGTCTTTCTTATGCGAACGTAATCATTGATTTATTCAATTTCTAATGAACATTTAACAAAGTATGAATATGTTGCGTATTAAGTATCATTGACTTTATACATTTCAATCGGATTTACACGAAAAAACGATGACAAAATTGAAAACTGTACATGTCTCTAATTCCTTGAAGAATCGAAATTTTTCGTTCAAAAATTTTTCATGGGTTCCTACCACCATTGCCTAGCTCCCTTTTGACCAGTTGCCCCATAACCTGATACACCTGTATTATATATATATATTTCACAGTTCATAAACATCGATGTTTTTGTTGCATCCCTAATGGCATGAGACTTCAGACCTGTGTGCCTACTCTTGAATCTCGATTCCAATCCTAAATCCAATCGCAGCTCGAATTTGAGCGAATTTAGTACTCTTGAAAGCGACACTAGCGCACGATTGGAATCAAATTAGGTGGAATATTTTTGAACTAAATGAATTTGACTCTCGTCGATTAAATCAAATATTCTCTACTCTCGATGCGATTTAGACGTAGTTTAAAATCGTTAATGTTGCACAATTGCAAGAAAGCGTCTTTGTAGTGATCGAGTTCGATAACGTTATTAATTTAAAATAAGAAAATACGACACATTTTGTGAAAATAACAACGCCAAACGCGAAGAACAGTTCCAGAGTAGGCACACAGGCCTGACCAGACCTCTGTGCCTACTCTGGAAATCCATTCTAATTTCGAATCCGATTCAATTCCAATCTCACCAAACTTATATTTGGTACTCTTGAACAAAATCGAGAATGAATTCTTCGCGTTTGGCGTTGTTATTTTCACAAAATGTGTCGTATTTTCTTACTTTATATTAATAACGTTATCGGACTCGATCACTACAAAGACATTTTTTTGCAATTGTGCAACATTAACGATTTTAAATTACATCAAAATCGCGTCGAGAGTAGCAAATATTTGTTTCAATCGACGAGTCGAATTCATTTAGTTCAAAAATATTCCACCGAATTTGATTCCAATTGTGCGATAGTGTCGCTTTCAAGAGTACCAAATTTGCTCAAATTCGAGCTGCGATTGGATTTAGGATTGGAATCGAGATTCAAGAGTAGGCACATTGATCTGGCCCGGTCTTTTTTCATGCCTGTACGCCTACTCTTGAAATCAATTCTAATTTCGAATCCGATTCGATTCCAATCTCACCAAACTTATATTTGGTACTCTTGAACAAAATCGAGAATGAATTTTACGCGTTCGTCGTTGTTATTTTCACCAAATGTGCCATGCTTTCTTACTTTAAATTAATAACGTTATCGAACTCGATCACCACAAAGACGCTTTCTTGAAATTGTGTAACATTAACGATTTTAAACTACGTCAAAATCCCGTCGGGAGTAGCAAATATTTGACTTAATCGACGAGAGTCGAATTCATTTAGTTTAGAAACGTTCCACCTAATTTGATTCCAATCGGGCGCTAGTGTCGCTTTCAAGAGTACCAAATTTGCTCAAATTCGAGCTGCAATTGGATTTAGGATTGGAATCGAGATTCAAGAGTAGGCACACAGATCAGATTTCAAGAAAGCGTCTTTGTGGTGATCGAGTTCGATAACGTTATTAATTTAAAGTAAGAAAACATGGCACATTTGGTGAAAATAACAACGACGAACGCGTAAAATTCATTCTCGATTTGTTCAAGAGTACCAAATATAAGTTTGGTGAGATTGGAATCGAATCGGATTCGAAATTAGGATTGATTTCAAGAGTAGGCCTACAGGCCCGAACATTTTTCCCGGGTAGAGTCAACTCTATAGTGTAGTTTTGTCCAAGACACACACTAGTGTTTATGTTTATTTTTTGGTTTCCAGGTATGTTTGACAAGGATCGTACAGGCCATATTAACCTTGAGGAATTTGAAAAATTGTACACGTACGTCAATCAATGGCTTGCAGTATTCAAAACTTACGACATGGATCAATCGGGAGCCATAGAAGAAAAGGAGCTTTCTAATGGTAAATATAATTGCTACTTAAACATTGCGTTAACCTTGACCTATCTTTACTATGCCAAATATCAGACCGATTGGTATACGGTTTGATTTAGTTTCCCTTCTCTTGCAGCGATATTATCTCCTGCATCCCTAAATCTTTTAGATACAAATATTAAAATTAAGGACGCAAGTCGCGTAGGTACTCGACGACCATTTATGGATCGTATAAAGAATTGTATCCTTTTTGTGTACATAAATCCTAATCTATATAGTATGCTATATGTACTAAATTTTTATAAATATGATAAAAATAAGTAGTTTGACAAATTAAACCAATTAACCGTCAGTCCATTATAAGACTTTCATACGGTAGTTTTCATCAGTATTTACCGTATTACATCAGTACTCCGACCATATACATCCGTTTTGGGCTCGGGTCTCCTTTACTATGCGAGTTTTCCTTCTCCTACATAGAACATATATGCACATTAAACCTTGTCGTCTTTTACGACACCCACGAGCAAGAGATGGGGTGGTGAATAATATTCTTATTTCGTTGCCTCACAGAATACATTTAAACGATCATTTTAGACTTTAAACAAATTACCTAATAATGAATATAGTAGTTTTCAGCCATTTGATTTTTATGAGATGATCAGTGTGCCTATTATAAATAGCTAAACAACAATACCATAATACATTTACTAATTAGTTATTATTTACCTTCATAATTTTATTTTTCAGCATTGTCGCAGATGGGTTTCAGATTTACACCAGACTTTATTACTTTCCTAGCGAAAAGGAGTGATCCCAGGGAAGGAAAGATAACTGTCGACCACTTTATTGTATTATGTGTACAAATACAACGTTTCACTGAAGCATTTAGAACACGCGACACAGAACAAAACGGAACTGTAACCATCGGGTTTGAAGACTTTCTTAATGTTGCACTAAGCTGCTCTATTTAAAAAAATTTATTGTTGTAAAAATGTACTCTTCAATCTATGTTCTTGTAAAATGCATTACATTTTATACACATTTATAGCACCAAACTAGTAAATATATACGATTCACTTAGAGACGGATTAATAGTAGACAGTGCCCTTGGCTAGCACCTCATCAGTCTGTTTGTTATTCATTACTACTATCATATGAGGGAAGAAAGCAAGGGGGGTTAGTCATCGTGAATCCTTTTAAAACTCGCGCTCTATTCAATCTCGCACCTCTGAGCACATGTCTGGCTTGTCTTGGCATAATCCACCACTGGATCCACTACAAGTGTTACATAATGCATTCATTCAATCATTATTTGTATATAAGTGCCTCTACCACGTCTTAGAAAATTGACGACTGCTTTGCTTTATATACTAGAACAAATGTTAGTATTATGACAATAATTTGACGTATTTTAAGCTATAATTAAGATTCTGCAACTCATTTTATTCCAATATTTTATTATTTGTATTTGGGTTATTCCTGTGCTCTTATACATGGGTATTATTTTATGTTCAGAATATGCACTATACATTAAGTTTAATTTTATGACTTATTGCTGGTTTTCGTCGTAATTATGTTTCTATCTTAAACAATAATTATATTGAAAAATCTTTGGATATAATAATTATGTCCAAGAATAATTGATAATTTCTCATAATTTATAGTATTAAACTGATATTTTATTACTAGAAATATTATTAAAGCACTGAACTTAATAGTTTAGTACCTTTCAATTCTAAACATCAAGTGGCATTTACATTTTAAAGTTGTTTGTGTTAGATTATTTTTATAATAAAAAGACACCGAAAAAATACCTGCCAAACTAAGATTTTCTTTTGAATCTGTGTATAGTTTAGCCACATTCAACCGATATAGTGCAGATTATCGCATAACTGACTGCACAAATGGCCTAATTACCGAGCTGCTGTGCAGTTTGATTTAAGTATTCAGATTCTATACTATAATTATTGTAGTAAATGTGAGTGCAATTTGTGCCTATGAATTTATATATTTGTAAAAATTCTGCGCTACAAGCACTTCTTAAAACAAAAGACTATATGAAATTATTGGGATATATGTTGTTGACTAACTCCTACATAGTCAGTCAATTTGTTACTAATTTTTAAAAGGTATGCAGCATCCGAAAATTTTATAAAGCGCAGTTAGATTATGTGGTAACATACTCGAATATAGTTGTCATGTAAGCCATGCTCTCATGCGATAATTAATTAGGAATTAATTTAAAATGTGATTAGTGAAGATGAAAAACTGGATATATTTTCTAAACTTGTATGTGGCATTACATACAAGTTTAGAAAATATACATATAAATGCATTCTATCTAATATTAATTCAATAAATATGCATATAATGCATTCTATCTAATATTAATATAATAAATATGCATATACATGCATTCTATCTAATATTAATATACATATATCTAATATTACTATATTAATCTAATATTAAAGTTTAGTGCTTGGAGATGGTTATTTTATTTTCCTACTCTAATTACCCAAGTACATTTAAAAATAAAACCCTTTTGTAATAAAGTTTCTAAAATATTATATGTAATGATTTTCTTTTTTATGAGTTTTGCTGTAATGCCAATATCAAAAATTTTCTGTGCAACATTTGTAAAGTATGTGGTCATCAATAAAACAATACTTATATTATTCTCGTTGTTTAGCAATTTTGCATTCGTATTTTTTTACATGCTTGAAATAGGTAAATTGTTCTTTGTTAGGTACATTATTTTTGTAATTAGTCTTAAACACATTCTCAGAAAACACTTTGTATTGTGATTTTATTTAAAACTCAATTGATACATCTGAAACAAACAGAATTTGGAAATTAAGTTATTTTTAAATAAACAACATTGTTAGTCTAATTATATTAAATAATGATATTTGTCAGGTACTATGTAAATCTGGCACAAATGAATGTGCAAAAAGTAAGATGCTTACCGGCGTCATTCTTTCTCCTAATTGCTTCAGATTTTTCTAAAGAGAATACAACTTCTTGAAAATTCTTTACAGCAGTTCGCATATTAGCTTGATGCTGGGCATTATCTGGGGTACTATCATCAAGGAGGCTATAAATTGAGGGTATTTCATCTAGTTTCATATTTTTTGCATTGCTCGGCTTGAACACAATTGATACTTTTCCAGTTTTAGGATGTATACTAAAAGGTGACTTCAATAAATGGTTGAATCCTTTTGTTACATTTACATCAAGTCTTGGGTAGCAGTACTGTATCTTGATTTCTTCTATTAGGTATCTTATTTTTCTTACATTGTTTCCAGGCTAAAGACAAACAAAAAATTTTATTATAGTTTTCATCTATATTTACACCATAGTTTCAGTGATATTTGAAGATGTATGCCTAATGTGAACATACATTCAGTTTTCAATGGGGCAGTCACATTTTCGAGTTGTCAGTCCATTTGTACAAAAAAAGTCCTGGTTTCGCAAAAAGCATAAATGAGTATTTGTTATACTGATAGCAATGTGTTCTTGTTTTTTTAAGGCCATGGTGTTGGCTATTTCTGCATGTATCCCATTGTGACACAAAAATAATTGGTCCTGTTTTGATGTAAAAATTATGGTCACATCTATCCCCAGTAGTGGAGAGATGAAAAATATATACAGTAAAACCCGTTTAAGACGATTTCGCAGGGATCCGACCAAAAACGCGTCTTACGGCCTGGCCACGACTGGTATTAGCGGCGTGCCGAGCGGCGTCGGTGAGCGGTGCGTTTTGGACGCCACGTACCCTCAGCGGCAGC
Organism: Lymantria dispar; assembly: GCA_032191425.1. Lineage (NCBI taxonomy): Eukaryota > Metazoa > Arthropoda > Insecta > Lepidoptera > Erebidae > Lymantria > Lymantria dispar. The sequence goes on along the minus strand of CM063444.1, from coordinate 23,338,733 downwards.
GGCCGCAGTGGACGTATTTAGGTAATCAAAACGTATTCAAAATCATGGCGTTATCAAAATTATCCCTTCTCTGTTTAGAAAACAGTACATTTTTAAAACAAGATATTCTTAATGTGAGAGAAGGAGTGCACTAACTATATAAAGATCGGTATTTAAATGGCGAATTTCGTGACCTACACGAAGGTTTTATATTTATGTTGGAGATCTTTTCACTTACGTGCAACCGTTATTCGCGATAAGTATATAAATTATTTCATAAATAATCCAATAGGCATATAGGTAAAACTTGTCCACTATATAGGTACATTATTTAAATATATTAGTAATTATGTTTATTGTCTTTGTAAGTACCTACTTACTGAGATAAACTTTAAAGACTTGTCAACTATATCGTATAAGACATACTAGTTAGTGTTGCCCAAAAAAGTCTTGGTCTTGCGAGAAATGCGAGACCAAGACTGCTTAATTTTTGCAAGACCAAGACCAAGACTGGCCCTGCAAGACTTGAGCAAGACCAAGACTGAGTCTGCAAGAGTCTCGCGGTCTTGCATTTAAGTCAAATCACCATTTCAGCTTATACACGTTCAACTGTTGGCCTCATGTCTTCTACATAATAGGAAGGAAATTGATATACTATACTACGGGTGCTTAGTCGTCGTCTCTTGGTCAAGTAAAATAGGGTGATGAAATGTATTCTTACTCCGTCACTACACGGCAAGTCAAATCAGTCTTGAGATATCCATCTATTGGCCAGTCAATTACCAATGTTGGTCTTGGCTTTTCAGAATTACTCTTCGGAAAGGCTTAAGGATAAAAATACCATAATCGTCATCTTATGAGTTAGTCTTGATAGGTTTCACACGAAAGTGATCTTGCCTATTATATTTATATATCCGTTTATACATTAGCCCAACGACATGCACTGTTGGACATAGAAATATGCCTGCAATCAATCTACATAAATAACACCCAGACTCACAAAAATAACTATTATGCGTATATCGGTGCAGTACATAACAATCGCAAGATCGCAATATAATAATTTTCCGAATAGGGACGGAGTATGAATACAATTCACTACTCTCTTTCTTACCCGTGGATGTTGTTGTCTGACTGGTATAGTAGCTCAATTTCCCTCCTATTGTAGAGGAAGCTCGAGCCCAGCAGTAAAACGTATATGAGCTAAAATGATGAATGATGAGACTGCTACTAGGTGCGATATAGTACCCAGTTTTGTTATAAGACAGTAGTTTATAAGATATATCGTCATATAACAGTCGCTGCTACTAGTATTTCGTTGTCGCTATTACAAGCTATCACTTAAAATGTTCTATAACAGTGACGATAAATACGACCTACTGTTATTAGCCATATCTTCTCGGAGTAACTTAGGTTATATTTTATTTTCCATAAAGAACCCGTGCGTAGCCGGGGTAAGAGTTTTTTTATAATACCAACAATTATTAAAACTGTGAAATTTTTAAATCAGTTTTATGTTCTTCAATAAATTCAATAATAATATAGTAAGCGCTACATGGTTAGCAGCGGCCAAAGTATTTAAATAGACAATAGAGCAACAGGTTTTTTCAAGTATCCAGTCTCAGTAACTGAACTGGAAATACAATAGATACGTACCACTTAACTTGAAAGGAAATATAAACACACACATTTATTATAAAATTTTTAAAATGACATAAAATTTATTGTCTCAACTGCCCCGTGTGGTGACGTCTTAAGAAAACAGGGTCGAAATTCCTTCCTTTCTCATAGAGGTAGTACCGCTGTCTAATGTAACACCAGTGGAATAGAAGAGTATTTTTTTCCAGTGGTAAGGGTTATATTCAATGGTGGACTATAGGCTAGCAGGTGGATAGATGGATGATACATATTTGATTAATCTGTTTGGATTTTTCATAAATGACTGTTAGGTTATTCCAACTGCAAGACTTGCAAGACTCTTGCTGCAAGACCAATACCAAGACCAAGACTTGAGTGCGTAAGACCAAGACGAGACCAGGTGTAATGTTGCAAGACCAAGACTAGTCGAAGTCTCGTCTTGGTCTTGCATTTGGGCAACACTAATACTAGTAGTTTCGTGTGTAGTTACATATCTACAGACGAAACTACTGATATGTTTACTAAGCGTTTTGCTAATTAGATATCTACTATCTACCTATTGACAGAGAACAAAATAAATTTTCTAAACATGTCAACTATCTACCTACATTACGTAAACATACCAGTAGTTTTGTCAACATATTAGTAGGTATCTAGGTTCTATGTTTTTGTGTTATACACTGCACATAACCGCAGCCCACATACGTCCCACTGTTGGGCTCGGGCCTCCTCCAGAATGGGAGGGAATTTGACCTACTATACCATGCTGGTCAAACATGTTGGTATAGGGTTTCATTTCGAGTTTTCCTTCTCTTGCACAGATGCTATGTGCATATTATATCCCTTAGTCGTCTTATACGACATCCACGGGCAGGATAGGGAGTGGTGAATTGTATTCTTACTCCGTCACCACACGAAAATTGTGTTATCAATTTAAATTAAACCATTAAATAATAATATATTCTTACACTACTATACACGGTGACATTTATGTCGTCTTACAAAAGCAGGTCAATTAACGTATCCAGTATCTACTATTCACTCGTACAATCAAAAGGTTAAAAAAACTATTTACTAGAATATTTTTTAACAAAAATGATTATAAATAATTACTAATTAAAATAATAAGGAAACATTATGTACTCGTAGTAGGAGCGTAGGTACGCAACACAGCTGATGTTAGGTACTACGACTAGTGGTCTGTTCGTAGTACCTACATCAGATCGCCCGCGCCGATCATTCATAATAATTATACCACAGAAATATTAATACTTTAGGAAGGCTATTCCCCTGATTTTGTTCGAAAACCAGCGTGGCATAATTACTCCCTCCCGCTAATGTTAACACATATGCAAGGTCTATGCTTACAATAATTTCACACACTAACATAACACACACACATCAATTTCGAAGTTGCAGTTGGTACACAAACTATAACTAAGTTCTGTAGGCAACGTATACTCACATATCAAAAAACTCATGTACACTAGTGCTTGCCATGGTCGATATACTACACGATATTTATTTAGCCTGTTTTATCAAAACAAAAATATTAATGCCTTTAAATTAAGCACTTACTTGTGTGATGTGTTGAAGTTATTTGTAATGCAAGTCAGTAATTTAACAGTAAAATCATGCAAATGAAATACTCCTCACTACACTCTGTATGTGTGACAGAAAATTTAAGTGCTATAATAAATTACGTAAGCGAGTATATTATATTGTTCCCATATATGGTACACACCGGTACACAAGATACAATTAAAACATATTAATAAGAGACCACAGTCACAGTCAAATTTATAAACTCCTTCATCTTGTAGAGGGATCTGGCACTTGACAGGTGGTACGAATTGACTAATCCTCTTGAGTGGCTTAAAATAAGTTATTATGGAAGCCCGTTTCAGGATGAAGCCAATCTTGTCAGTGACTCCTTTCACATAAGGTAGTACTGCAGGGAGGCGCTCCAACTGTGGGCGCTTTCACACGGTCCCTGTGTCGGGGGCATGGACGTTTATAATAACGTTGACTTGTTTGAACGTCAGACATTTTAGACCGCCCGTGACCCTGAATGCTGTAAAGTATTCGAAACGTCGAGCAATCCTAAATCAAATACAAACGCGATATAATCCGTATAAGTAGTTTTATTTACAATGCTCGCGTAAGCATCAGATATCATTCTTAAAATATGTTAAAATATTATTGTTTATTGAAATTCGGTTTATTTTTATTGGTGTTATTATTTAACTTAAAAAACAAAACAGTTATTTAATTTTTTTGATATACTGCTACTTGTTAGTACATTTTTGTTTATTGTAAACAAAAATATACTAACATTATCCGTGTTGTGACGGAATAAGAATACCAATCACCACTCCGTATCTTACCCGCGGATGTCCCATCCCAATATATTGAGACGACTAAGAGATATAGTAAGCATATAACATCTATGCAAGAGAAGAAAAACTCAAAAGAAAACCCTATACTAACCTGTCCGACTACTATAGTATAGTAAGGTAAATTTGCCTATTATTGCGGAGGAGGCTCGGGCCCAGCAGTGGAACGTATATGAGCCGAGATGATGACTATCATGTCAACATTTCTTGGAATAAAAATCCAACACTTACGAAAAGTTAGAAATCAACACTTATAATGATAATAACTAGTAATGAATGACCAGTCTCAAGAAATTCATTCTTGTCATAAATTATTGCATCTTAAGGAAGAATAGAACAATTATTTTGTACGACAATTAAATACCTACTTAATTAAACATTTAGTTTTCCAATAAAAATGAAATACAATACATTTGATCACTTTACCATTATTTTTAGTACTCTACAAAATGTTGTGAACAAATTGTGCTAGACTTAGTTGGTATTTAGTTAACTACCAGTTGCCTTAATCCATAGTTTTCTAATACTTGAATTTCATGGGCATCTAAAATTAAAATGTACCTATTTACCATAAAATATTAAACTTCAAATAATATATATATATATATATATATATATTTAGTGATTGGTCACGAACATAGATATTTTATTACTATTATTTTGTTATTTCTATTTTATTAAATGCTAAAGAGTTAATGAGCACTATGAAGTTTGTACAATAGATCATCATCATCATCATCGCAGCCCACATACGTCCCACTGTTGAGCTCGGGCCTCCTCCACAATGAGAGGGAATTTGACCTACTATACTATGCTGGTCAGACATGTTGGTATAGGGTTTTATTTCAAGTTTTCCCTCTCTTGCACAGATGTTATGCAGATATTATATCCCATAGTCGTCTTTTACGACATCCACGGGCAAGATAGGGAGTGGTGAATTATATTCTTACTCCGTCACCACACGGAAAATATACAAGAATGTACTATAGATATACAAGATAAATTAAGTAGGTAATGTATATCAGAATAATTGATTTTTAAATACCTATTTAAATATTGTTAATACATATAACTAAATAAAACGATTACTAAATTAAAAGTGTTAAAATATTTATTTATATGATAAAATTAACACATAGGTAATTATTGAAATCGATAACTTATAGTATGTTGGACAACACTATCGATACGCGTGGATCAACGTCAATGTTTGGAATGAAAACGTATATATGGGCGCATAACGCCCTCTATCGGCAATATTTGTAAATTGTTGATGTATGTGTTATCAATTATAGTTATAAACGTGTTTGAAATATTTGCAACTAATATTTAAATAATTATTTGTAGTAACAACACTGCTATTTATCATGCTATGATATTTAAAAGACACTTTTTGAATGTATTTCTAGATATATTTGATTTAGTTGTTTAAATATTTATATAGTTGATTAAATTAAAATCGATTAGAATTAATGTAATTATTTGTAACCATATTTAGTTGTTTTTACACAATAAATATTGCAATTTATTTCTAGTTACAGCGCCGTCTGTTGAACAATATATGAGAACAATATTTCCTTTAATTACATTAATGTAAATTGTGTAAAATTGACTATTTGGAATTATGTTAAATGCATTAGAATATTTATCATTATTATTTAGCTATATGCCGATAGTTATTTAATAGTTGTTTTATTTGTTTGTTATAAAAAGTAATTGTAGTTGCTAAGACTAGACCGTTTCATTGTAAAGCGGAGGTTATAAAAACATTGTAAGATTAGAATAGAGGACAGTTTTACTTCACTCACTTCTCCGGCAAGAACTCCTAATAAATACAGTGATTACATACTCAGTATTTTACTATCATCGTCCAAATTCCTGGCGCAACGCCGACATATACTACCACGCTAGTAAGTCGGTTCTTAGTGATATCGCATTGAACGCAGTACATTGCGCGGTTGCTGGACTAATAAAAGGTGATATCCATGTACGGCAGACGATGCATAATGTTTGGCTCTTTTTGCGATTTAATAATTGATTGTTGTAAACGACATAATACTCTCATAAAATTACGAAATATCACTGAATTAGTTAGTTTATGGACTTAATGATGAAAAGAAATGCCTTCTTAGACTATAACTACGCAACTGACTTCGTTTTCGACACGATGTAACAGCGCAAGACGGCATATTTCTCTTTTTTGTCGGAGCTTCGTTCAAGGTCACTATATGAGCGCAACTAAGAGCCGGTAAAACGAATTTCGTCAATATTAAGACCGTTTGATCGTAATTGTGGCACGCTTGCCCCGCCCACATGGCCGTTCTATCTTATTCATTTTTCTGTGAATTATACCTAATTAAAAGGTTCGATCGATTGTCAACTCGTAAAATTGTACCATCATCTACCTACGTCCTTTTCAGAAATACCATTACGTAATCATTAAGTGCGGAGTCCAATTTCTCCCTTCATACTTTCTACGGACTTAGGACCGTCAGAAACAACCATGTAAAGTGTTAAAAGACTTGATAACTACTAGTCTGCTAGTAGGTCATTATTTCCAGGCCTGCCGTAAGCGGGCGTGCAAGGCGTGCACTGCACGCGGGCGGCACATCCAGGGGGGCGGCAAATCGAGCGACTCAACACGTAATTCATGTCATAATATTCATCCTACCATAAGTATAATAAAGTCGAGGGGGCGGCATATCGAGCGACCCATCACTTAATTCATGTCATAATATTCATCCTACCATAAGTATAATAACGTCCAGGGGACGGCATATCGAGCGATCCATCCCGTAATTCATGTCATAATATTCATCCTACCATAAGTATAATAACGTCCAGGGGACGGCATATCGAGCGATCCATCCCGTAATTCATGTCATAATATTCATCCTACCATAAGTATAATAACGTCCAGGGGACGGCATATCGAGCGATCCATCCCGTAATTCATGTCATAATATTCATCCTACCATAAGTATAATAACGTCCAGGGGGCGGCATATCGAGCGACCCATCACGTAATTCATGTCATCATATTCATCCTATCATAAGTATAATAACGTCCAGGAGGCGGCATATGGAGCGATCCATCACGTAATTCATGTCATAATATTCATCTTACCATAAGTAAAATAACGTCCAGGTGGTGGCATATCGAGAGACTCATCACGTAATTCATGTCATGATATTCATCCTACCATAAGTATAATAACGTCCAGGGGGCGGCATATCGAGCGACCCATCACGTAATTCATGTCATCATATTCATCCTATCATAAGTATAATAACGTCCAGGGGGCGGCATATCGAGCGACCCATCACGTAATTCATGTCGTAATATTCACCCTACCATAAGTATAATAAATTACACCGCATGGAAAAAAAACTGACCGATGGGCGTTAACACCGCCATCAATTGGCATCCGTTAAATCTAAGATGCAATACCAAACGTTTATCTGTCAGCAGGTTGAACCATACGCCCCCGCTGGGTGTCACCCCAAGTATCACCCCATTGAAAAGCAGGACTGGAAGCTAGGGCAATTCCCTCTGAGCATAGGTATAGTGGGTAAGTTAGGTACCTGTACTTGGCTACAGCTAAAATAAGGACATGCGTGCTCTTGGGTCTGCCCCATATAAAAAGCCTGAGCATTCCGGTAGTGAAATGGATGTAAATTTTCCGTAGTTAACACGTTCCATACATAAAACTGGCTAACCCCGAAATGTCTTGCAGCTCGTACTTCTTCGCGGATGCAGCTCGAAGTATTCGAGAATGTTCTCTTCAAGTTCAGGTGAATAATGAGGGTGGCCGCGACCCTGCGCGTCTGTCGGAGTGTGGAATTGACCGTGATCAATCAGACGTTGCGTCGCTGACAAAATCACTTGGAGCCCCGGCACCTGTGGGTTAATTACACCCCGATTGCGAAGCATCTGCATATTCGCGGGAGCTGCGTAAGTTTTTTTTTTTTTTTTTTTGTGTGTATTTAGCTGTTGGTCGCAGATGACCTTGACAGCTTAACGCGGGCAATGGGCGCGCGGAAGGCTCTCAACCCGGTGACAGCTGCGTAAGTCTTCTCGCCTCTCTTAAATTGTCCCCAGCTATCGCATACAGACGCACCATTTGTACGAATTCGATATTCGAGTATTTATAATGTCTATTAGACATTTTTAACAACACACACACACACACACACAACGATGTCGCGAAATAGGTAGTTACTCGTACGGAAGTTAAGCTCGTGCGCATGACCTATCACTATCGCACACCTGCGGATATTAAATTACTAAAACAATTATTATTGGCGGTTGATCGGGCGTCGCGCTTTGTAAAAGCCGTCCACGTGTACTTCGTATTTGTGATTGGCTAATGAAATACTGAATGATTCCTTTTGTTTAAATGTAAACATGATAAACAGGTTGTTACAAAATATTAGTTTTAATTTATTTTATTATTTTTTTATAACTACCACTATTGAACATTTAAATATGTTAGATATGTTTCTTAGGTCGGATACTTTTATGTTTTTTTTTTTTTGTAAGACGATAAAAATGTCACCGTGTATATAAGTTTTATTTGCCCGACAATTGGAACTATTTAGCATTCGGGTCTCACGCTCCTCTGTCCTCTCGCCACGCGATAAAATCCATAAAAATTGTTTCAATTCACATATATGTAGAATACTCCTGTAAACATGAGTATTAAAATGACTACTACAGAATGGAGAATGGACGAAATTTAAAAAAATAATTTTATACCTAACAAAATGTGTAGAATTGCTGTTATGAACATTGTAAGCTAGTCATAATTCACCTTTATTTATATCTCTACCGATTGATGTAACACGAACTAAGTATATCTCTGTTTACAAGAAAAGCACCTTTCATAAACTTATATAAAAACAGTACCTCTCTACAATAACTTTCGTAAATACTGATGAAGGATGTCCACCTGTCGAACGACGATTCTGGCATGCTCTCTAAATGTTTCTGTGTTTGTGACCTTAACTTTTCATCTGGTATCATTTTCATAAGTTTCTCAAGCCTATCTGATGTGCTAAAAAATTCTTGATCTTGTAATAATTTTTCGAAATATTTGTCAATGATACTGAGAGCTCTCCTGTAAGATATTAAAGAATATAAATGAAAAAATTATTATAATAGCTATTTGCTGATTAAATATTAAAAAGTATTAATATGATGATAATTCAAATTCAAATTATTTTATTATGCATTTTATTATTTTTTTTTTTTTTCTTCTTACTAGTTATACAATTGTGTACATGTTTTGTAAGAACAAGCTCCAGTGTGATGCCCTTCGAACCGCAAGACACTTAATATAATTTAAACGATTATGGCTGGACCAGATCCCACAAGCGGCACCCGATCACGAGTTAACTACTAGAGCAGCCATCACTCCCCTCAACCACTATATTACCAGACCAGATATTCACTGATTTGCATGTAAGAAAAGTAACAAACCTGATACTTGAATGCAGATTATCACTTCCCAAATGAACTTTTTTATTTTGATTATCTCCACCCATTATTAGACATAAATAATCAGCTACAGCACCTCTGCCAGGACTGTCCAGTGTTCTTGCTTCATAGTCAGACACCCAACAATGAATACCACGTCTACCAGAAAACACCCACAAAATGTTTTGGAAACCAAAATCCTCTGAAATTATCAACAATTAAATAATTAGTGATATAACTTTTCCTTAACCCGTGTGGTGACCGAGTAAGAATACAATTCACTACCCCCCTATCTTGCCCGTGGGTGTCGTAAAAGACGACTGAGGGAGTACAATATGCAGATAACATCTATACAAGAGAAGGAAAACTCAAAATAACACCCTATGCCAACCTGACTGACCAGCATGGGATAGTAGGTCAATTTACCTTTCATTGTAGAGGAGGCTCGAGCCCAGCAGTGGGACGTATATGAGCTGTGATGATGATGATAACTTTTCCGTGTGGTGACAGAATACAATTTCCCATTTCCTATCTCGCCTATCGTAAATATGACTAAAGGATATAATATGCATATAACATCCATACAAGAGATGGAAATCTTGAAATACAACTCTATACCAATGTACGTGACCAGCGTCGTGTAGTAAGTCAATTTCCCTCCTATTGTGAGAGGCTTGAACCCAGCAGTGGTATGTATATGAGCTGAGATGAATAACTTTGTGTTATAATATATTCTCATAACCATATTTTAGTGATAGCACTAAAAAAAAATATGATTGGTTGTTTACAAATATGTATTTAATTTACCTTTTAATGTCTTATCTATTATTTCACAAGCAATCACCATAAACTGCCAGCATTTGCCACACACCTTGGCCTCCTGACAACATGTTCGGATTTCATCATAGTCTGTTAAATCAATATCAAATACTAGTTCCCTGGCAAGTACAACTGCATCATGGCGCCCAATTGATGGTCTGTAATTTACAGAAAATGATTATGGCATAATTTTACCAATTGTAAAAATGCTTCCTATAAGAAGTTAAAATGATTACTATAAAACATTAAATTATTCTTCATCATTTCAGTTTAAACACATCCCATTGTTGGGCTCAAGCCTCCTCCACAATATGAGAAATTCATCTAGTATACCACATTGGTCAGACATGTTAGTATAGTTCAAGTTTCATTTCAAGTTTTCTTTTTTTTTACATAGGATGTTATATGCATATTTAATCCCTTAGTTGACTTTTGAAACATCCACCGGCAAAAGAGGCGTGGTGAATCATTAAACACCAATCATTCTTACTCTGCCACCACACAGAAATTAAATTAAAATATAAAATATTCTGAAATAATTTTGAATATCTTTTAACTAGAAATGACAAATGAGAATGAGAAATTATATGTATAGGTATAAATTTGGAGTGATAGGACCACACTGTCGACAGTTATTTGTCTACAGCCACGGGCCGGTCCGTCCGGGACAGTACCACTCTCGCAGAAAATCGACGTCTGAGTAGTAGCGATTTGTTACTGCGCTTCGTTCGGTGAGCAAGAGAGCCGGAAGCCCAATTTTCTGAGGGTGTTTGCGTGTGGAGGGTTTTGGTGGTGCCCTTGGTATCACCGAGCCTCAATGCACGCATTCACACTCCCTTCAATTTCTTCGCGGTAGGCAGCGGCCTTGTAGAGGTCCATGAGCGGCAGCGGCCTTGTAGAGTGAGCGGCAGCAGCCTTGTAGAGGTCCATGAGCGGCAGCAACACTTACCATCAGGTGTACTGTTTACTCGTTTGCCACCGTTTGCAATAAAAAAAAAATATATATACATTATTATAAATACACAAAATATGTAAAATAATTTTATACAAACTTAGTGTTATAAACTGCACCAATATCTAATTTATGGGGACATTTCTTTTGCAATAATGTCTGCAATTCCTTCTGGTTACAAATTGACAAATATCGGAGGTACACATCATCTGCTAATGTAAATGATAATTCTCTATTAGAAAGAGGTTGTGGAGAACTGCCACATGAGAGCCATCTACAAAAAATATTTTGTGGGAATAGACGACTGTAGTATATAGGCAACATATCTGATAACATACTTTCATCATTGTTGCCACCCTGAAATTGAGAATAAAATAATATATATAACTAGCTGACCCAACAGTTCAAATAAGCGCCATCTAACGGGTCCAATTATGAATCTAAACCATTCTCGAATGTCCTTGAACATACAGAAAAAAATTCATCAACATCGATCCAGCCGTTTAGGAATTAAATGACATACACACATACAAACTAAATGTATTAAATTTACCACACCCAATGTGTGACAAGTGGGAACCAATGTTCAAATGAATGGGGTGGCTCTGGAACTTGTGGAATCAACCACCTTTTTAGGCATCACTATAGATAATAGACTCCAATGGGGGCCTCATATTGAGAAACTGTCAAATAGGCTCAGCTCAGCGGCTTATGCGGTAAAAAAAATTCGCGCGTTAACCGATGTTGAAACAGCCAGAATTGTTTATTTCGCATACTTTCGTAGTCTCATGTCATACGGCATACTACTTTGGGGTTGCTCCGCGGAATTGAATAGAATTTTTATTCTACAAAAAAGGGCGGTCCGCGCGATATATAATTTAGGCCCAAGAGTGTCACTAAGAGAGAAATTTAGAGAAGTAAATATTCTGACTGTTATATCTCAATATATATACGAAAATGTATTATATGTAAAGAAAATATCGGTAACTTTGAAAAATATAGTGACATTCATCATGTAAATACTCGGAATAAGGATAAATTAGTTATACATAGCACTCGTCTTCAACGAGTTAATAGATCCTTCATGGGGCAATGTATACACTTCTACAACAAATTACCTAATAATATTCGAGATATGCCAGTTAATAAGTTTAAAAAAACAATTAAGAGTAGATTTTGCAGAAAAGGTTATTATAAAATCTCGGATTATCTTGATGATAATACAGACTGGTTATGAGCAGCTCCTCATTCCGGCATTTTTCTCATTATTTCAAAAACACAGATGTTTATTCTGTTATTGTTACTATAATTGTAAAGCGTAGTGTGTTTTGCCAAACGAATTTTTTATTTAATCTGTGTTTTGTTTGTGGCGCATGGTATTGGTCATGCTCACTGAAAGGTCTGCTTGCAGTAGCTACTAGGAGCGGGTCACTCCCTTCCCTCCATTGTGGTTGAGGGGAGTGATGGCTGCTCTAGTGGTTAACTCGTGATCGGGTGCCGCTTGAGGGATCTGGTCCAGCCATGGTACTTTATCGTTATATTTAATAACTGTATAATAGTTCGAAAGGCATCACACTGGAGCTATCATTAGACATGTAGTTGTATGTTATCTTGTTTAAAAAAAAATTGTAGATGAATAAAAAAGAAGACAATCCCGCTGAGTTTCTTGCCGGATCTTCTCAGTGCGGTAATTTAAGGTAAAATGTAAAAAAAGTGACCATATGTAAGTGCCCCCCGCGGGGTTTATACATAATAAAGGATTTAAATTTGAACACAAGAATTTTATATACAAAGATAATACAAAACTAATCCAAAGTAAAATCACCATAGCCAATAAAATTAGTCCTACTAATATCTCATAAGCACAACTTGTGGATTTGATAATGTGATTTGTAAATAATTTTGTGCAAATGTATGCATTTGAATAAATAAAATATCTACCTTAAGTGATGCAAAGTAATATTCTTTAGCTCAGAATGGTCTTTAAATATTTTAATTTATATAGCTCTTATAGCTATACATAAAACATTTAAATACTTAAGTTGCATATGAACACAGCCACTACCACTGAATGTACCATTAAAGTTTTTAATTCAATCTCTAGGTGTAAAGGCACTATGACATTTTGTCAAAAATTATAAGATATTTATGCTAATGCCAGGCTAAAAGTGTTTACTGTTATTAATTTTGTTGGGTAATCATAGCGGTTTTACTACAGAATAAAAGTATATGAGTCAGTTATTTGTGTAGTAGTGGGGTGAAAATATGTCAACAATAAATTGTAAATCACTACTATTGCCTTTCCATGTTGTAAAAGCAATATTTTTTTATTGACAAGAAGGCAGCCTACCTCAAGGTTAGTATTAACCACCATTCATGGATCTCTGCAATACCAGGGGTACAGAAAACTGTTAGCAGCGAGGCCCTACCACTTTGAAAGTATATTTATATGGATATTCATATTTTAAAAAACGATTTATGGAAGTAAGCAAATAAATATTATTGCATGAGAAACAACTAAAACTCAAAATAAAATACGTCAATTCCTCTGCCATTGCAAAAGTCAATATTTGCTGAAAAACAAGTAAGGAAAAATGTTATCAAGACTTCATCTTAGTGCTGCAACCTTCGCTTTCAAAATCTAAGGACTTCCCACTTACAATTGAAAAATTAACTTACCATATTTTTTTTGCAATTTCCGTAATTATAATGGTATTAATCACAGAGTACTTTATATATATATATATAGGTAATTAATACAGAAGAATTTTACCAATACAGATAACTGATTGACTAACTTCTTGATGGCTAGTGGTAATGCTGGCTTCTGTTGGCGTTACATTCGCCAAAACACAAACTAAGAAGTAGTACTACGCCAAAATAATAAATTTATTAATTTACATTACAAAATGTCAAATTATGGCGCGAAATATTTCTTTAGTTTTTTTTTTTTGTTTAATCGGCCGTATGGGCAGGCTAGTCCTTTCGACCATACTGCCTTGTCTTACGTAGCTTACAAATAATTTTCTTCACATATTATCTACTTCTTCATATTGAGTAGCTTATTAAGAGTCATCGTCCGTCAGTAAGTCAAGTTGTTACAATTAATTAGGCGCTAAAAACCAAATTAAATGATTTCTTTGGGCATTTCAGTTGAATATGAAAATACATGCAAGCGACTCTTACGTCACATTCACCACACTTCAGCACCTTATCTGTATTATATTACATAAAATATCAACAAAATTATTCAATGGGTATAACGCTATAAAATACTACTAAAAAATGAATATAATTCAGGAGCGTAACATGACATTTCCGTATTCGCGCCGAAAATCCATATTTCTTTAGATTACTGCTGTCTTGTCTTTTTTTTGGAGCTTATGGCTTTGGTTACTAAGACGTTAAAGCCAAATCTTTATGAACTTATTATTCTTGCTTCTTTTAAGGTCATCATCTATCAATATTGTTCAAATAAAATAAAAGGAATTCTCCTTGAAATCTGAACCCCCTCGAACACACACAAAAAATTCTTCAACATCGGTCCAGCCGTATAGGAGGAGTTCCGTGACATACACACGTACACAAGAAATTTAAATATAAAAATGGTAATTAGTATTGAAGTAAAAATAGTTCGTGCTGATAATAATGATAATGTTCTATCTTAATAAAACAGAACCAACCTATTTGTATTATTTTTCGTAAATCATATTGCCCAAAAGTTTTTTATAAGAAATTTTCTTTATAGTTTATATTTAGGATATAAATTTAAAAAATATTTTTATTTAATATATTATAATTTTATATAAAATATTTTTATATACAATTTTGGATCTTACTCTATAAAATTATCAAACTTTCATATAAAGCCTTATATTAGAACCAATAATTGAAACAACAAAACATTTTTGGTAACATTATTAGTCTTGTTCAGTTATCGTTGGTACAAATCGTTAATTTTCAAACTAGACTCTCTGAAACGTTTTGTAACGTTTGGGTCATAGGATATCAGATAGTGTCAATCTAATTCGGTGGCAACCACTCTGTTACTCCATCAAGTAGATATCTGTCATATAGATTCTAATACTTGAAAAAATACATCTATATTTACTTTAAAATGGAAATTGATATTAATAACGCTTTTAGAATAGCAGTAAAATTAACATGTGGTGAATGACTTCTTTTAAATGAATGCTAGATAATATATAATAAGTTATGTGCTAATTACATATTTGTTTTATTACAGGGCCTTGTTTACTAAAATATCGCAAGGTAGCTGAAAGCATTTTATATTTTTCGCATCTCTTCATAGATTTCTTTTTAGAAAAGCCTTCTATTGCAATGATTTTAATAACTACATTTTTGTTAATTATTATTACCGCTTTATTCATTGCAATTACTGCATTACTTGGAGTGTTATTTTTGGTAATAACTATAATGATCATAGAAGGTAAGCTTGATATAATAACGTTATATTTTTTGTTAATTTTATAATTGGATGTGTCGATAATTAAAAGAGGGCGCCAAAAAATTAAGTAGTAGGCACGCTCGCCGCACCCGCGTTAGAATTCTCAACTTCTCACTCGAAGTCACGAAGTCTTTCCCATATCTAAGTATATCCTTTAGCTGTGAAGTGGTGTAATTGTTTGATGTGTATAATATCTATAACGCAAGTACTGGTTTTTTTTTTCGAGTCATATCTAAAAGTAAAGAACGCAGTTTTACACATGAATTAAAATTACACTCCGTGTGGTGACGGGATAAGAATACAATTCACCACCCACTCTCTTGCCCGTGGGGGTCGTAAAAGACGACTAAGGGATTAAATATGTAATATAACATATATGCAAGAGAAAGAAAACTCGAAATAAAACCCTATACCAACACACGTGACCAACGTATATAGTGGTATAATAGGTCGATTTTCCTGCTATTTTGGAGGAGGCCTGAGTTTAACACTATATGAGCTGAAATAAGGATGATGATCCTCAGGTTTTAGTAAGACAGAAAAGAAAACGGTTACATTAAAACATATAACTATGAAAGCCAAATGGGCAAGTCAATCGTATACATATATATTCCAAATGATAATCACAAAAAAAACCGAACTCAAACAGAATTATATAGCAATATGTAAGAGATGCAATAAAAAGAAAACAATCCTATAGTAATGACAGTATTTGATTTTCCTTTATAAATGTTTAACACGTCAATATCCCGATGTAGACTTTTTGCCGCAATTGCTTAATCCGTGTTTGTTAACTTCGTCACTTTGCCACGGGAGTTGCCTTTGGGGCGTTAATGCTCATGCCCAGGCCAGACGAAGTTCTGAAAACCATCCAAAGCTAACAATTACAACTATATGCACATAAAAATAAATTAATTGAACAATAAAAAACATAAACAATGTTTCAGTTTTTATTTATGTGATGCAACCATGGTTTTTAACTTTAAAACGCTTTCATTTCAGGTTTTGTTCTACTCGCCTTTCTACTTGGCATAAGTTTGATTATCCTAAATATAATGTTTATAGTTATAATAACGTATGAAATAAAATATACTTTATTTGGAGGATTTAAAAAAAAATAATGTACTTATCATGATTGTATTATGCTTCTCTGATTACTTAGTGTTATTAATAATGATTGAAATAGATCTATGTATATTGTTTGTATTGTTTGAATAACTATGATTTTCGTTCAATATATAAATTCTATTACTGAAATAATGGTGTTTGGTTTTCAAAACTTAGATGAGCTCAAAGAGGCTCAGTGATGTGATAAGTAATAAGAATACATAAATGTCATGTGGCAATACGCATAAAGATTAATATATAAATTATTTTAGGCTTTAATGCTGATATTTATATATGTAGATAATCTATATATATAAAAGAAAGTCGTGTTAATTACACTATTTATAATTCAACAATGGCTGTACAGATTTAGCTGAAAATTGGTGGGAAGGTAGCTTAGAACCAGGAGACGGACATAGGATACTTTTTATCCCGCTCTTCTTCTTAATGGCAGAGCTATTTTTCATACCGTTCGATCGGGTTCCCGTGTGACGCGACATAAAATGTCAAATTGATTTTTTTTGTTTCTGTTTGTCCATTGGGGCAGGCAAAGGGATCAAAATCCCATACAGCCAAGTCTGATACAATTTTCTTCATATTATTTATCATTTCTTTATATATATATTAGCTTATTTATAGTCATGTCCGTCAGTAAGTTAAGTCGTTACCATTAATTAGGCGGTGAAAACCTAATTAAATAATTTCTGTGGGAATTTCGGTAGAATATGAAAATACACGCAAACCACTCTTTTATCACATTCACCACACTTCAGCACCTTAACTATATTATATTACATAAAATATCAGCAAAATTACTCAATATAATATTATAAAACACAAAAAAAATGAATATAATACAAGAGCTTAATATGACATTTCCATATTCGCGCCTATGGAGGGTAGAGGTAAGGAGAACCATCTTGTGTGTGAAAAAGTGTCCGTTAAAATCTGCTAAACACCTGCTAAATAAGGGTGGCGCTACAGTAGCGACAGGGTAAATTTTAAAAAAGGCGCTGAAAGTTATTAGAATAAGATTAAGAAATAAAAAAGGACGAAAGAACTTCCCTCTCGTTGAAAAAGTAGAAAACAAAAGTTCTTAAAAAGCAAAATATTAAAAGTAAATTTCATAAATGTCAGTTTTAAAATAGACTTAAAAATTCATGTTAATAATTAATGAAGAATATAAAAAGAATTGATACTGACACTGTCACAACTGTCACTAACTTAACTCTGCATACTTCAATCAGTTAACAACTGCTCAATTCATATCATAGGTACCCTGTGCCTATGCACAAAACATTTTTTTGAGACAAATTTGGCGTCTTACCACATTTGTTGCCTTAGGTTCCACTGCCATGCGCCACTGCCAATAAAACTAGTCCAAATGACTTTATAGTTTTCAATATTATTTTATTTTAGTTACGTATACCCATAAAAATTTTACGCATTAGTCAAAGATTTTGTTAATGTTACAAGGCCTTTAGCGCTTTAATTTAGCAAGATAAAGTAAGCCGCTTCTTAAGGATCAATAATTACTATTACGGCCTCTAAGTTTTCTTACTAGGTCTTTCTTGGTATGACCGAGTTGCAATCCAGTGATAGCATATTACATTTATCAGGTTTAAATTAGTGAATGAGCATACAATAATAATTGCTTACCATAAATCTAAGTTTTATTAATAGCAGACTAAAATCAATATTAATAATATTTATGTATAATAATTCTCTCTTCTACCGGTAATAAATTTGTATCAGAATTTAATATCTAAGAGATTTTTCCCTTCCTCTACAAGATAAAAAAAAAACTATATGCTAATTAATAAATAAAGGCTAGGAAATTGAACTTGTAGATCCCATTAGTCCTTTTCAGCCCAATGTGAAGATATATTTTTTTTTAGAATTTTTAATGTCACATCAAAAAGTGAGGTGGCAACATTATCAAATGTTCATTAAAAAAAAAATGGAACGATTTGGAAGAGTAGGTACACTGGAATCGATGAAATATATATTTTAAGTCACTGCTGAATTGTAGAAATATTAACAATCATATCAGTGTTATTTTGTGCATACACATAATAGTTACCTGTGAATCTAGCATGTGTAAGTTGAATTTCAGTTTATGTTGTGGACTAGTGTATAACAGAACTGACACAAGACGGATGGAGTCTTTCTTTGGGATTTGGGCAGCAAGGTCATAGTTGTTTCAGCGATGATGTAAATTATGACAGTAAGTTTGAACTGGTTTTTCATATTGTAGTTAAATTGTTGAACTCATAATATCTATAAAATTACGTCATTTGTTTTAAATTATGCACTTGAGCGGCAGGCATAGAAATCTTTGAATGTAAAGCTTATAGCTTAGCTTATTTTGAACTCTACAATGTAAACACAATAAATGTATTCTATACTTTAGTGTCCGACCGAAACTGGTTTTTACGACCGAAACCGAAACCGAATTTCGGCAACGGTCTTAGTTTCGGCCGAAACCGAAACCGAAACTTTCTTATAAGGATCATGTTTTCAGAGAAAAATAAAGAAAATGTTTTATAATCAGTCAGTTTAAATTTTTTTTGTTTAAATCACATACGTAGCTTTAATACTTATTTATTTATGTTGTTAACCTAATATCACAATAGTTATAGGTGGATAGGTATTTAATATTTAAGTAATGAACAAAACAATATAAATCACTTTTATCTTAAAAACAAATTAATTTCTTCTATACTTAATCGTCATATTGACACTTCAACAAAAAACAAAAGCTAAATTATAAACTAATTGTAATCATAATATTGCAAAACGCGACGACTAGATACTAATAATTTCAAGTAGGTATCTGTACTTAAATGTTACTTCTTATTAATATTCATAGTTAAACAATCTTATATTACCTATAGGTAAGAAACAATAGTTTATCAACATTTTCGCGTCCCAGATTGCTCCTTCTGGCTGAATAAATTTGTCCAGCAGCACTAAATAATTGTTCACTGGAAACACTCGTTGGTGGAGCTGATAAGTATTTCAGTGCCACCTTTCTCAAAGACAGATATGGACTAGAATCCCAGTAAGAATAATCTGCACTTCTCTGTAATCTAGGCTCTAATAAGTATGCCTGAATAGAATATCACCACTAATGCACTATAGTAAATACCATGTACCTAACTAATGTTTGTTTACATATAGCATTAGCGAAAGAGTTAAATTAACCACAAAATGTTTAGTTTTTTAATTTTTTAAGGTAAACTTGATTCTACTATAATCTAGGTACTCCTTTGTTATATTAAATTACTTTTCGAGGTACTCTTATATTATATCACATGATAAAATTTACCGAATTCAAAACATATCACACGAAAACTCACAACAAACAAAATGCACTGCAAACAAACAGGTTACGACATGATTACGCACGTGGACGCGGCCAAATGTCATTGTCGCTTGGATGTCATTTACCATGCCGAACACACCCGAACACAGCGCGGCAACTCCCGAATGCATAACCGAAACTCGTTTTTTTGCCGAAACTCGACCGAAACCGAAACCGAACATTCGGTCGGACACTACTATACTTATTTATCATAGCTTTTTCTTTGAAATTCTAATCATTTTAGTATCTTAAAAAAAATTCCCAAATTTTAATGTCACAAACACGCTTAAAATTATCCACTCATGCATTGGAGAATTAGTTTTAAAGCCATTCAATAATTGCATCGAATAATGGTCGTTTTCTTTGCACATGCAAAAAATAATATTGCATACTCATAAATACTTCACCTAAATGAACAGTAGGCAAATAGTATATTAAAAATTAAGTAGTATTCATAGTGTTGAATAATGACTGCACTTTATGGGATAATTTAATCTAAATAGGTCATTTGATGTGTAATGAATCTCATTTAATATTGTTCGGCGAATGCATTAATCACATTAAGTGCACCAGAATATGAAAGGAATGAGTTGACCATGTTTTCAAAATCTTACCAAATGATGTTTTGGAACAAAATTTATAGTGGTTAGTATAATTATGAGATGCATGATTACCTACATCTTCTACAAACATTGGAAAAGCTACATACATAGATTTATTTGTAACATTACGTCTGTTTTCAAAAAAATTATGCTTTATTAAACAAATTTTCATACAATCACCTCATTATTGTTCTGTCAATATTAATTCTTGTGGGGGTGGCAATACTGAAAGCCCATTCTTAGGGAATCTCCTTGTGAGAAAACTATACTGAATTTTTTTTTTTTTGTGTGTGTACAGCTGTTGGCCGCAGATGGCCTTGACAGCTTGACGCGGACTATGGGTGAGCGCTGAGGGCTCTCAACCCGGAGAAAAGTATGCTAAGCGACATCGCCCAAGGGCTCCCCCTGTGGGGAACGGACCTCGGCTTGGGGCGTCGCTGGAGGCAAAGTGGGCGTGCCCACGTTTTTAATAGTGACTTTTGCGCGGCGCGGTTTCGCACCTCGACGGCGAGGGCGGAACCGCGGATATTTATTTGTTAAGGCCTCGCGGGCCGTGTAGGCTCTTTGTTGAGCGAGTGTGATAATGTCGTCCTCTTCGTCGAGGACGTGACGAGGACGTCGGATAGAACTATACTGAATTTCAAGTTTGTAGTATTTATACCAAATAAGATTTTCTCATTAATTCCAACCACTCCTCCCTGCAAGAATGCCACTTAGAAAAAGCCTTATGCTATCTGAATCCAATAGTTTCCTGCAACTTTATGATATTGTGTGTTCAGTTGGTAGGGAACTAACTGATTAGTTAGTGAGCGTAATGAGGTAAAAAAGGACTTTTGGAAATATCCATTTCATGATTTTTAATTGGTGATAATTCTTTACTAGAAGAAACATCTATATAATGAATCTTTGGATATATACTTTTTTTAATAAAATGAAGACATGTATTTCTATGATTTTGAACACTATACCTTTATACATATCCATCCATAACACTGTAAATTATTTGTATTAAGCCTCTCTGCAAGCAGGGTCTATAGTCATGATATCACCACATTTGGTAGGCGGCTCAGAGATTACAGTTGCCATTGTGATTATTTCAGTAGAAATTTCAAAAGTTCTCAGTGATGATGGATTTCATTTGGAACATATCTATTAAAATATATATACTATTTTTTTTTCATGCTGCCGTTGGTGGCAAACAAGCAAACAGCACACCTGATTGTAAGTGATACTGCTGCACATAGACCTTTGCAATACCAGGGCACAGTAAGGCCATTGCCTACTGTGAAGAACATGTTCTTCTTAAACCTCGTTTAAAGAAGGACATGTTACACTGCTCGGAAAACACAGCAGCAGTTAGTTCATTTCAGAAATAGATGAATCCTGTTACGGTGTTGAGTGGTACATCGGTAAAACGGTGATGGTGGCACCAAGTCACACAGTTCCTCAAAGCAGTCCCCATAAAAGAGCCGGTAGAGTATACACAGTGAGCTTAAGTCTTTTCGCCGCTCCAGTAATTCTAACCCGTCCGTAAGATCGGGATCCCCTATGATTCGTACAGCACGCCTTTGCAGGGAATCAAGTGGGTCTAGAGGATATTTAGACGCGCCTGCCTAGAGATGTGAGCAGTAATCCACATGAGGATCAATTTGTGTTTTGTATAACACAAGACCGTCTCGGAGGGAAGCATCGTCTGACTTTGTCCAACACGAACAATTTTTTGCTAGCCCACTTAACTTTGTCCTCCAAATGTCTCCCAAACTGGCCTTTTCTTCACATTTCGAGGCTGGGGATCCCAATACTCTCGAAAATTTCTATAGTATGTATTCAAATTTCCTTGGAACTGAAGTGCCATGATACAAGCGTCCTTCTTCGCAGTGAGCGTGCAAATTTGTGTCTTTGTGGGATTGAACTGGGCTGAGTTCTGTTCACCCCATTCTGAGGTCCGCCCTAGAGAGCGCTCGACTTCAGACTCAAGTTGAATCCTTCTTTGCTGTTCTCCGAAGGACATTCTGCTGTTCGGTATAGCGCTGGTCACCCGTTCTGTCATCCGCATAGCAACGCATATTCTCTATGGAGAGCATGTTGTTGATATGATGGTAGCTTCGATAGAAGTGCCCTGTACCAGACTATCGAACGCCTTTGTGATGTCTAGGCTGAACGCTAGCGCCTCACCCTTCTTGTGAGATACACAAGAAGTTCATTAACTGATCGGCTATGACGAAAGCAGTATTAGCGATCACTGATCAGATAGTGATCCTTAAAGTACTGCAGAAGCTGGCGTTTTATAATTTTGTGTTGTCACAATTGACGTGTAATTCGATGCGTCCGACCGGTCACCCCATTTAGGGATCGAGTGGACATGGACTACCTTCCATGAAGACGGATTCCCTGTTAGTATCGTAGGAGAGTTGGTATAGGCGAGTGAGGATGGAAGTCAACTTAGGCACGACTCTAGGACCATTGAAGGGATGCTCACTCGATTTATAGACGTCAAAGAGCTGCAGCGCCCGCCTGACCGCTCGCTGCGTGATGTGGATTTCAGGCTACGAGCTTTCACACTGCGGGATGATAGGTGGTGTTCGTTACCTCCGGCGTCCAAAGTCCGGTTACAGCCAAAGAATTGACCTAGTAGATCGGCCTTCTCTTTTGCGCTGTGGGCCAGACTGCCATCGAGTTTCTGATTGGTGGAAGAATGGGCTGGCAGAAGTTGCTTTGGGCAGTCTTAGTGAGTAACCAGAATGTACAACTCACTATGGGATAGCTTTTCAATCTTTCGCCAATATAATAAATAAAGTGAATATACTATGATAATAAGGTAGATCCATGTATAGAAGATATAATTACTTATACTATGTTACCGATAAACATAATGTAAGGTTGTAAATAATAATTAGATTTTTTGTGTATTTTGGCTCAGATGACCGCATCCATATTTAACTAGACCCTAGGTCTAGTTAAATATGGATGCGGTTTTATTAAAGCCTCAAAAGTAGATAATTGAATTTAATTCCCAAACTAACGAAAACATTTAGAATTGTGATTATAATACAAAATGAAAAAAAAAACGTTATGAATTTGGTTTTGGTTTGTTGAGTGATGATTTTGATGGCTATGGTCCAAAGACAAATGCGCAATCAGTTCTACACCGTACAAATGTACCAACATACACCACATTAGCACAGTTGCAAACATGGCTAGTATCTATTACCTAACTAGGCCCCCTAGTAAAGTTGCAATTATTAAGGAGCCAGGTATACAGGATTGAATTGCTTTTGTAAATTACTACTTATATGTATTTGGATAATGGCAAAGTAATAATACAATGCTCACTTTTCCTTATTATGGGTGATAATAAAAGATAACCAAGGGATGCAAGTAGGCGATCACTACACGAAAAGGAAAACTAGAATAAACTTCCAGTTGATCTAACGAGGGTGGTATAGTAGGACATAGGTCATTTGTTACCTACTGTGGAGGAGGCTCGAGCCCTATAGTGAGGCGCATATGAGTCGAGATGATTATGATGAGATCTATAAATTAAAATCTATTTACATGGAATGAGTGAAATAGAGGCCTTTTTTTGGGGGTTGGGCTACGGTCGGCGCATCTGTCGCCCGGCTTTGTCCGGGGCAACAGAGGGGCGTAAGCATGCACACCCGTAACCCGTGACAAGTCGCCTTCGTCGTTGGGTCGACCACTGGTGCAGGGTGACTTGTCGTCAGTGGTCGGCCCGACGGAATACCCCCGAGGAGTACCCTTCGCGTCGTCGAGGAGACGTTTCTCGCGCACGCGCTCCGCCGCTTCTTTCCGCGAGACTACTGCCTCGCGGAAGGAAAATAGAGCCATACATGGTGATCCGGTTTTGATAATCCAAATGAATATTCTGTACAGTAAATACAAAATAAACGCACATTAGTAAAATTTTAATTATATTTCCTTAATTATGGGGGATCATGGTTAAAGTTTCCCAGTAAGGTGCTATTGCTCATTTTGCTCGTTATCCTTCAAACCGATTTTACGCCACTCATAAAGTAATAAGGGTTGGTAAAATATTTAATTCTTAACCCATCACCACACAAGCGTATTAGCTAAAGTTAGATATGTATATACTTGAGCTAATGCGACGGGATAAAACTTCACCTTGCCGGCAACAGACGTCAAGGAATCTGTACCAGTGGTCGCCCTAATGGTGATGGTGAGAGGATACGGTAGGTTATAGCGCCGTATGTCGCTCTTCTGCCGGCCCTATAGATTGAGCCGGCTATGTAACCTACTCTAAATTTGAAAAAGTATACAATACCTTCTAATTACTAAATCCATTACTGGAAACTGGCCACAAATCCCCAGTTCATGTTTGCTTTTAAGAATTACTTGGGAGAAAACACGATAACACTGGACATTCTAGGATTTGAATCCACGACTTCATAATCGGTAGTTCATATTGAGAATTGGTACTCGAGGAATTCATTTTTTTTTTATTGCGACCAGTGGCAAACGAGCAAAGAGTACACCTGATGGTAAGTGTTGCTGCCGCTCATGGACCCTTACAAGGCCGCTGCCTACTGCGAAGTAAGTGAAGGGAGTGTGAATGCGTGCATTGAGGCTCGGTGATACCAAAGGCACTACCATAACCTTAACCTTCCACACGCAAACACCCTCAGAAAGTTGGGCTTCCGGCTCTCTCGCTCACCGAACGAAGCGCAGTAACAAATTGCTACTACTCAGACGTCGATTTTCTGCGAGAGCGTGGTACTGCCCCGGACGGATCGGCCTGCGGCTGTAGATAGATAACTGTCGACAGTGTGGTCCTACCATTATCTATCCAAAAAAAGGACTCAGGATATAAGGCTAATTTTGTCAAATTAATTTTAATTTTATAATTAAAATCATGTATTGCTTTCTATATATGTGCACATACCACGAAGCACGAGCTCCCCTAATGCCTCCTCTACACGTCAGTGGATGTGTCCGCAGATGTCATCGGCGGACGCGTCCGCGGACGTGTAGAGGGGGTGATTTGCTCGTCTGTGGTAGCAAATCACCCCCTCTACACGTCCGCGTAATAAAAATTGTCAAGAATTAGATATTTTATTTTGTCCCGCTATAATTACGTTAGCTTTCATTTGTCTATCAAGAAAATCCAGGATTATTAATTATTAAGACGAAAAATTTGCAAAAGATACCTCTTCTACATTAACAATAGTTGGCGCTTATGTATATTATAATAGACATCTATACCAATAAATAAAATTGGAGTGTCTGTTTGTAATGTCAAAATAATAGGCTTTTTTCATGCTCACACGGTTATTTGCACGACACCTATGCCTAAAATAGCAATTAAAAAATTTTTGTCTGTCTGTCTGTCTGTTTGTTCCGGGTAATCTTCAAAACGGCTGGACCGATTTCAAAAATTCTTTCACCAATGGGAAGCTATAATATCAGGGCGTAAACTAGCCTATATTTTATCCCGGTATTCCCACGGGAACGGGAACTACGCGGGTAAAACGACTATAACCTATAACCGAAGCGAAGCGAGGACGGGTTGCTAGTCTATAATATATCTTATTCAAGAAAAGTGACCCCATTGTTTTTAGATTACACCGCTGTTTGCAATATAATAAGTCGCGGAATAATATTTCGCATAACGTCTGTATAAGCTTTTAATAATATCTCTTTGACTGTACTCGTTGTATCTGACTGGTTTTGTACCATTAAAAAGGCTACATTTCAAAAAAGAAACAATTTAGTAAAATTTTGTTGCCCGCCATTTTTCATTTGTTTTTCTTTCTGGTAAAATAAGTGAATCTAATGAAGAAATTCAATACATTACATACATTTAAAATTTTATTACGAATAACTAAAAAATGCAACGCAAGCCCGGCAAAAAGCAAGTTTATGGACCTAACGCAGCGTCAGTAAGAGTAGCACAAAGTTTAAACCTTAGAATAATAACGTATAGAAGGATAGTGTCAGTACTTCGAACTTTCGAAATTTGAATCTAAAAATACTAATGGCGCGCAGACGATTACACACGTACACACGCAAACCACTATACAAATTATGAAATCAAATTTTGTTTTTATTAACATAAATCGTCGAAATACTTTTAAAAGTAATGTTAAAAACCTTTTTAAGTTTTTCAAATGTGTTGTGACACCATTTGAATGCACAAACCGTCATAATTACCTATTTATTTTTTAAGAGTTGCGTACGTTCGTGCAGTACAATGACTTGTACATTACGGAACGGTTCCGGCGTAAGCTCCATTAGGCTCCAATTGAAATGCCTCGCTTTTTGTGCGTGAACTTACCTTCTAAACGTTATTATTCTAAGGTTTAAACGTTTTCAATCCGTGAAATTTGATGTCAACGAAAATGTAAATCAACATTAAAAAAAATGCCTTGAATTTTCATATAGAATGCGACGAAATTTTTTCTCCGACCTTATAGTACGAGTTCCGGCTGCAAAATCACTACGTTCATCGTGTAGTTAATCAAACTCAGATTCTTACATACATTTATGATTAGGAGAATACATTGATAACAGGGTGCCAGTCAATAAGTGGCCGCAAGTAATTTTAATTAAATTAATGTTAATAAATTTTCGGAAAAAAAATTCTTTCACTTGTTTTTTAAATAAAATATCCATATAGCAATGTATGTAAAAAATTCGTAAATCGATGGGTGCCGTTGCACACTTGGCCGCAACTACTTCGCAACCAGGTGTAAACAGGTAATATTTTGGTGTATTTAATTATTTATACGTTCATGACGTACACACTTGGTTTTTATATCAAATTAAAGCTATTTTGTGTAAATATGATGATATATCGCTGTCTGTACACAAGAACCCTTTCTATTGACGCATGTGCAATGGCTTTATATGCTCCTACAGCTGGCACACGCCATCCTCTTTTCACAAGTGGCGTTGCGCGCTAACTCTCTTTCACTTTATCTCGAATACTTCGAATGTTTAACAGCTGGCAGCCCTAATTTGCGGCCATTTGTTTACAGGCAGCGATATATCATCATATTTAAAAAAAAAAGCTTTAATTTGATATAAAAACCCAGTGTGTACGTCATGAACATATAAATGCACCAAAATATTACCTGTTTACACCTGGCTGCGTAGTAGTTGCGGCCAAGTGTGCAACGGCATCCATCGATTTTCGAATTTTTTACGTACATTGCTATGATGTGGATGATATTTTATTTAAAAAACAAGTGAACGAATTTTTTTCCGAAAATTTATTAACATTAATTTAATTAAAATTACTTGCGGCCACTTATTGACCGGCACCCTGTTATAAATGTGTTCTCCCAATTATAAATGCATGTAGGAATCTGGATTTGATTATCTACGCGATGAACTTATTGATTTTGCAGCCGGACCTTAGTCTATTATATGTAACTACAAATATTCTTAATTTATTATGTAGTGTAAGAGTAATCTAACAATAGTTTGTATTTCGCAATCATAGATAACTGCTATCTATCCTTATTTGGTGGTACTTTAAGTCTAGAATGTTTAAGGTTTATTGAAATTAATCATAGGGACATCGTGCCCATGGTTTGTACAAAAGGAGATTGGATTTACGGTGGATTGTGTGGTTAGACCATGCTTTACGGCAAAAAAGGTCTGATTATTGAAACAAAAGCAAAGATGTACTTTGAGATTGTCTATATTTAGTAACAGGACATCATTAAAATAATGTTCTTATCGTAATTACTGTAGGTCGACACAACGTGTATTTCTTGTCCACAAACTTTTGATCGTCATCTCCGCGCTCGCCCTCATTTTGTGCATATCATTCTTCACACAATACATACATAACTTTCTTAGTCGTATAGCCTATAGTCAGTTACTTTCATCTCTAATACTCTGTTCTAATAGCAATATTGCTGTTGTCTCGTCTTATCACATGTTCTTACCATCACAGACGCTCATCTCTTAATTTTTACGTATATGGACGTATATAGACTGTAAAGGAATTATATTAGAAGTGAACCTTCTTTATCCTTCATCCTTAATTTTTCATCCTTCATTCATCATCCGTCATCCTTCATCATTCATCCTTTATCTCATTCTCTCGTCGGCTGAATCCTATACATTTACATGTTTATGTCTCTATGGACTCACTTTTTCGTTTCATCGAGTTTGAAATCACGATTCTAAAGAAGTTTCACTTCAATAAGTATCAATACTAAGTCATAATACTTTAAGCAAATCATTCAAAATCATATGTTTTCAGGTTTCAAATTGAATACTTGCCAACTGCAGTCTTCTGAATTGATTCTGTAAGTAAATATTCTCTTATGAATTATTATGTTGTTAGTAATTAAATTAGTTAGATATCATTGAGGTGATATCATAATAACTTATGGAAAATAACTAGCTTGATAACAAGTAACCTTTTTTTCTAATTACAATATCTATAAATAATACAATGGATGAGAAATTGTGACTAAGTTTATTCTGTTTATTTTTTCATCATCATCATCATCTTTAAGAAAACAGATTTTATTGTGGTGTAAAAGCATGGCCTATTAAATGGTCGTAGAATATATTGTATTTAAACGCAAATTCTATTCTGCTAATGTATTTACAATAGGTTCAATTTAAAGACCTACCACTATCGAAGATCGATTATCCTTTGATATGCATTCTAAAAATCGACTGTGAAGTTATATAATCATCCAAAAATGGCATATCATCTATGTAGGGCATACTACGTTATATATACATAATTTTAAACTATTATGTTGTTTGTTCAAGGGCAGTTCGTCAAACTGGCGGCCTTTCAGGATGTGGCTTGCGCGCCCTCGCTAGCACCGCGCGCAACGCGCCACGTCGCCACAATAACAGGTCAGTTTATACATCTATATATTTCAGTAGTCAATAGAACTATATACAGTAGGTCTTCAGAAAAAAATCATAACTCACTCTTTAAAAGACAGTATTAGGCGGAGACGTGAAAATATCGTGGCAATTCTATATTCAATTAGTATTTTGGTTCTGACTGGAGTGTTTTGTGATGTTATGTACATAAGATGCCACTAAACCAACATACAGCAACCTTTTTTTTTAGAGGTGGGCCATAGTCGGCGCACCCGCCGCCTGGCTCCGTCCGGGGCGACAGAGGGGCGGCACGTGGCCCCATGACCTGTGGCACGTCGTCTTCGTCGTTGGGTCAACCATCGGTGCAGAGTTTCTTGACTTCAGTGGTCGGTCCGACGGAATACCCTGGTCGCGGGGTACCTTCTCCTCTCGACGTTCCCCCTCGGGGACGTCGGTCGCCGTTGCGCGGTCAGCATCTGCGGTTGACGGACTAAATCCGCGGTACAGTCATCCGCGGCCTCGGCTAGGGCAGCATTAGGCGCAGGTGACATACCTGAACATCGGTCCGCCCCCTGTTTGAAAAAATATTAAAAATTAAGACATAATAAAAATTTGATTACAAACAGATATTGAAGTCTGTCATTTAATTCAATTACACATTAAACTAGCGACCCGCCCTCGCTCAGCTTCGGTTTCACTCTCTATGTCTTTGCAATTTTTAATCTACAATATCTCCTAATATAGTAGGCGACTGTAGTCATTGTGGCTTTGGGTGCGATTCCTGGACTGGGCAAAATTTTATAGGGCTTATGAGAGGATAATAGCCAAAGTTACTCCATATATAAGGAGAAGACAGGTGCTTGGTAGTAAAATATTATCAGTCCAGCCGTTTTGAAGAACACTGGGAACAAACAGACAGAAAAAAATGTTAAAACTGGTTTTTAAGCTTAGGCATCGTGCACATAACCGTATGAGCATGAAAAAACCTACTATTTTGACTTTACAAACACACACTTCACTGTTATTTATTTCTATAGATAACGTACAGTGTTAAAGTCTAGTTAAAATGCAAAAACAGTATATACCTGTGTTTTTATGTTAATTTTAAACGTAAAATCATAATAGACTTAAAAGACAACCTTATTTATTGATTGTCGAAACTAAATTACAAGCAGAAAAAAGCCATTAAAACTGAGGGTGCCGTAATGAGAGTTTCGAGAAGACACTATTGATGGGTATTTATGTTTTATCTTGGCAAAATGTTATAGGTCCTAAGTAGGGTTGCCACCTTTTTTGTTTCATTAAAGAATTTTGGTTAATGAATGAAGAATTAATAAAGTACTTTGTGTCCAAACGATGTACGGTTTGTATTATTTTGCTTAAAACATATTTACGATTATTTTTAACAAATTTTAATCAATTATTTATCGATGCTAAACCAGTGGCGTAGCGTGTGTCACTGTCGCCCGGGGCGGAGTTATAATTTGCCGTCCTTTTGACATTGTAAAAATAATAATTGTTGGTGTTGGTAAGAAAAATGTAACGAAATGAAAGAATTGAGTGAAAAATATTTATTTCAAAACTATGTAAGTACATGTGTAAGTAAAATGATTGTGTTAAAACTTTAATAATTTACACTATTTTTTTTTTTCGGGTGGGTTGCGGTCGGCGCGCTCCTCGCACCACTCCGTCCGGGTCGACAGAGGGGCGTAAGCACGCACACCCGCAACCCACCCACGTGCACGTCGCCTTCGTTGTTGGGCCGACCTCAATAATTTACACTAAAAAATTAATGTTTAATAAAGTCTAAACAGTCTAAAACTCTACTTTTCGCGACTTACGCGCAGCTAAATCATTTATTCGGTCCTTGTGGTGCGCGCTTATGTCCGCACAAAATATTTTTCTTCCAATTTTGCCGCCCTTCTAATAGTGGCGCCTGGGGCGGTCCGCCCCTCCGCGCGACCACCCCCCTGCTACGCCACTGTACTAAACAGTATCTTTGTACTTTATATTTATTGATGTGAAACGTCTATAGGCGAGGGTAAACCTGATCGTTCGCGTGGCGTAAAGCGACGCATGCCGTGGCGAGGCCTCGCCACGCTATATGATAGTAAGTGTAGTTCCGACCAATTGTCATAGTAATATTGTCCGAGGCATCGAATATCTATAGCTATTATTATATTATGACAGAAATCTCTGATTAAAAGAATAGAGTTGTCACAATTTGAAATGTTTTTGAATTTTAAGTACTTGTATTTAATGAATGTACTTATGTAATAAATGTTTACTGAATAAAAATCATGATTCACCTGAAAAAACCGTAATATTTTATTTATACGTTATACCATATTAGTGCCTGTCGTAATTTGCTATTTTATGCATATATATATATATATATATATATATATATATATATATATATATATATATATATATATATATATATATATATATGTATTTACTTGTACAAAATAATTTCGATGTTTCACATCTGCAAGGCGTCTTGAGCGACGGTCTACTTTTCTATAGTAAATATTTTTTTTAAAGATTTAATGACACTGTTTATCTTGAAAATTTTTACTAGAGAAATCAATTCGTGCGAAATAAAGTACTATCGCGTACTTTATTGTTCACATAAAGTATAGAGTACAATTACCCGAAACAAAGTACAATGCTTTATAATAAAGTACGGGTGGCAACCCTAGTCCTGTATTATAAAATATATATCTTTGCTTACATAAGCAAAGAAGTTCGAGCTGGCAAAGGGACGTATGTACGTCCCTTTGCCAGCTCGAGCTTCTTTCATAATGGTAGTGGCACTGCAATTGATCTACAATACTACCCTGGTCAGATGGCTTGATGGAATATATTACCAGATCTTATTTAGAGTAGTGGAGGACCCAATAGATTCCTTTACGGAGGTCTCTGAAGTCTCGGTGTCTAACGCGGTGGTGTCTTTCAGTCGCCAACCCACATGTGCGAAGCGATAGGCTAAAAGTTGCATGCGTGGGGATATTACATTACAGCTTGCCTTAATGCTGAAGGAGGCTGTCCAGAGGTAACTCACATGTCCCCTCACTTAGAAATACATTAAAATTATTATCGAAAATATGTGAAAAAACCAAGATTGGAAGAGCATATGCCTCGGCAGAATGCATTTTCACGATTATTCAAACGTAAATAGTTTCCTTTTAAAATTTTAAACCACAATGTGCATAAACATAAATTCGTCGAATAATGAATTTCCAAATTAATGGTTAGCAACATGTTCCTATATAATTGGCTGATCTTCTATATGAATGCAATACCAAACTGCGTTTAATTGCATTTAAGTCTTCACTTCAATTAAATATTGTGTACGTTTTGCACAAAAAAAATAGATTATTTTAAATAATGCAATTTAAAGTAAGCTTCCGCTACTGTAGTCGCATAAAATTGATTAGTCGATAGTATTGCGTCCGTTATATCCGTAGCAATCGGATTGTCGATACAATTGCTAACAATTTGATTATTGACTTGACAGCTATTATGCTAGCAACGATGCGCGTCTATTATGTCATACATGTCGTGCATTATAAGAGTTACTTCTCCGAACGATGTTACCTCATGCCGTCAGTATGATGCAAAGTGTTCGCAGGTGGACTTCTTGAAAAAAGAAAAAATACATACGTACTAAATCCGTTTGACCTTTTCGATAATGAACTATGGACATATAAATTTATAAAATGCATATGGCACTAGAGTCTGAAGGGTTTATAACTGGAAATTATGAATGGGGTGAATTTATTGTAAAGGGCGTATGTTTGGCGCTCAGCCAGAGCTATTCTGGGCGGGTGGGTTGCGCGCGCGCTCTTCCAGTTGCTCGTGTGGCGTCGCCTGGTCGCCTTTGCCGGCATAAAAATCGCGAGATAACTCACTCGTATGAAGCCGGTTATGTTATCTACATATTTTTATTTTATTTAGTAACTTAAATAATCGTAATATCAATACGGCTATGTTTTTGAATGCTGATCAGGAATGTTGTCTAAATCATGCAAAACTAATGGGTACTAAATATTTTCGTTTTTGATAATGCTTAATTTTCAAAAATTTCAAACGCTTCAAATGTTATTGTGCCTCAAAATGTATTAAATTTGATATATTGTATCTGATATGTATTGTTGTAATAATGATCAAAATTTGTTATTTATAGTGGTTTTTATTTATTTATCAAGGTCAACTGATAACAACCTGCAATCTCAACTTAATACAAGAATGAAAGGTATTAGAAATGTAGTTAGTCTTGAATGGCATGCAACTTGTGGCTATTTAATATTAATTGAGAATTACAATATGATTTCACTTTGTGCATAACACAACATAAAATTGAGACAATGACTATTCAACTCACTAACATACTTTCTTCATAAAACATTATACATCTATTTTGTTTTATAAATTATAAATCTATTTTATTGACGGTAAATTTTGGTGGTCGTTTAAAAATGAAGCTGTATCGATCCAATTAATCAACGAGGTCGTTTGCTCTCGCTATCTATTACATGAAAATATTGATAACAAATAAAAAATGAAAGTAAATCGAAAGTGATTTACGTCAATGATAACGAACCAATTAATCTGTTGTATTCAGCGAATAGTGTATGTAGGCATTAATATTATTCAACGTGTTGACTAAGTTATGTAACAACAAATTACAATTGACGTCCATTAAAATGAATGTAACACGTGAAATAAAGTCATAGTCTGTCTATACATATTGACCATACTAAGATCATAAAAAATTAGTAAATCAATTATATAATCATTCCGATAGTGAGACTTGCCTATTAAAATAACTTTTTTATTGATCACAAATACTAATTGCTTGGAGATTCGATTGCAATGCGGTAAATTTATAATCTCAAGTTAGTTATTTTCTGTAAACGGCGGCAGCGTCAAGTCTGTGAACTTACTATGAGAAAGATGTTTTAGAAGTTCAATTAAGGAAATAAT
Source organism: Lymantria dispar (assembly GCA_032191425.1). Lineage (NCBI taxonomy): Eukaryota > Metazoa > Arthropoda > Insecta > Lepidoptera > Erebidae > Lymantria > Lymantria dispar. The sequence continues at coordinate 23,304,093 of CM063444.1, read as the reverse complement.
CAATTTATTATCGGATTTAAAACATCTATACATGGATCACAAATATATTACGATGTCGCGAATTTTGAGATGTAGGTTTAATTAAACAATGCAAGGATAAGAATTCGATTTGGTTCGTTGAAGTCCAGTGTAAAAAAAATCTCACGTGATTTATATGTATGACTAGCAATCCGCCCTCGCTTCGCTTCGGTTATAGGTTATAGTCGTTTTACCCGCGTAGTTCCCGTTCCCGTGGGAATACCGGGATAAAATATAGCCTAGTTTACGCCCTGATATTATAGCTTTCCATTGGTGAAAGAATTTTTGAAATCGGTCCAGCCGTTTTGAAGATTACCCGGAACAAACAGACAGACAGACAGACAAAATTTTTTTAATTGCTATTTTAGGCATAGGTGTCGTGCAAATAACCGTGTGAGCATGAAAAAAGCCTATTATTTTGACATTACAAACAGACACTCCAATTTTATTTATTGGTATAGATTCTTTATAACTGAGATATAAACGAATTGTAAGTATATAATACTTCTCAGCTCGATGCATCAGGTCTTATTATTATCAGGTACTAGCTGCCTGATATGTCAATTTCTCTCCTATTACGGAGGAGGCTCGACCCAACAGTGGGACGTAGATGAGCTAAGATAAGATGATGCTGACTATCTGTAGCTTTGTTTGCGTGAATTAAGTATGTATGTACATGCACATATAATCCTATTATTTGGTTCGAATAATATCAACATTGAAAATGTGAATAATACATTAACCAACAATTTTGTTATCTTAGCAGTTGTTATAAGAACGGGGATTACTCAGAATACTTGATAGCCATTATTACTATATTTTTGCTGGATTTGCTAACATTTATAGATACTGTTAGACTCGTTGTAGCGTTATGTATATAGCCTGTGAACTTTCACGTTAAACTAAAAACTAATTTTTTTGTTATCCATTTCTTAATATCTTAGCAGGTTCAAACAATATAGAAACCAACTCTGAGCTTTGTATTTAATAATTGTATTTAATAATATAGATTAATGGCAAGGTACAACGTTGCGTCAATTATGAGCCCATTTCAAAGGTGAGACCCTACTATGGTAGCGATGCCAACATATTGACGACATCCTTATTTTTATTAGTTATACGAATGAGTACATCGACCGCCGATCTGTGCGGGTGGCCTCGCGGTCTTTCTATTTACAGGGCTTTTCATGTCAATTGCAGCTGAATGTTTTATTTAGAGTTTATAAAGTTAAAAAATCGTTCCAGATCGAGTTGAAATGATTAATTACTTGATTAACATCTATAAGACGAAAGGAACACGATTTCTACAAGCAGAAATTTATTATTTTTATTTATACTATAATTTAGTATTGCCTTGCTTATCATCAAAAGTCTAACAACCACATTTGGCAATTTTTAATACCACGTAATAGACCTAATTATTAGGTACCATTAAGTGAAAATAGTTCCAAAACCCGATTATTTAGTCCAGCACGTATGTATGTGCCACTTAATAGTGGGGCTAACGCAACCTCTTCCGCATTGGAGTGATTTTGACCTATTATACTAAGCTGGTCAGATAGCTTGGTATGGGGTTTTATTTCCAAGTTTCTTTCTCTTGCGTGTGTGTTGTGATGTTCCTGCTTACATATAATGGTGTTTTTTGCTCAGATCCCTTATTGGTCTCATACCTTAGACCTATACGCGTTTGAGAGGAAAGTTGGTGAATTTTATTTCTAGGAACTCTGTTATCACATGGAACAACTATGATTTTGCTATAGAGGTTCCTGTGAAAAAATTCTTGACAATCTGCAGAAATCACCCATGAAAACCTTTATTACTAACCTAGAAACTCGCGATTGCATTAGACCAACGTGTTAGCATTATTTTAGAACCACCAACTTATGTAGAAACTAGGGAAGGGACTAGGAACGATTATGTCCGACAGTGTTCGACCAACCAAAATATTGATGTATCTATAGGAGGCTTATATCGCATAGTGGCCTTAGTTAGACTGAAGGATATATGGATGAATAGATCAACAAAAGGTCTGTTCCCAAAGTTGTGTCGAGTATAGGGTTATTGATTTCACGCAGGCATTTATCTTAAGCGCTAAGCGTTGACTTTGATAAGTAACAAAGTAGAATTACTTAGCTAGGTAGATTAACACAAAGAAGTGTTTTCAGAGTTGGGTATATTGTTTTATACATTGTTTCTAATAACATTTTAATTATGCCTGCTGTATATAGAGATTTTTCAAATATACTTAGATTACCTATATCAAACTAGAATTATACTAATATTGTTTTAATAAATAATGTATCTTCAACATTTTGTATTGATTAATCAAATGTTAATTTATGATTATGATACCAAAATGCCTAGAACAACATAAGGAAAATTTAGTCATAAATAATCGGTAATCCTAGAAATGATAAATTAATTCTCGTTACTATTTAGGTATATTCATACATATACTAGTTTGTTTCATTCTCATTACCAGTTGCACCTGTTATCATTGACAATTTTGCAACATAACTATACATATATTGGCCTTTTATCATCCATTGTTGGACGTGGGGCTTCTCCAGAGAACGCCACATAGGGGCACCTGTTGAATTCAAACGGCAAAGAACGATTACTTGCTGCGACCTGTATTAAGTCATCAGTTCAGTCTAGTGCGAGGCTGTTTTACACTGCCTTATCCAATTCAGGGTCGCCACTCAAGAACCTTAATTACTCGATATTCGAATACTTCGTCCTGTCCCCTGTTTCTCCAAAGTGGAGGTATATTTATATCATCAGTATGTATATTATATACTAGCAACCCGTCCTCGCTTCGGTTTCAGTCGTCTTTTCTGCGTAGTTCTCATTCCCGTGGGAATACCGAGATTAAAGATAGCCTATGTTACTCCCTGATGTTATAGCTTTCCATTGGTGAAGGAATTTTTGACAATAGGTCCAGCCGTTTTGAAGATTACACGGCGCAAACAGACAGACAAACAAAAAATATGAAGTGTATTTTAGGCATATGTATAGTGCAAATAACATGAGCATGAAAAAAGCCTATTATTTTGACATTACAAACAGACACTCCAATTTTATTTATTGATATAGATTTAAATATGTGCTTCGTATATTGCACCAAAAATATGCGAAAAGTATGCTTTTTCACAAGAGCAGACACTTTAAAAATGACATTGACTATTGTTTGCTTAGTTTGCACTAATGAGTTCTCTCCACAAACCACAAGTATTGCAATTTTCGTTCATACTGAAGATAACTATTAGCATAAGGTGACGACAAGTTTTCAGCGATATAATGTCGTGACTTTCGTGTATTTCGAAAGTAGCTGATAAAATATTAAAACATGGTGGTACAGTGTAATTTTTTATTTCTTAGTCATGGATGTATTGTTTGAGTAAATGTGTGCATTTCCTTACATATTTAAAATGTTTCTGTACAGCCTGTATTTTGTTAAAGACAAACTCTTTAAACATTAAGGCAGAGTGTACACAGCGAGTGTTGTTATAATTATATTAAAACATCATTGTGTGGATCCACATTGTAGATAGGTCACGTTCACTCCTGTTTTCTTCATTGATTGCCGGTTGTCGCTAATCGATTCTGTCCTCGTTATCAGGTTTAGTGACGTTATACCTACTTACTATCTCGGATTTCTGTAGCTAATTACATCGTCGTTTGTTTTGGCAATTCGCTACATGGTGCACGTCCGCTGATGTATTAGTGAAAGTTATGTTTATTTTACTGGGATAGTGCTTTGTGAAGTGAAAAATTTTAAATTATACATGTATGTATATGTGCCTAACCATGAATGATAAAAATGCCCGGCCTCGGCCGAGACGTCGTGATCCTTTATGTCAGAGGCAGCAGGATTTATTACTGGCATGGACCGATGGTGAGCATTTATATTTCATTCTCTACGATGGTATTCTATTTATCTCTACATAATTAACAAATTATATCAAATTCTATTAAAAAAACAAATTGTTTATAAATTAAACGATTTATCACTTGACTGTGGAAACCAAATCTAAATCAGATGTATGATTAATTTCTTATCGATATACAACTTGATTTTAAATCTATACCAATAAATAAAATCGGAGTGTCTATTTGTAATGTCAAAATAATAGGCTTTTTTCATGCTCACATGGTTATTTGCACGACACCTATGCCTAAAATAGCGATTAAAAAATTTTTGTCTGTCTGTTTGTTCCGGGTAATCTTCAAAACGGCTGGACCGATTTCAAAAATTCTTTCACCTATGGAAAGCTATAGTATCAGGGCGTAAACTAGGCTATATTTTATCCCGGTATTCCCACGGGAACGGGAACTACGCAGGTAAAACGACTAAAACCGAAGCGAAGCGAGGGCTGGTTGCTAGTTTGATATACGAAACTTCCCAAAATACTGTTAATATAATTTTGATCGTTGTGTCAAATAAAACATTCTCCTAGAATGTTTTATTTGACACAACGATCAAAATTATTATTCTGTAACAATTGTATAATATTAGGACTTAATCAGATGACATAAAGGAATTTTAATCATATTTAATCCTATATTACCATAATTATTATGAAAACGTATACATGTTTTATAATTAATACTAGCAACCCACCCTCGCTTCGCTTCGGTTATAGGTTATAGTCGTTTTACCCGCGTAGTTCTCGTTTCCGTGGGAATACCGGGATAAAATATAGCCTAGTTTACGCCCTGATATTATAGCTTCCCATTGGTGAAAGAATTTTTGAAATCGGTCCAGCCGTTTTGAAGATTACCCGGAACAAACGGACAGACAGACAGACACAAATTTTTAATTGCTATTTTAAGCATATGTGTCGTGCAAATAACCGTGTGAGCATGAAAAAAGCCTGTTATTTTGACATTACAAACAGACACTCCAATTTTATTTATTGGTATAGATTAAAATTAGTGTAGATTTTATGGCATTAAAAAGGCTATTTTTATAGCACTTTCGGAATGCACTAATATGAAAATGCCTATAATAGATATCTAATGTGATTTCAATGTGACATTAATAATCTTCATAATATTGCTTTACTTTAATAACGAAGTTAATTTTACATACTTTTATTCTGAGAATTTCGTTCACGACATTGTTTCAGTTTGCAGTATGAAGTCTATAAATTATTATAATTTTATATTGAGTAGGTACACAATAGGTAGCATAAAAATTGTTTATTTGTATATGTTACATGTTATCCAGCACATAATAGACCTGCGTAGTTATTCATTATAGGTAAATTTGGATATAATCCAACGGATACACAGAAATAAATATGAAATTGCGTAGCTTAAAATTGGTGACTGTCTTTGCTGTTACAATGATTATGAAAGACATAAAGAAAATCAATAAAACGTGTTTATATTATGACACTGCAGTCCATCAATCATTACTTGACGTAATTGCTATAAAAATGGAAATGTTCTCAGGTGTTCATAAAACATTAGTACAAAACATTAACGTTATCAGGAGATAACTTTGGGCAGTCACGAGTATTGATCAGTCGACTTTAATATGTTCAGTATTCAGTAATAGTGAACGGTAACTTTGGGTGTGCTGACGGAATAAGATTGCAATTCAACACCCCCTCGCTTGCCCGTGGGTGTCGTAAAAAACGACTAAGGGTTAAATATGCGTATAGCATGTATGCAAAAGAAGGAAAACTTGAAATGAAATCCTACTAACACGTCTGACCAGAGTGGTATGGTAGGTCAATTTCGGTCCTATAGTGGAGGAGGCTCGACCCCGACAGTGGGATGTCTATGAGCTGAAATGAACGGTAATTGTTTGAAATGGTTAATGTCACCGTCTTTTTCTAATCCATGTACTTAATGGCAGTTACGAATACTACCAACCGAAACTATGCTCGTGGGTATCGTGAAAACATACTTGATTTGGCTATTACAACATTATATGTCGCCTGGTGAAGAATGTAATCTTATGAATAAGTTTATAAGTGTAACTTAGAATTATTACGTTGGATGATACATCCAACATGATACCCATATAGTTACATATGCAATAAGTAATAAGATGTTTGCGCATTAATTTTGTTTGAGAGCAAATTAATAAATGTTGATATGTAATACTCCTTTATCTTTCTTCAATAGTGGTAGATCGGTCATTAAAAATCGTAAATGCATCTACGTCCATTTCTATTTTCATCATTGCTGTGAAAATCTCGGCCCGAGAAGAACTACGGCTGAATTAATAAAATAACCAGTTCTGGCAGTTTTTAAAGTTGTATTCTTAATATTATGAAAGTTTGTTTACTAACATCATAATATATTTATTGTTAATTAAAATCACAGATAATTGTGTTTAGTGTTTCAATCAATCGCATTTAATCTTGTTTTATAATAATTATGTGAATTAAATTACATATGTTAGTGTTGTGTGTATGATTAACGGTTTAATAATCCAGGATGTTGCTCTGCAGTGTCTATTAGAAACAGTTACACAGATGCAAATGAATGCTCTCTATAGATATGTGAGAACATGTCTGGAGTGCACGCCCCTCTGTAGATAGTCGGTAACCCGGTGGCGGCGTCGCTGCGCTCGAACGCAGGTATTGATTTTGTCTGGAGCGTAGAACCTCCATCCTAAATACGACAAGACAATCTGCAACACGTGAAACGTTAAATATACTTACTGCATTGCGCTAACGTTTTTTGTAATGAGTTACTTGAAAAATTTCTCTTCCTTTTCATTATTTCGATTTATAATTACATTCAGTTATTTTGGAGATTTTAAAAAGAATGATTATTTAAGAAAGCACATTTTCTATTTAATGTTTCTTTTGTCAACAGAAGTGTGCAATAGCGAGGAGGTGCCCGAGGTAGAGATTGTCAGTCTCCTACAAGAACATATACCAAAATATCGTTTGAGAGCAGACAGTCTTACGCAATTCGGAGGTACAGATATTTCCGCTTAGCTTGCTTTTTTAGCACTTCATTGCCATTTTTGCCTCATTTTATGATAAATGCACAAATATAACAAACACCATTAGGTTGATAATACAGCACTTTGTCATATAGCAAAGTAGTAAGGCATATTCAACACTTAACACGAGCGTAATCATTAGGTTGAGTAGTCCTTTTCTTTATTGCCAATGTAATTGGTGTATAAAGTACATTTATTATATTGTGTGAGAGAGAGTGTAGTATTGTGATACTTTCTTTTGACTAAAATTTTGTCGATATGAGTAAGATCGTAATGTCAAGGGCTCAGTCCCACAAGCGCTACGTCGTCAAGGACGTGAAGGACGAGGTTCGTTCAAGGTTTAGTTAAATGTAAAATCAATACTTAGAAATTGTGATCTGGTGTCTTTGGAAATCATTTTGTGTTTGTGAACATTAGCATATTTTTGGTTGCATCGTGTATACGTGTGTGATATATGGGTGTAATGGGATAAGTATATTTTATGCAGAAGGAACATTTAAAAATATGGGGTTCACTCAGTACTTTCAGACGAAATTCTGATTTGGTCCTTAGGTTCGTTATTTTTGGTATTAAGCTTTGATGAAATTCTGCAAAACCATATAGCATAAGTTTAGAAGATCAAGGACAAAAGACTTGTACGGTGGTAATTTCTTGATATTTCTCTTTGATTGAGTTTTGCAAGCATACAATTTCATCCAGTATTTTGTCAGGGTTTACATATAAAAGGAGCTAAAATTGACCTCGACTAGATTTTGTGCATTTTGTGTTTTTTTAAAATGTAGTTACAAAAACACAAAATTATATCACGATCAATGACAAAAACATGTTTTTGTACATATGTAGCTTGAAGTCAAGTTAATCATTAAAATATAGATGAAATGTTGTATAAGCAATGCACATTAGACTTATCTGTGTAAACACATAAAAAACCTATTACCTAATACATAAAATACCTGACGACCTGGTAGACTGAACTTTGATATAATATCATCATCATCATCATCATCATCATCATCATCATCATTGCAGCCCACATACGTCCCACTGTTGGGCTCGGGCCTCCTCCACAATGGGAGGGAATTTGACCTACTATACCATGCTGGTCAGACATGTTGGTATAGGGTTTCATTTCGAGTTTTCCTTCTCTTGCACAGATGTTATGTGCATATTATATCCCATAGTCGTCTTATACGACATCCACGGGCAAGATAGGGAGTGGTGAATTGTATTCTTACTCCGTCACCACACGGAAATATATTTTTTATTATTATTTTTTTATATTGTATTTTTTTTATTGAATTGAAACTAGTAAATATAATCTGACAAGTATAGATAGGATAAATTGAACCATATGGGACAAACTAGTTGGGACTGAAACCGGGTGTGGCCGGTAATACATATAATAGTAATATTTACCAGATTAATATCATAGGTGATTTTTTCTTTTTTATTGTGGAGGAGGCTCGAGTCCAGCAGTGGAACGTACGCGCTAAGATGATGATTCTTCTTCGTTGAAGAGGAATCACCATTTATCACTATACATGTTACGGTATTGGCCCAGGACGTCCTCTATTATGGGAAGGAAATTTTACCTATTATATGGATTATGTACTGATGTTTCCGTGTGGTGACGGAGCAAGAATACAGTTCACCACTCTTGCCCATGGATGTCGTAAACTACGACTGAGGGAGGGCATTTGCCTGTAACATCTGTGCAAGAGAAGGAAAACTCGATACAAAACCATATTCCAACACGTCTGACCAGAGTGGAATAGTTGATCACTTCCCTTTCCATCGTGGTCGAGTTCAACTGAGCACAACTGAGAGTTATATAGGCTGAGATGATGATGACTGATGTTGTGTGGAAGTGATTAGCTATTCGTAACTTCCAACTCTTAGATTATTCGTGGGTGTCTTAAAAGAATACTAAGAGCTTTCCATAGATTTGGACCACCTCCATCTGATGGCGTTTAATTAATAGTTTCATAATAGTAATATATTATATGTAAGCTGTTGATTCTGCTTTAAATAAATAAATAAATTTCCAAGGAGGGATGACGTCAGACAGGAGACCGGTCTTCAAACTATTGCCAATAACTTTAGTAATGTGTATTGTGTACAATGAGAGAAGATTATATATCGCACGTATAATACAATACCGTAACTAAACGAAATTTTTCTAAAAACTGTTTTTAATGCCATCTATTTGCTGAGCACTGAATTTATATATTGCTTCAATTCCTACATTTTAATGCTACTTAACTTTTCAATTTTTTCGAAGATGGTAGTGTCACTAATAATTAAATTATTATAATATTTAAATTATTTATATCCACTAAATAATAATAATTAAAATTAAATAAAAATATTTGTTTTAATAGGAAAAATTGTTATTAATAAAATAAAAATAAAACACAATTGTTCCTGTAAGCTAATATGTATACTCTTATTTATATAAGTTAATCTTTGTCATAAATCTTTGAACAGCTCTCCTGTATAATTTGCTTATTTATGCTAGTGACGGTATTGGAATAAAGGTGCGATATTGAGTCGACTCCAAATAATTGGGATAACAGTAGGGTGTTGATAATGTGTTATGGACCACACTCGTCAAGTGGGTTACTAATAGTATTTTAGTTCGAACTAAAAGCAGCTTATTCTTTATAGTAAACCTTATAGTATAAAGGGTATAGTGTACTGAATAAGAAAAAGAAAAATCACCACACCTTTCTTGCTGGTGCTGTAGATTCCAATTAAGGTATAGCAACATATTTCTAAGAAAGGGACTAGGCTATTTACACCCTAATCGTAGTGGATGTCTGTGCCCAATAGTGGACCGACAACGAATACAAAGTCTTTTGCTTTGAAATATCAGACATTCAGACGACATTGTGTCGTTTATGTTACGCAATGATTATTTTAATATTGTGTCAGTGAGATGTATTTCTATCTTTACACAAATATAACGTACAAACAAGAAAATCTCTGTACAAATTTTCTGGTTTCGTATTACTCTAGACACAGTTGTTTGGCGAAAATTTCATCAGGTCAGTGTTCAAAATCTAGGCCGCAACCTACTTGTTTCCAGTCAGTCTTTCTTATCTCGGCATATGTATTCTTAACATAATTAAAACTGCCTAACTAAATTAGATGTGCCTTATTACAAATATACTATTTTGTAATCGTATTCTTAGGTCTTATAAATGTAGCCCAACTTACATGCTCTGTTGTGTGTCCAACCAGCTTCCGCCAAAAAGGAATGACAAATTCCATAGGCGTCTTTTTCGACACCTTTAGGAAAGCAAAGGTTTATATGGTGTATTCTTAATCCGTCATTACACGGAAACATCTTATAAATGACAGCACGCAATAGTTTAATTGGTTTGAAATTGTCTATTGCGTGACGTACAATTGTTAAATGTCACGTGAAATACAAGATAAAATTTAATAATTTAAGTGTTTTTGTTGTACCAGGGAAATGTTAAGAGGCAAATGCAACGACTTGCGCATGGACAATTAATAAGTTCGCCGCAGGACAAACTTAATATAAATTATTTTACTTTAAACTATCCAAATGGCACTATTTTGTCAGAGAGAAAGACATTATTTCACAGAAATAAAACTACTAGAATTTTTTTAGCGATATATAAATATGTGGTTTTAGTGTTACGTCTATTATCGTCACAGAGCATGTAAATGAATCACGTTTGCAATTCCTTTTTCTGTGGTTATTTGGCTCTACAACCGTAGCTTATTTTAATATATGCCTATAACGGCGAACAATAGGCGTCTCAATAGAATTAAATCATTAGTTGCATTTACAAGGAAGTGAAATTAAGTTATCGCTCAAACCATACAATTCGTGTAACTTAATTTCAGCCACTTTCTAATTTAGACAAGTTCAATTTCTATCCAATTAATAGTTTTGCTTCCACTTTAGTTTGTATATCGTATCTATCGCTGTTTTAGAATAAACTAAAACAATCTTCTATCTCTATTGGCAGCTTTCCACCGCTGTGAGTGAAACAACCATAATTATACTCCTTGAAACATCAACTAAACCTTGGCACTAATTTCTAGGCGACTTGACACATTAGATATCTAGGCGATTCTATTCAGCCTATTGATAATAAGTTTCCTACATGATATTTTACTGTTGGAATTATCATTACAAAAATTTTCATATCGAGTTCAGTAATTTATGTAACGAATTTAGAGATAGGGACAACTTAGATTAGATTATTTAGTTACTGGTTATACTTCTATAATACCGCGGCTTTGTCCGCGTTAATGAAAATGTTGTCAATCTAATTTTTCTATCCCTCAGGAACATTATATTTTTCTTGGATGTCTGGTACCATATAGCTAAGACTATGCGGTGGCGTAGGTAAGGGTAGGGCATCAAGTAAATTGACATTTACATTTATAACATTGATTAGAATTAAACTGTTATATAATAGTAAAATTTCTGCGATGGCGGAGACTTAATTGCCAATGTGAAAAGAGTCCACTCCCAAAGGCACCGTCAACCAAGAGCAATGTAGACAATCTGTAGTTTTTTGTATCTTCGTATACTATTGACTGTGTCCACTTGATCGCGTCATCAGTGGTTATTTAATGTTGGAAGGACGTTATTTACGGCATGTTTTAGATAATGATCTCTGATGTTTACGCGAGTATTACACATTGTAAATAAAACCACTTTATGGATTTTATCGCGTTTGTATTAGATTTTTGATTCCCCGCCTTTTCGAACACTTTATAGCGTTCATACTCACAGGAGGACTGTCCACCGTCTGCGTAAAGTAGTTTTATTTACAAGCTATATTTTAGTTTAGAGCATGATCATGTTTATATAATATATTTAAAAGAAATGTTGAGAATTTTTCAAAGATACCATGGGTTATATGCGACGTTCTTGTGTCAGTGAGTGTTTAAGGCGCGGTTTCCGGCGCCGGCGCCGTTCTCTGACGCTATAAATAATGGTGTTTCATCGCGCGAGTCATCGCCCGTTCACTAGTATGCCGACCGGTCTGATGTGTACAATATGTCACCCCGATGCGTTGCCTGTCTTACGTCATAGATACATATATGTATCAATATTTCCATCTAATATTGTAAATTTATTCAAACACGTGCTGTGTTTTAGTGATCTGTAGATATTTTGAAAAACTAGGTGACGGCAACTTTGCTGTATGGAGTATCTATTTAATGTTATTATTTTTATTTGAACACCCACGTCTTCACGTGGCATTATAGTGACATTAATAATTTCCAATATGCATGGATCATTATTTTTACTTTCTTAAGTTAGTTGCAATGCGTGTCATGTCTCATTATCAGATTTTTTATAACCTTCATTACATTACTTCTATTTATCGCAGCGTTATATATTGTGCCATAAAACCTTTTTCGATAAATAGACTATCTTACAAGAAGTTATTTTGGAATCTAACTTGTAGTACCTAATCTAAGGTCCGGTCAAATAGACAAACAAACTATACATTTAATAGTGATATAGATTAATTTTTAAATTTGGATTAAATGTTTCCAATAAAATAGAGTTAATATATAATAATAACTCGCGCAATATACATGGTGCAAATTCCATGGTAAAATCATTTAATTCGTTCGTCTAATTTCTCCGTATATGAATCAATTATAACCGACCTACTAAATTGTTATACAATGGGTTCATTATAATTCCATTTATCCATCGAATAGTTTTGATTGCAAATTTGCTGTCGTGTCTAATGAGATATGAAATTATTAAATCTACTCCGTTGTCAGTAGGTGTGTTTCTCACGTGTAAAATTAATTAGTCTATTTTTAGTTATGAAAAGTTCGCGACACAAAATAAACGTGCCAATGAATGCGTTGGTAAAAGGTTAATCAAGAAACAACAAGTGACTCAGTCTAGGCTGGCACAACTTTGACTTATATCCGTTAAGTGTTTAATACGACTGCAAATAAATTTTATAATTTATCCTTTTCATACGCACAGTATAGAAGCGTATAAAATTTCCATGCAATTTTATACGCTTCTATAACTTGTATAGCAAATATTTTATTTTTACTTGTAACGTGTAGTATTTTAACCTACATAGTATCTAGTAAAAGGCTACGGCTACTTGACTAGTTGAAAATTAACTATACGATTAAATGGTCAGCAAACAATCATGTAGCACTAACACATTAACGCACTCAATGACTAGTTTTAACGAATTGTCTGAATCACCGTCCTTGTTACGTATGTTTTTTTCGGACTTCTTTGTATGTGAATATTTGTGTCTTTCAAATATGCGTTTTAAAATATTAAATAATAAGTTTTTACATATGTATATCTAAATTTAGTGCTACCGTTTTTTACTTTTTATCTCCTTCAAGAATGCTTGACGTTATAATTATTAGAATAAATATCACATATCACTCCGCACGTTTACGCCTTTTCATCTTTTCATGCGCAAAGAAGTTAATTTAAATCTTAATGTCTAAAATCATAAAAATTTAAATAATTAAAGAATGAGTAGTTTATAAGAGCATAATTTTTATTCGTATCTTAACAGGTTTTTACATTAGCTGTACCTACTAATGTTGTTAATGTTTTTCAGGATACGAGAATCAAGATTGGTTTATACCGTCCCCTGCACTGCCCATAAGTGATAAGGATCTAGCGCTTACACCTGACCAGATCAGGGAGACTCTCAATTACTTCCGTAAGTACGCTTGCTTTGTTCTTCTTGAACATCGGCAATATACGTGGAGCTCTCAGGCTTGTGTTTCTATTAAAATAACCAAAATTTGTTGTGGTAATGCTTCATAGTTGAAAATCGTTTAAATGGGCAATATTAAACAACTGTAACCAAATCGAATCGTAATATTGAAGACGGACTAATCGTCTAATAGTGATGATGCTTCCGGGTAATGGTATGAGTTTCAGGAAGTGTTGAATTTTAAGTACCTGATCGCTGTTTACATTCAACCATAATTTCTAATATTGTAAATTTATTCGCCTTTTATTTGTAAAAATAGTTTGTCCATTCATATTTGGTTATTGAAGACGTACTTAATATTATTGTTCCGAAATTGAATATATTGTTTTTCATGGTTTTCAATTTTAGATGCTCGTTAAATAAAATATTTAGATCTCTTACTACATATTTATATAACGGAATAATGACAAAAATGTTTATGTAGAGAGATATTCACAGTTGTTTCCGACGTATTCCATCATAAACTATTACTTGTGCTGTAGTAAATTCTATTCGGTTTTCTGTTGTACATAGACCCAAAAACACTTATTCAAATTTGATATGATCATAAAGAAATAACGATTACCGTTAGTAAAGTCTATTAGTTTTTTACTTTTATAATACGGTTTTTTACTAACGTTTGCGTCTTTGCAGTAATTACACTGAAGTATAACATTGCAGGCTTCAAATGGGAACTAAGGTCCAATAGGCAAATGCCTACAATCCTTTTTTACTCGCCTGACTACTTTGTCGGCTTTTCTATCTATTTTCAGATTAAGAAAATAGATATAGATTTTACCACAGTAAAGGGTGCAGTGTATGTTTTTATGAATGAATGTATTCTGCGCCGGCCCTATGTACCGGTTTTAATAATGGTTCTGACCTTTACATTTTTACATTTAGGCGAGTATTATACATATCAAATAATATTATTTTTACAGATTGTATTGAGTCCGCCCTTGACCATGAATACTGAAATGTACTCGGGCTAGCTAATTTAGTGAATTCCAGATTAGCTGTGTATGTGTTTAAGTGCCTTTGTTTTCGATGAAGACAGACTATTAGTCTGCCGTAAGATAGCGTCATCAGTGAAAGCGTTCTATATGTGATATCCTTACATACTTAGTGACCGCGTGTAACATTCCTAAATGTTATGTGCTTACCGCTTATTATTATTAAAAAAATATTATGTATGTATGTTTTGATTTAAACCCGAATTATTTATTCTTAATGTATTAAAGATGTTTCTTAGAAACAGGTTAATCGAAACCATCTAGTACCTATTGCGGATCATCTATCGCTTATTCATTTGGTGTTATACAGACATATGTTCATTATATAGGTCAAATTCGTTCCATACATTTGTTTTTTTTATTGCCCTTTTTCTGTCGAGAACCGACCAAACCGTACACTATACCACCGTTCGAACTGACAACAGGGTGTGGCAGCACTGGAATTGGAGCGCTGCAAATCGTGATAACCCTCTCTTACGGCCCCGTTCACGACCGCTGTGAGCGGCGCACAGTGGGTCGAAAGCAATATTTTAGTGACTTCGTACTTGTAATAGATTTTTTTTCTACTACCCTCATTAACTAATCATCCGCATTAAAATTACAGTAATGGCTAAAAGTGACAACACATTTTTTTTAATATGAAAGGTTAAACTAATTACAGTCATTAAACGGACAATTAGAAATTTCTAGATAAATATTCACACATTTTTAAAAGCTAATTAGGAACCTTTTAAATGTATTATTATTAGTTGTTAAGTAATTATGCGTATTATTACGTGCTTACACTTACTAATCCATATTAAATTTAACTTAAAATAACTTAAGAAATTAATACGACAGATATTCAATGATGTCTCAGTGATCAGCAGGATTAAAACTGGGAGCGATCACCGGATGGTACGAGCCACATTGAATATCCACACAAAAGTCGAGCGGTCACGCTTGTTGAAGTCTACACTCCGACCTACATCTGTCCAATACCAGAACCTCGAAGGCTTTCAATTCGAACTACACAATCGCTTCCAATGTCTGGACGAATTCGAATCTCCGAACGATATGAACAACAGGTTCGTGGAAACTGTCCACGCGGTTGGGTCGAAATTTTTCAAGGCTCACCGCGTTAATAGACCTAAAAAACTTTCTGACCAGACTCTCGAGCTCATGGGGCGGAGAAAAGAAATGACGGTGCAGTCTTCAGCGGATTGGTCCAAACATAGGCAGCTAAATAGGCAGATCTCCAGGTCTGTGCGTCGCGATATTCGCCGATTTAATACGCTCCGTATTAAAGAAGCGATAGAGCGGAATTGTGGTTCAAAAGTGTTCGCACATGATCTATCTATTGGGCAAAGCCAAATGACTAAGCTGAAGACCGACGATGGCACTGTCATTTCATCCCAAAGTGAGATCTTGGGAGAGGTCGAAAGGTTCTATGGACAGTTATACAAATCATCCCGAAATCCTGTTGTCGGCTTGGTCCAAGATCCCAGAGCCAAGCTAACTCGGCACTATACCGAAGAAATCCCGGACGTCAGCTTGTACGAGATCAGAATGGCTCTCAAACAACTACGTAACGGTAAGGCACCGGGAGACGGAATTACGGCAGAGCTTCTGAAGGCGGGCGGCAAGCCGGTGTTAATAGCCCTTCAGAAGCTATTTAATTCCGTTATCCTCGGGGGCGACGTTCCAGAGTCGTGGACCAGGAGTGTGGTGGTGCTGTTCTTCAAGAAGGGCGACAAAGCTCTCTTGAAGAACTACAGAACCATCTCACTCCTGAGCCACGTTTATAAGTTGTTTTCGAGGGTCATTACCAATCGACTCTCGCGCGAGCTCGATGACTTCCAGCCGCCCGAACAAGCCGGCTGCCGAAAAGGCTATAGCACCATAGACCATATCCTCACGCTTCGGCAGATTATACAAAAGACCGAGGAGTATAATCGGCCCCTGTGCTTAGCGTTTGTGGACTATGAGAAAGCCTTTGATTCAGTCGAAACTTGGGCGGTGCTGCAGTCCCTTCAGCGGTGCCAAATCGACCATCGCTATATCGAAGTGCTGAAGTATTTGTATAGGAACGCCACAATGTCAGTCCGTATCCGGGATAAGAGTACGAAACCGATCCAGTTGCAGAAAGGCGTGAGACAGGGAGATGTCATCTCTCCGAAACTGTTCATCACTGCACTGGAAGATGTCTTCAAGCTCTTAGACTGGACTGGACTCGGCATCAACATTAACGGCGAATACATCACTCTCCTTCGATTTGCGGACGATATAGTCGTTATGGCAGAATCTATGGAGGACCTTGGCACAATGCTCAATGATCTCAGCAGGGTATCCCAACTAGTGGGTTTACGAATGAACATGGACAAGATGAAAGTCATGTCAAATGCCCATGTCATTCCTGTACCGGTCCTAGTTGGCAATGCGATTCTCGAAGTTGTCGATCACTATGTTTACCTAGGACAAACAGTCCAGTTAGGTAGATCCAATTTCGAGAAAGAGATCAGCCGACGAATTCAACTCGGTTGGGCAGCGTTCGGGAAACTTAAGAGGATCTTCTCCTCCAACATACCTCAGTGTCTGAAAACACAGGTCAGGAAAAATCTTCTAAGGGCTATTATTATTGACGTTAACGAGCTCTATCCATCCGCACAAAGAAAAAATAAAAAGCCAAAGTTGATCCCTAAGTCACTAAAATCTTGCTTTCGACCCACTGTGCGGCGGCTAAACGCGGAGTGGCGCACAGTAGGCAAATCACGTATGTTTCGTCTCAAAACTCCGTATCTGCTGTTTCAAAACTAAATGAGTTGTAAATTTGCACACCTATATTTGAATGTTAAAAGTTTAAATGAAACAACTTTGATTTTAAAAAATCTGTTAATAAATTAATTAAAAAAATAAAATTAAAAATACATGAATGATATACTCGGCAGTCCGCGGATAATCAGCAAACTTGATCCCCATGACTTGCCATCCATTGTCTATAACGGAACAGTGATCCCCTATAGTCAACACGTAAAGAATCTCAGCCTATTCCTAGACTCGACGATGGAGTGGCAAACGCAGATCACTACCATATCGAATAAAGTAGCAGGAACTCTTCGCTCGCTATGTCGCTTAAAAAACTTTCTTCCTGTGAAGACCAAGACAGCGCTGGTTCAAACCTTAATCCTTCCTATCATCGATTATGCTGATGTGTGCTACCTCGACCTGAATGCAGATCTGCTCAATAAACTGGACCGACTTCTCAACAATTGCATTCGATTCGTTTTTAACCTGCGTAAATTTGACCACGTATCCACATTTCGATCTCTGCTTAATTGGCTACCGATAAGGCAAAGACGAAGCAAAGACGAGTTCTATTTTAAACTCTCCTAATGCTCCTCCCTACTTAAAACTTCACTTTCAACTTCTTTGCACTACTCACGACCGTAATCTCCGTTCCTCCAAAAATCTTCTTCTTCACTGTCCTTCTCACTCCTCCAGTCCGGTACATTCTTCCTTTTATATCCAGGCCATTCTTCTTTGGAATGCGCTACCATTAGAGATCAAAATGGCCCCTAGTCGTGATAGTTTTAAGGCTATGGTCAGACGCCTATACCTAGGCCTTCTGACGGAATGAACTCATCATTGAGGAATCACCTCTGCTGTTTATAAAATTTATATGTATGTATGTGTATATGTATGTGTGTATGTATGTATTTATGTATGTATATATGTATGTGTATATATATATATATATTGTTTGCTTGTATTAGATATAAGATTATTTAGATTTGCCACATTTATATAACCAAATTTCAGAAATTATTGCTCACATTGCATTGCACCTGCCTAATTTATTTCTGCTCCACCCTAGGTCGACTGGCAGAAAATGCATTAAGTCCGCCTTGTACCTTTTTTTGTGTGCAAAAGTTTTAAATAAGTAAATAAATAAATAAGAAAAGAAATACAATAAGCATATTTATTTATTAATGTCTAATTTACATAAAATGGTAGAACATAGTAATAACATATTATAAACGTATTTTACACTACTACTAGATACTATATATACTAAAATGGCAGACCAAACTAGAAAAGAAAAATTGTAAATAAAACTACTTTTACGGATTATATCGCGTTTGTATTAATTATTTATATATGTATTATATATTAATTTATAAATTTTATTCCATTACAACGACTTTCACATGAAACGGTTTTGAGACGGCTTTGTAGGGGGCTTTACCAGCGTGCGCCGCTGGGCACGCCGCGCTGCTCGCCGCTAAGACCAAAGTCGTGGCCAGGCCGTTAATGATGAAGTGCTTAAAAGGCGAAGTTCAACTTTAACGTGGTGCTTTTTAACGTTAGTTTTTAGTGATGTAACGGATGTTAGATTTTTCACATTCACGAATGCGAATGAAACTTGAGTTTCAAAAACTAGTAATTTTAAAGTTAAACATTTGGTGTAACAGTCGATTGACTTTCGGTCCAAACTTAGGACTAGTGCCCGTGCGCGCAGCCTTAGTTTTAGGACGGCTATGTACATTGCTTGTTAAATCCTAGGACCCAACTCTCTCTCAAGTAAAGTTTGATTATACATCGCTTGCGGCCATCCAATTAATTACTTAATTGTTTATATAATTATTATGTTGACATTAACAGATAATGTTATTACCTAATGGTTTTTGTGGACTTACACTATTGCATTGGGGAAACCTGTAATAATAGCTGTAATTGGTAATTTAATAAATAAATAAATAAATCTTGACGTACGCCAGCGTGGAGTTTACACAAGCTAAACGTTTCAAATTATACCGATTGGAAGAACTTCAGAATATGTTCATGGGCTGTGCGTCGAGTGCACCATTGTACATATGGTACATTGTACCTTCACAAAGACCTTCATATAAATCTTGGCCTGTCGACCATCAGGCAGTACATGAAACAATACTCCCGACGCTACTTCAACTCTGACGTCGCACTCCATACCTCTAGTGGTGGGGCCTCTAGTTAGGCACACCCCGGTCAAAATTATCCGTGATCCTCCAATCGCGTTTAATACTCAAACAACCCGACGACTCGTTCGCCTACATCGACGCCCCGCGAGCCTCTGACATGAAATATTCATAAGTCGGAAATCGAGGCATGTTTTTTTTTTGCAGGCTATTGTGAGTGCGCAGGCCGTCCGCTCCATCCAGGGTGATGAAAGGGCGACCACCACGGAACCTCTAAACCTGCCATCGCCATTAAGCCGATCACTGGTACCGATCCTTGACGACCGTGGCTAGCCCGGCGGTGTATTTTTCGGATCCCAGTTCCTGACGCCGTCGTGCATCGTCACAGCGGCTGTCAGCAGCTTCAAGTTGGCCGTTGATTGCGACGAGTTTACGGCACTGGTTTGCCTACCCCACACCTCGAGTGTGTGCTGTGCTCTGTCCTCGTCTCAATCGCAGTGGTGGCAGGACGGTGTACTCTTCCTCCTTACGACCTTGTGTAGTTACTTGACGTAGCAACCATGCTTCGTCAAGACCTGTACCAGTCAGCAGGAGATCACCCCGCGCTGCCGATTAACCGCTCCGTCAGCACTGGCTGGAAGGCCTTGACGAAGACCGCATGTCCAACGGGCAATGTTGTTACGGCGGGCATCGTAGCGCCACACGGCACTCTCGCTCAGCGCGACTGGCACTTGCCCGCGTCCCCGACATCAACTGGTAGAGTCCAGCGAGTATTTCCGCCTTTAGGGCCTACGTGGGAATCCCGGCTAACAGGCACGCTGTCTCAGGAGCCACCGTGCGGCGTTCGCGTATGGCCCTGATCGCCATGGCCCTCTGTGGACACAACAGATCTCTCTGATCTCAGACGGACGGTCAGGAACCTCACATCGGTGCGCCTGATAGCGCCATTGACCGGATCACCCCCGCACACAGCCGTCGGCGTGTAGATCTGGGTCCACCCACGTTCGGCATTAGCCAGGAGGAGACGGACGCACTGTGGAAATGTTCTTGAAACCTTCAACCCGTCAACCCGTCGAGCAGCATGTTAAAGTACTTGATATGGGCCCAGAGGCTCGTGAGAATCCATTTGACGGTGATCGAGGCGCCGGTGGGTGGACACCGTCTTGTACAGCGCCGCCCTCAGTCACAGAATCGTGTCACGTCAAAGTTCTAAACTTGAGAGAACTCACTTTACCTCCCGAGCCCATACCCTGCAAAGGGGTTCCCCTTGAGACAAGGTTAAGCGTCTTGACACCATTTGTACTGGTATTTGACCTTACTTTATTGGTTTGAGACCTTCAGTGCTCAGCTTAGAAAAATAAAATACATAAATTCCTTTACGTTCAAATACATACAAATTTGTCAAATACATTCACCAAAATTAAAAAAAAACATTTGCTTCGATTATTGCGAATACGAAAGCTAATAGCAACTACTGCTTGATTAAACCATAGCCCATCCGCCATAAAAGGGGATCAACTCAATAGTTTTTTCATTGCAGGCTCTTGGCGTTGAACCCAGAACTTGCGGCAGGCATTACTTAGCCTTCGCAATAAACATTCTAACCCATCCAGGTGCCTCGGGCTCTTTCAAGCGCAAATAACCACAACGCCAAGCACGCTATTGACAGTTTATGTCGTCTTGGCCACGGCAACCTGATTTTCGTCGTTTTCTTAGCAATAATAGTCCATGGCTGTGGTCCGATAAGTCGATGCAAACAAATGCCTGTCCGGCTTGGATTAAATGGCTAATCGTGCTACTACCATAAAACTCCTCCGATTCTGGGCGGATAAAATTAGAATGTTAAATTTTTTCTGTGCCCACATACACGGGTAAATACTTAAGCTAATTTTTGTTTTTGCGGTGTGGAACGTTAATTTTGTCGTACATATAGTGTATTGTATGAACATATAATCTGAAGCCTTTACACTGGCAAGACTAAAAAGAACACTACATACCACATTTCGCATATATAACTCTTTAAGCATCGATTGCGGAGGTGAACCTATAAAGCGGCAGTCACTGACTCCGTGTTGTTCCTCGAGATATCCTGTCGATCTAATACCTTTATGACGACGAATTACCTAAACTAACTTCTAACTCAGTCTGCTAGTCTTAAGCCTCGCGACCTGTGTCATATGTTTATGTCAATAGGACAATGTGGCAATTGCTTTCGTAATAATAACGTAACTAAGAAATACACATTTTCCATTGAATGCAGTACACATAACATATCGGACTAAAATAATTTAGTTAAAATAACGACAGCTTGCTTTAATAAATACCATTTCGGTTAATAAAATAATCTATTGCCTCTCTATACAACGCCTTAGCTGACGTATAGAATCATCTTTTTACACTAATATTTTCTCTAGTAATGATATGTATTTCATTTTTAAGACTTGTGTATGTATATTTATTAAGATCTAGATCTAATCTAGATCTAAAGATCTATTCGTTCTTATTGTTACGTCTGTCATTATGTATTTTCTTGAAGTTGTTTTCATGTTAAAACTTCTGTGATCTTTGCAATCGTTTGAGTAGTTAGTTTTATTATGATGCAAATTAGCAGACTTCACCATTGTATATTTGATAACGATGATTTCACAGAAGGCTCAAATTTGTACTCTGTAAAACTGGTATGATTGACACAGTTCAATATTAGGAAACTCTTTAGGTACCATCTTCATCATCTTGCTCTCAGTTCCTTGGGCAACGCAATATATTCTTCTTCCATTGTATATCGTAAAAGTTTTGTCAATAGATTTATGACTGGCTGTCTACCTGAATTCAACCGTCCTTGGGAATGTTATTATTGATTTGATCAGACGGCACCCACGAGTAATATAAGAGTTGGTATTATTCGTAGCTACCACCACACAGCGAGGCATGTAATTATATAATTTAAGTAAGGGTCAAAGTATATTTACGATATTATTTTTATAAAGCATGTTTGTTTTTAAAATAGACGTACTATTTTCAGATCTTTTAATTAATCCATTTATACCCTCATAAAAAAATATCTACTCTTTATGTTCAAAATACGCCGAAACCTTGACTTCATCGCATCGGCGCCGCGGCGGTAAATTTTTTAGCTCGCAGCTCTTTTTCCATTTTTGGAAACTGGTAATCACTCGGAGCCAGTGCCGGGCTGTAAGGTGTGTGATTCAAAATATCGAAGCTCACACAATGCAGGGCAGCCGACGTGACGCGGCTATTGTGGACGGGCGCGTTGTTGTGCAAAAGCAGCACACTGCGTGAATTTTCCCTGTTTTTTCTTTAATGCTTAGTATTGTCTTGTCATAGAAGCACATTTATCTTTAAAATCGATTAACAATATTTCTTCCGAGTCTCAAAAAACCGTTGCTATGAGTTTCCCGGCTGACTGTAATACCTTAAACTTTTTGTATGGTGCTGTACCCATTTTATGCTACTGCATAGTCTTGTTTCGATTCAGGTTCATAATGGTGAACACAAGTTTCGTCCACAGCAACAATTGTACTCAATACTCCATCTTTGTCTTCATTGAAGAAGTCCAAAAATGCACGTGAACACTGTGCTGTTGTTGTTGTTGCACTGCACCCATCTTGCGTTGATCTTGCTCATTCTAAGATGATCGTGCAGGATTTTATAACGGCACGATATTCGATATTATCCATATTTCACTTTTCACTCTCGATTATGTTACTTCGTTGATGATAGTTTAAAGACTGACAAATAAAAATATAACCTCGTATTTATATTATGAGTCACTAAACACATTACGATTCTAATGAGGATAATCATCCCTCTTCAACCCTCTCATGCCGCGAACATAAAAACGCACCCTCGTAGTTGCAAGTCACAGATCAATGTGATTTCGCAAAATCTAACACACTCACGAGCTAGAGAATAGTGAATTGTATTTTTATTATGAAATATTTTTTGGAAATAAAAATATATTTTTTATTCTTAATGTTTTTTATTAAAACATATTTGACGTAAGTATATTGTATGTTGTGTCCGTGTGGTGACGGAGTAAGAATATTGTTCACCACCCCCTCTCTTGCCCGTGGGTATCATAAAAGGTGATATGCTTGCTATGATATGCATATATCAGCTATGCAAAAGAATGTAAACTCGAAATAAATCCCGTAGCAACACGTCTGTTCCGTGTGCTAAGGTAGATCAATTTCCCTTCCATTGTGGAGGAGGCTCGAACCCAACAGTGGGACATTTTGAGCTGTGATGATGATAATTTAATGTGGCGTTAGTATGCCGAGCAAGACGAAGTCTGCCGGATAAATTTAGAGTTTCTCTTAGTAATCTATGAATTCTTTAACATAATAAAAATATTTTGTTGCAATTACGTTACTTTTTTTTTATCGCCGATGGTGGCAAACGAGCAAACAGTACACTTCAGTACTTTGCGCAATATCAGAGGCACAGCTAGGCCGTTGCCTACCGTGAAGAAAAAGCTCTTCTTAAACCTCGTTTAAAGAAGGACATGTCATAGCGCAGAAAATATCTATGCAAATGAAGGAAAATTTGAAAAAACATTAATAATACATCTGACCAACTTAGTTTTAATGGATCAATTTCTCTCATAATTGTAGGAGGCTGGAGTCCAGCAATGCGACGTACATTTATTAGGTAAGACGATAATTATGGTGATGATTTTTAAATGTGTAATTATAAATTAAGTAAATAAAACATTATCCATATCACTTGAGCTGAAAATTTGTTTTATATATTCGAAATTATATTTATGTGTGTTAATATCTATGCACTTGCAAAAAATAGACGTTCAATTATCGGCTAATTTTATTTGTTCGATTAAGTTAATGATATATCATTAAATTAGTCGATCAAATAAAATTGGTAAAATTTAAGATGTGAATATTATAAACTATCTATACAGGGTGACTGGTAAAAGATTGTACATATTGAAGGAGGCTACTCAGTACTCGATTCTGCTACCGAATATATAAAAAAAATAGTACTTAAATTTTTAACTATTTATCTTATAAAAATATTTAGTCCTGGACACAGATGATAATATACCTACCTATATATACATATCTATCCTATGTACAGGTTAACGCACTTGTACTAAAAATTTACGTAACAGCGATATTGAACTAGTTATTGGGTGATATGCCGACAAGGCTGTCTCGGACCAATCAGACCGCAGGATCCCTACCTAGCTCGGGTCATACGGGAATCCTTCAAAAAATTCTTTAGTTATCCGCGGACCGCGATGCCCTAATCGTACTAGTGTGTTTCTAATCCTTACGTAGCTCCGTTCGTCGGATTGTCTTTTATGCACGTTTATTATTTTTTGATATTATGTAAATAACAATTTTCGATGTAGTGGTTGATGGCATCTTGTGCTGATAATGCTATAATACTGCAGGCGGTTGCTTAACTATGGCCCATTTCATATTCTGCTTCACCCTCAAGGACGTGGCTGAAACCGCTTTTCCAGTAAGCCTTGAAGGACATATCTTGAAGTACTTCCAAGAGGAACTGCAAGCTAGCACAAGAGAAGCCACTTGAAGTTTTATATAAAATTTTTTTATATAAAAATGAATCCCTGTTTTCCTTGGTCACGCCATCACGCGTGAACGGCTGGACCAATTTCATTTATTCTTTTTTTGTTGTATTTGTTATTATCAGGAGAAGGTTCTTATGAAAGAAAATTGCCCAGAAAATTAGAAAATTTAAGAATACTTAACCATCGTATAAAATTATTTCTAATCTAACTGCTTTGGACAATATAAACTTTTTTAATATAACCTTATGACGTTTAACATAGAATTGACAGAACGCGAGCTGCAAATATCGTCAAAGAGGATGTAAAAAAAACTGAAAATTGTTTAAAACAGATGCTTCGGTTGGAGTTATTTTATTAATAAAATACATGTAAAACAATTCATTCATTATTTCTTACAGAAATGATGTAAAAAAACTGAATTTCTTAGTGCACATCAGGGTAGGTAAGTTCAGAGCCATCACGCCTAATATAAAAAAAAAGTCAATTTAATATGGAGTTTTGGCAATTAAGATACATGTTACTAATATAACAAGTGATATACTTAGTTATTAAGAAGAATACAATAGTTTTCTTTAATTTACAGTTGAATTTTCGTTTTTGAAAATGCCAGCAATTAGACGTACAAACTTAAGTTGTAAGTATTTTGTCAATGAACGTTGTGTGCCAATATTGCAAGGCATTTCAGTTTAAAAATTAAGGTCCTGGATTGTGTTGCGCGAGCGCATTTGACGCCATTGGTACCGCCGTCAGAGCCATTACATTCATTGGTTTCATACGCATAAGGAAAAAAATAAGTATGTTGTATATAAGAATAAGAATAATAAACATTTTTTTAATTCAATTCGCATTCAATATTCATAGTTAAGACATGACAACGTCTGTCAGGTCAGCTAGTAGTTTATAATATTCACATCTTATATTGTACAAGCGGCTTATGGAAACAAGCTCTTCAGTAATTATTATGTAACCGTATAATTGCTTCTTTATAGTTTTTTTATATTTGTAAAATAGGACTATTTCGTAATACACATTCATAACCAGTAGTTAATAGTAACTGTTGACTACATAAGTGATTAAAATGCTTAGGCAATCTCCACAGGGTCAATATACGGATGTGAGTCTGCTTGGAAGGGCGCTAAACTCGTTTGAAATCAACTGCAACCGTTAACTTCAAGTTAACTGGATGAACATCCTCAAACAGCACATGATCTGTTAACATTTAATACATTTATTAAATATATTTTGGTGTAATGCATTAATTATTAAAACTACTAGTTGGAATATGCCAACATCTACACATCCTTCAACAGCAGATTTTCGCTATTAGATATGGGTCTCTATATGACCATAGCCCATAGATGCCTGAGACTTCTGCACCTAACGGTTTCCTACGACCTCCACAATGTCGTTCATTCAACTGATAGATTGCGACACTTTTCTTCCTCAACTGTTGTGGTATTTCTTGTCTACTCTCTTCCATTTTAGCGGGTTAGCCCTTAGGGTTATATTGGTCAAAGATAGTCTATGATTTTTTGTATTGCAAAGTTTTTTTCGCAGAAAACTGCCCAACATGAAGGGTTATCCATAACATGTAGTGCGACTTTGAATTTCCTCATTTGGCTCAAACCATACAACTGCTGGCCTAAAGATCCTAAGGGTTTTAATTCTGGGTCCAGTGTTATTAAACTTTTTGTTAGGATATTCTTAGTAAAAATATAGAGGCCAAGTGTTATGGCATCTACCGGACATAGTACAGAACAGTATCACAATATGCTTAACGATGCAAATATGCTCTTTGTTGTGGGTTTCAAGTTGCTTCGTCTATGTAGAGCTCTACCACTCTCCATGTATAGCTTCATCCATATCACACGAGAATGATCAATGGGTGTGCACACTCAGTGTACAATATCAAAGCAAAGTTTAAGACAATTTTATTTATTTATTTAAGACAACACCCTGCACTAAGGAAATAATCCTTGTATTGCGGGGGACTTTACAAACATATAATTAACGGACACAAATTACATTCAGACTCAGAACAACAATTTGTGGATCGCACAAAGTGTTGTCCCGCGTGGGATTCGAACCTTCGACACTGGCGCTGTAGGTCGCTATCTTAACCACTACGCCATCTGTGCAGTCATTGCCCTTGACAAGCGGCTGAGTACTTATCCCTGGTATTGCTCAATCCATAATCGGCGTTACCACTTTCCACTTAATAAGCTGTTTGCTGGTCTGCCAGACTTGTATAGGCAATAAAAAACAGTTATCCTGTATCAATACTACAAGTAATTTGTTACGAGTCCAAGAATTAATAAATCGTTAGAAAAATCTTTTCAATAAAATAATAGCACCTTTACACCAAGGATTTTGTTTTATAAACAAGAACAATATTTCGTTGTAATCAATTGTTTCCTGTTTTAAAATTGAATCTATACTAATTGCTACAGACCATTACATTGACCATTACGCCATGTGTTGTTTTGGGCTATGAATGAATTGTATCAGTGTTAGTCAAGGGTAAGCTGATTACGATTGCGGTAGTTAAAGGGCTCATGCTTTAAAGTGTACCTACAGTGGGTTGCCAAATTATTAGGGACAGTCACCTATTATCGGTATTTTGTACTGTATTGGTCTAAAAATAATAAAAAAACGGGGTTCCTTAGTTATAATTACCTTTAATTTTATTAACAAGTTATTCGTTTATTATTTTAAAAAAGTTATTTTAATATTTAAATAATAAAAAAATATTTTAGATGAAAATATATATAGTACTAAGAAACTGTTCAATATTTTGTTGCATTTCCCTTGGCTTGAATAAGCGTTTCGATCCGCCTCGGCATGCTTTCTATGCACTTTTTGGCACTTTCTTTTATTGTAGGGTTGTGGTGCCATACATTTATGAGTTTTTCTATCAGTCTTACCTTAGTGGTAATCATTTCTTTGGCAATTTCGGCCTTGGTAATTTCCCATAGGTTTTCTATTGGGTTCATATCGGGCAAATTGCCAGGCCAAGGTAAAACTGGTATGCTATGATCTGCTAAAAACTTAGTGACACTTCTAGCTTTGTGACACGGTGCTGAATCATGCATAAACATGAATTCCTCTCCATCTGGAAACCATTCTTGGAGTTGGGGTAAAAGGCGAGTTTCTAGAACTTGCCTGTATTGGTCCTGTCTCATGGTTCCCTGGACGATGTAGAGGCGTCCAACCCCTTTAACGCTTATCACAGACCAAACCATTATCTTGATGGGGTGCTTAACACGCTCCACGATGCAGTCGGGGTGATATTTCTCGCCTGGGCGTCGCCTGACAAAGTTACTTTTTTCGGCTAGAATCTCAAAAGTTGACTCATCTGAAAAGCACACCTGAAAATAAATAAAAACATGCAATAATGTCAGTCTATTTTATATTTAAGTGCTTAAAATAGTATTTAGTATCAGAACTGACCTTATTCGAGTCTTCAATAGTCTTCGAACGGTGTTCACGAGCCCAAGCAAGTCGTTTCTTCTTCATCGTTGCAGTCAAATGCGGTTTCTTAGCCGGCCGGTGACCCGTTAGGCCTTCCTCAGCCAACCTTCGCTGCACAGTTCTTTTTGAAACGGGTATTACGGATTCCTGAACCATCTAAGTTAATAGGCCCGCACTTTTTTTTCGATTCTGTAAGCAAATATCCCGAATTTTCCTATCGGTCCGAGGTGTCGTAATTCGTTTTCTGCCGCATTTTCCTTTTCTTTGAGGCGAAAGTGGCTGGTTTTGATCCAAATTTGTTTTAATTTTATTAACTGCAGTCTTAGAAACACTAGCAAGTTCTGCTATCTTCCTTTGGGAATGACTGGTATGCAAGAGGGGTCTTAACCTCAGATTTTTTTCTTGGAGACAAATCAACACCTCGACCCATTCTGAAACCATAAAAAATATTAAAAACCAAGAATGTTTAACAAAAATACGCCCGAAATATTTTTTAATTAATAAAAGTAAAATAATACTTACTTTTATTCTTCAATTATTGCACAAAATACTAAAATCCCTTTAAAAAATAATTAAATGTGACAATCACTGTTACGCGTGTAAAAGACACCGTGTCTCTCCCAATATTAAAATATTTTTAGAAAACCAAAAAACCATGCAGCTCTTAACATCTACTTAAAATTTGAGTAAAAGATATATGGAGAACATAAAAACAAATTCCAACAACACTTGGACCACTTAGAAATGAAGTTAAGTGTGCCCAAACGATCAGATTGATAAAAAATGTGACTGTCCCTAATAATTTGGCAACCCACTGTATATTACCTACCATTCTGATTGATCGTCAATAATTTCTATATATTTCTACTTGGTTACAATATTATTAAAAGATTTACGAACTTAAGAAATGTCGCGTCGAAAATTATGGCTTTACTATATCTCTGCTGTAGTGTTTATGTAGGCGGCGCATTTACGTACATGTCCGGCGTGCGACCGGTCGGTAATCGGTACGCTGGTATCTTTGACAACACTACGCTTGCGCGAGCATAGGGGCGAGGGATCAGTGCCGGTCGCGCTGGTAGCCACGCGCCACGCGTTTCCCCGTCGCCCGCCCGCAGCGGGTCGATCGATAACGCGACAACCGAAAACGCCGTGCGCCGCACGCATAGCGCATAGTACGTCTCAATCCGTGCTAAACTTAGAGTAGAGGTGCACCAGTGCACTGGACGTAGCTTTTATACATACGGTTTTTGTACGTGGTATAATTTGTATCCTTAGAATGCTTGTTAAAACGAGCTCTTGATCTTGTGTCATAAAAACGTTTCAATATATTACGTCTATACATATTTTTGTCGGTGTTATATATTAATTTTAATCTACGCAATGTCTGATTCGTGGTGAAATCTAATAAGCCCTGGAAGGTAATTAGCAAGTCTCGACAGTATCGATCGGGGGTAGTTGGGAGTTGCCCCGAAGCGCGACGGCGTCCCGGCGTCGCAACGCGCAACAGCTGTGAGCCAGATCTTTTATTATTGACCGTGAGAGCATAATATTATTAGTTAATTAATTGTTGTTATATTACTAAAAAAATAAACGCAGTAATTTATTCAGTTCAAGCGTATGTATAGGCTTTAAAGAAATTGCATCATCAGTGCAATATTTTTATTTAATTGTTTAATTGTTGTTAACTATTGTAATAAAAAGTAGTTATCTTAAAAATAACAATTTTTTTGCTTTTTTATAGTTTTATGTAATAGCTATAAAAGCGATAACTTACTTCATTCTTTACGCTGTATTAGATGTACTGATATTTTAATTATATATACATATACATATATATATATATATGTATATATATATATATATATATATATATATATATATATATATATATATATATATATATATATATATATATACACACCTAATTTTTAAATATTATTGTTGGGTATTTTACTCCTCAGAAAAGAGCGTGGGCTAAACTTTTCGGAATGGCAGCTATTGTTCTCAACTCAGCTGTTCACAGCAACGCCTATCAAACATTTAATGATTGTCAATGTTAATTGTATGTTCATTGTATCATGTGAAGTAAGAGTTTTTAGGAACGCAAGCATATGTACACAACGCGTTGAAATCTACGACATTAAATTGTTAATCATATCTTTATTCATATGGCGAGTCACAGTCCTTTTCAATTTTTTACGTGATCAAAAAGGCTAAATACGATGATATCAATCTGGATTGGTTTTAGATCTGTGGTCGAAAAAAAATCGTATTGATTTTCCTCTCTACTCCATCATGGCCGCCTAATGGTATCCTATATGTATAGACTTGATATAGCGGGGTTGTATGTACCTTTAGTTAGAATTAGAGTAGGCGTATTTGATCGTACTGTTTTATAAAATTTTGTACCCCTCGCAAAAAACCTGAAACATCGCCGTGTTTAGTTAAAAATCAATTGTTTCAATGGATTATTTTATAAATTAAAATCGTAAATAATTTTTCAATGGCAAGTTGCTATGGTCTTACGTGGCAAAAACGTGAAAATCGTTTTAGTCAATGTGTCAATACGCAATACGCTCTAAAGTAAAAGGAAATAAATGTTTTCGGACCCCATGTCTACATCAGTTTATTATTGAAACATTATTTTGTCTATTTTATTTTATCTAGTTCAATTTGGTAATGAAATAATGGCATGCATACTTAATCTGTGACTTTGTTGAGCTGTAATAGTTATATAATGGTAAGAATGCTTTAATTACATTCCTCTTTCCTCATCCCATATATCACACTATTGGGCAAGGTCCTCGTCTACGATGTGAGGAAATTGTCCTGCGATAATACCTGGTCAGACCAGTTGCTATAAGTTTTTATTTTGATTTTTTTTCTCAGTAATGTTATGCGCTTATTTCCCTTAGTTGTTAATACATTACACAGAAAAAAAGATGATAAATTATATTTTTATTCCATAACCAAGGCTTGAGTAAGAATATAACTGAAGAAATTGAGTATATAATTACGATCCAATATATTCAGTAAAATTTTTATGCCTTTTCTATCTTAATCTGATACGATTTATTAGAAACCCAATTGTTATTAATGTCATAATGTGCCTAATATTCTTTAGCCATTACACAACAATTTAAACATATTACAACTTAAAAATAGTGCATTTATTATTTAATAATATTTTGCTGACCTCTAATTAAATCATTTCAGTTTAATGTGCTGCCGGCTTTGCTTTAGTTAACATACACTATTGGGCAAGGTCCTCGTCTACGATGTGAGGAAATTGTCCTGCGATAATACCTGGTCAGACCAGTTGCTATAAGTTTTTATTTTGATTTTTTTTCTCAGTAATGTTATGCGCTTATTTCCCTTAGTTGTTAATACATTACACAGAAAAAAAGATGATAAATTATATTTTTATTCCATAACCAAGGCTTGAGTAAGAATATAACTGAAGAAATTGAGTATATAATTACGATCCAATATATTCAGTAAAATTTTTATGCCTTTTCTATCTTAATCTGATACGATTTATTAGAAACCCAATTGTTATTAATGTCATAATGTGCCTAATATTCTTTAGCCATTACACAACAATTTAAACATATTACAACTTAAAAATAGTGCATTTATTATTTAATAATATTTTGCTGACCTCTAATTAAATCATTTCAGTTTAATGTGCTGCCGGCTTTGCTTTAGTTAACATTTTTAGTAACAGAAGTATTGTTAGTATGTCGCTTAGATAAGATAGTGTAGGTAATAGTTGCACTTTATAAATTGTTATCTTTCATGTGTCCATTATCTCTGACATCTTATCCTATTTAAATTTTTATATTAATTTTTACATATACGCTTATATGTAGCGCCATTTAATTATACATTGTAAGTAGCGCGGATATGACGTCTGCATGACTCTGGTGTAAGTGTAGATTTGTAGAATACTAATTTAATGTTAGTTATCGGTAACGTATAGACGAAAGTGGACGTGGCCGATCGTTCTGCTCGTATTTGTTCACGATACAGCTCATATGTGTCGTGATCACTCAAATATCGTGCTACCTACCATACTGCAGACGCCTGCACTTGATCGTGAAAGTTTATTACCACTGGCCTCAAACACTGGAACCGTTACTAAAAGAAATCGCCTTGTTTTGAGATAAAGGTTGTTTTGTGTATAATTTCAGTGGTCAGATTGTAATTTACATTGTTGTTCCGTGATCTAATCATGATAGTGTATTAATGTTAAAAAAATGTATCAAGTGAAACAGAACTAAGATTTCAATGTGACGTGTATGTGTTTTAAAATAAATTATTGTGTTTAATGTGTTGTCGGTTTGCGTAAGTTTTTATCGCTAGTGTACTCGCCTTGTCTCTGTTCATAGTAGTACATAATATACCTTGCTTCATTCAGTATCAGTTAATTACCTCGAACACAACGCCTACTCTTATTATTCTGCTATAGATATCTCTATGAATTAGCCATTCCACAGACCCAACGCACCTTTAATTTATATTATACATATTATTAATGTGGGCAGTTTCTCTATAGTCGACTATAGTTTTATACCCGTTAGACAGACGTTATGGCGCTTCTTTTAACGTGTGACGTAATTATAAGAACCTTTAATGATTTTATTGTGAACCCGTCTGACAGTGACCATCGGTAAGAATACATTAGCGGTGTCTGCATACAGGGCCAAAGTTACGTCATTATGTTGGTAACCCACTTTCATTTTGATATAAACTTGGCAAGGTAATTGTTATAGTAAATGTTATTCATGCTATTGATAAGCACGTGATAAATTTGCCTGTTAATAATAGCGGCTTTTTATTTTACTGTGTTGGCGAAGTGGCTAAGATAACCTCTCGTGCTCAATGTCACAGGTTCGAGTATTACACTAGGCATTTATTTTTTACAAAGCGTAGTTTAGTACATCTAATAGTTCAAGTGTCAATTTAACCTAAATTTTAATTTTGTTTATTAAGCGCTTTATATAATATCTATTAGGCTGTCTGTGAAACTAGTTTGTGAATTGAAGAAGGCAGGTGGGATATGAACCCACATCTACCGGTAATCCGTTCAAACGCTTTACATTTTGTTATACCAGTGATTACACTCGTTTTTCAGTTCACAAATACATTTAATATGTATGTAAATTTGTAAATTTTGGGGGCGTTGCAGCGTTATATGTATGTATGTAAATATGTACTTACTGCCTAATATTTTGCAAAAATAATGTCGAACATAAGATGTATTTACCCTTTCTATGTACTGGTGTAATTCTTGTTTTTTTTTTTGTCCAGATCAGTATACATCTTACAAAGATTTTAACTAATTTGTACAACAGCTTGTCTGCCTTTAATCCCCTTTTCACGAAATGACGTGTAAGTAGATAAAAGTAAATCAGGAATCTTCTATATATGTATACTAGCAACCCGCCCTCGCTTCGCTTCGGTTATAGGTTATAGTCGTTTTACCCGCGTAGTGCCCGTTCCTGTAGGAATACCGGGATAAAATATAGCTTAGTTTACGCCCTGATATTATAGCTTTTCATTGGTGAAAGAATTTTTGAAATCGGTCCAGCCGTTTTGAAGATTACCCGGAACAAACAGGCAAAATTTTTTTAATTGCTATTTTAGGCATAGGTGTCGTGCAAATAACCGTGTGAGCATGAAAAAAGCTTATTATTTTGACATTACAAACAGACACTCCAATTTTATTTATTGGTATAGATAGATATAGAAAAATATTGTGTTTATTGAATAGGTAGACTATCATTCGCTCAGTTAACTAAATCAAGTAAGATACGGTCGATTAGCTATGTATCATATTTAGATTTCCAGTACGATTATTCTCTTGTATCGAGTGTGGCACATACATATTTTTAACTACATTGCGCCGAATACAGAGAATAATAACAATTTAGAGGCGGACCAGACCTAACGAAGGTTATCGACCATTTATTTTGACCATGACCGCGAGATGAGAACATTGAAGTATTTTAGTTCATAAAATCAAAATAGCAACACACACAAAAACACATTAATACGTTATTGTGTGTATTTTATTTGTTCATATCTCGCTTATTAAATGGTTTAAAATACGAAATTTTATGGCCTCGTTCCAAAGACCTTTAAGTCACTACCTCAATGGTCGAGACTTCGCGCACGTCATAGTTTATTTATTTTCCATTGTAGATATACATATATTGGTCCTATTTTGAAAAATAAAAGTCATCTAAGATACTCCTTGTAACGCCTATCTGGCAGTGAAAGATTCAACAAAATTAGCCTAGCGATAGAGGTCTGTCAGAAAAATAAATTAATTGATATTTCTGTATTTTTATTAGTAAAGGATTCATTATCTGACATAGTTTGCTCTAGCAAAGTTGTAGGTCTCAACTCGATATCTAGATTTAAAACGATATATTAACATGCAATGATATACACTTTTCATCGCAATAATACAGACTTGCCAAAAATAAGCGAAGATGGCTCTACCCTATCCTTATCCATACTAATATTATAAATGCGAAAGTAAGGATGTTTGTTTGTAACGCTTTCACGCTTAAACCACGGAAACGATTTCAAAAATTCTTTCACCTATGGAAAGCTATAATATCAGGGAGTAACATAGGCTATATTTTATCCCGGTATTCCCACAGGAACGGGATCTACGCCGCGGGTAAAGCGACTGAAACCGAAGCGAAGCTAGTCTCCTATATAGTCCAAACTATATTGAGTTTTAAATTTTCATGTATAATGATTACCCCCATAAAAGAGCGACACTATTTCAATCTGTCTCTGCTTTACCGGGTGTGGTGTTTATAGCCTTTCGCAGAGGTTGTTTGACGTCAACAGTCAATCACGCGCAGGTTGACCTTCCTAAGCGTGGTACCTACATACTTTAACGCAGAATGACAAATATCTACACACAATTTAAAACAGAAAATTCTATATATTATCTATTAATACTTATAAAAAAGTAACGCGTGTGATAAAGAACATGTGCTCAAAATGTGTATATTATATTTGTTTGTGTAGTATGTTGCCTTAGGATACCTATGGTCAGCGACTGGAACTTGCCCTTATTAAAATCCCTAGTTAATAGAGGCGAATCTATTGCAATTCTAAACTTTGTTTTGACAAATGGCAATAGCATTCGATCTAGGAAAAGAAACTCATCAAGGCCGACATTCACAAGTTTACGCCTTTAAACCACCATTGTAGTGCAGTAGGTCTATAGCAGAAGTGTTAAGGTCGGATTCAATTTAATTGTATTTTAGTGACGATCTTCGTTTCACAGTAAATAAAAACTTATGACCTCACGGTCAGCAGACGCATTTTAATTTATGTTTTTCAACCAGAGACAGTTGTAATAAATATAATTACCGATCGAAAAGTCCTTGCTTATAAAAATGATTTATTTAAAAATGATACATTAATGAATTACAATAATTATGTATTTATTCTTCAAAAATGGTAATGGCTTTATTTAAGCACTTCTTGGAAAGGTTGCTTGCAAGGTAAAAAGGTAACGAGCAGAGATTAAATGTCTTGAAAGGTATGGTTTTACGTTTTAAGTATAACTATATATACTTATATAATAATATCGTAAAGGCATTGATAAATTTTATTGAGATTGACAACACTCATTGCTTTTATGAAAAGCATTACTGAACTCTATTAACCATAAATAGTGATCAAGCATTGAGGATTTCAATTGTCAATTGTTTTAGTCTCATTGCGTGAAACATTAAAAAGTTTGTAATATTAGTAATAGTTTTTATGTTTCTAAAGAATTATCGACAGTTAAAGTAAAATTTAGTTATATATTGTTTGATATTCATACTTGCTGCATATAGGAGTAAAGCTAACAACCCATTTAAATCGGCAAGGTAAACCAAATTATCGTGCTAGTTTATTATCTTGGACAGTAGCTTAGCTTTAACCAAATGAAAATTGAAAATGTTTTATTTGACATACGTAAGCCATAAATCGTGATTCGCGAGTTATGAATTTCATAAAAGGCTTAATTCGCATGGTTACTCAAGCGTGATGCAGATATCCACTAGGTACTTATGTTGTCCTGTCAGACGTGTTCCATTACCTCCTAAAATATGTGTTTGGCACGATTCCTACGAATTTACAGGTATTACGTCAGTATAAACATTGGTTTAAGTATAGTGTAAAATGTTTTGTCAGGTCAGTTTATTGGAGACTTTTCAGAGTAGACATTGTGTGTAGGAAGTTTATGTGACTATAGTGGACAATTATTGGGAAAGTGTGTGCGCGTGAGGAAGTGGTCGCCGGCATAAGGCAGGCGGAGCAGATGTTTGCGGCGCCGGCGCGTCACGGCGGAGGGCTGTGCCGGTACGGGCGCGGGGTGCGCGGACGGTTCGCGTGCCTCGCCGCCACCAGGCTTCGATCGCGAGCTCTTTCAAGAGCTCAGCTATCTACCCGACGCGGAGCTACGCGAGTGTCTTGGCGAATATCCCGACTACATCTACCACATCGCACGGGACAGATTCGGCAGACTTTACTTTCGCGTCATCAGGACCTTGCTCCTTGATAGAGGTATAGCACTATGTAGCTGGGTACGGTTTCATCGTTCACTGCAACATCTAATAGCGTTTAACCATTTCTTGCTTTTTCTTATCACATGTCACAGTGTTTTTCATCCATTTACATTAGTTGTGCTTATTGCCCTTAACACTAAATAATACCACTGTATTACTTCATTAACGCAATTACAACTGTCTTTTTTCCTGTTTATTACAACGTTTCGTCATATAATGTTATTATTTTGCATTTCTGTTTACGTAAGCATAGGGTAGATATTGATTTTCAAGAATACAATTAACTATGTATATTAAATCCATTTAAATTTAAAATAATTGCTCTTTAACGTGTAACTTGTATAAACTAAACGATTGTATTTTTGTTTTGTAGTATACTATAAGTATCTAGAAGTATTTATAAATTTGTTTAGGAGTTTTTTGTCTTACGGCAAATACAGCCTACCCCCAAGGTAGGCTGTATTTTCACACACACTTCACGGTGAAATTCAGCGCATATAATATCGGCGACGAGCTTAATGCCGTACAGGAAGGACACAGTTTCAAAGTCAGTGGTATTAAGAATTTGTGTCGAAAACAGGATCGCACTTTGTGGCGTAACATGAGGGAGGCCTACGTCCAGCAGTGGACGGCGATAGGCTGAAATGATGATGATGATTCATTTTAATGACAGGTTTCTTTGAATATATGTGTTATCTTATATCTTTAAACGAACAATTCTTGTATATATATATATATATATTTTCAGGATCTCGGCAACGGCTCCAACGATTTTGTTGAAACTTGGCATACTAGAGGTTTTGAGGCCAAAAAATCGATCTAGCTAGGTTTTATTTATAGAAAATGTTGTTTTGTCAGTGTTTTAGCAAAACAATATAGTGTCATTAAATTTTAAAAGAATATGAATTCAAATTTTGCCGTCAACGTCATGAGTTACGGTAGCTCAGTAGGGAAGTAGTGCAGTTTCCTTTTAGTATTGTTTTATTGTTTTGGCATTTAGACGGCGTCGGATCGAATCTCGGTGTTATTATTATTCTCTTTTTGTATTTTTTATATTTCTTTCATTATTTAATTTTTATTTTTTATTAATATAATATCTAAATAAATTCGACAAAAATACAACAAAAATATGCCGAGCGAAGCTCGGTCAACCAGATATTTTTATATTAAACTAGCCAATGTCCAAGATATCATTCGGGTGAAATCCAGTTTTATTATTAGACAATTATTTTTAAATGACTGCAACTTTATTGACATGAGATTTTAATAAAACAAGGCCGTAAGTGTTGATCCGAATTGAGCTTAAAAGAGCAAAAAAATCCGTTCTTTAATGTTGGAGATTAGCGCTATTAGGAAAATGTTGTTTTGTTACTGCTTTCTTATCGCCTGTACATTATTTTTAATAATGTTGTTATTTAATAACATTATTAAAAATAAGCGGCTTTGTTACATATACATACATATCGCACCTTTAATCCAATACCGTCACTAAACGAAATTTTTCGAAAAACTTTTTAATGGAATCTAATTGCTGAGCACTGAATTTACACATTGCTTCAATTTATTTATTTTAATGTCACTGACTTTTTAATTTTTTTCGAAAATGTGTACGTCACTAATATTTTAAATTATTTATATCCACTAATTAATAATAATTAAAATAAAAATCTGTTTTAATAGGAATGTGGCGGCAGCCCCAGTACACTTAGTAATAACACCATAATAACAGCACAACATCACTTTAGCCGTAACAATTAAAAACACAAACCGTATTGGTACAAATCAATAACATTCAGCCGCCATTACAGTTTTGCTTGTCAACGCAAGCGCAACTAGCGACACACCACGGACAAGGATGTTTA
Source organism: Lymantria dispar (assembly GCA_032191425.1). NCBI lineage: Eukaryota > Metazoa > Arthropoda > Insecta > Lepidoptera > Erebidae > Lymantria > Lymantria dispar. The sequence continues at coordinate 23,264,904 of CM063444.1, read as the reverse complement.
CCATAAACATATTGTCAATTATATTTTCCGATTACGTAAATATTTAATTTTGTAATAATTAACAATAACTTTATTTTTAATGTATTAAATACTTTGTAATTATATAATAACTTTTGCACTATAAAGTAAATTATCTAACCCAATTGTACAGCTAAAACGATCGTTTTTGGCTACTTACTGAGACTCGTTGATCTAGTGATTTCCTATCATATTGCTGGTGTAAAATTAAACTACAGGCATATATTAGAGTACAAACGTTTATTACACTATTATATATATGTACAAGTGAAGAATAAGGAATAGAAATATACATTTCGTGAGATATTCCTCGCACGTCTTTTTATTCGACCTACCTCGCTTCAGGAATAATAGTTGTTAATAAAATAAAATCAAAGACAATTATTCCTGAAACGCTAATATACTCTTATTTATTCTAGTTATTATTTGTCATAAATCTTTAAATGACTCTCCTGTAAAATTTACTTATTTAGGATAGTGACGGTATTGGATTAAAGGTGCGATATGTGAAGACTAAAGTAATCAATTGCAACATTTTATTGTTAGTTATCTACGTAATATTAGAAATAATTACGTAAGAATTGTGTGCTGCTAAGGGTGTCGCTTAGTGTGTCTTTATGAAAATATAGAATTAATTAAAAAATGTTTCAGTTATCGGAATAGGTGCGCTTCTGTTTTGATACAAAATAACGGGTTTCATAAATTGTTTGTTGAATTAGCTTAACTTCCTGATATGCAAACGAACTTCAATGAGAAGTGTCTAGAAAGAATGAATTCTAGCAAATTCAAATCGAATAACTTCTATATATATTTAAATACCTTTTATCGCGTATAAAAAAAGAATAATTAATAATATAAAAATAAGTTTCCTTAGTGACTAAGTCTAATTATGCGCATTAAAGTATTAACGAACAAGTTTAATTTTGCATTTGTATAAAGAAGTACAGCTATTTTTATATTTCATTAAATTAAGGAGTAGTTACAGCGTCGTTTTAATTGGTATTTTTAAGCATGATATTTTGTATCATTCGACTGACAACCCTCAACTGAAATCTGTCTAGCAGCAACTAGCAGGCCGACTTTCCGTTTAACAGAGAGAGACCTTTATTTTATCCGTGAATTATGTCATCAAGGGTCGTAATAAACTTTACCCATATGGTGTCTTCTTTTTAGATTTTGTCATTCAAAAGTTAAGGAATTCAATAAAGTGGTTTTTATCAAGCTTTTGTTATAAGGAATTTTGAAATGTCAAATTTACATAGATAAGAATAATAAGCATTACATAAACTAGAGTTAAAGGATATCTACCCTCTACCTTAAATAATAATCCTGTACCTAAGTTATAACTATGCCAAATTTCATTTACCGTATCCGTTAATTTCTCTAAGATTTTCGTAAAGCAAAGGTAACCAGCTTTTCGCGCAACCTGAAGTAGAAAATATATAAAATTTTGCTTAAATTTCGGCTCAAATAACTTTTCCAAAGTGATAAATTCTATGATTTTTTTTAAGTAGGTACTTATCGGCTATTAGATAAGGTGACTTTTTTGTTATCATGGTTGCTTTTTTTTTAATGACCATGATATAATATTTTTATAATAAAATTTTTATTGTCACAATAATCTTCGAATGTGAAAAAATATACAGACGAAACATTACGAAAAAAAACACATTAACCTTAAATTTTAGTTTTTCTTTATAAGACTATTTTTTTATCCTAATTTATCAATCACTGGATAATTAAATATAGGAAAGATGCTTAATTTCAGTCAATAGTCGTTTGGCTGAAGGCCTATTAGATAATGTCTGTTAAGTAGTTGACTTAGTTAATTGATGATTTAACAACTCTAATCAGCCACAAAGAAGTAAAAAATATTTAACTAATTTGATTTCGTCGTCAATGCAGATAATATACGTGCCACTGCTGGGCACGAGGTTCAAATTCAAGCTCAAACAATTAATTTGGTTATCCAAAAATAACAACTGTTTAAAGCTTCAAATTTTTACTTCTATCGTCCGTACTCATAACTGATTTGTTTGTTTTATATATTTTATCTATTAGTGAGAAATACAATAATTTTTGCAAACATATTCACGTCGTACTGGATTTTCGCGGCTGAACGAGCGCATATGCTTTTTACATAAAACATTTTCCTATGTAGAAAAAAAGTTTGATTCTGACGTAATTCGGTTCCGAGTTAGGTTTAGTAAGGTCGAATTGAATAATTGTGTTCAATCCCTACGTTTTACCATTAAGGTGATATGTGTTTTATCATTAGTGAAGTTTGGATAAAAATAGATTAGTTAATAAAGTCCCAGACAAGATCTAAAAATGACAAACAAAAGCTTATCCTTAATATGTTTTTTTGGTATGACGGATTCCTTATAACTTTGCCGTAAACAGCAACGTCTACTATGGTAGCAGTTATTTTTATAAACTAGCTATTTTTGTACTTATTTGAAACCATTTGGTGCGTAGAAAACGGCGGACTATTTTAAGTGTATAATGTGTCGCCTTAAAACGATCTTATTGAAATATTGTTAATATGGAGCTAACTTTTTGTTGTAAAAATACTACGTGTATTTACGGCACAAAATAGTTTAGTCCCGTAACTGTAAATTTAAATTAATCTGTAGGTGTTTTGATTATAATTATGTAAGTCTATACGTTAATGTCTGTGTTGTGACCATATAAGAAAGGAGAAGAAAAAAAACCGTCTGACTAGCGCGGTATATTTAGTTAACTTCACTGCTATTGTGGAGGAGGCTTGATCCCAGGATGTATATGAGCTGTGATAATGATGATTATATACACATTAAATATTACGTGATCATCGACACAAAAAAATATGTCGGATTATAAACCAACTATTTGACGATTAAATATTTTGTGAAGAGCTATCTATAGCTACCGTATTCTCTCCCCTTCGCCATTGGGCCGATCACCGGTATCGAGTTCCTTGTCGTCTGTGGCCAGCCCGGCTCTAGCCTTATCCCTGGCGCAGATATCTCAAGAATTTGCTGTTGTTGTTGTCTAATAGGAATGTCTTGGCTTGGCGGTCCTCCTGGTATTAATAGCATGCTGTTCGGCGCCGGCAGCAGGGGTTGTATGTACAATCAGTCCAACATCAACTCTTGTCTATATTGCTCTTGCATCGTCACTTCGTCTCTTTTTTTGCCACTTTGTCTTTTGTTTCGGCATTTAGTCTTGCTTTTAGAAAGTACAAACAACACCGGTGAAATTTAAACTCACGCTTCCTGGTTATATGGTACTAAACGCAACACTAGTCTAAGACACCCTTTGTGCTTTACACGCTTACTGTATGTACTATATGCTAGGCCTGTAGAAACTATTTAACTTTTATGGTCTGCAAGTTAAAATTAAGAATAATATTGTAAACTAGCAAACCGCCCTCGCTTCGCTTCGGTTATAGGTTATAGTCGTTTTACCCGCGTAGTTCCCGTTCCCGTGGGAATACCGGGATAAAATATAGCCTAGTTTACGCCCTGATATTATAGCTTTCCATTGGTGAAAGAATTTTTGAAATCGGTCCAGCCATTTTGAAGATTACCCGGAACAAACAGACAGACAGACAGACAAAAATTTTTTAATTGCTATTTTAGGCATAGGTGTCGTGCAAATAACCGTGTGAGCATGAAAAAAGCCTATTATTTTAACATTGCAAACAGACACTCCAATTTTATTTATTGGTATAGATAAAACTACTTTTACGGATTATATCGCGTTTGTATTTGATTTATGATTGCCCGACGTTTCGAACACTTTGCAGCATTCATGTGTAGTGCTTGCGTAAACATCAGATATCATTAAGAATAATAATGTGCCTATCCGTAGTAATAGTCTTAACTGAGAGAGTGGGAACAAACTTATACCTTAATCAGATTCAATCAAGTTACTGCCTGCAGTTCTCATAAGTTTTTATTCTGGAAAGTCGCTTTCCCGTTAAACAACGACTCTGCTTTGTTTACAGTTGAAATTCAAAACAGTTTAAAGATAGACACTGATATAGGGCAATAAATGGTCAAGTACTAGCTATCACAGCTGATTGGACTGAAGACAGATTATAGATAAGTGATGAGTATTTATATACAAACAATATTGTCAACACTATTGTGACGCGCCATACTATTTACGCTTGCTCATTGGTGTTCGGTGATAGGAAGGCCAAACAAACTTAGTATTTATGATCTATAGATAAAAGTTAGCCACTATCAGTTTTCAATATGCTATCTACCCACACGCCGTTACAGAATGTAAGAGTGTAGTTGATAAAGTTCGCTTCGCTCAGTCGGTGCCGTCCTTCGTATCTAGTATTGTGCGGGTACGGCACTGTCAAAATATTTCGCCAAAAACTCGCGTAATTTAATCTTTGTCTCATCATCAATCTATATGTCATATTGCTACAATGATGTGTGGAATATTTAGTGATCATTGATTATATTTATTATTGCTATGGTGTTGTTGATTTTCAAATAGCATCCCAACAAAATATCTTAATAAGGGATTACACTATTACAAACTGCCATTAAATACTCAACAACTTTGGTAAATAGTTGAATGGCAGTCGAATACCTAATACCGCCAGGTGTACTAGTACCCCTCAATTCAAGCTGAATATACATAGCGCCAATGATCTGCCCAAAAAGCGGAGGGCAACGAGAGCACGGAGGGTTACGAGCGCCATGCAGTGGCCTCGTGAGAAGTAAGGACAGTTTTCATTAATCTCCTTATAATTACAGATCTGAAATGTATCCTCGTTGGTATCGTAACCAAAATGATAGTAGGCCAAGAATTAGATTTAGTAACTGAAAGATGATAGACAGATTTTGGAGAAAGGATTCATTAGAAAACTTCGTAAATTTTTTTTATATATGCTTTCCGTGTGGTGACGGAGTAAGAATACAATTCACCACGCCCTATCTTGCCCGTGGATGTCGTAAAAGACGACTAAGGGATTTAATATACACATAGCATCTGTGCAAGAGAAGGAAAACTCGAAATGATGCCCTATATCAACATGTCAGCATAGTGTAGTAGGTCAAATTCCCTCTCATTATGGAGGAGACCCGAACCCAACAGTGAGAAATATGTGGGCTGCGATGATGATGATGTTATGCTTCTATGTCATTATAGGGAGACCAATAAGAATATAATCCATATAAGTAATAATGTTGCCACTCTTCAGTGCATTAACATGAATTTACATGAAATTAGAAAGTATATATTAACTTGTAAGTGTTTAGAGAAACTTGAACAGGTACCAAATTATCAGTAAAAAGGTAGACGTGTATACCTTTTGTAATCCAGTTTTCCCACATGTTGCATACAATTGAATAGTACACTTTACCTTCTCTCCGCAAAAGCGACATGAACTCCATTGCGTAGTATTCGTGCATTGTAGTCACCAACTTGATCGAGTGCTCTGCGCTCGTAATTACATCGTTTTGCTTTGTCACCAGTGATAATCTAGTGTTTAATAACCAAACATACTTTATCTAAGAGTGTTATATTATCGAAATCATTAAATAATATGTACTTATAATGTTGCTACTTGTGACGAGTTAAACAATAGGAGTTCGATGAACGGTCTAAGGCCGAACACACGGGATTTTCTTGTGGGTTAGTAGATAATTATAAGTTAAGACAAATTGAAATAAAAAATAATGGTTGGTAGGTAAATTATGGTCTTAACTTATATCACAGTATTAACTTAAATTATAGTATTAATTAATCTATTAAACACATAATAAGGCTAAGGCTTTTATATCGGGACGCTATCTTATCGATGTGATTGGCGCGGGGTAATCAACGAAATTAAGTTATATTATGTGTGTATAGTCGAGTCCTATGACATTTTGCAATACTTCCCCGTTCATTTTCATTGAGTATCGTTGAATGTCAAATTATACGCTCATTGTTGACTGGATTGTTTGATCATGGCGTGCTTGTAATACGCTGTAAGCGACTATAATTTTAGGATGAGTAATTCAATTTTTTTGTCGAGTTAATGTTTAGGATTCAAGTACATTTTTCAGAAAATTATGATATATAGCGATTACTCAAGCCATCCTAATTATTATAATCTTAAAACAGGCGGTTAGAACGGATGTGGGTTCAAGTCTCGCACGCGGTAATAAAATTATTCGCTGGCAAATATTTTTTAAATGCCCTAACAATAATCAACAATCAACAAAAAATATAATATTTGCCACACTTATAGTTAATTATATGTTTTCAAAGAAGTTTTTTGTTTTTTTTTTTAGTGTTATATTAATACACCGATATACATTTACGATTACTATATATATATATATATATATATATATATATATATATATATATATATATATATATATTTAAATATTGCATTATTTTATCTCGAATATTGTCCATTAAACAATTGACCGAGTGGAGACATCCTACTAATATTATAAATGCTAAAGTTTGTGTGTATGTTGCTCTTACACGCAAAAACTGCTGAATGGTTTTTGATGAAATTTCACAATAATACAGCTTACATATTAGAATAAAACATAGGCTCGATATTCCCACGGGAAGGGGAACTATGCGGGTAAAACCACAGGCCGCTGTTAGTCATTAATTAAAACCTTCTAGGTGAAGCGGTCTTGTTTATTTTGCGATTTAATAAGTTGAATTATGTTGTCTCTATAGATGTGTAATATCACCGTTTATCTATATTATGATAGGTCATTAATAATAAAAACACTCGAATCTGCTATTGTTAAAATTATTATTTATTTAATTCGCATACTGTTTTACTTTTATATTGTTACTAGCCGACTCCCGCCCACTTCGCCGGGCGAACCACATGAAAATTAATTTGTTTGCCTTTATATTTTATATTATTTTTTCTTAAGATAAACTTTCTAAGCAGTGACCAATATTTGGACGTGTGCAAATGTAAATGTATTTTCGCTCATTGGAATGCCAATGAGCGAAAATACATTTGCTTTCAATGGAAAGCCATATTGATTTATGAATTGAATTATCATTACCGAATTATCATTATTTTGTATAATACAAAGAGTTCATTGAAAATTAATTGTTTTCGATAAGTTAACAATTATTTGCCCTCGTTACTTCAAATATTTGTTTACTTAAATTATACAGATTAGATTAGTAATAATGTCACAAGCTGAACGCTTAGGCTAATCGTGCCTATCTATCGGCGTGCCCCTATCGTTCGTCTTCCGCTCTCGCTTGCACGCTCAGCTCAGGCGGAACGTGACCATCAGTCATATTTTTTCGAGCTTGCAGTAGGCATCTCATCGATTTATAAAACTTTATCACGTCAAAGCGTCTGAACCTGTAATCTAATGTTGATTAATTCAAATTATATAATAATTGTTATTAATATCGTTTTACAAGCCCTTGTTTTCTTTTATAAATAGTAATATAAGACCCATTTCTTAAGATTTCATTCATTTCTGCAAGCGTTCCGTCCTGACCCGTTAAAAATTATGGTCACATTGTAAATAAAACTACTTTACGGATTTTATCGCGTTTGTATTTGATTTTTTATTGCCCGACGTTTCGACCACTTTACAGCGTTCATGGTCACGGGCAAACTAAGATGAAACTAAGATAAACATCAGAAATCTATTATAGTCACGTTAGCAATGCCGGCCATTGCCGGGTAGGGTGACATTCTATTTAATAGAATGTGATAATTTAGTCATATAAAACACTATATTCTTCAAAGCATATTTGCGAAGATGTCTTGAATGACAAGAGTTGTTCAAGACATCTTCGAATTTAATTTAACGCTAAACAAAGATGTTGGCTAATTGTTCTCATGCAAGCTTGTTAGCAATACTGTCTATCTAATTAACTATAACGATTGTGATCTCGCAATATATTTTTAGGTTGTGCATCGGTAGTTTTTGAAACATCCATTTCAAGACTATTTATATATAAATCGTACGTCCATGGCCCAATTGTGCGTCTTACATATAGCTTTAAGCGAGCGATTTAGGATAGAAGGGCTAAGAATAGACTTGTGAAGTAAAAATAGTAATTATATATGAACCAACATAGTAGTTATATGCGGTGTGTTAATATTTAGAAGTGTATAGTAATTGGTCACTTCTACAGCCGATAGCCGTACCACAGAACCACCATTGAGCCATGGGTAACGTGACCATACGTCCCATTTTGTATAGAACAGTCCCGTTTTCAGCTTTTATGTCCATTTGTACCGAGTCAAAAATGTCCCGTATTTGCATACATCATAAATGATCATTTGTTATACTGATGCTCATGCATCAGAAACATGCTCTTGTTTAATTTAGTTTTTTTACTTATTTTCTTCCTCGAAAACCAAGGCATTAGAGATGCAAATATCGAAACCAAGAACATCGATGTTTCAGAACAAACATTGATGATCAACAAGCTTGATACGTTTTCTTGAAAAATTCTGAGGGGAAGATATCGTATCACTACGGCAACTCTCATTAATATTATATATAGAAATATATCGGTAAACACGATAAATTTATTAAAATTTACGATTTACTGTAATGCGGCAATTGGATTATTTTACTATTGACCTACCCTTTATGTACTACAAAACATAAGAAGTGTGAATATATTTTGGGTGTGAAATTAATCATTTTATTAAAATAAACGTCTCACAATATGTAATTTCTCATTTTTGTTTTTCGTTCACGTTGGAGTCACAAATTTAATTAACTTGATATTACTGTCTTGCTGTATGATTATGTACCTATATACTTTACTATAAGGGTATATATCATATTAGCATTATATATTTGCCTACATTTATTTGAAGAAACGTGATGAAGTTGTGTGCTTATACATTTACCACTATATCAATTATACTAGCACGAATTCAGTGTCGTATGAATTTACATGTGCATTTTGAAATATTCATAGAGCTGTACTTAAAATACATTTGCTTGACAGATCCCGGTATTCCCACGGGAACGGGAACTACGCGGGTAAAACGACTATAACCTATAACCGAAGCGAAGCGAGGGCGGGTTGCTATTAATAATATAATCAAATGAAAACTGGCCGCGATATCTTGATTATAATTACAGCAATGAAAGTAGTTTTTCTGGGTAACTTTATCTGATCATGATATCAAAGCAGTGTAATAACTTTAAAATTATTAACGCAAGTATGTACCTCACCTCTGTAATGGTAACCTGTTTTACAGTTTACCTTGCAACTGTTTACTTAAAATGTAGGTAAATCGTTTTGAGAGATACATTGTAAGCGTTATTTTATTTTAATTAAGTATTTGGTTTTGTATCGTAATCGATTGATTACAATAAGTAGGTACCCACATGTTGTAATTATATTGTATGACTCATAAAGTCAAGGCTATGAGACTGTTGGTGGGTATAGTCGCGTACTTATTGCTGGTCATAATCATACTTTTACGATTTCTACTTACTATGATCCTGACATACTTTTTTGACTCAATTATGTACGCTTATAGGTTTTTTTAACCTGGCCCTTATCTGGAACATTGTAAATTTGGGCTTAAGACATACTTAATTTATACTTTATATTATGCTTGCCTGCTTAGTCAATCTTTATTAATTTTTAAATCTATTTATTTATTTGTCCAAAACATCGTTATTTGTCATTCTCGATTTATATTTGTTGATTACTATATGATGTATTAAAATAATTGGTTGCTCATCGAAATACCTATTATAAACCACAACTCGTTAGTACAGTTAAGCCACTACGTGTTGTATCTGTCTTCTGACTGAATGAAGATATCATCGGCAATACGACAAACTCACCTAAAACTTTCATTACTTATCATTAAAATCTCTAGTGTGAATTTTCACTTAGAAATTAAAGGCTTTTATGATTTTATTTTAATTTATTTTTTTGAAATATTGTGGGTATTCTTGACTTAATTGTTGCCATAACACCTCCAGGAAGAAATGTGTGTTAACATATTAGGTCATCCATCAACACACCGATGTTTGTTAATTTAATCGTTTACAGTTTTCATTTCAATTTCATTCAATTACACAAGGTAGATTGGTACCAAAAGTCTGAACTTCTTACCTGCAATAATGACAATACTTACTACCAGTATTAATAGGCAATTTTTGTATACATTGAGTTGCAATTGTATTTTTTTCCTATCCACCGGCAACTTTTAAAAAAAATGCAATTGATGACCATACGGTTCTATATGAAATTGGTGAAGTTAGTGTAGAGCGTTCAGGTTGATTTTTACGACACTGAAGCCTAGTGTATATGGTTGTTAGTGTTCGTGATCGCTAATATACGATGTTCCATTCTTCGCAAACTATGGATCTGTTAAAAATACGTTAATAGATATGATACATCAGTGAAATTACTGCTTATAACTTTCATGCATTTGTTGTGAATCTGCTTTTTATTTAAACAATTGTTGAACTCTGTTCTGTAAATATAATAGAATGTATTTCACTAATTATCTAATATTATTACATAATTTAACATAGCGTACATAATATATTTATAATATGATATTCCAAGTATTTACACCGTAGACGAACATTTAAAGCGTGAGGAAAGACCGACGTCCTCCCCGAGGGGGGACGTCGGTCGATGGGAGGGTACCCCAATTAGGGGTATTCCGTCGGGCCGACCACTGACGACAAGTTAATGCTGCTCCAGTGGTCGGCCCAATGACGAAGGCGACGTGGTTTTTGGGTGGGTCGCGGGAGTAGCGTGCTTAAGCCCCTCTGTCGCCCCGGACGGAGTGGTGCGGAGGCGTGCCGACCGCGACCCACCCACAAAAAAAAAAAGACGAACATTTAAATAACAGTGCTGTCATAAAGATAATGCATATAATCAAAAAGCTTTGTGTGTGATCAATTGTAGACCATAAATAATGTTTGATCGGATATCTAGCTGCTGTTTCTTTTTAAAAGTAAAAAAGGCAAATGTGTCTTCTATTGCCCGCCATTTTTTTACGTTAGCAAAAAATATTAAATAAATATTTAAGCCAGGTATTGTGGCAATAGAGCAAAATAATCCTTACTCAGATATTCATTTCGCTTTACTTTTTCGCTCATTACTTATCCAGTATGCTAATGGTCATCTGTACACATAGCATTTGACACTTAAGGTTTTGACAAGTCCTTTCTAAAATTATAGTTTTTATATAACTAAACCATAATATGTTTAAAATCTTCTACTCGTAAAAGAATTTCGGAGACGTTAGTGCTTTTTCTTGCAATTATTACAGCTTTGCATTGCATATGTGCGTGCTCTATGCTACATAGAAGTATTCTTTTTCCAGTTCTATGCAGCAACAGGGTGAGCCAAATGACAAAAACCTACAATGACATCGAAGCGGTAACACGGCTCTTAGAAGAAGTAAGTCATGTTTTGTTAACTAATATATTCTTTATATGAATGTTCCTTGCAACGATTGGAGCCAAACTTCAAGGCAAACTTCAAACGTGTAAAAGCAACATACGCGACAGGATTTAGTCATCGAATGTATTTGTATGTGTAAGGCGTAGCATTTAATTCTTTGACCTATTAGATTTCGCTTTAATGTTTGGCGCTTTTTCCTATTATTTCAGCCGTATAGCCATTTATATGTTGTTTAACACATTTCTTTGAGGAAAGTGAGAGACGTTAATTGCGTGATTAAGTCTAGATTTACACATTTGGCAATGTTTTTCAGAAAGAGAAAGACTTGGAGTTAACTGCTCGCATTGGTAAGGAATTGTTGTCGGCCAATGGACGTTTGGAAGCGCGAGTCACCGCACTTGAAGGCGAGTTGCGAACTTCACGCGATCTTATCACGCAGCTGAGACACGACCTTAACGCGAAATCAGATTTGTTGCAGGTGAGTACAAAAAAGTCGTGACATTAACTAGTACGTACTGTATACCATTTCACAGATTCAACTAAAGATTGACAATAATAACTGTTTATGCTTTGTTAATGTTTAGTTCTAGTGAATAATAATTACAGTGGAATAACTACACAATTTCATGATAAATGTTATTTGCAGTAAGCATCGATTTCAATTATTGACATGCCATTTTGATATTGGTTGATTGTAGTCTATTATCGAAAAATAAGTATGTAAATATCTCAGAAATAATGTTATCATAAAAACAGCTAATTTTCTCGTGTTTAACATCTTTTAGCATCGTATGTTTATCAAAGTGACAGGTATATGTTATAAGCTCTCTAATAGTGGTGCGACGTTTTTATTTTAAACCTTAATTTTGATACTTTTTAAGGTGGTGACGTATAGTATTATTAATCTGTCACCACCTGGACAGATAAATTCATATAAGACATAGACAATGGTGTGCAGGTGTTAACAAATGACACAGAGGAGGGCTCGTCACCGACGGAGCAGGAGGCGGCTAGCGCGGCGTTGCTGCGCAAGCGTACGGGCGCGCTGGAGCGAGAAAACCGCGCCCTGCGGGAGGAGGCCTCGCGCCTCGCCGCCGGCGCCGACTGCGCCGAGCTGGCCGAGCGGCAGTTGCTTCGGGACATCGCTCAACAACTCAGTAATGTTCAACACATATTATTCTTATTCATTGATTACACAAACACTGTCCATCATTGCATATAGGTTTTTACTGAATTAAAGATTTATCAACACGACCAACAATCTAATAAGGCGTTTTCAGTCTTTAGAAGCCGTCAAAAGAATCTTAAATGGGCAATGGTTGACCTCAACTCGCTTCTTCAGAATCGGAAGGTTATATCATGTTTAGTAATTTTTACGTACGTGCTTATTTTAATTAATTCTGTTGATTGGTACAGTGTGTTTATATAAAAACAAATTGTGGTGATTTAGGCATAACATTTTCGTGAAAACATGTTTACTGTTTATTAAAAACTATTATAACAAAAAGCATATAAAATATTGCAAAATATTTTCACATGATAGAAAACTTAACACGATGACAAGAACAAAGAAAATATAATGCCCAAGATGAAGTAATAAAGTAATATGATTTCGCATTACAAGGGTATTATTAATTCTACATAACCAGTGTCGTAGAAGAAATAATGTAAAAAAGTTTTCCGCTTCTCAGTTGCGAGACTTGTCAAACACTTCCTACCTTCGTTTTCAAGGCATTTCCATTAATTGCAGGCAGTTCCCACGATTTTCTCTCTTTTTAGTAATAGGTACTGGTGATTGTAAAATAGAGGATTCAATTATTGGATTTAAATTAAATAAATATTTAGTACAATCCATTGTTTTTAAGTTTCTTGAAATATAAAGGTTATACGATAGTAAACGGGTTTCTCGGAGGCAAACTGTTTCCTATTAATTATATAGTATTTAAAAAAGTTTATGCAAATTAACACAATACGGTAATTAATTTGTTTCTCCATATTTCCCAAATAATGCATTAGAAACTACTACTACTAGAGTACTACAGGACTTACGATTTAATTATGCTATAAATTATGCCAGAGTATTTCATTTAAGTGTTATAGGTACTTAATTGAACTTAATTTAGTAGTTTTATTTTTGGGGGCTGCGTATGCAGATGAGATGCAGGTCCGTAAAAAAAGAATATAATCTGCCTGATTGTCTTTGAGTAGATAAAATAGTCCTTCCACATGAAGTGAGTCAGTGTATTCCTTTTCCTCACGCAGTCGTCGCTTCTGTGTTTTTGTCGTTTTCTTAACAAACAACGTAAAAAGCGCACTTTTTTGCTGGAGGACCATGGTCAGATCAGAACTCTCACGCTTATTCGAGTTGACGAAATGATGTATGCTACTTCACAAATCACCGTATACATCCACCAGCGACCATTGGTATACTGATTCTGCCCTATATTTGACTCATAAGTCAAATTACCTATATCTTTATAGCTCTTTATATCAATATCTTTATAGTTTTTTCAGTTTATTGCAATTATTCGATGTCAACATTAATAAAGGAAAAAAATACGATTTTACATTATTAACACGAAATCCTGGTGTAATTGTCCCAATTGAAATACCTGCATAACTAATAACTAACAAACGTTTTCTAAGCACAAGTATAGCTTTCATAATTTCATATAAGCAATCGTCTTTCATTGTAGCCATTATTGTTACATTGGATTCATTCAGCGAGAAAATGACTTAGCTTTACTATAATGTATGACGGTCCCGCATTGTAATTTGCTTGTGTTTAAGAGATTTGTAATAGAGGTCAATCTTATATTATTTGAAAGACTGAAGTCCATTGAGTACCCATTAAGATAATATAACAATATGTAATTGTTAACATTAGGCTGATGACGATGATGTAATACCTCGTAACAAAAGATTGCCTAATAGTACTTTGAGATTTTTTTTTATTGCAAGCAGTGGCAAACGAGCAAACAGTACACCCGATGGTAAGTGCTGCTGCCGCTCATGGACCTTTACAAGGCCGCTGCCTATCGCGAAGAAAGTGAAGGGAGTGTAAATGCGTACATTGAGGCTCGGTGATACCAAAGGCACCACCAAAACCCTCCACACGCAAACACCCTCAGAAAGTTAGGCTTCCGGCTCTCTCGCTCACCGAACGAAGCGCAGTAACAAATTGCTACTACTCAGACGTCGATTTTCTGCGAGAGCGTGGTACTACCCCGGACGGACCGGCCTACGGCTGTAGACAGGTGACTGTCGACAGTGTGGTCCTACTACTAGGAGTAGATAACGTAGTCCTTCGATTTCCTTTTCAAACCATTGGTAGTGCTGCATATTTTTCACAAACTCAAAACTTACAAATTTGCAAGCATAATATTAATAAAGAGATATACATTCCGAGATAAATATACATTAATATAACTAATGAATGTAAGAAACATTTTGTCAAACATTTATATAAGTAAATTTCCCATGAGGTTACATTGTCAGTACAAATTCAACTCTGCTAAAGCTGATTTAAGAAGCTCTTATAGGATGTTACGTAAATAATACATACAATATATCACACCGGTTCTCGTTATTGCATATCTAGGAAAATAATGGTACATATTTAAATAAGTATGTTTATGTTTTGTCTGGTATTGATATATCGCTATCAGATAACAATTTACTGGTGTATCAATCTAAGTGGTAAAAATAAAGTATGTAGAGCATTTGTTCGTGAAGTGACGGTCCAAAAATACAATATATAATTCTCTTCTTTAGGTACTAAGAATAGAAAAAGTATTCAAGTAGGCAAGAATATAGTAGTATGCGAGCAGCAGTTAAAAAATCTACAAATATGTAACATTATTTTTGAAAGTATTAAGAACATCAATTTAGGTAAAATGATTTCCATTTTATTTACACTACAATTTTATTAATTGGTATAGATATAAAAAGAAAATGCATATTTTTAATGACAAATATTATTTTTATATAATGTTATATAGTTTATATGTCTCATAAATAGGTTATCAGATACAATTTTTTTAAGCCAATTTGGCAGTGCTGCAATTAATGCATTGCAAAAAACATAAATAACGAATATAGAATGGATACGTCTAAATATTTCTCAATCAAACAGGCGATATGTTTGTCGTCTTTGAGCTGCCTTGATGTGCCCTGAATAAATCGTTAAAATACCGTAATCGTTAAAATAGAAACAAATGTGTATGAAGGCATTGTTTCTTCTAAAAAGTTCTTTAACGCGTATATCCATCCGCTTTTTATGTGGAAGGTATTCTAATATCAGCACAGATAGCGGAGTGTTTTACTACTGCCCTCTCGTGCTGATTGTCGTAAGTTTGATCCTCGCGCAGGACAATTCTTAGTGCTATCCACAAAATTATTGTTTTGGATCCTATACAAATGATGTTTGTGAAGTCCCGCCCTATACAAGAATCTCTATCATATATTATTTGTATTGTTTATGAAATTGCCCAATACTAATATGTTTTGTACACGATTCTGAATATTATAATTTCATTCTAATAAATAATTGTAATTAAACATATTACAAAGAAAATACGGTTTTCATGGAAAATACGGTTACAAACTTAACGTTAAACGCAAACATCATCTGGTAATTTGTGGCTGAAGTGATTAAGTGATGTCGTTAACATTAGGTACCTATTATTAAAATAATAAATAAAAAAAAATTGCCATCCGTTGATAAAAGTTATGATTTTCACATAATATTTTTATGGTGGCTAATGGTGAGCAAACGAGCAAATAACACACCTGATGCTAAGTGACACTGCTGCCACCCATGCCGCTCTTTGTAAAAAACCTCTCTTAAAGAAGGACACATCATGACGCTCGGTAAACACAGCAGCAGGTAATTCATTCCAGAGCCTGCACGTACGTGGGAGGTATAATTACTGGAAACCCATAGTGGACGACCATTACGTTTCCAGGTCTTATCTTATACCGTAGCGTGTAAAGCGACAGTCAAATTTGGACTAGTTTCGCGTTTGGTGTCTTATAACGTTTTGGCGTGTATACAAGCGCTATGACATGTCCTTCTTTAAACGAGGTTTAAGAAGAGTATTTCCTTCACGGTAGGCAACGGCCTGTCTGTGCCTCTGGTATTGCAAAAGTCCATGTGCGGCAGTTTCACTTACCATCAGGTGTGCTGCTTGCTCGTTTGCCACCGTTGGCAATAAAAAAAAATACAAATTTCATGAGTGTGTTCGATGCTAGTTAAAATCGAGAAAGACGGTGGTGACAAAGGAGCTATGTCTGGAGATAATTTTGTCGTGCTGCTAAATAATTAGAGTAAGTCTTAAAGTTGTGTTAAAGTACAAAATCTATTATGACTGTATTTTCAATTTTAAACATATTTTGGCACATTAACATACCTGTTTTAGCATAGTTCTATTATTTAAATGTTAATTGGTGTGTTTAAATTAGGAGCTATATTTATTTGGTTTTTATTTTAACTTTTTATTTTTAAATAATAGTTTTAACCAAATATTTATGAGTCATTTTACACAATTAATTTAACCAATTTAAATATTTTTATTGTTAGAATAAATGTGCAATTTACAGCATGGCCTCGGTTACGCTCAAGATATTACCAAAATTTTCCTTGTGTTACAAGATACCGCTATAATATTTCATCAGACTAGCTAATATTTCTGTATTCTACTGACAAATTTGTAGAGTTCAAAATAATAGCCTAGTTTTCCAACTAACGAAGATGGTCGGGGTTTAAATTTCTGCTTATATTTTATAGAATAGAAAAACGAATCAATTCAATGTTTTAATAAGCTTTGTGAAAGCTGACGATGGAACTGCTGCACCCTATAATGCCGAATATAATAAGCTGTTCATTAAAATATTGACTCGTATGTAATATGAAGAATGATGAATTAATATACTGTCAAAACTTCTTTTTCCCGGATGGACGGATGGTCACACGCTATTACGGGATAAACGTAGAAAATGTCACGGAGAGAAGGAAATACTAAAAGTAAAACTAGGTTTACTAACAGTATTCACCCGTACAGCGTGAATAATAGGCGAATATCTATCCAACAAATATGGGATGTATAAAGTTTTATATTTTACTGTATGTATAAAAAACAATCTTTAAATTATGTATTTGTTTGATATCAGAATTATGACTATTATTTTATTCATGTAAAGGTTTACCCTTTGACCTGACACGCCTTTTTCAACTCGAATATTGCGCAATAAACGATGTCGCCTTTCCACGTCTTGGATCTCAAAGGTCCGCCGACCGAAACTTGTCTTGACTCGACAAGCTCAATGATGAGATCATTAAAGTTCAGCTTACACGACCCGCGAGGCCAAAACAAATTTATAACCATAGTTTCGTCCTTGCCGTCGAGGTGTGAAACCGTGCGTAATAATAATGAATCCAGCGTGGAAACTCCCACATTTTCCACAGCAACGCCCCCAAACTAAGGTTCGTAACCCGCAAGGGTATCCTTGGGGCCCGTTGCTTAAATGTTTTAGGTTGAGAGCCCTTCTACTGTCCTCTCACCACTGGTCCCTCTAAAGGTGTAACAGTCATCTGAGGTGTTTCATTTCAACGCTTTGTTATCGAATTAGGTGTAATAAGTTTTAGCAATATATATTGCCTAATTTATTTTTGCTCCACCCCAGGTCGACTGGTAGATAATGCCTAAGGCACTACTAAGTCCGCCTTGTACTTTTTTTTGTGTGTAGAAGTTTTAAATAAATAAATATTGTACACATGTGGATTTTCATTGTTTTAATATGCTATGATAAAAAGAAATTATCATTTATCATATAAAATGTATGGATAAAAGTATAAGGATATGATAAGCAGTAAGTAATATAGCAAATTTATAGTCTTTTTTTACGAGAAATTCAAATTGAACATTTGCAAAAACTTATTCGAGAAATGAAAGATATGTATTTGAATCTCACCAATAGCGCCGTTTAGTCCTGTAACATTATCCAAGAACTATTGGGCAAACACAATTATAAACGTTATTTTTATATAATGTGAAATATATCACTTTTTTTATGAGAACAGTATATTGGCACATCTTCTTAATTAATATACTCATATGTCCGTTCAACTATAGTTGTATCCATCGTAAGAAGAATAATGCTCAATTACCACTCCATGCTGGCTTGGTTTTACTTCAAGATTATTTTTATAGTAATGATTTTGTTTTACGCCTTGTCGCCTCTTACCACCTTCATGAGAAAGGAAGAAGGTGTAACACACGTGTTCACTATTCAGTTTCATATATAAATACATATATTTCTATATATACAATACCAATTATTAACGTTTAAACATATGACAATAGCTTATCGCAATTTTGAAGAAAGAAAATTTCAATGAATGAAAAATTTACCTTGAAATGGAGGACAGGAAGGAAGGAAAGGAAGATTATGAGCTTGTTGACTCAAGGTGGCCTAGCAGCGTGTTTTCTTCTAAGGCTTGCACCCTGTCAGACCATACTTGTTTCAATTTGTCTCGACACATCGAGTCAAGTTCCCAAATACTAAATAAGTGAAGAACTAGATTGAAATATTGAAATCAGGATGACCTTATAGTCTGCAATGTACGTTGGTATTATAAATAATAAAGAGGGTAGTTTAGGTGACCCACCGGGGCGGCCACGGATGTCAAGGAATCGGTACCAGTGGCCAGCCCAATGGCGATGGCATATAGTGGGTTATGGGGCCGCGCCTCGCTTTTTATAGCCTGCCCAAAAAGATGAAAACTATGTCTTTTTTATGTTAAAGAATAGAATAAGAGATATAGTTTTTAGGTATAGTTTATGAAAATAATTTTTGCTTGTTTTATTTCAATATATTATTAAAATATTAACGTATACAACATCTTTTTCAAATCAGATGAATATGTATTAATTTTTGCTATATGTGTGTTCTTCTATATATGAAGAAAAGTTTGACCTACTTTGGTATAAGATCCGAATTTTAGTGTGGAATGCATGCATTTTACATTATTATTATGCATTATAAATGATAGCTCTTAATTAATTGATTGATTTATTGTAAAATTTTAAAATATTTAGTGAAGCACTAGTAACAATTAGTAAGCGATAAGTTGGTTATACTTTATATGTAATTATATTGTAACGTTTTATTGTTTGAGTCATTACGATTTTATAGGGTGATAAAAGCTATAAGCTACATTGGAATGTTGATTATAGATTATACACATGTAAGATAATAAAATAAAGAGTAAAAGTTTTATACAAATAAATAATTTAATTTTTATATAACTTTTATTGCCAGATATTCAAACCTGTAGTTCTCAAGACTAAATTATAGCGCATTGGATAAATAGTAGTATAACAACTATATACATTAATTGCTAGTTATTTTTTCTATGTGAAATTTTATCGAATGTAAAAGAAACACATTTCTATTTTATATCTACTTCATAAATTTGTGTATTTGATGGAACAGAATGTCTGTTGCCTTTACGCTTTTTTATCTTACTATATTCGACAGATACTTTTTTATTATAAACCTCCCCAAACAATAACATTAAGACGACAAGGACTATTGATTTTTACAGGGTAGGGCAACCCTCTGTTTAGGGGAAGGGCTGGACTTTAATAGCTTTTTATTTACGTGACTTTGAACACTTTTTCCTGGTACAAATATCTGCGACGGATAATATTCATTTTTTAAGAGATAACTTGAAATTTTAGACGATTTAAAACATTTGAAATTACAATACTCTAAATATTATTTACATATAATGTATAAAATTTTAAATATTGTAATTTTTAAACATTTATTTAAACAAGTATTTATGACACATATTTTTTTTTAATCGTAAGTGTTCTTATGATAACATCTGAAATACTTGACGATATTATAGGTTGCCTATGGTGGCAATAGAATAAGAAGCCGATCTGATAATAAATGGTAATTACCATTCATGGTATTTTTTAAGTACTAAATATAACATCACACACCTACCTTAATAATAATATTCGTTTTAACGAAGTTCAAAGAAGGACAAGGGGCAGTGCGCGGAAAAATCCAACCGATGACGTCAATAGACCGATTATTGATACTTAGATTATATATTGTGCATTCCCGGTATATTAGTGATTGGTCGAAGCTTCGAGAATGCATAACGATCAATCAAGTTGCAAGTTATCTGCGAATTTCAGTTTTAGATTTTAGTGATAAAGAAGACTGGTGACGAATTAAAATACATTATGTCAGCACCGTTTATTTTCCTGTGGAGGTTATAACACTAGTTGAGGAATCATCAAGAGAATAGGTAGCAGCACGATCGCCAGCTCGCTTACTAAACATGGTGATTATGGGTATAATTCTCCTAGGCATATGTGTAGGAGGCATATGTCCAACAGTGGACAGCTATAGGCTGATCGATGGAAGAGACAGATTATTATTTTTAAATATATATATAGGTAGCTAATCCAGATACTGCCATAATAGATGGAGAAGTTAGGACCGCTGTTGTTTTTTACTGGACTGGCCGTGTTTGTGCCAATCTAGTAGAGGGGTCTAATGCTACCTTTGGGGAAAACGCATAAATGAATTTGCCACAACAGGGCAAATGTAGCGATCTTTATAATTTGCTTCGCGTTACACCTAAGTAGAACATGGAATGTAGACATGCGTCGATGCTTTATCCGATAACATCACTCACCAGGTAAGGTAACAAACACAGGGCCGAAACCTACCCATTCGATTAAGGATCTATTCGTTTAACCTTTTAGTAGTGACATTTGTATGAAAAGAAATGTGTGAAAGGTGAAAGATTGTATTTTAATAAGAATACATCTAGGAATACATTTTTTATTATTTATATTATTTACAGCTAGTGCAAATTCGGAGGCGAGTTGCTTGGCCTCAGAATTGTTGGAGGAGCGTCAACGTTCAGCGGAACTCCAATATCAACTCGACAATGTCAATACAAGACTCGCCGCTAGTGAAAGAAATTATCAGCAGGTAAGCATTTATTCTTTGCATAATTTGAGTTCCATGTGCAATAGATACGTCTACTTCAGTATGTTGACTGTAAATACGAGGTATTTCTTGGCATATATTTTTTATTCGATTACTAGCAACCCGTCCTCGCTTCGCTTCGGTTTCTGTCGCCTTATCCCCGTAGTTGCCGTTGGAATACCGGGATAAAATATAGCCTAGTTTACTCCCTGATATTTATAGCTTTCCATTGGTGAAAGAATTTTTGAAATCGGTCCAGCCGTTTTGAAGATTACTCGGAACAAACAGACAGACAGATAAAAAAAATATAAAGTGATTTTTAGGCATATGTATAGTGCAAATAACCATGGGAGCATGAAAAAGGCCTATTATTATGACATTACAAATAGACACTCCAATTTTATTTATTGGTATAGATTAAACGTTTTTATTCGCAACCCTATAATATTATCCATGTGGTGATGGAGTGAGAATTCAATTTTCAACTCTCTAATGATTTCTGATGTTTACGCGAGTATTATACATTTTAAATAAAACTACTTTACGGATTTTATCGCGTTTGTATTTGATTTTTGATTACCCGACGTTTCGAACACTTTACAGCGTTCATGATCACGGGTGGACTAAGATGTCTCACGTCCAACAAGTTATTGTTACTGCAGAAAATTTATAATTATCTACCCGATACAGAAACTAGTTATTAAATGTATCGTGATCATGAACGCTGTAAAGTGTTCGAAACGTCGGGTAATCAAAAATCAAATACAAACGCGATAAAATCCGTAAAGTAGTTTCAACTCTCTTTTTTCCTGTGGGTGTCGTAAAAGATGACAAATGGCTACAATATTTAGGTAACATCTATGTGAGACAGCAAAACTCGGAATAAAACTGTATACTAACACGTTTGACCAGTGTGGTATAGTTGGTCAAATTCCCTCATATTGTGTAGGAGGCTCGAGGCTAGGCGGTGGGACATATATGTGCTGAAATGAATTCGTAATCACACAATCCCTGCACCTTACACATCGATATACCACAGTACCTTATAGAGTGCTTATGCTACTGCACCATAGAAACAGTTGGTTAATTTAGTGTTTTTTAAATTATTTTTCTTAGACCATTTACGTCCCATAGTGAGGCACGCACTTGCACCATTTGTATGCACATTGGAGTGAAAATGAACCTACTACATCACGTTGATCAGACGAATTGATATTGATTTTATTGCCAGTTTTTTTTTGCCTTGCGAGTGAGTCTGAATGTTTTATCCGTTTACTCACTCTTTACGGCATATGCAGGGAAGTTGGGAGATGCTGAATTGTGTTCCTACTGCCGCATTTTTTTTATTTAAATTTTATATAAAAAAAAATGTAGATATTTAAATAAACATCTGTATTCAATACTAGCAACCCGCCCTCGCTTCGCTTCGGTTATAGGTTATAGTCGTTTTACCCGCGTAGTTCCCGTTCCCGTGGGAATACCGACATAAAATATAGCCTAGTTTACGCCCTGATATTATAGCTTTCCATTGGTGAAAGAATTTTTGAAATCGGTCCAGCCGTTTTGAAGATTACCCGGAACAAACAGACAGACAGACAGACAAAAAATTTTTAATTGCTATTTTAGGCATAGGTGTCGTGCAAATAACCGTGTGAGCATGAAAAAAGCCTATTATTTTGACATTACAAACAGACACTCCAATTTTATTTATTGGTATAGATATATGCTAATCATTTAAGAGACAAAATTTTAATTTGAGTTTCATACTGGTATTATCTAGATAAGGATAACGCAGGTAATAATAGCCTAATAATGTGTTATCAAATGGTATACTTATTTGATATGCATCAAGCGGTGTCAACATATTGATGAAGTGGGCTCAACAGTCGAAACAATTATTGAAATTGTTTATTTATATCCTGTATGTTATCTTTTAATTCTGTCCAAAGGTTAACGCAACACTTTTCGGCCTCAGCATCGGGATGTATATGAGTTGAGATGATGATGATTCGATTCTTATCTATACCAATAAATAAAATTGGAGTGTCTGTTTGTAATATCAAAATAATAGGCTTTTTTCATGCTCACATGGTTATTTGCACGACACCTATGCCTAAAATAGCAATTAAAAAATTTTTGTCTGTCTGTCTGTCTGTCTGTCTGTCTGTCTGTTTGTTTGTTCCGGGTAATCTTCAAAACGGCTGGACCGATTTCAAAAATTCTTTCACCAATGGAAAGCTATAATATCAGGGCGTAAACTAGGCTATATCTTATCCCGGTATTCCCACGGGAACGGGAACTACGCGGGTAATACGACTATAACCTATAACCGAAGCGAAGCGAGGGCGGGTTGCTAGTTTCTAATAAGAAATTAATGTGGCAAATTTTTTTGTGTTGAAATTTCTTTAAAAAACCCAATTGTTATTTTGATCTAATTACTAGATTGATTTCGTTAATTTTCTTATACATTGTCAGCAAAGTGAAGCAGTACGGCTTCATTTAATGTCCTTAATTCATATCCGGTCTGTAAAAAACAGAATGGAAAGTATGTTCTAATCTTATTATTCAGTGGATTATGTCGGATCTGCTTATATAACCCTGTGCTTAGTAGCTAGACCAGACACCTTTATGTGAAGTGGATAAAATTATGTTCTTAGTAGAATTTATTGGATTATCTAACATAAATAGTAAGTCTTACTACTTGGGCTATTGGTATTAATGGCTACTCTATTACAAGTAATAATCTCAAGCTTGTCTATATTCGTAATAAAAATAGACTTTTATAAAAGTGCTGCGTATTATATTTAAAACTGGATATTTAGGTATTATTAATATTATATCAATATGGGGGAAGAAAATATAATAACGAAGCAAATTATTTCATACTAGATATTGCACCAGTAGTTTTTATCCCGGAGTTGTATAATATACTATTTTGGTATAAAAGTTACAGTCCGACCGCTGTGAGAATACGTTACTGACAGATTGTATTGGGATGGCGATGTAACTTTGTCGTGTTCACCAAATGCCTAAATCGGGGGGCACGGCAGTGCCCCCGCCAAGTCGAGTGCGAAGCAAACACTGCCGTACCATCCTTTACTGGAACCATTTCGCCGCATTTTCAGGCCCCTATTTGAGAACCTCTGGATAAGACCAGAACCCAGAAATTTTTATCATCCAGTAAGCTATAAAATCACACTTAAAATACAAAATTTCAAGTCTGTAGGTCATTTAGTTCCGAAGTTAAGCGAAAGCAAAGTTTCGCATTTATGACACTCACTCACTCACTCACTCATGATCATCAAAATAGAACTAGTACTTCCCATAAACTCAGAGAGCTGAAATTTGGTACAGAGTTAGGGTTTAATGGCCACATAAAGGGAAAACTATAAAAACTAGGATAATCGAAGATCTGGAGTACCTGGTGACCCTTATTTGAAAACACAAGAGCCCAACCAAACTATTAAAGATCGACATTCCGCCTTTACAAAAAATATTCAACTTTGTTTGCCTCTTCATTTGATGTCAAAAATCGAAGGTCTGAAGTATCTGATGAAGAACCTTCAGCTTGTCTCAGCTGTATTAGAGATATGGTAATGCCCCCTTCTACTATTGGTACATAAAAAAATCGACTGTCAATGCAAAAATCCAGCGTAACACAGCGGGACACATCTTCTAATTTAATCTAGCCCATTGCTTCCCACTGCTGGGCGAATGCCTCCCCTTCTGCTTTTAATACGCATATAAATAAAATTAAAGGAAAACTCTGGATAAGACTCTGGTCTTATCCAGAGTTTTCCAGCCAGCCAGTCTACTGGCTTTTATACTTATACTTACAAGTTTACAAGAAGAAATAGGCGAACGATTAACTTTATTCTACTCGAAC
Source organism: Lymantria dispar (assembly GCA_032191425.1). Taxonomy (NCBI): domain Eukaryota; kingdom Metazoa; phylum Arthropoda; class Insecta; order Lepidoptera; family Erebidae; genus Lymantria; species Lymantria dispar. Next base: position 23,239,577 of record CM063444.1, on the reverse strand, counting down.
ATTACACAAATTAAACAAATTACACTAAAATATTAATTAATTTCGCTCAAAATTTGGTTCATTGGACTAAGAGTGGCGGTGATACCTGCACACGTCGCTAGATGGCGCTGACTGTATTTTAAAACGCGCTTACGTTTATTTTGCCGATAACCTTACCTATATGGCGAAGTGGCAACCGGCCGCGTTGCCGATCATCTGCCGACCATCAGGCAATTCATGAAACAGTGCTCCCGCCGCTACTTCGACTCTGCCGTGACACACCCGAACCCATTAGTGGTAAGGGCGGCTTCTTACATCCGCTCTAAAATTGCCGCGATTAAACAACCGCGACTAATACTCGACGAACCCGACGACATTATTAGTCTCGCCCAGACTGAGGCCAGCCCGCGAGGCCTTGACAAATAAATATCCACGTTTCCGCCCCCGCTGCCGGGGACGGAAGACGTGTCGCGTTCAAATCATAAACGTGGGAGTGCCCACTTTGCCAGCGACCCCCCGAGCCGAGGTCTGTACCCCACAGGGAGTGCCCTCGGGATCGGTCGCTTAACTTTAGACGGGTTGAGAGACCTCAGCGCTCACCCCCCACCAGTCCGGGTAAAGTTGTCACAGCCATCTGAGGCTAACAACTAAGTCACACAAAAAAAAAAACCGGCCGCGTTACAGTCCTTTACATTCTTCTACTGCACTTGAACACGTTTGCTAGGGATTAGGAGGGATTATTTGCATTTCGTTGATTTCTCTTATTATTTCGTGAGGTTTGCTAAGGTTAATTAGCAGGTTGTTATTATAACAATTCGAAGATTTGAATAGGTTAGTAATTTTATAATTAGTGACGGATTACTGATTATTACTTAATTATTAGATTTAAAAGTACTTTTAATTGAATACTTTATTTAATTGTTACTTATTTAGTACTCTTAGTTTTCTAGGTTTAATTTACAGTTAGGCAGTACTTCAAATCGCGTTCGTGTTTATAAGTACTTTTCTAGTATTCTAGGTTTAGTTTATTTAGGTAGATATTACTTCGTTTCGTTTAAAAATATCATTAATTTAGCTGTATTTCAGTACTAGGTAGGTAATACCTTTGGTACAAAGTTCATTGATAATTATATTGACACTTGTCTAATAATTAAGAGTTAACGTTTTGTTTATAGTTTGTATAGATTGAGTAGGCTGAGTATAATATTTTCTTTGAGCTTTTTTTTATTAAGACAAAAGAAGTCTTAAAGATATTATAGGTCATTATTGTTTGTCTAAATATTATCGGTATTTCTGATTTGTTATCCATATACTAAAGGTCGTTGAGTTTATTTGTGTTTGATTTCGCAAGATAATATCGTAAAAAATGTCGATAATATTAAAAGACGACGATGAACTTAGTGGCTACCAAGTAGTTGGTATGCCCAAAGACGGGTCTTGTCTCTTCCATTCAATATCTTTCTTGGTGTATGGTAGAACTGACTCAACTTGCAGTATCGGATCTGCTATAGTTGCATACGTTGCTGAACATTGGTACGAAATGCAAGTGTACACGTGTGATGCCGATGGTGACGTATACACGAGCGATATGATGAAACCCACTACTTACGGCTCAGCATACGAAAAACTGTTGCTACTGTACAAGAATCAGAACCGAAAAAAAGTAAACAAAGATTTGTAATAATAAAAAAAACTACTCCTAAAAAGAAAAAAAAATGTGTCAAATAAGAAAATCTAATAATATAAATCAATATGCCCACGTTTCTACAAAAAGAAGTGAAATCCCACCAAAAACAAGTTTTTGGTCGTTATTTACGGCAAAAATATTATTAATTTATACTATATTTACCCTCCTAACAAGTAATAACACTAGGGATGCTCGATGAACATCGATGTTCGATGATCATCGATGTTGAAAGGAAAAACATCGATGTTTTAACATCGATGTTGAAAAGGGAAACATCGATGTTGAAGGGAAAACATCGACAAATTTCCTAAAAAAAAAAGTCATCAAAATTTGCCTGGAAGATTTTATGTTCTCGTAGTAACATGGATGTCAAAATCATTCGACAGATTTCCTAAAAAAAAAGTCATCTAAATTTGCCTGGAAGATTTTATGTTCTCGTAGTAACATCGATGTCAAAAACATTCGACAGATTAGCTAAAAATAAAATAAAATCGATGTTCGGTGTTCGATAAACATCGAACATCGATGTTGGGCTTTCGATGTTGACATCGATGTTAACATCGATGTTTTTCTAACATCGATCATCCCTAAATAACACCACAAACTATTGATAGTTAGTATGACTATGCAAACTTATAATAAATGTTATTACCAGCAATAAGCGAGAAACAATAAGACGTTCTAAGACCCTGTCTAGTGATGACAGTAAAGTGATTTGTCGATATGACTTCGGGTCGGAGGCTTATCACCGCCTTTATAAGTATATATCTGCGACGCCATAAATGAGGAAAAATGTCTTCAGTTACGCAACAATTAAAAACTATTGCCATCGAGCCGCCCGATGCTCGATCAGCTTCTTTCATCATTATATTCGATATTTTGTGTTCACCAGCGGCTTTTTTGGGGGTCTTCCCCCAAAGTATTTCGCTCTAATCGTACTAATAAACTCGGCAAGAGATGGAAGTTTAGACATAGGCGAGAGTTGTCTGTTGTTACATAATCTTTATTTTTTATTTATAATTTCATAGTAATAAGTAATACATATAAGGTTAACAATATCATAAAGATGCACCCAAACAAAATGTGCGAAGGCAAGTATCGTAATGTGACTAAGTTGTATATTTCTGGTTAAAAATGCCAACCCCAAATGGCGTGAGGGACCCTCATTGTCTGACATTAATATTAGTCGTCTCGTGCGCATAGACTACTTCTCTAGTGTTTGTAATGGTGGTTTTCATGTGACCCGGACTTTGTTTATACCTTAACAGAAAAATGCGTCTGGCATCTTTGAAAGCAGCGGCTTTATTCTTGAAAATATTTAAACGGTGTTTATTTTCAACTAGCAACCCGCCCTCTCTTCGCTTCGGTTATAGGTTATAGTCGTTTTACCCGCGTAGTTCTCGTTCCCGTGGGAATACCGGGATAAAATATAGCCTAGTTTACGCCCTGATATTATAGCTTTCCATTGGTGAATGAATTTTTCAAATCGGTCCAACCGTTTTGAAGATTACCCGGAACAAACAGACAGACAGACAGACAAAAATTATTTAATTGTTATTTTAGGCATAGGTGTCGTGCAAATAACCGTGTGAGCATGAAAAGCCTATTATTTTGACATTACAAACAGACACTCCAATTTTATTTATTGGTATAGATATAAAACAAACAAAATAAAAGTTATTTTAAAACGATATGACATGATTAAAAAAAAAAAAACCTTTTTATTGACAGCAAAATATCGATAACTAGGCTGATGTCCTTTTTATCGATGACATATTGTTGATCGCTAATCACACGCTTTTTCGTTTTTGGACAAATGATATCCAAGCGACTGATAATATGCTGATTCAGCTAAATATGGAAATTACAATTACAAATCAGTCAAATAAAACATTGAAACTTATGTTATTTTATCACATCATCACATCTGTCAGTTGGTCTTTCTTGATCAATGTTATGTAATGTTAGAAACTTGTTCTATCAGCGGCTAGACTAGTATATAGTTCTTAGGGTTATTGTTGTTTTCCATTAGTGAAAGAATTGCTAATGTATGATCAGTCATTTCTTCTACATCGAAATTAATGTGGCGGCGTTTGGCCAGTGTAATTGATTTACTGTTGGACGCCAAATTATTTTTAGAATTCCGTTATTTGAATATCACTAGGATTCTTCCTTTTCAACCTTTATTCTTGATGTATTTCAATGAAATATTCTCCATATTGGAAAAGACAGCATGCATGATCTATACCAATAAATAAAATTGGAGTGTCTGTTTGTAATGTCAAAATAATAGGCTTTTTTCATGCTCACACGGTTATTTGCACGACACCTATGCCTAAAATAGCAATTAAAAATTTTTTGTCTGTCTGTCTGTCTGTTTGTTCCGGGTAATCTTCAAAACGGCTGGACCGATTTCAAAAATTCTTTCACCAATGGAAAGCTATAATATCAGGGCGTAAACTAGGCTATATTTTATCCCGGTATTCCCACGGGAACGGGAACTACGCGGGTAAAACGACTATAACCTATAACCGAAGCGAAGCGAGGGCGGGTTGCTTGTTTATAATAAAACGAACATCCGCAACTCTCTATTATATACAAGATAGATCATTAACCTTGTCTGTTTTGTTTGTGATATGATGGAAATGTATATTTAAATATATTTTTTTTCTCGCCAGCTAACAGTAGATCATGAGCACACGTTGCGGATATTAGAAATAACAAAAGAAAATCAAAATGCTCTTGCAGCGGAATTGGCTGACACAAAGGTAAATAAATAATTTTAAACTGCATGTTTTCATCAATAAATCAATTATATAATCATTTCCAGACAATAAAATTATATTACCCATTCACACTTCTTTATTTACGGCAATTGCGTCAATAAATATATTTTGTTTTTATGTTGCGGTATATTCTATGACATTTATGTACTGTCATTACCTTGAACAATAAATAACTTAGAAAAACGATGCTTTTTACGTAACTTATAAGAAATTATTCATCTTTGTCATAAGCAAGGTCAGACATACATATTACCGTGTATACATATATTATAATGACATGAACATTATAGTAACTCATAATATGATATTTGCAATCAAGAATGAATAAAAACGAGACATACGATTATAAGATCATCCCGATCTAATAAGATCTAAAAAATATATATCCTATCAAGTGGACTAGCGATATTGTAGTAGGTCAATAGTGGTAGGACCACACTGTCGACAGTTATCTGTCTACAGCCGCGGGCCGGTCCGTCCGGGGTAGTACCACGCTCTCGCAGAAAATCAACGTCTGAGTAGTAGCAATCTGTTACTGCGCTTCGTTCGGCGAGCGAGAGAGCCGGAAGCTCAACTTTCTGAGGGTGTTTGCCTGTGGAGGGCTTTGGTGGTGCCTTTGGTATCACCGAGCCTAAATGCACGCATTCACACTCCCTTCACTTTCTTCGCGGTAGGCAGCGGCCTTGTAAAGGTCCATGAGCGGCAGCAACACTTACCATCAGGTGTACTGTTTGCTCGTTTGCCACTACTTGCAATAAAAAAAAAAATTGTAAAAGTGACAGGTAACCGTTGAATGCAAGTGTCACAAAACGGTTCTCTTGTCCTATTGGACGGCTTTTGCCGTCTTCAATGAGTGGCTGGGTGGATAGAAAGTATAATCATAAATATGTATGCTTTTTATAGGAGCGGTATATGGAAGTGGCCGCTCATTTGGCAGAAGCTCAAGAACAACTCCGTGCCTTGCGCAAGCGGGGCGAACCGGCTCGCGGCCTCATGCCTAGTGTGGCGGCAGCCGCTGGGCTATTGCCACCAAGTTTGCACAGGGAAATGCACTCCTCCATATTCTCCGAGCTCAGCCTTGATTCGGGTATTGGTGATCCACTTGCACAGTGCGTATATCTTTAACTCCTTCCTTTTGTTATTAATAAGTCTTAGTATAAATCCGTATAATTGGGTCTTTTCTATTGGCAAGTTAATCAGTGATTTACTTGGTGGTAATTGTTAACCAATACTCATTTTGAGGGCAATACCAGAGACAGTGAGCCCATTGCACATGGAAAAAATATGTCGTTCCTAAAACCACTAATCCTAATTTGAGTAGTAATTATACCTAAATGATAGCACATACAGAGATATCTTGAATCTATTTGCTGCCCTTAATAAGAATGTTAGCAATATATGTGACACGGTGATTTAAAAAATCGAGTGCATCTAAATCAGTGTTGCAGACATGGCTCAATTTAGATCAGGGCTATAGATTCAATCTAGAATAGGCTGATTGACTGATTTATTACTAATTATTGCAACGTTACATTATTGGTGTTTGTTTCATGCCCGTGTTTTTCTGTTATAGATCAAGCATGCACAAAGTGTTTGAAACAGTGCAGTGTGCATCGCGATGGTCTGGCCAGTCGGGCCCGTCGCTACCCGGCTCCGACGTGGCGGATGCTCCGTCTGGTGTACCACAACCGCCGAACCTACGACTTCCACCAAAACCTTCCAGTGACTCGTTTCTCGACGACACATCAGACTCTGACTCTGATGACCTTTATCCGTTAGTACTTCTGTTAATTTAGGTTTAGGCAGATCCACCGGCCGTGCCGTGTAGAAGAAGAAGAATACAATTCACTACTCCCTATCTTGCCCGTGGATGTCGTAAAAGACGACTAAGGGATATAATATGCACATAACATTTGTGCAAGAGAAGGAAAACTCGAAATAAAACCCTATAGCAATATGTCTGACCAGCATGGTATAGTAGGTCAAGTTCCTTATACTTATTTCACACAATTATACTTAATTTCTAAGACTTCGTCAGCACTCCTCACATATTTACGCCGGTGGCTCTCATAATCATCATTATCGCAGCCCACATACGGGACGTATACTGTTGGGCTCGGCCCTCCTCCATAATAGAAGGGACATTGACCTGCTGGTCAGACAGGTTGGTATGAGGTTTCGTTTCGAGCTTTCCCTCTCTTGCATAGATGTTATATGCGTAATATATCTGTTAGTCGTCTTTGGGAAATGGCGAATTGTATTCTTACTCCGTCACCACACGGAAAAAGAAAAAATTATGTATGGTAAGGCATATTTGTAAAGAGGCTGTTTGTTCGGTAGTGGCGGGCCGGGTGTGGGGGTACCAGGCGCGCCGGGTGCTGCGGAGCTGGCGGCGGCACTACGACGTCTCACCCCGCAAGAGATCAACTCGCGGCGCGCCTCGCTCACCGCCTCGCATGTGCTCAGGCATACAAGACGACCCGGTATTTATATTATACTTTCAATTTGTACATAAACAAATATATATATATTTATGGATATTTACATTACCTTTTTTTGGTACTAAAGTGTTAATTTTTTTTTATTTAAATAAATTTGGATTCACGAGTGATATTTTAATCTTATCAATTGTAATGTAGATAGGTATGTATTTCTGAATGTATTATACTGATATAAGTTATAATTTCAGGAAGAGATTCCAGCGAAGAAAGTGCAGTATGGGGTGCGGGCGCCGCTGGCGGTATGGCTCGATTCAGGCCGCCCCATAAACTGCAGATTGTCAAGCCCATGGAGGGATCGCTTACGTTGCATACGTGGGCTCAACTCGCTAAACCTTCCATGTCAGGTAATAAGTGACGCAACTGCACTCCTTTCTTTTTTATTGGAGGGAACTAGTCAAAAAGCAAAGGAACAGTGGACAGCAGCATTTTCCTGAAAAACTCATAATATCAGCTGTTATTGGCAGTCTGAACGGCTTAGGCCTTGACTACATTTGACGTCGATAATTTGATATATTAATGGTAAATGATGAATTCCTATGGTAAATAGCGCCCTTGAATTATTTTAGTTTTAAATGGATTCATGAATATTTCATAATATTTAAAAATCCTCGTGTGCGTGTCCTAACAATGCGTAAAGAATGAAATTGTACTGCAGGAGATCAAGAGAAGTCTGACATTTCTCTAATATACTTCAATCAGGTTATCTTTATTAAAACCAGGTTACGTGATTCTCAGATAGAATCTTGCAAGTCACTATATCGTCATGCCCCTAGGTGTGGTTCCTCTATTTTTTAAATCGTAATTGCTACTTGACAGCCTTTCTTTTTAAATTTGTTGTTATTCCTGTTTTAGTATGTTTCAATGTATTTTATTTTAGGCCTGTTAGAAGAACAGGAAGGCGTAGGCGTTCGCGGTTCAAGATCTTCCGCAGGTCACGGCTTGAGATTGTATCGTCTGTCGGATGTTGAGGAGGACGATGATATGCCGCGATTACCGCACTCTAGTCATATTTACACATTTACTAATAGGTGAGTATATATTAAAAATTATATGTAGTTTATGAATACTATATTTACCCTTCATTTTTTAGAAATATGAAGTAGCCACAGCTTTATACTTAATGTTTAATCTTAAAATAAAATGTTCCATTGGCAAATGAGAATTATTGATTTTTTCTCAGCACGGTGCTACATCCAAACGATGGCAGCTTAATGGGAAGCAGTACCAGCAGTGTGTGCAGTAGCGGAATGAGCAGTTTGTCCAGTAGTGTGCTGGGTAGTGCTTGGAGTTCACGACTGACATCACGGAGATCGTCTGCCGGTGTGTCGCCGGTACATTCACGACGCGAGTCTGTCTGTATACCGCCTTCACGTGCACACTTCTCACCGACTGCTACACCTACAAACAGCCCACTATTAGGTTCTCCGGAACAAACGCCACCTGCATCGCCGCGACCTGGTGATGCGCCTCCATCCCTGCATGCTCTAATAGCTAGCGGCACGTCTATTCTTCGGCGACGTCATCTCGCCTCGCCCGGTGGCGATAGCTCACCGGCACCCCTTGCGCTGCAGACGCCTGGCTCTTTATATATGGGCCTCGTCCACCGCAGTCCTATGGAACAGTTGACGTGTCTTAAACGTACGCTACGTTCTCCGGCAGCTCCGTCGGCCGAACGGCGCGTGTCCGATGTATCGGAGACCCCTTTAGGGGTTCCTGCGCACCCCGGGTCGGGGGCGCTAGATGCAACGCCGGGGAGCCTGCGGCGAGCACCCCGGCCACGCGCCCCTCGACCCCGCTCTGACTTGGGCACGGTGGGTTCGCCTATAGGTGGGCTACCTCACCTAGGTACCCCGTCGAACCAATCCACCACGCCCCAATCGGGTGCGCTAGGCACGTTAAGTTTACTGTTTGGCCGTAAGGGCGGTTTATTGTAGTTTTCGCCGCAGGATTACTTATGTCTATCCCTAGTATATTTATATGTTTTTTTATGTTTTGACTTGTGTATTTTTGATTATCTTGTTGAGTCGCAGTTAGCTCAAGTGCATTTATTGAGCACATCCCGCTCTCTGAATTTGATTCCATGTTGGATTGTGTATTTTTGTTATATTGATTAGAATTGTTACTGCTATCCAGGAGCGGGGCTGGTCGGCTCGCATTTAAATTGAAGTGAACATTTTAATTAATTGATCTATTGAAATTAACGACTTAAAACACGAATTATCTAATTTTTAATAGATAATTTAAATATTTTATTAATTGATGCTATTAATTTTGTAGTGTTTTAGTAATATGTACCAAACAATCCTGAAACAGAAGTCTGTAGTATTAATAATTATGCAAGGGTTGTAATAATTAATTAGGATAGGTAAATAGTGAGACTTAACACTAGGTTTTGTAGGCGCTTTTTGAGTAATAATTTACATATTCCTAAATCTCATCTCATTGCGTAGTATTTTCATGCTTATGATGATTATTACTATTTTTTAGTTATAAGTATTTGTATGTGTATTGTAAATAATTGAATTTCCATTAATTAATTTAGGAGAGTACAAAGTATTTATGTTTATAAATCCCATTTAGTGTAATTAAATTCGTCATGGATAGTCGTTTCTTTTTTGAAAAACGAAAATATTTGAAATCGATACTAGTAGAGAATTCTGTATGAAAATCTTTTACATAATTGGATATATTTGCATCAGATTTGTTGAGATAGTCATTATTAACATAGGGTCTGAATATAATAATGGTGCATGCCATAGGGTAAGTAGTACTGAAGTGAGTTCTTCCTTGAATTTTTTTTTTTCAGAAAAACTTTGATTAGTATTTGGTAAATGTCTATCATTTATATGTGTACCTAATAGCAGTCAGTTACGTTTACTTGTTAATATTAGGTTACTAAGATTGGTGCTAGTTAAATAATTCAACCAGTGATTATGTTCATTGCTATTTCATACTGGCTGCCTACATAGGCTACACAATTGTAATATTCATATGTAATATTCATATCTTATATCAATGGTCAGTTATTGATTCAGAGATTCTTTTGTGGTCATTATCATTAAAAAATCAATATGGCAGCGTAAGCAAAGGCTGTGAGGTGATTGTATGTACGATGATTCTGTGTGTTGTCCATTAACTGAGATTACAATGACTACCGAAGTGAAGTAGGCACAAATTTTGTAGTCTTAAGAGAAATTTGTTGATATTTTGACGATTATGAAAAATGGTACTGTAAAGAGAATATAATTTATTGAATTAACAATTGTGTTTTATTTACAACTATATCAACACAGCTGCTTCCGTGTGATAACAGAGTAAGAACATAATTCACTAGCCTCCTTTCATGACCATGGGTGTTTTAAAAGACGATCAAGGGCATTACAATATGCAGATAACATTTATGCAACAGAAGGAAAACTGGAAATAAAACTATGCCAACCAGCTTGATCAGCGTGGTGAAATAGAACAATTGCCCTCTCTTATGGAGGAGGCTCGGGCCCAATAGTGGGACGTATATATGAGCCGTGAGGGACAAAATAGCTTATCATCCTAAAGTGAAGGTGAAGTGAAAAAGTGAAGGTTACTAGGAGTAGTTGAATACGGACGGCGCACAATGCACTTTGTGGCCTTTATGTGCGAGGTTAGCAGTGGACGGTCAAAGACTGAATGATATTAATACATATTTTATTATTGCAATAATTAATAGTAGATAAATTCTTAATATATATTTTAATTGTTTAAATCTATACCAATAAATAAAATTGGAGTGTCTGTTTGTAATGTCAAAATAATAGGCTTTTTTCATGCTCACACGGTTATTTGCACGACACCTATGCCTAAAATACAGATTAAAAATTTTTTGTCTGTTTGTACCGGGTAATCTTCAAAACGGCTGGACCGATTTCAAAAATTCTTTCACCAATGGAAAGCTATAATATCAGGGAGTAACCTAGGCTATTTTTTATCCTGGTCTTCCCAGGGGAACGGGAACTACGCGGGTAAAACGACTAAAACCGAAGCGAAGCGAGGGCGGGTTGCTAGTAAAATATGTATTACTAGCAGCACCCTGCGGTTTCACCCGCAGTTCCTCTTCCCGTGGGGATATAGGGATAAATTATAGCCTGTGTTATTCTGATATGTAAGCAATATTATTGTGAAGTTTCATCAAAATACATTCAGTAGTTTTTGCGTGAAAGAGCAACAAACATCATCACATCTTCACATACATACAAACTTACACGTTTATAATACTAGTAGGATAACCATATACATGCTACTTGCATGATGAGAAGCTACATAGTCATCTTGATGCAAACCATCTGAATCTTGGTGGTATTTATTCAATTGCCAGAAGAGCATAAGATTAAATTATATGGAAACATTTGGTCTGGATATTAATCAGACTACGAATTTACCTGTTTTACTTATAGAACAATGTAAGTGGCTGATCGTAGCAAATTCGTAGAAGAATGTAAATGTTAAAAATGCGTAATTACCAAAGTGACCAAAGTTTGGTATGCTAAAATGTATACTTAAGGTGTGGTTGTTTCTTTTATACATCATCATATCAGCCCATAGACGTTGCACTGTTGGGCCTGAGCCCACCTCCTTCACTAAGGAAGGGAAGTTGACCTATTATACCGCGCTACTCAAACGTTTTGACACAGGGCTTTATTCCGATTTTTCCTTCTCTTGCATAAATGTTATATACCTATTATATCTTTTAATCGTCTTTTACGGCAACCACGGGCAAGACAGTGGGTGGTGAATTGTATTCTTATTCTTTCACCATACGGGTCTTTTATACATATTATTGTCTCTATGCCAATACGTCTGACCAGCGTGGTATAGTAGATAAATTGCCCTCATATTGCGGAGGAGATTAGTCCAGAAGTGGGACTTATGCATATGAGCTGAGATGATTGATTGATGATAGTTTATGGATGGTATTTTTTTTGTTTATAAGATTTCGCTAATCATACTTGTTCAACATGAATATTAGATGAACAAATTACCACAAACGGGCGCGTTGTAATGGTTGTCTAAACTATATAAGTAAAAAATAATGCCAGTAAAAATAAAACGGCAACAGTACCTATTAATCGTTGCCGGGGCGTCGACCGGGGCTGATGCCCAAAGTTTAACGAGCGTATTTTTCGGAATAGGTAGCGGTGGTTGGCTCAATGGCGATGGTGAGGGAACACGAAGGGTTATGGGGCCGCACACCCCACAACCATCACACAGTCGACCAAAAAAATGAAGGATTTTCTAGTTTGCTCATATTTTATTTTGCTCTACTACACCGAAACCCGTAAGTACAACACTAGGCAGCAGTGACTTTAGGTTCAATAGTGCATTACGTTCTCGCTGTACTATAACTGAATGAACCAATAGCGTCGTGTACATTCTTGTAACTGGTACGTCCGATGGCTTGTCGTTTTGAGCGTCTACCCTATGAGCGACGTCCCAACGTCTTATTACTAAAAAATTCAAAAGGATTATAATGGCCATACTTTGCAGGCGTTTGGGATCCTCATGAATGAATAAACAAACAAACGGGGTAAGCTAAATAAAACCGTTTAAAAATACAAGAATGTCAACAATAATACAAATGGTGTGCCTTACACCGAATTACAGTAGGCTATTTGAAAAATAGTGAAAGAAATGGTATTGAATTGTGGTTACCCGTAGTGAAAAGGCACAAAGTGTTATAAATTACCTGTCAATCGTGGTCACAAAATTAAAATGAGATTCTAAGATGCTAATTTTTTATATCTATCTAATAAGGAACTACCTTTGTAGGTACATATATTAGTAATAAATTAGGTACTTTTGTTTGGTTTTTGGTTATGGTCGGCGTACCCCTCGCACCACTCCGTCCGGGGCGACAGAGGGGCGTAAGCACGCACACCCGTAACCCACCCGCGCGACACGTCGTCTTCGTCGTTGGGCCGACCACCGGAGCAGGGTGACTTGACGTGGTCGGTCCGACGGAATACTCCTTGAGGAGTATCCTCCCATCGACCGACGTCCCCCACTCGGGGAGGACGTCGGTCTTTCCTCACGCGGTCGGCCTCTCGGCGGGTGACGGACTAAATCCCGGTCCAGCGGCATCAGCTAGGGATAAATTAGATACTTATGTTTATAAACAGTAAAGAGGTAACGCAAATAAATCAATCGATAATGATAAAATTTATGAAATTACTTATTTATTATATAGAGTAAGCGTTAAAAATATCTTAAAACATTGCCCATAATAAAAATAATTAGGTACTGTCAAAGGAATTTCCCATTCCCATTCGGCAGTTACCATGACAACTTTTTTCTGTAAGTGGGGGGAACATTGGGATAAATCTAGCTCGGTTAAGGGAAAATATTATGCATCACTACAGAGTAATATTCCATACAAACCTTGGTTTTCCAAATTCAAAAATGTGAACAAAAAAGCCACATCTGTTATTTGCCGCCTCAGACTTGGTCATACTTGCTCTAATTTTCACTTATCCAAGCTTCGTATTAAGGACAGTTCACTCTGTGAGTGTGGTCTGGATGAAGACACGAATAATCACATTTTCTTTGAGTGCCCCAAAAGATCATACTTTCTATACGATATTCTTCCTGTTGACTCCATTCCTCGTCCTTCTAACTTTAATTGTCTTCTCACTTATGTTAATTCTTCATTTGTATACATTTTAGCAAATTACATTAACACAAATAACATTAAATTATAGTTAGATTAATTAGCATCACCACAGACTAAAGGATACTTAATTAACATCTTCTGTTTTTAAACCTTTTTTTTTTTTTTTTTTTTTTTTGCTTTATTTTTTATTTTTACTGTACATAGCTGCATTAGATTGTCATCCACGTGATTGTAGTCAAATGTTATAATTTTTTAAAAAATAATCCCTCTCATATATCAATTTTTTAGAATAATTCAACTAATCAACATATTGAAAATTCGAAAGCCAACAACTAAATTTATCTTGTAAATTTCTTAGACATCAGTGTCCTAATTCCTATAACTGTCAATCTAAATTGAGTAATTGGCGAAATTCTGTAAACGCCATAATATAAAAAAAAAAAAAAAAAAAAAAAACTTTTTGTGTCAACTTAAATTATCTTTTCTACGATTTCAAACTGTTCTGCCTATGATTACTGTGTATTAATTACTATTTAATTAAAAAGTACGAACGTTATATAAAATGACAGAGCAAATTAAATATATTGTGAAAGAAATAAATTCCACTCTTACGAGGAACTACGATCTCATAAAATTTGATGCTTTAAACGAGAAGCAACTTTTGCAGTTACTGGTGGATCTATTAGTGAATTTTAATGCTGGAGAGAAGGTAGGTACTTTGTTTAGGAGTGTAACTAAAATTATGTTAAACCTATATAAATACATTCCCAGCTTAAGTATATGAGTTTCATTATTGGACTCAAGTTTTCTTCTTTACAATGGATGGCAAATTCTACTCTTGTAATGCATTTATGTTATGCACTCTCGTGTATAAGAAATTTTCCATGACATACTTCGTCACCACACGGAAAATTCTTACTAGAATACAATTCACCACCCCCCTTCCTTGCCCGTGGGTGTTGTAGAAAACGTCTTATGCCCCGTCCACATGTTGGCCGAGCCTAGGCCAACGCGAGCGTCGGCAAATAGCTACAATGCAAGTGCTAGCGTCCACACGTTGGGCGAGTGTGTCGAACGCCAACGCGAGTGGCCAATGCAGACGGGTATTTGTAGAGCTGTCCACACGTTGGCCGCGGTCAGTGTTCAGTGTGCACTGAAACGCTAGGGACGTTGAAATAGACGACGCTACAGCTTCGGCTAATTAATTAATGAGCGTATATGACTATTATCTCAGTGTATACCGCAGTAAAGTGGGAAAAAACGAAGGTGGTTAATACTGAGTTACGCAAAATGTGGATTTTTTTCTTTAAAGTTAAACCGACTCTTTCACGGGGAGTGCTCCGAGGAACTGTTTGATTTGGTACCACTGTCACCATTCTACCAACGTACCACTCGACATCGTAGCAGGGTTCATCCATTTCACCTGGAAACGTTATGGTCTTCAACCGTACGTTTCCAGTGACCATTTCTCCCACGTACGTGCAAGCTCTTTGCTGTGTGGTAGTTGTGGTAGGCTTCGAATACTACCAACCCTTGCTTTGCTCGTGGGTGTCGTAAAAGACGACTAAGAGCCCTAGATTGACCCGGACCAACTCCATCTGGTACCATTTGGGTCAACGATTACATTCCCAAGGAGGGTTGACGTCAGGCAGGCGGCCGGTCATAAAAGTCATTGCCGAAACTTTTTGCAATAGGTCAAAACAGATGACATATTGCGTCGACCCCAAGTAATTGGGATAAGAGCAAGATGATGATGATGATGACGCTGTCTGATGCTGCTGTGTTTTCCGAGCGCTTTGACATGTCCTTCTTTAAACGAGGTTTAAGAAGAGTATTTTCTACACGGTAGGAAACGGCCTGGCGGTGCCCCTGATATTGCAAAGGTCCATGTGCGGCAGTATCACTTACCATCAGGTATGCTGCTTGCTCGTTTGCCACCGTCGGCAATAAAAAAAAAACCACTGGTTACACCAATATGGGCAAAGATCCTTGTGCGTCGTGAAAGAATCTCTTACTCAAAAATGACCTTCAGAAAAAGAAAAATATTAACTGCATGCATTATCTGTCCTCATTCCAAATTTCAAGAAGAACTTCTTAGTATTACAATATAATAACTATTGCACACCATAAGTACAGCAATAATACTCGTAATAGGAAACAATTGATGTTATATAGTACAATTAGGCGGTCTTATCGTATACTGTAAATTGCAACATTTACCCCTAAAATTGCAATATTTACTCCTAAAATTGCTCTCATTTTCCTGAAGCACTTAATTTAGCATTTGATTAATAATGAGAAGGTTTATATAACGGTAAATTACCTACTGTTAGTAAATTCGTACAAATGCGTGCACAAAACGCCGCACGTGTCAAAATGGCGAGTAACGAATCCATTGTCAGTCGCTTGTTATGCTAAATTTTGGGTGTTAATTAACCTTCCTTGGAACAACATTAGCATGGAATAGTATTCTCTTTAACAATATTTTGATTTCGTTTCACATTTGAAGGAAGATAATATGATGGCAGACTCTATTGGTATTATCTTTGGTTAGCCTTGGTTCTCAAAGGATATAGTTAGCCGTGTTACAAAATATTCTTTTTCGTAGAGATTTTAAGCATTTTCTCAGTAAATTCTCAATAGTAGGTTAGAACTTTGCGATTTTGTAACCGATTGCACAGATAGCGAATTGGTTATGATACAAGCTAACAATACAAGTGTCGTGGGTTCAATTTCCACGCATTCCAATACCTTTTGCGAGTCATGGCCGCGGTGCATGAATTTTTTCCTTAGTGAAGGGTGTTTTTAAATAAAAAATATCACCTTATTTAAGGAAATCGCCCATATTACGCAGGATTAAAAAAAATAACTAGTAAATGTGGGTATGTCCATCTATCTACCTTTGAGCATAAGCTTGAGAGACTATTAAAATGTCTTTTTTTCTGAAGTTAGCTATGATCAATCGGTGTCTTTTATAGTTGGATATAAATGAAGATGAGACTGAGACAGTGTCGTTGCGTTTGCTGGAGATGTTGGGTAGCGTCAAGTACCGTCCACCTGCGGGAGTTGAGCCTACACATTTCAGAGCACAGCTGCTAGCAGGAGATGCAAGAACAATTCACCATGTATTGAACTGGCTCTTAACTCATAAAGAACAAGTGAAGAACACTGCATATCTTGCCAAGTATGTATAACATACCTTATTATGTATCTGCAGTTCGACTGACGATCATTATATGCGTTTTAGCCACAGAAAAATTAATACGATAGAACGGTCTGGCAGGCGAGCCTCAATAGTGAGCTCATAGGGTTACCGGAATTCGTTTTACTGGCTAATAGACGCGCTTATATAATACCGAGGCTCTGACAAAAAAGAGAAATATATCGTCGTGTTCTATTAGAACGTATCGAAAAAGAAGTCAGTTATGTAGTGTAATTCAAGAAGGAATTGGTTTCCATCAGAAAGTCTAGAAACTTATCAATTAGGTGATATTTGTTTTCAAAATTTCACTTTTTCATAAAAAAAATTTCGTTAATTTCATAAAAAATTCTGTGTAGTATGTAGTGTGTTGTCTGCAGAAGTTAGTGCTACTTTATGTACGAATTGCAGCTTCGGGGGGTGTGTGTGTGTGTGTTATGTTAGTGTGCGAAATTGTTGTAAGCATAGAGGGACAACAGAGGGAGAAATGTGGCGACACTGGTTTTAGTACAAAATAATACCGAGAACCCTTCTAAAGTATTAATATTTCTGTGGTTTTAGCTGTAGGCATAAATGGTAAAATCATCATTCACATCATTACTCAGCTCATGTATGTCTCACTGTCGGGCTGGAGCCTCCTCCGTAATAGGAGGGATATTGACCGTAAACCATTTTGCTCAGATGAGTTAGTATAGGATTTTATTTGAGGATTTATTTTATTTTAATTTGTGTCGATATTACACAAGTTTTGCAATAGTTTTAAAACCGGCTGATTGACTGACGTCAAGTATATGTAAAGCTCTTACGATGGAAAGTTCTTAGTCGTCCTGTACGACACGTACGAGCAATGTAAGGGTAGGTAGTACTTTTACCTGCCACTACATAGCATCCGTTGTTAGTTTCTAAAATTAATTCTGAGTGGCATTATTGATTAGTTTCCTATGTCCAATAGAGGACTTCGATAAGCCGATGGATGGGTATGAATTACTAAGATTATTTAAATTTATAAAATATTGTCTACGTGTGCCATTCGTTTTTTACTCGTTTTTAACAA
Source organism: Lymantria dispar (assembly GCA_032191425.1). Classification (NCBI taxonomy): domain Eukaryota; kingdom Metazoa; phylum Arthropoda; class Insecta; order Lepidoptera; family Erebidae; genus Lymantria; species Lymantria dispar. The sequence continues at coordinate 23,221,728 of CM063444.1, read as the reverse complement.
ATATAATTTTTATGTGCTCGATGCTCACCCTCTTTGGGTGCAGACATCGCACACACGGCATGGCCGCATTGTAGATTAGCGTTGGTGCTAGTGTTGCCCAAAAAAGTCTTGGTCTTGCGGTCTTGGTCTTGGTCTTGCGAGAAATGCGAGACCGAGACCAAGACCAAGACCGCTTAATTTTTGCAAGACCAAGACCAAGACTGGCCCTGCAAGACTTGAGCAAGACCAAGACTGGGCCTGCAAGAGTCTCGCGGTCTTGCATTTAATTCAAATCACCATTTCAGCTTATATACGGTTGAGCTCGTGTCTTCTACATAACAGGAGGAGAATCGGCCGTGGCCGGAGGGGAATCGCCACGGTGATCGGCCGTGTTGTTACAGGTCATACATGTCAAGTTTTCCTTCTCTTGCACCGATGTTATATATTATAGCCCTTAGTCGTGGGTTCGCAGTCACGGGTAAAATAGGGGGTGATGAATTATATTCTTACTCCGTCACTACACGGCAAGTCAAATCAGTCTTGAGATATCCATCTATTGGCCAATCGATTCCCAATGTTGGTGTTGGCTTTTCAGAATTACTCTTCGGAAAGGCTTAAGGACAAAAATACCGTAATCACGAGAGTGCTCTTGCCCATTATACATATTTATATATCCGTTTATTCATTAGCCCAACGACGTTCACTGTTGGACATAGAAATATGCCTACAATTAATCTATATAAATGTCCATGTAGGGACAGAGTACGATCACCATCAGACAGTACATGAAGCGTTGCTCCCAGCGCTATTTTGCCTCTGCCACGACTCACCCCAATCCACTAGTGGTTGGGGTGGTAAACTACGTCCCCTCAAAAATATCCGCGGTCCGACGTCCTCGTCATCTTCTTGAAGAAGAAGATGACGCTATTATGATCGCCCAAGAAAGGACCTACACAGCTCGCGCAGCGATAACAGATAAAACTCCGCGGTATCGGCCTCGCCGTCGAGGTCGAAAACCGCGCCGCGTAAAAGTCATTAACCTAAACTTGGCCACGCCCACTTTGCTCTCAGCGACACCCCGAGCCGAGGTCCGTTCCCCACAGGGGGGAGCCCTCGGGCGATGTTCGCTTAACTTACTTACCGGGTTGAGAGCCATCAGCGCTCACTCATTGACCGCGTTAAGCTGTCATCTGCGACCAACAGCTACACACACACACAAAAAAAAAAGACAGAGTACGAATATAATTCACCACTATCTTACCCGTGGATGTCGTATCAAATCGGATCGGGCAATGGTGTTAGGAACCCATGAAAAAAAATTGAAATAAAATTATCGATTCGTTAATGAATTGAGAGACATGTAAGTTCTCAATTTTGTCATCGTTTTTTCGTGTAAATTGATTAAAATGTATAAAGGAATGATACTTAATCTACAACATATTCGTATTTTGTTAAATGTTCATTTGAATTTGAATAAATCAATGATTACGTTTGCATAAGCAAGACAAACTTCGCTTTAACATAAATCAGCTGATCGGCCGATGACCGTTGATGAGTCGCCTTTGTACCTACGTAACCATTGAAAGGTTCGCGCAAATCTAATACCTATTTATACTGTCGAAATTTTACATGCTTACATATATCCTGTCTGTACATACCTACACAATGCATAAAATTTAAGGCATAAACTCTTAGACACACATTTTTGTAATCACTATAACTTTTACGTTATATTGTTTTTGTGTAATATACATTCTAATTATGATCTATGACTGTTGAACTACAACATACATGAACAGTTGTCCTATAACCTGATACACCCTGTGTATATAACATATGTGCAAGAGAAGTGAAACTAGAAAGAAAACCCTGTACCAACATGTCTGACCAGCGTGGTATAGTAGATCAATTTTCCTCTTACTGGAAGGAAGCTTAAGCCCAGCAGTGGCACTTTTATGAGCTGTGACGATGACGACGAATATCATACATTTTACAAGTATTAAAACCATAAAATTTTAAATCAGTTTTATATGTTCTTGAATAAATAGTATATTAAGAGCTACATGGATCCAGCGGCCAAAGTATTTATATAGGCAATAGAGCAACAGGTTTTTTCAAGTATCCAGAGTATCAGTAACTAAACTGGAAATACAATAGATACATACCACTTAACTTGAAGGGGAATATAAACAATCGCATTAATTGTAAAATATCGCATTGATTATAAAATGACATGAAATTTATTGTATCAACTGCCTCGTGTGGTGACGTCTTAAGAAAATAGGGTCGAAAGTCCTGTCATAAGAGTAGTAACGCTGTCTAATGGAACACCAGGGGAATAGAAGAGTAATTTTCTCCAGTGGTAAGTATTGTATTCAATAGTGAACTATAGGCTAACAGATGGATAGATAGGATAGGATATTTGATTAATTTAGTTGGATTTTTCATTGCCATGATAAATTACTGTTACGTTATTCTAACTGCAAAACTTTGCGAGACTCTTGCTGCAATACCAAGACTCGGGTGCGCAAGACCAAGACCAAGACCAGGACCCGGGTGCGCAAGACCAAGACCAAGACGAGACCAGGTGTGATGTTGCAAGACCAAGACCAAGACCGGTCCAAGTCTCGTCTTGGTCTTGCATTTGGGCAACACTAGTTGGTGCGCAGCGAATGCGGTCAGTCTCGGCGTTAACCGCGTCTGTCTGGGGCGGTGAGGACGAATGAAAGAATGCTACTAATGAAGGATGGTGATCTCCGATAATATGTCTCGATCAAATCGACCCGCAGTTTTCCGCGGAAACGCTGAAGCTCCGTCTACCATGTGACCGCTGCTGGGCTGCCGGAGGGTCTAGGAGACTTCCTATCCTGTGGTTGGATAGAGTCTCGACCTTCTGGACGTACCTTCTCCCACGATCGTCCGTCTTAGGGGACCTTATAGACTGAGCCTTGAAGACCCCCAGTCGAAGTCGATGGTATGGGTTATTCCGGAGTTGTGGTAGAGCTCGCTTCAAATTCTCATTTCTTTGCCTCCAAACGCAGCTGGCCCCTCTTCTTCAGTCTCATTGTTATGAAAATTGTGAACTCGACTTGCATTACGTGTACCTACGCTTCATATGTGGCATTTCCTTATAAATCAATAACAATATATAACACTACGATAAACCTTCAAATACTTCGTGTATTTCACCGATATTACAGTTGCAAAAGAAGCGATAATTCTAGTTGGTTGAAGTTATAATATAATTGTCTGTTTGAAGTTATCAACTGCTGGCTGAACAACATAATTTTCGTATGTATAAGATTTTAAAATACAGATTTTAATAAAAAAGATTTTTCTTTTAATATTTTTCTATACAAACCTTGTCATGACAGTAACATACATGATAAAATATGAATTATCCAATTTAGTGCAGTTGATCTGAAATTGTGCGCGTACATACATTTCGGTCATTAATTTTTATTTATATAGATGTACGAGTATACTGACATAGAGTTAAAGTAATTAGCCGCCAAAGCATGTGCCTACGTGATTAGAACGCCAAATTTTACTCAGGAGGGCTATTATTGAGAGCTATCACGTTTCTTGTTTTTCGGAGGCTTTAATACCGACCTTCACTCGTTCCTATTACAGACCCGGTTATTTTCAGCTGACTGCATTAAGTACTGTTCCTTCGTAATAAGTATTAGGGACCTTCTACACTTAATGTTGTGTTATATGTTTAATTTATAAGCTTTTTAATTAACAACGAGATGCATGTGATTCCAGTTTGTGATATCGTATTAAAATTTTACTTTCTATGATTATCTTAGCACTGGCAGGCTGTTGTTAGTACCTAGAACTTACCTAGTTAATACCGTCGCAATGTATTTTGTACTTCTTTCATTTGTCCTTACAGAGAAGACAGACATAAATAGATTATATTAGCACAATAACAGGAGGTCACCATTATTGGAAAAAAAGTTGTTTTTATATTATTATTTTTATATATAGCACCAGATTTATTCATTTTTAGGTATTTAAAACTGCCTGATATTCCTCCAGAAGTAGCTCGTAATAATACTATTCAAGATTTGTTGGATCTCTATCAAAATTTGATTGATGAATTTAAAGAAGTGCACAAACGCACTAGACTGTTGGAAAAAGAGAACGCTTCTGAAATAATAAACGATATAAAGGAGATGGCGGTTGAGAGAGACATAGGTAAATATGCAAATACAATTATTATTCCATCAGGCGATAGTCATTTCACAAGATATATTGCTTACCAAAACAAAAATTCACAACTTCAGTAATTAGGTATGCTTAAGTTTTGACATTCGAATTAATTTAACGTTCACGGGTGTGGTGTGACTTATGATAATGACCTTAAAACTTGTCTTTTACTGGTGACATTTCAGTAATTAAAAGATTAGAAAACGTCCAAGTTAATTTAGTGGATGTGAATGAGAAAGAAGAGCTCTTAAATACTAGTAGAGCTTTGAGAGTGCAGCAAGAAAAGGCAAAAGAATTGGAAAGTCAAGTAAGATTTAAATTAGATGAAATAAGTGTTAATATTTAGAAAATGATTTTAATTAATGATGTATACTTTTTTTTTAGTATGATGCGCAACAGTCGCAATTAAAAATGGCGTCTGATCAATTAAAACGATATTTGAATGTCATTCACGGCCAAAGTGCCACTCCAAAAACAGTTGTTGACGTCATGAAACGATTGCAAGACGAAGTACAGGTAAACTAAGAAATTACAAAAAAATACTAATACATTAAGCATATATTTATTTATGAAGTGATACATCTCGAACTTAATCTTTGTTTTTCGTAGTTGAATAGTTATCTTGTAAAAGAGAAATTACCACAAGAGAGCGCTCGCCTTCAAAGAGATTTAAACATCATGCAAGCAATCGCTGCTGAACAACACCCAACCCGTTCAGATTTAGTAACCATACAAGATAAGGTAGATAAACAATTAACATTTAAAAATTATCGAATCATTTCATCATTATCATCATTCAGCCTATCGCCGTCAACTGCTGGAAGTAGGCCTGCCTCACGTTTCGCCACAAAGTGCGGTCCCGTGTCGTTCGTATCCAACGACACCCAGCAACTATCACCAGGTCGTCGGTCCATTAGTTGGAGGCGCCCTACACTGCCGATACGTGGTCGCCAATCAAGAATCTTTCTTCTCCGGCCATTATTGGTTCGTCAGGCAATGTGGATCTGTCCATTGCCACTTAAACGTGCTAATTCTTCGTGCACATTTCTTACTTTATCTCGCAGAGAAATCCCGCCCGCTCCATAGCATGCTGAGTGGACTTTATGAGGCCTACATTTAGGGACCACGTTTGCATGCTGTAAGTCATCACTGGTAATACACACTGGTCGTAGACCTTTGTTTTGATATTATGGATAAAAGATCGAATCATTTACCTAGACTTTACTAGTAAGCGGTGCTGTGTGATGGCGGCTACGAATATTACCAGCCCTTACATTGCTCGAGGGAGTTGTAAAAGACGACTAAGAATTTCTTGTTGACCTTGGCCGATTCCATCTAATGCCGTCAGATCAAAAATTATATTCCTGGTCATAAAATTTGTCAAAATTTTACTATGTACTATGAAAGAAGAGTACATATTGATCGAACCCGTAATTATGATAAGAGCTGGGTGATGATGATGACGTTATTACTAGTATAGTGATAAATATTTTACCGTTCTTTCCTTGCCAACGAGTTTTGTAAGAGTGGATTAAAGAATGTAACCAGATAACATCATTATGAGAGAAGGAAGGAAGGAAATTTCGACACAAAGCCCCATGCAACACTCATCTGGTCAGCATATTACGTTAAGCCATTAATTTACCTGCCCATACTCGAGTAGGTATTTGTCTAATAATGGCCCGACTAATGTGTATGTAATATTTGAAAAAAAAAAAACTTACAATATTATTTTGATTTGTCTTAATTAAGTTTCAAATTTTTGCGATTTTTGTATTAATTAAAGATTTTTTTTCAATTTAAGATTGCAATAGTGAACAGTGAGATGGAACAATTGGTCCAACGTAAGTTAGCTACTACAGGGCCACAAGAGGACAAGCTTGCGCCCTTTCGGCAGCAAGCTACGGTGATTCGAAGGAACAAGGAAGCTAGTGCTACTCGTGTACACGAATTAGCTGCTACACTGAAAGATCACGAGGCTACTTTAGCAGATCTACAGTCTCAGGTTAGAAAAACAGTAGAATATCATATTCAAATAAGCATTTAAATTTCATACACAAATTTTTTACATATATGTATATGTTCCGAAGTAGTCTACGTGTTGAGGCGTGCTATTGAGCTTGCCAATCTAGAAAGATCAAGACATACTAACTTGTCAATTAAATGGGAAATTCTATATTTATTATAAGGTGTCGGTATCGTCATGGTCTTCTCTACTATTGAATCATACCATACTCCTGCAATCACCCTCTTCCATAACTATTTATTTAATATTTTTTCTAAATATTGTGAAAATAATAAATTTATAGCTATGGCCACCTAGTACTAGTATTAAAAAGTTAGAGAAGTAGTATTAGTATTAAAAAGTATTAATTTAAAAAAATAATATTATTAAATTTTTATATTAGGTATTATTTTATTCTAGTATTAGTACTAAAAAGTTAGAATTTATTCGTTTGCACATACACCACCAGTCAGTTTTTAAAATATCATTTGCCATTTTAACTTGTCTTTCGAAAAGGAATATGAGATATAAAATTAGAGACCCTTGTATAGTATTTCGTCAATGGTAAGTGACAATGGCATCCCAGATCTTATGTCCTAGTGCTAGTTATATTTATGACATTTACGGGATAGTAAAAGGGGTATTATTAATTCATAGAAAAACGTCAAACGATTAAAGATTCTTTACGATTTTAATGTTGGATCTAATGTTCAGAAAGTGACGTTTTGAAAGCTTTTATTAAAATCTTTTCAAGTTCTATAGAAAAATCAGATAAAATATTTTGTTGACTTTATACCATCCGTTATTATATTGAGAAGCGAAAGTTACAATAAAGACATTCTTTGAGATAGATATTGACAGAAATACTTTTTTCTCAGTGAAAAGTGTTTTGTCCCAAATATTTCATCAAATCTTGAAAATTCTTATAAATAATTCAGGTCAAACAACTCTTGGGTGACACCGTCCTTAGAGGAGAGGAACTAAAGAAATATGTAAATTCATTGCGCATAAAAAGTACTGTGTACAAACGGCAGAGAGCCAATCTCACAACATTTAAGGTAAGTTTTTGAAATGCTATTTGTACAGAACATTTAAAATTTCTGAGAGATTACGTGATCAAAATTGAGACCTGTTGATTCCTAATTACATAAGAGTACCCGTGAGTGAAGAGTATGTATAACACTGTGATGAAGTGAACACTGTAATTAGTGTGGCTGAAGTGAGTCAAATATGGTAAAGTCATTCAAAGGTGATAAGTGGAAATTCTGAAGTATGTGGGCATTACTTTATTTTGTATGTTACCTCATAGTGATATATTTTATATTCATATAATTTTTAAGTGTGGTGAAGGGGTCAGAATGGAATTCACCTACCCCCTTTCTTACTCGTGAACGTTGCAAAAGACGACTAAGGGTATGATATCTAGGTAAATAAAATCCTATGCCAACGCGTCTGACCAGAGTGGTAGTAGACCAATTTACTTCTCACCGAGATCCAAGCGAAGCAGCAGATGTGTTTGGGCTGAGAAGAAGAAATATATTTCTACTCATTTAATCGTATCTTCCTTACGGCGATTACTTACCAGGATACTCCCTCCTTTGTTTTTTCGGTAAGCTATGGTCTCGGCGCAACCCACCCCTTGTGTCCGGGGTGACGGATGAGCGGCGTTTGACACCATAACCTACCGCATTACCTCCCTATCGCCATTGGACCAACCATTGATATTGATACCTGGATATCCGTGGCTGGTCTGGCGAGTAACCCTTTCGGGTACCGTCCCCTTTGATGCCCAGCAACATTGCAGTTGGCTGATTAGGGCGTCACCCTTACGCGGTCGGTCTCTCTCCGGATGGCGGACTAGAACCCGGTCTCTCTGAATCAAGCGTAAATATTTATTTATATATAGCGTATATCTTTGTATTCCATATATCTTCCATATACCTAGTGGTAAGATTGTAGCGTTTATATTTAATCTTGCATATGTATTGACTATATATTTTGTCTGCGGTAAAGGTCGAGGCCGGTATACTGACAAGAACCATACATATTATTAGTGCAGCCGACCCAACTGTTGAGATGGCATTAGTAAATCATAAAAAACTGAAGATTGAAGAAGAGGAAAATATGGAACAGGATAAGATACCAGATCTGACTAAAAAGTCTTTGCATGATTTATCACAGGTGAATTTAATAATGGGGTTATAAACGCATTGTTTTGTTCACTAAGTTTATTATGATGCAGTTTAGTACCTACCTACGTATCGTTTCTGTTATATATTATGTGTTATAATTTACGAGAAAAGCTTTCTTTCGACCATCGCTAACACTAGAGTCATATGGGGTAATCGTACGCGGTGGGTAAGCGTACGCAGTGAATATTGTGCATATGACATGGCTCAGAACTAGAAGAAACCTCTCGTGTTTAGTTCGCATTTGACGTCCATTGACCAAGCAAAAGACCACTGCGTTCCTGAATTATCGCTCAAACCAACAGACGCTTAAAAATAAAATTTTGTTTTTGAACGCTTTTCTTATTTTCAAAAAATTCATTGGTTGTTTATCATAAGTTCTAGTTGATGAATAAGTGAAATAAGTCAAAGGTTTATTATATTAGAATAAACCTTACTTTTTTTACAATAAGCTGTACCTTTTATTCTAGAAGCAAATTGTCAAAATTTGCGTTCAGTTACCCCACATTACTCTATCAGTCTAGTTAGTTTGATGAGGTTGATGGGAAATCGTATTGATTTTATTTAATATCATGTAAAAATGGGTTATGATGTGTTGTTTCTTCGGAGTGAAAATTAGGCGCGTTGGGCATTTTTGAGTTGGGAAAAAGCAATTGAATTCGCGGACCTGTTACCATTATCGTTAGTGACACCTTTGTACATAAGTGTCTAAATTAGCCCCGTTTACATGAGAGTTGAGTTTCAGTTCAAATGCATTGATAATATATGTAATAACGTAACAATATAACGTAACTATATGTAATATAATATTATTTGTGTATATGTTACGGTAAGTGTGATTAATTGAACATTATTAATAATTATATATAATTATTAATAATTACCAAAATTAGAGGTAAGAAATTAATCACATTTATTGGTGATTATTAATAATGTAAACTTAGTACCGATTAAAAAACTTAAAACTGATATACGTGCAACATATATGCTAGCTGACCCAACAGACTTTGTTCTGTTCAAATAAAGCGCCATCTACCGGGTAGAATTGTGAATCTAAACCATTCTCGAATCTCCTTGAACACACGTCAAAAAATTTCTTCCAGTCGTTTAGGAGGAGTTCAGTAACATACATACACACGTGCACAAGAAATTTATATATAAAGATATATATATGTCGAAAGTTTTCGAACCGAAAAAAATGCCTACACACAGACATACTATCTTTGTATCATGGAGATCTTAAAATGTATTATTTCTAGATGCAAGGTTTATATCTAGCCGTGGAACAAGCATTTCCTTTTTTTTTATATATTTATTATTGAAAAGAGGTTTAGTCACTCAGTGACTATGTGATCCCCCTATAGAACAAGCATTTGTAGTAGATAGTTTTTTTTTGCGTGGAGCTCAAACCCACTATCCCAATCAAGGAATATTACTTAAAACCATTACGATCCTTTTTGTAGTTAAAAACAGGTATTTATTATGGGCAATGTTGAAGTGACCACTATTAAGCTGAAAGTAACTCATTAAATTCTTGCCCAAAATATCTTTTACTTTCTTATGTCTAACCATACAAGGCTTGCACATTTAACTATTTAACCATTTAAAATAAATTAGTGTGACAACTAAAATATCAATTTCTATTGAAATCCAACTCGGCTGGGCAGCGTTCGGGCAATTTATAACGATCTTTTCTTCCAAAATGCCGTAGTCTCTGAAAAAAAAAAGATTTATAACCAGTATGTTACCAACGATGACATATGGCACTGAAACGTGGTCTCTAAATATCGATCTCATAAGAAATCTTAAAGTCGCTCAACGTGCTATGGAGAGGGCTATGCTCGGTATTTCTCTACGTGATAAAATCCGGAATACGGTAATCCGTAGAAGAATGGGTCTAACCAACAAAGCTCACAAAATTAGCACGTTGAAGTGGCAATGGGCAGGGCAGGCCACATCGCTCGTCGAACCGACAACCATTGGGGAAGAAAGGCTCTCGAGTAGCGACCACGAATCGAACGACGCAGCGTAGGACGACTCCCTACTAGGTTGACTGACGACATCTTAAAAGTCATAGGGAACCGTTGAGTGCAAGTGGCGCTGTCTGCATCAACTGTTTATTTCTGTAGTGATATGGTATAGGCTGATGATTCTGCCAAAGCCTACAATAAATTAAAATAAAAATTGCAATTAAAACGTTATATGTCGTTGTATTACCAAATAAAATACTTTTAATTTATAAATTGATAATAAGAGAATTCACTAAATGTTTAACAAAGTTCATTATATCAAAAAAGTACGCAAAAACAAAACGTGCGAAGGCTAATATGATTAACCTGCTTGTATATTATATCGGTGAAAAATGCCAATACCAAATGGTCCGCCCCGCCGCCATTTTGTAACATTAAAAAACAGTCCTCTCGTGCGCAAAGACTACATTATTCAGTGTTTCTCGTTGCTTTTTTTTGTGATCAAGATTTTGTTTATTGAAACACGCTGATAGCATGATTTGTTTAAGGAAGGCCGAACTGCTTGGTCAAAAATTTTAAAATAGTTGTTTTCAATATTGACTGCATAGATGGGTGGTTAAGATATCGGTCTACAGTGCTAAGTGTCAGGGGTACGATTTCCATGTGGGAAAATATTTTGTGGGATTAATTAATTGTTGTTCTGAGTCAGGGAGTTATTCGTGATTGTAGAATGTATGGTTGTAAAGTCCTACGTAGTATAAAGAGCTTTTCCTTAGTGCAGGTGTTGTCTTTTAAAAAGATAGTTCATTATCACCATTATCATTTAGCCTATCGTCATCTACTGCTGGACGTAGGTCTCTTTCATGTTTCGCCACAAAGTGCGGTCTTATGCCGCAAACATCACAGCACTTCGATATAACGATGGTCGATTTGCCACTGCTGAAGGGAGTGCAGCGTCGCTCAAGTTTCGACTGAATCAAAAGCTTTTTCATAGTCCACGAACTCTATACACAGAGACCGATAGTACTCCTCGGGCTTCTGGATAATCTGTCGAAAAATGTGGTCTATGGTGCTGTAGCCTTTTAGGAAGTCGGCTTGTTCGGGTGCCTGGAAATCGAGTTTTCGCGTGAGGTAACCCTCGAAATGAACTTGTAGATATGGCTCAAGAGTCAGGTGGGTCTGTAGTGTTTTAGAAGAGTTTTGTCGCCCTTATTGAAGAACAGCACCACCGCACTCCTGATCTTAGACTCCGGAACGTCGCCTCCGAGAACAACGGAATTAAATAGCTCCTGAAAGGCTTTCACGGTCGGCTTTTCGCCTGTCTTTAGGAGTTCTTCTGTAATTCTGTCATCTTCTGGCACCTTACCATTTCTTAGCTGTATTCTTATCCCAAAATATAAAAAAAAATAATTAAAAGCAGATAAAAGTTCTTTTAGTTTTAATAAGGATTATCTTTTTAAGGGAAGCGAAAATATAGATAACTGTGATAATGTCGTTTTCATTGATGAGAGATGCCTAAACGCAATCACACACTTTATCGTTCTTGAACAGATCATACACAAGTGGCGACATCGAAAGCTCTAATGGGTAAAGAAGATCGATTGATAATAGGATCTGCTGGTTCAGCAAAATATGGAAATTACGATTAGAAGCCAGACTAAAAAAACATTGAAACTTATGTTACTTTCTTTTCTTGGATCGGTTGAAAAAATAAATAATAGTATTATATAATACCAATCACTAGTCATGAACTGTCAGACGTCGGCAATGCATTTTCTCAGCGGCCAGAATGAAAACTTTGAAATTTAAGAAATACATGATAACACCCGTAAATATTTTTAACCGCCGACGGAAAAAGAGGGGTGTTATAAGTTTGACGTCGATATCTGTGTGTGTGTGTGTGTGTGTGTGTGTGTGTGCGTGCGTGCGTGCGTGGGTGCGTGCGTGCGTCTGTGGCATCGTAGCTCTCAAACGGATGAACGGATTTCAATGCGGTTTCTTTTATTTGAAAGCCAGTTTCCTGGCGGTGGTTCTTAGCCAATTCATGTTTGGATAAAATCGGTCCAGCAGTGTAAGAGTATCATCAGTATTTGCCCAAGTGATGTAAAGGCATATGATTACATTTTTATATGCTTAATGAATGTCAGTATACTTAATCGTTGAATGACAATTAACAACTTCGACCTGCTGCTGCAACGACAATAGTCCTCAGAGACCCAACCCTTCGAAAAATCTCAGCAGACGTATCGTATTTTTGGGTTCAATAGATAAGTTTCAATGAGTAGATACCTTGCAGGTTATGATCTTGCAATACGGTCACGTTGATCTGGTACTACAACCTCGATGGTCTCCAGAGAACCCAACTCCTCGAAAACTTGCAGCTGGCATATCGTGTTCGGGTTTAATATATTAGTTTTAATAAGTAATATCTTGCAGGTTATAAGTTTAACGTCGATGTCTTTCTGTGTGTGTGTGTATGTGTCTTCATATGTGGCATCGTAGCTCTTAAATGGATGGACCGATTTTGATGTGGTTTTTCTTTTGAAAGCTAGTTACCTTGCAGTAGTTTTTTACTATGTTTAATATCGGTCCAGCAGTGTAAGAGTATCAGCTCTTTTTCAAAGTGATGTAATAGCATTTGATTATTCGATTAGATGCTTCACGCGTGTCAGTACAGTCGTTAAATGACAATCTATACCAATAAATAAAATTGGAGTGTCTGTTTGTAATGTCAAAATCATAGGCTTTTTTCATGCTTACACGGTTATTTGCACGACACCTATGCCTAAAATAGCAATTAAAAAATTGTTGTGTCTGTCTGTCTGTTTGTTCCGGGTAATCTTCAAAACGGCTGGACCGATTTCAAAAATTCTTTCACCAATGGAAAGCTATAATATCAGGGCGTAAACTAGGCTATATTTTATCCCGGTATTCCCACGGGAACGGGAACTACGCGGGTAAAACGACTATAATCTATAACCGAAGCGAAACGAGGGCGGGTTGCTAGTTAATTAATAATTCTTGTCGAAGAGAATTTAATAGTTTTTTTTTTGTATTATTTTTGTTTGTGTCGGGGGTAATTCAAAATTTTCAATTTTACCTATTATTACTTCATAGATGAAAAAAAAGACATTAAATAAAATATAACCTTTATTATTTTAGTGTACTAGAATTATCGAATGAACTTATGCGATGATATAAAAGTTCCATATTATATGACAACCTTCTCACAATAGCGCCTTGCTGAAAATTTATTATATAGCTATTCTGAATTTGCACATAAAAAGGAAACGGTTTATTAATGTGTATTATTTTGGTCCACATTCCAATATTTATGTCGAATTTTTTATTAGGGACTTGGTGATATTTATCACAGCTGAAATTGAGCAGTTACGGTAAGAAAATTGATGTGACTCCACAATATTACTAACAATAACTGTAAGTGCATAAAATAGATTATAGTTGCAATAAGTCCAATAATGAGCTTTATTAGTACTGGTAGCTTACTACTGGTTTAGTTTACTTGCTGTAATGTATTTGTGCTATTAATGTAATCATTGAATTTGAAGGACAAATTTTCTGGATTCTATCAACAATGGATCAATTTAACTTTATTTTTTGTAATGAATTGCTAAAATAAAAACAGAGAGAGATCTGTATTGTTTATTTGGGACATATGTGGTGCTTATCTTTATATACATATATATTTCTTGTGTACGTATGTATGTCACTGAACTCCTCCTAAACGGTTGAACCGATGTTGATGAATTCTTTTGTGTGTTCAAGGGGATTCGAGAATGGTTTAGATTCACAATTGGACTCGGTAGGTGCTGTCGATTTCAACGAGAATTCCTTTTTATTTGAACAGAACAACGTATGTTCGGTCATCTAGTTATATATAAATACTATTTACAGTTAGTTGCTCAGACAGCTCAAAAGCTATCACAAGTCCGTCAAGAAATTCAACCACTCGCTGACAGCATAAAACCTGTAAAGGAGGAATTTCAGGCTATTCAACAACAATACGAACAGAAAAAAAGGATTTATGAGGCAACATCTATCAACATAACATCGCAAATGGAGCCCCTCAAAAATAAAGTAAAGGAGTTGACCGACCTGTTGAATAGTAAGGAAGACGAATGGAAAAATTTGCGACAGAAAATCATAAAGGCTGAGAGCTTGCAAGAAGTTGTGATGTTTGAAATGAAAAATTCAATGCAGTCGCCGAGAAAACCGTCCAAAATGGAGGCCTTGAAACAAAAAGTTTTTGAGATGGAACAAATTGTAAAGCATCTAGAAGAGGTACGTATGCTTTCTTTTTTATTAAAAATTATTAATTTTCAAACTAGTATTTATAAGTCCATAAAATATAGGATGATCTCTGTGACAGTTGTACCTAGTGCTGTCACGCTTATGATAAAGTCCTTAGTTTTTTATCGATAAAGCTCTTCATTTTTATAATTGTGATTTTCTATTATAATTAAAATACAATCAATGAAAATCTTTTTAAATTAATTTCAAACAAAAACTGTTTTTTGATTGTTTTAATTATTCAAAAGGAGTACAATCAAGGTCTAGGTCACTATTATCGTCATCACTGGAGCGTTCCTGCTAGAACATTTACCATTTTTTGCCAAAATAGATCAATCGATCAATTACGACTGTTTTATGAATAAATATGTCTAGTTCATTGACAATAATGCATACATAATATTATCATTTACTCTGAAACGAAAAGTAGTTTTTTAATGCTTAATTAAGTCAATTTATGTATTTTATAATGTAACTGTCTGTTTTAATTGTAAAAAATATGTTGAAAGTTTTATATAGGTACTGTATTGGGGTTATTTCTTTTATGAATAATTTAATAAACATCGGTTATCGATTTACGTATATCGACTGTCCCATCTCTTTTTTATTTTCAGTCCATTATGACCTTGTACGGGCGTCAGCGTCATTTATGTATAATATGTTTACTAGATATTTCAGTACTTACGAGGTACATTTTAAGCATGAATAATATTTTTATATTTATAATATATTGCAATTCAGTTGCAATAAAACTGGCACGAAAACAATGAAAATATATTTGATACAAAATGAAATTGTAAACATGACGCTTGTTCAAACTTACTTCGTAGGTTTCGTTGACATCTGTCACAGAGATCAAGCTATATTTTATGGACTATGGTGAGTACAGTTTAGGATCACTGTGATCCTTCATTTGACAAACATTTTGGAGGGCAGTGTCGTTCTATCGATTTCGTAGGATCATAGAGTAATACTACAGACTCATTATAGTCTGAACTTTTTGAAAAATAATAACTTGGATCTCGATAAAATACCAACCAAAATGAGATGATTCTATATGATCCACAAATTCATGAACAACAAAAATATATATATTTTTTTAAAATAATTCAGTATGTTGCAACAACCTGTTTAATCATGCATTATCATATAATAGATATGCCGATGGTAGAAATGTGGACGTAAATATAAAAGAAATAATAATAGCAGGCATATTGGATTACAGGCGGCGCCAGATTAGACAGGGGCTGGATTATCGAGGGTCCATTGTATTAATTTTATCATTAGAGAAACGTGTTAAAACTAAATTTATATAAAGGTTAGATAAAGATCTAATTTGCAAAGTTATATACATATTTAAAAACATTACAAAATATCTTATATGTTGTTTCAAATAATATTATTACAATTCTTGAAAGTAAAAATAAAGCATTTACCATTTTCCACTCAAAGAGGATAAAGCCGAAGATACACCAGTAAAACATTTTAGGAGTTGTATATGTTAATGATTTGACTGTTTACGTAAGCAACATTATCGTTATTCTCATTTATAATAAATATAATAACATAGTAAATAAAACTACTTTATGGATTTTATCGCGTTTGTATTTGGTTTTTGATTGCCCGACGTTTTGAACACTTTGCAGCGTTCATGGTTACGGGCGGACCATGTCCGAATGTAAGATTTAGTCCGCCTGTGACCAAGATAAAATCTCTAAAGTAGTTTTATTTACAATGTGTAATGCTCGCGTAAACATCAGAAATCATTATATAATAACATAGTATGTAATTATTTAAAGGGACATATTTTGTTTGTCAACATTTTTGTTTTTATTTTTAAAACAGGGATCTTCATGTAAATACCGGGGTTTGCGTCGCAGGGATTTCATAAAGATACCATTAATGCATACAAATTATAGACAGAATAATTATCAAATTGCGCAAGCTCTTTCGCTGGTCTAGTGGCAATTAGTACTCTACTATGCTTCTAAGGTCCTCGGTTCGTACTCTGACTTGGCCAAAAAATAATTATTTCCCGCCATCTCTCTGCTTTCTTTTTCGAGAATAAAAACGTGAAATTATAAGAGAGCTTACCTAGTTACCACATCCAAAGAGATGTTTTTAAATTTTATTTATTGATTTTAATATAAATATATTTTTAATAAACTTCAGGAACAACAGGCTATAAGTTCACGTAAGGGAGCTGTCGAGGAACAGACGAAACTGTGGGAAAATACTCTTCAACTGCTTCGATGCAAGATGAGGGTTCGCAACGAGCCAGCTGCTCGTCAGGGGCGGATGCACATCACTCAACACTCACAAATGCTAACACTTACTTAAAAATAATTTGAACTTCTATTGCTATATACTTGTATTTAAGCACACTATATAAATAAAGATCACCTGATTGGCGGTGTCACTAACGGCGTACGAAATAAATTGAATTGATTTAATTTGAGGCCGTTCGATCGATTTAATATAAAAGTCACGTAAAAGTAAAGTCATGTCATGTCAACTCATTGGCGTCCCACTGCTGGGCTTGGCTCCTTAGGAGTGATATTGATCTATGCTGGTAAGACGTGCTGGTATAAAAATTGGGTGGTAAATTGTATTCTTACTCCCTCACCACACGGAAAAAAATTAACTTTTAGTAGTGAAGTCTAGATTCATAGCGTTCTCTTGGTGGATTTTAGAACAACCATATTAAAGTAAGGAGAGGTAGGAGGGATGATAGATTGAAAAGTTTAAAAAAATATGCACTGTAGAAAATGCCTTTCTTTTAATATCTATTTTGAAAAAAGTTATCTAAATAAATATACTTTAAATATCGAAATAAACACGTTAATCATCTTGAGTATTTGATTTACCCTCAGGTCAAGTTTCATTATGATCATCATTTCAGCTTATAAGCTTCACACTGCTTGCAAAATATTTGGCAGTTTAGCAAGTTTTTACTTTGCCAAGTTTGGCAGGCAAGTTGGCGAAAGCATAGGACAAATCATATAAATCTATAAAGTCCTTTAAACACGAAAGGTGAATAAATAAAAATAACTAAAAATATGATGATGTGATGAGTAAGAATATAGTTCAACACTCATCTTCTTGCTCCACGAGCAAGTTGTAGAAGACAACGAAGGGCAGTATCCCTTATCCATAAAAACCTATGCCAATCCGTCTGTTAAGCGTGGTATAGTAGGTGAATTTACTCTATTGTGGAAGAAGCAAGCGCAGAAATGGAACGTATAGGATCTGAGATAATGTAAAAATATATATCAAAACCAGCTGATCCAACAGACGTTGTTATGTTCAAATTTAAAAAAAATGGTAAGAGGGATTCTTCTTGAAATTGATCGCAGCGCCACCTACCGGGCCCAATTGTGAATCTATACCATTTTTGAATCCCCTTGAACACACTCAAAAAAATTCATCAAAATCGATTCAAACGTTTAGGAGGAGTTCAGTGACATACGCACGTACACAAGAAATTTATATATAAAGATAGCTGACCCAACAGACGTTGTTCTGTTCAAATAAGCGTCACCTACCGGGTCCAATTGTGAATGTAAATCATTCTCGAATCCCCTTGAACACACAGAAAAAAATTATCAACATCGGTCCGGCTGTTTAGGAGTTCAATGACATACACAAGTAAACAAGAATTTTATATATATTACACGAGGGTCGATAATTTTTGAAAATAAAAGGAAATGGCAAACTCCTGGTCGGCTGGAGCTCTGCTGGTATAGAGGTGCTGGAAGTTCTTCCCTTGAGGTGCTTCCGGTGTCTAGAGTTGGGGCACACCGCATCGCTGTGCTCGTCCCCGGTAGACCGCTCGGAACTTTGTTTCCGATGCAGTAGCCGGGGACATAAGTCAACCGCATGCACGGCTACGCCACATTGCGTGGTGTGTGAGTCCGCAGGTTGTCCAGCAGGGCACACTATTGGAGGATGCCTGTGCAAAGCACACCCAAAAAAGGTCACAAGGGCCGAAAGACCCGAGGCCATGTCCTGTAATTGAGAAGGCGTGAGTGCTACCAGGGCGCTTGCGTCCTAGCTCCGCAGGCGGCAACGCCAGAACGGATTGCAGGACGTGGCCTAACGGCCAAACGCAGAGGTCTCGGGGATAGAATGTCGAAAGACGATCTCTCCGGACC
Organism: Lymantria dispar; assembly: GCA_032191425.1. Classification (NCBI taxonomy): domain Eukaryota; kingdom Metazoa; phylum Arthropoda; class Insecta; order Lepidoptera; family Erebidae; genus Lymantria; species Lymantria dispar. The sequence goes on along the minus strand of CM063444.1, from coordinate 23,202,905 downwards.
TCCACATTAGCGTAGGACGTGGATCGCTGTGGTTTTAGTGGGTATTCCGGTCACGTCATTGGCTGGCGAGTCCCACACACCCCCCCTGTCTGTCACCGGCAGGGGACAGTGCGTAAAGGCATTTCCACAGCGTGAACAAAAAAAAAAAGAATGAAACCCGTTGGAAAAGGAAGAGCATATAACACAAATGAAAGGAAAAATAATTTACGGACGATCTGAGGTCGGGAAGAGGAAGGGGGTGAGTTTTTTACGGGTATAAAACGGATTATTTCAATTGCCGGCAAAACTACAAGTCCTATGGAAAAAAATTAAATGACAAAGTTGTAGGTATTAAAGAGATCTACAATTTTTTGTCTTTACACTTTTTTCAATTAACCTCAAAATTTATGTGAAAATTTCAAATAACCAAGTTTGCCGTTTTTTTTATCTTATACTAGGTATTTTTCCCCCTGATGAAAACATACCTTTTTATGCTCTAAACACACTGTATTTTTTTTGATTTAAAATATTTATTTTCACCTTATTTTTATTTAATATCGAAAAAGCATCCCAATTTTCAACCGAAAATTCTCATGTCAAAATATCAGCTTTTTTAAAAAAGTCGGTGGGTTTTTTGTTCGTTGAAATCTCTTCTTTCCAATAATGTAAAAAAAATATACATTACTATTTTAAATAAAACTACTTTACGGATTTTATCGCGTTTGTATTTGATTTTTGATTACCCGACGTTTCGAACACTTTACAGCGTTCATGGTCACGGGTGGACTAAGATGTCTCACGTCCAACAAGTCATCGTTACTGCAGAAAATTTATAATTATCTACCCGATACAGAAATTCGTTATTAAATATTGACCCACATTTTGATACAAAATTTATTGCCAGTGTAAGAAGAAAATGATTCTATATGAAAAAATTATATTGTTTATGGTTAGTAATAATTAAACATTAAAATTAATAGTAATTATATTTAAAAACTAACTAATAATCTAGTATACTACCACCGGATCGGAACACGGTCACACTGAGAAAGATCCGGCAAGAAAACTCAGGTAACATGATGCTAAATTAAAGTTAATTTTGAAGGCGGCTTACTTTATGTTACTAAAAGGTTTTAATTTATAAAATTATCTTTAGTTATTATTATTGTAGGTCAAATCTATACAATATGAGCTCACGGTGTCTTGCAGTCTTGTGGTGGTCTTTTTGGATTTGTTTTTAATAATGTTTATAACAGGATCCCAGCTTGATGGTAACACCCAGCCATCCTCTCAATAGAGAGGATGGCTGGGTCAAGGTCAAGGGTGTTACCATATAATTTTTTCATATAGAATCATTTTCTTCTTACACTGGCAATAAATTTTGTATCAAAATGTGGGTCAATATTTAATAACTAATTTCTGTATCGGGTAGATAATTATAAATTTTCTGCAGTAACGATGACTTGTTGGACGTGAGACATCTTAGTCCACCCGTGACCATGAACGCTGTAAAGTGTTCTAAACGTCAGGTAATCAAAAATCAAATACAAATGCGATAAAATCCGTAAAGTAGTTTTATTTAAAATGTATAATACTCGCGTAAACATCAGAAATCATTATATACATTACTATGGTAAATGTTCTCAGAAAATGCTTTTACAGCTGCTACGAAATATCAGGTAGTAAGGCCCTGACCCGCCTAGCCTCTTCCTCCCTTCTCTATGATATACCTTTTGATGGGCTAAAATTATCCATATTACCTAAAACTTTGTCATTTAATTTTTTTCCATAGGACTTGTAGTTTTGCCGGCAATCGAGATAATCCGTTTTATACCCTCATGCCCCTCATGACCGTTTTTAGTACGGATCCCTAATTTTTTTTAAAATATAATATAGCCTATAGCCTTCCTCGATAAATGGACTATCTAACACTGAAAGAATTTTTCAAATCGGACCAGCGGTTCCAGAGATTAGCGCGTTCAAACAAACAAACTCTTCAGCTTTATAATATTAGTATAGACTAGAGAAACTGCGAGAAGTTCCAACTCCGATCAATCCAACAATCAAGCGGAGTGATTATGGTATAATATGATCCCTAGCCGAGGCCGCGGGTGACGTGACCGGGGCCTAGTCCGTCACCCGCCGAGGAGTCGACCGCGTGAGGAAAGACCGACGTCCTCCCCGAGGGGAGGACGTCGGTCGATGGGAGGGTACCCTAAATAGGGGGTATTCCGTCGGGCCGACCACTGATGACAAGTAACCCTGCTCCGGTGGTCGACCCAACGACGAAGGCGACGTGCATCGTCTGTGCGTGCTTATGCCCCTCTGTCGCCCCGGACGGAGTGGTGCGAGGAGCGCCCCAAACGCAACCCACCCAAAAAAAATAACCCTTAAAAACTCACCCCCTTCCACTTCCCGACCTCAGAGCGCCCATAAATTATTTTCCTTTCATTTTTGTTATATTCTGTTCCTTTTCCAACAAGTTTCATCCTATTATTATTTATTTTCACTTTTCACCGTTTCTAAAGGCCGTTTTCAAAGGGTTCTGGTCTAATATAAAGATATACCTACAGAATACATTGTCCTAGCACACGGTTTCTTACGCAATAAATTTTTGTAGCGCCGCCAATTTTACAAAAATGATGGACACAAACTACACTCAGATTCGGAACAACAATTTGCCGATCGCGCAAAGAATTATCTCCGGTGCAAATCGAACCTATGAAACTCGTTAGGTCAAGACCATAACTACGACATCTGTGCAGTCAATAACTTTCCATTTTAATTACGTCGATGTAGACTAATTTGCAATGCAGATGAAATCCATTTATGTGAATGTATAACGAGAGAGGTAAATGAATTATAAAAAGTTATAGTTATGTCTGTCACTATTAATAAACTTATTTTGTCACGTTTTCTACGTCTGATAAAGTAGAAATAAAATGTACGGAAAATTTTTAATTCAATATCAATTTTTTTCCATGTGGTGACGGATAATAAGAATACAATTTATCACTCTCTATCTTGCCCATGGATGTCGTAAAAGACGACGAAGGGATATAATACGGATGCAACATCTATGGAAAAGAAGAAAACTCGAAATAAAACCAACCTATCCGACTAGCATGGAATAAGGTAAGGTCAATTTCCCTCCTATTATGGAGGAGGCTGGAACACAGTAGTGGAACGTATATGAGCAGAGTTGATGTATTCTTTCTACTTTCTTCTTTGATGTGTGGTGGCGGTGGCTACGAATAACTATAACCCGCGCCAATAAAGCAACGAAACTCGGTTACAGAATTTCGTTTCTTCGTTGAGTTAGAATACAATTCACCAACCTCTCTCTTGCTGCAGATACCATCAATACAAGAGAAAGAAGACTCGTCATTAAACCTTATGCCAACACATCTAAACAGCGTGGCATAATAGGTCAATATCGTTACCACCGGAGGAGTACTGAGCTCAACAATGGGAATTATGATGATGATGATGATAATAACCCGTTTCCTTATTGGCGCGGGTTATACCAACCCTTTTATTGCTTGTGGATGTTGAAAACGACGACTAGAAACTTTACACCGACCTGGGCCACCTGCAACTGGTGCTATCTAGTCAACAATTACTTTCTTAAGGAGGTTTGACGTCTGGAGCTGGACTGGACGAAGCTGGAGACCTGTCATTAAACTTTTGCAATATATGCTATGAGAGAAAAGTAACGAGTCCAAGTAATCGGGACAATAGCAGAATGATGATAATGTATTCTGTCTTTTTTTTTTGTTTATGATCCCAAGGACCTATAAAGGTCCCACCGTTGGACCTACAGCTTCTATATGTCTTATTGTTCGGCTAAAGTAAGGCTCTATCATATTAGGAAGGAAATTTGTAAGCTAATTTGGTGTAGGAGTATATTTCAAATTACCCACTTGTAATGATTGGGTTTTCTATGCGGTGAGGCGTAAGAATTCAATTCACTACTTTCTTACCCGTGGATGTCGTAAATGACGATTAAGATATTATTTACAGATAACATCTATTTAAAAGAAGGAAAGTTGAAATGAAACCCTATACCAATCCGTCTGACCAATGTTGTATAGTAAGTCAATATTCCTCCCAGTATGGAGGAGAATCAAGCCCAACAGTAGGACGTATAGAAGCTGCGATGATGATGAATGATTACGCCCTTATTTATCTCTTACTATTTCCTAACGGGAATGGAAGCGATAGAGACCCATTCTTGATTTACTCCATTACTACAACGCCTAATTAAAATTATATTTCAATATAAGAATTCATAATTTCTGCTATACTCACACGGGAAGGGAATAATTACAGCGCGTTTAGGTGATATAATTATTAAATTATTAAACTTCAGATTGTACGTGACTTGAAGTGCGGCAATAATATTAAGCGTATGTTCAAGTTAATTAAAAACCGAGACATTGACATTATTCTTCGTCACGTTTAGCAAATTTCATTTTATTCTTAGGTCCTGATGAAGTAAGGAACTCAAATATTTTATCGCAATCTTGCCTAATGGCAAAAGTTTCATCTATTATATGAACTGCCGATATCGAAGCCATTTTCAGCTTGCAATATTATTTTTATCAAATTCTCATAACTTAGTAACTACATTATATTATATACCTAGTTTTCTGGTATAAAACATGTTGGATTTGCAAATAGAATAATTAATTTTAATTTTGTTAAAATAAACATGCGAAGGGCAGAAAAATCTATACAAATAAATAAAATTGAAGTCTCTGTTTGTAATGTCAAAATAATGGTCTTTTTTCATGCTTACACGATTATTTGCACGACAACTATGCCTAAAATACAGTTTAATAAAGTTTTGTCTGTCTGTCTGTTTGTTTGAGGTAATCTTCAAAACAGCTGGACAGATTTTGATAATATTTACTACCACTACCAGGTAGCTGCCTATATGGAGATAGGTGTTGGCACTCGTAGTGGTCGGACGTGTGCTCTGAATGGATTAGGTCGGTCTTTGTCAGGTTGTTGTCGTTGTCTTGTCGTGTCGGGTCGGGTCGGGTCGGATCGGGTCGGGTCGGGTCTTGTTTGAGGGAGGGAAGTAGGAGGGGTCGCTTGGGTACCGGGACGTCTGCTGCGTTGCAGCCGCGTCGACCAGTGTTCAAAAAGTTGCGACCAGTTTGCTGGTCTTTTTTTTTTTTTTTTTTTTTTTTTTGTGTGTATTTAGCTGTTGGTCGCAGATGACCTTGACAGCTTAACGCGGGCAATGGGCGAGCGGAAGGCTCTCAACCCGGTAAATCCCTCCAACCACCCATGGCCTTTTCGACATCTTGGTCATACAGGCCGAATCATCGAGATACATGTGCACACCATGCTCTTTGCGTAAGTATGCACATGCTTCTTGAGTCTCTACAAGTTATTTAACTTTCTTCATCCTTTGCCCTGTGTCCTTCTCCCTGTATAACTAGGGCGGACAGCACACGGTACGAACTTCGTCGTCCGCGGTATTCCTGCTAGCTAGCCACAATTACCCGCTACTCTGGCTGCCATCTTGGCTTATCCTGCCAACCTGGTCTTCAAGCCGGCGGGCCTTGTACCAGGCGTGCGCGAATTCCCGTAACTGCCGGTAGTTCGCCTCCGAAGCCACGAGATCCGTGTAGTATACCGGACCTTCTCCGTCGCGATGTATCCCCGAGAGCATCCCCGACCTAATCTCATCATAGAGGGGACATGCCCTCTCAACCCGGTAAGTAAGTTAAGCGAACATCGCCCGAGGGCTCCCCCTGTGGGGAACGGACCTCGGCTCGGGGCGTCGCTGAAAGCAAAGTGGGCGTGGCCACGTTTAGGTTAATGATTTTTACGCGGCGCGGTTTTCGACCTCGTCGGCGAGGCCGATACCGCGCAGTTTTATGTGTTATCGCTGCGCGAGCTGTGTAGGCCCTTTCTTGGGCGATCGTGATGGCATCATCCCCTTCTTCAAGGAGATGACGGGGTCGTCGGACCGCGGATATTTTTGATGGGACGTAGTTTACCGCCCCAACCACTAGTGGATTGGGGTGAGTCGTGGCAGAGTCAAAATAGCGCTGGGAGCAACGCTTCATATACTGCCTGATGGTCGGCAATTCGAGGTCGATGTGTAGATCGACATTACGAACGAACCACGGTGCTCCCGTTGCCCGTCGCATGAATCTATTTTGTAGTGTTTGTAACCTGTCACAGGTTAACTGTCAACACTACACTGGTATACGTCATGATGGGCCGTATGCAGGTAGTGTATAATCGGACTTTGGAGTTTGCTGGTCGTGACCGGTTCGTGTATATAACATCGTTAGAAAACTTTGATATCGCGATTCAGCCTTGCTAATATTGTTAGGAAATTGTGATATCGCGATTTAGCCATACTATTAAATCAACAAAACAAATAAATTTAATACCTAGTGAAAACCTCGTTTCACTAAATGGACGACGATACTGAAGGAGAGACAGACGCACTCTCAGCTGTCGAATGTGATACTGGTGAAACTGACACCACTTCTATAGGCAGAAAGCGTCATTATGTGAAGACCTGTCACTCTGGGCGAAAGGATTTGGGTTCTGATACTGAGGTGGAACCCAAATCTAAGGTTAATTCCTCACGTCGAGGTAAGGGGGTACAAAAGGGCCATAACACAGGACTCAGACGTGCCAAGGCGGACCTCAAAAATAGAGACGCCGAGGCTGAGGAAGTTGAGTACGAGCGTGTGCTTAGAAGCCGGGCCTTCTGCAAAGAAGTTTTAGATGCACCACGCTTGGATTCAGCGGATACCTCAGCTTCGGAGTGTCCCACCACGAAGAACCTTTCTACTATAGAATTAAGAACAGCGTGATTAGGGAACGTTGTGGTATTAATGTAGTGATAAGGATTGAGAAAAGTATGTTAAGTTGGTTCGGTCATGTAGAGAGAATGAATGAAAGGAGACTAACAAGGAGAATTCATAGGTCGAACGTGAATGGAAGTGTTGGAAGAGGAAGACCAAGGCGGACGTTCTACGATTAAATTGGAGATGTTCTTAAGAAAGGCCAGGTTAGAAGTACTCTGAATTGAAGAACATGTATCAGGACATTAATGAATGTGGAGGAGGCAAAAGTGGTATGTCAAGACCGTAGTAAGTGGAGGGAAGTGGTCTCTGCCTACCCATATGGGACAGAGCCATGAGTATATGTATATATGGAAACTCCGTGTGATTACAGCCATGTAGAATAATGTACCATCACCCATTTGCTGCCCCATGGAGGTCATAAAATCAGACGCTGTAAAAATATTATATACATACACTAGCTGACCCAACAGACGTTGTTCTGTTCAAATAAGCACCACCTACGGAGTCCAATTGTGAATCTAAACCATTCTCGAATCCCCTTGAACATGCACAAAAAATTTCATCAACATCGGTCCAGCCGTTTAGAAGGAGTTCAGTGACATACACACGTATACAAGAAATTTATATATAAAGACTAGTTGAGCCAACAGACGTTGTTCTGTTCAAATAACACAGCAGCGTCACTTACCGGGTCCAATTGTGGATCTAAACCATTCTTGAATCCCCTTGAACACACAAAACAAAAATTCGTTAACACCAGTCGAGCCGTTTAGGAGGAGTTCAGTGACATACACACGTACGCAAGAAATATATATATATATATATATATATATATATATATATATATATATATATATATAAAGATGAACATATGTATAGTCTTCATTAACTCCTAAAGCCTTCAATAATCATATTTGAAACTTTATTAACAACGTTGTCACTGTCTGACTGAATTCTTTTCAAGTCTTTGCATATTAATAACTTGACATGTATAGAAAAAACTGGGATTAAACATTTTAGAGACTACTATTACTATCAAAAATTCTATAAAGTTTATATCTCAATATTTACGAGTCATTTACGATAAAGGTTTCAGCAAAGTGAACGTTTATAATACAGAATATGTATGTATGGTATGTTAAGTTCCCAGTATTCGGTTAATCTCGATTACTTCCCCTTGACGTCTCTGAGACAGAGTAGCGTCATTAACGTTTAATTAAAGGCTGACTCGTTCCCGTGATATTTAAATGTTGGATGAATCACGTCAAGTTTATGAGAGCTAGTACTAGCTGTAAGGTATGAACTGATTTATTTAATTACGTCTTCTTAATTTCTTAGATTAAAATCCAGAAAGGTAGTGGATCAAAAAAGTTATTATGTAGATTAGTGCCTTTTTTAGAATAAATTTTGTATTGGGTATCCTACCCAATATATATAATATTTTTTGAGAACGCGGCACTTTCAAAATACATGTGATTAATAGGTTAAAAATATAAAATGTGACTACGCCATAGTTTTCCCTGTTATTTGTAAATCTGGCTGAGGATTCACCAGGATAATGGGAAGCAGCACTTTCTGTCTGCTAACGGAGTAAGGATGCAATTCACCATCCCCTATCTCAAGAGCTCTTCTCTCACAGTGGGCAGCAACTTGTCTGTACACCTAAGCTGTTATTAAGGTCATCACTTTTCCCCCTAGCCGAGGCCGCGGGTGATCGAACCGGGGACTTTAGTGCGTCACCCGCAGAGAGGCTGACCGCGCGACGTCCCGGGACAGGGACGTCGAGAGTGGAGGGTACCCGAAAGGGTATACCGTCGGGTCGACCAGATGGAATGAACGGCGTGTGCGCTTACCATAGCCCACGCAAAAAAAAAGGTCATCTCTTTACATCAGGTGAGCTTCTTGCGCATCTGCCCCCAAAAGGCATTAAAAGCTTATAAAAACATCGACAACGATCGCCAACATCCATGTCAAGCGTGGCGATTGTGATATTGTTCGCTCATTTGTAGAAGCCTGTTTCCAACAGTGGATGTATTGAAAAATTATGTAATTTGGTTAAGAAATTTATTAAGTATATATATACGTACCTGCTGTGTGGTAGCGGCTTCGAATACTACCAACCCTTGCTTTGCTCGTGGGTGTCGTAAAAGACGACTAAGAGCCCTAGATTGACCCGGACCAACTCCACCTGGTACCATTTGGGTCAACGATTACATTCTCAAGGAGGGTTGACGTCAGGCAGGCGGCCGGTCATAAAAGTCATTGCCGAAACTTTTTGCAATATGTCAAAACAGATGACATATTGCGTCGACCCCAAGTAATTGGGATAAGAGCAAGATGATGATGATGATGATATATACGTACACAGTATTATTATTAAAATGATTTCTCTGCTTTCTGGGAGTCGGTGAGTATAAAGTCTGTTACTATATATTTATTTATTTTATCAGGCTGTTGGTCTAAACATAATCCCCTAAATTCGGATTTACAACAAGATGGAATGGGAGCTCTTAAACCGGTTTGCCACATCTTTACGCTTTTTATGTAGTATCTGGCGCCTTAAGGATTTAATTTCAGCGTCCTGGCCAACGAGAGTGTCAGCCATCTTAGAAATCATCATCATTTTAGCCTATCACCATCCACTATTGGACGTAGGCCTCCTTCATGTTGCGCCACAGAGTGCGTTTCTGTGCCGCCTGCATCCAACGACGTCAAGCAATTTTCACCAGATCATCGAATCACCTAGTTGACATCCTACACTGCTTAGTCAGATACATGGTCGCCATTCGAGAACCTCTCTTCTCCAGCGGTTGTTGGTTCGTCGGGCGATGTAGCCTGCCCATTGCCACTTCAGCATGCTAATTCTTCGTGCTATGTCGGTTACACCCGTTCTTCTGCGGATTGCTGTATTTCTTAGACTTAAACAAAGAAATTATATAACTGCTGTAATTAATACTGACAACTTCTATTCTTGACAATATTTGGCTGAATTGTGGTTGTACTTTATTTAAATGAGTTGCACACGTTTCACACGATTACGCTGTCTAGACGTATCCGTTAGACAACTGTGGTAATAATTCCTTTGCTAATGCATATATTACAAAGTTGAAAAGTTTATTTATTTTTTATTAGTACGTTATTATTAATTATTGTTTTTAAATCTTTAGTCATAATCCAATATTTGAAACAAAATTTAAAATCTCGAGTACATAATATATTAGAATAAAAGTAATTAGCTCCTTAATATTGAATAGATATTTTATTCTTCGAGCCTTTGTAGCACCCAATCATATTAAGATCAACTCTCGAACCTTATCTACAATTAGCGCGAAATTTAATCTAACTCGCTGATCCTACGGGATGTACATAGGTATGTGATATTCACAATTTTCATTCCATTACAGTGATTTCCGTGTGGTGACGAAATAAGAATACAATTCACCACTCCCTATCTTGCCCGTGGATGTCGTACAAGACGACTAAGGGATATAATATGCACATAATAATCTGTGCAAGTGAAGGAAAACTCGAAATGAAACCCTATACCAACATGTCTTACCAGCATGGTATAGTAGCTCAAATCCCTCCCATTGTGGAGGAGGCCCAAGCCCAACAGTGGGACGTATATAGGCTGCAATGATGTTGATGATGATGACAGTGATGTTACTTACTTACATATTTTAGTCGTATTTCTCAACATCCACATAAATGAGATGTGTAGCGTATTATCACTAAAATGTTCTTTTAAAAACAAATATAACACTTATATTGTCTTTATAAATAGAAATGACAAAATATAAAGGGCAAACAGTATAGTAATAAACTACGTAAAACAAGACTGAGATTACTGAGGGATTGGCCAATTTAAGTCGGTGACAGACGGTACATGAGGTACGGCTCTAGCGTAGAATCATCCATCACGACTAACGAATATTGGATATACGAGACGTTGGTAAATTCGATTCCCTTATAGCTAGCATCTACTTCACAAAGTATAAATTCATAATAGTTTTTTTTACTACAAAGTTATGATCTGAATGCTTTCCATTCGAACTCTTCCGCGGGACAGCAACATGAGATGGTACTCCATCAATCACCATAGGACTTCTCTATTTGCTGTTATTATACTTAAGCGCTAGACTTTCAAGGTGCCCAAACGCATTCGGATTTCAGCTTGGAGTTGTTCACTAGCAATGTGATGTTTCCCACTTTTATATCTTCACTTCTTTGTTTGTGCGAGAGCGAGGAGTCCTTGTGGGCACCTATCGCCCTAAATGCCGTTCACTGTAATTCGGGACTACGATGCGAATGGTACCAACCCATTAGATTCTCAAGGAAAGTTGACGTTAGGCAGGCGGGAGTTGATTGTTGATTTTGTAAATATATATATTCATTTAACAGAGTATTCTACTTTTTCTAATATATTCCATAAAGGAGTATTCCTTTGCGAAAATAAACCGGGCACCTTACAGTCATTGGCTTTTCTGTGGATACTATTAATATTTTTAGTATGTCATTAGTTAAGATAACTAGTTCTTATTATAAATGAAAATATAGTTATAACACTTAGCTTAGTTATAGTTATAGTACTTAAATCCTGGCATTGGTGTTTTAGTTATGGAGGTGGCGGTGGCGCGCATGCGCGGCAAATCCACCGCCTCCGGGCCCGACGGTGTTCCGAACCGTGTGCTGGCCCTGGTTCTCGACCACCTGGGACCCCGCCTCAGGGGGGCTGTTCGACGCGTGTTTGGCGTCCGAGCGGTTCCCTGGGTGCTGGAAGGAGTGGAGGTTGGTCCTCCTGCCGAAGTCGGGACGGTCTCCCGAGTTGGCCTCGGCCTACATGCCCATAGTGCTGCTCGACGATGCGGGCAAGCTACTGGAGACGGTGCTAGCTGCCCGCATCAAGCGGCACCTCGTCGGCACGGGGCCGGATCTGTCGGACGCCCAGTTTGGGTTTAGGAGGGGTCGTTTGACGATCGCGGCTCTGTTGCGCCTGAGAGCCGTGGCGACTGAGGCCGTCACTGGCGGGGGAGTGCTGTTGGTGGTGTCCCTGGACATCGCCATCGCAATTCCTATAAATTTAACAAAATCCATATTGAATTGAATAAATATGCATAGTTATTGCAATAAATAACATTATTAAATATGATGAATGTTATTTATTGTACATCACTAGTTATGACGAATTGACAGGTGTCAGAAACGCAATCTCTGAGCGGCCGCAGTATAGGTAACAGCATCGACTATTTAATATGAAATTAGTTTAAAGCACGCCATAAATTTTTACTTTATCGATTTATGTGTGTTAGTGGTCAACTACAGATACATGGCCAAGTACTGGACCTTATATATTAATAGGCGCTCTGATTATCCTCTAATCAAATAAGAATAAGGGCTTTGATCAACATTTAACTGCGTTGTGCTTCAATGTTTTGTAACAAATTTTTTCAGTATTTTCAGCCTAAAACATTGTGATTTAATTAGATAGATGAGGGCTTTATACTCCCTTCACGCCTCGTTTCACTAAATAGACAATAAAAATGCGATGGTCGCTGGACAAGCTATACAATTTGAGATTAACTAACAAGATGTTGAACTAAAAGATTAATGAACCTTTCCAATTTGTGAATGCTTATTACTAAAATCCTGTAATACAGTTTTACGACTGCTTATTTTAAAATTGGATTTCTTTTTAGCCCGCATAAGTCACACTACAGTGCGAGATTTTTCTGTAATAAGAGCGTTCTTCAATCTTTTCACTGAAAATATATCTAATACTTTACAGCATTTCATGAGTGATTTCACAAACAAAAATTAGTAAATCACATGTTCATAATGATTAGAAAGTTTAATTAATGTAAAAATAAGTATCCATGACATATCCATTTGGCTTAACAAACATGCAATTCTTCATCGGTTGCTCATAGAATATTCCGGTATAGTGAATAACTGGACATATTCGGCTTAGGAGATAGATTAAGTACCCATCATTACTCTTAATCCATGCAATTATCAATAAAATATTATTGAGTGATAACATAATTGTTGAAGCCTATTGTGTGAAGTCTGCTGCTATATTTTGGGAATATGATTGTGAAGAAGAAGGATCTATTCCCCCAATAGTTGCGTGGCATGTTGTTGAGGAAAGCGAAAGGCAATTCTTGATTCGCCTTTCGGAGAGTTATAGAAATATGAGTCGCGTTTGGGTTGAATTCTATCAAAGCTGAATAATTTACTAAAGGTAGAGATGTTGTTAACAATTTTACCTCTGCCGCTATAAATTGTCCGCCGTCTCACAGAATCATACAAATGCAATTTGGTTACTGTGTTTTTTTCTGTGACCGAGTGATTCGGAGATCCAAAACTTTACAATAGGCAGCGAACTGGTTGCTTCTCTTGTATTGTAGAGATCTATGAGCAGTAGTTACCTCTTCCCGTGAAATAAACTCTCGACACGACTGTAACTAAAGGTAATCAGAAAATAAATACGCTATCAAAAACTTCTCAAGACATCGGATACGTGGATTCAAATCTATCCTTGCCGCACAGAGAGTGGATTAGTGACATATTGTATTCTGGTCACAGACGTAGTATAATGAAAGAATTTACTGCAAGGAATATTTTCATTCCTATCATGCTAGTAATTCATTCAAGATTGCGAGCAAATACCAAGCGAACGATCGCAGCATTTGAATGATTACATAATCAATTACGTGAATGTGAATGAAAATGTTTATTAAGAGCAAATATATTGACTTTAATATTGATACAGCTTAATGTTGTTTAAGGTTATAAATCTACAGAACTAAGACTAGTGAACACATAGTTATTCTTATACCTAGACTAACAAGACTATAGTTTTTAAACTTCTATCTCATACGTCTTTGCTGTGTGAACTACAGGAATAGATTTTTTATCTTTTTTCGTCTCTATTTTTTTTTAATATTATTAGAAAGGATATATTAATGAATGGAATCAAATGGGCATGAACTATCAAATCTTTTCAATAAATTCTTGAGCCTTAATATTTATTTTTAGTTTCTGACCTTTATTCGGGAGGCGTGAACTTTGCCTTCTCACCGTTATAATTAAATGACGGTGCTCACGCATCGCAAGTTTTTTTACTTGATTTTCGGTACCGATATATTAGATTACGTTAACTATTAGAACTTACTTATATATACTATATTTTCAATAACATAATAATAATTTCACGATTGTTTATCAGATAGGAAGGTTGAGGATGGATTTAAACTTACTAGGTTTCTGTTATTTCTCCTTAGATATTTTACGCACGACATTTTTTGTGGATGCTTTTTACAGTCTGAGAATACGTTGGCGAAAAGCCAGATTAATCCAACTTCTCCAGCCTCTCTCTATTCTGATCCGAAAACTAAATATTTTCATGTACGAATACGTATTCTCATACGCTGGAATCCCTTCCAATTGATATAATAATAAAGCGGTGATGACCGCCTACATCATTACGATAACGGACATTGTAGTGAAACACACGCAAGTTGGTTCAATACTGATTTATTATTTTAATACCCTCCACCTAGTTACAATTAATGTACTGACAATATACTACATCTTCCTCCTTTTATAGAAAAAGAAAAATAATAATAGAAGGAAAAAAAAAAAACTCATTTTAATATTAACTTAAACGTAACTTACATAGGTACTACAGATACTTATATAATTACTTGTCTACTAATTACATTTTTTTTATAGATATATTTAATTAAATGTAGTATAGTACGTATAGTTATTATCTACTTAAATGCATGTAAAAGCTGAGAAAAGCAACCTAATCAAATTGTAAATTGGCCAACATTCGTGCAGTTCTTTCCTTCGACCTTGTAATAAGTACCGCAGGTGGAGACGGAGACGACGATGTAGCCGACATATCGTCCTCACTTCGCGGACTTTCAAATTTGTCACTGTCGTTCAGTATTGCTGTCTTACCATCACTGGTCACAGTGTTTGGCGACAAACTACCTGTAGCCTGTCTAAGCTCATGTAATGACGAAGTATTTTCGCTGTTTACAGTAATTGTCTGCTGTTCCTTAGCTACTCTCGCGTGCCTACGTCTACGAATAATACCAGAACTCTGAAACCGATCAATGACGGTTGCAGCCTGAAATACACCCGGTTGCGATAAATGATAGCTTTTACTCGTGCCAGAGCGGCGCGTTGTTCGGACAACTAATTGACTTTGCGTACGACGGAAGCGATTCCCGTATTCGTCTTCTACAAAATAAGACCGAGGTTGAGACGCATGACCAACAACAGTAACCGACTTCCTAACACCATTATTAATCAGAGTTGCATTGTCTCCTAACGAAAATGGTTTAACTGACTTTGCCGATTTATCGTAGTGTTTTTTAATATTCTCCCTATTTGTCATTAACACTTTGTAATTGCGTTCATTGTCAACCTTCTCCGTCAATAATCCGGAAGTAATAGGTAGCCTTGTATTTAAGCGTCTACCCATAAGGATTTGTGCCGGTGAGTCTAACCCATTTCGTGGCGTTGCCCTAAAATTTAAGAGAGACAAACGATAATCCTGGCCAGAATCAACACACCTTTTTAACATATTTTTTACCGATTGAACGGTTCTCTAGCTTTTCCCATTTGATTGCGGGTATAGTGGGGAGGAAGTCTCTTGTTCTATTTCCCACTCACGTAAGAATTTCTTAAATTCTAGCGAACTGTAAGCCGGCCCATTATCAGTTACTAATATTGCCGGTATACCGTGACGCGCGAACTGATCTATCATAAAATCGATAACATGTCTAGAGGTAATTCCCGCCAACTGTCCGACTTCCATATAATTAGAAAATAGTCTACTAAAATAATATATTTTTTCTTTCTATATTCAAATATATCTGAAGCTAATTTGTGCCATGGCAACGCGGGCACCTCGTGCTGTAGTAGCGGCAAGCGCCGCGGTCGGGGTGCGTATAGCGCACACGCAGCGCAGTCGCGCACCGTGCGCTCGATGTCAGCGCTCATGCCCGGTCAGAACATGACGTCACGCGCACGTCGCTTATACCCAAGTGACCCTCGTGTATCCGCGCCAACAGTAGGTCACGTAAAACGCGCGGTATGAACACACGCTCCGCTTTGAAAATAATACCGTCGACATAATGGAGCTCCCCGCGATAAGGCCAAAAGACATTTAACGTATTGTCAATATCACGCCTACTCCTAGGCCAGCCATTCTTTATATATCCTATTAGTAATTTACAATCCCCATCTATCTCTGTTTCTTTTCTAATAACGTTTAATTTCTGATTACTGTACGGTACATGATCTATCATGAAACACGATTGCACTTCGACTTCATCAGAAAGACTATCAGACATCTTATCATTCAAGGGGGCCCGCGACAGCGTATCTGCTATGTACATACTTTTCCCCGGAGTATATACTACTTTAAATTCGTACCCTTGCACTCTCATCATCATTCTTTGTAACCTAGCTGGGACCGAGACTAACGGCTTGCAAAACAAACTCTCTAGGGGTTTATGGTCCGTATATATGGTGACGTCAGACCTGCCATAAATATATTGCCTGAAACGTTCAACCCCAAAAACAATGGCTAACATCTCCTTCTCAATATGCGCGTATCTAGCTTGTGTGTCAGTGAGCGTCAGCGAGGCGAACTCGACGGGACGACCCCTCTGCAGTAACACCGCCCCCACAGCTACGCTGGACGCGTCCACTGACACCACCAGTGGCAGTCTGTCGCTGTACAACGCCAGAACTGGCGCGCTGCCTAACTTGCTTTTAAGCTTATCCACTGCTTCAGAATGTTGACAATCCCATAACTACTCGGAATTCTTTTTTAATAGTGACCTTAACACATTCACACTTTCAGAGTAGTTAGGAATGAACTTAGATAAATAATTAACCATACCTAAAAATCTTTCAAGGCTCTTTCTATCCGATGGATACGGCATTTACATGATTGCCTTCACTTTTGAATCATCAGCCTGCATTCCTGACGCGTTAAATTTGTGACCTAAATAAGTAATCTCCTGTACCCCAAATTTACATTTTGTACGATTGAATTTAATGCCTACATCCCTAGCGCGTCGTAAAAGATTTTCAGTCGACGGTCATGCTCGTCCCTATTGTGTCCCCACACTATAATATCGTCGATAAAGGAATCGACACCCTCTAAATTTTCTAAGTGTTGTCTTAGCTTCGCATGGAAAACTTCTGGTGCACAATTAATTCCATAACGTAAACGTAAAAATTGATAACGACCAAAGGGTGTGTTAAACGTACAGAGGTCAGCACTGGCGTCATCGATCGTCACCATCCAAAAACCACAGCGCGCGTCCAGCACGCTGAACACGGCGGCACCACGCAGTCGCGCCGTCAGTTCGCCCACCGTGGGCAATGTATAATGCGCACGCCGTACTGCACGGTTCAAAGGTCGAGGATCTAAACACACACGAATACCGCCGTCCTTTTTCGCTACTAAAACAATAGCATTAACCCAGTCCGTCGGATGAGTAACTTTCCTTACTACGCCTAAACCTTCCATTCTACGTAACTCATGTAACAACTTATCTTTAAGACCTAAGGGAATTTTTCGTGTTGGACATATAACTGGTTGCACATTTTTATTCAAAATAATCTTATATTTACCCGGTAACCGTCCCAAACCTTTGAACAAGTCAGTATATTTATCAATATTTATTGCATTAATCTGATTAATTAATCCTAAAGAAATACAACCTTCCAGACCGAGTACATTCTGACAGTTTATATTAGCAACAGCAAATGATAAACAATACTCTTTACCGTTAAATATAAAAGTTAGTTGATTTGTACCTACAATAGGTAATCTCTCACCTGTAAAGGATTGTACACGTTTTGTGAACGGCATAAGGTTGTCAATTGAGAAACCTAAGTTTACATACTCTGCTATAGAAATAACATTTATCATTGAGCCGGTATCTATTTTTAGTGAAATAATTTTGCCGTTACACTTTATTATTTCAACCCATTCCTTAGCAGAACGCTTACATGTTTTTTTATAATCTTCGATTGTGCCTACGTAAAATATTTCTTCACTATCACTTGTTACGCTATCTACACTTAGATTTAGCACTTTTTGATTTGTTTTCTTCACATCACACACTCGCGAGAAGTGACCTTTCGTCTCACAAACGTAACATAACGCGTCTCGCGCCGGGCACCGCTCGGCGTCCGCGCATCGGGCGTTACCACACCTACGACAGACGCTCCGCTGAAGCTGCACGCGCGCCGGACGTGGCCCGGCGTTACCGCCGCGTCGTCTTGCCCCAGCGCCGTCACGTCGTCGTCCGCTACCACTCTGGACAGCATTCACTTGCATCCCTTCTGAAGGTCCCTCGATGCACTTACTTTCTTCCTTAGACATTTCGGCTGCTTGACACATTTGTATCGTCTTGTTTAATGTTAAATCGTCTGTGCGGAGAAGGCGATCCCTCACCGTGTTATTAACAATGCCACACACTATTTTATCTCGCAACAAGCTCTCCTGCAGCTCACCGAACTTGCACTGCTGACTCAATACCCGTAACGCCGTTACATATTGGTCAACGTTTTCGCCATCTTCTTGGTTGCGGGTAAAAAACTTAAATCGCCTGACAGTAATATTCGGTTTAGCACCAAAATACTTATCAAACTTCTTCAACACACAGTCGATGTCATCCTCACTTTCACCTTCATTAAATGTGAAGGTAGTGTACACTTCGTATCCAGCCGACCCTATGAGATTAACCAACAAGCTAGCCTGAACTTCTTTAGGCTCTTTGTTCACTCCAGATGCTTTTAAAAATACTTCAAATAGCTTCTTCCATTTTCGCCACGCCTCGGACCGCGTGGCTGGACCGCCATCGAGTGACAATTCTATTGGAGGACGTGCGTGTTCCATGTCGATAGTTTATTTTAATAACTATTTCGTAAATTGATGAAAATGATGGTTCGGGGGTTTCTATTTATCTTTTTATCACTTTTTAACCCATTAAAATACACACCGCTGTCACCATGTAGTGAAACACACGCAAGTTGGTTCAATACTGATTTATTATTTTAATACCCTCCACCTAGTTACAATTAATGTACTGACAATATACTACAGACATATGAAGGCAAACTCAAAATAAAACTTTATGCCAATCCATCTCGTCAGCGTGGTAGAATAGGCCAATATATCTATTGTTATGGAAGAGACTTAGTCAACATGAGACGTAGTCAACATTAAAAAGAATCTACTCATCTATCCACCCACCAGCCAGCCATCAACCCATCGAATCTCAGTGTTAGACATCGCCAGGTTTGGCGTCGGTTAGCTATCGTATTTGGTGTTAACTATTCTCAATTACAACACTACTTTTCATTACTCCGATTTTCTCTCAACAGGATTGCCGACTCCCGCCGACATATTGCATTTTTAACCTGTTATGGGACGTGTCAAATAAGAACGTGGAAAGTGTATCGTACAGAAGAAGAAAAAAAGATAATTTTTCTTCTTTATAATGTAGAAAAATCTATGAAAGTTTGTTTCATAATATCCATTTTAATTACGAGTAGATGAATAGAAAGGATCTGTTGTTTCCTAATTCATTTACAATCCGGCAATTTAAATAATCTCTATAGCCATTTATTTTACTGCGAGCTTACAGTTAAATGCCATAAAGCTTGCCTTTAGGTGCCGTTTGCCGAAGTATTTTGTAGCTAAATTACATTATGGCATTATTCTATTTAATTCATGATTGGATTGAACCTAAGTACATATGAAGTGTGATTGTATTTGAGCTTGATTAAAATTTGACAAGTATTTATATTTTATCTATGTAACTATTTATATTATTACCATCTACCGACATCTTTGTTGATATGAAATATTTCCCAAAGGTACTGCTTCGATATTAATATTTAATTCTTACCTTATTTTGAACGTTATTTTTTGAGACGCTTCTTCACGAATAAAATAAAATATTTATATTTAGATAAAGATATTTATATAATACACTTATCCAAGTAAAATATACGCTTGAGTATTATATATGAATTTCATGTTTTGGTGAATATTTATACTTTGATGAATATTTTCCCTGCGGTGACGGAGTAAGAATAATATTCACCATCTTCTTTCTCGTACATGGATGTCTTATCTATGCAAGAGAAGGCAAACTCGAAATAAAACCCTATATCAACACATTTGACCAACGTGGTATTATAGATCCATTAAGTAAATCCAAAAGTAATAACTCTGTGCAACAGTGATTGAATTCTAGACCTCTGCTTATATATATCTACCCATCGCTACTTAATAACTGTGAAATATTCATCATCATCATAGCAGCCCTCATAAGTCCCACTGTTGGGCTCGGGCTTCCTCCACAACGGAAGGATACTTGACCTACTGTACCATGCTGGTCAGACATTTTGGTATAGGGTTTCATTTCTTTTCTTTCTCTTGCACAGATCTTATGTGCATATCATATCCCTTAGCCGTCTTTTACGACATCAACGGGCAAGATAGGGAGTGGTGTACTCCAACTCTACCTGTGGTGACGCACAGGGAAAAATATAAATATTTATAATAAAAATATTATTTATTTGAAAACTCGCGCCTCGAAGCGATTGACGCTTGGCTTCACGCAGTGAATTTATTGTACTGAAATTTTTCAAATGAATGTAACGCATAACTTGTTCATTACAATTTGTTTCTGAACCTGATCATAACACACCGAAGACGCAAGCAACGTTGAGTAGAAAATTTTCAAGCAATTTCAATTCTCAGAAATGATTCATCATCATCATAGCTCATATATATTCCATGGCTGAACTTGAACCTCCTTCACAATTGCAGGGAAATTGATCTACAATATCACGCTAGTCAAATGAATTGGTTTTATGTCGAGTTTTCCTTCTCTTGCATAGATGTTATATGCAAATTATATCCTCCTTAACAATTCTCTTTTAAGATACATACGCGCTCTTGTGATTAAAGACGACGGTGAATTGTATTCTTACTCCGTCACCATGTGGAAAAAATGTTGACGAATGATGACGAATACATTTCATTAATAGATTTCACAGTCAGCCAATTGCTTAGTCGTGATTGATGGATCTGTGTCATGTGAATAATGCAGGGTTCGTTAATCACTCGTTGTGTAAACATTCGAACAGCGGAGTGTAGTCAAATTTACCATAAACATGAACATGAACAGCTAGAAAATTTTACTGCACTAATATGTTTAATATTGTTTACTGGGTTCGAATCAAAGCAGGACAATACTTATAAAATTCTTGTTTTAGTCTAGGTGTAATTTGGGTTCGTTATTTGTCTGATTGTAAAGTCCCTCGCAATACAAACATTATTTTCACAGTGGTAGGGTTTTTTTAATACGTTAAACGTCGGCCTGATTTTTTAAGTTTTTCCATTTGGGCCGCAGGGGACACCATGTGGCCGACATACAGTTGTTTCTTTGGAGTCGTGGGGAACACCATATGACCGCGAACAAGGGGCGATTTTAAGCAAAATAAGGTCACAAACTACTTCTCGTCGGTGTTTACTATGTGGTTCACTACATATTAAAGTCCCCAAAGCAATAAAAAATTATCATTAAAATATTAGAAACAAGTGATTTTATGCTGGCTACGTATAGTAGATAAGTGAGGCCTACATGGTAACCCACATGGCGTTCAACGTGTTAAAAAAAGAGAGCGAATGCTTAGCTGGGAGCTTTTTTAAAACATGGTTAAATTGTGTTATTTTGGAAAATATATTTAGATAATAATGGTTTTTCTCCCAATAAGATTTTTCTTTTTGTGAGACAAAAATAAACTTGAGAAAAGGGACAACCAAGGAGCGATCTAGGGCTGTCTGGATTAACTGTCGGCTTTTCCAATTAAGCTATCTTTATTCTCAATGGCAATCGATTCATATTCTAATTACATTTAAGAGTGGTAGGACCACACTGTCGACAGTTATCTGTCTACAGCCGCGGGCCGGTCCGTCCGGGATAGTACCATACTCTCGCAGAAAATCGATGTCTGAGTAGTAGCAATTTGTTACTGCGCTTCGTTCGGTGAGCGAGAGAGCCGGCAGCCCAGCTTTCTGAGGGTGTTTGTGTGTGGAAGGTTTTGGTGGTGCCCTTGGTATCACCGAGCTTCAATGCACGCATTCACACTCCCTTCACTTTCTTCGTGGTAGGCAGCGACCCTGTAAAGGTCCATGAGCAGCAGCAACACTTACCATCAGGTGTACTGTTTGCTCGTTTGCCACCGTTTGCAGTAAAAAAAAAAAACATATTTTTCATTTACTGAAAACACTGATAATTGTTTTTTTTTCTATGAATGAAGTCTAGCTACGCCGATTTATTCAGGACTGGGGATTAGCCAGGACCGGGGATTAGTCGGGACCGAGGATTAGTCCGTCATCCGCAGAGAGGCTGACCGCGCGACTGCGATCGACGTCCCAAGAAAGGAAATTCCGTCGGGCCGACCACTGACGACAAGGAACTCGTCACCGGTGGTCAGCCGCCATGCTACGGGTGGGTTATGGAGTCGCACCCAGCCCCTCTGTCGCCCCAAACGGAACCGGACGGCGGGTGCGCTGGCCATACCCCACACCCCAACAAAAAAAAACAACGCTGATCTACTGCTCTCGAAATATATTTATAATGTGTAATACTCGCGTAAACATCAGAAATCATTATATAGTGTGGGTTTGAAAACTACTATCAACCCTATATTGCTCGCGGGTATTGTAAAAGACGACTAAATATTTAAATCGACCTGGGCCAATCCATCTGATGCCTTCTGGTCAATAATTACATTTACAAAGAGGGTTGTATATTGCTAAAACCTTTTGTGATATCTAAGATGGAGACAGAGTATATTACGTCGAACCCAAGTAATTGAGAGAAGAGCAGGGTGATAATGATGATTATGATTAACTTATTTCAACTAGTAGTTATTAAATTACTCCCCTGTTTAGTCAAAGTATTTCAATGAGATAATTGAAAAATTGTCAGCTGTAGTATCATGAAAAGTTTGATATTTTCTTGTAAAATAAGATTAAAAGTAATTTGTAGCGCGAAAAATGAGAGATGTTTGGTATGGGGAAGTTTATCAGTTCTTAACTTAATTTCAGAGATATCGAGTCTGAAAGAAGTTTGCTTTTCCAACGAATTTTGGTTAAACTTCATAAGATTTTTGAGAAATATCTAGTCGTTTCTTGTAATTGCTCTAAATAATTTCATAAAGTTTGAACCGATACTTTCAAATCATATTACACGTGAGATTTTATATTAAAAACATGTTTTTTTTTAATTTTGTTGCAAAGGAACTGCAAAAATATGGATAATGACCTACTTCCTTACATTAAGCAAAATATGGTTTGGCAGTTTTCTTTTCCACTTCTCTTTATATGGATAATGGATAACAATGTTCCTTATACTTACAACAAAAGATGTAGGTAATGTGAGTCGAGAGTGTTCGACTCTTGCTAAGTTGAGCTAAGCAAAAGCGGTGTTTGCTTGAGCGTACCATTACGGCGTGCCATTAGTTAATGGATCGAGGGTAACGTTAGTAAACGGGCGGCACCTCCTGTGACGTTTTGCACTCTCGGCGAATAACTCCCGGGTATTATAATACACTTAGCTTTAACCACAGTTATGCTAGCATGCATTTGTCTTTTAGTTAATATAAATGATAAACAAGTCAACTGAGGAAGCTATTTTATTATTTAATACTTGTAAAGTACTGGTATAAAAAATTCGATACAATTTAAATATAATGTTACCCTCGTCTTATTTACCTGCGATTTTATTTTAAGAGTAAGCAGATCATAGTTTTATAGATATCTGGATTTTCGATGATTTTCTAATAATAATCATCACCAACCACATAATAAACGGCCCATTGCTGGGCTAGAGCCTCCTCCACGATGGGAGGGAAATTGACTTACTACGCTGATCAGACGTGTTGGTATAAGGTTCCATTTCTAGTTTTGCTTATCTTGCGTAGATGTTATCTGCATATCATAATCCCTTAGTCGTTTTTCTACGACATCCACTAGTAAGAAAACTTATCTTTATATGGTATGCATCTTTAGAATTAATAATGCATTTCTACACTAATAGGTATTACCTATCTATGAGTTATATAAGCTACATTTTATCCCAAACAAATATGTTATTCTCAGCGAATTGTGAAAACATGCGTGAAAAGCTGCGGGCGAAATAATTTCAAATAAATTACACGTCATATTTCGGCTAAGGTAGGTATTTCTATTATAAAATCTGCATGTATTAAAAGGATCTATATTCAAGTGACGTTCTTTAAATATTCATCATCATCATCAACATCATCTCAGCCCATATACGTCCCACTGTTGGGCTTGGGCCTCCTCCATAATGGAAGGGTAATTGACCTACTATACCACGCTGGTCAGACGTGTTGGTATAGGGTTTTATTTCGAGTTTTCCTTCTCTTGCATAGATGTTATATGCGTTTTATATCCCTTAGTCGTCTCGTACGATCACCCACGGGTATGATAGGGGGTGGTGAATTGTATTCTTACTCCGTCACCACACGGACTAAAAATTAAAAGGACTTTAAATATTAAAAGACATAAATTATCATTGTACGTCATACAATGAAAATTTTAAGTCGGTCATTAAAGTTAAATAATCGAACAATTTTTGTAGTCAGTCAAAATTGCGATTGCGTTTTGTTCTTTTTGAATATTTAGAATATTTACTGCTGCATCTTTCATCTTTATATATAAATTTCTTGTGTACGTGTATATGTCATTGAACTCCTCCTAAACGGCTGGACCGATGTTAATAAATTTTTAGTGTATATCTTTGAGGGGATTCGAGAATGGTTTAGTATCACAATCGGACCCGCTACGGGGTGCTGCCGAGATTTTTTTTTAATTGAACAGAAAAACGTCAGCTAGTATTATATATTACATCTTATCCTTTATATTTGAAATAGAAGTAATTTTATCTCATACGTATTTATTTTTTTAATTGCTCGACGTTTCAAACGCTTAACAGCGTTGATGTATAATTGTAAAGTTCTTAGTTTTAACGTTGTATTGAGTTTTAAAAGCGATGAAAAGAGTATAAATAGTTTTTTCAAATGTAATGCTTTCTAATGTAATATTCGCGTAAACACTAGTTATAATATATATGCGAGGTGGGGTGTGTCCAGTCTATAAAAAAAGGCAATGGCTTGGATATGTCCATCCGGGTTGAGGTCATCTACGACCAAAAGCTATACATACACAAAAAAAAGGATATGTCCCTGGTATCGATGAAATCCATGAGCAACAGGACTTTTTCGCTGACATATTTGCTCGTTAGCCACGATAAAAATTAAAAAAAAAAACATTAATTCGTTAGTGTGCTGTAACTCATATTGAAAGTAATTCTTACTATACTACTGTAGAATTAGTAACATATTTCAGTTATCAACAAAATATATATTCATATGGTCGTAATTTTGTTATTTGTTAAAGATAATGTATTCCTCGCTATTCTACGTTAATTGTACTTAAATATCACAATATATTTAACTGAGATCAAGGACCGTCTAAAAAACCTTTTGTTGGCCTTTTATACAATTATATAATCTTTTACGTACTATGAAAGGATCTTATTAATACTAAACTAAAAAAGGTCGTCATTAGTGAATTGCCCTTGTAATTTAATCACAGGTGTAATTTGAATGCCATTTATGAAATCAATCAAGCTATTTTTAGTCTATGTAATTATTACTACACCGGCAGATTAACAGTTCAATGTAATTTCATTCCTTCTTTTCTGTGGGTCCCATTATTGTAATTATTGTATTCACAATGCTCTCCGTAGACGACAACAATGTTTGATCCTCAGGCAGTCCTTTTCTTGGGTGGACTATGATTAGCACACACATCGTCCATTCTGTCCGGGGCGGCGAAAGGGCGGCGCGCAACCCCATAAACCCCCGTATTCCCTCTTCGTTCGTCACTGGACCGGCCACCGGTACCAAGTTCCTTGTCGTCCGGTTACCCTTTCAGGTACAGTCTTTCCCTAACACCTCGCTCGGGACGTCAATGGCTCTCACGCGGTCAGCCTTTATGCGGGTGATGCAGTATTCCCCAGTACAGTCACCCATAGCCTCGGCTAAAGGTTCATTTCCGTGCATCATGGAGGATCGCGACCGCGCGCGATAGATCGCTTGCGACTGTCGTGCGCGGCCGATGCGACAATAGTCGATGTATGAAAATGTACGGCGCAGTTTCTGTCGTTGGCCGCGCGCGGCTGTCAGGTACCTCGGAAACGGTGCCATACATTTTCATACTTTGACTATTGTCGTATCGACCGTGCGTGATGGTCGCAAGCGATTGATCGCGCGCGGCCGCGACCGGCCGTGATGCACGGAAATGAACCTTAAGGCGCCATCAAGCACATCCTCAGGCAGTCCTGGGAAATGTATTGATCGCCTTGCCGTACGTGGTGCCGTAATAATTTTAATTACAAAAGGCAAATAAGAGGACTTGGAAAATAATAATTTCACTTCTCTCGAATATAATGCGGGAGTCAGAATATAGCTTGAATAGTTATTTAATAAGTGAAGCAGTATACAGCAATGCAAATGCAACAGTAGGCCACCACGGAAATGAGAGAGCTTAGACGGTGCCTATCATCTCAACCCATACATCTCGCACTATTAGGCTCGAGCTTCCTTCACTATGGTAGGAAATTCAACCTACTATACCACGCTGGTCAGTCGTGTTGGCATAGGGTTTCCTTTCGCGTTTTCTTTCTCTTGCCATTGCTTAACGATACTTATATGTGCGCCTTAAGATTGATTGCAATATTAGGTATGATAGCGATTAGATACGCGACGTCCTTATTATCTAAGTATACCTATAGTTTTTTTATTCCGAAGTGAAATCAAGCGTTGTAACAGTGAAACGTTTAAAAGCTAAAGAACATATCTGTCTTCTTAAAATATAAATATTTCTTACGCCTGCTATCATCATCATCATCGCAGTCCAGATACGTCCCAACATGTTGGTGTAGTTTCATTTCGAGTTTTCCTTCTCTTGTACAGATGTTTTGTGCTCAAATGAGATGTTTTTACAGTACAGATGTTTTTTTTTAGTACAGATGGTTTTTTTTGATACATTACAGATTTGATACATTACAGATGTTTTTTGTTTTTTTTTTTTAGTTCAGATGTTTTTTTTTAGTACAGATGTTTTTTTTTTTGGCTCACAAGGAAGCACGGCAACCTAACATTTAGGATGGCGCAGGTGCTTACCGGACACGGGGTCTTCGGTAAGTACCTGCATATGATTAGAAGAGAAGAGGCCCCCGGATGTCATGAGTGTGGCGCGCCAACTGCTGATGCGCGTCACACATTGGAAGTATGTCCCGCCTGGGGTCCTCAGCGCCACGACCTGTCGGCGGTTCTCGGAGCGGACCTGTCGCTGCCGACCGTTATCACAAAGATGCTCGGCAGCGACAGGTGCTGGTCGTCGATGGCCTCATTTTGCGAGGCCGTCATATCCAGGAAGGAAGCGGCGGAGCGGGGACGCGAAGCAAGCGCCTCTGCTGACTCGCTCCGTTGCCGGCGACCCGGGAGGAGGAGGCGACAATATGCGCACCTACTCCCACCGCCCTGAATAATGACGACAGGACGTGACCAGACGGCCATGCGTTGGGGTGCCGGGGATTGAATGTCATCAGACGATCTCTCCGGCACCCCGTAAAAGCGCGGAAGGGGCCGCTGTGGTTTTAGTGGGTATTCCGGCTGCGGACGTGGCTGGTGAGTCCCACACAACCCCCGCCCACTGGCGGAGGACTGTGCGTAAATGCATTTCCACAGCGTGAACAAAAAAAAAAAGATGTTTTGTGCATATTTTTATTTTATTTATTTATTTAAGACAACACCCTGCACTAAGGAAATAATCCTTGTATTGCGGGGGACTTTACAAACATATAATTAACGGACACAAATTACATCCAGACTCAGAACAACAATTTGTGGATCGCACAAAGTGTTGTCCCGCGTGGGATTCGAACCCCCGACACTGGCGCTGTAGGTCGCTATCTTACGCCATCTGTGCAGTCATATTATATCCCTTAGTCGTCATTTACGATATCCACATGATATAAATAGTATATATATTGCAAAAATTGGTAATAATTATATGAACAGTCGTCTTCGTGACGTCAACCGTATTTGGAAATGTAATTTTTGACCAGATAGCGTGAGATAAAGCCTAAATTACGTGGGCCCACCACGTAATTAAGGGGTGCACGTCGCTCAGCCGTCGCCCCGGCTAGATTGGGCGAGGAGTATCCAAACCATAGACAAAAAAGTCTATGTAAAACCGTTAGTCTTCTTTTACGACATTCACGATTAATGTAAGTGTTACTAGTATGCGTAGCCGCTACCACACAGCGCTTTTTACGCCCTTAATGTCTAAAAATAATTGATCAATTAATGCTATTTGTAATTTAACACGTAATATTGATGTTTAATTTAGCTTAGGTATTAGTAAGGTGTAGTTAGTTAAAACGGGTAAGCTAACACTTTTAGACTAGACGCAATTAGTTGAATAAATATCAAAATTTCAGAGACAAGTCAGCCACCCGTCAATTATTTCTCAATTTAGAGTGTTACATACACTCTTATAACTTTACGTAATCTAATACTTTCATCTCAGTCCTTTCCCCACATCGTACGACAAGATCACATCACATCCTAGCACAGTGGGATTCTACTAGTTCTCTAGTCATTTCTAATCATTCTTCAAGATACGCACAGTCATCATCATTTCAATTCTTATACGCCCCACTGTTGGGCTCGAGCCTCCTCCACAATAGAAGGAAAATTGTCATACTATACCACGCTGACATTTTGGTATAGGGTTTTAAATTGAGTTTTCCTTCTTATGCATAGATATTATATGCATATTTAATCCCTTAGTCTTACGACACCCATGGGCAAGAGACTCCTCCACTGTGGGAGAGCAATTGACCTACCATACCGCTGGTCAGTGTAGTATAGAGTTTTGTTTTGAGTTTTCCTTCTATCAACTATATTATGTAAATATAGTTTCAAATAAGTATTTTAAATTGTCGTCTATTCACCTACTAACATCCATTGTTAAATATAACTCACAAAATTCTATAAAATTTGGTATGTCCAATCACCAGATTATGAATTTGTTAACAGAGCTTTGTGGTCTTGTCATCATTGTCATCATCATCATCATTGGCATCAGTGGTATAATACCACGATTTGGACGTGGAAGAGTACAATTCACCACTCCCTATCCTGCCTGGGGATGTTGTAAAAGAATAATGAGGGATATAATACGCATATTATATCTATGCAAGAGAGGAAAACCTCGAAATAAAATCCTGAACCAACCCATCTTACCAGCGTTGACTCTTATTGAGGAAGCTCTAGCCCAGTAGTGGGACGTATACCAACAGAAATAACAATGAATATAAACACAGATTAGATGGAATTATATTATTTAAAGAGTGCTTTATACACAGAAATCGCACCCATATCAACTCCATACATTTTTCTAGCCTTTTCGTATGGTAGTTTCCGGCGTCTCTTTAATACATTACAAGGAACTAAAGTGTGGTCTCACGCACATTAAAAAAACATCCATTACCAAGATTAATAGAATTTTATCAATTGTTTTAATATATTATGAATATAAATGCTAAAGTTACAAATTTGTAGCTATTATTTCCGTACTGAAATTCTTAATGAGATACGCTTCTGAAAAATATACATAATTTTATATAGGGAACGACTACGGTCTTACAATAACGACTTTTCTCTTTATGGTTGATCATTATCTTAAAATATCAGCAAGAAATTCGACATACGACAAAAATGTTTCACTGAAAAAAGGTTGGTCGATATAAAATGTCGCTATTACTAATTATAGACTATTTTTATTGTTACATTTTTATTTTGAGTTTTTTAGTACTGTTTAACCCAATAGTAGATACAAATTCTACACAGTTCGGTTAAATAAAAAATGACAACGGGATTAAAACTGTATAAATTTTTATATTTTATTTAATAGCGTAAACACTAGAGTTCATATATATTATTATTAAGTAATGTTTTTACACCTGAAATGCTTATAATAAATAATACAAAAGAATGGCATTCATCGTTTCTAATCTGAGCTTATTTTTTTATTAATTAGACCCCTTCACTGAAGCAATTAATTATACTAGTATTGTAGAGAACTTTACAAACATTTAAAACAATCAACATACACAAATTAAACCCAGATTCAGAAAAAATATGTAGTTGTGGATTGTACAGGGTATTACTGAAGACCCATCCATGTAGTCATATTATTATTATTGCTACTTTTTTTTTCTCTATAAAAAGATTTTTTCCTATTATTTGTGTACCTACCCATAACAAACCCTTTCTGTGTGGTGATGGAGTTAAAATACAATTCATCATCTCTCTCTTGCCCGTGGGTGTCGTAAAAGACGATTAAGAGATTAAATATGCATAAAACATTTATAAAACAAAAAGAAATCTGGAAATAAAACCCTATAGTACACATTTGACCAGCGTAGTAAAGTAGATCAATTTTCCTTTTATTGTCGAGCCCAACAGTAAGGCCTAAATGAGTTGAAATGATGAGGATGACCCATATAGAAAATACTTACATAAGGCAGTAGAAGATATATCTAAGGATTTCTTATTTTTACGCCAGTTTTACGCGTTATAAATAAAACTATTTTACGGACTCTATCGCGTTTGCATTTGATTTTCGATTGCCCGACGTTTCGAATAGTTTACAACGTTCTATACAAAATTTACATTTATGGTCACAGGCGGAGCCGGCAAGTTTCAGTGTAATAATCTGCTGCACTGAACTGCTGCATGTAGGTTCTCTCATGCTTCACCACAAAGTGCGGTTCTTTGCCGTCTGCATCCAACGACGCCCAGCAACTTTCAGGTCGTTGGTCCACCTAGTTGCATCCTACACTGCGTCGTACGATACGTGGTCGCCACACTCTGGAGAAGAAAGGTACTTACCTTTCTTCTCCAGCGGTTGTCGGTTCGGCGAGCGATGTGGCCTGCCCATTGCCACTTTATCGTGCTAATATTCTGTGCTATGTCGGTTACACCTGTACTTCTACGGGTTTCCATATTTCGGATTCTACCTCTTAGAGAAATCTCAAGCATAATGTAGTATAATAAATACACCATTATTAAACATTGACATTTTTATTGTACCTATTTTACTACCTGTAGACAATTCTATAAGAAATTTGATAACACAGGTCTACGATGAAAAAGTTTTTTTAAGTAATTTCATCACAAACCTGTAGATATTGATCTATATATAGCAAATATAAACTTTGTTTTAACGTCACATTTTTTTTTTGCATATACATAAAGAAATGGTGAAATTTTTCACCCTACAGTTCTTGCTGCTTTAAAGATCAAGGGTCATTCCCTTGATCTTTAAAGCAGCAAGAACTGATAGATTTGATACGGGATCTTGGATTAACCTAAGGATGCTGCAGAACTGCTTGGTTCTCGACTAAAAGAAAACAATTTATTAGATGACCAGTAATGCATACTGGTATTGAATAAGAGAACAAGAATTTGTGGAGTATTTTAAAAAAGAGGATAATTTAGTATTTTGCTGTGATATTGGCGGTTTAATACAAAAATTCAATATCGAATATAATACACAAGAATGGCGACTCTTTGTATTACAGATTCTTCAAAAAGAAGCTTAACGGCTGTTCTTTTGCATATCGACAGCAAATTTGCATCGATACCTTTATCATAAAAAATATCTGAATATTTGCAAGATGTTTTGGAGTACACCAAACAAATGGTTAGTTTGCATGTGCATTTGATGATAAACTTTGAACGAAATGCCTAGCATGACTCTAAAAATGTCGTAAGTATCTAAGTTCCTAGGCAACAGTAAAGATCCTGAGTATAAAAATATTGCCCGGGAAATGTTAAATACCTATAAAAATTTAGGCTGTAATATGAGTCTGAAAATTCATATTTTGAAGTCCTACATTGATCGTTTCCCAAAAAATCTAGGCGACTACAGTGAAGAACAAGGTGAACGGTTTCATCGGGATAAAAAAGAGAGGGAAAGAGGATATCAAGGACGTTGGGACGTTAATATGTTGACGGACTATTGCTGGATGATACACAGAGATGAAATGAAAAATTACAAACGAAAACCAACAAAACGCAGCTTTTTCTTTTTTTTTCTTTCAGAAAAGAAAACGTTATTGTTAATTGTTTTCTTTTTTAAGTAAAACTACTTTATGGATTTTATCGCGCAGAAAATTTTCTGCAATAACGATGACTTGTTGGACGCGAGACATCTCAGTCCCCCCGTGACCATGAACGCTGCAAAGTGTTCGAAACGTTGGGCAATCAAAAATCAAATACAAACGCGATAACATCCGTAAAGTATTGTAAATAAAACTACTTTATTTTGCCAGATCCCTCTACAAGATGCAGGAGTTTATAAACTTGACTGTGACTGTGGTCTGTCTTATATTGGGCAAACAAAGAGATCCATAAGAACTCGGGTCAAAGAACACATGATGTGAAGTGAAGCTGATGTGAAGCACCGCCGTCACACTAAGTCTGCAGTCTGTGAACATAGTCAGGACCGCTCCCGCCATAACATTAGGTTTGATAAACCTCAAGTCCTCGCAAAGGAACACCGATACCTGCCTAGAATGGTACGCGAGGCTATTGAAATCAAAAAACACAAAAATTTCAATAGAAAGGATGGCTGGGTATTACCATCAAGCTGGGATCCTGTTATAAACATAATTAAAAATAAATCCAAAGAGACCACCACAAGACTGCATGATACTGTGAGCACTTATTGTATAGATTTGACCCACAATAATAATGGTTAAAGATAATTTTATAAATCAAAAATCTTTTAGTAAGCCGCATCTAAAATTAAAAATCAATATTAATTTAGCATCATGTCCCCTGAGTTTTCTTGCCGGATCTTTCTCAGTGTGGCCGCGTTCCGATCCGGTGGTAGTATATTAGTTTTGTTAGTTTTAAATCAACAAATTGTAATAATAATTGCTACAAATTTAATAATTAATAATTACTAACCATAAACAATATAGTTTTTTCATATAGATTCATTTTCTTCTTACACTGGCAATAAATTTGTACTAAAATGTGGGTAACAATTTAATAAATTTATAACTATTTTCTGTATCGGGTAGATAATTGTAAATGTCTGTAATAACGATTACTTGTTGGACGTGAGACACCTTAGTCCGCCCGTGACCATGAATGCTGCAAAGTGTTCGAAACGTCGGGCAATCATAAATCAAATACAAACGCGATATAATCCGTAAAAGTAGTTTTATTTACAATGTGTAGTGCTCGCGTAAACATCAGATATCATCCGTAAAGTAGTTTTATTTTATTTGGGGACGTCCCTATCGCGCGGTGCTGAATAAGCTCCGCGCGCGGGGCCCTCCCCTCACCGAGACTCTCCAGCCCAGCCTTCTCACCCGGGTCGTCGAGGACCTGTTCCCGCGGCGGGCGGAACACACGCCCCCGGTCATGGCTCCGCCAGACACTGACCGGGAGGCCGACGACGACAGTGTTCCGCCCATCACGGAATCCGAGATGGGAGTGGCGGTGGCGTGCATGTGCGCAAAGTCCACCGCCCCCGGGCCCGACGGTGTTCCTAACCGTGTGCTGGGCCTGGTCCTCAAACACCTGGGTCCCCGCCTCAGGGAGCTGTTCGACGCGTGCTTAGCGTCCGGACGTTTCCCTGGGTGCTGGAAGGAGGGAAGGCTGGTGCTCCTGCCGAAGCCGGGATGGTTTCCGGGGTCGCCTTCGACCTACAGGCCTATCGTGCTGCTCGATGACACGGGCAAGCTACTGGAGAGGGTGGTAGCTGCCCGCATCGAGCGGCACCTCGTCGGCACGGGGCCCGATCTGTCGGACGCCCAGTTTGGGTTCAGGAGGGGTCGTTCGACGATCGCGGCTCTGTTGCGCCTGAGGGCCGTGGCGACTGAGGCCGTCACCGGTGGGGGAGTGCTGTTGGCGGTGTCCCTAGACATCGCCAACGCATTCAATAGTCTGCCATTCAGCTGCATCAGGGAGGCGCTCCGGTATCACGGAGTGCCAGCTTACCTGAGGCGGCTAGTGGCAGACTATTTGGAGGGGCGCAGCGTCCTCTGCACCAACCGAGCAGGGGACGTTGTACGAACGCCCATGTCGTGCGGTGTCTCACAGGGGTCGGTCCTCGGACCCACCCTGTGGAACATCGGCTACGACTGGGCGTTGCGGGGGAGCCTCCAGCCCGGGCGGGGCGTGATTTGTTACGCCGACGACACGCTCGTCACAGCCCGCGGTGGGACGTTAGAAGAGGCGGTAAGCCTGGTGACCTATGGCACCGAAGAGGTCGTCAGGCGGATCGAGGCGCTGGGGTTGAGGGTCGCCCTGGACAAGACGGAGGCCCTCTTGTTCCATGGGCGCCGTATGAGCCCTCCCATCGGCGTCTCGATCACCGTCCACTCGGTTGACATCAGCATCCGGGCTCATATGAGGTACTTGGGCCTGGTGCTCGACGGGCAATGGTAGTTCCGGGTGCATTTCCGCAGGCTCGCTCCACGGCTCGTCAGCGCGGCGTCCGCTCTATCGTGGCTTATGCCGAACGTGGGCGGAACGAGCGCCACGTGCCGACGGCTGTACGCGGGGGTCATCCGGTCGATGGCCCTGTACGGCGCACCGGTGTGGGCGGGGTCCTTGACCGTCCGACTTAGGGCCCTTCTGTGGCGACCACAGAGGGTCACGGTGGTCAGGACCATCCGCGGATACCGCACGGTGGCGACGGAGGCAGCGTGCCTATTGGCCGGGACTCCTCCGTGGGACCTGGAGGCGGAAATGCTCGCCGAGTTGTATCCCCTTGAGGGAGCTCACCGCCTGGCACGTCGACACCCGCCGAGACGTCATTGCCCGTTGGGCAGTCCGGCTGGAGAGGCCTCGGTTCGGGGTGCGAATCGTGGAGGCCTTTCGGCCGGTGCTGATGCAGTGGTTGGAAAGGCGGCACAGGGTGCTCTCCTTCCGACTAGTGCAGGTGTTGACGGGACATGGAAGCTTCGCCAAATACCTGCACAAGGTCGTAAGGAGGGAGAGTACACCGTCCTGCCACCACTACGATTGCGACGAGGACACGGCGCAGTATACGCTCGAGGCCTGCGCCGCTTGGGCCACGCAGTGCCGTGAACTCGTCGCAACCATCGGTGCCGACCTGACGCTGCCGGCCATCGCTAGGGCGATGGTCGACAGCGTCGGGAATTGGGACGCGGTCGCAGCCTTCTGTGAGAGAGTGATCTCGCAGAAGCAGGCGGCGGATCGTCTGCGCGAGGAGCGCAGCCTCGATGAGGAGATCCGCCGCCGGCGAATGGGGCGGCGCAGGCGCAACTACCTGTGCCTCATGGGTGACGTGACCGGGGATTAGTCCGTCACCCGCCGAGAGGCCCAACGCGTGAGGAAAGACCGACGTCCTCCCCGATGCGGCCTCCCCGAGGGGGGGACGTCGGTCGATGGGAGGGTACCCCACGTAGGGGGTATTCCGTCGGGCCGACCACTGACGACAAGTAAACCTGCTCCGGTGGTCGGCCCAACGAAGAAGGCGACGTGGTTTTCGGGTGGGTTGCGGGAGTTGCGTGCTTAAGCCCCTCTGTCACCCCGGACGGAGTGGTGCGGAGGCGCGCCGACCGCATCCCACCCGCAAAATAAAAAAAAAAAAGTAGTTTTATTTAAAATGTGTAATACTCGCGTAAACATCATAAATTATTTTCTTCTTGTATACCTTAATTTTAATGTATTTTAATAGCTATAGACTCAATAAAACTACAAAATACATATCTTCAAATAATTCTCGTTCATTTTATTAAATACTAGCAAGCCGCCCTCGCTTCGCTTTGGTTTCAGTCGCATTACCCGCATAGTTCCCGTTCCCGTGGGAATACCGTAATATAATATAGCCTATGTTACTCCCTGATATAATAGCTTTCTAACGGTGAAAGAATTTTTGAAATCGACTCAGTGGTTTAAGCGTGAAAGCGTAACAAACAAACAAACGTACTTTCACATTTATAATATTAGTAAGGACTAGCAACCCGCCCTCGCTTCGCTTCAGTTTTAGTTATTTTACCCGCGTAGTTCCCGTTCCCGTGGGAATACCGGAATAAAATATAGCCTAGTTTACGCCCTGATATTATAGCTTTCCATTGGTAAAAGAATTTTTGAAATCGGTCCAGCCGTTTTGAAGATTACCCGGA
This sequence comes from Lymantria dispar, assembly GCA_032191425.1. Lineage (NCBI taxonomy): Eukaryota > Metazoa > Arthropoda > Insecta > Lepidoptera > Erebidae > Lymantria > Lymantria dispar. The sequence goes on along the minus strand of CM063444.1, from coordinate 23,166,682 downwards.
ACAAACAGACAGACAGACAGATAGACAGACAAACAGACAAAAAAATATAAAGTAATTTTTAGGTATGTGTATAGTGCAAATAACCATGTGAGCATGAAAAAGCCTATTAATTTGACATTACAAACAGACACTTCAATTTTATTTATTGGTATAGACTAGCAACCCGCCCTCGCTTCGTTTCGGCTTCTGTCGCCTTATCCCCGTAGTTCCCGTTCCCGTGGGAATAGCGGGATAAAATATAGCCTAGTTTACTCCCTGATATTATAGCTTTCCATTGATAAAAGATTTTTTTAAACCTGTTCAGCTGTTTTGAAGATTACCCGGAACAAACAGACAGACGGACAGACAAAAGAAAATATAAAGTGATTTTTAGGCATATGTATAGTGCAAATAACCGTGTGAGCAAGCCAAAAGGCTTATTATTTTGACATTACAAACAGACACTCCAATTTTATTTATTGGTATTTTTTATTTTTTTTTATTGCAAACGGTGGCAAACGAGCAAACAGTACACCTGATGGTAAGTGTTGCTGCCGCTCATGGACCTTTACAAGGCCGTTGCCTACCGCGAAGAAAGTGAAGGTAGTGTGAATGCGTGCATTGATGCTTGGTGATACCAAGGGCACCACCAAAACCCTCCACACTCAAACACCCTCAGAAAGTTGGGCTTCCGGATCTCTCGCTCACCGAACGAAGCGCAGTAACAAATCGCTACTACTCAGACGTCGATTTTCTGCGAGAGTGTGGTACTGCCCCGGACGGACCGGCCCGCGGCTGTAGACAGATAACTGTCGACAGTGTGGTCCTACCACTCTTATCTATTGTATAGATTTGCTTTATTCTTTTTCATATTCAAATACTATATCATCTAAATCTGACAAATGTGACGTGGTACATTTCATATGATTACCGTTTTCAATTACTTTTGAGACACTTAAAGCAAATATTAACCATTTAACAGAAAACTTCAAAAAATTTTTTTAGTGGACCCTATCTTTACAATAAAATCAACAAAGTTCTAAACATTTACCCATTAACTAAATCACAATGTAAATCTAAATTGACCCAATACATACAAAAACTTAACTACGAAGAAACTGAGCAATTCTTACAAATTATACAATAGCAAAATTATAAATTAATATTAAAATGTTAGCTTAACTAAGACTCACGTATATTAATAAACAAAAAAATAAATAAATACACATGCACACACAATACACGCATTCATGCCCCTGCACGCTATTGCAATGCACGCACCACGCACACACTCACTCACTCACTCATTCACCCACACACACACATACACACACGTACGCACGCGCACGAATGCACTCACACCACGCACATGCAGACACATACATACACGCACACCCACTAGTGCGCGTGTGTGTGCACCTGACCCATCCACAAAGACGTACAAACACATACACACCCATGCATATGCATGCACCCACATACCTACATTTACATAACCATTCACTTTATACCTCCACAAATGCCTCTTATCTTCTCAGTACATTAATCCTCATATCTCCACAGTACATTAATAGTTGTACACAGGGCTTCTCAGTGTATAACAATGGAGGTTTTGGCACTGATAGCCAAAGTACAGGCAAAAGCCTAGTTTGGTTACAGCAGCTCAAATCGATCGATTCTCGACATATGTTAGCCTAAGTTCACATTATAACATGTATTAAGTATATTTGTAAATAAAGATTATTATTATTATTTTCATGTATCTCAGTGTCACGGGTATCTTACAAAGGCAGATACCCGGTCCTTTGGTAAGCTTACATATGGATCTAACACGCAGAGGCCCTTGGAAAAATTTAATGTTAAAATGGGATGGGACATCTACCGATAAAATTACACGTTTGCACATAACACTCGTGGACTGCCAGCGGTAGGTGTAAAACTATTGTGTAATGGTGATATCTAAAACTAGATTATGGGGTTGTGGGGTTTAGTGGACTGTTTTACTTAAACTATTGATTTTTAAACTATCGTCTGCCTTCAATAACTTTATACGTCTTGAACTTTGGCAGACGGTGATTCGCCAACCTACTGAATGGACCCACCCTAATCGGTCACCACAGATACGCAGGCCGAGGATACGAGATTCTGGCCGACTCTCTAGGGCACTCAGGACCGCAGTGTCGCCACTTACATTCAGCACGCCACAAGCTGCCCTGCGGTTTATTGGTTTTCCTAAATTTTTTTTTATATCAGAAGAACTTAGGGATCCATATAATGTTCCTCCGAGGTTTGCGTTAGTCTCATGGTGAGATAACGACTGGCCCAGAGGTTCGTTATTATTATTATTTTATTGGAACGTATATCATTATGTGTTCAAGATACTAGTATTTTGCAGCATAAAGTCTATTGACTAAGTACGTTTGCCAACAAATAAATGGAACTTGAAGTGTTGGATTTACTTGAGATGAGCTTTAGAGTCAAAAGCTTTCACCGATTTTGGTTATTATTGAAAGCGGTTTATTTTTAGGTTGTACTTGTCATTCTTAAGGGCATAATAAGAAAAAAATAGTAATATCTGTACTAGGGTGGTTCATTTCCGCAAATTTTTTTTTCGTTCCTCATAGAAAATATTAATCTACATATAGAAAAAAAAAATTCCCACCATGTTTGGGCTTTTAATATTAATTTTAAGTACTTACAATTTAAATTTAAAGTTTTACCATTCAAAATGTATGTAAAAAAATCTTTTTTTTTTTCAAATTTCTAATGCTTACCTGGCTTTTACAATATTGCAAATCGGCTTGATGGAACTTGTGGGGAATTTCACGCTCTTCAAAATAGTCTTAGTGTTTTTTTGTGTAACTCGCATTGGTTCACCATTAGGTTCACCAATTTCTTACATTTTCCGGTATAAAAATTGCTGTAAATTCATTAAACATTGGTCGGATAACTTTTTTTTTATGAGTCAGTTCTTTTTTTCTTCCTACTTTTGGCGGTTTGCTCGAAAAATTAAAAGAAAATATATTTTTTTCAAAAACTGTACTTTGACGACTCCTACTGATGAACCAGTGCGAGTTACATAAAAAAACACTAAGACTATTTTAAAGAGCGTGAAATTCCCCACAAGTTCCATCAAGCCGATTTGCAATATTGTAAAAGCCAGGTAAGCATTAGAAATTTCGGACGGGGTGGATGCCGAGGCTGGCCGCATCCGCTGTGCGTTAACGCAGATCTGCGATGCGGCCATGCCCCGTGTGCGGCGTCTGCCCCCGAAGAGTGCGGTCCCCTGGTGGTCCCGAGAATTGGCAGACCTTCAGGCCGCGTGCATACGTGCCCGGAGGGTCTACACCCGCAGCCGAGCGCGTCACCGCGACGCTGAGCGGGAGGGCCAGCTGTACGAGGCTTACCGCAGTGCGCGGTCTGCCTTCAGGCTGGCCGTCCGTACCGCCAAGGACGTTAGTCGGCGAGAGATGCTGGACAGTCTCGAGCGTGACCCCTGGGGTCGCCCCTACCTCGCGGCGCTGAACAAGCTCCGCGGGCGGGGCCCCCCCCTCACCAAGACTCTCCAGCCCAGCCTCCTCACCAGAGTTGTCGAGGACCTCTTTCCACGGCGGGCGGAGCACACGCCCCCGGTCATGGCTTCGCCGGACAACGACCGGGAGGCCGAAGATGAAAGTGCTCCGCCCATCACGGAGCCGGAAATGGGGGCGGCAGTGGCGCGTATGCGAATGAAATCCACCGCCCCCGGGCCCGACGGTATTCCGAACCGTGCGCTGGCCCTGGTCCTCGAGCACCGGGGACCACGCCTCAGGGGACTGTTCGACGCTTGTTTGACATCCGGGCAGTTCCCTGGATGCTGGAAAGAGGGGAGGCTGGTTCTCCTGTCGAAGCCGGGACGGTCTCCCGAGTCGGCCTCGGCCTACAGGCCCATCGTGCTGCTTGATGATGCGGGCAAGCTGCTGGAGAGGGTGTTGGCTGCCCGCATCGAGCGGCACTTCGTCGGGGTCGGGCCCGATTTGTCGGACGCCCAGTTTGGTTTTCGGAGAGGGCGTTCGACGATTGCGGCCCTGCTGCGCCTGAAGGCCGTCACCGGCGGAGGAGTCCTGTTGGCGGTGTCCCTGGACATCGCCATCGTCTTCAACAGTCTGCCATTCAGCTGCATCAGGGAGGGGCTGAGATACCACGGGGTGCCCGTGTACCTCAGGCAGCTGGTGGCAGACTACTTGGAGGGGCGCAGTGTCCTCTACGTTGACCGAGTAGGGGAAGTTGTGCGAACGCCCATAACATGCGGTGTCCCACAGGGGTCGGTTCTGGGTCTGACCCTGTGGAACATCGGCTACGACTGGGCGTTGAGAGGTAGCCTCCCACCCGGGCTGGGCGTAATTTGCTACGCCGACGATACACTCGTCACAGCCCGGGGTGGGACGCTAGAGGAGGCGGCATGCCTGGCAACTCTCGGCACCGAGGAGATTGTCAGGCGGATCGAAGCGCTGGGGTTGAGGGTAGCCCTGGAAAAGACGGAGGCCCTTTTGTTCCATGGCCTCCGTACCGCCGGGCCTCCTGCCGGCGCTTCGATCACCGTAAAGTCGGTCACCATCAGCATCCAGGCCCACATGAAGTACTTGGGCCTGGTGCTCGACGGGCATTTTTGGTTCCGGGAGCATCTCCATCGACTTGTTCCCCGGCTTGTCGGCGCGGCGTCCGCCCTTTCGCGGCTGATGCCGAATGTGGGCGGACCCAGCGCTACGTGCCGACAGCTGTACGTGGGGGTGATCCGGTCGATGGCCCTGTACGGCGCACCGGTGTGGGCGGGGTCCCTGACCGTCCGTCTTAGGGCCCTCCTGTGGCGACCACAGAGGGTCATGGCGATCAGGGCCTTAAGGGGTTACCGCACGGTGGCGACGGAGGCAGCGTGCCTCCTGGCCGGAACTCCCCCGTGGGACCTGGAGGCGGAGATACTCGCCGAAATTTATCGGCGGGTGTCGGCGACGCGCGCCCGCGGCGGCATGGTCTCCATCAAAGAGATCACCGCCTGGCGGGTCGACGCCCGCCGTGGAGTCATTGCCCGTTGGGCAGTCCGGCTGGAGAGTCCTCGGTACGGTGTCAGGACCGTCGAGGCCCTCCGGCCGGTGCTGATGGAGTGGTTGGAGCGGACGCACGGGATGCTTTCCTTCCGACTGGTGCAGGTGCTGACGGGGCACGGTTGCTTCGGGAAGTACCTGCACAAGATTGTCAGGAGGGAGAGCACACCGTCCTGCCACCACTGCAGTTGCGACGAGGACATGGCGCAGCACACGCTCGAGGAGTGTGCTGCATGGGAGGGGGATCGCCGTGAACTCGTCGCAATTATCGGTGCCGACCTGGCGCTGCCGACCATCGCCAGGGAGATGCTCGTCAGAGTCAGGAACTGGGACGCGGTTGCCGCCTTCTGTGAGGCCGTAATCTCACGGAAGGAGGCGGCGGATCGTGTGCGAGTAGAGCTCCTATTCGGCGACACGTTCCGCCGCCGGCGCCTCGGGCGGCACAGGCGCGAGTATCTGCGCCTAATGCCGCCCTAGCCGAGGCCGCGGGTGATCGGACCAGGGAATTGTTCGTCACCCGCAGAGAGGCTAACCGCGCGACGGCGACCGACGTCCCAGGACGTCGAGAGGTGAGGTTACCCGAAAGGGTATTCCGTTGGGCCGACCACTGACGACAAGTCACATCTGCTCCGGTGGTCGGCCCAACAACGAGGTGACGTGGGTACGGGTGGGTTATGGGCCCGCGCGCTCTCTTTTCATCGCCCCGGACGGAGAGGACCGCGCGTGCGCTTACCATAGCCCACCCAAAAAAAAAAAAAAAGCATTAGAAATTTGAAAAAAAAAAAGATTTTTTTAGATACATTTTGAATGGTAAAACTTTAAATTTAAATTGTAAGTACTTAAAATTAATATTAAGAGCTCAAACTTGGTGAGAATTATTTTTTCTATATGTAGATTAATATTTTGCATGAGCAACGAAAAAAAAAAATTTGCGGAAATGAACCACCCTAATCTGTACTTTATACAAATAAATAAAATTGAAGTGTCTGTTTGTAATGTCAAAATACTGGGCTTTTTTCATGTTCACACGGTTATTAGCACGACACCTATGCCTAAAAACCAGTTTAAAAGTTTTTCGTCTGTCTCTCTGTTTGTTTGAGGTAATCATCAAAACGGTTGGACCGAATTTGATAATATTTTACTGTCAGGTAGCTGCCTATATAAGGAGTAATTTAAGCAATTTTTATTCCGGTATTCCCACGGGAACGGGAACTATGTGTGTAGTCGATTGAAACTGAAGCGAAGCGAAGGCGGGTTGCTAGTAATAAATGTTATAAAACCAAGGAATATTGTAATCCAACTTCTAGTGTAATGAAATAAGAACATTATTCAATTTATTATTCAATTATATCATTATTCAATTATATGAAATAAGAACTCTTCTGAGGCGGCAGATCATGTGCGGGAGGAACGACTCCACGCGGACACGGTCCTCCGCCGGCGCCAACTGGGGTGGCGCAGGCGTGCCTGCGCCTGATGCAGCCCTAGCAGAGGCTAGGCTAGCTAGAGAGGTGGGTGACCGGCAACCGCGGAGAGTTTAGCCTCGCGACGGTGATCGGCGTCCCGGGGGGTCACCAACGAATAAAAAAAGGGGTGGTGTATTGTATTCTTATTATGTCATCAAACGGTAAAAAAGAAAGTTATTATTTTTAAAAATATTTAACGTATGTTATGTTAAAAGAATATATTTTCTTAATGCAATTTGCTACCGTAAATGAAGAAATATAAAATAAAACACTCGATATTTCATTGTGCCATTTGATCTGGGGACCTCTTTATATTTCAATATTCTGAAGTACCTTTTAACAATATTATATCCACATATTCTTTTATGAGAGCAGTCACACAGTATGAATGTTATGTTTTTTTTTGCTATATCATCATAAATAAGTTCTAAGCGTAAAATATGAATTATTTTTAAGGTTCAATACCCTATAAACTGCCGCTTATCTAGCTTAAGGCGTTATATGAGCATTGCAACTATTTTATTTGATTTATACTTACGAAGGGAGGTTTTTCTGTCCATATACTTATAAGTTGTAATATTGGCGAAGGATTTCACTAAGATTACATCTTTATAATATAAGTACTAGGTGACCCAACAGACGTTGTTCTGTTCAAATAAAATAAAAGGAATTCTCCTTGAAATCGACAGCAGTGCCACCTACCGGATCCTATTGTGAATCTAAATCATTCTCGAATCCCCTTGAATACACACAAAAAATTTCGTCAACATCGTTCCAGCCGTTTAGGAGAAGTTCAGTGACATACACACGTACGTACACAAGAAATTTATATATAAAGATTTATAAAAAGCGATAATTTTTTTTTTTTTATTGCCAACGGTGGCAAACGAGCAAGCAGCACACCTGATGGTAAGTGAAACTGCTGCACATGGACCTTTGCAATACCAGGGGCACAGCTAGGCCGCTGCCTACCGTGAAGGAAATACTCTTCTTAAACCTCGTTTAAAGAAGGACATGTCATAGCGCTCGGGAAACACAGCAGCAAGTAGTTCATTCCAGAGCTTGCACGTACGTGGGAGAAATGATCGCTGGAAACGTACAGTTGAAGACCATAACGTTTCCAGTTGAAATGGATGAACCCTGCTACGATGTCGAGTGGTACGTTGGTAGAATGGTGACGGTGGTACCAAGTCAAACAGTTCCTCGGAGCACTCCCCGTGAAAGAGTCGGTAGAGTACACAGAGTGACCCAAAGTCTCTCCGCTGCTCCAGCGACTCCAATCTGTCCGTAAGATTGGGATCCCCGACGATTCGAACAGCCCGTCTTTGCAGGGAGTCAAGTGGGTCTAGCTGATATTTGGGCGCACCTGCCCAGAGATGAGAGCAGTACTCCACATGAGGACGAACTTGTGCTTTGTATAGCACAAGACGCTGTCTCGGTGTGAAGTACCGCCTGGCTCTGTTCAGGACACCCAACTTTTTGCTTGCCAATTTGGCTTTGTCCTCCAAATGACTCCCAAACTGGACTTTGCTCGATATTTTGACGCCGAGAATCCCAATACTCTCAGAAATTGGGAGAGTTACTCCTTGGAACTGTGGCGCCATGACAAACGGGTCCTTCTTTGCAGTGAACGCGCAAACTTGTGTCTTTGTGGGGTTGAACTGGACTAGGTTCCGTTCACCCCATTCCGCGGCCCGCCCCAGAGAGCGCTCGACTTCAGACACAAGTTGAACCCTTCTTTCCTGAGTACTCCGAGGGATATTCCGTTGCTCAGTGTACCGCTCATCACCCATAAATGACTGGAATGCAATACGAGTATTCGAATACGATAGGGTTGTTAATACAATTTATCTCAGGATGAATGGTTTTTCTCAGTAAAACCGAATTGCCTCATGTTTGGGCAAAAGTCTGAAAGGTTAAAATGCCGGATAACGGAACAAAAAAATTTAGCATAGCTTATTCCTATGAAACCACCATCGTATCAATTTATTAAATAACTTTTTGAATGGCCTTTTATGTTATTAAAATATAATTACTGTAGATCCGAAATTATTAAAAACTATGGTATGAACTTTATGCCCTTACCAGCACTGATCTCCCTGTCATCTATGATGTGTTGTCTATATAAGAAATATGAAAACTTGTGAACGGTGTGGTGTATTGCAACAGTATGATACTAGGATAAAAACTCTTACTTTCCTTTACTGATCTTTAAGTAATCAGAGACAGATCCCGTTATAAGTGGTATTTTGATTAAAGAATATTAGACAAAATCACACCAAAAGAAGGAATAATCAAAATAAAAATATGTTTCAAACCGAGGTTTCGAACATTTTATGGCGTTAATGGTCATAGAGGGACATAGAGTGCTGTGTGGTAGCGGCTTCGAATACTACCAACCCTTGCTTTGCTCGTGGGTGTCGTAAAAGACGACTAAGAGCCCTAGATTGACCCGGACCAACTCCATCTGGTACAATTTGGGTCAACGATTACATTCCCAAGGAGGGTTGACGTCAGGCAGGCGGCTGGTCATAAAAGTCATTGCCGAAACTTTTTGCAATATGTCAAAACAGATGACATATTGCGTCGACCCCAAGTAATTGGGATAAGAGCAAGATGATGATGATGATGAATGGTCATAGAGGGACAATCTGCCTGTGTTCATGAACGCTGTAAAGTGTTTGAAGCGTCGGAAAATTCAAAATCAAATATAATGCGATAAAATCTGTAAAAATAGTTTTATTTCAAATGTATACTGGCGTAATCGTTATGCAGCAGGAATCGTTCTGCGCAATACCGTCTGAATAGCATGATGCATTAGTTTGTCCTTCCAATGTGAGGAAAGATGTAAAACATATATTTAAATTACCGAGATTTAGGATTTACCATGCTAGGTAATTTGTAAAAACTAATTTTCGAATGAAAAGCGTCTCCCATAAAGACGATAAATGCGAGTGACAAATTGATTGCCATAGTCTATGCTGGTCCAAAGGTAGGCTCAAATCCTGGATGTGGCAATCATTGTTCCATTCATTAACAAGTTTTTATAAATAGTTATATTTAAGTACGTAGAAAGAATGAGTGAAGAGAGAATGACGAAGCAAGTATATAAAGCAAGTGTGAGTGGGACGCTTGCAAGAGTAAAACCACGCCGTACGTTTCTGGATCAAATTAGAGATGTGCTGGTGAAAAGTCGGGTTAAGAGTAGGTACGCGTAATCATAGAGAATGCATGATGACTTTGATGAGTGTGAGTGAAGCGATGGAAGTATGTCAGGATCGTGGATTGTGGCAATCCGTAGTCTCTGCCTGCCTCTCTGGGAAGCAGGCTATTTATGTATGTATGCATGTTATATCTAAGCACCTACAACGTAAAATATTGACATACAACTTCTTAATGATAATTCACCCATCCAGCTATTAGCCTGTAGACGCCCACAGTTGGACATAGGCTTTCCCACGAGAATACCACTCACACACAATAGTGCTGTGCCATTTGCATCCAAATTGCTCCTTACGAACTTTGTTGTCCTACGCTAATGACTTTATGCCGAATGATAACTCTATAATATATATTTTTTTAAATTATTAGAGCTGAGCGGACTTATTCTTAAATCTTTTATAAGTTCAAAGGCCTCAAATTAAATATGTCACATCGTATCTCTTTTATCCAATGTCTGTTAACGGTGATGGATGATTCAGCATGAACACGGTTCACGACATAGCGCTATCTGTCATCGACTTAATTTGGTCAATTTCTCAGTTGCCTTAATCTTGTTAATATGCAGAGAAATTGAGGTACAATAAAATCAATATATATCTTAGTGATAGATTCTTGCCATGAGTTTTGTGCTTATTCATAAGGTATAAGACCGAGGGCTACGATATTTCTAACTTTTCGAAATATTGTTAGTATTAAATGCTCGTTTTAACCGTGTGGTGACGGAGTAAGAATACAATTCACCACCCGCTATTTTAGTCGTAGGTGCCGTAAAAGACGACTAAGGGATATATAATACATAACAATTGTGCAAGAAAAGGAAAACTCTAAATAAAACCCTATATCAATCCACCTGACCAGCGTAGTAAGACAATTTTCCTTGCATTGTGGAGGAGGCTCGAGTATATGCTGCGATGATGATGATACTTGTTTAAACTTAAGCCGGCTATCATGAATACAGATCATACGGAAACTAAATATGCTCCTATATCCTGACATCCGATTTAATCCTAAAACTCCTAGATTTTCAAGGCATACTTAAAATTTTTTGATTATAATTCAGTTCTAAAATTTTCAAGGCAGATTTGAAAATTATTGATATGGCTGAAAATTATATATAACTAGCAACCCGTCCTCGCTTCGCTTCGGTTTCAGTCACCTTACCCGCGTAGTTCTCGTTTCCGTGGGAATAGCGAGATAAAATATGGCCTATGTTACTCCCTGATATTATAGCTTTCCATTGGTGAAAGAATTTTTGAAATTGGTTCGGTGGTTTAAGCGTGAAAGCGTAACAAATAAACTTACTTTGGCATTTATAATATTAGTAAGTAAATAAGTATATAATGAATAGTCTAGAAAGTTATTTGCAAATTTGCAATATGACGGATAATGATAAAGGCTCGGTATATAAGAAAGAATATTGTATCACGGTTTCTTATATAAACCTTTTTAAAATGAAAACACGTATTTCAATACCATATACTTCAAATTGCATTTGTTCGAAGTTGCGACTTCGTTACCCTCAAGCCCATTACAACTGAGCTTGAAGTGTATATGAAAAAGGAGACAGTATTATTTTGTTATTTCAAATAAGGATTTTTGGTCTATTCATAAAATAAAATTGCTGCACAGAAATTTTATTGTTTTATGCCTTCAATACAACATAATGAACATTATCATCAAGGATTACTGTTTGGTGACGGCTACGAATACTATTAACCATTACACTGCTCATAGGTGTCGTAAAAGACGACTCACCCAACTCTATCTGATGCGGTCTGGTCATCAATTACTTTTCCAAAAAGAGTTGACGTCAGCGATGACTGACCATAGAGCGGGTTTCAGACTACGCTATAAGATAAAATAGCATATAATATATAACTCATAGCACAACAATATCGCGCACCAATAATTATTAAGGACACGTTTACACTGTACTGTACTATATTTTATGTGTGGTGCGCGATATTGTTGTGCTATGAGCTATTATATACTATATACTATATACTATTATATTATAGCGTCATCTGAAACCCGCTTAAAAGTATTGCCTAATTATATTGAGTTTAACTATATTGAGTTTTACAATATGCCCTAGGAAAGATGATTACATATTAAGTTGACCCCAAGTGATTGGGATCAGAGAAGGGTAATTAATGATGGTGATAACATAATGGGCTTCGTGTTTGCTTAACCAACGTATATTTAATGTATCCATAATTATTTAAATTATTACATTTTATATATGATTGCATAGTCCCTTTTTATCAAACAGGCCTCCCACGGAGAGTAATCCTTTCTGCGATCCACATTATTTATTCTTGGCTGTAATTTGTGAACGTTAATTACATGTTTGCAAAGTCCACAACGATGTAAGAATTTATTCCTCGTTAAAAACGTAGATGGTACAAAAGTTGCTTTTAAGTTTATTTTTAGATAAAAACCTACAAATTAATATTAGAAAATGTAGAAAAACTCTACTATATATTGTTTGCCACTCCACATCTATAAATGTTTAGGCAAAATATTAAAATGTAACGGTTCAAACGAAGCTTCCGTGTGGTATCGGAGTAGGAATACAATTCACCACCTCCTTTCTTACCCGTGGGTCTCGTAAAAGACGACTCAAGGATATGATATGCATATAACAATAATGGAAGAGTAGGAAAACTCAAACTGAGACCGATACCAACACGCGTGATACAGTAGGTCAATATTCCCTGCTATTCTTAAGGAGGCTCGGATGCAGCAGGGGAACTTATATGAGTAGAGACGACGATATATTCAAGCGATTTTGGTGTTATAGGAGTAGTAAAATAAGGAAGGATAGTAGTAGAGTTTCCAAAAAACATGGGAGAGTAGGCCACTTTCTATCTTATTGTAAAGGACGCTTGTACCCAATAAAGAGACATATGTATATGTCATCTGCATCATCATTTCAGCTTATCGCCGTTCACTGCTAGATGTAGGCCTCCCCCATGTTACGCCACAAAGTGCGGTTCTGTGCCGCCTGAATCCAACGACGCCCAGCAATTTTTACCAGGTCGTCGGTCCACCTAGTGTCGTCCTACACTGCATTGTCCGATACGTGGCCACATATTTATATGTGCTGAAGATGAAAAAGGTGGTCATTCGATGAGCTAGATAGGAGTAATACACACATATCGAAAGAACGTATGGCAAATGCACGTATCGGACGACCCACTGTAGGACGTCGTTCCACCAGGCAGACCGACGACGTAGTGAAGGTTCCTAGGAGTCGTTAGATGTGGGCGACATAGGGCTGCACTTTGTTGTGAAATATGAGAGAGGTTAACGTCTAGCAGTGGACGGCGAAGGATTGAATGATGAATAAGTGAATGTTATATTCTAAACAATTGACTGCACAGATGGCGTAGTGGTTAAGATAGCGACCTGCAGCGCCAGTGTCGGGGGTTCGAATCCCACGCGGGACAACACTTTGTGCGATCCACAAATTGTTTTTCTGAGTCTGGATGTAATTTGTGTCCGTTAATTATATGTTTGTAAAGTCCCCCGCAATACAAGGATTATTTCCTTAGTGCAGGGTGTTGTCTTAAATAAATAAAAAAAAAAAAAAAAAAAAAAAAAATTAATTGTAACTTGTGGATGTCATTGTGGTAGGACCATACTGTCGACAGTCGTCTGTTTATAGCCGCGGGTCGGTTTGTCTACGGTAGTACCACACTCTTGCAGAAAATCGACGTCTGAATAGTAGCAATTTGTTACTGTACTTCGTTCGGTGAGTGAGAGACCCGAAAGCTCAATTTTATGAGGGTGTTTGCGTGTGATGCGTTTTGGTGATACCTTTAGTATTACTGAACCTCATTGTGTGCATTAACACTCTCATTACTTTCTTTATGATAGGCAGTGGCCTGGCAATAGTCCATGAGCAGAAATCTCACTTAACATCAGGTGTGTGGTTTGATTGTTTGCCACCAAGAGCAATAAAAAAAACAAAAGCTATAATTAAAAATGATATAATTATAAAACACATACAATGAATTGTGCTATCTGAAATCATTGTATATACTTTAAGAACTCTGTCACAGTTTAGTAGGTGTATTATCATAGACGTATATAGGATAGGGTGCATATTTTGTATTTTATGTGCAAATCAGCTAAAGTTAAGAAGATAATAAAGTTAAGACGGTAAGAAAATTCCCGTCTCTAGAGAATTTTGAAGTTATGCGTTAGGATAACAGTAAAAGTTAAACGATGAAAATAATATGTGGTGGCAAATCCACCTCTTAAAAAGTGCCGAAAAAAGTCCGAAAAATCAACCGTAAAAAGCAGATTATATTTTTGAGATTGACTAACTATAAATACCTTGTTTACGATGGTGTTGTTTTTATCGACATGTTATTAAACCTTGTTTTAATAAATACGTTAGTTATCCGAAATATTTATTGTAGATCCACCTTTGTGCTATTTCACTTCGATAAATATCTTAGCAAAAATAACTTCTATTGATAAATAAATTAAACGCCCCCTGTGGCGATGGGTTAAAGAAAGAATTTTCGTTACCTCTTGCTTGCCCGTGGGAGTCGTAGAAATCGGTCCAGTGTTCACCAGGAGTGTGGGCCAGAGCTCTCTCCTGGGAAATGTACAACACCTCACTGTGATTGCTAACCAGTCTGCAAAGCGTGGTGATGGCGCCATTATCCTCTCATATGAGTGAAACATGAGGGAGGGCTACATCCAGCAGTGGACGGTGAAAAGCTGAAGGATGATGATAATGAAATTAATAACGGATATAATTAATGATGGCGGTAGGTAGAGTTCGTGAATATCCTGTAATTTCGGTATGAACTTTGCATCGATGCGATATATGCTCCTAAATTAAGCTTTTCACGCAAGTAGAGATACCGCGGAGCTTTATGTGGATATAAACAGTATTAAGGGTCCCTAAGGTATATGCATATATGTATATGATACATATATACATATACCTTAGGGACCCTTTATTTACTTAAGAAGGCCATGACCCCACATTCACTCGTTAGTTTCCTTATCGAACTTCCCGTATCCAAGAAAACGAGACTTAAACGGAAATAACAACAATACACGCAACCCTCGCATTTGGGCACTTTACATTTATGATTCTCTTTGAAATCAGGTAATGATAGTGGAATCAATCAGTCTTCTTGGTATTAATGTGTATTTCGAATTGTATTTACAGATGAATAATAAATGTTAGCAATTATGTATGAATTGTGTTGTTTTTAAATACACATCTATATCCTAAAATGATAACCAGAGGTATAAAACACTTATAGTTTGCTATATAATTGAGGTTTATGATCACGGTTGTTAATATATCAGTTTTAATGTTATAATTTCAGTTTTCGTGTTGCGATTGAAAATAACCTTGCGATAAAATTATATACCAAGTGTAAATAAGTTTTGTAGCTTAATTTTTTTTTAAGGAAGATGAAAGGTAAAATATTAGACATCAGATACTTACGGAAGAACAAAGAAACTTAACGTCATCTACCCTTTTATTATGACTCAGTGTCTGAATGCATAAGTCTATGGCTAGTGTTGACTTATGGCACAGATAGATGATCTCTAACTCGCTGGTCCGGTCACGGATCTCAAAGATCCGGTATCAGTGGTCGGCGAGGGGGAAGGAATACGGTAGATTATAGGGTTACGTGCCGCCCCTGCGTCGCCCTGGACGAAAAAAAAAGGTTTTGACTTAGACGATTTTTATAGTCTTACGAAAACGAATAATGAAAGCATTTTATTATATTCTATCTTTTTCTTTCCTATTCAGTCTTATTATATCCTATTTTACTATATGTTGAGGATCTGTTTCCTTTGCAGTATGATAGAGATTGAAAGATTCTGTCTTTTTCTCAAACCTTTTATTTATGTATATTCATTTGTTACAATAGTTATTATGATTTAAAGTTTTCATCCGCCCGGAAACAATCACAATTCCTCCAATAGAACTTGAGAAAGACGATCGCCCACTGGCCTGGCAAGCCTGACCATTGTGGCATTATTCTACAGCAAAGGCCTATAAATATACATTGATAGGTGGTTGGATAGATGTAACGTTAATACAGTTATATAATTTAAACAATAATATTATTATGAATCTCTAACAGACTAATATTCTACGAGATATTTATGAGAACTGAGCATTCCTGTATTCACAAGAGCTACTCACTTTCGATGCAAATTAATGGAAATGGTGCAATCGTCTGGAAAATGTGGCAAATTTGATGTACAAAATGAAAAATATATACTAAAATTTTGTTGTCAATCGAGAACCTTTACTGTAATTGATATATTTTTAATAGATTATTTTAATATTCTTGTGGACCGAGCGATCACAAAACATCTCCGGTTTAGCTTGAACTAAAGTGGTTTCATTTTGTTTTGTGAACAAATTCGATTATTATGTGGATTGTAAATAAAACTACTTTTACGGATTATATCGCGTTTGTATTTGATTTATGATTACCCGACGTTTCGAACACTTTGCAGCATTCATGGTCACGGGCGGACTAAGGTGTCTCACGTTCAACAAGTCATCGTTATTACAGACATTTATAATTATATACCTGATACAGAGAATTAGTTATTAGTCTCTCGCTCACCAAACGAAGCGCAGTAACAAATATATATAAAGATATATATTATATATATAAATATATAAAGATATATATTATATTATAACGCCTCTGCAGCAGTTTTAGAGCGCACCGCACTCATGGTATCTAATAGTTCTTCACATTCTTTTTATTGCCGATGGTGGCAAACGAGCAAGCAGTACACCTGATGATAAGTGATACTGCCGCACATGCAAACCAACCTTTGCAAAACCAGGGGCACAGCCAGGCCGTTGCCTACCTTGAAGAGAAAGCTCTTCTTAAACTTCGTTTAAAGAAGGACATGTCATAACGCTCGGGAAACACAGCAGCAGGTAGTTCATTTCAGAGCCTGCACGTACGTGGGAGAAATGATCGCTGGAAACGTACAGTTGAAGACCATAACATTGCCAGGTGAAATGGATGAACCCCGTTGCAGTGTCGAGTGATACGTTGGTAAAACGGTGACAGTGGTACCAAGTCAAACAGCCGGTAGAGTACACCTCTACTAACATCTACAGTTAAATAGCTGCCACTAAATACAGATACGCTATTACTGCCTCTTTTTGTTCCTACATTGCTACGGGGCAGTTTTAAATCTTCTTCTACTATCACATAAAGGAGAGTAGCGTAAAGCTTTAATCTATGTATCCATTTTTATTTTGTGTTATCCATTGTACACCGAGTAGGTATATACAAATTTAGTGACTCGCTTTTTTAGTTGCCTATGATCTACTTACATCTGTATCAATTGTTCAGGTCATGGAATTATTGAGTGCGACTCCCTGCGATAACCTGCCGTATATGCTTTATCTATCTTTTGAGCGGATCAGCGTAACCAATTTCTGGTCGCGCTTAATGACAAACAATGCTTTCGGGTACCTCCCTTTGTCGACGTCACCAGCATCAACTAATTTCAGTTCAACACTCTGCGGCCTTAGCTAGAAAGGCGCTTGCGACGTATCGAAAGTAGCAGGTGCCGTTCTAGCTTAGACGGTGTTCTCATGACTGGTGACTTGCTGTGTTGTGTTCAAAACAATAAAATAAAAATAAAAGAATTGTTTATAAATCTAATTTAGTAGAATCATTCAATTGCTAATGTACTATATAGGTAGTGAGTAATTATCAATCACGATCTCATGGTTAAACAAGCTCAACAAACCTCTAAACAGTACAAAAACTAACTTTCCGTTTTATTTAGTAGGTGGCAGCCGCTAGCGTACCCGGAATGTTTGCGCGTAGTTGAAATTAATGAAGTTTGCTTAATCGTACACTGAACGCAACAAAACTCATTAAAGGAGAACAGCCTAGAAAGTAAAGTACAAATATAAGAACCTATATAGTGGATGCGAATGTCAGCTATCTGTATGTTGTGTTTTCAAGTTGTTTATGGTTATATGTTTACGGTTATAGCCACGCCTTGTTCATCTTTCAGCCACCGAGTCGAGGGTGTGACGACTTGGGTTCCTGTAACCCTCGGCGACCACTCTCAGCTTATTGACTAGGTCGTTAGTATCGCTGTATGCTTTCAAATCTTAAATAACTGAACCGATCATTATGAAATTCTGATTACAATGTTTTAGAGACACAGGCAAGGACCTTTTATCCAGAAAATGAATACTTATACCCGTCTTATGTACACACTTGTAGATTTTGCGCCTCAACTATGTGGGGCATATGGTGATGACAGCAAGCCGAAGCTGAACGTCTGGCAACCCATTATAGACGGGGACATGGGATTTGCTGGACCGCTGTATTTTAATAGATATTCTGACGAATTGCTCAGCGAGTGCTACATATAGTTTTCTAATGAATTTTTCATGGCACGTGAAATAGAAATGTTGAAATCTAGCATTGGCATATTTGCTGTGGTGATGGAGTAAAATGCAATTCACTATCTCATTGCCTGCCCGTGGGTGTCTAGGACTACGGGATAGATATGGGGAATAAATTACAATATGCAGAGCACATATTGTAATATGCAGAGCACATTTTTTTTTATGTGGTGCACCATAACAGATACAACCCAGATATATGGCTGTATATATAATTTTAAGTGTGTTAAAATGAAGGCCCCAGGTGGAAGTTGAAATTCTGGTAAGCGCATAGAAATTTCGTTTAGCTTTTTCACCTACAGTTTTAATATGTTCAATGAACGAAAAATTTTTCTCTAAGACCAGGCCGAGGTAACATACTGACTCCTTCTGTTTAACTACCGCGTTGTAAAATTTTATACGGGGGTCGACTGTAAATAACCTTTCAGTAAAAGATGATACGTTTTGTGGGGAGCAAAAGTAAGTCGATTTTGTATGCCCCATTTTTGTATTGAGTTGAGACATATATCCGCGAATTTCTCCAGTCCGTCTCTAGTGCACAGATGCAGAGCACATATTGTAATATGCAGATAACATCCATACAAGAGAAAAGAAACTAGATATAAAATCCTATGCCAATCCGACTTCACAGCGTGGAATAGTAAATCAATTCCCCTCTCATTGTGGAAAAGGCTCGAGTTCAGCAGTGGGTCGTACATGCGCCGTGATGAGGATTGGCATATTTATTGTCACTAGGTTAATGATGCAGTCGCTTCTCTATTACTTATTTTATTTTGAATGCGAGCAAAGACATGAATTCAAAATTACACTTAGTAAAATGCTTTGATTCGTAATGAGCTATGACGCTGTTTACAGGCATACATAAATATGATTGCATATAAATATGCTAGCAATATTCCATCCACGTTTGCAACTTCTTTAAGAGTTCAGTCACATAACTGGAATCTTAATCCCGTATCTGTTCCATACGGTAAATATAGAGTTCGACATATATTTCCTATTAAGGTAGACGTGGCAAATAACGTGCGCGTGTGTATTGCTTTTTAAAGGATATTCAAATAGATTCTTTCAACTATTTTAAGAAAAAAAAAATACAAATTAAAGGTTTTTATTGAATTCTTTTATTTTTTTAAACAAAATACTTATAACAAATGAAATAGCAAAAGCATTCAAAATACTTTAAGGTGTAGTCATTTCAAACACTGCGTCAAACGAATCTTTTTATAACACTGTGCTGGAATGCGTGTCTCAATACAAAAGTAAATTTCAAAATGTGATTGTTATGGTCTATGGAAAGGTGGTAACTCAAAGTGTGCTCTGGCATCATTCGTAGCAGTGAATCGTTACACTTGAGTGGTATAATAGCAAAAAACAAGTTTAAAAGCGGTCATGAACGAATATAAGGCTTGGGTTGAGAGCCCTCAACGCTCACCACTAGTAAGGGTGTAACAGCCATCAGAGGTAACACCCCTAGTCAAAACAAAAAAAAATAAAAGGATTTCGGTGGTAATATATACGCCGTAGTAAAGCAAAGGCAAAGCAGTAGTGCAATAGTTGGATATTGTAAGTGCATATACAGATTATAGCACTAACTTTTATTTATATATATTTATAGAAATGTAATTGTGGAGATATACGTGTAACGATTTATATATATTTCATTGGACTGATGTTGCATTTATACAATGAACAACGTACATTCGAAAATATGATGAAACAGATACTTGTCTTTTATTCCATAAAAATCTGCCAATTGCGAGTCGGTCTCGCGCACGATGGGTTCCGTTCCATTGACTAGGTAAACAATAGTAGGAACAAAAATCTAATATTGTAATCTTCACCTGTTACCATTTACTGATATTGAGTAAACACAGGCAAAATTACGTTTTTTAGGTGCCCCCTTAAATATGTATTTTATTTTAATTTTATTATTTATAATTAAAGTAAAAATATCACTGAGTATTTTGTGAGTACTTCAAGCAAAAAAAGGGCGAAATATCACGTTTATTGTATGGGAGCCCCCCTCAAATATTTTATTTTGTTTTTAATATTTGTGGTTATAGCGGCAACAGAAATACATAATTTGTAAAATTTCAACTGCCTAGCTGTCGCGGTAGTTCAGATTCAGCCTGCTGACAGACAAACGGACGGACAGAAGGTGAAGTCTTAGTAATAGGGTCCCGTTTTTACTCTTTGGGCATGGAACCCTAAAAACTGACCAAATACTATAAGAAAATAATTTCAGTTACAATAGCTTTCATTATGTATTATATTTCATTATTTAAACGGTGTATCCATGTTAAGGTATGTAAAATCACAAGTTTTAATAGTCGAATAGGAAGGATTGGTGAGAATAAAAGGTGGATTATCATCAAATCTGTCTACGTTCAAATTTCGTTTCCAATGATTTGAGATACGTTTTCATATTATCTTCAACGATTTGTGTATTATATATTTGAATGGTATATAATTTTTTCAAAGAGGGTATAGCGAATATGAAGGCAAGCGTTGATTTTAATAGCTGAATAGGAAGGATTGGTGAAAATAAAGGGTGGATTATCATCAAATCTGCCTTCGTTCGAATTTCGTTTCCAATGATTTGAAATACGTTCTCAGATTATGTTCAACGATTTGTGTATTATATATTTTAATGGCATATCATGTTTTCAAAGATGGGGTATTGAATATGAAACTTACTTATTTTTTTTTGTTCTTCCCGCATTGTTGGTGATTAATTATCACCTTATTAAGACGATAACACAAAAAGTTTTACAACCTTTAAACCGAAAAAACTTAGATCAGCTTAATTATTATTGAATATATTAATATACATCATTAAATGGTAGATGATTGCTAAAATCAAAAAGTAAGAAGAAGAAGAGAAAAGAGCACTAATGCCCGCACTATGATTATTATAGTAAATGACAAAACTTAGGTAAATGTTTTAAGTATTTTCTCTCTCCAGACAAAATCATCAGCGGTTTTTATAACGCTAAATGTCAGCTAACCGAGTTTTAACACCTTCTTTGTGGTTAGCTATAGTCGGGACATCTCGCCCGATCCGTCCGGGGCGATGGAAGGGTGACTTGCGGTCTCATAATCTATCGTCCCCAGTTTGTCACCATTGAAACGATCACTGGTACCGATTCTTTGACCTCATCATCATCATCACAGCTCATATACGTCCCATTGTTGGGCTTGAGTCTCCTCCACAATGGGAGGGAAATTGATCTACTACACAATGCTGGTCAAACGGGTTGGTATAGGGTTTTATTTCGAGTTTTCCTTCTTTTGCATAGATGGTACATTCATATCATATCCCTTAGTAGTCTTTTACGACACCCATGCGCAAGATGGTGGACAGGGGCAGGAGGTGGTGAATTATATTCTTACTTCGTCACCACACGGTCAACAGTCCTCCAACTCGGGGGACAAAATTTTATTATCCTGAAGCACTAAATTTTAAATATCATACCAATAATAGCTATAATTATATTATTATTTTATTTACATATATAACTTATGTAATTAAAAGCAAAGAAGGAAAGTACCTTTTTTTTTTTTTTTTTTTTTTTATTTTTTATGGGTGGGCTATGGTAAGCGCACGCGCGGTCCAGTCTGTCCGGGGCGATGAAAGGACGGCGCGCGGGCCCATAACCCACCCGTACCCACGTCACCTCGTTATTGGGCCGACCACCGGAGCAGATGTGACTTGTCGTCAGTGGTCGGCCCGACGGAATACCCTTTCAGGTACCCTCACCTCCCGACATCCTGGGACGTCGGTCGCCATCGCGCGGTTAGCCACACTGCGGGTGACGGACAATTCCCCGGTCCGATCACCCGCGGCAGTGGTGGCAGGACGGTGTGCTCTCCCTCCTGACAATCTTGTGCAGGTACTTCCCGAAGCAACCGTGTCCCGTCAGCACCTGCACCAGTCGGAAGGAAAGCACCCCGTGCGTCCGCTCCAACCACTCCATCAGCACCGGCCGGAGGGCCTCGACGGTCCTGACACCGTACCGAGGACTCTCCAGCCGGACTGCCCAACGGGCAATGACTTCTCGGCGGGCGTCGACCCGCCAGGCGGTGATCTCTTTGATGGAGACCATGGCGCCGCGGGCGCGCGTCTCCGACACCCGCCAATAAATGTCGGCGAGCATCTCCGCCTCCAGGTCCCACGTGGGAGTTCCGGCCAGGAGGCACGCTGCCTCCGTCGCCACCGTGCGATAACCCCGTATGGCCCTGATCGCCATGACCCTCTGTGGTCGCCACAGGAGGGCCCTAAGACGGACGGTCAGGGACCCCGCCCACACCGGTGCGCCATACGACAAATAAACTCTTAACTTTAATATTCGATGGTATCGTGCCGCGTTAAGCAGATATTTACTCACAGCAAATACAGTCTAGAAGCACATTATAAATAACATAGAGAAATGATATACATTCAAACATTTTATTTTATTTCAAACACCATTATTTGTACGTCATTCAATTTATACTAAAGGTCTCGTATAAATAAATAAAACGTGAGTCTAAAAAGCGTTATAGTATCCTTTGAAGACCCATTGCTTTTTTTTTGACATACTGTAGATTACGGAAATGAACAGCCTTTCTCGATAAGTTCAAGAAATCAAGGTCTACTTGTGAATTTATTTGCCAGTGAGACGTATCAGCACAACCAATAGTTTTAATAAAAAGACAGCGTAAATAAAGCGATATAATAGATATGGTACATTAATGCAGTTTGTATTAATCATTTCTTTAAATTAATTTATATCTTGATCATTGGAAACAACTTTACATGCAGAATACGTGGATGTTTATCACTACAAAAACACAATCAGCTTCGATAATATGTGATGGACAAAGACAAGAGATTAACCTAGAGGATATAGGAGTACTACACATTTCAGAAAGCTGTGTAGTAAAGACGTTGAACAACATTCTTGCAGCTAAACGAATAACAACAACAACTGTGCAAGCATCATATTTTAAAAGGAGTAATTTTACTCTAGACACACAAGTAGTCCAATCAGAGATACCAGACATACCGAAGGAAGAAGTATTAGATAGCTCCACCAGTATATTTGACCACTTAGCCGCTTCAGAAGCAAAGCTAAAAACAAGATTAGATAACACAATATGGAGGCGAATAGAGTCTCATTCCTATGTGGCTAGTACCGTGACATCTCTTTCTTTAATAGTATTAGCTTGTCTTTTAATTTATTTCAGACCACTCAAACAATGTCGAGATAGACTTACAAGAAGACAAAACAAGGAAACAACTACAACACAAGCCACAGATACAGACAAACAGCGGACAGCTCCACCACAACCACGGCCACGGTATGGGAAACCTCGTCCCCAGACTACAGTCCACACACCACAAGCGACGGAAGGACACATTGGACCATATGAGGTTATCGAATTATACGACTTGCAGTCGTGTTCCTGAGAGACCCCAGAATGTTCAATGCACATTGAACATGCAACGCAGCAAACTCAAAAGTAGAGCATGTCAACATACAAGTAAAGCATGTCAACATACAAATGTGCAAAATTAGCACTGACATGATTAAAGACACTGCGTTATACTTTACACTTACGACACACTAACACAAAATGGTATATGTGTGTATTAGCAATAAGTAGTATATAAGGTGTCATCATCATCATCGCAGCCCAGATACGTCCCACTGTTGGGCTCCGGCCTCCTCCACAATGGGAGGGAATTTGACCTACTATACCATGCTGGTCAGACATGTTGGTATAGGGTTTTATTTCGAGTTTTCCTTCTCTTGCACAGATCTTATGTGCATATTATATCCCTTAGTCGTCTTGTACGACATCCACGGGCAGGATAGGGAGTGGTGAATTGTATTCTTACTCCGTCACCACACGGAAATAATAATATAAGGTGTACATTGTGTAAAATAAATCAGATTTGAATTTATTCATCTCTCATTAACATCCCTCTCACTGTGGCCAAGACACCCTTAGCCGTCAGTTCTGACCAGTCGAGTGAGTCTGCTTGACTGGCAGTGAGAGTTACCAATCCTCCACCCAAACCTCCATCTCACTGTGGCCAAGACACCCTTAGCCGTCAGTTCTGATCAGTCAAGTGAGTCTGTTTGACTGGCAGTGAGAATTACCAATCCTCCACCCAACATCCATCTCACATCTACCTGTCACCTTAGGTAGCGCGGTGCAGGTATCCCATCATATAGGCTAGGAACTTAAGGGCTTTAGGTACATCAAACTATAACCTTAGGTTCTTCTGTCAAACACGGCGTTAGTCCACTAGCCCAGACTACGCCTGTACAATCATGTTGGTTGTACTAAAGGTTCCTCTTAGCTCATATACATCATACAATTGGGGTCGAGCCTCCTCCATTCTGAGAAGGAAATCTATCTATTTAGTCTTAATTGAAGTTTTCCTCGTCTTGCACAAATGTTATCCGCATATAATATCCCTTGCTAGGTTTTTACGACGTCACCAAAAAAGGGGTTGGGGCATTCTTACCTCTTAATTCATACCTATTACCACATGAAAATAGTTTAAAAGTTATGTGAGTTTAACTATGGGAAATCCTGTAAGTGATTTGGAGTATTTATACGATTCTTCACAAATAAATTATCTAACAGCTTAAAGAGTCGTTTCAAATGGCCTATTCAATTGACAGAGATGATTCGTACAGCATGTTTATAAGATCCATGGCGCCCTTTATAGGCAATGAATGGTTTGGGTGCGGTGTGACTAGACCATATGCAGTCAAAAAAGTTATCTAACACATTCTTTTATTTCAAATTTGCCTGTTTCCCGAGATGAAAAGTTACAAACAGATGATCTACTAAATTCTTTAGCATTAAAATAATTTAAATTGTTATATGGAATTGTTTTTCATTCCCAAAATGAGGTAAACCATATGTTTACCTCATTTTGGGAATGAGATTTCGAATTTCATAAAAATCGCTATAACAATTATTGTTTTCGGCATAGTAACTAAAATGAAAGATTTTTCAGACTATCGCATCTTTATCTTTTGAGGAATAAGCAGAACTATAATAATACAACTACAATTCTCTTTATTTTTCAAACATAATCGTATAATATATAATAATATTTAAGACTGGTATGTTTATCAGTTTCTTTAAGTTTCAGATTCCTTACTGATAATGGAGACGTTATCAGTAAGGAATATGAAACTTAAAAAAACTGGACGATGGTCTGGACAACAAATTTCAATAACATGAATCGAGATTCAAACCTAAGCACTACATATTGATTCTCCTAAACTATGAAAACTGTTATTTATATAACTAAAAAACACTTAAAATTCTATTTTTATGGATTTTAACGCGTTTGTATTTAATTTTCGATTGCCCAACGTTTCGAAGACTGTGACCAAGAGCGCTGTAAAGTATTAGAAACATCAGGCAATCAAAAATCTAATAGACACGCTTTAAAATCCGTAAAAGTAGTTTTATTTGCAATGCGTAATACTCGTGTAAACATCAGAAATTATCATTTACAATTCGCTAGCATCTTAACTGCACATTCATGAAACCTATATACGTAGATATGTTCACTTACAAATATAGAACAGTGTATAAGAAGCGAACAAGGAGACATGTAATGCGAAAAGTAGGGTCTTGCCTCTACACATTATTGCCTATATTGAATGCTTTTATGTGACCCACATCATATCACACACATTCGCTTCTATTCCATTTTCAATTAAAGTTAACAGGTAAGGTTTTACATATTGATTTCTTACGTTTACGTAAGTAGTTTAAATATATATTTTACTAGCTGACCCGACAGACGTTGTCATGTCTTAACTATGAATATTGAATTCGAATTGTATTAAAAAAAATGTTTATTATTCTAATTCCTATATACAATACCTATACTTATTTTTTTTCCTTATGCGTATGAAACCAATGAATGTAATGGCTCTGACGGCGGTACTAATGGCGTCAATTGCGCTCGTGCAACACAATCCAGTTTAAAAATCCTTAATTTTTAAACTTAAATGCCTTGCAATATTGGTATACAACGTTCATTGACCCAATACTTACAACTTAAGTTTGTACGTCTAATTGCTGGCATTTTCAAAAACGAAAATCCAAGTGTAAATTAAAGAAAACTATTGTATTCTTCTTAATAACTAAGTATATCACTTGTTATATTAGTAACATGTATCTTAATTACCAAAACTCCATATTAAATTGACTTTTTATATTAGGCGTGATGGCTCTGAATTTACCTACCCTGATTTGCACTAAGAAATTCAGTTTTCTTACATCATTTCTGTAAGAAATAATGAATTAATTGTTTTAAATGTATTTTATTAATAAAATAACTTCAACCGAAGCATCTGTTTTAAATAATTTTCAGTTTTTTTACATCCTCTTTGACGATATTTGCAGCACGCATTCTGTCAATTCTATGTTAAACGTCATAAGGTTACATTAAAAAAGTTTATATTGTCCAAAACGGTTAGATTAGAAATAATTTTATATGATGGTTAAGTATTCTTAAATTTTCTAATTTTCTGGGCAATTTTCTTATTTTTTCTTTCATAAGAACCTTCTCCTGACAATAACAAATACAACAAAAAAGAATTAATGAAATTGGTCCAGCCGTTCACGCGTGATGGCGTGACCAAGGAAAACAGGGATTCATTTTTATATATATATAGATTTATAACTTCCACAAACAAAGGTGTAAGGCGGATTTAATGCCTTAGGCATTTTCTGCCCGTCAACCTAGGGGGCAGAAATAATTGAGAGGCCGACCGTGCGAGGAAAGACCGTCTTCCCCGACGGGGGGACGTCGTTCAAGGAGAGGGTACTCCTCAGGGGTATTCCGTCGGGCCGACCACTGACGACAAGTCTCCTTGCACTGGTGGTCGGCGCAACGACGAAGGCGATGTGTCACGGATGGGTTGCGTGTGTGCGTGCTTATACCCCTCTGTTGCCCCGGACGTCTCCGGAGTCAGGCGAGGAGTGCGCCGACCATAACCCTCCACAAAAAAGGGCAGAAATAATTCAAATCTTTTTATAAGTCATAATTCAAGATTTTTATAATTTTAGTATGTATTAAACATAAGTTTTTATAAGATCACTGTATAGAAATCAAAAAGAAATTATTTTCTCTCTTCTTACGTTCTATTCTGATATCGAAGTTATTTTTTGTTGGAAACTATTATAACTTACGCTTAATTTTATTTATATTATATCATAGAATTGTTTATAATTTTATAAAGGTTTTATTGCTCAAGTATAATGATTATAATTTATAATACAAACTTCACAGCGCTTTATACATTTTTTTAAGCACAAAAGGGTCTTCAAATAACCTTGACTCTAGACTAAGCTAACATCTATCGGGAATACTTGATACACCATTCAATTTCCCAATAATCAGATTGTTAGTCTCCTTCTGGCTATTGACATACCAATAATTTTATTGAAGTATTCTGAGGCTCCCACTTGCCCCTCGGGAACTATCTATCGTTCTTTGTGTAGTAGATATTTTATTTCGGAACATCATACTTATTTTTTTTATGTGTGTGTTTGCGTGCATGTTATTAAGTCTATTCGTGTTCACTTTTGGACATAGGCTTCTTCACAAAAAATGCCATGTTGAATGCTTCAGTACCGCCAATATCAAACGATTCCTCGCCCTTTAATTTATTTTAATTATGTGTGCAATGTGTCACCACCCTTTGTTGCTACAGATTAATAACAATTATAATTTCCTAGCAGGCCGCTATTTCATGGCCTAGATATAAAAAAGAGGAACTTCTTAAGTTCTTTTGGTATCAAAAAGTACAACAGAAGATTTATGGTAACAATAATAATATATAATATTTCCGTGTGGTGACGGAGTAAGAATACAATTCACCACTTCTTATCTTGACCGTAGATGTCGTAAAAGTCGACTAAGGGATATAATAGGTACACAAAATCTGTGCAAGAGAAGGAAATTCGAAATAAAACCCTATACCAACATGTTTGATCAGCATGGTATAGTAGGTCACATTCCCTCCCATTGTGGAGGAGGCCCGAGCCCAACAGTGCGACGTATATAGGCTGCAATGATGATGATGATGATATAATATAGGGCCGTAAGTCGTAGGGCAGCTTGTAGCGTTACGTATATATGCTATATCTTGATAAGCAGATTAATAAGATTTTCTGCAACCCAAATAGTAGAGCCAGAGATTAATGGATTCAAACAAAAGATAGATATACATATGCACATTCTTACATAGCTTTAAAATAGTCGGGCGGTGGATGGCTGAGTCTCGCTCAGAGATGGCCGCCTGGTGAGGCGACCCCCGCCGAGACGTCATTGCTCTTGGGGCAGTTCGGCTAGAGCGGCTTCGATACTATGTTTGGACCGTCGTCGCCTTCCAGTCGGTGCTGATGGAGTGGTTGCATCTTTAGCATAGAGGTGCTTTTCTTCGGACTGGTGCAGAGTTTGATAAGGCACGGTTGTTTCGTTAAGTACCTGCATGTCGTTAGGAGGAAAAATACACCGTCCTGCCACCATTACAATTGTCATGAGGTCACGATGTAAAACATACTCCAGGTATACGGCGTGTATACTGTACCATGACCCGTTAAAAAAATATAATAGTACTATAGAGAACGCCACAATTTAGCCTGAAATAAAACATTTTCATGTTGCCGAGAAAAACTCAATCAAATATCGTAGGTACTGAATTCTTAGAAAAGTGCTAGATACTATCAATATATATTTTACGAAGAAACATATTCGTTGTTGTTTCTTATTTTAGGAAGGTATTTTCTTGATATTCTATATTAAATCGAGAACAGAGGATCTATGAACACAAACAATAATAACACTTAATGAAAACTTATAACCCTTTGATGTTATGATCACATAGGAGTCGAGCATTCATATTATAATCGTTATATTGCTATATATGAGAGAACAAACGGTATATACCAACTATATCATAATCTGGGACTAAGGTAGAAATAACATTCTATATGTATACCTATAAATAAAATTGGAGTGTCTGTTTGTAATGTCAAAATAATAGACTGTTTTCATGCTCACACGGTTATTTGCACTATACATATGCCTAAAATACACTTTATAATTTTTTTTGTCTGTCTGTCTGTTTGTTCCGGGTAATCTTCAAAACGGCTGGACCGATTTCAAAAATTCTTTCACCAATGGAAGGTTATAATATCAGGGAGTAAACTAGGCTATATTTTATCCCGGTATTCCCACGGGAACGGGAACTACGCAGGAAAAACGACTGAAGCGAAGCGAGGGCGGGTTGCTAGTTGTAAATAAAACTATGTTACGGATTTTATCGTGTTCGTATTTGACTTTCAGATTGCTCGACGTTTCGAACACTTTACAGTGTTTATTGTCACGTGCGGACTAAAATGTCTCACGTCCAACAAGTCGTCGTTATTAGAGAGATTTATATCTATTCGCTAAATATAATAACTATTCAAGAGAAGGAAAACTGGTAATAAAATCTTATGCCAACCCATCTGAGTAGCTTGTTATAGTAGTTTAATTTCCCTCCCATTGTAGAGGAGAATCGAGCCGAGCAGTGGCATGTACGTGAACTGTGATGATGAATACATCAAATTTCAAAAAGTTTGGAATAATTCTAAATAGATTTACTATTAGTAATATGACCCACTATTATTAATAGATCATAATATTAATTGATTTACTCCATTTTTTATCTTTACATATATTTCTATGTATGTCACTGAACTCCTCCTAAACGGCTGGACCGAAGTTGATGAAATTTTTTGTATGTGTTCAAGGGGATTCGAGAATGGTTTAGAATTAGAATAGGATCCGGTAGATGGAGCTACGATCGATTTCATGGAGAATTCCTTTTACTGTTTTTTTTAGATTCGAACAGGTTCTGTTCGAAGTCAGTTGGGTCAGCTAGTACTTACTAGTATATAATACTAGTATGTATATATAATACTAGTATAATATATAATAAAAGTATATGAAAAAGGTGTAAACTAATAAAAAATATTATGTCATAATATCTGCTCTAATCACAGAAATTCTGCAATGAATTTGATTGGAACTTACTGAACGCTTATGTTTGGCTCCCGTTTGAAAGATAGAGCATTTAAGGACCTTGTGAAGATGGGTCGGGCTGCTATCCACGTCTATAAGGATAATATTTTATACTGTGTTTTGAGGTACAATTTTATGAAAGACTATATTATTCATAGCCATTTTATCTCATTTAACTAAAGGGAAGGAACTAGTAGTACCGTGGATCTTGTAGCATAATAGACTTACTTAATATAGAATAAATACAAATGGTGCGAGACCCACAAGATAAATGAACGCTATTTTTCGTCTAAAAAGAATGATGTCTAGCTTAGTAGCCAAGTTTTGTCGGGATAAAATTGAACTTTTTATTGACGACTTGAGACGTTTAGATATACATATTCTATATTATAGTAATTAAATTGTTTCTTTTTTGCTTTTTTTATGAATTTAAATATTGTCTGTGCATGTATAATTAGAAAAAAAAAAAAGATTTCTGATATTCACGTAAGTATTAAATATGATAAATAAAACTACTACGAGTGCTGTGAAGTATTCGAAACGTCGGGCAATCAAAAATCAAATACAAACGCGATAAAATCCGTAAAGTATTTTAATTTACAACAGAAAAAAAATTTCATTTCAACGATATTTTGAAGAGTAAAATTTTTATACATCTACTGGAATGCCAAAGCTGAGGGATTGAGTTCATTCCAAACTTAAATTAAGGGTGTATCCAGGATTAAATGGTTATTTTAGATTATGTGCTAAGAATGCTTGATTAAGTAAATCATCTTTTTCCTTATCAAATTTCTGTTGGTGTATGAGCACTTTTTCGTTTGGCTGTAAAGTCAATAATATATTTATTATAAGGAAATATAGATTGCAAGTGTAACATGTTAAATAATAAGTGCTTGAAACTGAGGGTTTCCAAATCAACTCAGTGTTCGTGATTTGTAGCAAGTACATTTTTTTTAAAGGGAAACATATGTTCCTTTTATTAATTATTATTTATGGATGGAATGGACTATTATGTTACAGATATATATGAAAGCACAATAACTCGGAAAGAAGGGAACGCATATGGAGTGGTAGGACCACACTGTCGACAGTTATCTGTCTACAGCCGCGGGCCGGTCCGTCAGGGGTAGTACCACACTCTCGCAGAAAACCGACGTCTGAGTAGTAGCGATTTGTTACTGCGCTTCGTTCGGTGAGCGAGAGAGCCGGAAGCCCAATTTTCTGAGGGTGTTTGCGTGTGGAGGGTTTTGGTGGTGCCCTTAGTATCACCGAGCCTCAATGCACGCATTCACACTCCCTTCAATTTCTTTGCGGTAGGCAGCGGCCTTGTAGAGGTTCATGAGCGGCAGCAACACTTATCATCAGGTGTACTGTTTACTCATTTGCCACCGTTTGCAATAAAAAAAAAATAATAATCCGAGTTCCCATACCACAATGACCGGTCAGGCATATCATGAAAGAGTAACCCCTGACGGTTCTAATATAAACCACTACTCGAACTGTTTTCATGCCTAAACTTTACTAAAAGGAGAAGAATACACATATACACAAATAGGTGTAGTTTTTAAAATATTACCCAATATTTTCTCAAAGAGTTTTATTGAAATTTTATGATGTATTCAAGCTAAGGATTTATGTAGTGTCGATAAACCTCAGAGCGTTCGTTACATTTATAGGCGGATAAGTATTTTCTGTCGTATTGTATAGTCATATAAGATTTTTATGGTTATTGTAAAAGAATGACATTATCATGAGCTAATAATAATTTATGTGGTATACAAGTTGCAATTATTATGAAATAATGAAAATTATGGAGATATTTCTAATATTACTGTGAAAAAGGAGCGGATGTCAGATGAAGTATGCCAAAAGATCATCGATAATGAAATATATACAGCTATACAATTCTCAAAATCTACCATCAACTTTTCAGTAAGCCTCATAACACTTAAAAGCGCTCGTGGCTGACCAAAATATTGATATGATTAACAATTATTTATACTATAAAGTCTTTATGCTGTGTGGTTTCAAATACAGAAATTGTATTGTCCGTGTGGTGACAGAGTAAGAATACAATTCACCACTCCCTGTCCTACCCGTGAATGTCGTAAAAGACGACTAAGGGATATCATATGCATATAACATCTATGCAAGAGAAGGAAAACTCGAAATAAAACCCTATACCAACCTGTCTGACCAGCGTGGTATTGTAAAGTCAATTCTTTCCTATTTTGGAGGAGGCTCGAGCCCAACAGTGGAACGTATATGAGCTGAAATGATAATGATGATGATTGTAAGAGAAGTAAGTCTAAGAGCTTTATCGATCAGAGTCAACTTCTATCTGATGCTATTACATAATAATAATAATAATTGGAACGAAGTTCCTTACTTGGAGGAGATAGGGATTTTTCTGCACGACCGAACTGAAAAAAATGTGATAGTAAAACCGTAAGAAAAAGTGCGTGGAATAAAACCGTTAAATGAGACGTGCGCAGGCGCGACAGTCGTATACACAAGCGAGTAGTGTATAATATCTTTCTCTTTCTCCTTCTTTCTTTTCGTTCTCTCATCCCTTCTCTCTCTATTACCACTCCACCCCGCCAATGCATAGTATATACTCATGAATTCATGGACAAGAACGTGGCGAATACTCACATTATAGATACATTTTACTTGTGAGTAGCCACGTTTATTTTTTGTAATTATTTCTATTTCTATGTAATTTTATGTTGTCAAACAAAAATAAAGAGACATATTTTGTTATTTTAATTGATAATTTGAATTACAATTTTTTTTTATATAACGTAATTTATTATTTCCTAAAATACTGAATTTCCTAAATACTTTCCTGTACTTAAATAAAAACTAATCAACAAAATTTAAGAGAAAAATCAAGAAAACCTACATAAAATTTAGTCCGATTTTTTTTTTTTGCAAATTGTGTCGATGCTACATTAGCCGAAGGAACTTCGTTTCTACCTGGTGTCCCACGACACCACATTTCTTTTTTATTAAATTTAGAGAACTATACAGACATGAAGTATTGCAATACGTTATTAATTATAATTATATAATACAGCACAGTGTGTGACAGAGTAACAATACAATTCACCACTCCCTATCTTGCCTGTGGATGTAGTAAAAGACGACTAAGGGGTATAAAATGTACATAAGATCCGTGCAAGAGAAGGAAATTTCGGAATGAAACTCTATACCAACATGTCTAACAAGATTGGTATAGTAGGTCAAATTCCCTCCCAGTGGAGAAGGCCCGAGCCCAACAGTGGAACGTATGTGGGCTGCGATAATGATGATACAATCCAATTAAACAATACTTAGATTCATCCTTACAAAATATATTACTAATCACACTTCATTTAATGTGGGATACTAACTAAGCCTGTGTCTTAAGAGTCAGGAACTTTGAAATTAGTATCAGCTATTTCCGGACGATCTAAATAATGATAAAAATTAAAACAATTTATAATATGTTTGTAATATATAATACTTCCATGGAAGGTTGACGTCAGGCAAGCCGCTGATAGTAAAGCTATTGCCAATAACTTTTGCCATATATATGATAGAAGAGGAGTACATATTGCGTAGACCTCAAGTAATTGAGGTTAGAGCAGGATGATGGTGACGACTATAAAGTGTTTCACAGTAGTGGCTGCCAAATGATGTACATAATTATGTTTTGTTATTTGAAAAGCTAACGCCAATGTTTAGCATTGGTCTGCCTGAGGGTTCGTGTAAATATGGTCCTACATAATATATGTATATCCTAGTTTGTATTTGAGATTCACTTATTATGCGTATCATAACAAGTGAGCCTTAGGTATTAAATACGTGGACGCTGACATTTGAAATTTTCACTCCTTTTTCACTTTTCCACTTGAAAATACCGTAATTTTCAAAACTCCTTAAAATCCCTAAAACTACAAGGTTTTATAAAACACAAGGCATTATAGGTTTTTAATATGTGAAATTAATGTCGTTGATTTTAGGAATAATTATAACGTATAATCACTTGATTTAATTTCCAAGAGAAAATTATACTCACTTATGTAATTATCTTATATATAAATTTCTTGTGTACGTGTGTCACTGAACTCCTTCTAAACGGTTGAACCGATGCTGATGATTTTTTTATATGTATTCAAGGGGATTCGAGAATGGTTTAGATTCACAATAGGACCCGGTACGTGGCGCTGCTGTCAGTTTCAAGGAGAATTCCTTTTATTTGTACAGAACGTCTATTGGGTCAGCTAGTAAAATTATAATGTTACTAGCGTACTCGGCAGACTTAATCTTGTCCAGAATAACAACACACATTAAATATCTTCAATTACAATGTGGTGATGGAGAAAGAATACAATTAACGATCCCTATTTGCCCGGGGGTGTCGTAAAAGACAATTAAAGGAACTGAAAGGATACAATGTGCATAACATCTATGCAAGGAAAGGAAAATTGGAAATAAAACATAATACTAATCTGTTTGGCCAGCGTGGTATGATAGTTATGCTTTCAGTAATAGAAGAGATTCGTGTTCAGTAGTGGGACGTATGTGAGCTGAAGTGATGATGATGAATTTGGCAATTAAATAATTACTTTTAACCTATTTATGGTTGCGGCATAATTTTTTGATACCTCATTATTTACTATCTATTGCACGAAACTTATTATTTTCTATTTTCCCTGTTAGGAAATATACCTAAATATACTACTTAAAACTATGTTGTACATTGTACATACAGCAAATCAAATTTGTAGACATACGACAGTAGCTCCACCCAACGGGTCCAATTGTAATAATAACTTTTTCAGATAATAAATAATAAGATTTTTTTTTTCAGATCCTCACGTAATGTTGACCACTAAATTTTGACTAATTAAAATATAAGAGAAGGAAAACTCGAAATGAAACCCTATACCAACATGTCTGACCAGCATGGTATAGTAGGTCAAATTCCCTCCCATTGTGGAGGAGGCCCGAGCCCAACAGTGGGACGTATGTGGGCTGTGATGATGATTATGATGATGAAAATATTCATTCGAATATCGACGCCTTTAAGAAAATGATTATTAGATACATGACGTAGAACGAAAATTTTAAAATCTCGTAAATATTTTTCGCTATAAAGATCTTCCGAATAGTTTTTACCCTCGAAATGAATCCCGCGATGGGCTGTGGGTCGCTTAGACCGGGACCAGCTGGCGGAGACAGCCATCGTTTACTCGTGGCTGTCCTCTGCCAACCAGTCGGACGGGGTGGACGCCGAGGCTGGCCGCATCCGCAGTGCGTTGACGCAGATCTGCGATGCGGCCATGCCCCGGGTACGGCGTCCGCCCCCGAGGAGGGCGGTCCACTGGTGGTCCCGGAAGCTGGCGGATCTCCGGGCCGCGTGCATTCGCGCCCGGAGGGCCTACACCCGCAGCCGGCGGCGCCAACGCGACGCAGAGCGGGAGGCCTTGCTGTATGAGGGCTACCGCAATGCGCGGTCGGCCTTCAGGCTGGCCGTCCACTCCGCCAAGGACGTCAGTCGGCAGGAGATGCTGGACGGCCTCGACCGTGACCCCTGGGGACGCCCCTATCGCGCGGTGCTGAATAAGCTCCGCGCGCGGGGCCTTCCCCTCACCGAGACTCACCAGCCCAGCCTTCTCACCCGGGTCGTCGAGGACCTGTTCCCGCGGCGGGCGGAACACACGCCCCCAGTCATGGCTCCGCCAGACACTGACCGGGAGGCCGACGATGACAGTGTTCCGCCCATCACGGAATCCGAGATGGGAGTGGCGGTGGCGCGCATGTGCGCAAAGTCCACCGCCCCCGGGCTCGACGGTGTTCCTAACCGCGTGTTGGGCCTGGTCCTCGACCATCTGGGTCCCCGCCTCAGGGAGCTGTTCGACGCGTGTTTAGCGTCCGGACGGTTCCCTGGGTGCTGGAAGGAGGGAAGGCTGGTGCTTCTGCCGAAGCCGGGACGGTCTCCGGGGTCGCCTTCGGCCTACAGGCCTATCGTGCTGCTCGATGACACGGGCAAGCTACTGGAGAGGGTGGTAGCTGCCCGCATCGAGCGGCACCTCGTCGGCACGGGGCCCGATCTGTCGGACGCCCAGTTTGGGTTTAGGAGGGGTCGTTCGACGATCGCGGCTCTGTTGCGCCTGAGGGCCGTGGCGACTGAAGCCGTCACCGGTGGGGGAGTGCTGTTGGCGGTGTCCCTAGACATCGCCAACGCATTCAATAGTCTGCCATTCAGCTGCATCAGGGAGGCGCTCCGGTATCACGGAGTGCCAGCTTACCTGAGGCGGCTAGTGGCAGACTATTTGGTGGGGCGCAGCGTCCTCTGTACCAACCGAGCAGGGGACGTTGTGCGAACGCCCATGACGTGCGGTGTCCCACAGGGGTCGGTCCTCGGACCCACCCTGTGGAACATCGGCTACGACTGGGCGTTGCGGGGGAGCCTCCCGCCCGGGCTGGGCGTGATTTGTTACGCCGATGACACGCTCGTCACAGCCCGCGGTGGGACGCTAGAAGAGGCGGTAAGCCTGGCGACCTATGGCACCGAAGAGGTCGTCAGGCGGATCGAGGCGCTGGGGTTGAGGGTCGCCCTGGACAAGACGGAGGCCCTCTTGTTCCATGGGCGCCTTATGAGCCCTCCCATCGGTGTCTCGATCACCGTCCGATCGGTTGACATCAGCATCCGGGCCAATATGAGGTACTTGGGCCTGGTGCTCGACGGGCAATGGTGGTTCCGGGAGCATTTCCGCAGGCTCGCTCCGCGGCTCGTCGGCGCGGCATCCGCCCTATCGTGGCTTATGCCGAACGTGGGCGGACCGAGCGCTACGTGCCGACGGCTGTACACGGGGGTCATCCGGTCGATGGCCCTGTACGGCGCACTGGTGTGGGCGGGGTCCTTGACCGTCCGACTTAGGGCCCTTCTGTGGCGACCACAGAGGGTCATGGCGGTCAGGGCCATCCGCGGATACCGCACGGTGGCGACGGAGGCAGCGTGCCTATGGGCCGGGACTCCCCCGTGGGACCTGGAAGCGGAGATGCTCGCCGGATTGTATCGGCGGGTGACGGGGGTGCGAGCGGAGGGCGCCGAGATCTCGTTAAGGGAGCTCATCGCCTGGCGCGTCGACGCCCGCCGAGACGTCATTGCCCGTTGGGCAGTCCGGCTGGAGAGGCCTCGGTTCGGGGTGCGAACCGTGGAGGCCTTCCGGCCGGTGCTGATGCAGTGGTTGGAAAGGCGGCACGGAGTGCTCTCCTTCCGACTAGTGCAGGTGTTGACGGGGTACGGGAGCTTCGCCAAATACCTGCACAGGGTCGTAAGGAGGGAGAGTACACCGTCCTGCCACCACTGCGATTGCGACGAGGACACGGCGCGCCACACGCTCTAGGCCTGCGCGGCTTGGGCAGTGCAGCGCCGTGAACTCGTCGCAATCATCGGTGCCGACCTGACGCTGCCGGCCATCGCTAGGGCGATGGTCGACAGCGTCGGGAATTGGGACGCGGTCGCAGCCTTCTGCGAGACAGTGATCTCGCAGAAGGAGGCGGCGGATCGTCTGCGCGTGGAGCGCAGCCTCGATGAGGAGATCCGCCGCCGGCGACTGGGGCGGCGTAGGCGCAACTATCTGCGCCTCATGCCGCCCTAGCCGAGGCCGCGGGTGACGTGACCGGGGATTAGTCCGTCACCCGCCGAGAGGCCGACCGCGTGAGGAAAGACCGACGTCCTCCCCGAGGGGGGGACGTCGGTCGACGAGAGGGTACCCCGCGTAGGGGGTATTCCGTCGGGCCGACCACTGATGACAAGTAAACCTGCTCCGGTGGTCGGCCCAACGACGAAGGCGAGGTGGTTTTCGGGTGGGTTGCGGGAGTTGCGTGCTTAAGCCCCTCTGTCGCCCCGGACGGAGTGGTGCGGAGGCGCGCCGACCGCAGCCCACCCACAAAAAAAAAAAAAAACCCTCGAAATGAAACCACAAAGTTTTCTATACTAGGTAGTAACATTAGTATCTTGGGAATAAACCTGCCACTAGACGAGAAACAGCCATCACCGATGTTCAAGCTATATTCCCTTAATAACCTTCCTAGAGTGAGTAGTTGAGTTGCATATCACTAACTTTTTTAGTATTTTTCATGAATAATAAAAGATAACAGAAATGCAATAAAACATTACAATTACATACATTCACGCCTCTTTCCCACAGGGATAGGCAGAGACCACTTCTCTCCACTTGCTACGATTTTGGCATACCACTTTCGCCTCCTCCACATTCATTAACCTCTTCATGCATGTTCTTCGGTTTAGGGTACTTTTAACCTGACCTCCAGAAATTGGACTAATTACGTCCTCGATTTGATCGTGGAACGTCTGCCTTGGTTAAAATTATATTTAACATTATACATAAAATATTTATTATTTAGTCTATAGATTTAATACTAATCTTAAGTTGGATTTTTTTTATGGCATTCGAAATAGAAATGATAAAGGCTATATTATTATACAGCCTAATTAATTAGATATGTCTAAGTAAGCATACTTTGTAAACATACTTTGTAAATATACTTCGTAAATAGGTTGAACGATCTTTCCAACGTTTTCGTTATTCCATTATCTCTGGCATTAATATTGACGTTATGAAAGTTGGCTGTAGGGATGTGAAAAAAATAATCGATTTTTATGAAAATCGATTATTAATAGATTATTTTTTTGTAATAATGGATTTTTATAATCGATTATGAAAATGAGAAAAATCGATTATTAATCGATTTTTTACTATTCGAAATTAAGCGATTATTCATGGCCAGATTTCCTAAAAAAAAGTCAGGATTGTTTCAGGTGTGTTTTCATACTATGTTACAAAATAAAGCTCACATTTCGTAAAAAAAAGGTCATCAGAATCGTTTTCATACTATATTAAAAAATAAAGCTTACATTTCCTAAAAAAAAAGATTATCACAATCCTGTTGGCAGAAAAAAAATCGATTATTTTAAAATCGATTTTTTTTTATTTAATCGATTATCGATTATTTTAAAATCGATTTATTTTAACGAACAAAAAATCGATTATTTAAATATCGATTATTTTCCCTCCAGGTCACATCCCTAGTTGGCTGCTCAAATAAGATAAGTGAACTGCTACGATTTATATTTTCCCGTACACAAAAGACATTTATCTGGACTGGTGTGGTGTGTCGAAACTTATACAATCAATCTATTCATCAGCTCATAGACATCTACTGTTGGACATAGATCTCCCTATAGAATGCCACTTGGAATGGTCCTATGCCACTTGTATCCAACGGTTCCGTCCGACTTTCAAGATATCGTAAGTTGACCTAGTAGGGGGTCGTTGACGTCGTGTACTTCGTCGGCCGATTCGTGGTCTGCACTCGAGAACACTTCTTCCCCAACGGCTGTCAGTTCGACGAGCTTTGTCGCCTGCCCATTGCCATTTCAACATGCTAATTCCACAGACTATGTTGGTTACAACCTCTACAGATTTCCTTAATTGGAATACAACTAATATACAAGCACTATTTTTAAATATATCCTCACAGTCTTAATCCTTCTGTTTGATTTTATAAACGTTAAAAGAATGATCATAAATAACACTCTCACACTCGGAATAGTGAGTCTATAAAAATCACTCCTATAGGTCGAACCCATAACTTGAACTCACGTTGAGCATCGTATTCGACATGGGAGGTCGCTGTTTAGATCCCTAAGACATATGTGAAGTTGCTGGTGATGTTCAGAATACATATTGTAATTTCATTATATGTATATGTACTGAAACGAAAATATTTTTAATGGAAATGGATTAATGATTTCTGATGTTTACGCGAGTATTATTAATTAATTTTTTCATATAGAATCATTTTCTTCTTACACTGGCAATAAATTTGTATCAAAATGTGGGTCAATATTTAATAACTATTTTCTGCAATTTAATATAAATTTTCTGCAATAACGATGACTTGTTGGGCTTGAGACATCTTAGTCCGCCCGTGACCATGAACGCTGCAAAGTGTTCGAAACGTCGGGCAATCAAATACAAACGCGATGAAATCCGTAAAGTAGTTTTATTTAAAATGGGACATGGATTATATAATAATGTCATCCATATTCAATTTCTTCTATCAGTTGTATTTATTTTATGTTTTTTTTATGATGTTCAGTTTTAAGTAATACCTTCTATGATTCTTTTTTTTTAATGTAGGCTACCATTAGTGTTCCCGCCGCCGGGCTCCATCCGGGGCGACAGAGGGACGGCGCGCGGCCCCGTAACCCACCCGATAGCACGTCGCCTTCGTTATTGGGCCGACCAGACCAGAGTTCCTTGTCGTCAGTGGTCGGTTGAATCATTAGGGTATAATTGGATGAGTAATCTGACCTGGTTTGTAAATAAAAAAACATTTATCAACAAAGTCTTATTTATGCTGTTTGGTACCTCACGTAAAAATAAAACATGAAGTTAGATACTGCTCAATTTGTAACTAATAATTTGTGAAATATATAATAATTATTATTCAAAAAATTCATTAATCACAAGTTAGTAGCTCTATTTTGCTATATCTCCGACAATGTCTATGGAAAAATGACGAGTATATTTATAATATATTTTTTTTTGTATATTGTAAGTATGCATAACCAATATTATATAGGTACATAAACATAATTTTCATTTTTTTTACTCCCTCCTATTGACTTGGACGTATTCCTTAGTGTGAGGTTAAGTTAAAATATTCGTACAAAAAATAAGTGCTGTACTATTTTACATAAATATTCGTAACAAATAACGCCATCATCATCATCATCACAGCCCACATACGTCCCATTGTTGGGCTCGGGTCCCCTCCACAATGGGAGGGAATTTGACCTACTATACCACGCTGGTCAGAAATGTTGGTATAGGGTTTCATTTCGAGATTTCCTTCTCTTGCACAGATCTTATGTGCATATTATATCCCTTAGTCGTCTTGTATGACATCCACGGGCAAGATAGGGAGTGGTGAATTGTATTCTTACTCCGTCATCACACGGAATAACGCGAATAACGCCATATCAGTACTTATTCCCAAGTTTTGGATGCCTCAGGCGACTAATTTAAAGCAAATTGACTTGTTTTGCGCCGCATAGCACATAATTTGTAGATGGTGGGCGAAAACTTAAAATATCAAAGTACACTTTTAATCTATACTAATATTATAAAGCTGAAGAGTTTGTTTGTTTGAACGCGCTAATCTCAGGAACCACTGCTCCAATTTGAAAATATCTTTCAGTGTTGGATAGTCCATTTATTGGAAAGGGTTATATTATATTTTCAAAAAATTAGGGATCCGTACTAAAAGTCCAATATTGTAACCCAAGGTGTAAAAAAAATGACCCGAAGAAATCCTTACATCGCGTGTGCTGCGAAAACTATTGATTATAGAACAAAATAATGTACTACAACTTTGCAGAGCATATAATTGTCTACAAAAAATTTCGTAACACTATACGTTTAACTATTGTAGTTATCTCACAATAAGTGATTTCTTTTAGTTTTTTAAATAATTAAAATGCTGTCGCTTTAAAAACTCTTTATTTATTGCTTTGGTATTAATCCTTATCAAAATCAATTACTTCATATTCAAGACGAATTCAGTACCTTTCTAGAACTTTTTAATTATTAAATTCGGACTTTTCATTCAAAAGATATCGCGATATTAATAACTCAACTTTCTCGACAGTCTGCCATGGCAAAACAACTGCGACTTATGCGCAGCAATGAGACAGAGGATGAAAATAGGCAGAGGTTGGCTACTCAACGAGAAATCGCTGAACGAAACCGCGCTAGAGAAACAAGCGTTGAACAAAAACAACGTTTGGCTTCACAAACAACTCGAACTTCGTCTAATCGACAATGGGAATCATGTGTTGAACGTTCTCAACGTTTGGCTACAGAAGTTTTAAAATAAATAAATAAATCTTGAAAGTCATTATACCCCCCCAAAGACACTATTCCACGCGGACGAAGTCGCGGGCACTGCTAGTTATATAATATAATTTGTAGAATACTTAACAAAATTCTAACTAAACTTTATAGTTTGACATATACGGCTGTAAAATTAAATAATGAAATAAATTTGCCGTGCATGAGCATCGTGCCAAGGACACTCCGTATCCAGGTCGGTACTTCGACCATTAAGCCCGCTGTGTAACGAAATATCGTCTTTACGTTTATGAGATTTAAGAATATCGATTGACTTCACAAAAGTTATGACACGGGTATGGAATATGAATGAACCCAGAGATATTTGATAGAAGTTTGAAAGATATAGATATACGTACTCGTATAAAATCGACCACAAATAATTTGAATAAGAGTTTCCAAAAACATTCTACTTATCATCTCAATACAACCTCCCATCATAATGGATAATAAAAAAAAAAAAAAAATTATTAGCGTATAACTATAATTAATATATGATATTGTCTAGATATGGATATTCTTCGAAGTTTCTACGTTTAACAAGTTTCGCAACTCATTAGTACTAAACGAGAAAATGATTGGGAAGTTTGTGACTTTACAATTATAACTCTACATAAGATCTCCATATGGAAAGCTCATGTTTATTTATGTAATAAATGAACAATGTTTTCTTATAGTTTTTGTTTAATTTGATCAAAAACACAATTTGTCACCATTTCGATACAATATTTAAGCACAATGAAGGTATCATTATGCTTCAAAATGTCAATTTCTCGAATAAGAATTGCAAACAACATACACACACACATACACACCCACACACACACACACACACACACACATTCACACACACACACATACACACACACACACATACACAAACACACACACACGCACGCATGCACACATGAACGCACGCACGCACGCACGGACTCACGCGCCCACGCTCGCACTCACTCACACACACAGACACACACGCACGCACGCACGCATGCACACACACACACATACACAAACACACACACAAACAGGTACATTCGTTTTGTATTTCGTCAGAAAAAAAAAATATATGACCAATATATTTAATAATATATTGCATTCGAAATGCCAGAACATATTAAAGCAAGCGCTTCTAGTTCCAATTACGTACAAGTATTGAAATTAAATAGCAATTTCATCTTTTACGAGCAGTCCAACTAAAATGCGATTAACTTCAAAACTCTGTGTGTAACAGTAACTGCTATGTACACAGCAATTGTAACAGTATATAGTAGGTAAATGTAACGTTCATAATGAAGAGAACTGAGCAATATATCATTGTTTAAAAATTTCTATAGTATAATAAATGTAGTGCCACGTAGGTGTAACCTTTTTTCAGTGGTTGGTAATGTTCAGTGTTTACCTTTTGATTCTTCATGTGGCGACGCGATAAAAATATCTATTGTTGCCATTACTTGCTTGAGTCGTAAAAATCGAGTAAAGATCTCATCAAAGGAGTGAGCACCAGTTCCCTCTTGGGAAATGAATACTATGTCCACTGGATATACAATGGCGATGAAAGAGCGCTACACGGCCTCAAAATCTGTATTATATTATCTTCCCATTAATTGTAATTTATTTGTAAATTCCCCATTTGTAAATTCATTAGTTTTAATTGTAAAAATGTAAAGAGGTCTTTACATTGTATTCGCCAGTTATGTAAATCATGTAATATAATTGCACTGCAGAAGACGTGGTTGTTACCAGAGGAAATCACGTTCTTAAATACCATTGATGATGATTTTCATTATACTGGAGTATCGGCAGTAGACTCTTGAGCAGGTATATTGTGCGGCATGCCTTATGGGGTGTGGCCTTGCTATGGAGACGACGCCTATTTCATCATGTTAATATTATTCAGTGCGATAATCCGCGTCTTTGTGCAATTAAAATAGTGTTAAATAATAAATCGCTATTAGTGATGAGTGTATATATTCCTACAGACATGAATACGAATCTTACAGATTTTACGGACATACTTAGCTCGGTGAATGCTATTATAGAGAACTGTAGCGTAGATTATGTTTACATTTTAGGTGATTTTAACGCTCATCCGTCTCAACGTTTCTTTAAAGAACTTTCAGACTTCTATGGGGAGCAAGACTGGGCCTGTATCGATACAAAAATTTTAGGTCAAATGTCTGACACGTACACATTCCTGAGTGAATCTCATGGTTCAAAACGATAGTTAGATCACTGTGTAGTGACTAAAGCGACTATTAAATCTATTATAAGGGTTTCAGTGTCTTACGATGTTTTATGGTCGAATCACTTTCCACTAATAATAGAGTGTAATTTAAATGTATTGACTCCCTTGAGATCTGATTTAAATATTGGGCACAACAAAGTAGTGTGGG
This sequence comes from Lymantria dispar, assembly GCA_032191425.1. Classification (NCBI taxonomy): domain Eukaryota; kingdom Metazoa; phylum Arthropoda; class Insecta; order Lepidoptera; family Erebidae; genus Lymantria; species Lymantria dispar. The sequence goes on along the minus strand of CM063444.1, from coordinate 23,122,008 downwards.
GAGAAAGGAGTACCAAACATAAATTTTTATATGAATGAGTGTAATCATAGATTAAAATTGATCTACTTTCCACGAGAAGTTTATAAATGTTGTGATAAGACATAGAACATTGCTAGTCATCTAAACTACATAGATAAAATATATAATGATATTATACATGCCCTACGGGAGGCAGCGATTTTGTGCTATGATCGTCATCATAAAATATCTAGAAAAAAAGTCGTAGGCTGGAATAAACAGGTCGCTCATGCGCTCAAGTCACCTTTGGGCTCTTCTTGTGCAGTGCGCAGTGTTGAGCCCGGTATGACGCTAGGGTTGAGTTTTAAACCTGAAGAGATAACTCAATTCATATCATCTATGTCACGAGGTAAATCTCCTGGCCATGACGGGCTCAGCACAGAGCACCTACGATATGCGGGTCTATGCCTACCTAAGGCTGTGGCTACGCTGTTTAATTTGTGTATGGCTCATTCTTACATGCCGAGTGATATGATGCTGATTTTGGTAGTACCTGTAGTTAAGAATAAAACGGGTGACCTCGCGGACTCGCGTAACTATAGGCCCATCTCGCTTGCTACTGTAATATCGAAGGTGTTCGATGGCATGCTTAACGCACAACTGAGTAAGTTCATAACACCTCATGATAATCAGTTTGGTTTCCGACCTGGTCTATCCACAGAAACAGCTGTGTTGTGTCTTAAGTAAGCCATTGTATATTATACAACACGCAGGACGCCTGTCTACGCCTGCTTTCTAGACCTATCTAAAGCATTTGATCTGGTTTCCTACGACCTTCTATGGAAAAAACTTTAAAATGTTCAAGCACCACCAGCAATAATAGATGTTTTAAAATTTTGATATGGAAACCAGGTAAACAACGTGACATGGGCGGGAGCATTGTCATGTTCCTATAAACTCGATTTATATATACCAACCTGCCTGACCAGCGTGGTATAGCAGGTCAATTGCTCTTCCATAGTGGAGAAGGCCCGAAGGCGCGAGATCATCAGTGGAACGCAAATGGGCTGTGATAATGATGATGATTGTTATTTTTTGAAAACGCTATGTTTTATTTATAATTATTGTTTGTAAACGGATACTATAGATTATGTGAAATTGAATTAGTAATAGAAGTTTACAGTTTTCCATTAGATATATTGAGAGCATAAATTTTAAATAAATCAGTTTTTTTTTGTTGTTTACAAAACGAAAATTAAGGAATATGTTTTTATTTATAAAGGGTAAACCGAACTACGAGTTATCTCTGTCAAAACGAAATACAGGCAGTTATTACCACAATAGACTCCAACAAATCTGCTTAATCACGTATTCATAAATTACAATCATGGCCGTCAATCCCTTTGTAACTTAATTGCTTGGAAATTAGTGCTAACGTCTTACTTAATGCAGCGTATATTATCTATATATTGCTTTAGTAGAATTAAACCATTTGATCTAGTAATGGGGATCAAAAAATAAGATAAATAAACATGAAACTATGTAGTTTCTTGTTTATTTATCAAATTTTTCCTTAAAATAAGATAAATGAACATGAAACTATGTAGTTTAATGTTCCTTTATTTTATATTTTTCTTTAAAATAAGATAAATGAACAAAACTATGTAATGTTCCTTTATCTTATCTTTTTCTTTAATATATAAGATTTTTATAAGATAAATGAACATGAAATGAAATTATGTACCTACTATAATGTTCATTTATCTTATCTTTTTCTTTAAAATAAGATAAATGAACATGAAACTATGTAGTTTTATGTTCATTTATGTTATTTTTCTACCAGTTCATATATGTCTCCTATTAGACATGAGACTCCTCCACAGAGGAAGATAATTATTTATCAAAAGGATGATATATGAATAATCTCATCTTTTGATACTTTTGTCCTGATATCAATCAGGATACATAATCATTACACTAAATTTCATCATCATTCAGGTTTTCGTCCATCATTGCTGGACGTAAACTTTCTCTATAGAATGCTACTAGGCGCGTTTCTGTATCACCAGCATCCAACGACTTCCTGCAACTTTTACCGGATCAATGTGCCACCTGAAGGGCGAAACATCCTTTTCGGTGGCGACACTTATCGCTTCGTTAAGCAACGTGGTTTACATATTGTTTCTACAGCTTGCTAATTATTCGTGCTATAGCTTATTCCGTAGCACGCCGAGTGACTTTGAGCCTAGTTATGCGTTCAGAACTATGATTGTTTGAAAATTCATTACATTACAATTATGTCTAATAGTTTATGGATTTACTATTGTTAATTCTAGACTATTAATAACGTTTAAATTTTTTTGTGAATTTTTGAATCGGTCTCTGTATGGTTAGAAAACACAATTGCAATACAATTTGTAGGTGGCACGGCACTGCTAGATAGCAGTGCCACCTACAAATTGTATGTCTCCATATTATTTTGCTGTAAAACTGACAACATAATTTTAATTTGTACTTGTTGCCTAGCTAGAAATAATAATAATAATAATAATAATAATAATAATAATAATAATAATAATAATAATAATAATAATGATGATGCTACTAAGAAGCGGATATCAACTACCCCAGGCGGGTACCGGAGTGAACCACGATGGAGAATCCCGTCTCGAGCTCCCAAGCTTGAGCTGTCCCACGTATTCTGGGGGGGACGCCGTATCGCAAACATCAACTTCTGCCCAGCTCCAAGCTGTTGCAGACCATCATCAACATCACGAATCATCCTCAATAACAGAACCTTTTAGCCCATCGACAGCCTCATATATACCTACATCGCCGTCGTCTGTCATCTCAAGAGAAATAGTTACTCCTACTTTAAGTGTTGCGCAGGAGGTAAATTCCTTTTTACCTGCGTCCACTAAGTTAGGAAAACCTAGAGTACGCATGAAATGGTCACAAGATGTTAATATTTTTATAATGCGTACTTACTACTTCATCACAAAATTAGAAACTGATATGACTTGCTACAGAAAAACACTGCATGCATTATTTACTCAACAATACCCGAACATTAATGTAACAGAGCAAAGAGTTTCAGATCAAAGACGAATGATAGTGAAAAAGAGGTATCTTACCGAGAATATGTTAAACCACATTAAAGAAGAAGTTAGACAGGCAATGACAAACCCATGCGAAGAAAATATCCAACACACATTATCTCATAATGAAACAAATACACGTTTTACGCCAACAAATAACGTACTCAATCAATCCATTTCAATCTCTCACACTCAAACATCTAACACATATGACATTATCCTAGAATCAGAAGTACAAGTAGGAGATTATGAGATACACGAAGACATACTAATCAGCAAGATAGAGGATAAATTAAAAACAAAAATATTATTTTACGCAGCTATGGAACCGGTCATGAGACCAAAATTACCGAAACTAAACTATAGTAAACGGCTTACAGATTTTATAAACATATTTAATGATAACATACTGGACCGATTTCTAACTAAAGATATACTTCTTTGTGATATACATACTTTAATATACTGCACTGCAACAGTTATTTCGGAAGAATTAGGATATAAAATGTATAAAGAAAATTGTAATACCACAAAACAAATACAAAAAGAACCTTTCTGGCAGATAAGATTGCAACAAGATATATCTAAATTAAGAGCAGACATAGGTAGGCTCACACAATACATTAGCGGTAATAGATCAAATAAAGTGATAAGAAATGTAGGACGTATATTTAAAAATAACAAAATACACACTGTACATGAACAAAACAATAAAAAACCAGAGGAACACCTAGATACACTAAAGCAAAAATTGACACTAAAATCACACAGGTTAGCTAGATACAAAAAATCACTACAAAGAAAACAACAGAATAGATTATTTTGTACCAATGAAAAAATTTTCTACAGACAAATGAAGTTAGGCATAGATAAAAATTATAGTGGCGCAGAAAGCATATCGAAAACACAGCTCGAAGAATTTTGGTCACATATATGGGAAAATGAAACTACACATAATGAAGAAGCGCCATGGATTAGAGAAGAAGAGGACGAATGGAAAGAGATAAATGAAATGGAATTTCACCGAGTAGATGCTAACGACATAAAAACTATAGTCACTAAACTTCATAACTGGAAAACACCGGGCATTGACAAAGTGCATAACTTCTGGTATAAGCAACTACACACCTTACACAAACCTTTAGCTAAATCTTTTACAGATATTATAACAAAAAAACAGCCAATTCCTCCATTCATAGCTAAAGGAATCACATACATGATCCCAAAAGGTAAACAAAGCAACGATCCGTCTCAATATCGCCCCATCACATGCCTACCAACAATCTATAAAATCTTAACAGCAATTATCACAAACAAAATTAATTTACACATAGAAACACATAATATAATATCCGAAGAACAAAAGGGCTGCAGACGAAACCACATGGGGTGTAAAGAGCAATTAATAATAGACTCTACAATACACAAGCATGCCAATAAAATGAAACGAAATTTGCATTGTACATATATAGATTACCGTAAAGCATTTGACAGTGTGCCACACACTTGGCTACTAAGAGTTCTGAAAATATATAAAATTAACCCGTGCCTCATAAATTTTTTGAAAAATACCATGTCATTCTGGCAAACTAATTTATTCTTACGCCATATCGATACTACAGTTATGTCCAGAGATATCTACATAAAGAAAGGTATCTATCAAGGGGACTCCTTGAGCCCTTTATGGTTTTGCCTAGCTCTTAACCCATTATCACATATAATAAATAAGCATAAAGTTGGATACCGCTTAAAGCACAACAACACTGAAACAAAAATAGCCCATTTGATATACATGGATGATATAAAACTTTATACAACAACCGCAAAAGACATGAAAGTTCTCATAGATACTACACATAATTTTAGTAGAGATATTAATATGACATTTGGTTTAGAAAAATGCAGAATTTTAAATATTAAAAAAGGTAAAATCCAAAATGGAGATTGTATGTTACAAACCGGAGAAAGTATATCCGCCATGGAGTCAGATGAGGTATACAAATATTTAGGATACCAGCAGTCAAAACAACTAGAACACTCAACTTTAAAGAAAACTCTTTGCGAAGAATATAAAAACAGACTTAACACAATATGCAAAACCCAACTAACATCGAAAAGGTTAATAAAAGCCATAAATACATACGCCATTCCTATACTGACCTATTCATTTGGAATAGTTAAGTGGACTAAAACGGATTTACATAGCCTCGAAATTAAAACACGCACAGTATTAACTAAAAACAAGTATTTGCACCCAAAATCAGCAATAGAAAGGATATGTATTAAAAGAATCAGTGGAGGTAGAGGACTTATAAATTTAAGTAACCTATGGAAAAAACAGCTATATAACTTAAGAGACTTTTTCCAAAATAAAGCAAAGACCAGTAATATACACCAAGCTATTATTGTCAATGATAGTAAATTTACCCCATTAAATTTATCAGAATCACTTAGTATCGGTCAGAATAATAATAACACAATACATTTTCTTAAAGAAAAAATCAACAAATGGAAAAGTAAAATATTACATGGACGTCACCCACATGACTTAGATCAAACACACATAGACTCACAAGCTTCGAACAGATGGCTTACAAGTGGTTATCTATTCCCTGAAACCGAGGGATTCATGATAGCGATTCAGGACCAGGTCATTAATACAAAAAATTACAAGAAGTATATAATAAAAGATCCCAAAGCAGCTGATGATAAATGTCGCAAATGTCACAGACAGTCAGAAACTATTCAACATATTACTGGAGCATGCTCAACTCTTACACAAACAGACTATACACACCGACACAATCAAATAGTTAACATTATACACAAAAAACTAGCTATGAAATATAATCTCGACTCAGATACATACACGCCATACTACAAATACACCCCTAACCCAGTTTTAGAAAATAATAAGTGGAAAATATATTATGATCGTGCTATACTCACAGATAAAACAATACATTTTAATAGACCCGACATAACATTATTTAATAAAGAGGACAAAATAGCATACATTGTTGATATAGCGGTACCAAATACTCATAATCTATTAAAGACTATAATAGAAAAAATCAATAAATATACAGAACTAAAGGAAGAAATAATAAGGATGTGGGGTCTGAATAAAGCATATATAGTACCTATAGTCATCTCTACAACTGGCGTTATCCCTAAATATTTACACCATAGCCTGAAACTTTTGAATCTACCACAACATACATTTATAAACATACTAAAAGCAGCAATCGTAAATACATGTCGTATAGTGAGAAAATTTATGCAGATTGACGAAACAACCTTAAGTATTAGCGATTAGATTAAGACACTAATTTTATCCACAAAATGTCGGTTACTTGGTCCTGACCCGTAACTAGCATTCTAAAACCGGCTAATAACCGAGTATTCTTAAAATAAAATGTAATAATAATAATAATAATAATAATAATAATAATAATAATAATAATAATAATAATAATAATAATAATAATAATAATAATAATAATAATAATAATAATAAAGCCTCTTTATTCCATAACTCTTTTTAAGTTTAACATTGATGATGTTAATATGTATTTTAGTATTTATTAGTATGTTAGTAATTTTATATAAAATGTTAGTATGGTTAATATAAATGTAGTATGATTAACTATTTCTATTTCTCGAGCTGTGGATCTCGTTTCGAGTAAAGGCCTCCTCCAGTTTTTGCCACAAGTTTCTAATTTTTGATTTATACATCCAGTCTTTTCCTGCAATCTTTATGAGGTCATCAGTCCAGCGTTTAATAGGTCTTCCCACATTCCTTTTGCCTCCTATTGGTCCCTTCCATCTTGTAGTTAGTAATGTCCATCTGCTGTCTATATATCGTGAGATATGACCCGCCCACTGCCACTTGAGCTTCAAAGCATGTGTTAGTGCATCTAATATTTTCGTTTTGTGTCTAATTGTTTCGTTTTTAATTTTATGTCTTTTGTTAATTTTTAGTATGCTTCTTTCCATTGCTCTCTGTGTTGTTGTTATTCTTTGTTTTATTTTGTTTGTGTAGGTCCATGTTTGGCACCCATATGATAAACAGGGCAGAAGACATGTATCCATTACAGTTCTCTTTATTTTCATATTATACTTGCCTTTCAGAATTTCTTTGTATGACCAGAACTTTTTCCATGTGATGTTTATTCTTCTTTCCGTTTCTTCTTCGTTGTTATTTTTTCTAAATGATATTTGCTTTCCTAGATAGATATAGCTCTTTACATATTCTATAGTGTTTCCTTTTAAGTTAATGGGTGTTTTAAAGCTGTTGGTCATTACTTTAGTTTTGATTCTATTCATTTGTAAGCCTACATTTTCGCTTTCTTGGTTTAATGTACTGAGCATATCTTGTAGATGTTTAGCTGTTTCTGCAAATATGATTATATCGTCGGCAAACCTGAGATGATTCAGTCGACGTCCATCGATATTAATACCAAATTTAGTCCATTTTAATTGTCTGAAGACATTTTCTAACACAGAAATAAAAAGTTTTGGCGACAAGGGGTCACCTTGCCTAACACCCCTCTCTATTTTGATCACATCGCCTCTTCTCTCAAGTTTGACCCTACTCGTGCTGTTGGAATATATGTACTTTTATAATATTTATGTATTTATCTTCTACATTTGATATTTTTAAAGCGTTCCAGATAGAGGCATGGCTGATACTATCGAATGCTTTGCTATAGTCGACGAATGCAATATATAATGGTTTGTTGTATTCATTAAATTTTTCAATTAGTTGTTCTGCAGTTTGTATATGATCTATTGTATTGTAGCCGGAGCGGAAACCTGCCTGTTCTACTGGTTGTGAGGCGTCAATATTTTCCGAAATTCTTCTAAGGATAATAGATGTAAAAAGCTTATATGCACTTGCCAGAAGGCTGATGGGTCTGTAGTTCTCAATATCCAAAGGATTCCCTTTTTTATAAATTAATATAATGTCAGATGTACACCATTGTTTTGGTACTGTTTCGGCGTCAAGTATTCTGTTAAACAGTATTGTTAGATGTTTAAGTAAGATAGGAGCTCCTAATTTCAGATATTCATTTGCTAATCCATCTGGGCCTGGACTTTTCTCATTTTTTAAGGCTTTAATGTGTGCATATATTTCATATTCTTCTATTAGTTTAACTACACTGCCCTTTTTATCTTGCCTACTGTCTATTTCATCATTTTCTTCCTTCCTGTATAGTTCTCTGTAAAATGGGTTGCATGGTCTATCACATCCTTTCTAGTCTTTGTTTCTTTCGAGCTGTTTTTTAGTTTTTGTATCCACTTTTTCTGAAGTGTCATTTCTTTATAAGCCCTTTTAGCACTTCTATAGGTATTAAGGTTTCTAGATATGATTTCTTCCCTGTGTTTAGTATAATCAAGTTTTATTAATCTATTAGTAGTTTTGAATAACTGGGCGAGTTGTTTTTTTTGTTGTATATTTTTGTTTTTGGTCCATATTAATTCTGAGCGCTTGCTAATTAATTTTTTTGTTTGTTCGCTAAGTATTATGTGTTGTTTCTTTTGAGTGTCTCTATTACTATCTAAACTACGTAGTATTTTTTCTTCTAGAATGTCATAATAAGTCTGAACATCCTCGAGCAAACTACTATTTATGTCTTCAAGATTAACTTTCAGGCAATTGATATATTTTTCAATTTCATTAACTGTTTTAATAGATTTTCTTATTGTTTTAAAATTCTTCCTGCTTTTCCTTTGTTGGGTTAAGGTGAGTGTTGCTCGTAATAATCTATAGTATGAAGAAAAATTTACCTGGTTTAGGACTTCAATATTTGTAATCATACGAGGTTTGTTTGTCATGATAAAATCAATTTCATTTTTAATTTTTTGATTGGGAGATAACCAGGTCCATCTCTTTTTTTCTTTTTTCTTAAAGAAAGTATTCATGATCGATAGTTTATGTTCAAGGGCGTAGTCTATTAGTTGCTGTCCTCTTTTATTGCGTTCTCCATAACCATAGCTTCCCATGCACAAGTTCTCTTCTTTCTTCGGCTGCCCAACTTTCGCATTGAAATCGCCCATAACTATTAATCTCTCATCCGCTAAATTATGTGCTTTCTCAATGTCGTTGTAGAATATCTGGATTTCGTCTTTTTCTGATGCCTCCGTTGGGGCATACGCTTGAATTATAGAGATGCGAAGTTGTTCTATTTTTAATTGTAGCAAGGCAACCCTTTCAGAGATCCCCATGAAGCTACGTATTTTGTGTTTGCGCTCTTTCTTAATAAGGAATCCTACACCATGTAGACCTTTAGTTTTTCCAACATAGCAGAGGATGTACTTTTCATATTCTTCAATATTGCAACCATCTCTCTTCACTTCAGATAGACCGAGCACATCAAAATCGATATTATCAAGTGCGTAGGTAAGTTGAAGGTATCTTTCAGTTGACGACAGGGATCTCACGTTGTATGTTCCAATTTTTATAGCCGTTTTTTTTTATTTTAACTTTTATATTATTTCTATTGTCGTAGTTATATTTGTATATTTTTGGTGGAGGGTGGTGGTCTAGCTAGAAATAATAGAAATTATAAATTACATATTTTTTATAATTTTATTTGCCGTACATTAAATTATAAATAAAGTTATCAAATAATAATAATAATAATAAATTGTAAATAAGTTTAAGTAATTATTTAATCGTCAAATCCTTCATCATTGTGTTAGCTCATACAATTCCCACTGTTGGGCTCAAGCCTCTTCCACAACTAGAAGTAGATTTACCTACCATACCAAGCTGGACAAACTTATTGTTATTAGTTTTCATTTCAACCTTTCCTTTTCTTGCATAGATGCTTTATGCACATTGTTCCCCTATGTGCGCCGTACAGGGCCATCGACCGGATCACCTCCGCGTACAGCTGTCGGCACGTAGCGCCGGGTCCGCCCACATTCGGCATCAGCCACGAAAGGGCGGACGCCACGCCGACAAGCCGGGGAACAAGTCGATGGAAATGCTCCCGGAACCACCAATTCCCGTCGAGCACCAGGTACTTCACATTGTTCCCCTTAGACATTTTTACAACCCATGGGCATTATAGAGGATGGTGAATTGTATTCTTACTCTGCCACAATACGCAAATAAAAATATTTATTCATATTTATTATTGCGTTGCTATTTCGGGTAAGTCGAAATCTCCCTGGAATGCTAGTGTCTTATAAAAATAGCGAGCTATACTCTGTGAAATTTACAAAAACTTAAACACATAATCATTACTGTTCGAGCGAAATTATTATCTAATAAGTTAGGATAAAACCTCTAACATTTATATTAGTTCGCTATTTCATTGAATATAATGACATTTATTTCGTCTATTTAGAAATACGCGTAAAAACTTTTATCTTGTAAGAGTTGTAAAACTTAGCACAATAAAAGAAAATTCTAAGACAATCTTGATTGTACAAATTCTCTGCCGCAAACAGTATTTGTATTTATTCAAGCGATAAGACTTGAGATTCATAAAAAAATCCCTTACACATAATGTAATATTTTTCATAAACTCTGTTTTATATTGACTATAAACCTTCAGAGTGTCATTGTATCATAAAATATCCATAACTTTAATGTACCTTTAGATGGTTTGCTTATAATTTGTATTTAATGATATGGTTACAGCTTTAATATTACACTGTATGTGTCAAATTTTACTTAGCTTTATAAGAACTTACTAAACACAATATTTAAGTCTTTTTTTTAACCTCCAATGCAAAAAGAGGGGCGTTATAAGTTTGACATCGATGTCTGCTGTTTCAGTGTGTGTGTGTGTGTGTGTGTGGGTGTGTGTCTATCACGATGTGACATCGTAGCTCTCAAACAGATGGATCGACTTCAATGCGGTTTTTTTTCATTTGAAAACTAGTTTCCTTGCGATGATTCTATGCTTGCTTAATATCGGTCCAGCAGTGTACGAGTGGTGACGGATTAAGAATACAATTCACCACTCCTTATTTTGCCTGTGGATGTCGTAAAAGACGACTAAGGGATATAGTATGCACATAAGATCTGTGCAAGAGAAGGAAAACTCGAAATGAAACCCTATACCACAGAAAAATTAATAAGATAGAACGGCCATGTGGGCGGGGCTAGCGTGCCACAATTACGATCAAACGCACTTAATATTGATGAAATTCGTTTTATCGGCTCTTAGTTGCGCTCATATAGTGATCTTGAACGAAGCTCCGACAAACAAGACAAATATGTGTATCTATGCCAACAAGTTTGACCAGAGTTGTATAGTAGGTCAAATTCCGTCCCATAGTGGTCCGGGCCCAACAGGGGGACATATATACGATGAGGTGACGACGATGAATAAAAAAAAATTACCTGTCAGTCGATAGAAGGGCAGAAATTATGATAGTAGTAATTTTCTCTTATTCCAAAGTATGCGAAGGTTTATGAATACAATTGTTGCCACCCCTTATTTGACCATGGTAGATCGGGCAGCAGCTCTCTCTTGGCAAATGTAAAACAGCTCACTGTGATCGTCAACCCACCTGTTAAGCGTGGCGATTACGGCACTATCTCCTCACATAAATGCGAACTATGAGGGAGGCTTCAGTCCAACTCTGGGCGGTATAAAAATTAATGATGACTTTATTTGACTTTACGCTAAGAAAATGCCGTGTTCTGCTTACGCGTCGCATCGTTTCAATTAGGGATAAAAACAGATTAAGTTTAATTTTTACAATTAAAATTAAGTTTATTACTCTAATTCTGTGCATGAGTTCCATTACCTTATTGAGAATACAAGTATCACCAGCCATTTGATTCCTGTGGGTGTTTGAGATTACTGAGAAGTATAGTGGTAAGAATGAAATGTTAAAGCGACTTAATTTTTCGTTATGTCGCTCTTGTCACGTTACTTTATGTTTCGCTTTTAAAGAGCATACAGCACACGCCTGAAACGTATATATCCATTCACCTAAATTTTGTACTAATAAACGGGTGTATAAGAGGGACATATTCTCGCGCTTTACAAACAACGTCTTTTAATTTGATTAATCCGTATGTTATCTCGCTCATTTATTTATTTGAATTTATCGCGAGTCATTTTGCACTACGCCTAGTCCTAACATTATAGCAATCGAATGAAAATTTAAACTGGGCTTAAATTTATGGTTCACCGTGTCTGACCTGGGGTAGCATAGTAGGTCAGTTTCATTTTTACTGTAGAAGAAGACTTAGCACTACAGATATATATATATAGAGAGAGAGAGGATTTGAGCTTCTATTTTGGTTTGGCTTTCTATTTTAATGTTTAAAATATTGTGGAATTGAAACTTTCTTTCGTGCATTTTCCGATATATGTCAAGATATATGATGTAATTAAATAAATAGTATTAAACTTGAATCTATTTTCAAACTAATAATTCAAATAATTCATGAGTTCTAGCTGACGCTCGAATGAACAAGTATATTTCCTTGTATAAACGGTGACGGTCTGACGTTATTCCATTCCTTAGGGTAAAAACATAGATTGTTATCAAGTTACATATAAAATATCGCTCTAGAAAGTGGAATAGATACGTTTTTCTCGTATAACTCAAAAGAATTTTGCTCATTCTTTGTCCCTTTTATGGGTATTTTTTTTATGTAATTTTACATCAGATTCATATTTATGAATCTGATCTTAGAAGTTATTCTTTTATTGTCTCACTGATTGCAAATACATCTTCTACTAGTAAAATAACCATGCTTCATCTCAGCCCATATACGTCCCACTATTGGGCTCGGGCCTCCTCCATAATGGAAGGGTCATTGACCTACTATACCACGCTGGTCAGACGTGTTGGTATAGGGTTTTATTTCGAGTTTTCCTTCTCTCGCATAGATGTTATATGTGTTTTATATCCCTTAGTCGTCTCGTACGATCACCCACGGGCAAGTTAGGGGGTGGTGAATTGTATTCTTACTCCGTCACCACACGGAAGGAACCATGCTTACTATCGATATATTTTTCCTAAAAGGTAGTAATTTATCCAGCTCCCTGTTGAAAAATGATAGTGGGTAAAGTTTACGAAGGCATTTCGCAAAAGCAATTCTCAAGTGTATTGAATTTATTCGAAGCTCAATTAGTTCAAATCCCGCAAAAAAAGTTCGGAAGCTCTGGTCAATTAAGGTCTTGAAAGTAATGGAGAGATTTCCATCCTAGATTTTAGAACTTTGTATTTTAGATCATCAAGCAGTAACTATGAATTTTCTTGGTGTAAATTTTCGTGTAAGGGGCTACTAAGGTCTACACTTATTGTATCAGTTAGACCATACCTAGATTGCCTAGACTCTCGGCAATACTTTTTTCTTTACAATTATATTCTTTACTATTATATTTTTTACTATTATAATCGCATATAACACATAGTCCGAATGTTCACTGTCTACGTTTTTTGTCACTTTACTACGCGGCACTACAGAAATGTTCGCACAAGTGTCAATTAAAAAATGTAATCCACTACAGCGTTCCGTAATACTTAGGCGATAATTTGCCCCGCTGCAGACCTCCATCAGTGATGACTGCGCGGCAGCTAGTTGCCTCTTCCAGGTGCAAGGCTCAGTACAGTGGTGTGCCTTCTCCTTGTACTTATAAGGGTAAAAGCATACCCAATCCTTGCTTGCTGGTGTACGGCGGGGAGAACGTCCTCTCGGTCCACGAGACGTCAATCTTCCATCTCTGGAACGGCTCCTGCTGAAAGGCGGTTGGGAAGCTCTTCTGGCACGTTCAATTTTGCCGAGCCGCGCACTTATTTTCGCTAATTCCGCGGCCAAATCGACGGTATGGCGATTATCAGCCATCATTAAGAAGTTGTAATGCACAAAGTCTAATTCTCTAAAATAAGTAGAAAGTTTTCACTAAAAATAGTGCTATTAATAATAACGCTAATCTACTATCGACGTCAGTGGTCGGTGGGCCGACGGAATACCCCCTGAGGAGTACCTTCTCTTCGACCGACGTCCCCTTCTCGGGGAAGACGTCGGTCTTTCCTCACGCGGTCGGCCCCTCAGCGGGTGACGGACTAATTCCTCGGGCCAGAAATGGCGATACCCTGTTACAGATTGTTATGATATGGCAATTGATAATAATATTGTCTGATAATACAGCTAAAATTTCAAGGGAGAAGGGAATACAAGGGTCCTGTGTCAAATTAAAACGAAATAATCTGGAAAATGGTGTATTCTGGAGACTGTACCTTCCACATATAGGTAACTAAAAACTGGGTATCGGTGGTTCGTCTACATGGCGATAGAGAGGTACGTGCATGGTATGTGATTTTGCCGTACGCCATCCTGCCCTCGACCCAGACGGATCAAGTGGGATATGTCTAAACCACGGCCTATCATAAAAAAAACTGAGGGTCCACGTCTCCCTACGTTTACTCTGGATATCTGTGTTAGGAGCGGTCAAAAGATTAAAATGCATATAATTAGGTTTACATTCTACATAGTAATGTACGTATGTATTTATGTTATGAGAACAGCTATAAATCTCGTCCCTGCGGCTTGACAGTTTTGGTAAACTTTAAAGTGGTAGTCACGTCTATATATTATTATGTAGGACAAAAGTTACCTTTCTGAGCCATTTGGTAAGTGACAGCAGACGGAGTGCGCAGCGTGTTTGCTGATTAAAATTGATGAAGTTTGCTTAACCGCATCCCAAGAGCAACAAAACACGTTAAAGTGACATTCTTTTGTACATATTCTCAAATTTTTATTGTCTTTTATTTAAAAAATGCTGCTGGTTTTTTCACTTTACAAAAAATTACACATTTCGTTTTTCGATTGCTATTAATATAGATTGATAAGCAATAATGCAGACATAGATAATTATTTAACTCAATGTAATTATTTGTAGATTATACAAAAAATAGTCCTTTTTTTTACGGGTGGGCCATGGTCATGCGCCCGAATCCGTCTGTGGCGACGGAGGGGCGGCGCGCGGCCCTATAATCCACCCGTGGCACGACGCCTTCGTCGTTGGGCCGACCACCGGTGCAGAGTAACTTGTCTTCAGTGGTCGGCCCGAGGGAATACCCCGATCGCAGGGTACCCTCTCCTCTCGATGTTCCCCCTTACAAAGGATAGTCCTGCGTTAAGATCGACATTTGGCATGATAGATTATGAAAGTAGTAGCCGTTGGATGCAAATGTCACTGGCCCCTTCTGAGTGGCAATCTTACGATGTTCCCTAGCGGATCTCTACGATCTAATGAATGGGGGGAATGAAATTTTGGGAAGACAAGAATCTTCTTCGTGTGGTTATGGAGTACGAAATCAATTCACTCGTTTGCCAGTGAGTGTCGCGAAGGCGATTAAGAGATATATTGTGCATACAACATCTATGCAAGAAAGGGAAACTTAAAATTTAAACCTTCACTAAACCGTCTCACTAGCGTGATATAGACGGTCAATATCTATTCTGTTATGGTGGAGGCTTATGCCAACAGTGGCATTCGAAGTGAAATGATGATGAAGAATATACTGCCTTATTTTTACGTCACTTGCACGAGTAGAAAGACTTGGTGACACATTGTAATTTTTGTTAATTAAAATTAAAAAAGAAAAACTAATTATCAACCACGTCAAAAAACGAGGCTAAAAAGTATGAAACAAGATTTTCAGGCCGCAAGATTAGACGCCGTTACTGAAGAAGCAAGATAATCGACACATAGACTCTACCAAGATGCGTCCGTTGCTATTTGACAATAATGTTATATGATACGATACTATAGTACACAATTATCAGTGTACAGAGATACACATATTAAACTGGTAATTAATATTACAAATTTTAAATATTTGTAATATGGTTTATGGGATAATGTAATATGAAGGTTGTAAATTTGTATCAAGGGTAAGGCTTATGACGTATATTTAACGTATATTTATAATATGTCACCTTGCTCCGGTGGTCGGCCCAACGACGAAGGCGACGTGCATCGCGGGTAGGTTGTGGAAGTGCGTGCTTACGCCTCTCTGTCGCCCCGGATGGAGTGGTACGAGGTGTGCGCCGACCGCAACCCACCCCTCAAAAAAAAGAAAAAACGGTTTTAATTGTTAATGTTTTCGTAGACAGTTCGAGATACAACATTTTCTCTTTACTTCAAATTAAATTCAATCAAATATTCTGCCTTGTCGTGACGGAGTAAGAATAGAATTCACTAGTTCTTTGCCTTCATCTTACCCGTAGGTATCGAAAAAATAACTAAGTGATGTAGTATGCCTATCATATCCATGCAAGAGAGGCAAAACCAGAAATGAAATCCTACACCAATCCGCCTGGTGTCCGACAATTGCCTTTTTATAGTGGTACTGCCACTTGCTTGTTCTTAGCAGTGTGACGTATGTGAGCTGAGATAATGATGATTACTAATGATAATGATGATTACTAATGATTAATAATGATGATTACTAATGATTACTTACAATTCATATGACTTACTAGCAACCCGCCCTCGCTTCGCTTCGGTTTCAGTCGTCTTCCCTGCGTAGTTCCCGTTCCCGTGGGAATACCGGGATAAAATATAGCCTAGTTTACGCCCTGATATTATAGCTTTCCATTGGTGAAAAAATTTTTGAAATCGGTCCAGCCGTTTTGAAGATTACCCGGAACAAACAGACAGACAGACAGACAAATTTTTTTAATTTGTATTTTAGGCATAGGTATCATGAAAATAACCCTGTGAGCATGAAAAAAGCCTATTATTTTGACATTACAAACAGACACTCCAATTTTATTTATTGGTATAGATTAAGTTTACCATGTTGTAACTGATCCCAAATATAATGTATCACTACCCTTTGTTTTCTCGTGGGAATTTTAAACCTCACAGAGGGATCAGGCAGTGGGCAGGAGCAGACTCTTGGCAAACTTATAAGAAAAATATCTGTTACCAAGGAGGAGGGAGGGCTACTTTTCGGACCGACCACTAACGTCAAGTAACCCTGCTCTGGTGGTCAGCCCAAGGGCGAAGGCGACGTGTCACGGGTGGGTTACGGGTGTGAGTGATTGCGCCCCTCTGTCGCCCCGGACGGAGTGATGCGAGGAGTGCGCCGATCGTAAAAAAAAAAACAAAAGAGGCTACCTTTAGATAGCGCTTGGATTTCAAATTATTTTTTATAAAGCGCTCTGTGAATGCCTTTTACCAAGATACTGTAAAATACAAAAGATTTTATTTACTCCTTTACAGGTCCTCAGGGGATCTCGAGTTAGAAAATAAAATGAATAACAAGCTAAGCTGAAAAGAGTAAACTAGACTCTTTGACTGCATAGATTTCGTAGTTGTTTAAATAATGATCTATGTGAGTTTAATTCTTATGTAGGAAAATTTTTTGTGCAACCCATAAAGAGGTATTTCGGATTTGAATGTTACTTGTATTCGGTGATGTGTACCTTTTCCATGTGGTGATAGAATAAGAATACAATTCATCACCCATTTCATACCCGTGGTGGTCATAAGAGACGATTAAGAGATATATACAGATAATATCGATGCAAGAGAAGGAAAAGTTGATAAAAACCTCTATACCAACAGGGCACGTTACCTACTGGCAGCGGTTTATTTGAATAAGTATTTGTCTCCTATTTTGAGTTTTTAGACCACTTAGTTTTCTGTTATAATCATTACTGTATTTTTTTTTCTAATAATACTTAATTTAGTTAAATAAGAAATATATAATGAAATTGATATAAAAGAAAAACAAAAATTTAGGTACTGTTATTTTATTTTCGACACAAAAGTAAATTTCTATACCAACACGTCTGACTAGCGTGGTATAGTAGATTAATTTACCACCATTGTGGAAGGGGACGGGGCCTAGCTGTGAAACTTATAAGGGCCGTGATGTTTCCTACATACAGCCTAATCTCATCATCATCATTTCAGCTCATATATGTTCCACTATTGGGCTTGAGCCTCCTGCACAATAGGAGAGAAATTAACCTTACTACCATTCTGGTCAGGCAGGTTGGTATAGGGTTTTATTTCAAGTTTTCCTTCATACATACATGTTATATGCATATAATATCCCTTAGTCGTCTTGTGTGACATCCACGGGCAAGATATGGAGTGGTGGCCTGTACTATACTGTATTCATATTACCTATTTAGCTTAATAAGAAAGTTACATAAGAAAGTTTTAAAATAAACTTTTGAGGTTAAATATAAATTACAAAATAAGATGGTCATATAAGCATATTTGCATTGACACGTAACTTTATTTGTGTCACTGATTACTCAGATACATGGCACAGAGCCAATATTAAAAAAGTTTGCTTTGGTGAAGTTAGATTCTCTACGGTACCAAGACAATTATGAGTACAGACTCATAATTGAATCATCATCTCAGCCCATATACGTCCCACTGGGCTCGGGCCTCCTCCATAATGGAAGGGTCATTGACCTACTATACCACGCTGGTCAGACGTGTTGGTATAGGGTTTTATTTCGAGTTTTCCTTCTCTCGCATAGATGTTATATGCGTTTTATATCCCTTAGTCGTCTCGTACGATCACCCACGGGCAAGTTAGGGGGTGGTGAATTGTATTCTTACTCCGTCACCACACGGAACGAACATAATTGAATCAGCAAATAAAAATGATATGTAGGATAAGTTACATGAAAGTGTACCAAAGTTTTCTATCTGTACTTCTTTCGTACTCCGATAACATACATACCTGTTTAGATCAATGAGTTATTTTTTGTTGGCGCTCTATATTTTAAGGGTACCAGGTCAAATATCAGGCAGCATAAGATCTTTTTCGTCTTTCGTCTTCGTCTTTGATCGAAATACTGTTACCGGTGTTACAGTTCTCCGTGTGGTGACGGAGTAAGAATACAATTCACCATTCCCTATCTTACCCGTGGACGTCGTAAAACACGACCGAGGGATTTAATATACACATAACACCTATGCAAGAGAAGGAAATCTCGAAATGAAACCCTATAACTACACGTCTGACCAGCAAGGTATAGCAGGTGAAATACCCTGCCATTGTGGAGGAGGCCCGAGCCCAAAAGTGGGACATGTGTGGGCTGCGATGATGACTGTTACCGGTGATGTAATATGGTTTCTTTTTGGTGCTGTGGAAAATGCATTTTCGCATACTCGTTGCTAGTGACGGCAAGGGGGTATGTAGAACTCTCTGACGTGGTATGCTTTACTAAAAACCACAGCGGCCCCGCGTCTTCGCCTTCTGTGGAACGCCAGAGGTTCACCTTTTGGACATACGTCCTGGCGGTTGGTCCAATACCTAAGTCTTGGGTCAACATACCTGGGAGGAGAGGGGCGTGTGACGGCTCCTCTCCCCCAGACGTTGCCTCCGCGGTGGGTCAGCATGGGCATCCGCCTCACGTGCCCGACCTACTGCCTCCTTTTGCACGATAACGTCTTCACAAAAGAAGGTCACGGCCATTCGGCACCGTCAAGGATTTTATCGATAACGACCGGTGATAGAGTGATATAGTACGGTAGTATATTCCGAAGTCTATATAAGAATAAAGTATAATAAATAATTACATAACAATTCCGTGTGGTGACGGACTATGAATACAATTAACCATTCCCTATCTTGGCCTTAGATGACGACTATGGGATATAATATAAAAACTCATTATTTATTAATTTCTTAATGTATATTTATTAGAAACTTAATTGGTGACGGCGTTATTAATTTTATTTACCTTCTAAATCAGCTTATTTCTCTCAGCTTGTTTCTTTGAACACAATAAATAAATAAATATGCACATAACATCTGAGAGAGAAGGAAAACTCGAAAAGAAAACCTATACCAACATGTCTGACTAGCATGGTATAGTAGGTCAAATTCCCTCCCATTGTGGAGGAGGCCCAAACCCAACAATGGGACATATGTAGGTTGTGATGATGATGATAATAAACTTTTTTATTACTGTTGGTGGTAAGTAATACTGGCGCTCATCCTTTGCTAGCTTGCTGCCTACTGTGAAGGTACTCCTAACTTGTATGAATTCACAGGTTCCTTTTATTTATTTTTTTTGTAATTCTTACTCTTGTGATTGTACAGCGTAGCGTGTTTTGCCCTTCGAATTGTGGTTTTGATCTTTTTTGGCATACCTGCTATAGTTCGTAGTTTATTTTCTACTAGTAGCTTTATATAGTATAGTAGTAGCTGTAGTTCGTTTTATATTTTTATTTATGGTTTGATCATGCTGATCGAATAAGGTTCTGCTTGCGGTAGCTATATGGGGTGGGTCGCTCCCTTCCCTCTAATTTGTGTGGTATAGTAGACGACTAGCTTAACTGGAAAGACCACATAATAGCCACTATAGCAAGAGTGAGAAAGCTTATACACATATTTAAAAAAATGCGCATAATTAGGGATAAGAATCTTTTAATTTATACATATACAATTTCGAAGGGCATCACACTGGAGCTATAAAATTATGTATATTTAAAAGATTAAAGAAAAAAAGGACTGCCCGCTGAGTTTCTTGCCGGACCTTCTCAGTTTGCGTTTGGATCCAATGGTAGATTATTGTATTATGTTCAAATGTTGTGAAATTTGACAATATGTAAATGCTCTTAAGGGGCCTATGCGGAATAAATGATTTGATTTGATTTGAAGAAAGTGAAAGGAGTGTGAATGCGATACGGTGATACTAATGGCGTCTCTACAACTTACCACACGCAAATACCATCAGAAATGCAGTACCAAATTGCTACTACTCAAACGTCGATCTTCTGCGGGAGTATGGTACTTCGACAGACGAAACGGCCCGCGCCTATAGATGTACGAACAGTGTAGTCTTACCATGTAAAAATACGTACGTTCGTACGTTTACGTTATACTTGAAGTATACAACTCCTTGAACGATAATGACGGAGGCATAAACAATACCTCACCTATTCCTTTTTCACGGGTATCGCTAAGAAAAATAAAGTAATGTGGGAGGTATAAGTGTATAATTCTTCCGTCTGATGATGGAGTAAGAATATAATTTCCATCCATCCATCCATCAGCCTACAGACGTCCACTGCTGGACATAGGCCTCCCCACGGAACGGTCCTGCGCCACTTGCATCCAACGGTTCCCTGCGACTTTGAGAATGTCGTCAGTCCACCTAGTGGGGGGTCGTCCTACACTGCGCCGTCCGATTCGTAGTCGCCACTGAAGAACCTTTCTTCCCCAACGGTTGTCGGTTCTACGAGCGATGTGGCCCATTGCCATTTCAACGTGCTAATTCTGCGGGCTATGTCGGTTACACCCGTTCTTCTTCGGATTTCCGTGTTTCGGATTTTATCACGTAGAGAAATACCGAGTATAGCTACCGGCATAATTTACCGGTGGTAAATATATTCTTACTCGTTGGTGTCGTAAAAGATTACTAAGAAATGTATTAAAAATTGATTGAGAAAGGTATGTTAAGTTGGTTCGGCCATGTAGCGAGAATGAATAAAAGGACACTAACAAGGAGAATTTATAAGGCGAATGTGAACGGAAGTGTTGGAAGGGGAAGACCGAGGCGGATGTTCCACAGTCAAATCGGGGACGTTCTTAAGAAAGGCCAGATTAGGAGTACCCTGAACCGAAGAACATGTATGAGGAGATTAATGAATGTGGAGGAGGCGAAAGTGGTATGTCAAGATCGTAACAAGTGGAAGGAAGTGGTCTCTGCCTACCCCTATAGGAAAGAGGCGTAATTATATGTGTGTATTAAAAAATAACATCTATGCAAGAGAGGGAAAATTCGAAATAGAACTCTATACCGACCCGTCTAAATAACGTATCATCATCATCATCATTTAGCCTTATTTATGTCCCACTGCTGGGCTTGAGCTTCCTCCACAATGGGAGGGAAACTGACCTTACTGTACCATACGGGTCTGACAGGTTGGTATAGGGGTTTGTCTCGAGTTTTTCCAGAGGAGGAGGAGGACGGCGGAGAGTTGAACTCAGAAATGGAACGTATATGAGTTGTGACGAAACGTATAATATCATTACAACGGAAAGAAAACTTTATGTTATCTACTACATAGTATAACAGTTCAAGTTTCATCCCACTCTTGAGGAAGTCTGTAGTTCTGTACTCAAAAGTAAGGCAAATATAATTTGAGGAAAGAAGAAATAATTTTTACGATTCACTTGCAATCTATTTCAAGAATATTCATAGATTAAAGGTGCATCTTAAAATTGATAGAATTTAGAAATGACTGCCTGACTTAAGGGTTTATTACACTTCAATAGCAGTGAATATTACGTTTGTTAGTTGACAACTGACAAGGGCAGTCATTTAATAGTTTACAATGGTTGGAGCAACAGGTAAAATTGGATTGATTGATCACTATGTCAAAATACCCAAGGTTCATTAATCATGTCACTGAACTAATACGTCGGTTCACGTCAGACGGACGTAGTGACAAGTAGTGGAAGGTGATAAAGTCAGTTCAATGACTGAAGAATTGTTGGTGGATCATTTTGTGATTTGCCGCTAGTCTGCTATATTTAGTAATCTGCTCAAAGGCAGCAGATTTGATTATGTATTGATTATTGATTCCTATGCACCTTGGCGAGATGTTGTTCCAAAAAAAAACAATATACTTTGTTGATACATGATATAAAATACATCATCATCATTATCCTGATCTTATCCTAATTATTGGGGGTTGTAATGTGATATTCTATCATGTATACGAGATAAGAAATTGTTAAGAGGCTTTCCTTTTAATAATTGGGCAGTTGATTACTGTGAAAACATGTAATTATATGATGTTTTATACGTGCAAATTTAAAAAGAAAATATGTAGTAATTCTTGGAATAATAACGTATAGTCGCGTGCAAAAAATTAAGTATTTAAATTTGAGCCTAATGGAGCTTACGCCCGAGCGTTTCATAGTGTACAAGGTAGATACTGCACATACGTATGCCACTCTTAAAAAATAAATAGGTAATTATGACGGTTTGTGTATTCAAATGGTGTCACAACAAATTTGCAAAACATAAAAAATGTATTAACATTACTTTTAAAAGTATTTCAACGATTTACGTTCATAAAAACAAAATTTGATTGCCTAATTGGTATAGTGGGGCGTACGTAAACACGCACGTATGTAATCACCTGCGCGCATGTACCATTTTTGGCTGCATGTTTTTGATCGATTAAGTACAGACACTATCCTTTTATACGTTATTATTCTAAGGTAGTAATTATTAAAAAAATACACAGTAAAACAATTAAAGCTTTTAAATTTATCAGAGATAATAAGAAGTAATAAGTAATAAGGTAATATTCTTATATAATAGGAGTGGTAGGACCACACTGTCGACAGTTATCTGTCTACATTCGCGGGCCGGTCCGTCCGGGGCAGTACCATGCTCTCGCAGAAAATCGACGTCTGAGTAGTAGCAATTTGTTACTGCGCTTCGTTCGGTGAGCGAGAGAGCCGGAAGCCCAACTTTCTCAGGGTGATTGCATGTGGAGGGTTTTGGTGGTGCCCTTGGTATCACCAAGCCTCAATGCACGCATTCACACTCCCTTAGCTTTCTTCGCGGTAGGCAACTGCCTTGTAAAGGTCCATGAGCGGCAGCAACACTTACCATCAGGTGTACTGTTTGCTCGTTTGCCACCAGTTGCAATAAAAAAAAAAAAATATTCTACCCCTTTCTCGTATAAAAATTTGCCCTAAAGAATGTTTCTTTTAAATTTTGAGGTCATCTTCTTATATAGGGCACTCTATCTCCCTCTCATACTGCCTTTGTCTATTTATTGAAATTGAAATGCAAGTATGTAAGTACCTAAATATCAATGTGAAAGTAAATGTGTGTTGTTTTCACAAATTTGTATGGTTTTTATGTTATTTTTTCATAAATAATAGGTCAATATAAAATATTAAAACATTTTATTATATTGTTTTCAGTATGTTGCATCTTTCTGCGAGGCCGTGATGTTGCAGAAGGAGGCTGTAGAATGGCAAAGCGAAGCAAATGCCACCGTTGATTCACTACGTAGATCAGGGAGATGGTACCAACAGTATACGAATCCCCTACGTAGCATGATGCAAGAGTGAGGCTAGTAGGCCTACTGTCGGAGCGTCCGAGTCGAATACTGAAAAGCGACCATCTGTTTCACGAATGACAAGAGTGTGGAGCGGCTGATTGTTTTTAGTGGGTATTCCGACAAGTCAGCGAAACCGTGAGTCCCACATACTCCTCCGATACTATTAACGGCGGGCGTGCGTAAATCCATCTGCCGTCAAATTCGTAACTATTTCCTGTGAAATTGAGGAGTAAGAATACAGTCAACACTCTATATTCTTCGTTTATTTTATAATATTTCTAAGGAAATTGCAAATTGAAAATTTCAATGCAAAAAAAAAGCTAAAAATACCGGCTAAGTTAAAAGGGTTCCGTACCATTATCTATAAAAAAGGCAAAAAATCGCGTTTTTTGTATGGGCACCCTCCTTCAATATTTTTTTTTAGTATTTGTTGTATTAGAGGCAACAGAAATACATAATTTGTAAAAAATTCAACTGTCTAGCTATTGCGGTTATCTTGAGATACAGCCTGGTGATAGATAAACGGACGGACAGACAGTGAAGTCTTTGTAATAGGGTCCCGTTTTTACCCTTTGGATATGGAACCCTAAAAATAGGATCATATGTTATCCCGTTATCAGAGCACAATAAGCCCATTGTAGAGAAGGCTCATTGCTTAACTACGTAATCTAAACGATCTGTAAAGGAGGGTTTTCTTCGTATTTGTTAGTCGTTTTTCACTAATAATTTTGCTAACAACTCATAGTCATCTTTTAAGGATGCCCTTCTTAAATATGAATTATATTATTACTTAATCCCTATAAAACGAAGTCAAACTATCTTTAAAAATTTAAAAAAATATTTTAATATCACACGGTTATATGTTGATGTGCACTTGATTAGGTTTCTTATCCTTTTGAAAAGAAAATGTTCATACTTTGAAACTGGGGCGTTTGGAGTAGTCTTGACTCTTGACTAAGAATCATATAAGAGCGATGGCGACAAAGCTGTCGCGGGGGCAATCCTGCGCGTAGGGAGCGAACATTAAGAGGTAGGGGGTGGGTTAGCCTGCAAACTACTCGTTAATAATTCATATCCATCGCCTTCGCTGAAAGCATTTTAATTGCGAAATGGCTAGAAAATATTTAATTTGTTTATGGTTTCAGTTGCCTATTCTTATTCAAAAGTGTAATATTAAAATTATCTTTTATTGAGGCATAAACAAAAGCGTATAATTGTTTTGATTACTATATATATCAAATAATCATCATTATCGCTGCCCATAAACGTCCCACTGTTGGGCACGAGCCTCCGGTATTATGGAAGAGAAATTGACCTACTATACCACGCTGGTCAGACGTATTGGCGTAGGGTTTTGTTTCGAGTTTATCTTCTCTTGCATAGTTGTTAAATGCATATAATATCCCTTGGTCGAGTTTTACGATACCCACGGGGAAGAGAGGGGGTGAATTGTAATCTTATTCCGTCACAACACGGAATGAATATGGAATGAAAATAATTTATTAAATTATGATGTGAAAGTAGTCTTGTGATATGAAAAACTATGTATTACTTTTTAAAATAACGTTTTTAATTTACGTTCACATGCGTAATTATTTCAAAACGTAATTCACAAATAAAAATACATATCTAAGTAACAACACACCAAATCATCGTTTCCCAATGTTGTATATTTTTAGTTACTGACCCTTGTCAAGACTCTTTGGTTCCTCGTTCTGAATGATTAATGGAACTCTTAAATTACGCTACAAGCTGCGTTACACTTATTGGAATACATATATGTATACATCTCGCTTTGCCACTAGAGTGGTGAATTAATGGAAATAATTTTGTCATATAATTATATTACAGATCATATTTAGGTATATGATAACCATATTTTTTTTAAATGTCATTTTTATATATCATTCCGTGTGGTGACGGAGTAAAAATACAATTCACCACCCTCTTTTTTGCCCGTGGGTGTCGTAAAAGATGACCAAGGGATTATAAAACGCAGATAGCATCTATGCAAGAGAAAGAAAACTAATAATTGTATACCAACCCATCTGACCAGCATGGTTATAGTAGGTCAAATTCCCCTTCTATTATGCAGGAGGCTCGAGCCCAACAGTGGGACTATGGACTGTGAATATGATGATGTTTTTATATGTATGTCTTTGCACATAATTATATCTTCATAAATATATACTTAGTATCATAACCTTAATATGCGTAGGTAAATTTCACTCCCACCCGAACCCGAAGTGGATGATGATGGCATTAGTGGGTGATCTAATAGACGTTATTGTCATCATTATCATCAGATCATATACGTCTAACTGGCGAGTTCGAGGTTTTTTCTACATTAAGAGTGAAATTGACCAAGTGATTGAAGGTATAGTGATACCGATGCGCGTCACACATTGGAGGTATGCCCCGCCTGGGGGTCTCAGCGCCACGACCTGTCGGCGGTACTTGGAGCGGACCTGTCGCTGCCGACCATTATCGCAAAGATGCTTGGCAGCGACAGGTGCTGGTCGTCGATGGCCTCATTTTGCGAGGCCGTCATATCAAGGAAGGAAGCGGCGGAGCGGAAACGCGAGGCGCTTGCGTCTGCTGACTCGCTTCGGCGCCGGTGACCCGGGAGCAGGAGGCGACAATATGCCCACCTACACCCACCGCCCTGAATAGTAATGACAGGACGTGGCCAGACGTAAAAGCGCGGAAGGGGCCGCTGTGGTTTTAGTGGGTGTTCTGGCCGCGGATGTGGTCTGTGAGTACCACACGCCCCCCCCTCCCCCTCGTCCGTCACATGCATTTCCACAGCGTGAACAAAAAAAAAGGTATAGTGATACCACGCTGATTAGACGGGTTAGTATAAGGTTTTATTTCGAGTTTACTTTCTTTTACATAGATGTTATCTGCATTTTATCACTTAGTCGTCTTTTAGGATACTCACGGACAGGAAAGAGGATGGTTATTTGTCTTGTTACACCATCATCATGCGGCAAGACGTTATTCTATATATATATATATATCTAAAAAAATAGAGTACCAAGAATTATATAGCTATATATTGGATACAACTGCTAATTCTAAACAGAAAACGAGTCAAAAGACACAAATAGTTTTTAATCAAAATTTGTTGTTTAGAAGGATTGCAGGCATAGATATAACTGAACAAAAATCCTTACTAATATTATAAATGCGAAAGTAACTCTGTCTGTCTGTCTGTCTGTCTGTCTGCTACGCTTTCACGTTTAAACCACTGGACCGATTTTGATGAAATTTGGTATAGAGATGGACTAAAGCTTGAGAAAGGACATAGGCTATTTTTTATCGCGAAAAAATGGGTATAAGGGGTTGAAATAGGGGATGACATTTTGTATGGAAATTCATCATTTTCGATGATAGAACCACGAATCTTTGTATTAAGACACCTAATAATAAATAAATAAATATTTGTTCAAGCGTTTTGGAAATTTCATTTACATGGGGATGAAATTCAACCCCTAAAATAACAAAAAGCATACAGCCGAAACCACTGGGCCTAGAAACGTATTTTTTTTACACCATCGTATTTCTTGTGGTGCACGAGCACTAGCAAAGGATTTTTAGAAATTCACCCCCTTAAGGGGGTGAAAAATATATAGTCTTTCACGTCTAAACCGATTTTGATGAAATTTGGTACAGAGATGGACTAAAGCTTGAGAAAGGATATAGGCTACTTTTTATCGCAAAAAAATGTGTATAAGGGGTTGAAATAGGGGATGACATTTTGTATGGAAATTCGTCATTTTCGATGATCGAACCACGAATCTTTGTATTGAGGCACCTAATAATAAATAAATAAATATTCGCTCAAGCGTTTTGGAAATTCCATTTACATGGGGATGAAATTCAACCCCTAAAATACCAAAAAGCATACAACCGAAACCACTGGACCTAGAAACGTATTTTTTTTTACACCATCGTATTTCTTGGGGTGCACGAGCACTAGCAAAGGATTTTTGGAAATTCATCCCCTTAAGGGGGGGGAAAACATATAGTCTTTCGCGTCTAAACCGATTTTGATGAAATTTGGTACAGAGATGGACTAAAGCTTGAAAAAAGATATAGGCTACTTTTTATTGCGAAAAAATGGGTATAAGAGGTTGAAATAGGGGATGATATTTTGTATGAAAATTCGTCATTTGTGATGATAGAACCGTGAATCTTTGTATTAAGGCACCTGATAATAAATAAATAAATATTTGTTCAAGCGTTTTGGAAATTTCATTTACATGGGAATGAAATTCAACCCCTATAATAACAAAAAGCATACAGCCGAAACCACTGGGCCTAGAAACGTATTTTTTTTACACCATCGTATTTCTTGTGGTGCACGAGCACTAGCAAAGGATTTTTGGAAATTCACCCCCTTAAGGGGGTGAAAAATATATAGTCTTTCACGTCTAAACCGATTTTGATGAAATTTGGTACAGAGATGGACTAAAGCTTGAGAAAGGATATAGGCTACTTTTTATCGCAAAAAATGGGTATAAGGGGTTGAAATAGGGGATGCATTTTGTATGGAAATTCATCATTTTCGATGATCGAACCACGAATCTTTGTATTGAGGCACCTAATAATAAATAAATAAATATTCGCTCAAGCGTTTTGGAAATTCCATTTACTTGGGGAGGAAATTCAACCCCTAAAATACCAAAAAGCATACAGCTGAAACCACAGGGCCTAGAAACGTATTTTTTTTTTACACCATCGTATTTCTTGGGGTGGAACGGAGTGGTGCGAGGAGCGCGCCAACCGCAGCCCAACCCAAAAAAAAGGGGGTTGAAAAGCATATAGCCTTTCACGTCGAAACCACTTAACCGATTTTGATGAAATTTAGTACAGAGATGAACTAAAGCTTGAGAAAGGATATAAGGTTACTTTTTATCGCGAAAAAATAGGTATAAGGGGTTGAAATAGGGGGAAAGTATTTTCTTTTTACGTCGTCTTATTTCTTGGGGTACACGAGCACTAGCAAAGGATTTTTGGAAAATCACCCCCTTAAGTGGGTGAAAAGCGTATAGACGAAACTCTTGGAGCTAGGAACGTAAAACTTTCTATGCAATTCTCTTTCTTTTGTTGTAAGTGAGCTCTAAGAAATTATTTTATTAAAATCAACCCCTAAAGGGGTGCAAAATATATAGCCGAAATCATTAGGCCTAGAAACATGGAATTTTGTATAAAGTTTCCTTTCTTGGGGAAAGAGAGATTTTTGCAATTTTAGCCCCAAGGGGGTGAAAAGTGTTTAACCGAAATTACTGAGCCTAGGAAGGATCATTTTAGTACACGGTCGGCTTTCTTGGATTACCCCCAGATTTTCTTAGTGCTCACTTACCAAGCACTATGAAAAAATTTTTGGCAAGAATAAGCGAGCTCTAACAAAGAATTTTTGGAAATTCAACCCCTAAGAGGGTGAAAGTGTATAGCCAAAGATACCGGGCCTAAGAATGTGTAATTTTGTATACCGATCGGTTATTTGGGGTAAGCACTCACTAAGAAACAATTTTGGGCTGCCCCAAAAGGATAAAACACATATAGTGGAAGACACCCAGCCAATGATATATCATCATTATCTTGCTCTTATCCTAATTACTTTGGATCGACGCGATATGTAGGTACTCTTCTACCATTGTAGATATATTGCAAAGGTTCTAGCAACATTTTAAGACCTGGCGCACGACATTGTTGGCCAGACGGCATCACCGGTCCAGGTCGATATAAATCTTTGTCTTAGTAGTATTTTGCGATACCCACGAACAATGAAAGCGTGGTAATATTTCTAGCAGCTACCAGACAGTAAGTTACAATCAAGATATTATTCCAATTTTCTATCTCTACAAATAAATAAATTTGAAGCGTCTGTTTGTCTATCAAAATAATAGGTTTTATTTATGCTCACACAATACGGTCCAAATTTTTTTGTCTGTCTGTCTATTCGTTACAGGTAATCTTCAAAATGGCTGGACCGATATTGATTATATTTTACCATCAGGTCTACCAGTCGTACATAAGGAATAACTTAGACTATATTTTATCCCAGGTTATATTTTATCCTGGTGTGGCTGAATTAAGTCGATTTTAAAATTATTTCACTAATGGAAAGCTATTTTTAAGCGAGTAACATATTTAAGCTTTTTTATCCCGATATTCCTACGGGATCGGGTATAATGTCGGTGAAATCACGGAAATTTAATGGTTTTAAAAATTAATTCACTAATGAAAAGCTATATTATCAGTGAAAGGCTATTTTCATCCCGGTATTTGCCCAGGAACGCGAACTATACCGGGGGATGTCGAGCAATTTTTAAAATTCTTTCACCAATGGAAAGCTACCTATGTTGTCAGCGAGTAACATAGGCAATTTATATCTCTGATATTTCTGGGATTTATATTATTTTTTTTTTTGGTATGTGTGTAAATTTATAATATCAGCGAGTAACATAGGCATTTTTTATCTCGGTATTGGCATGGGAATTTCTACGTGAATGAAACTGCGGATGTTTGATTGATATAAATTTTTTTTCACCAATGGAAAAGTACGTTATCAGAGACTAAAGAAAGGCATATTTATCATCGTATTTGCACGGCAATCTGAACTACAAGGCTGGAAGTAATATTCAAATGTGAAAGTTTGTGAAGATATTTGGATGTTTGTTACTCAATCACGCTTAAACTGTTGAGCAGATTTGGATGAAAATTGACACGTAGATAGAGTATTTCTTAAATTAAGAAATGTAATACTTTTTATGCCGATGATATTCTTTGCGATAATAGTTCAATATGCAAGTAAATTTTTACGCGGGCGAAGCCGCGGGCAAAAGCTAGTAGTATATAGATATAAAGAAGCTAACATGTTACATTAAAGTCTTGAGCTTATTGAATGGCAGAGATAAATCAATGAGTTTACTAATAATGTAAAGCTGAAAAATTTAATAAATATTCATTTATATTAAAACAGAGTGGAGCATTATGAACGTCTATACCTATTTAGATTAAAAATAGGTGCCAATTATATTAAAAGTACTTCATAAAATATTGGCAAACAGTCTTTATCAACTGCCATTAATATTAATACTTTGGTGAATAGAATATTAATTACTAACTTAAACATTGTTTCTAAGTAATAATAGATACTTCCATTTTGTATAACCTTTTTTCTTTTGATTGGCTTTTTTAATAAATACCTAATAGACTTTTAACATTTTCTATAAAAAGGAAAATTTTATAGAGGTTTGAATTATTTTGCGTAGGCTTTTTCTAATTACCGTACCTACCTTATTTTACGCTAAGTTTAAATGTGTCTTTATTGATTAGGATCGAAATTCTTTTCATATATGTTAGGTAAGTAATTTACCCTAGCCGAGGCCGCGGGCCCTAGCTGAGGCCGCGGGTGACTGGACCGGGGAATTAGTCCGTCACCCGCCGAGAAGCCGACCGCGTGAGGAAAGACCGACGTTCTCCCCGTTTGGGGACGACGTCAGTCGAGGAGAGGGTACTCCTCAAGGAGTATTCCGTCGGACCGACCACTGACGTCAAGTCACCCAAAAACAAGGTAAGTAATTTAAGTAATTTAACTTCTATGCAAATACGTTAATGTTATTACTAATCAAAATAGCTGTTCATGCTATGAAGACGGTGCCGAATTAGTCTCTTAGCAAGAGTAGCAAATGCAACGGGCCCACGAATTGCAGAGCGCCGCGCTCTAGATAGGCGCATAAAAATATTTAGCATGGCATAAGTGTGAAGCGCTTAGGCTATGCTTAACTCCCATCTCGAATACCTAACCTCGATGTCGTCACGTTGTTTCATTTGAAATTAATAATTTACATTTATATGGTGTAGAAGCATATCTATTAGATATGAAATTAATTAATTAACAGATTTGATACATTTTTAAGTTGATAGACTTCACACTAACACGTTCACACCTCACGTTAATATAAGTATGTTATTAATTTTTTAATGCAAATATCCTAATGTCTATGGTGCTAGGAAGAAATAAAAGCTTTTTTTTAATTTTTGGTAATACTCTTGAGCTTTTCGTTTTTTTCTTGCCCGGTTTAATTACAAACGATATATAGCACCTATACCACATTTTTACTCTTTAAGCAGCCATATTTGCTTATTTTTATATGCGCATTAATAATAATATTACTTTGATTCATATAGAGCATGATCTTTAAATTTACCCAAACAAAAGAAAAGTTAATTTGTAACAGATTTTTATTCAATACTTTAAATTTGAGAAACTGAAGCAAAGTAAGGGCCTTATGACAGAATTTGCTACAGGCCCCGCACTCGCTTAATCCAGCACTGTATAAAGATTATTATATGTGTATTATACGTTATTATATTATACGTTCGATGATTCATTCACGAGCTAAAATCTGAAATAAGACAATCTAATATATAAAATTCTCGTGTCACAATGTTCGTTTCCATACTCCTCCGAAACAGCTTGACCGATTTTCATGAATTTTTTTATACATATTCAGTAAGTCTGAGAATCGGCTACTATCTATTTTTCAAACCCCTAAGTGATAAGGGGTGTCCACCCCAAAACTTTTTTATTTTATGTTTTTTATTTATTTTATTTTTTTTTATTATGTGGCATTAAAAAATACATACAACCCTAAATTTTCACTTTTCTATCACCAACCCCTGCTTTTTAATAGTCATTTAGTAATTTTATCATTTTTTATCCCGCTCGATAACTTCAATTATTATTATCACTTGGTAAGTTATTCCCTCCATGTGTCTACCGGTATCACTTCTCACTCAGTAAACAGCACAGAGTAGGGATGACAACGAAGATGGTCTCCTATTTCTCTCAAACAATAAGCCTTCTCTTACTCTCTCTACAGTCTTCGCGAAGCCACCATTTTAAATGGCAAATTTCTAGGTGAAAATATATTAATACCACGAATACCTATTATATTCCACAGATGTGCAGATTCAATTTCCGATTGGCATTTACAATGACTATTAATAAATCCCAAAGCCAAACAATGTCTGTTTGTGCCTTAGATTTGAGCACACCATGTTTTTCACACGGACAATTATGTCGTTGCATGCTCTCGAGTGGGTAAACCATCAAGTTGTAGGTATTAGCTGAAGACGGACTAACAAAAAATATTGTTCATGCTGTAGCATAAAGAGATTAATATTATGTAATGAATTAATGACATAAATAATTATTATAATAAATTTAAAAAAATTATGTTTGGTGTTTTGTTATTTTTATTTTCCCTCATTGTTCACAGTGCTCCATGCCTTTTTCACTCATATACTATATCTTTACACACTTTCAATAAGTTAGTTAGTCTTTCTATACTAAAAATTCTCTAGAAATTATTTACATGGCAAAACAACGTTTGCTGGGTCAGCTAGTTTGTTAATAAAAATACTTTACGGATTTTATCGCGTTTGTATTTGATTTATGATTGCTGACGTTTCGAACACTTTACAGCATTCATGGTCACGGGCGGACTAAGATGTCTGAGGTCCTCTTTGTCTGTGATGCTGTAATACTCGCGTAAATATCAGAATTCCTTAAAACAATTAGAAGAAATTACTAGTCTATAAAAATAAGTCTCACTGCGCATTTGCTTTTTACTTCAACGTTTGTATATAAAATTTTATTACTAATTTTGCGTATAAGAGATTAGTAATAAAAATTGCATTGCGTTCATCAGACTCACAGCCGTTGTAACTGCCGTAGAAAATATTTGTTTCAAATCTAAGACTTTTCATAAAGGCTCTTTTTGATGCAACCAAAGAAACTCCCCTGTCGAGAGATTCAGGCATTCTCTATGTTATCTTGTATGTTATCTTTGTGAATTCGGCGAGTCAAGGGAGTAACCACTTAGGTTAACTCAACACGCTATATAATGTGCCACCCCTGGTTAGGTGGTTACATCTCACATCACTCGCACACTGCGGATGGATGTATCGAAACAGGAATCTGCAATAAGGCTTCCCAAATATAGACGATGTGCCGAAGTGCCTCGAGACGTTGCTCACAGGTAAATACTCGGCAGGGTAATCCGTTGGATACCTGTGCCTGATGCCACCCTAGCCGAGGCCGCGGGAGACCGGGCCGGGTAATAGTCCGTAACCTGTAGAGAGGCTGACAGCGTGAGTGCGTCGCCCCGGGGGGTGCGGGAAGGAAGGGTACCACCGGGCTGGCCACGGACGTCAAGGATTCGGTACCAATGGTCGGCTTAATGCCGAAGGGGACGGAATACGGCTGGTCATAGGGTTGCATGCCGTCCTTTCATCACCCCGGACGGGTCGGACGGCGTGCGGGCGCACCATAATCTGCAAAAAAAAAACGGTAAACCGTTGGATAAAAAATTGATCCCAAATAACAAATTTTATAATAGGCACATTCGACTCTGTTATCATACAGCAAACGTCAGGACGGGATAGATTTAGACCCTATATGTAGACATACAACACATGCAAACATACATATACTCACGCCTCTTTCACATAGGGGTAGGCAGAGACCATTGCCCTCCACTTGCGCGCGATCTTGACATACCACTATCGCCTCCTTCACATTCATGAATCTCCTCATACAACTTCTTCAGTATAGGATACTTATAACCGTGGCCTTCTAAGGACATGCCCGATTTTGACGTGGAACTTCCGCCTTGGTCCTCTCATGCCAACACTTCCGTTTACATTCGCTCTATAAATGCAGCTTATTAGTCTTCTTTCATTCATTCGCTCTACATGCCCGAACAAACACGTCTTTCTAAAATTATCCTAAAGCTGTCAATATATTATAAAGCATACACGTTCTGTCTAAGATCTTGCCGTAATTATTTTAAGATTTTTTTTTTTTTTTTTGTGGGTGGGCCGCGGTCGGCGCGCCTCCGCACCACTCCGTCCGGGGCGACAGAGGGGCTTAAGCACGCAACTCCCGCGACCCACCCGAAAACCACGTCGCCTTCGTCGTTGGGCCGACCACTGGAGCAGCGTTAACTTGTCGTCAGTGGCCGGCCCGACGGAATACCGGGTGTACCCTCCCTTCGACCGACGTCCCCCCCCCTCGGGGAGGACGTCGGTCTTTCCTCACGCGGTCGGCCTCTCGGCGGGTGACGGACTAATCCCCGGTCACGTCACCCGCGGCCTCGGCTAGGGCGGCATGAGGCGCAGATAGTTGCGCCTACGCCGCCCCAGTCGCCGGCGGCGGACCTCCCCATCGAGGCTGCGCTCTTCGCGCAGGCGATCCGCCGCCTCCTTCCGCGAGATCACCGTCTCGCAGAAGGCTGCGACCGCGTCCCAATTCCCGACGCTGTCGACCATCGCCCTAGCGATAGCTGGCAGCGTCAGGTCCGTACCGATGATTGCGACGAGTTCACAGCGCTGTACTGCCCAAGCCCCGCAGGCCTCGAGCGTATGGCGCGCCGTGTCCTCGTCACAATCGCAGTGGTGGCAGGACGGTGTACTCTCCCTCCTAACGACCTTGTGCAGGTATTTGGCGAAGCACCCATGCCCCGTCAAAACCTGCACCAGTCGGAAGGAGAGCACCCCGTGCCGCCTCTCCAACCACTGCATCAGCACCGGCCGGAAGGCCTCTACGGTTCGCACCCCGAACCGAGGCCTCTCCAGCCGGACTGCCCAACGGGCGATGACGTCTCGGCGGGCGTCGACGCGCCAGGCGGTGAGATCCCTTACCGAGACCACACCGCCCTCCGCTCGCACCCCCATCACCTGCCGATATAGTCCGGCGAGCATCTCCGCCTCCAGGTCCCACGGGGGAGTCCCGGCCAACAGGCACGC
The DNA here is from genome assembly GCA_032191425.1 of Lymantria dispar. NCBI lineage: Eukaryota > Metazoa > Arthropoda > Insecta > Lepidoptera > Erebidae > Lymantria > Lymantria dispar. The sequence goes on along the minus strand of CM063444.1, from coordinate 23,086,058 downwards.
TGCCTCCGTCGCCACCGTGCGGTATCCGCGGATGGCCCTGACCGCCATGACCCTCTGTGGTCGCCACAGAAGGGCCCTAAGTCGGGCGGTCATGGACCCCGCCCACACCGGTGCGCCGTACAGGGCCATCGACCGGATGACCCCCGCGTACAGCCATCGGCACGCAGCGCTCGGTCCGCCCACGTTCGGCATAAGCCACGATAGGGCGGACGCCGTGCCGACGAGCCGCGGAGCGAGCCTACGGAAATGCTCCCGGAACCACCATCGCCCGTCGAGCACCAGGCCCAAGTACCTCATATGGGCCCGGATGCTGATGTCGACCGAGTGGACGGTGATCGAGACGCCGATGGGAGGGCTCATAGTGCGCCCATGGAACAAGAGGGCCTCCGTCTTGTCCAGGGCGACCCTCAACCCCAGCGCCTCGATCCGTCTGACGACCTCCTCGGTACCCGAGGTCGCCAGGCTTACCGCCTCTTCTAGCGTCCCACCACGGGCTGTGACGAGCGTGTCGTCGGCGTAACAAATCACGCCCAGCCCGGGCGGGAGGCTCCCCTTCAACGCCCAGTCGTAGCCGATGTTCCACAGGGTGGGTCCGAGGACCGACCCCTGTGGGACACCGCACGTCATGGGCGTCCGCACAACGTCCCCTGCTCGGTCGGTGCAGAGGACGCTGCGCCCCTCCAAATAGTCTGCCACTAGCCGCCTCAGGTAAACTGGCACCCCGTGATACCGGAGCGCCTCCCTGATGCAGCTGAATGGCAGACTATTGAATGCGTTGGCGATGTCTAGGGACACCACCAACAGCACTCCCCCGCCGGTGACGGCATCAGTCGCCACGGCCCTCAGGCGCAACAGAGCCGCGATCGTCGAACGACCCCTCCTAAACCCAAACTGGGCGTCCGATAGATCGGGCCCCGTGCCGACGAGGTGCCGCTCGATGCGGGCAGCTACCACCCTCTCCAGTAGCTTGCCCGTGTCATCGAGCAGCACGATAGGCCTGTAGGCCGAAGGCGACTCCGGAGACCGTCCCGGCTTCGGCAGGAGCACCAGCCTTCCCTCCTTCCAGCACCCAGGGAACCGTCCGGACGCTAAACACGCGTCGAACAGCTCCCTGAGGCGGGGTCCCAGGTGTTCGAGGACCAGGGCCAGCACTAATTATTTTAAGATAGACACGACAGCTTATTATTATAATGGCAAAAAAGGGTCTGGTGTATCTTTAGTTATCATATAACGTATTGTAAGCTTGAATATGTTATGACATCGTAAGCTTAGTCACCCATACGATCACTCGCTGTGCTAGTTCTATCTCAAGGTGAAAATTTCATTGCGTAGATCGTAACATAAAATGTAACATAATATTAAATTGAAATTTACCAGATGTTGTACCTTAAATTTTGTAGATAGAAAATATTACAGAAAGAAAACTTAATTTATTTAAGTATTTTGTAATTATCCAAATTAAAATTGTTTCTATTTTTTAGATTTAATAAGTTATATAAGATATATAAGTATGTTGAACATTGAACAAGCACCAGTTACGATGGTACTAGGAAGGTTTTAAATGACAACTTACGAATTAGACGAAATATTGCTTTTGTATGTAATTTTTACCTATTAGTTTTTAGAAGATTAGTCCGCAAATTTCTTTGCAGATCTTAGGAGCCTAAGGCCTCTGGGTAACTAAAGGCCAATTTGATGGTAGATTATGATATGAAAAGAATGTTATTTAATTTCTGCAATGCATAATCTGGGTTGCTTGAATTAAGACTGAATAAGTTAATAAGCTTAAAGAGATAAGAATAAGTTCAATATTTGGGAAAACTTGTTTATGTATGTATGTATATATATATATACCATTTATATTTAATGTTTCTTCACTATTACCTCCGTATACAGTCTGAAAATAAATCCGGTGGAATTTAAACGCTATAAATATGCCCGTATTTAATCAGAAATTAAGAATTAATCATTCAAATTAAAAAAAATAATTTATATCTTTTTTCAGTTAAAATATTTCAGTTTTAATGACTCTTAACTAAAATAATTCTCACTTAAATTACAATTTAAATTACTTATTTGTTCGATCAAGTAAGTAAATGCACAGTTAATAGGATATCAAAGGAAAGTGATAGTCAAACAGAAAGGAGATGAAAATCAATCTCGATTGAATTGAAATATCTTTAATCTTCACCAAAGCTTCCGTTCATTTATAATTAACGAACGTTGATAAAATTTTCGGTCATTTTAGCAACTTCTGTAGGTAATATCGGAAAAGATTCATTATCTTAATTTCCTTTCATCGTTCCATTTTAGGGAAATAATATGGGGTGCGAGGCCGGGGCACCTCCACGTGGTGCACCCTGGAAACGTCCATTTGGACGGCCAAGATTCCGGCGGGAGGAGGGGTCTCCGCGTGCCGACTCTGAAGGCAGAGCGCACGGCGGATTTGGCCCGGGGCCAATGGGGCGGATGTGTCTCATGGCACTCCGTCGCCAGGGACGGTTGCGTCACGGCCCGGGGGCGTGACGGGTCGGTCGCTCGCGAGCGGCCAGATCCGGAAGGCCCAAACCGTAATCCTGAGTAGGGGGGTCAGGACCGGGGGTCTGCGGACTGCGGGGAAGAAAACCCCTATAAAAAATCACCCCAATCTCAAGTTTTGCTACTCGGCGAGGAGATGTATGGCTGGTGGGTTAAGAAGCGCGCGCGAAAAAAAAAAAAGCGTCGCGTAAAAAAAGCGAGCGTTAGAGTAGTAGTCAAGGAGGACTTAAACTTCCAAATCGTCATGGCAGAGGTTAACAAACGTATAACCTCACCAGAGGGTCCCGGCCAGGCCGGGGAGTCCCTTGCTGTGCCGGTGCTTGCGCGCGACGAGGAGTCGCGCACAAGTTCGGGCACAGTCAGCTCCCAATCGTATGGGTGGGGAGCAACTTCTGCTGCAGCTGTGAGCCAGGCGAAACAAGAATCGGCTCTAGGGAGACCAAAAAGGAGGAGAAAGAAGGGGAAGCTGGATACGCGACACATGCGTAGGACGCGTAGGAGGAGGATGGCGGAGCGGCAGGTACTAGGAGATGCCGCCGCTGCCGCGAGCGACGAGAGCGGTGCGACCGCAGCCACCGCAGGGCTGTTGCGGAACGTGGACGCCGGTGCTGCCCGGCCGTCGAAGAAAAAAGAGGAGAGCGACGAGGGTGGATCAGCCGCAGGGCCGTCGTGGGACGAGGGCGAGAAAGCCGCAGAGCCGTCCCGAAAGAAGCGTGACAGCTCGACGGGGCTGTCCAGTGACGAGGGCGGCACCGCCGCAGAATCGTCGAAGGACGAGGGTGGCGGTGCTGCAGTGCCGTCCAAGAACGACAGCTCGACGGGGCTGTCCGAGGAATCGGAGACCGACGTGGCCTACGAGCTGTCCACGGATGAGGGCGGCAGAGCCGCAGGGCCATCTGTGAACGCCAGGTCGGTCTTGGAGATGTCGGCGGACGAGGGTGGTACCAAAGAGCCGTCCGCCGAGGAGATCAGTGGGCCGCAAGTCGGCCAAGGTGGGATCGAGGGCGGCGAAAGCGCTGCGGAGGCGTTTGGGCCGTCTGGGGTGACTGGAGGTAGGTTGTCCGGAATGGCCATCGATAGGGTCTGCAGTGTGGTGTTGGATAGGGGGGCTGCCGAGAAAACTGAGCTGCATCCTGCGGCGAGAGCTTTCACGGCGACCCTAAATGTTAGGAGGGAGAGGGAGGAGACCCGCTCCCCTCCGATCGGAAGCGCCCCCTGCATAAGGGTGGCAGCTCCGCATCGGACTCGGAGGGTAGTGACGCTATCAGGCCTCCCCCCAAGGTCCCGACCGCGCGCCGGGGGCGCAGGGGTCGGGGAGGTGCAGTGGCGGCGAGACCGGCGACGCCGGGTCTGGCCGACCGGGAAGGCGAGGTGGCGGCCCTCCAGGCCGCGAACGCCCACCTCAGTAGGGAGGTCTCCGGCTTGCGGGAACGCAACCGCAAGCTGGAGACGGAGCTGGAGGCAGTACGGAGGGAGAACCGCGGGTTGGCCAAAGACATGGCTGACCTGCGGTGTCAATTCGAGCGCCTGGTGCCGGCTGCGCCGTCGGCGCCGGCCCCGCCGTCGAAGCGGGCCGCGCCGGTGAGGGCGGGCCCATCGTCTGCGCCTGTGGTGCCGGCTGCGCCCGTGGCGCCGGCTGCGCACGTGGCGTCGGTTGCGCCCGTCGCGGCTTCGCCGTTGCCTCCCCTCGTCGTGGTCCCTCCGCCGGCTCGTGGCCACGGGAGGGGGCCACGAGCCGGCGGGGGGAGGAGCCGCCGCCCGACGAGGTGCATGGCGTGTCGGAGTCGGCGATACGCGTCATCCTAGCCCAGCTAAGGAGCCGCCGCCCGACGAGGTGCATGGCGTGTCAGAGTCGGCGATACGCGTCATCCTAGCCCAGCTAAGGAGCGGCGGCCACAGTGGCACTCTTGGCCGCCGCTCCCCAGGCGGGAGCAGGCGGAAAGGGGAAAAGGTCGCGTAGGGGCCTCAAGTCGCCGAAGACGGCTGCGGTGGTAATCACCGTACTGCCTGAGGCGGCTGAGAGGGGCCTGAACTATGAGGCCGTCCTAAGACGCGCCCGGCGGGAGCTGGACGTCTCCGACATCGGGGGCGTCGAGGCGAGGACCCGCAAGGCCCGGACAGGGGCTCGAATACTCGAGTTCCCTGGGGCCGAGGGCGCGAAGACGGCCCATAATTTGGCCACGATGTTTAGGGGGCTGTTCGGGCCGGAGGATGGAGTCCGAATCGCCAGGCCCGTCAAGTGTGCAGATATGCGCCTCACGGGTCTGGACGACTCCGTGGTGGTGGGGGACATCCGGAAGGCCATTATGGCGCGTACCGGGTGTGCCTCGGAAACCGTCCGGATTGGCACCACCCGCCCTGGTCCGGGCGGCGTCGGTGCTGTCTGGGTGCAGTGCCCAGTGGAGTCGGTCAAGCAATTGGCCGACTCAGGCAGGCTCCTCGTGGGCTGGAGTTCGCCGCGGGTAACCGTGCTGGAGCCCCGGCTCGCGAGGTGTTATAAGTGCATGGCGGTTGGGCATATCCGACCGACATGCAGGAACTGCTTTGACTGTAGCGGGCTATGTTTCCGTTGCGGTCAAACTGGACACCTGGCGGCATCGTGCTCTGCGGTGCCCCACTGCCCCGCGTGTGCGGCGGGCAATAAGCCTGCCAAGCACCGCATGGGCTCTGGGGACTGCAGACCCCCGGCATCGGCCCCAAAGGGGCGGGGCGGCCCATCGACCGGGCCAGTCCCCGCTCCGAGCGCGGCCCGATCGCCTGTTAGCGCGGAGGAGGTGACGATGGATACGGACCGTTAATGGACCCCGTATCAATTCGTCTCCTCCAGGCCAATCTCAACCACTCCGCCGGTGTGCAGGACGTGTTCCTGCAAGCCATGGCGGAGTGGTTGATAGGAGTAGCCGTAGTCGCGGAGCCGTACGTGGTGCCCGACCGGATTAACTGGTTGGGTAGCACCGATGGCACCGTGGCAATCGTCGCCTCCACGTCGTGGCCTTCGTCGTCTCTGACCCTTAGGGACAGGGGCGTCGGATACGTCGCAGCGGACTGGGGGGAGATTACGCTCTTCGGAGTTTATCTCTCCCCTAACTGGAGTGTGACCGATTTCGAGGCCTTCCTCACCATCATGGAGGCCTCGTTACGGCGACTGGCATCGCGCCAGTTCTTCGTCTTGGGGGACTTCAACGCCAAGTCCGTGGCGTGGGGGTCTCCCCGGACGAACGACCGAGGACGGGCGATCGAGGAGTGGGCGGCGGCACTGGGCCTCTGTTTGCTGAACAGGGGCTCGGTGCATACGTGCGTGCGACAATGGGGCGAGTCGATAGTGGACCTTTCGTTCGCTAGCCCCGAGGTCGCCGCACGCGTGGGGAGCTGGCCGCGTGTATCCGTGCCCGGAGGGCAGCCGCAGCCGGCGGCGCCATCGCGATGCGGAGCGGGAGGCCGTGCTTTACGAGGGCTACCGCAATGCGCGGTCGGCCTTCAGGCTGGCCGTCCGCTCCGCCAAGGCTCCGTCAGTCGGCAGGAGATCCTGGACGGTCTCGACCGTGACCCCTGGGGACGCCCCTATCGCGCGGTGCTGAATAGGCTACGCGCGCGGGGCCCTCCCCTCACCGAGACTCTCCAGCCCGGCCTTCTCACCCGGGTCATCGAGGACCTGTTCCCGCGGCGGGCGGAACACACGGCCCCGGTCATGGCTCCGCCAGACACTGACCGGGAGGCCGACGACGACAGTGTTCCGCCCATCACGGAACCCGAGATGGGGGTGGCGGTGACGCGCATGCGCGCAAAGTCTACCGCCCCCGGGCCCGATGGTGTTCCTAACCGCGTGCTGGCCCTGGTCCTCGAACACCTGGGACCCCGCCTCAGGGGGCTGTTCGACGCGTGTTTAGCGTCCGGACGGTTCCCTGGGTGCTGGAAAGAGGGAAGGCTGGTGCTCCTGCTAAAGCCGGGACGGTCTCCCGAGTCGCCTTCAGCCTACAGGCATATCGTGCTGCTCGATGACACGGGCAAGCTACTGGAGAGGGTGGTAGCTGCCCGCATCGAGCGGCACCTCGTCGGCACGGGGCCCGATCTGTCGGACGCCCAGTTTGGGTTTAGGAGGGGTCGTTCGACGGTCGCGGCTCTGTTGCGCCTGAGGGCCGTGGCGACTGAGGCCGTCACCGGCGGGGGAGTGCTGTTGGTGGTGTCCCTAGACATCGCCAACGCATTCAATAGTCTGCCATTCAGCTGCATCAGGGAGGCGCTCCGGTATCACGGGGTGCCAGTTTACCTGAGGCGGCTAGTGGCAGACTATTTGGAGGGGCGCAGAGTCCTCTGCACCGACCGAGCAGGGGACGTCGTGCGAACGCCCATGACGTGCGGTGTCCCGCAGGGGTCGGTCCTCGGACCCACCCTGTGGAACATCGGCTACGACTGGGCGTTGAGGGGGAGCCTCCCGCCCGGGCTGGGCGTGATTTGTTACGCCGACGACACGCTCGTCACAGCCCGCGGTGGGACGCTAGAAGAGGCGGTAAGCCTGGCGACCTCTGGTACCGAGGAGGTCGTCAGGCGGATCGGGGCGCTGGGGTTGAGGGTCGCCCTGGACAAGACGGAGGCCCTCTTGTTCCATGGGCGCACTATGAGCCCTCCCATCGGCGTCTCAATCACCGTCCACTCGGTCGACATCAGCATCCGGGCCCATATGAGGTACTTGGGCCTGGTGCTCGACGGGCGATGGTGGTTCCGGGAGCATTTCCGCAGGCTCGCTCCACGGCTCGTCGGCGCGGCGTCCGCCCTATCGTGGCTTATGCCGAACGTGGGCGGACCGAGCGCTGCGTGCCGACGGCTGTACGCGGGGGTCATCCGGTCGATGGCCCTGTACGGCGCACCGGTGTGGGCGGGGTCCATGACCGCCCGACTTAGGGCCCTTCTGTGGCGACCACAGAGGGTCACGGCGGTCAGGGCCATCCGCGGATAGCGCACGGTGGCGACGGAGGCAGCGTGCCTATTGGCCAGGACTCCCCCGTGGGACCTGGAGGCGGAGATGCTCGCCGGACTATATCGGTGGGTGACGGGGGTGCGAGCGGAGGGCGGTGTGGTCTCGGTAAGGGATCTCACCGCCTGGCGCGTCGACGCCCGCCGAGACGTCATCGCCCGTTGGGCAGTCCGGCTGGAGAGGCCTCGGTTCGGGGTGCGAACCGTAGAGGCCTTCCGGCCGGTGCTGATGCAGTGGTTGGAGAGGCGGCACGGGGTGCTCTCCTTCCGACTGGTGCAGGTTTTGACGGGGCATGGGTGCTTCGCCAAATACCTGCACAAGGTCGTTAGGAGGGAGAGTACACCATCCTGCCACCACTGCGATTGTGACGAGGACACGGCGCGCCATACGCTCGAGGCCTGCGGGGCTTGGGCAGTACAGCGCTGTGAACTCGTCGCAATCATCGGTACGGACCTGACGCTGCCAGCTATCGCTAGGGCGATGGTCGACAGCGTCGGGAATTGGGACGCGGTCGCAGCCTTCTGCGAGACGGTGATCTCGCGGAAGGAGGCGGCGGATCGCCTGCGCGAAGAGCGCAGCCTCGATGGGGAGGTCCGCCGCCGGCGACTGGGGCGGCGTAGGCGCAACTATCTGCGCCTCATGCCGCCCTAGCCGAGGCCGCGGGTGACGTGACCGGGGATTAGTCCGTCACCCGCCGAGAGGCCGACCGCGTGAGGAAAGACCGACGTCCTCCTCGAGGGGGGGGGACGTCGGTCGAAGGGAGGGTACACCCGGTATTCCGTCGGGCCGGCCACTGACGACAAGTTAACGCTGCTCCAGTGGTCGGCCCAACGACGAAGGCGACGTGGTTTTCGGGTGGGTCGCGGGAGTTGCGTGCTTAAGCCCCTCTGTCGCCCCGGACGGAGTGGTGCGGAGGCGCGACGACCGCGGCCCACCCACAAAAAAAAAAAAAAAGGGAAATAATATCCGTAGCTAAACACAGATTATTTTACTATTAAAATTATTTATGTATCTATCAGCCTTCATCGTCCATCACTAGACTTAGGTCTTCTTTAGGGAATAATATGTCTTAGAATATAGTATGATCCCATGACGAATACATCCGATGGAAATTATTCACTTGGTGGGATGACGCCTTATACTGCGTTATTAATGCCCATTGTTCGTAACTATTTTTTCTGTATCATTAATGATTATAAAGGCATTTTGGTCAATAAGTTACAGAGGATAGGTATTAGAAACTATAACCAAAAGATGCCCGTTTATCATCACCTAACAGTCGCAAAAATCGGCTGAGAGATCAACATAGCAGGTGTTTCCTTGGCAATTTATCACCTCTATTGCGATTGTTTAGTCACCTGGTTAGCGTCGCGATTATGTGTGCTATTATGCTCCTTCAAAAGTTTTACCACCTTTCTCCAATAGTAGATGTCGATAAGCTGATGAATCGGAAGAATTCAATTTATTCAAGTTATGAGTAGAAATTTATAAGCTAACGCTTTGTTTTTGCGTTATTAAAGTAAATAACATATGCATAAAATATGAAAGTTAACATGAAAATAAAACTCTTAAGCAGGAAAATATGGCCATAAAAACCTGTGTGCGTCGTACCTGCTGAAGGATGACTATAAGAATTAGGTAGCAGGGTTTCTCTGAGAAACTTTAAAAATTTACTGTTGATTGTTAATCCACCTGCTAAATGAGGCGATTATGGTATTATTCCATATTTGGAAAACTAGGTTAACAGTGGACGTTACTAAGTTGATGGATCGATTGATGAAGCACGTGAAGCCGAAATGGGCAAATCATCATCATCATCTCAGCTCATATCATCATGACATTTTTTTTGGGGGATGAGCCATGGTCAGATCGCTCGCCGCCCGGCTCCGTCCGGGGCGACAGAGGGGCACCGCGCGGCCCCATGACCCAACCATAGCACGTCGCCTTCGTCGTTGGGCCGACCACCGGTGCAGAGTTCTTTGTCTTCAGTGGTCGGCCCGACGGAGCTCATATAAGTTCTGGGAGCGGGTCTCCTCCATAATAGGAGAGAAATTGATGTACTATACTATGATCGTTTGGTTCGGGAAACTTAAGACGATGATCCCATCTAACATACCTCAGTGTGTGAAAACACAGGTCTAAGACCAGTGTGTACTACCAGTGATGACTTACGGCACGGAAACGTGGTACCTAAATGTGGACCTCACAATCAAGTTCAAAGTCGCTCAGAGTGTTGTGGAGCGAGCTATGCTCAGGATTTTTTTGCGAGATAGAATCTGAAATACGGAAATCCGAAGATTGGGTGTTACCGACATAGAACGAAGAATTAGCACTCTGAAGTGGCAATGGGTAGGCCAGATTGCTCGACGAACCGACACCCGGGAAGAAAGGTTCTCGAGTGGCGACGACGTATCGGATGACGCAGTGTAGGACGCCCCCTCTAGGTGGATGGACGACCTAGTTAAAGTTGCTAAGCGTCGTTGGATGTAGGTAGCACAGAACTGAACTTTGTGGCGAAATATGAGGGAGGCTTACGTCCAGCAATGGACGGCTGCTGGCTGAATGATGATGATGGCTATGGTGGTTAATTTTAAGTTTTCATTCGCTTGCATAGATGTTATGTACTTATCATATCCCTTGATCATATTTTGAGCCCCATTTGTAAAATAGGGCATCATTACAAAGACCAAATAGCAAAAATAATATTAAAACCGGCAATATTAATACTATTGAAAGTCTTGATTGCACAGATGGCGTAGTGGTTAAGATACTGACCTATAGTGCCAGTGTTGAGGGTTTGAATCTTACACAGGACAACGTTTTGGGCGATCCACTAATTGTTGTTTTGAATCTGGGTGTAATTTGTGTCCATTAATTATATGTTATTAAAGTTCCGCCGCAACACAAGGATTATTTCCTCAATGCAGGGTGTTATTTTTTAAACCAAAAAAACTTCCTAGTCTAGTATATGTATATATTCGATGAAAACTAGTTCTAATCAGTACAGACTGAGATTTATTGCCCACAGTCGAATGCTTTTGCCTGAAATGAATAGTTCGACTAACGGATAGTCATTATCCGGAGTGCAAAATGAAATAAAATATTTTATTTGCTGAGTTTGATTGATGTAATAGCCCTATTTATATTTAATAAATAGGCTTTGGAAATAATTTTATTACTTTAGAATTAGAGTCTTCGAGAGTCGGGGAACGTTGTGGTATGAATGTTGATGTGTGTGTGACAAGGATTGAGAAAAGTATGTTAAGTTGGTTTGGTCATGTAGAGAGAATGAATGAAAGGAGATTAACAAGAAGAAAAACTAAAAAACTAAAAACTAAACTAAAACCTTATTTATAAGGCGAATCTGAGCGGCAGTGTTAGAAGGGGAAGACCAAGGTGGACGTTCCACGATCAAATCGGGGATATTCTTAAGAAAGGCCAGGTTAGAAGTACCCTAAACCGAAGAATATGCATGAAGAGATTAATGAATGTGGAGGAGGCGAAAGTGGTATGTCAAGATCGTAGCAAGTGGAGGGAAGTGGTCTCTGCCTACTCCTATGAAAAAAAGGCATTAATATATGTATGTATGTATTGTAGAATTAGAGAAAATGTATTTATGTTTTGAATTTGAGTCATTGAGCTTAGCTTTTATTTTAAAATTAGATATCCGTGTGGTGAAGGAGTAAGAATACAATTTACCATCTCCTGTCTTGCCCGTGGGTGACGAAAGACGACTAAGGGATATTATATGTAGTTAACATCAATGCAAGAGAAGGAAAACGCCTGACCAATGTAGTTAATAGGTCAACATCCCTTCCATTGCGAAGGAGGCCCGAACTCAACAGTAGCGCTTATATATGTGGGCTGAGGTGATGATAAGGATGAGACATGTCCTCGTCAGATAATCGATGTAGTCCACGATCGACCAGCAAGAAAAATAACATTTTATTAACGTAACTTATACTCTATATAAATAAATAAAATCGAAGTGTCTGTTTGTAATGTAAAAATACTAGGCTTTTCTCATGCTCACACGGTTATTTGCACGACACCTATGCCTAAAAACCAGTTTAATGTGTCTGTCTGTTTGTTTGAGGTAATCTCCAAAATGGTGAGACCGATTTTGATAATATTTGTCTACCAGATAGCTGTCTATATAAGAAGTAATTTAGGCTATATTTTATCCCGGTATTCCCACGGCAACGGGCACTGTGCGGGTAGGCGACTGAAACCGAAGCGAAGCGAGCGCGGGTTGCTAGTTGAAAATAAATATGTAAACAGTAAAATAAAAAAGTATAAACTTTGATCTTTTGGTTAGTCTTTGTAATCGATCCTATTGTGCAATAAAAGAGTATAAATTTACATTTTTATCTCTACAAAAATATTGAACAATATCATTTTATCGTAGACCTGCCCATTATTGACTAGTTGAATAAATAAACAAACGGGTTCTACGAGGATAACCTTGTCCGTACTAATATTATAAATGTGAAAGTAAGTTTGTTGGTTTGTTACGCTTTCACGCTTAAACCATCCTCTCGCAACTCCTCATTCAGCAATTAATGTTATTTTAATTGTTACAGCTTTAAGGTACTCCTAACTTGTATGAATTCACAGGTTTTTTTTTTTATTTTAATTTTATTTTCTTACTCTTGTGATTGTACAGCATAGCGTGTTTTGCCTGTCAAATTTTGGTTTTGATCTCTTTTAGCATACCTGCTATAGTTCGTAGTTTATTTTATAGTAGTAGTTTTTTATAGTAGGTATAGTAGTAGTTGTAGTTCGTTTTATATTTTTATTTATGGTTTGGTCATGCTCACTGAATAAGGTTCTACTTGCGGTAGCTATGTGGGGCGGGTCGCTCCCTTTCTTCTAATTTGGATGAGGAGAGGGATGGCTGCTCTAGAAGTTAACTCGTAATCGGGTGCTGCTTGTGGGATCTGGTCCAGCCATATTTTCTTCCTTTCTTTAATGCTTTATTTTTTTTGTCTTGTACTAAATTTTAAAAATTTATACATATATATATAATTTCGAAGGGCATCACACTGGAGCTAATACCATATATGTTGTACGAAGCATCAAATTATGTATATTTAAAAGATTAAAGAAAAAAATGACTGCCCGCTGAGTTTCTTGCCGGATCTTCTCAGTTTGTGGCCGCGTTCCGATCCGGTGGTAGATTATTGTATTGTGTTCAAACGTGTAATATGACAATATGTAAGTATCCTTAGGGGGCCTATGCAGAATAAATGATTTGATTTGATTTGAACCGCCGAACCGATCACCAATGAAAAGCTATAATATTATGTCTTTACCTATGAAATTGCCGTTATGTATGAAAAAAATTAAACGATTTTTTTTCATGTATTTTTTATTTGTATTAATCGAAGTAATCACTCATGTAATCAATGCATCTTTGCCAACGCAGCGGCAGTTTATTGATGCCCTTCTTAAAGAAATCAGCTGGACGGGAGGCAACAAATTCTTCAAAGGCATTTTGTACTGCCTCTCGGGTATTGAATTTTTTCCCGCCGAAAAGTTATCCAAATTCTGGAAAAAGAAGTAGTCTGTAGGCGCAAGGTCTGGTGAGTATGGCGGATGACGGAGAGCTTCCAACCCCAGTTCTTGCAACTTGGAGACCGTCTGCACAGCAAGTGAGGTCGCGCATTGTCGTGCAGGTGCAGCGGAGACGAGCGATTGACCAATGCTGGTTGGAGATGTGCCAGCTTCTCCATCATTGTGTTCAGTTCTTCATAGTACACATCTGCAGTAATGCTCACCCCGTTTGGTAAGAAGCTGTGATGAATCACACCGGCGCTAGACCACCAAACAGTGACCATCATTTTTCTAGGGGTAAGTTTTCGTTTAGGGCATTGTTTAGGTGCTGAACCAGGATCCAACCAACTTGCTGAACGCTTGCGGTTATCAAACAGAATCCATTTTTCATCGCAAGTAACAATGCGTTTCAAAATTCCTTTATTTGTGTGTCTGTTGAGCAATGCAAGGCATGTTTCGGACGCGTACTTCGCGCTGGCGATCATTGAGTTCGTGGGGCACCCATTTGTCAAGCTTTCTTACCTTGCTAATTTGACGCAAATGCACCAATATTGTTTTGACGCTAACGTCGAAAGCTGCTGCTAATTCAGCCGTAGATTGTGTATCATCGGCTTCCACAGTCGCCTTTAATTCGTCATTGTCGACCAAAGTCTTCGGACGACCGCGAGGTTCATTTTTCAGGTCGAAATTTCCAGAATGGAAGCGGGCAAACCAATAACAGGCGGTGCGTTGGTTTGTAGTGTTAGCTCCATAAACGTCGTTGATGTTGGGTGCCGCTTGTGCCGCGTTGCTGCCACGACGATACTCATATTCCATGATTATTCGAATTTTTAACGTATCCATAATGACGAAAAAGATTGAAATGCGATGAAAACGTAACACTGATCAATAAACAAATGACTACTTTTGGAAAATGAATTCCATGTTTTAAAATAAAATTAATTTGAAATTAGAATTTTTAGCCATACAAAAATAATTTTGATTTGAAATGGCCAGTACTGCAGAACGGCAATTACATAGGTAAAGACCTATTATCAAGGAATAACATAGGCTGTATTTTATCGTGGTATTCCCATGCGAATGGGAACTATGTGGGTAAAGCGACTGAAACCGAAGCGAAGTGAGGGCGGGTTACTAGTATCCTTCTAAAATTGGTATATATGCCTTGATTGAAATCAAATTTTCTCACACATCGTACTCTCTACTACTATTGATTAAATATTACCTATGTACGCAGTACTACTATATTTTATCAATCTATTACCATCGTAATACTGCGCTGTTACTGTGATGATATAACCTATCTAATCTTGACTTATTGCACTCTGATAACACAATTTATTGGTCCATCGGTTAAATATTATGAAACAACGTCCAAAATTATATCGTTATGCAGAATACGTTTAGTTTAACAACGTATACGTAATTCCGCGTGGTAACGGAGTGAGAATACAATTCACCATTCCCTTGCCCGTCATCTTGCCTGTGGATATCGCACATAACATCTGTGCAAGAGAAGAAAAACTGGAAATGAAACCCTATACTAACATGTTTGACCGGCATGGTATAGTAGGTCAGATTCCCTCCCATTGTGGAGCAGGCCCGAGCCCAACAGTGAGATGTATGTGGGCTGCGATGATGATGACGAAGAGAAGGAAAAATTCAAAATAAAACTCTATACCAATATAGTAGGTCAATGTTCCTCCCATTGTGGAGGAGGTTTGAGCCCAACAGTAGGACAAATAAGAGCTGTAATGAGGATGATGAACGGGTAAGAATACAATTCACCACCGCCTCTTGTTCGTGGTTGTCTTAAAAGACGATTAGGGATTTAATATGCATATAACATCTGTGCAAGAGAAGGAAAATTCGATATAAAATCCTATAGCAACACGTCTGATCAGCGTGGGTAGGTCAATTTGCCTCCTATTGCGGCGAAGGCTTTATGCCCAGTAGTCTGACGTATATGAGCTGAAATTACTGATTGAAATGAACATTGTATACAGATTTCTGATTATATTTGTGATTGGAAATTGGTACCAAACTTTTATTTTAATACATTGCATCAGTAAATAACTAATGCTGAATGGTTTAGTTATAAAAGTCAGTGTAATGTCTCTTACACTTTTATACTTTGCGTGTGATAATGGAGTAAGAATGCTGAATATTATATCGGTGTACAGAATACGTTTAGTTTAACAACGTATACGTATTTCCTTGTGGCAGGTCTGAATCTATGGGCAAACCGGGGCACCTGCCCCGGGCGGCAGTTTCAGGGGGCGCCAAAATCATAATATAATATGTTAAAAATACGAGTGCGTGTATCAGTTTAAAAACATTTTTGTAGCAAATTTTTCGCTCTCATACACACTGCGCGTAACGAAGTTTTACTTGGAAAAAACACTTGTTTCACTAAGCATCTAGCATCCAGTGCGACGTAGTTCTATCGATTATTCATTTGATTTTAAAACGCCCAGTTGTCTTATGAACACATCGTAATTTGATTTATGAATGAATCTTAAAGGTTTTCTACACACGCACTTGCGGCAGGACCGATATTGGAGCAATCTATGACGTTAACCCTCGATCGCCTCCTAAATGGTTACGGCCATGCAGGAGCAAATTTTGTATGAAATGGAAATCGGACCAATCGTCATGTTTCCTAGATTTCATTGTCGTTTAGCATATCATGACATATTTTTTTAACATTCGAACGCAACAACAAGCGAAATTGAAATAAACATGAAATGAACAACTCCTTTATTATTTTAATTTGAAGGAACAGAAAAAATTGTTCTTTAAATAAAACGAATAACGAGACTTCTGGAGAAATTCTTCAACATATATTTCATTATTTTTAAAGGTTAAGATACCATAGACATTCTGTAGGCACTATTAATCTGTGCTCGAAATGTTGTTTGTTTTGCCGGTATTACGTACGATAATCATAAATATCATAATACAGTCGGTCTGCAGGTAAGATTTTATTAACTTTGATTGTAGTGATGCTCGATGTTAGAAAAATATCGATGTCATAATCGAAAGCCCAACATCGATGTTCGATAATAATCGAAAACCGAACATCAATGTTAGATAACGATGTTTTGTAACGAAAGTCTATAACATCGATCGATGTTATGTTTTAATGTGACAGAGAAATAAAATTGGCACGAAGATTGAGATTTTTTTTTTAATCTGATTCAGATCTCATAATGTATAGGGTGACTCCTACCATCGATGTTACAAAGACGTCGATGTCATTATCCATTATCTCTGAATTTCTCTAAAGAGAATTTTGATGACCTTTTTTTTAGGCACTCCAGATGTACTCATTCAGAACAAATGAGCCAGGTATTCGATATATAAAAATAACAGAAACTGGATATACTATTAAGGAAAGCTTTATTGATTTTATTGAAATAGATGGAAAACTGGAGAATATATCACACAGAGAATTCTAGAAAAACTAGAAGCTGATGGTTTGGATATGCAAAAATGTCGTGGACAATCTTACGACAATGGATCTAATAAGGCTGGCGTATACAATCCAGGGTTTTGCAAGTGAACGAGCTGGCAGAGTTTATACCTTGTCTGGCACACTCCTTAAATCTTGTAGGCGTGCATTCAGCGTCATCATGTCCAGAAACAGTTAACCTATTTGGGCTTATACAAAAACTTTATTGTTTCTTTGTTGGATCCACCACGCGGTGGAAAACAATGCAAAAGTGTACTAAAACAAATTTAAAAGGAAGTAGTAAAACCAGATGGTCAGCTAAATACCAAGCTGTTACTGCTCTATTAAATAATTTACCGGAAGTTGTCAAAGCTCTAGAAGAAATTAAAGAATCCTCTTCAGTCGCAGAATCGAAGTATGAAGCTGGTCATTTATTACATGCGGTGATGGAATTCAAATTTATCCTCAACTTATCAATTTGGAATAACATTCTTCGAGAGATTAATAGAGTTAACGTTGAAATACAAAAAGAGGATATTATCATTTCCCGTTCTGTGGTGATAATGCAAGGTCTTGTTAAGATCATACAAGGAATGAGAGAAAAACCAATATAACATTGGATCAAAGAAGCTGCAACTATATCAGAAAAGTTGAAAATCGAGCCAGTCCTTCAAAATAAACGAATTTCCAAAAAGAAAAGGCAACACGACGAATTCTGCGAAGATGAATCAAGAACTCTAGACCCGAATGGGCTATTTTACAAACATATAAAAGTAATATTTGACAAAATTTTAACAGAAATAGAAACAAGGGTAGAGAGCGCTAAGAGTTTACATGAAAATTTCGCCTTCCTCAGTGGCCACGCGTTTTTAAATATGTCGACTGATGATTTGCAGAAAAATGGAGCCGATCTAGCACGAAAATATTCAAAAGACTTGAATGCAGTTGATTTTTGCCAGGAACTTGCTGTATTCAAAGACCTAGTAACGGAAATTAATGAAAAATCAAGTGCATTCGACCTATTATAACATCTGTGTAAGAATGACTTGCAAGAAGCGTTTCCTAATGTTAGTATAGCTTTAAGGATATACTGCACATTACCGACGACATCTGCAAGCTGTGAGCGAAGTTTCAGCAAACTGAAAATAATTAAAACCTATCTGCGTTCAACAATGAGTCAAGAACGTTTATCTGGCCTAGCGATTCTAGCCATTGAAAATAAAACTGCCTTTGAGACGGACTTTGATGAGCTAATCGATTCTTATGCGGAAAAGAAAGTACGCCGTGTAAAGCTACGATAAGAGTGAAAAGAAAACGATGAGAAAAATGTCTTGATTGTCTGTTGTCTTGTTATATGATTGCTATATTTAATTTGATATCACACTAATGATAAAATTATTAGTTAATGGATAATAAAGAGTACAAATTTACTAAAGAGTATTCTTTCGATCACAAAAAAATGCCACCTATTATAATATATTAGTGTTAATCAAACGCTCAAGAGAGGGGGCGCTATATCAAGTTCTTGCCCCGGTTCGAAAAAATTGTAGATCCGGGGCTGCCTTGTGGTGACGGAGTCAGAATACAATTCGCCATTCCCTCTCTTGCCTGTGGTTGTTCTAAAATTTGATTAAGGGATATAATATGCAAATAACGTCAATGCAAAAGACAGATAACTTGAAATAAAACCCTTTATTAACCTGTCTGACTAGCGTGGAGCATATACAAGCTGAGTTAATGATGACGCTACGGATTCGGTGGTTAGCCAAATGGCGATGGGGAGGAAGGGTAACGCGTGGCTCTATAACTCACTATATGAGTTACGGAGCTATGCGCGTCTCAGCGTCTGTATATACAGGTGTATCAAGTTACGGGGCAACTGTTCGAGTATGTTGCAGCTTAACGGTCATAGATCGTAATTATAATGTATATTACACAAAAAACAATGTAACATAAAAGTTATAGTGATTTCAAAAATGTGTGTCTAAGAGTTACGTATTATGTAGGTATGTCAAATTTCGACAGTATAAATAGGTATGAATTGCACAAATGCTTCAATGGTAACGTAGGTACAAAGCACCTCGTCAACGTTTATCGGCCGATCAGCTGATTTAAAGCGAAGTTTGCCTTGCTTATGCGAACGTAATCATTTATTTACATTTAAAAAAGTACGAACATGTTGCAGATTAAGTATTATATATTTATACTTTATACATTTCACAAACAAGACTTTATACATTTTAATCAGATTTACACGAAAAAGCGAGGACAAAATTGAAAACTTTACATGTCCAACTCGTTAACGAATCGACATTAGTCCTTCAAAATTTTTCATGGGTTCCTACAACCATTACCTGATACACCCTATATATTTAATTACTCAATCCAGTCAACAGATATCGCCATCTGTTAAAATAGTTTGGAGTTAACAGATAATTGTGAATGTCAAATAATAGGTATATATATGTAATACAAATAATTTGCAATAAAATAATATTGCGACTATAAATTAAGATTTAAGCTATCCTATCTTTCAAGTTGGAACAAACTGCACACGGTGTGCAAATTTGATTAAAATCGGTTAAGTAGTTTAGGAGTCCATCGCGGACAAACAACGTGACTCGTAATTTATATATATTAAGACGATATAATATTATAGTTATTTCAAACACATAAATTAATCTCGTCTCACTCCGATATAAAAGCGAGTTTAACTACTTAGTTGACAGCTTGGTAATGAGATAACAAGATATATTAAAACTTTTACCATCAATTATATTTCATTTTACTATGATAGCTTAGTAGGCACATAATTAAACGGTCATCGTAATAGTAAATAAAATATATTTCATTACATAAATGCTTAGAATAATAACGTATAGAAGGTAAGTTCGCGCACAAAAAGTGAAGCATTTCAATTGGAGCCTAATGGAGCTTACGCCGGAACCATTCCATAATGTACAAGGTCACTGTACTGCACGTACGTACGCAACTCTTAAAAAATAAATAGGTAATTATGACGATTTGTGCATTTAAATGGTGTCACACCATATTTGAAGAAAAAAAAACAAAAAAAAAATAAGTTTTTAACATTACTTTTAAAAGTATTTCGATGATTTATGTTAATAAGAACAAAATTTGATTTCATAATTTTTATAGTGGTGTGCGTGTGAACGTGTGTAATCGTCGGCGCGCATGTAGTATTTTAGATTCATGTTTCGATCGTTCGAAGTACCGACACTATCCTTCTATACGTTATTATTCTAAGCATAAATGTAATTTATTATTATTTTATTATTAATAATATTTTCCGTATGGTGACGGAGTAAGAATACAGTTCACCACTACCTTCTTCCATTCATTCATTCATTCATTCTCAGTCCATATTCACTCTCTTTTAAATCAGTCAAGCAATTGTCCATGAAGAAGTTGAACAGCCATGGTGGCACTACACATCCTTGTCTTCCATCTTGTCCTTCCGTCTTGTCCGTCCTTGTCATCCCTTCTGGATACTAAACCATTCAGTCTACACCTTCTCGATTCTGACGCAGGCACTAGAGTTCGTGTAGAGACTGAAACTGACTGCCCGTATCAGGTTGCCGTTCAACCCATGCAAAGATGATGTCATAATTCATTCCTGACCACTCTATCATAGGCCTTTTCCAAAGCTACGAAAGCACACCCAAAATAATATATATATATATATATATATATATAACTATTATTTTTATTTATACTATTATATTTAATTAATTTCAATACATACGGAGAAATACGATGGATTATACATATTACAATGATACAACATGTTTTAAGTCTATTTCGTGAGTTTGTTATATTGAAAGGGTCGTAAATTTGTTTAATCTGTTTTTATCTTCGATATTCGCCATCTTCTTTGCCATTAAGACAAATACAAAATTGGATTAATTGTGTGAATTTAAGCTCATCTAAGCTCCCGTTCTCGCTCAAATAAAAATCTGGTCATCCCCTAGGAAGTTCTAACTTGTTTACGGACATAGTTATAGAAAAATTATATGACCTTATGCTTATGTCTATGACAGCGTATGTTACCACTTAATATAATTGATTTTTTTTGAAAATAAGTTCAATAGCTATAACACTACTACGAAAACCAAAAGCTCTTAAAATTTTTAAACAATATTATATATATATATATATATATTATAAACAATCTATACCAATAAATAAAATTGGAGTGTCTGTTTGTAATGTAAAAATAATAGGCTTTTTTCATGCTCACACGGTTATTTGCACGACACCTATGCCTAAAATAGCAATTAAAATTTTTTTGTCTGTCTGTCTGTCTGTCTGTTCCGGGTAATCTTTAAAACGGCTGCACCGATTTCAAAAATTCTTTCACCAATGGAAAGCTATAATATCAGGGCGTAAACTAGGCTATATTTTATCCGGGTATTCCTACGGGAACGGGAACTACGCGGGTAAAACAACTATAACCTATAACCGAAGCGAAGCGAGGGCGGATTGCTAGTATTTAATATAAAACTATGTTTAGAGCATAATCGTGGTCGTGCCCCTCATTGACCCAAAAAGGTCACACCTTGTCCTAGCAGTTAACAAACCCAACTCCCGTACTATTTAAAGTTTTTCTTTTATTCAAAACTTTATAGTATCTAGGGTGCCTTATAAAATTTTGCATAACGAACTTAGACAGCAATAACCAGCGAACGATCAAGTCGCTTCTATTGATATCTTATTTATTAAATACTGATAAATAATTTCAAAGTTCGAAGGAATATATGTAC
Organism: Lymantria dispar; assembly: GCA_032191425.1. NCBI lineage: Eukaryota > Metazoa > Arthropoda > Insecta > Lepidoptera > Erebidae > Lymantria > Lymantria dispar. The sequence continues at coordinate 23,064,754 of CM063444.1, read as the reverse complement.
ATACACATACAATTAGCAGACATTACTCTCTTTCGTAATCGGATAATAAACAAAAAATGATTTGGTTTTAAAAATAAGTTAAAATAAAAAAATTAAAATGTTTTTTACATTAAAAAAAAAGTTCTAAACTTCATAACAAAACTGCTTTTAGGCAAACTGGTCATGGTGCCGTGACCAAGAACACTGTGAAATATTCGAAAGGTTCGAAAATTAAAAATCAAAAACGTTATAAAATTCGCAAAAATATATATTTATATTTATTTATATTTTTATATTTTAAATGTGTAATACTTGTGTAAACATCGAAATCATTATATTTCCTAAGCCTATTTATTTAATACATAATATTTTATTTAATTGAAGCTCACGCATATCTGGTGACTCTGATATCACACGAATATACATTATCCTGTCATTATAATAGAAATAAGTGACTCAGCTCATTTCACTCGTCCCAACATACTGCGGAATATATTAAGTAGCAAACGTATTTACCGTTTAATGTAGTATGTATATTATTTTTCTTCATCCTATAAACGTCATACTGTTGAACACGGCCCTCTTCCGCTTTCGAAATGAAAAATGACCTACTATATCATCTGGTTCAGGTTTTTTGACTTTTCCTTGTCTGACAGTTGTTATCATTACATACAAGTATGGCTATACGCCAAGTTATTGACGCTTTGTTTAAACCATAAAAAATAATGTGAGAACTTACTTATCTAAGGGTTTTAAAATATGACCTTAACGAAGATGTCTGAAAATTGTTTGAAGAGTGCGCTAAACCGTGGGTCCCGGTTGCTATCAACATCTGTGGTAGTCGATATGAAGAATCACTGACCTTTAAACATTCTAATCCTACGCAACTAATCTAAATCAGTCCTAGAATATCGATTTTTCTTCTAGGTATAAGAATATCTTGGTAGGTAAAATTGACTCGAATCTTTTTGATCTGTAGTCACATGCTTTTGCGAGGTTCATAACAATAGAATCTAAGTTGTTAATTTCAGTAATAATAATTTTATTTTACTGCGATCATGTATTTGGATATCATTTACTTTAATTTCTTATTTATTTAGCATTTTATTATTGACCTTTAGTATAGTAACGGACCACGAAGTCGTCATGCCATTGTTTCATTTGCTGCAGATTTTATAGAAATGAACTAAAGTAGGTTAATGTCGTATTCATGTGGTGATGGGGTGACGGAGTAAGAATACAATTCACCACCCTTTATCTTGCCCGTGGATGTTGTCAAAGCCTGGGCATATTATATGCGCATTACATCTATGTAAGAGATGAAAAACTCGAGATGAAAGTCTGTATCAACAAGTCTGACCAGGTATAGTGAGTTAATTTCATTCCTACTGTAGAGCAGGTTTGAGCCCAGCAGTGGGACGTAATTAAGCTATGTTGCAATGTAGATAAAATTTATATTTTACCTACAGTGCAACATAGCTTAATTACGTATAACGATATCTCTTTTTTACGGAAGTACTAAAGTTTGTACCCATATTTCGCCTGCGGTAATGGATTGAGCATGTGTACTCAACCTTAATTTCCCGTAAGAGTCGAAAAAATTAGGTACGGAAACATCAGAAGAGAAGACAGCGGAAGCAGAAGCTCTAGCTCTCTCTCTTGGGAAATTTATTGCCAATCTGCCGGCTAACCGTTATGATTATATCAATATCTCTTCCTAGTCTTTATTTCACACCTATGTTCGTGAATGGGCATTGATGGGCTGATGGATGGTTCGTTGAGCTATATATAATATGGAATATTTAAGAAATCAATAAGAAAACATTCGAATTTTATGTAAAAACGGTGAGAAATTAGATTAAAATCATATTTTAGAACACAGTTACTGCATTGCTCCAAGTTATAAATAATAAATAATATTCGAGGTGTATTTTATGTACCCCGGCAAAAGTGTAGAGAAATTGTTCTTTTGGACATACGATGCATTTTTATTAAAGGAAATACTATTTCCAAAAAAATGGAAAAGTATTTTTAGATGGCCTGCTATATAATACGCGAGTGTAACCACAGGTGCAGCTAGCGCTCTATAAATATTCAGTCTAAAACTTTTAAATAAATTAATTTATTCCAAAAAGTTTATGCTATTCCGTTTGTCGTTCTGGGACAGAGTTGTGATTGAGTGAATCTATAGAAGTCACCGCGAAGCTTTGTGTGTGTACAAGTCTTAGAACTTTTGGACAACTTTCCGATGAGATGGAAATCGAATAAATAAGTAATACTTTCCTTTATTTTTGCTTGGCAAACATTGATTTCTCTAAGTTACGAACAGTAAATTTCACAGTATCATCGAAAACGTAAACTCTAATTGACAATGCTCCTACCATTATAATTAATTACCAAATAGATAATATTGTAATTAGCTACTTGTACATTTAAGATGTAAATCATAATTGATCTGCACATTATGTCATGGTTCTAAAAGTTTATATGCTGTTAAGATATATCATACTTCTAGTTTATCCATAATATGTATATAATATGTATCTTTACATTTCGAATATGTAGCTATGTAAAACCAATACAGCACGATGCGAGTATTGTCGGACGTAATTCCTTGGTAAAAACTACCAATTCAATTTTGAAAACCAGGACCTGACGGTAAGCATTCGAAAGCTAAAGACCCTAAATTAAAATTCTGCTTATACGAGTGTATATCACATTTTATATAACGAAGGTCTTAAAGAAATCGTTAAAGTATGTTTAAAAAGGGCAACATTATTCGTGCGACGGAAGTATACATTCACCGTCACTTACCCATGGGAGTTGTAAACACTGGCTAGGGAGTAGACGAAGGTATTATTCTGTTATAACATCAACATTGTTTGACCGATGGATGGATGAGTTATTCTAATCTACTTCGTTTCTTTTAATAACAAACCTAAATAATTGCTTTTAAGTTTAGTACAAGTCTATTTCTTCGAAAACGCGATGTCAAGAAAAAAAAAAAGACTTAAGATCCCATGAAAACAAGTGGAGATAGAAATAATAATTTCACTCTCTATTATATACTACGTGATCAATTGATCTTCTGATTTCTTTGTATTATTGTGTAACTTTCCAATAAATGTATTATGTAGCCGCTACTACGTGACAACGAAATAGTGTCAATCTACCTATTTAGTATAAAATGTACATAGTTAAGGCATGTTGTAAGAATGGCATTGTTTAACCACGTAAATTGAGAGGGAGTATTGATTATGTACTCTTGACAAGGGTCGGTTACTGAAAATAACTATGTAATCATGAGAACCTTGTAAGACCATTCACCTCTGTAACAAAACTGTAAATAAAACCTTATTACAGACAAATGTCTGTCTGACTAGTGTGGCAAATGGAGATCAATTTCTCTGCCATTATGGTGGCGTATTGTGTCTAGTGGAAGGATGTACACATATTTACTGAGAACAAAAAATAAATAAGATAAGGTCTGTTTGAAATAGAGATGGACCAAATACATGACTAGAGATAGAAAGATAAAATGAAAAAATATTGTAAAGGAATGGCAACCATCTGATGGTAAAAGAAAAAGAGGTAAAGAAAGAAAAATCTGATACTATTAATATCTATATGTCACAAGAGACACCCTGAAAAAAACTGATGAAGACGACGACCGTCCCAGTTCTTGACGCTATCGAGCATTGTTTTAGTGATCGTTAGCTACTAACGATCAGGTCAGCCGATGATGCACATCGCTGCTCTGACCAGGTCATGTAGACTAGAGCGTATGCTGCATCCTGTTCCCGTTGCATTCGTTGCCATCACTGGGTAGGAAGGTATACTCTCCCTCATTGTGACCATACCTGCTCTTATCGAAGCAACCATGGCCTGTTAAAGCTGCACCAATTGGAAGGAAAGGACTTCCTGTAACCGCAAACTAACCACTTCAACAACACCGGCCGGAAGGCTTCCACAGTACGAAGAATGAACCGAAGCCTCTCCAGCCGGTTTACCCAATTTCTCAGCAGGCATCGTCCCACCAGGCAGTTAAGTTGCTGGACGAGGCATTGCTGCCCTGTGCCAGTGTCGCCAATACCTCCTCGTATAGCATCTCCGCCTTCAAGTCCCACAGAAGAGTTTTGGTCTGTTGAGACACGCTACCTCCATCGCCACCGTGCTGTATCTCCCTATGTATGGTCTTGACCACCATGGTTCTCTGTGGTCGCCACAAGAGGGCCTTGAGTCGGAAGATCAGGGACTCCACCCATGCGGATGCGCCGTATAGGATCATAGACCGAATTACCTTCGCGTACAGCGTGTCGGAACGTTGCGCTGGATCGGTCCTCATTCGGCTTAAGCCACGCAAGGGCACCCCACCGACGAGCCGAAGAGCAAGTTGGCGAAATTGCTCCCGGAACAACCATTACCCGTCGAGCATCAGACCCAGATATTTCACCTGGACCCAGATGTTGATGGGGACCGAATTGACGATGATCGAGGCGCCAGCAGGTTGCAAGAAAAACAAACTGCAAAATATATGAAGTGATGATAAGCCATCTAGCATGTGTGGCATTTCAGATCGAATTTCCGAAGTGGGAAAAAGAAGAGACGAGATAGTTGTTTTTGTTAGATAACATACACTACAAAGATAAGACATTTTTGAACAAATAACTTTAGAACTTGTGACCTCGGAGTTTTCTTGTCGGATCTTTCTCGGTGTGGCCACATGCCGATCGGTGATAGCATATTAAATTTGTTAAGTTTAAATTAACTAATTGTTATCATCATCATCATCATCATCATTTCAGCCTATCGCCGTTCACTGCTGGACGTAGGCCTCCCTCATAATATGCCACAAAGTGCGGTCCTGTGCCGCCTGCATCCAACGACGCCCAGCAACTTTCACCAAGTAGTCGGTCCACCTAGTGAAGGGGGGACGTCCTACACTGTGTCGTCCGATACGTGGTCGCCACTTGAGAACCTTTCTTCACCAGCGGCTGCCGGTTCGTCGATCGATGTGGCCTGCCCATTGCCACTTCAGCGTGCTAATTCTTCGTGCCGTGTCGGTTACACCCTTTCTTCTGCGGACTTCTGTATTTCGGATTCGATCTCGTAGAGAAATCCCGAGCATAGCCCGGTCTATAGCACATTGAGCGATTTTGAGCTTGGTTATGAGGCCTACATTTAGGAACAACATTTCTGTTTCATAAAATTAAATGTTTATTAATAACTATTCAAGAGAAAGAACACTCGAAACAAAACCCTATATTAACATGTTAAACCAGCATGGTATAGTAGGTCAATTTCCCTCCTACTGGGGAAGAAGCTCGAGCTGAGTAGTAGGCCGTTTATGAGCTGACGACGACGAATAACTGACTATAAGCAATAGAATTTTTATATAGAATCAGCTTCCCTTTGCCCGTAGGCAAACATTTGTATAAAAATGTGGGTTAAAATTTAAGAAATAACCGTATGTTTCGGTTAAGTATAAATCTCTGTAACAACGATGACTTGTCGGATGTGAGACAATTTAGTCTTACATTCACCGTGAATGCGGCAAAGTGTTCGAATCGTCGGGGAGTGAAAATCAAAGAGAAACACGATAAAATCCGTAAAAATAAATTAATTTGAAATTTGCAATTATCTAGAATTTTCAATGGTTCTGTATGGGTCACAATAGGTCATACTATGAGACACAGTCGTGAAGAAAAACAACGGAAGTACTCCAGATATAAATTCACTCGCCAAAAACTTGTTCCAGATATTTCATCTGAACCTAAAATCTTTTATTGAAATCTGAAATCTTTTATTCTGTATAAGCCCCTTACATGTTAACAAATTTACATAATATACTACATACATCACGGTGCCTAAGGCGGCCAGGTGTGCCCCTTTTTCAGTGGTTCTGCCCTAGTCTGTGACGAGAGTGTCATCGATAAAATAAATTACATAGAGCCCTAGAGGGGGCCTGACTGCCTGTCACGCAACACTCGGCTGTTTCTATTTCAACCCAATGTAGTGTACGTATATTCGATATCGTAATTTGATTTCTATATTTGTGCTCAGTATTTATCGACATTTATCGACTTAAGTCCCTCCAAACCTGTGTTCAAATTCTATATAGCCCGAGCTTCATTTAATAAAGATATTATATAATCTATTTATCCGGCATTGTATATGGATTTAGAGCAGTGATTGAGACATACTTTTTATTTGATAATAATCAGGGAGAGCTTAGTAACATTTTTAAATTACACAGATAATATCGTGCATTTTGGATAATATTTAAATGTGAGCTACAATTCATGTAAAAACTATCATCAAGACTTGTCATCGACAAAAAGTGTAGACTGGTATATAAATATTAAATTTTAAAGGACCGAGGCGATTTCTAGAGCTTTACAAAATTGATATATCTTGCCTCTAGATTATAATTTCTTCAATTTTAGTTATGCTCTATTAAATAAATTATTTTTATTTTAAAACGTTATCATTCTGCTCCTATTGCAATTCAACACGTCTTCATCATCTACTACATGCGTTTTCTGTTATGTATAATTGAAAATTTTCTTTATATGTATATACAAAACCTGCTCTCTCTCTCCCTTTTTACCTATAATATTAAATTCGTTCCAATAGAAAGTACAATCCTCATCTAGAATTTTACGCAGGAAAGGAATGTCTAAGTGATTCGTATTCTGTTAATCCAAGGTATATAATTTTTATAACTGGTTAATTCTATTTCCTGCTGATATTATTAATGTAAAAGCTTGTGATGTTAGGGTATTTAGATGTTTGTTATTCAAACACGCGTTAACCGCTCAACAGAATTGAATGAAACATATAGATTATTTCCTGGATTAAAATATAGGATAGTTTTTATCCTGGTAGAGAATCCTTGTGATGAGAATAATCGACAGCATATGTGGCGTAGTGGTAAAGATCTACCGTGCCCATGTCGTGTGTTCGAATCTCATGCAGGATCAGCATCTTTGTGCGATCTACAAATTGTTGTTCTGAGTCTGGATGTAATTTGTGTCTGTTAATTATATTTGTAAACGTCCTCCGTAAAACAAGGATTATTTCCTTAGCACAGGTGTTGCCTTTGTCAAAAAAAAAATCAATTTTACTTCAATCAATCGAGCGTAATCTGCCAAAGGAATTGAGGTTAAATTTCACCTCGGGAAGTTAATATGGCAGAAGCTAGTTATTAAATATATCCTAAATGTAACAGATCCGTAAAAAAAGTAACTTTTAATATGAGATCCTTACCATAATACCTGTCATAGTTTTGTCAGCAGCGAGTTTAATTCCACTACGTTCCAGGAATTCCTTACTATTGTTAGGGTTCACGGTAGGCCCCTGCGTGTCAGTTTGACATGATTAATGAATCTTGTTATTTGCACAATAGTGATCAATCAATCACGCCTGACCTGTTGCTGGGTCTGCTTAGTATTGACTTTACTAGTTCTGATATTAGTAGTATGAAATAAACCCTCTTAATTATCAATATTGTAATTGCTCGAACAAATTAAATCATAGTTTGATTACATTAAAATATAGTTAGCTTTACTATAATGGTTCTTGAGCAAATTCAGTTAAATTACATTGGAAATTTCATTAGAAAGCATCATTCATCCCTCGATCAGCTCATTTAAGCCATTATTGAACATAGGCCTATTTGTGAGGCTGCTCTCGCAAATAGGCCTATGTTCAATAGTGGTATAATTGCTGTTGGGGTGGATAAATTACAAAGAGAGTTACAATTTTCCCGGGAGTAATATTAGTAATATTCCCTATGTTATAATATAGGGAATATTTATATTCGAAAATTAAGCATTCAAATTTTGCCTTAAATGTAAATAAAGTGTAAAAGGTGCAATAGCTTGCAAAATACGACAAACACCACCAAACGTCTGACGAAAAAAAAAAACGATTGGAGTAGCAAAGATTCTCATCGAATGGTTATTCTTAGTGTACGAGTAGCTGTTTTCGATATTTGCATTTTTAAAAATCGCTCGTGTTCAAAACACGGTTTCTACATTAGAGTTGCGTTTGTTGATTTTTTAATAAATAAAAATGCAAGGCCATTTTTGGGGACTGCCGATAGAAATGAAAACTAAGAAACTTTGTCGTCGAGCTATTAGATTATAATTTTTTAATTATTTTTGGATTGTAAAGAACTGTTAATGACTAATTCAAAATCCTTATGTAGGGGAATCTTAGGATGTACAAGTACAAAAGTCGGCAAGATGGTGAATTATATTCTTACACCATCACTACACGGAATATATTACTAAAACTAGTTATTTATGAAATATAATTATGGTTAAATTTTACTTAATTTAATATTAATGTGGTATAGGCCAAAAAGTCATTTCAGAAATAAAAAATATAGATTCATATTTTACATCAATTTTAAGCAACATATGGTACAAGCTAAATTCAATATAAAATCATAGCAGAACGTGTCTCGTACGATACTGTAATGCCGTAACTTTTACGTGTCGTTGCAAAGATTTCGATGCATTATATCGTCTTTGCAGTATTTTGTTATACCGCAGTGTTGTGTAAGTATATAGGCATCATAAAAATTCTTGTAGATACTGTGAAATATTGTTCTTCGACGTATAGTGAATTATATTAATTTTGTAGCCAGATGGTCAACAGGGATTGCTATCCGTAACATCAAAGAGTCGGTACCAGTGACTCACACGCGAGCCAGGACATGCACGGGGTCTGCAATCCAAAATGGTGTCAGCCAGGCCATCAAAGTCAAGCAATTGTTACCGATGGCTCTTAAAATTTTCGGCGAGTAATACGACATGTTATAGATATACAAACCGCCCTTCAAGACCTTCGCCTATCCAAGACTACAGTCTTGGATAGTATGACCAGCTTGTCAAAATAGGGGTCATAGAATACTCGTATTACTAAAATAGTTATGATTTAGGGACAAATTTAGAATACAATATGTTACCTTTTCACTGCCGCAGGTGTCATAGGAGATATCTTAACGAAAAAAAGCATATAGCGTTATTGCAGGCAAAGGGTAACTCGAACCTTTCTGGACAGCTAGTTGTAGTGGAATAATTTACCTGCTTTCAGGGAGGCTTGTTCACGTAAATGGGCTTATGAAGAAGCTTCTGAAATTGGATAACGGGAATTGACAGTATTATGAACATCTTAAAGCGCCAAATAGCAAATAGTTTCGTCGTCTTAGAATAAATCTAAGACTCGAAACTGCAAAAAAATACACAATTTCACATTTATGTTTAAGTCTAGACGTCTGTCATGCTTACTTGTACCAATAAAGCTGTCACATATTCAGGACAGGGGTCACGATAAACGAATAAATAAATATCTTCGGTGTCTCACGTTCGATATTTGTTAGAAATATCTTATTAAGACCGAGTTTAGGTGCCGCGATTTCTCTTAGTGTAGTAGTGCAGTCAGATTCATGATTATCGAAATTAGTTGTTAGTATTCGCCATTTTTTTGTATGGTGACAGAGTAAGAATACAGTTCACCACCCCCTATCTTACCCGTGGGTATCGAAAAAGACGATTAAGGGACATGATATGCTGATAATATCTATGTAAGAGAAGGAAAACTTGACATAAAATCTTATACTAATTCATCGGACCAGTGCGGTATAGTAGGTCAAGTTCCCTTCCATTGAGAAAGAGGCGGCTCGAGCCTAAAAGAGGGACCTATATGGGCTGACATGATAATGATCCTCCATTCCTTCTGTGTAGGGACAGAGTAAGAGTAATAATTCACCAACCCTCTCTTGCCCATGGGTGCCGTAAAAGGCAACTAAGAAATATGGTATACAGATCACAAGAGAAGAAAATTGTCATATTAAACACTATCGTATAGCGAGGTATACTGGTATACTAACAGTAGTTTTACTTAATCTTTAAGGTTCGTTAGTAAAAGCAGGCACTAATCATTTAAATAGCACGAAACTATAAAAAAACTTTCTGTGTGCTGACGAAGTAAGAATGCAATATCTTCCCTTTGGGTGTCGTAAAAGTCGACTGAATGATATAATATACATATAAGATCTACGCAAGAGAAGGAAAGCTTGCAATTATCCCAAACCGTCTGATCAGCGTGGTATAGTGTGTTTTGCTCTTAAAGTGGAGGACGCTCGCTTCTAGCAATAGAACGTACATATATGTGCTGAATCGATGATAAAAACTATAATAAAGAAATTGAAAGTTGGTTACTAAGCGAGTAGGTATTTATAAATTGGACAGTCTCACGTTTCACATGAATAATTTTGTATTGCATATCATTGAAAGTGATAAGGTAAATAATATACCTTTATACGTTTATTATACCCAGTTTATATCGGTCATTATGACTCCTGATAACTTTTCATAAGATATTTATATTATCACAGCGCATACGCGTCCCACTGTTGGGCTCAGGCTTTCGTTACTATGGGAGGGTATTGACCTGCTATACTACGCTGATCAGACGGGTTGATAAAGGGTTTTATATTGAGTTGTCCTCCTTTTGCATAGAGGTTAAATGCACACTATATCCCTTAGTCGTCTTTTACAACACCCACGGGTAAGAAAGGGCGTGATGAATTGTATTCTTACTCCGTCACCACACGGAAGACATACATATATACTAGCTAACCCGACAGAATGTTCTGTTCAAATAAAAGAAATTGGACTCCTTGGAATCGATAGCAGCGCCACCTACTGGGTCCAATTGCGAATGTAAACCAATCCCCTTGGGGTTCGAGAATGGTTTAGATTTGGAACATACACAAAAAAATTCATCAACATCGGTCAAGCCGTTTAGGTGGAGCTCAGTGACGTACACACGTATACAAGAAATCTATACCAATAAATAAAATTGGAGTGTCTGTTTGTGATGTCAAAATAATAGGCTTTTTTCATGCTCACATGGTTATTTGCACGACACCTATGCCTAAAATAGCGATTAAAAAATTTTTGTCTGTCTGTCTGTCTGTTTGTTCCGGGTAATCTTCAAAACGGCTGGACCGATTTCAAAAATTCTTTCACCAATTGATAGCTATAATATCAGGGCGTAAACTAGGCTATATTTTATCCCGGTATTCCCACGGGAACTACGTGGGTAAAATGACTATAACCGAAGCGAAGCGAGGGCGGGTTGCTAGTTTATATATAAAGATATATACAATTATACACACATATATATACAAATTTCGATTAAGAGAGCCCGCACACATACAATTACAAGTTGGACGACTATCGTACAACTAAATTGCGTGGTCTTACAATTTAGTTGGCCAAATTTATTTAATTGGTTACACGCCGCAGACTTAACCGATTTAATCGGTGCCAGTATTGCCAGCGCGGTGCATGTGCGTGAAAATGCGGGGAAAACCTTTTAATTGTTCTATTAATAAAAAGAAGATGAAAACAAACGAGAACATTTTGGGTGCATCCCATACTAAGTAACAGATTACAATATGGGAAGCATCATACATTGCATTATAAACTCGGATATTACCCTGATAAATTGTTTCAAGTCTTTTTTGTACAACGCTGGCCTTTTTTGAACTTCCTCTATGAGCTCTTCTACTTTTTCGTTTGCAACAAATGATCGGGAGACAGACGTCGTACCCGTCGGCGAAGATACGAGCGTGGGGAAATCACACGCACGCGTGTGGTCATCTTGAATCTTGCCGTGCAACTGTCCAACTAAGTTGGATAGTGTGCGAACTTGCATAGAATAACCATGCTAACAAGCAGTTGGCCGATAGTTGGACAACTTTTTAATCGGAAGGGAATCGTGATTATGATACGATCAGTGTCCAATTAATTAGTTGGATGATTTAGTTGGAGACGATGTGCGGGCTAGCATAAGTAACTAAGCCTAATACACCTACTTGCGATTTAGTCGGCCAACTTGCAATTGTATGTCTGCGGCCGCTCTAATGAGAATATAGGTTGCACCGATAGTTTTGTGTCTTATATTATTCAAAGAAGTTATAAGTGAAACATTATTTTCAATATGCCTTGTATTTGGCATACACTTTCATTTGGTGGAAACGTATTGAAAACAGAAAGACCACTGATTCGAAGGCATATTATTATGTGCAGATTGAAAGCAATCACATCTGCGTCCCTCATAGTGAAGACTGTCATTACATCTTTCATTTTTAATCAGGCAAATAAAAATTGGAGAGTGAGGTCGGGATTATATTTACCTTTTGAATTTCAAAAATTATTTTGCTTTTTTGGCTGTGTGTAAAGAGGTTTTGTCGTGTAGAATTAGATGCTGCGTGTTGTCAGTTTCTCTTTGAATTTTCTCAAGTACAATGGATGCACAAAAAGTCATGTGTATTAACATTCATTTGATCTTCAATTGAGATCATGTCTGAATTGGAACCTGCATAAGAAAAAAATACACAATTTTTTTACCCACTGTCCTTGTACGTGTTAATTCTGTTGGACTGTGCTCGCTTTTGAACACCTATTTATAAGATTGTTCCGTTCTTTGCCCTTTAAGTGATTAAAAAACAATAAATCGACGTTTCATTTCCCGTGACGATGAATCTCAAGCATTGAAATATTCCTGGTCATACGAAGATTTTTATGTAATACCGTCACTTCACATGAGATCCAGCGATAAAAAAGACTTCTTAATATTTAATTTGTCGTGTATTTCTTTTTCAATTTATCTCGTCGACCCGCAATTTATCCATTGTTTCAATAAATCATTTAACAATATTCACATTTTTGTCTATGCTTGCAGGCCGCTCTTTATAACTTTCGTCATTTAATGAAATCTGCTCTCGACTAATGTTAGCCAAGCCAATGTTATAGTGCTGAAATGCTTCCCACTCAAAATCTCACTATGCAGTCGCGGAATATTGTTAAGCCTTTATAAAATCATAAAAAATCGTCCTGCTTATTTCGATTCGTGATAAAAGACAAAATGACAGGTGAAGTGCCCGCCAATCTTAGTTTTTAAAGAATGACAAAATCTTACTTGATTCAATATTTGAAAAATGACTGAATGTTACCAGTGCAAAAATTGTAGTATAATTAGGCTTTAGAATAAGAAACGAGCTTCTTATGAAACGAAGTTGTTTCAATTTATATTTAATATTTATATGTACCTAATTGAATTAGGTCTAACTTATAGTCAAAGTTTGAAGTTAATAATATGAACGCGCAGTTAGTGAAAAGGCTTAAAAGGAAGTCGTTTCAATATTGTTGGTGCTCAAAATTTTAAAGTAAAGTTTGTATTGAGGTTTATGTTAATAAGGATGAATAAATGTAGAATTTTAGTAGCCTCGGATCATGTTTATACAGTATAACTTTGTTGATTTTGGTAATTAAATGTAGTCTATGCATAAGAGATTGAATTTTAGTTCAATTTAAAGGCATTTATTGTACTGAAAATATCTATAGGCAGATTTTGTTAGAAGTAAATTCATGCAAGTTTTTATCGACGTGATTACATGGCGTTACGTTACGTTAACACTATACCTGTAGCTATGTTAATGTCTGTATACCTGCGCCGATAGATGTCAAACTAGATAAATATGAAAGTTTTATTTTACACTAACAACCCGCCCTCACTTCGCTTCAGTTTTAGTCGCCTTACCCGCGTAGTTCCCGTTCCCCTGGGAATACCTGGATAAAATATAGACTATGCTACTCCCTGATATTATAGCTTTCTATTGGTGAAAGAATTTTTGAAATCTGTTAGTTGGTTTACGCGTGAAAGCGTAACAAACAAACAAACTTACTTTCGCATTTATAGTAGGTATTAGTAAGGATATTTTAATTTAAGAATTAATTAGAATATTCAAAAATAATAAGTTTATATTCATAGTTTTAAGTTTTCATTTCTGTCGGCAGTCCTCACAACTGCTTTGTTTTCTTTTATTATTAGAAACAGAATAATATAAACATTTAATAATACAGCATTGTCAGTTTCGTCTTCCTATTTTCCTCTATTTCTTTTTTTTGAAATCTGTAGCATGTATACCACACAGTATCTCAAATACAGAAGTAAGTGCAAAACTAAAAAAAATAAGTATACCATATTTTGACTAAGTTACAAAGGTATTCATGGTCACGGAGGGACTACGGATATTATAGATATTTATAATTATCTACCCGCCACAAAAATTAGCTATTAAATTTTGACCTACATTTTTGGTACAAATTTATTACATAAAATTCTTCTTGTACTGATGTACAAGAAGAAATGTATGTCTATATGAAAAAATTATATTGTTTATGAATAGTAATTATAAAACACGTCGGGCAATTATAAATCAAATACAAACGCAACGAAATCCGTAAAGTTTCCCTCAATAGGCAGGTAAGATAGACACGGCTGGTTATGGGGATCCATTTAACTATCCAAGGTGAAGGATACTTCACCTTGGATAGTTAAATGGGTCGTGATCAGTGCGAAATTGGCCCAAAAAAAATTAATTGGTCCATATTAGTATACGGCAATGGACGTTTATAAGCAAAATTACTGGCATTAAATATAGTATCATTAGTTTTACTATCATTTGCTCGTTCTTTGCATTAGTTCAGTGAGTTATGGTTAAATCTTCAATCACAATCAGAGATAATTTTATAAATTTTTAATTTTGTCGCTTTTTGAAAATAGACACGGACGTCGTTTTAATTTATCGAAAGTTATAAATCTGACATCCAGTTCAGAAGGTTGCAATTTATTTTTAATGAGTTAATAATGGACACTTCGCTTGCACAGGTGGCGTAGTAATTAATTACATAATTAATTGCCATTAAGTGGAAATTCTTATGAAGTATTGTAGCGGAGTGACAATATATTTCATAACCTTTCCGTATATGGCGATCAAGAGATGTTATATACAGATAAAATCTTTAAAAGAGAAGGGAAACTCGGCATAAAACCCTATGTCAACCCGCCTGACCAAGGCAATATAGAAGGTCAATTTCCCTTCTGTTGTATAGGAGATTCGAGTCTACCATTGGGACCTATTTAAGCTAAATGGCATCAAACCATTATTTTAGTTAAAATATCAGCACCATTTTTAAAGAAATTATACAATATTTTCATTATATTTTGTTAATATGGAGGTTTATTTTTTATATAGTATTTTGCAGTGCTTAATAGCGGGGCGCTGATTACGAGTATATGCATTTATAGAAACCCTTACGGTGACGTTAGATATTAAAGTTATAAGACTCGCTATGTAGTGGCGGCTTCGATTACTAACAACCCTTAAATTATGTCATAAAACATGATTAAAACTATTGTACTGGGCCAACTCCATCTGATGCTGTCAATAAATATATTGCTAATGAGAAATGACGACGAAGGCGACGTGGGTACGGGTGGGTTATGGGCCCGCGCGCTGTCCTTTCGTCGCCCCGGACAGAAAGGACGGCGTATGCGCTTACCATAGCCCACCCATAAAAATAAAATAAAAAAATGAGAAATGACGTTAGGCAGGAAGCCGGTTCGGGCCGACCACTGAGGACAAGGAATTCGGCATGGTGGTCGGCCCAACAACGAAGGCGACGTGGGTACGGGTGGGTTATGGGCCCACGCGCTGTCCTTTTGTCGCCCTGGACGGAATGTACCGTGTGTGCGCTTACCATAGCCTACCCATAAAAAAAAGGCAGGCAGCTGGTATTAAATTTGATAGAACTATTGATAAAACTTTTGATAAAACTTCTTAGTATTGAAATTATCGTGAGATTGATACATATTATAATATCTATAATGGCAAAACACTCACGTACTGAGATCGATTACGTCGACCCGTGTTTCGAGCATGCCTGATGCTCATCATCAGGGCGAGTGCGCAGCGGCGTCTGCGAGGCCCCGGCGTGTACTGCCGTACTAAAGTGGTAGTGCCAGAAGTTAGTGCAAATTTTTAATTCGCCGGTAATTGTAGAAGTGACCCTTGGCTTTAGACCCCTGCGCTGAAAATATGTACGGCGTTCATGGGTAAAGTATCTGTATATGTATACAAAAATAATTACACAAATGCCGTACAGTAATAAATGACCTATATTGCTTCTACATCATCATCATCATCATCATCATCATCATTTCAGCCTATCGCCGTCCACTGCTGGACGTAGGCCTCCCTCATGTTGCGCCACAATGAGCGGTCCTGTGCCGCCTACATCCAACGACGCCCAGCTACTTTCACTAGGTCATCGGTCCACCTAGTGGGGGGGCGTCCTACACTGCGTCGTCCGATACGTGGTCGCCACTCGAGAACCTTTCTTCCCCAGCGGTTGTCGGTTCGTTGAGCGATGTGGCCTGCCCATTGCCACTTCAGCGTGCTAATTCTTCGTGCTATGTCGGTTACACCCGTTCTTCTGCGGATTTCCGTATTTCGGATTCTATCTCGCAGAGAAATCCCGAGCATAGCCCCCTCCATAGCACGCTGAGCGACTTTGAGCCTTGATATGAGGCCTACATTTAGGGACCACGTTTCCGTGCCGTAAGTCATCACTGGTAACACACACTGGTCAAAGACCTGTGTTTTCAGACACTGAGGTATGTTGGACGAAAAGATCCTCTTAAGTTTCCCGAACGCTGCCCAACCGAGTTGGATTCGTCGGCTGATCTCTTTCTCGAAATTGGATTTACCTAACTGGACTGTTTGTCCTAGGTAAACATAGTGATCGACAACTTCAAGAATTGCATTGCCAACTAGGACCGGTACAGGAATGACATGGGCATTTGACATGACTTTCGTCTTGTCCATGTTCATTCGTAAACCCACTAGTTGGGATACCCTGCTGAGATCATTGAGCATTGTGCCAAGGTCCTCGATGGATTCTGCCATAACGACTATATCGTCCGCAAATCGAAGGTGAGTGATGTATTCGCCGTTAATGTTGATGCCGAGTCCAGTCCAGTCTAAGAGCTTGAAGACATCTTCCAGTGCAGTGGTGAACAGTTTCGGAGAGATAACATCTCCCTGTCTCACGCCTTTCTGCAACTGGATCGGTTTCGTACTCTTATCCCGGATACGGACTGACATTGTGGCGTTCCTATACAAACACTTCAGCACTTCGATATAGCGATAGTCGATTTGGCACCGCTGAAGGGACTGCAGCACCGCCCAAGTTTCGACTGAATCAAAGGCTTTCTCATAGTCCACAAACGCTAACCACAGGGGCCGACAGGTTCCTCGGTCTTTTGTATAATCTGCCGAAGCGTGAGGATGTGGTCTATGGTGCTATAGCCTTTTCGGAAGCCGGCTTGTTCGGGCGGCTGGAAGTCATCGAGCTTGCGCGAGAGTCGATTGGTAATGACCCTCGAGAACAACTTATAAACATGGCTCAGAAGTGAGATGGGTCTGTAGTTCTTTAGAAGAGCTTTGTCACCCTTCTTGAAGAACAGCTCCACCACACTCCTGGTCCACGACTCTGGAACGTCGCCCCCGAGGAAAACGGAATTAAATAGCTTTTGAAGGGCTATTAAGACTGGCTTGCCGCCCGCCTTCAGAAGCTCTGCCGTAATTCCGTCATCTCCCGGTGCCTTACCGTTACGTAGTTGTTTGAGAGCCATTCTGATCTCGTTCAAGCTAATGTCCGGGATTTCTTCGGTATAGTGCCGAGTTAGCTTGGATCTGGGATCTTGGATCAAGCCGACAACGGGATTTTGGGATGATTTGTATAACTGTCCATAGAACCTTTCGACCTCTCCCAAGATCTCACTTTGGGATGAAATGACAGTGCCATCGTCGGTCTTCAGCTTAGTCATTTGGCTTTGCCCAATAGACAGATCTTGTGCGAACACTTTTGAGCTACGATTCCGCTCTATCGCTTCTTTAATACGGAGCGTATTAAATCGGCGAATATCGCGACGCACAGACCTGGAGATCTGCCTAATTAGCTGCCTATGTTTGGACCAATCGGCTGAAGACTGCACCGTCATTTCTTTTCTCCGCCCCATGAGCTCGAGAGTCTGGTCAGAAAGTTTTTTAGATCTATTAACGCGGTGAGCCTTGAAAGATTTCGACCCAACCGCGTTGACAGTTTCCACGAACCTGTTGTTCATATCGTTCGGAGATTCGCATTCATCCAGACATTGGAAGCGATTGTGTAATTCGAGTTGAAAGCCTTCGAGGTTCTGGTATTGGACAGATGTAGGTCGGAGTGTAGACTTCATCAAGCGTGACCGCTCGACTTTTGTGTGAATATTCAATGTGGCTCGTACCATCCGGTGATCGCTCCCAGTTTTAATCCTGCTGATCACTGAGACATCATTGAATATCTGTCGTTTGTCTGACAAGATGAAGTCTATCTCGTTTTTTGTTGAACCATCGGGGCTAATCCAGGTCCATTTCCTTTGTGGCTGCTTCCTGAAGAAGGAATTCATCATAAAGAAGCTTTCCTTCGCCAGAAAATCAGCTAGTTTCTGGCCCCTCTGGTTTCTCTGTCCATATCCATGTTTCCCCACTCTCAACTCATCATCACTCCCTTTGCCTATTTTCGCGTTAAAGTCTTCCATGACTACCGTGAAGTGGGTTTTGGACGTGTGTATGGCTTTCGAGATGTCCTCGTAAAATGCCTCCACCTCGTCGTCGGAGTATGTCGAGGTCGGTGCGTATACCTGTATAACCTTCAGCGAATACCTCTTGGTAATTCTGAGTATAAGGTACGCTACCCTTGTCGACACACTCTCGATCCTCTCCACGTTGTCTACGAGAGACCTACGAACGATAAACCCTATACTACCTTGGGACGGGTGATCGCCCTCCCGGTAGAAGAGCAAGTTTCCAGACTGGAGGATTATCGTGCCCTCGCCCTCTCTTCGCACTTCTGATAATCCTACAATGTCTCAGCGGATTTTGCTCAATTCCTCTTCCAGCTCGATGACCCTCTCGTCAGTCCTGAGTGTCCGAATATTGTGCGTTACCAGGGCCAAGGGTCATTTTTGTTGGTAGCCGGATCGCTGCCGGAGATTCCTCGCACCCCCCGCTCCACCACTACTGGTCCCGCCACCAAAATGAGCCCGTAGAGTACCGGAGCCGCCGTGACTGGGGGCCATTTTTTTATTGTACGCCATTTCTAACAAAGGGGATATTGCCGTAATCGCCACGCTTGGCAGGCGGGTTGGCGATCGCAGTATAGGTGTTTTACGTTTCCCAGGAGAGAGCTGCTGCCCTGCTCTCCTGGTGAACCCTCAGCCGATTTTTACGACTCCCACGGGCAAGTAAGGGGTGGCGACATATGTATTCTCAGCCCGTCGCCACACGGGCGACGCTTGCTTCTACAATTACCAGTGAATTAAAAATTTGCAGTATGGCACTAGGTTCTTCGACATTTATTTTTAATCATCTATAAGCTATAAAAAAGCCGTACATTAATAATTAGTCGTAATTCCTCACTTGTACCTGAGAAAAAATCCATTTACTCACGTACTCACCTGTACCGCTCAGAAATGACGGCATAGCGCTCAGAGTTATTTTATGATATAGTAACAGCCTTCTAAGCGTTATTCACGTTGGTTCATTTCACAGGTTAATTTTTCCATGGGCTTGTAGTCTAGTATTATCTTATCATTGGAATTTTTTGATAATTACATATTATATGTAGATCACACTGAAAGTTTATGGATAGGCCAGCGAAGCATTCGATGAGAAATTTATTTAAATTTTGAATTAGGAACGTTGTGTTGTTTTTAGAAATTGGCGGCAATTTAATAAGTGTGTGTCATACATCGAAATAAATTTGACTAGGGGAATTTTCGTTCAGTGATTTTGGTAATTCGGCTTTTGTTGCTGCCATACTCAACAGCGATATTACGATAGACTTCGAATAGTAATTCAGCCCGAAACACTAGTACACCGAAACACTAGTACAGTCTCGTACCACAGTTTATAACTAGTTGATTGAGTTTAAATGTGGTCTTCTACAGCGTCTATTAAAGGTATTCTGTTGTGTGTTGTGGTTAATTTAGGTTAGATAATAGGCATTATGACGTTATATGTATTATTACATAACAATAAAAATATTAAGGTATATAGTTCCACAGCGGTCTCGGATTCAAAACCACGGTTTGCACCGCCGACTTTTAAGTCAATACCCTTAGAATAATAACGTATAGAAGGATAGTGTCAGTACTTGGAACTTTCAAAATTTGAATCTAAAAATACTAATGGCGCGCAGATGATTACACATGTACACACGCACACAACTATACAAATTATGAAATCAAATTTTGTTTTTATTAACATAAATCGTCGAAATACTTTTAAAGTGACGTTAAAAACCTTTTTATGTTTTTCAAATGTGTTGTGGCACCATTTGAATGCACAAGCCGTCATAATTACCTATTTATTTTTTAAGAGTTGCGTACGTACGTGCAGTTCAATGACTTGTACATTACGGAACGGTTCCGGCGTAAGCTCCATTAGGCTCCAATTGAAACGCTTCACTTTTTGTGCGCGGACTTACTTTCTATATGTTATTATTCTAAGAATTTAGTATACTAGATCTCTATTTAATCTTATTTATGAACCAGAATAATAGATTATTGTGAGTAGTATTTAAAAAATGTCTAATGAAAAGTCATTTTAACTGATTTACCAGATCAGTCACAGTAATATGTGCGTGTAGCAGTCAAATTGCTTTTCACTTCTCATGGTTCAGTGACACATTTTCTCAGACCACCTATTGGCTAGCTTTGTATTTGAGAAAGGTTATATAAAACTATAAAAATAGCTAACAAAAATGTGGTTAAAATTTTATTTACTTGTATTGCGGGGGATTTTACAAACATATAATTAACGGACACAAATTACATCTAGACTCAGAACAACAATTTGTGAATCGCACAAAGTGTTGTCCCGCGTGGGATTCGAACCCCCGACACTGGCGCTGTAGGTCGCTATCTTAACCACTACGCCATCTGTGCAAATAATATCAAATTAACAATATAAAAAATACAACATGATGAATGTTTCCTAGAGAACTACGGGATTATCGAAGAGAAATTTAACTTATGTTAAACGGCGGATATAGCTTAAACGGACCAATCTAAAATATACATATCCTACTAATATTACAAAACGTGAAAGTTTTTCCTTTACGTTACTACCACTCTAGAGATTATAATGGTATTCTATTGTAATATAGTTTATATGTCATTGGAACCATTCATTATTATATGTTTAATATATGTTATGCTTTCAACCATATTTAGTTGAATTAATAATGTATAATAGTTTGTGAAGTAATTCCTACAGAGACATTTATTTGACGTTGATGATGTATTGTGTAGCTACGTTCGTTATTCGTTGTAATAGGCAATAGATTATGTAATTTTGAAAGGTGTCGCGAAATATATTCAAATTATTTTAATAGAAAATATTTATGTTATAAGTTTTCGTTAAGTTTTTTAACGCTAAATTTTGTTTAGTATGACAATGTCCTCCTCCAGAAACGATAATTTTGGGAAATTATATTGTGTATGGAGGGTAATGTACAGTTCTAAAGATATAATCAATTTAATCTAGCTTCCTATAGGGTAATGTTACCCTATAGGAAGTATAATGTTTTTTATATACCTATGAATCTGGGGGTTCAGAGTTCAGTTTATTTTACACTAGCAGTGCCCGCGACATCGTCTGCGTGGAAAAGTGACTTTGGGGGGTATAGTTACTTTCAGGATTTATTTATTTATTTTAAAACTTCTGTGGCCAAACGGTGAGAACGTTCAGAACTTGACTCCCGTTGTCGTTTCGACGAAGTTCGAGTTGTTTGTGAAGCCAAACGTTGTGTTCGTTCAACGCTTGTTTCTCTAGCGCGGTTTCGTTCAGCGATTTCTCGTTGAGTAGCCAACCCCTGCCTATTTTCATCCTCTGTCTCATTGCTGGGCATTAGTTACAGTCGTTTGGCAGTGGCAGACTGTCGAGAAAGTTTAGGTATCTTTCTAGGCATTTCGCAGATGCCTCCGCCCCCTCACCCCTCATGACCGCCCGTCACATCATACATGCGCGCGCAATCTTATGTCTTCTATATATATATATAAAATGAAATGCTGTTCGTTAGTTTCGCTAAAACTCGAGAACGACTGGGCCGATTTGGCCAATTTTGGTCTTGAATTACTTGTGGAAGTCCAGGGAAGGTTTATACGATGAGAAAATATGGCAAAATTACAAGTAAAATATTAAAAAGAACTATTTTATTTTCCCATACAAACTCTTCTTACCTGTCAAACATTTGATGTTCGTCCCGTCGGTTCGGTATTTTTCGCATAATTACATGTAGATCTAGATTTAAAAAGGTTTTGGAATCGATAATAAAAGGCGGTATATTAAATAGCTAGAATACAATTCACCACCCGTGGGTATCGTAAAAGACGACTATGGGATATAATATGCATATAATATCTATGCAAGAGAAAGAAAACTTGAAACAAAACCCTATATTGACACGTCTGACCAGCGTGGTAGGTCGATTTCCCTCCCATAGTGGAGGAGGTGTGAGCCCAACAGTTGGACGTGTATGGGCTGGGATGATGATGATGATTTATCAGCCTTCCTCAAATAGTGTAACGTTGCGGACTAAGGAAATATAACATTTGCCGTAAATTCAATTCAGTTGGATTATTAATAATTCCATTATATTGATACGTTTGAGGCCAAATCCTGACACCGCCCCAGCTCCGGCAGGAGCACCTCCCCTTTTTTCAACATCCAGGGAACTGGCCAAACGTTATTCAAGTGTTGTACAGTCGAGGTACCAGGTGCTCAAAGACCAGCGCCAGCACCCATCAGGAGATGCTGGAGAGTGTCGAACGTGACTCTTGGGGTCGTCCTTATTGTGCGGTACTAAGTAGAGATTTCACTTCTTCAGATCTATCAGTAGGAAATCCTGGACAGTCTTGAATGTGACCCCTGGGGTCGCCTCTATCGCGCAGCGCTGAGTAAGCTACGCCCTCTCGCACTCACCGAAATTTTCCAACCCGATCTCCCCATCAGGGTTGTCGAGGACCTTTTCCCACCGCGGAAACTCCCCCCAATTATTGCTTTGCTGGACAGTAACAAGAAACCGCCCCCCAACAACACGGAGATGGGGCGGCAGTGGCGCATATACGTGTTAAATCTATCACTCTCCGGTCAGACGGTTAACCCTAATGGGTGCTGGCACTGGTCCCTGAGCACCTGGAACCACATCTCACGTGTCTGTACAACGCTTAAATAGCGTTTGGCCAATTCCCTAGATGTTGGAAGGAGGAGAGGCTGGTGCTCCTGCGGCCTGCCGAAGGTGAGACGGTCTCCGGCCTTGGCCACAAACACGCCGATATAATGGTATTATTGATAATCTAACTGGGTTGAATTTACGGCAAGTGTTATTTCCTTAATCCGCACCTTTACGCCATTTGTAGGAGGCTGATAAATCATTATCATAGTCTCAACCCATACACGTCCCACTGTTGGGCTCGGGCCTCCTCCACTATGGGAGGGAAATCCACCTATGACGTCAGTCAGACGTGTTGGTATAGGGTTTTGTTCCGAGTTTTCCTTCTCTTGCATAGATATTATATGCATACTATTTTTTTTTTGTGGGTGGGTCGCGGTCGGCGCGCCTCCGCGCCACTCCGTCCGGGGCGACAGAGGGGCTTAAGCACGCAACTCCCGCGACCCACCTAAAAACCACGTCGCCTTCGTCGTTGGGCTGACCACTGGAGCAGCGTTAACTTGTCGTCAGTGGTCGGCCCGACGGAATACCCCGAATCGGGGTGCCCTCCCATCGACCGACGTCCCCACCTCGGGGAGGACGTCGGTCTTTCCTCACGCGGTCGACCTCTCAGCGGGTGACGGACTAATCCCCGGTCACGTCACCCGCTGCCTCGGCTAGGGCGGCATGAGGCGCAGATAGTTGCGCCTACGCCGCCGGCGGATCTCCTCATCGAGGCTGCGCTCCTCGAGCAGGCGATGCGCCGCCTCCTTCCGCGAGATCACTGTCTCGCAGAAGGCTGCGACCGCGTCCCAATTCCCGACGCTGTCGACCATCGCCCTAGCGATAGCCGGCAACGTCAGGTCCGTACCGATGATTGCGACGAGTTCACAGCGCTGCACTGCCCAAGCCCCGCAGACCTCAAGCGTATGGCGCGCCGTGTCCTCGTCGCAATCGCAGTGGTGGCAGGACGGTGTACTCTCCCTCCTAACGACCTTGTGCAGGTATTTGGCGAAGCACCCATGCCCCGTCATATGCATACTATATCACTTAGTCGTCTTTTACGACACACACGGGTGGTAAATTGTATTCTTACTCCGTCGCTGCACGGATAATACTAAAACCAAACTGATAGATACTAAAACTAAAACCAAACTGATAGATACTAAAACAAAATAATTACGAAGAAAAGGCGGTACGAAGTTCGCCGGATCAGCTAGTACTTAATACTTATTTGGCTACAACACTAATACTTACATTTTTAATATCGCGATATCTTTTGTCCGAATTTAATAATTCAAAAAGTTTTAGAAAGGTATTGAATCCGTTTTGAATATGAAGTAAT
Source organism: Lymantria dispar (assembly GCA_032191425.1). Taxonomy (NCBI): domain Eukaryota; kingdom Metazoa; phylum Arthropoda; class Insecta; order Lepidoptera; family Erebidae; genus Lymantria; species Lymantria dispar. The sequence continues at coordinate 23,040,247 of CM063444.1, read as the reverse complement.
TTATTTTGATAATGATTAATACCAAGGTACAAAATAAAGTGTATTTAAAGCGACGGCATTTTAAGAATTAAAAAAAAAACACTTATTGTGAGATAACTATAATAGTTAGACATATGGTGTCGCGATATTTTTTGTAGACAATTATATGCTTTGCAAAGTTGTAGTACATTGGTTTGTTATATAATCAATAGTTTTCGCAGCACACGCGATGTAAGGATTTTTTGGGGTCATTTTTTTACACCTTGAGTTACATTATTGGACTTTTAATACGGATCTCTAATTTTTTGAAAATATAATATAGCCTATAGCCTTCCTCGATAAATGGACTATCTAACACTGAAAGAATTTTTCAAATCGGACCAGTGGTTCCTGAGATTAGCGCGTTCAAATAAACAAACAAACAAACTCTTCAGCTTTATAATATTAGTAAAGATTCAACATAACAAACTTCACATTAAACATTTTTAATTTATTGTAAGAATTGATTATAAGGAAAACTTGTTCTGCTTTGAATTGCTGCTCAGATGGCGTAGTGGTTAAGATATCGACATACCACGCCAGTGTCGTCGATCCCATGCAGGACAACACTTTGTGCGATCCACAAATTGTTGTTCTGAGTCTGGATGTAATCTGTGTCCATTAATTACATGTTTGTAAAGTTTCTCGCAATACAAGGATTATTTCTTTAGTGCAGAGAGTCTAAAAAATAAATCAGAATTGTAAATGAAACTATTTTACAGATTTTATAGCATTTGTATTAGATTTTGATTGCCCGACGCTTCGAACACTTTACAACGTTCATGGTCACGAGCAGATTAGGATGTCTCACGTCCAATAAGTTATCGTAAAATAGTTTTATGCACAATGGTGTAATACGCGAGTATTCGCGTACACATCAGAAATCATTACTTTAGAATTAATAAAACAAAACTTTATAATTCTTATTTGCATTACAATTCTTCAAAGTTTATTTCGGCGTGGCGTTGCAATAGGAGTACTCTTTTTTCATCCGTAGGGTTATCGCCATCCCTTACTTGCCCGTGAGAATAAAAGAAAATAGCTTAGGACCTCTGGAACAATGGACAGTAACGTTCGCTTGAGAAAATATATATAACACCTGCAATCGCCATACAGCTTATAAAATGTGTTGATTACGACAACAGTGGGTTGTTGACGGCAAAGAATGACGGCGTCATGTGGTATTCTATGGAGGAAGCTAAGTGCAATAGTATGAAAGATTTTTTTCATTTCATTTCATTTATTATCATAAAAGATTGAACAGTTATAATGAAATGAAACAAACTTGTAAAGAGAATTTGTGATTTATTTACTAGACAGATTTTCATATTCACATTCATCACGTACAAAAAATAAAGGGGTGTAAATATATCTCTGAAAATGTAACAAGGTAACATAAGTATGTTTCGAACTACACGAGGTCAGTCGGATAAGGGCAAGGAATGGAGGTGGCTATTGAGGAGCACGGCGACGACGACCACGTCGGCCGCATAGTAGCCGCTGGAACGCATGTCTGAACTCGGGGCTGAACACCGTATAAATGATAGGGTTTAGCGTTGAGTTGAAGTAACCCAGCCAGAGTGACAAAGATGTCAGGATCGGGCTTATTTCACAATCACAAGTCGGTGCTAAAATTGCTAGCACAAAAAATGGTAGCCAGCATGCTACGAAAGCGCCAGTAATTATTGCCAATGTCTTAGCCGCTTTTCTTTCACGTTTGGAATCTGCGGCTTCTTTGGGCTTTCGTCGTATTAAAGTTGGATAGTAAGCGGCTGCCACAGCGCCATATCCAGTCGTTGGAGGGTCTGCTTCGAGACCATTAGCACAAGATTGTTTTTCGGGGCTTGTATTATTCGACGACACGTTCGTGAAGCCTGTCGTAGTTGTTTCAGATATAGTGGGCAAGGGTCGCCCTATTACAGCTACTACGGCAGCTGCAATACCCCCACTGCCACCTGCTGCAACTAAAGCTCCCCCTGCTGGTACCGGTGGAGGCCCCACCCCACCACGCGCCGTCGCCCCTCGCCGCCGACGAATTCTTTTTCTAGCCGTCTGATATATTCGCCAGTACAATATTAATATTATTAGTACTGGTACATAAAATGATGACGCCGTCGCAAAAATTTGATAACCTACGTCTTGACTCACTACGCAGCGTAGGTCTTCTGAGACGCGACGGTTCCAATCAGGATCTTTCCATCCCAGTAAAGGAGCGATACACACCAGGAAACTTGCAATCCATACGCAAGCAATCATCAGACCTACTCGGCGTACAGTTCTTGCGTGAATATAATCAATATTTGTCACAGCCCAGTACCTTGAAATAAAAGAAAGTTATTTTAAAATGAATACTTTAAGTTATTCTCAGCAAATACGAAAACAGGAATTTAAAGAATTCACGCGTTCATCCCTGAATGGGTCTAGAAGATGATTGAAATATCAATTTTTTTTTGTTTCTAGTAACTGATCATATCTTTAGCAGGAAAAAAGATGTTAATTGCAAAATGTGCGAACTTTAAGCAATGAAGCTGCTGGCTATATGTATATTAGTCTGACTGTAAATAGCTATTGTTGCAACTTCAGATTATTATTTTTTAAATTCAAATATGGAACGCGTTTACAATTTTTTTTTCTTCGCTACCGATAGGAATTGCATAACATGTGTTTATTATGTTAAAAACTTTGAGTAACGCTCGCCATTTTGCCTCTTACATGAAATGTGAATGGAGTCGTTGGTAATTTTCAAGAGACTTCAAAAGCTAGGGTATCAGTAGTATGTTCGCATACCGTACTGTCGTTACACATACTGTTTTTTTTACTAGGCTATAGTCTGCACAGGCAAGATGGGTTGGTGAATTGTATTCTTATTCCGTCACCACACGGAAAAGATTATATTACTTCATAAAAATTAATGTATTTTCATTTGTAACAGATATTTTGCCGTATTAGTTATGTTGTATTGAACTAATTAAAAGGATATATCTACTTTTAATTTAGGTTTTACTGTCAACTTTCAGTGTTTTGCCCGTTGATGTCGTAAAAGATGACTAAGGAATTTAATACGCATATAACATCTATGCAAGAGAAGGAAAACTCGAAATAAAACCCTATATCAATCTCTCTGACCAGCATGGTAGAGAGATTGATATAGGGTTTTTCCATTTCCCTCCTATTGTGAAGTATATATACGCTGAAATGATGACGATGTTAATATTGCAGGTGATAACTTTAAATTTTATGTATATATTATAATGTTTGTATTATAGTATGTGTAGATTTTATCTTTATCTACCCACTATAGTACGTCGAGACGTGAGGAGTACGTCGAGACGTGAGGTTACCCGAAAGGGTATTCCGTCGGGCCGACCACTGATGACAAGTCACATCTGCTCCGGTGGTCGGCCCAACAAACAACGAGGTGACGTGGGTACGGGTGGGTTATGGGCCCGCGCGCCGTCCTTTCATCGCCCCGGACGGACAGGACCGCGCGTGCGCTTACCATAGCCCACCAAAAAAAAAAAAAAAAATCCCACTATAGTTTTCGATTATATTATTTTCATTTTGGTAATTTCATCTTGTATTCTGTGTTTGATTAATGTTCTGTCCATTTAACTGTTAACATCCGTCTGACCTCAAACAAATAGTCGGGTGTCGACTTTGTCTAAAACATATGTGTTATCTTAAGGCTAAGGAAAATGTGGTTTACTTATCTATTTATGTGAATGAAAATAAATAAATGAAGAAGCTTACTGCGCTAGCTACGCTTAGAAGTTCAAGAATGATAACTGTATTTACCTGTCTAGTGCAATAGCAACAAGATGAAGTATGGAAGCAGTGCAGCACAGCACATCTCCAGAGGTCCACATGTCACAGAGTTCAGGGCCCAGCGTCCAGCGCTGAGCTACCTCGTACACAGCCCCAAGTGGCATTACGAGACACGCAACCAGCAGATCTGCTACCGCCAGCGATAGGATCAGTTGATTGGCTGCACTTCGTAGATGCCTTTCTAATAAAATTGCTGCTATCACGAACACATTACCTGTAAATATGAATATATCATTACTCACTCATTAATCCTGTTCTATTTTGTATATTGGACCTTATTTCTTTTCGGAATTAGAGCGTTTTAGATCTACATTTTCTTTTTCCTGGGTTCACTATTGGGTTTGACCATAGGAGAGAAAATTATTTAATTACGTTGATAAGATAATTTAGTATAGACTTTTATACCGAGTTCATCTTTCAAAGCTGATTCAACTCCAGTTCATCAGAAGAATTGGAGAGAAAATCTTACAGATAGTTTTTCTCTGAATGTATGCTAGGTTTCATTCTTTCTTCGTTTAAGAATTACTTCCATTTTAACTCCATTAACGGCAACGTTAAATTTATTTTGACGCTAAGTGGTAACTGCCACTACTGAGATACATAATTTTCTTAATAATATTAGGTGTACCTATAGCCAGCTATTAGCTACTATTATTTAGAGATTTTGTACAGAGTGATTGTAGTATATACGTTATATTTTTATCTAAAATAACTGCATTTGTAAATTGTTACATAAATAAAATTATACCGAACAAAGCTCGGTCAGCCTGATATCAAATTGTTATTAATGCATGTGGATGTAAAGTATATTAACATATCATTAATGCTGTTGTTTGTGTGGTGATGTCGTAAGAATTCAGTTGGAGATCGTAAAAGTCAACTAATGGACGTAAGCAGTTGACATCACAGCAATAAAAGGAAAACTTGAAAGTTCTAGCAATCCGTGTGATCAGCGTGTGATAATTTAATTTCTGTTACACTGTAGAGGAGGCTCAAGCCCAGCTGTGGGACATACGTCCCACATACGTGTATTGCAATGATGATATTTAGTTGCGTTGAAATAACTATTCGTAAACATTTATTTTCGGTATAATTTATTAACTATATATTATTTTATTATATGCCTAATATCTGCTTTCATATCATTTCCTGAACATTAATATGCTCGTTAAAAATATTTCACTCGAAATACTTTTTCCAGTCTCATTTAAATTAGATATTATTATAAAATTTCAGTGCTTAATTCCCCGCATGGTGATGGGTTAAGAATACACTGTGTTACCTTTCCCTTGGGTGCCGTAAAAAGCCAGTTGAGGAATTTTTAAAAAATGGACGGCAACATTCTCTTGAGAAACTCATAACACCTACTGCGATCGTCAGTCCGCTTAACAAGTATGGTGAAATAATTACTCCAACTTTTTTGTTCGCAGCTATGGTCTGGATCAAGGCTGCTCAACCAAAGAATGTCCAATTAAATGTGTGGGCCAATGTGTGGCCCGCGAACACATTTTGAATGGCCCGCACAGGAATGATTCATTCCCGCCAAGTTAAAAACGTCAAAATTTGCTTAAATTATCTAAACTAATCTATCTAACTAAATTTGATAACTTATTAAGTATTTAAATTGGTTAATAAACAATAATCCTTTTTTTGACAGATGGTGTTACTTCAAAAAAATCTAACAAATATCATATCTATCCGTTTTGTTTGTCGCCTTCCATAAAATTCTGTACTATCTGTTTGGCTCGACTGTTAAAGAACTTGAGTAGCCTTGGTCTGGACGAACATTGTCCGTTTCAATCAGGGCCACGAAAGGATGGTAACATAACTCACAGTATTCTTTCTCCATCGTCATTGAGTGTACCACTAGTAATAACTCCTTGACACTCGTGCCTTGCCTGGCTGGCAAAACCAGATAATAAATTCTTATGTCTTAATTTAATGTGAATATCAGTTTGTTTGTTACGCTTTAAGACTACGGGAGTGAAGCCGCGGCAATGTATTAGTAATAAAATAAACTACATATTTTTAGAACTTGTTCTATTCTGTAAATGAGTATAATTACTTATTAGTAGTAGCAGTAAGTTATAGCTTCACATAGTACACGCTTAAGGTAATAAATAAGTACAGCGATATGCAGGTGTATAGTTACCGACTACAGTGGCGAGTATCAGTAGTCCAAGTATAACAGCTTTGACGGCGGCACGCATGAGTGCTGCTGGCGAGTCGAAGGGCGCGGCAGTCTCCCACCACGTGGCGTTTGGTACCACGGTGACATTCCATACTGTGGGATCCCACTCCGTCGTGTTCCAGGACGAGTTCTGTAAAGGCAGGCGTAGGTATAACGCCTCCCACTCCAGCACCTCATCATGGCTGTCCGCGCCCTCCATACCCTCTCACCGAGAAATCACACCACCTACTGATGAAGAAAATTATAAATTAGTTTAACAATAACATTGTTAGCTATTCATTATTACTATGAAAAAACGCAAACTAAAAATCACTATAGTTACTTAGAATGTTGTTAAATCACGTTTGGATAGGAAATATAGGATAATACATTACATTTATTTTTTGTATTGCGTTCGAGGTAGTCAGCCCACATGCTATAAAATCTATATTATATAATCAAGTATTACATAAATTAGTAATTATGGCGATCTTTGAGATAGAAATACACCGATAAGATGGTAAACACAGATAAGGAGGGCAGGCTGATGTTGCGGGCCTAAAGAACAGTATTTTGTGATGAGGGAGGACATAAAGTTACCCGTAACAGATCGAAGGATTAATGAAACGGTCAGTCTAAACCTCAACTATTGGATCACTAGAGAGTACAAAAACTCTCACACGTCGAGATTGAAATAGTTATTTATTAGATACGGATATATATATATATATAGTTATTTATTATATATATAGTTATTTATTAGGTAAATCGTGAGACACTAAGTTTTCACTATTGGTGTGCGTTTATTGATTTGGCGTCTTACATTTATTAAGAATGCAATATTTGAGAGTCTCAAATAACCACTCTAATAGTAGGATAGGTAGCAGAGGTTTGAGGAGACCTATCACTCCTAGCTATTATTAGCAAAATGCTTGACAGTCACAGGTGCTGGTTTGTCTGAGCCTTTTTCTGCGGGGTTATATTCTTGGAAAAAAGAAGCTGTAGAACATCAACGCGTGGTTGTAGTCACTTGGCCTACAGTGCAAATGTTTTAGTTCCACGCTGAAAAAGCGAGCCTTCAGAATCGTATAAAAGGCGATGCTATGGCTTATAGTTCTTACTGAGCATTTCAGTTTAGAAGAGTTTGTGTCTGTGCATTCGGCTCACCTTTAAGTTTGTAAGGACAGGAGAATGTTTCTCTACCTTACTTTTTGCGTGGGTGTCACTTAAAAAAAAACCAAGCAGGAAATGACAGCGTAAGAAAAATACGCAGATTTATAACATTAACGTTGGTCCAATAGTACTCTAATTTTCCTTTCATGTTAATGAAGGCTCATGTTTAGTAGAGATTCGTATAATGTATTGAAAAATTATATCATTAAAAATGTTTATGTAAGTATTTTAAGACAACGTTTACGTTGAACTTAGAGGTTGCTATCTCATCCGATTTTCCTTGGTTGACCAGTCAAATGTAAAACTTATAATATCTCGATACGTCTGATTCATTGGATAAAGCATCGTTGCAAAAATTGACACAGAGCTGACGCCAACAACTATCGTTAGGATAATGCTGGATAGCGCTAGGAGATGAGACGTGGTCGTCGCTTTCTTGGAGGCCTGCGCTCAAGCGCACCCTAGCCGAGGGCTTCGGGTAATTGGAACGAGGAATAGTTCGTCATCCGCAGAGAGGCTGACCTCGTGTGGGTTGTAACCATGGGGCGTCGGGATGGAATGTAATCCACCGACATCAAGGACTCGGTACCAGTGCTAGGCCCAATGGCAAGGAAGAAATAATACGGGGAATCATGGTGCCGCGCGTGGTCCTTTTGACAGTCCGGATGGAAAGGGTGGCATGTGTCCAGACCATATATAGCTTGAAAAAAACCATGATTAAGTAACGGTTTATCGTTGAATTTGCAGCTTGCTGACTGGCTAATAAGCTGAATATAAAAATAAAATACGTCTGAGTTTTAGTAAAGACATGATTAATAATAATAATACTCTGAGCCTGGCATTACCTCACTATGAGACTAATGCAAACCTCGGAGGAATGTTATATGGCTCTTTAAGTTTTGATATAAAAGAAAAAATGTATCACAAGATTTATAGGCAAGCCAATAAACCACAGGACAGCTTGTAGCGTGCTGAATGTGAGTGGCAATACTGCGGTCCTGAATGCCCCGGAGAGTCGGCCAAGGCACGCTTTTATTAACCGGCTGGAGTGGAAACCGAAGAGTGCCCGCAGGATTCTCAACTCTGCGTTGGTTTAAACTAAACGGCTGGTCAGAGAGGGGTCGCTGTCAGATAGGGGTGACGTTATGTTCTGTTTTTTAGTTATCATTTAGAACATCTATGAGATTAGTAAGGATCGCAAAATAATTTACTTTTTATTTCCAAAAAAGGTATAGTAAAATATATAATTATATTATGAGTGGCAAGTGGCATACTACATACTTAACACTACATTATTATAGCATGTACGTACATGCCATAGTGATGTTACGCCACATCAAATGACTTTACGTCACCCCTAACTTTCAAGTAATTAAGTTACAAAGGGGCTGACAGGCTCCGTTATATTGGAATGTGGAATGATCACGCAGATTCGTTGTACATTATATACTAGCGGTCCAAGCTGGCTGTGCTTAATATCTAATTACCAGAGTGACAATTTTACTAATATTTTATATTCCTGCAGTATTTTTTTAGACGTCGTTTATAGCAACAATAAAAAAAATAAACATGTGCGTAATTTCTATCATTGAAATAATGAGGAAATTCCTGTATGAGGAGCTGCTCATTGCCAGTCCGAGTTATCATCAAGATAATCCGAGATTTTCTAATAACCTTTTAGATAAAATCTACTCTTGATTGCTTTTTTGAACTTATTCACTGGCATATCTTGGATATTATTCGGTAATTTGTTGTAAAAGCGTATACTTTGCCCCATGAATGACCTGTTAACTCCTTGAAGACGAGTACTATGTACAAATAAAATCATTGTTGGGTCTCTATTTTGTCTTACAATACACGACTTTTCAAGTGTGAGTCGACCCGCATTTGAAAATACTGTAATTTATATAAAAGTAAAATATGTGAGAAATTGATAAGTTTAAAATTAATCACAATATTCTCTTGTGAGTTTCTAATTATATAAAATAATTAATGGCATCAAATATTTGACATAATCGTCCCAAATAATATGACGTATATGAGCCCGAAGAATTCAATTACTTTTGCAATGTTCAAAGTACGAATACTAAGTTTACGTCTTCGAATATATAGAAAGTAATTTTAAACTGTCAAAGTACATTTATCAGTCGACTCACAAACTTACTTTTATATAATTTTGATACTCACTACTCGTATTGTATTTTCGGAATAGATAGCTCACAGCTCGGTCCACCATCATTAATCGTAATTTATTGCTTGCTTTCCAATCTGTAAACAACGAAACATTGATTTAAAACATTTATATCACCATTTGGAATTTAATGGTTATTGCTTCATAATTTAGAGGGTATTTTTGTTAATGGACGTCTTAAATATATGTGCCAGATAATGTAATGTTCACTTAATATTGGAGCAATTATCTTGACTGGCAAATCGAAATGCATTACTGTCTAGCAACTAAGAAAATATGCTTGACAGTTAGCATAAATAAAAACATTTAATTCTAATCAAATTTACGGGTTATTTGAATAATTAATTTAACGTGTAGCCGTCAATCATGAAATTAAATTGATATTACCATTTCATTTTAAATATTTATGTTAATTATCACTCCGTCATTCCATTCAATTCATTATAGTCAAGAAAATAACGATCGTTTTACTACTTATGCAAATTACACTCTTGGATATAAGCATCATCTGCAATGGAAGGTAAATTAAGCTTAATTTACTGCTTAACCGGACTGAGTGAGTATTGCTTCGTCTTCCTTTTTTTCTATAATATAATTTTACTTATTGGATATTACGAAGCTCGTGGTGTGTTTTAATTTCAAGTACTGTGTATTTAACATAGGACTATAATACTAGCCCTCATTTTCTTTGGCTGTAAACGTATTAATGTGTTGGATACACATGAATACGTTCACAGCTACAGTAGAGAAAATATAGCTATGGTGGTTGTCAAACATCACTGACTATAGTTCTTTCTTAGTAAGAACTTCATAGGTTTTTAATATTATCATTTCAGTGTCTCTACATTAGAAGGGAAATTAACCCACTATACCTCGCTGGATAGACGTGTTGGTGTAGAATTTTATTTCGAGTTCTCCTTCTCTTGCATAAATATTACATATATATTAAATAAGAATACAATTCACCACTCCCTATCTTTCCCGTAGATGTCGTAAAAGACGAATGAGGGACGCATATAGCATCTATGCAAGAGAATGAAAACTCAAAATAAAACCCTATACCAACGTGGCAAGACCACTGACGACAAGTCACATCTGCTCCGGTGGTCGGCCCAACAACGAGGTGACGTGGGTACGGGTGGGTTATGGGCCCGCGCGCCGTCCTTTCATCGCCCCGGACGCACTGGACCGCGCGTGCGCTTACCATAGCCCACCCATAAAAAAAAAAAAAAATACCAACGTGTCATAAGATCAATTTCCCTCTTATTGTGAAGGGGCATTGATCTCAGCAGTGGGACGTATTCATATACGCCGAGATGATGATGATTATATTTCATAGTCATCTTTTACGATTACCACGGGTAAGATAGGGAATGGTGATTTGTATTCTCACTCCGTCATTACACGGATAGTATGTTCCGTTTAATCTATACTAATATTATAAAGTGGAAAGGTTTGTATGTATGTTTGTAACGAATAGGCGAAACTACTGGACCGATTTCAAAAATTCTTTCACCAATGGAAAGCTATAATATCAGGGAGTAACATAGGCTATATTTTATCCCGGTATTCCCACGGGAACGGGAACGGGATCTACGCGGGTAAGGCGACTGAAACCGAAGCGAAATGAGGGCGAGTTGCTAGTATCTTTATATTTATATATTTCTTGTGTACGTGTGCATGTCACTGAACTCCTCCTAAACCTCTGGACCGATGTCAATGTAATTTTTTTGTGTATATTCAAAGGGATTCGAGAATGGTTTAAATTCGCAATTGGACCCGGTAGGTGGCGCTGCTGTCGATTTCAAGGAGAATCCTTTTTATTTTATTTGAACAGAACAACGTCTGATAGGTCAGCTAGTCTAATATATTACGTTATTATTAAATAGATATAGTAAGTAAATGTGCTATTGATAACAGTGTAATACCTATATAGGAATGTATCTATAATGTTTTGCTACTATGATTAAGTAGTTTGTTATTATTATTACCATCTATTAATTATAATGACTAATTATATTTTTTTATAGTCCATCTATGAATCTAATAAAATATTTAAAACTTCCGCATTATAATAAATGCAATATAACTCAATAATGCTCATAAATTTGTATTTATGTGTGTTTAAGATATGTGTAAAATATGAAGTAGTAATCTAAATTATTTTCTCTGTGGTAACGGAGTAAGAATACAATTCACCACTCCCTCTCTTGCCCGTGGGTGTCTTTAAAGTAGTCGTTTTTTTCTCCTACGGTTAGCGCACCCGTCCCCAGACTCCGTCCGGGGCGACAGAGGGGCGGCGCGCACAGCTCCGTAAATCATCCGTGACACGCCGCCGTTGTCGTTGGACCGACCACCAGTGCAGGGTGACTTGTCATCAGTGGTCGACCCGACGGAGTACCCCTTGAGGAGCCTTTCCTCGACGGACGTTCCTGCGCTGTTCGGAAGGTTGGTCGTCGCGCGGCCTCTCGGCGGGTGACGGACTAGCTCCCCGGTCCAGTTACCCGCGGCTTCGGCTAGGGGTCTTTAAAGATGTCTAAGGGATAACATATAACATATACGCAAGAGATGAATAGTTTGAAACAAAACCCTATGCCAACACGTCTGACCAGCGTGGTATAGTGAGTCAATTCCTCTCCCAAAATATAGGAGCCCCAAGCCCAATGGTGGGATGTACATTGGCTGAGATGAATTTAAAGTAATATTATAAATGCGAATATGTTTGTGTATGTTATTTCTCACGAAGCGATTGCCTTTTGAAACTTCGCAACCCAAAGCGGTAATTGGATATCCAGTATCATAGATGTTTATGGCAGCATGACGAGTACTTTAACAACTTCTTTCATAAGCTCTTGCGTAAACTTATATAAATATAATCCTCTCTGTGCTTATTTTTTTAAGCTATATTAAGCAGTTACTTAACTTTTTTTATCGTCATACCAAAACATATTAATTTTACTTTTAAAGTTTGTGCCTATTTCATTCGATCCACTTTCACCTTTAATAAATTTCATAGCATTCCCATATTGATTTAGTTAGGAATACTTAACTAAATCAATATGGGCAACCTAATAAGGTTAGGTATTTTATTCTTTTATTTCTAGCAACATTTTATAAACATACTAGCAACCCGCCCTCGCTTCGCTTCGGTTTCAGTCGCTTAAACCCGCGTAGTTCCCGTTCCTGTGGGAATACCGGGATAAAATAATGCCTATGTTACTCCCTGATATTATAGCTTTTCATTGGTGAAAGAATTTTTGAAATCGGTTCGGTGGTTTAAGCGTGAAAGCGTTACAAACAAACAAACAAACATCCTTACTTTCGCATTTATAATATTAGTATGGATTTCAAACTTTTAATTTTTTTTTTCTACCTATTCTCATATATTTCCTTTTTGGGAGCTAAAGTTAATTATCAAATAAATTTGGTTCAAAAATATGTTGTATCAGAACATAGACACTAAAGTTTGTATCAATATTATGATATGTAGAAAATCGATTTATCTGTAAGTATAGGATCACTTCTATTGTGACGTCCAATAGATAGAAAAGAAGGAAATTGTAACAATTTTTTATCTAATAATAGTAGTTATTCCGTGTGATGACGGAGTAAGAATATAAATAACCACTCCCTATCTTGCCCGTGGATGTCGTAAAAGACAACTAAGGGATATAATATGCATACAACATCTATGCAAGAGAAGGAAAACCCGAAATAAAACCCTATACCAACCTGTCTGACCAGCATGGTATAGTAAGGTCAATTTGCCTCCTATTTTGGAGGAAGCTCAAGCCCAAAAGTGGGACGTATATGAGCTGAATTGAATGAATTAATGAATGAACACTAGTTAATAAGTAATTGTCCGTGTGGTGACAGAGTAAAAATACACTTACTCACCTCACACTACCTCACACTATCTTGCTCGTGGGTGTCATAAAGGACGACAAAGAGATGCTTATCTACACAAATAAATAAAATTGAAGTGTCCGTTTGTAATGTCAACATACTGAGTTTTTTCATTCTCACATGGTTATTTGCAAGACATCTATGCTTAAAATACAGTTAATTTTTTTTTTGTCTGTCTATCTGTCTGTCTGTTTGTGGTAATCTTCGAAACAGCTGGACGGATTTTGGTAAAATTTTACTACCAGGTAGCTGTCTATAAGAGTAACTTAAATATATTTTATCTCAGTATTCCCACGGGAACGGGAATTATGCGGGTAAGTCGACTAAAACCGAAGCTAGTAACATCTATGCAAAAGAAGGAAAACTCGAATTAAAATCCTATGCCAACATATCTGACCAGGGTGTTATAATAAGTCAATTTCCTTCCTATTGTGGAGGAGGCTCGAGCCCAGCAGTAAGACGTATATGAGCCAACATGATGATGAATAAATAATGCGTAGTTCTTAGTGACGTCAATTTCTGATATGACTAGTTTAAAATAAATAAAGGTATTTGGTAAGTGAAGGTAAAAAAGTGAAGGTAGGTATATGGTACTTATCTTTAAAATTAACTTCAAGATTATCTTATCCCGGACGTAGGGTAAACGAAATGAAAAAAAAAGTTTTTTTTAATTAAAGGGTGCTTACAATTTATTATAATAATTTATCGCTCGAATCTTCTCTATAATGAGGAATTGATCTAATGTATTGTACCTACTGGTTAGACGGGTAAGCATAGGATTTTATTTCGTGTTTTCCTTCTCTTGCATAGATAGTATTCCTTTACTCGTCTTTTGTGACGACTACGGTCAAGTGGTGACTTATATTCTTACTCTGTAACCGCACGGAAAAATAAACACGTTATTATTAATATAACAAAATATTGAAGCCAAAGCGGACACAATAAATGTTCGCTTATATCTAGTCTATATTTTCTTACCATTAAATCCTATATACACTGGAGGTAAGCTTTACGAATAACTGAATATCGCAACACGCGTTAATCATTTCAGATTACTTTTCTCAGAACCATCTGGTGTGAAGCAGAATTTATTGAATACGTTTTTTTGTTATGATTCTCTCGTTCCAAATATCTATACAACTTGGACAATAACGAATATGTTTGTTTTTTATTATCCTTTCTTAAATATTATTTACATGTTTTATCGTCTGTTGATATACATTTTTATTGTTGACTGACGAGTTTAAAAGTAACGTGAAAATTTATTTCTTTTGCGATTGCTACTCCTGTAGCACAACTTCATGCGTTTGGTTGGTGATAGTAAGTTCTCTGTTATGAGTTCATGGTCACGCAAAAAAATATCAAGTTTTACAATAAGAGTAGGGGGCTAACACAAATCTTAAAGTTTGGAAGTGCTTTTTCTTGGTAGGCTATGGTGTGAATGTACGCCGTCTATCCCGTCTAGGGCGACGAAGAGCAGCGCGTGCTGCCATAAGCTGCCGAATTCCCTCCCCTTCGTCAATAGGCCGACCATTAGTATCCTTGACTTCCGTGACCCACCCGACAATCTCCTCGGTGCCTAGAGATGTCAATGGGGCGCGTTCTCTAGCGTCCCACCCCAAAGTTTGGAAGTGCTGGCTGGTTAACGATTATAGGTTTACACCTATTCATCATCATCATCGCAGCCTACATACGTCCCACTATTGGGCTTGGGCCCCCTCCTCAATGCGAGGGAATTCGACCTACTATACAATGCTGGTCAAATAAGTTGGTATAAGGTTTTATTTCGAGTTTTCCTTATCTTACATAGACGCTATGTGCATATTATATCCCATAGTCGTCATTTGCGACATCCACGGGTATGATAGAAAGTGATGAATTGTATTTTTACTCCGTCACCACACGAAAAAATTAAGAAGTGTTAAAAATACATGACCAGAGAAGTATAATGAAAATTTTGGGACTATATTTTAGGTATTTCATTATGATCTTGTTCTTACCCAAATTAATTAGGGTGGACGCAATATGCACTCTTCTTCCCTCTGTGTGGTAGCGGCTTCCAATTTCACCAAACCTTGGTCGTGGCTGTCGTAAAAAAAAAACTAATAACTTAACATAGACCTGACCTAACTCCATCTGATGCCGTCTGGCCAATAACAGGAAGAGCGAGTACAAATTGAGTCAATCTCAAGTAATTGGGATAAAACCAAAGTGATATTGATAATGGTATACTCTTCTTCTATCGTATGTGTTGCAAAAGTTTAAATTTTATTATTTGTTTATTGAAAACGGTGGTAAACTAGCAAACAGTACACCTGATGGTAAGTATTTTTGCAGCTCATGGATCTTTGCAAGGCCGTTGCCTACCGCAACGACACGCAAACACCCTCAGAAAGTTGGGCTTTCGGCTCTCTCGCTCACCGAACGAAGCGCAGTAACAAATTGTTACTACCTACTCGGACGTCGATTTTCTGCTAGAGTGTGGTACTGCCGCGGACGGACCGACTCGCGACTGTTGACAGAAAACTGTCATCAGAATGGTCCTACCACTACAAAACTAAAATAGGAGACGGGCTGGGCCCAGGTCCATGTAAAGTCCTTAGTTGTTTTTTTACGACACCCAAAAGCAATTTAAAGGTTGGCAGTATTCGTAGCTACCACGACACAGCAACTGGGTTATAGATATTTATCATAGACTAGCAACCCGCCCTTGCTTCGCTTCAGTTTTAGTCGCTTTACCCGCGTAATTCCCGTTCTCGTGGGAATATCGGAATAAAATATAGCCTATGTCACACTCCTTGATATTATAGATTTTCGTTGGTGTAAGAATTTTTTAAATCGGTTCGGTGGTTTAAGCGTTAAAGCGTAACAAATAAACAAACAAACTTACTTTCGTATTTATAATATTAGTAAGGATAAATAATAAATATTTTCACATCATTGATATATAAATAAAACTCTATTTATTACTTCATTTTATAGAAACTATCTTATTCACATCGGGGCGTCAAAACATCACGTATGAAGACAAGGATTAGTGTCTGTCTCGCACACAATATAGCGACATATTAAAGCTTATTGGATTTGTATTGACAATTATCCAAAGGTTAGGTATATGTCGGCGTTGCGCCAGGAATTTGGACGATGATAGTAAAATACCGAGTATGTAATCACTGTATTTATTAGGAGTTCTTGCCGGAGAAGTGAGTGAAGTAAATCTGTCCTCTATCTTACAATGTTTTTATAACCTCCGCTTTACAATGAAACGGTCTAGTCTTAGCAACTACAATTACTTTTTATAACAAACGAATAAAACAACTATTAAATAACTATCGGCATATAGCTAAATAATAATGATAAATATTCTAATGCATTTAACATAATTCCAAATAGTCAATTTTACACAATTTACATTAATGTGATTAAAGGAAATATTGTTCTCATATATTTTTCAACAGACGGCGCTGTAACTAGAAATAAATTGCAATATTTATTGTGGAAAAACAACTAAATATGGTTACAAATAATTACATTAAGAATTATCATTATAATAATTATTAATTACATTAAGAATATATTATACATAATCGATTTTAATTTAATAAACTATATAAAAATTTAAACAACTAAATCAAATATATCTAGAAATACATTCAAAAAGTGTCTTTTACATATCATAGCATGATAAATAGTGTTGTTACTACAAATAATTATTTAAATATTAGTTGCAAATATTTCAAACACGTTTATAACTATAATTGATAACACATACATCAACAATTTACAAATATTGCCGATAGAGGGCGATATGCGCCCATATATACCAACTAAGATAGCAAGATTTAATTGTAAATGGAACATTTAGCTTAATACTCATTGCTGGACTGTTACATATATTTATTTGATTATATGTTAATAGTCACTAAGTTGAAAATACGACACGATTTTTTTTTCGCTTGTGGTCCAAGTTTTGATACTGCACCATCAAGTGTTATGTTCCGAGGGAGTGTGTTCCGAGGGAGAAAATGAAGAAATTTCATTTTCTTCTTACACTGGCAATAAATTTGTACTAAAATGTGGGTAACAATTTAATAAATTTATAACTATTTTCTGTATCGGGTAGATAATTGTAAATGTCTGTAATAACGATTACTTGTTGGACGTGAGACACCTTAGTCCGCCCGTGACCATGAATGCTGCAAAGTGTTCGAAACGTTGGGCAATCATAAATCAAATACAAACGCGATATAATCCGTAAAAGTAGTTTTATTATTAGTTATCAAAGCAGCCATACAATGCATTTCCTTTGGGTACATCATAGTTCCTTTTGAGTTTTCGACTTGGTCTAAGTATCATATCGGAATATGACTTATGGCATTTTGCATGATTTTTTTGATCATTCGAGGAGAAGGTACTTCGAGGAGAGAGTATTCCGCAGGGTTATTCCGTCGGGCCGACCCCTAAAGACAAGTTACTCTGCACGGCCCAATTACGAAGGTGACATGCCACGGGTGGATTACGGGGCCACGCGCCGCCCCTCTGGCGCCCCGGACGGAGTCGGGCGGAAGGTGCGCTGACCGTAGCCCAACCAAAAAAAAAAACTATGATGTTTTGATCATGTTAACATGATTTAGCTCTCGGAATCTGAACTGCAGTCAACTTATGAGAAATATTTAGATATAAAAAGACTCCTTTCTATATTCAAAAATTTCGTTACTTATAATTTTAGTCATCATATCTATCTACTATTCTATACAGACAGAATTTGTGTATATGCTTTACCAATAATTCAGAAAGTGACTTAGCCAATTATTTGGGGTGTAGAATAAATAAATCATTAATAATTTATCAAAGACATTCAAGAAACAAAGTCCTAAGTTACATAATTTATATACAAATCAGGTATCGCCTCTTACTTTGTTACAATAATTTCAACTTGTATTATACTTCGTTGGATATTTTTACTTTGTATTTTACTACCTTATGTTTTACACTACCGGCTGCCATCACATCAATGAATCAAAAATGGCTACGCGAGAGTTAGATTCTCTCATAAAAGATTCCCTATCAACGTAAATATAAGTTGTAAATCTTGTGTTATGAAATATTTTATACAATACAAGAAAATCGGTCAAAACTGCCAAAAATAGGTTTCTTGTCATCGTCATCTCAGCTTATACATGTCCCACTGCTGGGCTCGAGGCTCCTACCCCAATAGGGGGGAAATTCACGCATTATACTATGCTGGTCAGACATGTTGGTATAGGGTTTTATTTCAAGTTTTCCTTCTCTTAGGTTTTTTATTTGAAGACTAATTTAATTTTATTAAATTATATTTTATTTTATTCTATTTTATCATTGCCATTTCTATTATAGAAATAAACAATCTGAGAAACCTTTACCTCCTTCGTTCTACTTAGTTGTTGCCAGTTTTCACACAAACGTGAATAGGACACGACACCGGATACTCAGAGTTTAGTAATGTGATTTTTTTAGAACTACATAAAGTATAGAATAATAAAAAATAACATTTATAAAAGATTAAATAAAAATAAATGTATAAAGATATAGATAAATAGGTAACCACTACAGTCATTGCCCAGCATATAGTGATTGCCATCATTAAGCATTAATTCATTTTTCATTAATTTTTAAAGAGATATGTTGAAATTTATTGCGATAGAGGTCACTGTTAGACTTATGGTTATATTTTGAATTTAAAACACTGCCAATATTTTCTCTTTTTGAAGTGTCATGACTGATGTTAGTGTAACAGGTGTCCAGTTTATCCAAAAAAGTAAGTTTCTTGTGATTTTTCTTAAGAACAATGTTTCTAAATTTACAATATTTGCTAGGATTTCTGGTTTTCAAGGCGATTTTGATCAATTTATATGTTATTAGAATGGTTGTAGTATCTGTATAAGGTTTCATTTTGATCGTTATTTCATCCGTAAAGTTTTTAAAAGGGGTGGGCAATTACTGTATTAAATTTTTAACGATTATAGTAATTGCCATATATAATTTCAGTTATTGCCAATTCCAATTATTACAGCTATTGCCCGGTCAATATATATATATTAGGGGTAATTTAGGAACTAATAATAATTTATTCATTTCAAAATGCCTAAACCTATGTTAAAATACAATCAGGAAAACCTTGAAAAAGCGATTGCTGAAGTTCAGCATAATAACCATCAATTATTAGATCAGCAAATAGCACAAAAGTATGTTGTTTCTAGATCAATATTAAGGCTATATAATGGTAACCCAACCTGGGTTACGTTTATACAGCCTTAATTACAAGACCCATCGCCCATCTTGACTATAAATGAAGAAACTCTTCTTGAAGATTGGATAATAACTGCAGCTCGTAAAGGTTGTCCAAAAAAATAATGAAAATATTTTAGATAGTGAACAGAACTCTCTTGTTGAGAATCCAAGACCTAATACATTTTTAAATAATAAGCTGCTACCTACGACCGACCTAAATTAAGCATCAGAACTTCCGAGGGAGTGCCTAAAGCCAGCTCAAACGTATCTGAAAAAGATATAAGGGGATGATGAAATTCGTGCTTTTGCTGAAGAAAAAGGATTAATTGAGGTTCTTAATCAACCCGGTAGGATTTTTAATGCCGACGAGACTTAATTTTCAGATTTGTCTAAGTTCGGGACTCGTTTTAGCTGATAAGGGATCCAAAAATGTTTATAACATCGAACACTAACTTCTTCTAACGCGAAGGGAATTTATTTATTTATTTACACTTTATTGTACACCACATTAAATACAAAAGTAGAAACTTATAAATATAACAGTCAGTACAATAGGCGGCCTTATTGTTAACAGCAATTTCTTCCAGACAACCTTTGTATGGAGAAATTATTAAACAGAGTGAGTGGTAGATTATGGTGTAGTGAATATATATTACCAATACACATACACACATATATACACATACAAATATACATAAACTTATACAATGAAAATACATATATTTAAATATAATTTTAAATATATCAATATAAAGCATCAAATAAATAGACTACAATTTAACATACATAGGAAATAGGTAAATTACAGTATTTATTCAACAAGTCAGAATAAGAATTTATAACTGCTTTATTCACCTTTTCTGCAGGTGTTGAAATATGCTGGCCATTTATTGTGTATCCCTACCAAAGATTACCAGAAAAATATGTAAGTCTTCACCAGATGGAGGGGGCATTGGCAAATCCGACAATGGTTGGATGACTACCGAAGTGTTTTACGAATTTATAGCCAATGTGCTTCATCCATTCTTAGTTAGGAAGTCAGTTGAGTTCCCAGTGATTATTTATGTTGACGGTTATAAAACACATTGAAATTATGATTCAAGCCAGTTGTGCACGCACCTTCCAATTGAGCTGATAGCTTTGTATACTAATGTGACGAGAATAATTCAACCAGCTGACGTGCCTGCATTTAGATTCCCGAAAGTTGGCTGGAGAATACATTTGAAGAAATGGCAACTCTTAAATGGAAACGAGGGAATAACAAAGCTTAATTTCGCACCTATTCTCTATGAAGTTCTCAAAGCAAGCCTGAGACCAGAAGGCTTCAGAGCTTGTGGTCTTTACCCGTTTAACCTCGATTCTATCAATAATTCTAGGTACTTAGGAATGAATGCTAGTAGTCAGAGAGATATTTGAAAGGAATAACAGACGACCGTAAGGTGGTCAATGATAAGTGGCAGTCACTGAATTTAGTGGGCAATTACTGTGATTTTAGAAGTATGATTTTTCTTAATTTTTTATATATTAATAAAAAATAAATAATGAAATTTATATAAAAAATTACAAAGAGAGAATAATAATAACACCGAGATTCGAACCGACGCTGTTTGAATTCCACAAAACCCAAAATTAAAACCGGCCGCCTCCCCAACTGAGCTATCGTAACTCATAAAGTTGACAACGAAATTTGAATTCTTATTCTTGTAAATTTAATGTCATTATATTGTTTTACTAAAAACATGGACAAAACAACATTTTCTATAAATTAAACCTAGCTAGATCGATTTTTTGGACCCGAAACCTCTAGTATGCCAAGTTTCAACAAAATCGTTGGAGCCGTTTCCGAGATCCTGAATATATATATATATATATATAGTTATATATATATATATACATATACAAGAATTGCTCGTTTAAAGATATAAGATAAAACTAATGACTAACGTTCCTTGAGAAAGTTTATTTAAGTTTCATAAATAATAATTTTAGTCGATATATTTCTAGATAAAGATATTATTAACAAAAACGTGTAGAAGTCCCTTAGCCGGGCAATAACTATACTGGTTACCCTATTATGTGTCTTAAAATCTTCTCCATACAAATAACGTTTCATTTACGATTCTTTTATACTTCTAAATTACGGTATATGCCTAAAAAATATGCATTAAGTCAGAAATGAATAATGATAATTATTTAAGTCACTTGGTCATCACTATTATCATCTCAGGCCATATAGTTGCTACTACTAGGCTCGGGCCTCTTTCACAATGGGAGGGAAATTGACCTGCTATTACATGTTAGATAGATGGATGTGTTGGAATAGGGTTGTATATCAAAATTTCTTTCTCTTTTATCAATACGACCTGGATACCCTTAGTTGTCTCTTACAATACCCGTGAGTAAGAGAGCGAGTATTGTATTGTATTTTTACTTAGTCATCACGCTGATACTTGTAAAGAATCATGTAGTATAATACTAGCTGACCCAACAGACGTTGTTCTGTTCAAATCTGAAAAAAAAAAGATAGTAAAAGCACCACCTACCGGTTGAAATTATTAATTTAAACCATTCTCATATCCATCGGAACAGCCACAAAAAATCATCAAAATCGGTCCAGCCGTTTAGAAGGAGTTCAATGCGAACACACGAACAGAAGATTTATATATAAAGACTAGCTGACCCAACAGAATGTTGTTCTGTTCATATAAGTGTCACCTACCGGGTCCAATTGTGTATCTAAACCATTCTCGGATCCCTTAGAACACACACAAAAAATTTCGTCGATATCGGTCCAGCCGTTTAGAAGGAGTTCAGTGACGTACACACGTACACAAGAAATTTATATTTAAAGATAAAGATGTAATAAGTATATAAAATTTGAGAGATAATTATATAAAGTTTAAAGGTTTTTAAAGTATAACCGTATCAGCATGAAAAAAGACCATTATTTTGATTATAAACAGACACTTCAATTTTATTTATTTGTATAAATGATAGGCAAATACAACCAAATAGTGTTTCAAATAATCATAATAGGTAATAATCCAATTGTTATCGAAACTAAACATAAAAGGAAAGTTTTAAGTGATCACCCAATTGACAGCTTACGAAAGTAGTTATGCCATAAATAGAAATTTAATGTTATCACATCAATTAGGCATTATTATATACCATTAAACAGTCTAATGGTATAGAAAATTAATGTAATTTTATTTTTATTATGAAGAAAGCCGTGTGGTATCGCCATAAGAATACAATTCAGCATAGCCGTGGGTGTCGTAAAGGACGAGTAAGGGATATATTACGCATATGACATCTCTGAAAGAGAAGAAAGTCTCGAAACAAAATCCTATACCAATCTGTTTGATCAGCGTGATATAGTAAGGTCAATTTGCCTCCTATTACGGAGGAGGCTTGAGCCCAGCAGTAGGACGTATATGAACCAAGATGATGGTTACGAAGAAAACCAAGTTTCTGTCACAATAGAAGCTTGAAACAAAAAATATTGATGTATGTAATACAGATATTTAAACATGTTAAAATATGTCAAATACTAATATTTGAAAGGATATCATTAAAATCAATTAATAAAATTACAAATGTTTGGGTCACTAGATATCTTGTGTTGCATTATTACTAAATATATTTTCTTTGTGGTGGGATGGAATAAGAATATAATTCACCCCCTTTTTCTTGGCAATGGATGTTATAAAATACGACTACTGGATTCCAATATGCAGAAAAGGAAACGTCTCAATAAATCTAGGGTTTCTATTGAACTACCCATCTGACCAACGCGATGTAGAAGCTCAATGTGTTTCATATTGTGCATAAGGTTTGAGGCGTGAGATTTATAAAGTTGCGATGATAATGACGTCTTGTGATAATTGATTAATAATATTCCGTGTGGTGATGGAGTAACAATACAATTCATAACTATCTATTTTACCTGTGGATCTCATAAAGGACGATTAAGGGATACAATACGCATATAACATATATGCAAGAGAGGGAAAATTTGAAATAAAACTTATACCAAACTGTCTGAGCAACATGGTATATAGTAAGGTCAATTTTCCTTCTATTGTGGACGATGCTTGAGCAGCAGTGGGACGTACCTATATGAGCCGAGATAAAGAATACAATTATGTTCCAGCAATTGTTTTTCTGAGGACGTTATATAAAATTATATACGTACATATAAACGTGGTCCCTAAATGTAGGCCTCATAACAAGGCTCAAAGTCGCTCAACGTGATATGGAGCGGGCTATGCTCGGGATTTCTCTGCGAGATAGAATTCAGAATACGGAAATCCGCAGAAGAACGGGTGTAACCGACATAGCACGAAGAATTAGCACGCTGAAGTGGCAATGGGCAGGCCACATCGCTCGACGAACCGATGACCGCTGGGGAAGAAAGGTTCTGGAGTGGCAACCACGTATCGGACGATGCTGTGTAGGACGCCCCCCACCAGGTGGACCGACAACCTGGTGAGAGTTGCTGGGCGTCGTTGGATGCAGGCGGCACAGGACTGCACTTTGTGGCGTAACATGAGGGAGGCCTACGTCCAGCAGTGGACGGCGTTAGGCTGGAATGATGATGATACATATAAAGTTATTGCAAATTAATAGTGATTCGTAACGAAAGTCTATGGTAATACATATAGTCAATATGATACATTAAGTCAATTTCCTTCCAATGATGTAAACGGATATGGGCTACGAATAAATAGCATTTGTCTTATGTCATCACCATCAGCTTAGAACCTTATTACTCTCAATTATATTTGCGATTGGCTTTCAAGAGTTATCAGATGGAACAATGGTTTCTTTTTCTACGAAGCTATGGAATAGTTCTATAAATTAATTATGAAAATTTCGAGATTAAACGAAATATGAGGATATGTTTTAAATGCTCATTTTAACTCGTTTGAGAACGTGGGTATTTTCCGAAGCTGTTGTAGATGAAAAATAGTATTATATGTATATATACAGTTATTCTTAACCTTAATTAAAAAAAGGGAGCCGAGCCGCTGAGCGACCTCAGGACGCCTGGCAGATGTGAAACATCGAAATGATTTTATACAAGTATATATGCGTAAAAAAACAGATTACGACAAGAACTGATATGGCATAATCTATATATGTATATATAAAAGAAAGTCATGTTAGTTACACTATTTAGTCACTCGAGAACGGCTGCACAGATTTGGCTGAAAATTGGTGGGGAAGTAGATTAGAACCTGGAGACGGACATAGGATGCTTTTTAGCACGTTTTTTTCTAATGGTGTTTACAAGATTTCGTCAATAACTCTTTTATCCCGTTCGATCGCGTTCCCGTGTGACGTGACATATGATGTCAAAGAGAATACAAGTCACTATGAAACGTAGTTTAAAAAACGCATTTGACATATAATAAAAAAACGCAAATGACAGATGAACGTAATTTTGTCTATAGTTAAGTATGGTTGAAAATTTGATTTTTTATTTATTTATTTATTTAATATGATATAACTATCTCTTTACAGGCTAAAAACCTAATATAATAGTGCTTATATTAAACTTAATTCTAAGCTTAACTCTAATTTACAATTAATCTATACCATATACTTTTAATTTAACCTATAACATAGTATAAAAAGAAGTGTCTTATTGAATTCATTGAATTGACATGTGAAAATATCAATTATTGTGTGAACTTCGTTTATGGTACCAAGTGCTCGCGTTATTGTCGTTCTGGCTAACAGGTTAGTTCTAGCCGTTGGCAGGGCCAGCAGTGGTGGGCGCCTTCGCCTCCACACATAGCGATCCGGTACGTACAGACGTAAGCTTTGCAACACACCCGGATTATGTTGCCGACCTCTGAGTAACTTTACCATGTACGACACCAAGGCAAATTCACGTCGCACTCTCAACTCATTATACCCGACCATTCCCAGCACAAATAAAGTTGGGTACATCAACGGGTAAAAAGGGTATACACCATACAGCTTCTTCTACAGGTATCGCGTGAATTTATTCTGCACTCGTTCCAACATCACCGAGTACTTAGCCTCGTGATAATTATAATTTTGTCAGAAATCAATAATGAGTAGTTTGTATTCTTTTTGAATCATCATTAACAATGCCGCGACCAAAACGATCGAACCTTTCTCGACAAAGCTGTAATGGTTCTTCCATTAGGGACTATATTTTTGGAAATTTAGAAAATATATTTACGAAAAAAATTATGGCGTTACGAAGTTCGCCGGGTCAGCGGCGTCAATAAAATATTACGATGTTTTTCCAGAAAATGATGATTTTTATTCAGTAAACATTTATTTTCATTAGTATACACTATAGGTATGTGTTTAGGTTAATAATTTAATTTGAGCTCACTAGGTGGCATTGTATAAAATTCGTTATACAGGTTATGGTTTTGTTACATAAATGTACCTATGCAAGCGTGGCGTTTAACACCACGCCAACGATCAGGTTCACCCAAGCCTATAGATGCTTCACATCAAAAAAAAAATTTAGGATGTCTATCATATATTTTTATAGCGTCACGATTTTATCCCCGAAGACACTGTCGGGCTGAGTTGTAAATTCACCCATATTTTGGTCCGTATTTGAATCCTACGAAATAGACATCTAATCTATTATTACATATCTATTTTTGTCTGATCCAACAATGGTTTCCACGATCGCAGTAGCATATTTATGCGACTAGACCAGTGGTAGACTAGTTTATTGGCTAGGTAGTGACAACACAATACTATTAATTATCGTTGATTGTTAAATATTCTGCTTTCCATTTTCATTTCCTTATAAAGTGATACACAAAGGTGAAGATTGACTGTATCTTAAAATTAAGTAATATTTTCCAATTTAAGTAATTCACATAATGAATAGTAGTTATAATTTTACTATAGTTTATTTTTTTGTTATTTTGGTCACAGTTCAATACGACCGCAGAGAGATCAAGTTCGGTAAGGTTATTTACTAGTATAAGATCCCCAGTAAGATCGACCTTCAGCCATCTACTCACCGGATGAAAATGATATACAATAAAATATATTTCCGTAAAACATGCTTGCAATAGGGTTGCCGCAAAAAAAAAAAAATTGGTTTTAATTAAATAACTTTAATTAAATTTACGGAAATGCGTAGAACAATGGGTGTAACCGACATAGCACGAAGAATTAGCACGTTGAAGTGGCAATGGGCAGGCCACATCGTTCAACGAACTGACAACTGCTGGGGAAGAAAGGTTCTCGAGTGGCGACTACGTATCGGACGACGCAGTGTAGGACGCCCCCCCCCCCACTAGGTGCACCGACGACCTGGTGAAAGTTGCTGGGCGTCGTTGGATGCAGGCGGCACAGAACCGCACTTTGTGGCGTAACATGAGGGAGGCCTACGTCCAGTAGTGAACGGCGATAGATTGAAATGATGATGATATTTTTTATTTTAGAAATCATTTTGTTTTCATAATCTTATATCTTTAAACGAGCAATTCTTGTATATATATATATAGTATATATGTATATATTATATACATATATATATTCAGGATCTCGGAAACGGCACCAACGATTTTGATGAAACTTGGCATACTAGAGGTTTCGAGGCCGAAAAATCGATCTAGCTAGGTTTTATTTATAGAAAATGTTGTTTTGTCAGTGTTTTTAGCAAAACAAAATAATGACATTAAATTTTAAAAGAATATGAATTCAAATTTTGCCCTCAACGTCATGCGTTACGATAGCTCAGTTGGGAAGTAGTGCAGTTTCCTATTAGTATTGTTTTGGCATTCAAACGGCGTCGGA
This sequence comes from Lymantria dispar, assembly GCA_032191425.1. Lineage (NCBI taxonomy): Eukaryota > Metazoa > Arthropoda > Insecta > Lepidoptera > Erebidae > Lymantria > Lymantria dispar. Next base: position 23,012,882 of record CM063444.1, on the reverse strand, counting down.
TCGAATCTCGGTGTCATTATTATTCTCTTTTTGTATATTTTTATATTTTTTTCATTATTTAATTTTTATTTTTTATTAGTATATTTCTAAATAAATTCGACATAAATACAATAAAAATATTCCGAGCGAAGCTTGGTCAACCAGATATTATAAATAATATGGGGAAATGTATTCTTATTCTCTCGTCATCCAGAATTTTAATTATAATGTGGCACATAATTATATAACTGTGCTGCAAAGTAAAGAGCTATTGAACTCAAATAGTTGCTAAACGATTATTAGATTATCATCCTTAGTAACACTGTCCTATATTTCATATCCTTTAAAGGATACAAAACAAAGCTAAATGATAAGAGTGATATTAATCAACAGTATTATATTGAGATTGCTAAACACAATGTTCGACAGACGTATTGCCATTCGCAGCAGTTTTAATTACAGTTTTTTTTTTGTAACCAATATAAAGTTGCAGCCATACTTGCGAGTCCCGTAGTCCTAGTACCGCAAGATATCGCCTACAGCTGGTACGCAAATAAAAATATTAACATTATTAAAATAAAGACGATGTTCTTGAACAAAGGTTTTGTAGGCGTTAATAATCAAAACAATTCAGAATCTGATAAAAGATTTCTATATTTGTATTTCCTATTCGCAGTTTTTATTTAAAAATATTATGCTACAGATGTCGATCTTATATTTAATATGGACGGTTGACAAGGGTCGCTATTGTAAATCAAGAAATCTTCGTCGCAGCTTGCTTTCAAATTGAACTTGAAAACTTTCCATTTTATGATGGCCATCATCAATACCATTAGTATAGCTATAGTTTTTATTGTGCAAAATATTTATTTACATCCAAATAAAATGTCCTTTTGAAATTTTGAAAACATCTTTTCCAGTTCATATGCGGCTCGATCTTGGGTCTGGGCCTCCTTCACATTAAGAAGGTAAAATATTGTAATCACGCTAAATGGATATGTAGCGACAGGGTTTTATTATGGGTTTTTCTGCTTTTACAATGATCTGCTTATATCATTTAGTGGTGACTAATCTATACTCTATATTAATATATAAAGCGCAAGAGTTTGTTTGTTTGAACGCGCTAATCTCATGAACTCGGTACAGGTTCGATTTGAAAAATTCTTTCAGTGTTAGATAGCCCTTTTTAGTATAATTTTTAAGGATAGGTTTTTTTAAATCATACGTTAGTATAATCTTTAGAATTTTATGTAGATTCTGTGTCGTTTTATTACTATGAGTTTGAAATAAATGAGTTTTCTTTCTTTCTATCATTTATCGAGGAAGCTATAGGCTGTAATTATCACGCTAAGACCAATAGGAGCGGGACAACAATGAAAAATGTTTCAGAATCGGAGTTTTTGAAGTTATACTTCTTTAGGCGCGTTATGAAAAAATGATGAGAGTGAAATTTTAAGATGCGCGCGCATCTGTGACACAAAATTAACAGTATGAAGTTGTCTGCTTAACCGCTCATTGAGTGAAATTTTAAGATACGCGCGCATCTGTGACACAAAATTAACAGTATGAAGCTGTGTGCTTAACCTTAAATTCAATTTTTGAATTTATTATTAAATTTATTTTTAAAATATTAAATAATCAATAATAAACATTTAAAATTAAGAATCTTATAATATTTAGTACAAATTATGTCTTATATATTTATTATTCTCTAAATTTTATTTTTAATAATGATATATATATATATATATATATATATATATATATATATATATATATATATATATATATATATATATATATTAATTATATATTATATAAATTTATATTAAATATATATATTGGAAATATATATATTAAATATATTATTATATAAATATATTAATTTTCAATTTTTAATATTAATTATTGATATCTAAGATCAATCTAAGATTCTTTTAGTTTAAATTTGATGACTATTAAACTGAACTTTGTTGATTATCCTTTTCCAATCCTTCTATTATTTTATTGTAATTAATTATTTGCATGCAATTAAAAACTATTTTTTAATGATGCCAAAGAAGTATAACTTCTCACGCGCGTACATAAGTACACGCACCCATTTTTTCCTTATGAGAGTTTCCGCTGCGTGCACTGCATAAACGGTTAGGTTTCGCAGAAGTCATGTGTATTGTGTGACAGAATTGTATTATTTAAAAACATTTTCACCTTCTACGTAAACAAAGTAGCGGGTTGAAGTTAGCATTAGCCCAAAGTAACTGCTTCACGCGGGCGAAGTCACGGGCGTAAGCTAGTATAAATAACATTTAAGTCTTGATATTACTTCCACGAAAATTATTCATTGTTATACGTATTTATAAAATGTAAATTCACATGGAATTCGTAAAATATGTACCTATATATATTTTTTTGTAAATGATAAAGGTTCTGGAGTGGCGATGATGTATCGCACTATGCAGAGTAGGGTAGTTTCTTATCAAGTGGATTTATGGCTAGGTTAAAGTCGCAGGGACCCTTGCAATGTATAAATCATACATGGAACCGCATTATGTGTTTTTGAGAGCTCTACCTCATAGTCGTAAGGAGACTTTGTAGTGATATAATGCATAGGACTACATTTTGCGTTTCCTTGGGAGACTTACCTTCAACAAAGGACAAATTATATAAAATGTCATGAGCTATATGCTGTTATAATAATAACCAATACCATCGGTTTATTTTTTAAAACGTCATCATTATCATCTCAGCCCACATACGTCCCACTGTTGGGCTCGGGCCTCCTCCATAATGGAAGGGTAATTGACTTACTATACCACGCTGGTCAGACGTGTTGGTATAGGGTTTTATTTCGAGTTCTCCTTCTCTCGCATAGATGTTATATGCGTTTTATATCCCTTAGTCGTCTCGTACGATAACCCACGGGTAAGATAGGGGGTGGTGAATTGTATTCTTACTCCGTCACCACACGGATCTTTTTTTTCTTTTCTTTAAAACGTAATAGAGCCAAATTATTAATATTTAAAATTATTTTTTAGATTTTATCGCGTTAGTATTTGATTTATGATTGCCCTATGTTTCACATACTTTACGTGCTTATGGTCACGGGCGGACTAAGATGTCCAACAAATCATCGTTATTACAGAGATTAGTCCGCCCGTGACCATGAACACTGTAAAGTGTTTGAAACATAGGGCAATCAAAAATCAAATACAAACGTGATAAAATACGTAAAATAGTTTTATTTATAATGTGCCATATTCGCGTAAACATCAGAAATCATTATGATTATTTATTCATTCCTGTTTGTATCAGAAATAACAGCAATAACTTTAGTGTGCACATGTTGTGTAATACAATCGCTATAATACGATTGAATTTCATCTTGCGTAAGATATTGAAACAAATACTTAGAAGTTGGATTTGAATCTATTTGTAATGTTTTTGCATTCACGTGAATATCTATATATAAATACGTGAAGCGAAAACTTTGTACCCCTTTTTACGAAAATTACGTGGATGGACAAGTATGAAATTTGGCACAGTTGAAGTATATAATGAGAAGTGCATGAAACTGAAATTTCATATAATAATGGATTATAAATACATTAAATTAATTAAAAAAGGCATTACGCGCACTACAACGCAATCACTACACGCGCACACATACACACGTTTGCGTGAGAGTGTTGCGTAGCAACGCTTATAGACTTTTGTTTACGGTTAAAATCACTGGTCGAACTGAATGTCAAGCAATCATAATTATGATGACAATGTCTACTAAAGACTTGTGCTTATATATTAGTTACTAGCAACCCGCCCTCGCTTCGCTTCGGTTATAGGTTATAGTCGTTTTACCCGCGTAGCTCCCGTTTCCGTGGGAATACCGGGATAAAATATAGCCTAGTTTACGCCCTGATATTTTAGCTTTCCATTGGTGAAAGAATTTTTGAAATCGGTCCAGCCGTTTTGAAGATTACCCGGAACAAACAGACAGACAGACAGACAGACAAAAAATTTTTAATTGCTATTTTAGGCATAGGTGTCGTGCAAATAACCATGTGATCATGAAAAAAGCCTATTAATTTGACAATACAAACAGACACTCCAATTTTATTTATTGGTATAGATTAGTGAAATACAACTTCAATTATACTTAAATAAAATTAAAGAACTATAAAATACCCATGTCATTCCTGTACTGGTCCTAGTTGGCAATGCGATTCTCGAAGTTGTCAATCACTATGTTTACCTAGGACAAACAGTCCAGTTAGGTAGATCCAATTTCGAGAAAGAGATCAGCTGACGAATCCAACTCGGTTGGGCAGAGTTCGGGAAACTTAAGAGGATCTTCTCGTCCAACATACCTCAGTGTCTGAAAACACAGGTCTACGACCAGTGTGTGTTACCAGTGATGACTTACGGCACGGAAACGTGGTCCCTAAATGTAGGCCTCATATCAAGGCTCAAAGTCGCTCAGCGTGCTATGGCGGGGGCTATGCTCGGGATTTCTCTGCGAGATAGAATCCGGAATACGGAAATCCGCAGAAGAACGAGTGTAACCGACATAGCACGAAGAATTAGCACGCTGAAGTGGCAATGGGCAGGCCACATCGCTCGACGAACCGACAACCGCTGGGGAAGAAAGGTTCTCGAGTGGCGACCACGCATCGGACGACGCAGTGTAGGACGCCCTCCCACTAGGTGGACCGACGACCTAGTGAAAGTTGCTGGGCGTCGTTGGATGCAGGCGGCACAAGACCGCACATTGTGGCGCAACATGAGGGAGGCCTACGTCCAGCAGTGGACGGCAATAGGCTGAAATGATGATGATGATGATGAAAAAATTAAAGAAAATTGTATTTTTTTTTTTTTTTATATATTCACGCCTTTTTCCCATAGGGGTAGGCAGAGTCCACTGCCCTCCACCTGCTACGATCTTTGACATATTCAGCGTAGCAGAGCGGTTCTCTGTGGGCCACTTTTCGCCCCCGACGGAAACGAGACGTGACGTGTCGCGAACCACATCGCCGCCATTCGTACAGTTTTTTTTAATTTTTGAAACTCATTGCGTTTCCGCGAGAAGAAAATTGTATAGCAGAAACATTAATGTAAATGAATTATGGCTGAATTTCGACCACACGGCGACCACTAGTAACATTAAATCCTTACTAATATTTAAATGCGAAAGTAAGTTTGTTTGTTTGTTCGTTACGCTTTCATGCTTAAACAACAGAACTGATTTTAAGAATTCTTTCACCAATGGAAAGCTATAATATCAGGGAGTATTATAGGCAGTGGCGGCTGGTGGGTCATCAAAGTGGTGGTGCACTTTACTTCCTCACTAAGTATTAAGATCAGAAATTGCAATGGGACAACAATTTACGTATTTTTTTTTTAATTATTTTTGAACGCATTACATTTTATAGGTATACTTGCGAAGAAAAATAGGTATTTTGTTTGTTTTTCACACTTCAAAAAATATTTATAAAAGAGGGCCTTGGCGGTCCCGCCAATTTATATCAACTTTATTTTAAAATGTTTTGTTATTGTCTTTAATATAGTCTATATTTATACTCATTTTCACCCGCTGTATACGCAGTATAAAATAGAACAGATCAAAATAAAAAAAAACAATGTAAACAAACCATATTTAACTCGTCACAGATACATCGAAACTATATCTACTTACTGTACTTAACGAGACATCATCGGCGAATTTCGTCGTAAGTCGAGTTCTCTCGGCAACGTTCGGTTCGCCCGTGCGCCGTACGGGAACAGACTAGGGATGATCGATGATCATCGATGTTGAAGGGAAAAACATCGATGTTTTAACATCGATGTTGCTATAGGCAAAACATCGTAACATCGATGTTAACTGTTTTTAACATCGATGTTGAAAGGAAAACATCGATGTTGAAAGGAAAACACATCGATGTTACTAGGAGCAGAACGAAATTTTACTATCGATGTCAAGAATATTCGACAGATGTCCTGAAAAAAAAAAAAATGCTCATCAAAATTTGTCTGGACGATTTCATCGGCGTAACATCGGTGTCAAAAATATTCGACAGATTTCGACAAATTTGGATGATCGATGAACATCGATGTTGAAAGCAAAAACATCGATGTTGTTATAGGCAAAACATCTACAAATCTACAAATTTTCTAAAAAAAAAAGCTCATCAAAAATTGCTTGTAAGATTTTATCGATGTCAAAAATATTCGACAGATTTCCTAAAAAAAAGCTCATCTAAATTTACCTGGACGATTTCCGTAACATCGATGTCAAAAATGTTCGACAGATGTCCCAAAAAAAAAAGCCATCAAAATTTGCCACGAGAAATATCGTAACATCAATGATTTCCCTAACATCGATGTTAGGTGTTCGATAAACATCGAACATCGATGTTGGGTTTTCGATGTTAACATCGATGTCAACATCGATGTTTTTCTAACATCGATCATCCCTAGAACAGACTCATTTTTCAGTATATTTCAATGAACTATCTTCTGTCTCACGCGCCAGGCGTTTAACTTCTATCTAATACAAGTTGTATGGGCAGTCCCCGTGCGCTCGCCTCAGCGCACGAGATTTGTTTTACAAGGAATATAAGTTTTAATAGTTTAGTAATGCGCTTATATTGTTTCGTCATAATTTGAAATTTTATTTGTTATATGTTTTTTATGTTCAAAGAATAAATATTAATGGTAATTTAAAAATAAAGATGAAGTTAAATTTTGTAGTTTTTAAATATTTTGATCTGGTAGTTCAGCGCACGAACGCACTTAAGGTACAGCCGCCACTGATTATAGGCTATATTTTATCCCGGTATTCCCACGGGAACGGGCACTAGACGGGTCAGGCAACTGAAACCGAAGTGAAGTGAAGGCGGATTGCTAGTAATTAATAAAAAAACAGTTTGCCGTGTGGTGACGGAGTAAAAATATAATTCAACACCCCTTGTCATGATAATAAAACGAAAGAATTAGTTATTTTTATACATTGTTTTATTAATACTCGAAATAAAACCTATGTCAATATGTCTGATTAACGTTGTGTAGTAGGCCAATATTTCTTATATTATGGGTCGAGCCTCCATCCCAATACAAAGGAAATTGATCTACTATAACATGCTAGTCAGACATGTTGATATAGGGCTTTATTTTGAGTTTTCCTTCTTCATCCACGGTGACATCCACGGACAAGATAGTGGCGAATTGTATTCTTAGTCCGTTACCACATGGAAAAAGTTCGTTCATTCATCATTTTATCCATTTTCGTCATGTCGCATCTCGCTCTCAACATTCGCATCTCTCCTGTATGCACTCGTCTTTCATCCATCGCTTTTGTAATCCGACATACCGATCTATATCAATAAATGAAATTGGAGTGTCTGTTTGTAATGTCAAAGTTTTGTTTGTTTTTTCATGCTCACACTATTATTTGCACTATACATATGCCTAAAATACGCTTTATATTTTTTTGTCTGTCTGTTTGTTCCGAGTAATATTCAAAACGGCTGGACCGATTTCCAAAATTCTTTCACCAATGGAAAGCTATATCAGGGAGTAACATAGGCTATATTTTATCCCGGTATTCCCACGGGAATGGGAACTATCCAGGAAAGACGACTGAAACCGAAGCGAAGCGAGGGCGGGTTGCTAGTATTATATTCCTAATCATAATAAATTTCACTATCGTTATCATTTAAGCCCACATAGTTTCCACTGTTGGAGTCGGGACTCCTTCACAATAAGAGGAAAATTGACCTACACTACCACATTGGTCAGACGTGTTGGTATAGGGTTTTGTGTCGAGTTTTCCTTCTCTTGCATAGACATTATCTACATATCGTATCCTCAAGTCATCTTTTACGATACCACGAACAAGAGTAGGTGAATTGTATTCTTATTCCGTTACCACACGGAATTAATGATTTTAAGTTGATTAAATTTGAGCTATTGTAAGTCGAGTTGCTATAGTAATGATAATTGTATCAAATATTCAATTACTTTAAGACAATATTAAGGAAACTCAATCCTCTTTATGAATCCGATTATTTATGTATTAACAAATCTGTTTCGTTAAGATATTCAACTGGTTAACGGAGTATCTAAGTATTAAGATGAGTTGCTATTCGATGGACATTTACGAGGACTCTTTAGTTAAGGGAATACTTCAACATTTGATAAGTTTAGAATATGTTAATAGCCCAATTGCTCAATTGTATTTAATTGTGTAGTCTAATATGATATTTTTGGTCTTTCATAAATGTAACATTCAATTATTTGGTATATTTAAAGTTTAAACATATTTCTTTACCTAACTGCTTCAAGTGATTCTTCGAGTGTGAAGGGTTTAACGTGCTCTCAAAGGTTCATATTTATATATCACTTTCAGATGCTCAGTTTTCTACACAATAATTTCTTTAGCATTTTATCTATCCATCTAGCAGTTTAATTGACATATTCTTAATACCTAATATTAGCATATTCCCTGTGTCACGGAGTAAGAATACAATTTATCACCCCTTATTTTGTCCGTGGGTATCATAATATACGACTAATATGCAAAAGATATCTGTGCAAGTGAAGGAAAACTCAAAATAAAACCCTACGTTAAACTGTCTGACCAGCGTAAAATAGTATATTATTTTCACTTCTATTGTGGAGGAGGCTTGAGTCCAACAATAAAAATGAGGTGAGATAATGATAACTTTTAATAAAATTTCACAAGGTGCCTAAAATATAGGATGATTAAATTATGAGCATTTAATTTTCGTTTATCTAGAATCATGGCAATAGAATATTCTGTTTCTGTTGAATTTTAGTTTAATCAAATGGGGTAGAAATTATATAAGTATATTGTGAGCATAAAAAGTAGACCGTATTATTTGAATGAATAGAAAAAACAATAAGAAATATACTTATTATCAACATTATCACCTAAGCTCCAATCCGTTCGGCTGCTATTCATTAAACGGAATCTTAATAAACTTATATTAAAATGTATTAGTATTCATTATAATTATATAATTAAATAAAATTATATTATTTATACATTGATTACTCACATTAAGTAAACAACTTTTGCAGAGTCAATAACAATTTTGTAAAAGCAAGAGACGAGGAAATAGTGAAATGTTTGCAAAAGCATTCAAGTCACATATATTCATAAGGTATGTTTACAGTGACATCTAATTAATTAGGTTGTATAAGATTATTGCCTTCGTTGATTTGATTCTTTTATATATAAGAAAATTATGAAGAGAATGACAGGAAAAACTTAGTGTGATTGAATATATACAATTTTTATGCAAAGAATTTATAAATGTGATCTGTATTATTATAAAATGTTTATACTGTTGCCGACTTTTTTGTAGCCGACAAAATATATGAATATTTCAAATGCTGCTACGTACGTTGGTGTTACAAGGAGCACGTCTAATTCTCTCATCAAATATAATGTAAATAATCATATAACGGTAAATATGACGTTAGACGTGTTTCAAAAATGGATAAAATTATACTATTCTTTATTATATATGCTTGTGTCATAGCGAAAACTACGTAAAGACCTCCACTTTTTTACCCTTTGGGTAAAGAACTAAGAAAGCCATATTTTAAAATTTTTAAACCAGCTAAACTAACAGCATACCATTATTTGCGGGTGACCGGACTAGGAATTTAGTTCGTCACCCGCGGAGAGGCTGACTTCGCGACGGCGATCGGCGTCCCGGGAAGGGGACGTCGATGGGAGAGGGTACCACCTCGGGGTATTCCGTCGGGCCGACCACTGAAGTCAAGGAACTCTGCACCGGTGATCGGCCCAACGACGAAGGCGATGTGCTATAGGGTGGGTTACAGGGCCGCGCGTAGACCCACTGTCGCCTCACACGGAGCCGGTCGGAGGGTACGCCGACGGTAGAACACCTCAAAAAATAATACCGATATTATATATCGTTTTTAAGGTAGCACCTTAGAAAGTACTAGTAGATATTATAATTTTTATTAAATTATAGTCTTCTGTTGTATGTGCTTGTGTCATATCGAAAACTGCGTTAGAAACTTAAACGTTCGTAAAGAACTAGGAAAAAAAGTTGGATTTTTAAAAACACTAAACCAACCTTATCATTTTACTGTATCGTTTTAAGGTACTACTTTTAAGTTCACTTTCAATGAAGAACGTTAAAGATATTAATTTGGTCTCGAAACGTTGGATGAAGCACTATTTGTCTTTATGAGCACCCTTTGTTTTATTGCACGCTTTCATTTTTGTGTCAATATCTTTAGGTTTTACCATCTTTTGTAGATAAAATAGTCAAGCACTCAAATCATTTCACTTGTTCCAGTTGTTCAGTATTTGCAAAAGTGTCGAATATATCATAATTTATATGTGATAACATCGCTCATTTATCTTTTTTTAATGCCATTATTTCTATATTATTTACGTTAACCTTTTTTATTGAATATAAGTTTACCGCTGGTGATATTAATATTATTTTATCGTTGTTCGGAGATATATATTTATATAATCCTCATCTATCATTTTTCTTCTTGAATTCAGACTTTATCCAAAAGCTTTTTCGATGTACATACATATATCTAAATTTTATCTGATACTTACTTTGACAGTTCCTTAAAATGAAAAATAACATATGTAATGAGAGAGTTAATTATAATATTTACGCGAGTATTTCACATTGTAAATAAAAGTACTTTACGGATTTTATCGCGTTTGTATTTGATTTTTGATTGCCTGACAATAAAATCCGTAAAATAGTTTTGTTATGTTGAGTAGACAACAGATTTTACACTTTTGGCCATCTTGCTGCCAATATTTATCAATGTATAGAGTTATCGTGATTAAATTCCACTTCTGTAGAACTTATATTCATAGTCGTATGCCTATCTTGGTTTGCAGACCTAGTTATATTTTCATACCCTTCCATTGTCATTTGCATTATCTCGTATATTTATACTTGTTCTTTGTTTTTGTAGCTTGTAGGTTCCAATAGACTACAGCATCTTCGTTAATAAGCTTAAATTCATATCACTTAAGGTAATATAGTAGCTACAACGTTTATATATATTATTCGATACTAAACTTTATATTATCCAATCTTATGATTTGAGAAAAAACATTCAAGTTGACCCAAAGGCAAAAATGTTTGTTTTGTTATATTTTCCTTTTGTAATAGATTAGCTATTCTCCCCTATAGTAGAGTCGATAAATAATCAGGTTATATGTTGGAAATAAAAGTCTATTGCTGACCTTAAAGCAATTTATCGTCAGCGGGGCGTTTGCTAAAGATAAATTACCAATCACTTGAAAATACTGTTATTGATATTAGTTTTGTTACTAAATATAACACGCAATAAATAAACCTAAACAAGGTTTAATAAAGCCGCCTATGGTTTTGTTTCGTGAAGATTTTTGTTCCCGTCAATTGATATAATTCCATTATTATATAGATTAATTGAAAATCCATAGCACCCAAATTTGGAGACATCAGAGTGGCGATAAATCTAATAAAATCATCTTGGGTTTTTATACGTATTAGGCAAGTATTTTTATATACGTCACTGGGTTGATAGTATTAGTATTTAGTAATTGATTCTTTTTCATATTTTTAGCCCATATTCATTGGTACATCCCATCATTAGGCGTGCACCTCACACAGGAGAGGCAGTTTAACTAACTATATTATTTTCACCAGACTCTTTTTCTATCGAGTCTCTTTCAGTTATATACTATCCCATGAGCTCAGCCAATGTATCCAACCCAATTGAGCAGCGTTAGGGAAATTTAGAGCATCTTCTTATTCAATATAAGCTAGTGTTCCACAGGTCTACGACCAGCATTTGTTGTCAGTGATGACTTATGACATGAATATTTTATCGATAAATCTAGGCTTAATAACTAAATCCAAAGGCGCTCAGCATTTAGTGCACATAACATTTAACACGTTGAAGTGACAAAAGGTAGACATTGCTCGATAAACTGACAACCATGGGGGAAAAGTTCTTGAGTGACGGCAACGTATTAAAACGCTCCTCACTTCGTGTAGGACGCCTCTTACCATACAATTGGTAAGAGTTGGAAGTCGTTGGATGGGGCTGGCACAAGACTGCTATATCTGGCAAGCTTGAATAAGGCATACTTCTAGTGGACGGAGAATGGCTGAATGATAATGATCATCATAATGATATCCCTTAATATGTTTTAATGAAACTTCCAGAAAAAGAAAGAATAGTCACCACAGTATTTTTATTCCATTTCCAGCTATAATCATGATCTCCGCTGTACAGCAAAAGACATCAGTTTATGTACTATATAAAACAATAGAATAACAGATAGAGCCAGTAATTGGAGTTATTCAAAGCGAATAGCAGCCGTGACGGTTGTATGTTAGTGACTGCAATTAGTAAGAGCGAGCGGTGAAGTGACGCGAAACTCACGGGTCGATTCATCGTATTTTAATTGGAATGAAAAAATAAATCAATGATAACTTTTTTTTTCTACAAAACTGGAGTTTAACACAACACATCGCTTGAATGTATTGCATCAAATATGTATGAAAAGTGTTCGTATGATATTAGGTGGTGTATCCAACTAGCTTTACATTTTGGAATGTCATTCATTTCTCTAGCTTATATATTCGTACTTTACACAGTTAGGTATGGGCCTTATTAGGAGGGGAGTTATGCTGGTGATACAAGTTAGTCTAGACTTCATTTGCAGTTTTCATTTTCTTGCAATAATATCATCTGCTTATATCTTTTAGTTATATGTTATCTAATGTCTATTGGAAAGAGCGGTGTGGTGAATTGTATTCTTATTTTGTTACTAGCACGAAAGAAATCGAATACTGGGTTCTGTAGTTTTTGCAATAGAAAAGCATTAGACCACTAGCTTTAGTGGAATCAATCTAGGAGTTATTTTTAATGATCAGTAATGGCAACATTTTTTAATTTTTTTTACACGTCATAAAGACCATATGCTTTGATCTAATGCATATAATTACATCTGCATGGTGACTGGTGGCAAGTTACGGTTGGGCATTAGATACCTTAACTTTAGAAAAAATGGTTTATATAAGAAATTGATATTACAGATAGTACTGTGGTAATTTCAAATCTGTCTCAGTTTTCTATGTTCCCTGTAATAATTTCTTTTAAGAAATCTATTTTCTGTTAGCAAATAAGTTTTTTTAGATAGCTCTGTATGTTAATTTGAAAATGGATTAGCTCGCATAAAATAATTTTTAATGTCCTTAAATACTAATTTTTTTGTTGTAAATTCTTAATCTTATGGATTATCGCTCTAAAATGTATAAACATGGATAGGATCATTTTGCCAGCTATAATAATAACAACACAAAAGTAATTTTGAGCCGTCAGTAAACATAATAATACTAATATTTTCCTATTACAAAGTCTTAAGAATGTTCCGTACACGGTTCTTTACGGGATATTCTGTACTTAAGTATACTGTAAAACCTCAAATGTGTAGCAACTTCTTGTTTAATGTAACACCCGGTGTAACCTTCATAAATCAGAAAGAACCAGTTTTTGTTATGAACGTAATTTTAGAAGGTTTACTAGCCATGAGTTATGTGGATATGAGCCAAATGGGATGGGTAGATTTACCTAAATTGTTTTAATAAAGCCTACTTAAAAACGCAAATTTGCGTATTTTATTAATTTGTGACACTTATTTACCGTGACTTTTGACACATATGAAGTAAAGTTATTTTTAGTGATTTAATTGTTTAGAGCATTTATAAGTTCGAGTAGATCAAGTAACTTTTGGGGTCGAGTATATTTCAGGATTCTTTCATTATTGAATCAAAGGTTTCATCCTTAATTCAATATTTGTATAAAAGTTGGGTAACTATTATTAGGTTACAACACATATTGTTATTATTAAATGATTAGTTAAGGAGCACTATGTCCCTAAAATAGTCTTTTTTGGGCATTCTCAATTAGCTACTTCTGGTTTTTATATTATTATTAAGACTATGAAATATGACGCAATGTTGTAACAGAAGTACGCCTTCTAACTTTTACGTTTTAATGTAATAGGGATATATTTGCCACGCGGCACACACCTCGAGTGTGTGGCGCGTGGGCGCGGGAGCACCGTGAACTTGTCGCGATCATCGGTGCCGACCAGACGCTGCCGGCCATCGTTAAGGAGATCATCGCCAGTGTCAGGAACTGGGACGCCGTTGCCGCCTTCTGCGAGGCTGTCATCTCGTGGAAGGAGGCGGCGGACCGTGTGCGGGAGGAAAGACTCCACGCGGACACGGTCCTCCACCGGCGACTGGGGCGGCACAGGCGCGAGTACCTGCGCCTGATGCCGCCCTAGCAGAGGCTGCGGTTGACCGGACCGGGATTTAGTCCGGGCACCGGCGGAGAGGTTAGCCTCGCGACGGCGATCGGCATCCCAGTAGAGGACGTCGAAGGGAGAGGGTACTCTCTCGGGGTATTCTGTCGGGCCGATCACTGATGTCAAGTCACCCTGCTCCGGTGGTCGGCCCAACGACAAAGGCGACGTGTCGCGGGTGGGTTACGGGTGAGCGTGCTTACGCCCCTGTCGCCCCGAACGGAGCGGTTTGAGGAGGGCGCCGAGCGCCACCCACCCGAAAAAAGGGATATATTTTATTATTTTTATTTAATAACTAGCAATCCGCCCTCGCTTCGCTTCGGTTATAGGTTATAGGTTATAGTCGTTTTACCCGCGTAGTTCCCGTTCCCGTGGGAATACCGGGATAAAATATAGCCTAGTTTACGCCCTGATGTTATAGCTTTCCATTGATGAAAGAATTTTTGAAATCGGTCCAGCCGTTTTGAAGATTACCCGAAACAAACAGACAGACAGACAGATAGACAGACAGACAGACAAAAATTTTTTAATTGCTATTTTAGGCATAGGTGTCGTGCAAATAACCGTGTGAGCATGAAAAAAGCCTATTATTTTGACATTACAAACAGACAGTCCAATTTTATTTATTGGTATAGATGAAAAATAAATTTTAGGATTAGAATGCTTATAGAACTTCTAAAAGGTTTAAATAGATCTTTTTATGTATAATAAAAAAAACCTTTTGAAATATATATATATATTTCAATTCTTTCAAAATCTGTTATTTTAATGAGTATTAGGAACTAAACTATCTTCTTTTTCACATCACTAGTTTAATCTCTAAATAAAACAATACATATAATGAAGTGCAATAAAATAAAAATATGAATTGATTTACTTAAATAAAAATTATAATCGTTTTATTCATAAGATATAAAAAAATATATAAAGAAAGTCACACGCTAGCTCGTAGACGATTAAAAAAACCATTAAACAAATGACTGAAATAGACAATGACCTGAAATATTATTTGGTCTTCTTTTATCTTGTAAAAATTAGGCATTAGGCAGGGTAAACAATATGAGATTCATAGGATTACGTAACATCAATATGGCGCCGGCAATCTGAGCAAAAATTAGGTACCCATACATTTTATTATTCGAAGATAAATTTGTCTTGACTTCTAAAATTACCGAACTGCAAATAAAATTGAGTCCAGATCTGTCATCATGCTCTCTATGGTTCCAAATAGTAATTGTAATATTTTTCGTATTGAATTATTATCACCCTGTTCTTATCTCAAATACTTAAGAGTCGATACTTACTACTCTTCCCACTGTATTAAAAAAGTACATACATATTGCAAACGTTTTATGACCGGCTGCCTGCCTAAAATCAACCCTTCTTAGGTATTTTTGACCAGACAGCATCAGGCTCTTAGTCGTCTTTAATATACCCACGAGCAATATTAGGTTTGGATGTATTCGTAGCGGCCGTAACTGCTACAAATATAATGATTCGTATCGAATACAACTTTGTAAATTTCCATTTGAAAAATATCTAGAAGATATGCTATTGACAAAAGGTAAACTAAACGAGGACTTATTTAAAACATTGATTAATACAAAAGCTGCAAATGATGTGCTGTTGTTTCGAACAATTCTGTCCTATTTATTGCTCGTTTATACGCCAGCATTATTGGATATGGGTCACGCAGAGATAATAAGAACTTAGTCCATTAATATCGCCGTTTTCTTAATAACGGTGTCGGAATTGGCCTTCCCTTAATTAATATATCAACTTTGTTTATATGAGGCTTTATGCTTCTAATATCATTGGCTTCTTTTAGTACGTACTAAAAAGACTTGGAGACTCAGTTTTTAAGTTCTAAAAACTATATTCATCCTCTCTTTGTTCGCCGAAACAGAATTTTATTTTTAGAAATAATAGTATTGAGTATTTAATACATATATTCTCGAAGTACAAAGACGTAGCCATTTCGTTTCGTGCTTTAATTATATAATTAACTAGCAACCCGTCCTCGCTTCGCTTCGGTTTCAGTCGCCTTAGCCGCGTAGTTCCCGTTCCCGGAATACTTCGATAAAATATAGCCTATGTTACTCAGAAATAATGTAGCATTCTAACGGTGAAAGAATTATCGAATGCCGTCCAGTAATTTTTGAGTTTATTCGTAACAAACATACAAAAATACAACGTTTCCTCTTTATAATATTAGTGTAGATAATGTTCTTTACATTTTACTAGACGTCATTCGATGATGATTTCAAACTCATGCTTGACCTATTTTGATAAAGCATAAGCAATAGAAAACCAAGAAAATAAAACGTTTCACCATCACTCCATTTTCGCGGAGTATTGTAAGAGACAAGTAGTGTGCTTGCATCTCCTTTGTTATAACCATTGTAAACTAGTAACACGCAACAATACTGTCTCATAAATCTATACTAATATTATAAAGAGGAAAGATTTTTATGTAAGTATGTTTGTAACGAAATGGCTCAAAAAACACTGGACTGATTTCAAAAATTTTTTCACCAATGCAAAGCTATATTATCAGGCGATAACATAGGCTATATTTTATTCCGGTGTTTCCACGGGAACGGGATCTACGTGAGTAAGACGACCGAAACCGAAGCGAAGCGAGGGCGAGTTGCTAGTATCTAATATTCGTGTGGTGAGGGAATATGAATACAACTCACCAGTCCCTATCTTACCTGTATGTCGAAAAAACGACTAAGGTATATAATATGCATATAACATCTATGCAATAGAAGGAAAACTCGAAATAAAACCCTATACCAAACTGTCTGACCAGGATGGTGTAGTAAGTTTTATTTCCCTTCTATTATAGAGGAGGCTCGAACCCAGCAGTTCGACGTATATGAGCCAAAATAATGAATGATAATTAACTATTATTAATTTTATCCGTAAAGGAGAAGCGCTAAACAGCAAATGAAGTGTTCTATTACAATGCTTTTATTTGCATATTCCTAGATGCACACCTAGGCGCGTTATTAAACCTGCGTTATTACAACAACCCCGGGCAAAAACTAATTTAAAGAAATTTTCTACTATTTCTAGATTATGTAAGCAATATAATACTATAAACCAAAATGTGGATATATTTGCAGATAAGTTTTCCAAATTTAAAATCACCGTACTCAGACTGTTACGAAAACTGTACTGGAAGTAATTGAATATATTGATGCGAAAAAAAAAAATTATGTGCGTGTACATGTGCGACGTAGTGTTAATTATTTTTCAATTTAGTTATTTCTTTTCTCCCCATATTTCCACTTTATTTTTTTTTTCCTTACCATGTTACCCGTGTTTTTTTTTCTTATTATATTAATTAGCTATAAGTAATGAAATAATGTACATACCTTTTTATTGTGCATTATGTGGCACCTTTAAAAATTGTGCAACTTAGTTTAATTTTTCATAATAATATTTATTAAGTTTGTATTTTTAGTTGTAGCAATTCTTGGTTGTCCAAATAAATAAATAAAAGTGGAATCTCATAATAAGAAAATACACAATGGTTACACTGTTACCTTCGATGAAAAAAAAAACAGAAATACTCAATATTACACTTCTACTCACGACGCAATAGAATTTAATGAGTTTTATTGCTTTTTAATACGCTTTTTATCGAGTAAGAATACATTTTAACACCCCCTTACTTGTCCGTGGTTATCATAAAAGATAACTGAGGGATATGATATGCAAATAACACCTGTGTAAGGGTAATTTGGTGAATGGTGCTTTGCGCACCTTTATGGGCAGCCAGAGCCTGTCTAAGGCTGTGCATAGGGGAGTCCTTGTACCAACCCTAACGTATGGAAATGAGAGCTGGGTATGGCAGAAGAAACACGAAAGTAGAATGAATGCTGTGGAAATGAGAGCGCTGAAAAGCATGATTGATGTGAAACTGGGTGATAGAATTAAGAGCAGTATAATCAGGGAACGTTGTGGTATGAATGTTGATGTAGTGACAAGGATTGAGAAAGGTATGTTAAGTTGGTTTGGTCATATAGAGAGAATGAATGAAAGAAGATTAACACGAATAATTTATAAGGTGAATCTGAGCATAAGTGTTAAGAAAGGCCCAGGCCTTTCTTCTAACCAGTAGAAGTACCCTAAACCGAAGAATATGCATGAAGAGATTAACGAATGTGGAGGAGGCGAAAGTGGTATGTCAAGATCATAGCAAGTGGAGGGAAGTGGCCTTTGCCTACCCCTATGGGAAAAAGGCGCGAATATATATGTATGTATAACACCGAGATCAAGAAAACGCGAAATAATAGTATATATCGACTTAAACGAGCAGTCTATTATAGTAGGTTAATTTCCCTTCACCTTTGGAGTACGCGCAAGTCTAGTACTTTCAAAGTGTTATCTATGTTATCATTTTTATAGAAGCTTTTTATCTACATTTTTTAGTTATCATATTAAACCAATGTATAATATTGAAATGAAAATATACTGCCTATTAAAATCACAAGTATATTTTGTTAGTGGATAGAATATGTAGCTATACATATAATGATAAATATCGAAATATAATTTTCAATTAATATGCTTGCGTTAATCTCATTCAACACGGGATTATCAACAAGCTCCACGCCCGTATGAGTTAATAATTTGGTAGCTGAGCCAAACTAAAAGAGTTAACCGGTAAATTGCCTGTAACCCTATTTTAAAGTATAGGTATGTTTTCAGAATGTTGATAGATTGAATATTATATTGTAGATATAGAAAATATATCCAAATATTGATAGAGTAGTAATACAATGCATCATATCTCATTGGACCATGGGTGTTGTAAAAGACACTTCAATTACGGCTTTTAAGCAGATCGTAGCAAGCGAAGGGAAAACCTTAAAACCCTATATGAACCCATCTCAATTTCATTCCGATTGTGTGCAATGTTGGACCTAAAATCAGAATTATAACCATCATTACACCTCATATACGTCCCACTGCTGGACTTAAACCTCCTCCTCATTGAGAGGGAAATTGACTGAATACACTACGCTGGTCATACGGGTTGGTACAGGGTTATATTTTGAGTTTTCATTCTCTTGCACAAAATATCTATATGTTTTGTGCATATTATCATCCCTTTTACCATTCCCTATCTTGCCCGTGGATGTCGTAAAAGACGACTGAGGGATATAATATGCATATAGCATCTATGAAAAAGAAAGAAAACTCGAAATGAAACCCTATACCAACATGTCTGACCAGCATGGTATAGTAGATCAAATTCCCACCCATTGTGGAGGAGGCCCCGAGCTTAACAGTGTGACGTATGTGGGCTGCGATGATGCTGATCATGATCATCCCTTAGTCGTATTTTACAACACCCACGGTCAAGGAAGTGGATGGTGAATTGTATTCTTACTCCATCACCACTCGGAAAAATCATTTGAGCATTAGCCTGGCAGAGCATATCTAGATATCGTTTGCGGCCATCAATTTTTTTTTTATGATAGACGATACGAGGATAAGTATTCTTAAATATTTGGTTTAGTTTAATGTAACCTTGAAAGTTAATATTCTAGGGTTGGGCAGGTCAGATAGCAGTCGCTTTCTCAATTTGGTGCTCAGTTAATAATATTATGTTCCTGTTTTATCTATACCAATAAATAAAATTGGAGTGTCTGTTTGTAATGTCAAAATAATAGGCTTTTTTCATGCTCACACGGTTATTTGCACGACACCTATGCCTAAAATAGCAATTAAAAAATTTTTGTCTGTCTGTCTGTTTGTCTGTCTGTCTGTCTGTTTGTTCCGGGTAATCTTCAAAACGGCTGGACCGATTTCAAAAATTCTTTCACCAATGGAAAGCTATAATATCAGGGCGTAAACTAGGCTATATTTTATCCCGGTATTCTCACGGGAACGGGAACTACGCAGGTAAAACGACTATAACCTATAACCGAAGCGAAGCGAGGGCGGGTTGCTAGTTATGTATATGAAAGCAAAAATTACATAGATTTATTTTTTATATTGCAACTCTGCTTAAACTTCTACAGCTTAAAATGAAAGCCATATGAGTGAATGGCTCTAAGACTATAAAAAAGTATTAACACTGTTCTAAAAACTTCGGTAAAATCTAGTTCATATAATAAGGCATATTTAACTAATAACACTACATCTGTTAAATTTTCACATTCAAAATAACGTATCTCATGGCACGTTGGGGGGCGCGGCCGGAGCACCTCCTCGTGGTGCTCCCTGGTAACGTCCATTTGGACGTCATGCGTCCATTTGGACGGCCAAGATTCCGGCAGGGGGGGGTCTCCGCGTGCGGCTCTGGTGGCAGAGCGCACGGCGGATCTGACCCGGGGCCAATGGGGCGGATGTGCCTCATGGCACTCCGTCGCCAGGGACGGATGCGTCACGGCCCGGGGGCGTGACGGGTCGGTCGCTCGCGAGCGGCCAGACCCGGAAGGCCCAAACCGTAATCCTGAGCAGGGGGGTCAGTACCGGGGGTCTTCGGACCGCGGGGAAGAAAACCCCTATAAAAAATTACCCCTAATCCTAAGTTTGGCCACTCGGCGAGGGGATGAATGGTTGGTGGGTTAAAAAGCGCGCGAGCGTCCAGCCGTTAGAGTGGTAGTCAAGGCAAGACTCAAAAACGTCCCAAAAATGGCAGAAGTAAGACACAGTAAGACTTCACCAGAGGGTCCCGGCCAGGCCGGGGAGTCCCTTGCTGTGCCGGTGCTTGCGCGCGACGTCCATTTGGAGTCGCGCCCAAGTCCCGGCACAGTCAGTCCCCAATCGTATGGGTGGGGGACAACTACTGCCTCAGAAGCCGAGAGCCCGGCTCAACACCAAGTGGCTCAGGGGGGGAGGGGGAACGAGGAGGAGGTGCAGGTGCGGAAGAAGACCCGGAGGACGAAGCCGAGGCGTTCCGCCGCTGCACGAGCCCGCATTAGCGCCAATGCATCGAAGGCGTGGCGGGCGCGGATGAAGGCTGAAGCCATTGCCGCACGCGACGAGGGCGGCAGCATTGCTGCTGCAGGGCCGTCGCGGGACGGGGGTGGCGTTGCTGCCCAGCCGTCGGAGGAGAGGATGGAGACCACTGCAGGGCCGCCGCGTGAGGAGAGCGGCAGCAGCAGCGGGTCCGAGCACGAGGGCGGCATTGCCGCAGAGCCGTGCGTAAGGTTAGCAGGCGAAAGCTCCGAGCTGTCGAGCCGTCGCAGGATGAGGGCGGCAGTGCCGCAGGGCCATCAGAGCGTCAGGAGACGGATGCGTCGGAGATGGTGCTGACGGACGTGGGCGGAAGTGCCGCAGAGCCGTCCGCGAGAGGAGGAGAGGAGAGCGACACCCCTTGGGTGCTAGTCGGCCGGAGTAGGGACGAGGACCGCAGTAGGCAGATGTTAGGCGCGCCGTCGGTTGAGGGTGCAGTTAGGCCGTCGTCGTTGCCGTCGTCGCCGTCGTCGTCGTCGTCGCCGAGGAGGGGGATGGAGGGGGCTGCGGGGGCGCCGGCTCCAGCCCCAAAAGCGAGGAAGAGGGAGGAGGCCCTCCCCCCGAGACCCTGGAAGCGCCCCCTGCAAGAGGGTGGTCGCTCCAAAACCGACTCGGAGGGGAGTTCCATAATCATGCCTCCTCCCAAGGTCCCGACCATGCGCCGGGGGCGCAGAGGCCGAGGATCGGTGGTGGCGGCGTGGCCGGGGACACCGGGTCCGGCCTGCCACGGTGGCGAGGTGGCGGCCCTCCAGGCCGCGAACGCCCGCCTTAGTGAGGAGGTCTCCGGCTTGCGGGAACGCAACCGCAAGCTGGAGACGGAGCTATCGGCGGTGCGACGGGAGAACCGCGGGTTGGCCAAGGAGATGGCCGACCTGCGGGCCCAGTTCGCGCGCCTGGCGCCGGCCGCGCCGCCTGTGCCAGCCTCGCCACCGAAACGGGCTGCGCCGGGGAGGGCGGGCCCGTCGTCTGCGCCCGTGGCGCCGGCTGCGCCCGTCGCGGCTGCTGCGCCAGCTGCACCCGTCGCGGCTTCGGCGCTTCCTCCCCTCGTCGTGGTCCCTCCGCCGGCTCGTGGCCGCGGGAGACCTCGGAGGGGGGGAGGGGCCGCCGCCCGACGAGGTGCACGGCGTGTCGGAGTCGGCGGTACGCGTGATCCTAGCCCGAGTAGGGGTGATGGTGGATGCGCGTATCGCCGCCGTAGCGGCCAGGCTCCCGCCTGAGCCGCCCCTCCGACCGCCGCTCGCCGCGGACAAGGCGAGGCGGCCGCAAGCGTCAGCTCCCACCCCGCTGCCCTGTCAGGGTGGCCGCGTGGTGAGCTACGCTGCGGCCGCGGCCGGGCCCAAGGGGGCCAAGAAGGCCGGCAAGGTGCCGGCTCCTGCCAAGGCCGGGCCGCGGCCGGCGCCAGCGGCTGCACCGCAGGCGCCGGCCAGCGCACCCGCGACCGCTCCTGCTGCGCTCAGCGCTGCTGCCAGGCTCGAACAGGGCTGGCAGGTGGCTGAGCGGAGCAGGAAGGCACGCGGCCAGAAGCGGAGAGCGGCGGCCAAGAATGCCGCCGTGGCCGCCGCTCCCCAGGCGGGAGCCGGCAGAAAAGGGAAGAAAAGGTCGCGCAGGGGCCTCAAGTCGCCGAAGACGGCCGCGGTGGTCATCACCGTGCTGCCTGAGGCGGCTGAGAGGGGCCTCAACTATGAGGCCGTCCTAAAACGCGCCCGGCGGGAGCTGGACGTCTCCGGTATCGGGGGCGTCGAGGCGAGGACCCGCAAAGCCCGGACAGGGGCTCGAATACTCGAGTTCCCTGGGGCCGAGGGCGCGAAGACGGCCGATAGTTTGGCCACGATGTTGAGGGGGCTGTTCGGGCCGGAGGATGGTGTCCGAGTCGCCAGGCCTGTCAAGTGCGCAGAGATGCGCCTGACGGGCTTGGACGATTCCGTGACGGTGGAGGACGTCCGGGAGGCCATTATGGCGCGTACCGGATGTGCCTCGGACACCGTCCGGATTGGCACCATTCGCACTGGTCCGGGCGGCGTCGGTGCTGCCTGGGTGCAGTGTCCGGTGGAGTCGGTCAAGCAATTGGCCGACTCAGGCAGGCTCCTCGTGGGCTGGAGCTCGGCGCGGGTAACCGTGCTAGAGCCCCGGCCCGCGAGGTGTTACAAATGCATGGCGGTCGGGCATACCCGACCGACATGCAAAAACTGCTTTGACTGCAGCGGGCTATGTTTCCGTTGCGGTCAGACCGGACACCAGGCGGCATCGTGCTCTGCGGTGCCCCACTGCCCCGCGTGTGCGGCAGGCAATAGGCCTGCCAAACACCGCATGGGCTCTGGGGACTGCAGACCCCCGGCATCGGCCCCGAAGGGGCGGGACGGCCCATCGACCGGGCCAGTCCCCGCTCCGAGCGCGGCCCGATCGCCCGTCAGCGCGGAGGAGGTGACGATGGATACGGACCGTTAATGGACCCCGTATCCATTCGTCTCCTCCAGGCCAACCTCAACCACACCGCCGGTGCGCAGGACGTGTTCCTGCAAGCCATGGCGGAGTGGTTGATAGGAGTAGCCGTAGCCGCGGAGCCGTACGTGGTGCCCGACCGGCCTAACTGGTTGGGTAGCACCGATGGCACCGTGGCAATCGTCGCCTCCACGTCGTGGCCTTCGTCGCCTCTGACCCTTAGGGACAGGGGCGTCGGATACGTCGCGGCGGACTGGGGGGAGATTACGCTCCTCGGAGTCTATCTCTCCCATAACTGGAGTGTGACCGATTTCGAGGCCTCCCTCACCATCATGGAGGCCTCGTTACGGCGAATGGCATCGCGCCAGGTCTTCGTCTTGGGGGACTTCAACGCCAAGTCCGTGGCGTGGGGGTCTCCCCGGACGAACGACCGAGGACGGGCGATCGAGGAGTGGGCGGCGGCACTGGGCCTCTGTTTGCTGAACAGGGGCTCGGTGCATACGTGCGTGCGACAACGGGGCGGGTCGATAGTGGACCTTTCGTTCGCTAGCCCCGAGGTCGCCGCACGCGTGGGGAGCTGGCGCGTCGTGGAGGAGGTGGAGACCTTGTCGGACCACCGGTATATCCGGATGGAGGTCTCCCCGGTAATCCCGACGCCCAGCAGGGGTCACGGGGCGGATGGACGACCTGCGTTCCCGCGATGGGCTGTGGGTCGCTTAGACCGGGACCAGCTGGCGGAGACAGCCATCGTTTACTCGTGGCTGTCCTCTGCCAACCAGTCGGACGGGGTGGACGCCGAGGCTGGCCGCATCCGCAGTGCGTTGACGCAGATCTGCGATGCGGCCATGCCCCGGGTACGGCGTCCGCCCCCGAGGAGGGCGGTCCACTGGTGGTCCCGGGAGCTGGCGGATCTCCGGGCTGCGTGCATTCGCGCCCGGAGGGCCTACACCCGCAGCCGGCGGCGGCAACGCGACGCGGAGCGGGAGGCCTTGCTGTATGAGGGCTACCGCAATGCGCGGTCGGCCTTCAGGCTGGCCGTCCGCTCCGCCAAGGACGTCAGTCGGCAGGAGATGCTGGACGGTCTCGATCGTGACCCCTGGAGACGCCCCTATCGCGCGGTGCTGAATAAGCTCCGCGCGCGGGGCCTTCCCCTCACCGAGACTCTCCAGCCCAGCCTTCTCACCCGGGTCGTCGAGGACCTGTTCCCGCGGCGGGCGGAACACACGCCCCCGGTCATGGCTCCGCCAGACACTGACCGGGAGGCCGACGACGACAGTGTTCCGCCCATCACGGAACCCGAGATGGGAGTGGCGGTGGCGCGCATGTGCGCAAAGTCCACCGCCCCCGGGCCCGACGGTGTTCCAAACCGCGTGTTGGGCCTGGTCCTCGACCACCTGGGTCCCCACCTCAGGGAGCTGTTCGACGCGTGTTTAGCGTCCGGACGGTTCCCTGGGTGCTGGAAGGAGGGAAGGCTGGTGCTCCTGCCGAAGCCGGGACGGTCTCCGGGGTCGCCTTCGGCCTACAGGCCTATCGTGCTGCTCGATGACACGGGCAAGCTACTGGAGAGGGTGGTAGCTGCCCGCATCGAGCGGCACCTCGTCGGCACGGGGCCCGATCTGTCGGACGCCCAGTTTGGGTTTAGGAGGGGTCGTTCGACGATCGCGGCTCTGTTGCGCCTGAGGGCCGTGGCGACTGAGGCCGTCACCGGTGGGGGAGTGCTGTTGGCGGTGTCCCTAGACATCGCCAACGCATTCAATAGTCTGCCATTCAGCTGCATCAGGGAGGCGCTCCGGTATCACGGAGTGCCAGCTTACCTGAGGCGGCTAGTGGCAGACTATTTGGTGGGGCGCAGTGTCCTCTGTACCAACCGAGCAGGGGACGTTGTGCGAACGCCCATGACGTGCGGTGTCCCACAGGGGTCGGTCCTCGGACCCACCCTGTGGAACATCGGCTACGACTGGGCGTTGCGGGGGAGCCTCCCGCCCGGGCTGGGCGTGATTTGTTACGCCGACGACACGCTCGTCACAGCCCGCGGTGGGACGCTAGAAGAGGCGGTAAGCCTGGCGACCTATGGCACCGAAGAGGTCGTCAGGCGGATCGAGGCGCTGGGGTTGAGGGTCGCCCTGGACAAGACGGAGGCCCTCTTGTTCCATGGGCGCCTTATGAGCCCTCCCATCGGCGTCTCGATCACCGTCCGATCGGTTGACATCAGCATCCGGGCCCATATGAGGTACTTGGGCCTGGTGCTCGACGGGCAATGGTGGTTCCGGGAGCATTTCTGCAGGCTCGCTCCGCGGCTCGTCGGCGCGGCGTCCGCCCTATCGTGGCTAATGCCGAACGTGGGCGGACCGAGCGCTACGTGCCGACGGCTGTACACGGGGGTCATCCGGTCGATGGCCCTGTACGGCGCACCGGTGTGGGCGGGGTCCTTGACCGTCCGACTTAGGGCCCTTCTGTGGCGACCACAGAGGGTCATGGCGGTCAGGGCCATCCGCGGATACCGCACGGTTGCGACGGAGGCAGCGTGCCTATTGGCCGGGACTCCCCCGTGGGACCTGGAGGCGGAAATGCTCGCCGAGTTGTATCGGCGGGTGTCGGGGGTGCGCGGGGAGGGCGGTGTGATCTCGTTAAGGGATCTCACCGCCTGGCGCGTCGACGCCCGCCGAGACGTCATTGCCCGTTGGGCAGTCCGGCTGGAGAGGCCTCGGTTCGGGGTGCGAACCGTGGAGGCCTTCCGGCCGGTGCTGATGCAGTGGTTGGAGAGGCGGCACGGGGTGCTCTCCTTCCGACTAGTGCAGGTGTTGACGGGGCACGGGAGCTTCGCCAAATACCTGCACAGGGTCGTGAGGAGGGAGAGTACACCGTCCTGCCACCACTGCGATTGCGACGAGGACACGGCGCGCCACACGCTCGAGGCCTGCGCGGCTTGGGCAGTGCAGCGCCGTGAACTCGTCGCAATCATCGGTGCCGACCTGACGCTGCCGGCCATCGCTAGGGCGATGGTCGACAGCGTCAGGAACTGGGACGCGGTCGCAGCCTTCTGCGAGACAGTGATCTCGCAGAAGGAGGCGGCGGATCGTCTGCGCGTGGAGCGCAGCCTCGATGAGGAGATCCGCCGCCGGCGACTGGGGCGGCGCAGGCGCAACTATCTGCGCCTCATGCCGCCCTAGCCGAGGCCGCGGGTGACGTGACCGGGGATTAGTCCGTCACCCGCCGAGAGGCCGACCGCGTGAGGAAAGACCGACGTCCTCCCCGAGGGGGGGACGTCGGTCGATGGGAGGGTACCCCGCGTAGGGGGTATTCCGTCGGGCCGACCACTGACGACAAGTTAACGCTGCTCCAGTAGTCGGCCCAACGACGAAGGCGACGTGGTTTTCGGGTGGGTCGCGGGAGTTGCGTGCTCAAGCCCCTCTGTCGCCCCGGACGGAGTGGTGCGGAGGCGCGCCGACCGCGGCCCACCCACAAAAAAAAAAAAAAAAAAAAATCTCATGGCACGCTTTTTAAAAAGTTATTTCTATATATTCACTAGCTGACCCGGCGAACTTTGTAACGCCATAATTTTTTTCGTAAATATATTTTCTAAATTGCCGAAAATATAGTCTCTAATGGAAGAACCATTACAGCTTCGTCGGGAAAGATTCGATAGTTTTGGTCACGGCATTGTTAATGATGATTCAAAGAGAATAAAAATTACTTATTATTGATTTCTGACAAAATTATTATTATCAAATTTTCAACTAGGTATACTTAACTATTGACAAAATTTCGTTTAGCTGTCATTTGCATTTTGTTATTACATATCAAATACGTTTTTTATACCATGTTTCATAGTGATTTGTATTCTATTTGACATTTTATGTCACGTCACACGAGAACGCGATCAAACGGGATAAAAGAGTTATTGGCGAAATCTTGTAAACACCATTAAAAGAAGAAACGGGATAAAAAGTATCCTATGTTGGTCTCCCGGTTTGGAGCGGACGCACGGGGTGCTTTCTTTTCGACTAGTGCAGGTGCTGACGGGGCACGGTTGCTTCGGGAAGTACCTGCACAAGATTGTCAGGAGGGAGAGCACACCGTCCTGCCACCACTGCAGTTGCGACGAGGACACGGCGCAGCACACGCTCGAGGAGTGTGCTGCATGGGAGCGGGATCGCCGTGAACTCGTCGCAATTATCGGTGCCGACCTGGCACTGCCGACCATCGCCAGGGAGATGCTCGTCAGCGTCAGGAACTGGGACGCGGTCGCCGCCTTCTGTGAGGCCGTAATCTCACGGAAGGAGGCGGCGGATCGTGTGCGAGTAGAGATCCTATTCGGCGACACGTTCCGCCGCCGGCGACTCGGGCGGCGCAGGCGCGAGTATCTGCGCTTAATGCCGCCCTAGCCGAGGCCGCGGGTGATCGGACCGGGGAATTGTCCGTCACCCGCAGAGAGGCTGACCGCGCGACGGCGACCGACGTCCCAGGACGTCGAGAGGTGAGGTTGCCCGAAAGGGTATTCCGTCAGGCCGACCACTGACGACAAGTCACATCTGCTCCGGTGATCGGCCCAACGAGATGACGTGGGTACGGGTGGGTTATGGGCCCGCGCGCCGTCCTTTCATCGCCCCGGATGGACTGCACCGCGCGTGCGCTTACCATAGCCCACCCATAAAAAAAAAAAAAGTTGGTCTCCTGGTTTTAAGCTATCTCCCCACCAATTTTCAGCCAAATCGATACAGCTGTTCTTGAGTTATAAATAGTGTAACTAACACGACTTTCTTTTATATATATGTAGTAAAATATGTAGTAAAATCTTAGAAAATATTTACTGGGTCAACTCACTTATTGTCTAAACTTATTTTACTGGCTTGGTGCCATAGAAGCGTCTAGTATAAAACAAGATAAAGGAGAACGAAATAATATACATTTTATTTAGAATCTTATAATTTTCAATGCGTAGATGGAATAAGAATACATTTACAGTGGTAAAAGAAGGAAACCCGAAATGAAACCCTGTACCAGCATGTCTGACCAGCATGGTATAGTAGGTCAATTTCCCTCCCATTGTGAAGGAGGCCAGAGCCCAATAGTGGGAAGTATGTGGCTTGCGATGATCACGACGATTGTTAAAAGCTTAAGAGGTATATAGGTGTAGATTTCACTTCGTAACCTTTTAACGTAGTGTTGACAAATTCGATTTTTATGCCTCTACGGGATAGTAAAGCGATATTCTTAACCAATCACTATACGGGGAACATTTTGTATCGGTTATTGAGCATAATTTGGAAGCCAATGCTTCTGAAAACAATTTACCACAATATAAGTTTGCGTTTAATCCAAAAATCCAACTCACGTTAAAAGGCATATTATCCTTATGACCTTAGATCAATAATCTAATCACAAATTGTGTCCATAAAAGTTTCTATAAAAACCTTTTAAAGTTATACGAAACAAGTAAGTTATTAAGGGTCAAAAAGTTATCAAGAAGATATTGTAGGTTAAGTTATTGCGGCATTTTGGATTATCTCTACATTAAAATAAATTAGATTTGAACATCATTCAGCAATATCATGACATCATATCTTTTTTAATTGCCTTGCTGTCTTTTTTTAAAGCTGAAACCGCGTTTGGATTCATTACTAGATAATAATGATCATTAACTTGTGTAAAACGACATTTGTAATTACGGACTGAAAAAAACATGGCCAGCAGCATTCCTTCCCCGTGCGACTAACGGTCATCGGCCGATCAGCTGATATTAAGGCGAAGGTTGTCTTGCAAAGTTATTTATTCAATTTCGAAATAAAGTACGAATATGTTGCAGATTAAGTATCACAGACTGTATACATTTCAATCAAATTAACACGAAAAAGCGATGCCAAAATTTAAATCTTTATTATATCTCTAATTCATTAACGAACTAATACTCGTATTTTACTTAAAATTTTTTATGGGTTCCTACCACCATTAATTAACTACCATTTCACTAGTTGTTCCATAACCTGAGACACTGTATAATGTAGATTTAATTAATGTAAATGATTTTAGTAAATGTCAATGAAATCGCAAGGTCTTTCTTATTTACATTTCAATTATGAGTTTGATATTTTAACGCGAATCATATTTCGCCAAAATTTTGTATGAAATAATGTTGTCGTATTTTATTTTACCTGTTATCAAAGAAATTTTAGGGGAGGGCGTGGGTGGATATTTTGAATAAGAAGTTAATCTTTATTTTGGTACTATAAATTCTTGGTATTTTTACAAAAACGTAACATATTTCTGAGTATTTCTGAAGTTCAATTAATTAGAAGTACCTACTTAAGTTTGAAATCTGTTTAAGTTTAATACATATCTACGTTTACTTATTTATGTGGTTACTAGTACTAGAATATATGTCTGAAAAGGTGTTTCCTTGGATTCATAAATAGCCAGATGCTTTCAATTTCGAAAGGGCAAAAAAATTATTATAAAGATATACGTATATAAAACTAGACCAAGTAATTTTTGTCTTATCTAATGAGATTCAGCTCATTACCGCCTAACATATATATTTATAGCCATTCGTCGAGATTGCCCGACTGTTTTTATATTATTATTCAATGAGAGAATTTTCAAGGGCAATACAAAACCTTAAACTCGAGTTCAAGGACCTCGCGATTATAGACATTGTATACTATGCATTTTTAGCTATGTATTTTTTTAGGGGTAGGCTATGGTCTGGACACACTGCCCAATCTATCCGGGGTGATAGAAGGGCGGTGTAAGGCCCCATAACCTATCGGATCCCCTCCCCATTGTCGTTCGACTGACAACTTGATTTCGGTGCCCAAAATTCTAGTGCCGCATTCGTCGCGGCAAAAATCATAAATTTCTATAGATCGGTAAAAGTACTTCTTTCTACCTAGCATATTGGGTAATTTTAGCTAGAAAAAGAGTACTTTTGGCGATGGATTGCAATTTTCTTTTCAGTATCCTTAATAAAGTTAAATTTTATAATATTCAGTTAAATTGTTAAGTCTTTCTACGGTAAGACTACTACGGTAATACAAATTGTCATTCATAATATCAGTTAGTATTGTTTTGATAAAATGAATACTACACAAGGACGTATCGAGGCTCAAAATAAGTATTTATATAATGTGCATTATGCGCAGTTGATAATATTTCTCGATGCAAATATATTTAGAAACACTTGATATATTTTTAGATATATCAAACAGATAAATAAATCAATAGATCGACATCAAACCGATAAAGGTAGTAGTTTGTCTAATGCCTGTTGCGATCAAATTTACTTCATATCACTCAACACTACCATTGGCATGACCGAAAGTTTGCTGATAAATATTTTTGATGCGATCTATTTAGTGGGTATATATATATACAAATCTTTATACCATATTTTATCTGAAATTATTCTGAATTTATGAACTCCTAAAACGAGATTTTATGTTCAAATTGATATATTTATCGTCGTCTTATCATCTCGAATGCGCCATTGTTTTATGTCATTGTAACTGTTACAGTCCGTGTGGTGTCGTACTAAGAATATAATTCACCATTCCCTTTTTTGCCCGTGGATGTCATAAAATACGACTTTTTTTAGGGGTAGGCCATGGCGGCGGAGGCGCCAGAGGGGCGGCGGAGGCGACAGAGGGGCAGCGCGCGGCCCCCTGATCCACCCGTGACACGCCGCCTTCGTTGTTAGGTCGACCACCGGTGCTGGGTAACTTGTCGGCCGTGGTCGGCCCAACGGAATATTCCGGTTGCGAGGTACTCTCTCCTCTCGATTATCCCCCTTGGGGACGTCGGTCGCCGTCGCGTGGTCAGCCTCTCTGCGGGTAACGGACTAAATCCAAAAATGACTAAATAAATCTGTCGTAAAAAACGACTAAGGGATTCTTTGCAAATAAAATTTATGCAAGAAAAAGAAAACTCGAAATAAAACTCAACATATCAGCCCGTCTGAACAGTGTGATATAGTAAGTAGGTCAGTTTCCCTCCCATTTTGCAGGAGACCCGAGCCCAACAGTGGGACGTATATGAGCTGTGATGACGAAGTGTTACAGTCTTACTACACTAATCCTCTATATCATCTAAGCTTAGCTTTTTTTATTATTATAACTAGCAACCCGCCCTCGCTTCGCTTCGGTTATAGTCGTTTTACCCGCGTAGTTCCCGTTCCCGTGAGAATACCGGGATAAAATATAGCCTAGTTTACGCCCTGATATTATAGCTTTCCATTGGGGAAAGAATTTTTGAAATCGGTCCAGCCGTTTTGAAGATTACCCGGAACAAACAGACAGACAGACAGACAGACAGACAAAAATTTTTTAATTGCTATTTTAGGCATAGGTGTCGTGCAAATAACCGTGTGAGCATGAAAAAAGCCTATTATTTTGACATTACAAACAGACACTCCAATTTTATTTATTGGTATAGATTGTACAAGGTACTTTAGATTTTTGTTATCTTAACATCATGACTGTAGTTTGCTTAGTTACGCTTGTATATAATTCAGCAATATTTTTTCTCAATATATTTTGAAATCAAAAAAGAAATATAATCATCTTTTGAAAGGTATCACGGGAGCTAATATTAAAATATTGTATTGTATACAATTTTATTTAAAAGAAGTAAACTAAAATACGAGCCCGCTGAGTGTATTGCCAGATCTTAGCTTGCGGCCACGTTCTGACTCGGTGGTAGATTATTGGATTCATTTCAAACAAAACAAATGTAAAGTTATAAGTGCCCTTATGGGCTTTAAATATAAATAATTTGATTTCACTTGTTTGATTAGACATATGGTAGGCTATTAAGTGTATTTTCTTATGGTTACAGGTACGAATATTATCAATCCTTACACTGCTCGTGGGTGTCGTAAAAGACGACTAAGAAACATGGATGAACTCCATCTGATACCGTGGCCAACTAATATATTATCACTAAACTATAAGTGTAAGTGCCGTGTGGTGACGGAGTAAGAATACAATTCACCACTCCCGTGGATCTTGCTATATGCATATAACATCTATACAAAAGAAGAAAACTCGAAATAAAACCCTATACCAACCTGTCTGACCAGCACGGTATAGTAAGGTCAATTTCCCTCCTATTGTTGAGGAGGCTCGAGCCCAATAGTGGGACGTATATGAGCTGAAATGATGAATGATGATAAATGTAATAAAGGGAGGAGGAAGGGAATAAGTATCGTAACTCTACGCTAACTAGTATAGTATACACAATATATACAATAGTAGAATAATTTCTTTTGTATTGTGTAAAAGGCACATTTCTTT
This sequence comes from Lymantria dispar, assembly GCA_032191425.1. NCBI lineage: Eukaryota > Metazoa > Arthropoda > Insecta > Lepidoptera > Erebidae > Lymantria > Lymantria dispar. The sequence goes on along the minus strand of CM063444.1, from coordinate 22,979,804 downwards.
GCATTAGTATGTGTACTAAGTATATGTTTGTGAGAAAATGATTTACTTAGATGTTATTTTAATTTATTATATAGTAACATCAGCTTCAGGAAGTGCCTATTATTTTATATATGTAATCCATTTGATTCTTTATAGTTTTTGTTATAAAATATGCAATTAAGTAGCGTTTATATGTTGGCTCTGTGTGGTAATGGAATAAGAACATAATTCACCACTCCTTATCTTACCCGTGGATGTCGTAAAAGACGACTGAGGGATATAATGCGCATGTAACGTTTATATAAGATAAGGAAAACTCGAAATAAAATCTAAATTTGTCTAACCAGCAATCTTACTTTGGAGGAGGCTTGAGCCTAGCAGTGGGATGGCCGAGATGATAAATCGGCTTTTATTTGTTATGATATTATTTTTTTAACCTCCGACGTAAAAAGGGTGTTATAAGTTTGATGTCGATGTCTGTCTATGTGTTCGTTTGTGTGTGTATCTGTCTGTGGCATCGTAGTTCTCAAACGGATGGACCGATTTCAAATGGGCTTTTTCATTTGAAAGTCAATTTCCTGGCGGTGGTTCTTAGCTATGTTTGGCTAATATCGGTTCAGCAATGTAAGAGTAGCAGCACGTTTCCAAAATGATGTAATGGCATACTCGATTAAGCGTTTTACGCATGCTTATATAATTCTGCAACCAGACTGGTCTCCAGAAAACCAGTCTTCAAAAACTCACAGCAGACATATCGTATTTTTGGGTTCAATCGATTAGTTTCATTGAGTGCAACCTTGCAAGTTATGATTTTGCAGTACGCTCGCATTGACTAACAGATCAATATGATATTGCAAGTTTGTAGTACCAACTACAACCTGAATGGTCTCCCGAGAACCCAACTCCTCGAAAAACACGCAGCAGACATATCGTGTTTAGATTCAATATATTAGATTTAATAAGTAAATTTCTTACAGGTTATAAGATTGACGTTAATGTCAGTTTGTCTGTGTATGTCATGAGTACTAATAAAGATTTTTTGGAAACTCGGCTAGGAATGTGAAATTTTGTATAGGATTCTCTTTTTGGCAATTCAACCTTTAAGAAAATATTTTGGAAACTCAACTCCTAAGGAGGTGAAAAATAGTATAGCTGGAAATAATTAGGCCAAAACACGTGAAATTTTGTACAAAGTTGTCTTTCTAGGGGTAAGGTGTCAATTCAAAAATTTTTTGGGCATTTCAATTCCTAAGGGTTGAAAAACGTATATCCGAAACCACTGGGCCTGAACGATCATTTTTGTACACGATTGACTATCTTGCGTTACCTCTAGATTTCTTTCTTAGTGCTTGCTTACCAAGCATCAAGAAAGAATTTGTGAATTTTTGTACACCGATATGTTTTTTGGATTATCCCAAGCACTAAGGCATAATTTTGGACATTTCAATCCCAAAGGGGTGAAAGCCATATAGTCGATAACATCGATACTATATAACATCATTATCTTGCTCTTATTCTAATTACTTGGGATCGACGCAATTATGTAGGTAGGTACTCTTATACCATTGTAAGTTTATTGCAATGGTCTAATCTAGCAATAGGTACTTTATAACCGGCTGTCTGACGACGTTATTGACGAGACGACGTTGTTGATGAGACGGCATCAGCAATTGGCCCAGGTCGATGTAAATCTTAGTCTTAATAGTCTTTGGAGACACCCACGAACAATGTTAAATAATATTCAAGAGTGATAATATTCTTAGCCGCTACCACACATCGTGTTAAAATAAAGATGTTAAACCAATTTTCTACCTAAACAAATATATGAACTGAAGTATCTTTTTGAAATGTAAAAAAATTGGTCTTATTCATGCTCAGATATTCATTTGCACGATATTTATATCTTTTTAGATATAAATATCGTTTTTTCGCGTTTTTACGCGCTTAATTTTTTTTGTCTATCTGTCTGTTTGTACCGGTTAATCTTTAAAATGGCTGGACCGATGTTGATAATATTTTACTACCCGGTAGCTGTTTATATATGGAATAACTAAGGCTATATTTTATTCCGCTATTCTGTGTGGCTAGTGAAACTGAGGATTAAATCCACTTTAAAACTTATTTCACCAATGAAAGGCTACTTTATTAGCGAGCAACATTTGTAGGCTATTTTCTTCCCCATATTCTCACAAGAAGAGGAACAATGTCAATTAAACGATTTATAAATTAATTCACGAATGAAAAGTTACATTATCAACGAGTAACATATATAGGCTATTATTATTCCGGTATTCCCACGGGCACTAGAACTACACGAGTGAAACCGCTGAATTTTGACTGATTTTATAATTTTTTCACCAGTGGAAAGCTCCATTATCAAGAAGTAATAGATGCATGCTATTTTTTAGACCGGTATTTTCACTAGAATGGAAACAATGCGAGGGAACCCCCGGGATGTTGACCAATTTAAAAAAATCCTGTTCCAATGGAATGCTACATTATCAGCAAGTGCCATATGTATGGCATTTTTATCCCGATATTCCCAAGGGACCGAGAACTACACGTGATTCCTCGATTAAGTGCTTCACGCGTGCCAGTACAGGCGTTAAATGACAATTGATAATTCCTGTTGAAGAGAACGTAATACTTTTTAGGGTTCCGTATCCAAAGAGTAAAAATGGGACCCTATTACTAAGACTTGCACTAATTGTCCGTCCAGCTGTCTGTCACCAGGCTGAATCTCAAGAACCATGATAGCTGACAGTTGAAATTTTTACAATTTTACAATAACAACAAATTCTAAATACAAAATAAAATAAATATTTAAGGGGCGCTCCCATACAACAAGCGCGATTTTTTTTGCCCTTTTTTGCTCATTGGTACGGAACTACGTGCGCGAATCCGACTCGCACTTGGGCGATTTTTATTTTTATTATTTTACTTTGTGTCGGGGATTATTAAAATTTTCAATTTTACTTATTTAATCACGTAGTTAGAAATCTATGTGATATGCCTTATTTTTTTACTTATAGCATATAAAACATTTACGTAAGCAGACAACATCACTTGAATAGAAAAGCAACTTGAAATAAAACCAAATATTTATACGTCCCATTACCGTGTTATAAGTATTTGTTTATATTTTCTTTTCATTGTGGAGGGGATTACTTTTCAACACAGTCGTTTAGGAATCTATACCAATAAATAAAATTGGAGTGTCTGTTTGTAATGTTAAAATAATAGATTTTTTTCATGCTCACACGGTTATTTGCACTATACATTATGCCTAAAAATCATTTTATATTTTTTTGTCTGTCTGTCTGTTTGTTCCAGGTAATCTTCAAAACGGCTGGACCGATTTAAAAAATTCTTTCACCAATGGAAAGCTATAATATCAGGGAGTAAACTAGGTTATATTTTATCCCAGTATTCCTACGGGGATAAGGCGACAGAAACCGAAGCGAAGCGAGGGCGGGTTGCTAGTTGTAAATAAAAAGGAGATTATCTTTTACAACAAAAAGTTTTCAATATCTACTTATAATACTACTTTTTTCTTCTCAATCTATCAGTTTCACTATTGGGTACGAGTATCCTTTAAGATGAGAATTAAATAAGAAGGCTACTTCTGTTCCATGCTGGCAGGATGATCTGGCGTATAGTTTTTTATTAATATAGTAGCTGACCCAACATATCTACTATATTGTGTTCAAATAAAAAAAGAACTCTTTGACTTCGATCGCAATGCCACTTTCCCGTGTACAAATATTAATCTAAATCATTCTCGAACCCACTTGAACACACACAAAAAAATTCATAATCGGCCCAGCCGTTCAGAAGGATTTCAATTATAAACACACGAAAAAAAGATATAAAAAAAAGTAGTAGTTTTATTTGCTTACATATCTTATTTTTGTTGGACAACACCGGCTGGGCAAAGAAGGTTACATAATTCTATTCTTCAGAACTCAAAAGCTACTTTTGTGATCTGTGATTTTAGGGCATTCACGTTACTATAATTAAACGTTCATTATCAGAATAGTGGATATTATTATATCGTTTTACTGCCCTTGATTTTATTAACAACAAACAAAGAGTAATCAAAGTGAGCACCGAAAATAGGTCGATATATTTATCAATCTTTATTGGTTTTAATATATGTAGGTGTATTATTATTACACAAAGGCGCTACGATATTTATTTTGCTTAATACACAACATGTATCTTCCCCGAGTAGTAACGAGATTGAATTTGCCCGTTAGAGTAAAAACTCGCCGAGGGATCCAAGCAAATAGTCAGCAGCACTCTCCTGAATCAAATTAAATCATTTATTCTGTAAGAGCCTCTTAGAGATATACTGTCAAATTTACGTATCATTTGAAATTAATCTAATAATCTATGTGGCCACAAGCTCAGAAGAGCCGGCAAGAAGCTCAGCCGGCTCTTCAGTTTTAAAATTATTTCTTTTTATTGAAATTCTTTGTGTAGAATATATAGTATTAGCTACAGTGGGATGGTTTTTAAAATATTATACATTAATTTTTTCAAATTATAATAAATATAGCTGTACCAGATCCCACAAAGCGGTACCTGATCACGAGTTAAGTACTAGAGCAGCCATCACTCCACTCAATCATATTAGGAGAAGGGATCAACCTACTCCACGGAATTGCAAAAGAGACATATTCAGAAAAAATTAAGTAATAGCTGCAATCACCAATCCATCTAACAAACTAGATGGTTATGGTGCCATGCCCATTTCGAGGAACATGTGTCATATTCAATGGTGTACGTGGGTTATCTGATGGATGACGAATAATCGAGGTTTGTGGAAGAATTGTTTAATATAATCCCGGTAGAACCAGGATTAATAAAGATCATGCAATATTTGCAATGTTTGCCGAATGACTTTCATAGTAATAACTTTGTTGCTAACTTTTACATAAGACTTTAATATGTATTCTTTGATTAAACTTCACACCTTATCAAGTAGAGAGGGGGCAATATTGATCAGTGTTCTATTCGGCTATCACCAATATATCAGGCTTATTGAAAATGGTATGATTAATTGATTACGGTATGACGTGACATATTTTGCTAACCGTTTTTGAAATTGGCGCAGGTGGTTGCTATAAAATGAATGCGATGATTGAATCCGAAAGGAAACCGGTGAGGTTTTAAACAGTAAACTGTATATTTTTCTCGTTCATTGTTTTACTTTTATTGGATTCAGTAGATTTCGTATAAATTGAACTCTGACTTACTGAAATATTGGAGCAGAGTTTTAGATAATAAATATTATGTAAAATTAAACATACCTATGTGGACCTTTTCAGGGTTAATAAATGTTCATATTAATTAAAGTTCTGAGTGAAACTCATCCCTTGTATCCTATAAGGTTTTGTTTTCCGAGGCCAGTAAAATTCTTTATATATTAAAAACATATTGCCCCGATTATCGAAGTATTTTTCACGCAATTACCAACGACTCCAAAATTTAGAAATGCGTCCTGTCCGCGGCAATAATTACCATTAATCCGTTCGTGTTTCGAAATACGGGTTGTTTACATTCCTGATCACACTTTCGGGAATGAAAGCGTAAGGTTTTAAAAAATGATATAGAATCGTGCACACTGAATCGTGTTCAAACATAAAATCAATTCCCCATATGCGGGATAGAATACAATGTTTTACCACCCTCTGTTTTTTTTTGGAGCCATAATGGGCTAAGGGATCATCCAAAGAATGGACAATAACGCTTCTTCTGGCAAACTTTTGGGTCAACGGCGATCACTAAGTCGCCCAACAAACATAGTGATTATGGCAATTTCTTACTTAGGAGAGGAAAGTTAAAGTAGAAGTCTATAGGCTGATGAATGGCTGAACAGAATTTTCCACAACATATCACGATAAGAGGTACCTGGATAACCTTAATTTGGTACAGGTAGTTAATCTAAAATCGACTGCAATGTGAAAAACTGAATTAGATTTTTTTAACGGGCCAGTAATTTCTGAAATATCTTTTAAGGCCATATAAATTCCTCCTTTTAAGGACAGGCGTTCTTCACAAAGTGAAAAAAATTGACGCTATATTCCACGCGAGTCAGATGGTTGATCATTGGATTTTATATGGAGTTTTCCTTCTCTTTTAATGTTTATTTTCATATTTCATCCTTTAGACGTACTGTGTGATACCCATGTACAAAAAAGGTGTTGGAGAATGATTTTATTACTTCAGTGAAATATAACATCAGCGAAATATATTCCTTTGTAGTCATGTCTATACGGCACTAATTTGCACATTCTATTAAATATTCTTGTACTACAAGGATAAGCGAGGATAGTATGCGTGACCCTACTAAACTCTGACGATAATAATAATCTATACCTTCGACCCCATAACTACAACCGAAGATGGGGTGCTACTTTAGTACCGGGATTTAACGATATTAATAAAATAATCTCTGTCACTAACCCTTCTATGATTGCCCCGTACGTTAACAAGCTTTAGTTTATCATAGTTCTAGCTAAAAATGGATAAAAATTGTAATATTGATTCATTCTTCTATTTACTATCGTACAAGAATAGTGGTTTTTGAGATAAAAGGTAACCTTTGTCAATCCAAGTTTTATAACAAATCTTGAATTGGCAAAGGTTACTTTTATCTACCTATTCACGATATTAGTTTTATTATTTGATACTCTTGTATCAAATAATAAAACTTGAACTAAGGAATAAATAAGTAGCGAACTACTTTATAAAAATATAACGGGCCAACAGTAATTCCACCTGGACTAAGTATCACTATTTCTGGAATACTCAGAATACCAGGAGTTATGAATTATACCCGGTTCACTGCAACAGCTTTTCTATCTATTATGCTAAAGTTAAAATAGTAAATAGTGTTAAAATCTGTGTGGTGGCGGCTACGAATACTACCAACACTTACATTGCTCGTAGGTGTCGTAAAAGCCAACTAAGAGATTTTCATCGACCTAGGCTAACACTATCTGATGTCGTCAGATCAATAATTACATTTCCAAGGACTTCAGGCAAGCGGTTGGTAATAAAACTATTGTCAAGACTTTTTAAATATTAGGTCCTTACATATGAAATCCCGGTGTGGTGACGGAGTAAGAATACAATTCACCTCTCCCTATCTTGCCCGTGGATGTCGCAAAAGGCGACTATGGGATATAATATGCACATAACATTTGTGAAAGAGAAGGAAAACTCGAAATGAAATCCTATACTAACATGTCTGACCAGCATGGTGTAGTAGGTCAAATTCCCTTCCATTGTGGTGTAGGCCCGAGCCCAACAGTGGGACGTATGTGGGCTGCCATGATGATGATGACATATGAAATTGGCGTTTTTTACGGGAGGAATATAAAGTCAATTTCTTTTTTATAAAATACTAGCAATCCGCCCTCGCTGCGTTTCGGTTGGAATTGCCTTACCCGCGGCGTAGTTCCCGTTCCCGTGGGAATACCGGGATAAAATATAGCTTATGTTACTCCCTGAAATTATAGCTTTCCATTGGTGAAAGAATTTTTGAATTCGGTTCAGTGATTTAAGCGTGAAAGCCTAACAAACAAACAAACATCCTTACTTTCGCATTTATAATATTAGTAAGGATATTTAATTAATCAAAGTCTGCACCGTTGTTATCTATACACTTTTGCCATCTCACAGGTAGTTCATTGATCCCTTTACTAAAAAAACCCATGAGGGCTAGAATCAATAAACTCTTTGAAGGCGGTTTGGATTGCCGCATCCGAGTTTAATTTTCTTCCATGTAAGAAGTTGTCCAAATTCCGGCAAAAGTTGTAATCTGTTCGAGTAAGTTCCGGGGAGTACGATGGATGTCGCAGACATTCCAATTGTAGTTCATCTAACTTAGTGGTTGTTTGTTGTGCAATGTATGGTCTTGCGTTGTCATGAAGCAGCAGTGGCCTAGAGCGATTGACCAATCTCGGTTGTTTAGCAGCTAGTTCTTCCTTCATGGTTTGCAGTTGCTGATAATAGATATCAGCCGTAATCGTTTGGCCAGATTTTAGAAAGCTGTAGTGAACGATATCAGCACTAGTCCACCAAACACTCACTCTGGCGTCTGAGTAGTAGCAATTTGTTATTGCGTTTAGATCGATGAGTGAGAGAGCCGGAAGCCCAACTTTCTGAGGGTGTTTGTGTGTGGAGGGTTTTGCTGATGCCCTTGATATCACCGAGCCTCAATGCACGCATTCATACTCCCTTCACTTTCTTCGCGGTAGGCAGCGACCCTGTAAAGGTCTATGAGCGGCAGCAATACTTACCATCAGGTGTACTGTTTGCTCGTTTGCCACCGTTTGCAATAAAATTTTTTTTTTAAATGTTTTTCAAAGTATTCATCACGTAGCTTAATACACTTTTCCATTCGCTCAAACCAGTTATTATAACATTTATTCCACTTTAAAGGGGGGTGTTCAAAATGGTTGACTTGAAAGCGTCGACTGCTTCTTCACCGGACTGGAACCTTTGACCACGAAGAATTTTCTTAATTTTAGGAAATGTAAAGAAATCATTAGGGTTTAGGTCAGGATTGTATGAAGGATGGTCAAGAATTTCTACTTTTTCCTGCTTCAAATACTCAATCGTTTGATGAGCGCTGTGTGAGCTTGCGTTGTCGTGGTGCAGGATGATGCGTCGCTTTGAGTTAGATTTTCGAAGTTCGGCGATGACTTGTGGTAAACAAACTCTAGTATACCACTCTGCGTTAACCGTTCTACGATCTTCAAGTGCAATAGTCGCAACATGGCCGGTTTTTCCAATGAACGTGGCCACCATCTTGTTTGAAGTGTTTCGAGAGCGAACAACTTTAGTCGGCTTTGGCTCGTCTTGAAGGACCCAGATTGTAGATTGTTGTTTGGAATCAGGATCGTAGGCATAGATCCAAGATTCGTCACCATTGATGATGTCATAGACGTTATTTGACTCTCCTCGGTTGAATCTTTGCAGAGTTTTCTTACACCATCTGACGTGGGCTGCCTTATGATCGTCAGGAAGCAGATGCGGTATCCAACGGCAAACTAACTTTTTCACACCAAGCGCTTCATGCAAGATCTTCTGGATGGTTGTCCCTGAGATGCCTAATAGAGCCTCTATCTCGCGATACATCACATGATGATCTTAGAGAATTAGTTGTCTCACAGCAATAATGTTATCTCCAGTGAAGGCGGATTTTGGGCGTCCTTCGCGAGATTTGTCACTAACACTAGTATGTCCACGCTGGAATTCTAAATACCAGCGCTCGACAGTCCGCAGACATGGAGCTTCATCACTGAGTACAGTAACTACTGTTCAAAACACTGAAGCCGTGTCAGGCCTCTTCAAAAAGTGGAAAATTATTGCACGAACATTTTCCTTATAAAGATTCATTTTCGTACCTGACCTGATAGATTCCAATCGACGCTGTGACTAAACAACAGCATTTATCCTAATACTTTTAACTGTTTTGAGATTTAAAATTTATTCACATTCGAATATAGAACAGTTCCAAATTCAAAATTGCCGGGAAATATGGAAACGACAGAACTTAAAAGGCATGCCTAGTATACTATAAACGAAGAGCAGGTATATATCACGCGTCACCCCTAAGTAATTGGGATAAAAGCAGTGTGACAAATATAAAGCTAAGTGTTAAAATACGGTTATATTTCTGTTTATCCAAAATATAGAAACAATAAAAAGCAAATTAGATATATATACCTACTTGTATAGTCTGTCAGTTGTCTGTCAAATTTAGTTATTTTTAAGGTGAAAATAACGAATGCCTGCCTGTCCTTTAAACATATAATTTGTTTGCTATAAAATTCTTTTTTTTTTTCTTATAAGAAGATGAGACCTTGTATTAAAAATAAATACTGTTGGGGTAAAGTTCACGGTTACACTCAGACTTAGCACAACTATTTATGGCACTCTTTATTTGGACTGTGTGAAAAGCTTGAAAATTGTTTAACATTGAATATTTATCATGAATAACGTATTTATTTGGATATTTTTATTACGACGATAGACATATGCTGTCGTGGACTTTTATGCAGAACTTTTAAGGGGGAAACAATTTTGTTATATATAATTTTTGCGCAACTGTAACCATTTACGCAGCCTACGCAAAGGAAGCTCTCAATAGGATGTTTTTATGTCCGTTTTTACTAAATTTTCATTAGGGCTCAGCTTCTATCTGCGCCTAATGCCGCCCTAGACGAGGCCGCGGGTGATCGGACCGGGGAATTGTCCGTCACCCGCAGAGAGGCTGACTGCGCAACGGCCACCAACGTCCCAGGATGTCGAGAGGTGAGGTTACCCGAAGGGGTATTCCGTCCGGCCGACCACTGACGACAAGTCACATCTGCTCCGGTGGTCGGCCCAACAACGAGGTGACGTTCCCACGCGCCGTCCTTTCATCGCCCCGGACGAACTGGACCGCGCGTGCGCTTACCATAGCCCACCCATAAAAAAAAGGGCTCAGCTTCTATTGGCCTTAGCGGGATGTTGTATAGCCTATAGCCTTCCTCGATAAATGAACTATTAAACAAAAAAGAATTTTTCAATTCAAACCTGTACTTTCTGAGATTAATGCGTTCTAAGCGAGACAGACTGGTACCGCAAAGCGTTACGTTACGGAGCGGTTTACCCTCCGATAAGAAGTTATCACTCCAAAAAAAGCCATATAACAACCTATGTGGCTCTCTCATTATAAAAAGGGTCTTATCTCAACAGCGAATCGTAGTAGTGCTACCATTTTAGATAAACTCGTTAATGCAAAAGTTATGTATTTATCTTAAAAGTACATAATATTATAGATTATAACTTAGCAATTCTAATATATAGTAGCGATTACTATATATTAGAATTCTCAAGTTTATAAATTTAAAGGAAATGTAAACACAGCTTACGAATGGATCCGGTGCGCCGAGTATCGTCGGATGCTGCCCCGTTTCCGAGCGCGTTGATACCTTCCATTTGCAACATTTGAAAATTATTCTCGTAGTGTTTTGTTAAGGAAATGAATAGGCAAGCGATTTGCTTTCAAATTTATTATTCACTAGCTCGGCGTGCGTTAAAAGTTTTACTCAGAATTTAATTCAATCAGAATTTAGCTGGATATAATACTTTTTATACCATACATACACACTTCATTATCATATTGTGTTAAATACTTTAAAAGCTTTCTGTGTGGTGACGAAGTAAGAATACAATTCATCAACCCCTTTCCTGCCTCTCGGTGTCGTAAAAGGCGACTAAGGGAATAACATACAGGTAACATCTATGCAAATGAAAGCGAAATCGAAACAAAACCCTATATTAACACACCAGATAAGCATCGTATAGTAGGTCAATTTCCCTCCCATTATGGAGGAGTCTTGGGCTCAGCAGTAGGACGCATATGAACTGAAATGATGAAGGATAAAAATACGTTTTGAAGCTACAAGGGAAAAAATATACATACCTGTGAAAATCAGAAATTTCCTTATAGCTTCGCTGTAGTTGGGTAGCATAATATTTTATAATATAATTTGTAACAAGAATGTAATAATATTACGAGTAAGATTATATTAATTCAGTGCGTAATTCCAGAGTGTAGTATGAGGAAATATGGTACGATTTAGTGTGACATGTTAATTTTAAAATGAAAACGGTTTATTCGTATATAGCGGTGCTTTCGTGTTAAAAAAGGTTTAAAACTTGTGAAAAAATGGCTGTCTCGATACTTGCAGCCCTGCGATACTGGTGCAGTAAAGCAACAAGTGCTTAATTTGAAAGAACTCATAGCTTTTACTGTATAATAGGTACACATACAGAATGGCGCAGAAATTTAAAAGAAATTATATAGTATATCGTAATGTATAGCGTTACCATGAGTCTAAAATTTTTTTTTTAAATTTCAAGAAAAAAATATTACTATTGTTGCGGATTTATTTCGTTTATACATATTTGATTTTTACTTTCTCGCCGTTTGCAATACCTTTTAGCACGAGAGGTGACCGTGAACGACAACATCCATAAAAATTGTTTTACTTCATATGTATAATACTCGCGTAAATGTCAGAAATAATTATGCAGAAAATACTTTTATCTCTATTTACAATGTCACGTATATAACACAGGAAAATTTCTAAAGCGTTTTAATATCTGTTATAGAATATAACTTTAATTTATAGGTATTTTATATAAATATATAAAAGGTATGCCTATGACAATTTTGCATGACAATATGACGGGAACACGCATCGACGCGCTACTCATCATTGCGCACCGCCACGGCTCACTCGAGTTGAAACAATCTGATTGTGAGCTCGGCGCCCTAGCCACTCGACCGCAGACTGAAACCCGAAACCACATCAACTCTTAGTTCTATTCACAGTTTGTCATTTGTATTTAACGTTTATCAAGTTATTTACAATGAAATCCTAACAGATTCATTCGTTTTAGTCTATAATACGTAGTGAGTCTTACTACCAACTTGCTTACGGCTTATCACGCGTCGTATTTCAGTCATGTATCATTTATATTCACAAGCTGACACGGCAAACTTCGTGCCACCATTTCCGAAAATCTGGTGATTGTGTTTCCCGTCACGAAGCCTACTCAGCGGCACGCGATAGGGGCGAACCCAGATGTCACGTTCGAGACCATACAGCATTTTCTGCCCACTGACGCCCTTGACGTGATGGACGGCCAACCTAATGGCAGATCGCGCATTGCCTTAAGCTTCGTACAGCTGGTTCTACCTCTCAACGTCGCAGTGACAGCGCCAGTTGTGGGACCTCCGGGCATATATGCACGTAGCACGCGGCAACGCGGCACTTTCGTCCGCCGTCTGACCCTTGCTGTGCTGCCAGAGGATCCGGAAGACCTCTATCCGAACAGGTACATACCTATAGTAGTATAGGGTCTGGACTTCTTCCTGGATGCTCCAGTTTCCAATACGTGCTGAGACATTGAGGATAGCAAACGACAACTCCAGTTTTTTTACTTGAACAATTCTCATTCTGCTGGCTTCCAAGTGATGCTTCCGCTCTTCTTCAGTCTCATTAAGATCGTGAACCGATCGGTCACCCGCAGCCTCTGCTGGCGACATCAGGCGACATCAGGCGCAAAATTATGATATGATGTATTGTCTGTTTGAAGTTGTCAACTGTGGGCTGAACAACTCACTTTTCGTATAATGAGATTTAGAAAGTCTGATTATAATAAAAAATATCTCTTTTCTTCGAATATTCTTCTATACAACCTTGTCCTGACTATAACAAATACAAAAAAAAAAGAATTATCCAATTTGGTGCAGTCGATCGGGAGTTATACGCGTACGGCGTACATGCATTTCGGTGATTCATTTTTATATAAATAAAAGAAGTCCTACTTTTTTTTAGAATGCTTTTGAACTAAAATTACGTTAGCCAATTTACGTCATATACGTAAAATAAACAGAAATTATTTCCCGTATTTCAATATTGTTTATTTCACAGGTTTTAATTTACTTGCATTGAATCTTAATTCAAAATCAATGTAATTTTAATTACTCCTTATAATACCAGGTACCTGCTATTGAAAATGCAGTCAAATTGTTCTAGCTATTTCGGAGGTTAGTTAGAATGAACAGACAGACAGACTAAAAATGATTTTTATTACATATTTTTTATTTGTATGTAATATGCATTGAGTAAAAAACTGTTATTTTCATATTAATAAAAGTTTAATTATGTAATCACGCTTCAATTATATAATTGAATCTGTATATAAGTGGTATTTAATCTAGTGGTGTCATTATAAAATTGAATAAATATTACAAGCATCTTACATTCAAGTATGTGTAATGCAAAAAATCACTGAATAAAGATCTTAAAATTATTTTGTTTGTGTGACGGATTAAGAATACAATGGTCACCAACTTTTCTTATCTTGAGCGTGTCGCCATCGTAATAAGCGTAGGCAGATAGAATCATCAGAAATTGAGAAGATTGAAATTAAATAAACATTAGATATCTCATCTAGTCTACTGTAATCATAAGAGTCAAAAATGTGCATTGGTCTTCTTTCCAATGCCTCACATATATAATATTAAGGATTTCCTTCATATAATTTTATCATATTATTCGAATCGAGCCCAAAATAGGACGAAATTCAAGAAGTCATAAAAGACAATTGGGCCTTGTTATAGTTGGCATTTGCGCAATATCGACGAGAAGCTTTAGTCGCGGACGCTACAGCAATGCTGCTGTTTTATCCCTGTGATATATTTAAGTTAAAATCTCAACTCAAATGCATTAAGTTTTTTATATGTAGTTGGAATATATTTAATCTATTATAATTTCGGGCAATTCGCTGAAGAACGGGTGTAACCGACATAGTACAAAAAATGAGCAGGCTGAAGTGCATCTCTCGAGTGGTGACCACGAATCGGATGCAGTGTAGAACGTCTCCCACTAGGTGGACCGACGACCTGGTGAAAGTTGCTGTGCGTCATTGGATGCAGGCGGTACAGGACTGCACTTTGTGGTGTAACATGAGGGAGGCCTACGTCCAGCAGTGGACGGCGATAGGCTGAAATGATGATGATGATGATAATTTTGTATCGTCATCTCGGTTCATATAGGCCCAAGTGTTTAGAGCGAGTCTTCTAGACAATAAAAGGGAAATTAACCTACATCAACATTATCAGACGTAATTATACCAGGGTTTTATTTCGAATTTTCCTTCTCTTACGTAGATTTTATATGCATATCACATCCCTTAGTTGTCTTTTACGACACCCCCAGACAAGATAGTGGGTGGCAATTTATATTCTCATATACAATATATTCATCTTATCTCAGCCCACAGAAGGTCCACTTTTGGGTTCGGGCCTCGTCCGCAATGGAACATCAATGATGAGCAGGCGTGGTATAGGGTTTTATGTCAAGGTTTCCTTCTCTTATATATATATATATATATATATATATATATGAATCTGTAGTTGAAAGATATCTTGGAATATATAAGCACTTTTCTTGAGTAAAAACAAGCAATACAGAGTTTGGAATTATTTCTGTCATGTCAATAGACTCGCATGTTACGTGAACTAAAGATATAAGCCAAAATGTGGATGTATTACGTCTGCTGTTTGATGAATTAAGGCGTGGGACTATAAAAAATAAATAGCTGAAGCGTACATAAAGAGTGTTATGAACATATGTAATCGCAACCGTCTATCCCGTTTTACCTTTCAACATGCTAATGTGTTTTCAGTTTCATAGGTCTCAACATTTATATGATACAAAAAAAACGATAACTCCCAAAACATCACCTTTTAAATTATTTATTTAGGTGACACATTGTTTTTATTCAATGAAAACAAACGTCTATCAAAGTAATATTATTAAAAATAATTGATCTTATACGGAGACTATACATCGACCAATCGTCGTTCATGATTTATGTATTTCATTTTCCTAACAAAGTGCATTAATGTTTAGAGAATTGGTATATTTAGGGAATATATACATGGACTTTTATGGCGACAGAGGGGCGTAAGCACGAACTCCTGCAACCCACCCACGATGCACGTCGCCTTCGTCGTTGGGCCGACCACCGGAGCAGCGTGACTTGACGTCAGTGGTCGGCCCGACGGAATACCCCCTATTTGGGGTACCCTCCCATCGACTGACGTCCCCCCCCTCGGGGAGGACGTCGGTCTTTCCTCATGCAGTCGGCCTCTCAGCGGGTGACGGACTAATTCCCCGGTCACGTCACCCGCGGCCTCGGCTAGGGCGGCATGAGGCGCAGGTACTCGCGCCTACGCCGCCCCAGTCTCCAGCCTCCTTCCGCGAGACTACTACCTCGCAGAAGGCTGCGACTGCGTCCTAGTGCCTGACGCTGTCGAGCATCGCCCTGGTGATGGTCAGCAGCGTTAGGTCGGCACCAATGATTGCGAGGAGTTCACGATGCTACTCTGCCCAAGCGGTACAGATCTCGAGCGTATGCTGCGCCATGTTCTCATCGCAATCACAGTGGTGATAGGACGGTGTACTCTCCCTCCTAACGACTTTGTGCAGGTATTTGGCGAAACATCCATACCCCGTCAACACCTGCACTAGTCGGAAGGAGAGCACCCCGTGCCGCCGTTTCAACCACTGCATGAGCACCGGCCGGAAGGCCTCCACGATCCACACCCCGCACCGAGGCCTTTCCAGCCGGACTGACCAACGGGCAATGACGTCTCGGCGGGCGTTGACGCGCCAGGCGGTGAGCTCCTTCAAAGAGACCACACTGCCCACCGCTCGCAACCCCGACACGCGCCGATATAAACTGGCAAGGATTTCCGCCTCCAGGTCCCACGGGGGAGTCCCGGCCAACAGGCACGCTGTCTCCGTCGCCACCGTGCGGTATCCGCGTATGGCCCTGACCGACATGGCCCTCTGTAGTCGCCACAGAAGAGCCCTGAGTAGGACGGTCAGGGACCCCGCCCACACCGGTGGCGGCGTAACAAATCACACCTAGCCCGGGCGGGAGGCTGCCCCTCAACGCCCAGTCGTAGCCGATGTTCCACCACCACACGTCATGGGCGTTCGCACAACGTCCCCTGCTCGGTTGGTGCAGAGGACGCTGCGCTCCTCCAAATAGTCTGCCACTAGCCGCCTCACGTAAGCTGGCACCCCGTGGTACCGGAGCGCCTCCCTGACGCAGCTGAATGGCAGACTATTGAATGCGTTAGCGATGTCCAAGGACACCACCGAAAGATTCGATAGTTTTGGTTACGTCATTGTTAATGATGATTTAAAGAGAATACAAATTACTCATTATTGATTTCTGACAAAATTATAATTATCAAATTTTCAACCATACTTAACTATAGACAAAATTTCGTTTAGCTGTCAATTGCATTTTGTTATTACAGATCAAATGCGTTTTTTATACTACGTTTCATAGTGACTTGTTTTCTGTTTGACATTTTATGTCACGTCACACGAGAACGCATTCGAACGGGATAAAAGAGTTATTGGTGAAATCTTGTAAACACCATTAAAAAAAGAAACGGAATAAAAAGTATCCTATCTCCGTTACCTGGTTCTAAGCTACCTCCCCACCAATTTTCAGGGCAATCGGTACAGCTGTTCTTGAGTTATAAATAGTGTAACTAACACGCCTTTTTTTTTATATATATATAGATATTTCTTCTGTACATGTGTAGGTATGTCACTGAACTCCTCCTAAACGGATGGACCGAACTGGCCGACCCGGTAGGTGGCGCTGCTGTTGATTTCAAGGAGGATTCCTTTTATTTTATTTAAACAGAATAACGGGCGGATTAGATTGCACGGTTAATTAATTATCAACGTATCAAGCTTTCATAATGAATGTAGTGGGTTTAATCCCCATGTAAGATATTGTTTTTTTTAGTATCCCGGGCGTTTGACACATTTTAGAATTATATTTATATTATAGTAAACATTCACATGTTAGAATCGCGTGCACAGTGCATGTCGACGGCTCCCAGACGCTGCTGCGCACTTGCCCTGATGATGAGCGTCGCATAAACTTGAATCCCGGGTGGCACGTAACGAGATAAAATTGACTAAGATTAAAAAATGAAAAATGTGTTAATGGGCAGGCCATATCGCTCGACGAAGCGACAACCGCTGGGGAATACTCTCGAGTGGCGACCACGTATCGGACGACGCAGTGTAGGACGCCAAACTAGGTGAACTGACGACCTGGTGAATGTTGGCGGCACAGTAACGCACTTTGTGGGGTAACATGAGGGAGCCCTACATCCAGCAGTGGACGGCGATAGGCTGAAATGATGATGATGATGAAAAATTTTGGCTAAAATAGGCGAAACCCTTTTTTTTTAAAGTTATATGCATAGAAACCTTAATGAAATTTGTAAGTTTTTATGTGCCATTGCAAATATTTACAAACAAGCATTATGGTAAATGAAAAGACGCTCTGAGAAAGAGATTGTAGCTCACTTTTGAAATTGTTTCGCTTATTTTTAAAACGTTATTCTAATTTGTTTCGGATTTGTGACTTAATATATAAGTGATAATTTTACGACTCAAATTTTAGCTCGTTATTCCTGAAATACAGGAGTAAGTAATTCAGGTTCATATCTCTTGTATACTTCAGAATTAGTGGTTATATTTTGTATATTCTATCATAAAGAAAAAAAAAGATCATTAATATCATTATTATTAATTAAAAATATAAATTTAACGTCTATAGTATACATACATAGAACTATTTTTTTACTATGTAGTATTGTGCACATCTTTACTTATATTATAAATACGAAAGTTTGTTTTTTGTTACGCTTTCACGCTTAAATCACCGAACCGATTTCAAAAATTATTTCACTAATGGAAAGCTATAATACGAAGGAGTAACATAGGCTATATTTTATTCCGGTATTCCCACGGGAACGGGACTACGCGGTTCAGGCGACTGAAACCGAAGCGAAGCGAGGGCGGGTTGCTAGATATTATAAATACGAAAGTTTGTTCGTTTTGTTACGCTTTCACGCTTAAATCACCAAACCGATTTCAAAAATTCCTTCACCAATGGAAAGCTATTATATCAGGGAGTATCATAGGCTATATTTTATCCTGGTATTCCTACGGGAACAGGAACTACGCGGCAAAGACGATTGAAACTGAAGCGAAGCGAGGGCAGGTTGCTAGCTGGTAATATAGACATCAAAAAGAAATAAAATATGGTAAATACAATAATAATTTATACAGTTTTTTGCAGACTTTATTTTACCCAAATTACGCAATACATAATGATTGCTCCAGCTGTAAATGTTTGTACTTCAATGTTATTACGTCACCGAACGTTTGTCCTAGAATCAGAATCCAGTACACGTTTCGCAGTCGAATTGAAAATCAAACAGAACATTGTGGCATGGAGACTAATTGCTACATTCGCTTATAGAATTTTAAGTAATGTATATTATTAAATAAAGAATTAATTATGAATCAACAACATACCTTTAACAAAAAGCAATATCTTGTAATTTAAAATATAACTAATAATTTATCATCGTAAATTATTAAGATACACGACTGCAATAAAAACTAAAATACGAATCATTCGATATTTTTTCTCATCTATTTACTCATATGACATCGTCGAAATAAGAATATTTCAGCATCAAGTGAATTTGCTCCTAAAATATGTAATCAACAAAGAAAAATACATATACACTTTAAGTAAATTTATAAACCCAGTGTATATTCAATTTACTTCACAAGATTCAACTCTCAGACTGTGCAACTATAATCATTATATCAATTAATAGTTAAATAAGTAATGATTACCTGCTCGTCATAACTTTTGGATAAGATACATATATTTTTTTTATTCTAACCGTGGCAAACGAGCAGGCAGTACACCTGATGGTAAGTGATGCTGTCGTTCATGTACCTTGAATCGGCCGCTGCTTACCGCGAAAAAAGTGAAAGGAGTGTGAATGCGTACAATGAGGTTTAGTAATACTAAAGGCATCACAAAACCCACCACACGCAAACACCATCAGAAAGTTGGGATTCCCGCTCTCTCGCTCACCGAACGAAGCGCAGCAACAAATTGCTGCTCAGATGTCGATTTTCAGCGAGAGTGAAGTACTACTCCGGACGGACCAGCCCGGGCTGTAAGACAGACAACTGTCAACAGTGTGGATCTACCATTACCAAATCAGTACGTCAAGTTTGCATGATATGAATTAGATTTGTGCATAATATGTGAGAGACGGGCTACATGGATCGTCGAATTTATATACAACCATTGGGGAAGAAAGGTTCTAAAGTGGCGAGCACAAATTGGATGCCGCAGCGTAGGATGACCTCCTACTAGGTGGTACAACGACATCTTGAAAGTCGCACAGAATCGTTGGGTGCAAGTGGCACAGAACCGTTCTGAGTGGCATTCTGGGGGAGAGGCCTAGGTTCAACAGTGGATGTCTATGGACTGATGGATGGATGTAAGAAATTTAGCGACCTTATTTTACTACGTGGTAGTAGGTGCACCTATCGACGCCCTCAAGCAATAAACCTAGTAATAGCATTTTACTGGATTTTTTTTTTATTTCAAATTTGACATCTGTAGGCGAGGACTCATATACGATTTTTTTTTGAATTTTTTTCTATGGTTAATTACAAAAATATGACCAATGAAAGTTTTATTGCATGGAAGTTCTATTAGATTTTTATACGACAAAAATGAAATATTACATTATTACTTTTTAAATTTCATGACTGATAATTGGTATTATAATAATACCGTAATATAATTTATGTTAAATTTTGGTTACTGCGATTACAAGTTTATTGCAGTGAAATATGAGGAATATCTTTTTCGGTAACGGTTAGTAACAATATTCATACGAATTAAAATACATGATGAACCTACTGGGTTATTGCTTGGGGGCATCGCTATTATCTCATAGTAAAAGATTAAGGTCATTAAAACATAGATTCTATTCACTCTATACTAGATGGGGGTTTGGCACAATTTTTCTTATAAGCACATTCCAAAAGGTACAAAACTCACTTGAAGTATTTTGATAAAACTTTACGCCACCGCCTTCCTTATAATCCTTCCTAGAAATGCTATAGTTTGCGCTTTGCAGTTACTTTATTCTTCTTTTTCTGACACATAAACATCAAACTTTTATACGAAACATACGAACTACCTCCATAATAGGAAACTGACCTATTATACCAAACTGAATAGACGGTTTTGCATAGGATTCTATAAAGAAAGTGAAAGGAGTGTGAATGCGTACAATTAAGTTCCGTGATAGTAAAGGCATCACTAAAACTCACATATGTAAAATTCCTCAAAAAGTTGAGCTGCCAGCTCTAGCCCATTGGACGAAATGCAGGAATAAATTTCTACGCCGATCTTCTGTGAGAGTGATACTAGCCAGAACGGACCGATCCGCGGCTGTATACAAAAAACTGTAGACAATGTGGTCCTCCCGTGTCATATCTATAATTCTTTTAATGTATCCAAAATTGAAGGTAAATACAATTCCTATTTCAAAGACTAGATAACCTTGACTAAATATCGACATTGATCGGTACCTGAATTCAATTCAACTAAATAGAAAACATTCATATACCTGTAAATTTTATAGCCTATTTACTATTATAATAAGGCAGAGCGGTGGGTTCGTCTTATTATATAAGCTAAACCAAGTGAATATTATAAAATTATAGTATACTAGCAACCCACCCTCGCTTCGCTTCGGTTTTAGTCTCCTTACCCGCGTAGTTCCCGTAGCCTATGTTACTCCCTGATATAATAGTTTTCCATTGGCGAAAGAATTTTTGAAATCGGTTCGGTGGTTTAAGCGTGAAAGCGTAACAAACAAACAAATAAACAAACTTACTTTCGCATTTATAATATTAGTAAGGATACTAAGACTGCGAATGCAATGAGGCATCAAATGTGCTAGGCAGTGACTACAGAGGGCTACAAGCCACAATCCTTATATACTTACATCGCTTCACTCTATGGTTATGCATACTCTTATCATGACTCATCATCATCTTGCTCCTATCCCAACTACTTAGGGTCGACGCAATATGTCATCTTCTTCCATATGTACCTATCAGACGTCATCTCTGCAGTCACTCCCAGAGTATCATGTCATGCCTCACGTAGTCCATTAATCTTTCTTTGTCTTCCTTTACACCTACAGCCTAAATCTTTTCTCACAACATTACTTTCATTCCGCCTCATCACATGTCCATACCATGTCAGTCGTTCATTTTTTAAATATTCCGTCACTGGCGCAACTTTCAAACTCTTATCATGACTATGATCTTAAAATATATGCGCGTATTTATTCGTAAATTATCATTTGTTTTCCGTGCTTCGAAAATCACATAATGATGATAGTTACCCATCCGGAAGGGTCAAATTAACGTCCTATTGTATTATGGGTATAGAAAATAAGGAGTCCATTTGCACCGCAATATACATTGCATAATAAATTCTTATGCAGTTAGGTGTCTATTGATGCTGATCAACGTAATCAAATTGCACGAAGGAAGACAACAATATTAATTTAAGAAGTTAGCAGTAATAACGTTTATAAAATTCAAACTTCCGTACACGTTGCGTTAAAACTATTATTATATTTTCAAGGTTAAGGAAACCCCTGACATTTGTAAACAAATATTGTCCACACCCATCATCTGTCAAGTATAGGTTGGTGTTTGTGTGTGTGCTAAATTACCCGAGTGTTTCGTGATAATGGCTTCCCCAACACAGACACGATTAACGTTTGATAAATATAGTACGACGATATTGTAAAAGGGTTGACGTCAGGTATAAAACGGTCGGTCATAAAACTTAACTAAAATTATTACAGTATTTTATATTGTACAATGTACATATATAGTTTATGAAGTAAATATGATCACTGTTTCAGCAGTTTTGATAGCAATCTTTTTCTTCTTCTTTTCAAATACTTTTCACTATTATGCATGATCATTTTACAAAAACGGGCGCACGAATTACGTATATGTCGACATTTCCTTACCAAACAATAAAATTCATGAACCAATATGTCCACTGTTGGACATAGGCTTCCCTACAAGCATGCCAGTCCGGACGGTTCTATGCCATAAACGTCCAACGGTTTCCTGCGACTTTCAAAATGTCGTTAGTCCACGTAGAAAATGGTCGGTGCGACGTCCGATTCATAGTCACCGTTTGACGAGCAATGTGGCCCACCCATTGCCATTTCAACGTGCTAATGCTGCAGGCTATGTCGATTACGCCCGCTCTTCTACGGTTTCCATATTTCAGAATTTATCACGTAGAACAATACCGAGCATAGCCCTCTTCATGGCATGTTGAGCGACTTTAAGCTTTGTTATTAGGCCTATATTAAGGGACCACGTTAATAATATACAATACATAAAATATTAATATATTTATTGCATATAAGGAACATTTGATAATACGTATATAGGTAAAAATTGCTATTATAGCTTTTCGACGATGTATTTACTAAAATTTATAGTTGTTGTTGTTGACAACTTTAACCATTGAATTAATGATAACGTTACATCGCTGCGGTACATAGCTAAAGATCTACGGCCATTAATCGGTAGGTAATAAAAAGGTCGATATTTTTGGTAATTGTTTATATAGTTTTTCTCAAAGGTCTCACGGCCGACTTTTGGAAAATGTAACTCACTGCGATCACTAACCCACCTGCCAAGCGTGGCGATCATGTAAATATCCCTTCATATGTGAAGGTGACCTTCGTACAGCATTAAACGGCGCCTGGCTCAATGAACATGATGATAGATGGATGATGACTGTGGACTAAGAATACAATGTGTCAATGACGCACCCCGTCATTTACTATCTGAAGGATGACGAGATCCTTTCTGTCAGAAACAGAGAATGATACATATTTTAAAAATGTAATAAATATGAATATCTGTATTTTTAATCCATATTTCTCTATCATCATCATTTCATAATTTCTGCTCAGATATGTCTTACTGTTGGGCTCGAGCCTTCTCCACAATAGGAGGGAGATTGACCTTACTATACCCCTGCTGGTCAGACAGGTTGGTACAGGGTTTTATTTCTAATTATCTTTCTTTTGCTTAGATGTTATATGCGTATTATATCCCTTAGTCGTCTTTTACGACATCCACGGGCAAGATAGGGAGGGATAGGGAGTGGTGATTAGTAATCTTACTCCGACCACAGACATTATGAGGCTAATCTATTTATGACCTTTAAAATTGCCAGAGAAACTTTATAACAGGTCAACTTTTTCTCATTATTAAAGGTTTTCACTTGTCTTACATCCACCCACCAGCAAATTCTACCTTGGACTTAGGTCTCAAGAAGCATAAAATCACAAAAAAATTGTGCACTTGATAGGAAGATTGACCTTCGAAATTACTGTTATAGGTTTCCTAGGACAGGGCTGTTACTCTTTCTTCTCCCCAAGAAGCGTAATATCAAAACATCATTATACTTGACAGGTAGATTGACCATCAAAATTGGTGTTTTAAATTTCCTAGGAGATTGCTGTTGCTCTTTCTCCTGATGATCCATCAGCCGATTCTTACGACTCTCACAGTAGCCTGAGGGTGCATATTGTATTATTAACGTCACCATATTCAAATTTATTATAACACACATACATGCTCTTTCAATGTTTCAATATTATGCTTTATCTCTAGAAAAACAAATTCAATAACATTAGACTAATGCAGACTGAAGGTTAGAAAAAAACTACAACATATATTTATTCTACGGCCATATTTATCTCATAAATAGAAATGATTAGACTTTATTTTTTTTTGTCTCGGGCATAATCCGCTAAGCGGTCTCAAATTACTAGACAAAATTTGTTCAATATAACATATACGAAAGTATATCCTTACTAATATTATAAATGCGAAAGTAAGTTTGTTTGTTTGTTTGTTATGCTTTCACGCTTAATCCACCAAACCAATTTCAAAAATTCTTTCGCCAATCGAAAGCTATAATATGAGGGAGTAACATAGGCTATATTTTATCCCAATTTTCCCATGGGAACGGGAACTACGCGGGTAATGCGACTGAAACCGAAGCGAAGCGAGGGCGGGTTGCTAGTAATATACATAGTTCGTTAGAAGCTAACAAACAAACGTACTACATATTTCTTCGTTCGTTTCTTTTTGATAGGATCATTATTTAAGGAATTATCGCCAAAAACAGTTTCTTTAATAACAAAGAATCTTGATTGATAACAAGAAAAAATTCTAAGAAAATAATAATATGAAATATCCCCTAACAGTCAATACCTGATCCATTTTAGTTTTGGCAATAGTTTATGTTCGGCCGGCTATCTAACATCAACCGTCCTTGGGAATATAAAATTGATAACCTGACGGCATCAAATAGAGTTGGTCCAGGTCGTCGACGTCGTCTTTTACGACACCCACCAACAATTTAAGGGCTGGTAATATTCGTAGCCGCCACCAGACAGTTAGTAGTTTTAGTACATGTGTGGTATTTAAATATTGCTGTATATGTAATCAATACCTACTCTGCTAGTAATGTTTAGTATTCGCACACGTTTTTTATTTTTATTTTGTAATCAAGCCGTATCAAAATATTTCTATTTTTCGAAATATTTTTTGCCGCTATCAGCTTCCGGAATCACTATAAATATATAAATTTATATTTTTTTATTCCGTATGGTGACGGAGTAAGAATACAATTCACCATTCCCTATCTTGCCCGTGGATGTTGTAAAAGACGACTAAGGGATATAATATCCGGGCCGGCCACGGAAGTCAAGGAATTACCAGTGGTCGGCCCAATGACGTTTGGGAGGGAATATAATAGGTTATGGGGTCGCACGCCGTCTATCCGTCGCCCCGGGCGGATTGGGCGGGTAGTGTCCAGGACTATCAAAAAAAAAAAATACTATATGCATATAACATCTATACAAGAGAAGGAAAACTCGAAATGAAACTCTATACCAACATATTTAACCAGCATGGTACGGTAGGTCAAATTCCCTCCCATTATGGAAGAAGTCCGAACCCAATAGTGGAACGTATGTGGGCTGCGATGATGATAAATATTCTATAGCAGGTACTTACTCAAAAATCTTTAAGTGGTCTGCTAAAAGGCCTGAACAAGCTTTTCTTTGTAGGCAGAGATTTTAGGCAGACTATCATTCGGTTTTAGGGTAGGTATATGTAACTGCAGGTCGCGTCTACGTCACGTCAATAAATTGAACTAGTCTTACTTATACGAATATAAGTTTCTTTGTTACGATATACGATATGATGCTTTAGTTCAACCAATCATCGTGAAATATATATACATAGTGTACACACTATGTATGTATATGTGTCGGCTTTAGAATATATGGTTCATTTTTCGTGTGGTGACGGAGTAAGAATATCATTCACCACCCTCTTTTTTGTCTGTGGATATTGTGAAAGACGATTAATTCTAATATACAGATGATATATATGCAAGGAGGGAAACTCAAAAAAACCATTCGTCATGGTCGGTCGGCTGGTGATCTTCTTGTGTACACTCACACACCGTTGGGCAGAGGCCTTGGAGGGCAAGGGTGAGGCGCTGGCATTCAGCCTAGATATCGCAAAGGCGTTCGATAGGGTCTGGCACAGGGCACTTCTATCGAAGCTACCATCTTACGGAATCCCCGAGGGACTCTGTAATTGGATTGCCAGCTTTTTGGATGGTCGGAGTATAAAAGTCGTCGTAGATGGCTCCTGCCCCGATACCATGACCATTAATGCTGGTGTACCACAAGGCTCGGTGCTCTCCCCGACGTTATTTATCCTGCATATCAATGACATGCTCTCTATCGAGAGTATGCGTTGCTATGCGGATGACAGTACGGGTGATGAGCGGTACACTGAGCAATGGAATATCCCTCGGAGTACTCAGGAAAGAAGGGTTCAACTTGTGTCTGAAGTCGAGCGCTCTCTGGGGCGGGCCTCGGAATGGGGTGAACGGAACCTAGTCCAGTTCAACCCCACAAAGACACAAGTTTGCGCGTTCACTGCAAAGAAGGACCCGTTTGTCATGGCGCCTCAGTTCCAAGGAGTAACTCTCCCAATTTCTGAGAGTATTGGGATTCTCGGCGTCAAAATATCGAGCAAAGTCCAGTTTGGGAGTCATTTGGAGGACAAAGCTAAATTGGCAAGCAAAAAGTTGGGCGTCCTGAACAGAGCTAGGCGGTACTTCACACCGAGACAGCATCTTGTGCTATACAAAGCACAAGTTCGTCCTCATGTGGAGTACTGCTCACATCTCTGGGCTGGTGCGCCCAAATATCAGCTAGACCCACTTGACTCCCTGCAAAGACGGGCTGTTCGAATCGTCGGGGATCCCAATCTTACGGACAGATTGGAGTCGCTGGAGCAGCGGAGAGACTTTGGGTCACTCTGTGTACTCTACCGACTCTTTCACGGGGAGTGCTCCGAGGAACTGTTTGACTTGGTACCACCGTCACCATTCTACCAACGTACCACTCGACATCGCAGCAGGGTTCATCCATTTCACCTGGAAACGTTATGGTTTTCAACTGTGCGTTTCCAGCGATCATTTCTCCCACGTATGTGCAAGCTCTGGAATGAACTACCTGCTGCTGTGTTTTCCGAGCGCTATGACATGTCCTTCTTTAAACGAGGTTTAAGAAGAGTATTTCCTTCACGGTAGGCAGCGGCCTGGCTGTACCCCTGGTATTGCCAAGGTCCATGTGCAGCAGTTTCACTTACCATCAGGTGTGCTGCTTGCTCGTTTGCCACCGTTGGCAATAAAAAAAAAAAAAACCTTATATCAACCCGTTTGACTAGCCTAGGTGAATTTCTCTTCATTGTGGAGGAAGCTTGAGTTGGGGAGTGGGACTTAAATGAGCTGTGATGAAGATTATAATGATGATATGGTTCACACAAATAATAATTTATTGCACAGATGGCGTAATGGTTGAAATATCAACCTATCATGCCACTGTCGTATGTTTCTTTCTCACGCAGGACAATACTATGTTCGACCTACAAATTCGTCTCTCTTCTTTCTGGATGTAATTAGTGTAATTTGTGTCTGTTGAAGTATATGTTTGTAAAGTCCCACACAATACAAGGATTACTTACTCAATGTAGGGTCTTTAAAATAAAGATATTGTTTTGGATGAATAGAAAATATTTTTTAAAAAGTTGTACAGTTGCATGAGCGAATTCGCAGTCGTAACTAGTAGTGGCATAAATCAGTATCAAATAAAAGCGTTGTGCTAAAGTAAACATTATGGATGGAATAGAGTCTAGATCGAATGTAATAAATACTTTATTCTAGTACGTTTAAACTCAATGGATTCTGGTAATCTATTCAATAACTTTTTATAGTTTTACGCCTTAGTTTACGCACAAAAAACATCCATACAAGCTTCCCATCCATCAGGCTATTGTCGATCAGGGCGTACCTACACCTTTACAATAAGGTTTGTCACGTAGAATGCATTCAGTAAACGGTTCCCTGAAACTATTACTATAGCGCCTTTACACAATTTTCAGTCCCACATAATATGTGGCGAAACTATTTCTGCTAACCAAGAACAGTTCTAAAGTTCAAGCATGTTGTTGAATAAGTTCTAAGGATAACCTTGGCAGTCAAGAAAATCTTCATTTATTTATTTATTTGGACAACCAAGAATTGCTACAACTAAAAATACAAACATAATAAATATTATTATGAAAAATTAAACTAAGTTGCACAATTTTTAAAGGTGCCACATAATGCACAATAAAAAGGTATGTACATTATTTTCATTACTTATAGCTAATTAATATAATAAGAAAAATAAAATTCCTAAATCAGAACCTCAAAATTTCAGCAGTGTACTTGTATCATTGCCAGTTGCTTTTTTTAAAGACATCATATGATCATAATGTTCTACATGTATCTGTTCATAAAATCCAAAAACAGTGCATAGTTGGCTGAACAGATAGCGCACCTTGTCGACGAAGTATCATGAAATAGATCCCCACTCGGGACGATTTTTTGTACGATTCACAAATGATTATTATAGCACCATAGCACGACTTAGCGATCCTAAGATTTTTTTCTTAGTATTGTCTAAAAAATACTGTCTTAAAAAAAATAACGTACGTGCAACCATCACATATTGAAGTAATATTCTTTGACATTATGGTAATTAAAAATAAACAGTAGAATTTAAAAAAGGTTCATATAGATTGATAATATTTTATAGGGCGTCTACATGTTGGCCGAGTGCAGGCGAGCGAAGGCGAACGCCAACGTGTATACACCCGATTTGCCTTAGTTGGCCAACGCTCGCCGTCGCTCGCCTAGTTGGCCGAGTGAATACAAGCGCCAACGTGTGGACAGCTGATTTGTCTTCACTCGCCGTCACTTGCCGTCGCTCGTGATCACTTGCCTCACTTCGCCTCGTTGTCGGTTTTTGTGCACAAATCAAAGGCACTCGTCTACGCTCGGCCAATGCCGTCTACACGTTGGCTGAGTCATCATTACACTGTTGACATCCATCGCGGTTAGACGTGTTTAATGTGATATTGTCACTCAATATAAATGATTATATTTACAAATTTGCATCACTACTTCTAGATATGCGACGTAAATAATTAGATCCAAGTCACCCTATGTGTTACCTATAGTATCAAAATGTATCTTCATCATTCATCATCATTTTAGCTAATATACGTCCTACAGTTGGGCTCGAGCCTCCTCCACAATAGGCGGGAAACTGACCTTAGTATTCCATGCTAGTCAGACAGGTTGGTATAGGGTTTTATTTCGAGGTTTCCTTCTCTTGCATATATGTTATATGCTTATTATGTATTATATCCCTTAATCGTCTTTTACGACATTCACAGACAAGATAGGGACTGGTGAATTTTTTTCTTACTCCTTCACCACACGGATATGTCTTACATTGTTCTATTTCTGTGAATACTCAGTATCAACCACCTTCTTTTTTCCCACTTTACTGCGGTATACACTGAGATAATAGTTATATACGCTCATTAAATAAATAATTGAAGCTGCAGCAACGTTAATGTCAACGTCCGTAGTGTTTCAGTGCACAATGAACACTGACGGAGGCCAACGTGTAGACAGCTCTACAAACGCTCGTCTACGTTGACCACTCGCGTTGGCGTTCGCCGCACTCGGCCAACGTGTAGACGCTAGCACTCGCCTTCTACCTATTTGCCGACGCTCGCGTTGGCCTAGGCTCGGCCAACGTCTGTACGGGCTATTATACACAGTGTACCTACTGATTCGAAAGTAGTTTTTATTAAATTGTTTCATGTTTAATATTTTCGAGTCATTATTTCAAAAAAGTGGATGGGCGAAAATTGGCAAAAAACCATTTATGTATTTTGTTATCAAATACTTGTAGAAATTGGATATAAATATTTTAAATTTATATATGGCGAATTTTCAAGAGAAAATAAGAAAAAATACACAGTGGTCAGGAAGACTGTTGGCAGAAGTGAAAACTTAAAACTATAAATACAGTTGTTGTTTTTGGATATTCAAATAAATTCTTTGATCTTAAATTAAAATTTGTAAATTAAAACTTTTAAAAATTACATGGTTAGATGATAGATGTCAACATCTATTGACATAATTATATATGTAGGTACGAAGAATTTATTACTTTAATAAAATAAAATGTTTTAGACATTATTCTTTGCAATTTTTTATCTGCTGCAAAACATTTCGATATATATTTTTCAAGATGTCATTCCTGATTTAACGAGCGCATATTTTCACTTGTATTTTTACGAGCTATTATAAGAATTAACATGTTTCTGAACTTGTAAAATAAATTGTTGAATAGACACAACAGAGGAGTTTTGGCGGGAATGTGCAAGTGTCATGTGCTCGATTTTTATTATATTCAGTATCTTATTGTTTTAACATTTCTTATATTAAATGATTTTGATGGTTGTAAGATCGTGCAGGGGATTTGCTGGTGTACTGAATATAATAAAAAAGTACTTTACAAATATTTTTATTGTCTACCAAATTGCCTAGAAGATACCGTTAACATATCACTATTGAAGGCGATGATTACGAAGCAACGATGACTAATATGAAGAAACTAAAGATATGAAAAAACTAATTAATTATGCAGAAAACTATAACTCTTCACTAGCAATTATTGGCTCGTATATGTGATGATCAATATAAAAAAATGAAGTAAAATAGACACAATGTATATATAGTAGCAGATTGCGGGTGTTGCGTGCTTAAGCCCCTCTGTCGCCCCGGACGGAGTGGTGCGGAGGCGCGCCGAGCGCGACCCACCCACAAAAAAAAAGAAAAAGTAGCAGATTTTAAATAAAACTACTTAACGGATTTTATCGCGTTTGTATTTGATTTTTGATTGCCCAACGTTTCGAACACTTTGCAGCATTCATGGTCACCATGAACGTGACCATGAACGCTGACGCTCGCATATGAAGTGTATATAGTAGTTATGTGAGCCTTATGATTGGTTGCAATAGTAGATATGACAAAAATGTCTATATGCATGGAAATTTTCTCGAGTTGCTACAAGGTGCGTGCGTTGCAGACTGCCTAACATGAAGTTCCGCTCATTACGCCAGAGAATGCACTCCCAATGGATGTGGTGAGCTGTTTATTCAAAATAGCAGAATATTAAGAAAATAGTTAAGCTAGTAGTGTAAAATAGAACAATTTGCTTCCAATATTGCCATGGCTAGTGAGGAATTGAGTTACATACTGGTCAAATTCCATTCATGTTTTCTCTAAACGCTTACGAATAGATGGAAGGAATAGATAGAAGACAGAAGACAAAACGGATTGCGGCGCGAAAATTCTAGTAATTTTATTAGGATCGCGTGGCAAAAGTAAATAAATATTCATGATTTCGTGGCATAATATTTTGACGCGCGACTTTGTATCTCTAGATCGACCGGTAGTAGGTAAGTACTGGTAAGGCTTTGCTGTTAACTGTCCTGTATGCTTTACATAGGAGTATTAGCGCTAATCGTTGACTTAGGAGTAATTTACGCCGAGCTGCAGTGTCTTCATCAAATCAGGCCGGTGCAACATAACATATACACCCCAGATATGTAGCTGTATACATAATTTTAACACGTTCACTATCCAGCATTTTTTTTTAAATTATCTCCCACGTCCAATTTATTTTTTCATTCATATGTATTGTATTGAGATACTTGCCCTTATGTCACTTTAAATCCATAAAGGACGTAAAAATTAGGAAAAAACCCTGTAACCCTCATTATTATGATGACCCATATATATGTCATGGACGTACAAGCTAACAATTTAGTGACACACTTGAGTGTCATGGACGTGGAAGCGAGAAACTATAAAATTCTTACGTTATGTGTGAGTAAATGGATTTAGTACAGCCATCTGATTAGCGCCCATACGCTTTGACAGATACCTTACTTACTAAAAAAATCTGATTGGCATTTACATTCACTTTTTTCGCTGGTTACTAGAATAGATAATGAACTTTGGCGAACACTTCAAAATAGTAATGGGGAAGACGATATAAATATTATCCTCATCTAAAACATCTTCACCTGCATGCCTCAATAGAGGTTCAGCTACCGTAGGACTCCATAAACTAATAACATTAGAAAGGCAGCTGAACGGCATAATCTATAGGAAAAGGTGCAGTGGTTGCTATAAAAAACCGAAAAACGAAGGTCGATCAGTTGCTGAAGCACGTATAAAATCAAAACAGATGGATATAAAATGCAATTTCTGCCAAAAACCTCTGTCTTGCATGTTTTAATGAAGCTCATTAGAAAAATATTTGTCATGACTTATATTTTTAGATTCAGTTTTCAAAGTTACTTAATTTCTAAATATAAAAAAAAATATGATGGGACATAGCTTTTTTATTTTACCTATATAATAGCTTATACGCCCATATACAATACAAGTTAGTTTCTGTAACATCTATCTAGTAGGGAGACCATTATATATGAAACGAGCAGTGACCCACATGAATGTCACGGACGTCTTGTTCAAACCCAAAATGACCCACATGTGGGTCATGGACAGTTAACGTGTTAAGCGTATGAAAACAAAGGCCGTAGGTGGAAGTTGGTATTCTAGTAAGTGCATGAAAACCTATACTTTAGTTTTAACATGTTCAATGAACGAGAATTTTTTTTTCCAAGACTAAGCCGCGATAGCAGGCGATATATTTTCTTTTAATTATCTCATTATTAAATCTTATACGTAGTGTCGGCTTTAAATTACCTTTCAGTATAAGATGGTAAGTTTTGTGAGGAGTGAAATTAAGTCGTTTTTTGTATGATCCATTTGAGTATTAAGTTAAGATATATGCGCCATTTTCTCCAATCCGTCTGTAGTGTTAGATTGTATTATAAAGGGGACCGTCGGCGTCGTCGGCGTAGATAATCAATGAACAGTTTTGCGGTAGAGGTAGCTCAAGCAGTTAAATAATCTATATCAATATTATAACGTTCAATACTAATACTATAAAACTGAAGAGTTATTTTTGTTGAACGCGTTAATCTCAGAAACTATCAGGTGCAATGGATTTTTTTTTGTCTTGAATAGCCCATTTATCGAGGAGGTTTATAAGCTTTATAATATTACGTTATAACATCAATGAAATATGTTGCAGAAATGGAGGCAATTTATTACTTTTGAGAATTTTCATCGAGTGCGCTGCGTCTTATAGGTGCATTCTAATTTTTGTTTATTGTTTTTATGACGCAGATAAAGTTGATGAAGTCATCATTGTATCACAGCTTTTTATACGTCCCACTGTTGGGCTCGAGCCCCCTATACAATGCCAGGCAAATTGACCTACTGTACCACGCTGGTACTACACTAATTAGCCGGGTTGGTATAACATTTTGTTCTGAGTTTTCTTTCTCTTGCAGAGATAGTATCTGCATACTATTAACTAGCTTCTGCTCGCGACTTCGTCCACGTGGTATAGATACTTTGGGCTAACGCTAAATTTAACCTAAGACTTTGTTTACGTAGAAGGTGAAAATATTTTAATAATATGATTCTGTCACATATGATTTTTGTGAAAATTTAGCCGTTTACGCAGCGGAAGCTCTCAAAAGGAAAAAAGAAACCCGATTTTGAAACATTCTTCATTGGTGTTCCGCTCATGTTGGTCTTAGTGTGATGATGTATAGCCTATAGCCTTCTTCGATAATTGGGCTATCTAACAATGTAAGAATTTTTCAAATCGGACCTGTAGTTTCTGAGCTTAGCGCGTTCAAACAAACAAACTCTTCAGCTTTACATATTAGTATAGAGTATATAGATTAGTCGTCATTTACGACACCACCGGGCAAGAAAGCGGATGGTAAATTGTATTCTTACTCAGTCACCACATTGCATATTACGAAATGAGTTAATAACTAAAAAGCTTGAAACACTTAGACTAATTACAGTTACTAACAGGTGTTATGTTGTATTAGATTATTTATGTAAAATAAAAGAAACATGTCATTGTAAAGCGCGATTAGTTTATACACATATACGTTAATCATTATATTATTGTATGTATGTACGTAAGCATGTCTAATTTTGTTTAAGTGCGTAATCACAAGTGTTTCTCTTTCTATGATTATTATTAATATACATATGTATGTACTAATAATAGACAAACTAATTTTGGATCATAAGAATTCGTTACAAATATCACATAAATTATATGAATAGTGATAATAATGCTTGATTCTTGAGAAGGGATTTCCTTGGATTATATTAAGAGGATTTCATAACAAATTACATTTTTACTATATTTAACTTAGCAAATTGATATTTAATTGAAAGAGTGTACTTTTTGGATCGTAATTTCATTATTTATCATTACAACTTATATATGCCCATTATTGGGCGCGAGCATCTTCCACAATAGGACGAAAATTGACCTACAGCACGTTTTTTTTTTTTTTTTTTTGGGCTGGGCTGCGGTCAGCGCGCCTCCGCACCACTCCGTCCGGGGCGACAGAGGGGCTTAAGCACGCAACACCCGCAACCCACCCGAACATCACGTCGCCTTCGTCGTTGGACCGACCACTGGAGCAGGGTTGCTTGTCATCAGTGGTCGGCCCGACGGAATACCCCCTACCCGGGGTACCCTTCCATCGACCGACGTCCCCCCCTCGGGGAGGACGTCGGTTTTTCCTCACGCGGTCGGCCTCTCGGCGGGTGACGGACTAACTCCCCGGTCACATCACCCGCGGCCTCAGCTAAGGCGGCATGGCATGCAGGTAGTCGCGCCTGCGCCGCCCCAGTCGCCGGCAGCGGGTCGCATCATCGAGGCTGTGCTCCTCGCGCTCGCGACCCGCACTATAGCACGCTGGTCAGACGGATGGTGATGGACGGGATAATCGGTGATGAGTGGTGATGAATGGAATGAGTGGTGATGGATGGGTTGAGTGGTGATGGATGGGTTGAGTGGTGACGGATGATGATGAATTGGAATGATTGGTGACGGATGGGATGAGTTGTGGCAGATGGGAGTGGATGAGATGATTGGAACGGGCATGGTTCCATAGTCCACGGTGTTCCATTTCTCCCTCAGACATAAACCACATCCCCATACACTTAAAATATGTTAGTTATTTGTATTTCACTACCAAAACATTCACTAGAAATAATTTATATGGTAAAACAACGTTTACCGGGTCAGCTAATATATAATATAATCTGCTTTTGTTATTATTCAGCAGTAACTTTTCGTCCTTAAATTTACTCAGAATTTTATGTCTGCAGATTTTAATTTCAAGCAAAATTAGTAGATCTACGGTCAGCAAATTTCTGAATGTAACTCGAAATGACCAGTCATAACAGCATCCTTACAAACGGTAGAAGTACTTGGGTACTTCTACAGTTGATAAGGATGTTGTTTTCACAAACTTGTTTGAAAGTTAATACTAATAATTATAATAATATATACCCTCCGGGCCAGTCGTTATCTCACCATGAGACTAACGCAAACCTCGGCGGAACATTATATGGCTCTCTAAGTTCTTTTGATATAAAATAAAAAATGTATCACAAGATTTATAGAAAAGCCAATAAACCGCAGGGCAGCATGTGGCGTGCTGAATGTGAGTGGCGACACTGCGGTCCTGACTGCCCCAGAGAGTCGGTCAGGGCCTCGTATCCAGCTCGCCTTTACTGGCTGGCTGGAGTGGAGACCGAAGAGTGCCCGCAGGATTCTCAACTCTGGCTTGCCTTAAACGGCTGGTCAGAGAGGGGTCGCCAGAGCTATATGCTCGGGGGTGGAAGTGTCATTTTCAAAGGCATAACTACGGGGAAACTACTGCGATGGTGAAACCGGCGCCGCACCGCTCAACACCCCAAGCCACTTGCACCAATGTTGCCCCCCTGTTGCCCGTATGATCTGCGTGTCTGTGGCGACCGTTTGGGGGGGGCCCATTCAGTGAGTTGGCGAGTCACCGTCTGCCAAAGTTCAAGATGATAAAGGTATTGAAGGCAGACGATAGTTTTAAATCAATAGTTTACCATTAATCCAATCCATCTAACCTCCAAACCCATAATCATGTATTAGATACCATCATCACACAATAGTTTTACACCTACCGTTGGCAGTCCACATGTGTTATGTGCAGACATGGAGTGTCATCGGTAGACGTCCCACCCCATTTTAGATTAAATTTCTCCAAAGGCCTTTGCATGTTGGATCCATATCCCCATGTAAGCCTTTCAAAGGACCGGGTATCTTCCCTAAGGAAAATATCCGTGAAACCAAAAGGAGATACAAGATAATAATATAATTATAATAATATAATTATAATAATATAATTATAATAATATAATTATTAGTCATCATCATCATCTTGCTCTTATCCCAATCACTTGGGGTCGACGCAATATGTCATCTGTTTTGACATATTGCAAAAAGTTTCGGCAATGACTTTTATGACCGGCCGCCTGCCTGACGTCAACCCTCCTTGGGAATGTAATCGTTGACCCAAATGGTACCAGATGGAGTTGGTCCGGGTCAATCTAGGGCTCTTAGTCGTCTTTTACGACACCCACGAGCAAAGCAAGGGTTAGTAGTATTCGAAGCCGCTACCACACAGCATAATTATTAATATTAGCTTTATATATTTATATATCGAATAACTACCAGAAATATATCTTGAGGGATGGTACGGCTGATATTTGTCGAGCGTGCCACTTACCAGGCGAGTCCCTCAGGCATATCGTTTCCGGCTGTTCACGTCTTGCTAACGGCGAGTACTTGCACAGACACAACCAAGTAGCCAGGATCGTCCACCAGCACCTTGCTTTGATACACAAACTTGCGAGCGTAGAGGTGCCGTACTACAGGTACGTACCAGAGCCGGTTCTCCAAAATGGCCGTGACACATTGTACTGGGACCGATCTATTATCACTAATAGGACTATTGTGGCCAATAAGCCAGACATCGTGGTGATAGATCGGCTGCAGCGCCGTGCAATAATTGTCGATATCACTGTTCCGCATGACGGGAATCTCGTGAAGGCTGAGAAAGCTAAACAAATGAAATATCAAGACTTAGCTCACGAGATTGTCGACATGTGGAATGTGGATTCAGCAATCGTTGTACCGATAGTCATTTCGACTAATGGGCTAATAGCTAAGAGCTTCGATCAACACCTAAAAAGGCTCACGTTAGGTAGTTAGATTGCGGGCCTGATGCAGAAGGTTAATGGACACGGCGCGCATCGTGAGAAAGTTCCTCTCTTTGTAGCCCTAACCACCGGCGGCTTGGTCCTTATATTCGCTGCCGGTGGGTCAATACGCTTTTTATATTTTAATTTTTTTTTAATTTTTATATCATACTAGCAACCCGCCCTCGCTTCGCTTCGGGTATAGGTTATAATCGTTTTACCCGCGTAGTTCCCGTTCCCGTTGGAATACCGGGATAAAATATAGCCTAGTTTACGCCCTGATATTATAGCTTTCCATTATTGAAAGAATTTTTGAAATCGGTCCAGCCGTTTTGAAGATTACCCAGAACAAACAGACAGACAGACAGACAGACAGACAAAAATTTTTAATTGCTATTTTAGGCATAGGTGTCGTGCAAATAACCCTGTGAGCATGAAAAAGCCTATTATTTTGACATTATAAACAGACACTCCAATTTTATTTATTGGTATAGATTTAAAAATGTATAAGGTAGTTCGTAAGTTAAATAAATGTCATAATAATATAAATACGTGAAGCAAAAACTTTGTACCCCTTTTTACGAAAATTACGTGGATGGACAAGTATGAAATTTGGCACAGTTGAATTATAATATGAGGAGAAGAGCATAAAACTATAATTTCATATAATAATGGATTAGAAATACATTAAATTAATTAAAAAAGTAATTACGCACACTACCATTCAATCGCTACACACACACACACACACACACACACACACACACACATTGCGCTTATACACTTTTGTTTACAGTTAAAATCTCTGGTCGAACGAAATGCCAAACAATCATAATTATGACGACAATGTCTAATAGACATTAATTTGTACTTTTATATTAGTTACTAGCTGACCCGGCGAACTTCGTAACGCCATAATTTTCTTTTTCGTAAATACATTTTATAAATTTCCGAATATATATTCTCTAATGGAGAAACCGGCTTTGTCGGGAAAGATTCGATCGTCTTGGTTTCGCCCTTGTTAATGATGATTCAAAGAAAATACAAATTACTGATGAATGATTAGTGAAATACTGCTTGTTCAATATACAATTAAAAGAAAATTGCGTAGCAGAAAAATTCATTTAAATGAATTATGGCCGAATTTCGACCACTCGGCGACCACTAGTAATAATTAAACGACAATGGTTGTACCGATAGCCATTTCGACCAACGGTTTAATAGCCAAGAGACTCAATCAACGTCTAGAGAGGCTCACGTTAGGCAGTTGGATTGGGTGTCTGATGCAGAAATCGGTGTTACTAGACACAACGCGCATCGTGATAAATTTCGGGTGACGTGACCGGGGAATTAGTCCGTCACCCGCTGAGAGGCCGACCGCCTGAGGAAAGAC
Source organism: Lymantria dispar (assembly GCA_032191425.1). Lineage (NCBI taxonomy): Eukaryota > Metazoa > Arthropoda > Insecta > Lepidoptera > Erebidae > Lymantria > Lymantria dispar. Next base: position 22,941,166 of record CM063444.1, on the reverse strand, counting down.
CGACGTCCTCCCCGAGGGGGGACGTCGGTCGATGGGAGGGTACCCCAAATAGGGGGTATTCCGTCGGGCCGACCACTGACGTCAAGTCACCCTACACCGGTGGTCGGCCGGCCCAACGACGAAGGCGACGTGCATCGTGGGTGGATTGCAGGTGTGCGTGCTTACGCCCGTCTGTCGCCCCGGACGGAGTGGTGCGAGGAGCACGCCGACCGCAACCCACCCCAAAAAAAGATAAAAAAAATCGTGATAAAATTCCTCCCTTTGCAGTGGTAACCACCGAAAGCTTGGTCCCTGTATTCATTGCCGGTGGGTCAACACGCTTTTTATTGTTATAAATATTTGTTTTTATAATATATGTATTTAAAAATGTACTTAGGAAATTAAATAAACATAATAATAGTTATATCCATATATAAAAATAACACTTAAATTTTTATAACTATAGCAAAATAAATCTATTAAATTCTTCGAATAAAATCTATGACATACTTGTAGATATAATTCAATCATCACCATCTTTGATGTTATTAGTACTATTTATCTATCAAATTTTAATAATGTACGTAGTCATTCAGATCATAAAGTTCATTTTTCTATTATGCTATAGCGTTTCTCGGTAGCTAGTGATCTGTCATCAAACATAGGAAATAAATATATCGCAATTGATTGAAAACGTAAATATAGTAAGTAATACTATAAAATACAGTAGTAGTCTCTTTAGGTATCGAATTTATCGTCGGACCGACCACTTACGTCAAGTCACCCTGCTCCGGTGGTCGGTCCAACGATGAAGGCGACATGTCACGGGTAGGTTACGGGTGTGCGTGCTTACGCCCCTTTACGTATGTACATTTTAAAGAGACTAAGATCTGAATGTAGTATCCTCGTTCAGCATCTGAGACGATAGCAGCATGCCATGGGACTCCATGAGCCACCGTGCTATGCGATCTGTTTTCATCACAAACTAATTAATAGTGCGGTCCTACGCCCTCTGCATCCAACGATGCCCAGAAACTTTCACCAGGTTATTGGTGCACTTAGTGGGGGAGCGCACTCTACTGTCCTTCTGCGGATTTCCGTATTTCGAATTCTATCTCGCAAAGAAGTCCCGGGCATAGCCCGCTCCATAGCACGCTGAGCGACATTGAGCTTGATTATGAGACCTACATTTAGGAACCACGTTTCCGTGCTGTAAGTCATCATTTGTAGGTAACACACACTAGTGTGTTACGTAGTTACGTAGACCTGTGTTTTCAAACACTGAGGTATGTTGAACGAGATGATCTTTTTAAGTTTCACGAACTAGTTGTTTTAGTAGTCTAATAATTTCACACGAAATATTTCTCTCAACCGAATATTGTTTTTTTTTTTATTGCCAACGGTGGCAAACGAGCAAGCACACCTGATGGTAAGTGATGATGTCGCACATAGACCTTTGTAATACCAGCGGCACAGCCAGGCCGTTGCCTACCGTTTTTGTACCTATTGTTTTAGTACTCTCAAAATATTTCATAAAAACATGAAGAATTATTACGAAAAGTCAGTAAATCTATATAATCGTTAACATATACAAGGACCACTCAGAATTACGATTTACCTCATTTTCACTCTGTTTATACATTTACAATAGCTTTTCACAAATTCACGAAATGATCACGGACAAATTTATTCAAATTTAGACAGGGCACCGTCTAATAATCACACGCTTGTTAGTAAAATGAATGTAAATAATTTACAATAATTTTTAGAAGCTGAAATGTTATTTATACTTCAAAAAATGTATAACAGATTTTCCATTAACTTGAGAAGATTGGATTATGTTGTCTACTTTATTACCTAATATATAACTATTGGTTTAGAAGCTATAAATGAGTAAGTAGCTCAATCATTGTTACGCCATAAACTGAAGCTCAAGTAAATACTCGTAAATTGGATGATTTATGTTGAATAAGGAGTATATTGCTACGTGACAGGACTATATTGTAGAAATAATCTTTGTGTTACAAAGAATTTGCGACATCTATTTATATTACCTACTTGAATTTTTTGTGTGTGTTCAAGGGGATTTGAGAATGATTTAGATTCATAATTGGACCCGGTAGGAGGCGCTGTTGTCGGTTTCAAGGTTAAAGAAGTTAGCTCAGTTAAAGAACTGAGCAATTCTTATACTTTTCTATATTTATATATTTCTATATGTTTCTAGCGTATCGAGCGCGACTATATGTTAAACAATTTGCAAGTGATCTCTGGAGTAGTATATATGGGCGCATATCGCCCTCTATCGGCAATATTTGTAAATTTAGATGTATGTGTTATCAAATTATAGTTTAAAAAGATTATTATAAACATGTTTGAAATATTTGCAACAAATATTTAAATAATTATTTGTAGTAACAACACTGCTATTTACCATGTTATGATATTTAAAAGACGCTTTTTGAATGTATTTCTAGAAACGTTTGATTTAGTTGTTTAAATATTTATATAAATGATCAAATTAACATCAATTAGATTTAATCTAATTATTTGTAACCATATTTAGTTGTTTTTACACAATAAACATTGCAATTTATTTCTAGTTACAGCGCCGTCTGTTGAACAATATATGAGAATAATATTTCCTTTAATTACATTAATGTATATTGCGTAAAATTGACTATTTGGAATTATGTTAAACGCATTAGAATATTTACCATTATTATTTAGCTATATTCCGATAGTTATTTTATAGTTGTTTTATTTATTTGTTATAAAAAGTAATTGTAGTTACTAAGACTAGAACGTTTATTGTAAAGCCGAGGTTATAAAAACATTGTAAGATTAGAATAAAACACAGTTTACTTCACTCACTTCTCCGGCAATAACTCCTAATAAATAGTGATTGCATATTCAGTATTTTACTATGGAAGCCCAAATTCCTGGCGCAAAGCCGACATATGCTATAGGGACCTTGTAGTAACTTGAAAAAATTGCCGTGCGTTCAGGTGTTCCTGTCATACCTACTATAGCAATCAACCTTAAGACTCACATATAGGCCCAGTCAGTTCTCTCATATCCCTGGTGCTGTACGGCTATGCTTATCGTAACTTTATTGATTAACTAGCCAATTTTGCTTCATGTCTTCCGCATTGTTTAGGAGGGAAGTGGAATCAAACTCTTCCAACTTCTCCTGTTTAACTTTTTCTAATTAAATTTGTTGCGGATCCTAAGACAATTAAAATAATTTCCTGGGACTGCCTGAGGGTCAAACCTCGGTGTGATCTATGGAGATCATTATGGATCCTGGCTTACAGGAGTTACAATGGTGGGATGGTGTAGTGGGATTGGTCCCAAAAAAAATCTATAAATTAGGATTCTCGGAAACGGCTGCAACGGTTTGTATGAAACTTAGTATGCAACGAGTTTCATGGACGATAAACCGACCTGAATTTCATTGAAAGACAATGACGTTTTGCCGGTGTTTTCAATTAAAATATATAATCAGAATGTCAAGATATATTTAGCCGCCGTGAAATAGTGAAACTAGCTCAGTTGGTAAGATGATCAATCACATTCAGACAGCCTGGGGTCGATACCTATACTTTATTAATGTTTTCGTCGATACTTTGCCTTTTTAAATATTTAATATATTTTTATTATTTCACAATTATTTTATTTATCATGTAAACTATATTATTACTATTACTTCGTGTACTATTAAATACTATATTACGATGATATAAAAATATTCATATTTCTTCTGTATGTAATTTGTAGCTCGTCTATATATTGTACTATACCTATACGAGACTGTGTTTTATACGTATACTGTTTGTTTACAATTCATAATGTTGTTATAAGTCTGGGTTTGTGTCCTATAATTGTATATCTGTAAATGCCCATACTGTATAGAGTTTACTTAGCAAGCGCATGTATTATTAAAAAAAATTTAGGCTGCCAAGCAGAGTCCAAAGTCATGTTTGGACTTACGCATACCTTTGACGTTTTAAAGCTATAAAATATGAAATTTATTTTAGGCTATATGTCCCGTTTTAGGCACAAGAATGCTACACAACAGGGCATAAATGGACCTCATATGCCACGCTGCACAGACAGAAGAGCAGTTTTTTATCTTTCTTGGAAATCTGCTATTGTAAGCAGACAACATAGCTTAGTCCACTTTTATGACGCGCGAGGAAAGGGAAGGAGTGAACTACATATGTATATTCTAATTTAATCAGCAATGTATAAAATCGTAAATTGCTATTTAGCGCCTGCTTTAATTAGATTGGACATTATGAGATAATCTGCACATATAAAACGATATTCATGTATATAAGACGTATCCCACGAATTGATCAATTAAATTAGAATATATGTGTTTCACGCCTTCACTTTCCTTGCGCGTCATAAAAGTGGACTAAGCTATGTTGTCTGCTTACATAGCAGATTTCCCAGAAAGATAAAACTCCGTTCAAATCCGTCTGTACAGCGTGGCATATGAGGTCCAATTGTGCCCTGTTGTGAGGCACTCTTGTGCCTAAAAGAGGGACATATAGGCTAAAATAGATATCATATTTTATAGCATTAAAACGTCAAAGGTATGCGAAAGTCCAAATATGCTTTTGGACTCTGCTTAGTAGCCTATTTTTTTTAAATAATATCTGCGCTTACTAAGTTAACCTTGTACGAGGGGCAATTACAGATATACAGTTAAAGGACACAAATTACACTCAGGCTTACAACAACAGTTTGATGTGAAACATCTATAGGTGAGGGTGAACCTGATCGGTGACGTGGCGTAATTATCACATGGCGTTACGACGTCACGCTATATGACGGACTATGCGAGGGTGAACCTGATTGATATCGTGGCGACAAAACGCCACGCTTCATACGTAGTAGTTTGTGAGTGAGACGGAGCGACGCAATGTTGTGCGCAAGCGCCTGTGCGCTATTTCTCTCGCCACACTGAGCTCGCATACCTATAGTGTACACTCGTACTAATGGAAATAAATGTTTATTGAATATAAATAATCATTTTCTGGAAAAAAAACCTAAAATTTTATTAATATCTTATGCCATATTAGTTCCTGCCATAATCTGTTCTTTTATGCGTATCATCATCATCTTGCTCTTATCCCAATTACTTGGGGTCGACGCAATATGTCATCTGTTTTGACATAATGCAAAAAGTTTCGGCAATAACTTTTATGACCGGCCGCCTGCCTGACGCCAACCCTCCTTGGGAATGTAATTGTTGACCCAAATGGTACCAGATGGAGTTGGTCCGGGTCAATCTAGGGCTCTTAGTCGTCTTTTACGACACCCACGAGCAAAGCAAGGGTTGGTAGTATTCGAAGCCGCTACCACACAGCAACTAGTTCTAAATAAACGTCTATAAGAATCACGATCGAAAAGCACATTAATTCAGATAAACATTCCATATAATTAAGTCAGGAGACCATGCGAGCATTCTTTAATTATTTTAACTCGTTACGACAGACCTTGGCTGCGGAGAATGTAATTATTACCCAAATTCTAGTTCAGAAATGATACCGTCTCACCCAGGTCAGACAGCTGTCCCGACCATATCAGTAAATGAATTTCAGAAACTAAAACTAACTCGGTTTGGACATTTCTATGCCCCTACATCTGCTATATGCTATGTTCTTTTATGCGTATATTGTACAAAATAATTTCGATGTTTCACATCCGCTCGTCCTAGCGACGCCTTCCTTTTTTGTGGACTATAATTGTTATCTTGCATGAGAATGAAATCAAAGACACATTTGTGTAGTCATATTCCTATATACAGTAGTCTACCATATTCAAATTTCGTAATGAACAAGCTGTCAGTTATGCATGTGTAATATTACATAGCGTAAAAAGAAAGGCAATAAATATTACACATAGATTACGTATAGTCAATAATTAGAGGTATTACAACCGCAACAGTTTAGAAAAAATCGGTGTTTTTTATTTAATAACAGAAAGTCATAACTGTTTCAACAGCTCCTTATAGATACTAGATTCTTAACGCTGAATGTGTAGTCACACAGGTAGTACCCGACAGAAATAATGTACTACAATTCCGAACTTGGTCAACTTTCCAAGACTCTATGTACAATATTTATCGCTAGTACACTTATATCACCGTCTTAGGGTCGACGTAATGTATCTTCTTTTTTGCATATACTTCTATTAGAGGTTATCTTTGTATACACTACCTTTGTATTCATGTTATGCTTCACACTAACCATCCGTCTTTTTATTGGCCCTCCCCTGGTCGATACACTTATTTATAATATTGTATTTTATACAAAAGAAAACACTCTTGAGTGATGTGAAAGTGCTTTTGACATATTTATTATTTGTTTCTTTAGTTTTTCAAATGTGTCCTAAGTGTCTTGCAAATAAATTATTACCCGAATGAAAAATAGCTACTTTAAATATATATTCAGTAAATATTCAATTCATTTTTCAATCATTCTATATTCCGTGTGGTGACGGAGTAAGAATACAATTCACCACCCCATATCTTACCCGTGGGTATCGTAAAAGATGACTAAGAGATAACAATATGCATACAAGAGAAGGAAAACTCGAAATAAAACCCTATGCCAACCCTGCGCCTGAGGCCGTCCTAGCTGAGGCCCTTTTTTTTTTTTTTTTTTTTTTTTTTGTTCACGCTGTGGAAATGCATTTACGCACAGTCCCCCGCCAGTGGGCGGGGGTTGTGTGGGACTCACCGGCCACGTCCGCAGCCGGAATACCCACTAAAACCACAGCGGCCCCTTCCGCGCTTTTACGGGGTGCCGGAGAGATCGTCTGATGACATTCAATCCCCGGCACCCCAACGCATGGCCGTCTGGCCACGTCCTGTCGTCATTATTTAGGGCGGTGGGAGTAGGTGCGCATATTGTCGCCTCCTCCTCCCGGGTCGCCGGCGACGGAGCGAGTCAGCAGAGGCGCTTGCCTCGCGTTCTCGCTCCGCCGCTTCCTTCCTGGATATGACGGCCTCGCAAAATGAGGCCATCGACGACCAGCACCTGTCGCTGCCGAGCATCTTTGTGATAACGGTCGGCAGCGACAGGTCCGCTCCGAGAACCGCCGACAGGTCGTGGCGCTGAGGCCCCCAGGCGGGGCATACTTCCAATGTGTGACGCGCATCATCAGTTGGCGCGCCACACTCATGACATCCGGGGGCCTCTTCTCTTCTAATCATATGCAGGTACTTACCGAAGACCCCGTGTCCGGTAAGCACCTGCGCCATCCTAAATGTTAGGTTGCCGTGCTTCCTTGTGAGCCAGCGGTGGAGATGCGGCGCAACCGCCTCCACAGTCCCCCGCCCTGCTACGGGGGACTCAAGGTCTGCCCTCCACCGCCGGATAACCTCCCTCCGGGCCACTTCTTGCGCTCTGCCCAGTCTCCTTGCAGAGACTTGCTCGCCGTTGGCCCGCGCTGTGGCACGGAGCTGGTAAACTTCCGCCAACGCCTCAGCCACAAGCGGCCAAGGCGGGTCGCCTGCCAATAGCGTCGCTGCAGTCCAAGACACCGTACGGTAACCCCTGATAGTCCTCACCGCCATGATTCTCTGCGCTCGGCGCAGGAGGGCCTTGTTGCGGGCGGTGAGGGACTCCGACCAGATAGGGGCACCATACAATGCCATGGACCGCAGGATTCCAGCGTAGAGACGCCGACAGGACGACCCAGGACCGCCAGTGTTTGGCAGAAGCCTTCCCAGCGCCGCGGCTGACTTGGTGAGCCTAGGGACGAGCTGGGCAAAGTGTGGCCCGAAATTCCATTTACTATCAAGGTGCAGGCCTAGATATTTCATCTGGGCCCGCACCGGCACGGCAACCCCAGACACACTGATATGTGCTCCTCGGGGGGGACCTCGACGTGGGCCATGAAATAGGAGGGCCTCAGTTTTATCTAACGAGACCCTCAGACCCAGCATGCCAATCCGGTCTACGACGAGTGCTACTCCTTCCTGTGCCAACCGGGCAGCCCCCTGAAAGTCAGCCCTCTTCACCGTGATGAGGGTGTCATCTGCGTAGCAAATAACCCCCATCCCGGGAAGGAGCCGACCCCGCAGGAGCCAGTCGAACCCAACGTTCCACAGGACCGGACCAAGGACCGAGCCCTGTGGAACGCCGCATTCCACCCGATGGCGATGTATGCACCCGTCACCCCCCTCCCAGAGCACGTGCCTTCCCTCGAGGTACGCCGCCAACAGCCTCCGGAGGTACGGAGGCACTCCATGATACCGGAGCGCCTCCCTCAACGTCTCGTGTGGGAGACTGTTGAAGGCGTTCTTTATGTCGAGTGAAACTGCCAGGAGGACCTCCTTTTTGGCCACTGCTTCGGTGGCCAAGGACTTCAGGGCGGCCAGCGCGTCAATTGTTGAACGGCCGCCTCTGAATCCGTATTGTCTCTCTGACAGTCCCGGCCCGACTTCCTCGAGGTGCTGGACGAGACGATCCGCCAACACTTTTTCTAACAATTTAGCCGTCTCATCCAGCAGCACCAGTGGCCTGTATGCGGAAGGAGAATCGACTGGACGACCCTCCTTCGGTAGCAGACATAATTTGTCGCACTTCCATTGCTCCGGGAACTGCCCGGACCTCAAACACGCGTTGAGCAGCTCCCGGAGCTGACCCTCAAGATACTCTGCGGCGACACCGAGGATGAGTCCCGGGACGCCGTCTGGACCAGGCGCCTTCCTCTTCCCGCGAAGACGGGAGAGAGCCGCTTTCATTTCAGAGTCGGTGATGGGTGGAATTGGAGTATCCACTTCCACCACCGACCGAGGAGCCATTCTAGGAGGAACGTGTCCCATTGAACGCGGGAACAGTTCCCCCATTAGCCTCGACAAGAAGCCCGGTTCCATCGATTCGATGATGGGGGCGCCACAGGTGCGGACCTTGTTCCGCGCTCGCTGGTATGTGCGCCCCCATGGATCCCTGTCGAGGCCTGCAAGCAGCTCCTCGCGAGCCCTCTCCTTCGCCTGGCTGATGGCCAGCTGCAAAGTCTTCTTCTTTGTTTTATACTCAGTCCGCAGCTGACCCTCAAGGACGTCATCCCGGTTACCTCTTTGACGATATCGGATGTAGGCACGCCGCGCCCGGTTAGAGGCCACCCGCAGATTAGCAATCTCGAGTGACCACCAATATACCTGACGACGCGGCGGCCTTCGCCGAGCTCTCGGCATCGCCGCATCGCACACTGCCTCCTAGCCGAGGCCCTGGGTAACCGGACCGGGGACTTTAGTCCATCACCCGCGGAGAGGCTGACCGCGCGACGGCGACTGGCGTCCCGGGATAGGGACGTCGAAAGGTGAGGGTACCCGAAAGGGTATTCCATCGGCCTGACCATTGAGGACAAGGACCTTGGCACTGCTGGTCGGTCCAATGACGAAGGCGACGTGGGTACGGGTGGGTTATGGGCCCGAGCGCCGTTCTTTCGTCGCCCCGGATGGAATGGATGGCGTGTGCGCTGACCATAGCTCACGCATAAAAAAAATGCCAACCCACCTGACCATCGTGGTATAGTAGGCCAATTTCCCTCCCATTGTGAAGGAGGCTCGATCCCAGCAGTGGGAATGTATATAAGCCGCGAAGAGGAATAGGAGGAGGAAATCTATATATATAAAAGAAAGTCGTGTTAGTTACTACATTTATAACTCAAGAACGGCTGTACGGATTTGACTGAAAATTGGTGGGGAAGTAGCTTAGAACCAGGAGACGGACATAGGATACTTTTTATTCCGTTTTTTTTTTTATTATGGAGTTTACAAGATTTCGCCAATAACTCTTTTATCCCGTTCGATCGCGTTCCCATGTGACGTGACATAAAATGTCAAAGAGAATACAAGTCACTATGAAACGTAGTATAAAAAAAAACGCATTTGATATACCTATAATGTATGAGTATGAGTAATAAAAAAACGCAAATGACAGCTAAGAGTAATTTTGTCTATAGTTAAGTATGGTTGAAAATTTGATAATTATAATTTTGTCAGAAATCAATAAAATCAATAATTTGTATTCTCTTTGAATCCTCATTTACAATGCCGCGACCAAGACGATCGAATCTTTCCCGACAAAGCTGTACCTAATGGTTCTTCCATTAGGGACTATATTTTCGGAAAATTAGAAAATATATTTACGAAAAAATTATAGCGGTATGAAGTTCGCCGGGTCATCTTTCCCGACAAAGCTGTAATGGTTCTTCTATTAGATACTATATTTTCGGAAATTTAGAAAATATATTTACGAAAAAATTATGGCAGTACGAAGTTCGCCGGGTCAGCTAGTGTTAAATAAAACGAGATGACGCTTAAAACGCTTTTATAACCGCGATTTCATTTTATACAAAAGGAGTTATTAATTTATTTTATTAGAAACATTACCTTTGTTAAATAATTGCCTTAATTGGCCTTTAAATAGAAGCCTTTGTGTCTGTGCAAAGCATATTCTTAGTCCATCCAATTTAATAACTCTATATCTCGGTAGGAATTAAACATAAATTAGTAACAATTGGACAAAAGGGTTGCTTTATAGTATAATAGTATTGTTCTATATTTTGGACTAATATTTGAAATTATTGAATAATGTACAAGCTTAATTAGTCTTCTTTGATATTATTGATTTTGTTTTACTATTACTTTTAATAGTATTTTATTTGCATATTTGTAAGACTTTAAATGTGTATTTTGTTATTATGCAGTATATATGGCTGCTGATTAAAAATCTTCATGTTAATATCCTTTACAGCTTTACGGTTTACACATATCCTACTTTTTAATAATCTTTTTTTTTTATTTTTTGATAATCTTCGGTTCGACCTCACTCCACTCACGCGTTCTGCCTAGGAACAAAGTGGCTTGGAACCTTCGGTTTCTCATATTTGGAGGAGACTACCAACATCACGTGGATTTTCCTACAATACCCAATTTAGTAGGTGTTAATCTTATTAAAACCACCGTGCTCCGCAACGACTTGACAGTGTTAGCTGCTTACATCCTTTAGTCGTCTTCTACGATCACCCGAAAGAAAGTAAGCAGTGGTGATTATTTTATTGTAGCACTGTCACTACACATAATATTATTTCATAATTAAAACTTCATCCATTATTTTGAAACAGAATGTTGTTTTTTTTATTTGTATTATTTATTTTGAATTTACAATAAAATAAAATAAATATCTGCCTGATCTCTTAAAATTGTGTAAGTCGTAAGTTGCTTAGTAACCGACATAGCCCGCAGAATTAGCACGTTGAAATGGCAATGGGCAGGCCACATCGCTCATAAAACCGACAACCGTTGGGGAAGAAACGTTCTTGAGTGGCGACCACGAATCGGATGGCGCAGCGTAGGACAACCTCCAACTAAGTGGACTGACGACATTCTTAAAGTCGCAGGGAACCGTTGGATACAAGTGGCGTAGGACTGTGCCGAGTGGCATTCTCGTGGGGAGGCCTATATCCAGCAGTGGCCGTCTGTAGGCTGAAGGATGGAAAGCCTACCCTGGTAAAGCCTACTCCAATTCTATTGAAAATAATGAAGATATATACTACCTACTAATAAAATGCTAATTTTTTGTCGTTCTATGCTTCATTGTCATCATCATCTCAGCTCATATACGTCTCATTGTTGGGCGCGTACCTCCTCTATAATAGAATACCTCTACAAAAGAGTGGTAGGACCACACTGTCGACAGTTATCTGTCTACAGCCGCGGGCCGGTCCCTCCGGGGTAGTACCACACTCTCGCAGAAAATCGACGTCTGAGTAGTAGCAATTTGTTACTGCGCTTCGTTCGGTGAGCGAGAGAGCCGGCAGCCCAACTTTATGAGGGTGTTTGTGTGTGGAGGGTTTTGGTGGTGCCCTTGGTATCACCGAGCCTCAATGCACGCATTCACACTCCCTTCACTTTCTTCGCGGTAGGTAGCGACCCTGTAAAGGTCCATGAGCGGCAGCAACACTTACGATCAGGTGTACTGTTTGCTCGTTTGTCACCGTTTGCAATAAAAAAAAAAGAAGTAAAATTGATCTACTATATCAAACTGGTCAGATGGGTTGTTATAGGATTTTTCTTTTAATTTTTTGTTTTGTTTCTTTTATATTTTCATTCTCTTGCATAGATGTTGTATGTATTTAGTCATCTTTTACGATACCCACTTGGTAATTTGTATTCTTACTCCGTCATACGGATGCATTATGTATTTAGTACATTAATATACAGTGTAACTTTAATATAACGAACCTCAATATAAAGAATGCCTCGATTTAAATAAGTTTTTCTAAATTCCCTGGATCTCTTCGCAAAATTTAGTATAAAACATATCTTTCCATTGTGAATACTTTTGTTAGAAACGTCTATATAGTGAATGTTCAATCATTGCAAAATTTAAATAGAGGGTTTAATTTACCCCTATTAAAAGATTTCTATCAACTACAATAATTACACAACACATTCTACCAATCAACCTTATAAAATAAACTCAACTATATATCAAATATATCAACTCAACTCTCGCTAGGTTCAGAAACAATAAATCAGTCATAACAACAAACAACGCAAGCATAGCATAGTACGAGTAGGTGCGTACGTTATTTTACGTTATTAAAATGAATCTGAGACCTGTCTAACCTTTATATAACGAACGAACGCAGCTCTATGTAAAGAATTACATATTTGGTATAACGAATATTTTCTAATCCCCTTAAATTTCGTTATAACGAGGTTGCATTATATTACATTCACTGTATCCATTTTGGATTTGGGTATTTCAATTATTTAGTCGAATAAGCTGTAATATTAACTACAAGTACTTATATGTTTAAATATAGAAAAGATTTGTTTTCTGTGGCAACGAAAAGCTTTTAAAATAGGGTGGAACAAAGGGCATCGCAAATGACCCGTAACTGAGGTAATTACAGTAATTAGCGGTTACAAATGAGGCTCTACCGCCAATGCTGTCCATTGTTGATGCAATTGAGCGAGGGACGTATAGAAATTGTATGGTGAAATGTAGACATAGAGATGTTAACCCAATTAGGCATAGAAAGAGAAATTATAAATGAATTCATATAAATATAATATAGATAGAGATAATTCGGCGAACTTTCGTTTCCGCCGAGGTTCCATGCGTTTTGGAGCCCCCGGGTCTTTCTCGTTCGGACGACAAACGGCCGGATGGCCTTACGCTGATTCCGTGGCGGAAGGGTCGGTGTCTCATCTGGGATGCCACATGTGTTAGTACTTTTGCGGCTTGTCATCTCTCCACCACCCAACAGTGCGCTGGGGGTGGCACCGAGATGGCCGCAAGAGTGAAACACTCCAAATACGCTTGCCTGGAGTCGGCGTATGATTTTGTCCCTTTTGCTGTTGAGACGGCTGGACCGTGGGGCTCTGAAGCTAAGACACTGGTGCAGGAGCTTGGGAGGCGCCTGCGGGGAAAGGGGCGGGATCCGCGCTCTGGGTGATTTATTGTCCAACAGGTCTCGCTGGCAATCCAGCGCGGTAACGCAGCCAGTTTAATGGGTACTTTTGGGTCGGGGTCCGTACGTGGGGTCATTTAGTTTTTAAGTTTGACTCGTGGCTTCCTTGTCATTTAATATTAATTGACTTGTAACTTTTATTCACTTAGTATAGTATTTTATATAATGTATTTATTCCTACCGATTTATAATTGTAAATAAAAAATTCATATAAATAATTATATTATTACTACTTTTGCGTGTGGTGACGGAATAAGAATACAATTCACCACTCCCTATCTTGTCCGTGGGTATCGTAAAATACGATTATGGGATATAGTATGCACAAAACATCGGTGCAAAAGAAGGAAAACTCGAAATGAAACCCAATACCAACATGACCAGTCCGGTATAGTAGGACAAATTCCCCTTCATTATAGAGGAGGCCCGAGCCCAACAGTGGGACGTCTGTAGGCTGATGGATGGATGGACTGGATTAATTTATGAAAACGAGTTTCTTAGGTAATTTGAATATACCTTTTTTTTTTTTTTTTTTTTTTTTTTTTGGGTGGGCTATGGTAAGCGCACGCGCGGTCCTGTCCGTCCGGGGCGATGAAAGGACGGCGCGCGGGCCCATAACCCACCCGTACCCACGTCACCTCGTTGTTGGGCCGACCACCGGAGCAGATGTCACTTGTCGTCAGTGGTCGGCCCGACGGAATACCCTTTCGGGTAACCTCTCGACCTGGGACGTCGGTCGCCGTCGCGCGGTTAGCCTCTCTGCGGGTGATGGACAATTCCCCGGTCCGATCACCCGCGGCCTCGGCTAGGGCGGCATTAGGCGCAGATACTCGCGCCTGCGCCGCCCGAGTCGCCGGCGGCGGAACGTGTCGCCGAATAGAAGCTCTACTCGCACACGATCCGCCGCCTCCTTCCGTGAGATAACGGCCTCACAGAAGGCGGCGACCGCGTCCCAGTTCCTGACGCTGACGAGCATCTCCCTGGCGATGGTCGGCAGCGCCAGGTCGGCACCGATAATTGCGACGAGTTCACGGCGATCCTCCTCCCATGCAGCACACTCCTCAAGCGTGTGCTGCGCCGTGTCCTCGTCGCAACTGCAGTGGTGGCAGGACGGTGTGCTCTCCCTCCTGACAATCTTGTGCAGGTACTTCCCGAAGCAACCGTGCCCCGTCAGCACCTGCACCAGTCGGAAGGAAAGAACCCCGTGATATTGAATATTGAATATATATATATTGAATATACCTTAGCCCATCATATAAGCTTCCGCAATTACAACTGATGGGAAAAGGTGTGAAAGAATTTTTTGAACACACCTGTGTTCGCTGCTTCGTTAACAAAAATTGCTTACATATTTTATTACCTACTATTACTAATTGGGTCCATCCCTTTACTTGGAGTCATTACGTAGTTAGTTATTATTTATCGATTTATTGTTATTTTTAATCTAAATAACATCATATATAATCCTTACTAATATTATAAATGCGAAAGTAAGTTTGTTTGTTTGTTACGCTTTCACGCCTAAACCACCTAACCGATTTTAAAAATTCTTTCACTATTGAAAAGCTATAATATCAGAGAGTAACATATTTTATCCCAGTATTACGCGGCTAAAGTGACTGAAACCGAAGCGAAGCGAGGGCAGGTTGCTAGTCTATACCAATAAATAAAATTGGAGTGTCTGTTTGTAATGTCAAAATAATAGGCTTTTTTCATGCTCACACGGTTATTTGCACGACACCTATGCCTAAAATAGCAATTAAAAAATTTTTGTCTGTCTGTCTGTCTGTCTGTTTGTTCCGGGTAATCTTCAAAACGGCGGGACCGATTTCAAAAATTCTTTCACCAATGAAAAGCTATAATATCAGGGCGTAAACTAGGCTATATTTTATCCCGGTATTCCCACGGGAACGGGAACTACGCGGGTAAAACGACTATAACCTATAACCGAAGCGAAGCGAGGGCGGGTTGCTAGTATCTAAATAAAACTTATTTATTGCAAAATTAACACTGATTTTAATGTGGTGACGGAGTAAGAATACAATTCACCAATTCTTGTCCACTAAGGGATATAACATGCATATAATAAAAATGCAAGAGAAGGAAAACTCGAAATGTAATCCTATACCAATACGTTTGACCGGTGTGGTATATTAAGACAATTTCCTTTCTATTCTGGATGAGATTTTGAGCGGATGAGGTTCGGTTATACTAAAGACATCATCAAAACCCGCCACACGCAAACAGCCTCAGAAAGTTGAGCTTTTGGCACTCTAGCTCACCGAACAAAGCGCAGTAACAAATTGCTACTAATCAGACGTCGATTTTCTGCGTGAGTGTGGTACTATCCCGGACGGACCGGCCCACGGCTGTAGATAGACAACTGTTAACAGTGTGGTCCTACCACTGTATAAAATAAAAACCCTTAGGAGATATTGGTGGTTTAAAATGCCGGGTCAAAGCGGCTAGAATCAAAGCGCAGCAAGGGAGAATCGCTAGTCATGAATAATTTAAAAGTTTTGGCAATTATGCCACCTGTCTGACGTTAACCGTCCTTGGGGATGTAATTGTTGACCTGACGTTGATTTTCTGCGTGAGTGGGGTACTACCCTGGATGGGCCGGCCCGAGACTGTAGACAGATAAGTTTCGATAGTGTGGACCTTCCATTATTGGGGATCTTTCGAATATTAAACTGAAAGAAAGAGAAGAGAAAGTTATGAAATCACAGCTTAGCTTGCGTTTAACTTCCATTGATTTATTGACCAAATAGCATTTAATAAAAGAATGTACATGTTTATTCATTTATGTGAACGTTATTCAAACGGTGGAGGCAAATATTGTGAGCAAAGCTACGCAGTTTAAACATATTCTCAGAGGAGTATGCTTCCTAATAATCCACAATAAGCAAGCGTAGTATTTTTACCCAGAACTTTTGTTTCTAAACGTTACCCGTCAAACTCTAGAAAAATAATAAGTTAAAGATTTTTGATCAATCATTTATTTGTTATTCAAGTAGTGATTGAGATGAAATAAGATTACCCCACGGATAAGGACAGACCTTTTTTTATGGATGAGTGAATTGACCTACTTGTTCCAAAATTATAAATCATAGTTCATTTTACATCATCATCATTTCAGCCTGTCGCCGTCCACTGATGGACGTAGGCCTCCTGCATGTTACGCCACAAAGTGCGGTCCTGTGTTGCTTGCATTCAACGACGCCCAGCAACTTTCACCAGGTCGTCGGTCCACCTAGTGGGGGAGCGTCCTACACGTAGTCGCCACTCGAGAACCTTTCTTTCCCAGCGGTTGTCGGTACATATTACAATTATAATATAATTAATTAACTATTACGATTTGATCGGTACGCTTAACAGTCAACATGTCGGCTGTCACATCGATGGCGTATGTGTCAACAATCTGAGCTACGCAGACGACATGGTGCTGTTGAGCGATTCGGTCTGCGGCTTGAGAAAGTTGATACGAATATGTGAGCAATACGCATGTGACCATGGACTCGTATACAATGTGGCTAAAAGTCAATTTATGGTCTTTGAGACTAGGAGTGCTAAATGTCCCCAGAGCATACCTCTAGTTCTGTTAAATGGAGTTCCTCTCCAGAGGGTCGAGCAATTTAAATACCTGGGACATGTGGTCACGGCTGGTCTTAGGGATGACGAGGATATGGAACGTGAGCGGAGGGCCTTGTCTATACGAGCGAACATGATAGCCCGCAGATTTGCGAGAGCTTCCAGGGGTGTGAAGCTGACGCTCTTCAGGGCGTTCTGTACGTCCCTGTATACTTGCAGCTTGTGGGCTAATTACACCGAAAAAAGCTACAAGGCCATCCGCGTACAATATAATAACGCGTTCAGGGCTGTGATGGGGCTACCCCGGTTCTGCAGTGCCTCGGGCATGTTCGCGGAGGCGCGCGCTGATTGTTTTTATGCAATCATGCGCAAGCGAGCTGCTTCCCTGGTGCGTAGGGTACGGGCTAGCTCTAACACTGTGCTGACAATGATCGCCAACAGATTGGACTGTCACATCGTCAGATATTGTTGTAACAGACATCTAACGCTACCAGTTCCACAAAGAAAATTATTATGAAATTAAATGGAATTAATATATGTTATGTGTAGTTTACACAGCTGTATTTTATTTTATTTTTATTTAATGATTTAAGTTATTGTGAATTTTGTTAAAATTAATTTAATAATTTAATTAATTTTAAGTGTATGAATGTAATTGTTATGACCTAAATTTTGTGATTGTATTGTACCTATTTTATTATTACTAATTATAATTTATGGTACCTATGTGTAAACTAGCTGTATTTTATTTGTATGTAATGATTTTAAGTTACAATGTGAATTTTTGTTAAAAATAAATATAATTTAATTTAATTATTATATACATATTATATATATTACAACAGAGAAAAAGTCAAAAACAGAGATTAACATTTTACACGATATACAAAGCGAATACGTCCTCGTTTTCTAGGAAATGAGAATACTTGTTTCTTAACTACCTTTTGGTATTTTTCTGTGTTCTACAAAAATTAATTAATTAAAAATAAATAATAAGTTACAGTACCGTGTGGTGATGGAGTAAGAATACAATTCACTACCCCCTCTCTCAGTCTCAGTCTTAACGGCACTAATCAAATTCTTGAAAAAAGCGAAACAGACGTCTCATTACTTATTCAGTCCGAAGCAGTATCCTATAAGAGAATCAATTTGGCTTTAGAAAGGGACGTTCAACAGAGGATCACTGTTGGTCTCGAGCCTGTTCCACAATGAGAGGGAATTTGATCTACTATACCATGCTGGTCAGACATATAGGGTTTAATTACAAGTTGAGAGAAATTTTGCCTGTCTGTCTGTATGTACCGGTTAATCTTCAAAGATTTTGATAATATTTTTATACCAGCTGTCTTTATAAGGAGTAACTTAGACTATTTTTCCTTTTAGAAAACCTTATAAAATTTTGCTTGGATCGGGATTCGAGCCCACGGCTATGACCTTAGGAGATACGTGATTTAAAATGCGGGGCCAAAGCGGCTAGAATTGAAGCGCAACAAGGGCGGGTCGCTAGTCATAAATATTGCAAAAGTTTTGACAATTATGGCTATATTTTCGATAACATATTTTATTAAAAATGGTACTTCATCATCATTATCATCATCATCTTGCTCTTATCCCAATTACTTGGGGTCGACGCAATATGTCATCTGTTTTGACATATTGCAAAAAGTTTCGGCAATGACTTTTATGACCGGCCGCCTGCCTGGCGTCAACCCTCCTTGGGAATGTAATCATTGACCCAAATGGTACCAGATGGAGTTGGTCCGAGTTAATCTAGGGCTCTTAGTCGTCTTTTACGACACCCACGAGCAAAGCAAGGGTTGGTAGTATTCGAAGCCGCTACCACACAGCACCAGCATTAAAAATTGTACTTATGTAATGTATATGTAAATAAACATATAGCGTAATTAAAATACCGAATTAAACTAACAATAAGTTATTTAATAACCAAAAAAATAAAAATAAAAATGTATCTGCTAATAAATCTTTACTATTGAGTTATTTTAAATTATTTATTGGACTTTTTTACTCCATAATTTAC
Organism: Lymantria dispar; assembly: GCA_032191425.1. Taxonomy (NCBI): domain Eukaryota; kingdom Metazoa; phylum Arthropoda; class Insecta; order Lepidoptera; family Erebidae; genus Lymantria; species Lymantria dispar. The sequence goes on along the minus strand of CM063444.1, from coordinate 22,922,049 downwards.
GATTTGGATTTTGGTAAATAAGTTTTGTCACATAAGGCATACAAGGCACTAAAACGTGGCCTCTCAATGTCGGCTTCATAAAAACGCTCAAAGTCGCTCAATGTGATGTGGAGAGGGCTATCCCCGGTATGTCTCTATGTGATAAAATCGAGAATACAAAAACCCGTAGAAGGATGGGTGTTACCGATATAGCCCGAAGAATTAGTACGTTTAAATAACAATGGGCAGGGCACATCGCTTGTCGAACTGACAACCGTTGGGGAAGCAAGGTACTCGAGTGATGACCACGAATCCGATAACACAGCGTAGGATGACCCGCCTTCAAGATCTCGTTAATTCACCTAGTAAGGTGGACTAACGACATCTTTATTATTTTTTTTGGGGTGGGCTGCGGTCGGCGCGCTCCTTACACCACTCCATCCGGGGCTACAGAGAGGCCTAAGCACGCACACCCGTAACCCACCCGAACACCACGCCGCCTTCGTCGTTGGGCCGACCACCGGAGCAGGGTTACTTGTCATCAGTGGTCGGCCCGACGGAATACCCCCTATTTGGGGTACCCTCCCATCGACCGACGTCTCCCCCTCGGGGAGGACGACGGTCTTTCCTTACGCGGTCGGCCTCTCGACGGGTAACGGACTAACTCCCCGGTCACGTCACCCGCGGCCTCGGCTAGGGGGACTAACGACATCTTGAAGGTTTCACGGAACCGTTAGATGCAAGTGGCACAGGACCGTTCTCGTGAGGGGCCTATGTCACATGGTGGACATCTATGAGCTGAAGGATGGATTAATTTAGACGATTGATTGATTTTATTTAGATTTATCGAAATATATTTTTTAAATTTATTTAAGTTTACATAAATGTTTTTTTATTTTGATGTTTAACATCTAGTAAAATATTTAAAATATTTTTCGGGGAGGTGTTTTTGTAATCTATACATGTAAACAAATAAATAAAATTGAAGTATCTGTAATGTCAAATAATGGGTTTTTTTCATGCTTATACGGCTATTTGCACGATATCTATGCTTAAAAACCATTTTTTTTTGTATGTCCGTCCATGTGCCTGTCTGTTTGTTCTCTCAGTTTTCAAAACGGTTGCACCAATTTTGATAATATTTTACTACCAAGTAACTGTCTATATAAGGTGTAACTTAGGCTATATTTTATCTCGGTATTTCGGGAACAGGATCTACGCGGATAAGGCGACTGAAACCGAAGCGAAGCGAGGGCGGATTGCTAGTATTTATATACGCACGAAACGAGCATGATCACTTTTAATGTTTGATATTATCGTTATATTTCTTAAAATATTGGTTATATTAATGAGAATGAATCGATTAAAAGTAAAAGAAATAAGTAATAATTAACATTATGACGTCACACATGCTCGGGTTTGTGCGGGAACTGTCGGCGTGTTTTCGGTACTGGGTTCAAAATGTTATTTTTATTTTTTTTTTTCAGTGTAAATACCTAAAATAGTTCTGTTATAAAATTTCTAAATGATCATGATGACATTTATTACAAAAAAGAAATTATAAACAGCTTTTTGTGTCATGACAGAGCAGAAATGTGTTATAATTTCGTCACTCAAATATATCGAAACCTATATACCTACATAACAGGAAATAGCTACGAAATATTATATAACATATCATATTAATATCTTACTTTGATATTATTAAAGCCGTCAATAACATAAATTATACCTAATATATTCAAGCTCAATGAGCTTGAATATATTGATTTTTTTATCGTAAACCGTGGCAAACGAGCAAACAGTACACCTGATGGTAGGTGATGTTACTCATGGACCTTTGCTAAGCTGCTGTCTACCTTGACGAAAGTGAAGCGAGTGTGAATGTATGCAACGAGGTTCGGTGATACTAAAGGCATCACCAAAATCCACCGCAAATACACAGAAATTTGGACTTTCGTTCGCGGAACAAAGCGCAATAACAAAATGCTACTACTCAGACTTCGATTTTTCGTGAGAGTGTGGTACTGCTCCGGTCGGACTGGCCCGCGGCTGTAAAAAGACAACTGTCAACAGTGTGATCCTACCACTATTAAATAATGTTTTTATATTAATTTACTAGTTAACCCGGCGAACTTCGTACCGCCATAATTTTTTTCGTAAATATATTTTCTAAATTGCCGAAAATATAGTCTCTAATGGAAGAACCATTACAGCTTTATTGGAAACTAGCAACCCGCCCTCGCTTCGCTTCGGTTATAGGTTATAGTCGTTTTACCCGCGTAGTTCCCGTTCCCGTGGGAATACCGGGATAAAATATAGCCTAGTTTACGCCCTGATATTATAGCTTTCCTTTGGTGAAAGAATTTTTGAAATCGGTCCAGCCGTTTTGGAGATTACCCGGAACAAACAGACAGACAGACAGACAAAAATTTTTTAATTGCTATTTTAGGCATAGGTGTCGTGCAAATAACCGTGTGAGCATGAAAAAAGCCTATTATTTTGATATTACAAACAGACACTCCAATTTTATTTATTGGTATAGAAGATTCGATCGTCTTGATCGCGGCATTGTTAATGATAATTCAAAGGGAATACAAATTAATCATTATTGATTTATGACAAAATTATAATTAACAAAATTTTATACATACATACTTATACATACATATATATTTTATACATACATATATACATACTTAACTATAGACAAAATTACGTTTAGCTGTCATTTGCGTTTTATTATAACATCAAATGCGTTTTTTATACTACGTTTCATAGTGACTTGTATTCTCTTTGACATTTTATGTAACGTCACACGGGAACGCGATCGAACGGGATAAAAGAGTTATTGGCGATATCTTGTAAACTCCATTAAAAAAAGACGGCATAAAAAGTATCCTATGTCCGTCTCTTAGTTCTAAGCTACCTCCCCACCAATTTTCAGCCAAATCGGTACAGCTGCGAACGAGTCATAAATAGTGAAACTAACACGACTTTCTTTTATATATATATATATATATATATATATGTATATATATATATATATATATATATATATATATATATATATATATATAGATTATTATTTATATATATATACAAAATCTGAAATGGATATCGCTAGAAAAGTTGCAAGCCAGGCTTATAACGATAACAACAATGATAAAACTGATAATAACAGAAGCTTTGTTAGGTAGCGTATAATACTACTTACAATCGTTTTGAAATATACATAAGTTTCTTTTGTCATATCTTCTATACATCTTTTGTACAAAACCTTGGATAATCGATACCTGTTTATATTTCTATTCATCATCATCATTTCAGTTCCTATACGTCCCACTGTTTGGCTCGAACTTAGTCTATAATAGAAGGGAAATTGACCTACTATGCTGACCGATCACTACTTGTCGCTGTAATATTTATATGTATGTGAATGTCTGCATATGTGTGTATTGTGTATATGTATATATATTTATGTATCTTATTATCTACTATTTATTGTTTTATATTGTTTTTATTTTACAGTAGGTTATACAACTTAATAATTAGTCTTTATCTATGACTTATAAATATTATTTACACTGATTTCCATTACCACCAGCAGTAAACTAGCTACCATCTCTCTGTTCTGCCATTTCCATCCTAAGGTTGCCTGGAAGAGATCGTTTATAGCGATATGGCCGCTCTTTGTACATTCTGGGCTATATTAGTATGAAAGTTTTTGTATTTTGTCTTTATAATTGGTGTACAAATAAAGAATTATCTATCTATCTATGCTGGCCAGACGGTTCTGAATAGGGTTTTGAATTTGCCTTTTCTTGCATAAATGGTATATAATTGATTGAATAATAAATGGTATATGCATATTTAATCCATTAGTCATACTTTACGACGCCCATGGGCAAGGGAGAGGGGTGGTGAATTATATTCTTACTCTGTCATCATACGGATATTACTATATTATAAGGTAAATATTACCTTTTCATGTGTTAATGTCGTTTATAAATTAACAACTGAATACTCTAATAATATTCAATATAATGTTTAAATGTACTGTTTCGTCGTTAGTTGTCACTTAACTCTACAGTTAAGTTCATTTGATAGAGATCGTGGTAAACCATAAAGCATCCCATTACGTCCCCCACAGTTATCTTAAGATCTTTGCATATCCTTTATCTATGTACAATGAACTATTTCAATTTAGTTCTATGGGTCCATTTACTATTATTATTAATCTTAATACTGATCTAAGTATACCCTTCCCAGCTATGTAAAATTTTAATTCTGGGAGACGGTTACTAGAGCGCGTATGCTAGGTCATGATGCTAACTTTAATATTTAAAAAAAATTTGATGCGTAACCCCCGACACAAACTAAATTATAAAAAAATATTACGTTGTCTTCAACAGGAATTATCCATCAATTGTCTTTTAACGATACTGGCACGCGTGTAGCACTTAATCGAGTAATCATACACTATTACATCATTTTGGAACCGATACTCTTACACTGCTGGACTGATATTAATCAAGCATAGAACCACCGCAAGAAAACTAGTTTTCAAATGAAAAAAGAAACCGCATCGGAATCGATCCATTTGTTTGAGAGCTACGATGCCACAAACAGACAGACAGACACACACACAGACAGACAGATATCGACGTCAAACTTATAATACCCTTCTCTTTACAGCGAGGATTAAAAATAGGAACAATTTAATCAACAGTTCTTCATAAACATTTTTTCATAAATTACAATTCCATGAGTCACCAGACATCGTAAAAAGTTCGAGACTGACTTTTCTAAGGATTAAGCTGTCCCAAGCCTGGTAACTTATGAAGAAAAAGTTAAAAGTAAATGCCAAAAGTGATCCGAAAGTATTGCAAAGTCTTCAAAAACATATTCAGTCAACTGTAAATTGATCGATCCACACTTAAAGTATATCGTTGCATCAAACCAATGAATCGAGAACTAACTTTCAAACGTACGCCTGATTTAATAACGCTCTGTTGAATCTAGTTTGCATTGTTTAAAAGTTTATTTAATATTAATAAGGCAGCTGTGTTTACACATTAATATTAAGTAGCTTTAGTGTGACCTTTGTCTAGATTAAACCTTTTTTGACTGATTGTGGTCTAAGCACACCTCGCCCAAATCATCGCGGTCATCAGTAACTAGCCTCTGGCCCCATAGCCTGACGTATTATTCTATACTGCTAAGAGGAACTATGGTGATGATTTCTTGACTTAATTGGATCGTAGTTACCTTTCGGGTACACCTTTGTTTTTGCATGGGCTATGGTTAGCACGCCGCCCGTTCCGTCCGGGCGATGAAAAAACGTAATGTATACAGGGTGGAAGGGAACTGCCCCCGAAAACAAAGACAGGTGATAGTACTAGTCCTACTTATGATGATAGGCTAGAAAAAAATCGATAGACGGAAAAAATTTTTTTTGTGACAAAGGCTTTTTAGTTTTTTTTTCGTCGTATTTTCCCATCGTATTAGGACACTCCCAGGTAACGGTTTACTGTAATTATCACCTACCTGGTAAGCATAGTAATTACGGCACAATTCCTCCATTTGAAAGGCAACCTCATGTTTAACAATATACATCAAAATTATGAATGAAAAAAAGATGTTATAAAATTTTATTAGTTTTAATTTTCTAGTACTTAAAACGTGATGAACAATACACAACAAGAAGTAACAAGTTGCTTAATCTTGTTACATTAATGCACAAAAGGTATTCATGTACATATATCTAATCATCATTATCTCAACTCAAATATGTCACAGTGGACTGGACTCGAGCTAACTCCAATATCGAAAGGAAACTGATTTACCATGCTGACAGGTCGGTATAGGGTTTTATTTCAAGTTTGCTATCTCTTTTTTTGGGATTAATTTTATCATACATTGTCGCCATTGTATTTCGTGTAAGCAAAGCAATTTTAGTTGTCTTGTGATCCGCAACAAATTTAATTAGAAAAGTTAAACAGGAGGAGTTGGAAGAGATCAATTCCACTTCCCTCCTATGCAATGCGCGAGACATGAAGTAAAATTGACTTGTCAGCTAGTAAATAAGGAGACGTGCAACTACGTTAAGCGCAGCCGCACGGCACTACATGCTATGTGAGCCTTAACAATGATTGCTATAATAGTTGCCATCTCTTGGAATAAGATTTTTTTTGGCAAGTCTCTTATAATAATATTACTAATATTTCTCGAGTTCCGTACCCAAAGAGTAAAAACGGGACCATATTACTAAGAGTTCGCTGTCTATCCGTCCGTCTGTCTGTCACCAGGCTGTATTTCAAGAACCGTATATAGCTAGACTGTTGAAAATTTTACAAATTATATATTTCTGTTGCAGCTATAACAAGAAATACTAAAAACAAAATAAAATAAATATTTAAGGGGGGGGTTCCCATACAATAAACGCGCTTTTTTTTGTCCTTTTTTGCTAGTTATAGTTATGATACGAAACCCTTCGTGCCGACTCTCACTTAGCCCGTTTTTATTTATATTCAGATATTCAAAATATAAATTGTAATTATGAAAAGCCTTTGCCGGGCCAGTATATAATTTAACGTTAAGTAAACGAAAAAGTGTAAAGTATTTTTTCTTCCTTAATCTCATTGAACTAATTTTCATCTTCATATTTTTCTTCTTTTTGAGTTTAGGCAATCAGTATTTAACGCTATTGTCAGTATTAAGTGAATTAATTTTTCTAATTTATTTTGCATTTCGTTTTAATAATGGACTTTGGTAAGTAAACCAATTGCTGTGTGGTAGTGGCTTCGAATACTACCAACCCTTGCTTTGCTCGTGGGTGTCGTAAAAGACGACTAAGAGCCCTAGATTGACCCGGACCAACTCCATCTGGTACCATTTGGGTCAGCGATTACATTCTCAAGGAGGGTTGACGTCAGGCAGGCGGCCGGTCATAAAAGTCATTGCCGAAACTTTTTGCAATATGTCAAAACAGATGACATATTGCGTCGACCCCAAGTAATTGGGATAAGAGCAAGATGATGATGACTTTGGTAAGTAAACATTCTATGATCATTTTAGCAAAACAATAAAACTCAGTTAAAGCTCTGCCGTTCACCACCCTCTTTCTTTCCGTGGATGATCGTATTAGATGACTAAGCGGCGCAAGCAGAAAATATCACTGCAAGAGGAGGAAATCCTCCTAAATTAGTAATTTAAATAAAATGATATGAATCCTTGTGGTGACGGACTAAGAATACACTTCATCACTCCCTATCTTTCCGTGGATGTCGTAAAAGAAGACTAAGGGATAAATACCTTAGTCTTAAGCACGCATATAACATCTGTGCAAGAGAAAGCAAACTCGAAACAAAACCCTATACCAACCTGTCTAACCAGCATGGTATAGTAAGGTCAATTTCCCTCCTATTATAGAATAGGCTCCAGCCCAACAGTGGTACGTTTTATGAGCCGAGATGATGAAGCGCTGAATGCCATAGATTATATTTCTACACGGAAAAATAAGAAAAAAATCTTTTTTCAATATGAAGCATTGCAAAACACATTTAATTAAAGAGACTATCGGAATCGGAATGACAGAGTAATTTTTTATATTGGTAAATAATATCATATAACGGCGATGGAAATTTGCGTAATTCCATTGCTCAATTAATGACAATAGCCTGAAACCTGAGGGTAAAATCAATTTAAATACAAACTCACCCGACACTGGCAAACAATAGCTCATTTATGAAAAAACGAAACTTAACATTTATTTTTGTGTTTCAATTATTGCAACCATAATCTCCAACTATTCTTTTAATCATTTGAGAATTTAAAATAATCTAGCTGTTATTTTACATATTCCGTTATGTTTTGTTTTACCAAAACATGACAAGATGGAAGATTGAATATTTGTTTTATCAACATCGTAATTTAAACACATATTAATCAAACTGGAGAATTATAAAACATAAATTATTCTTTTTTATTAGTTAAGATATACATCGATACATTCATAACTATGTGCCAGTCGCATAAGTATGCGATTTCTATTAGGCGGGTCCGCACATAGCAAGTAGCCTTTGAAAATTATCTCCAAACGAGCGAGGCAGCCTCGGTGAAACGACGAGGCTGCCCAACGTGGTAAGACCGAGTCATTTTTTCAACCATTTAGTTAAAAATTAAGATAAAAACTGCTATATTCATCTCACGATTAATATTTATTCAGACTTTACTAAGACGGTTTGTATAACTAGGATCATTTGCGATCCATAGCCATGTGTTTGCACCATAGACAGATTAAATTTAAATACATATTTTTACGCATATAATATGATCCAAATAGGCACGAAACAGTTGGGTGCGTCCAGAATGTGTGCAGCAATCGACTTAGACATCTTTGAGTAAACCAAAAAATCGACTTGATCACTTTTTGTGGATGTACCTGAGGCAATCGCACACGTTAACTCGGGCGAGATACATCCACACGAGTTGCTTCGCGCTGCAAATTCCTTGCGAGGCTGCTCGCTGTATGTGGATCTACTTATTCGTAAAGCGTTTAAATCGTTTGAAGCGTTCAAATTGTAGAGCGTTCAAATGTTTAAATGCTATGGCGTAAAATCTTTGTACATTTATGGCACATCATAAATAAGATTGTCTATGGAATGATTGATTAAGCAAAGATTATATTTTATAATCCATGTCGTGGGACTCATAAGAAATGACTAAGATACGTAGCAGTTACATCACTACAACTAACGTTGTATCGTGATCATTCTTATGTGCCAGGGGGAGGTCATGAAAATGATAATCTATAAATTCAGCTACTATTATAGTTTATACGCTAGCGAAACCCTGTAATATAGTTCTGGACCTTCCTCTTGGATCAGTCCTTGACTACACTAAAACGAAAATCTGTAACAACTCTGTATCATTTGTTGGGCCAGCATCATTGCTACCAGGCTGATCACGGACGACAAGGAACTCGGTATCGGTAGTCGGTCCAATGGCGAAGGAGAGGGATTACGGTTGTGGGGCCGCGCGCCATTCTTTCGTCGCCCCGGATGGAATGGACGGCGTGGGCGCTGACCATAGCCCATCCAAAAAAATTGCTGCTCAATTTCTCGTCAGCTTTACAGACGTTTATCGTCTTGCAAGTATTATCTGGACATGGTTACTTTCATGAGTAATCGTACATGATCACGATGAGAAAACTGGCTCTCTGCTATCGCCAACCTAAAAATTTGATTTCACTGCTATCGCCAGCCTAAGATTTCTGTGAATTGTTGATTGATTGATTTCTGTGAAGCAACGTAGCACTGTTATCGCCATAACAATTGGTGCCATCCTATTAATGTCAGCAATTAGAAAATGATCGCCACTTTTTGCGAGGTTGTGATATTGTATAAAGAGGATAGAAAAAGCAACGTTTACGCAGACCTAATCCACCGCCAACCCTCGGGATGTTGCAAGTGCAAGTAGCTGCACGCAAAGCTGCATGATCGAACTATCACCCGCAGTTAGGATAGTCACGTGAATTAATATTCCAGAATATTGCTAACTCTTTTTTTGAGGTCAGTACTCAAATAGCTGATTGGTTGCCCCTGTCTTCATCGGCACTCACCGAAGGATCTTGTCGGAGCATGAGCTATAATATAATAAAATAGAGCTCGTGCGAATAGTTCGTAGAAAAAAAATCAAAATGAAAATACTCCTGGAACCACAATTTGCCTTCAAGAACTAGATCCACTAATTCATTGCGGAGGCACATGTGATTGAGGAATAAGTGAGTGGGCTATTACGAGGTCCATGGTACAATAAGGTAACCCTAATATCGAGGACCACCTAATGCTTCGAATTGCCAGACTATCTTCTCTGTATCAGAGGAATGACGACTGTGTGCTCGACGTAACAAATTATGCCCAGCCCGAACTATAATCTTATAATACGCGATTATGTCCTCAAAAACGATTGCTTTAGGACGTGGGCTGAAGATAGTATTATATATTATATATATTATTAGTATTATAGTATATTACTATTTATTATATGCAGTAGCAAATATACTGTAAAATAGAGGATGACGAAGAGCTGATAGATAGTTGCACCAATGCGCATTAGTGTTAACAGTGAACTTTAGCAAGTTCCCGCCCATAAGTTTAGCACGTAATTCGGTGAACTATTATTTTTCTAGTATATTCGTTGTGGCATTTTAGCCAGGACTTCATTCTTTTAAACATATGGTAATTCTTAAACGCTACGTATACAATTATGGAAATTTCTAGGACCGGAGTCGCCTTCTGTTCTTTAGAAATTTACGGAACACAATACCTTGCGAAATTCAAACCAACTTCTATTGTTGCCTAAAACAAATTATTTTTTTTTAGTATTATAAGAAATTGAAGGTTCTGTGGATACTAAATATGTATATCATGCAAGTATCTTTATGGTTACAATTAGTGAGTCTTAGGTTATTGTTTATATCTTAAAAATATAAAACTTCCTATTTGTTAATCTATCACGCAAAAACCACTGAATATTTTTGCACATATATATATTTATATATCTCTCGAATATATATATGTATACTCGAGAACGTTTCTTCCCCAAGGATTGAGAGTTTGAACGATGTGACCTGCCCCTTGCAATATCAACGTGCTATTTTGGCAGGTTATGTCGGTTACACCCGTTCTTCTACGGATTTCCATATTCCGGCTTTTATCACGTAGAGAAATACCGAGCATAGCCTTCTCCATGGCACGTTGAGCGAATTTGAGCCTTTTTATGAGGCTGACATTTGTTGAGTGCCGTATAAGTATTGAGACCACGTTTAAGTGCCGTATATTATCACTGCTAACACACACTGGCTATAAATTTTTGTTTTCAAATACTACGGATTATTAGATGTAAAGATCCTCTTAAATTTCCTGAACGCTGCCCAGCCGAGTTGGATTCGTCGACATATAGAAAACATAGAAAAAAAAGGAGAATATGCACATAGGTAGTAGATACAGCTGGCTTACAAATAGATTACGTGTTACGCATACATATTTTGATGGACTCTGCCAAACTATTGGATTGGATTTTTCGTGACTCATTTTATCCTTATTTATTAGACAACCTGCCACACCTATGTATGTTATTATGAGAGATTTATAACTACATAATAATTTTACACGAGGTGTGTTTCTATTCGTTTATTTATTTTACAACAGATGACACGATGTCGTGTGATAGTAATAATAATAGAATGTTTTCAATCTTGTAAAGGGTGACTGATAATCCTACACCTAGAAATATATAGTTGTCAGTTCTTAGTCACTGTAATTCTGGCCTATTATTATATAGGTGGGGGTAGTTATAGGTTTTTGAGTGACGACCACGAATCGGACGGCGCAGCGTAGGACAACCCCCCACCAGGTGGACTGACGACATTCTCAAAGTCGCGGAGAACTATTGGATGCAAGTGGCGCAGGACCGTTTCGAGTGGCATTATCGTGGGGAGGCCTATGTTCAGCATTGGACGTTTGTAGGCTGATGGATGGATGGATGGATGATGGTAGTTATAAAAGATATATTTGGTATTTCCAATATAGTGAGTGAAGAGAGTATATGGTAACCACCTATATAGATTAGGATAAGAGCAGGTGAAAGAAAATACATTCGTGTGGTGACGGAGTAAAAATAATATTTACTACCCCCCACTACACTTTTAAGGTACCCCAAACATGGGTATCTTAAAAGATGACTAAGAGATATTAATATTTAAATAACAACTATGCAAGAGATGGACAATTCGAAATAATATCATATATTATCACGTCTGCCCAGCCTGGTATTACTATACCACGCTGGGCAGACTGGCAGCTCGAATCTCTTCAGTTGGTCATTTTCCCTTCTATTAGAAGGGAAAAGGGAAAATGACCAACTGAAGAGGTTCGAGCCCTGCAGTAGGCTGTATATAAGATGTGATGACGTTGATGAAAGAAAAATAGTGATAGGACCACGCTGTTGATAGTTGTCTATCTACGCGGGCTGATCCGTCCGGGCTAGTACCACACTCTTGCAGAAAATCGACGTCTGAGTAGTAGCAATTTGTTACTGCGCTTCGTTCGGTGAGCGAGAGAGCCTGAAGCCCAACTTTCCGAGGGTGTTTGCGTGTGGGGGGCTTTTAGTTTCACCGAATCTCATTGCATGCATTCATACTCTCTTCACCTTCTTCACGGTAGACAGCGGCCTAGCAAAGGTCCATAAGCGGCAGCAACACTTACCATCAGGTGTACTGCTTGCTCGTTTGCCACAGTTAGTAATAAAAAAAACTATACAAGTGAGGCCATACAAGTTAATGTGGCTAAATATGCTTCAGGGTTTAAAAAGAACGCACTGCGGGCTGTAGCACATCACGCGGATTATGTTAGTATTTTTGACGACGGGGAAGATTGTTGCCGCACCGCAGACAATCAAAAAATACCCGTGTATTACCCCATTACTTGAACTTTTTTTGCAATTTTATTCCAATTGTGGAGGTCAAACAAAAGAAAAAAGTGCCTACTACATTAAATTGGTATTTATTTCTCTTACAATGATATTATATGCTTACATGTCTTAATTATTTGGTACTAGCAACCCACCCTCGCTTCGCTTCGGTTTCAGTTGCCTCACGCGTGTAGTTCCCGTTCTCGCGTGAATACCGGGATAAAATATAGCCTATGTTACTCACTGGTATTGTAGTTTTCCATTGATGAAAGAATTCTTGAAATCGTGAATTCTTTAAGCGTGAAAGCGTAACAAACAAACTTATGTACTTTCGTATTTATAATATTAGTAAGAATGATGGATTAGCGAAAGAAATGTTGATCTCATTTAACCTCTTTCACCACAAAAAAACATTTCTTGTTTACTTAATATGAAGACGAATAGCAAAATCTGTCATCAGTTCTCGGGATAAATGTTTACAACTGAAAAGAAATGCTGTAATAATTATTATATAGTTACTAGCAACCCGCCCTCGCTTCGCTTCGGTTTCACTTACTTCACCCGCGTAGTACCCGTTCTCGTGGGAATACCGGGATTAAATAGAGCCTATGTTACTCACTGCTATTATAGCTTTCCATTGGTGAAAGAATTTATGAAATCGGTTCGGTGATTTAAGCGTGAGAGCGTAACAAACAAACACACTCTCGCATTTATAATAGCGAAAGAAATGTTGATGTAATTTAAATCATTCTCTTTCACTACAAAAAACATTTCTTGTTTACTTAATATGAAGATGAGTTGAAAAATCTGTGACCAGATCTCGGGGTAATTGCTTAAAACTAAAAAGAAATGCTGAAATAATTATTATAATTACGTATTATACTTTTAAGATAATACCTATGTTGGCATCTTTACATGAAAGTCAACTCTCTATACCTAGGACACAATACATATTTACTGCATTAAGGGAATCGTATGTCCTTTTTGGTATCCTTAAGGACTAGTTTGCAATATTTCATAACGCTATCGAATAAACTCATCCACGTATTTACAACATTAGATTATAAGTTTTTTGACAGTATTTTTGTATCTGCGTTATTGCTTTTATTGCGTTCCCCCTCACGTGATATGAATGGAAAGGAAATATAAGGAATATAATTTGCTACCTCAAGATGCGATACTTTTTCCTCATTTTTTCGTTATAACAAATTATTGAGCAAATTAGTAGACGTATATGTGTATATAAAAGCCCAATCTGATTATAATACATTTTTAGAATAAATTTGGCATTTAACTATTCTATAATTGTTCCTAATACAAATAAATAAAATTGGAGTATATGTTTGTAATTTTTGTAATAGGTAAATTTTTATTGGTTATTTGCTCGATACCTAAAAACCTGTTTAAAAGTTTTTTATTTGTCTGTCTGTTTGTTCCAGGTATTCTTCAAAACAGCTTAATCGATTTTGATAATATTTTACTACCAGATCTATTTAAGAAGTAACTTAGGCTATTTTTTTTCTCGAAAAAATCTTGTAAAATTTTGCCCGGTCCGGCATCACTCGAAACCGAGGTAATATGTTAGAAGATATTGCAGATTTTTGTTATGTAAATCTTTATATATAAATTTCTTGTGTACGTGTGTATGTCACTGAACTCCTAAACAGCTGGACCGATATCGACCAAATTTTTTGTGTGTGTTCAAGGGGATTATTTACGACTATCAACCCACCTTCAGTTTCAGTCGCCTTACCCGCATAGCATTTTAGCATTTAACACACATACACACATATATATATATATATATATATATATATATATATATATATATATATAATTGTATATACATATATATTAGGTCCTTACCTATGAAATTAGCGTTTTCTTTTATTATATTACCATTTTCACCGGAATTTGGACAACTTCTTACAAGGAAAAAAATTCAACTCCAATGCGACAGTCCAAACCGCCTTCAAAGAGTTTATTGAATCTCGCCCCCATGTTTTTTTTAGGAAAGGGATCAATGACCTACCTATGAGATGGCAAAAGTGCATAGATAACAACGGTGCATATTTTGATTAATTAAATACATATATTTTACAAAAAAAAAAATGATTTTATATTACTCCCGTACAAAATGTCAATTTCATATGTAAGGACCTAATAATAAAGCTTAACTTACTTCTTATATAGAGAGCTACCTGGTAGTAAAATATAAGCAAAATCGGTTCAACCCTTTTGAAGATTACCCCAAACAGACAGACAGATAAAAAATAAAAAAAAATAAACTGGTTTTTAGGCATAGGTGTCGTGCAAATAACCGCGTGAGCATGAAAATAGCCCAGTATTTTGACATTACAAACAGACACTTCAATTTTATTTATTTACTAGCAACCTGCCCTCGCTTCGCTTCGGTTTCAGTCTTTCTTGCGTAGTTCCCGTTTCCGTGGGGATACCGGGATAAAATATAGCCAATTTATCTCTTTATATCTCATTGTCACAAGTCAATAACGATAAAAGTAGTTTTATTTACAACTAGCAACCCGCCCTCGCTTTGCTTCGGTTTTAGTCGTTTTACCCGCGTAGTTCCCGTGCCCGTGGGAATACTAAGATAAAATATAGCTTCGTTTACGCGCTGATATTATTATAGCTTTCCATTGGTGAAAGAATTTTTGAAATCGGTCCAGCCGTTTTGAAGATTACCCGGAACAAACTTTTTTTTATCATTTTACAAAAAAATGTTATCAGACCATTTTTGCAGATCGTTTTTTAAGGAACAACTTTTATAAGCAACATTTTTTCATTAAGTTATTGACTTAGCTAAGGTTTTACAGCGCTCCGAAGGTAAGGCCTAAAAAATGTAACATTTCAATGGACTATTAGGTTAATAATTTATTTTGAACTCACTATATAGCGTTGTACAAAATTCTAAAATTAGTTATGGTTTAGTTACACAAATGTGCCTTACAACGTGGCGTTAACGCCACGCCAACGCTCAGGTACACCCTCGCCTATAAATGTTTCACATCAAGAACCTTATATTAATCCGTCTAACTAGTTTGGTAATAGATCATTGGTATATGTAGAAAAAAAAATTAATACCTATTTTATGATTTCAATATTGGGATATTTTCACGACATTTCATGTAAGATTTTTGTCAGACATTTAATAACCATGACCCATTAATTTAGAATTTTCATAAAGATTTATTTCATAGAGCGTAGATTTTTTACTAAAATCACATCCTAAAATTTTCAGTAGACTTTTTAAATAATTAGTATAACTATTTATTTACAAAGTTTTGTATTACCCACTAAGAAAAATAAAATAATTACTAATTTCCTTATCTATTACCGAAAATAAGTTTCATTCTCACATGATTCTATCTTCTATTTACTTTCAAGATTTTAATAAGTTTTTTTTTATTTATTTCAGAACATCTTCATCCCTGAAAGTATAATTAGAGATTCGACACGTTTTTGCGTGCCTTTTCTTTAAATTTTAGATCCCATTTAGTGTAGAACGAACCTATTACCTGATCCAGATTCCCTATTACCTACTACTAGAAATATTGAGAAAAATATTCACTTTACAACCCGTATGCGAACTACTCACATTTTCTCAGTGGTTCTAATTCAATGCAAAATTTCATCTGGAAATTCCTTTTTTGATTTCTAAAAACTCGCTCCAAGCCGACAATAAAAATAAAAATAATTTAGAGTTTTTATCCATTTTTCACATAATAATAACTATTATTACACTACTACTTCAATACAATAAGGTATGAAAAGAATTTCTGATAAAGGTTTTTCAAAATGAAGATTTTTCAAACTTGGCGTTTAAAGCTATAGAGTATCATTAAAAATTTGCTTTATAAAAGTTAATTGGTACCTCTGTACGCGAGACGCGTTTCGGGTAAGTCGCAGCCGCAACCCAATGTTACGAGGTTCGTTGCATCAGTGGGCTCGTCTAGCAGGCTTACTACGAAATACTACAGTTCGTGGGCGTCTGGTAGGCTGTTTACCTCTCAACAAATCACTGCATATATATTTCACTGCTATCAAAAAAAGTCACTAAAAACATTTAGACTGTATGAAAATAAGGTTGAGTTCACACTGTTCGCGATACGTAGAGCGATTTTAATTTGTTTACGGTTGCGTGAAGGGCGGGCGGGCGTTCGAAGTATTTTACGAGGACGCAACCGCGGCGCGTCCACCGCGCTCGGCGTGCAACAGATAGTACGTAGAAATACGGAGACACGACGCGGCCGGGCTGTTCGTCTACGGCGGCGCGCGCCATTCCCGCGTCCCTACACCGCGCTTGCCCCTCTGACGTCACACCAGAAACCTCCGAAAATCCTCGTGACCACCGATCTGCTACAACTTGAGTTGCTCTAACTCACACTAAAGCCAGATCTCGCTGGTAATGCCCGCCCTTTGCCCGGATTAAGATTATTGCTTTGGTCACAAAAATAGTTACAATTTCCTTTTGGAATTTGTATTGCATATATTTTCAGTAATATTGAAGTTTATTTTCGTATTTTAAGTTAACTGCACTAATCATATAAGTAAATAGTTATTAAGTAAAATATATTCAATTCAAAAGCTTTTATATTTACTTTTAGATTATGATCGGCACCTACCTTGCTATTGCTAGTTATCACCTATTTTGTTGTAACCTGCTATCTTAAAGTACGATATGCAAAAAAAAAATCGGCTTATTGAAGAGAGTAATAAATTGTCACGCAGTTGTTGAACCATAGCACATACCTTTGACCTTTGAACGTTGTATGCGAATTACACTGTAAATTTTTAACTATTGCTTTAATAACGAAGGCAGACATTGTGATAATTTCGTCCTACAATATGGCGAATTATTATTGTTGATATAATAATTAATTTATCCACGTATAAGTTGTTTGGCATCGTTTGTTGGATACCTTAACATATGTGTGGTTATTGGCATAATTGTTACAGTTGACGGTTGGCAGACAGGCGATTGCAATTGCTTTGAAGAGATTCCTAGGCTTGCCTCATCATTATCTTGCTCTTATCCTAATTAGTTAGGATCGACGCGTTGACGTATGTTCTATTCTTCTGTCATACATATTGTAAAGATATTGACAATAATAATTTCTGATGTTTACGCGAGTATTACACATTCTTACTAATATTATAAATGCGAAGGTAAGTTTGTTTGTTTGATACGTTTTCACCCATTTCAAAAATTGTTTCACCAATGGAAAGCGATAATATCAGGGAGTAACATAGGCTATATTTTATCCCGGCATTCTCACGAGAATGGGAACTACGCGGATAGGGCGACTGAAACCGAAGCGAAGCGAGGACGGGTTGCTAGTTGTAAATAAAAGTACTTTACAGATTTTATCGCGTTTGTATTTGATTTTTGATTGCTCGACATTTCGAAAACTTTGCAGTGTTCATTGTCACGGGCGGACTAAAATGTCTCACGTCCAACGAGTCATCGTTACTACAGAAAAATGGACGTGAAAGTAGTCCGCCCGTGACTAGGAACTCTGCGAAGTGTTCGTTACGTCGGCAATCAAAAATCAATTGCAAACGCAATAAAATCCATAAAGTAGTTTTATTTACATTTTTGACAATAGTTTTATGACCGTCGGATTGCCAGATGTCAACCCTCCTTGGGCATGTAATGGATGACCAGATGGCATCAGATGTAGTTGAAGCCAGGTCAACGTAAAAGCACTTAGTTGCCTTTTACGACAGCCACGAGCAATTTAAGGGTTGGTAGTACTCGTAGCTACCACCACACAGCAACTTCTAGGCTCTTTTGCTAAAAATAGGCTAATGGGACATCAAAGGCTATTTTTAGAAATTCCATGACAAAGTGGATGGCAACTCGTTGTATTTTTAAACAACATCACAGCTCATATAAGTCCCACTACTGGGATCGAGTCTCCTCCACATTGGCAGGAAAATTGACCTACTATATCACGCTGGTCAGGCGGGTTGGTATAAGATTTTATTTCGAGTTTTCCTTCTCTTGCATAGTTAGCGTTGCCAGGCGTCCGGATACAGCCGGACATAGGGAGGCTTATTAATTGCGTGTCCCGTCAAAATAATCAGTGTCCGGCTTTTATTAGGTTATTTACATTTCGCAAACGAACTAGCGTCGAGCGTGGCCGGGCACAGGCGAATCGATTGTTGTCACAATAATCCAAAAAGCTTATTTTTAAACACATTTTTTTGTTGTACCTAATAATACTAAAACACAAAATCCTCAATAATGTTGGGTGTCCTGCCTTTCTACCCAAATGTCCGGCCAAACTGGCTGTTCTGTCCGGCTATTAGGTTTAACGACCTGGCAACCCTATGCATAGTTCTTTTATGCACAAGTAAGTTTAATCCACATAGTGAATAATTAATAATACAGAGAAGGTAATAAATTTATGTCAATGTTCTGTTGTAGTTAAGAGTTTACGTATAACGTGTTGAAAATTAATACGTTTAGTGATAGTTTCCTAGAAACGTGTTAATAATGTTCTGTAATAATACGAGCTTTCGAACATATTGTAATATTTTGGCTAAATTTAAAATCTTTCTTTTAACTATATTTCATCATTATCGTTTCAGCTCATATACGTCCTACTGTTGGGCTCGAGTCTTCTTCATCATAAGAGGGAGTTCCACCTACTATGCTACGCTGGTCCGACGTATTGGTATAGGGTTTTATTTCAAATTTTCATTCTCTTTTATAGATGTTATTTGCGTATTTTATCCCTTAATCATCTTTCAATACACCTACGGGCTAGAGAGAAGAGTGGTCAATTGTATCCTTACTCCGTCACCACACGGAAAATGAAAATTTTTTTTTTTTTTTTTCGGGTTGGGTTGCGGTCGGCGCGCCCCTCGCACCACTCCGTCCGGGGCGACAGAGGGGCGTATAGCACGCAACACCCGCAACTCACCCGAACACCACGTCGCCTTCGTCGTTGGGCCGACCACCGGAGCAGGTTTACTTGTTATCAGTGGTCGGCCCGACGGAATACCCCCTACGTGGGGTACCCTCCCATCGACCGACGTCCCCCCCTCGGGGAGGACATCGGTCTTTCCTCTCGCAGTCGGCCTCTTGGCGGGTGACGGACTAATCCCCGGTCACGTCACCCGCGGCCTCGGCTAGCTCGGCATGAGGCGCAGGTATTCGCGCCTACGCCGCCTTAATTCGCGCCTACACCGCTCCAACGGAAAATGTTACCTAAATGTTACTTACAACAGAACTGTGTCAATTGTAAACTAATTCACAGCGAATTTAATTTCCATTTTAGTTTTTTTTTTATATTTGAAAGTAAATATGATGCGACATTCAGATTACACCTGTGTTTATTAAAATTCAATTTTGATTTTTGTATCAAAAAAAAATTCATATAACATCCCGTATTTTTTATGGATTTTCAGCAACTTTATTATTATTATTCTGTCAGATTATGTAAAATTTTTGTTTTTCAAAATGGAACAAAGGACTGATAATGCTGCAGTCCCACATCGGTAAACTATCCGGGACAAGAAAAGGTCAGCAACCTATCATGCACTGTATTTTTGGTCACGATATATGCAGTAGGCCATCGAGAACTGAAGCATCTTCGACCTCAGGTAGACGTCTGTATTAATCCATGTGCTGGTGACGGAACGCCAATTCCTTTTTTAGCGGATTAGGGTAACGCTCTAACGTCCAATATCTATCTGTCCAGGGCTAGGAAAGGATAACAAGCTGACAAATAACTTACCATATTAGCTCTATATAACCATAGAGCTGATCATTGGTACTCGACCTTGTCCCTCAAACCCGGTAGAAATGAGATAAATGCATACATATATCGTAAACGTAGGTATGTCATACGTGTATATAAATGATTATTATCTAATTGTAAGTTAAATGCTTTAGAAATTCTATTAAATCGTTATTATAAGTTTGTCACATTGTATGGTTCTATAATTATACCATAATGTTTCATGTTTTAAATTTAAATAATCTACGTTGAAATTAATTGAGAATATGTATAATACTATTATTTTTGTCTATGTATAGCAACTTATATTGCAAATCTGCAGATATTCTTTACACACTAGCCCTGCGTTTAGACTTTCACGTAAGACTCTGGAACACTATTTGCATCATTTCTCTACACTGTTTGCTAAATGAATGGATACTAGGATCGAGGATGAATATTCCATAAAGTACAATGCACTGGGACATGTACATTATCCAAATCTATTACTGGATACATGATATTAATAGTGATTAGGACTTCTCTAAATATAATGGCTACGAATATCAAAATTGTTTTATTTAATTAATATGTTACGAGTACGTGTGCTAAATGTTAGCCTCGTGACTAGTTTCAAAGTCGCTTGTTAGATAACGACTGCTTTCGATATTTCTATGAGATAAAACTCAGAATACAAAAACCTACAGAAAAACAGGTGTCACTAACATATCTTAAACAATTGTGACTGGTCGCAGGGAGATATTGGATGCGTGTTGTCTAACATGTATCGTAAGGCGGTTCCTTCGTCCACCTTTGGACGACAAAACTTAAGTTATGATTATGGTGACGTAATAAATTGTTATATTCTCCTCGAAACTTTACATTTTAAATCATTTCATCTCATGTACGTCCCACTGCGGGGATCGAGTCTCCTCCTCAATAGGAAGGAAAGTGATCTTACTATACTATGCTGATCAGACAGGTTAGTAAAAGCTTTTATTTCCAGTTGCCTTCTGTCGCAAAGATGTTATATGCGTGTTGTAATCCTTATTCGTCTTTTACGATATTCACGGTAATGATAGGGAGTGGTAAGTTGTATTCTTATTCCGTTATCACACGGACGATCGACTATCAAAATCAAAAGATATGTAAAGATGATATAAATAAACACAATGGAAGTAAAGTTTCACAAATCAACTTAATTTCCTAGAAACATCATGTAAATATCAACAAAAAGTTAGAATTTTTCGAAAATAAACACAAACCACAAACTTTCTAAGGTCTCAAACATTTTACTGAGATTTCAATTTAACTTTAGTTATATTTTAATAAAGCAAGGGACAAGATGAGTTACATGATCTAATATAAGCTCGGGGACAACGAACGATAAAAAATGTCTCGTGCAAATCTGGTTAGCAGTAACTTTACTGAGTGACTTCTAAAAATACACAAGTTACTATAGATTAACAAGAACACAGAAGGGGCCATATTGATACAATAGCGTGCAAGTATGAACAAAGCGTTTATTACGACAACTACGTCGAGTAACTGCCCGCAGTAAACTGTCTTTGTCAGACATTTAATCTACTTAAGAGTTTGTAGCCCCTGTTCAAAGATGTGGACCGACTCGCGCATATTGTCACCAAAAATATTACTTCCGATAGGCGGTCTCACCCGACCTACCGATCTACTTCTGAGTAATCACATTTATTTATACTAAGCGCTATTCTTCCTGTTACAATAATGGGTAATTTTGTTATTGTCCTCATATATAATCGGGGTTCCAATAGACTTTCACGACATTATTCATCATGTAAATTAAATAATATTCTTTGTCTAATAAGTACCAAGCAAAATTTCCATAAAGTGACGGAATAAAACTTGCCCGTGGGTATCGTAAATGACGATTAAGGGATATAAAATTCATATACCGTTTGTGCAAGAGAAAGAAAACCCAATATAAACCCTTATACCAACCCATCTGACTAGCATGCTACAAGGTCAATCTGCGTCCTATGGTAGACGAGGTTAGAGCAAAGCAAAGCATAATTACTAAAAAGCATATGAAAAGACTCCGTGTGGTGTCAGAATACAATTCACCACCACCTTTTTTGCTCGTAGGTGTCGTAAAAGACGACTAAGGGATATAATATGCATATAACATCTATGCAAGAGAAAAAAAATTGCAATATAACTCTATACTAACATATTTGATCAGTGTGGCATAGTAGGTAAATTTCTCCCTCATTCTGGAGGAGGCTCGAGCCCAAACAGTAGGACGTATATGAGCTGTGATGATGACTCGCCTGCAAATGCCATAATCATGGCATTTCCTCCTATTCATGGCAGGCGTATGTCCAACAGTGGACTTCTGAAGACTGATAGATGGAAGTATAGAATATGTACTTACAATTTTCTTCTAGGTCAGTTATGGTCCGGCTTCACCTTACTGCACCTTCTGTGGAGAATTCTGTAACCTAGTCTACGTACCTATTCTTCTTTGGCTATAAAGCATGTTATCGTAACTGATTTCAGTGGCCCTACCAGAGACTTATTCTTCTGGTATCGCTCCTATCGCTGACCTATTAACAGGGCTGAGATTTCGCCCTCACGCGGTGGACATCATTGCTCTTCCTATTTTAAGGTAACACCAGAAAGACGTACTAATGTTTGCAGTGCTCCTCATGTCTACCGTGGCCCAGGTGAGCGTGTCTTCATAACCGACTCTGCCGCCTTATAAGCTGAGATTCAGGCACAATACTCACATTAACCATAATCAATATGGCTATAAAATAATAAATAAACTTTCCTTTTCATTTTATTTACTGAAAATATGCCTTTAAAATAAAATTCATTAGACTACCTTTTCTCACTATTTTCGTGTGATGACGGACAATTCACACAATTTACCACCCTTTCATAGTTATAAGAAATACACAGATAACATCTAAGCAAGAGAAGGAAAACTCTAATTAAAACCGTATGTCTGACCAGCGTAGTGTAGTAGCTCACTTTCCCTTCCATTATGGAGCTTGAGCTCAGCTATGGGACAAACCTACATAAGTCGAAATGATGATGACTTTTCCTCTAAAATTGGAATAAACAGGCTAACACAGTGTGGATATGTAGGTATATTGTATACATAAGATTCATTAGCAACTTGGAAAGAATTCTAAGCAAAATTCTTATCATTAATTTCCATTCGCCACTAAATTACGCGCGAAAACACACATTAATGTCGATTAAAGGAGCGCTGGTATTACGTCACAATTTTTAAAAAAGTTATATGAACAAGGAATCATTAAACCATAATACATAAGGTACTGTGTAATGAGGAGAAGTTTTTTAATTTTACCTTCAATTCCAAAGTACGAGAATTATTGATTTTTAGATTATCTGGTTCGTTTTATGGCGGCTTAGTAATAGATTATCGTACACCCAAAGGACGCTAACGGCCTTCGCTGTCCGTCAGTACATCCACCTATGCATTAGGGGGTATCTTATAAACTTTAACAGGTCATTGAACCTTACCATACATACACTTAAAAGTTGCCGTGAGTAACAAATATTAATAATATTATAAAGTTAAAATCCTGTTATTTTACAATTAATCGTCGGTATAATAATGTATTGCCGGATCATGGCGTTAATATAAACCAGAACTACATCTGCGGAATCGTTCAATTTCATCGAGACGTGCTCGCTGTTGTTGTGTTTGATGTGTTCGAACTCTTTAATTCTACAACTATCCATATCATTTCTAGTCTCTTCCACCCAATGCTGACATATCAATGCAACATTATAGACAATGTTTCTCTTGCTTGGCATTAGTACGGTTAGCACGTGAGGTAGCTCGTCGCACATTTGAATGACTTCGACGACCTAAGTCTTCTCCTTGTCATTGTAAACAATAAGAGTAAAGACAATTTCTGGTGCATTAATTAAAAATGTAAAATATTTTTAAAGTTATACTTCTGTCTACAGTTATACACGGGCGCATTAGGGAAAATTGATGAGAGAAAATTTTTAAGATGCGCGCGCACACCTTCATGAAATACCAACATTCTGAAGTTAGCTAGTCAACATTTTTTAGGATACACTATCACAAATGTCAACTTAGTAATGAGTCCTAACAAAACTTTCAATGTATTAAATACCCTTTTTTATTATTAGTGTCATTTTTTTTTCTACATAGGTAGGTATAACGCGAAGGATAAATGTTTTAAGAAGATTCTTACTTGTTACGCCAAAGCAGTGTAACTTCTTACGTGCATACATAAGTACACACACCCTTTTTTAATTAGGTACAATCACTATGACAAAGTATTCACGTATTGGTTGATTGTCAAATATATATTAGCTTGCGTTTAGGAAAACAGACTTCAAGCTACTTTAAATATAACTGTCCTTATCATAAACGTTTACCTCTGTAATGAAATTAGCTAAAAATAAGTATCTAAAGAAAGTTCTCGAGCACTTATATTTTTTATATATATCTAAGTTTTCTCCGGAAATAAACTTTTATCTCAAAGTACCTCAAGTTTACTCTCAATATAAATTTCTGATCGCATACATAAAAACTGCCTAAAAGGTCTAAAAAAAGCACCTTACTACTCCCATACAAACGATTCGTAATAATATTTAAAAGTCAATTTGAACTTTAATACCATACAATATACCTTTCCGTGTGGTGACGGAGTAAGAATACAATTCACCACTCCCTATCTTGCCCGTGGATGTCGTACAAGACGACTATGGGATATAACATGCACATAACATCTGTGCAAGAGAAGGAAAACTTGCAGTGAAACCCTATACCAACATGTCTGACCAGCATGGTATAGTAGGTCTAATTCCCTCCCATTATGGAGGAGGCCTGAGCCCAACAGTGGGACGAGTGTGGACTGCGATGATGATATACCATACAATAAACTTCAAGTGTTAGTGGAGAGGTTCCGGGAAGGCAAAACAATTGAGTGACGTTAGTATGGTGCATATATTGATATCAAACACAAAATTTTAGATGTTTTATATTTTTTTATTTTTTGACATAATGTAATTGATGACTTATTAACTGTCTTTTTCTGTTTTTATCTTGCTAGCTGACCCGGCGCGGCCCGACCCGGCCGAATAGCAGAATAAGTATTAAAAAATTAGAAAATTAAAGAATCGACTGTTAGTCGGTACGAAGTGGCAGGTGGATAGAGACACGATAACGAACGGAAAGTATCGATACTGTACTTATGAGTAGTATCGAAGAAAAACTATCGTACTCAATAAAGTATCGATGCTTCATAGTATACTACTTTTTTTTTAGGAATTTTGAACGTCTGTGAACGGATTAAAATATTGCGCGAGCCACATTTTAGAAGGTTAATTACGTTTGAATTAGATGGCGTTACCGTAAATATAAGCCGTAAGGTAAAGTTTAACATGGATACTCACTACTCTTTATTCGATACGATACCTGCCAAAAAGTACTAATTGAGTAAAAGTATCGAAAGCAAAGTATCGAGTACAAAAGTATCGGTATCGAAGGAAAAGTCCTCGAAACCTAAACGTATCGATACTTTTTTCGTGTCGCTACAGGTGGACGGACTGGCGATTAGTCAGCCACCCGCAGAAAGATCGATGGGACGGTACCCGAAAGGATAAACCGCCGGCTGGCCACGGATGTCAAGATCCGCCACGCACTTATGGTCGGCCCAATGGCGGTGCCCTCCCCATCGCCAATACGATGTGGTAATTAGTCGCCCGTCGTATTAGTCGCCCCGGACCGTTACTTACCCGCGTAGTGCCCGATCCCGTTAGAATACCGGCATAAAATATAGCCTATGTTACTTGCTTTCCATTTGTGAAAGGTTTTTTAAAATCGGTTCTGTGGTTCAAGCGTGAAAGCGTAACAAACAAACAAATAAATTTACTTTCGCATTTATAATATTATTAATGATTATTAAATAATATTAATAAGGACATGCATCCATCATCATTTTTCATCATAGCTCATATACGTCCCACTGCTGGGCTCAAGCCACATTTGCAAAGGGAAGGGATTAGACTTATACCACGCTGGTCAGGTAGGTTAAAATGAAATAGGGTTTTATTTTGACTTTTCTTCTCTTGCGTAGAAGTTGTATGCATATTACATCCCTTGATCGTCTTTTACGACATCTACGGGCAAGATAACCGATGGTGAATTGTATTCTTACTCCATCACCAAACAGAAAATGCTTCCGTTTCTGATATTCAAAATGACATTTTGTTACTCATAACATACCTTGTAGTACTCAACGAATTGCTCATATGACGTACTTATCTCACAGCTGTTTGCCGAATATAAATATGAGAACTGATTTAAAATAGCAAATATAATAAATAAGTCCCATAATTAACATACTGATATTTTATTGCAGCTTCATGTTCAGTAGTCAGTGAGACATGTAATAGATAAAATAAATTTTCAACGCCAGGTGCATTCTACCAGTTTCAAAATAAAATTGTGAGAATATAATAGATGTAGTATTTTCATTAATCATTTTCCGTGTGGTGACGAAGTGAGAATACAATTCACCACCCCCGTGGCGAGTAACTAGGAATGTAATTTATCAACATCTCTTCCTTGTTTGCGAGTTTTCCTAAAATAATGTTGTAGATTCTGAGAAACCTTACCCAATAAAATAATATTTTAACAATTAAAAGTTGTTTCAGAACATACCTATCCGAATAGGGTTGCCGCGAACAATTTTCATATATATTGTTCATATATAGTAGGTAGTCCTGTTGTTCCTACAAATCGAATTTATGCAAGCATGAACAAGTCTGAAATGGTATGTCCCGTCCGCGCCCTGCAGGATCGCTGCCCTACGCGTTTCGTTATTGTTTTAGTTAGTAATTGTTACTCCGCTCTGACGTGCATGCCTTCGGGATATGTATTCGTCTTTTAAGAAACGCATAAAATTATGTACATACTACATATTCACAAAATCAAACATTTTTCATATAAGCGACTATCCGGATTTTCGATTATCCTATGCCTAGCGACAAAAATTAGTCCGGTTAATCGAACTTCTACTGTATATGTTTTGTTTGGGAGTAATTACATCATACATTTCCACCACTGTAACTAAGACACCGAGGTTTGACCCTCATGAAGTCCTGGGAAACGCTTTTATTTAGCTTAGGATTCGCAATAAATTTACCTAATAAGAAAATAAAAAAATAGGAGTTGGGAAGATTCTACTGCTCTCTTATGGAAAGCGAAAGACATAAAGCAATATTGGCTAATAAGCCAATAGATAAGACTAGATACAAGTACGTGAGGCTAGAGCTTAAGCAACCTATATATGAGCGTTAAGATTAATTGCAATAGTGGGTTTGGCAGAAACGCCTGAACGCATACTGCTACGCTGCCAAAAATTATATTTATAGGGATAGTTAATTAAAATAAAAAATGCTATAAGCAAATGAGTGACGGTCGATCTTATTTTATTTTTTCTAGTATACCACGAAGACCAATTCAATCAGTATCGGGTTTTATTCCAGGTTATCTATAGTATAGTTGTGAATTTGGGATTCCCAACTATAGTATAGATTCCCAACTATAGGAAAATTGCCTTCCGTTGCGGAGGCTCGTGCTTAAAACTGGGTTTAAAGTCTAATATAAAATACTGTTTAAAGGATGAGAAGAGATATTGTGGGGTAAAATCAATTATTTATTTCAAATACGACTGTTAAACCGTGAAAAATATTTTTGGGTTCGCTTTCTGATAAAATTTAAAAAAAAATATAAAGGATTATGAAAGAAATTGATTAAAGAAACACTTAATAAAAACAGTTAACTGTTTTATATATTACCAGCCTCTGAACTAATAAATATGCCTGTATTTACTGTAACACACATTTTCTTAAAAGCCTTCAGTGTCATAAATATACTAAAAGACTCCACAGGAGCTTAAAAGCTCTGCGTTACATGTTAAAATTGATTTCGTACAACGTAAGGTTCATTTTAGATATCTGTTCTTAAGACTGTATTCATTAATTTGAAGTAGTCAAATAATAGATATTTTTATAGTTGATAACAGATATTCGAATCTCTACTCCCAATAATCGATGAGATTAAAGCAAGAAATTCAGAGAAAGCGGCGGAATGAATCAACACAAAGGATGTGGTCCTTCATCACGAAAAATTTTATCGAGACTACTCAGCGAAACTTAAGAGAGTTTGGTTGGAAGGTTTTAATGTATATGCTATATAGCTAACCTTGCACTTTCAGATTTCCACCTGTTTTGGATCTCTCCAGAATTCTTTAGACAGTATCAGGTTAACATCAAGAGAGGACTGCCAAAACTACTTGTCACGTTTTTTTGATGAGTTGACCAAAATCTTCTTGGGATCAAAATCTATCTTGAAGGTAGTTAGTTACCTTAGTACAAGATGGCAGACAGTCAACGAACAAAATGGCACATATACATTGAAATTAATTGTAAATAAACTTTGGAAAAATATGTCTTTAATATAGCATGCGAAGAAACCATTTTCCGGATCTTATACATTTATGTGTGTAAATATTTATATTATATTAATTTAATAACAATAGATATGATTTATGTTGAGAAAGAATAAACATAAAATGTTTTTACTGAAAGCAAATATAGCCATACAATATTTCTCAGATGATATAATATTTACAAGATATAATCCCAATAAACAGTTGCACCGCGGCCTTTATGTCTCTTGACATGTTACGTATTTGCAAACAATATAATAAACATCAAATCTCAATAAAAAAATATGTAATCTTAAACCAACATAGCGACATTTCATCAACATTCATTATGGAAGCACTTTGCTACATTGATGGATGCTAAAAATATATTTGCTTATTGAATATAACATTTCTGCGAATACTTCGATCTAAAATAAATACTTCTACTGACATTAATGTTTCGTCATATTAGATTTCATTTTATTCCAATAGCTAAAATTATCATATAGTGATATTTATACTCGTAGTACTGAGTTCTATAGTAGCACTTTCTTTGTTTTAAAAATATATTGAAAATTTGTTGTAACAATAAAACAGTTGCTTAGAAGTAATAACTGTCTGTCTTTCAGTGTGGTGACAGAAATAAGAATACATGACGAATTAATAAACTTAAATCCTCGAATAAGCGTACAATCGTACATCTATCTTGAATAACAGGATATAAGCTGATTGTTGGGGTTAAAAACTCAATTAGTCTAACCGAACGGAACCATCGATTAAACACTAAACTGTTATCATGCTAAATTGTTATCATCTAATGCTACTGGCGGTTGATACCCAGCGCAACGACGCATAACGTTCAAATAGGATTTGGCGATACCTTATCTTCATTGGAAACGAGGAAAAAAGCACATTCAGTAATTGGAATTATTTTAGTCATTTATAAAACAGTTGATAGATCTAGTTATGAAATAAAAATATAAGTAAAATATTATAAAAATAACAGAATACAACTCAATGCTTAGATCCCCCAAACGACCGCACCGTAGGCAAATAATCCACACAACCGGCAAAATAACATCGAGTAATACTTTAGTATTGAAATTATAGTGAGATTGATACATATTGTAATATCTATAACGGTAAAACAGTACACGTTGGGGACTCGCAGACGCCGCTGCGCACTCGCCCCGATGATGAGCCTCGGATATGCTCGAAACCCGGGTCGACGTAATCGATCTCAGTACATGAGTATTTTGCCGTTATAGATATTACTATAATAGAGTATAGTAGTAGAGTTAATAGAGTAATACTTTCCATACATTTTTCGTGTAGTGACGGATAAGAATTATTCGTTCACTATACACATAACATCTATGCAAGAGAAGTAAAACTCGAAATGAAACCCTATATAAACACGTTTGAACAGCGTGGTATAGTCAATTACTCTCCCATTGTGGAGAAGGCTCGAGCCCAACAGTGGGACGTATATGAGCTATGATGATCATGATGATAAATACCACTCGTTTAGGTTAGCGTAGAGTACATAGTTTAAATAAAATTATAATTATATTATGCAAATGATATGACTTAACTATTATGAACTTATATTTAATCAGCTTTATGTAATGATCTATTTTATAATTATTTTAATTAATATTCAGTTTCCAGAAGATTTAGATTAATAAATAATAGTGGTTACAGAAAATTCATTGCGTTAATTAAAGCCGGAAGTTCTGTCGCCATAAGGGCCAATTATATAATAGACTAGCAGACCCGGCCCCGCGTTGCTGTGGCTAATATTTTTGTTATATTACATTTTATTAAACTATTTAAGTGGAACTGTAGGAGAACATCTATCATGGAGGTCGTCATATTTTTTTACAAATGGCATCTATATAAAAAAGTAAGTTAAAATCGTATATGACACGTTTGTAGGTTGACATAGCAGCGCCATCTATTAATTAATTACTCAATCCAGTCAACAGATATCGCCATCTGTTAAAATCGTTTAGAGTTAAACAGATAATTGTGAATGTCAAACAATAGTCAAATAATTTGCAAAAAAAAAATAATGCGACTATAAATTAAGATGTAAGCTATCCTATCTTTCAAGTTGGATCAAACTGCACACGGTGTGCAAATTTGATTAAAATCGGTTAAGTAGTTTAGGAGTTCATCGCGGACAAACAACTTGACACGTAATTTATATATATTAGGATATATATATATATATATATAGCATTTATTTGGCACCGACTTCAAAATTACAAAATAAATATTCAATCATTTCTATTTAATTAAATTAAAATACATATGACTTTGTGCGAAGTAAATTTATTTTTTGCTTTTTAGTTTACTGTTTGAAGTCGGTTTATTTTTTGTTAAAAATTATTTTATTTTACGATTTTAAGTGATGGATAGACCGAGCAAGGATGCTTCTCGAACGAGGAGACGTCGTTTATTTGAGACGGAAAATGATAGACGAAAACGATTAGACAAAATTAAAAAAAAGCTAATAAGAAGAGAATAAATGAAACGCTAGAGGAGCGCAAAAATAGATTGTCGACTATGAGAGCTTATATATCAAATAGATTAACTAACGAAAGTCAAGAAGATCGTGACCATCGTTTTCCTTTGATTCTTTGATTCGTGAGCCATTATCAAATGAAACCGAAGAAACCCGTGTTCACCGGTTCAGTTTAATTCATTTAATGCTGTAAATCGTTAAGGAATTCTCTCAACTGTCTATGGTCTCCATCATCAGATTTACTGCAGACCTTCATTATAATCTATATGGGTGCAAAGTTCGCTTTAATATAAATTAATTAAGTCCAAGCACGAGGTAGCTACTTTAAACCGTTGAGAAGTTCCCTAAACTGTCTTCGTCTTCATCATCAGACCCCTAATGACAGTCCCAACCCATCTAGATGTAAAGTTCTTGTCAATACAGATTAATCAAGCTCAAACATAAGGTAGCTGCTGTGAATCGTTGAGGAGTTCCCTGGAGTGTCTTTGCCCCATCATCAGATCTACTCCAGACCTTTATTAAATTGTAGTGCTTTAATAAAATAATGAAAAAACTTACAAACGTAGTAGTCGCCCTTACGATGTTTGAAAGTTTCCTTTGATCTCTCTGGTCTGCCATCATCAAACACTGATTTCCTTATCATGGAACCATCTTTGAAATATCTTCTTTTCAACAAAAAAAAAATCATCAAAATCGGTTCTTAAACGACGAAGTTATCCGCGAACAAACATAACAAAAGTATATATACGGTCAAATTGAGAAATCTCCTACTTTTTTGAAGTCGGTTAACAAGTATCACTTTAGCCCTACATACTACTACCTAGTTTCCATCGACCAATTGCAGTACTATCCCCTAACTCCTAACCGTTAAGGAGTTCTTTAGCTTCACCATCAGCACAGCAGCATCAGATGTTGATTCAAGCATACCTCACAAGCAACATGTTAGCCCTACATACTACTAAATAGTATCCATCGATCAATTGCAGTACTGTCGCCCAGTTCCAAACCGTTAAGGAGTTCTGTAGCTTCATCATCAGCACAGCAGCATCAGATGTTGATTCAAGCATACCTCACAAGCAACATGTTAGCCCTACATACTACTAAATAGTTTCCATCGATCAATTACAGTACTGTCGCCCAACTCCAAACCGTTAAGGAGTTCTGTAGCTTCATCATCAGCACAGCAGCATCAGATGTTGATTCAAGCATACCTCACAAGCAACAAGTCAGCCATACATATTACTAAAAAGTTTCCATCGACCAATTGCAGTACTGTCTGCTAACTCCTAACCGTTAAGGAATTCTGTAGCTTCATCATTAGCACAGCAGCATCAGATGTTGATTCAAGCATACCTCACAAGCAACAAGTCAGCCATACATATTACTAAATAGTTTCCATCGACCAATTGCAGTACTGTCTGCTAACTCCTAACCGTTAAGGAGTTCTGTAGCTTCATCATCAGCACAGCAGCATCAGATGTTGATTCAAGCATACCTCACAAGCAACAAGTCAGCCATACATATTACTAAATAGTTTCCATCGACCAATTGCAGTACTGTCTGCTAACTCCTAACCGTTAAGGAGTTCTGGAACTTCATCATCAGCGCAGTAGCATCAGATGTTGACACACTGAAGCATATACCTGAGTAAGACATGATTATTACGTAACAACAACACCATACGAGCAAACCATTTTCGGTGGTTGCCCTCGATTTCTCCTGGATTCCATCATCAGATCCTGACCTGGGCAAATGGGACCACCTCAGAAGTGAACTCTATCTAATAAAAGAAAATAAATTTAAATCCGTCTATAATTGACGGAAACATCGGTGAACATACATAAAAAAAAAATATTATACATACAGACGAATTGCGAACCTCCTCCTTTTTTGAAGTCGGTTAAAAATTATATTGTTTATGGTTAGTAATTATTTAACATTAAAATTAATAGTAATTATATTTAAAAAACTAAATAACAATCTAGTATAGTACCACCGGATCGGAACACGGCCACACTGAGAAAGATCCGGCAAGAAAACTCGGGTGACATGATGCTAAATTAATATTAATTTTGAAGGCGGCTTACTTTATGTTACTAAGAGGTTTTAATTTATAAAATTATCTTTAGTTATTAAGATAAGATAATAAGACTTTATTGAACCAAAAGTATTAATAGTATACATTCCATGCACTTACTGAAAAAAATGTTATTGATTAGGTAGGTTATACCTACCTAATCAATAACTTAGCTCAAAAAGAAAACAACAATAAAAGCACCTTAAATCTCCGTCTAGGTACATGGATAAGCCCTGACTCCCAACTAGGTCACCCTGTGCTTAGGATATCAGGTCACCCTCATCTCACTGAATTCAGCCCTTATTAGGTCACGGCTAGTATTTACTGCCCACTTAAACTTGGGCATACGTAAGAAATTTAAGTGTCGAAATTTGGCATTTCTATACGCAGCTCCCGCAAAAGAAAACAAAACACGAAAAGAAACAACTTATTCACTACAACTACTAAGATTAAGTAAAATTACGTTCAAAATCCGTACAAATTTATGTAAAAAATTTAGCATATTTATTAGGAATTTTGAGCAATATAAATATACAAAAAGAACTCACGTGTATAATTCAACACAATAGTTCCAAGACTCAAAGGTAAGAAGCACATTATGTGTTTTATATCTTATTTCACCACACGTTATATGTACCTCAGAATCACTTATGTTATAAATTTCATAAATTTATTAAGATATACTAAATATACTAAATAAAAACCTCACTTTATGATAGAAATTTTAAATAGAATATTATACTCGCACACCATATATTTGAATACCCTCCCACCTAACAATGTAACGCCCGAGACTCACTGAAGTAGGTACTGTAAAAACGGAACTAATGAAGCAAACTACGCTCAAAGCGTCTGGATGTGGTAGATTAGATATAGGGAAATTTATGTATGAGTCTTGATATGTATTATGAAGATGACCTATGTCCTTCATTTTATTAGGGATTTTATCGTTTAAAAACACACACACACAAATACACACATATCCACACGCTCCCACATGAACGAGGAGTGGGCAGCAAATGGGAAAGAAAAACTTTTTTTTTTTTGTGTTACAGCTGTTGGCCGCAGATGGCCTTGACAGCTTGACGCGGACTATGGGTGAGCGCTGAGGGCTCTCAACCCGGAGAAAAGTATGCTAAGCGACATCGCCCAAGGGCTCCCCCTGTGGGGAACGGACCTCGGCTTGGGGCGTCGCTGGAGGCAAAGTGGGCGTGCCCACGTTTTTAGTAGTGATTTTTGCGCGGCGCGGTTTCGCACCTCGACGGCGAGGGCGGAACCGCGGATATTTATTTGTTAAGGCCTCGCGGGCCGTGTAGGCTCTTTGTTGGGCGAGTGTGATATTGTCGTCCTCTTCGTCGAGGACGTGACGAGGACGTCGGATGGAGAAAGAAAAACTTTTTCTTTCTTATCATATACTCTTTTTCTTTTTTTTTTCTTTTTTTTTTAACACACACATAAACAAATACACGCACACCCACACATATGTGCATAAATACGTACATACACATATAGTTTTTAACAATTCTATAACGAATGGATTAATAAAAGGATGAAAATGTAACTATATTAATTACACAAAGGCGTTGCTAGTTCATTATTTGTAAAAGGTTTTCAGTATCAGTATAGCTTTTATTAAAAAGCCATGCTTGAATTGTCCGCTTTAGCTTCAATCTCGTCATTTTAATAATGTTTGTTTCTTGATTAATTTTATTGTAAAGATATGCCGATAGAAACGGAATTTGGTGGTTGGTAAATTTATTTCTGTTATGCGGTATACGACAAATGTTATGTTTCCGTCTTTTTTGGCATACGTCCTTGTATATAGCCAAGTAATCTATTTTTCGATGTTGATAAAGCAAAATCTGAAGTATGTACAATTGTCTAACTGTAAGTAGTTTACATTCATTAAATAGTAATCGCGTGGGATGTCTGTATGGTTTGAATAGCATCACCTTTAGAATACATCTTTGTGCTCTTTCTATTTTTAATAAGTGTGATTTAGGAGCCCCGCCCCACACTGGCAAACAATATATTAGTAGGGATTGAACTAAAGACAAATATACAGTTTTTAATAAGTTTGAGTTAGCGACATGTCGCAAATTTTTAAATATATAAGTGAGTTTCCTGATTCTGCCCGATTGTGTATTAATATGTGCATCCCATTTCAAGTGTTTATCTAAATGCACACCTAAGAATTTGATATTATCTGTTGGCGTAAGGTTTGGGCAGTTACAGCTAAAAGACTTTGAAAACTGATCGCATGAATGCATTTTAATATGAAAATCCACATTCGGAGTTGTTTTACTGGTGATTGAAAATGGTATAAATTTAGTTTTCGCAATGTTAAGTGTTAACATATTATTCTTAAGCCAATCAGCTACTTCAGCAAGGCCTCCTTCTGCTACAGTTTTAACGTCATCCCACGAACTACCAGAGAATATTAACGCGGTATCATCTGCATACGTAGATATTAGAGCATTTGGAAGTTGCATACTGCACAGCTCATCTATGTATATCGTAAAAAGTGTAGGGCCAAGGATGCTACCCTGTGGCACTCCAAATGTTATGGAAACCTCACTACTTATATAATCTCCAATTCTAACGCTTTGGTTACGCTTAGATAAGTAGCTCTCGAAAAGTTTAAGTTGCAGTCCCCTCACACTAAGACGTTCCATCTTATGGAGCAAAATGGGAATGGAAACCGTGTCAAAGGCTTTTTTTAGATCAAGAAATACCCCCAAGCATTTTTTGCCTGGTATTCCGAACCGTGTGCTGGCCCTGGTCCTCGAGCACCTGGGACCACGCCTCAGGGGACTGTTCGACGCTTGTTTGACGTCCGGGCAGTTCCCTGGGTGCTGGAAAGAGGGGAGGCTGGTTCTCCTGCCGAAGCCGGGACGGTCTCCCGAGTCGGCCTCGGCCTATAGGCCCATCGTGCTGCTCGATGATGCGGGCAAGCTGCTGGAGAGAGTGTTGGTTGCCCGCATCGAGCGGCACCTCGTCGGGGTCGGGCCCGATTTGTCGGACGCCCAGTTTGGTTTTCGGCGAGGGCGTTCGACGGTCGCGGCCCTGCTGCGCCTGAAGGCCGTGGTAGCGGAGGCCGTCACCAGCGGAGGAGTCCTGTTGGCGGTGTCCCTGGACATCGCCAACGCCTTCAACAGTCTGCCATTCAGCTGCATCAGGGAGGGGCTGAGATATCACGGGGTGCCCGTGTACCTCAGGCAGCTGGTGGCAGACTACTTGGAGGGGCGCAGCGTCCTCTACGTTGACCGAGTAGGGGACGTTGTGCGAACGCCCATGGCGTGCGGTGTCCCACAGGGGTCGGTTCTGGGTCCGACCCTGTGGAACATCGGCTACGACTGGGCGTTGAGAGGAAGCCTCCCAATCGGGCTGGGCGTAATTTGCTACGCCGACGATACACTCGTCACAGCCCGGGGTGGGACGCTAGAGGAGGCGGCACGTCTGGCAACTCTCGGCACCGAGGAGATTGTCAGGCGGATCGAAGCGCTGGGGTTGAGGGTAGCCCTGGAAAAGACGGAGGCCCTTTTATTCCATGGCCTCCGTACCGCCGGGCCTCCCGCCAGCGCTTCGATCACCGTGAAGTCGGTCACCATCAGCATCCAGGCCCAAATGAAGTACTTGGGCCTGGTGCTCGACGGGCATTTTTGGTTCCGGGAGCATCTCCATCGACTTGTTCCCCGGCTTGTCGGCGCGGCGTCCGCCCTTTCGCGGCTGATGCCGAATGTGGGCGGACCCAGCTCTACGTGCCGACAGCTGTACACGGGGGTGATCCGGTCGATGGCTCTGTACGGCGCACCGGTGTGGGCGGGGTCCCTGACCGTCCGGCTGAGGGCCCTCTTGAGGCGACCACAGAGGGTCATGGCGGTCAGGGCCATACGTGGTTACCGCACGGTGTCGACGGAGGCAGCGTGCCTCCTGGCCGGAACCCCCCCTTGGGACCTGGAGGCGGAGATGCTCGCCGAGATTTATCGGCGGGTGTCGGAGACGCGCACCCGCGGCGGCATGGTCTCCCTGCAGGAGATCACCGCCTGGCGGGTCAACGCCCGCCGAGGAGTCATTGCCCGTTGGGCAGTCCGGCTGGAGAGTCCTCGGTACGGTGTCAGGACCGTCGAGGCCTTCCGGCCGGTGCTGATGGAGTGGTTGGAGCGGACGCACGGGGTGCTTTCCTTCCGACTGGTGCAGGTGCTTACAGGGCACGGGTGTTTTGGGAAGTACCTGCACAAGATTGTCAGGAGGGAGAGCACACCGTCCTGCCACCACTGCAGTTGCGACGAGGACACGGCGCAGCACACGCTCGAGGAGTGTGCTGCATGGGATGGAGAGCGCCGTGAACTCATCGCGATTATCGGTGCCGACCTGACGCTGCCGACCATCGCCAGGGAGATGCTCGACAGCGTCAGGAACTGGGACGCGGTCGCCGCCTTCTGTGAGGCCGTAATCTCACGGAAGGAGGCGGCGGATCGTGTGCGAGTAGAGCTCCTATTCGGCGACACGTTCCGCCGCCGGCGACTCGGGCGGCGCAGGCGCGAGTATCTGCGCCTAATGCCGCCCTAGCCGAGGCCGCAGGTGATCGAACCGGGGAATTGTCCGTCACCCGCAGAGAGGCTGACCGCGCGATGGCGACCGACGTCCCAGTACGTCGAGAGGTGAGGTTACCCGAAAGGGTATTCCGTCGGGCCGACCACTGATGACAAGTCACATCTGCTCCGGTGGTCGGCCCAACAACGAGGTGACGTGGGTACGGGTGGTTTATGGACCCGCGCACCGTCCTTTCATCGCCCCGGAGGGACGGGACCGCGCGTGCGCTTACCATAGCTGACCCATTAAAAAAAAAAAAAAAAAGCATTTTTTGCCTCCATCAAGATTACTTACAATCTCATTGGTGATAAATGTGATCGCATCAGCGGTTGATCTATTTTGTCGACAACCAAATTGATTATTTGAAAATAAATTTTTGCTCTCTAAATAGTTTATTAATCTCTTATTAATAACCTTTTCTATAATTTTGGATAGTGTAGAAAGTAGAGTAATAGGTCGATAGTTCGATGAGCAACTTCTGTCACCATCCTTATAGATAGGGCATATGATAGATTTTTTCAAAGCATGCGGAAAGATACCGGTTGAGATGCAGATATTGCATATGTGAGAGATGGGTTTACTTAGAGCATACCTTGCGTATCTATAATATTCACTTGAAATGCCATCCCATCCAGGAGCTGATTGAGTTTTTAATGAGTTAATTATGCCAATGATCTCATTTTCAGATGTTGGATATAAAACAAAAGAAGATGCCAAAGAATCTTTAGTATCACGATATGGACCCTTAGAATTTCTTTCAGACAGGCTATTTGAAATACTTTCTGCAAGAGAAGCACCGACCTTAGCAAAATGATTATTAAGATTATTAACTGACTCTTGAGGCGGTATAGAAGGATTAATTAATTCAAAGCCGCTATTATGTCGATCATTATCAAGGTTGCAAATTGTTTTTATATTTTGCCACAATAGTTTAGATTTGTGTAAGGAGTTATTTATTAAATTATTATCATACTTACGTTTGGCAGCCTTTAGAATTTTATTACAGATGTTTCGATATCGATAATACGTATTCTGTAATTTTTGGTCATTCGGATATTTTCTGACTTTTTTATGTAGATTATCACGTTTTCTAATTGATCTTATAAGTCCAGTAGTTATCCAAGGCCTTAACTTTCTTTTAGAACATGCCACATTTTTAGTTTGTGTGTGCTTATTAGCAACTTCAATTAGATATTTTAAGAAAATGTCGGTGGATTCATTTGGGTCTGTGGAGCTAAGAATAAAATTCCAGTCAGTATTTTGTAGGTCTGTTGTTACAGCCTCATAATTAACTTTATTTATGGTTTTAAATTTCGGTCTTGAACGCGTTTTGACTTTGGAAATGCTAAGTAAAACCGTGTCATGGTCAGTTACATCTGTACGAATAACAGCTATTATGTTCTCATTTCGCGTTTTAAGTATTACATGATCTGTTTAGTCTAGTTGGCAGCGTGTGCCCGGGCAACATACCATGAGATGCTACTACTGAAAGGAGTTCATTAGATTCTGTCGATGTATTACATGTACTGATGTCAATGTTCAAGTCCCCAGTGAGTACGACATTGTTAGAATTTTTATGTTTTAATAATTTGTCCAAAGATATAATAAAATTAGTAACATTTCTAAAAGAAGGGGGCCTATAAATGCCTATAATACATGTACTTCCTAGCTCAATGACAAGGCAATTAGCATCCAAAAAATCAGGCTCAGTAACATAAGCATACAGATCCGATTTCACGTATACAACTACCCCATCGTTCTGATTAAATACATGTTCTGTTTTATAAGCTTTATATCCAGAAAGTGACGGGATTATCATTTTAGATTTTAGCCAACATTCCGTTAACACTATGATGTCGACATCTACCTTCATTCTATCCATCAAAATATTAAAGTCGTTGAAATTTTTGTTAATACTTCTAATATTCTGTGTCAGTACTGTTAGCGAGTCATATTTTGTCACTATATATTGAGCACAGTCCTCCACCTCCCCCACAACGAAAGACCTGGATATAGAAATTTCATCAATATCCAAGGCCAATTCATCCACAATTCTGTTCATAGTTAAGTATTATCCTTGAAATACTCAATATATTCATTGTAAAGGATGCGGGACTGAAGACATTCTAGAGTATTCATTAAGATAGGCTTTGAGTATCCACAATTAAGGTGTGCGCATATTATATAGACATATAAAGAAAACATATAACAAGTCATTACATAAACATATAAATTAGAGTTGATAATAATAACATAATAAATATTAACATATAGTATATTTATATTGGGTAAACATAGTCTCATTAGGAGGTTGTTAATATACAGGAAAAGAGAAACTAGTCACAGGATCTCAACTGTATCATTATTTTTTAGGGAGAGTATTTTTTCAGCACTGTTAATTAGAATTGCTGCAGCTGTTTCATATTTCTTAATATAAATTTTACCATGTTTAACCCAACAAAATCTATAGCCGTTCGTTTTTGCTAACATACGTGCCTGATAATACAGTTGCCTAGCTTGAGGTGTCAGGAGCTCAGACATGTAAACTATTGATTCTTTCTCACCTGGAATTCTCAGAGCAACGGTAGAGAGCTTTTTATCTAAATGAGCCAAGTTATACCTTTTAAAAGATTTTAGAAATCTTTCTTTCTTAAAAGTACTACTAAACTCAACAATAATATCTTTGTTCTTATTTGGTAATCGATGAGCGTTTCGAATATCACCAACTGTAATGGTTCCTTCAATTATTGTTGCTATGTTGTTTATGATTTCAGATATATCTTCATCCGGCGTCACAGGAACATTTCTAATTTCAATATGGTTCATCCTTTGCATTCTTTGAGTATTTTCTAGCTGTACCTTCATATATTGAATGGTCTCTGCGTTTTTCTTGTTTTCTGCTTGTAACTCTTCTATCGACAACTTCAACTCTAGCAGCTTTTTATCATTGGATTCATTCCATGCAGCCATTTCTAACTTTAGTTCATCAAATTTGGCGTTAAATTGTTCTTGCATGTTATTAAGTTGAGCACTCATATCCGTTCTTAAATTTTCCAAGGCTTCTAGGATAGGATCCATTTTTCTCTTCCTCGAAGTTGGAATGACCTTATCTTTCACCGAGGCTTGTTCAGTAAGATCAGTAAGTGAGTGCGACTTTGTTGGCGAGCGTAACATGATGTCACTTCTAGTGAAGAATATATCAAGGATTATTCAAATGGAACAAACGGAGTGACCGCGTGCACAGGAAATACGTGTAGTCCGCAGTAACTCTCACTCTCGAATCCATTATTATTGTGGGTCAAATCTATGCAATATGAGCTCACAGTGTCTTGCAGTCTTGTGGTGGTCTTTTTGGATTTGTTTTTAATAATGTTTATAACAGGATCCCAGCTTGATGGTAACACCCAGCAATCCTCTCTATTGAAATTTTTGTGTTTTTAATCTCAATAGCCTCGCGTACCATTCTAGGCAGGTATCGGTGTTCTTTTGCGAGGATTTCATGTTCCATGTTTATATATTTTTATTAAAGAGTATTTGTGCTTTATTGGAAGACAGTGGCTAAAGATCTTTTTTTCTTTCCATATAGACTTTGCCATTGCGTTTAACGCCCTTAGGGGTGGAATTTCAAAAAATCCTTTCTTAGTAGGTGCCTACGTCACAATATGAAACTACGGTCCAAATTTTATTTTTCTAGTTTCAGTAGTTTTGGCTCACACTGTTCCTTTATATGTATATTACTGTTAACACCCCCGCAACACCCCTTGTAGGTGTAATTTAGTAAAATCCCTTCTTAGCTGACCTCTACTCGGCGAAAGTAATATTTCTACCAAATTACAAGTCTGTACACCTTATGGTTCCAGAGAAATGGTGATGAGTCAATATATCGCTGGAAATCTCTCATCTCCTATATACTCGTATATCTAATATATAAATATATATACAAGAATTGCTCGTTTAAAGATATAAGATATTTCATTATTACTGTAATTATGTTGCCGAATTTCAGGTTTACAATGCATTAACACTCACGCACGTGTAAGTACACGAATTTGAATGTGGAATTGATAGTTTTTGTTTCTGCAGCTATATTTTTCATTTAACAGTAGTACTTATACCATTTATTTTGCAAAGAAAACATTAAAAGAAAGAATAAAATTTTAGATTATTATTCTACTGTACTCTTATATGCGTCATTGTGGATTATGATGACAGTATCCTTCTTCGCACAAGATACGATTAAGAAGCATAAATAAATGAAATTGTTATAAGGAAACAAAACAAAAAATCTATACACCAACGCGTTGTCATCGTGATATCTCCAAATCTTGTTATTTATTAGGTTATTGATAAATATTGCTTTCATGTCTCCCGTTTTGCATAGAAGGGGAATTGAAAGCTCTCCAAATCTTACAATTTTTCGTTTCTCATTAACTTTGTTGCGGGTCAGAGAAATTGTTATTGGTAGAGAAAGATATTTTATAAAATATTTGTATTTAAAATAAAAACATAACACACTTTAAATTAATAAAGCCGCAGAAACCACAAGGTGTGCGATAATTAATTTAGAATGTGTAATTAGAGAGTAACAAATTGTTCTCTGTATTTATTTATTTACTATGTTACCAAATTTACTTATTTATTTAAATGTATCCCGCAAGTATATATACTTGCGGCACTCAAGCATAATATATTATGCTTGAGTGTTTTATGAAATCTACCTTTAAAGAACAGTTGTAACTATTGTAGAACTAGTTACGAATACTACCTACCACCAATGCTCGTGGTATATATATATATAATGATTTCTCATATTTAAACGAGTATTACACATTGTAAATAAAACTACTTTACGGATTTTATTACGTTTGTATTTGATTTTTGATTCCCCGACGTCTCCAACACTTTTTTTTTTGATACTTTGATTTTGATACTTTATTGCTATTGTATAAAGAAAGAAAATGTTTCTATATGAAATAATTATAGTTAAAAAAAACTAAAAACATGCTTTGAACTAAAAAGTGTAAAATTATTTTCAATATAGGCAGAAAATAATAATGAACGAAATATATTAATATTATTGTGAAAAGCGTGGGGTGCTAGACTTACGAAAATGTGGCACAAAGCGCGTTTTTCATTTTTTAAACTATATTTATTTTTCACTTTTTAGTGAATAGCCACCGGAATGTAATTAGTGTGCGTATTAGATTTGTCGGTACATCGATGA
Source organism: Lymantria dispar (assembly GCA_032191425.1). Taxonomy (NCBI): domain Eukaryota; kingdom Metazoa; phylum Arthropoda; class Insecta; order Lepidoptera; family Erebidae; genus Lymantria; species Lymantria dispar. Next base: position 22,878,932 of record CM063444.1, on the reverse strand, counting down.
ATGTATACGGCTCAAGACGCAATTATTACCATAGGAAAGTCTCTACGCGTTTGTGTTATGCTGAGTACCCGACTAGCTCTATCTCTCTTACTCTCATGCAAAGGATGCGGAAAGAAGTTGATGAATCCTGGCGAATAGAATTAGGACAATCGATTTGTCTTTTTTAAGCGGATTATTGCATCCGACCACTGATGTCAAGTCACCTGCGGGTGGGTTACGGGCGTGCGCGCTTACGTCCCTCTGTCGCTCCGAACGGAGCGGGCGAGGAGTGCGCCGACCGTAACCCACCTCCAAAAAACCAACCCCAAAAACAAAAAAAGCGGATTATTGCATTGTCGTCTGTCTTTGATAGGTGTGCAAAGTTTAAAGAAAATCTGATCGCTCAAAGTAGGGCAAAATCGAACTCAAAGGTGGATGTTACAAACAAACAAACAGGTGAAGCTAATAAAAGCGTGTTAAAAATTATATTGTTTATGATTAGTAATTGTTTAAAATTAAAAATAATAGTAATTATATTTAAAACCTTACACTCTATTATACTACCACTGGATCGAAACACGGCCACACTGAGAAAGATCCGACATGAAAAGTAAGGGGGCATAATGCTAAATTAATATACCTCATACACGTCCCACTTTTGGGCTTGAGCCTCCTCCCCAGTAGGAGGGATATAGACCCTTAACATGCGCCTCTCAGACGGGTTGAAATAGTGTTTTCCTTGTCTCGCATGTATGAGTATGTCAGCTTCATATCCCTAAATCGTCTTTTACGACAGCAACGGGCAAAAAAGGGGGTGGTCAATTCTATTTTCACTCAGTCATCATATTGAAAACTGCTCATTATTTTATTGCAAATTCAAGGACTTGCATTACATTATGTTTATTTCGTAGTAAATCTTTATTAATAATAGTCATTACGTTACGGACGTTTACCTTAAAAAGACTATGGGTTGTTGTATTATCATAGAAATCGGTCCTGCGGTGACAAATCTACGTGAAAAAATTACTATTTTTTTAAGGCTACTGTAGCTACCTATTACTTTACTCAAAACCTGTATGACACGAATCTTACAGAAATCTAAAAATTTACTAAGATTCAAAAAATGTTACTACGATCAAGAAGTACAAAATATACAATTACTAGCCGACCCAACTGTTCTGTTCAAATAAAATAAAAGGATTTCAGCGCCACCTACCGGGTCCAATTGTGAATCTAAACCATTCTCGAATCCCCTTGAACACGCACAAAAAATTTTGTCGATATCGGTCCAGGAGTTTAGGAGGAGTACGTACACAATAAATTTATATATAAAGATAAGATGATGAGATATTGAAAACATTTTAAAATAAAAGTATATAAAAATGATATTAAAAGCGATAACAATGTCGATAAAAGATGTACGTACCTAATCATAACTTTCCATTTCAGAATAAAAATAACAGGGAATCCTTAATAGCAAATATCTAACCGATTATCTTTTCAATATTAACAACGAACTGATTGAATCAGCAGTTTTTTAATAAATTTCTCGAAATAGAAAAGTCTATTGAATAGGTTTACATGTATAATATTACAAATTCTTCGAATGTATCTCATAGACTAAAGCTTTGCGATCTTAGAAATTGATTTATTTGATATACTATATGGCGTCAAATTGGTGAAAATATTTCTTGTTAAAGATTTCGTTATATGAGATTCGCATTAATACAAGTTTGTCTTATTTTCTATGAGTTGATTAATTAGAATGTTAATGAACAGTAGACTGCAGAAATATCTTTATGACCTAATCTTCCCTAATCGTGGTTTTTTAAGGGCAGCTATGGAGTCCCATGATTCCCTGTTTCCTGAATGGATATGTTATGCATATAATATCTATGCCAGAGAAAGTAAACTCGAAAAAAATCCAATATCAACACGTCTGACCAGAGTGGTAATACGTCAATTTCTCTTCTATTGTGCAGGAGGCTCGAGTCCAGCAGTGGGACGAATATGAGCTATGATTTTGGTGGTCGTGCTTGTTTTTGACAGTCGTGAACGTCAAAATGTTACAAGGCAGTACTCAGTGGCTTCAGTTTTCTGCGACGTGTACTGCATAAGGATTTATCCTTTAGGGTGTTGTCTTTCAAAAAACTTTTGTCATTAAAAATTGTTAAACAAGCAATTTGAAGTTATTATATATTCAAAGGCTGTTATTTTTTAAAACCTTGAAGATACAAAAGTTTATTGCAAGAAAAGGGTACACGACCTTTGAGTCTTAAAAGGAGTCGTTGAACAAAGGTTGCTACCATATTAGCGTCCAGCAATTTTAGATAATATTTACTCTGCGGTCTAACACATTTGAATAATTTAATATAATACTTACTTTTGTACCACCCATTTCATTATATTTAGCGTTTCATACGATTTAATATTGTTTAATATTTACATTGCAATTTGTTGGGCAAAGTTTTTATTTTATCTTATTTCTTTTTCCTTTTATCATCATCGTTGTCATAATTTCAGCCTATTGTCGACCACTGCTGGAAGTAAGCCTCACTCATATTACGCCACAGAGTGCGGTCCTGAGCCTGCATCCAACGACGCCCAGCAACTTTCGCCAGGTCCTCAGTTTACCTAGTCCTGTCCTACACATGGTCCGATACGTGATCGCCGCTCGAGAACCTTTTTTTTTCCAGCCATTGTCGGTTCGGCTTCGTGTTACACCCGATCTTCTGCGGATTGCCGTATTTCGGATTCTATCCCACAGAGAAATCCCGAGCATAACCCGCTCCATAGTATGCTGAACGACTTTGAGCTTGGTTAGGAGACCTACATTTAGGGACCACGTGCCGAAAGTCATCACTGGTAACACACTGGTCATACCTGTGTTTTCAGACACTGAGGTATGTCGGACGAGAAGATCCTTCTAAGTTTCCTGAACGCTTCCCAACCAAGTTGGATTCATCGGCTAACCTCTATCCCGAAAATGGATCTACTTAACATGGACTGTTTGTTCAAGATAAACATAATGGTACGATAACTTTGAGAATCGCATTACCAACTAGGACCGATGCAAGAATGTCATGGGCATTTGACATAAATTTCGTCTTGTTCACGCAACGGAGGCAGCGGGCCTATTGGTCACAGCTCCTCCATGGAAACTGGAGGCAGAGATGTTTGCCGCGCTCTACCAGCGGATGTCGAAGACGTGAGCGGAAGATGGCATAGTCTCACTCAAGATCGCCACCTGGCGGATCGACGCCCGCTGAGACGTCATTGCCCGTTGAGCAGTCCGGCTGGAGAGACCTCGGTACAGTGTCAGGACCGTCGAACGAATTCCCTTGAACACACACAAAAATTTCGTCAACATCGGTCAAGCCGTTTAGGAGGAGTACAGTGGCATACACACGTACACAAGAAATATATATATGAAGATATGTATAATATATATATATGATAAGAATTGCTCGTTTAAATATAAGATATAGGTACAACATATATTCTATCCGTGTGGTTACGGAGTAAGAATACAATTAATCACGGGCAAGAGCCCGTGGGTGTCGTGAAAGACGACTAAGACTAGACTTGATATAAAACCCTATGCCAACACTTCTGACCAGCCTGGAATAGTAGTTCAAATCCCCTCTCATAAACGAGGAGCCTATCAGTGGGACTTATAAATCCCAAGACTTATAGGTTGTGATGATAATGATGAACATTTATAATCATTCTGCATATTAAATTCGATAAGTGAAAAATACACATAAATATAAAATACACATCAGAATTTGATACTTAAATAATGTAAGCTTATTTTTGCTACTAACGCCAGGACTGGTCCAGCCTCAATGATATTAAAGTTAGAATAATAATAATAATGGGCTCAGAATAATAACGTCTAGAAGGATAGTGCGCGCAGGCGATTACATACGTACACACGTACACCATTATACAAATTATGAAATAAAATTTTGTTTTTATTAACATAAATCGTCGAAATACTTTTAAAAGTAATGTTAAAAACCTTTTTGTCTTTCAAATGTGTTGTGACACCATTTGAATGCACAAACCGTCATTACCTATTTATTTTTTAAGAGTTGCGTACGTACGTGCAGCACCGTAACGTCGTACACTACGAAACGGTCCGGCGTAACTCCATTAGGCTCCAATTTAAATGCTCCATTTTTTGTGCGCGGATTTACCTTCTATACGTTATTATTCTAAGAATAATGGGATAAGCAAAAATTACTGGTATCTCAAATCTTTTTTATTACAGCATGTGTGGTAACGAATTAAGTGTATAATGTATTATCACCGCTTAATTTCCAACAACAAAATTTTGCAGTAGCATCTTGCAGTTCAAGGCTCGTGCGAAAATAATCATATTAACTGCGTCCATCAAGCCACCTTTCAAGCGTGGCAATTAAAGCATCATTCTGGAGCATCCTCCCTTTTTTTGCCAGACTATGCTCTGGACACATGTCGTCCGCCTTATTTGGACGGAAGGGTGGCATGCGATCCCGTAATCTGCTATGGTCACTCCCCACTACCTTTGGGGCGACCATTGTTACTAATTCCTTGGACCCTATCCGTTATTATTCTCCGTCGACGCCCCGGCAACAACTAATAATGTTGCCGAAGCGACAACGATGAATCCATCCCAAGAGTACCGTTTGGGTCACCTCTGCCCGGCCGGTTCTATTTGATTGTTCAGTCACGCTACCCTTAATAACTATTTCTCTTATTAAAGTCTAACTTTTTATTAGCTGCAGTAAAATGACGTTTCTAAATGTCATTCCGTAAAATAATGTTGACAGCCTAATCTCAATAGGGATGTGATTCAGTTCACAAAAGTTTACAGAATATCTAATCGTTCCATAGCTGACTCATAATGATCATACTAAATTCTATTTAATATTAATGTAAATAAAAGGCTGTATAAACGTTGATCCTTTTAGACATATACAAGGTAACACTCAAGAAAACGCTCTCTCAAGTTGGTAGTACTGGTTTTTGGTTACGGTGCTACGATGACGCTTGACCGCCATTTTGTTTCGGTTGTCATTCGCTCATTCGGCTTCATACTTCTGTTTTGAGTGCATGAATAACTTTGATTTGCCCACTGCGCGTTGTTTTTGTTATCATTATTGTTAAACTTATGTTACGTTGTGTTTGTTTTTCATTACCTGTTTTCGTTAATCGTGTTAGTTTTTTTTTGTTTGATACATTGAAGACATGGATGCTCTGCCGAGCACATCGCAAGATGGAGACACATTTTTATCTCCTAAGAAAAAAAGGCCACGTGTGGCTCTAAGTGCAACTGAAAAACTTTGGGTCCAAAACGTTTACAAATATGTGTTTGAAGTGAAATCTTCAGAATCAAACATTGAAGTTCCAAAAACAAGTGAATGCGTTAACAAGGTGGCTGAAGTCTTGGGAATATCCGTCCGCACAGTTTATTCCGTTTTAAAGGAGCACAAGGAGAACGACAGCGAATCACCAAAACCTCCCGAAAAAACGGGCCCAAAACTTACATTTAAAGATAAACTTGATGATTTCACATTCACTGCTGTTAGACGAATTGTACATCAGTTCTTTCATAGAAATGAAATACTCACCATCGCAAAAGTTAGTTTACACATGTCGTCACTCATCTTTTTATTATACGTTATGTATGTTTTCTCCCATCCCATGTATAATCTTAACCAATTAGGTAATAACTTTAATCATTTTTAGGTGCTGCAAGTTGTAAATAATGACCCAGGATTGCCCAACTTCTCGAAAGAGACATTGAGAAAAATTATGAAGCATCTTAATTTTGAATTCGCTACTCGATCACGCAAGAGTGTGCTTATAGATAGACAAGATATCATATCATGGCGCCAGCGCTACCTGCGTTTAATTAAACAATATCGTTAAAAAATCCCACAGGAAAGGGCAAACGACTCATAATTAGTGACATAGGCGGAGAAGAAGGCTTCCTGGTCGACGGACTTCTTATGTTTGAAGCAAAGAAAGGTACAGAAGACTACCATGATGAAATGAACGCGGAGTGTTTCGAGGATTGGTTCGGCGGTATTCTACCTAAACTCAAGCCGAATGCAGTAGTCGTAATGGACAATGCGCCCTATCACTCTCGGAAGATCGAAACAATCCCGAAGATGTCGTGGATGAAAGCACGAATTCAAGAGTGGCTGACTACTAAAAATATTGCGTTTGAACCAAATATGGTCAAGGCCACTCTCATAGATATTGTGAAACAACAAAATCATACTGAGAAATATGCCGTAGACGAGATGGCTGTACAAAAAGGTATCACACTTTTAAGACTGCCCCCTTATCACTGTGAATTGAACCCCATTGAGTTGGTATGGGCGCAGGTAAAGAGTCACGTCGCAAACAATATTAAGACGTATAAAATGCAAGAAGTGAAAACTTTATTCCAAGAAGGAATCAAGAAAGTGACACCGGCTAAGTGGAGTGACTGTGTGTCTCACACTATTAAAGAGGAAGATAAAATGTGCCACCTCGATCATATTATAGATGAAGTGACAGATAGATTTGTTATTAGTGTGACCGAAAGCGACAGCGACAGTGATTTCGAAAAAGATTAATTAAATAACATTATTATGACGTTTTTGTTTCATTTTGAATGTACCTCCCTATACTTCCACTAAAAAAGATCAATCCTCTAGTATAGTAATAATAATAGGTTAAAAAAATACATTACAACTTAATATTAAATCTCAAAAAAAAACCAAACTGATTATTCATTTATGATTCACTCATTTAGCTACATCCCTATTTATTTTTCTTCAAAAACCGGCAACCCACAAAACGTCATTTTACTGCAGCTAATAAAAAGTTAGACTATAGAAATTGATTGATAATATCTGGTTGACCCAGCTTCGCTCGATATATTTTTTTGTTGTATTTTTGCCGAACTTATTTAGATACTAGCAACCCGCCCTCGCTTCGCTTCGGTTATAGGTTAGTCGTTTTACCCGCGTAGTTCCCGTGGGAATACCGGGATAAAATATAGCCTAGTTTACGCCCTGATATTATAGCTTTCCATTGGTGAAATAATTTTTTAAATCGGTCCAGCCGTTTTGAAGATTACCCGGAACAAACAGACAGACAGACAGACAAAAATTTTTTAATTACTATTTTAGGCATAGTTGTCGTGCAAATAACCGTGTGAGCATGAAAAAAGCCTATTATTTTGACATTACAAACAGACACTCCAATTTTATTTATTGGTATAGATATATTAATAAAAAATAAAAAAATGAAAATATTTCAAAAATTACAAAAAGAGAATAATAATAACACCGAGATTCGATCCCACGCTGTTTGAATGCCAAAACAAAATAAAAAGAAAACTGGACAACTTCTTAACTGAGCTATTATAACTCTTGACGTTGACGGCGAAATTTGAATTCATATTCTTTTAAAATTTAATGTCATTGTATTGTTTTTCTAAAAACACCGATAAAACAATATTGACTGCACAGATGGCGTAGTGGTTAAGATAGCGACCTAGAACGCCAGTGTCGGGGGTTTGAATCCCATGCGGGACAACACTTTGTGCGATCCACAAGTTGTTGTTCTGAGTCTGGATGTAATTTGTGTCCGTTAATTATATGTTTGTAAAGTCCCCCGCAATACAAGGATTATTTCCTTAGTGCAGGGTGTTGTCTTAAATAAATAAATAATAATAATATGCTAGATCGATTTTTTGGTCCCAAAACCTTTAGCATGCCAATCCTGGATATATATATATATATATATATATATATACAGTAAAACCCGTTTAAGACGATTTCGCAGGGACCCGACCAAAAACGCGTCTTAGGCGGGCAAGCGTATTATGCGGGAAAGGGAAAAAACGTGCCATTATTATTTATTATATTCTATTATTATTTTGAATACCTACGTATTGAATTTAACATTTAAAAATTACCTAAATAAAATGTTGTTTATTATTATTACGTTACTTAAAATAATCACTTATTTTAGTTTGACAAAAAGATTTTGAGGCATTAGCAATTACACGATTTTCAACGTAATTTAATTTTCGCAGTGCGTCTTCGCTTTGATTCAAAGAAGTTACATAGCGTGTTAAATCATTAACTGCTGATAATGCCTGGGCGTGTGACGAAATCGGAGTTGACTCATCTTCTTCTTGGTCATTATCACTTAGGGTCGCTCGACAGTCGCCACTTCGTCAGTCGCTTGCAGCAAGAGTCTCGCAAAGTCTTGCAAGTCTTGCAGTTGGAATAATGTAACAGTCATTTATCATGGCAAGGAAAAATCCAACTAAATTAATCAAATATCCACTATTGAATATAACCCTTACCACTGGGGAAAATTACTCTCCTTTTCCCCTTGTGTTACATTAGACAGCGTTACTACTCCTATGGCAAAGGAAGGAACTTTGACCCTGTTTTCTTAAGACGTCACCACACGGGGCAGATGATACAATAATTTTTACGTCATTTTAAATATTTTTATAATAAATAGGAGTGTTTATATTCCCCTTCAAGTTACCAATATCTGCCATACCTAATAGGTGCGCTATAAAAAGGAATGTGTTAATGACGATTTTTATACCTATAATTCTACCTACCTACCTCTAGATATATTTAATACTAGCTGTTCCAACAGCTTCGCTTGCTTGACTTACCTATCCATATAATGCTATTATTTCGTTTAAATACCCATAACGCCCCCTGGCATTAAAAACAATATCACCATTTATAATATCCATAACTAATAATATATTTTCTGAGATTAGGGCATTCAAACAAACAATTTCTTCCGATTTATGATAAGTAGTAGTATAGACAATAATAGTTTTTAATAATATCCCTATGAAGAGGGTCACCAAATGTATGATATTCGTCGTCATCGTCTCAGTTCATAAAAGTGTCACTACTGGGCTTAATCTTCCTCCCAGTAGGAGGAAAATTGACCTACTTATACCATGCTGGTCAGACATGTTGGTATAGGTTTTTATTTCTAGTAGCGTTACTTCCCTTGCACGTTATTTTATTGCGATTTTTATATACGCATACCGATCTATGCATAATAATTCTTTTTGCGAGTCTGGGTGTTATTTATGTAGATTAGTTGTAGGCATATTTCTATGTCCAACAGTGGACGTCGTTGGGTTAATGAACAAACGGATATATAAATATAATGGGCAAGAGCACTCTCGTGTGAAACTTATTAAGACTAACTAACAGGGTGATGATTATGGTATTTTAGTCCTTAAGCCTTTCCAAAGAGTAATTCTGAAAAGCCAACACCAACATTAGGAATCGATTGGCTAATAGATGGATATCTCAAGACTGATTTGACTTGCCGTGTAGTGACGGAGTAAGAATATATTTCATCACCCCCTATTTTACCCGTGAGTATCGTAAAAGGGCTATAATACATAGGTATATAATATCAGTACAAGAGAAGGCAAACTTGACATAAAATCCTGTATTAACATGGCCCATCACCGTGGTATAGAAGGTCAATTTCCCTCCTATTATGTAGAAGACACGAGCTCAACAGTTGGACGTATATAAGCTGAAATGGTGATTTGACTTAAATGCCAGACGCGAGACTCTTGCAGGCTCAGTCTTGGTCTCGCTCAAGTCTTGCAGGGCCAGTCTTGGTCTCGGTCTTGCAAAAATTAAGTGGTCTTGGTCTCGGTCTCACATTTCTCCCAAGACCAAGACCGTAAGACCAAGACTTTTTTGGGCAACACTACTCTAAAACGAAGAAAAAGTGCTTGTCAAGACTATTCAAACGAGTGCAAACTCGACGGTTTTATCTTGTTTAGTTTAGGAGTTCCTATGGCCAACTTCCGACGCCATCTTGAGACCAGCTTCATGGTACCATATTATTGCATTGTCACCGAAGTTACATAAGTAAACTAAATTTCAACCTAATCTAACGACAGGAAGTGGTTCTAATTTAACTCGCAAGATTTATCCCATACTAACAGGACGAGTTAAATAAAAGCTTTTAAAAATAAATAAATAATCAAATTGTTATTATAGACCAGTGCCGAAGCCTTCAAAAATGGTAAATAGTGAAAAAAAATAATAGTAGGATGAAACCCATTAGAAAAGGAGGAGAACATGATAAAAATGAAAGGAAAAATAAATTACGGGCGATCCGAGTTCGGGAAGTGAGAGGGGGTGGGTTTTTAAGGGTAAAAATGGTTTATCTCGATTTCCGCCAAAACTACAAGTCCTACGGAAAAAAGTTAAATGGCAAAGTTGTAGGTAATAAAAAGATCTACAACTTTTGTATTTACAATTTTTTCACATAACCTCAAAATTTAGGTGAAAAATTCAAATAACCAAGATTTTGGTTTTTTATTTTTCTTTTTCAAAAAAAAATTTTTTGCTATGAAATTCGGTGAAACCTTACTTTATTATGTGCCAAACACACTGCAATTTATTTGATTTAAAATATTTATTTTTTCGCCTTATTTTAGCTTACTATCAAAAAAGCACCCTAATTTTCGATCGAAAATTCTCACGTCAAAATATCAGCTTTTTTCAAAAAGTCGGGGGGCTTTTTGTTCGTTGAAATCTCTACTTTCTGATGGTGTAAAAAAAATATACATTACTATAGTAAATGTTCTCGGAAAATGCAAAGAAAAATTAATATTTGATAAGACATCTTCGACATTTTGAGAAAGTTGTAGAATTTTCTTTACATTATTGCTATTTTAAGATAACTTTTATACCTGAGTTACCTACAGATAATTTTAGCCCATTAAAAGATATTTCATAGAGAAGTGGGGAAGGGGCTATACGGGTCAAGGACTTACTACCTACTAAAATCTTTGCATTTTCTGAGAACATTTACTATAGCAATGTATATTTTTTTATACCATCTGAAAGTAGAGATTTCAGCGAACAAAAAGCCCCCCGATTTTTAAAAAAAAACTGATATTTTGACGGGAGAATTTTCGATCGAAAATTAGGGTACTTTTTTGATATTAAGTTAAAATAAGGCGTAAAAATAAATATTTTAAATCAAATAAATTACAATGTATTTGGTGCATAATAAGGTAAGGTTTCACCAAATTTCATAACAAAAATTTTTTTTGAAAACGTTAAAAATAAAAAACCAAAAACTTGGTTATTTGAATTTTTCACCTAAATTTTGAGGTTATGTGAAAAAATTGTAAATACAAAAGTTGTAGATCTTTTTATTACCTACAGCTTTGTCCTTTAACTTTTTTCCGTAAGACTTGTAGTTTTGGCGGAAATCGAGATAAACCATTTTTACCCTTAAAAACCCACCCCCTCCCACTTACCGAACTCGGATCGCCCGTAATTTATTTTTCCTTTCATTTTTATCAAATTCCCCTCCTTTTCTAATGAGTTTCATCCTACTGTTATTTTTTTTTGGTTTCAAAAATTATCGACCCTGGTCTATTATATAAACGAATAATAATTAAACCGAGCAATGATATAACTATTATTAGTCGAAGTACAGTACTAATATCTTAGATCTATTCAAGTGAAATAACAATCGATTCAAATTACGGTGAATAATGTTATATTACTAAGCTTCGTATAAAATAAGATTAGAAGCCCTGAGAGTTCGATAAATTAAATTTGAGTATAATCTTACTAAATTAATGTTTAGTAACTAATGTCATCTTGACATTTACTGTTATTGGAGAGATTAATTTGCGCTAAATGTTAAACTTTTCAAATATTCGACAAGTATGTACATACTTCATTATTATTCTAACTTTATACGGAATTTCCAGGTAGCGTTTACGTCAATGTTAATTAATGAAGCGCCTAGCTACATTAGCAAGATAATTTTTGACGATTATATGTATAAAAGTTACAAACCTTACAGAATTTTAATGGTAATAAATGAGATATTTTGATAGTATGTTTTTGTAATATATTTTTAGTAGAATACAAAATCAAAACAACTTAATCATTTTGACTTTGTTTTTTGCTATTCTTGAGGGATAAAAAACAACTTTTACGTGCGACATTACGACTCGGTTTACTGACATAAAATATATAAATGTAGCAAGATGCATGAAGAACAGATCTGTGAGTAATCTATGTTATCAAAGAAAAAATTTCGCAGTTTTTCTTGTAATTACTATTATAAATCTTATTGTTTAGCTCCTATGAAACAAACAAGATTTTCCTAGATGAAATATCACGAACAAATATTACCTAACATACTCAATATAAAACATGGTTGTCTGTAAAGCCGGTTTATGGGCGATAGTTTAACGTGACAACTTCATAAAAAAACATTGATGAAATGACTGCATACTTTTATGAATAAAATTGAATCAGCGTAACGGGACAATGAGCGTAACGAGAGAATGAGCGTAACGGGACACTTTTTGGGACAGCGTTCATCGATTTATTAGACGTTGTCACATCAAAAATCTTATTTTCGAACAAAAAATTCACGGATAAATCGTGGAAAAATAGTAAATAATATTTGTACATCGGCACTACAAAATGAAATTAATTAAAATTAAACGAACTGTTATTTCAAAGTATTCAATGGATGGAGCGACGAATTCAATAGAGATAAGAAGAATTTGTTTACATCTTATGCCTTACCATAGTTATGTAGCTAAAGCAGTCATTTTTCGAGGAATTAATTATTATCGCATAATAATCTATTATTATGTTCTACAATTAAGTTTCGTAGAAACATTAGCGTAATTATCAAGAATTTAGGCAATAAAAATAATATAACTAAAAACTGCACAGACTGCACAGACGGCGTAGTGGTTAAGATAGCGACCTACAGCGCCAGTGTCGGGGGTTCGAATCACACGCGGGACAACACTTTGTGCGATCCACAAATTGTTGTTCCGAGTCTGGATGTAATTTGAGTCCGTTAATTATATGTTTGTAAAGTCCCCCGCAATACAAGGATTATTTCCTTAGTGCAGGGTGTTGTTTTAAATAAATAAATAAAATAAATAAATAAACTAAAAAAGTTAAGGGTAAATTACTCTCACTCTTTTTTCTCTTCAGCCTTTTCACTAGTGGGCGTGGGGCCCTTTCTGCAACTAGAACAAAAGTAACCTTGTAGTAGGTTACCTTTACTTGCTGATATATGGGTCCACGATTCTGTTTCACGTTTTCTCTTTCGGTAAACCCTGTCACATCTCTCAGTGGTCTTTGTAAAATTTATAATTAAAAGTTCTTTAACTGTAGTCTATACCAATAAATAAAATTGGAGTGTCTGTTTGTAATATCAAAATAATAGGCTTTTTCATGTTCACACGGTTATTTGCACGACACCTACATATGTCTAAAATAGCAATTAAAAAATTTTTGTTTGTCTGTCTGTCTGTCTGTCTGTCTGTTTGTTCCGGGTAATCTTCAAAACGGCTGGACCGATTTCAAAAATTCTTTCACCAATGGAAAGCTATAATATCAGGGCGTAAACTAGGCTATATTTTATCCCAGTATGTCCACGGGAACGGGAACTACGCGGGTAATACGACTATAACCTACAACCGAAGCAAAGCGAGGGCGGGTTGCTAGTTCCTTAATAATATTGGTTATCACATATCATATATATATATATATATATATATATATTATATATATGAGAAATGTCACAATATTTTAATTATGGTACAATTAACTTTAATAAACGACCAACTAAATTTTCTCTTTAATTTTGTATGAAAACGGATTCAATATCTGGTTATTGATTTTCAACCAATTAGGTCAATCAAAAGCACATATACTAGCTGTTAGCGTACTTTACCTACATTTGATAGCCTAATGGTAAGCTCAGATTGCTAAAGTGAATGTGAAGTGAATGAATCATCAACTATGTCGGTATGTCAACGGATTAAAATGTATTATCATTCTTTCTTTAAATAGCAGTTAACACACATTTCAAATAAGGGACCTTTTATCCCTATGTCCATCTATATAGTGCCGGGCAACAGGTGTCGGCTAAGGGTTACTGCTCTCCTAGTAAGCCATTTTGTCAAACGACCCATGACAAATCGTCATAGTATACGGTAGGTATAAAATGAATCCTATTGTGCTTTGTCGCTTACCATTACCTAAAATATTATCGAGATTTTTTTTGCGTGTAGTAAAGGTTTATGAAATCAATATAACATATGCACTGAACCTAGCATTGGTTCGTAAAACCGGCTGAAGAATCACCAGGCGAAAGGATAGATGCACTCTACGGCGAAATTTATAACACCAATGACGTAGCAGCGCTCTCATCAGAAACTTATGATATCAACGGTGATCGAAAACATGTCTGCCAAACGTGACGGTTATGGCATTGTACTCCTTAAGCAACATAGGTCATGTTCAATATTAGAAATAAATAGGTTATGATATCCTTATAACTTATCTATTACGACCGAAACAATATTAAGGAAGCCACCATGACAGTGTTAACATTTAAATGTATAAATATAAATAAATAAACCATACGAATGTAAATTATCTTTAACTGCATGTCTATAGAGTACATCTATAGACGGCAGACTAATATTAATGTCTTAATTTCCAGTAATCCAATCAAAAAATGTTATCTACACTGTAGACGCAGACTAATAGATTAAGACAGCGTAGGAAATTACTTAGAAGTAATTTACTAAAACGGCACCAATTCTTTGTCTGTACCATTCAATTATTCTACAGAGGAAATAAATGAAATACCAACTAAAAATACCTAGCAAATTTTGTTAATAGTCAATAAATACTAAAGCAATTTACTATATTAGTCGATGCTAAATATATATTTAGCATCGACCAATATAGTAAATATATACCGGAGTATATACTCCGGCTAATAAATGTGACCTTTCAACGCAAATTCTATGAAAGTTGTAATTCGATTTCATTGTAAGCCTTACAACATTTTCAACGTTGTCTTTGAATTTAAGGCTCTTAAGACTAAATGAACACTGTTTCCTATACATACTATAAATTTAATAATAATTCATTAATTACGGTTGACTGCCGTGCATCGCAGCTAATCGTAACCGCGCGCGATTAATCGCGTAGGACTAACGAGCGCAACTGATGCGATATAAGTTGAGTATGAAAATATAGGCCATAGCTTACGTCAGTCATCGCATAGTCTTTGGCATACCTCGTAAAATATCGTCAATTTCATATTCTGACTATCGCATCACGATTGAAAACACGCGTGGCTGCGATCGGTCGCAATGCATGGAAATTAACTTTAACGTATCGTTGCGTAACAGTATTATGTGTTATGCGGTTTGCAAGCCATCATGCCACGTTGACAAACTTCAGACGCAGTTCATAACGATTATTGACGGCTGAATATTTTATGCAAACTAAAAACATAATAACATCTTTAAAGCAATAAATTGGTACTTTACATGATGGATGGACTTTGGTCTAATTTGTAAGAGTTTCATAAGTGTGTTGGATTTAGTATATATTTTACCCACAAACTCATAGGCAATTTTCTTCAATATTTATAAATGGTATATACTGTCGTATATTAAAAGCGATATACGAGCTGTGTAGAGGCTGTTACTAATCCTACCAACCCAATGTGTATTTTATATACCGTAACCGTTCGCTGTCGGTAATGAAAACATAAAATATAAATACAGAAATTGGTTATTTAAAATATATAAACATGACTTATTAACTTTAATGCAGATCACATTTTAAATCAATATTAACTTTAAATTCCTATTTTTAATATTGATACTATACTAATAATAGATAATACCATACTAAATTCTATGCATCTATAGAATCATAGTCTAGCAGGTAAAATCTCCAGACTTTTCTAACTTCCACATCAAAAGACAATATTTTAACATTTATTTTATTCAGGTCTATTAGGTAAGCACTATTCGTCGACTTTTCGATGACCTTATAAGGAGAATGTCCTTCCGAACTATATTAAAGAATTACGCCTGTAACGTACACTCTTCAGATGATCCCTTTTAGCACATCAGATAACTAGAATTTTCGTAAGGTCGACGCTCATAAACTTATTTTCCTTGCCCGTTTCCAACGACTTTTCTATTTTTTATTACCTTTGTTTTAACAACTGTTCTACGATTAAAAGTTAGTTTTTAATTATTCTTTTTTAAGACTACATCTGCACTTTTAAATCTTACTGCTTCAGGGAACTACTCGAACATGTAATTCATTTTTAAGACTCTCGACAGATTGTGTTAAAGATGACATTTTATGGTACAATACTTTGTGAAATCCACAAGTAATTGATTTAAGTCTAAACGTAATTCGTGTGCGTTAATTGTACCCCCGCAATTATCAATTGTAATCACTTGCGCACAAGGACAAGGATTTATTCTTTGGTATGGAGTGATGTCTTAAAAACAGTTCAAGTGCTTTCAATAAAATTTTAAAACTACTTTATTTCTAGGAGTTTCAGGTCGTAGTTCCTCAAACTTTTAAGTTAAATCAAGTTCTTGGCGAAGTCTTATGAGGACCAACTATTCTAATTAAAACATTGTCCTAGGAGTGCTTTATACCGATTAGGATGAGGGCATAGTGCAGCAAATGCTCAATGTGTGTACCGCGTAGGCACAGCAGCGAACTCGACCATAATCATCGGTACCGACTTGACACTGCCGACCATCAGTAGAACGATGCTTGATAGCGTCAAGAACTGGGACGTGGTTGCCGCTTTCCGTGAGGTGGTCGTCTCATGGAAAGAGACAGCGAATCGTGCACCGGAGAAACTCCTCTACGGCGACACATTCCACGCTGGTGATTTGAGCGACGCAGGCGTGAGCACCTGCGTCTAATGCTATTCTAGCCGAGGACATGGGTGCCTGGACCAAGGAATAATCTGTCACCACAGACGTCAAGGATCTCAGTACCAATGGTTAGCCCAACGGCGAAGAGGAGGGATAATAATATGGTAAGTATTAGTCAAGACTGTTATAGATCCGCACGTCGCCCTTTCATTACCCTGAATAGAACGGACGGTGTGTGTGTCGGCTATAGCCCCCCCAAAAAAATGAATACTTTCTATTTTTGCTTCATTAATATTTATTCTGATTTCTGATGTTTACGCGAGTATTATACATTTTAAATAAAACTCTAAAACTGCAGAAAATTTAATGCAGTAACGATGACTTGTTGGAGGTGAGACATCTTAGTCCACCCGTGACCATGAACGCTGTAAAGTGTTCGGAACGTCGGGTAATCAAAAATCAAATACAAACGCGATAAAATCCGTAAAGTAGTTTTATTTAAAATATTTATTCTCTATTTTTTTTTAATTTTATATAAGGACCTAAAGATACAATATGGAGGAATTATTTCAGCAGATTTATTGCAAGGTATTTATATGAGACACGTGGGGAAGGTAAGAACCCTTGACCTTTGTCATTTTCTCCGGCGCTTCCATTCAGTCCTAATGGATTTTTATGGACCCATTAATGAAATATGCGCCTTTACTTGTATTGAGTGTCCATAGTCGTATTAATATAGATCCTAATACTAACATGACTTATATTGAGGGCTTTAGTTTTATCTTCTACTCAAATTATGTACGAGTATTTTGGACTATTAATATTATCAGCCTAGACTAAGAAGACGTAGTAGCTATAAAATTATTATTTACTTGTAAAATTTGCTTAATTCGCAAAAACTACAATTTGCTGTTTTATATTTCATACTAGCAACCCGCCCTCGTA
The DNA here is from genome assembly GCA_032191425.1 of Lymantria dispar. Classification (NCBI taxonomy): domain Eukaryota; kingdom Metazoa; phylum Arthropoda; class Insecta; order Lepidoptera; family Erebidae; genus Lymantria; species Lymantria dispar. The sequence continues at coordinate 22,861,234 of CM063444.1, read as the reverse complement.
TCGCTTCGGTTTCAGTCACCTTGCACGCGTAGTTTCCGTTCCCGTGGTAATACCGGGATAAAATGTAGCCTATGTTACTCCCTGATATTATAGCTTTCCATTGGTGAAAGAATTTTTGAAATCGGTTCGATGGTTTAAGCGTGAAAGCGTAACAAACAAATAAACAAACTTACTTTCGCATTCATAATATTAGTAAGGATTTGAGAATATTCAAGACGTAATGGTTTAAATATATTTAGACTGACTATAAATATAGCAGAAATAAAAGCTAAATATTACACTTGAATTTTTTAAATGTCATTCTGATATAAATACTCATTGTATTCTTATCTTCGCATAAGCATTCTAGTAATATTAAAATGGCATGAGAAAAATAAAATTTCCATCGTAGAATTACACAAAATAGGTATGGTTCCAAAAGCAATTTTATTATACAATCTATTCCCTTGATAGTAGACAAATATTATTGATAGATATATTGAAATAACTTCTACAAGAAATTGAAAAATCTTGCTTTGCTATAGTATTTATACTAAAAAGATTCAAAGCAGTGATGAAAAGAAATGAAAGAAATCTTGTCCGAAAGAAAAAGTAAATAAAGTAACACTGATACATATGATGATTTTTAATACGCTTTTATTAGCTTCAGACGTATGTATGTTAGTATGTAACGGAATCTTTGAACATGATTTTGACCCCCTTCAAAACGTCGGTTTAACTCGAAATTTGGCATACTTATTAAGGACCGATGACAATTCAATATTTTAAATAGTTCGACCCGTTCTCCTTACTAGGATAATCAGGATTAGCGAAAATTCAACTAAAAATGTAAAATAAATAATAGTTCAAAAAAACTAAAAGTACGCTTTTAAAGAAAATCCAACTAAAAATAGAAAATAAATTTTTAAAATTTTAATTTAGTGTATATAAGAAAAAAATATTTTTTATTGTAAAAAAAGCGTGGGGTGCTTTTTAAGATATTATCAAAATGATAATCCTTCTACTCATAAATGTCAATAAAATATTTATAACTATTGACAACATGCACCCCTCGCTTTTTTTACAATAAAAAATATTTTATATAAAACTACTTTGCGGATTTTATCGAGTTGGTATTTGATTTTTGATTGGCCGACGTTTCGAACACTTTGCAGCATTCATGGTCACGAGCGGACTAAGATGTCTCACGTCCAAAAAGTCATCGTTATTACATATATTTATAATTATCTACTCGCTACAGAAAATTAGTCCCACATTTTAGTACAAATTTCGACAGCATTTTTAGTGCTGTGTGGTAGCGGCTTCGAATACTACCAACCCTTGCTTTGCTCGTGGGTGTTGTAAAAGACGACTAAGAGCCCTAGCTTGACCCGGACCAACTCTATCTGGTACCATTTGGGTCAACGATTACATTCCCAAGGAGGGTTGACGTCATGCAGGCGGCCGGTCATAAAAGTCATTGCCGAAACTTTTTGCAATATGTCAAAACAGATGACATATTGCGTCGACCCCAAGTAATTGGGATAAGAGCAAGATGATGATTTTAGTACAAATTTATTGCCAGTATAAATCTATCTATAATAGAATCATTTTCTTCTTATACTGGCAATGAAAAAAGAAGAAAAAATCAAATACAAACGTGATAAAACCCGTAATGTACTTTTATTTTGCGGGTGACGTGACCGGGAAATTAGTCCGTCACCCGCCGAGAGGCCGACCGCGTGAGGAAAGGTCGACGTCCTCCCCGAAGGGGGGACGTCGGTCGATGGGAGGGTACCCCCACGTAGGGGGTATTCCGTCGGGCCGACCACTGATGTCAAGTAACCCTGCTCCGGTGGTCGGCCCAGCGACGAAGGCGACGTGGTTTTCGGGTGGGTTGCGGGTGTTGCGTGCTTACGCCCCTCTGTCGCCCCGGGCGGAGTGGTGCGAGGAGCGCGCCGACCGCGACCCAACCCAAAAAAAAAAAATAAAAAAAAAAGGTTTTCTATTTAAAATGTGTAGTACTCGCGTAAACATCAGAAATCATTACATATCATATGTATGATATTTGCTGCGTGGTAATGGAGTAAGAATTTACCACCACATTTTTTATCCGTGGATGTCATAAAAGACGATTAAGGGATATCATCCCTACTAATATTATAAATGCGAATGTAAGTTTGTTTGTTACGCTTTCACGCTTAATCCACCTAACCGATATCAAAAATTCTTTCACCGATGGAAAGTTATAATATCAGGGTGTAACATAGGCTATGTTTTATCCCAGTATTCCCACGGGAACCAGGCGATCTACGCGGGTAAGGCGATTGAAACCGAAGCAAAGCAAGGACGGGTTGCTAGTATCCATATAAAATCTATACAAGAGAAAAACTTGAAATAAAACCCTATGCCAAACCGTCTGCCCAGCGTGGTATAGTAGTTCAATATCCCTCCTATAGTGGAGGAGGCTCGAGCGCAGCAGTAGGATGTATATGAGCTGAGATAATCATGACATAAAATAGCTTATGCTTGTAAGATGCCGGTATAATAAAATGTGCATTGGTCATTATTTAATCATAAAATATTTTTGCTGTGTGGTAGCGGCTTCGAATACTACCAACCCTTGCTTTGCTCGTGGGTGTCGTAAAAGACGACTGAGAGCCCTAGATTGACCCGGACCAACTCCATCTGGTACCATTTGGGTCAACGATTACATTCCCAAGGAGGGTTGACGCCAGGCAGGCGGCCGGTCATAAAAGTCATTGCCGAAACTTTTTGCAATATGTCAAAACAGATGACATATTGCGTCGACCCCAAGTAATTGGGATAAGAGCAAGATGATGATGATGGTCATTATTTAATCGATAGTAAACAAAAAATTAAAATTAAAATTTTCCGTGTGGTGACGGAGTACAAATACAATTCACCCCGAACTGTACAACGCCCTTACCCGTGGGTGTCATAAAAGACGACTAAGGGATATAATACGTATATAAAATCTATTCAAGTGAGGGAAATCTCGAAATAAAACCCATACCAACCTGTCTGACCAGCATGGTATAGTAAGGAAAATTTCCCTCCTATTGTGGAGGAGACTCGAGCCCAACAGTGACAGGTATATGAAATGGTGAATGATGATGTAACAAAAAATGTAAAATTAAAATTATAATAAGGCCATACATGAAGAAATATGAAAGAAAAGTATTTATCGACGAGAAACCACGACAGCTAAAACAAAATACACTTAGATAAAACTATTCTTTGTTGTATAAACAGTGGGTGGCGAGCAGTGAGCAATGTGTGCGATTAATTAAGAGCCTCAATCTCAGTAAATATTGACCGAACTATCACACTATATCCTTAGAACGTGGTGGTTTTCAATGTGAATCTACTTACTTGCGTTTACTTATATTTACTGTAACACGCTTTTGGGATGAATCCAAACAATTGTGCTTTATATTTAGTTTCAAAACATGCTCTATTAATCCTCACTAATATTATAAACTAGCAACCCGCCCTCGCTTCGCTTCGGTTTCAGGCTTGCCTGCGTAGTTCCCGTTCCCGCGGGAATACCGGGATAAAATATAGCCTAGGTTACTCCCTGATCCGCCTTAGCTGAGGCCGCGGGTGATCAGACCGGGGAATTGTCCGTCACCCGCAGAGAGGCTGACCGCGCGACGGCGACCGATGTCCCAGGACGTCGAGAGGTGAGGTTACCCGAAAGGGTATTCCGTCAGGCCGACCACTGACGACAAGTCATATCTGCTCCGGTGGTCGGCCCAACAACCAGGTGACGTATGTGCGGGTGGGTTATGCACCCGCGCGCCGTCCTTTCGTCGCCCCGGACGGACTAGACCGCGCGTGCGCTTACAATAGCCCAACCATAAAAAAAAAAAAAGGTTACTCCCTGATATTATAGCTTTCCATTGGTGAAAGAATTTTTGAAATTGGTCCAGCTGTTTTGAAGATTACCCGGAACAAACAGACAGACACAGACAGACAAACAAACAAAAAAAATATAAAGTGTATTTTAGGCATATTTATAGTGCAAATAACCGTGTGAGCATGAAAAAAGTCTAATATTTTGACATTGCAAACAGACACTCCAATTTTATTTATTGGTATAGATGCAAAAGTAAGTTTGCTTGTTTGTTACGCTTTCACGCTTAAAACACCGAACCGATTTCTAAAATTTTTCACCAATGGATAGCTATAATATCAGAGAGTAACATAGGCTACACGTCATCTCGGTATTCCCACGGGAAAAGGAACAACGTGGGTAAGGCGAATGAAACCAAAGCGAAGCAAAGGCGGGTTGCTGGGTGTAAATAAATTAAATAAAAAAACACTCTTTGATATTACTCCTGCTACTATAAGAAAATACTGACCGATTAAATAGTGTATATAATACGAACCAAATAATACATTGCCTACTTTTGAAAACACGTTAACTACCTTGTAATTTTTAGTATTAAGTATTCATTGAGTCCTTAAATCATGTATGATTAAACATATATGTATGTATATATGTAACATACAGGATGTATCAGGTTATGGGGTAACTGGTCAAACGGGAGTTAGGCAATGGTGGTAAGAACCCATGAAAAAATTTGAAGGAAAAATATCGATTCGTTAATGAATTAGAGACATGTACAATTTTCAATTTTGCTACCGCTTTTTCGTGTAAATCTGATTGAAATGTATAAAGTCAGTGATATTTAATCTGTAACATATTCGTACTTTATTAAATGTTCATTAGAAATTTAATAAAACAATGATTACGTTCGCATAAGCAAGACAAACTTCGCTTTAAATCAGCTGATCGGCCGATGACGAGCCGCGTTTGTACCTATGCTACCATTGAAGCGTTTGCGCAATTCATTCTGTACATATATATATAATAGATAACTTTTAAGGCGTAGACTTTTAGACACATTTTTGAAATTGCTATAACCTTTATGTTATATTGTTTTTTGTGTAATATACATTCTAATTACGATCTATGACCGTTAAACTACAACATACTCGAATAGTTGCCCCATAACCTGATACACTCTGTATTGTGTAAGTGATTTTTTTCAGTCATCTATTTTTCCACAGTAATTATTTGAATAGTATATCGCTCTTGTTCAAACTAAATTGAAAATCGATGTTAAGGTTGTTTTCGAAGAAATTCCAGGCGCCTGCTTAATTGTAGCATTGTTTAAATTTTATTTTATTTTGTATAAATATTATTAGCGTGATTTAGTTATTGTATTGTATTAATATAATCATTATCACGTTGATTGAATAAGTGGTATTAAGATAGAATAGAAAATAAGAAACTAAATGTCACTTGGTGACTGATAGATCATGATACGATGGTAATCATTTGATAAATAATAGTAGGATAAGGGCAATTATAACTAAGATGATGGCTGTCATACATACTAACATGGTTTAATATATATTAATTTATAATATAAATAATATATACTAGCAACCCGCCCTCGCTTCGCTTCGGTTATAGGTTATAGTCCTTTTACCCGCGTAGTTCCCGTTCCCGTGGGAATACCGGGATAAAATATAGCCTAATTTACGCCCTGATATTATAGCTTTCCATTGATGAAAGAATTTTTGAAATCGGTTAAGCCGTTTTGAAGATTACCCGGAACAAACAGACAGACAGACAAAAATTTTTTAATTGCTATTTTAGGCATAGGTGTCGTGCAAATAACCGTGTGAGCATGATAAAAGCCTATTATTTTGACATTACAAACAGACACTCCAATTTTATTTATTGGTATAGATAATATAAATAATATATATTTTTTACATAATCTATAAAAACTGCAAAAAATACCACTCCACATTTTTAAGAAAATAAGAAATTAAAATTCAACATTAGCGAAGTTCAAGTATAGTAATGCACAATATTATTAAATGTATTTAATGGAATTAAAACAAGAACATGATATCAACTTTCACATAACTTTCAAAACGAAAGAGTGTGAACGATGCCCTGAATTATTTGTTAGAAGTCATAAGTCTAAATCAAATATTAAGTTGCATGTAGTTACACATTAATTTATTAGATTGTAGCTGTTGCTAAACGTGTAATATTACGAAAGTTTTAACCGAACTTGCAAATTTTTACACTTAACAAAACCTACTATGCCAAGAAACGAATTTCTTTAAATTAATGATGATTATTGTGTACGCTTACAAATTAAAAGTACTTACAATATTTTAATGTAGGTGAACCTGAACCTTTCTGGCGGGTGTTATGGCATGAAAAAAGAAAACTAAAAACAAAACTATATGCTACCCCGTCGGGCTAACGCGGTGTAGTTAGGACTCGTAGTATAGTACTACAATATGGAAGAGTCCATTGTAGAAAAGCTTAGAATTTATACGAAAACAAAACGTAGGAAACCGTAAATCAGTTGTGTGTGAGCTTTATTTTATTTTTTTCTAGTTGATATGAGATTTATGTTTGCATTTTTTTCTTCGTTGTATTATTTATATTCAATTTTCTATATATTTGTCAATGCATCTAACCAACGCGAATCTCAAAGTACAATAGGCTCATTTATAATGGTGAGTAATAAATAAACTTAGAACAAAAAATAAGGAAAGCGATGAGCATATTTCATTTATTTTTCTTATTCATTTTGCAGCCTTGTCAAAAAGTATAACTTCTTGTTTGAATAATATATGTAGGTTGGAGAAAAGTTTCTTCTCATTTTATGTATAAATTCGAGATAATTTTTCATTATACTTTATTTGTTATTTTTTATATAGTGCTTATAAATTTGTTGTCATTTGTTTGTCATTTGTTGTTTTTACGAAGTGACGTACTGCCATTGTTGTAGAAATTTTAAGAATTGTGAACAAAGTGAAAAAACTGCGACGAATTCTTTTGAGTCATCTTTTAATATTAACCTGAAAGGATTCTGAAGAGATTGAAACAGGTGAAAACATGAAAGTGCAATGTCAGGGCGCCCATATACATTATTTCATCATCGTCATCATTGCAGCCTATCGTCGTCCACTGCTGGACTTAGGCCTCCCTCATGTTACGCCACAGAGTGCGGTTCTGTGCCGCTTGTATCCAACGCTGCCCAGTAACTTTCACCAGGTCATCGGTCCACCTAGTGGGGGGCGTCCGACACTGCATCGTCCAATATGTCGCCACTCGAGAATCTTTTTTCTCCAGCGGTTCTTGGTTCGTGGAGATTTGATAAAATTGAGATTTGTGTACTTTGACGTTATCATGGTAAAATATCACTCTTTTAGCAAAAAGAGTGTGATTAAGTGAAGAAGAGTAGAACAACAGATCAATTTCTTATTTCAGACATTTTATCATATTTCTTGACGAGTCTCATCAGCTGTTAGCAGTGGAGATCAGAATCGATGGCTTTACCCGACAATAAAAGCTCATACTGAATAATTCACTTCCAATCCCACCACATAGCAATATTCTATAACTTGTTTATTCGGGACTTTATAGTTGCGGAGCTTGTTTACCTTTTGATCATGATCTGTTTTGCAAATTAAGTTTTGGTCTGGCGGTCTTGGTCTTGCGAGAAATGTGAGACCGAGACCAAGACCAAGACCGCTTAATTTTTGCAAGACCAAGACTAGCCCTGCAAGACTTGAGCAAGACCAAGACTGACCCTGCAAGAGTCTCGCGTCTTGCATTTAAGTCAAATCACCATTTCAGCTTATATACGTCCAATTTCCTTCTTTTATACCGATATTATATACCTATATATTATAGCTCTTAGTCGTTCTTTTACGAGACTCACGTGTAAAGGGGGGGAGGGGAAAGCAAATTTCTGGTTGAAATATATTCTTACTCCGGCACTACGCGGCAAGGTCAAATCAGTCTTGAGATATCCATCTATTAGCCAATGGATTCCCAATGTTGGTGTTGGCTTTTCAAAATTACTCTTTGGAAAGGCTTAAGGACTAAAAAAAATACCATAATCATCACCCTGTTAGTTAGTCTTGATAAGTTTCACACGAGAGTGCTCTTACCCATTATATTTATATATCCGTTTATTCGAAAAAAAAAACTCGAAATGAAACCCTATACCAACATGTCTGACCAGCATGGTATAGTAGGTCAAATTCCCTCCCATTGTGGAGGAGGCCCGAGCCCAACAGTGGGACGTATATGTGCTGCGATGATGATGATGACGATGATCCGTTTATTCATTAGCCCAACGACGTCTACTGTTGGTAATAGAAATATGCCTACAATTAATCTACATAAATAACACCCAGACTCGCAAAAAGAATTATTATGTGATCGGTATGCGTACATAAAGATCGCAAAATAATAAGCAAAAGAAGTAAAATTACTAGAAATATAATCTTATACCAACATGTCTGGCTAGCATGGTAAAATAGGTCTATTTGCCTCCTACTGAGAGGAAGATTAAGCCCAGCAGTGGCACTTTTATGAACTGAGATGATGACGACAAATATCATACATTTGGTGACCCTCTTCATAGGTATATTATTAAAAACTATTATTATCTATACTACTACTTATCATAAATCGGCAGAAATTGTTTATTTGAACGCCCTAATCTCAGAAAATATTCCAAAAGAATGTTATTTTGTCAGATAGACTATTTATCCAGAAAAGTTTTAGGCTCTAATATATAGCACTGCGATATACATATTGGTAAATTGTTCCAGAGTAATGTCTATGAAGGTTAACAAATCAGACAAAATTATCAGGCTGTTTTTTTTTTGTTTTGTGGGTGGGTCGCGGTCGGCGCGCCTCCGCACCACTCCGTCCGGGGCGACAGAGGGGCTTAAGCACGTAACTCCCGCGACCCACCCAAAAACCACGTCGCCTTCGTCGTTGGGCCGACCACTGGAGCAGCGTTAACTTGTAGTCAGTGGTCGGCCCGACGGAATACCCCCTATTGGGGTACCCTCCCATCGACCGACGTCCCCCTCTCGGGGAGGACGTCGGTCTTTCCTCACGCAGTCGGCCTCTCAGCGGGTGACGGACTAATCCCCGGTCACGTCACCCGCGGCCTCGGCTAGGGCGGCATGAGGCGCAGATAGTTGCGCCTACGCCGCCCCAGTCACCGGCGGTGGATCTCCTCATCGAGGCTGCGCTCCTCGCGCAGGCGATCCGCCGCCTCCTTCCGCGAGATCACTGTCTCGCAGAAGGCTGCGACCGCGTCCCAATTCCCGACCGTCCCAATTCCGGACCGCTGTCGACCATCGCCCTAGCGATAGCTGGCAGCGTCAGGTCCGTACCGATGATTGCGACGAGTTCACAGTGCTGCACTGCCCAAGCCCCACAGGCCTCGAACGTATGGCGCGCCGTGTCCTCGTCGCAATCGCAGTGGTGGCAGGACGGTGTACTCTCCCTCCTAACGACCTTGTGCAGGTATTTGGCGAAGCACCCATGCCCCGTCAAAACCTGCACCAGTCGGAAGGAGAGCACCCCGTGCCGCCTTTCCAACCACTGCATCAGCACCGGCCGGAAGGCCTCCACGGTTCGCACCCCGAACCGAGGCCTCTCCAGCCGGACTGCCCAACGGGCGATGACGTCTCGGCGGGCGTCGACGCGCCAGGCGGTGAGATCCCTTAACGAGACTACACCGCCCTCCGCTCGCACCCCCGTCACCCGCCGATATAGTCCGGTGAGCATCTCCGCCTCCAGGTCCCACGGGGGAGTCCCGGCCAATAGGCACACTGCCTCCGTCGCCACCGTGCGGTATCCGCGGATGGCCCTGACCGCCATGACCCTCTGTGGTCGCCACAGAAGGGCCCTAAGTCGGGCGGTCATGGACCCCGCCCACACCGGTGCGCCATACAGGGCCAGCGACCGGATGACCCCCGCGTACAGCCGTCGGCACGCAGCGCTCGGTCCGCCCACGTTCGGCATAAGCCACGATAGGGCGGACGCCGCGCTGACGAGCCGTGGAGCGAGCCTGCGGAAATGCTCCCGGAACCACCATCGCCCGTCGAGCACCAGGCCCAAGTACCTCATATGGGCCCGGATGCTGATGTCGACCGAGTGGACGGTGATCGAGACGCCGATGGGAGGGCTCATATGGCGCCCATGGAACAAGAGGGCCTCCATCTTGTCCAGGGCGACCCTCAACCCCAGCGCCTCGATCCGCCTGACGACCTCCTCGGTACCAGAGGTCGCCAGGCTTACCGCCTCTTCTAGCGTCCCACCGCGGGCTGTGACGAGCGTGTCGTCGGCGTAACAAATCACGCCCAGCCCGGGCGGGAGGCTCCCCCTCAACGCCCAGTCGTAGCCGATGTTCCACAGGGTGGGTCCGAGGACCGACCCCTGTGGGACACTGCACGTCATGGGCGTTCGCACGACGTCCCCTGCTCGGTCGGTGCAGAGGACGCTGCGCCCCTCCAAATAGTCTGCCACTAGCCGCCTCAGGTAAACTGGCACCCCGTGATACCGGAGCGCCTCCCTGATGCAGCTGAATGGCAGACTATTGAATGCGTTGGCGATGTCTAGGGACACCACCAACAGCACTCCCCCGCCGGTGACGGCCTCAGTCGCCACGGCCCTCAGGCGCAACAGAGCCGCGATCATCGAACGACCCCTCCTAAACCCAAACTGGGCGTCCGACAGAACGGGCCCCGTGCCGACGAGGTGCCGCTCGATGCGGGCAGCTACCACCCTCTCCAGTAGCTTGCCCGTGTCATCGAGCAGCACGATAGGCCTGTAGGCCGAAGGCGACTCCGGAGACCGTCCCGGCTTCGGCAGGAGCACCAGCCTTCCCTCCTTCCAGCACCCAGGGAACCGTCCGGACGTTAGACACGCGTCGAACAGCCCCCTAAGGCGGGGTCCCAGGTGTTCGAGGACCAGGGCTAGCACACGGTTAGGAACACCGTCGGGCCCGGGGGCGGTAGACTTTGCGCGCATGCGCGTCAACGCTACTCCCATCTCGGGTTCCGTGATGGGCGGAACACTGTCGTCGTCGGCCTCCCGGTCAGTGTCTGCCGGAGCCATGACCGGGGGCGTGTGTTCCGCCCGCCGCGGGAACAGGTCCTCGATGACTCGGGTGAGAAGGCCGGGCTGTAGAGTCTCGGTGAGGGGAGGGCCCCGCGCGCGTAGCCTATTCAGCACCGCGTGATAGGGGCGTCCCCAGGGGTCACGGTCGAGACCGTCCAGCATCTCCTGCCGACTGACGTCCTTGGCGGAGCGGACGGCCAGCCTGAAGGCCGACCGCGTATTGCGGTAGCCCTCGTAAAGAACGGCCTCCCGCTCCGCGTCGCGATTGGTCCGCCGGCTGCGGGTGTAGGCCCTCCGGGCGCGGATACAGGCGGCCCGGAGATCCGCTAGCTCCCGGGACCACCAGTGGACCCCCTCCTCGGGGGCAGACGCCGTACCCGGGGCATGGCCGCATCGCAGATCTGCGTCAACGCACTGCGGATGCGGACCAGCCTCGGCGTCCACCCCGTCCAACTGGTGGGCAGAGGACAGCCACGAGTATACGATGGCTGTCTCCGCCAGCTGGTCCTGGTCTAAGCGACCCACAGCCCATCGCGTGAACGCAGGACGCCCATCCGCCCCGTGACCCCTGCTGGGCGTCGGGATTGCCAGGGAGACCTCCATCCGGATATACCGGTGGTCCGACAAGGTCTCGACCTCCTCCACGACGCGCCAGCTCCCCACGCGTGCGGCGACTCCGGGGCTAGCGAACGAAAGGTCCACTATCGACCCGCCCCGTTGTCGCACGCACGTATGCACCGAGCCCCTGATCAACAAACAGAGGCCCAGGGCCGCCGCCCACTCCTCGATCGCCCGTCCTCGGTCATCCGTCCTAGGGTATAGGTATAAAAATCGTCATTAACACATTCCTTTTTACAGCGCAACTATTAGGTATGGCGGTATTGTTAACTTGAAGGCGAATATAAATACTCTCATTTATTATAAAAATATTTAAAATGACATAAAATTTATTGTATCAACTGCCCCAGGTGGTGACGTCTTAAGAAAACAGGGTCGAAATTTCTTCCTTTGCCATAGGTATAGTAACGCTGTCTAATGTAACACCAGGGGAATAGGAGAATAATTTTCCGCAGCGATAAGGGCTATATTCAGTAGTGGACTATAGGCTAGCAGATGGATAGATAGGATAGGATGATATTTGATTAATTGAGTTGGATTTTTCCTTGCCATGATAAATGACTGTTACGCTATTCCAACTGCAAGACTTTGCGAGACTCTTGTTGCATTACCAAGACCAAACCTCGAGTGCGCAATACCAAGACCAAGACGAGACCAGGTGTGATGTTGCAAGACCAAGACCAAGACTAGTCCAAGTCTCGTCTTGGTCTTGCATTTGGGCAACACTAGCCTGGAGCATCTGCTCGTTAACCCATCACACCGCGTCCTTCCGCGATACGACTGACTTTCAAAAGGTAGCGTCCGTAACCAAGTTTCTGACACTATTAACCGACGGTCTAGCAACAACTATACAGTAGCACGTCACCGAAGATTACGATGATTTACGGCGCTGTACTACCCAGGTCATGTAGTTAAGCACACACTGCGTAATGTCCTCATCGCAATCGCAATGGTCTCAGAACAATTCCCTCTCCCTTTTAACAAACGTATACAGGAATTTACCACAGTAATCCCGCCCCATAAAGACGTGCACTGGTTTGAAAGAGAGGGCCTTGTGATACCGTCCCGATCAATTTATCAACACCGGCCTGAAAACCTCGATGGCTCGAACATCAAACTCGGGTATCTCATCATCATTACTCATCGAGCACCAGGTCAAAGTACCATATTAGTCACGGCGTGTGCTTTACTAATCCGCAGCGTTTCAGCTATGACGTATAAACTAATATGTCGATCTAGCTCCACTTTTACAAAACGACATTATGCGTAATAAGTCGACCAAAGTTCAGTTCATCATTGACGTTAATATTATACCTATAGTCAAAAACGCTTGAACCAAATTTATGCTACTCTTCCGATGCTGCATTAGGTTGTCAGAAATATTTTTCGTCTTTTTTGTAATACAACTTTAAATTGTATGAAATATACTTCAGATTCTCTCATTTTGATGGACAGAATAATAATAGGTCTTTACCTATGTAATTGCCGTTCTGCAGTAGGTACTGGCCATTTCAAATCAAAATAATTTTTGTTTGGCTAAGAATTCTAATTTCAAATTAATTTTATTTTAAAACACGGAATTCATTTTCCAAAAGTAGTCATTTGTTTATTGATTTGCTTCATTGACTATAGTAAAGCGTTTGACTCGTTAGACCACGACAAAATATGGGACGCACTAGTGAGGCAAGGAGTAGCAAAAAAGTATGTTAGGATCATAAGGAACATCTACGAGGGCAGCATAGCAAGAGTGAGATTGGAAAATGAGGGAAAAGATATAAGAATAGATAGAGGGGTACAACAAGGCGATCCTTTATCACCGAAGCTTTTTTCGACAGTTTTAGAGGAAATCTTCCGTCTTTTGGATTGGGAACACTGTGGCATAAATATAAACGGTGAAATGCTAAATCATCTGAGATTTGCAGACGACATAGTAATATTCGCACACTGCCAGGTACAGCTTAGAAGAATGCTATATGATCTAGACAGAGAAAGCAGGGAAGTAGGTCTTTTAATGAACTTCTCTAAAACTAAAACCATAACAAATAGCAAAGAGGAACCAATCACTATTAATGGCGAACCAATTGAGTACGTTCAAGAGTATAAATACCTGGGCCAAATTATTTCCCTAAAGGACCAAACATCAAAAGAAATTGATAGTAGGATAGGAAACACTTGGAAAAGTTACTGGAGTTTTAAAGAGATAATGAAAAATAAAGAAGTGAGCATAAGCATAAAAAGGAAACTTTATAATACCTGCATACTCCCGGTGTTAACGTATGGCTGTCAAACGTGGGCTCTAACTAAAGCTCATTATCAAAAACTAGAAACTTGTCAGAAAGCAATAGAGAGAAGTATGGTAAATGTTAAAAAAATTGATAGAATTAGAAGCAGAACGATTCGACAAAAGACAAAATTAGAAAACGTATCTTACAAAATAAGAAAACTCAAATGGCGCTGGACAGGACATACCTTACGTGGGTCAGAAAAATGGAGTAAAATTGTCACTGAATGGTATTCCCGAAACAGGAAAAGGAAGAAGGGTAGACAATATAAAAGATGGCAAGACGAAATCACGGCTACAGCTGGTCAGGTATGGTCCCGTATAGCAAGACAACGAGACAAATGGAAGATGTTGGAAGAGGCCTTTGCTGATAAGCACACAGATACAGTTACCGACGATTATAATTAGCTTTTTATGTGTAATTTTTTATCTGAAATAAAGGCTATTATTATTATTATTATTATTAGTGTTACGTTTTCATCGCATTTCAATCTTTTTCGTTATCATGGATACGTTAAAAATTCGAGTAATTATGGAATATGAGTATCGTCGTGGCAGCAACGCGGCACAAGCGGCACGCAACATCAACGACGTTTACGGAGCTAACACTAAAAACCAACGCACCGCCTGCTATTGGTTTGCTCGCTTCCGTTCTGGAAATTTCGACCTGAAAAGTGAACTTCGCGGTCGTCCGAAGACTTTGGTCGACAATGATGAATTAAAGGCGATTGTGGAAGCCGATGATACACAATCTACGGCTGAATTAGCAGCAGCTTTCGACGTTAGCCTCAAAACAATATTAGTCCATTTGCGTCAAATTGGCAAGGTAAGAAAGTTTGACAAATGAGTGCCCCACGAACTCAATGATCGCTAGCGCGAAGTACACTTCGAGACGTGCCTTGCATTGCTCAACAGACCCACAAATGAAGGAATTTTGAAACGCATTGTTACTTGCGATGAAAAATGGATTCTGTTTGATAACCGCAAGCGCTCAGCAAGTTGGTTGGATCTTGGTTCAGCACCTAAACAATGCCCTAAACGAAAACTTACCCCTAGAAAAGTGATGGTCACTGTTTGGTGGTCTAGCGCCGGTGTGATTCATCACAGCTTCTTACCAAACGGGGTGAGCATTACTGCAGATGTGTACTGTGAAGAACTGAACACAATGATGGAGAAGCTGGCACATCTCCAACCAGCATTGGTCAATCGCTCGTCTCCGCTGCTCCTGCACGACAATGTGCGATCTCATACTGCACAGCAGACGGTCTCCAAGTTGCAAGAACTGGGGTTGGAAGCTCTCCGTCATCCGCCATACTCACCAGACCTTGCGCCTACAGAATACTTCTTTTTCCAAAATTTGAATAACTTTTTGGCGGGAAAGAAATTCAATACCCGAGAGGCAGTACAAAATGCCTCTCAAGAATTTGTTGCCTCCCGTCCAGCTGATTTCTTTAAGAAGGGCATCAATAAACTGCCGCTGCTTTGGCAAAGATGCATTGATTGCATGGGTGATTACTTCGATTAATACAAATAAAAAATACATGAAAAAAAATAGTTTAATTTTTTTCATATATAACGACAATTTCATAGGTAAAGACCTAATATACAATAGAAAAATAGCAGGATAGCGTTTTTGGGCGGCGTAGGCGCGAATACCTGCGCCTCATGCCGCCCTAGCCGAGGCCGCGGGTGACAGGACCGGGGAATTAGTCCGTCACCCTCCGAGAGGCCGACCGCGTGAGGAAAGACCGACGTCCTCCTCGAGGGGGGACGTTGGTCGATGGGAGGGTACCCGAAGTAGGGGGTATTCCGTCGGGCTGACCACTGATGACAAGTAACCCTGCTCCGGTGGTCGGCCCAACGACGAAGGCGACGTGCATCGTGGGTGGGTTGCGGGTGTGCGTGCTTACGCCCTGGACGGAGTGGTGCGAGGAGCGCGCCGACCGTAACCCAGCCCCAAAAAAAAGGATAGATTTTAATTTTTTATTTTCTTTTTCAAAATGTCATCGATTTAATGGTATCAAAACTAGCCAGATACAAAGATCATAATCAAAAATATTGGACTATATTTTTAAATTATAAAATACAAAAAAGCTTTTTCTCAATTATATAGTAAAAAAGCACGTACAACTGCCTGGCTGTGTCCTCATTGTTGCTGAGGTTCATAAGCGACAGTTATTCTTTACCATTAGCTGCTTGCTTAAGCAACAAATAAAAAGACAAACCTTTATCTACAATTCAGCACCATATACTACTTGCAATTGTACATAAAACATTTCAGCTTGCAATGCTGTAGTAGCTAGCAGCGATAATAAAAGTAAGTAATAAATTACAAGGTTGGAGTGTGGAGCGTTAAAAGGCGAGTCGTGTAAGTGTAATGTATTTCATTAAAGTAATACTTATATATACCAGGGAGCTCATGAGAAAGCCATTATAAACTCACCATAATACGCTTGTGAATGAAAAAATACTTAGTTGGCTTTTACTAGGGGTCTGAATGTACTCGACTGTTCGGAGGAGGGCAAGTCAGCGATAGTCTCTGTAACATGGGTGTATTCAACTTCGTTGGCCCTCCCAGTTACGTTTCAACGCACTTCGCAACGTTGCAACTTTGCAGTAAATCTCTACTCCCAAATATTAATGTAACTATAAGTATATATTGAAATACTTCTTAAATGTTTAATTATATAAATATCATATAACTGTGCAGGCTTATGGTAATAAGATACATGCAATAAACTTTAATCATCAAAGGAAATGTGAGGTTTGGATAAGCTTTTTGTAGTTTAAATCACTTTCCAGTTGGGTCAAATCTCGGTGTCATTTATGGAGACCATTATGGATCCTGACTTACAGGAGTTGCAGTTGTGGGAATGTGTGGTGGGATTAGTCCCAAAAAAAAAAATAAAAACAATCCAGTTGGAATATTATTTATATAATCCATGATACATGAGTATGAATACCTCCTGGCTTTATTTTAATAAGAGACAAGTTTCTGACATCTGTATAATGATGAATGATGTTAATGAAACATTATACATATGTACATATATATACATATAGAATACATATATATTTTACGTCCCTTTCAATTTAGGTTGGCTGGTTGACTGGAAATGTTATTATAATTATTTATATTATGAGTGTCCATATCGGGCGGAGCACATGTCCCCGGTCATGGCTTCGCCGGACAGTGACCGGGAGGCCGATGTTAGTGTTCCGCCTGTTACAGAAACGGAAATGGGGGTGGCGTTGATGTGTATGCGTATTAAACCCACCTCCGGACGCCAGACGACTACACACGAAGAGATAAATAAATAGATAAGTGTAAATGTTGTTTGATAGACGAAAGCTATCGTCTAAGGTACGAAAAATATTTACAAAATCGATTCTAACTTCGGCTCATGAGAAATTACATTATTGCCGAAAGAAAAGATAAATGAATGGTTCAAGTTATGACATATTTGAACAAAACAACAAAAATAACATAACTAGCTTTATGTCTATACAAATATAAATATAATTTTTCCTAGATACGAATAAGTGTCTCTATAGTGATAAAAAATCTCTTTGTAGATAATAAATCTGAGTTGTGGACAAGCTTTTTATGTTCCCACACAAATTATGTTCAAAGGAAAGAACAAAGCGAATACTACTTCGGTATAAAAAATTACAACTTCATTGTAGGTGGTGGTTTTATTTTTGTTTTTGCAATTACCTGTGTCCAAACTTTTGTTCCATTTCAATATAATTTCTCATTTTCGAATCTATCACATTTATTTTACCTTTTTGTTATTATATATTACGAGCGTTTTTTATTATATATTACTTAGCGTTACGGCACGTTTTGTTATTATATATTACTTAGCGTTACAGCACGGAAACGTGGTCCCTAAATGTAGGCCTCATATCAAGGCTCAAAGTCGCTCAGCATGCTATGGAACGGGCTATGCTACGGATTTCTCTGCGAGATAGAATCCAGAATACGGAAATCCGCAGAAGAACGGGTGTAACCGACATAGCACGAAGAATTAGCACGCTGAAGTGGCAATGGGCAGGCCACATCGCTCGACGAACCGACAACCGCTGGGGAAGAAAGGTTCTCGAGTGGCGACCACGCATCGGACGACGCAGTGTAGGACGCCCCCCCACTAGGTGGACCGACGACCTAGTGAAAGTTGCTGGGCGTCGTTGGATGCAGGCGGCACAGGACCGCACATTATGGCGCAACATGAGGGAGGCCTACGTCCAGCAGTGGACGGCAATAGGCTGAAATGATGATGATGATGATGACTAGCGTTTACCCGCAGTTTCGCCCGCGTGAAAATTAACTTTACTAAAATTGAACTATTATTCCAAGGGAACAAAAGTGAAAGTGACCGGGATGAAGAGTATTCTCTGTGTTGGCCTTAGAAATATTCAGTCTATATGCCAATTTTCATCCAAAGCCGATTAACATTTTACGCACGATTGAGTAACAAACATTCAAAGATCTTCACAAATTTTCACTTTTTCATTTATAATATTTCCTCCACCCACGTTATTCAGATTCCCATAAAGATACAGTGATAAATATAGCTTTTCTTAGACTTTCTTAGTAGCTGATAATGTAGTTCCAATATTGAGGAAGAATATAATCCTATTTGTAAAAGAGTTTTTTTAATTGGTCAAATTCCCATGCAACCTATTCCGTTCCCTTGGTAGTGGATAAAAGATACCACATTTTTATTTATTTTATTTTTTTAAAACCATGCACTACACTAAGGATCACACAATGATCCTTATATATCGGGGACTTTACTAACACATATTTAACGAACAAAAATTACATCCAGTCTCAGAACAACAATTTGTGGCCCGCCATCTTGCATGGGATTTGAACCCACGACACTGACAAGGTAGGTCTGTATCTTAACCACTGCGCCATCTGTGCAGTCGAACCTATGTTACTCGCTGATAAGTAATAATATAGTTGCCCATTGATGAGTTTTTTTTTTTTAAATTGGCTAAGCTCCTGCGGCCAACTGTGTAATTATTGTTCCCTTGAGAATACCAGGACAATAAACTGCCTACACGTTATTCGGTGATAATGTGTAGCTTTCCACTTGCGAAAGAATTTTAAAATCGGCCAACATTTAGTTGTTTCCCCGCCTAAGCCCCGTTTCTTTGGGAATGTCGGGATAAAAATTGCTTATGTTAATCGGTGGTAAATTACGTTTCAAATACGGAAATAATTCAATAATTCGGTCTACATCCAGCCGCGTTTCATTCGCTTAGTTTATATTCTCGTTAGAATATCAGGTTACAAATTAACCTACATATGTTACTTGCTAATAATGTGGCTCTCCATCGGTGGAAGGATTTCTATAATTCGTCAACATGCCATGGTTTCACGATCGTCATTCTCTTTCCCTTGAAAATACGGGCATAAAATTACATACAACACATGTATTAGTCCCTGCTAATGTAGATTACCGTTGGTGAAAGATTTTTGGAATCGGTCAACATCCAGCGGTATCACTCGCATAGTTCCGATTCCCGTGGGCATATCGGAATAAAAAATAACCTACATATGTTAGTTATTGATGTGTTACGTGCTGATTATGCGGCTTTTTATCGGAATTTTGAAAATTGGTCAACTTCCTGCGACTTCACTCATGCTATTCTCGTTCCCATGAGAATACCGGGGTAAAAATAGTCTACATACGTTACTTGCTACTAATGTAGATTTCCATTGTGGGTAGAATTTATAAAATCAGCAAATATTAAGCGGATTCACTCACGTAATGCCCGTTCCCGTGGGAATACCGTGATAAAATATAGCCTATGTTGCCTAGTGAGTATCCGGTCGATGGCCCTGTACGGCGCACCGGTGTGGGCGGGGTCCCTGATCGTCCGTCTGAGGGCCCTCTTGTGGCGACCACAGAGGGTCATGGCGATCAGGGCCATACGCGGTTACCGCACGGTGGCGACGGAGGTGCCTCCTGGCCGGAACCCCCCGTGAGACCTGGAGGCGGAGATGCTCGTCGGTATTTATCGACGGGTGTCGGAGACGCGCGCCCGCGGCGGTATGGTCCCCATCAAAGAGATCACCGCCTGGCGGGTCGACGCCCGCCGAAAAGTCCATTGCCCGTTGTGCAATCCGGCTGGAGAGTCCTCGGTACGGTGTCAGGACCGTCGAGGCCCTCCGGCCGGTGCTGATGGAGTGGTTGGAGTGGACGCACGGGGTGCTTTCCTTCTGACTGGTGCAGGTGCTGACGGGGCACGGTTGCTTCGGGAAGTACCTGCACAAGATTGTCAGGAGGGAGAGTACACCGTCCTGCCATCACTGCAGTTGCGACGAGGACACAGCGCAGCATACGCTCGAGGTGTGTGCTGCGTGGGAGGGGAAGCGCCGTGAACTCGTCGCGATTATCGGTGCCGACCTGGCGCTGCCGACCATCGTCAGGGAGATGCTCGACAGCGCCAGGAACTGGGACGCGGTTGCCGCCTTCTGTGAGGCCGTAATCTCACGGACGGCGACTGACGTCCCAGGACGTCGAGAGGTGAGGTTACCCGAAAGGGTATTCCGTCGGGCCGACCACTGACGACAAGTCTCATCTGCTCCGGTGGTCGGCCCAGCAACGAGGTGACGTGGGTACGGGTGGGTTATGGGCCCGCGCGCCGTCCTTTCATCGCCCCGGACGGACTGGACCGCGCGTGCGCTTACCATAGGGGGCGTTCATAAATTACGTGAGGTATTTTTTTAAATTTTCTGCACCTCACTCCCCCCTGGTGAGATGTCGTGAGATTTTATTCAACCCCCTCCCCCATCCCCAAACTCACATGAGATTTTTCAAAATGTGGGTTTCTTACGTAAACGCGTTGGATTGTTATTGTAAAAAGAAAAAAAAATTGCTTCGTGCTTTTATTTACGACTAGTTAAGACTAGTAATCAATATTGCTGAGAGTTTAATTATAAGTGTAATAAAAATTTAACACTTTTTTTTGTTTCAATCAGAAAAAAAATAGCGTGATATTTGCCGAGACCAGGGGGGGTCTCTCCAACGTAAGATTAGATGAGATTTGACTCGACCCCCTCCCCCCCTTAAACATCTCACGTATTTTATGAACGCTCCCATAGCCCACCTATAAAAAAAAAACGTTGCCTAGTGAGTACTCTGATAATATAGTTTTCGATCGGTAAAAACTTTTGAAATCCGTTCGGTGGTTTAAGCGTAAAAGCATAAGAAATAAACACACAAACTTACTTTCGAATTTATAATATTAGTAAGGAAGTTTGTGGTGTAAGACCCAAATCATGGTTTCAATTATCAAGTAGTTTTGCAACAATTCTAAGATTGCTCTAAGTCTGGATGTAATTTGCACCAAGTTTTAATTACGGAGGGACTGAAAAAATAAATGCATGAAATAACACTAATGTATATGTATGTTATAAAATATGTACTTGATTTTAAACATTTCGAAGGAAATTTCAACGCACAAAACCCCAGTCTGACAACGCGCGTGAAAGAAAGGATTCACAAATACATTATCAGTAAAAATATCTCTAATTATCAAATTATCATAATAATTACAAGGACTCCTAAAGAAAAATATTGAATTATTAAGTAAATATTTACATTTACCTTCTATGCAGAAATGAACTAAGAACACGTGATGTATCCCCCACTTTTACATCAGTGAGTAGTACATCTGTAAGTAAGACATCAAATCGTTTAAGAAATCAAATCAGTTACGGTACTGTAACACAACAATTACTTCGAAATAAAAGGCCACTATTGCCGATTTAGTAGGTATAATTACCGGCGCATAAGTTGAACAATGACACGTCATGCGCAGTAACAATATTTTGGGTATCAACTGAAGTTAGGGATGATCGATGAACATCGATGTTCGATGATCATCAATGTTGAAAGGAAAAACATCGATGTTTTAACATCGATGTTGCTATAGGCAAAACGTAACATCGATGTTAACTGTTTTTAACATCGATGTTGAAAGTAAAACATCGATATTGAAAAGGAAACATCGATGTTGAAAGGAAAACATCGATGTTGAAAGGAAAACACATCGATGTTGCTATGGGCAGAACGAAATTTCCTAAAAAAAAAAGCTCATCAAAATTTGCCTGGAAGATTTTACTTCATCGTCATAACATCGATGTCAAAAACATTCGACAAATTTCCTAAAAAAAAAATGTTCATCAAAATTTGCCTGGAAGATTTTACTTCATCGTCGTAACATCGATGTCAAAAACATTCGACAGATTTCCTAAAAAAAAGACCAGAATTTTATATCGTAACATCGATATCGATATTTCTGTAACATCGATGATTTCCTAACATCAATGTTCGGTGTTCGATAAACATCGAACATCGATGTTTTTCTAACATCGATCATCCTTAACTGAAGTGCGATATGTGGGGAGGGCGTCCCCAAGCCCGCGCGCAAGCCCTTATTCGCTTTTCGTCCCCCGACGGCCGCGCACACGCTCCTTGCGACCGACAATACAGTCGCGTACGAAAGTTTTCCTTTCTAGTTAGTTTCTAAACGAATATAAAATACCACGACAACGAACTTTAAGGAGACAAGAGAGAAGTATGGTATTCGATGTATTTATCTATTTCTCAAAAGAAAGTAATGTAATAGAAACACAAAAAAAAATTCATCATCACTAACCTATGATAGCCTACTGCTGAGCATTGGTCTCCCTTTGAGGATGTCATTCACCTTATCCCTTGCCAATCGCGTCCATTTTGATCCTACCGTTCCGTACCGATATAATGTCATCAGACCATCTCATCCTCGGTCGGCCGGATTCCACCAACCTAGGCTGGGCCACCACTCTGTTATAGCAGTAGCCTACTTCCGTCTGCAGCATTACCAATGGATTCAGAAATACTTTTTAAATTTCGCGGACAACTGCAACCTAACACTTTTCACTACTATTGTACCTGCGCAGATGTCAGCCATTTTTGTTCAACTTACCTGCCGGGGTTTATACCTACTTACATTAGGTACGCGTCTGCCAATAGCAAGTACATATACACATTTATTTACTGAAAAAGAAGTTTGACAATATAATCGCTATTTAAAAATAAGAAATATCCTTCCAATAACATAATTTTTTTTTTTAAATCATATTTTATTCGTATTTGTTGTTGATTTGAAGGCGGCCCAAGATCCCACAGCAAGTCATGAAGTTCTATGCCACTCTACTGTAACCTTGAATGACGGGTAGAGGTGGGAGTGTAACCATCAAAAAATTAATGATTTGATATTATTTAAAATCTCATTACTTAATACCGGCAGGGGAAACAGAAGTATATAGGTAGCCACATAATTTCAAAAGAGGTCTATTTTAGTTTTAAATTTCAACTTTGAGTGTGTTATTAAGTATTTCTGAAGAAAAACAATAACATAATGATGTTTTGCCTTGCCCAGGATTCAAATCTAAGAATGTATGATTGGCAATCACCTTCTTATTTTACTTAACAAATAGACAGTGGCAACAAGGAAGGCAGTATGCTTCATAAAATTTCAGCAAATGTTTAGTGGCAACGTGTCCCTAGGTGATCTCAGCAGACTTAACTGTCAATTAAATAAATTTCATTCTAGATCATGCCTTTTTCCATCCATCCATCAGCCTATTGACGTTCACTGCTGGACATAGGCCTCCCTACGAGAATGCCACTCGGAACGGTCCTGCGCCACTCGTATCCAACGGTTCACTTCGACTTTGAGAATGTCGTCAGTCGACCTAGTGGTGAGTCGTCCTACGCTGCGTCTTCCGATTCGTGGTCGCCATTCAAGAACCTTTGTTCCCCGACAGTTGTCGGTTCTTCGAGCGATGTGGCCTGCCCATTGCCATTTCAACGTGTTAATTTTGCGGGCTATTTCGGTTACACCCGTTCTTCTGCGGATTTCCGTTTTTCAGATTTTATCACGTAGAGCAATATCGAGCATAGTCCTCTCCATAGCACATTGAGCGACTTTGAGCTTTTTTAGGAGACAGTCATTTAGAGACCACGTTTCAGTGGCGTAAGTCATCACTGGTAACACACAATGGTTATAAACCTTTGTTTTCAGACACTGCCTTATTAGTCTTATTAGCACACTGCCTTATTAGCTTTTTTTTTTTTTTTTTTTATTTTTTTTTATGGGTGGGCTATGGTAAGCGCACGCGCGGTCCAGTTCGTTCGGGGCGATGAAAGAACGGCGCGCGGGCCCATAACCCACCCGTATCCACGTCACCTCGTTGTTGGGCCGACCACCGGAGCAGATGCCACTTGTCGTCAGTGATCGGCCCGACGGAATACCCTTTCGGGTAACCTCACCTCTCGACGTCCTGGGACGTCGGTCGCCGTCGCGCGGTCAGCCTCTCTGCGGGTGATGGACAATTCCCCGGTCCGATCACCCGCGGCCTCGGCTAGGGCGGCATTAGGCGCAGATACTCGCGCCTGCGCCGCCCGAGTCGCCGGCGGCGGAACGTGTCGCCGAATAGAAGCTCTACTCGCACACGATCCGCCGCCTCCTTCCGTGAGATAACGGCCTCACAGAAGGCGGCGACCGCGTCCCAGTTCCTGACGCTGACGAGCATCTCCCTGGCGATGGTCGGCAGCGCCAGGTCGGCACCGATAATTGCGACGAGTTCACGGCGATCCCCCTCCCATGCAGCACACTCCTCGAGCGTGTGCTGCGCCGTGTCCTCGTCGCAACTGCAGTGGTGGCAGGACGGTGTGCTCTCCCTCCTGACAATCTTGTGCAGGTACTTCCCGAAGCAGCCGTGCCCCGTCAGCACCTGCACCAGTCGGAAGGAAAGCACCCCATGCATCCGCTCCAACCACTCCATCAGCACCGGCCGGAGGGCCTCGACGGTCCTGACACCGTACCGAGGACTCTCCAGCCGGACACTGCCTTATTAGCTGGGTGTTTTATCTATATTTATAGTTAATTTTGCATTAATTTAAACGTTTTATGCCCCAATAACGAGAGGACATTAATATAATGCTTTTGGGAACAGAATTAGAAGGACAACAAAAACCACAAATTTTCAAAGTAAATATAATTGACAAGTAAATATTATTTATATATCTTAACACTAACTTTGAGAGTGAATATAAGGAACTCATAATAGTTCATTTTTATATATGTACAAGAAAAGCAAATGGACATAGTAGCAGTTATAAATGGCTGATATAAATCAAGAGTGAGGATACGCATTTCGGTGTACGTAATAAGTATCGTTAACTTAAACGCGTTTTGCACGCGACCCATTAGAACCAGCTGACTACCTTTTGAAATAGGTGCTTAATTTAATGATAGGTATTTTATCCATCTATCGACACGTTTTAATATCAGCATGTCTAGCACGTAATCTAAAATGAAGGGCTTACCAACCTTACAGCCCGCTAATGTGGCTTTCATTAGTATGTTCGATATCATCGTCATCACTTCAACTCATATATGTGCCACTGTTGGGCTCGAGTCTTCTCCATAAAAGGAGGGAAATTATTACTATAACCACGCTAGTCAGAGGTGTTGGCATAAAGTTTTATTTCGAGTTTACCTTTTAATGTATTTATTTTGACAACCAAGAATTGTTACAACTAAAAATACAGATTTAATAAACATTATTATGAAAAACTAAGTTGCACAATTTTTAAAGGTGCCACATCATGCACAATAAAAAGGTATGTACATTATTTCATTACTTATAGCTAATTAACATAATAAGAAAGAAAAAAATAACAAGGGTAACATGGTAAGGAGAAAAAAAAAATTAAAATGGAAATATAGGAAGAAAATAAATAAATAACTAAATTGAAAAAAAAAATTAACACTACGTCGCACATAATAATTTTTATTTTTGATCGATATGTCAATTACTTCCAGTACAGTTTTCGTAACAGTCTGAGTACTGTAATTTTAAATTTGGCAAACTTATCTGCAAATATATCCCAAGTTTGGTTTATAGTATTATATTGCCTACATAATCTAGAAATAGTAGAAAATTGTTTTAAATTAGTTTTTGCCCGGGGTTGTTGTAATAATGCAAGTTTAATAACGCGCCTAGGTGTGCATCTAGGAATATGCAAATAAAAGCATTGTAATAGAGCAGGACAGTCGTACTGATTTCTTAATACTTTATAGAGAAAGGACATATCTAGCAATTGTCTCCGAACTAATAAGCTTGGACAGCTTCAAAGTATTTTAGTTTCGTCTTAAATGAAGGAAGTTATTTATGTAGCCTACAAGTAAAAGATAAATGTCTCAAAAAGCGTTTAATATAATAGTTAATATAATAGCGTTTAATATATAATCTTATAATGTCCATTCTATATTGTTACCACATCACTCGTGCAAAATTAATTTGTATATGTAAATTGTAACGAAACTAATTAGACTAAAATGCCAACCCCAATGTGATTTCAATTACTAAAGGTATGTTTGTAATTAAGGTGTATTTCCGTGTGGTGATGAACTTATAATACAAATGATTATGCCTATCTTACCCGTGGGTGTCATAAGACGTCTAAGGATATAAAAATCTACACAACATCTACGCAAGCGAAGGCAAATAGTTTTTTTTTATTTATTTAACTTCATGTATTGAGTACAATATCGGACTTAATGCCAGAGGCATTCTCTACCAGTCAACCATAGGCAGTGCAGAGATAATAAAGATAATAATAGGAGAATACATAGGAATATACATAATACATACCAAATATACATAAATAAAACTATACGATATATATATATACTAACTATACGATATATATATATATATATATATATATATATATATATATATATATATATATATATATATATATATATATACTAGCAGACCCGGCCACGCGTTGCTGTGGCTAATGTTTTTGTTATATTACGTTTTATTAAACTATTTAAGTGGAACTGTAGGAGAACATCTGTCATGGACGTCGTCATATTTTTTTTACAAATGGCATCTATGTAAAAAAGCAAGTTAAAATCGTATATGCCACGTTTGTAGGTTTGACGTAGCAACGCCATCTATTAATTAATTACTCAATCCAGTCAACAGATATCACCATCTATTAAAATCGTTTGGAGTTAACAGATAATTGTGAATGTCAAATAAATAATTTGCAATAAATTAATATTGCGACTATAAATTAAGATGTAAGCTATCCTATCTTTCAAGTTGGATCAAACTGCACACGGTGTGTAAATTTGATTAAAATCGGTTAAGTAGTTTAGGAGTCCATCGCGGACAAACAACGTGACACGTAATTTATATATATTAAGAAGATATAATAATAAATACATAGTATATATACATAATTATACAGATGTTATATTATATAAGTTGCGATGATTCTGCTAATTCATTTAGGAGATATAAACGAACTCTTTTCTTGAATGTGTGACGGCTAGTAGACATTCTGATGCCCAGAGGTAGCGAATTCCAGAGGAAAACCGCCTGGACAAGAAAAGAAGAATGAAGACGATCGGAATGATGAGATGGACACAGTAACAGCAGATTGTTGGCGAAACGAAGGTTTTTATCTTATCTTTATCAGCCCGTCTGACTAATACAGTATAGTTGGTCAACTTCTCTCCTATTATTCCTATTATGGAGGACGCTCAAGCCCAATAGCGGAACGTATATGAACTGAAAAAATGATAATGATGATAAAGGTAATGAGAAGCATATCGTAATTAGTAGCACGTTAGTATTCTTGATTATTTATTTATTTTAATTTCTTTAACACACATTGGCGAATAAAATTATCATTTGGTCATAAAATTAGCACAATACTTAAAAGCGACATGTGTATTTTATCGTGCTGAAAGAGATCCCTTTGTGATAATTCACAAGTACAAGCCTAACAGAAAGTGTAATTAATGAAACTCATATGTTGCCTCCCAGTTTGTCCGATAATCGTATTATCAACTTAATTAAATACGAGCAATATTAATAAAATGAATTTGACAATCCTTATAAAATATTTTAGTAAAACAAACTTCCGTGTGGTGATGGATTAAGAATACAATTCACCACTCCCTATCTTGCCCGTAGATGTCGTAAAAGACGACTAAGGAATATAATATGCTCATAAGATTTGTGCAAGAGAAGGAAAACTCGAAATAAAACCCTATGCCAACATGTCTTACCAGCACGGCATAGTAGGTTAAATTCCCTCCATTGTGGAGGAGGCCCGAGCCCAACAGTGGGACGTATGTGGGCTGCGATGATGATGATAAAAGCAAACATTAGTTCTTGAACAATGGAAAATCATTTAACCATTAGTTGTTGAACAATGGAACTTTTTTTTTTCCAAACAATTTATAATTAACATCATTTTAACTCATATATGTCCCACTGTTGGTCTCGAGCCTCTTCCACAAGGGGAGGGAAATTGACCTTAATATACCATTTTAGTCAGACAGGTTGGTATAGGGTTTTATTTCAAGTTTTCCTTCTCTTGCATAGATGTTATATGCGTATTATATCCCTTAGTCAACTTTTAAAACAGCCACGGGCAAGATAGGGAGTGGTGAATTGTCTTCTTACTCCGTCCGTGGTTGTACATTAAGAACTTTGTTAATTACTTCAACTACGTTTTAAAAGGAAAAAAATGTAGTTAGACTTGCAGTTAACATATAACACGTAATTAGCTACCCAAAAGTGATATTGGTTGCCTTTTGCGGGAAATATAGAAGTCGTTAAGATTATCGGATTATGTCCACATAATGATAGTTCGTTTAGTGAAATAATAAAACTCACATGCTACTTTGAAAGTACTAAGTACTAAGTAAGTATTCATCGACAATAATATTATCGGATAAAGTTAGTTACTTAGTTATTTTTATAGCATTAATTACCAAAAAGCGAAAAGAGATGTAACACTTTCACCTTTATAAAAAATCTCTATAATACGGACCAAGAAACCTTTGTTAACTGTATTACAAAAGAAATCTTAATTCATAGCTTTAGTTTTTTTTAGTCTAGTGGTAGTTAATCTGGACGTTAGGTTAGATTATTCAATTATATAAATATGAGTATATAATATAAATAAGTATCGTAGTTGTAGGACCACATTGTTGTCAGTTATCTGTCTACAGACGCGGGCCGGCCGTCCGGGGTAGTACCACACTCTCGCAGAAAATCGACGACCGAGTAGTAGCCATTTGGTACTGCGCTTCCTTCGGCGAGCGAGAGAGCCGAAAGCTCAACTTTCTGAGGGTGTTTGCGTGTGGCGGGTTCTGGTGACGCTTTTAGTTTCACCGAATCTCACTGCACGCGTTCACACTCCCTTCACTTTCTTCACGGCAGCGGCATAGCAAAGGTCAATGAGCGGTAGCTATACTTACTATCAGGGATACTGTTTGCACGTTTGCCACCGTTTGCAATAAAAAAAAAGGTAAATAACTAAATAGTTATTACTCTGTATCATAAAACGAGTCTGGGAGTTTATTCAATACGAAAATATTTATATAATACTTGTAATTTTACTAGGGATTAGTATACATACATACATAGCCTCACGACTGCTTCCCAGAGGGGTGGACAGAGACTACGGATTGCCACAAGCCACGATCTTGAGATACTTCCATCGCTTCACTCACAGTCCTCAGTCTTTATGCATTCTCTACTGTTAGGTGTACTCTTAACATGACCTTTCACCAGCACATCTCCAATTTCATCCAGAAATGTAGGCATGGTCTTCCTCTTGCAACCGTCCCACTCACACTTACCTACTTTGTATACTTGCTTCGTCATTCTCTCTTCACTCATTCTTTCTACATGTCCAAACCATCTCAACATGCCTTTTTTAATCTTTGTTACTACATCTTTGTTCATTCCAAAGAGCTCTCATCACAGAAGATAGGCTGAAAGATAACATTAGGCATAGGCCTAATGTTATCTTTCAGCTTTGCACCACATATTCTACGTAGAGCTCTAATCTCTACAGCATTTAATATGTGTATATTAAATGCTTTAGACTGTAAACTAGCTTAATATAATTTAAATATAGGTAATATTTAAATTAAATCTGTATATTTTTATTTATACTAAAAGAAACAACCAATGTTTATATAAACGAGTCGGCGAAGTTTAACGATATTATATTACAAACTACCCATATAAATAAAAACTTTTAGCTAATATGTGTCTGCGGCTGTGAGCTATTGTTACCATTAATCACCAAGTTGCCTTACAAGACGTGTCTGGAAGTACATCCCCTCTGTTTTTTGGAACTAGAAAGCTACTTACTTCAAATTTCTAAGCCCTGCCCAGTGGTTCTCTATAGTTGCCAAGAAATAATATAGCTACAATATTTATGAGTTAGAATTATCATTTCAATAATCACTAAAATATGCTACAGTTCAGATTGTGATAGAGAGCTGGCAATATAAACTTTCTTATGTGAATTTTTATTAATTCATTTTAAATAAAACTACTTTACGGATTTTATCGCGTTTGTATTTGATTTTTGATTGCCCGACGTTTCGAACACTTTGCAGCGTTCATGGTCGCGGGCGGACTAAGATGTCTCACGTC
The DNA here is from genome assembly GCA_032191425.1 of Lymantria dispar. Taxonomy (NCBI): domain Eukaryota; kingdom Metazoa; phylum Arthropoda; class Insecta; order Lepidoptera; family Erebidae; genus Lymantria; species Lymantria dispar. The sequence continues at coordinate 22,830,799 of CM063444.1, read as the reverse complement.
CTACAAGTCATCGTTATTGCAGGCAATTTATAATTATTAATTATAAATTAAATTAATAATTATTAATTATAATGTAATTCTCGCGTAAACATCAGAAATCATTTTATTCATTCATTTTGGCAGTAGTGGGATTATGGTTATATTTGAACTTTAGCGAAATTTTATGTTTGCTAATAAGTGTTCTATATATTTTACATGAAACATACAATTTTTGTTACACATTTTGATAATAAGTTTTAATTTACTATCATACTAGTATGCCTGCCGCTTCACCCGTATAGAATTCATACTTATTTATAGATTTTTTCTAAAAGCTCATCCCTGCAATTTTCACAACTTATAATGGAGGGTAACTCTCGGAGGCCTTCAAGTCTTATATTTCCCAGAGTACACCTTATTATACTATTACGTTTAATGAAACGATCTAACTACTTGTACACACTAATCTTATAGATACATAAAACTGCTGTCAAATTACTGTCAGTGAAATATTATCGCACTGTAAAAAGCGGGGGTGTGGCACCACTGTTAATTTGTAGTGTGTTCTCTAGTCTCTATAGAGGAAATATTTTTCTGTTAGGGATTTCCATATAAGTTGTGTTAGATTATTTATTTTTGATGGACCTCCTTTTTTCATTTTTTTTTTGAACGAACCATCGTGAGCATGGCATTGCTTTTAGCAGGATCACAAATCTCCTTGTATTGAAAATTGAGGGTAATACCCAATAGCACTTATAGCGTGAAAAAAATAATTAATAGCACGCAAAACTTTATTCTGTAGTAGGTCTAAATCCTAGTGAGTTTTGCTAATAAAGTAATTTAGTGATTAATTCCAGTTGGCATTGGATTGTTTCGAGTTTTATACTTCAGAACAACATTTTTATTAATTTATGTTTTTCTAGGTTAAAGATTTTGGATGAGATATTTTTATATAAAACTAGCTGACCCAACAGACGTTGTTCTGTTCAAATAAAAAAAAAAATCCCCTTGAAATCGACAGCAGTGCCACCTTATCAGCCTATGTATCGCACTGAGCACAGGAATTCACATGCAAGTAAATAGCCATATGCGAGAAATTCGAAAATAATTTTATTCGAATAAAGAAACAGATATTTACAAAATAATTAGAAATATAACCTTTAGTTTAAGGGAGGCTGTTGACTTTTCAAAAACTTCAAAGACCCTGAGTCACTATAACTTTTTTATTCTGTGATTCTAGCATAATATGTAACGGAACGGTAGTGCCAATCTTTATGTGTGATAGTAAAAGTTGGAAGCGCAGAGAAACGATAAAAACTGAATAAACGCTCCGGAGATGGGAAGTATTAAAATGTTGTGCGTTGTTACTTTGAAAGATAATAAGGAATAGCATTAAAAGAAAACTTTTTCTCTAGTAACAGTAATTGACAATGTGATAGTAAGAAAGTTTAGATATTTAAACACAAACATGATCGTATCTCAGCTCAAAAATATCGCAGAACTGCATTCGAGTTCCCTCCATATTAGAGCGGAAATTAGTCCAGCATACAACTCCCTGGTCAAACATGTTGTTACAGGGTTTTATTTGTAGTTTTTCTTTCACTACTATTATGCTATTATGTAAATTGTATTTCGCATCCCTTACTCATCTTTTACGACAGCTAAGGGCAAGACAATGTGTGGCATATTATTTCACAATGCCGTCATCACGTTGAAACAAAAATTAATTTATAGTTAGTAGCGTTCTTCTTGTGTACCTCACATACTTTTGAGTAGAGGCTTTAGAGGCCAAGGTGCTAGGCTTTCAGCCTAGCTATCAAAAAGGCCTTCTATAAAGTCTGAGTCAGAGGTCAGGGCACTTCTATCGAAGCTACCATCATATGGAATTCACGAGGAACTCTATACTTGGATTGCTAGCTTTCTCGATGATTAGAATGTAAAAGTCGTGGGTGGCTCATGCTCCGATACTAGCTCTATCATGGGAAGTGCTGTATACTAATTGTTTGACTTAGCACCACCAACTTTGTTCCAGCAACGTACCGCTCGATGCCGTATCAGGATTCATCTATTTCACTCGGTGACGTTATGGATTTCCACTGTACGTTTTCACCTCTCATTTCTCCCATATACGTACAAAATTTGGAATGAACTACCAGCTGCTATGTTAGCCGTGCGCTATGAAATGTTTTTCTGACGTTTAAGAAGAGCACTTTTTTAACTGTAAGGAGCAGCTTGGCGGTGCCTTTAGTGTTACAAAAGTTCACGTGTGAAAGCATCACTTACCATTGGGGGTGCTGCTTGCTCATTTCAAACCACCTGCAACAAAAAAAAAAATCACAAACGCACATAACAGCTATACTCAAGACAATCGTTGGTTGATTGAATCAAAAATTCTCCTTTTCAGGGATTGAACATGCGATATTTGAGTAGGTACTATATTTAAACCACGATACCATCAGTGCAAACATTTATTTTTAACAATGTTTATTACTAGAGCTAATACGAATAACGAAGCAAACAAAAGTTAGTTTTTTAAGTAACACTTTTTGACTATTAAAATTATAAGTATATTTTATATTACAACAAAATACGTGATTGAATCGATTACCTCCACCCGGGTTTCGAGCATACGCGATGCACAGCATCAGGGCGAGTGCGTAGCGGTGTCTACAAGGGCTCGACGTCATAGAAGCTTACTAATTTCTATTATTTACGCTAGTACTGCATATGGGACATTTCACGTCAAGCGAACAACAAAAAAAAAAGTGAGGCTGTGAAATTTGTTTATACTCTGGTCGGTTATGGTTCTAGTAGATGTGGATGAATATAAATATTTTTTTTTCGTATGATACTTTATTGCTGAGTTATCAGCTTTTGAAAATTTACTACGAATGAAATCATGTATTTTCGGAATCTGAATCAATTAATTAGTAAACAAAACTAATGAGTATTGTTTCTTATAGTTAAAAAGTGAAGGTTTTTAATTTTTTTATTGAATTCTAAATTTGAAATTTTTTATGTATTAGTAAATCGGAAGTGAAAATTTCTAATCGATAATTCAGTAACTTCGACACTTTTTTTTTAATTTTTCCTCTTATTAAAGCTTTACATATATAAATAATTCAACAAAAAAATTAAAACGTGATCTCCTATAGTTTAGGAGTTAGTGCATATAGAGTACATACACATAGCTATGAGCACTTTCTAAGGAATCGGGTTTATGTGCTAATATGCTAAAATATGCCGGTTTACTATACGTTAAAAACTTCAAATTTAGAATTCGACAAAAAAATTAAAAACTTCAACTTTTTACCTATAAGAAACAATACTCTTTAGTTTTGTTTACAAATTAATTGATACAGATAATAAGCTTCCAAAAATTCATGATTTCATTGGTAATATTTTTTCGCAAAATCGTCCAATATTTCACAGTGTCTGAAAACAAAGGTGTGTGTTACCAGCGATGACTTACGGCACTGAAACGTGGTCTCTAAATATCGGCCTCATAAAAAAGCTCAAAGTCAGCGTGCTATGGAGAGGTCTATGCTCGGTATTTCTCTATGTGATATGGCAATGGGCAATGGGAATGGCAATGGGAAGCCCACATCGCTCTTCGAACCGACAACTGTTGGGAGAGAAAGGTTCTGAAGTAGCGACTACGAATCGGACGACGCAGCGTAAGATGACCTCCCCACTAGGTGGACTGACGACATTCTCAAAGTCGCTGGGAACCGTTGGATGCAAGTGGCGCAGGACCGTTCCGAGTGGCATTCTCGTGGAGAGGCCTATGGCCAGCAGTGGACGTCTGTAGGCTGATGGATGGATGAAATTTTCAAAAGCTCATAACTCAGCAATAAAGCATTATACGAAAAAAAAATGTATGTACACATCCATGTCTACTAGACGTATAACTGACCTGAGTATAAACAACATTCATAACCTCATTTTTTTTATTGTCCGCTTGACGTGCGATAAAATGTGACTATTTTTACGAATTTTATCGCAATTTCATCATTCATAGTCATGAATCTTAAATCAAATATAAATGCCATAAAATTCATGAATACTTTTATTTCATAAAGCCTTATTTTATGAAACTAATTTTTACCGGCTTGGTAGTAACAAAAATGACGTTTCATAATTTATAATGACTGTATTAAATTACCTAATTAATAGCAATAAGAGAATTCAAAGAAATCACGATACTGCGAAACATTCATTTTAAGTTCATAGTATTAGTTCTATATAAACCAAATATGTAATGCATGCCATCCGTGAGCCACACTGCATGTGGTGACGCCGTAAGAATATAATTCACCAACCCTTTTTCTGAGTGTCGTAAAACACGACAAAACAATATAATAATCCGATAAAATACAGATTTTATCTTGACATAGATAAAGGAAGGAAAATCAAAATAAAATCTTATAGCTTGTTCTCTGATTAAGTGGTAAAGTAGGTCAATTTACTCCTATTGTCAAGGAGGCTTGAATCCGGCAGTAAGATGTATATAAGCTGAGATTATGATAAAATAATGATGATAATAAGTAGAAATTCTAAAATAAATCCATAGTGGATTTTAATCTTAACTTAAACGATCGACTTAACTGAATTAATAAATAGACAAATATTCAAAATCAACAAGAGTATTGAAGATATTCCCATGGAAATGACATTCAAACGGGGATAAATATTTAATTGAAGTGTACATTCTGCTCAACTTCGCTTTATTACATTTCTCACGAATATTTTCGACTTATGATATATTATGCATGCCAAACGTCTGTTAAAACCGTGCTATATAAATGATTTTGCATTACAAATTCGTGTCTCGTATTATAAGTTCACGTTGTCATTCATGAACACTGTAAGTCTCTTATTAAAACAGTTGAAATGTAAAGTTTTAAAGTAAACGGACATCATTCCTAAGTAATCAATTAACTTCTAAGCTTTGCATTACTTGAATGACTAAAACTTTATAGTCGGCTTAATGGACATGTTAGCTTTCATATATTCAGTTATTTAAATAGATTAGGTAGAAGCTTTCATCATCATTTCAACTCGCACATATGTATACTTACGGACAAAGGAGATTTGGTAAACTGTAATCTTACTCCGTCACCAAAATCAATTGATACACCTAGTATATGTCTCTTTGTAGTGACGGAGTAAGAATACAATTCACCACCACCCACGAGCACGTGGGTGCCATAAAGACGAATAAGGGGTACCATTGGCCTGTAATATCTATGCAAGAAAAGGAAAATATTCTGTGAAGGAAACTGTACAAGAGAAGAAAGATCTTTAAGTGGTAGGACAAAGCTGTCCATCGGGCAGACCACTGAAGACAAGTTACTCTGCACCGGTGGTCGGCCCAACGACGAAGGCGACATGCCACGGGTGGGTTACGGGGCCGCGCGCCGCCCCTCTGTCGGAGCGGACGGAGCCTGGTTGTTACGCTGAATGTAGCCCACCACACACCAACACCACCCCCACCCCATAAAAAAAGGACTAAGCTGTTAATGTCTGTCCACAGCGGCGTGTCAATCCGTTTGGGGTAGTACCATACTCTCGCAGAAAATCGATGTATGAGTAGTAGCAATTTGTTGCTGCGCTTCGGTGAGAGAGGTTACGGTGATGTCTTTAGTATCACCGAACCTCATTCCACGCGTTCACACTCCTTTCACTTTCTGTAAGGTAGGCAGCGGCCGAGCAAAGGTCCGTGAGTGGTAGAATTTTTTTTTTTTTTGGGTGGCTTATGGTTTGGCGCTCCTCGCACCACTCCGTCCGGGGCGACAGAAGGGCGTAAGCACGCACTCCCGTAACCCACCCGAGATGCACGTCGCCTTCGTCGTTGGGCCGACCACCGGAGCAGGGTGACTTGACGTCAGTGGTCGGCCCGACGGAATACCCCCTATTTGGGGTACCCTCTCATCGACCGACGTCCCCCCCTCGGGGAGGACGTCGGTCTTTCCTCTCGCGGTTGGCCAATCAGCGGGTGACGAACTAATTGCCCGGTCACGTGACGCGCGGCCTCGGCTAGGGCGGCATGGGGCGCAGGTATTCGCGCCTACGCTGCCCCAGCCGCCGGCGGCGGATCGCCTCATCGAGGCTCCTCGCCCAAGCGATCCGCCGCCTCCTTCCGCAAGAATACTTTTTTTTAATATACGGCATACCCACTAAAACCACAGCGGCCCCTTCCGCGCTTTTACGGGATGCCGGAGAGATCGTCTGATGACATTCAATCCCCGGCACCCAACGCATGGCCGTCTGGCTATGTCCTGTCGTCATCATTCAGGGCGGTGGGATTAGGTGCGCATATTGTCGCCTCCGCACTCCATGATACCGGAGCGCCTCCCTCAACGGCTCGTGTGGAAGACTGTTGAAGGCGTTCTTTATGTCAAGTAAGACTGCCAGGAGGGCTTCCTTTTTGGTCACTGCTTCGGTGGCCATTCCGCGGGAATACTGCCTCGCAGAAGGCTGTGACCGCGTCCCAGTTCCTGACACTGCCGACCATCGCCCTGGCGATGGTCAGCAGCGTCAGGTCGGCACCGATGATTGCGACGAGCTCACGACGCTGCACTGCCCAAGCGGCACAAACCTCGAGCGTATGCTGCGCCGTGTCTTCGTCGCAATCGCAGTGGTGGCAGGACGGTGTACTCTCCCTCCTAACGACTTTGTGCAGGTATTTGGCGAAACATCCATGCCCCGTCAACACCTGCACCAGTCGAAAGGAGAGCACCCCATGCCACCGTTTCAACCACTGCATCAGCACCGGTCGGAAGACCTCCACGATCCGCACCCCGAACCGAGGCCGCTCCAGCTGGACTGCCCAACGGGCAATGACGTCTCGGCGGGCGTTGACGCGCCAGGCAGTGAGCTCCCTCACAGTTACCACACCGCCCTCCGCTCGCACCCCTGTTACCCAAATAAAACCCTCTACGGCCACGTCTCACCAGCGCGGTATGGTAGGTCAATTTCCCTCCCATTGTGAAAGAGGCTAGAACGCAACGGTGGGGCGCATAGGAGCTGTGATGATAATAATATTATGTATATAGCTGAGACCGAGCTGCAATTAATAGTGTTTCAATTGTTAAAAATATATATATATATATATGTATTATAAACTGAAATTGGATAATGTAATACCACTACTAGTCGTAAATCATTATATAATAAAATACGGGCAGTAAGCACTAAACGGCTGCTACACTGAGATGACAGGGGTCTTATACTCGCCCCGTTTATTCAGTTCGTTTTATTTTAGGTGAATATTGCTTTTACTTGCGCTTTGTGATAGAACTTAAGTGTTATTTTTTATGCCACTTACGGGTTTATTTCTATGTACTTAAGTAACTGAAAATATTTATTTTATGGCTTTTGGTGAGATGAGCAGGCAGCCCTGTGGTAACTACCGCTTATGGACCACTGTAATACTAATAGTCGCCTGGTCGCTGTCTACCGTAAAGCATTGCAACGCACAATAGCAAATTGCTTTTATTCAGACGTTGATATTCTGTAAGATTTTAACATAACGTAACGCTAAGTTTAATAAATTTTACAGTACCAACTGTGTTAGCATCTTATCAACTTTTATTAGCAAAAATATTAAAGAGCGATGGAATTTTGGCAAAATCACTATTACCAGATGTTGTTGTACAGAATTTTATAAATTAATTGATTAGGTGATCGAAATGACAATATTTTGTCTAATACAACATTCAATTTGTTTAGTTAAAGATTTTACTATTGTATTTTCTATCATTAGGACTCTATGGCTACTTTTAGGTTTTCAATAGTGTCGTACCATATTTTGTACACTTCATTTCGACTTTTTAAACTATATCTGCCTACAAAGGTGGATTGGTACAAATGACTGTCAAGTTCACTTCATTTAACCCTGCTAGACTATTTCTTGTAGGGTTATGTTAAGAATGAAATATATAAATCAAGCTAGGACGTTATTAAAGACCAGCCATAGAGTCCATTTTAAAGTAATTTTGCTACCTAAAGATACATATTGTTTATATTGTACACATTCAATAATAAAAACAAATTTGAATATTTTATTGGTAATGCCAATGTCTGTATATTAATTAATACAAAGTTAATTGTATCAAATAAATTAATGTGGGTATAGATCTTATTACCACCTTAATAAATATAATCTTACGACCTGAATACGGCCTGATAAATTCTAAAATATTTATTTTTAAGTCTTGGCGGAACGTAAAAGCATCATGGGGTGGTCTTGTATTATATTCAATATTTTGTTTTAGCGTATTTTATTCATTAATATTGATGCCATTCTATGTTATGTGATGCTGAGGAATTTTGGGTAGTATTTAATATGATATAAAAGTGCTTTACAAATACTTGAATTTGTCTCCAAATTTGCCAGGAGACATCTATCATTAACACTGTGGCTATAGCATTGTTGAAGGCGAAGCATTGACTTAGTGAAACAATGAGACAATGACTAATATGTCTTCATAACTAACTAAAGATATGGAGAAACTGGCTGATTTGTGAAGAAAATTGTAGGTCGACAAAGAAATTTTTTTTGAAGAAAGATATTGAACCTTAGACATAAACAAAAATTCCTCCTAGTCTCTATAAAATCGAACGAACTCTTCTTTAATTATGAGAAGGCTAGAGTCCTACAGTGGGACATGGATGAGTTGTGATGATAATGATGAGATCTTAGATCTAGACTTTAGATCTTTAGAGACTTTAGTTCTAGACTCAAAAACACTCAGGTAAGCGGTTTATATTTAAAATTTCTCTACGAGACAATATCTAAAAATCGAAATTACGTACGTATTAACGTATAGATCTTATAACTACAATAATAAATATAATCAATACGACCTGAATACTACCTGATAAATTCTAGTATATTTATTTTTAAGTCTTGGCAGAAACGTGAAAGCACCATGGGATGATCTTATATTACATATTTATTATCTTACATATTTTATTAATTAATTTTGATGTTATTTTAAATTATGTCATGCGGCGAATTTGTTGGGTTGTTGTGAATATGATATAAAAGTGCTTTATAAATATTTGAATTTTCCTCCAAAATTGTCAGGAGATACCTATCATTAATAGACTATCTACTGTAGCTATAGCACTGTTAAAGGCGAGGCTTTGACTTAGTGACGGACAAATACTAATATGAAGAAATTAGACATAAACCTTAGACATAAACAAAACTTCCTACTAGTCTCTATAAAATAATTTATATACATATCATCTTTAACGTAAAACACTCGACACTACTTAAATTCAACACCATGTGTATAGTTACGATATAATAAATCTTTAATATTGTTAATAATAATTATTAAAGCCAGTCCCCAACGTTAATTATTATGATTTATAATAATAAGAAATTATTTAAGTAAACCGAAAGATGTAAACTAACACTGTAAGTAATACCGTATTATCTTAGTACGAAAATTAAAAATATGGTAATTATACCCAGCTTATCAATGTTCACTGTTAAATATCGTAAATGCCAACACGTTAGCGATCGCATTTGTTATAATTTTTCTAGGAGAATGATGTTGACTATTTTTTTAGTGTAGCCCATGTGAGCCGGTTTTTACCACACCATGAAAGTGAGAGTTGGTACTATATTGTATTCTTAGGCCATACATGATTATAAAAATAACAAATGAGATAAATTAGGTGTGATTTTATTACAAGATAAATTTAATTATTTGCACTATTACTATGAAAATATAACAAAATATAACCGAATTATCTTGAATATTCTTTGAATAATTTTAATTGCTTTATTCCGTGTGTTGACGGAGTAACAATACAATACATCTCTCCCAACTTGTCCTTGGATGTCGCAAAAGACGACTAAGAAATATAATACATATAATATAACATCTACGCAAGAGAAGGAAAGCTCGAAATAAAACCCTTACCCCCCTCTCTGGCCAGCATGTTTTTTTTTGTTTATTTTTTAGCATGGTTTTTATTTATTTTCCTCTTATTGTGGAGGAGGATCAAGCCCTAGAGTGGGACGTATATCTAACTCTATAATCGAATCTTAATAAAACTCTAAAATGAATAATTAAGTCGACTACAAATTCGTATTTAGGAAAAGACTCAAACGTGGAAGAGTAAACTTCTGTCGGTATTACCTATGTATTGAATTACCTTATTAAAATGTTAAAAGCCTCTACTGATAAACATATCCAAAACTAATAAATTTTACGTGGAAAATTAGAATGTTAGGGATATTTGGTGATACCTTGCATTTTCAATTATTCATGTTTTATTGTTTGTAAGATTTCATAACAGACGATCTATATGTTTAATATCTTATATTATAAATCAAATCAATACATTTTTTTTTTTTATTTTTTTTACCATGGTTTCTTATTGAATACACTACATCTTATTCTCGCCAAACGTAACTGTTTTTAATCTGTTATGTATTCCATGTGATGACGGAGTAAGAATACAATTCACCACCCTTTCTCTCTTGTTACTTATTCGGTTTTTATCTGGATTTTCTTTCATTTTATGTTTCGAACATTTTTAATAACTAACGTTCTAACGGTTTCCGTACGGCGGTGGAGTAAGAATTTAGTTTGCGCCCCTTCTCTTACCCGTGCGTGTCGTAAAAGACCACTAAGGGATATGATATGCTGATAACATCTATACAAAACTCGTCATAAAACACTATGTTAACACGTTTGACCAGTGCGGTATAGTAGGTCAATTTCCCTTCCATTGTGAAGGAGGGCTGAGCCTAACAGTAAGACTTAGGTGGGCTTCAATGATGATGATCATTATGTACTCTGAATGCATTAAACAAGATGGACGACAACTGTTATGACATAAATTGGGCTTTCTCGTTTTAAATAAAGTAATTAAATTGCTTATTGTCCAACAGTAATTAATGTTAAGGATTACGGATATTTCTAATGCCTCTAGTTTGAATAAATTATTTACTAATTGTATTGTTACTCCGGCACTAGTACAAGAGTAAGAATACAATTCACCATTCCCTATCTTGCCCGTGGATGTCATAAAAGACGACTAATGGATATAATACGCATGTAATATCTATGCAAGAGAAGGAAAACTCGAAACAAAACCCTACATTAACCTGTCTGACCATCGTGGCATAGCAAGTACAATTTCCCTCCTATTGTGTAGGAGGCTCGAGCTCAACAGTGGGACGTATATGAGCTGAAATGATGATGATGATTTACCGATATGATGATGTATATAACGTTATAGTAAAATACTATTTATAAATGAATAGCAATTTTTATTTCTATCAACAGAGAATTATAAAAGATGATTCGTTAAAAATGTGTAAAAGGATTACACATTTTTAACAAATCATCTTTACTAATACTATAAACTAATATTATAAATGCGAAAGTAAGTTTGTTTGTTATGCTTTCACGCATAAACCACCAAACCACTTTCAAAAATTCTTTCACCAATGGAAAGCTATAATATCAGTGTTACTCCCTGGCTATATTTTATCCCGGTATTCCCACAGGAACGGGAACTATGCGGGTAAGGCGACTGAAACCGAAGCGAATCGAGGGTGGGTTGCTAGTATACATATATTTCTATAGATTTATCATAACAATGAAATAATTACATAAGGCTTTAATGCCTCTACCCAGTTTGTCACTAAATCAGTTTCTTCAAATATTGAGGCGTGACAAAAGATACGTTTGGAATTGGTTGTCAATATTGACTTACTGGTGCTCTTAATTAATAAACACACATTGTTTATTCTTGCCGCCGTTACCAATACTTAAATAAAGAAATAGGTGCCTAAAAGACGTGTTTTAAACTTCATTTATAACTGTCGCTTAGGAGACGAATTAGTTTGCGTAAAAGAATGTCCATCCATCCGTAAGTCCATCTATTCGGAATTCGTTCTTCACTTCAGCGTCAGATTCAGGGTGCCGTTTGAAAATTTATCCCCAATACAGGTTTGTCAAGTGATGTTACCAGCCCATTACCCCTTTGGTGTACTGAGGCTACGTTAATTATACCCCTACTTTTACATATTTTCGTATGTTTTATTTTGCCTCTTAGAGAAATTTCAAATATAACCGTTTACTTGAACAGTTTACCTGAGTGAGTTTAGACTCGAAAGAGTCTAGATCTAAAGTCGACATTAAGAGATCTCATCATCATTATCACAGCTCATCATCATTATCACAGCTCATCTATGTCCCGCTGCTGGGCTTGAGTCTCCTTCATAATTAAGGAAGAGTTCGTTCGGTTTTATAGAGACTAGGAGGAATTTTTGTTTATGTCTAAGTTCAATGTCCTTCTTCAACAAGAATTTCTTTGTCGACTTACAATTTTCTTCACAAATCAGGCAGTTTCTTCATATTATTAGTTAGTTATGACGGAGTGGTGCGAGGAGTACGCCGACCGCAACCCACACAAAAAAAAGATGTTTTACGCTCTGTAGGTAGCTGTGATTTTCTGAGAGCTCTTAACTATTTATAAATTATGTATTTTTTAATATTTTGACCCACTTAACTTATTACAATGTTTTGTGTAAACCAAAATATATTTTAAACTCACAATAGTGTGACAAGGTACCCGGGTACCTCTGTGTGTATTGTACGACCATGAAAAAAGTATTTATAATTTCGTACAAGAATGACATGATGAACATTAATAAATTCTGTATTCATACAGAATTAACACATCATCACAAACTGGTTTTCTGCATTTAATGCAAGCTTTTCGTGTTCTTCTTTGCTTGTTTTTGAGTTCTCTGCATATGTAGCAACTTCCAACGATTGGAACTAGCCCTGCAGAATCGCGTCTAATCTAACTTATAGAAATTGTAGATCCAGAAGAAAAGGAAAGTCTTAGTTCTTGATCAAGCATGTCTCGCATTGCAGATCACATGAAATTTTGATGACAATGTAATTTTTTGATTTTTCTTCTATATTTTTACCACACAGTTGTAGACTCGAAGTTTTCAAAAACTTTCTACGTCTGTCAATCGAGACAACTTGTGGCGTACTGTCCATATAACTGATATACGCTGCTAAAGCTACAATGTCAATGATAGTGTAAAAAAGAAATGCTAAAGGCCACCGATTCGATCTGCGTTGTACGGTATATTCTGCTAACCACTGCCACTTTTAGTTTTATTATAATACTAGGTGACCCGGCGAACTTCGTACCACCATAATTTTTTCGTAAATATCTATTTTCTAAATTTCCGAACATATAGTCTCTAACGGAAGAACCATTACAGCTTTGTCAGGAAAGAATGAATCGTCTTTGGTCGCGTCATTATTAATGATGATTCAAAGAGATCACTAATTACTGATTATTGATTTCTGAAAAAATTATAATTATCAAATTTTCAACCATACTTAACTATAGACAAAATTTACGTTTAACTGTCATTGGCATTTTGTTATTACATATCAAATGCGTTGTATTCTCTTCGACATGAGTTTCGGCGCGAATATGGAAATGTCATGTTAAGCTCTTGTATTATATTCATTATTTTAGTATTTTATAGTGTTATATTGAATAATGTTCCTGATATTTTATGTAATATAATACAGTTAAGGGACTGAAGTGTGGTGAATGTGATATAAGAGTGGTGGAAAATACACCTAATGTATTTTCATATTCTACTGAATTTCCCTGAGAAATAATCTAATTAGGTTTTCAGCGCCTGATTAATGGTAAAGACTTGACTTATTGACGGACATGACTATAAATAAGCTATTCTATATAAAGAAATGTTAAATAATATGAAGAAAATTATATCACAATTGGCTGTATGGGCTTTGATCCCTTTGCCTGTCCGAATGGACAAACAGAAAGGAAAAAAAATCTATTTGACATTTTATGTCACGTCACACGGGAACGCGATCGAACGGGATAAAAAGTAGCTCATTACCATTAAGAAGAAGAGCGGGATAAAAAAGTATCCTATGTCTGTCTCCTGGTTCTAAGCTACCTCCCCCCACCAATTTTCAGCCAAATCTGTACAGCCGTTCTTGAATTATAAACGTAGTAACTAACACAACTTTCTTTTATATATATATGTCGGTAAAGTCGGCAGAGTAGCGAGAGCGTCTTCTCCCGAATGCATAGCGTGTGGGCACTGCGCAGGTCACGAGCAATAGAAACTATGTTATCACTATCACACTTAATTTATTACTGAAGATATTAACAGTCACAATATAGTTGCAAGTTAATAACACAATGGTACGTAATACACTCAACGAGTCGTAGACAGTTCCTAGGCCTATGTTGTCCGCTCGGAGTCTCGACGATGTGTGTATGCTCCAACATCGTCCGCAGCCCCTTTTATAACACTCGCGCGAACGCAGGCTAGACTCTGTCGAAGCGCAACTGTCATGGCGCTTTCGTCTCGTTGTCAACGCAGCTCCCGTACTAATGACCATTCCGATACGGCCATCCTACGGAGCACACGTCCCTGTGTGTTATTCTGAAACAATATTCATCACGCAGTATCAGATCTATCGGTCACTCCTGACCTCAACTTGAATGTAAGCAGTGTGTATGTCAAGACTCGAACTCGAAGTAACTGACTCAAAATGTTATCTCACAAAAGAGATTCGGTTTATTTGGATTAATCGGATTATCTTAAGTTCTGCATGTGATTTCTGGCTACACATAGCCCAGTAACCTTCAGTTACTTATCCTTATGCGAATCCCTCATGGAAACGCCGAGTCTACCACGGACTCCATGGTTTCCTCTGAAACCCGACCTCCGCAACCCGACCTCCGCCAGAGTTGACTGCCTACCGCGTACTCACGGACTACTATGTAGTAGATACCGATTTCTACCGAGCTACGGCTACACGTCAACTTCTGGTACGGTCCAACCATCATGCAAACTTAAACACTCTCTCCATTATCACCACAACTTGACTCTACCTCAATTTCGTCAGTTACACTCTGATGTTCGGGCATCTGCCGCAACCGTTCGTGTGCGTATCTGTAAGTACGATTACTGTCGAGTGCTCTTAAACCATATCGATCACCATCAAGAACCTCAATGACCTCAAATGGTCCTTTAAATTTTGGATCTAACTTAGTCTGATTACGCTCCTCATTCATAATCAAAACAAAGTCTCCTACCGAAAATCTATTGAGCTTCGCCTTAGTCTGATCGAACCTACGCTTTTCATACGAAGCTGTTCTTTCTATATTACGCATGGCCTCATCTCTTACGATACCTAAATCCACTTCGACCTCTACATCATCAAGCGCCATCAGTGATAAGGGTCGCGCTATCTTTCCAATTAGTAGCTCTAATGGACTAGCTTTTGTCGTCCTATTAATCGTACAGATAATCGCAAGTTGAACTTCGCCTAGGGAATCCTGCCATGATCGATCTTTTGTCTCTACCGTCGTTAACATTGATTTTAATACAGACATTACACGCTCTACCTGCCCGTTGGCACGAGAAGTGCCGGTCGGAATCAAATGTAAATTGATGTTACTAGAAACACAGAACTCTTTAAACTCTTCACTTGCAAAACAACGTCCCTGATCCGCGATTATCCTATTTGGAGTACCGAACAGTGCTACACTATCTCTCACAGCCTTAATACTATTTTTAGAGTCTATATTAACCGTGTGAAACAATAAGACGTATTTCGTAAAAGCATCGATAAGGACAAAAACATTCCTTCTGATCACTCTTACCACTTAATTTTCCGGTCGCGTCTATGTGTACAGTATGCCAAGGCGTGTTTACTTTAGGTATCGGGTGTAATTGGGCTTGTACTTTGCCAGAGTGCGATTTTGCGACTTTACATGTTATGCAATTATCAACAAACTTTTTGACGTAACGAGACATTCCCTCAAACCAATAGACGTCATAAAGCTTCTCTAATGTCTTATCGTATCCTAGATGAAGAAGAGATTCATGGACGTTACTCACTACCGACCGTTTGAGAACTGTGGGGAGTATTGGTAAACATTTAGTGCGGCCATTACGCTGAATTTTACGATAAAGAACGCCTTTACGAATTTCGTACGTTTTCGCTACATCGTCATTTAACTGTCCGTTATTCAAATCCGAAATAAGCTTGGAGATTTCAGAATCACGTTTTTGCTCAGCGTGTAGCCAATTACCGGAGAGTTCAGTTAAGTTAATCTTTACTTGGCTGTTAGACTCTAAACCGTCTCTACGTTCAAGAGATGGAGGATGATTTCGCGATAAGAAGTCTGCGTGGGCCATATCTTTGCCTTTGTTATAAACAACCTCAAAGTCAAAGCACTGTAAATAAGCCCACCACCTATGGACCCGAGGGGTTAAATCGATCTTTTTATGGGACGATTTCAGTGAATTGCAATCGGTCACGACCGTAAACTTTCTACCGTGTAGATATTGTCGAAAATGCTTGATGGCATTAACGACCGCTAAGGTTTCAAGCTCGTAACTATGATAACGCGATTCCGCAGGAGAGGTCTTCTTACTAAAATATGCAACCACTCTGCGTTTCCCCTCTACGATTTGAAATAATATAGCACCGTACCCATCAGAGCTAGCATCTGTGTGCAACTCAACTGGGCATTGCGGATCATAAATCACTAAAACCGGCTCTTTTGTAAGAATAGAAATGATTTCTTTTCTAATAGCCTCGTGATGCTGTTGCCAGGAAAAGGGAACCTTGGCACATGTTAATTTATAGAGTGGGCCCATAACACGAGAAAATTTAGGCACGAATTGTCTGAAATACGTCGCTAAACCTATAAACTGTCTTAACTGAAATACCGTGGATGGTGGTGGTAGTGCCGATAGTGCCTCTACCTTTCTGCGATTGGGCCTAACTTCTCCAGACTTGATTTCGTACCCTAAAAATTCGAGTCGAGTTTTCAAAAAGGAGCACTTTGTCAAATTTAATGAAAACCCGGCTTTAGTCAATGTCCCTAAAACTACATCAAGTCGTTCTATTCCTTCATCAACGGTTTCCGAAATGATTAAAATGTCGTCGACGTAAACTATGACGTAGGTATTTGCCAGATTGCCTAGAGCTGTAACAATTGCCCGTTGGAAAACTGATATAGCATTACGTAGCCCAAACGGCATAGTTAAATATTCGTACTGACCGTCTGGTGTAATAAACGCAGTACGCTGTATAGACTTCGCATTTAATAGGAATTAAATGAAAACCTGATGCGCAATCTAACTTAGTAAAGTAACGCGCACCATGTAAACGTGAGATTTGATCTGTGATAAGCGGCAAGGGATACCGGTCAGGTACAGTATTTCTATTTAGTTCGCGGTAGTCTATACACATGCTATCCGAACCGTCTCGCTTTTTAACCAAGAGCGCTGGACTTGCAAAGGGAGAGTTACTTGGTCGAATAATATTTGCACGCAATAACTCCGCTACGCGATCACGAATTACTTCTCTTTCCGCCGCGCTAAGCCGGTAAGGTCATCGCTGTACGGTCAAATTAGGGTCAATTAAACGAATTGTTAGTTCACCCGTTTTTACGCGCGTTTGTGGCATACCAGTAATGAAATAGTCCGAATAACGAGTCAACACGGATATTATAGCCGATTTTTGTTCTGCTGTTACGTCTGTATCAATTATGTCAAAGATATTTTTTGGGGGTAGATCACTAGCACTAAAAGATTGAACTAAATCAACCGAGGGTAATTGTAAATTAAAATTATCCTCGTTACATATTTTGGAAATCGTAAATTGTGTCGCGGTCATACTAACACAAAAGCCTTGCGATAATATTTCACGTCCTAACATAATTTCACTTCGCAAATAGACATCAGGCAAAACGTGCAACAAAATCTCGATAAGGTTACCATCGATTTCGACAACACAAGATATCTGCAGAGTACTCAATACACTCGACAAACTGATACCTTTTAGTGTTACTATATTTTATACTCTCTTTGATAAGAGAACACTCAGCACCCGAATCATAGAACAGTCAGCCAGTTTGTGCCCAATTTTGATACAGTGAAAACATTTGATGGACGACGCTTGAAACATCTTCATGCGCTTAGTTTCAATTGTTTTCTGGTCCGGGGAATCACTTGACATACGCTTGAGATATGTAAAAGCCTGCAATTCTTGTTGTAGTTGCTGGCGATTGTTTATGTCTGACGTAAATGCCAATCTGCGCAATCTCGAGTCGAACTGTGAAATATGTGCGACTGTTGTTGCCACAACAATTTGTTCGACGGCGAGATTCTTCCAGCGATTGAACAATGATGACATGACACGACTACCGTACGCAGCTAAAGTCTCACCTTCTTTGGGTTTATCGGTACTCAACTTTATCAGCGTACCCGCCGGAGTTTCCGTGTTCACAAATCTTGCAATGAAAAGTTCTTTGAACTCCGTCCATTTCATACCGGGAAAGGAAACCGATGTTAGCCAAGCCGACGCAGTCCCTTTAAGCGCCTTGCTAATGGCCACGATGAGCTGACCTCCTTCGATGGAGTTATCGGCGAAACACAGGTCTGCTGTTGCACACCACGATTGTGCATCTGCATCCGTCTTGTCTGAGTCAAATTCGGGTAAGGTCACAATCTGGGCAGAACGTTGTGGCTTATTCAGTGCTTCGATCAGGGCCTTCATATTCGAATTTTGTATTTCAAATAATAGCCGCCAGTTGTCTCCGCTCCCATCGTTTTCTTCACAGTGTGAAGTAGTCTCCATGCGGTTCTCCTTAGGATGCTCGCTTTCCACTTCTGATGTCGGTAAAGTCGGCAGAGTAGTGAGAGCGTCTTCTCCCGAATGCATAGCGTGTGGGCACTGCGCAGGTCACGAGCAATAGAAACTATGTTATCACTATCACACCTAATTTATTGGGGGGCGCGGCCGGAGCACCTCCTCGTGGTGCTCCCTGGTAACGTCCATTTGGACGTCATACGTCCATTTGGACGGCCAAGATTCCGGTAGGTGGGGGTCTCCGCGTGCGGCTCTGGTGGCAGAGCACGGCGGATCTGACCCGGGGCCAATGGGGCGGATGTGCCTCATGGCACTCCGTCGCCAGGGACGGTTGCGTCACGGCCCGGGGGCGTGACGGGTCGGTCGCTCGCGAGCGGCCAGACCCGGAAGGCCCAAACCGTAATCCTGAGCAGGGGGGTCAGGACCGGGGGTCTTCGGACCGCGGGGAAGAAAACCCCTATAAAAAATTACCCCTAATCCTCAGTTTGGCCACTCGGCGAGGGGATGAATGGTTGGTGGGTTAAAAAGCGCGCGAGCGTCCAGCCGTTAGAGTGGTAGTCAAGGCAAGACTTAAAAACGTCCAACAATATGGCAGAAGTGTATACGAGTATGACTTCACCAGAGGGTCCCGGCCAAGCCGGGGAATCCCTTGCTGTGTCGGTGCTTGCGCGCGACGTCCACTTGGAGTCGCGCCCAAGTCCCGGCACAGTCAGTCCCCAGTCGTATGGGTGGGGGACAACTACTGCCCTTACTGCCGAGAGCCCGGCACAATATCCTGAGGCTCACCGGGGGGAGGGGAAAGAGGAGGTGAAAGGGAGAGAAGAGGTGGAGAAGAAAAAGGCTAAGCAGAAGAAGGGGAAGAGGAAGCCGAAGCGTACCGCCCAGGCGCGAGCCCGCATTCTGGCTGCAAGGTCGAAGGCGTGGAGGGAGTGCTGCTGCAGAGCCGTCGCAGGACGAGGGCGGCGAGGCCGCAGGACCGTCCACGGTGAGACAAGGCGGAGGGAGCGACTCCGAAGAGTGGAGCGACTCGGACCGGTACAGCTCGGAATCGAAGCTGTTGAGCGACGAGGGTAGCACTGCTGCAGAGCCGTCGCGAGACGAGGGCGGCAGTGCTGCAGGGCCGTCGGAGGAGGAGGCGTTCATGGCCTCGGAGATGTCGGCGGACGAGGGCGGCAATGCCACAGAGCCGTCCGCCGACGAAAGTTGCACCGACCGGATGCAGGTCGGCCAGAGCAGGGACGAGGGCGGGGGATGCGCCGCAGGTCCGTCCGCTAGGAGTAGGATAGGGACGATAGGCGGGCCGTCAGTTGAGGAGCTCGCGGGTAGGCCGTCGTCGTCGAGGATGCAGGCTGCGGAGAGGACCACCACACCGGTGGGTGCCAGGAAGGAGAGGGAGGAGGCCCTCCCCCCGAGCGTCCGGAAGCGCCCCCTCAAGGGGGGCAGCTCGAACACCGACTCGGAGGGGAGTACCACCATGCCTCCTCCCAAGGTCCCGACCATGCCCCGTGGGCGCAGAGGTCGCGGATCGGCGGTGGCGGCGAGGCCGGGGACCCCCGGCCCGGCCGGCCACGGTGGCGAGGTGGCGGCCCTACAGGCCGCGAACGCCCACCTTAGCGAGGAGGTCTCCGGCTTGCGGGAACGCAACCGCAAGCTGGAGACGGAGCTATCGGCGGTGCGACGGGAGAACCGTGGGTTGGCCAAGGAGATGGCCGACCTGCGGGCCCAGTTCGCGCGCCTGGCGCCGGCCACGCCGCCGGTGCCGGCCTCGCCACCGAGGCGGGCTGCGCCGGGGAGGGCGGGCGCGTTGTCGGCGTCCGTGGCTGCGCCCGTCGCGGCTGCTGCGCCGGCTGCGCCCGTCGCGGCCTCGGCGCTTCCTCCCCTCGTCGTGGTCCCTCCGCCGCCTCGTGGCCGCGGGAGACCGCGGAAGGGGGAGGAGCCGCCGCCCGACGAGGTGCACGGCGTGTCGGAGTCGGCGGTACGCGTCATCCTAGCCCGAGTAGGGGTGATGGTGGATGCGCGTATCGCCGCCGTAGCGGCCAGGCTTCCGCCTGAGCCGCCCCTCCGACCGCCGCTCGCCGCGGACAAGGCGAGGCGGCCGCAAGCGTCAGCTCCCACCCCGCTGCCCTGTCAGGGTGGCCGCGTGGTGAGCTACGCTGCGGCCGCGGCCGGGCCCAAGGGGGCCAAGAAAGCCGGCAAGGTGCCGGCTCCCGCCAAGGCCGGGCCTGGAGTGCGACCGCTCCTGCTGCGCTCAGCGCTGCTGCCAGGCTCGAACAGGGCTGGCAGGTGGCTGAGCGGAGCAGGAAGGCACGCGGCCAGAAGCGGAGAGCGGCGGCCAAGAGTGCCGCCGTGGCCGCCGCTCCCCAGGCGGGAGCCGGCAGAAAGGGGAAGAAAAGGTCGCGCAGGGGCCTCAAGTCGCCGAAGACGGCCGCGGTGGTCATCACCGTGCTGCCTGAGGCGGCTGAGAGGGGCCTCAACTATGAGGCCGTCCTAAAACGCGCCCGGCGGGAGCTGGACGTCTCCGATATCGGGGGCGTCGAGGCGAGGACCCGCAAGGCCCGGACAGGGGCTCGAATACTCGAGTTCCCTGGGGCCGAGGGCACGAAGACGGTCGATAGTTTGGCCACGATGTTAAGGGGGCTGTTCGGGCCAGGCCTGTCAAGTGCGCAGAGATGCGCCTGACGGGCTTGGACGATTCCGTGACGGTGGAGGACGTCCGGGAGGCCATTATGGCGCGTACCGGATGTGCCTCGGACACCGTCCGGATTGGCACCATCCGCACTGATCCGGGCGGCGTCGGTGCTGCCTGGGTGCAGTGTCCGGTGGAGTCGGTCAAGCAATTGGCCGACTCAGGCAGGCTCCTCGTGGGCTGGAGCTCGGCGCGGGTAACCGTGCTAGAGCCCCGGCCCGCAAGGTGTTACAAATGCATGGCGGTCGGGCATACCCGACCGACATGCAAAAAACTGCTTTGACTGCAGCGGGCTATGTTTCCGTTGCGGTCAGACCGGACACCAGGCGGCATCGTGCTCTGCGGTGCCCCACTGCCCCGCGTGTGCGGCAGGCAATAGGCCTGCCAAACACCGCATGGGCTCTGGGGACTGCAGACCCCCGGCATCGGCCCCGAAGGGGCGGGACGGCCCATCGACCGGGCCAGTCCCCGCTCCGAGCGCGGCCCGATCGCCCGTCAGCGCGGAGGAGGTGACGATGGATACGGACCGTTAATGGACCCCGTATCCATTCGTCTCCTCCAGGCCAACCTCAACCACACCGCCGGTGCGCAGGATGTGTTCCTGCAAGCCATGGCGGAGTGGGTGATAGGAGTAGCCGTAGCCGCGGAGCCGTACGTGGTGCCCGACCGGCCTAACTGGTTGGGTAGCACCGATGGCACCGTGGCAATCGTCGCCTCCACGTCGTGGCCTTCGTCGCCTCTGACCCTTAGGGACAGGGGCGTCAGATACGTCGCGGCGGACTGGGGGGAGATTACGCTCCTCGGAGTCTATCTCTCCCCTAACTGGAGTGTGACCGATTTCGAGGCCTCCCTCACCATCATGGAGGCCTCGTTACGGCGAATGGCATCGCGCCAGGTCTTCGTCTTGGGGGACTTCAACGCCAAGTCCGTGGCGTGGGGGTCTCCCCGGACGAACGACCGAGGACGGGTGATCGAGGAGTGGGCGGCGGCACTGGGCCTCTGTTTGCTGAACAGGGGCTCGGTGCATACGTGCGTGCGACAACGGGGCGGGTCGATAGTGGACCTTTCGTTCGCTAGCCCCGAGGTCGCCGCACGCGTGGGGAGCTGGCGCGTCGTGGAGGAGGTGGAGACCTTGTCGGACCACCGGTATATCCGGATGGAGGTCTCCCCGGTAATCCCGACGCCCAGCAGGGGTCACGGGGCGGATGGACGTCCTGCGTTCCCGCGATGGGCTGTGGGTCGCTTAGACCGGGACCAGCTGGCGGAGACAGCCATCGTTTACTCGTGGCTGTCCTCTGCCAACCAGTCGGATGGGGTGGACGCCGAGGCTGGCCGCATCCGCAGTGCGTTGACGCAGATCTGCGATGCGGCCATGCCCCGGGTACGGCGTCCGCCCCCGAGGAGGGCGGTCCACTGGTGGTCCCGGGAGCTGGCGGATCTCCGGGCCGCGTGCATTCGCGCCCGGAGGGCCTACACCAGCAGCCGGCGGCGCCAACGCGACGCGGAGCGGGAGGCCTTGCTGTATGAGGGCTACCGCAATGCGCGGTCGGCCTTCAGGCTGGCCGTCCGCTCCGCCAAGGACGTCAGTCGGCAGGAGATGCTGGACGGTCTCGACCGTGACCCCTGGGGACGCCCCTATCGCGCGGTGCTGAATAAGCTCCGCGTGCGGGGCCTTCCCCTCACCGAGACTCTCCAGCCCAGCCTTCTCACCCAGGTCGTCGAGGACCTGTTCCCGCGGCGGGCGGAACACACGCCCCCGGTCATGGCTCCGCCAGACACTGACCGGGAGGCCGACGACGACAGTGTTCCGCCCATCACGGAACCTGAGATGGGAGTGGCGTTGACGCGCATGCGCGCAAAGTCCACCGCCCCCGGGCCCGACGGTGTTCCAAACCGCGTGTTGGGCCTGGTCCTCGACCACCTGGGTCCCCGCCTCAGGGAGCTGTTCGACGCGTGTTTAGCGTCCGGACGGTTCCCTGGGTGCTGGAAGGAGGGAAGGCTGGTGCTCCTGCCGAAGCCGGGACGGTCTCCGGAGTCGCCTTCGGCCTACAGGCCTATCGTGCTGCTCGATGACACGGGCAAGCTACTGGAGAGGGTGGTAGCTGCCCGCATCGAGCGGCACCTCGTCGGCACTTGGCCCGATCTGTCGGACGCCCAGTTTGGGTTTAGGAGGGGTCGTTCGACGATCGCGGCTCTGTTGCGCCCGAGGGCCGTGGCGACTGAGGCCGTCACCGGTGGGGGAGTGCTGTTGGCGGTGTCCCTAGACATCGCCAACGCATTCAATAGTCTGCCATTCAGCTGCATCAGGGAGGCGCTCCGGTATCACGGAGTGCCAGCTTACCTGAGGCGGCTAGTGGCAGACTATTTGGTGGGCCCAGCGTCCTCTGTACCAACCGAGCAGGGGACGTTGTGCGAACGCCCATGACGTGCGGTGTCCCACAGGGGTCGGTCCTCGGACCCACCCTGTGGAACATCGGCTACGACTGGGCGTTGCGGGGGAGCCTCCCGCCCGGGCTGGGCGTGATTTGTTACGCCGACGACACGCTCGTCACAGCCCGCGGTGGGACGCTAGAAGAGGCGGTAAGCCTGGCGACCTATGGCACCGAAGAGGTCGTCAGGCGGATCGAGGCGCTGGGGTTGAGGGTCGCCCTGGACAAGACGGAGGCCCTCTTGTTCCATGGGCGCCTTATGAGCCCTCCCATCGGCGTCTCGATCACCGTCCGATCGGTTGACATCAGCATCCGGGCCCATATGAGGTACTTGGGCCTGGTGCTCGACGGGCAATGGTGGTTCCGGGAGCATTTCCGCAGGCTCGCTCCGCGGCTCGTCGGCGTGGCGTCCGCCCTATCGTGGCTTATGCCGAACGTGGGCGGACCGAGTGCTACGTGCCGACGGCTGTACACGGGGGTCATCCGGTCGATGGCCCTGTACGGCGCACCGGTGTGGGCGGGGTCCTTGACCGTCCGACTTAGGGCCCCTCTGTGGCGACCACAGAGGGTCATGGCGGTCAGGGCCATCCGCGGATACCGCACGGTGGCGACGGAGGCAGCGTGCCTATTGGCCGGGACTCCCCCGTGGGACTTGGAGGCGGAAATGCTCGCCGAGTTGTATCGGCGGGTGTCGGGGGTGCGCGGGGAGGGCAGTGTGATCTCGTTAAGGGATCTCACCGCCTGGCGCGTCGACGCCCGCCGAGACGTCATTGCCCGTTGGGCAGTCCGGCTGGAGAGGCCTCGGTTCGGGGTGCGAACCGTGGAGGCCTTCCGGCCGGTGCTGATGCAGTGGTTGGAAAGGCGGCACGGGGTGCTCTCCTTCCGACTAGTGCAGGTGTTGACGGGGCACGGGAGCTTCGCCAAATACCTGCACAGGGTCATAAGGAGGGAGAGTACACCGTCCTGCCACCACTGCGATTGCGACGAGGACACGGCGTGCCACACGCTCGAGGCCTGCGCGGCTTGGGCAGTGCAGCGCCGTGAACTCGTCGCAATCATCGGTGCCAACCTGACGCTGCCGGCCATCGCTAGGGCGATGGTCGACAGCGTCGGGAACTGTGACGCGGTCGCAGCCTTCTGCGAGACGGTGATCTCGCAGAAGGAGGCGGCGGATCGTCTGCGCGTGGAGCGCAGCCTCGCCGGCGACTGGGGCGGCGCAGGCGCAACTATCTGCGCCTCATGCCGCCCTAGCCGAGGCCGCGGGTGACGTGACCGGGGATTAGTCCGTCACCCGCCGAGAGGCCGACCGCGTGAGGAAAGACCGACGTCCTCCCCGAGGGGGGGACGTCGGTCGACGGGAGGGTACCCCGCGTAGGGGCTATTCCGTCGGGCCGACCACTGACGACAAGTAAACCTGCTCCGGTGGTCGGCCCAATGACGAAGGCGAGGTGGTTTTCGGGTGGGTTGCGGGAGTTGCGTGCTTAAGCCCCTCTGTCGCCCCGGACGGAGTGGTGCGGAGGCGCGCCGACCGCGACCCACCCAAAAAAAAAAAAAAAAAACACCTAATTTATTACTGAAGATATTAACATTCACAATATAGTTGCAAGTTAATAACACAATGGTACGTAATACACTCAACGAGTCGTAGACAGTTCCTAGGCCTATGTTGTCCGCTCGGAGTCTCGACGATGTGTGTATGCTCCAACATCGTCCGCAGCCCCTTTTATAACACTCGCGCGAACGCAGGCTAGACTCTGTCGAAGCGCAACTGTCATGGCGCTTTCGTCTCGTTGTCAACGCAGCTCCCGTACTAATGACCATTCCGACATATAGATAAAATTATTTCTAATTTGCCAGTTTGCTTATTACTTCCAATAACCGGTATACATGTGCATTACTGACAATATTATTATAGCTTTATTATTTTTAGGTAAGTAGCACACAGTTGCTTCTTAGGTAAAGGCAAATTAGAAGACTAACTCGCCCTCTCCTTGTGTGCTTGTATTTTTCAGGCAGAAACCATATATATTTTTCTTACCAGTCCTACTAGCGTCATATTCCACGAATTCAAGGAATCAGCCAGCTATAGAGATAAAAAAATTATCCGCAATTACATTCAATCCTGAATTTTTATATTTAGCCACGAGATCTAATACAGTGCATTCTCCAACATTTGTTAGAGGATTGTCATCACTTGACTTGCCTGAATATATTTGTCTATTAGGAGGTAGAAATTATTTGAGCCACAAGCCCAGAATACTTTTATTCAATACTTTCAGGTTTCAATGTCATGTTTTGAGTAAAGCGAGTCCGTCTGTGATATCCTTATAGCCGTTCGTTAACGATAGCATTCACGAGGTTTGCAGATTTTATTCAAATTTGAAATGAACATAGTCCAAATATCTCGTGTAGCGACTTCTTTATCAGCTAAGAAACGTTCAGGGCGTGATGCATCATTATCAAACCTTATGAAGGCTAACAGTCCTAAAGTGTAATAATCTCATTTTCGATTTTAGCTTCAGGCTCAACATTAAAAATTTCCAATCCACATTCTTCAACCAAAGGAATATAATCATGTTCATTATCCGAAGCAATAAACCCACCTTCGTCACTAAATGATTCTGCTAATATCGCTAATAATTGCTTACATTACGTATAAACTGTATGAAGGTACACGGGTACCTCGTCACTCTGATAAAGATGTTTTATTCGTCACTCACATAAGGGTTAATGGGTCCCTACGTCACAAAATAAAATTACGGTCAAAATTGCATGTTTCTAGCTTCAGTAATTTCCGCTCGGCGTTGATGAGTCAGACAACCAATTTCTTTATACCTATTTACACCCTTAGAGGATGAAAATTAAAAATGCCGAAATACGTGTTTATTTATTTTTATTAAAGAGTGTTTGTAGAGAATTTCATGAAAATCGATGAAGATTTTTTCTCGTTACACAAACTTTACTACTACGGTTTACCTCCTTAGGGGTTGCATTTCAAAAAATCCTTTCTTAGTGGGTTTCTACATCACCCAAAGAAACTAATGTCAAAAGTTCATGTTTTTGGCTTCAGTAGTTTCGGCTCTACGATAAGTGGGTAAACTGACATCTTTCTACCTATTTTATACCCTTAGAGGATGAAAATGGACAAACGCTGAATCACGTGTTTATTTATTTTTATTAAAGAGTATTTGTGCTTAATTTGAAGACAGTAGCTAAAGATTTTTTTTCTTTCCATGCAGACTTTAACCGTTGCGTTTATCGCGACCGCCTTTACTGTATCTAGGTTTAAAACTGGCGCTAGCCCTATACTAACAAAAATCATAATACGCAGTAAGGTGGTGCCCTGCGTGAGCGACGAATACGACGCGACGCGACGCGACGCTGCGAACACGACGAACGCGATCAACTCAATGACATGCCTGCTTGCGACCTATATGACAGTTTGCGACGAGACGCGACATCAAGCGTGCCTGTTTTGAGAGCGAACTGACGCGACATCACGAAATACAGAATGGTTGATTCAGAAGCGATTATATTTGTTTTCTTTCTGGGTTTTTTACGGTAATTTCTTAAAACTCTGTACTCTAAATATGAACTTTCTAACAAAATTGTAGTGTACTTATCCATGATTTGAGAAGTAATGACCAAAATCACATAGGACACTTGTCGCTTGTAGCATCGGGCCGCAATGAGTCGTGTCGTGTTGCGTCGTATTCGTCATTCAAGCAGGACACCCAGTAACACTAAAAACTTCATGAACGTACATATTACACTCTTCATTTACGACACAGGGAAAGAGAAGGGACGCGAATTCTTATTTCATTTTCGCTTCTTACTTACAGACTGCACAGATGGCGTGTAAGTTAAGATAACAACCTACCATGTCATTGTCGTAGTTTTGAGTCCACTAAATATGTTTGCAAAGTCATCTGCAATATTTCTTTAGCCAGATTAATTAAAATAGGTTTACTGCGACGATATAATATGTGTGTACCTATATGTATATATAAATATATAGCCGCAGTAAGAAGCATTAAGGTAATTTAAACTAAAAGCTTTTAAGAAAATAATAAGAAACAAAATGTACTAAAGGTAATACGTACTTACTTAAGTAGAGCACCTGAAGTACATAAAATTCATTAAAAGTACATAAAAGTTGATTAGGCTAAGAGCACTCGCGATTAGCCTTAAAGGACCCTAAGTTCACCACCTGGAGAAAAGCTTATAGTACCTGTGTTGTAATTTCTTAATTACTCGTTTATAATAATAATCTATAAGATACTAATTACATGTACGTCTGTTTGCTCTCTAAAACACAGAATGACATTTGAAATTACTTTAAGGAAAAATGGAATATTCGGCAGGTGCAGTTTTATTTCAGTGGTTGGAAAGGCGGCACGGGGTGCTCTCCTTCCGACTGGTGCAGGTTTTGACGGGGCATGGGTGCTTCGCCAAATAGCTGCACAAGGTCGTTAGGAGGGAGAGTACACCGTCCTGCCACCACTGCGATTGCGACGAGGACACGGCGCGCCATACGCTCGAGGCCTGCGGGGCTTGGGCAGTGCAGCGCTGTGAACTCGTCGCAATCATCGGTACGGACCTGACGCTGCCGGCTATCGCTAGGGCGATGGTCGACAGCGTCGGGAATTGGAACGCGGTCGCAGCCTTCTGCAAGACAGTGATCTCGCGGAAGGAGGCGGCGGATCGCCTCCGTGAGGAGCGCAGCCTCGATGAGGAGATCCGCCGCCGGCGACTGGGGCGGCGTAGGCGCAACTATCTGCGCCTCATGCCGCCCTAGCCGAGGCCGCGGGTGACGTGACCGGGGATTAGTCCGTCACCCGCCGAGAGGCCGACCGCGTGAGGAAAGACCGACGTCCTCCCCGAGGGGGCGACGTCGGTCGATGGGAGGGTACCCCAATTAGGGGTATTCCGTCGGGCCGACCACTGACGACAAGTTAACGCTGCTCCAGTGGTCGGCCTAACGACGAAGGCGACGTGGTTTTTGGGTGGGTCGTGGGAGTTGCGTGCTTAAGCCCCTCTGTCGCCCCGGACGGAGTGGTGCGGAGGCGCGCCGACCGCGAACCACCCACAAAAAAAAAAAAAAAAGGTGCAGTTTTATTTATAGAGTAATTTATTTCACATTCATAATCAAAGAAGTTTTTTTAATATATTCTTGTTTTTATTAATCTGTAAAAAAATTAAAGAATTGTATAGCTTACCCATCTTATACTACGTAATTATTAGACCAACACAATAGGTATTCTACCTTTAAACGGGCACAGTCCTAAATTGAATGCTTATTATTAAAAATGCCCCGAGAAAATATGTCAATTAATACAACAATATATTAAAAAATAAGAAATATTTCAATTAATACAACTATAACTCTATCACCCACCATAGGTACAGGAATAACAAGAAGAAATAATTTATGTTGGTTTTATTGCAATACTATAATTGCTTCCAGGAATTTTAGGATGGATTTTTACTGTTAGCACTTGCACTTGCACTTGCACTTGACAAATGGGATATGGAAAAAAGTAATACTCTAAGAAAATATTCTGAAATAGATAATTCTGCACAAAATGCCGCATTTAAATTATTTTGTGATCAAAGTATTATATATTTGCAACTAGCTGACCCGGCGAACTTCGTAACGCCATAATTTTTATCGTAAATATATTTTCTAAATTTCCGAAAATATAGTCTCTAATAGAAGAACCATTACAGCTTTGTCGGTAAAGATCCGATAGTTTTGGTCGCAGCATTGCTAATGATGATTCAAAGAGAATACAAATTACTCATTATTGATTTCTGACAAAATTATAATTATCAAATTTTCAACCATAATTAACTATATAGACAAAATTTCGTTTAGCTGTCATTTGCATTTTGTTATTACATATCAAATGCGTTTTTTTATACTATAACACAAGAGCCTGTGGACGCCAGACCTTCGTGATTTTATTAAAGCTGAAATTTTGTCAGCGCATACTCCCAACACAGGCAAGAACGGTGGCCCATTATGAAGTTTGGACTACAGTGGCTTTGGCAGATAAAAGATGAACGATGAATGATGATGAAGATTTGCAGTGAACGCGCAAACTTGTGTCTTTGTGGGGTTGAATTGGACTAAGTTCCGTTCACCCCATTCCGAGGCCCGCCCCAGAGAGCGCTCGACTTGAGACACGAGTTGAACTCTTCTTTCCTGTGTACTCCGAGGGACATTCCGTTGCTCAGTATACCGCTCGTCACCCGTGCTGTCATCCGCATAGCAACGCATATTCTCGATGGAGAGCATGTCGTTGATATGCAGGGTTGCTAGTATTATATATATAAAATCAGCTATTACATTATAACATAGCATTAATAATATTGTTCTTATAATTAATAATGAATATTAAATTAATAATACTTGAAGATAGCATTATTTTAGCTGCTATAAGCATGTACTAAATATTAAAGAATATAAGTGCATCTCACTCGCTTTCACCCATGTATATATCTATTGTCTCGCGCTCGCTCCTACAGCTACCTTACATCTTTGTCTGGCAAGGGTTTGGAACTATGAAAAATGTCTGGCTACTGAGGAAACATCATCTACTCATTATAAAAATGGATTTTATACTATGTATAACGTAAGTAGAATTATAATTTCATGAACGTTAAGGGTGTCTGGCAAGGGGTTGCCACCATGTTAAGTGTCTGGCAATGAATAACGTGATTTTTAATAACGTTCTGAAGGTAATATCAAAAAATCACGCTTAATAATTTGACGAAAATAGATCGGTATTTTACACACCTTTGGTACCTTTTATCTGCCAAAGCCACTGTAGCCCAAACTTCATAATGGGCCACCGTTCTTACCTGTGTTGGGAGAATGCGCTGACTAAATGCCAGCTTTAATAAAATCACGAAGGTCTGGCGTCCACAGGCTCTTAGTCTACTACGTTTCATAGTGACATTTTATGTTACGTCACACGGGGAAAAAGAGTCATTGGCGAAATCTTGTAAACACCATTAAAAAAAGAAACGGGATAAAAAGTATCCTATGTCCGTCTCCTGGTTCTAAGCTACCTCCCCACCAATTTTCAGCCAAATCGGTACAGCTGTTCTTGAGTTATAAATAGTGTAACTAACACGACTTTCTTTTATATATATAGATTGTGTCAAATTATAACAACGTTAATAACATTTATTAATGTTATTAACGTTGTTATAATTTGACACAATCTACGTCTACGTCAATCTCAATCTACGTCACAATCTACGACACAATCAACGTCTACGTTCTCAAAATCCCCGTATTAGAAGAGTATTAGAGTATTTGTCTATTCTAGACGTAAATGCTGTAATCTGAGGTACTTAATACAACTTGTTCAACCTTTTCAAACAGATGTGGTACTTCTAGTCTAATGGCACGTACAACAATATACCAATTAATGTAATGAAACCTTCTTGCAAGGAGATTAATGACACTTGTGAATCTCATCACGGCGAAGCTCATCTCGGGTGTATCGTCGTGACAGTGCACCAAGATATATAGCCGACAATCTAAGACCTTTAAGTCATACGTACATAATAGTGCTAATTCAATCTTTCTTTGTTTGATCACATTTCAATGCACACTCAAAATGCAGTTATTAGATCTCAGATTAGAAAATCGTTACATTCCTTTAAATTTCGTAAATCAGTTAGAGATTATTTGGTAGTAAAAATGACTCTAACGACTAAAAAATTGGATTACTCTTGGAAACCGATCCCTGTGTTAATGGAGAAAAATAAAAATCAGAATAATAACGATGATGACCTTTCACCTTTTATCATTAAACTTAAGTATATACTGCTCAGAGAAATATTGAGAAGAGATAAGAAGCGAGTTCTAGATCAATATAGTCGGTTCGTAAATATATTATTATACGTTTGATTATGATATTATAAAATTTTAATGTTGTACATCGCATATGACCATATATGCGATGTACAACATTAAAATTTGTATTTGCATGTATATCGGTTTTTAGCTCAGAAAGAATAAGCCGAAAGTAATACACCCATATATATCTATAGATCTTTCTTTTTATATGAAATATAGCAATTACCAGAAGACACCAAAGCAGACTTTATACCTAGAAGTATGTATAAATTCAACGATAATATTCAATAAAATTCAACTCGACATAAAATCAAAACTGCAATAATAGAATAAGCAGCAATCATTTTTTTAAGCTATTGCATAGCTTTTATCGCGGGCTTGGCGCGGCGACCGAATCAAGAAATTCCGTAACGAAAATAAAACCGCCCACCCCCATACCCCCATGTAGCTAGCTACATGGTACGAGCTACATGGTACGCGGGTGGCGACAGCTCGGCCGAGCGTACGGTCGTCGACATTCTGCGTTCGTCCGTCTCGGTGCGCACACGTGCCACCGCTTTGTGTAACTTACGTCACAAAAGTGTTTTCGCGCGTTTTCTAACGGTCTCAATCACGGAGCATATACAAAGAGGAGACGGCCTAAGCAACTGTGTTAACTCAACTAGGTCCTGACGTCATCACGTCAACATCAGGTAGTGGGCGTGGCCTATTAGTCTGCTATCGACTCTGCCCGTGTTCGTACTGTGGGCACAGTTATATTTTGATGTATTTCTGCTTTATTACGCAGAAAATCAATAATTTTTTGTTTTATCATGTAAATAGTACCCCGA
This sequence comes from Lymantria dispar, assembly GCA_032191425.1. NCBI lineage: Eukaryota > Metazoa > Arthropoda > Insecta > Lepidoptera > Erebidae > Lymantria > Lymantria dispar. The sequence continues at coordinate 22,798,274 of CM063444.1, read as the reverse complement.
TAAATGTTCAGATGCTATAAAAGGAATTTCATTTGAAGTATATTTATTCATAGTTTATTAAAATATTTTCTAGAAAAATCCTTTGACGATTCCATGTTCAAATATAATTCTACTCAACGTTAGATGGCACTACTTTTCGTAATGGGACTTAGAACTATAAAAAAAGATAAAGCTCAGACTATTAAGATTATCGTAATAACTAATGATCATAAGAATTTACATTAATATCTAAATACTTTTACCTGGACAAAGATGATTTTTACATGTAGTTTCACAAATATTTTGTAAATAATTCGCCATCTGTCGCCAACTATGAAGGGCCATAAAAGTGTCAATATGCCAGGGTCGTAGTTAGAACACAATTATTATATTCGGATTTTTCATCAAATGATAATTTTAAGAAGCAATGGATTTAAAAATCAATAGATAGGTAAACTGGAAACCTACGAAATATACAAAGATTTGTTCTGCCTATTTTAACGATGAAGATTTCATAATAACTACTAGCAAGGGCTTTAGAAAACTAAAGGATGTTTGTGCGTTTCTTTTTTGCAACGATTGAAAATCGCCAAAGTGATCATACTTAGATTGATGCCCGTAAATTTGTCATTTTCTATGAATTTTTGATTCCAATCTAAAAATATTAATGCTCCCGTGTGGTGACAGATTAAGAATACAATTCACCACTCCCTATCTTGACTGTGGATGTCGTAAAAGACGACTAAGAGATATAATATGTACCTCAGATCTGTGCAAGAGAAGAAAACTCGAAATAAAACCCTATGCCAACATGTGTTACCGGCATGGAGTTGGTTACATTTCCTCCCAATCTGGAGGAGGCCCGAGCCCAACAGTGGGCCGTATGTGAGCTGCGATGATGATGATGAATATTAATAAGTTTTCAATCTAATAATGTATATAATTCAAGAAATATATGATACAAAAGAGTATTTCATTTTTACTATTCGGACCAATGTCTGCCTTTCTCCTTAATTTATTAATGATGCAATTTCACTGGATGTAATTTCTTGATAAGATTAAGAGCACGTCACAAAAATGTTTAAACTGGTGGTGACATCCAAGACCGTTTTTGTATGAGAAAAGACAATAATGAAGGCAATAATACTAAGTAACTTTTACTAACTAGTAATATTATACACTGATATTCTAACTATAGTCTAACTTTTTATTAGCTGCAGTAAAATGACGTTTTGTGGGTTGCCGGTTTTTGAAGAAAAATAAATAGGGATGTAGCTAAATGAGTGAATCATAAATGAATAATCAGTTTGGTTTTTTTTTTGAGATTTAATATTAAGTTGTAATGTATTTTTTTAACCTATTATTATTACTATACTAGAGGATTGATCTTTTTTAGTGGAAGTATAGAGAGGTACATTCAAAATGAAACAAAAACGTCATAATAATGTTATTTAATTAATCTTTTTCGAAATCACTATCGCTGTCGCTTTCGGTCACACTAATAACAAATCTATCTGTCACTTCATCTATAATATGATCGAGGTGGCACATTTTATCTTCCTCTTTAATAGTGTAAGACACACAGTCACTCCACTTAGCCGGTGTCACTTTCTTGATTCCTTCTTGGAATAAAGTTTTCACTTCTTGCATTTTATACGTCTTATTATTGTTTGCGACGTGACTCTTTACCTGCGCCCATACCAACTCAATGGGGTTCAATTCACAGTGATAAGGGGGCAGTCTTAAAAGTGTGATACCTTTTTGTGCAGCCATCTCGTCTACGGCATATTTCTCAGTATGATTTTGTTGTTTCACAATATCTATGAGAGTGGCCTTGACCATATTTGGTTCAAACGCAATATTTTTAGTAGTCAGCCACTCTTGAATTCGTGCTTTCGTCCACGACATCTTCGGGATTGTTTCGATCTTCCGAGAGTGATAGGGCGCATTGTCCATTACGACTACTGCATTCGGCTTGAGTTTAGGTAGAATACCGCCGAACCAATCCTCGAAACACTCCGCGTTCATTTCATCATGGTAGTCTTCTGTACCTTTCTTTGCTTCAAACATAAGAAGTCCGTCGACCAGGAAGCCTTCTTCTCCGCCTATGTGACTAATTATGAGTCGTTTGCCCTTTCCTGTGGGATTTTTTAATCCCGTAGTCAGGCCGTCTAAAAATGCCTGTCGAGAAGATTTAATACTTCCGTCAATCCAGGTTTTTTTGTAGTATGACCTGAAAAGAACAAAAAAGAATCATAAGTTTCGACATCAAAACAAAAAGGGAACAAATAGAAGAAACTAAGAGTTGACACGTACCAGCGTTGACCCAGGTCTCGTCTTGATAATATATGTATTTTCCCTCCCTACGATATTCTTTAATTAAACGCAGGTAGCGCTGGTGCCATGATATGATATCTTATCTATCAATAAGCACACTCTTGCGTGATCGAGTAGCGAATTCGAAATTAAGATGCTTCATAATTTTTCTCAATGTCTCTTTCGAGAAGTTGGGCAATCCTGGGTCATCATTTACAACTTGCAGCACCTAAAAATGATTAAAGTTATTACCTAATTGGTTAAGATTACACATGGGATGGGAGAAAACATACATAACGTATAATAAAAAGATGAGTGACGACATGTGTAAACTAACTTTTGCGATGGTGGGTATTTCATTTCTATGAAAGAACTGATGTACAATTCGTCTAACAGCAGTGAATGTGAAATCATCAAGGTTATCTTTAAATGTAAGTTTTGGGCCCGTTTTTTCGGGAGGTTTTGGTGATTCGCTGTCGTTCTCCTTGTGCTCCTTTAAAACGCAATAAACTGTGCGGACGGATATTCCCAAGACTTCAGCCACCTTGTTAACGCATTCACTTGTTTTTGGAACTTCAATGTTTGATTCTGAAGATTTCACTTCAAACACATATTTGTAAACGTTTTGGACCCAAAGTTTTTCAGTTGCACTTAGAGCTACACGTGGCCTTTTTTTCTTAGGAGATAAAAATGTGTCTCCATCTTGCGATGTGCTCGGCAGAGCATCCATGTCTTCAATGTATCAAACAAAAAAAAACTAACACGATTAACGAAAACAGGTAATGAAAAACAAACACAACGTAACATAAGTTTAACAATAATGATAACAAAAACAACGCGCAGTGGGCAAATCAAAGTTATTCATGCACTCAAAACAGAAGTATGAAGCCGAATGTGTGAATGACAACCGAAACAAAATGGCGGTCAAGCGTCATCATAGCACCGTAACCAAAAACCAGTACTACCAACTTGAGAGAGCGTTTTCTTGAGTGTTACCTTGTATATGTCTAAACGGATCAACGTTTATACAGCCTTTTATTTACATTAATATTAAATAGAATTTAGTATGATCATTATGAGTCAGCTATGGAACGATTAGATATTCTGTAAACTTTTGTGAACTGAATTACATCCCTATTGAGATTAGGCTGTCAACATTATTTTACGGAATGACATTTAGAAACGTCATTTTACTGCAGCTAATAAAAAGTTAGACTTTAGGGTTTACATTTGACATTCCGTTAGAAACCCAAACAAATAATTGTATTATTTGGGCGTATGATTATATTGTACGATATAATAAGATTGTTTGTATACATATATCTTACAAATAAAAATAACTCTCCCTGATATAGGTAAATTCTGAGTACGTCCCTGTAGCGCCACACACACTTACTGACATCTAATGCGAGATAGCTAAACTACTTAAAAATACGAAACTAGTAGTTATGCTAATAACCGGTAGATGGACATAAAGGAGAGAGTGAGACAGCATAAAGAGGGAGTGAGACAGGTTATAACCTGCCACACATTGTTTCATATAAGATGTTAATTACAACAGCTCCTCTTTGTTGTAAATCTAAAGTGGGACCTTCCTCATTGCCCTCAGCAACGCCCCAAGCCGAGGTTCGTACCCCACAGGGGGTGCCCTTGGGCTCCGTTGCTTAAATTTTTTGGGTTGAGAGCCTTCAGCGCTCACCACTAGTCCGCGTAAGGGTGTAACAGCCATCTGAGGCTAACACTCTTTGTCAGAACAAAAAGAACCGCCTTTATTGTTATACATATAGTACATTTGTTTTCTTATCGGTCACCACGCTCAAAAAGTGTAACTTGAATTAATATCAAAGAAAAAATTATCATCATCATCATCATCTTGCTCTTATCCCAATTACTTGGGGTCGACGCAATATGTCATCTGTTTTGAAATATTGCAAAAAGTTTCGGCAATGACTTTTATGACCGGCCGCCTGCCTGACGTCAACCCTCCTTGGGAATATAATCGTTGACCCAAATGGTACCAGATGGAGTTGGTCCGGGGCAATCTAGGGCTCTTAGTCGTCTTTTACGACACCCACGAGCAAAGCAAGGGTTGGTAGTATTCGAAGCCGCTACCACACAGTATATAAAAAAAAATATACTACATAAATAAAAAATAAATAAATAATTATAATTGCATAAGTTGATAAAAAATGCTATGCAATAGCTTTACCGCAGCAGTCCCCGAGTGCCACACGTATTTTTAATAATATATATCCTCGCGTACTAACGGGCAAAGAATACAGTGTGTCTACATCTCTCACTAATTTCCCATGAGATTCATAAAATCTGATAATAGGATCACCAGAGGAGTAGACAGTAGAGATCTTCTGAGAAATACATTACATGAGCTATGATCACTACAAATATGACCAGCCTGTCAAATTTGACGATTTTGGTATTATACACGTTTCATAAAAAACCCATATCCAGCTATTGGCGCAATAAGCCGATGGTTCAAATTTTGGTGGATGAAAGTTAGATAATTAAAATATATATATATTTTTTTCTAAATAAGTTCTTCTTAGACAGCATTTTTACCTTATGATAACTGGCGTACAAAATACACGTTTGTGTGTATCTATTACCTTAGCCGTCTTCGAATAAATTTTCATTCGTCTATATTATCATAGGTATGCTTTATGAAATTTTTAATATCATGTCATTAGGGTCATACATATATAAATGCTCAAGAGTAAAAACATTACACAGAATAAATAATTTAAAAGAAACATATTTATATTTAATTAAAACATTTTAACGTCCTTTTTATCGAATGAAATTACGTAACAGATAAAGCTCATTGGAATTTAGAAGAACCTTAGGACTGTTTTCTAGAGTAGAAATAGTAATAGATTAGAATTTGGTTACTCTTGGTGGTGATACAGTAGATAGGGCATCTGATGAGGGATGCTCCAATAATTGTAGAAATAAATGCAACTGATTTAATTACGAGCCAATTTTAAAGCTCCGAAAACTATATGGCGACTAAAAACTTCGAAAACTAACTATATAACTATGTGACGATGATATTCATTTATTTTGCCACTACTTTGAATAAGAGGGCATGATATAACACGATACACTCGCATCTCAAGAGCACAAAGTTCTTTGTATCTTGAGAGTAGGGACCGTCTCGTATAACGTAAGCAATATTGCAGTGAAATTCAGAGAGGGCTATCATTCTCTATCTATCCCACTAATCAAACATTTTTTAAGTTATGTAACCTTAGAAGTTACTCGTCTGTGATGAAAAAAATGCTTATTATTTTAGGAGTGGTAGGACCACACTGTCGACAGTTATCTGTCTACAGCCGCGGGCCGGTCCGTCCGGGGCAGTACCATGCTCTCGCAGAAAATCGACGTTTGAGTAGTAGCAATTTGTTACTGCGCTTCGTTCGGTGAGCGAGAGAGCCGGAAGCCCAACTTTCTGAGGGTGATTGCGTGTGGAGGGTTTTAGTGGTGCCCTTGGTATCACCGAGCATCAATGCACGCATTCACACTCCCTTCGCTTTCTTCGCGGTAGGCAACGGCCTTATAAAGGTCCATGAGCGGCAGAAACACTTACCATCAGGTGTACTGTTTGCTCGTATGCCACCGTTTGCAATAAAAAAAAAATATATTAAAATACTCTGTTTCTGTAGTAAATAAAAAAAAGAAAGCGACGTTACGTTTCTGCTGCTGCTGCCAACCATAGATGTTATAGCTCTGAGATAATGTTGAATAACTATAGTTGATTCTATTTAAATAATGCAACTATGATAAGAGCAGGTGATTACCAAGTATAACATTACGGAGGTGCATTTTGAAATATAGCGAAAATTTCAATATGTCCAGATAATACAAAAATTATAAGTTCAACTTGTATATGCGAAATAATCTGCAGGTGACCGGACCGGAGATTTAGACCGGCACCCGCGGAGGGGTTAGTTTCGCGACGGCAACCGGCGTCCCGGGGGGACGTTGATGGGAGAGGAAACTCTCTCGGGGTATTCCGTCGGATCGACCACTGAAGTCAAAGAACTCTGCACTGGTGGTCGGTCCAACGACAACGACGAAGGCGACGTGCTTTATGGGTGGGTTACGGAGCCGCGCGCCGCCCTCTGTCGCCACGGATGGAGCCGTGCGGCGGGTGCGCTAACCGTAGCACAACCCAAAAATATATATATATATATATTATATATCCGAATACATATTAATTCGCATACATATATATATATATATATATATATATATATATATATATATATATATATATATATATATATATGCGAATTAATATGTATTCGGATGGTCCTATAAATGAGATTCTTTTCGTAATTTAGCAACATATATAATTATATTTCGACTTCATCAATAGGAATCAGGAATACAATATTTATTAATCGTATTAAATCGCAACCAGTTTTCACTGTACAACGCTACACAGCACTGCAATGCTCAAAATCAGAAGATATTAATCAGCAATTATAATATACTTACTACTAAAATATTAATACTGCATTTATACTCGCTACTAATGGACGTAATTTGTTCTCTACCATGTCTTATTAAGATCGTAACAGTACATAGATTGATCACCGAAATAGCCCAGTTTGTTAGGTTCCGGAACAAATAACCCCAACGGACTAAACTAATGGACTTAACTTCTACAAAGCTTTTTTGGAGCTGTTATCACTTTAACAATTAAAATGAGAGTGACTGCTACCTAGCAGTAGGATGATTCCTCACTTGGTAGATTAATGATTTCTAAAAAGCCGCCGGGAGCCATTGGAAGCAAATAGCATAAGAACGTTCTCGGTGGCATTCTTGTGGGGAGGCCGATGTTCTACAATGGACGTCTATATGGGCGCATATCGCCCTCTGTCGGCAATATTTGTAAATTGTTGATGTATGTGTTATCAATTATAGTTATAAACATGTTTGAAATATTTGCAACTAATATTTAAATAATTATTTGTAGTAACAACACTGCTATTTACCATGCTATGATATTTAAGACACTTTTTGAATGTATTTCTAGAAATCTTTGATTTAATTGTTTAAATATTTATATAATTGGTCAAATTAAAATCGATTAGAATTAATGTAATTATTTGTAACCATATTTAGTTGTTTTTACACAATAAAGATTTAGAGCGCCGTCTGTTGAACAATATATGAGAACAATATTTCCTTTAATTACATTAATGTAAATTGTGTAAAATTGACTATTTGGAATTATGTCAAATGCATTAGAATATTTATCATTATTATTTAGCTATATTCAGATAGTTAACAATATTGTTTTATTGGTTTGTTATAAAAAGTAATTGTAGTTACTAAGACTAGACCGTTTCATTGTAAAGCGGAGGTTATAAAAACATTGTAAGATTAGAATAGAGGACAGATTTACTTCACTCACTTCTCCGGCAAGAACTCCTAATAAATACAGTGATTACATACTCAGTATTTTACTATCATCGTCCAAATTCCTGGCACAACGTCGACATCTACGAGATGATGGCAATTTCTAGAATTATTATAACAATTAGTAATATGCATATTGAATGTCAAAAAATATTAAATAATGCAATACCTACTGAATCCATCATCATCATCATCATCATTTCAGCTCGTATACGTCCCACTGTTGGGCTCCAGCCTCTTTCACAATAGGAGAGAATGTGACCTACTATAACATGCTGGTGAGACGTGTATAGAGTTTTCTTTTCGAGTGTTATTCCTTTTGTAATAAATGTTATATGCATCTTTAATCCCTTAGTTATCTGTTACGACAGCCACGGGCAGCAGAGGATGGTGATATTCTTACTCCGTCACCACATACCTACTGATTTGTGTATGATAAAATATAATTCGCGTAAAGTGTCCAATCAATGTTGTAAAAGTTATGTGAGGCTAACAAATAAACCTCTAGCCAAGGCTGTGGGAGCGCGAATTTATCCAACATCAACAGAGCTTGGTACCCGAAAGACCCACCGGACGGGTCACTGCAGTCAAAGAGTCAATTGCCGGTGGCACGTTCAAATGACTGAAAGTCGTAATACGACAGGTTACGAGGACATACGTCACTCTATTATCACTCCGGATGGTTTTAGTGCAGTAGGACCAGACAATATCTGTCAAAAGGAAGCCAAAAAAGGGAGATACGCCAAAAAAAAACGCCTCAAACTCGAGATACGTAATTGATTTAAATAATGCACATAAATTATTCCCAGATAAGGCAAAAGTAACTTTAGTATATAAACTACTAGTGATATTAGTACATAAGCTAGGTATAATAGATTTCTAGCTGATGTAACGTAAGACCAAGTGGCATTGTGTCACCACATAAACAATATATATAGGCGAGAAAGCAATTGCGATGCGTAATTGATTTCTAGACAAAACAGTGCAAAGACAACAACGATGGTACTATCTTAGTAAATTCCATGTTCATGTTATATGTGTATATCGCTGTATTCTAAAACCTAATTAATACTAAGACAGCACACTCAATGTACACACTGAGTGACACCTATATGAACGTAAGTGTCTCTTGTTGCGAAATTTATTACAACACCATAATTAGTATAATTCCAACGGATGTGCATATAAGTTGTGATCGAGCATCTTGTATGGTTGAAACTTTTAAACTTGTTGTTGTTGTGTTGTGGCAAATAGTATTGGTCATGCTCACTGAAAGGTACAAGGAGTGGGTCACTCCTTTTCATTCATAAATGATCGAGGGCAGTGATGGCTGCTCTAGTGGTTAACTCATGATCAGGTACCGCTTGCGGGATCTGGTCCAGCCATAATCTTTTCATTATATTTATTTTTTATCATATCACATTTCAAAAGGCATCTCGTTGGAGCTATTAATAAGCATGTTGTTACATTTAATTTTATATAAATGAAATTTGCAAATAAATAAAAATAGTCAATCTGACTGAGTCTCTTGCCGGATATTCTCAGTGCGGTCGCGTTCCGATCCGGTGGTAATTTTAATCAAAATGTTAAAAAATGACAATATGTATGTACACCCGCGGGGTTCACACATAATAAATGATTTGTATTAAATTGAATTGACATGTCCAAAACTAGAATAGCGTAGAATATAATTTACCTGATGTTAAAAAACTCAATATTACTGGTAATAGTGGTAATTGTTCACCTGAAGTGATAGATGATCACATTCTCGTTCTCATTTCGTGTTTTATTTTATCAAACGACTTTTCTAATAAATACTCAAAAGCCTTAGTTCATATTTCCTTTGATAGAAATTTTGAAAATCTTCATTCTTTATGGAAACACTCATACAATATAATAAAGTCGTAATTTCTGTGTGATTCTTGTCGTTTTTAATCTACTATTGAATCCAAATACTTATTTTGCGTTTCCGTTGTTCTTTTTAGGACTCTGTACCGAAAGGGTAAAAACGGGACCCTATTATTAAGACTTCGCTGTCTGTCCGTCCGTCTGTCTGTCACCAGGCTGTATCTTAAGAACCGCTATAACTAGAGAGTTGAAATTTTTACAAATTAGATATGTATTTCTGTTGCCACTATAAAAACATACAATAAAAATAAAATAAATATTTAAGGGGGCCCCCTTACATACAACAAATTTATTAAAATATAAGTAGCATAAATAGCAGTGACGTTTATCTACGCTGACGGAGTACCACTGGTTGGCAATTTGTGCATGAACATTCGGATATAATGTCTACATTTACAACTAGATACTATACAGACTCAAAATGTTTACTAAATTCATAAAATAAAAACACTAAAAGTTTGTTCAGTATAAAAAAAATAATACGTGCCATTTGTATTGCACTTTCTGTCGTAGCTTAAACTAAGCTAAAAATATGAGAATAATATTGTGTATGAGATGTGTATATGGAACTCCAAAACCTATGCATTCCCTTCAAAAAGCATTAAAGCAGTCCATTCATAAATTTACGAGGTTTAGGACGGGTGTACGGGAAATTGCGGGCTACGAAGAGTAACGTCTACATACATGTACACACAGTCCAGCTCAGGATAATATTCCGTAGAACGTATGGTTATCTCAGTATTAATAATATTATCTCAATGCTATTTTTGTTGAGTTTCTGAGTGTTTCAACAACGATTAGTGTAAATAGTCATTAAAAACTATTATGACTATGTACGTTTCAGTTCAGTTATTGGCGGCACACTAGTGTAACACATTGTTAGAAAAAAAAAAATTGATTACCTTTCAATATTAAAGTCACGTTTATACATGATAAAAGGTTCATTCCTTTTTAATATAAAATTCTCATAAGCTGTGATTCTTCGATTTCACCTTTTCGATTCCCGCCTTTTATTATCCCAGTAGAATAAATATCCATGAATATTTAATATTTTGCTTATTTACCTCACGTTCCATCTATTTCTTTTACTTTCCAATTTCCTCAACATCTATATACTACGATAAAGATTTCACATCATGATTTATCATCATCCTAAATCTTATTATTATCGTGGTTAGAGTGAATTTTCTAGTTTACAAGCGTGGTCTAATTGTCTAAGTTTATAGGTGTTTAGCAGATTGTGGAGGCCCATACCGCCTATCTATCGTCCTGCATGGTATCCGGCTCATCACCAAAGTTGAGAGTTGCTGCCCGCTATCTTGGTTAAGCCTTAGCCGTTTTTACAACTCTCACAGGCAAGCGCGTCAACTACTGGTAAAAAAAAGGAAAACAAAGTAATCATGAATACCGACAGAAGTAATTACATATTTGATCTTGAGGTAAATATAAATTATTATTTTTTCTTTTATCTGGTTATGACATGTAACGACACAGATATAGTAACATAGCAAGTGTTAGTATTGACACGTCACATGATCATGTCATTAACAACTTACACAAATTTAACAATATTTATGTCATATATTTTTACAATTATATATAAATAAACAGAAATACCATACTGTTGATAGTTGTCGATCTACAGACGCGGGCTCGTCCGTCCGGGGTAGTACCACACTCTCGCAGAAAATCGACGTCCGAGTAGTAGCAATTTGTTACTGCGCTTCGTTCGGTGAGCAAGAGAGCCGGAAGCCCAAATTTTTGAGGGTATTTCTGAGTGGTGGGTTTTAATTATGGCTTTAGTAATTAGTATCATCGATATCATAACACGCATTCACTCTCCCTTAATTTTTCCCGCGGTAGGCAGTTCCATGAGCAGCAGCAACACTTAGCATCAGGTGTACTGTTTGCTCGTTTGCCACCGTTTGCAATAACAAAAAATCAATTATGAAATACAACTATAGTAAATATAAAGAGTTATAATATTGAAATTAAAATTAAGTTGAAATATAAGTGATCAATGTAAATACATACTAATCGTATGAAAATTAGGTCAAACGAAAATATCAAAAGCAAACATTTATACTATTTTATTTTGACACTTGCGCACATCAGATATTGTCAAATTACTAACAGTATTAAAAGTTCTATAGAAATATACAAAAAATCGTTTGGACTAAAATTACACTGATTTTATAATTAATGCATCCATTTCTATAAAATAGTGATTTGATGTTTTAGTGCTACATATAATTGAGGATATAGAAATATCAAAGTGAAATATAAAAATTTATATAAATTTACAGACTACCTAAATTGATAATACAATTTATCCGAACTTCGTATATTTTTATTTCATTATGTTTACATTAGATAACCCTGAATGATTATTTGAGGATATTTCGTTTTATTTTACCACAATAGCTATCGGGTTGCCTTCATATAGATACAATATAGCCATATCGGAATAACAATGAAATATGTTTACGCAATAATTACACATTTGAAATAAAACTATTTTCACGGATTTTATCGCGTTTGTATTTGATTTTTGGTCTCTCGACGTTTCGAAAACTTTTCAGCATTCGTAGTCCCGGCGGTCCTCCGATGACCTTTAATTAAAACTAGAATAACATGTTAACAGAGTATGAATAAAAGTATTTTACGGATTTAATCGTGTTTTTATTTGATTTTTACAGCATTTACGATCACGGCACATATAATCCGAATGACTGTCGTGCAATCAAAAATCAACTACAAACACGATAAAATTTCCTTTTCATTTACAACTAGCAACCCACACTCGCTTCGCTTCGGTTTCAGGCGCCTTACCCGTGTCGTTCCCGTTTCCGTGGGAATACCGGGCTAAAATATAGCCTATGTTACTCCCTGATATTATAGCTTTCCATTGGTGAAAGAATTTTTAGGATAGGTTTGGTGGTTTAAGCGTGAAAGCGTAACAAACAAACATACTTTCGCATTTATTATATTACTAGAAACCCGCCCTCGCTTGGTTTCGGTTTCAGTCGCCTTACTCGCGGCGTAGTTCTCGTTCCCCTGCGAATACCGGGATATAATATAGCCTAGCCAGGGAGTAACCCTGATAATATAGCTTTCGATTAGTGAAAGAATTTTTTAAATCAGTTCGGTGGTTTAAGCGTGAAAGCGTAACAAACAAACAAACATCCTTAATTTCGCATTAATAATATTAGTAAGGAAGTAAGGATTAGTAAGGATGTGTAATACTCGCGTAAATATTAGAAACCATGAATAAAATTTATAATTATGGAATTATAAGTCATTTCTAATTCTTCAATCTTCAACAGGATCAACGCCACGCGAATATGTAACTGATGAACAAACGAACAGTCGTACTTTAACCTCGTAAGACAAAAATATTATCATAAAATATACCTAGATAAATCTTATAAAAACAACTATTACCAGTAAAGATTAAGAGTTTAAAATACGAGTATACAGAGATGTAAACAAGCAGAGGTTATCTATCTCATTTAATCATTATAATTATTATGTGTATGCTTTTCCGTTCACTTAATTGCACAGCTACCGAATAGAACGCACGAGCCGAACTGCCTAAAGTCTAAAGTAAGTTATTTATACTTATATTTTTATGCTATTATATATTAACGCCCATACTAACATAAATCATCATACATATATTTATTTTTTATTTATTTATACACTATACACTTTATTGTACGATCAATACTGGCGTACATGATTACAAAAGAGCTTAAAGTACAATGGGCGGCCTTATCGCTATAAGCAATTTCTTCCAGGCAACCTTTGGATTAGTTCCATCCAAAGGTTGCCTGGAAGAAATTGCACAGGAAAGAAAGGTAGTTGTTGGTGTAACATATAGAATAATTAAACATATAATAAATTATATATTGATAAATACTTTGAACATATATATATATATATATATATATATATATATATATAATATTTATATACACACATATATACTATTATATATATTTACTTATATATTTATAATAAAATATATTAAATATCTAAATATTCCAATAAAAGAGACAATAATATATAGAATTAGAATACATATACTTGTATGTTGTATTTTTAATAATGAAATTAATTGTAATTTTGCCAATTGTAAGATTCAAAAATACGGTTAATTCTGAGGCTTAAAATAAATATTTAATTTAACATGAAACAAAAGAATTTCGTGCATCAGAGTTAAACTTAATAAAGAAATATGCCAGATAATTCAGCAGAGAGCCTTACACATTTCTTACCGAAAGGTCTCAGGAGAAAAGCAGCCAATGAAACGATTCAATTGGGTTTCATTAGCGTTATGCTTGAGAACATTTTTTACAAACTAAATCATTGAATTATTATTAAACTTCATACTAAACTAGCAACCCGCCCTCGCTTCGCTTCGGTGTCAGTCGCCTTACCCCTGGGAATACCGGGATAAAATATAACCTATGTTACTCCCTGGTATTATTTTCATTAGTGAAAGAATTTTTGAAATCGGTTCGGTAGTTTAAGCGGGCAAGCGTAACAAACAAACAAACAAACATACATTTGCATTTATAATATTAGTAAAGATGTTTAATATCAATGGTTAAGTAATAAGAAAAATAGTTTGGGTTATTGCCCTATGAGTTTATATAAAAATAGGTTAATAAAAAAGCTATTATTATTATTCTCCAAGTTTATATAGAAATATATTCACAATTCATAATTAATATCGAATAATTACAGTACGCCTATTTCATTTCTAAGTTTTGAATTCTTGTCTTGATTGCAAAACGCCAACCAACCAACGAATGCCAAAATTATGCCACGTCAATTCAATAAACCGGGTCATCCAGTAGCTAAAGGAAAAAGAAGAAAAATTAATAAAAAAAAATCCTTTATCCGAGCTGAAAAGAAATCCTCACTAATATTATAAATGTGAAAGTAAGTTTGTTTGTTTATTTGTTTGTTACGCTTTCACGCTTAAACCACCGAACCGATTTCAAAAATTCTTTCACCAATGGAAAGCTATAATATCAGGGAGTAACATAGGTTATATTTTATCCCGGTATTCCCACGGGAACGGGAACTACGCGGGTAAAGTAAATGAAACCAAAGCGAGGGCGGGTTGCTAGTACAGCCATAAGTATGCTTTCAACATATCAAAAACCATATTACAGAAGCCACTCTTACCAACAACCGAAGTAAATAATATAAAATCATGGTGATGTAATCATCGGATAATTTCAAAAGACATATATATAAGGCTTATCTTTATACATAAATTTCTTGTGTACGTGTGTGTCACTAAACGTTTAGGAGGGCTAAACGGTTGTACCGATGTTGATGAAATTTTTTGTGTGTATTCAAGGGGATTCGAGAATGTTGGCGCTGCAGTCGATATCGAAGAGAATTAGTTTTATTTTATTTGAACGGAACAACGTAGGTTGGGTCAGCTAGTTGTTTATAAAGATTTATGTGAATTCAAAATTCTTCTTCACGCCATTGCGAGATCCGTTCAAAAATGGATTAAATAATGACATTGATAGCTTGTCAAAATAAAAAACACTTTTTAAATTTCTATCAAGGCATAAAGCAAATTCCAACAGCTGTTGGGGGACAAATATTTGTTAAGCAACGCATTGATTACGTGTCGTTCCTATTTTCCCCTATTCGCTAACAATTCTGGCCATAGCTCGGCTTTTTTATGTCGCTGCATTTATATTTAATAACCTATATATTCCTCCTAGCCTATATATAGCCTATATTTTCCGTGTGGTCACGGAAAATATACTATTAAGAACAATTCGCCACCCCCTCTCTTGCCCGTGGGTGTCGTAAAAGACGACTAAGGGATGTAATAAGCATATAATATCTATGCAAGAGAAGGAAAACTCGAAACAAAACCCTATACCAACACGTCAGTCCTGTGCGGTATAGTAGGTCAATGTCCTAATGTTTACGCGAGTATTACAAATTTTAAATAAAACTACGAATTTTATCGCGTTTGTATGTGATTATTGATTGTCCGACGTTTCAAACACTTTGCAGCGTTCATGGTCACGGGCGGCCTGTCCGCCCCTGACCATGAACGCTGCAAAACACAGTTTTATTTAAATAGGTCAATGTCCGTCTAATGGTGACGTAGGCCCGAGCCCAGCAGTTGAACGTGTATGGGCTGTGATGATGATGATAAACAATCGGCTTTCAAACAATGATATCACTTTTTTTTCAAATCCACCTTAACGTTCCGAAGATTATCGTGCCTAAACAAAACTCGTTCTATTAATATAGATAAATAACATATATCATCCAAAATAAAAAACTAGTTCCTCAAAAATGCAAACTGACAATAAATGGAAATAAGCTACCGCATATTGTACGAGTACATTGAATTTAAGTTTCTGTTTTGCCAAACGAATTTGTTATTTAATCTGTGTTTTATGTTTGTGGCCCATGGTATTGGTCATGCTCACTGAAGGGTCTGCTTGCGGTAGCTACGAGGAGCGGGTCACTCCCTTCCCTCCATTGTGGTTGAGGGGAGTGATGGCTGCTCTAGTGGTTATAATAATAATAATAATAATAGTATTTATTTCTTAGAATATGGTACATTTGGATGTTAATATTAATCGTGCTTCTCACATATTCTACCTCAACAGGCGTAGAAATATTAGTCAATGTCAAAAAAATAAAAAAAAATAGTCATTATTCCAGTTACTTACAATTACATTAAACTTTGTCATTTAGGAATTCATTGACCTTATAAAAACTCTTTTCCAATAGCCAGTTAAATAAATATGTCTTAAATTTACTAATAGGTAATAATCGGACCCCAGCAGGTAGTTTATTATAAATGTTAATTGCCATACAATATGCATTTCTAGCGTACATTTGTAGTCTTTGGCGAGGAATTAATAGTTTACTAGGATCTCTACTATGGGTTTTTTTCATTACTTCATCATGTACTGAAAACATATGTGGATTTTTTTTTACAAATAAACACAATTCAAAGATATATAGACATGGCAATGCAAGAATCTTCATTTGCTTAAAAAGAGGCTTACAATGGTCCAAATAGCCTGCCCCATAAACAGCTCGAACACATTTTTTCTGAGCTATAAGTACTTTATTCGCTTCTACAGAATTTCCCCAGATAATTATTCCGTACCGTATCACCGATGATACGTAGCCATGATATGCCGCCAGAGCTGCTTCTTTTGAAACAGTACCTCTGAGTTTATTTAAAGCAAATACAAACCTATCTAATTTATTACAAATATTTTCAACATGTGTTTTCCATTGTAATTCCTTATCAATCGTTATACCAAGAAATAGAGCTGTATTGACTGATTCTATGGTTGTATAATTTATCTGTATAATTGGTTTTGTTATATTATGTTTATTGTTACACGTCTGAAAGTGGATCAACTTTGTTTTATCAATATTTAATTGTAGATTATTATTTGTTAGCCATTTCACTATATTTTTTAGTTCATTGTTAGTTTCTGCTTCTATTTGTGACTTATTTTCACATTTTACTATAAGCGTAGTATCATCAGCAAATAATATACAGTTATGTTTTAGACAATTGTTAATGTCATTAATGTATAATAAAAACAGTAATGGTCCAAGTATACTACCTTGTGGTACTCCACAGCTATTTATTTGCCTATCTGATGTATACATTATTTCTGAATTATCAACTATTTTAGTAATAACTGTACTTTGTTGGCGGTCTGTTAGATAGCTTTGCAACCAATTATATGCATTACCTCGTATTCCATAACTATCTAGTTTGCAGAGCAACCTATTATGTGAAACAAAATCAAAAGCCTTGCTCATATCTAAGAAAACGCCTGAAACTGCCATTTTTTTATCCAAACCCTCAGTCACTTGCTTTATTAATGAGAAGCTAGCTAAAGAAGTTGACTTATTTTTCCTGAAGCCAAATTGGTTATTAATTAGTATATTGTTACTATTAATAAAGTTATCTATCTTTTGAAACATCGCCTTTTCAAATATTTTGGATATAACGGGTATCAAAGTTACTGGCCTATAATTACTCATAATAGTAGGATCACCTTTTTTGAACAATGGTTTTACTAATGAGTATTTCAGTTTTGTCGGGAAAATACCTTCTTCAAATGAAATATTAATTAAGTAACTCAAAGGTGTAGCTATGCTTGTTGCATTTAGTTTAATTAATTTAGTACTAATCTCGTCATATCCAGTAGAATTAGTGTTATTTAAGTTATTAATAATTAGTATCACATCATCTTCAGTAACTGGAGTAATAAATATTGTTTGGGCTACTCTATTGATCTGTATGTTTCTTGTGTTATGGTCACTGGGTAATTTATTAGTTAATTTTATATAATAGTTATTGAAATAATTGCAAATGTCATTAGGATTATTTATCAATTCATTATCAACTTTTATTTCTTTTATGAATTGGTTGTTATTTTTTAATGTCATATTATTTTTTATTACAGTCCAAGTTGCTTTACATTTATTTTTGGCATTTAAAATATATCTATTATTATTATTATTCTGAGACTCACGTATACATTTTCTTAGTATTTTAGAATATGTTAAATATAACTTTCTATGATAACTTTTGTTCTGTGCCTCATTTTGGTATTTCAAATACAAGTTCCTCTTTTTCTTACAGGATATCTTAAGACCCTTACTAATCCAGTTATTCTTTATCTTTTTACAACCCTTTTTAATGCGAATCATCGGGAAGCATAGCTTGAAAAGTTAACTCGTGATCGGGTGCCGCTTGCGGGATCTGGTCCAGCCATGGTACTTTTTCGTTATATTTAATAACTGTATTGTATGATGGTTCGAAAGGCATCACAGTGTAGCTATTAATAGACATGTTGTTGTATATTATCTTATTAAAAAAAAATAGTAAATGAATAAAAAAGAAGACAAGCCCACTGAGTTTCTTGCCGGATCTTCTCAGTGCGGTCGCGTTCCGATCCGGTAGTAGTGTAAGGTAAAATATAAAAAAGTGACCATATGTAAGTGCCCCCGCGGGGTTTATGCATAATAAAGTATTTGAATTTGAATTTGAATTCTACCGTAGAGAAGAGCTCCTATTCGGCGACACGTTCCGCCGCCGGCGACTGGGGCGGCGCAGACGCGAGTATCTGCGCCTAAAGCCGCCCTAGCCGAGGCCGCGGGTGATCGGACCGGGGAATTGTCCGTCACCCGCAGAGAGGCTGACCGCGCGATGGCGACCGACGTCCCAGTACGTCGAGACGTGAGGTTACCCGAAAGGATATTCCGTCGGGCCGACCACTGATGACAAGTCACATCTGCTCCGGTGGTCGGCCCAACAAACAACGAGGTGACGTGGGTACGGGTGGGTTATGGGCCCGCGCGCCGTCCTTTCATCACCCCGGACGGACAGGACCGCGCATGCGCTTACCATAGCCCACCCAAAAAAAAAAAAAAAACACAGAACAAGAACTACCACGTTTATCATTATGAACTACTAAGTCTGTAGTAACTAAATCATGGCTAAAACTTGCCAAAACGATTCAGATGGACGAAAACAAGCTCAAACACCGTTGTAGTTGTTTTATCTTATAGTCAATCAAAGAAATTTCTTAAACTGCCTATTCAAACTGCAATTCATACATTTGTGAAAGAGACAGCCATGATCAAGTTTATATTCTTAGTCTATCATTACACGGACTACATTTTAATATGAATATATCACATAACGTCCCACCTGGTAGTCCCTGGCTAAGAATAAAAATTATTGTCATTCCTTATTCGCCCGGGGTGATCGTAAAAAAAAAAACCGGCTAAGGGAGCACCAGGGGAGTAGCAATACTACTAAGACTCATAAACGCTAACCCTACTAGAAGACCCAGTAATTATAGCATCATCCTTACGGTGGGGAGACCTACATCTAACAATTTTATTTTTGACGACAGTCACAATCCATTATAAAACATTCCATAAAACCTGCGTTGAATATGTTCTACTTTCTTTGCTAAGAACTCTATACCAGCCGCAAAAAATAAATCTTCAATATAATACGCCATCATTATTATAATTATTCAATAAAGTGTACAGTGATCTTTTATTTTTCAAGTTGATACATAACTCCAAAAGCGTAGAGAAGAGATCTTGTCCTAAGATACTTATAATAACTTTCAAGGAGGTATAATTCAAGTATTCTAAAGATGTAACTTTTCGGCTTCTAACTCAAGATTTAAATTTCAAGATTGAAGGTTCTATATTATTCATTTTGATGCGATAAGAACAATATTATTTCAAAATGTCATGTAAAGATGTTTTATTATAAAAATGTTAATGCTGAAGAACATTCGTGCTGATTATAAATAACAATATGACAGCAGATAATAAAGTGAAAAATCATGTATGGGTTTTGCATCATATCATGGCGGCATATTACTTTTGCCATTTGATTATGTGATTTGTTAGGCGTATTATTTCTAACTCTGATTAAGAAGAAGTACTGTGTATATAGATATCATCATCGTCATCTCAGCCTATAAATGTCCCACTGTTGGGCTGAGGTCTCCATAATAGGAGAGGCATTGATTTACTGTTCCACGCTGGTCAGACGTATTGGAATAGAGTTTTGTTCTTGCATAGATGTGTATGTGCTTATTATGTCCCTTAGTCGTGTTTTACGACATCCACGGGTAAGATAAGAAGCGGTGAATTGTATTCCTACTCCGTCACCACACGGAAAATTTCTTTAGATACGTCATATAATATCGCTCAACTATGATAAGTAGGTACAATTCTTAACCGGCCTGATACACGTACATAAATTATCAATTATTTAGTGGAAAATTTACTACCTTATTCTTATAGGCATGCTATGTGGATTAAGATCTGCGAGAAACTCGTATAGACAACCTTTGTCGTAATGGTTTAATCTTCGATACAGGGTGAGCGACCATTACCGTTTACCGAGTGTAGCTTCTAACTTTGAATATGAACTGCTCAAATGTAATATTAAAAAAAAAGAAAATGTAATAACTGTGACCAATGGTTCTTTTCGGATTTTGCTACCTGAAATCGGATATTTAAGCTTTTAGACCAACGAAACAGCCTTAGAGACTTCTGTAATCTATAGTTAAATTATTTATTCTCACCACGTTCTCTAGATATGATCGTTCAATAACCGTTTCGCGAATACTACTGAAAATCTTATTCAGTTTTCGAGAATAATTTTGAATTCCCCAGACCCCAATAGAATAAAATAATAATCGTGATTTTGTTTGAAGTAAATTGAAAACAGAGGTGGCCCTTAATTTACATGATATGTTGGATATTTACATAATTAAATTAGATATCCCGAAGCTTTTTGATAAACAAAAAGCATTATCTGTGTGGTGTTCGTGGACAAATCGATAATTTTAATCTCCCCCTGGGGTGTTGGGCGGAGTGGTACGCAGCCTATTGCCACCGATTCGTTCCTGCTTTGTATTTTAACCGACCGCATTTTTAAACTAAGGCCAGTGAAATATTACTGGTGCTTTAATATTTGTGGTCTTACAAATGTTATCCAAAATTGTTTTCATTAAATGAATTGCAGGTACGACTTTTTAATGCCCTAACTTAAATATTGATTTTATTTATTAGGCGATGAGTCCACAGTTTTGCTTTCGTGAATTACGGAATGATCGCTATGTATGTGCTGAGTTGTTAGATCCGTTTAATTAAGACCCTTAGCTCGTAGTTTACTAGTTAAACAATTAAGAAGTATTTAATCATTTCATGAATAATCTGTAATCGGGGAACATTGTGGTATGAATGTTGATGTAGTGACAAGGATTCAGAAAGATATGTTAAGTTGGTTTGATCATGTAGAGAGAATGAATGAAAGGAGATTAACAAGAAGAATTTGTAAAGCGAATCTGAGCGCAAGTGTTAGAAGGGGAAGAGCAAGGCGGACGTTCCACGATCAAATCGGAGACGTTCTTAAGAAAGGCCAGGTTAGAAGTACCTACCCTAAACCGAAGAATATGCATGAAGAGATTAATGAATGTGGAGGAGACGAATGTGGTATGTCAAGATTATAGCACGTAGAGGGAAGTGGTCTCTGCCTACCCCTATGGGAAAGAGGCGTGAATATATGTATGTATTAATCATTTACTATATCGATTCTGACAAAACATTTTAATAGATAGTTATTTTTGTCTAATTAGTAACGATATTTTGTGACAATAATAAAACAGATATTTAAAACCGATTCCTAAAGATAGAAATTGACCACGTATATACTTACATAAATACATAAATGGATTTGATACTTACCAGTTTTAGAAGGCTTGAAAAAGATTTCGCCAGAATTAGACGTTCAAACTAACATTTTGATGTCCATTCTAGCGTTATTATCAACAAAAATAAGCTAAGATTTGTGGACAGGTTTCAGAAATATATTTTCACAATATTTCAAATAACTAATTGAATGAATTGCTAAACTTTTTAGAATGAAGGCGACACTGATTCTCCTAGCGCTAGCTTGTATCATAGCCGTTGTATACGGCGACCTTGTCTGTGGCACCAACTACTGTAAGCAGCATCCATGCACTTCACCTGTGGCCAGATCCAGCTGTCGCAGCCCATCTATTTATCGTGCCAATCACGCCGGCAAGTGCGCCTGCTGCCCAGCTTGCGTTTCTTTCCTTAGTAAGTAAACGCCTATCGTAACATAATCTTTCCATGAAGTGATGTTATAGTACCCACTTCGTATTCAACAGTTAATATTATCCATCTGAAAAATCTAAATAATAATATAATTGGATATAAGAATAAACACTCTATAGAACCTATCTATACCAATCCGGTAAGAAGCACCGTAATTATTTTCATTCTATTGTAAACGAGACTTGAGCCAAGCAGTGGAACATATATGAGCTGAGATGATAAGGGGCTTTATTTCTTGAAGTATAATATCTCATCATCATCATCGCAGCCCACATACGTCCCACTGTTGGGCTTGGGCCTCCTCCACAATGGGAGGGAATTTAACCTACTATGCTATGCTGGTCAGACATGTTGGTACAGGAATTCATTTCGAGTTTTCCTTCTCTTGTACAGATGTTATGTGCATTTTATATCCCATAGTTGTCTTTTACGACATCCGCGGGCAAGATAGGGAGTGGTGAATTGTAGTCTTACTCCGTGACCAGACGGCAACCCTAAATATAATATCTAAAACATTGATAACATTTAAAAATATTCATTTTATAAGTGCATTTCAAATATACAATATTTAGTTTTTAATTCATATAGAAAACGAGGTTATGAATACAATGCCCTCATATATGTGAAACACTCCACATTCTTTTCTCGTAAAAGTTGATAAAACGGGCGGAAGGATCACCAGAAAAATGCCCAGCAGCACTTTCCTGGGAAACTTATAACAGCGACTGTGAAGGCTAATTTCAGTTATTGATGGGACAGTCCCATTTTCAGGTTGTCCGTCCCATTATCTCCAGTCAAAACAAAATAGTCCCGTTTTTGCAAACAGACATTATAATCATTTGTTTAAGTATCCTTTTTTTTTCAATTTTTATGTTAGTATTTTACATATTTTTACAAGCGTCCCATTTAGGCAAAAGAATATTGATTGAGTATGGATCATGGATATAACCTGTTTGTATATAATTAAATTTAATAATTCTCCATATCTAATAATTTTCTAAAAAAATTTTACAGATGAAGGAGCCGCTTGTAAGACTTACAGCAAAGAATTAGGTGAGACACCATCAGCCATTTGTCGTGAACCTTTGAGGTGTCTCCGTGGAGTATGCACCAAGGCTTCTTCCAGAAATTAATGATCTACCGTTATTTTAATTCATAAAATTATAATTACGGAACGTAATACCAACAGTAAATGAATAAAAAGTCCATTTAAAGTATTTATGTGTATCTATAAAAAGTTTCCCCTAATTCTAAACGGATTACAAATTAAATCTTTACAAATACCCACCCAAAACTTTCAGGAAACATTCAAATTTCGCATTACAATAGCATTGAAAGTTTAGTCCGAATAATGCAAAATTATTCTCAATACCTTCCAAAAGTTTTTCGGTACTTAAATGGTCTCCTTTCTCTTTTTGTAGCCTCATTTCATTTTCTTGATAAATGTAAATATAAAACATTTTTATTTAGGATTTGTTTTATATTTAATCGTTTTATTCAAAGTCTGTTAATTACAATTACAAAGCGAAAGATTGTATTAACCTAATACTAAAATTAGTAATGTTCACTCACAAAATACTGAAAAGTTGATAACTTGAGACAGTGCATAAAATATATAATGATAAGGTGCATTAAGAAACATTGACGAAGCTATATAAATAAAGTAACTATAAATAGTACGACTATGCAGTGAACAATCATATGAAGTTTTATGAATTAATCCGTTACAAACAAGAGAAATTTCATAGCTTTTGCTTATATTTAACCATCTTAAGTACTTGATTTATGGTCTTAACAAAATCCTTCACATTTATACACGCATACTAAGTTATATGATTATTACGTATACATTTATTTTCTATTGATAAATATTTCATATTAAGTTTTATGGATACATAGATCGATTAAAAATATCTTTTATACATTATAACATATACAGTAGAACTATAACAATACACTTGATAATCGACTATTGGATTGCATTTATACATAATTTTTATCAAACAATTATATCGTAGCAGTTTCCATGTGGTGGGGGAGTAAGAATACAATACACCACTCCCTATCTTCCCCGTGGATGTCGTAAAAGACGACTAAGGGATATAATATGCATATAACATCTATGCAACAGAAGGAAAACTCGAATTAAAATCCTATACCAACCTGTCTGACCAGCATGGTATAGTAAGGTCAATTTCCTATTGTGGAGGAGGCTCGAGCCCAACAGTGGGACGTATATGAGCTGAAATGATGATGATGATGAAAAGTTCGTAGTGAATTTATTTGTAATCACACAGTGGTGTTTTAATTTAGCCGTTATTCATAAACTTTTAAAATTTACATAATTCAAGTAGGTAGGGAGGGTATTGCTCTTTAAAAGGGCACATAACTTATATTAATATCTAATATATTATATATATATATATATATATATATATATATATATATATATATATATATATATATTTATATAAAAATCTAATCTATATATTTCTAAAGACAGCATATATAAGGCTCTAATAACTCTGGATGTGACCAAAGGTGCTGGGCCCGATAGCTTACCCCCAAACTTTTTTAGACAAACAGCTAAAAGTATTTGCTCACCGCTATATGTTTTATTTAACAAATGTCTAAGCGATGGCATTTTTCCAAGAACTTGGAAACAAGCTTTCATCACTCCCATTCATAAAAGCGGTGATAAAGCCAATATTGAAAATTATCGGCCAATTACCATTCTCTCCGTTTTATCCAAAATATTCGAGGGACTCGTACACAACTTAATATTTCCATCTATACGTAGACTAATTATACCCGAACAACACGGGTTTTTTAAATCCCGATCCACTACTACGAATCTTATGGTTTTCACTAATTATTTATTTCAAAGTATGGACGATAGAATCCAAGTAGATGTAGTATACACCGACCTTCGTAAGGCTTTTGACAGGGTAGATCATAAATTACTTTTGGACAGGATAGCGTTCAACGGCATTAGAGGCAGTTTGCTGAGATGGTTTGCATCCTATATCCACAAGAGAACTCAAGTCATTGTGGTCAATGGTTTTGAGTCTGACTGCTTTTTTGTCGAGTCTGGTGTACCTCAAGGCTCGGTTTTAGGCCCTCTTTTGTTTATTATCTTTATCAATAGTGTCAAATCTTGTTTTCTTAATTCAAAATTCTTAATGTACGCAGACGATATTAAAATTTTCAGATCCTGCCAAAGTATACAGGATTGCTTTTTACTTCAAGAGGATCTGAATAGATTTTCGGAATACTGCCGGCACAATAAGCTTCTACTCAATATTTCCAAATGCAATTCAATCTCTTTTACTAAAAATAAGACCCGACAGAACTTTAATTATTGCCTAAATGGCGTTATTTTAGAATCAGTTAGCTTTGTACGCGATCTTGGTATTACGCTAGATTCTGAACTACATCTTGACATACACATAAATAATATTATTAGTAAAGCCTTCCGGATGTATGGTTTCGTAATGCGATCCTCTATCGATTTTAAAAAACCTTCTACTCTATTATTTTTATATAAAACATTAATACGCTCACAACTTGAATATGCTGTTTCAATTTGGAATCCTTTCTATGCTAAATATGCACACCACATAGAAATGGTACAGAAGAAATTTTTACGCACATTAAATTATAAATGTTTTCAGAATAGACTACCGTATGCAGAACTCTTAAGAAAGTATGATATTCTAAGCTTAGAATCCAGGCGCACATTGTTGAGCATTATGGTATTGCATGGCCTCTGCAACAATAATTATGATTGTATTGACCTTACAGGCAAACTTTGTTATATAGTACCTAGAACAGTGCGTAGGGCTGCGCGAGCACCGCGTTTGTTTCATACCGTTAAGTGCAGAACCAATGCCGGTGTGCGGGCGCCTCTACGCCGTCTTATCGAAACTTATAACACAAACTTCTCAGCTATTGATATTTTTGCTGAATCCCATCTACAATTTAAAAAAAAAAGTTAATCTTGCACTGAGGGATAATTATTAAATTTCGTTTCCTTATTTATCTTTTTTTACTTTAATTAACTTATTATTTTTTCTAAATATTTCTTTATTGTTCCTTTTTTATCTTAGCTTTAAGGTTTTTTAAGTTTTGTTTCTTTGTTTCATTTTCGGAGCAAATAGTCCGTGTTGCTCCGTGTAGTTTTTTTTTTGTACCACTATTTTTTGTTAAGCCGTGGACAGAGGTGCTGGTTATATATACGTTATTTTAATTATATCAGTATAATAAGTTTATTACTGTAATATATAACTGTTTTTTGTCCCTAATAAATAAATAAATAAATAAATAAATTATAAATAATAAATTCCAACAACGTGAGCAAATCCAGTCTTCCAGTTCATACCCCACAAAGAATGCACTAGGGCATTGTTGCTTCATTATCTCATCCCAGCTGGTATACATCCCACTGCTAGCATTAAGCTTTCTCCACAATAGAGGAGAAATTGTCCTACGCTGGTTAAACGGATAGGTATCAGGTTTTCTTTCAAGTTTGCCTAGTCTTGGGCCCCATTGTATAAATTATTTTAATTACGAACATAAATAGCAGCAATTGTAGTGCAAAGTCATAGGGCAGCTCTCATGTTGGCTTTCCAACAATGAAAAGTGTTCAATACTTTATAAAGTTATCTATATGAATTAAATTATAATAATCTATTGTAAGAGAAGGAAAACTCGTAACAAAACTCCATTCCAACACGTGTGACCAGCGTGGAAAAATAGGTCATTTCCTTTTCCATTATGAAGGAGGCCTCAGCCCAACAGTGGGACATAAATAGGCTGAGATGATGATGAATCTATTGTAATTATTATTATTTTTATTTTGGATGACATGGTATGACTGTAGCAATCAGGTTTAGCTGACTAGTAGGGAATTGTTCTGTAGAAGAAAAAAGAGGCAATTTTTTGTAAGCAGATTACAATAATCTGTTTGAAGTGCCACCATGATATTGATGCAGGACAGGATTGCCGCCTGAGCAGAAAACTGTTATTAATTGTATTAGGTTGTTATGACTAGACTGTTACAATCAAGATCACACACAAAACTTTGTTTAAGTACCTACTAAATTACATTACAACGACCAAGTTGCATAACGAGAGCTATAGCTGATAGCTATAACTGATAGATATGTATATATATCTAAAATAAAAATAATAAATAACTAGACATATTGTAAAGATAGATGTCTCGTTAAGTAATGAACATAGGAGTGCCGTGAATTTGAAAGAAGCTGGTATACAGTAAAAACTATAATTGGTTTATCCAGCAAAGAAAAACTTTGTTGGATAAACCACAAGACACTTATAGCCTGATATAGATATAGGAAAAATACTAATAATAGTAAACCGATCCTGCAAAAATCGATATTGTATTGAGAGGTGTTTGAAACGGCACCGAAACGATAATTAAAAAGAAACGAGGCGCCCTATATTTGCTTTAGGGTGATAGAGTAATAGAAAGAGCCTTGTGGACAATGGCTCGGTCTTTGCTCCGCAAAATTCTACAGGTGGAAGGAATGGATCGACTTGGGCCAGCAAGCGCAGACAACGCCGCGATAGCGACAGTCGAAGTGCCGTCCTATAGGACTGGCTGAAGAGAGATATTGATGCCCTCACCTGCCGTCTAACGTAATACTCTCAAAGCTTGATTGTAAGTACAATCACCTAAGTAGGTTGCATAGTCCGGCGAGAGTACCCTGGATATTATCATTAGGCTATCCCGATTTATTAATGACGATTAAATGCGAGTATCAAAGATATTACAGTAGTAAAATTTTATTCTTTCTTGTCTTCACCGAGTTGTGAACATAGTTGTAAACGTATTATAGGTATATAATAATAGCTCAGTATTTTCACACAAAATACATTTTATCAACATTATGGTGTTGTAAAAAAAAACCACACGATTTATGAGTACTCGGTATTATACTAAAGTCATATTTGTGGTAAGCCTTCGTACGTGACTCCATCCCAATATAATCTATTCAAACACATAATACAAAATGTACAAATTCTTTATAGGAGTGACTACGTTGGGTGGATTATTATTGCTGAGAGATTTACATATGACAACTTATGCAAAATTATGCTTCGTGTGGTAATAGAGTCACAATATTTCGCTAACTTTTTTTTACTACAAATGATAAATAATATGGCTTTTTTTTTTTTTTTTTTTTTTTTGGGTGGGTCGCGGTCGGCGCGCCTCCGCACCACTCCGTCCGGGGCGACAGAGGGGCTTAAGCACGCAACTCCCGCAACCCACCCGAAAACCACCTCGCCTTCGTCATTGGGCCGACCACCGGAGCAGGTTTACTTGTCGTCAGTGGTCGGCCCGACGGAACACCCCCTACGCGGGGTACCCTCCCGTCGACCGACGTCCCCCCCTCGGGGAGGACGTCGGTCTTTCCTCACGCGGTCGGCCTCTCGGCGGGTGACGGACTAATCCCCGGTCACGTCACCCGCGGCCTCGGCTAGGGATAAATAATATGGCTAAGGAATCTTATATATTAACTGCAATTTAATATATATACATATATTCGTCATTGTGCGATCCACAAATTATTGTTCTGAGTCTGGATGTAATTTTTGTCCATTAATTTACATGTTTGTAAAGTCCCTCTCAATGCAAGGATAATTACCTTAGAGCATGGATCATCTTTTTATAAAAAAAGAATAATAACTTCCAACATTAAGTATCAATAAAAAAAAACGTTAACGTTACTATTGCATATTGAGTTATATAAAATCTTATATATATAAAAGAAAGTCGCGTTAGTTACACTATTTATAACTCAAGAATGACTGTACAGATTTAGCTGAAATTCGGTGGGGAGGTAGCTTAGAACCAGGATACGGACATAGGATTTACATAGGACTTTTTATCCCATTCTTCTTCTTCTTAATAGCAATGAGCTACTTTTCAGTTCAGTTCAGTTGTTCTTAATGGCGATCCTGTTAACTCCGCCAACGATCAATATCTTGAAGATGACTTTTTAGAGAAGTTTTGTTCCAGGTCGACTGATATACTCAAGGCTTAGTATGTTTACAATTACAGGATTGCTTTGTGAAAGTGTACAGCGTTAAAAGAGCAAAACAGTAATACAAATATTTTACAGAGTCTGAAGTCTGTTGATTTACCTTAAACAAAAGACACGCACAATATATATATTTATGTTAGTAGATTAGTTAGACAAGACACTTACAGTTTTATATTAGTAGAGTTAATAAATTCACCCAATATATGTATAAATAGGGATTCTACTCGGGAGAGAAGGGATTTGAAGTCAGAAGGGAGGGGGATAGAGGGAGGTAGAAGGTCATAGAGAGAGGATACTGTTTTAGGACAACTGAAAAAGATGTGCTCTGGGGTCCCCTCGTCCAGACCACATTCGCACAATGAAGAGTCTCTAACCCGAATTTTGGCTAAGTGTACTGGTGTACAGACATGACCAAGTCGTAAGCGGCAGATAGTTGATGTAGCCCTTTTGTTAATGTTACGGTACCTGTGAAACCATGGTTTAACTGGTATATTTTCTTGAATGGATTTATAAAATTTCCCCTTAAGTCTGCTAGATTCTTGCCAGGCACTGTTCCAGCTTGAGATCATTTTTAATTTAGCTAGAGCGATTAGGTCCTGGGAATAGACTACATTGTTTGACTGGATTCCTACCTGACAGGCTTGTTTAGCAAGTGAGTCTACCGTTTCATTCCCCACTATACCGCTATGACTGGGTATCCATATGAGGCTGATTAGAATGCCTTTCCTGTGCCAGCGATAGAGGGATTGTTTAATATTAAGAATGGTTGGGGATCTAGTTTTGGACTTAAACATATTGGATTTAATTGCTGTTAAGCAGCTTAATGAGTCAGTAAAAATTACAGATTTATTAAGATTGTGGGATTCTATGTATGACAGTGCCTCCAAAATGGCAATGGATTCTCCCGTAAAAATTGAACATTCAGCCGGACACTTAAAACTGAGGATAATTTTGAATTTTGGTATCCAGACTGCCGCTCCAACACAGTTCTGTTCAGAGTTTTTGGAGGCATCGGTATACATGACCAACCAATCTCTCCATTTATCCCGGATTGTAGATCTTAGGTGAGTTTCTGCACCAGGAGAGTTTTTCTGGATGCCCAAGTTGAGAATAATATTTGGTTGGTATATTAAGACCTCATAATTTGTGCTAAAGATAGGATTCTGGTTATGTTGAAAGATAGGGCGAGGAAAATATTTAATGTTAAGATGGCTTTTGTGCAGGCACATAGGCTCCTTGTGACTCCAGTAATCACTATCTGAGATGAGCTCTGACAAATGTTGGAGTTTAGAGATAAGGGGGTGAGAGGAGATTTGGAAGGTTTAAAAAGGAAACGGTCTGATAGATATTGCCTTCTTAACCTCAGCGGAGGTTCAACACATTCCACTTGCAATGCGTTGATGGGGGATGACTTCATAGCCCAAATGATGATGCGCAGACATTTATATTGGATTTTGTCTAAAGAAGTCAGAGCTGATTTATTGTATGGTTCCAGTAGGAATGAACCATAATCCAGATGGCTGCGGATGAAAGCATTGTAAATAAGCCTCTGGGAGTATGGATGTGATCCCCACCATGCCCCAGACAGGACACGTAGGATATTAGAGTTCCTTTCACATTTTTTAATAATATTATGTGATGTGTTCCTGATAATTTAGTGTCTAGGATGACTCCTAGAAATTTTATTTTATTTACCACGGGGAAAATTTGACTATTATATGATATGGCAATGTTAGGGACTAATTTGCGTCGGGTAAATACTACTATTTTACTTTTGGGAACCGATATTGACAATACATGGGAAGCCAACCAGTCTTGTAAATAAGATGTAGCTGAATTAAGACGAGAAGAGACCGCAAACATGCTATCACCTTCAGCATATAGGGCTTAAATCATTAGCATACTGTAGCACATTACAAAAGCAGTTAACTGATCGTTCCATGTCATAGGTATAGATGTTGTATAATAAAGGGCTAAGGACCGACCCCTGGGGTAGACCTTTGAACACTGTTCTTGGAGGATCTGATGAGTTATTAACACTGATTATAATTTTTCTATTAGAGAGGTAATTTGAGATGAAATTTACCACTGGAGCGTGCACAGAGAACTGTACTTAAAGTTTTATCCTTCAAACCATTCAGGTATTCAACCGCTCAATTACATTCCGATTGTAAATTGCTTAGTGTTAGACAACTCTTTGTGCTTGAAACTATCATTAAAAAACATAGTTCTTTACATTACACACCTGATAGTCTACATAAACGTCGTACTTATAAAGTCTGTCCTAACCAGCATTTCAATACTTCTTTGGCCGCTAGACATTATAACATACTCAGCTCCCATTTATACAATCTGCTCAATAAGTGCCTAAATATATATCCCCTATCTAGGACTCGATGCAAAAAAATAATCATTAATTGGTTACAGGCTAAAACTTATGCACAGATTGAAAATTTACTTAAAATAGGTATACTATAATACATATGTGTATGTGTTTATACATATTGTGTATGCATATTGGGCTTGATCACATATCTATGCTCAAACACACATCCACCCATTCAAACACCAACAGGTATACAAACTTCCTCACATAAATATTTATACCACCCATAACCACCCACGTCAAACAATAACACTCACGCCACACATAATCACCTACGTCACACCTAAACACTCACGACCCTCATAATCACCCACGTCGTCGTACACAAACACTCATGTCATAATCAAATACGCCACACTTAATCCCCCACGGCACACACAAAGACTCACGCCTCACTCAAACTCTCGCGCCACACATAATCACCCACGTTGCACCTAAACTCTCATACCCACTTAATCATCTGCTTCACCCGCAAATACTCACGCCACATATAGTCACCCACGTCACACATAAACACTCACTATACACAAATTTCTTATTGTAATATAGATTAATGTTAAATTATTGCAAATATTGCGAGGGCCTGGTATCCATACCACAAGTTAAATCTTACTTTGGGTACCAGTGTCCAAATAAATAATGATTTAACACATTTCTGTTTCAAATTTGTATGTATATCCTGTGTATTACTTTTTGTGAAATAAATATATTATTATATTATATTATATTATATCTTCTCTGGGATACTCAGCTGGCGCATTTTCTGCCTGAGTACAGGAAGTTGGACATTATCATAAGCGGAAGCTATGTCAAGGAACACTCCAACCAGGTATTTGTTTTTCGAAAAAGCTATCCTAATATCTGTGATAAGTGTGCCAAGGCTATCCATTGTCCCTAGCCCCCTTCTAAAGCCAAACTGGCTTTTCGCAAGGATATCCCTATTTTCTAGAAACCACTCTAAACGGTTTTTAATTAGGTATTCTAATATCTTCCCAAGTGTGCATGATAAGGCAATGGGTCGGTAGCTGTTGGGATCTGAACTTATGTAGCTTGCCGGGTTTTAAGACTGGGATGATGATGTGTGTTTTCCAGTCTTCGGGAGGGATTTCTGAGATAAAGATTGCATTTAGAATTTCAAGGATAATTTTCTTTGTATTAGGTCCACTATTGAATACAAAGGAATATGGGCTCCCATCTACTCCAGGTGAGGAGTCCCTTAAACTATCCAAGACCAAATCAAATTCCTCATTGAAAAAGGGAGCATTGAACCCCAGGTCTGAGTCATTGTTATTAGAATAGATACATAATTCCTCATAAGATGCGACTGTGGCCGGTGCTAATTTTTTTGCAAATTCCTCAATCCACTCTACATCATTATTTGAGGATAAATTATGATCACTCAGGAGAACACAGCGGAACCTCCTAATATTTCTCCATACCATGGATGGTCGTGAGCTAGGTGACAAGGTTTCACAGAATGATTGCCATCCTGATCTCTTTTTACCTATGAGCAGTTTAGTTGTTTCCGCTGCAACTTTTTTATACAATTATCTATTGTCATACTGCGAAAGTAGACTTGCTCGGCTGACTTTCTATTTTTCACTGCAGTAGAGCAGTCTGCATCCCACCAAGCAGGAAGGCGAACATTCTTTTTGGGGGCTCTTTTGAGGGGGATACACATATCAGCAGACGAAATAAGGATCTGCTTAATTTTTGAATAGGAGTCATGTACATTGGTGACCTCCACTGGAGGAAAGAAGGCAACATTCTGATCGGTTACGGATGAATATAGTGTCCAATCAGCTCTGGCTGTGTCATGCTTTAGACGAGAACTAAATACAGCCACAGAGTTGAAAGATCTAGGGGATAGCAAAGATATGAGGATGGGGAAATGATCACTCCCATAAGTGTTACTAAGTATTTCCCAGGACACTGAAGGAGAGATGCTGGGAGAACAGATGGTTAGATCTACAGCGCTATTAATATTTTGAGTGGGTCCCACTCGTCGAGTGGGCGATCCATCATTAAGGACACATAAGTTTAAATTATCTAACTTTTCCAGAAATTGAAAATACAATGGCTCACAGTGATGTGAACCCCAGGAGGAGTGATGGATGTTATAGTCTCCTAGAATCATTACTGGGGTAGGTAGGGCAGCAATGATATTGAATATTTCATTTAATATATTATAATTAGGTTCGGGGATATAAATAGATACAAATGAAATGTTAAGGGCTCGTATAGCGACTATGTGAAAAGTATCAGGATGGTTAGGACTAGAGATTTGAGTGAATGTTATAGATCTAGAAACTAGGATAGATGAACCAGCGCGACCGTCACTCCTGTCATCCCGGAGACATGAAAAACCCGGCACCCTGAACTGGGTACCAGGCCTCAGCCACATCTCCTGAATGGCAAGAATGACAGGTTTATGTTTATTTATCAAGTATATGAGATCAGCTTTCTTGTTACGAATGCTCCGGCAGTTCCACTAAGGGATTGCTGGGAATGTTACTGACAATAGAAAAAAATGTTGAGCAATTTTCTGTTGAGTCCCAGAAGGCAGTTCTGTGTCGCTGAATTTAGATAAGATAATTATCAGGGAAGAAAGGAGAAGATCAAATAGATTGTCAATGTATGATAATCCAGTAGAAGCACAACCATTAGGGAGAGAAGAGACAGGTGTTTCAATAATCGCCTGGTGGGCGCGGGCGTCGTAGCCTGGACTGGCTGCTGGGGAGGGAGTGTGACGGGGGATTAGAACAGTTTTCCTGTAAGAGGTAACTGGTGCGGGTGCAGAAACTAACGGAGATGATTGGGATAGTGGTTGAGAATAGACAGAATTAGAGGGGAACTGTTGCGATAGATATGTACTTCTAGTGGTGTCAGCAAATGATCTCCTAACCTGGGGGAACCTTGCACTAGCTTCAGAGTATGAAAGATTCTCTTGCGACATCACTAATTTAATGGACTTTTGACGGATATGCTCAGGGCAGCGTGGGCCCTTGGCCTGATGATCTCCAGAGCAGAATATGCAAGATGGTGATTTCTCAGAACATGAAGATCCTTCATGATTCTGGCCACACACAAAACAGCGAGGGTTGAACCTGCACTGAGTGGTGACGTGCCCAAATCTGCAGCACTTAAAGCATTGTATGGTTGGGAGGACATATGTTTCTACTGGCATTGACGTGTAATAACTATATAAATATATATAAGTTGTCTTAAATAAATAAATAAATAAAATATATGTGAGATGGCAGTTTTTGCCCTAAAAAGGTTAGCACAACTGTCTGGGTAGGAATCCAGTTAACAGTCCCTTCATTCATAACTCTTCTATTAAGTCTACGTGCCCTAATAACAATGCCGTGATTAGAGGGTACTTCGATAGATCCGACAAATTCTTCCAGCGACCATTCGACGGGTACTTCTCTTACCAAACCCATAAGAGTGATGTTGTATGAGGGAATTGTAGCCTCATACTTAGCAGCAGCGATGGCGGGGTGAGTAATAAATAGATTCGCATCAACGGCGGTTTTAAATTCAACTGCAACCCTATTCCTACCGATCCGTTTTACCCCTCCGCGAATTATATTATTAAAATTGTTGCGATACAGGAAATGACCAAACTTGATAGGGTGCAATGATATTCCGGATGAAGACTCTTCGGATGTTCTGCTTACATGTACTAAGAAAGGGGCCACATCTACATCTGAATAGGTGACTTTATTCCTTTCGAAGTCTGGATGAGAATAAGTATGTTGAATTGACGGTATGGATTGAGATGGGTCTGAAATTGTTTTTTTAGATGGAGGGTATATAGAAGAATTATTGTTCGCTTTGCTCCGTTTTCTGTTATTTGGGCTGATATGGAGAGGATCATCTGCTTCTATAGTATCTATTAATGACCGTGGAGGCCGAGATATAGCATTTGGAGACCGAGAGCGGGGCTGCGATTGAAATTCGCCGTCCCCCGGATCGGGTGGCTCGGCGTCCATCGTCGTGTTTTACGAAAAAAAAAAGGGTTAAAAACTTACTTCAATCGGGAATTAAACCTTCACCAACACACAAAAAACACAAAATAATGATAGTTCAACAGAAATTATGTAAATTATTTCACCAAGCGCGATCTGACGTCCGGCCTTCACGCCACCAACCCGCCGAAAAAAACGAGCTACTTTTTATCTCGTTCGATCGTGTTCCCGTGTGACGTGACATAAAATGTCAAATATTTCTTTTTTGTTTCTGTTTCTCCATTCGGACAGGCAAAGGGATCAATGCCCATAGAGCCAAGTCTGATACAATTTTCTTCATATTTTATACATTTATTTATATAGAATAGCGTATTTATTGTCATGTCTGTCAGTAAGTCAAGTCGTTACCATTAATTAGGCGCTGAAAATCTAATTAAATGATTTCTCTGGGAATTACGGTAAAATATGAAAATACACGTAAACCACTCTTATATCACAGTCACCAAACTTCAGCACCTTAACTGTATTACATTACATAAAATATCAGCAATATTATTCAATATAACACTATAAAACACTAAAAAAATGAATATAATACATAAGCTTAACATGGCATTTCCATATTCGCACCAAAACTCATGTCAAAGAGAATACAAGTCACTATGAAACTTAGGATAACAAAAACGCATTTGATATGTAATAACAAAACGCAAATGACAGCTAAACGTAATTTTATCTATAGTTAAGTATGGTTGAAAATTTGATAATTATAATTTTGTCACAAATCAATAATCAGTAATTTGTATTCTCTTTGAATCATTATTAACAATGCCGCGACCAAGACGGTCGAATCTTTCCCAACAAAGCCGTAATGGTTCCTCCATTAGAGAATATTGGGAAATTTAGAAAATATATTTACGAAAAAAATTATGGCGGTACGAAGTTCGCCGGGTCAACTAGTCAACTAGTATAAAATATAAATAACTAGCAATCCGCCCTCGCTTCGCTTCGGATTCAGTCGCCTTACGCGCGTAGTTCCCGTTCCCGTGGGAATACCGGGATAAAATATAGCCTATGTTACTCCCTGATATTATAGCTTTCCAATGGTGAAAGAATTTTAAAAAATGTATAACATTTGATCGTTCTACGTTCGATTGTTTTTACATTCAGCTTTTGAAGTGAACACAGATACGGCGGAAATCAGAATAATTTTCGAATACGAGTTCCGACGTGGGACTAACGCAGCAGAAACGGCTCGTAATGTCAATGCTGTGTTTGGAAAGGGTACCTACAGCTAACCAACGCACCGTGCATTTTCGGTTTAACCGCTTTTATAGTGGAATCTGGGACTTGAAGTATGAACCACGAGGAAGACCACTAAGGTAAATAACGATGAATTGAAGGTGATGGTGGAAGCCGATCCGAGTCAAACTACCAAGGAATTGGCGACATAGGTTGACGTTAGTATACCCACAATATTGACCCATTTGCAACAAATCGGTACAATAAAAAGACTTGAAAATGGATGCCACATGATTTGAATAGTCTGCAGGGAGCAGCGCGCGTTGAATTTTTTTTTTTTTTGTTGCCAACGGTGGCAAATGAGCAAGCAGCACACCTGATGGTAAGTGAAACTGCTGCGCATGGACCTTTGCAATACCAGGGGCACAGCCAGGCCGCTGCCTACCGTGAATGAAATACTCTTCTTAAAACTCGTTTAAAGAAGGACATGTCATAGCGCTCGGAAAACACAGCAGCAGGTAGTTCATTCCAGAGCTTGCACGTACGTGGGAGAAATGATCGCTGGAAACGAACAGTTGAAGACCATAACGTTTCCAGGTGAAATGGATGAACCCTGCTACGATGTCGAGTGGTACGTTGGTAGAATAGTGACAGTGGTACCAAGTCAAACAATTCCTCGGAGCACT
Source organism: Lymantria dispar (assembly GCA_032191425.1). NCBI lineage: Eukaryota > Metazoa > Arthropoda > Insecta > Lepidoptera > Erebidae > Lymantria > Lymantria dispar. Next base: position 22,760,554 of record CM063444.1, on the reverse strand, counting down.
CCCCGTGAAAGAGTTGGTAGACTACACAGAGTGACCCAAAGTCTCTCCGCTGCTCCAGCGACTCCAATCTGTCCGTAAGATTGGGATCCCCGACGATTCGAACAGCCCGTCTTTGCAGTGAGTCAAGTGGGTCTAGCTGATATTTGGGCGCACCTGCCCAGAGATGTGAGCAGTACTCCACACGAGGACGAACTTGTGCTTTGTATAGCACAAGACGCTGTCTCGGTGTGAAGTACCGCCTGGCTCTGTTCAGGACGCCCAACTTTTTGCTTGCCAATTTGGCTTTGTCCTCCAAATGACTAAGCTAATGTAAGTTGAAGCTTGCCTTATCCTGTTAAACCAGTAAAGAAATCAAGGGATTTTGGATCAAATTGTGCCGTGTAAAAAAAGTGGCGTTAGAGCTAAGGTCAGCAATTGCGTTGTTCGCTTGCGATTATCATAAAGAATGCACTTTTCATTGTATTATGTTAGTATTGTAATTATTAATATTATAAATTATATATATATATATATATATATATATATATATATATATAATATGTCTATTATTACTATATTTATGTAAACTAATATGTAAATATTTTATTCTGTCTGCCTAAAAAATATTTAATCCCTTAATTTGTTGCGGATCACAGTAAAACTTAAATTTTGGTTTTATTCCTAGAAATAATTACGGGATTTGCCTACAGAGCTACATAGGTAGAATTAAGAATATTAAGAATTAAGTTCATATACGTTATTGAATTCATGGAAGCATAATTACTGTGATATAGTTGGCTGAGCGAGGGAGAAGGTGAAACATCTTCAATCTTTGTTCTGTTCTCGGTCAATCTTATTAAATCTCTCGCTCCAATCTTATTAGTTGCACCGTTATGCTACCTATAATGTTTTTCTTGACACAAGGAATCTGACATTACAAGGTTTTTAGGGAGTTAGCAGCAAGCTTTTTAAAAAGGATTAGTAAATGCTTCCTACTCGTATTTGTGACTTAAATTACATTATGATAATTGAGATTGACATTAAATTCGATAGATTCTTGCTCGGATTGAGAAATAGACTGCCCTCTGAGGGCCACCGACGTGAGGACAATGTCGCGCGGTTTTGTTACCAGGATGTAGACGGAATTAGAAACCCAAAAAGTTAACCAGTTGGATGGACCACCGAATCAAGGAATCAGTGCCCGTGGCCTACTCAACTTAATGCAGAGAAATACTATTAAGAGCCTCGCATTTAAAAAAAGACTATATGAATAATTTAAATCTGATATTAAAAAATAGGACTATGTTTAATTTATATAACTACTACTCTATCAGATTTGATATAAAAGTTTGAATCATAATTGTCAAACAAAACGTTGCATAAAGTCCGCCTACAGGCAGAGGCCTCAGTGCGTGATAAAGTATCATCCATAATGTAATAAGAACAAAGCGAGAACAATAACAGTTCATAAAGGTTTTGCTGTTTTTCATTGTTATAAGGCATACCCTTGGCCTGACTTCTCGTTGGCTTAATACTGTTTAACTTTCAAGGAGCCTTTACAGAGTTCTCGCTTTGTTTCCATCTTAATAATAAGAGTAACCAGCTACCCTAAATTTAATATTGACGCGTTTAACAACCCTTACTTTCTTATTCTAATATTTGAAATAAAATGTACCTACCTACGTAAAGTAAATTGTTTGCTATGTTTTAATATATAGATAAGGACTCTAAAAAGTGATAAAAGACTACAAAATGCAACAGTTTTTAATTTTTAGCCTTGCACATCTTCCTATAAAGTAACTAAAAATGTATATATTATACACCATTTCACCTATATAACTTTTAAACAGTTGGTTTGAAGAATAAAATGTAGCTTCTTCTTTATACTAGACTAGCTTATGCTCACGACTTCGTCCACGTAGAACAGTTACTTTTTTTTTTTAATTGCAAGCAGTGGCAAACGAGCAAACAGTACACCTGATGGTAAGTGTTGCTGCCGCTCATGGACCTTTACAAGGCCGCTGCCTACCGCGAAGGGAATGAAGGGCGTGTGAATGCGTGCATTGAGGCTCGGTGATACCAAAGGCACCACCAACACCCTCCACACGCGAACACCCTCAGAAAGTTGGGCTTCCGGCTCTCTCGCTCACCGAACGAAGTGCAGTAACAAAATGCTACTACTCAGACGTCGATTTTCTGCGAGAGCGTGGTACCACCCCGGACGGACCGGCCCGCGGCTGTAGACAAATAACTGTCGACAGTGTGCTCCTACCACTACTTTGGGCTAATGCCAACTTTAACCCGCAACTTTGTTTATGTAGAAGGTGAAAATATTTTTAAATAATACAATTCTGTCAAAACATATGATTTTTGCGAAACCTAATCGTTTATGTAGTGCACGCAGCGGAAGCTCTCAAAAGGAAAAAATAAACCCAACTCTGAAACATTTTTCATTGTTGCTCCGCTCCTATTGGTCTTAGCGTGATGATATATAGTATATAGCCATCTTCAATAAATGGGCTATCTAACACTGAAAGAATTTTTCATATCGGACCAGTAGTTAATGAGATTAGCACATTCAAACAAACAAACTCTGGCGCTTTATATTTTTCATTTATTTTGTTTATTTATTTATTCATACTATAGTCCATAAAATATAGGATGATCTCTGTGACAGTTGTCCCTAGTGCTGTCACGCTTACGATAAAGTTTTTTATCGATAAAACTCTTTATTTTTATAATTGTGATTTTCTATTATAATTAAAATACAATCAATGAAAATCTTTTTGATTTTATTTCAAACAAAACTATTTTTTACTGTTTTAATTATTCAAAAGGTTAAGACAATCAAGGTCTAGGTCACTATTGTCGTAATCACTGGAGCGCTCCTGCTAGAAAATTCATATTTTTTTCCAAAATAGGGACAGTCGTTAGATCAATCGATCAATTACGACTGTTTTATAAATAAATATGACTAGTTTATTGACAATAATGCGTACATAATATTATCATTTACTCTAAAACAAAAAGTAGTTTTTTAATGTTTAATTAATTCAATTTATGTATTTTATAATGTAACTGTCTGTTTTAATTGTCAAAAATATGTTGAAAGTTTTATTTAGGCACTGTATTGGGTTTATTTCTTTTATGAATAATTTAATAAAGATCGTTTATCGATTTACGTATATCGACTGTCCCATCTCTTTTTTAATTTCAGTCCAATATGACCATGTACGTGCGTAAGCGTCATTTATCTATAAAATGTTTACTAGGTATTTCAGTACTTACGAGGTACATTTTAGGCATGAATATTAATATTTTTATATTTATAATATATTGCAATTTAGTTGCAATAACATTAGCACGAAAAGAATGAAAATATATTTGATACAAAATGAAATTGTAAACATGTCGCTCGTTCAAACTTACTTCGTTGGTTTCGTTGACATCTGTCACAGAGATCAAGCTATATTTTATGGACTATAGTACATCAAGTGCTTAAATTCTATTAAAAGGTGTAGCCAAAGAGCACATATTATTATAGAGTATAGATACGTTAAACTAGATATTATTGGGTAACGATCCGCATCATAATGGCAGTGAAAATGTCATACTATCCCATCCTGGCTAAGCGGATTGACAGAGATTTGTTTTGACTTTTCTTCTCTTCCAAATATATCAATATTTATATTTATGTACAATAATTATTTGTTTTATGCATCTGTAATTTAGGAAAAATCGTAAAATTTAAAATTTATACATCTATTATTGCGACTTTTACTGCAGTTGTATTTGATTTTTCATTTTTAGTTGTTTCGAACAATTTTCAGTATTCATAGTTACCGGAGGACTAAGTTGTCTCGCGCCCACATATTTATTGTTATTACTTATTACAGAGTTTTATATCTACGCGCTTAGTTTATAAAATTTTGTCCCACAGTTTAATACAAAATTTATTGCCAGTAGGTACAAAATGAAAATGATTCTATATAAAAATTGTATTATTTTTCATCGGTTATTATTAAGCATTAAATTTATGGTAGTAATTATGATAATTTATTAAATTTAAACCTCACAATCGCAACCAAGACACACTCGAAAAAATTCTGTACAAATTTAGAGGGCGTATTACTAATTATTTGTCAAATTAAAAATCAAATACAAACCACAGACTGGCGGCACAGATGGCGCAGTGGTTCAGATATCCGACCTACCATGCTAGTGTCGTGGGTTCCAATCCCAGGTAGGACAACACTTTGTGCGATCCACAAATTGTTGTTCTGAGTCTGGATGTAATTTATATCCGTTAATTACGTTCGGAAAGTCCCCCGCAGTACAAGGCTTATTTCCTTAGTGCAGAGTATTGCCTTAAAAAAGCGCTAAAATTGGTAAAATTGTTAATACTCGGGTAAACAACAAAAGCCAATTGTAGATTTATATTTAAACTAGCTGATCAGACACGTTGTACTGTCAGAATTTAAGTATTTATTTAGAGCTATTTAAGATTATATTAATACACTTTTATCTTACGTTTTTATTTTCGAAAAGGTCTGCAGAACTGTGAACATAACCTTTAATCTCACGTATTTGGCGTGCTTATTACCATTACCAAAGCGCAGAACTTCGTGCCAAATCTACAAAAACAGAAACGGCGCTTGTTGGTCCGATAGGAAATTCCCACTCAGCACCTCATCATCGTAACATATCTGTGCCACTCTACGAATAAAAAAGTATTTTTATATGAAAAGAATAATGTTTTGTAGTCCAATGCCACAAATATGTAATTTACTCACTTTTTGCTACGCAATAAAGTAAACGCTCCTAATAAGGGCCTATTACCGTCAACCGAACAGTTCAACATTTCGAGCTTATTTGAAATTCATAATAAAAGTCCGTGATAATCTGCAAAAAGCCCCAATATCTTTTACCTGAACTAGGGTTCAGACCTAAGATTTCACTTTCGGCGTTCCTATACTCAAACTATTAGATCCACAAAAGATTAAAAATTTCATAACAAAATCAAACATTTTGAATATCAGTAACAATATTTATAAATTACTCTAAATATAGCTACGAAGTCTTCAGTACTATCAATATTAACTCAGTATATAACAAAACCTGAAATAATATTCAAATACAAACTTGATACCTTGATACCTTATAAATAACATCGCTAATAAATTAACAGTTGTATAAACTCATACAATGGGCTATGTTTAAACTTATTTGAGAGTTATTTAACATCATGACCGACTGAACAAACGTGTTTAGAAACAACCGGACCAAATGGCGCGTAGCCTTCGGCTTTGTTTCTGGCAATAGCTTTAGCGTAAAGCTTTTGTAGGTTATTATTGTAAATTGAAATTAGTAGTGTAAATATAATCCTTGTTATGAATGAAAATTAAATCTATACTTCCTACACAAATAAAGCTAAGTACAATAACCTTAAATTGTTGATAAATGGATAGAACCATGATCGTCATTATATTTTGCAGTCATTTGGGATCGAAGTGCTTGAGTTGTGGGGTCTCGAGGCTTGTCATTAAAATTAGCAACGCTGCTAGTCTTGTAAACCCGATTTCGATGGATAATACTGCAGCATTTTCTGACGTTTTGTCTCTCCTTCTTTTTTTTTTATTTCCTTGATTGGTAATAATTAAATTGAGTATAAAATCTATATTTTGTAAGTCACAAATAACAGCTAACCGTTACCTAATTTGCAGATTACACTTTAATATAATTTACATTTACTTGTGTTATTACTTCTTACTTTCTTTTTATGTGAAAAATTCGTAGTGCTTGATGAAGAGTTACCTATATTTTATTCATTAATTACTAAGATTTCATCTGATTTCAGCTCGTATATTTTACGCTGCTAGGCTCGAGTTGCCTGTATAATAGAAGATAAATGCAAAAACTATATCAGCTATACTCGTTCCAACCATTTATTTTACTTTTGGCAGGTCGAATTCTGATCAATTAGTGTTGTACCAATGTATTACGGATACTATGTTTTGTAATAATCGATTTTAGTCAGGAAGAACTTTTAATCGATTTAACACGGATATTTTATTTTTGCTTAAATACATATTTCATATTATTTAAAAACTTCACTTCTGTAAATATATTTGTTATTTGGGCACATTAATTTTTGCATACCCACTAATTCAGTCCTCCCAAAATATTTTACTTTGTACTTTGCAAAATAAAAAATAACTACTTTATGAAGCATTTTTCCATTAAGCGGGATCCGCTGCTCCAAACTTTACTTAGAGACAATGGCGCCCTCGTCTGCGGTAGTAAATCACTAATTTTCTCATCCAGCCTACCCCTTTTTTTTAAGCCGAATTGGCAACACTGAACGGCGCGCCGACGATGCCATTTTGTTGTGTTGTCTGTCATTCGCAACAAGACTCCCGTGCTAGTCACATTTCTGTTCGCTGAGTGCTCTTTCATATTTTTCATACGCTGTGTTGAGTATTTATATTCCACCGTATTGATTTCATTGTTCTTAATTTGATTGAGTTGAGCGTATCGTTCCTCCCAGTAAGATTTGACTTGCAAAATGCCGAAAGGTATGGTGCTTAAAGGACAATCCAGAGAGTTAGTGCTGCGGCTTCGTGAAAAGGAAAGCCGCAATGGCGGATTCCTTATACCAGTAACCCAAGTTAGAGACCGTGTTGCAGCAGCATTAGGTATTAGTGCTCCAACGGTGGCGAAAATCACTAAAGAAGCCTATGGTAGTAGTGGTATTGAACAGAACAAGCTATCTACGCCTAAGAAAAACGTCAGCCCCGTAAAGTGACAGCAATTGACAGTTTTGATACTGATGCTATTCGTCGTCATATATACAATTATTACACAAGCAAAGAGATTCCTACTTTGAAAAAATTAGTAGCGTCTCTACGAAATTGTGGCTTGTTTCGTGGTCAAAAATCTTCTTTGTCAAAGGTGCTGCACCAAATCGGGTTCTTGTATAAGAAATCCGACAAAAGAAAAATTTTAATGGAACGTCGTGATATAGCCTTGTCTCGCTGTGAATTTTTAAGACAAGCGAAGAAAATAGAAGACTGGTCGAATGTCGTTTTCACAGATGAAACTTGGCTCAATGCCAATCATTCCATACCAAAAGGTTGGACTGACGATACTGCTGCTTCTACTTCTGCAGTGCCAATGGGGAAAGGTGAACGCCTCATCATTTGCCATGCGGGAACTACAAAGGGATTTGTACCAGACGCTCTGTTAGCGTTCAAATCAAAAAAAACAGGAGACTATCATGAGGAGATGAATGCGGACGTGTATGAAAAGTGGTTCAGAGAAATGCTTACATCACTTGAAGAGCCATCAACAATATTTATTGATAATGCACCCTATCACTCTCGCCAAATTAATAAAATGCCAACACAGGCCAACAAAAAACACGAGATTATAAACTGGCTTCGTGATAATGGGGAAGATGTGGACGAATCCCTACTAAAAGTAGAATTACTTAAAATATTAAAAAGTAAAAAGCAGCCAAAACGATATGTCATCGAAGATATGGCAGCAGAATATGGGCATGTTGTAATCAGAATTCCTCCGTACCACTGTCAATATAATCCAATTGAAATGATCTGGGCACAAGTCAAAGGACACGCCGCAAGAAACAATACAACTCCTCCTTTCACAGCAAATAAAATGCTTGAACTTTTAAAAAACGCATGTGCTAGTGTGACGCCTGAAAACTGGGCGAGTGTCGTCAACAAGACAAAAAATATAATATTCTCTGATTGGGATTGGGAAATTGAATTTGACAACATACCTACACAAGAGTTAATAATAAACACTGCAGATGATTCAAGCGACGATTCGAGTTCGTATGAAGAATCCGACGATTCGTTATAATAAAATAATATTAAAATATTTTGGTTGTTTTATTTCATGTTATAGGTATGATGAGAAGATTTTTATATCTCCCTGATACAATTTTAACGTGTTGTCTATTACAACAATTCAAAACTCAGTTGTCAGCTGACTTAACTGCAAATAAGTGTAATCGATTATTTGCGATTCATTAGTTTGCACCGAATACTTTTGATCCTGTCACTAGATGCGATAGAACGTAACTTTTTTTATAACGGAAATGAATTATCACTTAAATTTTATGAATAGAGCTATTTACGGCATATTAATGTATTTAGTGGGTAATAATTAAGATATATAAATATTATTGGGCAGTTTATATATTTCTCTGTTCACTCGTTTCAAAGTTAATAATTGCGTATAATGAAACAGTTACGTCCTAACGCATGTGTCAAAAGTAAAATAAATGGTTGGAACGAGTAGAGTCAGTCGGGTTGGTATAGTTTTATTTCAATGTTTTCTTTTTTTTGCAATTCTGCATATTATATTTATGAATTAATTTTTACAACACCCACAGGGCATAAAAGGGGTGGTGATATTCTTATTCTATCATCACACGGAATGTCTTAAGTGAAAGAAAACTGTTTAAGTTGGTTAATATAATATATTTATTTTATTGCCGATGGTGGGAAACGAGCAGGCAGCACACCTGATGGTAAGTGATACTGCCGCACATGGAGCTTTGCAATACCAGGGGCACAGCCAGGCCGTTGCCTACCGTGAAGAAAATATTCTTCTTAAACCACGTTTAAGGAAGGACATGTCATAGCGCTCGGGAAACACAGCAGCAGGTAGTTCATTCCAGAGCCTGCACGTGGTACCAAATCAAACAGTTCCTCAGAGCACTCCCCATGAAAGAGCCGATATTCTTGATACATATTTCTTGTGTACGTGTGTATCTCACTGAACTCCTTCTGAACGGCTGGACCGATGTTGATGAATTTTTTTGTGTGTATTCAAGGGGATTAGAGAATGGTTTAGATTCACAATTGGACACGGTAAGTGGCGCTGCTGTCGATTTCAAGGAGAATTCCTTTTATTTTATTTGAACAGAATAACGTCTGCTGGGTCAGCTAGTAGATATATATATAATTAGCAACCCGCCCTCGCTTCGCTTTTAGTGGTTTTACCCGCGTAGTTCCCGTTCCCGTGGGAATACCGGGATAAAATATAGCCTAGGTTACTCCCTGAGATTGTAGCTTTCCATTGTTGAAAGAATTTTTGAAATCGGTCCAGCCGTTTTAAAGATTACCCAGAACTAACAAACAGACAGACAAAAAAAAAATAAAGTGATTTTTAGGCATGTGTATAGTGCAAATAACCGTGTGAGCATGAATAAAGCCTATTATTTTGACATTACAAGCAGATACTCCAATTATATTTATTGGTATAGATTTGAAAACGTTTCATATAAAATTTTATTGTCATTGTTATCTCGTATATGTCGTTTTTACGTACAAGTAATGTGGCCTTTACATTGTTGACAACTGAATTTAATTCCATGTAGAAGTTTTGCGTGGTATACTAACGTGGTAACAGACAGAAGATCAAATCTAAAAAAATGTTGTTTTTGAGCTTCTGCTGCTCTAATGAATAACTATTAAATTCGCTAGCTGCAGACATCGGTCTTTAAGAATCCCGACCCGGCAAATGATGTTTTGCCATATAATTTCTAGTAAATGTTTTGGTAGTCAAATAAAAAAATAACTATCTTATTGTGTGTGGAGATGAGGTTTATGTCTGAAGATGAAATGGAACGCTGTGGACGATGACGGCCTATAAAATAGCAAAAGACCAACCATTCATTTTTTAATTTATTCTGCTTTATCAGCTTATATACATCCGTTTCAATCATCCCATTCATTCCCATCTGTCATAACTCATCCTATCCATCACCATCCATCACCACTCACTCCATATGTCACCATTCAATCCATTCATCATCCCACACTCTATCCACCACCATTAGTTACTACCTATCACATCCATAATTATCCGTCATCATTCATCCCATCTATCACCATCCGTCACCATCACTCAACCCCTGAGTCACCATTAAATCTATCCATCACCACTTACCCCCATCCGTCACCACTCATCTCATAGATTATTACTCATCACATCCATCACCACTCACTCCATCCATCACTATATGTCACCATTCAATCCATTCATCATCTCACACTCTATCCACCACCATCAGTTACCACCTATCACATCCATAATTATACGTCATCATTCATCCCATCTATCACCATCCGTCACCACCACTCACCCCCTGAGTCACCATTAAATCTATCCATCACCACTTACCCCCATCCATCACCACTCATCTCATAGATTATTACTCATCACATCCATTACCACTCATCCCATCCATCGCCATCCGTCACCAACCAACTCATCCATACACATCCTATCCGTCCGCAATAATCACATCAATCACATCCATCACTATCCGTTATCACTTATCCCATTTATCATAAATCATTTTTGGGATAATAAATGACTTTAAAAAAATCACAATATAAATTCAAATGATCGTATAATATCACACACAAAGTCTTGTTCCGTCACCACTCATCTCATAGATTATTACTCATCACATCCATCACCACTCACTCCATCCATCACCATATGTTACCATTCAATCCATTCATCATCCCACACTCTATCCACCACCATCAGTTACCACCTATCACATCCATAATTATACGTCATCATTCATCCCATCTATCACCATCCGTCACCACCACTCACCCCCTGAGTCACCATTAAATCTGTCCATCACCACTTACCCCCATCCATCACCACTCATCTCATAGATTATTACTCATCACATCCATCACCACTCATCCCATCCATCGCCATTCGTCACCAACCAACTCATCCATACACATCCTATCCGTCCGCAATAATCACATCAATCACATCCATCACTATCCGTTATTACTTATCCCATTTATCATAAATCATTTTTGGGATAATAAATGACTTTAAAAAATCACAATATAAATTCAAATGATCGTATAATATCACATACAAAGTCTTGTTCTGTATTAGTTTATTTTAATAGAAATAGTAATAATTCTTAGAATAAAAATATTGATTATCAGGTAATAATTACATACGTTTGATTTATTTCTTATAAAAATAATATAAATTGCATTTTTACAAAATTACATAAAGCAATAATATTTAGAACATGAAAATGATCAATTGTATGTCACAGAATACGTTTTAGTATTCGAAGTTGGAAACTATTGGTCCGTCATCTTGCTACACTACTCGTAATATGAAAATCGTGACGCGATAGATTTGTAGGAAGTAGCTTATATTATTCCTATTCAGTATATATGTTTGGTTAGATTATTATTAACTTCTTACTAACTTACGGTTTCAAAGAATTTAATTATGTTTCTCTCTAAAAAGTAGCATTTTAAACTAGGCGTGAAACTGTTACGGTGAAAGAAAACAACTTTTGAATATTTACCGGCTTTACCGGATACAGAAAAATTGTTATTAAATTTTGACCCACATTTTAATACAAATTTATTGCCAGTATAAGAAGAAAAATGATTCTATATGAAAAAATTATATTGTTTATGGTTAGTAATTATTAATTTAAATTTGTAGCAATTATTATGACAATTTATTCATTTCAAAAACCTAACAAATCTAGTATACTACCACCGGATCGGAACGCGGCCACACTGAGAAAAATGCGGCAAGAAAACTCAGGGAACATAATGCTAAATTAATATTTATTTTTATAGGCGGCTTGCTTTGATTTACTAAAAGGTTTTTGTTTATAAAATTATCTTTAACTGTTATTATTGTGGGTGATCATGAATGCTGCAAAGTGTTCGAAACGTCGCTCAATCAAAAATCAAATACAAACGCGATAAAAGCCGTAGATTAACACTGTATTACGGGGGACCTTATAAACATATAATTAATAAAAAATATTATATCTAGACTAAGAACAACAGTTTCTGGATTGTACAAAGTATCGTCTTGTATGAGAATTGAGACCATGACACTTGCACGGTCGTTATCTCAACCAACACGTCCCCTGTGCAATCAATTTGTTCATTATTAAATATTAATTTTATCTCAATCACTTAACTAAGAATTGAATCGATAGATTAAACTCAATTAATCCTTTAATTAAAGTTTACCGCAATCATGCCCTTACTGCGTTCATGACCTTTACAATTTCAGTTTGACTCCAAATTAGTGATCCCGCGTTAAATAATTCAATTCATTAACATTCATGTTACAAATTACATTTGATTTTAATGGAGCGGACATTAAATTAGTGTCTTGAGTTCTTCGTCATTTTGCTTTAATAACATCATCTCATTAAAATATTTCAATCAAAGCGGCCAATATCTGGGAGAATTTCACCAAATGATACATACATAGATATGGAGGAATGGGGCGTTAGGGAGGGATGGTACCCAAGGGTATCGCGCCGGGCTGGCAGCGGAGGACAAAGAACTCAATACTAGCGGACCCAATGGTGAAGAAGAGGAAATACGGTGGGCTATGGAGCCGGGCGCTGCCCCTGACTCGCCCCGGACGGAATGGACAGTGTGTATTCTGACCATAGCCCACACAAAAAAAAAATTATACAAGGATCAAGTACGTGCGCTGATAGGTACATGTATTCTTTTCACATCATCGTCATATCAGCAGTCTTCTCCATAATAGAAGGACGCTAATATACCAAGCTAATCAAAGGGATCGGTGATAGGGTTGTACTTGGAGCTCCTCATGGATACATGTTATACATATTATATTCGTAGTCTTTTATGACTCCGACGAGCAAGATAGGGATAGTAAATTATATTCTTACCTATCACAATAAGCAAAAGCTTCTATATTTTCACGTTTTAATGGAATGGCAAATAACTTTTTTACCATCTGGTGGCAGCAGTTATCCGGTACATATTAAATCGAGGTAATCAAATTAAATCATTTATTCTGCATAAGCTCCTTAAGGCTGTCCTTATGTTTTTTATTTATTGCCAACGGTGGCAAACGAGCAAGCAGCACACCTGATGGTAAGTGAAACTGCTGCACATGGACCTTTGCAATACCAGGGGCACAGCCAGGCCGCTGCCTACCGTGAAGGACATACTTTTCTCAAACCTCGTTTAAAGAAGGACATGTCATAGCGCTCGGGAATCACAGCAGCAGGTAGTTCATTCCAGAGCTTGCACGTACGTGGGAGAAATGATCGCTGGAAACGTACAGTTGAAGACCATAACGTTTCCAGGTGAAATGGTTGAACCCTGCTACGATGTCGAGTGGTACGTTGGTAGAAGTGTGACGGTGGTACCAAGTCAAACAGTTCCTCTGTAACTGTTACATATTGCCAAATTTATACATAGAAACAATCCAATAATCTACCACCCGGATTGAAAAGCGGCCACAAGCTGAGGATATCCAGTAAGAAACTCAGCAGGCTATTATTATTATTTTTTTTTTAATCTTTTAAATATACATAATTGTATACTACGTACAACATATGGTATTAGCTCCAGTGTGATGCCCTTCGAAATTGTATACATGTTTCAAAATTTAGTACAAAGAAAAAAAACATTAAAGAAAAAGAAAGAAAATATGGATGAACCAGGTCCCACAGCACCCTATCACGAGTTAACTGCTAGAGCAGCCATCACTCCCCTCAATCACATTGGAGGGAAGGGAGCGACCTGCCCCACGTAGCTACTGCGAGCAGAACCATATTTAGTGAGCATGACCAAATCATAGGGCCTCATAACCTGCTGATTGACTTTTCGGCGTCTATTGGGAGAATCATAGTAGGTATTTACTTTCACTAGACCCCACTATTACTAATATTAAACACTAACCGACCCGGCGAACTTCGTACCGCCATAATTTTTTTCGTAATTATATTTTCTTAATTGCCGGAAATATAGTCTCTAATAGAAAAACCATTACGGCTTTGTCGGGAAAGATTCAATCGTCTTGGTCGCGGCATTGTTAATGATGATTCAAAGAGAATACATCATCATCATCTTGCTCTTGTCCCAATTACTTGGGGTCGACGCAATATGTCATCTGTTTTGACATATTGCAAAAAGTTTCGGCAATGACTTTTATGACCGGCCGCCTGCCTGACGTCAAACCTCCTTGGGAATGTAATCGTTGACCCAAATGGTACCAGACGGAGTTGGTCCGGGTCAATCTAGGGCTCTTAGTCGTCTTTTACGACACCCACGAGCAAAGCAAGGGTTGGTAGTATTCGAAGCCGCTACCACACAGCTAGAGAATACATATTACTGATTATTGATTTCTGGCAAAATTATAATTATCAAATTTTCAGCCATACTTAATTTGTTATACCACGTTTCATAGTGAGTTATATTCTCTTTGACGTTTTATGTCACGTCACACGGGAACGCGATCGAACGGGTTAAAAAGTCCTATGTCCATCTCCTAGTTCTAAGCTACCTCCCCACCAATTTTCAGCCAAGTTTCATCTGTACAGCCGTTCTTGAGTTATAAATAGTGTAACTAACACGACTTTCTTTTATATATATAGATTAATAAAGCCATTTACTGAATAGATAGCGCAGTGGATAAAACACCGATCAACCATGTAACTGCTGTGCGTTCAATTCCCACATAGGTCAACACGGAATACGATTTATTATGATATGTTGTTATTTTTTTATCAGATTGACAATACTTATCAATATAATTGTCATTACGCTATAGATTTTTTTTTTATTTATTGAAATGAAAAGGGCTTTGTCGACTTAACAACTGTATCACCCAATACATTTTATTGTAATATTTATTATTTTTGTTGGTATAATTTTAAATTATACTATAAAATAAATAAATCACGTACCTAAGTCTTGATTAAACGTCGTTTCATTAACATTATTAGTTCATTTATAAAAGGTGAGAAAACGATCCAGGAACAATAAAGAGGCATAAACTTTTTATAGGTTTTCGCACTTAACGACCAAGCCTCCGCCTTTCCGTTTTAGTCTTATTGCTATTTAACTTGTAAGTGGCTGCCATTCAGCCTTTGTTACCATTTTTGTGAAATAAAAGTTACAAGCTGTTGTACACTTCGATTAAATACTTTATACAAGTTCGCTGCTCAAAAAGAGTAGCTAAATAAGTATAATTAATTAAAATGACTGCCCCGGTGCCAGTGGTTAAGATATCCACATATATTGTCAAGTGACGTTCGATTCCTGTGCAATATAATACTGTTGACATCTACAAATTGTTGTTCCAAATCTGACAGCAATTTGTTATCGTAAATTACATGTTTCCAAAGTCCCCTGCAATACAGGTAATATTTCCTTAGTGCAGGATTTTGTCTGTTAAAAAAATATGCTATAAATACTTAGTAGTGATGAGTAGTTAGTAATTAACAAATTGTTCGCAACGTTTGTCGACGACTTTCAACAGTATTATCAACCGCTCTAGCTCATATATGTCCCTCTGCTGGGCTCAAGCCTCCTCCACAATAAGAGCTGGTCCAGTGCCAGTCGTCTATCTGGTACCAGTTGGCTTAGCGAAAGGTTTTATTCCATGTTTTTTAATTTTTTGCACTTACGTTATCTGTATATCAATATCCTTAGTCGTTTGTATTTGATTTTTAATTTCCCGACGTTTTGAACACTTTGCAGCGTTCATGGCCACGGGCGGACTAAGATGTATCACGTCCAACAAGTCTTCGTTATTACAGAAAATTTACAATTATCTACCCTACTACTATAATTTTTATTCTCTAATTTCTATTATCTACTATTATAATTACTACTAATTTTAATTTAAATAATTACTAACCATAAACAATATATTTTTTTCATATAGAATCATTTTATTTTTTTCTTACAATGGCAATAAATTTGTATCAAAATGTGGGTCAATATTAAATAATAAAATGTCTGTATCGGGTAGATAATTATACACGCCGAACGCGTATCGGACGGCACATTATAGGCTGCCGCCTACCATTCGAGCTATCGACCTCATCGATCGTGAGATTTCGTGGGAACTATTGTGAACAAGTAGCACAGGGCAGTTTTACATAGCATTTACGTAGACCCAACAGCTTGGCACTTAGTTGCTGCGCAAGCATATGTAGACGTATGGATGATTTATTGAAGTACTGTGAATTTGTCGAGCCTATCGTCCGAGCCTTTATTATTCCCACCGGTTAGTATTTTATGTAACCAGTTGTGGAGGAATATATATTTTTTTAGGATTAGATTATATTTAAGATTTTTGAGAGTGGTAATTCTTTATAGAAAATTTACATGCTCCTAGATATAGAGATAGAAAGAAAGAAAAAGCTTTTATTGACAATATTTGGCAAAATTAAAAATAACATATTATTAGTGTCAAACAGTGGAACAGCAGCACTATGTGAGAGTCGATTAACTTATACCTAACGCTGATTTTAAGTTGTAACCCACGAACGTCTATCATATAATTATGAAAGAATGTTTTTGTTACGATATAGAAATACATCAAATATGAAAAGAATAAACAAAGAAGTAATAATAACGAGGTACAGAACCGTACGGAGCAAGTGGTCAACCTACATATTAGTATTAATATTGAAATGTTGGAGTTCAATACATCATAATTAATTTCCTACTAGAAACCCGCCCTCGCTTCGCTTTAGTTTCAGTCACCTTACCCGCGTAGTTCCCGTTCCCGTGGGCATACTGGGATAAAATATAACCTATGTTACTTCCTGATATTATAGCTTTCCATTGGTGAAAGAATTTTTGAAATCGGTTCACGGTGATTTAAGCGTGAAAGTGGAACAAACGAACAAACAAAACTTACTTTCGTATTTATAACATTAATAAGGATAAGTAAATAATTCGATGTGAAATGCCATGTGATGACGGAGTAAGAATACAAATTTTCTCCTCTTTCTTGACCGTGAGTGTCGTAAAAGACGATCAAGGCATTAATATGCATATAACATTTACTCAAAAGAAGGAAAACACGAAATAAATCGCTATACCAATACGTCTGATCAGCGTTGTATACTAAGTCAACTTCCCTCATATTGGAACGGAGGCTCGAGCCCAGCAGTGGGACACATGATCTGAAATAATGATGATTAAATAATTCGAATATTGAAATTTAAACAGTCATTTAATACATAAAAAAATCTCTGTTAGTTCTCTGTTAGTTCAGCTTTGTCTACAGAACTTGGCACTCATTTACATCTCAAATCTTTTGTTAGTAAAATCAACATCTTCATTATAATTAATATTAAACTTGACCCCCCCCCTTTCGCATTTACATTTTTCTTGGAATTAACTATTACCAAAAATATAATAGAAATTTTCAAAGATTTTATGACGTTTTACTTCTTTTCGTGCGTTAGGGAAAATGATAGTTTTTTTTACGATGTGTGCACGCCATCACGAAAAACCGACACCCTAAAGTTACATAGTCAACATTTTTTTACCGCCGCAAATGTCATGTAAATAATGCGTTATAACAAAATTTTCAATGAATTAAATACCTTTTTTACCATAATTAGTGTAGTTTTTTCTACAAATTTACGATAACGCAAATTAATGATAACATTTTATATTTTTCTCTCCAAAGAAGTATACATTTTTACGTGCGTACATAAGTACCTACATACATTTTTTTTAATGGATCATTAAAATGTAATTCTACTTCAATATAAATATTTCATACTAGCTGACCCGGCGAACTTCGTACCGCCTTTTTTCCTAATAATTTTATTTTAGTATTTATCAGTTTGGTTTTAGTATTATCTGTGCGGTGACGGAGTAAGAATACAATTCACCAGCCGTGAGTATCGTAAATAACGACTAAGGGATATAATATGCATATGATGATGATCTTTCCGTGTGGTGACGGAGTAAGAATACAATTCACCACCCCCTATCTTAGCCGTGGGTGATCGTACGAGACGACTAAGGGATATAAAACGCATATAACATCTATGCGAGAGAAGGAAAACTCGAAATAAAACCCTATACCAACACGTCTGACCAGCGTGGTATAGTAGGTCAATTACCCTTCCATTATGGAGGAGGCCCGAGCCCAACAGTGGGACGTATGTGGGCTGAGATGATGATGATGATGATGATGATGATGATCCGACCGATTTCGGCCATGGCGACTGCTTCAGCTCCGCCGTAATTTACGATCATGCGCTCGCATATGACTAAGGAAACCAATCTTATTAGAAAAGGTCCTCACACATTGCATGCATCTATGCATATAATATGCATATAATAACGCACTATGCATATAATATCTATGCAAGATAAGGAAAACTCGGAACAAAACCCTATACCAACACGTCTCATCAGCGTGGTAGATCAATTTCCCTCCCATAGTGGAGGAGGCCAGAGCCCAATAGTGGGACATGTATGTGTTGAGACGATGAAGATGATCTATCAGCCTCCTAAAAATGGCGTAAAGTTGCCGAAGCTGGAGTGGTCTCGGGATTCGGCCTTAAACGTATCAATATAATGGAATTATTGATAATCCAACTGAATTGAATTTAGGGAAAGTGTCATATTTCCTTAGTCCGCAACTTTACACTATTTGTGGGCGGCTGATAAATCATCATCATCATCTCAGCCCATACACGTCCAACTGTTGGGCTCGCACCTCCTACACTATGGGAGGGAAATCGATCCACTATACCACGCTGGTCAGACATGTTAATATAGGGTTTTTTCGAGTTTTCTTCTCTTGTCAAATCAAATCAAATCATCTCTTGTATAGAAATTATATGCATATTATATCCCTTAGTCGTCTTTTACAACACCCGCGTTTGTTGAATTGTATTCTAGCTATTTAATACCGCCTTTTTTTATCGATTCCAATACTTTTTTAATCTAGATATGTATATGTAATTATGCCAAAAATGCCGAACCGACGGGACGAATATCAAATGTTTGACAGGTAAGAACAGTTTGTATGGGAAAATAAAATTGTTGTTTTTAGTATTTTACTCTCAATTTTTCCATATTTTCTCACCGTATAAACCTTCCCTGGACTTCCACAAATAATTCAAGACCAAAATTAGCCAAATCGGTTCAGCCGTTCTCGAGTTTTAGCGAGACTGACGAACAGCAATTCATTTTTATATATATAGACTAGCTGACCTAACAGACGTTGTTCTTTTCAAATCTAAAAAATAGTAAAAAGGAATTCTCCTTAAAATCGATCGCAGCTCCACCTACCGGTTCCAATTATTAATCTAAACCATTCTCATATCCATCGGAAGAGCTAAACAAACATCAAAATCGGTCCAGCTGCTTAGGAGTTCATTTACAAATCTACGAACAGAAGATTTATATATAAAAAGAAAAGTTTATATAGTCGAAAAAAGTTACATTAGAAAAGTTTATATAGTTGTTAAGTTTTCTTAAATTTTCTAATTTTTTGCGCAAGTTCTTAATTTTTTTTCCGTAAACATCTTTTTCAAAGTATTAGAAAACTTAAAAAAAAAGATGGACGAAATCGGTAGTCTTCCTCAAGTTATGTTATTGTCCTGCTCGAACAGCGCCACCTACATGGTCCAATTGTGAATCTAAACCATCCTTGACTCCCGTTGAATACACACATAACATTTCGTCAACATTGGTCCAGCCGTTTAGGAGTTCAGTGAAATACACACGTACGCTAGAAATTTATATATAAGACTAGCTGACCCAACAGACGTTGTTCTGTTCAAATAAAGCGCCATCTACCGGGTCCAATTATGAATCTAAACCATTCTCGAATCCCCTCGAACACACACATAAAATTTCGTCAAAATCGGTCCAGCCGTTTAGGAGTTCAGTGACACACACGTACACAAGAAATTTATATATAAAGATATATTAATATCTGGTTGACCGAGCTTCGCTCAGTCTAATTTTTTTTTTATCGTAAATTGTATTGTTGACCAACTTATTTAGATAATAATTAATAAAAAATAAAAATGATGATATAATGAAAAAATATCAAAAATTACAAAAAGAGGATAATAACAACACCGAAATTCAATCTCACGCAATAAACATTTTATGTCATTGTATTGATTAGCTAAAAACATATATATATATATATATATATATATATATAGGTATATATAAATACAAGAATTACTTGTTTAAAGATATAAGATGAGGTACACGTATTTATTTTATAGAAGTTTTAGACATACAGGTTATATATCCATGTTTTCTTTCACCTTTAAAGCAAAAGATTTTTAACTATTTACGACTCAGGTACTCTAAAAGTAATAGTTACGTGCCGTGGGTATTAAATATTTCATGAAAAGGAATTTTGGCCTGAAGTTTTATTATACTTAGTCGGGCACAGCTAGTACACAATAATCTAAAATGTACATCACGTTATACCAAAAGAGATCGAGAAATGACATTTAATATTAAGTTAGGTATGTGTCTATATAAAAAAATCCCAACACTATATTGTCCAATGTCATGCCTACAATTACCACTTGATACAATTCTGATTGAAATGTATCTATTAATTATATGTTTATAAAGTCTTACACGATAGGGAGATATCTGCCTATTTATATATTTTGACGCTATTTAGACGCTATTTATAAACTCATTTGCAAAAAAAACGGGCGGTTTTGATTTTCATTCATATTTAAAAAGATACAATACCAAAAAGGTTTCAATCGTTTGTACACGTTACTGGCCGGTTTTAAAAATGCTGTGGTATTTAAAAAAGTACGTTCTAAATTCAATTTTTCATTTGATGTTCATTTTTACAGAAAACCCCTTTTTATCCTACATTTTTGGCGCGAAGTTCCAGAAGTTAACATCGACTTTCATAACTTTTATTCAATTTTTATCGATTAATTTCATATCCTTGACTGTCAAAGCTTTATTTAATGCTGTTTGGCTGTATCAAAAATGGTAGATAAAGTGGTAAAAGCTACCAAAATTATCGCACTGCTTGAAGAGGGTTGCAGCCAATGTTTCGTGGCTAGGAGGCTAAATGTTAGTCGCTCGACAGTCCAAAGGACCTGGCAGCGATATCAGGAGACTGGTTCCGTCGAGAGAAGGCCTGGTTCTGGAAGAAAACCATGTACCCAACCACGGGATGATCGTTTTCTTGTGAGTCGCGCATTGAGAAATCGCAAATCTTCGTATGTGGATCTTAAGAACAACCTCCAAGAAGTAAGAAATGTGCATATTAGTCTATGGACGGTCAGGAGGAGGCTTCTCGCTGCCAATATATGCAGTCACCGCCCGGCCCGCGGCCCCAAATTACTCCGTGAGCACAGAGTTCACAGGCTTAGGTTCGCTAGAAATTGTGAATCATGGACTCAAGACGATTGGAATAGGGTTTTGTTCTCTGATGAAGCCAGGATATCTCTGTTCGGTGAAGATCGACGTCGGCGAGTGCTAAGAAGACAAGGAGAACGCTTTGCAGAGGCATGTTTCGAAGAAATCACACCTTATGGTGGGGGCTCTGTTATGTTTTGGGCAGGAATAAATTCAATGGATCGTACTGAGTTAGTCTTCATTGAAAACGGCTCACTGACTGGGCATCGATACATAACGGAAGTTCTAATTTCTCATGCACAACCCGCATTGGCCGCTCTAGGTGAAGACTCGATTTTTATGGACGACAATGCTCGCGCCCACCGATCCCGCGATGTTAATGCGTATGTGCAAGAGGTCGGCATTCGTCGTTTGGATTGGCCAGCTCGAAGTCCCGACCTCAATCCCATAGAGCATGTCTGGGACGTTCTGAAACGGCGTGTGAGATCAGTACACCCGGCTCCGCAGACCATCAGAGAGCTGAAGAATGTGATTACTGCGGAGTGGGAACGTATTCCGCAAGCAAGTATCCGGGATATACTCGCTAGCATGCCCAGACGAATTCAAGCTGTGATTTTAGCTAGAGGGGGTCACACTCGATACTAAACATTTATCTGCTTTTACTTTATTAAAGAAAAACAAACAAAAAAACTTTTTTATTTTTACTTCATGAGCATATGCACTACTAGCGAATATACACTACTAGCGAGGTTTAGCATTATTTCCCATAAATTGTATCTAAATTTTATGAAATACTGATGAAAACGATTATTTTCTTATTAATTTAGCAAATTGTGTGGATAAAACTACCTATAATTATCAAACAAAGAAATATTAACATTTGAAATGGTTCATTGCTTAGGTGCCCGTTTTTTTTGCAAATGAGTTTATATTTTGATATATGTATACTAGCCGACCCAGCGAAGTTGGTAGCGCCATATTTTTTTTTGTAATTATATTTTCTAAATTTCCGAAAATATAGTCTGTCTATAGCTGTCATTTGCGTTTTGTTGCTGCGTGCATGATAGATGCGTTTTTGTTATACCACGTTTTATAGTGACTTGTGTTTTCTTTGACGTTTTATGTCAAGTCCCACGGGAACCTGGTCGAACGGGATAAAAATTATCCTATGTCCGTCTCCTGGTTCTAAGCTACCTCCCCGCCGATTTTCAAGTAAATCGGTATAGCCGTTCTTGAGTTATAAATAGTGTAACTAATACGACTTTCTTTTATATACCTATATAGATATAGATATGTGTGTTATGTAAAAAGCTGCTGGGAACTATAATAAACTGTCTATAAGTGATATTCTTTCCGTGTGGTGACGGAGTAAGAATACAATTCACCACTCCCTATCTTACCCGTGGGTGATCGTACGAGACGACTAAGGGATATAAAACGCATATAACATCTATGCGAGAGAAGGAAAACTCGAAATAAAACCCTATACCAACACGTCTGACCAGCGTGGTATAGTAGGTCAATTACCCTTCCATTATGGAGGAGGCCCGAGCCCAGCAGTGGGACATATAGGGGCTGAGATGAAGTGATATTCTAAATCAAGATTTATTTGACAAGGGTAAGTAACTAGGAAAACTGCCTACAAATAATTACAGTCGGCTGCCGAGAAATTGCATTTGACAATATAAGTAGATAGTAAAATATAAAGAGAAAGATTCAATTCTATTAAATTGTAACTGTTTTTGCATACTTAATGGCAGTAACCAAAGAGAAAAAGAAATATTATTTTGAGACGAACATTGAAGTTCAAAATAAGTGAATAATCTAAGGTAAAAAAATTCAGTGAGCTTTGCAACAATTTCTAAAATTGATATTGCTTATTATAAGTTGTATGGTTGTAAGCGTTCATCATTTTCCATGTGGTGTCGGAGTAAGAATACAATTCACCACTCTCTATCTTGGCAGTGGATGTCGTAAAAGAGAACTTAGGGATTTAATATGCATATAACATCTATGCAAGAGGAGGAAAACTTGAAATAACACTCTATATCAACCTGTCTGACCAGCGTGGTATAGTAAGGTCAATTTCCCTCCTATTGTGAAGAAGGCTCGAGCCCAATATTGGGACGTTTATGATCTGAAATGATAATGATGATGATGAAGCTCGGCTAATATATGTTCCACTACAGGGTTCGAGCCTCTTCCAAAATGGCAGGGTAATTGATCTACTACACAAAGTTGGTCAGACGTGTTTATTTCGAGTTTTCCTTCTCTTGCATAGACGTTATTTGCATATTATATCCCTTAATATCCCTTATAAGTTATAAGTATTATAGCACTGAATCTCAGCAACACCTGCTTGATATATTTATATGTTACATATTTATTTTTAATTATGAATTACACCAGTGGAAAAGTAAAAATTAGTATCAATAATAGTAGTTTTTATACTAAGTAACAGTAATTCGTTTTGAATAGCACATACAAATTTACAGCGTGAATTATTAAATCAATTATTCATTCAAATGTTTACTTGTGTAACTGCTTGTTTACAAATGTAAACTGTTTAAAATCCTATAATATGAGCGGTAACACTATGATAAGGGAAAATACTGTCCTAAATATGACAAATTCGACGCTTTTAATGTTTATTGTGTAGGTATGTATCTAAATTGTTTAGTATTTTGTGCATTGTACGAAAGACTACAATAGAAAATGTTATTACTATTAGTTTTTATGTATATATGTATCAGGTTTTTATAGAGACATGTGAGGGTAATAACGTGTAAAGAAACGATATTATAATACAAACATGACAAAACATTCTTAGATATAGTGGCCTTTTTTTGGCGGCAGACCGATCCGTCGTGACATCTGGGGCGATGATGTTGTTAAGGAGTTCAAAGTACAAAGTCCTCTTGCAAGCGCCAAGTGGGTAGACCATGCCTGATCTAGGCAGAAGTAGTGCTAGACAATTTGTAATTTTGTCCTCAATTAGAAAAAAAGGAGTAATTTAGTTATAGATTGTTGATACTATATTTACAACCTAGCATCTCATTTTCACTACTAACAGTTGGAATGTCCTCTAATTCTTCTACTCCTCTTCTTTTTCATACTGTCATTAACACAACGCATGTAAAAAAATTGTATACTAAATTATGTTTTGAAATAGTATAAATAATCATGCCATTAAATGGCATAAATTGATAACAAGAGAATAAACTTCTGAATTTACTAACATTAAAGTTAGCATCCACTAAAATAATAGAAAAACATACAAAGAACCATATTCCGAAAGATTAGCTTGAAGTGTCAATAGCAAGTAGTAGTGTCATAGAAGTGTAAAAGATATATCGCTCTAAAAACTTGCAGCAATAGAAAATAATGTTCTCAAATATCAATGAAACGAAACTAATGATGCAGTGTAGGAGAATTTTCCATCAGTTGGATTAATAACTGAATCAAATATGCCGCATTAAATTTACCGCAATGCATACGATACAAGTGGTATAGAACCGCATTGTGTGGTTTTCCTTTTTGATTAAAGCTTACATTCGCAGTATTTGCGCTGGCCACCCAGCCGCAGTCAAGGAATCGGTTAGGGTTACTGGTTGAGTTGGTAGTGTAGGGTAGTACTATTAGTTATGGAACAGCATGTCGCCTTTCCGACGACATGTAGCCATCGGTCTGACAGTGTATGGCATAAGCTTATCAAAAAAGCGTATCTGTTTATAATGATTTCTGATGTTTACGCGAGTATTACATTCTTGAAATAGAACTATTTTTAAGTATTTGTGCTCCTTTCCTTTACAAACGTTCGTAGTTTGAGGAGGAATGTCTGAGGAGAAATCAAAAAGCAAACCATTTTTCTATGACATTACATCACTATTTAAATGTCTTGAATTTTTATTAAATTACTTTGTTGATTTCGGCTCTCAAAAATATATTTATCTTTCGATATGGAAAGTCAATAACCTCAATGCTTTGTCAAAACTTATCTTATTCGTGCCTTATCTTGGCAATTACTTTAATTTATTAAATAAATAAGGCAACTAAAGAAACACCAGTGTTTTTAAAAGTACGGTCGGCGCGGTGGCGCACTCCCCGCACCACTCCGTCCGGGGCGACAGGGGGGTAAGCACGCACACCCGTAACCCACCCGTGACACATCGCCTTCATCGTTGGACCGACCACCGGAGCAAGGTGACTTGACGACAGTGCTCGGTTTGACAAAAAAAAAGAAGGTATGTTGAGGTGGTTTGGACATGTAGAAAGAATGGGTGAAGAATGGATGACAAAGTAAGTATACAAAGCAGATGTGAGTGGGACGGTTACAAGTAGAAGACCATGCCATGCCTTTCTGGATCAAATTGGAGACGTTCCAGTGAAAGGTCATGTTAAGAATATGCGTAACCGTAACGAATGTATAAAGTATTTGATGAGTGTACGTGAAGCTATGGAAATATGTCAGGATCGTGGCTTGTGGCAATCCGTAGCCTCTGGCTACCCCTCTGGGAAACAGGCGTGAGGCTATATAATTACATATATGTGTATGTATGTATGAATACGTAGTCTAATCATGTATTATGGCACATTCCCCTGTAAACCTTCACAATTAATATTTACATTTTTAATAATTAAAGTGAAGCAATTCGAGTATGCACAAGTCCTTGTTTTTAGAAAGCAACGTTTATCATTATGTTGAATATACTATATAATACACTTTATGCGTTTACCACCTACGCTTCTTAACGTTGATAAAGCGCTAATTCAAATGCGGCCTATTTTTTTAAGAATAATCTTCTCATACGTCTTTATAAAATAAGAATACCATTTAACACCCCTTCCTTTTTCGTGAATATCGTAAAACTTAACGAGGAGATATGCAAGAAAAAAAAAATACTCGAAATGCTAGTACATCTGATTAGCTTGCTCTTTACTGCCCGGAATTTCCATGTTTAAGAATTTGATATGGATGACCATGATAAGGGGACTAAGAGACGTGTATCGGGCGATAAAAAGAATTTTCTATTCGGACATCCTCGTTTTTAATAGATGCTCCCCAATTTATGACTATATTATTACTTTTTATATAATACAATTTTTGAAGTTGTTCATCTTTTGGTGCATTAAGGACAAGTGATGAAAGTAATGTTTTACAATACGCGCGCACACCATATTTTCAGGGTGACGAAAACCGTCACAACGTCACACGTATCGGTTCAATTATTACATTATGATTATCGTCTTCATCACCTAAAACTAAATAAATGACAAACTCAAAAGACCAAAAGACATACCATTTTTTATGAGTAAAAACGGTAAAAATTCTTAAGTAAAACATTTTTTTTTGCTACAAAAATATTTACTATTTATAGAAATGACTTTATATGCCAATAATCGAATTGTTTTCATAACTTAAATAATTTATAATCTCTTGAACCTCAATATTTCACTTGATTTTTATTATATTTATTAAAATAGAATATATTAGGTGTCATTTAGGTAGGAACCAAATATATGCGATTAGAAATCGTGAAATCCCAGGCTCTAATCGATCATTGTCAATAATTACAAAAAGAATTATTAGATCTTCAATAAATATTGTGAAAAAATTTAAAACCATGACAAAAAAGAATTAAATGTGCTATTCCCGCTTTAGTGGAAATAAAAAGTCCAGGCAATGTTTTTGTTTTAGATCGGATTAAAAACTCAGCGTAATATAAATGTGTATTGTTATCTTTGCTTTGGAGACAAAACAGAAACTATAAAAAAGATATATTCGTTTACAGTTATCGTTTCAATGGTTCATCGATATGAATATCGATAAGCGCAATAAGTAATTATCAATAACACCCTTTACTGCGTCGCCGCCGTGTCAGTAGCCCTCGCCGTCCGGATGCGTGCGCGCAAAGGTCACTACGCGATTGAGTTTGAGTCACATAATAACTACAAAACGAAGTACTCGTCTCTGAATTAATTATAAATATATTAATTTTTCAATAGGTTATTTACTTTGATAACGTTCTTGTTACTGATGAAAATAAACTGTACTGCTTTGGAATATTACTTTGTCTATGTTGTGTCTAAGATAGTGAACTGCCTGATTAAAAACATTTGTGTACTGACATAACAGACGATTATTAGGTATGTGTATATTCTACATTTTACTTAAACGCCTTACTTCTTTTTATGATATTTACAATTACCCCAAACGTTATACTCGATTTTTGTAAGAGTTTGTCTGTTTCATGAATAACTAATATCTATTTATACATCAATCAGGAATGATAGTTAACTGTTTCTACTGTATACAAACTTTACCAGGAGATGTTATCCAACGATCGATTTTCCTTTCCTTATTAACCTAACCAATGATGCTTTATTAAAAATTACTCATAATACTTGTAGTAGAATAATTATATTTGTTCTTTTAATGTGAAACGTATTGAAATTAATGAAAACAATTTTAAATAAGTATTAAATTATTAATAAAACTATATTTACGAATTTTATCGCCTTGTATTTAATTTCTGATTGCCCGACGATTTGAACACTTTTCAGAGTACTTGGTCGCAGGCGGAATTAATCTTATAAATTAGAAATATTTACTATTTTAAAATTACCTTTTAATTTACTTTACCTAATATTTCTGTTATAGTTTGCGGTTATTTGTTGTTAATGATAAGCAATGTGAACTTCGTTTAAAATTACAAAACTTATATTTTATGCACTAACATTCATCATCATCTTATATACGTCTCATGGTTGGTCTCGGCTTCCTCCATTATAGGTGAAAAAAATTATACAATATGATATATAAACACCACGCTGGTCAATTGTGTTAGTATAGGGTTTTGCATCGAGTTTTCCTTCTCTTGCATAGATGCTATACGCATCTCATATCCCTTAGTCTTTTACAATACCAATAGCAAGGGAGGAAATAGTGAATTATGTTCTTATTACGCCACCACACAACCATTACAACACAAGAATTCATTGATTAATATGTTGTGCCTGAATGATGTAATGTTATTTACATTAGCTCGAAAATTATTATTCACCTTCAATTAGAGTCATAACTAAATTATCAAAGTTAATCGGGTATTTCAAAATTCTTTCGTAAGTCGTTTGAAAAATGTTTAAAATGCCAGATGACACAAGCCATAAGTGCTAACGTAGATACTGCTTGCAAGATTTTTATAAGACACAGTTTATAAAAGTATAATTACTGACGATACCATAAGATAAGGCTCGCAAGATTTTTATAAGACAAAGCTTATCCTTCACCACATAAAGAGCATACAATAAATAAGTATAATTTACTGTCATAAATTGCCTTAGTACTTAGAATAATCCTTTATGGATTGCATAAAGAACTTCCCTGTTTAGAATCGATGTCATGACTTGGCAATACCAATATCGACACAGTAAATGCCCGCTCAGGAGGTAATTGTTAGGATCATGACCTGTTCCTTCCTACTTTAGCAGCTATCATCATTCTACCCGCCGCGTAGGCTAGATATTTGAATGTGAGAGATCTCCAATATATACTGGACCCGCTTTTGGTCTATTAATAATATCTTAATACCAAGTCTATGTTTAAAATAACAGTTATGTTCAGGTTCAATTATTTTGCTTTTCTTCCGGCTTTATTTCCTATTTACAGAGCTCATACGACGTAGATAATATTTGTCTGGAAATCAACACTTAAGAGTTTTACGTCAATTTTCTAATAGAAAATAATTTATATATATTTTCAAAACAAAAAATTTTTATATTTATTTTTCATGTTTATGAAAACGACAAATTATAATTTTTTTAAGCCCGCTCAAACCAAAATGCGTTAAGGCTGCCTTATATACAACTTTGAACAAAAAGCTACAAAATTATTTTTTTGGGATTAAAAAGTAATTATATTATGAATGAATGAAATTATATGAAATATTTGATATCGACGAAACGCATTATTTTCTTGAATTATAGATGTTATTATTTAACGTAGATACGTATAAAAATAATATGTATAACGGACAATATGGATGAGTTTCATAATCACTAAAACTATGTACAAAGTAGTACAGCGATCATTAAACTTCTTATCATTAGTTTATTACGATATTAATATAAGCACTCAGACTTCTTTAATAACTGACTGAATCATTACGTTATCATTTAAAATAAAATTAATCGATTTTGTTTAGGCAGATAACGCGTTTATCATAAATCTTTCGACCTTATATCCGCAGATAAAATACAAACTATCACAAAGATTTAATGACAAATGCGTTAATGACTATCAAGTCACAGCACTTATTGTACATAGTGTAATAGATATATTTACAATTTTTCAGAGTACATTGTGTTTCTTGGTGAGTCATCTTCTTATTTTAACTAAACTATCTAGCCTAAAGTAACAAATTTTTCATTACATAAATAATATATTCTTATTTCATATTTCTAGTTTTTGTGATGTATGTATGTAAGTAAATTAGACTATACGCAGAATAACACACAATAGAATAAAATTCTCCAGAAATTTGTTTGTGCACTCGACGAATATGTCCATCTTAAAACAAAAACCTGAGGACATTAAATGACTGATTTTATTTCAAGATGCGCCCTGAATATTTTACATATCAGTTTTAAGCTAAAACGTGAAAGATCTACAGCTGTAAGCTGTAAATTTGAGTAATTAAAATAATGGAATAAAAAATAATTAATTAAAATTTTCATATGTTGCAAACAAAATAATTAATTATATACATAACAATCATTTAATATAATACAAAAATATTAAACAATTTAACATAAATTAAACAAATATATATAATAGAAAAAATATGATAATGTAATTAATGAAAAGAAAACATCAATAACTTACATTTAAATTTTTTTGCTCTTTCTGGAAAAAATTTAAGGGAATCAAAGTGGACTGCCGAAAATTGAAATAAAAAATAACAAAAAGATAAACTAAAGTTCTTGTATGAAATTTAATCTCTCAGGATCTCTGTCACTCATTTCCACACGCGTTAAAATTTAAACCAATCAACCCTACGATTGCACATTCTATATGTTTTATATTTTAAGTTCAATGTAAAATTTTCTTATTATCTTCATATTGCAACATTTTATGCAAAATCATTTTTTTAAAAATTATTAAAAATATTCTGTCCAGGATTTTTTTGTCTACCCATTTTTAATATATTTTCTAATATACGAAATTTATTATAAAATAAGTTTGATTCTATTATCAACCCAGTGAATGTCGATTTAGGTTCGGATCTTCTACTATAGGGTTTCGCACTATATCATAAACATATAAATTAATTCAAATGAAGTTGGACGGAAGTGACAGCGACGCTTCGCAAAACGTCCTATAATGTTTCGAGTCTAAACTCTTAGGTATTATTATTTTATACATTAGTTTTAATTATTAATCTGATTATTTCTAAATTATTCAATGGTAATTTAGATTCGAAATCTAATGTGTATCTGTTAATTTTTAACCTAATTGATTGATTGTTATCCTATTAATTGGTTGAACATATCAGTATTCAAAAATGCGTGTCGTATGTGAAACAAATTATGCTGCTTTTTTAATGATATTGAGTCGCAGAAAATTTTACTTAATATTTGGAGTAAAACTGAGATTAGAAAGCAGATTCTTTAATTTAATTTTTGGCATGGCAATACATTTTTATATCTGCCGATTTCAAATCCTTCATCGGTTAAAAAAATACTTCTGGAGTTGTTTTGTAAGTCATATTGATTTTTGAGGGTTTCATCAACAAACTTATAAATACTACGTCTGAAGTTTAGAGTGACGACCAGATAGCAACATTTTAAAATAAAAATTTGTAAAATTAAACTTTTTACGTTTATCTGGTTTTGACATCTACCGGCACAGATATAGTGGCACTGTCATAACTACAGATGTTCTGTTGTATTAACGTTAACAAGTCACGTGACTATGTCAATGACAACTTACATAAATTTACTCTCCATCCGAACTTGCTTCAATAAAGATCAAATATAAACGTGCTAAAATTAGTAAAAATCGATTTTCTGTAAAGCCCGTTTACGAACGATAACTTTAGGTGATAGCGTATTTTTTTTTTAGGGTGGGTTACTGTCAGCTCACCCGCCATCCGGCCTCGTCCGGGGCGACAGAGGGACGGCGCGCGTGCCGGTAACCTACCCTATAGCATATCGCTTTCGTCGTTGAGCCGACCACCGGTGCAGAATTC
Source organism: Lymantria dispar (assembly GCA_032191425.1). Classification (NCBI taxonomy): domain Eukaryota; kingdom Metazoa; phylum Arthropoda; class Insecta; order Lepidoptera; family Erebidae; genus Lymantria; species Lymantria dispar. Next base: position 22,729,098 of record CM063444.1, on the reverse strand, counting down.
CTTGACTTTAGTGGTCGGCGCGACGGAATACCACGAGGAAGTACCCTTTCCCATCGACGTCCCCTTCCCGGGATGCCGATCGCCGTCGCGAAGCTAGCCTCTCCGCGGGTGCCGGTCTAAATCCCCGGTCCGGTCACCCAGGTGATAGAATAGAAAAAATTGCCTACTTTTATGAAGTGAATTCAATTATTATCAATAATCTATTATTATTTTGTACAATACAAAGAAGGAAGTTTATTGAAAATGATTTTCTTTTTTTGATAAATTTACATTAATGTGCACTCGTTAATTCAAATATGTTTTTGAAGAGATAGATGCGTCACAAGCCAAACGCTTAGGACGATCGTGTCACTTGCTCCACGCTCTTGTTTGCCCTCGTAGCTCGTGGTGGCACGTGACAATTTTTATCGATTTATACTATTTATTATTTATTTTTATTACTTATTTTATTATTACTTATTTATTATTATTACTTATTTATTTTTATTATTATTTATACTATTTATTATTTTTTATTATTATTTATTTTTATTACGTCCAACAACGTAAAAAATTATTTTGTAGCTAAAATCAGATAACTAAAACTACACGCCTATATAAAAATATCAATAGTAGGGCAATTACTAATGGCCAATAATACAACAACAAATCGAGGTTAAAATGTATTGACAAAGTTGTTAATGAACTCAACAATAGACGGGTGCACAAACGCTTTGTTTGATTTGATAATGCGCTTTATTATATCAAGTAATACGTAATATTTATCTATTAACCCCTTGTCGTTCTGTGTGGTGTCCATGTTGTACGTGGGTGTAGAAAAGACGAGTATGGTATATAAAACGTAGGTAACATCTGTGCAAGAGAATAAAAACTAGAAACAAAACACTACACACACTTTTATATAGTGGTAGTACCACACTCTCGCAGAAAAACGACGTCTGAGTAGTAGCAATTTGTTTCTGCACTTCGTTAAATGAGCGAGAGAGCCGTAAGCCCAACTTTCAGAAGCTGTTTGAATGCGGTAGGTTTTAATGATGCCTTTAGTTTCACCGAACATCATTGCACACATTTACACTCCCTTCACTTTCTTCACGGTAGGCAACGGCCTAGCAAAGGTCTACGAGCGACAGCAACACTTACCATCAGGTGTACTGTTTGTTCGTTTGCCACCGTTTACAATAAAAAAAAATACCAACGCGTCTGACCAGTGTGGTATAGTAGGTCTATTTTCCTCCCATTGTGGAGAGGGCACGAGCTCAGCAGTGGGACGTATATGAGTTGAAATGATAATAATGATGATTGTATCAACTGCGCCTTCGACATTGGCTATGGAATAGTTATATACATACATTTGTCTTGCCGTTGTTGTAGAACTCGACTATATGTCGTTCATGCGTAGATATGAGTTGAATACGTAGACGAGTTGAAATGATTGAATAAATTAACCACTTGTCATGATAGGCGAAAAATAATCTGTTATAATCGGTGGATTCATCTTGAGCTTTAGTATAACTTATCAAATAATATAATTTATTTTAGAAATACCTTCTTAGCTTCTATTTATTTTTTCACTAGTGTAAATTAAGAATAACTTGATATAAATCGGTATACCAATCTAATGGTAACCGTCTCCGGTCGGCGGTCGCCGATACTGAGGTATAACTTAAAGCTTAAAATTAATTTTCTCTGCCATTTGATTGTACATTGGCAACTATCATTATCAGGAACGATGTCGAGCACTAAACAAATCTAAATTAAAATAAATAAATAAAAATTATTTACGGATTTTCGCGTTTGTATATGTTTTTTGACTGCCCACTTTAGTTTATGGTTACAGACCAAACACTATATATATAAAAGAAAGTCGTGTTAGTTAAACTACTTATAACTCAAGAACGGCTGTACCAATTTACCTGAAAATTGGCGCGGAGGTAGCTTAGAACCAGAAGACGGACATATGACTTTTTACCCCATTCGAGCGGGTTCCCGTGAGACTTGACATAAAACGTCAAAGAGAATACAAGTCATTATAAAACGTGGTATAACAAAAACGCATCTATCATGTGATAACAAAACGCAAATGACACCTATAGACAGACTTATATTTTCGGAAATTTAGAAAACATATTTACGAAAAAATTATGGCAGTACGAAGTTCGCGGGGTCGGCTAGTAATCATATAAAAATAGTTTAATTTATATTGTGGAATACTAGGGTAAACATCAGGAGTCCATAGTATAAAAAATTATAGAATTGTTTCTTCAAAAAGCTTCGAAATAATGGTATAAATTGATAAAAAGAGTGTAATCCCCAAAATTCACTAACATTACTGTTAATACCCTCTAAAATAATAATAAAGCCAATCATATCGTGAAATATTAGCTCGATAATGTAGCAATGGGTAAGACACTTAGCTCTAAAACGGACAGTGACTGAAAATGGATTCTCGAATATCAACTGGGAAACTAAACTAAAACTAAACTAATAAAGCAGTGTACGACAATCTTTCATCAGTTGGATTAGCGGATCGAGGCGCTGGGGTTGAGGGTCGCCCTGGACAAGACGGAGGCCCTCTTGTTCCATGGGCGCCATGTATGAGCCCTCCCATCGGCGTCTCGATCACCGTCCACGCAGTTGAGATCAGCATCCGGGCCCATATGAGGTACTTGGTTCCGGGAGCATTTCCGCAGGCTCGCTCCACGGCTCGTCGGTGCGGTGTCCGCCCTATCGTGGCTTATGCCGAACGTGGGCGGACCGAGCGCTACGTGCCGACGGCTGTACGCGGGGGTCATCCGTTCGATGCCCTGTACGGTGCACCGATGTGGACGGGGTCCCTCACCGTCCGACTCAGGGCTCTTCTGTGGCGACCACAGAGGGCCATGGCGGTCAGGGTCATCCGCGGATACCGCACGGTGGCGACGGAGGCAACGTTCCTATTGACCGGGATTCCCCCGTGGGACCTGGAAGCGGAGATGCTCGCCGGATTGTATCGGCGGGTGACGGAGGTGCAAGCGGAGGGCGGTGTGGTCTCGTTGAGGGAGCTCACCGCCTGGCGCGTCGACGCCCGCCGAGACGTCATTGCCCGTTGGGCGGTCCGGCTGGCGAGGCCTCGGTTCGGGGTGCGAATTGTGGAGGCCTTCCGGCCGGTGCTGATGCAGTGGTTAGAAAGGAGGCACGGGGTACTCTCTTTCCGACTAGTGCAGGTGTTGACGGGGCATGAGTGCTTCGCCAAATACCTGCACAAGGTCGTTAGGAGGGAGAGTACACCGTCCTGCCACCACTGCGATTGTGACGAGGACACGGCGCAGCATACGCTCGAGGCCTGCGCTGCTTGGGCAGCGCAGCGCCGTGAACTCATCGCAATCATCGGTGCCGACCTGGCGCTGCCGACTATCGCCAGGGCGATGGTCGGCAGCGTTGGAACTTGGGACGCGGTCGCAGCCTTCTGCGAGGCAGTGATCTCGCAGAAGGAGGCGGCGGATCGCCCGCGCGAGGAGCGCAGCCTCGATGAGGCGATCCGCCGCCGGCGACTGGGGCGGCGTAGGTGCGAGTACTTGCGCCTCATGCCGCCCTAGCCGAGGCCGCGGGTGACGTGATCGGGGAATTAGTCTGTCACACGCTGAGAGGCCGACCGCGTGAGGAAAGACCCCGCTCGGGGAGGACGTCGGTCGATGGGAGGGTACCCCAAATAGGGGGTATTCCGTCGGGCCGACCACTGATGACAAGTAACCCTACTCCGGTGGTCAGCCCAACGACGAAGGCGACGTGCACGTGGGTGGGTTGCGGGTGTGCGTGCTTACGCCCCTCTGTCGCCCCGGTCGGAGTGGTGCGAGGAGCGCGCCAACCCCAATCCACCCGCAAAAAAAAAACAGTTGGATTAATGGCAATCAAATTTGCCGCAATGCATACGATACTACCGCATTGTGTGGTTTTCATTTAACTATAAAATAATTCAGTTTAAACCTGCCTACAAAATTATGTTATTATATAATAGTTTATAGTCAGTGAAACAGGCACTAAAAATTGTCCATTTAGTACGGTGCTGCTAACTGTTAGTAAAAAAGCTAAATTTTAGTCACTATCAGTTTAATGATGACAAGTATTAAAGAGTCACTCAGCACTATTATTATAGCTTCCACAATTAACTTCGCCAAAAACGGCGAACATTTATAAGGTTTATTTATTTCACAACATTATAAAAGTAGGATCTTTATATTTTCCTTTATATTTAAGTAGAATTAATGTGTATCATTACTCTCTGTTACAGGATAAATAATAGAAATGAATGAAAACGGGGTGAAGTTTCGCGGCAAGTCCAATGGGCCGAATGAAAAGGCTAAATATAAAGAACAAAAAGATGATGAAGAATTTGTAATAAGAGAATCACCTCTAACACTGCTTATTGGATCTTCTTTGCATCTTCGAGCAATATACCACATATTCGTAGTAATTCTGCTAGTGCTCTTTTGCGATACGCTCATATTCGACTTCATCGACGGTGGAAAGCAAGTAAACATAACTGTATTTAGTTTAGTCGCTATTACTACTTGAATTTAGTCCCGTTATAGTATCTTAATATCTAATCTATCTTAATAATCTTAGTATCTTAATTTTCCGTGTGGTGACGGAGTAAGAATACAATTCACCACCCCTTCTCTTACCCGTGGGTGTCGTAAAAGACGAGGCGACGACGAAGGGATATAATATGCATATAACATCTATGCAAATGAAGGAAAACTCGAAATAAAACCCTATACCAATTTGTCTGACCAGTATGGTATAGTAAGATAAATTTCCCTCCTATTGTGGAGGAGGCTCGAGCCCAACAGTGGGACGTATATGAGTTGAAATGATGATAATCATGATATTACCTTAATATGACAACTGCGACCTCGACATTGGCTATGGAATAGTTATATAAATACCTTTATCTTGCCGTTGTTGTGGAAATCGACTATAGGTCGTTCATGCGTAGATATGAGTTGAATAACGAATTAAAAAGTCTGAATTGCAAAATGATGCAAAAATAAAAGTCCGATCATGAAAGGTACGTACCCGTTATTCAATTAAAAAAAAATGTGTCATCTAGTTTATATTTGACGCAATTGAATTTTTTATAATTTTATGAACTGTCATGCTACTCATGTACAATTTCCGAAGTCCATTAATTTGTATAATATTAATATGCATAATGTATATTTAAAAATATATTGCATGCTAAAATGTATTTTACAGCATTAATGCCAGACACTCCCTGTAATAAATTCTCCGGGGATGTTACTCGTTTAAATTTCAGATGTCAGATTTGTATCGCTGACTCCCTAGCAAAGACTAAATGCTGCTTTTTCTGTAGCGTCGCTTTAATTATGTAAAATATTTTATGACACAAGATATTTTTGGCAAAGTGGTGAATATTTTTTTGCGACATCGTCATCAAAATTACGTTATTTCCTTGATAAGCAGTCAAGCAGTATGACAGTCAGTATGTCATACTGCTTATTATTTTTTTTCTCTTAAGAAATAATTTCCAATTATATAATTGTTACCAATAAATTGCTGCATAGATGGTATAATGGATTAGGTGTTACCTTCTATGTAGAGTATTGCGGATTCGAAACCCACGCAGAATAATTCTTTGTGCTACCTTCAAATTATTTATTTGAGTGTGAAAATTGTAACTGTTATTTACACGTCTGTAAAGTTCCCGGCGACCATAATTATTATTTTTTGTCGACCGTGGTGTGTGTGACTAAATTATAAATCCTTCTGTTGGTAGACCATCCCCCAATGCATCTTCCGGCGCGTGAAAGTTATTAAGAAGCCGTCTCTTTCGACGGTTATTAAAACAACGAGCAATATGATTCATACTTCAACGCTAAGTGCGTTCAGACTATGACACAGTTACACCCGTTCGTCTATAAATAGATATGTGTATTTCGAATTCATCGCAAAGTGAAATCCCATAACCTGCTTCATACCACACCAAAAAACCCGGAATCATTTTATCAGACCCACGGGCCACGTCCCAATCCCGAGCTATGAAATTTTATTTTCTAACTAGCAACCCGCCCTCGCTTCGCTTCGATTTTAGTCGTTTTACCCACGTAGTTCCCGTTCCCGTGGGAATATCGGGATAAGATATAGCCTAGTTTACGCCCTGATATATAGCTTTCTATTGGTGAAAGAATTTTTGAAATCGGTCCAGCCGTTTTGAAGATTACCCGGAACAAACAGACAGACAGACAAACAGACAGACAGACAAAAATTTTTTAATCTGTATTTTAGGCATAGGTGTCGTGCAAATAACCGTGTGAGCATGAAAAAAGGTTATTATTTTGACATTACAAACAGACACTCCAATTTTATTTATTGGTATAACTACTGTATAGTTACAAAGTAAAAGATAATTCGACGAGATATAAAATGCTCATAAAATAAAGATGTTATTCACTGTAACTATCAATTCTTTAAATTGGATATTGATCATTCAATTTCTGTTAATATGCTTATTTTAGTGCAATTGAAAAAAGTATGAATAACTTTTCAGGATAAATGTAGGACTGAACATAGTTGCTAATGGATTCGGAGATATTAAGCGTGGATTCAAGTTATGGCTGTATGATCAGTTAGTTGCGTTTGCATTTTATCCACTATTGATGATATACTCATGGCTTGGAAAAGTGTCAAGAAAATATACTGGTAAGTAATTTACATTCTTATTATCATAGCATTTCCGTTCAATTATTATATTCCGTGTGGTGACGGAGTAAGAATATAATTCACCGCTCCCTTTCTTAACCTCGAATGTCGTAAAAGACGACTAAGTGATATAATATGCATATAACGTTTTTTTTTTATAAAAGCCATAAAATTTCGTCTATGCAAGAGAAGGGAAACTCGAGATAAAACCCTATACCAATGCATCTGACCAGCGTGGTATAGCTAGTCAATATCCTTTCTATTACGAAGGAGGCTCAAGCCTAGGAGTGGGACGTACATATATGAGCCGAAATCGTTATCATAGCAGATGGAGTAGTAATACCTTATATTTTAAGGTAAGTTGCGCGAACGACAGAGACCTCTATTGGCGTCACACACGGCGCACACTAGCATAGGCCAATTCGCACCGCTTCCTTGCGCATTGAAGTATATAAATGAGATCATAGCCTCTGAACCTACACTCGACTTATTTTCATGTACAGAGAGATGTTTCATGTGTATAGCTGAAAGATATGTGGAGTCGCTGTCCATTGCCAGCAGTGTATGCTAATCCAAAGTTATTATATTATTAATCATTACACATATATAGTAAAATAATTTTCTTTATGTTATAACTTATAAATATTTCTGTGATTACTTTTATTCTTTTTTTGTTTAACTCTTCTTATTTTGTATTATTACTTTTTTATTGCGCATAGTACGCTGTTAGCAATAAAAAATAACTGAATAATGAGTAAATAAATAAAATAAACAATGGTCCTAGACCTGTGTTTTCAGAAACTGAGGTACGTTGGACGAGAAGATCCTCTTAAGTTCATTTAGATGTATCCGCCTCGTAGGCGGAATAAAAACCAAGCTGTGTCAAGTTAATGTAAATATATAAATAAATTTATTTAAAAGAAAAAAAAAACAATACTTTTATTTTCAGTCTCGGTCGACACACAATAGAACCAGACCTGCTGAATATAACATTTCTTTCTCATTTATCGCGCTGCAGGTTATTTAAAATACGTTAATTGCCAGTAAATTAATATATTATCATTATGGCCACCATACTGTTTTTATATAACTTTGGACTTGCCCGTTTTGTACTCAAATAAGGAAACTAAAATAACAGATCCATTTACGTATCCTGAAACTAATTGGACAATACATATTTACAAACGGCCATATTAACTGTATTTTAATCCCATTATTGTGAAGCATATACAATGAAAAATGTATGTAATTGCTATCTATATCTACTAATTATAAAACTAATCCTATTAAGGCAATGAATATTTAAACAATGTTGCTAGTGGAAAACAAAAAATGGTAAATTGGCATTATTACCGTATCAACATTATGACATCTACATTTACACTAATATTTTACAGAGGAAAAAATTGTATTTTTCTTTATGTGTATGTTTGCAATGAATAAACTCAAAAATTATTGTGTCGATTTCAAAAACTCTTTCACCATTGGAAAGCTACATTATCCCTGAGCAAGTATAGGCTATATTTTATCCCGGTATGCCCACGGAAACTGGAACTACGCGAGTATTTTACTGCCTGGTATTATAGCTTTCCATTGGTGAAAGAATTTTTGATATCAGTTCTGTGGAAATGGAGTATTCCGTCGGGCCGATCACTGACGTCATGTCACTCTGCTCCGGTGGTCGGCCCAACGACGAAGGCGACGTGTCGCGCGGGTGGGTTACGGGCGTGCGTGCTTACGCCTCTCTGTCGCCCCGGACGGAGTGGTGCGAGGAGCGCGCCGACCATATCTCACCCCCAAAAAATAAAAGAGTGTAACTAACAATTGATCATATACAGGGTGTATCAGGTTATGGGGCAACTGGTGAAAAGGGGGCTAGGCAATGGTGGTAGGAACCCATAAAAAAAATTGAACGAAAAATATTGATTCGTTTAGAAATTAGAGACATGTAAAGTTTTCAATTTTGTCATGGCTTTTTCGTATAAATCTGATTGAAATGTATAAAGTCAATAATACTTAATACGCAACATATTCATACTTTGATAAATATTCATTAGAAATTGAAGAAATCAATGATTACACATAAGCAAAACAAACTTCGCTTTAAAACAGCTGATCGGCCTATGAGCGTTGACCGCTTGCCGTTGTACCTACATGTCATTGAAGCGTTTGCGCAATTCTAGGTATAAATGAATGAAATTATACTGTCGAAGCTTTACATGCCTAAATGTATTCTGTCTGTACATGCCTACATAATACGTAACATTTAAGGCATAGACGCTTAGACACATTTATTGAAATCACTATAACTTTTATGTTATTTTGTTTTTTGTGTAATGTACATTCTAATTATGATCTATGACCGTTAAACTACAATATACTCGAACGGTTGTCCCATAACCTGATACATTCTGTATACTTAGATAACATAAAGACGAAAAATAATAAAATAATACAGCAGGTAATAAAAGATATAGGCCCGTGTGGTGATTGAAGAATACAATTCACCACTCCCTATCTTGCCCGTGGATATCGTAAAAGACGGCTAAGGGATATAATACGCATATAACATCTATGCAAGAGAAGGAAAGCTCGAATCGAAACCGTATACCAACCTATCTGACCAACAGGATATAGTGAGGTCAATTTCCCTCTTATTGTGGAGGAGGCTCATGTCCAGCAGTGGGAGTGCATATGAGCCGAGATCATGATGAATAAAAGGTATATTATATAGAATTAGTATGCTGAGGTATTGGTATTAAACTTTTGCATGGATGTGTGTAAATATTCGCTTGCGTTTGGAGGTATGTAGGTGCCTACATAAAATTTGTAACAGAATAAATTATGAATATACCTACATAAATACATAGATGGTGCGGGTAGCGGACACCGTGCATGCGCTAGCAGTGCGCCGTAGTTATTACTGTCATAAAATTTTAACCACATATTTGTCTAATTACTTAGTGTAAAGGACACAGTTTATCTATATTTAATACTAAAGTGATTCTTTTGGCAAGAATAAATCTAATACTACAAACGTGCCACTTTAAACGTAGCACCCAATTACAGTTTGTTTTTGATTCGCTATTTTGGCTATAGGTATATTATTAAGGAACAATTCTATTATATCTTCATGTATTTCGAATAGTTAATGCAACGCAGCTCTCAAAATGCTAATTTTTTCGACTCATTTCACATTTATCATTATATATTAACAAATTTACATCCAACATCGATAACTTAAACACTTCAACCTTCCTCATGGAATACTACCAATTGGTGAAAACCATAATTATAATATCCGTGGAAAAAGGAGTTCGTGGCAAATACAAACTTTTTGTGAAAAATGCTAAGTTATAGAAAATATGCTCTTAAGAGGCTTTATACATAAATTTAATCTACAAATGCGTGTGTATTCAAAATAATATTTGGAGATAAATTACAATTAAGGTGTTACGTCTTTAATCTCCGTAATAATATTATGATTTTTAGTAATAAACTAACAACCCGCCATAGCCTCGCTTTGGTTTCAATGGCCTCACTCACATAGTTTGCGCTCCCATGGAAATACCGAGATAAAATATCCTAAGTTACTCCTTATATAGACAGCTACAAATAAGTAAACGTAAGCTAACAAGTAGTAAAATATTATCAAAATCGGTCGAGCCGTTTTGAAGATTATTTCAAACAAACAGACAGACAAAACATTTTAGGTGTCGTGTTAATAACCGTGTGAGTATGAAAAAAGCCCGGTATTTTGACATTAAAAACAGACACTTTAATTTTATTTATTTGTATACAGTATAGATAAAATGGGTAACCAATTTGTTGCTACGGTATTTACACTTATCACAGCTTCGTAATTTTATTTACGTATTTCTTGCCGTTAAGATTTACCTAATCAACACACCTGCAATTTTGTCTACTTCAAAAACAAAGATAAAAATGTTGTGGAAGAATAATGTAACTGGCCGCGCTTATCTTTTCAATAAATATCGTGAAAAAAGTGTGCAAATTAGTTTATGCACGTATATCATAATAAAATGGCATATAAGTAGTAGTAAGTTTTTAGTGACAGCGTTACAAATGACATAGCACCGACAAAAACTTGCGTAATTTATACATCAAATAAAAAATAAATAAATCCTAATATTTTGCTAAATTCACAATAACTCTGTCATTGACTAAAATAGTTTTTTAAACTTATTGTGTCATAATCCCCATATCCATGTCAATATCATCACATTTATCAAATTGAATTGAAGTGTGCTTGTGTGTGACTCACTTTCACAAATGATGCGAATACGAAAATCCTTTTAAAATGTGTAACCAGTTATTAGGGATGTGAGTTGGAGGGCAAATAATCGATTAATAAATAATCGATTTTATTTTTAATAAATAAATCAATTATAAAATAATCAATTAATTAAAAATACATATTCGATAATTTTATAAACGATATTTTTTAATATTTGATAAACGATTTCTTCTCCCAACAGGATTACGATGACCTCTTTTTTTAGGAAATGCGAGATTTATCTTCTAATATAGTATGAAACACTGCACGCAGTATCGTGATGACTTTTTTAGGAAGTTAGGAAGTCTGGCAGTGATTTTATTTTAAACAAAATAATCGATTAATTTTAATATAAAAAAATCGATTTAAGTATTATTTAGATAATCGATTATTAAAATCGATTATTACAAAAAATAATTGATTAATATAAAAATCGATTATTTTACACATCCCTACCCGTTATATGGCCTTTGCCAAAAGTATTTAATATTTACTAACTTTTTGCCTTAAGGTGGAAAATGAAACTAATTTGTTTTTCAAGTGTCTATATTAGCATAAAATTACAAAAATCGATAATATCTAGTTGGTCTACCCTTTACATTGATCACAAGAGCAATTCTTTGGGCACAAGGTTACAAACTTTTTACTTTCTGTTGCACTTTTGGCTATCCACTCTTAAAGTAACATTTTAACAAGATAATATTATAAACTCATTTGCAAAAAAAACGGGCGGTTTTGATTTTCATTCATATTTAAAAAGATACAATACCAAAAAGGTTTCAATCGTTTGTACACGTTACTGGCCGGTTTTAAAAATGCTGTGGTATTTAAAAAAGTACGTTCTAAATTCAATTTTTCATTTGATGTTCATTTTTACAGAAAACCCCTTTTTATCCTACATTTTTGGCGCGAAGTTCCAGAAGTTAACATCGACTTTCATAACTTTTATTCAATTTTTATCGATTAATTTCATATCCTTGACTGTCAAAGCTTTATTTAATGCTGTTTGGCTGTATCAAAAATGGTAGATAAAGTGGTAAAAGCTACCAAAATTATCGCGCTGCTTGAAGAGGGTTGCAGCCAATGTTTCGTGGCTAGGAGGCTAAATGTTAGTCGCTCGACAGTCCAAAGGACCTGGCAGCGATATCAGGAGACTGGTTCCGTCGAGAGAAGGCCTGGTTCTGGAAGAAAACCATGTACCCAACCACGGGATGATCGTTTTCTTGTGAGTCGCGCATTGAGAAATCGCAAATCTTCGTATGTGGATCTTAAGAACAACCTCCAAGAAGTAAGAAATGTGCATATTAGTCTATGGACGGTCAGGAGGAGGCTTCTCGCTGCCAATATACGCAGTCACCGCCCGGCCCGCGGCCCCAAATTACTCCGTGAGCACAGAGTTCACAGGCTTAGGTTCGCTAGAAATTGTGAATCATGGACTCAAGACGATTGGAATAGGGTTTTGTTCTCTGATGAAGCCAGGATATCTCTGTTCGGTGAAGATCGACGTCGGCAAGTGCTAAGAAGACAAGGAGAACGCTTTGCAGAGGCATGTTTCGAAGAAATCACACCTTATGGTGGGGGCTCTGTTATGTTTTGGGCAGGAATAAATTCAATGGATCGTACAGAGTTAGTCTTCATTGAAAACGGCTCACTGACTGGGCATCGATACATAACGGAAGTTCTAATTTCTCATGCACAACCCGCATTGGCCGCTCTAGGTGAAGACTCGATTTTTATGGACGACAATGCTCGCGCCCACCGATCCCGCGATGTTAATGCGTATGTGCAAGAGGTCGGCATTCGTCGTTTGGATTGGCCAGCTCGAAGTCCCGACCTCAATCCCATAGAGCATGTCTGGGACGTTCTGAAACGGCGTGTGAGATCAGTACACCCGGCTCCGCAGACCATCAGAGAGCTGAAGAATGTGATTACTGCGGAGTGGGAACGTATTCCGCAAGCAAGTATCCGGGATATACTCGCTAGCATGCCCAGACGAATTCAAGCTGTGATTTTAGCTAGAGGGGGTCACACTCGATACTAAACATTTATCTGCTTTTACTTTATTAAAGAAAAACAAACAAAAAAACTTTTTTATTTTTACTTCATGAGCATATGCACTACTAGCGAATATACACTACTAGCGAGGTTTAGCATTATTTCCCATAAATTGTATCTAAATTTTATGAAATACTGATGAAAACGATTATTTTCTTATTAATTTAGCAAATTGTGTGGATAAAACTACCTATAATTATCAAACAAAGAAATATTAACATTTGAAATGGTTCATTGCTTAGGTGCCCGTTTTTTTTGCAAATGAGTGTACATTAAATATGAGTGATCAGTGTTATTATTTTTAAAATACGTGTAATATAAAAGGTTACCTCAAAATATATGATACAAATGATGATTTTGTACAAAATGATGATTTGATGACCATACAAAATTGGATCAATCCTCTTCTGTTAAATTTTGGCATTCATCCTACAATTCTAAGCAGTTCTTTTTTTTAGCACCTGTTTTTACCGTTCGACCAATTATATTATTAGATAGGATAGCAATTCCTTTAGGCCGGTACCGAACTTAAAAAAGCTTTTTTGTGATCCTTTAGAGACTCGTAGATGAGTTTTTGTGCTGGCACTCAACAGTCATGCATTTTCTGAGAGCCTATATTTTATTTTCATGGAGAGCAATGTTCACAAGCCATTTAATAACAGAATGTACTCCACATCGCGAACGTTTCGTGAGTTTAGTAAACTCTACTTGAAGCTTTACTCATTATTCATAATTTGGATTTAATTCACCAGGTGTTTTATAGTCCTTTGAAGACATTTTTAGCCTTTGTTAAAATATTTATTGTTTTTAAATACGTTTCGAGGTACTTGTGTTGAAGAGCGGTGCCTAATACTTTTAGCCAAAGTGTGTGTGAAAAAAAAATGGTAAGTGTAATATATAAACACTTTAATTTTTAAGATATTTTATGAATATCTTGTATTTATGAAAAGATGAGAACATCATTTTTTACCATCAGCATCATCAGCCTGCTCGTATCCCAATTACTTGGAGTTGACGCAATATGTCCTCTTCCTCCATATAACCTTATCGGACGTCATCTTTGCATTTACTCTCTTTATCACGATATCCGTCTATTCTTCACGCAATCCATCTATCTTTTCTGGAGTTCCCTTACCTCAAAAACCTTCATCATTCATACTGAAAACTTTCCTCATAAAATTACCTTCTCCCCGTCTCACATGTCCATATCACGTCAGGTAACCTTTCTCTAGCTTTTCCATCACTGGCGCAACTTTCAAACTTTCTATTATATGCTCATTCGTCATTTTATTTATTCTCGTTACACCTCACATCCATCTCAATATTCTTCATATCTGCTACATGCAGTCATCTCTCATTTGTCACTTTTGTAGCGTAACATGCTAACCCATTCAATACAGCAAAACTTATTAAGGTTTTGTAGTTTTCCCTTAAATTTTAGTGATACTTGAAAGTCACATATTATACCATATTTTATTTCATCCATTCTTGATCAATTCTGTGCTTCATCTTACGATACAGGTTGTTGTCAATTTTGTATTTTTCTAGAGAATTTGGAGCAGATTTAGCATAAAATATACTATTTCATTGCCTAGAACATTTTTGAACCAAGGAGCCGAGACTGAAACAACATTAATATCAAATCAAAAATAAATCATCTTTTATTATTATCACGCAAATTGGAACCCAGATTTTAATGGAAACGATTCAGTCGAAAAAAACAAGAATTGAAGATATTAAAATCAATTAATACGGTCATCTTCATATTCTATGTCTCAATATTAATTAGTTTATTTTTTATTCATTTTGTGTATTCAGACAGGTGTAACAATAAATAATTTACGAACCCTTATGAGCGGGCTGCTAATGTCAAGTAAATGAATGTCTTTAAGAAGTTTATGGAAAACGTTCCTTTAGGTGTAATTAATTATTATCGGGTCGACCACTGAAGTCAAGGAACTCTGTACCGGTGGTCGACCAACGACGAAAGCGACGTGCTATATGGGTGGGATATGGGTGTGCGTGCTTACGCCCCTCTGTCGCCCCGGACGGAGTGGAGCGAGGAGTGCGCCGACCGTAGCACTCCCCCCCAAAAAAAGTGTAATTATTACATTTAAATCAATGTAAAACTTACATAACTATTATACTTTTGTGATTACTACCTTATACTTATCTTTTGATGTTTATTTTGAATGAATTTCCTTAATCCAACAACATAAATATAAAACAGAAATTACATAGATAGAATAAATATTTAAATAATAATATACCGATGCAAAATCTGAAACGCCTTAACAGATTAAATATTTTGGCTATCTCTTTATGCGTTTTACATTTTCACAATAGGCGCTTAGCTAGTTAATTTCTTTGACGGGGTCTGTTCACCCGCGGAGAAGCCGATTGCATGAGGGTAACGCCTCGACGGCGCTCACAGTGGCGCTGTCGGGACCTTGGCATGAGTCGGTGGCCCGTCCAGGCACCCGCCTGCCACTGATGGCAAGGTTGAGTAACGGTGACTCGCCCACTTGACACTTGGAAGTACGTACCTGGCGGGCTATAAGCTCGTTTGGGGCCCCCTCTCGTCGCCCTTGACGGATCGGACGGTACGCAACGCGATATATGCCGTATGATAGTCTGCTGTAAAAAAAGCTAGTTAATTACTGTTCCCTAAATCTCTCTTAGACTTAACGATAGATCTACTATCATCTCAATCCAAATACGCCCCACTGTTGAGCTCGGGCCTCCTCCATTATGGGAGGGAAATTAACCTGCTATACCAAGCTGTTCAGCTGTACTCGTATTGGCAAAAGGTTTTAATTCCCTAACCGAAGCCGCGGGTGACCGGACTGGGGATTTTAGTCCGTTATCCGCAGAGAGGCTTACCGCGCGACGGCGACAGGGAAAGGGACGTCAAGAGAAGAGGGTACCCGCTCAGGGTATTCCGTCGGGCCGACCACTGACGACAAGGAACTCGGCACTGGTGGTCAGCCCAATGACGAAGGCGACGTGCTACGGGTGAGTCATGTGGCCGCGCCTCTCTGTCGCCCTGGATGGAGCCGGGCGGGGAGTGCGCTGACCATAGCCCATCCCAAAAAAATAGGATAATTTGACGTACTGCCAACCAAGCTTTATTTCAAGTTTTCCTTTTTTGTAGAGATGTTATCTGCATATTATATCCCTTAATCATCTTTTACGACACCTACGAGAAAGAGTAGGTGTGGTGAAGTGCAATCCTACTCCGTCATCATAAGGAAAAAATCTATAATATCTATAAATAATATAGTTATAAATTCACTAGCTGATCCAACAGACGTTGTTCTTGTTCAAATGTAAAACAAAGTAAAAGGAATTCTCCTTGAAATCGATCACAGTGCCACCTACCGGGTCCAATTATAAATCTAGATGAAAATATTTTTTAATAATACGATTCTGTCACACATGATTTTGCCGAAAATTGAGCCGTTTACGCAGCGGAAGCTCTTAAAAGGAAAAAAAAAAGATTTTGAAATATTTTTCATTGGTGCTCCTGTTGGTCTTAGCGTGATGATATATTGCCTATAGCCTTCCTCGATAAATGGGCTATCTACACTGAAAGAATTTTTCAAATCAGTCCAGTACTTGCTGAGATTAGCGCGTTCAAACAAACTCTTCCGCTTTATACATAATTTATCATTTATATATTAGTATAAATTAAAAAAAATATATTGTCGTCGTCGTCTCAGCTCATACACGTCCCACTGCTGGGCTCGAGCCACCTCCCCAATAGGAGGGTAGTTGACCTACTATGCCATGCTAGTCAGACATGTTGGTATAGGGTTTTATTTCAAGTCTTTGCTCTCTTGCACAAAAATTATATGAATATTATCCTTTAGTGATCTTTTACGACATCCACGGTAAGATAGGGAGTGGTGAATTGTATGCTTACACCGTCACCACACGAAAAAAAATATTTTATTATAAAATCCAAACAACCGTATTTTATTACGAGAATGAAGTATACTTCAACAAAACTAAAATAGTATACGGAACTATTTATATACTTATTAAATTAGTATTGTTATATTTAAGTGACCCTGACACGTGATTAATTAATTGCTAAAATGTATTAGGTATTAATGGCATAATTAAATTAGTTTTGCTTTCATTTTAAACAATTATACGTAGTTCTAAAACAGTAGTAGTCTTTTTAGTTATATAGTTCGTGAATAGCGTAATAATAGGTGAGTAGATTTCAGTATACGATTAATAATTTTACATTTTAATAAACGGCGCTCAAGTTAATGCGAATATAAAATATCTAGAATTTTCGTATATTTAATTACAATTTGACTTTACTAACACATTCAGTACCTACTATTGTAAAGAATTCTTACATTATTATGTAATACATTCTAACGCTGTAATAATAATAATATATTTTTAAATTTCATTTTCACACAATAGTTATACTTTTGACATTCTAAATGCTAAGTATTGTGTCATCGATAGATGTCCCATCGCATTTTTAGACTAAATTTCTCCTAAAGTCTTTGCGTGTTCGACCCATGTAAGCCTCCCAAAGGACTATACCTTTTGAAAGACCCCGTGAAATCTTATGGAACTACAATAATAATAATTTTGCTGTAACTACATTATGCTCAAATAGTGTTTTCTTTATGTTGTAAGGTAAAACATCATCAATATAATAATATTTTATTGCTTTTACATCAATTTTAGATATTTTCCACATAATAGAAATACAGTGATGCATAGTTAAAATGGTACACTATGTTCGAATTTTAGATATCATAGTATCTCTTAACTTCTATTATTTAACAGAATAGGTGGTAGGGATGGAATAAAAAAAAACAAAAGGCCTCCTACGGGCCTCCTACTGATACTTCGTGGGTCATAGACACGGTCTTCAAAATATGTGCCCATATTTGTATTCAAAATCTATGACTTAAAGTCGAAGGACTTATCATCTTAGTCCTCCAATCCTCATACCCGTAAAAATAAACCTATAACTGATAAAATGTTTAGCAAATGATTATATCCTTGAGCCCCGTTGCTTAAATGTTTTGGGTTGTGAGCCTTCTGCGCCCACCACTAGTCCGCGTAAGAATGTAATAATCATCTGGGACTAACACCCGTAGCACAAACAGCAAAAAAATCTCATCCAACAACAAGTGGGCATACTTTTACAGGTGATCCAAATGATTTTAGCAGATTCACTTAATCAAATTTTAATAAATTATTGCAATGATAAATACTACACAAAAATAATGTCTATATACATATATATCGGCGCACGATTGATTATTTTATAAACTTGAATTATAATTACAGTTAAAACAATTAGGTTTAGTTCAAAATAATTAATTCCCATACTTAAGATAGATAGTACAACACATGTTATCATAAAACAGTTTTTATAGATTGTCATCGGGAGTTCCCCCGCTCTCGGCCTTACTATAAATACGACCATTTGCTGGTACGACATTCTACGGGTTGAGAGCCCTCAGCGCTCACCCACCAGTCCGGGTAAAGTTGTCACAGCCATCTGAGGCTAACAACTAAGTCACACAAAAAAAAAATAAAAAAAAGGTACGACATTCATTCGATCGCTAGCAGCCGAACAGTGCGGAGCTCTGGACTCCACTTAGTTTTAAACTAGAATTCAATAACACGAGTACTATTTCAACTTTATTGTTTCAATTACGTTTATCATGGAACACCATCAACACTATCAACATTGTAGTGAGGTAGATTACGTTAGCCATGCTGACGTCATTGCTTTGCGAAGGTGTTTGACGGTATGCTGAACACACATCTCAATGAGTGCACAAACTTCTATGACAACCAGTTTGGGTTCCGTCCTGGGTTGTCTACGGAGAGTGCCGTATTGTGTTTAAAGCATGCTGTCACATATTATACACAACGCAGTACGCCCATTTATGCTTGCTTCCTGGATTTATCTAGGGCGTTTGATCTGGTTTCTTACGACATGCTATGGAGAAAGTTGGACGATACTAAGTTACCACCTGCATTAGTAAACATTCTTAAGTACTGGTATGGAAATCAAATCAATAATGTACGATGGGCTGGGTCATTATCTGATGCGTACAGGTTGGAATGCGGGGTGAGGCAAGGGGGGTTGAGCTCACCAACGCTTTTCAACCTGTACATTAATGAGCTAATTGGTGAGCTCAGTAGCGCTGGAGTCGGTTGTTATGTTGACGGCGTTTGCGTCAATAATATCAGCTACGCTGATGACATGGCGCTGCTGAGCGCATCAGTCTGTGGCTTACGAAAATTAATAGATATATGTGAAAGATACGCTAAGACACATGGCTTGAAATATAATTGCAAAAAGTCAGAGGTCATGGTTTTTGAGGCCAGGGGTAAAACCCTTGATAAAATACCACCTGTAATACTCAATGGTATACCGTTGCAAAGAGTCTTTAAGTTTAAATATCTTGGTCACATATTGACCCCTGACCTCAAAGACGATGACGATATAGAAAGGGAGCGGAGGGCGTTGTCGATCAGAGCGAACATGCTGGCCCGCAGGTTTGCACGATGTTCACTGAATGTCAAAATCACACTCTTCCGAGCTTATTGTACAACCTTTTACACGTGCAGCCTGTGGGCTAGGTGTTCGCGAGTATCCTACAACGCACTCCGTGTGCAATTCAACAATGCGTTCAGGGTGCTGGTGGGGTTGCCCCGCTTCTGTAGCGCATCAGGAATGTTCGCCGACGCACACGTAGATTGCTTCTACGCTACAATGCGAAAGAGATGCGGTTCTCTGGTGCGCAGGGTGCGGGCCAGCTCCAACAGTATCCTGAACATGATTGCGAGCAGGCTTGATTGCATTTATTTAAGTCACTGTAGTGCCGTCTCCCATGGGATGTCGCAGCGGTGACAAATGTAAAATGTAGTGTGTGTACTTACTATTTATTTATTTTCTGTATGTGTATTATTTTTATGTGTTTGAATGTTTTTGTATCTTTACTAACCTAGTTGTAAGTCGTACTAACACATAATGAGTCATTGTTACTCGATCCAATAAATATTTATTATTACTATTATTATTTTAAAAACAACACGGCGCTACCTGCTACTACGTCATATATTAAAATAAAACGATTCTACGAGCACCTGATTAAAATATCGATTCCTAAAGTTTTAATTAGATATCTTGTCTTTTGTTGGTTTTAATTAACTACGTTGCGAAAACAGTTATCGATTAATTTAAAGTTGTTTTAAACATAGGGCAGTTTAGGTGACTAAGCTTCAATGTGGTGATAGAGTACGTATACAATTCGCCACCCACTTTCCTGACCGTGAGTGTCATAAGAAACGACTAAGGGATTACAATATGCAGATGACATATATATACAAGAGAAGGAAATCTCGAAATAAAACCCTATATAATCCGCCTGACCAGCGTGGTTATAGTAGATCAATGACAGCTATGAGCCGTGAGGATGAGTAACTTTAAACTTATTTTCATAGAAATGCAATGGGATAGTTACAGATAAAACTACACAAACTTTTTTAGAATTAAAATTATCGAGTATGTTTAAGGATTTATTCTACAAGTTCTACAGACTGTGCACTGATTATTTATTATATGTACACAATATAGGTAAGAACAAGAACAGATCGCACCGAAAACTATTATCTATGTAAACCTTCGATGTAAATTGAATGCTTCCATTCTTATAACCACACTTATAAACAAAACAACGGCATTATTAGGTTTCAGTTATTCAATTTGTTATGTGGAATTCCTTTGTTTGTGGAAACCTTTCGATAGATTTTGGAGATTCTTTCGATGAACACATATGTAGATATGCAGAGCTAATCTTTTAACTAAAGGAGAGAAAAATGAATGTAAATGAAAGTTTATTTTTCTGATATCATATATACATTGCTCCATTTTTATAGGTATGTTAATAATTTAGACTACCTTATATTTGATCGTTTAAAATGGTAGCTGGTGATAAAAATCATCAGTATTTCCAATCCTCCGTAAATCTTAGTCTAAAAATCACTTTTTCGTGTGATAAATCCAAATAGTTCCTTAGTAGTAAATCCCTGATATCTATCAGAATGTAATCCTGCTATTTTTTTCTAAAGAGGTGAAGGCTGATGAAGGTTAATATATCTTTGGCATGTTAAAATAGATCCTATAAGTACGACTATTAGCAATTTTATGAACTCAACACATTAATCTTCATCGTCACAGCTCATATACTTCCCACTACTGGGCTCGAGCCTTTTCTACATTAAGAGGGAAATTGGCCTATTATACCACGCTGATCAAGCGGGTTAAGTTTTATATTCAATTCAAGAGATGACTGTCTGGCCATGCCCTGTCATCATTATTCAAAGCGGTGGGAGAAAGTGCGCATATTGTCGCCTCTTCCTCCTGGGTCGCCGGCGATGAACCAAGTCCTTCCTTGATATGACGGCTTCGCAAAATGAGGCCATCGATGACCAGTACAAGGAAAATTGGTCTACTGTACCACGCTGTTCAGGTGGGTTGAGATAGGGTTTCGTTTCGAGTTTTCCTCCTATTCTTGCATAGTTGTTATATCCTTAGTCGCCTTTTACGATACCCACGGGAGGGAGAGGGGGTGATGAATTGTATTCTTACTACGCCACCACATGGATAATTAATTATTTATTTGTAATTATTTACAAAGTTTCTAATAATTGACCTGTCTCTGTGAGAAAATTTAATCCTGTAATATAATAAGTCTATTTTGTTTTACAGTGCTGCGTCCTGCAATGATTCTTCTCGGCATAGCCGGAGTTACGGCGACTCAGCTGGCATTAACCGCAATACCCATCTACGAACTTTCCAGAAAACATTTAGCGTTAGCATCATCTGCGACGGTTACTTGCGAAATGGTAAGTGTCTTAATTGCTTAGCATAATTTAAGGGGGACAATAATGCATAATGCTACTGAATAAATAGAAAATACATATTTTGTTGCTAAAATTATAAGAAAATAGTTAAATTTTAATCCAAAATATATATATAATAAGTATGGTTAATAATTTCTTGTAAGAAATTCCGTGTGGTGACCGAGTAAGAATACAATTCATCACTCCCTATCTTGCCCGTGGATGTCGTAAAAGACGTAAGGGATATAATATGCATATTACATCTATGCAAAAGAAGGAAAACTTGAAATAAAATCTTATACCAACCTGTCTGACCAGCATGGTATAGTAAGGTCAATGTGCCTCCTCTTGTGGTGGAGACTCGAGCCCAACAGTGGGACATATATGAGCTGAAATGATGATGATGATGATGAAGAAATACCTAATATATCACAATATCCCAATGCACATGTATTTCAAAATTAAACAATCGTTATCATCTCAGCCCATACACGTCTCTCTGCCTGGCTGAGAACTCCTTCAAAATTTGAGGAAAATTTACCTACTTTCCGTGTGGTGACGGTATCAGAATACAATTCACCACCCTCTCTTATACCCGTAGGTATCGTAAAAGATGATTAAGGGATATATTACGCATATGAAATCTATGCAAGAGATGGAAAATTCGAAACAAAACCCTATACCCACCTGTCTGCCCAGCATGGTATAGTAAGGTCAATTTCCCTCCTATTTATGGGGGAGGCTCGAGCCCAGCAGTGGGACGTGTATGAGCCTAAATGATGATGATGGTGACCTACTTATCACACTGGTCAGACGTATTGATATAGTGTTTTATTTAAAGTTTACCTTCCCTTGAATAGCTGTTATTTTATTATTATATTATTATAGCATATTATACCCCTTATTCGTCTTTTAGGATACCAACAGGAAGAAAAGGGATGGTAAATTGTATTTTGCTCCATCACCACACATTAATGTTATTTTTTTTTAAAGTTTAAGTGAAATACCGCTCACTGATTGAGTGATTCAAGATATCTCTGAAACCTTAGGATCGATTTATTTGACCATTGAAGTCTAGGAACTCTGCACCGGTGGTCGACCCAACGACGAAGATGATATGCTACATGGGTGGGTTACGAGGCCGCGCGTCGCCCCTCTATCGGCGCGGATGGAGCCGGGCGGCGGCTGCGTAGACCGTAGTTAACTCCAAAAAAAGAAATCGGTTGTCTGTAAAGTCAGTTTACTGACGATAGTTGAACGTGACAACGTCATAAGAAAATACTGATGGAATGGTTACATTTTTCAAAAGAAAATTTTAATTTTATTTGTTTGATAGATATTTTGTATGGATCAAGCCTTAAATGGAACGCCTCAGAGCGAGGTAACGCCGCATACGTCATGTGTTTTCGTGTGTGCAGTCGGTTCCATCGAATTATAAGACGTTGTCACGTCAAAAAGGATCGATTTATTTATTTGAAATTTTCCATAAGTAGGCACTCCTTTCTCAATGTAGACGCGCAGTAAGAACGGATTAATAAGACTTAAAAAAAATTACAAAGAAATTGGAATATTTTGCAAAAATTAGGGCAAATTAATTTCTTTGAGATCTTCTGTTGCTTACGCTGAGAGTTATAGGTACTAACACGCATTCTCTCTAACCCTCTCTTTCTTTTATGTGACACAGACGATTTTTTTTTATTTTTGTGTGTGTAGTTTTTTTTTATCTGTGATGGCTATCTCAGATGGCTTTCACAGCTTAGCCCGGACCATGGGTGAACGCTGATGGCTCTCAACCCGGGCAGACGAAGTTGCGCGGGTCAGCCAGTTTGTATCTACATACACAGTATATACATAATATCCGTATGGTGACAGAGTAAGAATACAATTCATCACCCCCCTTGCTCGTAGATGTCATAAAGATGACTAAGAGAAGAAAAACTCGAAATTAACCTATATGAACCCGCCTAACTAGCGTGATATAGTAGTCCAACTTCCCTCGTATTGGTCATCGATGGTCTCATTTTACGAGGCCGGAAGAAAACGGCGGAGCAGGAACATGAGGCGCTTGCTTCTGCTGACTTGCTTCATCGCGGGAGGAGGAGTCTACAATATGCGCACCTAATCCCACCGCCCTGAATAATGATGACAGGACATGGCCAGATAATCATGCCGGGAATTGAATGTCATCAGACGATCTCTCCGGTACCCCGTAAAAACGCGGCCTATACCGCTGTGATTTTAGTGGGTATTCTGGCCGCGAATGTAGCCGGCGTGTATTCCACACGAACTCCGTCTGTCACTGAACAAAAAAGGGTCAATTTCCCTCCCTACATATCTTTATATATTTTTTTTGTGTACGTGTGTATGTCACTGAACTCCTCCCTAATAGGCTGGACCGATGTTGATGAAATTTTTTGTGTGTGTTCAAAGGGATTCGACAAGGGCTTAGATTCACAATTGGACCCGGTAGGTGGTGTTCCTGACGATTTCAAGGAGCATTCCTTTTATTTTATTTGAACAGAACAACGCATCCTTACCCTTGAATCCCCTTGAATACACACAAAAAATTTCATCTACGTCAGCCGTTTAGGAGCTCAGTGACATTCACCCGTACATAAGAAATATATACAGGATGTATCAGGTTATGGGGCTACTAGTCAAAAGGGAGCTAGGAAATGGTGGTAGGAACCCATGAAAAAATTTGACCGAAAAATATCGATTCGTTAAGGAATTAGAGACATGTAAAGTTTTCAATTTTGTCATCGCTTTTTCGTGTAAAACCGATTGAAATATATAAAGTCAATGATACTTAATACGCAACATATTCATACTTTGTTAAATGTTCATTAGAAATTGAATAAATCAATGATTACCTTCGCATAAGCAAGACAAACTTCGCTTTAAAACAGCTGATCGGACGATGACCGTTGACGGCTCGCCGTTGTTACCTACGCTCATTCAAGCGTTTGCGCAATTCTAGGTATGAATAAATGAAATGATACTGTCGAAGCTTTACATGCCTACACGTATTGTATGTACATGTCTACATAATACGTAACATTTAAGGCATAGACTCTTAGACACATTTTTTTGAAATCACCATACCTTTTATGTTATATTATATTTTGTGTAATGTACATTCTAATTACGGTCTATGACCGTTAAACTACAACATACTCGAACAGTTGTCCCATAACCTGATACACCTGTATATAAAGATAAATATAGTGGGACGTATATATGCGTTGTGATAATATACATAATACCTATACTTAAATAAGCCAAAGAGAAAGTTTTTGACCCTAAACAGGAAGTTGATCATAGGCACAGTTGATCATTGAATCATATGAATAAAAAAAATTAAATTGAAACATTACCCGAATCACCAAAGGCATGCTACGTACCTTACGCCTATAAATAACCGGATCGTTGGTGTGGCGTTAACAGATCGCGGCGTCGCAACACCACGCTATATAACGGAATATGCGAGGGTTTTTTTTTTTTTTTTTTGGGTGGGTCGCGGTCGGCGCGCCTCCGCACCACTCCGTCCGGGGCGACAGAGGGGCTTAAGCACGCAACTCCCGCAACCCACCCGAAAACCACCTCGCCTTCGTCATTGGGCCGACCACCGGAGCAGGTTTACTTGTCGTCCGTGGTCGGCCCGACGGAATACCCCCTACGCGGCGTATCCTCCCATCAACCGACGTCCCCCCCTCGAGGAGGACGTCGGTCTTTCCTCACGCGGTCGGCCTCTCGGCGGGTGACGGACTAATCCCCGGTCACGTCACCCGCGGCCTCGGCTAGGGCGGCATGAGGCGCAGATAGTTGCGCCTGCGCCGCCCCAGTCGCCGGCGGCGGATCTCCTCATCGAGGCTGCGCTCCACGCGCAGACGATCCGCCGCCTCCTTCTGCGAGATCACTCTCGCAGAAGGCTGCGACCGCGTCCCAGTTCCCGACGCTGTCGGCAGCGTCAGGTCGGCACCGATGATTGCGACGAGTTCACGGCGCTGCACTGCCCAAGCCGCGCAGGCCTCGAGCGTGTGGCGCGCCGTGTCCTCGTCGCAATCGCAGTGGTGGCAGGACGGTGTACTCTCCCTCCTTACGACCCTGTGCAGGTATTTGGCGAAGCTCCCGTGCCCCGTCAACACCTGCACTAGTCGGAAGGAGAGCACCCCGTGCCGCCTTTCCAACCACTGCATCAGCACCGGCCGGAAGGCCTCCACGGTTCGCACCCCGAACCGAGGCCTCTCCAGCCGGACTGCCCAACGAGCAATGACGTCTCGGCGGGCGTCGACGCGCCAGGCGGTGAGATCCCTTAACGAGATCACACCGCCCTCCCCGCGCACCCCCGACACCCGCCGATACAACTCGGCGAGCATTTCCGCCTCCAGGTCCCACGGGGGAGTCCCGACCAATAGGCACGCTGCCTCCGTCGCAAGAATATGCGAGGGTAAACCCGATCGTTGGCGTGGCGTAAACAGGCTGGCACCGTAACGCTACGCTATATGATGGAATGTACGTAGTCTATACGTAGTACTGTGTGAGTGAGACGGAGCGAGCGACACGATGTTGTGGGTAAGCGACTGTGCGGTGAATTAACTATGATTGGGGTATAAAAATTATTAATAATATAAATATAAATCGTAATATTTTATTTATACATTGTGCCATAATAGCTTCTGTCGTAATCTATTCTTTTATGTATATACTACTCTGTCAAGAAAGTACTGGGCAAAGATCAATAATACACAAAATTTTTGTTATTCATCCAAATTTATTTTATCACCTTCAAAGTATACTCGTTCAGAAACGATAGGCTAATGCCAACGAATAATCCAATCATCAAAACATTTTTTAAACGCTGTTTCCGGAATTGAGTCCAGTTCTGATAATGTAGACCATGTACATATTTTTTTTATATTTTTGTTGATTTTTCAAAAACTGCTTGTCCGATTTCAATAAAATTTTCTTGGGACCATTTGGGAAGTAAAACCTTTCCAACAAGAAAAATTGAAATCAGTTGGCAATCAACAGAGTTATGCGCGAACAAGCATAAAAAATACAAACATCCGAATTGAGAAGCTCCTCTTTTTTTGGAATTCGGTTAAAAATAGTAAATTGTATTGTAGATGTTACTAATGTTAATATTATTATTAATGCTAAGAACCAACGTGAGTGTTCAAACAAAATATTAACATTAAATACTTACATACTCCAGGCACGCGAAGATGCTGGCGAGGCTATTCATAAATAAAAAGATATTTTATGCAAAAAAAAAACCGTTTTCAATGTAGATAAAATCTTTAGATTTTTGTTGATTTTTGAAAAACCGCTTCTCCGATTTCGATAAAATTTTCATGCGACCATTTGGGAAGTAAAGTAGCATTTACTAGGCACCGACTTCAAAATTATAAAATTATTATTATTATTCATTTCTATTTAACTAAATGAGAATACATACACACTTTGTGCGAAGTAAATTTATTTTTTGCTGTTTAGTTTACTGTTTGAAGTCCGTTTTTGAAGTCGGTTAAAAATAGACAAGAAGAAGAAATCTTATATCTTTAAACGAGCAATTCTTGTATATATATATATTCAGGATCTTGGAAACGGCTCCAACGATTTTGTTGAAACTTGGCATACTAGAGGTTTCGGGTCCAAAAAATCGATCTG
This sequence comes from Lymantria dispar, assembly GCA_032191425.1. Lineage (NCBI taxonomy): Eukaryota > Metazoa > Arthropoda > Insecta > Lepidoptera > Erebidae > Lymantria > Lymantria dispar. Next base: position 22,701,473 of record CM063444.1, on the reverse strand, counting down.
GCTAGGTTTTATTTATAGAAAATGTTGTTTTGTCCGTGTTTTTAGTAAAACAATAGAATGACATTAAATTTTAAGAATATGAATTCAAATTTCGTCGTCAACGTCATGAGTTACGATAGCTCAGTTGGGAAGACGGCCGGTTTTAATTTTGAGTTTTGTGGCATCAAACAGCGTCGGTTCGAATCTCGGTGTTATTATTATTCTCTTTTTGTAATTTTTTTATATAATTTAAATTATTTATTTTTTATTAATATATATCTAAATAAATTCGACGAAAATATTTCGAACGAAGCTCGGTCAACCAGATATTAATATATAAGTACAAATGTCTATTAGACATTGTCGTCAATTATGATTGTTTGACATTCGGTTCAACCAGAGATTATAACCGTAAAGAAAAGTGTATAAGCTTGTGTGTGTGTGTGTGTGCGTAGCGATTCCATGGTAGTGTGCATAATACCTTTTTAATGAATTTAATGTATTTCTAATCCATTATTATATTAAATTTTAGTTTTCTGCACTTCTCCTCAATACATTCTTCAACTGTGCCAAATTTCATATTTGTCCTACTGCATGATTTTCCCAAAAAAGGGGTACAAAGTTTTTACTTCACGTATTAATATATAGATAAAATTAAAGTGTCTGTAATGTCAAGATAGTATGTTTTTTCATGCTGACATGGTGTTGAGACAACCCCTTAACGAGAAAACTTTGCCTTAATCACCAGTGTTGCCATCTACGACCAATGAAATTGGGTGTGAAATTTGAATAGAAGCGGAAAAACGTATTCTTCATGCCCTACTCCTACTACGTTGCGATCATACATTTATTATACTACGCATTAAATATAATTTTAATCAAATAATAATAATTATCAAAATCAAGTCTCGACAATCATTTATACATCCCTCACAAGAACTATTATCAACACATGGTTATTTGCACAATGCCTAAAAAACAATTTAATATTTATTGTCTGTCTGTTTGATCCGGGTAATCTTCAAATGCGCTGGACCGATATTGATGATACCTATTTTACTACCAACTGTTTATATAATGAGTAATTTCACTCATTCTATATTTAAGCACGGTATTCCCACGAGAGTAGCAACTACGCGAGTGCAACCACGAACACTTGCTAGTTTTAAATATATTATGGATAAGTCCCTACGAGATTAAACCACTACGAAGTTTCCATTGGAGATATTACGATACGATTACAGATATCTAAAGTCACGGTATCCATTACTTTACTAAAGCCAACAAATTACTGTAGAAAGTTTGGCTTAGTTGGAAAGGGAACCGCCATTAATAAAATCTGAGATCGATAGCATTAAAGAACCGATCTGTCACTTAGGTTGTTCAACTTAAGTATACTATCTGAACTCTTTTATCAAAATCTAGTGTCCTATAAGTAATTTTTGAGATATTTACAGTTTTCTATTTATTTTGAAGCAAATCACATACGTTTTTTTTATTTGAGTATTATATTAATTGCACCTGTGAGGCCGCAGTAGGTTGGAATGGATGTTAAGGGCAGGCGTTTTCCTTTCATCATTTTCCTTTGCGGGTGGGAATTAGACTTAATATGGGACGCATGTTGGCATTTGGCATGGGGTTTTATTTCGAGTTTTCCTTCTCTTGCATCGATATTGAAGGCAACATCCTGCACTAAGGAAATAATCCTTGTGTTGCGGGAAACTTTACAAACATATAATTAACGGCCACAAATTGCATATAGTTTCAGACCATAATTTTTGGATCGCACAAAGTGTTGTTCTGCGTGGGATTCGAACTCATGACACTGACACGGTAGGTCAATATCTTAACCACTACACCATCTGTGCAAATTCGGCATAATAATGGTATGCATGTTGGCCTTTGACATGAGATTTTATTTCGTGTTTTACTTGTCTTGAATCGATTTTATCTGCATATTATATCCCATATTCGTATTTTATGAGATCCACGGTTAAGAGAGGGGGGTGGTAAATTGTAATCGTACTCCATCACCATACAAAAGTCCACCTGTGAAAGAAGAGAAGAAGGCTGAAGCCCTCAAGCAACAGTAGTCGTATATATACGTCATATGAGCTAGGCAGTTTCATATCAATTACGCTGACTCACTGACTCAAATTCTTTAAAGTGAAGATAACAAAAAAAGAGCGTGCGTACAAAATACGCATGTCAGAAGTGAAAATTCTTTGGTGCCACGTGTTTTTTGTCAATATAAAAAAAGATGGAAAAAAATAAAAATGATAAAAAATATTGGACGCTACTCGTTGCTAACGCTCACGATGGCCTGTAACAGATATACCTACTACGCGCATGCGTTCGAGTGCCACGGCCCACGCATTCACTCCCGCTCTGTCTCTTTTTATTCCCATAGCGTTAAACGTTTAACACAACCTTGTTGGAAGTCGCATTAGAAGTTTCACTTCAATAAAATAGTGCAACATGACGACAGAATCTACCCTTTGTATCGTAATAAACTTAATTACATATGCAACCTACGTCATTGTAATTATGTAGTTCCTTTTATATATTATTATTTAAAGGTCGTCTTACGATTCATATTTATACATTTTTATATTCGTACCTTATCTACATATATATTGAACTTGGTAAAATTGTCGTTTTCTCTTTATTTTCTTCCCCGCGATGCCATAACACGTAGTTTCAACAAATAATATTGTACAAATATATGGTATTTACCCGTTGTGTATTCTTTAAACAATTATGTGCTGTATTGTGACGGCTACGAGTACTACCAATCCTTGCAGTACTCATGAGTGTCGTATAATGCGACTAAGTGATTTATATTGACCTGAGTCTACTTCATCTGATGTCATCTGGTCAACAATTACACTCCGAAGGAAGGTTTCGATCCGGCAGATAACCGATCATAAAACTGTTGCCCTTAGAATAATAACTCATAAAAACTAACGCCGCGCACAAAATTTGAAGCATTTAAATTAAAGCTAAAAATGGCTCTCTAAGTCAGACTGTTCCGTAGTATACAAGGTCACTCAGGGGGTATTCCGTCGGGCCGACCACTGACGACAAGTCATCCTGCTCCGGTGGTCGGCCCAACGACGAAGGCGACGCACGTGCCACCTTACGGGAGTGCTGCGACCGTAACCCAGCCCCAAAAAAAAAAGTTTACAAGGTCACAAGGTCGCGTACAAGGCAACTCTATTGCACAGTGGTGTGCGTGTGCACGTGTGTAATCGTTTGCACGCATGTAGTATTTTCGGCTTCACGTTTTTGATCGCTTAAGTACCGACACTATTCTTCTATACGTTATTATTCTAAGCTATTGCCATTAACTTTTGCAATGCGTACCAGAGCGAAGGAGTACATACTGTATCGACCTCAAGTAATTGGGATAAGTGCAGGGATGATGATGATGATTCTTTAACTAATTACGAAGAATATTAGATAGTAGCAACCCGCCCTCGCTTCGCTTCGGTTTCAGTCGCCTTACCCGCGTAGTACCCGTTCCTGTGGGACTACCGGGACAAAATATAACCTATGTTACTGCCTGATATTTGAGCTTTCCATTGGTGAAAGGATTTTTTAAATCGGTACGGTGGTTTAAGCGTGAAAGTGTAACAAACAAATAAACAAACATCCTTACTTTCGCATTTATAATATTAGTAAAGATTCATTGAATACGTAGATTTGTAAGTAGTGCGAATATCACAAAAGTACTTAATGCTGCTTATATACAAATTTGTAAGTACATTTGTAAGTATATTACAGGTAGGCAATTTCCTATTTTATTGGTAAAATACGCGTACTGTATCGTCGTTACGTGAACATAATGCAAGATATTGGTCGTAAGGGTATAAATAAATGTAGGAATTGCTGTTCAATTTACACAATAGTTATATACTATAGTAGGTTAATTTCCCTCCTATTGCATAGTAGACTTGAGCCCAGTAGTGGGACGTAACGTAAATGAGCAGTGAGTTTTGCGATTTGTTTGAATAAGTGATCCTATGTTTTTCGATAATTCTAAACTTTATTTTTACTCCCGACGCAAACACGACGGAGTGTTATGTATTTGATGTGTTTGTATGTGTATCTGTCTGTAGCATCATAGCTCCTAAAAAGATTAACCGATTTTTTTTTTTTGTTTTATAAATGAATTAGTTTTGAGTGCTCTTAGCTATGTTTGATAGGCCGCGGACCCCGCGCGCGAGGAGCGCAGCCTCGACGAAGCGACCTGACCCGTCGCCAGCGACTGGGCCGGCGCAGGCGCGACTACTTGCGCGTCATGCCGCCCTGGCCGGGGCCGCGGGTGACATGACCGGGGAATTCACCCGCTGAGAGGCCGACCGCGTGAGGAAAGAACGACGTCCTCCCCGAGGGGAGGGACATCGGTCGATGAAAGGGTACCCCAAATAGGGGGTATTCCGTCGGGCCAACCACTGATGACAAGTAACCCTGCTTCGGTGGTCGGCCCAACGACGAAGGCGACGTGGTGTTCGGATGGGTTGCAGGTGTGCGTGCTTACGCCCCTCTGTCGCCCCGGACGGAGTGGTGCGAGGAGTGCGCCGACTGCAGCCCACCCAAAAAAAAACCTATGTTTGATAAAAATCAGTCAAAGATGGCCACCTCCACAAAACGACATATTACATAATTCGTCACAACTCCTTCAATATGGGTATCACATGAAAGGGCTTGACTAATTTTATTTAACTTCTCCATGTGCTGCTAGTGAGAAGCCTCTCTTAATTAAAAAAAAATCACATCAATAATAGGTACTCTGGTTATCGTGACCATACGTTCAATTCTTGATGGGACAGACCTGTTTTTGAGGTGTCCGTTTTGTTATTCCCAATTAAAACATAAATGTGTCGTTTTTGCAAACAGCCCAAATGGTCATTTAATATTATTTTTAATTATAATTACCTCTCTACCTATATCTATCCTTACTAATATTATAAATTCTAAAGTAAGATTGTTTGCTTGTTTGTTACGCTTTCACGCTTAAACAAAAAAACAAACATACTTTCACATTTATAATATTAGTAAGGATACACATAAATAAAATTGAAGCGTCTGTTTGTAATATCAAAATACTGGCTTTTTCACATGCTCACGCGGTTATTTGCATAACACCTATGCCTAAAAACCAGTTTGAAAATTTTTTATCTGTGTATCTGTTTGTTTGAGATAATCTTCAAAATAGCTGGACCGATTTCGATAAAATTTTACTACCTATATAAGGAGTCTATATAAGGAGTAACTTAGGCTATATTTTATACCTGGACCGAAGACTTCAGTTCGTCACCCGCCGAGAGGCTGGCCTCACGACGGCGACCGACATCCCGGGAAGAGGAAGTCGATGGAAGAGGGTAACGCCTCAGGGTATTCCGTCGGGCCGACCACTGAAGACAAGGCACTCTACGCCGGTGGTTAGCCCAACGACGAAGGCGACGTGCTATCGGGTGGGTGACGGAGATATAAGCATTTAACATGTCCCTCTCCCGTCGACGTCCCCTTCCCAGGACGGCGGTCGCTGTCGCGAGGTCAGCCTCTACACCGGTGACGGACTAAAATCCCCGGTGCGATCATCCGCAGCCTCTTCTATTCATAAAAAATAATATTATTCTTATCTTCACCTGTTTCTGACAGCGTCCCGTTTTGACACAAAAATTATAGCCATATTTATCTTATATCTTTAAACGAGCAATTCTTGTGTATATATATATATATATATATATATATATATATATATTCAGGATCTCGGAAACGGCTCCAACGATTTTGTTGAAACTTGGCATACTAGAGGTTTCGGGTCCAAAAAATCGATCTAGCTAAGTTTCATTTATAGAAAATGTTGTTTTGTCCATGTTTTTAGCAAAACAAACAATGCCATTAAATTTTAAAAGAATATGAATTCAAATTTCGTTGTCAACGTCATGAATTACGATAGCTCAGATGGGAAGTTGACAGGTTCTAATTTTGGTATTTTTGGCATTCAAACAGCGTCGGTTCGAATCTCGGTGTTATTATTATTCTCTTTTTGTATTTTTTTATATATTTTTCATTATTAATTTTTGTTTTTTATTAATATATATCTAAATAAATTCGATAAAAATATTTCGAGCGAAGCTCGGCCAATCTGATATTAATAATAAAACAATGAGGCAGTTAAGAATATATATACTTAATTTATCTCTCATTTATTTCAGTTTCGTCTCGCAATGAAAATTGTAGCAGTAGCCGCAACTTGTGGCCCTCGATGCCTGAACGGTACACCTCCACTACCATCCTTTCAACACTACGCGTACTTCCTATTCGCACCAACGCTTTTATATAGAGATCAGTATCCCAGGTAATTGAGTTTTGATAATATGAAAGCAACAAAAGCCAATATTTTTCAACAATTCTCTGCACTAACGTAATAATCCTTATATTGTGAAAGACTTTATAAACATAATTAACGGGCACAAATTACATCCACAATCAGAACAACAATTTCCTGCGTGGGATTTGAACCCACGAGGCTGGCGTAGTATGTCTGTATCTTAACCTATGCCTACCTAAATATTTTACTTATTGAAATCGACTGCACAGATGGCGTAGTGGTTAAGCAACCGACCTTTCGCACCAATGCCGTGGGTTCGATACCACGCGAGACAATACTTTGTTATAAATATGGGTGGAATTTGCGTTCGTTAAATTATATGTTTTGATGACTTTACGTCCCTCACAAGGATCATTTCTATAAAATCGGGTGTTGCCTTTAAAAAAAATATCTGTGTAGTTTCATCATCACAGCTCATATACGTCCCACTACTGGGCTTCAGCCTCCTCCATATTGGGAGGGGAATTGACCACGCTGGTCAGGCGTTCTTCTTCTTCGCTTGTATATTTGTTATATGCACAAGATATCCCTAGTTGTTTTTACGACACCCACGGGTAGAGAGGGGGTGGTGAAATGTATACTTACTCCGCCACTATACGGACGAACATTATTAAAAAACTTGTAAAGTTTAAAAAAATCCATAAATAGTATCTGAGATACCTAATCAACACATAAAATCTTGGATTGTACCCTAAGCCATCGATTAGAGCGACCCATCGACCGACGTCCTCTCCGAGGGGGGGACGTCTGTCGATGGGAGGTATTCCCACTAGGAGGTATTCCGTCGGGCCGACCACTGATGACAAGTAACCCTGCTCCGGTGGTCGGTCCAACAACGAAGGCGACGTGGTGTTCGGGTGGGTTGAGGGTGTGCGTGCTTACGCCCCTCTCTCGTCCCGGACGAAGTGGTGCGAGGAGTGCGCAGACCGCGACCCACCCAAAAAAAAAAAAGAAAAAGCCGTCGATTAGAGCTGGCGTGAACATCTGTTATAATCAATATCAACGTTAGTACTCTCAAAGTTCCCGACTACTAATCTAATAATGCCTCTTTAGATCATGAAGAGCAGGTGGCAATCACGTTATAGATAGCCAACCTTAATACGATTAAAACTAACGATTAGACCGGACGAAAATTAAAAGTAGCATTTGGTTTTAATTAATTTCGGCTCACATACGTCCCACCGCTGGACTCGAGTCTCCTCTACAATAGGAAAGAAATGGACCTTACTCCCTCCTTAGTCGTCTTTTACGACATCCACGGGTAAGACAGGGAGTGGTGAATTGTATTCTTACTCCGTCACCACATGGATTTTTTTTCATTCAATTCAGCGGTCGACCCGACGGGATACCCCGAGGAAGTACCCTCTCCCGTCGACGTCCCCTACTGGGACGCCGATCGCCGTCGCGAGGCTAACATCTCCGTGGATGCCGGACTAAATAATAAGGCCTTAATGCTTCAAAGGCGCAATGTCCTATCAATTTTTGTCATTGCGTTATTCTCTTTCACTCTTTTTGACCCCCCCCCCCCCCTCTCTCCTCCCTTAAAGTCCATACTCGTTTATTTGGAAGGTCTGATGAGATTTTTTTTGCATTATAGAAACTAAAAGAATACCTGATATATTATGTGATGTTTTAACTCTCTAACAAATAGACTATTAAAGCAATATATGGTTTTAATCGAAACCAAAACATCAATACTGATCCTAATCGGCGGAGAGAATTAATTCCATATAGTCAGCCGGCGGTATTTGGTTTGGTATTTGCGGTTTCAAATTGTTATTCAGGGCCTATCCTGTTTATAGCTATCAAGTATAGAATTTTCTGTATAAGCTAATAACGACTAATATGTATTAAAATTAATAGAATTCATTTTGTAAGCTTTGTTAATATGAAAAAAGGATTTCGTTTTTATTTTTCTGACAGTCAGGACACCATTATCTCGGCTAATATTCGTCCCACTGCACGGCTAGTCTCCTCCTCAATAAAAGGGAAATTGACCTTATTATTGCTGGTCAAACAGGTTGGTATAGGGATTTATTTCGAGTTTTCATACTCTTCCATAGATGTATGTATGATGTTTTTTTGGGGTGGGCTACGGTCAGCGCACCTGACGCCCGGCTCCGTCCGGGGCGACAGAGGGGCGGCGCGCGGCCGCGTAACCCACCCGTCACACATCGCCTTCGTCGTTATTGCATAGATGTTATGTGCGTATTATATCCCTTAGTGGTCTTTTACGACATCCATGAGCAAGATAGGGAGTGGTGAAATATATTCTTGCTCTTTAACCACACGGTATGAAGACACCCCGTCCGAATTATCCAGGGCTGTATAGAGTCACATTACCCACAGGTAAAGCAATGTAAACTACAGTATTACATTCCTTTTTTGGTTAACCAACACCAATTACGTGACATAGATGATAGAAAAAGAATATAAGGGTATAATAACAAAATAATTGTATGTTTGTGAAATACCCCCCAATAAAAGAATTTATTCCATAGATATAGGCTGACGTCTTTTTCATCACGATGGTGACGGAGAAAAAATCTAATTCAGTACTCCCTATCTTGCCCGTGGATAGCGTAAAAGACGACTAAGGGATATAATACGCATTTAACATCTATGCAAGCAAAGGAAAACTCGAAAAAAACCCTATACCCGGTTGGTATGGTCTGACCAGCATAGTGAGGTCAATTTCCTACTGTGGAGGAGGCTTGCGCCTAATAGTGGAACGGATATAAGCTGCAATGATGATGATGATTATCTCAGCTCATATACGTCCCACTAGAGGACTCCAGCTTCCTTCATAATAGGAGAGAAAATGACCTACTAAACCACGCTGGTCAGGTGGATTGGTAGCGGATTGGTATCGGATTGGTATAGGATTTTATTAAGAGTTTTTCTTTTATTACATAGAGCATATGCAAATTATATCTCTTAGTCTTCTTTGACAATAACCACTGGCAAGATAGGAAATGGTGGATTATGTTCTTACTTCGTCACCACATGAAAAATGTTTATAAAAATATATTAAAATCCTTATAGCTGTTTAGTTAAACTGATGGCTTCTTTAAACATTAAAGTGTCCATTAAGCTATCGATATCCACTGTTGAACATAGACTGGTCCAAAGGGAATAATCGAGTTCGTAATCGCGGTTGTTTTTTTAAGTTTCCCAAAAAAATACCGCTGCTAATTCTTCTAGTATACCCTCTGCAGGTATAATGACAAATTAAGTTTTCAAATTTACAATGTTATGTTTCCAAGGCCGATATATAAAGTTGCTTGCAAATACTAAAAACTAGTTTCATTATATTTTTTTCATCATGCATGAAACTAGTTTCGTAATGTAAATTCGGTTTAGAATGGTTTAGTTTGATGCTAAAAGCGACTCAATAAAAATTTTAAGTTATTCACCAAAAATTTACTTGAACTATTTAGATATAGATTTTACATATAATAGTTTTATAGACTTTTCTTATAATTTACAGAACAAAGAAGATCAGATGGGGCAAAATTATATTTCATGTTGTAGAAGTAGGCGCCATAATTTTTTACAATGGCTTTCTTTGGGAGCGCTTTATCTTGCCATATTGGTCGGACTATGGAAAGCAAAGCAAAGTGAGTAATTTTTTTTTTCTATTAAATTAATTGATAAATGTCGTATTTATGTAGTAACAGACTGAGCTAAGAATATTTCCTTCTTTCATACAAATTCCAAAGATGTGACCAAAGAAGGTAAGTAAATAACATCGATGCAAAAGAATGAAAAGCCCGAAAAAGAACCAACTTGTCTAGCTAATAGTTTTATACGTAACTTTTCTTCTTGTTATCTATATAAGTATAGTCCTGACTAATATTATATGCGAATGTAAGTTCGTTTGTTGCGCTTTCAAGTCTAAATCACTAAACCAATTTTAAAAATTTTTTCATCAATTGAAAGCTACATTTTAAGCGAGTACCACAGCGTACATTTTATCCCCGAATTCACACAGGAATGGGAACTATGCGCTTGAAATCGCGGGAATTTAATAATTTGCTATAAACTGAAAGTCAGTTTCGCGCAAGGAAAGAACGTACATCATAGATTTTATAATCAATATATAATAATCTATATATAATAATATATATATTTTAAAACTATGCATGTCCCAATGAGGCTTATCAATATGATTGTGGATGAACATAAGAATTGTGGCAGACCCAAAAAGATATGAATGGATTGTGTGAATAAGGATATGCGTGTGAAAACAGTAAGTAAATATATGAAGGCCGATAGCAAAATTTTTGGAAGGCTTTTGTGCCGACCCTGCTCAGCGTGGGTTGAGGGCAGGCTAATGAATAAATGATGTTAGAACTTAACGTATTTCCATTACAGGTGGAGGCTGGTAGAGTAGTTCGTGCCATATTTGCGTGTATTCTACCCGGAGTTATATCATTCTTATGTGGATTCTATTGCGTACTTCATGCATGGTTGAATGCTTGGGCCGAATTGTTAAAGTTTGGTGATCGTCTCTTTTACGAGGTAAAATTTTATCCTTATTTAATTTGGTTATCATCGTCATTTCATCATTGCAGCTTACATATATCCCACTGTTGGCCTCGAGTCTCTTCCACAATTGGAAAGAATTTGATCTATAATAGCATGTTGGTCAGACATGTTGGTATAGGGTTTCATTTTGAGTTTTCATTCTTTTGCATAGATGTTATGTGCATATTATATCTCATAGCCGTCTTTTACGACATCCACGGGCAAGATAGAGTGGTGAAATGTATTCTTACTCCGTCACCACACGCAAAATTTTGTTTATAATCTATACCAATAAATAAAATTGGAATGTCTGTTTGTAATGTCAAAATAATAGGCTTTTTTCATGCTCACACGGTTATTTGCACTATACGTATGCCTAAAAATCACTTTATTTTTTTTTTGCCTGTCTGTCTGTTTGTTCCGGGTAATCTTCAAAACGGCTGGACCGATTTCAAAAATTCTTTCACCAATGGAAAGTGCTAGTGCAATAATATAATACAATAATTTCGCGTGGAGACGGATTCTTAATAGAATTCACCATTCTTTTTTCTGTCCATGGGTGTCGTAAAAGAAGACTAAATAAAAGATTATAATGAAAACTCTAAATAAAACCCTATACATAATAGGTGAATTTTCCTCCAAAAGTGGATGAGGCTCGAGCCCAGTAGTGAGACGTATTTGAGCTCTGATGACGATAATGATGAATACGGTATAACGAACAAAAGCATAAAAATCGGCAAATGGCAACATAGATCTTATGATATTCTTATTGTGTTTATATTCGAAGACTAGCAACCCGCCCTCGCTTCGCTTCGGTTATAGGTTATAGTCGTTTTACCCACGTAGTTCCCGTTTCCGTGGGAATACCGGCATAAAATATAGCCTAGTTTACGCCCTGATATTATAGCTTTCCATTGGTGAAAGAATTTTTGAAATCGGTCCAGCCGTTTTGAAGATTACCCGGAACAAACAGACAGACAGACAAAAATTTTTTAATTGCTATTTTAGGCATAGGTGTCGTACAAATAACCGTGTGAGCATGAAAAAAACCTATTATTTTGACATTACAAACAGACACTCCAATTTTATTTATTGGTATAGATATAGATGGATACGAGGAAGAATTTTCTTGCTTAAAATTTTTCGTAAACTAATTAATTCACATTACGTATCTCTACTGTAAACAAGAGCCGTTAAATAATCTTGACCAAAGCTTTGAAGATAAAACTTGAGAATGTTTTGAAATTGAAAAATAAGCCGAACAAAAGCTATCTATACCAATAAATAAAATTGGAGTGTCTGTTTGTAATGTCAAAATAATCGGCTTTTTTCATGCTCACACGGTTATTTGCACGACACCTATGCCTAAAATAGCAATTAAAAAATTTTTGTCTGTCTGTCTGTCTGTCTGTTTGTTCCGGGTAATCTTCAAAACGGCTGGACCGATTTCAAAAATTCTTTCACCAATGGAAAGCTATAATATCAGGGCGTAAACTAGGCTATATTTTATCCCGATATTCCCACGGGAACGGGCACTACGCGGGTAAAACGTCTATAACCTATAACCGAAGCGAAGCGAGGGCGGATTGCTAGTCTGAAATAAGTATAATAATAATCTCTAAATTAAGGCAAACTTGAGGCATTACGTATATAGGCTGATATGATATTGTAAGCAATGTAATCTTCAAAATTGTTTAGTGTATCCCACTGGTGGGCTCAGGCTTCCTCCATCATGGGAGTGAATTTAACCCACTATACGACGCTATTTCATTTTGAGTTATTCTTCACTAGCATTAATGTTATATGTACCTATATTATATCCCTTAGTTGTATTTTTTGTTGTGGGTACAACCCCACGGGTTGGAATGGTGAATTGTATTCTTACTTCTTCACCACACGGATGCTTGCAATATAGATATATTAATAGATAATGCGTCTATGAACAAGTAAACGTATTCATTTACGCTCTACTATAAGACTATTTATTCTTCGAAATGCAAATAAAATTAACCTAATAGTGGTTAAACGGATCAGTATAATTTTATTTCAAATTTTCATTCTCTTTTAGTAATTTTATCTATTCCCTAATCGTCTTTTACAATCAGCCACGAAAAAAAGATGGAATAATGAAAGGGAAAGGATTGCAACATTTTATTCTCACTATATCACGACACGGAAAATTCAAAAGTTATATTTATTGAAACGCATCGAATAACTCGAATAACGTCATCTCAACTTAAGTACCAATAGTAAGAGCTAGATCTATCTATGTCTTATTTTTTATCAACTATCGAGATATATCGTGACTTTTAAAATCGTTTCAGGATTGGTGGACTACATCACGTTTCTCACTGTACTACCGGCGCTGGAACCGCGTAGTGCATTCCTGGCTACGTGACCACATCTATTACCCTCTGGCACCCTCCTTAGGACGGCCTTTATCAACATTCGTCGTATTTTTCGTAAGATAACTGATATACTTACTAAATTCAAATTATTTATTATGCATAAGCCCGAGAGAGCACTTATATATTGTCAAGATAACAAAATTAAATAAAAAATAAACTACCACCGGATCGGAACGCGACCCTACGCGATTAGATACTTAATATGTGTTTGCGATATGATACTCGCCCAATATTCGAGTGGTGTAAACATAATTATGACTGTAGACGCTGACGTCACTAATTCGATATAGCTAATTCTTAATAACCACATAGAATGTAAGATCACGAGAGATGACGGGGCGGTTCAATTTAATTTTAATTAATTATAACTAAAAATGTGTGTGTGTGGTAGGTAAACTGTGCTGGTAGGACCACACTGTTGACAGTGGTTTGTCTACAGCAGCGGTTCGTTCGGGTTAGTACCACACTCTCGAAGAAAATCGACGTCTGAGTAGTAGAAATTTGTTACGGGCGCTTCGTTCAGTGAGCGAGAGAGCCGTAAGCCCAACTTTCTGAGGGTGTTTGCGTTTGGTGGATTTTAGTGATGCCTTTAGTTTCACGGAACCTTATTACACGCATTCACACTCCCTTAACTTTCTTCACGGTAGGCAGCGGCTTAGCAAAGGTCCATGAGCGGTAGCAATATTTACCATCAGATGTGGTTGCTCGCTTGCTACCGTTCGCATTGAAAAAAAATGGAGTTCGTATTTAATTAAAGTTAATTCGAATTAAACTATAACTGAAATTATTTCTGATGTTTACACAAGTTTCACACATCATAAATAAATCTATTTGGATCACCATGAAAGCTGTAAATTTTTTCGAAACGTCGGGCATTCAAAAATCAAATACATTCGCGATAGAATCCGTAAAATAATTTTATTTATAACTGGAATTAGTTTCTCGAGTTGACAGATCTCTAGCACTGGGGTAAAAAAGTTAGAATCTATCTGGGGGCAAGGCAGTGCCAAGTCAAGCAAAAAAAAAGTCGGGCAAAACGCAACACTGCCGTAACATACTTTTCTCGAAACCATTCAGGCCATTTTCGACCCCCTATAACTTCCTTGTTAATAAAGTTAAAAAGCTGAATTTTTAGTAACCTAGCAGGCATTGTTTACACATTATGTATTCCAAATTTCATTCAATTTGAACTAACAGTTTAAGAATTATAACTAGTCAAAATTTCGTAATTTTGTCACTCACTGACTGACTGACAGATCACCAATATTAAAGTGGCACTTCTAGTAGACATAGAAGCTTCAAATTTAGAATGTAATTAGTGTTTAGTATATAAATGAAGGAAAAATTATGAAACATTATAATTTTCATCCAGTATCCGAGATAAACTAACTGCATAAATAATTTTGTAAACCCATATAAATATATAGGATTACAAAGTTACATTTGCAGTTAATGAAATGTAACTTTGTAAAAAATAAAAATACATTTGTCGCCATCATTGCTTCTCTGTGGGAATCGTAACAACCAGCTAAAGACTGCGCAGATGACGTAGTGGTTAAGATACCAACGTAACGTGCTAGTGTCGCGGGTTCGAATCCCATGCAAGACAACACCTTGTACGATCCACAAATTGTTGTTCTGAGTCTGAATGTAATTTGTGTCGGTTAATTATATGTTCTTTACGTGTGGTGACGAAGTAAGAATACAATTCACCACTCTATATCTTGCCCGTGGATATCGTATAAGACGACTATGGGATATAATATGCACATACCTATGCACGAGAAGGAAATCTCGAAATGAAACCCTATATCAACATGACTGACCAGCATGGTATAGTGGGTTAATTCCCTCCCATTGTGGAGGAGGCCCGAGCCCAACAGTGAGACATATGAGGGCTGCGATGTTGAATTATATGTTTGTAAACTCCCCACAATATAAGGATTTTTATTCCCTTAGTACAAGGCGTTGTCATTTAAAAAAAAGATTCAACAGGAAGGAGAGTGGGCAGCAGCTCTCGCTGGGGAAATGTATGATATCTCACTGCGAAACCAACCCGCCTACCAAACGTGGCGACTACGTCATTATTCCTCATAAGGCAAAGAAAAATTATCTCTAGTCATGGCAACTCTGTTACCCTTGAGCGTCGTTGGATGCAGGTGCCACAGTACCGCACTTTATGGTGAAGCATGAGGGGGGGTCTATGTTCTACAGTGGACGGCGATAGGCTGAATGATGATTGGCATAATAGGTGTAGACAGATACGTAGATATGATTATGTTCAAAGATTACTTGTAAAATGGTCAATCAACTTAATGAAAAAGCAAACGTGTCTTATGAAATTGTACCAAAATCACCCAAAGTATTAAGCAAACTAAATAGCCTCAAATTTATCTGAAAGAAAGAAAGCCATCATTAGGCTCGATTGCCATCAAAGCGGAGTGGAGACTAGAGGAGATGTGTTTCGAAAAACCAATCTAATTTATTTATTTCCACATCTCTCCGCTTAGTTTAGGTAGAATTGACTCAAGGAGTGAAAGGAGGAGAGGACTGAAAGGAGAGATGTCTCATTTTTCAGAAAGTGTGCTCTAAGAAAATCCTTTGTTGGTATTCAAGAAGTAGAAGGTACCGGAAAGGCAAATAAGTAGGTCTATTTACAAAAAGAAATGAGATACCATCAAAAACAAGTCTTGTAAAAAAAAAGCCAAGCCTCGCAACTGAGTTCTTCTACCATAAAAATTTGTGAGATCCATGTTATACCAAGTCGGTTAACTCATTCAGTGCCTGCTTAAGGGACCTTTCTTCTTAAGTTATTACGTAAATAGCTAACCTAACAACTTCTTATAGTGACTATATTAATATTAAAGTTCTTTTATGTTTTAAATAAATAGATTGACTTGGCAATCGCACTATATTTAGTACAATTTAATATAATATGTATTACTTGTGAGGTGTATTTTCATGCGATGGTATTATGAATATTACATCTAATATTCTTGAGTTTAAGATGCCTACTGTTTGGTTCAATGGTAACTATTTAAAAAAAAAAAATTGTGATACTAGTCGATCGTACTGCTTCAAAAAACCCACCTTATAAACCCAATCCTAATGTCAAATACAAATACTTACATTTACATAAGTAAAATACTTAATCCAAATGTTAATAGACAGCCGTCAGAAAAACATACGAAATTCTTTTACCTTGGGCTAAAAATGAACAAAAATCATACCTAACATTCAACGCAAGCAGGCGTGCATATGACAAGATAAGAGAATGGTCCGAGCTCAGTCGTTGTTCTACCTTTTTCACTTAACTTCCTTTGCCATCGGAACAATGGATGTATTTACGCGATTACGGGATATTAAGAATGTTTTGTTATTTCACGAATCAAATACTTTACTGTTTACATAACAGTTCATATAAAAATCAGAGGAAAACAATTTTAACTATCATTTGAACTAGATAATTATAGTTTGTAAAATGATTTCTGATGTACATATATATATAAATAAATAAAATTGAAGTGTCTGTTTGTAATGCCAAAGTAATAGGATTTTTACATGCTCCTATGATTATTTGCATGAGACTTATACCTAAAAACCAGATTAAAAATATTTTGTCTGTCGATCTGTCTGTTTGTTCCGACAACTCGAGCCGCTTTGAAGATTACTTCAAAGCAGTCAGAGTGGTTTTGATAATATTTTAATACGAGATAGGTGTCCAATAAGGAATAACTTAGGCTATTTTTCCCTAAAGATTCTATGAAATATTGCTCGATCCGGGACTCTAATCCGAGGCAATATCTTAGGAGGTATTGCAGATTTAAAATGCGGGGTCAAAGCGACTAGTACTGCATCGAAGGCGGACCCGCCTTCGATGCAGTACTCGTTTTAAATAATATTATTTTTACGGATATTCACCGCATCCCACGTACGTCCCACTGTTGGGCTCGGGCCTCCTCCACAATGGGAGGAAATTTGACCTACTACACCATGCTGGTCAAACATGTTGGTATAGGGTTTCATTTCGAGTTTTCCTTCTCTTGCACAGATGTTATGTGCATATTATATCCCTTAGTCGTCTTATACGACATCCACGGGCAGGATAGGGAGTGATGAATTGTATTATTACTCTGTCACCACACGGAAAACGGATTATTACGGATATTATCGCGTTACAATTCGTAAAAATAGTTTTATTTAAAACAGTTTGAAAAGTTCTATACGCTTTTAAATTTGAAGAGTCACGCAAATAAATAACACAATACCACATGTCACTACATTCCTATTGATTACCACGAACTTAATAAAAGTCTCTGGAAGGGGCGGCATCATCATCATCATCATTTCAGCCTATTGCCGTCCACTGCTGGACGTAGGCCTCCCTCATATTGCGCCACAATGTGCGGTCCTGTGCCGCCTGCATCCAACGACGCCCAGCAACTTTCACTAGGTCATCGGTCCACCTAGTGGGGGGGCGTCCTACACTGCGTCGTCCGATGCGTGGTCGCCACTCGAGAACCTTTCTTCCCCAGCGGTTGTCGGTTCGTCGAGCGATGTGGCCTGCCCATTGTCACTTCAGCGTGCTAATTCTTCGTGCTATGTCGGTTACACCCGTTTTTCTGCGGATTTCCGTATTCCGGATTCTATCTCGCAGAGAAATCCCGAGCATAGCCCGTTCCATAGCACGCTGAGCGACTTTGAGTCTTGATATGAGGCCTACATTTAGGGACCACGTTTCCGTGCCGTAAGTCATCACTGGTAACACACACTGGTCGTAGACCTGTGTTTTCAGACACTGAAGTATGTTGGACGAGAAGATCCTCTTAAGTTTCCCGAACGCTGCTCAACCGAGTTGGATTCGTCGGCTGATCTCTTTCTCGAAATTGGATCTACCTAACTGGACTGTTTGTCCTAGGTAAACATAGTGATTGACAACTTCGAGAATCGCATTGCCAATTAGGACCGGTACAGGAATGACATGGGTATTTGACATGACTTTCGTCTTGTCCATGTTCATTCGTAGACCCACTAGTTGGGATATCCTGCTGAGATCATTGAGCATAGTGCCAAGGTCCTCCATGGATTCTGCCATAACGACTATATCGTCTGCGAATTGAAGGTGAGTGATCTATTCGCCGTTAATGTTGATGCCAAGTCTAGTCCAGTCTAAGAGCTTGAAGACATCTTCCAGTGCAGGGGTGAACAGTTTCGAAGAGATGACATCTCCCTGTCTCATGCCTTTCTGCAACTGGATCGGTTTCGTACTCTTATCCCGGATACGGACTGACATTGTGGCGTTCCTATACAAACACTTCAGCACTTCGATATAGCGATGGTCGATTTGGCACCGCTGAAGGGACTGCAGCACCGCCCAAGTTTCGACTGAATCAAAGGCTTTCTCATAGTCCACAAACCTAAGCACAGGGGCCGATTATACTCCTCAGTCTTTTGTATAATCTGCCGAAGCGTGAGGATATGGTCTATGGTGCTATAGCCTTTTCGGAAGCCGGCTTGTTCGGGCGGCTGGAAGTCATCGAGCTTGCGCGTGAGTCGATTGGTAATGACCCTCGAAAACAACTTATAAACATGGCTCAGGAGTGAGATGGGTCTGTAGTTCTTTAAAAGAGCTTTGTCACCCTTCTTGAAGAACAGCACCACCACACTCCTGGTCCACGACTCTGGAACGTCGCCCCCAAGGATAACGGAATTAAATAGCTTCTGAAGGGCTATTAAGACCGGCTTGCCGCCCGCCTTCAAAAGCTCTGCCGTAATTCCGTCATCTCCCGGTGCCTTACCGTTACGTAGTTGTTTGAGAGCCATTCTGATCTCGTACAAGCTGATGTCCGGGATTTCTTCGGTATAGTGCCGAGTTAGCTTGAATCTGGGATCTTGGACCAAGCCGACAACAGGATTTCGGGATGATTTGTATAACTGTCCATAGAACCTTTCGACCTGTCCCAAGATCTCACTTTGGGATGAAATGACAGTGCCGTCATCGGTCTTCAGCTTAGTCATTTGGCTTTTCCCAATAGACAGATCTTGTGCGAACACTTTCGAGCCCCGATTCCGCTCTATCGCTTCTTTAATACGGAGCGTATTAAATCGGCGAATATCGCGACGCACAGACCTGGAGATCTGCCTATTTAGCAGCCTATGTTTGGACCAATCGGCTGTAGACTGCACCGTCATCTCTTTTCTCCGCTCCATGAGCTCGAGAGTCTGGTCAGAAAGTTTTTTAGGTCTATTAACGCGGTGAGCCTTGAAAAATTTCGACCCAACCGCGTGGACAGTTTCCACGAACCTGTTGTTCATATCGTTCGGAGATTCGCACTCGTCCAGACATTGGAAGCGATTATGTAGTTCGAGTTGAAAGCTTTCGAGGTTCTGGTATTGGACAGGTGTAGGTCGGAGTGTAGACTTCATCAAGCGTGACCGCTCGACTTTTGTATGGATATTCAATGTGCCTTGTACCATCCGGTGATCGCTCCCAGTTTTAATTCTGCTGATCACTGAGGGGCGGCATACGGCATGAGAATTTCCTGACGACAAGATCCGCTAACGCTTCGAGACCATGTTTTATTAAAACGTGTGCACATGGTCGGGTAATCTACAAAGTCTAGTAGTGTCTGGTTAAGAATACAAAGTCAATATCCAAGTTTTTTACGTGGATGTCTTACGAGACCACAGTCCACGCAAATAAAATTGGAAAGCGTATTACCTAGACTCTCGATATTATATTTTAAAAGTACGCATATCAAAAGTGAAACTCCTTTATCCTTCATCCTCCGTCTTTCGTCCTCCTTTCTCCTTCCTCAGTCCTCCGTCCTACGTTCTCTGTACTCTGTCCTCCGTCCTTCGTTCTTTATCCTCTATCCTTTCTCTCACTCTGCTGAATCCTATACATTTACGTGTTTGTGTCTCTATGGACTCGCTTTTTGTTTCATCGAGTTTGAAATCACAACGATTATAAAGAAGTTTCACTTCAAAAAATATTCTAGTTTAAAGCGCTAGAGTTAATACTAACCAAACATATTTATAATTTTATTTTACAGAACTTTATGGAATAATGGGCCCGCTAAGTTTCTTGCTTATCAGATTGCTCTTATAGGACTTATACATAATAAATGTTTTGATCCTATTATCAATAGGAACAACAATAAAAAATACTGTATATTTCTTTCGTATATTTCAGGTGTCATCAGTAGCCCATGAGATTATTCTGGCTTTATCATTCGGATTCTTTTACCCAGTTTTATTGGTAGAGTTCGGGTTCCTGGGAGTGTTAATGGTCCCACTAACTGCGACTTACGGACAACGATATCCAAATGTCTTCAATTTATTAATGTGGCTAGGGTTCTTCATCGGAAATGGTAAGTTTTACTTATAGTTTCTTCTTTTAACAAGAATTGCATAGAATAAAGGCCTTTTACTAACCTGTTGAACACCATGGAAGGCCGTTTCCATGTGGGATGAAGTAAGAGCATAATTCCCTACCCTCTAAACTTCGCACAGAGATTTATATCCCTCTGGAGAGATTAGAGAGTAGAGAATTATTCGGGGGTAGGCATATCTCCTTGTTTGGCAAACAAGGTACCGATTGAAGTTGGGGTCATATCTCCCAGGAGAGAGTCGCTGTCCGTTCTCCTACAACTCCCTTAGCCATTTTTTATAATTCCCACGGAAAAGCAAATGCTTGGTGGCACTTTATAATTTAGCGCGTCACCACAGAGAAACGGGTTAAGAATAAACATGCATTTCTTTAATCGATTGTACAAATTCGTGAGCAAAAAGAGTTTATTTTAACATCTAGTATCTATTAGTAGTATTTAGTATTTTTCCATTCCTTTTTTTATATGCTATAGAATTTTAGATGTAACTAGCAACCCGCCCTCGCTTCGCTTCGGTTTCTGTCGCCTTATCCCCGTTGTTCCCGTTACCGTGGGAATAAGGGGATAAAATATAGCCTAGTTTACTCCCTGATATTGTAGCTTTCCGTTGGTGAAAAAATTTTTGAAATCGGTCCAGCCGTTTTGAAGATTACCCGGCACAAAACACAGACAGACAAAAAAACATAAAGTGTATTTTAGGCATATGTATAGTGCAAATAACTGTGTGAGCATGAAAAATGCCTATTATTTTGACATTACAAACAGACACTCCTATTTTATTTATTGGTATAGATTAACTCCCATATAGGAATGTATAATTAATTTTTCATAACCAAGTTCTTTGTTACAGGGCTCTTGTGGAGTTTATACCCCATGGAATATTTTGCGCGGCAAAACTGTCCTCCAGCAGAGAGCGACAGTTTCTTTGTACCAAAATCATGGTCTTGCCCTGAAGTTATTCTAAAACCAGACTGGAGCTTTAAAAACCCACTTCGCGTTTAGCATTGATTTTATTATTACATTTAAGTTAAATGTGTTTAATAGAACTAATTATAATCTACAGCGAATAAAAACTTTCATGGAAGAAAAGTAAAAGCATAATCCACAATAATTAATAAATATTCGCTAAAGTAAATAAATATGCATATCGAATGATACAATAACCTGGTTTTATTACTCTAGATTATCTAGGCGGGTAGGTACCAAACAGGTACCTGTTTACTATCTATTTTCCTCACATCATGAAGAAACTGCTACTGATAACAGAAATATAGAAGATATATAAATTATGTAATTAAAATTAAAAAATATTTTTATGAATTTGCTACCAAAATTATTTTGGCTAATATTTATTAAATCACAGTATTTGTTATTTTTGGACCAATTTATTGTCCACGGACTAAGCTTCCTAATAATAATGTAATTTATTGTTTATGTAATATAACCTTGCATATAGTTTTTTTTATATCGTAATTCAAAGTAGTTAAGTTTGTTTTGATAGGTAATTGTATTTGTAAAATGTTAATAAATTGAATGTTTTTGGTTAAAATGTATTTCTTCACCTTCGTATTAATATTAAGGTTAACTTTTTTATGAATGATGCTTATAGACTATCTACTATTCACTCCTTATTAAAAAATATATTTAAATACCATATTTTTCAGCAGTTTTGTATGCCTAATATAATAGTACAGTGGCATTGATCGTCTCTTTAGTAATCAAAGTTTTTTGCCTACTTTTTGGCGGAATTTCAAAAAGGGCGGTGTTATCTAGTTGTCATAATAAAATAAATATAGTTTTCTTGTATATTTCAAGTAATTTATTTTATTTACATAGTGATATTTTTGTAGTTAAGTGTATATATACATTAGTATTAGCAGATATTTAGGTAAATCTTTACATTTTACTTTGTATAACTTATAAGTATGGAAGTGGAACCAGAACCTCCTGATAAGAATCTTTTATTTTCATTACTAGAGGCGGATCCTTTTTAAATAATAGTAATATGGATTTGGTTGACACAAAGGTTCCAATCCAAGGCAAGAAAGGAAAAAAGATATTGAGGGCTCCACTGTTTAAGTCAAAAGTTAGTGTAGCTAAATCAAACATAAATTTGTCAGAAGTTACATGTATTTACCAATATAAGCCTATTCTTACTGCTTCAACTGAAGTGTCAAATATTGTAACTGATATTGAGAAACCCTATAGAACTACAAATTTAAATAGCGTTGCAGGTCCATATGTAGTACATGTAGAACTAATAAATAACAGTCCTCTAAACAGTGTTACATCCACTTAAATTTGGTTATTTTCTGCCTAAAAACAATTTGAAAGATATATTGGAAAATGGTATAATGGTATAGCGTATTGGACGTTTTTCTTTTTTTTGGGGGTGGGGTACGGTCGGCGCACTCCTCGCCCAACTCCATGCGGCGCGACGGAGGGGCGTAAGTACGCACACCCGTAACCCACCCGTGACACGTCGCCTTCGTCGTTGGGCCGACCATCGGAGCAAGTTGACTTGTCGTCAGTAGTCGGAATACCCCCTGAGGAGTACTCTCTCCTTGACTGACGTCATCCCCGAGGTGGGGGACGCTTGCGCCCCTCCAGTCGCCGACGGCGGCTCGCGTCGTTGAGGAGACGCTCCTCGCGCACGTGCTCCGCCACGTCTTTCCGCGAGACTACTCGTAGAAGGCTGCGACCGCGATGGCACCGATGATTTCAACGACCTCATGACGCTGTTCTGCCCAAGCGGCACAAACCGCCACAGAAGAGCCCTGAGTCGGACGGTCAGGGACCCCACCCACACCAGTGCGCCGTACAGAGCCATCGACCGGATGATCCCTGCGTACAGCCGTCAACACGTAGTGCTCGGTCCGCCCACATTCGGCATAAGCCAGGATAGGGTGGACGCGGCGCTGACGAGCCGTGGAACGAGCCTGCGGAAATGCTCCCGGCACCATCAATGCCCGTCGAGCACCAGGCCCAAATACTTCATATGGGCCCGGATGCTGACTTCAACCGAATTGACGGTGATCGAGATGCTGATGGTAGAGCCCGTACGGGGCCCATAGAACATGAGGGCCTCCAACTTGTCCAGGGCCACCCTCAACCCCAGTGCCTCGATTCGCCTGACGATTTCGAGAGTCGCCAGGCTTGTCACCTCCTCCAGCGCCCCACCGCGGGCTGTGGTGAGCGTGTCATTGACGTCGACAAATCACGCCCAGCCCGGGCGAGAGGTTCCCTCTCAACACCCAGTCGTAGCCGATGTTCTTGAGGGTGGGTCTGAGGACCGACCCCTGCGGGACACCGCACGTCATGGGCATTCGCACAACGTCTCCTACTCGGTTGGTGTAGAGGACGCTGCGCCCCTCGAAATAGTCTGCCACTAGCCGCCTCAGGTAAACTGGCACTCCGTGGTATCGGAGCGCCTCTCTGATGCAACTAAATGGCAGACTATTGAATACGTAGCACTGCACTCCCCTGCCGGTGACGGCGTCAGTCACCACAGCCCTCAGGCGCAGCAGTCGAACGGTCCCTCCTAAACCCAAACTGGGCATCCGACAGATCGAGCCCCGTGCCGACGTGGTGCCGCTCGATGCGGGCAGCTAGCACCCTCTCCAATAGCTTGCCCGCATCGTCGAGCAGCACGATGGGCCTTTAGGCCGAAAGCGCATTGGTCGTGACAGATTGTCGATCCAGTTTAAAACAGCAAATAGTGCTAATACCTACTTTACTTTCGCACACAATATTAAGTCAAAACAATTACAAAACTTACATTCCTACATTAAATATTTGTAAAATGAGTCATGGTTGATAATTTGCGGGTTCTAGATGATATGGAGCAGTGATTAAAACTAGACGTCTAAATAGGAAAATTGTTACCCCAGATGGGACAACATGGATTCCGACCCAGACAGTCGCACTCCCTTCCCACGTGGTTTTTTTTACATCCTTACCAGTAGAACAGTATTTTTCCCCACTATTCAATGCTTCCAGTGTTGTCGTTTTGGACACACTCGCACAATATGCACAAGTACGCTCAGTTGTTACAAGTGTGGAGATTAAAATGATGGAGCATTAGGTATGTGCAACTGAAGAATACAGTTGTATTAATTGGAAGTGTATTCATATGGCCACACACAAAATTGTCTCGAATTTATAAGGCAAACTAATATAGTGAGTAAGCTCCGCGCACGGGGCCCTCCCCTCACCGAGACTCTCCAGCCCAGCCTCCTCACCCGAGTCGTCGAGGACCTGTTCCCACGACGGGCGGAACACACGCCCCCGGTCATGGCTCCGCCAGACACTGACCGGGAGGCCGACGACGACAGTGTTCCGCCCATCACAGAACCCGAGATGGGGGTGGTGGTGGCACGCATGCGCGGAAAAT
The DNA here is from genome assembly GCA_032191425.1 of Lymantria dispar. Lineage (NCBI taxonomy): Eukaryota > Metazoa > Arthropoda > Insecta > Lepidoptera > Erebidae > Lymantria > Lymantria dispar. Next base: position 22,676,369 of record CM063444.1, on the reverse strand, counting down.
CCACCGCCCCCGGGCCCGATGGTATACCAAACCGCGTGCTGGCCCTGGTCCTCGACCATCTGGCCCGCCTCAAGGAATTGTTCGACGCGTGTTTAGCGTCCGGGTGGTTTCCTGGGTGCTGGAAGGCGGGGAAGCTGGTTCTCCTGCCGAAGCCGGTCTCCTGAGTCGCCCTCGGCCTACAGGCCTATCATGCTTCTCGATGACATGGGCAAGCTACTGGAGAGGGTGGTAGCTGCCCGCATCGAGCGGAACCTCGTGGGTGCGGGGCCCGACCTGTCCGACGCCCAGTTTGGGTTTAGGAGGGGTCGTTCGACGATCGAGGCTCTGTTGCGCTTGAGGGCCGTGGCGACTGAGGCCGTCACCGGCGGGGGAGGTGCTGTTGGTGGTGTCCCTAGAAATCGCCAACGCATTCAATAGTCTACCATTCAGCTGCGTCAGCGAGGCGCTCCGATACCACGGAGTGCCAGCTTACCTGAGGCGGCTGGTGGCAGACTATTTGGAGGGGCACAGCTTCATCTACGTCAACCGGGTAGGGGACGTTGTGCGAACGCCCATGACGTGCGGTGTTCCACAGGGGTCGGTCCTCGGACCCACCCTGTGGAACATCAGCTACGACTGGGCGTTGCGGGGAAGCCTCCCGCCCGGGTTGGGCGTGATTTATTACGCCGACGACACGCTCGTCACAGCCCAAGGTGGGACGCTACAAGAGGCGGCAAGCCTGGCGACTCTAGGCACCGAAGAGATCGTCAGGTGGATCGAGGCGCTGGGGTTGAGGGTGGCCCTGGAGAAGACGGAGGCCCTGTTGTTCCATGGGCCCTCCCATCGGGGTCTCGATCACCGTCCACTCGGTTGGGATCAGCATCCAGGCCCATATGAAGTACTTGGGCCTGGTGCTCGACGAGCGATAGTGGTTTCGGGAGCATTTCCGCAGGCTTGCTCCATGGCTCGTCAGCGTGGCGTCCGCCCTATCATGGCTTATGCCGAATGTGGGCGGACCGAGCGCTGCATGCCGACAGCTGTACGTGGGGATCATCCGGTCGATGACCCTTTACGGCGCACCGGTGTGGGCGGGGTCCATGACCGCCCGACTCAGGGCCCTTCTGTGGCGTCCACAGAAGGCCATGGCGGTGAGGATCATCCGCAGGTACCGCTCGGTGGCGACGGAGGCGGCGTGCCTATTGGCCGGAACTTCCCCGTGGGGCCTGGAGGCGAAAATGCTCGCCGACTTGTATCGGCGGATGTCAGGGGTGCGAGGGGAGGGCGGTGTTGTTTCCTTAAGGGAGCTCACTGCCTGGCGCGTCGACGCCCGCCGAGACGTCATTGCCCGTTGGGCAGACCGGCTGGAGAAGCCTCGATACGGTGTCTGGACCGTGGAGGCCTTCCGGCCGGTGCTGATGCAGTGGTTGGAACGGTGGCACGGGGTGCTCTCCTACCGACTGGTACAGGTTTTGACGGGGCATGGATGCTTGGGCAAGTACCTGTACACAGTCGCTAGAAGGGAGAGAACACCGTCCTGCCACCACTGCGATTACGACGAGGACACGGCGCAAGGTCGAGGTCTGTGCCGCTTGGGTAGAGCAGCGTCGTGAACTCGTCGCAATCATCGGTGCCGACCTGACCCTGTCGACCATCGCCAGGGAGATGCTTAGCAGCATCAGGAAGAGGGACGCGGTCTCAGCCTTCTGCGAGGCAGTGATCTTGCAGAAGGAGGCGGCAGGTCGCGTGCGCGAGGAGCACAGCCTCGACGAAGCGACCCGCCACCAGCGACTGGAGCGGCACAGGCGCAACTACCTGCGTGCCATACCGCCCTAGCCGAGGCTGCGGCTGACGTGACCGGGGATTAGTCCGTCACCCGCCGAGAAGCCGACCACGTGAGGGTAGACTGACGTCCTTCCCGAGGGGGGGGGGGACGTCGGTCGATGGGAGGGTACCCCCAAGTAGGGGGTATTCCGTCGGGCCGACCACTGATGACAAGTAACCCTGCTCCAGTGGTCGACCCAACGATGAAGGCGACGTGGTGTTCGGGTGGGTTGCGGGTGTTGCGTGCTTACGCCCCTCTGTCGCCCCGGACGGAGTGGTGCGAGGAGCGCGCCGACCGCAGCCCACCCCATAAAAAAAAAAGACAATTGTTGTTGTTATGTAAAATGTTAGAAGTTTTGCTTACAAATATTATGATATTCATTCATTACTGTATTTTAATTAAGTGCCATCATGGTCCATGGACAATTCTTGCTTCTCGCCTTCTTTGAATGTATATTATATATTTATTTATAATATTATAAATGCGAAAGTAAGTTTGTTTGTTACGCTTTCACGCTTAAACTACCGGACTAATTTCAAAAAATCACCAATGGAAAGCAAGAAATATATGATTTTCTAATTTAACCCGATTTCAAACTACTATCGTGTGTTAAAATAGGGTTAATAAAATGTACAATAATCCATTGTATTATATCATCATCATCATTTAAGCTCGTATATGTCCTCCTCGATAGAAGGGAAATTGATCTTAATATACCATACTGGTCAGATAGGTTGGTATAGGGTTTTATTTCGAGTTTTCCTTCTCTTGCATAGTTGTTATATGCGTATTATATGCCTTTACGACCTTTTACGACATCCACGGGCCAAATAGGAAGTGATGAACTGTGTTTTTACTCCGACTCCACTCGAAAATACACATTATTTTTATTTATTTCATTACTTACTCATTCATTTTTAAGCAGTGTAGCAAAATTCTTTCATAACCAATGTTCGTCGATTATCAGGCCTAGGTCCTTAATATGGGCCCGGACGGGATAGGAACCGTCGTTAACCACCTAGCGGGACAACTCTTACCGTGAATTCATTGCCCGTTGGGCAGTCCAGCTGTAGAAACCTCGGGTTCGGACTGTAGAGGCCTTCCGTCCGTTGCTGATAAAATGAATAGGTGGATAGCACGGGATGCTGTTCTTCCGATTGGTGCAGGTCTAGATGAGGCACTATTACTTTGATAAGTGCCCGCACATGGTGGTCAGGAGGATAAGTACACCATCCTGCCACCACTGCGATTGCAACTAGAACACAGCCCAGCGCACACGTGTGGTGTGCGGCGTGTGAGGCGGGCAGTGCTGTGAACTTGTCGCAATTATTGTTGGTGACGTAACGCTGCCAACGCATTAAAGGAGGCAGCGGGGTGGTTCACGGCCAATTCAGGCCACGCTGACATTCCGCCGCCAGCGCCTGCGATGGCGCAGGTGGGCATACCGGCGCCTGATGCCGCTTGTGACGAGACAGCGTGTGTGCTAACCATATGTCGCCTCAAAAAAAAAAGTTTCACTATCAATATAAAGGATAATATCTGGTTGACCGAGCTTCACTCGGAACGTTGCTGCAGCTTCGGCTATTTATTTAATGAGCGTGTACGGCGTCGTATGGGCTTATGGACTAACGCCGTGTTTGACAGAAGAACCTAAGGTTATAGTTTGAAGTACCTAAAGCCCTTAAGTTCCTAGCCTATCTGATGGGATACCTGCACCGCGCTACCTAAGGTGACAGGTAGATGTGAGATGGATGTTGGGTTGAGGATTGGTAATTCTCACTGCCAGTCAAGCAGGCTCACAAGACTGATCAGAACTGACGGCTAAGGGTGTCTTGGCCACAGTGAGATGGAGGTTTGGGTGGAGGATTGGTAATTCTCACTGCCAGTCAAGCAGACTCACAAGACTGATCAGAACTGACGGCTAAGGGTGTCTTGGCCGCAGTGAGAGGGATGTAAATGAGAGATGAATAAATTCAAATCTCATTTATTTTACAAAATGTACACCTTATATACTACTTATTGCTAATACACACATATATCATTTTGTGTTAGTGTGCCGTAAGTGTGAAGTGTAACGCAGCGTCTTTAATTATGTCAGTGCGAATTTTGCAAATTTGTATGTTGACATGCTTTACTTGTATGTTAACATGCTCTACTTATGAATTTGCTGCGTTGCATGTTCAATGTGCATTGAACATTCTGGGGTATCTTAGGAACACGACTGCAAGTCGTATAATTCGATAACCTCATATGGTCCAATGTGTCCTTCCGTCGCTTGTGGTGTTTGGACTGTAGTCTGGGGACGAGGTTTCCCATACCGTGGCCGTGGTTGTGGTGGAGCTGTCCGCTGTTTGACTATGTCTGTGGCTTGTGTTGTAGTTGTTTCCTTGTTTTGTCTTCTCGTAAGTCTATCTCGACATTGTTTGACTGCCTGTGGTCTGAAATAAATTAAAAGACAAGCTAATACTATTAAAGAAAGAGATGTCACGGTGCTAGCCACATAGGAATGAGACTCTATTCGCCTCCATATTGTGTTATCTAATCTTGTTTTTAGCTTTGCTTCTGAAGCGGCTAAGTGGTCAAATATACTGGTGGAGCTATCTAATACTTCCTCCTTCGGTATGTCTGGTATCTCTGATTGGACTACTTGTGTGTCTAGAGTAAAATTACTCCTTTTAAAATATGATGCTTGCACAGTTGTTGTTGTTATTCGTTTAGCTGCAAGAATGTTGTTCAACGTCTTTACTACACAGCTTTCTGAAATGTGTAGTACTCCTATATCCTCTAGGTTAATCTCTTGTCTTTGTCCATCACATATTATCGAAGCTGATTGTGTTTTTGTAGTGATAAACATCCAAGTATTCTGCATGTAAAGTTGTTTCCATAGAATTGTAGATTGAATGTTGTATCTTCTTGATGTGCATTGTGATTTAGTGTTATTATTGTTGCTGAATAGCTGGTCAACAATGCAATTATTGTACAATTGCATGTTCTTAACAGCCACGGGATAGCAAACAAACTCCGATTTTTTTGTGTAAACAATCTTTGAACTCGTCTTTACTTAACTCAAAGTATCGTTCATTGTTATAGTCGAAGCCTATGAATGCTCTTGGGATTGACAAGCATTCAAAAGAACTCCCGGTCAACTTTTGAGGAATCGCCGTTATGTGTATTAGCGTATATTTTCTTATGTCATGAATAGGATAGTACGTAAATACGTTTATATGTGTTGCATTTATTTCCATATTAGTCTGTATTAATTGATCCTGAATTATCCTTAAGTTTCCAGGTAACTTTTGATTGGTTGTTTGTATTATATCATTAGCGTATTTAGGACTCAAAATCGTGTATATTGATGCGTTATTTAGGTATATCTCAAGTAACCCGTTGTAATAGTGAATAATCTCTGTTATGTAATTGCTCGCTAATTGATACGTTTGTATTACTTGTATTTTCACATTGTTAGCGTCTACCATCTTATACCATACGTCGTTATCGTACATGAATGCTATAGCTTCATTTAACTTTTTTCAAAATTCTCTAACTTTTTCTTAATCCGCTCCTCGATTTGGTTTACAGCGGATACTGTAGATATCATTATGTTCGTTTGATGATTGGCGGCGTTTATAAGTTCTTGTTGATTGCTACTCAATGAGTCAATACTTCTGTATACTTCATCGTTGACTCCGAACACGTATGTTAACATTTGTCCTAATAGTCCACGTTTCCTTCTAGAAATCTTTATCCCAGTAAGGTAATCCTTTATCTTCTCAAATCGTGCTTTCTCTTCGTTCAAATGATAATAAAATTCTGTACAATGGGTGTCTTTTGTATACTGTTGCGTGTCAGTGCATAACTTTTGAAACTGATTAGTTATTTTTATCGTATTATTTAAATTCAGTTCCAAATCACTCCTTTTGTAATTAGTTTCTATTCTAAAACTCCCTCTGTTTATTGTTGAAGTACCTATTTGTTCTACATATAGGCCTGGATTTAAATGTTTCATAGTAAACATTGATGTACTTGTTACTTGTCCGATACACAATAATAATGTAGTATAGAGTAACACGCTCTTCCAACCTGACTTAAGTGTCTTAACAAACTTTTTATTTATGGTATTTGCTATGTTATAATTCACAGGCGTTTCGGTATTTTTACTTAACGTATTCGTGTTAGTCATTAATTCTTCCTGATATACAGGTAAAGGAATTAATGTATGTATTGATCGTTTTTGACATAAACCTGTCGATTTTTTGAGTGTCACTACTCTCTTGTGACCTCTTCCTTTTATTGTTCTTGTTTGTATTGGTCCCACATAATCCACTCCAGTGTGACTAAATGGATATGATTGCGTGACTCTTGCTTTTGGAAGTATCCCCATTTTCTGTACATTCGTTTAGAATCTGTATCTCGCGCATTTGACGCACTTTTTTAGTATACCTTTGACAACTTGTTTTCCTCCTATAATCCAGTATTTTTGTCGTAGGAAGGCTGTAGTTAGTTTATTTCCTCCATGTAATGTTTTCATGTGTGCGTTTTGTATAATTAATGACGTTATATGATGTCGGCGTGGTAATAGTATAGGATGTTTTTGATTATATGGCAAGTCAGCGTTTTCTATTCGACCTCCAACTCGTACTAATCCATCGTTATCAATAAATGGATCTAGTGTGGATAATTTACTGTTTTTCTACAGTGATTTTTTCTTTCCAATAATTTCTTTTTCATCGTAAAATTCTTCTTGTTGCAATATGCATAGAATCCGTTTCTCTGTTTCTTCTAATTCCGTACAGGATAATGGTTCGTGCTTTTTGCGCTTGTTGATAAATCTGTAGCAATACGCTAATGTTCTTATCATTTTATTGTAGTTAGAAAATCGACTCCAGATGTCATACTTTTCATTCGTAGTATTAATTGTTGTTGATAAACAGTACTTGGCTTCTTCATTTGGCTGTGGTGCTGTTGTTGTAATAGGTATATCACTGGTCTGTAACCATGGTGGGCCGTTCCACCATAAGGAAAAGTTTATTAATTTTTCTGGCTCCAATCCTCTTGATATAATGTCCGCTGGGTTTTCAGACGATATGACATGATTCCATTGAGCGTTAGGTATTATGCTGTTAATTTCTGACACTCTGTTGGCCACGAACGTATGCCATCGCCCAGGATCTCCTTTTATCCATCCCAACGTGATCATAGAATCCGTCCAGCATGAAATCACGGTATTGTTATCACCGTTTAGAGCATTTTTTATTTTTCTATTAAATTAGCCAATAATACTGCGGCGCATAGCTCAAGACGCGGTAATGTTGTTTTTTGTTTTTTCGGTGCAACTTTTGACTTAGCTTGAAGCAATGTTATGTAGTAACTGTTATTCACCATTACTCTGCTATAGACGACAGCCCCGTGTGCTTTCTCTGAGGCGTCGCAGAATCCATACAGCTCAAACTTTGTCCTGTCTATCGTGTGACACCATCGTGGTACTTGTATACTTTCTATGCTTTTTAACTGTTTTTGTATTTCTGTCCATTTATTTCGTATTATGTCATTTACTGGTTGGTCCCATTCCATCCCAGACGTCCACAGTTGTTGTACTAGTAATTTTAGTGTTATGATGATGGGGGCCAACCAGCCCAAGGGATCAAATATTTTCGCCACCTCTGACATAATGAACCGTTTGGTGGGTTTTGTGTTTTCTGTTATAGTTATTTGAAAACAGAATTTATCTTCGCCTGGAGACCATATAATTCCCAACGACTTTCTTGTTTCGTCTAAGGGAAGTTTCAGCATCCGACTTTCTTCGTTATCGCATGTTAAATTGTTCAACAATTCCGAACTATTTGAAGACCATTTTCATAGTTGGAAACCACCTTTGTTTAACATTGCTATTAATTGTTCTTGTAACTCCTTGACGGAGCTTTCCTGGGATTCTCCTGACAAAATATCGTCAACATAGAAATTCTGTAACGTTACTCTACTGGCGATAGGGTAATTGTCTTGTTCGTCTAATGCTAGTTGTTGTAATGTTCTCACGGCCAGATAAGGCGCGCTTGTTGTGCCATAAGTGACCGTTGTTAGTTCGTATTCACTAATGGCCTTTTTTGGAGAAAATCTCCATAAAATTCTTTGATATTTATAGTCTTCTTGGTCTATTTTTATGAACCGGTACATTTTCATAATGTCGGCCATGAAAGCAATCTTATGCGTTCTCCAGCGTAATAATATGTTTGATAAGTCTTGTTGAAGTCGTGGTCCTTTATGTAAATTTTCATTAAGGCTTATTTTACTACTTGTTTTACTACTAGCGTCAAATACCACTCGTAGTTTTGTTGTAAGAGAGTCTTCTTTTATTACTGCTTGGTGGGGAATATAATACTCTCCTGTGTAATATTCTGGTTTAGGTACTTTTCTCATATGACCCATATTTAGGTACTCGTACATAAATTCCTTGTATTGTTGACGTAAATTTTCATTTGTTTCGAACTGACGTTCTAGTTGTAATAGTCGAGCCACGGCTTTTTTCCTTGACTCGCCATATTTTATTTTCGCGTCCTTAAACGGTAGTCGTACCGTATAAGTGCCGTCGAAACTTCGTATTGTAGTATTTGTATAGTAATTTTCACACAACTCATCATCTTTGGTGAGTGCATAGTGTCGTGGAATTTCTTCTAATTCCCAAAATTTTGTTAATTGTTGTATGTCGTCGGTGCGAGTCATCATGCTTAATACTTTGATGCCACCGTTTGTGTCTTGCGGATATAACCCGGATAAAATCCAACCCAATTCTGTTTCTTGAGTGATTATACCGCCTTGTAGTCGTTTAAAACCTTGTAATAGTATTTTACTGTATTCTTGGGCACCTAAAATTATGTCTATAGGTCCCTTTTTGTTGTACGTTGAGTCTGCCAATAGAACATTGTCCAACTCTTGTAATTGTTGTAAGTTACTTCTTGGTAACGAGTTTGTAAGCTTCGGTAGTACTACAAGCGTTACAGGTAGTCTGTACTCACTAGAGTACCTTGGTTGTAGGTTTATGTTAATTGTATATTTCGATGTCTTAGGTTCGTTGTCTCCAATGCCTTTTATTTCGGCTCGGACCTTTCGTCTTGGATACGACAGCAGATGTGCTACTTCTTCCGTGCAAAATAACGCTTCTGAACCTTGGTCACACAATACTCTTAAGAATTGTGGTGTTCCATCATACGACGTGGTTTGTAATAGCGCTGTGGCTAATAAGACCGTATTTTTTGCCTCTAAATTGGTAGCTGATAAGTTCGATAGCGTTGTGTTTTGTTTTTTATCACTCACAGTTGGTTTAGGAGTGAACTTTTTCGTATACTCAGAAAACTCTGGTTGTCTTTTAATTGAATCGAATGTTCGGTGTAATAGTGTGTTATGACCTTTATGTTGACATATTTCACATTTTGTATAAAACTCGCTAATGCATTGTATTTCTTTATCATGATTTAGGCAGCGTTTGCACATTCCTTTATCTGAGACTTCCTTATATCGTTGTGTTACGTTCAAGGTTTTAAAACTAGGGCATTTATTTATATTATGTTCTGTGCTTTTGCAGTACCAGCAATGTTTACTTTTTGATGATTCTGCTATTGGTACGTGCGTTCCCCGTTGTTTATTTATTGTATGATTCACCGAGTTATTACTCAGGTGATGATACGTAATTTTTTGCTGATCGTAGGACTTTAAACTTTTAAATCTTTTTTCTAAAAACTGTAACATTTCTTCAAACGATTCCAATTTGTTTGGGTGTTGTAATTGATCCTCGTATTTTGAGTCAGTTTGTTGGTCCCATTTCCTGGCCAAAAGTCTAGCCAAAATAGGGTCCCATGTTGAAATGTCAATCCCTTGATGTTTTAAAGATTCCAAACATTCTTTTATGGTATCGTGCATGTCTCTTAAACCCGCTGCATTCGCAACATTTAGCTTGGGTAAATCTAATAGTTTATCGATGAATTTAATTGATATCATTCGTTCGTCTTCATAACGTTGCGTAAGCAATTTCCACGCGGTTTCATAGTTCGATTCACTTATCGTTAGATGACGTATAATTTTTGCTGCGTCACCTTTTACATTTGTCTTTAAATATTGCATCTTTTCTACTAATGAAATATTTTTATCTTCATGAATAATGTTTTTGAATAAATCATGAAAAGTATACCATGAGTCATAACTCCCAGTAAAAGTTGGAATAGAGATACGGGGTAGTTTTCCTGACGACTGTGTTAAGGTCATTTTTTCGCTGGAACTGTCATGGATTTTTTTTCCAGCATCTCCATTGTAGTATCGAACTCAGTCTGGGTATTTTCAAAATATTTATTTTTGAAGTAAAGGTGTCCCGATGTATCCTCCTCCAATAATAATTCAATGTATGTTTCTTCAATATCCTGCCATCGTTTTTGTAAATTGTTTATTGTAGTTTGTAAATGCCATATAGGTTTGTTTTCAGTGACTGATTCTTTCGCCTGAATTAGCCTTTTTGACATCTGGGATATCCGGAACATTTGTATAAACGTCTTGGGATTCCCTCTCCCTTCTTCTTCGTTTGTGTTTTGTTCTTCAGGTTCATATATCGCCTGAACAAGTTGAAGTCTTCCTTCATATTTTTGTAGGTGGCCTAAGCCCTCGTTGTATTGTTTCTGGATATTTCCAAAGTAATTTGTGGTGATATATTTGTGAGATGATAACATCTCTTGTTTCTCCAGTTTCGAGTGATTCTCTTGCACCCGTTGGAAAATAGTAGTTAGTGTTTGTTTTTTTTCGTCAATGTATTTTTGTGTTCTTCGGCTCACGGAGTCCTTTTTAATGTTTGTAATTATCCTCCTGATCTCGTTATAATTCTCCTCCTGGCTCCTGATTGCTGTGTTTATTTCTTGTATGTCTATAGTGCTTCTTTTGTCTTCTTCCCTAATAGCCCTACCCTAACTTCCCTACTACTAATGTTTTAAGTCAATACTTATCGTACCTGCGCTCTCGCTATAACACGTCCCTGAAGGTGCGACTTCTTAATCAGCTGGTGAGTCCCGCTTGTGGGAGGCCAGTGACCGAACCGCAACGAGAGGCTTTCTGACAGAGTACGTAAGTAAAAGTCCTTCAGTCAATTCCGAAACTGATGCTTTGTTGAGTACACCAGCCCGTTCTTAACTGATTTGTATGTCTGTTATGTCAAACCTACGGGGGGGTTAGAGGGAGGAAAAAAAAAACTTTACTTTTTCTCGAAGGACCAAATGTACGGCGTCGTATGGGCTTATGGACTAACGCCGTATTTGACAGAAGAACCTAAGGTTATAGTTTGAAGTACCTAAAGCCCTTAAGTTCCTAGCCTATCTGATGGGATACCTGCACCGCGCTACCTAAGGTGACAGGTAGATGTGAGATGGATGTTGGGTTGAGGATTGGTAATTCTCACTGCCAGTCAAGCAGGCTCACAAGACTGATCAGAACTGACGGCTAAGGGTGTCTTGGCCACAGTGAGATGGAGGTTTGGGTGGAGGATTGGTAATTCTCACTGCCAGTCAAGCAGACTCACAAGACTGATCAGAACTGACGGCTAAGGGTGTCTTGGCCGCAGTGAGAGGGATGTAAATGAGAGATGAATAAATTCAAATCTCATTTATTTTACAAAATGTACACCTTATATACTACTTATTGCTAATACACACGTATATCATTTTGTGTTAGTGTGTCGTAAGTGTGAAGTGTAACGCAGCGTCATTAATTATGTCAGTGCGAATTTTGCAAATTTGTATGTTGACATGCTTTACTTGTATGTTGATATGCTCTACTTATGAATTTGCTGCGTTGCATGTTCAATGTGCATTGAACAGAGCGTATATAACTATTATCTCAGTGTATACCGCAGTAAAGTAGTAAAAAGGAAGAAGTATTCACAGAAATAGAACAATATAAGATGTATCCATGGGGTGATGGAGTAAGAATACAATTCACCATCTTCCCCATGGACGTCGTAAAAGACGACTAAAGGCTATAATACGCATATAACATCTATTTTTGTTGTATTTTTGTCAAATTTATTTAGATATATATATTAATACAAAATAAAAATTAAATAATGAAAAAAATATAAAAAATTACAAAAAGAGAATAATAATAACACCGAGATTCGATCCGACGCTGTTTGAATGCCAAAACAAAACAAAAAGCGAACTGGCCAACTTCCCAACTAAGCTACCGTAACTCTTGACGTTGTCAACGAAATTTGAATTCATATTCTTTTAAAATTTAATGTCATTGTATTGTTTTGCTAAAAATACCGACAAAATAACATTTTTGATATATAAAACCTAGCTAGATCGTTTTTTTTAGACTCGAAACCTCTAGTATGCCAAGTTTCATCAAAATCGTTGGAGCCGTTTCCGAGATCCTGAAAATATATCTTATATCTTTAAACGAGCAATTCTTGTATATATATATAATAGGTCTTTACCTATGTAATTGCCGTTCTGCAGTACTGGCCATTTCAAATCAAAATAATTTTTGTTTGGCTAAGAATTCTAATTTTAAATTAATTTTATTTTAAAACATGGAATTCATTTTCCAAAAGTAGTCATTTGTTTATTGATTAGTGTTACGTTTTTATCACATTTCAATCTTTTTCGTCATCATGGATACGTTAAAAATTCGAGAAATTATGGAATATGAGTATCGTCATGGCAGCAACGTGGCACAAGCGGCACGCAACATCAACGACGTTTACGGAGCTAACACTACAAACCGACGCACCGCCTGTTATTGGTTTGCTCGCTTCCGTTCTGGAAATTTCGACCTGAAAAATGAACCTCGGGGTCGTCCGAAGACTTTGGTCGACAATGACGAAGTAAAAGCGATTGTGGAAGCCGATGATACACAATCTATGGCTGAATTAGCAGCAGCTTTCGACGTTAGCGTCAAAACAATATTGGTCCATTTGCGTCAAATTGGCAAGGTAAGGAAGCTTGACAAATGGATGCCCCACGAACTCAATGATCGTCAGCGTGAAGTACGCGTCGAGACATGCCTTGCATTACTCAACAGATACACAAATGAAGGAATTTTGAAACGCATTGTTACTTGCGATGAAAAATGGATTCTGTTTGATAACCTCAAGCGCTCAGTAAGTTGGTTGGATCCTGGTTCAGCACCTAAACAATGCCCTAAACAAAAACTTACCCCTAGAAAAGTGAGGGTCACTGTTTGGTGGTCTAGCGCCGGTGTGATTCATCACAGCTTCTTACCAAACGGGGTGAGCATTACTGCAGATGTGTACTGTGAAGAACTGAACACAATGATGGAGAAGCTGACACATCTCCAACCAGCATTGGTCAATTGCTTGTCTCCGCTGCTCCTGCACGACAATGCCCAACCTCATACTGCACAGCAGACGGTCTTCAAGTTGCAGGAACTGGGGTTGGAAGCTCTCCGTCATCCGCCATACTCACCAGACCTTGCGCCTACAGACTACTTCTTTTTCCAGAATTTAGATAACTTTTTGGCGGGAAAGAAATTCAATACCCGAGAGGCAGTACAAAATGCCTTTGAAGAATTTGTTGCCTCCCGTCCAGCTGATTTATTTAAGAAGGGCATCAATAAACTGCCGCTGCGTTGGCAAAGATGCATTGATTGCATGTGTGTTACTTCGATTAATACAAATAAAAAATACAAAAAAAAAAATTGTTTAATTTTTTTCATACATAACGGCAATTTCATAGGTAAAGACCTAATATATATATATATATATATATATATATATATATATATATATATATATATATATATATATATATATATATATATATATATATATATATATATATATATATATACCTATATACCTATATACAGTATAATCTCACTAATCCGGCACTTCAATAGACCGACACGTCCAATAATCCGGCACCCTGCGCTGACGCCCCGCTCGCCCGATTACAACATTATATTCAATTTTTCTTCGAAACATGCGAGAAACCGTTTATAAGCAAGGATTTCAAGTTGCACAAAAGCAGACCTCAGTTCAGGATTACATGGTCTAAAACTATGTAACTACACAACAATATGTAAATGCAATACATTATACGTATTCTCTCTATGAAATGCTTTATTGTATATAATTTTTCTTTATAATCCAGTAATCCAAACATTCCAATAATCCGGCACCCTCTGATTTTTAATTGTTCCGGATTAGTGAGATTAGACTGTATATGTTTTGGCATTCAAACAGCGTCGGATCGAATCTCGGTGTTATTATTATTCTCTTTTTGTATTTTTTTATATATTTTTCATTATTTAATTTTTATTTTTTATTAATATATATCTAAATAAACTCGACAAAAATACAACAAAAAAATTCAGAGCGAAGCTCGGTCAACCAGATATTATATAATATTAGATGACCATCAATTGTCTTAATGTAAATAGCGGGGGTAACCAACAAAACCTATAAAAGCGCGCTAATTTCTGAAAACACACACGAGTTAAGAGCCCTCAGCGCTCACCCACCAGTCCGGGTAAAGTTGTCACAGCCATCTGAGGCTAACAACTAAGTCACACACAAAAAAAAAAAAAAAAAAAAAATAAAAACAGACACATTTGCCAGTTGATGGTCGAACGCTAAGGTTGTTGGTGCTCGGTGGTACTTGCAGTAAGTCGTTGTATTTTAGTCTTTATTCGTGTTGCTATATTTTGTTGGTATTTTGTGATCTACGATTGTTTGTTATTTCCATTGAATTTTCGATAACTTTATTAAATTAATTTAAGTATTTTGCATTGTAGTCGTTTCTTTTTTAATCTATTTCATTTCTGATGCTAAAAATATATATACAAGAATTGCTGGTTTAAAGATATAAGATCTACAGACATGTCTGTATTGTTATTTTTAACCAACCTCTAAAAAAGGAGGAGGTCTCAATTCTGGTGTTTGTATTTTTTTGTTTGTTTGCGCATAACTCCGTCGCTTGCCAACCGATTTGAAAAATTATTTTTTTGTTGGAAAGGGTATATTTCCAAAATGGTCCCATGAAAATTTTATTGATAACGGACAAGCGGTTTTTGTCAATCAACAAAAATCTAAAAATGTATCTACATTGAAGACGATTTTTTTGCAAAAAATATATTTATTCTATTTAATATAAAAGAAGTATGGATAAACTACCTAATTTAGAACAAAGAAACAATTTTAATTTCATGAAGTAATAAATAATTAATATTATAACTTCAAAGCTAAGTGCGTCAGTGACCATGAACACTATAAGTATTCGACACGTCAAGCAATCAAAAATCAAATATTATTGCCTACTCTGTGCGACGTATTTAATAATGAAATGAAGTATTTATAAATGTAATTTATTCTAAATTTATGCACATATAATATAATTTCTCAATGATTGTAAATGTATTATTGAATTTTAAAATGTTTTTTTTGTTTTTCTATTATTTATTATTATATTGTAATTAAAATTAAATGTAAATGGATATGGAGATTAATGTAATACAGCCCTGACTTTGTTATAAATAAAGAATACTATACTACTACTATACTATTAAAAACAAATATTATTAAAGCAAATATTATTAATATTATCAAATATTATTCGTAAAACTTTTAAAAGTCCTCCTATGATATCCTCCATGGATAACACACAATATAAAACTAATGTTTAAACTGAGAAATAAAGCAAGGTTACGTTATCGGTCCACAAAACAAGATCACCATAAAGACTACTACATTCAGCTTAGAAATTTAGCTAAAAATGCCTTGCGTTGTGAAAAGACAGCATATTTCACTAAATACATTAATAATAATTTAAAAGATAGTAAAACTTTATGGCAGAATCTGAAACAGCATGTACAATTTCAATGCAATGACTTTGTACTTCCAATTCACCTACGTAATCCAGAAGAGTTAAACAAGATCTTTTTAAATGTACCAGGCAATCCTAATGTTACCATTTCCCAACTATCATATTTTGAGTACCATAAACACGGATCTACTACATTTACATTAAAGGAGGGTTGAGAGGAAAGTGAAACTATCATGAAAATAATAAACAATAATCCATACTAATATTATAAATGCGAAAGTAAGGATGTTTGTTTGTTTGTCTGTTTGTTTGTAACGCTTTCACGCTTAAACCACCAAAGCGATTTCAAAAATTCTTTCACCAATGGAAAGCTATAATATCAGGCAGTAACATAGGCTACGTTTTATCCCGGTATTCCCACGGGAACAGGAACTACGCGGGTTTAAGTGACTGAAACCGAAGTGAAGCGAGGGCGGGTTGCTAGTAAACAATATTTCTACAAATGCACAAGGAATTGATGGTATAACTAAAACCATGGTGCAATTAACACTCCCACAATCCTTAAAAGTGATAACTGCCATTGTAAATAAATCTATAGCCACTAACAGTTTTCCTAATTCATGGCGTTGTGCAATTGTTCACCCATTACCAAAAAAAAGTAATCCAGTAGATTTTAAAGATTTAAGACCCATTAGTATTCTGCCGTGTTTATCAAAGGTGCTAGAGCGGGTGGTCTACACTCAAGTTATAGCATACTTAGAGAAAAACAATATTTTACCTGATTTGCAATCAGGATTTCGGTCGGAACGTAGCACAGCCACTGTTTTGGCTGACATAGTAAATAATATCTTAGAAGCTCGAGATCGTGGCGAAGGTACAATACTTACTTTGCTCGATTACTCCAGGGCATTCGATGCAATAAATATATCCTTATTATTGTCGAAGTTATAGTCCATTGAAAAGTTACATTTGGGGTTGCGTTTTTTAGAGGACACAATTTTATTTTTTTGATGTGTAGGGGGGTCAGTGTAAAGCTAAAACCAAGTTTGTGGGGTCGCCACCCTTGTCCCACGGCCACCATCTTGAAAATAGGGGTTGAAATGGTTTTTACAATATATCTCAAACTATTTATCTGATAAAAAAATGTGTTAACATTTTTTGTTGCAAATTAAATTCTCTATAACTTTGGTCCAGTAACTTTTTGTCGTAGAATTATAAATAAAAAATGTTGCGAAAATGTTCAGAAATTCGAGAAAAATTATATTTTGATATAACTTTCTTTTAACATTTTTCGAAAAAATTATATCAGACCATTTTTGTAGATCGTTTTTTAAGGAACAACTTTTATAAGCAATATTTTTTCATTAAGTCAATAGCTAAGGTTTTACAGCGCTCCGAAGTGAGTACTATTTTTCAGTTCTCTTATCTATACCTATATTATACGTTTGTACTAATAATGTGTCAATGTGTGTGTGTGTGTGTGTGTAATTAATAGTACAATAATGTGTCATCAATTATTTTTTTTTTATTTTGTTATTATAATTTTTTAAATGATTTCTTTGCAATATTATTAATAATTAATTATTGGCTCTTTTGCCCACCACCCACGAGGTAGAGTCTGGAGGCGCGTTTTTTTACGTGGTATCCCCAATAGTATGCCTATTTCACGGTGATTTTCTAAATTTGAACTACTCCGTGCTCAGTCTTTTCGATGGACCAGGCTGCGGCTCAGCATCTGATCGGCTTTCTGAATTAAATATCAATGGGAGAACTGGAGAAGGAAGGGGTGTTAATGTCGGCGGTTCATCATCAAAGTCATTTTCATTTATGAATTCTGAGAGCCCCATTACGTTGCTGCAAGTCTCTCCAGAACAATGGAAGCATACTGCAGAACATTTCAACCCTGCTTTTCGACATCCACATCGCTCCATAATTGCCTTTGCATTTGCAAAAGATCAATTTTAGAAGTTCAGGGAGTGCTGGAGGTTTAGAGCTCTGCACTTATTACTTATTTTAAAAATCAATAATTGTAAAATTCTGTAATGGAGTGGAAAAGAGTCAATAATTAATTATTAATAATATTGCAAAATTAATAATTAAAAAAATTATAATAACTAAATTAAAAAAAAAACAATAACTGATGACACATTATTAGTACACACGTAAAATTAGTGTTGCCCAAAAAAGTCTTGGTCTTGGTCTTGCCAGAAATGCGAGACCGAGACCAAGACCAAGACCGCTTAATTTTTGCAAGACCAAGACTGGCCCTGCAAGACTTGAGCAAAACCAAGACTAGGTCTGCAAGAGTCTCGCGTCTTGCAGTTGAGTCAAATCACCATTTCGGCTTATACACGTCCAACTGTTGGCCTCGTGTCTTCTACATAATAGGAGGGAAATTGACATACTATATCATCGTGGGTGATCGCACGTGTTGTTACAGGGTTTCATGTTAAGTTTTCCTTCTCTTCCACCGATGTTTTATAATAGGTCTTTACCTATGTAATTGCCGTTCTGCAGTACTGGCCATTTCAAATCAAAATAATTTTTGTTTGGCTAAGAATTCTAATTTCAAATTAATTTTATTTTAAAACATGGAATTCATTTTCCAAAAGTAGTCATTTGTTTATTGATTAGTGTTACGTTTTCATCGCATTTCAATCTTTTTCGTCATTATGGATACGTTAAAAATTCGAGTAATTATGGAATATGAGTATCGTCGTGGCAGCAACGCGGCACAAGCGGCACGCAACATCAACGACGTTTACGGAGCTAATACTACAAACCGACGCACCACCTGTTATTGGTTTGCTCGCTTCTGTTCTGGAAATTTCGACCTGAAAAATTAACCTCGGGGTCGTCCAAAGACTTTGGTCGACAATGACGAATTAAAGGTGATTGTGGAAGCCGATGATACACAATCTACGGCTGAATTAGCAGCAGCTTTCGACGTTAGCGTCAAAGCAATATTGGTCCATTTGCGTCAAATTGGCAAGGTAAGAAAGCTTGACAAATGGGTCCCCACGAACACAATGATCGCCAACGCGAAGTACGCGTCGAGACATGCCTTGCATTGCTCAACAGACACACAAATGAAAGAATTTTGAAACGCATTGTTACTTGCGATGAAAAATGGATTCTGTTTGATAACCGCAAGCGTTCAGCAAGTTGGTTGGATCCTGGTTCAGCACCTAAACAATGCCCTAAACGAAAAATTATCCCTAGAAAAGTGATGGTCACTGTTTGGTGGTCTAACGCTGGTGTGATTCATCACAGCTTCTTACCAAACGGGGTGAGCATTACTGCAGATGTGAAGAACTGAACACAATGATGGTGAAGCTGGCACATCTCCGACCAGCATTGGTCAATTGCTCGTCTCCGCTGCTCCTGCACGACAATGCGCGACCTCATACTGCAAAGCAGACGGTCTCCAAGTTGCAAGAACTGGGGTTGGAAGCTCTCCGTCATCCGCCATACTCACCAGACCTTGCGCCTACAGACTACTTCTTTTTCCAGAATTTGGATAACTTTTTGGCGGGAAAGAAATTCAATACCCGAGAGGCAGTACAAAATGCCTTTGAAGAATTTGATTTCTTTAAGAAGGGCATCAATAAACTGCCGCTGCGTTGGCAAAGATTTATTGATTGCATGGGTGATTATTTCGATTAATACAAATAAAAAATACATGAAAAAAATCGTTTAATTTTTTTCATACATAACGGCAATTTCATAGGTAAAGACCTAACATATATTATAGCCCTTAGTCGTCTTTTACAACACTCTCGAGTAAAATAAGGGGTGATAAATTGTATTCTTACTTCGTCACTACAGGGCAAGTCAAAT
Source organism: Lymantria dispar (assembly GCA_032191425.1). Classification (NCBI taxonomy): domain Eukaryota; kingdom Metazoa; phylum Arthropoda; class Insecta; order Lepidoptera; family Erebidae; genus Lymantria; species Lymantria dispar. Next base: position 22,656,914 of record CM063444.1, on the reverse strand, counting down.
CAGTCTTGAGATATCCATCTATTGGCCCATCAATTTCCAATGTTGGTCTTGACTTTTCAGAATTACTCTTCGGAAAGGCTTAAGGATAAAAATACCATAATCGTCACCCTGTGTGTTAGCCTTGATAGGTTTCACACGAGAGTGCTCTTGCCTATTATATTTATATATCCGTTTATTCAGTAGCCCAACGACATGCACTTTTGGACATAGAAATACGCTTACAATTAATCTACATAAATAACACCCAGACTCACAAAAAGAACTATTATGCGTATATCGGTATGCGTACATAAAGATCGCAATATAATAATTTTCCGTGTAGGGATGAAGTACGAATACAATTCACCACTCTCTTTCTTACCCGTAGATATTGTTGTTTGACCAGCTCGGTATAGTAGATCAATTTCCCTCCTATTGCGGAGGAGGCTCGAGCCCAGCAGTATGACGTATATGAACTGAAATGATGAATGATGAGGTTGCTACTAGGTGCGATATAGTATCCAGTTTTGTTTATAAGATAGTAGTTTATAAGATATATCGTCATATAACAGTCGCTGCTACTAGTATTTCTTTGTCGGTATTACAAGCTATCATTTAAAATTATCTATAACAGTGACGATAAATACGACCTACTGTTATTAGCCATATCTTTTCGGAGTAACTTAGACTATATTTTATTTTCCATAAAGAATCCGCGCATAGCTGGAACGGGTTGATTTTTTTTTTTATATAAAACCAACAAGTATTAAAACCGTGAAATTTCTTAATCAGTTTTATATGTTCTTCAATAAATAATATAGTAAGCGCCACATGGATCGCAGCGACCAAGATATAGGCAAATAGAGCAACAGGTTTTTTCAAGTATCCAAAGTCTCAGTAACTGAACTGGAAATACAATAGATACATACATACCACTTAACTGGAAGTCATATATAAACACACCCATTTATTATAAAAATATTTAAAATGACATAAAATTTATTGTATCAACTGCCCTATGTGGTGACGTCTTAAGAAAACAAGGTCGAAATTTCTTTCTGTGCCATAGGTGTAGTACCGCTGTCTAATGTAACACCAGAGGAATAGGAGAGTATTTTTTTCCAGTGGTAAGGGTTATATTCAATGGTGGACTATAGGCTAGCAGATGGATAGATGCATGATATTTGATTAATCTGGTTGGATTTTTCATAAAAGACTGTTAGGTTATTCCAACTGCAAGACTTGCAAGATTTTGCGAGACTCTTGCTGCAAGATCAAGACTTGAGTACGCAAGACCAAGACGAGACCAGGTGTGATGTTGCAAGACCAAGACCAAGATTAGTCCAAGTCTCGTCTTGGTCTTGCATTTGGGCAACACTACGTAAAATATATGTATAGTTAAGAGTACTGAAAAATAGTACTCACTTCGGAGCGCTGTAAAACCTTAGCTATTGACTTAATGAAAAAATGTTGCTTACAAAAGTTGTTCCTTAAAAAACGATATACAAAAATGGTCTGATATTATTTTTTCGTAAAATGATAAAAAAAAGTTATATCAAAATATAATTTTTTTCTCGAATTTCTGAACATTTTCGCTTATAACTTTTTATTTATAGTTCTACGACAAAAAGTTACTGGACCAAAGTTGTAGAGAATTTAATTTGCAACAAAAAATGTTAACACATTTTTTTATCAGATAAATAGTTTAAGAGAAATATCGTAAAAACCATTTCAACCCCTATTTTCAAGATGGCGGCTATGGGACAAGGGTGGCGACCCCACAAACTTAGTTTTAGCTTTACACTGACCCCGCCCCTACACATCAAAAAAATAAAATTGCGTCCTCTAAAAAACGCAAGGTAAGATTCGATGTAAATGCTATTAAATGGTTTGACAGTTATCTGCAAGATAGAACGCAGTACGTGCAAATACACACATATGATGGTTCCAGCATATGTTCAACAACAGAGCCTGTAACTATAGGTATTCCTCAGGGATCTTTGCTTGGGCCTTTATTATACATCTTCTATAGCGCGGATGTAGTTAACTTTATACTAGAGTGCAAATATCATATGTATACAGATGATACACAGGTATATTTGTCTTTCAAACCTAGTGAAACGTTGTCAGCTGTAAGCAAGATCAATGAACAGCTTGAAAAAATAGTAACATGGTCTGACCAGAATTCTCTTGTCTTAAACCCTGATAAGACTAAATATCTTATAGTGGGAAGCAAAAAGCAAGTAAAATCTATTTTATCAGCGAACCCAGCTACAAAGATAATGGGTAAGTCAATTGCCCGTGTTGAATCAGCGAACAGCCTTGGGCTAATTTTAGATCCTGAATTACACTTTGAAGCGTATATATATATATATCTTTAAGCGAGCAATTCTTGTATATATATATATATATTGAGAATCTCGGAAACGGCTCCAACGATTTTGTTGAAACTTGGCATACTAGGGGATTCGGGCCCAAAAAATCGATCTAGCTAGGTTTTATGTATAGAAAATGTTGTTTTGTCAGTGTTTTTGGCAGACAATATAATGACATTAAAATTTAAAAGAATATGAATTCAAATTTTGCCATCAATGTCATGAGTTGCGATAGCTCAGTGGCGAAGTAGTCAGGTTTCGTTTTATTTTTGACATCGGCGACAAACGGCGTCGGATCAAATCTCGGTGTTATTATTATTCTCTTTTTGTAATTTTTTATATAAATTTCATTATTTATTTTTTTATTTTTTATTAATGTATATCTAAATAAATGCTACAAAAATACTCCGAGCGAAGCTCGGTCAACCTGATATTATTAATAATATAGTAAAAAACTGTTTTTATAGATTAAAGTTATTATACAAACTTAGGCAATATCTTAGTGTCGAAATAAGAAAACGATTAGTTGAGAGCCTAATATTGGTAAAATTTAATTATTGTGATATTGCATACGGTCCATGTATTTTTTCGCGAACTGAGAAGCTCATACAACGTGTACAAAACGCTTGTGCAAGGTTCTGTTTTGACATGCCACGCCGTAACCACCTAACACCTTACCTTAATGATGCCAACGCTTTAAAAATGACAACCAGACGCGAAGTTCATCTTGCAAGTTTGCTGTTTGGTATCATTAGAAGTAAATTTCCTAGATATCTATATGACAAACTCAGTTGGCGCCATGACAACTCTAATTATGCACCTCGATCCGTAACCTATCCGCTATCTATACCGCGATTTAAAACTACAGCTTTCAGGGGATGTTTCAAATTTGCTGCAACTAAGTGTTGGAATTCTATTCCCCCACCGTGTCAAAATAAAATTAGCAAATTTTCTTTTTTTTTTTTTTTTTTTTTATTGCAAACGGTGGCAAACGGGCAAACAGTACACCTGATGATAAGTGTTGCTGCCGCTCATGGACCTCTACAAGGCCGCTGCCTACCGCGAAGAAATTGAAGGGAGTGTGAATGCGTGCATTGAGGCTCGGTGATACCAAGGGCACCACCACCCTAGACACGCAAACACCCTCAGAAAATTGGGCTTCCGGCTCTCTCGCTCACCGAACGAAGCGCAGTAACAAATCGCTACTACTCGGACGTCGATTTTCTGCCAGAGTGTGGTACTGCCCCGGACGGACCGGCCCGCGGCTGTAGACAGATAACTGTCGACAGTGTGGTCCTACCACTCCAAAAATTATACCTTAAAAGATATCTTCTTAAAAGCAGCAAACCATGTGACATATATTTATAAAATTGTGGCTACACGTTTGGACTTATGTTCGGGGCTCTGTGATTAAATAAATACTATATACCATCAAAAATAAGTCTTGTAAAAAAAAAAAAAAATTGTGAGATCCATGTTATACCAAGTCGGTTAACTCATTCAGTCCCTGCTTAAGGGACCTTTCTTCTTAAGTTATTACGTAAATAGCTAACCTAACAACTTCTTATAGTGACTATATCAATATTAAAGTTCTTTTATGTTTTAAATAAACAGAATGACTTGGCAATCACATGAAAACATACCTCACAAGTAATACATATTATATTAAATTGTACTAAACATAGTGCGATTACATAGACCTCATATGTCCCACTGTTGGGCTCGGGCCGCCTCCACAATGGGAGGGAATTTGACTCACTATACCATGCTGGTCAGACATGTTGATATAGGGTTTCATTTTGAGTTTTCCTTCTCTTGCATAGATGGTATGTGCATATTATATCCCATAGTCTTATACGATATCCACGGGCAAGATAGAGAGTGGTGAATTGTATTCTTACTTTGTCACCATACGTAAAGAACATATAATTAACCGACACAAATTACATTCAGACTCAGAACAACAATTTGTGGATCGTACAAGGTGTTGTCTTGCATGGGATTCGAACCCGCGACACTAGCACGGTACGTTGGTATCTTAACCACTACGTCATCTGCGCAGTCTTTAGCCGGTTGTTATGATTCCCATAGAGAAGCAATGATGGCGACAAATGTATTGTTATTTTTTACAAAGCTACATTTCATTAACTGCAAATGTAACTTTGTAATCCTTTATATTTATATGGGTTTACAAAATTATTTATGCAGTTACTGTATCTCGGAAACTGGATGAAAATTATAATGTTTCATAATTTTTCCTTCACTTATATACTAAACACAAATTGCATTCTAAATTTGAAGCTTCTATGTCTACTAGAAGTGCCACTTTAATATTGATGATCGGTCAGTCAGTCAGTGAGTGACAACATTACGAAATTTTGACTAGTTATAATTCTTAAAGTATTGGTTCAAATTGAATGAAATTTGAAATTCACAATGTGTATACAATGCCTGCTAGGTTACTAAAAATTCAGCTTTCTAGCTTTAGTAACAAGAAAGTTATAGGGGGTACAAATGGCCTGAATGGCTTCGAGAAAAGTATGTTACGGCAGTGTTGCGTTTTGCCCGACTTTTTTTTGGATATGGATACCTACATCATTAGCGAGTGACGTATAGGCTATATTTTATTTCTATATTCCCACAGGAATGGGAATTACGCGGCTGAAACCACAGAAATTGCTAGTATAGATATAATATTAAATGAACGTTCCGGTAAAAAACGTATATAAATTATTTAATATCACATTTACCTTGTTCACTGGTGAAGCAACGCTCTAAGCTATTAATAATTTTAATACGTTTGAAACTATTAAGGGAAGTTTTCTAGTGTCAGTGAATCGAACTCTACTAGCCTAAATTCCCTTAAACTAAAAATTGTACACAACTTACGAGTATAAATACTTCCACCAACAAAAAGTTCAACGAAAAGATTTAGGTAAGTAGATCTAATTAACCCTCTTTTTTTGGGGAGTGAGTTACGGTCGGCGCGCTCCTCGCTCCATTCCGTCCGGGGCGACAGAGGGGCGTAAGCACGCACACCCGTAACCCACCCGTGTTCGACCCACGCGTTCGACATGAACAATGTCCTTTTCATCAAAATCAACACCCAGTCGGCTAGATATAGTTTCGACCAATTACATCAAGTTTTCATCAGTGTGTTCTGGTAGTCCTGCTATCTCTACGTCGTTAGCTAACAGCTTTTGATGACGTTCATTTATCTGGCATTCTAGTTCAACAAATGCATCATCATATGTGGCATCTGGCACCAACTTTTCGTCAAGAAGCTTTTCGATAGCGGAAACGCGACCATCGATTGCCTCCACAGCATCATTACAGGCATTCACCGCAGATTTAAAATCAGCAATTTCGCCTCGATAGACACGTACTTCAGCTCTTAATGCACTTAGTTCGTTCCCAAAGGATCTAATTTCCTGTGCAAGGTCAATTTTAAGGTGTTAATTGCTATCATCCGTAAAACCTTCAAAAAGCTCAGATGAAGGGTTGCCACCTAACTGTGGACTATAAAACCTTGTCGTAATCTCAGACAAAGAAGTCCGCAATTTATTCTTACAATTAGTGCAAGACACACACCCACGGTGGCACGATATTGAACATTTCTTACACTTTGCCGTGGCCTGAGCTGCAAGAAATTTACCATATATTCCGCACTTGGCAATAACGCTTAATTACGTATATTGGCAATAACGCTTAATTGTATTTTATTAGCAGTTAAAAATTTATTAATGTTTTTGTTTATTTAGAACAAGCAGCCCGCCCTCACTTCGCTTCGGTTTCAGTCTTTCCTGCGTAGCTCCCGTTCCCGTGGGAATACCGTGATAAAATAGAGCCTGATATTATAGCTTTCCATTGGTGAAAGAATTTTTAAATAAAATCGGTCCAGCCGTTTTGAAGATTACCCGGAACAAACAGACAGACAGACAGACAGATAGACAGAAAGACAGACAAAAAAATATAAAGTGTATTTTAGTGTATTATATGTATAGTGCAAATAACCGTGTGAGCATGAAAAAAGCCTATTATTTTAACATTACAAACAGACACTCCAATTTTATTTATCGGTATAGATAACACTTTGTTTCAAATGTTTAATTTTACTTTATATTTCTATTTTTCACATGTACTTTTGTAAAATTACACGCATTCGCACATTATACTATTTTTGCGGATATCGAATGTGATTGGAGAAAAAAGTCGTTTATATTTTAAAGCGTTTACTGAATAATTAAAGGCAATTGAACGAGTATGTGTCGACAATATTATTGACGGTGCGCGAATAATGAATTTTTTGGTAAATTTCTTCTTTTCGTGGCGGTGGTATCGCCATCCCTCCTCCGTGGTCGGTTGATAAGAATGTAAGTGTGTGTGCGTGCGTGCGTGTGTGTGTGTGTGCATAGGTATGGCTCGGCAGTTTGAAATAAGCGCCAACAACTATAATATTAACGTTTAAAAATATACAAAAACACTAAAAAAGCACTTATTAGCTATTTAATTCACCGTGTCCTTAATCTTTATACAACAGTTAGCAGGTTTACTTAGTTTATTTTATTGCTAAACTCGTAAGCGATCAACAGCCGTGCGACCGTATTGACTGTGGGCTGTGGGTTGACGAGATCGAGACCTATTGGCGGAGACAGCCATGTCTCATTCGTGGCTGTCCTCACCACCCCAGGCGACCGGGATGGACGCTGAGGGTGGCCGCATTCGCTGTGCGTTAAGGATGTGATGCTGCTACGCCCCATGTGCGGCGTATACTCCTGAAGAGGGCGGTCCCCTGATGGTCCTGAGTGTTGGCGTATCAACGGGCCGCATGCATAAGTGCCCAGTGGTCCTACACCCGCAGCCGGGTGCGTCACCATGACGCTGTGTGGGAGGACCAGCTGTATGAGGCTTACCACAGGGCGCGGTCTGCCTTCAGGTTGGCCGTCATGCCAAGGACGTCAGTCAGCAGGGCGACTCCTGGGGTCGCCCCTACGTGCGGCGCTGAGGAAACTATGCGCACCAACACCCTAAGTTTCCAATATCTAGAGAACTGAAAGGAGGGAAGGCTGGTGGTCCTACCGAAGCCGGGACGGTCTCCGGACTCGGTCGCGGCCTACAGGCCCATCGTGCTGCTGGACGATTCGGGTAAGAAGGATTGGGGAGGAACCTGGCTGCCCGCATCGGGCGGCACCTCGTCGAGGTCGGATGATCTGCCAGACGCCCAGTTTGGATTCAGGAGGCGGGGCGTTCAGCGATCGCGGCCTTGCTACGCCTGAGAGCCGTGGTCGCGGAGGCTGTCACCGACGGAGGAATGCTGTTGGCAGTATCCCTAGACATCGCCAACGCGATCACACCCGTAACACACCCGTGATACGACGCCTTCGTCATTGGACCGACCACCAGAGCAGGGTGACTTGACGTCAGTGGTCGGTTCGACGGAATATCGCTTGAGAAGTACCCTCTCCTCGACCGAAGTCCTCCCCGAGGGGGTCTTTCCTCATACGGTCGGTCTCTCGGCGTGTGACGGACTAATGCCCCAGTCCAGTCACCCGCGGCCTCGGCTAGGGCTGCCCAACAGGCAATGACGTATCGGCAGGCGTCGACGCGTCAGGCGGTGAGCTGTCTCAGAGAGACCACACCACCCTCCGCTCGAAACTCCGACACCCGCCGATACCATCTGGCGAGCATTTTCGCCTCCAAGTCCCACGGGGAAGTCCCGGCCAACAGGCACGCTGCCTCCGTCGACACCGTGCGGTATCCGTCGACCCTGACCGCCATGGTCCTCTGTGGTCGCCACAGAAGAGCCCTGAGTCGGACGATCAGGGACTCCGCCCACACCAGTGCGCCGTATAGGGCCATCGACCGGATGATCCCCGCGTACAGCCGTCGATTTCTAACATCCTCCTGACTCGGTTTTTAGCGTTTTTTTTTCAATGTACAGAATTTCGGCCTCCACAGTTTTATTTTTATTATATGTATAGATATACAATTTGTTTGTTACGCTTTCACGCTTAAACATATGCATATAACATATGTGCAAGAGAAGAAAAACTTGAAATAAAACTATATACCAACTCCTCTGACCACCGTGGTGTAATACGAGTTCAATTGCCCTCCTATTATGAATGAAGCTCGAATACAGCAATAGCGCTTCAACGAGCTGAGATGATGATTTCACTATATTTTTGGTGTTAAAAATAGCGAACCTCTAAATTCTAACAAAATTAGCCGCGTACTATTCTAACAAAATTCCTAAAACTTTATCACGATGAATGGAATAAATTGTCTTAATTTAAAAGGAACTAGCATCCCGCATATATATACTAGCAACCCGCCCTCGCTTCGCTTCGGTTTCAGTCGCCTTACTCGCGTAGTGCCCGTTCCTGTGGGTATACTGGGATAAAATATAGCCTATGTTACTCAGGGATACTGTAACATTCTAATCGTGAAAGAATTATCGAAATTCGTCCAGGAGTTTTTGAGTTTATTCGTAAGGAACGTTTCTTCTTTATAATATTAGTGTAGATTACACCCTTAGAGGGTGAAAATTAAAAATTGCTGAAACACGTTTTTATTTATTTTTACTAAAGAGTATTTTCGGAGAATTTGAAGAATATCGATGTAGATTGTTTTTCTCCTTATACAAACTTTGTTACTGCGGTTTACCCCCTAGGGGTTGAATTTCAAAAAACCCTTTCTTAGTGAGTTTCTACGCCACGCAAAGAAATCAATATCAAAATTTCATGTTTCTGGCTTCAGTACTTTCGGCTCTGTGATAAGTTAGTAAACTGACATCTTTCCACCTATTTTACACCCTTAGAGGATGAAAATGGACAAACGCTGAAACACGTGTTTATTTATTTTTATTAAAGAGTATTTGTGCTTAATTTGAAGACAGTAGCTAAAGATTTTTTTTTCTTTCCATACATACTTTACCGTTGCGTTTCACCCCCTTAGGGATAGAATTTCAAAAAAAATTCTTAGTGGGTGCCTACGTCATAAAATGAAACTACGGTCCAAATTTAATTTTTCTAGCTTCAGTAGCTTCGGCTCACCCTGTTCCTATATATGTATATTATTGTTAACGCCCCCGAAGCACCCCTTGCAGGTGGAATTTCGTAAAATTCGTTGTTAGCTGACCTCTACTCGACGAAAGGAATATTTATGCCAAATTTCAAGTCTGTACGCCTTATGGTCCCAGAGATATGGTGATGAGTCAATATATCGCTCGCAAAACCCGCCTCTCCTATATATATATATATATATATATATATATATATATATATATATATATATATATATACTAGTAGCCCGCCCTCGCTTCGCTTCGGTTTCAGTCACCTTACCCGCCTAGTTGCCTTAGAAGGTAAAAATTGACAAATGCTTTTTATTTATTTTTACTGAAGAGATTTTCCGTGTGATGACGGAATAAGAATACAATTCACCACCCCTTCTCACCCATGGCTGTCGTAGGCGACGACTAAGAGTTTATAATATGCATACTACATCTATGCAAGATAAGAAAAGTTCGAAACTAAAACCTATGGCAACACGTCTGACCAGCGTAGTATAGTAGGTCCTTTTCGCTCTCATTATGGAAGAGCCGAACAGTGGAATGTAGGTATAAGGGTTTTAATGATGAAACAAATGATTAATGAAGAATATTTAAGCAAAAATTGAAGGTAATCGATGACGAATTTTGTCTCCTTATACAAACTATACTACTTCGGTTCACCTCTTAGGGGTTGAATTCCAAAATATCCTTTCTTAATGGGTCTCTACGTCACAAAATAAAATTACAGTCAATATTTCATGTTTCTAGCTTCAGTAGTTACAGCTCGGCGTTAATGAGTTAGTCGACCAACTTTTTCATACCTATTTACATCCTTAGAGGGTGAAAATTAAGAAATGCTGAAACTCGTGTTCATTTATATTTATTAAATAGTATTTTTAGAGAATTTGAAGAAAATCGATGTAGATTTTTTTCTTTCTTAGAGGGTGAAAATGCTTGCGCCAGATTTTGTTTTAATGTCCCGATAAGATCACATGTCACTCCATTTCTTAATAAGAATCGATTATTAAAAATGATGCATCGTCGCAAGCTGCACTTGGCGTGTTTGCTTTTTGGAGTCATAAAGAATCAAACCCCTTTATATCTTTATGGCAAACTATCGTGGTTATCGAGTCGTAAGTCAAGAAATGCCCGACAATGTTCGTTGCAACTGGCCACTAAGCGTCATTTCTCAGCTGCTTTCCGAGGTAGTTTTCGTTATGCTGCGTCTAAATGTTGAAACAATATTCCTCCACCGATAAGGAACCTGCCAAATTTGCACATTTTCAAAAAAAAAATACCGATTTTATTTACGCACATCAAAAAAACGAGGAACTACGCATACATGACACCAATGCTTTTTACTTGTATTTTTAGTTGTATTTTAATTATATGTTCATTAATTATCAGGCACCCATAAATTTATTGACCTCCTTTTGTTATTATATTTACTTATATCAGGCATGACAATTATAATTTTTATTTTGTTTTTTATTTATTATCAAAATTAGGAAAATATGTATATATAAATTGCAATTAAGCAGGTATAGTGAAACAGAATTTATTATCAGACTAGCAATCCGCCCTCGCTTCGCTTCGGTTATAGGTTATAGTCGTTTTACCCGTGTAGTTTCCGTTCCCGTGGGAATACCGGGATAAATATAGCCTAGTTTACGCCCTGATATTATAGCTTTCCATTGGTGAAAGAATTTTTGAAATCGGTCCAGCCGTTTTGAAGATTACCCGGAACAAACAGACAGACAGACAAAAATTTTTTAATTGCTATTTTAGGCATAGGTGTCGTGCAAATAACCGTGTGAGCATGAAAAAAACCTATTATTTTGACATTACAAACAGACACTCCAATTTTATTTATTGGTATAGATGTGAAAATGTACACTTTTATTAATCATGTTAATATTATTAGTTCGAATTTAAGCTGAGAGCATGTGCATGATGTCTCCTCCCGGTACCAACGAAAGATCAGCGCTGGTCACCTGTAGCCAGCATTATGCTGAGTTGGGACCGGATTGTGGCACACACTTTTCGAAATTTTCATTATTTAAATTTGTTTTTTCTTATACTTCGTGACTGTCATAATAATAAATCATTTCATTTCAAAATTAAGAAATGCTGAAACTCGTGTTCATTTATATTTATCAAATAGTATTTGTAGAGAATTTGAAGAACATCGATGTAGATTTTTTCTCCCTATACAAACTTTGTTACTGCAGTTTACCCCCTAGGGGTTGAATTTCAAAAAAAATCCTTTCTTAATGGGTTTCTACGTCACGCAAATAAACTAATGTCAAAAGTTCATGCTTCTGGCTTCAGTAGTTTCGGCTCTGTGATGAGTCAGTAAACTGACATCTTTATACCTATTTTACACCTTTCGAGGAAGAAAATGGACAAACGCTGAAACACGTGTTTATTTATTTTTATTAAAGAGTATTTGTGCTTAATTTGAAGACAGTAGCTAAAGATTTTTTTTTCATTCCATACAGACTTTACCGTTGCATTTCACCCCCTTAGGGGTGGAATTTCTCCGGGAGCATTTCTGCAGGCTCGCTCCGCGGCTCGTCGGCGCGGCGTCCGCCCTATCGTGGCTAATGCCGAACGTGGGCGGACCGAGCGCTACGTGTCGACGGCTGTACACGGGGGTCATCCGGTCGATGGCCCTGTACGGCGCACCGGTGTGGGCGGGGTCCTTGACCGTCCGACTTAGGGCCCTTCTGTGGCGACCACAGAGGGTCATGGCGGTCAGGGCCATCCGCGGATACCGCACGGTTGCGACGGAGGCAGCGTGCCTATTGGCCGGGACTCCCCCGTGGGACCTGGAGGCGGAAATGCTCGCCGAGTTGTATCGGCGGGTGTCGGGGGTGCGCGGGGAGGGCGGTGTGATCTCGTTAAGGGATCTCACCGCCTGGCGCGTCGACGCCCGCCGAGACGTCATTGCCCGTTGGGCAGTCCGGCTGGAGAGGCCTCGGTTCGGGGTGCGAACCGTGGAGGCCTTCCGGCCGGTGCTGATGCAGTGGTTGGAAAGGCGGCACGGGGTGCTCTTCTTCCGACTAGTGCAGGTGTTGACGGGGCACGGAAGCTTCGCCAAATACCTGCACAGGGTCGTAAGGAGGGAGAGTACACCGTCCTGCCACCACTGCGATTGCGACGAGGACACGGCGCGCCACACGCTCGAGGCCTGCGCGGCTTGGGCAGTGCAGCGCCGTGAACTCGTCGCAATCATCGGTGCCGACCTGACGCTGCCGGCCATCGCTAGGGCGATGGTCGACAGCGTCGGGAACTGGGACGCGGTCGCAGCCTTCTGCGAGACAGTGATCTCGCAGAAGGAGGCGGCGGATCGTCTGCGCGTAGAGCGCAGCCTCGATGAGGAGATCCGCCGCCGGCGACTGGGGCGGCGCAGGCGCGAGTATTTGCGCCTCATGCCGCCCTAGCCGAGGCCGCGGGTGACGTGACCGGGGATTAGTCCGTCACCCGCCGAGAGGCCGACCGCGTGAGGAAAGACCGACGTCCTCCCCGAGGGGGGGACGTCGGTCGATGGGAGGGTACCCCGCGTAGGGGGTATTCCGTCGGGCCGACCACTGACGACAAGTAAACCTGCTCCGGTGGTCGGCCCAATGACGAAGGCGAGGTGGTTTTCGGGTGGGTTGCGGGAGTTGCGTGCTTAAGCCCCTCTGTCGCCCCGAACGGAGTGGTGCGGAGGCGCGCCGACCGCGACCCACCCAAAAAAAAAAAAAAAAAAGGGGTGGAATTTCAAAAAATCCTTCCTATGTGGGAGCTTCAGTAGGTTCGGCTCAGTGCAGGTGTTAACGGGGCATGGGTGCATCGCCAAATACCTGCAAAAGGTCGTTGGGAGGGAGAGTACACCGTCCTGCCACCACTGCGATTGCGACGAGGACACGGCGCAGCATACGCTCGAGGCCTGCGCCGCTTGGGCAGCGCAGCGCCGTGAACTCGTCGCAATCATCGGTGCCGATCGCTGCCAACTATCGCCAGGGTGATGGTGGGCAGCGTCGGGAACTGGGACGTTGTCGCAACTTTCGGAGCGCAGCCTCGATGAGGCAATCCGCCGCCGGCGACTGAGGCGGCGTAGGCGCGAAAACTTGCGCCTCATGCCGCCCTAGCCGAGGCCGCGGGTGACGTGACCGGGGAATTAGTCCGTCACCCGCCGAGAGGCCGACCGCGTGAGGAAACACCGACGTCCTCCCCGAGGGGGGGACGTCGGTTGATGGGAGGGTACCCCAAATAGGGGGTTTTCCGTCGGGCCGACTCCTGATGACAAGTAACCCTGCTTCGGTGGTCGGCCCAACGACGAAGGCGACGTGCATCGTGGGTGGGTTGCGGGTGTGCGTGCTTACGCCTCTCTATCGCCCCGGACGGAGTGCGAGGAGCGCACCGACCGCAACACACCCCAAAAAAAAAGGGTTTATTTATTTATTGACCAACGTATAAAATTAGGACCTTATATTTTCAGAATCAAAATAGGAATGAATGAAAACGCGATGAAGTTTCGGAGCAAATCCAGTTTACCAAATAAGAAGGTTTATAAAGACCAAAAAGATGATGAAGAATTTCTTTTAAGGGAATCTCCTCTGACACTGCTTATAGGATCGTCTTTGCATTTTCGAGTAATATATCATATATTTATAGTAATTCTGCTAGGGCTTTTTTGCGATACGCTCATATCTGACTTCATCGAGCACGGCAAGTAAGTAAACATGACTATGTAAAGTTTAGTTGCTATTTGAATCTGACCTAGGTTAGTTATAGTTTCTTGATATAACAATTATACTTCCGACATTGACTATGGAACGTATACATACATAGCTTTACTTTTCTCTTAGGTGTGGTAGACCTTTATAGGTTGTTAAAGAAAGAAGAAAGAAAAAACGCATTTACTCTGTTTTCGTTAAATCTAATAAAAACACAAACATAACTAAAGAACAGAACTTCTTACATATAGTAATTTAATTTTAACGAGGAACAAATAAGGCTCAGCTCGAACCTACTTCTCGTTTATACGTGGTAATGAGTTAACTAACGAAATCAAAATAATTTGAACTGTATTACCCAATTCAAATTATTTTGAATTCGTTACTTTCGAATTATTTTGAATTGCAAAAATATAAATTCGATCACTTTACGAATCATTCAATAATACAAAACGGTTTCAAAAAATTATGATTTTTTGAATTATTTTTTTAATAAATTTGGTTTTAAGCTACTGATGTACGAACTTATTACTGATGTACAATTTCGGTAGTTCTTTTTTTTTTTTTTTTTTTTATTGCAAACGGTGGCAAACGAGCAAACAGTACACCTGATGGTAAGTGTTGCTGCCGCTCATGGACCTTTACAAGGCCGTTGCCTACCGCGAAGAAAGCGAAGGGAGTGTGAATGCGTGCATTGAGGCTCGGTGATACCAAGGGCACCACCAAAACCCTCCACACGCAATCACCCTCAGAAAGTTGGGCTTCCGGCTCTCTCGCTCACCGAACGAAGCGCAGTAACAAATTGCTACTACTCAGACGTCGATTTTCTGCGAGAGCATGGTACTGCCCCGGACGGACCGGCCCGCGGCTGTAGACAGATAACTGTCGACAGTGTGGTCCTACCACTCCAGTTCATTCATTTGTGAAATTGAAAACTGTCACACGCTAAATAACACCGAGCTAATTTATCTTCAGGGCGACATTTGAAGATCACGTGCTAATCACGAGATAGCTTTATTTCCTAAGGAATACAATTCCTAAGAATTATTAAGTAAAAAAAAGTTAATAAAACAAGTTATAAATTCTTAGAAAGCTAACGATGTTATCCTCTGAAATTGACAATTTTATTAATTTATATGTTAACCATCCGGTTCTAATAAATAAATCTTATCAAGTTTATTTTTAGATCAATTGAATATGATGTGAATTGCTTTTTTTAGGGTAAATTTGGGACTGAATATAGTCGCTTTAGGTTTTGGAGATATAAAGCGTGGATTCAAATTATGGCTGTATAATCAATTAGTTGCGTTTGCATTTTATCCCCTTTTGCTGATATACGCTTGGCTTGGAAAATTTTCAAGAACATATACCAGTAAGTCATTTACATTCTTATTAAAACCTTTATTATTTAGACACAGAAAATAAAAGTCTCTTTGAGTAAAAATTAAATAAGGTCATATTGCCTGTTTGATGTTGCGATGACGAATTCTACTAACCCTTATAGCCCATACAGACGTTGGCCGAGCCTAGGCCAACGCGAGCGTCGGCAAATAGGTACAAGGCGAGTGCTAGTGCCTACATGTTGGCCGAGTGCGGCGAACGCCAACGCGAGTGGCCAACGTAGACGAGCGTTTGTAGAAGTGTCTACACGTTGGCCTCCGTCAGTGTTCATTGTGCACTGAAACACTACGGACGTTGACATTAACGTTGCTGCAGCTTCGACTATTTATTTAATGAGCGTATATAACTATTATCTCAGTGTATAAAGCAGTAAAGTGGGAAAAAGAAGGTGGTTGATACTGAGTATTCACAGAAATAGAACAGTCTAAGATATATCCGTGTGGTGACGGAGTAAGAAAAAAATTCACCAGTCCCTATCTTGTCTGTGAATGTAGTAAAAGACGATTAAAGGATAAGGTTAAGATTAAGGGATACAAGATATGCGACGTAAATAATTAGATCCAAGTCACCCTATATGTTACCTATAGTATCAAAATGTATCTTCATCATTTTAGCTAATATACGTCCTACTGTTGGGCTCGAGCCTCCTCCACAATAGGCGGGCAACTGACCTTAGTATTATGGAATACCATGCTAGTCAGACAGGTTGGTATAGGGTTTTATTTCGAGGTTTCCTTCTCTTGCATATATGTTATATGCTTATTATGTATTATATCCCTTAATCGTCTTTTACGACATTCACAGACAAGATAGGGACTGGTGAATTTTTTTCTTACTCCGTCACCACACGGATATATCTTACATTGTTCTATTTCTGTGAATACTCAGTATCAACCACCTTCTTTTTTTCCCACTTTACTGCGGTATACACTGAGATAATAGTTATATACGCTCATTAAATAAATAGTCGAAGCTGCAGCAACGTTAATGTCAACGTCCGTAGTGTTTCAGTGCACAATGAACACTGACCGAGGCCAACGTGTAGACACTTCTACAAACGCTCGTCTACGTTGGCCACTCGCGTTGGCGTTCGCCGCACTCGGCCAACGTGTAGACGCTAGCACTCGCCTTGTACCTATTTGCCGACACTCGCGTTGGCCTAAGCTCGGCCAACGTCTGTACGGGCTATTACATTGACGTCAGGCCGACAGCTGGTCATGAAACTATTACCAATTGCTTTTGAAATATGTACAATAGAGAAGAAATACATATTGTGTCGACTCCAAGTAATTGCTATAACAGCAGAATGATGATTAGGATGATCCTACCTAACTGTATCACGTATAGCATGAGAATAACTTAAAATATCTTCATAAAAAAGTACCAATATTATATTAATATTCTATTTTGTTTCACAGCGCTGCGCCCTGTAATGATTTCACTCGGTATAGCCGGAGTTACGGTGACTCAGCTGGCATTAATCGGTATAACCATCTACAAACTTTCCATAAAACATTTACAGTTTGCATCATCTATGGCAGTAACTTGCGAAATGGTAAGTACCTTAACTGTTAAGCATCATTTAAAATCATAATAATGCATAAAGCTACTAAATAAATAGGAATCCATATTTTAGCGCTGAATGTTTTTTAATTGCCAATGGTGACAAACGAGCAAGCAGCGCACTTGATAAGTGATACTGCCGCACCTTTGCAATACCAGGGGCACACCGTGAAGAAAATACTCAAACCTCGTTTAAAGAAGACATGCCATAAGCGCTTGGGAAACACAGCAGCAGATAGTTCATTCCGCAGCCTGTACGTATGTGGGAGAAATGATCGCTAGAAAGGTACAGTTGAGATCATAATGCTTCCAGTTGCAATGAATGAACTCTGCTACGATTCACGTATGCCTTTGTTAGAAAACAAGTGGATCTAGCTGATATTTGGGCGCGCCTGCCCTCAATGGGATTAACTTATGCTTTGTATAGCACAAGACGCTGACTGTTCAGCACTCCCAACTAGCTAGCCAATTTGGCTTCGTCCTCCAAATGACTCCCAAACTGGACTTTGCTCGATACTTCGACGCTGAGGATCCCAATACTGGCGGCAATTTGGAGATTTACTCCTTGTGAATGAGGCGCTATGACAAAGGGGTTCTTCTTTGCAGTACGCAAAATGATGCCTTTGTGGAATTGAACTAAACTAAGTGCCATTCACCTAATTCCGAGGTCTGCCCCCAGAGAATGCTCAACTTGAAACACAAGTTAACCCTTCTTTTTTGTGTACTCCGAGGGACAATCTGTTGCTCGGTATACCACGCGACTCCCATGCTGTCATCCGCATAGCAACGCATATTCTCTATGTAAATCATGCATGCTGAATTATAACTAGTCAAACACAAAATATAAATAGTAAACGTTAAACAACACTAAGTCAGTAGGATTTGACGGTATTGTAACGGATATTTTAAAAAAAAGTGCACCCCATATCTGTTACGTGTTGAAGTATTTATTAAACCTTTCTTTTACTCAAGGAATATATCCAAACCGACTTAAACTATCTGTAGTGAAACCACTTTTTAAAAAACTAAATAGGAAGGAGTTAAATAATTACAGACCTATTACTCTCGTATCGATTTTCGACTAAATATTTAAAAAAGCTATGCATAAACGCATCATTGATTTCCTGGCAGTACACGAAGTAATAAATAAAGAGCAAAATGGGTTTCAAAAGAAAAAGTCTACTACTCTTGCGGCATTTCAATTAGTACGTAATATAGTTGAATATATTGATAAGCGTATTCCGGTTTCAGTGGTCTTTTTTGATATGAGCAAGGCATTTGACTTTGTAAACCATAATAGTTTACTAAAAAAATGTGAAACTTATGGTATTCGTGGTACAGCTCATAATTGGCTAGAGAGTTATCTTAAAAATCGGGAACAATATGTGGAAATTAGGAGCACTGATAGCTCTTTATTATGTACGACGTACAAATCAAGTAAAAAATATAATCTTTTTGGTGTGCCTCAAGGTAGTATATTAGGGCCACTATTGTTCCTTTTATACATTAACGATCTACCTTCCATCACCAAACATAAATGCGTCCTCTTTGCCGATGATATATCTATTATAATAGAAAATGAAATAAAGTCTGTCAATTATGAGCATATAGTCAATAACGAGATAGCTTCTATTGTCCAGTGGCTGAAATCTAATAATCTCCAAGTAAATCCGTCTAAAACTAAATATATGCAATTCTGTAATTACAATAAAAATGATAATAATTTGAATCTTAATTTGACATGTTGTAATGAAATTATAGAGAAGCTTGACAATACAATTTTTTTAGGTATAAATATTGACCAAAACTGTAACTGGAAAACGCATATAGATGACATTTGTAAAAAATTCAATAAATTTATTTTTGCGCTTAGAACATTAAGGCGTATCTCGGGACATAGTATTGCACTTACTGCGTATTATGGCTACGTTGACTCAGTCTTGAGATATGCTCTTCTATTGTGGGGTAACTCAACAAATATTAATAGAGCATTCATTGTGCAAAAAAAGTCTGTACGAGCAATATGTACTGCTCATCCTCTTGCAAGTTGTGAACCACTTTTTAAAAAATTAAAGATACTCTTACATGTCTATACATTTTTCAGGCAGGTTGTTTTGTTAAGGAACACGGTTCATATATTAGCACTTTTGAAAAAAAACATAAATCAGTAATAAAAAATAGGGATCCGACAAGACTAATTACACCTAGTTGTTCAACTACACTGTATCAAAGAAACTGCTATTATATGATAATTAAAATCTATAATAATTTATCAAAAATTATGAGAGATCTGCCACTTAAGCCTTTTAAGACAAATCTACGTAAATGGCTCCTTTTTTTTTTTTTTGTGGGTGGGCCGCGGTCGGCGCGCCTCCGCACCACTCCGTCCGGGGCGACAGAGGGGCTTAAGCACGCAACTCCCGCAACCCACCCGAAAACCACCTCGCCTTCGTCATTGGGCCGACCACCGGAGCAGGTTTACTTGTCGTCAGTGGTCGGCCCGACGGAATACCCCCTACGCGGGGTACCCTCCCATCGACCGACGTCCCCCCCTCGGGGAGGACGTCGGTCTTTCCTCACGCGGTCGGCCTCTCGGCGGGTGACGGACTAATCCCCGGTCACGTCACCCGCAGCCTCGGCTAGGGCGGCATGAGGCGCAGATAGTTGCGCCTGCGCCGCCCCAGTCGCCGGCGGCGGATCTCCTCATCGAGGCTGCGCTCCACGCGCAGACGATCCGCCGCCTCCTTCTGCGAGATCACTGTCTCGCAGAAGGCTGCGACCGCGTCCCAGTTCCTGCGATGGCCGGCAGCGTCAGGTCGGCACCGATGATTGCGACGAGTTCACGGCGCTGCACTGCCCAAGCCGCGCAGGCCTCGAGCGTGTGGCGCGCCGTGTCCTCGTCGCAATCGCAGTGGTGGCAGGACGGTGTACTCTCCCTCCTTACGACCCTGTGCAGGTATTTGGCGAAGCTCCCGTGCCCCGTCAACACCTGCACTAGTCGGAAGGAGAGCACCCCGTGCCGCCTTTCCAACCACTGCATCAGCACCGGCCGGAAGGCCTCCACGGTTCGCACCCCGAACCGAGGCCTCTCCAGCCGGACTGCCCAACGGGCAATGACGTCTCGGCGGGCGTCGACGCGCCAGGCGGTGAGATCCCTTAACGAGATCACACCGCCCTCCCCGCGCACCCCCGACACCCGCCGATACAACTCGGCGAGCATTTCCGCCTCCAGGTCCCACGGGGGAGTCCCGGCCAATAGGCACGCTGCCTCCGTCGCAACCGTGCGGTATCCGCGGATGGCCCTGACCGCCATGACCCACTGTGGTCGCCACAGAAGGGCCCTAAGTCGGACGGTCAAGGACCCCGCCCACACCGGTGCGCCGTACAGGGCCATCGACCGGATGACCCCCGTGTACAGCCGTCGGCACGTAGCGCTCGGTCCGCCCACGTTCGGCATTAGCCACGATAGGGCGGACGCCGCGCCGACGAGCCGCGGAGCGAGCCTGCGGAAATGCTCCCGGAACCACCATTGCCCGTCGAGCACCAGGCCCAAGTACCTCATATGGGCCCGGATGCTGATGTCAACCGATCGGACGGTGATCGAGACGCCGATGGGAGGGCTCATAAGGCGCCCATGGAACAAGAGGGCCTCCGTCTTGTCCAGGGCGACCCTCAACCCCAGCGCCTCGATCCGCCTGACGACCTCTTCGGTGCCATAGGTCGCCAGGCTTACCGCCTCTTCTAGCGTCCCACCGCGGGCTGTGACGAGCGTGTCGTCGGCGTAACAAATCACGCCCAGCCCGGGCGGGAGGCTCCCCCGCAACGCCCAGTCGTAGCCGATGTTCCACAGGGTGGGTCCGAGGACCGACCCCTGTGGGACACCGCACGTCATGGGCGTTCGCACAACGTCCCCTGCTCGGTTGGTACAGAGGACGCTGCGCCCCACCAAATAGTCTACCACTAGCCGCCTCAGGTAAGCTGGCACTCCGTGATACCGGAGCGCCTCCCTGATGCAACTGAATGGCAGACTATTGAATGCGTTGGCGATGTCTAGGGACACCGCCAACAGCACTCCCCCACAGGTGACGGCCTCAGTCGCCACGGCCCTCAGGCGCAACAGAGCCGCGATCGTCGAACGACCCCTCCTAAACCCAAACTGGGCGTCCGACAGATCGGGCCCCGTGCCGACGAGGTGCCGCTCGATGCGGGCAGCTACCACCCTCTCCAGTAGCTTGCCCGTGTCATCGAGCAGCACGATAAGCCTGTAGGCCGAAGGCGACCCCGGAGACCGTCCCGGCTTCGGCAGGAGCACCAGCCTTCCCTCCTTCCAGCACCCAGGGAACCGTCCGGACGCTAAACACGCGTCGAACAGCTCCCTGAGGCGGGGACCCAGGTGGTCGAGGACCCAACACGCGGTTTGGAACACCGTCGGGCCCGGGGGCGGTGGAATTTGCGCACATGCGCGCCACCGCCACTCCCATCTCGGGTTCCGTGATGGGCGGAACACTGTCGTCGTCGGCCTCCCGGTCAGTGTCTGGCGGAGCCATGACCGGGGGCGTGTGTTCCGCCCGCCGCGGGAACAGGTCCTCGACGACCCGGGTGAGAAGGCTGGGCTGGAGAGTCTCGGTGAGGGGAAGGCCCCGCGCGCGGAGCTTATTCAGCACCGCGCGATAGGGGCGTCCCCAGGGGTCACGGTCGAGACCGTCCAGCATCTCCTGCCGACTGACGTCCTTGGCGGAGCGGACGGCCAGCCTGAAGGCCGACCGCGCATTGCGGTAGCCCTCATACAGCAAGGCCTCCCGCTCCGCGTCGCGTTGGCGCCGCCGGCTGCGTGTGTAGGCCCTCCGGGCGCGAATGCACGCGGCCCGGAGATCCGCCAGCTCCCGGGACCACCAGTGGACCGCCCTCCTCGGGGGCGGACGCCGTACCCGGGGCATGGCCACATCGCAGATCTGCGTCAACGCACTGCGGATGCGGCCAGCCTCGGCGTCCACCCCGTCCGACTGGTTGGCAGAGGACAGCCACGAGTAAACGATGGCTGTCTCCGCCAGCTGGTCCCGGTCTAAGCGACCCACAGCCCATCGCGGGAACGCAGGACGTCCATCCGCCCCGTGACCCCTGCTGGGCGTCGGGATTACCGGGGAGACCTCCATCCGGATATACCGGTGGTCCGACAAGGTCTCCACCTCCTCCACGACGCGCCAGCTCCCCACGCGTGCGGCGACCTCGGGGCTAGCGAACGAAAGGTCCACTATCGACCCGCCCCGTTGTCGCACGCACGTATGCACCGAGCCCCTGTTCAGCAAACAGAGGCCCAGTGCCGCCGCCCACTCCTCGATCGCCCGTCCTCGGTCGTTCGTCCGGGGAGACCCCCACGCCACGGACTTGGCGTTGAAGTCCCCCAAGACGAAGACCTGGCGCGATGCCATTCGCCGTAACGAGGCCTCCATGATGGTGAGGGAGGCCTCGAAATCGGTCACACTCCAGTTAGGGGAGAGATAGACTCCGAGGAGCGTAATCTCCCCCCAGTCCGCCGCGACGTATCCGACGCCCCTGTCCCTAAGGGTCAGAGGCGACGAAGGCCACGACGTGGAGGCGACGATTGCCACGGTGCCATCGGTGCTACCCAACCAGTTAGGCCGGTCGGGCACCACGTACGGCTCCGCGGCTACGGCTACGCCTATCAACCACTCCGCCATGGCTTGCAGGAACACGTCCTGCGCACCGGCGGTGTGGTTGAGGTTGGCCTGGAGGAGACGAATGGATACGGGGTCCATTAACGGTCCGTATCCATCGTCACCTCCTCCGCGCTGACGGGCGATCGGGCCGCGCTCGGAGCGGGGACTGGCCCGGTCGATGGGCCGTCCCGCCCCTTCGGGGCCGATGCCGGGGGTCTGCAGTCCCCAGAGCCCATGCGGTGTTTGGCAGGCCTATTGCCTGCCGCACACGCGGGGCAGTGGGGCACCGCAGAGCACGATGCCGCCTGGTGTCCGGTCTGACCGCAACGGAAACATAGCCCGCTGCAGTCAAAGCAGTTTTTGCATGTCGGTCGGGTATGCCCGACCGCCATGCATTTGTAACACCTCGCGGGCCGGGGCTCTAGCACGGTTACCCGCGCCGAGCTCCAGCCCACGAGGAGCCTGCCTGAGTCGGCCAATTGCTTGACCGACTCCACCGGACACTGCACCCAGGCAGCACCGACGCCGCCCGGACCAGTGCGAATGGTGCCAATCCGGACGGTGTCCGAGGCACATCCGGTACGCGCCATAATGGCCTCCCGGACGTCCTCCACCGTCACGGAATCGTCCAAGCCCGTCAGGCGCATCTCTGCGCACTTGACAGGCCTGGCGACTCGGACACCATCCTCCGGCCCGAACAGCCCCCTCAACATCGTGGCCAAACTATCGGCCGTCTTCGCGCCCTCGGCCCCAGGGAACTCGAGTATTCAAGCCCCTGTCCGGGCCTTGCGGGTCCTCGCCTCGACGCCCCCGATACCGGAGACGTCCAGCTCCCGCCGGGCGCGTTTTAGGACGGCCTCATAGTTGAGGCCCCTCTCAGCCGCCTCAGGCAGCACGGTGATGACCACCGCGGCCGTCTTCGGCGACTTGAGGCCCCTGCGCGACCTTTTCTTCCCCTTTCTGCCGGCTCCCGCCTGGGGAGCGGCGGCCACGGCGGCACTCAGTACCACGGCGGCACTCACGTAAATGGCTCCTTGAGAAATATTTTTATTCAATGAATGACTTTTTTGGTATGACATAACCTTATTTATAAAATGATATGATTATACACTTTAATATTTATGTTTTGTATTAATGTTTTTTTTTTTTTTATATTATTCTGTTAACATTTTTTTTTTATATAATTATGACATGAAATTATTTTTTTTTTGACTGGAAAAATCTAATGAATATGAATAAAATTAGAATTTCAAATGTAAGACTCAGAAGTCTAATATCGAACAAAAAAACATGTATGTATATGTGTATTATGTTGCATGTCGTAATGAGCGACGAAGTATGTGAGACCTCTTTGTGAACCATTAACCACACAATGTAAACCATATTTCTTGCAATAAATTCATTTCATTTCATTTAAATTTTAGTAATAAATACCTACAAAATGTAATAAGTATAAACCTATCTGCACGTTTTCAAAATTAAAATAGCAATATAACTGAAACGTAATTTTAATGGTTTTAAATTTAAATACATCTGTGAGGTTTCTATACATTAGTTTATCAATAACAACTATACTATTCCTTTTTTTTTGGGTAGGCTCTGGACACATCTCGCCCAAACCGCCCGGGGCGACGGATGGGCATCGTACGACCCCTTAATTTACTGTATTTCCTCCCCATCATCATTGGGCGGACCACTGGTACCGATTCCTTGACATCCGTGGCCGGCCCTGTGAGTTACCCTTTCGGGTACCAGGCATGCCTTTTAAATTTTGTCGTTTGAAGAAAAAACCACAACTAGAACCTTATACCTAGTACTTTTTATTGTTTTTTAAAGTATTCACCACGTAGCTTAATACACTGTTCCATTCACTCAAACCAGTTATTATAACATTTATTTCACTCTAAAGTGGGGCTGTTCAAAATGGCTGACTTGAAAGCGTCGACTGCTTCTTCACCGGACTGGAACCTTTGACCACGAAGACTTTTCTTGTTTTTAGGAAATGTATAGAAATCGTTAGGGCTTAGGTCAGGACTGTATGGAAGATGGTCAAGAATTGCTACTTTTCCTGCTTCAAATACTCAATCGTTTGACGAGCGCTGTGTGAGCTTACGTTGTCGTGGTGCAGGATGATGCGTCGCTTTGAGTTAGATTTTCGAAGTTCGGCGATGACTTGTGGTAAACAAACTGTGGTATACCACTCTGCGTTAACCGTTCTACGACCTTCAAGTGCAATAGTTGTAACATGGCCGGTTTTTCAAACGAACGTGGCCACCATCTTCTTTGAAGTGCTTCGAGAACGAACAACTTTAGTCGTCTTGAAAGACCCAGATTGTAGATTGTTGTTTGGAATCAGGATCGTAGGCATATATCCAAGATTCGTCACCACTGATGATGTTGTAGACGTGATTTGACTCTCCTCGATTGAACCTTTGCAGAGTTTCCTTACACCATCTGACGCGGGCCGCCTTGTGATCATCGGAAAGCAGATGCGGTATCCAACAGCAAACTAGCTTTCTCACACCAAGCGCTTCATGCAAGATCTTTTGAATGGTTGTCCCTGAGATGCCTAATAGAGCCTCTATCTCTCGATATGTCACAGGATGATCTTCGAGAATTAGTTGTCTCACAGCAATGATGTTATCTTCAGTGAAGGCGGATTTTGGGCGTCCTTTGCGAGATTTGTCACTAGTACTAGTATGTCTACACTGTAATTAAATAATACAACACTAGTATGTCTACACTGTAATTCTAAATACCAGCGTTCGACAGTCCGCAGACATAAGGGCTTCATCACTGAACACAGATGTTAACTCTTCAAAACACTGAAGCCGTGTCAGGCCTCTTCTAAAGTTGTAGAAAATTATAGCACGAACATTTTCCTTAGAAAGATTTATTTTCGTACGTAACCTGACAGATTCCAATCGATGCTGTGACTAAACAATAGCATTAATCATAATATTTTCAACTGTTTTGAGATTCAAAATTTAAATACATTCGAATATAGAACAGTTCCAAATTCAAAATTGTCTGGAAATATGGAAACGACAGAACTTAAAAAGCATGCCTAGTATCATCCCATCCGATGCCCCGGCAACACTGTCTTGTTACCGGGGCGTCGAACGGCCGCCCTAACGCGGTCGGCCTCACTGTGTATGGTGAACTAATCCCCAGCCCGTCCACCTGCAACCTCGGTTAGGGTGGCATCAGTCGTGCCTACGCCACCCAATACGCCGGCGGTGGAGCCTGTCGTGGTACAGGAATTCCTAATTCCAAGGTGGCGACCACGTCCCAGTTCCTGACGCTGTCCAGCATCGTTCTGGCGATGGCCGGTAGCATCAGGTCGGCACCGGTGACTGCAACGAGTTCACGGTGCTGCTCTGCCCAGGCCACGCAAACCTCCAGCTTTTTCTTCTCCGTGTCCTCCTCATATACTTCCCGAAATAACTGTATTATGCCTACATTTAGCTTATGTTTAGTAAATCTGGGGGCACGGCACTGCCCCCGCCAAGTCGAGCAAAAAAAAGTCAGGCAAAGTGCAACACTGCCGTAACATACTTTTCTCGAAGCCATTCAGGCCATTTTCGACCCTCTACAACTTCGTTGTTAATAAAGCTAGAAACCTGAATTTTTAGTAACCTAGCAGGTATTGTATACACATTATCTATTTCAAATTTTATTCAATTTGAACTAATAGTTTAAGAATTATAACTAGTCAAAATATCGTAATTTTGTCACTCACTGAGTGACTGACCGATCATTAATATTAAAGTGGCACTTCTAGTAGACATAGAAGCTTCAAATTTAGAATACAATTAGAGTTTAGTATATAAATGAAGGAAAAATTATGAAACAATATAATTTTCATCAAGTTTCCGAGATACACTAACTGCATAAATAATTTTGTAAACACATATAAATATATAGGATTACAAAATTACATTTGTAGTTAATGAAATGTAACTTTGTAAAAAATAAGAGTACTTTGTCGCCATTATTGCTTCTCTATGGGAATCATAACAACCAGCTAAAGACTGCGCAGATGACGTAATGGTTAAGATACCAACGTACCGTGCTAGTGTTGCGGGTTCGGATCCCATGCAAGACAACACCTTGTACGATCCACAAATTGTTGTTCTGGGACTGAATGTAATTTGTGTCGGTTAATTATATGTTCTTTGCGTATGGTGACGAAGTAAGAATACAATTCACCACTCTCTACCTTGCCCGTGGATATCGTATAAGACGACTATGGGATATAAAATGCACATACCATCTATGCAAGAGAAGGAAAACTCGAAATGAAATCCTATATCAACATGTCTGACCAGCATGGTATAGTGGGTTAAATTCCCTCCCATTGTGGAGGAGGCCCGAGCCCAACAGTGGGACATATGAGGGCTGCGATGAGGATGCGATGTTGAATTATACGTTTGTAAAGACCCCCACAATATAAGGATTATTATCCCTTAGTGCATGGTGTTGTCATTTAAAAAAAAGATTGAACAGGAAGGAGAGTGGGCAGGAGCCCTCGCCGGGGAAATGTTTAATAATAATAATAATAATAATTTTATTTCAAGTAACATAAGACTCATAACAAATAAATAATAATAATCACAGTAATAAAATAGGTACAATAGAATAACAAAATTTAGGTCATCATAATTACATTCACACAATAATTACATTCATACCGTTGGAATTAATTAAATTACATTAGATTTATTTTTAACAAAATTCACATTCTAACTTAAAATCATTACATACAAATAAAATACAGCTAGTTTACACATAGGTACCATAAAATATAATTAGTAATAATAAAATAGGTACAATACAGTCACAAAATTTAGGTCATAACAATTACATTCATACACTTAAAATTAATTAAATTATTAATAAAATTCACAATAACTTAAAATCATTAAAAAAAAAAAAAATAAAATACAGCTAGTTTACACATAACATAAATTAATTCCATTTAATATCATAATAATTTTCTTTGTGGAACTGGTACCGTTAAATGTCTGTTACAGCAATGTCTGACGATGTGACAGTCCAATCTGTTGGCGATCATTGTCAGCACGGTGTTAGAGCTAGCCCGTACCCTACGCACCAGGGAAGCAGCTCGCTTGCGCATGATTGCATAAAAACAATCAGCGCGCGCCTCCGCGAACATGCCCGAGGCACTGCAGAACCGGGGTAGCCCCATCACAGCCCTGAACGCGTTATTATATTGTACGCGGATGGCCTTGTAGCTTTTTTCGGTGTAATTAGCCCACAAGCTGCAAGTATACAGGGACGTACAGAACGCCCTGAAGAGCGTCAGCTTCACACCCCTGGAAGCTCTCGCAAACCTGCGGGCTATCATGTTCGCTCGTATAGACAAGGCCCTCCGCTCACGTTCCATATCCTCGTCATCTCTAAGACCAGCCGTGACCACATGTCCCAGGTATTTAAATTGCTCGACTCTCTGGAGAGGAACTCCATTTAACAGAACTAGAGGTATGCTCTGGGGACATTTAGCACTCCTAGTCTCAAAGATCATAAATTGACTTTTAGCTACATTGTATACGAGTCCATGGTTACATGCGTATTGCTCACATATTCGTATCAACTTTCTCAAGCCGCAGACCGAAGCGCTCAACAGCACCATGTCATCTGCGTAACTCAGATTGTTGACACATACGCCATCGATGTGACAGCCGACATGTTGACTGCTAAGCGTACCGATCAAATCGTTAATATACAAGTTAAACAGAGTTGGTGATGTAAGCCCGCCCTGTCTCACACCACACTCGAGTTGATACGTGTCAGACATTGTACTCCCCCATCGAACACAGTTGGACTGGTTCGCATACCAATAACGGAATACGCTGACGAGCTCCGGCGGCAGTTCCATGCTCCTAAGTTTGTCCCACAGACGGTCATATGACACCAAATCATACGCCTTTGACAGGTCAAGGAAGCACGCGAATACAGGCGTTTTACGATCAGTATAATATTTGACGGTATGCTTCAAACACAGTATAGCACTCTCTGTAGACAGCCGAGGACGAAACCCAAACTGATTATCGTGAAGTTTAACGTATTTGTTCAACTGTGTGTTAAGCAGACCGTCAAACACTTTGGCTATAATCGTAGCGAGTGAAATAGGCCTATAATTTGTCCTATCAGTTAGGTCGCCAGTTTTATTTTTAACTATAGGTACTACTATTGTTTTCATAAAATCGTTTGGTAAGTAGGAGTGGGTCACGCATAGCGAATAGAACAAGGCCAGAATTCTATATATATGAGGTCCAGCATAGTGCAGGTGCTCAACGCTTAGTCCGTCGTGTCCAGGAGATTTGCCTTTTGAAATCAACTTTACTGCTTTTTCAACATCACTCGCGAGAAAAGTAGTCCCTACCACTTTATTATTTATATCAAGTTTGAGCTCCTGAACCGCTGGGCCCAAAGGAGATTTCAATGAGAATTGATTCTTAAACATGTTGGCAATCTCTATCGGTTTGTTCACGCCATCGACATTCACGGGAAGACCCGGCTGCACATTTAATTTATTCGTGGCTTGCCAAAAGCTGCGGAAATCACCTTTTGAATGCTGGGCAGCTGGTTGTCCATTTTTATCTGGTCTTCATGGTTTTGACACCATTTCAACCGAGACTTAAACACTCTTCTGCTTTCGCACATATCCTTATATATTGTGCCCGATCTAGGTCTACCAGAATATGTCCATTCCTTAAACTTGGACCTGGCCCTCCCATGAGCCCCGCTGACGTGTTCGTTCCACCCTACTACTCGCGGAGCACCCCCGTCTTTCCTCGCGCTTCCCCGACTCGTCACCGCAGCATCCCTAAGGGCGGTCACAATGTCAGAATATAACCTGTCCAATACACCCCTATGGTCAAGGTCCCCACAAGAACGGTCCACCCAATTCACACAGTTAGAAGATAAATGGATTAGCTTCAATCTCTTATCACATTCTATTCTATATTTCTCGATTTGTTCATCGTCACGTTTCCCCCATAATATATTTTTATTAACATTATTCTGAGGTGATATTCTAGTCGACACAACGTTTAAATTACACGCAACGATAAGTGGGAAGTGATCAGACCAATAGGTGTCATACTTTATATATACTTTAGTTACAGTCCGCTCAGCGGATTGTGTCACAATACAGTGATCCAACCAGCTGCCGGACCCGTGCGCTTCACTAATAAAAGTAAAAGTACCTGAGTCCCTCCCCAACAAATCCACGTCGATACATGACCATTGGTATTCATTACACAAATTTGATAGCTCACTGTAAAATAACTCACCCGGGTCCGCATTGAAGTCGCCCAATATGAACACCGATTCGATACCATATTCGTCAATAATAGCGTTTACTGCACACAAACAATCTGTAAAGTCTGGTATATTAGCAACACAGTTAGTTGGCAAATAAACACTCATCACTATCACTGGCCTATCAGCTGTTTCTATTTTAATAGCACAAATACGCGCATTTTCGCACTGCAAAACGGTCACCCTCTGGAAACTGCTATACCGGTACAATATAGCTACGCCCCCCCAAGGACGTCCGCGTATAATTTCTGTAGCTTGCATCGCACACGTAGCTGTATATCCAAAACCACTATCAATGGTACCAACAAAGGGTATATCGTGGGGCATCAGCCACGTTTCTTGTAGACATACCACATCACAGGTGCGACACAACTCTCTTATATCATCAATCGAACGTTTAATATTCTTACAATTATAACTAGCAAATCTATGTATATTATTATTCATTGTTATTTTTATTTGTGCCGTTAACAGAGGAAATTCCACTCGTTTTCCTTTGGTTAAAATTCATGAACCGCCGGAATATTATACCAGCAGGCCACAAGTTCTCATTCATGAATATATTTACTTTAGACTCCATGACAAGAAATTTATATGCCTTGTGTCCTCTTTCAACTTTCATATGTATCGGTTCTAACACTACCGTTTCTTGGGTTTTGTTATAAATATATTTTATAATGTCACTCTCCACCGTAGAACTATGTATATTTGTAATAAACAAAGCAGTCTTTCTCTCCGCCGCCTTAAATGTGCACTGCATATCTTTCGCTACCCCTGCCTTGCCCAGGAAGCGATATTTTGGCTGTTTTTTACGATGTGTTACCTTTTTCCAACCAGTACTAATTCTATTTATATTATATGAAGATTCACACCGCTCCACCACATTAATACTGCTCGTTCCATGATTATCATTCGGCTGACTCGCTGTCTGTACTTGTGGACTTTGTATACATACCGGTGTTTCCAAACTCGGTTCTGTGTCACCGGCCTGACTACTTGCTTGACACACTCCCTCTGCGGAGTCGCGGTCATCCACAGCCTTTTGTTTACTATCGATCATAGGTTGACCGTCACCCGCCGAAAGTGTGGCAGAATTTTCTCTTTCTACCCTCATTTCTGTACATTCTGATACTGATAAATCGTGATTAGACAACATATTATTGTCGTTTTCAAATGATTCACTCATAGCCGAAATAATATCACCGTCATGCGAGAGGCCCATCGGCCCGCTGTCCAGCCAAGCTCCTCTTTTTACACACACTTTGAAAGCCGATGTTGGCGGCAAAGAATCATATGTTGTTCTAAGTATTTCATTTTTAATTTCTTGCACAAACTGAATCGTAGCATAGGTTGACTTAATGCCTTCTAGTTCGGTCTTCATTGTCTGCATATCCTTTAGCAACTGAGAGCAGTCGAGATGATCCAGCGTAATTGGCGGTAATTTGTCCAGCTGCCGAGCTACAAACAGCGGGAGAGTATCAGGTTCAACAGATTTAAAGATATTTATTATATCTGCAAGATCACATTCCTCTTTGCCCTTATTCTTCCGCCCGATGTTTCGTATATCCGTCTGTATCGCATTGAACAGCAACGATTTGGAGCATTTAATCTCATCACTGGTAAATGATGATGCACAAATTCGTACTAACGATATTTCATCCATCACCGACACTTTATTTTGGATATAAGATAACATTTCATCAATAATTATGTTGCATAAGTTACACTTAATAGCGTTCGTCATTTTGTTTAAATCGCAGTACGCTGCTTAGCGCACAATATATAAACACATACGCCGCTATCGAACGCGCGCGTACGACTGATTAATATCTCACTGCGAAACCAACCTGCCTACCAAACGTGGCGACTACGTCATTATTTCTCATAAGGCGAAGAAAAATGAGATCTAGTCATGGCAACTCGTTACCCTTGAGCGTCGTTGGATGCAGGTGCCACAGTACCGCACTTTACTCCTGGCCGGAACTCCCCCGTGGGACCTGGAGGCGGAGATGCTCGCCGACATTTATCGGCGGGTGTCGGAGACGCGCGCCCGCGGCGGTATGGTCTCCTTGCAGGAGATCACCGCCTGGCGGGTCGACGCCCGCCGACGAGTTATTGCCCGTTGGGCAGTCCGGCTGGAGAGTCCTCGGTACGGTGTCAGGACCGTCGAGGCCTTCCGACCGGTGCTGATGGAGTGGTTGGAGCGGACGCACGGGGTGCTTTCCTTCTGACTTGTGCAGGTGCTGACGGGGCACGGGTGTTTTGGGAAGTACCTGCACAAGATTGTCAGGAGGGAGAGCACACCGTCCTGCCACTACTGCAGTTGCGACGAGGACACGGCGCAGCACACGCTCGAGGGGAGTACTGCGTGGGAAAGGGAGCGCCGTGAACTCGTCGCGATTATCGGTGCCGACCTGGCGCTGCCGACCATCGCCAGGGAGATGCTCGACAGCGTCAGGAACTGGGACGCGGTCGCCGCCTTCTGTGAGGCCGTAATCTCACGGAAGGAGGCGGCGGATCGTGTGCGAGTAGAGCTCCTATTCGGCGACACGTTCCGCCGCCGGCGACTGGGGCGGCGCAGGCGCGAGTATCTGCGCCTAATGCCGCCCTAGCCGAGGCCGCGGGTGATCGGACCGGGGAATTGTCCATCACCCGCAGAGAGGCTGACCGCGCGATGGCGACCGACGTCCCAGTACGTCGAGACGTGAGGTTACCCGAAAGGGTATTCCGTCGGGCCGACCACTGATGACAAGTCACATCTGCTCCGGTGGTCGGCCCAACAAATAACGAGGTGACGTGGGTACGGGTGGGTTATGGGCCCGCGCGCCGTCCTTTCATCACCCCGGACGGACAGGACCGCGCGTGCGCTTACCATAGCCCACCCAAAAAAAAAAAATAAAAAGTACCGCACTTTATGGTGAAGCATGGGGGGGTCTATGTTCTACAGTGGACGGCGATAGGCTGAATGATGATTGGCATAATAGGTGTAGACAGATACTTAGATATAATTATGTTCAAAGATAACTTGTAAAATGGTCAATCAACTTAATGAAAAAGCAAGAGTGGGACGTGTCTTATGAAATTGTATTAAGCAAAGTATTAAGCAAACTAAATAGCCTCAAATTTATCTGAAAGAAAGAACGCCATCATTAGGCTCGATTGCCATCACAGCGCAGAGGAGACTAGAGGAGATGTGTTTCGAAAAACCAAGCATCAATAAAATTTCTTTATTGACACATCTCTCCGCTTAGTT
Organism: Lymantria dispar; assembly: GCA_032191425.1. NCBI lineage: Eukaryota > Metazoa > Arthropoda > Insecta > Lepidoptera > Erebidae > Lymantria > Lymantria dispar. The sequence continues at coordinate 22,623,537 of CM063444.1, read as the reverse complement.
TAGGTAGAATTGACTCAAGCGGAAAGGAGAGATGTCTCATTTTTCAGAGAGTGTGCTCTAAGAAAATCCTTTGTTGGTATTCGAGAAGTAGAAGGTACTGGAAAGGCAAATAAGTAGGTCTATCAAAAAAAAGAAATGAGATACCATCAAAAACAAGGCTTGTAAAAAAAAAGCCAAGCCTCGCAACTGAGTTCTTCTACCATAAAAATTTGTGAGATCCATGTTATACCAAGTCTGTTAACTCATTCAGTCCCTGCTTAAGGGACCTTTCTTCTTAAGTTATTACTTAAATAGCTAACCTAACAACTTCTTATAGTGACTATATCAATATTAAAGTTCTTTTATGTTTTAAATAAATAGATTGACTTGGCAATCGCACTATGTTTAGTGCAATTTAATATAATATGTATTACTTGTGAGGTGTGTTTTCATGCGATTCGGTATTCTACATCCCGATATATCTACAGGTACAGAGACTGCGTGGGTGAAAACGGGTAGAGATTAGATAGATTTTCAATTTTTTACCCAATGACTAGGTAATAGCTAATCACGGAGTAACATGTAGGCAGTTTGTTATTCCGGTTTTCTCAAGGCGACGAGAACTACACCGTTGGCCACAGAAGTGTAGCGAATTTTAAAAACAAACTTTTGCCAATGGGAAACTGTATTCTCAGCGAGTCACATATGGTGTGTTGTATTCCCAAGAGAACGGAACCTATATGGCGGGAAATTTACCAATTTAAAGAATTGTATCACCAATTAATTTATACGCCTCCTCACCAATAGAAATACATTTTCAGCGACTAAAAAAATCTAAAAGAAGCTATATTTACCACAGTATTGTAACGGGTATATAAACGACGTAAATGTAAGTAATAATATAAACGTGAAAGTTTGTGAAGATATTTAGATGTTTGTTATTCTTTCGTGCATAAAATATTGATCGGATATGGATGAAAATTGGCAATATTTCCTAGGTCAACACTTAGTACTCTCCATCCCGGTCAATTTCATTGCTGTTCCCTTGGAATAATAGTTCAATAGTAAAGTTAATTTTCACGCGGGCAAAGTCGCGGATAAAAGGCAGCCATTAATTACTATATAATAAAATTCACAAAGCATTACGTAGTTACATACGCCCTGACAACTATCGAATAACGTCAGTGAATTTACATAAATAACTATAAAGAAAAAATATTTCAATGTTTAACCAAACATGTTGCCGGGGTAATACAACCCGGCAACAAACAAAATCAAATAAAATTCATTTCAATAGTTTAGAATACAATTCACCATCCCGTATCTTGCCCGCGGATGTCGTAAAAGACGACTAAGGGATACGCACATATTACTTATGTAAGAAAAGAAAAACTAGAAATAAAACCCTATACTATTTGGTATTCACGGCCATCTTATTAGTCTTACGTATTCTAATCTGTGTGGATAAGAAAGTTGCTATGTTTTTATGAATAACTCTAACCCAACATCCGTTGAACTTAAGACCATGCGATCAACAATCGCATATTTAAATGATTAAAATAATGAAATAATTAACAAAATAATTTATTTACTTTTCCTTCATTACAGTTTCGTCTCGCGATGAAAATTACAGCAGTAGCCTCAACTTGTGGTCCTCGATGCCTGGAGAGTACACAACCACTACCATCCTTTCAACACTATGCGTACTTTCTATTTGCACCCACGCTTTTATATAGAGATCAGTATCCCAGGTAATTAATTATTCTTTACGATATGCATATTCAATTTCAAATTAATTTGTTATCTATATATATAAAAGGAGAAGCTGACTGACATATCAACGCAGGGCCTAAAGTATAAGAGTTGGAAACTTGAAATTTTGCATAGCGTTTCCCTTTATAATGTAGCACCCCTATGTTACACACTACAGCTACACTACACTACACTAAGAAAGGATTTGGAAAAATTCATCCCCTAAGGGGGTCAAACGGGGTACAAAATTAGTATGAAACTTTGCCATTTTTTGAAGTTATTCAAATGAAATTCAGTGCGAAGATTTTTCATTGAAAATCATGAAATAGGTGTGAAATATTTTTTCGAAAATCATTCCTTAAGGAATTAAAAGGGAGGTCCAAAGTTAGTATGAAAGTTGTCTGATTTTTAAAGATCAATGCATCGCCCTGGCGATGGTCGACAGCGTCAGGAACTGCGACGCCATCACAGCCTTCTGCGAGGCAGTAGTCTCGCGAAAGGAGGCGAGGAGCGTCTCCTCGACGACGCGAGCCGCCGCCGGCGACTGGGACGGCGCAGGCGCGATTACCTGCGCCTGATGCCGCCCTGGCCGAGGCCGCGGGTGACTGGATCGGGGAATCAGTCCGTCTCCCGCCGAGAGAAGACCGACGTCCTCCCCGAAGTGGAGACGACGGTCGATGGGAGGGTACTCCTCAGGGCGTATTACGTCGGGCCGACCACTGACGACAAGTAACCCTGCTCCGGTGGTCGGTTCAACGACAAAAGTGGCGTCATGTTCAGGTAGGTTGCGGGTGTGCGTGCTTACGCCCCTCTGTCGCCCCGGTCGGAGTGGTATGAGGAATGCGCCGGCTGCAACCCACCCTCCAAAACAAAAACTTGGTATTTATCTATGTGATAGAATCTGAAATAAGTAAATCCGTAGAATGAGTATAACCAATACATCCTGCAGAATTAGCACGTTAAAATGACAATGGACAGGCCATATTGCTCGTCGGATGAACATCTGTTGGAAAAGAAAAGTTCTCGAGTGACGTCCACGAATTGAACAGCGCAGCGTAATATGATCCACTACTTAGGGGACTGACGACGTCTTGTAATTCGCAGATAAATGGATGCAAGTAGCATAAGACTGGAGTATTATTCCTGAGTACTATTCCGAGTGGTATTCTCGTGAAAAGGGCTCTATCCAATAGTGGATGTCTATAGGCTGTTGGATGAATAAATGAATGGCTGATTTATGTATTCGATATAAGAAATAATTTTAGAAAATTTTGAAAGTATATCTTTTTATTTTTTAGATATCTTCATATCTTTTTATATCCAGGCGTCTGGAACACGTTACCATTAGAGATCAGAATGGTGATGGTTTTAAAGCTATGGTCAAACATCATATATGTGTATTGTTTGTATGTATTGAGTATAAAAATAAATTTACCATATTTGGATAACCAAATTTTATATATCACCATTTACATGAATTGCACTTGCCTAAATTATTTCTGCTCCACCTTAGGTTGACTAGTAGAAAATGCCTAAGGCATTAAGTCCGCTTTGTACCTTATTTTTGTGTGCTAAAGTTTGAATAAATAAATAAAGTAGGTTTTTGATATTCTTTCAATCATACATGAATTGAGTTTCGTAATTATAAATCTGACTTAGAATTGTGTACCTTACTAGAAATTTCTGAATATAACATTGAAGTTATTTACCATTTTATAATATCAATAATTTCTTCTAACCTGCTTTTTATGAATTGACTAGAACTGTTAAAACTTTATATTTATATGTGATAGTATTTTATATTATAGACTTGCATTATTATTCACAGAAGCAAGAAAATCAGATGGGGAAAAATTATATTTCACTTTATAGAAGTAGGCACCATTATTTTTTTCTATGCCATTCTTTGGGAGCGCTTTATCTTACCATATTGGTCGGACTATGGCAAGCAAAACAAAGTAAGTATAATTTTTTCCATATTACTATATATAATTACCATCGTATTATATTTGTAAGTACAGTAGAAACTAAATTAACTGGCCTAATTATTGTTCGACGCAAACGTTAATCGAAAATCCGGATAATCGATTGTATGGAAAACCTACTTCGGTTGTGTGCATATATGTATATGTACATAATTTTATGCGTTTATTAAAAGACAAATACATATCCCGCTGGACATGCTACTAACTAAAACAATAGGGAGCGATCCCATGAGACATTCCATTTCAGACACGTACATGTTTACATAACTTCGATTTGTAGGTACCATAAACAGGTTGCGATTGGTAGTCCAGATAATCGCGAATCCGTATAATCGAGAGCCAGATAATAGAGTTTCTACACTAGTATATACTAAAATAACGCCATTGCCTTTTTCTTTTAAAATGCGAAGGTTGTGTTCAAAGAAGGTAAGCAAATAACATCAGTGCAAAAGAATAAAGAGTTCGGAAAAGACACAAATGTGGTTTAATTTTTTTTATTATCTATGATGGTACATGAACAATCAATACACGTGATGGTGAGTGATGAGTGAGAATGGACCTCGGTAATACCAAAAGTATAGTCAGACCTATGCCTACCGCGAGAAAAATGTTCTTCTTAAGCTTCGTTTAAAGGAGACGTTATAGTGCTCTCAGCAGGAAGATCATTTAAAATCCTGCTTGTATGTGGGAGATACGATAGCTAAAAACATAGAGTTGACTTTGGTAGGTGAAATGGATGAACGCGGCTACAGTTTCCAGTGGTACGATGGTAAAAATGGTCTCTGTGAATGCGTGTTAAGATTTAGAGTAAACGTGGTGCGAAAACGTGCCATATTTAATCGAATTAATTGCTCTGGTAGACGATTATGTTGACCGTAAAATGAATGTAGTTCGTGATACATATTTCGAACAGAACCATAATTTTCAAAATAAATTTGTACAATATGGAAGTGTTGTTCAGGTGTTAGTCTATGCATGTTAAAATGCCAAACCAAGGTAAACATAAATCACTTGGCAGCTGACAAAATGGCCTCCAGTTAAAAAAGTTTTGGCAACTCAAAGTTCTATACCTCTATAAAAAACACCTTGTATTTATATCGATTTAAAATTAGGGGTTTTATTTATTTAGTAGAGTCCTGTAAACTTTGTCCCGGGAATTTCTGAACAGTTCCGTCAAAAATTTTAAGTCATAATAAATAAAAACTGTAAGGATATATACATATATTTACAAAAATATAAACGTACTAATTTGCTTGACATTCCATTATCTTCTTCCCTCAAATATCACGTTTCGCAACATATATATATATATTAAGCCTAAGCTTTGTTATATACATGGTCCTATGGTCCTGTACTGCTGCGCTTCACGGAACTGTATATCCTCTTATTATCCAATTTTTTTCATGTTTACCGCTTTCCGGTGGCTTCTTTTCAACTTCTCCTGTTTTTCTTTTCATTTTTTTTATTATTGTGGCAAACGAGCAAACTACACACCTGCTGATACGTGATGCTGCCGCTCATGAACCATTGCTAGGCACTGCTTACTGTGAAAAAAATTAAAGAACTGTGAATGCATGCAATTAGAAAAACCCACCACACGCAAATACCCTCAAAAAGATGGGCTTTCAGCTCTCTCTCTCGTCGAAGTGCGTTAACAAATTGCACTAGTCGATTTTCTGCCAGAGTACTACCCCAAACGAACTGGCCCGTGGCTGTAGACTAAAGACTGTCAACAATGTGTTCTTAGCACATAAAAATTTGTTGCGGGTCCCAAGACAATTAAAGGCGTTTTCTGAGACTTCCTGGGGGTCAAACATCAAGATCTCATACGACGAGCATTGTGAATTCTGGGTTATAGGAGTGATATTCATTCGTGCGAATATAAAACTATTTCAGTTCTTCGCAAAGAAATAGCGTGCGTGATTAACTTTAATATATAGAGTTTGAAACATATGCGCCTTTCATAAATTCATATGAATACCATATTGGATTAGCTACACTTCAAATCCAATTCAAAACGTTACTCTACTTGCATTACAGATGGAGGTTGAAAAAATAGTTCGTGCTATATTTGCGTGTGCTCTGCCTAGTCTTCTAATTTTCTTATGTGGATTCTATTGCGTACTTCACGCGTGGTTGAATGCTTGGGCCGAACTTTTAAAGTTTGGAGATCGTCACTTTTACGAGGTAAAATTTTCATAAGCAAGTTTCTTCCTTTCTCTATTATTTCTTCCTCTTATTTAAGTTAGTCGTTATGTAAAAATTCAACCCCATGTAGTTCCTTATGATAGGAAGCAGAAGGTGGCATTACGATGACTTATGTTATTCTTTTGTATTTGTATACGAAGAGAAATTTTTTGCCTACACAAATTAATTAATTTACGTGATTCATCCCATACTGTAACAAGAGAAGAATAACTGTACAAGAGTTGCTAAATATCTTGATCAAAGCTTAAAAGATCACATTTTTTTTTATTGTAAAATAATACAAATAAAAGCTAAATAAAGTAAAATAAAGAAAACTTTTTTTTTGTAAATGCAATTTACGCACTATCCCCCGCCGATGACAGACGAGGGGGAGTGTGGGTCTCGCCAGCTGCCTATGCTTCCGGAATACCCACTTAAACCACAGCGGTCCCTTCTGCGCTTTGACGGGATGCCGGCAAGGTCGTCTTTTAACATTCGATCCCCGACACCCCTACGCAAGGCTGTCTGGCCACGTCCTATCGTCAATCAAAACGATGGGAGGAGATGCGCGTCCCGACGCCGCCTACTTGCCGCTGGCGGAGCGAGTCAGCGGACGCAAGGGCTTCGCGTTCCCGCTCCGCGGCCGCCTTCCTTATGATGACCTCCTCGCAGAAAGAGGCCATCCACGACCAACACCAAAATAAATCAAACCTAAAGCCTTAAGCAATTTAATGAATAATATGTCTACACAAGCAAGTTAACCAAATTTTATTGTCCTAGCTGTCCCACCTTGCCCTAGCTTTCTTAAAATAGAAGGAAAATTGACTATCCCGAGTGAGAATAATTCTCCATAATTCTCCACTCCTTATTTTGCCTGTGGATGTCGTAAAAAACGACTAAGGTATATAAGGTGTATCAGCTTACGAGGCAACTGGTGTTAGACAATGGTGGTAGGAACCCATAAAACAAAAATGTAAGAAAAATATCGATCCGTTAATAAATTAGAGACATGTAAGTTTTCAATTTTGTCATCACTAATTCGTGTAAATCTGATTGAAATGTATAGAGTTAGTGATTAAGTATCACACATGTGCAACATATTCGTGCTTTGTTAAATGTAGAAATTATATAAATCAATGATTACGTTAGCACAAACAAGACAATCTTCACCTTAATATCAACTGACCGGTCGATGACCAGTGGGCGTGGCGACAAGTATTAAAAGAAATACCGACTCACAGACATGTAGTAAGAAAAAGGGAAACAAATGAAATAATTACCTCTATTTTGTAGCCAAAATAAAACAATAAAATCTAAACTATAACTTTTTATCAAACGTGAAATTCGTCTCTGTTTAGATACTTTGGGTTAATAAAGCTGACAAGAAAGGTCAAAGGAGTCGCCGATGTTATCCAACATCAATGTACGGTTTTCGATGAACATCGAATAGTGATGTTGGGCTTTCGATTATGACATCGATGTTAATTAACGTACTATCTAGACCCATAATTTATAAATGTTAATATGTATTTGTAATAGATGGATATGCCGTAACTTATAATATTCGTTTCAGGATTGGTGGACTACTTCACATTTCTCGCTGTACTACCGTCGCTGGAACCTCGTAGTATATTCCTGGCTGCGTAACTACATCTATTACCCTCTTACGCCCTCCTTAGGGCGATCTCTATCCACATTTATTGTATTTTTTGTAAGATAATTAATGTATTTATTCATAATCATCAATCATCACACTTCATATACGTCCTACTGCTGGGATCGAGCCTCCTCCACAATGAGAGGGAAATTGACTTACTCTACCACGCTGTTAGGGGTTACGGGTAGAGGTGTAGAGGGTTGGTGCAAGATTTTAGTTCAAGTTTTCGTTCCTTCTTTTGCGTAAATGTAGTATGTATATTATAATACCTTAATCGTCTTTTACGACACTCACGGGCAAGAAAGGGGCCACCCCTTGAATTTTATTCTTATTCCGTCATCATACAGAAGATTGCATTTTTTAGAAACTTAATATGTTTTGGGCTTTTATGTACGTATTTGTGTACGCTTGCCCAGCCTGGAAAACTCGAACACTCGCCTTGGTGACTATTATTGGCGGCAATCTTTCACTACCGGTCTTTATTAATAAAATTATTGGCAACGATAATTGCTTGATGAGAACGACGGTGAACACACGGTGTTGCTGTGGTTAGTAAGAATTCTAACGTAGTAAATCCAAACCGAGTCAATGAGTTTTACATACCTTCTTGTCGTTACAAGCAAAGTATATGCATAAATGCATTGTCCACTGTGTACAAAAAAAATACAATTAGATGCTCAAACTCGAATTAACTCCACTGTCCTCACCCTCCATTGAGCACCACCCACGTTAACTGAATTTAGTAATTTAGTAACTCGGGTTGACAGAGCTCTAGTAGTAGAGTAAAATGAGTTATAATCCATTTACCCTTTCACCGTCCACTATTGGCTATGCCTCTCCCACAAATGAAGGCATAGTTCCGTAATCGCCAGGCTTGACAAGCAGGTCGGCCATTGCAGTAAGAAGTTACAAGTTATCATGGTGAAAACTGCTACACAGTCCCTGGTGACACGATTTTCACGACGCACGACGAAAATTTACCATAACCACAGTGAAGTAGATTTTGGACACATGTATGGCTTTTGAGATGACCTCGTAAGCGGCAAGTAATCTCGTCATCATAGTATGCCTAGGCATGCAAATATCGAAACCAAAAACATCGATGTATCGATGTTTCAGAACAAACATCGATGTATAAAAAACATCGCCCTAAAAACATCGATGTATCAAAACATCGATGTTTTTGTAAAGATGTATAAAAGTAGCGATACTTGAAAGTATCGAGTAATTTTTATAGATCCTATCACATACTTTCCTTGTTGTAAAAACATCGTATAAAATAACATCAATACATCGATGTTTTACAATAGTGAACATGGATGTTTTTTATTGAAACATCGATGTATGGTTTGCATCCCTAAGTATGCCTAGATCGTTGTGTAAACCTGTATGACTACTGTTTAATCATTTTTATTTGTCCACAAAAGACATTGTTTGTTTTCACAATAACGGGAAAAAATTGTAAATAGAAACTTTAAGTAATTTTCTTAGTAAATAGTTAATAATAGATTAAAATTACGAAACGTTTTCGTACTTAAAGGAGTAGGAAGACAAATAACAAGACATATCGCTAAGGATTTCCACGAATTTAACAAAAGGCGAAACACCTACCGGATTTGCTTCAAGACAGCATACGGCATGAAAAATTTTTGGTAGTAAAATCCAAAGAGGAAAAAAATAATCTACAACAATTATGAATGTAGTGTTAGGTTAAAAATCCATAATCACCATCCAAATAACCTACGACACAAAACCTTAGGCAGCGACGTTAACTATATTATATCTATGAGTGGCAATTATCCTATACCTATTATCATTAAGACCAACAATAAGAAATGCTTAATATTTGTTTTGTATCTTTCAGGTTTCATCAGTAGCCCATGAAATTATTCTCACATTATCACTCGGCTTCTTTTACCCAGTTTTATTGATAGAGTTCGGAGTCCTAGGACTGTTATTCGTCCCAATCACTGCGACTTACGGACCACGATATCCAAATGCTTTCAATTTATTCATATGGCTGGGTTTCTTCATCGGCAATGGTAAATTTTTACTTACAGTTTGGTGTGAATTACTACGCTTCTGTTAACATTGTTTTATAGGGCCGGTTTCTAATTAATACATTTGGAATAGGAAGAATTATGAAACCTAATTTCTATCCTGGTAAACACATAAATGTAGAAAAGGCAGTCTCGTTCAATATTATAATAATTATGGTTGGTTTCTCGACTTCACCAACAAATTTTCAGAAACAACAATTTCAACAAAGTTCTGTTGATTATCCTGCACCCGCGTAATTCCGTGGAAATAAGAAGATGTAGATAGCTTATCATAGCTGCAGCTTTCTGTCGGTGAAAGCATTATTAAAATTGGTAAAATGCCCGCAGTATCACTTGCTTAGTTCCGATTGCCGTGGAAATACCGGAGTACAAAACTGCCAACACGTTACAACATTAAAATCGGTCAACATTACGCGATTTCACTCACATCGTCGTCATTCCTGTGAAAATATGGGTATAAAAATAGCCTATGTGACACGACGATAATGTAGCTATCCATTGTAAAATAATTTTTATAATCGGACAGCATCCAGCGGTTTCACTCGCGCGGTTTCCGTGGGCATACCGAGATATAGAATTCCGTAGGTTATAACAAAATCATTAAAAATAAAATAAATAGACCATTTATTCCATAACTAAAACACAAATATACCTCCTAAAACAAAATATATTTATAACTAATGATGAATATTATATTTAGCTTTTTTTCCTCTTATTTTTTTTTAAATTTAATAGCAGAGGTTAGGACCCCTCTCGGGTAAAGGCCTCCTCCAATTCTAGCCATTAGTCTCTGTTTTTAGCTGATTTTAACAAATTGTGATTTATAAATTTAATATCATCAGACCAACTCGCATTCGATCTTCCCAGTCTTCTTTTGCCATGTGGGCCTGGCCAGACAATCACAGCTTGTGTCCACCTGTCAGGGTTCATTCTTACTACGTGTCCTGCCCACCTCCATTTTAATTTCATGGCAAATTGTAGAGCATCAATAAGCTTAGTTTTGTGTCTTATTTTTGTGTGTTTAATTTTTTGTATTAGTTTTATTTTAAGCATATGTCTTTCGATTGCTCTTTGGCATGTCATGATTTTGTTCCTTGCAGTGTTAGTATATTTCCAGGTTTTTCTATCATATGTAAGAGGTGAAAGTAAGCACGTATCTGTCTTTCTTTTTGAGATATAGTGGTAAGGAACTTTGCACTATTTCTTTCATGGTCCAGAACTCATTCCATGTTTTCTTAGTTCTTCTTAGTATTTCCTCTGTGTTGTTTGTAAATCTAAATGAAAGTTGTTTACCTAGATGTATAAATTCTGCCACATATTCAGTTTTCTCATTTTCAATAATGACTTGAATTTCTTTATGATTGATCATGAATCTTGTTTTATTGATGTTAATAGGTAGGCCAGGCTCTGCTTTGACAATATAATGATGTTAACATTGTTCGTAAGTTGCTCGCGTTTTCAGCTACAATTACTATGTCGTTTGCAAAGCATAAATGTGTCAAGTTCTTGGAGCCTATATTATACCTTTATCCTGCCAATTTAGCTTATTTATAACATTCTGTAAGACAATAATAAATAAAGTAGGTGAGATCGGGTCACTTTGCCTGACACCTCTTTTTATTTTTATGACTCTGCCTGTGCTTTCCAATTTGACTCTACTTTTCCAGTTATTGCAAATATTCCTGAGTATTTCAGTTATTGTAAATATTCCTGAGTATTTCGATATAAGTAGGGTGGACATTTGCTTCCACTAGTGCTTCCCAGACTAACTTCGTGCTCTTTATAATCAAAAGCTTTTTGGAAATCTATGAATGCCAGATATAGAGGCTTTCTGAACTTCATGAATTTTTCGATAAGTTGCTCTATTGTGTGAATATAATCCATCGTGCTAAAGCCTTTCCTGAAACCTGCTTGTTCCGAGCTCATGAACTTCTCTATTTGTGTTGTTATTCTTGTTTTAAATTACCGATAGGAACATTTTGTATAAGGTTGGCATTATATGGGACGGGATATTATAATGGGACGATAATTTGAAATTTCGGAGAGGTCTCCTTTTTTTATATAATATAATTATTTCTTACCGTCCGTCCAATCTGTGGGTACGATTTTTTCGTTAAGTATTTTATTAAACAGCATATTTAAGGGTATAATTACTCGTAATATCATAGAACTAATTTTTATACAATCGTTTGTGATTCCGTCTAAACCAGAGCTTTTTTCCAATCTCTTTTTTGTTATATTCCTATCCATTTCTTTGAAATTGTCAATGATCTGCATGTCCGTGTTTAGGGCAATTTGATTGTCTTGTATCTTCTTGGAGCCGTATAGCTCCTCGTAAAAGGTCTTTGCGAATTCAATTATATCCTGTCGGGTTTCTTTATATGATGATCCAGATTTAAATTTTGGTACCCATTTTTTTTTCGAATCTAATTCTTTATATGCCCTTTTTGTACTGCCATACTGCCTTTTGAACTGAGACAAATAAATGTTTCTCTATAATTTTTAATCTATGATGTTTGTACTCTGCTTTAATTTTCTTGTTTACAGTTTTATATATCGTTTTGAGCTCTTGTTTTTGTATTTGTGCTAGTGGGTTTTTGTTTTGCAAATAATGTTTACGTTTTATCAGTCTTAAAGTATCAAGAGATATGGTACATCTTTTGTTTTGTTCTCCTCTTTATATGTTCTTACGCTGGACTCTATACAATATTTCAGTTTGTTGTAGTTATGTCTGTGCAGTGTCGTGTACGTTAAGTGTATTGTATATCACTGATTCAATGTGCTTTTGTGGATTACTTATATAGATCTAGTCTCGTCTGTTTGAAATGGTTGGGTTGAAAGAAAGAAAAAAGAGAAAGTTTTCTACTCTTTTTTTCTTTAGATGTTTCGAGTGTACCGCGTAAAAATCGATGGTCAGATGGGAACATCGCGTTCAAAATGTCGAAATTTTTGAATAACTATGGAGACGTTGATAAATGAAATCTATTTCATTCTTAGTCCTTTTGTCCGGGGAAACCCATGTCCACCTATTTTTTATATATTTTTTTAAATAATGTGTTCACTATTGTGAAGTTATTTTCTGCTGCGGCAAATTGTATGAGGCGGTGATCTCTTTTATTCCTATTGCCTGACCCGTAATTGCCAGCTATCAGGCGTTCATCATTTTTTGGAATGCCAATTATTGCGTTATAGTCCCCCCAAATATTATTTGGTGATGTTCCGGCACAGCTTGAGCTTGCCATACTGTACTAAAAATGCATCAATTTCCTCTTCTGAAGCGGCGCTGGTTAGTGCACGTACTTGAATATAGGATAATTAGTAGAGTTCAAATTTTAAATTTAATATGGCCACTCTTTCTGAGTAGCTAATGAAACTTATTATATTAGGTTTTTACATTTTCTTTACTAAAAATCCAACTCCAAATTGTCCTTATTATTTTTCCATTATTATAAAATATATGAGTTGCATCTTCCTCTATGTAACAACCTTCTCGTCGTATCTCTGGTAGTCCAATAATATCATATTTTATTTTTTAAATTGCGTAGTATATATAGCTCTATCATTTTTTCGTGTTACATATATAATGTCTGTGAAAGTAGACGGTTTTGATCGACATGTCCCGCGGTGACCAGGCGTGGTAGGAATGCGAGAGGGGGCGCTTGCTGCTATGCACTTGCGGTAGTAGGAGCACAAAAGTCCGTGGCTTATGTGTGACATACCTTGTTAAAGTAGATTCTGACCTATTCTTTTTATGCGCTTGTTTTCTGCTATGTACATCTAGTTGCGAATTTGTGATAGTTTTTAATGATTCAGGAGATTGGCCCATATATCTTTTACTAAGTTTCTGTCTGTCTGTCTTTTCTTTGAAATAGACTATCTTGCCGTATCTTAATACTGCATTTTGTTCCGTCCCGTCCGTTATTTCTTTCTATAGTTAATTGTTGAACGAGCTGTTTGCATTTTTCTATGTATATATTATGATGTCTTCTTTTATGTATATATTATGATGGTGTAAAATGTGTTTATTTTTCATTATTTCTATTTTTCTTCCCAACGTTGATAAAGACACAGATAACTGCTCTCGGTTTATTTCCTTTTTTTCTTATACGTCTTATAGCTGTCAACTCTAGTTTATCACGCCTTCCTGTCCGGAAGGTATTTAATATGTATAGCAGGTGATGTTTAAGGTCTTCATAAGTTTTTTTCGTTTTCTTCGACTCCAAAAAGTACGTACCACATTATTTCTTCTTATGTGTTTTTCTATAAAATATATGCACTTTTCTTGTTCTTCTATTTTTCTATCAATTTTAATGTTATGCAATTCTAAATTTTGACATTTTTCGTTAATATTGTCATTTATTGTTTTTGTGATGCTTTCTTTCATGTCTTTTACATCGCTTTTTTGCTTACTTAGTACCTTCTGTGATTTTCAAAATTTTTATTATTTCATCCATGTTTTGCAACTAGATCAATCAGACTACTAATGACCTCTAGTGAAAATGATTGATTCTACTTCTCTCAACGATCCTATCACGATACTTTTCAATAGTCAATTTTTTGTAAGTAGTTTGCACTTTTGAGTTGTTATTCTATAAAATTATGAACTTGATGTTAACCGTCTCGCACTAGCGCCCTATATCCGTAGGTTACTTGCTTTTAATTTATCTAGGCTATCCATTGGTGAAAATTTTAAAATTCGTTAAGTGGTTTAAGTGAGAAAGCGTAACAAATAAACAAATTTACTTTCGCATTTATGATACTAGTTAAGATGTATAATTTTATCTCGCCAATTATTATGTATAGTATTTATGAAGTTTACTATAGAAGCGTGCGTATACATTGCCCAATGATAAACATAATTCTATTCCGACGAGTAGCATGGATAATAGGATTGTCCATAATATGAGTGTATACACAAGATGGATGTGTCTTTATTTGTCAAAGTTGCTGATATCATTTTTATGATTTGCAGAAAAAGTCTGGTAAGTCAGCTAGTTTATTATTAAATCAGTAGGTATATTTAGAATACTAAGGAATTTACAGAAGTTAAGCAATATTTTTGAGATTAATTAGCGCCTATATTTTTCATTTCTAATGCGTCATCATCATCCTATCAGACGCCTCCTATTGGATATAGACTCCACAAAGGAGTAGAGTATAATGCCATAGTTACCACGTTCTTAGCCGGGTTGGCGATTGTTGTTGGTTGTCATAGATGTCCCAGAAGAATACTACTGCTCATCCTCCTAGGGCTCCCGCAGCCATATTTTATGATTAACACCTCCAAGAGGTGATTGACATTTTATTTTTACTTCGTCACCACCCGGGGAAGGGTTAAATTTACTATATGTGGTTTTTCACTTAGCTTTCTACAAATTCGGGAGCAATAAAGTGTGTTGACTATTATTCTAGTAGCTAGAATTTCTAATATAATTAATTTCAACATAGGATGTATAAGTATTGTGTATACTGTATATTTCTCCTTACAAAAAACTTTGTTTCAGCGCTTTTGTGGAGTTTATACCCAATGGAATATTACGCGCGACAGAACTGTCCACCAGCAGAGAGCGACAATTTCTTTACACCAAAATCGTGGTCTTGCCCTAAAGTTATCTTAAAACAAGACTGGCGCATTTAAAACCCACTTCGCATTTAGCATTGATTTTATTATTACATTTAAGTTGAATGTATTAAATAGAACCAATTATTATCTACGGCTAATAAAAACTTTCATAGAAGAAAAGGAAAACCATAATCCACAATAATTAATAAATATTCACGAAAGTAGGTAAATATGTATATCGAATGATACAATAACCTCGTTTCGTTAGTCTAGATCAGTGGTTCTCAAACTTTTTAAATGACGGAACCCTTTTGGGAAGCAAAATACTTGATGGAACCCTACAATAAAACAATTATTTTTATAAGTGTATTCTATATTAATCAGCATAATAAAAGTACAATGTATCAGTTACTAATTATTATTTACTTCACCACTTGGTAAGGACAATAATAGAAAACATTAAAAAAGAAAAAATCTAACTAGTGGGAGGTATGAAACTGTTTTTTATTTTTCATCAATTGCTTGATATCAGGTTTGATGGAAGAAAGTTGGAGTCTCATATCAGCTTCGGCGTCCAGTCTATTGCGATGTTTTGTTTTCGTGGCTGCGTAGGTAGAGAATCCTGTTTCGCACAAATATGTAGTTGGGAACGGGAGAAGAATATCCAGAGCCATTTGGCCAAGCATTGCATATTCATCTTGGATTCTGCACCAAAAATCATTAAGAGGCGTCGTTTTGAACAATGACTCCATACTTGTGTCTGATGACATTTCTAAAAGAGATTCATATATCTCATTTGACATGTTTTCAGGCTTTTCCAAGTTGGGTAAAAAAGGATTATGAATCCAGGAGTTCACTTTAATTTTTGTATTGTGTTCTTCGGGAAAATACTTTTCAAAAGATGCGCGCATCGAACTGAGATATTGGACCAATTCTTCAAACACATTATCTTCAAACATTTCTGAGTCGTTTTCGCTAACAAACTCACTGAGTAACGTAAAACTTTCTATTTCTTTCTTACCAATGCAAATGATCCAAAAATCTAATTTTCTTTTAAAAGCAGTTATTTTATTATAGGCCTGAAACACTGTTGTCTGTTTACCTTGCAACGATAAATTTAATTCGTTAAGTTTTTGAAAGATATCCGCCATAAAAGACAATCGGAACAACCAAGTTTTATCATACAAACGGTCCTTCAAATTAAAAGAAGTATCTGCTGAAAGAAACATTTGTAACTCGGCTCTAAGTTCAAATAGCCTTGTTAAAGTTTTTCCCCGAGACAGCCATCGCACTTCTGTATGGAGCAGCAGTGTTTTATGTTTGCTGCCATAATCTTCACACAATAATGAGAACAATCGGGATTGTAGTGGTCGTGATTTGATAAAATTAATTATTTTTACCGCTTCATCCATAACTAATTTTAGATTAGACGGCATTTGCTTCATCGCAAGTGCTTGTCTATGCAGAATACAATGACTGGAACTACAATTAGGCGCTTTATTTTTCATTCGTGACACTGCTCCTGCTGTTTTACCTGTCATCGCCTTGGCCCCATCTGTACAAATGTCAATGCAATTGTTCCAACTGAGATTATGTTCTTCAAAAAATATATTTATTTTATTAAAAATTTCTTCCCCGGTAGTGTTTGTAAGCAGCGATGAACACATAAGCATGTCTTCTTCAAAAGAACTTTTATATGGATATCTCACAATAACCAGCAGGATAGCCAAACCAGCGACATCAGTCGACTCGTCCATTTGCAAAGCGAATCGTGTATTTTGTAGACGTGTAACTAGTTCTTGTTTGACGTAGCTTGCCAGATCATGGATTCGTCGTGAAACAGTATCGTTTGATAGCGGAACAGTAGAAAGATGCTTTGCAGATTTTTCATCAAGCATACATTTTGTTATGTCTAATACACATGGTTTTATTAATTTCTCAGCGATAGTGTGCGCTTCACCTGCTTGTGCAATGCGATAGCTAACTAAGTATGATGCCTCCGTGGCCTTTTCGTTGGTAGTTTGTGTTACATGCATCATATTTTTTTGACTTTCTAATAACTGATCTTTTTTGCGAACAAAAAATTCTTTATTCTTGTCTTTAGTCTCGGGGTGTACGGTTTCTAAATGTCGACGCAATTTGGCAGGTGCCATGGAACTATTAGGAAGCAGTTTACTACAGAGCATGCAGAGAGGTGAGCCGTTGGAATCAACAAATCCGAAACTGATATAAGATTCATCATACTTCCTTTTTTTCGTCTTTGAAACCGTCGAGCTTGACGTCGTGGCACTCGTGGCATCATCTTCTGGATCGGTGATTGCTAAATTCTCCGCGCGCATTGCTTTTGAACATTCAGCGTCATTAGAAGATGTTGTTGGAACACGTTTAACACCTTTAAGCCAACGTTCCATTCTTCTTTATTTATAATGTTACAAGTCAGGATAGTGGGGTTTAAATAATGCACAATCGTTACTGCGTATAAGAGACTAAATTTAAAACCTACAGGGAAGAAATGTATAAAACTGAGACAACAGAATACAGCAGGCAGTAAAACAATGAACACTAGTTTCTCGCTAGCGAGCTTGTAAGTAGGTAGTAACTTATCGCTCCGAACGCTAATCATCAACTGACGACGCCAACGCGCGATCGCCGCTTTTATACTTAGTCCTAGACTCGATCTCAAATATTCTCGAAAATACTCGAGTCGGCACCTTTGATAAACAAAAAGCAAAAATAAAAACAGAAATTTAAAAATAGCGTTGTAAACAATATCGACTTTATCCTTTGAAGTTAGAGACGAAAGTCGCTAGTTGACAACTATAGCGTCTAATTCAGAGGCGGCTTTTATCAAAGAGACTGAGCGCTTACAAGTATACTACCCGCTCGTTTTAAGTTTGCCGCTGGCGATAGGTATGAGTGTATGACGTTCGAAATTTTTTATTTAATTGTAACAATAAAAATTGTGTACGTTAGATATTTGGGTAAAACTATGACACATTATAAGTTTTGTTGTCACGTGGGGGAGGGTACGCGCATTCCACAGACCGGCAAACTTAGAGCGAACGCGTTGTACAAGTATAAAATTGTTGAGACCAAACTTATGAGATATTGTACCAGCTAATGTAACACAAGCTTATACAAATACAAATAAATAAATAAATAACATTCATAGCGTTTTGTCTCCGCGCGGCCGCGGAGTCCGCACAGCCGCGGAGCGACCAGAGAGAGGTGTTTTGATTTTTTTATTTCTAAATTCTTGCGGCACCCCGACAGAGGTATCACGGAACCCTAGGGTTCCGCGGAACACACTTAGAGTATAGCTGGTCTAGATTATCTAGGTTGGTCGGTACCAAACAGGTACCTGTTTAAGTGTTTACTATGTATTTTCCTCACATCGTGAAGAAACTGCTACTGACAGAAATATAGAAGATACATAAATTATGTAATTAAAATAAACTATAAATTGTATCTATAATTATATTTTTAAGAATTTGCTGCCAAAATTATTTTAGTTAATATTTATTAAATCACAGTATAAGTATTGTTATTTTTGGACCAATTTATTGTCCACAGAGTAAGCTTCCTAATAATAATGTAATTTATTTTTTAGGCGGTATAAACCTGCATATGGTTTTTATTAATTTTGTAATCAACAATAGTTATGTTGGTTTAGATAGGTTTTTAATTGTATTTGTAAATGTTAATAAATTGAATGTTTTTGGTTAAAATGGTTTTCTTTATGAACGTGTTTATAAGACTATCTGCTTTTCACTCGTTATTAAAAAAATGTACTCCATACATTTCATTAGTTTGACATGCCTAGTGGATATTATCATTAATAGCGTCTCTTTAGTAGGAGCAATCAACAATTTTCCACTAATTGAACATGGCAACTTAAAAAAAGGTTATTTTTGGATTAGATCACATGTCAAAATATTTAAGGGTTCTGTATCATCGTCGACTCTAGCGGCAAAAGAGATAGTTACTACTACTATCTTTTCTGCTGATTAGATAAGTTTACTTACGATCTCATGCATTTTATAACAGTGAAGTGAAATCCATTCAGTGCCTAGGCACTTAAGTTAAGTAGTAGTTTACAGGAAGCACCGACTTCCAAAAGTATTTAAAAATAAGACAGGAATTTTAACTGAGGATGTCCTCCCGTAACCATCGACGCTAAAGCGTTCAAAACGTCAGATAATCAAAAATCAAGTACAAACGTGATTAAATCCGTAAAAATAAGTATATTTAAAATGTGTAAAACTCGCATAAACATCAGAAATAATTAAAGCATTGTAAAACAAATTTCATTTATCTATATGTTTCGATAGGAACTCGTAAGGTGGGTGGACCATGGATGGCCACTTTAACGAATAAACAGTTTTTATTAGTTCATTTACAGAATAAATTAAACAAACAAATAATTAATTACATACGATACAAGGCCAATATTATAAATAAGTCGTTTAACTTAAAACTAGAGTTGAATTAATCGACGTCCTCCCCGAGGGGGGGACGTCGGTCGATGAGAGGGTACCCCAATGGGAGGTATGCCGTCGGGCCGACCACTGATGTCAAGTAACCCTGCTCTGGTGGTCGGCCCAACGACGAAGGCGACGTGGTTTTCGGGTGGGTTGCGGGAGTTGCGTGCTTAAACCCCTCTGTCGCCCCGGACGGAGTGGTGCGGAGGCGCGCCGACCGCAGCCCACCCACAAAAAAACAAAAAAAGTAGTATTATATCGATAAAAAATAACTTGCCAATGCGCTTTAGAACGAAATTATAAAAAAA
The DNA here is from genome assembly GCA_032191425.1 of Lymantria dispar. Taxonomy (NCBI): domain Eukaryota; kingdom Metazoa; phylum Arthropoda; class Insecta; order Lepidoptera; family Erebidae; genus Lymantria; species Lymantria dispar. The sequence continues at coordinate 22,603,565 of CM063444.1, read as the reverse complement.
AGAAAGTACCCATAATGGCCTTCTTAGGGGTCCGTTCTTTGTAAGGCCAAAATGTTCCTAAGAAGGCCAAACGGATAATTATGTGATATTGTGACATACTTTTTTTATGTTTAATAAAATAATAGATATTAACTACTAACTAACAACTAATTTCTCTAATTATAACGTACTTATAATGCCAGTCTTGTACTCAGGAATATTTAAAATCAACCATTCCTACGATTATAATATGAAAATATAAGAAAATAATAACTTAAGTTTTGAAACAAACTTATAAACTAAAAAGAATAATAGTTTTGGATATTTAATCACAATCTGAGCATAAAAATATGAGATATTTTAGTGAGATTAATACACTCCTCGTGATACTATTTTTGACTTTGGCTACATCTGCTTGCCTTGGTTGCCTCATGTCTTCGATTCCACACTCGCGACATGCCCCATTCTTTTTCTTGACCTTCTGCACTTTTCTTCATCTTTATTTTCAATCTTTTGTTGGTTTGTTGTTCTATGTCCCCTAGCAAGGGCATCCGTTATGATTGATTGGCTTTTTTGATTGGCCCTACAAGGAACCACCGGCTTTCATAGGAAAATTACCGATATTTTAACTCCAATCGAAGGAAAATTATTATTTTTTTCTTTAGGGTCATAACAAAGCCTTACGTGACAATTTACAATATACAAAAATAGGATAATAAAAGGATATTTACATAAAAATGACTTTTTGCTGTGAGCGGCAATTACAATTTTAGGATCGTTGACTGAATCTACAAAGATAGGGACCCTACGAACAAAATAGCGACGCGAGTGACTCGCCGCCGCGTCTGTGTGATTGAGATTATCACATGACAGGAACTACGACTTTTTTACAGTTGGCCTTCAAAGGAGCATGGCCTTCCGTGGTCCACCCACCTTATTGTTTATTTCCTTCTAGTTTTGCAGTGATTTTTAAAGGTGGTTTTTGAAGGGAAAACTTCTTTAACCGCGTTTGGCACTTTTTGGTAGAGGAAATCTTATCTTACAGGACATGCTCATGTCTCGCGCACGTGCAGTATACTGTGCGCCTTAGAAAGTTTTTGTATGAGTGAAATCTTGTGCGTTCGCGTCACCGACACCCTTATATCGGTAGCTATACATCTGACCGGTGGCGTAACTACACCACCTGGGGCCCGTGGCAAATTCTTTTGATGGGGCCCGTGGCAAATTCTTTTGATGGGGCCCTATCAGTAAAAATCATCACATTGTACTTAGTTAAATTTTAATTAACCACTTTTTTTTGGGGTGGGTTACGGTTGGCTCGCTCCTCGCACCACTCCATCCGGGGCGACAGAGGGACGTAAGCATGCTCACCCGTGACACCTCGCCTTCGTCGTTGGACCGACCACCGGAGCAGGGTGACTTAACGTCAGTGGTCGGTCCGACGGAATAGCCCCTGAGGAGTACCCTCTCCTCCACCGACGTCCCCCCCTCGAGGAGGACGTCGGTCTTTCCCCACGCGGTCCGCCTCTCGGCGGCTGACAGACTAATTCCCCGGTCCAGTCTCCCGCGGCTTCGGCTAGGGCGGCATCAAGTGCAGGTAATCGCGCCTGCGCCGCCCCAATCGCCGGCGGCGGTTTGCGTCTGAGACCCTCCTCGCGCACGCGCTCCACCGCCTCCTTCCACGAGACTACTGCCTCGCAGAAGGCTGCGACCGCGTCCCAATTCCCGACTCTGTCGAGCATCCTGGCGATGCAGGCAACTTGATAAAATATTCCATCTTTTGATACTATGGCCAAAAAAAAATATAAATTTGTTGAACTGTATCAAAAAAATATTGCATATCAACAACCTCTCTCACTGCATCATGGAGTACTAGATTTAAGTTATGAGCAGCACAGTGAACATATACAGCCTTTGGCTCGACATCTTTTATGAGTTTTTAAACTCCGCCATAAGCTCCTTTCATTGTGTTAGCACCATCATATCCTCGGCACTTATGTAAAGGAATATTTTTATCATTTATGGATTTAATAATTTAATTATTTGCTTAGACATTGCTATCGCAGTTTGATCCTTAACTTCATGAAATCCTAAAAATGTCTCTTTAATGACAAGTGCCTTTGGGTTCCCATTACCATCTTTTTCGATTATACAATAACTGTAAAGTTCACACAGTTGACCAATTTTTGAAATATCTTGTGCTGTATCGAATATGATAGAGTAGAATGGTGCGGCATTTATTTCATTTATAAGTGCATTTTCAACTTTTTGAACCAAGAGAGAAATGAGCTCATTTTGCATCTTTGGACTTAAGTATTTTATCTGGCCTTTTGGTTTACTTAACAATTCTTGTAAAATCCTTAATAATTCAAGGATACTCAAAAAGTTTTCTTTGGAGCTTGGATCGCTGCTATCTGCGTTTTCTCTGTGATCACGAAAGGCTAAATCATACATTGAAAGTGTCAGAGTAATAATAGGTCTTTACCTATGTTCAATGCACATTGAACATGCAACGCAGCAAATTCATAAGTAGAGCATGTCAACATACAATTAGAGCATGTCAACATACAAATTTGCAAAATTCGCACTGACATGATTAAAGACGCTGCGTTACACTTCACACTTACGACACACTAACACAAAATGATATATGTGTGTATTAGCAATAAGTAGTATATAAGGTGTACATTTTGTAAAATAAATCAGATTTGAATTTATTCATCTCTCAGTTACATCCTTCTCACTGCGGCCAAGACACCCTTAGCCGTCAGTTCTGATCAGTCTAGTGAGTCCGCTTGATTGGCAGTGAGAGTTACCAATCCTCCACCCAAACCTCCATCTCACTGTGGCCAAGACACCCTTAGCCGTCAGTTCTGATCAGTCTTGTGAGTCTGCTTGACTGCCAGTGAGAATTACCAATCCTCAACCCAACATCCATCTCACATCTACCTGTCACCTTAGGTAGCGCGGTGCAGGTATCCCATCAGATAGGCTAGGAACTTAAGGGCTTTAGGTACTTCAAACTATAACCTTAGGTTCTTCTGTCAAACACGGCGTTAGGTCCATAAGCCCATACGACGCCGTACATTTGGTCCTTCGAGCAAAAAGTAAAGTTTTTTTCCTCCCTCTAACCTCCCCGTAGGTTTGACATAACAGACATACAAATCAGTTAAGAACGGGCTGGTGTACTCAACAAAGCATCAGTTTCGGAATTGACTGAAGGACTTTTACTTACGTCAGAAAGCCTCTCGTTGCGGTTCGGTCACTGGCCTCCCACAAGCGGGACTCACCAGCTGATTGAGAAGTCGCACCTTCAGGGACGTGTTATAGCGAGAGCGCAGGTACGATAAGTATTGACTTAAAACATTAGTAGTAGGGAAGTTAGGGTAGGGCTATTAGGGAAGGAGACAAAAAGAAGCACTATGGACATACAAGAAATAAACACAGCAATCAGGAGCCAGGAGGAGGATTATAACGAGATCAGGAGGATAATTACAAGCATTAAAAAGGACTCCGTGAGCCGAAGAACACAAAAATACATTGACGAAAAAAGACAAACACTAACTACTATTTTTCCAACGGGTGCAAGAGAATCACTCGAAACTGGAGAAACAAGAGATGTTATCATCTCACAAATATATCACCACAAATTACTTTGGAAATATCCAGAAACAATACAACGAGGGCTTAGCCCACCTACAAAAATATGAAGAAAGACTTCAACTTGTTCAGGCGATATATGAACCTGAAGAACAAAACACAAACGAAGAAGAAGGGAGAGAGAATCCCAAGACGTTTATACAAATGTTCTGGATATCCCAGATGTCAAAAAGGCTAATTCAGGCGAAAGAATCAGTCACTGAAAACAAACCTATATGGCATTTACAAACTAGAATAAACAATTTACAAAAACGATGGCAGGATATTGAAGAAACACACATTGAATTATTATTGGAGGAGGATACATCGGGACACCTTTACTTCAAAAATAAATATTTTGAAAACACCCAAACTGAGTTCGATACTACAATGGAGATGCTGGAAGAAAAAATCTATGACAGTTCCAGCGAAAAAATGACCTTAACACAGTCGTCAGGAAAACTACCCCGTATCTCTATTCCAACTTTTACTGGGAGTTATGACTATATATAAACTATTAGATTTACCCAAGCTAAATGTTGCGAATGCAGCGGGTTTAAGAGACATGCACGACACCATAAAAGAATGTTTGACCTGAGTAATAACTCGGTGAATCATACAATAAATAAACAACGGGGAACGGACGTACCAATAGCAGAATCATCAAAAAGTAAACATTGCTGGTACTGCAAAAGCACAGAACATAATATAAATAAATGCTCTAGTTTTAAAACCTTGAACGTAACACAACGATATAAGGAAGTCTCAGACAAAGGAATGTGCAAACGCTGCTTAAATCATGATAAAGAAATACAATGCATGAGCGAGTTTTATACAAAATGTGAAATATGTCAACATAAAGGTCATAACACCCTATTACACCGAACATTCGATTCAATTAAAAGACAACCAGAGTCTTCTGAGTATACGAAAAAGTTCACTCCTAAACCAACTGTGAGTGATAAAAAACAAAACACAACGCTATCGAACTTATCAGCTACCAATTTAGAGACAAAAAATACGGTCTTATTAGCCACAGCGCTATTACAAACCACGTCGTATGATGGAACACCACAATTATTAAGAGTATTGTGTGACCAAGTTTCAGAAGCATCATTTTGTACGGAAGAAGTAGCACAACTGCTGTCGTATCCAAGACGAAAGGTCCGAGCCGAAATAAAAGGCATTGGAGACAACGAACCTAAGACATCGAAATATACAATTAACATAAACCTACAACCAAGGTACTCTAGTGAGTACAGACTACCTGTAACGCTTATAGTACTACCGAAGCTTACAAACTCGTTACCAAGAAGTAACTTACAACAATTACAAGAGTTGGACAATGTTCTATTGGCAGACCCAACGTACAACAAAAAGGGACCTATAGACATAATTTTAGGTGCCCCAGAATACAGTAAAATACTATTACAAGGTTTTAAACGACTACAAGGCGGTATAATCGCTCAAGAAACAGAATTGGGTTGGATTTTATCCGGGTTATATCCGCAAGACACAAACGGTGGCATCAAAGTATTAAGCATGATGACTCGCACCGACGACATACAACAATTAACAAAATTTTGGGAATTAGAAGAAATTCCACGACACTATGCACTCACCAAAGATGATGAGTTGTGTGAAAATTACTATACAAATACTACAATACGAAGTTTCGACGGCACTTATACGGTACGACTGCCGTTTAAAGACGCGAACATAAAATATGGCGAGTCAAGGAAAAAAGCCGTGGCTCGACTATTACAACTAGAACGTCAGTTCGAAAAAAATGAAAATTTACGCCAACAATACAAGGAATTTATGTACGAGTACCTAAATATGGGTCATATGAGAAAAGTACCTAAACCAGAATATTACACAGGAGAGTATTATATTCCCCACCAAGCAGTAATAAAAGAAGACTCTCTTACAACAAAACTACGAGTGGTATTTGACGCTAGTAGTAAAACAAGTAGTAAAATAAGCCTTAATGAAAATTTACATAAAGGACCACGACTTCAACAAGACTTATCAAACATATTATTACGCTGGAGAACGCATAAGATTGCTTTCATGGCCGACATTATGAAAATGTACCGGTTCATAAAAATAGACCAAGAAGACTATAAATATCAAAGAATTTTATGGAGTTTTTATCCAAAAAAGGCCATTAGTGAATACGAACTAACAACGGTCACTTATGGCACAACAAGCGCGTCTTATCTGGCCGTGAGAACATTACAACAACTAGCATTAGACGAACAAGACAATTACCCTATCGCCAGTAGAGTAACGTTACAGGATTTCTATGTTGACGATATTTTGTCAGGAGAATCCCAGGAAAGCTCCGTCAAGGAGTTACAAGAACAATTAATAGCAATGTTAAACAAAGGTGGTTTCCAACTACGAAAATGGTCTTCAAATAGTTCGGAATTGTTGAACAATTTAACATGCGATAACGAAGAAAGTCGGATGCTGAAACTTCCCTTAGACGAAACAAGAAAGTCGTTGGGAATTATATGGTCTCCAGGCGAAGATAAATTCTGTTTTCAAATAACAATAACAGAAAACACAAAACCCACCAAACGGTTCATTACGTCAGAGGTGGCGAAAATATTTGATCCCTTGGGCTGGTTGGCCCCCATCATCATAACACTAAAATTACTAGTACAACAACTGTGGACGTCTGGGATGGAATGGGACCAACCACTAAATGACATAATACGAAATAAATGGACAGAAATACAAAAACAGTTAAAAAAATGAAAACTTGAGAGGTGTCAAGGGACACCCGGATGGAACGAAGTTCCTTTCGATTAATTAGTGAAGGAATTGTAATAAAATTTTATTTTTTTTAAGTTATAATAATATTAAAATAACATATTATTATCTGTATATAATCTCTACTTACCTAACTCCATCAGCAATATCCGGAACTTGTGCAGAAACACTGTCAGGATTCATTATTATTATTATTATTTATTATTTACAAAAAAACCTGTATACACTCAACAAAAATAATCGTCGCGACACCACACTGTTCAATGTGAAATAGAAATGAAAATATCTGGCTTGCTTTCTATAAGAGAGAGAGAGACAGACAGAGAAACATGCGACGCCGCACAGCTTACAATAGCTTACTATAGCAAAAAGTGTCGTGACAACTTTTCGTAAGAATTTTTTCCGTCTAGCCCCCTTTCACAACGCGCGATAAGGAACTTCGTTCCAAAAGCATAGAAAGTATACAAGTACCACGATGGTGTCACACGATAGACAGGACAAAGTTTGAGCTGTATGGATTCTGCGACGCCTCAGAGAAAGCATACGGGGCTGTCGTCTATAGCAGAGTAATGGTGAATAACAGTTACTACATAACATTGCTTCAAGCTAAGTCAAAAGTTGCACCGAAAAAACAAAAAACAACATTACCGCGTCTTGAGCTATGCGCCGCAGTATTATTGGCTAATTTAATAGAAAAAATAAAAAATGCTCTAAACGGTGATAACAATATCGTGATTTCATGCTGGACGGATTCTATGATCACGTTGGGATGGATAAAAGGAGATCCTGGGCGATGGCATACGTTCGTGGCGAACAGAGTGTCAGAAATTAACAGCATAATACCTAACGCTCAATGGAATCATTTCATATCGTCTGAAAACCCAGCGGACATTATATCAAGAGGATTGGAGCCAGAAAAATTAATAAACTTTTCCTTATGGTGGAACGGCCCACCATGGTTACAGACGAGTGATATACCTATTACAACAACAGCACCACAGCCAAATGAAGAAGCCAAGTACTGTTTATCAACAACAATTAATACTACGAATGAAAAGTATGACATCTGGAGTCGATTTTCTAACTACAATAAAATGATAAGAACATTAGCGTATTGCTACAGATTTATCAACAAGCGCAAAAAGCACGAACCATTATCCTGTACGGAATTAGAAGAAACAGAGAAACGAATTCTATGCATATTGCAACAAGAAGAATTTTACGATGAAAAAGAAATTATTGGAAAGAAAAAATCACTGCAGAAAAACAGTAAATTATCCACACTAGATCCATTTATTGATAACGATGGATTATTACGAGTTGGAGGTCGAATAGAAAACGCTGACTTGCCATATAATCAAAAACATCATATACTATTACCACGCCGACATCATATAACGTCATTAATTATACAAAACGCACACATGAAAACATTACATGGAGGAAATAAACTAACTACAGCCTTCCTACGACAAAAATACTGGATTATAGGAGGAAAACAAGTTGTCAAAGGTATACTAAAAAAGTGCGTCAAATGCGCGAGATCCGAATCGAATGTACAGAAAATGGGGATACTTCCAAAAGCAAGAGTCACGCAATCATATCCATTTAGTCACACTGGAGTGGATTATGCGGGACCAATACAAACAAGAACAATAAAAGGAAGAGGTCACAAGTCCTACAAGTCATATATTGCTGTATTTGTATGCTTAGCAACAAAAGCAATTCATCTAGAATTAGTGGGAGATTTGACAACTGAAACATTTATTGCGGCACTGCGGAGGTTCATGGCCAGACGGGCACGTGTCACATATGTATAGTGACAATGGCACGAACTTCGTAGGCGCAGTGAAATTTTTGGAACAAGAATTGTTGCAAATAACACAGTCACCTGGATTCCAAAATACGATGACCAGTATAGGTACTCAGTGGCATTTTAATCCGCCAGCAACCCCCCATTTTGGTGGGATTTGGGAGAGCAGCGTAAAATCAGTAAAGTACCATTTACGTCGAGTAATTGGAGAATCGACATTAACGTACGAAGAAATGATAACATTTTTACATCAAATTGAAGCTTGCCTAAACTCGAGGCCGTTATGTGCACAAAGTGAAAACATCAATGATAATACAGTACTAACGCCTAGTCACTTTTTAATTGGTCGGGAAGCAGTTGGAATCCCAGATCCGTTATCAAACATAAATACTGATTTAATAAATAGATGGAAACAAATTCAAAGAATGAAGAAAGATTTCTGGAAAGCCTGGTCATCTAATTATTTATATCAACTTCAACAAAGATACAAGTGGAAAGAAACTCAAGAAAATATTAAAATTGGAACCATAGTACTAATAAAAGATGAAAACATAAGTCCAAGTAAGTGGCCCTTGGCAAAAGTGGAAACCGTTCACCCAGGAAGCGACGGGGTGATAAGAGTAGTGACACTCAAAAAATCGACAGGTTTATGTCAAAAACGATCAATACATACATTAATTCCTTTACCTGTATATCAGGAAGAATTAATGACTAACACGAATACGTTAAGTAAAAATACCGAAATGCCTGTGAATTGTAACATAGCAAATACCATAAATAAAAAGTTTGTTAAAACACTTAAGTCAGGTTGGAAGAGCGTGTTACTCTATACTACATTATTATTGTGTATCGGACAAGTAACAAGTACATCAATGTTTACTATGAAATATTTAAATCCAGGCCTATATGTATAACAAATAGGTACTTCAACAATAAACAGAGGGAGTTTTAGAATAGAAACTAATTACAAAAGGAGTGATTTGGAACTGAATTTAAATAATACGATAAAAATAACTAATCAGTTTCAAAAGTTATGCACTGACACGCAACAGTATACAAAAGACACCCATTGTGCAGAATTTTATTATCATTTGAACGAAGAGAAAGCACGATTTGAGAAGATAAAGGATTACCTTACTGGGATAAAGATTTCTAGAAGGAAACGTGGATTATTAGGACAAATGTTAACATACGTGTTCGGAGTCAACGATGAAGTATACAGAAGTATTGACTCATTGAGTAGCAATCAACGAGAACTTATAAACGCCGCCAATCATCAAACAAACATAATGATATCTACAGTATCCGCTGTAAACCAAACCGAGGAGCGGATTAAGAAAAAGTTAGAAAATTTTGAAAAAAAGTTAAATGAAGCTATAGCATTCATGTACGATAACGACGTATGGTATAAGATGGTAGACGCTAACAATGTGAAAATACAAGTAATACAAACCTATCAATTAGCGAGCAATTACATAACAGAGATTATTCACTATTACAACGGGTTACTTGAGATATACCTAAATAACGCATCAATATACACGATTTTGAGTCCTAAATACCCTAATGATCTAATACAAACAACCAATCAAAAGTTACCTGGAAACTTAAGGATAATTCAGGATCAATTAATACAGACTAACATGGAAATAAATGCAACACATATAAACGTATTTGCGTACTATCCTATTCATGACATAAGAAAATATACGCTAATACACATAACGGCGATTCCTCAAAAGTTGACCGGAAGTTCTTTTGAATGCTTGTCAATCCCAAGAGCATTCATAGGCTTCGACTATAACAATGAACGATACTTTGAGTTAAGTAAAGACGAGTTCAAAGATTGTTTACACAAAAAATCGGAGTTTGTTTGCTATCCCGTGGCTGTTAAGAACATGCAATTGAACAAGAATTGCATTGTTGACCAGCTATTCAGCAACAATAATAACACTAAATCACAATGCACATCAAGAAGATACAACATTCAATCTACAATTCTATGGAAACAACTTTACATGCAGAATACTTGGATGTTTATCACTACAAAAACACAATCAGCTTCGATAATATGTGATGGACAAAGACAAGAGATTAACCTAGAGGATATAGGAGTACTACACATTTCAGAAAGCTGTGTAGTAAAGACGTTGAACAACATTCTTGCAGCTAAACGAATAACAACAACAACTGTGCAAGCATCATATTTTAAAAGGAGTAATTTTACTCTAGACACACAAGTAGTCCAATCAGAGATACCAGACATACCGAAGGAGGAAGTATTAGATAGCTCCACCAGTATATTTGACCACTTAGCCGCTTCAGAAGCAAAGCTAAAAACAAGATTAGATAACACAATATGGAGGCGAATAGAGTCTCATTCCTATGTGGCTAGCACCGTGACATCTCTTTCTTTAATAATATTAGCTTGTCTTTTAATTTATTTCAGACCACTCAAACAATGTCGAAATAGACTTACGAGAAGACAAAACAAGGAAACAACTACAACACAAGCCACAGACATAGACAAACAGCGGACAGCTCCACCACAACCACGGCCACGGTATGGGAAACCTCGTCCCCAGACTACAGTCCAAACACCACAACCGATGGAAGGACACATTGGACCATATGAGGTTATCGAATTATACGACTTGCAGTCGTGTTCCTGAGAGACCCCAGAATGTTCAATGCACATTGAACATGCAACGCAGCAAATTCATAAGTAGAGCATGTCAACATACAAATTTGCAAAATTCGCACTGACATGATTAAAGTCGCTGCGTTACACTTCACACTTACGACACACTAACACAAAATGATATATGTGTGTATTAGCAATAAGTAGTATATAAGGTGTACATTTTGTAAAATAAATCAGATTTGAATTTATTCATCTCTCAGTTACATCCTTCTCACTGCGGCCAAGACACCCTTAGCCGTCAGTTCTGATCAGTCTTGTGAGTCTGCTTGACTGGCAGTGAGAGTTACCAATCCTCCACCCAAACCTCCATCTCACTGTGGCCAAGACACCCTTAGCCGTCAGTTCTGATCAGTCTTGTGAGTCTGCTTGACTGGCAGTGAGAATTACCAATCCTCAACCCAACATCCATCTTATACCTACCTGTCACCTTAGGTAGCGCGGTGCAGGTATCCCATCAGATAGGCTAGGAACTTAAGGGCTTTAGGTACTTCAAACTATAACCTTAGGTTCTTCTGTCAAACACGGCGTTAGGTCCATAAGCCCATATGACGCCGTACACCTATGTAATTGCCGTTCTGCAGTACTGGCCATTTCAAATCAAAATAATTTTTGTTTGGCTAAGAATTCTAATTTCAAATTAATTTTATTTTAAAACATGGAATTCATTTTCTAAAAGTAGTCATTTGTTTATTGATTAGTGTTATGTTTTCATCGCATTTCAATCTTTTTCGTCATCATGAATACGTTAAAAATTCGAGTAATTATGGAATATGAGTATCGTCGTGGCAGCAACGCGGCACAAGCGGCACGCAACATCAACGAAGTTTACGGAGCTAACACTACAAACCAACGCACCGCCTGTTATTGGTTTGCTCGCTTCCGTTCTGGAAATTTCGACCTGAAAAATGAACTTCGCGGTCGTCCGAAGACTTTGGTCGACAACGACGAATTAAAGGCGATTGTGGAAGCCGATGATACACAATCTACGGCTGAATTAGCAGCAGATTTCGACGTTAGCGTCAAAACAATATTGGTACATTTGCGTCAGATTGGCAAGGTAAGAAAGATTGACAAATGGATGGCCCACAAACTCAATGATCGCCAGCGCGAAGTACTCGTCGAGACATGCCTTGCATTGCTCAACAGACACACAAATGAAGGAATTTTGAAACGCATTGTTACTTGCGATGAAAAATGGATTCTGCTTGATAACCGCAACCGCTCAGCAAGTTGGTTGGATCCTGGTTCAGCACCTAAACAATGTCCTAAACGAAAACGTACCCCTAGAAAAGTGTTTGGTGGTCTAGCACCGGTGTGATTCATCACAGCTTCTTACCAAACGGGGTGAGCATTACTGCAGATGTGTACTGTGAAGAACTGAACACAATGATGGAGAAGCTGGCACATCTGCAACCAGCATTGGTTAATCGCTCGTCTCCGCTGCTCCTGCACGACAATGCGCGATCTCATACTGCACAGCAGACGGTCTCCAAGTTGCAAGAACTGCGGTTGGAAGCTCTCCGTCATCCGCCATACTCACCAGGCCTTGCGCCTACAGATTACTTCTTTTTCCAGAATTTGGATAACTTTTTGGCGGGAAAGAAATTCAATACCCGAGAGGCAGTACAAAATGCCTTTGAAGAATTTGTTGCCTCCCGTCCAGCTGATTTCTTTAAGAAGGGCATCAATAAACTGCCGCTGCGTTGGCAAAGATGCATTGATTGCATGGGTGATTACTTCGATTAATACAAATAAAAAATACATGAAAAAAATCGTTTCATTTTTTTCATACATAACGGCAATTTCATAGGTAAAGACCTAATATTAAGGAGTCTAGAAAGTACTTGGCGCCAAAACATTTTCTTTTTTGATCATGAACTCTTGCTCTTCATCAAGTGTTCCATGTAGCTGCCACTGTTGATACGTAAGACAAGAATCTAGATGAATTTTCGATGTTTGGTGTCTTTCTATAGCCTCTATAATATGTTACCAGTCGTCATAGCCCTCAATCCAAACATTTTGTATTTTTTTGATGCCGGATCTACGAATAACCAACACGGTTCACAATACGCCTTCTGAACTATTAAAGAATAGGATAGCCATGTACGTTCAAGTTTCACGCCAGACTTAGAAACAATAATGTTTTTCTAGAAAAGATCTATTGTCACTATCTTTTAAGAAAGGGCCCTTAGGTCTACAATGTTCGTTTTCAATCACGAACCTTTTAACTCGATCAGTTAGCTCTTTAAATATGCTGTGTGGTAGCGGCTTCGAATACTACCAACCCTTGCTTTGCTCGTGGGTGTCGTAAAAGACGACTAAGAGCCCTAGATTGACCCGGACCAACTCCATCTGGTACCATTTGGGTCAACGATTACATTCCCAAGGAGGGTTGACGTCAGGCAGGCGGCCGGTCATAAAAGTCATTGCCAAAACTGTTTGCAATATGTCAAAACAGATGACATATTGCGTCGACCCCAAGTAATTGGGATAAGAGCAAGATGATGATGAGTTAGCTCTTTAAAATTACCCTTATCAGTAACATATGGCAAAGATACGATATTGTTCACGCTAAAATATTATACTCTGTGGTATTGGTAAATATTATAAATATTATAAATATTGTAAATATTATACTCTGTGGCATTTGGTAATTCTGGTATACTCTTAGTAAGACTCAATTCATCACTTTTTGGAGCACTGTTCACTCGAGATTTCATTATTAAAGACGTCATTCTTCAAGTACTGACTAATTATAGGTTGCTTTTCATTTTTTCTTCAGTCTCTTTTTTTCTCTTTCGTTTTTCACTCCCACTTAAATATTTTCTGGAACTAGCCATATTAATATGTAACTTTCACAATCAACTTTATTTTGCCACCATTTGCAGATTCAATAAAACAATAAACACGAACAATCAAAGATACAAATGACCAATTGTCAAAACAATCACAACAAATAGAGTCAGTAGAGCCTTCATCAAAAAGATAGCAAATTTAGGATTCCCCTAACATAGGGTAATGTAGCACAACTGAGCGGCAGCGTCACGAAAAAAGTACTTTCGTGGTTAACAAAATGAGATGAGCATTGACGACCGGGAAATTCCCTGCCGCCTTCGCTGCCAACGTTCGTAAACGAATGGATGCATTCAAAAATTTAAATTACGTTATGGTCTTTGACACTTTAATAATGGATTTTAAGCAGAACGTAAAAAAAATAAAAAAAAAATATTCATTTCAAGTAAAATACTCAGGTACAACCTTAAAAAAAATCTTTCTGAGCTCGCGGCCGGGCCGGGGCCCTCTCGGGTCTGGGGCCCGTGGCATTTGGCCACATCTGCCACCCTATAGTTACGCCACTGCTGATCTGACGTATAGTGCTGTGTCATCATCTTCATCATTTCAGCTCATATGTGTCCCACTGTTGGGCTCAAGCTCAAGCAAATATATCTTATAAATCAAATTGAATGCATTTAGCGAAAAGTTCAATGTGTATATATAGTATTGAAATATTTTTTTTTTGTTTCATTACTGCAATTGAATTGTATTTATATTTTATCATGACCTTGTACAGCGCGTAATCTATTTAAATCATAAAAAAATCATATAGACATGCATGTATCTGTTGCTCGGAGTGTAAATATATGTGAAACCAGATTAATGTTGATAATTTTAATTCAAAAAGTTTTAATGCTAAAACTTTTAAGTTTCTCTTCTATAGACAGTCTTTATAATTCCCATTTTGTTTTTGTTAAAAACCTGTGGTGATCAGCTAAGAACACAATGTAAAGGAGTAAGAGATAGCGCTTTTCTAGGAAGCTAATGCCGTCAAGCATATAACTATAGTTTTAAATATTAAAACATTAAAATCGTTGTTTCCATTTCACGTTTTTTTTTATATCTTCTCGAATACAAAAAATCTATGCCCTATACTACTAATATGACGAGTCTTTAGAAAAATCCTTCACTTAATTACATGTAAGTTAGCTGTCATACCATAACCGCGTATTTGTTTTTCCTACTAACTAAAGAATCAAATAAACCTTTCATCATCTCAGCCCACACAAGTCCCACTATTGAACTCGGCACCTCTTCCACAATGGGGGAGAACTAACTACTATAACTATAATTATATAATTCCGTGTGGTGACGGAGTAAGAATACAATTACCACTCCCTATCTTATCTTGGCCGTGGATGTCGTAAAAGACGACTACGGAATATAATATACACATAACATCTGTGCAAGAGAAGGAAAAATCGACATGAATCCCTATACTAACATCTATGACTAGCATGGTATAGTAGGTCAAATTCCCTCCCATTGTGGAGGAGGCCCGAGCCCAACAGCGGGACGTATGTGGGCTGCGACAATGATAATGATGATGATCACACTGGTCAAACGTGATGATATAAGATTTTATGTCGAGTTTTAATTCTCTTCCACCAATATTATCTGCCCACCACATCCCTTAATCGCCTTTTAGGATACCCACGGAAAAAAGAGGGGGTAGTGAATTGTATGCTTACTCTGTCACCACAAGGAAAAGACGAATAAATTTGTAAATGTTGGCAATTCCTGGCTGACTCATAACTTAATGCGTACCGTCCTTATGGAATCTCTATCAGCCCAGACAGCTGTAACTTCAAAAAAAAAAAACAACGCAAGTATGTGACCATGTATGTTGTATTAAGTGTATTAAAACAAAGGCAAATTAAAAGTAAGCGCATAGAAATTTCGTTTCGCTCACTATGTTAACCCTACAGGACGGGGATGTTACCTCCTCCACAGCGCTATGTGAGATCATACGATTTTTTTGTGAAGTGAAAAATAAAAATTTAAATTTGAAGCGTAGAAGCCAGCTCGTGCTTTATTGTCCAATTATAACCAAAATTATGGCCTTAGAATAATAACGTATAGAAGGATAGTGTCCATACGTAAGCATGAAGCAAACGTAAGTATGAAACAAACAATACTACCCGCCTTTTTTTTTTGTGGGTGGGTTGCGGTCGGCGCGCTCCTCGCACCACTCCGTCCGTGGCGACAGAGGGGCGTAAGCACGCAACTCCCAGAACCCACCTACGATGCACGTCGCCTTCGTCGTTGGGCCGACCACCGGAGCAGGGTTACTTGTCATCAGTGGTCGGCCCGACGGAATACCCCCTACGTGGGGTACCCTCACATCGACCAACGTCCCCCCCTCGGGGAGGTCGTCGGTCTTTCCTCACGCGGTCGGCCTCTCAGCGGGTGACGGACTAATCCCCGATCACGTCACCCGCGGCCTCGGCTAGGGCGGCATGAGGTGCAGGTAGTCGCGCCTACGCCGCCCCAGTCGCCGGCGGCGGATCGCCTCATCGGAACTACGCTCCTCAGGCAGGTGATCCGCCACCTCCTTCCGCGAGATCACTGTCTCGCAGAAGGCTGCGACCGCGTCCCAATTCCCGACGCTGTCGACCATCGCCCTAGCGATAGCCGGCGGCGTCAGGTCGGCACCGATGATTGCGACGAGTTCACAACGCTGCACTGCCCAAGCCGCGCAGGCCTCGAGCGTATGGCGCGCCGTGTCCTCGTCGCAATCGTGTATAGTACGCACAGTGGTAGCAGCACGGTGTACTCTCCCTCCCAACGACCTTGTGCAGGTATTTGGCGAAGCACCCATGCCCCATCAAAACCTGCACTAGTCGGAAGGAGAGCACCCCGTGTCGCCTTTCTAACCACTGCACCAACACCCGCCGGAAGGCCTCCACGGTTCGCACCCCGAACCGAGGCCACTCCAGCCGGACTGCCCAACGGGCAGACTCCCTCCACCAGCCCATGGTCCCTCCAGCCATCCTGGCTATATGGACCGAATCACGGGAGATGCACGCCTTACTTGCGTGTGCTCTTTCAGGCGTGCACTTTCTTGACTCCCTACAAATTGTCTGCCCGAGCCCTCTCCCCTTTCTGGGGCGGCTTGTTCCGCGTGTGTGTCGCTATTGCGACGGACGACACGACGATGGCGACTGCGTCATGGACCCTGTCCTTTCTCCGCCAGCTCGAGCCCGCTCCTGATGTTATGCCAATGGTGCGAAAAGTCTCTCAACCGTCGAAAGTTGGCCTCGGAGTTAACAAGATCGCAATAGTGTATGGGTCCAGGATTGACCCGTTGAATCCCGTCCAACATCTTCATGCGGATTTCATCGTACAGTGGGCATCGCCATAGCACATGATCCAGACATTCATCCTCCTCTCCGCAGTAACACAGGCTGTTCTGACATAGCTTCATCTCATAAAGTCTCCTTCTAAAACAGCCATGACCTGTCAAAATTTGAGAGCACTGGTAGTCAAGCTCAACCCAGGGGGATCTGAGTCAAACACGAACATCGGGGAAGAACCGATGGAGCTCCCTACCCTTCTCCACACCGTCCCATCTTCGCTGCCACTCAGCAACGAGCTCCTCCGAAATTTGGCTTCTCTCCGTCCTAGGGCAGTCCCGGCCAGAAAACCTTACATTGTCTATCCTACCAGCACGTATTACCTCTAAGTCCGCAGGAAAAACCCCTGCCAAAACTGGCAATGTTGCCGAACTAACTGAGCGGTAAGCCTTTGTGATTAGTATAAGGGCCTGCCGCTGGGTCCTTAACAACACGCTCCTTACCATGTAAGTGGACGTGCGTCTCCACCAACATCCCGCCGCATAAGTGATGATGGCAACGAATATAGCCTGTTACAGTATTCGAAGGCCCACGTACCGTATGCCCCAGGATAAGGCGGAGACACGCGACATTTTCCCGAACACTGCTGCCCAACGGGCAATGACGCCTCGGTGGGCGTCGATGCGCTAAGCGGTGAACTCCCTTAACGAGATCACACCGCCCTCCGCTCGTACCCCCGTCACCCGCCGATACAATCTGGCGAGCATTTCCGCCTCCAGGTCCCACGGGGGAGTCCCGGCCAATAGGCACGCTGCCTCCGTCGCCACCGTGCGGTATCCGCGGATGGCCCTGACTGCCATGGCCCTCTGTGGTCGCCACAGAAGAGCCCTAAGTCGGACGGTCATGGACCCCGCCCACACCGGTGCGCCGTACAGGGCCATCGACCGGATGACCCCCGCGTACAGCCGTCGGCACGTAGCGCTCGGTCCGCCCACGTTTGGCATAAGCCACGATAGGGCGGACGCCGCGCCGACGAGCTGTGGAGCGAGCCTGCGGAAATGCTCCCGGAACCACCATTGCCTGTCGAGCACCAGGCCCAAGTACCTCATATGGGCCCGGATGCTGATTTCAACCGAGTGAACGGTGATCGAGATGGGAGGGCTCATACGGCGCCCATGGAACAAGAGGGTCTCCGTCTTGTCCAGGGCGACCCTCAACCCCAGCGCCTCGATCCACCTGACGACCTATTCGGTGCCTGAGGTCGCCAGGTTTACCGCCTCTTCTAGCGTCCCACCGCGGGCTGTGACGAGCATGTCGTCGGCGTAAAAAATCACGCCCAGCCCGAGCGGGAGGCTCCCCCGTAACGCCCAGTCGTATCCGATGTTCCACAGGGTGGGTCCGAGTACCGACCCCTGTGGGACACCACACGTCATGGGCGTTCGCACAACGTTCCCTGCTTGGTTGGTGCAGACGACGCTGCGCCCCTCCAAATAGTCTGCCACTAGCAGCCTCAGGTAAGCTGGCACCCCATGATACCGGAGCGCCTTCCTGATGCAGCTGAATGGCAGACTATTGAATGCGTTGGCGATGTCTAGGGACACCACCAACAGCACTCCCCCGTCGGTGACGGCCTCAGTCGCCACGGCCCTCAGGCGCAACAGAGCCGCGATCGTCGAACGACGCCTCCTAAACCCAAACTGGGCGTCCGACAGATCGGGCCCCCTGCTGACGAGGTGCCGCTCGATGCGGGCAGCTACCACCCTCTCCAGTCGCTTGCCCGTGTCATCGAGCAGCACGATAGGCCTGTAGGCCGAAGGCAACTCCGGAGACCGTCCCGGCTTCGGCAGGAGCACCAGCCTTCCCTCTTTCCAACGCCCAGGGAACCGTCCGGACGCTAAACACGCGTCGAACAGCCCCCTGAGGCGGGGACCCAGGTGCTCGAGGACCAAGGCCAGCACACGGTTAGGAACACCGTCGGGCCCGGGGGCGGTGGCTTTACTGCGCATGCGCGCCACCGCCACCCCCATCTCGGGTTCAGTGATGGGCGGAACACTGTCATCGTCGGCCACCCGGTCAGTGTCTGGCGGAGCCATGACCGGAGGCGTGTGTTCCGATATTTTTAACATCGATGTTTCAAATTTGAAAACATCGATATCCTAACATCGATGTTTTTTATGAGCGACACGTACACACGCACACCACTATAAAAATTATAAATCAAATTTTGTTTTTCTTAACATAAATCGTCAGAATAATTTTAAAAGTAATGTTAATATAGGTACTTTTTATGTTTTTCAAATGTGTTGTGACACCGTTTCAATGCACAAGCCGTCATAATTACCTACTTTTTTAAGAGTTGCGTACGTATTTGCAGTACAGTGACCTTGTACATCACGCAACGATTCCGGTGTAAGCTCCATTAGGCTTCAATTGAAATTCTTCACTTTTTGAGCGCGAACTTACTTTCTATACGTTATTATTCCAAAATTATGGCATTGTTCTTGTAAAAGTACGATGTCTTTATTACATATATTCTATAACTCGACGCTCTGATTCTGTTGTCGCTACCCTACCCTTATGGAGGTTTAATTGCCTCATGTGAAAACTATAAAGGAGAATGCCCAAAACCAGGCCCTTTTCAGTTGGCAATGGGCCCAAACCAAATACTATCCTAAATTCATATCTTATTTTTATACTTACTCAGAATCAATTTTAGGGTAACTTATACCCTGGGTTATACCTTAGGTGTGTGCTGCATGGGAGGGGGATCGCCGTGAACTCGTCGCAATTATCGGTGCCGACCTGGCGCTGCCGACCATCGCCAGGGAGATGCTCGTCAGCGTCAGGAACTGGGACGCGGTCGCCGCCTTCTGTGAGGCCGTAATCTCACAGAAGGAGACGGCGGATCGTGTGCGAGTAGAGCTCCTATTCGGCTACACGTTCCGCCGCCGGCAACTCAGGCGGCGCAGGCGCGAGTATCTGCGCCTAATGCCGCCCTAGCCGAGGCCGCGG
Source organism: Lymantria dispar (assembly GCA_032191425.1). Lineage (NCBI taxonomy): Eukaryota > Metazoa > Arthropoda > Insecta > Lepidoptera > Erebidae > Lymantria > Lymantria dispar. The sequence continues at coordinate 22,583,506 of CM063444.1, read as the reverse complement.
GTGATCGGACCGGGGAATTGTCCGTCACCCGCAGAGAGGCTGCGACGGCGACCGACGTCCCAGGACGTCGAGAGGTGAGGTTACCCAAAAGGGTATTCCGTTAGGCCGACCACTGACGACAAGTCACATCTGCTCCGGTGGTCGGCCCAACAACGAGGTGACGTTCCCGTGCGCCGTCCTTTCATCGCCCCGAACGCACTGGACCGCGCGTGCGCTTACCATAGCCCACCCATAAAAAAAATACAAAAAAAAATAAATGTGCGGTAATATAAGTTTAATTATACGTTACTAAAAGAGAATTAATATTACTATTAGTTTTAATATATTTGAACCTATTAAGGGCGGCTTTACAGTGTTGACGAAACGAATAACTTGGACACTAAACTGAAAATTGTAAACAACCTACGAGTATAAACATTTCCACTAACAAAAACTTCAACGAAAAGATTTAAGTAAGTAGATCTAATTTATATCAACTCCTTCAGTTCTAAAAAATAAAAAAAGCAAAAATGGATTCAGCTCCACTCACGATGAAATAGATTTATATTAAAACCTGACTTAGATACATTTGCCCTGTTGAAGAGATGTGAAATACAATGGTGGTGGTGAAATACAATAATTCCCAATTGAGATTAATATAAATAGTAGCTCAGCAATAACTAGCCATACAGTCACTTACTGCCTCACTCACATTTTCCAGTTATTACTCAGCCACACACAAGTCACATTTTTCTACTTGAGTATAATTCTCTAGCTAATGGCAGCCAGCTATAGACTTGTTTCGGTCTGCCGCACACTAGTTTCTGGGTCGTTTCTAGCTTTCATTCGGGTATTAGTCGTAAGTGTAAGCCAGTCGGGAGAGTACATGTGCATACTTTGTAATTTAATAGAGCATTTTCTAAATTATAAAAATTAAAACAATAATTACGATTAATTTTAGTTATGATATTTTTTTATAAAATAGTGCAATCCCAAAAGTTAACGCACTATCTAACAACAATACTGTGAGTGTTTATCCATTTTATAATGATTTCTGATGTTTACGCGAATATTACACATTTGCAATAAAGCTATTTTTACGAATTTTATTGCGTTTGTATTTGATTTTTGATTCCCCGACTTCCTTGCCTTGAACACTTTTCAGCGTTCACGGTCACATTTTTTGTTATTTCATTTTTTGTTCTTTTATTACACAACTTTACCTTCTACTTCCGTATCGTCCAAAAGGCATGAATTAAAGTTTGGTTCCTTTTCTATTTTATTTCTGATAACATGGTCTAATGCATATGCTAGTGCGTTAGATGAAACATTATCGATTGATTCTCGCGGTGGAACAATTAATGGAACATTTTAGGTCAGCTTTTACAATGTTTGTTTTTGCAATGTCAATACAATGCAACCGAGAAAGCCTTGCGCCATTAACGAGAAGACCGAAACTATTAGGTATTTAAATATTATTGGGATGATAAAAGGGGCTAGTATGCTATACGACTTGAGATATATGCTGCAATATCATCATCTAACCTATCGCCATCCACTGCCGGACTTAGACCTCCCTTATCTTTAGCGACAAAGTGCGATCTTGTACCGCCTGCATCCAATGATGCCCAGTAACTTTCACCAAATCGTCGGTCCATCGGTCTAGCAGTGGACGGCAAGAAGCTGAATGATGGTGATGATATCTAAGTAAAATTAATATGCATCATTACTCTTTGTTACAGAATAAATAATGGAAATGATTGAAAGCGCGGTGAAATTTCGCGGCAGGTCCAGTATGCAGAATGTTAATAAAGACCAAAAACAACAAGAAGAATTTGTATTAAGGGAATCACCTCTAACATTGCTTGGATCTTCTTTGCATTTTCGAGCAATATACCACATATTTATAGTAATTCTGCTAGGGCTCCTTTGCGATACGCTCATATTCGACTTCATTGACCATGGCAAGCAAGTAAACATGACTGTAATGATTTCTGATGTTTACGCGAGTATTACACATTGTTAATAAAACTACGGATTTTATCGTGTTTGTATTTGATTTTTGATTGACCGCCTTCCAGCCGTGACCACGAACGCTTTAAAGCGTTCAAAACGTCGGATAATTAAATACAAACGCGATAAAAGCCGCAAAAATTGTTTTATTTACTAAAAACTATGTTACTATGTTATCTTCTGTTATGTTATATCCTCATGTTAACCATCAGATATCTATGAATAATCAAGTATATTTTTGAAGCAATTGATAAAAATACGAATTACTTTTCAGGATAGATCTGGGACTGAGTATAGTCGTTCAAAGCTTCGGTGGTATAAAACTTGGATTCCACTTATGGCTATATGAACAGACAGTTGCGTTTGCATTTTATCCCCTATTGCTGATATACGCATGGCTTGGCAAATTTTCAATAAAATATACAAGTAAGTCTTATTCTCATTGAAGACAATTTGAATTATTTACTTATAATTATTTTTCCGTGTGGTGACGGAGTAACAATACAATTCACGACTCCCCATCTTGCCCGTGGATGTCGTAAAAGACAACTAAGGGAAATAATACGCGTTTTATGCATACTATTTCCCTTATCTAAGAGAGGGAAAACTCGAAATAAAACCGTCTACCAAACTGTCTGATTAGTATGGTATAGTAAGGTCAATTTCCCTCCTATTGTGGAGGAGGCTTGAGCCAAGCTGTGGAACAGAGATGAGCCAAGATAATCATGATGAATTATTTACAAACTACTAATTAAATATCTGTGACTGAAAATGAAATTACTTCATGTAACCTAATCGTTGTTACTGTGTAGTAGTAGCTACAACTTCTACTAACATTTACATTGACGTCAGGCGCCGTAATGTCGTATACATTACCAATACAAATTAGTGTTGCCCAAATGCAAGACCAAGACGAGACTTGAACTAGTTTTGGTCTTGCAACATTACACCTGGTCTCGTCTTGGTCTTGGTATTGCGCACTCGAGTCTTGGTCTTGGTCTTGGTATTGCAGAAAGAGTCTCGCAAAGTCTTGCAAGTCTTGCAGTTGGAATAACGTGGCAGTCATTTATCATGGCAAGAAAAAATTCAACTAAATTAATCAAATATCATCCTATCCTATTTATCCAGCTGCTAGCCTATAGTCTACTATTGAATATAACTCTTAGCACTGGGGAAAATTACTCTCCTATTCCCCTGGTGTTACATTAGACAGCGGTACTACTCCTATGGCAAAGGAAGGAATTTCGACCCTGTTTTCTTAAGACGTCACCACACGGGGCAGTTGAGACAATAAATTTTATGTCATTTTAAATATTGTTATAATAAATGGCAGTGTTTATATTCCTCTTCAAGTTAACAATATCCGCCATACCTAATAGTTGCGCTATAAAAAGGAATGTGTTAATGACGATTTTAATACCTATAATTCTATCTAGAGGTAGATATATTTAATACAAGCTGTTCCAACAGCTTTGCTTGCTAGACTTATTTATCCAAATAATGCTATTATTTCGTTTAAATAAACATATCTCGCCCTGGCATTAAAAACAGTATCACCATTTATAATATCCATAACATACTCAACCTACTTTAATCACAATTTTTGCTATCTAAGTAGGTAATTGCCGTAACAACGGCTACTACGCCGATAGAACGCTTAACAGCTTTAAAATTTTGTCCGATTTGTGAGCCTTTATAGACACTGTTCCGGACCAATTTACCAATATGTATGTCGCAGTGTTATGTATTAGAGCCTAAAACTTTTCTGGAGAAACAGACTATCTGACAATATAACATTCTTTTGGAACGTTTTCTAAAGTTAGGGCGTTCAAATAAACAATTTCTCCCGATTTATGATAAATAATATATAATAATATACCTATGAAGAGGGTCACCAAATGTATGATATTCGTCGTCATCGTCTCAGTTCATAAAAATGCCACTGCTGGGCTTAATCTTCCTCCCAGTAGGAGGAAAATTGACCTACTATACTATGCTGGTCAGACATGATGGTACAGGATTTTATTTCCAGTAATTTTACTTCTCCTTCACATTATTACATTACGATCTTTATGTACGCATACCGATCTACACATAATAATTATTTTTGCGAGTCTGGGTCTTATTTATGTAGCTTAATTGTAGGCATATTTCTATGTCCAACAGTGGACGTCGTTGGGCTAATGAATAAACGGATATATAAATATAATGGGCAAGAGCACTCTCGTGTGAAACTTATTAGGCTAGACTAACTAACAGGGTGACGATTATGGTATTTTTGTCTTTAAGCCTTTCCAAAGAGTAATTCTGAAAAGCCAACACCAACATTGGGAATCGATTGGCCAATAGAAGGATATCTCAAGACTCATTTGACTTGCCGTGTAGTGACGGAGTAAGAATACATTTCATCACCCCTATTTTACCCATGAGTGTCGTAAAAGACGACTAAGAGCTATAATATATAGGTATATAACATCGGTACAGGAGAAGGAAAACTTGACATGAAATCCTGTACCAAAACGGCCTATCACCGTGGTATAGTAGGTCAATTTGCCTCCTCTTATGTTGTAGTGTGGTGTGTGGTACCGGGAAGGCGTGAAATCATAAACACGACTCGTTAGAACGACATCCGTATAATTACTGTTCTGTCTATCTACTACATAAGTGTACTTAACACTACTTACTCTAATATAACATACATGCACACCACCACACCACCGGGGTTGCATAGGAAAAAAAATTACATTAGTACTAAATTTTTTTAAATAAAACTACTTTACGGATTTTATCGCGTTTGTATTTGATTTTTGATTACCCGACGTTTCGAACACTTTACAGCGTTCATGATCACGGGTGGACTAAGATGTCTCACGTCCAACAAGTCATCGTTACTGCAGAAAATGTACTAAATTTTTTTTTTGTTATTTACTCTATAAAACCTTAACCAAAATTATTGTAATTAGTAAGAAAACCTAACTCAACTAATTAGACAATATTGTTTAAATTGCAAACTCCAATTTAGTTTTTTTTTTTTTCTCATATTCATGTATCATAACAACAAGTTTATCTAAGACAGTGTAAATCTAGAGCATAAGTAGAGTTAGCATAAACATCTAAACATAATGAAATAAAATAAACAGTCATATTAAGTTACAAATCTTTTTGTTCGATTTTTATGAATTATTTCCGTTTTATCACCTTTAACTATAGTTACATTAGGTTCATTTTCACTTAACACTTTATAGGGTCCTTCATATAATTTTTCCAACTTTTTTCCTGTTTGTTTTTTAACTAAAACTAAATCTCCTTTTTTATAACTAATTGGGTTACACTTCTTATCATAATTTTGCTTTCTAATTATTTTGCTTAAAATTAAATTATTTCTAACTTCTTTATGTGCTAACTGTAACCTATACTTAAGTTCTAAGGCATAATTATCTGGATTGTACAATGGTTCTACTACGTCAATTGTTAGGTTGCTAGGCAAGTTACATGGTTTACCAAAAACTAATTCGTACGGTGAGTACTTTGTCTCCGAGTGTACGGTTGTGTTATATGAAAAACACCAAAATTGCAACCACTGGCTCCATGTCTCGGGATGGCCATCACACTGCATCCTCAAAAATGCTGCTAAATGCTTATGTGTGTTTTCCAAAGCACCGATCGATTCATGCCGATAAGCTGCCGAATTTACCTTTTCTATTTGAAGCAACTTACATACTTCCATCATAGTTTCTGATATGAACTCCGTACCTCGATCCGATGCGATTATAGTTGGTAATCCGTACCTAAGTATAAAGTTGTTTACAAAAGATCTTGCTACACTTACCGTATCTTTTCTTTGTAGTGGGTAAACTTCGACGTATTTAGTCAGCTCGCATTGTAAACTTAATATATAAATATTACCATCTAAATCCTTATCTAGAGGGCCCACTAAATCTAAATATACCTTTTGGAAGGCACTTGTTGCCGTCGTAGTTACGACCATCGCCTCTATTACATTTCTGGAATACTTACTTGTTTGGCACTTTTGACATTTAGCAACATAATCGCGTACGTCACCCTCCATGCCTGGCCAAAAGTACATACGTTTGATATTGTTTATCATTCGGCGAATGCCTGCATGTCCACTTGTAGGCAGCAAATGATAATCATGTAGGATGTACGTTTTTTCGTCATTTTTTAGGACTCTTTTTATTCCTCTAAGAATATTTATCTGTGGCCCGGACCACTCTCTTCGGCTTTTTATTTCATCGAGTAATTCTTTGATAAATTTAACATATTTCTCGTCCTTTACTATGCATAGTTCTTTAATATTTATTTTATTACAATAATTACTCAATAAATTCGCAAATTCGGCTCGCGTAAAGTGCGTCATATAATTGAGATTGATAAATAAAGTAAATTCATTTTCAACGTAAGCTAGACATTCTTTTTCATATTTTATAATTTTTTTCATTAAATCTTTTTCTTTTATAAATTTAAGCTCTACGGCATTAATAGGTTTTCTTAATATCTCCGCTATCCTTGGTTGGCCAAACCTTGGGTACGCAGGTATACTAAGAGGACTTTTGTCACCTAGTTGCGATGTTACGTTATTCTGTAAATTTAATTTCGCTTTTTGAGCTCTAGTCATTACCATAGCTATCATTTTTTCATTCATTGATTTTAACTCGTCCGAACTTATAGTTACCCTACTTAATGCATCGGCTACTACGTTGTCAGCTCCTTTTATGTATTTGATATCGAAATCATATTCTTCTAATAACAATCTAAACTTTAACAGACGTGTAGATGGGTCTTTCATGCTAAATAAATAGATAAGAGGCTTGTGATCCGTCATGATAATAAACTTTCTTCCATACAAATAAGGTCTAAAATATTTTATACTCCATACTACGGCCAAAAGTTCTTTTTGTATTGTTGGATAATTTAGTTCGGCTTTATTTAATGGTCTACTGGTGTATGCTATTGGTCTTAGATCTTTATTACATAAAACTGAGCCTATTGCTATTCCTGAAGCGTCCGTTTGAAGGATAAATTCATTTTCGTTTGAAAAATCGGGATATTGCAGAATTGGTGGGCTAGATAATTTGTTTTTTAGGTTTTCAAAACATTTTTTACATTCATTCGTCCAAACAAAATCGACATTATTTCTACATAATCTATTTAGTGGTAATGTAATTTCTGCAAAGAAAGGTATGAATTTTCTGTAATAATTACAAAATGCAATAAATCGTCTAACTTCGTTCGCACTTTTTGGTTCTGGATATTTTTTTAAAATGGCAATTTTTTCAGGATCCGGTAAAACACCTTTATCTCACACTACGTGACCTAAATAGAGTAACTGAGTTTTCATAAAATCACACTTTGCTGGATTCAGTTTAAGATTCGTTTTCCTAAGTCGTTCAAAAATATCTAAAAGGTTTTTGTTATGAATTTCTGCTGTCCGTCCAAAGACAATTAAATCATCGCAATATATGAAACATTTATCAAATGTAAGACCTGACATTGCTATAGACATAGCTCTAGAAAAAGCGTTTGGTGAAATTTTGAGACCCATAGGAAGGCGTTTCATACGATATTGTCCTAAACTTGTTGAGAAGCTAGTGATATCCCTACTATCTGGCTTTAAACTTTGCTGAAGATCTAAATGACTAAAGCAAATACTTCCTGAAAGAGAATCTAGTATTTCGGTAATGTTGGGTAATGGGAATTTATCATCTTGAATTGATTCGTTTACTTTCCTGTAATCTACAACCAAGCGCCATTTCTTTTCACTTTCGGATTTTTTCGGAACTAAAAGAATTGGGCTATTCCATTCACTATTGCTGGGTTCTATTATATCATCATTTAACATTTTATCAATTTGTTTATTAATCTCGGGTTGAGAAAACTTTGGCAAACGATAAGGTTTGACATACACTGGTCTCGTATTAGATTTCACTGTTATGGATTGTTCTAAGACATTCGAAGTAGTCAGCTTATCGCCTTCTAAGAAAAATATATCAGCATACTTTGCGCATATAATTTCTATCTGTTCCCTGTCATTGGAATGCAAATGCCATAATTTTAATTCTGACAGCAACTGTTTTACACGATTTACCCTATTTTGAGTTCTACTAAATAAACAAATATTATAATTTTCTAAATAGTCTAAATCATTATAAGTAATTAATTTATTTTTACTGAGTTTTATAGAATTTTCGCTCGTATTTAAAATTTTTACTGGTATTTTACCCCTTTTTGGTTGTACAATACTACTTGCTAAAAATATATTTTCGTTCAACTGTTTTGTATGTAAAACGCAGTCCTTATAGATATTCTTATTTATGTCTAAATAATGTACCGATTCGCTTCGACCCGGAATAATTATATAGTTGTCTAAATCTACGCAGTCATCCTGTCCTTTATGTATTTCAATATTGCATTGAATATTATTTATTCGTAAGGTAAGTCTATCCGTTGGTAGGTCTATGTTTGCATTATAATTTCTCAGAAAGTCTAAACCGATGATGCCATCGGTATTGCTCGGGATCGCATCGAATAAATATAACTTGTGACGAAATTCTACACCTTGCTCGGATTGCAATGGAATGCATGTGAATCTATTTGCCTGTACTTTTCCACCGATACCTTGTATAATTGTTTTGCCGTTGTAGATTTTAATATGTTTTTGGATCAAATGAGAGCTAATTATCGATATGGAGGCGCCTGTATCAATCAAAAATTTAAGTTTTTTGTTTTCTAAATATAAATAAACGTAATCTAAGCTTTTTCATGCTAAAATGTAACTAGGGGTTCCGAGAAAACTCACCTAGATTTACTTCTTCTTCTTCCTTTTTCTGTTCGAAGCCCACATTTGCGCTGTTTCGCTGTACACTATTACCTGTATTATGTTTATAGTAGCCTTGATTGAATGGCCTCGAGGATCCGCGTTGATGGTGATACCTACCCTGGGGACGTCCACGTTGTAGGCATTTATGACCCGTTTGATATTGAGCTGAGTTATTACCACGATAAAAATAGGTAGAATTTCCACGGTAGTAACCTCTTTGCCTTTGGTTATTATAACTACGATTCTTACCTCTTGAATATGTGCAAATCGTCTCTTGGCCTGAAGACCCGGGACGCGCCAGCTCTTCATCCTCTGCTGCACGTACTGCATCCTTCAACTCATTGTAATCACGAGCCACCAAAATAGTGCTGAGCCGCCGATTCCTCAACCCATCTGAGAATCGTTTGATGACCAATTTCTCGTTTATGGGACTCAGTAACGCACTAGCTGATGGATCTCCATTAACTTGTGATATAGTTAAATTAAAACATAGTTCCTCCAATTTTTCACCATACTCTGTAATGGACATATTATTTTGAGACAAATTATTTATTTGCGCCAATAGAGAAGTAGCCGATTTCTTCGTGAGAAGACATGCCTTTATATCTTTGACCAAGTCGGTAACCGTTTCATAATTATTTTTTAATTTAAGTTTGCCTGTTTTAGATAAACGAGTCTTTAAAACAAAAGAAATCAATATTTTTTTACTTTCCTGTTTATTTAAGCAAGTTTCATACATCTCTATTCCATCTATCATTCTCTCCGTCGTCTCTTCTTTACCATCCATAAACGGAATCAAAGTACTCGCCGTTCTAAGGTTAAAAGTATCCATTTTATTCGATAATAATTCTTCAGACTTAGTCTCTAAATTACACGCAGGTAATTCTTTTTTGTAATCTAATATTTTATCGTAAATACATTCTATCTTACTTATTAATACATCCAACGTCGAACTGGATGGATCCAATTTTAATGCTTCATTCCATAAACTTTTGTTTTCTATCAGTAGTTTAAACTCATGGTATAAAACGTCTGCCTCGTCAAATTTTTATTGACCTAAACTCTCAATACGCTTTTGGGGACCTAATTTCCTAATATAATCACATAAATATTTAATTGTCTCGTATATAGCAGTTAGTCTCTCCATTAATAGCTTATATATGTATTTTGTTCACTTTTTTTTTCGTATGTATTACACTTTTGTCTAAATTACTTAGCACATTGCACCTTTTACGCACCCACTGGTTACTTCCGTTCCTCTTCGTCATTTGCGTTTCGTCCTCGTCCAAATGAAGCTCGAATGTGTCGCAAGGCGTGCTGTCCTATCTCCCTCTGGACCAGTTTTCTTTGACAATTATTATACATTTTCCACAAGAAAAATGCCACAATAGCGATAATAATGACTATAACCACGATCAACATCGTGTGTAAATTTTCCACACGTCCTCCAAGACTTTTCAAAATAGCGTCGCTTCCTGCCGCAGCGTTTTGAAAAACTTCCTCCTTCTCGACCGTTGCACGACACATTTTTTTTTTTCTTGAAATCAATTTTTGCTGTATTTCTGTTATTTTGTATTTAACTTTTATTTTTAATTATAATATTCACCGCGCCCTCGCACGGTGCGAGTTACGTATGGCAGGGTCGCTATGTAGTGTGGTGTGTTACCGGGAAGGCGTGAAATCATAAACACGACTCGTTAGAACGACATCCGTATAATTACTGTTCTGTCTATCTACTACATAAGTGTACTTAACACTACTTACTCTAATATAACATACATGCACACCACCACAATGTAAAAGACACGACCTCATAAGTTGGACGTATATAAGCTGAAATGGTGATTTGACTTAAATGCAAGACGCGAGACTCTTGCAGGCTCAGTCTTGGTCTTGCTCAAGTCTTGCAGGGCCAGTCTTGGTCTTGGTCTTGCAAAAATTTAGCGTTCTTGGTCTTGGTCTCGGTCTCGCATTTCTCGCAAGACCAAGACTTTTTTTGGGCAACACTAATACAAATAAAAACTGAAAATATAAAATTAAATATATATATAAAAGTTGTAATGAAAAATTTTATATATGATAATTAAATAAGGGCCTGACGGTGTGCCCAACCGTGTGCTGGCCCTGATCCTCGAGCACCTGGGACCACGCCTCAGGGGACTGTTCGACGCTTGTTTGGCGTCCGGACAGTTCCCTGGGTACTGGAAAGAGGGGAGGCTGGTACGCCTGCCGAAGCCGGGCGGTCTCCCGAGTCGGCCTCGGCCTACAACCCCATTGTACTGCTCGATGATGCGGGCAAGCTGCTGGAGAGGGTTCTGGCTGCCCGCATCGAGCGGCACCTCGTCGGGGTCGGGCCCGATCTGTCGGACGCCCAGTTTGGTTTTAGGAGGGAGCGTTCAACGATCGCGGCCCTGCTGCGCCTGAGAGCCGTGGTGACGGAGGCCGTAACCGGCGGAGGAGTGTTGTTGGCGGTGTCCCTAGACATCGCCAACACATTCAATCAGCTGCATCAGGGAGGCGCTCCCCTATCACGAGGTACCCGTGTACCTGAGACGGCCGGTGGCAGACCATTTGGGGGGGCGCAGCGTCCTCTAAGTTATTCAAATTCAAATCATTTATTATGCATAAACCCCGAGAGGGCACTTGCATATTGTCAGGTTTACAATTTCCAAAAAAATATACTACCACTGGATCGGAACGCGACCGCTACTGAGAAGATCCGGCAAGAAACTCAGTGGGCATGTCTATTATTTTTAATTATTTTTATTTTTTCTTCTTAATAGATATACAACTATGTACATGTTTTGTAAGAACTAGCTCCAGTGTGATACCCTTCGAACCGCAAGATACTAAATATAATTCAAACGATTATGGCTGGACCAGATCCCACAAGCGGCACCCGATCACGAGTTAACTACTAGAGCAGCCATCACTCCCCTCAACCATTATGGAGGGAAGGGAGAGACCCGTTCCACGCAGCTATCGCAAGTAGATCCTTCTGTAAGCATGACCAACACCATAATATGTTACAGACAGGGAAAATACAAAATTTCGTGAGGCAAAACACGCTACACTTTACAATAAAAGTTAAAAAGAAAACAGTATATTTAAAATAACAAGGAAATTGCTGAATGAGGAGCTGCTCACAACCAATCTGTATTATCATCTACATAATCCGAGATTTTATAATAAGCTTTTTAAAAAGTCTATTCTTGATGGCTTTTTTAAACTTTTTCATTGGCAGGTCTCGGATATCTTTAGGTAATCTATTGTAAAAGCGTATACATTGCCTCATGAATGATTTGCTATTTTTTTGGAGACAAGTAGTGTGTACAACTAATTTGTCCCTATTACGAGTATTCATTTCATGAATGTCACAATATCTCTTAAAGTTAGCGATATTTTTTTGACATATACTATATTTTCGTATATACAGAGTGTATCAGATTATGGAGCAACTGTTCGAGTATGTTGTAGTTTAACGATCACAGATCGTAATTAGAATGTATATTTCACAAAAAACTATAAAACAAAATAGTTACAGTGATTTCAAAAATTTGTGTCAAAGAGTCTACGCCTTAAATGTGAGGTGTTGATGTTACGTAGGCGTCTAGCTCATCGCCCGCCTTCATACCTAAATAATATCGGTGTATGTTACGTTTGTTTGGTTTATAATAAACTCTTGTAGGTAAAAAGTAAAATAAGTACTATTGAATTTGACTGCACAGATGACGTAGTGTTTAAGATACCGTCCTACCGTGCCAGTGTCACGGGTTCGAATCTCACGCAGGACAACATGTGCGATCAATAAATTGTTGTACTGAGTTTGGATGTAATTTCTGTCCGTTAATTCTATTTGTGAAGTCTCCTACAATACAAAGATTATTAACTTAAAAATAAAATAGAAGCTATATATCTACCTATTTTTAATAAAAAGATTTTTTTAATAAAAACCTTTTTCGTGAAAGTTGCCATAAAGGTAAATATCCCATATCGTTAAACGGAGTAATCCAGATAAGTAATAGGTATTAACATTTCGAAATTAACAATTGCTGCACTGCAATTCACACATTTTTAATACCGCACATCGCACCAACATACCGAACCGGGAAAAAGCCATATTTCAATCGTTTTAAATCGCGGACTTTTAATACGCGAAAAAGTCGTAAGGAGATAATAACGCCATCCGCGCACCTAGATTGGATGGACATCCGAGTCGAACTAAAATAATTAAATAAAAATGAATAATTCAATTTTAAAAACCTATATCTTTTATAGGCAATAAGGGCCTGTCCACACATATTTCACTATTTTTTTTTGGAGGTGGGTGGGCGTAGTCGGCGCGCTCCTCGCACCACTCCGTCCGAGGCGACAAAGGGGCGTAAGCACGCACACCCACAACCCACCCACGATGCACGTCGCCCTCGTCGTTGGGCCGACCACCGGGGCAGGGTGACTTGACGTCAGTGGTCGGCCCGACAGAATATCTCCTATTTGGGGTATCCTCCCATCAACCGACATCCCCCCCTCGGGGAGAACGTCGGTCATTCCTCGCGCGGTCGGCCTCTCAGCGGGTGACGTACTATCCCCGGTCAGGTTACCTGCGGCCTCGGCTAGGGCGGCATGAGGCGCAGGTATTCGCGTCTACGCCACCCCAGTCGCCGGCAGCGGATCGCCTCAACGAGGCTGCGCGCCTCGCGCAGGCGATCCGCGCCTCCGCACCAATCCCTATCTTGTCTGTGGATGTCGTAAAAGACGACTATGGGATATAATATGCACATAACATCAGTGCAAGAGAAGGAAAACTCGAAATGAAACCCTATACCAACATGTCTAACCGCATGGTATAGTAGGTCAAATTCCCTCCCAGTATGGAGGAGGGGCGAGACCAAGAGTGAGATGTATATGGGCTGCGATGATGATGATGATGATCGTCCATCTTGCGTCTCAGCTGAGAACCGAATTAAACTATCAAAAATCGTACGAAATTTATTCACAGTGCGTAACTAAGTGCTAAAACGCGAGAATAAAAAAAAATACCTCATTGTGAAGTGTCGCAGTGCGGACAGGCCCTAAGCGAGCGAACGTTGTCGGGCGGCTCTTTTGACCTTGTTCGTAGGCTTGCCCACATGCCTACATGTATACAGAGACGAAATTCATTTTCGTTAAAAAATTACAGTTTCGGTTTTATTGTTTTATTTTGCCTACAAGATATAGGTAATTATTTCATTTATTTCCCTTTTTCTTAATACACCTCTGTGTCGGTATTTCTTTCTATAGTTGTGGCCACGCCTCCTGGTCATTGCCACAGAAACAACTGATGTTAAGGCGAAGTTTGTCTTGCTTATGCGAACGTAATCATTGATTTATTCAATTTCTAATGAACATTTAACAAAGTACGAATATGTTACATATTAAGTATCGCTGACTTTATACATTTCAATCAGATTTACACGAAAAAGCGATGATAAAATTAAAAACTTTACATGTCTCTAATTCATTAACGAATCGTTATTTTTCCTTCAAATTTTTTTTATGGGGTCCTACCACCATTGCCTAACTCCCATTTGACCAGTTGCTCCATAACCTGATACATCCTGTATATTGTGATACAACAGTTAGAATATTTTTTCTTTGAATTTCTCCCGAAGTGAGATTCTTGGGCCTAGATCATAAATTGCACGGACAGCCCTTTTTTGGAGAACAAAGATTCTATTGAAGTCCGCGGAGCATCCCCATAGTAATATGCCATAAGACATAAGACTATGGAAATAAGCGAAATAAACCATTCTAGCTGTTTCAATATCGGTTAACATGCTTATTTTTTTTTTACTGTATAAGCCGCTGAGCTATGCCTATTCGACAACTTTTCAATATGAGATCCCCACTGAAGTTTAGCATCTGTGGTAAAAAAACGGTCGACTCCCAAAGGTCAAGAGCCACACCATTCATTTGGACATTGGTTTCCACTTGTCTCACATTGGGAGTAGTAAATTTAATACATTTAGTTTAAAAAATTAGTGTTAAACCAATGAACAACGCTAGACAGTGCATTGTTCACATCGTCAAAATTAAACATTTGTCTTTTAATTTTAAATAACAAAGAAGTGTCATCTGCGAACAACACAATGTCCAGATTGTCCCCTATATGGTAGGGTAGGTCATTAATGTATACAAGAAACAGAAATAGCCCCAGAATGGACCCTTGTGGAACGCCCATTTTTATAACAGAACCAGACGATCGTGCACCATTAACATTAACCCTCTGGATTCTGTTGCTTAAATAAGAAGTTACATGTTCAAGAGCGTTATTCCTGATCTCATAGTGGTATAGTTCTCTGATGAGTGTTTCATGTAGTACACAATCAAATGCTGATAAATCACAGAAAATACCTAAGGCCTCATGTGATTCCTCTCAGGCTGCAAAAATATTTTTCAATAACTCTACGCCCGCATCAGTAGTTGAGCAATTCTTAGTAAAGCCCAATTTATTTTTATCAAAAACACCATGTCTATTAAAATGAATCAATATCTGATTAAGCATAATTTTTCAATACTTTTCTGAGCGTTGGTAGTATGGAAATAGGACGAAAATTGTTAATATCTGACATACTACCAGATTTAAATAAAGGAATTACTCTACTAATTATCATGAGATCAGGAAACACACCCTGAGCAACACAACCATTAAACACAAATGTCAGGTGGGGAGCAATAATAGGTATTATAAAATCAACGGTCTTTACTGATAAGCCCCAGAGATCTGCTGTTTTCTTAATATTAAGATTTTTAGAAGACTTTAAAATATCGTCCACACTGACATCTGAATATTCAAAGGAGCGCTTCAGCCAAAATAGGGCACGGCGCTAAATGATTTTGTTATTAATACAAGCACAATTGTAAAATAATTTTTAAATTCATGTGCCACTTTTTTATTTACAGTCACATTTTTATCACCAATCATTAAATTGAAGTCCTTCTTCCGCCAAGTGTTCCTACCGGCACTGGCGTCAACCGAGTAGGGGACGTTATGCGAATGCGCATTACGTGCGTTGTCCCACAGGGGTCGGTTCTTGGTTCGACCCTGTGGAACATCGGCTACAACTGGGCGTTGAGAGGAAGCCTCCCACCCGGGCTCGGCGTGATTTGCTACGCTGATACGCTCATCACAGCCCGAGGTGGGACACTAGAGGAGACAGCACGCCTGGCAACTCTCGGCACCGAGGAAATTGTCAGGCGGATCGAAGCGCTGGAGTTGAGAGTAGCCTTGGACAAGACGGAGGCCCTCTTGTTCCATGGGCTCCGTACTGCCGGACCTCCCACTGACACTTCGATCACCGTCAATTCGGTTACCATCAGCATCCAGGCCCACATGAAGTACTTCGGCCTGGTACTCGACGAGCATTGGTGATTTCGGGAGCATTTCCGTCGACTTGTTTTCCGGCTTGTCGGCGCGGCGTCCGTCCTTTCTTGGCTGATGCTGAATGTGGCCGGACCCAGCGCTACGTGCCGACAGCTGTATACGGGGCTGATCCGGTCGATGGCCCTGTACGGCGCCCTGGTGTGGGCACCTGAGGGCCCTCTTGTGGCGACCACAGAGGATCACAGAGGGCCATACGCGGCTACCGCACTGTGGCGACGAAGGCAGCGTGCCTCTTGGCCGGAACCCCCACGTGGGATCTGGAGGCGAAGATGTTCGCAGAGCTTTACCAGCGGGTGTCGGAGACGCGAGCCAGAGACGGCATAGTCTCCATCAAGGAGATTGCCGCCTGGCGGGTCGACGCCCGCCGAGACGTCATTGCCCGTTGGGCAGTCCGGCTGAAGAGACCTCGGTACGGTGTCAGGACCGTCGAAACCTTCCGGCTGGTGCTGATTGGAATGGACGCACGGGGTGCTTTCCTTTCGACTGGTGTAGGTACAAGATCGTCAGGAGGGAGAGCACACCGTCCTGCTACCACTGCGATTGTGACGAGGATACAGCGCAGCACACGCTCGAGCTGTGTGCCGCGTGGACAGAGCGATTGCCGCCTTCTGTGAGGCCGTCATCTCACGGGAGGAGGTGGCGTATTGCGCGCGAGAGGAGCACCTCTTCGGTGACACGTTCCGCCGCCGGCGACTGGGGCAGCGCAGGCGCGAGTACCTGCGCCTGATGCCGCCCTAGCCGAGGCCGCGGGTGACCGAACCGGGGACTTTAGACCGGCACCCGCAGAACGGTGACCGACGTCCCGGGACAAGAACGTCGAGAGGTGAGGGTAGGCAAGGGTATTCCGTCGGGCTGACCACTGAGGACAAGGAACTTGGCACTGATGGTCGGCCCAACGACGAAGGCGACATGGATACGGGTGGGTTATGGGCCCGCGCGCCGTCCTTTCGTCGTCCCGGACGGAATGGACCGCGTGCGCGCTTACCCACCCATAAAAAAAGCATAATTAAATAAACTACTGATGATCTTTGGGATCTGAAAGTAAATCGTTCACTTTCAAAAGTTCTAAGGTGTCTTCATCAAGTTCATTCACGTTTCTATTATTCGGTTTTTAATACTGATTATGTAGGGATCTGAAGTATAAAATACATCCTTATTTGTAGCTGATCGAGGTTTTCCTTCTCTTGTATAGATATTATCTGCATATCATATACCTTAGGGGTCTTTTACGATACCTACGACAAAAGAAAGGGTGGTGAATTGAATTCTTATTTCGTCACCACACGAAGAAAAGCAGTTGATGCAGTGACAAATTATACCGATTGATGCCTGGCGGGACTGACCGATAGAGTGGTAACTGATCAATTATCGACCGCCGAGAGTATAATATCATTAAAGTACTAATATCGCTATTATATAAATAGGGATTGGCAGTACAACGGTGAAAATGTATGTAAATTTTAATGCCGAATCATTTCATCAAAAATTAAAATAAAAAAATATCCAAAAAGAAAAATTATATAATATTGGGATTATTATAATAATATTGGGATAGACCATCCTTATCACTTAAGGGTTAATAATAGTTTACATCCGAACCTACTGAATATGATCATCATTATCATCTTTTCAGCTCATATATGTTCCACTGTTGAGCTCGAGCGTCCTCCACAATAGGAGGGAAATTGACCTTACTATAATCAGACGTGTCGGTATAAGATTTTATTTCAAGATTTCCATTTCTTGCATAGATGTTATATGCGTATTATATTATGCCTTAGTTGTATTTTACGACATCCACGGGCAAGATAGGAAGTGGTGAATTGTATTCTTACTCCGTCACCACACGGAAAGTTACCGAGACTACTGAATATACATTATAAGAATCGCTCAAGCCGTTTTGAAGGAGTATAACGACGAACACTGTGACAAGAGAATTTTATATATCCTTACTAATATTATAAATGCCAAAGTAAGTTTGTTTCTTTATTTGTTACGCTTTCACGCTTAAAACACCGTACTGATTTCAAAAATTCTTTCACCAGTGGAAAGCTATAATGTCAGGGAGTAACGTTATATTTGATCCCGGTATTTCTATGGGAACGGGAACTATGCGGGTAAGGCGACTGAAACAGAAGCGAGGGCGGGTTGCTAGTAAGGTTATATAGTGTAATAATGACTTTTTATGTTTACGCAAATATTATAAGTAAACCTATTTTTACGGCTTTTGTCACGTTAGTATTTATTTAATCTTTGATTGCCTGAGGTTTCCAACACTTCAGCATTCATGGCCATGGTCCCAATCAAACGTAATAAAATCTGAAAAAATAGTTTTATTTTTAATTACAGTTAAATAAAGCGTGAAAAAAAATAAAGCGTGTCGACATTGGTAAAAACTGTTTTATTATGCTGAAGAGTTTGTCTGTGTGGTTGAACGTGGTAATCTCAGGAACTACTAGTCCCATTTGAAAAATTCTTTCAGTGTTAGATAGCCCATTTATCAAGGAAGGCTATATATCGTCGCGCTATGACCAATAGGAGCGGAGCAACAATAAAAATGATTTTAAAATGTTTTGCCTTTTCATAATGTTAAATTTTTGCCCTTTTAAAGTTGTCGCTGCGTACGCTGCATAAACGGTTAAAGTTTCGCAAAAATTGTGTATAGCAAAAGCGTGTTATTTAAAAATATTTTCACCTTCTACGTAAACAAAGACGCACGTTAGAGTTAGCGTTATCCCAAAGTAATTATTCCACGCGGACGAAATTCTGGACAAAAACTAGTTCTATATTCCATAGCGCGGCGGCCGGTCCTAAAACTATTGCCAATAAATATTGCATTATGTACGATGCAAGAGAAATACATATTGAGTTGACAATTGCTATAAGAGTAGGATGTTGATTATGATGATAATTGTTAAAGCTGTATAGTTAAGATTAACTTAAAAGCCCTTCATACGGAAACGTGTCAATATTACATTATTCTATTTTGTTTCACAGTGCTGCGCCCAGCAATGATTCTACTCGGCATAGTCGGAGTTACGGCGACTCAGCTAGCATTAACCGCAATACCCATCTACGAACTTTCCAGAAAACGTTTAGTGTTAGCGTCATCTGGGGCGGTAGCTTGCGAAATGGTAAACGTCTTAATTGCTAAGAATTATTTAAGTCCCAATAATGCATACCGCTACTAAATATATAGAAATCATTTATAAATAATTCCGCGTCGAATAGTCTTGGTACTTTTAAAGTTTATCGCGATGGAAAAAAAATTCGGGACTTGTATGAGCCGAGATGATGATGATGATTTTGAATTAATAATTTCCATGGGATTGTTAAATTTTATTATATATTCTTAAATTATACATATATATATATATATATATATATATATATTTTCTTAAATAAATATCTGACTCAATAAATGAATCTACCTTGCAGTCATATCTTAAATATGCTTCATACTTTGTGCCGTAGCTATTGAGACCATAGCCAACAATCCGAGCTACAGCTAAATAAAAAAAAACTAAGCGTCTTATCATTTATATTTTAAAACTAGCAACCCGCCCTTGCTTCGCTTCGGTTATAGGTTATAGTCGTTTTACCCGCGTACTTCCCGTTCCCGTGGGAATACCGGGATAAAATGTAGCCTAGTTTACGCTTTGATATTATAGCTTTCCATAGGTGAAAGAATTTTTGAAATCGGTCCAGCCGTTTTGAAGATTACCCGGAACAAACAGACAGACAGACAGACAAAAAATTTTTAATTGCTATTTTAGGCATAGGTGTCGTGCAAATAACCGTGTGAGCATGAAAAAAGCCTATTATTTTGACATTAAAAAACAGACACTCCAATTTTATTTATTGGTATAGATATTAATTTATTAGCTTCCTAATTCCTATAATTGTCAATCTAAATTGATTTGTATGATTTATGTGTGTGTATGTTATATCACGTGTGGTGACGGAGTGAAAATACAATTCACCACTCCCTATCTTGCCCCTGGATGTCGTACAAGACGACTAAGGGATGTAATATGCACATAAAATCTGTGCAAGAGAAGGAAAACTCGAAATGAAATCCTATACCAACATGTCTGACCAGCATGGTATAGTAGGTCAAATGCCCTCCCATTGTGGAGGAGGCCCGAGCCCAACAGTGGGACGTATTAGGGCTGCAATGATGAATGAATAAAATTGATTTATTGGCGAAATCTTGTAAACGCCATTAAAAAAATATATATATTAATTTTTTTCTTTATATTAAGGAAATAAAAAAATGCTATAAATACCTAGTAATATTATGAATATCCACATATAAAAATTACTTAACAAAGTAAACAAAAACTCCTTCGATACAAAAGTACACTTAAGTTAGTTTAAAATAAATACTATAAATCATCATCATCATCGCAGCCCACATATGACCCACTGTTAGGCTCAGTCCTCCTCCACAATGCGAGGGAATTTAACCTACTATACCATGCTGAACAGACATGTTGGGATAGGGTTTCATTTTGAGTTTCCTTCTCTGGCACAGATGTTATGTGCATATTATATCCCATAGTCGTCTTTTACGACATCCACGCGTAAGACAGGGAGTGGTGAATTGTATTCTTACTTCGTCACTACACGGAAACTATAATAAATTCCAAGATAACATTTAATTGGTACTAATAATCCATTAATTATAATTCAAAATTTATTGAAGTAGTAGTACTTGTATTAAATATATCAAGGTCGTTACTATGCATAATTTGATTAATATTTTGAAAAGAACGATACAGAAAACTGCTTTTGCGATAATTCTTGGCAGCTCGGTTAGTTGAGAAGAAGGGAGCTGAACGCAACGATTAATTAGGAATATGTATTTAACTTCTGCAAAATATCTGGACAGTCAAAAGACGTGGATGTTACAATTCGCGTTAGAAATAATATATCAGCGATTTGATGGCGTTTTTCTTATTTAAGTAAATGGTGTTTTGGACACGATCAATTGTAGTACTGTAACCCTGAATTCGTACAAAGATAGGTACATGATAAATTTCGCTTGCAAACTTTCATTTAATGTAAACGTCATATCTTGGATTCCACAATTGTGCATCATATTCTAAAGGAGGTTTTACGTAAGAAGAATAAAGTATATCTATTATTTTAGATTGTTTAAAAGCCTTAGACATCCGCATGACAAAACTAAGATTTGATGCTTTTTTTACAGATTTAATATTTTTATAAAAAATATAATGTTTAATCATGTAGAATGCACAGATTTAACAGCGTTGTGCGGTTTATGATTTTTTTAAAGTAGTTAAGATAAATTGGATTTTCTTATATATGTATAACAAATGAACATTTACTAGCTTTAAGATTTAGCTGATTCTTAGGGCAGTAAATATCTAACCGATTAAAATTATTTTGTCTTAGCGTCCCTGATGGTTTTAATTTAGTTAAATATTTGCATGTTATCAGCAAAATAAAAAAATTGGATATTTAAAAATAATTTATGATGTATGACATAAAGATAAAAAGAATAAGCACCCTTATGGTTCAACACTCGGCACGCTCATCCACTTGGACATATAATTGCCAAAGACAACAGATTCGCTTCTATTATGTATATTAGAAGCTTTTACGTTTTAGTTCCTGGGTTTTTTTTTAAGACGGTTATCTTTTTACTTAAAGATATATTTCTTAAGAGCGAAGAATAAGGAGTGAAATAGAATACAGATCTATGTGGATAAGAAAGTTGCTATCTTTTTATGTTTAATTTTAGATCTGTAGGTACTACCAGTGAGAAAACCATTTAATCTTAAGGCATGTGATCAACAATTGTATATTTAAACCATTAGGTAACACAGCCAAGAAAATAATTAATTTCTAATAATTTCTGATGTTTACGCGAGTATTATACATTTGAAAAACTACTTTATAGATGGGATCGCGTTTGTATTTGATTTTTGCAGGCGGACCGCCCGTGACTATGACCGCTGCAAAGTGTTCGAAACGTCGGGTAATCAAAAATCAAATACAAACGCAATAAAATCCGTAAAGTAGTTTTAATTAATTTCTCTCTCCTTCATTACAGTTTCGACTCATGATGAAAATTATAGCAGTAGCCGCAACTTGTGGGCCTCGATGCCTGAACGGTACACCAGCGCTACCATCCTTACAACATTATGCTTACTTCCTATTTGCACCGACGCTTTTGTATAGAGATCATTATCCCAGGTAATTAATCTTTAAGATATGCAAATAAACTACTTCCAGAACGAAACGTGACCGCTACTAAGCAGATAGGACGTGAAATCAGCGAGTTTATCTAGTATTTTTGAAGTGAAAACTTCTATATTGGTTTGGATGTAGAGTAAATTCATATAAATCGTAATCGACATGGTCATATAACAAAAAAAAATATCTATTCAGTTATTTATCCACAAATGATTGTTTACCTGGATGTAATTTGTGTTTATTAATAATTGTATATTTGTGAAATCCGTCGCGATACAAGAATGTAAACCCTAGTACCGAGTTTTGTTATCTTTTTTTGCTTTGAATCTTTATCGTCACCCAGCTCTTATACCAATTACTTGGAATCTCCTTTCATAGTACTTAATATAAAAGTATTGCCAATTGTTTTATGACACGCCACCTGCCTGACGTTACCGAATGGAATTATTGATCTGACAAAAGGACGGCGATCACGGGAGGACTAAGGTGCTTCGCGTCCAAAAAATCATAGTTATTGCAGAGATATACATATATCCACTCGCTACAGAATTTTCTATTACAATTTATACTGAGAGACTCTGTGGTCGTATTCTGATTCGTTATTGAAAAGTCTGGAATATTATATTTGTTAGGTTTTAATTAAGAAATTGTCATAATGTATCAAATTACTTTAAAATGTTTAAGAAGACCAATTATTTTTACATATAGAATCATTTCCTTTTGAAGTGACAATAATATATCAAAAAATGGGTCAAAATTTATTCATTAATTCCTTAGCGCGTAGGTATATCTCTGTAATAACTATGACTCGTATGTTGCGTGCAATTGTTTATCATCATTTCGGCTCATATACGTCCCACTGCCGGGCTGAAGGAAATTCACTTTACTATACCATTTTTGTTTTTTTGTTGGGTTGCGGTCGGCGCGCTCCTCGCCCCACTCCATCCGGGGCGACAGAGGGGCGTAAGCACGCAACTCCCGCAACCCACCCACGATGCACGTCGCCCTCGTCGTTGGGCCGACCACCGGAGCAGAGTTACTTGTCATCAGTGGTCGGCCCGACGGATTACCCCTACTTGGGGTACCCTCCCATCGACTGACGTCCCCCCTCGGGGAAGACGTCGGTCTTTCCTCAAGCGGTCGGCCTCTCGGCGGGTGACATAATATGTCCCTTAGTCGTTGTACGGCGTCGTATGGGCTTATGGACTAACGCCGTGTTTGACAGAAGAACCTAAGGTTATAGTTTGATGTACCTAAAGCCCTTAAGTTCCTAGCCTATCTGATGGGATACCTGCACCGCGCTACCTAAGGTGACAGGTAGATGTGAGATGGATGTTGGGTTGAGGATTTGTAATTCTCACTGCCGGTCAAGCAGGCTCACAAGACCGATCAGAACTGACGGCTAAGGGTGTCTTGGCCGCAGTGAGAGGGAGGTTTGGGTGGAGGATTGGTAATTCTCACTGCCGGTCAAGCAGACTCACAGGACCGATCAGAACTGACGGCTAAGGGTGTCTTGGCCGCAGTGAGAGTGTAGTAACTGAGAGATGAATAAATTCAAATCTGATTTATTTTACAAAATTTACACCTTATATACTACTTATTGCTAATACACACATATACCATTTTGTGTTAGTGTGTCGTAAGTGTGAAGTGTAATGCAGCATTTTTAACCATGTCGGTGCGAATTTTGCAAATTTGCGCTTGTTGTATGTTGACATGCTCTACTTGTATGTTGACATGCTCTACTTATGAATTTGCTGCGTTGCATGTTCAATGTGCATTGAACAGTCGTCTTTTGCGATACCCACGGGTATGAGAAGGGGTGGTGAATTGTATTCTTACTCCGTCACCACACTTTGCAAATATTTATAGACTTTCCTTATTATTCACAGGACAAAGAACATCAGATGGGACAAAATTATACGTTTCTTTCTAGAAATAGGCACCATTATTCTTTTCTGCGCCATTCTTGCGGAACGCTTTATCTTGCCATATTGGTGGAACTATGGCAAGCAAAATAAAGTAAGTAAAATTTCAAGCGACATTACTATATGTAATAAGTGTAGTGTCAGTGTAATAACAGTTTAAGGAACACCTTTTTTCCTTACAAAGTGTGAAAAATGTGACCATGAAATTAAGCAAATAACATTAATGCAAAAGAATGGAGAGGTCGAAAAAGAAGCCTATAGAAGTTATGGGCCGGCACGTCGTCTTTTCGTCACCCCGGACGGAACGGACCGCGTGTACGTACGCTGACCATAGCCCATCCAAAAAACAATTTGAAAATGATTCATGACACGCGGCACTTTTGAAAAAAATACAGTTGTTCTAGATACAAGTCAGTCCAGGGTACAACTGGTTTCCCTACAGCTCTTCCTGATCCCAGCAGTCGAAACTTACTCCACTATGAACATGCTAACCGGAGCCGTTAATAAATTGTACTTTGATTGCTCCTTCTATTGCAATTGGTATTATTTGCCTATTAGTTATCACCACTATAAGGTAAGTAACACTCATAATAAAACCCTATACCAATCCGTATGACCAGAGCGGTATCATCATCATTTCAGCTCATATACCTCCCACTGTAGTGCTCGAACCTCTTCCACAATAGGAGGATTATTGACGATACTATACCATGGTGGTTAGACAGGTTAGTATAGGATTTTATTTCGAGTTTTCCTACTCTTACACAGATGTTATATGTGTATTATATCCCTTAGTCGTCTGTACGACATCCACAGGCAAGATAGGGAGTGGTGAATTGTATTCTTACGCCGTCACCACATGGAGCGGTATATATAGTATCTAATTAATCTCTCTCTCTCTCTCTCTTTCTCCTTGTTTCTTTCTCTACAAATTGTTTAAACTAAACGTATTTGCATTGCAGGTGGAGGTTGGTAGAATAGTTCGTGCTGTATTTGCGTGTACTATTCCCAGTGTTATATTTTTCGTATGTGCATTCTATTGCTTATTTCACGCATGGTTCAATGCTTGGGCTGAATTATTAACGTTTGGAGATCGTCTTTTTTACGAGGTAAATTTTAATATGCAATTTCCTTCCTCTCTCTGTTCCATTAATATATAACTATGCAAAAATACAGTCACATGTAGAACACCGTGTCAAGAACCTCTCCTCGGAAGGTCTCAATAGAATATGTTATGTATTCAAAAAGCAATTTGATGCTTACGCATAATTAACGTAATTTATCCCCTTTTTTTTTTGTGGGTGGGTCGCGGTCGGCGCGCCTTTGCACCACTCCGTCCGGGGCGACAGAGGGGCTTAAGCACGCAGCTCCCGCGACCCACCCAAAAACCACGTCGCCTTCGTCGTTGGGCCGACCACTGGAGCAGCGTTAACTTGTCGTCAGTGGTCGGCCCGACGGAATACCCCTAATCGGGGTACCCTCCCATCGACCGACGTCCCCCCCTCGGGGAGGACGTCGGTCTTTCCTCACGCGGTCGGCCTCTCGGCGGGTGACGGACTAATCCCCGGTCACGTCACCCGCGGCCTCAGCTAGGGCGGCATGAGGCGCAGATAGTTGCGCCTACGCCGCCCCAGTCGCCGGCGGCGGATCTCCTCATCGAGGCTGCGCTCCTCGCGCAGCCGATCCGCCGCCTCCTTCCGCGAGATCACTGTCTCGCAGAAGGCTGCGACCGCGTCCCAATTCCCGACGCTGTCGACCATCGCCCTAGCGATAGCCGGCAGCGTCAGGTCCGTACCGATGATTGCGACGAGTTCACAGCGCTGCACTGCCTAAGCCCCGCAGGCCTCGAGCGTATGGCGCGCCGTGTCCTCGTCGCAATCGCAGTGGTGGCAGGACGGTGTACTCTCCCTCCTAACGACCTTGTGCAGGTATTTGGCGAAGCACCCATGCCCCGTCAAAACCTGCACCAGTCGGAAGGAGAGCACCCCGTGCCGCCTTTCCAACTACTGCATCAGCACCGGCCGGAAGGCCTCCACGGTTCGCACCCCGAAACGAGGCCTCTCCAGCCGGACTGCCCAACGGGCAATGACGTCTCGGCGGGCGTCGACGCGCCAGGCGGTGAGATCCCTTAACGAGACCACACCGCCCTCCGCTCGCACCCCCGTCACCCGCCAATATAGTCCGGCGAGCATCTCCGCCTCCAGGTCCCACGGGGGAGTCCCGGCCAATAGGCACGCTGCCTCCGTCGCCACCGTGCGGTATCCGCGGATGGCCCTGACTGCCATGACCCTCTGTGGTCGCCACAGAAGGGCCCTAAGTCGGACGGTCATGGACCGCGCCCACACCGGTGCGCCGTACAGGGCCATCGACCGGATGACCCCCGCATACAGCCGTCGGCTCGCAGCGCTCGGTCCCCCACGTTCGGCATAAGCCACGATAGGGCAGACGCCGCGCCGATGAGCCGTGGAGCGAGCCTGCGGAAATGCTCCCGGAACCACCATCGCCCGTCGAGCACCAGGCCCAAGTACCTCATATAGGCCCGGATGCTCGACCGAGTGGACGGTGATCGAGACGCCGATGGGAGGGCTCATATGGCACCCATGGAATAAGAGGGGCCTCCGTCTTGTCCAGGGCGACCCTCAACCCCAGCGCCTCGATCCGCCTGACGACCTCTTCGGTGCCTGAGGTCGCCAGGCTTACCGCCTCTTCTAGCGTCCCACCGCGGGCTGTGACGAACGTGTCGTCGGCGTAACAAATCACGCCCAGCCCGGGCGGGAGGCTCCCCCTCAACGCCCAGTCGTAGCCGATGTTCCACAGGGTGGTCCGAGGACCGACCGAGACCGAGACACCGCATGTCATGGGCGTTCGCACAACGTCCCCTGCTCGGTCGGTGCAGAGGACGCTGCGCCCCTCCAAATAGTCTGCCACTAGCCGCCTCAGGTGTACTGGCACCCCGTGATACCGGAGCGCCTCCCTGATGCAGCTGAATGGCAGACTATTGAATGCGTTGGCGATGTCTAGGGACACCACCAACAGCACTCCCCGGCCGGTGACGGCCTCAGTCGCCACGGCCCTCAGGCGCAACAGAGCCGCGATCGTCGAACGACCCCTCTTAAACCCAAACTGGGCGTCCGACAGATCGGGCCCCGTGCCGACGAGGTGTCGCTCGATGCGGGCAGCTACCACCCTCTCCAGTAGCTTGCCCGTGTCATCGAGCAGCACGATAGGCCTGTAGGCCGAAGGCGACTCCGGAGACCGTCCCGGCTTCGGCAGGAGCACCAGCCTTCCCTCCTTCCAGCACCCAGGGAACCGTCCGGACGCTAAACACGCGTCGAACAGCCCCCTGAGGCGGGGTCCCAGGTGTTCGAGGACCAGGGCCAGCACACGGTTAGGAACACCGTCGGGCCCGGGGGCGGTAGACTTTGCGCGCATGCGCGTCACCGCCACCCCCATCTCGGGTTCCGTGATGGGCGGAACACTGTCGTCATCGGCCTCCTGGTCAGTGTCTGGCGGAGCCATGACCGGAGGCGTGTGTTCCGCCCGCCGCGGGAACAGGTCCTCGATGACCCGGGTGAGAAGGCCGGGCTGGAGAGTCTCAGTGAGGGTAGGACCCCGCGCGCGTAGCCTATTCAGCACCGCATGATAGGGGCGTCTCCAGGGGTCACGGTCGAGACTGTCCAGCACCTCCTGCCGACTGACGTCCTTGGCGGAGCGGACGGCCAGCCTGAAGGCCGACCGCGCATTGCGGTAGCCCTCATAAAGCAGGGCCTCCCGCTCCGCGTCGCGATGGCGCCGCCGGCTGCGGGTGTAGGGCCTCCGGGCGCGGATACACGCAGCCCGATCCGCCAGCTCCCGGGACCGCCAGTGGACCCCCCTCCTCGGGGGCAGACGCCGTACCCGGGGCATGGCCGCATCGCAGATCTGCGTCAACGCACTGCTGATGCGGCCAGCCTCGGCGTCCACCCCGTCCGACTGGTGGGCAGAGGACAGCCACGAGTATACGATGGCTGTCTCCGCCAGCTGGTCCCGGTCTAAGCGACTCACAGCCCATCGCGGGAACGCAGGACGCCTATCCGCCCCGTGACCCCTGCTGGGCGTCGGGATTGCCAGGGAGACCTCCATCCAGATATACCGGTGGTCCGACAAGGTCTCAACCTCCTCCACGACGCGACAAACGAAAGGTCCACTATCGACCCGCCCCGTTGTCGCACGCACGTATGCACTGAGCCCCTGTTCAACAAACAGAGGCCCAGTGCCGCCGCCCACTCCTCGATCGCTCGTCCTCGGACATCCGTCCTAGGGGACCCCCACGCCACGGACTTGGCGTTAAAGTCCCCCAGGACGAAGACCTGGCGCGATGCCAGTCGCCGTAACGAGGCCTCCATGATGGTGAGGGAGGCCTCGAAATCGGTCACACTCCAATTAGGGGAGAGATAAACTCAGAAGAGCGTAATCTCTCCCCAGTCCGCCGCGACGTATCCGACGCCCCTGTCCCTAAGGGTCAGAGACGACGAAGGCCACGACGTGGAGGCGACGATTGCCACGGTGCCATCGGTGCTACCCAACCAGTTAGTCCGGTCGGGCACCATGTACGGCTCCGCGGCTACGGCTACTCCTATCAACCACTCCGCCATGGCTTTCAGGAACACGTCCTGCGCACCGGCGGAGTGGTTGAGATTGGCCTGGAGGAGACGAATGGATACGGGGTCCATTAACGGTCCGTATCCATCGTCACCTCCTCCGCGCTAACGGGCGATCGGGCCGCGCTCGGAGCGGGGACTGGCCCAGTCGATGGGCCGCCCCGCCCCTTTGGGGCCGATGCTGGGGGTCTGCAGTCCCCAGAGCCCATGCAGTGCTTGGCAGGCTTATTGCCCGCAGCACACGCGGGGCAGTGGGGCACCGCAGAGCACGATGCCGCCTGGTGTCCAGCTTGACCGCAACGGAAACATAGCCCGCTGCGGTCAAAGCAGTTCCTGCATGTCGGTCGAGCCCGACCGCCATGCACTTGTAGCACCTCGCGGGCCGGGGCTCCAGCACGGTTACCCGCGCCGAACTCCAGCCTACGAGGAGCCTGCCTGAGTCGGCCAATTGCTTGACCGACTCCACTGGGCACTGCACCCAGACAGCACCGACGCCGCCCGGACCAGGGCGGATGGTGCCAATCCGGACGGTGTCCGAGGCACACCCGGTACGCGCCATAATGGCCTCCCGGATGTCCTCCACCGCCACGGAGTCGTCCAGACCCGTGAGGCGCATATCTGCGCACTTGACGGGCCTGGCGATTCGGACTCCATCCTCCGGCCCGAATAGCTCCCCCTTTGGGTCCCGCCGCGGCCGCATCGTAGCTCACCACGCGGCCACCCTGACAGGGCAGCGGGGTGAGAGCTGACGCTTGCGGTCGCCTCGCCTTGTCCGCGGCGAGCGGCGGTCGGAGGGGCGGCTCAGGCGGGAGCCTGGCCGGTACGGCCTCGATACGCGCATCCATCATTAGCCCTACTCGGGCTAGGATGACGCGTATCGCCGACTCCGACAAGCCATGCACCTCGTCGGGCGGCGGCTCCTCCCCCTTCCGATGTCTCCCGCGGCCACGAGCCGGCGGAGGGACCACGACGAGGGGAGGCAGCGGTGAAGCCGCGATAGGCGCAGCCGGCGCAGCGGCCGCAACGGGCGCAGCCGGCGCCACGGGCGCAGACGCCGGGCCCGCCTTTACCGGCGCAGCCCGTTTCGGCGGCGGGCCCGGCGCCGGTGGCACAGCCGGCACCAGGCGCTCGAATTGAGACCGCAGGTCAGCCATGTCTTTAGCCAACCCGCGGTTCTCCCTCCGCACCACCTCCAACTCCGTCTCCAACTTGCGTTGCGTTCCCGCAAGCCGGAGACCTCCTTGCTGAGGCGGGCGTTCGCAGCCTGGAGGACCGCCACCTCGCCTTCCCGGCCGGCCAGACCCGGCGTCGCCGGTCTTGCCGCCGCACCACCTCCCCGACCCCCGCGCCCCCGGCACGCGGTCGCAACTTTGGGGGGGAGGCCTGGTGGAATCGCTCCCCTCCGAGTCGGACACAGAGCTGCCACCCTTTCGCAGGGGGCGCTTCCGGTCCCTCGTTGGGGGGCGGGCCTCCTCCCTCTCCCTCTCCCTCCTAACATCTAGGGCCGTCGTCAGAGCCCTTGCCGCAGGAAGCGGCTTGGGCTCCTCAGGGACCCCCCTATCCTCCCTATCCAACCTATCTGATCCGGACGACCTGCTCTTCCTCACACTGGGCCCTTCCTTTCGCCGGCCGATTCTCGGCCCCTCGTCTCCAGACGGTACTGCGGCCTTGCCGCCCTCGTCTGTCGACATCCTCGACGCGGCCATATCCTGTCGCTCCGACGGCCCCACGGCACTGTCGTCCTCGTCCGTCGACAGGTCATACGCCACGTCAGTCTCCGACATCGGCCCTGCGGCTTTGCTGCCGCCCTCGCTCTGTGACGGCTCTGCGGTAAATCCGCCCTCGTCCCTCGACAGCTCCGTCTGGCTGCCACTCCTCCTCGCCTCCTTAGACGGTCCTGCGACATTGCCGCCCTCGTCCTGGGACACACTCTTGTTGCCGTTCTCCTTCCGCGACGGCCCTGCGGTGCTATCATCATCATGCGACGGCTCTGTGGCCACTGTGCCACCCTCGTCGCTGGGAGCGCTGGTCTCGCGGGGTTCCGCGGCCTCCTGCGCCTCCCGTTCCTTCTTGAGCCGGTTCGCGCGCCGTTTAGCACGCACGCTGGCTGGAGTTATTGGTGGCCTCCTACGCCTTTTTTTTTGGGAGCCTCATGTATCGCCGGACTCACGGCTGGAGCAGAGATTGCCCCCCACCCATACGATTGGGGTAATTTATCCCCTACTGTAAACAAGAGCTGCTAAATAATTTTGACCAAAGCTTGTCTCTGCCTCTTTATGAACAAATAAATGTATTTATTACAACATCAATAGCAAGTTGTAATAAATTTTACTGTTCTAACTCATACGCGTTCCACGTTCACGTTGGAGCTTCTTCAAAATGGAAGGGAAATTCACTTACTATACCAAGCTGGTTAAACTAATATTATGAGACTTTTTCTGTGTGGTCATGAAGTAACAAAACGATTTAGCGCTTGCACATTTTTATAAAAGTATAATTAATATGCAAAAAACATCTATGCACTATATGAACACGTCTGATAAGCGTGGTATAGTACGTAGGTGTGCTGTAGTAGGAGGGAAAGGAAGTATTAAAATATTTTAATATAACAATTTATGTATTACTAGCTGACCAACAGACGTTGTACTGTTTAAATAAAATAAAAGGAATTCTCATTGAAATGGACAGCAGCGCCATCTACTGGGTCCAATTGTGAATCTAAACCATTCTCGAATCCCCTTGAACACACGCAAAAAATTTCATCAACATCGGTCCCGTCGTTTAGGAGGAGTTCAGTGACATACACACGTACACCATAAATATACATATATATAAAGATAACAAATTAACTAATAAAATTCGTTTCAGGATTGGTGGACTACTTCACGTTTCTCGCTGTACTACCGCCGCTGGAACCTCGTAGTATATTCCTGGTTACGGGATTACATCTATTACCCTCTCACTCCCTCCTTAGGACGGCCTTTATCCACATTTATCGTATTTTTCGTAAGATAACCAATATATTTATTAGAAACTTAACGTCGTTTACCTTGACAAATTTCATAACTGAACATCTTCTGCGATCATAGTGCCACCCAGAACTCGCTTCATCACTAAGCGTAACTCTGGTAATTGACTGTAGACTACACGTTTTTACTATAGCCACGTGACTGTCCTTAGAAACTTCATCTCAATCTTTTTCATGATGGTGTAAATGGCAACTCTCAACTCTAAATCTCAACTCTCTCTCAACGGGACATAATGCCCCGTCCACATGTTGGCCGAGCGTAGGCGAGCGATGGCCAACGCCTACGTGTGTACACTCGATTTGCCTTAGTTGGCCAACGCTCGCCGTCGCTCGCCTAGTTGGCCGAGTGAATACAAGCGCCAACGTATGAACAACTGATTTGTCTTCACTCGCCGTCGCTCGTGATCGCTTGCCTCACTTCGCCTCGGTGTCAGTTTTTGTGCACAAATTAAAGGCGCTCGTCTGCGCTCGGCCAATACCGTCCACACGTTGGTCTGCTCGCCATTACACAGTTAACATCCATCGCTGTTAGACGCGTTTAATGTGATAATGTCGCTCAACACAAATGATTATATTTTCAAATTTACACCACTACTTCTAGATATGCAACGTAAACAATTAGATCCAAGTCACCCATATGTTACCTATAGTATCAAAAAGTATCTTCATCATTCATCATCATTTCAGCTCATATACGTCCTAATGTTGGGCTCGAGCCTCCTCCACAATAGGAGGGAAACTGACCTTACTATTCCATGCTAGTCAGACATGTTGGTATAGGGCTTTATTTCTAGTTTTCCTTCTCTTGCATAGATGTTATATGCGTATTATGTATTATATTCCTTAGTCGTCTCTTATGACATCCACGGGCAAGATAGGGAGTGGTGAATTGTATTCGTACACCGACACCACACGGATATATCTTACATTGTTCTATTTCTGTGAATATTCAGTATCAACCACCCCTTTTTTACCACTTTACTGCAGTATACACTAAGATAATAGTTATATACGCGCATTAAATAAATAGCCGAAGCTGCAGCAACGTCAATTTCAACGTCCATAGTGTTTCAGTGCACAATGAACACTGACCGAGGCCAACGTGTGGACAGCTCTACAAATACTCGTCTACGTTTGCCACTCGCGTTGACGTTCGACGCACTTGGCCAACGTGTGGACGCTAGCACTTGCTTTGTACCTATTTGCCGACGCTCGCGTTGGCCTAGGCTCGGCCAACATGTAGAGGGGGCTTTAGAGATAATACAATCTTCAAAATCACCTGTACTATCAGATTGATCCAAAATAAGCAACAGGGATTTTTTTTCTCTGAATGAGAGTCTGTCAACGCCGCATTATTTTTCTTTTTGATAGTACAACTGAACTCCTTTTAGATATTAACGTTTATCGTCATTCTTTTTGCCATTTGATACTAGAAAATAAAAAATACTTCGCAAGGTAACAAGGACATGACGCCTAATATAAGAGGCTACGTCATATTTTTTGATGAATGTTCGTCACATGTTATACGACTGATAACAAATCTACCTCATTCCGTGATACTACAAAAACTCAAGCTACGGAGGGTCTCTGTAGCTTTCTCTCAGTCTGAGATGCAGAGTCGCAGCAAGCGAAAGATGTACCAGTTTTAATAATTAGCGATACGCGCGACTCTTTTAAGACCATATCACTAGTTAAAAGTTAATCAGCTTCTGAAGGGCTTTTAAGACTGGAGTTCCGTCTGCCTGCCGGAGCTCTGGTGTAATTCCGTCATCTCCCTATGCCTAACTTCTATTTAGTAATTAAAGTCATTTTGATCTCGTGCAAGCTAATATTCAGGTTTTCTTCAATATAGTACCAAATTAGCTGGGATCTGGGGTATTGTACCATGCCTTCTTTGGTAGGCTTATGGTCTGGACACACCTGCCTCTCTCCGGCGCGATGAATGAGCGGCGTGCGGCCCCATAATATACCGTATTCCCTCCCCATCGCCGTTCGGCCGACCATTGGCACTGCAATCAAAACAGTGTTGCCGGAGCGTCGCCCTCACGCGGTCGACCTCTATGCGGGTGGCGGACTAATCCCCGATCCGTCCAACCGCGACTTCGGCTAGGGCGGTATCAGGCGCAGGTATTAACGCCTGCACCGCACAACGCACCGGCGGTTCCTCCCGAACCCGCTCCGCCACCTCCTACCCTCCTTATGTGAGACAAATGCCTCGCAAAAGGCGGCGACCGTGTCTCAATGCCTGACGCTGTTGAGCATCGTTCTAGCGATGGTCGGCAGCATCAGGTCAGCACCGATGATTGCGACGAGTTTACGGCGGTGCTCTGCCCAGGCCAGGCAGACCTCGAAGGTGTGCTGCGCCGTGTCTTCGTTGTAATTGCAGTGCTGGCGGGACGGCGTCCTCACCTTGTGCAGGTACTTGCCGAAACAACCGTTGTACCAAGCCTAACAGGGTTTCAGGATGATTTATATAACTGCTCATAGAACCTTTCGACCTTTTCTAAGACCTCACTCTGGGAGGAAATGATTGCCATCATCGGTTTTCAGCTAACTTATTTCGCTCTGCCCAATAGCTAAATTTTGTACTAGCACTTTATAGCCACGGTTCCGCTCTATCGCTTCTTTAATATGGAGCGTATTAAATCATCAAATGACGCGTTGCACATGCCTGAAGATCTACTTATGTTCGGACTTTTTCTTTTTCTAGGTGACATGTGCATGAGAATCTGGTCAGAAAGGTTTCTAGGTCTATCAGTTCGGCGAGTCTGAAAAATTTCGACCCAAGCACGCGGGCAGTTTCCACGAACTTATTGTTCATATCGTTCGGAGATTCGCATTTGACCAAACAATGGAGGTGGAAGTATAACTTGAGTTATAGCTTTCGGGTTTCTCTTATTGGACAAGTATAGGTCCGAGGGTGGACCTTATCAAGCGTGACCGACTTTTGTGTGGATATTCAATGTACCTCATGTACCTCGTACCAAGCGGTAATCGCTCCTAATTTTAATCCTCCTTATGACTGAGACAGCATTGAATATCTGTCATTTACCTATCCGATAAAATGAAGTTTATCTCGTTATTTATAGAACCATCATCGGGACTAATCTAGGTCAATTTCCTTTGTGGCTACTTGCTAAAGAAGTAATACGATATAAAAAGCCTTTCCTTCTTAAGGAAATCAGGCGATTTCTAGCCCGTCTGGTTTTTTCTATCCATGTCCATATTGTCCATGTTGCCACATCCTCAACTCGCTATCACCCCGTTTGTCTAGCTTCGTGTTAAAGTTTCCCTTACCACCGAGAAGTTGGTTTCGGACCCTTATATGGCGTTCGCGATGTCCTCGTCATCGGAGTATGCCAAGATCGGTGTATGACTTTCAACAAATACCGCTCAGTAATTCTGAGTATAAGACACACTCTCAATCCTCTCTACGTATCTACGAAAGACTTTTTCACAATAGCTGGTATAAAAATCCGTGGATAATAATTTTAGTTATTCTTCAAAGTAGTTAAGTATAGTTTGAAAAGTATGACGAGTTTTCGTACTTGGAGAGGCAGGAAGGTAAATAACACAATATATCGCTACGGGTTTCGACGAACTTAATACGAGTAAGCAGCCAGCCGTGTACCGAAGATACCCCAAAACAGCATACGGCTTAAAAAAAATCTGATGTCAAGATCTAATACGAAAAAAATAACAACAATTGTAAATGTCGTATCAGGTTAAAAATACAAAATCACCATACAATTAATTCCTACGGTAGTCTTACAAGACTACAACTCTACAATAAAAAACTAGGAAGCATGTTAGCCCTACCCTTGATATAATTATATCTATGAGTGGCAATTATTGAATACATATTCTCATTAGGGCCAATAATAAGAAATGCTTAATATTTCTTTTGTATCTTTCAGGTTTCGTCAGTAGCCCATGAAATTATTGTCACGCTATCACTCGGATTCTTTTACCCGGTTTTATTGATAGAATTTGGAGTCCTAGGTCTGTTACTGGTCCCCCTCACCGTAACTTACGGACAACGATATCCAAATGCCTTCAATTTATTCCTGTGGCTGGGGTTATTCATCGGCAATGGTAAATATTTACTTATAGTTTAATATGAATTATTACGCTTCTGTTAACATCGTCTTATATAATAAAAGCCGTTTTCTAAAACATTTGCAATACAAAATAAAACGTGATTTCTATCCCGGTAAAAACATAAATATGAAAAAGTAGCCTAGTTCAATATTATGATAATTATGGTGCGAATCTCGTCTTCACCAACAAAAGACTTGAAATATAAATGGATGCCAAGTTTCGTAGATTATCCTTATCCTTATTTGTTTTTATGTAACTTTAAAACACAATTTCTTGTTTTCAAATAAATTGTGGTTTAAAGTTACTTAAAAATATTATACGTTTTTAAAAATATTATACGATTTCAGTGTAAGCTATGGACCTTTTTTTTATGGTTGGGCTATGGTAAGCGCACAGGCGGTCCATTCCGTCCGAGGCGACGAAAGGACGGCGCGCGGGGCCATAACCCACCCGTACCCACGTCGTTTTCGTCGTTGGGCCGATCACCAGTGCAGAGTTCCTTGTCGTCAGTGGTCGGCCCGACGAAATACCCTTACGGGTACCCTCACCTCTCGACGTTCCTGTCCCGGGACGTCGGTCGCCGTCGCGCGGTCAGCCTCTCTGCGGGTGCCGGACTAAATTTCCCGGTCGGGTTACCCGCGCCTCGGCTAGGGCGGTAACAAGCGCAGGTACTCGCGCCTGCGCCACCCGAGTCGCCGGCGCCGGAACGTGACACGAAAGAGAAGTTCCTCTCGCGCACGATCCTCGGCAATGGTCGGCAGCGTCAGGTCGGCATCGATGATCGCGACGAGTTCACGGCGCTCCCCCGCCCACGCGGCACACACCTCAAGCGTGTGCTGCGCCGTGTCCTCGTCGCAATCGCAGTGCTGGCAGGACGGTGTGCTCTCCCTCCTGAAGATTTTGTGCAGGTATTTGGCGAAGCTACCGTGCCCCGTTAGCACCTGCACAAGTCGGAAGGAAAGCAGCCCGTGCGTCCGCTCCAACCACTCCATCAGCACCGGCCGAAAGGCCTCGACGGTCCTGACACCGTACCGAGGCCTCTCCAACCGGACTGCCCAACGGGCAATGACGTCTCGGCGGGCATCGACCCGCCAGGTGACAATCTCCTTGATGGAACCTCCGGCTCGCGTCTCCGACACCCGCCGGTAAAGCTCGGCGAGCATCTCCGCCTCTAGGTCCCACGGGGGAGTTCCGGCCAGGAGGCACGCTGCCTCCGTCGCCACCGTGCGGTAACCGCGCATGGCCCTGATCGCCATGACCTTCTGTGGTCGCCACAAGAGCGCCCTCAGACAGGGACCCCGCCCACACCGGTGCGCTGTACAGGGCCATCGACCGGATCACCCCCGCGTACAGCCGTCGGCACGTAGCGCTGGGTCCACCCACATTTGCCATCAGCCAAGAAAGGGCGGACGCCGCGCCGACAAGCCGGGGAACAAGTTGACGGAAATGCTCCCAAAACCACAAATTCCCGTCGAGCACCAGGCCCAAGTACTTCATGTGGGCCCGGATGCTGATGGTAACCAAATTTACAGTGATCGAAGCGCCGGCAGGAGGTCCGACGATGCGGAACCCATGGAACAAGAAGGCCTCCGTCTTGTCCAGGGCTAATCTCAACCCCAGCGTTTCGATCCGCCTGACAATCTCCTCGGTGCCGAGAGTTGCCAGGCGTGCCGCCTCCTCTAGCGTCGCACTCCGGGCTGTGACGAGCGTATCGTCGGCGTAGCAAGTCACGCCCAGCCCGGGTGGGAGGCTTCCTCTCAAAAACTATGGGCCTTGGCACCCATTTATATCTCAAGTATTTTATCAGTGAAGTCATCAAGCGCTCCATAATTATCATAAGTTTGAATTTGGCTTCCTTTTTCATATTTACGGTTTTACCGGGTTATCATTATTTTTTATAAATAAATTTATTATTATTTAAAAATGAAAAAAAAAAGTTTATTATTTAAAATTTATTATTATTTATTTATGTTTTCCCCGATTTTACGATATGTGGTTACATTTAAGTATTATTTTCTTGAATATTAGTTACTTCAGTCGTAACTCAAACTTATTTAATCAAATTACGAAGCATAAAACATTCTTAGATGTTAAAGTATTTACAGACTACCAAATAGCAAGAGCAATTCGCGTATTTACTTACATCTACACGTGCTCGGCGCGTTCGCGTTAAAACTATGCTAAATTTTATATATAGGATATTTATTTATTATATTTTTGGATTATCCGTGTGGTGACGGAGTAAGAATACAATTCACCACCCCCTATCTTACCCATGGGTGATCGTACGAGACGACTAAGGGATATAAAACGCATATAACATCTATGCGAGAGAAGGAAAACTCAAAATAAAACCCTATACCAACATGTCTGGCCAGCGTGGTATAGTAGGTCAATTACCCTTCCATTATGGAGGAGGCCCGAGCCAAACAGCGGGACATATATGGGCTGAGATGATGATGATGATATTTTTGGATTTTCCTTTTATATACACATAAATACCTAGCTGGATGCGAAATTCGAACTTTCTAGGTTATTTGGAAGTGGGAAGTGGGTTGGTTACTGATGCCCATACTCCTGGTGCACCCGTAGCATTTTTTATGATTACCACATCCAAGAGGTAATATTATTGTGGTTTTATCTCGTCACCACCCGAAAACTGGTTAATTGTACAATATACCTCTGAAGTCAAGGAACTCTGCACCGGTGGTCGGCCCAACGACGAAGGCGCCGTGCTATCGGGTAGGTTACGGGGCCCGCACCGCCCCTCTGTCGCCCCGAACGGAGCCGGGCGGCGGATGCGCAGACCGTAGCCCACCCCAAAAAAAAGTTGTAAAATATACGTTTTTTTTAATAGCTTTGTACATATTTATGAGCACTAAAATGCAAGAAGCTAGATTTATTGATAAAATTAATTTCACCATGGGGGATTTTTCGTAACAAAAAACTTGTTTGTTTCAGGTCTTTTGTGCTGTTTATACTTAATGGAATATTTCGCGCGACAGAACTGTCCACCAGCGGAGAGCGACAGTTTCTTTTTTCCAAAATCGTGGTCTTGCCCTGAAGTTATCCTAAAACCAGACTGGGGCTTTCTAAATGCGCTTCCCATTTAACATTTTTTATTACTACATTCAAATTGAATGTATTTAATAGAACTAATTACTATCCACAGCGAACATTGAGTAAGAATCTAGAATAATCTAGATACTTGCTCGATGACAGCGAATAAATGCTTTCATAGAAAAATGAAAACGATAATCCCAATTATTAATCAATATTTGTTAAAATAGGTATCGATATATCGAATGATACAATAACCTTGTTTTGTTAGTCTGTACTAACCCGTCTGACCAGCGTGGTATAGTAAGTCAATTTCCCTCCTATTGCGAAGAAGGCTCGAGCCCAACAGTGGGACGTATTATGAGCTGAAATGGTAATCAAAAATACATAGTTATATTTATTTGGATATACATGTTTGTAAAATGTTAATAAATTGAACATTTTTAGTTAAAATGTTTTTTTTACGAACATTCATATTTATATTCCTTCACTCTTTAATGAATGGCTACTTTGCACTTCGTATTAAAAAATGTACTCGTTTTCATTTCACTAGTTTTAGGGGCCCCTTAGATGATGGTAAAGGTAACCTCTCCTTAATACTTTTTTCAGGATTCAACCACATTTAAACTTGACAGTCCAAAAGCACATTATTCTAGAATTAGACCACTTGTCAGAATATGTAAGGGTTACTGATTATATAACTACTAACCGTCTCTTTTCTGCTGGACAGCGCCAAGCAGATGAAAAATAACAATTCAATTGATATTACTATAAATTCAATGATTTAGACATTTGGACGAGACTTGAACTCGCGTCATCACGGACAGCATAGTAGGTATACAGCATAATCTAGTTCATCATGTTTTGATATTAGAGTCGGATGTCACAATCCTTACTTATTAGTAAGGATTGTGAATTGCAATTGTAATATTTTACAATTGCGAAAGTAAGTTTGTTTGTTACGCTTACCCGCTTAAACCTAAGAGTGGTAGGACCACACTGTCGACAGATATCTGTCTACAGCCGCGGGCCTGTCCGTCCGGGGTAGTACACACACTCTCGCAGAGTAACATAGGCTATATTTTATTCCGGTATTCCCACGGGTACAAGAACTACGCGGATAATGCGACTGAAACGGAGGCAAAGTGATGGCGAGTTGCTAATATATGTTATACCTAACTAATGTAATCATACTAGGGATGATCGATGTTAGAAAAATATCGATGTTAACATCGATGTCATAATCGAAAGCCCAATATCGATGTTCGATATTTATCGAAACCTGAACATCGATGTTGGATAACATCGATGTTAGAAAAAAATTGATGTCATTATCGAAAGTCCAACATCGATGTTAGGTTTTAATAATTGACAAAGAAAATAAATTCTCCGGGCAGAATTGTGATGAGCTTTTTTTCTTTTTTTAAAGACATCGACGAATAAGAAACAAATCTTTATTAATTGCTAGTGTGTGTAACTGTGAGGCCGTGAGTTATCATCGATGATCAATTCCATTGACATCGATGTTACGATAGTTTTTCGTATTATATAATTCAAAACTTATCTTTCCCATGGGTGTCAATAGACAATTAAGGCATATAGTATGGCGATAAGATCTATCCAAGAGAAAGGAAACTCGAAATAAAGAGTGGTATAGTAGATCAATTTCAGTCCTACTGTGGAGGAAGAGGACATCCGCGTTTCTTGTCGCCATTTATCGTCATAGTATTAAAGAATAAATATCTATTAAAGAGGTCGATATTATTAAAGCTACTATAATTATTCGTAATCAAAAATTGCAGAACGGTGGGTATAAAGTGGATTGGCGTAAAACTTGACCCAGAAGTGCATATCCATCCTTACGCATTAATTTTTTTTTTAATTTGGGCCAGTTATTTTTCTATGATGACCGTGTAATTGTAGGCTGCACGAACTGTCAGTAATGTGGTCACGTCGCTAAATACTTCACTGAAAACACATCCATTCGCGGTAACTGGAACATTGTCCTGCCCAAACTAGAAAAACGAATTTTCAACCTAAACGGTCAACCTAAAGGAGGCAGCTCCTATAAGCGTTTTATAAAACCAAAAAGCTTTAACACATTTAAGCAGCTTTACAAATTTAAGCTCGACAACTAGTCTTAAATACTAACTAATAAAAATTGATAGTTAAAATATATCTAGGTCAGTTAAATCTTCATAATCAAAGTTAAGACCATCTTGTTATTGAATATAATTTGGACATAGTACTTATTCAAAAGCAATACCATAATGCTCGCTTATACGATAAGTTTGTGCAATTGGATAACAAAGCCCGCACGATAAATCACAAAGAATCTATGCATCAGATTTTAAATGTATGGTTACGTCATTACAAAATCTTATGCCTTCACACTGTGCTGCTGCGGCGGTTACATACCTATCCTGTAGGCTCTAGGTCGTACTCTGCCATTTTAAATACTCAAATCTTGTCACCCTATACTTGCACTACCTCTGACACGTCTTTTAGTATCTTACGAGCTACAAAACAATAGTAAGCGCTGATGGAAATGCTTCATCTACTCTATAGTATGATAAGATTGGATACACCAATTCTAATCGATGGTATGCGATAGAAGATTTCGTCGCTAAAGTGAACATGTAATCCACAATACACGTGATGCACCACCAATATTTTGCAGGACTTTGAGTAAATTTTCTATTGACGTCACGCTATCAAGAGCAGACGTTCGCATGGATAGGTGGTGCATCCTTCCAGGAGCGTCGCGAATCTACCTTCTCCTGCAGAAATGTTATTTGCTTGCGTTACTTAAGCGTCTTTTATAATCACCTACAGGAAGGAAGGGGATTACTCCGCCACTGTATGAAATATGTAAAACTTTCAATCATTGAAATGGCTCGAACAACACCTCTCTATTAAGGTAACGTAATACGAGTAGCTAGATCTATATACAAATTGTAATATTTATCAAAGATCGAGATATGCCGTAACTTACATAATTCCTTTCAGGATTGCTGGACTACTTCACGTTTCTCGCTGTAA
The DNA here is from genome assembly GCA_032191425.1 of Lymantria dispar. Taxonomy (NCBI): domain Eukaryota; kingdom Metazoa; phylum Arthropoda; class Insecta; order Lepidoptera; family Erebidae; genus Lymantria; species Lymantria dispar. The sequence goes on along the minus strand of CM063444.1, from coordinate 22,541,229 downwards.
TAATGCCGCTATAGCCACGTATTATATTCTTGTCTACGTGACTACATCTATAACCCTCTCACACCCTCCTTAGGACGACCTTTACCCACTTTAGTATTTCTCATAAGATAACTGATATATTTACTTCAAAGTAAATTTAAATGAAATCCGTAGTGAAATCAATAACGAATGTTGAAACTTTCTTAAATTTGTTAAAAAAATAGATTTAGAGTAAATTCTTTCTTAAAAAATAGATCCACTATTCTTATAGTAGATCTATTTTTAAGTTTTAAATGGCTAGCGTTTCGGATTGGTGGTGCCTATTCAAAAAAAATTATAAGTGATATTTTGTCGACCATACTATTTCAATCAATCCAGTTTATAATCCGAACACTAAGTCAAATATGTAGGTATATATCTTTGATGATCGTTCCTTACATTTACATCCTTCCTAAGTAAATGTATTTCATACATTTACATTTAAATATATGCAATACTTAATGCGATGTACATATATACTTAATGTAATGTACTTAATGCAGTACTTAATGCAAATATGAATAGAGAACCGTCAGAAAAATACACGAATTTCTTTTATCTTAATACTAAAAGATAAACAAAAAATCTTACCTAACACAAGCAGTCGTGCATATAACGAGATAAGAGAGTGGTCCGAGCTGAGTTGATGTTCTACCTTTTTATCTTAAGTTCCATTGCTAAACAATGAATGTATTAATGCGATTTGAGAATTTTCTGAATGTTTTGTTATATTGCTCATTAAATATCTTACAACTTTCACAATAGCTAGTATAAAAATCAGTAGACAGTAGTTTAAAGTTCAAATTGACTTTTAAGTATTATTATAAATCGTTTCTATACGATTTTTTGAATAAACATGGAGAATAAAAGATATATCTATGAAAATTATCTCTACTATTTTGGCGTTTTATTTTTTTTTTGTGGGTGGGCTGCCGTCGGCGCGCCTCCGCACCACTCCGTCCGGGGCGACAGAGGGGCTTAAGCACGCAACTCCCGCAATCCACCCGAAAACCACGTCGCTTTCATCGTTGGGCCGACCACCGGAGCAGGGTTAACTTGTCATCAGTGGTCGGCCCGACGGAATACCCCCTACTTGCGGTACCCTCCCATCGACCGACGTCCCCCCCTCGGGGAGGACGTCGGTCTTTCCTCACGCGGTCGGCCTCTCGGCGGGAGACGCACTAATCCCCGGTCACGTCACCCGCGGCCTCGGCTAGGGCGGCATGAGGCGCAGGTAGTTGCGCCTACGCCGCCCCAGTCGCCGGCGGCGGATCTCCTCATCGAGGCTGCGCTCCTCGCGCAGGCGATCCGCCGCCTTCCGCGAGATCACTGTCTCGCAGAAGGCTGCGACCGCGTCCCAATTCCCGACGCTCTCGACCATCGCCCTAGCGATAGCCGGCAGCGTCAGGTCTGCACCGATGATTGCGACGAGTTCACAGCGCTGCACTGCCCAAGCCGCGCAGGCCTCGAGCGTATGGCGCGCCGTGTCCTCGTCGCAATCGCAGTGGTGGCAGGACGGTGTACTCTCCCTCCTAACGACCTTGTGCAGGTATTTAGCGAAGCACCCATGCTCCGTCAAAACCTGCCCTAGTCGGAAGGAGAGCACCCCGTGCCGCCTCTCCAACCACTGCATCAGCACCGGCCAGAAGGCCGCCACGGTTCGCACCCCGAACCGAGGCCACTCCAGCCGGACTGCCCAACAGGCAATGACGTCTCGGCGGGTGTCGACGCGCCAGGCAGTGAGCTCCCTTAACGAGATCACATCGCCCTCCGCTCGCACCCCCGTCACCCGCCGATACAATACGCGCCGTACAGGGCCGTCGACCGGATGACCCCCGCATACAGCCGTCGGCTACTATTTTTGGCGTGCGGTGCACGTATAATGAGATACTTATACTCCGGCCGCTCTGAGTTTGCATTCCTGACACATGTCAATTCGTCATAACAAGTGATGTACAATAAATAACATTCATTATATTTAATAATGTTATTTATTGCATTCATTACGCATAAATATGCGTAATGAATGCGTGACGTGCCATCGTCTTATAATTCGATGGAGCCGGCTGCACACACGAAAAAACATGACCTATGCGGCGTTACCTCGCTCTGAGGCGTTCCATTTAAGGCTTGATCCATAAAAAATATCTATCAAACAAATAAAATTAAAATTTTCTTTTGAAAAATGAAACCATTCCATCAGTATTTTCTATCACGTTCAACTATCGTCAGTAAACCAACTTTACAGATAACCGATTTTTTATTTGAAAGTGCCTTCATCTTTTTTATGCTATACGGTGAAGAAGTATTATGGCCGGCTCCATAATCTTCAATTTGAGCCCAGATTAGCTCTATGGTATTGGAAGTGGAATGGGGGAATTCGAAGAACGCAATAAGCGTTCTCCAGAGCTAGCTCATCTAAAACATAACGAACTTATGCTGGCTTATGGTCATTGACTAATTTCATCAACTCTGCTTTTAGTGTAGACATATTTTCGTCATTGCCACGTGTTTGCAGCCACCGATTCCTCTTTTTATTAGCTTTGGTACGTGCTTTATTTAATTGCACCGAATGATTAGGGGCGTTATCCATTAACATAACTAAAGGCCAGTGGCGTAACTACACCACCTGGGGCCCGTGGCAAATTCTTTTGATGGGGCCCTATCAGTAAAAATTGTCACGTTGTACTTAGTTCAATTTTAATAAACCACTTTTTTTTCTGGGATTGGTTACGGTCGGCGCGCTCCTCGCACCACTCCGTCCGGGGCGACAGAGGGGCGTTAGCATGCACATTCGTAACCCACCCGTGACACGTCGCCTTCGTCGTTGGGCCGACCACCAGAGTAGAGTGACTTGACGTCAAGTGGTCGATCCGACGGAATACCCCCTGAGGAGTACTCTCGACTGACATCCCCCCTCGGGGAGGACGTCGGTCAGTCCTCGCGCGGTCGGCCTCTCGGCGGGTGACGGACTAATACCCCGGTCCAGTCACCCGCGGCCTCGGCTAGGGTGGCATCAGGCGCAGGTAATTGCGCCTTTGCCGCCCCAATCACCGGCGACGGTTCGCGTTGTCGAGGAGACGCCCCTCGCGCACGCGCTCCGCCGCCTCCTTCTGCGAGACTACTGCCTCGCAGAAGACTGCGACCGCGTCCCAATTCCCGACGCTGTCGAGCATCTTGGCGATGAAGGCAACTTGATAAAATATTTCATCTTTTGATACCATGGCCAAAAAAGATCCAAATTTGTTGAACTGTATCAAAAAAATATTGCATATCAACAACCTCTCTCACTGCATCATTGAGTACTAGATTTAAGTTATGAGCAGCACAGTGAACGTATACAGCGTTTAGCTCGACATCTTTTATGAGTTTTTGAACTCCGCCATAAGTTCCTTTCATTGTGTTAGCACCATCATATATTTGTCCTCAGCACTTATTTAAAGGAGACATTGCTAAGTCAATTTGATCCTTAACTTCATGAAATCCTAAAAATGTCTCTTTAATGACAGTGCCTTTGGGACCTTATTACCATCTTTTTCTATCATACAATAGCAGTTAAAGTTCACGCAATAGATCAATTTTTGAAATATCTTGAGTTGTATCGAATATGATAGAGTAAAATGGTGCGGCATTTATTTCATTTATAAGTGCATTTTTAACTTTTTGAATCAAGAGAGAAATGACCTCATTTTGCATCTTTGGACTTGAGTATTTTATTCGGCTAATACTCAAAAAGTTGCCTTTGGAGCTTGGATCACTGCTATTTGCGTTTTCTCTGTGACCACGAAAGGCTAACACACGTTGAAAGTGTCACAGTAATATCAAGGAGCTTAGAAAGTACTTGGCGCCAAAAAGATTTTCTTTTTTGATCATGGATTCTTGCTCTTCGTCGAGTGTTCCATGTAGCCGCCACTGTTGATACGTGAGACAAGAATCTAGATGAATTTTCGATGTCTGGTGTCTTTCTATGGCCTTTATAATATGTTTCCAGCCGTCATAGCCCTCAATCCAAACATTTTGTATTTTTATTAATGCCCGATTTGCGAATAACAAACACGGTTCACAATACGCCTTCTGAATATTAAGGAATATGATAGCCACGTTCAAGTTTCACGCCTGGCTTGGAAACAATATAGAAATGTTTTTTTAGAAAAAATCTATTGTCACTATTTTTTAAGAAAGGGCCCTTCGTCTACAATGTTCGTTTTCGATCAAGAATTTTGTGAAATTATTGTGGTTGTTCTGGATCTGAATAGACACTGGTGTTGGGTACTGCATTTGGTAATTCTGGTATACTTTTAGTAAAACTCAATTCATCACTTTTAGAGCACTGTTCACTCGAGTTTTCATTATTAAAGTCAAGTCATTCTTCAAGTACTGACTAATTTTAGGTAGCTTTTTATTTTTCTTCAGTCTCTTTTTCTCTTTCGTTTTTCGCTCCCACTTAAATATTTTCTGGAATTAGACATTTTAATATCTAACTTTCACAGTCAACTTTACTTTGCCACCATTTGCAGATTCAATAAAACAGTAAAACAAGAGTCAGTAGAACCCTCATAAAAAAAATAGCAAGTTCAGGATTCCCTTAACATAGTGTAGTGTAGCTCAACTCAGCGGCAGCGCCACGAAAAAAGTACTTTCATGGTTAACAAAATGAGGTGAGCATTGACGTTCGGGGAATTCCCTACCGCCTGCGCAGCCAATGTACGTAAACGAATAGATGCATTCAAAAATTGAAATTGCATTATGGTCTTTGATTGTTCCACTTTAATGGATTTTAAGCAGAACTTAATAAAATAAAAATTATTCATTTCAAGTAAAACACTAAGGTTGTACCTAAAAAAATCTTTCTGATCTTTCGGACGGGCCGGGGCCCTCTTGGGTGGGGGGCCCGTGGCATTTAGCCACCTCTGCCACCCTATAGTTACGCCACTGCTAAAGGCTCTGGGAGGCCAGATAGCAACACATCCTGGAACCACTACTTGAATGCAGTCGCATTCATTTCTTAGTGGTAGTCAGTAGTAGTTATTGACTCAAAAACCAATAAACCGTTTTCCACAAAACTGTACTTCGCACAACCAGCGTGGCATATTATGAGTCGTGTTCCTTTACCCATTGGCAATTTCGACGATGACGCTTGAGTATCATTTGTCCAAGAACGAGAAAGCGTGTGGTTGGGGTTTAGCCTTGTCTCGTCGATGAAAACGGTATTGTCCCAATTATCAATATTTTTCGCTTCTTTCAAAAAGTTAATTCTTTTTAAAATTATGTTATTCCTTTCTAAAATAATTTCTCAGATGAAACAAATGAGCTGCTTTCAAAGATGCTAGAAGCGACGACCTATTAAGGTATTCACTTCTGGGATAATAACTACTATATGTATGCTTCCGTGTGATGACGGAATAATAATACAATTCACCACCCCCCTTTGCTGCCCGTTGGTATCGTAAAAGACGATTAAGGGATTATAATATGCATACAACATCTAAGCAAAAGAAGGACAATTTGAAATAAAACCTTATACCAATACATCTAACTAGCGTGGTGCAGTTGGTCAATCTCCCTCCCATTGTGCAGGAGGCTTGTGCTCAGTAGTTGGATGTTTATGAACTGTGGTGAGTGATGATGAATGAATGTGATTCTTTATAGCATCAGCCTCAAAGCTATTATTGTCTGTTATAAGTTCATTTCTGCAATTCCTTTTTTAGTGTTCGTAAAATATTTTCTCCAGTGCCCGAGGAGCCGAACTTTTCTGTATTAGTATTTGTTATTGTCCGTTCGCTAACTCTAAGCGCCTGAGAGATGCGCTCTTGTCTTGTTATAATTACGGGGTCCGCCATTTTGTCTTTCAAGCTCAAGGTAATATTGAAGCTTGATAATAATATTTAACGGCATTATGATTTTGCATTGAAAGTGCAAAACAGTAATATACGATACACAACAAAAGTCTAGATTAGCGCAGAGGCTGACCTCTTACTCACATAACAAGGAGAATCAGTCAAATAAACAACAATAACAGTCACGAGAAAATACATATTGAGAAACACTGGAGAATGTAGTCTATGCGCGCGAGACGACAAGAAATTACTCTTTGTGAATGTCATAAAATGGCGGTCCCCACAACGCTATTACGGGTAGCCATTTTTCACTAGTAATATAAAGTAGTAAGATATTTTAATTTCATTTTTTTTTTTAATAGATTTGATTGTTATCACGATATTTATTTTCTTAAGTTTTGATTGGGCGTACCTATATCATATTACCAACTTTATTAAATAGTAAATACTCTATATATTATCAAATAAAATTATAACGTTTTTTTTAATTAAGATTATATTAAGATTATAAAAATATGCGATTACAATTGCCTTGTTATTTTGTCCCATCACTACAAAAACAAAACCTTGAAACAGTGCAGTTTGACATGTTTTGATTTTCAAAACTATTGTTTTTATATTTGTTAATTGAGTAATTGTTAATAATTTTAGCCGAAAATTAATACTTGTAACTTGGCATAATTATTAAATTTTTAATGTTATTACTCGTTAATAAGGTAAATATAAGATATTTAAAATTGTGCCGTAAATAGTACGCCAGCGCGCCAGTTCAAAGTTACATCGCCCATTCTATCATGACCTGTCAGGAACGCAATCTCTGAGCGGCCGAACTATAATGTAACGCATTTTTCAAGATGGCGGTTAAAACTTGCGTCCTCGCGTACCGCCAACTTGGACTTATATTCGAGTGGCACTCCAGAACCTTTTTGACAATCATTGACATTTTTTTATGATCGGGCACTTTTGGATTTATCCATTCAATAATTATCGTTATGTTTTTGTTCAACAGATAACATAAGTGAAAAACACGCAACGCAAAAACCTATTACCAAATCTCAAAAGTCAACATTTTAGAGTAAGCGGCTATTACCATATTGTTCGAGGGAAAAATGACAGAGCCGTTCCCGGTAAGCGGCAACACAATATCGTTCGGGTGATTTTGCTGCTTACCTTTCATAGCACCTAAAAAATGATCATCGAATAAGCATGTAATTTATGTTTACCATAATATAAAGTCAGTTTTATCATCGAATACGATTGCAATGTCATTTTACGAATAGAAAGTACATAAGTATATTCATATTTACCATGGACCAATATCACAATAAACGACTACTATAGCAACACCGATTTGTGATTACAGTCGAACACTCGTAAAATTTGTAAAGTTAGCTTGCGTCAATTTTTCCATAGCTTATTTCAGTAATGGACATTTTCACAATGTTCTTACTGATAAAGAAAATGTATACTTAATAAAAATTTAGTGAAAATCTAGTGCATAAAAGTATTCCCTATTTTTGATAAAAGAATCTTCTTTTAGTCTTGATAGTTTTCAAGATATTCAGTTTTTATTTGCTCCTGTAAAATTGTCATTTACATATTACGATTTCGTTCGTCGGGGACTGCGATATGTAATAATAAAAACCATTCGTGTTGGCTACAGGGTTCCATTTATGCGTCGACATATTCACTTGGTCTGAATATTCAAGATACACCAATATATGCGTGGCAAAGTGCACCGCATTCACGTTACCTATAATACAAACAACAAAATTCAAATGCAATTTTTGCTTTTCAGGAGAAATGAAATCTTTATAAATCTAATGAAATAAAATAGCATCTACTTTTATAGCTTTTATTGAATATAAAAAATATGAAATTACAATTGAGTCTCGACACTTAAGTATTCCAATGGTTTAAAAAGTACATAGGTAAGTATTGAAATATATAAATGGCAATAAAAAAGAATGCCCAAAATCAGTCTATTTTTGTCATTAACTTTGCGTCTACTGGTCGTGTATAAAAATCTTGTTACGAATTACTTATAATTTAGATATATAGAATTAATTTATTTATTAAACATACAATGCTTCTGTATCTATACTTCTTTAATAATGAATTGCACAGGAATCTTGTTTAGGCATCTAAAATTAACGTTAACCACATTTTATTCAACTTGTAAACAAATTTTATATATATATATAGTACTACCCCGGACTTACGCGATAGGTGGGACCGAGTGATAATCGCGTAAATCGGGATTTAATTTGGCTTATATAAAATGTACAAAAAAAATGATTATTTGAAATTAGTTCAAAGACAATAATTTTAAAGAATATGGTCAAAATATTATATAAAAATAATTGAAATTTAATGAATAAAAAAGTAAATCTAAGGCTGAGTGCTGGAAAAGAAAACCGCGTATCTTTGAATTCGTGTAAAACGGAGTAACGTAAGTCGGGGTTTTATTGTATTTAAAGTTTCACAATATATAAGCATCATCGGGCGCAAGATACGATGATGTGCGTGTAGCTAATGGCGAATAACACTTATTAGGTGTATAAGTATGTCTTAAAGATGTTTATTTGCTTTCGATGTATTTCTCGTATGTAAAAAGATGCTCGTGTCTAAGACGTATATAGGTGTATCTAAATTATAAAATTATAATCTATCAATGTGAAGTTTGATTACTAAAAAGTGCAAGCGGATTTCTTTAGTTTTCGTTAAATAATACATAATTATATTTCTATAATTTGCTACATTTTTAGATTTAATTGACACAAGAGCAGTATAATTCTCATAAAAAGAAGGGCATTCTCTTTTGTAGTAAATAATTCGGACATCATAAACAAATTCAATTCCTTAATTCAAAAAAAACCTCAGTGTTTTGAATGTAATCATTTATAAAGGCCAAGATAGGGAATCCAAGCAATCAAACATTATTATGTGATTACCTAATATGTTGCCATATTATTTCCTTTACAGATTAAAGGCGATTCAAACAGCCGTTCTGCTTGTTCTATTTTATGTAATTCAATAATAAAAAGATTCAGTTTACCTTTATAGAGTATCGATCTGCTATATATCGGCTTGGAGTTGCTTTTAATCAAAAGTAACACCATAACTTCAGTTCGAAGGATTATTATTAAAAATATATGGCCATGTAAGTTAACGACGTATAACAAATAATCTCATAATCATTAATATTAATTCGTAATTTCTTAAAATCAAATAGAAACATATATTACATTAAAATAATCCAATAATATAATCTTACAGCAACTAGGTTCTGAAAACAAAATCCTCTACAGAACTATAATTATAAAATGGAGTCGATAAAGGAATGTTACCAGTATAAAATATTGTATTGCAATCACATTTATGGATGGAATCTAAAATTTTACAATAATTCTAGAACCATATATATTCACTTTCATAAAAAAGTAATATATAAGCTTGTTTTTTAAATATGGTGAGGACATATGTTTTCAATTATAATCATTAACATTTACTTAACTGACAAATATAATTGTATTCCACTTGTCACAAACAATGCCTCCAACATTCTTTTAGTCTTAGCACCGTGTAAACATTCTTATAACAAACTCACACGGCATTCCCATTGTTAGTTTAATTCTTGCATTGGCATCATTTCACAGCCCTTACTGACTAATTACAATCGCTAACAATATAACTATAATGCACTTTATAATCTAAACACGTATAGTAGTAAAGTGATCATTTTTTGTAGAAATAATGTAAAAAATGTGTTATTTTACTAGATATATTTGGATAATATAGGTGTGGTGTGCCAATTTGTGTAGGTACAATGTAAGATCAAATATTCTGTATAGCAAAGTCATTGTGTGCAATACTTTACTAAAACTATAAAGTAATTAGTAAAATATTGTGCAATGTTGTCGAAGGACTTTGCAAGATAATATCCTTTGCATACTTGCTCAAACAGCTGGCGTACGGTCCAGTTCCTTGAACAGTGAAGTCGACATCCTGTAAAATATAAATGCATCGTATTAAATAATATACGTACAAATTTTAAATAATTTTTATCAAAAGTTAATTAACATTAAAATGGTCGGTATTTTGCCAAGCCTCTATAATTTCGAGAGAACCTAATTAATAGGGAAAAATGATTATTAGATGCAGTCATAATTATTTTTTTACGCTTATACAATACTTACGTTTATGTTAATCTAACCTTATTCCCTCAAAAAGCCACGACACTCGTGGCCGTAGAAGCAAGAACAACGGAATAGAATGTAGTCGAAAGCGTAAGGGTCGTAGCCGACTTACACACCACTACAGCCATACGGCAAAATTGTTAATTTAAATATGAACTTTAAGTCGTTCGGTGTAGATATATTTTACATTGAAAATACAAATCAACAGACAGGGAGCTTACTGCCACTGTGCCACTCGACAGTAGGTAGACGGCTCGCCTGCTGCACGATTACCGTGCGCTTTAAGTGAGCAGCCCGCGTGTTGTATGCACGCAGACTGCTCACTTGAAGCACGTTGTTAGCTTGTCGGCGTGCGGGAGGGATGATTTGTCGTCTACCGCGCGTCCATCGGCGCCCGCAAGTTATTTCAATGGAAACCGATCACAAATTATGTTTGTCGTAAAAAAGCGGTCGATGCGCGAGTAGAGTAGTTGATTGCTAGCTGTAAGCGCAGCGATAGCTAGTTGCCTGACAGTTGTAAGTTCGGGTACAGGCCTGTTAGTTATCGGCGCGTGGACACGTGCTACCATAGAACAGGAAATATATATTTCAACTCCTACAGGCTCGTAAAGGATGGTTGACACAGTATTCTTAACCTGTTACAATTTGAGTTACACATGGGTCGATCATACATTTTTAAAGTTATGGGCCTATTTATTCATTAATACTTTAGCTAAATCTGTCATAATATTATGAAGCTAAAATGTTTGTTTGGTTGAATGCACTAATCTCAGGAATTACTGGTTCAACTTGGTATTTTCTTTCATTCATCATCAAGAAGAAAATTTATTATTTTTCAGAGCTTCCATTGCCAGTTATAGATGCCTATGACTCACTCTCTTTCACCCTCTCTCTTAAAAGTGAAAGCCATCTGCGACTATCGGCTATATACCCACACACACACAAATCAAAGAATCATCAGCACTTGCACACACCCATATTAGAATATATCTAGTACAATTGTATAGTATCTATTAAGTGGCCTCTGTAATCTAAATATGGTCAAGAGAACACCTTATGTTATGAATGATAACACCTACAAATTATAAACAATATTGCTATTTAAATAGTTCTGTTATCAGCTTATAAGAGATAAATATATAATTCAGCTTATATTGTATACTGACTAGCCTCAATCCCAAACAAACAAATGTTGGTAAATAATTTGCATAGATAGTGTAAAAGGATTGAGTGTGTTAGTGACAAAGTACATATATTATTTTGTATATATTGGATTAACACCCTTAACAGCAATATAGTAACTTTGACGATTTATAATTGGTATTCAGATTTTGTTCATCAATGTACTTTCTCATAGCAGTTGTGTGGTGATAGCATCTTCTTAGGCAACATCAACCCAACTGCCTAGCATGTCAATGTCATTATACTCTCTTAAGGATGCCTTATTCAACAATGGAGGTCGGTAAATTAATAAATGGATTTATAATTTAATTATTACGTGTAATAATATTTGACTAAGTTTAACATACATATATGTACTTAGTTATAAAAATATATGCAACCATATATTTCAGTTATAATTACACAACTATGTCTATTTATGATCTTCATTAAGTCAATTTTATTTACTAATGAACTTGCAATCAAATCATTGTGACATTTTGTTACAAAATCCAACATGGAAGATAAGAATGAATTATCAAACAAAACAAAAAGTACAACAATTATATTAATGCTTCCTTTTATACTAAGAATGATTCATATCCTCTTGTAAACACCATTCTCTTTTATAGAAACTTTCAAATTTACCATGAGTCATTTATAAATAAACATAAAGGTAACTATTTTCCTGTTACAAAGAATTGGCGAAGGAGAAGAACTGTTGAAAAAGTATATATACTATTTCAAATTACACAAACAATTCAGAAGTATATTCAAGTGAAAGTATAGTGGCCATGAGTCCCATACCAAATTTATAAATTTCCTTTTTAATTTTAAATTATAATCAGCGAAAACAATCGACAAGTAGGCAAGAGAACTGTCATATAATAAACTCATTTGCAAAAAAAACGGGCGGTTTTGATTTTCATTCATATTTAAAAAGATACAATACCAAAAAGGTTTCAATCGTTTGTACACGTTACTGGCCGGTTTTAAAAATGCTGTGGTACCTATTTAAAAAAGTACGTTCTAAATTCAATTTTTCATTTGATGTTCATTTTTACAGAAAACCCCTTTTTATCCTACATTTTTGGCGCGAAGTTCCAGAAGTTAACATCGACTTTCATAACTTTTATTCAATTTTTATCGATTAATTTCATATCCTTGACTGTCAAAGCTTTATTTAATGCTGTTTGGCTGTATCAAAAATGGTAGATAAAGTGGTAAAAGCTACCAAAATTATCGCGCTGCTTGAAGAGGGTTGCAGCCAATGTTTCGTGGCTAGGAGGCTAAATGTTAGTCGCTCGACAGTCCAAAGGACCTGGCAGCGATATCAGGAGACTGGTTCCGTCGAGAGAAGGCCTGGTTCTGGAAGAAAACCATGTACCCAACCACGGGATGATCGTTTTCTTGTGAGTCGCGCATTGAGAAATCGCAAATCTTCGTATGTGGATCTTAAGAACAACCTCCAAGAAGTAAGAAATGTGCATATTAGTCTATGGACGGTCAGGAGGAGGCTTCTCGCTGCCAATATACGCAGTCACCGCCCGGCCCGCGGCCCCAAATTACTCCGTGAGCACAGAGTTCACAGGCTTAGGTTCGCTAGAAATTGTGAATCATGGACTCAAGACGATTGGAATAGGGTTTTGTTCTCTGATGAAGCCAGGATATCTCTGTTCGGTGAAGATCGACGTCGGCGAGTGCTAAGAAGACAAGGAGAACGCTTTGCAGAGGCATGTTTCGAAGAAATCACACCTTATGGTGGGGGCTCTGTTATGTTTTGGGCAGGAATAAATTCAATGGATCGTACAGAGTTAGTCTTCATTGAAAACGGCTCACTGACTGGGCATCGATACATAACGGAAGTTCTAATTTCTCATGCACAACCCGCATTGGCCGCTCTAGGTGAAGACTCGATTTTTATGGACGACAATGCTCGCGCCCACCGATCCCGCGATGTTAATGCGTATGTGCAAGAGGTCGGCATTCGTCGTTTGGATTGGCCAGCTCGAAGTCCCGACCTCAATCCCATAGAGCATGTCTGGGACGTTCTGAAACGGCGTGTGAGATCAGTACACCCGGCTCCGCAGACCATCAGAGAGCTGAAGAATGTGATTACTGCGGAGTGGGAACGTATTCCGCAAGCAAGTATCCGGGATATACTCGCTAGCATGCCCAGACGAATTCAAGCTGTGATTTTAGCTAGAGGGGGTCACACTCGATACTAAACATTTATCTGCTTTTACTTTATTAAAGAAAAACAAACAAAAAAACTTTTTTATTTTTACTTCATGAGCATATGCACTACTAGCGAATATACACTACTAGCGAGGTTTAGCATTATTTCCCATAAATTGTATCTAAATTTTATGAAATACTGATGAAAACGATTATTTTCTTATTAATTTAGCAAATTGTGTGGATAAAACTACCTATAATTATCAAACAAAGAAATATTAACATTTGAAATGGTTCATTGCTTAGGTGCCCGTTTTTTTTGCAAATGAGTGTAATAGGCTTGTCGAAAATAATACAGGGCAAACCCCCTCAAAATATTTCCAAAAGCTATCTTTATCCTCAAATAGATCAGAGAGTACCACAATATTCATTCAAAATGTCAACTTACATTTTGAATGAATATTCAGCATTTTGTTTCTAAAAAACACACTATGCATACTTTTCATAAGTCAATAAGTGACATACTTTCAACATTTGACCATTACTTGGAACTTTATTTGGGTTTCATTATTAGTAATATAGAGTACTAGCTTCTGCTCGCAACTTCGTCCGCGTGGTATAGATACTTTGGGCTAACGCTAACTTTAACCTAAGACTTTGTTTACGTAGAAGGTGAAAATATTTTTTAATAATGCGATTCTGTCACACAATATTTTGGGAAAATTTTGCCTTTACTTTTAAAAGAAAAAATGGCCTAATTTTGAAAAATTCTTCATTGGTGCTCCGCTCCTGTGATAATATATAGCCTATAGCCTTCCTCGATAAATGGATTCCTCTATCTAACACTGAAAGAATTTTTCAAATCAGACCAGTAGTTCCTGAGATTAGCGCGAACAAACAAACTCTTTAGCTTTATATATTAGTATTGATAGGATGAATAATATATGATGGGTTTATTACTAATATCAGGAAAAAGTTCAACTAAATGGACTAACCACAATATGCTCCTTAAACTATGTTGAAATATAATCACTTATAAATAATGTCAGCAACATATTACTCACTTGTTTATCATGTGTTGATATATGTAGCATGGTATGATTGTAATGTTGACAACTCTAGGACTGGCATCAATAACTTTAGATATCTCCTTATCTTTCATACCAACAACATTAATTGTGTTTATTTCCAACAACTGATGATCAGTCAACAAGCCATTACGAGCTGCAGAGGAATCTTTTACCAAACCAACAATCTTGCCATCTTTGAAGTGAAATCCAACATGGCCGAGAGAGTCTTTGTGAAGTGTTATTGTTCTCTCGAATGGTCTGAAATAAATATTATTTTAGTCAGCATTATATTAAAATATACAATATTAAATAAATAAATGACTACCTTACAAAATCTAATTTCATAAAGTATGGAGATACTTAAGTTAATTAGTAGTTATTTATTCATTACAATCAAGGCAAGAATACGTTGTATCATATATTAACAAAACTATATGATAAAATTGGAACTGCCATTGTTAAAACTTTAAACATGTAAAAAAGAACAACAATTATGCAGTCGCCTAATTTCCCTACCATTACGGGAGGAGGCCTGCAACAACATATGAATAGTCTGGAAATAAATAAAAAGAAGCTTAAAGCTAGCACTGATACCACATTTACGAACCATACTTTAGATAACACTTAAAATTAAACATAAATGTTACATGTTGAATAACACACATATAACAATATCACATATATGTTCTTAGGTGTTACATAAAATTTAGTTGTTGTTGGTGAATGTAAGTATAACATATCCAACTATAGGTCTACTGCTCTAGCAACACCTTTGAGAATAAAAACAAAACCAAAGCCAATAAATTACAGACCTATCTGATTTTAATCAATACAGAAATATTCATACCTATCACGGACAGCCATATAAATGCCATTCGTAGGAGCTTTCTTTAGCAAGGCATGGCATTGATCCATTGTCATTCCTGCCAAAGCCACATCATTGATCTCTAGTATTTGATCTCCAAATCTCAGGCCTGCCAGTGCAGCTGGGCTATTAGCAGCAACATAACACACAAACACACCATTGTTTACTGAGTGTAGTCTTACACCACATTTTCCGTCCCTGTCTTTACAAAGTACTACTTGTCTTATAGCCTGTGTAACCACCGCCTTTGCCAATGTTGGTGATTGTGATGATATTGGTGCAATCAAATTATTTCTAGCAACAGCTGAAGGTACCTGGAATTTAACATTACAAAAAAATATGTCTTAATTTATCATATTGAACAATAGATTATTAAATTAGGCCTCATTTAAAGTCTATAGGAAAGCAAATTTCATCTCACCGTTTGCACTTGATATTCTGGCATATTTAATGCAATTACATCCGAAGACAGTTCCAGACCCATATAATCGCCGAGAGCAGGGTAAACAAGACCTGCAGGGGCACTTGGCATAGGACTGTTTGATGCTGGGGCTGTAGGAGGCAAGCAATGTGACTGCGGAGCTTGATATTGGCTCATTTGAGCCCTTGCCATACTGTCGACTTTCATATCTTCTAAGGAAGGGTATAAAGACATTGCGAATAATTAATACAGGAAATTGGTAACCAAGAAACAACTACCCACTACGGTACTACGCGATTACGGTACGCGAAAGATAAAATGACTAATAGCAGTTAGCTAGCACAGATTAGGGATGACGATCTGAGATCGATTAATCGAAGAATCGATTTTTCAGGCCCAAAAGATCGATTTTTTAAATCGATATGTCGTACTGAATCGATTCAATGAATCGATCTTTCACCCTTAAAAATCGACATTCGATTTTTTTTCTGTCCATTCGATACTAAGATAAGTAACACTTTCAGATGTCCTATAAAAAAAACCTCATCACAATCCTACTAGGAGAAAGGTACCTCATACTTTAAAAGCGATTCTTCGATACTAGTGTTCCGTTTTCAATCGATTCATGTCTATATTATTGTAAGACATTATTCTCTCCAGATTTCCTAACAAACAAGGTCATCACAATCCCGCCAGAAGAAATATCTCGTATGGAATTGGAAGAAAATACGAAAAAAAGATCGATAGATCGATTAATCGGGGATCGATCCTTCAGACCTTGATTTTATTGTGAATCGATTCTTTGGACGACGATTCAAATCGATTCAAGAATCGATCTTTTTCAGAAAGATCGCCCATCCCTAGCACAGATTAAATTGCTAATAACCATTGACTGACCAATTAGAAAATAATGATTCATTCATATCTATGGAGGATAGAGGTATTCATATCATAATAACAACTAAGCTTTTTTTGATTGGCTTTGTTTGAATAGGCAAAGGGAACAGCCCATTTTTTCATATACACATGCATCAAGTTCTTCATATTATGCTATATGCTTTCTTAAATCATTGATTGATGGTGATTGGTCTTTAGTAATTGACCTTGGTATCATCGTCGCCTTTTTATTATTGTGCTACCTGATACCCCAGTAAAATGTCCGTCCGAAGTAGTATCACACTCTCGCAGAAAATCGACGTTTGAGTAGTAGCAATTTGTTATTGCACTTCGTTCGATGAGCAAGAGAGCCGGTAGTCCAACTCATGAAGGTGTTTGCGTGTGATAGGTTTTAGTGATACCTTTAGCATCAGCGAATCTCATTGCACGTATTATGCCTTGTGTCCTCTTTGAACTTTCATATGTATCGGTTCTAACACCACCGTTTCTTGGGTTTTGTTATAAATATATTTTATAATGTCACACTCCACCGTAGAACTATGTATATTTGTAATAAACAAAGCAGTCTTTCTCTCCGCCGCCTTAAATGTGCACTGCATATCTTTCGCTACCCCTGCCTTGCCCAGGAAGCGATATTTTGGCTGTTTTTTACGATGTGTTACCTTTTTCCAACCAGTACTAATTCTATTTATATTATATGAAGATTCACACCGCTCCGCCACATTAATACTGCTCGTTCCATGATTATCATTCGGCTTTTTTTTTTTTTTTTTTTTTTTTTTGTGTGTATTTAGCTGTTGGTCGCAGATGACCTTGACAGCTTAACGCGGGCAATGGGCGAGCTGAAGGCTCTCAACCCGGTATCATTCGGCTGACTCGCTGTCTGTACTTGTAGACTTTGTTTACATACCGGTGTTTCCGAACTCGGTTCTGTGTCACCGGCCTGACTACTTGCTTGACACACTCCCTCTGCGGAGTCGCGGTCATTCACAGCCTTTTGTTTACTATCGATCATAGGTAGACCATCACCCGCCGAAAGTGTGGCAGAATTTTCTCTTTCTACCCTCATTTCTGTACATTCTGATACTGATAAATCGTGATTAGACAACATATTATTGCCGTTTTCAAATGATTCACTCATAGCCGAAATAATATCACCGTCATGCGAGAGGCCCATCGGCCCGCTGTCCAGCCAAGCTCCTCTTTTTACACACACTTTGAAAGCCGATGTTGGCGGCAAAGAATCATATGTTGTTCTAAGTATTTCATTTTTAATTTCTTGCACAAACTGAATCGTAGCATAGGTTGACTTAATGCCTTCTAGTTCGGTCTTCATTGTCTGCATATCCTTTAGCAACTGAGATCTTTATGATGAATTCCTTCTTCAAAAAGCGGCCACAAAGGAAGTGGACCTGGATTAGCCCCGATGGTTCCACTAAAAACGAGATAGACTTCATCTTGTCGGACAAACGACAAATATTCAATGATGTCTCTGTGATCAGCAAGATAAAAACTGGGAGTGATCACCGGATGGTACGAGGCACATTGAATTTGCGTACGAAAGTCGAGCGGTTTCACTTGATGAAGTCTACACTCCGACCCACACTTGTCCAATACCAGAACCCCGAGAGCTTTCAGCTCGAATTACATAATCGCTTCCAATGCCTAGAAGAGTGCGAATCCTCGAACGATATGAGCAACAGGTTCGTGGAAATTGTCCACGCTGTCGGGTCAAAGTTTTTTAAGACCCGTCGCACAAATAGACCAAGAAAACATTCAGACCAGACTCTCAAACTCATGGAGCGGAGAAAAGAAATAACGGCGCAGTCTTCAGCTGACTGGTCCACACATAGGCAGCTAAATAGACAAATCTCAAAGTCCGTGCGACGCGACGTTCGCCGATTCAATGCGCAGCGCATTGAAGAGGCAATAGAGCGAAACCGTGGCTCTAAAGTGTTCGCACGTGATTTGTCTATCGGGCACAGCCAAATGACCAAGCTGAAGACCGATGACGGCACTGTTATTTCATCCCAGGGCGAGATCTTGGGAGAGGTCGAAAGGTTCTATGGGCAGTTGTATAGATCATCCCAGAACTCTGTTGCCGGCTTGGTCCAAGATCCCAGATCCAAGCTAACTCGGCACTACACCGAAGAAATCCCGGGCGTCAGCTTGTACGAGATCAGAATGGCTCTGAAACAAAGAACGGTAAGGCACCGGGAGATGACGGAATTACCACGGAACTCCTGAGGGTAGGCGGCAAGCCAGTTCTAAAAGCCCTACAGAAGTTGTTTAATTCTGTCATTCTCGGGGGCGACGTTCCAGAGTCGTGGACCAGGAGTGTGGTGGTGCTATTTTTCAAGAAGGGCGATAAAACGCTCTTAAGGAATTACAGACTTATCTCACTCTTGAGCTACGTCTACAAATTGTTCTCAAGAGTCATTACGAACCGACTCGCGTGCAAGCTCGACGACTTCCAGCCGCCCGAACAAGCCGGCTTCCGAAGAGGTTATAGTACCATAGACCACATCCACACGCTACGCCAGATTATACAGAAGACCGAGGAGTATAATCGGCCTCTGTGTCTAGCGTTTGTGGACTATGAGAAAGCCTTTGATTCTGTCGAAACTTGGGCAGTGCTGCAGTCCCTTCAGCGGTGCCAAATTTACTATCGATACATCGAAGTGCTGAAGTGTTTGTATAGAAACGCCACTATGTCAGTCCCCATCCAGAATAAGAGTACGAAACCGATCCAGTTGCAGAGAGGTGTGAGACAGGGAGACGTCATCTCTCCGAAACTGTTCACCACTGCGCTGGAAGATGTCTTCAAGCTCTTAGACTGGACCGGACTCGGCATCAACATCAACGGCGAATACATCACTCACCTTCGATTTGCTGACGACATCGTAGTCATGGCAGAATCCATGGAGGACCTTGGCCTGACCTGTACCGGTCCTAGTTGGGAATGCGATTCTCGAAGTTGTGGATCATTATGTTTACCTAGGACAAGCAGTCCAGTTAGGTAGATCCAATTTCGAGAAAGAGGTCAGCCGACGAATCCAACTCGGCTGGGCAGCGTTTGGGAAACTTAAGAGGATCTTCTCGTCCAATATTCCGCAGTGTCTGAAAAC
Source organism: Lymantria dispar (assembly GCA_032191425.1). Taxonomy (NCBI): domain Eukaryota; kingdom Metazoa; phylum Arthropoda; class Insecta; order Lepidoptera; family Erebidae; genus Lymantria; species Lymantria dispar. The sequence goes on along the minus strand of CM063444.1, from coordinate 22,521,455 downwards.
AAAGGTTTATAACCAGTGTGTGTTACCAGCGATGACTTACGGCACTGAAACGTGGTCTCTAAATGTCGGCCTCATAAGAAAGCTCAAAGTCGCTCAGCGTGCTATGGAGAGGGCTATGCTCGGTATTTCTCTACGTGATAAAATCCGGAACACGGAAATCCGTAGAAGAACGGGTGTAACCGACATAGCCTGCAGAATTAGCACGTTGAAATGGCAATGGGCAGGCCACATCGCTCGTCGAACCGACAACCGTTGGGGATGAAAAGTTCTTGAGTGGCGACCACGAATCGGACAGCGCAGCGTAGGACGACTCCCTACTAGGTGGACTGACGACATTCTCAAAGTCGCAGGGAACCGTTGGATGCAAGTGGCACAGGACCGTTCCGAGTGGCATTCTTGTGGGGAGGCCTATGTCCAGCAGTGGACGTCCGTAGGCTGATGGATGGAATGAAGATCATAAATAGACATAGTTGTGTAATTATAACTGAAATATATGGTTGCATATAGTTTTATAACTAAGTACATATATGTATGTTAAACTTAGTGGCTAATGGTCAAATATTATTTCACGTAATAATTAAATTATAAATCCATTCATTAATTTACCGACCTCCATTGTTGAATAGGGGCATCCATAAGAGAGTATAATGACATTGCCATGCTAGGCAATTGGGTTGATGTTGCCCAAGAAAATGCTATCACCACACAACTGCTATGGAAAAGTACATTGATGAACAAAATCTGAATACCAATTATAAATCGTCAAAATAACTATATTGCTGTTAAGGGTGTTAATCTAATATATACAAAATAATATATGTATTTTGTCACTAACACACTCAATCCTTTTACACTATCTATGCAAATTATTTACCAACATTTGTTTGTTTGGGATTGAGGCTAGTCAGTATACAATATAAGCTGAATTATATATTTATCTCTTATAAGCTGATAACAGAACTATTTAAATAGCAATATTGTTCATAATTTGTAGGTGTTATCATTCATAACATAAGGTGTTCTCTTGACTATATTTAGATTACAGAGGCCACTTAATAGATACTGTACAATTGTACTAGATATATTCTAATATGTGTGTGTGTGCAAGTGCTGATGATTCTTTGATTTGTGTGTGTTGTGTGTGTGTGGGTATATAGCCGATAGTCGCAGATGGCTTTCACTTTTAAGCGAGAGGGTGAAAGAGAGTGAGTGATAGGCATCTATAACTGGCAATGGAAGCTCTGAAAAATAATAAATTTTCTTCTTGATGATGAATGAAAGAAAATACCAAGTTGAACCAGTAATTCCTGAGATTAGTGCATTCAACCAAACAAACATTTTAGCTTCATAATATTATGACAGATTTAGCTAAAGTATTAATGAACAAATAGGCCCATAACTTTAAAAATGTATGATCGACCCATGTGTAACTCAAATTGTAACAGGTTAAGAATACTGTGTCAACCATCCTTTACGAGCCTGTAGGAGTTGAAATATATATTTCCTGTTCTATGGTAGCACGTGTCCACGCGCCGATAACTAACAGGCCACCAGCTGTACCCGGACTTACCACTGTCAGGCAACTAGCTATCGCTGCGCTTACAGCTAGCAATCAACTACTCTACTCGCGCATCGACAGCTTTTTTACGACAAACATAATTTGTGATCGGTTTCCATTGAAATAACTTGCGGGCGCCGATGGACGCGCGGTAGACGTCAAATCATCCCTCCCGCACGCCGACAAGCTAACAACGTGCTTCAAGTGAGCAGTCTGCGTGCATACAACACGCGGGCTGCTCACTTAAAGCGCACGGTAATCGTGCAGCAGGCGAGCCGTCTACCTACTGTCGAGTGGCACAGTGGCAGTAAGCTCCCTGTCTGTTGATTTGTATTTTCAATGTAAAATATATCTACACCGAACGACTTAAAGTTCATATTTAAATTAACAATTTTGCCGTATGGCTGTAGTGGTGTGTAAGTCGGCTACGACCCTTACGCTTTCGACTACATTCTATTCCGTGGTTCTTGCTTCTACGGCCACAAGTGTCGCGGCTTTTTGTGGGTATAACTTTAGATTAACATAAATGTACGTATTGTATAAGCGTAAAAAAATAATTATGACTGCATCTAATAATCATTTTCACCTATTAATTAGGTTCTCTCGAAATTATAGAGGCTTGAGTCGTTATTTTAATATTAATTAACTTTTGATAAAAAGTATTTAGAATTGGTACCTCTATTACTTAATATTATGCACTGATATTTTACAGGATGTAGACTTCACTGTTCAAGGAATTGGACCGTACGCCAGCTGTTTGAGCAAGTATGCAAAGGATCTTGCAAAGTCCTTCGACAACATTGCACAATATTTTACTAATTACTTTATAGTTTTAGTAAAGTATTGCACACAATGACTTTGCTATACGGAATATTTGATCTTACATTATGTACCTACACAAATTGGCACAGCACACCTATATTATCCAAATATATCTAGTAAAATAACAATTTTTTTACATTATTTCTACAAAAAATGTTCACTTTATTACTATACGTGTTTGGTTTATTAAGTGCATTATATTGTTAGCGATTGTAATTAGTCAGTAAGGGCTGTGAAATGATGCCAATGCAAGAATTTAACTAACAATGGGAATGCCGTGTGAGTTTGTTATAAGAATGTCTACACGGTGCTAAGACTAAAAGAATGTTGGAGGCATTGTTTGTGACAAGTGGAATACAATTATATTTGTCAGTTAAGTAAATGTTAATGATTATAATTGAAAACATATGTCCTCACCATATTTAAAACACAAGTTTATATTTTACTTTTTTATGAAAGTGAATATATATGGTTCTAGAATTATTGTAAAATTTTAGATTCCGTCCATACATGTGATTGCAATACAATATTTTATACTGGCAACGTTCCTTTATCGACTCCATTTTATAAGTTCTGTAGAGGATTTTGTTCTCAGAACCTAGTTGCTGTAAGATTATATACTGACGGACTCATAAACTGCATCAAAGTAAAAAACGACTTTGAAATAAATATTTTAACCAAGTATGCAAACTTTCTACACAGATTTAAATTGAAACGTCTAGATTGGTTCGTTAACTTTAAAACAGCGTAGGGTCATATCCTAAAGTTTAAGTTTGTGTACTGGAAAGGACCTTAAAACTTTTTTGAAGAAAAAACAGAAATTTAAAGAAAATTGGTTTAATTAAAAAATTGGTTTTAACAATACACACAAACTTTATGCAAGGGTTTTTTTATGTTTTAATAAGGTGTATTACCTCCACGTGCCCTTATTACGGATTCTAATCGGTTCCGCATAGATTTGATTAGGATTATTAAAAGATCTTGCGGAATATTGTCCCATTCTTGTGAAAGTGCTGTTCTTAGTTGTGCCACTGTCGTAGGCACAGGATTTCTCGCATATACAGCTCTTTTTAAATTGTCCCAAAGATGCTCAATGCGATTAAGATCCGGGCTACGTGCTAGCCAATTCATTGTACGTATCCCAACCTCTTCGCAATATTGTCGAACTTGTGCAGCAGCGTGCGGCCGGGCATTATCCTGCATTAAAGTAAAATTTTCGCCTATAAATCCCATGTAAGGCAACACGTGATCTTCTAAGATCTCTGTTATGTGGCGATGTGCAGTCAAACCCCCTCTACTACCGTTTTGACGGACCATGTCTATGAACACAAGTTCTGTTCGCCCGTTCATCGATATGCCACCCCAGACCATGCACGAACCGCCTCCAAAAGGAACACGCTCCTCAATGCAACTTTGAGCATATCGCTCCCCACATTGACGATAAACTCTTCTGCGACCATCTGCACCATATAAACATGTCCTATGTATGTCTGTGAACAATACGGAGGCCCATTGTCATCATCTCATCTGTCCAATTTAGGTGATCACGAGCAAATCTTAAGCGAGCTTGTCTGTGAGCTACAGACAACTTTGGACCATTTGCTGGTCTAAAAGGGGTGATATCCGCTTCCTTTAACCTTCTTCTTATTGTTCGTGCACTAACGTTTACTCCACGCACTTCATTAAGCTCTGTTTTGATGTTAACTGACGTGAGGAAACGATTTCGCAGGGAAGTTCTAACAATAAATCAGTCATCACGACCGGTGGTTGCTCGAGTTCTGCCTGTACCACGTCTCCTTTTGTAAGAACCTGTCTCCACAAACCTTCTGTATATTCTAGAAACCGTAGACTGGTTTAAATTTAAATTTCTACCAATCGTTCGTTGATCCAAGCCCTCCAGCACCAATGCTACAATTTGAGCAGCTTGTTCGGACGAAGTATCCATAATATGGTTCAGAAACTCTCGATGAGTTAAAAAGCTAATCCAACAATTCTGCTGATAACAATAATTCAATTGACAAAAGAATAAAAAATCAATCAAAATCAATTTTAAAACTTTGCTATAAATAACACGCAAATCTCATACTACGAGTAAATTTTCTTTTCCCGGCTATATTCATTTGTTTTACTGCAGTTCTATTTTTAAATATTGCTTTTTTTTTAAGATTAAGGGCCAGTCTCTCCATATTTATATAATTTAATCTAAAAAGTTTACATACTTATTAAAAAAATCATTTCAAAATAATCCTGAAGTTTGATGCAGTTTATGAGTCCGTCAGTATATTCTTTGATTATTTTAAAGTAATATATGTTTCTATTTGATTTTAAGAAATTACGAAATAATATTAATGATTATGAGATTATTTGTTATACTTACGTCGTTAACTTACATGGCCATATATTTTTAATAATAAGCCTTTAACTTTTGATTAAAAGCAACTCCAAGCCGATATATAGATGATCGATACTCTATAAAGGTAAAATGAATCTTTTTATTATTGAATTACAAAAAATAGAACAAGCAGAACGGCTGTTTGAATCGCCTTTAATCTGTAAAGGAAATAATATGGCAACATATTAGGTAATCACATAATAATGTTTGATTGCTTGGATTCCCTATCTTGGCCTTTATAAATGATTACATTCAAAACACTGAGGTTTTTTTGAATTAAGGAATTGAATTTGTTTATGATGTCCGAATTATTTACTACAAAAGAGAATGCCCTTCTTTTTATGAGAATTATACTGCTCTTGTGTCAATTAAATCTAAAAATGTAGCAAATTATAAAAATATAATTATGTATTATTTAACGAAAACTAAAGAAATTCGCTTGCACCTTTTAGTAATCAAACTTCACATTGACAGATTATAATTTTATAATTTAGATACACCTATATACGTCTTAAGCCCCCACTACACGTCGGCAGATGCGTCCGCAGACGTCGTCAGATGCATCCGCGAATGGATCTCTGTGCGCCGTCCACACGTCTGTAGGTCGATCAGTCTGTATTGACTCTTGACGGACGCAACACGTACGTGCGTACGCACGCGAAATGGATATTGAGATCGTAGCTGTTGCAGCTATTTATTTATTTAAGACCTTAAGTATTATTTAAGTGTCCATCGCAATAGTTATTAAAAAAAAATGGAGAAGAGGAACGTGGTGGACGCTGTAATTAGCATATATAGAAACCGAATAATGTGGAAAAATCATTTCCATAATGTATTTTTTGCCTTCCGTGTGGTGACGGCGTAAGAATAAAATTCACCACTATCCCCCCACACATTCATTCTTACCCGTGGGAGATCGTACGAGACGACTAAGGGATATAAAACGCATATAACATCTATGCGAGAGAAAGAAAACTCGAAATAAAACCCTAAACCAACCTATACCGACACGTCTGACCAGCATGGTATAGTAGGTCAAATACCCTTCCATTATGGAGGAGGCCCGAGCCCAACAGTGGGACGTATATGGGCTGAGATGATGAAGATGATGATTTATTGCAATTTTTTTAACACATCCTCCTGGACGCCATTTTTTTTCACAGGAATAGCGTGGATAACTAGCTTTTAGAACTACATGTGTTCAATGCACATTGAACATGCAACGCAGCAAATTCATAAGTAGAGCATGTCAACATACAAACAGCGCAAATTTGAAAAATTCGCACTAACATAATTAAAGACGCTGCGTTACACTTCACACTTACGACACACTAACACAAAATGATATATGTGTGTATTAGCAATAAGTAGTATATAAGGTGTACATTTTGTAAAATAAATCAGATTTGAATTTATTCATCTCTCAGTTACATCCCTCTCACTGCGGCCAAGACACCCTTAGCCGTCAGTTCTGATCAGTCTTGTGAGTCTGCTTGACTGGCAGTGAGAGTTACCAATCCTCCACCCAAACCTCCATCTCACTGTGGCCAAGACACCCTTAGCCGTCAGTTCTGATCAGTCTTGTGAGTCTGCTTGACTGGCAGTGAGAATTACCAATCCTCCACCCAAACCTCCATCTCACTTTGGCCAAGACACCCTTAGCCGTCAGTTCTGATCAGTCTTGTGAGTCTGCTTGACTGGCAGTGAGAATTACCAATCCTCAACCCAACATCCATCTCACATCTACCTGTCACCTTAGGTAGCGCGGTGCAGGTATCCCATCAGATAGGCTAGGAACTTAAGGGCTTTAGGTACTTCAAACTATAACCTTAGGTTCTTCTGTCAAACACGGCGTTAGTCCATAAGCCCATACGACGCCGTACAACATGTATGCAGAGCCATCCCGAGAATTTGATAATTTTGTTCGAATTTCTGCTTGATACAGCTCCAGGAATTTGAATGTTTTGTCAGTGCTCGTGTTAACCATTTTAACGAGCAAGTAAAAAAGAAAGAACGAAAAAATACTGCAGAAATCACGCGTGCATTCTCATCCGCTTCCCGATGAACACTGATGTGTCGTCAGACGTGTGGACGCAACACTCAGCGCTGGCGTTGAAACCCTTTGATCCGTGCTACAAAAACCGACAACTAACGGATGAGTGCCGGATGCATCTGCGGACGTCAAATACCTACCACAGACGAGCAAATCACTCCCTCTACACGTCCGCCGATGACATCTGCGGACGCATCTGCCGACGTGTAGTGGGGGCTTTAGACACGAGGATCTTTTTACATACGAGAAATACATCGAAAGCAAATAAACATCTTTAAGACATACTTATACACCTAATAAGTGTCATTCGCCACTAGCTACACGCACATCATCGTATCTTGCGCCCGATGATGCTTATATATTGTGAAACTTTCAAACATGTTAGTAGCTCAAAATATAAATACAATAAAACCCCGACTTACGTTTCCCCGTTTTACACGAATTCAAAGATACGCGGTTTTCTTTTCCAGCACTCAGCCTTAGATTTACTTTTTTATTCATTAAATTTCAATTATTTTTATATAATATTTTGACCATATTCTTTAAAATTATTGTCTTTGAACTAATTTCAAATAATATTTTTTTTTGTACATTTTATATAAGCCAAATTAAATCCCGATTTACGCGATTATCACTCGGTCCCAGCTATCGCGTAAGTCCGGGGTAGTACTGTATATATAAAATTTGTTTACAAGTTGAATAAAATGTGATTAACGTTAATTTTAGATGCCTAAACAAGATTCCTGTGCAATTCATTATTAAAGAAGTATAGATACAGAAGCATTGTATGTTTAATAAATAAATTAATTCTATATATCTAAATTATAAGTAATTCGTAACGTATTTTTTAAGAAAGAATTTACTCTAAATCTATTTTTTTAACAATTTTAAGAAAGTTTCAACATTCGTTATTGATTTCACTACGGATTTCATTTAAATTAACTTTGAAGTAAATATATCAGTTATCTTATGAGAAATACTAAAGTGGGTAAATGTCGTCCTAAGGAGGGTGTGAGAGGGTTTTAGATGTAGTCACGTAGACAAGAATATAATACGTGGCTATAGCGGCATTATTACAGCAAGAAACGTGAAGTAGTCCAGCAATCCTGAAAGGAATTATATAAGTTACGGCATATCTCGATCTTTGATAAATATTACAATTTGTATATAGATCTAGCTATTACGTTACCATAATAGAGAGGTGTTGGTCGAGGCATTTCAATGACTGAAAGTTTTACATATTTCATACAGTGGCGGAGTAATCCCCTTCCTTCCTGTAGGTGATTATAAAAGACGCTTAAACAACGCAAGCAAATAACATTTCTGCAGGAGAAGGTAGATTCACGACGCTTCTGGAAGGATGCACCACCTATCCATGCGAACGTCTGCTCTTGATAGCGTAACGTCAATAGAAAATTTACTCAAAGTCCTACAAAATATTGGTGGTGCATCACGTGTATTGTGGATTACATGTTCATTTTAGCGACGAAATTTTCTATCGCATACCATCGATTAGAATTGGTGTATCCAATCTTATCATACTATAGAGTAGATGAAGCATTTCTATCAGGGCTTACTATTGTTTTGTAGCTCGTAAGATACTAAAAGACGTGTCAGAGGTAGTGCAAGTATAGGGTGACAAGATTTGAGTATTTAAAATGGCAGAGTACGACCTAGAGCCTACAGGATAGTTATGTAACCGCCGCAGCAGCACAGTGTGATGGCATAAGATTTTGTAATGACGTAACCATACATTTAAAATCTGATGCATAGATTCTTTGTGATTCATCGTGCGGGCTTTGTTATCCAATTGCACAAACTTATCGTATAAGCGAGCATTATGGTATTGCTTTTGAATAAGTACTATGTCCAAATTATATTCAATAACAAGATGGTCTTACTCTAATTATGAAGATTTAACTGACCTAGATATATTTTAACTATCAATTTTTATTAGTTAGTATTTAAGACTAGTTGTCGAGCTTAAATTTGTAAAGCTGCTTAAATGTGTTAAAGCTTTTTGGTTTTTAAAACGCTTATAGGAGCTGCTTCCTTTAGGTTGACCGTTTAGGTTGAAAATTCGTTTTTCTAGTTTGGGCAGGACAATGTTCCAGTTACCGCGAATGGATGTGTTTTCAGTGAAGTATTTAGCGCCGTGACCACATTACTGACAGTTCGTGCAGCCTACAGTTACACGGTCGTCATAGAAAAATAACTGGCCCAAATTTAAAAAAAAATTTAATGCGTATGGATGGATATGTACTTCTGGGTCAAGTTTTACGCCAATCCACTTTATACCCACCATTCTGCAATTTTTGATTACGAATAATTATAGTAGCTTTAATAATATCGACCTCTTTAATAGTTATTTATTCTTTAATACTATGACGATAAATGGCGACAAGAAACGCGGATGTCCTCTTTCTCCACAGTAGGACTGAAATTGATCTACTATACCACTCTTTATTTCGAGTTTCCTTTCTCTTGGATAGATCTTATCGCCATACTATATGCCTTAATTGTCTATTGACACCCATGGGAAAGATAAGTTTTGAATTATATAATACGAAAAACTATCGTAACATCGATGTCAATGGAATTGATCATCGATGATAACTCACGGCCTCACAGTTACACACACTAGCAATTAATAAAGATTTGTTTCTTATTCGTCGATGTCTTTAAAAAAAAGAAAATAAGCTCATCACAATTCTGCCCGGAGAATTTATTTTCTTTGTCAATTATTAAAACCTAACATCGATGTTGGACTTTCGATAATGACATCAATTTTTTTCTAACATCGATGTTATCCAACATCGATGTTCAGGTTTCGATAAATATCGAACATCGATATTGGGCTTTTGATTATGACATCGATGTTAACATCGATATTTTTCTAACATCGATCATCCATAGTATGATCACATTAGGTATAACATATATTAGCAACTCGCCATCACTTTGCCTCCGTTTCAGTCGCATTATCCGCGTAGTTCTCGTACCCGTAGGAATACCGGAATAAAATGTAGCCTATGTTACTCCCTGATATTATAGCTTTCCATTGGTCGGTTCGATGGTTTTTTTTTATTGCAAACGGTGGCAAACGAGCAAACAGTACACCTGATTGTTAGTGTTGCTGCCGCTCATGGACCTTTACAGGGTCGCTGCGTACCGCGAAGAAAGTGAAGGGAGTGTGAATGCGTGCATTGAGGCTCGGTGATACCAAGGGCACTAACAAAACCCTCCACACACAAACACCCTCAGAAAGTTAGGCTTCCTGAGGGTGAGGGGTAACCGTTCCGGCTCTCTCGCTCACCGAACGAAGCGCAGTAACAAATTGCTACTACTCAGACGTCGATTTTCTGCGAGAGTGTGTGTACTACCCCGGACGGACCGGCCCGCGGCTGTAGACAGATATCTGTCGACAGTGTGGTCCTACCACTCTTAGGTTTAAGCGGGTAAGCGTAACAAACAAACTTACTTTCGCAATTGTAATATTAGTAAGGATTGTGACATCCGACTCTAATATCAAAACATGATGAACTAGATTATGCTGTATACCTACTATGCTGTCCGTGATGACGCGAGTTCAAGTCTCGTCCAAATGTCTAAATCATTGAATTTATAGTAATATCAATTGAATTGTTATTTTTCATCTGCTTGGCGCTGTCCAGCAGAAAAGAGACGGTTAGTAGTTATATAATCAGTAACCCTTACATATTCTGACAAGTAGTCTAATTCTAGAATAATGTGCTTTTGGGCTGTCAAGTTTAAATGTGGTTGAATCCTGAAAAAAGTATTAAGGAGAGGTTACCTTTACCATCATCTAAGGGGCCCCTAAAACTAGTGAAATGAAAACGAGTACATTTTTTAATACGAAGTGCAAAGTAGCCATTCATTAAAGAGTGAAGGAATATAAATATGAATGTTCGTAAAAAAACATTTTAACTAAAAATGTTCAATTTATTAACATTTTACAAACATGTATCCAAATAAATATAACTATGTATTTTCTTTTCTTTCACTGTTGGGCTCGAGCCTCCTTCGCAATAGGAGGGAAATTGACTTACTATACCACGCTGGTCAGACGGGTTAGTACAGACTAACAAAAGGTTATTGTATCATTCGATATATCGATACCTATTTTAACAAATATTGATCAATAATTGGGATTATCGTTTTTCTTTTTTCTGTGAAAGTATTTATTCGCTGTCATCGAGCAAGTATCTAGATTATTCTAGATTCTTACTCAATGTTCGCTGTGGATAGTAATTATTTTTATTAAATACATTCAATTTGAATATAGTAATAAAAACGATGTTAAATGGGAAGCGCATTTAGAAAGCGCCAGTCTGGTTTTAGGATAACTTCAGGGCAAGACCACGATTTTGGAATAAAGAAACTGTCGCTCTCCGCTGGTGGACAGTTCTGTCTCGCGAAATATTCCATTAAGTATAAACAGCACAAAAGACCTGAAACAAACAAGTTTTTTATTACGAAAAATCACCCATGGTGAAATTAATTTTATCAATAAATCTAGCTTCTTGCATTTTAGTGCTCATAAATATGTACAAAGCTATTAAAAAAAACGCATATTTTACAATTTTTTTTGGGGTGGGCTACGGTCTGCGCATCCGCCACCCGGCTCCGTTCGGGGCGATAGAGGGGCGGTGCGGGCCCCGTAACCTACCCGATAGCACGGCGCCTTCGTCGTTGGGCCGACCACCGGTGCAGAGTTCCTTGACTTCAGAGGTATATTGTACAATTAACCAGCTTTCGGGTGGTGACGAGATAAAACCTCAATAATATTACCTCTTGGATGTGGTAATCATAAAAAATGCTACGGGTGCACCAGGAGTATGGGCATCAGTAACCAACCCACTTCCAAATGACCTAGAAAGTTCGAATTTGGCATCCAGCTAGGTATTTATGTGTATATAAAAGGAAAATCCAAAAATATAATAAATAAATATCCTATATATAAAAAGCATAGTTTTAACGCGAACGCGCCGAGCACGTGTAGATGTAAGTAAATACGCGAATTGCTCTTGCTATTTGGTAGTCTCTAAATACTTAAACATCTAAGAATGTTTTATGCTTCGTAATTTGATTAAATAAGTTTGAGTTACGACTGAAGTAACTAATATTCAAGAAAATAATACTTAAATGTAACCACATATCGTAAAAGCGGGGAAAACATAAATAATAATAAATTTTAAATAATAATCTTTTTTTTTTTCATTTTTAAATAATAATAAATTTATTTATAAAAAATAATGATAACCCGGTAAAACCATAAATATGAAAAAGGAAGCCAAATTCAAACTTATGATAATTATGGAGCGATTGATGACTTCACTGATAAAATACTTGAGATATAAATGGGTGCCAAGGCCCATAGTTTTTGAGAGGAAGCCTCCCACCCGGGCTGGGTGTGACTTGCTACGCCGACGATACGCTCGTCACAGCCCGGAGTGCGACGCTAGAGGAGGCGGCACGCCTGGCAACTCTCGGCACCGAGGAGATTGTCAGGCGGATCGAAGCGCTGGGGTTAGATTAGCCCTGGACAAGACGGAGGCCCTCTTGTTCCATTCCATCGTCGGACATCCTGCCGGCGCTTTGATCACTGTAAATTTGGTTACCATCAGCATCCGGGCCCACATGAAGGACTTGGGCCTGGTGCTCGACGGGAATTGGTGGTTTTGGGAGCATTTCCGTCGACTTGTTCCCCGGCTTATCGGCAAGGCGTCCGCCCTTTCTTGGCTGATGGCAAATGTGGGTGAACCCAGCGCTACGTGCCGACGGCTGTATGCGGGGGTGATCCGGTCGATGGCCCTGTACAGCGCACCGGTGTGGGCGGGGTCCCTGTCTGAGGGCGCTCTTGTGGCGACCACAGAAGGTCATGGCGATCAGGGCCATGCGCGGTTACCGCACGGTGGCGACGGAGGCAGCGTGCCTCCTGGCCGGAACTCCCCCGTGGGACCTGGAGGCGGAGATGCTCGCCGAGCTTTACCGGCGGGTGTCGGAGACGCGAGCCGGAGGTTCCATCAAGGAGATTGTCGCCTGGCGGGTCGATACCCGCCGAGACGTCATTGCCCTTTGGACAGTCCGGCTGGAGAGGCCTCGGTACGGTGTCAGGACCGTCGAGGCCTTTCGGCCGGTGCTGATGGAATGGTTGGAGCGGACGCACGGGCTGCTTTCCTTCCGACTTGTGCAGATGCTAACGGGGCACGGTAGCTTCGCCAAGTACCTGCACAAAATCGTCAGGAGGGAGAGCACACCGTCCTGCCACCACTGCGATTGCGACGAGGACACGGCGCAGCACACGCTTGAGGTGTGTACAGCGTGGGCGGGGGAGTGCCGTGAACTCGTGGCGATCATCAATGCCGACCTGACGCTGCTGACCATTGCCGACGATCGTGCGCGAGAGGAACTTCTCTTCGGTGTCACGTTCCGGCGCCGGCGACTCGGGTGGCGCAGGCGCGAGTACCTGCGCTTGATACCGCCCTAGCCGAGGCCGCGGGTGACCCGACCGGGAAATTTAGTCCGGCACACGCAGAGAGCCTGACCGCGCGACGGCGACCGACGTCCCGGGACAGGGACGTCGAGAGGTGAGGGTACCCGTAAGGGTATTTCGTCGGGCCGACCACTGACGACAAGGAACTCTGCACTGGTGGTCGGCCCAACGACGAAAACGACGTGGGTACGGGTGGGTTATGGGCCCGCGCGCCGTCCTTTCGTCGCCTCAGACGGAATGGACCGCGTGTGCGCTTACCATAGCCCAACCATAAAAAAAGGTCCATAGCTTACACTGAAATCTATTTATTAGAAAAACGTATAATATTTTTAAGTAACTTTAAACCACAATTTATTTGAAAACAAGAAATTGTGTTTTAAAGTTACATAAAATAAAATAAGGATTTTTTTTTTTTTTTTTTTTATTGCCAACGGTGGCAAACGAGCAAGCAGCACACCTGATGGTAAGTGAAACTGCTGCACATGGACCATTGCAATACCAGGGGCACAGCCAGGCCGCTGCCTACCGTGAAGGAAATACTCTTCTTAAACCTCGTTTAAAGAAGGACATGTCATAGCGCTCGGGAAACACAGCAGCAGGTAGTTCATTCCAGAGCTTGCACGTACGTGGGAGAAATGATCGCTGGAAACGTACAGTTGAAGACCATAACGTTTCCAGGTGAAATGGATGAACCCTGCTGCGATGTCGAGTGGTACGTTGGTAGAATGGTGACGGTGGTACCAAGTCAAACAGTTCCTCGGAGCACTCCCCGTGAAAGAGTCGGTAGAGTACACAGAGTGACCCAAAGTCTCTCCGCTGCTCCAGCGACTCCAATCTGTCCGTAAGATTGGGATCCCCGACGATTCGAACAGCCCGTCTTTGCAGGGAGTCAAGTGGGTCTAGCTGATATTTGGGCGCACCTGCCCAGAGATGTGAGCAGTACTCCACATGAGGACGAACTTGTGCTTTGTATAGTACAAGACGCTGTCTCGGTGTGAAGTACCGCCTGGCTCTGTTCAGGACGCCCAACTTTTTGCTTGCCAATTTGGCTTTGTCCTCCAAATGACTCCCAAACTGGACTTTGCTCGATATTTTGACGCCGAGAATCCCAATACTCTCAGAAATTGGAAGAGTTACTCCTTGGAACTGAGGCGCCATGACAAATGGGTCCTTCTTTGCAGTGAACGCGCAAACTTGTGTCTTTGTGGGGTTGAACTGGACTAGGTTCCGTTCACCCCATTCCGAGGCCCGCCCCAGAGAGCGCTCGACTTCAGACACAAGTTGAACCCTTCTTTCCTGAATACTCCGAGGGATATTCCGTTGCTCAGTGTACCGCTCATCACCCGTACTGTCATCCGCATAGCAACGCATATTCTCGATAGAGAGCATGTCATTGATATGCAGGATAAACAACGTCGGGGAGAGCACCGAGCCTTGTGGTACACCAGCATTAATGGTCATGGTATCGGAGCAGGAGCCATCTACGACGACTTTTATACTCCGACCATCCAAAAAGCTGGCAATCCAATTACAGAGTCCCTCGGGGATTCCGTATGATGGTAGCTTCGATAGAAGTGCCCTGTGCCAGACCCTATCGAACGCCTTTGCGATATCTAGGCTGAACGCCAGCGCCTCACCCTTGCCCTCCAAGGCCTCTGCCCAACGGTGTGTGAGGTACACAAGAAGATCACCAGCCGACCGACCATGACGAAAGCCGTATTGGCGATCACTGATAAGCTGGCGATCCTCAAGGTACTGCAGAAGCTGGCGGTTTATAACCTTCTCCATTATCTTGGAGAGCAAGGATGTTATCGCAATTGGCCTGTAATTCGATGGGTCAGACCGGTCTCCCTTTTTAGGGATCGGGTGGACATGGGCTACCTTCCACGAAGACGGAACCCTATTAGTAGCGTAGGAAAGTCGGTATAGGCGCGTGAGGATGGGAGTCAATTCAGGGGCGCACGTCTTTAGTACCACTGCAGGGATGCCATCCGGTCCACTCGACTTATGGACGTCTAAAAGCCGCAGCTCCCGCCTAACCGCTCGCTGCGTGATGCGGATTTCGGGCAGTGAGCTTTCACACCGTGGGATGGTAGGTGGTGTGGCAGCTCCGGCATCCAAAGTCGAGTTACAGGCAAAGAATTGACCTAGAAGATCGGCCTTCTCCTTTGCGCTGTGGGCCAGACTACCATCGTGTTTCTGCAGTGGTGGGAGATTGGGCTGGCAGAAGTTGCCTTGTGCAGCCTTGGCGAGCGACCAGAATGCACGACTCCCAGCGGGATAGCTTTGCAATCGCTCGCCAATTCTGGCAACATGTTCCGCCTTGGCTCTGGCAATAGCCTTCTTACTAGATCTAGAAGCGGCGTTAAATTTCCGCTTCACCTCTTTGGCGTTCGGGTCCTGGCATTTTTTGGCCCTATTCCAGGCCCGATATGCGGACTGTTTCTGGCATGCAGCCGTCCTGCAGGTTTTGTTAAACCAGGGTCGGCTGCGGCCACCGACGGGTATTTTGGTGTTGGGGATGAATAATTCCATCCCCGTAATAAGGATAAGGATAATCTAGGAAACTTGGCATCCATTTATATTTCAAGTCTTTTGTTGGTGAAGTCGAGATTCGCACCATAATTATCATAATATTGAACTAGGCTACTTTTTTCATATTTATGTTTTTACCGGGATAGAAATCACGTTTTATTTTGTATTGCAAATGTTTTAGAAAACGGCTTTTATTATATAAGACGATGTTAACAGAAGCGTAATAATTCATATTAAACTATAAGTAAATATTTACCATTGCCGATGAATAACCCCAGCCACAGGAATAAATTGAAGGCATTTGGATATCGTTGTCCGTAAGTTACGGTGAGGGGGACCAGTAACAGTCCTAGGACTCCAAATTCTATCAATAAAACCGGGTAAAAGAAACCGAGTGATAGCGTGACAATAATTTCATGGGCTACTGACGAAACCTGAAAGATACAAAAGAAATATTAAGCATTTCTTATTATTGGCCCTAATGAGAATAGGTATTCAATAATTGCCACTCATAGATATAATTATATCAAGGGTTGGGCTAACATGCTTCCTAGTTTTTTATTCTAGCGTTGTAATCTTGTAAGACTACCGTAGGAATTAATTGTATGGTGATTTTGTATTTTTAACCTGATATCTACGACATTTACAATTGTTGTTATTTTTTTCGTATTAGATCTTGACATCAGAATTTTTTTAAGCCGTATGCTGTTTTGGAGTATCTACGGTACACGGCTGGCTGCTTATTAAGTTCGTCGAAACCCGTAGCGATATATTGTGTTATTTACCTTCCTGCCTCTCCAAGTACGAAAGCTCGTCATACTTTTCAAACTATACTTAACTACTTTGAAGAATAACTAAAATGATTATCCACGGATTTTTATACCAGCTATTGCGAAAAAATCTTTCGTAGATACGTAGAGAGGATTGAGAGTGTCTTATACTCAGAATTACTGAGCGGTATTTGTTGAAAGTCATACACCGATCTTGGCATGCTCCGATGACGAGGACATCGCGAACGCCATATAAGCGTCCGAAACCAACTTCTCGGTGGTAAGGGCCAGGGGTAGCCACAAAGGAAATTGACCTAGATTAGTCCCGATGATGGTTCTATAAATAACGAGATAAACTTCATTTTATCGGATAGGTAAATGACAGATATTCAATGCTGTCTCAATGATAAGGAGGATTAAAATTAGGAGCGATTACCGCTTGGTACGAGGTACATGAGGTACATTGAATATCCACACAAAAGTCGGTCACGCTTGATAAGGTCCACCCTCCGACCTATACTTGTCCAATAAGAGAAACCCGAAAGCTTATAACTCAAGTTATACTTCCACTTGCATTGTTTGGCCAAGTGCGAATCTCCGAACGATATGAACAATAAGTTCGTGGAAACTGCCCGCGTGCTTGGGTCGAAATTTTTCAGACTCGCCGAACTGATAGACCTAGAAACCTTTCTGACCAGATTCTCATGCACATGTCACCTAGAAAAAAAAAGTCCGAACATAAGCAGATCTTCAGGCATGTGCAACGCGACATTTGGTGATTTAATACGCTCCATATTAAAGAAGCGATAGAGCGGAACCGTGGCTATAAAGTGCTAGTACAAAATTTAGTTATTGGGCAGAGCGAAATAAGTAACTTGAAAACCGGTGATGGCAATCATTTCCTCCCAGAGTGAGGTCTTAGAAAAGGTCGAAAGGTTCTATGAGCAGTTATATAAATTATCCTGAAACCCTGTTAGGCTTGGTACAACGATTGTTTCGGCAAGTACCTACACAAGGTGAGGACGCCGTCCCGACCATCGCTAGAACGATGCTCAACAGCGTCAGGCATTTGAGACACGGTCGCCGCCTTTCGCGAGGCATTTGTCTCACATAAGGAGGGTAGGAGGCGGCGGAGCGGGTTCGGCAGGAAGCGCCGGTGTGTTGTGCGGTGCAGGCGTTAATACCTGCGCCTGATACCGCCCTAGCCGAAGTCGCGGGTGGACGGATCGGGGATTAGTTTGCCACCCGCATAGAGATCGACCGCGTGAGGGCGACGCTCTGGCAACACTGTTTTCATTGCTGCGGCGTCGAAGCGGACGATACGCGAAAGAGTAACCTGCCGGGCCGGCCACGGAAGTCAAGGAATCAGTGCCAGTGGTCGGCCGAACGGCGATGGGGAGGGAATACGGTATATTATGGGGCCGCACGCCGCTCATTCATCGCGCCGGAGAGAGACAGGTGTGTCCAGACCATAAGCCTACCAAAAAAAGGCATGGTACAACACCCCAGATCCCAGCTAATTTGGTACTATATTGAAGAAAACCTGAATATTAGCTTGCACGAAATCAAAATTACTTTATATTTTATTTTAATATATTTATTTATTTATTTAAGACAACACCCTGCACTAAGGAAATAATCCTTATATTGCGGGGGACTTTACAAACATATAATTAACGGACACAAATTACATCCAGACTCAGAACAACAATTTGTGGATCGCACAAAGTGTTGTCCCGCGTGGGATTCGAACCCCCGACACTGGCGCTGTAGGTCGCTATCTTAACCACTACGCCATCTGTGCAGTCAAACTTTAATAACTAAATAGAGGTTAGGCATAGGGAGATGACGGAATTACACCAGAGCTCCGGCAGGCAGACGGAACTCCAGTCTTAAAAGCCCTTCAGAAGCTGATTAACGTTTAACTAGTGATATGGTCTTAAAAGAGTCGCGCGTATCGCTAATTATTAAAACTGGTACATCTTTCGCTTGCTGCGACTCTGCATCTCAGACTGAGAGAAAGCTACAGAGACCCTCCGTAGCTTGAGTTTTTGTAGTATCACGGAATGAGGTAGATTTGTTATCAGTCGTATAACATGTGACGAACATTCATCAAAAAAATATGACGTAGCCTCTTATATTAGGCGTCATGTCCTTGTTACCTTGCGAAGTATTTTTTATTTTCTAGTATCAAATGGCAAAAAGAATGACGATAAACGTTAATATCTAAAAGGAGTTCAGTTGTACTATCAAAAAGAAAAATAATGCGGCGTTGACAGACTCTCATTCAGAGAAAAAAAATCCCTGTTGCTTATTTTGGATCAATCTGATAGTACAGGTGATTTTGAAGATTGTATTATCTCTAAAGCCCCCTCTACATGTTGGCCGAGCCTAGGCCAACGCGAGCGTCGGCAAATAGGTACAAAGCAAGTGCTAGCGTCCACACGTTGGCCAAGTGCGTCGAACGTCAACGCGAGTGGCAAACGTAGACGAGTATTTGTAGAGCTGTCCACACGTTGGCCTCGGTCAGTGTTCATTGTGCACTGAAACACTATGGACGTTGAAATTGACGTTGCTGCAGCTTCGGCTATTTATTTAATGCGCGTATATAACTATTATCTTAGTGTATACTGCAGTAAAGTGGTAAAAAAGAGGGTGGTTGATACTGAATATTCACAGAAATAGAACAATGTAAGATATATCCGTGTGGTGTCGGTGTAAGAATACAATTCACCACTCCCTATCTTGCCCGTGGATGTCATAAAAGTCGACTAAGGAATATAATACGCATATAACATCTATGCAAGAGAAGGAAAACTAGAAATAAAGCCCTATACTAACCTGTCTGACTAGCATGGAATAGTAAGGTCAGTTTCCCTCCTATTGTGGAGGCTCGAGCCCAACATTAGGACGTATATGAGCTGAAATGATGATGAATGGTGAAGATACTTTTTGATACTATAGGTAACATATAGGGTGACTTGGATCTAATTATTTACGTTGCATATCTAGAAGTAATGGTGTAAATTTGAAAATATAATCATTTGTGTTGAGCGACATTATCACATTAAACGCGTCTAACAGCAATGGATGTCAACTGTGTAATGGCGAGCAGACCAACGTGTGGACGGTATTGGCCGAGCGCAGACGAGCGCCTTTGATTTGTGCACAAAAACTGACACCGAGGCGAAGTGAGGCAAGCGATCACGAGCGACGGCGAGTGAAGACAAATCAGTTGTTCACACGTTGGCGCTTGTATTCACTCGGCCAACTAGGCGAGCGACGGCGAGCGTTGGCCAACTAAGGCAAATCGAGTGTATACACGTTGGCGTTGGCCATCGCTCGCCTACGCTCGGCCAACATGTGGACGGGGCATTATGTCCCGTTGAGAGAGAGTTGAGATTTAGAGTTGAGAGTTGCCATTTACACCATCATGAAAAAGATTGAGATGAAGTTTCTAAGGACAGTCACGTGGCTATAGTAAAAACGTGTAGTCTACAGTCAATTACCAGAGTTACGCTTAGTGATAAAGCGAGTTCTGGGTGGCACTATGATCGCAGAAGATGTTCAGTTATGAAATTTGTCAAGGCATACGACGTTAAGTTTCTAATAAACATATTTGTTATCTTACGAAAAATACGATAAATGTGGATAAAGGCCGTCCTAAGGAGGGAGTGAGAGGGTAATAGATGTAATCACGTAACCAGGAATATACTACGAGGTTCCAGCGGCGGTAGTACAGCGAGAAACGTGAAGTAGTCCACCAATCCTGAAACGATTTATATTAGTTAATTTGTTATCTTTATATATATGTATATTTATGGTGTACGTGTGTATGTCACTGAACTCCTCCTAAACGAAGAGGCTAATGTTGATGAAATTTTTTGCGTGTGTTCAAGGGGATTCCAGAATGGTTTAGATTCACAATTGGACCCAGTAGATGGCGCTGCTGTCCATTTCAATGAGAATTCCTTTTATTTTATTTAAACAGTACAACGTCTGTTGGGTCAGCTAGTAATACATAAATTGTTATATTAAAATATTTTAATACTTAAAAAATATAACAATCTTTATTTTAAGGATTTTAAGTTTAAATAAATATGAAAATAGAATAAAATTTTGCTATATTTTATGAACTGACTTCTAATAAAATTCGAAACACGTCTTCCCTCAATTTCGTAAAAGAATGCTTATGCAGAATTTAAAGTAGATTAGAACGAAGAATACCGTTGTCCCATGCAAACTTTGGCCGCCTTTTTCATCCCATTAGGGGTAGAATTTTGGTAAATCCTTTCTTATCAAATGCTGATGCAGATAACATGTCCGCCAGAAAAGAATCCATCCTAATAAAATCCTACGATCCCTATCTCTACTAGGCTTGAGCCTCTTCTACAATGGGAGGGTAATTTCCCTCCTACTACACCACACCTACGTACTATACCACGCTTATCAGACGTGTTCATATAGTGCATAGATGTTTTTTGCATATTAATTATACTTTTATAAAAATGTGCAAGCGCTAAATCGTTTTGTTACTTCATGACCACACAGAAAAAGTCTCATAATATTAGTTTAACCAGCTTGGTATAGTAAGTGAATTTCCCTTCCATTTTGAAGAAGCTCCAACGTGAACGTGGAACGCGTATGAGTTAGAACAGTAAAATTTATTACAACTTGCTATTGATGTTGTAATAAATACATTTATTTGTTCATAAAGAGGCAGAGACAAGCTTTCGTCAAAATTATTTAGCAGTTCTTGTTTACAGTAGGGGATAAATTACGTTAATTATGCGTAAGCATCAAATTGCTTTTTGAATACATAACATATTCTATTGAGACCTTCCGAGGAGAGGTTCTTGACACGGTGTTCTACATGTGACTGTATTTTTGCATAGTTAAATATATTAATGGAACAGAGAGAGGAAGGAAATTGCATATTAAAATTTACCTCGTAAAAAAGACGATCTCCAAACGTTAATAATTCAGCCCAAGCATTCAACCATGCGTGAAATAAGCAATAGAATGCACATACGAAAAATATAACACTGGGAATAGTACACGCAAATACAGCACGAACTATTCTACCAACCTCCACCTGCAATGCAAATACGTTTAGTTTAAACAACTTGTAGAGAAAGAAACAAGGAGAAAGAGAGAGAGAGAGAGAGAGATTAATTAGATACTATATATACCGCTCCATGTGGTGACGGCGTAAGAATACAATTCACCACTCCCTATCTTGCCCGTGGATGTCGTAAAAGACGACTAAGGGATATAATACACATATAACATCTGTGTAAGAGTAGGAAAACTCGAAATAAAACCCTATACTAACCTGTCTAACCACCATGGTATAGTATGGTCAATAATCCTCCTATTGTGGAAGAGGCTCAAGCACTACAGTGGGACGTATATGAGCTGAAATGATGATGATACCGCTCTGGTCATACGGATTGGTATAGGGTTTTATTATGAGTGTTACTTACCTTATAGTGGTGATAACTAATAGGCAAATAATACCAATTGCAATAGAAGGAGCAATCAAAGTACAATTTATTAACGGCTCCGGTTAGCATGTTCATAGTGGAGTAAGTTACGACTGCTGGGATCAGGAAGAGCTGTAGGGAAACCAGTTGTACCCTGGACTGACTTGTATCTAGAACAACTGTATTTTTTTCAAAAGTGTCGCGTGTCATGAATCATTTTCAATTTTTTTTTTTGGATGGGCTATGGTCAGCGTACGTACACGCGGTTCGTTCCGTCCGGGGTGACGAAAAGACGACGTGCGGGCCCATAACTGCTATAGGCTTCTTTTTCGACCTCTCCATTCTTTTGCATAATGTTATTTGCTTAATTTCATGGTCACATTTTTAAAACTTTGTAAGGAAAAAAGGTGTTTCTTAAACTGTTATTACACTGACACTACACTTATTACATATAGTAATGTCGCATGAAATTTTACTTACTTTGTTTTGCTCGCCATAGTTCCACCAATATGGCAAGATAAAGCGTTCCGCAAGAATGGCGCAGAAAAGAATAATGGTGCCTATTTCTAGAAAGTAAAGTATAATTTTGTCCCATCTGATGTTCTTTGTCCTGTGAATAATAAGGAAAGTCTATAAACATTTGCAAAGTGTGGTGACGGAGTAAGAATACAATTCACCACCCCTTCTCATACCCGTGGGTATCGCAAAAGACGACTAAGGGACATATTATGTCACCCGCCGAGAGGCCGACCGCTTGAGGAAAGACCGACGTCTTCCCCGAGGGGGGGACGTCGGTCGATGGGAGGGTACCCCAAGTAAGGGGTATTCCGTCGGGCCGACCACTGATGACAAGTAACTGCTCCGGTGGTCAGCCCAACGACGAAGGCGACGTGCATCGTGGGTGGGTTGCGGGAGTTACGTGCTTACGCTCCTCTGTCGCTCCGGACGGAGTGGTAAGAGGAGCGCGCCGACCGCAACCCAACAAAAAAAAAATGGTATAGTAAATGGTATAGTGAATTTCCTTCAGCCCGGCAGTGGGACGTATATGAACCGAAATGATGATAAACAATTGCACGCAACATACGAGTCATAGTTATTACAGAGATATAGAGAATAGAGATATATAGATATATAGAATTAATGAATAAATTTTGACCCATTTTTTGATACATTATTGTCACTTCAAAAGGAAATGATTCTACATGAAAAAAAAATTGGTCTTCTTAAACATTTTAAAGTAATTTGATACATTATGACAATTTCTTAATTAAAACCTAACAAATATAATATTCTAGACTTTTCAATAACGAATCAGAATACGACCACAGTCTCTCAGTGTAAGTTGTAATAGAAAATTCTGTAGCTAGTGGATATATGTATATCTCTGCAATAACTATGATTTTTTGGACGCGAAGCACCTTAGTCCTCCCGTGATCGCCGTCCTTTCGTCAGATCAATAATTCCATTCGGTAACGTCAGGCAGGTAGCGTGTCATAAAACAATTGGCAATACTTTTATATGAAAGGAGACTCCAAGTAATTGGTATAAGAGCTGGGTGACGATAAAGATATAAAAAGAAAACATCAAAGCAAAAAAAGATAACAAAACTCGGTACTAGGGTTTACATTCTTGTATCGCGACGGACTTCACAAACATACAATATTAATAGACACAAATTACATCCAGGTAAACAATCATTTGTGGATAAATAATTGAATAGATATTTTTTTGTTACATGACCATGTCGAAGACGATTTATACGAATTTACTCTCCATCCAAACCAATATAGAAGTTTTCACTTCAAAAATACTAGACAAACTCGCTGATTTCACGTCCTATCTGCTTAGTAGCGGTCACGTCTCGTTCTGGAAGTAAAGTCTAACTTTTTATTAGCTGCAGTAAAATGACGTTTTGTGGGTTGCCGGTTTTTGAAGAAAAATAAATAGGGATGTAGCTAAATGAGTGAATCATAAATGAATAATCAGTTTGGTTTTTTTTTGAGATTTAATATTAAGTTGTAATGTATTTTTTTAACCTATTATTATTACTATACTAGAAGATTGATCTTTTTTAGTGGAAGTATAGGGAGGTACATTCAAAATGAAACAAAAACGTCATAATAATGTTATTTAAATAATCTTTTTCGAAATCACTGTCGCTGTCGCTTTCGGTCACACTAATAACAAATCTATCTGTCACTCATCTACAATATGATCGAGGTGGCACATTTTATGTTCCTCTTTAATAGTGTGAGACACACAGTCACTCCACTTAGCCGGTGTCACTTTCTTGATTCCTTCTTGGAATAAAGTTTTCACTTCTTGCATTTTATACGTCTTATTATTGTTTGCGACGTGACTCTTTACCTGCGCCCATACCAACTCAATGGGGTTCAATTCGCAGTGATAAGGGGGCAGTCTTAAAAGTGTGATACCTTTTTGTGCAGCCATCTCGTCTACGGCATATTTCTCAGTATGATTTTGTTGTTTCACAATATCTATGAGAGTGGCCTTGACCATATTTGGTTCAAACGCAATATTTTTAGTAGTCAGCCACTCTTGAATTCGTGCTTTCGTCCACGACATCTTCGGGATTGTTTCGATCTTCCGAGAGTGATAGGGCACATTGTCCATTACGACTACTGCATTCGGCTTGAGTTTAGGTAGAATACCGCCGAACCAACCCTCGAAACACTCCGCGTTCATTTCATCATAGTAGTCTTCTGTACCTTTCTTTGCTTCAAACATAAGAAGTCCGTCGACCAGGAAGCCTTCTTCTCCGCCTATGTGACTAATTATGAGTCGTTTGCCCTTTCCTGTGGGATTTTTTAATCCCGTAGTCAGGCCGTCTAAAAATGCCTGTCGAGAAGATTTAATACTTCCGTCAATCCAGGTTTTTTTTGTAGTATGACCTGAAAAGAACAAAAAAGAATCATAAGTTTCGACATCAAAACAAAAAGGGAACAAATAGAAGAAACTAAGAGTTGACACGTACCAGCGTTGGCCCAGGTCTCGTCTTGATAATATATGTATTTACGATACGATATTGTTTAATTAAACGCAGGTAGCGCTGGCGCCATGATATGATATCTTGTCTATCAATAAGCACACTCTTGCGTGATCGAGTAGTGAATTCGAAATTAAGATGCTTCATAATTTTTCTCAATGTCTCTTTCGAGAAGTTGGGCAATCCTGGGTCATCATTTACAGCTTGCAGCACCTAAAAATGATTAAAGTTATTACCTAATTGGTTAAGATTACACATGGGATGGGAGAAAACATACATAACGTATAATAAAAAGATGAATGACGACATGTGTAAACTAACTTTTACGATGGTGGGTATTTCATTTCTATGAAAGAACTGATGTACAATTCGTCTAACAGCAGTGAATGTGAAATCATCAAGTTTATCTTTAAATGTAAGTTTTGGGCCCGTTTTTTCGGGAGGTTTTGGTGATTCGCTGTCGTTCTCCTTGTGCTCCTTTAAAACGGAATAAACTGTGCGGACGGATATTCCCAAGACTTCAGCCACCTTGTTAACGCATTCACTTGTTTTTGGAACTTCAATGTTTGATTCTGAAGATTTCACTTCAAACACATATTTGTAAACGTTTTGGACCCAAAGTTTTTCAGTTGCACTTAGAACTACACGTGGCCTTTTTTTCTTAGGACATAAAAATGTGTCTCCATCTTGCGATGTGCTCGGCAGAGCATCCATGTCTTCAATGTATCAAACAAAAAAAAACTAACACGATTAACGAAAACAGGTAATGAAAAACAAACACAACGTAACATAAGTTTAACAATAATGATAACAAAAACAACGCGCAGTGGGCAAATCAAAGTTATTCATGCACTCAAAACAGAAGTATGAAGCCGAATGAGCGAATGACAACCGAAACAAAATGGCGGTCAAGCTTCATCGTAGCCACAGCCATCTGAGGCTAACAACTAAGTCACACAAAAAAAAAAAAAAAAAACCGTAACCAAAAACCAGTACTACCAACTTGAGAGAGCGTTTTCTTGAGTGTTACCTTGTATATGTCTAAAAGGATCAACGTTTATACTTTTATTTACATTAATATTAAATAGAATTTAGTATGATCATTATGAGTCAGCTATGGAACGATTAGATATTCTGTAAACTTTTGTGAACTGAATCACATCCCTATTGAGATTAGGCTGTCAACATTATTTTACGGAATGACATTTAGAAACGTCATTTTACTGCAGCTAATAAAAAGTTAGACTTTAGTTTATTTGCATATCTTAAAGATTAATTACCTGGGATAATGATCTCTATACAAAAGCGTCGGTGCAAACAGGAAGTAAGCATAATGTTGTAAGGATGGTAGCGCTGGTGTACCGTTCAGGCATCGAGGCCCACAAGTTGCGGCTACTGCTATAATTTTCATCATGAGTCGAAACTGTAATGAAGGAGAGAGAAATTAATTAAAACTACTTTACGGATTTTATTGCGTTTGTATTTGATTTTTGATTACCCGACGTTTCGAACACTTTGCAGCGGTCATAGTCACGGGCAGTCCGCCTGCAAAAATCAAATACAAACGCGATAACATCCATAAAGTAGTTGTTGGCGACGCTCATATGTTATAGTTTTAAGTTATTGTATTTTTTGTATTGTACCCACTTATTTATATTCTAATTATATTAATAATGTTAATAGTTAGTGCTACCGACAATCATGCATGTTGCACAGCGACAGTCCGCACAGAGCCGCGAGCGGTACCACAAGTGTCCACTTACATTACCAGCACTTTGTGTTTAAACGTAATAAACGGTTATATCAAGTCTGCGTTATAATTGCCCAACTCACGTCTGCGAACATAACAGTGGTCCATCGAGCCGAATCTAATGTTCAACACGCCTCCGCACAATATGGTTCGAACGCGGGGTATGCTGCGTAAGGAACAACAAAATGACCGCCAACAAGACGATATATTGAGCGAACCGCCTGGACCAGACACAATGCGATATCCACCGCCATCTACGAGTAGAAACGCGCTGCTGGAAGGTACAATTAAACGTGATGGGTTAAACCGCACAACGTTGCCGGGTGGTAGCATAAAATCGGAACCACCGCTGCAACAGCCATTACCGCGGAACGTAGAAAAATCAAAAAGCGTTAAATCTTGCAAGCTGTCAACTTCTTCAATACGTGCAAGAAAAGCGCGAATGATTTTGGAAGCTGAAAGGCTAAAGGCAAAAATCCAGATGGATTTAATCGACAAAAAGCTAGCCGCGGACATAGCTGACCTAGAAAGTGAAGTCGAAGAAGAATACAGTCCATTAGATGTAGAAGTAAATAAGAATGTGGAAAAGTGGGTAAACAGTAGCTACTACGAAATCGAAGGCAATGTACCACGCAAAAGCCATCCACCACAGACGTCATCGATATGTGGTGAGAGATCAGCGAGAGTAATTCCTGAGCAAACCAAACCCGAGCCATCCGTGCAAATGGTAACTACAGCTACTGCGCCGCCGCCGCCGCCAGCGGTGGATGATGTACCCTCATTTTCGGGCGCGCCATTTATGTCAACTGCTCAAAATAACGAGAATACGTTAAACGTTTTAGCTAATGCGTTACAACAAATCGCCGTTAGTGCTGTGAGTAATAAATCGGATTCAAAATTACTCAGTCGACTCAGCACCCCCCGCGACTTACCTGAATTTTCTGGGGACCCACTAGAGTGGCTACAGTTCAAGCATGCCTACCATGAGTCCACGGCACTCTGCAAGTTTACACCACAAGAAAATTTATGGCGATTACGCAAGTGTTTACGAGGGCTTGCGAAAGAAGCCACCTTCGCCTTGTTTGTCAGTGCCTCATCACCTGAGACAATAATGTCTACATTGCAGTTACGTTTCGGTAACCCCGATTACATATTATCGAAAATAGTGAGTGATATTAAAAGACTGCAACCCATGTGTAGTGAATATCAGAAAGATATTGTGACGTTTTCGGTCAAAATACAGAACTTCGTTGAAGCTGTACGAGCAGTGGGCCGAGAGGAGTACCTACAAGGTATGGAGATTTCTGCCATTATTTTGTCGAAGTTCCCCACTGTACTATTATCCAAATGGTCAGATTACAGCTACCCATTGATAGTCGAACAAAATGGTAAATCGCGTTTAGTCATATTGTCAGAATTTCTTAAAAATGAAGCAATTAAAACTTCCTATACCGCTAGTACGCTTCACTACACGACTACCCGTAACGATATTGTATCATATAAAAAGAAATGCTATGATGGCAGTACACAACGTTCACATGCAGTATTATTACAAACCGAAGATAAAAGTTCGATGTGCACATTTTGTCAAGCAGCCATTCATAAATTAACAGAATGTAAACAATTCAAACGCGCGCTGCGTAAAGTGAGATGGCAACATGTTAAACGCAACAAGATTTGCTACAAATGTTTAATAGCGCGTCACGATCGTGCCGCCTGTACTGCACCCGTCTGCGACGAGAAAGACTGCGGGCAGTCCCACCATCGCCTGCTGCATTATCCTGTGCGTTCTAGCGCTAGCTCAGAGCGCCGTACGCCAGGACCTCAGCCGCAGCTGGAGCCCCAGCCGTCTTCACCACCCGAGAATGATAACACGGAAATAGTGACGTATATTAACGCGAGTGATAACAAAGTGTTATTAAAAATAGTGCCGATACGTATACGCGGACCGAGCGGTATAATAAATACAAATGCATTATGCGATGACGGGAGTACCGTTAGTTTGATAAGCGCCGAGTTAGCCAACCGCGCCGGTGTGCGTGGACACACCGAGACTATGCGTGTGTGTGGGGCATGGGACAACACCGAACTGATTTGTGATGCAACTGTTGTGAATATGGACCTTATAAGTATCGACGATAAAGTACATTCTGTTAGATTAAGAAGTGTTAAGAACTTGAATTTACCTTATAATAATTATTTGTCTCTTTCTCATTACGAAAATTGTAAACATTTGTATGATTTAAAAGATAAGTTATGTATAAATAATGTAAAACCTGAAATTCTTATTGGTCAGGATAATTTCCACTTGTTGTTGCCTTTAGAAGTAAGAGTAGGTAAAACATATGAGCCGTGCGCTACACTCACTGCCCTGGGCTGGTGTCTGCACGGCAGTACCCGTGTGCCGCGGACCGTCCCCGGTGGCCGGCCGCGCCGGAACGGTTCATTCATCGCGCACTCGACTTTGTGCGTATCAGCGACCGAGGTTAGCACTAAAGAGGACCATGAGCTACGAGACCTGCACGATATGGTAAGACGTACATTTACTTTAGATTCCGTAGGGATATCTGGCAAGCCACGCCAGAACATTAATGACGTCAGAGCGATCTCACAGCTAGAAAACTCCGCCAGGCATATAGACGGCCGCTGGCACGTAAGTTTACCGTGGCGTGATGAAAACTGTCATATGCCAGACTCCTATCCTAACGCTTTGAAAAGGCTGAAGAGTATAGAAAGGAAAATGAACAGGGACAAAGGCTTTGCTGAGCGATATAGGGAACGTATTCAGCATTTGTTTGATAATGACTTTGCTCAAGAGTTACACGATACCACGCCTACGAAGAAGACGTGGTACCTGCCTCACTTTGGGGTTGACAACCCTAACAAAAAGAAACTTCGATTGGTGTTCGACGCAGCTAGCGAAGTAAATGGCGTAAGTCTGAACACTTATTTATTTACCGGGCCGGACTTACTGTCATCTTTATTCGGCATTCTATTGCGTTTTAGACAGAATAGAATTGCTGTTACGGGCGATATTAAAGATATGTTTCTTAGGATTAAAATTAATTCTAATGACCAGCATGCACTACGATTCCTTTGGAGGGACAACCCTAACGTACCAGTAAGAACCTTTGTTATGACTTCACTTATCTTTGGTGCCAACTGCTCACCGTTTGTCGCACAGTTTATAAAAAACAGGAATGCGCTCCGTTATGAGTCATCGTTGCCAGCCGCTGTAAATGCTATTCATTACTCGCACTATATGGACGACTATATCGATAGTTTACCCGACCAAGCGAGTGCTATTGAAATGGTGAGTAATGTTACGCGCATCCACAAGGACGGTGGTTTCGAGATTAGAAACTGGACGAGTAACAGCATACAGGTGTTAGACAGCGTGTCGAAACAAAGTTTGGGTACTGCAGCTGTGCAGTTTAAGGTCGGGCAGCAGTATGAAGGAGAACGGACGCTAGGTCTTATTTGGTACCCACAGGAAGACGTGTTAGCGTTTGACCTATCCTTCAAAAAAATTCCTTGTAACATTATAGATAAAAATAGTAAATGTAGGCCGACGAAGCGACTAATGTTACGCATTATTATGTCCATTTTCGATGTATTAGGTTTTTTAGCACCATTTACAATTCAAGGACGAATTATGCTGCAAGACACTTGGCGTCTGAACATCGGGTGGGATGACGTCATACCTGACGTTATTTATAATAAATGGATATTGTGGTTAGATTTAATGCAGGAAGTATCTAGACTTCGCATACCTAGGTGCTACATGTTTGCATGTTCGAGCGAAACAGCCACCCGCGCCGTCGCTGATACAGGAGCAGCGCGCACGGTGCGCGAGGTGGGGGCTGACTCTCACGCGCCGGTAGCTATCCCTTGCGCGCTCCGCGCTCCCCCACACCCCGCGCGCGATGCGTCCGCGCCGCCGTTTGCTACGACCAGCGTAGCGAATGTTACGTCACACTATAACAACTTACAGTTGCATTTGTTTAGTGATGCGTCGACGAAGGCAATGTGTGCCGTAGCTTATTGGCGATGGACACAGAATGATAATGTTTATGTCCCGTTTATTACTAGCAAGTGTCGCGTGGTAGGACTAAAGCCTGTTACTGTGCCGCGTAGCGAACTGCAAGCGGCTGTATTATCTGCGCGATTACCTGATACTATTCTGAAAGAGCACAAAATGGAACCACAACGTAGATTTTTCTGGTGCGACTCCACGGTAGTCCTACATTGGTTAAGGAATAAAGAGCGTACGTATAAAACTTTCGAGGCCAATCGTCTAGGTGAAATAGATGAGATTACGCGAGCGGATGAGTGGAGATACGTACCTACGAAGAAGAACGTAGCCGATCTGGCTACACGAGAAGAGTTTGATCATTCGCTCTTTCACGGTGAGTGGATTACCGGACCTAGATTTTTATATAATGACGAATCGTCATGGCCGAAGGACATATGTCATCAACAGGAGATAGTCGAAACATCTACTGAGCATATACTAGTTGCACAAGACTTACCTGTTACCTTACCTGTACCAGACCCGGAACAATTTTCGTCATGGTTGAAGTTGCTGCACGTCACTGCCAATGTTCTGAAATTTATTAAAAGATGTAAGAAACTTACCTGTGACGTAGACTGCAACACAATGGAAGAAGCAGAACGTATGTTGCTCAAACAAAGCCAGTGCGACGCGTTTCCTGAAGACGTGACTGCATTGAAACATGAAAAAGGAATAGCACGCAACAGTAAATTACGCAATTTGTCTCCTTACCTGGACAAGTTTGGTATTCTCCGTTTGGGTGGTCGAGCCGATTCTGCATTGGACATTCCGCTGGATAGGAAGAGACCAATTATATTAGATGGTAGGCACCCAGTATCCCAGCTCATAATCCGTCATTACCACGTAAAAGCGGCACATGGAAATCAAGAGAGTGTCGTGAACGAATTGAAACAAAGATACTGGATGATAAGATTAAGGCCTGCGGTGAAGCATGTTACGTCCAAGCGTATGTTTTGTCGCATTAGAAGGGCACAACCTGTGGTACCAAGAATGGGTGACTTGCCTGTGGCACGTATGGCCCATCATCAGAGGCCCTTCACATTCTGCGGTCTCGACCTATTTGGTCCCATGGAGGTAACTGTAGGAAGGCGAAGAGAGAAGCGATATGGCGTCCTTTTTACATGCCTTACCATCCGAGCTGTGCATGTCGAGTTGGTGTCGTCACTCACCGCAGACTCCCTCATAATGGCTATGAGAAGGAGGGCAGCCAGACGAGGTTGGCCTCGTCATCTATATTCTGATAACGGTACAAATATAAGGCGTGCTGATAAGGAACTGCAACAATCCACTCGCGAACTGATGGCTCTTAAAGCAGAAGGCGCCAACAACGGCATGCAGTTTAACTTTATTCCACCAGCGAGCCCAAATTGGGGTGGGGCCTGGGAACGGCTTATCCGCAGTGTGAAGACTTCACTACGTGTTGTTCTAAATGAGCGCGCCCCGAAAGAGGAAGTTTTATCCACCCTTTTGGCCGAAGTGGAGAATATAGTAAACAGCCGTCCCTTATCACACGTATCCGTGGAAGCCGGTAGTGTGGAAACCCTTACCCCAAATCATTTCCTCTTAGGTTCATCCTCCAATTTGCCTACTATGGGTATATTCGATGACTCCGATCTGTACCTAAAAAAGCTTTGGCGTAAGGCCCAAAGATTAACGGATATGTTTTGGCAGAGGTGGGTAAGGGAGATTTTTCCTGCACTGCTGCCGCGCCCAAAATGGACCGAGGAGCAAAAAGCTCTACAGGTGGGCGACCTGGTCTTGGTCGTCGACCCTAACTCTCCAAGAAACGCGTGGCCTAAAGGAGTCATCCAACAAGTTTTTCCAGGTAAAGATGGTCGCATAAGGTTGGTCGATGTAAAGACCGGGACCAGAACCTGGAGGCGATCAGCGGCACGCGTCGCTCCTATATGCCTTGATAGTTGAGTGCTGGTACAGCACTGGGGTGGGGAGTGTTGGCGACGCTCATATGTTATAGTTTTAAGTTATTGTATTTTTTGTATTGTACCCACTTATTTATATTCTAATTATATTAATAATGTTAATAGTTAGTGCTACCGACAATCATGCATGTTGCACAGCGACAGTCCGCACAGAGCCGCGAGCGGTACCACAAGTGTCCACTTACATTACCAGCACTTTGTGTTTAAACGTAATAAACGGTTATATCAAGTCTGCGTTATAATTGCTCAACTCACGTCTGCGAACATAACAGTAGTTTTTTAAAATGTATAATACTCGCGCAAACATCAGAAATTATTAGAAATTAATTATTTTCTTGGCTGTGTTAATGGTTTAAATATGCAATTGTTGATCACATGCCTTAAGTTTAAACGGTCTTCTCACTGGTAGTACCTACGGATCTAAAATTAAACATAAAAAGATGGCAACATTCTTATCGACATAGATCTGTATTCTATTTCACTTCTTATTCTTCGCTCTTAAGAAATATATCTTTAAATAAAAAGATAACCGTCTTCAAAAAAAAAAACCCAGGAACTAAAACGTAAAAGCTTCTAATATTCATAATAGAAGCGAATCTGTTGTCTTTGGCAATTATATGTCCAAGTGGATGAGCGTGCCGAGTGTTGAACCATAAGGGTGCTTATTCTTTTTATCTTTATGTCATACATCATAAATTATTTTTAAATGTCCAATTTTTTTATTTTGCTGATAACATGCAAATATTTAACTAAATTAAAACCATCAGGGACGCTAAGACAAAATAATTTTAATCGGTTAGATATTTACTGCCCTAAGAATCAGCTAAATCTTAAAGCTAGTAAATGTTCATTTGTTATACATATATAAGAAAATCCAATTTATCTTAACTACTTTAAAAAAATCATAAACCGCACAACGCTGTTAAATCTGTGCATTCTACATGATTAAACATTATATTTTTTATAAAAATGTTAAATCTGTAAAAAAAGCATCCAATCTTAGTTTTGTCATGCGGATGTCTAAGGCTTTTAAACAATCTAAAATAATAGATATACTTTATTCTTCTTACGTAAAACCTCCTTTAGAATATGATGCACAATTGTGGAATCCAAGATATGACGTTTACATTAAATGAAAGTTTGCAAGCGAAATTTATAATTTACCTATCTTTGTACGAATTCAGGGTTACAGTACTACAATTTATCGTGTCCAAAACACCATTTACTTAAATAAGAAAAACGCCATCAAATCGCTGATATATTATTTCTAACGCGAATTGCAACATCCACGTCTTTTGACTGTCCAAATATTTCGCAGAAGTTAAATACATATTCCTAATTAATCGTTGCATTCAGCTCCCTTCTTCTCAACTAACCGAGCTGCCAAGAATTATCGCAAAAGCAGTTTTCTGTATCGTTCTTTTCAAAATATTAATCAAATTATGCATAGTAACGACCTTGATATATTTAATACAAGTACTACTACTTCAATAAATTTTGAATTATAATTAAAGGATTATTAGTACCAATTAAATGTTTTCTTGGAATTTATTATAGTTTCCGTGTAGTGACGAAGTAAGAATACAATTCACTACTCCCTGTCTTACTCGTGGATGTCGTAAAAGACGACTATAGGATATAATATGCACATAACATCTGTGCCAGAGAAGGAAACTCAAAATGAAACCCTATCCCAACATGTCTGTTCAGCATGGTATAGTAGGTTAAATTCCCTCGCATTGTGGAGGAGGACTGAGCCTAACAGTGGGTCATATGTGGGCTGCGATGATGATGATGATGATTTATAGTATTTATTTTAAACTAACTTAAGTGTACTTTTGTATCGAAGGAGTTTTTGTTTCCTTTGTTAAGTAATTTTTATATGTGGATATTCATAATAAGTGCTATTTATAGCATTGTTTATTTCCTCAAAATAAAGAAAAAAATTAATATATATTTTTTTTTAATGGCGTTTACAAGATTTCGCCAATAAATCAATTTTATTCATTCATCATTGCAGCCCAAATACGTCCCACTGTCGGGCTCGGGCCTCCTCCACATTGGGAGGGCATTTGACCTACTAGGATTTCATTTCGAGTTTTCCTTCTCTTGCACATATTTTATGTGTATATTACATCCCTTAGTCGTCTTGTACGAGATCCAGGGGCAAGATAGGGAGTGGTGAATTGTATTTTCACTCCGTCACCACACGTGATATAACATTCACACACATAAATCATACAAATCAATTTAGATTGACAATTATAGGAATTAGGAAGCTAATAAATTAATATTTTAATATATAAATGATAAGACACTTAGTTTTTTTTTATTTAGCTCTAGCTCCGATTGTTATGGTCTCAATAGCTACGGCACAAAGTATGAAGCATATTTAAGATATGACTGCAAGGTAGATTCATTTATTGAGTCAGATATTTATTTAAGAAAAAAAAAATATATATATGTATAATTTAAGAATATATAATAAAATTTAACAATCCCAAGGAAATTATTAATTCAAAATCATCATCATCATCTCGGCTCATACAAGTCCCGAATTTTTTTTCCATCGCGATAAACTTTAAAAGTACCAAGACTATTCGACGCGGAATTATTTATAAATGATTTCTATATATTTAGTAGCGGTATGCATTATTGGGACTTAAATAATTCTTAGCAATTAAGACGTTTACCATTTCGCAAGCTACCGCCCCAGATGACGCTAACACTAAACGTTTTCTGGAAAGTTCGTAGATGGGTATTGCGGTTAATGCTAGCTGAGTCGCCGTAACTCCGACTATGCCGAGTAGAATCATTGCTGGGCGCAGCACTGTGAAACAAAATAGAATAATGTAATATTGACACGTTTCCGTATGAAGGGCTTTTAAGTTAATCTTAACTATACAGCTTTAACAATTATCATCATAATCAACATCCTACTCTTATAGCAATTGTCAACTCAATATGTATTTCTCTTGCATCGTACATAATGCAATATTTATTGGCAATAGTTTTAGGACCGGCCGCCGCGCTATGGAATATAGAACTAGTTTTTGTCCAGAATTTCGTCCGCGTGGAATAATTACTTTGGGATAACGCTAACTCTAACGTGCGTCTTTGTTTACGTAGAAGGTGAAAATATTTTTAAATAACACGCTTTTGCTACACACAATTTTTGCGAAACTTTAACCGTTTATGCAGCGTACGCAGCGACAACTTTAAAAGGGCAAAAACTTAACATTATAAAAAGGCAAAAAAAAAACATTTTAAAATCATTTTTATTGTTGCTCCGCTCCTATTGGTCATAGCGCGACGATATATAGCCTTCCTTGATAAATGGGCTATCTAACACTGAAAGAATTTTTCAAATGGGACTAGTAGTTCCTGAGATTACCACGTTCAACCACACAGACAAACTCTTCAGCATAATAAAACAGTTTTTACCAATATCGACACGCTTTATTTTTTTTCACGCTTTATTTAACTGTAATTAAAAATAAAACTATTTTTTCAGATTTTATTACGTTTGATTGGGACCATGGCCATGAATGCTGAAGTGTTGGAAACCTCAGGCAATCAAAGATTAAATAAATACTAACGTGACAAAAGCCGTAAAAATAGGTTTACTTATAATATTTGCGTAAACATAAAAAGTCATTATTAAACTATATAACCTTACTAGCAACCCGCCCTCGCTTCTGTTTCAGTCGCCTTACCCGCATAGTTCCCGTTCCCATAGAAATACCGGGATCAAATATAACGTTACTCCCTGACATTATAGCTTTCCACTGGTGAAAGAATTTTTGAAATCAGTTCGGTGTTTTAAGCGTGAAAGCGTAACAAATAAAGAAACAAACTTACTTTGGCATTTATAATATTAGTAAGGATATATAAAATTCTCTTGTCACAGTGTTCGTCGTTATACTCCTTCAAAACGGCTTGAGCGATTCTTATAATGTATATTCAGTAGTCTCAGTAACTTTCCGTGTGGTGACGGAGTAAGAATACAATTCACCACTTCCTATCTCGCCCGTGGATGTCGTAAAATACAACTAAGGCATAATATAATACGCATATAACATCTATGCAAGAAATGGAAATCTCGAAATAAAATCTTATACCAACAAGTCTGATTACAGTAAAGTCAATTTCCCTCCTATTGTGGAGGACGCTCGAGCTCAACAGTGGAACATATATGAGCTGAAAAGATGATAATGATGATCATATTCAGTAGGTTCGGATGTAAACTATTATTAACCCCTAAGTGATAAGGATGGTCTATCCCAATACCTTTTTTCTTTTTGGATATTTTTTTATTTTAATTTTTGATGAAATGATTCGGCATTAAAATTTACATACATTTTCACCCTTGTACTGCCAATCCCTATTTATATAATAGCGAATTTAGTACTTTAATGATATTATACTCTCGGCGGTCGATAATTGATCAGTTACCACTCTATCGGTAAGTCCCGCCAGGCATCAATCGGTATAATTTGTCACTGCATCAACTGCTGTTCTTCGTGTGGTGATGAAATAAGAATGCAATTCACCATCCTTTCTTTTGTCGTAGGTATCGTAAAAGACCCCTAAGGTATATGATATGCAGATAATATCTATACAAGAGAAGGAAAACCTCGATCAGCTACAAATAAGGATGTATTTTATACTTCAGATCCCTACATAATCAGTATTAAAAACCGAATAATAGAAACTTGAATGAACTTGATGACGACACCTTAGAACTTTTGAAAGAGAACGACTTACTTTCAGATCCCAAGGATCATCAGTAGTTTAATTATCCTTTTTTTATGGGTGGGTAAGCGCGCACGCGGTCCATTCCGTCCGGGACGACGAAAGGACGGCGCGCGGGCCCATAACCCATCCGTACCCACGTCGCCTTCGTCGTTGGACCGACCATCAGTGCCGAGTTCCTTGTCCTCAGTGGTCGGCCCGACGGAATACCCTTGCTTACCCTCACCTCTCGACGTTCTTGTCCCGGGACGTCGGTCACCGTTCTGCGAGTGCCGGTCTAAAGTCCCCGGTCCGGTCACCCGCGGCCTCGGCTAGGGCGGCATCAGGGGCAGGTACTGGCGCCTGCGCTGCCCCAGTCGCCGGCAGTGGAACGTGTCACCGAAGAGGTGCTCCTCTCGCGCGCGATCCGCCGCCTCCTTCCGTGAGATGACGGCCTCACAGAAGGCGGCAACCGCTCTGTCCACGCGGCACACACCTCGAGCGTGTGCTGCGCCGTATCCTCGTCACAATCGCAGTGGTAGCAGGACGGTGTGCTCTCCCTCCTGACGATCTTGTACCTACACCAGTCGAAAGGAAAGCACCCCGTGCGTCCATTCCAATCAGCACCAGCCGTAAGGTTTCGACGGTCCTGACACCGTACCGAGGTCTCTTCAGCCGGACTGCCCAACGGGCAATGACGTCTCGGCGGGCGTCGACCCGCCAGGCGGCAATCTCCTTGATGGAGACTATGCCGTCTCTGGCTCGCGTGTCCGACACCCGCTGGTAAAGCTCTGCGAGCATCTTCGCCTCCAGGTCCCACGTGGGGGTTCCGGCCAAGAGGCACGCTGCCTCCGTCGCCACCGTGCGGTAGCCACGTATGGCCCTCTGTGATCCTCTGTGGTCACCACAAGAGGGCCCTCAGGTGCCCACACCGGGGCGTCGTACAGGGCCATCGACCGGATCAGCCCCGTATACAGCTGTCGGCACATAGCGCTGGGTCCGGCCACATTCAGCATCAGCCAAGAAAGGACGGACGCCGCGCCGCCAATCCGGGGAACAAGTCGACGGAAATGCTCCCGAAATCACCAATGCTCGTCGAGTACCAGGCCCAAATCTCCTCGATGCCGAGAGTTGCCAGACGTGCCGTCTCCTCTAGTGTCCCACCTCGGGCTGTGATGAGCGTATCAGCGTAGCAAATTACGCCCAGCCCGGGTGGGAGGCTTCCTCTCAACGCCCAGTTGTAGCCGATGTTCCACAGGGTCGAACCAAGAACCGACCCCTGTGGGACAACGCACGTAATGCGCATTCGCATAACGTCTCCTACTCGGTTGACCCTAGTGCCGGTAGGAACACTTGGCGGAAGGAGGACTTCAATTTAAAGATTGGTGACAAAAATGTGACTATCAATAAAGAAGTTATCCGTGTGGTGACGGAGTAAGAATACAATTTACCACTCCCTATCTTGCCCGTGGATGTCGTACAAGACGACTAAGGGATATAATATGCACATAAGATCTGTGCAAGAGAAGGAAAACTCGAAATGAAACCCTATACCAACATGTCTGACCAGCATAGTATAGTAGGTCAAATTCCCTCCCATTGTGGAGGAGGCCCGAGCCCAACAGTGGGACATATGTGGGCTGCGATGATGATGATGATGATGAATAAAGAAGTGGCACATGAATTTAAAAACTATTTTACAATTGTATTAATAACAAAATTATTAGCTTCGTGCCCTATTTTGGCTGAAGCGCTCCTTTGAATATTCAGATGTCAGTGTGGATGATATTTTAAAGTCTTTTAAAAATCTTTATATTAAGAAAACAGCAGATCTGTGGGGCTTATCAGTAAAGACCGTTGATTTTATAATACCTGTTATTGCTCCCCACCTGACATTTGTGTTTAATGGTTGTGTTGCTCAGGGTGTGTTTCCTGATCTCATGATAATTAGTAGAGTAATTCCTTTATTTAAATCTGGTAGTATATCAGATATTAACAATTTTCGTCCTATTTCCATACTACCAACACTCAGAAAAGTATTTGAAAAAAATATGCTTAATCAGATATTGATTCATTTTAATAGACATGGTATTTTTGATAAAAATCAATTTGGCTTTACTAAGAATTGCTCTACTACTGATGCGGGCGTAGAGTTATTGAAAAATATTTTTGCAGCCTGAGAGGAATCGCATGAGGCCTTAGGTATTTTCTGTGATTTATCAGCATTTCATTGTGTACTACATGAAACACTCATCAGAAAACTATACCACTATGGGATCAGGAATAACGCTCTTGAACTTGTAACTTCTTATTTAAGCAATAGAATCCAGAGGGTTGATGTTAATGGTGCACGATCGTCTGGTTCTGTTATAAAAATGGGCGTTCCACAAGTCCATTCCAAGTCCATTCTGGGGCCATTTCTGTTTCTTGTAATGAATTAATGACCTACCCTACCATATAGGGGACAATCTGAACATTGTGTTGTTCGCAGATGATACTTCTTTGTTATTTAAAATTAAAAGACAAATGTTTAATTATGACGATGTGAACAATGCACTGTCTAACGTTGTTCATTGGTTTAACACTAATTTTTTAAACTAAATATATTAAATTTACTACTCCCAATGTGAGACAAGTGGAAACCAATGTCCAAATGAATGGTGTGGCTCTTGACCTTTGGGAGTCGACTGTTTTTTTACCACAGATGCTAAACTTCAGTGGGGACCTCATATTGAAAAGTTGTCGAATAGGCTTAGCTCAGCGGCTTATACAGTAAAAAAAAATAAGCATGTTAACTGATATTGAAACAGCTAGAATGGTTTATTTCGCTTATTTCCATAGTCTTATGTCTTATGGCATATTACTGTGGGGATGCTCCGCGGACTTCAATAGAATCTTTGTTCTCCAAAAAAGGGCTGTCCGTGCAATTTATAATCTAGGCCCAAGAATCTCACTTCGGGAGAAATTCAAAGAAAAAATATTCTAACTGTTGTATCATAATATATATACGAAAATATATTATATGTCAAAAAAATATCGCCAACTTTAAGAGATATTGTGACATTCATGAAATGAATACTCGTAATAGGGACAAATTAGTTGTACACACTACTCGTCTCCAACAAAATAGCAAATCATTCGAGACCTGCCAATGAAAAAGTTTAAAAATGCCATCAAGAATAGACTTTGTAAAAAGCTTATTATAAAATCTCGGATTATGTAGATGATAATACAGATCGGTTGTGAGCAGCTCCTCATTCAGCAATTTCCTTGTTATTTTAAATATACTGTTTTCTTTTTAACTTTTCTTGTAAAGTGTAGCGTGTTTTGCCTCACAAAATTATGTATTTTCACCGTCTGTAACATATTATGGTGTTGGTCATGCTCACAGAAGGATCTACTTGCGATAGCTGCGTGGAACGGGTCTCTCCCTTCCCTCCATAATGGTTGAGGGGAGTGATGGCTGCTCTAGTAGTTAACTCGTGATCGGGTGCTGCTTGTGGGATCTGGTCCAGCCATAATCGTTTGAATTATATTTAGTATCTTGCGGTTCGAAGGGTATCACACTGAAGCTAGTTCTTACAAAACATGTACACAATTGTATATCTATTAAGAAGAAAAAATAAAAATAATTAAAAATAATAGACAAGCCCACTGAGTTTCTTGCCGGATCTTCTCAGTAGCGGTCGCGTTCCGATCCAGTGGTAGTATATTTTTTTGGAAATTGTAAACCTGACAATATGTAAAGTGCCGTCTCGGGGTTTATGCATAATAAATGATTTGAATAACTTAGAGGACGCTGCGCCCCTCCAAGTGGTCTGCCACCAGCCGTCTCAGGTACACGGGTACCCCGTGATAGCGGAGCGCCTCCCTGATGCAGCTGATTGAATGCGTTGGCGATGTCTAGGGACATCGCCAACAACACTCCTCTGCCGGTTACGGCCTCCGTCACCACGGCCCTCAGGCGCAGCAGGGCCGCGATCGTCGAACGCTCCCTCCTAAAACCAAACTGAGCGTCCGACAGATCGGGCCCGACCCCGATGAGGTGGCGCTCGATGCGAGCAGCCAGAACCCTCTCCAGCAGCTTGCCCGCATCATCGAGCAGTACAATGGGGTTGTAGGCCGAGGCCCACTCGGGAGACCGCCCGGCTTCGGCAGGCGTACCAGCCTCCCCTCTTTCCAGTACCCAGGGAACTGTCCGGACGCCAAACAAGCGTCGAACAGTCACCTGAGGCGTGGTCCCAGGTGCTCGAGGTCCTTATTTAATTATCATATATAAAATTTTTCATTACAACTTCTATATATATATATATATATATATTTTATTTTATATTTTCAGTTTTTATTTGTAATGTATTGGTAATGTATACGACATTAGGGCGCCTGACGTCGATGTAAATGTTAGTAGAAGTTGTAGCTACTACACAGTAACAACGATTAGGTTACATGAAGTAATTTCATTTTCAGTCACAGATATTTAATTAGTAGTTTGTAAATAATTCATCATGATTATCTTGGCTCATCTATGTCCCACAGCTTGGCTCGAGCCTCCTCCACAATAGGAGGGAAATTGACCTTACTATACCATACTAATCAGACAGTTTGGTAGACGGTTTTATTTCGAGTTTTCCCTCTCTTAGATAAGGGAAATAATATGCATATAACGCGTATTATTTCCCTTAGTTGTCTTTTACGACATCCACGGTGAATGGTGGTGGATTGTATTGTTACTCCGTCACCACACGGAAAAATAATTATAAGTAAATAATTCAAATTGTTTTCAATGAGAATAAGACTTACTTGTATATTTTATTGAAAATTTTCCAAGCCATGCGTATATCAGCAATAGGGGATAAAATGCAAACGCAACTGTCTGTTCATATAGCCATAAGTGGAATCCAAGTTTTATACCACCGAAGCTTTGAACGACTATACTCAGTCCCAGATCTATCCTGAAAAGTAATTCGTATCTTTATCAATTGCTTCAAAAATATACTTGATTATTCATAGATATCTGATGGTTAACATGAGGATATAACATAACAGAAGATAACATAGTAACATAGTTTTTTAGTAAATAAAACAATTTTTGCGGCTTTTATTGCGTTTGTATTTAATTATCCGACGTTTTGAACGCTTTAAAGCGTTCGTGGTCACGGCTGGAAGGCGGTCAATCAAAAATCTAATACAAACACGATAAAATCCGTAGTTTTATTAACAACTAGCAACCCGCCCTCGCTTCGCTTCGGTTATAGGTTATAGTCGCTTTACCCGCGTAGTTCCCGTTCCCGTGGGAATACCGGGATAAAATATAGCCTAGTTTACGCCCTGATATTATAGCTTTCCATTGGTGAAAGAATTTTTGAAATCGGTCCAGCCGTTTTGAAGATTACCCGGAACAAACAGACAGACAGACAAAAAATTTTTAATTGCTATTTTAGGCATAGGTGTCGTGGAAATAACCGTGTTTTTTTTTCTTTTTTTTGTTTTTTGGGGGTGGGTCGCGGTCGGCGCGCCTCCGCACCACTCCGTCCGGGGCGACAGAGGGGCTTAAGCACGCAACTCCCGCGACCCACCCAAAAACCATGTCGCCTTCGTCGTTGGGCCGACCACTGGAGCAGCGTTAACTTGTCGTCAGTGGTCGGCCCGACGGAATACCCCTAATTGGGGTACCCTCCCATCAACCGACGTCCCCCCTTCGGGGAGGACGTCGGTCTTTCCTCACGCGGTTGGCCTCTCGGCGGGTGACGGACTAATCCCCGGTCACGTCACACGCGGCCTCGGCTAGGGCGGCATGAGGCGCAGATAGTTGCGCCTACGCCGCCCCAGCCGCCGGCGGCGGATCTCCTCGGAAATAACCGTGTGAGCATGAAAAAAGCCCATTATTTTGACATTACAAACAGACACTCCAATTTTATTTATTGGTATAGATGTGTAATACTCGCGTAAACATCAGAAATCATTACAGTCATGTTTACTTGCTTTCCATGGTCAATGAAGTCGAATATGAGCGTATCGCAAAGGAGCCCTAGCAGAATTACTATAAATATGTGGTATATTGCTCGAAAATGCA
This sequence comes from Lymantria dispar, assembly GCA_032191425.1. Lineage (NCBI taxonomy): Eukaryota > Metazoa > Arthropoda > Insecta > Lepidoptera > Erebidae > Lymantria > Lymantria dispar. Next base: position 22,477,743 of record CM063444.1, on the reverse strand, counting down.
AAGAAGATCCAAGCAATGTTAGAGGTGATTCCCTTAATACAAATTCTTCTTCTTGTTTTTCGTCTTTATAGACATTCTCATTCTGCTTATTGGACTTGCTGCGCAACTTCACCGCGCTTTTAATCATTGCCATTATTTATTCTGTAACAAAGAGTAATGATGCATATTAATTTTACTTAGATATTATCATCATCGGTCAGCCTCTCGCCGTCCACTGCTAGATCGATAGACCGATGACCTGGTGAAAGTTACTGGGCATCAATGGATGCAGGCGGCACAGGATCGCACTTTGTGACGAAAAATGAGGGAGACCTACGTCCAGCAGTGGACAGCGATAGGTTAAATGATATTGATGATATTGTAGTATATAGTGCAGATCGTATAGTTTAGTATCCCAATAGTATTTATATTCTTATAAGTTTTGGTCCTCTTGTTAATGGCGCAAGAGTCTCATACTTAGCTGTAGGTATTGTATTGACATTGCAAAAGCAAAAATTGTAAAAGCTGGCCTAAAATGTTTCATTATTTGTTCTACCACGAGATGTAGAGAATCAATCGATAATCTGTTAGATGCATTGGACGATGTTATCAAAAATAAAATAGAAAAAGAATCGAACTTTTATATCTTATGAATAAGACCGAAGTAGAAAGTAAAGTTTTGCAATCAATACAAAATAAATTAAAATAAAATGTAAAGTGTTCGTTGTGAACGCTGAAAAGTATTTAAGACATCGGACAATCAAAAATCAAATTAAAACGCGATAAAATCCGTAAAGTAATTTTATTTAAAATGTGTAATACTTGCGTAAAGTACTACTGTGATGTCTAAAGTTGGCGACAGCCTCACAGTCCGTTAGTCCATTAGAGATAATAGTTCGGCAGAGATAATAGTTCGGCAGAGACAGCAGTTGGCCAATTTGGCTGTTTGTGTATAGCAATAGCTGTTATCAGGAGTGGAAGACCAGAGAGACTTTAGAAATTCCTTTTTCTTCTGACACCGAATTCGGTCACGCAATTCGGCAGTTATAAAAATAACTACCTTTGGGCTTGTACTAAATAAATATTTTATAAAAAAAGTTACAACTAAAATTAATCCTAATTAATTTAGTTTTTGTTATATCTTTTGAATACTTTATTAAATTACAAATTATCTATACTCTCACGACTTTGGCTTACACTTACGACCGATAGCCTAGTGAAAGCTAGGAACGATCCAGAAACTAATGTGCGGCAGGCCCTAATCAAGTTCATAGCTCAATGCAATTAGCTAGAGAATTAAACTGTTAAGTAATAATTAGAAAAATGCGCATTGTGTGTCTGAGTAATAATTGGAAAATGTGAGTGTTATAAATGCGAAAGTGAGATTGTTTGTTTGTTTGTTACGCTTTAACCACCGAACCGATTTTAAAAATCGTTCACCAATAGAAAATATCAGGGCGTAACATAGGCTATATTATATCCCGGTATTCCCAAGAGAACGGGAACTACGCCGGTAAGGCGACTGAAATCGAAGCGAGGCCAGGGTGGGTTGCTAGTGCTTACTAATATTATAAATGCGAAAGCAAATTTGTTTGTTTGTTACGCTTTCACGCTTAAACCACCGAACTACATAGCTATGTGGGGCGGGTCGCTCCCTTCCCTCTAATTTGGTTGAGGAGAGTGATGGCTGCTCTAGTAGTTAACTCATGATCGGGTGCTGCTTGTGGGATCTGGTCCAGCCATATTTTCTTCCTTTCTTTATGCTTTAATTTTTTTTTTGTCTTGTATTAAATCTTGAAAATTTATACATGTATACAATTTCGAAGGGCATCACACTGGAACTAATACCATATATGTTGTACGAAGCATAAAATTATGTATATTTAAAAGATTAAAGAAAAAAATGACTGCCCGCCGAGTTTCTTGCCGGATCTTCTCAGATTGTGGCCGCGTTCCGATCCGGTGGTAGATTATTGTATTGTATTCAAACGTGTAATTTGACAATATGTAAGTGCCCTTAAGGGGCCTATGCAGAATAAATGATTTGATTTGAACCAAATTCAAAAAATCGTTCACCAATAGAAAGGTATAATATCAGGGAGTAACATAGGCTATATTTTATCTCGGTATTCCCCCAGGAACGGGAACTACGCTGGTAAGGCGACTGAAACCGAAGCGAAGCGAGGGCGGGTTGTTAGTAACTAATATAATAGGGGTTATAAATGATAATATTACGTACGCATTATTGTCAATAAACTAAACATGTTCATTTATAAAACAGTCGTAATCGATTGATTCATCTAACCACTGTCCCCGTTATGGCAAAAAATGATAAATGTTGTAGCAGGAACGCTCCAACAACGATGATAATATGTGACTATGTGTGATAGTGACTTTGACCTTGATTGTACTTCTTTCGAATAATTAAAAGAGTCAAATAAGAGTTTTTGTTTGATTTAAATTCAAAACGATTTTCATTGATTGTATTTCAATTATAATAGAAAACACGATTATAAAAATAAAGAATTTTATCGATAAAAAACTACGGACGACATCGTAAGCGTGCAGCACTAGTGACAACTATCACAGAGATGAAGCTATATTTTAAGGACTATAATTTTCTGAATCGGGCAGATAATTATAAAAAATATATGTAATAACGATGGCTTGTTGGTCGTGTGACATCTTAGTCCGCCCGTGACCATGAACGCTGCAAACTGTTCGAAACGTCGGGCAATCAAAAATCAAATACAAACCCGATAAAATGCGTAAAGGGTTTTATTTACAATAAATTTATTTCATTAAAAACAGAATTATTTTTTTTTAGAATACAAGAGTTGATAATAATTAGATCTACCTACTTATTTAAATCTTTTCGTTGAACTTTTTGGTAGTGGAAGTGTTTATACTCGTAGGTTGTTTACAATTTTCAGTTTAATGGAGTCTACGCTATTCGTTTCGATCACACTAGAAGGGAGGCTCCCTCAATTGGTTCAAACATATTAAAACTAATAGTAGCTTAGAGCGTTGCTTCACTTGTGAAAAAGGTAAACGTGATGTTAAATAAGTTATATACGTTATTCACCAAAAAGAAAGATGGCCGAAAAAAAAAATAAAGCGGAAACAGCCCCCTGTAGTCAAAGCAGTTGTTGCAAGTCGGTCGTACATGTCGGAGCCCTATGCTCCTTTAATATTTTCCAGGCCAGGGCTCTAGCACAGTTACTCGCGCCGAACTCGAAGAAGCACCCACCAGGAGACTATCTGAGTCGGGCAATTTCGTGACCCACTATAACGGACACAACATCCAGACTGCCAACGGAACAAGAGCGATAGCGTGAATCGGAACAATGTCTGAGACGTACCCGGTTTTCGAGACAATGGCCTGCCCGATGTCTTCTATCGTCACGGAATTGTCCAGACCCGCGACGCGCATTTCTGCGCACTTCATGGGCCTGGCGATTAGTGTTGCCCAAATGCAAGACCAAGACGAGACTTGGACTGGTCTTGGTCTTGGTCTTGCAACATCACACCTGGTCTCGTCTTGGTCTTGGTCTTGCGCACCCGAGTCTTGGTCTTGCGCACCCGAGTCTTGGTATTGCAGCAAGAGTCTCGCAAAGTTTTGCAGTTAGAATAACGTAACAGTCATTTATCATGGCAATGAAAAATCCAACTAAATTAATCAAATATCATCCTATCCTATCTATCCATCTGCTAGCCTATAGTTCACTATTGAATACAATACTTACCACTGGAGAAAATTACTCTTCTATTCCCCTGGTGTTCCATTAGACAGCGTTACTACTCTTATGACAGGACTTTCGACTCTATTTTCTTAAGACGTCACCACACGAGGCAGTTGATACAATAAATTTTATGTCATTTTATAATCAATGCGATATTTTACAATTAATGCGATTGTTTATATTCCCCTTCAAGTTAAGTGGTATGTATCTATTGTATTTCCAGTTTAGTTACTGATACTCTGGATACTTGAAAAAACCTGTTGCTCTATTGCCTATATAAATACTTTGGCCGCTGGATCCATGTAGCTCTTAATATACTATTTATTCAAGAACATATAAAACTGATTTAAAATTTTATGGTTTTAATACTTGTAAAATGTATGATATTCGTCGTCATCGTCACAGCTCATAAAAGTGCCACTGCTGGGCTTAAGCTTCCTTCCAGTAAGAGGAAAATTTATCTACTATACCACGCTTTTTTTTTTTTTTTATGCGTAGGATATGGTAAGCGCACGCGCTGTCCAGTCCGTCCGGGGCGATGAAAGGACGGCGCGCGGGCCCATAACCCACCCGTAACCACGTCACCTCGTTGTTGGGCCGACCACCGGAGCAGATGTGACTTGTCATCAGTGGTCGGCCCGACGGAATACCCTTTCAGGTACCCTCACCTCTCAACATCCTGGGACGTCGGTCGCCGTCGCGCGGTTAGCCACACTGCGGGTGACGGACAATTCCCCGGTCCGATCACCCGCGGCCTCGGCTAGGGCGGCATTAGGCGCAGATACTCGCGCCTGCGCCGCCCGAGTCGCCGGCGGCGGAACGTGTCGCCGAATAGGATCTCTACTCGCACACGATCCGCCGCCTCCTTCCGTGAGATAACGGCCTCACAGAAGGATCTACTATACCACGCTGGTCAGACATGTTGGTACAGGGTTTTCTTTCTAGTTTCACTTCTCTTGCACATATGTTATATACACAGGGTGTATTAGGTTATGGGACAACTGTTCATGTATGTTGTAGTTCAACAGTCATAGATCATAATTAGAATGTATATTACACAAAAACAATATAACGTAAAAGTTATAGTGATTACAAATATGTGTATAAGAGTTTATGCCTTAAATTTTATGCATTATGTAGGTATGTACAGACAGGATATATGTAAGCATGTAAAATTTCGACAGTATAAATAGGTATTAGATTTGCGCGAACCTTTCAATGGTTACGTAGGTACAAAGGCGACTCATCAACGGTCATCGGCCGATCAGCTGATTTATGTTAAAGCGAAGTTTGTCTTGCTTATGCAAACGTAATCATTAATTTATTCAAATTCTAATGCACATTTAACAAAATACGAATATGTTGTAGATAAGTATCATTCCTTTATACATTTTAATCAATTTACACGAAAAAACGATGACAAAATTGAGAACTTACATGTCTCTCAATTCATTAACGAATCGATATTTTTATTTCAATTTTTTTTCATGGGTTCCTAACACCATTGCCCGATCCGATTTGATACGACATCCACGGGTAAGAGAGTAGTGAATTATATTCGTAATCTGTCTTTTTTTTTTGTGTGTGTGTAGCTGTTGGTCGCAGATGACCTTGACAGCTTAACGCGGTCAATGGGTGAGCGCTGATGGCTCTCAACCCGGTAAGTAAGTTAAGCGAACATCGCCCGAGGGCTCCCCCCTGTGGGGAACGGACCTCGGCACGGGGCGTCGCTGAGAGCAAAGTGGGCGTGGCCAAGTTTAGGTTTAATGACTTTTACGCGGCGCGGTTTTCGACCTCGACGGCGAGGCCGACACCGCGGAGTTTTATCTGTTATCGCTGCGCGAGCTGTGTAGGTCCTTTCTTGGGCGATCATAATAGCGTCATCTTCTTCTTTAAGAAGATGATGAGGACGTCGGACCGCGGATATTTTTGAGGGGACGTAGTTTACCGCCCCAACCACTAGTGGATTGGGTGAGTCGTGGCAGAGGCAAAATAGCGCTGGGAGCAACGCTTCATGTACTGCCTGATGGTGATCGTACTCTGTCCCTACATGGACATTTATATAGATTAATTGTAGGCATATTTCTATGTCCAACAGTGAACGTCGTTGGGCTAATGAATAAACGGATATATAAATATGTATAATGGGCAAGAGCACTCTCGTGATTACGGTATTTTTGTCCTTAAGCCTTTCCGAAGAGTAATTCTGAAAAGCCAACACCAACATTGGGAATCGATTGGCCAATAGATGGATATCTCAAGACTGATTTGACTTGCCGTGTAGTGACGGAGTAAGAATATAATTTATCACCCCCTATTTTACCCGTGACTGCGAACCCACGACTAAGGGCTATAATATATAACATCGGTGCAAGAGAAGGAAAACTTGACATGTATGACCTGTAACAACACGGCCGATCACCGTGGCGATTCCCCTCCGGCCACGGCCGATTCTCCTCCTGTTATGTAGAAGACACGAGCTCAACCGTATATAAGCTGAAATGGTGATTTGAATTAAATGCAAGACCGCGAGACTCTTGCAGGCCCAGTCTTGGTCTTGCTCAAGTCTTGCAGGGCCAGTCTTGGTCTTGGTCTTGCAAAAATTAAGCGGTCTTGGTCTTGGTCTCGGTCTCGCATTTCTCGCAAGACCAAGACCAAGACCGCAAGACCAAGACTTTTTTGGGCAACACTACTGGCGATTCGTACGCCACCCTCGAAGCTGTGTGTTCGATGAGGACATCGAAAAGAACCCACAGCTTCGTGGCCACACTATTGGTCGCCTTTGCGCCCTCGGCGCCATGGAACTCGAGTATTCCAGTTTCTGTCCGGGCCTAGTGGGTCCTAGCTTTGACGCCCTCGATGTTGTAGGCAATAAAAAAAACGTCTTCTTACCCGAGGCCTTTCTCAACTACGTCAAGTAGTAACTACGTCAGTGATAACCACTGCCTCTGTGTTTAGCAGCAGCAGATGCGGTTGTGAGCGCGCTAGCTGGAGAGTGGGCAGCACTTCTCTTTTAGAAACGTATATTACCGTACTTCGATCGCCAACTGGCTTAATAAGCGTAGCGAAAATGGCAGTAATCTTTTATATGATTGTGGCTAAATATGAAGGAAGCCTACATCCAACAGTGGATGTTCAAAGACTGAATATATATGATAATGATGATGAAGGTAAAGTAGGTCAAGTTTAAGATCACTTAAAATTTAATTGTTTATTTTTGTACCTAGTGAAATAAAAACTTGTATTTTTCAGCATTGCGTGCAATTACTAAGTATCCATATTGTATGTAATTGTCTGCATCCGTTATTTCCAGGTCAATGATATTTATGTACATACGTATATAGAATGTGTATATATAGTAGAACCGTGACGATGGAACCAGGCCAAACAGTTTCTCGGACCACTCCCCATGAAAGGGTCGATAGAGTACACAGAATGACCTAAAAAGTCTTTCCGCTGCTTCAACGGGTCCAGTCCGTTCGTGAGATTGGAATCACCGACGATCAGAACAGTACGTCATTAGAGGGAGTCAAATGGGTCTAGCTGGTAATTAGGCGCGCCTGCCCAATGATGAGAGTAGTATTACATAAATTAACACTTAGGCTTTGTATAGCATAAGACATTGCCTCGGCGTGAAATACAATCTGGCTTTGTATAGGACACCTAGCTTTCTGCTTACCAATTTCGTTTTGTCCTTCAAATGATTCCTAAATTAAACTTTGTTTTGACACCGAGGATCCCAATACTCCCGAAAATTTGTAGAGTTACTTCTTGAAACAGAAGCGACAAACGGGTCCTTTTTTGCGGTGAACCCGGTGCGGTGAAACTTATGTCTTTTAGGGATTGAATTGTTCAATTCCATTCACATCATTTTGAGGCTCGCCAGACACCAGTTCTGCCTGTCTTCCCTGTAATATACTCGAGGAACATTCTAATGCTCAGTATATCACCCTTCACTTGTGCTGTCATACGCGTAACAACGAATATTCTCCGTGGAGGTTCATGTACTGTACCGTGTATATGCTTGACGCCCGGGTCCTCTCTACAACTGAAGGCAAATTAACCTATCATACCGTCAGAGATACCCTTACTCGCCTTTTACGACACTCATGGGCAACATAGATGACGGTGAACTGTATTCTTCCTCCGTCACTACACAGAAATAGAAAATGTATATGTTTAATTTAAGAGATTTAAGTCAGCTGACCCAACAGAGGTTGTTCTGTTCAATTAAAATAAAAGGAATTAAACCCTATACCAACATGTCTGACCAGTATAGTCTAGTAGGTCAATTTCCCTCCCATTGTGTAGGAGGCCCGAGCCCAACAGTGAGACGTATTTGGGCTGCGATGATGATGATATGTTTCTTAACATACCTAAATATGATGTTACGTAAATCGATTACGACAAATATAATATGTTCGTGGTTGTAATTCATTAAAATTGTAAGAGAAATATTTTCCATGTTAAATACCTATATGTTCGTAGCTAAAAACATACCTAACTTTAATATACGGGACGAAGGGTGGCGCTAGTCGCAATGTCAACAAGTATCTCTGTAATATTCCTCATTTAAAAATAGTAAACAAAACCTAACAAGTTATTTACGTTCCTAAAAGAAAACTTTAAGTGCCTCTGTGATAAGTGATACCGAAATCTTGTAAAATATGAACACTATATAGTATAAAATGTGTTATGAAAACTTTGTGCAACTGAAATAATAAGTTACTTTCATAATTACCTACCCGAAAATTATCTTCATGAGGTATGAACACTATAGTGTTTACAAATTAATATAAACTACTTTTACGTAATAATACGAAAATGATAAAGTAATAGTAATAAAAATTATAAAAATCATCTTAAATTGTAATTTATGCAAAATAATAGTGACACCTACTGAGCTTTATGCTAACTAACTGACAACATATGGAAGTTAATATTCTATAATGAGAAGAACCTTACTTAGTTCATTGACGTGACACCTATTGACAAATACAGATACTAAGTAATCCAAAAGAAAGTAATCGATTATTGTTACATCATAACACACTAAATAAACAAAAGAGGGCACCACGAGTAGTAACAAATATGGATCAAACCGATAATGTAACTATAAGGCGGCGTCAAATATTTAAAACAAAATCTTGCGAAACAATTAATAGAAGTAACTCCTACGACAATAGTGTCGACTTCGGAAGACTATTTAGGTAAAAGTCTGGATATATCAACACATAGTAAAGGCATGAAGGACTTAAAAAGTGAAATTAATAGTCTCAAAATTAATCTAGAAATAACTCAAAATGAACTTGAGAATATAATATTAGAAAATGGTGAACTGAAAAACCATGTCAAACAACTTAACCAAGAAATTAAGGGTGTAGATCGTGAAAATCACCGAAAAGAGTGTTACGATTTTTCATATTTAACCTATTTACATATGATTGATATCAATGATAATTTGTATATATTACAATCAAAGACCAATAAGTATGTTCATGCTTATATTAAACTCTTAAACCTAATAGTTGTTATATAATAAACGCAGTAAAAAGTAACACGCCCTCGCTATCTTCGCTATCTTCGGCAATATTCACTTAAATTACATACTATAAAAAGCATATTGATCTATAATAAATGCACAATTTATTTAAGGTACTTAATTGGATAAGGATTAATGCTGTATTGTATAAAATCACTTAGTAAATAATCATTTTTTAGTAGAGGATAAAAAATGGTTATGGTGGGTTATCCTTAAGAGATAGAGATATGCCATCGTGGACTTTTTTTTTTTTTTTTTTTTTTGTTGAACTTTTTATGATGGATAATACTGTAGTACATTATTTTGGTCTATCTCGTAGGGTTCAGCCAACGTTTGCAATATAAGCGCAAAAAAACGTGCTTATTTACGACATCACATTAGAAACCTCTAAATTAATCAGCGTTTCTCTACTATATTATGCATGTATTATACATATAAACCTTCCTTAAGAATCATTCTATTTATTAAAAAAAACTGCATCAAAATCCGTTGCGTAGTTTTAAAGATCTAAGCATACATAGGGACAGACAGACGGCGGATAGCGACTTTGTTTTATACTATGTAATGTAATGATAGAAAAACATAAAAATTGTGTCTCAACTACTCTTATTAATCTTTTAAAAAGAATCAACAGCTAGTTTCCAAAAATTCAACGTTATTGTTATGCTGTAAATATTCCGGACTATATCGGCGGGTGACGGGGGTGCGAGCGGAGGGCGGTGTGGTCTCGTTAAGGGATCTCACCGCCTGGCGCGTCGACGCCCGCCGAGACGTCATCGCCCGTTGGGCAGTCCGGCTGGAGAGGCCTCGGTTCGGGGGTGCGAACCGTGGAGGCCTTCCGGCCGGTGCTGATGCAGTGGTTGGAGAGGCGGCACGGGGTGCTCTCCTTCCGACTGGTGCAGGTTTTGACGGGGCATGGGTGCTTCGCCAAATACCTGCACAAGGTCGTTAGGAGGGAGAGTACACCGTCCTGCCACCACTGCGATTGCGACGAGGACACGGCGCGCCATACGCTCGAAACCTGCGGGGCTTGGGTAGTGCAGCGCTGTGAACTCGTCGCAATCATCGGTACGGACCTGATGCTGCCGGCTATCGCTAGGGCGATGGTCGACAGCGTCGGGAATTGGGACGCGGTCGCAGCCTTCTGCGAGACAGTGATCTCGCGGAAGGAGGCGGCGGATCGCCTGCGTGAGGAGCGCAGCCTCGATGAGGAGATCCGCCGCCGGCGACTGGGGCGGCGCAGGCGCAACTATCTGCGCCTCATGCCGCCCTAGCCGAGGCCGCGGGTGACGTGACCGGGGATTAGTCCGTCACCCGCCGAGAGGCCGACCGCGTGAGGAAAGACCGACGTCCTCCCCGAGGGGGGGGGGACGTCGGTCGATGGGAGGGTACCCCAGTAGGGGGTATTCCGTCGAGCCGACCACTGACGACAAGTTAACGCTGCTCCAGTGGTCGGCCCAACGACGAAGGCGACGTGGTTTTCGGGTGGGTCGCGGGAGTTGCGTGCTTAAGCCCCTCTGTCGCCCCGGACGGAGTGGTGCGGAGGCGCGCCGACCGCGGCCCACCCACAAAAAAAAAAAATGCTGTAAATATTCAAGTTCAATAACAATTTCTCAACGTGGAACGTTTGTTGCAAAACATTTTGAAAATCGCGCTCTCTAGGTCATTCATCCGCCCCGTCGGATGTTACATTAAACTTTGGCGCTGCGGTCGCTCGAAATCGAGATCTCAGGCCAACAATCTACACCCTTAATATACTAAAACAATTATGCAACAGTCCTGTAACGTCTATAAAAAATAAATCTTTTAGGCGTAATAGTAGCAAACGTCGTCTTACTAGGGATTACGAGAACAATTTTGTGAAGGAGAACACATTACAAGGGAATGAAGAATCCATGGATAAATATTTAAATAATGAAAATAATTTAACTGATAAGTTGAATAAAGATATACCGAACAAAAATCGCTCAAACTTACTAGATGGCGACACCAGTGTCATGGAACAAAATTACTTAGTAAACAATCGCCCCACCTGTGACGAATTATCGCAGTTTCGGACCTCATCCAAAAAACACAAAATGTACGTATTTGGGGATCAACAGGCTAAAGGCTTAGCAAAAAGAATTATCACCACAAGAAAAAACAAATGGAATGATGTCTTGAATCGCTTCTAATGCCAAACGCAACAACCTTATAATAGTAAACCTAATAATATTAACCTTATCTTAACCTTATAATAGTAACCTTATTATTATATATATAATTTATAGACATTTTACGCAGTTGCAACGATGAGTTTTTAAATAAACTCACGGCGAATGATATTGTGATATTAGTTATAGGCTGTAATGACAAGCAACCTTATTCATTTATATCAGAGTTATGTACTGTACTATATAAACTACGTAGACAAATTGTATAAGTAAGTAATGTTTTATTTAATCCATATTTAAGTGAAGTAATGATAAACAGTAAAACAGAATTGATAATAAAACAATATAAGAACAGTAACTATATAAAAATACCCAATATGGTAACTTACTCTCGTACAATTTATAATTATCGAACAGATGTTCACAACTATTTTTTGGAAAACTTTTGTAATAAATTAAATATCGAAATCGATCATAACCACTACCAGAGTATGATACTAAGTGAAATAAAAGCAAACCAGCCATATAATGACCCTAATCTGATTTGCGAATATTTTAATAAATTTTATATTACACAGAGTAACAGTACTGACACAACAAATAAACAAAATTATGCGACGTCCATTACACATAATAGTAAAAGTATTTTTCTGACTCCAGTTAATAACGTTGACGTATATAATATAATAAAAACTTTGAAAAACACACATTCTACCGATTATGATGGCTTGTGTACAAATGTGATAAAACAGTGTGCCCCATACTTGGTTGATCCACTTACACACATTATTAACCTGTCCTTGACAGGTGTTTTCCCTACACGGTTAAAGATATCGATAATTAAACCCCTGTTTAAAAAAGGGAATAAAACGAATATGAATAATTATAGACCTACAGTCTTGATTCCTGTAATAGCAAAAATTTTTGAAAAAGTGATGCAAATAAAAATAAATAATTTCATAACTTCATGTGATATTTTACAGAGAGAACAGTTTGGCTTTAGGAAAAACAGTTCTACCACTCTTCCATGTTTCTCTTTAGTAGATCAAATTACAAGAAGTTTAAATGAAAAGACTAATATAGCTTGTGTGTTTATGAATATGTCAAAAGCTTTCGATTTCGTCTGTCAGAAAAAGCTTATAGAAAAACTCCATAGCTACGGAATACGCGGTATCGCTAATGATTGGCTAAGAAGTTATCTGAACGAAAGAATGCAATGTGTCGAGATAACTAAAACCACGGAGTTATATACAGGAGTCCGAACGTAAAATTAAAAGAATGGTCTCAATTTAGGGGACAGAACTTTTTGCCGGTAGAGCGCGCCACATCTCACGATTACTGAAACATATGTTCAGCATATTTTACCGTGATATTTTAAATCCGAAGATTTCATTCAAATTGGAAAGTATTCAGGTGATTTAATATCATTTATTGAATAACATTTACTTTTATCACCTAAAACAGCTATACTCTAAGTGTGTTCCGCGGAACCCTAGGGTTCCGTGATACCTCTGTCGGGGTTCCGCAAGAATTTAGAAATAAAAAAATCAAAACACCTCTCTCTGGTCGCTCCGCGACTGTGCGGACTCCGCGGCCGCGCGGAGACAAAACGCTATGAATGTTATTTATTTATTTATTTGTATTTGTATAAGCTTGTGTTACATTAGCTGGTACAATATCTCATAAGTTTGGTCTCAACAATTTTATACTTGTACAACGCGTTCGCTCTAAGTTTGCCGGTCTGTGGAATGCGCGTACCCTCCCCCACGTGACAACAAAACTTATAATGTGTCATAGTTTTACCCAAATATCTAACGTACACAATTTTTATTGTTACAATTAAATAAAAAATTTCGAACGTCATACACTCATACCTATCGCCAGCGGCAAACTTAAAACGAGCGGGTAGTATACTTGTAAGCGCTCAGTCTCTTTGATAAAAGCCGCCTCTGAATTAGACGCTATAGTTGTCAACTAGCGACTTTCGTCTCTAACTTCAAAGGATAAAGTCGATATTGTTTACAACGCTATTTTTAAATTTCTGTTTTTATTTTTGCTTTTTGTTTATCAAAGGTGCCGACTCGAGTATTTTCGAGAATATTTGAGATCGAGTCTAGGACTAAGTATAAAAGCGGCGATCGCGCGTTGGCGTCGTCATTGCGGGTTGAGAGCCCTCAGCGCTCACCCACCAGTCCGGGTAAAGTTGTCACAGCCATCTGGGGCTAACAACTAAGTCACACAAAAAAAAAGTTGGCGTCGTCAGTTGATGATTAGCGTTCGGAGCGATAAGTTACTACCTACTTACAAGCTCGCTAGCGAGAAACTAGTGTTCATTGTTTTACTGCCTGCTGTATTCTGTTGTCTCAGTTTTATACATTTCTTCCCTGTAGGTTCTAAATTTAGTCTCTTATACGCAGTAACGATTGTGCATTATTTAAACCCCACTATCCTGACTTGTAACATTATAAATAAAGAAGAATGGAACGTTGGCTTAAAGGTGTTAAACGTGTTCCAACAACATCTTCTAATGACGCTGAATGTTCAAAAGCAATGCGCGCGGAGAATTTAGCAATCACCGATCCAGAAGATGATGCCACGAGTGCCACGACGTCAAGCTCGACGGTTTCAAAGACGAAAAAAAGGAAGTATGATGAATCTTATATCAGTTTCGGATTTGTTGATTCCAACGGCTCACCTCTCTGCATGCTCTGTAGTAAACTGCTTCCTAATAGTTCCATGGCACCTGCCAAATTGCGTCGACATTTAGAAACCGTACACCCCGAGACTAAAGACAAGAATAAAGAATTTTTTGTTCGCAAAAAAGATCAGTTATTAGAAAGTCAAAAAAATATGATGCATGTAACACAAACTACCAACGAAAAGGCCACGGAGGCATCATACTTAGTTAGCTATCGCATTGCACAAGCAGGTGAAGCGCACACTATCGCTGAGAAATTAATAAAACCATGTGTATTAGACATAACAAAATGTATGCTTGATGAAAAATCTGCAAAGCATCTTTCTACTGTTCCGCTATCAAACGATACTGTTTCACGACGAATCCATGATCTGGCAAGCTACGTCAAACAAGAACTAGTTACACGTCTACAAAATACACGATTCGCTTTGCAAATGGACGAGTCGACTGATGTCGCTGGTTTGGCTATCCTGCTGGTTATTGTGAGATATCCATATAAAAGTTCTTTTGAAGAAGACATGCTTATGTGTTCATCGCTGCTTACAAACACTACCGGGGAAGAAATTTTTAATAAAATAAATATATTTTTTGAAGAACATAATCTCAGTTGGAACAATTGCATTGACATTTGTACAGATGGGGCCAAGGCGATGACAGGTAAAACAGCAGGAGCAGTGTCACGAATGAAAAATAAAGCGCCTAATTGTAGTTCCAGTCATTGTATTCTGCATAGACAAGCACTTGCGATGAAGCAAATGCCGTCTAATCTAAAATTAGTTATGGATGAAGCGGTAAAAATAATTAATTTTATCAAATCACGACCACTACAATCCCGATTGTTCTCATTATTGTGTGAAGATTATGGCAGCAAACATAAAACACTGCTGCTCCATACAGAAGTGCGATGGCTGTCTCGGGGAAAAACTTTAACAAGGCTATTTGAACTTAGAGCCGAGTTACAAATGTTTCTTTCAGCAGATACTTCTTTTAATTTGAAGGACCGTTTGTATGATAAAACTTGGTTGTTCCGATTGTCTTTTATGGCGGATATCTTTCAAAAACTTAACGAATTAAATTTATCGTTGCAAGGTAAACAGACAACAGTGTTTCAGGCCTATAATAAAATAACTGCTTTTAAAAGAAAATTAGATTTTTGGATCATTTGCATTGGTAAGAAAGAAATAGAAAGTTTTACGTTACTCAGTGAGTTTGTTAGCGAAAACGACTCAGAAATGTTTGAAGATAATGTGTTTGAAGAAAGGGTCCAATATCTCAGTTCGATGCGCGCATCTTTTGAAAAGTATTTTCCCGAAGAACACAATACAAAAATTAAAGTGAACTCCTGGATTCATAATCCTTTTTTACCCAACTTGGAAAAGCCTGAAAACATGTCAAATGAGATATATGAATCTCTTTTAGAAATGTCATCAGACACAAGTATGGAGTCATTGTTCAAAACGACGCCTCTTAATGATTTTTGGTGCAGAATCCAAGATGAATATGCAATGCTTGGCCAAATGGCTCTGGATATTCTTCTCCCGTTCCCAACTACATATTTGTGCGAAACAGGATTCTCTACCTACGCAGCCACGAAAACAAAATATCGCAATAGACTGGACGCCGAAGCTGATATGAGACTCCAACTTTCTTCCATCAAACCTGATATCAAGCAATTGATGAAAAATAAAAAACAGTTTCATACCTCCCACTAGTTAGATTTTTTCTTTTTTAATGTTTTCTATTATTTTCCTTACCAAGTGGTGAAGTAAATAATAATTAGTAACTGATACATTGTACTTTTATTATGCTGATTAATATAGAATACACTTATAAAAATAATTGTTTTATTGTAGGGTTCCATCAAGTATTTTGCTTCCCAAAAGGGTTCCGTCATTTAAAAAGTTTGAGAACCACTGACCTAAAACAACACTACACAACAATCTAAAATAACATAACCTAAAATCTTAATTATTATTTCCAGAACTAAATAATACCAGGCGCATTTTAAAGAGAGGAATGGTGCGTTCAGTATTTCCATGGACTAAAATTGAAGATCTAAAGTCTAAACAAAGGCGAGGACGTTATCAGCGCGTGATTCTAAACGAAAATTGTGTTTTTCATATATTGAAAAGTGTGACGGCTTAGCTCATAGTCTGTGTTACTACAGCTAATTACAATACTTCATCCAAGACAGTATTGGACTTTGGCGTCGGTTGTGTTGAAGAAATTGTGATCCAAGTAAATAGTGTATGTGAAAATGTGCAAAATGATATTGGTACTGTTTGTAAATGTGCAACTCAAAAAATTACCAATTCTACACAATAGAATCCTTTAGGAATTATGATAAAGGTATTGGCTTTTTATACTGGATTTGAATCATATAGCAAATTTATGTTTGTGTTTTAGATTTTGTGCCCTGAAGCCTAGTCAGTAACCTGTAAAAGAAGTTGCCTTTTTTTGGATTTTTGGTCTTCGGTCTGAGCGTTGAAGACCAGTTCTTTTTGACATTAATGAAGTTGAGGAGTAATAAGGAAGACTATGAGCTATGCCATTTTTTTATGCAAGTCCCTGTATTATATCAAATATATTTATTACATGGATTAACTTTTGCATGAAATGTCTTCAATGTTGAATATTTGATAACCTGACAGGGAATTAGTAGATTTCTACATGCCTGAAGAATTTAAAAAAATATTACCCTTCTACTAGAGTCATTGTAGATTGTACAGAAATACCTATACATCGACCTGTTAATTCAGCTACACAAAAAGTTGCATGGATTTTATACAAGAACCATTCTACTGTTAAGTATGAAGTAGGTGATGCTCACCAAGTGGCTTTATATCACATTGTTCTGATGCATATGCTGCAAGTATCAGTGACAGGCAAATTGCAGAAAGATAGACAAAAGAAAATTAACTTTATCAAAAATGTGGAGGAGACAGTATTATGGCTGACCAAGGGTTTAACATACAAGACTCATCTGCTCATAAAGGTGTTGCTGTAAATGTACCTTAATTTTTTAAGGGGAAAAGTCAGTTGCCTGGTATGACCGTTGTAGCAGATCGGGAACTTTCTTCAAAGAGAATACATTGTACGTGTTATAGGTTTAACTAAAACCAATTGTATTTGCACAATCCAGTAAATATTATGTTCCTCTCATGTCAAAAATATATTTTGTATGTGTTATAACATTTAACTTCCATGAAAATATTGTTACATATAACAAATATTGTACAGCAGAACTTCTTCCACTCTCTATTTTTTAACTTTAATAAAGTTTTCATTTACTAATTTTGTATTTTTATTTAAAACATTTTAAGTAAATAAACTCCTTTATCAAAGTAAACTCATTTATTGATAAATAATTTAACAATCACATATGGGTATTGCTTAGCATTTAAATTATTTATAGAAACATTTGAGAAACTCTAACAAACAGATGTATATTAAAATTATTTAAAGATACATTTGGCATACATTTTACTTTAAAAACCACATTATAAGTATTGCTTATTATTAAAATAATAATTATTTGTAATAATCATTTGGGATAGTTTTTACAGAGTACTTTTTCTAGTAATACTGGTCGGAAATAGTCTTCATAAAACATACCTAATTTGTTTTCCATCTCCTTTATAAACGTGTCATTTCAGGGTACATCAATTATGGTCCATTCTACAAATGTGTAAATGAATAAACTAGCATACTTTCTTACGGTAACCATCAACTGGCCTTGTATTCGATAGTAATATGAAAAGTGGTCATCACCAAAGTTGTTCGAAAGTAAATTTCCAACAATTTTTGTGCTTATCAATTTTTCTGTAGAATCTATATTTTTCGATATACACCAGAGAAGAGGTGGGAGACCAGAAGGAAGAGGGGTGAGACGTTTTTTTGCAATTTCACGCAAAAATTAAAACCGGAAAAAGAGGACCCCGTGCCGCCTCTCCATGCACTCCATCAGTACGGGCCGGAGGGCCTATGGCCATGTCCCTTGCACTACCCTGCAAGAGAGAACAGTGCCAGAGGACTATCCTTGCATACTTCACTCGCTTCCTCAACATTCATAATTATCTTCATACACGCTCGCCGGTTTGCAGACTCTTGATTCCAACTACCTTCAGTACATGACCGATCTGGTCTAGGTAGGTTAGTCTCGGTCCGTAGAGATCGCATTTCGACCGCGTTAATTTGTGTATAATACATATGCAAATTTAATTATCTATTTTTATAAGCCGAATTAATTGTCAAACACTATGCAAGTACTTATCGTAATCGTATCGAAGTCATATTTCAGGTAGATATGGGGAAACTGAAAGAAAATTAATAATATAAAATAAACATAAAAAATTAAGTCAAATTCGAAATGAAGTAGTAAGTATAATTATGCAGTAAATTACTGAATTTTTACTGACAAAATCATCAAAATGCTGTTGCAAACTTATATGGAACTATTGTTTTTAATGTTAGAGATTTCATAATTCACACACAATTTTTATACATTCGAATATATGTACCTACTTAAATTGTATTGTGCAAAAACAGCAATCAGAAATTCGATAGCTGAATATTATTTTGAAATAACTACATTTTTAAGTAATAAAATAGTAGTATATAACTCCGTGACTAAAACCATGAAATGTTACCAAAAACATTTTTTTTTTGGTTCTGTTCGTCCATCTGGACAGGCAAAGGGGTCAAAAGCCCATACAGCCAAGTCTTCATTTATTACCAAAAACAATATAGATCATCATATCTCCACAGCAACTTGGGCATACCACAGGGTAGCATTCTTTCTCCCCTCCTCTTTCTACTCTATATCAATGACCTTCCCATGGCGGTCAATAATGATTGCATCTTATTTGCCGATGATTCTACTCTAATTGTAAAAAATATAAACAAATACAATTTAGAATCGTAAATTAATGTAGCCATCGACAAGGCAATAAATTGGTTAGAACAAAACAACCTTAAAATAAATATGACAAAAACAAATATTATACATTTTCAAACACATAAAGCTGACAAAACGAATTTAAATATTAACTATAAAAACGAGACATTAAATACGGTGAACGATTGTGTATTCTTGGGTATAACTGTGGATAAGTTTTGTAATTAGAAACCACATATAGAAAAAATAACACATAAAATAGATTGTTTTGTCTATGCATTAAAAATAATTAGACAAATTGTAAATGTACAAACTGCAGTAATAGCGTATCAAGCATATGTAGCGTCAATTATAAGATACGGCATTATCATAAGGGGTAACTCAGTGGATGTGGAAAGAGTATTCAGAACGCAAAAAAAAAAAAAAATGTGTGCGGGCAATCTGTGGTCTGGAATATCTAGAAAGCTAAACATCTATTCAAACGATACAGAATACTTGCATTGCCATCCATTTACATTCAGGAACTTTGCTTATTTGTTAATAAACATCCACACTTATTTAAAAAACTGGGTGACTCCAAAACTAGTCGCACTAGACATGGAGCTAGACTGCACAGATGGCGTAGTGGTTAAGATAGCGACCTACAGCGCCAGTGTCGGGGGTTCGAATCCCACGCGGGACAACACTTTGTGCGAACCACAAATTGTTGTTCTGAGTCTGGATGTAATTTGTGTCCGTTAATTATATGTTTGTAAAGTCCCCCGCAATACAAGGATTATTTCCTTAGTGCAGGGTGTTGTCTTAAAATAATAATAATAAAAAAAAAAAAAAAACTGTTACCTTGGCAGTGCATTTAAGCATGCAATAATATAATATATGAGCTAGACTTCAAATACCAAAAATAAAACTGGAATTATTTAAGAAAAATGTCTACTGTATGTCTGTAATAATCTTCAACCATCTACCAGAGTATCTTAAAACTCTACCATACACACTATTTCGTAGAAGACTACAAACAATGCTGCATGATAAAAATTACTATAATATTAATGAATACCTTAATGATAAGCTGTGACATCTTAAAATTTAAATGACATCTAAATTGAATATACTTATATTTACATATTGAACATTGTCTACTGTTGAAGATTTTTACATATAATTTGAAATTTTTATACTATTATTGTGTGTAAAGTTCGATCTTCAACTAATACGTATTACTCTATATGTAGTAATACATGATATTAATTCCAGATTATTAATTTTATATGATAAGAAGTGTTGGACATAACATATTGTTATGGCAATGTGTGGCGACTACCCGCCACCAAGATAATTTGGACCGCAACCCAACAATGCGAAGCAATCCGCTTCGCTAATGAAGATTGGCCCATACAAGAAGACGCAGGTGCAAGGCAGCTGGCGTGCACAGCTGACAGATGTGCGACACACCTGACAGATGTGCGACACACCTGACAGATGTGCGACACACCTGACACCTGCATTCGCACCTGCGGTGATATCATTTGCACCTGTTGGAACACGTGCACATTCGGACCACACGCAGACTGAATGCTAGTATATATACACCGAGCTGTACGAGGCTTACCGCCCCCATCATGTTGTATGCCAGTGTAGTATTCGCTCACGTTAGGCCATACAGGATCCATAGGCTACAAACACTTCAGAATAGGTTCATGCGAAAGGCTACGGGCGCACCGTGGTTCATACGCAATGCCGATCTCCACATCGACTTGCACTTGCCGACCATCAGGCAATATATGAAACAGTGTGCCCGTAGATATTTTGATTCTGCCACAACACACCCCAACCCCTTAGTGGTCGCTGCGACCAACTATATCCCGTCCCGCATCTCGAAGGTCACTCGACCGAGACTTGCTCTCGACGAGCCCGACGACGAGATCACGATAGCTCAGAATACAGCACACACGGCTCGCGAAGCCGCAACAAAGAAAAGACCACGGTTCCGTCCTCGCCGTCGAGGTGCGAAACCGTGCCGCGCAAAAATAAGTAAATCTAAAGTGGGACCTCCCACATTGCCCTCAGCAACGCCCCAAGCCGAGGTTCGTACCCCACAGGGGGTGCCCTTGGGCCCCGTTGCTTAAATTTTTAGGGTTGAGAGCCCTCAGTGCTCACCACTAGTCCGCGTAAGGGTGTAACAGCCATCTGAGGCTAACACTCCTTGTCAGAACAAAACAAAAAAAAAAAAAAAAAAGGGGCTTACCGCACACGAGTTAGACTCAGATCACCACCCGGTGACTCTGGAATTAGCCTCCCGCACCCCCGGCCCCTCAGGCCACAACAACGAAAGGACCAAGATAGCGACCGACTGGGCACGGCTAGAGAAAAATCTCAAGTCAACCTCGTCGGTCCACCTTGATCAAATTCCCAATGACATTACGTCTAAGAAAGATACCTCTCAGGCAATCGACTCGCTCACAAGTCACGTGCAGTCGATAATGGACGACTGCTCGCGGCCGGTACCAGATACGAGCGATCGTAAATGGCGCCTGCCAGACGACGTCCGTGACTTGTTGAGACGGAAAAACGCCGCGACACGCGCTTATGACCGCTACCCTACGGAGGACAACCGTACCCGCCTACGGTCACTCCAGAGGGAGGTTAAACAAGCAATTAAAAAATTGAGACAGAGCAAATGGGACGCCATGATCGAGGAGCTAGAACCCTCTCACACAGCCTTCTGGCAGCTTTCCCGCTCACTCAAAAAAGACATCGTGTCCACTCTCCCTCCTCTCACCAGACCCAACCAGCCTCCGGCATTCATGGACGATGAAAAGTCAAAATGCCTGGCCGACTGCTTGGAGCTTCAGTGTACGCCGAGTACACTACACCCCGACGCCGCGAATCACCGCTTCATCGCCGACGAAGTGGAACGTCGTAACACTCTCTCGCGCTCGTTAGGAAACGACAGCACCGATCAGCCAATCCCAGCAGTGACCACCGATGAGGTCGAATCGTTAGTCAGGGGTCTCAAAACCAGGAAAGCCCCAGGCTCGGACGGAATCTCAAATAAAGTCATTAAATTATTCCCCGCCCACATGATAATTCTGTTGTGCTGCATCTTCAATGCAGCACTAAATAATAACATCTTTCCCGCGCAATGGAAAGAGGCCGTGGTAATAGGAATCCACAAACCCGGCAAGCGCCGTACCGAACCTAGTAGTTACCGCCCGATTAGTCTACTAAGAGGTCTAGGTAAGATCTACGAACGAATAGTTCTCAGTAGACTACGTACATTCGCCGAGGCTAACAACCTCGTTCCCGACGCACAGTTTGGCTTCCGAGCTAAACACAGCTGCGTACAACAAGTTCACCGTTTGGTAGAATACACAAGTAGTCAGTTCATCATGAACAGATATACGGGTGTATTATTCCTAGACGTAGCGAAAGCATTCGACAAGGTTTGGCATGAAGGCCTAATCTACAAACTCTATCTCCTCAAGATCCCTCACTACTTAATTCTCATTATACATGACTACTTAAGTCATCGCAGCTTTCGCTACAGGGTGGAAGGGACGTTGACGACCTCCCACCCTATCAAGGCCGGCGTCCCTCAGGGGTCGGTCCTCTCCCCATTTCTCTTCACGCTATACACTAGCGATATGCCAAAATTCAACCGGGTACATAAAGCGCTTTACACTGATGACACCGCACTCTTTTGTGCTGGTAGATCCCCGACAACAGTAGCCAAGACTCTCCAAACAGCGGTTACCGCCCTAGCCAATTGGTTTAGGAAATGGAGATTAGAAATCAACCCCGAGAAGAGTCAGGCGGTCATGTTCACTAGACGAACTGCCCGTTCCTACTCTATCGATAGCATTCCCCCCCGTAAAATTTTCAACAAGCCGGTCACTTGGACCAGGCAGGCCAAATACTTGGGTGTGACCCTTGACGATCGACTCAGCTTCGCCCCTCACATAAAGCAAGTCCGCGCACGGGCAGCCTTTGTGATGGGCCGTCTCCACTGTCTACTCAACTCTAGGTCGCGTATGCCCCTGAGTAGCAAAGTCCGACTTTACACCACCTGCATACGGCCTATCATGACCTATGCCAGCGTGGTGTTCGCGCATGTTAAGCCACACAGGATCCACAGGCTACAGACACTACAAAATCGTTTCATGCGCCGAGCTACGGGAGCACCGTGGTTCATACGAAACGTCGATCTCCACATCGACCTCGAACTGCCGACCATCAAGCAGTTTATGAAACGGTGCTCTCAGAGCTATTTTGACTCTGCCATGACACACCCCAACCAACTAGTGGTTGGGGCGGCTTCCTATAGACCCTCCAAAATCTCCTCCATCCGACGTCCTCGACGAAGAGGACGACAATATCACACTCGCTCAACAAAGAGCCTACACGGCCCGCGAGGCCTTAACAAATAAATATCCGCGGTTCCGCCCTCGCCGTCGAGGTGCGAAACCGCGCCGCGCAAAAACGTGGCCACGCCCACTTTGCCTCCAGCGACGCCCCAAGCCGAGGTCCGTTCCCCACAGGGGGAGCCCTTGGGCGATGTCGCTTAGCATACTTTTCTCCGGGTTGAGAGCTCTCAGCGCTCACCCATAGTCCGCGTCAAGCTGTCAAGGCCATCTGCGGCCAACAGCTGTACACGCAAAAAAAAAGAAAAAAAAAAAAAGAGGCTTACCGCAGCGCGCGGTCTGCCTTCAGGCTGGCCGTCCGTACCGCCAAGGACGTTAGTCGGCGGGAGATGCTGGACAGTCTCGAGTGTGACCCCTGGGGTCGCCCCTACCTCGCGGCACTGAACAAGCTCCGCGGGCGGGGCCCCCCCCTCACCGAAACTCTCCAGCCCAGCCTCCTCACCCGAGTTGTCGAGGACCTCTTTCCACGGCGGGCGGAGCGCACGCCCCTGGTCGTGGTTTCGCCGAACAGCGACCGGGAGGCCGAAGATGAAAGTGCTCCGCCCATCACGGAGCCGGAAATGGGAGCGGCGGTGGCGCGTATGCGAGTCAAATCCACCGCCCCCGGGCCCGACGGTATTCCGAACCGTGTGCTGGCCCTGGTCCTCGAGCACCTGGGACCACGCCTCAGGGTACTGTTCGACGCTTGTTTGACGTCCGGGCAGTTCCCTGGGTGCTGGAAACAGTCGAGGCTGGTTCTCCTGCCGAAGCCGGGACGGTCTCCCGAGTTGGCCTCGGCCTACAGGCCCATCGTGCTGCTCGATGATGCGGATAAGCTGCTAGAGAGGGTGTTGGCTGCCCGCATCGAGCGGCACCTCGTCGGGGTCGGGCCCGATCTGTCGGACGCCCAGTTTGGTTTTCGGAGAGGGCGTTCGACGATCGCGGTCCTGCTGCGCCTGAAGGCCGTGGTAGCGGAGGCCGTCACCGGCGGAGGAGTCCTGTTGGCGGTGTCCCTGGACATCGCCAACGCCTTCAACAGTCTGCCATTCAGCTGCATCAGGGAGGGGCTGAGGTATCACGGGGTGCCCGTGTACCTCAGGCGGCTGGTGGCAGACTACTTGGAGGGACGCAGCGTCCTCTACGTTGACCGAGTAGGGGACGTTGTGCGAACGCCCATGACGTGCGGTGTCCCACAGGGGTCGGTTCTGGGTCCGACCCTGTGGAACATCGGCTACGACTGGGCGTTGAGAGGAAGTCTCCCACCCGGGCTGGGCGTAATTTGCTACGCCGACTATACACTCGTCACAGCCCGGGGTGGGACGCTAGAGGAGGCGGCACGCCTGGCAACTCTCGGCACCGAGGAGATTGTCAGGCGGATCGAAGCGCTGGGGTTGAGGGTAGCCCTGGAAAAGACGGAGGCCCTTTTGTTCCATGGCCTCCGTACCGCCGGGCCTCCCGCCGGCGCTTCGATCACCGTGAAGTCGGTCACCATCAGCATCCAGGCCCAAATGAAGTACTTGGGCCTGGTGCTCGACGGGCATTTTTGGTTCCGGGAGCATCTCCATCGACTTGTTCCCCGGCTTGTCGGCGCGGCGTCCGCCCTTTCGCGGCTGATGCCGAATGTGGGTGGACCCAGTGCTACGTGCCGACAGCTGTACACGGGGGTGATCCGGTCGATGGTCCTGTATGGCGCACCGGTGTGGGCGGGGTCCCTGACCGTCCATCTTAGGGCCCTCCTGTGGCGACCACAGAGGGTCATGGCGATCAGGACCATACGGGGTTACCGCACCGTGGCGACGGAGACAGCGTGCCTCCTAGCCGGAACTCCCCCGTGGGACCTGGAGGCGGAGATGCTCGCCGACATTTATCGGCGGGTGTCGGAGACGCGCGCCCGCGGCGGTATGGTCTCCTTGCAGGAGATCACCGCCTGGCGGGTCGACGCCCGCCGTGGAGTCATTGCCCGTTGGGTAGTCCGGCTGGAGAGTCCTTGGTACGGTGTCAGGACCGTCGAGGCCTTCCGGCCGGTGCTGATGGAGTGGTTGGAGCGGACGCACGGGGTGCTTTCCTTCCGACTTGTGCAGGTGCTGACGGGGCACGGGTGTTTTGGGAAGTACCTGCATAAGATTGTCAGGAGGGAGAGCACACCGTCCTGCCACCACTGCAGTTGCGACGAGGACACGGCGCAGCACACGCTCGAGGAGTGTGCTGCGTGGGAAAGGGAGCGCCGTGAACTCGTCGCGATTATCGGTGCCGACCTGGCGCTGCCGACCATCGCCAGGGAGATGCTCGACAGCGTCAGGAACTGGGACGCGGTCGCCGCCTTCTGTGAGGTCGTAATCTCACGGAAGGAGGCGGCGGATCGTGTGCGAGTAGAGCTCTTATTCGGCGACACGTTCCGCCGCCGGCGACTGGGGCGGCGCAGGCGCGAGTATCTGTGCCTAATGCCGCCCTAGCCGAGGCCGTGGGTGATCGGACCGGGAAATTGTCCGTCACCCGCAGAGAGGCTGACCGCGCGATGGCGACCGACGTCCCAGTACGTCGAGACGTGAGGTTACCCGAAAGGGTATTCCGTCGGGCCGACCACTGATGACAAGTCACATCTGCTCCGGTGGTCGGCCCAACAAACAACGAGGTGACGTGGGTACGGGTGGGTTATGGGCCCGCGAGCCGTCCTGTCATCGCCCCGGACGGGCAGGACTGCGCGTGCGCTTACCATAGCCCACCCATAAAAAAAAAAAATGTATATATACACCGCCTTTTGCTGTCTATTCATTCAGTCGACATACGATATCAGCTCGCACACTTGTACGGTCGTCACTAGTTCTATCATCTATTTATTGTACATAATTTATAAAATGTAAATAAATCGTCAGTCTTAGAAATAACTCTCTTCGTTCTTCTTCGCCGTCTCTTCACATCTTCATTCGCCAACCACAACACAAGTGTAGGGTGGCTAATCTCCACACGCCATCCTGCATCTGGTGACCCCGACATCTGAACATGCAACCATACTACATCTGGTGACGCCGACGTCTGAACATGCAACCATACTACATCTGATGACCCCGACGGCGACGTCTGAACATGCTACCATCCACGTGATCTGAACATGCAACCATCAACGCGATCTGTACACGCAACCTGCGAAGAATCTGCATTACCGTTCGCGCAAACATCAAGACCTATAACTACTGAGATGGTCCTCGACATGAGCAAGCTGGGCGAACTGTCCTACAGGAACACGAGATAGCACCATCAATACTACGACCAGCGAGCACCCCTGCAGCACAATCATCACCTTACAGCGACATGGCATAACAGATCGCCGAACTAACCAGACCACTACTAGGCCGGTTCTACTACGCCGGTACGACTACGCCGGTACTACTACGCCGGTACTACTACGCCGGTACTACTACGCCGGTACGACTACGCCGGTACTACTACGCCGGTACGACTACGCCGGTACGACTTCGCCGGTACGACTACGCCGGAACTACTACGCCGGTCCTACTACGATGGTCCTGTTACGCCGGTCTCGTTTCGCCAGAACAAGATGACTACTCGACTGCTGACGTCACCTAGTACGCGACACGTCTTAGCGCATACATAACGAAGCTGTCTCCTTGTCCAACGTCTTGGCACACTACATCGCCATTTTACGCATCGCACGTCTTCGTCTGACAAGATCGCCTGAGAGGTGCTTGGAGCCACTATACACCGACCCCTACAAGGCTCAAACCATCATATATGGCTAGAGAAGCTCAGGTTCCGATCCAACCAGTCCCAGATGACATCAAATGGACTTCCAGTGGAAGAAAAGTACGCCTACTAGACTTTCATCGCCCGTAGCCACGGTCTTCAGGGGGGAGTACTGTGGCGACTATCCGCCACTAAGATAACTTGGACCGCAACCCAACAATGCGAAGCCATCCGCTTCGCTAATAAAGATTGGCCCATACAAGAAGACAGAGGTAGCTGGCGTGCACAGCTGACAGATGTGCGACACACCTGACACCTGCATTCGCACCTGCGGTGATATCATTTGCACCTGTTGGAACACGTGCACATTAGGACCACACGCAGACTGAATGCTAGTATATATACACCGCCTTTTGCTGTCTATTCATTCATTCTATCATCAATTTATTGTACATAATTTATGAAATGTAAATAATCGTCAGTCTTAGAAATAACTCTCTTCGTTCTTCTTCGCCGTCTCTTCACATCTTCATTCGCCAACCACAAAACAAGTATAGGGTGGCTAATCTCCACACGCCATCCTACATCTGGTGACCCCGACATCTGAACATGCAACCATACTACACCATGCATTGTCACTCACCTTATTATCTATACCAATAAATAAAATTGTAGTGTCTGTGTGTAATGTCAAAATAATAGGCTTTTTTCATGCTCACACGGTTATTTGCACGACACCTATGCCTAAAATAGCAATTAAAATTTTTTTGTCTGTCTGTCTGTCTGTTTGTTCCGGGTAATCTTCAAAACGGCTGGACCGATTTCAAAAATTCTTTCACCAATGGAAAGCTATAATATCAGGGCGTAAACTAGGCTATATTTTATCCCGGTATTCCCACGGGAACGGGAACTACGCGGGTAAAGTGACTATAACCTATAACCGAAGCGAAGCGAGGGCGGGTTGCTAGTATTAAAATAAAGATGATTAAATGATCATTTACACAATGTTGTTTTGCTAACATCGCATATTTGGTAGAACTATTTCTTTTCATTTCCAATATCAACAAGACTACCTGTGCTGTATGTACTTATGCGAGTGAGAAGGAACCATAGAAAAAGCCTGCATAAGTGCATATAACGCTGAGGTCTGGAGATACAAGAGGGCACTGTTGCGTGCAGAGGCAATTTTAAATTTGATATTTCTTCTCATAATCAGTTTTATCTATCTTTATATATAAATTTCTTGTGTACGTGTGTTTGTCACTAAACTCCTCCTAAACGACTGAACCGCTGTTGATGAAAATTTTTGGGCGTGTTCAAGCGGATTCAAGAATGGTTTAGATTCACAATTGGACCCGGTAGGTGGAGCTGCTGTCGATTTTAAGGACACATATTTGAGTTGTCTTTCTGATATTACAGGTGTCTGGCTGATAGAGTTTCCATAAGAGTACCACCCACTACCATTAAGTTATAAGAAAGCCAAGAATAGGGAATATGTACGATTTTTTTATTATTTCTTTAACCGTTTCTACTAGTTATTACTTAAATATAACACATCCAAAATATAAATAAACCATTACGATAAAAAAAAAATCGCTATCATTTTTGGGCGATCTACTTCGGCGCGTATATTCTGTGACGTCAGAGTACTCGCACAAATTGCTAGGACTGTCAACAAGGGCTGTTGATATTTTTAAAAATATAGATTTTCGACATATCGATATTTTACAATGTAACAATATCGGGGTATATCGGAACAAAAAAAGATATATCGATATTTTTATGACATTTAACTTACGAACTACCTTATACATTTGTAAATATGATATACAAAATAAAATATTTAAAAATATAAAAAGCGTATTGACCCACCGGCAACGAATACAAGGACCAAGCCGCCGGTGGTTAGGGCTACAAAGAGAGGAACTTTCTCACGATGCGCGCCGTGTCCAGTAACACCGCCTTCTGCATCAGACCCGCAATCCAACTACCTAACGCGAGCCTCTTTAGATGTTGATCGAGGCTCTTGGCTATTATCCCATTGGTCGAAATGACTATCGGTACAACGATTGCCGAGTCCATATCCCACATGTCAACAATCTCGTGAGCTAAGTCTTGATATTTTATTTGTTTATCTTTCTCAGTCTTCACGAGACTCCCGTCATGAGGAACAGTGATATCAACAATCATTGCACGGCGCTGTAGCCGATCTATCACCACGATGTCTGGCTTATTGGCCACAATAGTCCTATCAGTGATATAGATCAGTCCCAGTACAATGAAACACGGCCATTTTCGAGAACCGGCTCTGGTACGTACCTGTAGTACGGCACCTCTATGCTCGCAAGTTTATGTAGCAAAGCAAGTTGCTGGTGGATGATCCTGGCTACTTGGTTGTGTCTGTGCAAGTACTCGCCATTAGCAAGACGTGAACAACCGGAAATGATATGCCTGAGGGACTCGCCTGGTAAGAGGCACGCTCGACAAATATCAGCCGTACCATCCCTCAAGATATATTGCCGGTAGTTATTCGTCTTAATAACTTCGTCAGCAATTGCACAGATAAAACCTTCGGTTTCTTCAAAGAGATTATCGAATCGTAGCCAGGTCATAGAGACTGGAGTGTCTACGTCTGGAGCATGTAGTGCCCCATAGTATCTGCCGTGCAGCACCTTGCTTTGCCACACATTCTCACGATCTGTGGTGCTTAGCAGTACCGGTTTACGCCAGTTCTCTTTAGCCAACCCAAGCGGGGTGAGTCCGCTATCCACTTTCACCACATCAAGATGCACACCACTCGTCATCTTAAGGAAATAATCCCTGAGATTGCATACTTCGCGATTATGGAGGGTTTTAGCATTTAGGAAGCCTCGTCCCCCACATTTTCGCGAAATATACAACCTCATTATTGATGAACGAGGGCATCATCCTGTGCGATGTTAACAGGGTGCGGACTTTTTTGTCCAGGGTGTCCAATTTGGTTTGGGTCCACTTGAGTATGCCAAAGTTGTACATCAGAATCGGCATGACCCAAGCGTTGTAGGCACGCACTTTATTGCCGCCCGATAAAAGACTATTTAAAACTTTTTTCAGGCGGCCAAAGAAACGTTCCCGCAACGCTCGCTTCATGTCCGCTTCATTAATGTTCAAATCCTGAGACATACCCAAGTACTTATAGGTATCAGTTACGCGAAGCGATCAAAATTGTGGAGTATCGAAAATTTGACCTCTATGATCCTCCACTACCTCTCCCCGCTTTACATGCACGATAGCACACATATCTACACCAAACTCCCATTTTGATAGAATTACTAAAAGTCTCAGTAACTTTTAGTAATTCTGCCATTTGAATGTGAGTTGGTGCAAATAGTTTCAAATCATCCATGTAAAGCAGGTGAGATACTATTTGACCACCTCTACGTAACCTACAGCCTAGCCCTGAATGCTCTAGTAGCGTACTAAGAGGATTCAATGCTAGGCAGAACCACAGAGAACTCAAACTATCACCCTGAAATATTCCCCGCCTAATGGATATCGGTTCGCCACCCCCTCGACTCAGTCGACATGCTGGATACTTAAGGAA
This sequence comes from Lymantria dispar, assembly GCA_032191425.1. Taxonomy (NCBI): domain Eukaryota; kingdom Metazoa; phylum Arthropoda; class Insecta; order Lepidoptera; family Erebidae; genus Lymantria; species Lymantria dispar. The sequence continues at coordinate 22,447,046 of CM063444.1, read as the reverse complement.
TGCTTTCCGTTGCCCCATACAGGACTTCAAGAAGGTGCTTAGAGTTGAATCAATTTTGTACAACTCCAGCACCCTCAAGAGCCACGTATGTGGCACGGAGTCAAACGCTTTCTTATAGTCTATCCAGCATGCCGACAAATCCTTTCGGTTGCGGCAAACTTGTTGACTAATGGCTGTGTCAATTAGGCGGAGCTCCTTAGTACCACGTCCCCCATTCCTACATCCATTCTGAGTGAGAGACATAACCGAATTTAATTGAATATGTTTGATAATTTTGGTTCTCAGAATAGATGTAAGAAGATTATAGACCGTTGGCAAACACGTTATTGGCCTATAATTACTCGGTTCTGTGGTACTACCAGTTTTATGGAGCAGGTGAGTAATGGCAGTCGTCATGAATTTTGGTAACGTCTCGGTCTCTAAAGCCGTCTGGAAGTGAGATACTAACCAAGCATGAGCGCTGCGTAACCATTTTAGGCAGAAATTGTGCAATCCGCCTAAAGCTGGGGATTTCCAATTAGATTGTAGACGAACTGCACAGGCTACGTCTTCTTGGTTAACAGAAACATTTTCCATTGTGAAATATTTTCACATGCTCGTTTAATATCCCTCATCGAGCCGCCCTCGGAATGGACGACGGGCACCGACCAAATACTGTGCCAAAATTTATTTGTGGCTTCAGTATCAGGCAGCTGTTCATCATCCACTATTTGACAGGGACGTTCCCAGTTTCTATAGACTGACTTCTGGTCGCTCTCAAACATGCGATTCACAGAATATCGATTCACACGTTTTTTATACCTGCGAATTCGATTTGCCCAAGCATAAACTTTCTGCTTCAGGAAGTCGATGCGTTCCGTGACTCGGGATTCAATCCGGAATCCAACTCACCTAAAACATAACGAACTTATGCCGGCTTATGGTCATAGACTAATTTCATCAACTCTGCTTTTAGTGTAGACATATTTTCGTCATTGCCACGTCTTTGCAGCCACCGATTCCTCTTTTTATTAGCTTTGGTAGGTGCTTTATTTAATTGCACCGAATGATTAAGGGTGTTATCCATTAACATAACTAAAGGCTATGGGAGGCCAGGTAGCAACACATCCTGGCACCACTCCTTGAATGCAGTCGCATTCATTTCTTCGTGGTAGTCAGTAGTAGCTTTTGACTCAAAAACCAATAATCCGTCTTCCACAAAACCGTACTTCGCACAACCAGCGTGGCATATTATGAGTCGTGTTCCTTTACCCATTGGCACTTTCGACGATGACGCTTGAGTGTCATTTGTCCAAGAACGAGAAAGCGTGTGGTTGGGGTTTAGCCTTATCTCGTCGATGAAAGTGGTATTGTCCCAATTATCAATATTTTTCGCTTCTTTCAAAAAGTTATTTGTTTTTAAAATGATGTTATTCCTTTCTAAAAGAATTTTCCAGAAGAAACAAATCAGCTGCTTTCAAAGATGCTAGAACCGATGACCTATTAAGTTATTCACTTCTGGGATAATAACTGCTATATATATATGCTTCCGTGTGATGACGGAATAATAATACAATTCACCACCCCCCTTTACTGCCTGTGGATATCGTAAAATACGATTACGGGATTATAATATGCATACAATATCAAGCAAGAGAAGGATGATTCGAAATAAAACCCTATATCAATACGTCTAACTACCGTGGTGCAGTTGGTGAATTTCCCTCCCATTGTGGAGGAGGCTCGAGCTCAGTATTTGGATGTTTATGAACTATGCTGAGTGATGATAAATGAATGTGATTCCTTATAGCATCAGCCTTAAAGCTATCATTGTCTGTTATATGTTCATTTCTGCATTACCTTTTTTGGTGTTCGTAAAATATTTTCTCCAGTGCCCGAGGAGCAGAACTTTTCTGTATTAATATTTGTTATTGTCCGTTCGCTTACTCTAAGCGTCTGAGAGATGCGCTCTTGTCTTGTTATAATTACGGGGTCCACCATTTTGTCTTTCAAGCTCAAGGTAATATTGAAGCTTGATAATTAGTTCTCGTGTTTCACTTTTCAATATTTAACCGTGTTTCGGCATTATTATTTTGCACCGAAAGTGCAGAACAGTATTATACGATACACAACAAAAGTCTAGATTAGCGCAGAGGCTGACCTCTTACTCATATAACAAGGAGAATCAGTTAAATAAACAACAGTAACAGTCACGAGAAAATACATATTGAGAAACACTGGAGAACGTAGTGTATGCGCGCGAGACGACAAGAAATGACTCTTTGTGACTGTCATAAAATGGCGGTCCCCACAACGCTATTACGGGTAGCCATTTTTCACTAGTAATATAAAGTAGTAAGTCATTTTATTTTCATTTTGTTTTAATAGATCTGATTTTATCACGATATTTATTTTCTTAAGTTTTGATTGGGCGTACCTTTGTCATATTACTAACTTTATTAAATAGTAAATACATTATATATTATAAAATAAAATTATAACCTTCTCTTAATATTATACCGCCAGATTATATTAAGATTATAAAAATATGCGATTACAATTGTCTCGTTATTTTGTCCCATCACTACAAAAACAAACATAAGACAAAACCTTGAAACAGGGCAGTTTGACATGTTTTGATTTTTAAAACTATTGTTTTTATATTTGTTAATTGAGTAATTGTTAATAATTTTAGCCGAAAATTGATACGTTTATTGTAAGTTGGCATAATTATTAAATTTTTAATGTTATTACTCGTTAATAAGGTAAATATAAGATATTTAAAATTGTGCCGTAAATAGTACGGAAGTTCAAAGTTACATCGCCCATTCTGTCATGACCTGTCAGGAACGCAAACTCAAAGCGGCCGGAGTATAGTTCGCATAGTTCACTTAAAGGAGCGCTCTTCCCACCTAGGTCGTTCACGAACTACCCAAGACTATTTTGGACTTCGAATATCTCCATTCATTACTCTATGTGCTTGTGGGATAGTGATTGTGATAGATAGTGATTGTGATAGATAGCGATTCTTGAAATTAAATTTTCTTATGTTTATGTATTTTTAATAAGTATAATCAGCAAATCACGCTACTAGTACATATAATTTTATAATCAATGGAAGTGACAACTCAAAAGCGTCGACCAAGGTAAATAAATGTATCATTAAACCGAAATAACGTATATACAAAACGTAATCGAAATTAGTAAGTAATTAAAATAATAAGTATTGTTTATAAAATAATTATTTTTCAGCCGTTGCCGAGAATGGGAACGAATAAGACGCAACAAATTTAATGACACGATAACTAAACTTGGTGAAGTTGCAAAAGATATAAACAAAACAATATTTCCAGAAGAAGAGATAGATAACACACAGTGCCCTAAAATTGAAATCATTCAAAAAGCTATCGTATGTCTAACCAATTGCTCTCAGCAAATAACACACTTAAGTAAGTTTTATAAAATATCACTGAAAATTTTGTTGACTAACATGTAAATGTAAAATGAGTACATTGTGTATGATAATTAATAAGTGTAACTTATAAGAGAAAAAAGGAAGCTTAACAAGATACACTGAAATAAATTGCTAGGTATTTAAAAATTTATTAATATTATTTATAAGCAAATATTACTTTACTTCCCTGTGAGGGAACAGGCAAAATTGCAATGTGTAACAATGGATTGCATTCTCCAAGAAAACTTGTAACACCCAACTGCTGTTGGTTAGTTGTCTGCCACATGTGGCAATTATTGCATTATCCCATCACTTAGAATTCCCAATACAGCTTGATAAACTGATGAGTAGATGGGAAACATATAAGAGATAAAAGTTTATACTTTAGTTTTCTTTGATATAGGCTGTAGCTGTTTCAAATCAATCCATCAGCCTACAGACGGCCACTGCTGGACATAGGCCTCCCCACAAGAATGCCACTCGGAACGGTCCTGCACCACCTGCATCCAACGATTCCTTGCGACTTTGAGAATGTCGTCCAAATCTCAATACATTATTTTCTCTTCTAATATTAGAGGAATCATTAGAATGTATAGATACAACCCTCTCTGATCTCGAGGAGGGAGTCGTTCTATACAAACCTCTCGTCTGATCAGCATGTCTAATAATTAAAGTAATATCACATTAGACTTAAACCCTTTTACATAATTTAAGATTGTTCATCGAGTTGACAAACTTTATAAGTCAATTCAAAAGCTTACTCAATAGAGTTGATATCATCTGTCTTTATTTTATTATACGTACTAGTAGTTGCCGAGTGGTCGAAATTCGGCCATAATTCATTTGAATTAACTGCTACACAATTTTCTTTTAATTTTATTTATGTATGTTGAGCAAGTTGTATTTCACTAATAACTAATATATAAGTACAAATGTCTATTAGACATTGACATCATAATAGGCATGATGACAGTAACAAAAAATCACTAAAATAATGTGTTTATCTACTGTAACACAAAGAGTATATCTTGAAATAAATATTTATTTTCTTTTATAAGATGAGATTATTAATTTATTTAATAAAATAAAACTACAAAATACACAAATCCGCCATGCTCAGGTAAACACCAATCAAGTTGAGTTACGTCACTCCTATGTACACCGGTCATTATCATTGCAAATTCTGTACGAAACTCTATGATCGTTACACTTATTAATTGTTTTAACTTGCATTTAAAGAGTATTTCGTGATTTTATCGATCTCTTGCCTACTTTTATGTTCTTACTAAAAATGTAAGTCATAGAAGAAGGATTCACCACGGCAAACAGCTCTAATTTGCCAAGTTGATTTGTTAATGCTGGGAGAGTACCTAGCATCAAACAAAGACTTATGTTCAGCAGTATTTAGAAATGTAAAAACTACGATGTAAATAAAATATTGATTAATAATCTTCTAACACCAATAATTTAAAATCTATTTAAAAATATTTTATTTAAATCTTAGAATAATAATGTATAGAAGGTAAGTTCACGCTCAAAAAGTGAGGCATTTCAATTGCAGCCTAATGGAGCTTACGCCGGAACCGTTCCGTAATGTACAAGTCATTGTACTGCACGTACGTACGCAACTCTTAAAAAATAAATTGATAATTATGACGGTTTGTGCATTCAAATGGTGTCACAACACATTTGAAAAACTTAAAAAGGTTTTTAACATTACTTTTAAAAGTATTTCGACGATTTATGTTAATAAAAACAAAATTTGATTTCATAATTTGTATAGTGGTGTGCGTGTGTACGTGTGTAATCATCTGCGCGCCATTAGCATTTTTAGATTCAAATTTTGAAAGTTCGAAGTATTGACACTATCCTTCTATACGTTATTATTTTAAGTATTTAAATATTGGTTATGTTATTTAAATAATGCTTTTGTAAACTTGGTATTAAACTGCAGTTAAATAAAGTCACACACCAAATAAAATATACGATATAAAGTAATTACTTACGTCAAAATGATCTTCACAGAAATAAATAGTCTCCTATTTATTTTTTTATATTTATTTATTTAAATTTATGGCTTTTGGATTTCGCCGTGCAAGATTAAGCCACTTATATCTTATTGTTTTATTGTGTGGCACATAAACAAACAGTTTGTTACGAGTTTTTATTGATGTATTAACACATTGAGGAACCGCACACCACTTATAGACTTTCGAATTCATGTCATCATCATGTCATGATTTTTTGCTTTAACTCCCTTACGTTTACAACTCAAGTGAATAGACGTGACGTCACAAGCAGACGCCATGACAGACACCGTTTTGGCGCTAATTTATATGTCTTTAATTAAAATAGCATTTATTTCTAAAGAAACCGTACTTATTGCAAAAATAATATATTTTTCGATAATAGTAGTTATTTAAGAATAATATAAAATAGTTTTTCTAAATTAGTCAACATGCCTATTATGATTGTTTGGACATTCAGTTCTACCAGAGATTTTAACCCTGCACAAAAGCGTGTAAACGTTAGTGTGTGTAACCTTAGTGTGCTACACACTAAGTGTAGCGATTGCATGATAGTGTGCGTAATACCTTTTTAAATTAATCCTTACTAATATTATAAATGCGAAAGTAAGGATGTTTGTTTGTTACACTTTCACGTTTAAACCACTGAACCGATTTCAAAAATTCTTTCACCAATGGAAAGCTATAATATCAGGGGGTAACATAGGCTATATTTTATCCCGGTATCCCCACGGGAACGGGAACTACGCCGCAGGTAAGGCGACTGAAACCGAAGCGAAGCGAGGGCGGTAGCTAGTTTAATATATATCTAATTCATTATTATATGAAATTTCAGTTTTATGCACTTATCTTCATTATATATATACTCTAACTGTGCCAAATTTCATACATGGATGGACATCCATGTAATTTCGCGTTAAAAGGGGTACAAAGTTTTTGCTTCCCATATTAGTGAGGGCTGATCTTGTACAAATGGCCAGTTATAAATCCGTTCTCAAATCTATTTTCAATATGTATGATGGTAGAAGGATACACATTGCATTGACTCCAAGTAATTGGGAACATTAGGATGATGATAACAAGATAAATCACATTATACATAACATAAAATAACATTATAAATCAATTATATCACATACATATAATATATGTCATTTTCTTCTTTACAGAAGCAGAAATTTTAGCCATACAAGTGGAGCTCGATACCGTAAAGTCTAAAAAAGTGAATACAAAAGATGCAACTACCCAAGTTTTTTGTGGTTTATCAAAAAACCGTAAAGGTAAATAAACTTGACATATAAGTATGTGTTATGCCTGATTATTTCCTCATATGGTGACAGATTAAAATGCAATTTGCTGTGTTTTTAAACTGTTATGATTTTTTTTAATAGGCAACATTGTGCACTAAAGAAATAATCCTTGTATTGTGGGAGACTTTGCAAACATAATTGATGGACACAAATTACATCAAGACTCAGAACAACAATTTGTTGATCGCACAAAGTAATTGTGGTTTGCAAAAATAAAAAATAATAATTATTCCTTGAAATCGATTGTGAGGAGATTCACTGGATCTAAAATTGTTTATCTAAACTATTCTTGAATCTATCTGGACAAAAACAAAACAAATTCATCAAAATCCGGCCAGCTAGGTACTCCAAGCAGTATAGTACAAATTTACAATAGAATTTATACTAATATATAAAGCTGAAGAGTTTGTTTGAACATGCTAATCTCAGCAACTACAGGCCCGATTTGATAAATTCTTTCAGTGTTAGATAGCCCATTTAAAAATATATTATTAAAAAATATATTTCTACCTTCTATGTAAACAAATTCGCAGGTTAAAGTTAACATTAGTCCAAAGTAACTATTCCGCGCGGACGAAGTCGCAGGCAGTAGCTAGTTATATATGTTCACCCTAATTATATAGTAAATTATGTTTATCTTAACATATTGACTGCCAGCAACAGTATGAGTTAAATGGAAACGGCATCCGCCAACTTTCGATGTGTTAACAACAAAAACAATGGTGATATAATAATTACTTTTTATTTCAGATAGAAAATGTGTTCAGCTATTAATGATCAAGAAGGCAAAAGCTAAAAATGATAATAAAGACAAGCCTAAACCACAAATAGATACTACAAAAAAGTTGCCAATATTGCTACCAAAAACTACCAATAAAAAAGGTAAAGGTTTCAAGAACAGAACCTCAATGCTTGACAAATCCAAGGTGTAAAAGCATCTTCTTGCATAGTTAAATTCAAAAGTATTGTTGGTACTCAATGATATTATGTGGTGCCATGCCCCCTGTTAGATTTGTGATAACTAAATTATATTGAAATTACCTGTATGTGGATGGCCATGTGTAAGTTCAAGGAATTAAGCTTCATTATTAGCCCATCTTTCTTTATTTTTGAGACATCCTCAGTGAGAAAGAAATTGAGAGCCATGTATTAAAACCTCTTAAGAGAATTTGTGAGCGTGATTATAACAAAATATGGTGGTGATGACATTTCCGTGTGGTGATGGAGTGTGAATACAGTTAATCTTCTTATTGCCTCTAGGTGTTTTTGAAGACAACTAAGGGATGTAATCGGCATTTGACATATATACAATAGACTGAACACTCATTATAAAATTCTATACCAAACTATCTTACCAGCTAGTATAATAGATCAATTTACCTCATATTGTGCCTTCACAACCCTTAACCTCCTTAGCTTAGCTGTGGAGATGACGATGAAAACGTCATAGATGATACAACAGAATTTTCATATAAAATGTTTCATATAAAAAAATGTTTTTTTTTTTCTGGATATACTAATAAAACATAATACATATGTTATGTTCATATATACTATTCTAGCCCAGTATTAATTTTGGAGGCGGGTTTCAAGTTAATAAAATAACAAAGATATACATCTATACCAATAAATAAAATTGGAGTGTCTGTTTGTAATGTCAAAATAATAGGCTTTTTTCATGCTCACACGGTTATTTGCACGACACCTATGCCTAAAATAGCAATTAAAAAATTTTTGTCTGTCTGTTTGTTCCGGGTAATCTTCAAAACGGCTGGGCCGATTTCAAAAATTCTTTCACCAATGGAAAGCTATAATATCAGGGCGTAAACTAGGCTATATTTTATCCCGGTATTCCCACGGGAACGGGAACTACGCGGGTAAAACGACTATAACCTATAACCGAAGCGAAGCAAGGGCGGGTTGCTAGTTTGAAATAAAACTAATATAATACATATTATTAATATCATCATCACAGCTCATATACATATGTCCCCCATTACATATTCTAATCCCTTAGTCGTCTTACGACACTTATGGGATAGGGGTGGTGAATTATATTCTTACTCCATCACCATATGGATAATATATCTTCTTAATTAATATATTTTCTTATAAAGTAGTATTTTGTTTCAGGGCCAGAAAATACAATAGTGGTGTTGCCAGCAACGCCATATATTATCCCTCCAAGGCCGCTGCTCTTTCCAACTGTACCGCCTACTTTTGTGTTGATAGATCAAAATTTGCAACCAATAAATAAGTCTTCTATTCCTATAGTTAACAGAAATAATGGAGATATTACGAAAACGACAATGGTTAATATCCTACCAATATCTGCATATTCACATCCTTTGTCAGCTATGAAAAGTAAAAAAAGCAATGTAAAATTAAAATCGGATGTCTGCAAGAAAGTTAATAAAAAGTCTAAATCAGTAGTTAATATAGGTAAAGAATCTTCAAATGTCAATGACGTAAAGAATACAACGCTAGCTACTTCTATAGAAAATAAAAATGCAATATGTACAAGTAAAGAAGATGGTGCAGCTAAAGTAAATGTTTCAAAAATAAATACCGAGGAAGTTAAAAGTAAAATTATCGAAAAACAAGTGTCGCATATAGTTACTAAAGAGAATAATATATGTAAAACAACAAATCCCAATGATGATAAAATTAATAATAACGTATTAGATAAGGATATTAGCAAAACTAAAGAAAATGACGTTCCTAAAGTTTATATAGATAAACCTATGCCTTCAGAAACTGAAGTACTACCCATCCCGACAGTAACAGTCGCTACCTCAAAAACTGCGAAAACTTGTGTAGATATCAAAATAATCGATGAAAATAAATGTATTACAAAAGGTTTACCACAAAATAAAAGCAAAGACAATAAATTACCCAATATATTGCCTTTAGATGCATCACTTTGCGATAATGTTGTAGATACGGGTAATGCACGACTCGAATTAGCAGAAGAGTTCTTAGCTACATCGCCAACTGCGGCTTTTCTAATGTCGTTCCCACTAGTTAGTGGTAACAGAGCAGACAGCCCCAGTGAAGATCACAACCATACAACAACACAAAATAATCTAAGAGAAAATCAAAGAAGAAACGAATCGACCTCACAACCAGTGCCATATATATATGAAAAACCTATTAATAATGACGTAAAAGTAAAATCAACAAGTAAACCTCCTCATACATCTAATAATAAACAAACTGAACAGCAGAAATCTGTTAATAATACAGTTACCAAAGAATCCAATTCTAGCACTGCTGTTCATAAACCTTCAAACATTGTTACATTGCCTAGCGTGACCAGTGAAAATCCATTCTTGAATTTGTCTATGCCCTCAGTAATATCTACTACTGGTACATTGCCAGATACAACATTCAGCTTAGATTTTGATTGTAACATTAACAAATCTATGACAAGTCAGAGCACCAATTATGCCACTAATAACAATTTTTTCTACAAAAGTGATCCATTTGGTTCAGTAAAAAACACTATTTACAGTACAAGCAGCATTACTTCTAGTCACGAATTTAATAGCATAGGGCTCTATCCTTGCGCTATGGAGAAATACACCTCTAAAAATAAACCAGATTTCTCTAATGTTGATGATAATATTATGAAAATCGGTTCATCCAGACTAACCTATGATATTGACTTGGGCTGGTCCCACAAAGGTTTGGACTTTGTCAACTGCACAACTACTGTTAATACCTTTAATAAAGATAATTTATTGACTACTACTTCGGCGCCTTATGCGTCTTCATACAATCCGTTCAATGCAGATTTTCATGTTCCTTTGGCAACAAATTCAAATAAAAAAGAAAATTCAAACAAAGTTGCTAGTACTTTTGCAGAAACAATCACAAGTTTTTATCCTCAACCAGCAAATTTGTGGACTGAAGATGTTCCTTTTTACACAAATAGCAATATAACTAAGAATTTAACTACAAAAAGTCAAAATTATCCCGTATTGGATCATATACAAGCAAATAGCGATGTAAAGTTAAATAATACTAACAAACATTATATAACAAAAATGGCTGAAACTAATCCGGGACCTGGAATAAAATCCAATAATAATTCGTTAGGACAAGGGATGCCTGAAAAATATACAAAAAAATCACCCAACAAAATGCATATAAACTGGATGACTTCCGAAATTAGATCTGCACATAATAATTGTAATCCGATATCACAACCAGAAAGTAAAGAAACGCATAAATCTTCATACAATCACGTTGATCACTCAATCAAAAAACATGATAACATCGAAAGTAATTATTTTCCTATATCAATGCCCAATTGTCCAACGCAAACGCCTCAAGATGAATTCCAAGTATGGCCTTCTTCCACAAGACCTTTAGGGACAACTGAAATCAGTATTGATCCACCCCCACTCAATCTGCCGACTTTAGTAGGGGATCTAGCATTAGGCCCACATGACAAGAATAAAAGAGCAGATGTTACGAATCGATTACATGCAGATATACAAAACTGCGGGAACTTTCTCTCTGTAACTCAGTTGATGAATCGTTCAACAGATAATATGCAGTCTCGGTTTCAAGCCCCAAATATCGACGCATCCAAGACTATTACTGTAAAGCAACACGTTAATCATTTTAGTAATGACAGCCATCGAAAAGGTGCGTCACATTTAGAAAATCATATGTCACAGCCTTGCTATGTTTTCAATGATCCAAAATTGGCAAATTCGTATGATAACATGTCTCAGTTTACACATTCTAAAACAAAATCAAATAGTAAAACGGAAAAGCCTTCTAAAACTCACAAGAATAATTATTCTACTGAGGCGTTACTGAGAGGCGCAAATTGTACGCAAAAGGTCCATGATACGAATAGTGCTAAATTTATGATGCCACCACAGAAGTATAGCGATTACAGCACCTCTCAGGATACTGCCGTTGCACAAGTGTCGCATTTTCCTCCAATCATAGATTACTCCGATAATAGTTATGCTACACAGCAATATTCCGGCACAGCATTGTATAACAGCACCACAAATACAATTTCAAATTCATTTTATTCTAACTTTATGCCGGGCAGCAGTAATTTAATGACTAGTAATTATGCTAGTGGACCATTTCCTAGCGACTTTATTGATTATAATCAAACGGCAGAATGCAATTATGCTAATCACAAATACGAAGAGTTAAAAATGAGGAATAACACGACTATGTTCCAAACAGAAAAAGTTTCGACAAATTATAAAAACTCTAGAAGAGAATCTGCTTCTAAACATAAACTAGAATGTTCCAAAAAAGAATCAAATAAGAAATATCAAAGTAAAAAAGCTAAAATCAATAATGAAATCGAAGAATGGAATGATTCCTCTCATATATTATGGCAAAACAAATCATCCAATAAGAAGCATACAAATTTAATGGCAGACGAATTACCTTTTCCAAATTATGTAGGTAATCAAATGCCAACACAATATCAGAGCGATTACTTTAATAGTCATTTAATGCCAAGTAACATGCAGAATATGGGGCATAATGTGGATCGGTCAATATCAAGTTTTCCAGTAACCTCTCGCGCTAACTTCAACCTAAGTACTATATTTCCAGAAATTACTATGGTAAGTGCTATTATTTTTACTCAAATAATTGATTTAAATATGTGAATATTTATAATTGATAATTTGTTTTACTTTGATTTCAGAAAGTCCAAGGATAGTTAAAATTTTCGGAAATATTGGCCAAGTTGCGGTAATAATTTTTCATCGATAATGTTTTAAGAAAACTGAAATATATTTATTTATACTCATGGTTATATTTTACAAATAAAAATATTGTTATTGCCAAATATTTTATTAACCACACGAAATGTGTATCTAAGATGGTGAACGAGTGAATCACACACAAACTGTTTTTTTTTGTTTTTATTCACCCTCCGATATAAAACTTTAGGGAGGAATTTTCTTTCAACAAACTTTTATATATGGACCTTGAATATTGTGAACTTGAGGTGTGAAATATTAATGAAACACTACTATCTCTTCAACAGCATTAGCTGACCCAACATACGTTGTTCTTTTCAAATAAAATAAAAGGAATTCTCCTTGAAATCGATAGCAACTCCACCGACCGGGTCGAATGGTGGATCTAAATCATTCTCAAATCCCCTTGAACACATAAAAAATTTCATCAACATCGGTTCAGTCGTATAAGAGGAGTAGTGGCATACACACGTACACAACAAAGTGTATCAGGTTATGGGGCAACTGTTCGAGTATGTTGTAGTTTAACGGTCATAGATCGTAATTAATAATAATAGTTCATTTATTTTTCTCTCACACAGAAAAGTAACAAAAATAAACCTTAACCTAAGTGTTTTTTTATAATATTGTGAACATCTGTGTGAGAGACTGGCATCTGTACTAAGAAAACCTGTATGACAGATTACCAGCCTCTCCCAACTCCAGACAAGTTGGTGTTCATGTAAGTGTGGTTAATGTTTTATGTGTTTTACTTAAATAAATTTGTACTTTTATGTATGATTGATAGGTTTTGTATGTATTGTGTGTGTGTGTGTGTGTGTGTGTGTGTGTGCGTGTGCGTGTGCGTGTGCGTGTGCGTGTGCGCGTGCGCGTGCGCGTGCGCGTGCGCGTGCGTGCGTGCGTGCGCGTGCGTGCGTGCGTGCGTGCGTGCGTGCGTGTGTGTGTGTGTCTGAGTGTGCGTGCGTGTTGTGTGTTTGTGTGTGTGTGTATGATTATGTATATTTATAAAATATTTTATACCTAAGACATAACGCGTAACAAGCCTTCAGTTTCCTTATAATTGAGAGATTTTAACCAGCGTGTGATATTCTTTTTACATAGATGCTTAGTAAGAGAGTAAATGTGTAGTTTTTCGTTAACCCTATTGTACAAGTATTTCCCCAGGAAAACAAAGAATTTACCAGAGAAGGCTGTAGAGTACTGATTTCCAATCAATGAGAAAACCCTGTATTTCTGTCGTTTTTTCATACGCAAAGGATCATACGGGAGTAAAGTGTGCTGCTTTAGAGTAGTACATAAGATGTATAGTTGCCTAACTAGAAATGCTTAAAGCATGCGCTACACGGTTTGAAACAAATGTTTCAAACAGTGTAGATAGATGTTTTATGCCAAATTTCGTATGACCTTTAAACGCCCTTGGTAGCGAGGCTTGTGTTTCAAACCACTGGACAAGCGGTGGTTTTTATCTTGTTTGAAACCATCTAGCCGCTTGTTTGAAACCAAACGAACGACAGTCCCGCTGCAGAGGTCAGCGCAGACCAATTTTAATTTTTACTATATTAATCTATGGCGCAGACGCACGCGACAACGTTCTGCGCACAAAATGGCGCGTGAGCAGACGGAACGCGATCGTGATTTTATTACTCAACTTCTCGAGTTATACAAAGAGTTGCCCTGCCTTTGGGACTTAAATTATGAAGTGTATAAAAATAAAACACAGACAAGAAATGCATGGGATATTTTAATTTTTTCCTTCAATTGCACACAAAAGTGCAAGACTTACTCCAACTTTTTGTTGTTTTGATATGTAAGACGTCATGACGTCGTTGTAGTGATTATACGGTACGCGAGCGTAAAGACGTCCTATCCGCGCCACGTTCTCTAAACACTGTTGGTTTCAAACAAGCTTAAAAACCATGTAGCCAGGAAAGTGCTTTTCTGGTTTTTCTGTTTCAAACCACTGTTTGAAACCGTGTAGCACATGCTTAAAATATGTAAACAGAGACGAATTTTCGATATAAATTACGGTTTAGGTTTTATTGTTTTATTTTGCCTACAAGATATTTTTCTTTTTTGTGTGACTTAGTTGTTAGCCTCAGATGGCTGTGACAACTTTACCCGGACTGGTGGGTGAGCGCTGAGGGCTCTCAACCCGTAACCTACAAGATATAGGTAATTAATTCATTTATTTCCCTTTTTCTTAGTACATCCCTGTGTTGGTATTTCTTTCAATAGCTGTGGCCACGCCTCTTGGTCATTGCCACGAATCAGCTGATTTTAAGGCGAAGTTTGTCTTGCTTATGCGAACGTAAGCATTGATTTATTCAATTTCTAATGTACATTTAACAAAGTACGAATATGTCGCAGATTAAGTATCACTCACTTTATACATTTCAATAAGATTTACACGAAAAAGCGATGAGAAAATTGAAAACTTTACATGTCTAATTCATTAACGAATCGATATTTTTCATTAAAAATTTTTATGGGGTCCAACCACCATTGCCTATCTCCCATTTGACCCGTTGCCCTATAACCTGATACATCCTGTATAAAGATAAGATTGCAAAATATGCGATATTGCACTTGGGACGGGGTTTCACAAATACGACCAACCGTGATAGGAACGGGGAGTGCGGTCGAAAAATCACAAAATTTGTGGACGTGCTTTATGGATGAACCCTAGTCACGATAATAATAATTGATCATAAAAAAGTTTTCTCTAAACAGATACAAATACTTTAGTTTTCATAGGTAAACACGTCGCACTAAAGTCGCACAAGCTGGATTTATTAACATAGAGCACAAAGATTTCCCCGACAATGTAAAATTTTCATAGTTTTTATATTTATACTACTTTGCATATAAATAAAAATAGAGTCGCTTTTATTATAAAGCAGCTAAACAGGCGTTGTGAAAACAAGGAGATAGTCTGTTAATCTAATTTTGTTTACTTACGAATCAAGTGTGATAAACTGATCTAAAAATGAAGTCATCAACTAGCGCGCCTAACATGTGCTCTCAATAAAAATATTATTTATCACAGTCATATTTCTTCACGTGTTGTGAGAACGTCAGAGTTCATAAAATTATTTGTTTTTTTTACTGAATGTAGAACGATCGATGAACTATCTTGAGTGACGATAACGGTCCAAGCTGTGTGCTTGAAATTCACAGCAAACGATGCATGTATAAAAACACTAATTTTATGTAAATTATGGAAGGACCGCTCTTCAGTAGATGATATATCTAACTAGCTTCTGTTCGCTACTTCGTCCGCGTGGTTATAGATACTTTGGGCTAACGCTAACTTTAACCTAAAACTTTGTTTACATAGATGGTAAACTGTTTTTTAATAATACGATTCTGTCACACAACATTTTTGCGAAAATTTAGCCGTTTACGCAGCCGAAGGTCTCAAAAGGAAAAAAAAGCCCCGATTTTGTAACATTCTTCATTGGCGCTCCGCTCCTGTTGGTCTTAGCGTGATGATATATAACCTATAGCCTTCCTCGATAAATCGGCTATCTAATACTGAAAGAATTTTTGAAATCGGACCAGTAGTACCTGAGATTAGCGTGTTCAAATAAACTCTTCACCTTTATATATTAGTATAGATATATCTACTTAATGATTTCTGATGTATTACACACTTGAAATGCATCTATTTTTACGGATTTTATAACGTTTGACGCTTACAAGTTTTTAATATTTCAATACCACTCTAGTTTCGACGGAGGGGTGATATGACAATATTATAGAGACAACTCGAACATTAAGCACAGTAGCTAGCTCAAACCCGTAATGATTTCCTGAGTGTACTTATTTGTTACGTACAAGTTTACGCTTGGACTACTCACCAGATCCATGAAGTTTTACATGCATGTTGTCAGAGGCACAGAAAAGAACAAAAGGTAATAATATTCATCTACAAAAAAATAGTGTTAGTTAGTCTTAGACTCTGAGGCACATAGCTAAATTGCTTTAAGATAATGGGGTTAGTCGTAACAATTCGGTCTACTGACAAGAATAAATTTTATTCGTATGCATTACTCTGAATACAGATAAAGGGTATTAACCTGTCGTACCCCAAAAGAAAATCTGTGAGTGAAAAAAAAAAACGTAAATAGTAATTATCGTGTACGTGTGAATATTTGTTGCTCAATCACTAAAAACAGAATTTGAACAAAATTTCTCCGAAAAAATCTCCGTGTGTCCACAGAGTAAGAATACAATTCACCACCCCCTTTCTTGCCCATGGGTGAAGTAAAAGACGACTAAGGGATATAATATGCATGTAACATATATGCAAGAGGAGGAACACTCGAAATAAAACCCTATACCAACACGTCCGTCCAGCGTGGTAGGTAATTTTTTCTGCCATTATGGAGGACGCAGGAGGGTGAGGAAAAACAAAGCTAGAACAGACAACTTCGTTATTTTTAACCGTTTTAATTTCTAGGAGGATCTCAGTTCACCACTAGGATTTCATTTAAAAAAAAAAAGAACTATATATTGGTAACGGGGAATTAATTCTTATTCGTAGGCAGAAATTAATCGACAACAAATTATCTAAAACCGTACTCAAAACGACCATTTTTGGATAACATATACAGTTGGTCTGTGTGGGAATCAAACCCACGTTATTTAGCTCTAGATATCAGTACTTCTGTATAGTTGAGCCAGTATTTAGAGTAGGAAAACATGGAATGCCATCTGTTTTAAACGACAGGACTAATAAAGCTTTCGGTTAATAATCCCATTAATCTACTTAAAATTAAAATCTTACTGCGTTTTTATCTACAGCAAATGTTTTAGAGCTTAACAGTCGTGAGCAAGATCAGAGACGTTGATACCATTATAACGAGTCTGTCTGTCGTCTATGTAGACAATAATACAACTTGTTTTCTTTTTATGTGAGCAAGTACATTTTAATGGGGTTCATTGTTTTAATGCTTAAGTAGGTACGCATTTCTTTTCAATTACTCTTTGTGCTCGCTGTATAGAATTTGCCGAGTCCAAAATAATCTTTTCAATGGCATGAAACTGTTTGGTTCAAACAGACTACATAAATTTATTTTATTTCTTAATTATGATAAACTTTTCTTTGTTTTCTTTACAATTTTAAATTCTTGAGGGTATAGAAGACGAGTCTTCTTCATAATGAGAGTGAGTTTTATTATACCACATCTGGTCAAATGCGATGGTGTAGCGATCGATAGCGAGTCTATGGATGTTGATACAACGTATATGTAAATGTGTATATGTGGTAAATGTGAAAGTGATATTGAAAGAAGAGTGTATAAGGGAAATATGGTGAATGGTGCTTTGCGCACCTTTATGGACAGCCGAAGCCTGTTTAAGAAGACTCGCCTAGCTGTACATAGGGGAGTGCTTGTACCAACCCTAATGTATGGAAGTGAGAGCTGGGTATGGCAGAAGAAGCACAAAAGTAGAATAAATGCTGTGTAAATGAGAGCGCTGAGGAGCATGATTGGAGTGAAATTTAGTGATAGAATTAAAAACAGAGTGATTAGGGAACGTTGTGGAATGAATGTAGATGTAGTGACAAGGATTGAGAAAGGTATGTTAAGTTCGGCCATGTAGAGAGAATGAATGAAAGGAGACTAACAAGGAGAATTTATAAGGCGAATATGAACGGAAGTGTTGGAAGGGGAAGACCGAGGCGGACGTTCCACAATCAAATCGGGGACGTTCTTAAGAAAGGCCAGGTTAGGAGTACTCTGAACCGAAGAACATGTATGAGGAGATTAATGAATGAGGAGGAGGTGAAAGTGGTATGTCAAGATCGTAGCAAGTGGAAGGAAGTAGTCTCTGCCTACCGCCCTACCCCTATGGGAAAGACGCGTGATTATATGTATGTATGTAAAATTACTTATTCCTAGGCAGGAATTAATTAACCACAAATTATCTAAAACCCGCTAAATGAAGCTAGTAAGCGAATATGGACCAACATATTTCTTTTTTTTTATTGACTATGGTGGCAAACGAGCAGACAGCGCACCTGATGGTAAGTGATACTGCCGCACATGGACCTTTGCAAAACCAGTGACATAGCTAGGCCGTTATCTACCGTGAAGAAAATGCTCTTCTTAAACATCGTTTAAAGAAGGAAATGTCATAGCGCTCAGAAAACTGCTATGTTTTCTGAGCGCTAGTAGTTCATTTCAGAGCCTGCATGTCCGTGATTAATGATCGCTAGAAATGCACAGTTGAAGACCATAACGTTTCCAGGTGAAATGGAAGAACCCTGCTGCGGCATCGAGTGGTACGTTGGTAAAACGCTGACGATGGTACCAAGTCAAACAGTTCCTCAGAGCACTCCACATGAAAGAGCCGGTAGAGTACACAGAGTGGCCCAAAGTCTTTCTGCTGCTCCAGTGACTCCAATCTGTTCGTAAGATTGGAATCCTCGACGATTCGAATGCACGCCTTTCCAGGGAGTCAAGTGGGTCTAGCTGAAATTTGGGCGCACTTGCCGAGAGAAGTGGGCAGAACTCCACATGAGGACAAACTTGTGCTTTGTATAGCACAAGACACTGTCTCCGTGTGGAGTACCTACCGCCTAGCTCTGTTCAGGACGCCCAACTTTTGTCCTTCCAATTTGGCTTTGTCCTCTGAATGACTCCCAAACTGGACTTTGCTCGATACATTCAACGCCGCGGATCCTAATTCTGTCGGCAATTTAATTACTACTTGGAAGTTAGAGTTACTTCTTGGAACAGAGCCGCTATGACAACTTTACGGCTATTTTAATAAATATTATTAAAAATTTTAATTCACCACCACAGCGATTATACATACAGTGTAAAAGTGAGATAGTAAAACCATTTGGTTAAAAATGCTTAAAATATAATGATTTTTGATATTTACACGAGTATTACACATTTAAAATAAAACTACTTTTCGGATTTTATCGCATTGGTATTTGATTTTTGGTTGTCCGACGTTTCGAACAGTTTGCAGCGTTTATACTGGTCAGTCCACCCGTGACCAACCCACCAAAGCAATAAAATCCGTAGTTTTATTTAAAATGCTTAAAATAGTTTCATTTTAGCACTTGCCTTGTCCGTCCATTATTAAAAACGCAAGCGTCGTTATTAGATTCGTTGTAAT
This sequence comes from Lymantria dispar, assembly GCA_032191425.1. Lineage (NCBI taxonomy): Eukaryota > Metazoa > Arthropoda > Insecta > Lepidoptera > Erebidae > Lymantria > Lymantria dispar. The sequence continues at coordinate 22,427,386 of CM063444.1, read as the reverse complement.
AACCTATTTTTATCTTAATATATATAAATCTCCTGTCACGATGTTTGTCCGCGATGGACTCCTAAATTACTTAACCGATTTTAATCAAATTTGCACACCGTGTGCAGTTTGCTCCAACTTGAAACATAGGATAACTTAGATCTTTAATTATAGTTGCAATTTTATTTTATTACAAATTATTTGTCTATAATTAATTGACAGTCACAATTATCTGTTAACTCCAAAAGATTCTAAGAGATGGCGATATCTGTTGACTGGATTTAAGTAATTTAAGTAATTTGTGTGTGCTCAATGAGATTCGAGAATGGTTTAGATTCACAATTGGACCGGGTAGGTGGCGCTTTATTTGAACAGAACAACATCTGTTGGGTCAGCTAGTATATGTATATAAAAAAGTTAGCTATAAAATAAAATGATCATCATTTCAGCTCATACCACTGTTGGACTTGAACCTTCACAATAGGAGGCAAATTAATCTACTAAACCACGCTGGTCAGACGTCAACACGTCTTACCAACGTATAGGGTTCCATTTCAAGTTTTTCTCTTCTTGCTTGTGCATGTTATATGCATATTTAAACCTATAATCGTGTTTTAGGACAACCACAAGCAAGAGAGGGATCGGTGAATTGTATTCTCAATCCGTCACCACGCGGCAAAATAAAATAAAAATCAATTAAAAATTATGCAAGTAAATATAAAGCTGAAAGTTGACATTTCGCCATCTTATTAATGACTTCACGGTGCCAAACATCTGAAAGCAATCACGATAAAGATATGATTAATGGATATTGTCAGATATTCCTCTCTGTCTTAACTTTTTGGAATGAACCCAGCTGATAACATTTTCATTAACACTTAGTTTCTACCGTATCATGCTTTTAGCCTTATTGCCGAAACAATATGAAAATAAATATTATTCATCCAGACGAAATGAGAACCTCGTCCTTTTTTGAAGTCGGTTAAATAGGAAAGCCGCTGTCTGAATCTTAGTCATAGATAAAATGCAGACCTTATGATAATTTGTCTCGAATTTTTATGAGGAGATCCATAATAGCTATTCACATAATATATTATGAATGGTGATATGATAAATAATGACCCAGCAGGTCCAACTAACCAATTGTCTGTCACCACTCACCGGGCTGTATCTCAAGAACCGCGATCGCGAGACAGTTGAAATTTTTACAAATGATGTATTTCTGTTGCCGCTATAACAACAAATACTAAAAACAAAATAAATATTTAAGGGAGGCATACAATAAACGTGTTTTGTTTTGACCTTTTTATAGATAATGGTACGGAACCCTTTGTGCACGACTTCGACTCGCACTTAGTCGGTTTTCTATTTTATCTCTAAGTATTTCACAGTTGAGTGAAAAGGCAAGACCTTGGTAAGTTGGTATTTAACCGGCAGAGAACATTTTTAATGGTAAAACTGTGTACCGGCAATGTAAATAAATATTAATGTAATTCAATATTTTCAAAATTTATTTAAATATAATTAAATATAAGAAGCAATTTTTTTTTTTTTTTGTGTGTGGGTCGCGGTCGGCGCTCCTCCGCACCACTTCGTCCAGGGCGACAGAGGGGCTTAAGCACGCAACTCCCGCGACCCACCCAAAAACCACGTCGCCTTCGTCGTTGGGCCGACCACTGGAGCAGCGTTAACTTGTCGTCAGCGGTCGGCCCGACGGAATACCCCCTATTGGGGTACCCTCCCATCGACGGACGTCCCCCCCTCGGGGAGGACGTCGGTCTTTCCTCACGCGGTCGGCCTCTCGGCGGGTGACGGACTAATCCCCGGTCACGTCACCCGCGGCCTCGGCTAGGGCGGCATGAGGCGCAGATAGTTGCGCCTACGCCGCCCCAGTCGCCGGCGGCGGATCTCCTCATCGAGGCTGCGCTCCTCGCGCAGACGATCCGCCGCCAAATATAAGAAGCATAAAAGAACAGATTACGACAGGAACTAATATGGCATAAAGCATTAATAAAATATTACTATTTTTTTTCAGAAAATTATGATTTTTATTCAATAAACATTTATTTTTATTAGTAGACACTATAGGTGTGTGTTTAGGATAATAATTTATTTTGTGCTCACTAGATGGCGTTGTATAAAATTCTAAAATACTTTATAGTTTCATTACACAAATGTACATATCCAAGCGTGGCGTTAACGCCACGTCAGGGATCAGGTTCATCCTCGCCTATAGATGTTTCACATCAAAAAATGTTCGACATAATTATGTCATCATGAGATTAATAATAGAATAGTTTGTATTTTATTTTTCAAGTGACGGTGATTTCAAATATGTTTAACACGGTTGTGATCTATAAAAACAAGACGACAGCCGTGTCTAGGGTCCAATCAGTCGGTTGTTGAGCTCTACGTCGTAGTTTTGGTTGTATAAATACACAACGGGAAACTTAAGCGAATCTTCTCGTCCAACATCAATCTCTGAAAACACAGGTCTATGACTAGTGCGTGTTACCAGTGATGTCTCACGGTACGGCAACGTGGTCCTTAAACGTTCTCTTAACGAGGCTCAAAGTCGCTTCGCATGCTATGCTCGGGATTTCCCTGCGAGATAGATTTCAAAATACGGCAATCCGCAGAAGAACGGGTGTAACCGATATAGCACGAAGAATTAGCACGCTGAAGTGGCAATGGCTAGGCCACATCGCGACGAACCGACAACTGCTGGGGAAGAAAGGTTCTCGAGGGGCGATCACCTATCGGACGACGCAGTGTCTGACGCAAGCAAATAGAAGAACCGACGACCTGATGAAAGTTTGCCTGGGCGTCGTTGGATGCAGGCGGCACAAGACCTCTGTGGCATAACATGAGAGAGGTAGTGGATGGCGATAGGCTAAAATGATGATGAAACACACAATTCTTGTACGATTAGTATAATGGTGATTATATGTGATATCAGTAATTTATTGGTAAGGTTATACTAGTTCGCGAAAGTGCCATCAATTACAAGGAGAGTCTTACATCTCAGAACTGGGATATGCAGAATCGTGATACGATTTTGTGTCCACACGTCTATAAAATTGTAAGTACATCCATATTCTATTGTGTACTCTAAGATTTTGCTTATATTTTTCTACTTTACTGTTTTATTATTGTATATAGGTTAATATAAGTTATTTTTTTTTTCTATACCAAGTCATGGCTGTGTGATCATAGCGGTACAATTAATGGTACCTATAGGTATAGTGATGCGATAGTCGTTATGTACTGTAATCTAACTAGTATCGGTTACAAGTTTACCTATACCCAAGGATTGTGTGCGGCGGTCGTAAAAACGACTAATTGCCTCAACAAAGCATTTTTAATTTAGGCGAGTATATTGTTCTTTATATGTCTATACCGAGAGGTTGTCTCGATCGTCAATAATTGAATAAATAATCAGCAGCCCTACACTTGTCCTGCGTTCAAAAATCGGACCATTGTTACTCCGGTATGACTTACCTGAACCATTAATGATTGGTCATTAATGGGTTAACAAAAATTTACCAACATTTATGTGGCGTAATTCGGTCCCCTAAGAAAAAATCTGTTGAGTTATACCTAAACATATGTTCACCATGTAGCCATGGTGAACATATGTTTAGGTATAACTCAACTCAACAGATTTTCTAACAGTCATGGCTGTTCCAGTGTTTCATATACCTGTTGATATTCCGGCCGTGCAGGTGAACGATGAGTTTTGGAGCTTTTTTTAAATCGTTTGGGATTGCCTTATTTTCTTATCTATACCAATAAATAAAATTGGAGTGTCTGTTTGTAATGTCAAAATAATAGACTTATTTCATGCTCACACGGTTATTTGCACGACACCTATGCCTAAAATAGCAATTAAAAATTTTTTGTCTGTCTGTCTGTCTGTCTGTTTGTGCCGGGTAATCTTCAAAACGGCTGGACCGATTTCAAAAATTCTATCACCAATGGAAAGCTATAATATCAGGGCGTAAACTAGGCTATATTTTATCCCGGTATTCCCACGGGAACGGGAACTACGCGGGTAAAACGACTATAACCTATAACCGAAGCGAAGCGAGGGCGGATTGCTAGTCACTAATAAATATTCAAAAAAGTGTAGCCATTTTCAAAGTTTATTCATTTTTATACCTATTTATAAATAACGACAAGGCCAGTTAATACCCCCAAGAGATATACATTCAGCACTTAGTTCACAAATGGACAAGACTTGTCGCTTCACAGGAGGGCATAGTGCTAGGCATGAGCAAACATTAAAACGAGTTATTTACTTAGTTTTAATGGCAATTTGTTTTTAAGCCACTGAAATTCATTTTAAAGCACAAAAAATCCTACTAGCAGCTATCTCTAAAGAGAATTAGTCAGTTCTTAGCACCTATAGAATGCCAGATCTCTTTACAGAATGCAAGAGCATACAAAAGCACGCATACACGTTTTTGTAACCATACAAAAGCGTGTGTCTCACCTTCCCACACCACATACGCACGCGCGTATGCACGCACGCACGCATGCATGCACGCACGCACGCACGCATGCACCACGTATGCTCACACACATGCTCACACACATGCACACACACATCCACACAGCGGCGCATAGATACTAACAGCGTATGCCTTTGAAACACACACACACACACCCACTCACACATTACATAAGGCTGAAAACTAGTTTTAGTTTTAAAAAAGGCAATAAATTGTTATTATTAACGTCTGGTCTAATCCTATCATCATCAGTCAACTGACAACCAGACAAACCGAAAACTGGCAAACAAACTGGTTAAACTTGAAAGTCGGGCTGACTTTCAGGTTTAGACACAATACGATTGTAAATAATAAAGGTTTGGAGAATGATAATGAGTTCGATCCTCTATCACAATGAGAGGGATCTACTACTGCGAAATTGAATATAATGAAATTTTTGTGAGTTCTGTAACTGGAAATAAACATTTATAGCATTATACCGCTGCTTGGCATAATATAAGCATAGAAAGATATTTCTAAAAGTGTTATTATTTGCTTACATCTCATAATTACCTACATAGATAGTGGTGTAAATATTGATCTTTTATCTTAAGTTCCCACGCAGTACATTGGATTCTTTGTGGGAGCCACAATATATTGTTTCGAATGTGGGTGTAATATATACTTTGTACTTAATAGTACGTTTGCAGTGTCCCGCGATGAAGGATTTATTTTTTAGGGCAAGGTGTTATCTCTACGGCTAGGTAGTGTCGGCGATTAGTCCACTCCCCATAAAGAAATCGAACCGCATAAGGGTAACGACGACGCTTTGTTGTCGCAACGTTGCCATGGACTGGTTCCCACCGAAAGGGAAAACAGCGAGCTACCCGCTGAAGTCAAAGAATCAGCACGGGTGGCACGCCCAATTGACTACGCACAACACAGGTTATGGGGCTACACGACGCTCTTCTTGCCCAAGACGGTGTGAGCGGAGTATTACCAGACTCTCAAAAAGGAAAATAAGGGTTATTATCATTGAAAAAAGTTTTATATAATTAATACCTGCAGGAAAATAAATTTATGAGTTGCTACAGCCTTTTTTATTTTGGGTTGGGCTATGGTCAGCACATCCGCTGTGATCCCGCATCGTCGCTCCTTGTCGTGAATGAGTGAGTGAGTTCCTTGTCGGGCCCCACCACTAGGTCGGCCCGACGAAATACCCTGAGGGGGTACCTTGTCCTCTTGACGTCCCTTTCCCAGGACCTCGGTCGCCGTCGCCCGGTCAGCCTCTCTGTGGATCACGGACCCTCAATCCCCGGTCCGGTCACCCGCAGATTTGGCTAGGGCAGCATCTGACGCAGGTTCTCGCGCCTGCGCCCCCCGAGTCGCCGGCGGTAGATCCGTTCCTCACGCGCACGATCTGCCGCCTCCATCCACGAGATGACTGCCTCGCAGAAGGCGGCGACCGCGTCCCAATTCCTGATGCTGCCGAGCATCTCCCTAGCGATGGTCGGCAGCGTCAGGTCGGCACCGATGATTGCGAGTTCACGACGCTGCTCTGCCTACGCGGTACACACCTTGAGCGTGTGCTGCGGCGTGTCTTCGTCGTAATCGCTGTGGTGGCAGGAAAGAGTGCTCTCCCTCCTCACGACTGCGTACAGATACTTGGCGAAGCAATCGTGCCCCGTCAAGACCTGCACCAGCCGGAAGGAAAACACCCCGTGCCGCCTACCCAACCACTCCATCAGCACCGGCCGGAAGGCGTCAACGGTCCGAAAACCGTACCGAGGTCTCGCCAGCCAGACTGCCCAACGGGCAATGGCGTATCGGCGAGCGACGTCCCGCCAGACGGCAATCTCCTTCAACGAAACGATGCCACCTCTGGATCGCGTCTCCAACACCCGACGATACAACTCGGCGAGCATCTCCGCCTCCAGGTCCCACGGAGGAGTCCCGGCCAACAGGCATGCTGCCGCCGTCGGTACTAGGCTTAAGATAGGGCCCCGCCCACACCGGTGCGCCGTACAGGGCTATCGACCGGATGACCCCCGCGTACAGCCGTCGACACGCAGCGCTTGGTCTGCCCATGTTTGGCATGAGTCAAGAGAGGACGGAAGCCACGCCAACAAGCCGCGGAGCAAGTCGACGGAAATGCTTCCGAAACTACCAATGCCAGTCGAGCACTAGGCCCAAGTACTTCATATAGCTACTACCAGCCTACAGACAATTTCAGATTAAATAAATTCTAGCAATCCGCCGTCGCTTCGCTTCAGTATCAGTCGCTTTGCCCTCCCATTTTAATTCTCCAATATCTTCTAAAATATTACGATACCGGCTGCAGTCCATGAGGCCTCGGATTCGATTCTCGGACGGGACAAAATTTTATAGGAGTTTCTTGGCAGAAAAAGCTAAGTTACTTCTCATATAGACAGATACGGTACGATATGGTAGTAAAATATTAGTAAAATCGGTTGAGCCATTTGGAAGATTACTTGGATCAGAAAGACAGACAGATAAAAAATTTCAAAGTGATTTTTAAGCATAGCTATCGTGTAAATAACCGCATGAGCAAGAAAAAAACGTATTATCTGTTTTGACCATGGAAGTAATAAGTACTACGTACAACAGGAATGAGCTCTGTCTGTGCATTTTGCAGCTAAAGCAAAGAAAATTAAACCTTATGTCAAGGACGTAAGAGTCTTGTCGCACGCAAAATAAAAATGAAGCCGAGTGAGAAGGCAACCACTGTACCCTGTGTCCCGTTCTAACAGTAACTTACAGTTGCCAAAGTTAAGTTGATTTCAATTATTTCGTAGTTGGTAGAAAAATAGGCGATTTATGTAATGTAATGAAGTAAAAACATTTACTTCTAAAATGTTTCTAAATATAAATAATAATTTATTACCGACAAAGCAATATTATTTGTTGCTACGTGTAAAACCTTATTAACGCAAAAATGTTGCGATCGGCGTATAGGTTTTCTTTTATTTGTAGAAATACGGACACCTGACCTGACAACCCCACATGAAATTTTTAAACATAATTTATTAATGAAGAATTACGGTGACCATGCTATCCAGTCCTAGTTTAAGAACAAAATAACTTAAATACCTATGCATTTTTTATTCCTTTCGATATTAAAATTACTTTATTTCAATTTCAGATTTCCTAAAGATCTTAATATTAGGGAAATATGGATAAATATTATACCCATGTATTATATACCAATAGGTGGGCACAGTTAATCCAAAAATTAACTTCGTTAATTGTTGATTAAAATTTTAACTTCGATAATCGTTAATCGATCTTCGATAATCTTCCGTGTGGTGACGGAGTAAGAATACAATTCACCACCCCCTATCTTACCCGTGGGTGATCGTGCGAGACGACTAAGGGAGATTAAACGCATATAACATCTATGCGAGAGAAGGCAAACTCGAAATAAAACCCTATACCAACACGTCTGACCAGCGTGGTATAGTAGGTCAATTACCCTTCCGTTATGGAGGACGCCCGAGCCCAACAGTGGGACGTATATGGGCTGAAATGATGATGAATGATGAATCGTTAAAGCATTAAATTCGCGAAAATTTAACGCAAGTTAAAGTTCAAAGTTAACCATTTAAGACTTACTATTTTTTACTTAGACTTAGGTATTATTTAGACTATTCGTTCGTGCCTGTGTGGTGACGGAGGAGTAAGGGTCGGTATACACGACAATGATATATCGTAGCGATTCGACTGCGCAGACAGTTTGTGCAGTTTTATTGATAGTGTGTACGAAAATCGTCTTAGATTTTTCTGGTGGCGCAAATGATCGCGGTTACGTTTAACACATAATGCAAAATTAGAATCAAGGAAACATATGAGGAATAAGCTGGGTTTGCGGCAGAAACTTCACAAGACTGTTTTATTTAGCAATGTCTGATTTAGAATTAAACTTAAATGTAAACTTAACTGCTTTTTTTGTTACCTAATTAATTAAATATACCACAATAGGTAGTTTATCGTAATTTTATCTCAGTCCAGCTGCATGTCGTGTCGTGTCCCACAAGCACCAGTCAGTAAGTACCTACCTTAGAATAATAACGTATAGAAGGATAGTGTCAATACTTCGAACTTTCAAAATTTTAATCTAAAAATACTAATGGCGCGCAGATGATTACACACGTACACACGCAAACCACTATACAAATTATGAAATCAAATTTTGTTTTTATTAACATAAATCGTCGAAATACTTTTAAAAGTAATGTTAAAAACCTTTTTAAGTTTTTTAAATATGTTGTGACACCATTTGAATGCACAAACCGTCATAATTATCAATTTTTTTTTTAAGAGTTGCGTAAGTACGTGCAGTACAATGACTTAGTACATTACGGAACGGTTCCGGCGTAAGCTCCATTAGGCTCCAATTGAAATGCCTCACTTTTTGTGCGTGAACTTACCTTCTATACGTTATTATTCTAAGGTACCTACCTATAGGACGCGAGTGTGAAAAGCAAGCAAGAACAGAAAATGTATAGTGCCGCAAAGGGCAAATTTATCATTAGCATCTTTGATTAAAATCCATCTGAAGCAATGATCTGCTGACGTCAGATCATAAATCATTTTTTATAATTATTGTCCTTAAATCATATTTCAATATGGTCACCATCACCAGAGAGGGATAAAAGGTACAGTTACTGAGCTCTCGCTCGGCTTCAATTTTGCGACAACAGCTCATTCCTGTTGTACGTAGTACTTATTACTTCCATGGTTTTGACATTACAAACTGACACTTAAATTTTATTTATTTATACATTGATAATACTTACCTAATTTCAACAGAATAATATTTGAAATTTATTTTCATGATTACCTAGATATCTTATCATTTGCGTAATTATACGTACCTATGTATTTACAATGTAATATTTTTATGAAGATTACCCAAGCCGTTTTTTAATTACAGAAAGAAATAAGTCACTGAAAACAATACAATTTATTGCACATTAATATAATATTTATAATAAAAACATAAAAAATAATAAATTCATCAAGATGTGATTCAGACCTTTGCTATCCTTGGCGCGTTGGGCGAAAGCCTATTTCACCATAAAGTACGGTCAACTGCTGCCCATAGCAATTTTCATCAAGGAGGAGTCCACCTGGCGAGGCAGCCTAAACTGTGATACGTGGTCGCCACTCGAGAACCTTTCTTCCAAACTCGTTGAGCGATGTGGGCCCAAGGACACTTCAGCGTACTAATTCTTCGTACTTGTCGGTTAAACATGTTTTTCAACGGATTTCCGTTTTTCGGCTCCTATCTCGCAGAAAATTCCCGAGTATAACCCGCTCCATACATTGCTGACCTTACTTATAACATTTAGACTACATTTAGAGACCAAGTTTCTGTGCAGGGCCGGATTAATACTATTAGGGCTCTAGGCAATGCAATTCTCGGATTCACGGTCCTTGGTCGATGCGGGGCCCCTAGGCAGTTGCCTAGTCCGCCTTATGGGATAATCCGGCCCTGTTTCTGTGCCATAAATCATTACTGGAAACACTGGTAAATAACAAATTTACATAAAGATATATTTATCGAATAATTTAATTAAATATAAATATTCTTAATACTTAAAACCTAAACAATAATTTTTGAGTTTAACGACGCACTCTTTTATCTATTTGCACATACAGCCAATGTATGGTAAGTAGGTAGCTACATATTATCAAGAAACAAGCGTGCTCGCCTTGACCGAACTCCGGTTATGTGTGTGTTTCATTCATAATGTCACATGTTGATGAATATACGTAATGTTTTGGACATTTCACGAATTCATGTTAAAACGGAAGTTGGAGTAATTTTATTTTCTTATAAACTCGCACCTTTAAACCAAGTCAAATAAGTAGTAAGCAAAACTTCTTATTCTTTCTTTGGCGCTATATGCGCTAAAAATGTTCTACTATTCTGAACGTTGCCTTCCTTATGGTAATGGAGCAAAAATACAATGGTCACCATCCCATTCTTTCACGTAAGTATCGTAAAAATCAGATAGAGCAGATAACGTCATTGCGGTAGAAATAAACCCTAGCGGTATGGGCTAAAAAGAAGAGAAAAGAATTAGGCTCGTCATGCTTTGACAAATGGTATGGCATCCTTCGGTGCACTTATCGACACCCACGAGAAAAGAATGGCTGTTTAATTGCATTTTCTCAACTTAACACAACACATTAAGTTGAGTTCTACTAAATGTATTTTTGAATTTCTTAAAGCACACTGACTACTATTATCTTTAGGCGCTATCTACGCTACCTGAAGAAGATGTAAAGATGTTGCACGAAGTTTATAGAAGTTTTGGGCCGGTCACCTTTCTGAAATCAATCCACCCTAGGCACGCAATCGTTTATAGTATAGCGATAAGTAAGAATTAGCACAGATCAATGTACTAGTTCTTACTCGACTTTTACGACATCCTCAAAGCATCAGTTCATTTTATAAACGTAGGTTTATTAAATAAAATGTATGTTCACCAAAGCACAAATGGTATATTGATTAAGATACAAATCTAATGTGCCAAGGGTGGCAGATTCGTTTCCCACACTGGACAATAGTTTGTGCAATCAACAAATTGTTGTTATGAGTCTGCAAATACTTTGTCTGCCAATTGTTATAAATATAACATACATTTGTACATAAGAAATAATTTCTTAATGGGAAAAATTGTTATAAAAAAAACAAAAACATATTTCACAAATATAGATATTTCAGTTTCAAGGCTAAATATAAATCTATTCAGATAATATTTAGGAGTCCCGGCCAACAGGCATGCTGCCGCCGTCGGTACTAGGCCTAAGATAGGGCCCCGCCCACACCGGTGCGCCGTACAGGGCTATCGACCGGATGACCCCCGCGTACAGCCGTCGACACGCAGCGCTTGGTCTGCCCATGTTTGGCATGAGTCAAGAGAGGACGGAAGCCACGCCAACAAGCCGCGGAGCAAGTCGACGGAAATGCTTCCGAAACTACCAATGCCAGTCGAGCACTAGGCCCAAGTACTTCATATAGCTACTACCAGCCTACAGACAATTTCAGATTAAATAAATTCTAGCAATCCGCCGTCGCTTCGCTTCAGTATCAGTCGCTTTGCCCTCCCATTTTAATTCTCCAATATCTTCTAAAATATTACGATACCGGCTGCAGTCCATGAGGCCTCGGATTCGATTCTCGGACGGGACAAAATTTTATAGGAGTTTCTTGGCAGAAAAAGCTAAGTTACTTCTCATATAGACAGATACGGTACGATATGGTAGTAAAATATTATTAAAATCGGTTTAGCCATTTGGAAGATTACTTGGATCAGAAAGACAGACAGATAAAAAATTTCAAAGTGATTTTTAAGCATAGCTATCGTGTAAATAACCGCATGAGCAAGAAAAAAACGTATTATCTGTTTTGACCATGGAAGTAATAAGTACCACGTACAACAGGAATGAGCTCTGTCTGTGCATTTTGCAGCTAAAGCAAAGAAAATTAAACCTTATGTCAAGGACGTAAGAGTCTTGTCGCACGCAAAATAAAAATGAAGCCGAGTGAGAAGGCAACCACTGTACCCTGTGTCCCGTTCTAACAGTAACTTACAGTTGCCAAAGTTAAGTTGATTTCAATTATTTCGTAGTTGGTAGAAAAATAGGCGATTTATGTAATGTAATGAAGTAAAAACATTTACTTCTAAAATGTTTCTAAATATAAATAATAATTTATTACCGACAAGTTAAAGCAATATTATTTGTTGCTACGTGTAAAACCTTATTAACGCAAAAATGTTGCGATCGGCGTATAGGTTTTCTTTTATTTGTAGAAATACGGACACCTGACCTGACAACCCCACATGAAATTTTTAAACATAATTTATTAATGAAGAATTACGGTGACCATGCTATCCAGTCCTAGTTTAAGAATAAAATAACTTAAATACCTATGCATTTTTTATTCCTTTCGATATTAAAATTACTTTATTTCAATTTCAGATTTCCTAAAGATCTTAATATTAGGGAAATATGGATAAATATTATACCCATGTATTATATACCAATAGGTGGGCACAGTTAATCCAAAAATTAACTTCGTTAATTGTTGATTAAAATTTTAACTTCGATAATCGTTAATCGATCTTCGATAATCTTCCGTGTGGTCACGGAGTAAGAATACAATTCACCACCCCCTATCTTACCCGTGGGTGATCGTGCGAGACGACTAAGGGAGATTAAACGCATATAACATCTATGCGAGAGAAGGCAAACTCGAAATAAAACCCTATACCAACACGTCTGACCAGCGTGGTATAGTAGGTCAATTACCCTTCCGTTATGGAGGACGCCCGAGCCCAACAGTGGGACGTATATGGGCTGAAATGATGATGAATGATGAATCGTTAAAGCATTAAATTCGCGAAAATTTAACGCAAGTTAAAGTTCAAAGTTAACCATTTAAGACTTACTATTTTTTACTTAGACTTAGGTATTATTTAGACTATTCGTTCGTGCCTGTGTGGTGACGGAGGAGTAAGGGTCGGTATACACGACAATGATATATCGTAGCGATTCGACTGCGCAGACAGTTTGTGCAGTTTTATTGATAGTGTGTACGAAAATCGTCTTAGATTTTTCTGGTGGCGCAAATGATCGCGGTTACGTTTAACTCATAATGCAAAATTAGAATCAAGGAAACATATGAGGAATAAGCTGGGTTTGCGGCAGAAACTTCACAAGACTGTTTTATTTAGCAATGTCTGATTTAGAATTAAACTTAAATGTAAACTTAACTGCTTTTTTTGTTACCTAATTAATTAAATATACCACAATAGGTAGTTTATCGTAATTTTATCTCAGTCCAGCTGCATGTCGTGTCGTGTCCCACAAGCACCAGTCAGTAAGTACCTACCTTAGAATAATAACGTATAGAAGGATAGTGTCAATACTTCGAACTTTCAAAATTTTAATCTAAAAATACTAATGGCGCGCAGATGATTACACACGTACACACGCAAACCACTATACAAATTATGAAATCAAATTTTGTTTTTATTAACATAAATCGTCGAAATACTTTTAAAAGTAATGTTAAAAACCTTTTTAAGTTTTTTAAATATGTTGTGACACCATTTGAATGCACAAACCGTCATAATTATCAATTTTTTTTTAAGAGTTGCGTAAGTACGTGCAGTACAATGACTTAGTACATTACGGAACGGTTCCGGCGTAAGCTCCATTAGGCTCCAATTGAAATGCCTCACTTTTTGTGCGTGAACTTACCTTCTATACGTTATTATTCTAAGGTACCTACCTATAGGACGCGAGTGTGAAAAGCAAGCAAGAACAGAAAATGTATAGTGCCGCAAAGGGCAAATTTATCATTAGCATCTTTGATTAAAATCCATCTGAAGCAATGATCTGCTGACGTCAGATCATAAACCATTTTTTATAATTATTGTCCTTAAATCATATTTCAATATGGTCACCATCACCAGAGAGGGATAAAAGGTACAGTTACTGAGCTCTCGCTCGGCTTCAATTTTGCGACAACAGCTCATTCCTGTTGTACGTAGTACTTATTACTTCCATGGTTTTGACATTACAAACTGACACTTAAATTTTATTTATTTATACATTGATAATACTTACCTAATTTCAACAGAATAATATTTGAAATTTATTTTCATGATTACCTAGATATCTTATCATTTGCGTAATTATACGTACCTATGTATCTATAATGTAATATTTTTATGAAGATTACCCAAGTTTTTTAATTACAGAAAGAAATAAGTCACTGAAAACAATACAATTTATTGCACATTAATATAATATTTATAATAAAAACATAAAAAATAATAAATTCATCAAGATGTGATTCAGACCTTTGCTATCCTTGGCGCGTTGGGCGAAAGCCTATTTCACCATAAAGTACGGTCAACTGCTGCCCATAGCAATTTTCATCAAGGAGGAGTCCACCTGGCGAGGCAGCCTAAACTGTGATACGTGGTCGCCACTCGAGAACCTTTCTTCCAAACTCGTTGAGCGATGTGGGCCCAAGGACACTTCAGCGTACTAATTCTTCGTACTTGTCGGTTAAACATGTTTTTCAACGGATTTCCGTTTTTCGGCTCCTATCTCGCAGAAAATTCCCGAGTATAACCCGCTCCATACATTGCTGAACATTTAGACTACATTTAGAGACCAAGTTTCTGTGCAGGGCCGGATTAATACTATTAGGGCTCTAGGCAATGCAATTCTCGGATTCACGGTCCTTGGTCGATGCGGGGCCCCTAGGCAGTTGCCTAGTCCGCCTTATGGGATAATCCGGCCCTGTTTCTGTGCCATAAATTATTACTGGAAACACTGGTAAATAATAAATTTACATAAAGATATATTTATCGCATAATTTAATTAAATATAAATATTCTTAATACTTAAAACCTAAACAATAATTTTTGAGTTTAACGACGCACTCTTTTATCTATTTGCACATACAGCCAATGTATGGTAAGTAGGTAGCTACATATTATCAAGAAACAAGCGTGCTCGCCTTGACCGAACTCCGGTTATGTGTGTGTTTCATTCATAATGTCACATGTTGATGAATATACGTAATGTTTTGGACATTTCACGAATTCATGTTAAAACGGAAGTTGGAGTAATTTTATTTTCTTATAAACTCGCACCTTTAAACCAAGTCAAATAAGTAGTAAGCAAAACTTCTTATTCTTTCTTTGGCGCTATATGCGCTAAAAATGTTCTACTATTCTGAACGTTGCCTTCCTTATGGTAATGGAGCAAAAATACAATGGTCACCACCCCATTCTTTCACGTAAGTATCGTAAAAATCAGATAGAGCAGATAACGTCATTGCGGTAGAAATAAACCCTAGCGGTAATTCGTCTGACAGGTACTCTAATTTTGAGGACCGTCACTATGACGTATGGGCTAAAAAGAAGAGAAAAGAATTAGGCTCGTCATGCTTTGACAAATGGTATGGCATCCTTCGGTGCACTTATCGACACCCACGAGAAAAGAATGGCTGTTTAATTGCATTTTCTCAACTTAACACATTAAGTTGAGTTCTACTAAATGTATTTTTGAATTTCTTAAAGCACACTGACTACTATTATCTTTAGGCGCTATCTACGCTACCTGAAGAAGATGTAAAGATGTTGCACGAAGTTTATAGAAGTTTTGGGCCGGTCACCTTTCTGAAATCAATCCACCCTAGGCACGCAATCGTTCATAGTATAGCGATAAGTAAGAATTAGCACAGATCAATGTACTAGTTCTTACTCGACTTTTACGACATCCTCAAAGCATCAGTTCATTTTATAAACGTAGGTTTATTAAATAAAATGTATGTTCACCAAAGCACAAATGGTATATTGATTAAGATACAAATCTAATGTGCCAAGGGTGGCAGATTCGTTTCCCACACTGGACAATAGTTTGTGCAATCAACAAATTGTTGTTATGAGTCTGTAAATACTTTGTCTGCCAATTGTTATAAATATAACATACATTTGTACATAAGAAATAATTTCTTAATGGGAAAAATTGTTATAAAAAAAACAAAAACATATTTCACAAATATAGATATTTCAGTTTCAAGGCTAAATATAAATCTATTCAGATAATATTTTACGAATCAATATTCTTAATTGACCACAAAAGCCTCACCGCTTAGAATAATAACATATAGAAGGTAAGTTCACGCATAAAAAGTGAGGCATTTCAATTGGAGCCCAATGGAGCTTACACCGGAACCGTTCCGTAATATACAAGTCATTGTACTGCACGAACCTACGCAACTCTTAAAAATAAATAGGTAATTATGACGGTTTGTGCATTGAAATGGTGTCACAACACATTTGAAAAATATAAAAAGATTATTAACATTACTTTTAAAGGTAATTCGACGATTTATGTTAATAAAAACAAAATTTGATTTCATAATTTGTATAGTGGTGTGCATGTGTACGTGTGTAATCGTCTGCGCGCCATTAGTATTTTTAGATTAAAATTTTGAAAGTTCGAAGTATTGACACTATCCTTCTATACATTATTATTCTAAGCCTCACCGTGATTGATCAACTATTTAAATTTAATTGGATGAATTATTATTTATCCCAATCAATTGTACATTATTACACCAAAATAATAACATGTAACTTAAACAATTCGACATTAATAACAATAACAGCCGTTACAAGTTTATATCAAAATTGTGTCGTACTACATTTGCTTCGCAAGAATGAGTCAAAGTTGTTCTGACGATCACGGTCGACGTCATTACAATTTCACGTTACAAGTCTGTCACTACTGACTACACTTAGTCAATTTTTAGCCTTTACCCATTCAGCCCCGTCACTATCCACTAGCCTAACCACTAACCAGTCTGGTACTGTTGACGACCGAGGGAAGACGCACGATCGACACTGCGTATCGCGGATCGCGTGTTAACTTTACGTTGTGGCGGGAAAGTTGTTAAAAAAAATATGCTTCTAAGAGGTTGTACCTAGTCATAAACTATAGAATATTGTAGTGAATAATTCATAAACTATAGCGTATTGGTGAATATTTCTTGAATTCAAATAAGATGAAGTTTTCAACTTGGATATTGGTAAGTCGTTTGTGAATTTGTTAAATAATTTTAAATACTTATAACACATAATAAGTATGGCAATTACTGACAAGAAATTTTAAAGAAATAAAAAATATCAACGTCCTGCTTTTATTCCAAATATTGGGGGTCAACATAATACGTTCTATTTTTCCATACAGCTCTATCTCCATATATGCCATCTCTATGTTCACTATTTGTTCATCTGTGTCATATTTTACGCAGTTTATCCATCTCCTTTTAGTCATAAAGCTTTCAAAATTCGTACATAAATAATCCTGAATCCTGATCTTCGTATTTTAATATGTTAAGGTACACTTTTATACATTATGTCAAAACTGCGTTTTTATAGTTTAAAAACATTTTATTAATAAAGTTACAAACCAATTTAAGTTAATTATTATAAGTCATTAATATAGATAATATTCAATTGCTAAAAATATGTAATCCTGCTTATAGCCTTTTTTAGACTAGGCTGTGTTCTGGACAAATGAGCCTTACAATTATATTGAAAAAAAAAAGTAATATACAATACCTGCCTTTGCGTATGCCTTTAAATACTCTCGACTTGAGTTCGATTCAACATTTCAATATTTATCCATATTATACTTACATATATTCGACCATGTGCCATTTTTCCTTTCATTTCTATACATGTCACCCTTAATACAATCCCTACATATGTAGGAATTTCAATTATCCGTGCGTGCAACATCTCTTGGATTATCTGATGGATGTCGTACGAGATTATTATATGAAGAAATATTTAAAACAAATGCACTAATATTGGTAAAATCTAATAAATTTATATCTTTTCCACTCCAGTGGAGATTCGTGTCCAATATAGATCGACATTTTACTATATAAAAAAGAAAAAACAAAGACAGCATTCTTGAATACTAGGTAGAATAAGGTTACTTCTCTTATATTTTTCTAATTCAGTATAATTATCTCTCCTAACTCATATATAAAATAAACCCATTTTGACAGATTATATCGTGTTTGTATTTGATTTTTGATCATTAATAATGCGTTCTTGAACGCGAAACACCTTAGTCCTCTCTCTACTCAAAGTTTTCGACACGTCGGGAAATTAAAAATCAGTGAACATTGTTTAATTTCATATGCGTAATACTCGCGTAAACGTCAGAAATCATTTTACTTATGTCATATTTACTCCATACTTAAAAACTTTATATTCATCTAGGCTCTTTATATTTATCTAAGCTACATGAATAGCTATAGAGCACTCTCTAATCTATACCAATAAATAAAATTGGAGTGTCTGTTTGTAATGTCAAAATAATAGACTTTTTTCATGCTCACACGGTTATTTGCACGACACCTATGCCTAAAATAGCAATTAAAAAATTTTTGTCTGTCTGTCTGTCTGTTTGTTCCGGGTAATCTTCAAAACGGCTTGACCGATTTCAAAAATTCTTTCACCAATGGAAAGCTATAATATCAGGGCGTAAACTAGGCTATATTTTATCCCGGTATTCCCACGGGAACGGGAACTACGCGGGTAAAACGACTATAACCTATAACCGAAGCGAAGCGAGGGCGGGTTGCTAGTTAGTTACATATAACCCTGCAACGGACTATCCTTAATCCTTAATAATATTATAAATGCGAAAGTAAGTTTGCTTGTTTGTTTATTTGTTTGTTTGTTTGTTACGTTTTCACGATTCAACCACCGAACCGATTTCAAAAATTCTTTCACCAATGGAAAGCTATTATAGCTTTCATCTTTCATTATATTATAGCTATCAGGGAGTAACATAGGCTATATTTTATCCCGGTATTTTCACGGGAATGGGAACTACGCGCTAAAGCGACTGAAACCGAAGCGAAGCGAGGGCGGGTTGCTAGTAAGTTATTCAGAACAATCTATACCAATAAATAAAATTGGAGTGTCTGTTTGTAATGTCAAAATAATAGGCTTTCTTCATGCTCACACGGTTATTTGCACGACACCTATGCCTAAAATACAAATTAAAAATTTTTTGTCTGTTTGTCTGTTTGTTCCGGGTAATCTACAAAACGGCTGGACCGATTTCAAAAATTATTTCGCCAATGGAAAGCTATAATATCAGGGCGTAAACTAGGCTATATTTTATCCCGGTATTCCCACGGGAACGGGAATTACGCGGGTAAAACGACTAAAACCGAAGCGAAGCGAGGGCGGGTTGCTAGTGTTGAAATAAAACTAGTAATAGGAATCGTAGACAACGGCACTAGTCATTGAGTTAATACAAATGTATACAGGATATTATAGACAAGAGACATATGGAGCTCTTTTAATATATTAATCACGTATGCTCCGAGTAGGTACATAGTTGCTATGCTCGAAAAAAGTAAGTAGTTACATATACTTTGGTTCTTATAAATGCTAAATTTAAATACCGTTTACATTGTTAAAATGTCGAATAAAAGAAAATAAATTGATTTTGATATTTGTCTTAAATATTTATTTAAATAATCGATTCTTGTATATGTTTAAATTTCAGAAACGCGTTAATTTTTAATTTATTAACTATTATTATTATCTTCATAAGCTCTTACAGGTACATTTTACCATTCCGCACGAATTTCCTTACTGAGACAAAAATCTTTAATATCTCTAATACGCACTATCAAATAATGTAATTCTCACTCATTCTGTATCAATTTGGACGAACTTACTAAGCGCTAAATTGAAATTACTACATTGCCTTTCGAAAGATATCTTGTTTTAATTTAGATTTTCTCGTTTCCTAAATCCTATACTATTATTTTGTATGTATATTAGAAATGAGTACAGGCACTATTTATTAAAGTAAATAATATTAGTAATAATATTACGTAAGTAAAAAGGACAGAGTAAAAAGTTAAACATATCACATTTTATATTGTTGATGTTTAATAACTATTATGTTATTATAACTTATTATAAAGTTTAATCATTTATTTACATAATTTAATAGTCAATAACTTATTATAGACAATATTCTGGGTATTATAAATAATTTAATTGTTTTTAAATACATGTGTATTTGTTACATACAAATTCTAAAAACTTCAATAATGTACATAATGATAAAATATACATAAATGAATTCCTTGTGGAGAAGTATTATAATATTCATCACTTCTTCCTTTTACCGTAATTGTCATATAAGATCAAGGTATAACTATATAGCCATCAATGCTAAGAAAATCTCGAAATATAAAATTAAATTTTATCTACCCGTCATACTAACGTGTTATGAATGGTTCCATCTCGGTGGAACATACTGAAAACCGGCATTATAAGTAAACACTTATAAAATAACCAAAATGTGGTAGAGTAATTGATAAATCCAATGGCGGATCCGGCTTGGAAATGAGGGGAAGTCACATAGTCGTTGTCTAGTCATGATAAGTGCCATTTGAATTACAATCATAATTCTAATTACAAATAATGTATTTCATTTATACGTCAAAATATGTTTAATTAAATAATTTTATTATAAAATGGAAAATATTAAAATGATTATTTTTTAAATCAGTTGCCCATGAAGACCTAGCCCGTGCTTGATTTTAATGCCCTTATTTCTGACTATCCAAAGTTATGTTGGTAATTTTGCAATTATCATCTCCTTTAACAAGTAAAGGTAAATATTGTGAAGGGAAGCTCTGATCTTTAAAATATTCCGCTGCTGACTGCGGCTGTTAAAATTTTCTTAAAGGCTAGGCAAAGCTGCACTTCAGTAAGTATTTATTTACCTTCGATGCGGAATGTCGTGAACATCTATGCCGGTCAATATAAGATTCTGTACTCTCATATGGACCGTAACTTTCATACCAAGATTATGATAAAACCTAATCTTTCGGTCCGTTTATTCGGTCATCATAAGCTGATATTAAATTTTGAAGAGATTTTTGGAAATTATGCATCGTATAATACAGACTTCTAATCTTCTATGCGTATTTCAGTGATTACGATTCATGCACCTGATAAATATTTCTGTAGTTACAAAATATTACTACTAGTAAGTGTTAGATGTGGTTTTATAGATTAGATATTTAAATTTTATCAAAACTTAAATTCTTAACGTATCTCACTAAGAAAGTCGTTATGTCGTATTTTACATATTATGCATGTTTACCTTGAAACATCAGAAATGGCCATATAAGTAATGTACTTGGTCTCATTTTAGTTATTATTTTAAAAGACTATTACTTTGTGATTTTATTACTGAACACTTACATTGGCAATTGATATATTTAATCGTTGCCTTTATCTTAGCGCTCTGCCTGTTTTCTATTAATATTATTATTATTTTTTTATGGGTGGGCTGCGGTCGGCGCGCCTCCTCACCACTCCGTCCGGGGCGACAGAGGGGCTTAAGCACGCAACTCCCGCAACCCACCCGAAAACCACGTCGCCTTCGTCGTTGGGCCGACCACCGGAGCAGGGTTACTTGACATCAGTGGTCGGCCCAACGGAATACCCCCTATTGGGGTACTCTCCCATCGACCGACGTCCCCCCCTCGGGGAGGACGTCGGTCTTTCCTCACGCGGTCGGCCTCTCGGCGGGTGACGGACTAATCCCCGGTCACGTCACCCGCGGCCTCGGCTAGGGCGGCATGAGGCGCAGGTAGTTGCGCCTACGCCGCCCCAGTTGCCTGCGGCAGATCTCCTCATCGAGGCTGCGCTCCTCGCGCAGGCGATCCGCCGCCTCCTTCCGCGAGATCACTGTCTCGCAGAAGGCTGTGACTGCGTCCTAATTCCCGACGCTGTCGACCATCGCCCTAGCGATAGCCGGCAGCGTCAGGTCCGTACCGATGATTGCGACGAGTTCACAGCGCTGCACTGCCCAAACCGCGCAGGCCTCGAGCGTATGGCGCGCCGTGTCCTCGTCGCAATCGCAGTGGTGGCAGGACGGTGTACTCTCCCTCCTAACGACCCTGTGCAGGTATTTGGCGAAGCACCCATGCCCTGTCAAAACCTGCACCAGTCGGAAGGAGAGCACCCCGTGCCGCCTTTCCAACCACTGCATCAGCACCGGCCGGAAGGCCTCCACGGTTCGCACCCCGAACCGAGGCCTCTCCAGCCGAACTGCCCAATGGGCAATGACGTCTCGGCGGGCGTCGACACGCCAGGCGGTGAGATTCCTTAACGAGACCACACCGCCCCCCGCTCGCACCCCCATCACCCGCCGATATAGTCCGACGAGCATCTCCGCCTCCAGGTCCCACGGGAGAGTCCCGGTCAATAGGCACGCTGCCTCCGTCGCCACCGTGCGGTATCCGCGGATGGCCCTGACCGCCGTGACCCTCTGTGGTCGCCACAGAAGGGCCCTAAGTCGGACGGTCATGGACCCCGCCCACACCGGTGCGCCGTACAGGGCCATCGACCGGATATTAATATTATCTTGATCTCATATTTTCGCATTAGAATTAATACAATAAATTTCAAATTCAAATAAATACAAATATTTCATTATCATCATAATTTCAAATCATATATTCACTTCCACTGTTGGGCTCGAGCCTCTTCCACAATAGGAGGGAAATTTACCTACCACGCTGACACGTCTGACATGTTAGTACAGGGTTTCATTTCAAAGTTTCCTTGTCTTATATAGATGTTATCTGGATATTTAATCCCTTAATCGTCTTTTACGACACCCACGGTCAGGTTAGGGGGTGGTGAATTGTATTCTTACTCCATCACCACATGGAAATACAAATATCTAAATATTTAAAATTATGCTGAAAACCTAAAATATCAGCGTGTTTTAAAATCTTTGTATTACAGTCTTCACTAATTTATCATTTTTAATTAGTTACGTTAAAACCACGTCTATCTCTTTTTGCTTTGAATTTTTAATGATTTATTGTGATGAAAAAATAAGAATATAATACTCGTTTCTTCTTTTCTCACAAAAGACAACTATGGGATTAAACAGGTGACATCACTGGAGAAGCAAATAAACTGAAAAATCCTATGTCAACTCTTTTTTGGCCGGCGTCGATAGGGAAGGCCATGATGCCTGAGACTCCTTCTATCATTGGACGTTTAGCTAAAGAAGGAATTTAACAAGAACGAGCCTATTGTCGAACTATGTAGCATAGTTCCAATCTTCGTCAATTGGGTTTCTTTAAAAACATTCATACCAGAATATATGTCGATAATCTAACTTTCAGTATAGTGACGAAGTAAAAATACAATTCACCAACCTCTATCTGGTCAATGGATGTCATAAAAGACACCCAAAGGATTTAATATGCATATAACAATTATACAAGTAAAGGAAAACTCGAAATAAAACCCTATACCAACCTATATAACCAGCACGGTGTAGTAGGTTATTAGTTTTTCTATTATGAAGAAGGCTCCAGCCGAGTAGTGGGACGTTATATGAGCTGCAATAATGATGATGATGATGCATCTAACTTAGTAATCCCGCCTAGCTCTCTAGAAATATGCAGTAATACTTATCTCTAGTCTTACGGCGTCGAATCGTCGCTGCTTTAAATTAATTATACTCGTAGTTTCACCATCATCATTTCAGCTCATATACTTCCCACTGTTGGGCTCCAGCCTCCTCCACAATAGGAGAGAGATTAACCTTACTAAATCATGTTGGTCCGAGCGGAACGTCATGTTAGATAATATGCATGTCACGTCTGGGGTAGTATACTATTCGGATCTTGTAGCAACTCGAGAAAATTTCCGTGCGTTTAGGCGCTTTTGCCATACCTATTACTGTAATCAA
Source organism: Lymantria dispar (assembly GCA_032191425.1). Classification (NCBI taxonomy): domain Eukaryota; kingdom Metazoa; phylum Arthropoda; class Insecta; order Lepidoptera; family Erebidae; genus Lymantria; species Lymantria dispar. Next base: position 22,403,519 of record CM063444.1, on the reverse strand, counting down.
ACCTAAAGCTCACAAATAGGTCCATTAAGCTTTGTCCAATCCGTGGTGCTGTACCGCTGCGTTTCACGTAGTTGTACAAACTCTTATTTACTGGCTTATCAGCCAACTTTGCTTCATGTCTCCGGCTTTGCATAGGAGGGAAGTGGAATCTTTCCAACTCCTCCTGTTTTCTTTTCTAATTAAATTTGTTGCGGGTCCCAAGACAATTAAAAGCGATTCCCGGGACTTCCTGAGGGTCAAACCTCAGTGTCTTATACGGAGACCATTGTGGATCCTGGCTTACAGGAGTTACAGTGGTGGGAATGTGTGGTGGGATTAGTCCCAAATAAAAAAAAAAAAAAAAAATATGTTGGTCAGACAGGTTGATATAGGGTTCTGTTTCAAGTTTTCCTTTTCTTGCACATATATGCGTATTGTATCCCTTAATTGTCTTTTACGACATCCACGGGCAAGATAGGGAGTGGCGAATTGTATTCTTACTCAGTCATGACACGGAAAACGTACTCGTAGTTAAAGAGAAAATACTACTAAGTACTTAAACTATTATTATTTACACTATTATTTAGTGTTTTAATATAGTCACGTCTCGCTTCATCTCGATATTCTTTCTCAGTAAGGAATTCGGGGCATACTATGTTATACTAATACTTCTGAATTACCTGAATTGTTTTGAAAATTAATAATAATACCCTTTTTTGGAGATGGGTTATGGTCGGCGCACTCCTCGCACCACTCCGTCCGGGGCGACAGTGGACAGAGTGGCGTAAGTACGCACACCCGTAACCCACCCGCGACATGTCGTCTTCGTCGTTGGGCCGACCACCGGAGCTGGGTGATTTGACATCAGTGGTCGTCCCGACGGAATACCTCCTTGAGGGGTGCTCTCCCACCGACGTATGAATAACAATACCGTAAATATCACAACTCGTCATACAATCCTTTTTGAATCAGTGTAATTATGTAATAACTAGCAATCCGCCCTCGCTTCGCTTCGGTTATAGGTTATAGTCGTTTTACCCGCGTAGTTCCCGTTCCCGTGGGAATACCGGGATAAAATATAGCCTAGTTTACGCCCTGATATTATAGCTTTCCATTGGTGAAAGAATTTTTGAAATCGGTCCAGCCGTTTTGAAGATTACCCGGAACAAACAGACAGACAGACAGTCAGACAAAAATTTTTTAATTGCTATTTTAGGCATAGATGTCGTACAAATAACCGTGTGAGCATAAAAAAGCCTATTATTTTGACATTACAAACAGACACTCCAATTTTATTTATTGGTATAGATCGAACCTGCAAACTGCGATTGATTCGTCAATATTAAAATATTAACTTAAACGTAACTTTCTAAAATATATTGAAAATACAAGCACTTGAAGCGTGACATGGAAGATAAATATTTACATTGCGCTTTTACTTTATTTTTAAGAAGTAAAATGTAATATTGTACAACAATATTACAGTAGGAGTGTTCAATTTATTTAAGGATCGGGTATCGGTGGCCCACTCACATGTGGCTAGATAAGTACGTGTACGGCAGGTTATTGTACCACCTCAATACCACCTCCGACTGATCGGGCGGGATGTAGATGTACCATAAGCTTATTCACCCAAAAAAAAAGACAAGGGTGTCGAGTTTCTGGACAGGAAATAGAAAACTTGGACTCGTTACCAGTAATGAGCCCAAATAGTGACAACGAGCTATCATCATCATCTCAGCCTATATACGTCCCACTGTTAGGCTCAGACCTCCTCCATAATGGGAGGGTTACTGACCTACTATTCCACGCTGGTCAGACGTGTTGGAACAGGGTTTTGTTTCGAGTTTTCCTTCTTTTGTACAGATGTTATATGCTTATTGTATCCCTTAGTCGTCTTTTACGACATCCACGGGCAAGATAGGGAGTGGTGAATTTACAACGAGCTATAATAGGGTAGATTATGGGCCTACATCCCCATTGCCGTGAGGTATCACCCCGGTGAGTTTGGGATGGAGCTAAATACCGTCACTTACCTGACCCTGGTGGTTTTTGGCGGGTTTATCCTGTCATAAAGAAAATGTGCGAATACACCAAAATAGTCACAAAAATCTTGTATTTTCTTTGAATAGATTCTATACACATAGACGTGAACATTTTGTAAATCTATACCAATAAATAAAATTGGAGTGTCTGTTTGTAATGTCAAAATAATAGGCTTTTTTCATGCTCACACGGTTATTTGCACGACACCTATGCCTAAAATAGCAATTAAAAAATTTTTGTCTGTCTGTCTGTCTGTTTGTTCCGGGTAATCTTCAAAACGGCTGGACCGATTTCAAAAATTCTTTCACCAATGGAAAGCTATAATATCTGGGCGCAAACTAGGCTATATTTTATCCCGGTATTCCCACGGGAACGGGAACTACGCGGGTAAAACGACTATAACCTATAACCGAAGCGAAGCGAGGGCGGATTGCTAGTAAGTAATAAAACACATAGTAAATCTTTATACACTCATTTGCAAAAAAAACGGGCACCTAAGCAATGAACCATTTCAAATGTTAATATTTCTTTGTTTGATAATTATAGGTAGTTTTATCCACACAATTTGCTAAATTAATAAGAAAATAATCGTTTTCATCAGTATTTCATAAAATTTAGATACAATTTATGGGAAATAATGCTAAACCTCGCTAGTAGTGTATATTCGCTAGTAGTGCATATGCTCATGAAGTAAAAATAAAAAAGTTTTTTTGTTTGTTTTTCTTTAATAAAGTAAAAGCAGATAAATGTTTAGTATCGAGTGTGACCCCCTCTAGCTAAAATCACAGCTTGAATTCGTCTGGGCATGCTAGCGAGTATATCCCGGATACTTGCTTGCGGAATACGTTCCCACTCCGCAGTAATCACATTCTTCAGCTCTCTGATGGTCTGCGGAGCCGGGTGTACTGATCTCACACGCCGTTTCAGAACGTCCCAGACATGCTCTATGGGATTGAGGTCGGGACTTCGAGCTGGCCAATCCAAACGACGAATGCCGACCTCTTGCACATACGCATTAACATCGCGGGATCGGTGGGCGCGAGCATTGTCGTCCATAAAAATCGAGTCTTCACCTAGAGCGGCCAATGCGGGTTGTGCATGAGAAATTAGAACTTCCGTTATGTATCGATGCCCAGTCAGTGAGCCGTTTTCAATGAAGACTAACTCTGTACGATCCATTGAATTTATTCCTGCCCAAAACATAACAGAGCCCCCACCATAAGGTGTGATTTCTTCGAAACATGCCTCTGCAAAGCGTTCTCCTTGTCTTCTTAGCACTCGCCGACGTCGATCTTCACCGAACAGAGATATCCTGGCTTCATCAGAGAACAAAACCCTATTCCAATCGTCTTGAGTCCATGATTCACAATTTCTAGCGAACCTAAGCCTGTGAACTCTGTGCTCACGGAGTAATTTGGGGCCGCGGGCCGGGCGGTGACTGCGTATATTGGCAGCGAGAAGCCTCCTCCTGACCGTCCATAGACTAATATGCACATTTCTTACTTCTTGGAGGTTGTTCTTAAGATCCACATACGAAGATTTGCGATTTCTCAATGCGCGACTCACAAGAAAACGATCATCCCGTGGTTGGGTACATGGTTTTCTTCCAGAACCAGGCCTTCTCTCGACGGAACCAGTCTCCTGATATCGCTGCCAGGTCCTTTGGACTGTCGAGCGACTAACATTTAGCCTCCTAGCCACGAAACATTGGCTGCAACCCTCTTCAAGCAGCGCGATAATTTTGGTAGCTTTTACCACTTTATCTACCATTTTTGATACAGCCAAACAGCATTAAATAAAGCTTTGACAGTCAAGGATATGAAATTAATCGATAAAAATTGAATAAAAGTTATGAAAGTCGATGTTAACTTCTGGAACTTCGCGCCAAAAATGTAGGATAAAAAGGGGTTTTCTGTAAAAATGAACATCAAATGAAAAATTGAATTTAGAACGTACTTTTTTAAATACCACAGCATTTTTAAAACCAGCCAGTAACGTGTACAAACGATTGAAACCTTTTTGGTATTGTATCTTTTTAAATATGAATGAAAATCAAAACCGCCCGTTTTTTTTGCAAATGAGTTTATATAAATTTCTTGCGTACGTGTGTATCTCACTGAACTGCTCCAAAACGACTGGATCGATGTTGACGATTTTTTTTGTGTGTGTTCAAGGGGATTCGAGAAAGGTTTAAATTGACAATTGGACCCGGTAGGTGGCGCTTTATTTGAACAGAACAACGTCTGTTGAGTCAGTTAGTAAGTAATATAAATTTCACTGGTGTCTTAATCGAACAAATGTGTAAAACTAAATCTCATTATTCATTATCTTTCAGCCCTTAGCCGCCCCCTATTGGGCGTAGGTGTCCCCCAGAAATGAGAGTGTCGTAATAGACACACTTATAGACTAATTGGAAATAGAAGTGTAGTGTTATACGTTTCACAGGAAGGAGCTGCTGACCATTATCCTGCACTCTTAGCCCATTTTTAATAATCATACGGGGAACTAAATACAATTTCACATGAATAAACATTAAATGTGTTATTAGAACTTGTTACGAAATATTTAGCTGTTGTTATTGTTATTGGTATTCGCATTTTTAATGCAAAATAGCGCATATATCATTACAACGTATTCAGGTTACAATTTGATATCAGAAACACATTTATTACTGAATTTGCCAACACTTTTCAAAACAGAAAGATTCGGTTGGTCTAGGATAAGTAATATTCTCTAATGAATTCTGATGTTTACGCGAGTATGCTATATTTTAAATAAAAGTATGTTTACAGATTTTATCGCGTTCAATGGATTTTTTCACCTTTTTTTTAAACTTAACCGTCCAATATCGCCTCAACAGCAGCCATCATTTCGCCATCATCTTCAAATTTCTTACCCCGGAGATGTTCTGTGAGCCGAGAAAAGAGATGGAAGTCGAGCACTTCGAATCACCTTTCTTGAATAACAGCCACCACAAAGCGGCAGTTGTGATGGCTGTTATTCAAGAAAGGTGATCTTAGTCCGCCCGTGACCATGAACGGTGAAAAGTGCTCGAAATGTCATGCAATCAAAAATCAAATACAAACGCGATAAAACCCTTAAAATAGCTTTATTTATAAAAAAGCCATTTTATAATTTCCCTTATTACCCCACAGATCTCGACAGTATTGAAATAGCTCATATTATCAGTTGACCAATCTACATGTTGATATTATCATAGCAAAGCCTGTTAGGTTGTAGGTATTCGATTATATCTGCTCATGCTCGTGTCATGTAGGCTAATTGTATCGTTAATCTATTTTTCTAAACATGCGGGTAGTGGCAGATAAATCTAAATTTAAAGTGATATGCAACCTATGCTTTTGCATTCTATTTTTAACGTAAACGCATAATTATTAATTGAAATTTAATGCTATTTTTGGGATATTATAGTAAGTATACCTACTTCATTTAATTAATATCCATTTTGAAGAATATTAAAAATCAACATAATCATCGGTCCGCATACGTCCCACTCTTAGGCTCGGGCCTCCTCCACAATGGGAAGGAATTTGACTTACTATACCATGTTGGTCAGACATGTTGGTGTAGGGTTTCATTTCGAGTTTTCCTTCTCTTGTACAGATGTTATGTGCATATTATATAACCTTAATCGTCCTTTTCTACATACATCCACGGGCAAGATAGGGAGTGGTGAATTCTTACTCCTTCACCATAAGAATACAATTGACGAATATTTTTCTGGCATATTACCTATTATAGTACGATGCTTAAAAGTGAATATACGTATATAAAATCGTTTAGTATATATATATATATAAATAAATATGACAAAGTCATCATAATCATTATCATCCTGCTTTTGTCTCAATAACTTGGGGTCGTCACAATATATCTTCTTCGTGCAGCCCTATCAGACTTCATATCTGTCATTCCTTGTCTATCCAACTCATGCTTCACACAGAAAAAAATATTAGAATAAGAAGATATATTTATCTACTCTTTTACACAATGCTAACGAACTTGTTGGAGCGGATCAGTAATGATTGTAAAAATCAACTAGTAACTTTAAGCATTGAAGTCATTATCATCACAGCTCAAACACTTCCCACTGTTGGGCTCGAGCCTTCTCCTCAATAAAAGGACAAATTGACCTACTATACCACGCTGGTCAGACGTGTTGGTATAGGTCTCATTTCAAGTTTGCCTTCTCTTGCACAGATCTTTTATGGATATTTAATACCTTAATCGTCTTTTACGATCCCCACGGACAAGAATTGTATTCGTACTCCGTTACCACACCGAAGCATTGAAGTACAAAATATTAACAGATATATTTTTGGGTATAGCCTAATGGTTATTCCCAAAATATACCTGATAGATAATTCTATTAAAATTTCTCGTAAGCACAACTGTTGATGCAAATTTGTATTTAAATAAAATTGTCATAAGTCCCGCAAAGACAACACGGGTACTGTGGCCATGCATGGCTTTTCAACGATGCGGGTACAATCGATGGTTCCGCAAAGCTACTACGATACGCATACAAATGACTTTTCACTTGTGAATACTTCGATAAGTATAACTATAAAAATCCACATCAATTCATTGCTATCCTGATTTGGATATATTATTTTAATAGCATACCTTAAATCATACCTAATTTAGGATGACTAAAACTTTAAATCATATTTTTCAATGTTTTGTTGAAATTGTATATTTATTTTTACACAAGTATAAATTGAAATTTTCTATTTATTGCTGCTAAATATGTTCATAGTTAAATAAATTGTTTAATAAATGGCTTTTTCAACTTCAAGAAATTTACGTAACTTATGTTCGCTTTCGACGAAAAGGAATTTAATTAAACTAACTAGAAGCTCTTTGTTTAACAATCAACAAAGTTCAGTGTTTGACAAAAAAGTAATTAAATTGCTATCAGATTTTCTTTTTTTTAACGCCATTTAGTACTGTATACCAATAATGTACTGTGGACACATTTGTATTAAATTTTTTAACAAACTACACTACTCATTAGTAAATAATCTTTCCGTATATATGTAAAGGACATACATTACTTTTTTACTATAAACAATCAATTCAATCAAGTGGATGACCAAAATTCTCCCTGTGTGAGATTCAGATCATGACACCCAGCGCTGCTGCTTATATCGCTACACCGTTGCTGGTAAACTTTTTTTTTAACCAGATGTCGTTATACATGATCCTGAAAGGAACCCATGTCCTTGACTTAGTGTACGCTTATCTATATAATGTGTGCCAAAAGCTTTCAGCCTCGTTTATTTCACATCATTCATTATTAAGTCATATTGTCAATTTTTTACGTAGAAATACCGACTGAAGTCTATTATCTATTATGTTTAGTGAAATTCGTGTGAACCAACGCGCTATCCCCAGACATGTAATACTATCAAATACTACCTTTATTAAATAAAAATAATGAATAGTTTATAAGCTAATTTGAATACTTAGTTTACGTGCGCGGGAGTCGCGTTTTGCGCGTTGTTCTGTCGTGTTGATGTGAGGTGACGCGGCAACTATGTCAATGCCGCGCCCGCTTGTCGGCTGCACTATCGCATAATTCTTATCGACCTCTTTGACACATTGGAAAGATGACTACACCACAACTAGGCATTGGTAGACTAATTTTTTTTTAATGACATATTAATCTCATGTTCAAGGTCTTATTATTTTGCGTATTTATATTATAATCTTTATATATATATATATTTTTTGTGTACGTGTGTATGTCACTGAACTCTTCCTAAACGGATGGACAGATGTTGATTTTTTTATGTGTGTTCAAGGGATTTGAGAATGATTTAGATTTACGATTGGACCCGGTAGGTAGCGCTGCTGACGATTTTTTACATTTAAATAGAACAACGTCTGTTGGGTATCCTAATGTATTTATTATTTATAGTAATATATATTATAGTATTTTATAAATACTATAATTCTTCATGTGATGACGGTGTAAGAATCCAATTCACCATCCTGTCTTTTACCCCTAGGTGTCGTTAAAGACGACTAAGGGATATGATATGCAGATCTATACCAATAAATAAAATTGGTGTGTCTGTTTGTAATGTCAAAATAATAGGCTTTTTTCATGCTCACACGGTTATTTGCACGACACCTATGCCTAAAATAGCAATTAAAAAATTTTTGTCTGTCTGTCTGTCTGTCTGTTTGTTCCGGGTAATCTTCAAAACGGCTGGACCGATTTCAAAAATTCTTTCACCAATGGAAAGCTATAATATCAGGGCGTAAACTAGGCTATATTTTATCCCGGTATTCCCACGGGAACGGCAACTACGCGGGTAAAACGACTATAACCTATAACCGAAGCGAAGCGAGGGCGGATTGCTAGTAATATATATGACAAGAGAAACTCGACACAAAACTGTGCTAACACGTCTGACCAGCCCGGTATAGTAGGTCAATTTCCTTCGAGCCTCCTTCTAAATGAAAGGAGGGCCGATCGCGACAGTGAAACTTATGTGGGCTGCAATAAAGATGAAGATCATATTTTTTATAGAATATTTTAAATAACAATAAATCATTATCCAGGCATTTATTGCGCCGCGTATGTGAATTCGATCTAATATGAATTTTCAATGAGCGATTGCCATCTGACCTCCATAACCCAATAAGATAACAATACGCGAAGGCTAGATAGATTTAAACATTTCGTTGTCTATAAACATGAAATAAAAATTAATATTAAATAACATTTTTTTTAATACAAATGGTAGCAAACGAGCAACCAGTACACCTGATAGTAAATGTTGCTGCCGTTCATGGACCTTGCAAGGCCGCTGCCTACCGCGAAGAAAGTGAAGGGAGTGTGAATACGTGTAATAAGTTTCGGTGATACTAAAGGCATTACCAAAACCCACGACACGCAAACACCCTCAGAAAATTGAGCTCCGGCAGCTCAATTTCTCTCGCCACCGAACGAAGCTCACTAACAAATTGTTACTACTCGGACGTCTATTTTCTGCGAGTGTGGTACTACCCCAGACGGACTGGCCGGCGGTTGTAGACAAACAACTGTCAACAGTGTGGTCCTACCACTATATTAATAGTTATTAAAGGAATTAGATTTACTTGGATCCTTCGTCGGACTTATAAGTTCGTAGCAATATTAGACATCGATCTCTTTACAATGGAAGATAAACTGACCATAATTACCCCACTCTGTCCAGATTGGCATAAGGGTTTATTTTGGGTTATCTTTATTTAGCATTTATGTATCTGCTCATATTCATTTGTTATTTTTATTAAATCTACATTTATATCTATAAAGGGTTCTTTACTTGTATTCTTACCCAATCACCACATAAATTGCTTGAACTATTGTGTTTTTAAGCCCAGTACCTATCACTGAAAAATATATCACACAGGACTGCAAAATAATCTAAATCTAGCCTATGTTACTCTGTGATAATTTAGCTTTCCAATGGTGAAAGAATTTTTGAAATCGCCACAGTAGTTTTTGAGTTTATTCATTACAAACATACACACACACACACACACACACAAATGCAAATTTTTCCTCTTTATAATATTAGTGTAGATGTTTTATAAGCCAGCGACGACAAAAATAACATGAGCGATAAGTGTGCAACAACTTAAAATAACTTAATGGATGTTGTGATCAGTCTGGATCTTAAAATATCTATACAAAATGGGCGGTGTATTAGAACTGAAACTACGATATTATATAATTTAACTTATTCAAAGTTTATATTTATTGATTTCTGATCTTTACGCGATTATTATGCCCCGTACACATGTTGGCCGAGCGTAGGCGAACGATGGCCAACACCAACGTGTGTACTCCCGATTTGCCTTGGTTGGCCAACGCTCGCCGTCGCTCGCCTAGTTGGCTGAATGAATACAAGCAACTAACGTGTGGGCAGCTGATTTGTCGTCAATCGCCTTCACTTGCTGTCGCTCGTGATCACTAGTCTCACTTCGCCTCTGTGTCGGTTTTTGTGCACAAATCAAAGGCGCTCGGCCAATACCGTCCACACGTTGGCCTGCTCGCCATTACACGATTGACATCTATCGCTGTTGGACGCGTTTAATGTGATAATGCCACTCAACACAAATGATGACATTTTCAAATTTACACCACTACTTCTAGATATGCGACGTAAATAATTAGATTTCAGTCACCCTATATGTTACCTATGGTATCAAAAAGTATCTTCATCATTCAACATCATTTCAGCTCATATACGTCCCACTGTTGGGCTCGAGCCTCCTTCAGAATAGGAGGGAAACTGACGTTACTATTCCATGCTAGTGAAATAGGTTAGTATAGGGTTTTATTTCAAGTTTTCCTTCCCTTGCATAGATGTTATATGCATATTATGTATTATATCCCTTAGTCGTCTTTTACGACATCTACGGGCAAGATAGGGAGTGGTGAATTGTATTCTTACTCCGTCACCACACGAATATATCTCACATTGTTCTATTTCTGTGAATACTCAGTATCAACTACCTTCTTTTTTTACCACTTTAATACGGTATACACTGAAATAATAATTATATACGCTCATTAAATAAATAGCCGAAGCTGCAGCGACGTCAATGTCAATGTCCATAGTGTTTCAGTGCACAATGAACACTGACAGCGGCCAACATGTGGACAACTCTACAAATACTCGTCTACGTTGGCCACTCGCCTTGGCGTTCGACGCCCTTGTCCAACGTGTGGACGCTAGCACTTGCTTTGTACCTATTTGCCGATGCTCGCATTGGCCTAGGCTCGGCCAACATATGTAGAGGTCTTTACACAATTGAAATAATAATATTTTTAAGGATTATGTACATCGCGTTGTGTTTGACTTTTAAATATCCAACGTTTATGGCCCACATTAATTAAATACAAAAGCGATAATTTTCGTAGTAATTATTTATTTTAAATAAAATAACTGGTATATCTTAATTATATTTAATTGCCTTAATTCATTTATTTATACTATTTACACATTTTGTAAGAAATTTCTAGGTTACAACTAGCAATATTGTTGCATCAAGATAATCTAATTAAAATTACACAGTTAACTACACTAATGATTATATTCAATAACCTATCGAAAATAACAGGTGAATCGCCATCGTCAATTGATGCAATTATATTGTAATGGATATTTAATAAAATTGCAGATTATAAAATTTAAGGCCAGTGGTAGTCGTATAGTTAAAGTTTTCGTAATTTTGCCACGAGGAAAAGTCCTCGTTCAAGGTTTAAAACAATTGTAACACAACTAAAACCTCCGAAACCTCACATGCGGTTACGACATACGTATAAAATTCGGGGGATAAAGTTAATTGATCGTAACAATCCATTACTATTTTATGATACTATGTCCTGGAATCACGAAGTTACATCACTAAAGTTAGGATAATCTTATCTATTCCTTATTTTGATTACAACGCAACTTTTTTTGTTAGAAAGTTTTTGCTTGCATCTTATAAAAAGTTTCAATTATGATTTGAAATACTTTTTATGACTTTGTATATTTTTTAATATCTCATCTTTTTTAGTGTCCATGATCAGGGAGAAAAATGATTTTACTGATATTAAGTTGATTTGCCTTTATATATAATTTTATCAAAATTCTAATCAATATTATTAGCGTAAAACTGCAAAGGATAGATAAAATCTAAAAATTATGACTTTTAGGTAAAAGATATTTCAATCTTCATATTCTAAACACCAGGCAGGTAAAAAAATATATTAAAGTGATCAAATCCATAACTATGTACTTATATATACTTATATAATCTTATATAGATATACTATTCTTATATACTAGTCCTTACATACGACATTGGCGTTTTGCACGGGAGGAATATAGTCTTTTTTTTTTGTAAAATCTTATATCTTTAAACGAGCAATTCTTGTATATATATATATTCAGGATCTCGGAAACCGCTCCAACGATTTTGATGAAATTTGGCATACTAGAGGTTTCGGGATCAAAAAATCCATCTAGCTATGTTTTATTTCTAGAAAATGTTGTTTTGTCGGTGTTTTTAGCTAATCTATACAATGACATAAACTATCAATAGAATATGGATTCAAATTTCGCTGTAGACATCATAATTTTTTAAATTTTTTCAGTATTTAATTTTTATTTTTCATTAATATATATCTAAATAAATTCGACAAAAATACAAAAAAAAATATTCCGAGCGAAGCTCGGTCAACCAAATATTATATTTAATTAATCAAAGTATGCACCATTGTCATCTATGCACTTTTGCCATCTCATAGGTAGTTCATTGATCCCTTTACTAAAAAAACCATGGGGGCGAAAATTAATAAACTTTTTGAAGGCAGTTTGGACTGCCGCATCGGAGTTGAATTTTTTCCTTGTAAGAAGCTGTCCATATTCCGGAAAAATGGTAATCTGTTGGAACCAGGTCCGGGGAGTACGATGGATGTCGCAGTCATTGCAATTGTAGCTCATCTAACTTAGTGGTTGTTTATTGTGCAGTGTATAGTCTTGCGTTGATTTGAAGCAGCAGTGGCCTAGAGCGATTGACCAATCTCGGTTGTTTAGCAGCTAGTTCTTCCTTCATGGTTTGCAGTTGCTGACAATATCTATTATCTGCCGTAATTGTTTGGTCAAATTTTAGAAAGCTGTAGTGAACGACACCAGAGCTAGTCCACCAAAAACTCACAAGTAACTTTTTCTGAGTCAATTTTCGTTTAGCTGATTTCAGCGGATTTGGCTGCGTCTCCAGGGTTCAGCCCAGGTCAGCATTGCGACGAGCGCTTCCAATTATCGTACAATATCCACTTTTCACCACAAGTAATGCTTTGATTTAAAATCCCTTCATTATTGTGTGGGTTGAGCAAAGTAACACAGCAGTCGACGCGTGTTTGCAAGTTCGATGCACTCAATTCATGAGGTACCCATCGTTCAAGTTTTTTTACTTGCCCGATTTGCTTCAAGTGGATTAGTACAGTTTTATCACTTATCCCGAAGCCGCCCGGATCCGCTTCCACAGTAGGCTTTAATTCTTCATTTTCCACTTTGGTCTCCGGTCATTCACGGGGTTGGTTCTGAAGGTCGAAATTTCCAGAACGAATACATTGGAACCAAAAACGTACCATGTTTTCTTTTGCGACACCAGCGCCATACACATCATTAATCCTTCGAGCTGTTTCTGCAGCACTGGTACCACGGTAGAACTCGTCCTCGTAAATATACCGATATTTCATGTTTACCATTGTGCGGTAATGGAATAAACAAATGAATGACTGTTTTCAAAACTCAAATGTACCAGCTAAATGAATTTATAAATTTGAATTTGGAATTCTTAACTAAAGAGGAGATTTTTCAGATCAAAGTGGTCAGTACGACAAAACGCTAATTTCATATGTAAGGACCCAATAATAACGAGTTCGATCCGGAATCTGACGTTCCAATTTCAATATTAAAATGCAGGGCAGGCGCTGTTTCAATTCCTCTGAGGTATTCCGTCGGGCCGACCACTGACGATAAGACACCCTGCACCCGTGGTCGGCCCAACAACGAAGGCGACGTGCCACGGGTGGGTTGCGGGACCGCGTGTCGCCGCTCTGTCGCTCTGGATGGAGCCGGGCGGCGGGTGCGCTGACCGTAGCTCACCCCAAAAAAAGGCCCTATTTCACGAAAATAAATGCAGTTTATTCGTAAGTAAGTCAAGCCGTTCCAGGCATATCGAATTATCGTCGCTTCGGATCGTGAATAAAAAACATCTATGACTGCGCTCATGTTTTTACAACCTCTATTAACACTGGCTACGCCTTAGGGCTAAATGCGGTCAGTACAAGTTACTTATCCCAAAAATATAAGAAAACTTTAAACTCTACCAATTAATAATCTTTAATTTTTTTGTGACTATAGTTATTGTCATTTATCAAAAATTAAATTAATGTCTTTACATTATACTACTAACGCAATTTTAAGTTAGTTAAATTTTTTGAGTGAGTAAATATTTTGTATTGGTTCGCAAAATTAATTGATCATTGCCGAGTATGTTAATTTAACTTTATATATTTTTTTGGTCTGTATAATTAATCAGTTAATTATAGATGTATATAATATCAGATGCGACGTGAGGATTTAATTAAAATGATAAATCTATGTTTTTTTTTTGTTCCAGCTTACAATACACTAAACAAAAAAAAACACGACACTTTAAAAGAAACATGTACAATGCACCGTTAAAATCTTCAAAGTAAATATGAAAGCCGTTCTAGTTTCTAAATACCTAGAATCAGGGCGACTCTTTACAGATCTAAAGGCTTAGTTCAGATGAAAAAAAATACGTTCATACTTGTGCTTTAATAAGAAACGAGTGTGCCCAAAAGGCTTAATAAGTGCTTTGTGTTTGTGGCATGAATGAGTATCCAATTAATCATTGCTTTCAAAAGCCAGATTTAGAATACAGTGATAAATAGTGAGTACTAGTGTAACAGTTCATTATAAACAACTCGTTTCAACGACATTAATTTGGACGTGTGCCTCGTAGGTGAAAATGTTAATTTTATTCTCGTATTTACTTGAGTATTATACATATATATGAAATAAAATAATTTTACAATTACGCATTTTAATTTTATTTACACTATCCTCTTTTGACAGGATACCGCCTTATAAATCGACGAATAACGATTGCACGCACGAAAAAATATGACTTATTGTCACGTTCCGCCTGAGAACAAGCGATAGAGAGGCACGATCGGTTGAAGCGTTTGGCTTGTAACGAATCTATCTCTAATTTAAATAAAAATATATTTGAATTAACGAGTGCAAATAAATGTTTAATTATCGTAAAAAATGTAATATTGAATTAAGTCCTTCTTTGTATTAGGTATACAAAATAATAATAATTCAGTGATAATAATTCAATTCAATATAGCACTAGTTAAATATTTCTTCAGACTGATACGTGGTTCCGCATACAATCCTTTACTACTAGCAGAAATCAATTTCAATGTGCCTCGCCAGGTCGTAGGTAAGTTGCGCGAATGACAAAGACCTCTATTGGCGTTACACACGGCGCGCACTAGCATAGGCCAATTCGCACCGCTTCCTCGCGCATTGCACAATATCAATGAGATCATAGCCTCTGAACCTACTCGACTTATTTTCATGTACAGAGAGATGTTTCATGTGTATAGCAGAAAGATATGTGGAATCGCTGTCCATTGCCAGCAGTGTATGCTAATCCAAAGTCCAAATCCAAATATTATTAATCATTACACATATATGTATAGTAAAATAATTTTCTTTATGTTATAACTTATTAATATTTTTGTGATAACTTTTATTCTTTTTTTTTTAACTCTTCTTGTTTTGTATTATTACTTTTTATTGCGCATGGTACGCTGTTAGCAATAAAAAATAATTGAATGATGAATAAATAAATAAATAAATAAATAAATAAATTCATAAAAGCATACAATTTTCCATCAATGTTTTCTTGTGGCGTTATCACGTAAAATTATGGTCCACAAACCGACTTTACAGACCGCAATTTTTTTTCACTGGTATGGTGTGAACGTGCCATACGTCCGGGGCGTCGAAAGGGCAACGTCTGGTTTTATAACCCGCCGTATTCTCTCTCTATTGCCATTGGGCCGATCATGGCACCGAATCTTTGACGTCCGTGGTCAGCCCGGTGGTTACCTTTTTGGCTACCATTTCCCGTCGACGCCATGGTGGTAATTTGTGGATCGCCCTTGCGTGGTCAGCCTCACTGCGGGTGATGGATTATTCCCTGGCCCGGTCACATGTGGCTTCGGTTAGGGCGACATCAGGCGTAGATATCCCCACTTGCGCCTCTCTCTCTCACTGTTAATAGGAATCTCTTACAAACTCTCTGTACAGTTGCTTTCTTTCCACCAACCTCCTAAACCGACTGTAAAACACGTTTTCTGAATGAACGACATAGTATGTTAATTGTATTCTTTTTCTATCTCCAAACAATATTTTTAATTTAGAACGACTATTTGTGACGTATTTTAAAAACTTTACAAATAGATTATACTAATAAAAATTGATGACACAACTCTTCAGTTCCGAAGACGATGAGAAAATGATGTTACGATTTGTACGATTTAGTTTTTGAATGGTGTTGAAACTGTTATGTATAGTATAGATTAATATAACTATTATATTTTTATACATACAGAATATAGTTTGTCACCCAATTTTTCTCGTAAAAGTTATTCGACTGGGGCAATCTTTCATACCGTGCCGTTTATTTGCACATTCTTGGCAAAATTCGAAAACTTTGTGACAAAATTCAGGCCCAATCGAATTATTGAACAATGGGATATACATTTTTCCGTGTAATAATAGAGTTATGGATATAAAAGCAAACGTTTTGCGTGTAGCGATGGAGTAAGAATACAATTCAGCACCTCTCTCTTTCTTGCCCATGGGTGGCGTAAAAGTCGACTAACGGATTATTGCAGATAACATCTAGGCAAGAGAAGGAAAACTTGAGAAGGAAAACGCGTATAGTAAGTCAATTTACGTCCTATAGTGGAGTAGGCTGGAACCTAGCAGTGGCATATATCACCTGTGATGATGGTGATATACATTATTTATTTCTTTCTCATTACTTATAATTAATGAGAAAGAAATGCAAATGATAATTATCGTTTGCATTTATATCCGAAAAGACTAATCACAAAATAGAGCAATTACAAATTAAATTCGGCCAATGCTGGCAACTAATTAATAAAAATAGTAACAATGAAATTCATCTTCATCATTTCAGCTGATATACGTCCCACTGTTGGGTTCGAGCCTCCTCCACAATAGGAGGGAAATTGATCTTCTGTCTGACCAGCATGCTATAGGCATGCTGGTCAGACAGGTTGGTATAGGGTTTTGTTTCGAGTTTCCTTCTCTTGCATAGATGTTATATGCGTATTACATCCCGTAATCGTCTTTTACGGCATCCACGGGCAAGATAGGGAGTGTATTCTTACTCCGTCACCACACGGAACATAACAAGCAATGAAATTATTACATGTATATTTTTTTTTTATTTCTATGACGTTATTACAATGTTACGATTAATACATTCAACAGATTTTTCCTTGTTTGGTTTAGCCATTGTCCTAGAATACATGTATAACAGTTTTGATGTAGCGTGAAGTATGATTATAAAAACAATAAGTAAATTAAATTCAAACTTCAGATTCAAGGAGACACTTACTAGTGTCTCCTTAAATATGGTGTAGTGTAAAATATGGTACCTAATAATATTATTAAAAGGAACAAGAAGATATTATATTAAATAAAATACTTAAGATTATTACTACATAAATTATTACAAAGATATGTTTAATCCTTTCTGACATATTTATAACTAGAACTAGAAATTTATAATAAAATAAATTCTTATTTTAGGTGCCTTGAGTCTGAACGTATGTTATTGGTGATTCTTATACAAAGATAGCATACATCTGTAATGTTAATTTTATCGATATAAAAGCAAATAAACAATCTATCCATATGGTTATGTTGATATAAAATACATATAAAATAGAAACCGCTAGCGCAATTTCAATATTTCCTTGTACATACTTCGAATATTAGTTATACAAACATTTTTTATGTGGTGACTGAGTAAGAATCATCACACCCTTTCTTGCCCATGGGTATCCCAAAATGCGACTAAGGGCTTATGATGCGCGGGTAATATCTATGCAAGAGGTACCATTTGGTGATGATACTCAAAAAAATATAAACATAGTGCTAAGCAACTGCATAATACAATCTATATGTATTCATTTTTTAATTTATAACTTAATTTAAACCTAAATTAAATTATGAATTAAAAAATGTGATTTGTAATCAAATCAAATAAAACATTTATTATCGTTTAAGCTTAACGAGATATGAAGTTTTTGTTAAATAGGTTTAAATAAATAAATTAAAGAAATAGAAAAGAAGAAGAAAAGAAGAAGAAAAGAGAATTAAATGAGAAATAAATACTTTTATAGTTGTACCAGTAGACGAAAAGTGGCCTAATTGAAATGCAACGAAGAAGTCAAGGGACCGGATTATGATACTCATACGCTTAACCGGGTCATAGTTACATAAATATCTCATACCATTTCTATTTTTACCAACATTGTACTACACTAAATGAGTTCCGTCTAATGTCAGACTGCGAGCAACATCGCCGACATTACTGACAAGCTTCACCTTTGCACCATATTTTACCAATCCAATCATAATTAGGCTATGTTTTCTGTGTTATCAGACTATTTAAGCCAGTTTAAAGCTGTGTAATATACACAAAATTATGTAAACGAGATTAAAAAATAATAAAACGCTGTATTTACAAATGAGAAACAGATAACGGCTTTAAAATGTTTAATAGTTTAATTTTTACATCTGTTTGTAACATACGAATTGCGGGCGCGTATAAAAATAAAATTTACCTCATTTCATATTTCATTGGATTTGTTTTTAGAAGAAATAATAACTATTAACCGGTTTATGAAATAAAATTTTTGTTTCTATATTTCTTAGACTAGCGCTGCGTACGAGTAAAATCAATTAGTTAATGCTTACTTTCACAATGTGAGGCAAATATATGCTGATGTCGTTGGTGTCAGCTTACATACATGTTACTTGCCAGACAAGTTTTTGTGTATCGATACACTTAGTGCTGTTACGTAAACTTGAAGGATTAATTATTATTACGAATGATCAGTCATTCGAACAATTATACAGTTTATTCCCCGTGCGGCGTTGGGATACGAATACAATTATAGCCATTTATTGTTTGCCCGTTGAAGTCGTAGAAATCGCCTAGAGGTTTACCAGGAGAATGGGTAGTAGCCCTCTCATGGAAAATATGTAACATTTCACTGTGATCGCCAATCTTCTTGCCAAGCGTGGTGATGGCGGCACTAATCCCTTGTATGTATAGGTATCGGCATAGAATATTAACCGGAAATTTTTATCTTCGTCTGTAACATAGCTATCTTGTGAAACCACAAAGAGCTGTTGGGATAAAGGTAATATACGGACACCGACATCGACGGAAACGGGATGTGCGTTAGTCTGCATAAGGAGCTGGCCGTAGAATTGTGGTAGATGCTCCTGGTACTTTAGTGTATGTAAAAACGACTCTCGCGGAGCAGTGCAAACCCAAATACTTTTGTTTGAGGCCCTCTTACCGGAGCTGCGAGTAATTGGACGAGTAGTCAGTTAAGCTAATTCAGCCACGTACAATTAGGTATGGTTGTGCATTACAAAAAATATATTACCATAATCAAGATAAATATCTATGTAGTTTATAAAGATATTTAATAAACTCAAGTAATTTATCATATAAAACAATTTCAGCGGTAAATTGTTAGTAGAGAGATTACAAACGTATTTAAGGAAAAAGAATAATTACAGCCATGTTTTAGTCATTATGAAATAAGATTTAGTTCTTAAAAGTGAGTTGCATAGCATTATAATTCTTCATTTATAAAATTAGTTTTTTATATTGTAATTATCGGTTTATTGTTTAATTTAACGTTCGATAAGTAACATGTTTCGTGTAAGTCTATAAACCGTTTTTATTTTATGCTCTGTTACGGTTTTTCTTACACATCGGAACATTAATTCCTCCTGACCGGTGTCGCAATATAAGTTGACGTCACCAAAACGTAGGTTGATCAAACAATATTTAATTACTATTTTAGAAAGTTTTTGTTAATTCAATTTATATATATTTCTATATCTATGTGGTGCCGGAGTAAGAATACTATTCACTGACCTCCTCTCTTGCCTGTGGGTGTGGTAAACAATGACTAAAGGATTAAATGCGCTTATAACATCTATGCAAGAGAAGAAAAATTTGGAATGAAACTCATCAACACTTCTGAACAGCTTGGCATAGTAGGTCAATTACCCTCCTATTACGGAGGCAGTTCCCTCCGCAATAGGTGCTCAACAGTGGGGCGTGTATGAGGTGAAATGATGAACAATGGTGTTTCTCTACTTTTTTTTCTTCTCCATCTACTTTTTTTAATATCGTTTCGAGCTAATGTTTAGTATACCTGCTAACAATATTATGATACCACAGTCCTTACAGAACATAACCTTTAACATCGCCTAAACTAAATTATGTTCTCCTTATTGTGATTAGGTTTGTTTTGGGAAGTAATATATTTCAAGAGAGTGATTTAGGAGTCAAAGCAATATAAGCTACTGAACAACACTGCCGCTTCTTATTTCGATTCATTCTATGTATTCCTAGATATAAGTTTAGTAACTCTATAAGGTGATCAAAGTACTAAATATAAATAGGTACAAATAAAAAAATATACAATATTTAATATAAATGAAAACATGTAAAATTTAATGATTTCTGGTGTTTACGCGAGCATTACACATTGTAAATAAAACTAATTTATGGATTTTATCGCGTTTGCATTTGATTTTTGATTGCCTGACGTTTCGAACACTATGTAACGTTCATGATCAAAGTGGACTAAGATTTAGTCCGCCCATGACCATGAACGCTAGTTTTATTTACAATGTAAAATTTTGATTTAATTTACGTCATATACTATATTTTTATTGGGATGGTATTACTATTTTTACTGTCAGTTAGTATTACTCTTTAATTTATTATTAATATTTTGCTGTAATTGTTGACCACATGACGTCAGATGGAGTTGGCCCAGATCAATGTAGAGCACTTAGTCGTCTTTTAGACTATAAGTATACACTAATAAAGTACACTCTTGCAAAATAAATAGTGGTTAGAATATAATTATTCTTTCAATTTTCAAATGACCGCTTAAACTGCATAACCAAAATCATTTGAAATATTAGTATGAATTTACACATTGTTGGCATACATCCAGACATCTAAGGCAAATATGTGGAAGAAGATATATTGTGCCGGTCCGTCAAAATGATTTCGATACAAATAATAAATAGAATGATACTACATTACACATGAATATATTACTTAATGAAAGCCTTATACTCATGTATTATATAACTTCGAAACAAATTTTATGCATTTATACTCAAGCCGCTCTAAGTTTGCGTTCCTGCGTCAATTCTTCATAACTAGTGATGTACAAATAAATAACATTCATTATATTTAACAATGTGATTTATTGCATTCATTATGCATATTTATTCAATTCAATATAGATTTTGTTAAATTTATAGGAATTATTTCGCAAGTTTTTTTTAAAAGTGCCTTCATCTTTTTTATGCTACACGGTGAAGAAGTATTGTGGCCGGCTCCATAATCTTTAATTTGAGCTCAGATTAGCTCTATGGTATTGTACTGGCAGTGGAATGGAGGAATTCAAAGAATGCAATAAGCGTTCTCCAGAGCCAGTTCATCTAAAACATAACGAACTTATGCCGGCTTATGGTCATTGACTAATTTCATCAACTCTGCTTTTAGTGTAGACTTTCGTCATTGCCACGTCTTTGCAGCCACCGATTCCTCTTTTTATTAGCTTTGATAGGTGCTTTATTTAATTACACCGAATGATTAGGGGCGTTATCCATTAACATAACTAAAGGCTCTGGGAAGCCAGGTAGCAACACATCCTGGAACCACTCCTTGAATGCAGTCGCATTCATTACTTCGTGGTAGTGAGCAGTAGTTTTTGACTCAAAAACCAATAAACCGTTTTCCACGAAACCGTACTTCGCACAACCAGCGTGGCATATTATGAGTTGTGTTCCTTTACCCATTGGCACTTTCGACGATGACGCTTGAGTGTCATTTATCCAAGAACGAGAAAGCGTGTGGTTGGGGTTTAGCCTTGTCTCGTCGATGAAAACGGTATTGTCCCAATTATCAATATTGTTCGCTTCTTTCAAAAATTTAATTCTTTTTAAAATTATGTTATTCCTTTCTGCTTTCAAAGATGCTAGAAGCGACGTCCTATTAAGGTATTCACTTCTGGGATAATAACTACTACCTATATGTATGCTTCCGTGTGATGACAGAATAATTATACAATTCACCACCCCCCTTTGCTGCCCGTGGGTATCGTAAAAGACGATTAAGGGATTATAATATGCAAACAATATCTAAGCAAAAAAAGGAAAATTTGAAATAAAACCCTATACCAATACATCTAAGTAGCGTGGTGCAGTTGGTCAATTTCCCTCCCATTGTGGAGAAGGCTCGAGCTCAGTAGTTGGATGTTTATGAACTGTGGTGAGTGATGATGAATGAATGTGATTCCTTATAGCATCAGCCTCAAAGCTATCATTGTCTGTTATAAGTTCATTTCTGCATTTCCTTTTTTGGTGTTCGTAAAATATTTTCTCCAGTGCCCGAGGAGCCGAACTTTTCTGTATTAATATTTGTTATTGTCCGTTCGCTTACTCTATGCGCCTGAGAGATGCGCTCTTGTCTTGTTATAATTACGGGGTCCGCCATTTTGTCTTTCAAGCTCAAGGTAATATTAAAGCTTGATAATTAGTTGTCGTGTTTCACTTTTTAATATTTAACCGTGTTTTGGCATTATTATTTTGCACCGAAAGTGCAAAACAGTAATATACGATACACAACAAAAGTCTAGATTAGCGCAGAGGCTGACCTCTTACCCACATAACAAGGAGAATCAGTCAAATAAACAACAATAACACACACGAGAAAATACATATTGAGAAACACTGGAGAACGTAGTCTATGCGCACGAGACGACAAGAAATGACTCTTTGTGACTGTCATAAAATGGCGGTCCCCCACAACGCTATTACGGGTAGCCATTTTTCACTAGTAATATAAAGTAGTAAGTCATTTTATTTTCATTTTGTTTTAATAGTTCTGATTGTTATCACGATATTTATTTTCTTAAGTTTTGATTGGGCGTACTTTTGTCATATTACTAACTTTATTAAATATTAAATACATTATATATTATAAAATAAAATTATAACGTTTTATTAATATTATACCGACAGATTATATGAAGATTATAAAAATATGCGATTACAATTGCCTCGTTATTTTGTCCCATCACTACAAAAACAAACATAAGACAAAACCTTGAAACAGTGCAGTTTAACATGTTTTGATTTTCACAACTATTGTTTTTATATTTGTTAATTGAGTAATTGTTAATAATTTTTGCCGAAAATTAATACGTTTATTGTAAGTTGGCATAATTATTAAATTTTAATGTTATTACTCGTTAATAAGGTAAATATAAGATATTTAAAATTGTGCCGTAAATAGTACGCCAGTTCAAAGTTCCATCGCCCATTCTATCATGACCTGTCAGGAACGCAATCTCTGAGCGGCCGGACTATAGTTTGTTTTATAAAACAAATAAAAAGCGTCTACTTTGGTATTTCTTTTATAATAGATCAGCTCTCTTTTTTTTTTTCTTTATAAGACAACACCCTGCACTAAGGAAATAATCCTTGTATTGCGGGGGACTTTACAAACATATACTTAACATATAATTAACGGACACAAATTACATCCAGACTCAGAATAACAATTTGTGGATCGCACAAAGTGTTGTCCCGCGTGGGATTCGAAACCGCGAAACTGGCGCTGTAGGTCGCTATCTTAACCACTACGCCATCTGTGCAGTCAGTCAGTGTTTATGATTGTGTCTAATGAATCTGTACTAGCTGACCCAACGTTGTTTATTAAACATTTTTTTGTTATAATTTTTACGATTTGTTCGGTTTTTACAGACTTTAAAATTATCCTAACTTTTGCCCTGCCCACGATACACAATCACCCAAGATGGGAGACTACGATTTAAGTAATAATATAAATTACTAAATATTTTAACTTCCTTTGATCAAAGATTGAAAAAACTAGAAGGTAGTGCCACACAACTACCTAGTAAGCCTTAGTGAAATTAGTGATAAGTAGTGCTATCTTTGAAGAACACAACAACAAAGTGTTTTTTATTATTACTAGAGACTATAACAAAAGTGCCAATGGACACATTCTTACTCTGTAAATTTTAGCAAATTAAGTTAGATTTAAATTACTTATTAGCCTCATGAGTAGATTGTAATTATCATGAGACAACTGTTAAGTTATATCATAATTTAAAAAAAACTTTTGCTCTGAAGAAATCTTAATAGTAGGTATTCGGTTAAAAAATTCTATAGATAAAAATATCAGTTTTAATTTGAACCATTCTTACTTTTATGCGAGAAAACCCTTGTCTGCTAAAAATGTGCTAAAAATGTATCCCTTTTATTCACCTATTGCCAGCGACAAGCACTATCGTAATAATTTAAAGGGCAGGTCTTGACCACTGTTCTTGGTAGCGCAATTTGATTTGAAACTCTCCCTCACACTCCTCAGTCCTCAGTCTCGTCGAATCGTGCGGATATAATCTTTTTGAAAACCTGCTGTTCGGGCGGCTGGAGGTCATCGACTTTGCGCACTAGCCGATTTATAATGACTATTTAGGATGCCCATAGAACGTTACGACCTCTCCCAAGATCTCACTTTAGGATGAAATGACAGTATCATTATCGGTCTTCAGATTAGTCATTATATCCTACCCAATAATGCGAATACTTTAAAGGCACGGTCCGGTGTATCCGCTTGTTTAATATGGAGTGTATAAAATCGGCAAATGTCGAGTCGTATAGATCTAGAGATCTAACTATTTAGCAGCCTATGTTTAGACCAATAGGCTGAAGACTACCTTCATTTCCTTTCTCCGCTCCAAGAGCTTGAGAGTCGGGTCAGAAAGATTTCTAAATCTATCAGCGCGGCGAGCCTTGAAAAATTTCAATCCAACCGCGTGGACAGTTTCAAACCTGGTGTTCATATGATTCGATAATTTGCACTCGTCTAGACATTGAAGGTGATTGTGTAACTCGAGCTGAAAGCTTTCGAGGTTCTGGTACTGGACAGGTGAGGTCGGAGGATATATCTCATCAAGCGTGATCGTTCCACTCTTGTGTGAATATTTAGCTTCGTACTATACGGTAATCGCTCCCAGTTTTAATATTACTAATCACTGAGACATCATTGTCGTTTGCCGACAAGATAAAGTCTATCATCTCTTTTATAGTTTAACCATTGGGGCTAATTCAGGTCCATTTCCTACTCGAGGAAACAACCAGTTTCCTCGAGAAGGAAATAATCATAAAGAGGCCTCTTCTCTTCAAAAAATCAACCACAATCATGGCATCTCTGGTTTCTCTGTCCATATCTATATTGCCCACCCTCAGCTCATCATCACTTCCTTTGCCCAGTTTCATGGTAGTCTCATATAACTACCCTGAAGTGGGTTTTGAGCGTATGTGTAACTTTCGATGTGCCCTCATAAAAGGCCTCCACTTTGTCGTCGGAATATGTAGAAGTTGGTGCGTCAACCTGTATGAGCTTTAACGAATCCCTGTTTGATAATTCTGAATATAAGGTACGCTACCCTTGTCGACATCCTTTCGATCTTATCTACGTTATCTATGAGAGACTTATGATAAATTCTACTCCGCCTTGAGACGGGTGATCGCGAATCATCCTGAATGTTTTCAATTAGATCATTGTTTTCAATTTGATCATCATTAGCGTTGTGTGTCTGATTTTCAATTTATAATGGGTTTTTTTTATCAAACGTATGATTTTATATGGTTTCTAATTCAAATTTCAAATTCAAATCCTTTATTATGCATAAACCCCGCGGGGGCACTTACATATGGTCACTTTTTTACATTTTACCTTAAATTACTACCGGATCGGAATAAAATCTAAAATCTAACTGGTGAAGTAAACAATGATAAGTATTTTCGCAAGACAAGATGAATATTGAGTTGCAAAATTATAATAATACTAGATGACCCAACAGACATTGTTCTGTTCAAATTTGTAAAAAGATAGAAAATTGTATTCTACTCGAAATCGATCGCAGCGCCACCTACCGGTTTCAATTATTAATCTAAACCGAATGGTTTGGATGTTCCGAATGGCTATTCCGGTGGATATGAGAATTCGCATATTCATCGGAATGGCTACAAAAAATCATCAAAATTGTTCCAGCCGTTTAGAAGGAGTTCAATTAGAAACACACGAACAGGAGATTTATATATATAAAGATAGAAAAGTTTATATAGTCGATAAAAAGGTTACATTAGAAAGGTAAAATAAAGGTAATAAACGTTAAGTTTTCTTAAATTTTCTAATTTACTTTAATTAACTTTCTTATTTTTTTGCCGGAAATGCCTTTTTCGAAGTATTAGAAAAATTAAAAAGAAAGATGGACAAAATCGGTGAAGTCGTTCTCAAGTTATGTTATTGTCCTGCCCGAACAGCGCCACCTACCGGGTCCAATTGTAAACCAAAACCGTCCTCGAAATCCCTTGAACATACACAAAAAATTTCGCCAGCATCGGTCCAGCCGTTTAGGAGGAGTTCAGTGACATACACACGTACGCTAGAAATGTATATATAAGATAAGTAGATGCTTCCATACATCAGCCTATCGACGTCCACTGTTAGATATAGACAAGGTATTCTCGAAAGGTGGGGAAATACTATTATCACCAAGCTTAGTTCGCGAATCACTATTACTGATGGTGATTTATGTTGCCTCAGAGAGTGCTACTGCTTTCTCTCGGTCATTCTTCAGCCGAGTTTAACAATTCCCAGGGTAAAGTAAGGTGTGGTGTTACATTCTATACTTAACCCATCCTATCATGAGAATAGTCACTTGATATATGTGTATAATAACTTAATTTAAATTATTTTATATTGTATTCATTCTTACTAATATTATAAACTAGCAACCCGTCCTCGCTTCGCTTCGGTTTCATTCGACTTACCCGCGTAGTTCCCATTCCCATGGGAATACCGGGATAAGATATAGCCTATGTTACTCCCTGATGTTATAGCTTTCCATTGGTGAAAGAATTTTTGAAATCGGTTCGGTGGTTTAAGCATGAAAGGGTAACAAACAAACAAACAAACTTACTTTCGCATTTATAATATTAGTAAGGATGTGAAAGTAAGTTTGTTTGTTTGTTACGCTTTCACGCTTAACCCACCGAACCGATTTCAAAAAATCTTTCACTAATGGAAAGCTATAATATCAGAGAGTAACATAAGCTATATTTTATCCCGGTATTCCCACGGGAACGGGAACTACGCGAGTAAGGCGACTGAAACTGAAGCGAAGCGAGGGCGGGTTGCTAGTATTACATATTTCAAAACAAATAATTCCTCAAAAGACTAAATAAATTACGCTAGATACTGTTTAAGTTTTTATAACTATAAAGACATGTCACAACAAAGGACCGACATATCCATTATCTCTAATATCTAAAACTTCACAATGTGCCGTCATGTCAGTTTTCGTTCTCAGCATGTCATATCCAAACGTCCATAACTTTGCATAACAATTATTTAGTGTTGATGCATAAAATAGAAGCCATTATGGAAACAATAATTACACGATTGCCACTAAATAAAAAGTAACCCTAAATAGTTCTTATACAGACCACAACGTTCCGCTATTGGGCATGAGGTTCTTTTACAAGGATATTATAAAGTTCTTGCAATACCAACCCTCTCTATACCAAGACGAAGACAAGAATGGTCTAGTAATTCAATTATATTTCCCTTCGAATATGGCGGCGGTTCGAGCTCAGCAATGGGACGTATATACGTTGAGAGGATAGTCATTATGTTGAAAGTCTTATAAATCTTAGTCATCCTTTACCACAACCACTGAAATGGAAGGGTTAGTGAATTATAAGCCATCAAAGTACCGATAAAATATAAAAAAAAAACATATACTTAAACAATAAAAGAAATGAAATTATCAGTTTAGTTTTATTATTTCATGACAGGTTTTGCCTAAATTATTATTCCCTCCAACACTGTAGAAAACTTAAAGGCTGTTCGATAGTTCTTTTATAATAATCGCCATGTTATGAGCAGGCAATATTGGCAAAATGTTAGTAGTAGCACGTGCAGGCTAAACGATTCGTCGTCCCAACTTTTAAAATTTTTCCTGTGCCATTCGCTGTTATATTTATTTTAGTAATGCGAGACTTTAAAGATGTTTTAAAATATAAAATGTTTGGATACTAAAATCACTGCAGATGGTATCACTCTATCGTTATATTTTTTATTCATGTTATTACTATACTTTCAGTAAACAATATAAAATTTAATAACAACAACGCCCACGATTTTTTGAGTTAAAATTGCAACATTCACTAATCGATCGCAAGAACACTGAATTTAATTTCAAACTATCTGCTATCATCACAATCTCAGCCCATATTACTCTGTCACCACACGGAAGACTGTCTATACTTCCATCAAAAACAGAAAAGCGTTTTGGTTGCAAGTCACGAATAAAAATAAGATTTCTTTAAGAAAATATTTGTAGATACATTATGATCATCATAATCCTGCTCTTACCTCAATTATTTGGAGTTGACGCAATATGTAGGTACTTTTCTTCCGTCATACATATTGCAAAAGTTTTGGCACAAGTTCTATGACCAGCTGCCATCCTGACGTCACATGATTTACATTCCTAAGGAAGTTCCATAGGAATACAATTGTTGAAACGACAATATATGGAGTTGACCCAGGTCAATATAAAATTATTAGTCGTCTACGATACTAATGAGCAATGTAAGAGTTGATAGTATTTGTAACCACTACCACATAGCAAAATACATGGTCTAGTCCGTCAATCATCATCATCACAGCTCATATACGTCCCACTGCTGGGCTCGAGCCTTCTACACAATGGGAGGGAAATTGACCTACTGTAGCACGCTATTTAGACGGGTTGGTACAGGGGTTTATATCGCCTTCTCTTGCATAGATTTTGTATGCATATTATAATTCCTTAGTCGTCGATACCCATGAGTAAGAAAGTGGGAGGTGAATTGTATTCTTACTCCGTCACCACACGGAAGTAGGTAAATAATTCATGTAATTTTTTTTTTTGCAGTGGCATTGGTGTTGGGGGCTACTGGTATTACTCAAGAGGTCAAACGGCGAAAAATTCACGCTTGGATATCTCACAGGTTCACAAAGGCGTCCAGGCGATTACACTTATCAAAAGCCGGGCAGAGTTATATCAGGTAATACTAAAACACCTAAAATCTATAACAATAAGTAGAGAGATAATATTCCTTTGGGGCCTCCAGGGATTCACGTGTGTAATTTTTTATAAATATATTGAAGTGCAAAAAAGCAGTGTGTAAGTAATCATCGTCATCATTATCTCAGCTTATACAGCTGTTGGACTTGAGGCTCTGCCACAATAGGAGGGATAATTAACCTGCTACACCACATTGGTCAAACAGTATAGGATTTTATTTCCAATTTGCCTTCCCTTACTCTCTTTTTATATGCATATTATATTCCTCAGCCGTCTTTTACGACTCCCACGCTGGAGCAGCTGAGAGACTATGGGTCACTCTGTGTACTCTACCGACTCTTTCATGGGGAGTGCTCCGAGGAACTGTTTGTCTTGGTACCATCGTCACCATTCTACCAACGTACCACTTGACATCGTAGCAGGGTTCATCCATTTCACCTGGAAACGTTATGGTCATCAACTGTACTTTTCCAGC
Organism: Lymantria dispar; assembly: GCA_032191425.1. Taxonomy (NCBI): domain Eukaryota; kingdom Metazoa; phylum Arthropoda; class Insecta; order Lepidoptera; family Erebidae; genus Lymantria; species Lymantria dispar. Next base: position 22,373,856 of record CM063444.1, on the reverse strand, counting down.
GATCATTTCTCCCACGTACGTGCAAGCTCTGGAATGAACTACCTGCTGCTGTGTTTTCCGAGCGCTATGACATGTCCTTCTTTAAACGAGGTTTAACAAGAGTATTTTCTTCACGGTAGGCAACGGCCTGGCTGTGCCCCTGGTATTGCAAAGGTCCATGTGCGGCAGTATCACTAACCATCAGGTGTGCTGCTTGCTCGTTTGCCACCAACGGCAATAAAAAAAAAAAAAAAACCCACGAGCAAGTTAATTGGCTGGTTAATTGTATTCTTACTCCATTGCCACACAGAGGTAATATAGATATATAAATACATTAAGAATAAAAAATAGTATTCGTGCGTAATTTTATGTGATCTATACCAATAAATAAAATTGGAGTGTCTGTTTGTAATGTCAAAATAATAGGCTTTTTTCATGCTCACATGGTTATTTGCACGACACCTATGCCTAAAATAACAATTAAAAAATTTTTGTCTGTCTGTCTGTTTGTTCCGGGTAATCTTCAAAACGGCTGGACCGATTTCAAAAATTCTTTAACCAATGGAAAGCTATAATATCAGGGCGTAAACTAGGCTATATTTTAGCCCGGTATTCCCACGGGAACGGGAACTACGCTGGTAAAACGACTATAACCTATAACCGAAGCGAAGCGAGGGCGGGTTGCTAGTACCTAATAAAATTACCGATGCGGTGGCTAATCCCACCACACATTCCCACCATTGTAACTCCTGTAAGCCAGGATCCACAATGGTCTCCATAAATGACACCGAGGTTTGACCCTCAGGCAGTCCCGGGATATGATTTTAATTGTCTTGGGACCCGCAACAAATTTAATTAGAAAAGATTAAAGAGGAGGAGTTGGAAAGAGAGATTCCACTTGATGCGGTGGCTAGTTAAGAATACAATGTGTCATTGCTTTTGGAGTCATTAAATCAGCTGGAATTTACACCAGGATAATGAACAGAAGTACTGTCTTCGAACACTTATAACACGGGCAATCGCCAAACCGCCTATCAAGCGGCAGTTATGGGGTTATCGCCTAAAGTGGGTGTATATTCAACAGTGGATAAGAAATTTTATATATTCATTCTTATCTTTTCTTAAAAGGACATTTACAATCGGCGCCGCGTATAAAATTCAATAATATGACTGTCAAAAAGAAAGAATAAGTTTGCTATCTCGGCCTAATCTTAGAAAAAAATTTTTCATTTATTCAGCATATTAAAACAGTAGGCGCAAAAGCGAAAAGGAATTTCTACGCGCTTACTAGAATAGCCACATCTACTTGGCGCCTTCGTTTTAATACACTTAAAATCACATACATGGCCACATATTTGGGGTGTATTTGTTACGCTGCACCTGTATGGGCCGATAGGGGCACCATAGGGGCGGCTCGCCTTGAATTACTACAGAGCCAACGATTGGCCCTAATATTCTTATGTAAAGCCTATAGAACGGTTAGTACCGAGGCCTTGCCAGTATTCGCGGGTGTACTTCCGGTTGCTTTGGAGATTCAGAGACGAGCGTCAATGTATTACACCACAAAGGAAACTATGAATACAGATTTCCTTCTACCGCGTGACCGAAATAAAATTGCTAGATTGTTTGCACCACAATCCATTGTCTATGAAGAGCTTTTAACTGAATGGCAAGAAAGATGGGATTCATCATCGAAAGGTCGTCATCTTTATCTATTTTTCCATGCATCCGGGAGCGCCTGGAGAAGGTGTAGCTGGAGGTTGACCACTTTGTGGTCCAATTTTTAACTGGCCATGGCAACTTTAAAAGTAAATTATTTTCTTTTAAACTCGTACCATCACCATTATATCAATGTTCCACATCTGACCACGAGTATGAACAATCAGCACATCACATTCTCTGAGAGTGCGATCTCTGGCGAAACGAGCGTAACCTTATGTTAAACAGTTTGCAAGTCACCTGTAGGGTAGTATCCTATACGGACCTTGTAGCAACTCGAGAAAATTTCCGTGCGTTCATGCGTTTCTGCCATACCAACTGTAGCAATCAATCTTAACGCTCTCATATAGGCCCCGTTAAGCTCTTCCGTATCCGTGGTGCCGTACTGCTGCGCTATCATAGCTGTACACCTTTTTACTTATTGGCTGACTAGTCATTTAGTTTTCCTGTCGCCCGCTTTTCCTAGGAGGGAAGTGGAAACTTTTTTTCCAACTCCTCCTCTTTAATCTTTTCTAATTAAATTTGTTGCGGGTCCCAAGACAATTAAAATCATATCCCGGGACTGCCTGAGGGTCAAACCTCGGTGTCATTTATGAAGACCATTGTGGATCCTAACTTACAGGAGTTACAATGGTGGGAATGTGTGGTGGGATTAGACCCAACAAAAAAAAATATTCATTCTTAATGCTCCTATATATCCATTCTTGTTCATTCGTAATCCTTAACCCCAATGATGATTTTACAGCACTTAATAACCAAGCTCAGAGTCGCACAATGTGCTATGGAGAGGGTTATGCTTGGGGTTTTTCTGTGAGATAGAATTCGAAAGCCGGCAAGAACGGAGCACAAGGAATTAGGATGCCGAAGTGGCAATGGGTGGGCCAAACCACTTGACGAACCGACAACCGCTGGGGAAGAAAGATTCTCGAGTGGCGAATACGTATTGAACGACAAAGTGTAGGATGCCCCCCACTAGGTGGACCGACGACCTGGTGAAAGTTGCTGGGCGTCGTTGGGTGCAGGCCACACAGGACTGCACTTTATGGCGAAACATGAGGGAGGTCTACATCCAGCAGTGATGAATAATGATGATGAGGATTCTTAATCCTAATGATCCGTAAATTATTTATTATTAATTACTTTTAAGTACATGTTTGAACTGTGTTGTTTTGCTACAGGTGCCATATCCATGGCGGTGGATGAAGTAAATGAAAAACTTCTGGGACCAATGGGTCATTCTTTAGACTTCGTTGTTGCAGAAACTTATGGACAAGAAGAGGTTTCCATTCGGCAGGTGTGTTTCCTTTATTTTATAAATTATAATAGGATTTGTGTAACTTAGTGACCCTAAACTTAAATGCGAAAGATAAGAACAAGAAAGTAATTTTATTAGAAAACTTGTTAATTGTTTTTGTGGTGGATCACACTGTCGACAATCGTCTGTCCATAGCTGCGGGCCGGCCCGTCCAGGTTAGCACCACATTTTTCCAAAAAATCCACGTCTGGATAATAGCAATTTGTTTCTGCACTTTGTTTGATAAGCGAGAGAGCCGCAGCCCAGCTTTGTGAGAGTGTTTACGTGTGCTGGGTTTTGGTGTTGCCTTTAAGATCACCGAACCTCATTGCACGCAATCACATTCTCTTCATTTTCTTCAGGGCATTCGGCGGCCTATAAAAGTCCATGAGCGACAGTATCACTTACCATTAGGTGTGCCGTTAGCTTATTTGCCATCAAAAGTAATAAAAAAACATAAATTACTAAGATTAATATCGGAACGTTCCGCTCTCTGAATACTTAATACTATTATGCAAGTTCTTTACTCAAACTATCTACTGTCAAAATCTTCTATAGTTCTAGATAACTGAATACTGTTTCAAATATCTTACAAATCACACCAAAAAATATTTGGCAACCAAATATTTCGTATTTTCAAATATTTATCACTGACAATACTATACCATCAAAAACAAGACTTGTAAAAAGAAGCCAAGCCTCGCAACTGAGTTCTTCTACCATAAAAACTTGTGAGATCCATGTTATTCCAAGTCGGTTAACTCATTGAATCCCTGCTTAAGGGACCTTTCTACTTAAGCTATTACGTAAATAGCTAACCTAACAACTTCTTATAGTGACTATATCAATATTAAAGATCTTTTATGTTTTAAATAAACAGAATGACTTGGCAATCGCATGAAAACACACCTCACAAGTAATACATATTATATTAAATTGTACTAAACATAGTGCGATTGCCAAGTCAATCTATTTATTTAAAACATAAAAGATCTTTAATATTGATATAGTCACTATAAGAAGTTGTTAGGTTAGCTATTTACGTAATAACTTAAGTAGAAAGGTCCCTTAAGCAGGGATTCAATGAGTTAACCGACTTGGAATAACATGGATCTCACAAGTTTTTATGGTAGAAGAACTCAGTTGCGAGGCTTGGCTTCTTTTTACAAGTTTTGTTTTTGATGGTATCTCATTTCTTTTTGTAGATAGACCTACTTATTTGCCTTTCCAGTACCTTCTACTTCTTGAATACCAACAAAGGATTTTCTTAGAGCACACGCTGAAAAATGAGACATCTCTCCTTTCCGCTTGAGTCAATTCTACCTAAACTAAGCGGAGAGATATGGAAATAAAGAAATTTGATTGGTTTTTCGAAACACATCTCCTTTAGTCTCCTCTCCGCTTTGATGGCAATCGAGCCTAATGATGGCGTTCTTTCTTTCAGATAAATTTGAGGCAATTTAGTTTGCTTAATACTTTGGGAGATTTTGGTACAATTTCATAAGACACGTCCCACTCTTGCTTTTTCATTAAGTTGATTGACCATTTTACAAGTTATCTTTGAACATAATTATATCTAGGTATCTGTCTACACCTAATATGCCAATCATCATTCAGCCTATCGCCGTCCACTGTAAAACATAGACCCCCCTCATGCTTCACCATAAAGTGCGGTACTGTAGCACCTGCATCCAACGACGCTCAAGGGTAACAGAGTTGCCATGATTAGAGCTCATTTTTCTTCGCCTTACGAGTATGAGGAAGAATGATGTAGTCACCACGTTTGGTAGGCGAGTTGGTTTCGCAGTGAGATATCATACATTTCCCCGGCGAGAGCTGCATTTTTTTTTTGTGGTGGGCTGCGGTCGGCGCGCTCCACGCACCACTCCGTCCAGGGCAACAGAGGGGCGTTTAGCACGCAACACCCGCAACCCACCCGAACACCACGTCGCCTTCGTCGTTGGGCCGACCACTGGAGCAGGGTTACTTGTCATCAGTGGTCGGCCCGACGGAATACCCCCTACGTGGGGTACCCTCCCATCGACCGACGTCCCCCCCTCGGGGAGGACGTCGGTCTTTCCTTAGGCGTTCAGCCTTTCGGTGGGTGACGGACTAATCCCCGGTCACATCACTGGTCACTGGGGCGGCATGGCACGCAAGTAGTCCCGCCTGCGCCGCCCTAGTCGCTGGCGGCGGGTCGCTTCGTCGAGACTGTGCTCCTCACGCGCGCGACCCGCCGCCTCTTTCTGCGAGATCACTGCCTCGCAGAAGGCTGCGACCACGTCCCAGTTTCTGATGCTGCCGAGCATCTCCCTAGCGATGGTCGGCAGCGTCAGGTCGGCACCGATGATTGCGACGAGGCGAGAGCTGCTGCCCACTCTCCTTCCTGTTGAATCTTTTTTTTTAAATGACCAACGCCTTGCAATAAGGTAATAATAATTCTTATATTATGGGGGACTTTACAAACATATAATTCAACATCGCATCATCATTGCAGCCCTCATATGTCCCATTGGGCTCGGGCCTCCTCCACAATGGGAGGGAATCGAACCCACTATACCATGCCGGTCACACATGTTGATATAGGGTTTCATTTCGAGTTTTCCTTCTCTTGCACAGATGGTGTGTGCATATTATATCCCATAGTCGTCTTATACGATATCCACGGGCAAGATAGAGAGTGGGGAATTGTATTCTTACTTCGTCACCATACGGAAAGAACCGACACAAATTACATTCAAACTCAGAACAACAATTTGTGGATCGTACAAGATGTTGTCTTGCATGGAATTCAAACCCGCGACACTAGTACGGTACGTTGGTATCATAACCACTACGTCACTTGCGTAGTCTTTAGCCGGTTGTTACGATTCCCATAGAGAAGCAATGATGGCGACAAATGTAGAATATATTTGTATTTTTTACAAAGTTACATTTCATTAACTGCAAATGTAACTTTGTAATCCTATATATTTATATGAGTTTACAAAATTATTTATACAGTTAGTGTATCTCGGAAACTGAATGAAAATTATAATGTTTCATAATTTTTCCTTCATTTATACACTAAACACTAATTGTATTCTAAATTTGAAGCTTCTATGTCTGCTAGAAGTGCCACTTTAATATTGATGATCGGTCAGTCAGTCAGTGAGTGACAAAATTACGAAATTTTGACTAGTTATAACTTAAACTATTGGTTCAAATCGAATGAAATTTGAAATACACAATGTGTATACAATTCCTGCTAAAAATTTAGCATTGTAGCTTTATTAACAACGAAGTTATAGGGGGTCGAAAATGGTCTGAATGGCTTCGAGAAAAGTATGTTACGGCAGTTTTGCGTTTTGCCCAAATTTTTTTTTGCTCGACTTGGTGGGGGCACTGCCGTGCCCCCAGATGTTTTATGTTTCATTTCACGTATCCAAAAACTTTTCTTTTTGTGTACCCGAAACTGTCATCATAATTCATATCAAGGTTTTTCATATTGAATTACCGATATACGTAAAATCATATTATATAACTTAATACTTTCTGATGTTTACGTGACATCGTCAATATCTTTTTTTATAGTTTAGGGTCTTTATATCCTAAAAGGTAAGCACGCATATAATTTACACGTCTTGTGTCGACACAAATTTCAGTCACACATAATAAGAGGCAAGCTTATTATTGAACACTGGACACAATTTCGGACTTCGTGCTTACTATTGAGGAATTTCTTAGTAACAAAATCCAATAATACTAATAATACTACGAGATAAAGTAGATCTAGAAACAAGACTCGCAGTTGGCATTCCAGTCAACTTATCTAACTTAATCATATAAAAAATTACTCCTTTAATAAAGATTATATGTGGATGACTGAGCTCTAAGCAGTATTTTTTGGGTAAATAATGTTTTTTTAGAAAATATTTTTAACGGGTTTAAAAGGGTATTGGGGAGTTTTGGATTATATATAGATACTTAAGAGGGATCTTAAGATTCTCTTAAGTTCGGGAAACTTAAGAGAATCTTCTCGTCCAACATACCTCAGTGTCTGAAAACACAGGTCTGCGACCAGTGTGTGTTACCAGTGATGACTTACGGCACAGAAACATGGTCCCTAAATGTAGGCCTCAATAGGTATCAAGGCTCAAAGTCGCTCAGCGTACTATGGAATGGGCTATGCTCAGGATTTCTCTGTGAGATAGAATCCGAAATACGGAAATCCGCAGAAGAACGGGTGTAACCAACATAGCACGAAGAATTAGCACGCTGAAGTGGCAATGGGCAGGCCACATCGCTCGACGAACCGACAACCGCTGGGGAAGAAAGGTTCTCGAGTGGCGACCACGTATTGGACGACGCAATATAGGACGCCCCCCCACTAGGTGGACCGACGACCTGGTGAAAGTTGCTGGGCGTCGTTGGATGCAGGCGGCACAGGACTGCACTTTGTGGTGTAATATGAGGGAGGCCTACGTCCAGCAGTGGATGGCGATAGGCTGAAATGATGATGATGATGATAGATACAAATGTTATACTAATGAACGATGAATACAGCATATTCTATCGATATAATTAAAAAATTAATACTTAAAAAAGAACGAAATAATAAAAAAGAGAAATCCAGGAATCGAACTGGGGCTGTCTGGATGAAGGGACTGCTCGACATGCCGACTGAGCTATATATATTTTTACTGATAGTGACTAAATCTATCTTCATGTTCCTATAAAGTAAATCCAGCTAACCCCAAAATCTGCTGTATACTAAATTTCATGAAAATTGTTGGAGCCGTTGCTGATATTCTCAATATATAGAAATAAACATAAATTGCTCATTTAAAAGTATTACATTACCAGGTCGTGTTTACATATTAATTTGTTACTTTATTAGGCAAAATATTCAATTAATTTGAATAAAATAAGTAACTAGTGGCTCTGTGAGCAGTAAACCTAATCAGTCTATCTTTGCGTAGCTCAAAACGGAAGAAATATTTACCGCGCTCTTTAAAATAAAATCCTTAAAACAAAAAGTCAGAGAGACGTATGTCTCTTGAGAAGTTGCTAATATGGGTACTACCGCGGATATCTCGACAAAATTTTGTATATTAATAAATATATAAAAGTTTTGTTATATTTTTGATTACTTTCATATAGGTATATGATGTTTAATTAGATTTTTACATTTTCAAAAATGTTCAATGTTGGTCATACTGAAAAATTTCCAAAGAATGAATTGATAAAAAAAATATAATTAACAAAACTGCCCCGAAACCGATTTTCATGAAAGTTTGTGAAACTTTCATGAAAATCGGTTCAGAAATGAGACTTACAAAGAAGAACAGCCGGACATCAGGACGTACGAAAGCAAGCCCAAGCTGATACAGGAACGCTTAGCGCTCGCTCAGTTGATATAATTTATAGGGTATAAATTATTGACCGTGCAAGCGCAAGAAAAACATATAGAATGTGCTTCATCTTGAATGGTTGGATAGAACTTTATGTGTTATTTGATTATTATTGTTTGAAATCGGATAAAATATAGAAATCTTTATTAATAGGACTCAGCGAGCGAAGAGAGCGTGACGAAGAATGCAATGGTTTGATTTCAATTTTGTAAGGTAAAATCTGGCAAAGATTGGCATAAAAATAGCAACAAATGTGCAGTATACATGAACTAAGCTCCTAACTTAGATAATTATTTCATAATAAATAAATTTTCACGGATTTTATAACATTTATTTTGGATTTAAAATCCAAAGGTTCTTTGTATTCGATGCGGTACTTGAATGAAATGATGCTGTAAATTAGTTTTATCCTACTATAAAAGATATTTTTGTAAAAAACCTAAGTTATAAAACTTATTAATATGCCCATATCCACTGTGTTTTTATGAAGGATAAACGAAAAATATGGCACAATATAATCATAAAACAAATTATATGAGCTATATTTTGAATATAAAACTAATATGTACTGATACTCAAATATAGTGCTAATTCCACATAACTATTATGATAAATATGTACATACATATATATATAAGGGTGAGAGCATCATAGTGCTTATTATGGATACTTTATTTTAATCCACGTCAGTCTCTTAAAGATGTTCAAAAGTAAATTTACATCAAGAGCAAATCCTAACAAGTCAGTCTTTATTTGCTTGTCAAGCCAAGTAACCCTATGGCTAAACCGTGGATGAGCGTGGTTAAAGACGATAAATTCTCTCCCATTAAGAATAAAATTAAAAATGAATTACTAGTTAGCAAAAATATGAAAAATATAAATAGAAAATAATTTAAGTATTCGAAATTGATTCCCATCAATTCAAGCAACCAATAAATTTAATCAGAATTAAATCTTTTCTTTTCTATGTTAATCATGTGTTTTGTTATGTCCATTATTTAGTAGTCGGACTTAACTCGTATTAATTACAGTCGGAACATAAAACGGGCATTCCAATCATTGTAGCATTAGTAATATCTATTCTGCATCGGCCCCTTTTATAGCAAAATATGCAAGTACTAGCGAGTAGGAATACTTCACGGCTCATAAATAAAACAATTGCGCTAAACAACACCTGCTTGATTTACAAAACATGCAGATATAATGTTTTTTACGTCCCGTTTCTGTAAGTCCACCGCTTCCTAAAGGCCTTCACGCCTCCAGTTTTTAGCAACTAAAAACTGAAAAATACATTTTCAATCAATATTATATCAGTTATCTATCAATTTCCATGCGGTGACGTAGTAAGAATACAATTCACCACTCCCTATCTTGCCCGTGGATGTCGTACAAGACGACTATGGGAAATAATATGCACATAACATCTGTGCAAGAGAAGGAAAACTCGAAATGAAATCCTATACCAACATATCTGACCAGCGTGGTATAGTAGGTCAAATTTCCTCCTACTATGGAGGAGGCCCGAGCCCAATAGTGGGACAAGTGTGGGCTGCGATGATGATGATGATGATGATGATATCTATCAATCACAGATAGAATGCATATAAATACATTACACATAAATCTTGTACGTCAACAAATTTCTTTGAATAGCAGCTTATATAAAGAAAACTAGCAAATTCTCGGGGTTTCACCCGTGTAGTTCTCGTTCCCGTGGGAATACTACAAAATATGGCCTATGTTACTGGCCAACAATGTAGTTTCGAATCTGCCTGGGCAATTCCTAGAGGGCTCATGTTCAATTTCCGGACCTGGAAAAATTTTATAAGGTTTTTCTGAGAGTAAAATAGCTTAAGTTACTCCTACATGGTAATAAGATATTATCAAAATCGGGATAGCTGTTTTGAAGATTACCCTGGCCAAACAGACAGAAAATATTTGAACAGGTGTTTAGGCATAGGCATTGTGTAATAACCGTATGGACATGGAAAACATTTGTTTTTGACATTGCAAATACACAATCAATTTTATTTAATTGTATCTACAAATAATACTTTTTAAATAATTACAAAACAATATTCTATTTATTTTTAAAAACTAATCTGCATCTTAAATATCGTAGCGTTCTATAGTCTGTAACCGTTCTCAGTAAAAGTTATTTGACCCCAATAAGAATTTTTCATATAGGCCTAGCAGTTCTTAACGTTCATTTCTCGCGGATATCATAGTAGACAACCAAGTGATAAAAACAAAGATAAAGTCTGCACTGTAAAGCTCGAAAGAAAACCCCATGTCAACCCGTTCTTTTAAAATTAATGTGTAATATTTTTCTTATCTATATTAATACTAGCAACCCGCCCTCGCTTCGCTTCGGTTTCAGTCACCTTACCCGCGTAGTTCCCGTTCCCGTGGGAATACCGGGATAAAATTTAGCCTATGTTACTCCCTGATATTATAGCTCTCCAATGGTGAAAGAATTTTGGAAATCGGTTCGGTGGTAAACCACCGAAAGCGTGAAAGCGTAACATTCCAACAAATAAACAAACAAACAAATAAACAAACAAACAAACATTCTTACTTTCGCATCTATAATATTAGTAAGGATTAAAAAGAGGGACTGGTGGCGTTACAACGGCGATTATTATTATATGAAAGAGATTTTTTTTTGCTTTAGACCGGTGATATAATGACGCAATGAAAACATTGAAATTTCACTCGGAATATAATTTATCGAAAATCACCAAATCCAAAAATGTTTACTAAACTCGGACACGTCATTTGAACAAAAGAACATCCGACACTAGTTCGGAGTATTAATTTCTAGGTAGGACCCTTCACGGAGGTCAGGGAATCGGTACCGGTAGTCAGTGCAATTGGCAATTGGGAGGTAGTACGAAAAATTATATGGCCTCATGACGGCCTTCAATAACCTTTCTGTCAAACGATTCAAGTGAAGTATATCCAGGGCATAATCAAAAAACCCAAATTAGAAATTGAAGCTCCACACATCATAAGTTACTACTGATTTCTTGTAAATAATTTGACCATTGGAATTTAAAAGTTATGTTTATAAATACCAATTATTGTAGTAGAACAAAAAAAAGAAACTGTGCTTTTTTACTTAAGAATATTATAAGTTCTTCTATTAAATAAATGTGAGAAAAGGGTAACTTGCCTGGGCGGGGCAAGGATGGTAAGGATCGAGTACTAGATACCCGCCCGCCTCTAACCTCATATACGTTAGAGATGTACGCGCATAGCACGTTATGAGTTCGCCGTTCTCTGTCGCCCGGAACAGATCGGGCGAAGCGTGACTATATAGCCTGTTGCCAAAAAAGCATAGCCCTTGTCTGATGTTTCCGATACGATGTAAAATAATCTGATACAAAATCTATCTATCTCTATCTTAATAGATAGATAAATTTCATTAGATAGCTTGCAGCTTGTATACCTCGTTGTACCACGATATAACAGCTTGCAAGTTCTTTGATAAGTCTATTGGAAGGTAACTGAACTACATACATATTATCCTGATATTATCTAAATGTAGAAAGTTGAGTAAGACAGCTAAGTTTAGTAGAAAAACAAAGCAATGTTAGATGTGGAAAAGACGAAGATGTGCCAAATATTTTCTTATACAAAAATGTATAAGTAGATATATTCCTATTTGCAAAATTGTAACAAATAATCAAATAAGACAAGGAAAGGATTTTACTATATAATATGTGAGCCATTCTAGCAATATATGTAGGTATACATTAAAATTGTGTATTAACTTTGTAGCTAATATCGCAACAAAAGCTTTTATATGAGTTAACAAGTAAAGTAGATTGGGTCCCCATTAATGCCACCCTCTGCGCGCCGCGCCGGCTTGACTTACCAGTCTAGCTAACACATAAAATGGTAATCGCAGATTCCTTTTAGATTCAATAAGATATTTGCTATTGTATTATGTTCAAAACCCTTATATGAAAGGGCGGCGATATTTTTAATAGTTGTTCAAGCCAATAAATCATTGAATAAAACGGTGCTATATTGTACTTTTATAAATCGAACGATGCTACAAGGAATCAATATAAAAATGAAATTGTAGTGAAATCAACCATAGAAAGAATCGAATTCTTTGCAAATAAGTATTCAAGTAATATGTATTTAGTAGTATTTATAATTTTATTTTAGCCTTCTATATTATGTTACTAAGGAAACGACGGTCGGTTCTAATGTCACGGGTTCAAATTTGTGTCAGCTATAATAATTTATGGGATTTACTGCACGTTCCCTTTTCAAAGCAAACCAAGCCTATGTAGGCATAGGCTTGGTTTGTGTAATGTAAGTTTGAACGTGATTTTCGCTCCTTTTAAATTTCGAATTAAGTTGAAAATTAAAAATAAAATACCTGCTAGAATAAAGAAAATTCATAAGTTATATTGATTTTCTTAAATGAAGCATACAATGTACTAATTATTTTGAGAGGGTTCTCGATTGAAAGTACAGATAAAATATCAATCGTTGTATCGTAATTTTGAACGTCATATCATCATCATCTTTTCAGCTCGTGAACGTCCCTCTCGAGCCCGAGACTTCCCCGCCATAGGAAGAAAATTGACTTATAATACCATGGTGGTCAGACGTGTATAGTGTGGTGACGGTATAGGATCTAATTTGGAGTTTCTTTTCTCTTGCATAAATGTTCTATGCATATTATAAACCCTTTTTTTGGGGGTGGGCTGCGGTTGGCGCGCTCCTCGCACCACTCCTTTCGGGGCGACAGGGGGGCGTAAGCACGCACACCCGCAACCCACCTGAACAGCACGTTGCCTTCGTCGTTGGGCCGACCACCGGAGCAGGGTTACTTGTCATCAGTGGTCGGCCCGACGGAATACCCCCTATATGGGGTGCCTTCCCATCGACCGACGTCCCCCCTCGGGGAGGACGTCGGTCTTTCCCCACGCGATCGGCCTCTCGGCGGGTGACGTACTAATTCCCCGGTCACGTCACCCGTGGCCTCGGCTAGGGCGGCATGACGCGCAGGTAGTCGCGCCTGCGCCGCCCCAGTCGTCGGCGCGGGTCGCTTCGTCGAGGCTGCGTTCCTCGCGCGCGTGACCCGCGGCCTCCTTCTGCGAGATCACTGCCTCGCAGAAGGCTGCGACCGCGTCCCAGTTCCTGACGCTGTCGAGCATCGCCTGTAATATATAGAAAATGGGTATCATTGTAATGTATAGAAATTGTCTTGATGTGAAAGCCATTGTGTAGTACATAAAAGGGGTTTGTTTGTGAAATATGGGAAATCTAATGATTATGATGGGTATATCATATGGATTACACAATTAAGAATACAATTAATAGGGCCTTTGGAATTGTCTGGCAGATTACATTGGACTATTAGTTCAAGGACCTCTTGTGAAAATGTCTATTGCATCCGTAGAGAAACATCACCTGTGAAATGAGGGTTAGAGAGTACACTAATAAAAATGCTACATACGTTTCACTGTATATTGGTGGAAAACACACTACAAAATATCGTCACTATCGCGACGGTTCCCGAGCTACAAATACACCGGCTTATTACTACTTATCTACTAATAACTATAAGTCTATAAGTTGTCGTTTGGAAACTACGAATCACACGTGGCTATAACCGTCACATTTACGTGCTAATTCACTTGAACGAGAGGAAATTCACTGTTCACACCACGATTACACTAATTATTGACACAGAATACATGAGACATCGACAAGAACTGCAACCTGCGAGAGACACGTCCTGATATGTACCGGATCGGTGCGGCGGCGGGAAAATACGCACGCTCAGGGTGGCGTGGTATTATCGCCCGGCGACCAGATGGTGTTACCTCCGGCGTCCTTCTTCTGTTGTGGAATGTGGAGACAAGCACACAGTCCCGTCGAGACTGGTAATCTATCGTGCGCTTCAATACATGCAAGTGGGAAGGTCAGGCATCATGCTGGGGTGCTCGGCGGCGCAACTGATGCGTCCAGCCTGGCCATGACGTAGCATGAAACCAGGGAAATAACGGAATGGATCGACTCACCGGTCATGAAGTCATTCTGAATCTGGCTGCTATCGCAATGCGAAAGGGAAGCAACGCAGCGACAACGTTGCAAGCATGGCTGTTACGAGAGCAGGGAAAGTTGGGACAAGACCCGCGCGCTTGGCGCGCGGACTCCCAGCGGTCTCACCAGGCACGTCCGACCATGCTCGATGACAGGATCCAAGAGAGAGAGAGCCTTTTCTGACGCAACGCTTCGTGTCAAAGATGGTGTCATTCCCTTTAAAAAAAAAGAAAGGTTCCTATTGGGCAGTTAGCCAACCATAAACAAAACCGATCCATAAACAAATGTTATTGTGAATTACAGTTGGCGATGGCATTCTGTATTCTATAATATAATAAGATGATATGACATTGTGTGCTTATTCAATCCGTCTCCTACATATAAATGTCTACACAAATACTAATTGATTTGAATAGTTGATGAATGTTATCACGAATGCCATCTACTAGCGAGGATGTGTACTTATATTGAATGAATGTCTTATATTGAATGAATTGCTGAATGAATGTCATGCAGTGATATGCTATATCACTACACGCCCTAGCAATGATCGGCAGCGTCAGGTCGGCACCGATGACTGCGCCGCATCCCCGTCGCAATCGCAGTAGTGGCAGGACGGTGTGCTCTCCCTCCTAGCGACCGTGTACAGGTACTTGCCAAAATATCCATGCCCCGTCAAGACCTACTCCAGTCGGAAGGAGAGCACCCCGTGCCGCCTTTTTAGCCACTGCATCAGCACCGGCCGGAAGGCCTCCACGGTCCAGACACCGTATCGAGGCCTCTCCAGCCGGACTGCCTAAAGGGCAGTGACGTCTCGGCGGGCGTCGACGCGCCAGGCGGTGAGCTCCCTCAAAGAGACCACACTGCCCTCCGCTCGCACCCCGACACCCGCCGATACAAATCGGCGAGCATTTCCGCCTCCAGGTCCCACGCGGGAGTCCCGGCCAACAGGTACGTCGCCTCCGTCGTCACCGTGCGGTACCCTCGAAGGGCCCTGATCGCCATGGCTCTCTGTGGTCGCACAGAGTAGCCCTGAGTCGGGCGGTCAGGGACCTCGCCCACACCGGTGCGCCATACAGGGCCATCGACCCGATATACAGAGCCATCGACCGGATATACAGGGCCATCGACCGGATGCATATATAAACCCTTGGGCATCTTTTACGACACCCACGGGCAAGAGACGGTGGTGAATTGTATTCTTACTCCGTTACCACACAGAAACATATTTCATATAACTTCTGTCTTTAGCCGGATCCGACTACTCGTAGTAGTCGTATGCTTGCCTCTCTAGGGAATTTCACATCTCATGTAATTTCTTCTTAATTCGGATAATTGTAGTAAAAATTAAAAATATACATAATTAAAAAAAATAACTAATAACACGCTTTTGTGGATAAATAAGCTAAAAAGTAGAATATCATTTTCAATATATTTAAATTAAGAATAGATTGATTATCCAAAAAATATATTTTATAGTAAAAATGGATCTGGGGAAAAGTAGAATCATTTTAAAAATATCTTAAAAATATCATAAAATGTTATGATATTTTCAAAATGATTCTGATTTTATTAATATTAGGTGAAACCTATGAAATTGCCGTTATGTATGAAAAAAATTAAACGATTTCTTTTCATGTATTTTTTATTTGTATTAATCGAAGTAATCACCCATGCAATCAATGCATCTTTGCCAACGCAGCGGCAGTTTATTGATGCCCTTCTTAAAGAATACAGCTGGACGGGAGGCAACAAATTCTTCAAAGGCATTTTGTACTGCCTCTCGGGTATTGAATTTCTTTTCCGCCAAAAAGTTATCCAAATTCTGGAAAAAGAAGTAGTCTGTAGGCGCAAGGTCTGGTGAGTATGGCAGATGACGGAGAACTTCCAACCCCAGTTCTTGCAACTTGGAGACCGTCTGCTGTGTGTATGAGGTCGCGCATTGTCGTGCAGGAGCAGCTGAGACGAGCGATTTATTTTATTTTTTATTTAAGACAACACCCTGCACTAAGGAAATAATCCTTGTATTGCGGGGGACTTTACAAACATGTAATTAACGGATACAAATTACATCCAGACTCAGAACAACAATTTGTGGTTCGCACAAAGTGTTGTCCCGCGTGGGATTCGAACCCCCGACACTAGCGCTGTAGGTCGCTATCTTAACCACTACGCCATCTGTGCAGTCAATTGATTGACCAATGCTGATTGGAGATGTGCCAGTTTCTCCATCATTGTGTTCAGTTCTTCACAGTACACATCTGCAGTATAATGCTCAGCCCGTTTGGTAAGAAGCTGTGATGAATCACACCGGCGCTAGACCACCAAACAGTGACCATCACTTTTCTAGGGGTAAGTTTTTGTTTAGGGCATTGTTTAGGTGCTGAACCAGGATCCAACCAACTTGCTGAGCGCTTACGGTTATCAAACAGAATCTATTTTTCATCACAAGTAACAATGCGTTTCAAAATTCCTTCATTTGTGTGTCTGTTGAGCAATGCAAGGCATGTCTCGACGCGTACTTCGCACTGGCGATCATTGAGTTCGTGGGGCACCCATTTGTCAAGCTTTCTTACCTTGCCAATTTGACCAATATTGTTTTGAGGCTAACGTCGAAAGCTGCTGCTAATTCAGCCATAGATTGTGTATCATCGGCTTCCACAATCGCCTTTAATTCGTCATTGTCGACCAAAGTCTTTGAACGACCGCGAGGTTCATTTTTCAGGTCGAAATTTCCAGAACGGAAGCGAGCAAACCAATAACAGGCGGTGCGTTGGTTTGTAGTGTTAGCTCCGTAAACGTCGTTAATGTTGCGTGCCGCTTGTGCCGCGTTGCTGCCACGATGATACTCATATTCTATAATTATTCGAATTTTTAACGTATCCATGATGACGAAATAGATTGAAATGCGATGAAAACGTAACACTAATCAATAAACAAATGACTACTTTTGGAAAATGAATTCCATGTTTTAAAATAAAATTTATTTGAAATTAGAATTCTTAGTCAAACAAAAATTATTTTGATTTGAAATAGCCAGTACTGTAGAACGGCAATTACATAGGTAAAGACCTATTATCTGTCGTTAAAAGATTAATAACTATTTAATTGATTATTTTGAGAGAGGCAAATGTCCGTTAGGCTAAACTTTACAGGAGACACAAAATAAATCT
The DNA here is from genome assembly GCA_032191425.1 of Lymantria dispar. NCBI lineage: Eukaryota > Metazoa > Arthropoda > Insecta > Lepidoptera > Erebidae > Lymantria > Lymantria dispar. The sequence continues at coordinate 22,356,226 of CM063444.1, read as the reverse complement.
AGTTGTGTTAAACAAAAAAAAAAATATGGGTACAAAATAATTTATGGTGTGCACCTTTGTTTGTTATTTGAGTTTTTATGTATTGGAAAAAAACAAAAGAAAAAACATCATTTTTGTTAATAATATTGGTCTCTACCTTATTTCAGATCTATTATTTATTTTTAATAGAATTACTTTTTTATTCTTCTAAAGTTTCACTGTCTTTGGTGGCCCTAAGACTTCTTACCGCTTCTTACAAAACTCTTTAAATGCTGATGGAATATGAAAAATGTCTTTCTTTATGTCATCTATTTTTTTTTTATTAATGACTAAATCTTCTATATATATTATAAGAGAGGTGGGTTTTGCGAGCGATATATTGACTCATCACCATATCTCTGGAACCATAAGGCGTACAGACTTGAAATTTGGCATAAATATTCCTTTCGTCGAGTAGAGGTCAGCTAAGAACGGATTTTACAAAATTCCATCTGCAAGGGGTGTTGCAAGGGCGTTAACAATAATATACATATAAAGGAACAGGGTGAACCGAAGCTACTGAAGCTAGAAGAATGAAATTTGGACGGTAGTTTCATTTCGTGACGTAGGCACCCACTAAGAAAAGATTTTTTTGAAAATCCACCCTTAAAAAGGTGAAATGCAACGGTAAAGTTTGTATGGAAAGGAAAAAAATCTTTAGTTACTGTCTTCAAATTAAGCACAAATACTCTTTAATAAAAATAAATAAACACGTGTTTCAGCGTTTGTCCATTTTCATCCTCGGAGGGTGTAAAATAGGTAGAAAGATGTCAGTTTACTGACTTATCACAGAGCCGAAACTACTGAAGCCAGAAACATGCAATTTTGATATTAGTTTCTTTGCGTGACGTAAAAACCTACTAAGAAAGTGTTTTTTGAAATTCAACCCCTAGGGGGTAAACCGCAGTAACAAAGTTTGTATAAGAAGAAAAAAATATCTACATCGATTTTCTTCAAATTCTCCAAAAATACTCTTTAGTAAAAATAAATAAACACGTGTTTCAGCATTTTTATAATTTTCACCCTCTAAGGGTGTAATCTACACTAATATTATAAAGAGGAAACGTTCCTTACGAATAAACTCAAAAACTCCTGGACGGATTTCAATAAATCTTTCACCATTAGAATGTTACAGTATCCCCGAGTAACATAGGCTATATTTTATCCCAGTACACCCACAGGAACGGGAACTACGCGAGTAAAGCGACTGAAACCGAAGCGAAGCGAGGGCGGGTTTTAGCAGATAAGAATTTGTTTTGTTTATACCAAAGCTTTAGTAAAGTTAATCTAAGTTGTTATGACACGTTTAATACTTTATGTTTTATTTTAATACTGTGTTTTCAAATAGACACTATAAGGAGTAAAGAGAAAGACCTGCTTATTTAAACTTATAAAAATGAATAATTACTAATACTAATGTTACTTTTCCTTCCATAAGTAAAAGTAATCAATTATGTATTGTGATTTTGAGACTTGAGTGAGACTGATTATTGTGATAACTGTTCATGAGCCAGTTTGAAATAAATATTAACCTTGAATCATTGTCGTTTCCATTCATATATAGAAAATTTTCATAAAATACTTTAAAGGTTTCATCGCTAATACAACCCGGCCGGGCCCGGATGGGTTGAGAAACATACCGGGTTGCAATCTCTATGTAAAACACACCGGACTAGACTAAAACACACCGTTCTTAAGGTAAACAAAAGAATGCAATGATACAATTTCAATGAATACTAGCTGACCCAACAGACGTCGTTCTGTTCAAATCCAAAAAGATAGTAAAAGGAATTCTTCCTGAAATCGATCGCTGCGTCACCTATCGCTTCCAATTGTTAACCCATTCTCATATTCATGAAACCATTCTCATATCCATTGGAACAGCTACAAAAAATCATCAAAATCGATCCAGCCGTTTAGAAGGAGTTCCATTACAAACACACAAACAGAAGATTTATATATAGATTAGTTGGATTGGTGCCGTTTTTAATCAAAACGCGCATCTCCTCTCGCAAAATGTCGCCACATATAACTTGATATTGCAAAAAGATGTGGCTAATGCTCTTCTCAAAATAAACGTTTTTATTTAATTTGACATAAAGTACCGCAATAGTGTGTTTTAATAATGTTTTGCATTTTATGTATATCACCCATCTTGCCTGAAAAACAATTTTACAAAAAAAAATGGTTTTATAGTAAGTGTATCGTAAATCTTTCTTTGCGATACTTACGTGGTTCCTAATGGTATCTCTTACAAACTCCACAAGATGGCGTTCTAGTATGACATTATCTTCTATCCATTTATCAATGTCCACTGAAGGATATAAGTTGAGGAGGATAATGTCATAATCGCCACCCTTGATAGAGTTAGTTATCGTAGTAATATTATTGATTAATCTGATTTTCACTCAGATGAATTTTACGATTGCCACCGGAATTTATTGGATGTCAACACATTGTATTCTTAACCAGTCAACACGTTAACTAGGTATTTTGTCGTGAAATACCTGACTACCATCAAAATATTTAATGTTAGGTTTATATTAGCCACATTAAAATATTTAATGGCAAATCGTTAACGTTACGGTCGCCCTGGTCCTCTAAAATAATGCCTAGTTTCATTTCAACTAATGCCATCATATATTTAAACTGAAGCACATATTACCTTAAGCACGAATCTCCTGAAAATGTTGGGAATACAATTTATATTATTTGAAGATGTTTTCACTGGGCTACTACGTAGGTGGGGTAATTATTCTCTGAGGCAGCATTAGGCGCGATTACCTGCACCTGATGCCGCTCTAGCCGAGTCCGCGGGTGACTGGACCGGGGAATTAGTCCGTCACCCGCCGAGAGGCCGACCGTGTGACGGTGACCGACATCCCCGAGGGGGGACATCGTGAGAGGAGGGTACCCTATGACCGGGGTATTCCGTCGGGCTGACCACCGAAGACAAGGAACTCTGCACCGGTGGTCGGCCTAACGATGAAGGCGATGTGACACGAGTGAGTCATCGGCGGCAGCTCGGCGCCCCTCTGCCGCCCCGCCCCGGAGCCGGACGGCGAGCGAGCTGACCATGGCACACCCCCCCAAAAAAAGTTGGTAATTATTTTAAAACTTTGTGTAAAGGTTCAATAATTAATTAATTTAATTAATAAATTAAAAAGTATAATTTCTTACATCCATTAGCTCAGTACAATACTCACAGAACAGTAGTGACATATAGTATTCAGCAAAAAAAGGACAAAGTTTTAATTATAAACTTAATATTCGACAGGGAGCCCGAGAAAACACGCCAACGCAACTTTGTTGCGTGACTATAAAACATTAGGAGAACCCAATGTCAACATATAATAGTTAGTTATTTATAATAAGTTTCAGTATTTTGACATTGCAAAAGTAACTTTTCTCCGTGTTATGTCCGAGTAGGAATATTGTGCTCAAACTCCTTACCTTTCAGTGAGTATCAGACGATTAAGAATCGATTTAGTGGTTTAAACATACCAAAATTACTACAAGAAATTCAAGAGAAGCAGTTTTCGAAATAAAATCTTAAGATTAACCGTCTAGTCAGCAGCACAACAAGTCTTACAACTTTTAAAGGACTCCCATATTATATTAAAAGACATCATTAAAAAAAGATCAACAGTATCACTTGCCCTATTAATAAATTGAAGGGTTTTCGCAAAATTTATATCAAACTTCGGCAAACCTGTTGACAAAAACAAGATCATTGAGTTTAAGTATTATGTTAGCTGAGTATTACGTATATTAGTAGTTCCGTGTGACGACGGAGTTTTTTTTTTTTTTTTTTTTTTTTTTATGGGTGGGCTATGGTAAGCGCACGCGCGGTCCAGTCCGTCCGGGGCGATGAAAGGACGGCGCGCGGGCCCATAACCCACCCGTACCCACGTCACCTCGTTGTTGGGCCGACCACCGGAGCAGATGTGACTTGTCGTCAGTGGTCGGCCCGACGGAATACCCTTTCAGGTACCCTCACCTCTCGACATCCTGGGACGTCGGTCGCCATCGCGCGGTTAGCCACACTGCGGGTGACGGACAATTCCCCGGTCCGATCACCCGCGGCCTCGGCTAGGGCGGCATTAGGCGCAGATACTCGCGCCTGCGCCGCCCGAGTCGCCGGCGGCGGAACGTGTCGCCGAATAGGATCTCTACTCGCACACGATCCGCCGCCTCCTTCCGTGAGATAACGGCCTCACAGAAGGCGGCGACCGCGTCCCAGTTCCTGACGCTGACGAGCATCTCCCTGGCGATGGTCGGCAGCGCCAGGTCGGCACCGATAATCGCGACGAGTTCACGGCGCTCCCCCTCCCACGCAGCACACTCCTCGAGCGTGTGCTGCGCCGTGTCCTCGTCGCAACTGCAGTGGTGGCAGGACGGTGTGCTCTCCCTCCTGACAATCTTGTGCAGGTACTTTGCGAAGCATCCGTGCCCCGTCAGCACCTGCACCAGTCGGAAGGAAAGCACCCCGTGCGTCCGCTCCAACCACTCCATCAGCACCGGCCGGAAGGCCTCGACGGTCCTGACACCGTACCGAGGACTCTCCAGCCGGACTGCCCAACGGGCAATGACTCCACGGCGGGCGTCGACCCGCCAGGCGGTGATCTCCTGCAGGAAGACCATACTGCCGCGGGCGCGCGTCTCCGACACCCGCCGATAAATGTCGGTGAGCATCTCCGCCTCCAGGTCCCACGGGGGAGTTCCGGCCAAGAGGCACGCTGCCTCCGTCGACATGGTGCGGTAACCGCGTATGGCCCTGACCGCCATTACCCTCTGTGGTCGCCTCAAGAGGGCCCTAAGCCGGACGGTCAGGGACCCCGCCCACACCGGTGCGCCGTACAGAGCCATTGACCGGATCACCCCCGCGTACAGCTGTCGGCACGTAGCGCTGGGTCCGCCCACATTCGGCATCAGCCGCGAAAGGGCGGACGCCGCGCCGACAAGCCGGGGAACAAGTCGGTGGAGATGCTCCCGGAACCAAAAATGCCCGTCGAGCACCAGGCCCAAGTACTTCATGTGAGCCTGGATGCTGATGGTGACCGACTTCACGATGATCGAAGCGCCGGCGGGAGGCCCGGCGGTACGGAGGCCATGGAACAAAAGGGCCTCCGTCTTTTCCAGGGCTACCCTCAACCCCAGCGCTTCGATCCGCCTGACAATCTCCTCGGTGCCGAGAGTTGCCAGGCGTGCCGCCTCCTCTAGCGTCCCACCCCGGGCTGTGACGAGTGTATCGTCGGCGTAGCAAATTACACCCAGCCCGGGTGGGAGGCTTCCTCTCAACGCCCAGTCGTAGCCGATGTTCCACAGGGTCGGACCCAGAACCGACCCCTGTGGGACACCACACGTCATGGGCGTTCGCACAACGTCCCCTACTCGGTCAACGTAGAGGACGCTGCGCCCCTCCAAGTAGTCTGCCACCAGCCGCCTGAGGTACACGGGCACCCCGTGATACCTCAGCCCCTCCCTGATGCAGCTGAATGGCAGACTGTTGAAGGCGTTGGCGATGTCCAGGGACACCGCCAACAGGACTCCTCCGCCGGTGACGGCCTCCGCTACCACGGCCTTCAGGCGCAGCAGGGCCGCGATCGTCGAACGCCCCCTCCGAAAACCAAACTGGGCGTCCGACAAATCAGGCCCGTCCCCAAAGAGGTGCCGCTCGATGCGGGCAGCCAACACCCTCTCCAGCAGCTTGCCCGCATCATCGAGCAGCACGATGGGCCTGTAGGCCGAGGCTGACTCGGGAGACCGTCCCGGCTTCGGCAGGAGAACCAACCTCCCCTCTTCCCAGCACCCAGGGAACTGTCCGGACGACAAACAAGCGTCGAACAGTCCCCTGAGGCGTGGTCCCAGGTGTTCAAGGACGAGGGCCACACGGAGGCACACGGTTCGGAATACCGTCGGGCCCGGGGGCGGTGGATTTGACTCACATACGCGCCACCGCCGCCCCCATTTCCGGCTCCGTGATGGGCGGAGCACTTTCATCGTCGGCCTCCCGGTCGCTGTCCGGCGAAGCCATGATCGGGGGCGTGTGCTCCACCCGCCGTGGAAAGAGGTCCTCGACAACTCTGGTGAGGAGGCTGGGCTGGAGAGTCTCGGTGAGGGGGGGGCCCCGCCCGCGGAGCTTGTTCAGCGCCGCGAGGTAGGGGCGACCCCAGGGGTCACGCTCGAGACTGTCCAGCATCTCCCGCCGACTAACGTCCTTGGCGGTACGGACGGCCAGCCTGAAGGCAGACCGCGCACTGCGGTAAGCCTCGTACAGCTGGCCCTCCCGCTCAGCGTCGCGGTGACGCGCTCGGCTGCGGGTGTAGGCCCTCCGGGCACGTATGCACGCGGCCCGAAGGTCCGCCAATTCTCGGGACCACCAGGGGACCGCACTCTTCGGGGGCAGGCGCCGCACACGGGGCATGGCCGCATCGCAGATCTGCGTTAATGCACAGCGGATGCGGCCAGCCTCGGCATCCACCCCGTCCGCCTGGGGCGGTGAGGACAGCCATGACTGAACGATGGCTGCCTCCGCCAACAGGTCCCGATCCAATCGACCCACAGCCCACCGCGGAAACGCGGGAGCTCCGTCCGCCGTGTGACCCCTGCTGGGCTGCAGGAGGGTCCGGGAGACCTCTATCCGGATGTATCGGTGGTCGGATAGGGTCTCAACCTCCTCCTGGACGCACCAGCTCCTCACACGTGCTGCGACATTAGGGCTAGCGAACGACAAGTCCACTATCGACCCGCCCTGCTGCCGCACGCACGTTTGCACCGAGCCCCTGTTCAGCAAACAGAGGCCCAGTGCCGCCGCCCACTCTTCGACCGCCCGCCCGCGGGCATTCGTCCTGGGGGACCCCCACGCCGTGGACTTGGCGTTGTAGTCCCCCAGAACGAAGACTTGGCGCGGTGCTAGTCGCCGTATCGAGGCCCCCAGGATGGTGAGGAAGGCCCCGAAATCCGTCGCGCTCCTGTTAGGGGAGAAGTAAACACCAAATAGCGTAACCTCTCCCCATCCCGCCGCGACATACCCATCGCCCCTGTCCTTGAGCAACAAAGGCGGGGAATGCCACGACGTGGAGACGACGATTGCCACAGAGCCGTCACTGCTGCCCAGCCAATTGGGCCGGTCAGGCACCACGTACGGCTCCGCGGCTACGGCTGCACCGATCAACCACTCCGCCATGGCTTGCAGGAAAACGTCCTGTGCCTCGGCGGCGTGGTTGAGGTTGGCCTGCAGGAGGTGGTAGGATTCGGTCGCCATTAGTGGGCCGTATCCATCACCTCCTCCACGCTGGCGGGCGTTCGGGTCGCGCTAAGGACCGGAGCGGCCGGGGTCGTCGGGCCGCTCCGCCCCTTTGGGGCCGAAGCCGGGGGTCTGCAATCCTTGCCCCCCATGCGGTGTGTCGCGGGCCTATTGCCAGCCGCACATGCGGGGCAGTGGGGGGTGGCGGCGCAGGATGCCGCCTTATGCCCGGGTTGACCGCAGCGGAAACAAAGATCGCTGCAGTCAAAGCAATTGGTGCATGTCGGCCGAGTGTGTCCGACCGCCATGCACTTGTAGCACCTCGCAGGCCGGGACTCCAGCACGGTCACCCGCGCCGAGCTCCAGCCCACGAGGAGCCTGCCTGAGTCGGCCAGTTTCTTGGCCGACTCCACCGGGCACCGCAGCCAGGCGGCACCGACACCGCCCGGACCAGGGCGGATGGCGCCAATTCGGACGGTGTCCGAGGCACATCCGGTTCTAGCCACGATAGCCTCCCGGACGTCCTCCACCGTCACGGAATCGTCCAGACCCGTAATGCGCATTTCGGCGCACTTTACGGGCCTGGCGATTCGGACGCCACCCTCCTCCTCGAACAGACCCCGCAACTTCGTGGCCAAACTGTCGGCCGCCTTGGCGCCCTCGGCCCCAGAGAACTCCAGGATCCGAGCCCCTGTCTGGGCCTTGCGGGTCCTAGCTTCGACGCCTCCAATGTCAGAGACGTCTAACTCCCGCCGGGCGCGACTCAGGACGGCCTCGTAGCTTAGGCCCCTCTCAGCCGCCTCAGGCAGCACAGTAATAACAACTGCGGCTGATTTTGGCGGCCGGAGCCCCTTGCGCGACCTCTTGCCTCTCTTCTTTTTTCCGGCTCCCGCCTGGGGAGCAGCAGCTTCCGCGGCGTTTTTGGCTGCCGCCCTCCTTTTCTGACCGCGAGCCTTTCTGCTCCGCTCAGCCACCTGCCAACCCTGTTCCAGCATGGCAGCAGCGCTGAGCGCAGCGGGCGCGGTCACGGGCCCGCTAGCCGGTGCTTGCGGTATCGTTGCGGGCACCGACTGCGGTATGGCGGGAGCTGGCGCCACCCTCGCCTTTTTTGTTGTGGCGGGACCCTTAGGCCCAGCCACGGCCGCCGCAAAGCTGGCCACGCGGCCACCCTGGCATGGTAACGGGGTGGGACTCGATGCTACCGTCGCCCGCGCTGCCCTCGCCCTGTCCGCAGCGAGTGGCGGCCGGAGAGGTGCCTCAGGAGGGAGTCTCGCCTCCACGGCCTCAATGCACGCCTCGACCATCCGACCAACTCTGGTGAAAATGGCGCGCATCGCCTCATCCGACACGCCGTCTACTACGGGAAGTGGCACCTCTGCAGCCGGGACAGGGGTACGTCCCGTGGCGCGAGTCGACGGAGCAGGGGGGGTGGCAGCGACAGCCCTCGTCGCCGGCGTCGGTGGCAGGGTTGGCTTCGGTGGCCCTGCATTCGGCGCGGCGGGCGTCAGCCGCGCGACTTGGGCCCGTAGGTCAGCCATTTCTTTGGCCAACCTGCGGTTCTCCTTTTTCACCGCCGCCAGCTCCGTCTCCAGCTTCTTATTGTGCTCCTGCAGACCTGATACCTCGCCACTGAGGCGGGCATTTTCAGCCTGCAGGGCCGCCACTCCTGTGGTTGGAGGATCCCCCACTATCCTTGCAGCCTGGCTTACCGGAGACGGAGCCCCAGTCCTCGCCGCCACCGCAGCCCCACGCCCTCTGCGACCCCTGTGTGAGGTTGCCACTTTGGGAGGAGGCATGATGTCTCCACTCCCTTCCGAGTCAGATGCAGTGCTGCCACCCTTGTGCAGGGGGCGCTTCCGCACCTGTGGGGGGAGGGCCTCCTCCCTCACTGTCAGGGCCGCAGAACACGACGCAGGCCCCCCGGCGGCCTGAGCGGCTGGACTCTCCATCACATCAGAAGGCCCTGCGGCACTGCCGCCCTCGTCCATTGACTGCTCTGCAGTCCCATCGGTCTCCGCCGTCGCGTTGCTGTCAGCGTCAGATACGCTACCATCGCTGGGCGGAACATCGGCAGCCCCCCGTGTCAACTCTGCTCCGCCCGTCGCAGTTTCGCAGCGCGTCGCCTGGCGCGCTCCGTTGCGGGGGTGGGTTTCCCCCCCCTCTTCTTCTTTCGAGCCTCAATTTTCGCTGGGCCCTCGGCTGATTTGGATGCCTCCAGTGCGGAACTGCAGTCCGACGAAGCATCTCTCCCGTCTGTGCCAGAGTTGCAGTAGCCTGGCAAGGCTTTAGCGTGGGAACTAGGCTCCCCGTTAGTGGTGGTTTTGGGCATCTCACCCCTCCTATCTGCATCTTTATTGTACAAGAAATCCATAAGGTTCCCACGAGTATGGGAGAAATAACGGTCCACCCGGGCAGAGATCCCGATACCCGGGTAAGCGTACATTTGTATCCCAACACAGGGGATCCGCAGGTACCCTGGCTGGGGGCGCGCTAACGACTGAACAACCCATCAGCCATGCATCCTCTCGCCGCGCGCCAGAACTTAGGATTCTGGGTGATTGTTTTATAGAGGTTTTCTTCCTCGCGGTCCAGGCGGTTAAGCCAAGACCCTCGCTCCTGAATCTAGGCCTCAAGACAAATGTCCCGAAGCAAGAATCAGGTCTACGATTTGTCGCGGTTGGCAAATGCCTGCCCAGTCCTCAAATGAATGAGTGACTGGACCCGTCGAATTTTCGCATCCAATACCCTCTACAATTAGAGGGCATGGAGCGAATTTGGGGCATCCCACAAACTGGGCCCCCCCTCGGGCCAGATATTTGCCACGAGCGACAATTCCAGAGAGCAGTCCAAGAAATTGTCGCTCGTGCCCAGGGTACACCACGCGGAGGTTTCTGGCGTAGTACCCCGTGTGACGACGGAGTAAGGATCCAATTCACCATGCCCTTTCTTGCCCATGGGTGTCACAAAAACCGACTAAGGGATTATGATATAGGTACTGATAACTTCTATGAAAAAAAAACTATAACTCGAAACAGAACCCCTGTCTGTGTCTGACCTTCTTGGTATGGTTGGTTAATTTCCCTTCTTCTGAGGCGGCGACTCGAGCCCAGCAGAGGAACGCGTATGAGCTGTGATGATGAAGATATTTATGTTAGCTCCACAAGCCTATTGTAAGTTTCCACCGCGTCCGATATTTCGGATATTCTTACCTTGTTTATTCTTTAAAATGGTTCTACTATCTCAAACTATCGATACATTTAAATCATAACAAGAAAGGCTTAATTCCTCATACTATATAGTATATTTGTACTTAAGTATCGTATAATATCAATATAAATAAAATCAATGGCGTTCATAAATTTTCATGAAACAATTTTATTACGTTAAATGATGTGAGACGCCCCTAAATTTCTTCATATTGATTGTAAACATTATACTATAAATATATGTATACAACAGTCCCTTATAAGTTTGTTAAAATAAACTGCATAAAGAACAGGAAACATCCGACGTAAATTTTGTGTAAGAGGAAGCATCTTTATAAACTTTTTATTTACGATATTGATTTCCATAGGGTTAATGTAATCAAGTACATCAGGATAAAATTGATAGTTAAAGGAAGCAAGGAGGATTTAACATGCTGACCTGGACATTTTGTCTGGTTCTTGTCCCTGGACATAGTAAAAGACGACTAAGGAATTATTGTAGATGATATCTATGCAAGTAAAATTGGAAATAAAACCCTATACCAACCCGTCTGACCAGCGTGGTATAGCAGGTCTATTTTCCTCCCATGGTAGAGGAGGCTCAAACCTAGTAGTGGGACGTATGTAAGCTATGATGATGATAAACCACAGATTATAAAAAAAAATTAACTAACGCTGCTGTCATCAACATGTTTTAGCAGATTATACCATTAAGATACTTTGTATAAATATAATATCTATCATGCTATATTATTAATACCCTCTTCAGTCAGCAGTCTTTGTTCAAAGCAAAATAATTTAACATGACAGCTGTTCTCATTTAAGATGTTAAAAATCAAGTGCATTTTCTAATATTTCAAAGCGGTGTACTTAACATATATTTTTAAATATACGAATAATACATTGATTCAATATACGTAGATATAAGTGAATCATACGTTTTTCTATACTAATATTATAAAGAGAAAAGATTTGTTTCTTTGTTTGTATTGAATAGGCTCTGAAACTACTGCACCGATTTCAAAAATTCTTTCACCAATGAAAAGCTGTAATATCAGGAAGTAACGTAGGCTATATTTTATCCCGATGTTTCCTTGGAACTGACAACAAAGCGGGTAAGGCGACTGAAACCGAAGCGAAGCGAGAACAGGTTGCTAGTTTTTAATAAAATAAAACGCTTCATCGTCATCATCATCTAAGCCCTTACACGTCCCATTGTTGGGTTCAGGCCTCCTTAACTATTGGAGGTAAATCTACCTACTACACCACGTTGGTGAAACGTGTTGGTATAGGGTTTTGTTTCGAGCTTTTCTTCTCTTGCATAGACATTATATGCATATTATATCCATTAGTCGTCTTATACGACACCCACGGACAAAAGAGGGAGTGGTGAATAATTTTTTTACACCGTCGTCACACGGATAAACGCTTAAAGATTTTCTAATACAACTCATTAAAAATGTCTATGAATCTACATTTAAAAAAGCAACGACGCAATCACTCTAAAAAATAGAAATATAAACAAGAGAAAATATTTTTTGCCTTACTTAAGTTATTCTGTAACTAATAGCTACTATTAATAAAGAGTTCCTTTCAGCAATAAATACTTCACATTCTCTGTTACAAACTTTTTAGAAGCGTACAATGTTCACTTGCCTTAGCACATCTTATTGTCAGAATTACAGAAATAAATTTCGAACTCGAGGAAGAAATATACATTTGGAGAAAATATTTATGCATTATTCATACATACATTTTATGTATAAAAAGCATCTAGAGATATTTTAATGATTTATAGTGAATACGAATAAGTTAATAAGTTAAACTATCACGGTATTTCTATTAGGTTGATATTGCGGTTAGGTTAAACATTATGTTTGGTTTAAAAGAAATAAATACTTTAATTTTTTTTTATTGCCAATTTATGCCAAACGAGCAAACAGCACACCTGATGGTAAGTGATGCTGCCGCACTTGGATCTTAGCAATACCAGGGCCACAGCCAGGCCATTGCCTACCGTGAAGAAAATACTCTTTTTAAACCACGTTTAAAGAAGGACATGTAGCTCTCGGGATACACAGCAGCAGGTGATTCATTCCAGAGCTTGCACATATATGGGAGAAATTATCACTGGAAACGTACAGTTGAAGACTATAAAGTTTCTAGGTGAAATGGGTGAACCCTGCTACGGTGTTGAGTGGTACGTTGGTTAAAGAGTCTGTAGAGTACACCGAGTGACTCAAACTCTCTCTGCCGCTCTAGTGACTCCAATCTGTCCGTAAGATTGGGATAAATATAAGACGAAATCTTGACAATCATGTAACTTTTGAGTCCCATATAACAGACAACCAGCTTATTACCATTCATTGCTTCCATGTTATCTTTAAAAAGTTTTTGAAAAATTTTTGATTCTCCAGATTGATTTGGAGAGTAACTTAATAATAGTTTTATTTACCCAGGATTGAAACTTGAAAGCCAGATTTAACAGAGGATAGACAAATTTGAACGAAAATAAGAATTGTAATAATTTTCTGATTAAAATATCTAGTATTGTCCAGCTTGGATTTTCTAGCTATAAAGTTAGGAATAGTAGTAGCAAACATCCGATAGATAGCGTGGTCTCCCATTACAAGTGGTAGGACCACACTGTTGACAGTTGTCTGTCTACAGCCACGGGCCGGTCCGTCCGGGGTAGTACCACACTCTCGCAGAAAGTCGACGTCCGAATAGTAGCAATTTGTTACTGCGCTTCGTACGGTGAGCGAGAGAGCCGGAAGCCTAACTTTCTGAGAGTGTTTGTGTGTGGTGGGTTTTAGTAATGTCTTTAGTATCACCGAACTTCATTGCACGCATTCACACTCCCTTCACTTTCTTCGCAGCGGCAGCAACACTTACCATCAGGTGTACTGTTTGCTCATTAGTAGTATTTAGTTAGTCTGATTAGTGAATAGAAATCAATTAAAACCCTCAAATACATCATCATAATCATCATCACCATCAACAACTCATATCCATACCACTGCTGGGCTCGCTCTCCTCCACAGTGGGAGAGTAATTGACCTAATATACTACGTAAGTCAGACGGAATGATATTGGGTTTATTTTGAGTTTTCTTTCTCTGGCATAGGTGTTGTATGTATATTATATCTATCAATCGTTTTATTATTGGGTTGGCATTGTTTCTTATTTCGTCACAACACTGACAATACATAAATACAGCGGTACTTAATGAAGTATTGATCAGCAGCTTGAAGAAGATTTGGCATAAATGTGAGTCCAAGTTCGAACTATATTAAACAGTTTAACAGTTTATAAATGTGATTTCCAGAAAAAAATCTTTCAAACCTTTCACTTTAAACAGTTGCATGTTAAAACATATCTATTTTCTCTAACAGAAACAAGTTATTTCAACGAGTGTTACAAATATTCTGCAAACGAAATACCAGCAATCTTGTGGCAAATCTTTCCATTTTATATTAAATCTCTATAGCACTTTGTCACAGTACCACTCGTAAACTTGTTGGATATAAAATTGTCAGATCCTTCAAGTTTAGTGCCCTAAGAGCATTTATATATCTTTTCTGTGAAAGTTAAAAGATAACACAACAACTAATTCTTCTCATAACATATGTACTAAATATGTGAATTTTAGTTACATTAAATGTTTAGATATATGAAATAAACTGCAGCTTTTTTCTATCTTTGACCGTCTACTTTCTACTGTTGAACTTGCCTCCTATACATTAAGGGGGGAAATACGTGTAGACGGCCATTTTCGAGCAGATTTTCATCAATTATTTTAAGGTATAAAAAATTAATATTATTTATTCGAACTTTTAGGTTATTTTATACGTACATGTATTGAAGACTAAAAATTCATATTTACAAGAATAAAACTTAAAAAGTAGTAAAGATATCAGCTGATAGGTACATCTCGTAGGTTGTCGTCCGACTTCGCAACTGGTGTACATCATGGAGGCCATAATTTTTATCTGAAATCAATGAAACAAAGTTATTACTTTTTTATATATGTATCTTCTATATGAACCTCATTTTAAAGAAAAAACAATAATTTGCATTTTTTAGAGGGTCGTGAAAGTGAGTCATGTTTTTTTACCATTTTTTTTATATTGTTTATTATAAAAAAATAGTTTAAATGAAAATATCGCTTCTGATTGAGGTTCATATACAGCACAATTATGTAAAGAAATCATATACTAAATTTCAAGATGATTGGTTAAAAACTGTTTAAGCTAGAGTGTACACTAGTTCGAACAAACTAGTTTTGAGAAATACGCGTTTAAAAAATAAGTGCTAAAAAGTTAACATAAAGTATTAAACGAATTGAAACAACTTACCAATTAATCAGCTATTCCAGCACCATATTGTAAACATTCTTCAGTTTCATATGCTTCGTTTTGAGCTTGTAACTTTTTTTCGTGCTTTTCGGGCTAGAACTCTAATGCTTCTAGTAGCTTCTACTATACGAATAAAATAAAAGAACATCTGCCCATGTTCCACTAAACCGCTTGTAACTTTTGAACGAATAATGATTTTGTCCTGAAATTTTACCTGTATATTTTTCAATAGTTTTACAAGCGATGTATGAAAAAAAAATAATTAAATTTTTTTAAGCCTCTACACGTATTCGTCCGACGTCCCCCCCTCGGGGAGGACGTCGGTCTTTCCTCACGCGGTCGGCCTCTTAGCGGGTGACGGACTAATTCCCCGATCACGTCACCCGCGGCCTCGGCTAGGGCGGCATGAGAAGCAAGTACTCGCGCCTACGCCGCCCCAGTCGCCGGCGGCGGATCGCCTCAACAAGGCTGCGCTCCTCGCGCAGGCGATCCGCCACCTCCTTCTGCAAGATCACTGCCTCGCAGAAGGCTGCAACCGCGTCCCAGTTCGGCACCGATGATTGCGACGAGTTCACAGCGCTGCGCTGCCCAAGCGGCGCAGGCCTCGAGCGTATGCTGCGCCGTGTCCTCGTCGCAATCGCAGTGGTGGCAGGACGGTGTACTCTCCCTCCCAACGACCTTGTGCAGGTACTTGGCTAAGCACCCATGCCCCGCCAACACCTGCACTAGTCGGAAAGAGAGCACCCCGTGCCGCCTTTCCAACTACTGCATCAGCACCGGCCGGAAGGCCTCCACGATTCACACGACTGCCCAACGGGCAATGACGTCTCGGCGGGCGTCGACGCGCCAGACGGTGAGCTACCTCAAAGAGACCACACTGCCCTCCGCTCGCACCCCCGTCACCCGCCGATACAATCCGGTGAGCATTTCCGCTTCCAGGTCCCACGGAGGAGTCCCGTATCCGCGTATGGCTCTCTGTGATTGCCACAGAAGAGCCCTGAGTCGGACGGTCAGGGACCCCGCCCACACCGGTGCGCCGTACAGGGCCATTGACCGGATGACCCCCGCGTACAGCCGTCGACACGTAGCGCTCGGTCCGCCCACATTCGGCTTAAGCCGCGATAGGGCGGACGCCGCACCGACGAGCCATGGAGCGAACCTGCGGAAATGCTCCCGGAACCACCATTGTCCGTCGAGCACCAGGCCCAAATACCTCATATGGGCCCGGATGCTGATCTCAACCGTATGGACGGTGATCGAGACGCCGATGGGAGGGCTCATACGGCGCCCATGGAACAAGATGGCCTCCGTCTTGTCCAGGGCGACCCTCAACCCCAGCGCCTCGATCCGCCTGACGATCTCTTCGGTGCCTCGAGTCGCCAGGCTTGCCGCCTCTTCTAGCGACCCACCGCGGGCTGTGACGAGCGTGTCGTCGGCGTAACAAATCACGCCCAGCCCAAGCGGGAGGCTCCCCCTCAACGCCCAGACGTATTTCCCCCCTTAAGGTGTAAATTAGCATACTATGCTATTTCGAGTATTTCTTGTTTTACAGTGATATTACTTGTTGTGCAACTAAAGGACGTATCCTTTAGTTGTAAGTTAGGACACAAGAAATGTAGCTATGGTGACTTGTTGTATTCAGAATTGATGATGACTACTTGGAAAATATATTTATATCTATGGGATATTTTAAATTTGTTTTTGCTCGAAAGGATATAGAGCTACAATATATGTATTTTTAACTAGCAACCCGCCCTCGCTTCACTTCGCTCTCAGTCTTTCCTGCGCAGTTCCCGTTTCCGTGGGAATACCGGGATAAAATATAGCCCAGGTTACTCCCTGATATTATAGCTTTCAATTGGTGAAAGAATTTTTGAAATCGGTCGAGCCGTTTTGAAGATTACCCGGAACAAACAGACAGACAAAAAAAATATAAAGTGTATTTTAGGCATATGTATAGTGCAAATAAACGTGTGAGCATGAAAAAAGCCTATTATTTTGACATTACAAACAGACACTCCAATTTTATTTTTTGGTATAGATAGGCCAACAACAGGGCCGAGATTATTGACATCTGCTGGGTTCGATTACAAACTTAATGCTAACTGATGTGAATGTTACAATCGACACTTTGCAATCAGTCACGGAACCCTTGCCCCTTGTCGAAGACACTCATACAATGAGAATACAAATGTTAATATGTAATCTTAAAAACTGATATTATCTTTATATATATTTTTTTTTGTGTACGTGTGTATGTCACTGAACTCCTCCTAAACGGCTGGACCGATGTTGATGCAAATTTTTGTGCATGTTCAAGGGGATTCGAGAATGGTTTAGATTCACAATTGGACCCAGTAGGTGGCGCTTATTTGAACAGAACAACGTCTGTTGGGTTAGCTGGTCTACTATAAAATATAGAAATTCATAAACGTTTTTTTATTTTATAAGCCGCGGTGGATGCCAATTCAATTCTAACAAACGAGACGTAGCTTGTTCCTCGTAGACTGAACCACAAACCAAACATATAATATAGTACTTGCACATATTTATTAGGTATAAAACTTTGCTCCCGCCGTTTTACTATAGATGGTGTTAGCGACAAATAGACTTCGAGTACATACATTATAATCGACTTACAATACTATGTAGTATCTTATGAACCAGTTTGTGCTAAGTTACGAGCAGAAGTAGCTGATTTATGTTTACATCATAAAATGTCAACTTCGAGGCGAATCCTTGTCTTATGCGGGAAATCTTTAGTTGAAGCTTGCCAAATACTCTCAGATGCTTATGGCGAGGCTGCTATGAGTGAAAGAACAAGTGAACAGTTTCAACGATTCAAGAGACATGATTTTGAAGACAAAAACGGAAAGGCTTTTTGCACCGAATTGTGACTGATGACGAAAAATGAGTTTTTTACGATAACCCGCTACGATAGCGCCGAAAATCATCGGATATCCGCGATACTTTAATATATAAATGTAACTATAACCAGATTTTACAATAAAACTTTGAATTTTGAAATAAACAAACGGCAGGAGGAAAGTTAAGTAAAGTATACCTATATATAACAGTTAAGTTATATGCATCTATCTAGCAGCACCTGGTCTTTTATTTACCTACCATATACGTAGATTGTTGTAGTATTGTAAATAGTAGCTCGAATTATAAGGAGTACGTTGTTATAAAATACCAGACGTATTGCATCACCATACATGATGGATAGATAATGATTTCTAATGTTTACGCGAGCATTACATATATATATTATTATTATAAAACTATTTTTTTTTTCGTTTGTATTTACTTCTTGATTGTCCGACGTTTAGAAGACTTTACAGCGTTCATAGTCACGGGCGGCTAACCAATATCCCTCTTTTTAGGAATGAAATTAGCGTCAATTTTGGTAATTATACTTATGGAATGAAATTTAGTAAAAAGAATAATTTATTTTTTGTAGCTTTATATTTCAATTTTTTTTTATATATAAACTATTTTATATTAAAATTGTAAAAAACATATTTTAGTAGTAGGTAAATATTTTTTTATAAAAAAAATAATTATAAAAAGAAAATATAATTAAACAATTTAGTGAAATAAAATTAGATTATAATATTTTGCAATTAATGAATAAGTTTTTTTTAATAATTTCCATATCTACTAAGAAAAAAAATTATATGTTACGATGAAAAATACAATTAGCAGACAGTATACTTAGACTCTAAACAAATATCTGTGAATTGTCCAAATATCCTGCGTAGATATTTTACGAAACTCATTAGCTCGCTATATTAATCTTTATTTATTATATAGCATTCATATTTTTAATTATTATAGTTCCCTATTTTCACCGCACAGGTGGCCGCCTTGTGGGCAGCCAATGTATCAGCATTCATTGGACCGCAAGAGACATGCGTCCACGAAGGACGAATGGCCGCCGCTTTCAATCTACCCATGGTTAGCTACGTAAGTATTATTTAATTTACTATTTAAGTTAACAGCTAAAATTTTAACATAAGTATAGTTACCAAATAAGAAAAGAGTGTGTACAAAGTACGCGTATCAGGAGTGAAACTCCTTTATCCTTCATCCTCCACCCGTCATGGTCCATCCTTCATCCTTTATCCTCTATTCTTTATCTCATTCTCTCGCCGGCTGAATCCTATACATTTATGTGTTTGTGTCTTTATGGACTCGCTTTTTCGTTTCACCGAGTTTGAAATCTCAACGATTCTAAAGAAGTTTCACTTCAAAAATGCATATAAATTGTGAGAAATAATCATTTTCTTAAGTGATCAGCATATAATAAGGTCAATTTCTCTCTTATTGTGGAGGAGGCTTGAGACCAGCAGTGGGACGTATATAGGCCGTGTTGATGATGAACCATTTTCTTAATCCATCGTTTAGGACATGGTTTTTCTCACTCATAGTTCAATTATATTCGATATCATTGTGCCTCGTGTATTTGAAATACTGCTAAAGCAAACGTTAAACGTTCATAGATTTTTGTTCTGAATATAATAGTAGGGGAGCCCACGATGCTAAATGGGGATTTACTCGAGCGTCATAGAGACCTATTGGGTTGCAAAGCTTAGATGATAAGAAGAAAAAAATGTTATATAGTGTATACCTTTTGATCGGTGGAGGGAGCGGCTATAGATTTTCAAATATGTAAAAAATACTGTTGCATGGACATACTCGAGCACGTCAGATATTGATAGCATCGATGTCCGACGTATTTTTAATATTGCACGTATGTTAATTTGATCGTTTGTATGATCCAGGTGGTCGTACGAAAGGGTTGAAAATTAAAAAAAAATTAATCGAGCGCGTCAGATTTTTTAAGGGATAACATTCCCTAGTTGTAGCCCACATCGACGGTAAAACTTTACCAAAATATTCATGCACGAACACGTATCATCATATTATAAACACTGTCTACCTATTGTAATTTTAACCTATAAAAATGTGAGATGATATAAAAATATCATGTATTGCATTGTAATTATTGTATGTATTGCCAAATTTCACTTGATAAATATTATCAGTGAGATAAAGTATCATTAACCATCATTATTATACACATTAAACGTTACCCGATTCATTATTATCATTATTATTATCACCGCCACTGGACTTGGGTCTTTCTAACAAAGAAATGATGCGATAATCGTTGCGCTTAGTAATCGGGCTGGCGATCGCAATTACGAATTTCCAAGACCAAATTGCTGCCCATTCTCCCCATGGTCATTGAGCCAATATTTACGACTTTTTTTTTTTTATGGGTGGGCTATGGTAAGCGCACGCGCGGTCCAGTCCGTCCGGGGCGATGAAAGGACGGCGCGCGGGCCCATAACCCACCCGTACCCACGTCACCTCGTTGTTGGGCCGACCACCGGAGCAGATGTGACTTGTCGTCAGTGGTCGGCCCGACGGAATACCCTTTCAGGTACCCTCACCTCTCGACATCCTGGGACGTCGGTCGCCATCGCGCGGTTAGCCACACTGCGGGTGACGGACAATTCCCCGGTCCGATCACCCGCGGCCTCGGCTAGGGCGGCATTAGGCGCAGATACTCGCGCCTGCGCCGCCCGAGTCGCCGGCGGCGGAACGTGTCGCCGAATAGGATCTCTACTCGCACACGATCCGCCGCCTCCTTCCGTGAGATAACGGCCTCACAGAAGGCGGCGACCGCGTCCCAGTTCCTGACGCTGACGAGCATCTCCCTGGCGATGGTCGGCAGCGCCAGGTTGGCACCGATAATCGCGACGAGTTCACGGCGCTCCCCCTCCCACGCAGCACACTCCTCGAGCGTGTGCTGCGCCGTGTCCTCGTCGAAACTGCAGTGGTGGCAGGACGGTGTGCTCTCCCTCCTGACAATCTTGTGCAGGTACTTTGCGAAGCATCCGTGCCCCGTCAGCACCTGCACCAGTCGGAAGGAAAGCACCCCGTGCGTCCGCTCCAACCACTCCATCAGCACCGGCCGGAAGGCCTCGACGGTCCTGACACCGTACCGAGGACTCTCCAGCCGGACTGCCCAACGGGCAATGACTCCACGGCGGGCGTCGACCCGCCAGGCGGTGATCTCCTGCAGGGAGACCATACCGCCGCGGGCGCGCGTAAACCGATTAACATACGATTTTTTTTGGTTGAAAGCTTTTGTTTGAGATGGTTGTTAGTTAAATTTATGAATATCTGTTCAGGCGTTCCAAATTTTTTTGGTTATCTACATAGATATCTTGAGATACATAACGAGCATTTACTTATAAAACATGATAACATTTATAACACACGTTTATGATGGTATCATTGAGCTACTCCGATGATGGACCTCGAAGGTAGGACAGACTGTAGTCACTAGAGCGGCGAAGAGACTTCGGCCATGTGCGGTAGTATCACTTACCATCTTCTGCTTGCTCGTTTGCCTATGAAAATAAAAAAAGACCATTGTTTATTATCGTATAGTAAGTCTGGGCTCATTGGATTCGTCTTAACTAAGTCTATTCATTTCTCCATCAGGAGGAGGACATGGCGCTTTTTAAGAGCGTTTACCTTCATCAAAACAACATCTCATAAGTCCACATTATCGAAGTTGCACTATAATAATATCGTAAATATTTTCACTAACATACTAGGGTATCGTACCAGATAATTTAATCCGGTCGTATATCGATTCTGACGAAGATAATCGATCAGCTGTCAAAATACAATTTAGCATTATCAATTGATGTTTACATAGGTGATTGACTACGTAACATTATCATGTTTATAAAGTTTGTTTTTGTTTCCGTGTGGTGACGGAATAATAATACGATTCACTCCCCTCCCTTCTTACCCTTGGGTATCGTAAAAGGAGGAGGAAGGGATATATTGTATATAAAACAATTATTTAAGACAAGGATGGTTCGAAATAAAACTCTGCCAACCCGTCTTACCAGCGTGGGATTGTAGATAAATTTGTTTCCCCTTTCGGAGGAGGCTCGAGCCTGACGTAACAGTGGGATGTATATGAGCTGTGACGACGATGATATTGATGAATGTAATGTATTAAGTACACTAGATGAAGATAGGGTAGTGATTTATCATACTCCCTTTCCACATCTAAAATTGCATTAAAGACTTATTAAAAAGTGTTATAAGTTACAAAGTAGGTGTCGTTTTTTTTTACTTCTGGTGGCAGACCAAGAGCCCATCTGATAGTATATGGCGACTATCGCTCATGGCCGTCAGCAGTACTAGGGCGGCGACTGGGGCGGCGCAGGCGCGACTACCTGCGTGCCATGCCGCCCTATCCGAGGCCGCGGGTGACGTGACTGGAGAGATAGTCCGTCACCCGCCGAGAGGCCGACCGCGTGAGCAAAGACCGACGTCCTCCCCGAGGAGGGAACGTCGGTCGATGGGAGGGTACCCCAAATAGGGGGTATTCCGTCGGGCCGACCACTGGACAAGTAACCCTGCTCCGGTGGTCGGCCCAACGACGAAGGCGACGTGGTGTTCGGGTGGGTTGCGGGTATGCGTGCTTACGCCCCTCTGTCGCCCCAGACGGAGTGGTGCGAGGAGCGCGCCGACCGCAGCCCACCGCAAAAAAAAAAAGCAGTACTAGGGAGAGAGTCAAACTTCTGCCCACCATGTGCAAACAAGTCTTTTTAAACCACGTATAAAGAAGTGTATGTCATAGCGCCCGGACAACACATCAGCAGGTAATTCATTTCAGAGCCTACATCTGCGTGGGAGAAATTAACCTAAAAACTTACAGTGAAAGACGAGATTGCTTCGCACGTCTGATCACCGCACATCGTCACGGCTGCACGTCTGATCAGCGTGGTATAGTAGGTAAATTTCCCTCCCATAATGATGGAGGTCAGAGCCCAACAGTGGGATCTATATGGCTTCCGATGATGATCGATTTGTCTTCGCCTGCATAAATATTATAGCCGGCTTTTACGACACTTACGGGCATGATGAGAGTGAATAGTATTCTTACTCTGTTACCATATGGAAAATTATTGGATGGAATATATTGAAACACCACATGGAAATATATTGAAATTAATTATAATTGGGAAAACAAAATTATTAATTTAAATAAAAATATAGTGCTTATATTAATTTAAATTCTACACAGGTAAGTGCACGGGGTTAAGAACCCATTCCCTTAATGAACTTTTACATCACAAGAACGAGATCGATGACACTATTTTCTTAATAAGATCGATGACAAACTTTTACTTTCAATTATTTGGTACGAATTACATCTACTTATTAATAACCATATCACGAATAATAGACATATACATCTATTTAATTTCAAAATAATTAAGGACACTAGTAAATGCAAATTTTATAGCTCATATAGCAGTTTATAGCTGATATTACCACGGAGTAATAGTTTTCGATAAGGCAAACTGCCAAGAATCGACCAGATAATCGGAATAGAACAATAAACTTAATCGATACAGCTATTGGCGTTGCAATAAATCCCAGATACATTTCATTACCTATTCTGATATTATAAAATAAATTTTCGCAAATTTATACGTAAACAATTCATTTATCATTTTACTCAATAAATATTTCGTTTTAGGTTTTAAATAGATTACTTCTTTATGTTTTAGATTTCCCATGTGGTGACGGAGTAAGAATACAAATCACTGCTCCCTATCTTACCCGTAGATGTCGTAAAAGACGACTAAGTGATATAATATACATATACCTAACATCTATGTAAGAGAAGAAAAACTCAAAATAAAACTCCTTACCAATCTGTCTGGTATAGTAAGGTCAATTTTACCTATCTTTTTTTACCTATCTTTTAATATTGCTAATTATGTACTATTCCTTTTGTACAAGCATTGATGGAATTCAGCTGCAATGTGAAATTATGTACCTATTTCTCTGTTGATATGCTTTATTGCTTTATAATTTGTGTTTGATATGATGGCTACTTTGGCTATTGTGACTTATTGTTGCCCTATAAAATAGCGATAAAAGAGTATAATTGTATTTGTAGACTTAGTCGTCTTTTGTAGTGTGACTGTACTGTCGTTAATTGTGTATGTTTAAGTGAGACTTTTCTTTTTTTTACATATGTATATTTTTAATTTTTATGTTATGCCAATTTTTTTTTCTTTTTTCCTTTTTTGTTATTCTCTTTTAAATACACCACTGCTTGGTGGCTTTGGTGTCTGACGTCGGAAGAATAAAAGGGACACTGCTGAAAATCAGCGTTGTGGTGTTACATTAACATCACAACAATTGCTGAGCAGTTATCCTTTTTTATGCCGCAGCTGAGACGTTCATTCTGTCACAATTATTATGTCTCTTTATTTAGTTTATTGATTTTTTGTGTGTTTCATTTTGTAAGGTTTTTTTTAGGTGTTACTAACGTCTCTACTCTGTGGCACAAAATAAATACTTTTCTTTCTTTCTTTCTTTCAATTGCCCTCCTATTGAGGAGAAGGCTCGAGCCTAACTGTGGGATATATATGCGATGAAATGAGTGTTTATCTCTAAAAGGCTATAAACTACTTACAGTGCATTTATTTGTCCACAGTACTGTCGCGATGTGGCCAGTTCAAACAAGAGAGTTTATTCGACGTTCGCGCGCACCAGACCGTCGGACATCGACATATCTCGCTCAGTTGTCGCCGTGCTCACCCATTTCAATTTCATGCATGTAAACATTAAAATATATATATTACAAATATAATTAATCAAATCCATACATATTTTAATTATACTATTGTAGGTACAAATACGAAATCGGTGCCGTATCTTTTATGGATTTAAAAGAGAAAAAGTGTCCATGTTTACATCTTTAGAGCTCTTTTGGTATTTTTTATGTTTCTCTTCTATGTGTTAAATACATTAATTTTGGTGGGAAAGAGAAAGTGCTATGTTGTTGTATTATATTCAGTATTTCAGTGTTTTATCGTTTATCTACGCTAATATTATAAAGTGGAAAAATTTGTATTTTTGTGTGTATGTTTGTAATGAATAAACTCAAAAACTACTGTGCCGATTTCAAAAAATCCTTCACCATTGGATAGCTTACCTGCGCCTGATGCCGCCCTTGCCGAGGCCGCGGGTGACCGGACCGGGGAATTTAGTCCGTCACCCGCAGGGAGGCTGACCGCGTGACGGCAACCGACGTCCCAGGACGGGGACGTCAAGAGGTGAGGGTACCTGAAAGGGTATTCCGTCGGGCCGACCACTGACGGCAAGTCACCCTGCTCAGATGATTGGCCCAACGACGAAGATAACGTGGGTACGGGTGGGTTATTTTCCCACGTGCCGTCCTTTCGTCGCCCCGGACGGAAAGGACCGCGTGCGCGCTTACCATAAAAAAAAACCATTGGATATCTACATTCATCTATATTTTATATTATTATTATATTGATATTTTATCCCGGTATTACCACGGTAACAGGAATTACGCGGGTAAGGCGACTGAAACTGAAGCGAAGCGAAGGCGGGTTGCTAGTATTAAATAATTTTGATGGCAATTTATGTAGTATAATGCGCAGGACGTCCTGGAGCGTATTGAATATGATATAGCACTGTTTCACATAGGTACGTTTTTGATTTCCATCAAAATTCCCAGAAGATACCATTAATAGCGAAGCCATGGTACTGTTGACGGGGACGATTTGATTGATTTATTTGATTTAATTGTGTCTGTTAAAGATTTGACTTAAAGGTCTTAGGAAATTTACTAAAAAAATTTAAGCATAATTCCTAAATAAACCATTAATTAGATTCTGTTTTTAACATACTTAATTACGAAATACCATCCACTTATTCAATCTGAAACACCAATTAACGTAATCAGGTCGCTGCTATGATTATTAGCTGTAAACCAGTAGCTGACAGCTACATAGTATATTAAACGATACACTGTAATTTAAACGTAGTATAAAATAAGATGCCAATATTAAAACAGTTCATTAACAGTGATTCATATTGCATGTAGGTGTAAAAGCAACGTGACAAATGTAGTTATTTGTTCATATTTTAATGACATGTTGGCACATTAAACTATTATCTTTCATGGATGGAAAGTTTAATGCCTATCTAACGTATATAGATCAGATATAACATATATCTGCTACAGACTATTATGCGATCAATATACTTCGTTATGGCAACATAATCGAACTATCACTGCAAATAAAAAACAACTGATAGTCTCCAAAAAGAGTTTTGCATTTATATAGGATTAATGATCTTGAATAATAATATGTATATCTCTTTTCAAAAACAAGATACAATTGTTAATAATCGTATCTGATGTTTACGCGAGTATTATTGTAAATAAATCTTTTTACAGATTTTATCGCGTTTGTACATGTTCACAAACACAGACCACAATAAACGCTAGAAAGTGTTCGAAACGTCGGGTAATCAAAAATCAAATACATACAAACGCAATAAAATCCGTAAAAAAATGTTTTATTTACATAATTAATTACTAATTTGCTTAAATGACAAAAAATAGTTGCAAGTAGAATTTTGTTTGAAAATTATTTAAGTTTGACTTAATGTAATCAACAAAGTTTATATAGAAAATCAACAGAGAATTAAAAACAGATTTATTTTAATTAATTTAGTAATTAAATAGCTTTTAATCAACTGTTAACTTCTTTGAAATCTGTCAAAAGCAACACCCAAATGCCATAAAGGAATAATCTAACTTAAGTTATTTAAATTTCAATATTTGTACAGGTGGCGTTTGTGTACCTGATAGCTCCGAATCACGACTTTTCTCGGTTAGCGCTTGCAATAATAGCTGCCGCAAAAGAAAAGCAAATATCTGTACGGACCGTCCAAGTGTACAGACAGCCATATTATTACGAAAATAGGCGAGAGAACTTTTCCCGTAACCCTTTTCTTGACATCGTTCGGGAAACATACAAGGAGACCAGAAGTATGTTTAACAAATTTTATTTATAGTATATACAGGGTGTATCAGGTTATGGGACAACTGGTTAAAAGGGAGCTAGGCAATGGCGGTAGGAACCCATAAAAAAAATTTGAACGAAAAATATCGATTCGTTAAGAAATTAGAGACATGTAAAGTTTTCAATTTTGTCATCGCTTTTTCGTGTAAATCTGATTGAAATGTATAAAGTCAATGATACTTAATACGCAACATATTCATACTTTGTTAAATATTCATTAGAAATTGAATAAATCAATGATTACGTTCACATAAGCAAGACAAACTTCGCTTTAAAACAGCTGATCGGCCTATGGCCGTTGACCGCTTGCCGTTGTACCTACATGTCATTGAAGCGTTTGCGCAATTCTAGGTATAAATGAATGAAATTATACTGTCGAAGCTTTACATACCTACATGTATTCTGTCTGTACACGCCTATATAATACGTAACATTTAAGGCATAGACTCTTAGACACATTTTTTTGAAATCATTATAATTTTTATGTTATATTATTTTTTGTGTAATGTACATTCTAATTACGATCTATGACCGTTAAACTACAACATACTCGAACAGTTGTTCCATAACCTGATACACCCTGTATATATATATTTCATCATTCAGCAGATAATAATCTTCACGAAATAATGGTTAGCGGGATTTATACCATGTAACATTCATGGTTACTTACGAGTTACCGATAGTATAATCATAATTATCATCATCATCACAGCTCATATACATCCCACTGCTGGGCTTAAGCCTTCTCCATGATGGGAAGGAAATTGAGCTACTACACCACGCTCGTCAGAAGGATTGGTATAGGGCTTTATTTCGAGAACCCTTTTCTTGCATAGATGTTATCTACATTTTATAATCCCGTTGTCATCTTTTATGACACCTACGGGCAAGAAAGAGGGTGTTGAATTGTATTCTTACTCCGTCACCATACGCAATAGCTATCTATTGCGTAATAGTATAATACATGGTGTAAATTCCCTAAACCATAAGTGTGTTTTCTAATACACACTTACGGTTTAGGTTGATATTTTGAAATCTGTTATAGTTCATCTTCTTTAATTTTTTATTATGAAATAAAGAAAGGAAAAGACATTCTTCATTGCTGTGTGACAATGGCTACAATTACTACCACTTACATTGTTCGTGGGTGTCGTAAAACTGGAATAAGAGCTTTAGGTATATAGGTAAATTTCATCTGATGCTGGTTTGCTTAACAATTACATATCCAAGCAGAATTGATATCACGTGGCCGGCGGCACTACTATTGCCGTAACTTTTATGATGATGAAAAATATTCTTAATTTGCCGGCAGTTGATAATAACACGCGTAATAGAAGGGAAAAGGGAACGTAAGAAAATTCATATTGTAATATTACATACTCGGGTTTTGAGAAATCGGTAGGTTTGCCGTCCTATCCAATTATTCTATCACGTGCCGGAATAATAATGGCTTTCAGACATGTACCACCTGATTTACTAAATTATTTCTAGTGTCGTTTTATCATCATTGTACTATATAAGCCAACGGCCACCTGAAATAATGTGTAACCGCTATTATACACTTTAGCAATGTCATAATTATAGCCGCCTGCTATAAAAGTGATAATGATTATTGAACTGCTGATTATTGAACCAATTCGTGTACCACCCATGCGATGACTGGTTAAAAATAGAAATAATTTACCTTCACCCCCTTACTTGGCTGTTGAGCTGGTAAGAATGTACAGAAGCACTCCTCTGTGAACCTTATAACACCAACTACGATCGGAGTCTCGTCTTCTAAGCCTGGTAAATAATTTACCCGCTTGGGGAGGGCTATTTCCAGAAATGGCCATCGATAGTACTTAATAATATAATATATATATATATATATATATATATATATATATATATATATAGATAGTAGAATACTTCTTAAACTACATTTACTGAAATGAAATGAGCTCATTCTAACCGTATAGTGACGGAGTAAGAATACAATTCACAACCCTCATCTTAGCAGTGGGACTTATATGAGCTATGGTGATGAAACTTTCTTTTTTTTCCAAAAAATTAGTAGTATTTTACCAAAATTCCACCAAATAATAACATTTGCTCTATCCTCATGCCAGGATAAGACTTGCATTAAGACTTTTATGCAAAATTTAAGGTACCTATGAGAGTGAATTTAGGATAGGCATTAACCTCAAGTTGAATATTTTTACAAATATTTATTCTTTTACAGTCTACGTGTCAGTGGGATACTACCACGATCATATCGGATTGATGTTAGCGTTGGACGCTATGCAACTTTTGGATTCAGGTAAGTCTGCATGGAATAGTTGTTAATACTGTGTGTAAATTAAATTATTATTAGTCAGTTCCTCGCTGTGTCGAGGTGTCATTATATTCTTCTAATCAGAGCTACAAATATGCATATTACATACCTCAGTCGTCTTTTACGACATCCACAGGCAAGATAGGGAGTGATGATTGTATTTTTACTGTCACCACACGGATTAACGGATATAAATACAGTGGATTTCATTTATAATGACCTCGGTTGTAACGACTTTTCGGTTATAGCGACGTCGGACTTACCCTAGAATTTAAAGCATCCTTTTGTAGCAAATACATTCGGCAATAGCGACTTCGGATAAAACGCCGAATTCGGGTATACCGACTTGTTTTTATGAACTATTTGGGATGGATTCCTAGAAATTGCTTGCGGAGGTTGCGACTGAGTTGGCAAAGGTACAAAGACTCCGTCATGAGCTTTAACTATTAAGCTTTCTTATCCTTTGTTTACATTCGCAGAAGGTCAAATGCTTTATTTGTGTGTAAGGTTATCTTTTGTTGACATTCGCAGATGATCAAATGCTTTGTTTGTGTGTAGGGTTACTTAACATGTGTACGAAGTTAAAATTATGAATCATTTACGTAGCCAATTTCCAGTGAATAAACAGTGTTTCTTAAACTTGTGAACATGGTTCCTAGTACTTCCTAGACGTACATTTACTGTTAAATAAAGTATTAATATAATTATTTCGGATATATAGACCTCCGGATATAGCGACGACATTAAAGTGGTCCCTCCGCCGTCGTTATAACCGAAATCCACTGTATATTATAGTATTCCCTATGCAATCAATATACATATCTATCGTTGAATATAAATAAATAGCATTTACTATTTTGAACCGCACGATGTTTTCTTGTTATCTCACTAAAATGCCTTAACGATACATATATTAAACACACGACGTGTTACAGATTATACGAAAATATATCTTACAGCTGACCACGAGCGGAAGTTGATCAAATTTTGAAAGGGTATCGCACATGTGCGAGTTATAAATAAGTTATGATGATAATATGAGTGCTTAGGTAAACAATGTAGAAGTATCGTTCACACTAGAAGCCATTCTCGGATCCGAAATTATCTAATATAATCTCATATAGGGTAATGGAAGGACCAATACTTGTTATGAAATATCAATAACTATTACATCTATTTTTATTTTTATAAATACCTAGTAAAAGTATTATACCTACATAAGAAATTTGTTACTGCGCTTCGTTCGGTGAACGAGAGAGCCGGCAGCCCAAGTTTCTGAGTGTGTTTACGTGTGGTGGGTTTTCAGTGATGCCTTTAGTATCACCGAACCTCATGGCATGCATTCACACTTTCTTCACTTACTTCGCGGTAGGCTCGTTTGCCACCGTTTGCAATAAAAAAAAAAGTTATGTCTGCGTCACATTTCTAGTATAATTGAACTATAATTCTGCACTGATTAAACGGATTGGCTTTTATTTCTAGTTTTTTTTTTCCTATTACGTTGATCATCATCATCATCATCTTGCTCTTATCCCAATTACTTGGGGTCGACGCAATATGTCATCTGTTTTGACATATTACAAAAAGTTTCGGCAATGACTTTTATGACCGGCCGCCTGCCTGACGTCAACCCTCCTTGGAAATGTAATCGTTGACCCAAATGGTACCAGATGGAGTTGGTCCGGGTCAATCTAGGGCTCTTAGTCGTCTTTTACGACACCCACGAGCAAAGCAAGGGTTGGTAGTATTCGAAGCCGCTACCACACAGCACGTTTCTATTACGTTGATATTGTACTTAATGTGTTGGGATCGTAGATCACGACAAACAAAGGCGAGGCGAATTATTTATTTTTTTGGAATGATTTTCTTTCTTCGTTATGGGTAGAAAGTTGCTTAGGTACATAGTACAAATATCCTCCCCAAAGGTAATAATGCCTTATTTACCTCGTTTGGCAAAAGAGTTGGCGATTGCAATTAGTATTAAGAGTTCCTAAATAAGTTATTGCTGCCGTCACCTGGTGGTCCTTCAGGTGGTTTACGATTACCACAGCAAAGTGAAGGGTGATGACACAGTGTATTCTAAATCTGTCACGATACACGCAGGAAAGAAAATAGTATAGTGGCACAATACACATACATACATTGGTAAAATAGATAAGTACCTATAATCTTAATATATATAAATTACGTGTCACGTTGTTTGTCCGCGATAGACTCCTAAACTAATTAACCGATTTTAATCAAATTTGCACACCGTGTGCAGTTTGATCCAACTTGAAAGATAGGATAGCTTCCATCTTAATTTATAGTCACATTATTATTTTATTACAAATTATTTGTCTATTATTTGACATTCACAATTATCTGTTAACTCCAAACGATTTTAACAGATGGCGATATCTGTTGACTGGATTGAGTAATTAATTAATAGATGGCGCTGCTATGTCAAACCTACAAACGTGCCATATCCGAGTTTAACTTGCTTTCATAGATGTCATTTGTAAAAAAATATGACGACCTCCATGACAGATGTTCTCCTACAGTTCCACTTAAATAGTTTAATAAAATGTAATATAACAAAAACATTAGCCACAGCAACGCGTGGCCGGGTCTGCTAGTTTACATTTATAAATCAGTAACGTAAAATGGGCATCTATTCGCATGATTGCCTTCCTGATATGATAATCAATAATTGTTTTATTATCATTCCCGTACGCATTTTATTCTAACAATGGATGTCATTGATAAGGAAAAACTCTAAACAATTAAATCCTAATCTTATAATAAACTAGTTTTGCTATAAACTATTTTTTATATAATAACATAGTGAGTGCCTGGGTAGACGGACACTGGACCTCTCGCATTGTGCCGGGACATTGCTCAAGAGTCACCAGTGGTCTGCTCAAAATCATAAAGAAAAATCGTCACAGATGCTGCATATCATTTATCCGTTAAATAATATCAAGCACTGTTGGAATCTATTTATAATAAATATCAACACGGAAAAGCAAATAGACTTTTGATTCGTCCAAATTATATAAAATTAAAAGGAAATTTCGGAGAAACCTTATTAGATCAAGTACGGTTTTTATAATCGTATGAAAGTTAAGTGAAAAGCCATATATTTACACCAGACAATAATAATGAATGGAAATAAAAAGGTTCTCAATTTTGTATCTTTATTTTTTTATATTGTTGAAGGCCCTAATGAGCCTTCGGAAATTTAGTATAATGCTATATCTACTATAGTCTACTATATCATCTGAATAAAATAGAATATCTGGCAACTCTAAGTAACGGTCTTCATAATATATAGATCTTATGCCTGAGCTTGGTTTCAACGTGAACATTTATGACAATGTATATGTGAAATTAATATGCCCTCTGAGTAGCCTATGTTTAGAATATCTTTACATATTGGGTTGCGTAGAACAGATGGGCAACGTTTCGTGGAAGTATTCATACCCATTTTTAAATCGAATGTAACCAGAAAGCCGCAGGCAATTGGCAGTTAAAAGACTGAGAGGATGATAGTACAGACGATGGAAGCAGTTTGCTTTAGTAGATAGCAAAAGCACCATCATCATCATGATACGACATAAACGTTCCACTGCTGGACTCGAGGCTCCTCCACAGTGGGAGGGAAATTGACCTACTATATCATGCTGGTCAAACGGGTTGGTATATGGTTTTATTTCCAGTTTTCGTTCTCTTGCATAGATGTTGTATGCATATCCCTTAATTGCCTTTACAACACCCACGGGCAGTAAAGGGGGTGGTGAATTGTATTCTTATTCTGTCATCACACGGATAATAGCAAAAGCATCGTATATTTATCTATACTAATATTATAAAGAGGAAAGATTTGTTTGTTTGTTTGTATTGAATAGGCTCCGAAACTACTGCACCGATTTCAAAAATTCTTTCACCAATGGAAAGCTATACTATCAGGGAGTAACATAGGCTATATTTTATCCCGGTATTCCCACGGGAACGGGCACTACGCGGTTAAGATGACTGAAACGGAAGCGAGGCGAGGGCAGGTTGCTAGTTTTATATATTTAAGTAAAATAAACATTATATTTTTCTACAACTTTTGATTAATTGTCTGACTCTACTCTTAGTGATATATAGACGGTATTATTCATTGAGAAACAACCCTTTAGTGCTCCTACTTTCAGTTAATCATGTCTAATAACACCCAAAGTGTTATATATCAAAGAGTGAATGTGCAAGTGAATAGTGGGTGTACGTGCTTGATTTTCATAAGCTCGTATGTGATGTATTTGTCTGGATTTTCCTTTGTTATCGCGACACCAACACCCTATTATTTAACTGGCAATCCTCACATTTTTCAAACACCTAATACACTTGCCGCCACCTGATTTTATATATTCCAATGTATTTTACGAGCTTTCATTTTAGATGGTCGAATTTTATAATAGAATTTTACAATACATTTTGGATCGGTAATAGTCTGGCCTTACCACGTCCAGAATAGCAAAAAGGTTGCATAGAACCCAGTGTGACTCCTCTACACCATTGAACAGCCCACCAGTATCACTGCCACGGCTTAGGTTAAATTTTGCATGAATTCCCATAGATTTGTAATGGCGCGTATCTTATTTCGCTGAAATTTAGAGTATTTATGTAATTCTATGACAATACCAACAATATGGTATTATGGAGATAATTTTATAATTGGCCGGAAGATCATTATCCAGACTTCTTATTCAATACACGTGGTAGGACCACACTGTTGATAGTTATGTCTACAGTCGCGGGCTGGCCCGTCCGGAGTAGTACCATACTCTCACAGAAAATCGACGTCTGAGTAGTAGCAATTTGTTACTGCGCTTTGTTCGGTGAGCGAGAGAGTCGGCAGCCCAACTTTCTGAGGGTGTTTGCATGTGGTGGATTTTGGTGATGCCTTTAGTTTCACTGAACCTCATTGCATGCATTCACAGCACGTATTTATTATAAAAAAAAATATTAACCAAGCTTTCCAAGGAAACTCCACATCTAGTCAATATAAATGTCCTATTTTTATTTTTTGTTCAATTTTCTTGATAAATAACCTGAGTTAGGTGAAGAACAGGATCTCATGTTGAAGCCATGTTACGAAGGAGTCCCTCATCCACTCAATAAAACTCGATTGCATTAATTAGGCTTGATATTCTTGTCTGAATAAGTAAGTTACGTTAAAACTAAATGATCTCTTAAGTCTTTTTCTGATGATAGTAACAATATATTTCGTCTTGTTTAAAGTATGATTTGTAAAAAATAATCTAAAGTTTTGTACTAATATTGAGAATACAATCCGTATTCTCCACGACGTCAGTTACTAATATCTTCAAACTTAGTTTATCGCAGATCAATTCCTAGTAGAAAAGTGTGTGTATTAAAATACCTAAAATAATACGGAATACAAGGAACATTGACAGCATTACATTCTTATACTAAGTTGGCGCCTTCTCTAATTCGGGAAATAGAAAATGGGGACGCTGTTACTTAGAAAGGATATCAAATAAAATGTGTTACTAGTCATGAATGTTTTTGAAACTGTGATTATATTTATTCTGTTTTAACATTTTTAACTAGGGTTTCATCGATGAACTGTTTAACAACTACAGTTATAACTTATTTAGAAATGTTTATGCAGAGTAAAAAAAAATTAATTATCATTTCCAATTATTAAAGTATTAATCTAAAGTCAAAATACGAAGATCGCTAATACGGTGACAGTTATTGACATTAATCCTCAGTTTAAGGAGAAGCATGTTTCTTACTCCCAATGTTGATGGTTGATCTTTCTTGACCACTGCAGAAGGACATATGATAGGGCAGAAAAACTTTTAAGCATATATAGTAAGTATAGTGCATCGACTTCACACAAATGATTGAAATAACATAAAACAATAGTTTGAACTCTTTTAAAAGCTTTTAATTTAATATATTATATACTGGCAGCCCGCCCACGCTTCGTTTCGGTTTCAGTTGCCTTATCCGCGTAGTTCCCGTTCCCATAGGAGTACCGGGATAAAATATAGCCTATATTACTCAGGATAAATATAACTTTCCAATGGTGAAAGAATTTTTGAAATCGGCACTGTAGCTTTTAAGTTTGTTAATTACATTTGTAAGTTGTATTATTAATATATTATTAATATAAATTACATTTGTATGTTGTTGACACACAAAAATACATTTTGTCCCTCTTTATAATATTAGTGTAGATGTAGACTATTGCGTATGAAAAAAAAAGCTAATTCAAAACACCATGTTGCAATATATTTATCGACTTCACTCAAATATATAATACATATCAGCCACGTACACTTAAAAAGATATTAAACTAGTTATTTATCACCGCAGACGAACACAATTTCCGAACTCCATTTCCCCGTGTTGTACCCATCGATCAGATCACGAGTAAATATTGCTGTTACTCACATGGAGATTCTATTTACAGAGGCTTCTCGTAATCTTATGTATATTGTAAATACATCAAGCAGTGTTGTCTCGGGATCAATTGAGATTTACAACATTGCGTTAAGAGTTTTCATTCGAAATTGTTATCATTATTTAGTTAACATGCTGTGGTAACTTTTTCTTTCAAAGTCACGTCAATAAATCGACGAATCTAGTAAAACGCAAGTAAAAAGCAAGCAAAACATTGTATTTTCTGATTCATTATAGCTTAGAATTTGTGCAGACCGTAAAAATACAAAAAACATTGTTATTTCAGATTCACTACAACTTAGCACTTTCCTTCCATTATATTATATAAAAAGTCATTAAAATAATATGATAGTATATAAAAATATTTTGAGTACTGACCTGATATTTCCATGTATTCAAAAATTAAAACGAAAACAAAATGATTTTATGGCACCTTTCTGTTGCATCGCGCAGTTCATATAACTTTAGTGGACGTTAGTTTTAATTGCGAAGTATATCTATGTATCATTGTAGCACATATAAATCCTACTGTTGGGTTCAGGTCCCCTCCACAATAGGACAGAAATTAATCTACTGTATCACGCTCGGGGGACGTGTTGATTATACTATACTAATATTATAAATGCGAAAGTGAGTTTGTTTGTTTATTACGCTTAAACCACTGAACCGATTGCAAACATTCTTTCACCAATGGAAAACTATAATATCAGGGAGTAACATAGGCATATATTTTAACCCGGTATTCCCACGGGAACGGCAACTACGCGGGTAAGGCGACTGAAACCGAAGCAAAGCGAGGGCGGGTTGCTAGTACTATATAAGTATAGGGTTTTATGTCGATTATTTCTCGTCTTGCGTAGACGTTACCACCGTATAAAATTGTCGACACTCACGGTCAAAAGAGCGCGTGGTGAATTATATTCTTATTTCTTCATCACACGGAAAAATATCTACGAAAATAAGAAATATTTACAGGCAAATTAATGTGCAATTCGTGACAGAGATTAATACTGACAGTAAAGGGTAATTCATATTTTTACCCGACTACGGAGGGTTACGATTTTGACAAGCTATGTATGTATGTTCATCTGTTCCCTCATAGCTCCTTAACTACTTATTAGAACTGGACATTCATATGAGGTATCGTTAGAAGCGTCTTGATGGTCCGCTGGTTATAGGCTATATGATGTGTCACTAAATTTAATATGGCGCCCTCTAGAGGTCTTAAAGTACTGTGTTGAAAATTAGTTTGAGACAAATATGTCGTATTTCATATCATTGGCAAGGGCATTACTTGTACACTTCAAATATATATGTATATTATTAGAATTTGCTAGTGACTTTATCCGTATTTATCCGATAACTCGTTTTTTATCGTAGTTGGGTTTTAGTTTTTACTTTTATCTTGTTCAATATTGAGTTTTCATTGTCTATCGCGTCCTCCCAGGTCTATAAACGTTGAAAAGTGTACGATATTAAAAATCAAAATCCCGATCAAATTCGTAAAAATAGTATTATTTCAATCACTTTACAATTATTACACTTATTAATTATATATTACAATTATTACACACTCGCGTAAACATTAGAAATCATTATATATAATGAACACCAGTGTTGAAAATGACATCACGATCTAACAATAAAATTAATTGAGTTGTGTTAGGGGATGAAACTAAAATATTTTTTATCATTTTAGACGTGGTCATTCATAAATAATTAAAACAAACATAATCATCACAGTCTACCGTTTCGTAAAAGCCTTCTGATAAGTTCATATAGATTTTGTCCTTTCTCCTATTATTTGTAATCATCGTTATCATTTTAGCGCATATACGTCCTACTGATGGGCTCGAGCCTCCTCCACAATAAGAGGTAAATTGACCTTCCTATACCATGCTGGTCAGATAGGTTGGTATTTTTTTTTATTTTTTTTTTTTTTTTTGATGGGTGGGCTATGGTAAGCGCACGCGCGGTCCAGTCCGTCCGGGGCGATGAAAGGACGGCGCGCGGGCCCATAACCCACCCGTACCCACGTCACCTCGTTGTTGGGCCGACCACCGGAGCAGATGTGACTTGTCGTCAGTGGTCGGCCGACGGAATACCCTTTCGGGTACCCTCACCTCTCGACGTCCTGGGACGTCGGTCGCCGTCGGGCGGTTAGCCACACTGCGGTTGACGGACAATTCCCCGGTCCGATCACCCGCGGCCTCGGCTAGGGCGGCATTAGGCGCAGATACTCGCGCCTGCGCCGCCCGAGTCGCCGGCGGCGGAACGTGTCGCCGAATAGGATCTCTACTCGCACACGATCCGCCGCCTCCTTCCGTGAGATTACGGCCTCACAGAAGGCGGCGACCGCGTCCCAGTTCCTGACGCTGACGAGCATCTCCCTGGCGATGGTCGGCAGCGCCAGGTCGGCACCGATAATTGCGACGAGTTCACGGCGATCCCCCTCCCATGCAGCACACTCCTCGAGCGTGTGCTGCGCCGTGTCCTCGTCGCAACTGCAGTGGTGGCAGGACGGTGTGCTCTCCCTCCTGACAATCTTGTGCAGGTACTTCCCGAAGCAACCGTGCCCCGTCAGCACCTGCACCAATCGAAAATAAGCACCCCGTGCGTCCGCTCCAACCACTCCATCAGCACCGGCCGGAGGGCCTCGACGGTCCTGACACCGTACTAAGGACTCTCCAGCCGGACTGTCCAACGGGCAATGACTTCTCGGTGGGCGTTGACCCGCCAGGCGGTGATCTCTTTGATGGAGACCATGCCGCCGCGGACGCGCGTCTCCGACACCCACCGATAAATGTCGGCGAGCATCTCCGCCTCCAGGTCCCACGGGGGGGTTCCGGCCAGGAGGCACGCTGCCTCCGTCGCCACCGTGCGGTAACCCCGTATGGCCCTGATCGCCATGACCCTCTGTGGTCGCCACAAGAGGGCCCTAAGACGGACGGTCAGGGACCCCGCCCACACCGGTGCGCCGTACAGGGCCATCGACCGGATCACCCCCACGTACAGCTGTCGGCACGTAGCACTGGGTCCGCCCACATTCGGCATCAGCCGCAAAAGGGCGGACGCCGCGCCGACAAGCCGGGGAATAAGTCGATGGAGATGCTCACGGAACCAAAAATGCCCGTCGAGCACCAGGCCCAAGTCAGATAGGTTGGTATAGGGTTTTATTTCGAGTTTTCATTCTCTTGCATAGATGTTATATGCGTATTACATCTCTTACTCGTCTTTTACGACATCCACGGGCAATATAGAAACTGGTGAATTGCATTCTTACTCCGTCATCACACGGATACGCCGTATGATGATGGAGTAAGTATACAATTCACCGCCCCTCTCTTGCCCGTGGGTGTCGACGTGTAGACTTAGTCGGGATTAAATAATATCCACCTATACCCTATACCCTATAACAACGCGTCAGACTAGCGTGGTATTAGGTTAATTGTCCTCCTATTGTGGAGGAGGTTCGAGCCCGACAGGGAAACGTATATGTGCTGAAATGATGATGATGATTGTAATAAGTATAAACTTGGTCTGTTTATATAAAACGAAGTGAAAAACAGTTTGTTTTAAACGAGCGCCTGATGTCGAAAAAGGATTCTAATTAACAGAGTAAAAGGAAAAGAGCCCACTGAGGCAATTTTTTATAAGATTTTATCTACCGATGAATCCGAATGGGTCATGGTATCAGTGCTTTGTTAAAGAGTTAATTAAAGTTAGTTAAAGTGCTTTGTTAAAATTAAACAGTCGAAAACATTAGATAACCCTATGTTTAAACTAGAGGGCTGGGCGCGGTACATAACCATGGCTCGCCAAGTGAAAGGTATTGTACACCTTTTACTACACACCCATATTATCGTGATGAATATTATATAATTGAGATTTACATAATGATAACGTATGAAAACTACTAATAGTTTTATAGCACAGACTTGTAACACATAAAATAGTCCATTTTTTTAATTCCTATATATATTAATTTTGCTATATTATTAACAGCAATAAAATCGCAAGACCTCGTTTATTTAAAATACTATGTCACACTATATAACCGGGTTAGTTTTATCTCAAGTTTTTTCCCTTTACCACGATTTCACCCATTAGTCGTCTTTTACAACACCCACAGGAAATGAAAGGTGATGAGTGAATATACCTACTCAACAACTAAATATGCATTAGTTATTTATAAAACAATTTTTAGAAAAAGTGTATTTGAATCCATTATAACTACTCATATAGCAGACAGGCTGTTGGACTACAAAAGCTCAATAAGGTTTTGCTTTTTCAAGTAGGTCCACACTCTAAAAGATTTTGTAACGAATACTAAATATTTTCTAATCATTTTAGGAGAATATGCGGCTATTGGCGTGGACGTAGACAAATATGAATCTGAAGAGGCAATAAGATATCTTGCTGGCCCTTTGCAGAAAGAGCCTGGATCCAGAACTTTACGAGCATTTCGCTCTTACTTAGCTGTGGCGCCTTCACCCTCGCCATCGTATCCAGTATTTGCAACAGAAGTCAACAGACGATTGGAAATGCCACCGTTTAATTTTAATAATCCACTACTTGCATTTGGCGGTGAAAAGGTGGTAAGTATTTATTTATAAGTTTCCTGTCATTGATAACCTTATTTCAATAACAACAATAGTTTTTTTTTGTTTAATGGCCTTAAGGGCAGGTTAAAGTCTTTTCGACCATACTGCCTTGTAGCTTACAAATAATCTTCTTCACATATTATTTACCACTTCTTCATATTGAGTAGCTTATTAAGAATCATCGTCCGTTAGTAAGTAAAGTTGTTACCATTACTTAGGCCCTGAAAATCAAATAAGGGAATTTCGATAGAATAAGAAAATGTTGAAATTAATTAATTGCAACACTGAACTTGCACGCCATCTATTTTTTTATATTTAAATACTTCCTTCCTTCTTCTGCTGATTGTCAAAGTGAATAAATGTTCACGTATTTTTATTAAATAAATATTTCTGGAATTAACTAAATACTTTCATAAACTACTTGTATCATAAAATACACGTAAACCACTCTTATATCACATTCACCACACTTCAGCGCCTTAAATGTATTATATTTCATTACATATCAGCAAAATTATACAATATAACACTTATAGTGTTGTATTGTATAATTTTAAACTACTTGTATCATAAAATACACGTAAACCACTCTTATATCACATTCACCACACT
The DNA here is from genome assembly GCA_032191425.1 of Lymantria dispar. NCBI lineage: Eukaryota > Metazoa > Arthropoda > Insecta > Lepidoptera > Erebidae > Lymantria > Lymantria dispar. The sequence goes on along the minus strand of CM063444.1, from coordinate 22,315,434 downwards.
TCAGCACCTTAAGCGCCTTAAATTATTTCTTAATTATTATGGTGACTTGTAACACAGGTTTTATATTAAAAAAAAACCTACTTGAAGTAGGTTTCAGTAGGCACCAGTCTCTCACAAAGGTTGTAGTTATTCTTATTAAAGTACATATGTTAATTAGACCTAAGGTAACCTTGTGAAGAGAAAATATATTTTTATTATTATTATTATTATTAAATATCAGCAAAATTATACAATATAACACTATAAAAACAAAAAAATGAATCATGAGCGTAACATGACATTTTCATATTCGCGCCGAAACACCACAACAATAGTCAATATAATTTGCAAATATTTTTTTTATCATTCAACTTTAACAAAGGATAAATGTCGTTATTGAGAAAACTTGTAGAAAAAATAATGGCAACGCTAATATACCGTTATCTTCAAAGACAACATGGACACTAGAATATCGTTAAATACTTTTTATAGGTAAAAGAAAATGCATTTACGGCTCTCAAAGTAGTCCATCCCACTGTTACTAGCAATTAACATTATTGACTAGCATTGTTTGTTGTATGCGTCTGGTAACACTAAGATTTAGCGCAGAAGATCTGTAGCGCTAAAGTGACCGATAACGCTTAGTTATCGTGATCTCCATTTAAAGAATATGAAATAATATTAAATAGTATGTAAGAAATAATATTATTAGTAGTAGTAGGTAATAGATTCGTATATTATTACATGAGACTAAAATTGAAATGCGTAAATACGGTGATGAAACCTTTACTATACGATTACAACATTTACCTTTACCTTACCACTACCATTACCATTTACCTTTACCATTCCTTTATCTTTACCACAGCTTATGCATACGGAAATCAAGGAATTGCTTCTGGTGTTTCGCTCAATGGGTGGACGAGGGCAATAGGGCAATAAACCAGGCCGGTGCCGCCTCTACTTCGTGCTGGTTTGGTCGGGATGTGGTTAATACCCATGCTCTAGTCAACCATAGCCTGTCGTAAAAACAAATATTGGTTTTCTGTAAAGTCGATCGAGTGGAGATAATTTTACGCGATAACTTCATAAGAAAACATTGATGATAATTGCATACCTTTATGATTTGACTTAAATTATTATCATTCTTTTGTATAATACAGAGAAGGAGTTAATTGGAAGTTACCATTTTTCCGATAAATTAACATTCATTTACATACATACATAAATATTCACGCCTCTTTCCCATGGGGGTAGGCAGAGTCCACTTCTCTCCACTGGATACGATCTTGACATACTACTTTTGCCTCCTCCACATTCATTAATCTTCTCATGCATATTCTTTGGTTTAGGGTACTTCTAACTTAGCCTTTCTTAAGAACGTCCCCGATTTTATCGTGGAACGTCCGCCTTGGTCTTCCCCTTCCAATACTTCCGTTCACATTCGCCCTATAAATTATTCTTGTTAGTCTCATTTCATTCATTCTCTCTACATGACCGAACCAACTTAACATACCTTTCTCAATCTTTGTCACTGCATCTACATTCATATCACAACGTTCCCTGATCACACTGTTCTTAATTCTATCACTCAATTTCACACCAATCATGCTCCTCAGCGCTCTCATCTTGACAAACATTTATTTGCACTAATGATTTCTAATGTTTACGCGAGTATTACACATTTTCAATAAAACTACTTCCCGGATTTTATCGCGTTTGTATTTGATTTTTGATTGCCCGACGTTTCAAACACTTTACAGCATTCATGGTTACGGGCGGACTAAGATGTCTCACGTCCACCAAGTCATCGTTGTTACAGACATTTATAATTATCTGATTATCTTTTCCTTTTTTTGTTTTTTTTTTGGGTGGGCTGCGATCGGCGCGCTCCTCGCACCACTCCGTCCGGGGCGACAGAGGGGCGTAAGCACGCAACACCCGCAACCCACCCGAACACCACATCGCCTTCGTCGTTGGGCCGACCACCGGAGCAGGGTTACTTGTCATCAGTGGTCGGCCCGACGGAATACCCCCTACTTGGGGTGGGGTATCCTCCCATCGACCGACGTCCCCCTCCCCCTCAGGGAGGACGTCGGTCTTTCCTCACGCGGATTAATTGTCTGATTAATTATCTTAAATAATTTCTTCTTCTTTAATTATCTTTAATTATTATATTTCTAATCTTTAATTATCAAAAATCAAATACAATTGCGATAAAATCCGTAAAGTATTATTACCTATTTGCACTCCTTAATTCAAATATATTTTTTACTTAAACTAAACTATTTAATTAGAAGTAACAATGTCACAAGCCGAACGCTTAAGCGCTCTTGCCTCTCTATCACTTGGTGCGCGCTCTCGCTTGCACTCTCCGCTCAGAGGGAACGTGACAATAAGTCATGCTTTTTAGTGCGTGCAGTCGGTGTTCATCGATTTATAAGACGTTATCACGACAATAAATAGTTTATATTAATGACAGTCGATAATTTTCTAGTGAGCATTTTCGTGTTTCAGAGAGCTTTTAAAACTGGTAAATCTAATCTCACTTCGTAAGTAAGAATACAATTCACTACTACCTATTTTGCCCGATGATGTCGAAAAAGATAACTAAGGAATATAATAAGCATTTAACATCTGTGCAAGAGAAGGATAACTCTAAATAAAACTCTATACCAACATGTCTGACAAGTATGGTGTACTAGGTTAATTTCCCCCATATTGGGGAGGAGGCTCGAGCCCAACAGCGGGACGTGTATGAGCTAAGACGGCGACGGCGACAAATCGAATTTGGATTAATCCGTGTCTGATTAACAAAGGCTCATGAGCGCTAGAGGATATAAGTTTAGCCATCTCATTGGCATAATATATCTCCATCTACAACGACTGTCGGCCAATATGAGGGTATTATAATTATAGTGATATTGTCACAAAGCAACAAATAGGCAACTACTATTAACTAACAAAGCAGCTCTATTAGACATTCACTAAACTTGACAGCCAAATTGATGATCGCAGTGAGATATTAGTGTATAAACAAAGTGGGCGTATCTATTACGGACCCGAAAATGTTTCAGCTACAAATTGAAATAGATATCTGTGATAAAGTATAACTAGACGAGCAGTTGGAAACGTAATTATCACGTCTCTGAAACTGTGTATCAGTAATTTGGAGTAAAATTGTAACAAATATATACTCAAAAATATGTTCTATTTATGAGAAGTGGTTGGAGTACAAATCATCATCTCAGATTATATGTCCCACTACTGGGCTCAGGCCTCCTCAACAAGAGGGAGGAACCTAACCTACAAACCACTCTGGTCAGACGTGTTAGTATAGGGTTTTATTTCGAGCGATCCCTCTTCTGTAAAGATGGTATCATCATATCGGCTCATATAGGTCCCACTACTGGGCTTATCCCTCCTCCACAATAGGAGAGCAATTGACCTACTATGCCACGCTATTCAGACGTATTGGCATAGGGTTTTATTTCGAGCTTTCCTTCTCTTAAAGACGGTATATGCATATTATATTCCCTTAGTCGCCTTTTACAACACCCACGGGTAAAAGATGTGATGGTGAACTGTATTCTTAGTCCTCTAACCCCGGCAAATGGATAGATGTACAAATACTGTTTATTCATCCTAATATTAAACATGGATGTCCTGATAGCGAGTTAAAGGCTCTTTACTAATACTACCTAGTGCAGTCTGGTCAAGGAGTTGTGTTTCCAAAGAAGATTGACGTTCGACAGATTGTAAAGCTTAAAATGTACCTTTTCCCCTTCTCTCTCCAATGTTAGACAAAACAGTATCTTTTTTCTATTGATATGTTTCTTTAGTTGAATAACATACAAGGAGAAAAAGTAATATTTTAACAAAGCGATAACTAAACAATGAAGACGTTAACGAAACACATGCCTAAACCTATTAAGCAGGACGTTTTCACCACATTAATTAAACGTGATCGGATACACTGATGTTATTTAATCCATTGTAATATGTGTAATATTTACGTAGTCTGTAAGAGGTATAAACGAGGCAATTGATTATTTTAAAGTAAATTGCCTTATTCTAAGTGAAAAGGTGTTATATACTTTCAATAAGATAAGGAAAGGGACTGCTTTCCCGGTCTCTGCACAAATTCATTTTTTATTTAAACTGCAAATAGTTATTCGTCCACTTATTATTACTAACGAGCTTATTTTTCTATTATTATTTCTTTTTCTTCTTTCTCTTTCTTCATCCAGAGATGAGCCTACGTCAAAATAAAGGGTAATTTGTCCTAGTACACCACGCTGGTCAGACATTTTAATATAGGATTTTATTTCGAGATGGCTTCTCGTGTGGTCGTCAACCGCTTATATACTTTACTCATATTTTACAATTACAACCACCAAGAAATTGATGGTTAAATGTATTCTTATTAAAACCAATCACGGCAAAGTTCATAAGTAATTAGCCAGTATATTACAGATACATAGATCATAGATACATAGATTTTTTTAAATATAATTACTATTAATTTTAATGTTTAATTATTACTAACCATAAACAATATAATTTTTCATATAGAATCATTTTCTTCTTACACTGGCAATAAATTTTGTATCAAAATGTGGGTCAATATTTAATAACTAATTTCTGTATCGGGTAGATAATTATAAATTTTCTGCAGTAACGATGACTTGTTGGACGTGAGACATCTTAGTTCTCCCGTGACCATGAACGCTGTAAAGTGTTCGAAACGTCGGGTAATCAAAAATCAAATACAAACGCGATAAAATCCGTAAAGTAGTTTTATTTAAAATGTGTAATACTCGCGTAAACATCAGAAATCATTATGTAAATCAGGTAAGAGCTTACTGGAAGAGTGACCAGCGGTTATCTCCTGGGAAATGTATAACACCTCAGTGCGGTCGCTAACCCGCCTGCTGATTACGTTAATATGCTTTTTATAAGAGAGGCTTACGTCCAGCAGTGGACAGCAAAGGACTGAAGGAAGGTTCAGATACACATCTGTCGTCAATCTGTTGCCACTAAACATAATAACATCGGGGTTCTCTTTTCGCATACATTACCTCGACTTGGTGATATATAAAGTTTATTTTAAGGTAATTTTAAATCTTATTTCGTAAAGTATCATTGCAACTGTTTACTAATTCATTCAGTTTCATTAGAAATTCGGCCGCAATTACATTATCTGTGAGATTTAAAACAAAGCTGCATTAAAATGATTAACCAGGAGGCAGTGACCGTTGTTTCTAAAAGGATAATGACATTTCGTTTTTATTTTGTATTCTTTTGATAGTAAAATCATGTGAATAAAATTAGAATACTAATAAAGGTTTTCTTACAGATCTTGTAGTAAAAGTTAGCTAAATGGTTCTTCTAATTGTCTAAACCTGCATGTGTGCACCCTTGTGGTGACGGAGTAAGAATATACTTCATCACCCTTATCTTGCCCGTTGGTTGATACCACTTTTATGATTAAAGGGGGATTCAGAGATATGATGCACATAGATATAAAATACATAAAAATGTATGCCACCCAAAATTTTTAAGGAGGCCCGCGGTCCACCTCAGGGTTCACCCTCGTTATTCAGAGTTAGTTTAAGTCCTAAGATCATATACTTTGCTGAGGTATGATTCTGAAATGGTGATATATAGTCATATATTCGTCGGTTTTCATAGGAAAAGTATAGACTTTGGACATACATGGGCGATGTGGGAAAGGGTTCCATTCAGCATTGGCGCCATGGTTCTTCAAAGAACATAGTGTCCCACAGTGATATCTAAGTATGCATAGTATTACTGGATTTAATAGCTTTAAGTAAATCCTCATTATCTAAGAAAGCATCACTATCTCAAAAGCATTGTGCATTACTCATTACTACAAATATATTAATAAAACTAAGTGTTATTTACGTACGTACCTGTTATACCGAAACTTCGTCCAGTATTCGACCCTCTAAATGAGTTTTCGCTATTTCACTACCGTTTAGACCGTCTTTCGACCCTTAAATGAATTCTCGTAAAGTTGACACCAAGTTTAATGGTTTTCGGCGCTTTAGTGACATGAAAAAAGAGCTTTCGTTTCATTAAATTTGATTTAAAAGCAAAGTTAGTAAAATCTTGTGCTTATTTTCTCATTGTTAGGTTAATTAAACTTCACCAACTTTAATTATGTTCACACATAAACCTATTTTTCGTGTGGTGACGAAGTAGAAACCCAATTCACCACCTCCTTTCTTGCCCATAGTTACCATAGAAGACTACTAAAGGACATAATATGCATACAACATATATGCAAGAGAAGGAGAACTCGAAATGAAACCCTATATCAACACGTCTGACCAACCTGGTACAGTAGGTTAATTTCACTCCCATTGTAGAGTAGGCTCGAGCACAGCAGTCGGACGTAAATGAACTGTGTTATGATACCTATTTAGCCATTTGAAATGCATTTATTAATTAATTTAACTAGCAACCCGCCCTCGTTTCGCTTCGGTTTCGCAAAATGAAGGCGTTGTAGTCTACATTAATAAAAATATTATTGCTGATGCCAAAAAACACCTTTTGAAGGACTCCAATTGCATTAAAATAAATTACAATAAAGACACAGCTGTTTTAGCTATTTAACGCCCTCCCGCTTCCACAAATATAACTAACTTCCTTTCCGCTCTTCAAAACACGCTAGCCAAAATAGAGAAAAGAAAAAACATTATTATAGCAGGCGATATTAATATAAATACTAACCAAAACTCATGTGACTCTAACAAAGAACATTACCTAACACTACTTGCCTCATTTGGTCTATTGCCAGCGCATACGCTTTCTACCCGAGCAAATAACTGCTAGGACCATATCATCATGAAGTCTACACTCTCTGCCAAAGCGCTTATGGCGAAGTCAGACATTACCGATCACGATACTACTATGCTTTTTCTCTCCAAAATCACACCTATATCTAAACCTCCTAGTTTCGCAAATAGGCTAAACAGAGAGCAAATAACAACTGATTTAAATAAATTCGATTTTAGTCTAATCTATAAAATTCAAGATCTGAACTGTGCGGCTGATTTTCTTGTTAGTTCCATCTTACATATAATAGCATCCGACACAAAAGTTATAAAAATTCCAAATCGTAAAAAGGCCTTAAAACCATGGATTACATCAGGACTTATACGTTGCATGAAACATAGGGATAATCTACGTAAAAAGTCTAAATTGATGCCAGATAATATCCTACAACTTTCTTACAAGCGCTATAGGAATTTTTGCAACGACATCCTCAAGAAAGTTAAGATAGAATACATATAATAAAAATGAAATCGCCAACGCAGGCCAAAACTACAAAAAAATCTGGCAAGTGATAAACAAAATTGCACACAGGTCTTCGGGAAAAGACAGCTGCACTATTATTCTGTCACTCGCAACTTCTCCTATTGAATCCGTGGAAATTATCAATGACTACTTTGCTAATATCGGTAGAAATCTAGCTGATAAAATTCTTCCTTCACGGGCTCAAAGACGATGCGAACCAAAAGCTGCGCTTAACTCATTGGTACTTTTACCAACAGATGTTGACGAAGTGAGCAGAGTGGTGGGGTCATTGTGCAACGGCTGTACAGTGGGTTGGGATAATATACCAGTCGATATTATCAAAAACAATAGTTGTATTATAGTCCCCCCACTAACGCATGTCTGCAATTTATCACTCACTACTGGTAAATTTCTTCAAGCTTTTAAAAAAATCTCTAATACATCCTATCTATAAGGCAAGAGATAGGGATTACGAATTATAGACCCATAGTAATCTTGCCCTCGCTATCCAAAGTTCTCGAACGAATTATGAACGCACGTGTGTCTTGTGAACTACCTCGACAAACACCATATAATAGCCCCTAATCAATATGGCTTCCGCAAAGGTAGGTCTACTGCGAATGCTGTTCACGATCTTACTGACCATATAGTCTAAAAATTGGACGGGGGTGAGAAGGTTTTGGGTATTTTTCTGGTCCTCGCTAAGGCTTTCGAAACGATCTCTGTCTCCATCCTTATAGATAGACTGGAGCGTATTGGCATAAGAGGTCCCCCAATTGAATCTTTTTGCAGATTTTATCACTGGCCGTACACAAGAGTATCAAGATAGGTGAGCATGTTATCACAGATCTACCAGTCACTCACGGAGTAGTCCCCCAAGGTAGTGCGATCTCCACAACTTTATTCCTCATCTATATTAATGATCTGTGTGCAACCAACTTGGTCAATGGTAGAATTTTTACCTTTGCGGATGACACCGCCATTCTGTTTCATTCAGACGCGTGGGAGAGCGTAACCGGTTACGCCCAGCAGAGCTTAAACACTATAATTGACTAGCTTAGGGACAATTACCTGACACTGAACACCCAAAAAACCAAATACATACCATTCACAATACGCAATACAAAACTTCAAACACCACTTCCATCACCTTTAATAGCACACACTTGCGATGACACAAGTGCATGTTCATGCACCTATCTAGAGAAGACTACTTCTATTAAATACTTGGGGGTAATACTCGACGGTTGCTTGAGTTTCCGCCAACACATTGACACACTAACATCCAGATTACGCAAACTTATGTTCGTCTTCAAAAATATCAGGCATGTGGCAGATAACAATCTGACGAAAACAGTATATTTCTCCCTATGTCAGTCAATTATTACTTACTGTATTACCAGCTGGGGTCGCGTGTGTAAATCGTTTATGATCCAAATTGAAAGAGCCCAGCGAGCGATCTTAAAAGTGTCACATTTTCTACCTTTCCGATATCCTACCAAATATTTGTACAAAAAATGCAAAGTTCTAACTGTTCGTCAACTATTTATTTTAAACACTATTCTCAAACAACACGCGCTTATATGACAAAGGCCTTTGAATCACATAAATCTCCTCACACACACACCCACGCAGTCATTCATACGCATCAATACTCACACACACACACTCTACTAACCTTGACGCTACCATTAAATAAAAAAAAATATAAACTCTGTAGTTGTACCTGCGATTGTAACATCCTCATGTTAAATCTTATAAGTGGTCTAATATTATCCACTAAGGGAGTGCCTGGTGGCCAGGCCAAATACAGGTACTTTTCCTACTTTGGGCACCAACCAGTCTCCTGCAATAAACTTATCAAATAAGACAACATAAATATTATAACTTATTATTGTGGTGAGAAATAAATGAAATTATTATTATGTATCTCCAATTCATGGCTATCTTCCAAGGGAAGATACCCAGTCTTTTGAAAGGCTTACATGGGGATATGGATCCAACACGCAAAGAGAAATTTAATGTAAAAATGGGGTGGGACATCTACCAATGACACTCCACGTCTGCACATAACACTCGTGGACTGCCAACGGTAGGTGTAAAACTACTGTGTGATGATGGTATCTAATAACTTTTTATGGGGTTGGAGGTTTGATGGACTGATTAAACTAAAAACTATTGATTGAAAAACTGTCGTCTGCCTTCAATACCTTTATCGTCTTGAACTTTGGCAGACGGTGACTCGCCAACTCACTGAATGGGGCCCCCAAACGGTCGCCACAGATACGCAGGCCATACGAGCAACAGGGAGGCAACATTGGTACAAGTGGCTTGGGGTGTCACCATCGCAAGTCCCCGATAGACAGAGACCCGTAGTGGTTTCCCCGTAGTTATGCCCTTGAAAATGACACTTCCACCCCCGAGCTGGCGACCCCTTTCTGACCAGCCGTTTAAGGCAAGCCAGAGTTGAGAATCCTGCGCACACTCTTCGGTTTCCACTCCAGCCAGCCAATAAAGGCGAGCTGGATATGAGGCCCTGGCCGACTCACTGGGGCACTCAGGACCGCAGTGTCGCCACTCACATTCAGCACACCACAAGCTGCCCTGCGGTTTATTGGCTTTTCTATAAATCTTGTGATACATTTTTTCTTTTATACCAAAAGAACTTAGAGAGCCATATAATGTTCCTCCGAGGTTTGCGTTAGTCTCATAGTGAGATAACGACTGGCCCAGAGGGTTTTAGGTTTTATTATTATCTCCGATTCACGGCTATCTCCCAAGGGAAGATATCCGGTCCTTTGAAAGGCTTACATGGGGATATGGATCCAACACGCAGAGGCCTTTGGAGAAATTTAATGTAAAAGTGGGATGGGACGTCTACCGATGACACTCCACGCCTGCACATAACACACGTGGACTGCCAACGGTAGGTGTAAAACTATTGTGTGATGATGGTATCTAATAACTGTTTATGGAGTTGGAGGTTTGATGTACTGAGTAACTAAAAACTATTGATTAAAAACTGTCGTCTGCCTTCAATACCTTTATCGTCTTGAACTTTGGCAGACGGTGACTTGCCAACTCACTGAATGGGCCCTCCCAAACGGTCGCCACAGACACTCAGGCCATACGGGCAACAGGGGGGCAACATTGGTGCAAGTGGCTTGGGGTGTCGAGCGGTGCGGCGCCGGTTTCACCATCGCAGTGGTTTCCCCGACAAGAGAAGGAAACACCTAAACCCTGTACTAACCTATCTGATCAACATGGTATAGTAAGATCAATTTCCCTCCTATTGTGGAGGGGGCTCGAGTCCAACAGTGGGACGTACATGAGCTGTTATAGTGATGATGACTATGAAATCCTTGGTTTCAAATCTATGTAATCTGATATTTAAATAACCATGTGTGATGGTACCATTGATATTGGAACTTGAGGGTAGAAAACGAAAGCTTGAATTACCTATTATTAAACCCAACAGCTTTGGGCTCATCGGATTCGTTTTAACTAGTTTATTTCTCCTGGTGACGAGGAAGTGATGCCTTCTTTTTACAGTTTTGTGTTTGATAGCTGAAGTATCATGTATATAACAGATCCCTGTGGAGGCAGCGTGGCTGCATGATGCAGTGTGGGTCTACGCTCGTGCTTTAGCCGAAGCTTTGACAGCTGGGGAAGCACCTAGAGATGGCAGAGCCATTGCAGCGCGAATGCGTAATACCACTTACCGCAGCGTTATGGGGTAAGTTTTTAATATTGTAGATATCTTACGTCTCAGTCCATTCACTTCAAGGAAACGTAGTAAGAATGCAATAGTAAAAATCCTTTATTTGCTTTATGCCAGAGAAGGAAATCTCAATCTTGCCAAAGAGTAATTAATTTGGTTCATTTATTGAGGACCAAGTCTGTCCAGCAATAGAAACCTGTAATCGAACATGCATTAGAGCTTTAAAGCACAAGATAAGGCGCGAGCCTTCTTCATAATAAGAAGAGGGTCTAATCATACATAATTTGTTCTTGCAGTGACATTATCCGCTTACGTGCCTTGTCTCTTACAGAAAGTGATCGTAATCAGGACCTTAAATTAATTTTTAACATATTAGTATAGGCTTCATGCCGTGATCGCTATTCATTGCTAATTTAGATTCTCTTTCCAATTCTTGTCTATCTCTTTAAGATATACTGTGGTTATATTATACAACTAGCAACCCGCCCTCGCTTCGCTTCGGTTATAGGTTATAGTCGTTTTACCCGCGTAGTTCCCGTTCCCGTGGGAATACCGGGATAAAATATAGCCTAGTTTACGCCCTGATATTATAGCTTTCCATTGGTGAAAGAATTTTTGAAATCGGTCCAGCCGTTTTGAAGATTACCCGGAACAAACAGACAGACAAACAGACAGACAGACAGACAAAAATTTTTTAATTGCTATTTTAGGCATAGGTGTCGTGCAAATAACCGTGTGAGCATGAAAAAAGCCTATTATTTTGACATTACAAACAGACACTCCAATTTTATTTATTGGTATAGACTAGCAACCCGCCCTCGCTTCGCTTCGGTTTTAGTCGTTTTACCCGCGTAGTTCCCGTTCACGTGGGAATACCGAGATAAAATATAGCCTTTTTTTGTGGGTGGGCTGCGGTCGGCGCGCCTCTGCACCACTCCGTCCGGGGCGACAGGGGGGCTTAAGCACGCAACTCCCGCAACCCACCCGAAAACCACGTCGCCTTCGTCGTTGGGCCGACCAAGATAAAATATAGCCTAGTTTACTCCCTGATATTATGGCTTTCCATTGGTGAAAGAATTTTTAAAATCGGTGCCGCCGTTTTGAAGATTACCCGGAACAAACAGACAGACAGACAAAAAATTTTCAATCTGTATTTTAGGCATAGGTGTCGTGCAAATAACCGTGTGAGCATGAAAAAAGCATATTATTTTGACATTACAAACATTTGATTGTCACTCAAATGCCTTTCCAAAAATCAAGAGACATGATTTAAGATGATAGTGACAATATTTAAACCTGTTAAAGTAACATAAAAAACATTTTCATTTTGGATAAATTATCTAAATTATCCCTGTATTTAATTTATGGCACTTTACTCGCCCGCAGACAGATCTCTGTTAGCTAAGTCATGTTAAGACTCAAGATATACGTAGTTCTTACAAAATCTACTTTCAAAGTCAATTGCTTAGATTACGCGTGGATGCAATCTTTAATCAAACTAATGAAAAATGCTAAACACGAAAACTTATTTAAGTTGAGTGATACACCATCCCGATAATAACATCGCGATAGCACAGTGATTTACGAGATAAGATACCTATCTGTCTCATCCAAAGCAATTACTTCCGGAATTAAACGTGCATCCGAATGTTTCTATCCCCCCATCACAAAGATTTATCCCCTTGTGTGCCCTTTTGGTAATATATACATAAGAAATATATAAAAGGAAGTTTCTTAATGCACGTTTGGGATAGGAAGTTGAAACATAAAACATGAAACTGGACTGATAATGGAAGTCGCATGATGCACGCTCCTCTTAAACCAAAACATATTCAGGTTTCACAAATGGTACGAGTCATTAATTATCTATACCAATAAATAAAATTGGAGTGTCTGTTTGTAATGTCAAAATAATAGGCTTTTTTCATGCTCACACGGTTATTTGCACGACACCTATGCCTAAAATAGCAATTAAAAATTTTTTGTCTGTCTGTCTGTTTGTTCCGGGTAATCTTCAAAACGGCTGGACCGATTTCAAAAATTCCTTCACCAATGGGAAGCTATAATATCAGGGCGTAAACTAGGCTATATTTTATCTCGGTATTCCCACGGGAACGAGCACTACGCGGGTAAAACGACTATAACCTATAACCGAAGCGAAGCGAGGGCGGGTTGCTAGTTATTTATATATCTAATAATTAGATACGCGAGTATTAGTTTATTAGTTACTGATAGATTAGCTAATTAAAAAAAATAAAATATTCTCTGAAAATTTTATCACTTTTTTTTGTACTCCTAAAACACCACTACTAGGAGAATGGTTTTAGAGTTAACATAAATACAAAAAAAAATAAACAAAACTTACCTTTAATTCTATAATTTCTTGTAATCAATTCAACTCAAGCAAATAATGTTTAATTAAGATATTTCTTCCATTCATGCTAACTATTCAACTGTTTATCATTATAAATATTACACTTTATCAAAGTGCATTAACAAAATATTAAAATATTTCGCATTTGTCAGGTGTATAAGGCTATCTCACGTTTTTCTATTTATGTATTTAAACAGGTACATTTTTTCTTTCATCTCGTCCTTTTATCTAATTATCTTTTCACTACTGGTCTCAAAACCTCATCCATAATAGGAGGGAAATTGAACTACTATAATCCTCGCTTTTCAGACTGGTTAGAAAAAGGTTTTATCTTGAATTTCTATTTATTTTATCTCTTGTATAGATGTTATCTACATATTATATATCTTAGCCGTCTTTTACGTCGCCCACGGGTAAGAAAGGGGTGATAATTTGTATTCTTACGCTACAATACGGAGTTCTTTTCATTTAGAATCCATATAATTCAACAGTTGGGCACAAGCCTCCACAACGAGGAGGAAATTAGACTGCAATATCAGTGACTGGAATGGTCGGCTCTATATTTTACAGCAGGGCTGCCACATACTGCAAATTGTCGCGCAGATCGACCGTAACATATGAAATACGGGTCACGAATCACGCAAAAACTTATCATTTTGTTTATCCGACCCTGTCACATGACTCGCGTGTTATTTGCCACTATGTAATAGCCTTGCACGTTTTATTTTACCATTTCCTTCGCATCTAATAATTTATTAGGATATCGACGATATGTATCCTAGATACCCAACAAGTAGTACTCTCACATTTTCAGTCCATCTCCAAACTTCGTAGGTATTTGGATTCATTCGTTTCAGCCTATATAAGAAGCCAAGCTAAGCCCACTGTTGGGCTCAGGCCTCCTCCACAAAATAGTAGGGGAATTGACCTACATGGTTTTATATCGAGTATACCTTTTCTTGGATAGCTGTTACCTGCATATAGCCCTTAGTCGTCTTTTACAATAGGCAAGAGAGGGGGTGGTTAATTGTATTCTTACTCCGTAACTCACATATGAATAGTGTAAAATGACATAAACAATGAATATCCTAAATTATTGTACGATCAAATCAGAAACTTATAACAAATTAATGTTTGGCCAGATATTGGATACACATGGATGAGCACGGCGACGCTGAAGGTAATTACACGCTGCTGTCCATCGACCCGGAGCGCCCGCCCGGACTCTACCCACTCGCCGTACTCCATAAGACTTCACCGGTAACACATATATTATAAACGGTAGTTTAATCAACCGTACTATTAAAGGTCCGTCCAACTTTTCATGATACACAATCTATTCAATACACATATGCTTGATCGTTTCAATTTTCTTCCAAAGAGAGGCAAGCAACATCGTTGTATTATTATTTCAGTATTTTATTATTTGACTACGCGATTATTAAGTATTCATTGAATAATCATTATCATCATCCATTTGTACTTCCATATTCTAATCGCCTAGGATGAGCGCAAAATGATTTTGTTTGCATATATGCAGTTCTATCATATGTAGTCCGCACTTACCCAATTTCTGTAAGGCATTTAGTATACATTTCTGTATTTAACTTTTTCATCATCTCGGCTCATATGCCTCCTACAAATTGGACGCTATTGTGAGTGTGATTGTCGAGCCTGCTGGGCTCGAGTTTCCTCCACAATAGAACGAAAATTGACCTTATAGTCAGCAGGTCAGATAGATTGGTATAGGGTTTTGTTTCGAGCTTTCCTTCTCTTGCATAGATGTTATGTGCGTAGGTATTATATCCCTCAGTCGTCTTTTACGACATCTACGGGCAAGATAGAGAGTGGCGAATTGTGTTCTTATTCCATCACCATTGAGAATTTATTAGTGAAAAACACAATAGAACTTTTTCAAAATTAAGACGAAATACAGAATTCACGATCCTCCAGTCTCGAAATGTCAATCTATGTACTAGTACTAATAAAGAAATGGGTAGATAAAACTAAAAACAAAATGTGTCACGGATTTCTCCTTGCGTCTGGAAGCCGCCACCTAGAAAACCATAACACCAATGATCTTAGATTTAATACAACCTTTTTTTTTTTTTTTTTGTGGGTGGGTCGCGGTCGGCGCGCCTCGGCACCACTCCGTCCGGGGCGACAGAGGGGCTTAAGCACGCAACTCCCGCGACCCACCCAAAAACCACGTCGCCTTCGTCGTTGGGCCGACCACTGGAGCAGCGTTAACTTGTCGTCAGTGGTCGGCCCGACGGAATACCTTCCTACTGGGGTACCCTCTCATCGACCGACGTCCCCCCCTCGGGGAGGACGTCGGTCTTTCCTCATGCGGTCGGCCTCTCAGCGGGTGACGGACTAATCCCCGGTCACGTCACCCGCGGCCTCGGCTAGAGCGGCATGAGGCGCAGATAGTTGCGCCTGCGCCGCCCCATTCGCCGGCGGCGGATCTCCTCATCGAGGCTGCGCTCCTCGCGCAGGCGATCCGCCGCCTCCTTCCGCGAGATCACCGTCTCGCAGAAGGCTGCGACCGCGTCCCAATTCCAGACGCTGTCGACCATCGCCCTAGCGATAGCCGGCAGCGTCAGGTCCGTACCGATGATTGCGACGAGTTCACAGCGCTGCACTGCCCAAGCCCCGCAGGCCTCGAGCGTATGGCGCGCCGTGTCCTCGTCGCAATCGCAGTGGTGGTAGGACGGTGTACTCTCCCTCCTAACGACCTTGTGCAGGTATTTGGCGAAGCACCCATGCCTCGTCAAAACCTGCACCAGTCGGAAAGAGAGCACCCCGTGCCGCCTTTCCAACCACTGCATCAGCACCGGCCGGAAGGCCTCCACGGTTCGCACCCCGAACCGAGGCCTCTCCAGCCGGATTGCCCAACGGGCGATGACGTCTCGGCGGGCGTCGACGCGCCAGGCGGTGAGATCCCTTAACGAGACCACACCGCCTTCCGCTCGCACCCCCGTCACCCGCCGATATAGTCCGGCGAGCATCTCCGCCTCCAGGTCCCACGGGGGAGTCCCGGCCAATAGGCACGCTGCCTCCGTCGCCACCGTGCGGTATCCGCGGATGGCCCTGACCGCCATGACCCTCTGTGGTCGCCACAGAAGGGCCCTAAGTCGGACGGTCATGGACCCCGCCCACACCGGTGCGCCGTACAGGGCCATCGACCGGATGACCCCCGCGTACAGCCGTCGGCACGCAGCGCTCGGTCCGCCCACGTTCGGCATAAGCCACGATAGGGCGGACGCCGCGCCGACGAGCCGTGGAGCGAGCCTGCGGAAATGCTCCCGGAACCACCATCGCCCGTCGAGCACCAGGCCCAAGTACCTCATATGGGCCCAGATGCTGATGTCGACCGAGTGGACGGTGATCGAGACGCCGATGGGAGGGCTCATAGTGCGCCCATGGAACAAGAGGGCCTCCGTCTTGTCCAGGGCGACCCTCAACCCCAGCGCCCCGATCCGCCTGACGACTTCCTCGGTACCAGAGGTCGCCAGGCTTACCGCCTCTTCTAGCGTCCCACCGCGGGCTGTGACGAGCGTGTCGTCGGCGTAACAAATCACGCCCAGCCCGGGCGGGAGGCTCCCCCTCAACGCCCAGTCGTAGCCGATGTTCCACAGGGTGGGTCCGAGGACCGACCCCTGTGGGACACCGCACGTCATGGGCGTTCGCACAACGTCCCCTGCTCGGTCGGTGCAGAGGACGCTGCGCCCCTCCAAATAGTCTGCCACTAGCCGCCTCAGGTAAACTGGCACCCCGTGATACCGGAGCGCCTCCCTGATGCAGCTGAATGGCAGACTATTGAATGCGTTGGCGATGTCTAGGGACACCACCAACAGCACTCCCCCGCCGGTGACGGCCTCAGTCGCCACGGCCCTCAGGCGCAACAGAGCCGCGATCGTCGAACGACCCCTCCTAAACCCAAACTGGGCGTCCGACAGATCGGGCCCCGTGCCGACGAGGTGCCGCTCGATGCGGGCAGCTACCACCCTCTCCAGTAGCTTGCCCGTGTCATCGAGCAGCACGATAGGCCTGTAGGCCGAAGGCGACTCCGGAGACCGTCCCGGCTTCGGCAGGAGCACCAGCCTTCCCTCCTTCCAGCACCCAGGGAACCGTCCGGACGCTAAACACGCGTCGAACAGCCCCCTGAGGCGGGGTCCCAGGTGTTCGAGGACCAGGGCCAGCACGCGGTTAGGAACACCGTCGAGCCCGGGGGCGGTAGACTTTGCGCGCATGCGCGTCACCGCCACCCCCATCTCGGGATTTAATACAACCTGAAGATCTGTTGTGTTATTGATGAAGGCAATTACCACTATTACACATATGTTATTTTTGAAATAATATATGGATTAAAAATAGCTGCTACAAATTTCATCATCATTACAATTCATATAGTTCAAGAGCATCTTCTCTAAGGGATTATATTAGTCTTTATTATGTGTAATTGCTGTGTGTTAGCGGCTGCTACTATCAACTCTTACCTTGCTCAACGTTGCGTAAAAGACGGCTAAGAACTTTACATAAAACTGCCCTATCTCATCTACTGCCGTCTAATCAACAATTACATTCCCAAAGGCGTTAACGTCAGGCAAGTTGCCGATCATAAAACTATGGCCAAAACTTTTTCCAATATATAAGATGAGGAAATAGTAAATATTGCGTCGAACCAAGAATGAAGAGGAAAATGATGGTAATGATGACAATTATTAATGAAGCTTATAATTCTGACAAGATTATCATCATCATTTCTATGGTTTAACTTTCAATGGTGAAACGATTTAGCTTACTGTAATTGCATATCTAGAATGTAACCTAAAACCTTTTATTTTACAAGCAATAAGTGATATGTAAAGACCAAGATATCGCGAAGTATTACATACGAAGTAGTACATTCTAAAAGCACTTTCATGGTGTAACTAAAGTAGAATTTAAACATTTTATAGAGCAATAAAATGAATGTTAAAAATATTCGTATGATAACTCTTACATATAAATAGTTTTGCTGTCAAATAATCGAAACACGTACGCACGACGAATCTGGATGTGTCCTGAATAAACAGTATCTTTTAACCGTTTACGTCATACTTTGGCTTGGAAGATGCACTTTGGTGCCAAGCAACATATGGATTCTCATCTAAAGAACTAAGGTCCTTTAAACTGGAACATTTGGTAAACTTATCAGTGTTCAAATTGTTTATTTAGCTTTACACCAGAGAGAGAAAACATTATTTATGTTCATGCTCTACTTCCAACTAATCCGCGCTCTTTGATCTGGTTTTACACATTTTGTATCGCTTTACAATAATTTAAACTTACATAGAAACGTAACAGTTCAAAGAAAATTTACATGCAAATATTTATCTCGGCAGGAAGTCGGATTTCTCAGAGAAATGAAATGGCCTGGCGGTCAAGTACCTCTATCGGAACCACCCTGCGGTTTCAGAGGAGAAAAATGCGTCAGTAAGTAATAAAATTTAATCGAATTTAATTAAAATCTATGAATTATTTTGATCGTAATGGTCATATGTTGAAGGCTAATAGCATTTGCTGTTGGCTGGATTACTACATTACTAACGGTCGTCGACACGAACGCGACCATTTGGTTTACGGGCGATCTAAAAAACTAATATGTACTGTTAGACCCCGACTTGGCATTAAGCGCAAGGTTTGTAAACGAGAGTAAGTGCGGTGGCTCGTAAAAGCGTCGTAACGAGTCCTAGTGACAAGCAATACGAAGCAGCGAGCCATCGGCCGCACGCGACTCCCGCTGTGACTACACCCGTCGCTTACTCCACATAATGTCCCCATACATACATATACAATAGTAGTACGTACTTTGAACATTTATTTTCAATTATATTTGCTACATAATAAATTATCAGTGTGATTCATAGATACGAGTTGGTAAGCTGTATAAAGCCACAACTTCTTAAAATATAATAGGATATTTACGTTATAATAGCAATTAATTTAAAGTGAGACTACACTTCAGTATTTTCGACGTTTATTTAAAATATAAAGATTTATTTTACATTCACGATATCCAGAATCATCTCAAACGCTTCGTTCGCTTTCCAAAATCTTACCGTCTTAAATTTCTCGAGTGATTTGCTACCGAACGGACTGTTTTATACCTACGAAGTCACAAAAGGAAAACCCAATTTTCTTTTTATTAAAACGACAGTGAGCAGTTTAATGTGTGGGCTGAGCTTTAATTCCTTTGTGCCCCAAGTCATTGACATAATACAAATGAAAATATAGATGGGCCTTTTATGAGGTAATTAGGTAGTTTCTCAAGATTTATTGCTTATCTTGTCACAGAAGACGAAAATCATTGAATCCTAGTGGATTCAATAGTTTACAAATACAGGGCACAGTAAAGAAGCCAAATCTAAAACGCTTTGAATACATTAATAATTCAATTTGAATGTTTTTTCTAAATATATAAATATATTTCAGCCAAAAAAATATCTTTGATGTCCCTAAAACGTTGAAACATAGTTAACGTTTTCAAATTCTCATCTGTTCTAACTCTGACATAAAGATCTAAATTACGTCAAAACAAAATATCTGGCAAAAAGTTTAAGTACTTAAGACACATGGTTTTATTTCTCAAAAAAAAATTTCTATAATAGTAGTCGTTTATTTTTTTTTTCATGTGGTTTCTTTCAGTATTAACTAAAAAATAATACCATCTTTTTACATGTAAAAAGCTGACGTGCTGTACTCGTGTACTTGATATTTTTTTATACTTTAAAAGCACACAGCTAGTGGTTGTATTGTAGTCTGTTTCATCTATTTTTTAGATTTCTTTCATATAAAAAATATGATTGAAAATTAACAGCCAACTTCGTGTCAATAGCAGTTTTTTTTTTATTTATTTGATCTGTTAAATTGTTGCTATTTCATTCATAATTGATAACAATCACAAAAAAATATTAAAGAACTTCCGTCAAAACAGGTACTATTATTACTAAATAAAAGAGGATTATTAATACGAATTTAGTAAAGCCGCATTTCCTAATCACATTAAAAAAGTTTTGAATGGCGATTATACAAACATCCATGGAATAAAATTTTACGTTTCAAAGGTCACATTGGAGCATGGGCTTTGGGTGCGTCAGGAGGTACCCTAGCACTACTCGCGTTAGCCGCTTTAGCTCTATACCGCGGGTGGCGATACGAACAAGAGTTGGACTCATTGCTTTGGAAAATTGACTTCCGCGAATTACACTTACCCGATGAAGAACAACGTGGCAACAAACTGAGTAGGTAAACCGAACTTATATATGTTGTTTGCATGCACGTATTTGTTTAACATTCTTAGTACCAATTTTAAACAATAGAATAGATAGCGCCTCTTTGGGAGGCTATGGTCTGGACACACCCTGCTCAAACTGTCCGGGGCAACGGATGAGCGGCGCGCGATGCCATAATCCACCGTATTCCCTACTCGTCGCCATTGGGCCGACCACCGGTACCGATTCCTCGACATCCGTCCGGCCGGCCCGAAATAGGTAGAGCCTAACAGCTTCCATATGGATGGATTCAGAGATTGGCATGATCGATTACTTTTGTAATCAGATTATAAATCTGATTAAAAGTAATCACGATTACATTAATCTGGATTAGATTCAATCATGAATGATATTTAAACAATAATCATGATTAAAGAAATCAGTAATCATGATTATATGATTATTTGTATTCAATATTGTAGTAGTAGTTTATACCACTATTAATTTATTATATGAAGCCAAACAAACTTTAGGTAAGTATATAAATAAGTATTCATTTTCTGTTTGTGACTCCCATAACTCTAAAGGTAGCTGATTGATGAAATAAAAATTTTGAAAATTATTGCATTTTTACCCAAACGTTATTTTATAAGTACGACTATTATTTTGAACGCCCGTCGCGCGCCCGCCGCCCGGTAGATACGGGCAGCGAGGATCACTGAAAAGGTAAAAAAATAGTGCTTTTATAATCCAATATAAATCACTTATGAATAATGTCAAACATACCTGAAAGTCTACAATTCATTGATAGTGATGAATCTCTTATAATTGGGGCAAATATAATTGTCATAAAATTAAAGGTTAAATACAAATTTGAATACAAATTTGAAGTTGATTTACACTATAAAAATTATTATTTCTACATTATATATATTTTGATATAAATCAAAAAATATTATCTAGATTATGATTAAAGATTAATAATCATTTATCTCTTTTATGATCACTCGTTTGATACTTAAGTTAATCATGATTGAAGATTACACAATATAATCATAATCTTTAATCATTAATCTGATTGTAGTTTGTCCAGCACTGGATGGGATGCAATAAAAATATAAAACTATGGATATTTATATTTGTTTAATTTTATGTATGTTTGCCGAAAAGAGATTTTCCGCTCAATTGTCAATAGGTAATACAAATTATCCTTGTACGGTAAAATACCACTAAGGGATTATTTGCAGATAAAATATATACAAGATAAGGAAAACTCGAATCGATATCCTATACCAACCCATCTGACTAGCGTGGTATAACAGCTCAATTTCCCTCTCATTATGAAGGAGAGTCGAGCCCAACAATGTGACATACATGAGCTGTGATGATGTGAGATGAACACAAATTATTTTATTTAAACATCTTGTTGACATTTCATTTAAACTGCCCACTGGCCATAAGCATGAGGTGCTTTATTATGAGAACTTGATTTCTGAGTTCGGTATTATTGAGTTTTCGTTATGAAAATTTTAGTAGCAACGCGTAAATTGCGTCCGCAATTGTTTTCCTTATTAAGTAATCCTAAAAAGCTTCATCGGCAAAATATATGTATCATGCACACCTCAGTCCATTTCTTCTAGGTAACACAATAAATTTATATAAAAACATTGTCAACTTTTTAAACCTATAATAAAGCACAACATTTGTCAGCAGTCAAAGCTTTGTGCTTTTATTAGGGAGGCCCACATCCAGCCTTGAACAACTGAATAACTGAATGTCAAATGAGTAAAATGTTTACTGATATTTACGCGAGTATTACATATTTGGCATAAAACTATTTTATACGGCTTTTATCGCATTTGTATTTCATTTTTGTTATTTACGAATTGATCAGAGCTGATTTTTCCAGCAAGATAGCAGCGCGGGCGGCAACATTAATTCCTCGTCTAACGCTGTGGGTAACACCGAAAAGAACGGTGGAGGAAGTACGGGAGGTGTTCGTTCCAGTCAAGTGTCACTAAGTTCAAATCCAGATCTCGATTTCCGTTACTCGGCCATTTTCACTGAGGTTGCTTTCTATCGTGGCCGCCTAGTTGCTGTAAAAAGAGTACGAAGACATCACATTGATATCAACAGGGAAATAAAGAAAGAACTTAAAATTGTGAGTAAATTGTGATTATAATTTTTTATTTTAATAAATCACTTTGATTCACTTCAAATCTATTATTTTAATCGGAACTTAATAGTTTTAATTATTTCTTCATTTTGCCATTATATACCAAAAATACTTCTTATAATAAATATCAGATATGTAATAGCCCTAAAAATCGATCTAGCCATTTCAAAGATTATTCGACCTGTACAGATTGATTCTGTTTGTGATAAATTATGACTGTTTCTGGAGTGTTAGTGTTAGTGTTATTAAACTGCTATGACTTTTGAGTATTTTATGTGAGGAATTTCAAATAAAGAAATTATTTCCGAACGCGTAAAAATTAACAAGAAAGTCACTAACTTTATCCTTTCAACAACTTGAGACATTCAAAATACGAGTACATTCATACCATACATTAAAATTATCTAATTTAAACAACATTTTAAACAGCATTTTTATTACACGTTGATTTATTATATAGACAAAGTTTCAAATTATAAATTCACTGTAATTCAATTTTGGATTTATTATGAAGAAAAAAATGGAACGTATAGTAATCGATGTAGATAAATAGCTTCTTCTTCAGACAATATAACACAAATCTCCTCCACAATTAGTTAGAAGAGAGCTTACTCGTCGAACGAGTTTCATGTGGAGTTTACATTTTTATTATATTTATCGTCCTCTTTTACGACATCTGCGGGAGAGGAAAGGGTGGTAAATTGTATTTTAATCCCCTACCACACGAAAAGCTGTTTTACACTAATTACATAATACTCCAAGTATAATGTAATTAATTCCGTACAACTGCTAAATAAATTTTACAGTGCGGATCCATTGCATACTTTTTACTCTATAACTTTAACCAAATCCTTTATACGGATTTGGCAAAGATGGACCCAAACCATAAAAGGCTTTTTAAATCAACTGAGAGCACTTTATATTAGTTCTAGCGGTCATATTAAAATGATTTAATGTTCTATGTAGATATTATTTTAGTTTAACATTTCTTATTAGTACAATATACATGTATCATTTCAATATAAGTAATTAATTGTATTAAATTTTGAAAGCTTTAAATTGAAATTCAATGAAAATTTAACTATCTGAAAATTCGATTTTTAAAAGCTTTCATTTAACTTACACTGTTAATATGGGACAAACCTTGTGAGTTAAATTAGAACCACTTCCTGTCGTTAGATTAGGTTGAAATTTGGTTTACTTACGTAACTTCGGTGACAACGCAATAATATGGTACCATGAGGCTGGTCTCAAGATGG
Source organism: Lymantria dispar (assembly GCA_032191425.1). Lineage (NCBI taxonomy): Eukaryota > Metazoa > Arthropoda > Insecta > Lepidoptera > Erebidae > Lymantria > Lymantria dispar. The sequence continues at coordinate 22,291,340 of CM063444.1, read as the reverse complement.
CGTCTGAAGGTGGCTACTCCTAAACTAAACAAGATAAAACCGTCGAGTTTGGACTCGTTGGAATAGTCTTGACAAACGCTCTTGTGCTACGTGATAACCAGGGGCTCAGGATGGCGTCGAAAGGTGGCCATAGGAACTCCTAAGGTAACGAGATAAAACCGTCGAATTTGGACTCGTTTGAATAGTTTTGACAAGTTTTCTTCGTTTTAGAGCATTTAAATAAAAGCTAGTATTTAAACAAAAATTCAATTAATATTTTATTTGTAATGCCACAACATTAATTTTCATTCCCTAATAATAATATAATTATAAATGCAAGGTAGCAGTCTCATTTTTATTGCCTTAAATATTTTACCTTTTTGAGAAAGGTAATGGGAAATATAAATCTGCAATTACAAAGAAAAACTCAAATAGGTAAGTATAGAATAACGATGGGTAAGCCAAAGAATATTTTGACGCTATTGAAATCGCTTCTACAACTGGAAATCTTAATAAAATTGATCTTAGAAATAAAATACACTAGAACCATCACCCACAAATTGAGAAAATAAATCCTATAGTAAAAAAAGTACTATTGAATATAAATATCATAATAAAATATCCTGATTTTGTGTACAATATTTATATAACATCTTCGACTCCAAATAATATTATCATCAACATAAGGGACCAGGCAAAGCCTACAAGCGTACCCTCGGGTACTAAAACAAACAAAGCAGTTGATATGCCAGTGTGGCTGATTGAGACAAATCACTTTAATACACTCGGATTTAGGTATTATACAGACGCCGCAAGTACAATAGAAATAAAGCGGATTTATCGAATAATATATGAATGGTGACGACATGTTTACAACTTCGATATTTTACTTGTATTAATATTAGAAAATGTTATTATATCTATTTTAATCGGAGAATAGGCAGTGATGGATTTACGCCTAGACCCGTGAGGTCCGGGTCTAGGGCGGCATGATTTGAGGGGCGGCAAAATTTTCTAAATGCCAAAATTTCAGAGACGAAAATAAGAAAAAGTGAAGAAAAATGAATCTAAACTCATGTTCAGTTCAGATAAATAAAAAAAGGCCTGACTTTGCCAAAAAAGAAATTTATAAATTGATTAATATAAAGAAAATATTTATATTAAATGTTATTACGTACTTATGTATCTGTAATATTTATTAGTTATAATTGAAAATTATGTTCTATCGAAATAGTTATTTTAAATTTAAAATAAAAATATTGGATCAAAATTAATAAAATTTATTCTAATATTAAGGGCGGCGGGATAAATAGGGCCTAGGGCGACAGCAAGTCTAAATCCGTCACTGAGAATAGGCCAGTACTCTTCTAAGAAACCTTATAACATCAATTGCGCTCCCCATACCACCTGCTAAGCATGGTCATTATGAAATTAGGAGATTTATGTCTTGTTGGGCATAGGATGTGTACAGTCCCTTAGGATTGATGAAAATAATTCGGATAGTCCATTCAAATATATGTACTTTCTTTTGCAATGAGGTAATCGTTGAGGATTATTGCTTTAGAAATAAACAGAAGTGTTCATTTCCCTACCTTGTACTTGCGCACACCTTAACGTGTCGTAATGTGTTTCATTTTGTTACTAGCGTGTGAAGCCCGCGGCACTGGGCGCAACCATCGCACTCATATCATTATTACATAAATCTGTGAAAGAATGCTTACATAATGATAAATATTTAAAAATATTTTGTAATTATATATGTTGATACATATTAAATAAGGGAAAACAAAATCAACGAATTTTTCGTTGTACTAAAGATAAAAATTGGAATCAGAAACACAAAATTGATTAAGCATTTTCAAAGAAATTTAAACATCGTAAAGCTTTTACGATGGTTGTAAATCTAAGGTTTGTAACTACTACTGAAACATTCTTCCCAATATATTCTGCATCGACAATGAAAACAATAGTCCCTACTTTATAGAGAAGTGTATTTCCATTGGTCCGCTAGCCCCCATTTATCTGAAACAATACGAGCTCCTATTGTTTCATTAAATTGTAAACCCAATACATTGATATCGTTTTATGCATCGCGTGTAATAAACTACGTATGTCGGCAGATGCGAGATTTACAGCACGATAACGTGAACGGGTTCGTTGGTGCGTGTATCGAGACGCCAAATGTATGCGCCCTATCCGAATATTGCACTAGAGGCAGTCTCAAGGTAAAATCATGAGATTTATTACCCTAATACATTATCATGTTATTTCCTTAAAGGCTTATTACAAGATCTCATGCTATTTACGTGTTTATATGTTACAGGATATTCTCGAGAATGAAGATATCAAACTCGACAACATGTTTATCGCATCTCTCGTAGGAGATATTATTAGAGTATGTATCGAAATAATATATTAGATACACCTGTTCTTAGCTATTTTATTATCATGCATTTACTAGTTCAATTCGTATGTATACATTTATCAATATAATGCAATTTTTCAACGTCATTTTGCACATTTACTTTGAAAATTTGAACACGTTTGAAAACTTGAATGTCATTTTGCATTTCAAGACTCGAATTGTTTTGAAAATTTGAACAGCGATGATAAATAAATATCTTTTTTTTGTTTTAATGTTTAAATTAAGATTAACTATCATTTGTATTTTTAGTTCTCTAATAAACTGTGTTTTTTATTCATTTTTTTTTAAATATAATAATAACATTATTTGCTTTAAGGGAATGATATTTATCCACGAATCTCCGCTACAATTTCATGGTGCCCTGCGACCCTCTAATTGTTTAGTCGACGCACGTTGGGTGGTGAAACTAGCTGATTTCGGTCTAAAAGAATTCAGAAAAGGGGAGCTTCCTCCCTCTGAGCCAAACGCTCTGCGGTCTCACATAGAAAGTAAGCTGCTTTTATTATTTGCATATTTAACAATTATAATTACTTTACTGAACCGCTCAATATATCTTAAGCTTAAATCGGCAAACAGTGTATGAAACATTCACTTTTCACTATGTCCTTTTAAGATTAGCCTAATAGGGACTGGACCGTGCTTTGTCGTTCGCAATTCTAAACTCAAGCTTGCCCATCAAGAATTTCTTCTAAAGAATTAGACAATCCAGAAATCCGGTAAATTTACGAAACCTCTCGACCTCTAAATCATTGTACATTTAATCTTCATTATATTATTACCCATATGCAGCGTTAGACTAATAAACTAACGTAGAGACAGAGAGAGAGAGAGAGAGAGAGAGAGAGAGAGCGAGCGAGCGAGCGAGCGAGCGCTATTAAGTTGTAATCAATTGTGATACTTATGAATTTTTAGTGCGTTATATTTCCTGTAACCTTGTGCTTGATCTGAAGGAACTTGAATGTCTGAGATTTCTTAAATATGTGTGAAATCCGTATTATCTATAATAGAAGATTTTCCGAATGAACATAAAAAATTACATCTTATCATATCTAATCAAATTTCGCTCTATGCTGATAGATTAGAAATACAATTGATGATATCTGATGTTTACGCGAGCACTACACATTGTAAATAAAACTACTTTTACGGATTATATCGCGTTTGTATTTGATTTATGATTGCCCGACGTTTCGAACACTTTGCAGCATTCATGGTCACGGGCGGACTAAGGACACATAGCTGATGTGAAGCACCGCCGTCACACTAAGTCTGCAGTCTGTGAACATAGTCAGGACCGCTCCCGCCATAACATTAGGTTTGATAAACCTCAAGTCCTCGCAAAGGAACACCGATACCTGCCTAGAATGGTACGCGAGGCTATTGAAATCAAAAAACACAAAATTTCAATAGAGAGGATGGCTGGGTATTACCATCAAGCTGGGATCCTGTTATAAACATAATTAAAAATAAATCCAAAGAGACCACCACAAGACTGCATGATACTGTGAGCACTTATCGTATAGATTTAACCCAAAATAATAATAGTTAAAGATAATTTTATAAATCAAAAATCTTTTAGTAAGCCGCATCTAAAATTAAAAATCAATATTAATTTAGCATCATGTCCCCTGAGTTTTCTTGCCGGATCTTTCTCAGTGTGGCCGCGTTCCGATCCGGTGGTAGTATATTAGTTTTGTTAGTTTTAAATCAACAAATTATAATAATAATTGCTACAAATTTAATAATTAATAATTACTAACCATAAACAATATAATTTTTTCATATAGATTCATTTTCTTCTTACACTGGCAATAAATTTGTACTAAAATGTGGGTAACAATTTAATAAATTTATAACTATTTTCTGTATCGGGTAGATAATTGTAAATGTCTGTAATAACGATTACTTGTTGGACGTGAGACACCTTAGTCCGCCCGTGACCATGAATGCTGCAAAGTGTTCGAAACGTCGGGCAATCATAAATCAAATACAAACGCGATATAATCCGTAAAAGTAGTTTTATTTACAATACAATTGATGCTTTACCTTCCCATGGAAGTCGTAAAAATTAACAGTTCTTAAAGTAATTAAGAGTTCTAAGAGTTTTTCTTGAAAAATGATAGTACACCAACTACATTCGCTAATCCGCTCCTTATTATTATCCGTCTTTGTCGAAAGGTCTACGACCACCACGACTTCCCCGATGATAAAGGATAGCGGGCAGTGTATTTCTAATTCGTCACTAGTTGAAGAATAAATTATTTTATTGGATATTTAATAATAAAAATAATTAATAATAATGAATTTACTATTTGTTTAGGTTTATTATATCTATCGCCGGAATTACTTCGTTCTGCGGGATGGGGAAAGGACAATACAAATACCACAGAGGATTCACGGGAAGGGTCCGCGCAATCGGATGTGTACGCGTTCGCGCTAGTTCTGTATGAGTTGCACACACGGCGTGGACCATTCGGTTCAGATGCGCCACCTACACCATCGTTACTTCACCGCGTCGCAGCCCCAGATCCCGCGCCTTATAGGTAGGTATGTTTCATTTTGTATTTGACTATTATGATAAATGATCAAGCTATAATTATGTTTACCAACCCATATGACTAGTGTGGGACAAACGGTCATCTTTCCTTCCCTTGTACATACATAGGTGTTATTTGCTTATCATATCCCTTAGTCCTCTTTTACAACATCCACGGGAAAAGCAATTCTGGAAATCGGTTTTTTTTCTATGCCTGTTGTAAGAGATGACTAATAAATGTTATCAAATAACTTCTCTGCTCAAGAAAGATAATTCGATGACAACTATTCTTCTATTTCTCTTCTACTATTCTTCTATTCTATTGTATACAGGTTGTATCAGGTTATGGTGCATCTGTTCAAACGGGAGTTAGGCAATGGTGGTAGCAATGGTAGTAGTGGTACCCATGAAAATTTTGAAGGAAAAATATCGATTCGTTAACGAGTTAGAGAACTTAGAGACATGTAAAGTTTTCAATTTTGTCATCGCTTTTTCGTGTAAATTTGATTGAAATGTATAAAATGTATATATACTTAATCTGCAACATATTCGTACTTTGTTAAATCTTCATTAGAAATTGAATAAATCAATGATTACGTTCGCATAAGCAAGACAAACTTCGCTTTAAATCAGCTGATCGGCCGATGTCCGTTTACGAACCGTCTTTGTACCTACGTTACCATTGAAACGTTTGCGCAATTCATATCTATAAATACTGTCGAAGCTTTACATGCCTACATGTATCCTGTCTGTACATGCCTACATAATACGTAACATTTAAGGCATAGACTCTTAAACTAGGAATGTGACTTGGAGGGAAAAATCGATTAATAAATAATCTTTTTTTTTTTTAATTAAATCGATGCCCAAAAAATCGATTAAGTATTTTTAAGTAATCGATTATTTTTATAATGTATAAAATATTATAAAATTTTTCTTCCAACAGGATTATGATGACCTTGCTTTTTTTAGGAAATCTGACAGTGATTTAATTTTATATATAATAGAAAACTAAATTTAGGCAAAAAGCAAATACTAAAATAATCGATTAATTTTAAAATAAATAAAATCGATTCCTTTTAAATCGATTTTTATTATTTAGATAATCGATTATTACAAAAAATAATCGATCGATTAATAATTTATTCTCTATTTATGGGGGTGTCAGTGGTAGCATTCCTTAGTATAAGTATTCTTTCTTTTTCATTTCTTCGATCTTTGCGTTTGAGTATGTGATTGGTTTCTCCTCACTGTCGACTGATGAATTTCTCCTATTGTAATAAATTATCTATCTGTAAGAACCTATAATTGGCTATCTGTTGTTATTCTGCTGTAATATATTATATGTAAGCTGTTGGTTCTGCTATAAATAAATAAATAAATAAAAATCGATAACTTTTTCACATCCCTATCTTAAACACATATTTTGAAATCACTATAACTTTTATGTTATATTGTTTTTTGTATAATATCCTGATAACCTGATACAGCCTGTATTTATCTCGATTAAAGGAACATAAAACAAAGTTGTTCTATTATTAGTATGTAAGCAAAAATCTCAAGTACCTACCTACTGTATTTGATTCTGCAACTAGATCATGTTAGTACATGCCCGTCGGAGAAGTTGGCTGAAGACTGCTAATTGTAGAGTAAAAAAAAGCGTGTTAAAAAGTGAGCCGTCGCTCAGGACGATTGTCAGATACGAAACCTCGAAATTATTTTGTACAAGTATACAAGATGACCATACGACAATAATTTTAATTTAATGTACCTGATGACTTGTCCAGCCTATATAGAAACATTGAATATAATATGTCGTATAATTTAGCCACAGTACATTACTTTGTGTTATTAACATTTTCCACATTCTGTATTAAAAATTAAAATTATTAGGCTATCATTAAGAGGTCAAAGACCCCCAGCGCCGCATCGGTATAAACTAATATTAGGGTAGGTCAGTTTACCACTTGTCTTCTTAGTCTTCGCCAAAACGCAATAAAAAATTAATGCATATTATACCTTATTACTGAGCCATAAGATCCAAATAATTAAAAGTACCTAATGCATGTGGCATAATCAAAGGTTACCTTCTCGATCTCATATCAAATGAAAGTTATGTACGTGCGAAAGGGACAACATTTTTTCTTTCGCTTTATTGTTTAAAACTCGTCAAGCTTCATAAACACTCATTACCTATTATAATTAGGGCAGTGTGGCATCGGCCACAGGTTAGTGAGCTAATATTTACAAATGGTGTTTTATTTTGTTTCCATATTTATGATAAAAAGTTTGTTTGAATTTTTTTTTTAATTTTAATGTGAGGATTTTTTTGATAGTTTCAAAATACTCCTATACACTAATATTGCCGGTGTTTTCATTTATTGTCGCATTGTCATCTCCACTCTGTATATGCATAAAAGAACATTTTACGACAGGAACTAATATATTATAATGTATAAATAAAATATTAGGATTTTTCCAGAAAATGATAATTGTATTCACTAGACATGTATTTTCATTAAATACAAGAATTCAAAATTCAAAAATATTTCAAATTATGACAACTCAATTCTTTTAACCAATAATTTCTATAATAATATAATAGTTATATTCGATGCCTCTGACAATATTACTGTGACAATTGGTCGGCACTACACTTACTATCATATACCGTGGCGCCTCGCCACGGTACGCGTCGCTTTACGCCACGCAAACGATCAGGTTAAACTTCGCATATTGCGTCATATGTGACGCTATAGCGTGGAGTTTCGTCCTGTTTACGCCACGCTAACGATCAGATTTACTCGCCTATAGATGTTTCACATCAAAATGTGGTGAATGTTGTCCTCACGTCTAATGATATCTATAGCAATTATGTAGTATAAAAGTAAACCCACTTTTCACTGACTGACTGAAAAACTGCTTAAAGGGTTTTGTTATCATATTATAAAAAAACCTTTTTACCTTTTCTATAAACTTCTTAAACTCTTAAAGGCCTGTTTAATATTGTGACCGGACTAGGTACTTGCCTGGTTAACACATTTTTCGTTCATGGTGTTAAAAAATCAAAAAAGAAGAAGAGTTATAAGAAAAATATATGCACATACCCACTAAAACGTTCCAATACAAGATATGTAAGTAGAGTCAATGTCGAGATACGTTGTTGACACGTTCTAATAGGATTTTTTTTCTGGGGTGGACTACGATCGGCGCACTCCTCGTCCGCTCCGTCCGGGGCGACATAGGGACGGAGGAGGAGGAGTACCCTCTCCTCGACCGACGTCCCGCCATTCGGAGAGGACGTCGGTCTTTCCTCACGCCTCTCGGCGGGTGACAGATTAATTCCCCGAGTCAGTCACCCGCAGTCTCGGCTAGGAAGGCATGATGCGCAGGTAATCGCGCCTACGCCGCCCCAGTCGCCGGTGGCGGAGCGTGTCACCGAAGAGTAGTTCCTCTCGCGCACGATCCGCCACCTCCTTCCGTGAGAAGTGGTCGGCAGCGTCAGGTCGGCACCGATGATCGCGACGAGTTCACGGCACTCCCCCGCCCACGCGGCACACACCTCGAGCGTGTGCTGCGCCGTGTCCTCGTCGCAATCGCAGTGGTGGCAGGACGGTGTGCTCTCAAAGAGACCACCGCTGGCACCCCCGACACCCGCCGATACAAACCGGCGAGCATCTCCGCCTCCAGGTCCCTCAGAGGAGTCCCGGTCAACAGGCACACTGCCTCTGACACCGTGTGGTATCCGCGTAAGGCCCTGACCGCCATGGCCTTCTGTGGTCGCCACAGAAAAGCCCTGAGATGAACGGATGGACGGACCCGTGCGCCGTACAGGGCCATCGACCGGACGAGCCCCGCGTACAGCCGTCGACACGTAGCACTCGGTCCGCCCACATTTGGCATAAGCCAAGACGGGGCGGACGCCGCGCCGATGAGCCGGGGAGCAAGTCGGCGGCAATGCTCCCGGAACCATCAATGCCCGTCGAGCACCAGACCCAAATACTTCATATGGGCCTTCATTTCTCAACCGAATTGACGGTGATCGCGACGCCGATGGGAGGGCTCATGCGGGTCCCATGGAACAAGAGGGCCTCGGTCTTGTCCAGGACCACCCTCAACCCCAGCGCCTCGATCCGCCTGACGATCTCCTCGGTGCCGAGAGTCGCCAGGCTTGCCGCCTCCTCTAGCGTCCCACCGCGGGCTGTGACGAGCGTGTCGTCGGCGTAACAAATCACGCCCAGCCCGGGCGGGCGGCTCCCTCTCAACGCCCAGTCGTAGCCGATGTTCCACAGGGTGAGTCCGAGGACCGAACCCTGTGGGACACCGCACGTCATGGGCGTTCGCACAACGTCCCTTACTCGGTTGGTGTAGAGGACGTTGCGCCTCTCCAAATAGTCTGCCACCAGCCGCCTCAGGTAAACTGGCACCGCGTGGTATCGGAGCGCCACCCTGATGCAGCTAAATGGCAGACCATTGAATGTGTTGGCGGTGTCCCTGGACATCTCAGCACTCCCTCGCCGGACGTTCTAATGGGCTTAGCAGGCTGTGCCCTGTTTCTTAGCGTACCTACCTGACATGCTTTTAGCATTGCCATAGTATGAAACGATATAGCGGTTAGACATCTTTAAGTTTATACGTGAATATGGATTCAATCACATTTCAGACCTCCTTTAGAAGCATTAACCGGACGCTTTGACTGTGTTCGTGAATGCTGTTCTGAATGCTGGGTAGAAGATGCTATGACTCGCCCCGATTTCAAAGCCATTCGCACTCGATTAAGGCCACTTCGGAAAGGAATGTATGTACAGTTTCTTTTTTAAAGTAATAATTAAGGAGTTGATATATTTTTATATCATTTTGACTACATTTCAGGAAGCCAAATATATTTGACAATATGATCGCAATGATGGAAAAATATGCAAATAATCTTGAGGCACTAGTAGATGAACGAACTGATCAATTGCAGGAAGAGAAAAAAAAAACTGGTAAGCATATTAATTTACTTACAAAGTCACCTTGACTACATAAATATAGGAATAATAAAAATAACACTAAGACAGAGTGAGACTTAGTGTTATTTTTATTATTCTACGTGTGGTGACGGAGTAAGAATACAATTCGCCACCCCCTCTCTTGTCCGTGGGTGTCGTGAAAGACGACTAAGGGATATAATATGCATATAATATCTATGCATGAAAAGGAAACTCGAAACAGAACCCTACGCCAACACGTTTACCAAGACGGCCGATAGCATGGCGGCTAAGTTGAGGGGTCTGTTCGCAGAGGAGGGTGGCGTCAAAATCGCCAGACCCGTAAAGTGCGCAGAACTACGCGTCGCGGGTCTGGACGACTCCGTGACGGTGGATGACATCCGGGAGGCCATCGTCTCGAAAACCGGGTGTCCCGTGGACACCGTCCGAATTGGCGCCATCCGCCCTGGTCCGGGCGGCGTCGGTGCTGCCTGGGTGCAGTGCCCGGTGGAGTCGGCCAAGCAATTGGCCGACTCAGGCAGGCTCCTCGTGGGCTGGAGCTCGGCGCGGGTGACCGTGCTGGAGTCCCGGCCTGCGAGGTGCTACAAGTGCATGGCGGTCGGACACACTCGGCCGACATGCACCAATTGCTTTGACTGCAGCGATCTCTGCTTCCGCTGCGGTCATCCCGGGCACAAGGCGGCATCCTGCGCCGCCACTCCCCACTGCCCCGCGTGTGCGGCGGGCAATAGGCCCGCCAAGCACCGCATGGGGGGCAGGGAGTGCAGACCTCCGGCTTCGGCTCCAAAGGGGTGGAGCGGCCCGACGACCCCGGCCGCTCCCGCCCCTAGCGCGACCCGATCGCCCGCCAGCGTGGAGGAGGTGATGGATACGGCCCAGTAATGGCGACCGAATCCTACCACCTCCTGCAGGCCAACCTCAACCACGCCGCCGAGGCACAGGACGTTTTCCTGCAAGCCATGGCGGAGTGGTTGATCGGTGCAGCCGTAGCCGCGGAGCCGTACGTGGTGCCTGACCGGCCCAATTGGCTGGGCAGCAGTGACGGCTCTGTGGCAATCGTCGCCTCCACGTCGTGGCATTCCCCGCCTTTGTTGCTCAAGGACAGGGGCGACGGGTATGTCGCGGCGGAATGGGGAGAGGTTACGATTTGGTGTTTACTTCTCCCCTAACGAGAGGAGCGCGACGGATTTCGGGCCCTTCCTCACCATCCTGGGGGCCTCGATACGGCGACTGGCACCGCGCCAAGTCTTCGTTCTGGGGGACTACAACGCCAAGTCCACGGCGTGGGGGTCCCCCAGGACGAATGACCGTGGGCGGGCGGTCGAAGAGTGGGCGGCGGCACTGGGCCTCTGTTTGCTGAACAGGGGCTCGGTGCAAACGTGCGTGCGGCAGCAGGGCGGGTCGATAGTGGACTTGTCGTTTGCTAGCCCTAATGTCGCAGCACGTGTGAGGAGCTGGTGCGTCCAGGAGGAGGTTGAGACCCTATCCGACCATCGATACATCCGGATAGAGGTCTCCCGGACCCTCCTGCAGCCCAGCAGGGGTCACACGGCGGACGGAGCTCCCGCGTTTCCGCGGTGGGCTGTGGGTCGATTGGATCGGGACCTGTTGGCGGAGGCAGCCATCGTTCAGTCGTGGCTGTCCTCACCGCCCCAGGCGGACGGGGTGGATGCCGAGGCTGGCCGCATCCGCTGTGCATTAACGCAGATCTGCGATGCGGCCATGCCCCGTGTGCGGCGTCTGCCCCCGAAGAGTGCGGTCCCCTGGTGGTCCCGAGAATTGGCGGACCTTCGGGCCGCGTGCATACGTGCCCGGAGGGCCTACACCCGCAGCCGAGCGCGTCACCGCGACGCTGAGCGGGAGGGCCAGCTGTACGAGGCTTACCGCAGTGCGCGGTCTGCCTTCAGGCTGGCCGTCCGTACCGCCAAGGACGTTAGTCGGCGGGAGATGCTGGACAGTCTTGAGCGTGACCCCTGGGGTCGCCCCTACCTCGCGGCGCTGAACAAGCTCCGCGGGCGGGGCCCCCCCCTCACCGAGACTCTCCAACCCAGCCTCCTCACCAGAGTTGTCGAGGACCTCTTTCCACGGCGGGCGGAGCACACGCCTCCGATCATGGCTTCGCCGGACAGCGACCGGGAGGCCGAAGATGAAAGTGCTCCGCCCATCACGGAGCCGGAAATGGGAGCGGCGGTGGCGCGTATGCGAGTCAAATCCACCGCCCCCGGGCCCGACGGTATTCCGAACCGTGTGCTGGCCCTGGTCCCAGACCACGCCTCAGGGGACTGTTCGACACTTGTTTGACGTCTGGGCAGTTCCCTGGGTGCTGGAAAGAGGGGAGGCTGGTTCTCCTGCCGAAGCCGGGACGGTCTCCCGAGTCGGCCTCGGCCTACAGGCCCATCGTGCTGCTCGATGATGCGGGTAAGCTGCTAGAGAGGGTGTTGGCTGCCCGCATCGAGCGGCACCTCGTCGGGGTCGGGCCCGATCTGTCGGACGCCCAGTTTGGTTTTCGGAGAGGGCGTTCGACGATCGCGGCCCTGCTGCGCCTGAAGACCGTGGTAGCGGAGGCCGTCACCGGCGGAGGAGTCCTGTTGGCGGTGTCCCTGGACATCGCCAACGCCTTCAACAGTCTGCCATTCAGCTGCATCAGGGAGGGACTGAAGTATCACGGGGTGCCCGTGTACCTCAGGCGGCTGGTGGCAGACTACTTGGAGGGATGCAGCGTCCTCTACGTTGACCGAGTAGGGGACGTTGTGCGAACGCCCATGACATGCGGTGTCCCACAGGGGTCGGTTCTGGGTCCGACCCTGTGGAACATCGGCTACGACTGGGCGTTGAGAGGAAGTCTCCCACCCGGGCTGGGCGTAATTTGCTACGCCGACGATACACTCGTCACAGCCCGGGGTGGGACACTAGAGGAGGCGGCACGCCTGGCAACTCTCGGCACCGAGGAGATTGTCAGGCGGATCGAAGCGCTGGGGTTGAGTGTAGCCCTGGAAAAGACGGAGGCCCTTTTGTTCCATGGCCTCCGTACCGCCGGGCCTCCCGCCGGCGCTTCGATCACCGTGAAGTCGGTCAGCATCAGCATCCAGGCCCACATGAAGTACTTGGGCCTGGTGCTCGACGGGCATTTTTGGTTCCGGGAGCATCTCCATCGACTTGTCCCCCGGCTTGTCGGCGCGGCGTCCGCCCTTTCGCGGCTGATGCCGAATGTGGGTGGACCCAGTGCTACGTGCCGACAGCTGTACACGGGGGTGATCCGGTCGATGGCCCTGTATGGCGCACCGGTGTGGGCGGGGTCCCTGACCGTCCGTCTTAGGGCCCTCCTGTGGCGACCACAGAGAGTCATGGCGATCAGGGCCATACGGGGTTACCGCACCGTGGCGACGGAGGCAGCGTGCCTCCTGGCCGGAACTCCCCCGTGGGACCTGGAGGCGGAGATGCTCGCCGACATTTATCGGCGGGTGTCGGAGACGCGCGCCCGCGGCGGTATGGTCTCCTTGCAGGAGATCACCGCCTGGCGGGTTGACGCCCGCCGAGGAGTCATTGCCCGTTGGGCAGTCCGGCTGGAGAGTCCTCGGTACGGTGTCAGGACCGTCGAGGCCTTCCGGCCGGTGCTGATGGAGTGGTTGGAGCGGACGCACGGGGTGCTTTCCTTCCGACTTGTGCAGGTGCTGACGGGGCACGGGTGTTTTGGGAAGTACCTGCACAAGATTGTCAGGAGGGAGAGCACACCGTCCTGCCACTACTGCAGTTGCGACGAGGACACGGCGCAGCACACGCTCGAAGAGTGTGCTGCGTGGAAAGGGAGCGCCGTGAACTCGTCGCGATTATCGGTGCCGACCTGGCGCTGCCGACCATCGCCAGGGAGATGCTCGACAGCGTTAGGAACTGGGACGCGGTCGCCGCCTTCTGTGAGGCCGTAATCTCACGGAAGGAGGCGGCGGATCGTGTGCGAGTAGAGCTCCTATTCGGCGACACGTTCCGCCGCCGGCGACTGGGGCGGCGCAGGCGCGAGTATCTGCGCCTAATGCCGCCCTAGCCGAGGCCGCGGGTGATCGGACCGGGGAATTGTCCGTCACCCGCAGAGAGGCTGACCGCGCGATGGCGACCGACGTCCCAGTACGTCGAGACGTGAGGTTACCCGAAAGGGTATTCCGTCGGGCCGACCACTGATGACAAGTCACATCTGCTCCGGTGGTCGGCCCAACAAATAACGAGGTGACGTGGGTACGGGTGGGTTATGGACCCGCGCGCCGTCCTTTCATCACCCCGGACGGACAGGACCGCGCGTGCGCTTACCATAGCCCACCCAAAACAAAAAAAAAAAAAAAAACGCCAACACGTTTAACCAGCGTGATATAGGTAAGTCAATTTCCCTCTCATAGTAGAGGAAGCCTGAGCCCAACAGTGGGACAAATAAAAAGTAAAATATATATACAAAGCTAAAGCTGCAAGTATCATTCCCACTTCTCATACATAATTGCATGTTGGTAAAAACCCTCACTCTGTGAAGAGTGTGAAGGTTTACTCCACAAAATCCGACAATCCTCAATCAACCCTCAATCTGCAATATTGTAAACCTATCTACTTATACAGTCAATATATTTTTCAGAGGCTTTATTAGAAGAGATGTTACCGGCGCCGGTAGCAGAACAATTGAAGAGGGGACGCCGGGTCATGCCAGAGAGCTATGATTCCGTTACAATATATTTTAGTGATATTGTTGGCTTTACGGCAATGTCAGCGGAAAGTACACCTTTACAGGTATTTTATTGTCTTTTCTTTTCAGTGTAACAACGGCTAAAATATTTCGTAGTGTCAGTAAAGAAACAGAAATAAAACCAGTGAGATGTGCGTAGAGTTTACGACAGTTGCGCGAACATCATGAATATTGACAAAAAATTCATGAAAGTCATATTCTTTTTTGCAGGTGGTCGATTTTTTAAATGATCTATATACATGTTTCGACTCCATCTTGGAAAATTTTGATGTATATAAAGTCGAAACTATAGGGGACGCTTATATGGTTGTAAGTAATAATATAAGAAATATTTATAATTTTTTATAAAATGGTATCTTTATGTATTGTTGGTGGGAATTTTAGGTGTCCGGTCTGCCTATACGTAATGGTTTATTACATGCGGGTGAAGTGGCTTCAATGGCTTTAGCTCTCTTATCAGCGACACGGGCATTTCGACTGCGACACCGACCTGATCATCGTCTTATGTTGCGAGTCGGAATACATTCCGGTAAGTGCCCTTTCTATGTTTCTAGAATATAGATTCATATGATATCAAGCCTATAAGAGTGTGAAGTTCTGAGTATGAGATTCTGAGACCGCAGTTATAGAAGTGAAATCAACAGACCATTATTATTAATATCATTGAGAATAAAAAAATCTTCTACAGTTGAACATAGATCTCCATAAAAAGTGCTACTACCATAATTACTACGTTGCTAGTTAGGCTAGTGAACGCAATTGTTGTTCTATGTTTCCCAATAGAGTGCTGCTTCTTATTCTCATAGGGCTTTTGCTGCAAGTATTCGCGACGTCCATGTGAAAGTATATACCTTTATTTTTCACAGAAAAAACAACAGACTGCGCTAAAGCAACAATCTTTGTATTGCGGAGTATTTCACAAATCTACACAGGCAATTAACGAATTACACTCAGAATCAGACCAACAATTTGTGGACATGCAAAATATTGTCCTACGTAGTAAGCGAACCTAGACATTTGCTACTGTAAATCGGCAGATTAACCGCTACGCCATCTATGCATTCAACGATATTAGAGAGCTTTAACGACTGCTACGTCGCGTCCTTCCACATGATGACGGAGTAAGAACACAATTCACAACTCTCTCTTGCTAGTGGGTGTCGTAAAGAATGACTAAGGGATTAAATATGCAAACTCGAAATAAACCCTATAGCAACCCGTTTGACCAGCGTGCTATAGTAGGTCAATATCACTCATAACTAAATTAGGATAGTAAAGTTACGATATCGATTTTGTTTTAGGTCCAGTGTGTGCAGGTGTTGTTGGACTTAAAATGCCAAGATATTGCCTATTTGGTGACACGGTTAATACAGCTAGCCGTTTTGAATCGACTGGTGCACGTGAGTACGATCAATTTTTGAAATATCATCATCATCAACATCATTTCAGCTCATATACGTCCCACTGCGGTGCTCGAGCCTCCTCCACAATAGGAGGGCAATTGACCTCACAATACCATGCTGGTCAGACAGGTTGGTATAGGGTTTTATTTCGAGATTCCCTTCTCTTGCATAGATGTCATATGCGTATTATATCTCTTAGTTATCTTTTACGACATCCACGGGCAAGATAGAGAGTGGTGAATTGTATTCTTACTCCGTCGCCACACATAATTTTTGAAATATAAATACATAGAATTATATTTTATCGTAGAATGAAACCTGAGATGGGGGTAAATATTTCGCGCGCGTATTTTTTTTAAACACTTCAAAACAGAGAAGAGCGACAGAAAATAACTGAGGTCTATTTAAAATGACTTAAAACATTATCTTCGTGTTAATAAACACAGGTAGCTTTTTTCGGGGTGGGCTATGGTCAGCACACCCGCGTCCGGCTCCGTCCGTGGCGACGAGGGGGCGGCGCGGGCCTCCATAACCCACCGTAGCTTTTTCCTTCGTCGTTGAGCCGACCACCGATACCAAATTCCTTGTCCTCCGTGATCGGCCCGAACGAATACCCTGTGGGGTATCCCTCTCCTTCTGACGTCCAGGAACATAGGTAGCTTGAAGGGACATCGTAAGTATATCTACAGAAACCGCATAGTAACCGCCTATGCACAGCCGATGCGTAAGATAAAGAATGAATCAAAATTAAATTGCCTAGATGTCACGAGTTATCTTCATCTAATCTGATTAATCTATATCCATCCGCCTATGGATGTTCGCTGTTGGACATAGACCACAAGACAAAGGAGGCTGCTATAAATGCTACGCTTGGCAGGCGGATTGGCGAGTGCAGTTGGTGTTATGAGTGTTCTAGAAAAACGTCGCTGGGTATTCCACAATAGCTCCTTTAGTTAGTTTTACAACCCACATGGGAAGATAACGAATGGCGCCATATTCTGTTCCTAACCCGTGATTATGGACTCCATATATAATAATTAAGAATGGCTTCTAATAAACCAAACCATGCCTTGCCTCAAATGAAACTATTCGGCCTGACAACAGTTCAAAATTCTGTTAAATAGTTTATAGTCCATAAAATAAAAATCGAATAAGTCCTATACGCTAGTTTCAAGTCTTTTACAAATAATTTGAACATAATTAAATATTTTAGCCTTGAAAATCCACTGCAGTTCAGCATGTAAAATCTTACTGGATCAACTCGGAGGATACATTTTAGAAGAACGTGGTATCGTATCTATGAAAGGCAAGCGTGATCAGGTCACATACTGGTTGCGAGGAGAAGAACCGACTGCCGCTGCCGCGAGAGCACGACGGAGACAAGCAAGGGATGCGATTCCACCACATCCTGATAAAAAAGGACAACGAAGTTCTTTGAAGACTAAAAATTGGAAGAATCAAGTTGGCGGTCTACATAGGTACCTACTTATATCTTATACAGTAATAACTTTGGCATACTAACAGTCATTTCATCACTCATATTTTTTTGTTTGTTTTTATTATTACATACACCTTTACGATGTAGGTACGATGTTGCGAAGTGCCACAAGTTTGCCTTTTTCAACCATACATAGCAATATTTACTTCCAAAATCAATGAGTAAGTGTGTGGTGTAATCCCAATATACCATTAACCCTCTATTGATTGATTATGATTCGTTTTGTGGAAGATGATATTCTGCCAAATATGGTTAATAAATAAAGAAGACCTTTTTGTTTCGACAGACTGTGGTCCTAACACATCATGCCCAAAGCGCTTAGGGGACAGTGGAGCAACGTATTGCCCAATAACATGCCGTATTACCCCACACTTTTAATTTATTGGAATAGATTCGTTAAATCCGGTGGTCTTTAGAGTATATGCCTTCGTCGACGTACCAGAAACAAAGCTCCGGAACTTCACTCTGTCGCGATTGGCCTCCCTGTGAGTGGCGGCCTGAACCACGTGTAAAAAAAGGGCAACATCAAGTACAGGTATTCGCGCCCGCGCCACTATGAAGTCCACCTACGATAAGATTTGGATTAGTGGATACTAGACGAATGATATTGCGAGGAGTGCAGCCTCGACGAGGCGTCCCGCCGCCCTCGACTGAGGCGGCGCAGGCACGACTACCTGCGCGTCATGCCGCCCTAGCCGAGGCCGCGGGTGACGTGACCGGGGAGTTAATCCGTCACCCGCCGAGAGGCCGACCGCGTGAGGAAAGACCGACGTCCTCTCCGAGGGGGGGACGTCGGTCGATGGGAGGGTACCCCACTAGGGGGTATTCCGTCGGGCCGACCACTGATGACAAGTAACCGTGCTCCGGTGGTCGGCCCAACGACGAAGGCGACGTGGTGTTCGGATGGGTTGCGGGTGTGCGTGCTTACACCCCTCTGTCGCCCCGGACGGAGTGGTGCGAGGAGTGCACCGACCGCAGCCCACCCCAAAAAAAAAAGAAGACGGATGATATACAACACCTCGCCTGTAAAAATTAAATTGGAATATGTGAATGTCATATGTTCCAGATGTTGCAGTTTAGAATCTCCAAAAAAGCTACGATTCGCATCTGGCAATCATTTGGAATCCCATACGGATGGTGTCTTACATCACCGCAGTGACGAGTACCTGATGGAAGTAAGTATACCTACTGGATTTAGAAAAACCTATAACTTTCTTACGGAATAATCACATTTATATTATTCCTTTCTTTGGTGACGGAGTAAGTTAATACAATTAATTAATCACCACCTATCTTGCCTACCATCATCATCATCTAATCTATCGCCGTCCACTGCTGGACATAGGCCTGTCTCATTTTTCGCCACAAAATATGATACTGTACCGCTTGCATCCAACGACGCTCAGCAACTTTCACCAGGACGTCGGTCCACCTAGAGAGGAGGGGTTCTACACTGTGTCGTCCGATACTCAGTCACCAATCCAGAACATTTCTTCCCCAGTGGTTGTCGGTTCGTCGAACGATGTAGTCTAATCATTGCCACTTCAGTAACTGTAACTATCGTCTAATCGTAACTTTTAAATATTTTTAATTGCCGTAACAGAAGCATTTAACGTAAAACTAATTACTGAATTTGAAGAGATTAAAAACTAGACATGAACCCACATGTAATGGGAATTCGTTCCAACTGCGGTACCGAATCTGTCACAATACTTCGTAATAACCAATTCTTCTTTAATTTCTAGCCTTTAACGTACTTTTAGCAAGCCATATAAAACGAAACAATAAAGCCACCGAAACTTGTTGTATATATGTGAGAACCACTGAATATTAACTTTTATAGTATTTAGAACGGATTTCATCACTACAACTCATATAATACGTCCTCTCCCGTTACTCATTCATACATTCCGTTATTCATTATCCTTTCGCGAGAGGAATTTACCCACTATACCACGCTGAGGACCACGTATAGGTTTTTATTTCGACTTTCCTTCTTT
The DNA here is from genome assembly GCA_032191425.1 of Lymantria dispar. Classification (NCBI taxonomy): domain Eukaryota; kingdom Metazoa; phylum Arthropoda; class Insecta; order Lepidoptera; family Erebidae; genus Lymantria; species Lymantria dispar. The sequence continues at coordinate 22,271,788 of CM063444.1, read as the reverse complement.
TGCAAGTTATTATATGGGCAAAATATTCCTTACTCGTCCTTTATGTCACCTACTAATCTTCCTCCATCACTACACTAAAATTATGTATTACTAGCAACCCGCCCTTGCTTCGCTTCGGTTTTAGTCGTTTTACCCGCGTAGTTCCCGTTCCCGTGGGAATACCGGGATAAAATATAGCCTAGTTTACGCCCTGATATTATAGCTTTCCATTCGTGAAAGAATTTTTGAAATCGGTCCAGCCGTTTTGAAGATTACGCGTAACAAACAGACAGACAAAAAATTTTTAATCTGTATTTTAGGTATAGGTGTCGTGCAAATAATCGTGTGAGCATGAAAAAAGCCTATTATTTTAACATTACAAACAGACACTCCAATTTTATTTATTGGTATAGATTTAATTATTATTATAATAAAAGGTATAAATTTATAATTTCATATTTATAAATTTCATGTTTAACTAACAATAAAAAAAAACTGCTCATAGGTCGTTGGAGAGGGACGGCTCGCGCCAGCACAACGCGGCGATTTATTAGAAGCACCAAATCTCCGACATGAATTCACCAGCGTATCATGTCCTATCATAGAGCATACAGAAAACAATCCAGCACCACCTGTAGTTTCTGACGTGCCACTTATATCTGAAGATACTAAACAATGTGATATCAAGCTAGTTATCAACGGATGTTCATATAGTGAAAGAGACGGGGCTGGTATACCGCTTCTTGCAGACGCGTAAATGCCCATTTTGTACTTAATATGTAATCCTAGTCATCGACAGCGATAGATTTCAAGCAAAGCTAGACATTTGTTGCAGTATTATAGATACAATTTTAAGGCGACAGTAACGGTCGTCAGACTTAATCCGCTCGAGACGTCGAAACAGCGGCCTCTGTAATTACAACACTAATATAACTGTTCTTTTCCTTCTTCAGTCCACATCATACCAGCCTATATAAGTTCCATTGCCCAGGCTCAGGCCTTCTCCATAATAGGAGGGAAATGGCTCTTCCACGCAGGGTAGACGTATTGGAATAGGACTTTTTTCATTTTCTTTCATAGATGTTATCTCCCTACAATACCCACGGGCAAGAGAGGAGGGGTTAATTGTATTCTTACTCCGTAAACACACGGTTTAAGAATTAGGCATGTCAGTCCACACAGATTAAAAAAACTTGGTATGAGTCAGGACGGAAAATTGTTTACCAAGTTGGACAGAGGCGTTGTCGCGTTTTATTTCAAGTTTTTCTTCTCGGTCGTCTTCTACAGACCTGAGCAAAAGAGCTGTTGACAGTTTTAAGTCCTCACCAAACGATTTGATCTACACAGGAATTGTGATCTACGTCAGTATTATTAAGAGACCATGTTCAATAGAAATTATTTAATAACATTAAACTTATTTCACAATTGACGGTAACATCGTTTTACTTACACATATTATTTACAACATCATTTCATAACATATACATATACATCTAACATACAAAGCTGCTATTATAAGCGCTCAGACAGCGGATTCACGGTCGAGGAGTGGTGGGGCGCGACGAAGTGACGAGGAACTGGTACGAGGAGCGCTGAATATACCAAGCAACCAAGGAATCGTAAATCGGGGTGTCTTGCGCTCGCCTTTGCCTTCAGCTACGTTTTGTAAAGACCTCGATCGCTTATGGGACTCAATGTAGCTCGTTTCTGGTATCTTCCGTCGCGGTCGTTCGAGTTTGGTTGATAAGCTGCTTTTTCGTAGTAGAGGACTATCTTCAGCGCGGGGTGGATCATCTGTATCTATGCCGATAATGGTGCCGTTGAATACTGGATCGCCGCAGACAGTGGCCACTGCGACTTCAGACTCTAGTGAGCGCGCTGTATGTTGCCTTCGAGCGAATGCTTCTCGTCGGGCGGGAGGTATGATATCGAGCGAGTGTGCACACCGCAGCCCGGCCCATCGCACCGTTTCGTTTTCACCCTCTGCCTCATTTTCGCATGCCGTCGAAGATGCTATAGAACTCAGTGCGTGTCTACCGAACAGAAAAAAAAATACAAAATAAGTTGAGGTTAATTTTAAGGATATTATCATCATAATCACAGCTCATATACGTCCCACTGCTGGGCTCAAGCCTCCACCGCAATGGGAGGGAATTGACTTACTATACCACGCTGGTCAGGCGGGATGGTACAGGATTTTATTTCGAGTTTTTCTTCTCTTGCATAGATATTGTATTGATGTTATTCGCTTAGTCGTCATTTACGACACCCACGGGCAGGAAAGGGGGTGGTGCACTGTCATATTCTTATTCAGTCGCCGCACGGAAAAGGTTAAGGATATATGAAAAATAAAAATATTTTTATGACTTCATTGAACCCCAATTTTTCAACCCATTTGAAATCGAGTTACTAAAAAATGTAGTTATTTTACGCCTGAAATGAAAGCTACACTGCTGTTTGTCTACAACCATACTGTTTGTAACTTCAATAGTTACAGATTTGCGTAGATGAATCAAGATAAATTGTATTAGTCGCTAGCGCTGATTACTTATACAGGGTATTTTTTCAAATGGTGCACAAATTTGCACAGGAGGTTCAGAATCGATAGTATAATTGATTATTGAAATAAAAACATGCTTTTTTTTTTCAAAAAAATATCCATTTTACATTTTATGCATTCCCAAAAAAATCAAACTTGTTGATATTGCGTAGCCATTCATAAATTTTATAATTACGCCACGCACGCACACAAAGATAAATCTAAGACATCGTAATAAATCGTTACGTCATATCGTATGATTACCTATAGGTACATTCCCTCGCCTGTGCTTTGCAACCGCCCGCGCCCTCACCCCCGAACACACGCCGCACGCGCTATGCTGTTTGTCAGTTTCAGTTGACGTTTGACCGTGACTTAATTACGAGTGCGTATTGCTTATCTTTTACTACTTATCTTCTACAATGACGACACAAGATCAAATAACATATTCAAACCGCAAGTATTATGAGATGGTACGGTGCTACATATTAAGTGCTGAAAGTCTACGTGGAGCTCAAAGACTTTACGAGAGTGACTCTTTACCGCGTTTACAGCGACAAGGTATTAACTCGAGAGTACCTAATTTGAGGACGATTTTAGCAGCCAACCAAAGGTTATTGGATTTTGGGCAGTTCACTACACCGGGGCATGCAACATCTCGAGGAGGTACTGCTGCGATTACCCCGGCAGTCGAGAATGCTGTAGTAATCGAGTTTTTTGAACGGGACCCTCGTGCTAGTACTAATGACGCAGCTCGACAATTCGGCGTAAGCCGTTATTACGTGTGGAAGCTACTAAATTCCTTAGGATACCACCCGTATCATTATCAACGCGTTCAAGTACTGCATGAAAATGATGGATCGTTGCGAATTCAATTTAGTGGTTATTGGCAAACATCGACTCCGCTAACATTCTCTGGACTGACGAAGCCTTATTTACACGAATAGGACTTTATAATAGTCGTAACGAACATTATTGGGCAGTGAGCAATCCTCACGTAATCAAAGACAGTTACCATCAAGTGCGATTTAGTGTTAATGTTTGGGCTGGGATCATTAATAACGTTATCGTGGGCCCGTACTTTATTGACGACCGATTGACTGGCGGTAACTATTTGGATATGTTGCAAAGTGTAATTCCTGATTTATTAGATGACGTGCCCCTGGGACTGTTAAACAACCTACACTATCAACATGACGGCGCACAGTCACATTATTCAAGTGGTGTGCGTAATTATTTAAATAGTGAATATGGTGATAGATGGATAGGACGCGGCGGTCCGATACCGTGGCCTCCAAGGTCACCAGATCTTACCCCGTTAGACTTTTATTTGTGGGGAGAGATTAAGAGACGGGTGTACGTAGAAGAAGCGCGAAGTTATGAAGACCTTCGTAATAAAATAATCACTGCATTTAGTGAAGTGAAAAGTGCTCGAACACAAATAAATTTAAAAAACAATTTAATCAAACGTGCCCGGCTTTGTATTGAGAGGACCGGCCTACATTTTGAACAATTATTAAAATATCAGTAATAGAGTTTTTTCACGGACCCGAATGAATAGATAAGTTTAATTGTTGTTGATTCCACTTTTTAAATACGCTTTAATAAATACGAACATTATTATGTGACTTTAATAAACTAATATTTTATTGTATCCGTTTATTACGACGATCCTTAAGCCCGTTTGATGTTTGGATAGAGAAAAATTGTGTAAGGATGTTATTTAATATTGTATTCCTGCAACATAATAAGTAAAAGAGTGAGAGGAATGATTGAGTGCACTAGGGTGTTAGAAAGAAAGCGAACAGGATCAGCGAAGTATGGGATGTTATGAGTAGTGCGAAAAAGATGAATAGATGCGAAAACGTGCATGGGGGCAAGTGTTGGTTGTTTAAGATTATGTTAGAGAGGATAGACTAAGCAATATGTATGGGTGTAAGTGAAATAGAAAATAAACACCAATTAGAGAAAACGTTTCAACCATTCACTTGAAATCGTAAACTTATTACCTATAATACAATTTTTGTTAGTAATATGCTGTATTAGTGTGCGTTTACGCTACTTTTCGTTCTCAATGGCCGGAAATAGGATGGTTAAAAGTCACGAACATTCTTAGATATTTTCAAATCAAAATAATTAATTAATTACTAGTGATTTTAAACATTTTACATTTTATATATCATTTTATTTATATCTAGTATATTATAAAAAAAATTGTGCACTCTTTGAAAAAATACCCTGTATAATAATGATAATTTTTTTAAACACAAGTTATTATTTTAAATTACTGTGTCTGTTATTTTGACATAATTTAAATCAATGTCAATCGTCAATTTAAAACAAATCTTTTTGCAGCGATTGTCTATAGTCCATAAAATATAGCTTGATCTCTGTGACAGATGGCAACGAAACCAACGAAGTAAGTTTGAACGAGCGACATGTTTACAATTTCATTTTGTATCAAATATATTTTCATTCTTTTCGTGCCAGTTTTATTGCAACTGAATTGCAATATATTATAAATATAAAAATATTAATATTCATGCCTAAAATGTACCTCGTAAGTACTGAAATATCTAGTAATCATTTTATACATAAGTGACGCTTACGCACGTACAAGGTCATACTGGACTGAAAATAAAAAAGAGATGGAACCGTCGATATACGTAAATCGATAACCGATCTATGTATATTAAATTATTCATCAAAGAAATAAACCCAATATAGTACCTATATAAAACTTTCAAGATATTTTTTACAATTAAAACAGACCAGTTACATTATAAAATACATAAATTGACTTAAACATTAAAAACTACTTTTCGCCTCAGAGTAAATGATAATATTATGTACGCTTTATTGTCAATGAACTAGACATTTATTTATAAAACAGTCGTAACTGATCTAGTGACTGTCCCGTCCCTATTTTGGCTAAAAATGGTAAATGCAGGAATTTCTGGCAGGAACGGTCCAGTGATGACGATAATAGTGACCTAGACCTTGATTGTACTCCTTGTGAATAATTAAAATAACCAAAAAACAATTTTTGTTTGAAATAAATTCAAAAAGATTTTCATTGATTGTATTTTAATTATAATAGAAAATCACAATTTATAAAAATAAAGGGTTTTATCGATAAAAAAACTACGGACTTTATCGTAAGCGTGACAGCACTAGGGACAACTGTCACAGAGATCATCCTATATTTTATGGACTATAGTAACAACACATTATAGTATCTCGTAATTATAATATTTTCTAGATTTACTAACATCACTGCAGATCTTCTTTTTGTAGCAACATTATGTGTGACCTCATAACCTTTCTTGATAAATAAACTGTCTAACATATTACGATTCAAACAAACATACAAATTCTTACAAGCAGACCCCAGTGATTCACTGATCTAATACGGGCCCAATGGGCCAAAAGAATTAAAACCTGCCATATACTTAAGTGCGGTACCTGGATCTGAAGTATTGTAATAACATACAAATATGAATAGAACGTTTTAAGAGAACGATACGATTATGTCGAATGTTATCTAATCAGATTGATGTGGCTGTACTGCTGGTGTAGTTGTTTTCAATTTATTTAGATAAAAAAAGTTAAGATAAATTAAGCAAATTTTGACGTTTTCAAATTGGCGGGCATTTCTGAATCTTACCTACGCGGGCCATTCCAAATGTGTCCGCGGGCCGGTGTGATTGAACAGCCTTGTTTTAGGTTATGTCATTTCTCTATGCAAATACGTACCGTGGTTTCGAATCGGGTCGTATGCGTCGTAGCGCATGCGGAGAGGATTGTGAATTTGTATTGGCGTTCGGAAGGCTGCACCGCGAGCCGCGACCGCCGTCACTACCATCACCCGCTCGCGCCGCGCTCGACAAACGCTGTCGTACCGTGCCATAAACGCCTGTTGAAATAAAACAATAAGACAACATTTACAAAGTATTACACTACGTTTGACTTCATAGATGGCGTTATAGTTGAACTTTTGATCTACCTATTACGTCTGTAATTTTTACACACAAGTATTTTTATTTATTTAAGCACATTTCGGGGTCAGAATGCAATTCACCATTCCTTTCCTTGTCCGTGGGTGGATGTTAAAAGTCGAATAAAAGATATATCTTTGATATATCATATGCAGATAATATCTATGCAAGAGAAGGTAAACTCGAAATAAAATCTTATATAAACAATTCTGACCAGCGTGGTATTGTAGTTAAATTTCCCTCCAACTGCAAAGGAGCCTAGCAGTGGCACATATATGAGCTCAGATAATAATTAAAAGTGCAATAGATACTTTAAAATGTTGTAATATGTGGAGAATCGATTTCTGTGAGAGCTGACTTCGACGGAGGAATCAGAAGAGCCATAGAGCAAAGCAGTATTTAAAAACAATAAATATCTATCATCTCAGCCAATATATGTCCCACTTTTGGGTTTGGACCTCCTTTATGAAGGGGAATTTGACCTACTTTACCACGCTGCTCAGACGTGTTAGCATAGGGTCTTATTTCGAGTTTTCCTTCTTTTGCATTGATGTGATGAATTGCATTCTTATTCCGTCGCCAAACGGAAAGAAATATCTATACAATACATTATTTAACCATATTGAGATACTACATTAGAATACCTACACCTTATCTGCGACAGGTCAGCTTACCAAATAAATTATTATAGGTGACAAAGAAATAATACAATTCACCACCCCCTTTCTTGTCCGTGGGTGTCGTAAAAGACGACTAAGAGATTATTACAGTCATCCTACCTATGCAAGAGAAGGAAAACTCGAAATATTTATTATTCAAATATAACCCTATAACAACCTGTCCGACCAACGTTTCTCTTCCATTGTGGAGGAGGCTGAAGCCCAGCAGTGGAATATGATCTATGATGATGATATCATTTAATCGTATTGAAACACTATGTTGCATTATGTTTACAACATTACATCAGTATCATCATCATCATCGCAGCCCACATATGTCCCACTGTTGGGCTCTGGCCTCCTCTGCAATGGGAGGGAATTTCACCTACTATATATCTCATAGTCGTCTTTTATGACATCCACGGGCAAGATAGGGAGTGGTGAATTGTATTCTTACTCCGTCACCACACGGAAAACATTAACATAACATTACATACAAAACGAATTCATAATTACAATTAAGTTTTTTATAAAGACAATAACAAATTACACGTTTTAGTCAATCGTTGGATTCAAAGTGGTGAATTAATTGTAATTAATTATTTCATTTATGGAAACTCTCAACAAAAAGCCACAATTTCATAAAATAATTGCTATGGATTTCCTTCGTATTTTAAAATTAAGCAATTATAAAATCGGGCAATTATATCCCTGAGGGCAATCATTGGTACCTGACAAGGATGGATGTCTGGAATCTGTCAATCTAGGACTTCGTCGTGGTCGACGGAACAACGGGTGTTCTTCACCGTCCACAGGTCTTTTCTGGATAGCTTTTTCAGTAGCACTTACCAACCAATATGTCTGAAGCTGTAAAAATTGTCACATTTAAGATATTTTTAAGGACAAAATCGCGCAGTAAAGTATAAATCTTTGCTTCGCTGAGGAGGAAAGGATTTCTCAAAGGAGTCAACAAGCCAAAAAAAAAGCAGGCTCAGAACACTCATTTGCAGATCGCACAAATAATTGTCCTGCGTGGAGATCGAACCCATTATATTCGACACGGGAGCTAAGTATTTACTTAAAGCCCTCTGCCATCCATGAAGTGAATATTATAAACATCAGAGTTGAATTGCTTAGCTACCCTTTTTAACTAACCGCTACTAGTCCAACCAGCCTGCAATGTCGCTGTTTATCAAAATTGCCACCCATGTTCAGACATTGTGCAGAATGGCTTATTTACAGTAATGCCTATAAAATCTCTTTTATGAATTTAAATTTCATTATTATCATCTCAGTCTATTTACGTCCCACAGTTGGGCTCAGGCCTCCTACACTATGGGTGGGAAATTGATACCACGCTGGTCAGACGTGTTAGCACAATCTATCATCCATCCCATACTTTCCATGGGAGTCATAAATCCACCAGGAGCATGAGCTGGCTCGCTCGAGAAAATTATACACCAAATGCTTTCGCTAACACGCATGTTAAACGTGGTGGTTAAGCTATTTCAGGCCTATTTCCAACAGTGGCCGTCGATACGATGTTGATGAATTGATGGATGAAACTTTTGTGAATACACAGAATATTGATAAACTAGCAACCCGCCCTCGCTTCGTTTCGGTTATAGTCGTTTTACCCGCGTAGTTCCTGTTCCCGTGGGAATACCGGGATAAAATATAGCCTAGTTTACGCCCTGGTATTATAGCTTTCCATTGGTGAAAGAATTTTTGAAATCGGTCCAGCCGTTTTGAAGATTACCCGGAACAAACAGACAGACAGACAAAAATTTTTTAATTGCTATTTTAGGCATAGGTGTCGTGCAAATAACCGTGTGAGCATGAAAAAAAGCCTATTATTTTGACATTACAAACAGACACTCCAATTTTATTTATTGGTATAGATCAGTGGTTCTCAAACTTTTTAAATGACGGAACCCTTTTGGGAAGCAAAATACTTGATGGAACCCTACAATAAAACAATTATTTTTATAAGTGTATTATATTATATATATATATATACTGATATATATACTGATATTTAATCAGCATAATACTACTACATTGTACTTTACAATGTATCAGTTACTAATTAATATTTACTTCACCACTTGGTAAGGACAATAATAGAAAACATTAAAAAAGAAAAAATCTAACTAGTGGGAGGTATGAAACTGTTTTTTATTTTTCATCAATTGCTTGATATCAGGTTTGATGGAAGAAAGTTGGAGTCTCATATCAGCTTCGGCGTCCAGTCTATTGCGATATTTTGTTTTCGTGGCTGCGTAGGTAGAGAATCCTGTTTCGCACAAATATGTAGTTGGGAACGGGAGAAGAATATCCAGAGCCATTTGGCCAAGCATTGCATATTCATCTTGGATTCTGCACCAAAAATCATTAAGAGGCGTCGTTTTGAACAATGACTCCATACTTGTGTCTGATGACATTTCTAAAAGAGATTCATATATCTCATTTGACATGTTTTCAGGCTTTTCCAAGTTGGGTAAAAAAGGATTATGAATCCAGGAGTTCACTTTAAATTTTGTATTGTGTTCTTCGGGAAAATACTTTTCAAAAGATGCGCGCATCGAACTGAGATATTGGACCAATTCTTCAAACACATTATCTTCAAACATTTCTGAGTCGTTTTCGCTAACAAACTCACTGAGTAACGTAAAACTTTCTATTTCTTTCTTACCAATGCAAATGATCCAAAAATCTAATTTTCTTTTAAAAGCAGTTATTTTATTATAGGCCTGAAACACTGTTGTCTGTTTACCTTGCAACGATAAATTTAATTCGTTAAGTTTTTGAAAGATATCCGCCATAAAAGACAATCGGAACAACCAAGTTTTATCATACAAACGGTCCTTCAAATTAAAAGAAGTATCTGCTGAAAGAAACATTTGTAACTCGGCTCTAAGTTCAAATAGCCTTGTTAAAGTTTTTCCCCGAGACAGCCATCGCACTTCTGTATGGAGCAGCAGTGTTTTATGTTTGCTGCCATAATCTTCACACAATAATGAGAACAATCGGGATTGTAGTGGTCGTGATTTGATAAAATTAATTATTTTTACCGCTTCATCCATAACTAATTTTAGATTAGACGGCATTTGCTTCATCGCAAGTGCTTGTCTATGCAGAATACAATGACTGGAACTACAATTAGGCGCTTTATTTTTCATTCGTGACACTGCTCCTGCTGTTTTACCTGTCATCGCCTTGGCCCCATCTGTACAAATGTCAATGCAATTGTTCCAACTGAGATTATGTTCTTTAAAAAATATATTTATTTTATTAAAAATTTCTTCCCCGGTAGTGTTTGTAAGCAGCGATGAACACATAAGCATGTCTTCTTCAAAAGAACTTTTATATGGATATCTCACAATAACCAGCAGGATAGCCAAACCAGCGACATCAGTCGACTCGTCCATTTGCAAAGCGAATCGTGTATTTTGTAGACGTGTAACTAGTTCTTGTTTGACGTAGCTTGCCAGATCATGGATTCGACGTGAAACAGTATCGTTTGATAGCGGAACATTAGAAAGATGCTTTGCAGATTTTTCATCAAGCATACATTTTGTTATGTCTAATACACATGGTTTTATTAATTTCTCAGCGATAGTGTGCGCTTCACCTGCTTGTGCAATGCGATAGCTAACTAAGTATGATGCCTCCGTGGCCTTTTCGTTGGTAGTTTGTGTTACATGCATCATATTTTTTTGACTTTCTAATAACTGATCTTTTTTGCGAACAAAAAATTCTTTATTCTTGTCTTTAGTCTCGGGGTGTACGGTTTCTAAATGTCGACGCAATTTGGCAGGTGCCATGGAACTATTAGGAAGCAGTTTACTACAGAGCATGCAGAGAGGTGAGCCGTTGGAATCAACAAATCCGAAACTGATATAAGATTCATCATACTTCCTTTTTTTCGTCTTTGAAACCGTCGAGCTTGACGTCGTGGCACTCGTGGCATTATCTTCTGGATCGGTGATTGCTAAATTCTCCGCGCGCATTGCTTTTGAACATTCAGCGTCATTAGAAGATGTTGTTGGAACACGTTTAACACCTTTAAGCCAACGTTCCATTCTTCTTTATTTATAATGTTACAAGTCAGGATAGTGGGGTTTAAATAATGCACAATCGTTACTGCGTATAAGAGACTAAATTTAGAACCTACAGGGAAGAAATGTATAAAACTGAGACAACAGAATACAGCAGGCAGTAAAACAATGAACACTAGTTTCTCGCTAGCGAGCTTGTAAGTAGGTAGTAACTTATCGCTCCGAACGCTAATCATCAACTGACGACGCCAACTTTTTTTTTTTTTTTTTTTTTTGTGTACAGCTGTTGGCCGCAGATGGCCTTGACAGCTTGACGCGGACTATGGGTGAGCGCTGAGGGCTCTCAACCCGGAGAAGAGTATGCTAAGCGACATCGCCCAAGGGCTCCCCCTGTGGGGAACGGACCTCGGCTTGGGGCGTCGCTGGAGGCAAAGTGGGCGTGCCCACGTTTTTAGTAGTGACTTTTGCGCGGCGCGGTTTCGCACCTCGACGGCGAGGGCGAAACCGCGGATATTTATTTGTTAAGGCCTCGCGGGCCGTGTAGGCTCTTTGTTGAGCGAGTGTGATATTGTCGTCCTCTTCGTCGAGGACGTGACGAGGACGTCGGATGGAGGAGAGACGACGCCAACGCGCGATCGCCGCTTTTATACTTAGTCCTAGACTCGATCTCAAATATTCTCGAAAATACTCGAGTCGGCACCTTTGATAAACAAAAAGCAAAAATAAAAACAGAAATTTAAAAATAGCGTTGTAAACAATATCGACTTTATCCTTTGAAGTTAGAGACGAAAGTCGCTAGTTGACAACTATAGCGTCTAATTCAGAGGCGGCTTTTATCAAAGAGACTGAGCGCTTACAAGTATACTACCCGCTCGTTTTAAGTTTGCCGCTGGCGATAGGTATGAGTGTATGACGTTCGAAATTTTTTATTTAATTGTAACAATAAAAATTGTGTACGTTAGATATTTGGGTAAAACTATGACACATTATAAGTTTTGTTGTCACGTGGGGGAGGGTACGCGCATTCCACAGACCGGCAAACTTAGAGCGAACGCGTTGTACAAGTATAAAATTGTTGAGACCAAACTTATGAGATATTGTACCAGCTAATGTAACACAAGCTTATACAAATACAAATAAATAAATAAATAACATTCATAGCGTTTTGTCTCCGCGCGGCCGCGGAGTCCGCACAGCCGCGGAGCGACCAGAGAGAGGTGTTTTGATTTTTTTATTTCTAAATTCTTGCGGAACCCCGACAGAGGTATCACGGAACCCTAGGGTTCCGCGGAACACACTTAGAGTATAGCTGGTATAGATAAACAAACATTCTACATCCTCTTATCTACTGGCTTATTAGATAACGTTCCTTCATGTCTCCTGCTTGGCATAGGAGGGCAATAGAATCGTTAACTCCTCCTGTCTTTTTTCTTTTCTAATTAAATTTATTGCAGTGTGGTAGCGGCTTTGAATACTACCAACCCTTGCTTTGGTCGTGGGTGTCGTAAAAGACGACTAAGAGCCCTAGATTGACCCGGACCAACTCCATCTGGTACCATTTGGGTCAACGATTACATTCCCAAGGAGGGTTGACGTCAGGCAGGCGGCCGGTCATAAAAGTCATTGCCGAAACTTTTTGCAATATGTCAAAACAGATGACATATTGCGTCGACCCCAAGTAATTGGGATAAGAGCAGGATGATGATGATGAATTAAATTTATTGCAGGTTCCGAGACAATTAAAAGCGTTTCCCGGGGCTTTCTGAGCATCAAACTTCGATGACTTATATGGAGATCATTGTGGATCCAGACTTATAGGAGTTACAATGGTTTATCCAAAGTTTATCCTTGTTTAGTCTAATATTGCTATTCCAATTTATCAGATACAAAAATCTCATCCTGGTCGGAACCTTATTCACATCAATGTTTGGTAATAAAATTACCATTAACTCACCTGTCCCTTTCCTTTAATAGGTATTGTTCCTCTCGGCTCCACAATATAGCCTCCTATTTTATCTAGCGCTTGCTTGCAGCTCGGCGATATGTGTATCTTGAGTGGCTCCCCATTAGACTCCATACGTGATGCTGTGTTCACTGTATCACCGAAAAGACAGTAACGTGGCATCGTTAGACCCACTACACCTGCCACAACAGCGCCTGAAAAATTAATCCAAATTTTAAATATAAATTTTCGGTCTGCTCTCTTTCTCTCTTTACCGTAACACTAGCTCATGCCCGCGACTTCGTCTGCGTGGAACAGTTAGTTACTTTGGGCTAATGCTAACTTTAAGCCGCGACTTTGTTTACGTAGAAGGCAAAAAAAAAATTTTAATAATACTATTCTGTCACACATGATTTTTGCGAAACCTAACCATTTATGCACGCAACGGAAGCTCTCAAAAGAAAAAAAAAACGATTCTGAAACATTTTTCATTGTTACCCCGCTCCTATTGGTCTTAGCGTGATGATATATAACCTATAACCATCTTTGTTGGTAGTACCTGAGATTAGCACGTTCAAACAAAGAAACTCTTCCGCTTTAAATATTAGTATAGATAAGTAGCGTCAAGTGGCTTACGCAAATTACATGAATAAGAGAAATAGAACTACAAATAAACTCTCGCTAAAGTTAGTTGTTTCAGGGATATCTGTCTGATATGTACAAACTTAATTTAATCATCATCATTATGACAGCAGCTAATAGGCTGAGCTCGAGCCTTCTCCCACAGTGGGAGAGCAACCAACCTATTACAGCACACTGGTCAGGGGAGTTGGTATAGGGTTTTTGAGCGTTCGTTCTCTTGCATTAATCATCATCATCATCATCTTGCTCTTATCCCAATTACTTGAGGTCGACGCAATATGTCATCTGTTTTGACATATTGCAAAAAGTTTCGGCAATGACTTTTATGACCGGCCGCCTGCCTGACGTCAACCCTCCTTGGGAATGTAATCGTTGACCCAAATGGTACCAGATGGAGTTGGTCCGGGTCAATCTAGGGCTCTTAGTCGTGTTTTACGACACCCACGAGCAAAGCAAGGGTTGGTAGTATTCGAAGCCGCTACCACACAGCACTTAAATTTAAATTATTTTGTACCCACATTTTTTTTTTTATTTAACACAACTATATTTATTTTGTGTCGCCTGTAAAGTTTAGGCTAATGGACATTTGCCTCTCTCAAAATAATCAATTCAATAGTTATTAATCTTTTAACGACAGATAATAGGTCTTTACCTATGTAATTGCCGTTCTGCAGTGTTCTCTTGTGTATTCTCTTGCATTAATGTTATATTTATATATATAAATGTATATATATATATATATATATATATATATATTATGTATATTATATCGATTAGTCGTCTTTCATGACACCCACGGGCAAAAATTGCATTCTTAGACTATCACCATAAAGGAAATAAAAGCTTAATATTTAAACCTAACTAGCAGTCATTTACCATGTGTAGAACAAATAGTAATTAGTAGAAAAACTTGTAATGCATTATTAATTTCGTCGCTATTTGTCGCTACACATAATAGATTATTTAAAAGAAATTAGCGTACTGCAACGTTTACTGCCATTTCTTTTTTTTTTAACAACATACCAGTGTGAATTCCTATTCTAAGTTTGAGGGTTTCATTTGGTCTATGTGCTATTTTGTGACTCTTTACAGCATTTAACAGCTCTAATGCCATTGACGCAATTTCTCCCACATGTCTATCGTTATTTCTTATAGGAAGTCCAGACACCTGAAACAAGACATGCAGTTTATATGCTTTCATCATCATCATTTCAGTTAATTAGCGTCCCACTGTTGGGCTTGAGGCTCCTCCACAATAGGTGGGAGATTGACCTACTATACTACGCTGGTACGTGTTGGTATAGGGTTTTATTTCGAGTATTCCTTCTCTTGCATAGATATTATATGCATATTCAATCCCTTAATCGTCTTTTACTGCACCCAAAGGTATGAAAGAGAAGGTGGCGAACTATATTCTTACTTCGTCATCACACGGAAAATATATAATTTACATACTATACTTTAGCAAAAACAATATACAAATACATCATTTGCTTTATTCAAAGATGAGACCATAACCTATTAAAAAACTTAAAAGAAGGAACCGGTTCCAATGGCCGTTCAATAGACGGAGAGGGGGTGATACGGGAACTTATGGCCACCCATTTCGCCATTCCGCCGCACTAGACAATCGACCGGCGTGTAACAAGATTTATCTTAGTATTAAAATCTGAATTTTTAAGACAGTCTATTTTTATGCCACGAACAAGTTACTTGATTTGGACGCACAACTGATTACAACAACCCTGCTATAGGGCAGCTAAAATCATCTAACGAACCAACGCTTTGTCATTAGACAACTCGTTTCGCAGTTGAAGTAATTTTCAGCAAGTGAGAGACATTTATTACAATTACGACGAACGATTTAGTTATGAGGTCAAGAGTAACGTCTCAGTTCACACGGACGACATCAATTAGATGGACATCCGGCGCAGATATTTGTGCCTAGGTCGACCCAGATAACTGGTTGAATCAGAATACTTTTTTCCTATATGATTATTCCTATACCACAGGCACAAATAAAATATATTTGTAAATATTAGTTGTAATTACTGCCCATTTATATGTATATACCTGATTTATTAATTATTTTGCAATTATTAATAGATATTATAATAAGAGCCTTGTACAAATTAAACCTGCAATTGAAAATTTTTCAAGAAATCGATATTTTATTTAGCATTATAGTAGAGATATTTTTCTATGCAATTAACTTTTACATTATTTAAAACATTTTTTTGCTACCTCACAGATATTTATGACGCTATCCACATTTAGTATGTTCAATAAGTTGATATTTCACACTGCAATATAGTTACTGCAAGAACGCATGTATTATTTAAAAAAAAATAAAAATACTTACCACCATATAAGCGTCACCAATAGTCTCCACTTTGTAAACGTCATAGCCTCTAATTATCCTATCAAACACAGTGTACAGATCGTTGAGGAAATTCACAACTTGTAGCGGCGTGCTCTCAGCCGACATAGCGGTGAATCCCACTATATCACTGAAGTAAATAGTCACCGAGTCGAACGACTCCGGTTCCACACCCTCGCCCGTAGTCAAACGACGGGCCACCGACCTGAAACAATCACAAACAACTTTAACTTGCGTATTGTTTGTTTAAAATCAATCAACCACATCGATATTTTGTATCGAGGGCCGAATCATCAAAAGGGACATCTTTACAACTGAACGTCACATAAAACTAGAATACATGCTTAATAATAATACTAAAACTACAATTAATTGCTGCCACTACATAGTATCTAGAACTACTTCTAAATATTTAAAGTTATATAATTCAAATGCAAACACTAAAGCTATCATATTAAATCATATATCAAATTCATATTACATATATAGATATAATTACAACAGAAGTCAACGTAATATATACTATGAATTCAAGCATGCCAGTCGAGCCTTAACTAAAGTGCAGTGCACGAGGAAATAACACCGGTGACTCCAATACAGGATATACGGCAATAATCACCAGCAAGTAAGCTATAAAATCAATTATAGAAAATGACCATCACCAACTACGAATCACGCTAAACCAGAGAATCCCAAGCAAGCTATATAACTACTCAAACTGTTAATTAAAAAAAAGGTGAGCCAAATATATCACAATGTCTCAGTAACATTTTGTTGTATAACTGTGTTGTGATCCGGCACCTATGTGAGGCAAACCATATTAAACTACAATCACCAATAGGGAGTTAATTACCTCAAGACATTTTTCACGATATTTCTATAATGGATTCAACCTCCACATCTGGAAAAGAACACAAGTACAACAAAGTGATTATATTATTTTTTTTAGACGACGTACTACTGTTTTACATCAAGTCCATGTCGATGTTTTCATATTTATATATAGCTTTATATGCATATAATATACTTCGTAATGGTTCAAGTCAACGATATTTAGATAAGGTGAATATATTTAATACATTAATTTTGCATTGTACTGGTATAACAATCATGTTAATTTTGGTCCGTGTATCGGAATCCAGAATTAAATAAGTTTTTCAAACATTTTGACGACAGGCCATTTTAATTTGAATGAGGGTATTCTGTCTAGGGCTGTAATCATAATTAGTTTTTCAACATGCGGCTGTCAGTGTGACTAGTTTAAATAATATGCGTGCAGCAAAAGATTTAACAAGATATAATACAATATGCCACACTCAATGATTTTTATTAAGATCAGCTTAAACATTATTAAATTATTTTTTTTTATTTATTAAAACTTTTACAATTTAGACCATTCATAAAAAACTCACATGTAAACGGAAAAGAGATTAATTACCATGTGCAGTATTTGGGACCGCATCAAATTCGAAACCGTTCGAAATGCTTTTGCAATTAAGCTAATGTGATAGCTATATCTATAGTCCATAAAATATAGCTTGATCTCTGTGACAGATGTCAACGAACGAATCCGACGAAGTAAGTTTGAACGAGCGACATGCTTACAATTTTATTTTGTATCACATATATTTTCATTCTTTTCGTGCCAGTTTTATTGCAACTGAAGTGCATTATATTATAAATATAAAAATATACTGACGGACTCATAAACTGCATCAAACTTCAGGATTACTTTGAAATGATTTTTTTAATAAGTATGCAAACTTTTTAGATTAAATTATATAAATATGGAGAGTCTGGCCCTTAATCTTTAAAAAAAGCAATATTTAAAAATAGAACTGCAGTAAAACAAATGAATATAGCCGGGAAAAGAAAATTTACTCATAGTATCAGATTTGCGTGTTATTTATAGCAAAGTTTTAAAATTGATTCTTATTGATTTTTTATTCTTCTGTCAATTGAATTATTGTTACCAGCAGAATTGTTGGGTTAGCTTTTTAACTCATCGAGAGTTTCTGAACCATAATATGGATACTTCGTCCGAACAAGCTGCTCAAATTGTAGCAATGGTGCGCGAGGGCTTGGATCAACGAACGATTGGTAGAAAATTAAATTTAAAACAGTCTACGGTTTCTAGAATATACAGGTTTGTGGAGACAGGTTCTTACAAAAGGAGACGTGGTACAGGCAGAACTCGAGCAACCACCGGTCGTGATGACCGATTTATTGTTACAACTTCCCTGCGAAATCGTTTCCTCACGTCAGTTATCATCAAAACAGAGCTTAATGAAGTGCGTGGAGTAAACGTTAGTGCACGAACAATAAGAAGGTTAAAGGAAGCGGATATCACCCCTTTTAGGCCAGCAAATGGTCCAAAGTTGTCTGTAGCTCACAGACAAGCTCGCTTAAGATTTGCGCGTGATCACCTAAATTGGACAGATGAGCAATGGGCCTTCGTATTGTTCACAGACGAGTGTAGGACATGTTTATATGGTGCAGATGGTCGCAGAAGAGTCTATCGTCGACGTGGGGAGCGATATGCTCAAAGTTGCATTGAGGAGCGTGTTCCTTTTGGAGGCGGTTCATGCATGGTCTGGGGTGGCATATCGATGAACGGGCGAACAGAACTTGTGTTCATAGACATGGTCCGTCAAAACGGTAGTAGCGGAGGTTTGCCTGCACATCGCTACATAACAGAGATCTTAGAAGATCACGTGGTGCCTTACATGGGATTTATAGGCGAAAATTTTACTTTAATGCAGGATAATGCCTGGCCGCACGCTGCTGCACAAGTTCGACAATATTGCGAAGAGGTTGGGATACGTACAATGAATTGGCCAGCACGCAGCCCGGATCTTAATCCCATTGAGCATCTTTGGGACAATTTAAAAAGAGCTGTATATGCGAGAAATCCTGTGCCTACGACAGTGGCACAACTAAGAACAGCGCTTTCAGAAGAATGGGACAATATTCCGCAAGATCTTTTAATAACCCTAATAAAATCTATGCGGAACCGATTAGAATCCATAATAAGGACACGTGGAGGTAATACACCTTATTAAAACATAAAAAACCCTTGCGTAAAGTTTGTGTCTATTGTTAAAACCATTTTTTTTTTAAACCAGTTTCCTTTAAATTTCTGTTTTTTCTTCAAAAAAGTTTTAAGGTCCTTTCCAGTACACAAACTTAAACTTAAGGATATGACTCTACGCTGTTTTAAAGTTAACGAACCAATCTAGACGTTTCAATTTAAATCTGTGTAGAAAGTTTGCATACTTGGTTAAAATATTTATTTCAGTCGTTTTTTACTTTGATGCAGTTTATGAGTCCGTCAGTGTATTAACATTGATGCCTAAAATGTACCTCGTAAGTGCTGCAATACCTAGTAAACATTTTATAGAAAAATGACGCTTACGCACGTACAAGGTTATACTAGGCTGAAAATAAAAAAGAGATGGGACAGTCGATAGACGTAATTCGATAACCGATCTTTATTAAATTTTTCATAAAAGAAATACACCCAAATTAGTACCTAAATAAATCTTTCAACATTTTTTACTATTACAACAGACAGTTACATTATAAAATACATACATTTAATTAATTAAACATTAAAAAATAACTTTTTTTGTCCGAGTAAACGATAATACTATGTACGCATTGTTGTCAATACACTAAACATGTTCATTCATAAAACAGTCGCAATTGATCAATTGATCTAACGACTGTCCCTATTATGGCAAAAAATGATAAATGTTCTAGCAGGAATGCCCCAATGATGATAACAATAGTGATGCTGACCTTGATTGTACTTCTTTCGAATAATAAAAAAAGTTAAAAACAGTTTTTGTTTCATTTAAATTCAAAAATATTTTCATTGATTGTATTTCAATTATAAAAATAAAGAGTTTTATCGATAAAAAAAACTACGGACTTCATGGGAAGCGTGACAGCACTAGTGACAATTGTCACAGAGATCAAGCTATATTTTATGGACTATAACTTTTTAGATTAAATTGTATTAGACGATGACACAACCGCATATTTTATATTATGGTATACCTAAAGTGACCATACGCCCCGTTTTCAAATGGCCTGTCCCGTTGTCCCGAACTGTACAAAATTGACCCGTTTTACAAACAATGCCTAATTGATAATTTATTATACTGACAGGGACGTTTTTTCGTTTTAAAAAAAGAGTTAGCAATAGTTACCTGTTATAAATATGGACTATATTTATAATAGGTAACTATTGCTAACTCCTTACGTGTTCTTGATTTTTTAGCTTAACATTTCACAAGTTTACTTATTTTTACAAGTGTCCCATTTTGATCAATCAATTCTTCAAGCGTCCCGTTTTGAGTTAAAAAAAATATGGTCACCTTAGGTATACCATTTGTTAATTTAGCATTTGTGAGACTATTTATAAGAATTGACTTATGAACCAAAAAGAAATAAAGATATGCAGGACTTGAGTCTACATTTATATAAAATCCATTCTAACAATGGAAATAAGCTAATATAGCAACTACGCATAGTAATCAAGCACAATTCTGAGAAGTTAGAATACTTAATAGGATCAATGTGTAATGTGATAGTGAGATAAAACGTCTTCCCTAAAGAGAAAAATGTGAACGATGAAATGCTTAGCTGCTCCACATTAATAGATAAAGCAAATCGAACAGATTTCCAATAAATGTACGTCGAAGTCTTTTCTGTGGTAAAAACTTTTCCGTTCACGAATAAGTGTTTATATTATCTTATATCATGTCAATTTTGTTTGAGGTGTATACAGAATACGTATTGCAAACTGTAACTTTTTATACTTCTAAACAAACTAGCAAATATTCTGAATAGCTTCTAAAATTTACTTGTATTCTGCGACGACTAAACCCTGTACTTAAGATAATATCTACACAATCATCTATATACAGTAAGTCCATTGATAGAAGATTTTAAAAATCAATTCTTAAAACAATATAAATTAAAATTGTTCATATTCTAACATCAGTGGACATTTATATGCATTATAATGCAATGCAGACTTATCGCGAGGAAATAATTTCTATAAATTATTATAACTAAGTAATGATCAGACTTGGACCAAATGTAAACCAGTACGCACACTACTGCGACTCCGGGCATGTGATACAGCTTGTTGTATTTGCGTCTTCCTCAACTGTGCTCACATTTATACACCGACAACACATAACAAACCTTCAATTAGTAATAATACAACATATAATATTATCTTAAGACTCAAATTACACCATTAATTGTACATAGAATATTAATGACATGTACATGCTTATTTTGAAAACAGTTATCGCACATTAATGGAATGTTAAAAAAAAACATTTATTAACTACCATCAGATTAGACGTTGCGCGAATATATATTCTGATGAATTTTACTCGACATGAATTGGGTTCAGACTTTTTATATACATTATTTACTGTCATTTTGTCGCCATACATATTATAAGGGGGTTTAAAAAGATAACTTTTTAAACTTACTTTGGTAGCATCCTATGTAGTAAGTCTTCGGTCTTCTGTTTCTCCTCTATCAATAGCCTTGTTCTCTCATTGACTAGTTCTTCTAAATTATTCGCATATTTCTCCATCATGTCCATCATTTGATCCATTATATTCCTCGATCTGAAACAATAAATTAAATTCTAGACACTTCGAAGTTGTATGATTCTTTTAGAACATAATCTCTAAACAAATCTCGGCCATATATGGAATATTGCCTGCATATGCATATAGATACGGAATGTTCCCTACCCTGACAGAGAACCATTCGAATGAAGAAAGGCCTCAAAATTTATATTTTGTTTTTTTTTTTAATAGAAATACTTACTATCCATCCATCAGCCCATAGACATCCACCATTGGCTATAGATGCCTCCTCACGAGAATGCCACTCGGAACGGTCCTGTGCCACTTGCATCCAACGTTTTCTGCGACTTTCACGACTTCGTCCCTAATAGGGAGGCGTCCTACGCTAAGTCGTCCGATGCATGTTCGTCACTCGAGAACCTTTCTTCCCCAACGTTTGTCGTTTCCACGAGCGATGTGGCCTAACAATTGCCATTTCAATATACTAATTATTCGGACTATGACAGTTACACCAGTTTTTCTACGGATTGCCGTATTTCAAGATTTATGACATAGATAAATACTGAGTATAGCCTTCTCCATAGCACGTTGCGCGACTTTGAGCCTTTTTATGAGGCCGACATTTAGAAACCACGTTTCATTTCCGTGCGTCATCGCTGGTAACACACACTGGTTATAAACCTTTGTTTTCAGACACTGCGGAATATTGTATCCTCTTAAGTTGCCGAACGCTACCCGGCCGAGTTGGATTCGACGGCTGAACTTTTTCCCGAAATTGGATCTATCTAAATAGACTGTTCATGCTAGGTAAACAACGTGATCGATTACTTCGAGATTCGCATTCCCCACTAGGGCCGATGCAAGAATGACATGGGCATTAGACATGACATTCATCTTGTCCATGTTCATTTGTAGATCCACTAGTTGAGAAACCCTGTTGAGGTTACTGCGCCAAGGGCCGCCAAGAATTCTACCATAACTGCCATATCGTCATCAAATCAAAAGTGAGTGATGTCATCATCGTGTATTTGTAGGTAATTTAATAATTTCATATAACTTTGATGTACTGTCTCTATTTTACGGAGTAAGAATACAATTCACAATTACGATTCATTGTGTAATGGTAGGATACTACAGTGTGGTAACACTGTTGACACTTGTCTGTCTACAGCCGCGGGCCGGTCCGTCCGGGGTAGTACCACAGTCTCGCAGAAAATCGACGTCTGAGTAGTAGCAATTTGTCACTACGCTTTATTCAGCTGGAAGATCCGGAAGCCTAACTTTCTGAGGGTGTTTGCTTGTGGTGGGTTTCAGTGATGCCTTTAGTATCACCGAACCTAATTACACACATTCACACTAACTTAACTTTCTTCGCGGCCTTGCAAAAATCCATGAGCGGCAGCAACACTTACCATCAGGTGTACTGTTTGCTCGTTTGCCTGTGGGTGTCGTAAAAGACGACTAAGGGATTATAATATGCATACAACATTACGTAAGGGAAGGAAAACTTAACATAAAACGCTGTACCGACCCATCTGACCAGCGTGGTATAATAGGTCAATTCCCGTCACACTGAGACTCCAGTCCAGCAGTAAGATTTATATGAGGTGTGATAATGATTATGAAGTACATAAAATAGTTAAGTACATGTAATAGGTATTGCTGTAAAGTGGCGGCTACGAATACTACCTACCCATACATCGCTCGTGGGTGTCGTATACTACTAGGTGCTTTACATCGACCATGATGCTATCTGGTCTACCTACCATAACACATTGGTCAGACGGGTTAGTGTAGGATATTTTGTCTAATTTTCCTTCTCTTGAATAGATTTATTTACACATTATATCAATTGGTAGTTTTTACGACACCCCTGGGCAAGAAAGGATATAGTGAAATGTATCCTTAATCTGTTATCACGCATTGAAATATACTTACTTGCCAGATTTCATTTTTTTAAGTCGGCTTCTTATGGTTGGAAAATCAGGTCTAAGGTTAGGGTCTTCAGACCAGCAGTCTTTCATACAGCCAACTATAAAATCTTCAACTACCAAACAACTAGTGTTGGGTCGAAACAGCTCCTCACCATCCAATTTAGGCCTTTTCAATCGTTCAATTATATCTGTAATTTTATATTAAAAAAGGCTTTAACTGGGTGTAATAGATCTTTTTCGGTATTAGATGGCAATGCTACATTTATCCAAAAAATAAAAATGAATAGAGGAAAAATATGAATGAGGTATCATTCGATTCGGAAATTAAATTATTTTGAAAAACGGCGCCACTTGCTTGTTGAAATTGAAAAGGATAAGAACAATTTCTTAAAAAATAGGTCAACGGTTTTTAACGAATATCTCAAAAACGAATAGATCTTATTAAGTGTGAAAAGAAAACCTTAAAGCGATTAAGAACCTATGATACCTAACCTAAGAACCTAAACGATGAAGAAATTATATATATTCTTTTTATAATTTTTCTAAACAGTTGAATATACGAACGAAAACAGATACTCTGACTTTGCGCAAGTCCTCCCCGTTCGGGTATATTTTGAACAAAAATTATTTAAACTAATTAAATATGAAAATTATGGATTGAAAAAATTCTGTCTCGATAGCTGAATTATCATTAATTCACCAACAAAATCACGATTTTTCAACCAGTTATACATTAGTTAACCAACATTTTTTTTTCTACCTGAATATTAACTTAGCAAGTGCGATATGTTCAAACTACAAATCTGAAAATTACTATATAACTTTGCGATATTTGCAAGCAGTACTTTTTCAAAAATTATCTACGTACCACCTCGAATCGAATGACACGTAATCATATTTTCTTAAAGACGGGTGAAACAGATTGACCTAAAAAGCACTTGTTGACTAAACTATTAGAGATTCGCGTTTTTTATCCCAAATATGTGGAGATACAAACCATATAGCTCAACAACAAACTTATTTCAAGTATCATTCACACACTCATTAAGAAGTGACACAAATACTAATCCTAGACCTAATCACCAGAGATGAAAAAAGCTACTTTTTATTATTGACAATGTGCAAAATGTCATGGGATCAATATTGCGCCTCATGCCGGCCTAGCCGAGGCCGCCAATGACGTGACCGGGGAATTAGTCCGTCAGCCACCGAGAGGCCGACCGCGTGAGGAAAGACCGACGTCCTCTTCGAGGGGGAGGACGTCGGTCGATGGGAGGGTACCCCAAATAGAGGGTATTCCGTCGGGCCGACCACTGACGTCAAGTCACTCTGCTCCAGTGATCGGCCCAACGACGAAGGCGACGTGCATCGTGGGTATGCGTGCTTACGCCCCTCTCTCGCCCTGGACGGAGTGGTGCGAGGAGCGCGCCGACCGGAACCCCCAAAAGAAAAAATAAAATGGGATCAATATAAATTATTTATAAGTTTTTTTTTTTTACTCTGCAGTCTGTCTAATTTAGAGAATTTCAAACAGTATATTTAATATTATTAACCAAAAATCGTACAAATAAATATAATACCTTTTGGTTCCGTGCCCATCATACCAAACGGACCTTTCCTGCCTATTATTTCGTAGAGGACAATACCAAATGCATATACGTCTCCTTTCTGCGTACCACCTACTGTGCCATTTGGATTATCCATTTCTCTTAATAGTTCAGGCGCTTTCCACAATAATCCTATAAATAAAATACTTAATTTAAAACTTTTCTTAGACATTCACGTGATTGTTAGCAAAGCGGTGCAAATGATTGTGAAGATTCTATACTATATATCTTTCGTTACATAATAATCAAATTCCACATGAAAATTCCAATTTAAAATTAATGATTTATACTATGGCGCTTCTGAGGGTGAAAATTAATCTGATCCTTACATTTTTCGACACGACTCGCTGATTAAAATTATAAAAATTTCTAGGACAAAAAGAATGTACGCAAATAATGGTCATAATGGAAACTACTAGTAGTAAATTAAAAATAACAATACCTCTATAATATTGATGCTCCCCTATGAAATCATTTTCGGCACACGCTCTTAATTCGTGTAAGCCGAAATCAGCAACCTGCGTCAAACCAAGACTTTATTATATAACAAGAAAAGTTAGAAATTAATAACATATTTTGAATTTTTGTGACGTTTGATAGGAAGAAGGAGGCAGTGTACCATCCGCAGAGAGACGGACTGCATGAAAGTAGGTAATGCCAAGATGCCTAGATGGCGCAGCGTCGATGGGAGACGTTCCAGAAAAAGCAAACCGCCGGACGAGCAACCGAAGTCAAAGAATCAGTACCAATGGCCCGCTCAATTGGCAGTAAAGTGTAATAGGTCTGTAACCTATACACCAAACAATATTTCGTCACTTGGAACGGTTAGGGTGGGTTGTGACCACACCAAGTCCTATCAAGAAAGAGGATTTTGTGACTACAATAGCTGGTTAGGACATTGATCTGGGCTGTCATAAATCTCAGTAGTGGATATAAAGAGTACAATACACTCAAATATACTGAAATTTGATCTAGTCCTTGAATGTGGGTTGATAAAGTGAGATGGCAGTGTCTCCATAGAAAAGTTATAATCTGCCAAAAATTATTAGATTAGAAAACCGACTATTGAGAGTACTAAAGACTCTCGAGGGTGCATATTTTAAATAACTTTCCTAAACATATTAGTATTTTAATACTAACTTCAATGTTTGGTTGTTGTGCCCTGGTATCAAAACCCAAACTTCAATATTTCGAAAGTTTATTAAAATTTGTAAAATACGTCAAAAATATCGCTTCTGTTACAGAATAACCTTCCACTGCTGAGTGTCAGTAATTGGTAGTAAATAATTAATCAAATGCTACCATAAAATGGCAGATAAAATATTTTTGTTTTAAATTGCTTCAACTTGTCACTTCTACGCAGTGGAATTATATATTCGTAACGTGATTCCTCAAGCAGGTTTTTCCTCGTCATTTTTGCAATAATATTAAATGAATCACAAATAACATAACGATTCACTGAGTCAACAGATAATTGAAGGTGAACCATATAATAAGTCATATAAAAGCCTTAGAGATTAAAGACGGAGATCTTTAATCATTATGTACTTTAGGCTAAGACCTTTCCACCGTATGGTACAAATTTGTCGGTAAGAAAATCACCTAATAACAATAGGACTTTGCGCCTATATACTTATTATTTTGCAAAGTGTAACCCATCATCACAGCTCAAATACGTCCCACTACTGGAGTTAGTATTGAGTTTTATTTCGAGATTTCCCTCTCATAGAGGATTTCTAGATATTATTATCCCTTAGTAATCTTTTACGATACCTGCAGTCAAGAAAGAACCACTGAAAACATTTGAATTATATTTGATGCGGTTTTATACACTGAAATTAAATTTTCATAACTAACCTGAAGCATCCATCGTGAAGTGACCACACAATTTGAAGATTTAAGATTTCCATGGAACATTAACGGTGATGTATGAATAAATATCATAGCCTGCAAAGATATACAATACATATATAGAAATATACCTACATTAAAAATATACTGTGTACACAGTAAATGTTTTGTTCGTTCTTTAAAAGGCGTTACTCGTATATTGTAATTAGGGTTGTAAGAAAATCGATAAGAAATCAAATACATGTATATTTGTTATTTATAAACTGATATGTATAAATAAAATGGTACTCCTTTGACGACTACCATTTTTTTTATTGCTTTTAGTGGCAAACGGGCAAATAGCACACTCCTCGTGGTAAATGGTGCTGCCGCTTACAGACCTTTTCTAGGGCGCCTGCCTAGTAGTAAGAAATTCAAAGGAGTATGAATGTGTGCAATGAGGTACGGTGATACTAAAAACGTTACCAAAACCCATTCGCAAAACACAAGTTTGGCTGCCAGCTCTCTCGCTCACCGAACGAAATGCAGTAACAAATTGCTACTACTCAGACGTCGATTTTCTGCGAGTGTGACACTACCCCGAATGAACTGGCCCGCGGCTAAAGACACAAGACTGTCGAAAGTGTGGTCCTACCATATTTAAAAACTCTTCCACACAGGTTTCCACAAAAACACCGATTCTGACAAGCATTTTTTAACTGTCCCGGTATCAGCAATAAATTTAATTACAAAATATGAGGAGTCAGAAAAATACCACTCCCCACCCCTCCTATAAAATGTGGGAAAATGCTCAACCAATAAAAAATGGTTAAGCCAATAAAAATAAGATACGTTTATTAAAATTATTACCTTTATGAGATCATGAACTAGTGAAGAAATAAACATTTTATCCAATTTAATATCTTCATTCTCGATTATATCCTGAAAATTAATTTGAACATTTTGTATTAAATTTATAAAAAGATAATGTATAAAATTAGTTGTATGCTGAAAATAGTTTAACATAAAACTCGATCAGATTGCACTGTGCATAGCAGCCAATCGTGCAATACTAACATAGAGCAAGAACACTGCATAATCCACTAAAACGAAAAATTTATTTATAAATACGTACTTAAATATTATGATTTACAATCGTGAAAAGATTTAGTTCTAATGTTCTTGAATCCATGCATCTCTATGAGTGAGAATTACCCCCTCATATGCAGACCAAAACTTGGATTGAATATTTTAAAGTTAGATACACAATAATATCCAAGTTCGGGCAAAATCGATGTCGGCCAAAGTTAATGCCAGTATATTAACACGACGTAATTCCAGCTACTTTCGAAACTTTTATTAATCAATTAAATACAACTTTAACAATAATTTAACTGTATTTTAATCAAATCATTTATTCTGCATAAGCCCCTTAAGGGCACTTACATATTGTCAAAGTTACACATCGTTTGAATACAATACAATAATCTACTACCGGATCGGAACGCGGACACAAGCTGAGAAGATCCGGCAAGAAACTCAGTGGGCTGTCATTTTTTTTTAATCTTTTAAATATATATAATTTTATACTTCGTACAACATATATGGTATTAGCTCGAAAAGCTAGCTATAGGTAGAAAATATGGCTGGACCAGATCCCACAAGCAGCACCCGATCAAAAAATGACAAATGCATTCTTGCAAACCCTTAAAAAACATTATACATTTTATTATACTACACCTGCTAAAAATTGCTGTAGAATTTGGAGCCTCATAAATCTTAATTGCTTATAGCGTATATAATGATCATGAAAAAATTATTTGAATCCCACTGAAGCCCTTTCTTCCGTGTGGTGACGGAGTAAGAATACAATTCACCATTCCCTATCTTGCCCGTGGATGTCGTACAAGACGACTATAGGATGTAATATGCACATAAGATCTGTGCAAGAGAAGAAAAAGATCGAAATCGAAATGAAACCCTATACCAACATGTCTGACCAGTATGGTATAGTAGGCCAAATTCCCTCCCATTGTGGAGCAGGCCCGAGCCCAACAGTGGTACGTATGTGGGCTGCGATGATGATGATGATGAAGCCCTTTCTTTATGTTTTATTACAATTTATTTACATGTACATACATAAAACTTTTATAAAGGACTGTTACCTAAAAATTTAATGCAAGTAATAAATAATTCCACACAGGCTGCTCATAACCGCCGCTAGTAGATTTTAGCTACACTACACACGCGCAAGTTGCTACTTGCTATGGCAAATTACATCACTATTAGAGCAGAAAACTCGAATCAGAAAAGTTTAATGGCAGAACTACATACAGTGCTCTGTTACTAGATTTACAAACCTTTAGTTTGACCAGAAAACGTTTTGCAGTTTTTATTTCGTATTTCTCTTCCACGGCAGCAATGTTATCTCGTTGCCATCATTCAACCCATGCACCACCAAGGAGCTGTGGTTTCACATAGGACTACTTACTTCCTCGTCTGGTGTTAACAATACAATGTGTCGCTATCACTTATTGTCCAGTGGAAATCGTAAAAACCTACTAAGACACCAATAAACAAGTGGGCAGCAGCGCTCTCCCGCGAAACTCATAACACCAACTGCGATCGGCAACCTTGGCAGACAAGCGTGGTGATAATTACACTATCGCCCTATCATTGGAAGGTGTTTTGCAAGAATTAATGTCGATAGGCTTATGGGTGGATGAACTACTTACATATAGACTGCCTTTAGCACAGTAGTCCGTGAGTAACAGCACTCGCAGGGGCTCCACGACAGCGCCGATGAAAGAGTTCAAATTGTCGTGCCGAAGCTCACGCAGTAAGCGCATCTCCTTCATTATATCACGTGATATGTCCTAATAAAACACAAAAAGGTTATCATTCAAGACCATAAAAATCTATTTTATTATAATAATAAATCTGAAGTGTTTGTATGAAAGTAGAAATTGCATTTGAAAAACCTGTTCCGTATAAGTTAGTTTTTAAGCTAAAAATATTATGGAAAAAAATATTACGACACGTTACGAAAATAACTTACTTATCGGTAAGTTATTTTCGTAACAAACGTCGAAATAACATTAATATGGAATGGTTATTTTTCAATATATGTACGGTTATTATTTACTTGTGGTGGCGTAGAAAGTATACAATTCACCGACCTCTTTCTAAGTAAAAGACAACTATGGCATTACAATCTGGAGACAAAATCTACGCAAAATGTACTCGAAATAAATCCTTGTAGCAACACGCCTGATCGGGGCGGTATAGTAAGTTCATTTCCCTCCCAGCCTGCCTGTGGAGGAGGCTAGAGCCCAGCAGTAGGACATATATGAGCTGTCGCGACGACAATTTAACATCAATAATTCATAAAACGGTCGTGACCAAAGTATCAAAAAAAAATATAAATAATTTCTGTTAGTATAGCTGCAAACGAGGCGAGTATGAACTAAAAATAAATTACATTTAATTTTTACAAATATATGCTCCACTGCTGAACACGAATTGCTGTAACAAGAAGTCTATTTGCTGTCTATACTATACTAATGGGCCGATATAAAGTATTATAAGTTTCCCTTCTCTTATACTGATATTTTCGGTTAACATCCCTTAGTGTTACCACAATAAAAAAGTGAGCCGTCGCTCAGGACGCCTGGCAGATGTGAAACATCGAAATTGTTTTGTATAAGAATATATGCATAAAGGAATAGATGACAACAGGAACTAATGCGGCATAATGTATAAATAAAATATTACGATTTTTCCAGAAAATGATGATTTTTATTCAATAAATCATCATCATCATCATTTCAGCCTATTGCCGTCCATTGCTGGACGTAGGCCTCCCTCATGTTGCGCCACAATGTGCGGTCCTGTGCCGCCTGCATCCAACGACGCCCAGCAACTTTCATTAGGTCGTCGGTCCACCTAGTGGGGGGGCGTCCTACACTGCGTAGATTCCTCGCACTCCCCGCTCTACCACTACTGGGCCCGCCACCAAAATGAGCCCGTAGGGTACCGGAGCCGCCGTGACTGGGGGCCATTTTTTTGTTGTATGCCATTTTTAAAATTCAATAAATAACTGTGGCAAAACTATAGAATGTACATATATAGAGCGTGGCGTTTTGTCGCCACGCCGACAGTTAGGTTTACCCTCGCATATTCCGTCACATAGCGTGACGAGTTGTTTACGCCACGCCAACGATCAGGTTCACTCTCGCCTATAGATGTTTCATATCAACAGTAATATATACTACGTATTCATAACCTGGTAAAATTAAATTAAACTTACCTTCTTTTTAGAAAACTTTAATTCCTTAATTCTAACAACATTCCCTCTGTACTGCGCCGTTGTAGTGAATATTTGAGTACAGCATTTACTCTCGCCGGATATACCACTTGCTAAGCTCAGCTGCAACAGAAACATTCCATTCGAGGAACGATGTTTAACCATAAAAAACGATAAATAGCACAAATTCTGCACTGTTCACATATAAGCTAGCGCTTGCCTGCGCGTTTATTTCTGGTAAGGGGTTACCTTACTAGGCGACCACACGAGACCACTGCCCAAGTATCCATCTATTTCCGCAGTATCTATCTTCCAAAGTAGACCCTCGATCTCCTGCTCGATCTTCCATTTTCTGTATATACTGATTGTGACGACAAGAGCGCAGAATAATGTTACGGCTAATGTCCCCGCGACCACGAGTGAAGTTATTTGTGAATCGTCTTTAGGACATTTCTCATTCAAGAATCCACATGAAGGTTCATCTTCTGGTTTCACATTGTCAGGCCAATCGATTGGCAGATGTGGATTCAGTTTGTACTCCTGAAATAGTAAAATTATAATTATATACGATTTTATTGCTTTAGAACTCTATATTTCTCAAAGGTGCGGTACAAATTTGAACTTAAATAATTATTGTGGTTAAAATAATCTTCTCAAATTCAAGGCTATTCTAGTAAAGCGAGAACTATATTACTAAAATTTTGATAGAACATGAAAATATATATAGTCAGGCACTGTTAATTCATATTAATGACACTACCACTTTCTCTGCATTTGTTACTGCAAGCTTATACCTTCAAGCCTACTGATGCTTAAATTTGCATGAGGTTATAATGAAAGCAAATTTTTAGAAATTGAAATCAAATTGTAATGAAAGCTATACAATGCTTCATTTTTGAAATACGTGCACTTTAGTTTAATATAAAAAAGTTAAGACATATCTCAACTATGACGCAGGGAATTCGTTAGCTACATATGTCCGACTAATACTATGGGTAATCTCGTCAATGTTACGTATAAACACACTATGCCGTGGACTGCGGCTTGGTTGCATTATTAATATTATTAAGTATATGAGCAGCGATAATCACTTATCATCAGAGAAATTTAGTCGATACGCCAAAATAAACACTTAATACGACCACGTGATATTTGCATAGGATCAATAGTTATTCTCTTCTCCTTTTACATTTGCAGTTATGTAGTAGTTGAATAGTCATGTGTTATTAATTAATGTAATATCATCAGCACGTATGGTATAGCGAATGAGATTATAAATTGATCATATACCATTATTCATAATTAAAAGAAAAATATTCAGGAGAACTTGTCGGCTATCATGAAGGCCTATCAGAGTGTGGTAATATCATTTTTTACGGAAATTAACTTACAGGAAAACCCTTACTACTTTGCTGGAAATGACCGACAGGTATCATACTGTAGCTGCAGTTCACAACGCCTTCATGGTCCTTGATCGGTTTATACGCAAGCACAGAGAAATTACCCTCGGAGTCTGCTTTTTCATCTAGGCTTATTGACATACCTGATATACCTAGAAAAACAATTTCTTATTACTTTATTAGGACTTTTCACTAAAAAAATAAATTCTTATATCGCTAAGAACCGAGAATTTTAACCAACATACAATTGACGTATACAAATAAGCCCAAAGTCAGACCAATGATTTGGTATTCGTACGACGAATTCCCGTGTGGTGACGGAGTAAGAATACAATTCACCACTCCCTATCCTGCCCGTGGATTTCGTAAAAGACGACTAAGGGATATAATATGCACATAACATCTGTGCAAGAGAAGGAAAACTCGAAATGAAACCCTATACCAACATGTCTGACCAGCGTGGTATAGTAGGTCAAATTCCCTCTAATTGTAGAGGAGGCCCGAGCCCAACAGTGAGACGGACGTATGTGGGCTGCGACGACGACAACGACGACGAATTATCATAAGTAGGATTCGAACTCATGACATCGAGTACAGAAGGCAGCGATATATGCGCCATTATAGAAAACTATGCGATATGTGCAGTCAACAGACCTACTATAAACAACAATTTGATACAGTAGCATAAACGCACGACTGTTGGGCAGTTATAAGTACACCAAGTATACCGATTCGGGCAAAAAAACTATTATTAGGGCCGTCAAGCGATTAGCAGCATAACGAAGTTAGGAACTGTGCTACAAGCACAGACTATTTGTTCCAAAGGGGATAACAGATACATGGATAAATGTAAATATGATATATCATACCTACATTTATCGAGAGTTATAACTCTATCGACCTCTTCAAGGACAAATGCGATAAATTAAAACGGATAAAGTATTTACTTACTTTTATAAGGTGAACTTTTAATCATTTTTTTGACAATTCGCGATCCGTTCGTAGCAATAGTCATCAATTTCGGGTACGTGAGATGTTCAGTAGCCGTGTCCTCTTTAATAATTTCATCCAAAGCTTTAGCATACAATTTTACGGAATCATACAAATATGCGGCGTAGATGGAAACAAACTGAAACAGTAGTAAAGTATTACTGTGACGACAATACTTTTAATGTGATAGCGAAGTCAGAACACAATTCACCAGCCCTTTCTTTCCCGCAGGTATAGTAAAAGACGACTGAATCATGTGAGCAGATAACATCACTACAAGAAAATGAAAATATAAAACACCAACTTTCCGTATGATGACCGAGTAAGAATACAATTCATGACTTCCTGTCTTGCCCGTGAATCTCATAAAAGACGGCTAAGGGATATAGTGCGCAAATAACATCAATGCAAGAGAAGGAAAACTGGATACAAAACCCTATACTATATACCAATCTGTCTGACCAACATGGTAAGGTCAATATCCCTCTTATTGCGGAGGAGATTCGAGCCCAGTACTGGGACGTATATGAGCCGAGATAATAAAACACCAACTCGTCTAACTCGTTCCCTTGCACTATGAAGGTAAATCAAGCGCAGCAATAGAATGTCGGTATATAGATTGAAAAGAGAGTGCAATAGAATGTGAAATAATATTCCAACCAAATTGATTTCATAAATAGAAGCTTAATTTTGGACATAAACCTCCTCACGAGAGGATCATAATGGTATAATGACCACACCAGGCATGCGGATTGCTGTTCCTGACTGTTTTAAGTTGCTAGGACGGTGATGAACCTCACTTCGCTGGTATCCTCTTAACTGTTTGTCTCCGAGACGGAAAAGTCGTGTACCGACATATTCTTAAATTCGTCAGCACACGCGAACCCCACAAGCCGATAATTGTTTTCATCCATACATATGAATCTGAGAAGCGGTTTTTTTATTCTGCCAATTCTTTCATGTAAATGACTATTGATTAACAAACTTAACTTAACACCAATGTAATTTTCCAAGATATACTCTTTACTCAGAACATATAAGTCAGATACATGGGACGTATATTTCATGGTACAATACAGAATTCACTTTTCGTCACATGTATTGTTGAATTTATTATAAAACGAATTATTCTAAGTGCTTGGTTCTGGACCAGGTACAGAAGCAATATGTATAAACCTTTTCTCGGTTTATTAACTGATGAAGGTTTACTAGATTTAGCTTTAAGCTTTAAATATTCCACTGAAAAATGTTTAACATTCCACTGAAAAATGTTTAACATCAATCTCTTTGAATTATTTTTATCCATCAAACAATTTGCAGCTATTTTTACAAATTTATCGTCAACCGATAAACTTAATACAAATTGCTTAACTTATTTTTAACATCGTCAATATTTTATGCTCAAGCTTTTGCCGAAATAAAAAGATGTTTTAATGTTCTAAATAAACTTCTAGTGTCCACATTTCTCTCTCTCTCTCTTTGTGCTGAATTCACATTCCAAAGCCGTTGACGTTTTATGAAGTTATTACTTTTGATTTTTTTACTCATTCTCATTTATAATTTATTTTTCCTCTATTGTTCTTCCTCGACAGATTCTTTTTCATGAACAATCAAATTTGGTAGAGCTTGGTTGTAATTAAGTTTCCTTAATTGTTAGGGCAATGGTTCTGCAATTGCATTTTCTGTAATTACTTCTGTACTTTTCTCTAAATCCTTCTTAACATTTATCTACAATGCTTTCTTATATGTGATGATTTTACCACTCATATTGCGAAGGATTTTTTTAAAGAGTCATGGTTTTCGAAATCTATGTGCAGTCCTTTGGAATTGCAACATTCAAAAATCTTGATTACTCAATTTTCAAGGTCCTTGCCACATTTAAGACATACAATTTTATTGAAAGCACAATATTTTGTTATCGGACCAAATTTCTAGCAACCCGACCACTTAATTACTTACATTTTCAACTATGAATCTACATCCGTAACCATACACATATTGTGGTACAATCCACCATTGAAAGCACAAACATATTGTTTCGTTTTTACCCATTTACCATCAACATTTATACAATTTAATATTTGTATTAATGAATGCTTCCGTGTGATGACGGAGTAAGAATACAATTCACCACCCCCTATCTTACCCGTGGGTGATCGTACGAGACGACTAAGGGATATAAAACGCATATAACATCTATGCGAGAGAAGGAAAACTCGAAATAAAACCCTATACCAACACGTCTGATTAGCGTGGTATAGTAGGTCAATGACCCTTGCATTATGGAGGCGGCCCGAGCCCAACAGTGGGACGTATATGGGCTGAGATGATTAATGAATGATTTTCCAAAAAAGTGTATGGTTCCATAAGATAGTAAATAGGATATTTCCATAGAAGTGTTTTTCTAGACTTGTATATATTCATATTATTCAATAAGTGGAGAAGAATAGACATTAACTACATATACCTTGTTAAATAGATCGCCAAATACATCGGGGAACTTAAATGGTTCGAGGCTATTGTATTTTCGTACTCGTTTCGTAAAGTCTTCGTAACTACTAGAAGGTTCTGATGATACAACAACCAAGAGCGACTGCGCACGCTTTTTAAATTCTTCTGTATTCGGACATGATACTTTTGTAATACCACGATCTTCAGTTTCTGGAAATAAATCGCAATAATATTACAAATTTTTATGTACATATTAAGAGTTACTGAGAGTTTGACAGGAGTAATAATTGAGCAAGTATCTATAGTCATAATCTCTAAGTGAAAATAGTGAAGTCATTGAAAATATCAGAATGACCCATTTTCTCGAATTAAGACGGTATGTCGCTTAATTAATTATTATTTAATATCGCATATGCGCTTTTGTGTCATCATAGTTCACTTAATATAATACGTTTAAAGAAATAAGATAGCAATGGAGACGCTACTTAAAATAAAACAAACAATATTTTATTTTTTATATATTATTTTTGTTTTTAAGAACCTCGTTAATAATGTTTAAATACCACTAATAACGTTAATTTGCTGAAAAGTTGACTTTTACTTTGGCTTTTCATTTTTCCGTACATTTTTTGTAATATAATGCAACCTTATATTTTGTACCGCTCAATAATAGATTTTAATAAAATGGCTCTATGATTAGAAAATTCTAATGCATGATGATAATATTTTCCATAACTATTGTAAGTCTCAAAACTTACATAACTAACGGCAAAAATTCTCTGTGAATGTAACTTCAGTACACAACGTTGAAAATACCTTAGCGTGTTTGGTTTTTAAGGTACTGTACCCAAAGGGTAAAAACGGGCCCGTATTACTAAGATTTCGCTGTCTGTCCGTCCGTCTGTCTGTCACCAGGCTGTATCTCAAGAACCGCGACAGCTAGAGAGTTGAAATTTTCACAAATTATGTATTTATGTTGCCGCTATAACAACAAATACTAAATACAAAGTAAAACAAATATTTAAGGGGGGCTCCCGTACAACAAACGCGATTTTTCCCTTTTTTGCTTGATGTCGATAACGGCAACAGGTAAGCACTTGAAATATAGGAATTGAGTGGGCTAACGGAAGGTTGTAATGAGATCTTAGGTGATACCCAATATATGTGCCAGCTATTGTAGTAACATTATATATGAACTTTGAATCTACTTACTTATTAAATAATTCAATGCTTCTTTGGGCGAATAAGTCATCATATCAACAAAAATGACCATATACTGTCCGTTCGCGAAAAGCTGGTGGTATTCCATAGCTGTCATCATTTCTATGAGTCCCGATGACGAACCCAGGAACACGTAAACTGAAATAAAATGTTTATATCAATTACAACAATACATATGACTACAATTTTTCATGGACTTTAAAATACACATTAATACATGTGTTCCTTTTTCTCATCCTATATATGTGGTATTATTGGGCAGGGGCCTATGCTACTAGGCGGCGCACGAACCTACTAATACCGAATCCTTGACGTCCGAGTTACCCCTTTCAGATACCACCACCCGTCGACGCCCCGGCAGCAACAAAAAACAGTACCATCGGGGGGGTCGCACTCACGCGGACAGCCCCTCTGCGGATTACAGACTATTCCCCGGTCCATAAGCCCGCGGCATCGGGCGCAGGTACTTGCGCCTACGCCGCCTAAGTCGCCGTCAGCGAAACGTGTCGTCATACCTCCTCTCGCGTATGACCAGCCCGCTTCCTGGCGCAGACTACTGCCTCGTAGAAGGTGGCGACCGCGTCCCTGTTCCTAACACCGTAGAGCATCGCATAGCAACACATTTACCATCAGATGAGATGGTACCACGGTGAATATCGGTAGGTATAAAACAACTTTTCGTATTCAAATATACGTTTTATGATACATATATTTATCTCACAGATATGCTACTTCTTACTTCTAGTCCTATTTTTCGTGTCCTGTATGAACTGGTACCAGAATCCGGGGGCACAACACGTCAACTTTTCTTCGCAACATTTATGTGCGTCGATAACGGGCCTCTGATGGTTAACTGTCATATTATTCTTCTTGGCGATGTTCTCCAGAGTCAAAGCTACTGTCACCCATGATTCTTCGTAAAGTATAGAGAATTTGTTCCATCTGTAGTACCGCAATAATGATATAACTGATTTCGTCGCCTGAAATCGTTAATAATTTAACATAAAGAACTTTGTAATTACACTTTCACTTCGCATCACATAATAAAAAAACATACCTGAGCACCCGGTGGCTCCAACCGTGCGAAATTTGGCAGTGTGAACGTTTGATAATCGGCACATCGCTGCAAAGTAGATTAAAACATTTCTATTAAAATAAAGAACAACGAACTTTGGAACCTATATATAAATACGTGAAGCGAAAACTTTGTACCCCTTTTTACGAAAATTACGTGGATGGACAAGTATGAAATTTGCCACAGTTGAAGTATATAATGAGGAGAAGTGCATAAAACTGAAATTTCATATAATAATGGATTAGAAATACATTAAATTCATTAAAAAAGGCATTACGCACACTACAACGCAATCGCTACACACACACACACACACACACACACACGTTTGTGTGAGTGTGTTGCGTAGCAACGCTTATACACTTTTGTTTACGGTTA
Source organism: Lymantria dispar (assembly GCA_032191425.1). NCBI lineage: Eukaryota > Metazoa > Arthropoda > Insecta > Lepidoptera > Erebidae > Lymantria > Lymantria dispar. The sequence goes on along the minus strand of CM063444.1, from coordinate 22,232,775 downwards.
AAATCTCTGGTCGAACTGAATGTCAAACAATTATAATTATAATGACAATGTCTAATAGAGATTTGTGCTTATATATACATATATATTAGTTATTAGTGAAATACAGCTTGCTCAACTTACAATTATACATAAATAAAATTAAAGAAAATTGTGTAGCAGAAAAATAATGTAAATGAATTATGGCCGAATTTCGAACACACAGCGACCACTAGTTTTAATAAATCTGGATAGATTTTTTTAAAAAGCCCACACTCATAAAATCCTTGTATCACATATAACTTTACAAACATTAGTGAACACAAGTTACGCTCAAACTCGAAACAAGAATTGTGGATTGCAAAAAAAATTTGCCCTGCGTAGGAAAACGATTCTCGTCACCAGAGGTTGGTGGTACGCATATCAATTCGCCATCTGTGCATACGAAAAATAAATATGCATGAGCCTTTCCACCACATATATTGTATCCAGTTAATCAGTAGGTATTAAGGCATCCATTAATGATGTGAGGCGTTTTAGAGGATATTTTAACCGCCCTGCCCCACTGATGCAATATCGTGAGATTTTCCTAAATCCCCCATTCTTTCAATATGTATTTTTTTTATTTTTTATTGTTTTTATTAATCTCAAATGCCAGTTTTTAATAGTCGTATAGGTCTATTAGATTACTACTTACTACTACTACAATAAATAACATTCATTCTAATTTAGCCCTAGAAACTAAATTAACCTCATTTTCTCAAACTTTACATTTTTTGTCTGCCTCGCTCGCTCGCTCGCTGCTCGCATGTGTGATTTAGTGCGATTTGGATTGACAAAGTTCTCTCTTTTAATGTTGTCGCGTAATTCGTGAACGCCCCTAGGTTAAGAATCATTGTCATTATTTTAATGATTAAATGCATCGATAAATATTCAAATCCTCACCTAAATTCATATTTAAAAACCTCACCTGGGGTCACAAGGTAGTTGTGCCCAAGTCCTATATTACTCAAGTTGTACATAATAACATTTCAAAAATCTTACAAATCCGTTACTAATTTCTAAGCTTGTTCTTTTATACTTACATGCATACAGCAATTACATTGAAAACATTTAATATGCCTCGTAGAAACCACAATTAGAAAGTAGCGGGTATTTCTGCCGTAGGTATCAAAGTATTGCAATTTATCATCAGTTTGTCACCTAAATAAATATGATTTAATTAACAAGGGCTAACAATGACACTTACATAAGAGATCATCGGCAAATTTCTAGACTGCGCAATAATAGCTTCTGTGTGACAACGACCCTCAGGACCGAAGAAAGCTACTACGCCTTTGCAGCTCATATCTGTGATTAGGCGTGTCGCCAACACAGTGTCGAACTTCGTATCATGCCATTCAAGAAGCAATTCCACATCAGGCAATATATCTGTACTGTTATTTAACTGCGAACAGAAAAGATTATATTTAAATAGAAAACTGCAAACAGAACCACCGCAGCTCATTTGCTTATTGCAAAGCCCAATAATAATGTTTTAATGATACAATGCTGACTTTCATTGAAACAAAAATAGGAATATATAGGTTCTTGTAAAATCCTCGAAGTTCTATAATTAATTACTCTCTGTTATATCTGAAATACCCGTGTGGTGACGGAGTAAGAATACAATTCGCCACCCCCCTCGAGGGGGTCGGGCAAGAGCCCGTGGCTGTCATAGAAGACGACTAAGGGATAAAATAGGCATATAAATATCTATGCAAGAAAACTAAAAATAAAACCCTATACCAACACGTCTAACTAGCGTGTTTATAGTAGGTAAATTTCCCTTCTATTGTGGAGGGGGCTCGAGCCCAACAGTGGTACGTATATGAGCTGAAATGATGATGAATATGTCAAATATATAGTTTGTGCTAACTTCGCGATGCAATGACAACACCCAGCACTAAGGAAATAATCCTTGTATTGCGGGGGACTTTACAAATATACAACTAACGGACGCAAATTACATCCAGACTCAGAACAACAATTTGTGGATCGCACAAAGTATTGTCCTGCGTGGGATTCGACCCCATGACACCGGTACGGTAAGTTGGTATCTTAGCCACTATGTCGGCTGTGAAGTCAAAATTTTGCATTTGTCCCAACATTTTTTATTTTATGCTTTAAAGTACACAAAGCAGGGAAATAGTAATTATGCATGCATTTTAAGTGTAGTCTCCGACCAGTTCAATTTGTCAAAATTTAAGAGTAGCTTAATTTTTTTATTTATCATCATCATCTTAACCCATACATGGCCCACTGTTGGGCTCAGGCCTCCTCCAATATGAGAGGGAAATTGGTCTATTATATCACGCTATTCAGACGGGTTGTTACATGTTTTCCATCTCTTGCATAGATATTATAACCCTTAGCAGTCTTCAGCGTCAGTATTCGATAATAATTTATCTGCAAAAATGAGCTAGTCCAATAAATGCCAAAAAACTATTCATAGTATATGATATTAGAAACATGTTTACTTTTTTATTATTGCTGTTGGTGACAAACGAACAAACAGAACACCTGATGGTAAGTGACACTGCCACTCATGGTTCATTCCTAAGCCGCGGCCTATAGTGAAGAGAATGAAGGATGTATGAAAGCGTACAATGAGGTTCGGTGACAGTAAAGACATCACCAAAACCCACCAAACGCAAACATGCTCAGAACGAAGTACAGTAACAAATTGCTACTACTCAGATGTGGATTTCCTGCGAGAGTGCGGTACTAGCTCCGACGGGCCGACCCGCGGCTGTAGACAGACGACTGTCCAGTGTGGTCGTACCACATAAAATCGGCACATGCTTAAAAAAATTTGAGAAAATTCTGTTTAACCTATTATACCACTTTATTCAGAGGTTTTGGTATAGGGTTTTATTGCCGGGATTTTCTTCTTTTGCAATTATGTTATCCGCATATCATACTCGTTATTTGTCTTTACGACACCCACGAGTAAGAGAGAAGGCGGTGGCCTACTACTAATTGGACCATCTAATAACCTGGCCTTGGCTTGGTCGCTTATGCCTCGAATTTCATGGCGTCGAAAGAATTGGTTGGTACAGTAATTATGACCGGTTTAAAAAAGGTTGTATATAAATTTATGAAAATATGATTCTGGACGCTGCGTGAGTTTTGGAGAATCGAGAGAAACATGTGTTTTTTGGTATTACATTACAATTATTATATTCTAAATAATATAATATAGTTAACGGGTAGTGTACCTATATAAAATATTTATTTTACGTGTTTCTTATTATAAAAAAAATCTATAATAACTTTCAGCAGCACCTTAGAATGACAACTGCTAAACCTAAATAAAAGAATCAAGTTGTAAGACAAAATTTAAAAGCGAAAGTTATCAATCTAGATCAATATTGAATATCATATACAGCCTGGGCGCATGATATTAACAAGCCATTGCGCTGCATATTAGTCAAAAGCATCACGCTTTTAGCATTTGTTCGATATATAATAAGGAAACATGAACAGGATAATAATTTGTGGTATAACAAATATAAAATGCACAGATACTATATTTATTTATGTACGAGGTATTCTAAAAGTTAACTCTACTTGTTTGCCCTCGAGCTAAAAATAACTACGGAAGTGTAGATATGATTTTGTGCTGATCAAACAAAGTTTTATCAAAGTACGAGTGTGACCAAATGTATTTTTGTTCGTGTATAGAAGTTATACGTACGCCACTACAAATATGTTGTGAATTTAATTAGGCATATCGTTAGAAATTTAAATATAAAGTATACGCATTGGTATCAGCCGAATGTAACATGTGTTATTTGTCTTAATAGACAATGATACTAAAATAAATAATTATAATATATGGAGCATTAGAAAAAGATTCATATCGTTCTTGACTAGATTTATTTTATTGCTTATACTCTGAATGGTTTTTATCTAAATGACTATTAGATAGAAGATAATCTTAGATATTTAAACTGACCTCCTCAAGGGCAATGGAAAGTGCTCCAGAAATAGTGAGCCCCTGTCTCAATTTAAGTTCACCGGTGATACATGGCAGGTAACCAATGGTAATGTTGAACTTCTTAGCAGCGAGCGACGGCTCGGCCCATAGGCTCAGCGCCGCGAGTATAAACACCCGCGCGCTGCGCCACATGCCTTCAGCACGATTCACTCACCTGTAAAAATAAAAATCAATGAATTCGGTGTAGACCAATCAATGTAATATTTTAGAACAGGTGGAGCTGATGGTTGAATACTGTAAATTTATTTAGGACTAGCAGCCTGCCCATGCTTCGCTACGGTTTCAGTCGCCTTACCCGCATAGTTTCCGTGAGTATACCGGGATAAAATATAGCCTAAGTTACTTCTTATATAGACAGCTACCTGGCAGTAAAATATTATTAAAATCAGTCCAACCGTTTTGAAAATTACCCCAAACAAACAGACAGACATAAAAATTTAAACTGGTTTTTAGGCATAGCTAGCTATCTTGCAAATAGCCGCGTGAGCATGAAAAAATTTTGACAATACAAACAAACACTTCAATTTTATTTATTTGTATAGAGTAGGTATAGACTAGAAAAGATCCGTAGAAAAATGTCTGCTACGATTCACATTCGTAGAAAGCATATTTTCATTTCATCTTAGTTAATTAAACATCTATGAAGAGACGTCACGGCAAGGACGGTAACAGAAAAAAATATCTCGAAAACAGCTCTATGCTAGCCCGGCCAAATGGCGTGGTATGGTAGATTAATTCACTCGAGGTGTGTGCCGCGTGGGCTGGGGAGCGTGAACTCGTCGCAATCATCGGTGCCGACCTGACGCTGCAGACCATCGCTAGGGACCTCCTGACAGGAGATCACAACAACAACAGACACAACATCGACAACTGGGACGCAGTCGCCGCCTTCTGCGAGGCTGTCATCTCGCGGAAAAAGGTGACGGAGCGTGCGCGGGAGGAACGACTCCACGCGGACACGGTCCTCCGCCGGCGACTGGAGCAGCGCAGGCGCGAGTACCTGCGCCTGATGCTGCCCTAACAGAGGCTGCGAGTGACCGGACCGGTTCGGGATATTTCGTTGGGTCGACCACTGAAGTCAAGGAACTCTGCACCGGTGGTCGGCGCAACGACGAAGGCGACGTGCTTTGTGGATGGGTTACGGGGCCGCGCGCCGCCCCTCTGTCTCCCCGGACGGAGCCGGGCGGCGGGTGCGCTGAACGTAGCTCTCCCCAAAAAAAATGGTAGATTAATTGCCCATATATTGTTCAGAAGGTTGTGGCCAATCGTGTGTATATAGGAAATATAGAGCTGAAAGAACCTATAGACATCCAACAGAATTATAGCGTCTGGTAGGATATAAAATGTAAATATTTAATATCTGTACCTATCTATATTATCACATTTAAATTTTAAACCATCTTAAGTTAGCATTTACACTATGTTATAAAATCGAATCCTCAGAATTTGTCTAAAGATTATTTACAAAAACTTTCGGAGTTAATATACGTGACGACTGGTTAAAATACAATACGTCAGCACTGACTTCAAAAATTCTAACTAAATTAATTGGGCACTAATGAGCAATATAAGGAGCCCATTTGCACAACTACAGAAATTAATCCTTTTTAAATATAAAACATCGCGGCTTTTTCTAGGTTATGAAAATATTTTCCTGTTACTGAAATAGTATTTGTGTAAATATGATTCATTATTGTTTGCTTGTGAAGATATTGTATATAACTTATGTGTCAATTGTAGTATGACGTATACTAACGTTGTACATGTGTACACAATAAAGGTTCGGTCCATTTGATTCTTAGGGCAACAATACGACACCGTGAATAACAATGATTATATAATATTGGGTATTTTTAAGATTATTATCACTTTATTACAAATCACCATAACTTTATTACAGAATGGATAAATATAGGAAAAGCAGAACGTTCATTACACCGTGTAACTTTTATTTCCAAGCAATAAAACAATAACGCTTATTTATGTACACTATATCGTATGGCAGTCAGAAAACTTATCCAAAATTAATATGTTAAAAAAATCTTTAAATAAGCTACGTCTTATATTTCAGTTTCGGTACTTAAATAAAAAAGTGCGTTTAAAAAAAACCGACTTAAAAAACTAAAAATATACCAAATAATTTAACAAAAGTTTTAATACACTTCTTATGCAAACCCTTTGCATATTATGCAATACCTTTAATATTAATAAAATACTATTACTTGTATATGCTACCTATTGATAGGTTTGAAGTCTGTGCCAAGCTAAGACAAAATAAAGCCATAAAGAAAATAAAACTTAATATTATAAACCGAGTTACATACCTATATTACTATAAGCTTTTTTTTGGGGTGGGCTGCGGTCGGCGCACTCCTCGCACCACACCACTCCGTCCGGGGCGCCAGAGAGGCGTAAGCACACACACCGCAACCCACCCGAACACCACGTCGCCTTCGTCATTGGACCGACCATATTACATTAGGCTTGGCACCGATTTAAAACTTAAAGATGATTAAATAAATTTCTTGTTATGTTATAAGAAATGTATTTAGTTTTAATTATCCTCCCTTTTTAACTGATCCGTCGTATAGCTACATTGAGCTCGTGCTTTAGGCACCCTTCAAATTTATTATGATGAGTTAATGCCTGTGGCCAAAAGTTAAAGAAGAACAAGTTCAGAAAAGAAGTCCCCCGAATGCGATAAGCCTCGGTACCGCGCCATCGAGTAGATTGACGCGTCGATAGCATTGTTTATTGCCTTTGGTACTAGGTGTTATGTGGTAGTTGCCGCTAATACACCTCTCAATACTAGTGGCACGGTATATGCTGCCTATTGTAAAGAGAACCTTCTAAGAGGTTAAAGCCTTTGACTCTCGCTCACCATACGAAACTTAGTAGCAAATTGCTACTACTACTCAGATTTTTTGTGAGAAAAGAGTAACACCCTGGGCGAACCGGCCTATTTCTAGTTGCAGACAGAAAACTGAAAAGTGTGGCCCTAAAACTAGCAATGCGATAAACCCAGACGATAGAGGCCGTTAGGATTGAAACGCACGATAATTTACACCCTTCCGTCAAACTAGATTGTATATTACATATAGCAATATAAATCTTATAGGTTTTATAGAACTTCCAAAGTCGTTGTCCTATTATGATAAGAAGATCATCAGTTGATAGCCATACTAAAACACTGTGCGCTTTGATCCCCAAGAGCAAACGTAATTATTGAAATAGTAATTAAACTTATCATGATAAACACATTAGGTAAGTTTTTGTAGTAAATAGCACTTAACAAACATATTACATACATCATTTTTATTATGTGTAATTTTCACGTAATCGTCAGAAAATATCATTAATATGAATTTATTGTGTGAGGTTAACGCATTTTGATATAATTTATGATACAACAGCTGAAAATCACGTAATCGAAACAACGGTTATTAAACTTAAAATAGTTGGCTCAGAATTAAAGTGCTTAATTATAGAACTAAAGTATGTACAAGTAAATATTTATACTTCCGTTATCAGAACACAATACAACCACCGCTCTACGCACTGAAGAACATAAATGTTCGATACTAATGACACCAAAAACCACAATAGTATCAGTATACTCTGCTACCAAACTTACTTCGTGGACTTCGAAGCAAGAATACTGCCATCGTCGTCCTAGCCATTGGCGCAATACGCCAATTTGTAAATTTCTCGGCACCCATTCATCTGGAATTTCTGGCTAATATAGAGAAACGTAATACTACCTATCATGGATTGATATGTAGATTGGTATGATTGTCGCTAGTGCCCAAGGCATAAGAAAATCAAAGGAAACCTAAAGAAAGTTAATAAAAGGTAGTTCTGCGTGAAAGATTTATAAAAATCACTAACTTACATAATTAGAGAAATTGGCATACGCAGTAAAATTGGCGAAAATGCGACATACAGTTATATATTTAATGTTTACATCAAAACCGTGAACCTATGAAGATAATAAGAACTTTAAAATAAGTATAAATCGCACCACATTAGTTTCAAGGAATCTGAACGTTAACGTTAAAATGAACGTTATAACACAAAACGTCGACAATGGACACGGTTATTTTTGTAACTCAACAAAGGGAAGTCTTCCTGCAGCGCGTTTTCCGCCCTCAAATGTAGGAATTGCTTCCATACTGTCAAGTAAGTAATTGGCTCGCAGCCGGCCACCGATTAGACCAATTGACGTGCCGCTGTTTTGACAACATGCACCTTATCTTTAAGACTGTCTGCAAGCTGATGAATTATGAGAATTTCCATATCTTAATACCATACAGATCATACATATATTTTATTTACTGTCATGCCTATTTTCTTGACGAGAAGACAGTTCACACGATCAAAATCGGGATTCTATTGTCAACCGTAATTGATTGCACAGATGGCGTAGTGGTTAAGATAGTTAAGATAACGACCTACCATAACAGTGTTATGGGTTCGATTCCCACACAGGGCAACATTTTGTACGATCCACAAATTATTGTTCTGAGTCTGGGTGTAATTTATGTCCATTAAATTATATATTTAAAAAGTCCCTCACAATGCAAAGATTTTTCTTAAAGCTGGGTGTTGTCTTTAAAAAATATGTTATCAGCAGCCAAAAGTAACAAGTGTACACTACACATCTTGTGATATCTAGAATTTTAAAGATATGGTGGCATCAATCCTAAGTATGAATTAGTTTATGAAATACGCATTTTCAATCGGTACGCGCAGAAATGACGGGGGCAATGAGGTACAATCTCACCATGAGATAACGTTCGCGATAACGTTGTCCACGTTTATTTTTAGAACATAACAAAAAGGATTATGATTACATTTCTCACATTGTTAAAATGCCACGTAATATTGTAAATGTATAATAAAGCTTAAAAATAACACTTGAATCACATATTCCCAAACAAGTTAAATTTCTCGCTTCGAAATCTATGAGGTTTATAATTAAAATAACTAAAACCTTTAAGGAGTAGAATGCAAATCTATTTCTTATCTAAAATCAAAAATTACATATTATATTGTTTGTATTCACTTTATTATTCATAACTCTACAATTCTTAAGCCGATATACAGAATAGGAAATATAAACTTCACTGTAAACATATTAGAAATATGAACACACATATACATAATAGGCCTAGTATTATTTCAAGTGAAACATTTTCTGAACCGAAGGATTGAACGGAATTTAGTTCATTTCAAACTCATTACGTTATAATGTTATATATAAGTTCGCTACAAAATAATCATTTAACATGGCGACTTAAATTCAAAGGAATAAGTAAATCATTAGCCCAGTATATAATGCTTGCTTTTAAAATCGACCCCTACCCTACCCCTATGTATATAAAGTCAATAAAATTTCTTCATATATTCTCCTCCGGTTAGTTGTGTGCAGATCAAAACCAAATTACAGAACAGACGAAATTTGGACAAAACATGCGGTCGAACGTTAACTTTTGAATAAACCAAAAAAATACTAGACGACCCTACGTCGCAAACTTCTTGCCATATACTTAATCTGTCACGCCTGAAGAAGTAATGGACAGGGATTTAGATCGTCAGCTGAATGCGTATAGCTTCCACGACACAACGTCAACAGCGACTGCGACTGGTCAAACGTTAACTTTTGGAAAATCCGAAATAAATCTAGGCGACCCTGTGTCGAAAGTTTGTCGCTATGTGCTTATTCTACCATGTCTGAAAAAGTACTGGACAGCTATTTAAATCGTCAGTTGAATGCATATACTTTCCACGACATTAACGTCAACATCGAATGCGTGGTCGAACGTTAACTTTTGAAAAATCCGCAAAAAATACTGGGTGACCCTGCGCCGAAAATTTGTTGCCATGTGCTTATTGTGCTTATTATGTCTGAAAAAGTACTGGACAGCGATTTAAATGGTCAGCTGAATGCCTATGGTTTTCATGACACATAACGTCGACAGAGAATACTCGGTTGAACATTAACTTTTGAAAAATCGGAAAAAATTACTAGGCGACCCTTCGCCTAAAATTTGTCGCCACGTACTTATTCTGCCATGTCTAAAGATGTACTGGACAGCGATTTAAATCGTCAGCTGAATCCATATGGTTTCCGCAACACAACATCGACAGCGAATGCGCGATCGAACGTTAACTTTTAAAAAATCCGAATAAAATAGGCGACCCTGCGCAGAAATTTGTTGCAATGTACTTATTCTGCCATGTTTGAAGAAGTACTTGGCAGCGATTTAAATTGACAGCTGAATGCGTATGATTTCCACAACACAACATCGACAGCGAAAGCGCGGTCGTCATAATAAGCACACCTTTAGTTCATAATTTTTGAAACCAACAACTGCCAATGTAGGTAGGGCCACTGCAATTTAAATGAAGGAATACATACCGATATATAATTATAATGAGATTTAAATCATGGTCTCAACAAATCTACACAATAAATTAATAATTGCCAAAAATATTAACCTACCTATATGAGTATATCACAAATAGCGTGGTAACTTATCTGATTTATTAGTTTAATATGATGGCTCACTCCTTTCGTTACCTAGTAGTATTTTATTGTTTCAATACGTTATGAATTGCTTCAAACTATTTTACAATATGAATAATAAAGTATTAAGTAATTACCTTCTGACTAATGACTAAATGACATGACACAAATCGTATATTCCTGGTACATGTAGGTACGTAGTCTAGTGGTCCACTGCGTCACTACTCAATTAATTTGTAAACTCAATTTAATTAAATTTTTAGGATATTTTCCAAGACCGCATTTAAGAACAAATCCTTGCGCCGCGGGGACTTCATAAACCTAATAATAATAACACTCAAGACTCAGACCAATGAATTGTGGATCGAACATATCTTTCCGGAGTGGGTATTTAAGTCACTGCCATATATGGTAACCAGTCAAATATACACACACTCATTTACCAAGAATAGTAAACACATTACCTAATTCTTAATAGATAATATATCAAATATAGTGTAGGACGAAACACATTACGGTAGACGGATTAAATAAATGTGTATTTAGTTGATTAAATCACTCTTTTTGTGTGATAAATAAACGGTGTAATGTGATTAATCTTATATTAAGTAGTAGTAATATGTACCTACTTAAATAAATGTGAAGTTGATTAATTCATTGCTTTATTTGTCTTATATAAATGTGAATATTTTCGATATGCGGAATCCCGCAAATACTGAGATCCCGCGGGCTTGAAAATTCGTAGTCCCGCCGTAATTCAGGCTGCGGGATTGGAAGCCCTAATACCAACCCATCTGACCAGCGTGGTATAGTAGGTCAATTGCCCTCCTATTGAGGAGAACGCTCGAGCCCAACAGTTGGATTTATTTGAGCTTAAATGAAGATTACAATTTATTTTGCAAATTTTTATGTACGTTTGATTTTAATTTACCGTGTGAACAACATTATTTTTTTTAGGTAGGACATACCTCAGCGGCTAAATAAAGGGAGATCTCCTTCAAGTTTAGCAGATATTTGATTAACAGGAACTCTTCAATTATCCTATGAGACGTTTGAGTACCCCGTAATTGTAACCACTGGACACCGTTCCAAATTACGTAAGACAAAGGTATCAAATATAAACTGAACTGATACAAGCAGCGTCATAGTTGCACATAATCTGCTGTGGTTACAGCGTATTATTACCTACCGAAATAACATGATATATACCTACCCAAATAACATATTTCTTTTTACAACCCACATTTTTGTGGCAACTTAAGAGGATCTTCTTCTTCTTCTGTCTGAAAACACGGGTCTACAATTAGTGTATGTTACCAGTGATGACTTACGGCACGGAAACGTGGTCCCTAAATGTACGCCTCAAAGTCACTAATCGTGCTATGGAGCGGGCTATGCTCGGTATTTCTCTGCGAGATAGAATCTGAAATACGGAAATCAGCAGAAGAACGGGTGTAACCGACATAGTACGAAGAATTAGCACGCTGAAATGGCAATGGCAATGGCAATGGCACGCTGACAGGCCACATCGCTCGACGAACCGACAACCGCTAGGGAAGAAAGGTTCTCGAGTGGCGATCACAAATCGTACAACGCAGTGTAGGACGCCCTGGTGGAAAGGTAGACTGACGACCTAGTGAAAGTTGCAGGGCGTATGTGGATGCAGGCGGCACAGGACCGCACTTTGTGGCGTAACATGAGGGAGGCCTACATCCAGCAGTGGACGGCGATAGATTGAAAAGATGATGAATGATGAACCCATATATGTCTTTTTATAGCCCGTACATTTGACAGCACAGATGGCGTAGTGGTTAAAGCACCATACCTCAGTAACAGGTTTCGACTTTTGGGTCTAAATGAATGGGTGCCGTTAATTATATTTTGAAGCCCCTCAGAATAAAAGGATATTCTTAAGTGCAAATTTCAAAAAATAAAATTGAAATAATTTTATCTATGCAAAGAGTCCTTCTATGTGAATTGGCGTCTGGAAAAGAAGGGGGTGGAACACATTGCAATTGCATATTCACGAGTCTCTCAATATGCCTGTATTATAAAAATTGTTTTGAGTAACTAATAAATCTCGCCGTTATATGGTCCTATTATAATGTCAGTATGTCAACGCAGACGTATGGTGATCGATTTTTATTATCTTAGGTTGGGTGCGGTTGGGTGTGGCTGGTCAAACACCGCCTCGGCAAGATCGATGTCGTTAGGGGCTATTCCACTTGTGATATATTCCAAATCGTACAACGTACTCGTATTTTCATAGACTTAGAACACATAAGGCACAAATACAAACATAAACCATCTGTTTCCAAGAAGCCTATACAAACGTAAGAGAGGCTGACATTTACAACTCGCCACGATCTTCACATACCTTTTTCGAATAATTCATACTTATCACTTTCGCCGCCTATGCTCATTGATAAATTTTAAGTAACTTGTAAATTTGACTTTTAAAATCCATTTTGAACTTTAGTCGAGTGAATATCAAAAATATCTTCTACATTAATATATTCTATCTAAAGTGTATAATAGTTATCAAATTATGGTTCTCGAATATTTTTTTTGGAAGGCTAAGGTCTATAATACCGACACACTCCGTCGGAACTGGAACAGCACAGTGCGGCCCGGATATTTTTTCGTAAAGAAATCCCGGGCATGGCCTGCTGCCATAGAACGGTTTTAGTTTAGTTATGGATCCTACATTTAGTTCTACGGATTGTCGTGTTTCGTATACTATTTTGCAAAGAAATCCCGAGAAACACTTCCGCGCTTCGATGTAACGTTAGTTACGACGACGATTTGGTACTGCCGAAGGGACTGAAGCAAATTTCGACTGAATTAAAGGACTTCTCATAGACTACAAACTCAAACACGGAGGCCGAATGTACCCCTACGTCTTCTGGATAATCTGCCAAAACGTGTGCATCTAGTCTATAATAGCATAGCCTTTTCGGCAACCGCCTTGTTCAGAGTGCTGGAAGTCATCGATTGCGTAAAGCTTACTTAAAGATTTTGTAAAATTCACTAATAAACCCAATTGAGAGGATGTACAAGTACATTTGTACACGAGAAGCGCAGCACAACCAATATGACAGAACTTAAGTGACCTATATGCGAGCCTTTTTTGATGGGAAGGCAGTCTAGACAAACCCTGTTTATTGCGTCCGGGGCGACGGCAAGATGGTGTGCAGGCCCACAACCTACCGCGATCCCTCCGAATCGCTATTGGGCGGACCTTTTGCTCTGTCTTGTCTATTATTTAGGACAATGGAAAATGATAAAGAACAGCAGTCAGCGTCCACAATTTATAATAGGATGGTTATTGAGAATGGCGATTTAAGATGGATTAATGGACAAATAGATCTTTAGAACAAAAAAAAGTTTTAAATCGATATTACTAGTACTGAAGAAATTCAGCAAATCGGTATTTCGACCTAGAAATTCAAAATCATATCTATAATACTATTTTTCCTGTTTTGATTGACACCATCAAATTAATTACGATTAGTTTATTATTTATAATATCTGGTTGACCGAGCTTCGCTCGGAATATTTTTGTCGAATTTATTTAGATATATATTAATAAAAAATAAATAATGAAAATTATATAAAAAACTACAAAAAGAGAATAATAATAACACCGAGATTCGAACCGACGCTGTTTAAATGTCACATAATCCAAAATTAAAACCGCCCGCCTCCCCACCTGAGCTATCGGAACTCATGACGTTGACAACGGAATTTGAATTCATATTCTTTTAAAATTTAATGTCATTGTTTGTTTTGCTAAAAACACGGACAAAACAACATTTTCTGTAAATAAAACCTAGCTAGATCGATTTTTTGGACCTGAAACCTCTAGTATGCCAAGTTTCAACAAAATCGCTGGAGCCGTTTCCGAGATCCTGAATATATATATATATATATATATACAAGAATTGCTCGTTTAAAGATATAAGATTATACCCAAACGTTATACCCGAGATGATTTTACAAGCATGAGCAATTTTAATCTAGGCAAGGGCATTAGTTGTAGGTATTCAAAAATAGTTCAAAAATAGTTTTTTTTTGTTTTATTCCTAAACGATAGTAGGAATTTACTAACGCGTTCCATTTAGCCAGCTGCTACAAAAAGGCTTAATTATATTCTATTCATATTTACCAGAGATTGTATTCAAAACTTTTATCCTTTTAAAATGAGAAGGAACCTGACCTTCACCGTATCCGACAGGCACTCAGTACCAAAATAATATTCTACTTTTTTTTTGGGGTGGTTTGCGGTCGGCGCACTCCTCGCACCACTCCGTCCGCGGCAACAGAGGGGCGTAAGCACGCACTCCCGCAACCCACCCGCGATGCACGTCGCCTTCGTCGTTGGGCCGACCACCGGAGCAGGCTGACTCGACGTCAGTGGTCGACCTGATGGAATACCCCCTACTCGGGGTACCCTCCCATCGACCGACGTCCCCCCCTCGGGGTGGACGTCGGTCTTGCCTCACGCGGTCGGCCTCTCGGCGGGTGACGGACTAATTCCCCGGTCACACCACCCGCGGCCTCGGCTAGAGCGGCATGACGAGCAGGTATTCGCGCCTACGCCGCCCCAGTCGCCGGCGGCGGATCGCCTCATCGAGGCTGCGCTCCTCACGCAAGCGATCCGCTGCCTCCTTCCGCGAGACTACTGCCTCGCAGAAGGCTGCGACCGCACCCCAGTTCGGCACCGATGCCCAAGCGGCACAAACCTCGAGCGTATGTTGCGCCGTGTCCTCGTCGCAATCGCGACGCGTATGTGTGGCAGGTGGTGGCAGGACGGTGTACTCTCCCTCCTAACGACCTTGTGCAGGTATTTGGCGAAACATCCATGCCCCGTGAACACCTGCACCAGTTGGAAGAAGAGCACCCCGTGCCGCCGTTTCAACCACTGCATCAGCACCGGCCGGAAGGCCTCCACGGTCCGCACCCCGAGGCCTCTCCAGCCGGACTGCCCAACGGGCAATGACGTCTCGGCGGGCGTCGATGCGCCAGGCGGTGAGCTCCCTCAGAGACCACACCGCCCTCCGCTCAGACCCCCGACACCCGCCGATACAAATCGGCGAGTATTTCCGCCTCCCGGTCCCACGGGGGAGTCCCGGCCAACAACCACGCTGCCTCCGTCGCCACCGTGCGGTATCCGCGTATGGCCCTGACCGCCATGGCCCTCTGTGGTCGCCACAGAAGAGCCCTGTGTCGGACGGTCAGGGACCCCGCCCACACCGGTGCGCCATACAGGGCCATCGACCGGATGACCCCCGCGCACAGCCGTCGACACGTAGCGCTCGGTCCGCCCACGTACGGCATAAGCCACGATAGAGCGGACGCCGCGCCGACGAGCCGTGGAGCGAGCCTGCGAAGTGCTCCCGGAACCACCACTGCCCATCGAGTACCAGGCCCAAATACCTCATATGGGCCCGGATGCTGATTTCAACTGAATAGACGGTGATCGAGACGCCGATGGGAGGGCGCATGCGGCGCCCATGGAACAAGAGGGCCTCCGTCTTGTCCAGGGCCACCCTCAACCCCAACGCAAAATAATATTCTACTGGAAATATTTAGGCTATAAATGTCTCAACTATCTATTTTTATAACATCTCTAAAATGAGTAAAGTATTTTTTTCTGTAGTTAGGCGAACTATGAGATCTACTCGTTATTTTCAACCCCAACGCAAAAAGATGGTTGTTATAAGTTGGACGTCGATGTCTGTCTGTCTGCGATAAAATACTTTTTCACGCGTGCCATTATAATCGTTAAATGACCATTGAAAATTCCTGTTGAAGGGAGCGTAATACTAGCAGCCCATCTTTCTGAGGGGGTTTGCGTGTGGTGGGTTTTAGTGATGCTTTTAGTATCACCGGACCTTAATGCACGCATTCATACTCCCTTCACTTTCTTCGCGGTCGGCAGCAGCCTTGCAAAGGCCCATGAGCGGCAGCAACATTTACCATCAGGTGTACTGTTTGGTCGTTTGTCGCCGTTGGCAATAAAAAATTACTTTATTATTTTAGTTTGTCGATTATTCAAAATTTCCAATTTTACATATATTATATTTAGTTAATTATAGTTAATAATACATAAATATAATAAAGAAAAGTAGGCTGTAAAATTTGTTAAGGACGACATGTAGACGCATGTCGTACGTTCCTTCTGAGGCGGCGCGCGGCCCCATAATTTACCGTATTCCCTCCCCATCAATATTGGGCCAAACACTGGTATATCATATCGTTGACGCCCGTGGCTAGCCCGGAGGATTACTTTTTCGGGTCCCGTCAACGCCCCGACAACCAACCGGTTGCGGCCGGGAC
This sequence comes from Lymantria dispar, assembly GCA_032191425.1. Taxonomy (NCBI): domain Eukaryota; kingdom Metazoa; phylum Arthropoda; class Insecta; order Lepidoptera; family Erebidae; genus Lymantria; species Lymantria dispar. The sequence continues at coordinate 22,215,886 of CM063444.1, read as the reverse complement.
CTCGCCCTACCCTGTCAGCCTTTCTACCGGCGGAGTGTGTCAACATGGTCCATCTCAGCCCCGAACTACTCCGCCGCTTTCATCCGCAAGATTACGGCTTCGCAGATGGCGGAGACCGCGTCCCAATTCCTGACGATGTCGATGCTCGACAATTATGCTAGTTCTAGCGATAGTCGGCGACGTCAGGTCGGCACCGATGATTGCGACGAGTTCACGGCGCTGCCTTGCCCATGCAGCAAACACCCCAAGTGTGTGCTGCACCGTGTCCTCGTCGCAATCACAGTAGTGGTAGGACGGTGTAACCTCCCTCCTAACAATCGTATGTTTGGCAAAGCAACCATGCCCCGTCAACAACTATACCAGTTGGAAAGGGAGGACTCAGTGCTGCCTACTTAACAACTCCATCAGCACCAGCCGGAAGGCCTAGACAGCCCAAACGGTATCAGAGTATCTCCAACCGGACTGCCCAACTCAGCGGGAGTCACCCCACCAGGCGACCATTACCCCCCTAGTGGCCATCTTTCTGGACGAGACTGCACCGACCCTGCCCGCCTCACCGACCCTCGGTGGGTCAGGCGAGAATCACCGTCTCCAAGTTCTATGGAGGAATTCTAGCCAACAAGCCCGCTGCCTCTGCCGCCACCGTACGGTAACGGCATATGACACTGACAACCACGACGTTCTATAAAAGCAATGACTATAGCTGGAACTCAATTTCAGATCAGTCTGATTATTACATTCAGTTCAAATAAAAGATAATGACAAATGTGAGCTACCATTATTGGGTTATTTCCTTTTAAAACATATAGCAAGGTATTTTATCAGAACCGATTGCCCATTGAGACATCTAGCAACTCCTCATGTTTTAGAATTGAGCAAGGATGATGTCAATTGTCATTTTCATTGATTAAATAGATTGTTGTTGTATCTAAACTTGGTATTTCGGATATTTCGCTGTTTGGTGACAGATACAAATACTGGTAGCAAATATACACTACTTTAGATCGATCTGGTCTAACTCTATCTGATACATCTGGTCAACAATTACATTCCCAATAAGGGTTGAATTCATATAGACAGCTGGTCATAACATCATTACCAATAACTTTTACAATATGTATGATAAAGGACAAGGAGTACATATTATGTTGACTATATGTAATATGAGATAAGAGCAGGACGAAGATGAGTATAAATAAAAAACACAAGAAAACAATGGCCAAATGCATCACTTATGAATATAAGCTGCATAGTATATGTGGAGTTCCACCCAGACTTCAAACCACCCCTGACTCGTTAATTAAGTTTATCAGACAAATGGTCAGACATCAAGTCTATTGTTTTCTTCTGCAGCATGGTGGTATGGAGCATAGGCCTCAGCAGTTCTTTTTTTTTTATTTCGTCTGGAGTGAGTGAAATTTAGCAATTATTAATATACACTATAAGACTTTTCATTGTTCCGTGTGGTAATGGAGTAAGAATACAATTCACCACTCCATATCTTGCCCGTGCATATCGTAAAAGACGACTATGGGATATAGTATGCAAATAACATCTGTGCAAGAGGAGGAAAACTCGAAATGAAACCCTATACCAACATGTCAGACCAGCATGTTATAATGGGTCAAATTCCCTCCCATTGTGGATGAGGCCCGAGCCCAACAGTGGGACGTATGTGGGCTGTGATGATGATAAGACTTTTCATTGCTTATGAAATGTATTTCAGCAATAAGTGTGATTATAGAATATATTTGCATTCCATTGGAATGCCTCGCAATCGTCTTCACATATAGAATTCTCAGGCCATTAAGGTGTCTTTTTAAACACTGTCATCTTTTCTATTTTATTCCACTCCCTTCTCCTCATCATCATTATCATCTTCTCAGCTCATATACATCCCACTGCTGAGTTTGAGCCTCCTTCACATTAATCTACAATACCATGCCTATTTGGTTAGGGTAGGGTTTTCAGCATAGGGAATACGCCCTGTGTTCAGTGAAACTGTGGGCTATGTAATAATTACATCTGAAATGAATATCAAGGTTGGTTTAATCATTCTTAGTATGAATTGGAGTCATTTAGTTTGTATAGGCTAGCTACTATGACACTTTTTAAGGTAAAAATACTATTTTAACTACAGTTTGCCAGCTTGTCTAGAATTATTTGAGTGGTCAGCAGTAACAAGGAATGTTCATTACCATTATAACAAATCTTAAGCTATCATTGTTACATACACACTGTAGTTTTCATTGTGATTGCACATACAGGGTAGTGATTAGGATACCAACCTATCGCCCCAGTATTGTGGGTTCGATTCTCACACAGGACAATACTTTGTGCATTCCGCAAATTGTTGTTCTGAGTCTGGGTTTAATTAATGTCCATTAAACTATATGCCTGTAAAGTTACCCGCAATACAAGGATTATTTCCTTAGTGCCAGGTGTTGTCTATTAAAAAAAAACAAAACAATATAAAAAGAAGGTTATACAGCAAATAATAATAATTTGTCAAAAAATTATATACATAGGATCATAATCCGTCACCACTCATCCAATCCATCACAACTCATTCCATCCATCCTCACTCATTCCATCAATCACCATCCACGACCATTCATTCCATCCAGCATCACTCATCCCATCTATGAAAACTCACCCCTTCCATCACCATCCACCACCACTCATCCCATCCATCACCACTCATCTCATCCATCACCACTCATGCCATCCTACACCATCCGTCGGCACCCATTCCAATCCGTTTCATTTCACGAAATATAAATGATAAAAACTACTACTACCCTATACAAAAGCTTACTGTCTATTGTTATGACTCGCATACTCTTACACACATACATTTCATTGGGCAATGATGATGATGCATATGCATATGAATGATTATAGATACATTATTTCGTTAGGTGACAATTTTTACCAGTTCACACTTACTAGATGACTACTAAACTAACAGATGTATGAGAAATCTCCATGTGGTGATGAAATAAGAATATAATTCGCCACTCCCTTTTTTTTTTGCTCGTGGCTGTTGTAAAAGATAACTAAAGGATACATATAACATGTACGCAAGAGAAGAACTTGAAATAAAACCCTATATCAACATTTCCGATCAGTATAGTAAGCTATTTTTACTCCCATTGTGAAGAATGCTTGAGCCTAACAATGGGACATATATGAGCTGAGCTGTGATGATGATGAATGAGAATGTTCAGGAATGATTTACACAGGTAACATAATGGCCGCTGCTAGCCAGAGCTTGTGATACATATGGAGTAGTATTGATTTATATGAGATCACTTAATTAACTGAATGTGAGAACTCTCTTCAGCAATTATTAATAAAATGGGAATAAATAATTATAGCACTGCTAATTCTTGATAAATTTACTATGAGAATATAATTAAGATGAGAATTGCACTGAGAAAGCAAAATGGTAAGTATAAGCATCACTGCCAGGATAGATGCACTGCCAATAATTGGCCAAAAACTGTGTAGGGAGTCAGAGAAAGCTTATTGTGTAAGAAAGACAGGAGATTGGTTCGTTCTCATCCGTACTTTGTTCTGTTTGTTGGATGAGAAGTGACACCAGCGGGGATAACTGATTCACTGATTGCAATAATTGATCAGTTATCAACAACTGAAAGTGGCAAATTATTACAATACTAATATTGCTATAAAAACATAAGGGTTGGTGTTTGAAGGGTGACAATTAAGGGATCATAAGTAAGTTAATGCCGAATCATAAAGAAATTACAATAAAAATGTGCTCTACAAAATCAATCAAAATATTTTTGGGGAGGATCACGCTTATCAATTAAGGGTATGAAAAATTATTTACATCCTATTCTCAGACCTACTGAATGTACATACAATATTTCATAAGAATTGGTCAAGCCGTTTCAGAGGAGTATGGTGACAAATACTGTGACACGAGAACTTTATTTAGATTTAGTTGTGGAGCATATGGTGCATTAGCATTTGTGTGCCCTAAAAGACAGGTATATGTATATGCATATCATATCTATGCAAGAGAAGGAAGATTGAAAATAAAACCCTATACCAACTCATCTGACCAGCCAGGTATAATAGATCAAATTCCCTCTTATTACGGAGAAGCCGCAAGTGCAACAGTGGGATTTATATAAACTGTGATAGTGGTGTTGATATAGACATATTATGTGTTGCAAATATATTAATTGTGCTGGAGATTATAGCATTAGCAACCCTAGTAAGGACACTAATGTACAACAGTGGATATAAATAGGCTGAAGAACGAATGGAAGTCATATTCACATCCATTATACATGTGATATGACTTCAGCATTTTATGAGAGAATTTGCTAACTTACATGGAACTCTCATAAATCTCTATTTTTGATTTTTTGATTGATTTACAAAATGATGCTATTATTTAACATCCCTAATATTTTGTGATTAGGTAGAAATTTTAGCATTATATTGTGGTAATTGTAAAAATGAAGGAAATATTTAACTGGGGTAGTTAAATCTTTTCATTTAATAAAACTATGATAGGGGAAAATAAGCGCTAGGCAGACAAAATTCCTGCAAGAGAAGGAACTCATCTTAAGACCATATGCCAATCTGTCGGGCTAGTAGTAAGATAATAAAAGATTAATTTTGTTGATCTAGGGAAGGTCTGTGCCCAATAGTGAGGAAGAACAACCTCAAAGCTATAACAATCGTTATTTTCTTAGCATAAATAATTTAAAATTCCAATAATTGTTATTTATATCTTCAGTATTATAAATTTATATATTTTTTTAAGTTTTTTTTCAAAACTGCAATAATTTTTAAATGGGTTACGTTTCGGTTCATAGCACTACAAATAAAAAAAAGCATTTTTTGTTTTGGTTTCACTGATATTTCATTTATAGCTACTAATTACAAAATTTTATTCCAGGCTTTTGTTAAAATAATTTTGTATATAGTTATTTTGCTGTTTTAACAGAAGAGAACCAGCCTATTTATCGCTCTTTCTACTCCATTGTTTATAGCACTTTACTATTTGTGCGTTGTGTATATTTTATATAGAAATTCAATAATCCCCAAGAGAAAATTTTGAAGTAAAAGGATTGCAATTTATGATAATTAGTACTGCTTTACTATATACCCGGTGGCCATTAACATGAAACATGTTTTCATTATTCCTACATGTTATATGAAATGCATTATTTATTAAACACTTTCAAACAATGACCATTGCATCTTTGGATTCATTAATTAAAACAATTACATGAATCATAATTATTTTACTACAGAAATCAAAATGCACTTACCATCAATTCAAAATAGTCCTGTGGAAATAATCCTGATGAATCCTTCATAGGCTCATAATCACATCACAAACATATTAAAGTCATTCAAATAAGCCATAAAATTATAAATGTCATTTCACATGTACACAAACTGAATATAAACTTCAAAAATGTTTACAAAGGCATCAAGCTCGAATATCATAGTAGGTTGGATTCTAAAAATACATCAACATGATAAAATCGTATGACTACATTGATATGTAGCAACACAACATAATAATCAAAGTATTGCGGATAAAGAATTTGGATTAAGCGCTTCCCTTATAAGAAGAATATAACAATAATAGGTTCAAGCATGTGATATTACCAAAATAGAATGAAATATTAAATACAATGAGTAATATAAAGAATTTCAAAGTTTAGTATAATTTTTCAAAATTAAATTTTACATCAAATACACTGGTTTCGTAAAAATTCTATGCAGAGTAAACGGACTAAACACAAGTTACACTAATATTTATATTGTTGTATAAATTTAACACTGGACTTTAGAAAGTCGTAGGTACATAAATTGACCTGTATATTCTAATAAATATGAGTTTAACAGTTTCAAAAATACATTATGCATTTAAAAGTCTTTATAATGGTTTAAGTAAATGGTTCACATCAAGATCGCATAACGTTCAGCTTAACAAAGTACTTTTGCAGATAAATTATTTTCTCATCCACCATCACTAACTACCACTATTTGACAATCAACCACAGAGCTTTTTTTAGTTCAGTAAATTGAATTACCGGCAAAGGGACTAAAACTCATACATCCCCATAGCTTATGTCACATAGGCTCGCCATAAGCGGGCGTCTAAAGCGTGCACCGCACGCGGGTGACACATCCAGGGGGGCGGCAAATCAATCGACTCATCACGTTATTTATGTCATGATATCCACCCCACCTTAAGTATAAGGAATGTCATCGCATGAAAAAAAATGGACTGAATTGCGTTAACAGTGCCATCAATTGCCATCCGAGCCAGCATCTACGCAGAGTCGGCTCCGATCTGTCGAACGCCGGGTTCGGTTTTAGAACAGGCGGGGGACGGCTATGACTCATTACGCGAGCTGACCGCCTGGCGGGGCAATGTCCACAGAGCTGTCATTGCCCGTTGGGCAGCCTAGCTGGAAAGATCTCGGTTCGGTGTTCAGACCGTCGAGGCCTTCAGGCCGATGCTGATGGAGTGATTGCATCGGCGGCACATGCTCCACTCTTTCCGACTGGTGCAGGTGTTATCGAGGCAGTGTTATTTTGGCAAGTACTTGTAGAAGGTTGCGTGGAGGGAGGGCACGCCGACCTCCCACCACAACAATTGCGACTAGGACACGGTGTAACATAGGCTCGAGGTCTCTGTGGCCTGGGTAGAGCAGCGCCGTGAACTCATCGCAGTCAACGGTGTCGACTTGATGCTGCCGACCAGCGGTAGAACGATGCTAGACAACGTCAGGTACTTGGACACGGGCGCCACCGAGGTGATGGAGCGGGTCCGGGAGGAATTCCTCTACCACGATATGCTCCGGTGCCGGCGTGTTGACGGCACAGGCGCGAGTACCTGCGCCAGATGACGCCCTAGCTGAAGTCGCGGGTAGATGGACCGGTGTTTAGTATGCCACCCGCAGAGAGGCCAACGGCGGGAGGGCGACGCCTCGGTCGCCTCCAACAGTGTTATGGCCACTGTTAGGGGTATCTTCTGAGAATTTTGGTGGAAACAAAAAGGTATGTATAGCAGTTTTATATCATATTCACTACACCTCAGCAGTTTTGCCACTATATATTACATAAAATGCCATCAAAATTATTTAATATAACACGTTAAAACACTAAGATATTGAATATAATACAAGAACACCACATGACACTTCAGATTCCCGCCAAAAACTCATAAAATTGATATCCGTGTTTGTAATGTCAAAATATTTTTTCATGCTCACACGGTTATTTGCAAGACACCTATGCCTACAATACAGTTTAATTTTTTTTTGCCTGTCTGTCGATCTGTCTATCTGTCGGTCCGTCTGTCTATTTGAGATAATTCGCAAAACTGAACTGATTTTGATAATATTTTACAACCAGGTAGCTGTCTATATATGAAGTAACTTATGCTATATTTTATTGTGGTATTTCCACGGGAGCAGGAGCTATGCGGGTAGAGCGACTGATACCGAAGCGAAGCGAAGGCGGGTTGCTAGTAGTTCATAAAATCAAAAAATTCTTTGGATTCTGTTTTGTTAAAAATGTCTTCTTTCTCTTGTAAAAGATGCGTTAGTTGTAGCAGCTTCCGGTTGTCTTTATTTATTTATTTATTATTTAAGGAAACTCAACAGCTTTTTAACACACATTTTCACATATATAAATATGTAAACAGACTCAGCTGTTTGCACTAACAATAAACAGAGCCAATTACAGAGTTCCACGACAAGACAATTTGAGGTGATACGTACAGCAATTTGTTAGTTACAATAATTATCCAAAAAAAAAAAATTAAAAATAACTTGTAGTAATATTATCTTCGTCATTTAGTTAATCTTGATGTACTGTCTCTCTTTCACCTACACTGGTTTATTAGAAGTGTCGTGTGTACCTACAGTCAAAATAATCTTCCGTAGGCTCCTGTTATAAACATAATACGGTTTCACACAACACGGTTTCTTAAAAGGTAGGTCAACGATTTCAAATTTAATTTTATTAAATGATTATATTACGAAACAAATAGACTGTGGGGCACAGGTCGATGTAGTGTATATCGACTATAGTAAATGCTTTGACAGGATTGATCACAACATTCTAAAAATGAAATTACTCAACAATGGCATAAGCGGTAATCTATTACGCCGGTTCTGTTCTTATCTAGAAAATCGGACTCAGGCGGTTGTTATCAGTAAGTATATCTCTAGTTGGATTTTAATCCCTAGTGGTGTGCCCCAAGGATCCTTAATGGGGCCTTTACTATTTATTATATTTGTTAACGACATTGACTGTTGTATTCAGAACTCAAACCTTCTCTGTTTTGCCGACGATATGAAGATTTTCTCTTCTATATCGTCGGTAAAAGATATGGATGCTCTCCAATCAGATCTTTTGCGCCTAGATGATTACTTTCAATTAAATAAGCTTGATCTTAACCCAGCTAAATGTTCGGTAGTCACCTTTAGTCGAAAGCGATTACAAATATCGACATCTTACGAACTCAAGGTTCAATTATTGCCCAGGTGTGATGGGGTACGTGACCTTGGCGTCTTTCACGATTCGAAGGTGCAATTTGACATCCACATTGAACAAATTATAGCCAAAGCATCAAAAGCATTAGGTTTTGTAATGAGGATGTCAAATGGCTTCAAAAAAGCTAAAACATTTTAAATACTTTATTGTACTTTTGTTAGAAGCCACCTTGAATACGCATCGCAAATATGGAATCCTCGCTACAATAAATAGATCGATCGCATCGAAAGTATTCAGAAGCGCTTTATGAAGTTTCTGTGCTATCGACTAAATATTCCTTATAGCTCTTCTGATTACATCGACCTATGCAAGAGGTTCCATATTCAGCCTCTATCAAATCGACGACGATTGGCTGATTTTTCTTTCCTTTTGAAGGTATTGAGCAACGAAATTGACTGTCCCAGCATTTTACACAAGCTGTATTTTAATGTACCTCAGAGATCGACTAGGTTCAACCCACCAATAGGTATTCAATTATCGTCCTCTAGTTATAGGCAGAATTCATATATTGTTCGAGCGAGCAAAGATTTTAACAAATTATGTAAAGAGTTTTCTTTTGACCCTTTCAATACTGGGAGCGAGGTGGCACGGAGACAGCTAAATCTTAACTTATTTAATAATTAATTACCTATCATTGTTTTTCCTTTTTCTGTCATACTCTGTGTTATTGTTCATTAAGATGTTACAAATTGTTATCGGACTTACTGTAGATGTGTACCAATACTATCAGTGAAAACCTGTTATTGGCCTTATGTTTCTTACTCTAGTTTTCATTACTATTTTGTACAGCTGTTGGTTTTCCAATTACTAAATAAATAAATAAATAATCTATACCAATAAATAAAATTGGAGTGTCTGTTTGCAATGTCAAAATAATAGGCTCTTTTTATGCTCACATGGTTATTTGCAGTATACATATGGCTAGGAATCTATACCAATAAATAAAATTGGAGTGTCTGTTTGTAATGTCAAAATAATAGGCTTTTTTCATGCTCACACGGTTATTTGCATGACACCTATGCCTAAAATATAGTTTAAAAAATTTTTGTCTGTCTGTTTGTTCCCGGTAATCTTCAAAACGGCTGGACTGATTTCAAAAATTCTTTCACCAATGGAAAGCTATAATATCAGGGCGTCCCGCAACGACACCGCGAGCACCGACTAGCGTGCCCACGACCGCGCCTGCTGCGTTCAGCGCTGCTGACATGCTGGAACAGGGTTGGCAGGTGGCTGAGCGGAGCAGGAAGGCTCGCAGTCAGAAAAGGAAGGCGACAGCCAAAAACACCGCGGAATGTAGCTGCGGCGAAGGGGATGAGGACATGCACCACGTTCTGTGGGCATGTCCCCTCTATGATGAGATTAGGTCGGGGATGCTCTCGGGGATACATTGCGACGGAGAAGGTGCGGTATACTACACGAATCTCGTGGCTTCCGAGGCGAACTACCGGCAGTTACGGGAATTCGCGCACGCCTGGTACAAGGCCCGCCGGCTTGAAGACCAGGTTGGCAGGATAAGCCAAGATGGCAGCCAGAGTAGCGGGTAAATGTGGCTAGCTAGCAGGAATACCGCGGACGACGAAGTTCGTACCGTGTGCTGTCCGCCCTAGTTATACAGGGAGAAGGACACAGGGCAAAGGATGAAGGAAGTTAAATAACTTGTAGGGATTCAAGAAGCATGTGCATACTTACGCAAAGAGCATGGTGTGCACATGTATCTCTATGATTCGGCCTATATGACCAAGATGTCGAAAAGGCCATGGGTGGTTGGAGGGATTTGCCCGTTGGACAGTCCGGCTGGAGAGTCCTCGGTACGGTGTCAGGTCCGTCGAGGCCTTCCGGCCGGTGCTGATGGAGAGGTTGGAGCGGACGCACGGGGTGCTTTCCTTCCGGAATGTGCAGGTGCTGACGGGGCACGGGTGTTTTGGGAAGTACCTACCTGCACAAGATTGTCAGGAGGGAGAGCACACCATCCTGCCACCACTGCAGTTGCGACGAGGACACGGCGCAGCACACTCTCGAGGAGTGCGCTGCGTGGGAGGGGGAGCGCTGTGAACTCGTCGCGACTATTGATGCCGACCTGGCGCTGCCGACCATCGCCAGGGAGATGCTCGTCAGCGTCAGGAACTGGGACGCGGTCGCCGCCTTCTGTGAGGCCGTTATCTCATGGAAGTAGGCGGCGGATCGTGTGCGAATAGAGATCCTATTCGGTGACACGTTCCGCCGCCGACGACTCGGGCGGCGCAGGCGCGAGTATCTGCGCCTAATGCCGCCCTAGCCGAGGCCGCGGGTGATCGGACCGGGGAATTGTCCGTCACCCGCAGTGTGGCTAACCGCCGCGCGACGGCGACCGACGTCCCAGGACGTCGAGAGGTGAGGGTACCCGAAAGGGTATTCCGTAGGGTCGACCACTGACGACAAGTCACATCTGCTCCGGTGGTCGGCCCAACAGCGAGGTGACGTGGGTACGGGTGGGTTATGGGCCCGCGCGCCGTCCTTTCATCGCCCCGGACGGACTGGACCGCGCGTGCGCTTACCATAGCCCACCCATAAAAAAAAATAATAATAATATCAGGGCGTAAACTAGGCTATATTTTATCCCGGTATTCCTACGGGAACGGGAACTACGCGGGTAAAACGACTAAAACCGAAGCGAAGCGAGGGCGGGTTGCTAGTCACTTTATATTTTTTTGTCTGTCTGTCTGTTTGTTCCGGGTAATTTTCAAAACGGCTGGATCGATTTAAAAAATTCTTTCACCAATGGAAAGCTATAATATCAGGGAGTAAACTACGCTATATTTTATCCCAGTATTCCCACGGGAACGGGCACTACGGGGATAAGGCGACAGAAACCGAAGCGAAGCGAGGGCGGGTTGCTAGTCTATACCAATAAATAAAATTGGAGTGTCTATTTGTAATGTCAAAATAATAGGCTTTTTTCATGCTCACACGGTTATTTGCACGACACCTATGCCTAAAATACAGATTAAAAAAATTTTGTCTGTCTGTCTATCTGTTTGTTCCGGGTAATCTTCAAAACGGCTGGATCGATTTCAAAAATTCTTTCACCAATGGAAATCTATAATATCAGAGCGTAAACTGAGCTATATTTTATCCCGGTATTCCCACACGAACGGGAACTACGCAGGTAAAGCGACTAAAACCGAAGCGAAGTGAGGGCGGGTTGCTAGTTAAAAATAAAACCAATACTTAAAGACCATCACAAGGCTGCAAGACACCGCGAACACTTATATACATTTGGCTCACAAGTTTAAGAGTATTTTATACATCAAAAATTTTTTTGCCTAGATAAAGTAAACCGCCTTTTGAAAATGAATAATAAATTATTGTTAATTTCTCGGCAAAATCTCATTCACTTGTTTTTTAAATAGCACAGCACAACTACAGGACTACTGATGTAGTTGATAATATATTAGAAGATAGGGACCAGGATATGACAACTTTACTTGAGCTTATCGATTATTCTCGAGCGTTTGATGCCACCAATATTTCACTTCTTCTGTCTTAGCTATCATACTATGGTAGTAGTTGAGAAACTATGAAATGGTTCCATAGCTATTTGTCCAACCACTCTCAGTAGGTCTCAATTACAGCCAAAAAGGGAAATAAAAGAATATCATATATTCTTCAAAAGAAGTGAGCAGGGGTGTACCTCCAGAGGCCATCCTTGGACCACTTTTGTTCATTCCATATATTGACATATCTGTCTACTTAATTGCAAATATCATCTTTATGCTAACGACATAAAGCTGGTGAAGCTATAAAAAAGCTAAATGAAGACTTTAGCGAATTGCAGAGTAGTCAGCAAGAAACTCCCTTAAAGCGGAATTCTTGAAAAAGTGTACAAATTTCGATATAAGAATAAAAGGTCATTCAATTGCACAAGTACAGGAAGCACGGAATATTTGATGGGCAGTTATATTTTTGAAACACATGGCACTGAAGCAGTACGTAACTGTTTCTATGGGCTTAAACTATTATATAAGATTCATCCCTAATTCAGTGTTGATATTCGTATTATGCAGTGTGAGACATTGATTTTATCTATACGGACAGATTTTATGGCACTTGTATTTTGGGCAAAATGGAAAATCTTGTACGTGTCCAAAACGCCTGTGTGCAATATTGATTTAACATCCCTGCTCAGTCTTACATCAGCCTCTTCTTAAATAATGATAATTTAATGAAGATGGCGGCACATAATTAGCTTCATTTAGCCCTTTTGTTTGATATAATGGTAACAAAGACGCCTGAATATTTATATTGTTAAGTTATCATGGTCGAAAAATAATAACATAATAAAAACAAGGGCGTCCTTTTATTTATTGTTAAAACCGAGTCATAGAACAATAGCATTTCGAGGCAGCTTCAAGTTCACTGCTAAACGATGATGTAACGATTTACCACCTCCGTTACACCTGTTAAAGTCAGATCACTATTTTAAAATTAGATAGAAAATATATACTTGAACAACAGAAAGCACAATACTAAGCATCTTGTATAATGTTTCTATACGTGTATATGTATGTGTGTGTAAGGGGTGTATCAAATCCGTATCTCTTTACACCTAGCTGCGAAGAGGTGCGCCCAAGTGCCCACAACGGCAACTGTGATTTTGCAGGATCTTTATATAAATTCCCGTGAAGTAGACGATATTTTATTTAAAAACAAGTGAATGAAATTTTCCCAAAAATTAACTAACAATAATTTGATTAAATATACTAGACATTCATACACAATTTGATTGGCAAACTAGTAGATATAATTATATATTCTCCTAATGATTTCTGATATTTACGCGAGTATTGTAAAAAACTACGGATTTATAGGCGCGTTTTATTTTCATTCAAACGCGATAAAAACTGTCTAGTAGTTCTATTTACAATATGTATTCTCCTAATCACCATCATCATCTATACGTGAAAATTTGGTTTTTAGCAAATATGTACTCGATAAGCGCACTAATTTTGCAGCTGGCTCTCGTACTATTAGGATTAGGATTCAGCCGGTGAGAGAATAAGATAAAGGATGAAGGAAGCATGGAGCATAGAGCATGAAGTATGGAGCATGGAGCATGAAGCATGGAGCATGAAGTATGGAGCATGAAGCATGAAGGACAAAGGACAGAGGATAGAGGATACTTTGCATGTTAAAATTTGAATATCCAAAAATAACAACTGTTAGTTCATAGCTTTATGTTTTCACTTCTATCGTCAGTTGTCATGACTACTTTGTGTTTAATTTTTTTTTCAATATACCCTGATTGTGACGACAAGAGCGCAGACTAGTGTGACGGCTAATGCCCCTCCGATCACGAGTGAAGTTATTTGTGAATCGTCTTTAGGGCATTTCTCGTTCAAGAATCCACAAGGAGGTTCGTCTTCTGGTTTCACATTGTCAGGCCAATCGATTGGCAGATGAGGATTTAGTTTGTACGTCTGAAATAGTAAAATATCGACTATAATTTTCAGCAAATCAAGACACAGCGAGAATTTTGAGAGAACATGAAACAAAGCACTGTTAGTTCATGTTAATTATAATAACACTTTCAATACATTCCATTATTTCGTAATATATTTAAATGTACTGCATTCAGCGCCATCAATTATGAAATGCGGTTTCTTTTTATATTAAAAAAAGCACATATAAATTACGTGTCACGTTGTTTGTCCGCGATGGACTCCTAAACTACTTAACCGATTTTAATCAAATTTGCACACCGTATGCAGTTTGATCTAACTTGAAAGATAGGATAGCTTACATCTTAATTTATAGTCGCAATATTATTTTATTGCAAATTATTTGTCTATTCAATGTCAAACCTACAAATGTGTCATATAAGCTACAATTCAATAGTATAATTAGTCTACTAAAATGTAATATAACAAAAACCTTAGTCACGCAACGCGTGGACGGGTCTGCTAGTAGTCCATAAAATATAGCTTGATCTCTGTGACAGATGTCAACGAAACCAACAAAGTAAGTTTGAACGAGCGACATATTTACAATTTCATTTTGTATCAAATATCTTTTCGTTCTTTTCGTGCTAGTTTTATTGCAACTGAATTGCAATATATTATAAATATAAAAACATTAATATTCATGCCTAAAATGTACCTCGTAAGTACTGGAATACATACTAAACATTTTATACATAAATGACGCTTACGTACGTACAAGGTCATACTGGACTGAAAATAAAAAAGAGATGGGACAGTCGATATACGTAAATCAATAACCGATCTTTATTAAATTATTCATAAAAGAAATAAATCCAATACAGTATCTATATAAAACGTTCAACATATTTTTTACAATTAAAACAGACAGTTACATTATAAAATACATAAATTGAATTAATTAAACATTAAAAACCTACTTTTCGTCTTAGAGTAAATGATAATATTATGTACGCATTATTGTCAATAAACTAAACATATTTATTTATAAAACAGTCGTAATTGATCGATAGATCTAACGGCTGTTCCTATTTTGGCAAAAAATTATAAATGTTCTAGCAGAAACGCTCCAGTGATAACGATAATAGTGACCTAGACCTTGATTGTACTCCTTTTGAATAATTAAAACAGTCAAAATACCGATTTTGTTTGAAATAAAGTCAAAAAGATTTGCATTGATTGTATTTGAAATTATAAAATCTTTATAATAGAAGGTCTCATCGTCGCTCGGCTCATAATTTAAATAATTATGAGCCGAGCGAAGACTCAGGGAATTCACTATTTAACTATGTCCAACACTAAAACTATGGATAATCTCGTCACTGTTATTATAAAGGGTTTTCAACAAGAACTTTGTTTTCTAAAACAAAATAAAACAAGAAATTTAGGTGAAGATGATTCAAATTTTTATTATATTACGAAGAGAAAAGTTCGGCAATTATGAATGAAAAATGATATCTGGCAAATGTGCACCACGACCACGCTGAGAGATGTCGATTCTTTCATCAAAGTTTTTAATGACTTTTTGGCAAAATGGCGGGTCTATTTCGTTAATCACATCACGGATTTTGAGTTTTAAGGCTGCAATCGATTCGATTGGCTCCGTATAGACTCTGTCCTTAACATAGCCCCACAAAAAATAATCCAGTGGTGTTAAATCACACGATCTGGCTGGCCACATAACAGCTGATTTTCGTGAAATTACGCGATCGGGAAATTTGGTTTGCAATAAATTGATCGTTTCATTGGATGTGTGACATGTGGCACCGTCCTGTTGAAACCACATGTCAGTGATATTCACGTCATCAATAATAGGCCAAAATTGAGTTGTTGTTGAACAACTCAATTTGGCCTATTCGAAAATCTAACTAACGCAGCAGAAACGACTCGTAATGTCAATACTATGTTTGGAGAGGATACGGCTAACAAACGCACCGTGCGTTTGGTTTAACCGCTTTCGTAGTGGAACAATTTCCACTACGAAAGTGGGACTTGAAGAATGAACCACGAGGAAGACCAGCCACTAAGGTAAATAATGATGAATTGAAGGTGATGGTGGAAGCCGATCCGAGTCAAACTACCAAGGAATTAATAGCATGGTTTGACGTTAGCATACCCATTAACCCATTTGCACCAAATCGGTAAAATAAAAAAACTTGAAAAATGGGTGCCTCATGATTTGACTGAGAGTAGCGCGCGCTGAAAGCTTGCCTTATCCTGTCAAACCATTATAGTAATGAAGGGATTTTGGGCCGAATTGTGACGTGTGATGAACAGTTGATTCTTTATGATAATCGCAAGCGAACAACGCATGGCCTGACCCCAGGTCAAAGGCCACATCAATGCTCTAAAGCGAAGCTTACCCATATAAAAATGATGGTAACTGTTTGGTGGTCACTTCACTATGTAATTCACTACAGCTTCCTCAGATCTGGTCAAGCAATAAATGCAGATGTCTACTGTGTAGAACTCCGAAACAATGATGGCGAAACTCGCAGTAAATGTCAATCGATCTTCACCATTATTGATCCATGATAACGCAAGACCTCATACTGCTCGAGAAACTATTTTAACACTACAAGACCTGCAGTTAGAAACCATGCGTCATCCTTCGTACTCGCCAGACCTCGCCCCAACCGACTACAATTTTTCCGCAATTTGGATAATTTTTTGCACGGAAAATATTTTGTGCCGAGAAAGAAGGACCAAATAACTTCACACAGTTTGTGGAGTCCAGGAGTTCTACCCCCAAAGTTCTATCACAAAAGGTTTAAATGATCTTTCAATTAGATGGCAGAAATGTATAGATAACGAAGGTAAATACTTTAATTAAAGAAATCTGTTTTATGAACAAAAAAAGGGTTTTAGGTAATTTATCAGTACAAAACGGCAATTTCATACTTTACCCCTTAATATTATTAAGTCCATGAAGAATGGTTATCAATAACTGTCAGGGGTTTCAATCCTTATGCCAAAATAAAGCGTTCTTACGGCCGCGTAGAATCAATGGTTATTAATCCCTGTGATAAAATTTTTGTTTCGTTTGCGGCTACAATCATGCTGGATCATCATACATTTTACTGCAATATCATTGCATGTTTTGCTTTTGCGAATATGACCATGCTAGGGTGCAATGAACCACGGATATCAAGAAAAAGTCAGTGATCGGCCCAATGGCGATGGTGGGGGAATATGGTAGGTTATGGGGTCACACGTGGTCTTGCCGTAGCCCCGGATAGATTGAGCGGGATGTGTCCAGACCTGCCCCAATAAAAGTCGAATAAAAAGGCCAATCAAAATGTGCAAATGTTAATATCTTACGGAGGTAAACTTACAGGATATTCCTTATTATTTAGCTGGAAATGACCGACAGGTATCATATTGTAGCTGCAGTCCACATGATACATGCTCGGCTTAAACGCAAGGACAGAGAAATTACCCTCGGAGTGAGCGTTATCATCTAGACCATTCAACATACCTGATATACCTAGAAAATAGATTTTCTTAAAACATTGTACAGTAAGAAAAAAAATCTTATATCGCGGTAAACTTATCATCAACACCATGCAACCTTTGGTTTGTATGTTTCACCATAAAGAGCAGTCCTGCGCCGCCTGCACCCAACCACGCCCAGTAATTTTCACCAAGTCGTCTGTCCACCTAGTTGGGCGTCTTACATACTATCGCGGCGAACTTAATCAATATACTTATAATTAACATATACAAAAAACCCAAACTTAGACCAATGATTTACTAAACGTAAAAGAATTAGCATCCAATCCAACCCATGAGACTGGAGACAGCGATCTCTATACCACCATAGGTCATTGTTTAATCTATATTGTCAGCATCATCATCATCACAGCTCATATACGTCCCACTATTGGGCTCTAACCTCCTCCACATTGGGAGAGAAATTGAAACTACACCACGCTGGTCAGGCGGGTTGGTATAGGGTTTTATTTCGAGTTTTCCTTCTCTTGCATAGTTGTTATATGCACAAGATATCCCTTAGTCACTTTGTACGACACCCACGGACAAGAAAGGGGGGTGGTGAATTGTATTCCTACACCGTCAGTGCACGGAAAGCATCAGCATACCTACTATAAACTACGATTTGATATATTAGGTGATTCACAGCATATCGAAGTTTAGAAGTGTGCTTAGTAGACGGCTATAAGTATATGAAAAAATGTGGACGTCATATACCTCATATTAGTAATTTAAGGATAATAGGAAGAAACTTACCGTGTGAGAGTAAAAATACAATTCACTATTTTCGCCATTCACCATTCGCTATTTTGTCTGTGGGTGCCATAAAAGAAGATTAAAGGACAACAAACAAATAAGATTTATTGCAAATAACATCCACGCAAGAGAAAGGAAACTCTAAATAAAACCCTATACCAACTCGTCTGACCAGCGTAGTATAGTAGATCGATTTCTCTTCTGTTGTCTCGAGCTCAGCAGTGGGACATATATGAGTTGACACGAGGTAGAAATCAGAGGATAAAGTATTTACTTACTTTCATATGGTGAACTTTTGATCATTTTTTTGATAATATGCGATCCGTTCGTAGTAATAATCATCAATTTAGCGTATGTGAGATGTTCAGTAGCGGTGTCTTCTTTAATGATTTCGTCCAAAGCTTTGGCATACAATTTTACAGAATCATATAAATATGCTGCGTATATGGGATCGAACTGGAACAGTGAATATTTTATTGTGACGAGGACAATTTCAATTCGTATGGTGTCGGAGCCAATATATAATTCACCACCCCTTACTTGCCTGCAAGTCCACGCTAAGTATTCAGGTTCATGATCGTATTGACTGTTATGTAATAATTGTAACTATAACTGTAATTTCTCAGGACGGAGCTGCAGCCCTCTCGCCTGATTTTCCCTTAAACTTGTTAAAAACTCCCACGGGGAAATCAGGTGTCCCTACATATTGCATTAAATAAACAGTATTAAATACTGTTTCAACTGTTAATACAACAATTATTTACATACTTAATAACTATACTTATTCATAAAATATATTTATTAATATCACCAATATTTTTCAAATGAGTAATATAAATTATTCAAAGGATAAAAAGAACAAACAAATTAAAAATGATAAATAAACCGAATAATCTGAATATTGCCACATAGGTCAATATGTCGCTACACATACCACTCTAAATCTATCGCCAAGTACATCGGGGAACTTAAATGGTTCGAGGCTATTGTATTTTCGTACTCGTTTCATAAAGTCTTCGTAATTACTAGAAGGTTCTGATGATACAACAACCAAAAGCGACTGCGCACGCTTCTTGAATTCTTCTGTATTCGGACACGTTATCTTTTTATAACCACGCTCTTCAGATCCTGGGTATAAATTGCAATATTAATAATTTGTATATACCTATTACCTATATTAAAAGTTGCCGAGAACTTAAAATAAGCAACAAATTAGTTTATATTCGATTTTAATGTTGTATAATTTTGTTGTTAATTGTGTAAATCCATATGTAAATCATATGTACGTAAAATAAAAAATGAAAAGGAAAAATTAGATAACCAGTGCTAATCATTTTATTCAGTCGAATTAACCTACTTATTAAATATTTCAATGCTTCCTTTGGCGAATAAGTCATCATATCAACAAAAATGACCATATACTGTCCGTTCGTGAATAGCTGGTGGTATTCCATGACTGTCATCAATTCTATGAGACCCGATGATGAACCCAGGAACACGTAAACTGAAATAAAATATTTGTATTTATTTTTAATACGCTTTTATTAGCTTCAGACGTATGTATGTTAGTATGTTTTTTTTTTTTTTTTTTTGGCTGGGCTATGGTAAGCGCACGCGCGGTCCCGTCCGTCCGGGGCGATGAAAGGACGGCGCGCGGGACCATAACCCACCCGTACCCACGTCACCTCGTTGTTTGTTGGGCCGACCACCGGAGCAGATGTGACTTGTCATCAGTGGTCAGCCCGACGGAATATCCTTTCGGGTAACCTCACGTCTCGACGTACTGGGACGTCGGTCGCCATCGCGCGGTCAGCCTCTCTGCGGGTGACGGACAATTCCCCGGTCCGATCACCCGCGGCCTCGGCTAGGGCGGCATTAGGCGCAGATACTCGCACCTGCACCGCCCCAGTCGCCGGCGGCGAAACGTATCGCCGAATAGGAGCTCTACTCGCACACGATCCGCCGCCTCCTTCCGTGAGATTACGGCCTCACAGAAGGCGGCGACCGCGTCCCAGTTCCTGACGCTGTCGAGCATCTCGGTCGGCACCGATAATCGCGACGAGTTCACGGCGCTCCCCCTCCCACGCAGCACACTCCTCGAGCGTGTGCTGCGCCGTGTCCTCGTCGCAACTGCAGTGGTGGCAGGACGGTGTGCTCTCCCTCCTGACAATCTTGTGCAGGTACTTCCCAAGACACCCGTGCCCCGTCAGCACCCGCACCAGTCGGAAGGAAAGCACCACGTGTGTCCGCTCCAACCACTCCATCAGCACCGGCCGGAAGGCCTCGATGGTCCTGACACCGTACCGAGGACTCTCCAGCCGGTCTGCCCAACGGGCAATGACTCCTCGGTGGGCGTCGACCCGCCAGGCGGTGACCTCCTGCAAGGAGACCATAGATAAATGTCGGCGAGCATCTCCGCCTCCAGGTCCCACGGGGGAGTTCCGGCCAGGAGGCACGCTGCCTCCGTCACCACCGTGCGGTAACCCCCGCCCTGATCGCCATGACCCTCTGTGGTCGCCACAGGAGGGCCCTAAGACGGACGGTCAGGGACCCCACCCACACCGGTGCGCCATACAGGGCCATCGACCGGATCACCCCCGTGTACAGCTGTCGGCACGTAGCACTGGGTCCACCCACATTCGGCATCAGCCGCGAAAGGGCGGACGCCGCGCCGACAAGCCGGGGAACAAGTTGATGGAGATGCTCCCGGAATGGAGATGCTCTAGTATGTAACGGAATCTTTGAACATGATTTTGACCCCCTTCAAAACGTCGGATTACCTAACTCGAAATTTGGCATACTTATTAAGGACTGATGACAATTCAATATTTTAAACACTTGACCCTTTATCCTATCCTTAATAAGCGATAAAGCGTGGGATGCTTTTTAAGATATTATCAAAATGATAATATCCTTCTACTTATATCTGTCAATAAAATATTTATAACTATTGACAACATGCACTCCACGCTTTTTTTACAATAAAAGATGTTTTTTTCTTATATACACTATTCTTAATTCAAATTTTTTAAAATTTATTTTCTATTTTTTAGTTGGATTTTCTTAAAAAGCGTATGTTTTGAACTATTATTTATTAACTAACACAGGCCTCTACGCCTACGTACTCCTCTACTATCGATATCTTCATAGATAGTCCATAAATATATATATTACCTTTTCATGCTATATATGTCCTATCATTAGGTCTATGCTACTGCTAAAATAGCTCACCATACCACACTGGCTTGACGGCCTGACGTAGAGTATTATTTGGAGTTCTTTCTCTTTATCTCTCTCTCCCTCTCTCTCTCTCTTACAGCGATACTACATATTTCCATGATTCAAAATTCATACTATAATCACAAGAAAGGTCCCTCCTTTTGAACTACCTTGCAAACCATTGTATTCTTACACCATCGGCGTACTTAAATTGCGTATTTCAATCTTATTACTTTGACTCCTTTTTGAAGTAAAGGCCGAATCTGCTCTCGATATCACTTTATATGAATAATGAGTAGGAATAAGAATTATAGTATGAGTCTAAAATTACACACTATTTCCTACTGGAAGGTAATGCGCAGGAAAACGAGTTTAATTAACCACGAATCCCCTATTTGTCAAAACACGAATAGATCCGTTACTTATAATTTTATTTATCAAAGATTATATTTTATGATTTCTTCCTTACGCATAGCACAAATAGAGCAATTTTGGTATTCCCTTGAAAAAAAATGTGATAATGAATCCATCCATCGACGCCTACTGTTTAAATATAGACCTCGCTATAAGGGAATTTAGGGAAGCGAATTAAACTATACTCGTTCCAACCATTTATTTTACTTTTGGCAGGTCGAATTCTGATCAATTAGTGTTGTACCAATGTATTACGGATACTATGTTTTGTAATAATCGATTTTAGTCAGGAAGAACTTTTAATCGATTTAACACGGATATTTTATTTTTGCTTAAATACATATTTCATATTATTTAAAAACTTCACTTCTGTAAATATATTTGTTATTTGGGCACATTAATTTTTGCATACCCACTAATTCAGTCCTCCCAAAATATTTTACTTTGTACTTTGCAAAATAAAAAATAACTACTTTATGAAGCATTTTTCCATTAAGCGGGGTCCGCTGCTCCAAACTTTACTTAGAGACAATGGCGCCCTCGTCTGCGGTAGTAAATCACTAATTTTCTCATCCAGCCTACCCCTTTTTTTTTAAGCCGAATTGGCAACACTGAACGGCGCGCCGGCGACGCCATTTTGTTGTGTTGTCTGTCACTCGCAACAAGACTCCCGTGCTAGTCACATTTCTGTTCGCTGAGTGCTCTTTCATATTTTTCATACGCTGTGTTGAGTATTTATATTCCACCGTATTGATTTTATTGTTCTTACTTTGATTGAGTTGAGCGTATCGTTCCTTCCAGTAAGATTTTACTTGCAAAATGCCGAAAGGTATGGTGCTTAAAGGACAATCCAGAGAGTTAATGCTGCGGCTTCGTGAATTTTTTGAAAAGGAAAGCCGCAATGGCGGATTACTTATACCAGTAACCCAAGTTAGAGACCGTGTTGCAGCAGCATTAGGTATTAGTGCTCCAACGGTGGCGAAAATCACTAAAGAAGCCTATGGTAGTAGTGGTATTGAACAGAACAAGCTATCTACGCCTAAGAAAAAACGTCAGCCCCGTAAAGTGACAGCAATTGACAGTTTTGATACTGATGCTATTCGTCGTCATATATACAATTATTACACAAGCAAAGAGATTCCTACTTTGAAAAAATTAGTAGCGCCTCTACGAAATTGTGGCTTGTTTCGTGGTCAAAAATCTTCTTTGTCAAAGGTGCTGCACCAAATCGGGTTCTTGTATAAGAAATCCGACAAAAGAAAAATTTTAATGGAACGTCGTGATATAGCCTTGTCTCGCTGTGAATTTTCAAGACAAGCGAAGAAAATAGAAGACTGGTCGAATGTCGTTTTCACAGATGAAACTTGGCTCAATGCCAATCATTCCATACCAAAAGGTTGGACTGACGATACTGCTGCTTCTACTTCTGCAGTGCCAATGGGGAAAGTTGAACGCCTCATCATTTGCCATGCGCGAACTACAAAGGGATTTGTACCAGACGCTCTGTTAGCGTTCAAATCAAAAAAAACAGGAGACTATCATGAGGAGATGAATGCGGACGTGTATGAAAAGTGGTTCAGAGAAATGCTTACATCACTTGAAGAGCCATCAACAATATTTATTGATAATGCACCCTATCACTCTCGCCAAATTAATAAAATGCCAACACAGGCCAACAAAAAACACGAGATTATAAACTGGCTTCGTGATAATGGGGAAGATGTGGACGAATCCCTACTAAAAGTAGAATTACTTAAAATATTAAAAAGTAAAAAGCAGCCAAAACGATATGTCATCGACAAAATGGCAGCAGAATATGGGCATGTTGTAATCAGAATTCCTCCGTACCACTGTCAATATAATCCAATTGAAATGATCTGGGCACAAGTCAAAGGACACGCCGCAAGAAACAATACAACTCCTCCTTTCACAGCAAATAAAATGCTTGAACTTTTAAAAAACGCATGTGCTAATGTGACGCCTGAAAACTGGGCGAGTGTCGTCAACAAGACAAAAAATATAATATTCTCTGATTGGGATCGGGAAATTGAATTTGACAACATACCTACACAAGAGTTAATAATAAACACTGCAGATGATTCAAGCGACGATTCGAGTTCGTATGAAGAATCTGACGATTCGTTATAATAAAATAATATTAAAATATTTTGGTTGTTTTATTTCATGTTATAGGTATGATGAGAAGATTTTTATATCTCCCTGATACAATTTTAACGTGTTGTCTATTACAACAATTCAAAACTCAGTTGTCAGCTGACTTAACTGCAAATAAGTGTAATCGATTATTTGCGATTCATTAGTTTGCACCGAATACTTTTGATCCTGTCACTAGATGCGATAGAACGTAACTATTTTTATAACGGAAATTTTGAATTATCACTTAAATTTTATGAATAGAGCTATTTACGGGGTAATAATTAAGATATATAAATATTATTGGGCAGTTTATATATTTCTCTGTTCACTCGTTTCAAAGTTAATAATTGCGTATAATGAAACAGTTACGTCCTAAAGCATGTGTCAAAAGTAAAATAAATGGTTGGAACGAGTATAATGGGATTACCACTTAGCATTAAACTGTAATACCTATACCATCACCTGGGATACACTGCGAGGAGATATTGAAATCCAAAACATCTGGCATACATATCTCTCCTTTCAAAAATATAAATCTCACAAATAAAATATTTCTTACTTCTGGTCCTAGTTTTCGTATCCTCTATGAACTGGTACCAGAATCCGGGGGCACAGCACGTCAACTTTTCTTCGCAACATTTGTGTAGGTCTATAACAGCACTTTTATGGTTAACTGTCATATTATTCTTTTCAGCAAGTTTCTCCAGAGTCAGGGCCAGTGTCGCCCATGATTGTTCATAAAGTATGAAGAATTTATTCCATCTGTAGTACCGCAATAACGATATAACTGATTTCATCACCTAAAATCGTTACTATTCATTAATCGACATTTCAGCTCGTATATGAGCTTTTATGTTATTTATATGTTCCACTGCTGAGCTCGAGGCTCCTTCACAATACCCTCCTAATGACCTGCTATACCACGCTGATCAGACGGGTTTGCATAGGTTCATATTTCAAGTCTTCCTTCTATGCAAAGACGTTATATGGGTATTAAATCCCAAAGTCGTGAATTCCTGAAATTGTATTATTACTTGATCACTACATAGAAGATAATAGTTAATAATTTAAAGTAAAGGGCTTTGCAATAGGGAATATGCATGATATTTTTTTATTTTTTTAAACGTTTCTACTAGTTATTACATTACTAGAAATAAATATAACACATCCAAAATATAAACCATTAGGCTAAAAAAAATTTTTTAAAATCGCCATTATTTATGGGCGATGTAAACGCGACTACTTCGGCGCGCGTATTCTGTGACGTCAGAGTACTCGACACTCGTACAAGTTGCTAGGGCTGCTAACAAGGGCTGTTGATATTTTATTAAATATTGTTTTTCGACATATCGATATTTTACAATGTATCAATATCGGGGTTCGCTATATCGGAAAAATATCGATATATCGATAAAAGTATCGATTTTTTTATTATTACTACGATTATTATTATTATTAAATATATTATATCTTATTTACCTTGCAACTTTTATTCCTCCGAGTTTAACAGACATTAAATCTGAATTAGACGCGAAATATGTTGTCATCATATACACGTCTATTTTAGGAAGATTATGTGACTATACTTTGACGAAACCGGTTTCAGTCATTGTAATAAGACTTATTCACAAGATTAATACTTGAACACAGAAAACTAATAACTTATTATGAAATAACTGGGTAACAATACAAAATAATTAGGGATGTGACTTAGAGGGAAAAAATCGATTTTGTAGTTATCAATTTTTTGTTCTTTAAAATAAATCGATTATAAAATAATCGATTAATTAAAAAAAATTATTGTAAAATAATCGATTAATTAAAAAAAATCGATTTTAAAATAATCGATTTTTTGTTCTTTAAAATAAATTGATGATAAAATAATCGATTAATTAAAAAAATCGATTATAAAATAATCGATTAATAAAAAATAAAAACGATTATAAAATAATCGATTAATTAAAAAAAAATCGATTCTAAAATAATCGATTTTTTTCTCCCAACCGGATTATAATGGCTTTTTTTTTAGGAAATGTGAGCTTTATTTTCTAACATAGTATGATGAATTTTGATCGAATTTCGAATAATAAAAAATCGATTAATAATCGACTATTTTGATAATCGATTGTAAAAATCAATTATTAATCGATTTTTTTTTGTAAAAATCGATTTTTATAAAGATCGATTATTTTTTCACATCCCTAATGATCACTAGAAACATACAAACAGCAACTTGATATCACAAGGTTCTCCTCCTATCCAAGGTTCAAGGAGGGCTGTTGATAAAATATCGATATGTCAAAATATAGATATTATTATTTAAAAATATCGATACTTAGTACTGAACTTTTTTTGGACGATAATAAAAAGTAGGTACGCATCGAGGGTCGATATTTATTTGAATAAATTTAGTGTTTTATCTTTTCTTCTAAAGTATTTATTCTACAAAATCACCGTAAACCTAATCTACTGTAGAAGCGCTGGCATGAAACTGATGATCAGTTATCACTTACTCCTAGAATTTGATAAAAAAAAGCTCGGCATGGCAACCCCGCAATGAACGAAGTTAAAGAGTGGTCATGGGGAAAATATCGAAATATCGATATTTTTTTCGTTATATCGAACTCCGATATTGATATATTTAAAAATATCGATGTATCGAAAAACTATTTTCTTTTTAATACAGACAGCCCTAACTAGAAGACTCGGGTGTCACGTGTTCAAAATGTGACATCATAGTACTCCAACCAATGCAGTGCGTTTCAGAAATTTTGCGCGCGAATCTCAAAAAAGGCACTTTTTGATAATTAAATTTAATTATTAAATAATGATAAAATTAAAAAATAATTTTATAGGTACGTTTTTTAAGCAATAAAAATTACAAATAAAAATAATTTGTTCATTTTGGAGTTTCGTGCATATTCCCCATTACACTACACAAAAGAGAAATAAAATACATACCTGAACGTTTGGTGGATCCATCCGTGCAAAAGTTGACAATGTAGACGTTTGATAATCGTAACATCGCTGCAACGTACATCAAAAAAATATTGTCATTAAAACAGAACAATCATTTGTGAATTGCTCAAAGAATTTTCTGCGTAAAAGCATGATACTCGGCATCAGAGCTCGATACTTAAACCAACTCACCACCATATGGATATTAAACATAAGGTACTTGCGCCCAAGATGGCCCGTTTCTTAAGACGGCCCACATTCAATATTTTGTGTTTTTTAAAGTTCTAATGGATTTAAATTTCGCGCCCATGTTCGGTTAGAACCACAGATAAAACTCATCATCATCATCATCATCTTGCTCTTATCCCAATTACTTGGGGTCGACGCAATATGTCATCTGTTTTGACATATTGCAAAAAGTTTCGGCAATGACTTTTATGACCGGCCGCCTGCCTGACGTCAATCCTCCTTGGGAATGTAATCGTTGACCCAAATGGTACCAGATGGAGTTGGTCCGGGTCAATCTAGGGCTCTTAGTCGTCTTTTATGACACCCACGAGCAAAGCAAGGGTTGGTAGTATTCGAAGCCGCTACCACACAACAGAGAACCACAGATAAAACTGCAGCTTCATATTGAAGCAAGAGAGTCGCCATCTTTGCAGTAATTGACAGTTTGCTAGCGACGTTACAAATGGCTGACGATTTATAACCTTATTTTCACTAACTATTTACTATTTTCTTAAAAAAAACAAGCTGTTGGTCATATTTTTTTTAAATAGAAAGTTTTTTGTATTTATGGACATTACCAAAAAGGTAAGTGTTATTTGTATGGTTTGTTAATTTTCATTTTTAAGTAGTACCTCTTGCTACCGGGTAAAGTACCCCTATAAAGGCCCACCATTCAGATTCCCATGATAGCCCGGGCCATCTTAGGACTACAGAAGATCAAGTTTCTTAGGCACCTATAATAAAAAATGAGTTTTTTTTACTAAATTTAACCAGTTGACGGAGTATTAAATTAAAATAAAAAGTTTAATTGACAAAAATTGATTAATTTATATAGTTTAATTTATTTTTAGATTTCACGAAATGGAAACGGTCAATAAGAAGCGACGTGGTGAATGGACTGAGCAACAACTTCAATCAGCTATTGAATCTGTTAAAAACGGGCGTATGTCACAACGACAAGCAGCACTTAATTTTAGTATCCCAAGAAGAACTTTAAGAAATCACCTAAAGTTGTTATAGGTTCCTATTTACTGTTTTTTTTATACTCCTAATAAGGCCCACTGTAATTTTGGAGAAAAATATTCAATCGTTTTTATTTTTTTTTTTTTTTGTTTTTACCATAAGAGTTTAGAAGAATAAAGGCACAAAAGTGTTATTTATTTGGAAATGTTTAGAGATTTTTGTTTTGTAGGTAGATTAAGGTTTGCTAAGCCTAAGATGGCCCATCGTCTAATTTGTGATCAAAATCCTGTTATAATACCCTGATTACCTAAGAATATTATAAATTACGTTAAGTATTACATAAATACATATTTTTTGTTTTGATAGCGTTTATAAATTATGTAGTAAATATCGGGCTATGATAAGTGCCTATGTTCCTAAAAAAGCCCACTTCAGAGGTTTTCAAATATGTTGATTTGTATTTTAATTTTATTCATAAATAAATGAGTAATTTTGTGATAAAGATTATTTTCATTAATGATTTCATTTCTTTTAAATATTTTAATTTTACAAAAAATGGGCCTTATAGGGCGCATATACCTTAGAATAAAAAAAGGTAAAATATTTTTAAGTTTAAGAGGGTTATCGGTAATCGGCACTTCTCGCATGTTAGGCATTTTGCTACGTTCCGATATCGACGCACACTCTGTCTGTCTGTCTGTTTGTTCCGGGTAATCTTCAAAACGGCTAGACCGATTTAAAAAATTCTTTCACCAATGGAAAGCTATAATATCAGGGCGTAAACTAGGCTATATTTTATCCCGGTATTCCCACGGGAGCGGGAACTACGCGGGTAAAACGACTATAACCTATAACCGAAGCGAGGGCGGGTTGCTAGTCTGTAATATATTCTTCGGAGAAGTAGATTTTCAAAAATCAACATAATATAAATTTTAAAATTTTGAATTAAAACCAAAACTCATAACAGTAAATCGGTTAAAATTGTATTTTTAATATGCAAAGTATAGGAAATAGTAAAATATAGGCACAGAGTATAACTTACAAGGAGACCCTCAGACGTGTGGGTCGGGGATTTCCATGATTTTTGGTGGGGTGATAGAGGGGGCCCGAGGGTATCACAACTACCAGATATTAGGGTCAACTGGGCCCTCGTTAAAAAGATTTTAAGGGTCAAAGTTGGATGGGTAATTTATGTACTAGAAAAATTCGCAGTCGAATCGCCAACAAGCAATGGTCTCGTGGTAACGTGGTCGCCGGCGGGAACTCTGGTCTCGGGTTCCAGACTCAACAACTTATTTTTTTTTTAATTATCACATTATTGTGTAACAATTTAAAAAAAATAATTTGTTTTTTTTTTATAATTTTACGCAGAATTATAAATTGTTTCCCTCCCTCACCTCTCGACGTCCCTATCCCGGGACGTCAGTCGCCGTCACGCGGTCAAGCTCTCTGCGGGTGACGCACTAAAGTCCCCGGTCTGGTCACCCGCGGACTCGCCTAAGGCGGCATCATGCGCGGATACTCGCACCTGCGCCGCCCGAGTCGCCGGCGGCGGAACGTGTCACCAAAAATCGATCACACATGACAGCCTCACAGAAGGCAGTGACCGCGTCCCAGTTCATGACGCTGCTGAGCATCTCCCTAGTGATGGTCGGCAGCGTCTGGTCGGCACCGATGATTGCAACGAGTTCACGGCGCTGCTCTGCCCACGAGGCACACACCTCGAGCGTGTGCTGCGCCATGCTCACGTCGCAATAGCAGTGGTGGCAGGATGGTGTGCTCTCCCTCCTAACGAGCTTGCGCAGGTACTTGGCTATCGTGACCCATCAATACCTGCACCAGTCGGAAGGAAAGTACCCCGTGCTGCCAACCCAACCACCCCATCAGCACCAGCTGGAAGGACTCGACGGAACTGATACCGTACTGAGGCTTCTCCAGTCAGACTGCCCAACGAGCAATGGCGTCTCGGCGGGCGTCGACCCGCCAGGCAGCAATCACCTTGATTGAGACTATATGTGGCTCGCGTCTCTGATACTCGGCGGTAAAGCTCGGCGAGTACTTCCGCCTGCAGGTCCCACCAGGGAGTTCGAGCCAAGAGGCACGCTGCCTCCGTGGCTGCCGTGCAGTAGTCGAGTATGGCCCTAGTCGCCATGGCCATGGATGTCTAACAAGTCCAGTCAGAGATTTAAATCTACCCATTACAGAAATTAGTTATTAAATTTTGACCCACATTTTACTACATATTTATTGCTAGTACAAGAAGAAAATGATTCTCTATGAAAAAATTATATTGTGTATGGTTAGTAATTATTAAACATTAAATTTGAGTTAGCTGATAATCTTCAGAAGATGAGGCTGTATAAATGTTCCGTTCGGATTTTTGATGTGAAACATCTATAGGCGAGGGTGAACCTGATCGTCGCGTGGCATTAAAAGCGGCGTTAACGCCACGCTTTGCGGTAACGTCTTCAAAATAATTTTGATGTTTCACATCTGCCAGGCGTCCTGAGTGACGGCTTTTCTTTTCTTTTCGTTTACTCTTTTGAAACTTTAAGTACCTTACAGTTTTGTCGTGTGTTCTCTTTTTCCTTGCCTTGTAACCGATTTTGTTCCCAAGATACAATCTGCTTTTTCGACCCATCACCTAAAACGTAAAAAGATTCTATATTATTCTTAATAGAGATCGCATGAAAGTAATTAACAGAATTAGGTAGTAATAAATACTTACGAATCAAAACCGATCAGTCGCAGTATACGCTCAAGTTCGTATTGTCGTTTTTTGCACTGGCCGGCGAGAGCCAGAGCGACATGACCCTGCTCCGGTGAGCGCCAATGCGCGACTGGCTTATGAACAATTATGCCGTTCAATTTATAGTAATATTTAAAATTTAATTACGAGGGTGACTATTCGTATTTCAATTTGGTTTTTCTTTTACTGCTTCTACAATAGTCGAACAAATAGTGGATATTTTTTTAAATGTTCCAAGGTTAGTATTATTCACAAAATTAAATGTTTTACAGGAGCCATTTTCGTCAAATTAATCTTAAGGAAATATTTTTTTTTTTAGTTTTAAAAGGAAGAAATCTTGAATTTCATTTTGTACATACACAAGAACAGTAATTTTCCTATCATCTACAATTTTTTTCGAGCTGCCATTACTTATGGTTTATTCGTACCTGAACTTCAAAACTCAGCGTTTTCGTAAAATCTCATGAACTTAAGTTCAAAATACCCTTGCCTTTTAATAAAATAATTACAATATTGAGTTATAATTCTATACAAACACAATATAAAGATGTGTTTAATGTAGTGGTTATATACATTTTTAGTAAGCTATTATCATGAACGAGTAACCAGTCCTCAAAAAACCACATTTTTGGGTTTACGGCCGCTTATTACCGAAAACGCTCTTAAACGGTTTTATTGTAAACAAACAGTAAAAATAAATCGTCTTTTTTTTGTGTGTGTACAGCTGTTGGCCGCATATGACCTTGACAGCTTGATGCGGACTATGGGTGAGCGCTGAGGGCTCTTAACCTGGAGAAAAGTATGCTAAGCGACATCGCCCAAGGGCTCCCCCTATGGGGAACGGACCTCGGCTTGAGGCGTCGCTGGAGACAAAGTGGGCGTGCCCACGTTTTTAGTCGTGACTTTTGCGCGGCGAGGTTTCGCACCTCGACGGCGAGGGCGGAACCGCGGATATTTATTTGTTAAGGCCTCGCGGGCCGTGTAGACTCTTTGTTGAGCGAGTGTGATATTGTCGTCCTCTTCGTCGAGAACGTGACGAGGACGTCGGATGGAAATAAAATCGTTGGACACTACAAAACGAACATTTTAATCGACAATTTTAGATATTTGACGTGCCTCACGATTTTACTTTTACTGTTTATTTACAATAACACCATTTAACTTAAAAATTCTTTTTTACCTTATTTTATTTTTAAGTTTTTAGTCTTATATTGATTTTGTATAGAGCACTGTCTTCTACTTGTCAAATGAAGGGCATTTAATACCCATATTAATGAGATTGAAAAAACAAATAGGTTACCCGCCATTTTGTAGCGACGGCCATCTTAGATTTTGAATTTATATAGTGCAATGTATTCTACTTGTCAAGCCCTTTTATTTGATACCTATATTGATGGGATTGAAAAAATAGATTATCCGCCATTTTGTAGCGCCGGCCATCTTGAATTTACAATAAATTTTAGTATAGGTACATAATTGTATTGTTACCAAAACTAAAGGCGTAGGTATACCAAATTTCGGATCAATCGGTTGTCAGGAAGAGGGTGGTATTTCAATTAGGTACTACCTAATTTGACTCAGGAATAAATAAAAAAAACAAAAGGAGTTAGCTAAATAAAACCATTTAAAAATATTTTAAATACTGTCTTATTACTAAATTCTTAAAAAAAACTTATCATTATTCCATAATTAAAAAATAGTAAATATTTTATAGCAGTAAATATTCTTAAAGTTTTACATAGTATTTCTTTAGGTTAAGATACCTATTACGGTATTTCAATTAGGTACTACCTAATTTGACTCAGGAATAAATAAAAAAAACAAAAGGAGTTAGCTAAATAAAACCATTTAAAAATATTTTAAATACTGTCTTATTACTAAATTCTTAAAAAAAACTTATCATTATTCCATAATTAAAAAATAGTAAATATTTTAT
Source organism: Lymantria dispar (assembly GCA_032191425.1). NCBI lineage: Eukaryota > Metazoa > Arthropoda > Insecta > Lepidoptera > Erebidae > Lymantria > Lymantria dispar. The sequence continues at coordinate 22,182,972 of CM063444.1, read as the reverse complement.
AGCAGTAAATATTCTTAAAGTTTTACATAGTATTTCTTTAGGTATCTTACAAACACGTTAATAATAGCTAGGTTTTGTTCTTTGTGAATATGTTAACAGTAGGGTAATTCGTAAAATTTAACCCTGCTATTGGATGTAGTAAATCCCGCAATTGTAATACCTATACAAAGATTTTAGATTTGAACCAATAAAAAGGCTTAAATGATAAGGAAAATGACACTTACATAAGAGATCATCGGCAAATTTCTGGACTGCGCAATAATAGCTTCTGTTAAACAACGACCCTCAGGACCGAAGAAAGCCACAACACCTTTATAGCTCATTTCTGTAATTAGGCGTGTCGCCAACACGGTGTCGTATTTCGTATCATGCCATTCCAGAAACAATTCCACGTCAGGTAATAGATCCGTGCTGTTATTTAACTACAAACAGACAAAAATATTTTTAAATGGAACACAGAATACCTCTAAAAACTACCTCATCATTTCAGCCTATTGCCGTCCACTGCTGGACGTAGGCCTCCCTCATGTTGCGCCACAATGTGCGGTCCTGTGCCGCCTGCATCCAACGACGCCCAGCAACTTTCACTAGGTCATCGGTCCACCTAGTGGGGGGGGGCGTCCTATACTGTGTCGTCCGATACGTGGTCACCACTCGAGAACCTTTCTTCCCCAGCGGTTGTCGGTTCGTCAAGCGATGTGGCCTGCCCATTGCCACTTCAGCGTGCTAATTCTTCGTGCTATGACGGTTACCCCCGTTCTTCTGTGGATTTCCCTATTCCGGATTCTATCTCGCAGAGAAATCCCAAGCATAGTCCGCTCCATAGCACGCTGAGCGACTTTGAGCCTTGATATAAGGCCTACATTTAGGGACCACGTTTCCGTGCCGTAAGTCATCACTGGTAACACACACTGATCGTAGACCTGTGTTTTCAGACACAGAGGCATGTTGGACGAGAAGATCCTCTTAAGTTTCCCGAACGCTGCCCAACCGAGTTGGATTCGTCGGCTGATCTCTTTCTTGAAATTGGATCTACCTAACTAGACTGTTTGTCCGAGGTAAACATAGTGATCGACAACTTCGAGAATCGCATTGCCAACTAGGACCAGTACAGGAATGACGTGGGCATTTGACATGACTTTCGTCTTGTCCATGTTCATTCGTAAACCCACTAGTTAGGATACCCTGCTGAGATCATTGAGCATTGTGCCAAGGTTCTCCATGGATTCTTCCATAACGACTATATCGTCCGCAAATCGAAGGTGAGTGATGTATTCGCCGTTAATGTTGATGCCGAGTCTAGTCAGTCTAAGAGCTTGAAGACATCTTCCAGTGCAGTGGTGAACAGTTTCGGAGAGATGACATCTCCCTGTCTCACGCCTTTCTGCAACTAGATCGGTTTCGTACTCCTATCCCGGATACGGACTGACATTGTGGCGTTCCTATACAAACACTTCAGCACTTCGATATAGCGATAGTCGATTTGGCACCGCTGAAGGCACTGCAGCACCGCCCAAGTTTCGACTGAATCAAAGGCTTTCTCATAGTCCACAAACGCTAAGCACAGGGGCCGATTATACTCCTCGGTGTTTTGTATAATCTGCCGAAGCGTGAGGATATGGTCTATGGTGCTATAGCCTTTTCGGAAGCCGGCTTGTTCAGGCGGCTGGAAGTCATCGAGCTTGCGCGAGAGTCGATTGGTAATAAGCCTCGAGAACAACTTATAAATATGGCTCAGGAGTGAGATGGGTCTGTAGTTCTTTAGAAGAGCTTTGTCACCCTTCTTGAAGAACAGCACCACCACACTCCTGCTCCACGATTCTGGAACGTCGCCCCCGAGGATAACGGAATTAAATAGCTTCTGAAAGGCTATTAAGACTGGCTTGCCACCCGCCTTCTGAAGCTCTGCCGTAGTTCCGTCATCTCCCGTTGCCTTACCGTTACGTAGTTGTTTGAGAGCCATTCTGATCTCGTACAACCTGTTGTCCGGGATTTCTTCGGTATGGTGCCGAGTTAGCTTGGATCTGGGATCTTGGACCAAGCCGACAACAGGATTTCGGAATGATTTGTATAACTGTCCATAGAACCTTTCGACCTCTCCCAAGATCTCACTTTGGGATGAAATGACAGTGCCATCGTCGATCTTCAGCTTAGTCATTTGGCTATGCCCAATAGACAGATCTTGTGCGAAAACTTTTGAGCCACAATTCCGCTCTATCGCTTCTTTGATACGGAGCGTATTAAATCGGCGAATATCGCGACGCACAGACCTGGAGATCTGCCTATGTTTGGACCAATCGGCTGAAGACTGCACCGTCATCTCTTTTCTCCGCTCCATGAGCTCGAGAGTCTGGTCAGAAAGGTTTTCAGGTCAGGTTTTTGATGTGAAACATCTATAGGCGAGGGTGACCGCGATCGTCGCGTGGCGATTTGACGCCACGCCTTGCGGTCCCCTCTTAATTTACTGTAAAATAAATATCTGGATATACATATCTAAATTTGTAACGAAACCATGGTGCGATTTAAAATTTTGTACAACGCCATCTAGTGAACCCAAAGTAAATTGTTACCTATAATGAAAATAAATGTTTCTTGAATAAAAATTATCTTTTACTGAAAAAAATCGCCATGTTTTATTAATACTTTATGCCATACTAGTTCCTGACGTAATCTGTTGTTTTATGCATATTTACTTGTTTTATAAATTAATGTATAATAACTTCATAATATAAATATACCAGTAGGTATGGGATTTAGTTTACTTTCAGCTACGAAAAATGGGTAACAGTTTTTATAGGCTTTTATTAGTTTCAGCTGTATTTTTATATATTTATTTTCTTGTATGTCACCGATTTCTTAGGAATTAGATTTTGACTCACTTAAAACAGTCAGATTTCATTTAAAATTTGTAAACTTTGCAATTTGTAAAATTGCAAGGACCAATAACGCTAAAATAATTTAAATAGCTTGTCTTATTATCATTACAGGATTAAAGGTTTCTTTATTAAATATTCAATATATTGGTCTGAGAGTTGGTCGTTAGCTCGATAGATGCCACTATTTATGTTACCTAAATCGCGCACTTCGTGCTCGATGCTGCATAGCTCGATAGATGCCGCTATTTCTGGTTTATAAATTGGACCTATCGTGCAAAAGAACGTCTGTGAACGGATGAAAGTATTTCAAGCTACATTTTGGAAGGTTAATTACTTTTGTACTAAATAACGTTACCATAAATATAAGCCGTAAAGTCAATTTTAAAATGGATAATTTATTCGATACGATACCTGCTAAAAAGTACTTATTGACTAAAAGTATCGAATGCAATGTATCGGTATTGAAAGAAAAGTACTCGATACCTAAAGATAAAGTAAGTAAAAGTAATAGATACTTTAATCAGTACGTTACTTATCTTTCGATACTACTCATGAGTTCAGTATCGATACTTTATATTCGATACCGTGTCTCTACTCGTACAAAATAGTTTCGATGTTTCACATCTGCCAGGCGTCCTGAGCGACGGCTTACTTTTTTTAGGTCTATTAACGCGGTGAGCCTTGAAAAATTTCGACCCAACCGCGTGGACAGTTTCCACGAACCTGTTGTTCATATCGTTCTGAGATTCGCACTCGTCCAGACATTGGAAGCGATTGTGTAGTTCGAGTTCAAAGCTTTCGAGGTTCTGGTATTGGACAGATGTAGGTCGGAGTGTAGACTTCATCAAGCGTGACCACTCGACTTTTGTATGGATATTCAATGTGGCTCGTACCATCCGGTGATCACTCCCAGTTTTAATCCTGCTGATCACTGAGACATCATTGAATATCTATCGTTTGTCTGACAAGATGAAGTCTATCTCGTTTTTTGTTGAACCATCGGGGCTAATCCAGGTCCATTTCCTTTGTGGCTGCTTCCTGAAGAAGGAATTCATCATAAAGAAGCTTTCCTTCTCCAGAAAATCAGCCAGTTTCTGGCCCCTCTGGTTTCTCTGTCCATATCCATGTTTCCCCACTCTCAACTCATCATCACTCCCTTTGCCTAGTTTCGCGTTAAGTCTCCCATAACCACCGTGAAGTGGGTTTTGGATGCGTGTATGGCTTTCGAGATGTCCTCGTAAAATGTCTCCACCTCGTCGTCGGAGTATGTCGAGGTCGGTGCGTATACCTGTATAACCTTCAGCGAATACCTCTTGGTAATTCTGAGTATAAGGTACACTACCCTTGTCGACACACTCTCGATCCTCTCCACGTTGTCTACGAGAGACTTACGAGCGATAAACCCTATACCACCTTGGGACGGGTGATCGCCCTCCCGGTAGAAGAGCAAGTTTCCAGACTGGAGGATTATCGAGCCCTCGCCCTCTCTTCGCGCTTCTGATAATCCTACAATGTCCCAGCGGATTTTGCTCAATTACTCTTCCAGCTCGATGACCCTCTCGTCAGTCCTGAGTGTCCGAATGTTGTGTGTTACCAGGGCCAAGGGTCGTTTTTGTTGGTAGCCGGATCGCTGCCGGAGATTCCTCGCACCCCCCCGCTCCACCACTACTCCCGCCACCAAAATGAGCCCGTAGAGTACCGGAGCCACCGTGACTGGGGGCCATTTTTTTGTTGTACGGCATTTTTTTTTGAAAGGGGATATTGCCGTAATCGCCACGCTTGGCAGGCGGGTTGGCGATCGCAGTATTGGTGTTTTAAGTTTCCCAGGAGAGAAATAAAAAAAAAAAAAAAAAAAAAAAAAGGAGCTGCTGCCCTGCTCTCCTGGTGAACCCTTTTACGACTCCCACGGGCAAGTAAGGGGTGGCGACACATGTATTCTCAACCCGTCGCCACACGGGGAACTACCTAGTGCTACCTAGTGCTAATAAATACTTTAGTGAGTCAGTATGCAGGCTTTCACTGCCACGAAATTACGAATACTTGTAGACTACAGGCCCGTGTTGAAAAAATTATGGGTCATTTAAACCACCAGGTGACCTATCTAGAACGATATAAGAGCATAAAATAATAAGATTCAGCAGTATGCCGTCACTTGTAAGCTGTCCAACTGAGTGCAGGTGAGAATTCAAAGGTACAGGTAGAGTGAGTACATTTTGGTCATATATTTTTGTACGGCATTCTTACCATCGATAGATCCATGAAAAATAATAAGAAAACGCCCAGTGCCGTAAAAAAATGGTGCGCCACAAAGTCGGTTTTTTTTTATTTCCGGCAATTTCCAGGGTAAATTTGGTCATTTGATTTTGTACGGCATCAGTTTCATACTATTTCAATACTGCTTCTAATCCATTATTCCGCAACGCCGTACAAAAATCATGCGACAAGGGAAAAAAATCGAGGGTTGCAACCCCCTCTCTTTCCGTGACAATCCACTACCCACGAGGTAGAGCTATTCTTACAATAAGAGTGGTTAGAAATAATAATAATAATAATAATAATAATAATAATAGCAGGCAGATGTTCTTTTGTTCCCTAATGGTCACTTGGGTATTTTCTACCTGGACAGCATTCTCGGTAACGGTCATCAGATTTAAAATTATTTTAAAAATCAATAATTGTAAAATTCTGTAATGGAGTGGAAAAGAGTCAATAATTAATTATTAATAATATGGCAAAATTAATAATTAAAAAAAATATAATAACAAAATAAAAAAAAAAAAACAATAACTGATGACACATTATTAGTACACACGTATAATATATGTATATTTAAGAGTACTGAAAAATAGTACTCACTTCGGAGCGCTGTAAAACCTTAGCTATTGACTTAATGAAAAAATGTTGCGTATAAAAGTTGTTCCTCAAAAAACGATCTTCGACGATCTTCTTACAAAAATGGTCTGATATAATTTTTTCGTAAAATGATAAAAAAAAGTTATATCGAAAAATATAAACTTTTTTCTCGAATTTTTGAACATTTTTGCTTATAACTTTTTTATTTATAGTTCTACGACAAAAAGTTACTGAACCAAAGTTGTAGAGAATTTAATTTGCAACAAAAAATGTTCTTTTATCAGATTAATAGTTTAAGAGATATATCGTAAAAACCATTTCCACCCCTATTTTCAAGATGGCGGCCGTGGGACAAGGGTGGCGACCCCACAAACTTAGTTTTAGCTTTATACTGACCCCCCCCCCCCTACACATCAAAAAAATAAAATTGCGCCCTCTAAAAAACGCAACCCCAAATGTAACTTTTCAATGGAGTAAAGATTATAATAACTACAATTTTATGACTAAGACTCTATTTGAAACAAAGTTATACGCAAACAACCAAAGCCAATAAATAGTTATTCATTCCTTACTTTACTTTTTTTGTTTGAATAACGTGTAATCGTGTTTATTCTCGTCGCTCTTTTATATTGAAGCTACTTACATTCACATCATTAATACTAATACAATACTACTTCTAAATTCTTCAGCAAGTAGTTCTTGGATAATCTAATAATTTATTTTGATTATTTTATTTACTCTCGATACAATTATTAACAGTTTTATAAAAATATAACAGGATATAAGAATGACCAATAACTTGATGGTTAAAATACACAATTTTTAAGTAAGTAGTAAATAAATTATTTTTGTATTATATTATTATATTGAAATGCGCATATGTTTTTATTATATTAAATTGTTGTTATTATATTAAAATGCCATATTAATTCACCAGGGAGACATCGACATTCTAGTAAGCACAGAGAAATTGCGTTTCGCTTTTGTGAACTTTTCGTAGGGGTTTAATATGGGTTTAATATGCTTGACAAATGCAATATTTTTAATAAATTATTTTTTTCCTTTTGATCGACGGTAAATAATGATAATTGCTTTATTGTTAGTAAAAAATATATGTTTTATGCGGAGCAAAAATAAGGCCATTTTGTGTTTAAATATATTGTTTAAATATATTGAACGGCTTTTATCAAACAATACACTGAACGGTTTTTATTGAAATGACGTTAATAGATAGTAGGTATTACAGATTTCAACTAACCTCTTCAAGGGCAATAGAAAGAGCTCCAGAAATAGCGGCACTCTGGCTATATCTAGGTTCATTAGTGATACATGGCAGGTAACCAATAGTAATGTTGAACTTCTTTGCGGCAAACGAAGGCTCGGCCCTAAGGCTCAGCGTGAGTATCAACACCCACGCGCTATGCCACATTTCTTCAACACTACACACTCACCTGTTCAAATAAAAATCAATCAATCTGATGGCGGTATAACAATGTAATCCTTTAAAATGATTTAAACAAGTGGTAAAAGACTGTGATGTTTTTATTGCCTGTTGTGACAAACGAGCAAGAAGGAAACGTAGCAACTGACCCTCCCACTTATGAGCCTGAGCAATACTAGTGGTGCATTCAATCCAGTTAATGTTCTAAAGAAAGTGCTTCTCTTAAACTTTATTTAATGAAGGAATGTCATAGCGCTCGGAAAACATCGCATCAGGTTTCTTTCTAGATTCTTCACGTATGTGGGAGAAATGATTGCTGGAAACCTTCAGCTGAGGGCCAGAATTTTTCCTAGTGGAATGGATAAACCTTGCTACGGTGTAGAGTAGTACGATGGTATAAAAATAATGGTATCAAATAGCTCTTCAGAGCACTCTCGTTCAAAGGACCGATATAATACACAGAGTGCCCGAAAGTCTCTCCGCTACTATAACGACTCCAATCTGCCCGTAAGATTAGGATCAGCAATGATTCAAACAGCATGTCATTGCAGGGAGTCAAGTGAGTCTGTCTCTCCCAAGATGTGAGTTCCACGTGTGTACGACGTGTTATACAAAGCACAAGACAACATTTAGCTTTTTGCCTGCTTCTTGGCTTTGTCCCCCATGTGGCTACCAGACTGAACTTTACTCAACGGTTGGACACTGATATTTCCAATATTGTGTTCTCCACTAATTGTATCTTTGTAGAATTGAACAGAACTAAACTCCATTCACCCACGGTTCACTCACATTCACTCACCGTTCAAAGAACGACCCAGATAGCGTTTGACTTTAGACATTAGACAAGTTGAGCCCGTCTTGCCTGTAATATACTCCGAGTGCAATTCTGATGCACAATGTATCGCTCATCACTCGTGCGGTCTTCTGCATAGCGACGCACATTCTCTATTATGAAGAACATTTGTTGTTGATATGCAGAATAAGCCATGTTGAAATGGGCAGCGATCCCTATGAGACGCCAACATTAATGTGCTCCGACTCCGACCAATTAAAAACCTAGCAATTCAAGAGTCCCTTGGAAATTCCATATGAAGATAGGTTCGACCGAAGGGCTCTGCATCAAACCATAACGATAGCTGTATTAGCGATCATTGATCAGCTGTTCGATACCAAGGTATCGCATTTGGTAGTTTATTATTTTCTCCATTACCTTGGAGACCAAGGATGTTATCATGTTATCGTAATAAACGGTTACAACCGTTCGCCCATTGTTGGGATCAGTTGGACTTGAGCTACCTTAACGAAGATGGAACCCTATTAGTGTTGTATACAAGTCGACATAGGCGCGTAACCACGAGGATTAACTTAGGCGCACACGCCTTCGGAACCACTGCATGAATGTCATTGAGCATGTTAGATTTATAGACGTGTATAATCCATAACTCCGCCCAACCGCTCGCTGCATGATATCGATTTCAGGCAAAAAAGGCTCTTTTACACCGTGGGATAGTAGGTGGTGTAATAATTACCTCATCCAAAGACAAGTAACAGATTAAGACCCAGAAGATTGACTTTCGCCCTTGCGTTACAGCGCGGCAGGGAAAAATTCTACAGGCCAGATTCCTATCGTGATTCTGTGTAGTGGTAGGGGATGGACTAGCAGAATTTGCCTTAAGCAACCAGAACGCATAATTTCTGGCTCAATCGCGCACTGATTCTGGTAACATCCATGTATACAAACTAAATATAAACTTTAAAAATATTTACTCACTTTAAGGCTCAAGCTCGAATATTATAGTAGGTTGGATTTTAAAAATACATCAACATGATAAAACATATGTTAATGCAACATATGGTAATATATGGCAACATAAGCATAATCAGACACGTTGTGGACTGCCCAGCGTATTAAAAGTTAAGTTAAGGAATAAGTATAACAAAAATACATACGTAATAAACCATTATATCATACTTACAATATTTTAGCACTTTGATTGCATTAATGCACGCAACAAAATAACTTATTATGAAACCATAAAATATTAAATAAATATACCAAGAGCGCGAAATGAGTTCAACTTCAACTTCTGCGAAATTGCATATGACGTTTGGAATTACGAATAACGTGAGAGACGCATGCTATTTAAAAGAGTTCAAAGGTGATCGAGAGCAAAATAATATTATCATGTTTTCGCCAAGATTATTTTTTATTATTTTGTTGCAACTGACAGAGCCATCAAATTACAAAATTCGCTATGTTATGTACAAACATTAATTAGATTTAACATAAACCAAAAACACATTATATTGCAATGCGCAATTTGAAATTTTTACATTTTACTAATGACATATTAAACATTTAATATAAAAGAAATATGTGTTATTTGTGTCAAATTAATATAAATTGTTTTTTTTTATTAGATTTTTTTTTGCCGATGGTGGCAAACAAGCAGCCAGCACACCTGATGGTAAGTGAAACTGCTGCACATGGACCTTTGCAATACCTTTGCCTACCGTGAAGTAAATGCTCTTCTTAAACCTCGTTTAAAGAAGGACATGTCATAGGGCTCGGGCAACACAGCAGCAGGTAGTTTATTCCAGAGTCTGCACGTACGTGGGGGAAATAATCGCTGGAAACGTACAGTTGAAGACCATATCGTTTCCAGGCGAAATGGATGAACCCTGCTGCGGTGTCGAGTGATACGTTGGTAAAACGGTGCACAGAGTGACCCAAAGTCTCTCCGCCGCTCCAGCGACTCCAATCCGTCCGTGAGATTGGGATTCCCGACGATTCGAAAAGCACGCCTTTGGAGGGAGTCAAGTGGGTCTAGCTGATATTTGGGCGCACCTGCCCAGAGATGTGAGCAGTACTCCACATGAGGATGAACTTGTGCTTTGTATAGCACAAGACGCTGTCTCGGTGTGAAGTACCGCCTGGCTCTATTCAGGATGCCCAACTTTTTGCTGGCCAATTTGGCTTTGTTCTCCAAATGACTCCCAAACTGGACTTTGTTCGATATTTCGACGCCGAGGAACCCAATACTGTCGGCAATTTGGAGAGTTACTCCTTGGAACTGAGGTGCCATGACAAACGGGTCCTTCTTTGCAGTGAACGCGCAAACTTGTGTCTTTGTGGGGTTGAACTGGACTAGGTTCCGTTCACCCCATTCCGAGGCCCACCCCAGAGAGCGCTTGACTTCAGACACAAGTTGAACCCTTCTTTCCTTAGTACTCCGAGGGACATTCCGTTGCTTGGTATACCGCTCGTCACCCGTGCTGTCATCCGCATAGCAACGCATATTCTCGATGGAGAGCATGTCGTTGATATGCAGGATAAACAACGTCGGGGAGAGCACCGAGACTTGTGGTACACCAGCATTAGTGATCATGGTATCGGAGCAGGAGCCATCTACGACGACTTTTATACTCCGACCATCCAGAAAGCTGGCGATCCAATTACAGAGTCCCTCGGGGATTCCGTATGATGGTAGCTTCGATAGAAGTGCCCTGTGCCAGACCCTATAGAACGCCTTTGCGATGTCTAGGCTGGCTGCATGCTAGCGCCTCACCCTTGCCCTCCAAGGCCTCTGCCCAACGGTGAGTGAGGTACACAAGAAGATCACCAGCCGATCGCCCACGACGAAAGCTGTTTTGGCGATCACTGATCAGCTGGTGATCCTCAAGGTACTGCAGTTCTTATTTTATTATAATAAAGTTTAAAAGAAGTAGATTTTATCATTTTCGTTATATTTTTCAGTTTTTACGTAAAACTGACGATTATGATCTCAAAAAATGTCATCTAAGAATAAAACTTTTTTTTGGTAATAAATGTTTACTATACAGGATGTATCAGATCCGTCTGTAGTCCGTCACCCGCCGAGAGGCCGACCGCGTGAGGAAAGACCGACGTCCTCCCCGAGGGGGGGACGTCGGTCGATGGGAGGGTACCCCGGGTAGGGGGTATTCCGTCGGGCCGGCCACTGATGACAAGTAACCCTGCTCCAGTGGTCGGCCCAACGACGAAGGCGACGTGGTGTACGGGTGGGTTGCGGGAGTTGCGTGCTTAAGCCCCTCTGTCTCCCCGGACGCAGCCCACCACAAAAAAAAAAAAAAAGGATGTATCAGATTATGGGGCAACTGTTCGAGTATGTTGTACTTTAACGGTCATAGAGCGGGCCCATTGCTCGCTGATTTAATAAATTCTATTGAAAAATCGTAAGCGTAATGATTTCTGATGTTTACGCGAGTATTGCACATTTTAAATTAAACTAAGTACTTTACGGATTTTATCGCGTTTGTGTTTGATTTTTGATTACCCGACGTTTCGAACACTTTGCAGGCGTTCATGGTCACGGGTAGTCTAAGATGTCTCACGTCTAACAAGTCATCGTTACTGCAGAAAATTTATAATTATCTACCCGATACAGAAATTATTTAATAAATATTGACCCACATTTTAATACAAATTTATTGCCAGTGTAAGAAGAAAATGATTCTATATGAAAAAATTATATTGTTTATGGTTAGTAATTATTTAACATTAAAATTAATAATAATTATATTTAAAAAACCTAACAATCTAGTATACTACCATCGGATCGGAACACGGTTGCACTGAGAAAGATCCGGCAAGAAAACTCAGGTGACATGATGCTAAATTAATATTAATTTTGAAAGATATGTTATTAAGAGCTTTTAATTTATAAAATTATCTTTAGTTATTATTATTGTGGGTCAAATCTATACAATATGAGCTCACAGTGTCTTGCAGTCTTGTGGTGGTCTTTTTGGATTTGTTTTTTATAATGTTTATAACAGGATCCCAGCTTGATGGTAACACCCAGCCATCCTCTCTATTGAAATTTTTGTGTTTTTTAATCTCAATAGCCTCGCGTACCATTCTAGGCAGGCATCGGTGTTCTTTTGCGAGGATTTGTGGTTTATCAAACCTGATGTTATTGCGGGCGCGGTCCTGACTATGTTCACAGACTGCAGACTTAGTGTAACGGCGGTGCTTCACATCGGCTATGTGTTCTTTGATCCGAGTTCTTATGGATCTCTTTGTTTGTCCAATATAAGAGAGACCACAGTCACAGTCAAGTTTATATACTCCTGCATCTTGTAAAGGGATCTGGTACTTAACAGGTGGTAAGAATTGGCTAATTCTCTTCAGTGGCTTAAAATAAGTTTTTATGGAAGACCGTTTCAGGATGTAGCCAATCTTGTTAGTGACTCCTTTGACATAAGGTAGTACTGCAAGGAGGCGCTCAACTGTGGGTGGTTACACTCGGTCTCTGCGACGGGAGCGAGGAACTTGCAGCTTATTTGCACGTAGAACCTGCTTGACATATTGTAGCTCTCCAACCAGGTGTTCATCGTCACAGATTCCTCGTGCTCTCTGCAACAAAGATTTACATAGGGTAGCTAACTGTGAGGGGGAAGATGATGAGAATCACCGTTTAAGTATCTGTCTGTATGTGTTGCCTTACAAGACACTGCCTTACAATACAAAAATCAAATACAAACGCGATAAAATCCGTAGTTTTATTTAAAATCGTAAGCGGCTAAGGGCGCTGCCCACCGTTGTAAACGGCTCGCTGCCGTCTGTGGAATATCACTCTTCACTCCAAAAATATGTGTGAGCGGCTGGTGGTCAGTGCGTAATATAAACTTCCTACCGAACAAATACTGATGGTGTTTACTTACGCCGAACAAGATGGCGAGCGCCTCTTTGTCCAGTTGGCTGTAATTGCGTTCGTGCGCGCTAAGCGTGCGTGACACACAACTAACCGGCTGCTCGCTGCCGTCGGCGTAGCGATGCGCGAGTACGGCGCCCAGTCCATATGCGCTGTTGTCCACAGAGAGCACGAGCGATCGCCCCTCCTCGTAGTGCGCCAAAACACATGAGCTCATAAGCGCACGCTTCGCCTTTGTGAAGGCTTCCTCGCACTTAGAATCCCATTCCCAATGGGCATTTTTCTTTAATAAACTATGCAAGGGGACTAATAACGCACTAAGATTTTGTATAAATCGTCCATAGTAATTTAACATCCCTAGAAAACCTTTTAACTTAGAAATGTTTTTTGGTATGGGGGCGTTGGCAATCGCAGTTAGCTTTGCCGGATCTGGCTTTAAACCTTCTTTATTAATAATAAATCCTAAATATTTAACGGCATCCTGCAGAAAACTACATTTATCTACCTTCACTGTAAGCCCCGCATCACGCAATCTTTTCAACACAGCTCTTAAATTATCTAAGTGGTCCCTATCGTTTGCTCCAGTAACACAAATATCATCTAAAAATATTACACATCCAGAAATACCCCGCAAAGTTTCTTCCATAATTATTTGAAACTTTTCTGGTACAGATGACAAACCGTATGGCGTGCAGCGATACGCGAAAGTCCCTAAGTGTGTCGTTACCGCGGTATACCTCTGACAGTCCTCTGTTAACATGCATTGTTCGTAAGCGTGTCTAAGGTCTATTTTCGAGTATTTTTGTTCTCCGCTTAGCCTCGAAAACATTTCTTCGATACGCGGTAAGGGGTAATAATCCCGTTTTAATTTGGGGTTGATTGTAATTTTGTAATCCCCACATATTCGTATTTCACCATTCCGCTTAATTACTGGTACAATAGGAGTACCATAGTCTGAATAATCGACTCGATAAATAGAAACGTCGGCTTCGAGCCGGCCTAGCTCACGCTCAACCCTTTCACGTAGTGCGAGCGGCACGGACCGCGCGCGGACGTACACCGGTTCGTCATCTATTAATTGCAACCGTAAGGGTTGTTTACAAGTACCCAACTCGTCCTGGAATACCTCAGGAAACTCTCGACGTTATCGATTCACCAACCCGTCGTCTGCAATTACATTGAGGGTTATTTGTTTAATGTCCGGAGCACGCATCCAATCACAACCTAAAATAGGTCGTGCTCCCCCTTGATTGTATATAAATGTAAAGAGTTAACTTTGTTGCACCCGAATGTGACATCCACCTCAATGTAACCACGTGACTTAATACAGGCCCCGGAGTAACTTCGTCCTCATTTATCGCCGAGATGCGACTACCCGTATCTATTTCACATTTTACTATAATTTTATCTATGTTTAATTTAATAAAGTAAGGTTCGTTACTTTTCGACTGCAAACTAGTAAAGTTAAAAAAAACTTCCTCACTATCACTTACATAATTCTGCCGCCCACTACTGGCACGTTCACTTTTGCACATCACCTTTATTATAACTTTTAAACCGACACCGATCCGCGGGGTGTGGCTTGCCGCAACGCCAGCAAGGCCTATGGCCACCGCCAGCCGTCATCACTCAACCAGCTACCACCGCTCCCCCAGCACGCGACGCGTTAGCTGCGCCCGCGCCCGGGGCTAGTAGATTTTGCACATAATATACTCCCTCGCTGGCCACCCCTGTCGTGCCCGCTGAGTCAGCTCATGCCCCTATAGTGGTGGCGGCGCTCACCTCGGCGTGTTCCTCTGCCACCTCCAGAGCCAATGCCAACACCACCGCTGCCTTATACTCGATTTTCTTTTCCGCAAATATTCTCGATCGCATGGCGTCGTTTGCCAACCCCGACACAAATTGATCACGTAGATTCTCTTCTAAGGTTGAATAGGAGCCACATTTACCGAAATTAAAGGTAGACGCCAGATGTTTTAAAGCTTGTAAATATTCGGCGAGAGGTTCGCCTGCGTGTTGACCTCGTAAACGGAACACGTGTCGCTCGGTTACTTCTGATCGCTGCGGCTCCAGGTGTTCGTTAACTAAATTAACTAACTCATCAAAACTTTGATCTTCAGGCAATCTTGGTGCGCACAGATCGTATATAAGTACATAGGTAGCTTCCCCCACAACGGATATTAACAGCGGTACCACTAATTTACTGTCCACTTCATTTAGTAACTACTATACTGTTTTACACGACGTATATATGCAGGCCATTTGTTCGCCTCGAGGTTAAACGATTCTAACTTTCCGATCGGCATGATAATTACTAAACTGCACACGTGTAATTTTAAATCTTTCTCGTCGCCAGTGTAACGTGCCAATAAAAGGCAAGGGCTAACGGCTGACTGGTTTATTTCAAAAAGAAAACAACATACCCACAACATATTATTATCATTAATCTAATATCACAAAATATAGAAATACCTACAATCGCTACAATTACATGTGTCGATATAGCAAATACCTATCTATACCAATAAATAAAATTGGAGTGTCTGTTTGTAATGTCAAAATAATACACTTTTTTCATGCTCACACGGTCATTTGCTCTATACATATGCCTAAAAAACATTTTATATTTTTTTTGTCTGTCTGTTTGTCTGTTTGTTCCGGGTAACCTAAAAACGGCTGGACCGATTTCAAAAATTCTTTCAGCAATGGAAAGCTATATTATCAGGGAATAAACTAGGCTATATATTATCCCGGTATTCCCACGGGAACGGGAATTACGGGGATAAGGCGAGAGAAACCGAAGCGAAGCGAGGGCGGGTTGCTAGTATTAAATAAAAATATATACATAAAAGATCATTTGATGTTCAATTTATGAACTTACTAGCTTTTGCCCGCGGCTTCGCCCGCGTAAAAGTTTGCTTGCATATTTCTTTTTATTGTGTTATTGTGGTGACGGAGTAAGAATACAATTCACCACTCCCTATCTTGCCCGTGGGTGACGTATAAGACGACTATGGGATATATACACATAACATCTATGCAAGAGAAGGAAAACTCGAAAAATAAAACCCAAACCAACATATCTGACCAGCATGGTATAGTAGGTCAAATTCCCTCCCATTATGGAGGAGCCCAAGAGTGGGAAGTATGCGGGCTGCGATGATGATGATATTTCTTAATTTAAGAAATACTCTATCTATGTGTCAATTTTCATCCAAATTTGGTCAACAGTTTACGCGTGATCGAGTAACAAAGGTCCAAATAACTTCAAAAATTTTTATATTTGCATATTACTTCCACCCTTGTAGTTCAAATTCACGTGGAAAGACGATGATAAATATGGCCATCCTTAGTCGCTGATAATACATTAATCATGATAGGTTTCCATTGGTGGAACAAAAATAAAATTGATCAAACTCCCGTAGTTTCACCCACGTAGACCCCATTCCCATGCGAATGCCGAAATAAAAATTGCCTATGTTACTCGCTGATATTATAAGTTTACATGGGTGAAAAAAAATTGTACTAACAAATCCCATACAAATATCCGAGATAAAAATTGCCTATGTATGTATTGCCGCTGATAACGTAGCTTCCTATTGTTGAAAGAATTTTAAAAATTGGTCAAATCCACCGGTTTCACTCGCAGAGTTCTCGTTCCCGGGCAAACACCAGGAGGAAAATAGCCTTTATTTGTTATTCGCTGATAATGTAGATTCTCATTCGTTAATTAATTTTTATATCCATTAAATGTCCGCGATTTCACCCGCATTGTGCCCGGGCCCGTAGAAATATTGGTATAAAAAATAGCCTAAATATGTTCATCATCATTTCATCATCATTTCGGCTCATATACGTCCCACCGCTGGGCTCGAGCCTCCTCCATAGTAGGAGGGAAATTAACCTTACTATACCATTCTGGTCAGGCAGGTTGGTATAGGGTTTTGTTTCGAGTTTTCCATCTCTTGCATAGATGTCATATGCGTAATATATCCCTGAGTCGTCTCTTACGACACCCACGGATAAGAGAGGGGGTGGTGAATTATATTCTTACTCCGTCACCACACGGAATAAAACCTAAATATGTTACTCGCTTAAAATTAGCTTTCCGTTAGTGAAATAATTTTAAAATCGATTACATTCTCACAGTTGCTCCAGCCACATCGGGATAAAATATAGCCTTGGATAAAATATAGCCTAAGCTATTCCTTATGTAAGGCTTGGTAGACCTGGTAGTAAAGTATTATCAGTATCGGTCCAGCCGTTTTGAAGATTACCCATATCGAATAGACAGACAAAAAAAAATGAGCCGTTTTTAGGGTTTCGTATCCAAAGGGTAAAAACGGGACCCTATTACTAAAACTTCACTGTCTGTCACCAAGCTGTATCTGAAGGACCGCGATAGCTAGACAGTTTAATTTTTTACAAATTATGCATTTCTGTTGCCGCTATAACAATAAATATTAAAAACAAAATAAAATAAATATTTAAGGGTTAAAAAAAGGTTTAAAATTGCCTTTGTTGTATAGGAGCCCTATACAACAAACGCAATTTTTCCCCTTTTTATAGATAATGGTACGGAACTCTTCGTGCGTGACCCCGACTCGCACTTGGCCGGTTTTTTAGACATAGGTATCGTGCAAATAATTGTGTGAGCATAAATAAAACCTATTATTTTGACAACAAATAGACGCTTCATATTTGTTTATTTCTAGAGATAGAAAATTAGATTAATATCTTGATTTTAACTTACTGTCTGGTAGCGGCTAGGAATATTATAACACTTTCATTGTTTGTGGGTGTCGCAAAATACTACTAAGACAAAGATTTACATTGACCTGGACCAATTGGTGATGCCATCTAGCCAGCTATGTCGTCTGGCAGGCAGCTGGTCATAAAATGTTGCTAAAAGAACCTTTGCAATATATCTACGATGGCAGAGGACCGCCTACATATTGCGTCGATCCAAAATAATCTTGATAAGCGAGCATTAAGAAAAAATAATGGGGTAACGCAAGAAAGCCGATCGTGTACTAAAATGATCGTTCCTAGGCTCAGTGATATCGGTTATACGCTTTTCACCTCCTTAGGGGTAAAATTGCAAAAACTCTTTTTTAATGAGCATTTTCCCCAAGAAAGACAACTTTGTACAAAATTTCACGTTTCTAGTAGGGATGTGACTTGGAGGAAAAATAATCGATTTTTTAAATAATCGATTTTTGTTCTTCAAAATAAATCGATTATAAAATAATCGATTAATTACAAATAAATAATCGATTATAAAATAATCGATTTTTCCCAACAGGATTATGATGACTTTTTTTTAGGAAATGTGAGCTTCATCTTCTAATATAGTATGAAATACTGGACGCAGTATTGTGTTGACCTTCTTTTTTTAGGATATCTGGCTGTGAAATAATCGATTAATTTTATTATAAAAATAATCGATTTTTCTATTATTGTAATTATATTGTATTAATATATTCTATTGTAAAAATCGATTATTACAAAAAATCGATTAATAATCGATTATTATAAAAATCGATTATTTTTCACATCCCTAGTTTCTCGGCCTAGATTGAATTTCAAAAACTAATTTCTTAGAGCTCATTTACAGCAAAAGAAAGAGAATCGCACAATACACAGAAATACATAGTTTCACGTTCCTAGCCCCTATAGTTTCGGCTATACGATTTTCACCCCCTTAAGGGGTGATTTTCCAAAAATCCTTCGCTAGAGCTCGGGTACCCCAAGAAATACAACGGTGTAAAATAAAATACGTTTCTAGGCCCAGTAGTTTCGGCTTTATGCTTTTTTGTCTTTTAGGGGTTAAATTTCATCCCCATATAAATGAAATTTCCAAAACGCTGGAGTAAATGTTTATTTATATATTATCAAGTGCCTTAATACAAAGATTCATGGTTCTATCATCGAAAATGATAAATTTGCATTCTAAATGTCATCCCCTATTTCAACCCCTTATACCCAGTTTTTCGCGATTTCTTTGCTAGAGCTCGTGTACCCTAAGAAATTCTACGGTGTAAAAAAAAAATTACGTTTCTAGGCCCAATGGTTTCGGCTTTATGCTTTTTTGTCTTTTAGGGGTTGAATTTCATCCCCATATAAATGAAATTTCCAAAACGCTAGAATAAATATTTATTTATATATTATCAAGTGCCTTAATACAAAGATTCATGGTTCTATCATCGAAAATGATAAATTTGCATACTAAATGTCATCCCCTATTTCAACCCCTTATACCCATTTTTTCGCGATTTCTTTGTTAGAGCTCGTGTACCCTAAGAAATTCTACGGTGTAAAAAAAAATTACGTTTCTAGGCCCAGTGGTTTCGGGTTTATACTTTTTTGTCTTTTAGGGGTTGAATTTCATCCCCATATAAATGAAATTTCCAAAACGCTCGAACAAATATTTATGTATATATTATCAAGTGTCTTAAACCAAAGATTCATGATTCTATCATCGAAAATGACGAATTTCCATACAAAATGTCATCCCCTATTTCAACCCCTTACACCCATTTTTTCGCGATAAAAAGTAGCCTATGTCCTTTCTCAAGCTTTAGTCCATCTCTGTACCAAATTTCATCAAAATCGGTTCAGTGGTTTAGACGTGAAAGCGTGACAGACAGACAGACAGACAGAGTTACTTTCGCATTTATAATATTAGTAAGGATATCGTGTGTAGTAAATGACTCATGATTAGTATATACGTATCTATACCAATAAATAAAATTGGAGTGTCTGTTTGTAATGTCAAAATAATAGGCTTTTTTCATGCTCACACGGTTATTTGCACGACACCTATGCCTAAAATACCAATTAAAAAATTTTTGTCTGTCTCTCTGTTTGTTCCAGGTAATCTTCAAAACGGCTGGACCGATTTCAAAAGTTCTTTCACCAATGGAAAGCTATAATATCAGGGCGTAAACTAGGCTATATTTTATCCCGTATTCCCACGGGAACGAGAACTACGCGGGTAAAACGACTATAACCTATAACCGAAGCGAAGCGAGGGCGGGTTGCTAGTGTACAATATGATTAGTAGTCTAGGGTTAAAGTTATAGCTTATAGCCACTTTTTCATCATGTCTTTGGCCTTAGGGAAACGATGTATGCCTTATTCATTACAAAAGGCGACTTCACACTTTTTAAGCTTGTCAGCTTAGAATAATAACATATAGAAGGTAAGTCCACGCACAAAAAGTGAGGCATTTCAATTGGAGCCTAATGGAGCCTACGTCGGAACAGTCCCGTAATGTACAAGTCATTGCACTGCACGAACGTACGCAACTCTTAAAAAATAAATAGGTAATTATGACGGCTTGTGCATTCAAATGGTGCCACAACACATTTGAAAAACATAAAAAGGTTTTTAACATTACTTTTAAAAGTATTTCGACGATTTATGTTAATAAAAATAAAATTTGATTTCATAATTTGTATAGTGGTTTCCGTGTGTACGTGTGTAATCGTCTGCCCGCCATTAGTATTTTTAGATTCAAATTTTTAAAGTTCGAAGTACTGACACTATCCTTCTATACGTTATTATTCTAAGCTTGTCAGTATTTAATATGCAAGATTTTATTTAAAATATCTCGTACAAAAATGAATAATTTTGGGTAAAGCTATGCTAGCGCTACTTTGACAGTTGCCAAATCCATCTCTCACTAAATCAATCCTATTATCTGTAGTCTGTACGTTCTTCTTCTTCTTCTTTTTTTGTGTTGGCAATCAGCTATTAATACAAGCCATTTTTGCCAGTGTCGAGTTATAATTTTGTTTTCAAATTATCAATTTCTTCATGTCAATAATGGTCCGTCAGTAAGTCAAAGTGTCGCCTCCAACAGTGTAATGGCCACTGTTAGGGGTATCTTCTGAGAATTTTGGTGGAAACAAAAAGGTATGTATAGCAGTTTTATATCATATTCACTACACCTCAGCAGTTTTGCCACTATATATTACATAAAATGCCATCAAAATTATTTAATATAACACATTAAAACACTAAGATATTGAATATAATACAAGAACACCACATGACGCTTCGAGATTTCCGCCAAAATCGTCAGTCTGTACGTTCTTCTTCTTTTCTGTCTTGGCAATCAGCTACAAATACGAGCCATTTTTGCCAGTGTCGAGTTATAATTATCTTTTCAAGTTCTCAGTTTCTTCATGTCAGTAATGGTCTGTCAGTAAGTCAAAGTGTCGCCCTCAACATTGTAATGGCCACTGTTAATCTTCTGAGAATTTTGATGGAAATAAAAAGGTATGTATAGCAATTTTATGTCATATTCACTACATCTCAGCAGTTTTGCCACTATATATTACATAAAATGCCATCAAAATTATTTAATATAACACGTTAAAACACTAAGATATTCTTCTTCTTCTTCTTGATTAATGGCAATGAGCTGCAATAATATGCGCTATTGGTGCCAATGTCGAGTTAGAATTAATTAATTAATTAGTCACGTTTTTAGTCTTCGTAAGTAGTCCGTCGTTAGCATTGATTTGGTGTTGATAGCCAAATCAAGCTTCTTCTGGGAAATTTGGCAGAATGTGAAAATGCACGCAATTCGCTATTATATCATATTCACTATATATCAGCATTTTATCAACATTATATTACATAAAATATCAACAAAATTATTCAATATAGCACCGTAAAACACTAAAATAATGAAAAAAATATAAAAGCGCTACATGACATTTTGACATTCGCGTCAAAAGTCCCACTAAGATATTGAATATAATACATACAAGAACACCACATGACACTTCAAAATCCCGCCAAAAACTCCAGTCTGTACGTTGTTGTACGTTTACGTTAGGGATGATCGATGTTAGAAAAACATCGATGTCATTATCGAGAGTGTATACCATCGATGTTATGGTTTAATATTTCACTAAGAAATAAAATCCTCATGGCATGAGTGAGCTTTTTTTTTTAGGAGATTTCAGTCGGCTCTTAGAATTCATAGGGTGACTTGTGACATCGATGTACCAAAAACGTTGCTGTCATCGTCCTTTATCGCTAAAATTCTCCGGCAAGAATTTTGATGACCTTTTTTTTTTTTTTTAGGAAAATCTGGAGTCGGTTCTTATAGTAGAGACCAATAGTACTAAGTACTTCTCTCAGCACAAAATTGTAAAGAGCTTTTCTTTGGATTTTGGCGGGCATCTGGAAGTGTCATGTGGTGTTCTTGTATTATATTCAATATCTTAGTGTTTTAACGTGTTATATTAAATAATTTTGATGGCATTTTATGTAATATATAGTGGCAAAACTGCTGAGGTGTAGTGAATATGATATAAAACTGCTATACATACCTTTTTGTTTTCACCAAAATTCTTAGACGATACCCCTAATAGTGGCCATTACACTGTTGGAGCCGACACTTTGACTTACTGGCGGACCATTACTGACATGAAGAAATTGATAATTTAAAAAGAAAATTATAACTCGACACTGGCAAAAATGGCTTGTATTAATAGCTGATTGCCAAGACAAAAAAAGAAGAAGAAGAACTTTTCCTTTTTTTTTTTCTAAGAAATTCAGTACAACGGATACGTTTTTATTGCGTGAATTATGATCGATGGTCGATTCCGTTAGCATCGATGTTACGATATTTTGCCTATAGCAGCATCGATGTTTTCCTTACAACATCGTTGTTTTCCTTTCAACATCGATGTTGAAATCCGTTAACATCGATGTTACGATGTTTTGCCTATAGCAACTTCCGATGTTTTTCCTTTCAACATGATGTTCATCGAACATCCCTAGTTTACGTCATACGTGTTTAGTTAGTACAATATGTTAATCTGTCTGTGAAGTATAATAATATACGTATAATAATACACAAACTAGTGTTGACATCATTATCAGATATTATAAATTGATTTATTTTCAAAATGGGTAAAGGATTTAACAATTATATGTGTAAAAAGTTCTTCCATCCTGCATCGAGGGATAATTTGAAGAGAGTATGTACTACTTGTATTATGCATATGATATGCTGCTAATGAATAAACCAATACATAGTTACTACCCAATGTTGACTAGGTTTAAGTTGTGATGATTCTTTTCTCAGGTATGGATGGCCGAACAGAAAACCGAGGCTTACAAAAAGAAACAAGAAGAACTAAGGGTTCAATATGAGAAGGAGCAAGAGCTGCATGAAAACAAGTAAATATATATTACTCATGACTCGTCTCATCTATTTTATATTATAATTGCTACTTTGTTCTGAATATAATTTAATTAATTTATTATTATTGCGCCTTCATGAGTTCCAACATAACTCTGTTGAAACAACTTCAACTTTATCATAGTATGATACTAATTGTCAAATATTTATTTTTAGAGCATTGTTAAGCAAAGACAGTAAGGACAAGTTGAGCTTAAACTTCATGTACGAGCCTCCACCAGGAGTAAAGAAAGAAAGAGAGCGTGAAGATAATGAGCCTGAGTATAAGTTTGAATGGCAACGTAAATACAATGCTCCCCGAGAGAGCTATTGTAAAGGTGATAACGAAATCCGTGATCAACCCTTTGGCATTTTAGTCAGAAATGTTAGATGCATTAAATGTCATAAATGGGGTCACATCAATACTGGTTAGTATAACTTTGCAAGAAACATTGTTAACATCTCACTACTAAAAGAGTTTTTAATAAAATTCTTTTTTTAGATAAGGAATGTTCAATGTATTCATTATCAATGAGTGAGGCACGTGCACTACAAGCTTCTACATCAGCACCTGAAGAAGAGGAAGAGAAACCTGATGTTCCAACATTAATGCAGCAAATGCGTGACACAGGTCTTGTTATGAAACCAGGTGCTTTACCGTTATCAGCTACGAAAATTGAAGAACAAGACTCGACTAGCCTTTCTGAAATGGATCTTATCAGCCAACTGACTAAAAAACAGAAAAAGAAGTTATTGAAGTAAGTTTTCCTTATGCATATTTTGACATAATACATCATTGGCATTACAGTACTACCTGTAAAATTTAGTTTACATAGTTATATCGATACTAATATTATAAACAGATTCCAAAAATTCTTTCACCAATAGAAAGCTATAAAATCAGTGAGTAATCAAGGCTATATTTTATCCCGTTATTCCCATGGGATTGGGCACTACGTTTATAAGGCAACTGTAACCGAAGCGAGGACGGGTTGCTAGTATAAAATAATTATGCAAATTGTATCTTGTATTCTCAGCAATATTGCGTTCTGCCCATGTGGTGACGAAATAAGAATACAATTCACCCTTTCTTGCCCGTGGATGTGTTAAAACACGACTAGGGGTTATATGTTTATAAAATCAATACAAAAGGAAATCTCAAAATGAACTGACTTGCATGGTATAACAGGTCAATTTCCCTCCTATTATGGAAGAGGCTTGGACACCATCACTGGACTAATAAGTCCAGGATCCGAGGTTCATTGTTACAAGGGATTAATAACAAGCAACTTTTTCGTGATTAATTTCATTTTTTTGAGATGTCCAACTTAATCCCTTACAAAAATTCTTAGTTATAGTAGCTAACAGAGGTAAAAGTATATTGATATGACGATTCTCAAAGAATTATTACTAATAGGGTATTTTTTACTAAATCTGAAGCTGATTATATCGAAATTATTCAAAAAAATTGGGCCTCCTCCATTATGGGAAAACAATTGACCTACTATACCATGCTGGTCTGAAGTGTTGGTATAGGGTTTTGGTTCGCATTTTTCTTCTCTTGCATATATGTTATATGCATATTATGACTGACCGAATGGCAGGAAAGATGGGATTCGTCAACAAAAGGTCGCCATCTATATCTATTCTTTCCATCTGTTCGTGAACATTTGGAGAGAACTTGGCTAGAAATTGACCACTATGTAGCCCAATTCCTCACAGGCCATGGGAATTTTAGAAGTAAATTATTCTATTTTAAACTAGTAGATTCACCATTTTGTCAATGTTCGCCCTCAAACTCCGATTTTGAACAAACATCTCATCACATCCTTTGGGAGTGCATTCTCTGGCGCAACGAGCGGGACCTCATGTTAGATAATATGCATGTCACGTCTGGGTAATATACTATTCGGATCTTGTAGCAACTCGAGAAAATTTCCATGCATTTAGGCGCCTTTGCCATACCTATTACTGTAACCAAACCTAAAGTTCACAAATAGGTCCATTAAGCTTTGTCCAATCCGTGATGCTGTACCGCTGCGTTTCACGTAGTTGTACAAATTCTTATTTACTGGCTTATTAGCCAACTTTGCTTCATGTCGCCCGCTTTGCATAGGAGGGAAGTGGAATCTTTCCAACTCCTCCTGTTTTTCTTTTCTAATTAAATTTGTTGCAGGTCCCTAGACAATTAAAAGCGATTCCCGGGACTTCCTGAGGGTCAAACCTCAGTATCTCATACGGAGACCATTGTGGATCCTGGCTTACAGGAGTTAGTCCCAAAAAAAAAAATATGCATATTATATCCCTTAGTCGTCTTTTACGTCACCCATGGGCAAGAGAGGGAGTAGTGAATTGTATTCCTACTCTGTCACCACACAGAATATTGTAATCTACAATGTAATAAATTCACATATAGTCTGTAGAGCTGTTACATGTTTGCTAACCGCAACAAAACACTAATTAGTGACCGGAATAGCACTCCAACAAGCATTTATAAGCACACATAATTCAATGTACCCACATTTATATATTATATTAAATAAGCATACACTACAGATATCGCAGATGAAATGAAATTAGAAAATTGAAATCTATTTAAATTTCTCATTCTAGGCAAACCTAGCCTTACTCATTATTTAGGTACTTACCCATTATGTAGGTGACATGTCTTAGTACGTACATACAACTACACCTGTGATTTTCTTATCTTTCCCAGGAAACTTGAGAAAATGGAAAAGAAAAAAGAGAAGAAACACAAGTCCAAATCCAGTAGACATTAACAGATTTTCTGAGATACCTACTTATATTATTACTTGCCCATCCGACAGATGAATGTAATAGTCATAATACAATTCCTTTAAATTAATTGCAGTGCCTCCTTGAAGGTTCAATTGTCAATCAAAACCAGTCTTAATTTCACGTACACACAAAAATTCATTATATTTGGTACAGCTCTATAGGAGAAGAATATATATATAGACACCATTGGTAATAAATATTATTGTATCATAACATAAACAATAAATATATTTGCTGCTATAAATATAGGAAGTTTTTTTACTCCGCTCAAATCAAATCAAGGTAATTCAAGGTAGGTTGTTATGGAACTCCGAAACCGATATAAAAGTTTCGGATCCATATCCGTATATTATATCTTTCTAAAACCATCCGAACTGACAGCCTAGACATAAGCTTCTCCAAAGGGGAATATGTAATCACCACAATTAGCGTTTTCCTTTTACAACTCCCTAAACATCCATTATCCCTTTTGGAGCGGCGCAGCGTCCTCTGCACCAACCGAGCAGGGGACGTTGTGCGAACGCCTATGACGTGCGGTATCCCACAGGGGTCGGTCCTCGGACCGACCCTGTGGAACATCGGCTACGACGGCGTTGCGGGGAGCCTCCCGCCCGGACTGGGCGTGATTTGTTACGCCGACGACACGCTCGTCACAGCCCGCGGTGAGACGCTAGAAGAGGCGGTAAGCTTGGCGACCTCGGGCACCGAAGAGGTCGTCAGGCGGATCGAGGCGCTGGGGTTGAGGGTCGCCCTGGACAAGACGGAGGCCCTCTTGTTCCATGGGCGCCGTATGAGCCCTCCCATCGGCGTCTCGATCACCATCCATTCGGTTGAGATCAGCATCCGGGCCCATATAAGGTATTTGGGCCTGGTGCTCGACGGGCAATGGTGGTTCCGGGAGCATTTCCGCAGGCTCGCTACACGGCTCGTCGGCGCGGCGTCCGCCCTATCGTGGCTTATGCCGAACGTGGGCGGACCGAGCGCCACGTGCCGACGGCTGTACGCGGGGGTCATCCGGTCAATGGCCCTGTACGGCGCACCGGTGTGGGCGGGGTCCATGACCGTCCGACTTAGAGCTCTTCTGTGGCGACCACTGAGGGCCATGGCGGTCAGGGTCATCCGCGGATACCGCACGGTGGCGACGGAGGCAGCGTGCCTGTTGGCCGGGACTCCCCCGTGGGACTTGGAGGCGGAAATGCTCGCCGGATTGTATCGGCGGGTGACGGCGGTGCGAGCGACTGTCGCCCCGGACGGAGTGGTGCGAGGAGCGCGCCGACCGCAGCCCACCCAAAAAAAAAACAATCATTATCCCTAATAGAAACTTTCGGATAATCCGAAATAATGTCTGTAACTGTAACCGATATAACGTTATTCCAATGTCTGTATCCAAAACCGTAACTTCATATCCATAACATCCCTAATCCAAAGGATACATGCGAATCTGCTCTGAAGCAGACGGACAGCGTCCACCCCGGTTTAGTTAGATACCGTCGAGGGCAAAGGAACCGACGGGAGACTATTTCGTCACTCAAAGTACACTTAAAGAGTCATGTCATCACTCATGGGTATGTATAGATATTTCAAAAATTCAGAATAAGTAATTCTGACGACTCGTGTGGCGATGAGATAAGAATACATTTGTCGCCTCCCCTCGCTTGCCCGTGGGAGTCGTAAGAACCGGCTAAGGGTCACCAGGAGATTGGGTAGCACCTCACTCCTGGGCAATCTAAAACATCTTACTGCGATCGCCAACTCGCTTGGCAAGCGCGGTGATTTCGGCATTCACCCCTCATGTGACAGACGAAGAAGAAATAGCCTCTAGTCACGGTAGCTCCGCTATCCTACGTGGTCATTTTTGTGGCGAGCCCGGTAGCAGTGGATTAGGGGGTGCGAAGAATTTTCGGCAGCGATCCGGCTACCAAACTAAACAACCCTTGGCCCTAATAACACACAACATTCGGGAGTGATGACAGGGTCATCGAGCTGGAAGAAGAATTGAGCAAAATCCGATGGGTTATTGTAGGATTATCAGAAGTACGGTGAGGACACGATAATCCACCAGTCTGCAAATTGCTCTTCTACCGGGAGGGCGATCACCCGTCCCAAGGCGGCATAGGGTTTATCTTTTGCAAGTCTCTCGTAGACAACGCGGAGAGGATCGAGTGTGTCGACAAGGGTAGCGTACCTTATACTCAGAAATATCAAGAGGTATTCGTTGATGGCCATATAGGTTTACACACCGACCGCGGAATGATCCGTCGACGACATGGAGGCCTTTTACGAGGACATCTCGAAAGCCGAACACGCGTCCAAAACCCACTTCACGGTGGTCATGGGAGACTTTCACGCGAAATTGGGCTGGGCTACGGTCAGCGCACCCGCCGCCCGGCTCCGTCCGGGGCGACAAAGGGGCGGCGCGCGGCCTCGTAACCCACCCTATGGCACGTCGCCTTCGTCGTTGGGCCGACCACCGGTGCAGAGTTCCTTGACTTCAGTGGTCGGCCCGACGGAATACCCCGAGGGAGTACCCTCTCCCATCGACGTCCCCTTCCCGGTACGCCGATCGCCGTCGCGAGGCTAACCTGCGCGAGTGCCGGACTAAGAAACGAATACCTGCGTTGTGTTTGTCTTATCTGTTTTCGTAAAAGCTATTTATGGTTTGTTTTCTTTAATCATCCATATTAGTTTATGTTAACTTATATAAAAGAAGCGCCCCTTGTAATACTCATCGCTTTCATAAAATGTAAAATAGGTCCTTTTGATTAAATAAAAAATATTATAGGTAGGTTATATCATCTCCACGTTTATTTGATAACACTTAGAATAATAACTCATAGAAGGTAACTCCGCGCACAAAAATGAGGCATTTAAATTGGAGCCCTACGCCGGACCGTTCCGTAGTGTACAAGGTCACTGCGTATGCAAGGCAACTCTATTGTATAGTGGTGTGCGTGTGTATATGTGTAATCGCTTGCTCGTTTTTAATCCCTTAAGTACCGACACTATCCTTCTATACGTTATTATTCTGTCATAATATTTAATATCACAGTGACTTCATAATAAAAATAATGTTTCTTGGTAATATTGATTGCCATACATTGCCATTGAATACTCTTTGATGTTATATTAATAGCATGTACAATTAATATATAATTCTTTTTTGTGAATAGCTGCGTTGCCGCATATTATTAAACGCACAGAGAATAATTGTTGATCTAGATGCCCACGAAATACTACATTATATTTAAAGTATGATGTTGTTGCAGTTTCATATTAAATAATTTGAGCCCAGTTTATAATCGCGTAGGTGTCATTCTTTATTTTTAAAGTAGCAATTTTTGAATTATCTAAATTATAATGAGTAATAATCCCCATCATCAACTATCCGTGTGGAGCCCATGGGTGTCGCAAAAGAAGACTAAGGGATATAACATACATACAACGTTAATGCATGAGAAGGAAAACGCGAAATAAAACCCTATATCAACCCCTCTGACCAGTGTGGTGTAGTAAGTTAATTTTCCTCCTGTTGTAGAGGAGGCTCGAGCCCAGCAGTGGGACGTATATGAGCTGAAATGATGATGATAAGTAATCATCAACGATAAATACCACTTAATAAATAACTTCTCACTTTGTTAATATCATAAAATCATATCCTGATAAATAAAATTAAAGTTTACATTACATGTCGAAATAACGTTTTTTTAAATACATGTGTATAAAACGATAAATATAATATATAATCTTAGAATAATAACTCATAGAAGATTAATTCGCGCACAAAATTAGAGGCATTTAAATTGGAGCCAGAAATGGCTTGGAAGGTCGTACAAGGCAATTCTATTGTATAGTGGATGTGTGTGTAATCGCTTGCACGTATATAGTATTTTTGACTTCACGTTTTTAATCGCTTAAGTACCGATACTATCCTTCTATACGTTATTATTCTAAGTATATAATTTTAATTATTATCTGACCGTTTTGGCTAAGGTGTCTACAAAACAGTTGAAGCGATTTGGCGGCATATCCTCTACTGCTTTTAATTCAGAAAAATCAAAATATTCATGAAACTATACAATTTTAAAATCGTATAATCCATGCTTTGTAGGTTTTTGAATTCTAATATTTGGTTTGGTGATCTTCCAATAAAAAGGATTGTATCTACAAAGACACTGAGCCATAACGCAAGGGAAGCAGCGAGCAAACGGTATCTTAAACTAATTGAACTTAAGATAATTAAATTTACATAATAACGTTACAATATAAAACAACATTATTATATTTTTATATAGGTTTTCTCGTCAATCTCTATAATATCTTGCCTATCATTTCTTTCTCGCCAATGTAAATACAGAACACACCCAATTATTATAACAATAATAGCAGTTAACACAAAAACACTTTTAAGAATAACTTTACTTGGAGTTACAAATAATTGAGCTTTCCATTGAGAGGGATCATTAGGGGGCTTTGGAATTACAACTATTTGGGAATTTGGTATTATCTGGGTCCAACTTCTAGAATATCCTGATAAGCCCACATTCAATGTATCCACAAAGTTTGGTGTGCGGTCCAGACCAAATATTGAGTACGGTAATTGAAGAGCAAAGTAAGCAGATTGTGGTAATTGAGCACACACACCTGTTCTGTAAGTACCTTCTTGCGACCAAGTGTTGTACCCTATTTTAGGGCCAGGCAGATTAGTCCCTGTAAAATTTAAATTATTTAGTAATAAGCTAATTACATCCATAGTTATAAAGACGAAATATATTTTTGATTTATGGTGCCGACTAAGCTTGCCATTTGTCATTATTCATCCATCGATCAGCCTCTAGATGCTCGCTGAGAGTGCCACTCAAAACGGTCTTGTGTCCAACGAGTCTCTGCGACTTTTAAGATATCGTCAGTCTACCTAGGTTGTCAGATTCGTGGTCGCCCCTCGAGAAATTTTCTTCCCGAACGGTTGCCAATTGGACGCGCGATGCGGCCTGCTCATTGCCGTGCTAATTCTTCGAACTATGTCAGTTGCAGCCGTTCTTCTACCGATTTCCGTATTATGGATTTTATCACATAGAAAAATACATAGCCCTCTCCATAGCACGCTGTGCAACTGAGCCTTTTTATGGGCCTGACATTTAGAGACCACGCTTCAGTGTCTTACGTTACTGATAATTCACACTAGTTTTATGAGGCCTACATTTAGGGACCACATTTCCGTGTCGTAAGTTATCACTGGTAACACACACACAGATCCCAGACCTTTGTTTTCAGAACCTGCGGAGTATTGGATCAGAATATCCTCCTAAGTTGCCCCAACTTTGCCCAGCCAAGTTGGATTCGTCAACTGAGGTCTTTCTCGAAATTGGATCTACCTATCTGGACTAGTTGTCCTAGGTAAACATAGTGATCGACAACTTTGACAATCACATTCCCAAATAGGACCGGTACAAGAATGACATGGGCATTAGACACGACTTTCGTCTTGTTCATTTTCATTCGTAGACCCACTAGTTGAATAACCCTGCTAAGGATGGTGCCAAGGTCCTCCAGGAATTCTGCCATGAGTACCATCTATAAATTGAAGGTGAGTGATGTATTCACTGTTGGTTTATATGACCGTAGTAAGAAGAAAAAAAAAAATAATAATTAAAAATAATGACAAGCCCGCTGAGTTTCTTGCCAGATCTTCTCAGTAGCGGTCGCGTTCCGATCCGGTGGTAGTATATTTTTTTTGGAAATTGTAAACCTGACAATATGTAAGTGCCCTCTCAGGGTTTATACATAATAAAATAATTTGAATTTGACCAGTACAGTCCAGCTTAAAAAATTAAAGACATCTTCTTGCACAGTTACTGAACAGTTTCTGAGGAGTAACATCTCTATGTCTCACAGCTTTCTGAAACTGAATCAGTTTCATACTCTTATGCTAGATGAGGACAGACTTGATGGCTATTGTGTCTCAAGAGTGAGATGGGTCTGTAATTGTTTAAGAATCTTTTGTCGCCCTTTTAAAGAACACCACTCTCCCTGGTTCACAACCCTGGAATGTCACCATAGAGACTGACAGAATTCAGCAGCTTACAATTGGACTATACCCCATTGTTGACAACAAAAAGGAGTGATCAATTCCTCAGCATCATCCATGGAAACAAGCTTATTCCCATGGTTTATATAATACTTAGGTCTTTGGGTGTTGAGTGAATGTGGTAACTTATACACCAGTTGACCAATTTCACTAAAGTCATTGAATTGATATGGTAAGTCACAAAGTGTTGCTATTCTAGTTATTTTTACTGAAATTTTGTTGAAATGAGTGTATAAATAGTAGTATCAAAATAACATGGCTTTAATAGGCATAGGCACTGGTGTATATACCTAACTGCAAGATTCAGCCATATTTCAGTAAGTAGTGGATTGACAATATATCAAACACGTTATAATTAGAGACATCTAGGGCTTATGTCTAGTGTTTGTTTATATTTTTTGTAAGTGACAAGCAAAAAGAATTGCTACAATTTTTTTTTATTGGGGGTGGACTAACGTCAGCACACCCGTCGCCCGGCTCCGTCCCGGGCGACAGAGGGGCAGCGCGCACAGCCCCGTAACCCACCCGAGACATGTCGCCTTCATCGTTGGGCCGACCACCGGTACTTGTTGAGGACCACCGGTGCAGGGTGACTTTTTGTCAGTGGTTGGCTCGACGGAATACCCCTTGAGGAGAACCCTCTGCTCGACCAGTTGGTTAGTCGCGCTGTCGGCAGGTGACGGACTAACTCCCAGGTCCAGTCACCCGCATTATGAACCTACCTAAGATATAAGTACTACCTATAATGATGTAAAAAGAAATTTGGAATTTATTTTTTTATATATCAAGATAAATTTCAAATTCTATTTACACCATTTACAGATGAAAATTCTGTGTGAGTAAGAATACATTTTACCATCTGCTTTCTTGTTTGTGGATGTCGTAAAAGACAACTAAGGGATTAATATGTATACATCTATACCAAAACTTGAAATAAAACACTATAACAACCGTTCTGACCAGCATAGTATAGTAGGTCAATTTCCCTCCCATTGTGGATGAGGCTGGAGCCCAGCAGTGAGACATATATGAGCTGTGACATTGAAAACAAGTTAATACTTACCAAAAGTCAATTTACTGTTATATAAGGTTCTATTATTAACAGGTACCCTCTCATTAGTTAAACCAGTGACAACTATAACTTTAATAAAGTTTGTGTCATATTCTAACTCATTTCTAAATGAATGCATTGTATATTTCTGTGTACTAATATTTTTCTTTACATATATTATATCCAGTACGCCATCCATGTAAAAATCATAGAATGTTGCCATTATAACATTATTTCCGAACGAATCAAATTTATCCCAAAGCACAGTGAATGTCCTGTGAAACTTGCAGCCTGGCAAATTGCATGGAATGTTATGAAGTAGGAAAACTTTAGTATCATTACTATTGACTGGACTTAAAGTCATTAACATATCTGGATATCCGTCCATATTGTAATCTCCACTTCTCATTGTAATTGTATCTAAATATATTTCATTTTTTGGGGGTACAAACCTCCATAATGTACCCTTTCCGTCATTGAAATCGACATGTAGGTCGTGCCATTCTTCATTGTCATAGATTAATATAGTGCTATTGGCACATTGTGGGTCATAACAAACAGGTACAACTAAATAAAATTCACCAGACAATGCTACATCAAGAAATAGTGATTGCCCGTATATGGCTGAATGGCCTACCAGCAGCTCAATACTACTGTTGTATCTAAATCCTTCTAACTCATCATTTAGCCATACTTCAACATTTGAAGTGGTTGTAACTAAGAGGTCAGCCGCATCATCATCATTAACATCTAAAAATGAATGTGAATGTGGCAGTTTGATAGCCTTAAATAAATCATCACCCATTAACTTTTCTATAGGTGCTGTCCTTGTATTGTCAAATATCCAATATACTCTCTGATTTTGCGTATTAATTCCAAATAGGTCAAGAATCATATCACGATTATAATCCATGACAAGTGGTTGGCCTATAGTAAGAGCTTTTACATTATCAGCGTCAGAACAGTTCAAAGTGGATTCACCACCCCATAAAATTCTAACAGAAATAAAATCAGTAACGTCACCAGAACTTTGTGTTGTCAACATTATATCCATATATGCATCCCCATCGAAATCACCTGGTACAACACTTGTTACAATAATGTCACTGAAATTACAAGCAAAAATTGAAGGCCTTAAGAAGGGTTCTTTATCGTACGCTAGATACACTTCCACGTTAGAATTATTTTTTATAACAAACGCATCTGTTAATTCATCTGAATTAAAGTCACCAAACGCAGCGATTATGCCCTCTTGGTATTTACCGAAAGAACTTTCTGTCATATCACATATAATAGCACTAACAGTTAGTAATATTTTTAATACAATAATAAACAGTTTTTTGGACGACATTTTCATTTACTTTGTTGTTCTAAAAACATGACAGTTTGTGAACACACAACATAGTGAATTAGTCGCAGCAACAGGGTTTTCAGACTGAATTCTCAAAATATCCCTATAATTTTTATTTTATATAAAAATATTTACCCAAAATAAGCATTTTTTTTTTCAAATTCGTAATTATTTTTCAAGGCAAAACTTCTTTAGCGGGAATGCATTATTTTTGAAAGTATAAAAACTTAATTTACAATTTTCAAAGACGCCTGGAAGTGTTCTATGTTAACCATGATTGGAGATAAGAACTACCAGGAAAAGGTCTAACAAGAAAATTAATGTTAATTAACGGTTTTTATCTCATATCACTGAAAACTCTTCATTATATGTTTCACTTATCTCCCTATTTAGTCTCCACTGACTACTAATTTTGCCCGTAATCAAGGAAAAGTCCTGGCCAGTATACCCCATGCCATGACTTTTCGGATTCAATGACGTATCCTGTCAGTGTCACTAATGACATCATAGCTTTTTTATAATTGGGTCAGGTTAGCAAAGGAAACTTTCTGTACAACCAAGTCTTTCAGCATTTTCTTCATTTGTAAAACACTATTCCTATTTCTTCGTAGTCTGCAGAATAAGAAGTCACCTCGTCAGTAAGTTTAGTCATTGCAGCCCAACCTATTAAGATTATTATCGTAATTTTGGCAAAACTAAAAACACACGTAAAGACTGCTGCATTGGGTTTTATGTATAATTCATAGAAAATGCTAATTGTGTATTGTGTTTTCTGTAATGTTACCAGAAAAAAGTGTTGACATGTAGTGAATATGATATAACAGTATTTTACATGTTGTTTCATGTTTGGCCAAAATTGCAGAAGTATTTTATATCTAAGGACATGAAACAATATTATAAATAAAAAAGACTTGAGGGAAAAGGTCAAGTTGTTGTTTTGTACTACATTCAATAATTTAGTGTTTTAACATGTTATCTATACCAATAAATAAAATTGGAGTGTCTGTTTGTAATGTCAAAATAATAGGCCTTTTTCATGCTCAAATGGTTATTTGCACTATATATATATATATATATATATATATATATATATATATATATATATATATGCCAAAAAATCACTTTATATTTTTTTGTCTGTCTGTCTGTTTGTTCCGGGTAATCTTCAAAACGGCTGGATCGATTTAAAAAATTCTTTCACCAATGGAAAGCTATAATATCAGGGAGTAAACTAGGCTATATTTTATCCCTACAGGGATAAGGCGACAGAAACCGAAGCTAAGCGAGGGCGGACTGTTAGTATTAAATAATGTTGATGGTATTTTGTCTAATGTGGTGTACAGGAAGTCCTAAGGTGTATAATACACCCATATTAAGGGTTTCACCTCATAATGAAAGAATAATCTGTAAACTCTTATACCACACATATAAAATTTATGAATACAAAATGTGTCGCAATTTTTGTGTTCTGATATTTTTTATCAGTGTAGTCATGAGCACCAGTGTACCAGTACCAGTGTAGCACTGTTAAAGGCGACGATTAGATTTTAATAAAGTAAACTTTGGCTTAAATGTCTTAGTAACCAAGCTACAGATCCGAAAAAATGATATTAAAAAGAATACATTATTTTGACTCGGGATGATTGATGTTAGAAAAACATCGATGTCATAATCGAAAGCTCAACAACGATGTTCGATATTTATCGAAAACCGAACATCGATGTTAGACAATATCGATGTTAGAAAAACATCGATGTTAGGAAAACATCGATGTCATTATCGAAAGTGTATAACATCGATGTTACGTTAATATACACATAATAATTCATATACATATAATAATTCTCCGGGCAAATTGTGATGAGCATTTTTTTTTAGGAAATCTCATCGAATCTTAGAATGCATAGGGTGAATGTGACATCGATGTTCCAAAAACGTCGATGTCATTGTCCATTATTGCTAAAATTCTCCAGCGAGAATATTGATGACCTATTGTTTTTTTTTTTAGAAAAATCAGTTTCTTTTTTTTTGTGTGACTTAGTTGTTAGCCTCAGATGGCTGTGACAACTTTACCCAGACTGGTGGGTGAGCGCTGAGGGCTCTCAACCCGTATAGAAAAATCAGGATTCGATTCTTATAATATAGGATTAAATACCAGTAGTACTAACTACTTTTCACAGCGCAAAATTGTAATGAGTGTTTCTTTTTTTTAGGATAGTCAGTACAACGGATACGTTCTTACTGCGTGAATTTCCTTTCGACATCGATGTTGAATTCCGTTAACATCGATGTTACGATGTTTTGCCTATAGCAACATCGATGTTTTTCCTTTCAACATCGATGATCATCTAACATCGAGCATCCCTAATTTTGACACAAAATTGGCTGAAGTGGCTCTTGTGGCATCTATACACGGTATAATTATACATTATTCTATTGACTATTCCTTTTTGGGTTGGGATGTACTAAAAATTTATGTTAAGATTGTCTAATTTCATTGAAGAAAATTGATTTGTTGACGTAGCCGTTTTGTGTAAATATAAATACATACCTCAATATACGTATATCAACAAAATGACTGACTGTTTGCGACGAAATCGACCCGGTTCAAAAGCAAAGGTAAGTACATCATAATGTATTTACATTATAAATTATTAACTGTTATCAATAATGTAGAGTAGTCTTTTTGAATGGCAAAAAATTCTTTTAAGGATTTTTGTCGTTGGCCTGATGAACCCTTTGAAGAGATGGACAGCACACTTGCGGTGCAGCAATTTATTCAACAAACTATTCGACGCGATCCATCTAATCTGGAGTTGATACTTAAAATGCCTGACGCTCAAGATGAAGGCGTTTGGAAATATGAACATCTGAGGTACACCAAAAATAACTTTTTAAGCTTCGTAAATTTCGCAAACAAATCTAGTATGATAATATGTAATTTTATATATATTTTAGGCAATTTTGTATGGAATTAAATGGTCTAGCAGTCAAATTGCAAAGTGAATGTAAACCAGAGACCTGTACTCAAATGACTGCTACGGAACAATGGATATTTTTATGTGCTGCACACAAGACACCTAAAGAATGTCCTGCTATTGATTATACAAGACATACCCTTGATGGAGCTGCCTGTCTCCTTAACAGTAATAAATATTTTCCTAGCAGGTAATGTTCTCCTAGTTTGTAATTTCATTAAGTATTTGAGAAGGTTGAAATAATACAATATTACTCAATTATTAAATATAAGAGTGGTGATAGTGGGTATTGATTCCTATAAATTTGAGTTTCACTTAATATTTTACAGTGAAACCTGGATAAGTGCAAAACCTCCGTAACTGGAACTCATGTTAAGGTTTGGTTACACTTTGGTATTTTATTACCTCTATTTGTGGGCTGACACACACCTCTATGTATATCTGGCATTTGTTCTTTCGATTTTACTGTCATAGTTACCTCTATAACTGCGACAAGTGAATTTTATATGCGTTAACATCTGTAACTGAGGCAACTTTGTTTTGTTTACTTATTCTACCTGCAAATTCCATACTTAACTAATTTTGAGCCTCAATGACCTTTAGTTTTAGTTTCGCTTTACTATAATATGATATTTTATTTTATAATCGCACCTCTTTAACTGAAATAACCTGAATTCTGACCTCTATTAATAGAACCCTGTAAATGAGACAGATATTTATTCATACCTGGAGATCTGAGCCACTGGGTATGTGAAATACCTTTATAAGTGAAACAAATTTGCAGGTCCCTTGATGTCTCACTTAACCATGTTTCACTGTATTTTTGTAAATTGTTGTCTACTGTATAGCATCATCATCACAGCTTATTTTTGTCCCATTGCTGGGCCGAGTCTTCTCCATGATAGAAGAAAATTTCGATACTATGCCAATTTTCCTGGCATATATGGTATTTGCATATTATAGTCCTTTAGGTGCCTTTCACTCAACACCTATAGGCAAGATAAACGGTTGTGAATTGTATTCTTATACCATGTCATCACATTGATGATAGTATTGTTAATAATATTATATGTAATTAATTTGTGTCCAGCCAATATTTCGGTTTTGACCTAATTTCAGGGAAAAAATTGGCTTCGAACCTTATAATTTAGACAAAAATTTCAGTTTCGGCCGAAATTGAGGCAAGCCGAAATTCAGTTTCGACCGTAAAAAGTATTTTCAGTCGGATAATAAATTAATTTTATGTCAATTTGCTTTTTCAGAGTAAGCATCAAAGAGTCATCTGTAGGAAAACTGGGATCAGTTTGCAGGAGAGTTTATAGAATATTCTCACATGCATACTTCCACCATCGAGCAATATTTGATGCATTTGAAAAAGAAACTCACCTTTGCAAGAGATTTACCTACTTTGTTACAAAATACTCCATTATTTCAAAGGAAATTTTGATTCTGCCAAAATTAGATGATGAAACACCTGTAGGTGAATCGGAAGCCTGAAGGTTCATAGCCAAAATGGCCAACCATTTAGGAGTTGTATTTCTTCAGGCTGTGTTTTAAAACACCTATCTTAAAATTATAGTTATATTGCTTATCCCCAACCAATAAAGTATTAATTGCTTACATTTTATAATTGTCAAATTTTTCTCGCATCTTACTGCTAAGTAAGATTGACCTTTCAAGTCCTCCTTTAGACAATATATGGATACATGCTTGAAAACAGTAAAATAACACAATGGAGAGAAGAATAAAATAGAATTATGTAATTTCTTTTTTATATTTGAAAAAAAAAATAGGTTTTATTGTATTTTTGATTGATAAATGATTAGATCATTTTATTGATAGCAAAATCTCATTTATATAAATAATCACCATTAATAAATAAATTGAAAAGTATGAGATATGACAATCAACACCAACCATCTTACAGAGTCATATTTATTGATGAAGATTTGTTATAATTGGATAACCTAATATTAGAATATTCTAAGTATGATCATGTAAGTTAGATTATTGAATTGATGTATGTATCAAAATAATATTGCTACAGTAGTATTAGGAAAAAAGTTATTGTAATCTCACAGCTCTTATTAGTATACAATAAAATAAAACAATCAAAATTATGTTTTTTTATATTTAAAAGGTTTCTTGGATTTTGCCTGATGCTGTTGCTTCGAGGTGCTCTGTTTACTATATTCCTTCTGCCAAAATTTCTTCCCTTGTAGTGCTTGATACCTAATAGCCAAGTCAATTAACTTTTAACATGTGAAAAAAAATTATCATACATGTTTGTAGAACAATTTTCTCCTACCATATCCACATATTAAGAGGAGGAAAACTCAAAATAAAACCCTATACCAACCCATCTGATCAGCATGGTATAGTAGGTCAATATCCCTTCTATTATGGAGGAGGCTTGAGCCCAACAGTGGGACACATAAGTGGAGATGTTATCCACTTGGGACCAGGCCTCGGTAACAATGGGAGAGATATTGGTTGATTAATATACAATACTGCTTATACAGATTGGTTGGTATTTTATTTCCTGGTTTCTTTGTTTTGCAGTGAAAATTATCTGCCTTCATTCCTTAAATATATTTTATAACCGCCTGCAGAAAAGCAACACCACTTTCCTTTTTACACATTATATTCTTACTAAGTCACCACATACCATAGTAAGAGTGTAATAATATAAAATTTTCAAGTTTTAGTTTTTATAACACAAATTAGACTCATGTTCTTTTTCTGTAATGATACATCTATTACTAATATTATGAATCCGAAAGTAAGCTTGTTTGTTACGCTTTCACACTTAAATCACTGAACCAATTTCAAAAATTATTTCATCAAAGGCGAGGCAGCTTGCTAGTCTATTATAATATCACTATATACATATCAGTGAAATGGAAATAGGCTACAGGTGGTATTTGTATGTACAATTCTTAGTATTTGATCAGTAGTTGTAATTGTGTAGCACATGGTTGATACGTAAATACTAAATACTTATACTCTCAATACAAGTTTACTAAAGGCACATAAATTCAGTGTCATCGTTATCCACAGCTCATATGTATATCCCACTGCTGGGTTCGAGCCTCCTCCACCATGATAGGGGGAAATTTACCTACTATATCACACTAATCAGATAGGTTGGTTTGGTATAAGGTTTCATTTTGAGTTTTCTTTATCTTGCATATATGTTATCTGCAATAATTAATCCCTTAAATATGGTGATAGAGTAAAAACACAATTCACCACCCCCTTTTCTTGCCCGTGGGTGTCACAAAAGATGACTAAAGGATTAAATATATAAAATACAAAACTTGGAATAAAACCTATATCATCCCATCTGAATAGTGCTGCAGTAGATCTATATCCCTCCTAGTATGGAGGAGACTCAGGCCCAGTAGTGGGAAATATATGAGCAAAGATGAGTAGTTTTATATAAGAGTGTATAAACAAACTAATACATAAAGGTGGCACATACCCAGGTTGATCAGTATTAATATCATCCACTGATAATAATATATGTATGATAGGTATTTGGCGTTTTACTACAAGTGTCTCCAGGCCCTCCACTTTAGGTTCCCAATACTCTTCCACTCTAGAATTAAGAAATAGTGATAAGTTACATGATTCACAAATGAAATATTCCCAGCTGAATTTACAGTTAATACTTACGTTTTATATGTGAGTTTATTCACTTGATGAGGAATGGAAAACTGTCTTTTCAGTATTTCTGCACAGGAAATAGCTTTAGGGACTGCTACACCTGCACCACTCCATACTATAGCGGTGGATGCTTTATCTTCTAGGATACCTGATGCATGTGATAGCAAATTTGCCATCTTGCTCCCTCCTTTGACCTATAACACTACACTTATTTAAATAAAACCAATAAGGCCAAGTCTTAAACATAAATAACATAACACCTTTGTGAAACGTGTAATTTGTATATACATATACAAATTAATTATAATAAAAACAAAGTCAGAGATGATCACAAAAATATAGGTACTTACTTGCATCCAAAGAAAATTTTCAGGCAAATCTTTTATAGGTATTTTACTACGTTCCAGTTCCTCTTCCACATTTTTGCCTTTACTATAATTCTCCATTTTAATGTCGTAATTAGGGATAATAGAACTATTTATGAATTAATATAATATTTTACTTAGATTTCTAATCGTTTGCTGCGGCTTGAACAGTTTATCTCATTTTATTTTAACATATATCTAACAATACCTAAACCATTTTTTAATCTCGACCAGAGAAGAGACATCTTTTTTTTTTTTTTTTTTTTTTGTTTGGATTGCCCTTACGGGTAGGCTAAAGTCTTTTCGACCATACTGCCTTGTCTTACGTAGCTTACTTCTTTACATATTATTTACTTCTTCATATTGTATAACTTATTTATTGTCATGGTCCGTCAGTAAGTCAAGTCGTTATCATTAATTAAGCGCTGAAAACCTAATTAGATGATTTCTCTGGGAATTCCGGTTGAATATGGAAATACACGTAAACCACTCTTATATCACATTCACCACATTTCAGCACCTTCATTATATTATATTATATTATATTACATAAAATATCAGCAAAATTATTCAATATAACACTAAAAAAATGAATATAATACAAGAGCTTAACATGACATTTCCAAATTCGCACAAGTGTACTAAACTCAAAAGTCTCAAAACTGACATTACGTGGGTTACCAGTAGGAGTGCACGATATATATCGATACTTCATAAAATATCGATATATGAATACGATATATCGCTTCCACCCGATATTATCGAATCGTCTAGTATCGATATATATCGTCGATACATTTCATCCGATATATATCGATACTTCATAAAATATCGATATATGAATACGATATATTGCTTCCACCCGATATTATCGAATCGTCTGGTATCGAAATATATCGTCGATACATTTCATCCGATATACCAAATATCATCATCATCATCCGATATAGTAAAGAACATACTTTCACGGGCAATTTGAGTAAAATAAAACGTAAAACCCCGAATTATTATTAGACCAGGGTCAGCCCTGGCAGTCCAGCAAAATTTGTGTGAAACATTCAAATAACCAAGTTTTTCGTTTTTTATTTTTTTCTTATACAAAATATTTTTTTTCACCAAATTTGGTGAAACTTACCTTTTTATGTCCCATAGACATCGTAATTTTTTTTATTAAAATATTAATTTCCACTTTATTTTGAGTTATTATCAAAAAAGCATCCCAATTTTCAATCGAAAATTCTCACATCAAAATATCAGCTTTTTAAAAACATTTTTTACGATATATCGATACATTTGTACGATATATCGAAGATATCGATACTTTTTTACGATATATCGCAAAGTATCGATATAACGTTACGATATATTATATCGATATTTTTTTTGCATGAACATCCCTAGTTACCAGTTTTTGCAATTCTTAAATAGTGATGTGCCACTATCGGCAATTTGCATTAATGTAATCAAGTATCGTTTTTTCACAAGTTACCCCGAATAAGGTATAGGTTTTTATTTAAAACATAACAAAACATTTTTTTATTTATTTGTATATCAGTTTCTTTAATTTGCATAAATATGAATAATTAATAGTTAAAACATATTAGCTATTTGTACAAACACACACATATATATGAAATTTTAATTACCTACTTCGTTAATTATATGTTTTTCGTTTCTGGATTAATCGATTTCAGATCACCCTGCGACTAAATAATAAATATAAATTGTAATAATGCAGTGCCGTAAAATATTTAAATTGATATACGTACTAAATACTGAATAAGTCTCAATTGGATTCGCGCACCTATTATTCAACATACCTAATATTATAATTACGTACTCAACATTAGGTTTTATTCGTTTTAGAAAGTACTGAATGCGAGGTTCTTCGCCAATTAGATTAACACATTTTGGCTCTTTAAATATCTTGCTTAATATTTATTATCAAATAACAAAATCTATATTACAAAAAAATATCACCTATCGGGCAAA
Organism: Lymantria dispar; assembly: GCA_032191425.1. Lineage (NCBI taxonomy): Eukaryota > Metazoa > Arthropoda > Insecta > Lepidoptera > Erebidae > Lymantria > Lymantria dispar. Next base: position 22,139,609 of record CM063444.1, on the reverse strand, counting down.
CGTGTTTCGCTAATGGTCCAAGTTGACATTTCAGATTCGTATCTTTATATTAAAAAATTATGATTGCTGCATTTTTGAGTAAAACGCATAATAAGGCTTTGGAATAGAAATCTGAAATTAATCCTCTAATAAATATAAAATATTATGATTCAATAAACCAGTATCGTAAGTACACCACTATTCAAAAAAGCTGACAACATTATTGTAAATTTGACATTTGAATGTGTAAATTTTGTCTCTGAATTTAAAAAAACAGACTTAGGCAATAAATAATTCTATGTAATGAAACATCGATATTGCTCAAAAATTTATCGATTCTAAATAGTCGTTGTTCTTATTTTCTATATTCTATATATCGATGTTTTATTTTTAATTTGAGTTTCAAATTTCATATATGTTATACAAAAAGTTCATGCATAATTTCAACAAACGAACACTGTCTTGAGTTAGAAGACAGTATAGCACCTTTAATGGTCCAATCAAATTAAACCAAAAAATAAGAGTGAAGCTACATAAAACTTATACCAAGCTGAAAATAGGTGAAGTTGTTCAAAATATAATTATAAATTAAATTTGAAAATTCCCCACCTTTCCCATGTATGGAAATTTTTTTATTCAAGGTCAAAGGTCAAAATATGAGCTTTTGGCGATTTTCAGTAAAACTGTAAGTTTTATCATAAAAATATATTCTGATGTATAAATTGAGGAAAGAATATGTATTTTTATATTAAATTGTTTTAATTTCGTAGCCTTTTTCTTGTATTTTTTTGTGGTAATTCGACACACGAAAGGGGCGAATAGGTACGTATGAGGGATTAATGAATACGCGAATATGGTTAATAGACACAGTAAAGGGGGTAATTAGTTACGCACAATTAGTATATTTAACTTTAATTAAATATTTATTTAATTTTCCGTGTTGTGACGGAGTAAGAATACAATTTGCCCCTTTCTTGCTCGTGGGTGTCGTAAAAGACGAGGGATGATAAAAGGGAGGCACTAAGGGATATAATATGCATATAATATCTATGCATGAGAAAGAAAACTCGAAATAAAACCCTATATCAACACGTCTGACCAGTGTGGTATAGTAGGTTAATTTCCCTCCTATTGTGGAGGAGGCTCGAACCCAACAGTGGAATGTATATGAGACGAGATAATGATGATGAACTATTCATTTGTATTATTCGAATTTCATTTGCTTACCATAATCAATAACAAGTTGAGGGAAACTAAAATAAGGTCATTTTCTATTCACCCCTCAGGTGTGTCTGTTGTCCCCTCTTTGAAGGTCTATTCACCTCGTTTTAGGGTACGGCTGATGTATGATACACACTGAATGGTTGGCAAATAAACAATGGAGAAGAAAGGAAATTATCTTAATTTCCCTCTTGTCACATGCCTTTCATCCCTTCTCACCACATGTCCATACTAAGACAATCTCACGCTCTCAATCACAAAACAATCTGCCTTAAGTTTTAGGGACATCGGTTTTCCTCCCTAAACTGCTCTGCCGCCTTCTGCTAAATAGAAGCGAACAATTTATAAGACTGAGATAGGTGCACAGATGTCCAGGATAAGAGTACGAAACCGATCCAGTTGCTGAAAGGCGTGAGACAGGGAGATGTCATCTCTCCAACACTGTTCACTACTACACTGGAAGATGTCTTCAAGGACCGGCCTCAGCATCAATATCAACGGCGAATACATCACTTACCTTCGATTTGCAGACGATATTGTGGTTATGGCAGAATCCATGGAAGACCTTGGCATCAAGCTCAACGATTTCAGCAGGGTATCCTAACTAGTAGGTTTACGAATGTACATGGACAAGACGAAAGTCATGTTAAATACCCATGTCATTCCTGTACAAGTGGGCGATCATTATGTTTACCTAGGACAAACAGTCCAGTTAGGTAGATCCAATTTCAAGAAAGAGATCAGCCGACGAATCCAACTTGGTTGGGCAGCGTTCGGGAAACTTAAGAGGATCTTCTCGTCCAACATACCTCAGTGTGTAAAAACACAGATATACGATTAGTGTGTGTTACCAGTGATGACTTACTACTCGGAAACAAGGTCCCTAAATGTCGGCCTCGTAACCTCAAACTCGCTCAAAGTTGCTCAACGTGCTGTAGAGCGGGCTATACTCGGGATTTCTCTGCGAGATAGAATCCGAAATACGGGTATCTACATAAGAACGGCTGTAACCGACATAGCACAAATAATTAGCACGCCTAAGTGGCAATGGGCAGGCCACATCGCTCGAAGAACCGACAACGGCTGCGGAAGGGAGGTCCTCGAGTGGCGACCACGTATCGGACGACGAAGTGAGTGTACGCTCCCCACTAGGTGGATCGACGACCTGGTGAAAGTTGCTGGACGCCGTTGGACGCAGGCGGCACAGGACCGCACTTTGTGGCGTAACACGAGGCAGGCCTTCGTCCAGCAGTGGAGGGCGATAGGCTAAAATGATGATGATGAATGATGATGAACAACAGATATACATATAAAAAAAATTATGTAAAAGGAACACACTGCCGATAGTCGTCTATCTACAACTGCAGACCGACAGTACTACATTCTTGCACAAGATTGACGACTCCGAAAAAAAAGGGTTTGCTTGTTGTAGGTTTCAGTGATGCCTTTAGTATCACCGAACCTCATTACACACATTCACACTCCCTTCCCTTTCTTCACGGTAGGCAGCGTCCTAGCAAAGGTCCATGAGCGGCAGTATCACTTACCATCAGGTATGTTGTTTGCTCGTTTGCCACCGACAGCAATATATTTATATAGTTATCGCAGTCTATAACAAGTATGACGTCACCAACCCAGACGTCACAAATGTTATTTACATCATGACTCATGGTTGGGTCTCGTTTGAGTGGGAATAAATGGAGCACGGCTAACGGAACTGTATTTATAGGTTTTAAGTTTTTGTTTTTATCATTATTGTATTTGCGCCGACACGGCCATACTGATAAGCAGTTCGAATTCTGCAGCAGACTTGTTGATTCTTGTACAGGCTCGTTGATCTGCAAGAATAGAAAGTACTTCTGAGTGGACTCATGTGTTAGCAACTTGTCTTGGTTTACTTTGATTGTTATATAAAACCGTCCGATATGCATTTAAATGTCATTCTGAGAGGTCATCCCCGTTTATTTGAAGAAAAAAGTTAATAGTTATAGGTACATTTAAAGGTATAGAAAACTAATTGTCAGGGGTCTTGGAATTCAATTCTGTTGCGTGATAAATGTACCTACTTGTTTGTTTAGACATTTATTTATGTTGCTTTGAAACTGGAACATTTTATTTGCCGGTCGAACTAAAGGTTATCTTGCTGATGTAAATGCGTATAATAAGTCATGGCTAAACAGTTATCGTTAACTTGGCACTAAGCAAAGTAACATACAATTCTCATTACCGCCCGTTTTATTCAACAATAATTTTTTGAAGTGAAATTATACACAATGAAAAATCTTTTCAAAATATTTTTGCTGTTATTTTTATTCATTACAATTACCAGCGGAAACAACCGGAAGGGAAAGTTTTTAATGGACGAACGTTATGTGTGTACTGTGAAAAAGTCCTGCAAGCAGTGTTTAAAGTTACCCCATTGTTCGTGGTGTCCCACAGAAAATAAATGTTTCTCGAAAGACTTAATAACAGTTAAGGAGTTTTGTTCAAATGATACCATTGATCTGTTTGATTATGGCTGTAAGTTTATTTCATTTATTCATATAATTGATTGAATTAGGCGACACATGACAGAAATCCATTATTATTTTAAGATGGAGGGAAGGATGGGAGACCTACCACTTTACCACGGTTAATCTAAATAACGCACACCTCAAGAGAGACAGGATTATAGTGTGGGTTCAAGGTGGAATATTATAAGGAAGTCTTACTGCTACGTGATGAGCATCCGGTAGATATTTAACTTAAAATCTGCGGCAAAAATGCATCACGCATTTGAAGTTGCAGTTTGAAACGGGACGGCTTGACCTGAATTGATCTTCAGGAAGACTTAATATTCAAAGTTCTGCGCAAAATTACAAGTTGAAGTTCAGGAGGCTGTTCATCACATAGGAGTTGAAGTAGATTTCCTTAATATCCTATTCAACATTGATCCTATGCTATATTCCTTTCTTTATTGAAGTGTGCGGATTCATTGATTAGCCGTAGGAAAACGTAATATTACAAAATGCAAAAATCCATTTTTCGTTTCGTAATATGGAGACCCTGGGAGATTTATACTTTTATATTCTCTGGCTTCATTAAGCCCACATTTCTCCCTGAAATTTTTAGTTTAGCATAATAAGTGTGCCTTTAAGGAGTAACAGCTTAAAAATTACCTAATTGTTTTACAGCTTAGAAGTCGAAGTTGGATTCTCTCAATAGCAGATTGCATGGAGTTTGTTATTTAATTTGGTAAATTCCTAAATGCTTTTTGTACATAACACTAACAGAATTTGCTAACTATACAAATCGGCTAGATAACAAAACAAAGATAATGCGCATAAGAATTCGTAAAAATAGTTTATTGAAGCTGTGTGTTTTGTCGTGTGGAGACAGGCTATCCTTCTATCTCCTACGGGTTTCATAAAAGATGACGAACAGATAATATCACTGCAAGAGAAGGAAAACTCGAATTAAAACCGTATTTTATATAGGTCTGATTAATGTGGTATTTAATAGTTTTTCTCTTCTCTTTGAGAAAACCCAGAACTAAAAGTGGGACAGATGTGGGCTGAAGATAATATAAAAGCCATAACTTAGTGTGAAGAGCATGTAAAACTTATTATCTTACATATCCTAACAAAGGCTAAATATGAGAGAAATACGTAAGCCAGATTTGATTATTTTTGCACTTCCAATATTTATGTCTTTATATTGTAGTAAGCTTCGAAGAGAATGCTGCTTGTTCATGTAGCAAAGAGGACATAGAACAACACTGCTATCCTCCAGGAGTAACAACGGGACCGGAGTGTAGTGGTCGAGGGAAATGTGTGTGTGGGCAATGTGTTTGTGATCCCTTACCAGATCCAGAGGAACCATCGAAGGTACTATTAAAAAAACAATAAATAATAGTAGTAATAAACTAGTACTTAGTAATAGTCCCTCGAATGGCAATGCAGTTCCGAATATTAAAGTTGTATATAAATGCAATTATTTAGTATCAAGCTGGAGTACAACTTGCGTCATTTAGCAATTCGGGTTAAGTGGCTAAATCTTCAAACATATACTGTGCTGCTATATGTGTGCACGTTCAACTTTTGGATTTGCACCTCGATCACAATGGGAGGGAAAATAAACTAATATAACACTGAGGTGAAATGAGTCTGTATATGGTTTGGCTTCGACTTTTTACGCATCGAGTCGAACGAGTCTTTTACGAATTGTATTGTTACTCAGTTGCTTTATGAAAAACGCCCAGTCAGTTCCTAGTTACTAAAAACTATGCGAGAGCGATTAATGATATATTGTATTGCCAATCCTTTACCACATAGTTAAAAATGGTAATATGGTATTAAAAAAAGAAATTAATTTAGAAAAACGTCGTAGGATGCCTTGCAGGTTTCAAACACCAAGTCTAAATAAAAACTAGTACAGGTACAATCTACACGACGGGGGATAAAATAGTTATCAATCAGATTTTCCCCTAGCAAGTTAATACGAATATACTATTAAAGCAAATTATGACCGACGCTGTGCATCTACATAATATCTATTCTATATATCTGTATTTACATCTTTAAACATGGAAATGTAGATTATCCTATATAAATTATAATTTATAAGTTATCATTTTTGTGACTGCTATTCTGTTCTAGATGGTGATGGGCGAATACTGCGAATTTGACAACTTTTCATGCGAAGGTCCAAGATGCAACGAAGGTCCATATTCTATGACCAACCACACTAATTTAGATGAAGATGAGCATATTCCAGCAGTATAAAACAAAAAAGGAACAGCCTTAAATTTATAGATAGGTTCATCCCAAATCTTTCTTCCAAAGACAACTTTAAACTTAAATAAGATTTTGCCCATTGTACCTTCTACAAGCATAAGATTTATGTAAAACTGTTTTGTACTGTGTATGTATTTTTAATATATTACTTTATATTTACTTATAATTAATTAAACATAAATAGTAATTATGATATTAAATGTGTATATATTATTTAAAAAAATGTGTGTGTACAAAGTACGCATATCACAAGTGGGCACACCTTTATCCATTATCCTCTGTCATCTGTCCCATGTTCTTCATCCTTCATTCTTCATCTTTTATCTCATTCTCTCACCATTTGAATCCTTGATTAATCCAGATTTACTTGTTTGTGTCTCTATGGAATCGCTTTTTCGTCTCATCGATTTTGAAATCACAACGATTCTAAAGAAGTATAACTTCAAAAATCTTGTTACTAACCGCCTAACAAAGATCCATGAGCGGCTGTACCACTTATCATTAGTTGCGCTGGTTGCTAATTTTTTTCTACCAACAGCAATAAATATAAAGAAGTTACAGCGCGAAAGCGTTACAATCAAATAAATTCAATTTCTTTAGGAGTTTACCTACTATAACCGACTCAAATATTATTAAAGTACAGTTTGACATCAATTTCCGATTTTTTCCTTATAAATAGTAGAAATCCGAAGTTACAGAATCACTGTAATGTGCTATAAAGGGGACCAGTTGCTACAGAGTTTATTCGGCATTTTTAGACATCCGCCATATTAAAGCTAAATTCGAATACCAAAATCTATACATTTAAAACTGTAGAGATCGAATTTCTATACATAGAAAAAAAGATGCTAAAAACCGAGTCAGGGGGATGTTAGAAGTGCAATAGAACACATCTAAATTATTTTCAAAGTTTTTGTTTCTCTGTCTTTTTGTCTGTTTATCTGTTTATCTATTTTTACGGGCTAATCTCCGAAGCTCTTCCACCGATTTAAATGAAATTTTGCATGGTACCTTACATCCCCGGGCAACATTTAGGATACATTTACTCCCGGCAAATTAAAGGGTTCTCGTGGGATAAATAAAAGAGGATAGTAACTTATAAAGCTTAGTACACAACCTACTTAAATTTAAATCTATATAAAAACTTTTTATAAAAGGAAATTATTCTGAAATTCCACCCCTCAGAGGATATATTCTTTTGATATTTTTCACTTTAATACACAAGTAATAAATTCATATGACGCCAATGATTAATTAATTGCACCGATAGCATAGTAGTTAAGATACCAACCTACCAGTGTCAAGGGTTCAATTCCAATGCCGGGCAATCTTTTGTGTGATCGACAAATTGTTGCTCTGAGACTGGGTGTAATTTGTATACAGCACTTATATGTTTGTGTGGTTCGGAGGGTGTAGCGCGAAATTGTGAAGTAGGTAAAATAAATAGAAAAAGGCTGTGCAGGGTCACTCGAACACCCTTTTTTGACCCCAGGCAACAAATTATGTTGTCGCGGTATCGCCCTCACGTGGTCAGCCTCTCTACGGATGATGGACTAATCACCGGTTCAGCCATCCGTGTCTTTGACTAAGGTGGTTTATTTTATTGTTGTTGTTAGCAAATGAGCAAACAGCACACCCAATGGTAAATGATACTGCTCATGGACTTTTGCCAGGTCGCTGCCTACCGTGAAGAAAGTGAAGGGAGTGTGAATGCGTGCAATGAAGTTTGGTAATACTAAAGGCAGCACCAAAACTCACCACATGCAAACACCCTCCGAAAGTTGGGCTGCTCTGGAGGGACCGACCCGTGATATTAGATGACTGACTGTAGAGAGTGTAATCCTATTGCGTCAAGATAGTAAAGCGCAAGAAATCGGGCTAGCCACTACCCGACGCACAGTGGTGGAACGAGTCAGCTTGGAAGATTTTCGTCATAACTCGCTTAGCCGAGTTCTCATGCGAAATAACTGCTAAGCAGAAGATAGTGACCTCATGCCAGTTCCTGACCTGGCGACTATGATCTAGTGATGGTCGGCAGTGATGTTTGCAATAAATTCACGGCACTGCTTTACCCAGGCCGGACAGACCTCAAAAGTATATCAGTTGTGTCCTAGCCAGAACCACAATTGTGGGAGGACGGAGCAGGAGGGGTAAAAATGTTCCTGAAAGCACCATCGTCTATCGAGTACTAATCCCAAACATTTTATCTGGTTTTCGACCGAGTGGAACTGAATTTACGGTGATTGCTGTGGCAACGAATGTATAGTTACGGGGTCTATGAAACAGCAAATCATTCGTTTTATATAGGGCCACTCTAAGCGGCAGCGTGACTCATCGAATCACCATCTCGAGACCGAGTGTAGCCAAACGTATCATTTATTTAAATTAAGCCCAGCCTGGAGAGGGCCCAGTCTACCATACAATCACCTGGAAGTATGACCTCAGCTGGGAGAAGTACAACATAGGCGTTAGCACAATGTCCTCCCTCTGCGCGCTTCATGCAGAGATCACTGCGCCGCTCCAAATAGTGTGGAATCAGCCGCCTTTGGTATAAAAGTACCCTCTGATAACAGCACCTCCCTAATATTACAAATTAGCAAACTATTAAATGAGTTGACGACATTTAATTATACTGCTGACAGCACTCCTATGCCAGTGACCGCCTTGATGACAACGGACTACAGGCATAGAAAGGCTGCGAGCGTCTGTCAGAAAGAATTGGTCTGATCGAGGTAGGTCTGACCGGAGGTCTGACCCCGTTAAGATGCTGGCTGATATGGGAAATCAGCATTCTCTACACTAGCTTGCCTACATAATCCGCCTGTAGAACCCTGAACACACAACACAGTTATCTGTGATTGACTCTGCCATATATGGTTTCTACGCGGACGAAGTCGCAGGCTAAAGCTAGTAAGTAATATAAATGACCAAGCTATTTAAAATATGCCATCGATATACCCAATATCACGTAGACACATGTATATACGACCATAAATTATGCTACAAAGTTAATTACATTATTTAAGCTAACAACAAAATTGTGTCCAGGTAGCAACTGCAGTAATAACCAGCACCATGTAGTAGTTAGTCTCGATACCCACACAGGACATATTTTATGCGCTATAAAAATGATTGTTCTATGTGTGTGGTAAGTTTTGTCCATTACTGTGAATAATAGTAAATTTCTCCGCGATACAAGAATATTTTCATGTTACTGTTTTAAAAAAGTATTAAGAAAAATCAAGTCATGCATATTTATAAAATTAATAAATAGTAAAATAATTTTGAAGTGGCCGCGTTGATTTTGATAAGATAATAAAGTACTAGCTGCCGATCTTTTTTCATCGCATCATCGTCGCAGCCCACATACGTCCCACTGTTGGGCTCGGGCCTCCTCTACAATGGGAGGGAGTTTGACCTACTATACCATGCTAATCAGACATGTTAGTATAGGTTTTTATTTCGAGTTTTCCCTCTCTTGCACAGATCTTATGTGTATATTACATCCCTTACCTAGTTGCCTTTTACGACATTCACGGGCAAGATGAAGGAGTGGTAAATTGTATTCTTACTCCGTCACCACACGGCAAATACGTGATTTTTTAATAATAATAATGTAAAAAAATATCATTTAAAATGATCAAAGTTCCTGGTACAAAATACGAATACAGAGAAATAAAACTGTAAAGAATACTAATTTGTGTGCTACGTAATAAACCCGTCCACAAATAATGGTCAGGTTAATTATGTAGCAACGTAGGTACTGGAAATTTGTGTGGTGTGAAAGGTTCTTAGAATTTCCTTATTGTCAACATTTCTTAGTTATGTTATAAAGAACGCTCGGGTGGACGGCTGTGCGCCATCGCCTCACAGTGGAGGCAATGAGGTTTTAAGAAGAAGCGTTGGAGCGAGGATTCCGAGTCTCAATTAAGAAATTGATATGAGTCGGGCGTCTGTCGCGGATAGCTCATCGAGCTCAAGTGCCTGCCCGTTATGGTTACGCGAAATTAGATTTCAACGAGTCTATTTTCCCTTCCACAAGTTCACCTTTTATTTCCTCGATATTTTTATTAAACGTTTTCTGGGATATCAAGATATAAGTAGAAATTTACTTCATATTTATTAAGGCAAAATAAATTAGAAGAAAGATATCCTTGATATTAATTTTATGGAGAGACTTGGTGATAAATATTGCAATAATGATTTAGAAACCCAATTTGAGGTTTCGATGCATAATTTTTCGAGTTATTTTTCGAATTATGTGAGTATTTATTCGTAACATATTATATTCTTTCCTAGTGCTATAGTATTGCTGATGGTGCCTAAGAATACTACCAACCTTCACATTGCTCATGAGAGTCGTAATAGATGACTAAGTGCTTTACATCGAGCAATTTTAACCGATGCCAGCTGTTCAACAATTACTTTCCCAAGGAGGGTTCACGTCAATTAGGTGGCCGGTCACAAAACTATTGCCAAAATTTTGAACATGATTCAAAATTTCATAATGGAAGAAAGTAATTGGGATCCTGCGATGATGGTGATTATTTGGTAACATAGTAGTAGATATATATTATATAGTAGAGACTTAAGATTTCTAAACCATAGTACGTTAAACAATCATGGGCCAGTTGGCGTATACAAGCCATCTATTACGTATCCCACAAATACTTAACAAAATAAAAATTTCACTAGCATAACCAAATTTGCGTTCGATAATTGTGTCGGAATGCGGTCTCTGGGAAGATGGGAGCGAGAGATTCGATTATGGAAGGAGCGCTTAAATTGTTTTAGTGTCGTTTAGCTACATATATAAAACTCTTCAGTGCAAAGGAAAATCAATTTATTATTTATGAAAATTATTGTGTTATTATTGTTATTCAACGATTCTAGCAGTAGTTATTTTAAATAGAATAGAATAGCATTTATTGTCACATAATAACAATTATAATACATATTTTTATACTTAGTTAATTTTGACAATAGGGGAATGCTCAGCGTTGTGCTGCATAGAAATTATGCAGGGCTGATATTCAGCAAACCCCTTTCCTCGAATATATAAGAAAGTAAAAATAACTAAAAGAGAAATAAAAGAAAGGAAATAAAATAATTAACAATAGAAATAACATTAATGAATTGAATTATGAAGGATGTGTTTTTATATGATGAGTTCGCTTTTTCAGTTTGAGTGTGCGAGTGTTGTGTGCTTGTTTGCATGTGTGCGTGTGTGTATGTGTGTGCGTATGTGAATTGTAAATCTATACCAATAAATAAAATTGGAGTGTCTGTTTGTAATGGGCTTTTTTCATGCTCACGCGGTTATTTGCACTATAAATATGCCTAAAATACAATTTATATTTTTTTGTCTGTCTGTCTGTTTGTTCCGGGTAATCTTCAAAACGGTTGGACCGATTTCAAAAATTCTTTACCAATGGAAAGCTATAATATCAGGGAGTAACCTAGGCTATATTTTATCTCGGTATTCCCACGGGAAAGGGAACTACGTAAGAAAGACGACTGAAACCGAAGCGAAGCGAGGGCGGGTTGCTAGAAACTGCATATATTTCGTGATTAGAATATAATCATCAGTCTCTTTTCCAGCATTGTCCTACAAGTCACATAACGCTAAAGGCATGGCGATACGACAAACAGAATTCCAAAAACCGAGCGCGAGTTGTTGTCCATAAATGTGTGACGTCTAAAACATTCAACCGATATGAACGATATTCATTTGCAAATAAAGGAGCAGTAATCTTTTATCTCCTTTCAGGCCACCATCTCATCATCATCTCGGCTCATATACGTCCCACTGCTGGGCTCGAGCTTCCTCCTATATGGAAGGGAAATTAACCTTACTATACCACGCTGGTCAGACAGGTTGGTATAGGGTTTTCTTTCCAGTTTACCTTCTCTTGCATAGATGTTATATCCCTTAGTAGTCTTTTACGACATCCACGGGAAAAACAGGGGGTGATGAATTGTATTCTTATTCCGTCACCACCCTTACAATGCTCTTTCAGACCACTACAAGGCGCCTTATTCCATCAACGCCTACAGTCTGGCATTATATGCGACGATCTATTAGCTTGCCAAGTAGCAAAGCTACAAAATCTGGTGAATTGTCTCTGTAATTATCTTACTGAAATATTTATTGACTATAATCCTTTTTGTCTGAAAGGTCAGACTTTAAAAAAAACACAATTGTTCACAATTGTAAAAAAATAAAAGCTTCATTGACTAAAAATCCAATTTTGATGTCTAACGAAATTCAAATAGGTTAAATATCTCAAGAGGCGAATTTTACTATTGAATAATTCGCGTTGAGACGTGATCGAACTTTTAAGAATGTACTAAGATCTCAATGGAGCGTCCTCGTCATATACATTTAATATATTGATATAAATATTGTACAATGAGAGCGGAGATCACACATAATAATACGCCTTGGTTGGTATTTTGGAGTGAGGAGGAATGTGCGTTCCGACGTCGGGGCGGCGACTTCTTGGCGTTAGCGTTCCTACTTCAGCAATACCATTGCCGCCGACAGAGTTACCCACCACAAGTATGAAATTTTATAATTTTTCTAATAAATGTATTCTAAAATACGTCATAACATTTCATTGAAATAAAATAATAAGTGAATTAATAGAAATTTAATATCTAAATTGCCATTGCGTTTTAATGTAAGCATGATTTTTTAAAATCCTACTCATCTTCCTATATTTTGTTTTTTTTTGGGGCTAATCCCACCACACATTCCCACCATGGTAACTTCTGTAAGCCAGGATCCACAATGGTCTCCATAGATCACACCGAGGTTTACCCTCAGGTAGTCCCGGGAAATGATTTTAATTGTCTTGGGACCCGCAACAAATTTAATTTGAAAAAGTTAAACAGGAGTAGTTGGAAAAGTTTGACTCCACTTCCCTCCTAGGCAATGCGGGAGACATGAAGCAAAATTGACTAGTTATCCAATAAATAAGAAGACATGTAATTACGATAAGCGCTGCCGCACAGCACCAGGTATATGAGCCTATAATAATATGTGAACCTTAAGATTGATTGCTATAGTAGGTATGGCAGAAAAGCCTGCACACACCGAAATTTTGAGTTGCTACAAGGTCCATATAGTATACTACTCCAAAGGTCACTTGCAAATTGTTTAATATATGGTCGCGCTCGTTACGCCAGAGATCGCACTCCTAGAGAATTTGGTGTGATAATTGTTCATACTGGTGGTCAAATGTGGAATATTGACATAATGGGAAGGATACGTGATTAAAAGAAAATAAATTTGAAATTGCCATGGCCAGTTAGGAATTGGGCCACACAAACCTCAAGCCACACTTCTTCCATGCGCTTGCGTATACATGGAAAAATAGATAGGGATGATGGCCTTTTGGTGATGAATCCCATCTCTTCTGCCATTCAATTAGAAGTTCTTCGTAAACAACGGATTGCAGCGTAAACTATCTAGCGATTTTATTACGATCGCGCGGTAGAAGGAAGTCTGTGCTCACTGTTTCCCTGGTGGTGTAATACATTGAAGCCCGTCTCTGAACTTCCAAGTCAACCCGCGAGTACTGGTAAAGCTTCGGTACGAACTGTTCTGTAGGCTTTACATAAGAATATCAAAGCCAATCGTTGATTTTGTAATAATTTGAGGTGTGCCGTCCCTATCTTATATCTTTAAACGAGCAATTCTTGTATATATATATATATATATATTCAGGATCTCGGAAACGGCTCCAACGATTTTGTTGAAACTTGGCATACTAGAGGATTCGGGTCCAAAAAATCGATCTAGCTAGGTTTTATTTATAGAAAATGTTCTTTTGTCGGTGTTTTTAGCATAACAATAAATGACATTATATTTTAAAAGAATATGAATTCAAATTTCGTTGTAAATGTCAAAAGATACGGCAGCTCAATTAGGAGACGGCTGGTTTTAATTTTGAGTTTTGTAGCATCCAAACAGCGTCGGTTCGAATCTCGGTGTTATTATTATTCTCTTTTTGTAATTTTTTTATATAATTTTTATTTTTTATTAATATATATCTAAATAAATTCTACAAAAATATTCCGAGCGAAGCTCGGTCAACCTGATATTGGAAACTTTATCAGCCCAGACGGGTACAGCGTAACAAATACACCCCAAATATGTGGCCATATAAGTATATAGTTTTAAGTGTATTAAAACGAAGTCCCCAGGTGGACGTTGATATTCTAGTAAGCGCATAGAAATTTTTTTTCGCTTTTTCACCTACAGTTTTAATATGCTCAATAAATGATTTTTTTTCCAAGATAAGTCCGAGATAGCAAACCGATTCTTTCCCTTTGACTAAATAAATACTCCGTCTGGTGACAGAATACGAAGCATCCCATTTCTTGTTTCTGGGTGTCGTGAAAGAAGACTAAGAGCTATGTATGTACAGACCATCGATGAAATAGAAGAAAACTCGAGATAAATCTCTATTAAAAATAAAACTATTTTTGCGGATGTTATCGCGTTTGTTTTTGATTGCCTGTCGTTTCGAACACTTTACAGCGTTCATGGTCACGGGTGGACTAAGATGTCTCACGTCCAACAAGTCATTTCTCAGTATGGCCGCGTTCCGATCCGGTGGCAGTATATTAGATTTATTAAGTTTAAATTAACAAATTGTAGTAATAAAAATATGATTCTCATTTTCTTCTTGTACTGGCAATAAGGTTGCACGAAAAATGTGGGTCAAAACTTAATAACTAATTTTCTGTAGCGGGTAGATAATTATAAAAATCTATAATAACGTTGACTTGTTTGAACGTCAGACAATCTTGGTCCGCCCGTGACCATGAATGCTGTAAAGTGTTCGAAACGTCGCGCATTCATAAATCAAATACAAACGCGATAAAATCCGTAAATTAGTTTTATTTACAAGTCATAGTCTTTACATAGATATATATCCACCCAATATAGAATTAGTTATTAAACTTTGACCCACACGTTGATACACTGAAAAAGATTCGACAAGAAAACTCAGAGGGCAAGATGCTAAATTATTTTTGATTTTTAAGGCGGCTTACTTTACCTTTGTGTGTGGCCACGTTCCGATCCAGTGGTAGTATATTAGATTTAAATTATTAAATTATCATAATATAATAATTATAATCAATTTAATGCTTAATAATTCCTGACCAAATAACAATATAATTTTTTCATATAGAATCATTTTCTTTTTGTACTGACAGTAAATTTGTAGCAAAATGTTGGTCAAAATCTTATAACTAATTCTATAGCGGGTAGAAATAAAGCTCTGTAATGACGATGACTTATTAAACGCGAGAAATATTAGTCCGCCGTGATAATGAACGCTGTAAAGAGTTCGAAAGATTAGGCAATAAAATATCAAATACAAACGCGTTAAAATCCGTAAAAACAGTTTCATTTATAATGTACATATACTCGCTTAAACATCAGAAATCAATATGAAAATGTATGCCAACACGTGTGGCCAGCATAGTATTGCTATATAATCGATATTTCTCAATTTAACTGTATCCCACAGTGAAGGAAACCCAAGTCCAATAGTCCGTCGTATATGACCTAAGATGATAATTACTAACGTTTATTGGGATATTGTTTGTTTACCCAATAAATTGAGAAAAATACATAAGTAGGGCCTAGGGGCACTCTAGGAGCGCCGACACAAGTAAAATCTTGAACACGTGTCCTTTTAATCCGTCAGGTGATATTTTACTATACAGGAAATATTTTATTGCGCAGATAATAGTTTTAATAAAATATCATAACAGCACTTATTTTTATTTTCTTGATTGTACCTTACTAATAAATACTAAAGACATTAGAGTATGTCTTCGCCAGTTTTTCTTTCGCTCATTCCATCACAAATGAGGGTAATTTCGTGAGGCTGACAACACTACTCGCGATATCCTCATCCTCACACTTATGTGTACCGCATCATCATTTTAATTTTCTTCCTACGGGCGATACTTCAGAACTTTATTTTTCAATACATCGTGAATATAAAGTTAGAAACAAAGATAGCGATTAAATAATTGTTACAAATGATTTAATTATTGCGCGGAATGGATGCTGTAGAGATTTATTTATTTAATAACAATGTTTTACAATTGCTTTGACAACTAAACTACGACAAAAGCCTATATATTGGCTTAAACTCGTATTTGAACGGAAGAAGTTAAGATGAAGCGGTATTATATGTCTCGTAAAGCAAACGTTAATTATGTACGTATTTGCCAACTAGACGGTAACCGGCCTCTCCAGCTTAATTTTTAAATCTAGCCAGATAGCGGATAGAAATCAAGTATCCGCCGGATACCGGATTTCAAAAGAATACGACATAGAAAATTTAAAAGCACTTCATTTAATCCACATAGTAAGAAATGTGTTCCTTATTTTATTACAGAACAAAAATAACACTCACACTGCACTAGAGGCAAGTTGTGATAAATAAATTTTAATTTCTTTGGGACAACAAATGATTTAGTTTATCTTTGTATACAAGGCCAGCTTCTGAAAAAAGTTTTTCGCTGTATATACGGCAGGACACTGATAGATAAACTCTAGCAAAGTTAGTTTGCGTTTTCTACAGCATTAAATGACCATCAAGTATAGGGATCACGATCACGTCTTTCTTTTTTGGGGTGAGCTACGGTCAGCTCACCTGCGGCCCGGCTCCGTCCAGGATGACAGAGGGGCGGCGCGCGGCCCCGTATCCCACCCATGGCACGTCGCCGTCGTTATCGCTGGGCCGACCACCGGTGCAGGGTGACTTATCGTCAGTGGTGGGCCCGACGGAATACCCCTGAGGAGTACCCTCTCCTAGACGAGTCTTCACCCACGGTCGTCCTCTCGACGGGTGACGGACTATCTCCCCGGTCCAATCACCCGCGGATCACGATCGCGTCTAAAGTACACTGCATTCAAAGCACAGAAATCGTTTTCACTTGTAATCGCTTTATTTTCTTGACTAGTGTCGTTTCCAGTCGCTACCTCATTAAACAAATCACAATAAATGTCATGATTATCATGATATTAATGATGCTTCTAAATACAGCCATCTCTCCTCTTTTGACTTCGACTAGCGAAAAACACGAAATGCTGCTGGACTCTTCGCTAGACATTTTTATAAAATCCATTAGACTTCTCGCGTGCTTCCTCTACTCAAACTTCCTCACTCAACTTCTTGGATGTTACCCAAGAAGTTTACTTTAATTTTGTTTGTAATTAGTGTTTGTTTTAAAAGGCTATCCGGTTGCAAGATTGGCCGGATATTTGGTGTCTGCCGTCTGGTATCCGCCGAAGCATCTATCCCTTTCACATTCACTGCAAAATTTTCTAAATATCCTGATTCATAAAATAAGTGAAATAAGAAAATATTTCGTAACTCGTAGCGACACAATTTCGTAATTACGACAACACACAGCAATTTAATAGACTTGCTTCAAGGCTCATCAGCGCTATATACGAGTATGACCTATTGTGAATCATGCCGAATTTGTTTTCCCCGCGCTACGTGCCGTTTCTAAACTGCACACCAGTGTGGGCGGCGTCACTGACGATACATAATGGTAGAGTCATTATGGTATATTGTATAGTGTCAATCAAATGGCCTTCACCTGTTAAAAATGAAGTGGATAGAATGTGGTAGCGTAGTAGGATCAAAGCCTTACAAAAAGGAGAAATATGCGAATAAGGTTAAGAAAAAAGTTGAAGTATCTCTATGTCAACACATTTAGCCAGAGTTGTATTTTGTGAGGCGTTATTCCTCCCATTCTGAAACCTTGCGCTACTCTATAGCGGAATGTATATAGAAAAAGTGGAAGAAGTAAATTTTAAGAAATTATTTATCCGATGATGGCTACAACGATTTATTTATATTGTATATAAATAATATCAATTAAAATATATTTTCTCTGAACCCTGAACCGCCCAGCTATAAGTACAAAATGTAGTAAAAGAAGAAGAAGCAACGTACAGGAGAAAAACGTACGCAACGTACAGGAAACTTTAAAATTCCAATTACCTTTTAATTATCTATAATATTTTTTTAATAGGTATATCTAGATTTTATTGGGCCATAATTTATACATGATTCGGATGAAAAAGGTTTCGAAATGCCGACATGCATATTGCAGTTTTTGCCGCTGAGTAGTTTCTACAGCTCCGCCTTATTTCACCATTGACTGAGATTCATCATCATCATCATCATCATCTCAGCCCATATACTGTTGGGCTCGGGCCTCCTCTATAATGGAAGGGTAATTGACCTACTATACCACGCTGGTCAGACGTGTTGGTATAGGGTTTTATTTCGAGTTTTCCTTCTCTCGCATAGATGTTATATGCGTTTTATATCCCTTAGCCGTCTCGTACGATCACCCACGGGTAAGATAGGGGGTGGTGAATTGTATTCTTACTCCGTCACCACACGGATAAGATTGACTGAGATTGCTATGTAATAATAATATTATTTAGCATATAATAAGTATACTTATAAAACGGAATACTCTTAGAAAGTTCAAAGATACAATTAAGGTGTTCTTCTCACAGTTTAATCGCTCGTTTCGCGTTCTAATATACATGAAGTGTCACCTCAGAAGCCAAAAGTAGAAACAAGTGTCAATTTCGGAGGTCCAATCCTAAGGAATATTTAGGACGGTGGGATGACTCGTGAATATTCATGCGACCGTGCACTTGAGTAACAGCGAATTCTCTTTCACAAATTTCACAAATTTAAATTATTAATAATAAACTAACCTTTATATTCCGCCATTGTCTACAGGGTTATCTTTTTTTTATCTATAAGGTCTTTCGTCTTTTCTGTGTAGTGACGCAGTAAGAATACGATTCAATACCTCCTATATCGTCTGTGGATGACGTAAAAAACGACTGAGGGATATACTATGCATATTACAACTATGCAAGAGAAAAACACTCGAAATAAAGCCCTATGCCAACTCCTTTATGAAGAAGGTTTGCAAAGAATAGGCCTTTCAACTTCAAGAATTTTCAAAATTAATTCAAGTTGAGAGTAATACGTAGTGAGTAAACAAAGCGCCATCAAACAACGCACACGATAAAGAGTGAGCCATTCTCTAAATTATTCAAATATATAAATAAATATATTTTCGTAGAAATTTAATGATTGCTCTCTTAACGAGGCTGTCATAAAATACTACTAAGGAAGAAAATAGAAGACATCATGTGTGGTTACGAAGTAAGAATACAAATAACCACCCCCTCTGTTGCCCGTGGCTGTCGTAAAAGACGACTGAGGGATATAGGCAGGTAACATCAAACTAAGAGAAGGAGAACTGGATATAAAACTCTATTCCACCACATCTAATCAGTGTAGAATCATTATAATCATCAGCACAGCTCATATGCATCCCACTGTTGCATTCCAGCCTCCTCCACAATGGGAGAGAAATTGATCTACTATACCGCGCTGGTTAGACACGTTGGTGTGGTATTATTTCGAGTTTTCCTTTTCTCGCATAGATGTTATCTGCATTAATCCCTTAGTCGTCTTTTACGACACCCACGGGCAAGGAAGCGGTGGTGATTCTAACTCCGTCACCACACAGAAAAGCATGGAATACTAACTAGGTCAGTTTCCTCCAATTGCGGAGGAGACCTGAGTCCAACAGTGGGAATTATATGGGCGGAGATGATTAGATGATGAAGGAAGATAAGTATTAACACCACGGAGGGATGTCTCATAATGTGTCCATCAAATTTATACTAAACTATTCTAGACAGTAGATCAAAATCCCTTTCATTGTAGAGTAGACCCGTATCCAATAATGGCAAGTATAGCCCTATACCGGCTATACGGCGTAAGGTGACCATACTTCCTATTTTTGACGTGTCCCGTTTAAAGGCTGTTTGTCTGTAAACAGTCAAAACAAAATGTCCCGTATTTCTGTTCTATTACAAATAAACATGTATTTAATATTTGATGAAGTATATAATATATATATATATTACTAGCTGACCCAACAGACGTTGTTTTGTTCAAATAAAATAGAAGGAACTTCTTTGAAATCGACAGCAGCGCCACATATATAAAGATATGAGTGACTGATTCGTTAAAGCTGTGCCGAAATTTCTGAAGACAAATAAAAATTATACTGTAGTTTCTTTTTGTAATGCAGGAATCCGTTAAGAAAGGACTTTAAGGAATTAATAGAATAAGATAGAGAAATAAACCCTATAAACAGTGAAAGGCAGTGGGAAAGTTTGTATGGGGAGAAAATCAAATCTTCATTGATTGTCTTCAAATTGCACAAATACTCATAAGTAAAAATAAATAAACATGTTTCAGCTATTATCAATTTCCACCCTCTAAGGATGTAAATAGATAAAAAAAGACGAACTCATCAACACTCATCAATTATCTTCAGCAATTTCAATTCAAATGCTGCTATAAGAATTATTTCCTTAGTGCTGGGCAGTCTTAAAAAGGAAAGTCTTATTGCGTAGTTGTGCAAGTAAGTAAACAGAAAACCGTTTCTCGTAGGGACATGGGTCTCTATAATGTGGTCAGTACTAAAGTTATTGTCCTGTAATCTGGTAATTCTTGCAACGAGAGTAGTGTATATACAAGTTCTGTACTGACAGACATTTCTGTACTACAGAAAGAATGAACAGAAATAGAAAGCTGTACAAAGTACCTCGAACACTCTTTTTTACATTGGCATTGGCGTGGATATATCCCGCTCATACCGTACGACAGGAAGACGATGTTTCCAGGCAGCAGTCCATGTTACCAGGGCCCCACCCTCCGTTTGGTCTGGACCAACCTGGCGATCAGCCTCTCTACGGTTGACGAACTAATTCCGGTTTACCCACCAGTGGCCTCGCCTAAAGCAGCATCAAGCTCAAGCACGCGCCAGCGGTGGAGCCAGTTACCGTGAAAGATTTAAAGTAATAGATCATAACTAGGCTACACGTGAGGGTTAAAAATTGATATGAAAGTTAGTTAAATTTGATGTTAGAAATGTAAAAAATATTATATAAGATCATGATTGCAAAAAATATTGTAACATCCTTACTAATATTATAAATGCGAAAGTAAGTTTGTTTGTTTGTTTGTTACACTTTCACGCTTAAACCACCGAACCAATTTGACAAAATTCTGTCACCAATGGCAATCTATATTATCGGGGAGTAACAGGCTATATTTTATTCCGGTATTCCCATGGGAACAGGATCTACGCGGGTAAGACGACTGAAACCGAAGCGAAGCGAGGGCGGGTTGCTAGTTGAAAATAAAACTACTTTACGGATTTATCGCGTTTGTATTTGATTTTTGATTGCCCGCGTTTGTATTTAATATTGTAACACTTTTTAAAAAAGAAAAACTTTGAAATTTCATCATCTCTTTTGGCAATCATTTTATGATCGGCTGCCTGTTAACCCTCCTTGAGAATGTAATTGTAAACCAAAAAGAATTAAATGAATGATCTAAGTTGATCTAAATTCCACTCTAAAATTCTTTAATGGAGGTAAATTAATGTTTATATAAAACAGCGTGTTGAATTAGTTTCAGAATTCTTTAAATTAAAATTCATTGCCAGTTGTATGGATTATCGAAATTTTAGCTTTTTACTTTGGTGTATAAGTAAATAATAAATACAGTTTACCTCTGAGGGTTAAAATAATGGACTATAATAAGAAAAAGTCCTGGGTGATTGAATCATCAACATCAAACTGAAACGACTGAAGCTAGATACATAATATACGGGTCTTAGTTTTTTTGTGATGTAGAGACCACTAAGAAAAATTTTTATGCAATTCAACCCCGAACGCAGTGGAATCGATTGTTTTCAAATTAAATACAAATACTCGTCAGTAAAAACATGTTTATTACACATATTTCAGCGTCTGTTAATTGTCACCCTATAGGGGTGTAAAATTGCGCCTGAGGCCGCCCTCGCAGAGGATGCGGGTGACCGGACCAGGGAATTAGTCCGGCACCCGCGGAGAGGCTAGCCTCGCGACGGCGGGCGGTCGGCGTCCCGGGAAAGGGACGTCGACGGGAGAGGGTACTCCCTCGGGGTATTTCTTCGGGCCGACCACTGAAGGCAAGGAACTCTGCACCGGTGGTCGACCCAACGACAAAGGCGACGTGCTACATGTGTGGATTACGGAGCCGCGCGCTGCCACTCTGTCGCCCCGACGGAGCCGGGCGACGAGTGCGCTGACACTAGCCCACGCCAAAAAAAGGGGTGTAAAATTTAGAATTAAATTTTCCAGTATAATTTTTGTTTATTTTATTAATTTAAAAAATAACACAACAACACTAAATAAAAAAGATAATATTCTATAAGTCAGCCTCTCTGAAAATATATTTCTACCTAAAAATGTTAAAGAGGGTGTAAATTTTGCTTTGATATATTTTCTACCAAAACAGATGTAACGAAAATCATATTTAACGGGGACGCGTAGAATAGTAGTTAGTTAAAAGAGGACTGTTTCTTATACAGACGGTAATATTTCGGAATAGGCACGTTCTAAAGTAAGTTCCGCTAGCTGCCTGGTAATTCGTGCACCGAGAGTTTTGTATATGTAAGTTAACTTCTCTATACAACAGCAACAGAACATAAGGATATAATTTGTTAGAATAATCATAAAATAAAGAACTGTGTGAACTGTGAAAAAAATATATTCAATATACCTTTAACATATTTTTTTTTATAAATTAGTGTGGGCATAACCCTACCTATTCCGTCCAAGGTGATGGAAAGACAGTGTATGGCTCTATTACCATACCTGCCGTATTACCGGGCGGATCGCTCCATTTAGGTCATTTCTACTTAAATCGACCATTATTTTAATCCAAAAAGGATGGATAGACGAGGGCAAATCTTCAACTCCTATAAAGTCCAGTACATTGACTTCGAACTAATTTTGAATAGATCGTGTAGTGTGACCGGGTGCGGAGTCTTGCTGGTAACTCCAAGCTACATTTTTTTAAAATCTTATTGCTAAGAGGTTTCACAACACGATCTAAGACAGTCTCTTGATACACTTTGTGAAGCTTTGATAAGACCCCGTCCGTGTGGTGACGGAATAAGAATACAATTCACCCCTACTTATCTTGCCTGTGAATGTCGTAAAAGACGACTAAGGGATATAATATGTATAATACGAGCAAGAGAAGGAAACTTGAAATAAAACCCTATACCAACCCGTCTGACCAGCGTAGTCTGGTAGGTAAATATCCGTCCTGTTATGAAGGAGGTTTGAGCTCAACAGTAGTACATATATGAGCCGAGATGAGATGATGATTGGACTCCCTGTCAAACGATGACTGACGCAGGATACACTTTGTCAACAGCTAATGAGACTTTGGAGCTATGAGTGTACACTTTGTCATTTTGCTTGTTGTAGTACATTTCAGTTGAGAAAATATTTCTATCAGTGAAAGGATATTTTTGTGCTTTTCACCCGCATATAGGGGCAGAGAGTATTTTGATCGATCGAACTTTCTTGATGTGCGAGAATAGCTAGAATCTTCATTTCTCGCTAAAATTTTATATTTCCTTATAAGATTTCGGTGAAATCTGGCTTTAACAGCACCTTGTTAATTTCAACGGCACGCCGCTGCCCCAATCTTGTATGATCTTCGGCAGAATATACACTCGCGTGCAAGTAAATCGACTCAAGCGTCAAGTGTGCATAAAAAGTGATTTATCTTAACAATGACTCATTTTACCTCTTTATAATGTTTTACATATTTAAAGCCTAGGAATTGAGCTTTAAAATGGTAGCATTATTTCAGTAATTTAAATAAACACTTGTCTTTAGAATGCAACCCTCGAAAAATGCTCTGCGCTCTATATACATCTTGCGCGACTCAACCCCCTATAAAAACCCCTGTAATCGTTTTTTCTTATCAGTCGGATTGGCAGAGTTATTTTTCATTGTGTTTGTGCAAACCCGTGTTCTTCGCCCGGACCTACCCCGTACTTCGCTCGCTCCGGTGTATGCGTTGGCGCCCGTCGTCAGCGGATTCACCGGGGGCTTGTCGCTGTGCTTCAAGATCCCGCCACGCGCATAGGTCGCGAAATAACTCGTATCCTTTGGAAACCTAGCATTACATAATGAAAAAAGGTCCTTCTCAGGACCACCCATTGCCTCCTTCTATCATGAAGACTCGCCCGAAAAGCCCGACGCCCTTCGCCGGAGGACTTGGAGGACACCCGAGCGCTACCCATCATCGTCGTTCACTCGACAACATCCATCCTACTACTAGCGCCACCGCGGCAAACGTCAGAACTACAGAAGTTCCAACGACGTCCACTGCGAGCAGCGCCATATATAAGCAATTTAAACCGTTGCAAACTCGACCTCGCACTGAGAGTGAATCAAGCAGCCAAAGCGAACACTACCGCCCACGCGCCGCAACACTTTCGGCTGCACCACATGCTCCATCCACATCGGCTGCACCCGCGCCGTCACGTAATTCACCGCCGCGCACATCGGCGGGTTTTATTCATATAGAATCTTCCGCACCACGGTCGACCACCGTGGAACAAGCGAGACTACCAACAATGGACTCGCCGTTAATAGCACCCGTCCCAGTGAGACCAGTCGCATCTCACTTTTCCACACCTGTAGGAACCGCGCCGCGCCCGCGCACCCCGGGCACCATGCAAGGAGCGAGTGGGAGTATTACTCCAATAAACTCTCCCCAGGCGTGTAATATAATTGCCACACGAGGCAGTGTAGCGCCAAGGAAGAAACGATCCCCGCAAAAACCTCGGTACCACGCTGGTCAGAGGGCGAACTACCAAGATGTAGTTAGGGAATTACCGGCTTCGTACTACGACACTCGGGGCTCTGAAAGCTCGGTTGAGCGCTCGGATTCCTCGATCGCCCCGGACTCTGACGCTGCGAGCCGCGACAATGGCCGCAAACATTTTTCCAGCCATCATGACCCCGCAGATATTAAAATCCATATTAGCAGGAAAAAATTTAAAAAAATTCCTCCTGCTTCATCATCAGCTTCCGAGCACCCTCCGGCCAGCCGCCCCCGCAGACGCAGGAGCACCGACGAGGAGGACCAAGCCAGGGCAAAAAGGAGTTGCGCAGTGGACTCTGCGGCTCCGCCAACTCGCCCCATCACCTATGCAGCAGCCGCTGCCACCACTACTGCTGCTACCACTACCGCTGCTCCGTTCCCTGCAGCAACCACCTCCGCTGCCAACCCAGCAGGAGTCGCCCAGGTGAGTCACCCACCACCTACTACCGCTAGGAAAATTAGATTTCCACCTTTAGTGGTCGAATCTTTTCCCAACTGGGCTCACCATTTAAAAGAAATAAAGCGGAGGCTGGGCAGAACCGCATATGCGCGCCCCTACGGCAAGGGGATGCGGTTTACACCAGCCGACGAACAGGAATACCGTCTGATCCAGCGTTATTTATCTGACCTGGAGAAAACAGAGAAACTCAGCTGGTTCTCGTACTCGCTCCCTGAGGAGCGCAGCTTGAAAGTAGCTATCAGGGGACTACCACATGATGTGGCCCCAGAAGACGTAGAGGAGGAGCTCCGTCAACTAGGGTTTACACCAGAGTATGTGCGACCCATACGCGCCCGTGGCGAGAGACCAGGGTGCATCCTCTTTGCTACCCTGAAACGCGAACCACACACCCTACCTGGCATCTACGAAGTCACAGAACTCCTGAACGTCCCCGGGGTCAAGGTGGAGGCCTGGAGGGGACGCAGGAAACCAGCACAGTGCCATAGGTGCCAAAGGTTCCGCCACTCGAGCTTCCAATGCCACCGGGCACTGGCATGCGTGAGATGTGGGGGTGAACACGCGGCCAAGGACTGCCAAAGACCCAGGGAGGACCCCCCAACATGCGCCAACTGCGGTGGGGATCACCCAGCCAACCACATCAATTGCCCGGTGTTCAGGTCCGAATCCAAGAACCGAAGGACTGGCACTCGGGCAACCTCAGAGACCAGACGCCAAGGGATCCCACAGGAACCGGCCCAAGTACGCTCCCACCCCATGGGTGAGACCTTGCAGGGCCCCTCTCTCATGGCTGAGGCTAACGACCCTACGGACAGGGGAGCTCCCCTCTCAAGGAGGCGGAGGAAAAAGAGGGGGAGGACCAAGTTGGTGACGGACTCCTCAGTCCCCCCGTCAGAGGACGATAGGCCACCGTCCAGAGGACCCACCAAGTCAATTATGAGGCCACACTCCAATGTACCTACGAAGGAGAGCAGACCAGAATCCGCGGCCTCCTCGCTTCCACGAGGGGTCAAGCCCCCACGGAGGGAAAAGTCCCCAGCGGTCCCCGTAAATAGCGGCAAGAAAAAGAAGGCAAGAATAGCCGACCAGCCTACCCAACCTAAGACAGCCAAGAAGGATCGGTCCACACTAGAGCTGGTAATTAGTTCTCTCCAGTCTATAATGGAAGCACTGAAGAACGAAAACGTGAGTGACGAATTTTTCAACTTAATGCTCACAAACGTCCAGCGTATCATAGGTATTCTCATTCGCGGATAAAAATCTAAGAATTGTACATTGGAACGCCCGTGGCCTCAAACCAAAGGTCACCCTCTTCCGCCTCCTGCTGCAGGAACAGAATATAGACGTGGCGCTAGTAAGCGAGACCTTCCTGGGACCTGCAGACAAAATAAAATTCCCGGGATATCTCGTTTACAGGCAGGACGAGGTATCCAGTCGTACAGTTAGCTACCGTGGCTTGGCAGTAATCGTCAAGAGACGAGTCGTGCACCAGCTAGTTCCCACACCATCTCTATCTTCCATGTATGCACTCGGGGTCGAGATACTTCTCGGTAGTGTCCCACTCCAATTGTTCGCAGCATACAAACCGCCAGAACCAATCATACTGGACACAGCGGATATAGACGCCCTTCTCGGGTCACCCCAACGAGCAATCGTTGCCGGTGACCTGAACAGCAAGCATCCGGCCTGGAACGCACTAGGAATACTTCAGGTGCACGGCTCCATCGGCTAGCTGACTCCCGGGGGTATGTGGTTATGGGCCCGGAGGTCCCAACTCACTACCCGGGCAACACCGCCCATACCCCTGATGTGCTTGACATTTTAGTCTTAAATAACATCAACTGCCAGGTCACCCAAACTGTACTGGATGACCATCTATTATCAGACCACCAGGCGGTACTTGTCACGCTGAAAGAACACCCAGCCAGTACCGCCCCTCCAGCGCCACGTCTGATCACGGACTGGACAACATTCAAGGAAGTGATGACGACCACCTCGCCAACTTGGCCAGTCAGCTCCGCGGCCGATGTAAATCTATTAGCCAACGAGATCACCTCAGCACTAACCAATGCGCTTGCCGCCGCCAGCACAACCCAAGCTCCTGGAAGGAGACTTCCGAAGCTTCCCTTCCATATTCAAAAGCTGCTAAGGGAAAAAAGAAGGCTAAGGAAAGAATGGCAAAGCCACAGATGCCCCTATTTCAAGGCAGATCTCAACCGGCTCGCGGAGAGAGTAAGGACCGAGTTGCAGGACCTGGCCACCGTGAGCTGGGAACGTTACATTGAGGACACCTCCGGCAACTGGAGCTCCATACATCGACTCTGCCGCCGACTTACAAACACTCCAGCTCCGGTGCGCCCTCTTCTCCACGGCGACGGGACCGTAAGGTATAGAGCAGCAGACCGAGCAGAAATCTTTGCGGATCATCTTGAACAGCTGTTCAGGCCTAACGCGCCCACGGACACTGACCCCGAACAAGCAGCCGCTGTAGGCAGTGAACTCCTAGAGCTACATTACGATCTAGCTATGCCAATGGCTCCCGAGGAAGACTACATTTCCTTCTCTCCAAACGCCGTACGCAGCATGATAAAGCGGCTGAAGCCGCGGAAAGCCCCAGGACCCGACGGGATTCCCAACTCAGCGTTACGTCACCTGCCTCACAAGACCACGGCCTCTCTCGCCAGGCTATTCACGGGAATCCTTCGGACGGGAGAGTTTCCTGCGGCCTGGAAGGAAGGCCGAATTATCATGCTGCCCAAGAAAGGCAAGAATATATTGCGGCCCGCTAGCTATCGCCCAATAACACTCCTCTCAACAACGTCCAAGCTGTTCGAAAAACTGCTACAGCGGCATCTTGCTCCTCACATTACTCCAAGACCGGAACAGCACGGGTTTAGGCCTGAACACAGCTCCACACTTCAACTGTCGAGGGTACTGCACCGGATTACGGCAACTCACAATAAGAGTGAGCATGCCGTTGCAGTATTCCTCGACATAGAACAGGCGTTCGACAAAGTGTGGCACAACGGTCTGTTGCTTAAGCTGTCACGTACATCGACACCCCGTCGCATCGTGAGGGTGGTCTTCTCCTTCCTCACGGACCGGACATTCAGAGTGGTGGTGGACGGGGAACTGTCTTCCCTCAGAAAGGCCTCGGCGGGAGTCCCGCAGGGCAGCTGCCTTTCCCCACTCCTCTATGCCTTGTACACCAACGACCTGCCAACCATCCCCGAAGTCGATCTCGCCCTTTTCGCTGACGATGTGGCCTTCATCTCATCGAGCCTAACCACCCGGCACGCTGCTCAAAAAATGCAGCGTGCTCTCAACATCATCCCACCCTGGCTGAACCTATGGCGGCTAAGGGTCAATGTCGGAAAAACGCAGGCTATCACCTTCGGTAGGAGTACCAACCTCCCACCACCACTCAGACTCCAAGACTCTGACATCCCATGGCGCCGTCACGCCAAATACCTAGGCGTCACGCTAGACAGTCGCCTTAGCATGAAGAAGCACGTCACTTCAGTCACCGCTAAGGCCCGAGTCGCAAGAGGCCTCTTATACCCTGTCTTCGCCTCCCGTCTCCCTACTCGTACCAAGCTGGGAGTCTACAAGTTGTACATACGTCCCATCTTAACCTATGCAGCCCCAGCTTGGTACGGGCTGTTAAGCGCCCACAACGCCAAGCGCCTCCAAGCGCAGCAAAACCTGTCGCTTCGCGCAGTCACAACAGCGCCCTACATCGTCCGTAATACCACTCTCCACAGAGATTTACGAATGGAGAACCTACAGGATTTCGCACGATCCCTGGCAACCAATATGTTTGCCAGGGCCGATGCATCAAAATGGGACCACATACGTGGAATCGCCCCGCTGCACGCCCGCCCTCCGGATCTCCACCCTGGCGAACGTCCCTTTCCCAGGGACTTCGCCAGATCCTAACATCAGCAGCTAAAACAACTTCTTCCAGCCTGCCATCCTAGGATAGCAGAGCCATCTCCTACCTTCCAAATTTCCCATTCCTTCCGTTATCCCAGGCTCGTAATCCCAACGAGACCACTCCCTCGCGGCTCACAACCGTGCGGATGACCCGTTGTGCGACCGACGCCGCGGCCGCTGCCCCCTTTGCATCTGCGTGTATTATTATTATAATACACGCATCATGCTTGGGGTCACCGGTCTCGGCGTGAGGCCGCAAAAATTATACATACAGTTGCCACTATCCAACAGTCATTTGATGCCGTATCCGTAGGTCCCTCCCACGCAAAGTCCCCGGTAGTCGCTGGTCGCTCGGAGCTGGACCTCCCCCGGGGTCACCGGGGGTCTCATCCGGCTCGGGCTGACCGCCTCCGGGCGTGAAGAGTGGTAGGGACCACGGTCAATTAATCCCAAGGACACGTGGCTATTTAGCCACGGCGCAAGCAACCGCAGTCAGAGGGCTCAGCCCTGATACTGCCAAAAAAGAAAAAAAAAAAAAAAATTCTTATCAGTCGCTCATCAGACGTTGACTTGAACACATTTCTCTAAAAAATTGAGCCGTTGCTTGAAGAAAATTATGGACACTACACCTGAAGAAGCCGCTCAAGCTGTTCCCCTGTTGCAAGAAGGGTTGAACCAACGAGAAGTCGCTCGTCGGTTGAATATGAGTCAGTCTGGTGTCTCGAGAGTGTACAGAAGGTTTCAAGAGACTGGCGCCTTCACTCGGAGGCCTAATACCAGCCGACGCCGGTGCACCTCGGAGCGTGACGACCGGTTTTTGGTCTCGACCTCTCTCCGAAATCGACACCTTACCGGTGTAGATGTCCAGCAGGAGCTACGTCAAGTTCGCGGGGTGACTGTCAGTCAATGGACAGTTAGAAGAAGGTTAAAGGAAGCCAACCTTACTCCCAAACGACCCGCTACAGGCCCGAAGTTGACCACAGCTCACCGTCAAGCACGCCTTCACTTTGCTCGAGAACACTTGGATTGGAGCATAGAGCAATGGCAGTCAGTCCTGTTCACTGATGAGACGAGGATGTGTCTCCATGGCAGCGATAGAAGAGGCCGGGTGTACCGGCGTCCCGGTGAACGGTTTTCACAGTGCTGCTTTGTTGAAACCGTGGCATATGGTGGCGGTTCTTGAGGGTAGCCCTGGAAAAGACGGAGCCCCTTTTGTTCCATGGCCTCCGTACCGCCGGGCCTCCCGCCGGCGCTTCGATCACCGTAAAGTCAGTCACCATCAGCATCCAGGCCCACATGAAGTACTTTTGGTTCCGGGAGTATCTCCATCGACTTGTTCCCCGGCTTGTGTTGCGGTGATCGGACCGGGGAATTGTCCGTCACCCGCAGTGTGCCTAACCGCGCGACGGCGACCGACGTCTCAGGATGTCGAGAGGTGAGGGTACCCGAAAGGGTATTCCGTCGGGCCGACCACTGACGACAAGTCACATCTGCTCCAGTGGTCGGCCCAACAACGAGGTGACGTGGGTACGGGTAGGGTATGGGCCCACGCGCCGTCCTTTCATCGCCCCCGGACGGACTGGACCGCGCGTGCGCTTACCATAGCCCACCCATAAAAAAAAAAAAAAAAAAAATGGTGGCGGTTCTTGCATGATGTGGGCTGGAATTTCCTTAGAAGGAAAAACGGATCTTGTTTTCGTTCCTGGGGGAGGCCGGGGAGGAGGTCTGACCAGTGATCGTTACATTGAAGAGGTTCTACGGGATCAAGTTCTCCCTTATCAAGGCGTTATTGGGGATAATTTCGTCTTGATGCATGACAATGCCCGATGTCACACTGCTCGGGCGACACGTGAGTTCCTGAACGAAGTTGGAATTGACACTATGGATTGGCCAGCGCTCAGCCCCGATTTGAATCCCATTGATCACATATGGGTGGAACTCAAAAGGAAAGTTAGAGCGAGGAATCCAGCTCCTACAAACATAAATGAGCTCAAGACTGCGTTGGTAGAAGAGTGGGGTCGAATACCACAATCATCAATAAAAAAGTTGATTAGGTCTATGAAGAATCGCATGAGGGCAGTGATCAGGGCTAGAGGAAGGAATACCAAGTATTGACATGAATAAATTCTTTTTCTTACACACATTTTGTTTCATTTATACACAATAATCTCATACTGTGAAATTGTATGAATTTTCAATATTTTTACAATATCATTGACATACATCTTATTTACTAAACTACTGAATCGATTTTCATGCAACTTACACCATTTTAAAGCCCAATTCCTAGGCTTTAAATATGTAAAACATTATAAAGAGGTAAAATGAGTCATTGTTAAGATAAATCACTTTTTATGCGCACTTGACGCTTGAGTCGATTTACTTGCACGCGAGTGTATATCTATCAATAGTACGATTTGCGAACATACGAATGATACCTTTTTTGTTTTAAAAGTGTCTTAAAAATAACCGATGGCACCGACGTGGGTATTTGTGCATGGCAAGCATTGCATTTTGGTTTTTAACGCCTTATGGAAATTTTTAAATATTTATTTTTCACGACTATACAGTCTTTCAATCACATATTATATATTTAAAACTATGTCATTATTGTGATTTAATATAAAACTTTATTCTTTACCTCAAAAAAAATTTGAAATGGTGGACAATACTCGAAGTTTCCAATACAATAAACGCTATTAAAATTTGAATTAAAAAAAATCAGAAGTTTTCAAGCAACTAAATATATCGACCATAAAAGCGTGCTATAATTGCCACACTTGGCGGGCTGGTTGGTAATTATAGTTGCTGTTATGACTTTAATGCTCATTCCTGGTGATTCCTCGGCCGGTCTTTACGACTTCCTCGGGAAAATAAGTGATGGTAACAACATTGTATTTTTAATCTGTCACCACACTGAGAAATATTCTAGAATGACGAACATAGCGGTATTTTTTGATGTGAAACATCTATAGCCGCACGTAAACTGATTGCCGGCGTGGTGATGCATGCCGTGGCGAGGCGTCGCCACGCTATACGATAGTAAATTTAGTGCAGACCAATTATCACAGAAATATCGTCAGAGGCATCGAATACAACTTTTATATTATATTATTATAGAAATATTGATTAAAAGAATTGAGTCGTCCTAATTTGAAATATTTTTGAGTTTTTAACTCTTGTATTTAATGAAAATAATTTTTATTGAATAAAAGTCCGCTTTTTCTGGAAAAAAATCGTTTAATTTGGTTTATACATTATGGCATATTAGTTTCTGTCGTAATCTGTTCTTTTATGCATATATGTACAAAATAATTTCTATGTTTCACATCTGCCAGAACAAATAGTACACCTGATGGTAAGTGTTGTTGCCGCTCATGGATCTTTGCTAGGCCGTTGCCTTTTTTTTTTTTTTTTTTTTTTTTTTTGGGACTAATCCCACCACACATTCCCACCATTGTAACTCCTGTAAGCCAGGATCCACAATGGTCTCCATAAATGACACCGAGGTTTGACCCTCAGGCAGTCCCGGGATATGATTTTAATTGTCTTGGGACCCGCAACAAATTTAATTAGAAAAGATTAAAGAGGAGGAGTTGGAAAGAGAGATTCCACTTCCCTCCCAGGCAAAGCGGGAGACAGGAAAACAAAATGACTAGTCAGCCAATAAGTAAACAGGAGTACAGCTACGATAGCGCAGCAGTACGGCACCACGGATACGGAAGAGCTTAACGGGGCCTATATGTGAGCGTTAAGATTGATTGCTACAGTAGGTATGGCAGAAACGCATGAACGCACGGAAATTTTCTCGAGTTGCTACAAGGTCCGTATAGTATACTACCCCACAGGTGACTTGCAAACTGTTTAACATAAGGTTACGCTCGTTTCGCCAGAGATCGCACTCCCAGAGAATGTGATGTGCTGATTGTTCATACTCGTGGTCAGATGTGGAACATTGACATAATGGTGATGGTACGAGTTTAAAAGAAAATAATTTACTTTTAAAGTTGCCATGGCCAGTTAAAAATTGGGCCACGAAGTGGTCAACCTCCAACCACACCTTCTCCAGGCGCTCCCGGATGCATGGAAAAAATAGATAAAGATGACGACCTTTCAATGATGAATCCCATCTTTCTTGCCATTCAGTTAAGGTAGGCCGTTGCCTACCGTGACGAAACTGAAGGGAGTATGAATGCGTGCAATGAGGCTCGGTGATACTAGGCATCACCAAAACCCACCACATGCAAACACCCGTTAGATTGCCGGCTCTCTCGCTTACCGAACGAGGCGCAGTAACAAATTGCTATCACTCAGATGTCGATTTTCTGCGAGAGTGTGGTACTACCCCGGACGGAGCGGTCTCCGTCTGTAGACAGACAACTGTCAACATTGTGATCCTACTATAAGACTTAAAAGATAACTCTGAAGTCAGCGCAGGTTATGAAAGTCAACATTTTGCCGCTATCTTTGTCAAACACTGAATTTCTTTACATATCAAATGTTTAACTAGGATAACAAATTATATGAACACCATTCGCAAAAAAATATCTAATTGGCTTTGTTTTATACTGCTTAGAAATTTTGTGAGTGTAGGTACATATGTATATCTGTATATGTGGCTGTGTGTGTATATGTCATGAACAGAAAATATAGTACATTGCTTTTGTTACTTCCTTTCTCGCGGGTATCGTATGGGCCAATAAGGCCTTACACTCATGGTCACTGCTATGAAAGTACTTGCAGCGATTTGATGCAACTGTAATGAATCGCGGATCAGATTTTTCGACGGTATACTCCGTCTGGACTACCAGCACAGTAGCGTCAGCGTGCTGCGTGTACAGACTTATAGCGGGAGCGGTTGTGCCCTAACCCACGACTGTCTTCTTTCTTTTCTTTTTTAAAAGACAGCACCCATCACTAAGGAAATAATCCCTGTCTTGCAGGGGAATTTACTTTTAATTAACGGACACAAATTACATCCATATTCAGAATAACAATTTGTGGATCGCACAAAGTGTCGTCCTGTGTGGAATTCGAACCCGCGACACTGACACTGTAGATAGGTATCTTCACCACTATGCCATCTATGCAGTCGGCACCGTTCTGAACAAGACTTTCACACCGCAGCATTATAATTCTCAGTTAAGATGTTACCTGGACAGGTTTTCTGTTGAATTTCTTACAATTTGTTACTTGAGCCCCTAGCTACACTCCCATTGGGCGCAATTTCACAGTAATATCAACCACATCCGTGTAGCGAAATCCAAGTAAGTGGTAAGAGCAGGACGATGATGATGCTGATGATGATGATAGGGTAGCAAACAATGTATTTAATTCTTTATTCGATGATATTCCATGTTTATTACTGTGGGCCGAACACTGAAGACAAGGAACTCAGCACCGGTGGTCGGCTTAACGACGAAGGCAACGTGCCACAGGTGGGTCATGGAGCCGCGCGGCGCCCCTCTGTTGCTCCGGACGGAGCTGGACGGCGAGCAAGCTGACCATGGCCTACCCCCCAACAAAAAGGTTTATTGCTGTACATCAAATTTCTGTGCATAGTGTAGATATTATGAAATTAGCTCTTCTAACTAACGAGCAGCTTTCTGAGGAAGCCATCAACTTGTCTGACCAGCGTACTGTATTTGGCTAATTTTTCTATATGATACAAGTTAATAACAGTGAATCTATTTTATTTATTTTTTATCTTTCTCTTTACCTATCTCAGCTGATATAGATATATAAGCTGAGAAACAAAGAGAAGAAACTATTTGATTTGAGAAATTTAGGTGACATTATAAACTTTTACTTAGATAAACATTTATATAATTTTTATACAAAAAAAAAGTATAGACTCCGTTATTCAAAATCAGATTATTTAGTGAAGAAACTCTGATACCTTTTAAATTTAGAATTTGAACATATGCTCTACCTTTCTTATTTTCTGAAGCTGAAGTCGAACGGTCCTCATAGTCAACATTCAGCTGACACAATGAAGTGGTATGAAGGGCGGGCGGAGCGACGTATCATTGGCCGCGATGGACATAGCCTACGCGCATACCATAAGCGGAACGGCTAGCGGGTAATAACTAATAATGAATCTGTGAATAAACATGGATGTATTGTACAATAAGATGGATTAAACTGCAAATTGTCGTATGTGTACAATTTCCTTTCAAAATAAAGAAGGGTTTGCTACTTTCGGCGTTGATCTAATAGGTATTGTCAGAATATTAATTACTTTTCGAAAGTTAGTTTAAAAGTTTAATTAAAACAAACTTTAACGCTAGGCATTTAGGCATAAAGATCAAGTTACTTAAAAGTAAAGTAGAACATGGCAATTTTTTCTTTTCATATTTGAACTAAACGAGCCTAAAATGATGGCATCCAAATAATGAAAAATGTAACGTTTATTGAGTCCACGTGTATAAATAGATAACACGCCAAAAATATTACAATAAATGTTACGATTATAGATGGAGGCTAGCCTCGCGACGGCGATCAGAGTCCCGAGAAGGGGACGTCGATGGGAGAGGGTACTCCCTCAGAGTATTCCGTCGGGCCTATCATTGAAGTGAAGAAACACTTCACAGGTGGTCGACCCAACGATGAAGATGACGTGCTATAGGGTGGGTTACGGGGCCGCCCCTCTGTCGTCCCGGACGGAGGCGGACGGCCGGTGCGCTGACGGTGGCCCACTCGTAAAAAAAAGAGTATGAATATAATTCACCACCCCTTCTCTTGCCCATGGGTATCATAAAAGATGTCTGACATATTGTAATATATAACATCTATACAAGAGAAAGAAAACTCAAATTAAAACCTTATACCAACCAGTGGCGGCTGTACCTTAAGTGCGCTCGTGCACTGAACCACCAATTTTTTAATTTAATAATTACAATGTTAGTTCATCTTTATATTTTAAATTACTATATTAATATTTATTATTTAAACATACAAAAACATATAACAAATATAATTTCAAATTATGACGAAACAATTTAAACGCTTTACTAATCTATTCTAAACTATTAAAATTTATTTTCCCTGTAAAAAAAAAATCTCGTGCGCTGAGGCGAGTGCACGGGGACTACTAATACAACTTGTATTAGTTATGAGTTTAAACGCCTGGCGCGTGAGACAGAAGATAGTTCATAGAAATATACCGAATAATGAGTCTTTGCTCGAGCGCCGCACGGGCGAACCGAACATTACCGAGAGCACTCGACTTTCAACGAAATTTACCTGGCGGCTCGCGGCGGCGACGTAAATAGATATAGTTTCGATGTATCCTGTGACGCTTTAAATATTGTTTGTTTACATTAAGTAATTGTTTTTTATTTTGTTTGGTCTTAGTTCTATTCTATACTTCGTGCACCGTGTGTGGTGTGAGTGTAAATGATGACTAGCCTAGCATGATAAAACTTTTCAAAATAAAGTTGATATAAAATTGTCGGGACCGCCAAGGCCCTCGTTAAATTTAATAAAAGAGTTCAAATCAAAATGTTTTTAGATTTGCACTCTTTTATAAATATTTTTTGAAGTGTGAAAAGCAAATAAAACCACATGTTTCTTCACATGTATACCTACAAAATATAATGAGTTCGAAAATAATAAAAAATGATTTTTTTTTTATAAATTGTTGTCCATTGCAATTTCTGATTTTAATACTTAGTGAGCAAGTAAAGTGCACCACGATTTTGTTGACCCACCAGCCGCCACTGATTCTAACCCGTCAGAGCGTGGTGTAGTAAGTTAATTTTCTTCCCATTGTAGAGGAAGTTCGAACCCGTTCGTTTAATTTTTGATTTTTATGTATATATACGCTTGGCCAAATGCGATCATCAACCCGCCATCTTAACTCCCTTTGTGAAAGAGATTATATCGAACAGTGGATATAAAACTGAAGAAGGGCAGAATCGAATAAGGTGACTATATAAATAAAAAATATATTAAATTAACTCTACATAATCAAAATATCTTTGTCATCATGCTGCTCTTATCTCAATTACTTGGAGACAACGTAATATGTACTTCTTTTCTAAAATACATAATGCAAAAGTTATGTAAGTCTATGACCAGCCATCAGCCTTTTTTTTTGGGTGGGTTGCGGTCGGCGCACTCCTCGCACCACTCTGTCCGGGGCGACAGAGGGGCCTAAGCACGCACACCCGCAACCCACCCGAACACCACGTCGCCTTCGTCGTTGGACCGACCACCGGAGCAGGGTTACTTGTCATCAGTGGTCGGCGCGACAGAATACCCCCTAGTGGGGTACCCTCCCATCGACCGACGTCCCGCCCTCGGGGAGGACCGATGATTGCAACGATTTCACGACGCTGCTCTGCCCAGGCGGTACAAACCTCGAGCGTATGCTGCACCGTGTCCTCGTCGCAATCGCAGTGGTGGCAGGACGGTGTACTCTCCCTCCTAGCGACCGTGTACAGGTACTTGCCGAAGCATCCATGCCCCGTCAAGACCTGCACTAGTTGCAAGGAGAGCACCTTATGCCGCCGTTTTAGCCACTGCATCAGCACCGGCCGGAAGGCCTCTACGGGCAATAACGTCTTGGCGGGAGTCGACGCACCAGGCGGTGAGCTCCCTCAAAGAGTCCACACCGCCCTCCACTCGCACCCCCGACACCCGCCGATACAAATCGGCGAGCATTTCCGCCTCCAAGTCCCACGGGGGAGTCCCAGTCAACAGGCACGCCGCCTCCGGCGCAACCGTGCGGTATCCGCGGATGGCCCTGATCGCCATGGCCCTCTGTGGTCGCCACAGAGTAGCCCTGAGTCGGGCGGTCAGGGACCTCCCCCACACCGGTGCGCCTTACAGGGCCATCAACCGGGTGACCCCCGCGTACAGCCATCGACATGCAGCGCTCGGTCCGCCCACATTCGGCATAAGTCAGGATAAAGCGGACGCCACGCCGACGAGCCGCGGAACGAGCCTGCGGGAATGCTCCCGAAACCACCAATGCCCGTCGAGCACCAGGCCCAAACAATTCATATGGGCCTGGATGCTGATCTCAACCGAATGGACGGTGATCGGGACGCCGATGGGAGGGCCCATGCGGGGCCCAAGGAACAAGAGGGCCTCCGTCTTGTCCAGGGCCACCCTCAACCCCAACGCCACGATCCGCCTGATGATCTCTTCGGTGCCTAGAGTCGCCAGGCTTGCCGCCTCCTCTAGCGTCCCACTGCGGGCTGTGACGAGCGTGTCGTCGGCGTAACAAATCACGCCCAGCCCGGGCGGGAGGCTCCAATGACCAGCCATCAGCCTGACATCAATTCGCCTTGGTGGACCACACAACATCAGATAAAATTGGCACAGGTCTGTGGCATTCAGTGAGTTGGCGAGTCACTGTCTGCCAAAGTTCAAGACGATAAAGGTATTGAAGGCAGACGACAGTTTTTTAATCAATAGTTTTTAGTTTAGCCAGTCCATCAAACCTCCAACCCCATAAACAGTTATTAGATACCATCATCATACAATAGTTTTACACCTACCGTTGGCAATCCACGTGTGTTATGTGCAGACGTGGAGTGTCATCGGTAGATGTCCTATCCCATTTTTACATTAAATTTCTCCAAAGGCCTCTGCGTGTTGGATCCATATCCCCATGTAAGCCTTTCAAAGGACCGGGTATCTTCCCTTTTTGGGAGATAGCCGTGAATCGGAGATACATGATAATAATAATAGTTTATTTGAACAAAGATTACAGTTTACATCATTTTGTTTACAATAGTTCCCGAACTAGGCTTAAAGCCTGTATCTCGGGAGCCAGAGCAGTGAGTATACAATTTGTAAAAGATTATTGAAATTTATCTAAGGAACAAAGGCGTTATAAAAGTCAAAAAGAAAGACATTAGTTACAGATAATAAATTGGCTAATATAAAAAATAATAAATTGGCTAATATAAGTGGAATAATAATTATTTGTGCGGCTGCGTGTGTATATGTGTGTGTGTGCGGCTGCGTATGTTTTCTGAGTGTGAGTGTGTGCGTCTGTATTGTTATTTTGTAGCGTCGATAATCGCTTCAGTTGAGACGTATGAGAGTGACAGTAACCATACCCTTACACTCTTTTTGCAGGCAAAGTAAGAAAGATTTTTAAGGTTACAGTGCTTGAGGATAATATATAATATAATATATAATAAGATAATAATTAATAACACACTATGTTTTTGTAAAAAATAACATTTAATATAATAAAGATGTTATATTTAAATCGCTATTAGCGTATGTTGGAGCCACATCAAGTATGACTCCGAACGAAAGCCTTCACGCTCGCATCCGCACCCTTCCCGCGCGTGCCACCCCGCGCTCCTCCTCTTAACCACAGGAGTGCTGGCTATGGTCGTCGAGTTTGCCACAGACCGCCGCGCCGCTGACATCGCAGCCGCGTTCTATGCAGTATCATACGCTTTTATTTTATCCGTAACTTAAGAGTTATTGTGAGCTACCATGGATGTGGAAGAATTCCGTGTTAGAGGAAAGGAGATGGTAGATTATATTTGCGAGTATATGAGTACACTGCAAACGCGACGGGTAACTCCATCTGTAGAGCCAGGTTATCTTAGAGGTAGCTTACCATCTGAAGCTCCACATTTACCAGAATCATGGGAAGACGTTATGAACGACGTGGAGAACAAGATCATGCCAGGAGTGACTCACTGGCAACATCCACGTTTTCACGCTTATTTTCCCTCCGGCAACGGTTTTCCATCCATTCTTGGTGATATGCTGTCTTCCAGTATTGGATGCATCGGATTTTCTTGGGTAAATTATAGATTATAAAAAAAAAATAGAAATAGTTTGTAGTAGCATTAACTACATTTTTTGGAATTTTACCTACGCTATACCGCGCTAGTCAAACGGTTTGGTGTAGGTTTTTGTTTCGAGTATTCCTTATTTTGCATAAATGTTATATGCAGTTTGTATTGTAGTCCAGGTGCTGCTGGAGTAAGAATATTATTCACCACCCCCTTCCCTGTTCGTGACTGTCGTAAAAGACGAATATGGGATTCGACTTTTACGACAGATAGAGAAGTAAAACTCTAAATAAGTCTGACCAGCGCAGAAAAGATCAAGTTCCCTTCTATTATGGAGGAGGCTCGAGCCCAGCTGTGGGATTTATATAAACTATGATGCTAATAATGATATCCCTTAGTCGTCTTTTACGATAGCAAGAAAAGAGGTAGGTGTGGAAAAATATTCTCAGTGGAACACCATACAGTAATATTTTCAATTTCAATAGAAAGAAATTGACTATTAAGATGTATAAATTATTATATATATTCTACTACTGGGCCTCCTCCACAATGGTAGATAAATTGACCTACTATACCACGCTGGTCAGATTGGCTAATATAGGATTTTATTTTGAATTTTTCTTTTCTTGCACGCTATACATATATCCTTAGGTCATTTTTTACGACACCGACGCGCGACGGGCAGGATAGGAAGCAACGAATTGTACTCCATTTCCACACGGAAAGGTAGAAATCACATCAATTTTCTTTAAACTTGATATTTACCTTATATAATAATATAATTATTATATAATTATAACACCTACAGTACTTAGATCACATGCGTCATATTTATTCTTTAGATACATTTTTAGATAAACTCTTGAGGATTTTAGGTACCTACTAATTTGGTCTGCAATATGAAAATTATAATAAAAAAGTGATTTATCTAGGTGATTTTACATGCTGTATAAAAACTCCTTAAAAGCCTTCAATTTTGTCCATCTACCCATCCATCCATCAGCCTACAGACGTCCACTGCTGGACATAGGCCTCCCCATGAGAATGCCACTCGGAACGGTCCTGCGCCACTTGCATGCAACGGTTCCCTGCGACTTTGAGAATGCCGTCAGTCCACCTAGTGGGGGGTCGTCCTACCCTACCCTACACTGCGCCGTTCGATTCGTGGTCGCCACTCAAGAACCTTTCTTCCCAACGGTTGTTGGTTCGACGAGCGATATGGCCTGCGTATTGCAATTTCAACGTGCTAATTCAGCGGGCTATGTCGGTTACACCCGTTCTTCTATGGATTTCCGTGTTTCGGATTTTATCACGTAGAAAAATACCGAGCATAGCCATCTCCATAGCATGTTGAGCAACTTTGAGCTTTTTTATGAGGCTGACATTTAGAGACCACGTTTCAACTTTGTATTGGATATTAATATTTTTCGTTACTAAATTGCTTACATCAGCCTGTACGATATAGATGTAAAGTTTATTTGATACTTTTTGTGATGGATCGGCGGCTAATGAGGCATCAACTGTCTTTTTAATCGCTGTAAATTAAGAACGAAAGCGTTTCCATTTTGTGGAACAATACATTTTAACGAATTGGTTATTCTTCCGTTCTATAATAATCTTGTTGCATAGGAAATCATCTAAACACTAACTAAAATAACTTATTTCGTTTTATAAGATGAATCCCAGAACTTTTTGTGGTGGAAGAAATGCCTTACAGGACAGCATATTTTACATTAATTTTATGTTTTTCATGGGATCTCCTCTATACATTATCTTTAAAGAAAATAATGTTTTTAATTTTTTTGGCGACTGACCATGGTGCCACCGGCACAGGCCGATTCGTCCGGAACGATGAGAGGGAGCGGTGAAAAGAAAAGACCGTAGCAGTCCTTAGTAGAAAATGTCTATTGTATTTTCTACAGATAACTAACGAAGGTATAAGTAGCTTACAGTAGAAATTATATTTCAACCTAGCAATTTTCAGTTTGAAATATTTTGACTAAATGGACAGATAAACTAGTTTTGTATATATTACAAAAGATTTTTATTTTTGGATCACGACGAATAGATAGATATGAGCTGTGATAATGATCATGACGCTAATAATGTTATTTCCAGAGCTCCGTAACCATTACTGAGAGTATCGGATATCCTAATATTGTAAAGCGTAGCGTGTTTTGCCTAACGAAATTTTGTATTTTCATCGTTTGTAACATATGGTCTTGGTCAAGCTCACTGAAGGATCTACTTGCGGTAGCTGCGTGGAGCAGGTCCCTCCCTTCCCTCCATAGTGGTTGAGGGGAGTGATGGCTGCTCCAGTAGTTAACTCGTGATCGGGTGCCGCTTGTGGGATCTGGTCCAGCCATAATCATGTGAATTATATTAAGTATCTTGCAGTTCGAAAGAGCTAGTTCTTACAAAACGTGTACATAATTTTA
The DNA here is from genome assembly GCA_032191425.1 of Lymantria dispar. Taxonomy (NCBI): domain Eukaryota; kingdom Metazoa; phylum Arthropoda; class Insecta; order Lepidoptera; family Erebidae; genus Lymantria; species Lymantria dispar. Next base: position 22,097,189 of record CM063444.1, on the reverse strand, counting down.
TATTTAGTAAGAAGAAAAAGAAATTAACAGTTTCTTGCCGGATCTTCTCAGTAGCGGTCGCGTTCCGATTCGGTGGTAGTTTATTTTTTTTTTTGGATAATTTAATTTTATTTTGTAAAATTGACAATATGTAAGTGCCCTCTCGGGGTCTATGCATAATAAATGATTTGAATTTGATCCGATAGGAAAAAATATCCGACACTGTAACCGAACACGATAACCGTTTCGGATAACTTCGGAAAGGATCGAACTCTGTACGAGACACTTTTTTTTACTACAGGTTTTCTATCAACCAGGCGAACTAATAGCCTGAACGGTAGGCTCTTCAAGAAGAAATAATAAGATATTCATCACTATTTTGTAATTCACTCACTGTATTCCACACACACATTCATTTCCCTTTTGTAATTCACTAAAAGTTCAATATACCTAACTAAAATAATCGGAAACTGTAATAAATCCGAATAAATTTAATATCCGTAAACGTAATCGAAACCGATATACCTAATATTAGAATAATATGCGTATCCAGATCCAAAACTCTCATATTCATAACATCCCTACTATATGTTTTGATTCACTTTATTTTGATAATAAATAAAGAACAGAAATATACCAACAAAGACATGCATTTGAAATGCATTATAAAAATAATACGAATATCTTGTAACTGACTGGTAAATAGACGCTAGCGATTGCAACCATATCGATTGTTCTGTAATCGACGTTTTGAATAACTAATAATATGTGCTACTTGGACATTTTATTTTCGTTATACAAAAATTACGTTTACGTTATACGAACTATTTTCGTGTGGTGATTAATTAGGACTGAACCTCTCGCGAGTTATTTGCACTACAGTAGAATCCGGATATAGCGACCTTTAAGGGACCGGCGATACTATGTCGTACTAGCCGGATGACGTACAAAACGATAGGATTATTTCTTAAGTACATAAGTACCTAACCTACGAATACATAATTATGTACACGCCAAACTCCTTCGCGAGGCTTACATTTGATTCACCGCCTTCTAATCGTTGTAATATTGCACTTTTTCTTCAATTGTAAAACACTTAAAACGCTTCACAGAACTCATTTTGTCGAGCTTTAAGAACTTTTCATAACATGTGACAAACACTAACTGTGATTTACGTGCGCCAATAAGGAAAGGTGAAGCTTGCGGGGCGGGATGAAGTTGGGCTGCCGAAGCATTGGTGCGTAGCTTGTATAAACAAAACATTGCGCGTCGTTTTAACCGGATGTATTAATCACAAAAATGGTCGCTATAAGCAGTTTGTCGTTTAAACCGGAGTCGCACTAAACGGTTATATTATCTCAGTACCTAACTATGAAACCTAACTTGAGTAAACATTATCGTCGTTAAAAACGGTTAGTCGTTATAAGCGAAGTCGTTATATATGAATTCTACTATATATCTATGCTTAAAAACCAGTTTGAACATTTTTTTCTGTTTGTTTAAAATGGCTGGATCGAATTTCGATAATATTTTACTACCAGGTAGCTGTCTATATAAGGACTAACTTAATTTTCCTACTTTGTGAAAAACCCTATAAAATTTTGCCCGCTCCGGGACTCGAACGCGAGGCCATATCTTAGGAGATATTGTAGATTTAGAATATGGGGGAAAGCGGCTGGAACTGAAGCCAAGCGAGGACGGTCGCTAGTTATTTTTAAAACTTATTAGTATTCGAAAATTAAGTAACTTCGATACGAATACAACCAATTTTGAGTTTCAATTTTTCAACTGAAGTGGCATACGTGTATTTTAAGAAATATAGAGAATAGTACTAAAAAATAATAATTTGAAAACCAAGTTTTCCCTGCAAATATTTAGAAGTATTCTTCTACAACATAAAAACAATAACTAGCATATAACATAAATAATATAAGTTTATTATCTAAATACAAAGTAACTGAAAACTTTGACCAAGTAGTCAAATGTTTCACTTACGACAAGGCCGGGTACCGGTGGTCCGCCCACTTGGCGCTTGAAGGTACGACGCACCCGGCGAGCTATGGGCTCGCTCGCCGCCTTTCGTCGCCCTGGACGGATCGGACGGTGAGCGACGCATTATGGACAGTAGCCAAAAAGAAAAAGTAGTCAAATGTTGAGATTCAATAGATCGTAAGTTATTTGTTTTTTGTAAATAAATTAAATTATTGGAACTTTAAAACTCATAATTAAAAATAATTAATATTTTTTCGCGAGAAATATAAACAAGAAATTGTATTTTAATTTTATCTAAGCATGGTATTGTACGTTCTTCTATTAAATAAATGTATAATGGGGCGTACGCAGGCAGTGTAAAGTCTGATTTTAGATTTTACTCATAAGGTCGTATAAACGTCGCATAACGAACGCTGTATACAAACGCACAGTAGCCCAGTCGAATTGTTGATTGGACCCAGGAAAAATTATAAGTAGAATTTTTCCTTCGGAATTCGTTAGGGGGGTCACTGGGAGTCTACATTTCAGTTTTCGAATTCCCAGTGGTCTTGCGTTTTCCGCCATCTTGATTTTAAGGGTGGTTTTATGTTTTTTAAATAACTCGGTTTGGTCCGTTTTTTGTCTAATTCGACTGGGCTACAGTGGTTATTTATGAAACAAATTTGTGGAGATTGCCAAAGGTGACGCTTAGGTACTTAGCTATTGACCAAGTAGAGTATGCAGATCAGTTCGTTTCTTGTGAAGAATAACCGCCTTTTTTGGGGTGGGTTACGGTCAGCGCACTCTTTGCTCCGCTCCTTGCGGGGCGACAGAGGGTCGTAAGCACGCAAACCCGTAACCCACCCGTGACACGTCGCCTTCGTCGTTGTGCCGACAACCAGAGCAGGGTGACTTGTCGTCAGTGGTCGGCCCGACGGAATACCCCCTGAGGAGTACCCTCTCCTCGACCGACGTCCCCCCCCTCGGGGAGAACGTCGGTCTTTCCTCGTGCGATCGGCCTCTCGGCGGATAAGGGACTAACTCCCCGGTCCAGTCACCCTCGAAGAATAACCGCCTGACATTTTTCGGGGTTGACATTTATTCTCCACTTTCGAAGTTACTTAGCGAGGGCTACTGCCCTCGTCAGCTACTGCTGACGATTGATGTTGGATTAGATGCAAATATAGTCGTATTGTCAGGATAGAGGGCTTACTTAGGGACGTACTTGGTTTTGGGATGTCGCTGGTGTAAAGCGCTAACAGAAAGGAAGAGAGAACCGAGCCTTGTGCAGCTACGGAAGGCAAGGGTTTGGCACCTTTGGTCAGTCCAAATGGAGACAGGGACGTAAAAAATGCCAAGTTATGGATCTATACGTCGTCTCTTCTGTTTCCATGGACAGCTTGGACAGAATATAACCAGATAATAATAGCCTGTTAATTTTCTTATGCAAGGGAAATGAGGTTTATGATTCAGTAGAAAGGCGGCGCATACCTTTAGTTAACACCTATGATGGGAATAACATGATCCTGAGATATTGGAGTCTCCTCCTAAACAGCAATGAGATCCGTTATGTGGCGCTACGATCGATTTTTTATTGTCGCTTTGTTCCACGAAAATTTTAAATCAATTCTTTGTTTTTTTAATCAGTTTAATTAGGGCTGTCCGTGTGGCGACGGAGTAAAAATACAATTCACCACCCCCTATCTTGCCCATGAATATCGTAAAAGACGACTAAGGGATTAAATATGCTTATAACGTCTATGCAAGAGAAGGAAAACTTGAATTAAAACCCTATACCAACACGTCTGACCAGCGTGGTATAATAGGTCAAATTCCTTCCTATTGTGGTTTTTCCTATTGTGGTTCAGGCTCAAGCTCAACAGTGGGAAGTATATGAGCTAATATGATGATGATATGATAACGAATTAGGGCAGATCTTTCATTTGACGAAAGTGAAAGTTCCTCTATGTTAAAATCATGACAAGAATCGAGGGGTAATAATGACATAATCCCTACGATCACTAAGTAAGTTCATGATCGCAGTTGATTTTATGTTTCACAAGAGAGTGCTGCTGCCCATTGTCATGGCAACCCCTTAGTCAGTTTTTATTATTCCCGCGCCAACGAATGGGGAGATAACACTATGTATTGGTAACTCGTCACCACAGGATTACTTCCTAAACATTTTGTATAAAATATAATCTCAGAAAATAATATTTTCGGTTTTTAGGGTTCTTCTTTAGTCGCATTTCACTCCATTCCAGTAGTTGAATATGAGGTATATTTAAGATATTAAGTAATTTTGACAACATGGACTTAAGTACTCCCGCAAGGTTTATACGCCATCAATCAATTGAGTTTGAGTTTGACGTAATCCGAAAACATGGAAAATGAATGATAAATTTATGAAGAAATACACATACAATTTAGTAGAGTGCTATATTGTATAGTAGCATATTTGTAAACATAGTAAAATTATCATTTCAATAAGTTGCTTAAGGTGTTCACTTAGGGTGTATAATAAGTTATCACGTCTTTCCGCGGGTGACTGGACCGAGGAGTTAGTCCGTCACCCGCAGAGGGGCCGACCGCATGACGACGACCGACGTTCCCGAATAGCGGCGGAAGGTCGGTCGAGTAGAGGGTACTCCTCAAGGGGTATTCCGTCGGGTCGACCACTGATGACATGCCACCCTGCACCGGTGGTCTAACGACAAAGGCCACGGGTGGGTTACGGGGCCGCACGCCGCCCCTCTGTCGCCCCGGATGGAGCCGGGCGGCGGGTGCGCTGATCGTAGCCCACCCCAAAAAAAGGGGTGTATAATAAGTTGCTTAAAGTGCATATAACACTTATGTATATGGCCAACATATTTTCCTCTTTGCAAAAATAATGACGAATTGCGTAAATGAAATATTTTTGAAGGTACTTAATTTTTAGGGTGCCGTACCCAAAGGGTAAAAACGAGATCCTATTACTAAGACTTCGCTGTCTGTCCATCCGTCTGTCCGTCCGTCTGTCCGTCCGTCTGTCTGTCCATCTGTCCGTCCGTCTGTCCGTCCGTCTCTGTCACCAGGCTGTAGCTTAATAACCGCGATAGCTAGACGGTTGAAATTTTTACACATTATGTATTTCTGTTGCCGCTGTAATAATAAATAATTAAAACAAAAAAAAGAAATTTTATTTTGTTTTTACAACAAACGCGATATTTTTTCCTTTTTTGCTCAATGGTACGGAACCTTTCCTGCTCGTGTCCGACTCGCACTTGGCCGATTTTTTATTTTCTTATTATGGACTAGCAATCCGCCCTCGCTTCGCTTCGGTTATAGGTTATAGTCGTTTTACCCGCGTAGTTCCCGTTCCCGTGGGAATACCGGGATAAAATATAGCCTAGTTTACGCCCTGATATTATAGCTTTCCATTGGTGAAAGAATTTTTGAAATCGGTCCAGCCGTTTTGAAGATTACCCGGAACAAACAGACAGACAGACAGACAAAAAATTTTTAATTGCTATTTTAGGCATAGGTGTCGTGCAAATAACCGTGTGAGCATGAAAAAAGCCTATTATTTTGACATTACAAACAGACACTCCAATTTTATTTATTGGTATAGATATAGATGACGTTGTTTTGTAACATAATTTTTGAGTCTCCAGTTCTAATTTATTATTGGACCATGCAAGTACTCAAAAAATATGATAACACTAGCAACCCGCCCTCGCTTCGCTTCAGTTATAGGTTATAGTCGTTTTACCCGCGTAGTTCCCGTTCCCGTGGGAATACCGGGATAAAATATAGCCTAGTTTACGCCCTGATATTATAGCTTTCCACTGGTGAAAGAATTTTTGAAATCGGTCCAGCCGTTTTGAAGATTACCCGGAACAAACAGACAGACAGACAGACAAAAATTTTTTAATTGCTATTTTAGGCATAGGTGTCGTGCAAATAACCGTGTGAGCACGAAAAAAGCCTATTATTTTGACATTACAAACAGACACTCCAATTTTATTTATTGGTATAGATGAAACCTATTTTTGTGTAAGGGCCGTTTTTATATTAATAGCTTAGGCAGAGATAATGATAACCTTGTAATCCAAAATCTAGCCCTGTCTAAATACAAAAATAATCTAAAATGAAATTCAGAATCATTTTTATGCATAAAGGTGTTTATGCATAAAAAATGATTCTGAATTTAGTTAAACCTAGTTTAGAAAGACACATATTGTCGATCTAAACATTTTAATTTTAATTAATCCAATAAACTACCACCGCATCGGAATGCGACCGCTACTCCGAAGATCCTGTAAACTAAGCGGCTTGTCTAGGTACTATTTTTACAAGTGTCGATAGGTCTTGGGATCAGGCATCTGTGCACGGATGCCCTAAATTATGCCTTAAATTATCATCATTATCTCGGCTCATATACGTCCCACTATTGACGTCGAGCCTCCTCCATAATAGGAGAGAAATAATATATTATCCACTGCAACACTGATCAAACAGGATGGTATAGGGCTTTTTTTCGAGTTTTACTTTAGATGTACGAGTATATGTATATTTAATCTCTTAGTCATCTTTTACGGCAACACGGGCAAGATGGTGGGTGATGATTTCTTTTCTTCAGGTTAGGGCCCCTTCAAGTTAAGGGAAAAATATACAAGAGTGGTATCAGACCTGTCGCTATGTATGGATCTGGAATATTCGTCATTGCAAAAACTTACGAAAGAAGACTGCATGCTACTGAGTTGCGTATGCTATGAGAATATGTGCGGATACAAGATTAGATAAAATAAGAAATGAGTATATTGTAGAAAAACTGAAAGTGGCACCAACAATCTTCACGCTGACATCACAATTTAGTTTTTGCTAATAAATTAAAATAGAACATACATTTAAGAGTAATTTAAGCAACAAGCAAATGATTCGGTGAAACTATTTCGTTTTGACAATAATGTAAACCTACCTAAAACTACTACCAAACCTACTTATTCTAATAATTTTTTTATCTAAAAATGCACTCATTAATTGGTACATACATATTTAGACATTTTTAGAATATTTGCTCAAATATCTGTCTTATCAGTTAATTTATTTTTAATTTCTCCTTTTTTGCCTCCTTTACTTAACAGTTGGAAAGACTGCACAAACTGAATTTCATGACAAACGGAGTGGTTTGCATAACGACCTTGCGACCGAAGGTTGTGGGTTCAATCCCCATGTAGAATAATTCTTTGCGCGACCTACACTGATTATTCTGAGTCTACAATTACATTGACTTGTGTCCAATATAATTGCATATTTGTAAAGTTCCTCGTAACACAAAATGTATTACTTGATAAATAGTTTTCTTAAAAAAAAAAGGACTCATAGGCTCGGTAGAGCAGGCCGTTATCCCTCTTGTTGTGATTGAAGTATAGCAGAGGCTTGTTTTGTGAAACGTTAACAAAAAGAAACTGAATTACTAAAAATGCCACTTGGCTAGGTTATACAAAATATAAAAATTTCGATCCTTTGATGTAAAAATTAGAATGTGTTACATGACATTAAAACAAATCTGCAGGTTTTTGTTACCGTGTCACCTCACCATGCGATAGCTACCTACTTCGATTTAACCCTTAACCGCACCATTAATCATTTTACACATGAATAAATACAGTGAAAACCTTTAATTTCTAATTCATGCATTTTGCCGTTACAGATTTAAATGATTTGTAAAATACAATGTACCTACTTTGATATTTTTCTAGATTTACCCACCATAATTTGTTATTTAAGTTATCGAAATTCTAGATTTATAATATTGTAGTTCGGTCAGCAAATTATTTTTCGTAAACTTATAATGAAAAGCAAACTTAAAATAATAATGAAAACTTCGTGTTGTGTGTTGAAAGGAAACGAAATACAACTGCTGTGCATAAATTATGTAGATATGCATTTACATACACGTCTGTAAAACTCTTTATTTCGATATCCTTTTGAGGCTTTTTAAAATGAAAATAAAATAAAGTCACCACATTAAAGCGCATGAAAAACACTCCTTTAAATTTTAAAGAATTTAATATGGACATGATTTAAAGATGTATCATTTATCAAAATCGGTTCAGCCATTAAGCAGTTACGAGCAGAATTTAGAACGACCATGCATATGTAGGTACATATATGTATACATCTACAGGCCAAACACCCCTCCTTATAATTAAATGGTTATTTCTAAGCTATCTAGTATTTTCTGGATCTTATGAGCTAAATAAATCGTAAATTACCAAAAATAAGAAATGCTATCAATGCATGAACATGGGTACACTTATGCAATAAATGTTTTCTTTTACAGGCGGCAAGTCCTGCTTGCACCGAACTAGAAATTATAATGCTCGACTGGATGGGTAAGTTTTCATGTATATTTATATAACAATATGTCGTCACTACTTTGGAATATCGGTAAGTCTTGGGTGTAGAACGCTACTTGCGTCGATACCCTAACGCAACTTTCAAGTACGTATTGGCTTGTACAAACGCTGTCATATCATCTGCGAAGGTTTTTAAATGACGTAGAGATAATAATCTAATAATTAATATGTATGTTTAAGCTTTATTTCTTTACTAAGACGCTATCTTGGAATCTAACGCTGTACACTTTGTCTTATAGTCGTTTCTTATGATTAAATTGCCGCGGCTTATAAGAAGTAGGTACTTAGTGTATTAGTAATCCGTCATCAAACGGAATAGTTTAATAGTACAAATTACACGCCTTTGCAAATAATCACGTATTCGTTACTTCAGTTACTAAAGATAATTGCGCTGCTTCCTTATTTTCATTGTAATATTTTAATGAGTTAATGAATGCATTTCTTATCTAAATTATTTATTAATCACAACATAGATAAAAACGGAAATAGCTATGGACATTTATTTATTTATTTATTAATCATTCAACTACGTACTACACTTACAGTCTCCCAAAACGTGTAGAGAGCCATTACACTTTTATAATTTAAAAGTAAAATTAAAAGATAAAAAATACAAACAAAATTTTAAGAATAGATCGAATTTGGTGAAAAATATATAAACTTGCGGATAGTGAGTAATCAGTGAGTTTAGCAACGCAATAGCCTGACTAGTAGGTGCGTATTGTGCAGTACACGTACGCACCTGTGGTAGAGCGAACAGGGGACGTGAACGAAGCCGTGTATATTGGTTTGGTGCTAATAGCAAACAATGCGATAATATATATGAATTTTCAATTTTATTATTAAATAATAAGTAATAATGTAATAATATAGCACACTTACGTCTTAATGCGAGAGTATCGAGACCTAACGCGCCGGATACAAATAGGGACGGATATAAGACATATTGACTTATTGCCTAATACAGGATCTAAAGATGTAATAATATAATAGTTATGTTACTAATCGGTCATTACACATTTTATCAACCAAATTTTACTTAACACTCAAGAGGACTCTTAAAGTTAAGAAAGAAAGTAAGTATAAATAGGTACATTTTTCTTGGGATGGGCTACGGTCAGTACACCCGCAAGTATATATAGATACTGCCGTGACATTAATACAATTTAAACATACTACAGAACATAAACATTGTGGCGTTAGATATAAAATAGAAATCATAATTTTTTTGTCTTTACTAATCGGTATTAGGTATATAGGCAGAAAATATTTTAATATCCTTACACACAAGTGAAAGAAGAGCAGAATATACCAAGTAATATTACGGTAATATTTATGACACACCCATTGCCTAACAACTCTTCAAAGAGGTAGACTACCTATTGAAAATAGAATTTTAGACAAATAATTATTTTTATTCTGAAACTAGCAACCCGCTCTCTGTTAGCTTCATATTCAGTCGCCTTACCCGCGTAGACCCCGTTCCCGTGGGAATATCAGGATAAAGTATAGCATATGTTACTCCCTGATATTATAGCTTTCCACTGGTGAAAGAATTTACTTTATAGAAGAATGAAAACGGTTCGGTGGTTTAAGAAGAAAGTATAACAAACAAGCAAACTTACTTTCTCATTTATAATATTAGTAAGGAGTCTGCTTGTCGTATTTGTTCTTCTCCTTACATACTCTTCTAGAAAGATTTAATTATTAAGTATCCTATGTCCTGTCCACCTCAGTTATTAGCAATAAGGTAAAAGGAGGTTAAAATAATGGACGTTGATAAAATGGGGGATGGTTGGGTGGTAATTAAGACAAAAATAGTTTTAATAGTTTTTATATTTCAGGAAAAGCGATAGGCTTACCAAAGTCATTCTTAGCACTTGAAGAAGGTAGCAAAGGCGGCGGCGTAATTGAGGTAATTATCATCATCATCCTGCACACACCTCCATATCACAATTACTTGAGATCAACTCAAATTGTATTTTTATTTCATAGTACATATCGCAGAAGTTATTGGAAATAATTTTATGACTGGCTGCCTAACTAACAACTCCTGTAAACTCTCCTTGAGAATGTAATTTTTGACCAGACGGCATGGCATCAGATAGCCTTAGTGTATGTAAAGCTTTTAATCGTCGTCTACGACGTAAGGGTTGCTAGTATTCGTAACCGCTAACACAGCGTGTAAATGATATAATATTTAAATATAATCTATATTTTGTTGCCGTTGCTGGCAAACGAGCAAGATGCACACCTAAAGGTGAGTGATAATATTGCACATGGACTTTTAGAATACCAGGGGCACAGCTAAGCCGTTGCCCACCGTGAAGAAAGTGTTCTTATTAAACCTTGTTTAAAGAAGTATGTAATGTGGATGTAATTAAAAGATGGTATAATTCAGAAAATACTGTCCTAATATAACAAATTTATTGTTTATTGAGTAGTTTTTTTATTTTCGCGAAAGGATAGGCGTAATATTTCCATATACTTCATCTATGTAGTTTTGAGTCCTGTAGAGGGCGAGTCTAAAGACACATATCAATCACAAATGTAGACTACTTAATTGCTATTGTATTTTTTATCGGCCAATATCAAATTAGAGTGCACGCGCGGCAAAGCCATGTCGAGTGCAGCTGGTCCATTCCCATATAAGACAATTTGGACAATCCATAACTATTTGTTCTGAATGCGTTTTGTGTCTATTTAATGTCTGTAAAGTTTTGTGAAAAGGGGATTTATCTGCTCGTTTACCCCGGATAATATTAAAATAAAATCGAACATATGTGCATACTTAGGTATGCCAATAACAGAACTAGACAATTAAAACGTTACGACGTTTTTCTTTTAAATGATTACATTTTTTTTTAAATAACTATACTGTAATATGCTCATAATTACTAATTTTATTTTATAGGGATCAGCTAGCGAGTGTGTATTAGTTTCAATGTTGGCCGCCCGAGCGAATGGCATAAAGCGATTAAAACAACAATTTCCGAACGCAGACGAGGGTCTATTACTTTCTAAATTGATCGCCTACTGCTCTAAAGAAGCACATTCCTGCGTCGAAAAGGCGGCAATGATCTGCTTCGTCAAACTCCGAATTTTACAACCTGATGACAACGGATCTCTTAGGGGTGATACTTTAAAAGAAGTAAGTACCTATAGGTTATGCTTATCTATTAAAAACTGTTTGCAATGGGTAGTGATCAGTATAATACGTCATATCGCTATCCATTTTTAAGTAATTAATCATTTGCTGCATATGTCATTACTTAAACGTAGCTCCTGAAAATTGATTGAAGTGGAACCAAATAAAGCTTAACTAACTCGGGTATCAAACTGGGTATTTTAAGGTCAGTATCAGGTCAGGTCATATATCATGCCACTGGACCGATTTAAAATGTCGCACCTTTATTCCAATACGGTCACTATCATAAATAAGCAGGAGCTATTTAAAGATTTATGACCAACATTTACTAATATAAATAAGAGTATATTAGCGTTTCAGAAATAATTGTTATTGTACACATTTTCGAAAAAAATTATAAAGTTAAGTAGAATTAAAATATAGGAATTGAACCAATACATAAATTCTATGCTCAGATGACATTAAAAACAGTTTTTCGAAAAAAATCGTTTAGTGACGGTATTGGATTAACATGCGAGGTGTTATAGATTGAATGTATTAAACAGTTATTTATTCATTTATTAATAGTCTTAATAAATAAATAGGAACCTATCGATCATCGAAGAGGTGAGCTCGGATAACTTCGGGCATAGCGTATTTTTATACACTGAGGAATAAATCTCTGCACTTTGGCGGAGGACTTTGCAAATATTAAATTACCAGACACAAAGTCCGCTTACACTGTATTGTAGACTTTCTTTGTGGGCATATTTGGTTCTGAACGTGAATTGAACCCACAAATCTCAGTACGGGATGTCAATCACTACGCTATCCGTGCACCCAAAGAAACTCAAAATGAATCTTTGTATTGTCAATTGTGAATCGTTTATTTATAAACGCGATACTGAAAAAATCCTCAACGTAACATCCTCACGAGCTCTTCACAGTTTTCAATTTAGCAATATTTAAAATAATTAACTATTAATTTTCCTCAAGTGATGTATTTTTGAATAGAATTGGGGTATGCATTGGATTGCAAAAGTGGGCGGGATAATCGGGCGGTAATTGAAGAACCAAGACGACGGGCGTCGGGCCGCTCGTCGACGCCGTCGTCCCACGTTTAATGACTTGCCCGTGGATGCCGGAAATACGTGGCGAGCCGAGCGGTAATAGAGCCGCATTGTGTCTCGCTTTCTATGCCGCGAATATTGAAATTTCACGATACCCCTTATGAGAAATCTCTTTAATTGCAGACGTAACACGGTCACCGCATATCAAAAGGTTTTTATATTTTACCTAACTAAAATCAGCACGTATTATTTTTCAGTCAAGGTAGTGATTCTTTATTAACGAGGTGTTAGGAAATGGATTTTAAATACGAAATGCAAATGTAACAAACATACTCATTAGATATAGGTACGACCCACTACTGGGTCAAGAGTCCTCCACAGTGAAAGAATACTTAGGAATACTCTACACAGGAACTAGATACTGAGAAGAAGTCTAAACTTCTTCTCAGTATCTAGTTCCTGTTTAGAATCCTATACTTTTTGGAGATGTAGAAAAGTTAAAGGCTAATCCCATAATCCTAAAGCGATATCAAGCACAATGCATTTGCTACTCGTATCTTTCTTTCTATCAGCATAGGTATAACTTTATTTCAAGTATTTCTTACAATGCTAGTATATATTTTGATATACATATTAATCGTCGCTTAGGACATTCTTGGGAAGGAAAGATCGATGACTTTGAATATTTACTCTTTACTCTTTACCTGTACTTACTCCCACATGTAGGAGGACCACACTGGCCACAGTCACCTGTCTATAGCCACCGGTCCCTCCGGGGTAGAACTACATTTTGCCAGAAAATCGAGTCTAGTTTGAGTGGTAGCAATTTTTGAGGGTGTTTGTGTCTGGTGGATTTTGATGATGTCTGTAGTATAACCGAACCTCACACGTATGCATTCACACTCTCTTCATGGTAGGCAACGGCCTAGCAAAGGTCCATGAGCGATAGAATCACTTATCATCTGGTGTGCTGTTTGTTCGTGTGCCACCAACAGGAATAAAAAAAATATTTGTTTTTATTATTTTTTTAAAATAATGAATCGCATATCTAAGCATGGAGTATGACGACTTAATAACTATAATAATATCTCATTTATAGGCTATGGAAGAAGATGAGGAAGCCGGGCGTGTGCCATTTTTTGTATCAACAACCTTAGGAACTACATCCATGTGCTCCTATGACAATTTGCCCGAGATCGGAGTTGTCGCTCGAAAATTCCCAAACGTGTGGATTCATGTGGATGCTGCTTACGCTGGCAGCTCTTTTCTATGCCCTGAGCATAAACATCACCTCGCTGGCGTGGAGTACGCGGATTCATTTAACACTAATCCTAATAAGCTCATGCTTACCAGCTTCGACTGTTCTTTGTTGTGGGTTACAAACCGATATCTACTGACGTCAGCGCTCGTAGTCGACCCACTTTACTTACAACATTGCTATAACCACACTGCCATCGATTATAGACACTGGGGAGTGCCATTGAGTCGACGTTTCCGTTCGCTAAAATTGTGGTTTATGTTACGAAGCTATGGGATTAGCGGTTTGCAGAAATACGTTCGACGGCATTGCGAACTCGCAAAGTATTTCGAACAACTCGTCAAGAAAGACGATCGGTTCCTAGTCTGTAATCAAGTCAAGGTAAGAAATCGATTTTAATCACTGTATGTACGCACTAAGTTAGATACTATTAGCTACAAAGTATATAGATATTACAATAAGTGGTAGAGACGTGACTTTGTAAGTTACATGTATTTTTATTTACGCGAGTCAATGACTTGACCTGCCTTGAAGCGATCAATTACTAATTACTGTCAGGTGGACTGCTTCTTTGTCTGCCACCACACCTATTAATAAAATTAATCATTTCACTATAGATTGAATGGGGTTTTGATTTGATTAACTGGGCTTTTTACGAAATGAAAGATAAAATCACAAATGCGCAAACTTATTGGCTAAATTTTAATCTAGCTTTAGGTAATATTTTCAATACTTACATTCCTCAGGTATTATAAACCCCACTCATCATCCACCTATAATGGCACAAGGCATGATCCTGTGCCGCTCCCATTCGAAAACCCTCAGCAATTAAAATTGTCTGTCTATTCAGCGGAAGGCCTTCACCCATTGCGTCATCCGGTACATAATCATTACTCAAAAACCTTTCTTCCCTAGCAGTTTTCGATTCATTGAGAGATGTGGTCTGCCCATTGTCACTTCATGCTAGTTCTTCGTGTTATGTCGATATTTTACGGATTGCTGTATTTAGGATCCTATCTCGCAGAGCAATCGCGAGCATAGCGCACTTCATAGCATGCTAAGCGTTTAACTTAGAGTTTAGTTGTAAGGCCGACATTTGGAGACCGCTTTACTATACGTCATCGCTAGTAACACATACTAGTCATATATGAGTGTTTTCAGACACTGAGGTATGTTGGAAGAGAAGAGTATCCTAAGGTTTTCATGCTGATCAGTTGAATAAGTTCTCTTGATTGACTTTCTCCTCGAAATCTAGCTAATTGGACTGGTTGTCTTATCTAAACATCATAATCATCTTATACCATACACGTCTCGCCGCTTGGCTCGAGCCTCCGTCACTATGGGAGGGAAATTGACCTACTATACGACGCTGGACAGACGTGTTGGTATAGATAGGGTTTTGTGTCGAGTTTTCCTCCTCTTGCATAGATATTATGTGCATATTATATCCCTTAGTCGTCTTTTACGACACCCAAGGGCAAGAAAATGTATGGTTTTTTTTTTTGTGGGTGGGCTGCGATCGGCGCGCCTCCGCACCACTCCGTCCAGGGCGACAGAGGGGCTTAAGCATGCAACTCCCGCAACCCACCCGAAAACCACGTCGCCTTCGTCGTTGGGCCGACCACCAGAGCAGGGTTACTTGACATCAGTGGTCAAGAAAATGTATGGTGAATTGTATTCTTAATTTCTTACTCCGTCACCAGACAGAATAATCGACAACTAAACATAATTATCGACAACTTCTAGAATCAGATTGTCAAATAGGACCGGTAATGAAACGACATGAGCATTTGACATGACTTTCGTCTTGTCCACGTTCATTTGTAAACCATTTAGTTGGAGAACCCTCCGAAGCTCAGTGAGCATTGAATCGGGTTGATAATAATTGAACCAGTCAAGCAATATTACCTTTAATCTTTTTATGTAATTCCTTGCATAAAAAGTTCAAATGACTATTGTACTCTCAGCTATCTTGTTACACATTTAATATATAGATAGCAGACTAAATTGTAAAAAAAAATACCTTTTTAACTATTATTGAAGAAATGTTTGTTTAAAGAGATAGGACAATTCAATTGCTTTTTATTGTTATGATTGATGTGTCAAGGAACATGTTTATAAAACATTTGTTTTGGACAGTTGGGATTGGTTTGTTTCCGCCTCGTGGGTAGCCCCGACGAGGATACGGGCGAACAAATAGATGAGCTGAACAAGAAGTTGTTGGTGAATATCAACGCCTCCGGCAAGTTACACATGGTACCGGCCTCAGTTAATGATCGATATGTGATTCGATTCTGTGTTGTCCAACAACATGCCACTCGAGAAGATATCGGTAGGTATTATTTTCTTTTTTATCTCCTATTACCTATCTCATATCTTAGCAGGTGTCATCATGAGATATCGAATACGCTACATATACGTTAAGACACATCCAAAAAGACAAAAGCTTGAGTCGTACTAAGATTAGATGTTACTATGGTACCATTTTAAAGAATCAGTCGCCATTTTTCATCATTTCAACTTAAATACGTCCCACTGCTGAGCTCGAGCTTCCTCCACAATAGGAAGGAAATAAACCTACTATACCATGCTGCTCAGACGAGTTGATAGTGTTTTCTTTCGAGTTTAATTTCTCTTGCTTAGATATTATATTCATATTATATCTTATAGTCCTCTTTTACGTAACACACGGGTAGGATAGGGAGTGGCCCCTAGCCGAAGCCGCGGGTGACTGGAACGGTGAGTTAGTCCGTCACCCGCCGAGAGCCCGACCGCGTGAGGAAAGACCGACATTCTGGGGAAAGGTCGGTCGATGGGAGGGTACTTCTCAAGGGGTTTTCCGTGGGGCCGACCACTGACGTCAAGTCACCCTGCTCCGGTGGTCGGTCCAACGACAAAGGCGACGGTCACGGGTGGGTTACGGGTCTGCGTGCTTACGTCCCTCTGTCAACCCGGACGGAGTGGAGCGAGGAGCGCGCGCACCGTAACCCACCGCCCCGAAAAAAAAAGGATGGGCAGTGGTGAATTGGATTCTTACTCCGTCATCACACGCACGCATTCTCACATTATTACAGGGACACTTTAATTTAATACCAATGTTCAAAAAGCAGGCGTGAAGCGCGTTAGTTTTAGTTCAATATTCCTCAAATTTCTTAATAGATAAATATAGCACTTGCCATATGCTTTAAACATAATTATCGTATAGTAAATTTAGATAAGGGTATGTACCCATACTACGTGACCCATTTATATTAATTCTCAATCTCCTTCTCCATTTGGTGACCGTTTGTATTACAAATTAAAATCCAATTTTGACCAAATGTGTTTGAAAACCATAACAGATCATATAGTATGTATATTCCCTAATCATCATCATCATCTTGGCTCATATACGTCCCACAATAGGAGGGTAATTGACCTTACTATGCTGGTCAGACAGGTTGGTATAGGGTTTTGTTTCGAGTATTCCTTCTCTAGCATAGATGTTATATGCGCATTATATCCCTTAATCGTCTTGTATGACATCCACGGGCAAGATAGGGAGTGGTGAATTCCTACTCCGCCACTATACGCAGGGTGTTCCCTAATAATTACGCATAAATATAATTTCAGAAATAGCATGGGACATAATCACTGACTTTGCAACGGAGCTTATTGAAGGACCGGATAAAGAACGGGTATGTAAATTTGTCATCCTCGTAAATTAGATATTTTTTCTAATATTAGTGTGACAACTGGTTGCGAAGAAAGTTGCGTGCTTGACATATCCATTATCGTCACATATTATAAATACGCTTTAAATAGAACCACAACTGAAAGTGAAACGGGATATATTTTATGGTAATCATGATTAGTTCACAATAGTAAGCAACAATCTTTGTTTTTTATTGAATATAAAGTTTGACAAGGTAACGCCTTAACTTATGTTACAGCCCTTATAGTAGTCTTAAAATTAGAATTAAGAATGAACTTTACAGTCTGCTTACAAACTTAACTCTAAAAAGTGTCAACTGACTTCGAAAAACATAAAATACATCCGATTAAAAACGGGATAATACAAAAGGTCGTTTTCACATTAGCATAGATAGTCAAGTGATGCCTCTTTAAAACCCTTGACCAAGGTGAATCACTCAAGATTGTTTGCGTGACAAAGGCGTCGTCATTGTAACAAATTTCACGTAAAAACCCACATCTTATGTACCTAATACATAAAAAAATATTCTTTAATTTGAATTGTTGTATAAATACTATATCTAATGAATTGTAATAAATTAAAGGACTTGAACGTGGAGCGTGCTCGTCGCAATCGCGCTGCACTAGCCCACAAGCGCTCATTCTTCGTGCGTATGGTCAGCGACCCTAAGATCTACAATCCAGCAATCAATAAGACTCCACCTCCAGTACCAACACCTGCCTCTCCACCCGTACCGTCATCTGCACCGTACTTTTTGAAGACGGCAGGCAATGTGACAACTCCGGATACTCCCTCAGACGAAGAATCCAAACTAAATCCAACAACACCGTAAGGCTTTTTAAAACAATTTATAAAATAGAATACATATAAAATATTACCTACTATAGCAATCATTCTTAAGATAGGTCCCGTCAGACTTTTCCATATCTATGGCTGCGCTTATTGTTGCTGCACATACTCTTATTTATTGGTTAATCAATTTTGATTCATGTCTCCCGCATTGCATGGGAGGGAAGTGGAATCAACCTCTTTCAACTCCTGCTGTTTAACTTTTCTAATTGAATTTGATATTGCCCGAAGGTCAAACCTCAGTGTGATCAATGGAGACCATTGTGGAGCCTGGCTTCCATGAGTTACAATGGTGGGAATGTGTGGTGGGATTAGTCCCAAAAAAGACATTCGTTCTATCAGATATACAAGATATATGTAAGACATAAAATTAAGAGAGAATACAAGTTAAAGATTAAGAGTTGAGAGATGCGTAATGTTCACAGGTGGGCACAGTCAATCGAAAAGTTAACTTCGTTAATTAAAATGTTAACTTCGATAATCGTTAAAGCGTTAAATTTGCGAAAATTTAACGCAAGTTAAAATTAACCGTTAAAGTTAACTATTTAAAACTTATACTGATTTTAGGTGGAGAAAAGTACATAAATTCTAAAGCATGTAATGAAATTATGTTGCATATGTATGCAGATGCAGTGTGGGCAGATCTCCATACTAGATTGCGACACGCTACTGCCGGTAGCCACGATACCAAAAGATTCACCAATACTTTACGCTTTCTAACGTAATAGCCAGGTGGAGGTGAGAACATATCACTTCTGCTATTATCATAACCTACAATAGCAGAATTCACAGCAATTGAAGACGGCTCGGGATCTATTGCCTTTTTCGCGGGGCGGGGCGGGGACCGGCCTCGTTTAGCAAGATAGCCGCCCGGCGGGACGACGTCCGCCGTTACGTCATTTTTCGTTGGGTAGTCCGGTTGGACAGGCATATGATGTTCGGACCGTCGAGGCTTTCCGGCCGGTGTTCATAGAGTGATTGGGTCGGCGGCACAGAGTGCTTTCCTTCCGACTGTTGCAGGTATTAACGGAGCATGGTAGCTTCGCCAAATACCTGCACACGGTCGTGAAGAAGGAGAGTACACCGTCCTGCCACCATTGCATTTGCGACGAGGACATGGCACAATACACACGAGGTGTGTGCTCCGTGGACAGAGCAGTGCCTTGAGTTCGTCGTAATCAAAGGTGCCGATCTGAAGCCGCCGACTATCGCCAGGGCGATGCTCAACGGCGTTAGGAATTAGGACGCAGTCACTGCCTTCCATGCAGTGTTGGATTAAGGCAGCGCGGGGCCTGTAGCAAATTCTGACGAAAGGCCCTTGGTTTGCTTCAGGTTCTTAAGTTTATCCTCCCCAAGGGGGAGGACGTCGGTCAAGGAGAGGGTACTCTTCAGGGGATATTCCGTCGGGCCAACCACTGACGATAAGTCACCCTGCTCCGGTGGTCGGTCCAACGATGAAGGCAACGTATCACTTTGTGCTTACGCCCCTCTGTCGCCCCGGACGGAGCGGAGCGAGGAGTGCGCCGACCGTAGCCCACCCCCAAAAGAAAAACAGTTCTCAAGTTTAGGGTATTAAATTGAATTGAAAACTGTTATGGCATGCAAGATATTTTACGCTCCTATCTAGATTGATATTTTTTTAATTACAGTCAGACAGGCGTTGGAGCGCGGGGCCCCCCAATTCGCGGGGCCCGTAGCATTTGCTACACTTGCTATATGGCTAATCCGGCACTGCTTCCATGTGGTAGTTATGTCACGAATATAGGTGGCGGATCGTACGCGCGGAGAACTCTACAACACATTCCACTGCCGGCGACTTGAGTGGCGCATTCGTCGTGTAACTTACGAGCGTGGCGTGGCGCGTGATTCGAACAAACAAAATGACAGCATGTCAACAAACGACTAATGTAACGGACTAAAGTTAACGGAAGTTCAACTTAACGAAAGTTAACAAGAGCATTAACATTTTTTGAAGTTAACTTAAAAGTTAATCCGTTAGCCAGATTGTTAACTTCGTTAATTAACGATTAACGAGTTAATGTCCACCTTTGGTTATGTTCAACACTCCACTCCCTCCTGCAGCTTTCATAAAAGGCGAACACGGACGCACTTCCTTTCAATCATATTTATAATATTGAAAGAGACCTATTTATGTATTTTTTTTTTATGAATTTTAGTTTAGGCACATTATTTATTACTATTAATTTTTTAGTAACTTTGTGATTATCTTGAATGACAAACGACCTCCGTTTTGCCAATCTTTCTAGACATATTATATAATTTAAATTATCATAACGAGAATTAATATGAACTTTGATACGTCTTTCTCTAATACAGGGATTCCCAAAGTGTGTTCCGCAAAACCTAGGGGTTCCGTAGAATAGTCATCAGGGTTCCGCTAAAACTTTGACAAACGTTGCTCTCCGTTATTTCTATTCTCCATCTGGATAAATTTATGTCCAATAATGGATGTTGACATGTTAATGCATGGAGGGATGGATTTTATTCAAATCAAATAGGTATTTAATAACATAAGAACTTAAATAATTTGTTTTAAATTGCACCAGACAAAGGCCCTAAGTTTGCTCCAATCGTAACAAACATTTCTGTCATAGCGAGCGTTTCAGAACCAAAACAATTTTAAAAGAATGCTCCATAAACGTAAATAAATTCTTTGATTATAATTATAAAACGCTTTATAATAGGAAAGCCCACAACGACAACGCGAACGAGATATGCGAAGAGCATGCTAATATACAAATATTAATTATGATAAAATTACCTGTTCTCAGAAAACAATCATCCTGGATCAGCTGGCCGCTTGGCTTTTTCTTCCAGAGCGTTGATAATGATGCTAACGATGTGCCGATAAGGTAATTATGACGTCATACTATATCTACAAATTGCACAGAGTCCTCCCGAAACTGTCTAGCCGTGGGCACAGTGTCGAAAATGGGAGACTGATTGACAAGTTTTCTTAATTTGCAGGAATCGTCATCATGTAACAATACTGCCGTAAAAGTCCCTATCATCATCATTTCAGCTCATATATGTCCCACTGCTGGACTCAAACTTCCTCCACAATAAGAGAAAAATTAACCTTACTATACCATGCTGGTCAGACAGGTTGGTATAGGGTTTTGTTTTGAGTTTTCCTTCTGTTGCATAGATGTTTTATGCGTATTAGCCCTTAGTCATCTTTTACGACATCCACGGGCAAGATAGGGAGTGGTGAATTGTATTCTTACTCCGTCACCACACGGTCCCTATGCTTAAGCCTAAAGTGCGATGCCATAAATAACCATCTGTGAGTGTTTTGATTATGTTGTCTCAGTAATGTATAGACGATTCGGATCTTAGTTTTCTAAAAAATTAAGAGATATAAGTCAGGACCTACAGCTTTTAATTTTGGGCCACGAGTTCAACATCCCTCCGCATTTTTCTCTACTTGCGGACTATAGGTACTAGCCTATCCGCACCATAACGTCCAACCAGGGTAGCATTTCTGCAGATTACTGGCACTGAGGATATTCGATTCCCGTCATCTAACCAACGAGCTATTCTATCGGGTTCTTACTCTTGTATTGTACTGTAATACATATTTACATTTCGTAATGAATACGGTAAAAAAAAATTGGCAATGCTTAATTAACTTTTTGATTACAAGATTAGCGAATTTAATCAAACAAATTTTCAAATGTATAATAATAGCTATATGTGTTGTACAGATTCCGACATTTGGACACAATGGTACGCCTGAAGAGCCCAGGCACGACGAGCCGCCGCGGGTCGTCTCCGGGTGCATCCCCAGAGCATCGCCTCGCCTCACCATCTTACCATTAAACGCCATTTTAATTCGAGCTATGAATTGTGTCACTGTTATCACAAAATAAATATAATATGAGCATTCACCCCTATTTATTAAATTTTCCTTATTTATTAATAGTCCGTAAGCCTTTGGATGACGGGTTTAAAGTACAATTCCTCACTTTTGAGTCTGGTTAAAATAATATCAGTGGTAACGGAGTAAGAATATCATATTCACCACCCCTTCGTTGCCTGTGACTGATCGTAAAAAATGACTAAGGGACTCAAGCAGTAAATATCAACTGCAAGTAAAACTAGGGATGTGAAAAAATAATCGATTTTTATATTAATCGATTATTTTTTTGTAAAAATCGATTTTAATAATATATTATTTTAGTATTTGCTTTTTGTTTAAATTTAAAGTTTTCTATTATATAGAAAATAAAATCACGGTCAGATTTCCTTATCACGATACTGTCAGGAAAAGTGCTCGATCGAATGTCAGTGTTTCATACTATATTAGAAAATAAATCAATTTCCAAAAAAAAGGTCATCATAAAGAACTACGAATAGTAAAAAAATCGATTATAAAAATCGATTAATTAAAAATAATTAATCGATCTTTTTGCAAATCGATTTATTTTAAAGAAAATATCGATTATTTATTAATCGATTTGTTCCCTCCAAGTCACATCCCTAAGTAAAATTCGAAATAAAACTAGGTATACATATAACAACGCGTCTGAGCAGCGTAGTAAATCAATTTCCCTACTACTATGGAAGAGATTAGATGATTTGAGATGATGATGTTGTAGAAAATGGTAAGGGAATCATATTCTGTTGATTCCCTGCCAGCAGCAGGCGCCTGTGAAACTCATAACATCAGCTACGATTGGTCGATTGCCAACCTGATTACCAAGCGTGGCGGTCATGGCATTATCCCCCTAAGGAAAGCCAATGGCCATTTTCTATTTCATTGTGAAGAAGGCTAGTGTATAATAGTGGAACTTGTACCTATGGTATTTGTATCGGATAGATAATTATAAATTTTCTGCAGTAACGATGACTTGTTAGACGTAAGACATCTTAGTCCACCCGTGACCATGAACGCTGTAAAGTGTTCGAAACGTCGGGTAATCAAAAATCAAATACAAACGCGATAAAATCCGTAAAGTAGTTTTATTTAAAATGTATAATACTCGCGTAAACATCAGAAATCATTTTGTACCTATGGGTTAAATTAATGATAACCACAGCAACTTTCCGTGTGGTGACGGAGTAAGAATACATTTCACCTTCATCTTGTCCGTGGATGTCGTACAAGACGATTAAGGGATATATATAATCGGCACATAAGATCTGTGTAAGAAAAGGAAAACTTGAAATGAAACCCTATACCAACATGTCTGACCAGCATGATATAGTAGGTCAGATGCCCGCCCACTGTGGAGGAGGCCCGAGCCTAACAGTGGGACGTATGTGGGCTGCGATGATGATAATGGTGACAGCCATTTCTCCTTGCGGCATGTCCTTCAAGCAACTACATGACATTAAACGCGTCTTCCTGATCAAAAATAAATATTGAAAGATATAATAATTTTTTCTGTCTCAATCTCAAGATTGAAACAGACCAAAAATATGTTATATCTATAATTACGTGGAGAAATTTGCAGAAAAACTCCAGTTCCTTCACAACAACAGTACTTGGTATATAGAAAATAAAACTAACAAAATCTGTAGAAAATATATTTATTTAATATATTAATCCCAGACCAAATTATGTGATTTTACTTCACCGTTCCAGCTGACGGTGTGTAGAGTTTTCTTATCCTCTATATCCCAAGCCAGACCTCGGACATAATTGGTGTGTTGATGTCTGTCGTGGTAAATTATATTTGATTTTGAATCTATAGTAATATCACAAACTGATACAATCTTATTGTCACAACATATGGCCACTTTATCACAACTGAAACAATATTTTAATCATTAACTATGTTTAAAATTAGTATCGCGAACAATTCAGTTAAACAAGTTATTTCGAACAAATATCCCATAAGCTAAAGGTACAATTATGTGTATCGCGGCCGATCGCCGGGGTTTGGTCACGTATGGCTGACGCATACTGCCGAACATCGCTAGGACGATGCTCGACGGCGTCAGGAACAGGGATGCTGACTGCAACAGATGGCGTAGTGGTTAAGATACCGACATATGGTGCCAGTGTTGGAATCCCACGCACTTTGTGACGCACGCGAACAACACTTTGTGCGATGCACAAATTGTTGTTTCGAGTCTGAATGTAATTTGTGTCCGTTAATTATATGTTTGTAAAGTCCCCCGCAATACAAGGATTATTTCCTTGCTGCAGGAAGTTATCTTTAAAAAAAAAAGGCCAGAGTAAATAAAACGCATTGTCACATCACCATACTGCGATCGACCACAATTGTACCGATAGAAAAGGCACTGGGTCTACGCAAGAATTCGTGTTGTTTCCAGACGAACTGTGTTTGTTAATTGATTATATATTCCTTTTTATCTTGTTTGCGGCATACACGACAAGGTTTCGTGGTTAGATCCGAATAAGTTCAATACTCGGCAATAAATATGGCACATCAATCTTTGGAAAAAGGTAATCGGTGCATTGCGGCTTCGTAGAAAGTTATCTCTATCGCACACTACTTGTGTAAAGTGTGTCAGTCATTTAACTGTCATAGTGATAATCCATACCAGTGGCGGCTGTACCTTAATTGCGTTCGTGCGCTGAACCACCAAATCAAAATATTTAAAAACTACAAAAATTAACTTCATCTTTACTTTTAAATTACCATTAATATTTATTCTTTGAACATAAAAAACATATAACAAATAA
Source organism: Lymantria dispar (assembly GCA_032191425.1). Lineage (NCBI taxonomy): Eukaryota > Metazoa > Arthropoda > Insecta > Lepidoptera > Erebidae > Lymantria > Lymantria dispar. The sequence continues at coordinate 22,072,158 of CM063444.1, read as the reverse complement.
AATTTCAAATTATGACGAAACAATATAATAAGCGCATTACTAAACTATTAAAATTTAAATTCCTTGTAAAAAAAATCTCGTGCGCTGAGGCGCGCGCACGGACTTTTTTTTTTTATTTTTTTTTTTTTTTTTATGGGTGGGCTATGGTAAGCGCACGCGCGGTCCAGTGCGTCCGGGGCGATGAAAGGATGGCGCGCGGGCCCATAATCCACCCGTACCCACGTCACCTCGTTGTTGGGCCGACCACCGGAGCAGATGTGACTTGTCGTCAGTGGTCGGCCCAACGGAATACCCTTTCGGGTAACCTCACCTCTCGACGTCCTGGGACGTCGGTCGCCGTCGCACGGTCAGCCTCTCTGCGGGTGACGGACAATTCCCCGGTCCGATCACCCGCGGCCTCGGCTAGGGCGGCATTAGGCGCAGATACTCGCGCCTGCGCCGCCCGAGTCGCCGGCGGCGGAACGTGTCGCCGAGTAGGAGCTCTACTCGCACACGATCCGCCGCCTCCTTCCGTGAGATTACGGCCTCACAGAAGGCGGCGACCGCGTACCAGTTCCTGACGCTGACGAGCATCTTCCTGGGGATGGTCGGCAGCGCCAGGCCGGCACCAATAATTGCGACGAGTTCACGGCGATCCCCCTCCCATGCAGCACACTCCTCGAGCGTGTGCTGCGCCGTGTCCTCGTCGCAACTGCAGTGGTGGCAGGACAGTGTGCTCTCCCTCCTGACAATCTTGTGCAGGTACTTCCCGAAGCAACTGTGCCCCGTCAGCACCTGCACCAGTCGGAAGGAAAGCACCCCGTGCGTCCGCTCCAACCACTCCATCAGCACCGGCCGGAGGGCCTCGACGGTCCTGACACCGTACCGAGGACTCTCCAGCCGGACTGCCCAACGGGCAATGACTTCTCGGCGGGCGTCGACCCGCCAGGCGGTGATCTCTTTGATGGAGACCATGCCGCCGCGGGCGCGCGTCTCCGACACCCGCCGATAAATGTCGGCGCGCGTCTCCGACACCCGCCGATAAATGTCGGCGAGCATCTCCGCCTCCAGGTCCCACGGGGGAGTTCCGGCCAGGAGGCACGCTGCCTCCGTCGCCACAGTGCGGTAACCGCGTATGGCCCTGATCGCCATGACCCTCTGTGGTCGCCACAGGAGGGCCTTAAGACGGTCAGGGACCCCGCCCACACCGGTGCGCCGTACAGGGCCACGGGGCGCACGGGGACTGCCCATACAACTTGTATTAGATAGGAGTTAAACGCCTGGCGCGTGAGACAGAAGATAGTTCATAGAAATATGCTGAAAAATGAGTCTGTTCACGTACAGCGCACGGGCAAACCGAAGGTTTTTTTTTTTTTTTTTTTTTTTTTTATTGCCAACGGTGGCAAACGAGCAAGCAGCACACCTGATGGTAAGTGAAACTGCTGCACATGGACCATTGCAATACCAGGGGCACAGCCAGGCCGCTGCCAAGAGACGGTGCCAAGGCACGTTGCCGAGAGAACTCGACTTACGACGAAATTCGCCGATGATGTCTCGTTAAGTACAGTAAGTAGATATAGTTTCGATGTATCTGTGACGAGTTAAATATGGTTTGTTTACATTAATTGTTTTTTTTATTTTGGTCTTAGTTCTATTTTATACTGCGTATACAGTGGGTGAAAATGAGTATAAATATAGACTATATTAAAGACAATAACAAAACTTTTTAAACTAAAGTTGATATAAATTGGCGGGGCCGCCAAGGCCCTCTTTTATAAATAGTTTTTGAAGTGTGAAAAACAAACAAAATACCTATTTTTCTTCGCAAGTACACATACAAAATATAATGCGTTCAAAAATAATAAAAAAAAAATACGTAAATTGTTGTTCCATTGCAATTTCTGATCTTAATACTTAGTGAGGAAGTAAAGTGCACCACCACTTTGATGACCCACCAGCCGCCACTGATCCATACTAATATTATAAATGCGAGAGTAAGGATGTTTGTTTGTTTGTTTGTAACGCTTTCACGCTTAAACCACCGAACCGATTTTAAAAATTCTTTCACCAGTGGAAAGCTATAATATCAGGGAGTAACATAGTAACAGGCTATATTTTATCCCGGTATTCCCACAGGAACGGGCACTACGCCGCGGGTAAAGCGACTGAAACCGAAGCGAAGCGAGGGCGGGTTGGTAGTAATAGATAAAGCAATTATTATCCTCTAGCTGAGAGATAAACGATGATAATTACTTTAAGTAGGATTCCGTGTGGTGACGGAGTAAGAATACAATTCACCACTCCCTATCTTGCCCGTGGATGTCGTAAAAGACAACTATGGGATTAATATGAACATAATATCTGTGCAAGAGAAGGAAATATAAATATAAAATAGAAAAAAAAAATGTCTGACCAGCATGGTGTAGTAGGTCAAATTCCCTCCCATTATGGAGGAGGCCCGAGCCCAATAGTGGGACGTATGTGGGCTGCGAGGATGATGATGACTTTAAGTAGATAAAACAATTATTATCCTTTAGCTGAGAGGTAATGGATGATAATTGCTTTAACTAGATAAAGCAATTATTATACTTTAGCTGAGAGGTTATGGATGATAATTGCTTTAACTAGATAAAGAAATTATTATCCTTTAGCTGAGAGGTAATAGATGATAATTGCTTTATCTAGTTAAAGCTATTATCTAGTTAAAATTATAATCTTTTAGCTGAGAGGTAACAGATAATAATTGCTTTAACTAAGACTTCGCCCTCGGATCTTAGTCTATTATACTTACTCTGAATGTACAGCTAACTTATGTAGCGCTGCAGGAAATTCAGCTATTTTGTTATTTATTTTAGTATTTCTTATATCTATCATTCGCAAAATACCCGCTTCATCGCCAACCAATATCCGATGCTCATCAATCCATGCCAAACAACGGATACAGCAATCATTTTTGAATAAATCTGTAATTAAAGATAAATTCGATTTAAATCGTTGACAAGTATGATTTTGAAGTGGGCTGCATTATTGAGTTTGCTCCTAGCCTGTTAAGAGGAAAAAAAGTATTAATGTTAAATCTTTGCTTCTCTCTCACGACTCGGTCACGAGTTCGGGCCTTAGTGGCAAGCGACTGCTAGGTCTACGAGCAGTGCGGCGACGTATGCCACGTACTTCTAACGTTTAGTTCCTGTGATTGAGGTGGATATATTCAGAAATAGTGTTATCAATGGTGATTGCATTGCCTCGAAAGAAGTACATATATTAAATTATTTGAAAGTTTCATTTTCTAAAAAACCTATAATAGTCCAGTCAAGATAGGCCCAAAAACACCTTCGTGCTTGCAAAAGGTCGTATAGTCACGAATTTTTGATATGTTGTTAGGACTCAAATGAACATAAAAATATACAATTTGCAACTTCTAAAGTGCTGTGCTAATGGTAGGGTGAGCATAAAACCATTAAATTTTTGGACATTTTTCAGATTTTGTTGAATATCTTAGTTAAGGAAGGGTCTGATATCTTTGGTTGTTATGAAACATTAGAAGTACACTAAATAAGCTACAATTTGAGACTAAAACCAGCTCTATACCGTCTTTGGTTCTTGAGATATAGTTCTTCAAACATAGCCGACATTTTCAACAAAGTGGACATTTTTCAAAATAGTCGCCTATTTTGTGTAATATCTTCTATAATACGTATTTCACACTAAAACTTACTATAACAAAGTTGTAGTACATTCAATTAGCCTTCATTTGAGATCAAATTTGTACTTGTTGAACCAGCAGGTCCCTCAAAACGGCAGATAACGAAAACCAGTTACACATGGGTTTTGAGAGGCAATGCAAAAAACTGTTTTGACGTCTTTTTAAAGATGATGATGATCATAGTTTTGGCAAATAACATACAAATATTCGAAAATATGCCAAAAAGTGGATATTTTTCGTAACGGCCACAAATATTCTGATTTTATTCTAAATAAAATATGCAAAAAAAAGTGAACAAAAACGACAATTAAAAAAGAAAGCAACATAAGCTGGTAGTACCTTCAGACGGTGAAGGCGGTAACAATATACTATTAAATATTATATTGGCTAAAACTCCCAAACAAACAAATAATTTAACCATAGTGGTAAATTAACATGCCTTCGGGCTTATGTTGTAGTTGTCTATATTAATGCGATGTATGTGTGACTGTGTATCTGGTAACGCAGGGGAGCAGCCACCAAACGAGTGAATTATATTGTAAAAGTGTTTATCTAGAGCAGATTAAGAAATTTGCAATTGGCAAGGACAACAACAAGAGATGCTTAATAGCTTTTCTTTTTGACGCCTTTCGAACGGAGAGAGTAGAAGTGACTGTGGCCGAAGAAGATGCGGATAATGAGATCGTCATGACTGCGCTTTCAAAAAGAGCAGTAGCTGATCGCGTAGTCATTGTTGGAGAAGACGTCGACTTACTCGTTTTTCTAAATGGTTTATGCACCGAAGGACAAACGTCTACCTTCTAATGAGCGCAAAGGGCAAAGCTGGTTGCTGTCACTACTCCTCAAAGTCCTACAACAACCAACAAGACCCCCAGTCATCACCAGGAACGGTACTGTTCGCCCACGCTTTTACCGGGTGCGATACTACTTCAGCACCGTTTGGCCAAGGAAAGACTAAAATCACCTCACTCCTCAGCAAAATTAAACCAATTGCTGAGCAAGTAAAGGTCTTTCTTTGTCCATACTCCACCCTAGAAGCCGTAAAAGAAGCAGGTATCAAGTGCTTTGTGGCTCTGTATGGCGGTGACATCGCGAGGGATAGTTTAGACTTCCTGCGATATAAGACGTTTGTTACATCAAAAACCTTAAACCTCGCCCGTTTGCCACCGACGGAAGATGTCGCAAGCCATCATGCAGCAAAGTACTACCTCTAAGTACAGAAGTGGCGGGGAATTAACTTAAATCCAACTGATTGGGGTTGGAAGCTGTCTCCTCAGGGACTCCTGTTCCCACTACTATGGATCCCGCACCTCCTACCCTTCTGCCAAAAATTACTTGCAAATGCAAGAAAGGGTGCTCTGGGAGCTGTTCGTGCAGAAAGGCAGGATGCCGTTGCTCAGTTCTTTGCCAGGCTTGCGGTGGAAAATTTTGTGCTAACATCCCAGATGTAGAGCTAAATTGCTCTGACGATGAAGATGACCCGATAACAACTGGGCACTTGTCCCAGCATCCATCGCATTGATTAGGATACCATCATCACCGTCCGAGCCAAAGCCCGGGCCATCTAAAATAAAAAGAAAAGCTTAGTAGACACTCACGGAAGGAGCTTACGATATTATTAACTAAAACGCAACAATATAGATTTTATTTTTTATTTAATTATTACCATCATCAACATCGTCATCTTTAAAACACACTCTTTTGGTTTTTTTGAAGTCGGTTAGAAAGACGTGAAAGTAGTTTATTTGTATTACCCCTCAAAACCCACGTATTGGTTATTTGCCCTGGTTTTGGTTATCTGCCATTTTTGAGGGAACTCCAGTGGGCCTACTCTTGAAATCAATTCTAATTTCGAATCCGATTCGATTCCAATCTCACCAAACTTATATTTGGTACTCTTGAACAAAATCGAGAATGAATTTTTCGCGTTCGTCGTTGTTATTTTCACCAAATGTGCCATGTTTTCTTACTTTAAATTAATAACGTTATCGAATTCGATCACCACAAAGACGCTTTCGTGAAATTGTACAACATTAACGATTTTAAACTACGTCAAAATCACGTCGGGAGTAGCAAATATTTGACTTACACGACAAGAGTCGAATTCATTTAGTTTAGAAACGTTCCACCTAATTTGATTCCAATCGAGCGCTAGTTTCGCTTTCAAGAGTACCAAATTGGCTCAAATTCGAGCTGCGATTGGATTTAGGATTGGAATTGAGATTCAAGAGTAGGCACACTGGTCTTACAGGTACCAATTTAATCTTAAATAAAAGCTATTTAAATGTTCTTCAACTTTGTTATAGTAAGTTTTGGTGTAAAATGTGTATTATAGAAGATATTACACAAAATAAGTGACTATTTTGAAAAATATCCACTTTTTTCAAAAAGTTAGCTATGTTTGAAGGATTGTATCTCAAGAACCAATAGCGGTATAGAAGTGGTTTTAGTCTCAGACTGTAGCTTATTTAGTGTACTTTAAATGTTTCATAGCTACCAAACATATCAGACCCTTCCTCCACTAAGATATTCAACAAAATTTGAAAAATATCCAAAAATTTTGTGGTTTTATGGTCACCCTACAGTTAGCACAGCACTTTGGAAGTTGCAAATTGTGTATTTTTATGTTCATTTGGGTCCTAATTCGCGTTAAAAATTCGCGACTACACGACCTTTTGCAAGCACAAAAATGTATCTTGACTGGACTATAAACAGAGTTAATGGATACATCAGTGAAAGAAATAGATTTGAAAATTGATAAATACATGCTTAAAAATATCTATGGTATTTATGCTCTATTTCATTATTAATATACAGAGGTGGGTGTAGTCTTACGAAGATGGAAAGATTATAAAACTATACTGACCTAACACTGGCTTATGGACATTTTCATCCCAGAAGAAAACATTTTGGTCCATAGAGCCTGTAGCAAAACAAGTGGTTGAATTTGGCTTCACTGACACTGCATTTATCATTAAGCTGTGAGCAGCGTCATAGTTCCTTACACAAATTAGGTCTTTTATGTCCCAAACCTAAACAATAAAATATAATCTATTTATATTACAATTCAGAGTCATTTCACACAATTTCATCAATAAGCAAAAGTAAAATATTACTGCATATATGGAATAATGATTTAAGAAAGTCTCATGCGCAAGATGCCTCTGGTGTTCCCATGCAGGACAATTCTTTATGTAATCCATAAATCTTTGTTCAGAGTCTGGCTGATATTTTTGTCTATTTATTGATTGGATTGGTAAGGTCACTCAGACCACAAAAATTTATTGTTTAGTGTGGGATCTTTAAAAAATAGTTCAGATCTAAACGATGTTATGAAGGGGTACATTTTGTAAATTTGAATGTGTATTTAATTTCTGTAACTAAAAAAAACAGTTTTAAAAGATATTTCGAGACTAGGCAATATATTTTTCGTCCATATGGTAGAGACTATGGTTTATCATAAGAAAATGTTACTCTCATCATCATCATCACCACTTCAGCCTATCGCCATCCACTGCTGGATATAGGCCTCCCTCATGTTACACCACAAAGTGTGATCCTGTGCCACCTGTAATAGTCTCATGTGAACATTAAAATCAAATGTCATATTTTTAAGTAACAACCCTATCATTCATCTTAGCTTATACACAACCCATTGCTGGGCTTGACCCTCTTCCAAATGAGACGAACATTGACTTGGCATAGGGTTTTATTTCGAGTTTGCCATAGATGCTTTGCATAGATGTTATTTGCATAACATACAAGTTAGTAGTCTTATACTCCACCCATGGTTAAGATGAGCATAGTAAATTACATTCTTCCTCCATCACCACATGGAAAACTACCGTTAACTACCGTATTGAAAAATGACTTCCGATGTTTACGCAAGTATTACACATCTATACCAATAAATAAAATTGAAGTGTCTGTTTGTAATGTCAAAATAATAGGCTTTTTTCATTCTCACACGGTTATTTGCACGACACCTATGCCTAAAATAGCAATTAAAAAATTTTTGTCTGTCTGTCTGTCTGTTTGTTCCGGGTAATCTTCAAAACGGCTGGACCGATTTCAAAAATTCTTCCACCAATGGAAAGCTATAATATCAGGGCGTAAACTAGGCTATATTTTATCCCGGTATTCCCACGGGAACTACGCGGGTAAAAAGACTATAACCTATAACCGAAGCGAAGCGAGGCGAGGGCGGGTTGCTAGTTGTAAATAAAACTCCTTTGTGTTCATCATGTTTGTGACTGATATATGATTGCCTAACGTTTCGAACACTTTACAGCTTTTATGGTTACAAGCGGACAATTTATCGATTGCTGCAGTGTATGGTTTTTAAAACAAAAAAAAAGTTCGCAGAAAATCTCTACTATTGACCTAATTTAGTGTCGAAGCTTTTATGTGGTAGGACCACACTATCGACAGTCATCCCTAAAGGCGATATACAGTAAAACCCGTTTAAGACGGTTTTGCAGGGACCCGACCAAAAACGCGTCTTGGGCGGGCAAGCGTATTATGCGGGCAAGGGAAAAAACGTGCCATTAATATTTAATATCAGGTTGACCGAGCTTCGCTCGGAGTATTTTTGTAGCATTTATTCAGATATATATTAATAAAAAATAAAAAAATAAATAATGAAAATTATATAAAAAATTACAAAAAGAGAATAATAATAACACCGAGATTCGATCCGACGCCGTTTGTCGCCGATGTCAAAAATAAAATGAAACCTGACTACTTCGCCACTATACTCGTTCCAACCATTTATTTTACTTTTGGCAGGTCGAATTCTGATCAATTAGTGTTGTACCAATGTATTACGGATACTATGTTTTGTAATAATCGATTTTAGTCAGGAAGAACTTTTAATCGATTTAACACGGATATTTTATTTTTGCTTAAATACATATTTCATATTATTTAAAAACTTCACTTCTGTAAATATATTTGTTATTTGGGCACATTAATTTTTGCATACCCACTAATTCAGTCCTCCCAAAATATTTTACTTTGTACTTTGCAAAATAAAAAATAACTACTTTATGAAGCATTTTTCCATTAAGCGGGGTCCGCTGCTCCAAACTTTACTTAGAGACAATGGCGCCCTCGTCTGCGGTAGTAAATCACTAATTTTCTCATCCGGCCTACCCCTTTTTTTTAAGCCGAATTGGCAACACTGAACGGCGCGCCGGCGACGCCATTTTGTTGTGTTGTCTGTCACTGCCAACAAGACTCCCGTGCTAGTCACATTTCTGTTCGCTGAGTGCTCTTTCATATTTTTCATACGCTGTGTTGAGTATTTATATTCCACCGTATTGATTTCATTGTTCTTACTTTGATTGAGTTGAGCGTATCGTTCCTCCCAGTAAGATTTTACTTGCAAAATGCCGAAAGGTATGGTGCTTAAAGGACAATCCAGAGAGTTAGTGCTGCGGCTTCGTGAATTTTTTGAAAAGGAAAGCCGCAATGGCGGATTCCTTATACCAGTAACCCAAGTTAGAGACCGTGTTGCAGCAGCATTAGGTATTAGTGCTCCAACGGTGGCGAAAATCACTAAAGAAGCCTATGGTAGTAGTGGTATTGAACAGAACAAGCTATCTACGCCTAAGAAAAAACGTCAGCCCCGTAAAGTGACAGCAATTGACAGTTTTGATACTGATGCTATTCGTCGTCATATATACAATTATTACACAAGCAAAGAGATTCCTACTTTGAAAAAATTAGTAGCGTCTCTACGAAATTGTGGCTTGTTTCGTGGTCAAAAATCTTCTTTGTCAAAGGTGCTGCACCAAATCGGGTTCTTGTATAAGAAATCCGACAAAAGAAAATTTTAATGGAACGTCGTGATATAGCCTTGTCTCGCTGTGAATTTTTAAGACAAGCTAAGAAAATAGAAGACTGGTCGAATGTCGTTTTCACAGATGAAACTTGGCTCAATGCCAATCATTCCATACCAAAAGGTTGGACTGACGATACTGCTGCTTCTACTTCTGCAGTGCCAATGGGGAAAAGGTGAACGCCTCATCATTTGCCATGCGGGAACTACAAAGGGATTTGTACCAGACGCTCTGTTAGCGTTCAAATAAAAAAAAACAGGAGACTATCATGAGGAGATGAATGCGGACATGTATGAAAAGTGGTTCAGAGAAATGCTTACATCACTTGAAGAGCCATCAACAATATTTATTGATAATGCACCCTATCACTCTCGCCAAATTAATAAAATGCCAACACAGGCCAACAAAAAACACGAGATTATAAACTGGCTTCGTGATAATGGGGAAGATGTGGACGAATCCCTACTAAAAGTAGAATTACTTAAAATATTAAAAAGTAAAAAGCAGCCAAAACGATATGTCATCGACGAAATGGCAGCAGAATATGCCTCTCACACAGCCTTTTGGCAGCTTTCCCGCTCACTCAAAAAAGACATCGTGTCCACTCTCCCTCCTCTCACCAGACCCAACCAGCCACCGGCGTTTATGGACGACGAAAAGTCAGAATGCCTGGCCGACTGCTTGGAGCTTCAGTGTACGCCGAGTACACTACACCCCGACGCCGCGAATCACCGCTTCATCGCCGACGAAGTGGAACGTCGTACCACTCTTTCGCGCTCGTTACGAAACGACAACCCCGATCAGCCTATCCCAGTAGTAACCACCGATGAGGTCGAATCGGTAGTCAGGGGTCTTAAAACCAGAAAAGCCCCAGGTTCGGACGGAATCTCAAATAAAGTCATTAAATTATTCCCCGCCCACTTAATAGTCCTGTTGTGCTGCATCTTCAATGCAGCACTAAATAATAACATCTTTCCCGCGCAATGGAAAGAGGCCGTGGTAATAGGAATCCACAAACCCGGCAAGCGCCGTACTGAACCCAGTAGTTACCGCCCGATTAGTCTACTAAAAGGTCTAGGTAAGATCTACGAACGAATAGTTCTCAGTAGACTACGCACATTCGCCGAGGCTAACAACCTCGTTCCCGACGCACAGTTTGGTTTCCGAGCCAAACACAGCTGCGTACAACAAGTTCACCGCTTGGTAGAATACACAAGTAGTCAGTTTATCATGAACAGATATACGGGTGTATTATTCCTAGACGTAGCGAAAGCATTCGACAAGGTTTGGCATGAAGGCCTAATCTACAAACTATCTCCTCAAGATCCCTCACTACTTAATTCTCATTATACATGACTACTTAAGTCATCGCAGCTTTCGCTACAGGGTGGAAGGGACGTTGTCGACCTCCCACCCTATCAAGGCCGGCGTCCCTCAGGGGTCGGTCCTCTCCCCATTTCTCTTCACGCTATACACTAGCGATATGCCCAAATTCAACCGGGTACATAAAGCGCTTTACGCTGATGACACCGCACTCTTTTGTGCCGGTAGATCCCCGACAACAGTAGCCAAGACTCTCCAAACAGCGGTTACCGCCCTAGCCAATTGGTTTAGGAAATGGAGATTAGAAATCAACCCCGAGAAGAGTCAGGCGGTCATGTTCACTAGACGAACTGCCCGTTCCTACTCTATCGATAGCATTCCCCCCCTTAAAATTTTCAACAAGCCGGTCACTTGGACCAGGCAGGCCAAATACTTGGGTGTGACCCTTGACGATCGACTCAGCTTCGCCCCTCACATAAAGCAAGTCCGCGCACGGGCAGCCTTTGTGATGGGCCGTCTCCACTGTCTACTCAACTCTAGGTCGCGTATGCCCCTGAGTAGCAAAATCCGACTATACACCACCTGCATACGGCCTATCATGACCTATGCCAGCGTGGTGTTCGCGCATGTTAAGCCACACAGGATCCACAGGCTACAGACACTACAAAATCGTTTCATGCGCCGAGCTACGGGAGCACCGTGGTTCATACGAAACGTCGATCTCCACATCGACCTCGAACTGCCGACCATCAAGCAGTTTATGAAACGGTGCTCTCAGAGCTACTTTGACTCTGCCATGACACACCCCAACCAACTAGTGGTTGGGGCGGCTTCATATAGACCCTCCAAAATCTCCTCCATCCGACGTCCTCGTCACGTCCTCGACGAAGAGGACGACAATATCACACTCGCTCAACAAAGAGCCTACACGGCCCGCGAGGCCTTAACAAATAAATATCCGCGGTTCCGCCCTCGCCGTCGAGGTGCGAAACCGCGCCGCGCAAAAGTCACTACTAAAAACGTGGGCACGCCCACTTTGCCTCCAGCGACGCCCCAAGCCGAGGTCCGTTCCCCACAGGGGGAGCCCTTGGGCGATGTCGCTTAGCATACTCTTCTCCGGGTTGAGAGCCCTCAGCGCTCACCCATAGTCCGCGTCAAGCTGTCAAGGCCATCTGCGGCCAACAGCTGTACACACATACAAAAAAAAAAAAAAAAAAACAGCAGAATATGGGCATGTTGTAATCAGAATTCCTCCGTACCACTGTCAATATAATCCAATTGAAATGATCTGGGCACAAGTCAAAGGACACGCCGCCAGAAACAATACAACTCCTCCTTTCACAGCAAATAAAATGCTTGAACTTTTAAAAAACGCATGTGCTAGTGTGACGCCTGAAAACTGGGCGAGTGTCGTCAACAAGACAAAAAATATAATATTCTCTGATTGGGATCGGGAAATTGAATTTGACAACATACCTACACAAGAGTTAATAATAAACACTGCAGATGATTCAAGCGACGATTCGAGTTCGTATGAAGAATCCGACGATTCGTTATAATAAAATAATATTAAAATATTTTGGTTGTTTTATTTCATGTTATAGGTATGATGAGAAGATTTTTATATCTCCCTGATACAATTTTAACGTGTTGTCTATTACAACAATTCAAAACTCAGTTGTCAGCTGACTTAACTGCAAATAAGTGTAATCGATTATTTGCGATTCATTAGTTTGCACCGAATACTTTTGATCCTGTCACTAGATGCGATAGAACGTAACTTTTTTTAACGGAAATGAATTATCACTTAAATTTTATGAATAGAGCTATTTACGGCATATTAATGTATTTAGTGGGTAATAATTAAGATATATAAATATTATTGGGCAGTTTATATATTTCTCTGTTCACTCGTTTCAAAGTTAATAATTGCGTATAATGAAACAGTTACGTCCTAAAGCATGTGTCAAAAGTAAAATAAATGGTTGGAACGAGTATAAGCTATCGTAAGTCATGACATTGATGGCAAAATTTGAATTCATATTCTTTTAAAATTAAATGTCATTATATTGTCTGCCAAAAGCACTGACAAAACAACATTTTCTATACATAAAACCTAGCTAGATCGATTTTTTGGGCCCGAATCCTCTAGTATGCCAAGTTTCAACAAAATCGTTGGAGCCGTTTCCGAGATCCTGAATATATATACAAGAATTGCTGGTTTAAAGATATAAGATTATATTCTATTATTATTTTGAATAGCTACGTATTGAATTTGACATTTAAAAATTACCTAAATAAAATGTTGTTTATTTTCTTTATTTAATACATAGATACATTTTTAAATATTAAAAAATATTTAAAACTATAAAAAAATGTTGTTTATGATTATTACGTTACTTAAAGTAATCACTTATTTTAGTTTGACAAAAAGATTTTGAGGCATTAGCAATTACAAGATTTTCAAAGTAATTTAATTTTCGCAGTGAGTCTTCGCTTTGATTCAAAGTAGTTACATAGTGTCTTAACTCATTAACTGCTGATAAAGCCTGGGCGTGTGACAAAATCGGAGTTGACTCTTCTTCTTCTTAGTCATTATCACTTAGGCTCGCTTGACAGTCGTCACTTCGACAGTCTCTGGCCGCTACCGCAAGGGTATAATATGTGTATTTGAGTGGCACGTGTTGGCGTATTAAACGGGAGGACGATCGTATTAAGCGATAAGAAATGTATGAAAACATGTCTCAAGTTGCTGGGACTGACACAAAATGGCGTATTATGCGGGAAATCGTATTAAACGGGTTCTACTGTAATTTATTTAACGTCTCTAAAACCAAACAAATAGTAATACTAGATAACAGCTAATCCTGAAATTGTATATTTATACAAACCTTCACATTTGCATCGGCTCCTATGGTAACATAGTGCTGACCAGGATCAAGGCAGTCAACAGCTAAGACTATGTCATCATGTTCTGCCACTGATATGTGCTGAACCCATTGCTTCCAAGCATTTTGATGATCACTTTGGGTCCATATACTTACTGCACCACTATCCTCACATAGTAAAACCTTAAAATAACAGTGAGATTATTATACTCTTTCTTTTCATTTCGAAATGATTTATGTTTGCTATTCAATGTTTTATTTAATTTATTTAACAGTTTTACACATCAACCACCTACTAGAGCGAGAAAATAGGAAACAAATGTATTGCAATATCACATAAATCAAGAAACACATGTTTGGCATGTTTGACACACTATAGTGACCATAAATATTGCCAAGCCTAAGAACGAAGATATCATAAAAGCCAACAAAGCGTTCTGTACTATGCTAGGCAAATTTTACCTGTTGCTCAATGTGTGACGTGTGATCAATGATTACATTCTCAAAGAATGTTCTTGTGAGACAAGCATCTCAAAATTTGCCAAAGTCATCTACATCCTCCTCCTGGTCATATCCATTTTTTTAGCGCCACTATGGTATGTATGTTATGGTATGTATGTATGGTATGTACTCTAACATATGTAGAAGTGAAAACATGCTATCATATTTTTATTTAAGTTTCGCAACCAACTGCCTGTTGATATTAAGTTCTTTTGGGATGAAGAAGGATTTATAAATCCTTATAGACTATTGTCTATACAATAGTATATATATAATAAACTTACAATATATATAAATTACTTATTTGTAACTGAAATACCCTTTAATCAGAAATACCATAAGTTTCACTTCATCTGTTTTCCTCTATTTACTAGAAGGGTTCTTAACAATTTTAAAAATTTTTGTTTCTGTAATATTATTTGTGTAACTACTTCATCATCATCTTGCTCTTATCCCAATTACTTGGGGTCGACGCAATATGTCATCTGTTTTGACATATTGCAAAAAGTTTCTGCAATGACTTTTATGACCAGCCGCCTGCCTGATGTCAACCCTCCTTGGGAATGTAATCGTTGACCCAAATGGTACCAGATGGAGTTGGTCCGGGTCAATCTAGGGCTCTTAGTCGTCTTTTACGACACCCACGAGCAAAACAAGGGTTGGTAGTATTCGAAGCTGCTACCACACAGCACATTTGTGTAACTACTTGCGGTAAGTAAATAATTCTTTGGTGGTTTTACTTTAATAATTAATTACTGCAATTCAGCAGTAATAAATTTTTACCTTATTGGATGATTCTATAAAGCATCCATCTGCATTACCACTGGTTAAAGAAATACATAAACTTTCCTCAGTTTGTGTAGCTTGTGCTTCAGCTATATTATTATATATGTTAGCTCCGCCATTCCAATATCTGCCTGTTAATTCTGAAGACCCCACTAGTACTTTGCCATCTGAAAATTCACTTCTAAGGTAATAGATGTAATAGAACTATATTTATAATTGTTAAATGCCATAGACCTTAGAATAATAACATATAGAAGGTAAGTTCGCGCACAAAAAGTGAAGCATTTCAATTGGAGCCTAATGAAGCTTACGCCGGAATCGTTCCGTAATGTACAAGGTCACTGTACTGCACCTACATATGCAACTCTTAAAAAATAAATAGGTAATTATGACGGTTTGTCCATTTAAATGGTGTCACAACACATTTGAAAAACATAAAGAGTATATTAACATTACTTTTAGAGTATTCCAATAATTTATGTTAATAAAAACAAAATTTGATTTCATGATTTGTATAGTGGTGTGCCTGTGTAATCGCTTGCACGCATGTAGTATTGTTTGCTTCATATTTTTGTCGTCTAAGGCTAAGGCCGCACTACAGTGAAACCACGGCGGTTTTTAACTGTGTGAAAACGAATGCAAGCGGCCGCACCTGCGGTTTTTATCCGCGACTGATTTAAAAACCACAAAATGTTACAAAATTGTTGCGGTAAAAAACCGCAGCAAAATTTGTAATCTATAGAACTACATGAGCGCACACGCATTATGAGTTAACCGCGGGAGGTTTTTTGGCTAGTATTCGGCCTACCGCCGCAAAGAATAGTCGTATTGTCATTTCGTTGCATTTTAATTAATTATATTTTGTATCTATGAATGTGATGTCTGAATGCACATTATGCAATTTTTTATGGAAGCTGGCTACTGACTGAATTCGATAGTAGTTTAGTAAAAAAATCTCTAGATATTCTTTTAAAATTTTATATTTTTCTGAAAAAGAAACCTTTCTGAGATCTACGGCTAATGAATCAATGGATCCAATATTTGCGAATTTTTTGTTGATGTTTTTCTTTCTATTTCATAGTACCCGACAAGCGACAATACATACTGCTCGTTTGAAATCCATCTTTAAACTGTGAAAATCGGGGGCGGTTTTGCGGTTTAAAATCATAGTGCTTGCGCCTCGAGCGGTTTTGCGGTTACAGCGGTTAACCGCTCGCTGATAAAAACCGTAGTGCGGCCTCAGCCTTACGTCTGTACACTATTCTTCTATACGTTATTATTCTAAGGCCTATAACTTCAACAGAACTATGTAATAAAAAAAGAATAGCCTAGCGGCGATTGCAGCTGCTGATTTTTCGCAAGTTTACTTCTAGAGTTGGTAAGCATTGTTTGAGGAAACAGTCCTCCTGAAAAAGCACTGTTTCCTCTAAGCTGGCGCCTAAGCTTTTTCAAGGATAGTCTCCGTTTTGCTGCATTTTCTTTATTTTTGTTGCGACAACATACAGAAGTACCACCGTGTCTATGATCCGCTTTTATTAAGTACTAGTAATCAGGTGGGACAGGTCTAGATTATCCATTTCTATTCACAATTTAACATATAAAATTTATAAATAAATAATGCAATTACCCGAATGTATTCGTATATAATCAAGATATGAAAGCGTGTTAGTGCCGGTAGTGTCATTCCTGTAAATTTCAGCGTTTAGATGAGGCGGCACTATTTTATTGCTGTTATCCATCACTTTAATTCGATTTACACAATTTTGAATTATTAAACGTTACTGAATATATGATAATTATACATTAAACAATATTTAAATCTAACCAAAGCCTTGACAAAAACTGACAGTCTGACATTAGCTGATAAGCAATAATATGGAGATAGTGTTGTGTAAAGTAGGGGTGAGGCGTATATACTGGATCCGGTCTATAAACCACGTATGAGCTTAATAGTACGCGCAGCCACTATGTGCGGCAGAAACGCGGTCGCACCCGAGAGGTTTTGCGGGTTTCGCACCTGCTACGCACCAAATGAAGTTGGACCGTACGTACCCACATCTGGTTATAACTCCGACTTGTTCTACCTGCATATCATCGCAACCGCCGACGCCACATCGTCCAACAAATTTGGGCCATATAGTATACAAAATCACCAACTTAGTTACGACCTACCGATTGTGACCACATTGAAAGGTACATGTAACTTAGGCATTCAAGAGTACATTGAGACAAAATTATTATTAAATTTCAAAGTAGATAAACATTTTAAAATGTTACTAACTACGCCTCAGGGGTTACGAATTTATAAGGTTATAAAATTGTTAATGTAGCGTGTGGTGACGGAGTGAGAATAGAATCTACCCCGACTTTGATATCCCTACGACAGTTGTGCAAGAGAAGGAAAATCTATACCAATAAATAAAATTGGAGTGTCTGTTTGTAATGTCAAAATAATAGGCTTTTTTCATGTTCACACGATTATTTGCACGACACCTATGCCTAAAATAGCAATTAAAAATTTTTTGTCTGTCTGTCTGTCTGTCTGTTTGTTCCGGGTAATCTTCAAAACGGCTGGACCGATTTCAAAAATTCTTTCACCAATGGAAAGCTATAATATCAGGGCGTAAACTAGGCTATATTTTATCCCGGTATTCCCACGGGAACGGGAACTACGCGGGTAAAACTACTATAACCTATAACCGAAGCGAAGCGAGGGCGGGTTGCTAGTTTAAAATAAAACACTATACTAACATATTTAACCAGCGTGGTATAATAGGTCAATTTCCAATATGGAGAAGGCTCGTTAGAACATATATCATCATCATCAATCATCATAGTAAAAGGCATTCTCCTTGAAATCGATCTCAGCGACACCTACCGGGTCTAATTGTGAATCTAAACCATTCTCGAAGCCCGTTGAACACGCATAAAAATTTCATCAACATTGGTCCAGCCGTTAAGGAGGCATTCAGTGACATACACACGTACACAAGAAATATATATACATATATGGTATATAAAGATATACATATATCCTATATACATTAGTGATGTAACGAATGTCTTATTTTGGACATTCGCGAATGCGAATGTCAATGCGAATATCTGCTGCCAACATTCGCGAATGCGAATGCGAATATCCAGTATAAACGTGTGGCAAATGACGTTGACCCTTTAACTTGATGGAAAGTGAACAAAGAAAGATACGTTCCCTAATCACTCTGTTTTTAATTCTATCACTTAATTTCACGCCAATCATGCTCCTCAGCACTCTCATTTCCACAGCATTTATTCTACTTTCGTGCTTATTCTGCCATACCCAGCTCTGACTTCCATACATTAGAGTTGGTACAAGCACTCCCCTATGCACAGCTAAGCGAGCCTTCTTAGACAGGCTTTGGCTGCCCATAAAGGTGCGCAAAGCACCATTCACCATATTTCCCTTACACACTCTTCTTTCAAGATCACTTTCATATTTATCATCTCTCGCAAATGTAGATCCCAGATATACAAACTCTTGCACTTGTTCTAATATTTCCTCTTCTATACGTATCTTGCAGTCCGTCATAGCTTCTTCCCTTTTAAATACCATAACTTTCGTCTTCTTTACATTAATTTTCATTTCTTTTCTTTCAAAAGCGTCATGTACTGCTGTTACCATCTCTTGCAACTCATTCACCGACGAAGCAAGTAGAACTTGATCGTCAGCGTAGTGAAGACATTTGATAAGTAACCCATTCATTCTCAGTCCATATTCACTCTCTTTTAAATCAGTCAAGCAGTTGTCCATGAATAGGTTGAACAGCCATGGTGACGCTACACATCCTTGTCTAACACCCTTTTGGATGCTAAACCATTCAGTGTATGCTCCCTCTATTCTGACACAGGCACTGCAGTTCTCATAGAGAGACTGCAGTACCCGTATCACCTGTACCCGTATTGCCGTTCACCCCATGCAAAGACAATGCTGACCACATTTCATTCCTAACCACTCTATCACAGACCTTTTCCAAAGCCACGAAAGCACAATAGACCTTCTGGTTTTTAGCCAAGAATTTTTCGGCTATGCAACATAAGGAAAAGACCTGATCCGTACATCCCATTCCCTTTCTGAATCCTGCTTGCACATCCCAGATTCTTTCATCCGTCTCTTTATAACTCTCCCTATCAGTACCTTAGCATACAGTTTGCCGACGACGCTGAGAAGGCTTATGCCGCGGTAATTGGCGCAGTCTTCTTGCGACCCTTTTCCCTTGTATAAGGGCACGATTACAGCCTTGCACCAGTCTTCTTGTACTCGACCCTTTCTCCAACACAAGCTGAAAAGGTGGTGCAACTGACTCACCACTACCCTATCATATACCGCAACTTCAAATACTTCATTGCCGTCACGATCTCATTTGTACCTATCTCGCAATCTTGATAATTTAAATATTAAAAATATATCTAAAGACTGAGAAAAGTTTAATAGAAGAATTTAATTTTATTAGTTTCATTGCATTAAAATTGTACCGGGTCGCACCTGTACGTACGAGTATTGGTTTATTCAAGTTTTATTAATTTGAATTTTCTGACTTTTACAGTGTTTTAAGTAAAAGAATTTAGTCGGATTTAAGAATGTAAATAACATTTTATTAAGGCAAAAATGAAATGAGATCATCATTATTACCTCAGCTCATATTTGTTTTCCTTGTGGTGGTCTTATATATGTATATAGATATATGTATGTATATCTTTATATTTATGTATATATATATTTCTTGTGTACGTGTGCACTCCTCCCAAACGGTTGGACCGATGCTGATGAAATTTTTTGTGTGTGCTCAAGGAGCTTCGAGAATAGTTTAGATTCACAATTGGACCCGGTAGGTGCCGATGCTGTCGATTTCAAGGAGAATTTCTTTTATTTTATTTGAACAAAACAACGTCTGTTGAGTCAGCTAGTACATAATATATATATTTCTTGCGTGCGTATGTATGTCACTAAATGCCTTCTGAACGGCTGGACCGATGTTGATGAATTTTTTGTGCGTATTCAAGGGGCTTCGAGAGTGATCGAGAGTGATTTAGATTCACAATTGGACCCGGTAGGTGACGCTTCGACCGATTTCAAGGAGAATACCTTTTACTATGATGATTGATGATGATAATATATGTTTCAACGAGCCTTCTCCATATTGGAAAGAACGTTGACTTATTATACCACGCTGGTTAAATATGTTGGTATAGTGTTTTATTTTAAATTTTCCTTCTCTTGCACAACTGTGGATATGGATATCAAAATCGGAGTAGATTCTATTCTCACTCCGCCACCACACGGTATATTTACAAGTTTATAATCTTATTAAATTGTTTATACATATTATATCCCTTAGTCGTCTTTTAGGTCATCCACGGGTAAGATAGGGAGTGGTGAATTGTATTCTTAATCCGTCACCACACGGAAACTAACTACTTTAAAATCTAATAAGAATTTTGTCTCAACCTGCTCTTGAATGCCAAAGATACATGTAGCTTTCTATGTGGTCACAATCGGTATGTCGTAAATAAGTTAGTAATTTTGTATACTATATGGATAAATAAGAGATATGACCAGATAAGGGTACGTACAGTCCATATCGTTAGACAATTTCATTTTGGCGCGTAGCAGGTGCGAAACCCGCAAAACCTTTCGGGTGCGATCGGGTTTCTGCCGCACATACCGGATGCGCGTACAGGTCTATAAAACTGGTATGAGCTTAGCTCATACCAGTTTTATAGACCTGTACTAGTATATACGCCTCACCCCTATTCCATACTAAAAAGTAAATATCGAGAGTCGATACCTATTTAGTTAAATAAATATGTAATTTTATTTTCTTGTAAATTGTTTACCTATTCTTCAAAATCACCGTAACGTTAATTTACTGTACTTCATTTACACTCAATGGCGTAGGCTAAAAAACAACTCAACACGCACTTCCTCCTAAAATTTAACCAAAAAGAAAAAATGTTCATTATGGAAATGCCGCATTGAACGAAATTAAAAAGAGTAATTATGGTAGTTATGGAACATTACTGTTTTATTGTAATGTATTAAAAGAAAAGCATACGTTTACTTCTGGTATAGTGTTTGCCAAATAGCATGGCAAAAGAGGTCATTTGGTGACCTTCACCACGATATCATCAAATTCAAGTAATTTATCACTAATTCTATCGCTTTCCATAAAAACCGTCTTATCGTTGTAATATCGTGGTGAAGGTGTCTAGACCGAACAGAGGTTACAAACATTTGTCTGTGTGTAATTTGTTTAGAATTTTAATTAAGAAATTATTAAACACCTACACGTGCAATAATAAAGCATACGTACACGTTACCACAGTATAGTCATCTATCCAGTAATGTATCTCGGCCGTAACCTTGAATTAAATGCCTAAACGTAAACATGTGATAGGGCTGCCCCGCCTCCAGCATTTTAATTACATTTGCCTACTTTGTGTTTCCATTTAGTTTTGTATATACTTTTCTTATATAAACAAATAAAATACTTTGTGAATTGAATAGGAAGTGTTCAATAAGAATGCGTGTTGATTTTTGATTGGTAATTTTAATTAAAAAAAAAAACATGTTTATGTTTAAATAACAAATCGGTCTATAAATTTAAATTATCTAGTGGCAGACAGACGGTCAAAATATTTTTTTCTAGTACTATTCATACACATAGTACAATAAACATATATTATTAATAATAAAATACCACGTCTTTACTTTGAATTATATAAACTAACAAAACAAAACACATTATGAGTTTTAACACAAGCGTACCGTAACATGATTCATGAACCGCCTATAACTACCTATTTCACTCGTGTCAATCACTTTATTCACTTTATTTATTAATCCAGACAACTTTTTTTCGGGAGATAAAAAGAAATTAAAACGACACACATTATGTCCCTACCTACTAGTAAGCAAAATTATTTTATAATCTTACCTTTCAGAGTGTCTAGGTAATCTAAAAAAAGTTATCTCTGGATTCGTTATTGACGAATTCATGCAACCAAAAACAGCACAATAAGGCATAAGACCGCAGCTTTCCGAGGTAGTTTTAAATTTGCCGCTACTCGCTGTTGGAACGATTTATTACCACCGTATCGACTCAAAAAGTCTGTTGAATCCTTTAAATCTAGCTACAAGCTATACTTGTTAGCCCAACAACAGGATAGCTGCTAAGCATATCTGTATGTATATGTGTACGTGTTTGTGTCTATATGTGCATGTTATATATAATGTGTATGTTTAATATCCTGTGTATGTGTTTATGTCTAATGATTCTTATGACTTTCTTACCGCGTGTCTATAAATTACTACTATATGATTTCCAATTCTAACACTTGTAAACCGGCTCTTTTCTCGATAGTACAATCGATTACTATGTGTATACATAAACAGTTACTGTTACTCTTTGTATGTACTGTATTTATTCTGTCTATATCATGATATCTGCCATGTCTTTACTTATCTATGCAATAATATTTTATAAAACTGATGGCATAGTACCGTTCGGTATTTATTTATTATAATAAGGTCTGCTTGAGAATACGCTTTGTCTTTTATATTTTGATGTGACTACCCGTGATTTCACCCCAATGGTTCTATATGAAAACCAGCGCTACACCGTCTCGGTGCAGCTTATGCTGATATAGGACCTTTTTCGATCTCTATTTATTTTCTCTTTGTATTTGTTAATTAATCTGTTATATCTTCGCTTTAGTTTTGTAATTTTTTTTAGTATTATATAACTCTTAAGTATTTTTTAAGTTATTCGTTAGTATAATCTTAGGAATTTTATATAGATTCTGTACTGTTTTATTACTACGAGATCGAAATAAAAAAAAAACACAATATACCCTACTTGTCATATTAAATATCTGTATAATTATGTATTTTAGTGAAAAATTCGCGCAGTTATTGTTAAAAAAACAACACACCGTTCGCTCGTCACTGCAGCACAGTCGCGACTGTCTATATGCCGAGCGCATGCCGAGATCGAGGCGCGTAGGTATAGCTCGCGTTTCGTCCGTTTGTATGAAGTTGGATTACTGGTAGATTATATTACCGTGACGTTACCTACCTTACCACTGCCCTAGCATGAAACTGATAGCTAACCTATCCTATTTTTTTTTTTTTTTTTTTTGTGTGTACAGCTGTTGGCCGCAGATGGCCTTGACAGCTTGACGCGGACTATGGGTGAGCGCTGAGGGCTCTCAACCCGGAGAAGAGTATGCTAAGTGACATCGCCCAAGGGCTCCCCCTGTGGGGAACGGACCTCGGCTTGGGGCGTCGCTGGAGGCAAAGTGGGCGTGCCCACGTTTTTAGTAGTGACTTTTGCGCGGCGCGGTTTCGCACCTCGACGGCGAGGGCGGAACCGCGGATATTTATTTGTTAAGGCCTCGCGGGCCGTGTAGGCTCTTTGTTGAGCGAGTGTGATATTGTCGTCCTCTTCGTCGAGGACGTGACGAGGACGTCGGATGGAGGAGATTTTGGAGGGTCTATAGGAGCCCCAACCACTAGTTGGTTGGGGTGTGTCATGGCAGAGTCAAAGTAGCTCTGAGAGCACCGTTTCATAAACTGCTTGATGGTCGGCAGTTCGAGGTCGATGTGGAGATCGACGTTTCGTATGAACCACGGTGCTCCCGTAGCTCGGCGCATGAAACGATTTTGTAGTGTCTGTAGCCTGTGGATCCTGTGTGGCTTAACATGCGCGAACACCACGCTGGCATAGGTCATGATAGGCCGTATGCAGGTGGTGTATAGTCGGATTTTGCTACTCAGGGGCATACGCGACCTGGAGTTGAGTAGACAGTGGAGACGGCCCATCACAAAGGCTGCCCGTGCGCGGACTTGCTTTATGTGAGGGGCGAAGCTGAGTCGATCGTCAAGGGTCACACCCAGGTATTTGGCCTGCCTGGTCCAAGTGACCGGCTTGTTGAAAATTTTAAGGGGGGGAATGCTATCGATAGAGTAGGAACGGGCAGTTCGTCTAGTGAACATGACCGCCTGACTCTTCTCGGGGTTGATTTCTAATCTCCATTTCCTAAACCAATTGGCTAGGGCGGTAACCGCTGTTTGGAGAGTCTTGGCTACTGTTGTCGGGGATCTACCAGCACAAAAGAGTGCGGTGTCATCAGCGTAAAGCGCTTTATGTACCCGGTTGAATTTGGGCATATCGCTAGTGTATAGCGTGAAGAGAAATGGGGAGAGGACCGACCCCTGAGGGACGCCGGCCTTGATAGGGTGGGAGGTCGACAACGTTCCTTCCACCCTGTAGCGAAAGCTGCGATGACTTAAGTAGTCATGTATAATGAGAATTAAGTAGTGAGGGATCTTGAGGAGATAGAGTTTGTAGATTAGGCCTTCATGCCAAACCTTGTCGAATGCTTTCGCTACGTCTAGGAATAATACACCCGTATATCTGTTCATGATGAACTGACTACTTGTGTATTCTACCAAGCGGTGAACTTGTTGTACGCAGCTGTGTTTGGCTCGGAAACCAAACTGTGCGTCGGGAACGAGGTTGTTAGCCTCGGCGAATGTGCGTAGTCTACTGAGAACTATTCGTTCGTAGATCTTACCTAGACCTTTTAGTAGACTAATCGGGCGGTAACTACTGGGTTCGGTACGGCGCTTGCCGGGTTTGTGGATCCCTATTACCACGGCCTCTTTCCATTGCGCGGGAAAGATGTTATTATTTAGTGCTGCATTGAAGATGCAGCACAACAGGACTATCAAGTGGGCGGGGAATAATTTAATGACTTTATTTGAGATTCCGTCCGAACCTGGGGCTTTTCTGGTTTTAAGACCCCTGACTAACGATTCGACCTCATCGGTGGTTTAACCTATCCTAAGGCTAACTTTTTGTTAAATACGTAAGGTGAGGTAAAATAATATACTAAAATAATTTATTTATGACTTTAGAAAAATCTATAGTTCTGAACTGTCACTTCCACTACTATTACTATCACCGCTGTCTGATACATGAATTATGAATGCATCAACCTTTCGGTATATACTGACATCGAGGCCCATCGTTTTTTTTTTCAATATCTTTTACGTGCTCCACACGGAATGTCAAACAAAATGGCGACTGGGCCACATGACGCCACTGATCTCGTACACCTGACGCTAAAATCAGTTAAGAAAAGATTTTATGTTTGATACACATAACCTAAAATGTTGCATCTACTTGTGCGATCCTTTAGGTTTATTACACCTGACGGTAAAATGAGTTGAAAGAAATGTGTCATAACTTAAAACTTGGCATTTTTTGGGCGTTACATAATTCTTCGAAGCTAATTACGTATTTAATTATAGGATCTACACTTCTCACAAAAATTAAGGGAGCAAGAAAAAAATCCAACTTTTTGGGGGATTTTCAACTGTATAAGTTACAAGTTTAAAATTTCTGTGCAATTATTGGTTGCTGAGATATTGGTAATCAAAGACAAAAAAACATATTATATTGAATTTATATAAATATTGTCGGTATTTTAATTTTAATGTTACTTAAAAACTTTTGGTTTTCAGACATTTTAAAGTAATTTGGCATTGTTATCAATGATATTATTTATAAAATAATGAAAAGTCACCAGTTACAGTTTTATCTGGATTTTAATAGAATGAAATACATGATTATAGGATATTAAAAACATATATTTTCTATGGTAATTTTACTAGATTTCGTAAAATTTTGGGTTGTGCTGTTTGTAATGTTGCTTCCTGGTAGGCATCTACCAAGAGAATTTTGCGATACAACTTTTCGATAGATTTGTATGGTGAGCGATAGATTTTTTTTGTATTTTAAGATAAATCATGGTGAAGGTAGGTGAAGGTCGGCTTTTGCCACCTTATCTGGCACTGAGTATAGTATCTGAATTATTTTTTAACCTATTTACTTTTTTTTATAAAAAGTCCTTATCGATATTTTTTTCGATATACTGAACTCCAATATATTTAAATATATCAATATATTACGCGATATTTAAAAAAAAAATCAACAGTCCTAACTTAAAAAGCTACTCAATAATCAATATAGAGAAGTGTTAAATAATGTCTTGAAAATTGTACAAGACTTGACTGTATGGGCGTTTTATCCCTTGCCTGTCCGACTGGACAAGCAGTGTTGCCAGCTTAGGGGTTTTCCCCTTAATTTAGGGGGTAAATAAGTGAGATGGGGTTTTTTAGGTTGTTCTATTTTTAGAGGCATCTTTAGGGATTTTTTGAAAAACAAAACCAACGTAGCGACATCTAGTATCAATCAGCACAATGTCAGGCTTATTCGCAAGAATAATCCTGCCCGTGGTGATAGACCAGTCCCAGTAGAGCTTGGTGCTTACCTAATTATTATTATTATTGTTTATTAAGTAACTATCTCTCTTAAATGTCACATATATGAGGCACATTTCTATTTTTTTTTTGCCCGGATATATATATTATTTTCAGTACAAACGAAGGCGACGTGCATCGTGGGTGGGTTGTGGGTGTGCATGCTTACGCCCCTCTGTCGCCCCGGATGGAGTGATGCGAGGAGCGCGCCAACCGCAACTTACCCCAAAAAAAAAACTAATTTATTATTTATTCTTATTTTAATGAAATCATTTTCATGTAATTGTGGTGATTCTAGGGGTTTTTAACTAAGATTTAGGGTTAAATATTTTAGGGAGTTGGTAACACTGTGGACAAGCAAAATAAAAAACATCTATGACTGGATGTTTTGGACACTAATCTGAAATTGCAAAGAATTTAAGTAAGTAAATTTGTTGTGATCGTACTGCAATGATACATTATTGATCGTCTTGGATTAAATTTTGGTTTTACTTGTGGCTTACCACTAGAAGCTGAACCATTCCACTTACTGTAACCACCGCTAGCATATACTTACAGACTCTGGTTTAGGATATCAGTTCAGAGAAGTCGCTTTTTAGGTACTGAAAAATGTCCACAATTACACTTCAGTTAAGGTTTAGATCTGGTTAACATAGTTTTATATTAGTTTCAAATAACTCCTAAAGCTGGAATAAAATTTATAGGTTATTTACATGTTATAATAAAGACGATGGAAACATAGATCAAGATGTAAAAAGTAGGATGATCGCAGGATGGATGAAGCGGTGACAGGTCTCATGATCAATCTGTGATGCACGGATGCTCCTTAAACTCGAGAAAAAAATATATAAATTATCATCACACCCGTTGACCTGACCCATACATATAGCGTATAGATCTGAATGTTGAACATTTTAAAGATGGATGAGAGGAGAGTGTATGCTGCTGAAATGCTTATGCTAAGATGGATGTATAGAGTTACATAAGATTAGATAAGAAATGAGTATATTAGGGGAATCCTGATAGTAGCACCAGTGATAGAAAATATTAGTAATACAAGATTGTCTTTTGGACATTTGATGTGGACAGAGAGGATTTTCAATGTGATTATAAATGGATGTAAAAATCATGGCAGATCCAAAAAGAGATGAGTGGATATGGGTATGAAAGCAGTGAGTACAGATATAACGTCTGACAGGAGTTTATGGGAGGTAAGAACATGTGGTTCTGGCCCCTGGATGACATGTTACAAAAAATTTCTTTCTTAGTTCTTCGTCCAAAAAAAAAAATAAAAACATCAAGAAATTGTTAATATCATGGTATATTTATTAGCAGGACAAGTTTTAAATAAAAACTGGCTAATGGTACAGCATAGATTTTAATTTTATGGACCTAATATCAAGCGAGAAGAATAAGATATCTATTGTTGTTTCAAATAATTCTAATGCAATTTCAACACTACTATCCACAGAGTATTTAGTGATATTATAGGATAATTTTTAATATTATATAATATTTTTATTTGAAGAAATGTCAAAGTTGGAGTTATTACAATCTCTGAGTGGCCACAAAGGTATTGTTTGGAATATAGCATGGCACTCACAGGGAAAAATATTTGCATCATGTGGTGAAGATAAAACTATTAAGCTATGGAGCAAAGAAGGACGAGACTGGACAATAAAGACAGTTCTTGTAGATGGTCACCAACGCACTATTAGAGAGGTAGCTTGGTCTCCCTGTGGAAACTATTTGGCTTCAGCTAGCTTTGATGCAACTACTGCTATTTGGGATAAGAAAAGTGGTGTGTAGCAATTTCATGAAATATCAGTCTAAAATAATATAAAACTAAATCTTTAAAGAGGAAATATTTCATATAATTCCTGTTTTAACAGGTCAGTTTGAATGCAATGCCACTTTGGAAGGCCATGAAAATGAAGTGAAAAGTGTGGCATGGTCTCCATCTGGGCAACTGCTAGCAACATGTGGCAGGGACAAGTCAGTTTGGGTGTGGGAAGTAGCTGGAGATGATGAATATGAATGTGAATCTGTGCTGAATGCACACAATCAAGATGTGAAGAAAGTCTGTATAGTTATATAACATATATATTGACAATGTCATAAAGTTAAACATTCTTAAAAGTTGTTCTGTTTGTAGGTCGCATGGCATCCTACATTAGACATTCTGGCATCTGCATCATATGATAATACAGTCAAACTGTATAAAGAGGACCCGGCTGACAATGATTGGAGTTGCTTTGCCACTTTACAATCACACGAATCTACTGTTTGGAGTTTAGCTTTTGATAAGACAGGGGATAGACTAGCTACTTGTAGTGATGATAGAACAGTTAAAATATGGAAAGAATACAAACCTGATAATCAAGAAGGTGTAATAGTAGATCGAGAATCTGTGTGGAAATGTGTTTGTACATTGTCTGGCTTTCATACAAGATGTATATATGATGTGACATGGTGTCACCACACGGGGCTCTTAGCTACAGCATGTGGTGATGATATTATAAGGATATTTAAAGAAGCTGATGATTCTGATCCTAATGCTCCAACATTTGAGCTAGTATGTACTAAGCTTGATGCTCATTCACAAGATGTTAACTGTGTAACTTGGAATCCTACTGGCAATCAGGAATTATTGTCTTGCAGTGATGATGGTGAAATAAAAATATGGAGCTTTTGCAATTAATTTATGACATAACATATATGCATTTTTCGAATATTTTGTTTAATTCTGTAAAAAAATTAAAGACATTTTGTTTTGTTGTCCAAAAATACAATGTTTTTTAATCAATAGTATTGTAAAGCTAGGCAAATATCACCTTCCTTTCTTTTATAAATATTTTTATACCATATGACGAAAACCCCGTATCCATAGGAAGCATCTGAAATATAGTTTTTAGATTTTGACTAATGAGTTTATGACATCCGCCATTAGTTTGAATTCACATTTTAAACAGCCATGTGTTTGACTCATAGTAATTATTAAAATAAAAATGCTGGATGCTAATTTTTCTTCAGCCCTATATACCACTATTGGGCAGAGGCCTTATACAAATTGGGAGGGAAAATGGACTACTACTTTTTATGGTGTGATAAATTAGTAGAGGGTTTTGTTTCAAATTTTCCTTCCCTTGCATTGACATTATCTGCTTACATACCTTTTTTAGACTATCTTTTACGACAGACACAAGTAAGAAAGGGTGAATTGTATTTTTTAGACTATCTTTTATGACAGACGCAAGTAAGAAAGGGTGAATTGTATTTTTTAGACTATCTTTTACAGCAGACACAAGTAAGAAAAGGCGAGTTGTATTTTTTAGACTATCTTTTACGACAGACAATTAGGAAAGGGTGAATTGTATTTTTACACTGTCATCCTAAGAAAGAGCTGTTAGGTCATATATGTGTGTAACTTATTCATTTATTTGGTAAGTTATGTCTGCTCTCTGTTGTACTTAAATTATACTTAACATAATAAAAAGACTTATTGTATATTTGTTCTATTGCAGGTCACATTCGATGATTATTAATATCAGCAAGCAAATTTGTTACAAATTAAATAGATTTTATACGTCTTCAACTGCTATTAAAATGTCTACTGGGGATAGTGGTGTTGCTCTTAGTACTGTTACATCAGCTTTGGAGACTTTTGCCCCCAAAAAGTTATCAGAAAGCTGGGATAATACTGGTCTTTTAATTGAACCATATACTGCCAGGTAATTTGTTTTTCACACAATTTTTATCTATGAAATATCCATTATTTTAAGTGGGTCGGCAATAAATTGAGCTGCTTTATGCAATAAAACGTTTATTCACCATTAAGGAATGCTTATTCTTTGTTGGCAACTAAGATCTGGTGACGCACTCTATCAATCCCTCCATCCCTCCACTCTATCAAACCATCCTCAATGGCTCCAAAAATCGCACGTGGCTCACCAATTGTAGAGCGCGTTCATTTTCACCGTGTATACCTATTCAACTTCGATCGCAATAAATAGACAAGACATACTACAATATATTTTAAGTTAAAAGGTACTATGAATTTGTCTAGAACTTATAAAACCCACGAATTTTTTATTTCGTCAATGCAATATTAAATAAACGAAGGCGTTATTTTTATATGTTTTTATCAATTATGCCCATTTCTCCTGTAGTTTTTACTTACCTATCTAAAAATCTTAACAGTATATTACCACTTACGATCCAATAATATCCACAACTTATGAGGTACAATTAATTAAGAAATGAGACGATTGCTATTATCGATAGAAAACTCATTCTTGCGCACACACTTGCGCATGCGACCCAGACCAGGGTCTCGTGCAAAAACGTGCGCGTGACCTAGTTGAGGTTTTATAGGTCAACACATCAGAAATTATCAATTATACGCACTAATGCGTGCTATGAAAATATGATGTCTCTAGTGTGCCGGGAAAATGCACATACTTAACAAGTGACTGAGGCGTGTACTTAAATAACCAATTGGTGCCGGTGGTCTTCTCAAGTGGGAGTGCCTAGCTACTATGTTCTCATCTCTGGCGGCTAGGGTGGTTGACGTCTGAGTATAGCCTGCAATAAATTCTTCAGGACCATGCTAGTTTGTTATGTATCAAAATACTAAAGTGTTATTAATCCATAAATAAACTTTCAACCAATTTATAGCGAACTGGTTTAATATAATTATAATTTAGGGTAATATATAGGTATTTATTTTTTGCTGCGAAAGGATCAGTACGCAACCAATCCGTTCTACCTTTCGCTGACATTGACTATATACTATACAAAACTGTCGGAGCGACAATCGAACAGCTTGAGATCATAAATATAAATATATCTACACAAGCGGTGACGTTTATTTGATTTGAAATTATACTGAACGGCATATTTCTTTCCGTGTGGTGACGAATTAAGAATAAAATACCCCACCCACGTGGGTATCGTAAAAGATGACTAAGGAATTTAATATGCATATAACATCAAGAAAAGGAAAATCCGAAATAAAACCCTATGCCTAGACGTCTGACAAGCGTGGATAGTAGGTCAACTTCCCTCCCATTGCAGAGGAGGCTCGAGCCCAGCCGTGGGACGTATATGAGCTGAGATAATGATAACTGAACGCCATTTGAGCGATATTGTTAACTAAACAGCTAGTATCCCACACGTATATAAAGATAGAAGTCAAAGTCACGGCATTTTTCAATTTATACGAATTTTAAGACCGACAGAGTAGGAGTACACGATATATATCGATTCTTCATAAAATATCGATATATGAATACGATATATCGCTTCCACCCGATATTATCGAACCTTTTTTCTCTCTCTCTCTCTCTCAACCCGGTATATTTTCGAATCGTCTAGTATCGATATATATCGTCGATACAGTTCATCCGATATATATATCGATACTTCATAAAATATATGAATACGATATATTGCCTCCACCCGATATTATCCAATCGTCTGGTATCGAAATATATCGTCGATACATTTCATCCGATATACCAAATATCATCATCATCATCCGATATATTAAAGAACATACTTTCACGGGCAACTTAAAACGAGTAAAATAAAACGTAAAACCCCGAATTATTATTAGACCAGGGTCAGCCCTGGCAGTCCAGCAAAATTTGTGTGAAAAATTCAAATAACCAAGTTTTTCGTTTTTTATTTTTTTCTTATACAAAATATTTTTCACCAAATTTGGTGAAAACTTACCTTTTTATGTCCCATACACACTGTAATTTTTTTTATTTAAAATATTAATTGCCACTTTATTTTGAGTTATTATCAAAAAAGCACCCTAATTTTCAATCGAAAATTCTCACATCAAAATATCAGCTTTTTTAAAAAAGTCGGTGGGTTTTTTAAAAATAAACATTTTTTACGATATATCGATACATTTGTACGATATATCGAAGATATCGATACTTTTTTACGATATATCGCAAAGTATCGATATAACGTTATGATATATTATATCGAAAAATATATCGATATTTTTTTTACATGAACATCCCTACGACAGAGTATGAAATTTCTTGGTGGTTACTGTAGTGCTAAATATTATGCAATCTATTGAATTGTTTCAGAAATATAACAAAAATTTTGTTAACAAACGATCTCACGGAAGATGTAGCGGTCGAAGCTAATGATCATGGTTGCGAGATGATTGTTTCCTATCATCCGCCTATATTTGCCCCAATGAAGTCTATTGTTCAGAGGTAGGTGAATTAATATATAGGGTATTTGGGTGAGCCCAATGTGGGGGCAAAATGTACTTAACCACAGGCACTGTACGCCTATGATTGTCCATAATAATACAAAATTTAAATATAACTATTTCTACAAATTATCAATATAAACAAGAGATAATCACATACATGCCTTTGTATAAGAGGGTAGTTTTAAAAACAGCAATTTTGAAATCAGCCGGTACATGTATGCCGGCAATTTAAGTCAACCATCACACTGCATACGCGTGGCTAGCAGTGTCCGATGGGACGAATAGAATTATTAAATCCCATTGCAATACAGAAAACTGATAATACAGTTCTATATAACAAGTTGGGGCTGATGACGTATATCAATTATTTTTCCATAGGCTATTGCCCAATAGTGGTTTGTATAAGAGAAATGCATGTTAAAGAAAGATGATGTCTAATTGCTATCAATGGAATGGTTGTAAGATTTGGATGAAAACCAACCATTACTTTTAGTTGCAATTCTTACTCATTTTCCAACAAGTAATTTTTTTATTGCTAACGGTGGCAAATGAGCAAACAGTACACCTGCTGCTAAGTGTTGCTACCGCTCATGGACCTTTGCTAGACCGCTGCCCACCGCAAAGGGAGGGTGAATATGTGCAATTAGGCTTGGCGAAACCAAAGGCATCATCAAAATCCACCACAGGCAAACACCCTCAGGAAATTAGGCTTCCAGCTCTCTCGCTCACTGAATGAAGCGCAGTAACAAATTGCTAATCAGACGACGATTTTCTGCGAAAGTGTGGTACTTCCCCGGACGGACCGGCCCGCGGCTGTAGACAGACAACTGTCAACAGTGTGGTCAATTTATATAATTCTCGCTGTGATGACGTATTCAGAATATAATGAGAGCCGTTAAAACCGGCTAATGGATACCTAGGTATAAATGGGAGACAGCAATCCCGTGCAAAGTTACATATAGAACGCGATCCCAAATCGCCAAACGCCCAAGTCTGGCAATTACGATATTTACCCCTTGGGTATCGAATAGTAGAGTTCAATAGAGTGATAGATTGGAGTTTATTTATAGAATATCTAGAAGCTAGACTACTTTGAAGTAGTAAATTCGTTGTTCTGCAAATTCTGTGTCCGTTTAAGCATTTTAGATAGCATTTTACACTCTCCTAAAGCTGTCAACAATATTCCTAATACAACAGAACGCGTTCTTTTGAACTTGT
Source organism: Lymantria dispar (assembly GCA_032191425.1). Classification (NCBI taxonomy): domain Eukaryota; kingdom Metazoa; phylum Arthropoda; class Insecta; order Lepidoptera; family Erebidae; genus Lymantria; species Lymantria dispar. Next base: position 22,038,308 of record CM063444.1, on the reverse strand, counting down.
TTATTCAATGTGAGGTTTATTTACAGTGCTTGGAAAGAACGCGTCGTGTCTTACCTGTTAGAGAAACGTATAGCCCTATACTCTCCACACACAAGTTGGGATTGCGTGCGAGGCGGTGTTAACGACTGGCTGGCATCTGCGTTTTCAGTGACAAAATCTAATCCATTAGTACCTGGCGAGGATCCTCGATTTGGAGCTGGCCGGTAAATAAAACTGATATCCAAATCATTCTGTCTGAGAAACTTCAAATATGTTTCAAAAATACAAAATTTTACATATATTATGTCTTAATGCTATAAAATATAACTTAAGACTTCTAGCAGCCTAGCAGTGACCACGAATGTGAATAAATCTGACAACATTTTGAATCATTCTCGGTTATAGATGTTCTGGATTAAATAATCCATCTTCATCATCATCACAGCTCCTATACGTCCCACTGCTGTGCTCGAGCCTCCTTCATAATAGGCGGGAAATTGACATACTATACCACACTGGTCAGACGAGTTGGTAGTGTTTCATTTCGAGCTTTCCTTCTCTTGCATAAATGTTGTATGCATATTATAATGCCTTAGTAGTCTTTCACGACACCCACGGGCAGGAAAGGGGATGGTGAATTGTATTCTTACTCCGTCACCACAAAAGTTCACTCCACTAATCCCATATCGATCTTTTTAAATACCTAATATGGAGTAGTGGTCTGAAGATTGACTTCCCTTGCCACCAAAGTAATAAGCATTAATAAGTAGGACTACCGTTATATATGATCGCCCAGTATACTAGTTATTCATTTGGATGAAGACACATTATGTTAAATAAATGATCAAGTAAAATAAATACATCCGTTTTTAAATCCTGATAGGCACACGTTTGATAACCTGTTAGTAAAGCAACTGTTAATAAAATTAGGTAGAGTAAAAATTTGTAAATCAATATTTTTTAATAAATGCTGTTAATTAATAGTAGGGATAAGTATCATGTCTAGTTGGAAGCTCTGAAATTGCATTCTATATAGTCTACAGGACCTATAGTAGATATACGCCTTAGCTTCTTCAAACTACAAGGTTCTTAGTATTTAATAATCATGATTTTGACATACATTAGAATATCAATAACGGCAACACTCACGTACTGAGATCAATTACGTCGACCCGGGTTTCGAGCATATCCCAGATCATCAGGGAGAGTGCGCAGCGGCGTCAGTGCATTCCGGGACCTCGCGTAATCGGTCTAAGGGGACGTCCATTAATCACGTGATCTTTTTTTAGAATTTTTTGAACCCCCCTCCCCCTTGGTGATACGTGGTGAGGTTTAAGACTGACCCCCCCCTCCCCCACCAACATCACGTGAGTTTTAGTACAGTAGCCCACAGCTCATTATATTCTCGTTTTTTTGCTTTTTTATACTTCGCAAAAAGGTCTTTATACAGATCTCGTACTTGAAACTTCGTTCGTTGCCTGGCAACGGCAAGTCAAAGTCACTACACGTTGTTTTTCAGTTTAGAAATCGTAGTATTGACGAAAAAATAAATACACGTGATATCTTACTACAACCCTCCCCTCCCCCCTCCTTGCCGCCTTGTGATATTTCGTGATTTTTGTCAAACCCCCCCTCCCCTTTCAAATCTCACATGATTAATGGACGGCCCCTAAACACGTGAGTGTTTTGCCGTTATACATATTCTAATACAAGGTTCTTGTAATAATTTCCGAGCGATTAATAATTTTGATAAGATCATCTTACGATTTGGCCAATAATAGAAGGCTAAATAGTTACTTATATTCTCGAAAATTGTATATTTCCATATAATATGTAGAATCAGCGGCTTACGATGGTGTCACTCTATCTTCGTATCAGATAAGAAAGACTAGATAGACCACTCTTTTACTTAAAGCTTATTACACAATTAGAACATGGTGTAATAAAAATGTTTGAAACACGAAATAAAACATATGCACATTTACTTGTTGCAGACTTTTGCAGTTAAAACGAAATATTTCTCTATCGGATGCTGTGACAAATGTTAAGCAGCACACCCAGCTAAAACATGTACGCTTTGCTTTGGGTAGAGGAAAACAAATGACATCTGAGATAAAAACCGTAGCACTATGCGCTGGATCGGGTAGTTCCGTTTTAAAAGGAGTTTCTGCAGATCTTTATTTAACAGGTAAGTCAAAGTAAGGTCACTATAGTCCACAAAATATAGCTTGATCTCTGTGACAGTTGTCCCTAGTGCTGTTACGCTTACGATGAAGTCCGACGTTTTTTATCGATAAAACTCTTTATTTTTATAATTGTGATTTTCTATTATAAATGAAATACAATCAATGAAAATTTTTTTGAATGTAAATCAAACAAAAACTGTTTTTTGACTGTTTTAATTATTCGAAAGGAGTACAATCAAAGTCAACATCACTATTGTCATCATCACTGGAGCGTTCCTGCTAAAACATTCATAATTTTTTGCCAAAATATGGACAGTCGTTAGATCAATCGATCAATTGCGACTGTTTTTGAATAAACATGCTTAGTTTATTGACAATAATGCGTACATATTATTATCATTTACTCTGAGATAAAAGGTAGCTTTTTAATGTTTAATTAATTTAATTTATGTATTTTATAATGTAACTGTCTGTTGTAATTGTAAAAAATATGTTGAATGTTTTATATAGGTACTGTATTGTGTTTATTTCTTTTACGAATAATTTAATAAAGATCGGTTATCGATTTACGTATATCGACTGTCCCATCTCTTTTTTATTTTCAGCCCAGTATGACCTTGTACGTGCGTAAGCGTCAATTTTCTATAAAATTTTACTAGATATTTCAGTACTTACGAGGTACATTTTAGGCATGAATATTAATATTTTTATATTTATAATATATTGCACTTCAGTTGCAATAAAACTGGCACGAAAAGAATAAAAATATATGTGATCTATACCAATAAATAAAATTGGAGTGTCTGTTTGTAATGTCAAAATAATAGGCTTTTTTCATGCTCACACGGTTATTTGCACGACACCTATGCCTAAAATAGCAATTAAAAAATTTTTGTCTGCCTGTCTGTTAGTTCCGGGTAATCTTCAAAACGGCTGGACCGATTTCAAAAATTCTTTCACCAATGGAAAGCTATAATATCAGGGCGTAAACTAAGCTATATTTTATCCCGGTATTCCCACGGGAACGGGAACTACGCGGGTAAAACGACTATAACCGAAGCGAAGCGAGGGCGGGTTGCTAGTACAAAATAAAATTGTAAACATGTCGCTCGTTCAAACTCACTTCGTCAGTTCCGTTGACATCTGTCACAGAGATCAAGCTATATTTTATGGACTATAGTGTCAATATTATGTATTATTGTTACTTATCTTATATATTACTTTTACAGGTGAAATGCTTCACCATGATGTACTCGATGCGGCGCAGAAAGGAATAAGTGTCATTTTAACTAATCATTCCGATTCTGAACGAGGATTTCTTAATGTTTTTTCATCAAATTTAGCAAATAGACTCAATAAAGAAGTAGATGTCATTGTTAGTAAAATTGATAAGGACCCACTTGAAACATTGTAATACTATGTTGTATTGTACAGATTCAAACAATATAATTGACTGAGTACACTTGTCTTTATTACACTTGTTCTTACAGCCTATGTGAAATGTTACAGTGATTAATAAAAATTATGATTAAATATTTCTAGATACTTGTAAGTGAGATCATCATTATCTTAAACTGCCTATCGCATAGTAGGTAATACATACACAGTGTTAAAGTAGGATTCATATAATAGTTTAGAAATTCTTTTCTTCGGACTAGCGCACTCAACTACAATAGCTGGCAAGATCTTTGCATATGTACTTTTGACTTCCATTTCCTACCTGCATAAATCTTTGCGTTCCCATCCCCTTGATGATCTTGTAACTGCACTGAAAGATGTTCAATCTTAAAAGATATAATTTATCTTATATTTTTTGTTAGATTGGATTAGAGCATGCACAGGACTTACTTACGCAATGCTATTTTATCTATTGGTTTAGTTTTCAATTCATTGTCTTTGTTGTTTTCTTTCAAAACAACTTTGGATGTTCTCTTTCGCCTAGGCGCTCCATGTCCTGGGGTTATTTTACATATAGAGGAAACCGTTCCATTTTTGTCGTCATAATTTATAACATACTCTCGATGTTTATCTGACTTATAATTATTAGACTTAGAGCCGACTTCGTTATCTCTATCACTGCCCTTCGTTTGCGCTGAGAGACGACGTGGTGATGAATCTGGACTTAGTTTTGATGATTTTATATTTTCACGTAAAGAATTTACTTTATCTTTTGACGAATTTCTCTTGCGATGACTGCTTGCGTCTCGATTCTTAGCACTGTAATCATTGCTGCCGTTCCTGTGTTCTTCAGAAGTATTTCTTACTAAAGATCTTTGTAATGCTCTACTACTACGTCCTTTCTTTTCAGCGTTTATTTCTTCCCTGTTAGAGTATATTTTATTTTTATTTATTTCTTCTTTTGTATTTTTTGTAGTCTCAGTATTAGACGCTGGCTTTAAGGCTTTTCCAGCAGAAGTTTGCTTTATTTCTCTCTTTAGTGAACTTGAAACTGTATGTTTATTCACTGAATGTCTATTTCGCTGATTGCTATCGGTGCCAGAATCGTATCGCTGTTCTTTTTTACTTTCTTCATACTGGAAATTAGAAAGTAATGTATTTTGTTTTTCTTTATTGCAGCTATGCTTTAACCTCTGTTGTGGAGAATGCTTGTTGGGTTTCTCACGAGTTGATGTCATATTGGGGCCCGTAATTTCAGCTACATTGTTTAAATTCGCATAAAGTGGGAAGTTGTCTTCCGATGATGATCTATCGTCGATAAAAGTTATTTCTTTCAATTCTTGTTTAGATTTTTCTTCCATTGGCTGCATTTTTCTGGAACTAAACAAATATAAAATTTTAAATGTTCAAAATATAAATAAATAAATTTAAATACCTATAGATAGATACACCTATATTTAGATAATACAATAGTATTTATTGGTATTATATAGTACCTCAAAGGCTGATCTTCACGTCGATATGATTTCTTTAGGGATGAACATTTGAAATTTTTAGGTGGTTCCGAAAGACTTCGACTTGCTTTAACTTCTTCTTGTCTACGGACTTTGTGTCGCCGCGAATATGATTTTAAATTATCTTTAGTTTCCTCATTTTCCTTTTCGGCAATGGGCCTCAGTGCGGCTCTTACTTGATTTATTTCATTCGTTTCATATTTTGATCGCATTCGCGGTGTAGGTATTGGAGCATAATTGATATTCATCGGCAAATTTTGATACTCTGGTGCCTCTTCAGACTCAGGTTCACTGTTGCAGACGCTATTAGATACACTGCTCGAAATTTGCTGAATTAGTTTCACAGATTGAAATATATTTTCAAGCAAATTGTCATTTGTCGATTTACTTTCAAATGGTTCTTCAAGGATCGGTTTACGATCACTATCTATTCCGAAATACGTTAAATCACTTTCACGAAGCTGTCTAGTTTTAGGTTTCACTAAGTTATCTTCTTTAAGTGCTGGAATAGGAGAAGTTCGCAATGAACTAAATTTGTTTTTAGTGTCTTCTGAGGGTTCCGGCTTAGGTTTCTCAATTTTTATGTTGGTCACCACAGGTTTATGCGATGTTAGATTGTAATTTTTATTAGGACCTGTAAATATAAATAACACGAATTAATATAGTTTGGAAACAGGATTGTAAGCGAACTTATTAATTAATCATACTTACCTGCATTAACTGTCCGCAAAACATTATTGTTAATGATATTATTTTCGACTACTCTTGAAAACATTGATTTATTTTCACCTATATAACTTTTGTCTGAATTTAATTGCTGGTTTATTATAGAAATAGCTGTTTTTACAGAGTCATTACTGTTTTTATGGGAAACATCACCACAAGGCCCAAATTCCATGTTCTCTCCTAGAAGATATGGTTTGGGTTTCGGAATTTTGTTTTTGAGAATACTTTTTGTAGCTGCTGTATTCTCATCGGATTCACCAATATCAGTCACATTGCTAGGACTCCATGTGGGCCCAATTCCGTTGGCCAATGTAAATCCATTTTTTTCACCGAGCAGAGTTATAGGTTTATCTATTATGTCTTGCATAGGAACAAAAGCACTCCTACGTTTTCTAAAATCATTTGAAGGAGGAGGTTTATCATCTGTTGCTATTATATTAACTTTACCTGATTCTGCAGCAAAATGAACTTCAGTTTTGCAAAATTCTACTTTTTTAACTCTCCTTTCTATATCTTCAGACATTTGGGCCTTTCTTGTATTTACATTATTTGTTTCAATGGTCACGGGTAAAGTTATCGATACTTTACCAGGTGATTGTAGTATTATATTGTTTTCTTTTGTATCTTCTAAAACGATTTCATGTTCTCGGTATGTTTTAAATTTAGTTCCTTTATACTGTGAGTTCTGTCTATTTTTCGCAAGCCAATCCCTAAATGATTCTTCTTTATTATGAGCTCTTTCAAGATTACTATAGTTTGTGTCTGAATTATCATCAATATGATCATCCATGATTTCAGTTGATTTACAAATCCCGCTATCTGTGGAAGATTCCATGGCCAATTTATGTGTAACTGTTTCATTTAGCGGTGACGTGTCTTCAAAGCTGTAACTTTTTCTCCTGGTATTCCATTCATTGCTATTGTTTAGAAGCGATTTATATTTGAGAGTGCTTAAAACTGTTGGAACATCCAAATGTTGAGAAGTTATACTGTTACTCTTGCTACGTAATTGTATATCACTGTTATCAGAATCGTAAGAATATTTCCTGTGAAGACTTTTACTGCTTTTTGAATCAAGGTCGATAATACTGGCGTTGTCTGTAGAAGATGACTCTTCACTAGGCATACGCACTGATCTTCCTCGCGTGGAACTCTTCCATTTAGATGGTTCTGATATTTCTAAATCATCTGGTTCTGTGACTTTATAATTTTCTGGTTCTGCATTGAACTCACGTGATAGTTCTAAAGGTGTGGATGAAATTTCTAAAGGTTTTGTTGATGTATGCGGCGATGGGGCCTCCAAGAAGTTAAAACCAGACGATATTACCTGGAAATATGAAAACAAATGCATATATATCTTAAATTTCTTGTGTACGTGTGTATGTCACTGAATTCCTAAACGGCTGGACCGATGTTGATGAAATTTTTTGGTACGTACACAAGGGGATTCGAGAATAGTTTAGATTCACAATTGGACCCGATAGGTGGCGCTTATTTGAACAGAACAGCGTCTGTTGGGTCAGCTAGTATATATCTATACCAATAAATAAAATTGGAGTGTCTGTTTGTAATGTCAAAATAATAGGCTTTTTTCATGCTCGCACGGTTATTTGCACGACACCTATGCCTAAAATACAGATTAAAATTTTTTTGTCTGTCTGTTTGTTCCGTGTAATCTTCGAAACGGCTGGACCGATTTAAAAAATTCTTTCACCGATGACAAGCTATAATATCAGGGCGTAAACTAAGCTATATTTTATCTCGGTATTCCCACGGGAACGGGAACTACGCGGGTAAAACGACTAAAACCGAAGCGAGGGCGGGTTGCTAGTATATTATAAGTATATTTTTTTTTTTTTATTGCAAACGGTGGCAAACGAGCAAACAGTACACCTGATGGTAAGTGTTGCTGCCGCTCATGGACCTCTACAAGGCCGCTGCCTACCGCGAAGAAATTGAAGGGAGTGTGAATGCGTGCATTGAGGCTCGGTGATACCAAGGGCACCACCAAAACCCTCCACACGCACACACCCTCAGAAAATTGGGCTTCCGGCTCTCTCGCTCACCGAACGAAGCGCAGTAACAAATCGCTACTACTCAGACGTCGATTTTCTGCGAGAGTGTGGTACTGCCCCGGACGGACCGGCCCGCGGCTGTAGACAGATAACTGTCGACAGTGTGGTCCTACCACTCCGTAAATATATATATATATATATCATCATCATCATCGCAGCCCACATACGTCCCACTGTTGTGCTCGGGCCTCCTCCACAATGGGAGGGAATTTGACCTACTATACCATGCTGGTCGGACATGTTGGTATAGGGTTTCATTTCGAGTTTTCCTTCTCTTGCACAGATGTTATGTGCACATTATATCCCATAGTCGTCTTATACGACATCCATGGGCAAGATAGGGAGTGGTGAATTGTATTCTTACTCCGTCACCACACGGACAATATATATATAAATATATATATATATATAGATTATACCATATTCGCCGCGTAAATTAAGAATATAAGTCACCAACCACTTTCTTGTCCGTTGGTGCTGCCAAAGACCACTAAGGGATATAATATGCACATAACATCTATGTAAGAGAAGGAAAACTCGAAATAAAAACATATGTATTTAGTCCGTCTGACAAGCGTGGTAGTAAGTCGATTGCCCTCCTGTTATAGCAGAGGCTCGAACCCTGCGGTTAGATGTTTGTGAGCTGAGATAAGGATTATTACTATTATCCGTGTAAGGTAGTTAGTAAGAACCAATTGAAGAGCAGTTCACGGCGGGTTGCATGGTGACTGGCGGCTCATTAGAGCAGTGAGCTCATTAGAACAGCAGCACTGTTCTGGACAACTCATAAAACCATCTCCGATCGTACGCCTGCCAAATGAAACACGAGGCCTATATTCAACAGTGGACGAAGAGTACATAACTATGTACTTCTTTGCTGGTGTATATATAAACCAATAAGCGGCCACAAATTACATTTTGTATTACATAACCGTTGATCTCGCTGATGCTAAAAGTAATAATATTGAATTATAAAAGGATTATACACTGACTCTAATTTAGTAGTACAATTTGTTGAACATGGTTCAAGTGACCTCTAAAGTCTCAACTAGGCCTAGATACTCGTAAGATACAGATCTTACGAGTATCATGTACTGTTGCTATGATATGTATAGCATTTAGTATCAGCTAATAAGTTAGACACCTTTCACAATAAGAGCTTATACCATATATACTGTAACCACAGTAAAGTATTTTAATTATTGGCTAATATATTCACTTTTTCCGTATGGTTATCACAGAGAGTTGTTGTTTGTTTGTGAGCTGAGATAAGGATTATTACTATTATCCGTGTAAGGTAGTTAGTAAGAACCAATTGAAGAGCAGTTCACGGCGGGTTGCATGGTGACTGGCGGCTCATTAGAGCAGTGAGCTCATTAGAACAGCAGCACTGTTCTGGACAACTCATAAAACCATCTCCGATCGTACGCCTGCCAAATGAAACACGAGGCCTATATTCAACATTGGACGAAGAGTACATAACTATGTACTTCTTTGCTGGTGTATATATAAACCAATAAGCGGCCACAAATTACATTTTGTATTACATAACCGTTGATCTCGCTGATGCTAAAAGTAATAATATTGAATTATAAAAGGATTATACACTGACTCTAATTTAGTAGTACAATTTGTTGAACATGGTTCAAGTGACCTCTAAAGTCTCAACTAGGCCTAGATACTCGTAAGATACAGATCTTACGAGTATCATGTACTGTTGCTATGATATGTATAGCATTTAGTATCAGCTAATAAGTTAGACACCTTTCACAATAAGAGCTTATAAGATTCACAATAAGACCATATATACTGTAACCACAGTAAAGTATTTTAATTATTGGCTAATATATTCACTTTTTCCGTATGGTTATCACAGAGTAAGAGCAATTCACCACCTATCTTGCTCGTCGGGTTGTAAAAGAGGACTAAGGGATATAACATCTATGCAAGGGAAGGAAAACTCTAAAGAAAATTCTATGCCAACACGTCTGACTAGTTTGTTAAAATTGGTCTTTTTCCTTCCCATGGTGGAGGAGGCCCGAGCCTAACAGTGGTACGTATATGGGCTGAGATGATGATGATACTCACTCTACGCGAAGAGTGAAGCATAAAGGATTCCGCTGGCGCTCCAGGCCCCGCCGTGGAATGGTACGCTGCACGCATGACACGCACGCGCGCACCTGGTCCACTGGCATGCAGCACTTCCATGGCACGGGCAATCCGTCGTGTGACGCCGCCTTCTGTCACCTGCAATTGAAAATATTCATTGTATCAACTTGGCTCATATGCGTTCTACTGGTGGGTTCGAGTCTCCTTTACAATAGGAGAAAAATTGACCTATTAGGTATACCATACTGGCCAAACAGTAACCCTTGGTCTTCTACGATATGCATGGGCAAGTTAAGGGTCGGTGAATTGTATTCCCAATTATATACCACAAGGAAAATTTTTGTCCAAGAATGTCCTATGTTCGATTAACAATGGTCTCGCCTCAATAATATGGAGACTAAAGATTATTAATTTGTCACAAGTTTAAGGAGTGAGTACTTCTAAAAAAAATCAGTTGTCTGTAAAGTCGGTTTACTGACGATAGTTGAACGTGACAACGTCATAAGAAAATACTGATGGAATGGTTTCATTTTTCAAAAGAAAATTTGAATTTTATTTGTTTGATAGATATTTTGTATGGATCAAGCCTTAAATGGAACGCCTCAGAGCGAGGTAACGCCGCATACGTCATGTTTTTTCGTGTGTGCAGCCGGCTCCATCGAATTATACGACGTTGTCACGTCAAAAATATATTAGTCATCGGTCTAAATAATAAAATACTTTAAATATTTAATGACAACTTCTTGAATAAATCGCGTCATTGGTGATTGACCTTACGAGAGGTATGAAATATTCATGACCAAACATTTGATGGACTTTATTTCACAGTTATTTTTGCACCGAGTACTTGATGTGTAAACCAGACTGTAATTTACATTGCTATTCACAAGCCACAAGCTGAACGCGAACTTCTTGCTTAGTCTTTGTATCAAATGTTGTTAGACCACTTTCCTATCCTGTGGAAATACTCGTGGGTACAATGACAATAACTGTAGACAGCCTATATAATTTGATGGCAATAGTGTCATTTGAGGAAAAAAATTGACCTTATTCGTTTACGTTTTATAAATAAGCATAGGTAAGTCCCAAGAAACAGGTAGATCAGAAATACCGAAGTCCGCATTCTCAAACATTACAAATTTTTATTTATTATAAAAAAAATATTAAATGATTCAGAGATTTCATTAGTCTCGACATTATTTTTCTACTAAATGTGTACTACACTTGAGTCATTATTATTGAAAAGTGTGAAAATAATAGACCATAAATAAATCTTTGCGTCACAGACCGGTAACTGTTGTGACATAGATACCGTTATTAGTTTCACTAACCTTTTTATTTGTATATAACTACATAGTAAAATAAGTAGCGTGTACGTTAAACCCATTATTTTATCAATGAATATGAGAGAGAAATATTGATCGTTAATATAGGCATTAATGAGAATATTATGCATAGTTGAGGCCTTCAAAAACACAAAGTATATGTAGGATAATATATTGTGTATAGCATTTATTTATTGCTATAGTGACGTGATCATTATTGCGGGGGCGAAATGAAATTGCGGCGTGTCGTGATTGCGATCTTTCAATGATCAACTCACTTTTGAATCTTTATGTAGGTGTCAGACATTCAAATATTTGCATTGTATCCGTAACTGTATAATCTATTACAGTGGCAAATTCAGTCAGTATTTTAACATTAAATTAACGTTGTGACTAAATCAGAAATATTGTCTTGAACATGTGACTAGCCTTGACTCTGATTTGTAGTACAAAAGGTAATTAGATTTGAATGGCTGTTCACAAGCACACCAAATATTTTTAACGGTTGGTGCGCTTTTGCTCATACTTACCTAATTAGATAATAATAATTTGTTAAGTTAAATCATATAGATATGTACTCATCTATTACCTGCCATCATTATTTAACTTGAGCATTCCCAACTTTATGGATCTTTTCTTTTTTTAATTTGTGTACACTGACTTTTCTGTGTGGTGATGGAGTCAGAATACAATTCATATCTACACTATCTTGCCTGTGAGTGTCGTATAAGTTGACTAAAGTATATAATATACGTATAACATCTATGCGAGAGAAGGAAAAAGCACGAAATAAAACCCTATACCTCCTCCGGCTGGAGAGTCCTCGGTACGGTGTCAGGACCGTCGAGGCCCTCCGGCCGGTGCTGATGGAGTGGTTGGAGCGGACGCACGGGGTGCTTTCCTTCCGACTGGTGCAGGTGCTGACGGGGCACGGTTGCTTCGGGAAGTACCTGCACAAGATTGTCAGGAGGGAGAGCACACCGTCCTGCCACCACTGCAGTTGCGACGAGGATACGGCGCAGCACACGCTCGAGGAGTGTGCTGCATGGGAGGGTGATCGCCGTGAACTCGTCGCAATTATCGGTGCCGACCTGGCGCTGCCGACCATCGCCAGGGAGATGCTCGTCAGCGTCAGGAACTGGGACGCGGTCGCCGCCTTCTGTGAGGCCGTAATCTCACGGAAGGAGGCGGCGGATCGTGTGCGAGTAGAGCTCCTATTCGGCGACACGTCCCGCCGCCGGCGACTCGGGCGGCGCAGGCGCGAGTATCTGCGCCTAATGCCGCCCTAGCCGAGGCCGCGGGTGATCGGACCGGGGAATTGTCCGTCACCCGCAGAGAGGCTGACCGCGCGACGGCGACCGACGTTCCAGGACGTCGAGAGGTGAGGTTACCCGAAAGGGTATTCCGTCAGGCCGACCACTGACGACAAGTCACATCTGCTCCGGTGGTCGGCCCAACAACGAGGTGACGTGGGTACGGGTGGGTTATGGGCCCGCGCGCCGTCCTTTCATCGCCCCGGACGGACTGGACCGCGCGTGTGCTTACCATAGCCCACGCATAAAAAAAAAAAAAAAAATACCTACCAACACATCTAACCAGCGTGCTACGGTAGGTAAACTTTTGCTCCTATTGTGGAGGACGCCTAAGCCCAATACTGGGACGTACATGAGCTAAGGTGACATACACTAAAAGTTTTGCGTAGCATGTTATAAAGCAAAAGGCAAATATTATTGAAGTGAAACTTCTTTAGAATCGTTGTGATTTCAAACCGGATGTAACGGAAAAACGACAGGTAAGAGACACAAATACAAAAATGTGTAGGATTAAGCCGGCGAGACAATGAGATAAAGGATGGAGGATAGAGATTAGAGGATGAAAGATGGAGGACGAAGGATGAAGGTTGAACGATAAAAGATAAAGGAGTTTCACTTCTGATATGCGTACTTTGTACACACACTTTTTTTTAAAGTATCACCGAACCTCATTGCACGCATTCACACTCTCTACATCTTCACGGTAGGCAGCGACCTAACAAAGGTCCACGAGCGGCAGTATCACTTATCATCAGGTGTTTGCCCGTTTACCACCATTTGCAATAAAAAAAATCATTGCGTATATTTGATTTTGATTGCCCGATGTTTCGAACACTTTTCAGCCTCCATGGTCACGGGCGGACATCATTACCTTTTCCGAGTACGTAGGACCCTAATCGGCGGACCGCCCCGGGCCTTCGGTCTAGGGGGGCCCCCAAATGCCTCCGCGTTCCCCTGAGTGAAGTCATAAACAAGACCTTAAAAATGTGCTTAGTATCTTCATAACGTCATCGAGATCAAAACACTACAGCCATCTAGACTTTTTACGCGGTACTAATATTTTTTTAACTTTACTGAACGCATCCAATACGCCGGGGGAAATCCCGTCTTTGTAGCGGGATCTTCCACAGGAATCCCTGAATGAATGAAGTGCAAATAATTCACTCCTGTACGCCTACATTTACATTCACTACATCGCTTATACTTCAATACTTTTTGACCATTTGTATCTCGGTTGCATCACGCGAGAGAAGTTTTTCGAAACTTAACTCATTAACGACCGAGAATCGTAATTTTTTAAATAATTTTTAAGGCAAATTCTCATCATCAAATAACGAGAATTTTGGAATGAAAAATATGGTCACCCGTACTTTGCAGTGAGCTCTTTCAGAATCTGGGGTCGAAATTGCGATTTTTCCACTACAAAAAAAAATATGGACGCTTTTAAACATAGATATTTTCACTGCATTGCTACTTCATAGCTGGTGTAAATTAATCTGCTATACAACGCAAGTCAGACAGGTTGGTAGGTATATGGTTTTATGTCGAATGATCCTTCTCTCGCACTGACTTTACATGCATATGATATCCCTTAATCGGCTTTACGCGCCGGGTAAGACGGATTGTATTCTTTCTTCGTCACCACACGCAAATATTTATATTTTATTTTTATTAAAATCGCAGTTAATCGCACATCTTATATGAAACGATAATAGGCGTTTCATTTGTCAGATGTTGTTCGTTTTGCTATTTAAATTAAGGCTCAAATTCATTTTTTCGTGTTAATAAACATTTATGTACTGATATATTTATTACATCTTATACTATCTTTAAACGAGCAAATCTTGTATATATATATATTCAGGATCTCGGAAACGGCAACAACGATTTTGATGAAACTTGGCATACTAGAGGTTTCGAGGCCAAAAATTCGATCTAGCTAGGTTTTATTTATAGAAAATGTTGTTTTGTCAGTGTTTTTATCAAAAAAATATAATGACATTAAATTTTAAAAGAATATGAATTCAAATTTTGCCGTCAACGTCATGAGTTACGATAGCTCAGTTGGGAAGTAGTCCAGTTTCCTTTTAGTATTGTTTTGCCATTCAAACGGCGTCGGATTGAATCTCGATGTTATTATTATTCTCTTTTTGTAATTTTTTATACTTTTTTCATTATTCAATTTTTAATTTTTATTAATATATGTCTAAATAAATTCGACAAAAATACAACAAAAATATTCCGCGAAGCTCGGTCAACCAGATATTATATATTTATTACACCAGACTTTGAACAAATCAAGCTGTTACAATTCAGATATAGATTTAGATTTCAGATTATTTTATTATCCATAGTTCAGTTTGCCAAAATGCATAGTTTTCTGTGAATAGTTGATAAATTTGAAGTATTTTTTGTTCTAATAAATCTTTGAGTCAAATAGATATACTATATTTGTATAGGCAAAGTTGTTATTACCAGTAAGGAACTAGCCTTTTACTATCCGATCAAGGTGATTTATTTCAGAAGAAAAAATGACGTCAGCTGATTTTAAAACATCAGAAATAACAACATCAGAAGGTCGTAAGTGCAATACTACTAAATATTGAACCTTATTTTACTATCTCACGCTCTTCATCTTTATCCCGGAAGGGATACACTTGTCTTATCCGGGATTAGACTCTAAGACTACGATCAGCAGTCGGGTGAATACGATTGGCAGTCACGTGACATCTTTAGGCTAACAAGATAAACTTTATAAAAATAAAAAAATACATTAAGTATCACGCAAATAATATTAAGGACTAGCAACCCGCCCTCGCTTCGTTTCGGTTATAGGTTATAGTCGTTTTACCCGCGTAGTTCCCGTTCCCGTGGGAATATCGAGATAAAATATAGCCTAGTTTACGCCCTGATATTATAGCTTACCATTGGTGAAAGAATTTTTGAAATCGGTCCAGCCGTTTTGAAGATTACCCGGAACAAACAGACAGACAAAAATAGTTAATTGCTTTTTTAGGCATAGGTGTCGTGCAAATAACCGTGTGAGCATGAAAAAAGCCTATTATTTTGACATTATAAACAGACACTCCAATTTTATTTATTGGTATAGATATGAACAATACCAAAACATTAAATTATATTCACATCAGAAATTATGAATTTATATTTTTCCATCAAGTGTCAATATTATTTTACCGCTCTTTACATTTCCACATTACTTTTTCCTTTATTTAACCTTTGAGTTCCGTCTTGATCTTCCGTGTTTTCACTTATCTTTCCTTTCTATTGTTTTGTTTATAAAATAGTCTTGTCTCATCGAATTGTATCGAGTCGTATTTCCTCTTAACCACGTAACATTTTTTTTTGATCCAGATAATAGATGAAGAACATATTGATCGTAGCCAGGCACGATAGCACATTTGAAGATTGATGTTATCTCATAATTATTATTCAGCCTTTTGCTGTCTACTGCCAGACTAAGGCCTCCCCATGATACTATAAAAAGTGTGTCCCTTGTATCTAGCGCCTACCTGCTGTTTTCACCAAGATATCAGTCCATCTACTGAAAGGGCTGACGCGCACTGCGCCGCCTGATCCTTGTTTGGTACTGGAAAATCTTTCTTTTCCATCGATTATCGTTTCGTTAAGCAATGTGCTCATATCCAGCAGCTTGTCGATATACTTACAGGTCGTAGTTTACTTACGAAATGATTTCCTGTGATTTTTATAATGTAGTCAGTCCAATTAGCGAGGAATCTCCCTACATTGCGCGTTTAGATTCGTGATTGTCTCCCTTGAAACTTTCTTCCGGTCGTCAATTCAACGAATGACATGGACTACCCATTGCCATTTCAGCATGCTAATTCTTCTTATGCTAACCCGTGTTGCCAATGTGGGGTAGTAGGCATTTTTTTTCTCATTATAAAGGAAGCCCGTCTTTGGTAGTAGGAAGTATAAGTATATGTAGAATTATAGACTAAAACTGAGAACTGTTCTCTTTTAGCGTCATTACTTATACGTCTCTTAGAGAAGAGGTAATCTAAATTAACATAATTAACTCTTATTATTATTTCTTCATTTGTATTTAATCTTCTCAGACCGTGACACTGTTTCCATGCAACCGATGCAACGGCTCATCTCAAAAGTCTTGTATTGTTTCTTGATAAATTTTGGTGAGAAAATAGATTTCAAAAGTGCAAAGGGCCTCAGATACCTAGTTATTATGTAATTCATTGACCCTGCAGCTTTATTCGCTGGACTGCGCATTAATTATAAATATACGTATAAGTATATTCCAATTATAGCGTTGAGTAGGAATTTAAATTAACAAAAGTCTCTTCTTTCACTTCCTTCAATGACCTCTTCTTTCAATGAAAGGAACAAATTATATTTTTAAACAACTAATTTAGGTCTCGTTATAGGCTGGGGTTTTTATGTAGCGATAGTGCGTATTATAAGAATTTATAAACATTTGAAAATGAGAGCCATTAACAAAAACTAGTTTTGTTTCTAAAACACTGCCGAAAGCAATAGTGATTATAAAAATACCGTAATGTTGTGCTTGTTTAACGACTGTATCATTGTAAGTAACTACATAATTTTTAGAGTATCGGGTGGCAGATACTTTTTATGCTTTTTACACAGATTACGGTAAACTTGTTAATGTTGTTAGCATTAGTCAGAACGCATGAATTACAATTTAGCACATACCTACATGTTTTGGGTTGTGCGAATGTTACCGAACAGAAAAAGTAAGGCAATCTTTGATAAAGGGGAAGGTAGAGGGGGCAGAGGTTTATGACGTCTTCGGTCGTCGACTTTAGAGCAGGCAGCGCCCAACGGAGCCTGACAGTATTGATAAATAATTTAGCAGAACTCGTAAAGGAAAATCTCAAGTTGAAATGATTCATTCAAATTAACATTTAATAAAATGTGGTTTTGGAGAAACTAGTCGATGGCCATGATTAGTGTTTACTCGTATACCAAGAATACTCTTGTATACATAAGAGATATTGAATGTACAGATTATGCACTACCTACACTACTATATTGTACCTATATTTTGTAAAGTTGACGACACAAGGATTTACTCCTTGCATTACCTCCTTTCCCCGTGTGCTTACTAATCAAGAATACAAGTTGAGAATATAATGTCATTGAGATGGAATCATAATAAAAGGCTAAAGGATAACTATGAAAGAATAGTTAGCTGGATTCTTCTTAGCAACTTATAATAACAATTATGATTGACAAGACGCCTGCTAAGCGAATTATGGCATTTTCCCTTTTGCTTGTACCATGACCAACAGTGCACTTCAATAGGGATATGGATGATGAATGCATGAATGTTGTCTTGTAAAAAAGGTCTGCTGTATTTCTCTGGGTTCTTTTATAAGAAAGGTACTACACAATTATGGCCATATAACTGGCATATATTTCCAAGTAGTTTATTGGGTTACTGTGAGAGAGTAAATATCTTAGATGAAGTCTTAAGTCCTCCAAAATGTGATGAGACTGGCAGAAATGACGACCAAAATCTGTTGAGGGTAAAGAAAATAATATAATGAACGTAAACTTCTCCCGGGCAATAGATAGACGAAGAGACACTACGTGGTTTCAACGGGTAGAAGGTGACTTGCACCAGGAGTACGCCACAACTTAGCAGCTCCACGATCCATAAAGGCTTTCCTCGAATCAAAGAAAGGTACCTATGTGTAGGTACCTACTTACAAACATATTTGAAGTTTTCCTCAATTTAATAAAATGTTTTTTTTTTAAATATGTATACTATATAGATACCTAAAAGTTAAAATATTTTTTTACACTCGACACATACGGTTTTCTGTATAAGGTTTATGATTCATCGACGATGGTGGATCTCAGGCAGTTTTTATAATGTTTACTTCCCAGAGACTTGTAATAACATAATTTTTCCTTCCTACTTTAAATAATTACCGAGGATGTTTGACAAAACTCAAGAACATCGTCGGACATTATGGAAAGGATGTATATGTATGCTATAAAAATGTATGTACACATGTAAGCTATAGTTTTAAGAAAACACTTGACGAATAATAAGTAAATATATTATTTCCATCCATCCATCAGCCTATAGACGTACACTGCTGGACATAGTCCTCCCCACGAGAATGCCACTCGGAACAGTCCTGCGCCACTTGCATCCAACGGTTCCCTGCTACTTTTAAGATGTCGTCAGTCCACCTAGTAGGGGGTCGTCCTACGCAGGGTGCTAATGTATTCTTTAATGGTTTTTAATGAAATATCTATTGTATTTTCGTTTCACGTTACGGATAGACAAAATGTAATAGATCGAGGCCTATTATAGAACATTTACGAATGAAAATGAGGTATTGTATTATTGTTATGTCATTATAAGCTTTCGATCTCTACTAAAATGCATAACAAATGGGTGTTCATATTCAGGTCTAAACACTATATACTTATATACAAGCATACTACAATAGAGATAAGACCTGACCTGCCTAAATGCATCTAAGTCATCATCATCATCATCTCAGCCCATATTCGGTATATAGCCCACTGTTGGGCTCAGGCCTCCTCCAAAATTGAAGGAAAATTGCCCTACTATTCCACGCTTTCAAGTTTCTTTCTCTTGCATCGATGTTATCTGCATATATCCCTTAGTAGTCTTTTACGACATCCACGGGCAAGATAGAGGATGAAAAATTTATATTCTTACTCGGTCACCACAGAGATAGCAGTTAAGTAGCGCTAATCCTAAAAACTTTTTGCTATCATAGCAATGGTATCCAATGGTACCATTAATTTATGGGTAAGATTATAGTAAAAAGCTTTACTTAAGGTAGCTTGTACCTCGAGTAAAGATACCTACCTATACTTGCTAGATATAGAATGTATTAGGTAGTAAATTCTACAATAATTATTTAATGTTTAAAAGGAGACAAACTCTAGCGCAACCCCTTTTCTCTCAAAATGCGGGGTCTTCATTACTCTTTGTTCTTTTTTTCGAGAAAACAAAGAGTTTGCAGGATCGAGTTGCATTCACTAAATAGCGATATAATTCATATTCAACCGGTAGCGACCGATAGTTATAATTTTACACGAGTGCCTACTAAGGTCAAAGGCATTCCAATATTAATAACAACAATTAATAATAAACCTACTTTACTTTCAGTATTTCGTAATCTTTATAAAATAAATATTAAATTTTGAAATACAAAGCAACCTTGCGAACCTGTACATAAATATGTATAAATATTAGTTGGGAAGGTTTGTTTGTTTGAATGTGCTAATCAACTAGATTGATTTGAAAAATGTATATTTTCGATTCGGTCTAATCGCGTTAAACATTCTTTACTAACAAAAGCTACAAAACTTAAAACTATGAGTAACTAGCGTAACAGTGACCCTAAATTTGTTATAATAATAGCAAATTCGGCACAGTTTTAAATAAATTGATTAAAACTAAATATATAGCAAGAGTAACCGAAGTGAGATGCAATATGCATTATGCAGTTGAAGTGAGATGCGATATGTTTTTGTGAAAACGTGTTTATGAAATGTTTACTTAAAATTCAAACATATAAATTATAGTTTAGAAAACTAAAAATACGCGCAAAGCGTAGGGGCACCCTACGCTTTTTAATATTAATATGTATTTTCGGGTATCCTATTAAAAAGTGTTTTTTAGATTCTTTAAACTATTATTTATCCGTTTTTCATTTATTTTTTTAGCCTTAAGGTTCCGGTAAATATAATAGGACAAATTTAAAATTATTATATCATGTTTAATAATAAATAGGTCTTTCCGTGTGGTGCCGGAGTAAGAATACAATTCACCACTCCCTATCTTGCCCGTGGATGTCGTAAAAGACGACTAAGGGATATAATTTGTACTTAAGATCTGTGCAAGAGAAGAAAAACTCGAAATGAAACCCTATCCAACATGTTTGACCAGCATGGTATAGTAGGTCAAATTCCCTCCCATTGCGGAGGAGGCCCGAGCCCAACAGTGGAACATATGTCGGCTACTATGATGATGATGAATAAATAGGTCATTGATTAAAATTGTGCATTTCAAATTAAGCAGACGTTTTGAAGTGCTCAAAAATCGATTTCAAAGATTCCGTTACATATGGCGGCGGATCGCCTCATCGAGGCTGCGCTCCTCGCGCAAGCGATCCGCCGCCTCCTTCCGCAAGACTACTGCCTCGCAGAAGGCTGCGACCGCGTCCCAGAATATTATAAGGGTGAACAATTTGTTTGTTCGCTTGATAGCGTTATTATGGCAAATGCTGACATAATAAAATGTGATGTCTTCCATAAGACATCACCATTAAATATGATATTAATATTACATTAATGAAGCGAAGCGAAGTGGGTAAACATAATAATATATTATTAAAAAGGTGAGTAATCCCACTCAAACGATATTGCCGGCATAACTAATTTTTTTATATTCCTGCCTGATCCAATTTCAATGAAATTTAGAATATAGCTAAATACTTTACATCCAGCGTGATTAGCACCTAAATTGAGGTGCGACAGATTTGAGAGAAAACAACTCGTCTTTGTCGAAAAACTGAGCAAGGATGTTATACTTAGACCAAACTTGCGTTTTAATATACCTTCCTAGCTTCATAGTATTTCCCAAAAAAAAAAAAAGCTTCATAGTATTAAATTTTGTAGGCGTCATGTGCGCTGTCTAAAATCTCTCAGTAGAACGGGTAGAAAGGAAACTATATTATAAAGGATTTAGTAATTGTACGTGCTGGGACTTACGCGTATCTTTATCGCGACAAAATTGGCAGTTTCTTGTGTATGCAATTTTGTATTCCACGCGTTCGAGCGAATCACACAATCATTGCGTGTGTCCTTCGATGGCATAATAGACAATGTGTTAGTGCGTAACTAGTCATTATATGACATTCACGTAATAGATATAAAATTGGCTCAAATAATTAATAGGAGACATGAGCGGATGGCAGCACTGTAGCCTCGCGCGCCGCGGCCTTTGCGCAGGATTTCCGGCAGCTTGCACACGAACCCGTGGTGGCCTAACAACTGTTTATTAACTATTTTACTTGCGGTCAATAACAAATATTATTGTTTAATAATATTATGAGAAAAAAAGGTCAAGTCCTTCTAATTAAAAATAATGTTTTAAAAATAATTTGGTACACTTGACCACTTCATGACAGAAATAACTCATTAATAAACACCTGATTGGTAGGTCGACCGGGCTTACGTTCGAGTAACTACCCTGAGTAATTTTTCGTGTGGTGATGGAGTAAAAATACAATTCACCACCTCTTTCTTATCCGTGAGTGTCATAAAAGACGACAATGGGATTAAATATGCATACAACATCTATGCAAGAGAAGGCAAACTCGAAATTAACCAAAACGTCTGACCAGTGTGGTATAGTAGGTCAATTTCCTGCCCTGCATTGGGACGTATATATGCTAAAATGAATGAATGAACTATCCTGAATGATATTGATTCCCAGCCTATAATAATGGATTTCAATATATTTTATTGAGTAAATAGTTATTAGGCTTTTTAGAAAAATAACTAGTTGGAACGGATTTCCGCTAGACATAAATACGAGCCCCACTTGTGATAGAAAATACCTACTTACTGTTTCTGGGTAACAAATTAGTTCAAAATGTTGTTATGATTATAATTAATAATGATAGTTTTATCCATTAATGTAGCGGTTTTTTAAGTACAGTAGCAGTAAGTTTACATCTAAGTATTGTGATATCTTCATAATTAATGCTCTACATATGACAATATTTATAAAACTTTTGTAATATATTGAAATATCATATTGAAGAACACATTTTATCTTACATTTTAGTGAGTGATCATCCTCATCTCAGCCCATACACGTCCCATTGTTGGGCACGGGCCTCCTCCACTATGAGAGGGAAATTGACCTACTATACCACGCTGGTCAGACGTATTGGCTTATAGGGTTTTGTTTAGAGTTTTCCTTCTCTTGCATAGATGTTGTATGCATATTATAATCCCTTAGTCGTCTCTTACGACACCCATGGGTAAGAGAAGGGGTGGTGAATTATTCTTACTCCGTCACCACACGGAATAAGTGAGTGATACAAAATAATAAATACATATTAATAACAACCGTTTATTGTTATAATATGGAGTTTTTAATCGCAACGTTTTTAACAACTATACTAAAGATAACGAGCCGGTGAAGTTTTTTGGAATATGCCATATAATAATTAAATAACAATTATTGTCAATTTTAGCAATATAATAACTTAGCTTATTTAACCCGTCAATTCCCAGTGTCACCTGTAGGTGACAGAGATTGGAGATTTTTTTTCAACTTATAAAATAAAAAAATAAGAAAAAAATATGCAACTACGATAAAGTTAACAGTCAGTAGTATTTATATTCTTTTTTTTGGCACACTGATCACTGATCCTTACGTGATCTGTCAAATTATTCAATTGTTTCGAACCTTAATGATTTTTTTTTGCGTGGGAGCGGTTTTGCAACTTTTTATTGCCGTAAAAATGGCAAAAGGGTAAGTACTGTAATAATTATTTTTGCAAATTGTTGTTATGGTATGTAACTTCTAATCTAAATAATTTTACTGAGAAATTAACAGCTTTTGTTCTCAAAATAGCGGTCCGATTCGCAAGTGTCACCTGCGGTGACACTGGGCATTATTACAACAAAATTCTTGTTTCCGCTGCGTTCGTGTTAGCATCTTTTTTCTTTTAGGTTGACGTTGAATGAAATAATTGATGCGTTAGAAAGGGGAAATATTTACATGAAAACACCTTTGCTGAAATATTTACATGAAAATAATATTGGAGAGAGTGGACTACTAGGGAAAATCGCCTGGAAAACTGTAACCTTATGAACGCCAAAGAGATAAAGAAGAAGCCTAGGGGTGAGCTGGTTTATAAGGTCTCAAAAGAAATCATTGTCGCTAATTGACATGACAATAAAAGACGAACAAAAATAAAAGTTGACTGCCCATCGCTTATAAAAATGTACAACAAATACATGGGTGGCGTAGATCGCTTTGATGAAAATGTCGATCCTCTTAGAGGATTAGTTTACGAGGTAAGAAATGGTTCTGTTCGCTTTCGGGCTGGATGCATCCTATCAAAATACGTGCTTGTTGGCTGATTCAAAGAAAGCATGGTAGTAACTCGACTTACTGCGAGTTTCCCAGAGCTGTCCTAATATCATATTTACAAAAATACGGCAAACTCCCAACTAAAGACACCAAATGAAACTAGACTATCAGGCAGTTCAGCTGATCATACAGAGAAGGATTGTTCACAACGTCGTTGCGGACTATGCCATGAACGTACAAGAAAAATGTGTTCTAAGTGTAATATAGGTTTACATCTCAAATGCTGGCACAAATTTCATAACAAGTAAAAAGTAAAGCATACATACATACACATGTATGTTATCTAATACATTACTTGTTATTATTTTCATGGTCTTTTTCACATAATAAAACTATAGAGAAGAAAATGAGTCATATTTTTTTTTTATTACCATATTAAGTTAAAGGTATAAATTACGCCCAGTGTCACCCTTAGGTGACACACCCCTTACAAAAAAAATAAGGGTTGCAATTTTTTTTTTATTATTTTTTATGTTTTAAATATCTAAACTCGTCATTTAACGCAAAAAAAAAACAATACTTTTCCATTTTGAAGCATGGGAATTAACGGGTTAAGTGCATGAATCCTGTTCACCGAAAATTAAATGTACTGGAGAGGGTGGTAGCTGCCCGCATCGAGCGGCACCTCGTCGGCACGGGGCCCGATCTGTCGGACGCCCAGTTTGGGTTTAGGAGGGGTCGTTCGACGATCGCGGCTCTGTTGCGCCTGAGGGCCGTGGCGACTGACACCGTCACCGGCGGGGGGGTGCTGTTGGTGGTGTCCCTAGATATCGCCAACGCATTCAATAGTCTGCCATTCAGCTGCATCAGGAAGGCGCTCCGGTATCACGGGGTGCCAGTTTACCTGAGGCGGCTAGTGGCAGACTATTTGGAGGGGCGCAGCGTTCTCTGCACCGACCGAGCAGGGGACGTTGTGCGAACGCACATGACGTGCGGTGTCCCACAGGGGTCGGTCCTCGGACCCACCCTGTGGAACATCGGCTACGACTGGGCGTTGAGGGGGATCCTCCCGCCCGGGCTGGGCGTGATTTGTTACGCCGACGACACGCTCGTCACAGCCCGCGGTGGGACGCTAGAAGAGGCGGTAAGCCTGGCGACCTCTGGTACCGAGGAGGTCGTCAGGCGGATCGAGGCGCTGGGGTTGAGGGTCGCCCTGGACAAGACAGAGGCCCTCTTGTTCCATGGGCGCCATATGAGCCCTCCCATCGGCGTCTCGATCACCGTCCACTCGGTCGATATCAGCATCCGGGCCCATATGAGGTACTTGGGCCTGGCTCGACGGGCGATGGTGGTTCCGGGAGCATTTCCGCAGGCTTGCTCCACGGCTCGTCGGCGCGGCGTCCGCCCTATCGTGGCTTATGCCGAACGTGGGCGGACCGAGCGCTGCGTGCCGACGGCTGTACGCGGGGTTCATCCGGTCGATGGCCCTGTACGGCGCACCGGTATGGGCGGGGTCCATGACCGTCCGACTTAGGGCCCTTCTGTGGCGACCACAGAGGGTCATGGCAGTCAGGGCCATCCACGGATACCGCACGGTGGCGACGGAGGCAGCGCGCCTATTGGCCGGGACTCCCCCGTGGGACCTGGAGGCGGAGATGCTCGCCGGACTATATCGGCGGGTGACGGGGGTGCGAGCGGAGGGCGGTGTGGTCTCGTTAAGGGATCTCACCGCCTGGCGCGTCGACGCCCGCCGAGACGTCATTGCCCGTTGAGCAGTCCGGCTGGAGAGGCCTCGGTTCGGGGTGCGAACCGTGGAGGCCTTCCGGCCGGTGCTGATGTAGTGGTTGGAAAGGCGGCACGGGGTGCTGTCCTTCCGACTGGTACAGGTTTTGACGGGGCATGGGTGCTTCGCCAAATACCTGCACAAGGTCGTTAGGAGGGAGAGTACACCGTCCTGCCACCACTGCGATTGCGACGAGGACACGGCGCGCCATACGCTCGAGGCCTGCGCGGCTTGGGCAGTGCAGCGCTGTGAACTCGTCGCAATCATCGGTATGGATCTGACGCTGCCGGCTATCGCTAGGGCGATGGTCGACAGCGTCGGGAATTGGTACGCGGTCGCAGCCTTCTGCGAGACAGTAATCTCGCGGAAGGAGGCGGCGGATCGCCTGTACGAGGAGCGCAGCCTCGATGAGGAGATCCGCCGCCGGCGACTGGGGCGGCGTAGGCGCAACTATCTGCGCCTCATGCCGCCCTAGCCGAGGCCGCGGGTGACGTGACCGGGGATTAGTCCGTCACCCGCCGAGAGGCCAACCGCGTGAGGAAAGGCCGACGTCCTCCCCGAGGGGGGGACGTCGGTCGATGGGAGGGTACCCCACGTAGGGGGTATTCTGTCGGACTACTGGCAGGCGACCCGCCTTGGCCGCTGGTGGCGGAGGCGTTGGCAGAAGTGTACCGGTTCCGCGCCACAGCACGAGCCAACGGGGAGCAAGTGTCCATCAGGGGACTGGGCAGAGTCCAGGAAGTGGCTCGAAGGGAAGTAATCCGGCGGTGGAGAGAAGATCTAGAGTCCCCCGTAGCAGGGCGGGGGACTGTGGAGGCGGTTGCGCCGTATTTCCACCGCTGGCTCAGGAGAAGGCACGGCAGCCTTACATTTAGGATGGTGCAGGTGCTTACCGGACATGGGGTCTTCGGTAAGTACCTGCATATAATTGGAAGAGAAGAGGCCCCAGGATGCCATGAGTGTGGCGCGCTAATTGACGATGCGCGCCACACACTGGAAGTATGCCCCGCCTGGGGACCTCAGCGCCACGTCCTGTCAACGGACATGGGAACAACAGACCTGGCGTTGCCGACCATCATCTCCAAGATGCTCGGCAGCGACAGCTGTTGGTCGTCGATGGCCTCCTTCTATGAGGCTGTCATGACAAGGAAGGAGACCGCGGAGCGTGCCCGCGAGGCGCTTGCATCCGCTGACTCGCTCCGCCGGCGGCGACCAGGGAGGAGGAGACGCCGTTATGCTCTTCTTCTCCCACAGCCCTGAATGATGACAGGACGTGGTCAGACGGCCAAGCGTTGGGGTGTCGTGGATAGAATGGCATCAGATGATCTCTCTGGCACCCCGTAAAAGCGTGGAAGGGGCCGCTGTGGTTTTAGTGGGTATTTTGGTCATATTTGTGGCCGGCGAGTCCCACACACACAGTCCCGTCTGTAACCGGCGGGGGATCAGTGTGCGTAAATGCATTTCCACAGCGTGAATAAAAAAAAAAAAAAAAAAAAAAGGGTATTCCGTCGGGCCGACCACTGACGACAAGTAAACCTGCTCCGGTGGTCGGCCCAATGACGAAGGCGAGGTGGTTTTCGGGTGGGTTGCGGGAGTTGCGTGCTTAAGCCCCTCTGTCGCCCCGGACGGAGTGGTGCGGAGGCGCGCCGACCGCAGCCCACCCACAAAACAAAAAAAGAAACCGAAAATTAATTCTCTAGCTGTTCGTAGAGTAGATGCTCTACGTTTAATATATTTTAGAAAATATCAATTTTATTTTAGTCTGTGCGAAAAGTTAGGACAGTATTGTCTTAAAGGTATTATCTCGTTTCCTGTTCGTAGATAATACATAGGAAGTAACCCAAATCATCTGTAGCGTCCTCACGTCTTATTTGTTCCTACTTTCACTGGTTGACAATCGTGCATTATACATAAGTAAAATTACATTGTCTTTACTTTAACAACGGTAATAATATTATCCTAATAAAGATAATTTAAAGGTAATCTCTTGCCCGTGGGTGTCGTAAAAGACGACTAGGGGATATAATATCTATGCAAGAGAAGGAAAACTTGAAATAAAACCCTATACAGGTTTCACCGGCGTGGTAGATCAATTTCCCTCTCATAGTGGAGAAGGTCCGAGCCCAACAGTGGAACATGTATGGGCTGAGATGATGATGAAAGTTATTCTGATGAATGGAATCATTCCATACTTCTCAGTTTATACATGTCCTCGAGCTCGAGCCTCCTTGATAATAGGAGGGATAATGACCTGCTATACCACGCTACTCAGACTGTTTGGCTTAGAGTTTTGAATTTTGCTTTTCTTGTATAGATTTTACATGCATATTATATCCCATAGGCGTCTATTACTACATCGCTGGGCAAGATAAGGGGTAGTGAATTGTACTCTTACTCCACTGAAAATGATATTCATTGCTTAAACCTAATTTAGCTAATAATTTTACGACGTCAATAAGTTTATACACTTTTTATATTTATAGTCGCATGTAATTATTCCAAAAGAACTAAATATTGGAATTTTAAGCATTTTTAGTTGCGGGCATAGACACAGAAATGTCGTACAGTGAGTTATGCGAGCCGGTCTTACTTCGGTCGGTAATTTGCTTAAAAAGGGTTTTCGTCTCAGCTCATAGGTACATGTGCTACTGCTAGGCTCGAGTCTCCTCCTAATAGAAGAGAAATTGGCCTATTATACCTGGTCAGACATGTTGGTATAGGGGTTTCATTTCGAGTTTTCCTTCTCTTGCACAGATATTATATGCGTATAGTATCCTTTGGTCGTCTTTTACGATATTCACAGGTAAGATAGGGAGTGGTGAATTGTATTCTTCCTCCGCCACCACACGGACAACGAAAAAGGGTTGACTTCTATAAATTACACTGCGGGAAACTAACTGGTTAATAATACCATAGGCACTTTGCGCATCCATTACACATAAACCATTACAATGGTGAGAATATATAATGGGGTTCTTCCAAATAAAATCCACTGTAATGGGTGTATCCAGGGATATATTCGATATCTAAATATTATAAATAGAAGTAGATATATAAGTAGTAAATCGTTAAAAATTTAAGTTTATACTCAAGTGTAGCATATTTGCTACACTACACTACCTAAGGTTTATTTTTGTCGGGTATTATTTTTGGCAACTGAAAATAATGTAGTCAAGAATGTATTTATTTGTTTACTACAGCTTTTTTTGACAGTATATGGTCAGGATAGCCCAAACCATCTGGGGCAACGGAAGCGCGGCGTAGACCCCATAACTTACCGTACTATCTCCCTATCGCCAATTGCGATGTCCACTAATACCGATTGCACGACGTCGATAGTCTCCACCCCGGGTATTTATTGTAGTAGAACCAAGAATGTAAAATCGTACAAAAGACAAAAAAATATATTTTAGTGTTTCCCTTGGCCGTTTAAATCTATGATTAACTCTTTGTGACCCAATTAAACTGTTTTACATGTTTAGCTAATAAATGCATAATAGTTTGTTAAATAAAAACTTGTTTTATTGAGATTTCAGCTTTATTAAGTAATCATTTTCATATTTTTTAAATTCTGAACGAAACACAACTAAAAAAAACGTGACCGAGAAGTCTATTTACATTAAATTTCTGCCAGATACTTAGTATGGTAACAAGCACCATGCAGTGATTGCTGGCTGTAAGATCCTAGGGTTAGAACACAGGCATTTGATGTCTGAATGTCTGTCTCGTTATGTATAAGATTTTTTATTAAACAATTTCAACCACGAACTTTCAAATGTCAACTTATCCTTACTCTCTAATATAATACGTTTATGATTTCTACGAGTGTATCTAGTTATTGTTTTGCACACCGTACTTAGTTACCAATTTAATTGACCATCTAAAAAACTTACTGAACTAGCTCAGAGCCTCAGACTGGTTTGGAACAACTTCTCTCGCAAGAGCAAACCTTGTGCTGTTCAACACACGTTTCACTCTATAAAGTCTACAATATAACTCGTACGTTTCTTCGTTCTGAGTTATATCTCCGTAAAAGGAAATAGCCACTTTTAGCCTTTTGGCAATGACCTCTCGGTAATCCTATGCTATGTTAACTTTTTCTATAGGGCGTGAATGTTATGCGTTTATTAAAACTTGGGTGCATTTCAACCAAGAGCATTTTTATTCATAACATAATACCTAACTGCTAAATATGCAAATTGCAAAGCTTGCACACGCATCCTAAGTATATATTACCTTCGCAGTGTTACCGCCTTTATTTTATTTTATAACTTTGTTAACATAACTTCTTTTTTTAAAGCAAGTACCGTAATTTTAGTCTTAAAGTATCATCAGTTTGATTTTTACAAACTAAGGTGTATAATGCTTGACCTTACCTTTCCATATTCGGCAGTTCCTGCCCACTCCCGCCGCCATTGATCTGCTACTTCCATGTCTGTCACTAAATTGGTGTGGTCGTTATTCGATAATGCAGCTACACTCGGAAGCACAACGATCGTTCGTAAAAGTTCGCCAACACGTTAACACCGCGCGCTGGCGCAAAACCTACTGGCGGTCAGGCAGTTACCTCCACAGCCTCATGCGCACAAGACGCTATACAACCTCCTCAGCCCACAAAATGAATTTAAATATTGCCAATTCGTCATTGCCTTCTGTTGACAAAAACTATACCTACTTAATGTCAACGCCCACTATCAATATTAGGTACTCACGTAGGATGCAGCCCACGCTTTACGAGAGATAGGTAAAACCACATTACCATATGGAAATGATGGAAACAATGGTTCAATATCTGGCAAACTTTAAGTTATATTAAATAATTTACTAAAGTGACAGGCTCGGTATAGTTACTGAGGAGTATAGATCAAGCCGCTATTTAAAGAATAATAAAATTTATATTGGCAGTAACTAATATACGCACATGTGTACATATTAATGTAAACAATGATGTCAATTTTAAATAAAACTACTTTACGGATTTTATCGCGTTTGTATTTGATTTTTGATTACCCGACGTTTCGAACACTTTACAGCGTTCATGATCACGGGTGGACTAAGATGTCTCACGTCCAACAAGTCATCGTTACGGGTAATCAAAAATCAAATACAAACGTGATAAAATCCGTAAAGTAGTTTTATTTAAAATGTATAATACTCGCGTAAAAATCAGAAATCATAATGATGTCAATATTACTATTTCTATATCCCTTCTTATCTATAGCCCTTATTTACTTGAGTATTTTGTACAAGAATATGGATTACAAAATGTCATAATCTTTATAGCGATCATCTAAATATATATTATCTTCCAATACTTTCACAACACAGTTGAAAACATTGAATCATAGTACCTATGATCTTTACTGTTTCTTTCTGAAATCATTTGCCATTACTGTTTATGTCATTATGACTCAGTTCATCAATGGTTTAGTGGTATGATCATGCTACTGCATACTGTAAGTTCAAATACTTTGTCGGATAAAACAAAGCCGGTTAATTATCGTCAGGAAACGGTCAATAGCGGTACAAAGACTAGAAATGTGCTCTAATTGATAATATCAACTTTATATTCTGAACAGAATCGCCCGCTATTATTCAAATGTGCCTGGTAAAAACGCTTATTAGTAGGCTTTAAAAGTTTTAATAGCAAAATACTTTCTGAGAAATGCACAAGTTTGTTAAAGTTGTTCATTTACTTAGCGACTAAATACTTCTATGCCGTGTGGTGGTTACGAATACATCAACTCCTAACTTGGTACATGGACACCCATGTCCATAAAAGTAGTATAAGAGCGAATGCCTGCAAGTCAGCGGGCCACATAGCCGTTTTACGTAGTCATGATAAGCTCCAATTCGATAACGACAATTTTAATTAGAAAGAATATTTTAGGTAGGTATATGTTATTATAAAGAAGAGAAAGAGTTTATTATAAAGAAAATAATAAAGTTATAATTTGAATCTGTAGTTGACACAAACGCAGCCCAGAGGATATTATGACGAAGCCCTTCTGGGATCCGCCCTTGGTAAAAAGTAAAAACTCCACACGGACCTGTACCAATTTTATTTGACATCTGGTCAACGTTTGCGTTCACAATAGGCCTCAACATCAGCAAGCAGGATAGCGCAGCATCATAAGTTAAACCAGGGATTCCCAGAGTGTGTTTCGCGAAACCTAAGGGTTCCGTAGAATAGTCATTAGGGTTGCGCCAAAATTAATTAAATAGCTTTTAATTTCAGCTTCGACTATGTCACAGCAGCGCATAGCCAGTAGGGACACGAAAAAAGTGTTTGATACTTTTTGGTATCAAGTACTTTTCCTTTCGATACCGATACTTGTGTACTCACTTTTAGTCAAAAAGTACGTTTTGGTAGCATATCGTATCGCATTGTAGAAATAATAATTCTATCCGTTTAATTCCTAAAAAAAGCTCATCACAGGAATCCCGCAAATGTTAGTGAGTTATGTAAAAATCAGTCTTGCATGAAATTAACTATAAGTTATCACTTCCTCCTAGGATTAAACTAAAAAAAAGCTCATCACAATCCCGCAATGAACGTATCTGATAAGGCACTATGAAAAGTTCTACTACTCATACTCATGATGGTAGGTATCGATATTTTCTATTCGATTCCGTGTCCTTAGCAGCCAGTGACAATACGCGACGTTATGCGCGGACTTGGACCCCCACAGGCACTATGTTTAGATGCATTATCATTTGATATGGGATTCCATAAATTAAAAGGTATTAAGTTGGTGTCCCATAATTTTTCAACTTTAGGTACCCTTGCGTTAAACCACAGTATAGTCATCTATCCAGTAATGTATCTCGGCCGTAACCTTGAATTAAATGCCTAAACGTAAACATGTGATAGGGCTGCCCGCCTCCAGCATTTTAATTACATTTGCCTACCTTGTATTTCCATTTAGTTTTGTATATACTTTTCTTATATAAACAAATAAAATACTTTGTGAATTGAATAGGAAGTGTTCAATTCAAATTCAAATCATTTATTATGCATAGACCCCGAGAGGGCACTTACATATTGTCAATTTTACAAAATAAAATTAAATTATCCAACAAAAATAAACTACCACTGGATCGGAACGCGACCGCTACTGAGAAGATCCGGCAAGAAACTCAGCGGGCTTGTCTATTATTTTATTTTTTTTTCATCTTACTAGATATAAATTTGTATACATGTTTTGTAAGACTTAGCTCCAGTGTGATGCCTTTCGAACTGCAAGATACTTAATATAATTCAAATGATTATGGCTGGACCAGATCCCACAAGCGGCACCCGATCACGAGTTAATTACTAGAGCAGCCATCACTCCCCTCAACCACTATGGAGGGAAGGGAGAAACCCGCTCCACGCAGCTACCGCAAGTAGATCCTTCAGTGAGCATGACCAAGACCATATGTTACAAACGACGAAAATGCAAAATTTCGTTAGGCAAAACACGCTACGCTTTACAATATTAGAGTTATTAAAAAAGAGTTTATTTAAAATAACAAGGAAATTGCATAATGAGGAGCTGTTCACAACCAATCAGTATTATCATCTACATAATCCGAGATTTTATAATAAGCTTTCTTACAAAGTCTATTCTTGATAGCTTTTTTAAACTTTTTTGTTGGCAGGTCTCGGATATCTTTAGGTAATCTATTGTAGAAACGTATACATTGCCCCATGAATGATTTGCTAATTTTTTGGAGACGGGTAGTATGTACAACTAGTTTGTCCTTATTCCGAGTATTCATTTCATGAATGTCACAATATCTTTTGAAGTTAGCGATATTTTTTTTGATATATAATATATTTTCGTATATATATTGTGATATAACAGTTAGAATATTTATTTCTTTGCATTTCTCTCCAAGTGAGACTCTTGGGCCCAGATTATAAATTGCACGGACAGCCCTTTTTTGAAGAACAAAGATTCTATTCAAGTCCGCGGAGCATCCCCACAGTAATATGCCGTAAGACATCAGACTATGGAAATAAGCGAAATAAACCATTCTAGCTGTTTCAATATCGGTTAACATTCTTATTTTTTTTACTGCATAAGCCGCTGAGCTAAGCCTACTCGACAACTTTTCAATATGAGGTCCCCATTGAAGTTTAGCATCTATGGTGATACCTAAAAAAACGGTCGATTCCACAAGGTCCAGAGCCACACCATTCATTTGGACATTGGTTTCCACTTGCCTCACATTGGGAGTAGTAAATTTGATACATTTAGTTTTCTTCTCATTGAGAACCAAATTATTAGTGTTAAACCAATGAACAACGTTAGACAGTGCATTGTTCACATCGTCATAACTGAGCATTTGTCTTTTAATTTTAAATAACAAAGAAGTGTCATCTGCGAACAACACAATGTTTTGATTGTCTCCTATATGGTAGGGTAGGTCATTAATATATACAAGAAACAGAAATGGCCCCAGAATGGATCCCTGTGGAACGCCCATTTTTATGACAGAACCAGACGATTGTGCACCATTAACATCAACCCTCTGGATTCTGTTGCTTAAATAGAAAGTTACAAGTTCAAGAGCGTTATTCCCGAACCCATAGTGGTAAAGTTTTCTGATGAGTGTTTCATGTTGTACACAATCAAATGCCTTGGATAAATCACAAAAGACCCCTAAAGCCTCATGTGATTCCTCCCAGGCTGCAAAAATATTTTTCAATAACCCTACACCTGCATCAGTAGTAGAGCAATTCTTAGTAAACCCAAATTGATTTTTATGAAAAATACTATGTCTATTAAAATGAGTCAACATCTGATTAAGCATAATTTTTTCGAATACTTTACTGAGTGTTGGTAGTATGGAAATGGGATGAAAATTGTTAATATCTGTCATACTACCGGATTTAAATAAAGGAATTACTCTACTAATTTTCATGAGCTCAGGAAACACACTCCGAGCAACACAACCATTAAACACAAATGCCAGGTGGGGAGCAATAATAGATATTATAAAATCAACAGTCCTTACAGATAAGCCCCACAGATCTGCTGTTTTCTTAACATTAAGATTTTTAAAAGACTTTAAAATATCATCCACACTGACATCTGAAAATTCAAAGGAAGTGTCACATTTTACAATACTTTCTTTAAGGAGCGATTCAGCCAAAATGGGACATGACGCTAAGGACTTTGTTGTTAATACAGGCACATTTGTAAAATAGTTTTCAAATTCATGTGCCACTTCTTTATTCACAGTCACATTTTTATCACCAATTTTTAAATTAAAGTCCTTCTTCCGCACAGTGTTCCTACCGGTTTCACTATTAATCACTGTCCAAGTCATTTTAATTATATCACTAGATCCTTTAATTTTCCTTCTTAGATAAATGGATTTAGCACTGGAACAGGCACATTTAAAAATTTTTGAATAATTCTTAACATACTCTAAGAATATTGGGTTATGGTTATAAGATTTTTCATTGTAAAGATCATATAACCTTCTTCTACTCTTGTAGATACCACAAGTAGCCCATTCACTAAAACCAGCAGGCACTCCAAATGTTAAAGTTTTAGGTTTAAAAATTTTACTGAATTCCGTATCGATAATGCGAAATAAGGATGTATATAATTCATTGGGATTGTCATGAATAGGCAACAGCGGTACTTTCATACCCAGTTTGTATCTAAAGTGCTCTAAGCGGCTAGCAGTCGACGGGAACAAAGCTAATACTTTCTCTTTTAATCCTACTAGTTCTAGGAAATACAACAAGTTGACCACAATGATCTGATTCTAGAGCACTAACAATAGTGTGAGCTATGGGTTTAACATTTGTAAATATATTATCAATACAAGTTGCACTCCCAGATGTTATCCTAGTAGGCTCCAAAAAAATATTATATAAATTATATGATTTCATTAGAGTTATACATTTTTGTGTGGTGTTATTGTAGTCTAATAGATTTACATTAAAGTCGCCGCAAATAACAACTGTTTTATTAGAGGTGGAGATTTTGAACAAAATATCCTCCATGTATCTTTCAAAATTATCATATGGTGAACATGGAGGTCTGTATACGCATATAATTATGAACTGCTCCGACTCAATACAAGCAATTTCTATAACACGTTCAATAGAGAGTTTCACAATATAATTTCTTTCTTTATATTTAACCTTCTTATTTAAAATTATCAATGAGCCACCTCGGATCATACTGACTCTATTGAACGAGCTAACAACCTGGTGATTGGGAAAATTGAACATTAACTGATCACCTTTGAGCCAGTGTTCAGTAATACAGAGAATATCTATCTGGTAATCATTCAAAAATAATTCAATTTCCAAATCTTTACTTAACATACCCTGAATATTTTGATGTGCCAGGTTGATTGATTTAAAATTATTCTTAACGCTTAAGGTGTTAAGGCAAGAGGAGTTCTCTATTGTCTTAAGAGTTAATTTAAATTAATTTGTGAATTAAATTCACTATTTACAATAGTAGATACATTATTATCTAAATTAGTAATGTCAACAACACATTGCTCAATAGAAGCAAATTTGGTAGCCAAGTTCTTGGCTGATGTAAATAAAAAATAAGATAGCGAATCAGCTATCAGCTTTGTATAAAATTTTGAAAGATATGAACTATCTTTTGTCAAAATAAATTTCTTTTTAACAAAATTGTTAATGTCAATTACATGCATTTTGTTGTTAGTAATATAATTGGTAATATTGTGTAATGTCAAATTTAAATTATAGATGGATTCATTTTCCATCTGTGTCAAACATGTTCGATAAGGAAATGTGAACAATACAATTTTGTCAACATTTAGTTTACAAAGTTTGTCATTATATTTTAGCAATTGCTTTTTGCTCACATTTCGCATATTTCCAATAAATACTAGTAGTGTAATACTAGGCTTAAACTTATAATTAAAAATGTTTTCCATTATATGATGGTATGACAAACCCGGTGAGCAATAATTGACAATTGAATGCCCTTTATCTGACAGCAGCACACCCATATTCTTGCCAATTTCATCACTAAACATAACAATTTCATTTTTAATATTTAAAAAAGGCTTAGTTGAGGATAGAGTTGTAGCTACATCAACAGTTGTTAAGAGGGAACTGTTAGTAGAAAATGGAGTATTCTCTAAGCTTACATTAGAGTGCTTAGTCTCGGGGATGCAAAAGTGAGAACACTACAGATGAGTAGTTATGCATATTACTATCAAACTGATTATTGCACTGAATAGATTTATCCAGTGTTATTTTATTCACTATTGATGAGTACTCCGCTATCAGTTTTTCTGAATTGGAGTATTTATTAGTCAAAACTTCCAATTTGTCTTGAAAATTGATTCTCTATCAATTTTCATTTGGAAGTCATGAACATCTACATTATGCTGTCTAGTTTTATTTTCTAATGCAGTGGTTCTCAAACTTTTTAAATGACGGAACCCTTTTGGGAAGCAAAATACTTGATGGAACCCTACAATAAAACAATTATTTTTATAAGTGTATTCTATATTAATCAGCATAATAAAAGTACAATGTATCAGTTACTAATTATTATTTACTTCACCACTTGGTAAGGACAATAATAGAAAACATTAAAAAAGAAAAAATCTAACTAGTGGGAGGTATGAAACTGTTTTTTATTTTTCATCAATTGCTTGATATCAGGTTTGATGGAAGAAAGTTGGAGTCTCATATCAGCTTCGGCGTCCAGTCTATTGCGATATTTTGTTTTCGTGGCTGCGTAGGTAGAGAATCCTGTTTCGCACAAATATGTAGTTGGGAACGGGAGAAGAATATCCAGAGCCATTTGGCCAAGCATTGCATATTCATCTTGGATTCTGCACCAAAAATCATTAAGAGGCGTCGTTTTGAACAATGACTCCATACTTGTGTCTGATGACATTTCTAAAAGAGATTCATATATCTCATTTGACATGTTTTCAGGCTTTTCCAAGTTGGGTAAAAAAGGATTATGAATCCAGGAGTTCACTTTAATTTTTGTATTGTGTTCTTCGGGAAAATACTTTTCAAAAGATGCGCGCATCGAACTGAGATATTGGACCAATTCTTCAAACACATTATCTTCAAACATTTCTGAGTCGTTTTCGCTAACAAACTCACTGAGTAACGTAAAACTTTCTATTTCTTTCTTACCAATGCAAATGATCCAAAAATCTAATTTTCTTTTAAAAGCAGTTATTTTATTATAGGCCTGAAACACTGTTGTCTGTTTACCTTGCAACGATAAATTTAATTCGTTAAGTTTTTGAAAGATATCCGCCATAAAAGACAATCGGAACAACCAAGTTTTATCATACAAACGGTCCTTCAAATTAAAAGAAGTATCTGCTGAAAGAAACATTTGTAACTCGGCTCTAAGTTCAAATAACCTTGTTAAAGTTTTTCCCCGAGACAGCCATCGCACTTCTGTATGGAGCAGCAGTGTTTTATGTTTGCTGCCATAATCTTCACACAATAATGAGAACAATCGGGATTGTAGTGGTCGTGATTTGATAAAATTAATTATTTTTACCGCTTCATCCATAACTAATTTTAGATTAGACGGCATTTGCTTCATCGCAAGTGCTTGTCTATGCAGAATACAATGACTGGAACTACAATTAGGCGCTTTATTTTTCATTCGTGACACTGCTCCTGCTGTTTTACCTGTCATCGCCTTGGCCCCATCTGTACAAATGTCAATGCAATTGTTCCAACTGAGATTATGTTCTTCAAAAAATATATTTATTTTATTAAAAATTTCTTCCCCGGTAGTGTTTGTAAGCAGCGATGAACACATAAGCATGTCTTCTTCAAAAGAACTTTTATATGGATATCTCACAATAACCAGCAGGATAGCCAAACCAGCGACATCAGTCGACTCGTCCATTTGCAAAGCGAATCGTGTATTTTGTAGACGTGTATCTAGTTCTTGTTTGACGTAGCTTGCCAGATCATGGATTCGTCGTGAAACAGTATCGTTTGATAGCGGAACAGTAGAAAGATGCTTTGCAGATTTTTCATCAAGCATACATTTTGTTATGTCTAATACACATGGTTTTATTAATTTCTCAGCGATAGTGTGCCCTTCACCTGCTTGTGCAATGCGATAGCTAACTAAGTATGATGCCTCCGTGGCCTTTTCGTTGGTAGTTTGTGTTACATGCATCATATTTTTTTGACTTTCTAATAACTGATCTTTTTTGCGAACAAAAAATTCTTTATTCTTGTCTTTAGTCTCGGGGTGTACGGTTTCTAAATGTCGACGCAATTTGGCAGGTGCCATGGAACTATTAGGAAGCAGTTTACTACAGAGCATGCAGAGAGGTGAGCCGTTGGAATCAACAAATCCGAAACTGATATAAGATTCATCATACTTCCTTTTTTTCGTCTTTGAAACCGTCGAGCTTGACGTCGTGGCACTCGTGGCATCATCTTCTGGATCGGTGATTGCTAAATTCTCCGCGCGCATTGCTTTTGAACATTCAGCGTCATTAGAAGATGTTGTTGGAACACGTTTAACACCTTTAAGCCAACGTTCCATTCTTCTTTATTTATAATGTTACAAGTCAGGATAGTGGGGTTTAAATAATGCACAATCGTTACTGCGTATAAGAGACTAAATTTAGAACCTACAGGGAAGAAATGTATAAAACTGAGACAACAGAATACAGCAGGCAGTAAAACAATGAACACTAGTTTCTCGCTAGCGAGCTTGTAAGTAGGTAGTAACTTATCGCTCCGAACGCTAATCATCAACTGACGACGCCAACTTTTTTTTTTTTTTTTTTTTTTTTTGTGTGTGTACAGCTGTTGGCCGCAGATGGCCTTGACAGCTTGACGCGGACTATGGGTGAGCGCTGAGGGCTCTCAACCCGGAGAAAAGTATGCTAAGCGACATCGCCCAAGGGCTCCCCCTGTGGGGAACGGACCTCGGCTTGGGGCGTCGCTGGAGGCAAAGTGGGCGTGCCCACGTTTTTAATAGTGACTTTTGCGCGCCGCGGTTTCGCACCTCGACGGCGAGGGCGGAACCGCGGATATTTATTTGTTAAGGCCTCGCGGGCCGTGTAGGCTCTTTGTTGAGCGAGTGTGATAATGTCGTCCTCTTCGTCGAGGACGTGACGAGGACGTCGGATGGAGACGACGCCAACGCGCGATCGCCGCTTTTATACTTAGTCCTAGACTCGATCTCAAATATTCTCGAAAATACTCGAGTCGGCACCTTTGATAAACAAAAAGCAAAAATAAAAACAGAAATTTAAAAATAGCGTTGTAAACAATATCGACTTTATCCTTTGAAGTTAGAGACGAAAGTCGCTAGTTGACAACTATAGCGTCTAATTCAGAGGCGGCTTTTATCAAAGAGACTGAGCGCTTACAAGTATACTACCCGCTCGTTTTAAGTTTGCCGCTGGCGATAGGTATGAGTGTATGACGTTCGAAATTTTTTATTTAATTGTAACAATAAAAATTGTGTACGTTAGATATTTGGGTAAAACTATGACACATTATAAGTTTTGTTGTCACGTGGGGGAGGGTACGCGCATTCCACAGACCGGCAAACTTAGAGCGAACGCGTTGTACAAGTATAAAATTGTTGAGACCAAACTTATGAGATATTGTACCAGCTAATGTAACACAAGCTTATACAAATACAAATAAATAAATAAATAACATTCATAGCGTTTTGTCTCCGCGCGGCCGCGGAGTCCGCACAGCCGCGGAGCGACCAGAGAGAGGTGTTTTGATTTTTTTATTTCTAAATTCTTGCGGAACTCCGACAGAGGTATCACGGAACCCTAGGGTTCCGCGGAACACACTTAGAGTATAGCTGTTCTAATGTATTAACATAAAAATTAAGCTTGTCTATCAGCTGTAAGCGTTCCCTCTTTGATTTAACAGATTTAATAAAACATTTATATTTTTAACAAGTTTGTTAGTTTTCTTAATATATTTGTTTATGTTAACAAACTTCTTATAAATTTTATATTTCTTAAATGTATTATTCCTACTGCACCCGGGCATCATCATCATCAATAAGAATGCGTGTTGATTTTTGATTGGTAGTTTTAATTTAAAAAAAAAACATGTTTATATTTAAATAACAAATCGGTCTATAAATTTAAATTATCTAGTGACAGCCAGACGGTCAAATAATTTTTTTTTTTTTTTTTTTTTTTTTTTTTTTTTTTCTAGTACTATTCATACACATAGTACAATAAACATATATTATTAATAATAAAATACCACGTCTTTACTTTGAATTATATAAACTAACAAAACAAAACACATTATGAGTTTTAACACAAGCGTACCGTAACATGATTCATGAACCGCCTATAACTACCTATTTCACTCGTGTCAATCACTTTATTTATTAATCCAGACAACTTTTTTTCAGGAGATAAAAGGAAATTAAAACGACACACATTATGTACCTACCTACTAGTAAGTAAAATTATTTTATAATCTTACCTTTCAGAGTTTCCAGGTAATCTAAAAAAAGTTATCTCTGGATTCGTTATTGACGAATTCATGCAACCAAAAACAGCACAATATACCCTACTTGTCATATTAAATATGTGTATAATTTTGTACTTTAGTGAAAAATTCGCGCAGTTATTGTTAAAAAAACAACACATCGTTCGTTCGTCACTGCAGCACAGTCGCGACTGTCTACATGCCGAGCGCATGCCGAGATCGAGGCGCGTAGGTATAGCTCGCGTTTCATCCGTTTGTATGAAGTTGGATTACTGGTAGATTATATTACCGTGGTTAAACGTAGGCAAATCCCTATGTCTTAGTTTAATGGTATGCGAATTCTAGTCCTTAAATAATAGCTTTGATTCCCGAATCAATGCGCTCTTGTTTTGCGTTATGATTTTAGTCAATATTACGCTTATTAGGATTTTTATTATTAGTCGACTGCACAGACGGCGTAGTGGTTAAGATACCGACCTACCGTGCCCGTGTCGTTGATTCGAATCCCATTCAGGACAACACTTTGTGCGATCCACAAATCGTTGTTCTGAGTGTGGGTGTAATTTGTGTCCATTGTTATATATTATATGTTTGTAAAGTCTTCCGCAATACAAGAATTATCTCCTAAGTGCAGGATGTTACCTATAAAAACAAAAAAGATATTGATTTAGTATCAATTATATTGAATCTCTATATTATATCGAATAATATCGATCAATAATACTGCATCTATAATAACTGCTTATGCTATATAATAACTGCTGTAATATTTGCTACAGCGGTCAGTGTCTAATATTTCAATTTAAGATGTGATCCAAATTCGTATACGTACAGCAAAGTTACCTATATGTGGGCTAGAATTCTACTTCTCAATAGATATCTGATAGTGACGATGAATTAATCTAATAATTTCAATATTAGTAACACTTTGTCATGGCATTAAGAAGCAACCGAACCTATGAGAGTACATTTTACTGTATTCCCACTTAGGTGTAAATTCATCTCAAAGTTATCCGCCACATGGTTGACAGACTGACCTTTGGGTGTTAGGTACAAGAGAGAACTAAAACGCTAAGCATGACTGTAAGAGATGAAAAGCATTTAATAACTTTTTTTTACTCTCTGCCGGTTTTAGCACTACCAGCACCCTGGGCGGTATTTTTAATACGGAAATTCAAACTAATACGAAATCAAAGCAAATGATATATTGAAATAACCAATAATAAGAAGAAATAGCCATTACTATTAAGTAATCATCATCATCGAAGTCCACATACATCCCACTGTTGGGCTCAGGCCTCCTCCACAATGGGAGGCATTTGACCTACTATATCATGCTGGTCAGACATGTTGTTATAGGGTTTCATTTCGAGTTTTCCTTCTCTTGCACAGATGGTATGTGCATATTGTATCCCTTAGTTGTCTTTTACGAAATCCACGGGCAAGATAGGGAGTGGTGAATTGTATTCTTACTCCGTCACCACACAGATATTAAGTAATAGCCTAATATTATTTTATTATTGTATTTATTACCAACATCACAGCTTAAATACGTCTCACTGCTGGGCTCGAACCTCCTCCACAATGATGAATGAAGGGAAATCGTCCTACTACACCATGCTGGTCAGGCGGATGGTATAGGGTTATATTCCTTCTCTTGCATTGTTGTTATCAGCATATTATAGGTAATGTCGTAAACAACACCCAAATTCAGGAAAGGGGGTGGTGAATTGTATTCCTACTCCGTCACCATATGGAAAGTTCAGGTAAAAAAAGGCAAGAAATAAAAAGAGGCACCACTTTATATCTGAAAGTCACTCATTCACTCACTCACAGTCACTTCATTTTACCGGGCCCACCATAATGCCACAACTATGCTCTAGAATCTACGAGGGGAGGTAAATAAGTTCGCGGAATGGGGGCTAAAAGAGACAAAGTAAAAATCAAAATCATTTTTCTTTCTCAATATATTCTCCCTTACCCTAATACATTTCTCAGATCGTTCAATTAATTGGTATGAATGTACCATCAAAGAAAGAAAATGATTTCTCTTTGTCGTCAAAATAGGCTGAAATTGCGTTCTGAATTTTTGGGAATCCATACTAATATTACAAATGCGAAAGTAAGGATGTTTGTTTGTTTGTAACGCTTTCACGCTTAATCCACCGAACTGATTTCAAAGATTCTTTCACCAATGGAAAGCTATAATATCAGGGAGTAACATAGGCTATATTTTATCCCGGTATTCCCACAGGAACGGGAACTACGCCGCGGGTAACGCGATTGAAACCGAAGCGAAGCGAGGGCGGGTTGCTAGTAAATAATAATTGCTGGGGGCTAAGTCTGGACTGTAGGGAGGATGTGTCAACGTTTGGCAGCCATCGCAACTTGCGCCTTGTGCACGGGTGCATTGTCGTGTAAAAGCAGCACCGTTTTGGTCAATTTGCCCCTCCTCTTCTCCTTCACAGCATCTCGCAAAGGTTCTAACAGTGCAGAGTAATACTCTCCGATTATATTGACACCCTTTTCCTTATAATCTAGTAGTAAAATCCCTTCTGTATCCCAGAAAATCGTCGCCATGAGCTTTCCGGCCGATTGGGACACCTTAAATTTCTTGGGAGTTAGTGTACCCTTTTTGTGCCACTGCATGGACTCAGGCTCATAATGGTGAACCCAAGTTTCATCCCCAGTCACAATACGGCCCAAAATGGCTTCTTTGTCCTCAGCACAGAGGTCTA
Organism: Lymantria dispar; assembly: GCA_032191425.1. Classification (NCBI taxonomy): domain Eukaryota; kingdom Metazoa; phylum Arthropoda; class Insecta; order Lepidoptera; family Erebidae; genus Lymantria; species Lymantria dispar. The sequence goes on along the minus strand of CM063444.1, from coordinate 21,994,556 downwards.
AAAACTCTCGACAACACGCAACTTGTTGCTGCTTCTGATGTGGCGTGAGCATTCTCAGTGGGTAGGAAGGAGGTGGGTACCTTGCGCACACCTTTGACATGCGAAGATTGTTGTGTAGCATATTTAAAATGGTTGTATCTGATACTCCAATAATTTCTGCGAGTTGTTTTTTCTTTAAACGTGCATCTTCCAATATTAATATTTCAAGTTTATCGACGTTTTCTGCAGTGGTCGCTTCAATAGGCCGCCCTACCCTGGGGTCGTCTTCTAGTGAGTCTCTGCCGTGTTTGAAGAGGTTGTGCCACTTGTAAATCATGGTTTTACCAGGGTAAGAGTCCCCGTATACAGAAAAAATCTCTTCTAAAATGGTTTGAGGAGGTTTTCCTTGCTTGGTAAGGAACTTGATGACAGCACGAAACTCGATTTTCTCCATTTTTGTAGTTTTCTTCCGGATTAACTTGTTTGACCGATGATAGCTCAATAAATAATAACCCGATTTAAAAAAAAATGCTATTTTTACTCATAAGTAGTCCCGCGATTAGTGCAGGTAAAAAAAATAATCCCATCCCCCGCCAACACCCCGTTTCCGCGAACTTATTTACCTCCCCTCGTACATCTATAGACTCTTACTTATTTACTTGCAGAAGTACTTCCGGTCAACTTGAAGATACAAAAGCGCAGAGGGCGCCAATATATTGTTCCACCAGGCGAAATATAAATTCCCATTTATTTCTGCCCCACGATCATAACTAATTTATGACTTTTCGAATTGCAATCATTTTGTTTTAAACTCTTACCTTCACCATTGTGTCAATCTTACACGCCTAACTGCGATAATGAACAATAATTACCTACATCACATCCTCCAGAAATATAGTCTTCGGCGTAACGACCGTGACCTTAAGTTAGATAGTTTGTAAGACAAGTCCGGAATAGTACGGACGGATATACATACATACGGACCTTGCAGCAACTTGAGAAAATTCCCCTACGTTCTGGCATTACTGCCATATCTATTTACTATTGATCAATATAAAGGCACGTATTATAGCCTTCTTAAGCTCTGTGGATCCATTGATTGATTGAATAACATTGAGATCTACATTATTTTCTATATTGGCTAGGTAATTAGTCAAATTTTTTTCGTAACCACCATTTGGCATATAATTGATTGCGCGTCCCAAGACAATTAAAAGAATTTCCCGGGACTCTGAGGACTGAACCCGGCGTTATTATTTATGCCTGCAGGAGTTAGTGCCAATTATTTAGGGTCGACGCAATATGTATAACTTACTCTTCTTCTATCGTAAATTTTGCAATATATATAACCATTGCAGGTTTTATAACTGACCGCCTGAATGACATCTTGTCTCCTTGGGAATTAATGCCAGACAACATCGGATGTTGTTGGTCCAGGTCTATGTTAGCTCTTAGTTGTCTTTTACGACACCCACAAGCAGTGGCGGACTAAGCCCGTCAGAGGCCCGGGGCGGCAAAGCTGAATGAGGCCCCCTGAACTTTAAAAAAAATTAGTTTTACAAGCTTTTTATTCAGTTCATATTTGTATGTATAAAAAGTGTTTATGTTTATTTCGTTAAAATCTGGCAGGTGAAATTTAAAAGAGACTTAAATTATTTAGGCTAAATAAACATTACATACAATATACCTACAATATGGGATGGATACGGATGAGGAAAATAATATACGAATCGACCGACAAAAAAAATTATGTAATAAAAAGATCTAAGTATGTGTTTTCGTGCCTTCAATTTACTGAACTCCTCAATAACTTCTGTGAAATAGATTTCTTTTGAAATTTTTCATTCTATTGAAAGCAGGGCTAGAGTAACCAGTCGCTCTTGACCCGTTGTAGACCGAAGATAATTTTTAATTAGTTTAATTCATTAACGACCGAAAATCATGTTTTTTTTTCATCATTTAAGGGTGCCGTATCCAAAGGATAAAAACGGGATTCTATTACTAAGACTTCGCTGTCTGTCACCAGGCTGTATCTTAAGAACCGCGGTAACCCCTTCGTGCGCGACTCCGACTCGCACTTAGCCGGTTTTTAAGGCAAATTGTCATCATTAAAAAAAGAGAATTTTGAAATAAAAAATGTGGTCTCCCATACTTTGCCGTGTGCTCTTTCAGAATCTGGGGTTGACATTGAGATTTTTCCACTACAAAAAAAAATATGACCGCTTTTAAACAAAAAAAACTACGAAAAATCAAAAGACATTTTTTTCATGACTTTTTTTTTCTCATAGAAAACGCCGACTGACCCCCTCTTTTTTTCATCCATGAGTGCACTAAATAGTTGTAGTTGAACGGCGAATTTTTTGAATTTGTAAATATCAATATTTTCACCCCCGAAATGGCGTTTTTCACTCCTTGACCGGCGAGCAAAATTTTACATTTCGCAAAAAATAGAAGAAAAAGCAAATTTTCACGAAAATTGGTATCCCGGGGTTTTATAGGTCGCTTATTACGATTCTGCCTTCAAAATTTGAAAATTCAAGATGGCGGATCCAAAATGGCCAACCGAAAATCTAAAAACTTATTTGAATCGGGTGACTTGGACACTCGGAAGTTTTCGAAGTCGCTGAATACGATTCCACCCTCAAAATTAAAGAAATCAAAATGGCAGATCCAATATGGCTGACCGAATATCAAAAAACTTATTTGAATCAAGTGAAATTGAGCACTCGGGGGTTTTTGAGGCCACTGATCTTGATTCTATTCTCAGAATTTGAAAATTCACAATAACAGATCCAACATCACGCGTCACGTTTTTATCTTACTCTTAGCGCAAACCAGAGACAACGATGTGAACGTGGTAAATTTTTAGGGCAGAATCATAATCAGTGACTTCTAAAACCCCCGAATGCTCAATTTCACCCGATTCAAATAAATATCTCATCGGCTATATTGGATCCGCCATCTTGTATTTTTAAATTTTGAGGGCAGTATCGTAATTGCCGACCTCGAAAACCCCCGAGTGCTCAATTTCATTCTCTTCAAAAAATATTTTAGATTTCTGGTCGACCATATTGGATCCGCCATCTTGAACTTACAAATCTTGAGTGCAGTTTCGTAATCAGCGACGTCGTATATCCCCGAGCGCCCAATTTCACCCAATTAAAATAAGTTTTTTGATTTTCGTTTGGCCATTTTGGATCCGCCATCATGAATATTCAAATTTTAATGGGAGAATCGTAATCAGCGACCCAAAAAACCCCGAAATACCAATTATCGTGGAGATCCGCTTTTTTCTATTTTACGCGAAACGTGAAATTTCGCACACCATTTAAGGTGTGAAAATCGCCATCGGGTAAAAGCATTGATTTTTACAAATTTAAAAAATTCATCCGTTCATCTACAGCTATTTAGTGCACTCATGGTTGAAAAAAAAAGATCATTTGACGTTCTACGAGAAAAAAAATATAAAAAAAACGTCTTCGATTTTTAGTGATTTATTTTGATGTGAAACATCTATAGGCGAGGGTGAAAGCAATCGTCGCGTGGCGATTAACGCCACACCTCGCGGTCCCCTCTTAACCAACTATATAATAAAAATATTTATACCACATATTATCTACATTTTTGAAACGAAACCATGGTGCGATTTAAAATTTTGTACAACGCCATCTAGAGAACTCAAAATAAATTGTTAGCTATAATGTATACTAATGAAAATAAATGCTTATTGAATAAAAATCATCATTTTCTGGAAAAAATCGCGATATTTTATTAATAATTTACGACAGGATCTGTCGTAATCTTTTATGCATATATACTTGTTTTATAAATTAATGTACAATTCTCTAACTTAATAATATAAATATACCAGTAGGTATGGTATTTAGTTTACTTTCAGCTACGAAAACTGGAGAACCGTTTTTTATAGGATTTTATTAGTTTCAGCTGTATATATATTTATTTCTTTGTATGTCACTGACTCCTTAGGAATTGGATTTTGACTCACTTTAAACAGTCAGATTTCATTTAAAATTTGTAAACTTAGCGAGAACCGACGCTAAAATAATTTAGATAGCTTGTCTTATTATCATTACAGGATTAAAGATTTCTTAATTAAATATATTGAAGCTGACAGTTGGTCGTTAGCTCGATAGATGGCGCTATTTCTATTTCCTAAATCGCGTGAAAAAATAGCGTGACTACTAAGCACGCATGTCAGAAGTGAAACTTCTTTGGTGCTTTTTTTTTATCAGTATTAAAAATAAACTCAGGACGCCTGTCAGATGTGAAACATCGAAATTATTTTGTACAAGTATTTATGCATAAAAGAACAGATTACTACAGGAACTAATATGGCATAAAGTTTTAACTAATTATTACGATTTATATTATTATTTGAAATATTACACAACAATTAGGGATAAATCAATACCAATGAGTACTCATATGGTATCGATACTTTTCATTCTACATCATACATATCATATATTCATGATACTACTACTACTAGTATCGAATGCAAACAATGGTATCGCATGGGCTAGTATCGGAATGGCATTGAGGCGGAGAGTTCCTCCATTTACCTGCGTTCATTGCGCAGGTTGCCCGTGATGACCTTTTTTCTTTCAGTGTAGGAGTAAATGATAACGCAAGTGTTGATGCTTTTTGGATTATGAGGTATCACTAACTCCCAAAATTGGTAAAAAAAAGCTCATCACAAACAATTCCGCGATCGCTAAGGATGTATCTGATAGGCTCTATGAAAAGTACTCGCTGCTTCGAAGACGATTCGATATCAGTAAGTATTGATACTGTTCAATTGATACTGATTGTTGTTCATTCGATACTAGTACTCAGTTTCGAATGTATCTTTCTCTCAAACTTACCAGTAAAAAATACACTCATCACAAACAAACCCGTCAAGAACGTATCCGATAGGCTCTATGAAAACGATTCAATATCAGTAAGTATCAATACTTTTCAATTGGTACTTATTACTGTTCCTTCGATACTAGTACTCATTATAGAATGTTACTTTCTCTCAAACTTACCAAAAAAAACGCTCATCACAAACAATCCCGCCAGGAACATATCCGATAGGCCCTATGAAAAGTACTCGAAGCTTCGTAAACGATTCGATACCAATAAGTTTCGGTATTTTCTCATTATTGTTCCTACGATACTAATACTTGGTATCCAATATTACATTCTCTCAAACTTACCAAAAAAAAAGCTCATCACAAATAATCCCGCCAAGAAAGTATCCGACAGGCTCTATAAAAAGTACTCGATGCTTTGAAAACGATTCGATTGTTAAGTATCGATACCTTTCAATTGATACTGATTATTGTCCTTCGATACTAGTACTCAGTGGTTCGATAGATGTCGCTATTCCTGTTTTACTAGATCACACTTTTTTAGCCGGTCCTTTTGAACTACGTAGAAGTGTGTAAGGGAGAAGGAACGACTCTATGTTATTTGTTAGCGACTGTGCGGTGGATTAATTTTATTGTTGTGTAATATTTCAAATAATAATAGAAATCGTATTATTTTATTCAATACTTTATGTCAAAACTATCAATATTATATACATATTAGTTCCTGTCGTAATCCATTCTTTTATGAACATATACTTGTACAAAATAATTTCGATGTTTCACATCTGCCAGGCGTCCTGAGCGACGGCTCACTTTTTTTTTTTATTTAAAAGCGGCACATTTTTTTTGTAGTGGAAAAATTTCAATTTCAACCCGAGATTCTGAAAAAGCACACGGCAAAGTATGGAAAACCATATTTTTCATTTCAAAATTCTCGTTTTTTGATGATGAGACTGCCTTAAAAATGATGAAAAAAATACTGGGTAATGGGTTCAGTTTCGAAAATCTGCTCTCGCGTGATGCAACCGAGATGCAAATGGTCAAAAAGTATTGAAGTATAAGCGATAATGTAAATGTAGGCGTACAGGAGTGAATTATTTGCACTTCATTCATTCAGGAATTCCTGTTGCACATCCCGCTACAAAGACGGGCATTCCCCCAGCGTATTGGATGCGTTCAGCAAAGTTAAAAAAAAAATTAGTACCGCGTAATAAGTCTAGATGGCTATAGTGTTTTGATCTTGATGAAGTTATGAAGGTGCTAAGCACATTTTTAAAGTCTTGTTTATGACTCGATCAGGGGAATGCGGAGGCATTTGGGGGCCCCCCAAGACCGGAGGCCCGGGGCGATCCGCTCCTTCCGCCCCCCGGTTAGTCCGCCACTACCCACAAGCAATGAAGGTTTGGTATTATTCATAGATATAAAAGTCCCAGCGAATGTCACTCCAATTAATATGGATTTAATCTTTTCATTTGAAACAATTAGCAAATCACTATTTTAAGTTCTTTTTTTTTATATTGTTTTTGCTGCCACATGAGCAAGCCGCCCTGCTAGTAAGTGGTACCAGCTGCTTCTGAATCTTAACAATACCAGGGAGACAGCTAAGTTGCTCTCTAATTTTTGCGGCTATTCTTTTGAAATTGCCTAATTAAAAAATATTTAAGTTTAAGATTTTAATTTACCAGTCGACACACAAGGTTTATCCGTTTCACTTGGAAAGTGAATTGTGGTAATCCCCATGCCAGTATTGACAGGCAGATTGAGGCTAATCAGGGCTGGATTATCCAACTGCCTAGGGGCTTCCATCCACTAGGAGCCTACGAGGCATCGACGAGCAAGCATCAAGAAAAATTCATTTCATTGAATGATTTTTTTAAGTTTCATTTCTCATACCTACTCCATCATAGACCTGGATCATCATTTAACTACAATCATAACCTATTTATTAAGATAATTTCAATAAAGTAAAAAGAAATTAGTCAGGCATGTGAGGTGATGCTATAAGCATCAAGTCAAGGTGATAAGGTATGTTGCTGCAAAATGCGATTGAAGTAACAGGATACTAAAGAAGTCTATCTGATCGACTGGACTTTTGTAATAGAAAATATATATATATAAAAGGGTAAAAGGGCTCCGAGATTACCTAGGGGCCCTGACAGGGTTAATCCAACCTTGAGGCTAATGCATAAGCATACATAGGTTAACTATATAGAAAGCTTTCAGTGACATGGAACTTGCTGCATTTCATTATTTTGTTATTACTATCCTTTTACCTTTATCAATCAACAGTAACAAGTGTCATTGATTCAATTTCCATACCATTGGACCCAGAATTTATTCTTTAATGTAGGATATCTTTAAAGTATCCAAGTGTTCAGTAAAACTAACATATAGTTTAGTGTGTTGGTGAAGTATATGAGTTACAAATACATGCTTTATTAAATTGCATAACTATACTAATAATAATTACAAAACATGCTTAATAATCTAATATTTGTAATTCATCATAATCATGGAATTGCTATATTTAATCACAGTCTCTCTATATACCTATCGAATAAACTAAAATCACATTTTTTTAATTCTAAAATTTCAAGTAAGGGATCTGTTTTAAATTTATTTCTTGTGTTTACACATCTACGAAACTTAACAACTAAAACGTTGTGTCTTTGATTAGACATACAAAAGTTGTAAAATACTTTTTGTTCAATACTAAAGCTTTTATTTAATCCATTCTTGAAGTATCTATAGAAAAGCTGGTCATTGATATTACACATTCCTTCGACTTCTGTCCACTCTTGAGCAGATAAGCCGAATAATAGTCCTACAGATGGCCCTTTGATTACACATGTCACTTGCCCTGATTTATCGGAGACTCTCAAAGTAGCTGTTGATGTTACTACAGTTTTTGAGCACGTAATCTTCACCGACTCCAGATAATATTCTGTCAGCAGTCCCCAACATTCTGCATGTAGTCTAAGTCTTAGTCCTTCAGTAATTTTAATAGGAACGTTATTTTTATAAAAATTGTTTGGTTCTTTATTCATGTGAGACTTTTATACATTTCCTTCAACTTTGTTACTTTTAGCACATTTGTATAACTTATATAGATAAAACGGATTACATTATTGTCTACGTTTGGTGCAAATTATTAAAGAAATCAAATGTATATAGAGATAAATTATACATAATAATTGTCAAAAACAATTTAAAATGCGAGCATAAACCTATTATAGTTGTCACAAAATAAGAGGCCCGTTTTGACACTTGGTCTAGGTCTTACCGATGTATTTAGTGATAAACCATACGACTCAGTACTCGATACTCACGCTAAATCGAATCAAGTTTATATGAGTATATAATCGATTTGAATATGTATTGTAAAGTGCATTGGATTAAACTTCTGATTTGAAAATTTTACTTAAACTGTGATATTGTAGATATTTTGAAATGATACCATATTACGAATGGTCATTTTTCTATCATTTAATATTTTTGTTACAATAACATTCACTCAATCACAAAAATATCGAGAAAAGTGAGTCTTCAATCAATCATTTTCTTAAGATGATGAGCCAAAATTGTCAGTTGAGCTATCGTCACCCATATATATAATAATAATAATAATAATAATTTATTTATTAATAACTTCAGAATACATTATTATATAATCCCTGTCTCTTGAATTAGGTAAAAACAACCTGTGTCTCAAGAGACAGTGTCTTCCCAATTTACACAAAACATTTATATTACAGTACAGAATTAGTTAGGTATCCAGTTATATTAATACATGCGTATGTATATGTGTGCGTTTGTGTCTGTATGTGCGTTTGTATCTGTATGTGTGTGTGCGAGTACATGCGTGCGTTCGTTTGTGTTGTGTGTGTGCGCTTGTGTGTGTGTGTGTGTGTGTGTGTGTGTGTGTGTGTGTGTGTGTGCGTGCGCGTATGTGTGTGCGTGTGTGTGTGTGTATGGCTGTGTACACGTGGGTGTCGTTGTGTATGCATATGATGATTAATTATTATCAATTAGCAATTCAGTTCTGTTATAGTCTATAGATTAGCTTATATAAATGTTTTTTAAAATTATATCTATTTGCTTTCCGCATACCAATAGAGTATAGTTGGTTGTATATTCGCGGCGCTCTATAGTCATAGTGTCGTTGAGCAAAACTAGATTTAACACGTGGCACTGGGCATCTAAAACGTCGTTTAACCAGTATTGGTAGCTGTGGGACAGTGAGTTTATGATATCTACGTAAAATCTGGTACAGATACAGTTGGTGTATTGTAAGTACATCAGTACGTTTATATACGTCAATTGTGGGGTGTCTATACGGCAAGTACATGAGAACCTTTAGTACGGCGCGCTGTGCGCGCTCAAGCTCTATTACTACCGTCTTTGACGCACCACCCCATGAACAGACACAGTATAGTATATTATTTCATTTTCATATTGTCAATATTGACGTCTCGAATTTTCAGTAGAAATCACTACATAGCTGGTGAAATTCTGTAATTAGTTGGTCTAAATACTAGTATACAAATTAATAACACCGGCCAAGTACGAGTCCGCCTTAAAAAATATATCTTGATCGATTTATTTTTTCCTTAACCGATTATTAATAGTCTGTGGACAATATGAAAAAAATCGTTATGCCGCAGCACTTAGCCCAGTGGGCGGTACCCGTCAATGAAAAATGTAATTACCTTCAAAACATTTCCATAGGTAAAAAATAGAAAACTTCTTGGGCGTGAACTGTCAAAACGGGCCTTTTATTTTGTGACAACTATAATTATTATAATTTTACACTCAAACATAACTTTTACATGAATTACTATATTATATTAACGAAACGTCATTATATTTATACATTTACTCTGTGGACTGTGCTGTGAATGGTTGTGAACAAGGAGTTTTTCGGCGCGAATTTGGAAATGTCATGTTAAGCTCTTGTATTATATTCATTTTTTTAGTGTTTTATATATTGTATAATTTTGCTGATATTTTATGTAATATAATATAATTAAGGTGCTGAAGTGTGGTGAATGTGATATAAGAGTGGTTTACGTGTATTTTCATATTCAACCAGAATTCCCAGAGAAATCATTTAATTAGGTTTTCAGCGCCTAATTAATGATAACGACTTGACTAACTGACGGACAATGACTATAAATAAGTTATACAATATGAAGAAGTAAATAATACGAGAACTTATAATTAACTTTGTAATTTGGTTTAAGCTGATGGCTTCGTTGCCAAAGCTTCATTAAATAAAAAAAAAATGGCTTTGAACAATATTCAACATGGTTTTATTTATTTATTTTTTTCTTTTGCTTTTGGGCCACTCGGTTTGAGTATTTGCCAATTACATGTGTAGGAAGCTAAGGAATCTGAATGATTGATAATAGGAATTTAGGATAGCGGATATAAAGGAAAATCTGGTGGAAATGTTAGGGTACCAAAGGATAAAAATTTATGAAAATGATATTCATAAATATTATAATCTGATATTATTGGAAGAGATAAAGGTCGCAAGAAATTTATAAATATCGATATTATTCGAAGCAAGAAGTGTTAGAACGGAAGTAGGAAGAGGTATATTAAGTGAAATCAGAGATGAGAATAATACTGTATAATCATATAAAGAGCAAGAAAATATAATATGGTTAATGTCTCCAATTTCTCCACACTCACATGCCTTAGATGAAATTATATTTAGTCTAGCTAGATGAATCGGTGTACACATATGACCAAGCCGCAGTCGTATTAAAATTGTAGTGGCCTGTTTTCCAAGTTTTGCTTTAAAAAAACATCGTTTATTTGGAATGTTAGGTTGCACTAGAGAGTAAAGTCTGCCTTTGACCTGACAACTACTCAGCCAAACTTTTTCCCACGAATCTTTTAGATATAGGTAATGCCGCCAAGTCATTATAATAATTTAAATACGGGAAGGTATCACCATTCTCCACAGCATCATTTGCAAGATTGTCTGCCCTAATATTACCAGGGATGCCAGAATGGCCCGGAATCCAAACAAAAGAAACGTTAATATGTTTTTGTACGCATGTGTAAAGTAAACTTCTAATTTGAATTATAGCAGGAGAAATAATTCTACGCGAGAAAGGAAAACATTCTAAGGCTTGGAGTGCACTCTTAGCATCAGAGAACACCACAGCACTTTGAAGTTTCATAAGTAAAATATATTCAACTGCTTTTAATAATCCAACACACTCGCCTGTGAAAACTGAAGATTCTGGAGGTAATTTAATTTTTTGAACAATATTGTAATTGGAATGATAAACCCCTACACCTACACATCCTATTTTTCAGATTTGGAAGCATCTGTAAAAATATAGTGCCAGTTCTGCCAGTAAGTGTTAACAGAATGCTTAAAAGAAAGCGGTGCTAACGCATCATATTTTATAATACCTAAGTTAAGACAAATATCGGGTATCATGACTAAGGATTCAAAAGGTGCACAAAAAAGCGAATGGGATGATGAATGATAAGATGGCGCTTCGAGAGAATTGAATCTCTGGTAGCTTTTAATGAGAGCAGGGGAACTTTTATGAGCCCAATATCCGGAGGAAATGATCTGATGTTGAAGTTGTGCAAGTTTCAAACGTAATGGATGTTTAGAATATTGGAAACACCGTAATAAAAATTTGTCGCATATATACTGACGACGTAAATGCAAAGGAGGGTCCACTAATTCAACTTGTAAGGCATTATTTGGAGAGGACTTCATAGCACCAGTTATAATTCTTAAAGCTTTGGATTGAATCCCATCCAATCTCTTTAAAGTATTAGCGTTAGACATTAATAGGAATGTACCATAATCAAGAATACTTCGAATGAGTGCATTGTAAAGTAGCTTTAATGAGTAAGGGTGAGCACCCCACCAAACGCCGCAGAGGCATCTTAAAATGTTAAGAGATTTTTCACATTTTGCCACGATGTAGTCACAGTGAGCAATACCAGAAAGTTTCGTGTCAAATTACCATTATAATAAATGTTAATAGGTGGTGGAAGTCGCGATCTTGTAAATAATACGGCAGTACTTTTATCAGAAGAAATTTCTAAGCCATTGGCATCCATCCAACATTTTAGATTTTTAAGGGAATAAGATAAGCAGTGACAAGATTGATCAATAGATTGGTGCGAATGATATAACAGTAAGTCATCTGCATATTGAAGTACTCTAACGTTCAAGTTTAGGCAAGATTTTAAATCATAAGTATAAATATTATAAAGAATAGGGCTCAGTACGGACCCTTGTGGGAGCCCCTTATTTACCACTCTGTATTCATTTAAAGAACCTTCTAAATAAATATGACGATCTAATAAAGAATTCATAGTAAAATTCGTAAGAATAACGGGTATATTTAATAATATTAGTTTTTTGTTTAAAATGGACAAAATAACGTTATCATAAGCAGAAGCAATATCTATAAAAGTGGCTACTACAGACTCATTGACTGAAAAAGCCAAATGAATATCGGTTACGAAAATACTAACACTATCTATGGTACCTCTCCCTCGTCTAAATCCAAATTGACTTTCACATAATAAATTATTATTCTCAGTATACCATTCTAGACGGTTTTTTACCAGATGTTCAGTTATTTTCATGAGAACGCTATAGGGCGGTATGATAACACGGAAGATGAACTTTTACCAGGCTTCAATATTGGTAACACTAATTGAGATTTCCACGAAGGAGGTATTTTGCCTGTTATCATAATAGTATTTATCATGTTAAGGTAATAAACAAGAATTTTATCGCATGTGAGACAAAAGAATACGGAATACCATCCATACCAGGTGCAGAATCTTTTACCTTAGCTAATACGCCCTTAAGTTCAGTAATTGAGAAAGGGGTATTTAAACCTGATAGATTATTTGAAATTTCTACAAAACATGGAAGCATGACTTTTTCAGGGACAAACGGAGGAGCTAATTTAGTTAAAAATTGTGTTTGCAAGTCAGTAGGCAGTGATGTTGGAGAAGATTCTTTGAAAGCAGATCTAAATTTTCTGATATTTTGCCAGACTACAGTAGATGAGATATCAGGAGAGATTGATGAACAAAATGATTGCCAGCTTTGAAATTTTTTCTTTTTAAATAATTTACGGGTTTCCGTGACGACAGTGGATAAATTTTCAAAGTTTTCATTGGAAGAAAATTGGGAGTATTTTGCTTCTGCTTGCTTGCGTCTTTTTATCGCGTCTGAACAATCTTTATCCCACCACGGAGGAGACGGAATAATACCTAAAGCTCTATTTTTGATAGGGAAGATATCATTAGCTGTTTTAATAATTGCCTTGGAAAGAGCTTCCGCACATTCAGATACATTAGCTGACGTTAATTCTGGAAGATGCAATATTTCTTTGTCTAAAGATGTTTTAAAAGTATTCCAATCAGCATCAGCTAATTTATATCTAAGACGAGGAGAGCGAGAGATTGGGCCTGATGTTTTAAGCGAGAGGAAAGAGACAATAATCGGATAATGATCACTACCATATGAATAAGGAAGACACCTCCAGGATATTTGTGAAGCCAAGCTACTCGAACAGATAGATAAGTCGGGGGCACTAATACCTTCGTGAGGCGCAGAACGACGAGTACTACATCCCGAATTAATTAAACAAAGATTATATCTATTTAATAAATCTAAAATCAAATTACCAAAATAATTTGATGTACTACCCCAAGAATGATGTTGGCAATTGAAATCCCCAAGTATAACAATAGGTTTAGGTATATTGTACAAAATATTATTAATTTCATTGAATATAACAGACGATGGGCGAGGAATATAAATTGAAACGAAGCAAACATTATTTACAATAGCAGCAATTATAGAAAAATCATTGCTATGTGAAATAATGGGAAAATGTGAAAAATGCAAGTTATGTTTAATGAGCAGAGCAACACCACCATATCCATCAAAACGGTCGCGAAGACAAGCATAACCAGATAACCTAAAATTGAAATCTGGTTTAAGCCAAGTCTCTTGAATAGCTACTACAAATGGATTATATTTATTAATTAGATAAATTAAATCAGATTTCTTAGATATGATGCTGCGACAATTCCACTGAATCAGAATGTTTGTACTGTCCATTGTCGTTTGAAAAGTGAGGTTGAGAAATATCATTATTTGTGAGGGCAGCGTTGGACGGTTGAATAAATTTTGACTGAGAGAGAGTATTGAGTAATATTATAATCAATTCCTTGATGGAGGAATTGGATAAGTCTTCGCTTAGTGGTTTAAGAGCGGAACCATTTGTAAAAGTCTTCATATCATAGTCTCTAATAAGAGCTTTATGTGCCCCAATATCATAACCACCAGTTGATTTAACTTTTGGTTTAGGTTTATTTACAACAGTTTTTTTATATGAAGTAGTAACAGGTCGAGATGAAGAGTGAATAGAATGAGTGTTAGACGATTGCGGCAAAATATTAGAAGTTAATAAAGCATCAGCATATGAGATTTTCGATATTGGGGCATGTTGTTTAGAGGCTTCAGAGTATGATAAACAACTCTTAGCCATAGTTTCCTTGATTGATTTTTGTCTTTGATATTCAAGACATTTATTACTTGTTGCCATATGATGACCTTTACATAAAATGCATCGAATATCCTCTTCCTCCGTATTACAACTATCACCAATGTGATCTAAACCACATTTGTAACATCTTGGACGAGATCTGCACTGAATTTTTACATGTCCAAAACGACAGCAATTAAAACATTGTATTGTGGGATAAATGTATAGTTCCACAGGAAGAGCATTGTAGCACATGTAAATGTATTTTGGTAATGTTTGGCCATCAAAAGTTACTACTACTGATTCGGTAGGCTTAAGTTCTGTGACATTATTTACAGTAATTTTTCTTTTTAGTCTCCTAACTTTTAGAATGTTACCACAGCCATAAGGAAGGTTGATATTATTAATGATATCATCCTCTGTATAATCAGCAGGAATACCTCTAACAATACCCATGCGTGTCACTAAGAAAGTTGGAATGAATGCTTTGTAATTCTCCCTGTCAAGTAGTGGTGAGCTCAAGAAAGTATTAGCATCATTGTAGTGTTCAAATGCAATAGATGTTCTGTTTCGACCTATCCGCTTAAGGCTGCCGTTAACAATATTTTTAAAAGAATTATTCTTTAAAAAACGACCAAATGTGACTGGGTGTAAAGATATATTATCATCAGGACATAAGATTTTCTTCTGAACATGAACAATAAATGGTGAGATATCTGAAGGTTCATATGACAACCTTGCAACTGATGGGGATAAATTAGATTTTGGCTTATTATTATTACTCTCCAGTTGGTTATTTGTATTTTCTATATGGCTAACATTTTGTTGGCACTGTGACTCAGACATGCAGTCACAATCAACGTCTTTTAATTTACTAGTACCATGTTTGCGTCGTCGCTTGTTACAGTGCCGACAAATATGGTGACGAGATGGCCTTTTGCGTTTAATACCACTGCTGATGCTGGAACAGTCGGTATCCATACTGTCCGTGTTCGCAGCATTGGTCAATGTTACATTGTATCCAACGTCGGGCGCGGTGCCCCCCGGATCATCCGGGGGATCCATATTAAGAAAAAAAACTTACCCAAATCACATATATGATGAGCACTAACTACAGAAATAAAGAATATACAAGTAAATGAACTATATGTACAATAATATTTTACAAAACCACCAGAAAACAACAGTAAATTAAAATTTACAAAAAACTCGCGACCGCCAAACTCAAAGATTCCCGCGCTTTTTCATTCAACGGGGTTTTGATATTTATTTTGGTTACAACAAAGAAATTGAAGTTTTGGCGTGAACGCGAGTGTCATGCCGGCTACACGTGTAACGATATATCGTAGCAATTTATCTGTGCCGATTTATGCAGATATATCGATCGTGTATATGAAAAATCGTCGTAGATTATCGTTCATCGATGGCAGTTGCAATTTCTATTAGACAAATCGTTGTCGATTGCGTTTGCACAGTTTATCGTCACGTGTGGATTGCCATCGCTCATTTTGGCAGTACTTCACGGAGTTCGCTTGTATGCGTACGTGTGCATTGCTCTCTTTGCTGTTGCAATTGTCCATCTCTTTCTTCTTCCGACAAACATGTCGGAAGAAGAAAGAGGTGGACAATTGCAAGAGTTCATAGAAAGCTACAGAAGCGAAACTTGTCTTTGGAAGACCAAATTTAAAGATTACCATGATCGCGACAAAACAAAATAATAAAAAACTTCATTCATTCGTAGGAAAGTCCTACAGCTTAAAATCGCAGTGTAGCAGATAATCTTTCATGGGACCTTATTGCTTCTCTCATAACAGTATTTTGTTTCTTTATTAGTGAAGTAACTAAGGCCAGCAGATTTAAGCATACCTCCCTCATTCGCCCTCAAATAATTATATCAATCTTTCGGAGCTAATTTCAAATCATTTTATTAGTTGATATGAGAAAATAGCTTCCTTTTCATGAGCCAGTCTTAACACAACAAGCTCCGCACCTTTTTTTCTTAAAACATATAACTAGGACTAATATCACAAGTGCGTCATCATTTTCCATCCTGGATGACATGTTTCTTGCGTAAGCTTCTGTGGAAACTGACGTTTGACGCCGATATCGGAGGCATGTGAAGACACTAGGAACGATCGCTTTATCTGTAGTCTGAAATCGCTACGATATATCGTTACGTGTAAAGCGGCTTTAGCTAGTTTGCGTTACGATTTTAACCTACGATTTTAGTGGAATAGTAAGTAATATTTAAATATTACCTAAGACTACCTTCCTAATATTATGTATATATATAATTGGTCTCGATATCGATACGAATAAATATTCGTGCAATACACCATTTACTGAATCAGTTCACCTCGGATACTTCAACATTTAGCAAACAGCAACATGGATCGCAAATACGGTTGTATTTAGAAAAAGTCATGCGCATTATGTATGTATGGGATATATACTGCATACCAATAGCAAAGTTACTCCCTCAATACAACTGTATTAAGTAAACTTATCTTGTTTCTTATTCTACAAATGAGTTTTCTGATTATAGACACATACGCATAATTAGTGAAATATATAAAAGAAACCAAGAAATCTTTTAAAATATTTTTAACTTAAAATGAAATAATTAGACCCCATTTACTTAAAATTACAACTTTCTAGTTCAGAATGTGACCACTTGTAATTAACATTAAAGGTAAATTGATATTTGTGATAAATATACTCCTAAAATACTCTTTGAAAAAAGGTAAGTTGATATATTAAAAAATTACAATTTCATATCACATATTTCCTCCTCATGCTCTAACTAAAGTTTATAAATGTCTATTAAGAATTATATTATCAAGGGTCTCTTTAGGTAAACACTGTCATAGTTCAATTATAATGGTTTCCGGTTTACACTCATTTACTGGAGCTGGGATTCTTGAATTGACTTTGCGTGAAGTTTCAGACGTGCTCTGTAGAATTTATTCAGGGAACTCACCCACACAAAAAAGAAATCTCATATATGGTTTATTACTGCAATAGATTATGGAAGCTTAGGACTAATAATACTTTAACAACAGGTTGATATTTAAATGATGACGGTAAAGTTATGGTATTGTAATATGTATTGCAGTAGCACAATCTTACCGCATTAATTTTCTATTTCTGTGTGACGTATTAATAATACAATTCACCACCACCTCTCTCGCCCGTGGGCCATATAAGACAACTAAAGGATACAATATGCAGATATAATCGATTCAAGAGAAGGAAAACACGAAATGAAACCATATATCAACATGCTTGACTAGCTGACTAGCGTGGTATAGTCGGTTAAGTTCCCTCCCTGGAGGAGGCCCCAGTCCAACAGTAAGGATGCTGAGATGATAATCATGAGCATGAGAATGAGAAAACGTATGTCATTTATATTGTAATATGACGTTACGTGTATGGCTATTTAAAATTGACTTACATTTCCCGTTTAGTGATGATGTGTTATTTGATACATAAAAAATATATAGAGGCAGAACACCCGTTACTCGTTATCCTATTTAAACAGTATTTAAACTCGGCTAGTTCAGCTGAGTTAAAAATGGCAACATTATTCGTGATCGAGTTGTTTTAACACAATTTTAATTTGGACCCACTATTTTGACTTGTTAAGGTCGCTATTTCGACTTGTTATGATCACTATTTTGTTTTAATAGGTAATTAATAGTCTGTGGTCACTTTTGTAAAATAGTCAGGCCCGAAATTATCTCTTAGGGATGGGCGATCTTTCTGAAAAAGATCGATTCTTGAATCGTCATCCAAAGAATCGATTCACAATAAAATCGAGGTCTGAAGGATCGATCCCCGATTAATCAATCTATCGATCTTTTTTCGAATTTTCTTCCAATTCCATACATGGGCGTACCCAGGTAAGAGCATCACCTCAAAAAAAAAAAAAATAAACGTCAATTTTCCTGGCAAGTGGGAATTTAAAACGAGTTACCTACTCTGCGCAAAATGAAGTGTTGGAAACAGAACATCTTTTTAATCAGATATTTTGATTTAATATTTTTTATCTATAATTAAATATTCTACAACATTCGATATAGTATACTGTTAGCGACGCAATATAATTTAAATCGCCCGCGAAACCGTCGCATCTCGTAGTTTCCGCTCGCGACGTGATAATCAGAGCCATCTAGGATTAAAGCCGAATATAATTTGGAGAAAACAACATCTAGCGCTAGCGCTATCTAGTTACGGACGACACTCGACAGTACTTTTTCCAGTAAAGAGAAATAGCATCAATTTATTTTATAATATACGGTCAATAGCGACATCTTGTATTGAATAGCAATACCACGAAGAACGTTCTAGCATGGACTATTCTGGAAAGGAAAGACAGTGATAGCAAGTATGAGACAAGGATGGAAACAGAGTCTAGTATTTTCTACGTATTTCGGGAGCGAGAATATTTGAATATATAAGTGGAATCGTGAGGCAGAGCAAGGCAATTCAGTTCGAAATTTCGAATCCAATTCAATTCAGTTCGGAGTTTAATACGAGCGAATATTTCATGCGCCATAATAGTGTCTTATAGTTTAGTTGCGGCGACACGAGATTTACGTTTACTGTGCAACAACTGGAAATATTACTCCGTCAAATGGATATCAGGCAATTCTTTGAAAGAGGTGAGTCAAAACAAAACACATCTGTACCTAATATGATTATTTGATTTGTTTAAGGGGGGCTCTCTTGTAAGTGTATAGGAAGTAAATGATATTTGAATGTGATGTTTTTATAGGTATCTTGATCTTTATTTATTACCACGTTTTTATAAGGTCGCTTTCTTGTCTGTCTGTTTGTCTGTTCGGTACAAATCTGGCAATTGATTTTAAACTAACTTCCCGATCTCCCGATGAGCTAGAGACTTGAGAGTTTTGACTGTAGGTCAGAAGTGCATAACAATACAATATTAGATTGTTTTCTTGTCTGTCTGTTTGTTTGTTTGTCTGTTCCGTACAAATCTTGCAATTGATTTTAAATTAACTTCCCGATGAGCTAGAGACTTGAAATTTTGACTGTAGCACTGTAGGTCAGAAGTGGATGTTTGTTCGTTTGTTTGCTTGTTTGTTTGTTTGAAAGTTTAAAAAACATTACATATTTTTTATGACTAAAAAGCAGAAAATAAAAAAATAAATATTTTTTTTTTAATATACCACGTTTTTAAAACGGACTAAAAAGTATAACCAAAAACATAGGGCGCAAGAAAAAAAAATAAGATAGGTAATGATAAAAAGTGTAAAAAGTAGCAATCGTTGAGAAACCTCATGTTAGATGAGCTTTCTCATTGACTGCTACTTTTTATGCATATATATTTGCAGTAGAATAAAATTTGTAATTTAGGTATCTATCTATTTCATGCGCCCCACGTTTTTCATTTTAAATTTATCAAGAATTTCTGTAACTGTTATAAATTAAAAATGGTTAGGTCAATTTATATGGCATTAGAAAATATTATTTTATACTTTTTAGTCAGTTTTAAAAACGTGGTATATTATTTTTTTTTTCGTTCTATGCCTTAACACCGTAAGAGTAATTATGTTTGTGTATCCTTTTTTTTAGGGACAACACGCGAAAAAAGAAAAACAGGTCGGGAAAGTAGCAGTGGAAGCGATGAAAATGACAACCGTGATAAAACTCATGTAATGCCAAGATCATTGCATGCTGACATTGGACAAGCGTCACATTCTCCAGCAGAACCTGTAAATATATCTGTTGCCGACTATTCTTCTCCATCGACATCCCAACAAACTTATGGCGTCAACGTCGATCCTGAAATTATAGTGGACGATGGCTATCATGAAAATGATCTGGGTCGTTATGTTGGGTTGGCTACTCAGCTATCGACGGAAAAGAAGAGGGAGTTGTTACAAAATCCTTGGATCCCGCCCAGAAATTATGATTTTGAAAGTGATGCAAGCCATTTGAAAAGAAAATTTAATCATGCTTGGTTCGATCAATATGCACCATGGCTAGTATATTCCAAGCGACTAAAAGGCGCTCTTTGTAAGCATTGTGTTTTGTTCACTCCGCCCATCAGCACTGTGAAAGGAATTTTGGGATCATTTATGGTCAGGCCATATATAAAGTTCAAAAATATGCATGAAGACTGCCGAAAGCATGCAACGACTAACCTTCACCTAACAGCGACAAATGCTTCAAAAAATTTTCTTGAAAATGTTCCTGTAGACATTCAACTGCAAAGTGGACACCAAAAAGCAATCGATGAAAACAAACAAATATTGTCATCAATTATTTCTTGTATAGTATTTTGCGGTACACATGGTATGCCTCTTAGGGGAAAACAAGCAGATGAGGGTGTTTTATTAGATTTGTTGAACTTGAGAATCAATTCAGGGGACGACAAATTAAAGAGTCACCTGGAAAAGGGCCGTCGCAATGCAGTTTACACATCGCCAAAAATACAAAACGAATTGATTAATTTATGTGGCGAAGTTATTAAGGAGAATATAATAAGTGAGGTTCAGAAGACCGTGCCTTACGCAGTCTTAGCTGATGAAACAGCAGACGTAGCTGGGAAAGAACAGCTATCAATAGGCGTGCGGTTCTACGACGAAAGTAAAAGGAGAATCAGAGAAGAATTTGTAGGGTTCGCTGAACTAAAAGCACAAAATGCTTCAGCAATTGCCGAAGCAATTGACAATTTCTTGATTAGTTCTAATCTCCCAACCGAAGATTGCGTAGGGTTTGGATTCGATGGCTGTTCTATCCATTGTAGAACAGGGAAAGAGGGTGGCGTACAAGCCATTTTGAGAAAAAAATATCCTCGTGCTTTATATTTTCATTGCTCAAGTCACAAACTCAACCTTGTTGTGAATGATGCGAACGCAGTGCCAGAAATTAGAAATAATGTCGCCACTGTAAAGGATGTTATAACGTTTTTCAGAGAATCGACTACTCGTCGAAACTACGCTCCAAACCTATCACGATTGTGTGAGGCGAGATGGTCCGAAAAATATAAATCAATCAGAAAATTTTCTCAACATTTCCCAGAGCTTGTGAAATCTCTAGAAACGTTATCTGTAGAGGGAAATTATGCCACCAGAAAATCTGCATATCAGTTGCATTCAGCCGTTACAAAACCAGTGTTTATTGTTGCTCTACAAACAATAGCCAAATATTCAGCAGTTTTAGGACCAGTAGTTAACGCACTGCAAGCTAAATCGATCGATATGATCTCGGTGGGGGAACACATCAAAAATATCAAGGACCTTCTCAGAAATGACCGCGAGTTTCCTGATAAAATAAGTAATGAAATGCTTCAAAAAGCGCGATCTGTTGCAATGGATTTGAACATAGAAATTTCGGTTCCACGTCTTGCTCACAAGCAAACACATAGAAGTAACCCGCCATCAGACAACGATAACGAATATTGGCGGCGTTCTCTGATAATACCATACATTGATTAACTCATTTCATCGTTGAATATTCGATTCTCCCAAGAAAATACTCCGGCGTTTGCTTTAAGTAAGCTACATCCCTTGTATATGACCAAAACCAGCATTACAGACTTACACAAGAACGCAGAATCATTCCAAGTATTTTATAACCTAGATATCACCGGAGAACTGAACCTTTGGCATAATTTATGGGTGAAGAATGCTTTATCAGATAATCAATTAAGGGACATAGAAGTAGTTGATCTGTTCAACGAAGCCAACATTTTTTACCCTGCCGTCAGAAAGGCATTGATTATTTTATGCACTATCCCATGCACCACGGCGACCGTAGAACGGTCCTTCAGTACGCTTCGAAGAGTTAAAACGTGGCTTAGAAGCACCATGGGTGAAGAAAGGCTTACGGGTTTATGTCCGATGAGCGTACATCGCAATTATTTAAAAGAAAACAGTGAGTTTATTCAAAAGACTGTCATAGAGAGATTTTCGGCAAATCCGAGAAGATTACTGTTAAATTAATATATATATATATATATAATAAAAGTCAATTTTCATGATTTTTTGTTTCAATATACCCGCCGACCATCATGACCATCATATGAGCTGCCCCCTCCTATCTGAAATCCTGGGTACGCCCTTGATTCCATACGAGATATTTCTTCTGGCGGGATTGTGATGACCTTGTTTTTTAGGAAATCTGGATAGAGTAATTTCTTACAATAATATAGACATGAATCGATTGAAAACGGAACACTAGTATCGAAGAATCGCTTTTAAAGTTTGGGGCACCTTTCTCCTAGTAGGATTGTGATGAGGTTTTTTTTATAGAACATCCGAAAGTGTTATTTATCTTAGTATCGAATGGACAGAAAAAAATAGAATGTCGATTTTTAAGGGTGAAAGATCGATTCAGTACGATATATCGATTTAAAAAATCGATCTTTTGGGCCTGAAAAATCGATTCTTCGATTAATTGATCTCAGATCGCCATCCCTATTATCTAGGGATATTCATGCAAAAAAAATATCGTTATATTTTTCGATATAATATATCGTAACGTTATATCGATACTTTGCGATATATCGTAAAAAAGTATCGATATCTTCGATATATCGTACAAATGTATCGATATATCGTAAAAAATGTTTATTTTTAAAAAACCCACCGACTTTTTTAAAAGAGCTGATATTTTGATGTGAAAATTTTCGATTGAAAATTAGGGTGCTTTTTTGATAATAACTCAAAATAAAGTGGAAATTAATATTTTAAATAAAAAAAAATACAGTGTGTATGGGACATAAAAAGGTAAGTTTTCACCAAATTTGGTAAAAAATATTTTGTATAAGAAAAAAATAAAAAACGAAAAACTTATTTGAATTTTTCATACAAATTTTGCTGTACTGCCAGAGCTGACCCTGGTCTAATAATAATTCGGGGTTTTACGTTTTATTTTACTCGTTTTAAGTTGCCCGTGAAAGTATGTTCTTTAATATATCGGATGATGATGACATTTGGTATATCGGATGAACTGTATCGACGATATATATCGATACTAGACGATTCGATAATATCGGGTGGAAGCGATATATCGTATTCATATATCGATATTTTATGAAGTATCGATATATATCGTGTAGGTGTACTCGTACTATTATCTATGTTTGTTCTCGAAATCGGTTCTACTTATATAATGCATTTTGGAATTTATTGAGCAAATCGACACCTGTAATTACCTGGATACTTGAGTAACAGAACTATATTCAATGAGAGTAGGCTGGGTTCAAAGATTCTTAAACAAATGGCCTGGGAAGAAGACATTTGGCATGTATAGGTTTCTTCCTATGTTTTTCGTTCTTGGCGCAGCTTTGGAATTTTCAATGATAAACTGGAGAGTAGGCGAAGTAAACTTTTACAATACATTTAAGAAACGTCAGGCCCACGACATTGTTGAAGAAAAGATACGCAAATACGCGGCGACAACCTAATATGCCAGCTGGAGTAAGTTGGGGTCAATATTTAAGCTTTTCAGCTGGAGCCATGCTGTCTATGTTTGCTGGATCACAAATAGTACATATGTATTATAAGCCTCTGCAAGATTTAAACAAATATATCAATAAGGAATTGCAGAATCTACCTGATCATATTCAAAATCAAATAAAAAAGGAATTACAAGATGAAGGTATTTTAAATAAAAGTTAGTAAAATATTAAATATGTAAGTAAATAAAATTATTTATGTAAGTACTTATTCTTTTATTTTAATGAAACAGTAGCGAATTGCTACTAATCAAATTTAGATTTTCTGTGAGAGTGTGGTACTAACCTTTTTGTTTGACAGGCACTACAAACAGTATAGTTTGAACACAGGTACTGTTCAGGGCGATGGAAAGACTCAGTACAGCCTCATAACCTGTATTATTAGCTCCTCCAGCTTTTGGGATAACCACAGATTCTTTAACATTGGTGGAATGTGATACCACCCTAGACCGATGTATGCCTGCAGACAAAACTGTCAGCAGCGGGACTACATGAATGTATTCTAGTCAATGGCATCTTGCTAGCATAAAATTTTTATATCCATAATATCTATTGAAGAAGTCCTCATATATGAAGTAGTATTTACATGCTCATGCCTGTTATTGGTTCAGCTGGTTGTTATATTTAAAATGCGGAGTCCTAGTATTATTTGCAATTAGCAACATGCCCTCGCTTCGGTTTTAGTTGCCTTACCCACATAGTTGACGTTTGCGTGGAAATACCAGTATAAAATAAAGCCTAAATTACTTCTTATATAGACAGCTTCCTGGTAGTAAAATATTATCAAAATCGGTCCAAACGTTTTAAAGATTACCTCAAACAAACAGAAAAAAAAAACTATTTTAGGTATAGGTGTCATTCAAATAACCATGGGAGCATGAAAAAGCACAGTATTTTGACATTACAGACAGTTACTTCAATTTCATTTATTTATGTAAATGTGTAATGCTCATGTAAACATCAGAAATCTTTACATTTAAATCCTAATGTTACTGGCAAGATGATAAAAAAAGATATTGTCTATAAAATTATATATTCAGTAGAAATTAATTTTGGTTCCACTCCTATACTTAATAATATTTACAGTAGGTACTTTCACTTTTAACAATACAATATTTTGAATAAATTATCTTATATTTTAGGACTAATTAGGCACTTACAAATATATTTAAAAATACTATTTAACAATATATCTACCCTTTGATACAAACAACTTATACTCTAAGATAAGCTAAGATTTTAATTTAACGAGTATTGTTAATTTGAAGTGAATTTATCACATTAGTTAAAACTTAAAGCTAATTAACTTTACATTAAGTGATTTGACTAAATTATTCTTGGCCCAAATTCATTGTTTAAAATATAATCAATTGTTATTACATTCAAAAGATGTAAGGACATTGTAACAATCTTATAATCAATTTGTTAGTCGAGTAAAGATATTGCCAAAGCATTGAATGCAGTCTTTACAAATTTAATTCCTTATGAATCAGGTCACCTTGATGAGTTTGATATTGTTCTTCGTATCCAATCAACATGGGAACTGATTGAGTCATAGATGCGTGGTCTCCCTAGTCCAATTTTGGTACATGCTATGCGCCAGGTACTTACTCCTTCTAAAGACCATTGCTTTGTGTTATCATTAAAACACATCATAGAACTGCCTGCATATTCTTCCTCCTAAAAAAAAAGTATTACCTTGATCAACATCATCATTAAAAAAGTGGAATAGCATAGCTCCTTCGTCGCCAAGTTGTCGTTTTATGTAGCATACTAAAGCATATAGGAAATTCAGACTCGGTAAGATATCAAGAAAATATCAAAATGTGGGACTAGTCTAACATTTCGAACGATTTTCGTGCATCATTTTGCATTGTATGCCAGCCAGCATTGTCGAAGATGGTACCTCCAGTAAAGCTAATTCCGTAAGTGTGATTTTCTAAAATTTATTATTCAGGGAATAGGTATCCAAAAGAGTAGGCCGAGTACGCGAAAGGATATGAGCAGCATAGTATAAAAGGCGTATTTTCTCCCATTTTTGGCTCAAAATTGGCTTCATATATGATCTATAAGGAAGAAAATAAATTACTATGATCACTTACATCACAGTCATCCTGGTCATATAATGGCTCAGCACATATTCCATTAGCAGTTGCGATGCTAACATTTTCGCATGAATTCATCGGACTGGCGACTAAATGAACCCTTTGCAGTTGATCTCTATTCCTTGTCCATCCTAATGTATTACAAACATTACGTTTAGCGGGTTCGATGTAATTTTCTGGTAAGCATATTGGACGTACGAAATCTGTCATCTCTACGGGTTCTTCAAGTCGCACCAACGCTAGCATACTGCCTTCCACTGGAGAACGTACCATTCCCACTATTCGTCTTTCTTGCTGCCATGGTGTTGTGCTTTGTGTTCGCACTGTACCGAACTTAGCAGTCCATTCTGCCTTGGGCTGGCCCTAAAAAATGGAAAACCCTTTAAAGTTTCGAATTACATATTTATTAAAGTATATTGTGGTTAGGATAATTTGGATCTAAAATTTAAATAAATTTAAGAGACACGAATAACTTATCATGTGTGATGGAACTAGGAATGGATTATTTGTACACTACCTTTCTTTATGGGCGAATGAGGTACGTATGCAGATGTGATTGCAAGAAAAGGAAATTTGACAGAAAGTACTATTCACGCCCCTTACCCAGCATGAGATATATTAGGTTTAAAAAAAAAACGAAATGGGTAAGAATATCTTTAAAATATTTTATATACTTCGTAGGTGTGTAAGTGTCGAATGTAGGATGGCGTCTTTTCGGACGAGGTCCTTTATCAGATGATCAGATCTGCAAGTGAATATTCTGAATTTGGGTGTTATGTTTCCGTTAATTGTATGTTTATGAAGTTCCCCGTAACACAAGAAATAATTTTCTAAAGCGGGGTTTTATAAATATAACTAGCTTCTGCTCGAACTTCGTCCGCGTGATATAGATACTTTGGGCTAACGCTAACTTTAACCTAAGAATTTGTTAACGCTAACTTTAACGTAGAATGTGAAAATATTTTTTAATACCACGATTCTGTCACACATGATTTTTGCGAAAATTTAGCCGTTTACGCAGCGGAAGGGAAAAACTGATTTTGAAACATTCTTCATTGGTGCTCCGTTCCTGTTGGTCTTGGCGTGATGATATATAGCAGGGGTGGCCAACTTCATTAGCCCCAAGATCTACCGTTTACTCACGAAACCCTGTGTGATCTACCATTTACATACTTCTTGAAATGTTCACAATTGGAATTGATGGGTGCAGCAGTTGCCGATTACGGTGCGCCTTCTACGTAGTACATATTTACATTTTTTGCCTTACTACGATCGACTGGACTAATAGTCGTGATCGACCGGTTGGCCACCCCTGATATATAGCCTATAGCCTTCCTCGATAAATGGGCTAATACTGAAAGAATTTTTCAAATCGGACCAGTAGTTCCTGAGATTAGCGCATTCAAACAAACAAACTCTTCAGCTTTATATATTTAAATATAATAAAAAAATAAATATGAATCTAGGTCTAAGTGGTAGTAAACCGTGACGACAAAAGACTTTAGGTGATCTTCTGGTATGGAATGAAATCCAAAACTAAGCCAGTCTTCTGTAACACCTTTACTTAGAAACATATTATCATTCAGTGTCAGGTGAAATTTGTCTAATTATATAAAAATTCCATCCCCTTTTTTGTGTAATATTGATATTTAGCTTATGAGATAAAGTACTTGGAAACAGGACGCAGTAGTGATAAGCCATGAAGGGTGTATAAGCGCTGCATCGCAGGCATGTACGTTGGTCCTCAGTAGTGTTGCGTGCCACGGCCAATCGCCAGGGCGTGCGGACCTTGGCAGACCTTCCACTCCATTAGCAGCGTTGGTACTCCGAGCCGACGGTACACCACATTCTATTAACAATTAAAAGATGTTTAAAAGTTTATATAGATTGTAAGGTTGCAGGTATGAACGGCTATAAATGATTTATTTAATTAATCCGATACGATTGGGCAAGATGACCTGTAAAAATCGAATGTTAAATTCAGGATAGCCTAGTATGTACACGATTTTATTTATATTAATGACTCACCTAATTGGTCACACACCACCCTAATGACTCTTTTTTCTGGACATTCAGTTTTGATAAATGAAATTTCTGCTGCGAAAGGATCTACAATTTCGACGTATTCCGATTTTTCTGAATCGTCGTCTGAATTTTCATCTTGATGGTCTTCGGCATCAGGCACAACTTCGGCGCTTATGGTTGTCCTGTAACAAGAATATAGAATATTTTTGCGTGGGATTATCTACTTCACTGTTTTTATTTTTAACTAGCAATCCGCCCTCACTTCGCTTCGGTTATAGGTTAGGTTATAGTCGTTTTACCCGCGTAGTTCCCGTTCCCGTGGGAATACCGGGATAAAATATAGCCTAGTTTACGCCCTGATATTGTAGCTTTCCATTGGTGAAAGAATTTTTGAAATCGGTCCAGCCGTTTTGAAGATTACCCGGAACAAACAGACAGACAGACAAAAATTTTTTAATTGCTATTTTAGGCATAGGTGTCGTGCAAATAACCGTGTGAGCATGAAAAAAGCCTATTATTTTGACATTACAAACAGACACTCCAATTTTATTTATTGGTATAGACTAGCAACCCGCCCTCGCTTCGCTTATAGGTTATAGTCATTTTACCCGCGTAGTGCCCGTCCCCGTGGGAATACCGGGATAAAATATAGCCTAGTTTACGCCCTGATATTATAGCTTTCCTTTGGTGAAAGAATTTTTGAAATCGGTCCATCCGTTTTGAAGATTACCCGGAATAAACAGACAGACAGACAGACAAAAATTGTTTAATTGCTATTTTAGGCATAGGTGTCGTGCAAATAACCGTGTGAGTATGAAAAAAGCCTATTATTTTAACATTACAAACAGACACTCCAATTTTATTTATTGGTATAGATTATTAATTCACCATTTCAAACGATTAACAGAGTGAATTTATAATGTATTTCCACTTGCTTGCACGTGGATGTCAAAAGCAAATTAAGGAATGTACGCAGATAATTAAAGCAAGAAAGGAAAACTCGAAATGAAACAATATTAATTCTATACCCATTGTCTGTGGTAGATAGAGTACGGCAGTTGTGGTAGACACCCGTAACTCTTGAATGCACAAAAATTTTAATATATCTATAAATAGTATAGTAGTGTTCCTCAACTGGGTTCAGAATACACTGCTTAATTTCCATAGGAGACGTAAAAACGAGTTGAGTGGAAAATATGTTATATTTCTTAAATTGCGATGGTCAATCCGATTGGCAAATGAGACAATTGTGGCATAGATGTCCATCAGGCCATCGATAGGCTAAAGAATAGATGAATTTTCTTACTTGAAAGTTAACGATCTACATAAGGATGCAGCAACACTGGTCAAAGCTCGTTTGTCTTGCTCGTAAGGAGCTGCGCATATCTTGCCGCTGCGTCCACGCTCCGACCACACGGCGTACCCAGCACGACTTCTTATGGCTCCCAGGGTTGTTTCACTGTTCTCTCTTTGCCATGATGCGAGCGAGCGGGTAATCCATACTAAACAATTAAATATATGATAATAATAGTAATAGGATACTGCTGTCTGTTTTCTGCTTGTAGGCATAAATGGGTAAGTTCCTCCTGTGCGCCTAGTATCAGACTTCCGAAGAATGCCGCTGTCTGAGTAATATCAATTTGCTATTACCGCTATTTCGTTCGATGAGCGAGAGTTGGATTGAATCAAAGCACCTCCCCTCCTCTCCTGTCCTCTTTTTTTTACGTTCAATCTTTTCGCTGTTTGGCAGCAATTTGGCTATGGGTATTGCTAAAGTACATAAGCGGCAATTATCACTTGAAAGGCAATAAAAATGCTTAATGATAGATTGCCCTATGAACATAGAGAGACACAAAAATAATTAGTAGCAATGAGCTTTGGTTACGATTCTCATTCTGTAACAACAGTTTTAATAAAATAATAATAGTTTCCCCTAATTGAGGTCCTAACTAAATACGAAACTAAGTGAATAGAAAAATAGGTGGCTGTATTGCACTACAAGTGTGAGACATTTAATGTGTATATCAAAGCGAAATATTGTTTTTAAATTAAAATATATCCCGGTAAAAAGGTTTTCCAGGGATTACAGATACTGGTGATAGACAATGCCGTATCACGTTCTGTATTAGCTACCCTCGACCTATGGTCATCAATGAACAATTTCCAAATCGCGAGGCTTAGAAATTGCATTGGGCTATTGACAGTGAATTTACACCAAGACAGCGAGTTACTGAAAGTGATTAGTGGCTCTTTTGTTATGTGACTACATATTCTTATGTTGTTCAACGCATACTTACAACATCCGAGCTCATCGCTACCATCGGGACAGTCAGGTGTACCATCACAGCGTAAGTGTGAAGGAAGGCAGTGTGCATGCAATGCGCAGCGTAAACCACCGTCCCTGCTATTCACGCAGTGTGCACAGCTACGCTCGTCATCCGCACTGGCGCAGTCGGGTATACCGTCGCATTGGCGACGTGACAATGCCAATCTTTGAAGACCTCCACTGCAATCTGATCATACAAATTATATATAAAATGCAGTTACAAACAGAACTGATCACAGATTAAAGCTCTCTCAAAAACTATAACGTATAGGGGAAGTCCGGGCATAGTGGATAGGCCAGGCAAAGTGAATACCCTTTATTTCTCGTCAAGAACATGTCGGTACACGCATACCTGGCGCCTTTACACCCCCTCCCCCATCCGCTTTCGTGGGCAAACAGAGCTAGTGCAAAATCGCGTCGTGTTCCAGAGAAAAATCGAAAAAACCAAATATTTAAGTTTTCTTTTTACTTTTCAAGGTACGTAATATTTTAATAATTCATGTAAAAGTTAAATATATTGTTTAGTACGATTATGTCCTTTAAGTGCATATTTTCAGGTATTACTTCTGATAGCCCGTCCACACGTTGGCCGAGTGCGGCAAACGCCAACGCGAGTGGCCAACGTAGACGAGTGTTTGTAGAGCTGTCCACACGTTGGCCTCGGTCAGTGTTCATTGTGCACTGAAACACTACGGACGTTGACATTAACGTTGCTGCAGCTTCGACTATTTATTTAATGAGAGTATATAACTATTATCTCAGTGTATACCGCAGTAAAGTGGGAAAAAAGAAGATGGTTGATACCGAGTATTCACAGAAATAGAACAATGTAAGATATATCTGTGTGGTGACGGAGTAAGAAAAAAATTCATCAGTCCCTATCTTGTCCGTGGATGTCGTAAAAGACGACTTAGGGATATAATACATAATACACACATAACAGCTAGAGAAGGAAACCTCGAAATAAAACCCTATACCAACCTGTTTGGCTAGCATGGAATACTAAGGTCAGTTTCCCTCCTATTGTGGAGGAGGCTCGAGCCCAACAGTGGGACGTATATGAGCTGAAATGATGATGAACGATTAAGATACTTTTTGATACTATAGGTAACATATAGGGTGACTTGGATCTAATTATTTACGTTGCATATCTAGAAGTAGTGATGCAAATTTGAAAATATAATCATTTATATTGAGCGACAATATCACATTAAACACGTCTAACCGCGATGGATGTCAACCGTGTAATGACGAGCGGGCCAACGTGTGGACGGCATTGGCCGAGCGCAGACCTTTGATTTGTGCACAAAAACAGACATCGAGGCGAAGTGAGGCAAGTGATCACGATCGACGGCGAGTAAAGACAAATCAGCTGACCACACGTTGGCGCTTGTATTCACTCAGCCAACTAGGCGAGCGACGGCGAGCGTTGGCCAAGGCAAATCGGGTGTACACACGTTGGCGTTTGCTATCGCTCGCCTGCACTCGGCCAACATGTGGACGCCCTATACGAGAACAAATACTTTGTCGTCACTTCATTTGGTTTTAGCTTAGGTTGAATGAAATGAATAGATGTAAGGCAAAGTGAACAGGGGCACAGTGGATAGGGTATTCGCTTTGCCAAGCAATGAAAAAAATGAATATAAATTTGAATACTGCGACAAAGAAAAAGCAAAATACTAAAACCACCAAAAATATAATTGTTAAAGATAAGAGTAAGAATAGCGGTAAGGAAAACAAAGAAGAACAGTGTGTATGCTATTATTTTGGGGAGAACTACATAGAGATAATTAAAATTGGATCCAATGTGATAAATGTAAGCAATGGAGTCACAAAAATATTATTTATGAATGCTTATGAAGGCTTATTTTTTTGTTATATCTGCACTGATTAGTTTAAAATTAAGCTAAGTATTTGTGTTCACTTTGCCCTATCGTCCTATCCACTTTGCCCGACCTATGGGGCAAAGTGGATACTGGTATATGTTCCAGTATTATTGACAATTAAAATTAAGGAACTGCTATTAAGCAATTTTTGTTAATTATATTAAAAACTTTAATAAATGTTTATTCTCATTGAACATTTGGTTTATTTACATGCCTATTGGTTATCTAACTATAGCCCATCAAACATTAAGGTGTTCGCTTTGCCCGGACTTCCCCTATTATATAATAAAATTACAAAAACGATTTATAATTATCAATATTTATAAATTCTATGGCTTATTCATGCGTTTTATTTTTGTAAGGTAAACGCATAGGTACATTCAGTTTGTGTGCTTAACGTTTCAGGTGATCGTTATTTTTTTTTTTTATAACAACATTTGGTTTCGTTGTAGATATCACTGTTAGGTATTTTAGTAAATAGTTAAATTATTATTATAGTTAAAATGGTTACTTTAATAAATGCTTAAAATGGTTTATTGTGGTAGGACCACACTGCCGAGAGTCGTCTGTCTAAATTGGCAAGTCGGTTTGCCGGAGTATCTGGCCATCAAGAGCAATAACAAAATAATTGCAATTTAAAGCTGAATTGCTGAGGATGTACCTGGTTCAGGTGCACAAGATCCTATACCAAAGTAATCAGGAAATCTTGCGCAGTCGAAATGCGGCCGTAGTCGTTCGGGCAACCGTGCCCCGCATCCAGCGTGGAACGCCCGGCAATATGCGCGGCACGGACGGATCATGCGTTCTTCGTGGCATCGCGGTTGAAGCATTTGACATACAAAATCCTAGAAAAATTAAGCATAAAATAAATATTTATTGACTTAATTCATTTCCCCTACCTTATACGTATAATTTCCGTGCCTTAACGAAATAAGAATACAAATGCATCACTTCCTATGGCTTTATGCCACTTATTCCGTGTGGTGACGGAGTAAGAATACAATTCACCACCCCCTCTCTTACCCGTGGGTGTTGTAAGAGACGACTAAGAGTTATAATTTGCATATAATATCTATGCAAGAGAAGGAATTCGGAATAAAACCCTACACCAACTCGTTTGATCAGCGTGGTATAGTAGGCCAATTTCCCTCCTATTGTGGAGGAGGTTCGAGCTCAGCAGTAGGATGAGTAGAGATGATGATGAAGGGTGTGTGTCTTAGACTTCTTCAATACCTGAAGGCAAACGAAACATTGCTCCGATTCTACTCGATAATTATAGTGTTTACCCCATTGATGTAATTTGTTACATCAATGGTTTACCCCTACCAGTTTTCGTCACACAGAAATATTGCGCTTTAGAATTTCAAAGCGCCTCCATAAAATTTCAGTTCAAAATTTTAAAGCGTAATACAATTGGATACTGATAAGCAATAATGTGTCAACCCACAAAAATTCAAAATCAAAGATTTTGATATACATATTTTGATAGTACATCCAGTGGCGTAGCGTGAGTCACTGTCGCCCGGGGCGGAGTCATAGTTTGCCGCCCTTTTGCCGTGGTAAAAATAATAATTGTTGGTGTGGTAAAAAAAAAGGTAACAAAATGAAAGAATTGAGTGAAAAATACTTTTTCAAAACCATGTACATGTGTAAGTAACATGACTGTGTTAAAATGTTAATAATTTACACTAAAAATAATGTTTAATAATGTCTAAACAGTCAAAAATTTTACATTTCGCGACTTACGAGCAGTGAAATCATTTATTCGGTCCTCGGACTCACCGGCTACGACTGGGCGTTGAGGGGAGCCTCTCGCCCGGGCTGGGTGTGATTTGTTACGCCGACGACACGCTCGTCACAGCCCGCGGTGGGACGCTACAGGAGGCGGTAAGGCTGGCGACTTTAGGCACCGAAGAGATCGTCAGGCGGATCGGGGCGCTGGGGTTGAGGGTGGTCCTGGATAAGACGGAGGCCCTCTTGTTCCATGGGCTTCGCATGGGCCCTCCCATCGGCGTCTCGACCACCGTCAATTCGGTTGATATCAGCATCAGGCATTGGTGGTTCCGGGAGCATTTCCGCAGGCTCGCTCCACGGCTCGTCGGCGCGGCGTCCGCCTTATCGTGGCTTATGCCGAACGTGGGCAGACAGAGCACTACGTATCGACGGCTTTACGCGGGGGTCATCCGGTCGATGGCCCTGTACGGCGCACCGGTGTGGGCGGGGTCCCTGACCGTCCGACTCAGAGTTCTACTGTGGCGACCACAGATGGCCATGGCGGTCAGGGCCATATGCGAATACCGCATGGTATCGACGGAGGCAGCGTGCCTGTTTGCCGGGACTCCCCCGTGGAACCTGGAGGCAGAAATGTTCGCCGGTTTGTATCGGCGAGTGTCAGGGCTGCGGGTGGAAGGCGGTGTAGTCTCTTTAAGGGAACTCACCGCCTGGCGCGTCGACGCCCGCCGAGACGTCATTGCCCGTTGGGGAATCCGGCTGGAGAGGCCTCGGTACGGTGTGCGGACCGTGGAAGCCTTCCGGCCGGTGCTGATGCAGTGGTTAAAACGGCGGCACGGGATGCTCTCCTTCCGACTGGTGCAGGTTTTGACGCGGCATGGATCCTTCGCCAAATACTTGTACACGGTCGTTAGGAGGGAGAGTACACCGTCCTGCCACCACTGCGATTGCGACTAGGACACGGCGCAGCATACGCTCGAGGTTTGTGCCGCCTGGGCAAAGCAGCGTCGTGAACTCGTCGCAATCATCGGCGCCGACCTGACGCTGTCGACCATCGCCAGGGCGATGCTCGACAGTGTCAGGAACTGTGACGCGGTCGCAGCCTTCTGCGAGGCAGTAGTCTCGTGGAACCAGGTCACTTGAAAGAGTTAAGTATGAAAAAAATGGATAAATATCATAAAACAAATCGTGAAACACGTATACAATATTTTTCAATAATCCTTCAAGTTTCTGAACGTAGGTAGTTGAAATTCGAAATGTGCCATCTATCGTGACGACCAATATGTTATGAGGCTTGACACTGTATTTCTTAAATTACATTTAGTTATTCTACGCAGCGTCAACCATGATTTTTATTAAATTAGATAGACAATTTGTTTAGAAACAGTTTGGGCTTTTTGGATTTATCAAATAATAAAAGTAAAATAAAAAAAATCATATCTTAATAGTTCTACTTAAAACATTTTACTCTTTATAAGTGAGAACATATGTTTATCAATATTCATGTATGTTCCTCAATGTGCATTTATTTAATGTCACTAAATACTAGTGCACGCATTTAGTAAAATAGTGTTAAGTTCCTTAAGTTCATGTTTCGATTATTTTAGTGTGTTCCATATTTTGTAATAAGCAAAAATATTATTTTTGTGGATAAATATACTAACTTATTTTCTTTTTGTTGCCAATCTATTTCTAATCCATAATTATTTTTATTAAATAGAGAAAGAATCGGTGGATGTATATTTTTTCAAACATACTTATTAAGAATTGGTTTGAAATCTTTAAACGCCATTTTTTTAAAATGAAGTTTGTGAGGGTTAACATATTATCGCTTATCAGCTTCCAATTGCTCGAAGTAAAAGTTTACAAATTATGTGTCGTCATTAGCAGCATTTCAGCTCGGGTACATCCCATTGTTGGGCTCAAGTCTCCCCCGCAATAAGAGGAAAAGTGTCCTACTACAGTATGCTGGTCAGACATGTTGCAATAGGGTTTTATTTCGAGTTTCCCTTCTCTTACATAGATGTTATATGCATATGTTTAATCCTTTAGTCGTCTTTTACGACTCAACAGGCAAGATAAGGGGTGGTAAAATGTACCTATTCTTACTACGTCAGCACACGGAAAAATCTGTTTAACCACCGTTAAAGATTATAACATCACACAACTAATAATTTATAATATCAATGTGTGATTATCTATAAAAAGCAGTACAAATCTATAGCTTCAAACGCTATGACTGTTTAATAGTGTGTAACGAAAATGCGTATCTAATTACGAAATATGGCAGTCACTTAGCTCCCCTTGTAGCGCACTTTCCTTCACGCAAAATGTTGCGGATCGAAAATTCAAAACCGTCTCCTCTCTTTTTACTTCAAAAAATAAGCTTTAGCCGACTACTCCAGCCTATTTAACTTGAATTATGATGGTACAACACTTCCATTTTTAAAATTATACTTACTTATAATTTTTTTATTTCAAAAATCTTGTATTTCTAAAGGAATAGATTTTAATATTGTACGGCAATTAGGTAGGTTTTTAGTGTTAGTTTATACTGAAACCTATGTTGTTAGCGGGTGTAGTAAACCCTAAAGCCGGCACTGGGACGAACACTTTTAAGTTGTGACATGTGATGATAGATTCTCCACACATAATAGATGCGTAAAGGTTATTATCGAATTATAGGTTGAGCCTTCCGTATATAGGTACCTATTTATCCGCATATATCTACTAATATATAAAGTTAATCACGAAAACTGTCTCTACTATATGTACATAATTATGTAGCATATACCTATTAAGGAACTAACAATTTAACTGTAATACTGACTAATTCGTCTTGTTTTAATGTATTAATACGAGCCACCTCACGCTTCGGCAGATTATACAAAAGACCGAGGAGTATAATCGGCCCCTGTGCTTAGCGTTTGTGGACTATGAGAAAGCCTTTGATTCAGTCGAAACTTGGGCGGTGCTGCAGTCCCTTCAGCGGTGCCAAATCGACCATCGCTATATCGAAGTGCTGAAGTGTTTGTATAGGAACGCCACAATGTCAGTCCGTATCCGGGATAAGAGTACGAAACCGATCCAGTTGCAGAAAGGCGTGAGACAGGGAGATGTCATCTCTCCGAAACTGTTTACCACTGCACTGGAAGATGTCTTCAAGCTCTTAGACTGGACTGGACTCGGCATCAACATTAACGGCGAATACATCACTCACCTTCGATTTGCGGACGATATAGTCGTTATGGCAGAATCCATGGAGGATCTTGGCACAATGCTCAATGATCTCAGCAGGATATCCCAACTAGTGGGTTTACGAATGAACATGGACAAGACGAAAGTCATGTCAAATGCCCATGTCATTCCTGTACCGGTCCTAGTTGGCAATGCGATTCTTGAAGTTGTTGATCACTATGTTTACCTAGGACAAACAGTCCAGTTAGGTAGATCCAATTTCGAGAAAGAGATCAGACGACGAATCCAACTCGGTTGGGCAGCGTTCGGGAAACTTAAAAGGATCTTCTCGTCCAACATGCCTCAGTGTCTGAAAACACAGGTCTTTGACCAGTGTGTGTTACCAGTGATCACTTACGGCACGGAAACGTGGTCCCTAAATGTAGGCCTCATATCAAGGCTCAAAGTCGCTCAGCGTGCTATGGAGCGGGCTATGCTCGGGATTTCTCTGCGAGATAGAATCCGGAATACGGAAATCCGCAGAAGAACGGGTGTAACCGACATAGCACGAAGAATTAGCACGCTGAAGTGGCAATGGGCAGGCCACATCGCTCGACGAACCGACAACCGCTGGGGAAGAAAGGTTCTCGAGTGGCGACCACGTATAGGACGACGCAGTGTAGGACGCCCCCCACTAGGTGACCGATGACCTAGTGAAAGTAGCTGGGCGTCGTTGGATGCAGGCGGCACAGGACCGCTCATTGTGGCGCAACATGAGGGAGGCCTACGTCCAGCAGTGGACGGCGATAGGCTGAAATGATGATGATGATGAATACGAGCCATTGTTACTACGTTATATAAAAAGTGATCAACATTATTTAATAATAGTTGAGAATAACATATTCTCAAAGTCGTGAGAAGGAATTCATTTACATAAACATGTAGATATAATGACATATAGTTATACTTAGTAAAATATCCATATGATCACCGCCGACCACGCGATATTTTCACATTCCAGCCAATACTCTACTTTTCAGTTTTTCGTAGTAGACAGTATGGACTTTCAATTATAGAGTATAAAAAATGAAAAATAAATAATTTGATAATATAATTACCTGCGCAAGATGTGAACATTCCGCGTCTAGTAATTCTCTGAATGCAACGAGGTCCCGCAATAGCGCGTCCCTTGAAGAATGTCCTACTAAGTTGGGGTATGAAGTGCTGTTGTATGGCAGATGGGAGCACAATGGCAGAGACATTGCAGAACATTCACGAAGTTCTTCTACCGTCTCTGCTAATATTGCCTCCGTGGTTGGTGCTTCGATGGGTGTTGTTTCAGTCTCTTTCAACTCCAAAGACGATATTACAGAGCTTTCCTAGAATAAAAATCAAATATATGTATATTTTATTAAACGTTTAATGTTCATTTTCATGCCATACAACCCTTAGTTCCACTGAATTTGGATTCCTTTTTTTTGCCACACTGTAAGTGGTGAAAAGGTCGGTATAAGAGTTAATTTCGAGATTTCCTCCGCAAGCTATGATCAGTGTGCCTACTCTGGAAATCCATTCTAATTTCGAATCCGATTCAATTCCAATCTCACCAAACTTATATTTGGTACTCTTGAACAAAATCGAGAATGAATTCTTCGCGTTTGGCGTTGTTATTTTCATCAAATGTGTCGTATTTTCTTATTTTAAATTAATAACGTTATCGAACTCAATCACTACCAAGACGCTTTCGTGCAATTGTGCAACATTAACGATTTTAAACTACGTCAAAATCGCGTCGGGAGTAGCAAATATTTGATTTAATTGACGAGAGTCGAATTCATTTAGTTCAAAAATTTGCCACCGAATTTGATTCCAATCGTGCGCTAGTGTCGTTTTCAAGAGTACCTACCAAATTTGCTCAACTTCGAGCTGCGATTGGATTTAGGATTGGAATCGAGATTCAAGAGTAGGCACACAGGACATAGTTTTGTTTTCAATTGTTTGTGCCTGTGAATTATGAGAGAACATCCTGATTATTCACGAGCTCTATAAATTCGTTCTTGTTTATTCTTCATATTATATGTTTCCGTTCACTTCATATAAAATTTATGCTAAAATTAATACGCAACTTACATAATTTATAATATTATATTATTTCTTTAATACGCTCTAAAAACTTTGATTTTTATTCCTGCATATTTTTAAACGTGAAAGTGGTATAATTATTAGCAAATATTTTGATATTATAAAAATAGATAAGTAATAAAGTAACTTAGGTAATACTACATAGAGGAAAGGAAGGCAAAACGGACCACTTAACAAAAAATAATCATGAAAACTACAATTGTCGTTTTTATGAGATTTCTTCAACGTATTATTAATCAACATTCTTTACTCTAAGTTACGTATTAATCAGAGTTTAATAAAATCATAGACAATGAAGATGATTTCTAATACCTTCAATATGTCCGTCCGTACATAAAAAAAAATTCGTGTGATGATGGAGTAAGAATATAGTTCAGTAGGTACTCCCTTTCTTGCCCATGGTTCTCATAAAAGACGACCAAAGGATTATAATACCCAGATAACATCAATGAATAAGGAAGAAAACTCGAAAAAACCCTATACTAACCCGTCTGACCAGCGTAATATAGGTAGTAAGGTCAATTTCCCTCCAATTGTGGAGGAAGTTCGAACCCAACAGTGAATCGTATATGAGCTGAAGTGGTGATGATGACGATGATGATGATGATAGTCGTAGGAGATGTGTATCTATAATTATGATGATACGTAAAATTATTACATCTCCCAGTTGTTTTTATGATTTTACCAGAATACTTATTAGTTAACTTTATCCTCTTCTTTTAATATATAAGTGCAGGATTAAACATTACGAGGATTTTTTGTAATTGCCATTGTACCAAATAATTGGTAAGTAACACAATAAAAATTAAATAAATTTAGTTAATAAGATGCCTTCTGATTTCCTTACAATACCTCAGTATTGTGAGGAAATCTGTGTGATTTTGCCGGAATAGCGTTAAAATTCTATTATACGAATAACTATGTTTCGGGAGAATAGTAAAATCCCTCATCTTCTAATAATAGTCTTATTATATTTAACTGTACATTTAACTGTAACTAACCTACGATAAAGTCGGATAAATAAAAGTTCCTAGTTAGTCATTCTAGGAACTATGCTATACCGAAGTCAAAAACACGGTTGCGATGACCCGCTCAATTGACCAAGAGGAGTAACATAAAGCCCGGAGTCGGTCTTCCGTCGTCTAATAGTTTTTGTATTACGAAGTAAGGTAACAACAACAGCTTAACTGACACAGTCTGGTTGATATTTAGTTATAGTTTTGTTATGTGCATATATAAAGAAAATATGAAAAAAGGCTAAATATGCTGCACAGATAATTCCCCCTAAAATAATTTTTAGTACATTAAATATGTCATCTGCTGACACCCATTAATCGTCTTATATATAAAGTCGTATTATTTTCTCTGTGATCTTATACGACATAGTAGGTGCTATTTCTAAATTAACTCACAGAAACGTTAATAAGCAGTATTATTTCTGTGGACGAACTTATCTATATATATTAAATACCTACTATTTTTTATTGTAAAGCAAAAAAACGAACAAATAAAACTTTGTGTCGCGGGGAACTTTACAAATATACATTTAACGGACACAACATTCAGACTTGGAACAATTATCTGTGTTGTTTACAGATTCATTTAAATATTTTAGTACTGATAAATACCGATATAATACACACTGATTAATTCAGCACTTATTCAGCGCGCGTCAATGGAGCGTCAAAATGATATCAAATATCTAAAAAAATATCTACTGATATAAATATAATTTTGACCATTGTTTATACATACATCAGCGTTTTTATGGGCGAGATATTTTATCGCAGTTGACTGTACAACCCGAAAAATATTTTAATGTTTTTAAAGTTTTAAAAAAATTGTGCGAATGAGGTAGAATAGCTGTAGAGAAACGGTAGGTATTATTAAAATAAATCAAAATATTATCGACCGCCAATATGTAAATAAATGCGAATTATCATTTATATGGGAAACGTTTAAGCAATTGCGCTTTAATTTTACGTGCTACTCCTCAGGATAACAATCGCGTTTCGCTCCGTTACCCAAAATAACTTTAACAGTCGCATTGAATTCATACCAACAGAATACGGTTCATTGTACCGAACTTATAAATATTTGATGGTAACAATGCCTTCTCACATGTACATAATTGAACGGTCATATAATAACATTTCTTGAGGTTAAATACCAAAATAAGATTAGGTACATTCATTATAACAGGAACTACTCCTGTATTAATGGTTAAAAAAAACTATGCATTAATCTTCGCACGGCACATACCTATCAGAAAAACTATTTTTCATCGTTATCATCCTATTCTACTAATATTATAAACGCGAAAGTTTCTGAGTATGTGAGGATGTTTGTTGCTCTTTCACGCAAAAGCTACTGAATAGATTTTGATGCAATTTCACAATAACACATAGGCTATAATTTATTCCGATATTCCCACGGGAAGAGGAACTATGCGGGTAAAACCGTAAGGCGCTGCTAGTTGCTTATATATATACGTCCACTGCTGTACTCGAGCCTTCTTCAGAGTGGGCAGAATATTAACTTACGTCGATCAGACGAATTGGTTTATTTCGAGTTTTCCATCTTTGTAATCATGTTTTTTGCTTATGTCCCTTAGTTATCTTACGCTCGTTAGGCTCTCTTTCACGATCACCCACGGGCATTTTAGTGAATTGCATTCTTATCCCGTCAACATATTTTACAACATTTTCATTTGGCTATATTTAAAAAACAAGTCTAGTCTAAAGAATAAGTAACTAGAACTTTCATCGTCATCATTACTGATTAACTGATCATCATCATCGTCCCACTTGGGCCTCCTCCATAACAAGAGGGAATTTGACATACTATACCATTTGGTCAGACATGTTGGTATAGGGTTTCATTTCGAGTTTTCCTTTTCTTGCACAGATGTTATGTGCATATATCCCTTAGTCGTCTTTTACAACATCCACGTGCAAGATAGGGAGTGGTGAACTGTATTCTTACTTCGTCACCACGCGGAAAGATTAACTGATACCTAAATATATTGCCCAGATTCTGAACAATTATTCATCATAATGTCGGCTCATATACGTCTCACTGCTGGGCTGAAGCCTCTTGTTATTAGCCACGAGGGAGATTAAGCTATTATACCACGCCCATTAGACGAATTGGTATGTTTTATTTCGAAATTGCATATACACGCATTTGAGCAGTGGAAAAATTGTTTATTTTCAAATTTAGGTCATTTAACCTTAAATTATTCTCCTTCATATCTTGTATTGATAGTTTGCTTCGACTACAAGTCTGTTCGCTAAATTTCTATGATACCTACTTGTGGTAAGAAATAATTTAAGAAAATCCGTTTATTCTGAGTAATAACTCAAGCGGCTGACCGTATTTGATCACACTTTCCCAACCTAACCTAACACGCAAGCGTAGTTGCACACAAAGCGTTAGTATAATTATTATTTCAATTTATTAAAAAAAAGCACTAAGGTCCACATCCTTGAAATGTGGGGTACTTTACAATTATACATTACATAGACACTAATTATACCCAGACTCAGGACAATAATAAGTGAAAATGTAGAGTCTACGAGTAAATAGGACGCGTTTATCATTTTACATATCAATATACTCGTATCCTGCTACAGTAAAAACTTATCCCAAACTCTGTAGTAATAAGAACTGTAGTAACAATTGCGTGTATGTTTATTTATAGATATAACATTTATTTTATAAATAAACATCAGTTTAACATAAATTAATATTTATTTAGTTTAAAATAAATTAGAATTTGTTTAGCTCGATATTTTGTCCCTGAGACACATCCGTACAGTACAATCTAATGTAATATAACAAAGATTAATGCATCAAAATGAGAGTTTCTAATTTATGTTAATTTGAAAAGCTTTATTTCACAATTCTTATCTTGGTGTAAGGTTCTGAATTCGGAATCACTTAAGCCATGAAAAATTGAGAATGTTTATTATCCATTTCATTATATTTTTGGACATTTTTCAATACTTAGTTAGAGGTACATACTTATTAGAATTATGAAATATGAAGAACAAGTCTAATTTGGTTATTTTTCGTATTTTTCTTTATTAAGGAATATTATAAACACAATAATTTAGGTGGGTGTTTTACGCTCAAAATTGTGCCGTGAATTTGCATTAAATTTGTATGTATATTAGCTTACATATATCCGAATTAAATACAATCCATTAAAAAGCTAGTAGCGAAATCAGTGCAAAGGTTTTTAAGAGTAACATGTGCCTTTTTATTTTTCGTTGTTTAAATTTTGGCATCTGAAGATAAGAAATAAATTTATGATGTACCTATAGCTAGCTTTGCATGCAGATTTGCTCACGAATTATGTAGGGCGCGGTCGTTTAAAAGCTATACCTCAAACACAGCACCATTTCCTGAATGAGTTTCCTTTGCCCTTTTTGGTTTCCAACTCTGTCAAAGTGTAGTGGTAGGACCACACTGTTGACAGTTATCTGTGTACAGCCGCGGGCTGGTCCGTCCGGGGTAGCACCATACACTTGCAGAAAATTGACGTCCGAGTAGTAGCAATTTTTTACTGCGCTTCGTTCAATGAACGAGAGAGCCGGAAGCTCAACTTTCTGAGGGTGTTTG
This sequence comes from Lymantria dispar, assembly GCA_032191425.1. NCBI lineage: Eukaryota > Metazoa > Arthropoda > Insecta > Lepidoptera > Erebidae > Lymantria > Lymantria dispar. Next base: position 21,950,635 of record CM063444.1, on the reverse strand, counting down.
CGTGTGGTGGGTATTAGTGATGCCTTTAGCATCACTGAACCTCATTGCACGCATTCACTCTCCCTTCACTTTCTTGCGGTAGGCAGGGGACTTGCAAAGATCCATGAGCGGCAGCAACACCATCAGGTGAACCGTTTGCTTATTTGCCACCGTTTACAATAAAAAAAGTAATAGCATTTCATGATGATTGGTTGCCTAGTTGAAAGGGTTCTTTCTTTTTAGTAGTTAAAACGCATATTAAAATTAATTGCATCTCGCAGTAATTCGATTTGTAAAAGTAACGGCTAAAGGATTATAATGTTAATTTCGCCTGCTCATATTGTTTTGTTCTATTATGGATGCACTAAATCAATGTTAAAATAATTATGATTGCCACTGAGGTAGTCGGACGGGCCCGCCTTTTTCGCCGAACATTTGGTTAAACAGGCCGGACACACTACATTACTGATGTTGTGCCTCGGTATTATCATACTTATGTCGGTACGACAAAAAAAAAGCAAAAAAAAAAACTGTAAAATTAACCTTTTTTGATGATTTCTATAAAACTCATTAAATTCTAATGAAATACAACAATCAATCCTAACACAAGCTGGACAAACCGGACACCGTTTATTTTGGCCGGACAATCAAAAACCCTAACCATGTCCGGCTTTATCCGGACGCCTGGCAATGCTAATTGCCATAAAACAATTAATTGTTTGTAAGTACCCGAACTGCAGAAGTATTTATTATGTTAAAACATAATTCTATTTGTTATTCATTAATTTCGTCTTTAAGTTTTATATCTAGTTATGTTGTAAATAAAACTACTTTTACGGATTATATCGCGTTTGTATTTGATTTATGATTGCCCGACGATTCGAACACTTTGCAGCATTCATGGTCACGGGCGGACTAAGGTGTCTCACGTCCAACAAGTAATCGTTATTACAGACATTTACAATTATCTACCCGATACAGAAAATAGTTATAAATTTATTAAATTGTTACCCACATTTTAGTACAAATTTATTGCCAGTGTAAGAAGAAAATGAATCTATATGAAAAAATTATATTGTTTATGGTTAGTAATTATTAATTATTAAATTTGTAGCAATTATTATTACAATTTGTTGATTTAAAAACTAACAAAACTAATATACTACCACCGGATCGGAACGCGGCCACACTGAGAAAGATCCGGCAAGAAAATTACATTTTATTTAGTTTACTTTATTTTATTTACAATGTGTAGTGCTCGCGTAAACATCAGATATCATTATCTAGTTATGTTCATATTTAGAGAAGCAGATTGAGGTAATTGACGTCCTATTGGACATATACCTCTGAAGACGGATACTGAGATAATTGTTTGACATGCAGTTGGTTTTATAACTTTCCTAAGAAATTGCTGTTGCCTATTCTCCTGATGCCTGAGCCGGGTTTTATGACTCCCTGTGTAAGTAGTAATGTAATAATGTATTCTTCATTAGTTATCAAACGAGGAATTCATATATAATATCGAAAAGGAATTTTAAAATAAGTGTTATTTTCAATCTACTGATAAGTAGTTCTATAACCTTATGAATAGTTCATTACAGCTTACCTCAATATGCAGTGTTTCAGGCAGTGCAGTAATTGTACCCAGATAATTGGTGGGTGCGGCTAGTGCCCGCGTGAGTACGGCTGTCACATCTGCTGTGGTCACCGCAGTGAAAATTGGCTCAAATGATACTTCAAAGTGTAGACGAATGCCTTTTTCTGAACTGTAATTAAACAAGTATAAAATTACAGAGTCATCTTGACACAACGAAAATATGTCTTAGATATAACATCATGCTAGAGTAATACAATAGATTATCATAAGGAAATATAAGCTACTATTATTCAGAATGATATTTTTGATACTTCCATTTTATTATCCATTGTGCAAAGTTGCCATCTGCAAACAACAATTACACAAGTAAAGCATAACAAAAGTAACAAACTTTAAGTCATTTATGATTCAATAAAAAAACTGGGGCTATAAAATTTATTGGTGAATTGGTTTAGTAAAAACTGCTTTGAACTTCCGTCAATAAATCTTGAGCAGAACGAGAAAAGTGTTACAGACATTAAAATACTTTGACGGACCGCAATTTGGAACAACCGGGTCAAGTTATTTAATATATTTTTTGTTTCGCAACAGAACTAAAATCACCAATTTTTTCGTCCCTTTCAAAGCATGATCCAAAATCTAAGCACTTCTAGCACTGTTTTGATTTTCACTTTTTTTGAGTTTACTCGGCAAACAGAACAGGCATAAGCTACCTCTATTTGTGATAGATATCTCTCGTTTTGCCACAGGTAACCACAATGATGAAAGTCCGACTTACGACCTTCGTTAAATTTTGATGACACAGGATCTTTAAATATTTCATTTTCGTGTAAGGACTATATTCAACCAAAGATTATTCTACCATTACGCTATACGTCCAACAGTGGAGATCTATAAGTTAATAAGGACAGATCACCTATACTGATCTATGTTTATGAGTGAATTTTATATTAAAATTGTATTAATTGTAATGCAAACGATTCGAGCGAGTACGAAAATGAATCATTAAGTAAAAAATTAAAATGTCAATTGCTTTGTAGATTCACGTTCCATAGTATAAACATAATAGTACAGTATGCCTACTCTTGAATCTCGATTCCAATCCTAAATGCAATCGCAGCTCAAATATGAGCAAATTTGGTACTCTTGAAAGCGACACTAGCGCACGATTAGAATCAAATTAGGTGGTTAAGGTTAATTTTTTTAAACTAAATGAATGCGACTCTCGTCGATTAAGCCAATATTTGCTACTTCCGACGTTATTTTGATCTAGTTTAAAATCGTTAATGTTGCACAATTTCAAGAAAGCGTCTTTGTGGTGATAGAGTTCGATAACGTTATTAATTTAAAGTAAGAAAATACGACACATTTGGTGAAAATAACAACGGGATATGCGAAGAATTCATTCACATCACGATTTTGTTCAACAGTAGATACCAAATATAAGTTTGGTGAGATTGGAATTGAATCGGATTCGAAATTAGAATTGATTTCAATAGTAGGTCCCCAGGTTTCTATTCTTTATCAGGTTAAAATGTTTACCGAGAAGGAATTGTTAGTAGTAATAAGAAGTTTGGAATTGTATCCGATATTCGAATTTAAAATTATTATAATCTTTAATTTTAGCTGCGTTACGCCTTAACGTACTGTTATATCCACCCTACGCTACTAAAAGAGCTGACAACGACATGCTATCCCTTAGTCAGCATTCTATAGTATATAAAAGGCAACCATCCCGAACACCCCAAGCAGTCTTATAGTCTAACTTTTTATTAGCTGCAGTAAAATGACGTTTTGTGGGTTGCCGGTTTTTGAAGAAAAATAAATAGGGATGTAGCTAAATGAGTGAATCATAAATGAATAATCAGTTTGGTTTTTTTTTGAGATTTAATATTAAGTTGTAATGTATTTTTTTAACCTATTATTATTACTATACTAGAGGATTGATCTTTTTTAGTGGAAGTATAGGGAGGTACATTCAAAATGAAACAAAAACGTCATAATAATGTTATTTAATTAATCTTTTTCGAAATCACTGTCGCTGTCACTTTCGGTCACACTAATAACAAATCTATCTGTCACTTCATCTATAATATGATCGAGGTGGCACATTTTATCTTCCTCTTTAATAGTGTGAGACACACAGTCACTCCACTTAGCCGGTGTCACTTTCTTGATTCCTTCTTGGAATAAAGTTTTCACTTCTTGCATTTTATACGTCTTATTATTGTTTGCGACGTGACTCTTTACCTGCGCCCATACCAACTCAATGGGGTTCAATTCACGGTGATAAGGGGGCAGTCTTAAAAGTGTGATACCTTTTTGTGCAGCCATCTCGTCTACGGCATATTTCTCAGTATGATTTTGTTGTTTCACAATATCTATGAGAGTGGCCTTGACCATATTTGGTTCAAACGCAATATTTTTAGTAGTCAGCCACTCTTGAATTCGTGCTTTCGTCCATGACATCTTCGGGATTGTTTCGATCTTCCGAGAGTGATAGGGCGCATTGTCCATTACGACTACTGCATTCGGCTTGAGTTTAGGTAGAATACCGCCGAACCAATCCTCGAAACACTCCGCGTTCATTTCATCATGGTAGTCTTCTGTACCTTTCTTTGCTTCAAACATAAGAAGTCCGTCGACCAGGAAGCCTTCTTCTCCGCCTATGTGACTAATTATGAGTCGTTTGCCCTTTCCTGTGGGATTTTTTAATCCCGTAGTCAGGTCGTCTAAAAATGCCTGTCGAGAAGATTTAATACTTGCGTCAATCCAGGTTTTTTTTGTAGTATGACCTGAAAAGAACAAAAAAGAATCATAAGTTTCGACATCAAAACAAAAAGGGAACAAATAGAAGAAACTAAGAGTTGACACGTACCAGCGTTGACCCAGGTCTCATCTTGATAATATATGTATTTTCCCTCCCTACGATATTGTTTAATTAAACGCAGGTAGCGCTGGCGCCATGATATGATATCTTGTCTATCAATAAGCACACTCTTGCGTGATCGAGTAGCGAATTCGAAATTAAGATGCTTCATAATTTTTCTGAATGTCTCTTTCGAGAAGTTGGGCAATCCTGGGTCATCGTTTACAACTTGCAGCACCTAAAAATGATTAAAGTTATTACCTAATTGGTTAAGATTACACATGGGATGGGAGAAAACATACATAACGTATAATAAAAAGATGAGTGACGACATGTGTAAACTAACTTTTGCGATGGTGGGTATTTCATTTCTATGAAAGAACTGATGTACAATTCTTCTAACAGCAGTGAATGTGAAATCATCAAGTTTATCTTTAAATGTAAGTTTTGGGCCCGTTTTTTCGGGAGGTTTTGGTGATTCGCTGTCATTCTCCTTGTGCTCCTTTAAAACGGAATAAACTGTGCGGACGGATATTCCCAAGACTTCAGCCACCTTGTTAACGCATTCACTTGTTTTTGGAACTTCAATGTTTGATTCTGAAGATTTCACTTCAAACACATATTTGTAAACGTTTTGGACCCAAAGTTTTTCAGTTGCACTTAGAGCTACACGTGGCCTTTTTTTCTTAGGAGATAAAAATGTGTCTCCATCTTGCGATGTGCTCGGCAGAGCATCCATGTCTTCAATGTATCAAACAAAAAAAAACTAACACGATTAACGAAAACAGGTAATGAAAAACAAACACAACGTAACATAAGTTTAACAATAATGATAACAAAAACAACGCGCAGTGGGCAAATCAAAGTTATTCATGCACTCAAAACAGAAGTATGAGGCCGAATGAGCGAATGACAACCGAAACAAAATGGCAGTCAAGCGTCATCGTAGCACCGTAACCAAAAACCAGTACTACCAACTTGAGAGAGCGTTTTCTTGAGTGTTACCTTGTATATGTCTAGAAGGTGACGGAATAAGAATACAATTCACCACTACAAGAAAGGGTTGCTGTGGATGTCGTGAATGTGGACTAAGAGACATAATACGCATATAACATCTACGCAAGAGAAGGAAAACTCGAAATAAAACCCTATACCAACCTGCCTGACTATCATGGTATAGTAAGGTCAGTTTTTCTCCCATTGTGGAGAAGGCTCGCGCCCAGCAGTAGGATGTATATGAGCTGTGATGATGATGAACCGCCCCTTTCTTGCGTGGATGTCATAAAACATGAGTAAGGGATATGAATACATACAAGAGAAGGAACGGGTGTAACCGACATATCCCGCAGAATTAGCACGTTGAAATGGCAATGGGCAGGCCACATCGCTCGTCGAACCGACAACCGTTGGGGAAGAAAGGTTCTTGAGTGGCGACCACGAATCGGGCGGCGCAGCGTAGGACGACCCTCCACTAGGTGGACTGACGACATTCTCAAAGTTGCAGGGAACCGTTGGATGCAAGTGGTGCAGGTCCGAGTGGCATTCTCGTGGGGGAGGCCTATGTCCAGCAGTGGACGTCTGTAGGCTGATGGATAGATGGAAAAGAGGAGGAAAACTTAAAATGCTATACTAACGCGTCTGATGAGTGTGGTGTAAGTCACATTCCCTACTATCATGGACGAGAATGAGATCTGTGAAACTGAGATCAATGAAACTTCAATTTGCCCTACCTTCCTACGTGAAATCTGTTCAAGATAAGTGAAGAGAGATATATTTTTTTACTGATATATAAGGATAGATACACCTAGCTGCAAGCGATCAAGAAACATATGTAATAATATATTAGATTTTAAAAACGATTTCTACTTATTATGAATTCAGAGTACAAACAGAAAGGATAGACATTTAAAAATATTGAGAACAGTACCTTCAAAGTAGATTACCTACATATGCGACATGTATGTAAGTGCGCATAGAAAGCAGTATAAAAGCTTTTATACTTAGCACGTATTATGAACTTTCTCGTGCCTTAAGTATAACACAGAACAACCGCATTGTTTCTTATAGAGTATCTACTTATTACAGTCTTTACAAGCCTATATTTAACTATACGAACCTGTTATGCCAGCGTGCTGCGAGGTGTAGTAGACTAATTTCAGCTACAAATTATTATCAATCATTATTCAAGCTCATATATGTCCCACTGCTGGGCTCGAGTCCCTGAGCCGAAAGCAAATTTACCTACTGTACCACGCTCAGACGTACGATTGGTATAGGGTTTTACTTCGAGTTTTCCTTCTCTTGTGTAGATGGTATGCGCAAATTAAAACCCTTAGTCGGCTTTTACGACACTCACAGGCACACCTAAAATTTTTACTTAATTTTTTACGCCTGTTACATAAGCACTGGTAACTAAGTAATTTATGTGCTGAAATCTTACCATACTGCTTGTCAGTTTAAATTTCAATAATAAATAAACAATTGTAGACTAGATATCTTCACATCACACATAAGACAATCACATAAAATATATAATGCATTCATAAAATTTTATCAAAATCATTTGCGAGGTTTTGGAGATTAGCTTGAACGAATATGATGACGTGAACGTGTCCCTATACCAACATGTCTGACCAGCATGGCGAAGTAGGCCAATTTCCCTCCAATTGGGAGGAGGATCGAGGCCAGCATGGCGAAGTAGGCCAATTTCCCTCCAATTGGGAGGAGGATCGAGCCCCGCAGTGGGACTTGTGCGAGCTAAGACGATGAAACGACGAACGTGACCCGTTACTTGTATGTTATTTGCTTCTGAGCTCATTATTGCGCCCGGGTTTTCTCTATATGATGGATATCAACCTACTACACCATCGGCTGCGCGGCGAGCGAGATGGCGTGTGATCCCATAATCTGCCGTATTACCTCTACATCGCCATTTAAGCCAATCGCGGAGACGTCGTCCTTGTTAACCGGGTTGAGAGCCATCAGCGCTCACCCATAGTCCGGGCTAAGCTGTGAAAGCCATCTGAGGCTAACAGATATAGCGGAGTAATGCTCCGTGAGCACACACATACACACACAAAAAAAAAACCAAAAAAAAACGGCGTTTTTGTCTTCGATAATTTGCCCGGCGGATTAACCCCTCTGTGAGCAGATGGTTAAAGAGCAGAACCAATTGCAAATTATGTAGTTAAGTTGCAACAAGCCACCTGTCTGATATCAATGCTTACTATCTTTTTGAGAATGTGTTTGCCGATCAGACAGAACTAAATAAAATGGTCTAGATATATTTAATATTATCAGTGTTTTGAACGCTAGCATTCGTAATAACTATTAAATTTAAGAATAATAATATTAACCCAATCTGCAAATTGTACAAATGGCGAATTATTTTATTTAATGTAACTTATCTATCTATTAGACTATCTTTTTACGAATATGACTACCCGAGAGTGAAAGAAAGAAATTTCATTTTGTAAACCTCGTACATTAATATAGAGAAATAAATACTAACTAAAAACATATGAGTGGAATATGTACGAGGCCAAAATATGGTGCTCGTCTCACCTCATGGTACAGTAGACACGATAATGCAGATTGCGATAATGCTACATTCGTAATGCTTGACAGGCTGGTTGGCGCTTGCAATATTGTGCTTTATTTGTTTCTCAGGAGATTGCTGTAGTCAACCCGGTTGTCTACTTCTTCTTCAGTGTCAGTCAGTCTTCAGTGTTTACGACGCGCGCCAATAAATATAAAGTTATAAGACTGTATTTTTAATCCGATATTACACGACTTAACTTTTAGTTCATGCAATACAATGTGATCTTAGACATTAAGATCGGGTAAGTATAACTTTCGACTTTGATATTAAAAATTTGTTAATTGTAAAACAATTTGTTTCTTCCATACAGATTTCAAACCTTCACCTTCCGCAGTGAGTATGCGTACTTCAACTACTAGATCAGCAAGACAGTCATAATAATAGTAATAATGATTATTTTCTCTCATTCACAAAGAATTATATAATATTCTTAGTAGTTACGTATACAATATTCTTAACTTAATCTTGAGAGAAACTGGTAATTGTGCGCTTGGAAAAAAGTATCTTATCCGTCAGATCAGCAGTGTTATATTCAGGTTAAATTTAAATATTTAAAAATAGTCCATATATAGAGTCCATCGAAGAAATTATGTTGTGAATTATATTTAGTTCACATATTTATAAAGATTGTCAATTAAATTTCACAATATAAAAAAAGAAAGTACAATAAAATCTATAATAATCATATCAGTTAAAGAAAACTAAAACTATTAATCAAATTTTATTTTTATAGTATGTAATTCTATATAAGCAAACACCTATCATTTAGCATTTTAAATGTTATTGCTGCGGAAAGTTTGTCAACATGTCACGTAACCTCTATTAATAACTCATTAAATTTCGGATATTACGTTTAAAGATTATTTTGGCCTACGAATTTAATTAAATAGATGTAATAAAATATTAAATTGTGTAAATGCATTTAATATACCTACTGTCAAAATGTAAATTTACATCGTTTTGATAAATTGCGGGGCGCACGCTCGAATACAGACCTCGAAGATTTTGAGAAAGTGCAAACTTTCTCTATGTCCCCGTAAAGTTAAACTACTCAACGTTTATCAACATTTTTATAATTAAAAAGTAAAATATTTTCTGATTACTTAACAGTTCTGAGTATTTTAATTGCGTCAAATCAACAACTTAAATTTTATGTATGTTTCGCATAAATTGTTATAAATAGAGACTTCCATTTTTTAAACGATTCATTAAATAAAATTAATCGCAAAAATATTAGTAACTAATATTCATATGTATAAAAAGAAAGCTGTGATTGTTTCATTGTTATGTCAAGATTAAAACGAAAGATATTGTAGCCAGTTATGTTAGCTAGGCCATAAACAACAATAGCAACATTCGTGACATGGCTAGTGTAGTATAAAGATTTTGGAAATAACTGTTAGATGCTAGTTTGAATAACCAGTGTACGAATATCTACAGAAACAGATAAGAGCTTACAGAGTAAATAGTAATATAAAATACATCTCGCGATGAACCTCAATTGTTTGTCTCTCACTTTGCAGTTTGACCTCCAGCTGGCCTTTACCCTATGTCAAATATATCATATTCAGAAATTGAAGTTAAAGAATTTAGAAGTGTATGTCAGTGCATAAGTAATCTCCAATTAGATAAAATAAATTGTGGTTGTAGTATTAATTCGAAACTGTGAAGACGATAACGTTACTTATTTATGAATATCATGCCTTTATCTAAAAATATAAATCTAGACATCAGTTTGACTTATTTATGAATATTAAAAATCTTTACTATATTTTAGGCTACTAGTATGTGCATATCTTCTCACATTTATGATCGTTTCGTCGACCTATTGGCGTATGCATAACTTTTTTGTCAAGGGATTCTTTAGTTTATAGTATGCATTTGATAGGCGTTAATGGGTTCGCCCTTTGTTATATTATTTTAATTATGTATACTGTATAATGTGAATGCATTTCATTTCTGCCTTCGAGGCCAAAGGCTTAAAGTCCCAAAAACGAGGTTAATTACATTAACAATAATAAAATAGATATTTTACATTTGATAGTTTTAGATACTAAAATTAATGACATCCGAATGGTGTATTTGCAGAAGACGCTTCAAATCATTTGCGTAATTTAGTGCCAAACAGAGAAAGTTAAAGATGTGTGCCAATTTCTTAATTGTTTACTGCACAATTCCATATAGTTACAATTGATCACAAAAGGCTTTTTTATTGAGTTTAATACTGTTAAAAATACTGTTAATATATAAAAAAGTAAGGCTTACCTGTCTAATGCCAATACATCTGCGCCTACAAAACACGACTTCAGTTCAGAATTTAGATATAAATTCGAAAGCATCTGTTGTAGTTCAGTTTCCCGCGTCCGATTGTCCTTGGGTTCAATGTCAATGAACTCGTAGCCTTCACTCTCGTTTGCACCCCACGAGGAAATAACGAATGAGCCTCTGAATGTCTGCCGGTTTAGTGGGTCCCCGAACAAGTACATGTCTGTAAACAACAATCTAGTTTAAATTTGTTGTACTTTTTATTGATTCATACGGCAAGAAAACGAATATTAATGTTTCATTTCTTAGTCTGGTATAGAAAGTAAAATGAAAATCCATAATAAAGGAGGCTTGTATCCAATAACGCGAGGTATATGCAATGTTCGCTATTAAATATTATAAATATGAGTTTGTGACGCTTAGAATTATAGTAGTTTGTGAAGATGTTTGAATATTTGGATGTTTGTTACTGAATCCCGCCTAAACTGTTGAACAGATCTTTATTGTTGGAATCTCATTTTCACACCTTTGCCTCTAGAGGTAGGGAACATAAAACACATATTTTTTCTGTACAACTCTTAATTTTTATGTAATAGTGATTCCTTTTGTTTTTAAGGTTTGGTTACAAACCGCCTAAACCACCTGGAGCGGCGAAAGGGACTCCGTTTGACCCCATATCACTTTTACACATAGGCAGGCTAGGGTATGGACGCATCCCGTTCGTTCTCTTCAGGGCGACAGAAGAGCGGTGTGCGGTCCCATTCTTACTGTGTTACCTCTACTTCGCCCATAAATAACACCATAAGTAAGCTCATAGCCTGACGTACATATGGGCGCATATCGCCCTCTATCGGCAATATTTGTAAATTGTTGATGTATGTGTTATCAATTATAGTTATAAACATGTTTGAAATATTTGCAACTAATATTTAAATAATTATTTGTAGTAACAACACTGCTATTTACCATGCTATGATATTTAAGACACTTTTCGAAATGTATTTCTAGAAATCTTTGATTTAATTGTTTAAATATTTATATAATTGATCAAATTAAAATGGATTAGAATTAATGTAATTATTTGTAACCATATTTAGTTGTTTTTACACAATAAAGATTGTAATTTATTTCTAGTTAGAGCGCTGTCTGTTGAACAATATATGAGAACAGTATTTCCTTTAATTAATGTAAATTGTGTAAAATTGACTATTTGGAATTATGTTATATGCATTAGAATATTTATCATTATTATTTAGCTATATGCCGATAGTAAAAGTAGTTGTTTTATTTGTTTGTTATAAAAAGTAATTGTAGTTACTAAGACTAGACCGTTTCATTGTAAGGCGGAGGTTATAAAAACATTGTAAGATTAGAATAGAGGACAGTTTTACTTCACTCACTTCTCCGGCAAGAACTCCTAATAAATACAGTGATTACATACTCAGTATTTTACTATCATCGTCCAAGTTCCTGGCGCAACGCCGACATACACAACCTCTCTATGACCATTTGGGCGGACCACCGGTACCAATTTATTTTCTTCGGTGGAATAGAACGCCCCTTGCGTTGTGTTCTTGTCTCCGTTCCATTATTTTATTCTCCATTCTTATTTTCTATTACATCTATCTATTAATTTCTAAAACAAACGAATAACTTAAAATAGTAAATTCATATATTTTTTTGTGAACACTTTTATTCCTAAAGCGGTAAACAGAGGATTATATACTACAGTGCAACCTCGATATAACAAATCCGACGGGAACTCGTAAATATTTGTTATATCAAGTAATTTGTTAAACTGAGGTTTGTTATATTGAGGTAAGGTTGGTCTAAAATTTGTTATAAAGAGGTAAAGAAATAGTTTTATTCACCTCAACATTTTTACATTCAGCAACTAGAATCTTCAACAAGAGTGCAGCACTGTTTACATTATTTTCCATCAAACGACTTCAATTTTTTTACGAAAAATACGTGCCGAAACATGTCGCGACTGAATTACATACTATGAGATTAAGGGTCATATAGAGGTATTTACTTTTTTTTATAGTTGAAAATTTGTTATAACGAGGTTGTTCGTAAAAAAAAAACGTAATGTAAAGGTATTATTTACACTGACTCTTATGGACAATTCAAGGGGATTACGAAAAATTTGTTAAATCGAGGAAGTCGTTAAATTGAGGTTCGTTATATTAAGGTTGCACTGTACTATATTTCACCACTCCAGCCTTAATTTCCACGTATTTAAATATTGCAAGCTTATTTTAGCCAGTCAGGTACAGTTTGCAACTTCGAACTTGCACTTGAGATTTTACCAAGAAACTCTTCAGAAAATTGAGGGAATCTCAACGACAACACTTCATGACCGAAATTACGATCACAATAGCGCACTTATAACGCTGGACCACCGATCATTTTATGTTTTAATGCTAATTATAAATAAAGCAATACTTATTTAAACATATTTTTTTATGTTAAGATGTTTATTTTTCAAAAGAAACCTTCACGGGCTTGCGCGTAACATGAATAGATAGTATAAAACCATTGAGGACAAATACAAAACGCCGATATTGTTATTAAAATCAGATTGACCTTATTAAACTATGGGTGTATTATATAGCGTATATGTGTAATAGAAAGAGAATTGTAAATTCCATTTTTAAATGGGATTAATTGTATGGATGAATGGTATTTATTGTAAGATTGGTATGCTTTATAATATGATGCCTAAATATAATATGCCCAGCTGTCGTGTACATGACACACGTCTACCTATATTTTGTTCTATTTCTCATAAAACTTGTAGATTTACGTCACGTTTCGTTAAGTACCTTTACTACCTACATTAATAATACCTGGACTTTGTGATTAAAATAAATTAAGGCGACGAAAGAGCGGCGTATGGCATTTTGACGCACCGTATTCCTTCTCGTTCAGCACTAGGCCGGCCGCTGGTATCGAATCGTTGATCTTCGTATCCAGCCCAGAGCTTCTACTTCTAGCAAAACTCAGCATTGATTCCTTAATTATCTGTTTCATAATGATTTATAGTCTCTTAGGGAATATGATATCTTCTAAATGCTAATATAATTTCCCAATCTTATAGCAATTGTAATGCCCAGTGCGTTAAAAATTTTTATACCATTCCTTGGTACTGACATTTTTTTTATTTTTCATGGCGAAAGTGCTTATCTATCTAAATCGAGCCGAAGGCGAAAATAATGAGAATTATAATTTTTTAAAATGGCCCTTATATTTTACATTATTTTTGCAAATGGTATTTCAATATTGTTTTCTTGTAAAATATTTATACTAAGTATACGAATATAAAATAAATGACATCTATCACGTAATAATATCCTAATATAGATTAAACTTATCGAATGAATATGACAAACTTTCTACACACCTTTTGTGAGTAGGTACTGATCGGTCAGTATATCTAATTAATAGTTATGGCGTAAAATTACTAAGAAAAACGAAAGATCATTTAATTAAATTGGTTCGACATGAAAACGTAGTCCATATACGTTCACGGTTACATAAATTCAATAATACTGAAACTGATATAGCGTGAACAAGTTTGAGTAACAAAACTCACAAGTCACGCCACGAAACACGCGGAAGTACAATCTCTTTATCGATAAATCTCCGTATTCAATTGAGGTGATCAACTTTTTTCTTCGTGACTGCAGTCAATATAAAACACATTCGTTCTATGCGTTAGTTCTTTTTAAGCTGTTTGTGTAATTAAGAGCAAAACTTTCAAATGCATCTTGTATTATACAATCAGACATTATGAATTAATGAGGTCGATAATATTATTAAGATGGATATCATTTAATAGGTCACAATAGTTATTAATATCTTTGGTTAGCCAGTACACTTGTCGCTGCGGCGGCGTATCGAGCAAGGCCACATAGTGTAGCTCGCTGGCCTTAGGTCGGTGACGGGCAAATGTCGCTCAGCCAGTGTATATACTTAAAGAACACTGATGCTGTTTACTAACAAAATAACATTAAGATAATATTCTTGATCGTATACCAGTTTTGGTGGTTATTTTCATATGGGAACCTATATTTGCTCTAAAACTAGTGTTCTGTCTCTAATCCCTTGGCCAATAGAATAGCAGTCCCTCACGAAGATTATATGTATCACAAATTGCAGATATAAATTTTATTACACGGAAAGCCGTGTGGTGACGGATTAAGAATACAATTCACCACCCTCTCTCTTACCCATACCGTGAGTGTGGTAAAAGACGACTAAGGGCTATAATATGAAAGTAATAACTATGCAAGAGAAGGTATACTCGAAACAAAACCCTATATCAAAACGTCTGACCAGCGTGGTATAGTAGAAGAATTTCCCCTCCCATAGTGGAGGGAGCCCGAGCCCAACAGTGGGACGTGTATGGGCTGCGATGATGATCAATCAATGCACATGCTGAAATAGCAAAATCTCAATAAGTCCTCCATAAATTTGTTAAAAGACCATCCCGTATTAAAATGTAAATACACGTGTCGCGGCAAATTTACAAACATATAAATTACGATCACAAATTATAATCGGATTGAAAACAGTAATTTGTGGATCGTATAAAGTATTGTTCTGTGTGTAGATAGAACCCAAGGCACTCGATGCGCGAGGACGATATTTAGATCCCCATACCATTTGTGCAGAATTAAGATCGCATATAGTCGAGAAATTATCCTCTTTATAGCTGTTAGTAATAATGTTCTAATCCATGTTCATATTTTCTAGATATTTCCGTGTGGTGATGGAGAAAGAATACAATTCACCACCCTCTCTCTCTTACCAGTGGATGTCGTAAAAAACGTTTAATATTTATACAAGAGAAGGAAAACTTGACATAAAACCTTATATGAACACGTCTGATCAGCACGGTATAAATGGTCAACTTTCCTCTCATTGTGGAGGAGGCACGAACTCAACAATGAAAATGTTAACAATCTGGCCGATTTCTATTGCGGGAGTCGAAAGTACTAAATGATGTAGGTAGATATCATCATTGCAAGAGGAAGAATATTTTAAATCTATGCCCAATCATTTGATCCGCTTGGTGTAGTTAATAGTTAAATTCCCCTTTCATTGTGTGCTATAAGCTCATATAAGGTGTATAGAAAAGGAAGAATATTCATCATCACAGCTCATGCACTGCTGGGCTTGAGCCTCTTCCACGATTATCAATTTCAATTTCAAACTTTATTGCACTCCATAATGTATAAAAGATCTTAACAACTAAATCATGTAACAATTATGGACCCTGTACTGTAGGGCACGGCAACAGTAGAAGAGAGGAACATTATTATAAATTATCATTATTATTATTATAAATTGTCATAATTTTATTATACTTTTACACATATGCGATTTAATAGAATATTATTATTTGATTATTGTTATTATTAAAATTAATTATTAATTTACTAGAATTATTTTAGAATTATTGTTTGATGTATCTCCGATTCACGGCTATCTCCCAAGGGAAGATACCCGGTCCTTTCAAAGGCTTACACGGGGATATGGATCCAACACGCAGAGGCCTTTGGAAAAATTTAATGTAAAAATGGGATGGGACGTCTACCGATGACACTCCACGTCTGCACATAACACACGTGGACTGTCAACGGTAGGTGTAAAACTATTGTGTGATGATGGTATCTAATAACTGTTTATGGGGTTGGAGGTTTGATGGACTGGCTAAACTAAAAACTATTGATTGAAAAACTGTCTTCTGCCTTCAATATCTTTATCGTCTTGAACTTTGGCAGACGGTGACTCGCCAACTCACTGAATGGGCCCCCCCAAACGGTCGCCACAGACACACAGGCCATACGGGCAACAGGGGGGCAACATTGGTGCAAGTGGCTGGGGGTGTCGAGCGGTGCGGCGCCGGTTTCACCATCGCAGTGGTTTCCCCGTAGTTATTATAGCCCTTGAAAATGACACTTTTTTTTTTTTTTTTTTTTTTTTTTTATTGCCAACGGTGGCAAACGAGCAAGCAGCACACCTGATGGTAAGTGAAACTGCTGCACATGGACCATTGCAATACCAGGGGCACAGCCAGGCCGCTGCCTACCGTGAAGGAAATACTCTTCTTAAACCTCGTTTAAAGAAGGACATGTCATAGCGCTCGGGAAACACAGCAGCAGGTAGTTCATTCCAGAGCTTGCACGTACGTGGGAGAAATGATCGCTGGAAACGTACAGTTGAAGACCATAACGTTTCCAGGTGAAATGGATGAACCCTGCTGCGATGTCGAGTGGTACGTTGGTAGAATGGTGACGGTGGTACCAAGTCAAACAGTTCCTCGGAGCACTCCCCGTGAAAGAGTCGGTAGAGTACACAGAGTGACCCAAAGTCTCTCCGCTGCTCCAGCGACTCCAATCTGTCCGTAAGATTGGGATCCCCGACGATTCGAACAGCCCGTCTTTGCAGGGAGTCAAGTGGGTCTAGCTGATATTTGGGCGCACCTGCCCAGAGATGTGAGCAGTACTCCACATGAGGACGAACTTGTGCTTTGTATAGCACAAGACGCTGTCTCGGTGTGAAGTACCGCCTGGCTCTGTTCAGGACACCCAACTTTTTGCTTGCCAATTTGGCTTTGTCCTCCAAATGACTCCCAAACTGGACTTTGCTCGATATTTTGACGCCGAGAATCCCAATACTCTCAGAAATTGGGAGAGTTACTCCTTGAAACTGTGGCGCCATGACAAACGGGTCCTTCTTTGCAGTGAACGCGCAAACTTGTGTCTTTGTGGGGTTGAACTGGACTAGGTTCCGTTCACCCCATTCCGAGGCCCGCCCCAGAGAGCGCTCGACTTCAGACACAAGTTGAACCCTTCTTTCCTGAATACTCCGAGGGATATTCCGTTGCTCAGTGTACCGCTCATCACCCGTACTGTCATCCGCATAGCAACGCATACTCTCGATAGAGAGCATGTCATTGATATGCAGGATAAACAACGTCGGGGAGAGCACCGAGCCTTGTGGTACACCAGCATTAATGGTCATGGTATCGGAGCAGGAGCCATCTACGACGACTTTTATACTCCGACCATCCAAAAAGCTGGCAATCCAATTACAGAGTCCCTCGGGGATTCCGTATGATGGTAGCTTCGATAGAAGTGCCCTGTGCCAGACCCTATCGAACGCCTTTGCGATATCTAGGCTGAACGCCAGCGCCTCACCCTTGCCCTCCAAGGCCTCTGCCCAACGGTGTGTGAGGTACACAAGAAGATCACCAGCCGACCGACCATGACGAAAGCCGTATTGGCGATCACTGATAAGCTGGCGATCCTCAAGGTACTGCAGAAGCTGGCGGTTTATAACCTTCTCCATTATCTTGGAGAGCAAGGATGTTATCGCAATCGGCCTGTAATTCGATGGGTCAGACCGGTCTCCCTTTTTAGGGATCGGGTGGACATGGGCTACCTTCCACGAAGACGGAACCCTATTAGTAGCGTAGGAAAGTCGGTATAGGCGCGTGAGGATGGGAGTCAATTCAGGGGCGCACGTCTTTAGTACCACTGCAGGGATGCCATCCGGTCCACTCGACTTATGGACGTCTAAAAGCCGCAGCTCCCGCCTAACCGCTCGCTGCGTGATGCGGATTTCGGGCAGTGAGCTTTCACACCGTGGGATGGTAGGTGATGTGGCAGCTCCGGCATCCAAAGTCGAGTTACAGGCAAAGAATTGACCTAGAAGATCGGCCTTCTCCTTTGCGCTGTGGGCCAGACTACCATCGTGTTTCTGCAGTGGTGGGAGATTGGGCTGGCAGAAGTTGCCTTGTGCAGCCTTGGCGAGCGACCAGAATGCACGACTCCCAGCGGGATAGCTTTGCAATCGCTCGCCAATTCTGGCAACATGTTCCGCCTTGGCTCTGGCAATAGCCTTCTTACTAGATCTAGAAGCGGCGTTAAATTTCCGCTTCACCTCTTTGGCGTTCGGGTCCTGGCATTTTTTGGCCCTATTCCAGGCCCGATATGCGGACTGTTTCTGGCATGCAGCCGTCCTGCAGGTTTTGTTAAACCAGGGTCGGCTGCGGCCACCGACGGGTATTTTGGTGTTGGGGATGAATAATTCCATCCCCGTAATAACCGTTTCGGTAACGCAGTCCGCACAGACGCCAGGGTCCCCAGAGGCGAAGCAAAGCCGCTTCCATGGGTAGGATGCGTAAAACTCGCGCAGTCCATCCCAATCTGCTGACTTATATTGCCAGACTCTGCGAGTCCCAGTCGCCTTAGAACGACTAGGCCTTACAACAGGCCTTCCACCCCCGAGCATATAGCTTTGGCGGCCCCTCTCTGACCAGCCGTTTAAGGCAAGCCAGAGTTGAGAATCTTGCGGGCACTCTTCGGTTTCCACTCCAACCAGCCAATAAAGGCCAGCTGGATACGAGGCCCTGGCCGACTCTCTGGGGCAACAAGGACCGCAGTGTCGCCACTCACATTCAGCACGCCACAAGCTGCCCTGCGGTTTATTGGCTTTCCTATGGGTCTTGTGATACATTTTTTCTTTTATATCAAAAGAATTTAGAGAGCCATATAATGTTCCTCCGAGGTTTGCGTTAGTCTCATGGTGAGATAACGACTGGCCCAGAGGTATTATTGTTATTATTAAAATTAATTATTAATTTACTTAATTTAATAGATCCCTCCCCCAATAGATATCCCTCTATGAGTAAATGGAAGTCCAATATTGATCCATCATAAGTCTTCAAAAAATTAGGACCCATTGTCGATAGCCGTCTGTCTACAGTAGTGGGCTGGTCCGACCGGGGCAGTACTCTCGCCGAAAATCGGCGTCTGAATAGTAGCAATTTGTTGCTGTTCATTCGCTAAGCGAGAGAGCCGGCAGCCCAACTTTCCGAGGGTGATTGCCTGTGGTGATTTTTAAACGGTTTTATTTAGCTTACCCCGTTCGTTCATTTTTTTCTTTGTTGGGTCAAATTTAGTAATTGAAATTTCACCCTCTTCCTGTCAACCGATTGATCTGAAATTTGGTATACGCCTTTGGTTTTGGTTACAATACAATTATGTATAGTCAATATTTTTGTAAATCAAGATGGCCGCCGTTACAAAATGGCGGATAACCTATTTTTTTTCAATCCCACCAATATGGGTATTAAATGAAAGGGCTTGACAAGTAGAATACAGTGCTCTATACAAAATCAATATAAAAACTAAAAACTTGAAAATAAAAAAGGAAAAAATATTTTTAAATTAAACGGTTTTAATGTAAAGAAACAGTAAAAATAAAATCGTGGGGCACATCAAATATCTACAATCGTCGATTAAAATGTTTGTTTTGTAGTGTCCCACGATTTTATTTTTACTGTTTCTTTACAATAAAACCATTTAGTTTAAATTTTTTTTTTTTCCTTTTTTTATTAGTGATACATTTAGTGTCACTGTACCTCATTGGACGCATTCACACTCCCTCCACTTTATTCGCGGTAGACAGAGGTCTAGCAAAGGTCCATGAGCGGTAGTATCACTTACCACCATGCTCGTTTGGCACAAACATCAATACTAAAAAAAAGTGTCTGCTTTCTAACCTGACCAGTTGTAGCAGAATATTTTTGAGGTAAAATGGCAATTTTACCTCCATAACCCAAGAAAAGATATTCTATAATATTGACCCCAAATGTCATCGATGTTCATAACAATGGAATCTGATTACTTTGGATACAATTGCCGAGGCATGAACTTCACATATTTATAAATACTTTTCTATGTGACACGTAGACAAGCAAACTTTGTAACGAAGTTTTCCCTGATGTCACAGCTGTTAAAGCAAGCCATGGTTAAAATATACTATTTTGTACAGCCATCACTTGGAAAAGGCATAGGTGTATGGCATAGAATCCCAAGAGCTATACTTAGTAATCTATTGATCTGCCACTCGTAGTAGAGTATTACTGCTATTCGGAGATCAAAGAACTTATATACTACAACAGCGGTTCCTAATCTGGGATAATTATCACCATGGGGATAAATCAGCTATTCTGCGAGGGTAATAAAGAACCTAATAATTAAGACCTACTCTTACAATATAACTAACTAAATAGTAAAAATATAAAGTGATAGATCACCGTGCAATAACTACTTGTACGCATCTCCCTATGTCTGTTTTATAGCAGCCCACCGTCAACAATACCAATCACACTGTTTCTAAGTACTTAATTTATTATTCACTAATGTGCAATTTGTGTTTAACAAAGATATTTTTGTTTGTTTCTATTGTTGCCATTGATAATTTTGAGGTCGGAGTAAAAACAGTTTTCCTAATAGGTCACAGGGTTGATAATATTGAAAAGGTTAAGAGCCACTGTACTAGAACATATTGGCTTCATAAAATGGCTCAAAGTCGCTCAACGTGCCATGGAGAGGGCTATGTTCGGTATTCCTCTACGTGATAAAAGCTGGAATACGGCAATCCGTAGAAGAACGAGTGTAACCGCCGTAGCCCGCAGAATTAGCACGTTGAAATGGCAATGGGCGGGCCACATCGCTCGTTGAACCGACAACCGTTGAGGAAGAAAGGTTCTCGAGTGGCGACCACGAATGGGAAGCGTCGAAGAACGACACCCCCCTAGATGGAACCGTTCAATGCAAGTGGCAAAGAACCGTTCCGAGTAACATTCTCGTGGGGAGAAGACATGTCCAACAGTAGACGTCTATAGGCTGATGGATGGTATTTAAACAAGAAAATGAAAACTCTAAATGAAACCCTATAGGAATTAATTGGTCCAGCTTGTTATAGTAGGCAAATTGGGCTTAATAATTATATCTGAAAACATACATATATGATAAATATAAGAATTGTAAAGAGAAAACGACCTCTTTAGTTTTACCAGTAGTCTATTGCTATTTATTAATAATACTAACGCGATATAGCATTGCAACATTTCACACAACCTGGCAACAAATTACTGATTGATACAGATTTGATAGTGGTAATTAAAAGTTAAATATGAATGACTGGTATTTAAATCAAAATAATTTATTGAGCAACACATATCCAGCATTATTTTATATTTCGCAGTAGTTTGAGATACGTAGACCGACAAATAGCTGGGATATTTCAACTTAGATATGTTGCAACAGTCCTTTAGGTCAGGCATTGAGTAATGTTCCCATTTGCTGTAATTTGCTGTAAATTTAAATTACTTTAAGAATGTCTAATAAAATTGGCGCGCTGTTAGTTTGGATTCAACTGAGGTTCAGTTATTATTTATTCATTACAAAACTTTTAAGTAGTAAATTTTTGTATTTGAGGCTTATTTTAAGGGAGGGAGACTTATATTAAGTCTCCCTGTTGGGCTCAAATAGTTCATTTCCCTTTTCATTGGGGACTCATCCCCCAGGGAAATGACCTACTTTTCCTAGTCAGACGTGCTGGAATAGGGTTTTATAACGAATTTTCTATCTCTTACATCGACGTTATCTGCATATATCCCTTAAGCGTCTTTTACAACATCCAACGGGCAAGAGAGGGGGGTGGATACTTTGTAGCGCAATTAAGTGGTTGCCGTGTGATGGTGGCTGCGAATACTACCAACCATTAAATTGCTTGTAGATGACGTAAAAAATAACACTGATTTACATCGACTTGGGCCAATTCCATCTGAAGAAAAAGACTGCAAGTCTTAAAATGTTGCAACATGTACTACGAAAGAAGAGTAGGTATTGAATCGACCCCAAGTAATTGGGATACGAGCAGGATGATATTAACGATGATGGTAGAACGATTGTTCTCGAAGGGGTAGACATATGTATAATGTCTATCTACTCCCTCGGTGTATGAAATAAAAAAACATAATCATCCAATTATATTCGACCATTGCTATGGACAACACATTGAACCATCTCAATATAGTGTAGTGGATTGAAGATACTATGAAATGATATTTAAGACCATTATTCGCGTTTTATATTTTCAATTATACATAAATAAAAAGCAGTGAATAAGCAATGGGCAGACTTATAGACAAGTCTTGGGATCCCCACAATATAAATTTCTTACTCTTTGACGTTGAAGTGGTGTATTAATTATTAAATAGTTAATTATTGTTTACAGCCTTTATCGGCAAAGTTACCGTTTACAAACCTAAAGATATTGTTTTGTAAAATATTCTCTTTCTGTCAGTCGCGACTATCATATATAACAATTGAAATAAGGCGTCATTAGCCTCGAATAACTTGAAATCTGACGTAATTTAAAAATAACATTTTGCCTTTGAGTGGAGGAAGTCAAATGATAGTCGCGCCTTGGAAAATGATTTGCACAAACTGGCGAAGTTAGAAAGTCAACCCTGAAAAAGTGATGTATAAAATAATAGCCATGAGAATCGTGACGTTATCAATGATTCGAATAATCTTTATTTAATAATGTAGCGTAATCTTTGGCAGTATATCTTGTCGTTTCTTGAAATCTGATATATGAATATATTTATATATCTTGCTTGCAGACAGAGATCAAATCTCTTTGAGAACTAGGTAACGGTAATTATTTCACGTAATATTTAAATGTATTATATCCCACAAACTACATTAGGCTTGCAATAAAATTACCTAATTATTCTGACATTAAATTAAGTTTACGTAATAAAATGAAACTAGGATCGTTCATTTAAATGTTAAATAAAAAATGTTTTCATTGGCGCCTTATTTTAATCACAACATTTTGCTAATAAAATCGTTCTTTTTTTTTGTATGAACACAGAATATCTACCAGTCTTAAGATAAATATTAGTAGTCTATACCAATAAATAAAATTGTAGTGTCTGTAATGTCAAAATAATAGGCCCTTTTCATGCACTATACATATGCTTAAAAATCACTTTACATTTTTTTTGTCTGTCTGTTTGTTCCGGCTAATCTTCAAAACGGTTGGACCGATTTAAAAAAATCTTTCACCAATGGAAAGCTATAATATCAGGGAGTAAACTAAGCTATATTTTATCCTGGTATTCCCACGAGAACGGGAACTACGGGGATAAGGCGACAGAAACCGAAGCGAAGCGAGGGCGGGTTGCTAGTCTATACCAATAACTAAAATTGGAGTGTCTGTTTGTAATGTCAAAATAATAGGCTTTTTCATGCTCACACGGTTATTTGCACGACACCTATGCCTAAAATAGCAATTAAAAAATTTTTGTCTGTCTGTCTGTCTGTTTGTTCCGGGTAATCTTCAAAACGGCTGGACCGATTTCAAAAATTCTTTCACCAATGGAAAGCTATAATATCAGGGCGTAAACTAGGCTATATTTTATCCCGGTATTCCCACGGGAACGGGAACTACGCGGGTAAAACGACTATAACCTATAACCGAAGCGAAGCGAGGGCGGGTTGCTAGTTATAAATAATTTTGTTATCCTGGTTCCCTGAAACGAAGCGATTCTACGATACTTATCTGTAGCGTGGAAAAACACTACCTATTTACATGTAGGCATTTCATGTATATATTCATTTATTTCGGCTCGTATATGTCCCAACTCCCACTGCAGGGCTCGAGCCTCCTCCCTAATAAGAGGGAAATTGACCCTACTATATTATGCTGGTCGGACAGGTTGGTATAGGGTTTTTTCCCTTCTCTTGATAGATGTTATATCTATAATTTATCCCTTAGTCGTCTTTTACGACACTCACGGGCAAGATAGGGGGTTGATGAATTGTATTCTTACTTTGCCACCACGCGGCAAATTATATAATTATACTAGCAACCCGCCCTCGCTTCGCTTCGGTTATAGTCGTTTTACCCGCGTAGTTCCCGTTCCTGTGGGCATACCGGTATAAAACATAGCCTAGTTTACGCCCTGATATTATAGCTTTCCATTGGTGAAAGAATTTTTGAAATCGGTCCAGCCGTTTTGAAGATTACCCGGAACAAACAGACAGACAGACGGACAAAAATTTTTAATCGCTATTTTAGACATAGGTGTCGTGCAAATAACCATGTGAGCATGAAAAAAGCCTATTATTTTGACATTACAAACAGACACTCCAATTTTATTTATTGGTATAGCTTAATTCATATTTCATATACATTATATAGTATTTGATTATTAGTATCATACACCTGACAGTCTCTCGTTTTTGTTACAACTTTCCCTAGCGAGTGCTGTTAGCAATTCTCCTGGTGATTCCTTAGCCGGTTCTTAAAATTCTTTCGATATAATAAGATAATGACGACATATTATATTCATATTAATTCACAATACTTGGAATTATTAAGTACTGTGCAATAAAAATGATGACGTAAATCAGACACGGACAGGAGTATACCGTCCTCCTAGAGAGCTTTTTTTTTTTAGGAATTCTGTCTAATGTTGTAACATACGGCGGGAGTTATAACATCGATGTTACGTCGAAGATATATAGTCCTCCGGGCAAATTTCGAAGAGGTTTTTTTTTTTTAGGAAATTTCGTTCACAACTGAGTTTATATTCAAAGATGCGTTCCATTACCATCGATGTCACAATGCTCTGTTCTGCCCATAGCAACATCGATGTGTTTTCCTTTCAACATCGATGTTTCCTTTTCAACATCGATGTTTTCCTTTCAACATCGATGTTTTCCCTTCAACATCGATGTTTTTCTTTCAACATCGATGTTAAAAACAGTTAACATCGATGTTACGATGTTTTGCCTATAGCAACATCGATGTTTTTCCTTTCGACATCGATGATCATCGAACATCGATGTTCATCGATCATCCCTATGAGACAGCAATCTGAGAAGCAAAGAAGAAGAAAACCAATAGTCCAATATATTTCAATCATCATTAGCATCATACAGCCTATCGTCGTCCACTGCTGGACATAGACCTCCTTCATGTTTCACCACAAACTGCGGTTTTGTATCGCCTGCGTCTAATGACGCTCATAACTTTCACCAAGTCGTCGGTCCACCTAGTCCACCTTTCAATATAATCCCACAACTTGAAGTGGCATGCACTTAGTGATCAATTTAACTAATGCTAATTCCCTTATAATTATTTATATACGTACATATATAATTTTTATATAGTGTACTTTATTTTAATTAAAAGATGGTATTATATTTTAAAACATTATTTTTATTCTATAATAAACGGCACCCAATATTGGTTTATAATATAATGTATTAAACGAAAAACGAATTCTTTATTTAAAATCTTGAGTCATCTTTTTCTGACGAACTTATTTTTTTTGTTTTGTAAATTTTGCAATATCTAAATCTGCCTGAGATTTTATAATTTTCGCCACTATCCCATCTTGCATTCTCAATGTTTCGCAATTTTATATTTAAGCGTAACTGGCAATATGTATCAATTTATTTCAAGGGTATTAGTAAATGTCAGTTAAGTAATAGAAAGGTTAATAATCTTATGATTCAGAATCTTTATATATAATATATATTTTTAATATACAGAGAAATTGCTTGTCATTGAATGGATTTATAAATAACGTAATAACATATAATAATTAAAATTACAGACACTGAGTGTAATCTTTATACACGATTATGGTAAAATTTCGTTGACGTTATGACAGATGACAATTAAATTAGAAAAAAACAAGTTATATTAGCATTTATATGTGTGTTGCAATAGTATATGTATGTTGATGATATAATAACATTAACTTATTACCAAATAGCGTTTCGCTATCCAATTTAACACTTGACAAGTGCATATATTCAGTAGCGAGACGCTCTTGCCGGCCATCCATCCGTGCGTCCATCCATCCATCGATATATCGATATGAGGGTCTCACGAAAGTATGCACTTGATTGCTGATATGTATTTTATTACTACCCTTATTATGCGTTTCCGTTCCAAAGTATCCAGTCACCCCTTAGTCGCGCCTGAAGACGTTTTACTTTAATAAAATTTCTAATCACCGTCATTTCCTTTTTTTTTTTTTTTTTTTTTTTTTTTTGTTCTGACAAGGAGTGTTAGCCTCAGATGGCTGTTACACCCTTACGCGGACTAGTGGTTAAGCAACGTGGGCCAAGGGCACCCCGTGTGGGGTACGAACCTCGGCTCGGGGCGTTGCTGAGGGCAATGTGGGAGGTCCCACTTTAGATTTATTTATTTTTGCGCGGCACGGTTTCGCACCTCGACGGCGAGGACGGAACCGTGGTCTTTTCTTTGTTGCGGCTTCGCGGGCCGTGTATGCTGTATTCTGAGCTATCGTGATCTCGTCGTCGGGCTCGTCGAGAGCAAGTCTCGGTCGAGTGACCTTCGAGATGCGGGACGGGATATAGTTGGTCGCAGCGACCACTAAGGGGTTGGGGTGTGTTGTGGCAGAATCAAAATATCTACGGGCACACTGTTTCATATATTGCCTGATGGTCGGCAAGTGCAAGTCGATGTGGAGATCGGCATTGCGTATGAACCACGGTGCGCCCGTAGCCTTACGCATGAACCTATTCTGAAGTGTTTGTAGCCTATGGATCCTGTGTGGCCTAACGTGAGCGAATACTACACTGGCATACAACATGATGGGGCGTATGCAGGCAGTGTAAAGACGGA
Source organism: Lymantria dispar (assembly GCA_032191425.1). Lineage (NCBI taxonomy): Eukaryota > Metazoa > Arthropoda > Insecta > Lepidoptera > Erebidae > Lymantria > Lymantria dispar. Next base: position 21,923,779 of record CM063444.1, on the reverse strand, counting down.
TTTTGCATTTGAGCGACAGCTTACTCTTTGGGTTGAGTAAGTTTTGTAAACGACCCATAACGAACGCTGCACGCGAGCGCACAGTGGTTATGTGTCGAGCGAAGCTGAGACGATTGTCAAGGGTGACGCCTAGGTACTTGGCATTTGACGCCCAGGGGATGGGCTTGTCAAAAATGCGGACTGGAGTGAAGCTATCGGGGGGTGCAGGTCGGCACGTCTCCTGTGAAACATGACCGCCTGACTCTTTTCTGGGTTAATGTCTATTCTCCATTTCCGGAACCATTTGCCAAGGGCAGTAGCTGCAGTTTGGAGATTACGAGTGACGGCGTCCGGGTTAAGCCCGGATACGAATATAGCTGTGTCGTCAGCGTAGAGGGCTGACTGCACGAGCTTAGACTTGGGGATGTCGCTAGTATATAGCGAGAATAGAAGGGGTGAGAGGACTGAACCTTGCGGTACGCCAGCTCTGATCGGGTGTGGGGAAGAGAGTGTCCCTTCTACTCTGTAGCGGAAGCTACGATTTGTTAGAAAGTCTCGTATGATAATTACGAGGTAGTGGGGAATTCCTAGTTGGAATAACTTAAAGATAAGGCCATTATGCCATACCTTGTCGAAGGCTTTGGCTACATCGAAGAAGAGTATCCCCGTAAAAAGGTTGCGTTGCAGTTTTACGTTGATGCTTTCCACGATACGATGGACTTGATGGACACACGAGTGTTTGGGTCTAAAGCCAAACTGCTCGTGTGGTATGAGGTGGTTTTCCTCGACGAAGATTCTTAGTCTTTGGTGGATTACGCGCTCGTACATTTTGCTAAGACCGTTAAGAAGACTTATCGGCCTGTAACTACTGGGTTCGGATCGGTTCTTGCCGGGTTTGTGGATTCCTATTACCACGGCTTCTTTCCACTGAGCGGGAAAGATTTTGTTATTGAGCGCTGCGTTGAAAATGCAGGTCAGAAGGACCAGTAGGGACGTGGGAAAAAGTTTAATAACTCTATTGGTTATGCCGTCCGAACCGGGGGCTTTCCTAGGGCGTAGTCCCTTGACGATTGAAACTACTTCATCTATGGTGACTGCTGGGATAGGCTGACTTGGGGCGTCGTCCCTACCTAACTCTGTATCTAGCGGCGGTTGTGGGAGAGAGGCTCGCCACACCACTTCCCTATCGACGTGGGCGTGCTGTTCGGCATCGGGGTATGTGGTACTTGGCGTACATTGTTGCTCTAGGCTGTCGGCCAGGCATTCGGATTTCTCCTCGTCCTCAAAGGCGGGGGGGAGGTTGGGTCTCTTTAGAGGAGGCATAGTGGAAACTATGTCTTTCTTAAGGGATCGGGCGAGTTGCCAGTAGGCTTGATGGTTAGGTTCTAGTTCGCTAAGAGTGGTGTTCCATCTCTTTTCGCGGACTTCTGCTACTGCGGATTTGACCGTCCTCTGCAGGAAACGCATACGTATGCGGTTTTCCTCGCAAGGGTAACGGTCGTAGGCACGTATGGCTGCATTCTTCTGTCTCAGAAGGTCGCGGACGTCGTCTGGCAGGCGCCAGCCGTGATCGCTCGCTGCTGGTACTTGCCGCGAACAATCATTAATTAATGATTGTACATGACTTGTGAGACAGTCGATTGCCGTCATTGTGTCCTCCGGGGATTTAATGTCGGCGGGGATCCTATCTAAGTGACTGGTGGATTTAGACTTGAGGGACTCTAGTCTATTCCAATCAGTTACTGTTATGGTGGGGGCCTGCCCAGGTCCTGAGGGGACTGGCAGTCTCGGGGCAAGTTCGAGAATGACCGGACGGTGGTCTGAGTCTAGTTGATGTAGCACTTCTATAGACGTTAACCGAAGGTTAATGTTCTTTAGCAGTGCTATATCTAGAATATCGGGTCTGTGCGCTATGTTCCCTGGGAAATGCGTCGGCTCCATAGGAGCGATGACGTCAAACCCCAGCCGTTCGGCAAGGGATTCGAGGGTTTTTCCTCTTGGGTTGGTGGTGTTACAACTCCATGAGGTGTTTTTGGCGTTAAGGTCGCCGCCTATGATGACGGCTCCGCCTAGGTCGAGGAGTGATTTAAGATCACTCTCGAGGAGTTCGATATTGTTTTCCCTACCGGGGGGGAGATATACTGATATAAGGGTGATGGGTTGGTGCCCCGTGAGGGCTAGCCTGCAGACTGAAGCCTCAATGTACGTCAATTGGGGCGGATCCATAGGTGTGCAGTGCAGTGACCTCTTGTAGTAGATGAGAGTACCTCCCTTAGGCGAGTTAAGCCTGTCGTTGCGAACTATGTTATAGTTCGCAATCTTGGGGTCCCTATTGTACGGTTTAAGGAAGGTCTCTTGAATAAGAAATAGGTCGAGCTGCTCGTCGCTCAATAGAGCGCCTATTTGGTCCCTCTGTTGGGCTAGGCTGTTAGCATTAAAGTACCCTACTCTAATGTGTCTGGGTTTAACTCTGCCTGATGGGTGTCTATCCATTTTAGATTGTAAAAGAGGCGAGGTTCTCGAGGACCGGAGAGAACCTAATGGCTACGTTGAGGAGAGCGTGGCTGTTGCCTACGTTTGCTCTGATTTCGGAGGCGATTTCACGTATCTCATTGAAATTTATTTGAGATGCGAATTTAGCTACTAAGGCGAGATCCGGATCTACGCCTTGTAGGGTTTTTACGGACCTCGGGGCTACATGCGGGTTCGAGTGTGCGCCCTGTTGGGGCTTGGGTTGGCTCGCGGGGGGTGGGCAAGGCGCCGTGTATGGCGTTGTTGCAGTATGGGGCGGTGGTGGGGTGGTGTTAGGCACCGCTCGTTTATTAGGTAGCGGTGGGAATTCCGCCTGGGATACCCGCCATGCGTTAACCTGAGGAGGCTTCGGCACTGGGTTTGCAAGAAGAGGTTGAGGGGGCTGGGGTGGGAAGCCCCAGTTTGGGGGGTTGCGAGGGCGTCTGTACTGTCTGCGGGGAGCCTTGGGGCACCCGCGGTAGTTTGCATTTTTTTTATTGCGTCTTAATGCGTTCGTATATATATCATTGTTGCTAGTAATTGAAAATTCGATATAAAGCCCAATGTAACCCGTTTAATGTGGTTGGATTGGCCTTTTTTTATGGGTGGGCTATGGTAAGCGCACACGCGGTCTATTCCGTCCGGGGTGACGACAGGACTGCGCGCGGAACCATAACCCACCCGTACCCACGTCGCCTTCGTCATTGGGCCGACCACCGGAGCAGGGTGACTTGTCGTTAGTGAGGTTGGAATTGCCTGGCGTTGTGGACAAGGCTTCAACAGTAGTATTTTGTTTTTTATAGAAAATCAGCGACATGTTTATAAATGTCCATTGTAATTGATCCGATAAAGGCGGATAAAAAAATTAAAACTAGTTTTTTTTAGTACAGGTTTTAGTGTAAAGTCAAAATGCATTTAAGAAAAGAACATTTTGTTACGTATTTGTTGTACAGAGTAATAATACAATTTACCACTCTTTTTCTTACCGACATGGGACGCAAGCAGATAAAATCACTTTTTTTTTTGTTCACGCTGTGGAAATGCATTTACGCACAGTCCCCCGCCAGTGGGCGGGGGTTGTGTGGGACTCACCGGCCACGTCCGCAGCCAGAATACCCACTAAAACCACAGCGGCCCCTTCCGCGCTTTTACGGGGTGCCGGCGAGATCGTCTGATGACATTCAATCCCCGGCACCTCAACGCATGGCCGTCTGGCCACGTCCTGACGTCATTATTCAGGGCGGTGGGAGTAGGTGCGCGTATTGTCGCCTCCTCCTCCCGGGTCGTCGGCGACGAAGCGAGTCAGCAGAGGCGCTTGCCTCGCGTTCCCGTTCCGCCGCTTCCTTCCTGGATATGACGGCCTCGCAAAATGAGGCCATCGACGACCAGCACCTGTCGCTTCCGAGCATTTTTGTGATAACGGTCGGCAGCGACAGGTCCGCTCCGAGAACCGCCGACAGGTCGTGGCGCTGAGGCCCCCAGGCGGGCCATACTTCCAATGTGTGACGCGCATCATTAGTTGGCACGCCACACTCATGACATCCGGGGGCCTCTTCTCTTCTAATCATATGCAGGTACTTACCGAAGACCCCGTGTCCAGTAAGCACCTGCGCCATCCTAAATGTTAGGTTGCCGTGCTTCCTTGTGAGCCAGCGATGGAGATGAAGCAGATAACATCACTGCTAGCGAAAGAAAACTCGAAAAGAACCTATATCAACCCGTCTAACCAGGTCAATTTGCTTCCTACTGTGAAGGAACCTCGCGCCCAACAGGGAGACGCTTATAGGCTGAGATGATGATGATAATGTACGCATTTGTGATTTTTTTTTTGACGCATTTAAAACAAACATTCATTTGTGTGGAGCAAGATTTTTATTCACGTAAGTATAATTGTTATTAACTGTGTTTAGTTAAGTAATTTAATAATAACAACACTAACATTTGTTTAAAGACTGCAAATATGGCGTAGTGGTTAAGATAACGACTTACCGTGCCAAGTAGCTTTGGTTCGTATCCCACGCAAGACAATATGTACTTTGTGCGATCGTAGCATTACTTAGTGCGATCCACAAATTGTTACTCTGGGGCTGTGTGTAATTTGTGTCTGTTAAATTATATGTCTGTATAGGTACTCCCCCGCAATACATGCATTATTTCCTTAAATCGGTTGGTATATAACAACATAATTACATAGATTAAAATAGTAGTTTAACAAAATAATACGTACGTCCGAAATATACAGCTACTGCTGCAAGAAGCAGCAATACTAGGAGCGAGGCGAGGGCAGCGCAACAGCCGCGGCATGGTCGGCTCAGCTTGCGTCGTGTGAACCTAATATCACTGCTCACTGACATTGTCGACTCCGGTGCGCGGTGTCGTACACAGCGGTGACCGCCGCGTGACCACCCATATCCCAACTAAAATAAAAAAAAAAACACAAATTAGCCTGTGAATTTCCGTCAAAAAATATCCGTATGGTAACGGAGTAAAGATACAATTCACCCCTCTCTTGCCCGTGGGTATCGTAAAAGGCGACTAAGGGATATCTTGTCCATATAAGAACTATGCAATAGAAGAAAAACTCGAAGTAAAACCCTATACCAACCTGCCTGACCAGCGCGTTGTAGTAGGTCAATTTCCCTCCCGACATGGAGGAGGCTCGAGCCCAGTAGTGGGATGTATATTAGCTGTGATAATGATGATGAACCTGTGAATTTAATAGTCATATTTTAGATGGTGTATATATTTGCCATATGGTAATGGAATAAGAATACAATTCAACCTCCGCTTGTGTAAAATCCACTAAGGGACCTATACAGATAGCATTTATGCAAGTGATGATAATCCTGATATGAAACCTTATACCAAATAGACCAGCATGGTATTATAGGTCAATTTTCCTTTTATTTTAGCTGCTGCTTTATTTTAGCTGTGATGTAGTGTATTAAGTCTGGTCATACCCCGTACACATTCACGGTGATAGGGCAACGTAACCTGTCGTTTTATTACACTCCGCCAATTGAACTGGTCATCGGAACTGATTGACGGCTTGGATGGTTGATACCGACTTACATGTCATTTCGCAAGGAAATGACTGTTGTATTAAATATATCGATCGAAGGAGGCCCAGGAGTTTCATGACATCGGTGACGCCCTGGATTTTCTCCCCTGCGCGCGGGACAAATATTTATGTGATAAACAAATATTTGTTCTGAATCCTGAGTACTTTGGGATCCTTAATTGTCATCATATCGCCTCATAATCATATATATCCCACTGCTGCGCTTGAGCTGCCTCCATAATGGGAGGGATATTGACCTACTATTGCACGTTGGTCAAACGGGTTGGTATAGACTTTCATTTTAAGGTTTCCTCGTTTGCATGTTAGTAACACATCATATCCCTTAGACGTATTTTACGATACCCACGGGCAAGAAAATGTGCGGTGAATTGTATTCTTACTCTGTCACCACACGGAAAGTTCCTTCATTATTTATTTATAAAATTAAATAAGCTATTCTTCAGCTGCAATTAAAAGAATTAATTATTCAGTTAAGTTTTACTATTGACAGCGCTACAGGCCACCAAAAGTTTCTTCTTCGTCAAGAAAAACTATTTTTTTTAAGTTACCTAATTCATTTAAAATGAGCAACCTCAGGAGGCCAGTGATCCGAAACCTCTACCAGATAATTAATGCCAGCGTTTATTCGTGATTTCCTCCGGATATTTTTTTAAAAAATAACAGTAAACTCACTTTGTCCCTGTCTCTCTATGTACGCAATAAATGGGGAAACATTTAATCACAACTCAATAGCCTCCTACTATATGTACTAAAAATTACGTAGTGAACTGTGGTGTATAGTGTATACCCCTGTTCACCCTATAGAGAATAAGAGCATAAAATCATAAAAAGAATATCTAAACCGTTTAAATTGTGATATCCAAGCTAATAATATTGTAATAAGTGTAAGGAAATTGTGTTAAAATCTACATTAACCTTCGCCGCAGTTGAGTAACCATCTAATTCATAGTTGTGTTTCAAGTAATATCTTAACTTCAGAGCAATTTACACTCTTACATTCACACTTACGCGCATATTTAAAAATTCTCATAGTATTACATTGTACAAGTACATTATAAGCAGAAATAACAATGACTCCAGTAATTATCCAGTCTTTTGACTATTACGAAACACGCCAACTTATCACGCGGAAGTTTATCTTATGTAAATAAGTATGTGGGTCTAATTACATTGTGACAGCCATCCCTAATTGGCGAGCTATGCCATAATTTAAATTAATCATAGACATGAATGGTTTATCTTCATATATTAGTTTTGGTATTCATTGTACTCAAAATGTATGTTTATGATTGACAGGTACGCTTTATCATCTTTTATAAGTTGCTCAAAGGCGATTGCAATTGGTTATCTTTCTGTTATGGAGAAATTTATAGTGCAGCCTTCATACGTGTTGTTATCACCGATATTTTACCTATCTGTATATACCTGGAAAGAGGGGACAATGAAAATTGGCAATTTAAGTACGCAAATCTATGTATGAACTTGACCTAATCAGCGGCCATGAACCCCTTGACCCCGCTCCTAGATCTGCGGCTAACTAGATGGATTAAATTAGACACAAGTAACGCCGTATAAGTTACCTTTAATAATCAACTGCAGAATAATGAGTATTTACTCCTTACCGCCTCTGTCATTTTATAAAGACTATATAAAATGTCAGGCGCGTCAAATATTTTTGTTTCGATTTATTCAATAAGCAGATGATCCTATAGCTGACCAATGTATGCATCAGCCAAGCGTCTTACTTTCTCTTTGCATATTTATACATGTGTTATAACTATGGTTATATTTCAATAAAAAAATATATGCTTTATTTATTTAAATTTTTCTATGTTCATATTCTATAATTGTTATCGTTTAGGCTCGTCGTTTCCGTGTGGTAACGAAGTAAGAATACATTACATCACTCCCTTTCTTATTCTTTTATCATAACACACGAATAAGGGATATGATAGGTAAGACAACGTCTAAGTATATATCCAAGAGAGGGACAATCCGAAATAAAAACCTATACCAATAAGTTTGACTATCGTGGTAAGGTAGGCGAATTTCCCTATGATTGTGGAAGAGGCTTGAACCCAGTAGTGAGACATGTATGAGCTGAGATGATAATGATAAGGCACGTTAAAAAAATATACAATGGCTATCTTATAAATTACAAGCCAATTAATCAATGAAATAGAGATATACACGTTTATATTATAATTTTGTTTTTATCTAATCAATTCAATATTTTATTGATAACAAATCTTAATTTACTTTAACATACCTGAGATTTCGTTGTAATCAAATATCAATTCCGTGTGGTGACGGACTAAGAATACTATTCACCACTATCCTACCCGTGGATAGTATAAAAGACGACAAAGGAATATAATATGCATATAACATCAATGCAAAGCAGTAAATTTAAAAAAAAACCTTATACCAATTTGTCCAACCAGCATGGTATAGTAGAACAATTTCCCTCCTATTATTAAGGAGGCTCGAAACGAGCAGCGGGACGTATATGAGCTGAGATGATGATGATGAAGATTATGAATTCTTTCAGATGTCATGACAGACTAAAGAATAAATATAATTTCCATTCATCAGTCCATCAACGTGCCTTGTTGGACAAAGACACACCTAAATTTGAATAATATATTATGCTGAATAACATATTTAGCATGCGAGTTTGTAATCGCAATTGGAGTTTTCAATTTCCCAGGAGAGTACTGCTGCCTACTTTCCTAGTGATACATTAGTTGGTTTTTCCAATTCCCAAATGAAGGAGTCATAACACATTGCGTTCACCATCCCTTTCCTAGGAAAAGAAGGGAATTAGAATTATAATTAAAATAGTGCAACAGAAGAAAAACTTCAATAAAACCGCACTGCGGGCAGGGTTTGGTAATAAGTGAAAGTTCTCATTAGTCGTTACACCTGAATAGATTGTCACCGTCTTATCAGTCACGACAGCCGTGAATTATTGAATTATCCTAATGTGTTTCAGAGTATACAATGGGTACGCTAAGATAAACCTGTTGTAGCATACACAATCCAAAACATTTTTTTGAGTCCCTCAACGAATTGAGCATATTATTGCGCTTATAAAAGAATTTCAGAATCAGTAACGGGAATTTGACTGACACTGGAATATTCTGTATATGTTTCAAAATTTCCAGCATGACTTTTTTAATGTATTATAGGTTTTGCCCGCAGCTAGATTCGATTTTTTATGATATTGGTGTGTCATGAGATGCTACAGATATCGCTTCCTTTTTCTCTACTCCAACACAACACGACGGGGTTATAATTTAGTTATATCAGTAAACTCATCGAATTGCTATGATGAACGACCGTTTAAATGCTATTTTGCTATCCCTCGACAAAACACAATTTATTTTAAACGAACCCTAACGTCCTTTTCTGTAATTTTGACAAAATGTACGCAAAACTTTATGGATATCGGATGGCTATTGCCACGGGAGACTTTACAAATGGACAAATAATGGAAACATAACATCCAGAGTCTCGGAATAATCATTCGTGGATCGCGCAAAAACTGTCCTACATAAGGATCGGATCCACGACACTTGACAATAATGGTTGAAAACTTAGCGCAGTGAAAAATGCAATAAAATAAGAAACTAAACATTTGTCCTTCCTTTTATTCTTAGCCCACATACAGGGTGTATCACGTTATGGGACAACTATTCAAGTATGTTGTAGTTTAACGGTCATAGATCATAATTAGAATGTACATTACACAAAAAATAATATAATATAAAAGTTATAGTGATTTCAAAAAAATGTGTTTAAGAGTCTATGCCTTAAATGTTACGTATTATGTAGGCATGTATAGACAGAATACATGTAGGCATGTAAAGCTTCGACAGTATAATTTCATTCATTTATACCTAGAATTGCGCAAACGCTTCAATGACATGTAGGTACAACGGCAAGCGGTCAACGCTCATAGGCCGATCAGCTGTTTTAAAGCGAAGTTTGTATGCTTATGTGAACGTAATCATTGATTTCTTCAATTTCTAATGAATATTTAACAAAGTATGAATATGTTGTGTATTAAGTATCATTGACTTTATACATTTCAATCAGATTTACACGAAAAAGCAATGATAAAATTGAAAACTTTACATGTCTCTAATTTCTAAACGAATCAATATTTTTCGTTCAAATTTTTTTTATGGATTCCTACCACCATTGCCTAGCCCCCTTTTGACCAGTTGCCCCATAACCTGATACATCCTGTATATCCCATTATTGAGCTGAGTGTAGGTACAGCCTACACTAATATTCAATTCCCCACGTCGATAATTATCTGCGATTCCAAGTTAGTTATCATCATCATCATCTTGGCCCTTACACTTCCACAACACAAGGGAAATTGATCTATTATACCACGCTAGTCAGATAGGTTGGTATAGACTTTTATTTCGAGGTTTCCTCCTCTTGCATATATGTTATCTGCACTTTATATCCCTCAATCTTCTTTTATAACATCCATGACAAAGACAGGGGTAGTGAATGGTATTCGTACTTCGTCATCACATGGAAACGTTGAGTATACCAGTCATTTTAGAATTTTATTTTGATTTCGTTTTCTTGTAGTGGTGTTACCTGCTTACATTTCTTATTAGTCTTAACGAATTTCCCCGGTAAAGAACAAGGTGTACCGTTGTATAATTTCCTGACCATTCATTATATAATTATTAATATTGATACCTGTTTTTTTTTTTAATCTGCCAAAATAGCACGATAGTTCATAATGTAGGCTGTCAACACACAGATGACTGCTCAAGCTTAACATGCTTCCCATTTCCTAACAATTATGTTACGTTGCTTATTATTTGTCGGAGTTTGACGACAGTTGCAATGATTTGTCACACTTATAAATCTAGGAAATTATACGTTATATCATTCAAGAATGCAAAATAACCTAGTTAAAATTTATTATTTTTTGTATTCTTTCCGCCTAACAATTGTGCTTAGTTACAATTTTTAAATTATGCTGAGAATAAGGACGAAGTATCATTGTATTTCTAATTATTTAACGAGCCTGTTAAAAGCGATGCTCTTTAGAATGTTATTTCGTTTGAATAGTTTTAAATGAACTCATAAAAAATAACGATGAAAGTAGGTACGTAATATGGCTCACTTAGCGTTTATTTTTTAATACCTATACATAAATGAAAATATTATAAAATTCAGACAATATTACTATTTAAACCTCATTTACCTCATTTAAAAATTTAAACATAAGTTCAATTTCTCATTGTAGACATGACATTTTGCTTGGTAAGACCAAGACTAAGCAAAGGGTAAATAAAATTTAAAACAGTTTAATTTTAGTTTCAATCTCTAGGTTGAAGTTTTTTTCGGCGGCAGATTTTGCAATTGCTTATTTGCTATTAATTTTTCTTAAGCTTCAGTTTAGAGAATTTAATAAAAAAAGCCTAAAAAGAAATTCTGTATTATTAATTGCCCTGTTCTGGATTCCATTTAAAATCAAAAATATTAATTTCCTATTTGTGGACAAGAGAAATAGACCTAAGCATTCTTTGTTAGACAATTCATACCCAACTGTCAATGTTTGATAATTGGGCATGAATCTTCTCTGCAATATGAGGTTAAATGATCTACTATATCACGCTGACGGGTGGGTGTATGGTTTTAATTTGAGTTTTGCTTATGATATGATCTATTTTCACCTTTTGTCTGTCGCAGGAAAGGAAAGAGATTGTCTTTTTATTTTGTTACCATAAGAAAATCATTAAAACGATTGTTATATAAACTGGCGTATAAAAAGAAATAGAAATGAATGAATCTATTTATAAAACACATTGTAATAACTAACACATTAAAGTATTTTTGTTGCACTTTAAAGATCTTATCGAGACGTGATTTACAAAATATGCTAATGGAAATTTTAAAGTTTTGTACTGTAAATTTTTCAGAAGAATTTAGCAATGAGTTAATAATATTGTAGATTACCGACGATGTTGTTTCGTGTCATGTCGTAAGTAACTATTTCTCGAGCTCTAGATTACAAACAGCGGGAAAATAGTTCGGTTGCGTCAACTCGCTACGGGCTACCATTCGAACTTTTGTATGCCATTTCGATTTCAAGTACTTCCAAGTAACAACCTATTGTACTTATTTTAAAGGTTAGTTTCTTAGCTAACGTGTATTATAATTAAGTACCTACTCCTAATGTTATCAGTAGGCATAACTTGCAAATATTTGTTACTAGCAGCGCCCTGCGGTTTTATCCGCATAGTTCCCCTTCCCGTAGGAATATCGGGATAAATTATAGCCTATGTGTTATTCTGATATGTAAGTTGTATTATTGTGAAATTTCATAAAAATCCATTCAATAGTTTTTGCGTAAAAGCGCAACAAACATACTCACTTACATACAAACTTTCGCGTTTATAATATTAGTAGAAGTAGGATATTACCTACCTACCTATTGCCACACAATCCTTACTTCCTTACTAGTTATTATAAATGCGAAAGTAAGCGTCTGTTTTTCTGTTACACTTTCCCAAATCACTGAACTGATTTCTGAACGAAATTTGGTACAATTATAGAATAACGCCTGAGAAAGATTATAGGGCTTATCACGAATTAATGGCTTGAAGGGGTTAAAATAGGACACGATAGTTTGGACTGCAAGTGTCACTGTCGGAGATAGAATCATGAAACTTTTGTTTTAAAGCACTTGATAACATAATATACTTATTCTAGCATTTTTTTTAAATTACAACCTGAATTAAATTACAGTAAAATCCCCGTACAGGAGTGAAAGTCGTATAGCCAAAACCGATGGACCTAATAACGTGAAATTTTGTACACGGTTATCTTTCTTGGGGTAAGCAAGCAATAAATAAGGCCTTTTGCAATTCCACTCCTATGAGGGTAAAAAGAGTATAGCTTATACCACTAGGCCTAGAAACGTGAAAATTTGTACACGGTTCCCTTTCTAGGCGTTAACGAATACTAAGAAAGAATTTTTGAAAACTCAATCTTTAATGAGCCTTTCTGCCTGACGACGTTGTTGACCAGATAGCAGTTGGCTCAGTTCGATGTAAAAATCTTAGTTGTCTTTTTTATTCACAAGAGTGGTAGTATTCGTAGCCACTATCAAGTAGTTACAATCAAGATACTAAGCAATATTTTGTTATTAAATACTAAGTTTGCCCTCGGTTCCACAACAACACATCATCTCCATGCAAAACTAGCATTTAAGCCTTTATGTTTACAACTGTAAACTTAGTACTCCAAAGTGTAATTGACCTACTGTATCTGCTGGTTGGGTTCGATGGGTTGTTATGAGGTTTTATTTCGAGTGTATCTCCTCTTGCATAAATATTATGGACATAGTGTAAAAGGCCTTAGGCGACTTTTACGACACCTTCGGCTAAGAAAGGGGTGGTGAAATGTATTCTTACAACGTTAACTCTTTTAATAATCCGTTTGGGCAGATTACATTTGACATTTTATGTAATATGTAGGTTGTTACATGTTATTTCTATTAGGCGTAAAAATAAACAGATGATTTATTAATACTACCGCGGTTGTTATACTTCGTGCGTACTACCGACTCCACGCAGACGAAGTCGCGGGCGAAAGCCAGTACTCGTATATACAGATAGTTGAGGTTTAATTTGATTTGCATAATTCTAAAGATACCGCCCCATTAAGAAATTAAAACTTATGTCGCGATGGAAACTTATATGGCACAACGAATTGTCTTGCGTGGAAATGGAATCGGTGATACTCGGCGTGAGAGTTGGTTATTTAGATCAGCACACCATTTGCATCGTCATTAATTATTCAATTAATGCTAATATTATAAATGCGTGTCTGAGTTTATATTTTTATGTGTTATTTTTTCACAACTACTACTGCTTGATTGTCTTAAAATTTCTATAAACATTGTTAGGAATTCAGGTAAATTTATAGGGTATCTTTTATCCAGTAATAAATACTATTCATAATGGGTAAAAAGATATTGATAAAATCTATTTTACAACGAGTAGATAAATATATAGTATGGCAAAATGATTTCCAATGCAGTATACATGTTACAGAGATAGTTTTTTAAAGACAACACTCCACATCTATACCAATAAATAAAATTGGAGTGTCTGTTTGTAATGTCAAAATAATAGGTTTTTTTCATGCTCACACGGTTATTTGCACAACACCTATGCCTAAAATACAGATTAAAAAAAAAAATTATCTGTCTGTCTGTTTGTTCCGAGTAATCTTCAAAACGGCTAGACCGATTTCAAAAATTCTTTCACCAATGGAAAGCTATAATATCAGGGAGTAACCTAGGCTATATTTTATCCCGGTATTCCCACGGAAACGGGAATTACGCGGGTAAAACGACAAAAACCGAAGCGAGGGCGGGTTGCTAGTTAACTAAAAAATCTTTTTATTGCTCGAGTCTCCTTTACAATGGGAGGCAAATTGACCTACTATACCACACAGGTCAGACGTGTTGTTATAGGGTTTTATTTCGAGTTTTGCATATTATGCATATTATATCCCTTAGTCATCTTTTACGACACCCACCAACAAGAATGGTGAGTTGCATTCTTGTTTCGTCACCACACGGAGAGATATATGTTAAAAGAAGCCAAATTACACCTAGACTTAGACCAATTATTTCTAAACCCACAAAGAACCGTCCTGCGCGGATCAATCCTATAATACAAAACATTTAAAATTAAAAAAAGAACATTTAATAAGTCATATGAAGTTGATATCAACTTCGTGGAATTACAATAATCACAATTAGGAACAAGGAAATAAATAAGCCTCTAAAAATTATAGTCATCGTTTAAAATATTATGCCCCTTTGATTGAATGGACCTTGCGATTGCTATGCAAGGTTTCAAGTTCACACTTCATAGATATAAAAATGCAGTGTCGTCTAAGCATCTAGCGAAATACGGCTTGGTTCCTTTGGCAGCTGGTAGTTAACTCACAACCAAAGCCACCTTCCATTATACTAACGGCTAGCAACCCGCCTTCGCTTCGCTTCGGTTTCACTCGTCTTTCCTGAATAGTGCCCGTTCCCGTTGGAATACCGGGATAAAATATAGCCTAGTTTACGCCCTGATATTATAGCTTTCCATTGGTGAAAGAAGTTTTGAAATCGGTCCAGCCGTTTTGAAGATTACCCGGAACAAACAGACAGACAGACAGACAAAAAAATATAAAGTGTATTTTAGGCATATGTATAGTGCAAATAACCGTGTGAGCATGAAAAAAGCCTATTATTTTGACATTAAAAACAGACACTCCAATTTTATTTATTGGTATAGATGGATCGAAATCATTTCCATGTAGTGACGGAGTAAGAATACACTTCAACGCCTCCTCTCATGGCTGTGAGATTCGAAAAAGACGACTAACGGTCTTATAACAGCTATGAAAGAGAAGGAAAAATTTAAATAAAATCCTATAAGTATACCTGACCAGTGTGGTACAATGGGTCTCTTTCGTTCCTATTGTGGAGGAAAATCGAGCCTAGCACTGTAAATTAGCGGGTGACGTGATCGGGGAATTAGTCCGTCACCCGCTGAGAGGCCGACCGCGTGAGGAAAGACCGACGTCCTCCCCGAGGGGGGACGTCGGTCGATGGGAGGGTACCCCAAATAGGGGGTATTCCGTCGGGCCGACCACTGATGACAAGTAACCCTGCTCCGGTGGTCGGCCCAACGACGAAGGCGACGTGCACGTGGGGTGGGTTGCGGATGTGCGTGCTTACGCCCCTCTGAAGCCCCGGACAGAGTGGTGGGAGGAGCGCGCCAACCGCAACCCACCCCAAAAAAAAAACACTGTAAATTATATGAGCTGAGTTGATAATGATGATGGGTCGAAATCAAAGCGAAATATATACCCTTGACCATTCATCATCATTTAGCCCATATACGTCCCACTGTTGGGCACGAGCCTACTCCACAATAGGAGGGATATAGACTTACTATACCACGCTATGCTGGTCAGATGGGTTGGTATAGGGTATTATTTCAAGTTGTCCTTCTCTTGCATAGATGTTATATGCATATAAGACGTCTTCCCTAAGACGTCTTTTGCGACACTCACGGGCAAGAGATGTTTAGTGAATTGTATTCTTACTCCGTCACCACATGGAAAATTCTCTTATTCACCTTGAATACTCGCTGTAGAAATGGGAGGTGACTTTTATGTTAAATCCGCAAGTATTAAATTACCAATAACTTATACGAATATTTCCTAATAAACAAATAACTAAAGTACCAATGTCTATGTACAATATGACTGACCGTGTAATAATACATTTATGGTTCAAACTGAGTGAGATTTCATAATATGTTTTGAAACAATTTCTAATGGCGTGATTATCACGAAATTTAGACTGAATCTAAGTTATCTCAACTCTGTGTCAGCACCGACCACACAAACGTGACCAGTTTGACATACAAATGGCATTTGGACACAAACCTTAGGAACAAAGAGAATATTTTGAAGTGGTTTAAGCGAATAGTTCCTTTTTGCCGTGTAGCGCCGACGTGACGCTCCAAGGCTAAACCAAGTTTGTATACTAATGAAAAAATCTCAATATTATGAAATTTTAAAATATTTAGTAGGTTATGGCATTTTGCTTGAGATGAATTTAAATAAAAATATATCATCTCAGTCCACACACGGTCCTCTGCTGCACTCGAGGCTCCTCCACAAAAGGAGGGAAATTGGCCTACTATACCACGCTGATCAGACGGGTTAGTATTGGGTTTTATTTCAAGTTTTCCTTCTCTTGCACAAATGTTGTATGCATATTTTATCCCTTAGTAGTCTTTTACGACAACCACGGGTAAGATAGGGGTGGCGAGTTGTAGTCTTACTCTGTCACCACACGGATGATTTTGAGGTTAGAGTAAGGCCATTATCGTGTCATATTATTCTTGTGTCCCACTGCTGAATTTGAATTTCTACAATGTCAGCAAATTTAATTTACAGTACCACACTCCATGTGGCAACAGAGTAGAATAAAATTCATTATCGCTTTTCTTATCTATTATTGTCATAAAAGGCGACTAAGGGATATAATATGCATATAACACCTATGCAAGAAAGGGAAAATTCGAAATTAAACTCTATACCAACCTGTCTGACCAGAGCGGTATAGTAGGTCAGTTGTTTTTTCCGCATTATGGAGGAAGTACGAAGCCACCAGTAGGCGTATACAAGCTTGGGATTATACCACATCGACAACATATATCGAACACGTATTTTTATAAGGAGTAAAATTCTTGTGATTTTTACAAAACATAATTAACAGACACAAATTTCACTCAGACTTAAAGCACTAATTAGTGGCTCACACTAAAATCTGCCGTGTGTGTGTTCAACCCAAGGCCCAGAGGTCGATCGGTGCTTAAACCATCCCACTATCTGTTACGGCCAAATATTTATTTCGAGTTTCCTTTCATGTCATGTGTCATGTGGTGACACAGTATTCTTATTTAAATTTGCTTTCCATTCAGAGAATTGTTCCATTCAATAGAAGACTGAACATAATTATATTTCACGTTTTCCTTATTAAATTCTGCATGACACCCGTGTCCTATAGGTAGATGAAATGTTTTCCGGTTTTTTTAGCTTCAATTTTATACCTTGGCAAACAGTAATTGAAATATTTCTAGTATCGAATACAATATGAGACTGCACAGCCACAGATATGAGACTGTTCAGATTATATACGACACGATAACTCAGTCATAACGTGTTTAATTTACTGACTATGTTACTGAGTGTTTTGGTTTGATTCCCACACAGGACTTTTTTGGGCTACTCATCAATAATTGTTCTAATTTTAACTATTATTTGTTCGCTAATTGTGTATTTCTCAAATCTTCTGCGTCGTTACTGTTGTTTCATATTATGATGTTTTATAAAAAAATACTAGCAGACGAGATGCAATTGCTTTTTACCATACCTGCCCACATGAAACGTGCGATGACATTTTGTTGTTAGTCCTTAACCTGACGGACAAAGGACAGAATACGTGCTCGGTATGTACAATTCTTGTGCAGACAGCAGTGCACTTGTCGCGACCTACATCCTACAAAAAGCCTCACGTTTTTTGCTCCGCGCTGTGACAACAAAACCAAGCCATGTTCGAGCTCGCGTGCGCCGTAGCCTTTTCGCTGGTTTCTATTATGATCTCTAACTTTAACAATGCGGACGCCCTCACTTTCATTCGGTACGTGCTTATTTGCAATAATAGCTCTTGACTTTTGCTATAACCGCTAATTTGACGTGAATTACCAGTTTCAAGTGCTCAAGGCGACGTTTATCATATTTCATTTATGCAAAATTTGCCAACGGTGAATTAAGTATTTAACATTATTTACACTCCGATAATCCAATCATATTTTCAATAAGGACCGTCATTAGTCATCATAACTTTTTTCAAGTTTTATGCTCCATTTGCCACTATGAATATGACGGACGCACAAAATAAATGTCCACTACCGGTAAAAGAACTGTAATTAAAACAGAAAGGTGGCGTAGCGCCGTGAAAGTTAATTTTGTCAACAGCTGCGAAGAATTGTCTGTATGAAGTGTTGATATCTCCATTATTTATAAATACTTTTGTCAGTTAATAGTTTTAGGTATAGACTGTGAGTAAGGTCTATAAAATCAGCGAATACTTAAAAAAATACGAAATAAGTGGATACATATTAGCTACTACATCTATTTTTGATATTTACGTGGTAGACTGTCTAAAACTTTCTAATCTTTTCAATGTATTTGATTGAATTTAAACAACTTATTGAATCTAGGTCACAGTTTGTAGCTCTGGCGATAATTTTTTGCACCCGCTCAGCTAACTTAAAAACTGGTATTTTATGGTAAAATATGCTGGAACAAAGGTAAGCCATGTAAACTATTTGACCACCCTCACTCTCCTATACTTTAGTATTCTCTAACATATTGGGAATTTGCGATCAGATTCTCGAGGTTAGTGAAATATTTATATGTTTACCTTTCTCACGATATTCTAAGGTTTAGACATTTTTATTGCAAATTCGAACTACAAACATGCCACTTTGAAAAATGTGGTTTGTTACCAAGGATTGCGACCCAAAATTTAACACTTTGAGGTATGCAATTGCATGTCCGCGGCAGGTGCTTTCGACGAACTGTCTACGTTTTAAAGATCACCACATGTTACATACGTTTTAATTGACATATAATAATTTTATTTTAATAAATAATCACGTGCGTGCTAAAATAATCTTATTATTTTGTATTTTTGACAGTTTGGTACTCTATACAATAGATAGTTATAAAAATCTTAAAATAAAAAAATATAAATATTTACCTTTGTGTTCGCCTCAATTATTTAATACAATATGTATTTGGTTTTATAAAGTCCTTTTTTTAAAAAGGATATGTGTAAATTGTAACAAAAATATATGTTTATAAATTCCCCGCAGTAAAGAAAAATGTATTTATCATAAAACCCACGATACACCATATCCACCCCACGATACTCGGTAGGGGTGTATGATCCATCTAGTTACATTTTATTACATAAATAGATTAATCTTTTTTTTTCTTAGCTGAAGAAATACTAGAAATAAAACCTATGCCAACCCATTTGACAAGCTTGGATAAATATATCTATTTACGAAAATCTGTAAAAGATATGCGTAGAAAAACATGTAAAATTATCGATAAATAATTCATATGGTGAGTCAGAATCGGCCTAAGATTAGGCCGAACATTTGAAGATTCGTTTGAAGACGGAAAATTGATATTCGCCGAATTCACTTAAACTAGAAAGTCGACCTCCAATGGGTACAATAAAAGATAAACGCTAGTGTGATGGCACTTCAACCTTACAATAAATGTCTAAAATATCTCTAAACTATATTACAGAAAAATATTAATACTGCTAGGTGTTGAGATGGTCGTGACAATCGAAATAGAAGGTCGTGAACTTTTGGTTAACCTTGTATAAATAGGTAAGTATATGTTTTTATATGATGTCGTAAACTTATTAACAGTTATAAATACAATGATGAACAGTAGTTGACATACTCTTCCCTCTTATAAAAGTCTACACTAAATAAATCCTTGAATCACGAGAATTGTTTTTAATATACGAGTGTCGTCGTCGAGGGTGTATAAGTCGGAGCAATTATTTTTAAATCAGACAAATATTTGTCCTTTTTTTTTTTTGTGGGTGGGCTGCGGTCGGCGCGCCTCCGCACCACTCCGTCCGGGGCGACAGAGGGGCTTAAGCACGCAACTCCCGCAACCCACCCGAAAACCACGTCGCCTGCGTCGTTGGGCCGACCACCGGAGCAGGGTTACTTGACATCAGTGGTCGGCCCGTGGGAATACCCCCTATTGGGGTACCCTCCCATCGACCGACGTCCCCCCCCTCGGGGAGGACGTCGGTCTTTCCTCACGCGGTCGGCCTCTCGGCGGGTGACCAAATATTTGTCCTAAAAGGGAAACGACCTTAGGGCTTTTGGTACAAGACGCCGTTACTTAATCAAGATTTATACAAATTTATGTTAATAACATAAGTGTTATTTCTGTGGATTGATCTTACACCTACAAATACTTAATTGTAGAATCAGATATTTGTTTTAGAAATCTTTATTTATCTGCAGATGAGATCACTATTTATTTCATTGTCTCAATGGAACGATATTTTTTTCTAAGAATCATCGTGAACGTAACAGCCGTAATAGCCAAGTGAGAGATAAAAGCCCATCACACAGAAATTTTAGATTCGACCTCTAAGGCACCCACCTATTATTTTCGGAGTTTAAGTGTATATTAGATCTTAATTTGTTAATTATCTAGCGGCTAATGAAAACTTCTGGAGGCAATCAGTTTATCTAAAAATCTCAGAAAATAAGGTTTTCATAAATATGTTTTTAAGTGTGGTGACGAAGAATAGAATTCGCCACCCATGTCTTGCCCTCTCGTGTCATAAATGACAGCTAAGGGATTAAATATGCATATAACATCTATGGCAGGGAAGGAAAACTCGAAACAAAACCCTATACCAACACATTTAACCAGCGTGGTTATAGTAGGTCAATTTCCCGCCTATTGCGGTAGAGATTCGAGTCCAATAATGGGACGTATTTGAGCTGAAATGAAATATACTAAATCTGTGGAAGCACATTTAAGTCGTTGGTCCCGATTGTTATGAACATTGAATAGAGAGTTACTACTTTGAAATATTCCGATATCTGGTCCAGTCCTAGAATATTTATTTATTTATTTAGGGAAAACAAACAGATACACTATTCTTATTACTAAATGACAAAGTTGTATAAATATAAATAGGCCAAATGTGTAGCTCACTACGTTATCCACATATTTTAAACTAAGTTATAGCTGACTTGTTGAGTACATGCGAAATAGACAATGAGATTTCCTACTTTAGTCATTTTCTATTTTTTTTCATTATAAAATTCTAGATAATACAGTATAACAAAATTACTAATATAAATATAATAGAATATCGTTACCCTTTAGGGTTGCCGAGTTTCTATTAGGGCTTCCAATCCCGCAACCTGAATTCAATCTCGGTATTTGCGGGACTACGAATTTTCAATCCCGGGGGATCCTGGTATTTACGGGATCCCGCATATTGAAAGTATTCACATTTATATAAGGCAAATAAGACCATGAATTAATCATCTCCACATTTATTTACGTACATATGACTATTAATATGAGATTAATCAAATCACACCGTTTATTTTTAACAAAAAATAGTGAATAAACAACTAACTACAGATTTATTAAAGTATTACTATTAGTATGAGATCAATGAAATTACTCCGTTTATTTATCACAAAAACCCTATGAGTTATCAACTCCATATTTATTTAAGTATGAGCTCAATCAGATTACACAGTCTTTTTATCACACAAAAAGAGTGATTTAATCAACTAACTAGACATTTGTTTACGTATTATTATAAGATCAATCAAATTACACCGTTTTTTCCTTCACAAAATACAGTAACAAATACTGAATAAAAACAAAACAAATCTTCTTCAAAAAATACCCAAGAAAATTAAAAAATCAACCAAAAAAAAAACACTATTTAAACTGTAAATTTATATAGGATATGTTACTGTTTGAGTTCGAGAATTTATTAAATTAGAATGTTGCATACACGATTTCTTTCAGCCCCGCAAATCCCGCGGATCCCGCGCCCGTAATCCCGCATCATGCGGGATTGATTGGAAAATGGCGCGGGATCCCGCATTGGAAGCCCTAGTTTATATAGCAGTTGCTCGATGGAAAAATATTCTAGCGAAACTGGTTAGGTTAGAAACTCGGCCTGCATTTGCAAGGACAACTTACTAATCTAAGCTGTCGACTATAAAGTGTTTAATTCTGAAAAAGATTTCAGTAATTCATAAATTCTTGAACGAAATCGTGCAGTATATCTATTCATAACTTTTTATTTTTAAATGCCTGGAGCATATAAGGACATATTCAGTAATGCAGGACTGCCTATTTTAAAAATAAAAAAATCTAGTCACAATAATAAAAAGTAATTTACACTTGTTTGTAAATCGTTTACATATGGTAGGCCATTAACAAAATGCTAATGTAATGTTTATGTGCAATGTTGACTGGTCGGTCAGCAGGCATCGACCCGGATCACAGATGACATCGGTGCGTCTACGCGGCCGTTAGCTACACTTGACACACTTCTTGTTCACAATATCACATCATTCGCCAAAAATCAAGACATTTATATACCAATTCTTCATTATAGCTTCATGCCGTTATATCGAAAGGAGACAGATCAATAAAAAGTTATTAGAAGTTATTTTTGGGATTTGTGGGTGATAATACATCTGCTCAATTATTTTGTAGTTTCTAAACAAATAAAAAAAAAATATATATATAATGGTATTTCAAGATTTTCCTTTCCGTGTAGTAACGGAGTGAGATATATTTCACTTCTCGACTTCTTGCCCGTGGGTCGTAAAAGTCAACTAAGGGATATTATAATATGCAGATCTAAGCAAGGGAAACAACTCGAAATAAAACCCTGAAATCAGCTTGTACAGGGTGGTATAGTAGCTCAATTTCTCTTCTCTTTGGGAGGAGGCTCGAACCCAGCCGCAGGATATATATCAGCTGAGATGATGATTATGATTCAAAGATTTGATTGTAATTAATAGAGTTATTAGTCATAGATTTATCTTCCATTGGGAAACCAAATTCCAAGTCCTTATCAGAAAAAAAATCTACAAAAATAAGACAATATTAATGTGTTATCATCATCACTAATGCTTGCACCTTTTTTTGGGCAGACTATGGTTAGGATATACGCTGTTTGTTCCGTCCGGGGTGACGTATTGGCGGTGCGAGACCTCATAATCCACCGTTTTGCCTCCCCATCACCAATGGGCCGACTACTGGTACCGATTCCTTGACATTCCTGACCTACCGGAGTAACTAGTACCCTAAATAGCCGTACAATAAAATAATAGTCCGTGTGGTGACGGAGTAAGAATACAATTCACCACCCCCTAACTTACCCATGGGTGATCGTACGAGACGACTAAGGGATATAAAACGCATACAACATCTATGCAAGGAAAGGAAAACTCGAAATAAAACCCTATACCAACACGTCTGACCAGCGTGGTATAGTAGGTCAATTACCCTTCCATTATGGAGGAGGCCCGAGCCCAACAGTGGGACGTATATGGGCTGAGATGATGATGATGATGAAAATAATAAGTTAAAGGTAATGTTATTATGTTGATTGAAGTTACTCTTCAATCAAAATAATAATTATTTTGTAATATTATTATTTAAGAGTAATATAATATATATTACTATATAATATTCGATTATGGATTGGCTAAATGAAAAATAAAATGATAATGAATATTATAGAACTTAGACGATGATTAATTTCTACTAACTTATTTTTTAAATAATATCTCAATTTTAATCATAAGGCATATTTCACCAAGACATTTCCAACACGCTAAAAATCTTTTTTAAAGCTAACAATCACCACTCTACGCATTTAAGGACTAATAGACAAAAAACATGCTTTATACTTTTCCTGAAAGGTTGCGTTTTTAAGTTATCATTTTATGCTTCGAAGACGGTAACCTATTATAATCTATTTAGTACACAGTCGCCATACTTCATTCTGCGATTGGGGAATGAAATACAGTAGTTAACCCTTACTTATAGGTTGAACTAGGCATGCTTTAAACACATTAAAATTGCCTAACTAAAACAATATCGCATAAACCATTTTTATAGTGTGAAATTATAATAGGAATTTTGATAACAATTGCACATCAATTTATAAGATTAGATCAGTTTGTCGTGAAAGTCACTTCTCATTAAACATTTTATTTGCCCACTTATTACATTTCTGTATATACTATACAACTCTTAAAAAACCTTTCTTATTGTTAAGAGTTCCATGTGGTGACGAAGTAAGAATGCAATTCACCACTCCATCTTGCCCGTGGATGTCGTAAAAGGGGACTAAGGTATATAATATGCACATAACATCTGTGCGAGAGAAGGAAAACTATACCAATAGGTCTGATCAGCGTGGTATAATAGGTCAAATTTCCTCCCGTTGTGGAGGAGGCCAGAGCCCAACACTGTGGCGTATGTGGGCTGTGATGATGATGATAATTGTTAAAAGAGTAGTTTAATTTTCATATACCTATGTCATGCAAACGTATGTTTGTTATCATCGGCTACTTGTCTACTTTTAAGGATCCATCTTTGAAATATGACTATCAATTTAAGTTCTTGTTAGTGAATATATCTTCGAGCTTATACATTTAGATAGTTTATTAAATCTATGGTGAAACCAATAACAAGGAATCCTTTAAAAATGTTTGATGTTTATTAAAAGTTTAAGTGCAGTGCAGCTTTTATGTAAAGTCAACAGTGAAATACTGCTGAAATATAAGTGACTGTGATGCTAGCATGACATCTTTTAATGGTTTCATTCACAAACACTCTAAACGTATATACTATTGATGATTCTTATTCTCATTTGATTAGGACATTATTTTCACGGTACCAAATGCATCTACAGATTGCAGACTCGGAACTACTGCGCAGCGGCCAATAATCTCTTAATGCCCATCAGAAAACCAGAGCGTCTGCCTCCATCAAGAATAAGTAAATTTTCACTTAACAAACCTGCTGCATGGTAGCGGCGTCGAATATTACCAAACCCGTGACGACCTTCGACACCCACGGGCATTATAAGCTCGTGGGTGACATTAAAGACGACTAAGAGCTTTTCATAAGCCAGGGCCAGCTTCATCTTATGCAGTTTGGTAAACAATTACATGCCCAAGGAGAGCTGACTGCAGGTAGGCGGCTGGCCATAACGTTATAATGCTATTCCAGCCAGTAACTTTTGCTAAATGTACTATGAAAGAAAACTATATATTGAGTCAAATTCAAGTAATTGGGATAAAAGCAGGGTGATGATGTAGCATGTTTTCATCATCATCATCATCACAGCCCACATACGTCACACTGTTGGGTTCGGACCTCCTCCACAATGGGAGGGAATTTGACCTACTATACCATGCTGGTCAGACATGTTGGTATAGGGTTTCGTTACGAGATTTCCTTCTCTTGCACAGATGTTATGTACGTATTATATCCCTCAGTCGTCTTTTATGACATTATGAGTGATGAATTGTATTCTTACTCCGTCACCATATGGAAATAAGATATGTACTAAGAAACTAGAGGATTAATATTAGGTAATTTACTACCATATAATGGATATAGTCACCAGCTGCATATAGCTAAGCCTGCCTGAGATTGCTTATTACTATAAGCAGAAAATAACTGACAAACCGGTCTCGAACTAATTGAACTAGGCATAAATATAATTTCGCGGATGCAATATCCCATTTCCTTTTGCTAATTTAACTACCTATAAATATATATTGATAGGCGTTAGGCTTTTTTAGGTCTTTGGAAATAAATTTATTTTAAGTTATTTGAAGTCAAAAGTGGAACCTGCCTATGTCTCAAAAGTGTTCACCGATAACCAGGTTACGTGTCAGGAACGTGATAACTAGTCGGTTTGAGCTAGACGGATGATAATGTTGATGATAATGATATACACATTGACTATTGTACATACTCTTCTTAGTTAATAGCTAATTCTTACCCATAAAGCGAACTCATTTTTAATCTCTTTGCGATTGTGAATGACAGTTATAAAAAGCAATTACATATAAGCAGTAGAAGTTAGAGAATTTAGACTTACTGATACTCAGAGCTAATGAGTTAAGATTTAGGTACTAAGCAATTGAATTATAATTCAAACTTTAAAAAGGAGGTGTAAAAGAATGTTCTGTGTGCTGACGGATTAAGAATACAATTTTTGCTTTTGCCCCTTTCTTGCCCGTCGGTGTCGTAAAAAACGACTAAGGGATATAATATGCATATAAAATCTATGCAAGAGAAGGAAAATCTATACCAATAAATAAAATTGGAGTGTCTGTTTGTAATGTCAAAATAATAGGCTTTTTTCATGCTCACACGGTTTGCACGACACCTATGCCTAAAATAGCAATTAAACATTTTTGTCTGTCTGTCTGTCTGTCTGTTTGTTCCGGGTAATCTTCAAAACGGCTGGACCGATTTCAAAAATTCTTTCACCAATGGAAAGCTATAATATCAGGGCGTAAACTAGGCTATATTTTATGCCGGTATTCCCACGGGAACGGGAACTACGCGGCTAAAACGACTATAACCTATAACCGAAGCGAAACGAGGGCGGATTGCTAGTATTTAAATATTTTATGCAAATTTAAATGCTAGTTTCATCTGAATACTTGGCTGTTAAATAAAATGCAGAAATACAAAAAATTAAGCACTATCTGTAAACAGTTAAACGTAAAATACACGTTTTGATATTATTTTTATAACTAAATCTGCAGATCTGCAGTTAACTTACGAATCAAAGTTATGTTAAATGTCAAGGTTTTATAGGATCGTTTGTAATATGTATTTTAGCAATATTAAATTCTGTAACTGGTATTTTGATAAATTTTATGTTTAAGAGCAAAATAACTAATTTACAAAGTATCTATACTCAGATTCAGAATAATTAAATGTATGTAGATCACAAATATACCATCACTATTGCTCTATGTGCTTCATCACTAAACCATTCAATACATATTTATTAGTAGCAACAGCCTAGTTTAGAGAACTTTGGTGGCTGATTAAAAATGCAACATTCCGGCACCTTTACCTTTCAGCGTAAAAGGCGTCTGCGCTGTTAATCTATATGGCCAGCTATATGTAGTAGACCAAATTCCCTTTCATTTTTGAGGGAACTTATGTGCAACACCAGGATGAAATGATATAAGCTCAAGAAATAAAAGGTGGTTTTTGTACTACGGGATAATTTGTAATTACCTATTTACGGATTAAGACGGATTTGAGGAGAAACCACCGTCATATTAGTTTTTATTAGCCAGGAAATATCTTAGTATGTTTGCTCTGTAGAATATTTGTCGTCATACTTCCTAAGCGTTTGGTCGTAAAATTGCTCTTTCTGAGTCCTACAAAGTAAGGAGCACTTAGAAATAAAAAAAGAAAAAGATACCATTTTTGTGTTGGTGAGGACAATTATAATATAAAACTATTTACATCATCATCATCATCGCAGCCCACATACTTCCCACTGTTGGGCAAGGGCCTCCTCCACAATGGGAGTGAACTTGACCTACTATACCATGCTGGTCAGACATGTTGGTATAGGGGGTTTACATAAAACCCCAGATATGGCTGAAAATTTGCAAAGTACTTGTAGAGAGCAAGAGCAGGATAAATTACTTTTGCATTAATTCTTCTTTTTGTAAGTACTATGTTATTTTTAAAAAAGAAATGATATTATTATAAATATTGCTAATTACTCCGCAAGATTAGCGCGAACTGAAATCCAAAGCTGAAAACTGTCATTTACTAAGTTTAACAGCCATTCGCAATGTCTTTTCACGCATATTTCATTGTTACCGTACTCATACCTCATTTTGCATCATACACACAACATACGAGTATATCATAGTTCTTGGGATTCGAGCATTTTTAGTGGACATTCAATGAAAAATTACTTTGGAACCTTCATTTTAATCCTTGAATAATTTAAAAATATAGCAGCTTCCTCTTCCTTTTCTAGTATCCGTTTTGAAAAAACCTTATAAAGCAATATTTTCTATTTATAAGAATTTGAATGTTGCTAATTGACTGAGTTCATTTAACCTACATAGCACAACGGGTTAGCACGCTGAAATTTTTACAAACAGGCCCCATCGCTCAACGAATGGAAAATGTTAATTTTGTTTGTTGTTGTTTGGGAACAAAGTTTATCGAGTTACGACTACAATTCCTCGCAGACTAATTTTCTAATATGCATTCTAAGCCATTGGACGTAGGCGACGCAAGAGAAAACGTCGCCATATACATAATTATGTCCAGCAGTAACTAATAATGTACTCATAAATATATTTACCTTCTAAGAAGTCAATTTGCGTAAATATGTAGAATCATTACCGTATTTAACTTTATTATAAGACTAAACGGTACTTTTTGATATGTAAAAGCGTATCACTAAATTGTAAAAACATTGTTATATTGATAAATGCCAGCAACAATTATTACTGGTACTTCAAATAGTAACCGTGGCCACAGTATCTAAATGTGTTAAATTTGAATTATATGTAGGCTATGCATGTTTTACATACAAGATGTGTTGGCACATCTTATTCAAATATTTCGGTGTTTGGTCGGATCTATTTCGCAATCATCAGCCGTCTTAAGCAGTTGGTATGGCTATTCGTTATACACATAGCTGATTATATAAATATGTATAGTTAATCAAAATATAAGGTTGCATTATGATCTATTGCCTAAGCTGATTTAACGAAAAATAAAAGTTAATTTCCAACGGAACAGCTAGGTAATTAATGAGGATACCGCATCCAAACAAACGAAGCCATTCACTATTGTAATAGTAATTATATTTCCATTCGTCTTTAGCTACTGTGCTGTGTGGTAGCGACCAATATTATTAACCCTAACATTGTTCGTGAATGTTATAAAAGACGACTAAAAGCGTTACATCGACCGGGGTAAATTCCACGTGAACCTGTCTGGTCAACAATTACGTTCCCAGAGAAGGTTCACGTCAGGCAGGCGGCGGGTCAAAAAAGTATTGCCAAAATCTATAATACTTTATACAAATAAATAAAATTGTAGTGTCTGTTTATGTAAAAATAATGGGCTTTTTTCACGCTAATACTTTTGTAAATAAAACTACTTTTACGGATTATATCGCGTTTGTATTTGATTTATGATTGCCCGACGTTTCGAACACTTTGCAGCATTCATGGTCACGGGCGGACTAAGGTGTCTCACGTCCAACAAGTAATCGTTATTACAGACATTTACAATTATCTACCCGATACAGAAAATAGTTATAAATTTATTAAATTGTTACCCACATTTACTAATACTAATACTTTTATTTGCAAGATATTCCTAAAAACCCGTTTAAAAATATTTTATTTGTCTGTCTGTTTGGGTAATCTTCAAACCGGTACCTGTTTATATAAAAAGTAACTTGGCTAGGCTGGCTTAGGATATTTTATTCCGGTATTCCCACCGGGTAAGAGTCCTACGTGAGTAAGGCAACTGAAACCGAAGTGAAGCGAGGACGGGTTGCTAGTTTTGCAGTATATACGACGGAAGCAGTGCATATTGTGTCGACCCCAAGGCCCAAGTAGCCAGGATAAGAGCAGGTTTGGCCACAGTTAAGTTTTTCATCATCACTTATATACGTTCCACTGTTGGGCTCGAGATTCCTCCACAAAAGGAAGAACAATGATATACTATACCACACTGGTCAAGCGAGTTGGTACAGTTTTATTTCGAGTTTTCCTACGCTTGCATACAGATTATATCCCTTAGCAGTTTATAACGAGACCTGCGGGTAAATAGGTGATGAATTGCTTTCTTACTTCGTCACTACAGGAAAAAAGTTTTCCATACTCCCACGTTATAAGCTTTTCGCCATTAACAGCTTGACATTAGAACATTCATCATCATCATCATCACAGCTCACATACGTCCCAATATTGGGCTCTAGCCTCCTCCACAATGGGAGGGAAATTGACCTACTGTGTTGGTTTAGGGTTTTATTTCGAGTTTGCCTTCTCTTGCATAGATGTTAATGCACCCACGGGCAAGGAAGGTTATATTCTTACTCCGTCGGGACGCGGATTATTAGAACATAAGTGGTATTTTATTTTAAAGTAAATAATAACATATCAATGTAAATAAAATCAACACCAGCTCATCTTCATGTTTTAAGTGCTAGGCCTAGGGTAGCTTGCGTCATCGAATGGGACGATACCCGAAAGGGTAATCTGCCGGGCCGGCCACGGATGTCAAGGAATCGGTAACAGTGATCGACCCAATGGGGATGTGTAGGGAATAGAATAGGTTATGGGGACGCCGCGATCCGCCTATTCGTGGCCCCGAGCAGATTGGACGGGGAGTGTCCAGACCATAGCTTATCAAAAAAAAAAGGATAGCTTGCGTTTCCATGTACTACTAACTGACAAGCCAGTGAATTTCATTTTAAATATCTTCTATTTTATGAAGCGTTAAATCTAAGGCCATAATTTACAAAACTCTTTTTATTTCTGTAAAGCATACAACCAGTTGTACAAGTCAAAGTAGATGGTATTTAAAGTTTTATCGAATCGCAAACTAAGATATGAGCACAGATGTTTCAAGAGACAATCCATCTTTGTTAACATAACACAAATATTTAAATGTCTTTGTCAAATGGGTAGATAATATCTATGAATTTCCAATTATAAACGCTTCTGGTTGTTATGGTAATTGTTGGGTATATTATCATGTACTCGATGTGAAACTACGTTCATGTAGGTAGGCATAGAAAATTTGTTATAATGCAATAAACACTTTAAAAGTGGCCCACCTACTTGTCATACTGGTCAAAAACTATCGGTAATATATACGGTACATATATTTGTACCAGTACCTTCGAGACATTTTATAGATTATTATCAATTTCCGTGTTTTTATTTGATTGCAATATGTAAACGCGCCTGAGGCATGGAGCTTTAAGCGTTATTATTTTTATCAATAAAAGGACTTTCATGCTACAAAAACTTGTAGGTAATACAGGCTTAGAACTAGTTACTTGTTCTTAGTAGAGCTTAGTTATCCTATAAAACGGCCGCCTATACGGATGTTATCTGTGATAACAATAAGAGAAAGTATTGGCTTTACAGATAACTGTCACACGAATAATTAAAATACGATAAAATCTTTGACACTTATAACAATACCCTTGATCTCACGCGTGATAAAGTTATAATTACTGTAACAAACACGAGAGATTAGAAACCATCGTTTGCTCACCTCCGATTCCCATGCTTCTTTTACAGGTCGCGACTTACTCTCCTTCATGTTGCCAGAGAATGTCATCGCAAATGATCCTTTGTCAGTAGCACTTTCACACGATGACCGCACGAGGTCACAGGACTCGTGAACCTAGGTCGCGCACCACACTCTAAGATGTTCCTATGTTCTACGTATAAATTACCGCGATGAGTTTCGAGTTAACGTTTACAGTTGAACACTGTCGCTTTCTGTGATGTTTTCGCCGGTTAATCGTATACGAGTAGACATATCGCGTGTGTGCGCGTTCGCGTGGCTGACTCGCCGACGCGGAGTGGCGGACTGCGCCTTCTCGCAGTTCGACTAACGTCGCAAGTCGTATCGGGCACGCACTACAGTTAACTTTCTCTCAGCCGCACGACCATAAGTTAACGCCATCGAAAGTCGACATCAACACAGCCTCACGGGTCAAAGACTTCATTAATATCCCATTAAAGTTTCCACAATAAAAAATAAATATCTATGATTATATCAATTCACGGTATTCACCTCAGCGTTAGATCCGTTGTTTATATAAGGTTTTAAGGGAAAAGAAAAACGAAAATGTATAAAACTTAATTTATAATTATGATATTTACAGGCTTATTTTTATATAAAACAAGTAATTTTATAGCTATCAATATATACTCATTACAACAAGTCATTAATAATTTACAAGATGTTTAAAATAAAGGTATACAGATTATTGAAGATTAGCAATTATAAATCGTAATAGTATAAAAAAAATACGCATAATTTTATTGGAAATAAGAGATTCCATAATTTACATTACAACAAAATTATATACAGACAAAGTTTTAATAAGATAGTTTATCGATATAAATGATATTGCATTTGGCGACTCAATTACAATTAAATATTAACCGCAATAATCTTTTTCACTTTTGTTTCACCACTTCTGTATGTATGTTTATTTTTATGTACATACGCCGTATTATATAATAAATATAATATAAACCATTATATAATTACATACATACTCTCTAAATTTAATAAAAATGAAAACAGATTTGAATTTACAACATATTTACGAAAGATGTGATTGAACGTCGATGTTTTTTATCTAATAAATCGTATAATGTATGAGCAGTTATATTATAATTCATAATTATAATATGATTAAATATTAACAGCATACTATAAAATAAAACATCACATTTGATTTGATAAAACAATAATTGTAAATATATATAGTAAGTTATTCAATACGCTTGTTGGTATCTCGTCGAAGACTCAGTGATTTTTGTAACACAACCGAACTTTTAGTTGAGCCTTTGATCTTTGGAAAATCTCAAGTTAATAATATATCGATAAACATCTAGGCGTTACCTTATCACTTTTAACTGAAAATCTAAAATAAAATCTTTTTAGAAAAATAAGTCGTCATTTTGGCTTCCACATTATTCTATAATGGAATGGTCTCAAGAGTAACCATTATATTAACACATCGTAGCTCGCTATCATAAATTTGTATAATGTACTGTGATTAGTGATTACGTATTGACTTAAACATAATATGATAATCATTATATAAAAAACACGTGTAAAGAAACATTCCTCAGACTGATGCGAAGTTTGTGTTAACAAATTGACTTAGTACTGCCAGAATACATTTGCGCTAACACTGCGCAGTACTTTATCACACACGTAAATACGTGCCTCGTTCGCAGTCCGCAAATATTCGTCTTCCATACCTCACAATCAGAATCGACAGGCTTATCGAACATATTTTAGAAATTTTGCCAAACATTAATAATCCCTTGTTAATTAATTCTCATGATTTTTATAATAAGCACCATCTTACACTACGGTTTCTCTTTGATAAGTATAGGATGATTCATAGTCAAAATAAATACCCACGGTGTCAATGGTTTCTATTAGAGAAGAGTGGTCATCCAGTTGGTTTTGAAACTCCATGTCGCCAATCTGGTGTCTGCTCTTACCAGGGCGATTGGGACAGACGGTCTTAAAAAAAATTGGGTCACACTTAGGTTTAGGGATGTCACTTTAACTACATAGTGTTCGATATCATAATAAGTTTGATAGGTATAATTTCTAAAATCTGATCGATAAACACCGCCATGAAAACATCTCACACGAAATGGCACCGCTACTGAACAATATATCGCATTTAAAAATATTTATAACTGATTCCTATCTATTAGTTATACTAAGAAGAATTAATCTATACCGTAATATAAAAAAGTTTCAAGGCTAATTTCAAATAATTTCACTCGTCAGCCGAACAAGCCGATAGTTCATTGGTGTACCT
Source organism: Lymantria dispar (assembly GCA_032191425.1). Classification (NCBI taxonomy): domain Eukaryota; kingdom Metazoa; phylum Arthropoda; class Insecta; order Lepidoptera; family Erebidae; genus Lymantria; species Lymantria dispar. The sequence goes on along the minus strand of CM063444.1, from coordinate 21,890,345 downwards.
AACGAACCAATTAGTGAATACAAACCGTGAAACAAAATACGTTAACACATGACCAAACGATTATCGTAATCTCAGAAGGCGTATAATTATGTATTAAACAGCTACAGCTTTATAATATTTTAATTAGTTAGTCATTAGTTCGTTCAACATTTGATTAAAATTACACTAGAGCTAGGCTAGAGCGACAAGATGACTAACAATTTGTTCCCGCCGAGGTTTCACGTGTCGTACAGGATGGACAATGTAAAGCTTAACTACTCATTTCATTTTATATTGAGCTTAAAATCAGCAACCGTAGTACAACAAATAACACTGCTTTCGTACAAGTGGCAACTTGAAACTGATATGAGTGAAGAACGATTTATTTTAATATCAATATTTATATATTTTATTAACTTGAATAGTTATAATTGGTTCCTCAATAAATAATTACGGAAAGGTCACATAATTTCATTGCTTTTTGTGTTTTATTCGGTAACACTAATGATTTATGTGCACAAATACGTTCATTTCACATGAACTGAACGTTCTAAGCTTTTTATTATATGGTTATTTAAGCGTTTGACAGCAGAGTTAGCATGGTATTAGAACGCGTTGGTTTTTCGAGAAAGGGACTTCGTTCTCTTTTTCACTGCCATGTTTATCGCTTTTTATAGTCCGTTCCTACGACACCAAAGGCGAGCTACATTCAAGATTGATCTTACCTTGAGCTTTGCATGTTACTGTGAAGGCGAGCAAGGTGTGTCATTTGGTTTACTAAAATCTGTCACGTTTGATGTTTCTTTATACGCGAGCTCTGCATTATGTATATGTATTGTATATTCGTATATTTAAATCACGTACCAAAGCTTGTCATCTATTTAATGAAATTTGTTGTACGCCGGCTGCACTATTTAGTTATAATAATAACGATAGCATTAGATAAATTTGTGAGTTTCATAATCACCGAGTTTCTCCCTGTACTTAACAGTTTCATAACGAACCTGGTGTCTTATTAAATTATCACAAATATTTGCCTCTATGTATAGGTAACGAACATATGTTGTTGAAGACTATATTGTAATATGGAGGTTATTTTTTTGGTGATCAAAAACATTTTGAGATAGTTTGGCGATAGTAGGTGATATATTAGTAAGTTTATTTTCAATTTCAAATATAAATATTGAGCAAATAAACATGTAAAAATATCAGACGATTTTGACACCACTAGTATCACAAAATAATTTAATATCACGCAAAAGCGTATACGGAAAACATTTATGATAGAAGAAAACACATTTGTCACTTGACGTGGATACGTTTAAATATGTTACACAGCTTACGCGATATATAAAATAAAAAGTATTTTAGATATAATAACGCAACACTGGAAGGTGACAAATTATCACTATTCTAAGATGATGATATTAATGCTGAATGTAACTAAAATTTCTTTTATCACTTTTGCCACTGATATTTTTTTTTTTAATATTTGAACGATTATAACCACCCTCGCTCTAAGTAATTTTATTTAATTGTTAAATCTATTCGAGAGCATTAACATTTATTTAAATAAGTTTCTTCAAGGTGTTTGTTGTCTACAGGTTTTTTTTTTACAATTTTTAGCTCTAACACACCTTCACATATTCAGAAATTTAAAAAAGTACAAATGCTTGTATTATCTAATAAGTTATTGCTTGATTCCAATAAGCCACAGCCTATTTTCGTTTGAGACAATTTAAAATCAACTGTATGTTGATTATCTACAAACAACAGTATAGATGACATACTACATAGTAATAATAATATCAAATTACGAATGAAGTTATTTGCACAACATTACTTTGGAAGCACTTTAGAGTCCTCAAATAAACCGACAGTGGATGTCAATATCTACCCATAGTGATAAATCGTACCAATATAACACCTAATACCTAACCACAATAATAGTACAACATTAAATAATTTTATAATAAATTGTAATCAACTTTTCAAAATGAACTTTAATAAAAAAAAATTGAAGATCTGTGGTAGTATCTCATGTCATTCTAACGTCAAATAATTTAAGTTTGGAATTATATATATTTATACGTTTGCCATAATATAAAAAGTGTTACTGTACTTCATATAAAATGTCACATTTAGTTTCATTGTAAGCAAGAAACAAACCTAACCATTTTCGTGTACGGCAAACGATAAGAAACAATATTGTGACCACCAACTACAATATAAAATATCACGCCAAATAAATAGTTTAAAAATTGAAATCTAGCTTAAATACTACGCTGCTAAAGGCTAGCAATATAAGAAAAATCACAAGTTTACAAAACAAAAAAATAATCTTGGATACGTCTTACATATCAAAATAAGTCACTTGTAAACGTTACATACAATTCACATAGTTTGAAAGCGCATAATTTCAACCACATAAACAGTATCACTAACCTTTCTCGAAGGTCAATTCAAAGAATGTATAGTTATGCTTAGAATACGTCAACTTAATAATAATAAACGATACCATAATGTTAATAATTGTACTCGGCAATAACTACGATACATAGTAGGTACGTATATATAAAAAAAAACAACATTGCACTATCGGTACGCATGTACAAAAATGTAACGACATAACAGCGGTACAACGTAACTTTAGAATATTCAACACTTTACCGATTGCGTTCTGGTAAATTATTGCATTACAAATCTTCCAGAAAACGGAAGAAGTCAGTATAAATAACATTAATAATCACAGGTGCGGCGACCCGCAGTGGTCGAGGAAAGATGCGTCTTTAGCGATTGATGATTACAGCGGGCCGCGTTCGCGCCACAGTCGCGCCACTATCGGGCAACTAACGCCGGCGCGCATCAACCGCGCGCCCAACAACTGCAATCCGCTTCGGCTATAAGGCACAGCCGTCATGGTCTGTGGAATCTGTTGACAACAATCATATATTACAATTATTTATTTAGTGTAAAAAATCTGACATCGAAATCTAGTCAAAGAAAGTGTAATATAAAGCCGTTTATTGCGCTGCACCTTGCCCTTACGTCGCTTTGAACAGCTGGGCGAACCATAGTCGAAGCAAAAAAAAAAATGAGTAAAACTTATATTAAAAATTATTCTCTACAATAATTAATTGTTTTTATAAGCGATAAAAATTCATTTATTCTTTTAATATATTTTAATAGACGTGTCAATCTATATGGACATAATGTAATATTTATAAAACTCGAAACCCCTCAATTAGTTTTCAAATGTTTAAAATAAAACCAGCTGATAATGAAAAAGAAATGTTTATAGGGGATGAGACCATTTCAGGTCCTCAATCACACCTAAGCATGTAAGCGACCACATTTATAGGCATACATAATTCTGAATTATCTTCAATCAAGTGGCAATAAATATTTCTAGAAAACATAAAAAAAATCAAGGTCACAATTGTTTGAATAATATAACATATGAATTTAAATATAATTATATGAATTTAAAATTCAGACTGAATTAATTAACTTTTATCTGATGGTCTAGATTTGCCGAATAATATGATCCACATTTAGAATAACCGTTTATTTTACAAATCAGCTACAAACCTTAGCGACGCAACAGGGCGAACTAGATAAAAGCTTAAATAAAGTACCTACAAGTTGCCCTATTAATGCCTACTTGCTGGGCTGGCCACGAACGACAAAGGACTCTGTACCGGTGGCCAGCCCAGTGGCGTAGGGGAGGGAACAGGGTGGTTTACGGGGCCGCGCGACGACCTTTCGCCGCCCCGGATGAAAAAGTCGGCGTGTCATACCAAAAAAAAAAAAAATAATAATAAATTGCCTACTTGTTTGTTGAAGTTGCATAAAAGAGAATTTTTACCTAGTAAGATGCTTGCTTTCTTCGTGTACCGCCATTTCTGAACTTTTAAATTCGTTGAGCTCACGTCTGATGGCAGCCTTGTCTCTCGGTGTCAGACGAGTCCACGGTTTATCCGCGCGACGGTCGTAGTCGTGCGCCTGTAAAATAAATTTAATATTATAATTTTACTCTATTGCTATATTCTGGTCGTCATTTTAGCCTAATTATTCTTAATCATATCGTGGTTGATTTAAAACCAAGGCTTAACGACTATTTTTAATAGAACGAGTATCACCTATCTTTTATACGCAAATTAATTATAATATTTCAAGATATTTAACAGTAAATATCCGAACAACTCCTCTTTAAAGTTTATTGACACGCTTTTTATTATTAGTTTCATCTGTATGTATGTCTTTGAACGTCATTTTGTCCCACTTTCAACGAACATATTTTATTTCAACTTTGCACACTCGTCAAAGGCTCATGACAATGCAATAATTCGATCAAAATAGCCGAATATCCTAATTAGATAGGATTTAGAAATTTCCAATAGTATCCTTTGCATAAGAGCTAGAGAGAGAGCTGGTGTGCGACCTACGCATGCGCGAAATTCGAAACTATATAGTAACTACTTGACTATTAATTTGTCTTGATAGCGTGTTTTTTAGTTTTTTTAAGCTATAATTTATTATTATTTTACAATGAAACCAAAAATAACCTGGCATTGTCATGGTGTATTTTCACTTACAATATCTACAATGGTTTGTATTATATTCTTTGTATAACACTGATCAATGCTTCATGACCTATTGCACCTCCATTCGGATACAAATAATGCGTAGTGAGAAATGACGCACGACAGATGGGATACGATGAATGATTTGTTTATTTGGACCTATCGCCGTGCTGTGTGCAGTTTTCTCTCAACCATGTCATATCGTATTTTTACTGTATTATCTTTAGACATTTGTTTTCCTACACTCTTACTCAAGAGAGTAAGAGTAAACGTAAGAACGTTTGATGGTTAATAGAATGACTAAAAATATGTATGAAAGCTGTGCTTTGGAAAACTCGTTAAGTATTTAGTCCAAACTGTTCCGATTATTTAATAAGGCCTTTTTTTTTTTTGTGGGTGGGCCGCGGTCGGCGCGCCTCCGCACCACTCCGTCCGGGGCTACAGAGGGGCTTAAGCACGCAACTCCCGCGACCCACCCGAAAACCACGTCGCCTTCGTCGTTGGGCCGACCACTGGAGCAGCGTTAACTTGTCGTCAGTGGTCGGCCCGACGGAATACCCCCTATTGGGGTACCCTCCCATCGACCGACGTCCCCCCCTCGGGGAGGATGTCGGTCTTTCCTCACGCGGTCGGCCTCTCGGCGGGTGACGGACTAATCCCCGGTCACGTCACCCGCGGCCTCGGCTAGGGCGGCATGAGGCGCAGATAGTTGCGCCTGCGCCGCCCCAGTCGCCGGCGGCGGATCTCCTCATCGAGGCTGCGCTCCTCACGCAGGCGATCCGCCGCCTCCTTCTGCGAGATCACTGTCTCGCAGAAGGCTGCGACCGCGTCCCAATTCCCGACGCTGTCGACCATCGCCCTAGCGATAGCCGGCAGCGTCAGGTCCGTACCGATGATTGCGACGAGTTCACAGCGCTGCACTGCCCAAGCCCCGCAGGCCTCGAGCGTATGGCGCGCCGTGTCCTCGTCGCAATCGCAGTGGTGGCAGGACGGTGTACTCTCCCTCCTAACGACCTTGTGCAGGTATTTGGCGAAGCACCCATGCCCCGTCAAAACCTGCACCAGTCGGAAGGAGAGCACCCCGTGCCGCCTCTCCAACCACTGCATCAGCACCGGCCGGAAGGCCTCCACTGTTCGCACCCCGAACCGAGGCCTCTCCAGCCGGACTGCCCAAGATGACGTCTCGGCGGGCGTCGACGCGCCAGGCGGTGAGATCCCTTAACGAGACCACACCGCCCCCCGCTCGCACCCCCCGATATAGTTCGGCGAGCATCTCCGCCTCCAGGTCCCACGGGGGAGTCCCGGCCAATAGGCACGCTGCCTCCGTCGCCATAATAATAAAGCCTAAGGAGGAGAAATGAAGTCCTCCACTTTTTCAGCCTTAACGATCGTACGAAGCCGAAACGAGCACATTATAAAGGCAACATAAAAAAAACCAAACACGCTACGTCCAATAATCATAATTCGTTACTTGCTTAATATGATAAACAATTAATTTTCTGAAAAACAACTGAGTTTTGCTACTTTATAATCGTTAACGTTATAAAACTTTTTCAGATCATTTGAAGTTTATACTTTTTGTATTTTGGACTTCTATTTACACTATCTGAGGGCTCTCAACCCGGTCTATGCCGAAAAATGGTAAATATATTTATTACTTTTCAATAATATATCAAAACACATAGATTTAGAAACTAGTATGCTTTTTATTACTTAATCACAAGCTACTTAACATCTAGCGTTAATCTTATCAAGCACAAGTTTATAAGATTAAAAAATGGAATTTTTGGCGAGAGCGCAGTATGTAGTATATGTACGATGTAGTCCATATTTGAGTGTTTTAAGATAATATATTAAACTAGCACAAACTTCGTCTTGCCCGGAATAGAAACGACACATTAAATATGATATTTTAAATTAACATTAACAATTTTTCTCATTTTCGTGTGGTAACGGGAAAGAATACACTTACAATTTACATCGGTGACATACATTTTACCATCATCTATCTTGCCTATGGATGTCGTAAAAGAGGCAAAGGGAAACAACATGCATAAAATATATATGCAAAGAAAAGGAAAATTGGAAATAAAACCTAATACCAACCGACTCCGCCCATGACCATGAACGCTGTAGTGTTCGAAGCGTCGGGCAAACAAAAATCAAATACAAACGCGATAAATTCCATAGAAATAGTTTTATTTGCAATGTGCAATACTTGCGTCATCATCTCAGCCTATACATGTCCCACTGTTGGGCTCACGTCTCCTCCGTAATGGGAGAGGAATTGACCTACTATTCCACGCTCGTCTGACGTTGTTGCAATAGGGTTTTGTTTCGAGTTTTCCAAACCAAAAATGCCCGTCGAGCACCAGGCCCAAGTACTTCATGTGGGTCTGGATGCTAATGGTGACCGACTTCACGGTGATCGAAGCGCCGGCGGGAGGCCCGGCGGTACGGAGGCCATGGAACAAAAGGGCCTCCGTCTTTTCCAGGGCTACCCTCAACCCCAGCGCTTCGATCCGCCTGACAATCTCCTCGGTGCCGAAAGTTGCGGCCTCCTCTAGCGTCCCACCCCGGGCTGTGACGAGTGTATCGTCGGCGGAGCAAATTACGCCCAGCCCGGGTGGGAGGCTTCCTCTCAACGCCCAGTCGTAGCCGATGTTCCAGTGGTATGATAGAACAATTTCTAGACTATCATATGAGAAATATCAATTTGAAAGATAAATTCACTTGAGATTGATATAAATGACACGTACTAGCTGATTAGTAAAATCGAAAAAGAAGTACTGTATAAAATAATTCTTTCAAAAGATTCCTTTCTCGTCTTCGTAGCAATCATCGCCAAAAAAAAAATAACACACTATATTCTTTTCTGCCTTTGTTTGAAATAATAATCACGTTACAAATAAACGTACAGCAAGAGAGCAATACCAGAATAAATTTATTTCGGAATAATTTTGCATGAACAAATTTTATTTACATAATTAAATAGAATTTGTTCATATGCAAAATTATTTCATCATTAGTCGTCGAGTAAGTAACGTGTAAACTTACTTTCGTATTGTCTACGCTAATATGCATTTGTATATTAAATTTATATGTTGTTTTACCCGTGGCTTCGCACATTTCGTGTTATGTCGAATAACGTTCAAAAATTACTTAATTTTCCATCCCTCGGGCAGTTCTTTTTAGGGTTCCGTACACAAAGGGTAAAAACGGGACCCTATTACTAAGACTTCGCTGTCTGTCCATCCATCTATCCGTCTGTCTATCTGTCACCAGGTTGTATCTCAAGAACTGCTATAACTGGACAGTTGAAATTTTTACAAATTATGTGTTTCTGTTCCCGCTATAACAACAAATACTAAAAACAAAATAAAATAAATATTTAAGGAGGGCTCCCATACAACAAACGCGATTTTTATAGAAAATGTACGAAACCCTACGTGCACGACTGAGACTCGCACTTAGCCGATTTTTTATAATAAGAGTTAACTCGTATCTAAAATGAAAAAAAAATTATAGATCGTATAACGTATAACAATAACTTTTTGATTTGTAATTAAGAAGTGAAAACGTAACACAAAAACAAAATCAAAGTTTTAATAATTATTTCATTACTAGCTTTTGCCCGCGGCTTCGCCCGCGTTAAAATTAACTTGCATATTGAACTATTATCGCAAAGAATATTATCGGCATAAAAGGTATTCTATTTCTTAATTTAAGAAATACTCTATCTATGTGTCTATTTTCATCCAAATCTGCTAAACAGTTTACGCGTGATTAAGTAACAAACATCCAAATATCTTCACAAACTTTCACATTTGAATATTACTTCCGGACTTGTAGTTCAGATTCTCGTGGAAATACGATGATAAATATGTCTTTCCTAAGTCCCTGATAATGTAGCTTTCCATTGGTGAAAAAAAATTATATCGATTAAATTTCCGCAGTTTCACCTACGTAGACCTCATTCCCATGCGAATGCCGAGATAAAAAATGCCTATGTGACTCACAACACAAAAACAAAAAAATTTTAACCGTTTTTAGATAAAGGTATCGTGCAAATAATTATGTGCATAAATAAAAACTATTATTTTGATAGATAAACATACGCTTCAAATTTATTTATTTGTAGAGATAGAAAATTGACTTAATATCTCCACTTACTGTCTGGTAGCGGCTAGGAATATTACCACGCTTTCATTGTTTGTGGGGTGTCCCAAAATACTACTAAGACAAAGATTTACATCGATCTGGACCAATTGGTGATGCCGTCTGGCCAACAATGTCGTCCGTCAGGCAGCCGGTCATAAAATGTTGCTAGAACCTTTGCGATATATCTACGATGGGAGAAGAGTCCCTACATATTGCGTCGATCCAAAGTAATTAGGATAAGAGCAAAATAATGATGATATGTAGGATGGGTGTCTTCGACTATATGCGTTTCACCCTTTTAGGGCTGCCTAAAATTATTCCTTAGTGCGCTTACCCCAAAAAACAGATCGGTATACAAAATTTCACACATCTTTGGCTATGCACTTTTCACCCTCTTAGGGGTTGAATTTCCAAAAATTCTTAGTTAGTACTCATCATCATCATCATCATCTCAACCCATATACGTCCCGCTGTTGGGCTCGGGCCTCCTCCATAATGGAAGGGTAAATGACCTACTATACCACGCTGGTCAGACGTGTTGGTATAGGGTTTTATTTTGAGTTATCCTTCTCTCGCATAGATGTTATATGCGTTTTATATCCGTAGTCGTCTCGTACGATCACCCACGGGTAAGATAGGGGATGGTGAATTGTATTCTTACTCCGTCACCACACGGTTAATGTAAGTACTCGCTTATCCCAAAACAGAACTTTTACGTTCCCAGGACCATTATTTTAGGTTATACACTTTTCATGCCCTTAAGGGTGAGACTGCCAGAAGTTCTTTCATAGTGCTTGGTAAGCGAGCACTAAGAAAAAATCTTGGGATAATCCAAGAGAGCCGACCGTGTACTAAAATGACCGTTCCTCGGCTCACTGATTTCGGATAAACGCTTTTCACCCCCTTAGGGGTAAAATTGCAAAAATCTCTTTTTTAGTGAGCACTTTCCCCAAGAAAAACAATTTTATACAAAACGTTACGTTTCTAGGCCTAATGATTTCAGCTATATATTTTCACCCCCTTAGGGGTTGAGGTTCAAAAAATAATTTCTTAGAGCGCACATATAACAAAAGAAAGTGAATCGCATACAAAGTTTTACGTGCCTGGCCCCAATAGTTTCGTCTATACGCTTTTCACCCTCTCAAGGGTGTGATTTGCCAAAAATTCTTTGCTAGTGTTCGTATACCCCAAGAAATACGACGGTGTAAAAAATACGTTTCTAGGCTCAGTGGTTTTGGCTGTAGGTATGCTTATTGGTGTTTTAGGGGTTGAATTTCATCCCCATGTAAGTGAAATTTCCAAAACGCTAGAACGAATATTTATTTATTATCAAGTGCCTTAAAACAAAGGTTCATTCATGGTTCTATCATCAAAAATGACGAATTTCCATACAAAATGTCATCCCCTATTTCAACCCCTTATATCTATATTTCATGATTTCTTTGCTAGAGCTCGTGTACCCCAAGAAATACTACAGTGTAAAAAAAATACGTTTCTAGGCCCAGTGGTTTCGGCTGTATGCTTTTTGTCTTTTAGGGGTTGAATTTCATCCCCATATAAATGAAATTTCCAAAACGCTAGCACGAATATTTATTTATTTATTATAAAGTGCCTTAATACAAAGATTCATGGTTCTATCATCAAAAATGACGAATTTCCATACAAAATGTCATCCCTTATTTCAACCCCTTATACCTATTTTTTCGCAATAAAAAGTAGCCTATGTCCTTTCTCAAGCTTTATTCCATCTCTGTACCAAATTTCATCAAAATCGGCTCAGTGGTTTAGACGTGAAAGCGTAGCAGACAGACAGACAGACAGACAGACAGAAAGACAGACAGACAGACAGAGTTACTTTCGCATTTATAATATTAGTAAGGATTAGGTGCCTTAATACAAAGATTCGTGGTTCTATCATCAAAAATGACGAATTTTCATACAAAATGTCATCCCCTATTTCAACCCCTTATACCCATTTTTTCGCGATAAAAAGTAGCCTATGTCCTTTCTCAAGCTTTAGTCCATCTCTGTACCAAATTTCATCAAAATCTGTTTAGACGTGAAAGACTATATGCTTTTCACCCCCTTAAGGGGGTGAATTTCCAAAAATCCTTTGCTAGTGCTCGTGCACCCCAAGAAATATGATGGTGTAAAAAAAATACGTTTCTAGGCCCAGTGGTTTCGACTATATGCTTTTTGGTATTTTAGGGGTTGAATTTCATCCCCATGTAAATGAAATTTCCAAAACGCTTGAATGAATATTTATTTATTTATTATCAGGTACCATAATACAAAGATTCGTGGTTCTATCATCGAAAATGACGAATTTCCATACAAAATGTCATCCCCTATTTCAACCCCTTATACCCATTTTTTCGCAATAAAAAGTAGCCTATGTCCTTTCTCAAGCTTTAGTCCATGTCTGTACCAAATTTCATCAAAATCGGTCCAGTGGTTTAGACGTGAAAGCGTAGCAGACAGACAGACAGACAGAGTTACTTTCGCATTTATAATATTAGTAAGGAAGTAAGGATTTTGTGTACATTAAAATCTACAAAATGCTCATATTCGCTATCCCGCCCTATCCTTCTCCAAAATAGGAGGAAAAATACCTCGCTAGTTCTGACTACGTCAACACGTCTGCGTGTTGGTATGGACTTTTATTTTGAGTTTTGCTTCACTTGCACAGATGTTATAAGCATATTTAATCCTTTAGTCGTCTTCTACTACACCCATGGCCAAGAAGGGCGGGTGGTGAATTGTATTCTTACTTCGTCACCACACGGGGGATATTAGCTATAACTTTAGACTTTTTAACAGACAAATTTACCATATTTTCAGGCAATGTACGTACCCTATTGGATACTAGGATTTGTAACCGACTTTGATTACGCTGGAAGTCCTACAATTCACGCGTTTTATTAATACATACTAGGATGACTTTAAAGCAATCAAAAAGTTGATGAGCATTATACTAATTGTTTTCTTTATCGTATAGCGATATATGTATAGCGTGAACGATTAAACGACATAAATCGTATTCCAACGTAATATACAGGCGATAATAAAATTAAAAACAAAACCGTGCTTTACCAGCTAGGACCACGCAATGGTCACCATTAGGCAGGATGCCATACCTGCACAAAATTTTAAAATTAAAATCTTCACCTGTGTAACTTCGATGTAATCGCTGAAGCGTATGATTTTCTTCTCTTTGAGCTCTTCGACGGTGGGTCGGAAGCTGAGCTTGCGTAACAAGTATCGCTTCTTCTCCTCCTTCTGCTTCTTCTCTTCCGCAGGAGACTGGCCTATAAATATATAAGATAGTATAAGTTGCATATATGCTTACGTGTTGTGATGGAGTAAGAATATAACACTCCTTCCTTTCCTGCAAGTGTCGTAAGAGACACAAAGGACGTATAATGTCATTGAAAGGGAAGAAAATTTAGAAACAAAACTATGTCAATCCTTCTCGTAAGCGTGGAGTAATAAATTAATTGTCTATCCACCGTTAACTAAATGACAATCTAATACTCCGCCACGCGTGATGATTCACGGTTCTCAATTAACGTATTCTATTAGTATTCTAAACTATTAGTTATAGAGTGGTACAATTACTATGTGGTGACGGAGTAAGAATATTATTCACCAAGTTGTAAAAACATAAAAGAAGGAACACTCTAAATGAAAGCGTATACCAACCCATCAATCAGACTTGCGTGGTATAGTGAGCCAATTTCCCTTCCATAGTGAAGGAGCTTCAGGCCTAGCAGAATGTATATGAGCCGAGATCATGATGGTACTGCTATTATGGATGTTAGATATGTAGTTGCAACATTCAATATTAACTTTTAATTTTGTCAAAAACAAGGGAAACCAGGCTACGAAATCGTTTAGCCTGTTGTTTTTAATTCATGATAGCTTTCTCTTAATGGTGTTATCTGTTTTGCTCTAGTATTACACTCATGATTAAGAAAGTATCGATAACAGCTTTTAAGCTTTATTACAATTAACTTGAGAGTATTTATCATATATTATTTGTCAAAGATTACCTTGGTCAATATGAATTATTTCAATAATTCCACAATTAATAATATTTGTTACATTAATTCAAAGATTTTTCCTTTTTAAAGACTAAGAATAAGTAAATATTGCGAATGTTTTCAGTATGAAAAATAGATTAAAACTTGCGTCTTAAAACGCCACCTTTCATCGCAATGTATCAACTTTTAAGAACGAATGTGTATCAAATTATAATTTCATACCATTGCTAAGTTACATATATAGGTAATAAATCCTATACTAAAGGTGCAAAGTAGTTGCACGGATCTTCTAGCCTTATATATGTTTAAACGTCCAATTGCCCTATTTATCACTGGAAACAGTTTTGTATCTATAAACATTTCAATGTTTACCGTATTATTCTTGTTCTAACTTGAATAATATACATCGAGGCACGTATTATTCTACATTCCACATTTTATGTTTAAGATGATCAAAAACATGTGCTCATGCATAATTTATGTAGTAGTCTAATTGTGAACAAATATATTGAAGTTTCAGTGTGGTTACAGAGTAAGAATACAATTCACCATTCCCTCTCTTGCCCATGAATGTCGTAAAAGACGACTAAGGGATTAAATATATGTCATATATGTAAGAGAAGAGAAATTTGAAATAAAACCCTGTATCAACACGTCGGACCAGCGTGGTACATTAGGTCAATTACCCTCTTATTGTGGAGGAGAGCTCAGCAGTGGAATGTATAAGAGTTGAAATGATGTAATATTGAAGTTATAAAGGATAATAACACTATCATAACTAGTCAAAAATGAATTTAATAGATCAGTTCGACCTCATTAAAAAGCAAGTTTTTTTTAAACATCCTAACTAGGAGGATGAATTCTTGTATGACGTTTATGACGGGGAATATTACATCATCATCATCGCAGCCCACATACGTCCCACTGTTGGGCTTGGGCCTCCTCCACAATGGGCCCTCCTTTTAACTTACTATACGATGCTGGTCAGACATGTTGGTATAGAGTTTTATTTCGAATTTTCCTTCTCTTGCTCTTATGTGCATATTATATCCCTTAGTCGTCTTTTACGACATCCACGAACAAGATAGGGAGTGGCAAATTGTATTCTTCCTCCGTCACCACACGGAATTTGCAAACATATAACGGACACAAATTTGGACAGACTTGGAACAAATATATACAGAAGCGTATTACAGTTCTCCACGGGAATAGAATCTATGATATACAGATATGAAGGCACTAATTAGACTACTTTCGCTTACGTATAGTGTAAATTTGAGATTTATACTCTCATATTCCTTAGCTGCAAGTATTCAAAAGGCACCGGTTACTTACTTTTTAGTATGTTTCTCTCGACGAGTTCCTCGGCGGTGGGCCGCATGGACAGGCGCCGTATGAGGCGGGCGCCGATGGCCTCCCACGACTCTTGCCTCTCGTGCTCACTTTGTACCACCAGAATGTTCCTGTATCAACCATACCATGCCAAATTTAATCATTTATATAACGAACATCACTGATGTAACTTTCTTTACGAGGCCATAGAGAACACTAACCACTATTTATTTTGTACACAGGCGTTCGTACTGCCAAATGACCGACGATATAAAATTTGCCAAAGCTTACGCGACGCTGAAAATGTTTTCACAACATCCTATTAACATACATTCTTGGCTCACCTCCAAGATCACTAATCTAGATCGCAGGCTTAATTAATATATTAAGGGTGTTCTAGAAGTTCAATGCTAATATGATGCTATCATTAAAAACTTAACATAATACAATATTATAATACGTACAAATGTACTATCCGTCATTCGTGATTCAATAGTAAGTTAATGTAGTAAATAAATAGTGATTTGAAAAGCATTAGTGAAAATCGTAAAACAATGCCAATGCCAAGAGCGAGCTCTCAGAAACAGGAAGAAATAAAACATCGATAACAATGACTTTGAAGGTGGCGACTAAAATAACCAGCCGGGTGTGCATTGTTGCCAGACGGTACTAATGCTTGCGCGGGATCGGCTATTACTGTGACTAACTTGTAGTTACGCAATTACACACGTGCTTTATAAATTGTAACACTATGTAAATGATGATTTAATTATACACACACTGGTCAAATCTAACGCAATTCGCTCTTTAGGTGAAATTGTCAGACAGTTTTGATTGAAAAATATTACAAGAATCGAGGATATCAAACGCCATTTACCCAAGAAATAATTAGTAAACAACTATATATCGCGTTAAATCTAGTGACTCTATTAGTTGTTCATATTTAGAGTCGAAACTCGCGAGCTTATTTTTATCTCGCTATCTAAAGCATTCCGTTGTAATTATACATTTTAGACGGCATGAGACATCTGTAGTGATTTCTACGTCCAATAAATCTTCTGAATGCGCTAATCTCAGAAATTACCAATATAATTTAAAATTGCTAACATTAAGTAAAAGTTCCAGTTCAAAAAAGACATCGTGATCAATTGTGGGACCTTGTGACAACCGTTAGGGGTATTAAGGCGCCACGGACGTTAAGGATTCGGTACCAGTGGTCGGCCCAATGGCGGAGGGGATGGAATACGGTGGGTTATGGGGCCATGCGACGCCTTTTATCACCCCGGACGGAACGGACGGCGTACGTCTAGACCATAACTTCCTTCAGCAGACTTCCGTTGTCCATACTTTCTGTCAACAGACTGTTGTCGGCTTGGACGGTTTTTGCGGGTATAACTAGACTATCATAGTCGTGAAATGCACAAACAATAAAAACACCTCAATATATCTGGCATACGTATTTTTTTTTTAAATCTTTTTTACTCTATTTTACGATAGTAGAATACTTGTCTTAAATATGGAGTTATTTTCAATTTCATTCGAAATAATCCTTCTAGATAAAGCGGGTAAAAGGTAATAACAAGAGACACAATATCTACGTAGTGTTAGAATGTTAGCTATAAATAATACACACTGAGTCAATGACAGACAACCCTCATTAGCTACTCCGACATATTTACGTAATTTTTGACTTTGGCAATGTTCTATGATATAACAAAAAACTAAAATATTAATATATATGGATTGCTTTTAAAATGTATGTTGACACTCGTGTTCAATGTGGCGAACATATTAGTCTATTTGTCTTGATCACTCTGCAATCCTTTGGTGACGGAGTAAGAATACAATTCACCACTCCCTATCTTGCCCGTGGATGTCATAAAAGACTACTAAGGGATATGATAAGCATATAGCATATGTGCAAGAAAAGGAAACTCGAAACAAAATCCTATTTCAACACGTCTGACCAGCGAGGAATAGTAAGTCAATTCCCTTCCCATTATGGAGGAAGCCCAACAGTGGCACGTATACAGGCTGAGACGATGATGATTATTCAATCAAATCTGGTAATCATATTCTAAATATTGACAAATATCTGATTGGAGCGGTAATCATTAAACGTAGAATAACAATAGCACGGGATCTTAATGGTCTCTGGTTAATAGAACAAGTACGAAGCCGAAGAGATAGTTTGATTAATATCCTTCATATGTCATTTAGACATTACACTTTGTGGTAGCGACTACGAATACTACTAACCCTTACATTGCTCATGGGTGTCGTAGAAGATGACTAAGAGCATTACATAGACCTGGGCCAACACTATCTGATGCTGTCTGGTCAACAATTACATTCTTAAGGAGAGTTGACGTTAGGCTGAGTCGGTCAAAAAAATTATTGCCCACAAATTTTGCAATATACGCGAAAGAAAAGAAGTACATATTACGTCCAAGTATAGCAAGATGATGATGTCTTTTACACATTAGAGTTATAAAAAATATAAAACACCTTTATAGAATTTATTTGAGAAATACGTGTTTGGGTATAACACACCTTCATATTATATTTATTATCCCATACCCGGTAACGTATCAGATGTTGCTGCTATAGAACTCTATATGCTGGGAACTCCCAGACTGCAATAATAGTAGCAGGTTTACCTGTCAGGATTAGAAGCTGAGGTCATACGCTCGGCAGACGTATGCCATTAGAACATCGAGGAATTTTAATTACCGTACATGCCCATATAAATATTCTTACCAATCAAATAATATTAATAGTTACCTGTTAATTAGCTCTTGGCGGTCGGGTCGCAGCGCTAGCTTGATGTTGAGGCTCTCTTTCCGTGCAAGTTTGGCGGCTACGCGCTCCGATTCGTTGGCGTATTCGGTGTTATCATTCGCGTACTCCCATGGTCGAGCATTCTCCTTGTTCTCCATACCGTTACCGACGCGAACACCGCGATTACTACTGGTTATAAAAAAAATCCTTTCAATATGTCATATTCATAATAAGATTCATATGGTTTAAGTTAGGAAATAGTATTATAATATTACTTCACCGGTTAATTTCTTTATGTAACATTGTGTTGCATTTGGCAATTAATATACTTGCCGTTGCAAACAAAATGACCCATCACTATAAAAAGAAATGGAGTATAAATATGGCTATGCGGCTCATATACGCGCATTAAAATGTTTTTGCTAAATAAGTAGTTTCAACATTTAATAAAATACAATTTCAGTTAGCAATATTATTATACCATCAGTTAAGTCTTATCGTTTTAGATGAATGTAATGTGTGCTACATATAAACAAATAATATTGGCCAATATCGTATTCAGAATCATACACTCGAAACACATAGTATAAAAATTTATGAAATGTTATAAATTTTAATGTTTAAAATGCAAATCCCAAAATATTTCATAAACATTTATTTGTAAATATTTTGGAAGTTATAATTGCTTAAAAACGAAACAGTTTTCATTAACCGAGTTAAATAACTTAATTAAATATTGAATGTTTTTCTTTATAAAAATACGACCAAATTATTAGTATGTACAAAGAAAATTATAGATTAATATTAAAAAGAACTCATAACTTAATAATATCAGATAATTAAAAGGAAAAACTAAAGGAACTAATCAAAACAATGTTTGTGTATCCCTAGAGCAAGTCTTTCATTACTCGAAGGTGTTAACAACTCAAATTAGCATTTGGCGTTGGCTCAACACTGCCTAATGTATATTGGGCGAAACATACTAATATAATAAAAGCGACAACAAATCTGTTTGTTTATTTATTACGCTCTTACACCTAAATTACTAAACCAATTTTAAACATACTTTCACCAATATAAAGCTACACGAAACATAGGCTATATTTTACTCCCGAATTCCCACAGGAAAAAAGGAAACCGGAAACTGTGGGATATTCTTAGTACTCAATAAACCATTGAATAAACGTTAACATCTTCGAATAAATGAAATAACTCACACTAAAATGATATACTCTATGAAACATTAAGACATTTACATGCAACATAGAACGTCCAGAGCAGAAGTACAAACCAACAGCCACACTTCAACAATAGTACCTATACGTTCTCGTGTAAATCTCGATATAGTTTTAAAAATCAAACTAAGGATTTCATAAACTTCTCCTGATACGAGAACGCATTAGGAAGACTAAGATCTTTAGAAAATTCCATGGTTCCTTTAAACTTAAAAAGTATTCGCAATTAAATCCTTATAATTAATTTTATTTAACAGAAATCCAAAATTCATATTATTGTTTATATACCTAAAGTATTTTAGTATTGAAATTATCAGAAGTTTGATACATATTAGAATTATATATTACGGTGAGAAACTTCCGTGCTAGGATCGATTATATCAACCGAGGTTTCGGGGGGTTCGCAGACGCCGCTATGGACTCGATGATCGAGTCCATAGCGGCGTCTGCGTCATCGGAAATACTCGAAGCCCGGGTCGATCGAGGAGTATTTTATCGTAATATATAGTTCTAATATTCATTCATTCATGATAGCTCATATACTTCCCACTGCTGGGCTGGAGCCTCCTCGGCAAAGCGAGGGAAATTGACCTATTATACCACGCTAATCAGACGAGTTGGTATAGGATTTTATTTCGAGTTTTTCTCTTATATAGATGTCATATGCGTATTATATATGTCTTAGTAGTTTTTAACAACACTCACGGGCAAGATAGGATAGTGAGCTGTATTCTTACTCTGTCACCACATGGACAGAGGACAAATTCTAATATACTAAAATAATATATTGTTAAATTTAGACTATGGGTTATTGTATCTATTATAACACTTTAAATTAACAATACAGACGACGAACTTGTGATTGCAGATGTTTTGTAAAGCCGCACATAATTTCTATGATTTTTTTAATTATCCTTAATGGAATTCAACATCGTCTTTATTGCTATTCAAATCTATAGTATCCGTTTTTGACGCGTACTCCAAGTGTAAAATGCATCGTCACTTTTGCGTTCCTAGGGCATCACATTAAGTTACTAGTGGTAGCAATGTGTTAGAAACAACGGTAGATAGTTATGAGAGTCTGAAGCGTGCATAGCACGATGCATGGTCTAAAGGCGAAGCTGACCGTCAGGAGGTCTCTGGGCGATATGGCGTGGACAACATTGGCATAACGAATGGGGTTCAGGTGCAAAAGGTCATATTCGTGATTGTTTAAATATTGCTTTAGCAAAAACTTAGCCATCTTTAAGCTCCTTTATTTCTTAGATATACTAAAAGTAAATATATTTATTGATTTGGGGCATGTGTAGGTATTACCAAAGTAGTACCTTCTCGAAATGAAACATTTTATAGTTAGTTTTTGCAAATTACAACGATTGTTAGTCACGTATAACCTTTTGCGTCTGAAACGTATAGGACAGTTACCATATGCGAATCCTCGGTTTTGGTGGCGGCCGCCTGCTCGCCGACGCATGGAGAAAATAAACGTATAACTTTCACTATCACGGTCAACAAATATTAACATACACGTCATGAATATCAACGGTCTGTAATTATACGCTCTTCACTCATAACAATAATAAAGATATAGAGATGTAGTGAAAACAGATCGACACCTAATGATAAATGGCTTATTTAATGCGGGAATTAGAGTATCTTGTACATATAAAAAATATTTGGCAGTAACATCAAGAAATCTTTAACTTTTCTATGTTCCACCATAAAAGAAAATTATCAAATTCAAAATTTTAAAAAATATTTATAGTATTACGATTAAAAGTACTGACATTGCAATGACTAGAATATAGGCAAAGTTTGAACTCTTTACCGACATCACAACGACGTCTCTTAGCGATTTCAGAGCAATTAAGCTAATTTAATATTTTATAAATGTAAGTAACACTTCTTTGTTCTTTAAATTGATAAAAAATGTCGAGTGGAGATTGACCATGACCACAAGAATACGTAAGTGTGCAAAATCGTATTTATTAAACAAAACTTTTCGATTTTGTTCATATTCGATCAAAGCCAATGTGCGTCGGGAAAATTAATGCATACTGTAGTTATTTACAATGGATTAAAAGTAATTTATATGCGTTAGAAACTGAAATATTTAAGCGTATTCATGTATGTATATTAAATTATTTCTACATATGTTTATATGTTTAGGTGGGTCAACAAAATATTGCAAATTGAAGAACATTAACAAAATTTTATAATTAGCTCATAATCGAAATTACGAATAGATAATAACGAATTAACAGATAACAAAAATGGGTAAGCATTTTAATTTTATGAAACCTATATTAATTTTGTTTTACTGCAATATATTCATATTATAAAAATTGATAGCATTATGTTCCTTTAATAAGATACTTAAATACATAGTGTTAAAGTTATAGGTACATATAATAAGGTAATATACTGACTTGAAGCTGGTGTGGTGGTGATCTTGCCTGGGCGCAAGCGGAGTTGCGAGGGGCGTAGAGGCGGGAGAGGCGGTGGGTCGTGGTTTCTTGAGCGCTGACTTGAGCGGCACAGCGCCGAAGATGGGCTCCTTCGGCGGAATCTCTTCGACTCGAGATGTATCCGCCAGCGTTAATGGCTCTACTTCATCTTCCTCAGGTTCATCCGACTCTTCGGCTGGTAAATTTTAAACATTGATGAGGTTAATCTTTAGGCCTCGTTAGTTCAGTAATATAAATATACTGGTCGTGAAATTCTTACTTCCTTTGACCTAGTACAAAACGTGTTATTGAGTTTCTAAAGACGTTTTCAGCAGTTTCTTAATCTGTCTATAAGTCTATTCGAATCTACTACTGATATAGGCTTCCGCAAGGGGATAGTATCATAATAATCGACACGCTTAGTGGGTGGATTGGCGGTCGCAGTTGATAATATAAATGTCGCGAAAGTAATGTTCCTGTTAATTGTTCTGGTAGTCCCTCGGCCGGTATTTACAAATTTCATTGCCGTAGGAGCGATGTCACATTGTCTTCAGCATTCTCAAGCTTAAGTCCAAAATATATAATTCTGCGCTTTAAAATCCAAAGGACCTTTGTATTCTTATGTGGAACTAAAAAATAAATGGTGAAATTTGATCGTGTTAGCTTCTCCCTATCTTGGGCAAAGGCCTAAATATCAGTCAACAAATCTTTAAAGAATGTTATTGATTAATAATTTGCTTGTCTTTTTAATCAACATAGAGCAGCTACTTTTCTGTCAAGAAGATGAGTTTTTTGTGAAGGAATCGAAACGCTACTTGATGATTGTCCTAAGCAGACAGCGATTTAGAAAACAGTCTATTCATTCTATTCAACTTTTAATAGCCAATTAACTTATAAGTAAGTACACGCAAAAATTAGGAAAATATTAGGTACATTATAATGTAATTATTATGGCGAAAATAGAAGAATGTACGGAAGTACTCTTTCTTATTGGAGTCGGAGGTGAGTCATAAACGGAGGTCGCAAAATCAAATTACACCGAAAGTAGGAAATATTTTTAAAGACAATAGTATTACGATTTTATTATATTCGTATAAAATATAAAAGCGGAAAATAGACGTTGAGATAACACATATAAAATTCTTAGCTATGTATTAGGAACTAGTTACAAATCGTTTGCTGAAACGACACCTAAATTTTAGGTACCACTTAAGGTCAATTATATGACACATGCCATTAATGATTGTTTTATGTTATAGCAACCTAACATTTACATGCTTTTCGTTGAAACGAACATTAGTCTATCTCTCATGAACTTATACAACTAGCGGTAATTGTGATTACTGAGAGTGTATTCAAACATCAAGTTTTAATTTTAAACCGAAAATAATAAGTTCTAAAATACATATGTTTTACTCATAAAATTTTACTGATCCATTTGTTAGGAGGAAGATGCCGTTAATAGTGTCTGATCGTTCTCACATAATCTAGAGTGTATTTTCATTGGACTATGGTAGTCAGGAAATGGTGCTCTTGGTTACTTATTGCATTATATGATATTAGTTTGATATCCACAACTGTCAATGAAATACAGTCTAGGGAGCTTTATTGCCACCGAAGTTATGGTATCAGTACCGTTGGTCCGATTTGGCAGTGAGTGGTAAAACGCCAGATTATGTGGCCGCACGCTAGTTTGCCGTCGCCCCGGATGGTTCGGACGGGGATGTATAACATATATTGTCTGTCCCGATGTCCCCAGCTGTACAAAAATGTCCCCTTCTTGCAAACAGCATAAATTATTATTTATTATACTGATAGTAAAGTGTTCCTCTTTTAAGGTTTTAAGTCAGTAGTTACGCCAACCCCTGCAAGACTTCTCAGGTGTTCTTGTTTTGTTTTGCATTAAATATCATATTTCTGCAAATTTTGTATTTTGTTGTTCGTTTTGATACTAAAAAGCGGGACAATTACTCAACTGTCACGTTTCGACGTAAAAAATAATATAGTCACATTAGGTCTGTATATAAACATCAGATAGTCTGTTAAAATAAAAATCTTATTCACTTAATCCGTCTCTATAGAGATAAATTCTCGATGTTAGGTTATGTCCTATTTTATTAACTTTAATCCGAGTAAAGCTGCTGTTTTTCAGAAGACTGAATCAATTATTGTGATGTGTATTATAGTCTCTAGTTAACTTACAGTCAGAGTGAGGATGTTGGGCGAGCGCATGTTGGTGATGATGACGTGTGGGGCTGGGGGAGCTGAACATAGGCGGTGGGGGTATGGGCCCGATATCCGACAAGGCTATAGGCGGCTCGGGCAGCTCTGAAAGCATCAACTGCTCCTCCAAATTGCCTGCGCCCCCGCTCTCTGCCGTCGACCCGTAACCACCAACTGGAACATAGTATGTATTCGCGTTTTGTTTAACAGCTGTGGTTATGAATGCATGACGAATGTTGCATGCTTTTAATTGCACACGGACATAAATATCACATTGTTCTAATTTTAATTTATCACTCTAAGTTATTCCGATCACGAACACAGACGCACGTTCGTAGAAAGATGGACTTTAAAAGCAGACATTGCTTAAGAGTCCCCGATAAAATTGAAAGTTCTAATGAAGATACGCATAATTAGATTAGCTGTAAGAAATTTAATAAAAATTTATATTTATATTACTTAGGTACTTATAAAACTGTAAAATACGTTTGTTTATTTTAGATATACCTGTATTCATGAACTATTCGTCTACTTTAAAAAATCTTTGTCAGGTAGTTCATTTGAATTATATAGGTATAAATATTAATAAATTTGGGTTTAGGTTATTTAGGAATTAAGAAAAACATATATGTTGCAATTAATTAAGCTAAACTTAGTTTTACTTAGAATAAAAATACGTGTATGGTATGTCAAGGATCAAAGTAAAGCAAGCTATTTATGACTTATTATGTAAATAATAAGTCATACATATAGAAAATGCTAATGAAATAGCGCCATTTCATGTCGTAAATTAATAAATACTAAATATTGTCTCCTTTCTGCCATAAACAGAAGAAATTATGTTTTTTTATATATTTCTCAATAATATAATGATATACAAAAAACGATTTCATAACCACAAAGAGTCGGTAATTGGCATTGCTAAATACGTATATGCAAAAACAATAATTACTCACCAACATCGCCTTGGTAGCATATTCGTCGTGGGAGTTTGCCTGCTGTCAAGGAGTTGGGTCGCTCGGGCCTCATTACCTCGCCACCATTTTCCAATTTGTCTTTCTTTGGTTCTGAAACGAAAGAAAGTCATATTTATACAACGTTATTCGATTACATTTAGCTCCACGCTTCGGGAAACTAGGTTAGTCATTTATCGCTGGAAAGAAAGTGGAAAGAAAAACAACGAAGAGTATTAAAACATTGACTCGGATGTAAGCATATCTAAGTCTATAGTATGAGCAATATTAGCCATGGATCAACAAAAAATATAATGAATTACAAGATTATTATATAATATACTATAGTGCTTAATTACTTGTTTATTTTATATTATATTTAAATTGAATTGAAATTTAATATGAAGATTGACGCAAAAATCTAGGCAAGATATATTTTGCATACAAATAAAAATATTATATTTATAACCGATTATGAGATCGAATGTGTATTATTATTATCTAGATACTCTATGGCTATGTTCCTATTATATTATTAGATATTTTACTAGTGACGGGCGCGTGCCACGCGCTTCCATTCACCTAGTCAGTCGACGAGACGTCGTCGGCCTTGGCCTCGCCATGGAACTGTGTTATTGACACATCTCTGCTGTTATAGCATATGATAAAACAACTCATAATCTCGCGTATTTTTATGACTCCTATATATTTAAAGCATTTTCCTCAGAAAGTAGATAATTACCTGCTTCATCTAAAACGATTACAAGATAAAGTATGCTTATCACAATACTCAGTGTTTCAAGAGTGATTATCTCATGTTAAAATATTTCACAAAACACGTGATACATTATGTACCTACGTCACTTTACCATTCATCAGTTTAGCTTATTTACGTGTCACTGTTGGACTCGAGCCTTCAAGGAGAAGCGAGTTGACCTACTATAGCACGCTCTGGTCAAACGGGTTGGTATAAGGTTTCGTTTCCAGCTTGCCTCCTCTCGCAGTGATGTTATATAGTTGGATCCCTTAGTCGTCTTTTACGACACCCACGAGTATGAAAGTGGTGAATTGTATTCATACTACGTCACCACACGGAATTGTGTCTACATATCTTTTAGAAATATAGCTTAAACTTAATACTAGCGATTAACAGTAAGTTATCCCGACAAAAATTTCTAAGTTGAATATTTATAACGTGAGCTTGGAATCTCATTGAAAACGTGTGCTACTAACTGGTTAGTATACTATGTCAACCAGTTATAGTCAAGCTCAAACTCCAAGGTTAAAATTCTCAATAATTAAATATCTAATTCGGTAAATTACTGACATCTAGCATTTTAAGTGCAAGGCTTACAATTAGGAAAACTTATTTGCGAGCAGAAAATGGTTAGCATACGTGGACCATGAACTCACATCTATTGACAATCCCTTGCAATCATCTTACCAATTAGGCCAGTGTGGGTGGGTTCATATGATAACCAAACTGTCTCGCATTATTATCTTTACGACGTTCAACGTGCCATCTATCAGAAAATTATTTAATAATTTAGATAAAGTTATTGTGAAATATCTAGTAGTTAGTCGGGAGCAGGTGAGGCAATCGTAAAAAGCATAGCGCACCAAGTAAGTAACGACAGGCTTGCAATTTTCGTGACCGCACAGTTTAACTGTGTATTGCCACACAAATCATACGCTATGTTAAAAGTTGCCTCAGATTTAGCACAATAGTGTTAAATATTCTTATTCACATGTACCCAGCACTAAAATAATTTAACGTTACTAAAGGTCGTTCCGTTAATATATGCGCATATTTGTATTAAAGAAAACGAAATGGGTTTTAAGTGTGGAACGATGTGCAAATTTTTGAGTTTGTTAACTGTGTACGTCGGTAAGGTAACTATTGTGGGAATCCGTTGTATTCATTGGAAGAATGAAAAATTTAAAAAAATCCTTTGGCTCTGACACAGCGGTGACACACAATTCGTAAGTGTGGCAATAAATGTCAAACGTTAAAACTAAGAGGCATTCTTACTATCAATATAAATTGACATTAAAATTATTATCATTCATTTATATTTGAGCCTCCAAATAAAAGGGGATGTACCTGTGACAATTATCATTATCTATCACGGTTATCTGTTTAACGAAACAAAACCAATTAATAAATAAAAATAATATTATATTCACTTCTTTTGTTTTTAAGAACCTCGAAGTTTAGGTATAAAATGTTTTATAATAAAAGTATAATGCAGGTAGGTAGTTAATTTTATATTGGGCAGCTAATTACATGTAGATTCATTCAATGTTATAAATTTGTGTTCATAGTCGTACAAACAAAATTTACGCTAGTTTACTATGATGAGTCAATAGATTTTCGAATGAATAAGTTATGTGATGTTTATTCAACAGGCGGGGATAGTCGGAGGAGCGGGATGTGCGCCAGAGCGCTTAGAGCGGCGCGCGGCTGCAGACTTGAGGGACGATCGATGAGACGCCCTTGGCCGAGCCGCCCGCCCTCGCCCCGAGGACGTCGTTCGCTGCAGCATTACATAACCTTTGTCCTTCAGATCTCCTACGTAACTCAGCTTAAACGAAACTAATATCCACGATACGTCTATAAAGTAGCGTAAACACAGCATCGTATTTGGCCAAATATACCTTATTTGCTTACCCGCCTCAACAAAATCAAAAACAAAGTAAATACCTACATATTTATTTGTCTATACATACCAAAATTCTAAGAGTTTTCAAACACAATGTCGCCTTGACTAAAACAACTTCCTAAACAATTTCTACAAGTAGGTACATTATGTACCTACCTAATAAAATTCCTCATCTTTGCACAATACGTCGCTGTGTAAATACATGAATTTTCCTGCCAAGTAAAGGCCATTAAATATATAATAATGTCAAACTTCAAAAGGACGTTGTAAACAGTGAAAGTTTATAGATTGTTTGCTCTAATAAATACAGATTCCACAAAGAGAAACTTTAAAAAACAATGCTATGTCATTTGGTTATCTGCTGTAATCGCAGTTTGAATGAAACAATTAAACCGTACATACGTAACATGAAACTATTTTATATTACAACAGAGATCAGTAAATGATCACCCCGTACTGATATCAAATACCCACATCCCGTCAGTTGGTTGTAGGGCTTCCCACCTCAGACGATTGTGCGAGATGAGTCCAGACCATATCCACCAAAAAAAAAAGTTCTAATCAAAGAATATTTACTGCGTTCCGTATGGTGACGGAGTAAGAATACAATTCACCGCTCCCTATGTTGCTTGTGGATGTCGTAAAAGACGACTAAGGGATATAACATGCATATAACATTTATGGATAGGGAAAACTCGAAATAAACCCCTGTGCCAACATCTCGGACCAGCATGATATAGTAGGTCAATTTCCCTCTTATTGGGAAGGAGGCACGAGCCCAGCCATGGGACGTTTGCGAGCTGAGTAAGTGAGCATCTGCTCGCGTTTAAACATGCGTCGTTTCTACCTTAAAATATAGTTTTAAATATGAATGCGTCAAATTTTATGCAAATATGTATATTAAAACGTATTTGCATGATTGAGTTTCGAGCAATTAACATCGCTGCAAGAGACAAAGCTCTATGTCCAACTAGCCATCATTGAATACCGATAATAGTTTAATTTTCCTCATATCGTAGAAAAAGTCGGTAAATACTATGAAGTGTATGATCAAAAGAAGAATCGTAACCAAACATCCAAACTTACACATATTTATAATACTAGAAACATATATGCGGGTAGATACACAAAGTAAATTCAATTACACTTTATTAAGTAAATAAATTATTACAATAATAAATATATATTGCACTCTATAGTTACTGTTGAAAAAAAGAACCGAACCTACCGTGCGATTGTGTTTTGTAAAGCCTATTGCTTTTAATAGAAATCCTGTCTGGTCCGTTCAGACTGTTTTTGAGTTATGGAGAGATGCATACACAAATTAAAAAAAAATAGTACAGCGCTGGGTAATGAATCACAAATGGAATAGATATCTACGACAATTTTTTACGAATATTTAAAACAAACGCAATACCGATGATATTGTCACATGTTTTACTAGTGGGTGTCGTGTAATATAAATAAATCTGCTGCCGGAAGAGGCTACGTATCAATTATAACTGCAAGACACCACTGAACTTCATCAATACAATGTCAAGAGTACGTTTCGTGGACATCGTTTGGTGCATTCGTCATGTCACACAAAACGACGCGCATAATCTTGGGCTCGGTAAATATAGATTTAGCACGATAAAAACAGAAAGCAAACAAGTAAGCGGCTATGTTTTACTGTTTACATTACAAATAATACTAAATGAACACTCTGTTACACGAGTGTTTTCAAACGATTCACGCGCCCACATATAAAAATACCTTCAGAATTTAAGTAGTCCGAAATAAAATATACAATTTGTTTTATTTTTTATACATTGCACCAACTAAGATTATGTTACCACAATATTTATATTACCACCATATACCTTGTCCAGAGTATCGTAAGTAATGACTTAACCACAAGCAGATAATATTAATGTAAAGAAAGCTTATGTAAGAAAATAAGCCTGGCTAAGGTGGTAAATTTCCTCCTAGTGCGAAGAAGCCTTCTACCAAATAGTGCAATGTCCAAAATTTCTTGCATAAATAAAAGGAATAAAAAAAGAATCTCGTTTCTTATAAAAAAATCTACTAAATATCGAAGGAACGATTTTAAAACTTAAATCGTTTTATATATTTCATATAAATTATTTAAATAATTTTTACTTATTTTATGTTTATAATAATCATTTGCCGATTTTTCCTTGTTTGGATTAAATATTTTGTCGTTCTGCCCGGACTTTTTGTTGTTTCGATTGGATATATCGTTAGTTGGGATGTGTGTGTATGTGACGATGAGGCCATTCGTTTTGGACGTAATACATACAATACTATTTCGATTTTATATAAAATCAACGACATGATAAGTGAGATCAACAAACTAGGTCGCGGGCGATAGATACGATGTATGATGAGCTCATGAGGAATTTGTGTGACGAACATAAGAAACCATTCGCGACATTGGCTAGCGGCACGTGGGCGGGCGTCAACGTGTGAAACAACAACTATTTAACACTTCTTTAATTAATTGCAAATTTCAAGAAAAATAAAGATTACACACTTAATTTAAATAGTAAGAATTCCAAATAGTATAAATATTATTAACCTAATACACATAGGAACCACAAAATTAACATGATTTAAACTTAAAACCTTTATCCTCTTTTCTTCTTGTTGATGTGGTAAGAATACATATATAACAATGTGTTAGCTTTTCATCTTGCCCATCAGTATCATACGATGGAGTATTTTAAGCGGGTAAATTCGAAATAAAACCTCATGTTAACCTGTCTAGACTGCATGGTAAAGATGCCCAATTTTCTTTCTATCACGTATTCACACTATACATAGTGAAAAGTTTAGGAGTTCAAAAGAAGACAGTCTTAATATAATGTTATATGGGAACACAAACGCAGGTGCAAAATATTTTCAATTTTATCTTCTCCTTAAAGTATAATTTATTGTAACCTCTGTCGTTTTGTAATACATTTTACGGAAGACGACTTACAAAGATATCGAGTTCTCTCCTTGTAACTCCTTGGCACAAATTATTGTCAGTCATTTTAGATCATTTAAAACACCCAGATTATATTACCATCCAGCGTTATCATTTTGGGAAATACGATAATAATGAAATGAAACCTTAGCTACACTGCACTGTACATACTCAATTGTCAAGTAATATAATAAATACAATATTTAATATGCTACATATAAAATTTGTAATAAAGAAAAATAGTTGAGTTTATTAATCAAAATTAAATTAAGTTATAAAAAGGAGGCTTTTTCTTGCCCTTGGTCGTAAAAGATGATTAGGCGATTATTGCATCTATGCAAGAGAAAAACTGGAAAGCCACATTTGAAACCTTTTTTATTGAAAATGAGTGAAGACGCAGTGCAGCGAGATCATTCAAAGGTGGCGTAAGGTCAAGGACACACCGCGACTGAGAGCGACCCAATAAGTATCTTAAAAAACATACAATAATTCTACCTCAATAAAGAATTGATTATCAGTTACTAGTAGGAATAAAACATTTTGAACTGTAATAAAAATGATATTATTATACTGTAGCTTAAAACTGGCACAATGTTCGCACTCTATCTAAATATAGGGGGCGTTCATAAAATACGTGAGATGTTTAAGGGGGGGAGGGGGTCGAGTCGAATCTCATCTAATCTTACGTTGGAGAGAGGGGGGGTCTCGGCAAATATCACGCATTTTTTTTTTCTGATTGAAACAAAAAAATGTTAAATTTTTATTACACTTATAATTAAACTCTCAGCAATATTGATTACTAGTCTTAACTAGTCGTAAATAAAAGCACGAAGCAACTTTTTTTTTCTTTTTACAATAACAATCCAACGCGTTTACGTAAGAAACCCACATTTTGAAAAATCTCACGTGAGATTGGGAGATGGGGGAGGGGGTTGCATAAAATCTCACGACATCTCACCAGGGGGGGGAGGGAGGTACAGAAAATTTAAAAAAACACCTCACGTAATTTATGGACGCCCCCATACATATATGTCGTTTTTATAAGAGAACTAGCAGCGCCCTGTGGTTTTACCCGCATACCCTTCCCGTGGGAATATCGAGATAAATTATATCCTATGTGTTATTCTGATATGTAAGCAATATTATTGTGATTTCATCAAAATCCATTCGGTAGTTTTTGCGTGAAAGAGCAACAAACATATTCACAAACTTTCTCGTTTATACTATTAGTAGGATAATTGTGCTGCAGTTAATAGAAAATTGAAACGCTCACTATAAGTAAGACATGACAAATACCTAGGAGTGAGAGGAATATTTTTGTTTCATCAAAATATAATAGAGATTAGCAGAACCTGTGATGCACGCACTATATTTTTATTTATGTTAATGAATATATACGGTTATTAATCAAATCCGACATAATATTGCTATTTGTCCAGATATTTATCGATAGACAACTTTCTCTACAGTTAGGAGAAAATACTCATCTAGTAGGTAATCGGAAAATTATTTATAGGTACACTCAAGAATGTTTTTAACAAGATTGTCCTTATTATATGGACGTCATTTTATTCAGTGGTATGTCGTGATTGACATTCTATGTAGCAATTAAAATGGTATGTGTAGTTTGCTACGGCGCCATCGACGCGGTGCCTCGCTTACAAGCACGCCGCAAATAGTTGAGCAAGGCCACACGACGCCTTTTCCCCGTTATTTATCGACATCAACGTCGTCGGCACCTAACCACGTTGCTTTCTGAAAAACATCCGCTATCCTTCAACGTTATATTGAAATAGAAAGTATTGTAGTTCGTTGTCACAATTAAAATACAGATATTTACCTTAAATTCACTTCATTATTATATAAAAACAAAAAAATAGGTTAAAACGTAAAGCATGTTAATAAAATTGTATAAATTATGTCATTATTAATCAATTACTTATGACTCATCTAAAAGTAGGTGCGTACTAACCCCTTTGTCCCTAAAGGTTAGTTTTCTGGGCCGTTTGAGTACACATGACAAAACCCACCTTGAAAGCAGTACTGATGGTTACTTTGACATATTTAATATAGTTCGGTCAACTAGAATTACTTTAAATTTGGGTCTTTTAAAACATGTGCATTAGCAAATAGGCTCTATAAGTAGAACAATTTTATTCAAAATTAATCGTTATAAATGTTAAAATATTTGTACTATCTAAATCAGGATGTTCTAGCCTTCGAAATAATCAAATCATGATTGATTAATATGTAGTATTGCGGATATTTAAACAGATTATATTTCTGTATAACAATGTAATTTTAACAAAATTTACGTTTCTGCCAGGCAAACTATGAAAAGTACAAATTAATTTACCGGTTAGTGAATTTTTAAAATGAGACACATTATTGGTAAGTATGTACAGTAGATAGGTACGTCTAAATGCCAAATGATATGCATGCAACGATGAGAGCGTGACATTGACATTGGTTAGTGTGCGTTGAATGGGAAAAGGGTTTGGGAAGGGCACGGGTGCGTGCGTGTTGTGCAAGTGCATGCGGAGGTCTCGTGCTGGGGTACCATTGTTACGCGCGAACAGCGTAAGGTTTGCCGTGTGCCTCGGGATGGGTGAGTTGCGGCGCACGTAGTAGTGGTCGTGCCGCTGGGGCGGTGGCGGCGGCACGAAGGGCGGCGGCGGTGGTAGGCGCGAGGGCCTGCGCCTCGCGCCGCCCGCGAACGCGTCCATGGCGGCGAGCGTGCCCACGTCGCTCATGCTAGCGGCGCGCTCGCGGCTGGAAGACTGCGGCCGGCTGTACGATCGTTACTTCGCCCCCCAGCCCCTGGCACCGCGCGCGCTCTTCGATCGCCGCCCGTCCTCCGCCCGCCCACGAGCTGCCTTGCTTTGTTTTGAATTTTTAATTTATCGCCATTCATCCAGCACCAACCTCGCATATAAAGAAACAGGGGTAATACTAGGGTTTATAGAGTTCGATAACCTGAAGATCTATAATGAATCATCGCTAATGCGAAAGGAATGGTAACATGTCCACCTGCTTGTTGATTTCTTATGTTTACACGTGTCGGCAGTGAGAAGTCCAAAATGTCGAAGTTAACACAATATTTAAAACGTAAAATCACATCAATTTCAAATAAGCTTATAGGTAGCCGTCCACTACGCTGTGCGTAAACTAAATTATTAATTTCATACGCAATATCAATAAAAAAGTTTTAGTGTATCTTTTTCGTAAAATAATATTAAGAATATCACCACCTCTTCCTTTCTCGCTGGTGTTAAGAGACGATCAAGAATCATAAACTGATACCATCAATAAAAACTCTATATAAGCTTACCTGGATAAAATGATATGTATATATAATCCAAATTTTTCTAATGGAGAATTGTGGAGATTTGTGTGAAAGGTTGGGGGTCGTATTGAATCTAAATCTAAATCTCTCAAAACTCCATAGAAAGAGCAAATTGTGTCAGAATGATAATTTACCACACAACTTCTGCAATTTACCGAAAAAACGACGACGAACTATCACAATCATAATAAAATGAAAAAATTGCCAAATCGGTTTACCCATTATCGAGTGATACGTTTATCAAATAACAGTTATTATTTTATATTTATACTTATAACGGCGTTTTATTGCACACCAACATTGACCAATAGTTTACTCTTTTTTATAATTGTAAGCTACAATGTGTGAAAAAAGATTACAGACGTTATAAGAATTATTGCTACATTTTTTGTAATTATTCAAATTCTATATTTCAAAATTACAACTGTAGTTCATCAGGAGATTAAAATCCAAACTCAAATAACATACATGAAAGCAAATGAACAAAAGAAGTTAAATACTTGGATATAATATGTACTAAATGTTAAGCGTTTAAAACACTACTGGGAAACCTTTCTGCCTACACAAATATTAACATGCCCTGTTCTTTGCAGTAATGTTACCTTAACCAATGTTTTACAGTTCATTTTGATTCTGTAAAGAATAGTTCAAAGTTCACAAAGCCACAATTAAATAATTAATTTAATTTCATCCATTTAGTAACAGACTATATCTATACCAATAAATAAAAAATTGGAGTGTCTATTTGTAATGTCAAAATAATAGACTTTTTTCATGCTCACACGGTTATTTGCACTATACATATGCCTAAAATACACTTTATATTTTTTTGTCTGTCTGTCTGTTCCGGGTAATCTTCAAAACGGCAGTCGCTTTACCCGCGGCGTAGTTCCCGTTCCTGTGGGAATACCGGGATAAAATATAGCCTGTTACTCCCTGATATTATAGCTTACCATTGGTGAAAGAATTTTTGAAATCGGTTCGGTGGTTTAAGCGTGAAAGCGTTACAAACAAATAAACAAACATCCTTACTTTCGCATTTATAATATTAGTATGGATTTCTATATTTTCATATATTGGTTTGTAATAAATTATATTATCTTTCTTTCTCTTAATCTATTATCTACCGCCTAATAATTGCCGAGCGATGAATGACTATTTCACGTGGATGTTGATCCCGTATTAGAAATCCATTTTAACCGCCTTAACAATTAGGACAATGTATGGTACTCATTGAACTTGTCCGTGTGGTGACGGAGTAAGAATACAATTCACCACCCCCTATCTTACCCGTGGGTGATCGTACGAGACGACTAAGGGATATAAAACGCATATAACATCTATGCAAGAGAAGGAAACCTCGAAATAAAACCCTATACCAACACGTCTGACCAGCGTGGTATAGTAGGTCAATTACCCTTCCATTATGGAGGAGGCCCGAGCCCAACAGTGGGACGTATATGGGCTGAGATGATGATGATGGTACTCAAATTACCAATCGCAGTCTTGTCTTTACTGGAGGCGTTTTATACGCCATTTATCAGAAAATATTCACACATTGTTTCAACTTAACGCTTTAATTTTACAACTACTAGAATTATAAATTTAGAATTTTTAAACGATGGTACGACCCAATAATCTAAATTAATTGATTACTTTTTGATAATGATTATTTACTGTTTGTATTACTTGTTTGATTTGGAACGAATTTTCAATATGGGTTAAAGTTCCACGTGTCGTAACCATTTTTAGCTAACAAATCAGTTTTTTTGTAAATAAACCAGCTTTTCAAATGTTAAATAAAAAAATCAATAATAATAATAGTCATTAATCATCAATCATTATGTAGTTGTAATTCCGTGTGGTGACAGAGTAAGAATACAATTTACCACCCCCGATCTTATCCCGTGGATGTCGTAAAAGAAGACTAAGGGATAGAGCATAGAGATAACATATACACAAGAGAAGGAGAATTCGAAATAAAACCCTATGACAACACATCTGATCAATATGGTAGTAGGTCAATTTTGTTCTCATTTGGAGATGAAAGCTGAGATAATGATGATGTAGTAGTAATGTTACCAAAATCCATCGTATTCTTTGAATGAAGCTAACGAAACAGCATGTGAAACACCTATCCAATTTGTAATAGGTAAATAGAGATTTTACCACCTACCTACTTATAATTATGGTTATCACGTTATAAGTCCAGCCTCGATGAGGCGATCCGCCGCCGACTGGGGCGGCGTAGGCGCGAGTACTTGCGTCTCATGCCGCCCTAGCCGAGGCCGCGGGTGACGTGACCGTGAATTAGTCCGTCACCCGCCGAGAGGCCGACCGCGTGAGGAAAGACCGACGTCCTCCCCGAGAGGGGGACGTCGGTCGATGGGAGGGTACCCCAAATAGGGGGTATTCCGTCGGGCCAACCACTGATGACAAGTAACCCTGCTCCGGTGGTCGTCCCAACGACGAAGGCGACGTGCACGTGGGTGGGTTGCGGGTGTGCGTGCTTACGCCCCTCTGTCGCCCCGGACGGAGTGGTGCGAAGAGCGCGCCGACCGCAACCCACCCCCCAAAAAAAAAACACGTTATAAGTCCAGAGACTACGTAATAGGCGTACGTTAGTTACCTCACGTATATTAGTGCAATCCCTAACCAAATTGGATGACGTCAACATAAACTCATCACTTGCTCCAAGCAAGTGCATCGTGACCTGATAAATAAATTATAAACTGTACAATATTGACTTGACACGTCGCGATAACTAAGATTACTTACTTAAATTGAATTAATCAAACTTTAAATAGGGCAGACATCTTGTTGATACTTGTTAGATTAGCAGGCGAATGACGAATTACGTGGTTTTGTTACGTTAATAATAGCGAAGTCGGTCAATGAAATTGAAAATAGTATTTGTAACTTATATTTTATAGGAGATTGCTCAATAAAATACTCTTTTCCGCTGATTGAAAACATCGTAGACCCTTCTAAGAAACGACGAGAATAATTCATAGACCAGTGAGAGTGGTAATAAAGTTGTAGGACTGCTTCACACTCTTTATGATACGATTAACATTATTATTTTTAAAGTCGGATACGCAACATGTAGAGAATTTAAGTGGAAGTGTTTCATTATAATTTTAACAACTATCAATGATGCCAATTGATGATGAGCCAAATACGGGATTTCTTGGAATAATAGTGATATTCGAATTTAAATTTAATGAATAATCTAGTAGGTATATTAGCAAATTTGAATCCGCCACAGCTGCCAGTATAGACGTTATGAGAAAGAATTTAAATAAGCGCACTTTTGACCTTCTCCAGCTATGTAGGTACAGTACGGTCAGTAGGAGTAGATATAATAAATTGGAAATCGATTAATAAATTAACGTATATGGAATGAAATTATTTCCGGCCTCCTTTACAATGAGAAGGAAATTACACTATACCAGCTGTTTAGACGAGTTTGTAGGTTTTAATTGGATTTTTCTTTCTATTGCAGCGATGTTATTTACTTGCGTCCTTATTAGTTTTCTCATCTTTCCCGATTATCCCCGTGAAAAGAAGAGGTGTTGACCATTGTATTCTTACTTCGTCACCACGCGGTTAGCATTTATACTGGTGTAGTAAAACATAAAGACACTATGGTAATTGAATCATTACAATATGATACATTTAAATAAGTTATTTTTGTTATACATATAAATAACTCCGTGTCGTGACAAAGTAAGAACACAATTCACCACCGGCTATCTTACCCGGGGGGTATCGTAAAAGACAACTAAGGGGTATAATATACAAATAACATGGATATCACGTATACTGGGGTAATAAAACAAAACCATACTGGGGTAATTGAATTATTACACCATGAAACATTTAAAGGTCTATGGTACCTACTAGAGATTGCAACCCGGTATGTTTATCAACCCGGCCGGGCCCGGCTGCAATTGTCGTCAACCGCCGTCCCCGCCGTCCGCCGTCCGCCGGGCCCGGCCGGGTTGTATTAGCGATGGAACATTTAAAGTATTTTATGAAAATTTTCTATATAGGAATAGAAAATGACAATGATTCAACGTTAATATTTATTTCAAACTGGCTTATGAACAGTTATCACAATAATCAGTCTCACTCAAGTCTCAAAATCACGCTTAATACATAATTGATTATTTCTACTTATGGACGGCAAAGTAACCAATTAGTATTGGTAATTATTCATTTTTATTAGTTTAAACAAGCCGGTCTTTCTCTTTACTCCTTATAGTGTCTATTTGAAAACATAGCATTAAAATAAGAAACTAATAACACAGCTTAAAGTACTAAACGTGTCTTAACGACTTACATAGATTAGATGAATAGATAAACTTTGGTAGCTTTGGTATAAACAAAACAAATTCTTATCTGCTAAAAGTAAAGTATTATGTTTTTTCTTAAACTTCGGTTATTTAGACTAGTGAGTGTTACTATTACTAACTGAGCAAATAGCAATATCTTATAGGATAGGCTGTATTGTAACTGTAAACAACCAAACTTGTAAAGTCTCAACTAACAAAATATAACGTAAAATTGGTTACGTTACGTAGGTTTTATAAGTATATTCCATCATTCGATCAATCAAATCATTTATTTTGCGAAATATGGGTATAAAGTATTAGTAATTTTAGTATTGAAATTGTCGTGAGACTGATCCATGTTATAATATCTATAACGGCCAAAAGTATTAGTAGTTGCAGGTAGACAATGTATCACCATATTTGATTATTAAGCGGCATGCAAAAGGAGTTTCTAATTCTAAGAATTAATGGCTTCATAACAAATACATATATTTTGCCAATCGCAAAGAAATTAATTTACTTGTTATGTGATTTTAGTTAAACACTTACAATATTATAACAAAACAAAAAGTATATTCTAACATGCATAAGGCAAAATAATTATTTTCCAGTCTGAAAGAATGATCTTAAAAACTGGCCATCCTTACCGGGCCCGGTGGGTGCCTAAAAGGGCACCGGGCCCGGCCCGGCAGGGCCCGGTTTGCAATCTCTAGTACCTACATGTAAATAACTCCGTGTGGCAACGGAGTAAGAATACAATTTACCACCCGCTATCCTGCCGGTGGGTATCATAAAAGACGACCAAGGGATATAAAAAGTATCGTCTCAGAAAAACAGCAAATATTTTACAAAAAAAAGATCTACTGGCATAATAAGGTGTACGGGAAGAACCTTTAGGTATAATACTAATACTTGATTACGACAAAACTGCTTAAACATTAGATTAAATTGCAGGTCTTTTAGATTAAAGTGTCTGTCTGAGAACTTGTTACGTAGATCGACCAGAAAGCCAATGCCAATACAATTTAAAATAATAAATGAAGTCATCCTTACTAATATTATAAATGCGAAAGTAAATTTGTTTGTTTGTTACGCTTTCACGATTAAACCATCAAACCGATTATTTCACCTATGGAAAGCTATAATATCAGGGAATGACATATATTTTATAGGCTATATTTTATCCCGGTATTCCCACGGGAACGGCAACTACGCGGGTAAAGCTACTGAAACCGAAGCGAAGCGTGGGCAGGTTGCTAGTTAAATATCAATTCCTCTTTTTCAATTTTATAAACAAGTCCGATATAAAAATATAAAATGAAAACGGGCTCTATGAATCCTACTGTAGTCTGTAGTCCTACCCGTGTAGTTAGTATTAGTATAATTTAAAAACTTTCGGTGATCTCTGTACACGTTTGGGAATAACTATCCTGTTCTCCTTTTCTGTGCGGCATTGTTCCCATCTATTGATACATCCATAAACGTCCACTGACCATGACCATGGGGCTCTTCAAAGGGGAATAATTGGCAATTACGTTTAAGTTGGTCTTATAAGTTATGCTAATATAATGCTTTTTGTTGCTAACTCTTATAGTGATCCCTTAGCTGATTTCTGTGGCTCCCACCCACGGGAAAGGAAGTATGAGGAAGACAACATCTTACGTCAATTAACACCATAATTACAATCATCATCATCATTTCAGCCTATCGCCGTCCACTGCTGGACGTAGGCCTTCCTCATGTTACGCCACAAAGTGCGGTCCTGTGTCGCCTGCATCCAACGACGCCCAGCAACTTTCACCAGGTCGTCGGTCCACCTGGTGGGGGGAGACGTCCTACACTGCGTCGTCCGATAGGTGGTCACCAGTCGAGAACCTTTCTTCTCCATTATTTCCTTTCTTCTTTCATTTCCTTTCTTCCCAATTACAATATTATTACGATATTATCAAACTAATCATAACTTTTTCAAAAGCTTAAAACCTCAACTCTTTTGTCTATTGGATTTTACGTATTTTTACACAAATCTCTAAATAGGCCTAACCATACGATGTATTAATAATCAGATTTATTGTGCATACAATTGCAATTACAAGTCTGCATAGACTTGTAATTGCCTTTTTATTGCAGGAATTGTAATTTAAGCGCATATATTCTAGAAAATTAAAAAAAAACCCTTAAGATATGAAAAGGAGTATTAAACATTGTAATAATGTGAGATGGTAATGGATCCTCACGTTTTCCAAAGAATTACGTAATATTTTTATATTACTTTCTATATTACTTTATTTATATTTCTGGAAAATACTTAGTAGCAACATAGATTTTGAAACCATGCCCAGTAAAAAGCAAAAAAAGTAAATACAGTAAAACCCGCTTAAGACGATTTTGCAGGGACCTGACCAAAAACGCGTCTTAGGCGGGAAAGCCTATTAAGCGGGAAAGGAAAAAACGTGCCATTATTATTTATTATATTATTATTTTGAATACCTACGTATTGAATTCAACATTTAAAAATTACCTAAATAAAATGTTGTTTATTTCCTTTATTTAATATACTTACTACTAGATACATTTTTAAATATTAAAAGATTTTTAAAAATATAAAAAAATGTTTATTATTATTACGTTACTTAATGTAATCACCTATTTTAGTTTGACAAAAAGATTTTGAGGCATTAAGCAATTACAAGATTTTCAACGTAATTTAATTTTCGCAGTGAGACTTCGCTTTGATTCAAAGAAGTTACATAGCGTCTTAAATTATTAACTGCTGATAATGCCTGGGCGTGTGACAAAATCGAAGTTGTCCAATCTTCTTCTTGGTCAATATCACTTAAGGTCGCTCGACAGTCGCTGGCGCTGCCGCAAGGGGTAATATGTGTATTTGAGTGGCACGTGTTGGCGTATTAAACGGGATGACGATCGTATTAAGCGTTAAGAAATGTATGAAAATATGTCTCAAGTTTAGTGTTGCCCAAATGCAAGACCAAGACGAGACTTGGACCAGTCTTGGTCTTGGTCTTGCAACAGCACACCTGGTGTCGTCTTGGTCTTGGTATTGCAGCAAGAGTCTCGCAAAGTCTTGCAAGTCTTGCAGTTGGAATAACGTAACAGTCATTTATCATGGTAATGAAAAATCCCACTATACAATAATAGTTTTAATAGGATAATAATAGTTTTTAATAGGTAATATACCTATGAAGAGGGTCACCAAATGTATGATATTCGTCGTCATCGTCACAGCTCATAAAAGTACCACTGCTGGGCTTAAACTTCCTTCCAGTAAGAGGAAATTGATCTATTAGTAAGAGGAAAATTGATCTACTATACCACGCTGGTCAGACATGTTGATATAGGGTTTTATTTCTAGTTTCATTTCTCTTGCACATATGTTATATACGCAGGGTGAAACAGCTTATGGTGCAACTGTTCGAGTATGTTGTAGTTCAACGGTCATAAATCATAATTAGAATGTATGTTTACACAAAAACAATATAACATAAAAGTTATAGTGATTACAAAAATGTGTGACTAAGAGTTTATGCCTTAAATTTTACGTATTATCAGCATGTACAGACAGGATATATGTAGGCATGTAAAGCTTCGACAGTATAAATAGGTATTATTTTGTGCGAACCGTTCAATGGTTACGTAGGTACAAAGGCGACTCGTCAACGGTCGCCGGGCGATCAGCTGATTTATGTTAAAGCAAAGTTTGTCTTGCTTATGCGAACGTAATCGTAATTCATTGTCTAATGAACATTTAACAAAATACGAATATGTTGCAGATTAAGTATCAATATCTGGTTGACCGAGCTTCGCTCGGAATATTTTTATCGAATTTATTTAGATATATATTAATAAAAAATAAATAATGAAAAATATATAAAAAATTACAAAAAGAGAATAATAATAACACCGAGATTCGAACCGACGCTGTTTAGATGCTACAAATCTCAAAATTAAAACCGGCCGTCTCCCAACTGAGCTACCGTAACTCTTGACATTTACAACGAAATTTGAATTCATATTCTTTTAAAATTTAATGTCATTTATTGTTATGCTAAAAACACCGACAAAAGAACATTTTCTATAAATAAAACCTAGCTAGATCGATTTTTGGACCCGAATCCTCTAGTATGCCAAGTTTCAACAAAATCGTTGGAGCTGTTTCCGAGATCCTGAAAATATATATATATTTACAAGAATTGCTCGTTTAAAGATATAAGATTGACTTTATACATTTCAATCAGACTTAGACGAAAAAGCGATGATAAAATTGAAAACTTTACATGTCTCTCAATTCATTAACGAATCGATATTTTTATTTCAATTTTTTTTCATGGGTTCCTAACACCATTTTGCCTCGGTCCGATTTGATACGACATCCACGGGTAAGAGAATGGTGAATTGTATTCGTACTCTGTCCCTACACGGAAAATTATTACATTGCGATCATTATGAACGCATACCGATCTACCCATAATAATTCTTTTTGCGAGTGTGGGTGTTATTTATGTAGATTAATTGTAGGTATATTTCTGTCCAACAGTGAACGTCGTTGGGCTAATGAATAAACGGATATATAAATATGTATAATGGGCAAGAGCACTCTCCTGTGAAACTTATCAAGACTAATTCCCAGGGGGACGATTACGGTATTTTTTTCCTTAAGCCTTTCCGAGGAGTAATTCTGAAAAGCCAACACCAACATTGGGAATCGATTGGCCAATAGATGGATATCTCAAGACTGATTTGACTTGCCGTGTAGTGGCGGAGTAAGAATACAATTCATCACCTCCTATTTTACCCGCGAGTGTCGTAAAAGACGACTAAGGACTATAATACATAACATCGGTGCAAGAGAAGGAAAACTTGACATGAAACCCTGTACCAACACGGCCGATCCCCGTGGTGATTCCCCTCCGGCCACGGCCGATTTCCCTCCTATTATGTAGAAGACACGAGCTCAACAGTTGGCCGTATATAGGCTAATATGGTGATTTGAATTAAATGCAAGACCGCGAGACTCTTGTAGGCTCAGTCTTGGTCTTGCTAAGTCTTGCAGGGCCAGTCTTGGTCTTGGTCTTGCAAAAATTAAGCGGTCTTGGTCTCGGTCGCGCATTTCTCGCAAGACCAAGACCGCAAGACCAAGACTTTTTTGGGCAACACTACTCAAGTTGCTAGGGCCGACGCAAAATGGGTATTATGCGGGAAATCGGAAACGGGTTCTACTGTATATGCGAAAAAGCCAAAAAATATATATATGCAAATGTTGTCCCATTAACCTACGAGCACTCTTTTGGGGATAAATTTATTTTGAGCTGGTCAGTGTGATAATCCACTATGTCGGTACTCTCCTTATACGGACCAACTATTGACGACCTTTCACTTTACTAATTCAATTGTCGGTTTAATCTCACAAAAACTTAACGACAACAACGTCCCGGTGTACCTTATTTATTACAGGTTACGACTCCATGTAAGCGCTTGGTAGATGCTGCACCAATAAAAAATATTATTATTAAATACAATATATTTTAATACAATGACACAGATGATAATATTCACAGCTAGTAAGTGTATAAAACTTGAATCTAATCTAACATTACTTTGATAAGTGCGTGTCTCATTATTAACGCGGCGAATAGTGTAACGCGGAGTAATAGCGCGATATCTTCTAAGTGAACAGTGAATGCC
The DNA here is from genome assembly GCA_032191425.1 of Lymantria dispar. Classification (NCBI taxonomy): domain Eukaryota; kingdom Metazoa; phylum Arthropoda; class Insecta; order Lepidoptera; family Erebidae; genus Lymantria; species Lymantria dispar. The sequence goes on along the minus strand of CM063444.1, from coordinate 21,847,588 downwards.
TAACGTTTTACAATGTTTTAATCAATATATATATATATCATGATCACAGCCCATACGTCCCGTTGGGTTCAAGCCTCCTTCAAAATAGGAAGGGAAAATTACCTACTATACCAAATTGGTCAAATGGATTGGGGTTCTTTTGAATATTCCCTCTTTTGCATAGATATTATTTGCATATTATAACGCTTAGTCGTCTTTTACGACATCCACGGGCAAGATAGGCAATCAATATATATATATATATATATATATGTGCATGATATAAAAAAAATATCAATCAATTTGATGCGGCCCACGTATTTGTACAGACGAAAAGTCATTACTTACACTACTTCTGCAGTAAGTAGATCTCTTGGTGATCTCTATGGACTATCAGAAACTTTTACAGGAGTTGCAATGGCTAGAATGTTCTGTAGAATTGGTAACTTGTAAAAATAAATTCAAAAGAAAAACAAGTAGTACTAATTTATTACAGAGTCGGAGAGAAATAATGTATATGATAGTTCGCCTTGTAAAATAACATAGCCAATGCTCAAGTCCTCTACTCTGCTAGCAATCTACTCTGAATGCAGTGAAGGATATTCGTAGCACACAGTGGCATGATGTTACTTCGTTTTACTAGTCTAACAGCATTTACTACTTAACGCCAGTTGGGTAATTAGCTAACGTTACGTACTCAGTAAGATATTATAATTAAAGTCACAGCTCGAAACAATTTCTTCAACAATTTCATTTAAATTTATCTGATACCATTCAAAAAGTTTTTTTCAATTGAGTATTATGGCGACGACCCCGTTGCGGAACTCTACTTAAAAATAAAATGGTTGAAATGTGACTGCTCAGTGTAAAGTGTTTGTGACCAATATATTTTTTCATCGTTGCCGAGAAACGCCGCTTTCATCTATATTTTCTTTTTATTTTAGAAATTACACGAAGTAAGAGAGATCCAATTTTAGCAAACTGTCAATAATTCAGTTTGTATGACAGAAAAAATTACGCGAGATTTATTTTCATGCCCCCTGGAATATATGACAAATACAATAAAAAATATAGTTTGAAATTTGTAGCACATTGCCATCAATACCTGGCGAGAACGTAGTGTGTCCATTTGCCCACTATTTCGTTAGGGCCACAGAATGAAAAGTGGGCCTAGTACAACTCTTACTGAGAAATCAGAAAACATTCCTGAACAGGATGAAAAAGTTTAAATAGAACAGTGCCAACCTGTCAGACCAGTCTTACTTGCACCTTGCTATGACTACTGCGATGTACTCAGTTTTTTGGGTGGGCTATCGTCAGCTCATACACCGTCCATTTCGTTCAGGGTGACGAAAGGACAGCGCTTTGAGATGGATAGATGAACAGCTTTAAATAACATTTTATATAGTTATAATTTACACTCGGTGTAACAGATAAAAGACATATAACTCTACCCCTCGATATTATAAGAAATCTAAATATTTGGATTTTACATTTGAGATGCTTCAATGAGCATTGGCGCGTTTTGAAATTTGCGTTATCAACATATACAGTACAGAGAAGGGGAACACGGGTAAACCTAGTGTAAAAATAGCAATAACGTGAAATTTATAAATCTATACAGGCAGCAAGCAATAGTAGTGCTGAGCTCGAGCCTACTCTACAATAGGAGTAATATTAACCTATTATACCACACTGGTCCGACGTATTAGTATAGAGTTTTATTTCGAGTTCTCCGCCTCTTGCATAGATGTTATATGCATATTGTACCCACGGGGAAGATATATAGGGGTGGTGAATTGTATTCTTACTCTGTTACCACGGATATTTTGAGATTTTAATGTTTCGTTCATATTATATATATCAAGATATAAATATGTGGTTTCGAAAAAAAATATTGGGTATAACCGTTATTAGTTAGTTTCATAAATTGACGATGTGGGGAAACAATTAAATTTAAAAATATATGTTTTGGTTGACGGTAATTTAGTAATATTCAAATATAATAAACCATCACTGTAATGAGTGGATAAGAATGTCGTGGTCTCCACGACTTCTTTTCTTGTAAAAATTTAGATTAAAAGATGTAGGATGTAAGATAAGAAAGGAAGCATGTAAGAAAAGAAGGAAAGCTCGACACAAAATCCAATACACTAATCACTTTTGCCAGCAGCAGCGTGTTATAGTAAGGTCCCTCTCTCCCTTTTATCTGAAGGAGGTCCGTGCAACAGGATATTTACAGTTTAAGAAAAAGAAGAAATAAGTAATATTAAATATGATATTGAATATATATGCGCAGAAAATTACTGCAGCTATAAATGAAGTTCAATAAAAATTACATTAAAATGTAAAACTTATAAATATGCGATATGGTTATTTCTCTAATATTAGCTAAATGCAATAAGCACGTATTAAATAAAGATATACGTAAGTAATATAACTTTAAGTAAGTGGATGTGCATTACTGATTAGTTTAATGTTACGCACCTCTTAAGCAGGCACATCCCATGATAAAGCCCATCATAGAGAGACGCGACGGAGGCGGAGGCGGCGGCGGAGGCGGAGGCGGCACGCGCCCGCCCCGCTGAGGCACTCGCGACACCGCGCCAGATATTATCCACCACTTTTAACCCTCCCTGGCCCGTGCATTCTCATCTCATCATCATAATTTCCCATTACGGTATATTAACAATCGACCTATTCATTCATAGTATAAATAAAAATATTATACCATTAAAATCTCTTGTTTTATTAGGGTTCTGTACCCGAAGGGTAAAAACGAGACCCTATTACTAAGACTTGGCTGTCTGTCCGTCCGTCCGTCTGTCACCAGGCTATATCTCGAGAACCGCGATAGCTAGACAGTTGAATCTTTCACAAATTACGTATTTCTGTTGCCGCAAACGCGCACAACAAATACTAAAAATAAAATAAATATTTAAGGAGGACTCCCATACAACAAACGCGATTTTTTTATAGATAATAGTACGGAACCCTTCGTGCACGACTCCGACTCGCACTTAGCCGGTTTTCTTATTATTTAATTACGTAATACATATTGTAAAAAAACGTGTTGACAATTAGTCACCAAAAAATTTAACGTAATGTGTAAAGAAATCTATCATCTACGCAATGCGGAAAGCGATGTACGAATACAGCATGTAGTTATGTATTGAATCGTACATAGAACATTAGTCTGAATTAAACCGATAGTTATCAGAAATTATTGAATATTTGATAGTTTCAATTGAACATACGTGAGTTTGAAAGGCGGTGGGGTTGCGGCAACCTCGCCGTCGTCGTGTCGCCGCCGCCGGTGCAGCGGTCGCGATCGCGTGCTACCCCGTTGTCGATCGATACCGCACGCAAAGTTCATATCTCTAATACCGACCATTAGTTAAATAAGTTATTTTAAACATGTAAAAACATATTGCCATCAGAACTATTACATACCTACTTTAACACTAATATATTAAGCGCGCTCTACCAAAATATGTTGTCGAGAATGAGCTAATTCAAATACTTCTAACAAAATTAAAATTTTATATTGTAATTAAGATATTTTATTATAAAGCTTACTCGAATTTCATATTCATTAAGCGAATTTGATTTTATTTAATATTGTTGTAACATGTCTAACATATTTGTCATAGTATTCCGCAGATAATGTTTATACAATATTTATTCACGTAGATTATCTGAATATTAAAACACGTAGAACAGTGGAATATTGCGAGTATTCTTATGGCCTAGCATGTCCCTTTATTGAGTCTGTTAAAGTTGCATTAAAACTGCAAAACTAATGGGTACGATTTATTTACTTTAATTAAGAGTGAGTAAAATATTTTTTTAATATTATTTATTACTTATTTTTAAATTTTTCACGCAAGATTTAATTCTACTAACTCGTCAACTTTTAATGAAAGTAAATAAGGCACTACACCTCGACAGGCTTTTCTGTCATACCACTTTACTTTGCATGCCGCATTCATCCGGCGAATTTCGATAAGTGGGGAAAAACATAGAATGCATGTGTGGGGTCCGGTGATTTGTCAGAAGGTGTAATGTGGGCAGGTAATTGAGGAGCACGAGGGACGGTTTGCGGCAGGTCGCGGGCCGGCGAGCGCGGGCGGGCGCGGGCGGACCGACACTGAGGCGCGCGCCGCACCGAACGACTCACCCCGCGCATACGATCACCCGGCCCCCAGTCGCCACCAACGAAAATCTACACTTGGAAATACCACCTGCCTCCTAATCACATTTGTACCTACCACGAAATTCAAACATTTGTACATTTGCGTACTCCTATTTAAACACACCGAACATGGGCCCGTCATACTTGCGAAATAAAATAAGAACACATTCATCAAAAAATCTTGCAAATTTATATCGCAATTTCATATCTACGTACATTATTTATTACTACATAGTTACGTTACCCTATGTCTTTGTGTATTGAAAAAAGCAAATCATTTTGTATACTATAGTTACAATTGGATTTAAAATTTATTAATAAAGTGATTATCCTTATAGACCTTATAGAAATAGGCACAAACAACTTAAGCCCTTGTAAATAGAATATGGAATTTGGATCAACGCTGTTTTTCGTAAAAAAGGGTCTAGTGTGTTAGCAGCTACGGATAATAAATAGAAAACGTAATTCCTAAATGTCAGCTTCATAGAGAGGGCTATGCACAGAATTTCTCTACGAAATAAAATTCGGAATATGGATCTGTACAAGAACGGGTGAAACCGACATAGTTCTAAGAATTAACACGCTGAAGTGGTAATGGGCAGTTCACATCGCTCGTTGAAAGAGAGGCATTGGGGCAGAAAAGTTTTCGAGTGGTGGACGAACGACTTCTGCCGCAGGAAATCGATGGATGCATGTGGCACAGGAAGTTTCTGAGTGGAATGCGCGTGGAGAGGTCAACGTCAAATAGTGAATATCATCAGGATTATGTTGTTTTTCGTAAAGAGAACACACTAAGAATTTGTAATATATTATTCCTCAAGAGATGCAGAGAGTGAGTAAAACGATTTTTCTAAATTAATAATTAGCCAACTACACCATCATCGTCACAGCTCGTGTAAGTCGCGCTGTTGTCCACAATCAGAGTGGACCTGGCATATTATAATACTATGATCAGGCAAGGAAAACTCGTTACAAACCCCTGTATTAAGGGTTTTATTACGAGTTTTCTTTCTATTATAGAGGTTATATGAATATTATTTTAGTCATTGTTCTACAGCTGCTATAGTATAGTGCTGCTACTATACTAATACTGCTACTATCCATGGGCAAGAAAGGGGGTGGTTAATTATATTCTTACTCCGTCACCATGCAGAAAATCTAACTAAAATAAAAACTACCAAACTACATGTATCAGTAGAAATGTTTGATACAGATCTTTATATGTATGTACGAAGTTGCGGCGGCAAACAAACGCATTTCCCATGTCTAATTCAATATAGATATCTACTAATAATCCAAAAAGATACAACGTATTATTTATTTACCGACTGAATTGAGTTCAGTTTTATTAAGCGTGCTGAAAATATATTCATGCGAGTTTAAAATTAGGTTAGAGTGTCGACAACGGATAATGAATTAACCAAGTTGCAAATAGACACGGATTTTTTACGTGTGAGTGAATGCTATTTACGAGCATATAGGAAAAAAAACCAAGAACATTTCCTTTTTATATTCTATCAACAAAAGCGCGCTATTGTAATATAGTGAAGTAATACAAGCTCAGCCAACAGCCTTTAGTGTCTCTCATTTAATTCAGATTAATTTATATTGAAAATTTATTTTAGGGTTTGTTTTAATTCGTCGCACCTCACATACGTCCCTCTCTTGGGCTCGGGTCTCCTCTACAATGGGAGGGAATTTGATCTACTATACCATACTGGTCAGACATGTTGGTATAGGGTTTCATTTCGAGATTCCTTTCTCTTGCACAAATGTTATGTGCATATTATATTATTGTTTTAATTACCAATTATTGTACCCTCGAATTATTTTTTTTAAATTCTGGTCAACACCCTGCTCTTACTTCAATTACTTGAGGTAGACTCAACATGTGCTCTTCTTTCAAAGTACATAATACAAGAGTTCTGGCAATAGTTTTACGTCCGCCGCGTGCCTGACGACCACCCTCCTTGGAAATGTAATTGTCGAAATGAAGGCATTAGATACGAGTTAGCCAAGGTCGATTAAAAATTCTTAGTCATCTTTTACGACACCCGTGAGTAATTTGAGGATTGGTAGTATTCGCAGCCGCCATCACACAGCTTTTTTAATTCTACGAGAGCAAAATGAAATCTTTTTCTTGTCACGAAATCGCGAAGAGTTAAGCAGAGGTATATCTCTACCCAGTCCCAGATGGAACAGGAACCTAAATATTTAGTGGCAAACTATGAGCTTGATATTCAAAAAATTTTGAGAGAATCCTCGAATATTAAAAAGCACTTCAGAAAACTACTTACTTATTGATCTAACCAGAAATTGAAATCAGGACCTAATCATATGCAATTACTAATCAGTGAATCAACAATACAGCTACCATAGACGACATCGTTACTAATATTATAAATGCGAAAATAAGTTTGTTTGCTAGTTTGTTACGCTGTCAAGCTTATATCACCGAACCGATTACAAAAATTCTTTCACCAATGGAAAGCTATAATATCAGGGAGTAACATAGGCTATATTTTATCCCGATATGTCCACGGGAACGTGAACTAAGCGGGTAAGGCGACTGAGTCCCAAGCGAAGCGAGGTCCTCACTATGCTCTCCATCCCAGCCGGGATGGCGACAGGGTTGACTCCTCTGTCCGTGGTTGCTATCGCCGGACCGGGTCCTTGGGTTCAGTGAAGGCCATAGCCCCCTCCGCTCTTCACTCCCGGAGGCGGTCAGTCTGCGAGTTGCTAGTCAAATATAAATAAGCCTACTGTTCCTTCTTCTACACTTTCTCTGCGACTATCTAACGATTTATGTATGCATTAGTTAAACATTAGCATTAGATAACCTGCTTCCGTGTGGTGACGGAGTAAGAATACAATTCACCACCCCTATGTATCTTGCCCGTGGGTGTACAATATGCATATAACATCTATGCAAGAGGCGGAGAACTCGAAATAAAACTATACAAATACGTCGGACCAGTGTGGTATAATAGGTTAATATTACTCCTATTGTAGAGTAGGCTCGAGCTCAGTACTACTATTACTTGCTGCCTGTATAGATTTAAATAAATTTCATATTATTGCTATGTTGAGTATGAATACAATTCATCACCCTCTATCTTACCCGTGGGTGATCGTACGTGACGACTAAGCGATATAAAACGCATATAACATCTATGCGAGAGAAGAAAAACGCTAAATAAAACCCTATACCAAAACGTCTGACCAGCGTTGTATGGTAGGTCAATTACCCTTCCATTATGGAGGAGGCCCGAGCCCAACAGTGGGACGTATATGGGCTGAGATGATGATGATGAACCTGGTTCAGGGCTATCAGGCTTGCACTGGACTTATAGTGTGGTAGAGCAATCTCACGCATCATGATTGTATCTACTGTTGGTGATTAGATGTAGAGATGTGATAGAAGGTTCTTCTTGGCTCTCTCTAATTGACATTACAAAGAATTTATCATTTCAGCTCATATACGTCCCACTTTTGGGCTCAAGCGTCCTCCACAATAGAATGGAAATTGACCTTACTATACCATGCTGGTCAGATAGGTTGGTATAGGGTTTTATTTCGAGTTTTCCTTCGCCTGCGGTATTATATCCATTAGTCGTCTTTTACGAGACCCACGGGCCGGAGAGAGGGTGGTGAATTGTATTCTTACTCCGTCACCACACGGAATATATGCAAGAATTATACAATTTAATGCTCATGTCTACTATTGTACGATGGAAAAGGCTTTCACTGTATTCGTTATAGGCATTTTATAATTATAAAAACCTATATTTTGAATTTAGTCAGTGTTGTGCAATTGTTTTAAATGTAAAAGAAGTTGGAACGAAAGACATATAATTGGTCATCTAAAACTCGTCTACTAATTACTTACGGTTTTCTTTTTGTCTACCCATAGGTAGGGTAAAAATATACTCTAGCAACCTCAACCCTTTCCAATAAGGATATATATATATTTATTATCTATTTAGTTACTTATTGTTTGCTTATTTCCTCTAAAAATATAAAATATAAGATCCAACTCGCGAGATGATATATTTTTTTTATATTACCTATTAATCGAATTTAAAAATCGTTCAACGCTATAAAAATAGATCAAGCAAATAATAAGACACAGATTGAACCTCCATCGTGTGAAGTCACGTAGAAAGTTCGGTCCTTACTTAATAAAAAATTGCGATTAAAGTTGCTGGCCTTTGTTGCTTCGCAAAAATAGATGAGTTAGTTTCATGGTCCACGCAAACAGGGTTTATAATAATGAAGTGTAAGGATATATATAATGCTTAATGACGTCAATGGCCGGTATGGCAACGACTCTGTGACATCAAGTGATGTGTTAACGTTCGATGCCCGTCCTGCCAGGATGTCGTTAATTCCCGCCACGCGTCACTACCTATTCTATAATTAAATTTAATCTCATTCAACATCATTCAATAAAGGAATATTTATCATGATAAAAAATGGATTATTTAAATATATATTAATTAGATGAGAACTTTTGCATTATAAATACGTAATTTTAAAATTTTTATCATAATTACTAATATGGTTTGAAATAATACATTTATCATTAGTAGGTGGGTCGATTTAAAATCGGTGGCAGAAAAACTGACAATAAAATTTGAATTCCTAAGAAAAAAATGTGTTTCACTTAGGTATAGAGGTGATAATATGACAAGCACATAACATTGTAAAATGTAATTTCGTGGTTGACCGCGATCGTTTGCGTATATTTTCAGGTTTTTACGTGATTGAAACTAAAGCGCAGTAAAAATTAAACAACTCTGTTGCCATCATATATTTATTCATAACTAGCAACCCGGCTTCGCTTCGGTTTCAGTCGCTTTACCCGCGGCGTAGTTCCCGTTCCTGTGGGAATACCGGGATAAAATATAGCCTATCTTACTCCCTGATATTATAGCTTTCTATTGGTGAAAGAATTTTTGAAATCGGTTCGGTGGTTTAAGCGTGAAAGCGTTACAAACAAACAAACAAACAAACAACCTTACTTTCGCATTTATAATATTAGTATGGATTACACAACAAATATTTCTTTTTAGTAACTTTCTTTGAAACCAACGTTAATTATATATTTACTCTCATGTTTAACGTATAAAAGCACAGTATTTGTTCTTAAGTACTAATAATAATATAAATTAAATATACTTTGTTACTTTCTATGTTTTAACAAAACAATTTTTTTTATAAATTACTTTTATTGACGGAAATTATAAGAATATACCGATAATGCTATGTATTAATCTGAATAGTATATATTACATATAGAAAGTATGGAATCGAGTATCAGTTTGCCACGAAATTTCATCATTTTCTGATATATATTTAGGAACAAAAGTAACAGAGTGGTAGGTCATGTAACATAGTTTTACCTTCTATATTAATTTTAATGAACTTCTCAAGAATCACAAAACCTTTTATATTTAATAAGAATATTCTTAAAAAAATAAAATATTTAGGAACTGGGCAGTTATTATCTAGTTAGATAATAAAACTAAAAAAAAGCAATTGAATTGCTGAGATGAAATTAAATTTAAATTGACTTATTATTTTTCAAAAATTTCTAGGGGAGCAGGGGTTTAATCCTGGATTTGTTAATATTATCTTTAGTTGATATAACTATATATATATATATATATATATTAATAATAAGTCTCTCCTTTAAAGAGTCGTTAGGCGTGCTGTCAGTTATTTTTTTTTACAGCTCTATTGTATCTTTTCTTATTCTTTTCATACTTTTTTCTCATTTTCACTAACTCTTCCTTGAATTTGAGATGTTCTCTAAATAGTTTAGATCTATCTCTTTTAACTTTTTTACTACCTCGGGTTTTTGAAGATATTATGATGGGACTTATCGTCACTTGGAGTCCATGGCTGAGTAGATAAATTAAGAGCTAGTCTCGGTGAAAAAGCACGTGAAATCCTGTCAGATACAGAAGGTGATGTCTCAACACCTGGCGTTGATGCCGGCGTCTTCATAATTACTTGAAGACATCTTTGTCGATATTTTCTTGTGGTATTCGCAACTCAACAGTTTTTATGATATCTCTCTAAATTCTGCCTCTTAGCGTCTGCTACCTTTACCGGATTTAGTTTGCACTTTTCTCTGTAACGTCGCTGCTTTTCAGCAGCAGTAAGAGCCGTAGCGATGTACTGTACTGTTATCTAGAACAAAATGCTTCATTTATTACATGATTATAAAATAATATTTACTGCTATATTATATACAACAATGACGACTTATAGCTACTAATAGTTCAATAATGACGACTGTGTTACCAGTCTATAACTCCGTTACTACTACGTAGGTAACATAATTGTACAGTAACAGAGTAGTAAATTCAACACTTAGAGTAATTTACTCTTAAAAGAAAAGTATATTTTGACAAAATAAAAACACACTAGACAATTACTCCTTTAATGCTATATTTCATTTATTAAATTATATAAAAATATCTGAATACTTACATCAGAACGCCGGTAACATAGCAGACACAGAATAAAGCCACGCGCCTCACACAACAACTAACGGATTAATAATTCGCGTACCTCGCGCCCCACCCGCCTCAAAAAGAGTCGAAGCAACAGTCAGAGTCGAACAACACATTATGACCTAATTATTGTGAATGGAACGGTAGTGCCAACTCTTAGTATTTATCTTATTTACATGGTAACAGAAAGGTGCGACGGTTATCACAAAGACCGCGGGACTTAATTTTAAATAATCATGAATAATTCAATAAATTTATTTAATAGGCAGGGATAGTTTTTTTTTTAATAAAACATCCACTTAATTATTACACTTAATTATTAAGTGGATGTTTTATAAATATTAAACTAAACAATAGTAAAATTTGCATAAATAGATATTGTAATTTTTGCATAGTGTCCTGAGATGTGGGACAAAATTTTTTTGTATGTAAAACACCTCTGTTACCATGAATGACTATTCCGTTGCCTGATAAAAATGGTGATAAATCAATAACAACACCATTGTCCTTCTTAAAATATATTAATTCATTTGTGCTTTAACTAAAAACGCTAAAGTCCAATTTTAATATTTAAAAAATTTTGGTGTACAAATAATTTTTGCTTAGGGACGCATTTTCTGCTACCGATTTTAAATTGACCCAGGTATACATAGTTGCTTGAATCATATAGTACAAGAGAAAAAGTAAAATGTGAGGAGCATGTGTAAAATATAGGAACCAACTTATTATACTATTAATGGAAATAGTATAATACCTATGTCATATTCCTGTTTTTTATAGTTTAATTTATAAGATTTATATAGTAAACGCTATATAATAGATTTTTGTTATGATACTGTAATATATAAAGCGGCTTGTCATGTCAGTGCGAAAAACATTCAAGTTGGTTGAAATATTGCACTACGTCTATTATCTACTATTTTATTAATTTATATTGTTTTATTTTTACAGTATTAGGGTTATACATATTAACACATAATATTTATTTATGACTATGTTATTTAGACTTGATTTTCAGTACCACAAGCAACAAATTATCTACCATCTCTCTTTTCTGTTATATCTATCCAAAGGTTGCCTGGAAGAGATCGCTTATAGCGATAAGGCCGCCCTTTGTACATTCTGGGTTATAACTATTATTTAAGTTTTCTTGTAATTGGTGTACAAATAAAGAATTATCTATCTATCTACCTCCTAAGCCCTGATTATTGAAAAAAGCTACTAAGAATAATAATATTAAGCCATGATATAAGTTCAACTAGCTAGTAACTAGTAGACGATATAATTTTTTGTGACTTTAGATAAAAATTTAAAAGGATTTAATGATAAAAGATACAAAAGCAATAATTTAATTTATGTCAAAGGTTACATATACATTATAGTTATTTGGAAAGAATGAAAAAGCATTAAAAACACAAACTCCATTAGTCACAAAGTCGAGTAAACTGAATCAATGACCATTCACTAACTGTTCGACTTGAACTGTTCGTGATTGAGTGGCCATGTAAGAATACCAGCATACGTTATAATCAAAGGAAACAGTAAAAAAACGTGAGGCTCTTGACACGAGTTTTTTGAAATGTTTTTAGCTATACTATGAGTATCTATTAGACAACTGAGAATATATGAAGTTAAAAATTGACATATTTATTTAAATATTTTTACAAATTGCCATCTTATTACCATTACCTTTTTTACTTCATTGTGTAAAACGAATTCATACTTAATACAATTTTATATGTAAATTGTTAGCAATGAAAAAAATATAATTACAATATATCACAACTCTCTCTCTTTCCTGTTAGTGCCCCATAGAATGGACTTTCTTTCCTACCAATTTTCTTCATTTTCTTTAGTTAAATAACGTATTAATAAACAATGTAATTTAGACATAGATTAATGAAATTGCTGCCACGTCCAGCACGTGTGTTTACTTAGCTTCATTGTAGAAGATTAAGTAAACTAACGACATTTCTAATAAATCTAATAATGAATAGAAACTGATAGTTCTTATATTGAGATGACTGTGGCATTAACAATGTTTCGTTTGAAGCATTTACGACACATAGCTTATCTGTGATGTATAGATAGATAGGATATTATCAGTAAGAAGAATGAATAATCTATCCAAATTTAGGCATATCACAATCATGATTAGATGCGAATATAGTGTGCACCGGACATACTATTAGTCAATAGGTTATTGAAATGATAATAAGGACAAAAAAAATAAGATTTGCAGATCTTTAGTAACTGAAACAACGAAAAACGGTTGTTGAAAAGGGAAAGTGAAGATTACAAAGGAAACTTCCGTGGTAACAAAATAATAATCATGGCCTTTTCCCTAATTTCTATGGAGTTGGAAGAGCAGGTTTTTTGAGCAAGACACTTGGTTCGATCAAACAACCCACCTAATAGTAACTGCCAGTCTGGACTTGTGTAATATTATGAGCACAACCAGATACATCTACCGTAAGAAACTGCGCGATCTGCTTTGAGGGGCAGGAGGTTTTTAGAAATGCTAAGCCGGGTCAAAATTAAGTTTTATTTTGTACTAAAGATTGTTATCGAATGGGAGGATTATAACATTGCAAAAAATTGGTTACGTAGTATACTAATACTAAGCTGGAGTTTGGGCATCAAACAAAGCACGGTAGGAAATCTCATGCACCATTTTTTCTGCAAGTGAGTTACTACTCCAGACTAGCCAAATCATTTATAGCTTGGAGGCTTAAACTATCAGCAATGTAATTACTATTTAATCGCCTGGCTTCAACTTTCCTTAGAAACAAAATCGTTGCTTAAGTGCCACTAGATGAAATTGACTTTGGTCGGCTGTTACGAGATTCATAAACACTATTACTGCAACACCTCTAAGTCAGTATCCAAATTGGTTTCTGTAAAACACCGAGTTTGACACTCAGGAACTGCCGAGATATGCTTTTAATTGTCTTGGAACCCGCAACAAAACTAATTAAAAAAGAAAAACACAAGAGATATCATCATCATCACAGCCCACATACGTCCCACTGTTGGGCTCGGGCCTCCTCCACAATGGGAGGGAATTTGACCTACTATACCATGCTGGTCAGACATGTTGGTATAGGGTTTCATTTCGAGTTTTCCTTCTCTTGCACAGATCTTATATGCATATTATATCCCTTAGTCGTCTTGTACGACATCCACGGGCAAGATAGGGAGTGGTGAATTGTATTCTTACTCCGTCACCACACGGACAAGAGATATGCCCCCTTCCCAATAATCCAAAGTGGGATGCACGAAGTAAACTTAGCTAATAAACCTAAAGATAAGACGACATACCGCTACGTGGAGCACAGCAGTGCAGTAGCACAAATATGACAGAGTTTAAGGGGGTTATGAGAGGACTATGTTTGGGGTTACTCTGCGAGATGGAATCCGGAATATTGGAATCTGCAGAAGAACGGGTGTAACCGACATAGCACGAAGAATTAGCACGCTGAAGTGGCAATGGGAAGGGCACATCGCGCCACAAATCAACAACCGCTGGGGTAAAAAGCATGCGAAAGGCCTATGTGTATCAGTGGATGGCCAATAGGCTTAATGACGATAAAGAATGACATATGAACCATATGTGAGCATTAAGATTGATTGTAACAGTAGGTATAGCAGAAACGAATTGAACGCACGAAAATTTTCTGCAAATGCTATAAAGTGCGTGTAGTAGACTACTCCGAACGTGTTTTGCAGACTCTCAACCACATGATATATAGATGGAGTAACAGAAAGAGTGTATCACTTAAATATTTGGTTGTCTGTAGCACAGTAACATCACGCATGCTTGCTCTAAAAGCCCACTTTCAGTGTATGGTGTTAATATATCTTATGATCTTCAGGGCTATTATAGCAATAAATTGTTATTAAATCACTCACCAATGACGTTATTATTTTGATGGTGGTGCTGAGCGGCGGCGGCGGCGACGGCAGCAGCGAGAGCCGCTTGCTGTTGCGCCAATTGTGACGCAAGCTGCGCTTGTAACGCTGCGTGCATGCCTACAAGCCGCTCCTGCCCTGACATTGCGCCGCCGCTCACCGTATCACTGCGCGCTTCCTCCCCGCACACGGGAGACAAATCCTCATCTGGAAAATAATTACTGTTAGAGTATTCCACATACATCAAGCTACTGAGGTCCACTGTTAAACATAAGTCTTCACACATAGGCAAAAATTAAAGAAGACATGAGAAATACCGAGCATAACCCTTTCCATTGAACGCTGAGTGACATGGAGCCTTTTTATGAGGCTGACATTTATGACGGCCACCGGAACTTAAAAGGCTGATGAAGCATTGCATTTTAACCCGGATCATTATTTTACAGAAAAATATTAATTACTAGCAACCCGCCCTCGCTTCGCTTCGGTTTCAGTCGCCTTACCCGCGTAGTACCCGTTCCCGTGGGAATACCGGGATAAAATATAGCCTATGTTACTCCCCGATATTATAGCTTTCCATTAGTGAAAAAATTTTTGAAATCGGTTCGGTGGTTTAAGCGCGAAAGCGTAACAAACAAACTTACTTTTGCATTTATAATATTAGTAAGGATTGAAGGATGTAAGGATTCCATCTTTATGATGGTGTAATCAGATAACAATTCATTACTCTTTAACTTTCTGAGATTGTCCTAAAAAGGACTAAGCGGTGCAAGCAGATGAGATCACCACAAGAAAGGTAAATCACTACGCCCATCCATTTGATCTGCATGAAATAAGCACAAGTTAGTGTTGATCCCACAAGCAATATTATTGTTTATAGAATTTGTGGCCTGACGTGCGTCGTTATATCAGGTGTTAATTCAACGAATTTATGAGTATTGACAGTGGCAAAATGGAGAACTACTCGGTAATAACTATGTGAACGAAGTTTTAATCACGACGAAGGTAACATTTCATAGAGCAACTAGAAGCGCGTGATATGTTCTAGAACACGAATATAGGCACTGACGGATATGTACGTATTACAATAGAAATATTAATTTATGCCTGAACCTTCAGATCAGATCAGGAACAAAGCTCGGTGTCGTTTATAGAAGCCACTGTCGTTCTGGCCTTATAGGAATAATGTAACTCCTACACGCCAACGACAGTGGGAATATGTGGTGCGATTAAAAAAAGATGCCTCTAGTAAAATGGCATCACACTACAGGCGTAAGTTCGGATACACATAGCAGACAAGGCAATTTTATAATAAAATATTCAGTACTTGCCTTTCAATTTAACTTTTATTAAAATTAATCACCATTATTATCACGTCTCACCGTTGAGTTCGAGCCTCCTCTACAATCAGAGAGAAATTGACCTACTATACCACATTGGTCAGACGTGTTGGTACAGGGTCTTATTTCGAATTTTCTTTCTCTTGCATAGATGTTATATGCATATCATATATCTTAGTCGTCTATTACAACACTCACAGGCAAGATAGGGGCTGGTGAATTGTATTCTTAATTCGTCACCACATAGATATAAAGTAAAAAGAAGGAAATGATCATAAGGACACTGCATCACAAGTTTGCATTGGTGAAAGATTTTTGCGAGGGCACGGCGGTTAGCCAATTAAACCGAATTGATTCAGCAACACGGACGATAACATAAAATTATCACATCCTGGGAGGACGCTAATGGTTTTAATAGCCTCATTGCTTTCGATGTGATTTGTTTTTTGAGTTATATTCGAATTTCTTTACATATAATATAATTGTAACAGGTCGATATTAAAGTACAATATCTGATTGACCGAGCTTCGCTCGGTATATTATTGTTATATTTTTGCCGAATTTATTTAGATATATATTAATAAAAATTAAATAATAAAAAAAATATCAAAAATTACAAAAAGAGAAGGATAATAACACCGAGATTCGATCCGACGCTGTTTGAATGCCAAAACAAAAACAAAACTGGATAACTTCCCAACTGAGCTATAATAACACTTGACGTTGACGGCGAAATTTGAATTCATATTCTTTTAAAATTTAATATCATTGTATTGTTTTGCTAATAACACCGACAAAACAACATTTTCTATAAATAACACCTAGCTAGATCGATGTTTTGGCCCCGAAATCTCTAGTATGCAAAGTTTCATCAAAATCGTTGGTGCCGTTTCCGAAATCCTATATATATATATATATATATATATATATATATATACTAGCTAACCCGGCGAACCTCGTACCGCCATAATTTTTTTCGTAACTATATTTTCTAAATTTCCGAATATATAGTCTCTAACGGAAGAACCATTACAGCTTTGTCAGGAAAGATTCAATCGTCTTGGTCGCGCCATTGTTAATGATGATTCAAAGAGAACACTAATTACTGATTATTGATTTCTGAAAAAATTATAATTATCAAATTTACAACCATACTTAACTATAGACAAAATTACGTTTAGCTGTCATTGGCATTTTGTTATTACATATCAAATGCGTTTTTTATCCTACGTTTCATAGCGACTTGCATTCTCTTTGACATGAGTTTCGGCGCGAATATGGAAATATCATGTTAAGCTCTTGTATTATATTCATTATTTTAGTATTTTATAGTGTTATATTGAATAATTTTGCTGATATTTTATGTAATATAATACAGTTAAGGTACTGAAGTGTGGTGAATGTGATAGATTGGTGGAAAATACACCTAATGAATTTTCATATTTTACTGAAATGCCCTGAGAAATCATTTAATTAGGTTTTCAGCGCCTTAATTAATGGTAAAGACTTAACTTATGGACGGACATGATTATAAATAAGCTATTCTATATAAAGAAATGTTAAATAATATGAAGAAAATTATATCACAATTGGCTGTATGGGCTTTGAGCCCTTTGCTTGTCCGAATGGACAAACAGAAACAAAAAAAAAAACTATTTGATATTTTATGTCACGTCACACGGGAACGCGATCGAATGGGATAAAAAGTAGCTCATTGCCATTAAAAAGAAGAAGAACGTGATAAAAAGTATCCATGTCCGTCTCCTCGTTCTAAGCTACCTCCCCACCAATTTTCAGCCAAATCTGTACAGCCGTTCTTGAGTTATAAACGTAGTAACTAATACGACTTTCTTTTATATATATATAGATATAGGTATATATATCTATACAAAAATTGCTCGTTTATAGATATAAGATTATAGATGTCGAAGAAAAACTAAAATATGTGATCTTTATTAAAAGGACTAAAACAACAAGACTAAAATAACAACAATTTGTTGAATTTTTTCATCACGCAAAAACTATCGTATGAAATTGAAATCAAAATTTTCACCGGTGTATTCCTAGATGTCTAACTTAAAATGTGTCATTTAACATAAAAAATAACACTAAATTTCAAAATAATAATCTAAGTTATCAGCTAGTAGCTGTAGCTGACAGCTACACGTTGCGTTATAACTTGCGTTGTAACTTTTAAATATCAATGATACGAAAAATGTGTTGATAACATTATATAATGCATCAGATATGGATTACAAAATTGTTTTGAGCTCTTTTTCTATCTGCAATGGTATCGTTGAAACACCCAAAAAACGCAAATTTCAAGGCTCTGTTAATATAAATATTGCTGATGAATATGCCTCAAAGAAAATTATTCTGTTTAAAATTTAATGGCAAATAAGATTCATTTACTTTATGAAAATAAAATTTCTTTGTAGTTTACGCAAGTCAATTATATAAAACATTAATTTTACGCCATAAACAATATTCTGTATGGAAAAATTCAAGTTCGATGGTGGACTTCTATATTTTTTTTATATTGAACTCTTCTTTTAACAGGATAATTTTTAGACATAGGTATGCTACGAGATTTCGGGTGTAGGGCGAAGAAAAATATCACTTTTGGCAAACCCTAATCTACATAGGTATGTATGTTGTATGTCCATATGTACTAGTGTGTCGACGAGACAAACTGTAGTAGCAGTTGTTTTTTTTTTTACTTATTAGTATACACCGTGGAATCTAATTGGCTGTTTTTCCGAAACGTACATACTCAGTTAATGATATAGAACCATACTATAGCATTTATTCAATAAAATAAAATTCAATAAAATAAAAACATAAATATTTGTCATTTGCAATCCCGGACGTTTCCTTAAAATCTCATTTTTGCATAACTGTAACATGTGGTTAAGGGCATCGACCGTAGGTACGGTAGCATGCTAACTGACCTATTAAAACATAGATCAAGGTCACGCGACTCGGGCGCATCACAAAAGAAGAAAGGGGTGCGGGACGCCAGCGGGTGAGATGCGACACCGAGCTCCGAATTGTTATGCCTAAAATTATTTTGTTTTACCTATTATTGCGATATAATACGAATGCTATGTCGTAGGCCTGTTGGGAACAATACCGTTGCATGTCAGAAAAAGTTAAGAATGTCTAATTATCAGACTTTTTTTCTAAATGTATTATGTTTTTAGTTATGTGGGGATATTAAGAATGATTAACTGAGTACATACGCGTACGTTTCAGGAAAACAGCTATTTAGATTCCACGGTGAATATACGAATGAAGTTAGTATTTAGCATACTAACTTCATCCTGGAAAAGTAATATTGCCATAAATATCACTTTTTCCAGAGAAAATTGGTATTCTGCGGCAAATATTATTACCTATATCTTTCTTTCGTGGATTTTTTTTTTTTTATTGCCAACGGTGGCAAACGAGCAAGCAGCACACCTGATGGTAAGTGAAACTGCTGCACATGGACCATTGCAATACCAGGGGCACAGCCAGGCCGCTGCCTACCGTGAAGGAAATACTCTTCTTAAACCTCGTTTAAAGAAGGACATGTCACATAACACAACATATTTTAAATATATGCTCGCTACATTGATGCTAGTAAAGAAGACAGTAAAATAAAATAATTAGCGGCTAAGGAATAAGAGCGAAAATAGATTTGGTCAGTCTTCAGTATTTATTAAATTTTAAAAGATATGTCAGCAGACTGAAAGCAGTGCATAGAATATGTTAATATTTCACCATACCTGAATATGCAGTAGGTACTTATGTAACCGAGCTTAGAGCCCTACAGTTTTATTTTTGATATTTTTTTAGAGAAAATACTCATTGAGATATACTTGAACAGTAATACCAAAATCAATAATAATTGTATAATAATTGTATAAGTACCTCCAAGAGATAGCATTCCAATTTTCTCTATGAACTATAAAGTTATTTCAATAAAGACACCTTCTTAGACAATCAGAAGAAGCGAATCCTATTGTACACACTAAATTTGATTATAATCAGAACGGTTTCCTAGTATGCCAAGTTTCAACAAAATCGTTGGAGCCGTTTCATATATATATATATATATATATATATATATATATATACAAGAATTGCTCGTTTAAAGATATAAGATTAGGCTTACATATATAGTCACAATATAAGTAAATACTATGTATGTACATCATTAAGAAGAAGATATTGGATACCTAAGAATTCCGATATACATAGTTTGTATTTCGGTATACCGATTAAATAATTATAATTGAATATCATGATTTGCCACCAATTTAGTAAAGCAACTCTGACACCAAAGTATCTATGAAAACTTTAACTACTAAACAATTTTATATGAAGTTCTATGCGATAGTAGTACATAATGACGATTCTATGTAATATAAACTTTCTATAACTTTTTATTCTTGCAGTGATTTAAATGATAAATCGAAATTTTAAATAAACTCTTTCAAAACCTTGTAAAAACCGTAAAATATGTGTACGTGCGTGTCTTAATCGTTCAACGTTACGAAAATCATAAAATAATATGCATGTTATTATTTGCCCCGCCTCTATACTTCAACTGACCACAAAGATTACTGTTACACTGGGAGATTAAGTATAATACGGAATAAACATGTGTAATTGTACGGCTTCTCCTGTAGTAGGTATAAACTATAAAATTGCATAGACAAAGACGTTTCAAATCCAAGGGTTGGATTTTTTCTCCAGTTCATAACATTCGATTCCATTATTGGATTATAGGTCTTCTCCAAAATGGGAGGGAAAATTTTAATCTTAGATTAGGTTAATGCAACCTATGTTAATTTATACCAATAAATAAAATTGGAGTGTCTGTTTGTAATGTCAAAATAATAGGCTTTTTTCATGCTCACACGGTTATTTGCACGACACCTATGCCTAAAATAGCGATTAAAAGATTTTTGTCTGTCTGTCTGTTTGTTCCGGGTAATCTTCAAAACGGCTGGACCGATTTCTAAAATTCTTTCACCAATGGAAAGCTATAACATCAGCGCGTAAACTAAGCTATATTTTATCCCGGTATTCCCATGGGAATGGGAACTACGCGGGTAAAACGACTAAAATCGAAGCGAAGCGAGGGCGGGTTGCTACTTTGGTATAAAATTTTACCATCGGCTTCCTAATCTTCATTCATACTCTAAAATCTTGCAATAAGTCGAACTTACCATGCGAACTAATTAAATGGCGAAGTAGTGTAGTAACTACATACATATAAGCAAACCTTATGCTTTTTTTCCATGGTCAGCGCACCCGCCGCCCCGCCCCGTCCGGGGCGACAGATTGGTGGCGCGCGACCCCATGACCCACCCGTAGCACGTCGTCTTCGTTGTTGGGCCGACCACTGGTACAGAGTTCCTTGTCGTCAGTGGTCGGCCCGACGGAATACCCCCGCGGGGTACCCACTCCTCTCGACGTCCCCCCTCCGAGACGTCGGCAGCCGTCGCGTGGTCAGCCTCTCTGCGGGTGACGGACTAAATCCTCGGTCCAGTCACCCGAAGCAAAGCTTATCTTCCCCAAATGTCATATGTTATAGCCCGTCCACATGTTGGCCGAGCGGAGGTGAGCGATGGCGAACGCCAACGTGTGTACACCCAATTTGCCTTAAGTTGGCCAACGCTCGCCGTCGCTCGCCTAGTTGGCCGAGTGAATACAAGCGCTAACGTGTGGACAGCTGATTTGTCTTCACTCGCCGTCACTCGCCATCGCACGTGATCACTTGCCTCACTTCGCCTCGCTGTCGGTTTTTGTGCACAAATCAAAGGCAACTCGTCTACGCTCGGCCAATGCCGTCCACACGTTGGCTTGCTTGCCATTACAACATGGTTGACATCCATCGCGGTTAGACACGTTTAATGTGATAATGTCGCTCAACACAAATGATTATATTTTCAAATTTGCATCACTACTTCTAGATATGCGACGTAAATAATTAGATCCAAGTCACCCTATATGTTACCTATAGTATCTAAAAGTATCTTAATCGTTCATCATCATTTCAGCTCATATACATACGTCCTACACTGTTGGGCTCGAGCCTCCTCCACAATAGGAGGGAAACTGACCTTAGTATTCCATGCTAGTCAGACAGGTTGGTATAGGGCTTTATTTCGAGTTTTCTTTCACTTGCATAGATGTTATAGCGTATTAATTATTATATTCCTTAGTCGTCTTTTATGACACCCACGGGCAAGGTAGGGAGTGGTAAAAAATATTCTTACTCCGTCACCACACGGATATATCTTACATTTTTCAATTTCTGTGAATACTCAGTATCAACCACCTTCTTTTTCTCACTTTACTGCGGTATACACTGAGATAATAGTTATATACGCTCATTAAATAATTAGCCGAAGCTGTAGCGACGTCAATTTCAACGTCCGTAGTGTTTCAGTGCACAATGAACACTGACCGAGGCCAACGTGTGGACAGCTCTACAAACACTCGCCACCACTCGCCACAGTTGGCCACTCGCGTTGGCGTTCGCCGCACTTGGCCAACGTTTGGACGCTAGCACTCGCCTTGTACCTATTGGTCGACGCTCGCGCTAGCCTAGGCTCGCCCAACATGTGTACGAGACATAACATGTTCATCCTCTAAAATCTTGATGTAAGTCGTACTTTTCATGCGAATTGATCAAATGGCAACTGCACAGATGGCTGGTGGTTCAGATACCCACCTACAATGCCAGTTTCACTTGTTTGAATCCCAGGCAAGACCATACTTTATGCGATTTACTAATTATTTTTCTGAGTCTGAATGTAATTTGTGTCCATTAAATTAGGTACATGTTTGTAAAGGAACCCGCAATACAAAGGTTATTTCTTTAGTGCAGGATTGTCTTTAAAATAGTGGCGAAAAAGTGAAGTAAGTACCTATAAGCAAACCTCGAACCCTTAGCCTAACCAAATGTCGGATCTAACATGGGGCATTTATTATTCATTGATTTGTGATCCCTGGTGAATCGGATAAACCGATATACAAATTTCATCTAAACACATTGCGTGACCAAGTAAGAACTACACTCTGTCAACTACTAGATTATTCCTAGGCATTTTTAAATATTTTAAATGCTTTGAAACCATATTGAATATAGAAATTAGACATGAAGATAACAGAACTATTAACTACACAATTACATGATGTCGAGATAACGTTTATTATTATTACAATTCATGTACAAAACATGGACGCAATTTAAAGAAATTTTGTTTCGAAAATTTAGAAGACATTATTGTATAATTAATAGCAAAAACACAACAAAGCAAAATCCGAGCTTAATATTTAAACATATAACATAATGTATCCGTAAAGGAGTAAGAATACTATCAACGCCATATAGCGAGAATACTATTCATCACCCCCTCTATTACCCATAGCTGATAATATAATATTCATATAACATTGATACAAGAGAAGTAAAACTTGACGTAAAATCCTATGCCAATACGTCTGATCAGTGATATAGTAGGTCAATTTCTCTTCTATAGTAGAGGAAGCCCGGCCCAACGGTGGGACGTATATGGACTCACGCTGGTCAGACGTGTTGGCATAAGGTTTTGTTTTGAGTTTTCCTTCTCTTGCATAGATGTTATCTGCATAATATATGCCTTAGTTGTCTTTTACGACACCTACGTGTAGGTGTGGGGACGGTGAATTGTATTCTTACTTCGTCACCACACGAATCGAAATGATATATTCTGGGCTAATTTTAGCTTTGATACAGTTTACAGTCTGTTTAACCCTAACAAGTCGCCCAGATCTTTTATGATGTTCGATAGAGGAAGTATTGATGTACGTGTCGATAGTTCGATATACAAACACGGCTAATGCTTAGCTTTTGAAGTCTTAAAATTACTGACGGCTCCATATCCATTTTAAGTAACGCCAACTACTATTCTGTTTTTTTTTTTCCGCCTATATCCCTATTTAAGAATCGCAAGAAAATTGTATATTTGAAATGGCGAGCAAGCTATTATTATATTTATATGCTCTTGGAACTACTTAATTAAAATATTTACGTGCGACAAGTGAGTGATTAAAGTTGATTACATAAAAATTACAAATTTGAATATTAAAAAGACAAAAACATTAAGTTTTAATATTATTTATGGTTCAACTCGTTTTTATTTAGACTAAGCATTATACGTATACATTTTGTAATGTGATTGTGTAGTTTAAGCAATGACGACACATTCATTATAATATTACATCAAACGATTAATATCATAACATAAACATAAGGAAAACTGTGAATAAGGAAATACCGTTGACACAAGCAAAAAAATAAGACATCTCTTTTTGTGTGTATTTGCGCAAGTATAATAGGCAATTATAGATAAAATTCTTTAGAGCATATGATATGATCTGAAGAATTTTATCTAAGTATATGTCTATTATCATCATTGAAATAAATAATAATGCAATACCCACGTTTAGGTAGCTTTGCAAAAACAACGGTCACGAAAGGTCATTATCAAATAAATATTTAATCTTATTTTTTAATAGAAGGATATTAAGATGTAGTTATATCTAAGTAGGCCAGGTTGACAATAAGACTAAGACTGTGACCACTCTCTGACTTTCGAGCGGACCAATATCAACATGGATACGAGGATTTAACTTCAGTAACTGTCCTAGTGGATAAAAATTCTTATAAAAAATACAGTGTAAGCCTAACTTCGCACGAGCATTAAGTAATAAAATACCTTAGATATAAAATTTTCTTCACCACAATTCTACCACTTATTGAGATAAAATGTTCTTTTTCTAAACATGGAATAAACAAGACATTTACAAAATTTTACTATAATCAGTTAAGTAGTTTCAATTATTAGCGGGCTGAACATCTTTACACGAGTTTTATATATATTTCCGTGTGGTGAAGTAGTAAAAAAAAAAAAATTCACAACTCGAACTTGCCCGCACATGTCGTAAAAAACGAATAAAGAATGTGTATGTAACATCTATGCAAGAATAGGAAGCCTCGAAAAAAAAACGTTTTAACAATCCGTCTCACCAATTTGTAGGTCAATTTCTCTTCCATCCTAAAGGAGGCTCGAGTGGTGTCAGCACCATCAGAGGGTCTAATATGAGCTGGCATGATGATATATAAAAAAAACTATTTCATATTTCTTAATTTCATACACAGTATAAAAAACTCAACAAGAAAGGTGGTATTGCTTAAAAATATATGTCAAAAGTCGTAATAAATATTACCATAGATTAAGTAATAATTATTATTACTATAATGATTATTATATCGTAATATGTATCATTTTATTACAGATCATGGCGTAACGATTGCTATAGTGTGCGTTTATATTTTACTACAATGGATGTTATAATTTTAACCCAGTTTCAAGTTTATGACAGCACTTACAGATTAGCTGTGTAACAATTTTAGATATTTACAAGTATGTATATATAACATATTGTTTTAATTATGTTATGAATAAATAAATAAATTATTCTACATCTATACCAATAAATAAAATTGGAGTGTCTGTTTGTAATGTCAAAATAATAGGCTTTTTTCATGCTCACACAGTTATTTGCACGACACCTATGCCTAAAATAGCAATTAAAAATTTTTGTCTGTCTGTCTGTTTGTGCCGGGTAATCTTCAAAATGGCTGGGCCGATTACAAAAATTCTTTCACCAATGGAAAGCTATAATATCAGGGCGTAAACTAGGCTATATTTTATCCCCGTATTCCCACGGGAACGGAAACTACGCGGGTATAACCTATAACCGAAGCGAAGCGAGGGCGGGTTGAGTTAACGTATAAAACATAAATATGATGCCTGCTATTTAAAATTTTTCAAGACATTATTCTGTAGTATCAATCAAATCTTTATGTCGCGAATTACTGTATAAATATTTTATGTATTATATGCGAGCCTATTAAAAATATATCGTATATAGTATCGCGTCTCCGTGTGGTGACGGAGTAAGAATACAATTCACCACCCCCCA
Source organism: Lymantria dispar (assembly GCA_032191425.1). Lineage (NCBI taxonomy): Eukaryota > Metazoa > Arthropoda > Insecta > Lepidoptera > Erebidae > Lymantria > Lymantria dispar. The sequence goes on along the minus strand of CM063444.1, from coordinate 21,821,609 downwards.
TTCTTTCCCGTGAGTGTCGTAAAAGACGACTAAGGGATATGACATGTAAATAACCTCTATGCAAGAAAGGGAAACCCAAGATAAAATTCTATCTAACCAGCGCAATATAGTAGATCAATTTCCTTCCCATTGTGGAGGAGGCCTGAACCCAACCATGATGTAGGCTGAGATGATAGTATCCCAATAAAAACCTTGTTATGTAAGACTAGCGTACCCAGCCCGCTTCGCCGGGCTAGATTTTGCTTTATTTTATTTAACCACAAACTTACATCATTTGACAGTTCAAAAAGAGGAGTGCTCCGATCCTCACCAAACTTTACAGGATTACTCGCCAGGTCAATCTGGAGATTCCCTGAAAGTTTCATTGACATCGGTCGAGCCGTTTCGGAGCTTATATGGAACATACCCACACACTTTCTCTTTTATATATATAGATGTTGCTAATATGAGATCATATGACTCTCACTATCAAAAAGATATCAGATCTCATGTAGAGCTAAGTTTCTAACTCTACACGCCCTAACTTCACAAACTCTACACCTTAATCAAATACATATATGTATGGCTAAATTATGTTTTTCTTGTATAATAGATAGGTCATCATCATCACAGTCCAAGCACGTCCTCCTACTGGGCTCGAGCCTCCTCCATATTGGAAGGGAAATTGACCTACTATACCACACTGGTCAGGTGGGCTGGTATAGGGTTTTACTTCGAGTTTTCCTTCTCTTGCATTGTTGTTATATGGACAAGATGACCCTTAGTCGTCTTTTACGGCACCCACGGGCATGGCACGGGGGTGGTGAATTGTATTTTTACTCCGTCGCCACACGGCAAACTAATATATAGACAATACCTTTTATTCTTAGCCGTTACCGCACAAAAACTACAATATATCTTTCTACATACACATATTATGTAGTACCATCGAACCCATTCCGCCAAACTAAAGGATCAAATAAGATTTTAAGCGTGTTTTCTAATGACAACAATAAAACACTTACTAGCTTCAGGGACAGGCGTGACTGGACTTTCTGGTAAGAGAATACCTTTTTGCACCAACTCATCTCTATTTGCTCGGACGGATATTTTCCTCTCTAAGGCTATAGAAATAAAAAAAAATAACATTAATATTCAATATACAAACATAACTCTTGTATATTTTGTATGCAATTCATTGTACTCGTTCGTAATAAAATGTTAAGATAACATTCTGATCTAATCGGAATATTAGATCAATGAATAAACAGTAAAATAAGAGGTAAGTAAAATAACAGGATATATATAAGCTGTTATTGCTATTCAAATATGTACGGTAAATCAATCAATCAGATTATAAAGGCTATGACGGCTTCGCAGGTCAGATAATTTTCGACCACTGACGACAAGTCACCCTTCTCCGGTGGTCGGTCCAATGACGAAGGCGACATGTCACGGGTGGATTACGGGTGTGCGTGCTTACGCCCCTCTGTCGCCCCGGAGAGAGTGGTGCGAGGAGTGCGCCGATCGTAACCCACCCCCTAAAAAAAGGTCAGATAATTTGCCGGGCCAGCCAAGGATTCGATGCCAGTGCTCGGCCCAATGTCGATGAGGGGGATTACAATGGGTTATTATGCCGCGCACCGACCTTTAATCGCACCGGACGGAACAAACAACATGTGTCCAGACTAAAGCCTGCTGACCAGGTTAGTGTGGTATACTAATATATATTTATCCTAACAATATTATAGTAATAAGCTGATAGTCAACCATTTATGTTTAAAGAAAGAGACACAGTACACATTCTATTTCATATTTACAAAGAAAAGAACTACGATTTATACGTTCTTTCCATATTTACATGGAATAGAACGTATTCATTCACGTTCATCCATCTCAGCTGATATACGTCCCACTACTGGGCTTAAGCCTCCTTCACAACAGGAGGGGAAAACCTACTATACCACGCTGGACAGACGTGTTGGTATAGGGTTTTATTTTGAGTTTTCCTTCTCTTGCGTAAATGTTATATGCATATTTAAGCCCTTAGTCGTCTTTTACAACACCCACGGGCAAGAGAGGGGCTGGTGAATTATATTCTTACTCGGAATATAATGGAAAAGATCTTATGTTACGTCTATTTTTTTACAGATAATATTCTACTGTTGAATACGACATTCTCTCACAGAAATAATCTGTTAACTATGATTCCCATACGGAACGGTATAACTTTATTAGACTTTTAATTTTACATATTACGATTACCCAAAGGCGTATCTTAGGAGACGATTGAGGAAAAAAGAAATAGTAACAAGTTGTATTTTACGTCGTTATCACATAGGTCAAGTATGTATACCACTTATTTCTTGTTTTAACTTTATCTTTTCTTATCTCGTGTACATCACGAGACAAATAGTAATACTTACTTCTAGAAGCAGCTTCGAATTTTTCTGATTTCTTTTTCCGTTTCCACTTCCATGGTTTGAAAAGTCTACCGAATGCTGAGAATTTGGACTTGTTTCGTTCAGCTGGTGGTGTGCGAGCGCCTGATCCCAGACTATTCGTTCGTACCGCTGAACCATTTTGTTTCTTTGCTGTAACAATAAATATCAAGCGTAAATTAAATAAGAAGTTACACTATTTAAATATTTGACTTATGTTTTCTCATTTCTTTAAATGATTAATTAATTTACGACGTCGTTCGTTTTTGCAATCTGCATTTCGTTATACTTTAAAATTCTGTAAGTACAATTGTAATACATATACCTGTTTTAAAATAGTTTTTCTTGAAACTTACAGTAAGAAGGTTACGAATGCTAACATCTTTTGAATCCCAAATCCCAATGATTATGTATGTTAGCTATGCCATATGGTAATTTAGTATAACAAAAAAGAATATTAAATTTATTTACAAAATTTCACGTATGTGGTTATATACGTATTAATACAAAATTCTAATACGAAACCCTTTTTAGGGTTCCGTACCCAAAGGGTAAAAACGGGACCCTATTACTAAGACTTCGTTGTCTGTCCGTCCGTCTGTTTAACACCAGGCAAGAACCGCAGTTGAAATTTTTACAAATTATATCTTCCTATTGCCGCTATAACAACAAATACTAAAAACAAAATATAATAATTTTTTAAGAAGGGCCCATACAACAAACTCGTTTTTTATCTTTTATATAGATAATGGTACCGAACCCGTCGTGCGCGACTTCGAGTCGCACTTGCCTGTTTTTTACTATTACATATTCACATAAAATGTGATTCATCTTTTTTTTATAATCTATATATATAAAAGAAAGTCGTGTTAGTTACTATGTTTATAACTCAAGAACGGCTGTACAGATTTGGCTGAAATTTGGTGGGGAGGTAGCTTAGAACCAGGAGACGGACATAGGATACTTTTTATCCCGTTCTTCTTCTTAATGACAATGAGCTACCTTTTATCCCGTTCGATCGCGTTCCCGTGTGACGTGATATAAATTAATGTCAGATAGATTTTTTTTTGTTTCTGTTTGTCCATTCGGACAAGCAAAGGGCTCAAAGCCCATACAGCCAAATGTGATATAATTTTCTTCATATTATTTAGCATTTCTTTATATAGAATAGCTTATTTATAATCATGTCCGTCAATAAGTCAAGTCTTTACCATTAATTAGGCGCTGAAAACCTAATTAAATGATTTCTAAGGGAATTTCAGTAGAATATGAAAATACATTAGGTGTATTTCCCACCACTCTTATATCACATTCACCACACTTCAGTACCTTAACTATATTATATTACATAAAATATCAGCAAAATTATTCAATATAACACTATAAAATACTAAAATAATGAATATAATACAAGAGCTTAACATGATATTTCCATATTCGCGCCGAAACTCATGTCAAAGAGAATGCAAGTCGCTATGAAACGTAGGATAAAAAACGCATTTGATATGTAATAACAAAATGCCAATGACAGCTAAACGTAATTTTGTCTATAGTTAAGTATGGTTGGAAATTTGATAATTATAATTTTTTCAGAAATCAATAATCAGTAATTAGTGTTCTCTTTGAATCATCATTAACAATGGCGCGACCAAGACGATTGAATCTTTCCTGACAAAGCTGTAATGGTTCTTCCGTTAAAGACTATTATTATATTCGGAAATTTAGAAAATATATTTACGAAAAAAATTACGGCAGTACGAAGTTCGCCGGGTCAGCTAGTTTATTTATAAATTGATTACGTGAAAGACTTAACATTTTCTAAGACTTTCCTTTTATATTGAACCGATTGCCCCATAATGTTACAGTTAAAGTGATACAGTGTAATATCATTATTGGACCCGCATAGCCTACATTTAGACCATGTATATTTAGCATAATATTCAGATGTTGGATGCAAAATTGTCATTGAAATGTACAAATCGTAGCAAATGTCGTCATAAATGCTAGTGGTAATTCTTAGTGCCTAAGTTCAAAAGTATATTCACATTTTTTAAATATTTTAGTCAGTATTAACATATTGCTACATAGCCAAAACTTATCGTTACTTTAAGGTCGAAAATAAAAAAGCCGTGCAAATTCTATCACAAAGTGATTATTTGTAACTAGAACATGATTATTAAAAGTAAAATAGGAGTGTGGCACGCGATAAACTCGCAAACCGACCCACATCACAATATAAATATGCATTACTCGTAAATCAAATATCGACCAATCAAAATAGGAGGATAGTTTGATTAATTGGCAAAAGTACCAAACCTTTGTTGTTCTGCTTTTTGAAATGAAACTAATAGTACAGATTTTGACAGGTTTGTTTTAACTGCCTGACATTTAGCCTGGAAGAAATGATCGCTGGAAACGTACAAATCGTAACGTTTCCAGGTGAAATGGATGAACTCTGCTACGGTGTCGAGTGGTACGTTGGTACCAAATCAAACAGTTCCTTAGAGCACTCCATGAAAGAGTCATTAGATGGCTAGAGTATACAGAGTGACCCAAAGTCTCCCCGCTCCAGGGCTCCACATGAGGACGAACTTGTGCTTTGTATAGCCCAAGACACTGTCTCGGTGTGAAGTACCACTTGGCTCTGATCAGGTTGCCCAAATTTTTGCTTGCCATTTTGGCTTTGTCCTCCAAATGTTTGACTTTTCACGATAATTCGACGCCGAGGATCCCATTACTGTCGGCAATTTAGAGAGTTACCCCCTTGGAACTATTAATTAATTTCATTTAAAAAATTGATAATAAAACTATTCTTGCTAATCTAAATCAATTACAGTCACGTGTTATGATTAAATTGACGTAAATAGTCCTCAAAAATGACATATGTATGCGATGTCATTTAATATATAGTACATTTAAGTTAATATTTTCATTGCAATTGTCTCTTATATAAATTCCTTAAAGATGCCTATCTTTAAGGAATTTATATAAGAGACGAATATGAAATGAATATAATAAAAGATATAAATGGTTATAGACAACTCCAATATAAAATAGGTTCCAGCAATATCAGTACAAAGACTATTCACACATGATACATCCATCCAAACAATCAATGTCCCCATTATGTCGAGAGTCTATTGTTAGCAACTGTCCGCGCCTATCACAATACAATACCAAGGAAAACAGTACAAACTATCTATCTACTAAAGACTAAGGAGAAAATTTTCCCAACGCTTTGCCAAGACCACAGCTCTATGATATCGGAACATGTGTTGTTTGTTTATTAAAACAAATATTTCTTATAAATATTGGCACGCCTACTTACACATTACTCATCAAAAAACTTTTAAATGATAAAAGAGATATATTAAACAGTTTTATTTGTCGTTCTATATTGTTTAGACTCAACGGGTATATCATCATCATCATCTCAGCCCACATACGTCCCACTGCTGGGCCCGGGCCTCCTCCACAATGGAAGGGTCATTGACCTACTATACCACGCTGGTCAGACGTGTTGGTATAGGGTTTTATTTCGAGTTTTCCTTCTCTCGCATAGATGTTATATGCGTTTTATATCCCTTAGTCGTCTCGTACGATCACCCACGGGTAAGATAGGGGGTGGTGTATTGTATTCTTACTCCGTCACCACACGGAAGTACGCGCGAACGGGTATATAGGTAAAGAAAATCAAGAAATAAATGGCTATACCCATGTAGTAATGGTTTAAAAATACAATGTAACCCTTACTTTGAGTGTAGCCAGATAAGAAATCATCAGCAAAATGATGAGCAGAACTTTCCTGGGAAACAACATCAACAACGACCGCTAATCCGTCTGTCAAGCGTGTTTAATATAGCATATCTTTTCTTGTAAGACAGTATACGTATATTCAATAATGGTTGTTAACAAGCTGACGGATGAATAAGTCTATAAAATAGAGACCTATAGAACAAATAGTGACCAAGAAAAGTAATAAGTATTTTTGATCAATTTCTTCTCAATGTGTCTCTTTGGCATACTACATGGTTTATTCCAATCCCCAGGTAATATAGATCTAGATCTTATATTTGTATGCTTACGCTTACTAATGAGCATTCCTAAATTTAAAAAAAAATGTCATTTGTGTCAAACATTGCAATTACTGCGGCGTAATAGTGACATCTTCATAATAACGTTTCAGTATTCAGACTAGTTCTTTGATATTAGTACGCGATAGTACTCTTGGCTTTCTGCTGTACATGTTAAGAACTGAATATTACAATGTAAAACATCGTCTTTGTCAAGTAAGAGAAACTTGAAAGTCAATTTTTATATCACTATTTAAAATTAATTGAGAATAATAAGAAACAGGATAGGATGATCACGAGAAAGGCAGTAGTCACAAGGTATGCATAACAGATTACCTATAGAAACGATTCATTGTTATGCCGGCAACGTGTACAGTGCGAGGTCGAAATAACTTCAACTTCAATTTACCAAGAAACATACAACAAAACCTGTATTGAATATAAGGATTACTTGAATTGAAGGACAATTTACTAGTTTCATTAAAACATTAAAAAAACAATTTTTCAACAATTGAAGATAAAATTACAGTAGCTAATTATACCTATATGTAGTTATGTCCCACGTAAATAAGCTTAATATACCCATATTTATACAGCGAAGTGCAGGTTTGTTTTTCTTCACTGAAATTATGAACGCGACGTGGAATCAGTCAAGGAACACCGCCTTCAAGTTGATGCCTGATGCCAGTCTAGCCAAGACTGCAAATAGAAAGATCTGTGATAGTCTGTCACCCGCAGTAAGTCCTATCGCATGAGACGATTCATGGTTCAAAAAGTAGATGATTGACAAAGAATACCGACGCCATGAGTATTTGACTTAAGAGAAACGCCGAATTTTTGTTAAGACTACAGTCCGGTCACATCACCCCCAATTTGTCCAGGGGGGCTGCAGGGATGGCGTGCAACCCATAACCTGTCGTACTGCACCCCTTTATTGCCATTTGGGGGGATCACCGAGTCCTTGTCTTGGTTAGGAGAGTACCACTCTATGTTACAGCAATCCGTTCTTTTTAATTTTTTTTTTTGGTGACACTATGGTTTACCAACAAACAAGTTTTAGCCGCAAGATGCAGTCAAACTTAGAATATCCGTTCGGAGATCACACAACTATTTGTTCTAAGTTTAAAGTTTCAAACATTCGTCTTAAATTTATAAAATAATTTAAGATTTTCAAATAATTTTATAGTTAATTTTTAAATAATATAGTTTGGTCGATTACTGAATGTATGAGGTCGCGGCAACGAATATTACCAGCATTGCTTGTGGCAATAGTGTGAGTTCTTACAAGATCCTATATGCGACGACTATTCCCACCTAGTAACGTGCCTGCACAATACTAGACTACACTGCCACGAAAAGTTAACACTAGATAGTAGGCCCCGTTGTAAAACTTAGTCAAAACTCAACACAACATATTTTATTATTCGTTCACCTGTGTTTCAGAGGAAAATGTTCCATATGGTGGTAGTTTATGAATACGATATATCATCATCCCAATACCAGCACTAGGTAAGAGAATACTAGGAGCACAAATCACGCCTCACAACCGGCGAAAGGAACACCAGGAGAGTGAACAGTAGTGTTCTTCTGGAAAACTTATGTGTTACTGCGACCGACAAATTATAACCCACCTGCCATGAATGTCGATTATGGTACAATTTTCAATTCGTGAAGAAGTCTATGTAGAAGAACATTGGACGTTATTTAGCCAATGAATGCATAAATGGAAGAGGTAAAATATACACGTAGCTGCGCTGAACCTATATTAAATTGAACAAGAGCAGGAGGAAGAAATGAGATCACCAATATAACAAAAAGTAGATATTTGGCAACCAATTACAATAACAACACACAGCATACGGGAGGACACACGAATGATAAAATCAAGTGTGCAAGCAGCTATGTTTGTCAAAGGAATTCTGTCCAGCGATAAGGAACAATCCATTTTCGACGATGTCATTACCTTATCAGCAAGGAAAACAAATTATCTACTAGTTAAAATTTATATCTACTGGATGTCACACAACAAACATTCTAAATATATTATGAGGCAACATTTTACAGGAAAAATAATACTCGATCAACATTTTCTTCCTTAATTTGAAATGTAGTAACATAACATTGTGCGATAATAAATACTTGTAAAGATTTACATGAAACACACACAGAGTGACTGTAATATAGTTGCATTGTCCTGATTCGACAGCCTTGAACATTGCTGTAGAGATTGTTCTCAACGTTAAAAAAACAATAGACTATAAGAGGTTTGTAAGATAGGACCTCACGGTCTTCTAATTTCTTGATTGTATTCCAAATATTTCCTATTTTAATCATAGTATAGCTTATTCAACGTATAATAGTTTATTAAATAGAAATTCTTTACATGGTGCGTACTACGACATAATAATATACGTATAACATAATTCACCATGCATTGGTCTCCTGTGGTTATACAAAAGAATAAAATTCTAATCAAATTCCTATACCAACGCGTTTCACTAGGGTGATATAACAGGATAATTTCCCTCATAATGTGAAGGTGTGTACATACTTTTATCTTAACTAGGTTTTACTCGACTTATCTGACTCTGAAAATCACTTCGTTAAAGCCTTAAATATCTGGTTGACCGAGCTCCACTCGGTATATTTTTGTTGTATTTTTGTCGAATTTATTTAGATATATATTAATAAAAAATAAACATTAAATAATGAACAAAATATCAAAAATTACAAAAAGAGAATAATAATAACACCGAGATTCGATCCCACGCTGTTTGAATGCCAAAACAAAACAAAAAAACTGGACAACTTCCCAACTGAGCTATCGTCACTCACGATGTCAACGGCAAAATTTGAATCCTATATTCTATTGACATTTTATGTCATTGTATTGATTAGCTAAAATCACCGACAAGACAACATTTTCTATAAATAAAACATAGCTAGGTAGATTTTTTGGCCCCGAAACCTTTAGTATGCTAAATTTCATCAAAATAGTTGGAGCCGTTTCCGAGATCCTGAAGAATTGCTACAAGAATTGCTCGTTTAAAGATATAAGATAAAATTTAGGCTATAACAAAGCGGTTGCCTCTTGCAATTCAAATGCTGCAAATTATCTGGGGGCACGGCAGTGCCCCCGCCAAGTCGAGCAAAAAAAAAGTCGGGCCAAACGCAAAACTGCCGTAACATACTTTTCTCGAAGCCATTCAGGCCATTTTCGACCCCCTATAACTTCGTTGTTAATAAAACTAGAAACCTGAATTTTTAGTAACCTAGCAGGCCTTGTATACACATTGTGTGTGTGTGTATTTCAAATTTCATTCAATTTGAACCAATAGTTTAAGTATTATAACTAGTCAAAATTTCGTAATTTTGTCACTCACTGACTGACTGACCGATCATCAATATTAAAGTGGCACTTCTAGCAGACATAGAAGCTTCAAATTTAGAATGCAATTAGTGTTTAGTGTATAAATGAAAGAAAAATTATAATTTTCATCCAGTTTCCGAGATACACTAACTGCATAAATAATTTTGTAAACTCATATAAATATATAGGATTACAAAGTTACATTTGAAGTTAAACAAATGTAACTTTGTAAAAAATAAGAATACATTTGTCATCATCATTGCTTCTCTATGGGAATCTTAACAACCGGCTGAAGACTGCGCAGATGACGTAGTGGTTAAGATACCAACGTACCGTGCTAGTGTCGCGGGTTCAAATCCCATGCAAGACAACACCTTGTACGATCCACAAATTGTTGTTCGAGTCTGAATGTAATTTGTCTCGGTTAATTATATGTTCTTTCCGTATGGTGACGAAGTAAGAATACAATTCACCACTCTCTATCTTGCCCGTGGATATCGTATAAGACGACTATGGGATATAATGTGCACATACCATCTGTGCAAGAGAACGAAAACTCGAAATGAAACCCTATATCAACATGTCTGACCAGCATGATATAGTGGGTTAAATTCCCTCCCATTGTGGAGGAGGCCTGAGCCCAACAGTGGGACATATGAGGGCTGCGATGCGTGTTGCGCTGTTGAATTATATGTCTGTAAAGTCCCCCACGATATAAGAATTATTATTCCCTTAGTGCAGGGCGTTGTGATTTAAAAAAAATTAATCAGGAAGGAGAGTGGGCAGCAGCTCTCGCCGGGGAAATGTATGATATCTCACTGCGAAATCAACCCGCCTACCAAACGTGGCGACTACGTCATTATTCTTCAAAAGGCGAAGAAAAATGAGCTCTAGTGATGGCAACTCTGTTACCCTTGAGCGTCGTTGGACGCAGGTGCCACAGTACTGTACTTTATGGTGAGCATGAGGGGGGTCTATGTTCTACAGTGGACGGCGATAGGCTGAATGATGATTGGCATAATAGGTGTAGACAGATACCTAGATATAATTATGTTCAAAGATAACTTGTAAAATGGTTAATCAACTTAATGAAAAAGCAAGAGTGGGCCGTGTCTTATGAAATTGTACCAAAATCTCCCAAAGTATTAAGCAAACTAAATTGCCTGAAATTTACCTAAAAGAAAGAACGCCATCATGAGGCTCAATTGCCATCAAAGCGGAGAGGAGACTGGAGATGTGTTTTCAAAAAACCAATCAAATTTCTTTATTTTCACATCTCTCCGCTTAGTTTAGGTAGAATTGACTCAAGCGGAAAGGAGAGATGTCTAAATTTTCAGAGAGTGTGCTCTAAGAAAATCTTTTGTTGGTATTCAAAAAGTAGAAGGTACCGGAAAAGTAAATGAGTAGGTCTATCTACAAAAAGAAATGGGATACCATCGTATACTAATATCTAGCAACGTATACTAATATCTAGCAACTATAAGAATGTCAATTTTGACATAAAAAGTAATGTTATGAGTCTGATGGTGAATGTTTAATTCGCCATATTATGAGTCACTGTATAGCGTTGTGAAGGGGCGACTCGCCCACAACAATAATAATGATTGTCGAAGCCCACCAACGCATTTCGCGTCCTCACTTCTCACCTTGTCATACGTTTGAGGTCCTTGCCTTCTAAGACCTCGACCGTTATTTAAGATAGATTGAAGATAAAATGACGTGTTTGAAAAAAGTTTTATTGCTCTTTTTCCTTAGGGTGTTATGCATAGTTTATTTTTAAACAATATATAAGAACGCAAGCAAAGGGCATACTACTGGAATGATCGGTCGTGCTCTTGTCACCGTCGCTTTACTGGCTGTAAAGAACGTAGAAGCCTGGTACACGACGATGATAAAAAATAGCATGTCCTTATTACTCAAAGATGAATAGGCCGATTGGTGAAAGACGCTACCTGCATCGATACCCTTGGACCACTCACTCATTTCAGAACTTGACATAATGCTGCTACTTCTATAGACACTCAGGCGGCGAATATAACAAAACCCTTGTTAGTAATTATATTTTCGAACTGTTTGGGATCGAAATGCTCGAGTCTTGTCCAGCCGCTTATTCTTTCCACAAAAAGATCGCCAAGTCTAATTCATGCTATGCGTGTTCAGATGCGTGGCTTATATTTTGGATAAAATAAGCACATTACTCAACAGCGATACGGAAAACTACTACCACCACCGCATTTCTCTACAAAACTTCATATTTTTCCAAACCATGCATGTCTCTTTCCGTGTGGTGACGGAGTAAGAATACAAATCATCACGCCCTATCTTGCCCGTGGATGTCGTAAAAGACGACTAAGGGATATAACACGTATATAATATCTATACATGAGAAGAAAACTCGAAATAAAACCCTATATCAACCTGTCTGACCAGCATGGTATAGTAAGGTCAGTTTCCCTCCTATTGTGGAGGAGATTCGAGCCCAACAGTGGGATATATCTGAGCGAAAATGATGATGATGATGCATGTCCTGCTGAGCACAAAATTCCCAATGGACGAGAAATTAGAAGAGTTTTTGATGCCTGATTTCCTCCATTCCTATTTCTTTATTTTATTTTAATTTGTAGTGAATTGTTAGGTTGCTATTTTTTTTTTAATGTCTAAGAAAATTTGCTTGTCACAATAAAATAAAAATTAGGAGAATTAGTTTAAAATAGGAGTACGTTATCATGTTTTAAAATGTACGATATCCCTTATCGTGATGGTCTCAGAACAGAATACGTGGCCACCCCTTAATTTCCTTGGGATTCTTAAAAATCCGCTGCGCGATCATAATCGTAATAGCGATTTTGGCGTTATCATCTTTTTAAGGAGGCCAACGTCCAACGGTGGACATTGTTATGCTATTAGTTGAATGGAATGTGTATGCATATATTGAAATTATTATGATCTTGACAACGTGGCCTCTAAATATCGCCCTCATAAAAGGCTCAAAGTCGCTTAACGTGTTATGGAGAGAGCTATGCTCGTTATTTTTCTACGTGATAAAATCTGGAATACGGAAATCCGTGGAAGAAAGGGTGTGGCTGACACAGCTGAAGAATTAGCATGTTGAAATGGCAATGGGCAGATCACATTATTCGTCGAAGCGCCAAACATTGCGGAAGAAAGGTTCTCAAGTGACAACTACTAATCGGACAACGCAGCGTAGGTCGACCCTATGCTGAGTGGACTTACGATATCTTGATAGTTGCAGGGAACAGTGGCACAAGACTGTTCGGACTAGATGTCTATGAGCAGATGGATGGATGAATGACACATATTATGAACTCGTAAACATCTGAAAACCCTTCCGAGTCTTCGTTTTGATTCCTCATTCCAATGATAAGGATCAGAGGCTGCTCCAAAGGCACATCAGCTCATGCCAATTATTTACTTAAAACCTATATTTTATACATAAGAAAAGCAACAAGTTGTTTGAAATAGTATTCCAATAGAACGTTTTGTAAACACATGCCAATTAAACAATTCTGTTTTCTATGAAATTATGCCAAAACTATAATTACGAACAGATAGAACATTGCTGTTATGAGTAAAATGATGTAATTCTGTTCAATGTTATATTCACTACTATTACCACCACATTCCTCTACAAAACTTCTTATTTTTCTTATTTGACCTATTATACCACGCTGGTCAGGCGGGTTGGCATAGGGTTTTATTTCGAACTTTGCTCCTTTTCCATAGATGTTATCTACAAATTTTAATCCCTTAGTCACCTTTTACGACACCTACGGACAGGAAAGAGGGTGGTGAATTGTATTCTTACTCCGTCTCCACACGGATGATTATTAATATATCAAACGATTATCCATAAGTAAAAATTTAATGGCGTCAACTAGGCTAGGGCACTAGTACAATAAAATCATTAATTCAATATTAATATTCTCTGTGCTAGTTATGCTTCAAGAAACAATGAGGGAACATTTGAACATGATTCAGTCAAGCTTGCAATGATTCAATGGCATCTTTACGTAATGAATGCCGTCGTTTATATGCTTCTCGGGTGTCACTTGCGGTAACAAAGACACGTTGGTTAATACGCGTAAACACACTACAACCGTGCCTAAGTATAAATACATTTTGTGGCAAAATCTAAACAGCGTACTGGTATTATTGAAATCACATTGTTCTCAAAGTCTGTCTTTGACACTCCACTCAACGAACTCTATAGTAGAAACTTTGTTCAAAAAACAATAGCCTTTCAGGAGTGTAAAACTGGTCTTTACAATTTATGTTGCGTAAATCCTAAATACGGGTTTTCAATTATTCCTTCTATTAGTTCATCATTATATAAAATGTTAACGTTGTCTTCAATTAGTATCAATGAGGACAACGATATCTATAGTAAGTGCGTCGCACATAAATAAGTATTGCGTTCAATGTATTTTCTAAAGCCTTTACGTTATGGGTAAAATAATACACATAATTAAGTACTGTATCTACTTTATATTGTAGGTAGAACATTACAATATAAACGTAATGTGACGATACGTTACGTTTTGAACGGGACAGTCCCATTTTCAGGTTGTCTAATGTCTATCCCGTTGTCTACAGCCGTACGAAAATGTTCCGGTTTTGCAAACATACCATAAATTATTTATTGTATTGATAGGGGCATTTTCTCCATAGTTTTACTTATTCATGAAAAACTTTTCAGGTGTGTTGTATTTTTCGTTTTTACATTTTTATCTATTTCTGCAAATGTCCTGTTAAGGCATGTAAGCGTCACGTTTGGACGTAAAATAATAGTCACATTATACAAACACCAAATTAACAATACTTAACCTATAGGTATCCCTTAATGACAATATATAAATGGTCTGTGTTATCTATACAGTGACCATCCCTATCTCACTCTATATCCAGAAAGGACAAATATTTGTATAAATAATTGTTATATCTAAGTACATTTTGGTCGAGTTTCCCTTCTTTTCATAGATATTATCTGCATATCTATTAGGCGCCTTTTACGACACCTTGGGGCAAGAGTGTGAGAGTGGCGAATAGTATTCTTACTCGGTCACCACACGCAGAATATATTCCAATATATTATGCATAAACTTTTACTAAGTTTTTAAAATTCAGAGATCGGCGAAACTTTAATATTAAATAAGATACATATTTGAGATATAGTCTTTAAATACACAAACCAGTGAAAACAGGACTATGATGACATCGTTAGTCTGTAAATAATACAAAGATAACAACTCACTAATTCACTACTATGACAATGGCTACAAGCGCACAAAAAGAAATAAAACATTCAAAACACATTCACGCAAATTGTAGACTGGTTAAAACTTTCTAATAAATTATTGGATATAAAGATTCAATTCAAATTCTCCTCTAGCTATTGGATTATCCTACTCTTGTTAGCATTGGTATTCTCATATTTATCAAAAGATGCATTAGATAACCACGAAAACCAAGCGTTTATTTCCATATAGAAATTCAATAATATTTGCCTCGTATAAAAAAAAAATTATTCGGCGTTCACATGTCTTTAAATTAAGATCATATTTGATTTGTATTTCTGACTCCTAGCATAAATTGCCGTAAACGTGAAATCATCATCCACCGTTGGGCTCGAGCTACCACCACAATGGGAGGGCAATTGACCTTCTATACCACACTCGTCAGACGGGTTGGTATAGGGTTTTCTTTCAAGTTTTCCATTTCTTACATAAAACATCTATGCAAGAGATGGAAAACTATATGCATATTATATCCCTTAGTTGTCTTTTACGACATCCATGGGTAAGAAAGGGGGGTGATTAATTGTATTTTTACTCCGTCATCACACGGAGACGTGAAATATAGTATCATTTTATAAAAATAATGAAGGCAAAATATGAGTTAATTTATCAGGAGAAAGAACTAAATTATATGATAGACGCTGTTCTTTGAATCAGAAATCTTAGGAATACTAACTAGTTTTAGAAAATGTTAATGCATAATTATACTGATAATGTGGACAAAATAACTATAAAGGCAACATTTTGCTAAGTATTTAGAGAGCTATACATGTCAAAATCATATTTGTTTTGTTTCTATTAGAGTGTTAGCCTCAGATGGCTGTTACACCTTTACACGGACTAAAACAAAGTCATATATATTATAAGCAAGCTCAATGCTTTAATTAACCTTAAGTATGGCCTTAAAAGCTTGTCTCTATCTGTTTATATAGCTTTAACTTAAGGTTAGTTCCGATATCTTTGTATCGTCCAGATATGTCGTTATAATACTACTTGAATGTCTGAGAAATTGATATTAGAATAAGTAGTTATAATTCTTCAAGAACTACATATAACTGCACTCTATCATTTTAATAAAGGATTTTTCAAACCTCTAGTAAGCTTTACTAAATAACTTTGTTCTTAGGATTAAAATAGGTATAACACAAAAAATTACCATTGTATGAAAAAATACTTAGTTACTGAGAATGTTAGATAGATATTTTAAAACGGTTGTAAAATCGGCCTGGAATGTGAGAAAGATTGTTACATCGTTTGTATATAAACAGAGCTAAAAAGGTAATTGTTGTACGCCATTTTAAATCATAACATAAAATACTTAATAAAACCGGCTGATATTAGGGACGAGATCGTGACTACCCTAAACCACTCCTACAGGTAGCGTGATGGCGGTAATAATATCATTCGTTAGAGTCAGACTAAAAACAAGATTGTTATTACAGCAAAAACAACAGAAAAAATTACAAATACATGGCATAATCAGGAGACCTTTTTTGACTTTGTAAAGTTTGAAAAATTATATTATTACATTTGATTTATTACTGATTTAAAAATACCACTTTTATTATAATGATTGGATGGAAATGATTCTACAAGAATAAATATTACAAGAACTAACATAGAATATTTATTTTGGAAACTTGTAGGCGGATTTTTTAAAAATAAAGGATTTTTCATTAGAATGTCATGCAAGAACGAACGTGTGCTACGCACAGTGGGTGTTGTATAGTTTTAATTTTGCAAAACTATATTGTTAGGAATGTAGGAATGTTACTGGGTGTACAAAAGAAATGAGAAACTAACCGGCGACCGCTGCCACCTCCTTAGCTCCAACATGTAAGAAATCAGTAAGAGATAAAGAGCTGGCTATTAATTGTCTGCGCTCCTGGAAATCAAGTTGATCGAGGCTGCTGGTCCTAGTCCCGCGCACCGCCTGGGCGGGTGCGCTCAGCGACATGTCAACTACGCGTCGCCATGTCGCACAAACGACATTAGCATTGTATTCAACACCAATTACACTGTCAATGAACACTACACAATGACACACGAGATGTGAAACCGACGCGAATACCGGCGTATATCATGACGCATTAATTGCAAAATGCCTGCGCCACTAGAGACGCTCAACGGCAAACTGGCGCGCGAGCGGAGGGTTACGCGGGGCAGAGTGGGGGGCCCGTCTGCCTGCCTCTGTCCCTCCTGCATGTTGCAATGCACTCGCCTCGCTTCTGCACGCCGTATTTTGTATGAACCGACCGGTAATGGCCCGCACGCCCCGCGCCTTCACGTTTACACTGACACAACAGACAGACCAACGACTTATCCTCTAGATTTATGGACGTTTTGCTCAATTTGTATTGGAACATGTGTATGTAGATCTTGCAGTCGTTACCACTCCACTCAAATTACTTATTCTATTCGCAAATAATATAATATTCAAATCTTAGTGCTGTTCTTTTTTATTCGTTCCTTATATTTTAGTAGGATCTGTTGTCTAGAATACCAAGACTTCCTTTCATCCATCCAACACCTGTCGCCTTCCTTTGTTGGAGTCAATAAGCTCAAAATGGTGATAATGCCGTAACTGCTCTGCTTGGTAGTGGGGGGAGGGGGGGTTGGTAAGCGATGTCGGTTGATGTTATAAGTTTGGCAATAGTGCTGCTGTGCATTCTCACGAGGTATCAACCTCAGTCAGTAATAGAACACACGCAAGGATTTTTGAAACAATTTTCTTCCCATATCTAGAGTTGTTGATGGCAGCTCGACGTATTCTCCGATTATGAAATATCGTCTTATAAATCGATGAACACCGACCACGACCACGCATGAAAGAGCATGACTCACTGTCACGTTCCGCCTGAACAGAACATGCAAGCGAGAGCGTGAAACAAGCAATAGAGAAGCACGATCGATCTAAGCGTTCGCCTTGTGACGCTATCTCTAATTTAAGTACAAAAATATTTGATTTAACGAGTGCAAATAAATATTAATGTATGTAAAAAATTGTAAGTTTTAATTAACTCCATCTTTGTATTACACAAAATAATGATAATTGATAATCATCATCATCATTTCAGCGTCTATAAATATACGCATATACGTCCCACGATTGAACTTGATAAGGAGGGCAATTACTATAACATGCTGGTCAAACAGGTTGGTATAGAGTTTTATTTCGAGATTTCCTTCTCTAACATAGATATTATACGCGTATTATATCCCTTAGTCGTTTAACACGTCATCCACGGCCAAGATGTGATAATAATTCAATTGAATTAAAAAAACCAGTGGTAGGACCACACTGTGTCTGTCGACAGTCATGGGCCGGTCTGTCCGGAGTAGTACAACACTCTCATAGTTTGAAATAAAAACAAATCCACGGGCAGGATAGGAAGTGGTGAATTGTATTCTTACCTCGTCACCACACGTAAAGTGATAATAATTGAATTAAAAATATATGAAATGAAATAATTTAAGTCACACAAAATAGAGTACATTAGATGTTAAGTGTGTTAGTTTGCCTCATCTATCTTGCCTGTAGAGGCATGTGAAAATAATTGCACCATTTTAAATGGTTTTGTCAATCATAATAATAATTATTATAGAGAGAGAGAATTACAACAATAATGATGAACTTTAGGATATACACACATATCTTGTAATTCGTAATAATTTTTGTCTAATAACCATGATTTTAATTATTTTTTAAATTGTGTAAGAGGAACTGTCTTGATGTGTTCTGGTAATCTATGTATATATATAAACTCATTTGCAAAAAAAACGGGCGGTTTTGATTTTCATTCATATTTAAAAAGATACAATACCAAAAAGGTTTCAATTGTTTGTACACGTTACTGGCCGGTTTTAAAAATGCTGTGGTATTTAAAAAAGTACGTTCTAAATTCAATTTTTCATTTGATGTTCATTTTTACAGAAAACCCCTTTTTATCCTACATTTTTGGCGCGAAGTTCCAGAAGTTAACATCGACTTTCATAACTTTTATTCAATTTTTATCGATTAATTTCATATCCTTGACTGTCAAAGCTTTATTTAATGCTGTTTGGCTCTATCAAAAATGGTAGATAAAGTGGTAAAAGCTACCAAAATTATCGCGCTGCTTGAAGAGGGTTGCAGCCAATGTTTCGTGGCTAGGAGGCTAAATGTTAGTCGCTCGACAGTCCAAAGGACCTGGCAGCGATATCAGGAGACTGGTTCCGTCGAGAGAAGGCCTGGTTCTGGAAGAAAACCATGGGATGATCGTTTTCTTGTGAGTCGCGCATTGAGAAATCGCAAATCTTCGTATGTGGATCTTAAGAACAACCTCCAAGAAGTAAGAAATGTGCATATTAGTCTATGGACGGTCAGGAGGAGGCTTCTCGCTGCCAATATACGCAGTCACCGCCCGGCCCGCGGCCCCAAATTACTCCGTGAGCACAGAGTTCACAGGCTTAGGTTCGCTAGAAATTGTGAATCATGGACTCAAGACGATTGGAATAGGGTTTTGTTCTCTGATGAAGCCAGGATATCTCTGTTCGGTGAAGATCGACGTCGGCGAGTGCTAAGAAGACAAGGAGAACGCTTTGCAGAGGCATGTTTCGAAGAAATCACACCTTATGGTGGGGGCTCTGTTATGTTTTGGGCAGGAATAAATTCAATGGATCGTACAGAGTTAGTCTTCATTGAAAACGGCTCACTGACTGGGCATCGATACATAACGGAAGTTCTAATTTCTCATGCACAACCCGCATTGGCCGCTCTAGGTGAAGACTCGATTTTTATGGACGACAATGCTCGCGCCCACCGATCCCGCGATGTTAATGCGTATGTGCAAGAGGTCGGCATTCGTCGTTTGGATTGGCCAGCTCGAAGTCCCGACCTCAATCCCATAGAGCATGTCTGGGACGTTCTGAAACGGCGTGTGAGATCAGTACACCCGGCTCCGCAGACCATCAGAGAGCTGAAGAATGTGATTACTGCGGAGTGGGAACGTATTCCGCAAGCAAGTATCCGGGATATACTCGCTAGCATGCCCAGACGAATTCAAGCTGTGATTTTAGCTAGAGGGGGTCACACTCGATACTAAACATTTATCTGCTTTTACTTTATTAAAGAAAAACAAACAAAAAAACTTTTTTATTTTTACTTCATGAGCATATGCACTACTAGCGAATATACACTGCTAGCGAGGTTTAGCATTATTTCCCATAAATTGTATCTAAATTTTATGAAATACTGATGAAAACGATTATTTTCTTATTAATTTAGCAAATTGTGTGGATAAAACTACCTATAATTATCAAACAAAGAAATATTAACATTTGAAATGGTTCATTGCTTAGGTGCCCGTTTTTTTTGCAAATGAGTTTATATAAAAGGAGAAGCTGACTGACATATCAACGCAGGGCCTAAACTATAAGGGTTAGAAACTTGAAATTTTGCGCAGGGGTTCCTTTTATAACGTAAGGGAGCAATAAGAAAGGACTTTTGAAAATTCATCCCCTAAGGGGATCAAACGGGGGTGCAAAATTAGTATGAAAATTTGGCGTTTTTGAAGTTATTCAAATGAAATTCAATACGAAAGTTCTTCATTAAAAATCATGAAACACGCGTAAAATATTTTTCGAAAATCATCCCTTACGGGAATAAAAGGGAGGTCCAAAGTTAGTATGAAAGTTCTCTGATTTTTAAAGTAATTTCAATGAAAGGTTGTATTTGGGTTACAAGTTCGTACTAATGATTATTGCCGATATCCCTTTTTGTGAATTCAGTCCCCAGTGTAAAAGTGGGAGGTAAATTTAGTAGGTTTTTTTTTTATGGGTGGGCTATGGTAAACGCACGCGCGGTCCAGTCCGTCCGGGGCGATGAAAGGACAGCGCGCGGGCCCATAACCCACCCGTACCCACGTCACCTCGTTGTTGGGCCGACCACCGGAGCAGATGTGACTTGTCGTCAGTGGTAAATTTAGTAAGTATTTTTTTTTTTATGGGTGGGTCGCGGTCGGCGCGCCTCCGCACCACTCCGTCCGGGGCGACAGAGAGGCTTAAGCACGCAACTGCCGCAACCCACCCGAAAACCACCTCGCCTTCGCATTGGGTCGACCACCGGAGCAGGTTTACTTGTCGTCAGTGGTCGGCCCGACGGAATACCCCCTACGTGGGGTACCCTCCCATCGACCGACGTCCCCCCCTCGGGGAGGACGTCGGTCTTTCCTCACGCGGTCGGCCTTTCGGCGGGTGACGGACTAATCCCCGGTCACGTCACCCGCGGCCTCGGCTAGGGCGGCATGAGGCGCAGATAGTTGCGCCTACGCCGCCCCAGTCGCCGGCGGCGGATCTCCTCATCGAGGCTGCGCTCATCGCGCAGGCGATCCGCCGCCTCCTTCCGCGAGAAATTTAGTAGGTATAAAAGTTTTTCATATTTACCTACATTATTTCAATGAAATTTTGTATTATTGTTATTAGTTCCTAATAATTATTACTGAAGTGGCAATGGGCAGGCCACATCGCTCGACGAACCGACAACCGCTGGGGAAGAAAGGTTCTCGAGTGGCGACCACGTATCGGACGACGCAGTGTAGGACGCCCCCCCACTAGGTGGACTGATGACCTAGTGAAAGTAGCTGGGCGTCGTTGGATGCAGGCGGCACAGGACCGCTCATTGTGGCGCAACATGAGGGAGGCCTACGTCCAGCAGTGGACGGCGATAGGCTGAAATGATGATGATGATGATGATGAATTATTATTGGCGATACCCTACTCAGAGTTTAAAGTAGGGGGACGGGACCTACGTAGTCGACATGTGGGCAACCCGAAGGCAGGCAGACGTCTTTCAATTATTAAAAATTTCGCTGCGATTATCGAATTGAAATTCTTTATTCTTCCATGTGTTTAGATATCACCATAATATTTTAATTCTTTTTTCTCTATCTGTTTGTCTGTCTGTCTATCTATTTGTATAGGCTAATTAAACGGGTTTTGGAGCTATTCGACCGATTTAAATGAAATTTAGGATACTTTT
This sequence comes from Lymantria dispar, assembly GCA_032191425.1. Taxonomy (NCBI): domain Eukaryota; kingdom Metazoa; phylum Arthropoda; class Insecta; order Lepidoptera; family Erebidae; genus Lymantria; species Lymantria dispar. Next base: position 21,799,413 of record CM063444.1, on the reverse strand, counting down.
AATCTCGGCAAATTAAAGAGCGCCCGTGAGATAGTTAAAAAAACTATAGTAACTTACACAGCTTAGTGCACAACTTGATGAAATCGATACAAAAATTCTCATTATAAAAGAAAATTATTCTGAAAATCAACCCTCAGGGGATATATTTTTTCTAAGGGTGTAAAATAGGGAAAGAATTATGCTTTGATATTTTTTACTCTAATATACAACACCAATGTTTAATCAACTGCACTGATAACATAGTGGTTAAGACGCCGGACAATCTTTTGTGTCATCGACAAATTGTTGCTCTGAGACTGGGTGTAATTTGTGTCCGTTACTTATATGTTTGTGAAGTTCCTGAGTGAAGGGTGTCGTGCAGGGTCACCCGAACATCCCTTTTTTGACCCCAGGCAGCAAATTATTTTGACATGGTATCGACCTCGCGCGTTCAGTCTCACTACGGGTGGAGAACTAATCCCCATTTCAGTCATCCGTGTCTTTGACTAGGTTGGTTATTTATTTGCTGTTGTTGGTAAACGAGCAAACAGCACACCTAATGGCAAGTAATACTACTTATGGCCTTTGGCAGGTCACTGCCTACCGTGCAGGAAATGAAGTTAAATGCGTGCAATGAAGTTTGGTTATACTAAAGGCGTCACCAACACCCACCGCAGGCAAACACCCTCAGAAAGTTGGGCTGCCGGCTCTCTCGCTTTAGGTGAACCAGCCGGCGACATTAGATGGACGATTGTCGAAGTATGATTCTATTACGTAAAGATAAAGATAGTAAAGTTCAAGTATTCGGGCTAGCCACCACCCGACGCCACACTGGTGGAACAAGTCACCTTGGAAGATTTTCTTCCTGACTCGCTCTGTCGAGTTCTTACGAGAGATAACTGCTAAGCAGAAGATGGCGACCTCATAGTTCCTGACCATGATGATGACTATGATCTAAGTGGTGGTCAGCAGCTTCAGCAAGGATGCTTGCGATGAATTCACGGCGCTACTCTACCCAGGCAACACAGATTTCATAAGTATGTCTACAGCAGACGTCCTAGCTGGAACAACAATTATGGGAGGGCTTCATGTATTTCCACCTTTAAGTCCTACGGGAGTGTTCTGGCTAAAGCACGCGCTAACACGGTGGAGATGGCGCGGTATCCGCGCGCAGCTTTAAACACCATGGCTTTCCGTGAGGGCTAGAAGAAAGTTTTAAGACAAGTGGTCAGAACTCGCTCACACAGGTGTACTGTACAGGACCATTAATCAAACCAGTCTCCCGTACAGACGTCAACATTTAACACCGCGTTAACGAGCCGGGGAGTAATTCGATAAAAATGCTCCTGAAATACCGTCGCCCGTCGAGTACCAAACTCAAATATTTTATCTGGTTCTCGACCGAGTGGAACCCAATCAATGATGATTACTTTGCCGACGGGTGTCTGGCTACAGGGTCTATGAAACAGCAAATCATTTGTTTTATATAGGGCTACTCTAGGTGGCATCATGACTCATCGAATCACCACCTCGATACCGAGTGTGGCCAAACGTAGCGCTTATTTAAATTAAGCCCAGCCCGTAGAGGGTCCAGCCTCAACTAATGTACCGTACAATCACCCGCAAGTACGAGCTCAGCTGGGAGCAGTACAACATAGGTGTTAGCACAAAGTCTTCTGCGCGCTTCACTTTGAGGTCACTACGCCGCTTCCATTAGTCTGGAGTCAGCCGACTTAGCTATAGAAGCACCCCCTGATAACAGCGCCTCTCTGATATACCAGATTGGCATTGAATCATCCAGAGCAACAGTGAGCCTGTAGAACCCTGAACGCACTACACAGTTATCTGTGAATGCCTCTGCCACACGTGATTTCTACGCAGACGAAGTCGCGGGCAACAGTTAGTTTGTTATAAATTAATATACACATTTTTTTAATATGCAATTTTTCAATAATGTTTTCATATGACGTTATCGCGTAAAATTATCGTCCGTAACCCAACTTTACAGACAACCAATTTTTTAAATGCCAACACAGTTGAAATATTGCAGGATAAATTATTATTGCCATTGGCACCTTAGCCGCAACTGTGGATGTATCGACCAAAGATAGGCGACCGCTCGCAATAAGGCTTCCTGTAGAACCCTGAACGCACTACACAGTTATCTGTGATTGCCTCTGCCACACATGATTTCTACGCGGACGAAGTCGCGGGCAACAGTTAGTTTGTTATAAATTAATACATATACACATTTTTTTAATATGCAATTTTTCAATAATGTTTTCATATGACGTTATCGCGTAAAATTATCGTCCGTAACCCAACTTTACAGACAACTAATTTTTTAAATGCCAACACAGTTGAAATATTGCAGGGTAAATTATTAGTTAATTATTATTATTAGCGAACTCATCATACAAAAGCACATCCTTCATAATTCAATTCATTAATGTTATTTATATTGTTATCATTCTTATTGTAAGTTATTTTTATTTCCTTTCTTTTTTTCTTTTCTTTTTGTTATTTTTTCTTTCTTATATGTTTGAGGAAAGGGGTTTGCTGAAAACCAGCCCTGCATAATTTCTATGCAGCACAATGCTGAGCATTCCCCTTTTGTCAAAATTAATTAAAAACATGTATTATAATTATTAGTTATTATGTGACAATAAATGCTATGCTATTCTATTATTGCCATTGGCACCTTAGCTGCAACTGTGGGTGGATCGACCAAAGATAGGCGACCACTCGCAATAAGGCTTACTGTATAGATACAAGCTGAAATATACCCGAGCGTTGCTTATGGGGTTATCCAAATAGTAACTCTTAGTACCGACAGGACAGGTCCTCTCAATAAGCGAAAATTAATCGTGTAGTGAGTTAATGAACCACCATGCTGATGTCCACCTGAACGATCGGAATACTATGAAACAGACCTAAGTCGAACCGCATAAAAGGGAAATAACGTAGATATGTTTCCATAGAGCTTTTACGGTATTAGTAGTAAAAACGAATAAAGATTATTTTGGTGTAATTTTGTGTAGGTCTTTGAGCCCTGTGATGTTATCTTATTAGACTCCTATAGAATACCATCGAAATGAACTTCTTTACAAAGGGTGGTCATTGCAAATATTTAACCGTAATTTTTCTTATTTATAATTCCTCAAGCACTAATATATTAAATATAATTAATGAAGTCATAAAAGCTTTTTAACACTAAAACTACTTCAGGTACAGGCGTGATATAATACTGTATGTTTGCGTAAAAAATGCATAGATATGCGATAGCAGCAGTCCCGAGTGATTTGTTGGTATTTAAAGAGTTCCATTGTCAGTCTTCTAAATTCATGAACTTTACGAAATTTAAATGAAAACATTTCAAAATAAACCTATTCAAACAAATAGGAATTTTGCAAATCCATCTTAAATGTCTCAGGTTATGGAACAACTGGTCAAACTGGAGTTTGGCAATAGTGGTAGGCACCCATGATAAAAATTTGGAACAAAAATATCGATTCGTTAATGAATTTGCAAATCCATCTAGATGTCTCAGGCAGAGCAACTGGTCAAATGGGAGTTAGGCAATAAGCAAGAATCCATAAAAAAATTTGAAGTAAAAATACCTTATTCGTTAATAGATTAGAGACATGTAAAGTTTTTAATTTTGTCATCTCTTTTCTTATTAATCTGGTTGAAATGTATAAAGAGACTTGATCTGCAACATATTCTTACTTTGAAAATGTCCATTAAAATTTAAAAAATCAATGATTACGTTCGGATAAGCAAGACAAACTTCGCCTTAATATCAGCTGATCGGCTGATCACCGTTAACGGGACGCCTTCGTACCTATTTTACCATCGACGCGTTTGCGCGATTCATACCTACTTATACTGTCGATGCGTTACTGGTATCTTGTCTGTACATGCCTACATAGTATGTAGCATTTAAGGTATAGGACTCTTAGACACACATTTATGAAATCACTATAACTATTATGTTTTATTCTTTTGAATAATATACATACTAATTATGATCCATGACCGTTAAAATACAACCTACTCGAAGAGTTCTCCCATAACCTGAGACAGCCTGTATATGACGGCGTTAAGCTACAACTTTGATATATATGTCACCGTCCAATTGTACGAACCGTTAGTTTATAAACTGTCTAGTGAGATTATAAACTATCGACAGATTGTGAACAGACACAAAAATTTACAATCTAACGCTTATATTTTCGTAAGTTTATAAACTGACTATGTTCAACCGTCAAATTGTGAACAAAACGCAAAGTGCACGCTGATTGGTGCAACGAATCATTGTTTTCACACGCCACCATTATAATTTTAGCGACATTAGGTACTACTATTACATCAATTTAAAGATATTAAAAACAGTTTTTTGGTGATATTTAATAATGTACGTTAATATTTGCTGACAATGAGCTTTTTAATTGCTGATAATTATGTTTGTAACTCTATGCACACGTAACTCTATAACACGTGCTATTTATAACGCCAACCAAGCAGAGGACGCTTCACTAATTCGCGGGCGAGAAATTGTAAGTCAGTGCTGTGATTGGGTCAATTCTTTTTGAACTGATTGTTAAAAGTATTAAAATCACAATTTGACGGATGAACATAGTCAGTTTATAATCTTACGAAAATATAGGCGTTAGATTGTAAATTTTTGTATCCGTTCACAATCTATCGATAGTTTATAATCTAACTAGATAGTTTATAAACTGACGGTTCGTACAATAATACGGTGACATATATACCACATTTCAGTGCCGTATGTCCACTGGTAACACACACTGGTTAACCATTGTTTTCAGACACTGCGGAATATTGAATGTGAAAATTCTCTCAAGATGCCCGAACGCTGCCCATCAAAGTTGGATTTGTTAGCTGAGCCCTTTCTCAACATTGGAAGTACCTAACTGGAATGTTTATCCTAGGTAAACATAGTGATCGACAACTTCAAGAATAGCATTCCCAACTAGGATAGGTATAATATATGTATAGTTTGCCGTATCTGTAATATGTGTATAACTCGACATTTCAAGTCATCAAGCATAAGATTCTTCAAATGAGCTAAAAATATAGAATAAATACCCAGGAATATTATTCTACATATTTTAGAAATAGAAAAGTCACCCTACCTTGCAAAACATTTGTGTCACTCTTTCTTCCTTATCCATTTTTTCCTTACATTATTAAATACTCTATGTTTTGTACTCATTCTGATTGACTTGGTCTTATATTGAGGATGTTCCTCTATACTGTATACATTGGTCTAGCTACAGTTGGCAGGTTTTCAAGTTTTTAGTATTCAACTAGCTGACCCAACATACGTTGTTCTGTTCAAATAAAGCGCCACCTACCGGGTCCAATTGTGAATCTAAACCGTTCTCGAATCTCATTGAACACACACAAATTACTTAAATTACTTAAATCCAGTCAACAGATATCGCCATCTGTTAGAATCTTTTGGAGTTAACAGATAATTGTGACTGTCAATTAATTATAGACAAATAAGTTGTAATAAAATAAAATTGCGACTATAATTAAAGATCTAAGCTATCCTATTTCTCAAGTTGGACCAGACTGCTCACGGTGTGCCAATTTAATTTAAAATCGGTTAAGTAGTTTAGGAATCCATCGCGGACAAACATCGTGACAGGAGATTTATATATATAAGATTAGTTGTTGTTAAGAACATACATGAATGTTACATAATTTCTTTTAGGCGCCCAGTCCCACATGTTAGAATTGTCCTTACTTTTTACTGATTTAGTATTAGGGCCTTGAATAAGTTCTCGCTGTTTCATCAAAGATGGTAATAGCAGTACTCCGTGCTTGAAATTTCGAATTCTGACGCATTTGCAAGCAAGTACTGTACCTAACCTAAAACTTCAGTGTATGATAGTTCACTGTATTGTAAAAAAAGTATTTTTTTATTATTTTTGAAAATGTCTACTTTTATGCCAACTAAAGTGTATTTGCGGGGAATTTTATTGCACTACTTTATTCAAAAGAAATCTGCAGTTACGGCACATAGAATTCTTGTTGAGACCTATGATGACAATGCTCTGTCGGATACGACATGCAGAGACTGGTTTCGGCGCTTCAAAAATAATGATTTCGAACTGGAGGGTAAAGAACGTTCTGCCGCACCAAAAAAATTTGAAGACTGAGAATTGGAGGCATTTCTCCATGAAGACCGATCTCAAACGTTAGCAGAACTTGGAAAAACATTACAAGTTGCTGAATCAACTGTTTCAAAAGGTTTAAAAATGTTAGAAATGATCCAGAAGCAAGGACATTGGGTGCCAAATAAATTGACACCAAGACACAACGAACGGCGTTTGGTAACGTGTAAACTACTGCTTCAACGGCAGAAAAGAAAAGGCTTTTTGCACTGTTTCGTGACTGGCGATGAAAAATGGATACACTATGCTAATCCAAAGCGTAGAAAATCATGATGTAATCCTGGCCATGCATCGAAATCGACCACAAATCCAAACACCTATGATTTGAAGCTTCGTCTCTGGATTTGGTCAAATCACCTGGGTTTAATTTATTATGAGCTGCTCAAACCAAATGGGACTATCACGGGGGATAGCTATTAACTTCATATGATGCGTTTGAGTCGAGCCCTAAAAGAAAAACGGCCGCTGTACGAGAAGAGACACGACAGAGTGATTTTGTTACATTACAACCCCCGGCCTCATGTTGCAAAACCAGTAAAAACCAACCTGGAAACGCTTCAATGGGAAGTTCTACCCCACCCGCTGTATTCACCTGACATAGCTCCTCCTGATTTTTACCTATTCTGTTCGATGGCACATGGCTCAGCTGACCAGAGTTTTTATTCTTACGAAGAAACTAAAAAAATGGGTCAATTCTTGGATACCCTCAAAAGATATGTTTTTTTCTGACGCGGAATTCATATATTATCAGAAAGATGGCAGGAAGTGGTCTCTAGTGATGAGCAACACTTTCAATAAAACGTTTGTGTTCCTTATATTTTAAATAAAAATTTTAATTTGTAAAAAAAACAGCGAGAACTTATTCAAGGTCCTAATATATTTTATTTTATTTATCGTCAACACAAAACTTAACAATTATTATAATTTGTTTGTATAATTTGTTCATATTATTCAAATTTTTCAACCAAGGATGAGTTTCGCCACATGGTCTTTAACTTTCCAAGCAAGCTTATCATATTTCTATTACCATCTTTATCTTTCTCTTGGTTTCTCTGGTCTCTTTCTATTGGTCTTATACCAATTATTCAAGGTCGACTCAATATGCACTCTTCTTTCATGGTACATATTGCAAAAATTTTTGGCAATAGTTTTATGGCCGGTCGCCTACCTGACGTCATCCCTTCTTAGGCATGCAATATTTTTAACTAGACAACATCAGATGAAGTTGGCCCTGCTCTTATTTGTCTGTTACGACACCCACAAGCAATGTTGCTAGTATTCGTAGCGGCTACCATACAGTATATCTTTTTGCTATTATGGCAATAGACTAAACTAATAACCTAAATAGACTATTTATCGATTGAGACGAAGGTTTAAGAAGGCTATGAGGTATAGGGTCTATGTATCCGTCATAGCTTTGATTTCAGATATGTTTAAGTTGTTTATTATGCCTATAGAATAAATATCTTTTGCAATATTCTGAACCATGATTTGATTTTATTGTACTTAATAATATGCTATACATATGTACAGCAGTGTAATTAAAATTAAATCTATATGTATTTTTATAGCGCCAAGCCACTGGATTGGTTGAAATTATCATATGAAAATTTTGTCGTGTATATTTTTCAGTCAAAGCATCAAGATGTGTCATATTTCTATCTATCTAATGCAGATCTAGATTTTCCAATACTATAAAGAATATCTTAGCGAACAAAGCTAATAAACACCGCTGGGGGACCACGAATCCGAGACTCTATCAATAGTCGTTATGCTACCAGATTAAGAGTAATAGCGTCCACAAATCCGACTAGATTTGTCCATTTGTATTTAGTTTATATTGTTTACGTTGCAATTCACGACAATTTGTTCTAAAATGGCTGGAAATAATTTTGGAGATAGACAGTCACCTTGGCGTACCGTTTTGTTTATTTATTTCTTTGCCCCCTTTTTTAAATTGGCCTTGACCGTACTTTTTGTACAAATACTTATATTCTTAGATGTTAAAGCATACTGGATAAGTCAATCTATCTACAGTAGAAACTCGATTAACCGGACTAATTGTTGTCGTTATGCATTCGGATAATCGAAAATCGAATGTACGAACAACCTCCTTTGGCTTTGTGCATATGTAGTATATATATAATTTTATGCGTTTATTAAAAAACGAATACATATGTGGGGTACGTACAAAGCGGCGTAAAAATTGCTGACTAAAATAATAAAAAAACGCGTAGGGCAGCGATCCCGCGGTATATGCCATTTCAGACACGTTCATGCTTGCCTAAATTCGATTTGTAGGCACAATATATACACGCACAGTCGGGGTTGGTAGGTCGGATAATCGCGAATCCGTATAACCGAGGTCCGGATAATCAAGTTTCTACTGTACTTGATATAATAACTCCGAAGTTGTTATGGTTTAGGAACACAGATCCAGGCAAAAAAATTGTCCTTTTTTCTGAGTGTATTATAAAGATAACAAACATCCACGACGTATGAATATAAGATCGCTTTTTGTCTGACCGTCTGATGACACATAGAAAACGAAAGAATGAGAATGTGAAATTTGTATGCCCAGACACACGAATAATATATATATAGGTGCATCATTGGTTACATAGTATATATTGCCGACTACTATAACTCTACGCGCAACTATTCAGACCAACATTCAAACCAAATATCGAAAGTTAGTTTTAAAGACGGGGTCACCCTTTAACCTTGCATCACGCTTCATCACTTAATCTAAAGCAATATGAGATATTTTGCTACATCTGTACAAAACTCATAGTAATAGTCCACATACGACCCGACAGAATAAACCCTCTAGGCAAAAAACTGTACCGATGTGAAATACTACCGAAACTTTATCAGAAAATGCTGGCCTTGATCTCAAAAAAAAAAATCTAATTTAATGACCCTAATACGCAACCCAAGAAAACAGACGATACCCCAAAGTTATAACTAATATGCAAGGGGGGCGGCGGATCGTGCGCCTGAGCAACTCCTCTATGCAGCGCAGGCGTGAGTACCAGCGGCTAATGTTGCTCTAATCGAGGCCGCAGGTGACTGAATCGGAGAACGGTCCATCACCCAGAGAGAGGCTGGCGGCCGGACTGGTCACGGAAGTCGGTACCCGTGGACAGCGCAATGGAGAAGGGGAGGGAATACGTGGATTATACAGCTGCGCGCCGTCCTTTCGTCACCCCGTGCGGCTAGATATCTAACCCAAAAAAAAGAATTATATCTAATATAATGGCCAATAAAACCAAACCCCTAAGGACTTTCTTTTGAAAACTTTTTCAAGAGAAATTATTAAACACTATTATTTCTATTACATAATCATCAAATAAAAACGAACAGTTTACTATTTTTTTCGGGCAGTTTCATTCACGGATTTTTTCGACATACCGATTCAATGTCATTCTACACTTCCACCATAATATGTTACTGATATAATTTATTAAAGTAAGATAGATAGGCAAAGCTATGAACGACCGCTAAAGTTATTTTGCTGTCCCTCAGCAACAGTACTTTTTTCATGGACAGAAGGTTGGGTACCTTATGTCCATGGAAAAAGAACTGTCCTTTTTGTAACTCTAGCACCCCTTGTGCAAAACTTCCATCATGCATTGAGTAGTTATAGGGGATAAGCGTAACGAACGAACAAACTTAATTATGCATTTACAATACTAATCAGGATATTAGGAGGCTAATTGATGACACACAAATTGCATTAATTATTTGGAAACACATATTCCTAAGTTATATTAGCAAATTCAAAACTAATTGTAATGCATTACCATATAGCTTTGTCATCAGCAATAGATTTTATGGAGATTATCATAAACATACGCGAGAGAGTAAAATAATGAAAGTTGCACATTCATGCAACTTTCAATACTTTTATTGCAAATAATCGGACGTAATCTCTCACAAAGTCAGCATTGGGTATATACAGAATACAACATACACACCATCTACCTAAAAAAAACTGCCACTAAGATCAGAAGAATAGCGAGAAACGGTAATAACTATAATGCTTTTTTGTACAGAAGCAACATTGTAACAAATGTGGTTAATCCAAGATGTGATTATTGATAGGAAGATGTTTTGCGGTAGCCGAGTTCGAGGATGGACGGACTGGGGATTTGTCCACCACTCACAGAGAGGCCGGCCGTGTAAGGGCGATGCCGATCGACAGTGAATGGTATCCGAAAGAGCCGAGTAAGCTACCGACGTCAAGGAATCGGTGATCCGCCCAAATAGCGATGGGAATGTTGTACAGCAGGTTATGTAGACACACGCCGCTCTTCCAAAACTCCAAAAGATTTGGGTGGGTTGTGGCCAGAAAATAGCATGTCAAAAAAGCTGTCTTGTCTGTTAAAAATATACCCAAAATATTAAATAAACTGCCTTGTTGGGGAAGTGTATAAAAAAGTATTAAATTTCAACTTTCAATCCTGGATCAGACAAAAAATGTTGTGCGCCGTACATTGACTTTTTGGAGACTTACTTCAAGCACACAGTTCTAAATTGTACTCGGTTAACGGTAAGAGGCGTGTCTGCTTTTAGGCCAACCAATATTATATGGCGAAATGTGGGTGTATTACACCTCTACTTAACTATACGAGTAAATAAAATTGAAGTGTCTGTTTGTAATGTCAAAATAGTAGGTTTTTTCATGCCCATACGGTTATTTACACAATAGGTACCTATGCTTAAAACCTTACTTTTTTTTGGCTCTCTGTCTGTCGGTTTGTTCCGAGTAAACTTCAAATCTCCTGGACCGAGTTAGATACTACTTTACTATCTATTTTACTATAAAGAGTAACTTGGGCTACATTTCCTCTCAGAAAACCCTATGAGATTTTGCCTTGCCCGGGACTCGAACCCGAGGCCATATCTTCAGAGATATTGCGGTTTTGAAATACGGGGACAAAGTGGCGGGAACCGAAACGCGGCGAGGGCGGGTCCAGTAGGATCTCTAGTATCTATTTCTTTTACCATGCCTTAATTATTAAGCACCTTAATAATAAAGGCATCATGTTTTAAATGAAATACATACTAGAAAGTTGAAACTTAATTCTAAACTATAACTACGCTCTGATACTCTACCTACGCTCTCATACTCTACCTACTCTCTAACACTAGCAGTTTTCTGCTTTTGTAGTGTTATTAACTTCATCATCATTTATCATTTCGGGTCATATACGTCTCACTACTGGGCTCGAACCTCCTCCATAATAGGAGGGAAATGACCTTACTATACCATGCTGGTTAGACAGGTTGGTATAGGGTTTTATTTCAAATTATCCTTCTCTTGCATAGATGTTATACGCGTATTACATACATCCCTTAGTCGTCTTTTACGACATCCACGAGCAAGATGGGGAGTGGTGGTGGAGAGGGGGATGGTGAATTCTTACTCCGTCGCCACACGGATAGTTATTTACTTAGTGTCTTACAACTACGACCAGCTAGAAAATGACATTACTAACTTTTTCGATTTTTTAGCCACTGGTTTGCAACCTACGAATTGAAGGGGACACAACTCATATACATCTCACCGCTGGGCCCTAGCCTCCTCCTAGTTCCCCTCCACTATGGGAGGTAAATTGACCTACTATACGGCGCTGGTCAGACGGGTTGGTTTTATTTCGCGTTTTCCTTCTCTTGCATAGCTGTTATATGCATATTATAATCCCTTAATCGTCTTTTACGACACCCACGGGCAAGAAAGGGGGTGATGTAATACAAGTTTTAGAAATTGTATAATATTGACTGCCATAACTTTGGATTCCCCATACATATTTACTATTCAAGTCAGATATGGTCATATTTTATAAAAATCGTGTTCATCCATCCATCCATCAGCCTACAGACGTCCACTGCTGGACATAGGTCTCCCCACGAGAATGTCACTCGAAACGGTCCTGTACCACTTGCATCCAACAGTTCCCTGCGACATTGAAAATTTCGTCAGTCCACCTAGTAGGGGGTCGTCCTACGCTGCATCGTCTGATTCGTGGTCACCACTCAAGAACCTTTCTTCCCCGACGGCAATTGGTTCGACGAGCGATGTGGCCTGCCTATTGCCATTTCAACGTGCTATTTCTGCGAGCTGTGTCGGTTACACCTGTTCTTTTACGAATTGCCGTGTTCAGGCTTTTATCACGTAAAGAAATACCAACCCCTAACAACCCTCTGCATAGCACGTTGAGCGTCTTTGGAGCCTTTTATGAGGCCGTCATTTAGAGACCAGATTTCATGTTGTCGACTGACCTCTTCCACGAAATTGGATCTACCCAATTGGACCACTTGACCTAAGTAAACTTGGTGATCGACAGCTTCGAAAATCGCATTCTCAACTAGGACTAGTACAGGAATGACATGAACATTAGACATGAGTTTCGTCAGGTCCATGTTCATTTGTGGCCCCATGGATTCTGCCATGACAGTAGCCATGGAGGACCACACATCGTCAGAAAATCGAAGGTGAGTGACATATTCGCTGTCAATGTTTATGCCGAGTCCTGTCTAGTCTAAGAACTTGAAGAAAGCGCAGTGGTGAACAGTTTTGGAGAGATGAGGTCTCCCTGTCTCACACCTCTCTGCAATTGGATGGATTTTGTACTCTGATCTCTTATGCGGCCGAAAATCGTGTATAGTACTATAATTAATTAATTACAATTACAAGCAAATAGCATACACGTGTTGCTGTAGCTTCGCTGCAAATGTTTTATGTTATATTTTTGATTTTAAATTATCCCCATAGGAGAGAAATGTATAACACATTTATTTGTACTAGTGGTCGCCGAGTGGTCGAAATTCGGCCATAATTCATTTAAATTCATTTTTTGCTACACAATTTTCTTTTAATTTTATTTATGTATAAATTTATTTATTGTATATCGTGCTAAATGGAAGATTAGGACAAGGAAGGCCGACCCCAAAAAATGGGATAAGGTCTAGCAAGAAGAAGAAGATAATTGTATATAGAGCAAACTGTATTTCACTAATAACTAATATATAAGTACAAATGTCTATTAGACATTGTCATCATAATTATAATTATTTGACATTCCGTTGGACCAGAGATTTTAACCGTAAAGGTGTGTGTGTAGCTATGCCATTGTAGTGTGTGTAATGCTTTTTAAATGAATTTAATGTATTTCTAATCCATTATTATTTATATAAAATTTCACTTTTATGCACTTCTTCTCATTATATACTTCAACTGTGCCAAATTTCATACTTGTCCAATCGCGTAATTTTCGTAAAAAGGGGTAGGTACAAAATTTTTGCTCCACGTATATATAGATAACTAAGCGTCACGTGTTAACAGCTTATTGACACCAACCTATTGTAGTTGATAAAAATATTAAAACACGCATACCAAGATTTATCACAGGACCTTATCATCAGCAAACGCATGTTTATACCACTAATCATCGCACTAGGCTTCATAATAAGACCACATATTGTCAAACAAAGGTATGTATTCCAAATCTCAGATCTGTACAAAAATGAAATTTTCGGAAGGAAAGGCTGGTCAACCATAGCTACTAGCTATTATTAATAATATCGACTATAACAGCCGATATGACAAGTCAGTAGCCACAAATATTCTGAAGTCTGAATTTAGAATACTATTATCCTTTTAGGTGAAAACGTAGGCATTGCAACGCAATTAGATAATATACTCTAGGAGGATGATGGCTCCTATATGAATATGGTGAACTAATCTAAACAATGAAAGAATGCTTGTGATTACACACATACGGAACACTATTGTGATAAACAAATGCTAGAAAAATATATTCTAAAAACCAGATTTTTTTTTCTTGTTTTAGATAAGATCCTGTGGCTCTTATTCATTTGTTTATAGCTGTTGAGCGATGATTGGTCTATAAATAACTAATAATGAGGGTAAGCAAGCTCGGTGTGGTTTATAGATAAATAATCACAAACCACTAGTATTTTTTATGGGGGAGTACTTGTAGAGTTGGACAAGATTCTTTGAACACTAAGAAATGGAGACACATCAAAAGCGATGACACTGAATTATAACAAAAGCTATCATGCAACAATTAAAACGGCTAAAATAAATGTGTAACAACCTGACAATCCGCGTCTGTCTGTCTTATCTGCAAAGATAGATGTTGAAATTAGCAGAGCTATGAATAACATACGAAATAGAAAGAATAGACATATGACGGTCGGTCGGTGATAGTCTAGGACTATACAATGTCACCATCGGTCTTTTAAGCAGTCGTACAAAAGTGGTTAAAGCACAAAACCGTATGAAAACAAATTCAGCGCTTTTGGTGATTCATTTGATGTAAGTTGTATTTCGGGTTGGTATAGCACATTTAATTCAAGTATAATATGCGAATATCTACAAATCTTAAACAGGTAACAAATTCCCATTTTCACAAACGCGTCCTCAATTTTAGGTTATAGGTACCTAAAGAAATATAAAGATACATAATATCAAAATTACGTGCTTTATTATATTGCTTAGAGTGGTACCTTATTTTATTTCTCATAAGAATGTGGAATTAAAGAAAACATCACAAAAATATAATTAACATTATTATTCTCATTGACTTAGAGATTACCTAAAATTTAGAGGACTCGATAATAACCTAAAGTTATCAAGCAACATCTATTACAGTTAAAATAAAACGTATCACACACACTATTTTATTTTACAACCAGCGTCTAATACTTGATGCGATAAGTGACAGTCTTATCAGATTTCAAAACTATGTGTGTTAAGAATCATCAGATATTAATAGATACAACTAGTTCGCGGTTAAAATGATGAATCGCTACAACAAATTGGCTAAAAAGTATAATATGAAACAAACATATTATGCAATTTCATTATAATTAACATATGATTAACATCACTGAATTCATTATTTAAATTTTTATAACACCTTCACAGTTTACATTATATATTTAACATTGAAAATGGAAGCAATTTACAGGCAGTTTACATACCACAAATTTTGCTGCACGATGCGTCATTAATGAGAACAGTCGTATGGTGGTTAAAAAATGACTTGCGTGCAGTGTTATGACTTATGGAAAGCATGCTCATGCAAAGCTAACAATCAATGGTAAATCAATTAATATCTACAACTCAAATTGGATTGCATATCATGAAGATTAAATATATATATTGTAGGATATAGATTTCTACCTTAATAACGATTTTATCTACAAAAATAATAAGAATATCAAAGTGACTTGATGCTCTCCTGTCCGTTTTCAACGATACATTAATGTTTATTCACACTTAAAGCAATGTAAACATCAATGTTAATCATTGTATGTCATACATCTTAATATATATAAAAACGTGTCACGTTGTTTGTCCACGATGGACTCCTAAACTACTTAACCGATTTTAATCAAATTTGCACACCGTGTGCAGTTTGATCCAATTTGAAAGATAGGATAGCTTACATCTTAATTTATAGTCGCAATATTATTTTATTGCAAATTATTTGTATTACTTATATATATATATATATATATATATATATATATATATATATATATATATATATATACCTATTATATGACATTCACAATTATATGTTAACTCTAAACTATTTTAACAGATGGCGATATCTGCTGACTGGATTGAGTAATGAAATAATAGATGGCACTGCTGTGTCAAACCTACAAACGTTTTACATAGAATTTGAACTTTTTTACATAGATGCCATTTGTAAAAAATATGACGACCTCCATGACAGATGTTCTCCTACAGTTCCACTTAAATAGTTTAATTAAATGTAATATAACAAAAACATTAGCCACAGCAACGCGTGGCCGGGTCTGCTAGTAAAATATAATACCATCAAAAACAAGTCTTGTAAAAAAAAGCCAAGCCTCGCAACTGAGTTCTTCTACCATAAAAATTTGTGAGATCCATGTTATACGAAGTCGGTTAACTCATTCAGTCCCTGCTTAAGGGACCTTTCTTCTTAAGTTATTACGTAAATAGCTAACCTAACAACTTCTTATAGTGACTATATCAATATTAAAGTTCTTTTATGTTTTAAATAAACAGAATGACTTGGCAATCGCATGAAAACACACCTCACAAGTAATACATATTATATTAAATTGTACTAAACATAGTGCGATTGGTTTTTCGAAACACATCTCCTCTAGTCTCCTCTCCGCTTTGATGGCAATCGAGCCTAATGATGGCGTTCTTTCTTTCAGATAAATTTCAGGCAATTTAGTTTGCTTAATAC
Organism: Lymantria dispar; assembly: GCA_032191425.1. Classification (NCBI taxonomy): domain Eukaryota; kingdom Metazoa; phylum Arthropoda; class Insecta; order Lepidoptera; family Erebidae; genus Lymantria; species Lymantria dispar. Next base: position 21,782,936 of record CM063444.1, on the reverse strand, counting down.
TTTGGGAGATTTTGGTACAATTTCATAAGACATGTCCCACTCTTGCTTTTTCATTAAGTTGATTGACCATTTTACAAGTAATCTTTGAACATAATTATAGCTACGTATCTGTCTACACCTGTTATGCCAATCATCATTCAGCCTATCGCCGTCCACTGTAGAACATAGACCCCCCTCATGCTTCACCATAAAGTGCGGTACTGTGGCACCTGCATCCAACGACGCTCAAGGGTAACAGAGTTGCAATGACTAGAGCTTATTTTTCTTTGCCTTATGAGGAATAATGACGTAGTTGCCACGTTTGGTAGGGGGGTTGGTTTCGCAGTGAGATATCATACATTTCCCCGGTGAGAGCTGCTGCCCACTCTCCTTCCTGTCGATTCTTTTTTTTAAATGACAACGCCTTGCACTAAGGGAATAATAATCCTTATATTGTGGGGGACTTTACAAACATATAATTCAACATCGCATCCCTCATATGTCCCACTGTTGGGCTTGGGCCTCCTCCACAATATGAGGGAATTTGACCCACTATACCATGCTGGTCAGACATGTTGATATAGGGTTTCATTTCGAGTTTTCCTTCTCTTGCATAGATGGTATGTGCATATTATATCCCATAGTCATCTTATACGATATCCATGGACAAGGTAGAGTGGTGAATTGTATTCTTACTTCGTCACCATACGTAAAGAACATGTAATTAACCGATACAAATTACATTCAGACTCAGAACAACAATTTGTGGATCGTACAAGGTGTTGTCTTGCATGGGATTCGAACCCGCGACACTAGCACGGTACGTTGGTATCTTAACCACTACGTCATCTGCGCAGTCTTTAGCCGGTTGTTATGATTCCCATAGAGAAGCAATGATGGCGACAAATGTATTCTTATTTTTTACAAAGTTACATTTCATTAACTGCAAATGTAACTTTGTAATCCTATATATTTATATGAGTTTACAAAATTATTTATGCAGTTAATGTATCTCGGAAACTGGATGAAAATTATTATGTTTCTTAATTTTTACTTCATTTATATACTAAACACTAATTGTATTCTAAATTTGAAGCTTCCATGTCTACTAGAAGTGCCACTTTAATATTGATGATCGGTCAGTCAGTCAGTGAGTGACAAAATTACGAAATTTTGACTAGTTATAATTCTTAAACTATTAATTCAAATTGAATGAAATTTGAAATACATAATGTGTATACAATGCCTGCTGGGTTACTAAAAATTCAGCTTTCTAGCTTTATTAATAACGAAGTTATAGGGGGTCGAAAATGGCCTGAATGGCTTCGAGAAAAGTATGTTACGGCAGTGTTGCGTTTTGCCCGACTTTTTTTTTGCTCGACTTGGCGGGGGCACTGCCGTGCCCCCAGATATCTATCAAACACTGATGTTATGTATCATATAGATTGCTTTAGGTGTTATTAACCTATAATTATAATGTTAATAACCTATAATTTAATTTATTGGTTATTGGTGCAAACGAGTATCGTCAACTCTTTTATCAAAAACATTTCTTCAGCATTTTCATCAAAAAATTTTTGTGGCCATGGTGACAAAATGTAGTTTCGTCTGCACTCTACCTCGCTACCCATAAAAATATAGACCTCATATATTTCGTAGCAATTTGATTTCCCACCTTTTGTACTAAATGTCATAGCTTTGATTCCCATATGAAATAATTCTTGGTTTATGAAATGGTTATTCTAAGTATAGATGTAATTTATGTTCGTTAATTGTATCTCTAAGTCCCACAAGGAAAGATTTATTATTTAATGCAGAGTTGTGATGAAATAAAGATTTCACGGCTTGTCCTACGTTAGTAATCTATTAGGTAACCCTCATGACTTCTGTTTTTGTACATCGCTGCATTAAACGCACATAGGTATATTTGCGAAGCTCTATACATAAGACATGTGAAGCACTTTCTTCAAAACTAAAATTAACCAAGCATTAAAGCGCAACATCAACCAATGCCCTTGAATATTTATAGACTACCCTTCTTCTTCCAGACAGAGACGCTTCATTCACTATCTAGTGCCCCCTCAGCAGTGAGAAAGAGCCTACTGTCTGAGGCTGACCAAATGGGTTGATATAGTATTGTTCGAGTTTCCTTCGCTATTAGTGGTGTAATCTGATTACATACATTAGTTGTATTTTATGCTATCGACGAGAAAACAAGGCCTGGTGAATTATTTTCTACTCATTCAGCATACGTAATAAAAAATTAATCAAATTAAAATACCAGATCAAAAAATAGATCATGCAAAACATTCATACAAACAACGTAGTATGCTTGTAACCAAATAATCAGAATCCATAATCCCAAACTAAACAACAGACTCTGATATATCAGGTTACATTTTCCAATTCGGTTTTTTGTTGAATTTGCGATTTATTTAGCTATTAATTTTGCCATTACATAATAATTATTTACTTTAACAAATGCTATTATTCTATGTAAATATAATGATTAAAAATACTACATAGGTTTCAATAAATGAGTAAATATCTCAGTACCGATATCAATCGACTACAGAAAAACACTTATCATACAAGTAAAGAATTGAAAACATATAATTAATAAATTTTTTACAGCGTTACGCTTATATTTATTGAGGGGTTTTGTAGAAGTATTAACACATGCTCATATCATCATAATATGCCTGCTATAGCTGTGCTCGAGCCTCTTCCAAATTTTAGGTTCAAGGGAAAGTGACGTATTATAGATACCACACTTGGAAACTCGAAACAAAACCCTGCACCAACCTGTCTGACCAGCAAGGTATAGTAAGGTAAGGTCGATTTCCCTCCTATTGTGGAGGAGGTTTGAACCCAGTAGTGGGACGTGTATGAACCGAGTTGATAATACCACGCTGGTCAAACAGATTGTAATAGGGTTTCAGCCACTAGTAAAAATGGAGAAGGGGGGTGTGTGAATTAGATTGTTACTCCGTCACTACAAAAAACTTCACATATTACATTATAATTATTAGAATTTCACGTAACTGATGATGAATTTACTGCCGTCTACCACCATGCACACATACCATAACACACTCTAATCTTCTAATATGAATTACCTAACCTAAAAATCCAAACAAGACTTCGGGAACTTAAGATCAACAGATACTTAAATATTATTCCAACTAGAATAGGCAGACACTTGTATCAGAGTAAACGATTACGCAGTTATAATATATATAGCTATATATATATATATATAATGAATAATAAGCATTTACACTTACGATAAAATTCATTGACATCTAGAACACCCGGATCGCTTTTAGCATCATCGTCTACTGTCCTGTGCCTGGCTCTAGACTTTCGAGTTAACACATTCATATTGTTAATATTGTAATAAACAATATATTAAACCACACACGATATATTTCCATCACAAAACTTTTAAAACATCTTATTAGTAGAAAATATAAAACAACACTAAGCCATTACACATTGAATTTTTAGATTAGATAGTTGCTGATACGAATAACTTTATCTATAAGATTCTCAGTTGGTATTTGTATGTACATTTTGTCATCATAAAACAATCAATTTACTTTGCAAGCTCAATGCAATTATATAATTAGAAATTTATTAAATGATGTTGGCGTATTAGTAAATAATTTAGCGGATTAAACTATTTTTGGCATAGAATGGAGATTGCAAAATCAAACTAAACAAAAATTTCATAGATTGTTTTTGTTTTTCCGTGTGAAGATGGATTCAAAATATAATGTATCACCAGGTAGGGGATAATCTTACCTAACATTGTGATCGGTGTGACGTATATGAAAATACTACGTCAAAATAGAGGCACGAAAGTAGAATAAATGCTGTGGAAATGAGAGCGCCGAGGAGCATGATTTGTGTGAAATTAAGTGATAGAATTAAAAACAGAGTGATTAGGGAATGTTGTGGAATGAATGTAGATGTAGTGACAAGGATTGAGAAAGGTATGTTAAGTTGGTTCGGCCATGTAGAGAGAATAAATGAAAAGAGACTACCAAGGAGAATTTATAAGGCGAATGTGAACAGAAATGTTGGAAGGGGAAGACCGAGGCGGACGTTCCACAATCAAATCGGGGACGTTCTTAAGAAAGGCCAGGTTAGGAGTACCCTGAACCGAAGAACATGTCATCATCATCATCTTGCTCTTATCCCAATTACTTGGGGTCGACGCAATATGTCATCTGTTTTGACATATTGCAAAAAGTTTCGGCAATGACTTTTATGACCGGCCGCCTGCCTGACGTCAACCCTCCTTGGGAATGTAATCGTTGACCCAATTGTACCAGATGGAGTTAGTCCGGGTCAATCTAGGGCTCTTAGTCGTCTTTTACGACACCCACGAGCAAAGCAAGAGTTGGTAGTATTCGATGCCGCTACCACACAGCACAACCGAAGAACATGTATGAGGAGATTAAAGAATATGGAGGAGGCGAAAGTGGTATGTCAAGATCGTAACAAGTGGAATGAAGTGGTCTCTGCCTATCCCTATGGGCATGAGGGGTGGTTATATGTATGTATGTACGTTAAAATAGGTATTTCAGTACGTTATCTGCTGTAGAATTCTAGTTACAAAATACCATTATTATCGTTTCTTACACAAATAGAAACCCATAATCAGACCAAAAGTAAGTAAGACAGTAATTACTTACTGGAATTTAACTCGTTAATAAATACTATGTCGATAAAAGGGTCACTTTGTTAATGATTTTTAAGTACTCATATAGCCCAAGAACTACTCAGGCATCCACTTAATTGATCAGAGTTAAACGTAGTATAAAAATTAAAATTACCAAGCTCGGATTAATTCAGTGTGCTCTTTTGATGATAAGCTCGGTTAGGTAAAGCGTATAGCCCTTATTTATAAATAGACATCTATTGTCCTAGAAAATAAGCGAAGCGCATTTTCATGGTAAAAATCTATGTAGCGTATAATGAGTGTAGCAAAGCTGAAATAAAATGACAAAAGTTATGTACAATAATTGAAATAATATACATAATTTGTATGTTATATCAATTTATACTGTGTTACCTACCTACACAAAATAAAATAAAAAAATACTACGATGAAATTAAAATCTTAGTGTTTTCACTGAACAACTACAGACGCAATATGAAACACCCATTTCTTACTTATATATTATTCGAAAATTATTAATTCAAAGCTTGTTACAATACACATTCATTCTCAGTTAGGTTATGGACTCATTCATTACGTTTAAACGGTGCAACGCTGTCCTCTACACTGCATAACAGAAATATTACTAATATACAGACGTGTATAAAAAAAAATAGCTTGACAAACTACAATGTTATTACTAACATGATAATTGATAGCATGCCACAATTTTATGTTATTTATGAACTGGATATAAGTACACAAAATACTACAATTATAAATAAAACAAACGGCGAATCACATATCCGTTATGGAAATACAACCAGAAAGAGTAATCAATCTCACCTCTAGTGTACACAGGAAAATCTCCGTCAGATCTACTGTGAGTGAGCATTGGTCCGTAGCACCGCCAAGGCGGCCGGTCGCGCAGCGCCCGTGGGCCCTCCACGGCCTTCACCTACACCACACCATTAGAAGATATTCGCGGCACAAGGCCTACATTTACTAATCACTACGAACGTGGCGTCCAGCTCACCAAACTGACATTACTCGCATATGGCGGCGCCTCAGAGGCGAGATCGAGTGGAGGCTGCGCGGCGCACACAATGCGCGCATGCCTCACCCTTTTCGTCTCATTTATCCCGGCAACCATCCCGTTTCGCTACCCTTCGACCCTCGTACAAACTCACCGTCCGCGTCGTCAGTGATTGCCGTGATTCCTATATATAAGTAGTAATCCCTTGATTTAGAATAGGCATACCTGTCCTTGCCTAAACAAGCGTATTGCCACATCATGCAATTATATCGCCTTTGTGTATTCTTTATAGGAAATAAGGCAAGCATATGATAAGTTAAATTAAAATTTTCGTCTAATAATATTGCATTATTACAACACAAAAGTTTGTCAGTTTTATTGTATTTTTGTTTGAATATGTTAATTTCGGCAGCTATTGGCAAGGACTTTGTAGAGCGAAAGAATGATTTAATAAGAAAGGCGATAAGAATATTTAATTGTTAAAATTCGAACCGGTTTAATATAGAAATTTAATTATATTTCTGTTCTTCCCCCAACTGACATGTAGCCTGGATCCGTCATAGTACGGTGGCCAAACGGAACCTAGTAGGTTTTTTTTTAATTTTTTTACGATTATATTAACTGCTTGCAACCTATAATTATCTTATACGACAATAAATATTGTCGTATATGGAGAAAAGCTGGCGACATTGTATTCTTAAACTATCACCAAAATTGATTTTCCTTGTATAATGCAAAGGCCAATATTAAGAGATTATATAAATAGTCATTCTAAGGAATAAGAGACTCGGTAATTTTTTTATAGCAAATTCGATAAGTAAGTTTATGATTATATAGAAAACTTGTACATCTATATTATGAACGTTTATCAGCTAGGTATTATATATTTACCTGACGCTGCCGCCTATCGCTAGGGCGATGGTCGACAGCGTCGGGAATTGGGACGCAGTCACAGCCTTCTGCGAGACAGTGATCTCGCGGAAGGAGGCGGCGGATCGCCTGCGCGAGGAGCGCAGCCTCGATGAGGCGATCCGCCACCGGCGACTGGGGCGGCGTAGGCGCGACTACTTGCGCCTCATGCCGCCCTAGCTGAGGCCGCGGGTGACGTGACCGGGGATTAGTCCGTCACCCGCCGAGAGGCCGACCGCATGAGGAAAGACCGACGTACTCCCTGAGGGGGAGACGTCGGTCGATGGGAGGGTACCCCACGTAGGGGGGTATTCCGTCGGGCCGACCACTGATGACAAGTAACCCTGCTCCGGTGGTCGGCCCAACGACGAAGGCGACGTGGTTTTCGGGTGGGTAAAAACAGAGAACAGAGGTATTTTTTTAACTACTTAGCATCTATGCTGTTTCAAAGTTGCTTTTTTTAGGGTTCCGTACCCAAAGGGTAAAAATAGAAACCTATTACTAAGACTTTGCTGTCTGTCTGTCCGTCTTTCTGTCACCAGGCTGTATCTCAAGAACCGCGATAGCTAAACAGTTGAAATTTTTGCAAATTATATATTTCTATTGCCGCTATAACAAGAAATACTAAAAACCTATACAACAAACGCGATTTTTTGCCCATTTTATAGAATGGTACGGAACCCTTCATGCGCGACTGCGACTCGCACTTAGCCGGTTTATTTTATTCCTAATCTCTGCAGGTAACTAGCATGATCCATATTTTCACCCCATTTCTTTCGCTAGACTAATATATTTTTTACGCAATTTGTAATTATATTTTAATCTAATATATAAAATTCTCGTGTCACAATGTTCGTTCCCATACTCCTCCGAAATGGCTGGACCGATTTTTATGAAAATTTTTATGCATATTTAGTAAGTTTGAGAATCGGCTACTTTCTATTTTTCAAACCCTTAAGTGATAAGGGGTCTCCCACCCCAAATTTCTATTTTCATTTTTTGGATATTTTTTTTTATTTTTTTATTATATGGCATTAAAAAAATATATACAACCCTAAATTTTCACTTTTCTATCACCAACCCCGCTTTTTAATAGTCATTTTAATAATTTGATCATTTTTTATCCCGCTCAATAACATTAAATATTATTTATCACTTGGTAAGTTATCCCCTCCGTGTGTCTACCAGTGTCACTTCTCACCCAGTAAGCAGCACGGAGTAGGGATGACAATGAAGATGGTCTCCTATTTCTCTCAACCAATATGCCTTCTCTTACTCCCTCTACAGTTTGCCGGGTCAGCTAGTTTTATAATAAATTAGAAAAGTAAAGTATTATAACAGAAGACTTTTGCTAATGTTGCACACCATAAATAGAGGATTTATTATGGTAAATAACTATAACCTAGCTGTTGCTAAGTAAACATGTTTATACACTGATATAGAAACATGCTACGTGAGAGAGTCCAATCAAATTCAAGGAAAACTTAGATTTTAAGATGTTTACGTATTTTTTGTCAGTAGTGGGGACAATAATGCCATGTTAAATATTAAAATAGATGTAGTATTATTACAGATGTTTCATAATGCTAAAAATATCTTTGAGAAATACAGAGGTATTGGTAGTACATTCATTTTAAGAAAAATAGGTCTCGTTTCCCTGATAACTAACTACCTATTCTCTAAATAAATGTCCATAAGTCGATGTATATGAACATAATACACTGTTATACGAATTACGTCGTAATTTTCACTAGTAGACTAAAGCTGTAATTGAGTATGAAGAAACAGTGAAATAAAATGTAATCCTTTTTTATATAAGCATGTATGTATTAGGTTGTAAAACTAAATAATCAGTCTAAGCTTTCAGATAATATAATTAAAATGTGTAATTGTTGGCAAATATAATACAAAATGATTGTTTAGAGTTAATTTAAATTAGGTGTACAAAAAAATATTATAAACATTACACCCGAAATAACCCAAATTATTGTGTTTTTGTACTCACTTATATCACCCTTAGTCGAAGCAGAATCAAATGGCACAGATATATGGCGATCATTTTTCCCAGAATGCACACCTAGATTTGAGTTCTCCTCGTTCTGACCTAAGTGAAATAATATAAACAAAATTGTAAAAAAAAATGAATAAGCATTTTAATTTAAAGGGACAAATTCAAAAGTAGCCTAACAAAACATTGTTAGGAGTTTTTAATATTACACAATTTTACAGATTAATGTTGCTATTACTTTGTCAATCAGGTATAATATCAGTAATAAATGATAAAGGATTCATAAATAAATAGAAGCATGATAGTTGTTGTATTTCACATTTCATAACTATTGTTAAATAAAAACCAGATAAGAATTTATAAATATTTTATTAACTTAAGAAATTATAATCTTTATCTAAATATTGTTGTCTACAGGCTGTCTTTACGTAACTTAAATAACATTCCACATGGGATTATCAACATAGGACACATAATCAGCATAATCCATATAGTCATGCATGCTTCCAGCCCTAGTATGTCTTATTCTTGTTTTGAGATCTTGTTTGTGAGCATAAGTTTTAATATATAATTCCTTCCAATCTTTAATGTCCAATACACATGATACATCACTAAAATCACGTTTATTAAGTTCATGCCAAAAACTTTGGTCATCAAGTAAGGCTTTTAATCTACGACATGTTTTGCAGACATGGATAATGTCGATAACTTGTAGGTTAAGCATGATGTTACGAAGCACTTCATCAGGCAGTCCTATTAAACTTGCACTAGGATAACCATAATAACTGAGTATTCTACTTTTGACAGCACAAAGAATTTCATTCTTGAACATCTTGGAAAAATGCTTTAAATCACGGAATATCATTGGGACTGATGTAGCTAGAGGTGAAACAACATAACGACTGACCGGTAAACAAATTGAATAAGTTTCATGGTTTAATTCATTGATAACTACATTCACCAGTACTGTTGCTCCTAGTGGACTCATTAGTAACTTTAGGGTAATGTTTTGGAATCCAGACATTATGAAGTTAGTTTCACATATTCCATTGGGTAATTTCCATTTAGGTAATTGTGTCATGCTAAAGGATTCCATCAAATTAATAACTTGTAATTCATTGTTAACGGGTGAAAAGCCATTTTCTATCATTAACACCGCTATCAATATAAACAGTAAATCTTTCTGTATAGAATCAGGTGTTTGATTTTCAGACAAAATCCTTTGTACAAATTCACATAATATCACTGGTACCTTTTCAGTGGTACTTTCCTCTAACGTTACATCCATATTACATTACTTAATGTGGATTGTTATTTTAATTATGACATACTGTACCTAATTGCCATAAAATGTTAAAATATGCAGATTTTAAATGAATGATTTCCTACAGTTGTTTATAATAAATAATAAGTACATAAGTTACATGATAAAATGAATTATTGCCAGAAATGCTTTGATAAACAATATAAAATTACTTATTATCACAAAAGCATTATTCATTAAAACAATGTCATGTTAGTTACGAGAACTGTCAATGTCATGATTGACAGAAGTTGTCGCCTAAATGCTAGAGTTGGGAAAAATAAGTATGTGTTAATAAGCTTGTGTTTATCTTGTAACTTTCTTAGATATTATATAGCGTCCTAATTCCTATAACTGTCAATCTAAATTGAGTGATTGGCGAAATCTTGTAAACGCCATAATACAAAAAAAAAATAAGCATTTTTGATGTGTAACATCGGTAGTTTTCCAATTACAGTACTAGATCGCATTATGCGGCATAATGCTAAATGGTGAATGTTTCAACTACAGCAACGCTTCTTCTTTTTGTCTTGGCAATCAGCTACAAATACGAGCCATTTTTGCCAGTGTCGAGAACTTGAAAAGATAATTATCTTTTCAAGTTCTCAGTGTCTTCATGTCAGTAATAGTCTGTCAGTAAGTCAAAGTGTCGCCCTCAACAGTGTAATGGCCACTGTTAAGGGTATCTTCTGAGAATTTTGGTGGAAATACAAAGGTACGTATAGCAGTTTTATATCATACTAGCAACTCGCCCTCGCTTCGCTTCGGTTTTAGTCGTTTTACGCGCGTAGTTCCCGTTTCCGTGGGAATACCGGGATAAAATATAGCCTAGTTTACACCCTGATATTATAGCTTTCCATTGGTGAAAGAATTTTTGAAATCTGAAGAAGTTTTGAAGATTACCCGGCACAAACAGACAGACAGACAGACAAAATTTTTTAATCTGTATTTTAGGCATAGGTGTCGTGCAAATAACCATGTGAGCATGAAAAAAGCCTATTATTTTGACATTACAAACAGACACTCGAATTTTATTTATTGGTATAGATTCACTACACCTCAGCAGTTCTGTCGCTATATATTACATAAAATGCCATCAAGATTATTTAACATAACACGTTAAAACACTAAGATATTGAATATAATACAAGAACACCACATGACACTTCAGATTCCCGCCAAAAAAACTCCCGACACAGCAACGCTTCGCACAATCGAGCACTCTCAAAAGTAATGCGCGTATCACGCGTGCAATCGATACCAACTCAGTGACAGAAAATTAACAAGCGTTTTTCTTTAAGTTGGCATTGATCGAAATGTTTTATTTATATATTATCGTTAGTAATATTATGTATTGTTGAAAAATTTTTAAAGCTTTCGTTTCGTTGTAGTTTTTTCAAAATAATCAAAGTTAATTCAAACTGTGTTAAAAAATAAATATAAGTATGGATGAAGGTACAAACATTGACTTTTTTTACATTCCACATTTAAAATGTGAATACAATTTCATTTTAGAATTCGAATCTATAAACAAATTTATTTTACAGGAATATACTTTTGTAAACATTGCAATGGTTTGATCGAATCATTTAATGAAGCAGGCAATCATCAATGTTTTCGAGGAAAAAATATATGAATTATTTTTTTCAACACTGAACTTAGCGCACTCTGCTTGTGCATTTGAAAACTAATTCACGTTCCGATTAAGCATCAGCATAATTCGGCATTATGCGCCACTGAGTCGCATTATGCTCTGTAATTGGAAAACTACCATCTTTCCTCTAGGTTGCTGAATATTTTTGTGGAAGTGATTTCAGAAAAGGAGCAATTTGTTATAGGAAAACGGGGAAGCGCGGGCTATTTGATTTGTTCAGCTTTATAAGATTAATAAAAAAAAAATATTCTATAAGCAGATATAATACCATATATACGCACTTATGTACATATTTTCATATACACAATACACAAAAATAAATTAATATACACACGTCCGCACTTATATGAGGTCGTACGTTTATTACATTTTGAATCTAATTAATCTTACAAAAACCAAACGCTGCAAACAGTGGCGTAGCATGCCTTGGTGGGGCCCCGTATAAAAATTTATTTGTGGGCCCTTATGTAAAGATTTCTCACAAAAGAAAAAAATGTTTGCATAAAATTGATAGAAATATTTATTCATCACAATTATCTATCTGCCACTTTTTCTTAAATTTTTACAAACAATTCAAATTAAATATACACTTTCCTTGCCTTTCTTTCGGCAAACTGATTTATTAAATCATTTATAGCTGATGATGACTTTAGTTTTTCTAAAGTTTCTGCCTCTATGGATAACAGCGACAGGTCTGACAGGCATTCATGTCCCATCGAAGTTCTTAAGTAGGCATGGGTAACTCAACGATAATCCTTGCGTTAACTCAGTAACTCAGGCGCAGTAGACTGCGCCGGCTCATTGCGCTAACTCAAAATTGCGTCATGGCGCAACAAAATGTAAACACGACCGAGTGAGTTACGAATGAAATGTGCGCCATCTGCGCCACTGCAGGTATAACTCCATTCCTAACTCATTGCGTCATGGCGCAACACATGAAACAACCGAATGAGCAACTAAATGCGCACCTAGGTATAACTCAATTTTTAAAAGAGTTATTTACACTTCACAGAGTTGTTCGACCTTGAGTTTTTCGGCGGGAATATGGGAGTGTCATGTTACGCTCTTGAATGAATTATTGTTTTTAGTTTTATATTTTAAATAATTTTGCTGATATTTTATCTTTATTTACATTATATATATTTGTTGTGTACGTCACTGAAACTACTCTTAAACGGCTGGACCGATGTTAATGAAATGTTTTGTGTATGTTCAAAGGGATACGAGAATGGTTTAGATTCACAACGGAACTCGGTAGGTGGCGCTGCTGTCGATTTCAAAGAGCATTCCTTTATTTTATTTGAACATAACAACATCTGTATTGAGTCAGCTAGTTTAATATGTAATACAGTTGAAGTGTTGTGAATATCATATAATAGTGATTTACGTTAATATGTATAACAGTGTATTTGGTTTTCAGCACCCAATTAATGGTAACGACTTACTGACGGATGTTACTTATCTCTTACGCTAATAATAAATTATATGTAAAGAAAATTATGTGTAAGCTACGTAAGACAAGGCAGTAAGGTCGACTATAGCCTGCCTTATAGGCGCATAAATAAAAAAAAAATTGTTCAGATTCGCCGGCGCTGCGACGATTGCGCCGTGCGCTAACACATTTTCTAGAAGTGAGTTGATACTTCCAGCGCAGTGAACTGAGTTGGCGCAGTGAACCGAGTTGGCGCAATTGCGCGGCGCAGCGCAGTGTTACACATGTCTATTCTTAAGTCACTTTTGACGCGAATGTCAAAATGTCATGTAGCGCTTTTATATTCTTTTCATTATTTTAGTGCTTTAAAGTGTTATATTCAATAATTTTGCTGATATTTTATGTAATATAATGCAGATAAAATTCTAAAATGTAGTGAAAATGATATAATAGTGAATTACGTGCATTTTGACATTCTGCCCAAATTTCCTGAGACGCATGACTTGTATCAGCACCAAGTCATGCTATCGACTGACTGAAAGACTAAGACTAAAGACGTGAATAATAATCAATATACTCGACACTGGCACCAATAGCTCATATTATTGTAGCTCATTGCCATTAAATAAGAAGAAGAAGAAGTTCTTAAGTAATTTTTTATCAGTTTTAATTTTGAAACACTTCTTTCAGCAGTTGCGGTTGTAACTGGAAGGATCAAGAATAAAAAGCATGCTGTTATGACATCCGGAAAACTGGATAATGATAAATGAATTTTATCAGCAATAATTCAATGAGTACCTTAATGGAATAAATTTTTTGAATTTCAGATTTTAAGCATGTTTTAGTGCCTTTAATTGGTCATAAAGATTAACTGAGATGTCTTTACTGTATTTAGCCGACAGTAATCCGGAAGCGTTTAATATCTCTTCGTTTGAAGAAGACAGGAGTTTCTCCGGTTGTAATATTTCAAACATACTACTCAGGTCCTAAAGGCTCTGAAATCTTTGTTTAGTTTGAGAAATTAATACATCTAAACAGCAATAGTAAACATTGACTTTGAAATAGGATTCCGGGTCTGAAATACTTTCACCTTGTGATAAAAAAACGCTTCGTTATCTTTCGCCTTTTACAGTTGTTACCCCCCACTCCTTTGCTAAATCTTTGGACTCATTTAGCAAATTATTGAATGAATTTTGATTTCTTAATTCGCACAGTCTATTCAAAAGATTACTTAATAAAATACTCGTTTTCTGTAAGTCATTACTTTCATGCTGTAGAGCTTTAGAAACAGGATTAATGATTTCAAATATTTACTATATAATATTTAATAATTACTTAATGTAAACAAACCATATTTAACGCGTCAAAGATACATCGAAACTATACCTACTTACTGTACTTAACGAGACGTCATCGGCGAATTTCGTCGAAAGTCGAGTTCTCTCGACAATGTACGGTTCGCTCGTGCGGCGTACGGGAACAAACTCATTTTTCAGTATATTTCTATGAACTATCTTCTGTCTCACGCGCCAGGCGTTTTAACTCATAACTAATACAAATTGTGTGGGCAGTCTCCGTGCACTCGCCTCAGCGCACGAGATTGTTTTTACAGGGAAAATAAGTTTTAATAGTTTGGTAAAGCGTTTAAATTGTTTCGTCATAATTTAAAATTTTATTTGTTATATGTTTTTATATGCTCAAATTATAAATATTAATATGGTAATTTAAAAATAAAGATGAAGTAACATTTTGTAATTTTTAAATCTTTTAATTTGGTGGTTCAGCACACGAGCGCACTTAAGGTACAGCCGCCACTGGTTGTATCTAGAATTATTGTCAGAAATGCAGCTTTGTTAATTTCCGAGATAATATTGTTCCTAGCTGCGGTACCAAGCAAATTAATAATTTCATTTTGAATCGTAGGGCTTAGATAATTTATTTTGCCTTTTGGTTTTAGAAGAAGTTCTTTTAAAATTGCATCATAATTAGATAGCAAACGTAAAATTGCCCTAAAATTTCCAGAATCTGAATCATGGCCTCTTAAAGGTAGATTACAAGATGCTAAAGTAATTATAACATTAATTATACGATGCAACACATCTCTCCAGAATGTAATTTTACTATTGATTTCACTTTGGAATAGAGTATCGATGGTATTTCCTTGTAACCAATTATTATAAGATAGGGATGCATTAATATGCTGCTGTGATTTTTCATGGTCAAGTATAGATTGCGTAAAATTGCTTCTAGCGGAAACACCGTTAACCCATGCAGAGGAGTACGATTTGCTTTAATGATCTGCTAATAACCAACAGAAATGGTAATACGGTTTGTTTAAAACATTAGAATAACATAACCATGGTCTTGAAATTTTTATGCCTGCCTTATTGAAATATGAATAATAATATGCCGAAAAAGGTCGGTTACTTTCTGAATCTATTGGAAACGGTACTTGTGATTTAAATGGACCCAATTTAAAAATAATTTTTCGTTCGCATTCAGTTAGACTGTCGCCGAAATTTCCTCTATCTGACGAAACTATATTACAATCTAAAGATATCTCAGAATCGTCGATTTGGGTTTCTTCTATTTCCGGATGGACATCTGATGAAGAATGTGCTTCTAAAGAATCTGAAAATAAAATTGTTAAAAAATAAAAGCGAATATACGTAAGGTTACGGTTAGAAAATGTTCAGACGTATGCAGGCTCTACGCAGATTGTGCGCGTGTTAGATAAATGGGTTGGGTAGCACTTACCTTTGCAATCTAAATCACTCACAGGAGCTACTTTCTGAAAAAATGAAGAAATTTTGGGCACTTTTTTATGACTTCCAGGGAGGAACTTTGTTTACTTTTTCTTTTCGTAGTCCTGCCGGGATAATCTCTTTTCCTTTCACTCATTGTATTTTACTAATCGCTACTGATACTACTAAACCAGAAGAACAATTGTTTGTATTGTATTGCAATGTAATGCACAATTAAATAAAACGCGTCAATAAACACTGTTCTCCGTGGTTTATCATCGGAATTTCCCCGTTGAAGTACGACTTAAACGGGGAAATCCCGCAGCCCGCGATAACCGCTGTAGGGTGTTCCCAATTTTCGAACGCACGCTCCACGCTGGAAAGAAATTACTTTTTTTCTACTTTTGTCATTTCATAAAAAAATTGGGAAGTTTTTATTAATTTTTGCTTACGCATGTCGGGGGCCCCCGTCGCTCGGGAGCCCTGTATAACTGATACGGCAGATACGGCAGTAGCTACGCCCCTGGCTGCAAAATACCGATATTTTTTTTAATTTACGTCCTTCTTATTAGGTTTAGGAATACACGTCAAAATAGTAATAAGATCCTCTCTTACAAATCTCAACAATAATACTCAAAAAATTTACAAACAATATTATAATTTTCTTCAAATTCCTCACGAAATTAGGAATACAGTGATTAGGAGTATTCCTTTTTTCCTCTTTAAATCCTATTACATTTTAATATACAATATTGAAAAATTACGGTTGCATTTTCTTAGCTAAATAATATAATAATCTAGCAACGTGGTTTAGTTATTGGTAAATATTAATTATTTATATAGATATCGATTTTATTTCAGTTGCCCCATCTCTACCGAGTATCGATAATGACAAAGTAACACTACACAATTTGACAACTAAGTAATGTATGTTTACGAGGATTGCTTCGTATTAATGTATGTATATAAAAGCTTTAGTTCCGAAGGAGTAAGAGTTGCTCGAAAAGCAAAATCGATTAAACGAAGGGAGAGGAAAATTATTAAATTATCGAGACTGCCTTCAGTTATATCAAATATCAATTCATTAGGTATGAATTCATTATTTTGAGTTTTCCATCTCTATTTATTTGCTTATATTCTTTAGTTGTGTCTTAGGATACCCACAAACCGGGCTGGGCACGGACGTCGATTCGGTACCAGTGGTCGGCCCAATGGCGACGGTGAGGGAGTACGGCAGGTTATGATGCCGCTCGCTGCCATTTCGTGAACCAGACGAAACGGACAGCATGCGTTCGCATTTATCTATTATAATAAAGGACACCTGCGAAATCAGGTAGTGAATTGTATTCTTACTAGTTTACATGAAACACAAAGTGATGGTTTTAATTAATTATTAGCGAACACTTATTCCTACACGCAGGTAAGACTGTGAATGTAAGAATTAGGAAACGGACGCCGTGTTTTGCAACACAATCGTCTCACGAAAGAAGGCGGGGCATGTCTAAGGGAAATGCTTTATATGCGGACAAGTACCGCCGCCGGCGCGCTGAGCGGCGCAGACACGAGTACCTGCGTCTGATGCCGCTCTAGCCGAAGCAGCGGGTGATTGGTCCAGGGATTAGTCCGGTCAGCCGAAGAGACGATGGCGTGAGGGCTAATACCCCAACAGCGAAAGGCCTTGGGGCGTCGACTCGAAAAGATAACCCGCCGGACGGGCCTTTGATGACACAAAGACCGATACCAGTGGCCCGCTCCATAGCGTTTCAGATATACTGTGTATGACAAGTTATTGGATGCTTCTCAACTCCGCCCGAAGAGATGTGACTATACCATAGCCTACCCCTCAAAAAAAAAGGTAATACTGTGGCAGTGAATCTAGAAGATGACTTTCCTAAACATTGACTTTCTGGCACACCTACGTATTGAAGCACAATGAAATGGGCTACTTTGCAACTGATTTTGCATAAGAGTGTGCTTAATATCTATGTACATCTGTTACTTTTAGTGAGTGATTTGGTAATCGTAAGGGAATACATATCTGGAAATTTAATTTAAGAATTCGCAATTTAGAATACTTTATCAGCCCTCCTACCCCTATCGTTGTCGTCATAGAAACATTCTAAAGAAACATCGGAAAATGTATAATGCTTTACTCCGAAATAAACTACTTATCACCAATCATTCAACCTTTTTTCACCATCACCATCACTCAACGTTCCCTACTGAAGGTGAGCGTCAATCATAGAACGCCACAAACCGCGGTCCTATGCCGCCTGCATGCAACGAGTCCCAGCAGCTTTCACCAAGTCGTCGGCCCACTTGATGGTGGCGTCCTACACTACATTAATACGTTCTCGGCAATCGAGAATGTTTCTGCCCCAGCGGTGAATGCCTTCAGTTATATCAATGTGATCTGTTCATTGAGCGATGTAACCTACCCATTACCACTTGCGTGCTATGGCGATTATACTCGTTCTTCTGCGTATTTGCGTATTACGAATTCTATCTCGCAAAGAAATACCGAGCATAATTCCCGTCATAGCACGTTGAGCATCTCTTGAGTTTAGTTGCAAAGCTGACATTTAAGAATCACGTTTACGTGCCCTAAGTCAGGACCGGACACACGTAGACCTATGCTTTCAGGTAAGTTGGATGAGAAGATCCTTTTAAGTTTACCGAACAATGCCCAGTCTAGTTTAGAACCATCAGCCGATCCCTTTCTCGAAAGTAAATCTATCGGTCTGGATACACTTCGAGCACGAACAATTTCGAGCATATCGCATTGCCAACGAGGACCGTTACTAGAATGACATGGGAATTTGACATGACTTTCGTCTTATCCATGTTCACTCTTAGACACTAGTTGGGATAACGACAATATGTATAGTCTGTAAATCGAAGGTGAGTGATGTCTTTAACGTTAATGTTGATGCACAGTCCGGTTCAGTGTAAGAATTTCTACCAATGCAGTGGTGAACAGTTTCGGAGAGATGACGTCTACCTGTCACACATATTTCTGCAGTTGGATCGGTTTCGTACTCTTATCACGGATGCGAATTGATATTGCGGCGTTCCTATAAAAACACTTTAACTACTTATCACAATATATGTCTCGCAAAAACAAATAAACGTAATTGCCAATCTTCAACAACTCAACAGTTTAACAGAAAACAGTGTGGGTAGAGGCTGCCATCAGCATGGAAACCGGTTCTTGGTACTACTTCGACCCTCTAGATATTGGTAGGTTTGGAGTGCGACGTGGTTAATGTGATGTCTGTTAGAGACAGCACACAGAGCGATGATGTACCAGTACCTCTAGCAATCAGATTACTGTACTCTGAAAAAACAATCAACAGCCCCCTCAAGGTGCTGCAACATATCAAGCCGTATTTGCCTTTTATTATTCAGGCGCAAACGCTGCTGTGCGCTTGTGTATCATCGCATAAGCTCGAAACGCGGAACGACGTAATTGATCCTAAACATAACAAATTCCACACTAAAAAACTGGAGCATTGTCCCTTATCACTATTAACGCATTTTTTTAAAAGGTTTACAGTATAATACTAATCTTGTTGTTAGTTAGCAGGTGATATTTCTCATAGTACGAGATCCGGCTGCAAACTCACTACGTGCATCGCGTAGTTAATCAAACTCACATTTATACATACATTTATGATTAGGAGAATACTTTGATAACAGGGTGCCAGTCAATAAGTAATTTGGCCGCAAGTAATTTGTTTGTCTGTTGTCAATACATTCCCATAATCATAAATGTATGTAAAAATGTGAATTTGGTTAACTATGCGATGAACATAGTGATTTTGCAGCCGGATCTTAGACTATCACCATCATATGGGAATGACAATAAGTCCAAATGATTAGTCGGTATCTAAGTTAAGACCAACTTTCTAATTACTCCTCAGCCAAATTTCGTGTCCTATAGTTTGTATTCCTATAGTAGCTGTTTGTTGCTGCTAACTGTGGGTTGTTATAACCCTTCTGCGCTTGCCACTTAACTGTACAGAGTGGTAATAGACAATATTTTACCAAATAATACACATCATGCCTCTACTCATGTGGCAGTTTAAGTAAAGGGATAACACTAATACTTAAAATTACTTAGTCTAC
This sequence comes from Lymantria dispar, assembly GCA_032191425.1. Lineage (NCBI taxonomy): Eukaryota > Metazoa > Arthropoda > Insecta > Lepidoptera > Erebidae > Lymantria > Lymantria dispar. The sequence goes on along the minus strand of CM063444.1, from coordinate 21,763,074 downwards.
ATAATTAATTCCTATGGCTTTTATACCTTATGAATCTTGTTTACCATACTGTGTAAGTAGGAAATGTTTTCCTTCCTTCAATTCTAATGTTAGGCTCATTTGAATTACTGTTGAAAGACAAAAGGACTTATAGGTAATCTATTGAATTAGTGTTCTGTCAGTATGAATTTGGTAATATTTTGCTATCAGCAACAATTCCTATAATTTTTTTATGCTTAATAATATTATCAATGCGAAAGTAAGTTTGTTTGTTATGCTTTTGAACTTAAACTACCAAACCAATTTCGAAAATTCTTTCACTAATGGAAAGCTATAATATCAGGGAGTAAAATAGGCTATATTTGATCCCAGTATCCCCACGGGAACGGGAGCTACGAGGGTAAGGCGTCTGAAACCGAAGTGAAGCCCTCGCTTCTCGGTTGCTAGTACCTTTATATTTCAGAGATCACCAATCTGCCTACTGCCTAATGTGGTTATTAAGGCTATTTTAACATATAGCCTTAATCACCTTACCTTAGCTATGACCAACACTTAGCACCCATAGGCTGATTTGTCATAATAGATAATTGTAGTCATCATAGGCACTAACAACTATAATATACCCTCGAATATACCGCACTGGGAAACAGAGAGAGATTGCTATAAGCCACATTTATGGCATACCTCCATTGTTCCCTTCATACACTTTCAGCTTTCTCTTAATATGACCTTTCGTCAACACATCTTCAATTTGTTCCAGAAATGTATAATGTGATCTTAGCCCTGTAACCATCCCACTTGCCCTTGCTATGTGTATGTGCTTCCTGTCTTTACTAATTTTTTTAAAACCACCTTAACAGATCTTTTTCGATCTATGTCACTACCTCTTCATTTGCACCACAGCACTCTCTTATAAACACTATTCCTAATCTTATCTTCAAACTACTACCACACATACTGTGAAGAGTAATTAATCTACTTTCATTTCTTCCCTGCCAAATCCTTTTTACCTGCCATACATGACGATTATATAATAATTTGCTTTGATTGGCATGCCAAGATGGCCACTAATACTCTCTTAGGCCAGTACCATCGCTTAGCAGTCTAGCTGTGCTTTTGCAAAAGTATACAGTACCCTTTTCACTTTGTTACCAGCATTTACTCTTCCTCTTTTTAACTATCTCTAATAAAAGTATGCCCAAATAGACAAATTCTTTCACCTATTCTATTCTCTTATCTGTCTACACACTTTATTTAAATACTAACTTATGCTGATTTTATTGACTGTTAAATTTTGAGATACAGTATTCTTTAATAAGATTTTCATAGATCCTAATTAGACGTAGAATGGCTATTCCTACGTTTAATGTTGTTAAAACATTTATTTCTCATATGTTTTAGCAAGATACTTTATTAAATTTGTATATATTTTATTAAATTGTTGTTATAAATACCACAATATATATTTACATATCAATTAACATATAAAAAAATATTTTGATTTTTTCCTATTTACTTATAAGCCCAGTCATATTAGGTAAAAAAAGGGGTCAACCTCGGAATGAAAGATAATAAGCTGTAAATTGGTATAAACCTTTGTTTTCTCGTTCTAAATGTTGTCTCAAAAGTCACAAGTGCTATCGTGTCTGCGTCTTAAGATATTGAAGATCAAAGGTCGTAAAATCGGTTTTTCGTGAATATCTCGCTTTCTATTGCTTAAATGAGATTTGCACTTATTGTAAAAGTTGTAGAGTATAAAATTCTCTATAACTTTTGTTTGAACTTTTTTTTCATACGATCAACCGTTTTTGCGGTAGACCGCGGAGAGTGCGCCGCGTACAGTCATATATGGCCTAATGCATACACACTCCATTTTCATTAGGCCATATATATATATGACTGTACGCGGCGCACTCATCACGGTCTACCGCAAAAACGGTTCATCGTATGAAAGAAAAGTTCAAGCAAAAGTTGTAGAGAATTTTATACTCTACAACTTTTATAATAGGTGCAAATCTCATTTAGGCAAGATATTCGCGAAAAACAGATTTTCATGACCTTTGACCTTCAATATCTTAAGACGCGGACACGATAACATTTGTGACTTCTGAGACAACATTTAGAACGACAAAACAAAGGTTTATACCAATTTATAGCTTATTATCTTTCATTCCGATGTGAAACCCCTAATATGACTAGGCTATTAATATTTCAATCAATTAATGAAAATTAAAAAAAAAAAAATTCCAATTTTTAAGATTAAATTTAAGGTCTTTATTTTTATTACCTCATATAATATTGTAGACAGTAAACATTTAAATTTTGTATTATTTTGGAGGACTTTAGAAATAGTCAATGAAAATATTTGAAACATATAAGAGTAAAAGCCCGGCACATGACACAGGTCTCTTTTTGACTTATGCCATTGGTTTGCAGTCAAATATATTGGATAACAAATAATACACTGAATACACACAAGCAGAAACATTACTTAGACTAATCTAATGTCTCCATACAGAATAGTTGCATAGCCTATATTAAATTTCTCAGATATTTACATAAAACTGACAATAAATTTATCAGTCTGTAAATACACAAAACTATATACAGTGGATTTCATTAATAACAACCTTGGTTGTAACGACTTTTCGGTTATAGCGACATCGAACTAGCATCCCTAGAATTTAAAGCATGCATTCGGTAATAGCGACTCCGGATATAACGCCTAATTCGGGTATACCGACTTGTTTTTATGAACTATTTGGGACAGATTCCTAGAAATTCCTTGCGGATGTTGCGACTGAGTCGGCAAAGGTACAAAGTCTCATTCATAAGCTTTAACTATTAAGCTTTCTTAACCTTAGTTTATATTCGCAGATGGTCAAATGCTTTGTTTGTGTGTAGGGTTAGCCTTTGTTTACATTCGCAGATGGTCAAATATTTTGTTTGTGGGTAGCGTTACTTAGCATGTGTGCAAAGTTAAAATTATGAATCAGTTACGTAGCTATTTCTAGTGAGTGAACAGTGTTTCTTAAACTTTTGAAAATGGCTCGTAGACGTACATTTATTATTAAAGAAAAACTGATTTCGGATATAGAGACCTCCGGATATAGCGACGACATTGCAGTGGTCCCTCCGCCGTCGTTATAACCGAAATACACTGTATTTAAAACATAACATACCTATATAATATGTGTTTATGTCATGAAAGAATAAGTTATTTTAAGTTATCATACTTAACCCTTTGTGGCAAATGGAGACTCCTGCTGATTATAAAGTCATAGGTACAAATATCCTAGACTTTTATTTTTTTTTTAAAGGTTCATAGTAAATTCATAAACAATACCAAACATGATATATAAAACTGAGCCTAGTAAACAGTAATGGGCTTACCTGGGGCTAACATAGCAAAATATTTGATACCCTTCTGCCTGCCCATTCATAGCTAAACATGTGAGATTATAAAGATGACTATAACATAAATATTGTACATTTATTTCAGTTTCAATTATCTACATTTATATTAGCAGGTCCTCTTAATTAGATTTTATTATTAAAAGAATTTCAATCTTAAGTTCGGATATATCTGAAACATGTGTATATTCGCAAATGATGGTCCAAAACTAACCATATTGAGAAAACACCTGTTATAATTTATATAAAAACAGATATTTCCAAGCCGCATAGGTTATTGTTAAAGTTCATTTATCGTTATTTTAATAAAGTTTAAAAATGTGAATACATTACTCACCGATGTGTCCAGTATTTACTTGTTTCTTATTATTCTTAGAACCATCTAAGTTATGATTATTCAAAGTTTTATCGTTGTCACTAGCCATTGAAAGCGTCCCAACGCGAAATTTATCACAATTTACAGTCAATCGCGAACATATTTTTAACTTCACTATAGCGAAAAAAGTACTATAAAAGTAAAAAAAACTTAAATGTATTTATTTAATTTATGTTTACACCCTCAATCAGACAGATGACAGCATTTTTTTTTTGGAGTAAGTATTTCAATTTCTTCAGGCAAAGATAATGTAATCATACTGCTTTAATTTTGTTATTAGTTTAATACAGATTTGTATTAATTGTTTATGTGTATATAGTTGCTAGCCTTGAATAGCTTTCACAACTTTGTCCCGGCTGTACGTAAGTGTTGAGGGCTCTTAATACAGTAACAGTTAAGCAATATCGACCAAGAACTTCTGGAGTTAGGGATGATCGATGTTGAAAGGAAAAACATCGATGTTTTAACATCGATGTTGAAAGGAAAACATCGATGTTGAAGGGAAAACATCGATGTTGAAAGGAAAACATCGATGTGGAAAAGGAAACATCGATGTTGAAAGGAAAACACATCGATGTTGCTATGGGCAGAACAGAGCATTGTAACATCGATGTTAATGGAACGCATCTTTGAATATAAATTCAGTTGTGAAAGAAATTTTCTAAAAAAAAAAGCTCATCAAAATTTTCCCGGAGGGTTATACTTCTTCGCCGTAACATCGATGTTATAACTTCCGTCGTATGTTACAACATTCGACAGATTTCCTAAAAAAAAAAAATAAAAAAACTCATCAAAATTCGCCCGGAAGATTTTATTGCAACGAGAGTTTATATCGTAGTAACATCGATGTTAATATTTCTGTAACATCGATGAGTTCCTAACATCGATGTTCGCTGTTCGATAAACATCGGACATCGATGTTGGGCTTACGATGTTGACATCGATGTTAACATCGATGTTTTTCTAACATCGATCATCCCTATCTGGAGTACGAAACTCGGTGTGAACCGTCACTGGAAGCAAAGTGTGTATCAAAGAGTATAGTTATCTATACTAATATTATAAAGAGGTAAAATTTGTAAGTTTGTATGTAACGAATAAACTCAAAAAGTACTGGACCGATTTTAAAAATTCTTTCACCATTGGAAAGCTATAATATCAGGGAGTAACATAGGCTATATTTTATCCCGGTATTCCCACGGGAACGGGAACTACGCGCGTAAGGCGACTGAATCCGAAGCGAAGCGAGGGCGGATTGCTAGTATTAACTGTATGTATGCCCACGTTTTGTTGAATAGACAATTCCGCAGCGCGATTATCGAAACCGTAAATAAAAAATTGCACTCTTAGCTACACGGCGAACTGGTATTGCATTGTATCTTTAATAAACTTGCTGATATTTTATGCACTGTATAAAAAATACTAAAGACATCATGTAATCTATATTTTTAAGTTTGGAAATAATTAAAGTTTAAAATGGAAAATCTTTCAATGAGATATCCATAGCTCTGCTAAAATCGAATACTTGATTTCTGATATCCAGTAAATATATTTTAGTCTATTCAAGTTACGAAAATATAAACTATAATCGCAACTAGCTAAACAAACCATAAAACAAATATTTAAAGTATTAATTTTATATTGTGAAATAGTTTTTGTTATTTTTTTCTTATCCTGGGGGCAGAACCCAGAAGCCCAACTTTCTGAGGGTATTTGCATATGGTGGGTTTTGGTGAAGCCTTTATTTTTACCAAACCACATTGCACGCATTCACACTCCCTTTACTTTCTTCATGGTTGGTAGTGGCCTGGCAAAGTTCCATGAGCGGCAGCAACATTTAGCATCAGGTGTACTGTTTGCTTGTTTGCCGCCGTTAGCAATAAAAAAATAGCGTGAGTACTAAGTACGCATGTCAGAAGTGAAACTTCTTTGGTTCTATGTGTTTTTTATCAGTATTAAAAAAATAAAAAAAATATGCATGTAAAAAAAATTCTCTCGATCTTTCTCACTCGCTGGTTCCCTACTCTCGCCACATGGCTGTGCTTCGTGCTATGTTCGCCTTTTCTTACTCTCTCTCAATCGGTCTCAATTGCTCTCTCCCTCTTAAAAGGGAGAAAATACGAAAAATAAGAAAAAGCTTAATAAATCCCCACAGTGATAACAAGCCATATTATTTTAATATGTACGGGAAGGAAATAAATATGGTTTTGTTTCTTTGCATATTAAAACTGTTTTATTTCCCATAGCAAATCCTTTAAATATTTTTAAATAATAGTTATTATTTATTTATTGGAATAATGTATGTTAATTGTATGTAATTTCTTTTGTTTTCGATTATTTTTCCGTTAATAGTGTTACGTGTTGCAAAGGGTCAAGCGACCTTTCATTTATTCCGTTTAAATAAATAATAATTTATATCATTTTTTTTTTGTGGGTGGGCCGCGGTTGGCACGCCTCCGCACCACTCCGTCCGGGGCGACAGAGGGGCTTAAGCACGCAACTCCCGCGACCCACCCGAAAACCACGTCGCCTTCGTCGTTGGGCCGACCACTGGAGCAGCGTTAACTTGTCGTCAGTGGTCGGCCCGACGGAATACCCCCTATTGGGGTACCCTCCCATCGACCGACGTCCCCCCCTCGGGGAGGACGTCGGTCTTTCCTCACGCGGTCGGCCTCTCGGCGGGTGACGGACTAATCCCCGGTCACGTCACCCGCGGCCTCGGCTAGGGCGGCATGAGGCGCAGATAGTAGCGCCTACGCCGCTCCAGTCGCCGGCGGCGGATCTCCTCATCGAGGCTGCGCTCTTCACGCAGGCGATCCGCCGCCTCCTTCCGCGAGATCACTGTCACGCAGAAGGCTGCGACCGCGTCCCAATTCCCGACGCTGTCGACCATCGCCCTAGCGATAGCTGGCAGCGTCAGGTCCGTACCGATGATTGCGACGAGTTCACAGCGCTGCACTGCCCAAGCCCCGCAGGCCTCGAGCGTATGGCGCGCCGTGTCCTCGTCGCAATCGCAGTGGTGGCAGGACGGTGTACTCTCCCTCCTAACGACCTTGTGCAGGTATTTGGCGAAGCACCCATGCCCCGTCAAAACCTGCACACGTCGGAAGGAGAGCATCCCGTGCCGCCTCTCCAACCACTGCATCAGCACCGGCCGGAAGGCCTCCACGGTTCGCACCCCGAACCGAGGCCTCTCCTGCCGGACTGCCCAACGGGCAATGACGTTTCGGCGGGCGTCGACGCGCCAGGCGGTGAGATCCTTTAACGAGACCACACCGCCCTCCGCTCGCACCCCCGTCACCCGCCGATATAGTCCGGTGAGCATCTCCGCCTCCAGGTCCCACGGGGGAGTCCCGGCCAATAGGCACGCTGCCTCCGTCGCCACCGTGCGGTATCCGCGGATGGCCCTGACCACTATGACCCTCTGTGGTCGCCACAGAAGGGCCCTAAGTCGGGCGGTCATGGATCCCGCCCACACCGTTGCGCCGTACAGGGCCATCGACCGGATTTATTGTAATGTTAAACACAAATATAGGGAAGTATGTATTAATTATTTATTTGAAGATTATCACACTAATTATTTAATTATGACATTTTTTTTTTGGGCTGGGTTGCGGTCCGCGCTCCTCTCACACCACTCCATCCGGGGTGACAGAGGGGCGTAAGCACGCACGATGCACGTCACCTTCGTCGTTGGGCCGACCACCGGAGCAGGGTGACTTGACCTCAGTGGTCGGCCCGACGGAATACCCCCTATTTGGGGTACCCTCCCATCGATCGACGTCCCCCCCCCCTCGAGGAAAACGTCGAAAACTCGGCATAAAACCATAGGCCAACACGTCTGACCAGCGCGGTATAGAAGGTCAATTTTCCTCCCATTATGGAGGAGGCCCGAAATCAACAGTGGAACTTATGTAAACCAAGGTGGTGAGGGGAGATCCATCAAATGCACTTTTTGAAGTGGAACCTCTTTAGAATCATTGTGATTTCAAACTCGATGAAACGTAAAAGCGAGTCCATAGAGACACACACTTAAATGTATAGGATTCAATCGGCGGGCAAATGATATAAAAGATAAAGGATAAATCATAAAGGATAGAGGATAGAGGGTAAAGGGTAGAGGGTAGAGGGTAGAGGTTAGAGGGTAGACGGTAGAGGGTAGAGGGTAGAGGGTAGAGGGTAAAGGGTAAAGGATAAAGAATGAAATCATCTGATACCTACGAGACTATGAGACTAATCTGACCATTCCTGTAAACCATGAAGCTCAGTAGTTTAAGCTATAAGCTTTTCAACACTTAATTTATTTCAACCCGGGGCTGGGAGAGAAATCCGTGTTCCAAATTTCACGGTCCTTGTACTAGTAGTTTCGGTTTTAAGTTGATGGATCATTACGACTCTTGTAGATAAGAGTCATGACAACTTTCATGTCAGACAAACTTTCATGTTACGTCAAAATTCTAAAACGTTGAGAGAAATTCTTATTCACTTCTTCTAGTTACTAAATAAAACGTTTCATGGTTTTATCTTTGATAATTATGACCTTCTAATTTGACTATTGACATATATTTCAAACTCATCAAGGCTTTTTTTTGGGACATAATTTTTAACAAAAAAAACCCGACTTCAAAGAGTAAACTAAAAACGTTAAAATTGCCTATAAAATTTTAAGAATTCCACCAATTTCTCAAGGATACTCTAGTCTATTTCTGCACCAAATCTCATAAAAATGGTTAAATGGCATGGATGAAAACACAGAAAGACAGAATTACATTCGCATTTATAATCTTAAAATAATTAATCCTTATTAATATTATAAATGCGAAAGTAAGGATATTTGTTTGTTACGCTTTCACGCTTAAACCACCGAACTAATTTCAAAAATTCCTTCACCAATGGAAAAATATAATATCAGGGAGTGACATAGGCTATATTTTATCCTGGCATTCCCACGGGGACGGCAACTACGCCACGGGTGAGGGACTGAAACCGAAGTGAAGCAAGGGCGGGTTGCTGGTATATTATAAATTATTCCCGTGTGATAACGGAGTAAGAATACAATTTACCACCCCCTATTTTACTCGTGGATGTTGTAAAAGACGACTGAGGGATATAATATGCAGATAACATTTATGCAAGAGAGGGAAAACTCAAAACAAAACCCTCTATCAACACAACTTAGTATAGTAGGTCTATTTCCCTCTCATAGCAGAGGAGGGTCAAGCCCAACATTGGGAGGTATATGGGCTAATATTATGATTATAAATAATATAATAATATTATTCTTATTATAAAATATATAATAATGTATAAACAAAACAACACCCTATACCAACCTCACCAACCTGTCTGACCAGCTTGCTATACCATGCTCGTCCACCAACGTCAATTTCCCACCTCTTTGACCTCTTATTTTATAGTGAATTATCTATGTTCTCACCTGTTTTCTGATGACGCTTTGTAATATTTTTTTATGATAATTGTCAAACATTGCCGCCAAAATTTAGTATACAAACTTTTTGGTGGCAAAGTCATAGTTAAATTATTAATTTACAAATAATATAATAGATATATATTAAAATGTGATGATTTTATGTATATATTTAATTTCTTTAATTATATATAATTTATACCTAATATACCTACTATCATAAATAATACCGATACCTAATACTTATCAGAAATAATTTCAATAATTTATTATTGCTCTATCTATCAGTGTCAATGTGAACTACTACGGTCTTAGTTTATCGAATTTACTCGCGTAGATGGCAGTAGTTAGTACCTATGCAAAAATTGCTACGGAGGGCTCTAGGGAAGTTTCATGGCCCCGCATTCAGCTTTTGAAATGAATATGGATACGACGAAAATCAGAGTAATTCACAGATTAAAGGATAGTACGAAGTAATTTTCGAATACGACGTGGTAAGGTAGATCCGACGTGGGACTAACGCAGCAGAAACGGCTCGTAATATCAATGCTGTGTTTGGAGAGGATACGGCTAACGAACGCACCGTGCGTTTTTGGGTTAACCGCTTTCGTAGTGGAAAGAAGAATGAACCACGAACACAAGCCACTAAGGTAAATAACGATGACTTGAAGGTGATGGTGGAAGCCGATCTGAGTCAAACTACCAAGGAATGAGCGGCATGGTTTCACATCGATAAAATAAAAAAATTTGAAAATTGGTGCCTCATGATTTGACTGATCTCCAGAGAGCAGCGCGCTTTGACGCTTGCATTATCCTGTCAAACCGGTATAGAAACGAAGGGATTTTGGACCGAATTATGACGTATAATTTTGGACCGAATTGTGGTGAAAAGTGGATTCTTTATGATAATCGCAAGCAAACAACGCAATTGCTTACCCCAGGTCAAACGCCACATCAATGCTCTAAAGTGAAGCTTACCCATAGAAAGGTGATGGTAACCGTTTGGTGGTCACTTCATAGTGTGATTTAATACAGCTTCCTTAGAGCTGGTCAAGCAATAAACGCAGATGTCTACTGTGCAGAGCTCCGAACAATGATGACGAAACTGGCAGTAAAACAGCCCCGACTTATCAATCGATCTTCACCATTATTGCTCCATGATAACGCCTCATACTGCTCGAGAAACTGTTTTAACACTGTAAGATCTGCAGTTAAAAACCATACCTCATACTCGTAAACTCCGTACTCGTCAGATCTCGCCGCAACCGACTACCATTTGTGCCGCGATTTGGACAATTTATAGCACGGAAAAAGTTTTCTTCCGAGGAAGCAGTACAAAATACAATCAGACCAGTGCTGGATATATCAGGAGACCAGATTCAGATATATTAGCAGACCGATTTCAGGCATATCGGGAACCAGATTCAGATATGTCTGAATATCAAACCAGATTCAGATTCCATAGAATTGTAGATTGAATGTTGTATCTTCTTGATGTGCATTGTGATTTAGTGTTATTATTGTTGCTGAATAGCTGTTCAACAATGCAATTCTTGTTCAATTGCATTTTCTTAACAGCCACGGGATAGCAAACAAACTCCGATTTTTTGTGTAAACAACACACAAGTTGTTCTTGTTGCAATATGCATAGAATTCGTTTCTCTGTTTCTTCTAATTCCGTACAGGATAATGGTTCGTGCTTTTTGCGCTTGTTGATAAATCTGTAGCAATACGCTAATGTTCTTATCATTTTATTATAGTTAGAAAATCGACTCCAGATGTCATACTTTTCATTCGTAGTATTAATTGTTGTTGATAAACAGTACTTGGCTTCTTCATTTGGCTGTGGTGCTGTTGTTATAATAGATATATCACTCGTCTGTAACCATGGTGGGCCATTCCACCATAAGGAAAAGTTCATTAATTTTCTGGCTCCAATCCTCTTGATATAATGTCGGCTGGGTTGTCAGACGATATGACATGATTCCATTGAGCGTTTGGTATTATGCTGTTAATTTCTGACACTCTGTTGGCCACGAACGTATGCCATCGCCCAGGATCTCCTTTTATCCATCCCAACGTGATCATAGAATCCGTCCAGCATGAAATCACGGTATTGTTATCATCGTTTAGAGCATTTTTAATTTTTTCTACTAAATTAGCCAATAATACTGCGGCGCATAGCTTAAGACGCGGTAATGTTGTTTTTTGTTTTTTCGGTGCAACTTTTGACTTAGCTTGAAGCAATGTTATGTAGTAACTGTTATTCACCATTACTCTGCTATAGACGACAGCCCCGTATGCTTTCTCTGAGGCGTCGCTAAATCCATACAGCTCAAACTTTGTCCTGTCTATCGTGTGACACCATCGTGGTACTTGTATACTTTCTATGCTTTTTAACTGTTTTTGTATTTCTGTCCATTTATTTCGTATTATGTCATTTACTGGTTGGTCCCATTCCATCCCAGACGTCCACAGTTGTTGTACTAGTAATTTTAGTGTTATGATGATGGGAACAATCAGTTGTAAGAGCGAGGCTCGGGATGGCTATAAGGGGAAGTAGGATGCCCGACCCCGACCTGAGACATCAGTATTTCAGCGCCAATATATGAATGAAATAGCTCAGTAACTGAACCTATTGGCATGTATATAAAGTGTTATTGTTTAGATATCAGAGTTTAACACATAACATATTCGCCATGTACTGTGTATTGTAGTACTTCGGCGACAGCAACACATCTTATAACATAAGGGCTATTCCATTACACACATATCCATTCGGTAGTACATGCATGAAGTCATGAACATCTTTAGAGTCACTTGGATACACCAGCCATGTATTTAGTGTCATTTAGATATCTCCAAATTCACTTTGTGGCTGACTAGTGTAACTCTGTTTAATAGTTACAAAATAAACTCACGAAATTAAAAAAGTGTGTAATAAACAGATGTGTGCGAACAGCTACGTACCTTAGTGATTTTATAAGCTCTCTAAAAGTTATATTTTTAACAATACATGAGCAGCATATCGATTTGTGAAACATTGTTTATGCACGCCGGATGTGAATACTGCCTTACAAAGCTCTGTTCTAAATGGACTCGGCAATTTCTCAATATAAGATTCCTAATTTAACTTAATGTGCCTCTTCTCTTGTCTTGTTCAATTTTCATGCTCAGGAAGAGCTGCGCCTTATGCAGACGTCATTTCAAAAGTTCTAATAAAATCTTTTTTGATCCTTCGCATTTATGTACAATTATTACAAAATATTAGAATTTCGTTGACGTACGTTCTTGTGCACACATTCAGTTCGTTTTCATTGCATTTGAATTTCAAGTACATACTCTAGTTCTGTATGTAAGGTAAGGTGCCTTTAGTGAACGAAATACGATATGGCATTTGAGATTTATAACATTGAAGTATGTAGTAGTAGTAACTTAGAACCAAAAGTTTCCATCCATCCATCCATCAGCCTACAGACGTCCACTGCTGGACATAGACCTCCCCACGAGAATGCCACTCGGAACGGTCTTGCGCCACTTGCATCCAACGGTTCCCTGTGACTTTGAGAATGTCGTCAGTCCACCTAGTGGGGTGTCGTTCCACGCTGCGCTGTCCGATTCGTGGTCGCCACTCAAGAACCTTTCTTCCCAACGATTGTCGGTTCGACGAGCGATATGGCCTGCCCATTGCCATTTCAACGTACTAATTCAGCGGGCTATGTCTTTTACACCCGTTCTTCTACGGATTTCCGTGTGCCGGATTTTATCACGTAGAGAAATACCGAGCATAGCCCTCTCCATAGCACGCAGAGCGACTTTGAGCTTTTTTATGAGGCCGACATCTAGAGACCACGTTTCAGTGCCATAGGTCATCACTGGTAACACACACTGGTTATAAACCTTTGTTTTCAGACACTGCGTAATATTGGACGAGAAGATCCTCTTAAGTTTCCCGAACGCTGCCCAGCCGAGTTGGGTTCGTCGGCTGACCTCTTTCTCGAAATTGGATCTATCTAATTGGACTGCTTGTCCTAGGTAAACATAATGATCCACAACTTCGAGAATCGCATTCCCAACTAGGACCGGTACAGGAATGACATGGGCATTAGACCTGACTTTCGTCTTGTCCCTGTTCATTTGTAGACCCACTAGTTAAGATACCCTGCTGAGGTCATTGAGCATAGTGCCAAGGTCCTCCATGGATTTTGCCATGACTACGATATCGTCAGCAAATCGAAGGTGAGTGATGTATTCGCCGTTGATGTTGATGGCGAGTCCGGTCCAGTCTAAAAGCTTGAAGACATCTTCCAGCGCAGTAGTGAACAGTTTCGGAGAGATGACGTCTCCCTGTCTCACACCTCTCTGCAACTGGTCGGTTTCGTACTCTCATTCCGGATGCGAACTGACATAGTGGCGTTTCTATACAAACACTTCAGCACTTCAATGTATCGATAGTTAATTTGGCACCACTGAAGGGACTGCAGCACTGCCCAAGTTTCGACAGAATCAAAGGCTTTCTCATAGTCCACAAACGCTAGACACAGAGGCCGATTGTACTCCACGGTCTTCTGTATAATCTGGCGTAGCGTGTGGATGTGGTCTGTGGTACTATAACCTCTTCGGAAGCCAGCTTGTTCGGGCGGTTGGAAGTCGTCGAGCTTGCACGCGAGTCGGTTCGTAATGACTCTTGAGAACAATTTGTAGATGTGGCTCAAGAGTGATATGGGTCTGTAATTACTCCAAAAAATCGGCCAGTTTTGGCCCCTTTGGTTTCTCTGTCCAAGTCCATATTGCCCCACTCTCAGCTCATCGTCTATCCTTTTGCCTAGTTTCGCGTTGAAGTCTCCATAACTACCGTGAAGTGGGTTTTGGACGTGTGGATGGCTTTCGAGATGTTCTCGTATAAGGCCTCCACAACGTCCTCGGAGTATGTCGAGGTCGGCGCGTAAACCTGTATGACCTTCAGCGAATACCGTTTGGTAATTCTGAGTATATAAGGTACGCTACCCTTGTCGACACACTCTCGATCCTCTCCACGTTGTTCACGAGAGACTTTCGAACGATAAACCCTACACCGCCTTGGGATGGGTGATTTCCCTCCCGGTAGAAGAGCAGAATTCCAGACTGGAGGATTATCGTGCCCTCTCTTCGCACTTCTGATAATCCTACAACGTCCCAACGGATTTTGCTCAATTCCTCTTCCAGCTCGATGACCCTCTCATCGGTCCTAAGTGTCCGAATATTGTGGCCAGGGCCAAAGATCGATTTTTTGGTAGCCGGATCGTGACCAGCGATTCTTAATATCCCCTGCCCCGCCATCCATGGGCCCACTACCAAAATGAGCCCGTGGAGAGGCGGAACTGCCATGACTGGGGGCCGTAATTTTTTTAGCATCCATTTTTATTTTATAGGCGGGGTATAATGCCTTCCGTGTGGTGACGGAGTAAGAATACAATACACCACCCCCTAACTTACCCGTGGGTGATCGTACGAGACGACTAAGGGATATAAAACGCATATAACATCTATGCGAGAGAAGGAAAACTCGAAATAAAACCCTATACCAACACGTCTGACCAGCGTGGTATAGTAGGTCAATGATCCTTCCATTATGGAGGAGGCCCGAGCCCAACAGTGGGACGTATATGGGCTGAGATGATGATGAGATGATGATAATGCCTTAATCGCCACGCTTGGCAGACGGGTTGGCGATCGCAGTAGATGTAATAAGTTTTCCCAGGAGATAGCTGCTGCCCATTCTCCTGTTGAGGCTCTCAGCCGATTTTTACGACTCCTACGGGCAAGCAAGGGGTGACGACACTTGTGTTCTATTCCGTCGCCACACGGGGATGGGATAGAATAACCAAAAGTTTAATCGACATCAATTGGGGACGACGGATAATATATTTTTTGATATTATTTTAGTCAAGTTACTATTAAATTCGTAAAAAGAATCATTATCTGTATGTAGTAAAAGTCAAGTTGCAAAAGGAAATATGTAATTTAAAATGGAATATATATAAATACTAATTAATTAATGTCGTGTATTTAGTATATAGGATTCGTCACTAGAGATCGTTGTTTGCTGGATAATTTAGTTAAATTAAATTAGTGTCATATGTATACATACTTATATGATTAAGCAGTCTCTATTTTCTGTATTATTCTATTCTTTGCGCTGCATTCAGCGGATTTGATTGCTTATTTCTATTTCAGCGACAGCAATTCTTCCATATTGCTGCTGTTCATTATTGATAACATTTCACCATAATCTGAATAATTATTATTGAGGGATAATTTGGATATCTTTACTTATAAACTTCATGAAAGGAAAAATAACTATTTACTAAATATATTGCGAAGATCACAATTCGATGTTTTCTATAATATTTATCTGAAATAACATTATTGCTGATGCGATATTCTTGAAATGTCATCGTATATGGCTGGAGTTTTTGATTTGGATTTAGATGTGGAGACTGTTACCGTTGCAGATTCAGATGAAGATGATATAATTGAAGTTGACGAGGTATTTAAAATTTTACGTACAATATTAATATTACCTCATCATTACTTAACCTAAAACCTTGGTCCATTTTTACTTGATTGTCAAGGGCAAAATGCTCTGCAAATAATATGGTCGTACGTGTTGCTTCTAGCAATTTCATCACCTGTTAATAATTGTAATTGAAAGGTGGTAATTATTTTTTCTCTATTTTTATAGGTGGACTATGATCCTGAGCTACATGTAAACACTATTGTAGAGTGAGTAAAATTATTGAATGTTTATAAAATAAAAAGTAATGCTGAATATATATGTACATTACATACACTGTTTTAGATCGGAAGGATCAGAGACTATTCAGCTGTCTGAGGATAATGTGAATCCAGGCCTATGTAAACGTTTAGGACCACAAGATTTTGAGCTCCGTAAAGTTTTAGGAAAAGGTGGATATGGCAAAGTATTCCAAGTTCGTAAAATTACAGGCCCAGATGCCGGTGCTCACTTTGCTATGAAAGTTCTTAAAAAGGCTTCCATAGTTCGTAATCAAAAAGATACTGCCCATACAAAGGCAGAGAGAAATATTCTAGAGGCAGTTAAGGTAAATTAGCTTTTGGATGTGTACATGACTATATGTTAAAAAATATATGCTATAACATTCTTTAAATGTAGAAGTGTTTCAAATTTACAACCAGTTAAAGCTACTTGCCTTGGTTATGTTTACAGTGATAGTATTGCTCATATTCATTTATATTAGACTCTAACATTTTTATTAGATATCATATGAAAACATTTGGGGATCATCATCATCATCTCAGCCCAAATGCATCCCACTGTTGGGTTGAGAATTACTCTACTGTGGGAGGGAAATTGACCTGCTAAACCATGCTGGTCAGATATGTTGGTATAGGGTTTCGAGTTTTCGTTCTCTTGCATGAGTGTTGTATGCATATTATAATCCCTTAGTCATCTTTCTTTCTTATTCCAGTAAACATATTTATTACTAGCAACCCGCCCTCGCTTCGGTTTCTGTCTCCTTATCGCCGTTGTTCCCGTTCCCGTGGGAAAACCGGGATAAAATATAGCCTAGGTTACTCCCTGATATTATAGCTTTCCAATAGTGAAAGAATTTTGGAAATCGGTCCAGCCGTTTTGTAGATTTCCCAGAACAGGAACTACGCGGGTAAAACAACTAAAAGCGGAATAATATTATATATAATGCAAATTATTTTTGGGTCTTCAATAAGTTTGTCCGTTTGGCGACGGGTTGAGAATACATATGTCGCCACCCATTACTTGCTCGTGGGTGTCGTAAAAATCGGCTGAGGGTTCACCAGGAAAGTGGGCAGCAGCTATCTCCTGGAAAATTTAAAACAGCTCACTGGGATCGCCAACCCAAATAATGAAAATGACGTGCAAAACAAAAATGGCCCCCAGTCACGGCGGCTGCAGTACCCCACGGGCTCATTTTGGTGGCGGGCCCAGTAGTGGTGGAGCGGGGGATGCAAGGAATCTCCGGCAGCGATCCGGCTACCAATCAAAACGATCCTTGGCCCTAGTAACAGAAAACATTCGGTCACTCAGGATTGATGAGAGGAATCATCGAGCTGGAAAAGGAATTGAGCAAAATCCGCTGGGACATTGTAGGATTATCAGAAGTGTGAAGAGAGGGCGAGGGCACAATAATCCTCCGGTCTAGAAACTTGCTCCACTACCGGGAGGGCGATCACCCATCCTAAGGTGGTATAGGGTTTATCGTTCGCAAGTCTCTCGTAGACAACGTAGAGAGGATCGAGAGTGTTGTTGACAAGGGTAGCATACCTTATACTCAGAATTACCATACTCCGACGACGAGGTGGAGGCATTTTACGAGGACATCTCGAAAGCCATACATGCGTCCAAAACCCACTTCACGGTGGTTATGGGAGACTTTAATGCGAAACTAGGCAAAGGAAGTGATGAGGCTGTAGAAGGAAAGCCTCTTTATGATGAATTCCTTTTCAGGAAGCAGCCACAAAGGAAATGGAGCTGGGTTAGCCCCGATGGTTCAACAAAAAACGAGATAGACTTCATCTTGTCGGACAAATGACAGATATTCAATGATGTCTTAGTGATCAGCAGGATCTGAGGACTGGGAGCGATCACCGGATGGTACGGGGCTCATTGAATATCCATACAAAAGTCGAGGGGTCACGCTTGATGAAGTCGACACTCCCATCTACATCTGTCCAATACCAGAACCACGAAAGCTTTCAACTCGAACTACACAATCGCTTCCAATGTCTGGACGAGTGCGAATCTCCGAACGATATGAACAACAGGTTCGTGGAAACTGTCCACGCGGTTGGGTCGAAATTTTTCAAGGCTCATGGCGTTAATAGACCTAAAAAACTTACTGACCAGACTCTCGAGTTCATGGAGCGGAGAAAAGAAAAGACAGTGCAATCTTCAGTCGATTGATCCGAATATAGGCAGCTGAATATGTAGATCTCCAGGTATGTGCGTCGCGATTTTCGCCTGTTTAATACATTCCGTATTAAAGAAGTGATAGAGCAGAATCGTGGCTCCAAAGTGTTCGCACAAGATCTGTCTATTGGGCAAAGCCAAATGACCAGTGGCGGCTGGTGGGTCGTCAAAGTGGTGGTGCACTTTACTTCCTCACTAAGTATTAAGATCAGAAATTGCAATGGAACAACAATTTACGTAAATTTTGTTTTTTAATTATTTTTGAACGCATTATTTTGTAGGTGTACTTGCGAAGAAAAATAGGTATTTTGTTTGTTTTTCACATTTCAAAATATTTATAAAAGAGGGCCTTGGCGGTCCCGCCAATTTATTTCAACTTTATTTTAATAAGTTTTGTTATTGTCTTTAATATAGTCTATATTTATGCTTATTTTTACCCACTGTATACGCAATATAAAATAGAACTAGGACCAAAATAAAAAAAAAACCAATTAATGTAAACAAACCATATTTAACTCGTCAAGTCGTCACAGATACATCGAAACTATATCTACTTACTATACTTAACGAGACATCATCGGCGAATTTCGTCGTAAGTCGAGTTCTCTCGGCAACGTTCGGTTCGCACGTGCGCCGTACGGGAACAGACTCATTTTTTAGCATATTTCTATGAACTATCTTCTGTCTCACGCGCCAGGTGTTTAACTCCTATCTAATACAAGTTGTATGGGCAGTCCCCGTGCGCTCGCCTCAGCGCACGAGATTTTTTTTACAAGGAATATAAGTTTTAATAGTTTAGTAATGCGCTTATTTTTCGTCATAATTTGATATTTTATTTGTTATATGTTTTCTTTGAACATAAATGTTCAAAGAATAAATATTAATGGTAATTTAAAAATAAAGATGAAGTTAAATTTTGTAGTTTTTAAATATTTTGATTTGGTGGTTCAATACACGAACGCACTTAAGGTACAGCCGCCACTGCAAATGACTAAGCTGAAGAGCGACGACGGCACTGTCATTTCATCCCAAAGTGAGATCTTGGAAGAGGTCGAAAGGTTCTATGGACAGTTTTGTAAATCATCCCGAAATCCTGTTGTCGGCTTGGTCCAAGATCCCAGATCCAAGCTAGCTATACTGAAGAAATCCCGGACATCAGCTTGTACGAGATTAGAATGGCTCTCAAACAACTACGTAACGGTAAGGCACCGAGAGATGACGGAATTACGGCAGAGCTTCTGAAGGCAGGCGGCAAGCCGGTCTTAACAACCCTTCCGAAGCTCGCTCGCGAAGCGACGTTCCAGTGTTGTTCAAGGGTGACAAAGCTCTTCTAAAGAAGTACAGACCCATCTCACTCCTGAGCCACGTTTACAAGTTGTTTTCGAGGGTCATTACCAATCGACTCACGTGAAGTGCAAGCTCGATGACTTCCAGCCGCCCAACCCAGCCGGCTTCCGAAAAGACTATAGCACCATAGACCATATCCTCACGCTTTGGCAGATTATACAAAAAACCCAGGAGTATAATCGGCCCCTGTGTATAGTGTGGACTATAAGAAAGCCATATTATTTATATTTCAGTCGAGACTTGGGCGGTGCTGCAGTCCCTTGAGCGGTGCCAAATCGACCATCACTATATCGATGTGCCGAATTGTTTGTATAGGAACGCCACAATGTCATTCCGTATCCGGGATAAGAGTACGAAACCGATGCAGTTGCAGAAAGGCGTGAGACAGGGAGACGTCATCTTTTCGAAACTGTTCACCATTGCACTGGAAGATGTCTTCAAGCTCTTAGACTGGACTCCGCATCAATATTAAAGGCGAATACATCACTCACCTTCGATTTGCAGACTATATCATCGTTATGGCAGAATCCATAGAGGACCTTGGCACTACGCTCAATGATCTCAGCAGGCTATCCCAACTAGTGGGTTTACGAATGAACATGGACAAGACGAAAGTCATGTCAAATGCCTATGTCATTCCTATACCGGTCCTAGTTGGCTATGCGATTCTCGAAGTTGTCGATCATTATGTTTACCTCGGACAAGCAGTCCAGTTAGGTAGATACAATTTCGAGAAAGAGATCAGCCGACGAATACAACTCGGTTGGGCAGCGTTCGGGAAACTTTAGAGGATCTTCTCGTCCAACATACCTCAGTGTCTGAAAACACAGGTCTACGACCAGTGTGTGTTATCAGTGATGACTTACGGCACAGAAACGTGGTCCTTATATGAAGGCCTCATAACAAGGTTCAAAGTCGCTCAGCGTGCTATGGAGCGTTATGCTCGGGATTTCTTTGCAAGATAGAATCCGGAATACAGAAATCCGCAGAAGAACGGGTGTAACCGACATAGCACGCAGAAGTGAAATGGCAAAGGGGAGGCCACATCGCTTGACGAACCGACAACCGCTGGGGAAGAAAGGTTCTCGAGTGGCGACCACGTAACTGACGACGTAGTGTCCGAACCGCACTTTGTTGCATAACATTAGGGAGGCCTACGCCCAGCAGTGGACGGCGATAGGCTGAAATGATGATGTATAAGTTTTTGTAAAAGACAATCTACAATAATAACTTTTAAACTTAAATACATTAGTAACTTTTAGATGTTTATTACAAATTACAAATTTTGCCTAGTTCTATTGCTTAATTTTTTTGGTTGTTAAAACAAAAAATTTGTCCTTAAATGTGTGTTTTTATATTATTTTGATCCCATAATAAAATAATCTGACTTTTACTTAAGTGTGTAAATAATGTGTATATAAACTAACGCAATGTTAATTTAAATTTTCAGCATCCTTTCATAGTAGAATTAGTGTATGCTTTCCAAACTGGAGGCAAATTATACTTAATCTTAGAATATTTAAGTGGTGGTGAATTGTTTATGCATCTTGAACGTGAGGGTATATTTTTAGAGGATACTGCTTGGTAAGCCTTGTTCTCATTTTATAATTGATTTTTTTAGACAAGAAATGTAACGGCAATTTATTTTTCATCAGTCAATAAGAAGGAAGTATTATTTTCGTGATTAGATTTTTATATTTAGAATTAATTGTTGGTAATTGGAAAAGTCATTATGATCATACTAAAAAAATATATTTTGAAATAGATAACAGCAATTCAAACTCAACTGGATCCAGTGTTTAATGACCACATACATTAAACAAATGCCAAAATCAATTTTAGTACTTTTACAAATAGACTTAATGACAAATGACATTAAAGACACTAATAATAATCATCATCTGAGCCCATACACATCCCACTGTTGAGCTCAGGCCTCCTCCATGATGGGAGGGAAATTGCCCTACTATACCACGCTGGTCAGGCGTGTTGGTATAGGGATTCGTTTCGAGTTTTCCATTTCTTGCATAGATATTATATGCATATTATATCCCTTAGTCGTCTTTTACGACTCCCAGGGTAAGAAAGGACGGCGTTCAATTGTATTCTTACTCCGTCACCACATGGGATATTACTAATAAAAAAAAAGAGTGTGTGTATAAAGTATGCATATCAGAAGTGAAACTCCTTTATCGATTATCCTTCAGCTATTATCCTCTATCCTTCATCCATTATCCTCTATCCTTCATCCATTATACTTTATCCTTTATCTCATTCTCTCGTCGGCTGAATCCTATACATTTACGTGTTCGTGCCTCTATCGACTCGCTTTTTCGTTTCATCGAGTTTGAAATCACAACGATTCTAAAGAAGTTCCAATTCGAAAATTATAGGTAAACTTTATCTAACACAGCCTCAATTACCACCCAGCTTGAGCTTATTTTCAGATGTAATGTTTTTACTATGACTGATTTTATTTCAGCTTTTATTTGTCAGAAATAATTCTGGCGTTGGAGCATTTACATAGCCTTGGAATAATATATCGTGATTTAAAACCTGAGAATGTTTTATTAGATGCTCAGGGCCATGTGAAACTCACTGATTTTGGATTATGTAAGGAACATATTCAAGAGGGTATAGTTACTCACACATTTTGTGGAACAATTGAGTATATGTAAGTATAATTATCATTTTAATTTTCATTAGGAGCCCATCTGCTCTATTAATATTCAAAATGAAGGCCAATTGATTTCTTAGTAATAACTAACTTTCTCTTTACACTGTTACATCAGGATTGGCTACTGTTAAACTGACCTTTAGTAAAATATTTGATCTGCAAATGTCAAATATTCTTTTGCTTCACCATTTATATATAATGTGATAATATTGAATATTTCAGGGCTCCCGAAATATTAACAAGAAGTGGTCATGGCAAAGCTGTAGATTGGTGGAGTTTAGGAGCGTTAATGTATGACATGCTCATTGGACAGGTTATTAGATTTTGTTATTTACACTTCCATATCCATATTCCACATTCCAGGGCGGTCTCTGGTCTGAATCAAAGAACTGCCAACGTATCCATGATCAGCATCATCATTGAAAAGTGAGGGGCTAGTGGCGTAACCGTTAAGGTGGCAATATTTTGGGACGCGGTCGCAGCCTTCTGCGAGACAGTGATCTCGCGGAAGGAGGCGGCGGATCGTCTGCGCGTGGAGCGCAGCCTCGATGAGGAGATCCGCCGCCGGCGACTGGGGCGGCGCAGGCGCAACTACCTGCGCCTCATGCCGCCCTAGCCGAGGCCGCGGGTGACGTGACCGCGGATTAGTCCGTCACCCGCCGAGAGGCCGACCGCGTGAGGAAAGACCGACGTTCTCCCCGAGGGGGGGACGTCGGTCGATGGGAGGGTATCCCACGTAGGGGGTGTTCCGTCGGGCCGACCACTGACGACAAGTAAACCTGCTCCGGTGGTCGGCCCAATGACGAAGGCGAGGTGGTTTTCGGGTGGGTTGCGGGAGTTGTGTGCTTAAGTCCCTCTGTCGCCCCGGACGGAGTGGTGCGGAGGCGCGCCGACCGCAGCCCACCCACAAAAAAAAAAAAAAAAAGGTGGCAATATTTGTTTTCCTATCTTATTGCTACATGAGGAAGGAATATAAAATTATTCATATCTAACAGGATAAATACTTTTATTAATTAACTGAATTTAACATCTATGTTAAATATTTTATCATTTATGTTATAGGCTATTTATAAAGACTAATTTGCAAAAGAATTACCACATGTGGGACTAGGGGTTATATTTATTGGAATTCCATTCTGCCATTTTTTGTTTTATTAATTACACCTAATTTAAACTATCACACAGGTAGTTTACACAGGTAATCAAGTAAGAACACAATTCACCACACCCTATCTTGCCCATGGAAGTCGTAAAAGACGACTAATACAATTTAGATATTCACACATTTATGCAAGAGAAGGAAAATTCGAAATACAACCCTGTACCAACCCTTTTGACCAGTGTAGTAGGTCAATTTTCCCGCCATTGTGGAGGAGGCTCGACCAGCAGTGGGATGTAGATGAGTTGTGATGATGATTTATTGCAAGAGAAGGCAATCTAAACCTTTATACTGTCCTACCAATCCGTCTGACCAATATGGTATAGTAGGTCAATAACCCTCCTAATATTAAATGGGCTCGAGCCCAGCAGTGGCGATGAAGAGATTGAATAATTTTATTTATGTATTCAATTGATCTGAAAATATGCCAAAATTGCCTAGCACTCGTATAGTGTTTGTTTGATTTGCAAATTTTAGAAACTACACTCCCCTCCACATGCTTTTGCCATCCCTAAGCAAAATAGTGCAGAGCTAAAAGTTTTATATCTTCTAGAGGATTCATCGCAGCTCAAAAATTCCAACGGGATCTTAATCTACGAACCAAAACCTTCAAAAAATGATATGGTCGATTTCAAAAAATGACGAATTTATTTTTTTAATCAATAATTAAAGACTAAAAAAATTCGAAATTTTCAATGCGCATGAAAGTTCCCACAGTTTTAGAAGCACTTATCTTACATTAAAATATCCAACGTCATTTGATAGCTAATGCCAAAACCTTCAAATTGAGCGGTCGGACGATTTTTTATAAGTATTTTAAATGAAATTATGATCATTTTAGTGAAAAAAATGGTGTTTTCTTTGATCGCTCATATCTCGAAAACTAAATAAATAATTAGTCGTAGGTCGGCACTATTTATTTATTTATATCTCGATGACTTTTATCTATTATAGCGATGTATTTTTGTGGAAAATTGACATATACTGGTATGATATTCAGAATTGTATTTAATAAACATCAGATTATCGACATCTTCATAAAACCTCAAAAAAATCTTCATTCCCAAAACCCAAATATCGCCTTGAATATGTATTCTACATGTGAAAATACATCTTTTTTTCTTGAGGATTTTTTTTTTACCATTTTTAGTTTTCGAGATATGAGCGATCAAAGAAAACATCATTTTTTTCACTAAAATGACCATAATTTCATTTAAAATACTTATAAAAATCGTCCGACCGCTCAATTTGAAGGTTTTGGCATTAGCTATCAAATGACGTTGGATATTTTAATGTAAGATAAGTGCTTCTAAAACTGTGGGAACTTTCATGAGCATTGAAAATTTTGATTTTTTTAGTCTTTAATTATTGATTAAAAAAATAAATTCTTCAGTTTTTGAAATCGACCGTATCATTTTTTGAAGGTTTTGGTTCGTAGATTAAGATCCCGTTGGAATTTTTGAGCTGCGATGAATCCTCTAGAAGATATAAAACTTTAAGCTCTGCACTATTTTGCTTAGGGATGGCAAAAGCATGTGGAGGGGAGTGTATATGTAAATTAAACAAGAATTCTTGTAAGTCGAATGACTAATATTATAAATTTTCTAAAATGTGGTATAATTTTTTTAGCCACCATATACTGGAGACAATCGTACAAAAACTATAGAAAAAATATTAAAAGCCAAACTCATGCTTCCTGCCTATTTAACACAAGATGCGCGTGAGTTGATACGACGTCTTATGAAACGATCGGAAACTCAACGTCTTGGTGCACAGGGTGCCGCAGCTGTCCGCAATCACCCTTTCTTCAAACATGTTCACTGGGACGATGTTCTTGCTAGAAGACTGGAACCACCAATAAAACCTAGACTGGTAATGAAGCATTTTTTTTCTAAATAATCGAGATCTTATTAAAACTCCCTTACAGTGCTAGCGCATAAAGTGAGAGCTATTTAATTCATAGCTTTTACTCTATTTTTGCCACCCTGTTTTTCGATTTTGTTAGTATAATATATCATCCACACTGAGATATATAGTGCTAAGGGCGAGACTACTCTAAGATTATCAGTTTCTAGCTCTTTACACAAGAGTGGTATTAGCCTATGTAATTGTTGTATGGTAAATGGAGAATTGAGCAGTACAATATGTTGAAAAGCAGCTTTTGATTGACTTTGATTTGACTTCCCTCCTGCTTTACTGGCTCATGGCTTTACAAAAAATAAGTAATGCTAAAGCTGAAATAAGTAATGTTCCCGAAGGAATAGGCAGTTATTTGACAAAATCTAGATTTACGTGGGCAAACAAACAGTGGCGGCTGGTGGGTCAACGAAGTGGTGGTGCACTTTACTTGCTCACTAAGTGTTAAGATCAGAAATTGCAAGGGAACAACAATTTATAAAAAAAAATGACATTTTTTATTATTGTCGAACTCCTTACACTTTGTAGGCATACATGTGAAGAAACATGTGGTTTTATTTTGGTTTTCACACTTCAAAAAATATTTATAAAAGAGCGCAAAATAAAAAATATTTTGACTTGAACTCTTTTATTAAATTTAACGAGGGCCTTGGCGATCCCGCCAATTTTATATCAACTTTATTTTGAAAAGTATTATCATGCTAGGCTCATTTACACTCACACCACACACGGTACACGAAGTATAGAATAGAACTAAGACTAAAATAAAAAAACAATTACTTAATGTAAACAAACAATATTTAACGCGTCACAGGATACATCGAAACTATATCTACCTACGTCGCCGCCGCCAGGCAAATTTCGTCGAAAGTCGAGTGCTCTCGGGAATGTTCGGTTCGCCCGTGCGCCGCTCGAACAGACTCATTTATCGGTATATGTATTTCTATGAACTATCTTCTGTCTCAAGCGCCAGGCGATTTAACTCATAACTAATACAAGTTGTATTAGCAGTCCCCGTGCGCTCGCCTCAGCGCACGAGATGTTTTTTACAGGGAAAATAAGTTTTAATAGTTTAGTAAAGCGCTTAAATTGTTTCGTCATAATTTGAAACTATATTTGTTATATGTTTTTGTATGTTTAAATAATAATAATATTTATTATATTATTTATATCTAGTAATTTAAAATATAAAGATGAACTAACATTGCAATTATTAAATCTTTTGAATTGGTGGTTCAGCGCACGAGTGCATTTTAGGTACAGCCGCCACTGCAAACAAATGTCTGTGACATTACCAGTAAATGTAAAAGCAAGCAAAAATAGAATACCTAACGACTACAAAACCTTAAATAGGATCATACAGAATTCTTATGTTTGGCAAGATACTGATAAGGCTAAGCAAAGATATATAAGACCAACAAGGATTCATAGTTGAAGTAATAAAAACTTGACAGAGTGTGTCGTAAAGACAAGATGCAAATGAGACTTGTATTAGAGAGAAACATTTTAATTATACATTAATTATTTTTTAATAGTCTAGATTGTGCCTATCATTAAGTTATTTATATACAATTGAAAGTGAGAACAGCATATGTCTCTTTTTCAATACTCAAGGCAAGCAAAACGCTTCTTTCATGCAACCTGATATCTTCCCCCTGAGTGTCTACCCTCACCACTTTATATCACAGAAAAGAGTTTATAATCAGAATTTCAAAGATCTCTATTAATTTCTCCTAACATTGCAATTATTAAATCTTTTGAATTGGTGGTTCAGCGCACGATCGCATTTTAGGTACAGCCGCCACTGCAAACAAATGTCTGTGACATTACCAGTAAATGTAAAAGCAAGCAAAAATAGAATACCTAACGACTACAAAACCTTAAATAGGATCATACAGAATTCTTATGTTTGGCAAGATACTGACAAGGCTAAGCAAAGATATATAAGACCAACAAGGATTCATAGTTGAAGTAATAAAAACTTGACAGTGTGTCGTAAAGACAAGATGCAAATGAGACTTGTATTAGAGAGAAACATTTTAATTATACATTAATCATTTTTTAATAGTCTAGATTGTGCCTATCATTAAGTTATTTATATACAATTGAAAGTGAGAACAGCATATGTCTCTTTTTCAATACTCAAGGCAAGCAAAACGCTTCTTTCATGCAACCTGATATCTTCCCCCTGAGTGTCTACCCTCACCACTTTATATCACAGAAAAGAGTTTATAATCAGAATTTCAAAGATCTCTATTAATTTCTCTTCAATAGAGTTTTAATTTTGAATTGTTTGTTTTAGACAAGCGAAGATGATGTATCACAATTTGATACGAGATTTACGCTTCAAACACCAATTGATTCTCCAGATGAGTCTACATTAAGTGAGAGTGCCAACCTAATGTTTCAGGTATTAAAATTTTATCTTTATAATTGTGTATACAAGAAATGGAAAGAGACCTTTATTGAATAGAGACTACATTTCGCCTACAAATATTCGGCAATATATTTTTTTATTGCCAGTTGATAGCAGACGAGCTAACAGCCCACCTGATGGTAGTTGGTAACTGTCGCTCATGGATCTCGGCAATACCAGGGGTATAGCCAAATTTCTACGTATCATGAGAGACAAGCTCTTTTTCAACCTCGTTCAAAATGGATCTATTACCGCTATATATATATCGCTCGATAAACACTGTAGTATGCAGTTCATTTCAGAGTCTACACTTCTGTGGGAGAAATGAACACTGAAAACGTACAGTCAAGGACGATTCCGTTTTCAGGTTCTATGGATGAATCATACTCCAGTGTCGGGTAGTACGATGGTAGAACCTAGACGTTGGTACCAAGTCAAATAGCTCCTCGGAGCACTCCCAATTAAAGAGGCGATAGAGCACACAGAGAGACCTGAAGTCTCCACTGCTCTAACAACTCCAACTCTTCCGTAAGATTGGCATCAAAAACAATTCGAATATGTCTTTGTAGGGAGTCAAATGGAGGTGAATGGAGGTCCAGAGATGTGAAGCAGTATTCCACATGTGAACGAACTTTTGCTTTGTACAAGACAAACAAAAATCCTCGGCGTGAACTACCACTATGTTCAAGCCTCCAAGCTTATTGCTCGCTAATTTCGCTTTCTTCTCCAAATGACTCTCAAACTCATCTTTGCTAGATATTTCGACGCCGAGGATACCAATACTCTAGCAGATTTGAAGAGTTAATCCTTGGAACTCAGGCACTAGGATAAAATGGATCTGTCTTTGCAGTTAACGCGCAAATTTGTGTCTTCATGGGATTGCACTCCACTGAATTCCCTTCATCTCATTTTGAGGCCCGCCTCAGAGAGCGCTCGACATCACGTAAAATTTCACCTTTATTTCTCTTAGGCATATTCTATTGCCCGGTGGATGGCTCGTCACTCGTGCTGTCATCCGCATAGTAATGCATAATGCTTATTTGTATATAGAGCAAAATACATAAATAAACAGGATTGGGAGCCTACATTTGTAGTGTTTAAACCTTAAGTTGTCATGATCAGAGTTAAGAATCTGTGCTGAAAATTTGCATGTTGTGATGGAGTAAAATCATAACTCACCACCCCATATCTTGCCTGTGCGTGTGGTAAAAAGACGACTAAAGGATATATTGTGCATATAAGAACTATGCAAGAGAAGAAAATTTCGAAATAAAACCCAATAAAGGGCAGGTCAAATTCCCTTCTATTGTGGAGGAGGCTCGAGCCTAGCAGTAGGATGTATGGGAGCGGTGATGATAATGATGATTATAGCATTGGTTTTTAAACTATTTTAGATAACATTTTATATTATTTTATTCTTCAAAACCCAATAAAGGGTAGATTCTTTATAGATAAGGAATAATGAAATGTTCTCGTCGTTGTTGCCTTATTAATCACGTGTGAAATTAATGGCACTAATGAATGATAAACCATCGATCGTGACTGTAATTAACATCTATATAAATATCGGACGTAAAACCTTCAAATTAAAAGACACATTTGTTCTATCTGACCATTATAAAATTGTTACCATTGTGAGCAAAGGTTTATTTAGCAATGGAATACTTACATTCTGTTGAGGTGCACATATAAATTGTATAAACCGCGCTAGTAAGGAAACGAATGTAAAATGGCGGTTACTACTTGTAGTGACAGGTTGGACCGTCGGCAAAACAGGATTGCCAGATATGCGATATTTTTGAAGTTATACTTCTTTAGGCGCGTTATGAAAAAATGATGAGAGTGAAATTTTAAGATGCGCGCGCATCTGTGACACAAAATTAACAGTATGAAGCTGTCTGCTTAACCGCTCATTAAGTCTCGAAAAAAAAGCTACCAACAAAATAGAAATTGAACCTCGATATTAGTCGCGCATGTTGGTACGCTCGTCACCTCTGATCACTGTTTTCATATTTATAATATTTATCAACATGTTTCTAGTTTATACAATCACAACACGTGTTTTAGTTTCATACAAGTGCGAATTATATATGTGCTAATAAATTATATTCAGTAGTGATTTAAATTGAATATTTTGATTGATATTACTTACTATTTGTGAATGTTAGTGAAAAAAATTGTGCTTATATACTTTTTCAAGTGCTCCAATATAATTGAGGTTAACTATCCGTATGTATTATTTATTGATATAAATTAAAATACTTTTATTTAATATAATTAACACTAAATATTATTAAATTATTAATGTTAAAAACTTATTATTGGTTATTTAATATTTACAAAATAAAGAAAGTTATTGAAAAATGAAATTATTAGAAAATATACTAACAACCAACAACAACGAATGTCAGTAACAAAGGAAAGGCCAAACGGAAAATAAAGAACAATAACGAATTCAGACTATTTAATATGATTATTTATTTGTGTACTGTACTATCGTGTGCGAGTAAACACAGACATGCGAAGGAGACGTTATGATTAGTACCGCCATTTATGAATCGTTTTTATCCGGTTTTTATTTAAATGGTTTCAAACCTCGGATCGGTAATAATAGTGAAACATGTGCTACCTATGTAACAATAGTACTGATTATAATATTTTTATAGTCCCAATTAATTAGGCGTAAAAAAAATATCCGTGTGGTGACGGAGTCAGAATACAATTCACCACTACCCTACCTTGCCTGTGGATGTCGTAAAGATGACTATGGTATATACGAGGGGCGGCTGATAAGTTCGCGGCCTAGGTTACTTAATGAAGGAAAAGTTTAGTTTTTTAATTTTTATTTTCAATATAATCCTCAAGTGAAATACACTTCTCACATCGTGAATACAATGCTTTCAAACCATTGAAATAATATTCTGAAGATTTCTCTTGAAAATGAATCTCCACAGCTGACTTCATCTCATTGTCATCCGAAAATCTTCGCCCCCTTAACTCCTTTTTCAGTTTCGAAAAAAGGAAAAGTCACTGGGAGCCAGGTCCGGACTATAGGATGGATGGTCAATTTCTGCGAACCCAGTGGCTTTTAAAGCATCCCTCGAAACGCGAGCGGTGTGAACGGGCGCGTTGTCTTGCAGAAACAAAGCACCGCGCGCCAATTTGCCACGTCTCTTCTGTACGACTGCTTCACGTGCCTGACCCAATAGTAGTTCCTTTAGGCAAGTAATCAATTAATAAAATTCCCTCGCTATCCCAGAAAATAGTCGCCATAATCTTAGAGGCCGACTTTTCCACTTTAAACTTCTTTGGTGGTCTTTCTCCTTTTTTATCCAGTGCATAGACTCTTGTTTGGATTCCGGATCATACTGACGAAACCAGGTTTCGTCTATTGTCACAATGCGGTTACAAATTTCGTCCAAATCGTTCTGACACAACTCCAAAAAGTCCTTACAACTCGCCAGTCGTCGTTGTTGGTCGAGTGGTGTGAGCATTCGCGGTACCCAACGTTTTTTTTTTTTTTGTGTGACTTGGTTGTTAGCGTCAGATGGCTGTGACAACTTTACCCGGACTGGTGGGTGAGCGCTGAGGACTCTCAACCCGTATGAATCAAATTGAACAAATGGGTGTTATTTATACTATCAATAAGTGCCGCAAGTTGTGCTATCAGTAACGAGATGATACCTTTTCGTTAAGTTCATTAGGCCGCGAACTTATCAGCCACCCCTCGTAATACGCACAAAACATCTGTGCAAAACAAGGAAAACTTGAAATGAAGCCCTATGCCAACGTGTCTGACCAGCATGACATAGTAGGTCAAATTCCCTCCCATTGTAGAGAAGGTCCGTGCCCAACAATGGGACGTACGTGGGTTACGATGATGATGATGTTGAATAAAGCATAGGATTTTGTTTTTCTCACATATATCATTTCCATTGGTATAGGGATTCACATATGTGGCGCCATCTGTGATGGACGAGATCCACAAGCCCCGTGTTATCACTGCACGTTCACCTCGACGTCCGCGACCACATCATCATCATTTTGCGGTGCCGCCAGCGTCTAGTGCTCACGGAATCACACACGCGCACACACAACAGCATGAAGACCTTATGGATGTTCAAGGTTTACCTATATAGTAAGTACCTTTAGAAATAATTGGATTAAAGTGTTGTGTTAATTTAATTATCCGGTGTGAATTAATGAAAAAAGCGGGTTTATATTTGATAATAACAATATTCAAAAAAAAATTATTCATAAATCACAATTGTTGCATGATAAATAAACTATTTGATTATTTAATTTTTATATTAATTTCTTATAAGGAACAGTATGATCAATTAAGTACATTACAAATATAGAGTATATTAATTAGGTGAATTACGTTATTGAAATACATATGTATATCCATTTATTATTTTAATTAAACTATAAGTTATTTACACCCAGTATAACATTATACAATAATGAAAATCCTTAGTTCAATTGTGAAACCCCCAGAAGGCCCGCCAAACCTAATATTAAATAGTTAAACATAGCAAATTAATTAATATATAAGTTATTATTTTAGAAAAAAAATATTACAGTGCTTCTTTGTTCTCAAAAAAATTAATTTAATTAATAATACCAAATGCTTCAGCATCTTTATTTTATTATATTTTCAAAGAAAATGTTTCTTTTTATTTCTATAATCTGTACAATAAAAAAAAATATACATATTCTCTTGTAATTCAAATATCATCAAATATTTATATAAAATATTTGTCATAATAATAATAATTTTAAACAATGCAGATGATTGCGAGTCTAGGATTCAGATATGTCATCATACCAATGATTTTAATAGTTGTACAGATTAAATGATATGCCTTAAAACATTACTCAAGTTGTTGACTATTACGAGTATAGAATTTACTAAAATTTTTATTTAGATAGTTGACCGTTCAGTGCTAAGATTAATCCAACTACAATATTTAAAGATGCCCATGTATAAAAAATATCTATAAAATTATGGTACTGTTTTATACATACATATTATGATTATTGTACATTTTATACAAGTTACCGATTAGTGTAATCTCTTGGTAGGAACTAATCACATAATAAAATGTTCTAACCCCATATGACAAAAATTTACAATATACCTTGTTACCATACTTAATGAATTGAATTAAAGATGTCATTTTTTATTTTGTATTAAGGAGTTTTATTTTCTCTAATAGTAATTAGTATAAAATAAAAATATTTTTTCCTGTTCCTATTCCACAATATATAATAATTATTAATTTAATTACTATTACAGCTAACATTATTACACTTTTCTTCTTTAGCCCATATAGGTATGTCTCTTGATTGAACAATGGCCTGAGGTAAGTCTTAAATTATTATTATTTTCTTCTATTGCAAACGGCGGGAAATAATCAGACAGTACACCTGATGGTAATTGATGCTGCCGCTCATGGACCTTTGTTGGGCCGTTGCCTACCGTGAAGATAATTAAGGTAGTGAATGCGTGCAATGAGGTTCGATGTTACTAAAAGCATCACCAAAATACCACACGCACACACCCTCAGAAAGTTGGACTCCCGGCTCTCGCTTACCGAGCGAATGCAGTAACAAACTACTATTACTACTCAGACGTCGATTTTCTGCGAGAGTGTGGTACTTCCCCGGACGGACCGGCCCGCGGCTGTAGACTGACAACTGTCAACAGTGTAGTTGGCCTACCACTACACACTAATTCGAGAGCAATAATGGAATCATAGCATCAATAGGCTCAAGACGAGTTCTAAAACAATACTGTGTTGAACGTCATATGAATAAAGGCACTTGGAATGTTGCAAGCACATATTATATTGAAAAAAATGAGTCGTGTGCTGCTGCTGCTCAGGACGCCTGGTAGATGTGAAACATCAAAATTATTTTGTACACGTAGATATGCATAAAAAAAACAAATTACGACGGGAACTAATACGGTATATTGTATAAATAAAATATTACGATTTTGCCAGAAAATGATGATTTTTATTTAATAAACATTTATTATTAGATACTAGCAACCCGCCCTCGCTTCGCTTCGGTTTTAGTCGTTTTACCCGCGTAGTTCCCGTTCCCGTGGGAATACCGGGATAAAATATAGCCTACGTCACTCCCTGATATTATAGCTTTCCATTGGTGAAAGAATTTTTGAAATCGGTTCAGTGGTTTAAGCGTGAAAGCGTTACAAACAAACAAACATCCTTACTTTCGCATTTATAATATTAAGTATGGATATGGGTTGCTAACGTTTTACAGTATAATACATCTATATTCGAAGAACCACATTTTTTCTCTTTTTGTATAATTTGAAACACCATTGTATAACTGTCTATGTCACTGATAAGAATTGAGTTATCACAGTTTGAAATATTTTTGATATTTTAATTCTTGTATTTAAGGAAACTAAATGTCTATTAAATAAAAATCATAATCACAATCATTTTCTAGAAAAAAAATCGTAATATTTTATTTATACGTTATGCCATATTAGTTCCTTTCGTAATCTGTTCTTTTATGCATATATAGTTGTACAAAATAATTTCGATGTTCGACATCTGCCAGGCGTCTTGAGTGATAGCTCACTTTTTTCGTGCATATTTTTTTAGCTAAGTGTGCTATCCACCCATTGCAATATCCTATTGCTGCGGACTTTTCAATTTCCATAGGATTATTTATTTTTTTTTGTATTTAATAAGTCCATATTTAAATAAATACTGTCTACTTCACATTCAGCAGTTTGTATGTTGTCTTCACGTTTAATTTAAAAAATCTTTTAATGATTGGAGACAAACACTATCATGCTGACGATATCGTAGTCATGGCAGAATCCATGGAGGACCTTGGCACTATACTCAATGACAGCAGGGTTTCTCAACTAGTGGGTTTACAAATGAACATGGATAAGATGAAAGTCATGTCTAATGCCCATGTCGTTCCTGTACCGGTCCTAGTTGGGAATGCGATTCTCGAAGTTGTGGATCATTATGTTTACCTAGGACAAGCAGTCCAGTTAGGGAGATCCAATTTCGAGAAAGAGGTCAACCGACGAATCCAACTCGGCTGGGCAGCGTTCGGGAAACTTAAGAGGATCTTCTCGTACAATATTCCGCAGTGTCTGAAAACAAAGGTTTATAACCAGTGTGTGTTACCAGCGATGACTTATGGCACTGAAACGTGCTCTAAATGTCGGCCTCATAAAAAAGCTCAAAGTCGCTCAGCGTGCTATGAAGGGGGCTATGCTCGGTATTTCCCTACGTGATAAAATCCGGAACATGGAAATCCGTAGAACGGGTGTAACCGACATAGCCCGCAGAATTAGCACGTTAAAATGGCAATGGGCAGGACCTGATATACCCTGTATACTTGTACAAAATAATTCCGATGTTTCACATCTGGCAGGCGTCCTGAGCAATGCTTAAATTTTTTATTGATACGTAATAATAATTATTTAAACAATCATTTCCGTTTCCCATTACTTAAACAATCCTATACGTGTGGTGGCGGACCTCTATGCAAGAGATCGAAAATATGAAATGAAACCCTATACCAATACGTCTGACCAGCGTGATATTGTAGGTTAATATCACTCCTATTGTGGAGTAGGCTGGAGCCCAGCATCAGGACGTAAATGAGCTGCAATCATTTGGGTTACATTGTGAAATTAGTGGTTTATCGTGCTAATATTATATAGTGAAAAAACATTAAAAAAGGTGGTTATATAGAATTTTGTTGGGACCTTTGATTTTAGTCACTACTAGCAACCCGCCCTCGCTTCGCTTAGTCGTTTTACCCGCGTAGTTCCCGTTCCCGTGGGAATACCGGGATAAAGTATAGCCTAGTTTACGCCCTGATATTATAGCTTTTCATTGGTGAAAGAATTTTTGAAATCGGTCCAGGCGTTTTGAAGATTACCCGGAACAAACAGACAGACAGACAAAAATTTTTTGTTATTTTAGGCATAGGTGTCGTGCAAATAACCGTGTGAGCATGAAAAAAGCCTATTATTTTGACATTACAAACAGACACTCCAATTTTATTTATTGGTATAGATAACCGGTATGTCGTTCTAAACGATGTCGTCATAAACGGTTTCTACTGTATAAAGAAAGAAAACGCAGAAGCGTTTATACAAGTATTACACATATTATATTCCCTTAATGAATAATGTGTACGGAAGGTAAGAAGTAATAAAAAGCAGTTTGACAAAGGCAAGGCAATTCTTGCATAAAATATTTATTCAACACCTTCACAATGTTTAACACAACATTTATTTAAACAAAAATAACCAAGGAATAAAAATAAATAAAATTTCTTTAGGTTTTTTAGGCTTGTAATAAAATAAACGTAAACTATCTTGCATATGTACGCCTTTTGCGGTGCAACTTGCAGCGATACTCAACTCAATTTATTAACCCAAGCGGACATTTTAAGTCCAAATAAATAACAACACTACAAAAAGACCCGACCCCGTATCCGACCGAAATTTCGGTTTCGGCTGATAATCGAATCGAAACTACGGGTGAAATCGAAACTGAATTCGTGAGATTTCGCGCTGCGCTAGGACATGCTCGGTGCACGAGGTGAAAGAGATGAAGTGTCATTTTACCGCGCTCATAGTCATCTCACAATTTTAGTTCATTCATTTGTCTGCGCGTCGCGAATTTCCAGGTTTGATGTGATCACTTCAAAACAGGTAAGTATATTTTGTTTCACTATTTATTAAAAAAAAGAAAAAATTATCTAAAATCTTTTTTGTCTTTGCAATTTTTTAGAAACAAGGCAGGCACAAGAGTGGCTTATCATTTAGATTTATGGTAAATCGAAATTATTTTGTTCTTAGGGTTAAGTTTTGTAAGTTTCGTTTTATGTTTATACTCGCAACCCGCCCTCGCTTCGCTTCGGTTTCAGTCGCCTTACCCGCGGCGTAGTTCCCGTTTCCGTGGGAATACCTGGATCAAATATAGCCTATGTTACTCCCTGATATTATAGCTTTCCATTGGTGAAAGAATTTTTGAAATCGGTTCGGTGGTTTAAGCGTGAAAGCGTAACAAACAAACAAACATCCTTACTTTCGCATTTATAAAATTAGTAAGGATTAGTAAAGAGTAAAAAGTAACTGATCATGATAGACTATTTATTTTTATTCCAATAAAAATATTGATCTTATAATTTACACAGAAGTTTCGGTTTCGGCCGAAACTTAGACTAAAGCCGAAAATCAGTTTCGGTTTCATCCGTAAACAGTAGTTTCGGTCAGACACTAGCTACTTTTAAAGTAAATAATTATTCGTTCACCTTAGCATAATAACTCATAGAAGCGCGAAGAATTCGCGCACAAAATTTGAAGCATTCAAATTGGAGCCAGAAATGGCTCTCTATGCTGGACCGTTCTGTAGTGTACAATGTCACTGTGCACTGAACGCAACTCGTAGAAAATAAATAATTATGGCGGTTTGTGCATTTAAAGTTACAACACATTTAAAAACAAAAAGTGTATTAACATTACTTTTCATATGTAATCTTCAACATAATTATAATAGGCGTGACGAAAGATTCTGAAATCCTTTGCCGTAATGTGGGCACACACTATTTACGAAAAAACCTATATTTCGGTAATAAATTTACGTTTAAAGAAGTTTAAAACAATTTTTCCAATATTTTTTAAATATAGCTCGAAAACAGCTCGCCGGTGTCATGGCGTCGGCTGTTACGTCACGTTAAGGTAAACACGTCCTTGTGTCTATGTGTAGCGAAGAAAGTAAGCAAAACATTAAATTAATTCTTGTGATAAAAATTAATTCCAAAGTTTATAAGTGGTGTGCAGTACCTCAATGCAAAAATACATCAATAAAAACCCCCAACAAAGTATTTGTACATGTTCCTAACAAGAAAATAATAAGAGTTAAGTGGTTAAAGCTCGCAAAGCTGTGAGGGAGCTAACCTCAAGAATAAACAATGACAAGTTTAATGTAAAAATAAGCTATGAAAATAAAATAAACTCACATCATTTCAAAACGAGTTAGATTATATCTAAGTTGGTACTAGAGATTAGGTTACTAGAAACATGGTAGTAAAGATAAACAAAAATTTACTTACAAAGAAGTTTTTACGTTTCTAAACTCAGGCGAGCAAAATTCTTTATTTGTAGCGAGGAAATCACCCAACATCAATACATCAATCCTGGGCAAATTTGAGCTGTTTGCTTTAACAAAGCTTGGTTCCATTGTAATAATCGAGTGGAGTCGGTAAATCACACGTAAACAAATAAAAAATCAATCCAAATGCGTAATCAGTAGTACTGAGAACAACAAACAGAGTAGTTTACCTTAACGTGACGTAATACACTGTGATTGGTGTTTCAGCCAAAATGGCCGAATGCAGTATTTTAATGATTTAATTTATTGAAAATCTTAATAATCTCAATTATTTAGATAAATCTAAAGTAGCGTATTAAATTTTTTTGATATGTATTTTCCCCTAAAATCATTAATGCATCGATTCTTTTATACTGTCGTCACGCCTATTGATATTTCTGTGGTGACATATCTACTTCTTCAATAATACTGCGCTTGAACAAAATTGGGTCCTAGTACTACGAATAATCTTCACGGGTTGGTAGGAGGTTCGAGGGATAAGGGAGAAAATTGGATAAATTAGATTACCCTTTCTAGATCACAGTATTTTTATTACGCTTGACTATGCCCACCCTTTCTTTTTGGGTCGGCTATGGGCAGCGCACACGCCGTCCGTTCAGTCCCGGGCGATGAAAGGGCGGCGAGCGGCCCCATAACTCATCGTATTCCCTTTACTTCATTGGACCGACCACTGGTATAGAGTTCTTTGTCGTCCATGGCCATCCCGGCGAGATACCCTCCCTTTCTGACGCCCCTCCCGCGACGTCAGTCGCCCTCGCAACTATGCACACCCTAGGTTATAACTCTATAATCGCCACCTTTAGCAGACAGATAGGCGGTCGCGGTTGGTATTAAACCTCGTTTAAAGACAATAGTGAAATATCGTAATATAAAGGTATTATAGATAGAACAGAAAGATGTATCGATGAAATTTGTTCTAGTCTCAGTACTTGTAATGGTGACGATTTGACATTTTTGTAGTGACTAGTGAACGCATAGACGAATGTTTCCTAAGATTAAACTGAACTAGAATGCTTGCACTCCTTACAATGCCAATTCACCCAATAAGACATTTTTCGTTAATGATTGTGTATCTAGAATTTTATAAGTAATTTAAGTTAATAACCCTATTGTTAAATTACCAATTTCATCTCCATGCAATTGCCACAAATCAGGTAAATATGAGTTTCATTTGCCTCTGGGACAATACCAAATTCTACATGACTATTACATACTGCGTCATGACTCTCCACTGAACTTATAATATTTTCTTTAATTTCTGAAAGAGATTTGGTAGTTTGTATGACAAGATTACATTGTGGACAATTTAGGTTGCCATTATTTAAAGCGAGATTAGTCTTTTGGCATACAGGACATATTACATCACTATTATTTTCAATTAAAGACCAATCAACATATTGCATTTCACATTTTTCGTACTCTTTCGCCCACCTGTAATTAACAAAATACATAGTTAATGGTGAGTAAAATAATTTGTATGAAAAAGCAGTTGGCTAAGTATACACGGTGACATTTATGTCGTCTTACAAAAGCAGGTCAATTAAAGTATCCAGTATCTACTATACATTCGTACAATTAGAAGGTTAAAAAAGATATTTACTAGAATATTTTTTAATAAAATTGATTATAAATAATTACTAATTAAAATAGTAAGTAAACAGCATGTAGCGAGCGCATACGACAGCTGTTTTACTGTGTAGTATGTAGGTACTTTACCGCGGCAACCACGTTACCGCAGCAACCACGTTATCGCGGCAACCACGTTACCGCGCCGCCCGCGTCGTTCATTCATATTAAACCTTAGAAAAAGTTCGATTATCAACTCGTAAAATTGTACCTACCATAATCTACCTACGTCCTTTTCAGAAATACCACTACGTATTCAGTAAGTACGGAGTCTAATTTTTTCCTTAATACTTTCTACGCACTTAGGACCGTCAGATACAATAATGTAGTGTTAGTGTGAGATAATAAGATATCTACTAGACTACTAGTAGATCATTATTTCAATAAAGTAAATTGGTTCAGATGTATTTAGAAAAAAATTTAATCAGCTATTTACAAATAATTGCGAATAAAGTAAGAATAGGTACACAAGAATATCGTTCTATTGATATTTAAATAATTGTTTAAATTCATCGCAGCCCACATACGTCCCACTGCTGGGCTCGGGCCTCCTCCACAATAGGAGGTAATTTGACCCACTATACCATGCTGGTCAGATATGTTGGTATAGGGATTCATTTCGAGTTTTCCTTCTCTTGCATAGATGTTATGTGCATATTATATCCCATAGTCGTCTTTTATGACATCCACGGGCAAGATAGGGAGTGGTGAATTGTATTCTTACTCCGTAACCACACGGAAATTACTTGTTCAAATTATTCACCCCTTTTTTGTCTATGCATAAACGGGCACGTTTTTAGAGGTTACGTTTTAATTTATTTAGTATCACTTTGTCACTTCCTATCACATTGAAAGCTGCAATAATTTGTTATTTTAA
This sequence comes from Lymantria dispar, assembly GCA_032191425.1. Classification (NCBI taxonomy): domain Eukaryota; kingdom Metazoa; phylum Arthropoda; class Insecta; order Lepidoptera; family Erebidae; genus Lymantria; species Lymantria dispar. The sequence goes on along the minus strand of CM063444.1, from coordinate 21,722,697 downwards.
TTAGTCTCAATTGCGAGCCTCTTCGGTATAAACAAGTCTTTTTATTAGCAACCATAAAAAAAATCTAACGATAATGATTTCTGATGTTTACGCGAGTATTATACATTTTAAATAAAACTACTTTACGGATTTTATCGCGTTTATATTTGATTTTTGATTACCCGACGTTTCGAACACTTTACAGCGTTCATGGTCACGGGTGGACTAAGATGTTTCACGTCCAACAAGTCATCGTTACTGCAGAAAATTTATAATTATCTACCCGATACAGAAATTAGTTATTAAATATTGACCCACATTTTGATACAAAATTTATTGCCAGTGTAAGAAGAAAATGATTCTATATGAAAAAATTATATTGTTTATGGTTAGTAATAATTAAAAATTAAAATTAATAGTAATTATATTTAAAAAACCTGACAATCTAGTATACTACCACCGGATCGGAACACGGCCACACTGAAAAAGATCTGTCAAGAAAACTCAGGTGACATAATGCTAAATTGATATTAATTTTGAAGGCGGCTCACTTTATGTTACTAAGAGACTTTAATTTATAAAATTATCTTGAGCTATTATTATTGTGGGTCAAATCTATACAATATGAGCTCACACTGTCTTGCAGTCTTGTGGTGGTCTTTTTGGATTTATTTTTAATAATGTTAATAACAAGATCCCAGCTTAATGGTAAATACCCAGCCATCCTCTCTATTGAAATTTTTGTTTTTTTTTAATTTCAATAGCCTCGCGTACCATTCTAGGCAGGTATCGGTGTTCTTTTGCGAGGATTTGTGGTTTATCAAACCTGATGTTATGGCGGGCGCGGTCCTGACTATGTTCACAGACTGCAGACCTAGTGTCACGGCGGTGCTTCACATCGGCTATGTGTTCTTTGATCCGAGTTCTTATGGATCTCTTTGTTTGCCCAATATAAGAGAGACCACAGTCAAGTTTATATACTCCTGCATCTTGAAGAGGGATCTGGCACTTGACAGGTGGTAAGAATTGGCTGATCCTCTTCAGTGGCTTAAAATAAGTTTTAATGGAAGAGCGTTTCAGGATGTAGCCAATCTTGTCAGTGACTCCTTTAACATAAGGTAGTGTTGCAGGGAGGCGCTCAACTGTGGGTGGTTTCACTCGGTCTCTGCGACGGGGGCGAGGAACTAGCAGCTTGTTTGCACGTAGCACCTGCTTGACATGCTGCAGCTCCACAAAGAGATCCATAAGAACTCGGATCAAAGAACACATAGCCGATGTGAAGCACCGCCGTGACACTAGGTCTGCAGTCTGTGAACATAGTCAGGACCGCGCCCGCCATAACATCAGGTTTGATAAACCACAAATCCTCGCAAAAGAACACCGATACCCGCCTAGAATGGTACGCGAGGCTATTGAGATTAAAAAACACAAAAATTTCAATAGAGAGTATGGCTGGGTGTCACCATCAAGTTGGGATCCTGTTATAAACATTATTAAAAACAAATCCAAAAAGACCACCACAAGACTGCAAGACACTGTGAGCTCATATTGTATAGATTTGACCCACAATAATAATAACTAAAGATAATTTTATAAATTAAAACCTTTTAGTAACATAAAGTAAGCCGCCTTCAAAATTAACATTAATTTAGCATCATGTCACCTGAGTTTTCTTGCCGGATCTTTCTCAATGTGACCGTGTTCCGATCCGGTGATAGTATACTAGATTATTAGTTAGTTTTTAAATATAATTACTATTAATTTTAATGTTTAATTATTACTAACCATAAACAATATAATTTTTTCATATAGAATCATTTTCTTCTTACACTGGCAATAAATTTTGTATCAAAATGTGGGTCAATATTTAATAACTATTTTCTGTATTGGGTAGATAATTATAACTTTTCTGTAATAACAATGACTTGTTGGACTTGAGACATCTTAGTCCACCCGTGACCATGAACGCTGTAAAGTGTTCGAAACGTCGGGTAATCAAAAATCAAATACAAACGCGATAAAATCCGTAAAGTAGTTTTATTTAAAATCTAACGATGCTAAGTCCGCGCTGCGAGGTTGGCCACCTCTCTCAAATCTTATTTGATGATGGGAATACTCTCTGATCAAATGGGGATGGTTCCTAGTCCACCAGTATTCATTATGGATATTAATGTTGCGGATGTTCAATTAACCATCGAATCAGAGACATGTGTGCTCTTGGGTAGTTGCGTAGTCTTCTCGTTTCTCTTAAATTGTCGCCAGCTATGGGATAGAATACAGACGCACCATTTTTTCGTACCTACTCGATATTCGAGTGTTGATAATGTCTATTAGACATTTTGTAACAACACACACACAAACACGCAATGATGTCGCGAAATAGGCAATTACTTGTAAGGAAATCGTAAGTTCATGCGCTTGACCTATCCCTTGCGCACGCGTGGGGATACTGATTAACAATTAGCGGCGAATCGAGCATCACAAAGCCTATACCTAGCGTAGGGATTAGGTACGCTTTGTAAAAGCCGTCCACGTGGACTTCGCAGCTATGATTGGCTATTGGCTAACGATATGCCGCTCGATTTGTTTTGTTTAAAATGTAAACAGGATAAACAGGCTGTTACAAAATATTAAATTTAATTTATTTTATTTTATTATTTTTTTATAACTACCACTATTGAACATTTAAATATGTTAGATATGTTTCTTAGGTCGGATACTTTTATGGTTTTTTTTTTGTAAGACGATAAAAAGGTCACCGTGTATAAGTATATATAAGGGGTTCATATATACATATTGTATATTATGTACCCCTTTACTTTAACATAGGAGTTGTAAAGATACTCTTTTAGGAAAACTACGATCTCTAAATCTCTACATAATTAGCAAAAATTTACATAGTAACCAGTAAGTTAATTTTATCTTAAGATTGAACGTACATGTACGGTTTCCTGATTAGGTTTCTTTTATAAGAATTCAGATTCGGAATTCCGTGTAACTAGCGCACACATGCGCTTTCTTTATACTAAAAATTTATACGTTTTTTTTTATCGTTTGGAAATAGTATGTGTGTGCCTTGTTGAACATTATTTATGTAAGTGGAACATTCGGGGTTTTGAAGCAGAATTCCTAAAAAGAAACATCGTCAGCGAATTGAATGTGAGCAGTGAGTCCGCCGTTGATGTTGATGCAGAGTCCGGTCCAGCCTAAGAGCTTGAAGACATCCTCCAGCGCTGTGATGAATAGTTTCGGAGATATAACATCTCTCTGTTTCACACCTTCTTGCAACTGGATCTCGGTTTCGTAGTCTTATCCCGGATGCGGACCCACATAGTAGCGTTTCTATACAAACACTTCAGCACTTAGATGTATCGATAGTCAATTTGGCACCTCTGAAGAGATTGCAGCACTGCCCAAACGTCGACACGGCCACAAACGAACACAGAGACCGATTATACTTCCCGATTTTCTGTATAATCTCGCGTGGATATGGTCTATGCTACTATAACCTTTACAGAATCCGACTGTTCGGGCGGGCGGCTGGAAGGCGTCGAGCATGCACGCGAGTCGGTTCGTAACGACTCTTGAGAATAATTTGTACACGTGGCTCAAAAGTGAGATGGATCTGTAATTCAGTAAAAACAACACCACCACACTTCTGGTCCACGACTCAAGAACGGCTTGCCACCTATCCTCAGGAGTTCCGTGGTAATTCCGTCATCTTCCGAGGCCTTTCTGTTCTTTAATTATTTCAGAGCCATTTTGATCTCGTACAAACTGACGTCCGGAATTTCTTCGGTGTAAGTGCCGAATTAGCTTGGATCTGTCTTGGACCAAGCCGGCAACAAGGTTGAGGAATGACCTATACAGCTGCCCATAGAACCCTGCTATCTCTCTCAAGATCTCATTCTGGAATGAAATAACAGTGCCGTCATCGGTCTTCAGGTCGGTCATTTGGCTGTGCCCGATAGACAAATCTCGTGCTAATATTTTAGAGGCACGGTTCCACTCTATTGCTTCTTCAATACACTGTGTATCGGATCCGCGAACGTCGCGTCTATTTGGAGATTTGTCTATTCAACAGCCTATGTGTGAATCAGTCAAATGAAGACTGCATCATTATTTTTTTCTTCGCTCCATAAGCTTGAGAGTCCAGTCTAAAAGTTTAATTGGTCTATTTGCGCGACGGGCCTTAAAAAACTTCAACTCGATCGCGTGGACAGTTTCCACGAACCTGTTGCTCATATCTTTCGAGGATTCGCACTCTTCCAGGCATAGGAAGCGATTATGTAATTCGAGCTGAAAACTCTTGGGGTCCTTGTATTGAACAGGTGTAGGTTGAGGGTGTAGCTCATCAAGCGAAACCGCTCGACTTTTGTACGCAAATTCAATGTGTGGATTAAAACTGCGAATGCTCAACGGATGGTACGAGCCATCCGTTGATCATTCGCAATTTTAATCCTGCTGATCACAGAAACATCATTGAATATTTGTCGTTTGTCCGACAAGATGAAGTCTATCTCGTTTTTAGTGGAACCATTGGGACCAATTCAAGTCCACTTCCTTTGTGGCCGTTTTTTGAAGAAGGAATTCATCATAAAGAGGCCTTTCTTCTCCAAAAATCAGCCAGTTTTTGGCCCCTTTGTTTTCTCTGTCCAGATTCATATTGCCCCACTTTCAGCTCATTGTCTGTCCTTTTGCTTAGTTTCGCGTTGAAACCTCCCATAACCACCGCGAAGTGGGTTTGAACGTGTGGATGGCATCCGAGATATCCTTGTATAAAGCCTCCACTAAGTCGTCGAAATGCATCGAGGTCAGCGCGCAAACGTATATGACCTTCAACGAATAATATATACTATTTGGTAATTCTGAATATAAGGTACGCTACCCTTGTCGACACACTCTCGATCCTCTCTAAGTTCTTCACGAGAAACTTTCGAATCGAACGATTAACCCTACACCGCCTCGGGACGAATGATCTCCGTCCTGGTAGAAGAGCAGATTTCCAGACTGAAGGATTATCATGCCCTCGCCCTCTTTTCGCACTTCTGATAATCCTACAATGTCCCAATAGATTTTACTCAATTCCACTTCCAGCTCGATGATCCTCTCGTCGGTCCTAAGCGTCCGAATATTGTGTGTTACCAGGGCCAAATATCGATTTTTTGGTAGCCGGATCGTGGCGATTTGTAGCACTCTCTGCCCCGCCATCCACATCCCGCTATCAAGATGAGCTGTGAAAAGGCGGAACTGCCGTGACCGTGGGGCAGTCATTTTGATTATATCAATTTTATTTTTTAGTTGGGAGGGTATGATGCCATAATCAACACGCTTGGCAGACGGGTTGGTGGATGCAGTAGGTGTTATAAGTTTTCCCAAGAGATAGCTGCAGCGCATTTTCCTGGTGAAACCCTTAGCAGATTTTTATGACTCCTACAGGGAAGGGGTGATGACAACTGTATTCTACCCTGTCGCCACACAAAGCCCATATGTATACCTATAATTTTTTGTGTAGAGACCTATGTCTAGCAGTGGATGTTGATAGGCTTATGAATGGATGGATGGAAACTATCATTTATACCATATACAAACTGAAGTATTTTCCTTCTATCTCATACATATAAAAAATTTAAGAATCATAGTCATGTTTAAGCTTCTATCATTGTGTTCAAGTTTTATGTGAAACTTGAAATTAAGTAGAAAATACACACCAATCTAATTCCTCTCGTACAAGCTCGTCTTCAAACTCATCCATAAGGTGAAATTCTTCATCATTTAAATCTTCTTCAGTAAATTTAAACATGCTTTTATATATATCACTCAATGTACAATATAAATCAGTTTTTGGAAGAGATCTTCGAAGCTTATCCATCAACATACTGCGGCAATCCTGTACTTTATTTTTATAATTCTGAAATATATTTTTATATTTATCCAAGACAGTTTCAGATAGCACTAATTTGGAGCATAAAAAGGTGACAATGAAAGAAATATTATGTATATATGTGAAATTAGAAATCTTTATAGAATTACAATCCTTATCTTACACAATGTAATGTTTTGAGTGTGGTGATAAACTAAGAATACATTTTACCACCCCCTTTCTTGCTTGGGGATATGTTTTAAGACAACTGATGGATTTTAATACGCAGATAAGACCTTTGCAAGAGAGAAAAACTGAAAATAAAACCCTATACCATACTAGCCCATATGACCAGCGTGGTATAGTAAGTCATTTTCAACTCCAATTGTGAAGGAGGCTCAATCCCAGCAGTGTATATGTACTGAAATGATGATAGTGATGAATGTTTATAAACAAAAGAAATAAATATTTCTCAATTAAAATGCAGCCAAAATTTAATCTATTTTAAATAATTAACACTTCTTTTTTAATTTAGTAATTAATAAATTGACATTGAAATTATAAAATATATGTATATATTTAGTTAAACTAAGATCACAATACTAAAAATTAAGTATTATATTACCTGTCTCATTTTTTCTTTTATTTCCTTTGGAGATTGTTTTGGTCTTAATCCCACATTTTTAAATTTCGGAATTGAACTCATATCTGTAAACTATTTAATGAAGAAGCTCTGGTGTATATTGATTAAAATCTGAAGAACATTTAAATAAATTTGAAAAATTATAATAATAAACATATGCCATTACAAATTTACCTAACTATAATAGATTCATCATCACCTTTTAATTTTTATAATGTAAAGATAGTGACCCTATGTTCAGGACTGTATCACGCTGCCAAGCCCGATCTAAATAATCTAATCCATATCCATAACAAATTCTTCTTGTTTTTTTTTTTTGTTTGGATCGCTCTTACGGGCAGGCTAAAGTCTTTTCGACCATACTGCCTTGTCTTACGTAGCTTATTTCTTTACATATTATTTATTTCTTCATATTGTATAACTTATTAACAGTCATTGTCCGTCAGTAAGTCAAGTCGTTATCATTAATTAGGCGCTGAGAACCTAATTAGATGATTTCTCTGGGAATTTCGGTTGAATATGAAAATACACGTAAACCACTCTTATATCACATTCACCACACTTCAGCACCTTAATTATATTATATTACATAAAACATCAGCAAAATTATACAATATAACATTATAAAACACTAAAAAAATTAATATAATACAAGAGCTTAACATGACATTTCCATATTCGCGCCGAAAAACGAAATTCTTATGCTTTTCACAAGAATATCATGATCATAAATAGGGACACGAAAAAAGTATCGATACTTTTAGGTATCGAGTACTTTTCTTTCGATATTATTTTGTACTCGATAAAAGAATCCAAAAGGATTCGATACTTTATCTCAAGTAACTTTATGGCAGGTATCGTATCGAATAAATTGTAGAAATTATACATGTTAAACTTGACCTTACGACTCATGTATATGGTGACGCCATCTAGTTCGAACGTAATGAACCTTCTAAAACGTGGCTCGAAATATTCCCAGACAGTCAAATTTCTATAAAAAAAAAGCTCATCACAACATAGATTCTAGGAAAAGTACTCAGTACTCGATACATTGAAGTATCGATACTTGTGTTTCGATACTTTTTTTTCGATACTACTCATGAGTATAGTATCGATATTTTCTGTTCGATATTATGTCCCTAATCATAAAGTGTCATTAAAATTAATTATGCATAGTGATGCCACGAATTGCTTTTTTTTTCTATTCGAATCAATCGAATTAAAATTACTATAGATTCGAATCGCAATTCGAATTGATTCGAATCATCACATTCGTCACGTCAGCATTATAGTCAAATTCGTACTCGTATGTCGAGTCATCTGTCTTGCCGAGTTGGCGAGTTATAATTCGTTTACATTATTATTTGAGCAAGATTTTTTTTTGGCGGATCAGTTTGCATTACGAATGAGTCGAGATTTCGAGTTACAGCCGTGTGCTCGGTATTTGGTTACGGAAAGGTGACTTATAGGTATATTGACTTTTAAACACGTAGGTAATGACAATACTCATTTATTAATATGATTATATTCAGCTTACTAAATAACAAAAATTAATAATAAATACATGTACAAAAAATATTTTTTTTTTAAATAAAGTCTGCTTCTAATTAATTAGTAATTACCCGATAAATTAACTTTAAAAAAATAAATACGTTTATACGTCTCAGGTATACTCATAATTAATAGTTATTATTTTTAATTACGTAAACGAGCAGTCAACAAAAGCAAGAAAACATTAAATCGCGTGAGGGACGAATTGTAAATGTAATAGGTATCTACGTCAAACGAATCGAATTGCATCCAACCAACTCGTGATTCTTAGAACATTTCGTGTATTTTCGTATTTTCTCACTCGTACAATTCATTCTTACGATTCTTAGACTCAGTATTAGAGAGTGAATCAATGAATAGAAAACGAATCTACGTATGTCCTATGAAACCGAGTCGACTGATCACCGCGCCGCCCGCCACGGCCGCCCGCGCTACGATTACCTACCTGCCTACGAGTACGACACGAGTTAACGAATTGATTCGGTTTCGGTCAACGGCGATTCGAATGAACGAGTCAATAGTCTTATTCGAGTTATTCGAATTAAATGATTCGAATTACGCAACGGTAATTATGCATAGAGCAAATAAACAAGGTATATGAAAAAATAATCGATTATTTTATTAATCGATCAAAAATCTATTTTTATAATATATATAATAATAATAATAATTCACCCTCTGGGCCAGTCGTTATCTCACCATGAGACTAACGCAAACCTCGGAGGAACATTATATGCCTCTCTAAATTCTTTTGATATAAAAGAAAAAATGTATCACAAGATTTATAGGAAAGCCGCATCTCAGCTTGTAGCGTGCTGAATGTGAGTAGCGACACTGCGGTCCTGAGTGCCCCAGAGAGTCGTCCAGGGCCTCGTATCCAGCTGGCCTTTATTGGCTGGCTGGAGTGGAAACCGAAGAGTGCCTGCAGGATTCTCAACTCTGGCTTGCCTTAAACGGCTGGTCAGAGAGGGGTCGCCAGAGCTATATGCTCGGGGGTGGCAGTGCCATTTTCAAGGGCATAACTACGGGAAAACCACTGCGATGGTGAAACCGGCGCCGCACCGCTCGACACCCCAAGCCACTTGCACCAATGTTGCCCCCCTGTTGCCCGTATGGCCCGTATGTGTGTCTGTGGCGACCGTTTGGTGGAGGCGCATTCAGTGAGTTGGCGAGTCACCGTCTGCCAAAGTTCAAAACGATAAAGGTATTGAAGGCAGACGACAGTTTTTCAATCAATAGTTTTTAGTTTAGCCAGTCCATCAAACCTCCAACCCCATAAACAGTTATTAGATACCATCATCACACAATAGTTTTACACCTATCGTTGGCAGTCCACGTGTGTTATGTGCAGACGTGGAGTGTCATCGGTAGACATCCCATCCCATTTTTACATTAAATTTCTCCAAAGGCCTCTGCGTGTTGGATCCATATCCCCATGTACCTAAGCCTTTCAAAGAACCGGGTATCTTCCCTTGGAAGATAGCCGTGAATCGGTGATACACGAGTATAATAATAATATATATACAATATATATAAAAAATGATTTTTTTTTGTAAGAAAATCGATTTTAACACGCGATTTTATTTTTTTTCAGTCAATTATTACCGATTTTTCATCGGCAACCCCCTACATTAAATTTGGTCTTATGGTCCGACTAGGGACACGATATCGAAACGAAAGTATTTATACTGTACTCATGAGTAGTATCGAAGAAAAAGTATCGTACTCAATAAAGTATCGAAACAAAAGTATTGATACTAGAAAGTATCGAGTACTAAGTACTTTTCCTAGAATCTAGGTCGTGCCAAGCTTTTTTTTAGGAATTTGTCCGTCTGTGTACGGATTAAAATATGTCGAGCCACTGTTTAGAAGGTTCATTACGCCTTAACTAAATGGCGTTACCATAAGCATGAGCGGTAAGGTCAAGTTTAACATGGATACTTTCTACAATTTATTCGATACGATACCTGCCTTAAAGTACTCATTGAGTAAAAGTATTGAATAGAAAGTATCGACTACAACAATATCGATATTGAAAGACAAGTACTCAATACCTAAAAGTATCGATACTTTTTTCGTGTCCCCAGGCCCGACGCCCGAAACGCGAACTGCCAAAGTAGCATCCATCCATCAGCCTACAGACGCCCACTGCTGGACATAGGCCTCCCCACGAGAATGATACTCGAAACGGTTCTGTGCCACCTGCATCTAGCTGTTCCCTGTGACTTTGAAAATGTCAGTCCATCTAGTTTGGGGTCGTCCTACGCTGCGTCGTGCGATACGAGGTCACCACTCGAGAACTTTTCTTCTGCAACGGTTGATGGTTCGACGAGCGATGTGCCTTGCCCATTGCCATTTCAACGTGCTAACTCTGTGGGTTATTTCGGTTACACTCGTTCTTTTACCCATTTCTGTATTCCAGATTTTATCTCGTAGAGAAAAACCAATTTCTTTTATGTGACTTAATTGTTAGCCGCAGATGGCTGTGACCTTTACCCGGACTGGTGGGTGAACACTGAGGGCTCTCAACTTGTAAGAAGTACTGAGCATATCTCTCTCCATAGCACGTTGTGCAACTATGAGCCTTTTGTTGAGGCCGATATTTCGAGACCACGTGTCTTTTGGTAGAAAAATCTCGTGTGAACACTTTAGAGCCACGGTTCCGCTCTATTTCCTCTTCAATATGCTGTGTATTGTATCGGCGAACGTCGCCTAGCACAGACTTGGAGATTTGTCTATATAGCTGTCTATGTGTGGACCAGTCAGCTGAAGACTGCACCGTTATTTCCTTTCTCCGCTCCACAAGCTTGTGAGTCTAGTCTGAAAGTTCAATTGGTCTACTTGCGCGATGATCCTTAAAGAACTTCGATCAGACCCCGTGGACAGTTTCCACGAACCTGTTGCTCATATTGTTCGAGGATTCGCACTCTTTAAGGTATTGGAAGTGATTATGTAATTCGTGCTGAAAGCTCTCGGTGTTCTGGTATTGAATAGGTGGAGGTGGGAGTGTGAGTGTAGACTTCATCAAGCGAAACGCGTTTTGAAACTTAAATTTGTGTTGATTAAATAAAAATTTACTATTTCTGTCTGTTGTTTATTTTTAATTAATAAATCTATTGATATAATATTTATGGCGTTTATTTTGGCATTAATTTTCAAATTAGGAAAAAAAACAAATTAATATAACAGAATCGATTATTTTCTTAAGAAAATCGATTGTTTGTTAATTGATTTTTCGTGCTGAAAAATCGATAAATTAAAAATCGATTTTTTAATATAATGTCATATCCCTAAAATAAACATATAGACTTTTTTTTTCTTTTTTTTTGAGTTTTTGGCGGGAATCTGAAGTGTCATGTGGTGTTCTTGTATTATATTCAATATCTTAGTGTTTTAACATGTTATGTTAAATAATCTTGATGGCATTTTATGTAATATATAGCGACAGAACTACTGAGGTGTAGTGAATATGATATAAAACTGCTATATATACCTTTGTATTTCCACCAAAATTCTCAGAAGATACCCTTAACAGTGGCCATTACACTGTTGAGGGCGACACTTTGACTTACTGACAGACCATTACTGACATGAAGAAACTGAGAACTTGAAAAGATAATTATAACTCGACACTGGCAAAAATGGCTCGTATTTGTAGCTGATTGCCAAGACAAAAAAGAAGAAGAAGAATCTTTTATTTGATAGAGTTTTTTGGCGGGAATCTGAAGGGTCATGTGGTGTTCTTGTATTATATTCAATATCTTAGTGTTTTAACGTGTTATCTATACCAATAAATAAAATTGGTGTGTCTGTTTGTAATGTCAAAATAATAGGCTTTTTTCATGCTCACGCGGTTATTTGCACAATACCTATGCCTAAAATAGCAATTAAAAAATTTTTGTCTGTCTGTCTGTTTGTTCCGGGTAATCTTCAAAACGGCTGGACCGATTTCAAAAATTCTTTCACCAATGGAAAGCTATAATATCAGGGCGTAAACTAGGCTATATTTTATCCCGGTATTCCCACGGGAACGGAAACCACGCGGGTAAAACGACTATAACCTATAACCGAAGCGAAGCGAGGGCAGATTACTAGTGTTAAATAATCTTGATGGCATTTTATGTAATATACAGGGTGTATCAGGTTATGGGGCAACAACTCAAAAGGGAGCTAGGCAATGCTGGTAGGAACCCATGAAAAAAATTTGAACGAAAATTATCGATTCGTTAAGGAATTAGAGACATGTAAAGTTTTCAATGTTGTCATCGCTTTTTCGTGTAAATCTGATTGAAATGTATAAAGTCAATGATACTTAATACGCAACATATTCATACTTTGTTAAATGTTCATTAGAAATTGAATAATTCAATGATTACATTCACATAAACAAAACAAACTTCGCTTTAAAATAGCTGATCGGCCTTGGACCGTTGACCGCTCGTCGCTCGTAGGTATAAACCTACACTATAGTGAGTTCCAAATAGCATGGCAAAAGAGGTGATTTGGTGACCTTCACCACGATATCATCAAATCCAAGTAATTTATCGCTAATTCTATCGCTTTCCATACAAACCGTCTTATCGTTGTAATATCGTGGTGAAGGTGTCTAGACTGTACAGAGGTTAGAAACATTTGTCTGCGTGTAATTTGTTTAGAATTTCAATTAAGAAATTATTAAACACCTACACGTGCAATAATAAAGCATACGTACACGTTACCTACCTTACCACTGCCCTAGCATTAAACTGATAGCTAACCTATCTTAAGGCTAACTTTTTGTTAAATACGTAAGGTGAGGTAAAATAATATACTAAAATAATTTATTTATGACTTTACAAAAATCTATAATTCTGGACTGTCACTTCCACTACTGTTACTATCACTGCTGTCTGATACATGAATTATGAATGCATCAATCTTTCGGTATGTACTGTCATCGAGGCCCATCATTTTTTTTCAATCAACTTAACTTGTAATTATAATAAAAAATAACGCACGTGCTAACGGTACATAAAACGAGAATTAATTCCATAAAAAATTCTTCTTAAATCTTTTAAATCTTTTACGTGCTCCACACGGAATGTCAAACAAAATGGCGACTGGGCCACACGACGCCACTGATCTCGTACACCTGACGCTAAAATCAGTCAAGAAAAGATTTTATGTTTGATACACATAACCTAAAATGTTGCATCTACTTGTGCGATCCTTTAGGTTTATTACACCTGACGGTAAAATGAGTTGAAAGAAATGTGTCATAACTTAAAACTTGGTATTTTTTGGGCTTTACATAACTCTTCGAAGCTAATTACGTATTTAATTATAGGATCTATATTATATTGAATTTATATAAATATTCTCGGTATTTAATTTTAATGTTACTTAAAAACTTTTGATATTCAGATATTTGAAAGTAATTTGGCATTGTTATCAATGATATTATTTATAAAATAATGAAATGTCCCCAGTTACAGGTTAATCTGGTATTTTAAAACAATGAAATACATGATTAAGGATATTAAAAACATATATTTTCTATGGTAATTTTACTAGATTTCGTAAAATTTTGGGTTGTGCTGTTTGTAATGTTGCTTCCTGGTAGGCATCTACTAAGAGAATTTTGCGATACAACTTTTCGATAGATTTGTATGGTAAGCGATAGATTTTTTTGCATTTTAAGATATCGTGGTGAAGGTAGGTGAAGGTATAAGAGTGGTAGGACCACACTGTCGACAGTTATCTGTCTACAGCCGCGGGCCGGCCCGTCCGGGGCAGTACCACACTCTTGCAGAAAATCGACGTCTGAGTAGTAGCGATTTGTTACTGCGCTTCGTTCGGTGAGCGAGAGAGCCGGAAGCCCAACTTTCTGAGGGTGTTTGCGTGTGGAGGGTTTTGGTGGTGCCCTTGGTATCACCGAGCTTCAATGCACGCATTCACACTCCCTTCACTTTCTTCGCGATAGGCAACGGCCTTGTAAAGGTCCATGAGCGGCAGCAATGCTTACCATCAGGTGTATTGTTCGCGCGTTTGCCACCGTTTGCAAAAAAAAAATAAAAATATGTCGTCTTTTGCCAAGTTATATGGCACTGAGTATATCATTAAAACGTTTGCACAATTCTAGGTATTACTGAATGAATTTATACTATCGAAGCTTTACATGCCTAAATGTATTCTGTCTGTACATGCCTACATAATACGTAACATTTAAGGCATAGACTCTTAGACACATTTTTTTGAAATCACTATAACTTTTATGTTATGTTGTTTTTTGTGTAATGTACATTCTAATTACGATCTATGACCGTTAAACTACAACATACTCGAACAGTTGCCCCATAACCTGATACAACCTGTATAGCGACAGAACTGCTGAAGTGTAGTGAATATGATATAAAACTGCTATACATACCTTTGTATTTCCACCAAAATTCTCAGAAGATACCCTTAACAGTGGCCATTACACTGTTGAGGGCGACACTTTGACTTACTGTCAGACCATTACTGTCATGAAGAAACTGAGAACTTGAAAATATAATTATAACTCGACACTGGCAAAAATGGCTCGTATTTGTAGCCGACTCGCACTTAGCCGGTTTTTAAGGCAAATTGTCATTATGTATTAAAAAACGAGAATTTTGAAATGAAAAACATGGTTGCCCGTGCTTTTCAGTGTGCTATGCTATAAATGTGCTGCTATCATAATCTGCGGATAAAAGTGCGATTTGTTCACTACAAAAAATATGGCCGCTTTTAAACAAAAAACTACGAAAAATCGAAGTCATTTATGGAATTTTCAAATTTTGAGGGCAGAATCGTAATTATCGACTTTGAAAACTGCCGAGTGTCCAAGTCACCCGATTCATAATAAGTTTTTAGATTTTTGGTCGGCCATATTGGATCCGCCATCTTGAATTTTCAAATTTTTAGGGCAGAATCGTAATTAGCGACCCACAAAAAACCGGGTTACCAATGTTCGTGAAAATCTGCTTTTGATTTTTAATTTTTTTTTGCGAAATGTGAAATTTTGTTCGCCGCTCAAGGGGTGAAAAGCACCATTTTGGGGGTGAAAATATTGATATTTATAAATTCAAAAAGTTCATTGTTCAACTACAACTATTTAGTGTACTCATGGTTGAAAAAAAGAGGGGATCAGTCTGCGTTTTCTAAGAGAAAATAATCATGAAAAAAAAAATGTCTTCGATTTTTCCTGGTTTTTTTTTTTTGTTTAAAAACGGCCATAAATTTTTTGTAGTAGAAAAATCGCAATTTCAGCCCCAAATTCTGAAAAAGGACACTGCAAAGTACGGGATACCATATTCTTCATTTCAAAATTCTCGTTTTTTGATGATGAGAATTTGCCTTAAAAATGATGAATAAAAAATATGGTTCTCGATCGTTAATGGGTTAAGTTTCGAGAAACCCCTCTCGCATGATGCAACCGAGATACAAATGATCAAAAAGTATTGAAGTATAAGCGATGTAGTGAATGTAAATGTAGGCGTACAGGAGTGAATTATTTGCACTTCATTCATTCAGGGATTCCTGTAAAGGACCCGCTACAAAAACGGGAATGCCCCCATCGTATTGGACGCGTTCAACAAAATTAGAAAAATATTAGTACCGCGTAAAAAGTCTAGATGGCTGTAGTGTTTTGAACTTGATGAAGTTATGAAGATACTAAGCACATTTTTAAAGTCTTGTTTATGACTTGATCAGGGGAGGCATTTGGGGGCGCCCCAAGACCGGAGGCCCGGGGCGGTCCGCCCCTTCCGCCCCCCTGTTAGTCCGCCACTGCGTTAAACTACTATTATATTTTATGTACACAATCTTCAGTATTTTCTTTGTATAAAATAATCAGCCAAATTAATCATTAACACTATAAAATACTATATTGAATAAAATTTGTGAGATTTTCATATCTGAATTTTTCTTGCTACCCCCTCTTATCTTTTCGTTTCAGACTAATGGTCTAAAGTTTGATATGGCTAGCAATAAAAATAGAAATTTATTTATTATGTATGCTAGTAACATTTGCTTTATATGTCAGAGGAAAAAACAATGTGTCTATCTGTCTATGTAGTCAGTGATAAGTAGAAATATGGACAAGCGCAAAAGTTGATAGATATATTAATAAAACACGTTATTTGATATAGCATTGAATTTATATATTTCGCATGACTGCAGTTTTATTATCACAATGAACAAAATTGAAAAACTCCAATCTCGATCCGAAAAGGAAACCATACATTCTGGACACTTCATGGTGTCACATTTTGAAGCTGAAGCGCAAGATGATTTTGACGACTTAGTGACAGTCCCTGATGAAGAACAAAATGTTCAAAAAGTTACTACGGTGGCCACGTACAGTGTGCCTAGATCTTTAATACCATGTCCACAAGATAAAGAAGATAGTAAACAGCACCAACAACTTTCCATAGAAATATCTCTTACAAAGTTATTTAAATGCATGACTTTAGCTTATAGGTAAGTGTTTATGATTTATACATATTTATCCAAATGTTATATACACATCATCAATTGACACTGATATTTTTGTATATATGTAACATAGATGTTATTAAATCACATTAGTTATTTAATATATTGTTGATTGATCATTGTTTTTTAAGAATATTTTATTATTTATAGTAGAACTCCAGTTTAGAACCTGATACTACATATTTTACGTTTTTGCAGTATCATGATTCCTTATCAGTAAAGTTTCAAATGTTGTCTAAAAATGAGGAAATTGTATGTTTCCATTGGTTTAACATGCAAAGATAAGGGGAGGTCATCATAGTTAGTACAAAAGACACAGGTCATTCACTGAGATAAGTTCGTCTTTAAACGTATAGTCATAAGAATTACTTTTTATTGTAGTGAGACAGATATTATTATAATAATTTAGTAATATTATAGAATGGTGCTGTGCTTTTGTCTTGACTATTTGTTCAAAGTTGCATACTATGATGGTATATTCCAAATCATGTTTAGTATTAACATTATTCCTACTAAAATTACATGATGGTGTGGTTTTTTCAAATGGTAGGTACAATCTTTGTTTTTATACAAAATGAATTATGTATTTTTGCTCCTACATGTAATTTTTTTATTCATTTCATCATATTTTTTGTTGCAATTCTATATATATATTGTATTTATATATCCTTACTAATATTATAAATGCGAAAGTAAGTGTGTTTGTTACGCTTTCACGTTTAAACCACCAAACCTATTTCAAATATTTTTCACCAATGGAAAGCTGGAATCAGGGAGTAACACAGACTATATTATATCCCGGTATTCCCACTAGAATGACCTTGTAATGCGACTGAAACCGAAGCGAGGGTAGGTTGCTAGTATATATATAGTTTTATATTTATTTATATTTTCTTACAAACAAAATCAATTCAGTTGATACATGAATTGATTGGAATTTTATTTAATGGTGATCATTAGATTTGTAGGATATAGCATATGATATATTCACATGTTGAGCTTCATTATATTGTATATTACCAACACTTGCAAGGATTTGATTCATTTGCAATGCACATTTGAATAAGATTTCAGACTGTCAATTGGAAATTCATGAAACAATGGTCTATGGGAGCAGCAGCTAATGTGATTCTACTACTTCTCATTCTAAATCCTCTAGTGCAGGGGTTCTTAAACTTAAAAGAAAATGGAACCCCAACCAAATACCTTTTACTTTATGGAACCCCATATCAAATGATATCAAGTAATGAATAGTTCTGTGCCATAGCTCAGGCCTAATTTTTGTTATCTGTCTATTTACATAATAGTACTTAATGAGTTCTACCCATCACTAATTTTGCACTATTTTAAGTTAATATTTGTAACCATGGTATTATTTCACAGCTAAATTACTAAAATTAAAAGCTATTTAATTTCGGTGAAACCCTGATGACTGCTCTATGGATCCCCTAGGTTCCACGTAACATACTTTGAGAATCCTTCTCTAGTGACTGGCAAATAGTTATAATTGAGTTATATTAAATACTAGCTGACCCAGCGAACTTCGTATCACCATATTTTTTTGTGTAAATATATTTTACTTTCATTCGCAATGTTTTGTATCCTTCTTGCATTACAATTTTGTCAGGCAAGATTTGATCATCTTGGTTGTTGCATTGCTAATCATCATTCAAAGACAATACAAATGACTGATTATTGATTTCTGGCAAAATTATAATTATCAAATTTTCAACCATACTTAAACAGATAAAATTACGTTTAGCTGTCATTTGCGTTTTATTATTACATGCCAGATATGTTTTTGTTATATCATATTTTTTTTTTTTTATTTATTACTATTATCAATAATACAAAAATGACAACTGGTTGATTACAATCTAAAAATCACTAAGATTTCTCCAGATTGCAATAATATTCTGCTTTATCGAACCAACAACAATCATTTAAAGAAAAACAAACCACTCAATCGTAATTAAATAACCTACCTACATTTAATGTTTAAGATTTGAGCCACTCTGCCAGGCCATTACACTTATTATTGCGACAGTGAGGGTAAGTGTAGAAAAGCGAGTACATGTTGTAAAGTGTGTGAGCTACAGGCTGTTTAAAAAGTACGTTTTCAATTTCGGTTTTATATTTCCTTCTGTGATGCTCTTTCTTAAAGTTTGGTCAAGTTGATTTATTATTCTAGGGATTAAGTACGGCATAGTTCTTTTACCATAGTAATTAGAGGCTTTTATAATTTCGAGATTTTTATTTATTTGCTGTCGTGTCTGAATTCTATGTGAGGTGTAATTCTGTATACGAGTATTAAAAAATTGTTCCGTTAGTATACTATATGTGACTTTTGTATAAATGGGTAGAACTTTACAATAATAAAAAAGCTTAGCAGCGTTATCCTTGTATTGAAGTTTTATTTTAGATGGGACAATTCGCTTCAAAATACGTAGTTGTAGATTATAAATTTCATCGAGATAAGTTTTGAACGTTCTACCATAGCTTGTAATCCCATAATTGATAGTTGATTCTGCTAGTGCATGGTATAACATGAGTTTAATTTTGTAAGGCACTCGTTTCTCAATTATGTAGAAGTTGGCTAACAATGCCCTGAGTTTACCACAAAGGTGAGTTATGTGTGGAGACCAGTTAAATTTATTATCCACAACTAAACCCAGATATGTGTGATGACTGATATTCTCCACAGTAGGGCAGGAGCATGATGCTTTAATAGGTTTATGGATACAAGTGTGTTGGTGTGCTATTATTTTGAGATCTATATTTCGATGTTCTTTTGCGTACGGTGATCTAATATGTATGATTTTTGTCTTGGCAGCATTTAGGACTAAATCATTATCATGACACCATTTGTTAATGTTGTTAAAGTCTGATTGTAGTTGTGACATGGCAATGTTCACATCGCGCTCGGCAATTACCAAGCAAGTGTCATCAGCGTATTGGTATGAGGTGCAATAGTGTAGTACGTTGTTCATGTCGTTGACATATGCTATAAAGTGCAGAGGACCAAGTACAGAACCTTGGGCTGTTCCTTCAGTGACAGGCATCATGTTACTGACAATATTATTGACTTTAACAGTAAATTGCCTATCTTTGAGATAATTTTTGCACCACGTGAGTACGGGTCCACGTACTCCTGTATTCATAAGCTTTTCTATGAGTGTCGCGTGATTTAGTGTATCAAATGCGCGTGTAAAATCTATAAAAAGAACTAGCACATGTTTTTTATTGTTGAGGTGTGCATTAATTTCATCTGTGAATTTTGATAGAAGGGTTGTAGCATTTTTGCCTGGTTGAAAACCATACTGATTATGGCATATAATGTTATGCTTGGCATAAAAGTCAAGAATTTGTTGGCTGAGGTGCTTTTCTACAATTTTATCAATGGACGATAGTAAAGTAATCGGACGGTAATTTGCTACAGAATCGCGTTTACCCTTTTTAAAAACAGGGCGCACACACCCTATTTTGAGATTGTTAGGATATGTTCCTGATTTTATACTCGCATTTATGAGATTAGCAATTGCCACGGATATATTTTTGCAAACTGTTTTAATATCTACTATACTAATACCGTCTTGACCGGGAGCTTTTAAGTTGTTAAGTTTAGTAATAATCTTATGAACGCTGCTAGGAGTAGCTTTACTGAATAACATGCTAACTTCGGCCGTTTTACTGTAGGTACTTTTATTCAGAAGCAGTTGATTGCAATTTGGGATGATTTTTTTAACAGCACTACTAAACTCGTTGGCAAATTTATTCACAATATTTTTTGTTGAGAAATTACTAAAAGCCTCAGAAATTAATCTATCAATGGATAAGCTGATTTTACCGCATATTGAATTTATAATTTGCCATACTTTCCTAGGATTAGTATAATTGTTTTTTATTTTATTGTAATAATAGTTGTTTCTATGGTAATCTAGGGTTTTATGTAACAAATTACGTGTTCTATTATACTCTAATCTTAAACAGCTATTTGTGGTATCATTTTTCCACAACCTGAAGAGGTGATCCCTCTTTTTACCAAGATTAAGTATATCCTTATTGATCCATGGAAGTCTACAATGAACACATTTACTATTGCAAGTAGCTTGTGATATTAATTTTGCATATTCAAATTTGGATGTTATAAAGTCATGAATTTGTTTTGGGCTGTCCATGGTGTTCGTTTCAGACCAGTTAATTTTATTCAATTCCTCAAACATTATTCTTTGGTCAATTATTTGTCGTATTTTTATTGTTTTTGGAGCATCCTGTTTCTGTAAACTATTTGCTGTATTAATGCAGGCGATCGCTACTATGCGATGATCGGCCAGAACGGTGTCGACCGCTGCCGTGCGCGTGTTTAGCGTATTAAGCCGTACAAAAATATGATCAATGCATGATTTTACTACGTTTCCCAATCTAGTGTCGATTCTGGTGTAGTCTGTTATGCCACAAGTGAATCCGTGATTGGATAACATATTTAAGTATGAAACTTTGTGAGGGCAGTTTTTCTTTAAGTCAATATTCATGTCACCCAATATTATCATATTACTAGTGCGAGTACGAGATATAACAGAGGATAGTTCTGTAATGAAAGCCGTTTTGTTTTTAGTGGGCGGTCTATAGATTGCACACACTGTGATAGATTGGCTGTTTATATGACTTAAAATGCCTATTAACGATTCAAAATAGATAGTATGATTTCCTTGAATAGTGAATTTAATGTGATTTTTTACATAAATTATTATACCACCCCCTTTTTGTTTACTACGTAATTGTGTGTATGCGATATATCCCGGAATTTGAAAAAGATTAGAAATAGATGATGATATACCCACTTCCGTAACAATTATGATATCAATCTGAAAGTTAGTAGTTTTTACCGTAAGTAGCAGTTTAGGAAAATTTTTAATTAAAGATCGTATGTTGACATGTATACAAAAAAAGTTGGATGAATTAGGTTTTAATGTATTTACGAAATTGTTTAATGTGTTGCAATTCAGAGATTCTATTTCTATAGGATTATCCATGATACTAAATAAATATTAGTTAATTAATTATGCGTATACTTGAGAGTTATATATACGACTGCTGTACAGGTACAGACTTGTTAGGCATGCAGAGTGACTCAATGTCAGATACAGATCTAATAACAGTGACGTGTTGGCTACTCTCATTTTTCTTCGCATAGATTCGGCCTGATTTGCACCATACGTACTTATGGGAATCCTTTAGACGTTGTTTGGCTTCATACAATAGAGATTTAATGCGCTTGGTTAGAGCTTCTCGGATGTAAATGCGTTTTTTTTCAGTTTCAGAAGACAGATTACTTACGACGTTACCGGCTAAGATCTGCATCTGTTTTGCTGATGACACCCATCTGTTGCGTTCTTCTGTATTTTTGAGTTTGACAAGAATGTTTCCTGGCTGATTTCTGGTTTTATTACGATTTGTTATGCGACGCATTGTCACCACTGCTTGCTTGTCTATTTTTAATTTTTCTATAATGGGTTGAATCAGAGTCTCGACATTTTCACCTGGTGTTTCCGGAATGTTAGCTATCTCCAGCGAGCATGCAAGGAGATCCTGTTCAGCTTCTAAGGCTTGTTGTTCAATGGCAGCTACGCGTAATTCAAGATTTTTATTCTTATTGATGAGATCACTGTTTTTGTTGAGTAGAGATTTTATAGTATTTTCTTGCATTCTGACAGTCTTTTCTAGTAGCATAACTTGCTCATTTATGTGCTCTAGCGATGTTGTGAGTTCTTCCAGTTCATTTTTTACCACTTTTTGCATTTCACGACTAATATCTTTCAAAAGGTTTTGGTAGTTAAATCCTGTAGAAGGTTCTCCTTCCTCTTCATCTTCGGTGTCCTCAGGAGGAGCAAAGAAGGATGAACGCCTAGAAGTGTTTCGTAGACATTCCTCGCAGCTCCACTCTAGTCCTTCAGCGTTTCGAAGAGCTCCAAGCTGCTTGGTAGATAATTTAGTACAGGTTGTTGTAGCATGTATAGGCTTCGTGCACCTGCTGCATTCTAATCCCGGCGATTTCTTGGTTATATTTTTATTGCAGCACGAACATTTTTTCAATACCATTTTAGAAGTGTAGGTAGTTTGCTTAGACAAAAAATTACTGTATACGTGTGTGCCGCCGAACGAATGAAAGCAGAATGTGATATGTTATAGTGACTTGTATTCTCCTTGACATTTTATATGACGTCACATGGGAAAGCGGTCGAACAGGGTAAAAAGTATTCTATGTCCATCTCCTGGTTCTAAACTACCTCCCCACCAATTTTCTTCCGTTCTTGAGTTATAAATAGTGTAACTAACACGACTTTCTTTTATATATATATAGATTCTTTGGTCCAGACCCATTTGCGAAGGCTATGATTTAATTACACCTCAGAATGGAGTATCCATAAGTTACAAAGTTGCTATAAGTTACAAACCACCACCTTGGTAAACATGCTGTGTGAATCTTTTAAATATAAATATTGCTTGTGCCCATTCTGGTAGTTGGAAGTTTAGACATGGTTATACATGTTGTGCAACTTATACATACAACTTGTGCAACCTAATAAACATAGGATGAATGAAAACAAACAACACCCAGGTCCAAAACAATCAAATTTGTAAATTGCACAAAGAGCTGGCCTATATGGGATTGAACTTCAACTTTCGACATGGAAGGTTATGCATTATTAACACTATGCCATCTGTGCAGCTAAATCTTGTATAATTTTTTAATTATCTTGATTCCAATCCTTTTAGTCTAGTTTTATGTTGTTGATCATCAAAAATTTAAAAACTGTTATTTATCCTTCCCAATTATCGTCGACTAACATGGTAGTTTCAGTGCCCTTTTATTTTTGGTTATTTTGTTTTGGATGAAGAAATCCCTTATTAAGTCATTGCCTTCAAAAATAAATAACTTGTTCTTGACCATCCTTGCTTCTCCAAAATCAAATCTGTATTGAAGCACTCTGAGCTTTTTGGCATTTCTTTTATCAAATTTTGTGTTGAAGTTGTCTATAATCGTCTTGAAGTTACTTATAATCGTCCTGAAGTGGGTTTTAGATGCATGACTTTAGAAATACTGTAGTTTTAGGTCCTGTTTTTGTGGTCACCACCTCTGCACCTTGGTATGTGATACATGTATATCAGCATATTATTTATTAATTCTAAAATATGCTGCCCTCTCGATTATTTTCACTTTTATTTAAGAGACCTGCAATTAACATGCTCTGATTGCTCTCTTCGTGAGAGAATAGAAAATATTATAGTGTCCTCACCCTGTAATTTTATGTGTGTTGGGTTGTATTCCTGTTGTAAACCTCATTGTTCCAATGGTATTAAGATGTTAGTGGTGACCATAATACACTGGGCCAGATGAGAAGGTATTTTTGGTAGCTTTCTGTACATTTCCATGTATTTTTTTTTCCGAATTTCACCATAGCAAACTTAGAATTTGTCTTTAAATAATGTTAGTCATTCTAATAATATATTTTTAAATAATGATTCAGTACTTGACATAAAACTGTAACATGTTATAATTTTTGCGGTCATCTTTATAGTGAGTGCTAATTTATTTCTGGTATATACACAGTTTTGACAAGTCATAGTTGCGGCGCGTTTTAGTGTCGAACTTATTGTATTAGTATTAGCAATTATCAATCCCACTATAAATCACTATACAAATAAACCATTACCGGTAGTGCTATGATAAATATAGTGAATATGAGACATAGGCAGGTAGGTAGGCCTTGGTTTCGGGAGCACTTCCGCCGTCTAGTTACGCGGATCATAGGCGCGCGTATTGGGATGGAACTAACAGCCCGCGAAAGTGGTTCGTTCATTTCGACTAGTGTAGTTGTTAGCGGTGGCTTTAAATACTTGCAAAAGTTGGTTAAAATAGATTGTTAGGCGGGTCAAGTGCATGACAGGTTGTGCTGTCACCGGCTGGAGAGGCCTCGGTACGGTGTCAGGACCGTCGAGGCCTTCCGGCTAGTGCTGATGGAGTGGATGAGTCGGCGGCACGGGATGCTTTCCTTTCGACTCGAGCAGGTCTTGACGGGGCACGGTTGCTTCACCAAGTACCTGTACACGGTCGTGAGAAGGGCGAGCACACCATCCTGCCACCACTGCGACTGCGACGAGGACACGGCCCAACACGCGCTAGAGGAGGCCGCGTGGGCAGAGCAGCGCCGTAAATTCGTCGCAATCATCGGTGTCGACCTGAGGCTGCCTACCATCGCTAGGGAGATGCTCGGCAGCATCAGGAACTGGGACGCCGTCGCCGCCTTCTGCGAGGCCGTCATTTCGTGGAAGGAGGCGGCGGAGTGTGCGCGGGAGGAACGCCTTCACGGCGACGCGGCCCGCTTCCGGCGGCGCAGGTGCGAGTACCTGCGCCTGATGCCGCCCTAGCGGAGGTCGCGAGTGACCGGACCGGGGATTTTAGTGCACCCGCAGAGAGGCTGACCGCGCGATGGCGACCGACGTCCCGGGACAGGAACGTGGAGAGGTGAGGGTACCCGAAAGGTATTCCGTCGGGCCGACTACTGAGGACAAGGAACTCGGCACTGGTGGTCGGTCCAAAAACAAAGACGACGTCCTTTTGTCACCCTGGACGACTGCTATCAGTTTGAGTAGGCTGGGCGAGGCGTGTTTATATATTGTGACCTTTTTTCATGACTGTCTTCCCCTCAGCAAAATAATTCGGTAGGCACATCGTTTTATATGAAATAATGTCCTATGAATATTACGCATGCTGCTCCCACTCCAGGTGAAAGCCGAGTGGCAACAGTGTAATATGTTGGATTGGCCGTTTTTCTGAGCTTTTCAGGGGTTAAGCACTGTGGTTACTTACCAATCTTTGGATGCAGCAGCATAGGCACATTCTCATGTGCAGGCTTATTTCCAACAGTAGAACTTAATAGACTAAGGGCAATCCATTACTTACCGATCAAAATGTGTAAGTGTTCAACATTGCAGTGGGTCGCCAAAAAATCATCATTTAAAAATTTTCGATTAAACATTTTTCTTCAAGAAGGATCTTGTCGTATTATTAGAATACAGACATTCCAATAAAATTAATACAAGAAACTGTGTTGTCGCAACATGAGCATTATGCCCGTAATATTTTATTACTTCCTCACCTAAGCTCATCCTGGAATATAGATTGGATGCTTATAATATAATAATATGCTTCTCCAAGAAATTACTTAAGGATGCTATCACGGCGCCGACGTCGCATGCTACAATGTGTGGCCTGTCGCGTTCTTTTAAGGTATGCCACGCCTCACGGCGCGTAACGCTTGTCTTGCATCCGCCTACAGCGGTCCTTCCTCTTTTGTATGCCGCCCCTTTTTGTGCAATTCCAAGCCAAATTGAGCCACGCTACGCAAATAGTTCTGGTTGGTCATTTCTGGCTGGACACAATTTCATCGCCTCCTAGCTGGTGCATCCAAGTCGCATCACCGATTGCTTTGGTAGACCGGTAATCGCTATTTATATATTGTCATATAGTATCATGTAATAATAGTACGTCTGGTATGTTATATATATTATTTATTCTTCTAAGGACGACAAATGAGTATAGCGGGTTTCAGACTACGCTATAATATAATAGCATATAGTATATAGCTCATAGCACAACAATATTGCGCACCATGCATAAAATATAGTGCAGTATAAAATATAGTATAGTACAGTGTGAACGTGTCCTTAACAATGTATGGTGCGCGATATTGTTGTGCTATGAGCTATATACTATATGCTGTTATATTATAGCGTAGTCTGAAACCCGCTTATACCAATTAATATTAATATTTTCATTGTAAAATGAGTTGATTTTCTTGTGTGTATCAATTAATTTAATTATTTAAGAACAAAAGTTTATCAAATTGTAATATTTCTTTGCTTAATAAACCCTCTAGTATTGCTGGAAACTATTCGCGAGGTTCTTCTAGGAGATAAGGAATATCGTAATAAATATTTTGGAGCCAATTTACGAACGATGTTAATAAAATATCTGTCAATATCTAACAATCTCAATTAATTCTTGATTTATTCACAGCAATGTGTTCGAAACTCGTTATTGTTAAATAATATGTAGTTCATCACCGTCACCCTGTTTTTATCCCAATTATTTGGGGTTAACGCAACATACACCCACCTTCCATTGTACATGCTGCATATAGTTATTGGCAATGGTTTTATGACCAGACGTCTGTCGTCAACCTTCCTTGGGAATGTACTTAATTGTTATCCAGACGGCATTAGATGAAGTAGACCCAGGTTGATATAAAGCTCTGAGGCGACTGTTAAGATAACCACAAGCAATGTAAGGGTTGGTACTATTCATAACGACTATCAAACAGCATTCAAATAGCACGTCAAAACAGCTCATATAAGTGCCACTATTAGGGTCAGACCTCCTCCACAGCAGGAGGGAATTTAACCTAAATGGCGCTAGGCAAACGGGTTGGTATAGGGTTTTATTTCGAGCTTTCCCTCTCTTACACAGATTTTATATGCATAATATATTCTTTAGTCGTTTTGCCGACATCCGCAGGGAAGAGAGGTGGTGGTGAATTGTATTCTGACTCTGTTACCACGGGAAAAATGCATCCACGGGCAAGAGGGGGATACCCACGGGCCAATAAATATAGTTCAATGTTTAATTTAACTTCGTAATTTAGCCCATTTTTTATGACTTACGACCTTATAAAATATATACAGCGTTTTAAACTGGCCCAATTAGAATATCATGTAGAACTTCATTTAATCGTTTTCTTGTAATGAGTTAATATATTGATAGTTATCAAATATTCGATCTCGGTTCCATGGCATTTTAATATTTTATCCTTAGCCTAAATCAACTAGAATTAGACAAATTCTATTTTCAAACTTTTGTATTAGCATTTTGTCATTGTATAGCATAGAGGGCGGACTTTCTTAATAAAATAAGTAACAAATTTGTGGGATAATAATTTTTACTATAAATTATTTCCCTATTTTTCCTATTGCCTTTTATTTATACGGTTAGGAATTACAGATAAGATAGGCTGTGTTTCATTCTTATCTAACTGCTATTTGCAACAAGCTTATAAACGATCACATATTGATAAAAACGTTGATAACAAGCTTAGCACTTGTCTGACATTTTGTGTTCACTTCGCCGTACAGTTCTGTTATCGCGTCTGTACTTTTCACAAATTTATATTTTTTATTATTTTTAATCATGGATATTTTAAATTATTTTAAAGTAAAAATGCGTCTAATTAGTTCAAGGACTTTTATAGTTAACTTATCCGTTAAAATATCTTAGTGTTTTAGTTTTTTTTATTTAGGTTATATCACAGGAAGAGTATGGTGAGTATTTATTTTAATATTCTTGAAATGTTTTTATGTGTTGTTCTTTCTCAGACAAAAATTAACCTCACCAAAATGGAATCGTTTCAAAGGTATAAAACTTCGGTGGAAGGACAAGATTAGATTGAACAACGTTATATGGCGGTGCTGGCACATGCAGTGTGAGTTATCTTAATGCTTTTTCTTATAAATACATTAAGATAAATTAAACCCTTACTCTGTAACGTCTATATCAAGTAAAACATAATTTCTAAACGAAATATGCATATGGATTAGTAGTCTATAAGAATATATAGTGAGTTGAATATTATACAAATATCACCAACAATTGCGAAGATATCATTTGTCATAATATGTTCAAAGTCGAAATTCGCAGAGATAAGTATGTAGACTGATTTTCTGAAAAGTATTGTACTTAGACAGTTTTTATTAGGATTGTTATTTTATAATTATATAGATATGTTGATTAATCACAGTAATAAATTGTTTGGAAACGGATATATATGTAGGTAAAATACCTGAGTATGTATTATTAGGACATAAATACAATTCGCCTATTCAGAATATAGGTCTTTGAGATAACGATGACCCCAAGCTGATCATTATAGTTATAAATACAAGGTTGATTTATATTTTATTGGTGCTGCCTCGTAGTAATATAACATTAAATTTAAATACAATAGTTTATATGTTAAGTTTATCAATTGGAAGCGACACTAATTAAATGAGAAATCCTCCGTTTCTACGAAGCGATTATTATTGCTTGCTGATTACATGTTCCTCCGCGGGCTAACGGGTTTTGTCCCACTAATATATTAGATCGATCATTCAGTTAATAATTTATTTAATTGCTAATGTGTTATTTATATAATAAGCAAAAGATTGTGAAATTTCAAAGGTGAGTGCCTAGGATTCAAATTAACGACCTTTGGTTTTGTAGTTTACTGTCATTCCACACGAGGCTATAATTGCTGCTTTTTAATAATTTATTTTTAGAGCTATAATTGGAAATTACTGTGGTTTGTTAGTATACAGTATAGTTTCTAGCGTCCCATTGCATATGTATTTCCATAAACATGTACAAATTGTAATCTGTGTGTACTGTAACTGTTATATTATATTGCCTGCCTTATTTTGTCACAAGTATTTTTTTTTGATCTGTGATATAATTTAAAATATTGATGTAAATTGTATGTGATTATGTAAGAGACAATTTTGTTCTAAATTTAATTAGCAAGTTAGCGTGTAATTAATTTTGTATGAAATTGTATACGATCTTTGCTGTGAGTTGACCTTATAAGACAAATTGCTTCCATGCTCTTTCTGTATTTAAACCTTTATGAATATACAATTATATTGTATATTAATTTGACGTATTTCATAAGTTTTAGTTAGCGTAAACCACGTAAATACGCAATAACACATTTTTACAACTCGATTACAAATAATTGAAGTTTCAATATTGTTTTAAAATTAAATTTGAATTTAATATACATTAAAACTTTTTAAGGCAAATAATTGAAGGTGAAACCTTAAATTCTAAATTCATTGTGTACTTTAGAAGACTTAGTGGATCAACTGGTATACACGAAAACAACTTAATATACCATTCAGAGATGTGTAAACAGTTAACTAAGTACTAATTTCATGAATAAATACAGTACGTTTATAAGTATTAATAATGTAGTCTGTCTGTCACATAAAAATCGCGTGAGCTAGTGATAATATCGCATACGGCCAGACATTTTTATCGCAATTAATATCTCATATTAAAGCAAAAAGATAAAATATAATATTTTAAAGTTTACGAGTCTTTAGTTATACTTATGTTAAATTTCTTATCTTTTACGCGGTGTGCAATAACTACATAAAATAATGCTATTTATAATACTTTTATTAATATTTTTCCCTTACAGTTATAAAGAAACAAAACACTTTGGTGTGTCAGTTCGCTTCACCATTAGACGTAGATACGCATGTGAAACCCGAGGTAATGTATTTTTTATTCTTTTGCAATTAATTTTATATTTTTTTTTCAGATTTTGTTATTAATTTTATTTCATTTCACTGGATATGCTTTAATTGTACATTAACTATAACTTGATTGAGGTTTGCTTATGCTCTTATCTAAAGGAAAATGTTTATTTGCGAAACGTTAAATCACTATTTAATACATATTCTTAGTAAAGCTTCTTTCTTTGGAGAGTAAGAATACGATTCGCCACCGCCTTTCTTGCCTGTGAGTGTCGTAAAAGATGACTAAGGGATATATACAGATAACATATGCAAATAACATATACAAGAGAAGGAAAACTCGAAAGAAAATCCTATACCAACATATCTGACCAGTGTGGTATAGTAGATAAATTTTACGACAATAGTGGAGGAGGCCATCAGTGAGACGTATATGAGCTGAGATAATAAGTAAAGTTTAAGAGCCTTGAAACGTTGAATTTGATCGTCATTTAGAGAAGTTAGAGGATTCCTAGTCTTATTATTATTTAGTATTTACACATAACTAGCTATAGCTTGGATGCATCGCATTAAGACTACAATTTGTCGCTATCCTTAGTAGTCAAAGAAATCGATTTAGGGAGCTTCAGGGCAGTGTGTAGCAGCGTTTTCTCCTCAGTAACTCTTAAAACCAAGTGGCCAAGTGTTGAAATTATGATATAACCCCCCTTTGTGTGGAGACATGTCCAACAGTGGACGATAGACGCATGAAAAAGTAATAAATATGTGTTCACATATATACCTATTACAAGCACAACTTAAGTTTCCGCCGTTTTGAGAAATATGGTGTCACAAAAAATTTAGCTTAAAATTGTCAGATGTAAATTGACAAAAAAAAAATAATAAGTTTGATCATTTAGTAACTGGTTAAAATATAAATGAGTTCGTAACAGCATCATATATGTTTAAATTTCTACCAAAATCAGAATTGCAGCTCAAGCGCACCGATTGCCTTTAATGTAATTAATATAAATTGCATTTGATAAGGCTGCTTTAAGCGAGAGAACATGTCGTAATGGTCTACAGAAGCAGTTTCACTCGCTTAAAACGTTAGGGACGATTCAAAAACAATGTAGATAATTGGGTTTCATGCGAACTGATGTCGAAGGACTTTGAATACGGTTTATGCATGGGTGAAATGCTTATTGCTAGACCTAAAGGAACGGTCTTTTCGTATCGTAGCATCACTACCGATGAAAAGTAGATATATAGTATATCCCAGAAACTACCCCAGAAAAGAAATTCATAGGGACTTCCAAGCCACGCCTCAACATCAACAGAAAATCAAAATTAGGTGTCGTGTATTGCTTAGTTGCTTAACTCGAAACCACTACTTGAGTCCTCTACCGAACTCAGTTGAGAGCCCATATCTAAAGAAAAACGCGCTCATTACTACTCCAAACATGACAAAATTTGCCCACATGATAATCTTTGACATGATGTGTTTCCGATCAAAAACTAGTTGAAAACACCTTATTAGGAAGCGTTACCACACCCGCTCGTGTTCATCAGACATTGTGCCGTCCAACTATGATCTATTTCGATCGATGGCACATAATCTGAGTAACGTTTATATCGTATGGAGATAACAAAATTGGCTTGATTTGTAAATAACTTCAAAAGATGAATACGTGGTATTCGAATGTTGCATGAAAGGTTGAAATAAATATTGTTTCTGATAGACAATACCTCAAATAAATATAAGGTATCGTTCTGTCACAGTAAATGCCTCAATTAAAAAAAAAGTTGGAAACTTGTATTCCTATATATTATGTTACCGTAATATTTATATTTTACATATACAATGTTAGAACTTGACCGATTAAAACAGATTTCATAGGTTTTCATTTTATATTTCATTGCTTACACAGTAAATCGTCTGATTCGACGTCTACCTACCCTATCCTTTTGGCACAGAGCGACTACTTTGATAAAGTAAAAGCAGAAAATTATAGGATGTCTTGTCGTGTCCTGTCTTGTCATGGATTCTTAGGTGTTGACATTGTACTATCATCGAATAACATAAAATTATAATGTTCTTAGTCTCCCCACAACATTAATATTAATAATATTTTTATTTTATTCTAGACAACGATATTAGAAGGTAAATATTGGAAACGAAGAGCAGAAGCGGTTATAGCAGAATATAAAAAATGGCGCAAGTTTCATATTATGCGGCTTCTTGGAAAGGGAGATACGTCCGTTCAGGATGCGGTAATTTTTATTTATTTATCTATAGTTTTCTGCGGAACGATTTACTACTTTATTTAGTTTCAGTTTCGCACACCTATTTAATAAGTATGTAGTTATCAGTAAAATATATTGCGACCCGTAAATACGGACCAGTGGCCTTAAAGGTTATGAAATCAAGTAAAAATAAAACAAAAACAAGATGATTTACGATAAGGGGATTACTGAGAAAGACCAAAATATAATATATTTTGGTAAAATATAATGTATTTTGATCAGATAATGCTAATGATAATGCAGTGCGTATGAAATTCACTTATATAATTGAACATGTGAAACTGAGCCACAGCCAGTGGCTTTATAAACTAAAGGCTTGCGACACACAGCTATTTGTGAATTGTGTTAACGAGCATTAAAATTCATATTACAAGCATTGCTTCATATGATCGAACAATAAATAAATATAAAAAAATGAGTACCACTAATTTTATCGCGTTTAATTTAATATATTTTTTTAATACAGTGCCGCCATTGTGGTCAGTTGATAGAGAATGAGACTATAAAATCTGTTAATCATTTCTTCATGTGGTGATGGCGTAGGAGTAATATTCATCACCACCCTTTCCGTTCCCACAGGTGTCATAAAAGTCGATAATGCAGATAACATTTTGTAAAGGAAGGTCTTGAAACAATATACCATACCAAAACGTCTGGCTATCCTGGTATAGTTGAAAACATTGAATTGCTCTAATATGGAGATAGATGAATGAAGATTGTTTTAATTATTATAAAACCAGAGAACAAACTCCTTAAATATTATTTTGTACAACACCGGAATTCGGATCAAGAAAAAGAAGGATCAGTACCTATGGATATCGGTATTACCTCCGTAGGGTTAAGTAGAAGTATAACATGTCCATATTTCATTGTATATCTACTTTTTAGTCCCATGTACCTAATGAAGCAAGCATGTTTGAGCGCATTGCCAGTCTAATCCCTATCATATTTTTGAAAATCGGGACAAATATTCAGTGAATCCCAGTTACTTTTTTACTCGATACGAACATAGGATATTATAAGCGTAATAACATACATGGGAATGGACCAACAAGACAGTCAATTGCTTTTTTATTTAGATATCGGACATGGACACGGTAGAATCGTTCTCTCAGTGCAGCGACTTTGCGGCCAACATGCTCACCGACGAGGACTACCTCAACTTCATGACTGATACACTCTTTTCTACCATTACCAATCATCAACCATTTGCCTTCCCCGACACTAGAGAAATAGGTATGTATTTGTATTTATTTTGCCATAATACATCCAACGAATTACCATTAAAAACCAAGCACAGTAGGAACAAGAATGTATATACACATTTGTTCTACAAATGGAAGGAATTAAATCGACCGTTTCGCAAAGAATTAACTGCAAGCTAATAAATCACTAAAGTCTGCATAATAAGAGTAACATTTTTGTATAACGTGACAGATATTGCGTCTATTTTGATTCACATAACTTAGATGAAAAGGCTTTTTTTTTATATACGACGCCAATGACTAAATAGAACTAAAAACTTCATTTGACTAACCGCCGCTTTTATTTGGATCATAATAATATTGATTTATAAGTAGAATTATACAGAATATTTTTATATTGAATGATAAAGATACAATAACATGTACGCTGCATTATTTCGCGTGATAAATACATCAATAATACTTATAAATATTTACAGCTAGAGGAGCGAGTTTAGCCGATTTCATACAACCAAGCTTAGGTCCATTGCAACCTAATCTTGATGATTTTATGGATACACTGGAGCCTTTTCACGGTAAGTTCAAAGATTTAAAAAATATGACAAATTTACTATGACTTTCATAATCCTTTATATAATGGTATATTTATATGGTATTCTGGGATAGGACCTGATGTTTGACGACATTGACTGTAGATGTTATGGGCATGGTTATTAGAATAACATTATATCGGCGTCGCTTACGGATATGAAATAATTTCGCACTATCGAACAGTTTCGGATACGCATATTGAATTTTTTAGGGAATTGTCAAAAGAGAATGTTAATTGTGGTGATTTTTGTATTATTTTCTTTTGGAGCCTATATTTACGCTGTTAGTTCGGTTCGCTGTTAATGTCGATTTTGGACACTTTCGTTTGGAGTAACCGATAACCGACCGATTCACCTTATTGACTGTCATTTATAACATGCGATTCCGATGGGATAACATTATCTAGAAGACACCCATTTCATACATCTTCGTAGCATAGTTTTTTTTTGTATTCTTAGATTAGCAGGTTTTCTCACTATATTAGGTATAATTCATTGTAGATGTTTAATATGTTGAACGATCAACTT
Source organism: Lymantria dispar (assembly GCA_032191425.1). Lineage (NCBI taxonomy): Eukaryota > Metazoa > Arthropoda > Insecta > Lepidoptera > Erebidae > Lymantria > Lymantria dispar. Next base: position 21,688,200 of record CM063444.1, on the reverse strand, counting down.
CACAGCCGATTTAAAACATGAATATGCCAGTGAATCCACGAGGCAAACTCAAACTTAATTGACCTATGGAGGTAATAAAAATTAATAAAAAGTAATAAAAATTGCTTTTTTTTTCAATTCGAATCAATCGAATTAAAATTACTATTGATTCGAATCGCAATTCGAATCGTCACATTCGTCACGTCAGCATTATAGTCAAATTCGTACTCGTATGTCAAGTCATCCGCCTGTGAAGCCGAGTTGGCGAGTTATAATTCGTTTACATTATTATTCGAGCGAGTTTTTTTTGCGGATCGGTTTGCATTACGAATGAGTCGAGATTTTGAGTTACAGCAGTATGCTCGGTATTTGGTTACGGAAAGGGGACTTATGGGTATATTGACTTTTAAACACGTATGTTATGACAATACTCTTTTATTATTATGATTAAAATCAGCATACTAAATAACAAAAAGTAATAATAAAATCATATGCAAAAAAAATTTTTTTTTTAAATAAAGTCTGATTCTAATTAGTAATTACCCGATATCAACTTTAAAATAAAATACGTTTTTATACGACTCAGGTATACTCATAATTAATAACTAGTATTTTTAATTACGTAAATGAGCAGTCAACAAAAGCAAGAAAACATTAAATCGCGCGAGGAACAGAAAACGAATCAACGAATAGAAAACGAATCAACGAATGTCCTATCAAACCGAGTCGACTGATCGCCGCGTCGTGCCGCCGCGACCGCTTGCGCTACGAGTACCTACCTGCCTAAGTACGACACGAGTTAACGAATTGATTCGGTTTCGGTCAACGGCGATTCGAATGAACGAGTCAATAGTCTTATTCGAGTTATTCGAATTAAATGATTCGAATTACGCAACACTAATGTCCCACTGTTGAGCTCAGGCCTCCACCACTATGGGAAGGAAATCAACCTACTATACCCTTGGTATAGGGTTTAGTTTCGAATTATCCTTCTCTTTCATATATATTATGTTCATATTATGTCCCTTTTTTGTCCTTTACAACACCAAGATAGGGGGTGGTGAATTGCATTCTTACTCCGTCACCACACAGAAAATACGGATAATGTATATACTAACATTTATCCTGTACTCTATCACTGAATTGGAACAGGGCTCTACAGGGCAAATTCAACAAGAAACCTACGATCTTTTTAGACTGTTTCTATTTATATATAATTGTATACACGATGATTACGGAATTACACATTAGAGGTCAAGTTATTAGCTTCTGTGCGATGACCTTCGACTAGGATCTAAATCTTATCAAAATATTCCGTCTGAACTAGATCGACGAGCTACACCCGGTATTAGTTTATTTACAGTAGTAAACTTATTTGGTTTTGAAATAAAACTTATGTTATAGATTTTATTGCTATTATATTTGATTTTTAATTGCCCGATGTTTCGAACACTTTACAGCGTTCATGGTTATGGTGAGACCACTAGTTTTCCCGTGACCAGGAATGCTGTAAAATAGTTATCATTATTTTAACTTTTTTTATTCTTCAATTACTAATATTTGCGTAACATGCTTAGCATTTTCAGACATAAGGTTACCTCCAGTACCAGAGGAATCGACTTTGCCAGTCGAGGACGCGCTGTATAGAAGTGGCATGTCAGTGGATTCATACTCTCAGAATTTTGTGTCGAGCAGTCAGGGCAGTAGCGCCGTTACCATGCCCACCAGTCAGATGTCACTACACGGTAAGAATATTACAGTAGTTTTTCGCTTTAAATTTTAAAGTAAAATTTGAATATGTCTATTTATGTGTGCCGAATATTGTTCTATTACTTGGCGCGAAACATAATTCATTGCTATGAATCTGAATGTAATTGTGTCCATGTTAGCAAAATTTTTCTTGATAGAATCGTTGTTTTCTTTAAATATGTTTTTAGTAGTACTTTACCTTCCGTTGCGTGTGTTATGGACTATAGTCTATAATATTACATAAATAACTAATTGTGAATACTAAAGTAACTAACCAATACATCATTATAACTTAAGAGGCTCACTCATAGAAATAAATCACGGCATCGTAAAAAAATCGATATTGAGCTTTCACAATCGTAAAACAAAATTTAGGGCGCCCGGGATAAAAAATTATAAAAAAAGCGCAAGGGATTAAAAATATTTATAATAGAATTCATTAATATCAGAATGGGTATATCAATAATATCTACATAATTGTGAAAATTTTGGGCTCAGAGCTGTCTATAGTTAGATGCGGTTAATTAAAAAAAATAAGTATATAATAAATTATTATATTAAATGAATAAATACCTTCCATTCCAAATATCGTCAATTCAAGCCCTTCACAGAATATCTCTTTATATATTTTCGTTTCGAATCTGCGTGTGTGCTCGTTAATTAATTATTAGTATATTTTTAAAAGAATGTGGCTTGTAATCTTTATTAAATAAAAAAAAAATGTCTTTTTAGTACTTAAAACTATCATATATTTTAAAAATGATTGTTACCGATGCTAACGGAAGATCAGCGTTGTTTGTACGTCAACATGTTATTGAGTTGAGACCGGGTGATAAAACTAAGCACTAAGCATGAATTGTAATATTTGAATAATTGTATCTAAAGATATCATGTTTCCTTAGTGTGCTTTTGCCATAATAAATATATTATATTCTAAAATAAATAATGTTTATTCTACAGGTCAAAATAATAATAATCAAATGTTGTCAATGGATCAAACTATAAAGAACGAGCAACAAATGGGGATGTATGACAGGAGGTTGTTCCCACAAACGAATCTGCAAAACAATATAATAAACACTCAAGAGATGCTGCCTACATACCAACCAATGTCTTACGAACAGAACACGACTCAGTCTGACCAGCAGATGCATTCTTACGTAGCCAAATATGTTAACGTTCCAAAAATTGTTTCGCAGTCTGAGCCTTGCTACAATAAGTACAATACAGGTATAGTATGTTTTTAAATTTTCTCTACACTGATCTTTACTAAATACGAAATTAAATTTTATTGGAATTATACCGGTCTGCAAAGAAAGCCTCCTTTACATTGAAATATCTTATATCTTTAAACGAGCAATTCTTGTATATATATATTCAGGATCTCGGAAACGGCACCAACGATTTTGATGAAACTTGGCATACTAGAGGTTTCGAGGCCAAAAAATCGATCTAGCTAGGTTATATTTATAGAAAATGTTGTTTTGTCAGTGTTTTTAGAAAAACAATATAATGACATTACATTTTAAAAGAATATGAATTAAAATTTTGCCGTCAACGTCATGAGTTACGATAGCTCAGTTGGGAAGTAGTGCAGTTTCCTTTTAGTATTGTTTTGGCATTCAAACGGCGTTGGATCGAATCTCGGTGTTTAATTATTCTCTTTTTGTATTTTTTTTATATATTTTTTCTTTATTTAATGTTTATTTTATATTAATATATATCTAAATAAATTCGACAAATATACAACAAAAATATTCCGAGCGAAGCTCGGTCAACCTGATATTGTTATATATATGAAGAGTTTTCATAAGAAGATTACCGTGTGGTGATGGAGTCAGATACAATTCACAGGCCTTTCTGTTGTCCGTGGGTGTCGTAAAAGGCAACTAAGGAATATCTTGTGCATATAACAACTGCTAGAGAAGAAAGTCCCGAAATAAAACCTTATATCAACCGGCCTGACCAGCGTGGTCTAGTAGGTCAATTTCCCTCTCAATATGGAGGAGGCGATCGGATCGGTAGAGAGTAGTATTATTATTTCGAGCTTTCCTTCCCTTGCAATTATGTTAACTGCGTAATATAATCCTTTAGTCGTCTTTTAAGACACCCACAGGCAAGAAAGGATGGTGAATTGTATTCTTACTCCGTCACCATATGGAAGGGTTTTTTTATCCACCTTATCTTTTTGACCTGGATTTACACATTTCACACCCAAAAGGGTGTAATAAATATTAGGCTGTTAGTCTTCTGACTTTTTATAAGCATGCAACTACATCGTGAGTTCATAGAATAGATACAAACGAAGGTTGGACAAAAAATGTTATTTGATTTCATTATGAAGCAATTATCTTAAATACAGGCACTCAGCCTCGAAACAGACTACAGGGTCGCTATCAATTTTGTGTGATTGACGATTATATTTTGAAATGCATTTCTGCTTACTCCTTGGTTGTATAAACTTGCGAAATAATATGAATAAGAACATTTTAACAAGTTAATTCCATTTTCACAGTGCCACCATCCCAAACAGCGCCAGAAACGGTATCATTATTGCAGCAACCGATACAGAACTCCAAATACGCCTCTACTATAATAATTCAAGGGAGAGGTGGCTTCGGTCGAGAGAAGCCTCGACAAAGGCCCGCTCACTACACTAGTCAAATTCCACACAATAATCAGTATCAAAATTACTCTCAGCCGATGAATCAGCCGGGACAACCGTTGTCACCGCAAGGTTACGAGTCACGCACGGTGGTAGTGCGACAGAATTCGCAACAGATGCAACACTTGCAGCCGAACCCCGTTGAATCGTTTAAACAGAAACCAGTGGGGACAACAGTTAATTCTAGATCGTTTAAAATGCCTTCACCACCGCTTGCACCTGCCATTACATCACAGGTAATCATCATTTTAGTTCTTACACTGGTGTTCTAGAGCCTTCTCTACATTTGAAGCGTAATTGATCTACTTATAACACGATTTTAAGACGGGTTTGGAATAGATTTTTATTTTGGGGTTTCCCTTGCAATCATAATATCGGTTTGCAACATTTAGTCGACTTTTATGATCACCTAAGAAAAGGGAAGGGATAGTGACTATTGTATTCTTACTTCGTCACTACACCGAGTAGCCCCCAGGTAATAATCTATATATAAATACGTGAAGCGAAAACTTTGTACCCCTTTTTACGAAAATTACGTGGACGGACATGTATGAAATTTGGCACAGTTGAAGTATATAATGAGGAGAAGTGCATAAAACTAAAATTTTATACAATAATGGATTAGAAATACATTAAATTCATTAAAAAAGGCATTACGCACACTACAACGCAATCGCTACACACACACACGCACGTTTGTGTGTGTTGCGTAGCAACGCTTATAGACTTTTGTTTACGGTTAAAATCTCTGGGCGAACTGAATGTCAAACAATCATAATTATGATGACAATGCGTACTAAAGATTTGTGCTTATATATTAGTTATTATACTGTTTCCATTTCTTTATTTTCTCGATGACAGCTTCTGTGGAAACTTGAACGAGCGTCTTTTTTACATTATGTATACATTATTTAATAAAAATATGACGCTTACGCGCGTACAAGGTCATAGCAGAGTCGGAAAAACTGATAGGGATGGAGCTATCGATAAACGTAACACGATAAGAGACCCGATATTTTTTTACAAAGTGTAAGAAACTAAACTATTGCCGGATAATTTTATACAAATTTATTAACTAATATTACATTTCATTACAAGATGTAATTATATTATGTTGATTGTTCATTTATTTATTTTAATCAAAATCTGATGAATCGCCACTATCACTCGATGAGCTCTCCTCAACATTTATTATAAGTTCCTGTATTTCTATATTATCTAATGCCACATGAATTTCCCAATCCGACGCTATAATGTTTTGGGTTCTTCTCACAATTTTTTCCCAGTGTTCGGCGGTTACTTCCGCATATGCATTTTTTTAATAAATCTAACATCTTGTTTGCCGTAAAAGGGGGATGGGTATTGTTTCGAGTGGCGTGTCCTTTGATTTGTGCCCATATTAGTTCTATAGCATTGTACTGGCAATGATACGGCGGAAGTCGAAGAACCCAATGACCACATTCGGCAGCTATTTCGTCGGTAATATATCTTTTAGGGAGGTTTTTTTAGATTTTAAAATATTCACTAATTGTACTTTTAATAAAGTATCATCCACATTTTCGCCATAACGTTTGAGCCAGTCAATTATCTCTTGTTTTTTATTGGCCTGCGTGGGCATTTTATCAATTTGTCTAGAGTGATATGTAGCGTTGGCCATAATAATTATCGACGGTTCTTCCAGAGATTGCACCATTTCTTTGAACCATCCTTCGTAAATCTCCGCGACACATCTGACACGAATCCTTTTGTAGACCCTGCATGGCCTGCAAGGCGTTCACCTTTTCCCATTGGCACTGAACTAGTGGAAGCGGCGGTGTCGTCAGTCCAGTTCTTCGATACTGTGTGGTTTGCATTTAACCAAGTCTCGTCAGTGAAAATAACATTTGACCAATCTGATATCTTTTGGCTTCGCTCAAAAATTCGCAGCGAGCCATAACAACGTCGTGACGCTCCATCAATATTTTACGTTTGTCCGATTTTTTATAAGAAAATCCAATTTCTTTCAAAACTAAGCTTAATGACGATTTTTGACCATGGAACAAACCACGTTCACGTAAAGAAACAACAAGTTTTTTAAGTGTTGGAATTTCTTTGCGCAAGTAATAGTCATATATATGACGACGACTAGCGTCAGCGTCGAAGTTGTCAACGGATGTCACACGACGTGGTTGGCGTTTCTTCTTCGGCGTACGAAGCTTATTTGCTTGCATGCCGCTTGTACCGTAAGCTTCGGTGGTAATTTTTGAAACAGGTCCACTAATTCCTAATGCGGCCGCAACACGCTCGTGCACTTGCGACAGTGGTAATAGCGGGCCACCATTTTGATATTCTGCTTCAAAGTAATTACGAACCTTGATCACCAGTTCTCTCGCCTGACTTTTCAGAACAGATCCTTTAGGCATTTTGATATTTGACAGCTGGGCAGCAATCAACACGGAGGAACACAAAATACACAACGTAACGTATGGATAATGTGAAAAACTCAGCGAACAGAAATGTAGTGACCATATAGCACGACCGTCTTGTTGCGAGTGATAGATTAAAACAAATACAAAATGGCGGTGGGTCATTGAGTATTCCCAGCTTGAAAAAATATATTTGAATGTTTTTGTTGAATTTGTCTTTGTTCAAAACATATATGTGATCGATATCATTACTTATTTGGTCACAACACTACAACTATCAAATTAGAACTGTCATCGAGAAAATAAAGAAATGGAAATAGTATAGTGAAATACAGCTTGCTCAATTTACAATTATACATAAATAAAATTAAAGAAAATTGTTTAGCAGAAAAATTAATTAAAATGAATTATGGCCGAGTTTCGACCACACGCCGACCACTAGTAATATTAATTTCCTATTTAGTTTTGTTTAGCTAGCAGATTATACTCAGTGTTGCGTTGGTGTGTTACAAGAGCTATTAAAAGCACAACTAACGCATTTGAACTATAGTCAAAAAGCTATTTGAACTGTAGTCGGAAACAGCCAGAGGATTTTATTAGTACAAAACGATTATAAAAATAGGCACTTGTGTGAGGTAACATGATACACTAAATTTGATTAAGTTTAGTTATAATTTTAGAATGACAAGAATTTTGAAAATAAGCACAATATATTTTGAAAATCTAGCTTTTAGGACGAAACTAATTACAAACGTTGACACTAGAATTTTTACATAGAGCTGTTTAGGATAAAAATATTACAAACATAGAGTACAGGTACAATAGAGGTTTGATAGGTATATAGCCTTGGACGAGAACTTAATATGCTCTATATTACTACTTGCGATTCAAAAATAAATTTTATTTTACGTGGTTTCAAAACTTAATATGAAGTCTATTATTGCAGCAGTTGTGTGGAGTATCTGGTGGAAGTTCGGGCAGCATGAGTCGGTCCGATAAGGAGCAGTACAGGTCCCACAGTTTGCCGTTGGGTGCCCAGCTTAATCCAGATTGGAGCTTGAGCGTGGCTACGCCCGCAGCTCCGTCCGGACAGGCAGTCGCGCCCGCAAACATGCCCGTACAAGAAGCTACGCCTTCTAAACACGTTGCAAGGGTATGACTTTATATTATTTATACACTCATTGAATAGGTTTATTATTATTTATTATGTATAATAATTTATTTTAGGGCATTTGCAGTTTGATATACTGTTTTTGTTATTCAAGGTACGGAACTCCTTGGAGCATTTTATTCAGTTACTTTGCAACGAAAATTGTCATCACACCGAATGTAATAGGCACAATGCTTAAAGGTCTACAATTGCTATTTTGTTTATATATTATTTAATGTTTATCGTGTTTTATCCCTGGGGTATTACTACAAGAGTTTCATTTATATTGACCAACAGATATGTGGAAGTGATGAGCGATATAAATCGCTTGTTCCTCGTGCAATGAAATCTCTGCAAACACACGAACCATATAACACGGTAAGTAGTTGTACGTATAACGTACAGAAGAGTTTAATATTTGCAGGCTCGCGAGTCGAACCCGACTGCGATTCGGATTCGATCGCGATCGACTTCGAGTGGCGTGGTGCCGGAGGAGCAGGCAGGCTCCGCCTCTGGTGGCTCGTCGAGCGGTTCGACAAGCTCACGCCGCCCACCGCCACTGAACAGCGTCGCGTCCGAGCCGACTCTGCCGCAGGCTAGCGTCATGCTTGCTCAGCTTCTCTCAGCGCAACACTGTCAGTCTACTCACTACACTACATCACTAAACCATCCCTCAATGGAACTCTACCAATGGTCAATGAAATACTGTACAAGTTCTTATTCAGTCCACATACATTGCAGTATTAGACCTCCTTCACAACGGGACGAACTACCCGTCAGTAAAGGGTTATCTTTCGATATTTTCTCCACTTATTTGCGTAAATCCTTTAGTCGTCTTATACCAAATACGTAAAGGTAAAGTTTTTAAATAAACTTCTTGTTTCTGTTTTGTCGATGAACTGCGTCTGCTAGCTCCCTGTTTTTCATCGACTGTATTTGAATCCAGGTCAGACAACAAGTTGTAATCATTACAAGAATATTTAAATTATCATGTTAAAAATGGCTTCATTTTCAACTAAGGCATATTGCCGATAAAATATTTTATTTTACATCTAAACGTTACATTTTTATTAATTTATTGTGTGCAAATAGAGTTTTATGTAAGATATCAATTAAAAGATATATCTATTAACGATGTAAGTGTATTACGTTTCAAGTTAAAACACACTGACAAAGGGGTTTCACTGACTGGAGACGTCCTTTTTTATAATCCGCATGAGAAACTATAATTATGCTGTACCAAAATCAGTCTTATTAGATTTGTTTCTAAGTACAATGTTCTAATGAGGGTTGGTTCTGTGGAGTCGCATGTTAATCTATTATTAAAATATGTTTCCAATGTAAAGTTTTCGAAACGGTCTTAATGTTTACCAACTTTGACAATTTCAGCACAAAGCCTATATAAGGTGAATAGTGATGAGAGTGAGCCAATGAAGTCTCCTGTCCGACGGACGCAGCCATCGCCAATAAGCGATGTGATGTCACCGCACCAATCCCTGTCCCCACCTACCTCCCCGGGTGGAGGATCCCCTCGCGCTGGGAGCCCGCGTGAGGCCCGCCGCACTCATCTTCACGCAGAGCAGAAGCGCCGGTATAACATTAAGAATGGGTTCGACACGCTTCAAGCCCTCATACCGCATCTTAACTCGAGCCCTTCTGCTAAGGTAATTTTATCATCATAATCATAGCTCATATACGTTCCACTACTGGGCTCGAGCCTCCTCCATAATGGGAGGGAAATTGGCTTACTATACCACGCTGGTCAGGCGGATTGGCATAGGTTTTTAATTTAAGTTTTCCTTCTCTTGCATAGATGTTATATGTGTATTATATCACTTAGTTGTCTTTTACGAAAACCACGGGTGGAGGAGTGGTGAATTGTATTCTTATTCCGTCATCACACGGATATTTCTATACTAATATTATAAAGAGATAAATAAGACATTTTTTCATGACATTTATCATGGTTTCAATATCGTTTTTACTATTTTCATGTATCGGTTTACATGATAATTTTCAGGATCCGTAATTTTACACACCCTCTTACAAATAATTACGATAACCAATCATCGTACTTTGTAATTTATGTTGATTGTTTATCTTGCAATATTATTGAATGTCGTGCTGACTGTTGTATTTTTAATCTCTATAGATATAATATCTTGATAACTCTATTAACGTCACTATATTTCAAGGTGAAACTTCTTCATTCAAGACAAATAATTTGCATTTTGAAAATGTTTTTAAAAGCAATCTCAACAGTATATTCTTATGATAAATTATGTTGATATAAGACTTTAGTTTGATTACGATACTTCAAAGTTGAAGCGATGACTAAGAAGACTCCTTATATAAGTAAAAAGTATTGTCGCATGAATTTAGACAATATTGTACTATTGTGTTTTGACGGTATAAAACTACAATTTACCAAATCCTTTCCTGCGCCTGGGAGTAGTAAAAGACGAATTAGGAATATAACAAGCAAATAACATCTATACCAGAGATTAAAAACTCGAAATAAAAGCTTACACCAATCCCTCTGTGGTTAGCGCAACGACGAAGGCGACGTGGGTACGGGTGGGTTATGGTCCTGCGCCCTGTCCTTTCGTCGCTCCAGCCGAAATAGACGGCGTGTGCGCTTACCATAGCACAACCATAAAAAAAAAAGGAAAAAACACCAATCCGTCTGACTGACTGGGTATATTATTATAGAAGACGCTCGAGTCCAACAGTGGAATGTTTATTAGTTGAGATGATGAACATTGAACACCCTATATAAAGCACCAGCAGTTGCTAATACGTGGTGACGGAGTAACAATACAATTTACAATATTATTATAAAATTAACTCATAATACTAATTACCTGGAATTTAAGAAATGTGTGCTGGAAAATGAACAAATCCCGCTTGTGCAAAGTTATGTCCCTCTGATTGGTAAAAAACAACAAAACCTTATAGATGTCGTTTTCTATAAATTCTGGAAGATTGGTATTACGTAAGAGAGTTTATCTATACTTCTATACTAATATATAAAGTTGAAGAGTTTGTTTGTTTGAACGCGCTAATCTCAGGAATTACTGGTCCGATTTGAAAAAATCTTTCAGTGTTAGATAGCCCATTTATCAAGGAAGGTAGAGGAAGGCTATATATCATCAGGCTAAGACTAACAGGAGCGGAGCATTAATGAAAAATGTTTCAAAATCGGGATTTTTTTTTCTTTTGAGAGCCTCCGCAGCGTAAACAGCTAAATTTTCGCAAAAAATGTGTGTGACAGAATCGTATAAATAAAATTAATTTTTCACCTACGTAAACAAAGTCTTAGGTTAAAGTTAGCGTTAGCTCAAAGTATCTATACCGCGCGGACGAAGTAGCGAGCAGAAGCTATTTTCATTATAAAGCGCCATCTGTTTTTTACGGCGCGTAACACCGTTAATGATAAGGGCTATATGGTAGTACGCGCCGCTAACAGGAGCTGTTGAACTTTTACGACTGTTACGATTATTGCCTAGCCGCATCGTAATATATTTGTATGTAATATATGGCCTCAGTCAACCTGTTAAAATGTTATTACATCCGTTACTATGACACATATGAGCACTGGTAGGATCAGTAGTATTCATGATCGCCAATGGGCATATAAAAAAAATATTTTATTTGCAGATAAGTAAGGCTGCGATGCTGCAGAAGGGTGCCGAATACATTAAGCAACTTAAAGCTGAGAGGAATCAAATCAAAGAAGAGATGGAGAGTTTACGGCAGCAAATTGAATGTTTAAATAATTCAATTACGTAGGTTTTATTAAGAGTAAATTTTTACTAGAATAACCCTAAGGCTCGATACCCCATTTGTGATAGGACCACGCTTTCGATAGTCTTTTGTCTACAGCCGCGGGTCGGTTCGACCGAGGTAATACCATATTTTCGTCTAAGTAGTAGCAATCTGCTCCACTTCGGTAAGCGAGAGAGACACAAGCCCAACTCTCTGAGGATGTTTGCGTGTGATGTATTTTGTTGACGCCTTTAGTATCGCCGAACCTCATTTCACGCATTCATACTCCCCTCACTTTCTTCACGGTAGTTTTCCTACTCTTGCACTGGTTCTTTTTTTGCTTACATCTCTCATTAGAGAAAGTCAGGATTATAGATCAAAATGTTAATCTAGCTGAAAATAAATTTAGTTTTTATTTCGTTTATGATGCCGTAAGTCTGTTTAGACAGTTATTTGATTGTACCAGTAACATATTCCAGTTAACGTGCGGTACAGTTCTTAGTCGTTAAGTTTTCATTGCAGAAGAATGCAAGAATACAGATTTCAAATATATATGAAATTTGACTAGTTAAAAAAATTAAATTATTTGTTACAGAAATTGTCATTCGCTTCTACCCGCTACGGGTGCTCCCGTGTCCCGTGCGAGGTCTGGTCGACTTCGTGAGATGTTCGCCCGTCATGTTGCAAATCGCACGCTGCAGAATTGGAAGTATTGGCTCGTATCCTTTTAAGATGTTGCAAAAATACAATAATAGTATTTGAAATTACCAGTTAAAGTATAACGACTTAATATTAATAGTATTGTTTACGGCCCTTAAGACTGGCGGCGTTATAAGTCTATCCAAAACCGCATAGGTAGAGCGCAATTTTGTGGTTAGAGCTCGATCGATACATGGCTTTACACAACAAATTCTTTAAACGTGCAACAAATACTCACAAATACCTGGCAATCTGAATGTCAAGGTCACCGCTTGATGTTGTAGTGTTGCCCAGAAAAGTATTGAAGTGCAGTCACCTGGTAATTGCTCAACCGATATTTACTTCTACGAAGGAAAATTAAGATTTGGGTGACGTCTATTGGGCTCAAACATTCTTCACAATAGGAAGGCAATTAATTTATGTACTAAATCCCGGTGGCCAGATATGTTGGCATAGGGATTTCGGTTTTTACAGGAGTATTACACATTTAAATGAAACTATTTTTGCGGATTTTATCGCATTTGTGTATGATTTCCCGACGATCGAACACTTTCAGCGTTCATGGTCACGGCTGGACAGATATTTTAAATGTTGCCAACATTTATACAGAGTGTATCAGGTTATGGGGCAACTGGTCAAACGGGAGCTAGGCCATGGTGGTAGGAACTCATAAAAAAAATTTGAAATAAAAATATCGATTTGTTAATGAATTAGAGAGACATGTAAAGTTTTAAATTTTGTCATCGTTTTTTCGTGTAAATTTGATTGACATGTATAAAGTCAGTGGTACCTAATCTGCACCATATACGTACTTTGTTAAATGTTCATTAGAAATTGAATAAATCAATGATTACGTTCGTATAAGCAAGACAAACTTCGCTTTAAATCAGCTGATCGGTCGATGACTGTTTTGACGAGTCGCTTTTGTACCTACGTTACCATTGAAGCGTTTGCGCAAATCATACCTGTTTATACTGTCGAAGCTTTATATGCATCCTGTCTATACCTACATAATACGTAACATTTAAGGCATACTCTTAGACACACATTTTTGTTATCACTATAACTTTTATGTTTTATTGTTTTTTGTTGTGTGTGTTGTGTATGTTGAACCACAACATACTCGAACAGTTGCCCCATAATCTGATACAGCCTGTACAGGTCGATTTATATTTTTATGGCGAGTTTTGTTTTTCATGTATAGATGATATCTCTATATCATATCTCTTCGTCATCTTATACGGTGGTGAATTGTATTTTTACTCCGTCACTACACGGTAAATCTGCATAGGAACAAAAATTTCGGTACGTAGGTGTCGTCACTTGGCACATATTCTTCAGTCAGTTGTTCGAAGTCCATTATAACGTCGTCCTTGAACGTATTTGGAGAGCATACGATAAGATATTTTTTTTATAGTACATATACCTCGCCAGTAACCCTTGGCGCTTTTATGATTCTTGTGTAGTTATTTTATCAAGACACTCCAGATAAAAAAAAATTTAAGCCGAACTTCAGACGTAATAAAACGTCGGTTTGTCTTAATCGACTTTAAATTATCAGAGAATGATAAGTTCGGGTAACTAATAAATTACATATAGGCCGTTCTGGGGCGGGTATCCGAAAGAGTTATCTGCCAGAAGGCCTGCTATGCATACTAGGAAAATTGCGTATATGAAATATGGGCTCTAGATACGGATGTGAAATTATTTCGAATAATAAGAGGGTTGCCAATATTTCTAGTTACGGATATTCCATTTTTTGGAAATTGTAAAAGTATGCTAAGCGTGATTGTCGTCCAGCTTTTAATTTAATATTTTTACCTATTTCTGCATTGCCGATTTGACACAAATAACAAGACAATTACTCAAATGTCCTGTTTTGACGTAATAAAAATGTGGGTATATTATCTATAAAGTAAGCCTGCAAACGGCTCGCCGAAGTTATGACATATTTGTCAACATGGTATATAAGAATATAACGTTATGAGAAGTTAGAGTATATTCCTTAACTAGAGTAGTTGAGCGTGGTGGGTGCGGCTTTGGTGGAGTCATTCAGCGCGTGCGTCTCCTGTAGTAGTGCAGCGGACCTGGTACGAACCACGCTACTCTGGGCCGAGCAGCACTGCTCCCTCGTCGAGATGAGACCAGGTAAAGCCACATACTATATTTCTTAATAAATTGTCTTACAAGGTTTTCAAAATAAGTTAATCTTATCTGCTGTTAAGACGTGGTGTCTAGTCCAAGCTGTAAGAAACTTCTTCCAGTTAGGATTTTTATAAACAAGCTTTACGTATCTGCCAATAGGCACATACGATAGTGTGACCGATGCACTAAGTAGGGCAGGCCATAATAACCTTATATATCTCATATTAGTTATTGATTGTTGCACCTGAACTAGTTGCGTAGTATAGACGTTTTGTAATTAACTTAATACCTAGTGAATAATCACAAACTGTTTAGCAAAAGGAATGAAGTGTCTATTGCTAAGACACACTGGCAATCGCGTTTGGTTATTAATACATATATAAAAATGGCATATATTATAAATAATTTTTATCGATTTGATTGCCTTCTAATGATTTTACTATATGCTCTTAACGCAACGAGCTTTTAACTTGCCAGCATTAAGCATTAATTGCAATTATTATTAGTTAAAGCCCGTAAAAATATTTTTCACGCTTTTCAAGTTTATTTTAGCATGTTATTATATTCGCGCAAAATATCAGTAACTATAATTGAGAGATTCGTAAATTTAGAAAGAATATGTTATAGATATATCCAATCTCTGATCAAAAAAGCCGCTAACTTAACAACGTTCAATTTAGTACGCAATTTCGCTCTTAGTCCTTCCATCACCATACTGGTAACGTTGAATTTTACGATTCTAAAATATGTTATGTATATATAAATTTGCAGCTGTGCTGAACTCGCTGCGCGTGCTATGTACTACGACGGACATCCTAACTAGTCCAGAACGACTACCAGATGAGGCTCGCGCCGCCGTGGCGGGATCGGCTGGCGTTAAAACCGAACCCACCTAACTAGCACCCACTGTGAGACACATTAGCTATTTGTAAAACGAGCTCACAAAAACTGTACACTTAATCAATTAACACGCAAATTCATTGCCCAAACAAATTAAATAACGTATTAGATAAATTCAGATTTACTAATAAATTTGTTAGCAAAAATTAAAATGATTAGGGGTAATAACCGGCATTCTGCTTTTGATATAATCACGAATCAACCTCTGCCTAACGTAAAACAGCGTTAACGATTGTAACACTTAAAGATGATAGATAAACTTGATCAGACTAATGTCAAAGGGCTTTCAACCATTGAAACTCCTGTAAGGTTTTTTATAGCATTGTTTTATAATACTTAAAACCTCTAATGCCTCATCATACAAACGTAACTTAATGAATAAATTTCATATATTGATTTAATACTTTATGAATATTAAATGAATTATATATTTTTATACATATCTTCGTGGATATAGTACCACGCGTGATAATTTTAATTACTTCAATACATAATCATTTTGACTAAAAGCAAATTTATGGGAAATTGGGGACGAGTAAAATAAAAAGATAACGACTTAACAGTTGTACTCAGTTCTCGATTTTTTACATTAAGTTTTGCTATTTTATAAAGCTGATTTACATGCATTGTAAACTGACTATAAAACTATGTTTTGTATTAATATTAGGGATGTTATGGGTATGATGTTTCGGATCTAAAGACATATTAGAATAACATTGTATCGGTTTCGGGTATTTATTCGGTTTTATACGTAAGGATAGGAAATGATTTCGGATTATTCAAATATTGAATTTTTAAGGAATTTTAAAAGGGATTTCCTAATTTTCATTTGCTAATTGTGGTGAATTTCGATTTGTATGTTTTTGTAGAGGCTTACATTTGGGCTGTCAGTTAAGCTGCTTGATAGAAAACCTTTGCTAAAGTGTCTCACACATGCAAAATTATGCGTAGATTTTGTATCGTTGTAGATTACGGTTTTGGATATCAAATAGTTTTGGTTGCGATTACCGAGCTCCATAACATCCTTAATTAATCTGTTCTTGCAATTACTTTGGTGTTCGCAACTGTTCGCACAAGTCTGCTTGGTTTGTGACCCGTAAGTCTGCTTGATTTGTAAGAAAATGATGCAAATTTAAATTGGTTTTGACATATCGTCAATCACTAACTCACTAACCTGTCAGACTTACACTGTTTTGGTAATTTTTTAACTCCTCTTTCAGTCGTTCTGATGAAATCATTTATCGCATATGAATACCGAATACCTCAAAAGAAATATTGTAATGGTAGTAAAATTGGAGTTACAAAGTTGTAGTGAATATGTAAACTTTGTAAATATAAATAAAAAAATAAATCTTTGTAAATATGTAAACTTGTTAAGTTTAAATTAGCAAATTATTTGAACTAGTCTGGAACAATCAAACAACCCAACGCATTGCCTTCGTTTGTAACTTGAAACTTGTTATTTGTTGTTATTGTACATACAACTAGTTTTTAGAACATTATTTCTATGAAAAAGTGTTGGTGTTCACTTTGATTCCTTAAAATTAAAAGTGTAATTTTGTATTTTAAAGATTATACTTATTTAGTGAAAGCTTATTAATTTGCTAATTAAATTAGCTAAGAGGTTGTTGGACTGGAATACTTTATCGCTATAAAATATAAAGAAAGAATTGAAAATATGAAAATATTTCAAAACTCTGATGTTTGAGAGTCCACAGCTTTTATGTTAGTTACCTGCTTGATTTTTTTGTTAAGTGGAGTGCTTAACACTTGTGTAACATCACAATGACGAGTTAAAAAAAATAATGCGTTTATAAAAGATGATTCTTATCTTATGATGACTCTTATCGTAACTGTGGTCGGCAATAATTTCATTACATGTAACTACCTATATCTATTTCTGTATATTTCTACTTATGTACTTTTGTATATAGTTATAATGTCTCTCACAAAAGTGTCTTACAAAGTGCCTTGTAAAATATTAGAACAATATAATTTCATGGAATGTTTTTAACCAAAGATATAATGAAACTTCAATAGCGACTCGTTATAAAGTATATACTCCCTGCTTGTGACTATATATACATATATGTATATATTATTAACGTAACTGACCGTCCCGCCCGATCACACATGAATACCAATATAGTTCGTAAGTAAAAAAAATGAATTTATTGAACTTGTCGAGATTTAATTTAGAATTGACTAAGTATATTTACGTAAGTAAACTTTAAGTAAATATTTTTATTGTGTTTACACAAAATGTTTTTTTTTATATATTACTATATAAATCGGTGCCAACGTAAATATTGTTGTAATGTTGTTATGTAGTGGTATAATTTTATGATGTATCGTTGACTCTGGCAACACTGGCCGTTGTGAAGCGCGCCCGTATGGGGCCGCGCTCCGTGTGAGCTTTAAATGAGGATAAGTGCAATTGTTGTTCGATTGGAAATACAATTTACATGCAAAAACGTCTTAGTGTTTTATTTATTTATTTCAAACAAACAAGGTAAAATGTTATATCAGATTATTCTATAAAGTGACTCAAAGATAATACTCATAGATAATACTTATATGTATAATTACTTACACTTTCATATGCGTCTTAATTTATTACGATTTGTATTATATATAACATTTTATTTAAATTTGAATACATCTTAAAAATGTCAGTCAAAATTTCTTATATTAAATTGGACCAGTTAGTTAATTTCATGTAAATTTTTACATTACGTACGTTAGCATAAACAATCTATTACTCGGAAAGTACTAAGTCTTACGATTTACTGCCACTTTGCATGATTTTAGTTGTGTAGCTCAAAGTTTCCGGTCCCAAGAAAGGTTATCAGCTGATCAGTAAAAAAAACTTAGCTAAAACTATATTCATTATATTCTGTTCTTCCACATGATGAGATGGAAAAGACCTGCTGCGCCAACTTCACAGTATTTAGAGATAAAGGCAGAGGAAAAATGTCATATAAGTTAGTTGACTATCATTTAACAAGTTGATTGGGTCGTTTAACAATTTTATTGAATGTCATTTCAATATTAGAAAAAGTCCGCTTAACGCGGTGTGTTAGCTTATACTTTTATATATTACGCCTTAATTTGTCATAATAGAAAGGTGTCAATCAAAAAATCAATAATTTAAATCTATTTTATTCAATTTAAAAATATCGAATTGCCAGTTTCATTCTTTCATGTACCGATGTACTGATTTTGTTAACGCAATAATTTTGTTTACAACTTTTTGTGAAATACTCTTACAAGTTATTGTCTTTATAGCCTGTCTTTACTTATTTCTGTTACTGTCCCTAATCTATGATTTTTCTTATAGCTGTGTGTCCACACAAAGTCAACAATCGTACGTGTTTGCCACGTGCAAGACGCTGTGTCTGTCGCCTAAAACGCGCGGCAGAAATAATTAGTATTTTATATAAGACATTAAGGCCTGTTTTCACCAACGGCTCCTAAATTTTACATAACACTTAAGGTAATATAAATAATGTATAACATTTAATTTAATTTATTTTTGATGTTAAATAAAATAAAAAAAATATAAACCTAAGGCGTGTGGCGACGGAGTAAGAATACAATTGACCACCTCATATCCCTCCCATTGTTCTAGAAGAGAGCCCAACTGTGGAACTTATGTGGGCTGAGATGATAAAGGCGTCTATCATCATATTAGATAAGTCAAAACCAAATATTCATATCACGTACAGACTTCACTTTGGGTTTGTTGCTGAAAACGGCCATAATCCATCTAAGATGCCACGAGTACCTCAGGCGAGGTTTATTAAATAAATATTTCGGTGAGTTAGTATTGTTAGTTGTATCGCTGTGCAGCGGCGAGCATGCGTGCTAGTCGGGAGCTCGGTTGAGATAGCAACGATGTCACCGAGCCCTGTTCCACCACGGCGCCTCGTTCGAGCACCACGCCGCAGGAATAACCGCGAACCGATGATACTCGATGCTGAAAATAACATTAAATAAAATTATATTTCGCCATTTTAATTCCGATGACAACGTCTTCTGTGAACAGTAGAATACTTTCTTTAGAACATTAATATGTTCTACTATTAGACACAAGTTACTAGAACCCTAAATAGGTTGCTCGCGATGCCCAGGCACAGGGGGATTATCCCCACGACGCGTGCACAAAATGCTCACTATGGAGAGCTATCTATATAGTAGGAGTGTATTCGATATGATACACTATGTTCGATAGGTTACTGTATAATTCTATTTACAGTTTTCAACTCGCATAACAACTAAAAATATTAGGTCCATTTACGATACTAGAAAATTGTTCGTGTAGATGGTGCCATGCCTATTCGTGCAATATATTCGACGTCACCATATGCATATTCTAATATTGACATAATTAAATTATCGACTTATTAACTTTCTTTTTTCTTTTTTTATCCTACTAGCTGACCCGGCGTCCCAAATAGCAGAATAAGTATTAAAAAAACTAAAAAATTAAAGAATCAGTCAGCTAGTTTATAATATACTAGCAATCCGCCCTCGCTTCGCTTCGGTTATAGGTTATAGTCGTTTTACCCGCGTAGTGCCCGTTCCCGTGGGAATACCGGGATAAAATATAGCCTAGTTTACGCCCTGATGTTATAGCTTTCCATTGGTGAAAGAATTTTTGAAATCGGTCCAGTCGTTTTGAAGATTACCCGGAACAAACAGACAGACAGACAGACAAAAATTTTTTAATTGCTATTTTAGACATAGGTGTCGTGCAAATAACCGTGTGAGCATGAAAAAAGCCTATTATTTTAACATTACAAACAGACACTCCAATTTTATTTATTGGTATAGATAACCGGTATGTCGTTCTAAACGATGTCGTCATAAACGGTTTCTACTGTATAAAGAAAGAAAACAATAGGTATTTTGACATTACAAACAGACACTCCAATTTTATTTATTGGTATAGATGTATATATTATATATCGGCTTTTACTTCAAGTTTTACTTCTCTTGCACAGAAGTTTTAACATTTTATATCCCTTAGTCGTCTTTTACTACATCCACGGAATGAATAATATAGAAAAACATATTATTTTACGAGATAACTTACAGCAACTGTAATAATGGTGGTGTGTGGCGCAACAGCTGCCAATGCCGCGAGTAACGCGCGTTCGGCTGGTGCATCAAGCGCGGCGGCGGGCTCGTCTAATAGTAATGCGGTGGCGAAGCGTGCGTGGAGAGCGGCTCGTGCGGCTGCCGCACGGCAGACACGACCAGCTGACCAGCCGCAAGTACCACCACGTCCATTCACACCGCACTCTAAACACAACATTTCATTATCATCATCATCAATGCACCCGGATCTCCTCCACCGTGGGAAGGAAATTGCATTGAGGGGAATTGCCCATGCTAGTCAGACGTATTGATATAGGACTTTGTTTCGAGTTTTTCTAGAGATATTGTATCCCTTAGTCGTCTTTTACGCCACCTACGGGCAAGATAGAGAATAGTGAATCGAACACGGATAAATACAACATTTATGAAGTTTTAAAAAATATTGTAAGTGTAACATATAGTTATTTACGTAAAGTTCGTCGTCGGACTTCCATGTGGTGACGGAGTTAGAATACTATTTACTATCCTATTTTACCTATGAGTATTGTAAAAGCCCACTGAGGGATATGATATGCATATATCAGCTTACGCAGCTGACAGAAGGAAATCTCAAAATATATCATCCACTCTGACTAGTGAGCTATAGTAGGTGTGATGATGCACGTTTAAGCTTCGGCAGATACACTTCGCTAGAAAATCTCAAGTTCCTGAAGTTCATAGCAGCTTAAATTTGGGAACTGTGGCGGCGCAGGTGGCAGGCTCACTATATAGAAAAATGGTCGTATTTAAGCATTAGCAATATTATGGTTGATTTTATTCATAGCTGCTTTTACACATTGTCACTACAAATTGGGGCTATGATTTGAAATACACGACGATAGACGAATAAGGGCCATAAGCAGGTAATATCATACACAAAATACGGAAATCTCAATATGAAAGCACTTGGTAACCTAACTGGCCATTGTGATAGTCATGGCAGAGATTTATACAGAAACTGACATCTAACCTCTCAAGCCGAAGTTAGCCAGTAGTTGTGAGGACATATGAGGGTACTGACTCTTCATATCGACTGTATTAACTGCTCATCAGAAATGGGCCCCGATGCCTAAACGATTTCACTCATCTTGGAGAATATTTTGTGGACCACTCTTGGAAATGCAATTTTATTTTTCTTTGCTCTTGAAACCATCGATAATTAACAAAACACGTAACTCAGTAGTCCATATCTGGATTTCCAACCTTTGTGGCAGTGTAATTGTCTTCCAGTCGACTATTGCTTCAGGCAGTGACGTATATATATGCCTATATGACAATTAATTTGACCAATTTGTGAGTGAAATTTACCTAATCCTGCAGGCTGTGCAGAGACGAAGTCGAAAAGACCAACCGCTCGAAGACTGTGCCATATTTCCTCATCGGTGTGCACCGCTAGAGGATCAAGGTTCTCGCGAAGAGTACCGGAAAACATAGCCGGTTCTTGTGGTACTACAACGATGCGGTGTCGAAGTGCTCGTAACGGCACTTTAGTTATATCATGACCATCGATGAGTACTCGTCCACTACAGATGGTAGTAGCGCCTGCACACGTCAGCAATAATGTCGACTTTCCACTGCCGCTCCGACCGCATATGGCAACCTAAACAGTATTATATATAATATTAAATGTATTCACGGACTGCAAACTTCAGTCCGCCCGTGACCATGAACGCTGCAAAGTGTTCAAAACGTCGGGTAATCAAAAATCAAATACAAACGCGATAAAATCCGGAAAGTAGTTTTATTTACAATGTATAATACTCGCGTAAACCTCAGAAATCATTATATTAAATGTAGTTTACACAATTCATTAATATATTACTTATTTAATCAATCAAGTTTCCCCTGTTAGCAAACAGTGTAACCAATACGTAATAAGATAATATTAAAAAATCTTCATTTTCCCTCCCCATCGCCATTGGGCCGATCACCGATATCGAATCTTTGTCGTCCGTGGGTGGCCCGCTGGGCGGCCAGCAACATTAGCCTAAGAAACACTGTTATTACCCGCACTGTTGTTAACCCGCCTGCCAATCACGACCAGAGTCTACTGGTGGTCCTCGGCCGATTTTTACCAAGCTCACAGGAAATTACTTTCCTTACATTGTATTGTTTCATACAGGTATCATTTTTTAAATTCAATACAACTTAAATGAAATAATAGGTTTACCCTTTCGCCTGGTGATATAATAAGATTGACGTTCTTGAGTATGGGAGTCGCGCCTGGTTCATGCTGCACGCTGACGTTTTCAAACTCTATTTTGCCGTTCCTTTGCCATTCTGATGGTATTGGATCTGCGACGAAGTATTTATGGATATTAAGATTTTTTTCACTGCTACTTTTGCCTTTAGACATAATTATGCAATTGCTGAATTTTTGGAGATATTGGATTAGATAGGTTCGTAGTCTCCATTCTAAACCCTTGTCCACAATTGACCGCTTTTGGTCGATAGGACAAGTACTTTGCCAGTTTATCTCGCAAAATCAGAGAATTATGAAGATAACTGTAAGCTTTTGCAGGATATTTTCGTTTTTGATAAAACCATGAATAGATGAGCACCTATTTCGGCGGACATCATAGATGTGTGAGCCTAGGTCGACTGCATTTCAACCAAAGAATTGGTTGCTTGACGTGGCGATGGCCGCTAGACATAATTTTAGTTTTCATGTTCTAGAAATCTAGAATATTGAGAGAAGAGGAGATTTATTGATTGGTAGTTACAATGATCTCTGTAGTCGTCTTGTGGCACACGGGTATCAGCGCGTACGCGTTCAAGCGCGGCGAGTTGCAGGTGTAGGTCGGCACGGCACTTGGCCAGGTGTGCTAAGTACGCTGGCAACAGCAGTGCATAGGTGCCAGCCAATGCCGCAGCAGCGCCACCCTGCGCCCCGCCAGCCAGACATGCGCCTACGGAAACGCACACGCTTCCCGCTCCCAAAATGTCCTAAATCAACCATTTAAGTTATTCGTATTATCCCATCACATGATTCTGTTATTGTGAAAACTGTCAGTGATAATTCACAATATTTTTAATGGAAAATAACAAGTTCTGAACCTGAAAAAAGTTTAAACATGGCCTTTGGCAGTTTTAAGAGACGCATTTTAGTTAGGGCACACAATAAATTAAATTAAAATTATTTTTTGGAAAAAAAAAGAAACCGCCTTCAATAATGTAGACCATGTAGATGAATTTGTAGATTTTTGTAGATTTTTCAAAAACCACTTGTCCGATTTCGATAAAATTTTCATGGGAACATTTGTTAAAGCCTTTCCAACAAAAAATAATCATCAAAATCGGTTCATAAACGACAAAGTTATCCGCGAACAAACATAAAAAAGCATATATACGGCCGAAGAGAGGTCAGTTGAGAAACCTCCACCTTTTTTGAAGTCGGTTAAAAAGACAAACTGCTGAGGAGCTGTAAAAATGGATTCTATATTCCTCTCTCGAATTGCGTGAAACAGAAAATAAAATTGACGGATCTTATTATAAATAAATAAACAGTAGGATGAGCTAAGGTAAGCTGCTGTAGTAAGTGCAGCACTACAGCGGTCTGCATAATATATTTTAAATTAATAGCATTATTTAATATTGGTTACTATTTCTATAAGATCAGTATTCTTACCAATGTGAGTCCTAGCCATCGGTTGGCAGCATTTAACAACAGAAGTGTGTTGTGATTCTTATCCAGCCTTTGTAAGAATTCAGTTCTCATGCGAATTTGGAGCCGACCTGCGCGAATAGTACTGCCTCCCGCGCATGTCTCCGCGCAAGAGGACACAACATTGCCTGCACTATGCGCTTCTGCACATTGAAGTTCTCTAAAATAAATGTAAAAGGAAAACACATAGAAAATGCATTTTTAATATGTAATTGTAAATAAGTATATCACAACCAAAAATTCTAATAACTGAATTTAAAGCAACCACCGTTACCAATAAGATGCTACTTTGATGATCATAACGCTTTTGGATACGCTCCAACATTTTTTTTTTCGTACACACATAATGAATGGTGAAATAATACTAATATATTATGAAGGCAAATAGCTTACGTGGGGGTCTGCTTGGCAGTTTATCCAAGGCGAAAGCAAAGCATTCCGTGTATAAAAAAATCACGGTAAGAAATATGATTGCTTTTTATTGTATGATCCACTGATCACTCTTTACGCTTAATATTTACTTACAGTTTATGTACCTAGCGTTACACAGATAGATAGACTGAAGTGTGAGGTAGCAAAACAGTGCTGGCACCGATGCCAACAAGCTCCAAGGCGCCACTATTGCGTTGACGAGCATTGCGGCCATGCATAGTAGAGCGAGCTGCGCCCATCTGCTAATCGCTGTCGGTAGTTTCTGAAAATACAAAATGCTTACAATCTTCATATATTTCAATCGCTTGTTATAGGTAACTATAATGTATATATGTAACTATATACTATAAATGAAAGTAAGGAAGATTATAAAGCTCTATCGTCCACTTTAGAACAGTTTTTGTCCTATTTTTATTCAAATTATTCTTATTATATTTGAATAATAATTTATGATTTTTGCAAAAAAACCGACTTCAAAACGCAATGCAGAGTAAACGAAAAGATCGTTAATGTAGACAATGTAGATAAATTTTTAGATTATTGTTGATTTTTCAAAAATTGCTTGTCCAATTTCGATAAAATTTGCATGGGACCATTTGGGAAGTATACCCTTTCCAAAAAAAGAGAATTTTCAAATCGGTTGGCAAGCGACGGAATTGTGCGCGAACCATCATAAAAAAATACAAACATTCGAATTGAGAACCTCCTCCTTTTTTAGAAGTCGGTTAAAAATATGACTACTACCACATAGTACCATGCTGACGACAGCATTCTGTGTACGGCCGTGGGCATGTCCGTTTGGGTTACTACACCAAGTACACCGACGTCTGGGTAGTAGACTAGACTAGACGTCTGCACTTCGTTCAGTAAGTAAGGCAGTCAGCAGCCTAACTTTCTAACGGTGTTTGCGTGTGATAAATTTTGGTACTGCCTTTAATATCACGCACGTACACAGGTACAGAGTGCCTTGTCTTCAGTGGTCAGTACGACGGAATACCGCGGTCGCGGGATACCCTCTCCAAGAGTAATATAATGCTGTTTACCTTGTCTATAACAAGTATGTCGGCGGCAAACCGGTGTAGTGCTGTGCCGAGCGGTGTGATTCGATGATGCGCGTGTGAGGCGCGCAGTGCCGCGTGCAAGAGACGCTCGTGTAGGGCGCGGCGAGCCGCAGCGCCCGCGCACGCGCACGCCGCCTGGGCCACGCCCCCAGCTATCGCGCCCGCACCACACCACGCCGCGTACGCACGCACCACTAACCATGTCTAATAACATTGAATTATTGTAAAATATATATTATACTACAAAAGCACAACGGTTCTCGAGTGGTGACCATGAATTGGACGACGCAGCGTAGGACAAACCCCTACTAGGTGGACTGACGATATGTTGAAAGACGCAGGAACCGTTTTACGCAAGTGGCGCAGGGTCGTTTTGAGTGGCATTCTCATGGGGATGCCTATGTCTAACAGTGGATGTCTATAGGCTGATGGACTAAAACCACGATTTGAAATTGTATATATACATAAGTAGTAATAAAAAGATAGATGGACAAAAATAATTTCACAATTAAAAAATCACGCTTTTGTAATGCGATAATAATATAAACAACCATTGAATAGTCACTCTGTACCTCTCCTGGTTCCATCATAAGATCCTTGTTACTGTTAGCAAGTTAAATTACGAATCATATGAGCCCATACTCGAGGAATTTACAGGCAGCTATTGTTATATTTTCATTGTCCACCTCATGTCTCCAGTCCTTGTAGGAGTTGCAAACCTTGCAACTTTAGAAAAAAATAAAAGAAGAAAATAAGTTTTATTTCATGAGGGTAATACGCGCGCAAACAACAGAAAACATAACACACACATAGTTTCGTAACTTTTAAAATAATTTTCTTATTATGCAGGTACTTTAAAGAAAGCACATTTAGAGAAATTATACGGGGCTATGCATTCAATGTGTAGAAGCTCTTCCAAATTCTTTTTCTAATGTGTGGAATGAGATGTAAACATCTCGTCTCATCATCATCGGTAAACCGAAACCAATCTAAGTCACTGGTAACATCATCATCATCATCTTGCTCTTATCCCAATTACTTGGGGTCGACGCAATATGTCATCTGTTTTGACATATTGCAAAAACTTTCGGCAATGACTTTTATGACCGGCCGCCTGCCTGACGTCAACCCTCCTTGGGAATGCAATCGTTGACCCAAATGGTACCAGGTGGAGTTGGTCCGGGTCAATCTAGGGCTCTTAGTCGTCTTTTACGACACCCACGAGCAAAGCAAGGGTTGGTAGTATTCGAAGCCGCTACCACACAGCACACTGGTAACAATGTAACCTTATAACTGATACAGTAATAATATAGGCGTGGAGTCTTCAACCTAACCTAACTATAACTAAATTTTAATACAAAATTGGAATTTATAAATTTTTGCTGGTAATTTCAAATTATTAATAAATAAGTACCTAATACTATAAGCGACCAATCCTAAAGCTCGCATATAGGCCCCTTAAGCTGCTAAACCCGTGATGCTGTACTGCTGCGCTTCACGTAGTTGTACATCCTCTTATTTACTGGCTTACTAGCCAATTTCACTTCCTGTTTGCTTTGCATAAGAAGGAAGTGGAGTTCTAATTAAATTTGTTGCAGGTCCCGAGACAATTAAAAGCATTTCCCGGGACTTCCTGTGGGTCCTATCTTGATGTCTTACACGGAGACCATAGTGGGTCCTGGCTTACCAGAGTTACAGTGGCGGGAATATACATTCCCACCATACGGTGGGATTAGTCCCAATAAATGTATAATATGGTATATATTAATAAGTATATTAATAGCCACCTGTTGGTCATTCATCTCATTTCGCGAGCTCTGTGCTGTGATATCTGTTAACCACCAGTCGGCCGTGACTGCAAGTACCTGCGCCGCTATGGCTGCCGCCCAGTACGCAGCACCCCACCACTTGCAGGCTCGCGCATACTCCCACCAGATAGCATACTAAAGGGAATATTATTACATTGTTTAAAAAACTCGGCAAGTAGTATGGTAACCAATACAAACGAAATATACACGTATTTATGTGTTGTATAAGCCGATTACAATATATTGGACAGGTCATTCGTAATACAACATACATATACATATATCCGTGGTGTGACAGAGTGAGGATACAATTCATCACCAACTGTCTTACCCGTGGGTGTCGTAAAAGACAACTAAGGGATATAATATGCATTATAACATATATTCAAGAGACGGAAAACCAACAACCCTAAGCCAACCGTTTGACCGGCGTGGTATAGTAGCTCAATTTCCCCCCACACATTGGAGAAGGTCTGTACCTAACAGTGAGATGAATATGGGCTGAGATGATGATGAGATGATGAATATATATTCCCAAAGACGATGTCAACTGGCCACGGGCGGTTATAAAACTATTGCCCAAACTTTACATCAACCCCGAGTTATCGGGGTAACAGTAGGATAGGTAAGAGATGAAAAGTCGATAAAAAATTAACACATAGAACCAAGGAACCAGCCGAATATCTCATTTAAAATTTTTAAAATGCTATTTGAGGCAGCGTAAACGTATTTCCGTGTGGTGGCGGAGAAAGAATTCCATTCACCATGCCTATCTTGACCGTGGCTGTCATAAAAAATGACTAAAGGACGTATATTATGTATGTCATTTATATAAGAGTAAGAAAACTCAAAATGAAAGCTTATACGTCTGAATACGTCTGACCATCGTGGTCTAATGTAGGTCAAATGCCTTCCTATTGTGAGAGACGTTTGGCCTGTGATGATGATAATGAATAGCGTAATTAAATAAAGAAACCGCAAAACTCATTTTTGCATTTGTATACTTAGTATTAACATATCTATGTGGTGAAGGAGTAAAAAATACGTAATAATAATAAAAAGGAACATCTTCTTTCTTTCCTTCCTTTTATGTGAGTTATTATAAAAATCGATTTAAGCACGTAAACAGGTGACATCACTGCCGTTGAAGGAAACTTGAAATGTAACCTTGTCTCAACCTAATTAACAGCCTAATGCAAGTATACCTAATTTCGCTTATCTGGAAGAAGTCCATTTCCAACGATAGAAGATTTATAGGTTATGAAGAAAAAAAATGAGAAAGATATCGTATTATTATAACACCCAAAAGCAGATTTTATTTTTTTAAGCAAAGTATAAATCCAAACATACAATTTATGGTTACAAATAACTCAGAATAATCATTTGTTAGATGAATACTCGAAAGTCAGTCAATTTGTCAGTGTAGCCGCACAGCCATATCACAGAACTTAACAATACTGTTATGTATATTGAGTATAATAAATATTAGTAATAATATAATATAAAGAATATTATCTTGCCTACCTCACTAGCAACTTCTGACTTCTGTTCAACATGAGGATCAGCATCAGTAAGGATTGTGTTAGGAGCATCAATCCCATTTGATGTGACAGAAGTATAAACTGTAGAATCGAAGCCGGTGTCATCAGGTACGTCTGTAAGACAAATATGAGTTAACAGTTAAATAAGCATAAAATAAAGTAATTTTAACAGAGTTTATCGCGTGAAGAGTGATGATACCTTGAATTTTTAGTCGGTTCCTAAATGTTCGTACATAGGTTCATTTTTATACTTAACGTAAGTGTAACGTTTGTATATTTATCTACGTCTTTCGAAATCCTTAATCATCATCATCATCATTTCAGCTCATATACGTCCCACTGCTGGGCTCGAGCCTCCGCCACTGTAAAAGGGAAATTGTCCTACTATACCATGCTGGTCAGACGTGTTACAGGGTTTTGTTTCAAGTTTTCCTTCTTTTGCATTGATGTTATATATTTAATCCCTTAATCGTCTTTTACGATACCCACGGGCACGAGGAGGGTGGTGAATGGTACTCTCACTCCGTCACCACACGGAAAATCTGATAATAATTAAGCTTTTTGCAGATGCCATGTGTATTCACGCCAAGATTTCTTTATAAAAATAAAACTTATAGGGACAAAAGTGGTGAAAAAGAATTTAAATATTTTCATACTAGGTGATCATGCGAAAGTTTGTGTAACATACACTTGATAATTAACTTTTTAAAACATTAACTGCTTGCTTCATAAATAACAAATTTCGATTTGTTAAAAATGAGAATAATTTTGGGTATAAAACCTTTCGAACATTTTGACACAATTCTGTGCACCCCTCTTAAACCGTCTTGTCACAGATTTGTGCCCGCTTTCAAATTAGAATTTAGTATATAATTTGTTCTATACTCTCAATTTTATTGATATCAATGGATGTGTATGTTATTCGTCAGTGTTTCTAAATGAAAATATGTTGTGATATAAGTTTTAATTCTAAAAATCGGTAAATTCATACGGCTTCACTCGGGCGCTGCGACAGACGACGTAATTTTTTTGGCGCCCTCGTGGCATTCGATAGGTTAAATAAATGATACAAACCGTGGCTTGGTACATGATCTTCCTCAGTTGTACCGTCAGAATCTGAACTTATTAAACGGCGTAAATTTCTTGGTGTCCACCTGTTAAAAGATTATTACATCATTAGTACCTATTGTATAACATAATCCATGTCCATCCAATCCATCAGTCATCTAGTATAAATCTTTGCTCACCAACGAGTGAGATTGTGGACCTTATTATTAAGTCGGCTATAACGAATACTTTCTGTTTAGAGTGCATTATTTTTCACTGTTTCGACTGCACTAGTAGCATGGCGGTCTAAATAGTCACATGGTTACTTAACACCCCAAATAGTCCGTCATATCGCGTGTCAAAGGTTCGATACTTAGGCATGACAATTCTTTGGCGATTTATAAATTATTGTACTAAATATGGGTGTTATTTGTGTTCATTAATTCTGTTTGTAAAGCTCCCCGTGACGCAAAAACAATTACTCTTTAATGCGAGGTGTTATCAAAATAATTAAAAAAAAGTGCGTAGGGCACGCGCGCTCTCTACAATGGGAGTGAAAGTTCTTTTTAGTTTATAGCGATATTATTTTGTTATGATGTTTAGTCGTCATTGGAATGGAAGGTAGTAGTACATTGTATTCTTATTTCGTTATATATGTATTTCGGTATGTTAAAATAAATACATTTACATTGTCAATACAGTAAATAATCAAAATATAAAAAAAAAAATAATGCGATAAAAAATTACGAAAATATTCCAATATTTATTTAAGCTTATTTGACTGAAATCTATTCAAGAGGCAGGTACAGTGGTCTAAGTATCGACATACTGTGTCGAATGTCATGGTATCGATAACCATTTAAGAAAATTATTTGTACCATTCACAATATTTTGTTTTCAGTCTGACTATTATTTGTGTCTGTAATAATATTTTTGTAAAGTCCCTCGCGACACAAGGACTTAATGCGGGATGTTGTCTTTAAAATAAATAAAACCTGTTGAGAGTCCGGGTGGGCCGCGGTCGTAGTAGACGACGTAGGAAGCTTGCTTCACGTTGTAGTGCACTGTTAGACTCGTCAGCACTCACCGCGCGACGCACTTCCGGTCGCCATCTAAACACGTCAAGCATAATATTATTTCCCTAAGCGGGGGAAATCGGTTGAGGAGAAGGTACTCAGGAGATATTACGTCGGGCCGACCACTGACGTCAGGTCACCCTGCTCCGGTGGTCGGTCCAACGACGAAGGTGACGTGTCACGGGTGGGTTACGGTGTGTGCTTACGCCCCTCTGCCGCCCCAGACGGAGTGGTGCGAGGAGTGTGCCAACCGTAAAAAAAAGCATAATATTATCATCAGCTTATATATCCTGATGGATAAAAGAAGATATTATTTATTTCATGTTACGTAATGATATTTCCCGTGTGATGACGGAGTAAAAATACAATTCACCACTTCCTATCCTGCCCGTGGACGACGTAAAAAACTCATCATCATCTTGCTCTTATCCCAATTACTTGGGGTCGACGCAATATGTCATCTGTTTTGACATATTGCAAAAAGTTTCGGCAATGACTTTTATGACCGGCCGCCTGCCTGACGTCAACCCTCCTTGGGAATGTAATCGTTGACCCAAATGGTACCAGATGGAGTTGGTCCGGGTCAATCTAGGGCTCTTAGTCGTCTTTTACGACATCCACGAGCAAAGCAAGGGTTGGTAGTATTCGAAGCCGCTACCACACAGCACGGACGACGTAAAAAACTACTACGAGATATAAAATATATATAATATCTGATCATGAGAAGGAAAACTCGAAATAAAACACTATAGTGTCTGACCCTATGCCAGATCTGACCAGCATTGTATAGAAGGTCAATTTCCCTCCTATGGTGGCGAAGACTTGAGCCCAGCTGTGGGATGTGAGCTGAGACGACGATAACTTAATGAACTTAAGCATTAGCCAAGTTTCATAAAGCTAAAGCTTAGAAGTTTTTATTTTAACCCAATAAATTTCAATATTACACTGACAATACAAATTTTATATGAAATAATGCCTGTTATAATTTATTTACAAGGAGTTGGTATAAAATATAGTCACCATTATCATCGTCATTGGCACCATCATCATTCATCACCTCAGCTCATATATTCACTATTGGGCTTGAGCCTCCTCCACGATCGGAGGGAAATTGATTAATCAGACAGGTTTGTTTTATTTTAAGTTTTTCTTCTTGTAATAGTAGTAATTTATTCCCTTTTTCGAAATTAAAACAAGAAATTATAATACAAGAAAATTAAAACTAGAAGGTAAAAGGTTCAGCTTTTATTGTCGCTAAGTACAGCACTGATTTTCAGCCATCCCTGTGTATTTACTATTTACACAATAATGCGTTCATATATTATCACTTAGACCTCTTTTTATGATGTCAAAAAAAAGATAGGGAGTGAATTATATTCTTAGTACGTCACTACACGGAAAATACATATGTATGTATGTACAATCATTTAAATTCAATCATAGTTACTAACTCCAATACATCGAGAGTCAAGTGGTTATGCATTATAAGCCATTCTCGATTGCTTCAATGGAAATTACGTGGAATAATTGCTCGTGATAAATAGAATTGATAGCATCTGAATCTACATTTACAACTACTCTTGCGATTTTCTGTGTGGTAACGGAGTAAGAATACATTTCACCATACCTGTTTTTGACCGTGGGAGTCGTAAAAGACGACTAAAGGATTATAATAGGTTGATAATATCTATCCAAGAGAAAGCAAACTCGAAATAAAATTTTATACCAACTCGTCTGACCAGCGGTATAACGGTATAGTAGGACAATTTGTCCTCTCTTTGTGGAAGAGGCTCAAAACCAGTATAAGCGGTGATGATGATGATTTTTGCAATTAGCATTGTAAAAATATTTTTTTAAGGAATAGCAACTGCTAATTAATATGAGTCTCTCCAAGGAGGATAACACCGTAATAGCTTCGTTTGGCAGGTGGAATTAGGGATATTCGATATACATCGATGCATCGAAAACATCGATGTTTGCAATGAAAAACATCGAATCGATTCGATGTTTTGAAAAGCTTTCAAAATACTGGATGCATCGATGTTTTTAAAAGAAACATCGAAATTGGTGATAGGCAAGTTTGATCACGTAGTGATGAATTGACTGGTAATTACTTTCACTTACTCATTGTGAAAATGTCAACAAATTCCTAAAAAAAAAAGCTCATCACTACATAGATTCTAGGAAAAACTCTATACTTTGAAGTATCGATATTTAAAATTTTAGAAAAGTACTCGATGTTTAAAAAACATCGAGGTTTTCATCCGATACATCGAAAGACATCATCATAATCACATGTATAGTTGCAATGTGTCGAATAAAAAAAAAACATCGATGTTTTTTCTAAGTGGACACCCCTAGGTGGAATCGCGATCGCAATAGGCATTCTGGATATTCTTCAACCGCTTTTAACGAATTCGAAGGGGAGTTAAGGGGTGGTGACGAATTGTTTTCTTAATCCGACACAACACAGGCAGCATTTTTAATCCTCTACAGAGGTCTCACATAGGCTTAAGTTCATTCATGTTCCTCTAGTGCAATCGACTACGTAATGTCTAACAGTTGTCGTGTCCAACAGACCAAGTCTACAAATACGCTTTCTTGTTACACTCTATTTTTGTAAAAACCTTAATAAAATAATTACTATATAAAAAAAATGGGAAATATTTGTTCATTTTTTAAACTATACGATCTTAAAACATAGTTAAAGAATTTAATTCTGGTTAAAGTTTTAAAAATTCAGTGCCAGTACTTTATGTACTATATACATAAATTTTAAAACCTTAACACGTAGGTACCTCTGTGTAGATAGAATAATAATGTGAATAGGTGTTGTTCTTCTACGTGTAGTTATTGTTAGATTTATATTATTTACTAGCTCTTACTTCGTATGCGTAGAAATCATGTATGACATCCACATTAAATATGATTTTCATTATTTATATGGTCATTATTTCATCCACTATTTTCCACTCTTAGTAAGGATCTAAGGAGCTAATTTTAGAATATTCCTTTTTGGTGAACATCGCAAAAGTAAAACACTGGTTATTATTATTAATTATTGTTAATTCTAATTCAATAAAAAATCCTTGCAAAATTTAATCTTCTATTTTATACTTTCAGAGGATTGAAATTGATAAATGCTGCATTTATTTTAATAGTTTAATAGTGTTTGTGCTTGATAGTGAAAATGATGGTGAAGGTGTTTTTCGTATTATAAAAATTTGGTCTTGGTTTTCACACCTTTTAGGGTTGAATTTCGTTAAATCCTTTCATAGGGATCCCGACGTTATATACTTATAACCTATGTAGGGTAATCTTCCAGTCATTGGACACTTAACGAGCATTTGAAGGTTTTGAATAGTTTATGAACACGTTTAAAAAGATTCCTGTTAAAATTATTATTTTATTGTTTTAATATGTGTCTTTGTATAATACATTCTTAAAAATAACATTTAACAATAAAAACGCGAAAAAATCCTGTTTAAAAAAAAAGAGCCAAAATATATAGTCATTGGACAGAATTGTTTGTAATTATATTTATTGGGAAATTATTAATTAGAACATATATTTTCTGGCGACATATATTCCTGGTGACTCTAGGCACCGAAGAGATCGTCAGGCGGGTCGAGGCGCTTGGGTTGAGGGTCGCCCTGGACAAGACGGAGGCCCTCTTGTTCCATGGGTGCCGTATGAGCCTTCCCATCGGCGTCTCGATCACCGTCCACTCGGTTGAGATCAGCATCCGGGCCCATATGAGGTATTTGGGCCTGGTGCTCGACGAGCAATGGTGGTTCCGGGGGCATTTCCGCAGGCTTGCTCCACGGGTCGTCGGCGCGGCGTCCGCCCTATCGTGGCATGTGCCGAATGTGGGCAGACCGAGCGCGACGTGCCGACGGCTGTACGCGGGAGTCATCCGGTCGATGGCCCTGTACGGCGCACCGGTGTGGGCGGGGTCCATGACCGTCCGACTCAGGGCTCTTCTGTGGCGACCACAGAGGGCCATGGCGGTCAGGGCCATACGCGGATATCGCACGGTGGCGACGGAGGCAGCGTGCCTATTAGCCGGGACTCCTCCGTGGGACCTGGAGGCGGAAATGCTCGCCGGATTATATTGGCAGGTGACGGGAGTGCGAGCGGGAGCGGTGTAGTCTCGATGAGGGAGCGGGCGTGTACGCCAAATAGGGGATATTCCGTCGGGCCGACCACTGATGACAAATAACCCTGCTCCGGTGGTCGGCCCAACGACGAAGGCGACGTGCATCGTGGGTGGGTTGCGGGTGTGCGTGCTTACGCCCCTCTGTTACCCCGAACGGAGTGGTGCGAGGAGCGCGCAGACCGCAATCCACCCCAAAAAAGAAGGCTGAATTTATTATAAAATGTGTCTTGTAATGGGGAGGACACTGGCTCCTGCAACACAATATACAACTAGCGTAGGAGCCAGAGATTCCCACATATCTATGTAATGTTATTATGGTAATAAATGAATAACAATTATTATTAAAAATCCTCTCACCCATCCATTTCCAGGGTCGTGGATTTTCGGTCAAAAACTTGAAAACACTTTGTTTTAAATAGTTAGTTTTTAAAGGAAATCTTTTCTCATGACTTCCTTTATCCAAATCTCTAAAAAACGCTCCTCTTCTTCAGTCAGAATAGGAGGTGTGCCAAAAGATGTTCTATGTGTTGGGTTTTTGAATTTAAAATGTAAATTGACTTTGGGATATTATATTTTCGCGCTATTTCTCGGCTTTTAACCATTTCATTTAATTCATTACGTGCTAGATGTAAAGTATTAGGATCATAGTATTTCTTTTTTCCCTTAAGTATCTTTATTTTCCTTCTATAAACCGATATCCAAGATTATCTGCAGCCAACAAGTTATTGGACACATTAATATGAGTCGTTAGACACCCTGTCCAAAGACTAGTAGAAAATGTCTTTAAACAAAAATACAAAATGTAGTAGCTTTAGCTTAAAGTAAAACGCAGGGGAGTCTATAATAGCTTAAATTTATTGAAATTTTAAAAATATAGTTATTGGACACCCGTCCAATAATTAGATTTTAATTAAAAAAACATTGAATCATTGGACAGCACATTATAACCGAAAAATTATGTTTGCAGGCACTAATTCCTATTAAATTCTTTACAAAATACGATAATACTTTACTGTACAAACAACTAAGCCTATTAGATTGACATTAAGAAAATTAATTGTTAAAAACTTTGTTGATAAACTTACCAATTTCTTTATTTTTGCGGACTGTGAGGACGCCGAGAAAAGTAAATATTTTTAAGCTACTACTGCCGTCTATTACAAATGTTTTGAACTATTATGTATTGTTAAAAGGTAGAGTTTAGAAAGAGATCAGTTGCAGTGGTCCTGTTTTCAAAGTAACCTTATCAAATATGGTTTTATTGCGTTCTGTCCAATGACTAGAAGTTTACCCTATACGACTATAATATATATTATATGATTCTATATAACCCACTGTGGTTGGTTGGACATTAATTTGGTAACCGTAAAGCAGTCCACATACACTTTAATATAGGTATGATCGTGTTTTTCTAATAAGGGTTGGACGTAAATAGTATATGTATAAGGTAACTTGTGAAGAAATACAATATTTCGCCACCCTTTACTTTCTTGTGAGAAAGAAATTGTCCCAGCGATCATCAAAGATTGGGCAGCGACTCCTAGAAAATTTATAACCCCAACAGCGATCGTCAACCTGCCAAGCATGGCGAATAATATTATTATTTCCTGTGAAGGCATATTTTCAACAATGGTCGACGATGTAATAAATTTTCTCATAAATTCTGATTAATGTTTTTCGTTTAAAACAAAATATCTATAATAAAACTACGACATATCACTTACTTAGTTTTATACATGGTCGGAGGTGGTGATGATAACTGCCTGGCGAGTGTTGGTCGCGAGCGAGGGTTGATACGTTTACGCCAGCTGCCTCCAGCGCAAGTCGGTACTTCAGACAGGAAGTGGGCACCAGCCGCTTCACTTATACCCACCTATGAGATAATGAGTATGGTCATCATCGGGATCCTTATAAATTCATTACACCTTACCATTAGATGGCCTGAGTCGATGAGTACCCGCTTATCATTAGATGGCTTGTTTGCTCGCCAACTATTAGTAAACAGGAGTGGAAGAAAAGCTAAATATACCATTTAGGATTTTGGCACATTTTTGCGTCCTGCTTTGGGCATGCACTTGTTAATAAAGCTACACTTGGTCGGTGTGCAGATTTTAGTCGATTTTTTTATGACACCCAATAACAATGTTAGTATTTACAGAATTCGGAATACACTAATATTGAGGGAAATTGATACCATTATTACAAATGCCAATAGTGAAGAATAATTAGCGCTCATGAAGTAGTAGGTCAATATCTCTACATTCATAGAGTGTGGCAGGACGGATGGAAAGGACGGCGAGAGAGTTGACCATAGCCTTTTTTTTTTGTTCACGCTGTGGAAATGCATTTACGCACTCTCCTCCGCCGGTGACAGACGGAGGAGTGTGTGGGACTCACCAGCCACTGCGTGACCGGAATACCCGCTAAAACCACAGCGGCCCCTTCCGCGCTTTTACGGGGTGCCGGAGAGATCGTCTGATGACATTCGATCCCCAATAAAAAATAGGGTTAACAACAGTGCCAGCGCCTGACGCCGCCCTAGCTGAGGTTGCGGGTGGACGGACCGAGGATTAGTTCGCTACCAACTGTCTAAAATTTACCACATAAAAGTGGTCAATGTAATATTTTTAGTGATATGCAGAATATTTGAGGAGTGATAATTACGGTGGTGTCATCAGGGTTACAAGTGTGGAATCTGGAGCGGCTAAGAGCACGTAGCAACCGCGAACGCTCCCGGGCAGCACCGCCAGGAGGTCCAGCGCCGGCTCGTGCTGCAGCCGCCCGTGCCTCATTCGCCAGCCGTGCCCAGCGTGCCAGGGCGCCCGAGCAAGCTGCTGCAGCTCTACCCACGCCACATACACGACCTTCTTCCATTGCTATTATCTTTAATCATTATTTATTAGTTATTAATTAAATTTAAACGAAACCAATTTATTATATTACAGATATAAAAAAGTGTAATTGTTGCTTGATCTGCGACATATGATCTGCTATTTACAGTTTATCTATTTTTACGCATGTTTTAGCATTACTTAAGAAGAATTAAATATAATCTTTTTAACATCTTAAAAGCATAACACAGAATGAACTGAAAACAGGGCAATACTTTGTTACACTAGAACTATATCTAGAATTCATCCATCAGTCTATCAGCATCCACTATTGGATATAGGCATCCCTAAGTAAGGTGTAATGTCAGGACTACCTACTAAGGATATATAGTACGGATACGGTTATTAGAATAACATTATACCGGTTTTGGATATGGTTACTGATATGAAATAATTTCGGATTGTCCTGTAGTTTCAGTTAAGTATACTGGATTTTTAGGGAATTGTATGAGAAAAATGCTAAATATGATGATTTTATCGTATTATTTCTCTAAAATCAGGATCAATTTATATCTTTGAATAAGCGTATTATTTACAGTTATCGTGGAACAATACTGATCATCAAATGATGATGAATTGCTTAACTCAATATCTTTTCAACAACTAATTGAAGTTTCTAGATTGCGGATTTATTTGCGCTGGTTTATATACGTCCATCTACTTGATTTGACTATAAGTATCATAAGTTGAACATGCGATTTGCATACTTTATATATCCTGGACCAAACCGTTCAAACGATCCAGACATCGATTGCACTAACACGATGATCCTCTATAATCTATGTCTGTAGTTACATATACGTTACTACATGTTTCATTTAAAAAGAGACGTATCATTATATGGCATGTTTTATGTGTGCACTTCACGCTCCACTTACCAAATCGGCGTAGTGTAATAATTCAAGTCGGTTAGTAGCTACGACGACTGTGCGGCCGGCCCTTGCAGCGGGCACTAGCGCCCGCGCCACCAAATGTCTCGCCAATGGAGCATCGAGTGCTGCCAAAGGCTCATCCAGAACTAGCAGTGATGCGTTGGAATATAATGCCCGCGCAACGCATACACGAATCCGTTGTCCGCCCGATAATGGTGCGCCATGACTCCCAAGCTGTGTTGCATCTCCCTCTTTGAAAATAATTAAAACAAAATTAATCTATTTATACTATAAGAAAAATCTCTCTTTATCTTTTCTAAGTTATGAAAGTACCACTAGAAACAATTGAACTAAAGACATAGGAATGGTTGTTGGGAATTTCAAGGGACATATGGTATGCATATTGTTAATTTAACGGGAGCAGAGCCAAACATAACTAGGCTTATAATAATTTTATCATATTAATGTATTAAGTCAAGGATTGAGTGAGCAATCATCTGGTTAATAAGTCAAACTACAATAGTTTGTACTAATCAAACCTCAAATACTTATACATTATTTTATTGCTATTTATATTAAGTGACAGATATAACTTTGATATCGTCCCAGGGACCGCGAGATATGAAAGTTTTTTAATGATAGAATCATTAAAAAACTGTTTTTAAAATTTTAGGATCTTCAATATTTTACCGCTCTAGACCCACGACTAAATCCAAGAGAGAATTCATTG
Source organism: Lymantria dispar (assembly GCA_032191425.1). NCBI lineage: Eukaryota > Metazoa > Arthropoda > Insecta > Lepidoptera > Erebidae > Lymantria > Lymantria dispar. The sequence continues at coordinate 21,648,317 of CM063444.1, read as the reverse complement.
GATTCACTCTTCTATGGCCATTGTCATATTTGCGTTTGTTATGTTGGGCAGTGTGAGATAAGAAAATTTTGGAATTCTCGATATTTTAACGCCACCACAATTATGCTGCCCAGGCTTAACAGGACTAGTAATCCACGACAGCCTACCGTCTAAGTCACAATTTTACTGATTAATCATGTTCCGTTATTATGCTATATATAAATGTTTATGGAGCTTTAGTAGCCAGCCTTATAATTCTTAATATGTATTATCTATGATTGCAGCCTCGTATAAAAAAGAGTTACCCTAACCTAGATGTTCATTATAATCTACACGAAAAGAGTAACATGCTATTTAAGGCACATATTTGACATACTTTAAAGACATCTTGTGTTAAAGAACTTTTAGAAATGTATATTAACTTCCACTGTTTACATTCACCATAAAAGGAACACAATGAAATGATGATGATGAGATAATAAACTGAATTTATGAATATAATAGCCTTTTGTACTGTAATACTTATGACTTAATAAAAATAATGTTATTTATGAACTTGATCTCTTTAAACACGGTTGCGATTAAATACTTACAAATATTCTACTTTCTTACCAGGTAAAAGCTGTAGATCTGGCCTCAAACCGGTCGCTCGAAGAACACGTCCATATTTTATCTGGCACCACGTATTATTCATGACAATATTATTGCGAACCGATCCCTCCAATAACCATGGTGGTTGGCCAGCGTACCACATTGTACAAAGCCTAGTACGAAATAGATGATATTAATAAAATGAGATAAATAAAAATCTGGTAACTTATTACCTTAGTTTAGAAAAACTCTACAGCTCTCTAGTTGTGGCTTAATAGTGCTAGAGTTTCATGAGATGAAAAAGAAAATACAATTTTACTTAGTATATATGTTTATTATCGTATGTTTGATGGTCACAGAATGAATAATTTTCAGTTTTACTACCACGGAATAAAATAGTTAAAAGTGCTGACCGTACGGCGAGGTTTAGCCCTCCGATTACGGATAAGGCCCGTGTACGATAGTGGGATGTATGTGGAATGAAGAAAAGCAAACTGTAATAATATATTCGGGATTCCTACAGTTTTAAACTTTTTAATAAGCACGAATTCTAGAACTATAACAAACAGTAGGCAAAAGGCTCACTATTTCCTAATATTTTTTATTTAAATGCTGGTAAATTAATATGACTTAAATCTATTTGGATGTGTGGAACTAACATTTACAGTGCGAAATCGCACTTACGTTTATCCTCCACTTAAAGCCTTCGGCTTCGGCGATAAATACGTGATACTATAACAATATATATTATATTTGCTCTAAAGATGGCTGTTGAAATAATTTGGAAGTAATAATATTTATTACATATCCAAAAGGAGTATGCGATCCTTTGTACTATGTATATCAACTTGAGGAAGGATGGAACGATCAACATGAATGTGAATATTCAATTGTTATGATTAATGTATTCGTGCATTTACACATTGAATATGAATTATATTTAAAACAGTTTTAACAATCTTTTTTCTGTCGCCTGCCCGCCTCCTAATATAGATAGTATTACATAAACTCTGTCGAAATGCTACGCAGTTAGATGTGTCGTGTATTGCCTTTTTTGTCTTGTTTTATAAAACGATATACGTAATCTGTATAAATTCCTCCAAAAACTTAAGTCGATTTAATTCATACGCTATTGTATAAATATGATTAAACTGTATAGATACGAAATTATTTCATTGAAAGAGTTTGTTGTCAATTATCAAATCAGATAGCATGTGACGTGTTCATCATCGGCCAAAGACACCATTACTAAAAGATGACTCAGCACTTAAAATGGGATTGGAAGGCGAATATTTTTTTTATCTAAATTGTAACAATGGCATTTAAAGTTATGTGTAAATGTCAAATACGGTTTTAAATTCTAAAATCTATTATATGTGTATTTGTGTCGTGACGAAGTAAGAATTCAACACTCCCTATCTTACCCGTGGATATCCTTAGATACGACTAAGGAATAAAATATGCCTTTTGGAATGGATAAAACAAACTCTCGATAAGAACATTCCTATAGATGGACCTTTGTTGAAAGAAAAATCAAAAGAGTTTGCTACAAAACTGGGAATCCAGAACTTTTCTGCTAGCAACCTGCATTAGCGAGAAACTCGGGTTAGTGAGAAACCTCTATAAGCGAGAATGAGATTGTGCTCCCTTGAACTCTCGCTTATCCAGGTTTGACTGTATATGTCTTGCATAAAGATTTGACTAAATATAAGTAATTATGTACCTTTAATTACACTGAATGAATTCATATTATTCAAAATAAATTACCGCAACCCGTGCACGTATTTTTTCTCCATTACTTATATTCTCATCATCCCACAGCTGTTTAGCCGAAGTTTTAAACTAAAGTTTTAAACTAAGTAATACTGGCACCGATCCCGGGATCGAACGAAAAATATATTCATATTGTAGTTAACATAACTTTTAGTTCTGCCTAAGAATAAATTTATTGGTATCTGTTGTGTCCAGTTTAATGTAAATTATTTAGTATAAAAAATATAAATAACACTTTTAGCTCAAACGTTTGAAAATCTAAACTAAAATCATATATCGACTAAAATAAAAACTAAAATCACATAATCGACGGTGGCCTATTCATGCCATTAAACATTTAATGTAATAACCGAACAACATGTTCTTACACTTTAACAAACATATACATAGGTACATTCGAGAGAATCATTTGATTATTAGAGTTAAAAAATTTACTGTAAAATACTAAAAACTTCGTCAATACAGCAAAAAATTATCTTCAAAATGGCGTATATCTATACCAATAAATAAAATTGGAGTGTCTGTTTGTAATGTCAAAATAATAGGCTTTTTTCATGCTCACACGGTTATTTGCACGACATCTATGCCTAAAATAGCAATTAAAAAATTTTTGTCTGTCTGTCTGTCTGTCTGTTTGTTCCGGGTAATCTTCAAAACGGCTGGACCGATTTCAAAAATTCTTTCACCAATGGAAAGCTATAATATCAGGGCGTAAACTAGGTTATATTTTATCCCGGTATTCCCACGGGAACGGGAACTACGCGGGTAAAACGACTATAACCTATAACCTATAACCGAAGCGAAGCGAGGGCGGATTGCTAGTTATGTATATATTGATGATTTCGGTAGATACCTATTTCATAATGATAATATATCATATACATAGCTATTTGTCCTTGTATCTATTTATATCTATTTCTATTTATCTGTATATGTTATACTCAAAAGGTGTTATATAATATATTTGAAGTTGTGCCTGGGTCCAAGCTTCGCTTAACATATATGATACTTATCATAATTGCTTACTATTCATAATAAAGCATAGTATTGGCAAAGTACCTTTATTTGACATAAAAGGAAAATGTATACCTGTTATAAATGATATCACCTCTTTCCAGGTACATCTCCCCAAGAATCGCTGACAGCAACGAAGACTTGCCTGATCCAGTGGCTCCGACAACCATTATTAATTTACCTAATTATAATGAGAATAAAATAATATTTAAAATTATAATTAAGGCACTATAATCCGAAAAGATGTTAATGATCTAAATCAATAAGCTTAAAGCTTATGATATGCTCTGTTCTAGTTCTTTATATTTCGAGAAATATTGTTATCCAAATAGGCTTGTTAATTTGAATCCTATTAAAAGTATTTCTTTTTGATTATTTCATAACATTATTATCGTCCTATTCATTCTAATTTATATAGAGTCGCCTCCGGTTTGCTTCCTCTAAATTAATTAGCTTTCAGGATATTCACATACAGGCTAGGGTTTGCAATAAGCGTGGCCGTTATCACACTCATAATATTGAATAGCAAAAATATTTTTAATTTATTAGAAAGTATACATTTGATTGTTCTATATATTTCCTCACCTGCAGGAATATCTAAATCATCAATTTCCAGCAACATATCATTACTCTTCCCCCAAGTCAAGGCGGCATTTTTAAAACTAACAATGTATTCTGGTATTGGAGTAGATACATTGTTTAATTCGTCATCAGGAAATTTATCAACACATTCCATTCTATCGCATACATCTTTGATTAACAAGTCATTGTTATCCATTTCATCCTTCTCGGATATTTCAAAGTAAATCTCTTTATTTTCATTTACCTCTGTTGTTTCATACTCAATGCATTTGTCATCCATAACATTGTTTGATTCAGGTAGTTCTAAAAAATCTTGTATTCTTTTTGTACTGACCTAGTTTAGCAAACATGATCTTTATTTACTGGTAGTCGGTTAGTTAGAGTTAATAGAATTATAAATATTAAGTAAAATTTTATGAAAACTTATTCTTACCATCGCTTGTATAACCATAAGTACTGTTACTGGTAGTATCAGAAGGGGAACAGTGAGTTGATTAAAGAGGGCTAGTCCAGCGAATACATTGACTGTAGTAAACTGACTACTATCTCCTATAACGTAGTATACGGTGAAAGTTATTACTGTCACAAGAATTGAAGACATCTGTGTGGTAAAAGCTGCAAAGAATTTAATGTTTAATGTATAATATATTATTTATTTATCAGTTTAAATGTTATCTGATGAACATAAATGCAGTTCTTACTTAAAAAACTCCAGTAAACTGAATCCTTATTGAGTAATTTCAATTCAACTTCTCTCAATTGTAAAATTTTCTCTTTAAACAGGTCTTCCCATACGTAAAGTTTTATAACATCAATTCCCTGTATTATTTCCGTCATTTTCGAAATTCTGTGGTCGGTGCATTTTGCTATATCTTTAGAATTATCCGAAATCTTCTTACCGATAAAAAATTGTAGCGGCGTAATAATAAGTACACTTGCTGTGGTCCCAATTATTGCACTTACTCCTAATTTTGTATATAACAAATATAAAATCACTATTACCTGCAAATTTTGAAAAAAAAAAATAGAAACTAAGAAAATAATGTTTTAGATAAAAATATATTGTAAAGCCATATGCATTGTATTAAGGCATGTGTACCTTTAAAGGTATGGCCCAAATATAGTGGCAAATCCATACACAAGACATTATATTGTAGGTGTCTTGGGAAACGAGATTTGTAATAAGGCCGCTTCGCGTCGTACTGTTTTCTTCGGGATCAAGGAGAAGTCGAGCCTCCTCGTTTTCATTACTCTCTGTTGGCGTCCAGGGCGCAAGCCTCATACATTTATCATACACCATACTCTGTGAATAAAAAACTGCATAAAATGCAACTTTTTTTATAAAACATTATATGCGTTAATAGATCTGAATTTCAGCAATTTATAACAGATAAAACAATAAAATATCTGAAATAAACAAACTTGCAAAGCCGTTTTCAATCTTGTTCCTTCAACTGTTACCAAATGTGTTGAGTTCTGCGATAGGAATGCTTGGCTGATTAACGCTAAAGTAACAATAAGTAGCATAACATATCCATTATTAATATATTCTTCGACGGCCATTCGTGCATTTTGATCGTAAACTTGTATTGGTCCCTCGATGTATTTAATTATAATAGCTAATCCTAATGGAGGCACGACACCAATCATATCACCAAATAGTTTTAATAACCCTGCTATATAAAAGTTTGGCCATACTTTACGGATATAACATGACACTAAGCTTGGCCCTTTTCTGAATGATTTCTTGTTCTGAAATGAATTAATGTTCTTTATTATATGTTTTATTTTAATTAAAATAAATATGAATTATCTATAATAAAAATTCGAGTGGTCTCAGCTCGTAAACGTCTCGCTGCTGGGCTCGAGCCCCCTTCCCAATAGGAGTGAATTTGACTGACTTTATGCTGGTCAGACATATTGGTATAGGGTTTTATTTCGAGTTTTTCTTCTCTTGCATAAATACATATTACATCCCTTAGTCCCTTATATCCCTTAAAAGAAATTTTACGACATTCACGGGCGAGATAGAAAGTGGTAAATTGTATTCTTACTCCATCACCACACGGAATACGAATATCAATTATAATTTCATAAGAATTTAACATATTAAATGTGATTTTTAATATAGATTTTCTCACGAAATATAGACTGAAATGAGTACTTAGCCTACTTTTGCAGCAATATAAGTTATAAAATACAATTTTAGTAATCTTCAAGATATTTTTACGTACTTTTTTATCCTGGTATATTTTTGCAAATTCCTGATAATACTTAATAGATCGTTCACTGTCTGGTAGTTCGCCTAAGTAATCTGAATCCAATGGTGCTTTATAGCCTTTAAGTAGTAATGAATTTAACCAAAAGAAAGTTACTTTCGAATAGAAATGTGTTTGATTGTGTTGATAATATATCTTAGGAATGTTGCTAGACTTGAGATCGTTTCTGAAACGTTTTGTAACCTGAAAAGTAAGAAATTATTAAAGTTTAGGGTAAAACTTACTTATAATAGTAGTAGAAATTAAGGTAATCAATCATAATTAAAATATATAGGTAAGTATATATCTATATAGTCCGTTTCATAAGCGTGGTTTATTAACAAACGTAATATTTTCGCGGCATATCAGATGGTGATTTGCATGGAGTAAAGGGTTATCATAAAGGTATTATTCACGTAAGAGAAAAGAAAACAAAAAGTAGTAGATTGGTAGAGGCGTTAATTAATAAGAGGAAGTACGAAACACTTATAGCCAATTAAGTATAAAGTGCCTTGATCAAACAATTGACTGTCGACAAGCAATAACATGTTCGTAATTAATTAATTTAAACGTGTAAGTGGAACGTTACAGATAACATTCTTTTATTAGTTGTAATTCATCTGTATGGACCGCAAACGTGCGCTTATGGGAAATACCATCTTAAAATGGCGCCAGACGCGTTGTGAGAATCGTCTCCTTCGTCTGTATTCTTTGTGACATGGCGCCAACAGGTTCCGGTGTCGGGAACCGCCTGACTCATACTATAGTAGTGTACAGTCTGAATCTTAAATAATTAACTATTTTTATATAATTATCAAAATAAAACTATTGTCACGGGGTTTTATAGCATATTACTACCGCATCGAAACGTGATCAATTTAACAAAGATCTAAAACTGGAAAATAATACAATTAAACACAATAACAATTTATGAAATAATTTTTAACCTTTTTTTTGGCGGTGGGTTACGGTCGGCGCGCTCCTCGCACCACTCCGTCCGGGGCGACAGAGGGGCGTAAGCACGCACACCCGTAACCCACCTGTGACACGTCGCCTTCGTCGTTGGGCCGACCACCGGAGCAGGGTGACTTGACGTCAGTGGTCGGCCCGACGGAATACTCTTTGAGGAGTACCCTTCCATCGACCGACGTCCCCTTCTCGGGGAGGACGTCGGTCTTTCCTCACGCGGTCGGCGTCTCGGCGGGTGACGGACTAATTCCCCGGTTACGTCACCCGCGGCCTCGGCTAGTCGCCGGCGGCGATTCGCATCGTCGAGGAGACGTTCCTCGTGTATGCGCTCTACCACCCCCTTCCGCGAGACTACTGCCTCGCAGAAGGCTGCGACCGCGTCCCAGTTCCTGACGCTGTCGAGCACTGCTCTGGCGATGGTCGGCAGCGTCAGGTCGGCACCGATGATTGCGACGAGTTTACGACGCTGCTCTGCCCAATCAGCACAATCCTCGAGCGTATGCTGCGCCGTGTCCTCGTCGCAATCGCAGTGGTGGCACGACGGTGTATTCTCCTTCCTAACGACCGTGTACAGGCATTTGGCGAAGCATCCATGCCCCGTCAAAACCTGCACTAATCGGAAGGAGAGTACCCCGTGTCGCCGTTTTAGCCACTGCATCAGCACCAGCCGGAATGCCTCCATGGGCCGCACACCGAACTGAGGCCTCTCCAGCCGGACTGCCCAACGGGCAATGACGTCTCGGCGGGCGTCGACGCGCCAGACGGTGAGCTCTCTCAATGAGACTGAATGAGACCACACCGCCCCCCCACTCGCACCCCCGTCACCCGCCGATACAAACAGGCGAGCATTTCCGCCTCCAGGTCCCACGGGGGATTCCTGGCCAACAGGCACGCTGCCTCCGTCGACACCGTGCGGTATCCGCGTATGGCTCTGACCGCTATGGCCCTCTGTGGTCGCCACAGAAGAGCCCTGAGTCGGACGGTCAGGGACCCCGCCCACACCGGTGCGCCGTACAGGGCCATCGACCGGATAACCCCCGCGTACAGCCGTCAACACGTAGCGCTCGGTCCGCCCACATTCGGCATAAGCCAGGATAGGGGGGACGCCGCGCCGACGAGCCGTGGAGCGAGCCTGCGGAAATGCTCCCGGAACCACAAAATAATTTTATATCTAACAGTGCATTTTGGGAATATTGAAAATTTGAGAACTTAGTAGGGGTAAGCCTACATTTTGTCCAAATTAAGGTTCGAAATCAGGACGTCTAAGGAAGTCAGTATTTTGCAGCTGATAACAATGGTTTTATAAAGACTTGAAACTATAAAAAGAATAGGTATTTCGTTTATTATTATATTAGTTTATTCATTGAACTGTGTGCAATTTGAAGATTTTTTCCTACAAACATTAAATTCTATACATAAGTCCTCCTATACAATAACTATGGCACTATTAACGAAGTGGTGTAGAATATTCATTTAAGTGACGTACCAAAATAATATGCAACTCATAATGGTGGTGCTATTTGTAGCCAATGATATGCGACCAGCATGCAAGTATAATAGTTTTACTACGCACATACCGCAAAAGTATCCAAGTTTCAATTAGCCCGCAGGCTATTGAGTAGATAAGTATGGTATTTTGAAATTACGTTACGTGCTCCTCTAATTTTATCATCAACTAATGTTTAAATCATTTAAGTATAAAGATTTTTTCATTTTCATTGTAACCCATATAGACGTCCAATTGCCGGGCTCAAGTCTCCTCCACAATAGGAGAGAAAATGATCTACTATATCACGAAGGTCAGACGTATTGTTATCGGGTTTTATTTTGAATGACCTTCTCTTGCACAGATTTTATCTCCTAGTCGTCTTTTACGACATCCACGGGTAAGTTTTCCTTCTTTTGTATAGTTATTATTAACATATTATATCTGTTAGCCGTCTTTTCACCCACAGGTAAGAAATGGGGTAGTGAAATGTATTCTTACTCCGTCACCAGACGGTGGGTAATAAAGATTGGTACCTTAAAATCATTTTTTTTTTAAATATCTTAATAAAGAGTTCTACGTATCTGTAGAGTGTAATCAACATAATTTGTAACCGTAATTATATATTTTTAGAAAATAGCAGTATCGGTTTCATCATCATCATCATCGTCATCGCAGCCCACATACGTCTCACTGTTGGGCTCGGGCCTCCTCCATAATGGGAGGGAATTTAACCTACTATACCGTACTGGTCAGACATGTTGGTATAGTTTAATTTCGAGTTTTCTTTCTCTTGCACAGATCTTATGTGCATATTATATCCGTTAGTCGTCTTTTACGACATCCACGGACAAGATAGGGAGTGGTAAATTGTATTCTTAATCCATCACCACACGGAAATTCGTATTAATGCATCGGTTTAGGTAAGAATTTTTCCAAAAAAAAATAATTGTCACGTAATTAATACTATCGCATTTATGATAAGAATAATATATTTGGTGATAAAGCAAAAATTTAAACAATAGAATAACAGCAATAATTATCTTCATATATTTAATTTTATTAATAAATATTTACATTTATTCGTAACTCAAATAAAGAAGAAATACCAACGATCTGTGTCAATAAATGTAATACAGTTATATAAATTATTTCATTTATGTACATACGTTATGTTACAGTCGTCGGAATAAACGTTATCTTATAAATATAATAACTGTTAAAACTCGACCTAAGCCGTTATATATTATAGACTAACATAAAATTAATGTCATATATAAACAATTTATGAGGCTTTTACAAGTTTATATTGAGAATATAGTTATTTTCCCGTGTGTTGACGGAGTAAGAATACAATTCACCACCCTCTCTCTTGCTCGTAAATGTCGTAAAAAACGACTAGGGGATTAAATCTATACAAATGAAAAATGAAATTGAAGTGTCTGTAATGTCAAAATAAGGACCTTTTTTCATGCTGATATGGTTATTTATTTGCAAGATACCTATGCCTAAAAACTGGTTTAAAAATTTTTGTCTGTCCATCTGTTTGTTTTGGGCAATCTTCTAAACAGCTGGACGGATTTTGATAATATTTTACCACCAGGTAGCTGTCTATATAAGAAGTAACTTAGGCTGTATTTTATCCCGGTATTCCCACGGGAACGAGAACTACGCCTGTAAGGCGACTGAAACCGAAGCGAAGCGAGGGAGGGTATCTAGTATGCATATAAAATCTGTGCAAGAGAAGGAAACTTAAAATAAAGCCCTATACCATGTCTGATCAACGTGGTATAGTCCATTTCCCTCCTATTGTGGAGAAGGCTCAAGCTGAAATGATGATGATGATAGTTATTTGAACTATGTATATTATCGAAACAAATTTAATGAATGCCATTGTAACTACGCAACTAAACGTATTGTTAAATAGTAAAACTACCTGCTACGCTTGTATTTATTAGAATAGAACAATTATTTAAACAATGAAATGGAATGGTAAACTGTATGTAGTTTGTTATAGTCTCAACTAGAGTACCGTATAATATTATTTTCGAGTTTAGATCTTTAAAAGAATCTTAGTAATCGCTAATATGTTATCTTTGGAATTTTATTATCAACCTATTATCTTCACACTGTAGAAAATAACTTTGGATGCTGCACCCAAAGTTTTGTATGTTTTACGATTTAGTTAGGGATTCTAATTCGGACAATCAGGTTCAGTGTTCTGCCGGATCCAGGATAAAAAATGTTTAACGGATTTGGCATTAAAAACGGTACAATGGATCCGGTGTAAAAATTGCTAAATTTTTACTGATATTTAGTAGGGAGGTATTTGAAATGGATAGTGCATGTGCTCCAAAGTCGATCGACATTAAGTTAAATGTTTACAAAAATCTGCGATAATATTATCCACCTGAACATGACGTCGTCCTAGCCAAGACTACGACTGATGTGACTAGAGATCAGTTTGCCAGGTTATTAGGTCCCAAACGATATACCTAGAGCATTCAGAGTGAAAACTAAAGCGCTATATTTCGTACTCTTTAATCTTAGATCTAACTGACATACTGTAGGTCAGTATTAGATCGTAATCGATCTTAAAGCGATTATGTGTTTAACTCCTTACTAGCATTACATGCATATATGTTAGAGATAAGCTAGTCCACGCTTACGGCTAAGAATATTATAGAAGATTATACTAAGAGTAAATAGAATACGATGGGTTAAGCTATTAATACGGTCAGTGCCACGATAAATTGCAGAAGCTATTTTATTGAACTAGAAATTCGATATTAGTATTTGTTATGTATAAAGTGTACTTTTCTTAATAGATGTTGAAATAACTGTAACTGAATCGTGTATATTAAATGATATAGGGGATCAATGCTTCTTACTGTGTTTGCATAATACTTTGTAAAATAAGTTTTACAAACTAAATCTCTACAACTCTTAACTTTTATAGTATAATTTAATATTCCGTCGGGCCGACCACTGATGTCAAGTAACCCTGCTCCGGTGGTCGGCCCAACGACGAAGGTGACGTGGTTTTCGTGTGGGTTGCGGGAGTTGCGTGCTTAAGCCCCTCTGTCGCCCCGGACGGAGTGGTCCGGAGGCGCGCCGACCGCAGCCCACCCACAAAAAAAATAGTATAATTTAATATACTGTGTTTGTAAAATCTTGCCAATGGCGGTTGCTTGATTTAAAGCTAAAATACACTGTTATTTAAAATATTATGCCATAAAATATACATACATTGTGGCTAAAGTGATGTTTCATTGGCGTCGTAAATAATAATGTACCGTTTATAATCCGAAATATATAGTCTCCACTCTATGAATTGCAAAAACGTATGGAAACTAGAACACCTTTATCTTAACTACACATAACTAAAATAGGCAGATTAACTCATAGATATATCATATTAAGAAACAATAGCGACTATGTTAATTACCTCATCATAGAAGCAAACGCAGTCCACCACGGATATTAACAGCGTCATCAGTAATGAAACTCCTTGAATATATACTTCTACATCAGTCATTGAAGCACCCGCGAGGAACTGCTGCCAAAGAATGGTTGCTGAGGAGACAGCAGCAAGCATCCAGTAAATAGCGAGGTATAGAACGGGAGCCGCTGAATGTCTTGTCCATAACGCGACGTGGAATGCAGCAGCGGCTATCCAGGATAATGGAGCCATTAGTGCTGCAACTATATGCACTGTTTGCGCTGGTCGTAGTAGCGTGGCACCTGCATCACAGCACCAAGCCGCTACTAACACGAGGCTAGCAATTCCGCGTACATTTTGACCACGCCAACTTTTGGAATGCCTAAGATATATAATAACATAATAAATGTCTTGTTTCTCTATAGATAATTTATATACATTATAAGCGTAATCTATGTATAAGAGCAGGAAATTTTGAATTATTATCGTTTCACCTCATACACGTCCCACTGCTGGGCTCGAGCCTCCTCATTAGTAAGAGGGAAATTGACCTACTATACCATGCTAGTCAGACACGTTGGTATAGGGTTTTATTTCGAATTTTCCTTCTCTTGCACATATGTTATATGTACCTATATTATATCCATTAGTCGTCTTTTACGACATACTCGGGCAAGATAGGGAATGGTGAATTGTATTCTTACTCCGTCACCACACGGATGATTTATTATACCAACCCTTTTTTTAGCAGGTTATGTTTATCTGGATACCGTCCGAGTTGAAGGAAGAGTTGCGTGATGCAATAACTTACCTACCTATCTAATCCCTATTCCCCCCAGATCGCTATTGGACTGACCACTGGCAATAAGGGACAGCGTTACGATGCGTGGCCCTTACGCGATTACTCTTTCTGTAGATAGAGGACAAATCTCCTTAAGAATAAAGAGATTAAGGATTACTTTTGATTTTATTTGCTTACATCACTTAAGTGTCGAGCACTTACGACGCCCACTAGAAAAGCATAGGTAAACTGTATTTTTAATTAGTCACCACACTGAAAGCAATCAATACTGATAGTAAATTACATTTGTGTTAGCTAATTAATATTCTGTGAAGTATTCTTAGTAAACAGACGATGAGCCAATCTCTGTTAATTTATTGTTTTGTATTTTTCATACCTATTTTAGTCGGTATCGTTTCTTATGTTTTGGTGTTTGTCTTATTTTTATGTTTAATAACTTTTATGCGAGTAAATATTAACCATTAGGGCTTGGTTTTGGCTCAATCCTGTTTTACTGTTCCATTAGGTAATAACGTAATCATATTAAGATCGTTATTGCTTTTTCTCAGCTTATATAGATATCAAACTGTTGGATAAGATGCTCTGCCGCTATGGATATAAAATTCCTTTACAATACCATGCCGGTCAGACAACTTGTTTTATATATCAGTTGTTATTTCTTTTGCCTTTGGTGAATTTTAAATCAATGGACAGCCTAGCTGTAAGTAAGAGGTAACTGTAATCCATGGACAATTGCAACACTGAGGGCGTAGCCAGCTCGTTATCTCACATAATAAAATACCGTAGCAATTTTCCGTGTGGTGACGAAGTAAGAATACTCTCATCACTCCCTACCCGTGGATGTCGCGAAAGACGATTTAGGGATATAATATACATATAACACCTATGCAGAAGGAAAACTCAAAACAAAATCCTATATCAACATGTCAGACCAGCGTAGTATAGTAGGTTAATCTCCCTCCTATTAGGGAGGAGCCTAGCAGTGGCACGTATATAAGCTGAGATTGAGATTTTGTGAGAGCGAAAAACTACCACAGACACGCTGGCCCATTTATGGTAGGCATAAAACTGACAACACCCTTTTCCGTGGGGTAACAGACTAATAATACAATTCACCACTTCCTGTTTTGCCCGTGGGTGTCGGTCGTAAAACACGACAAGGGATATCTTATATATATACATAAGATATTCCTTGATATATAATAACTATACAAGAGAAGGAAAGCTCGAAACAAAACCCTATATCAACCCGCCTGAATGCATGGCATATTATATAGGTCAATTTCCCTCCCATTGTGGAGGAGGCTTGAGCCAAGTAGTGGGACGTATATGAGCGGAGATGGTGATGATGACATTGGCTTAGATGTCTTTTGAATACTTAAGTTCATGAGTGTTGATGATAAATAATATTCTTTAAAATATAATTAGTGTGAGATTTGTATGTGTTAGTCTGAATATAGTTGTTATATTTACGGATTAGCCGGAATACAGGGTTCAGGAATAACAGCGAGTTATCTGCACAACGTATATTCGCCGACTGGCTTCGCACAATCATTACATGTATGTACACTGCTTAAGAGTACCCACTTATACAATATATTACAATAGTGTGTTTCATTCTTGACGGGACAGTCCCGTTTCCAAGCTCTCCATCCAGTTGTCTTTAACCAAAATAAAAATGTCCCATTTTGCAAATAGATCAAGACATGGTCATATAATTTCTTAGCAGTGGCCTACGGACGTGTTCGATGCATTTTCGCTTATTTCCATTGAAAGTTGATTAACAGCAATACACCATTATCATCTCAACCCATATACGTCCCACTGCTGGGCTCGGGCCTCCTTCATTATGGGATTGACATAAATTATAACGTACTCTGATCTGACGTGTTAGCATAGAATCGTTTCGAATTTTTCTTTCCTTGCATAGATGTTATACGCATATTCGACTTTTACGATATCCACGGGCACGGGGTGGTGAATTATATTCTTACTCCGTCACCATACGGACGAAATTGAAATTATATAACTATTACATTATACATACATATATTCACGCCTTTTTCCCTAAGGGGTAGGCAGAGACCACTTCCCTCCACTTGCTACGATCTTGACATACTAATTTCGCTTCCTTTACATTCATTAATCTCTTCATGCATATTCTTCGGTTTAGGGTACTTCTAACCTGGCCTTTCTTAAGGACGTCCCCGATTTGATCGTGAAACGTCCGCCTTGGTCTTCCCCTTCCAACACTTCCGCTCAGATTCGCCTTATAAATTCTTCTTGTTAATCTTCTATCATTCATACTCTCTATATGTCCAAACCAACATAACATACCTTTCTCAATCCTTGTCACTACATCAACATTCATACCACAACGTTCCCTGATTACACTGTTCTTAATTTTATCACTCAGTTTTACACCAATCATGCTCCTCAGCGCTCTCATTTCCACCGCATTTATTCTACTTTCATGTTTCTTCTGCCATACCCAGCTCTCACTTCCATACCCTAGGGTTGGTACAAGGACTCCCCTATGCACAGCCAGGAGAGCCTTCTTAGGGAGGCTCTGGCTGCCCATAAAGGTGTGTAAAGCACCATTCACCATATTGCCCTTACATACTCTTCTTTCAATATCATTTTCACATTTACCATCTCTTGCAAAAGTAAATCCCAAATATACAAACTCTTGTACTTGTTCTAATATTTCCTCTTCTATGCGTATCTTGCACTCCGTCATACATTCTCCCCTTTCAAATACCATAACTTTCGTCTTCTTTACGTTAATTTTCATTCCCTTTCTTTCAAAAGCATCATGCATTACTGTTCCATCTCTTGCAACTCATCCACCGACGAAGCAAGTAGGACTTGATCGTCAGCGTAAAGAAGACATTTGACAAGTAACCCATTCATTCTCAGTTCGTATTCACTCTCTTTTAAATCAGTCAGACATGAATAGGCATCCATGAATAGGTTAAACAGCCATGGTGACGCAACACATCCTTGTCTAACACCCTTTTGGATACTAAACCATTCAGTGTACGCCCCTTCGATTCTGACGCAGGCACTGGAGTTCTCATAGAGAGACTGCAATGCCCGTATCAGGTTGCTGTACACCCCATGCAAAGATAATGCTGACCACAACTCATTCCTCACCACTCTATCATAGGCCTTTTCCAAATCTATGAACGCGCAATAGACCTTCTGACTCTTCGCCAGAAACGTTTCGGCTATGCAACGCAAGGAAAAGACCTGATCCGTACATCCCATTCCCTTTCTGAATGCTGCTTGCACATCCCAGACTCTTTCATCCGTCTCTTTTATAACTCTCTCTATCAGTACCTTTGCATACAATTTGCCGACGACGCTGAGAAGACTTATTCCGCGGTAATTGGCACAGTCTTGTTGCGACCCTTTTCCTTTGTGTAACGGCACGATGACAGCGTTGCACCACCACTATGCCATCGCCAGCTTTCAGCATTTCGACCGACACCCTGTCATATCCCGCAGCCTTACCTAACTTCATATGCTTTAACGCATTCACGATCTCATCTATACTTATCTCGCAATCATAATCATTCAGCTCCTGTTCCTGTCTCTGAAGCAGTACTTCGTCCCTTTCAAATAAACTTTCATAATATTCCTTCCACCTCTTCATCACGCAATCTGGTTCTTTTATAATACTTCCATCCTGACCTCTGATTTTGGTAAGCTCCGAGTTCGTAGACCTCCCTCGAGCGATCCTTATGGATTTCCAGAACAACTTAATGTTAGACCGGAAATCCTCAGAAAGCCTCCTATCAAAATCATCCTTTCCCTCATCTTTCTTCTTATTCACAGCTTTCTTTACCATCTCTTTCAAACATTTATACTTCTTTCTTGCTTCGTCTAAATCCTTATTCGTCGCCTTTTGCATTCTTAGGTTAGCTTTACAATCGTATCTTGTAAGCTTTCCACTTTTATTCTTTCCAGATCATTCTTAACATTATTCACTCTATGCCGCCAGCGTTTAAACAGACCACTTATCTGGGACATCACCAGAAAGTGATCTGTGTCAACACTGACTCCACGGTAGACTCGGGTATCTAGGACATTCTTACTCAATCTTTCGTTAACAATCACAAAATCAATCATACTTCTTGAGCCACATTCCTCTCTCGTGAACGTATGGATCCTCTTGTGGGCAAACATGGTGTTTGCCACGAAAAGATTCCATCCCAAACAAATCTCCAGCAAGCATTTCCCATTTTCATTCACTCTATCGTCGCCATACTTACCTAGAATCTTTTCATACCCATCACGCTTTAGGCCTACCCAACCATTAAAATCTCCTAGCATAATAATCCTTTCATTGTCCTTACATTTCATTAGAATATCTCTCATACTATCCCTGAACTCCACTCTTTCCTGCTTGGCTTCCGTGGATCCCCCCGAGCCCAAGTCTGTCGGTGCATAGACACCTAGGATAAAGAGGCGGGTGATACCGATTTTCAGCCTAATCCAAAGAAGTCTGGGATTCACACATTCATATTCTGATATACATTCAACCATTCTCGTAGATAGGATTATACCCACTCCTTGACTACCTCGGCTGGTATTAGGTACTCCGGACCAGTACGCCATCCATGACTCGTGGTATCGCTACTATTATCTATACCAATAAATAAAATTGGAGTGTCTGTTTGTAATGTCAACATAATAGGCTTTTTTCATGCTCACACGGTTATTTGCACGACACCTATGCCTAAAATAGCAATTAAAAATTTTTTGTCTGTCTGTCTGTCTGTTTGTTCCGGGTAATCTTCAAAACGGCTGGACCGATTTCAAAAATTCTTTCACCAATAGAAAGCTATAATATCAGGGCGTAAACTGGGCTATATTTTATCCCGGTATTCCCACGGGAACGGGAACTACGCGGGTAAAACGACTATAACCTATAACCGAAGCGAAGCGAGGGCGGGTTGCTAGTTGTTAATATATTTTTCAAATACCCTTAATTTTATAATAAGGATAAGTACTATTTTTCAGATATTTCTGCAGACCATTTTGACGTAAATAAATAATGGTCACGTTTGTTATGTGTATTGTTGATATATGTACCTGTAGTTTTTATGTAGTGGTGCGTAACAGAACATAAGCGCGGCAGTGATGCAGGCGCAGTACAGGTTGAGGGAGTGCAGTGCCGCTGCTAATGCACGCATCTCGCACGCACTGTCGTGTAGCGCGCAGACCGCTTCCATATCTGCATTAAATCGGACTTATTGAATTTATTTATTTTATTTATTTATTTATACCTTTTGCACAAACAAACGCACAAGGCGGACTTAATGCCATAGGCATTCTCTCCCAGTCGACCTAGGGTGAAGCAGAAATAATGTCAGGCAGGTGCAATACAAGGTGGTTAACGATGTCGCGTAATAATTCATTTATATATAGTTACTATTACACAATACATATATACTCTATAAATATATATACCTACATACATAAAAATATAAATAATGATAAAGAATTTCTTTCAGACTATTTCTTTTCAGATCATAAGTACCATAGTTGAGCACGATCTTCTTCTACAATAAAAGAGTTTACTATAAAACGCTGGCCAGATATATCGCCATAGTTTTTTGTTTCAAGGTATCATTTTTTATACATATATTGCATTCTTACCTGTTTATAAGATTTCAGTTTCTGGAACTATCTATACGTTGTGTATAGATGTCCACCGTTGGATAACGAAAGGCAGAGGGTAATAGTTGGTGTGAATACTACTACTACGTAAGTAAGGGATGATGATACATCATTTACAAAACACTAAAGTCTTCTATTAGTGGTATGTAAAAATATGCGACTCCTTTTTCTTTTTTTTTTTGGGGTGGGCTACGGTCCGTGCACTCCTCGTCGTCCGCTCCGTCCGGGGCGACAGAGGGACGTAAGCACACACACCCGTAACCCACCCGTAAGATCCGTCGCCTTCCTCGTTGGGCCGACCACCGGAGCAGGTGACTTGACGTCAGTGGTCGGCCCGACGGAATAGGCCCCGTGCGCCGGGGGAGGATGTATGAGGAGGACGGAGGAGAATATTTAGTTTTATGTTCTCTTTAAATATAATTAATTAAAAGAAAATAAATAATTAAGGGGCTTCCATACAATAAAAGAGGTTTTCACCGTTTTTTATAGATAATGGTACGGAACCCTTCATGCGCGACTCCAACTCGCACTTAGCTGGTTTTTATTACGTACAATATAAATTCCATAAATGTCAAAATACAAAACAAAAGCTTGTGATCTGTCATAATTCAATTTAAAAAAAAATTAACAAATTTAATTAAAAAGGAATGAATCATAGATACGGCAATGAAAATCGATAATATGTAAGAAATTACATTACAATTATGATGCTTATGAATATCGAAATTTACGACAAGTAAGATAAGTAAGTAAGTAGTAATCGTTGTTTGCCCGTGTGATGGCGGAGTAAGAAACCAATTCAACATCACCTGTCTTGTTCGTGGGTGTTGTAAAAGACGACTAAGGGATATAATAAGGCGTAGAACATGTATGCAAGAGAAGGACAACTCGAAACAAAACAATGTGCCAACACGTCTGACCAGCCTGATATAGTCGGTCAACTTTCCTCCATAATGGAGGAGGCCCGAGGTCAACAATGGAATGTATATGGGCTGAAATGATGATGATTAATCGTCGTATCATCTAAAAGATTGCTAATATATAGAGTTACTATTTATTTTCGGTTCGTAAAATGTTTTCGCATTTAACTAAGTAGAAGTATAATAAATTCATTCTAGAATGAAACATGACTGTGCTATATTAAAATAGGTCAGGGTCCCTAAAAGTAATAAAATAATAATTTCGACTGAAATACTAATAATACGATGTTTATATATAAATGAAGTAAAGCGGTAAAATATAGTATATGATTGTACGCTACGCTATGGAAATATAACCTTGTATATTTTCAATTTATTAATGGCGGGGCTAGTAGCTATTTTAGAAGATATTTAAGGAGAATTAGCATGAAAGGAGTAGGTACCACTAGGTAGAACTACAAATTATTTTAAAAATATATTTTACGTGTGGTGACGGGAGGGAATATAATGCGTCACACCCTCTCTTGCATACCCATAGGGTGGCGTAGAAGACAATTAAGCATAAAGCATCTATGTAAGAGCAGGAAAATTTAAAATAAAACCCTATACCAAACACTTCTGACCAGCTTGGTATAGTTGGTCAATTGCTCTCCTATTGCGGAGGAGGCTCGTGTCCAACAGTGGGATGTATTTGAGCTGGAAATGATGAAGATGAATCATGATAATAATTAAGAATATTAGAAACGGGCCTTAGAGAAAAGACAATTTGTCAATTTCCAAAGTGTATCACTGATAAACTTCGCTTGTAAAACTTTGGTCCAAAACTTAAACAAGAAATACTGCTCCTATTCGTACATGAAACATTTGTAACAAACTTTGTTAATGGCGTGATGTTAAAATTGTTTACTGTAAATCTTTGTTTATTTCAGTGATTGTTTATAAAAGCTATTCACCTAAAAGTTACCTTTGTATCTTCTATGAATAATTAAGTTCTAAGAATCGATTAGGTCCAGCGCTTATAAGATTTAGAAAATGAAGTAGAGCTTGGAATACATGTATAGTTTTAACGCCGCTAGTCTCGGCATTGAAAATCACTAAATAGATTGTACACAATAATTCGCGATAAAACCATTCAACCAGGCATTGTGATGTCCTTTTAGTGCACGCACTTATTCAATCATCATCATCACCACAGTCCATATGCATCCCACTGCTGGGCTCCAGTTTCCTCTGCGATGGCGGAGAAATTGACCTACTATACCACGTTGTTCAAACGGGTTGGTATAGGGTTTTATATCAAGTTTTCCTTCTCTTATATAGACGTTATCTGCATATATTTCTTAGTCGGCTTTTACGAGGCCCTCGGGCAAGAGGGAGTGTTGAATTGTATTCTTACTCCGTGACCACACGCAAAATTCCGATAAGTTATTCATTCATCCCCAAGTATTTTATAGTCTTTGATAGAAGAAGCCTTGGCATGTATACATATTGATAATTTACGAGAACAGGGCTGACACCCAGCTTCTTAAATATTAAGAGAGACTATACATACTCATTTTCTACAATGCATTCAATCCTTACTATCCTTAATAATATTATAAACGCGAAAGTTTGTGAGTATGTGAGGATATGAAGATGTGAAGATGTTTGTTGCTCTTTCACGCATAAACTATTGAATGGATTTTAAGGAAACGTTTCACTAATATAGCTTACATATCAGAATAACACATAGGCTATAATTTATCCCGATATTCCCACGGGAAGAGGAACTGCGGGTGAAATCGCAGGGCGCTGCTAGTGCTAATATATGTTCTTTTAGCTCACTTCATAGTTTAACAATCAAGAACTCGAAATAATAATTTTGTGTTATGTCACAAAATCGAACACTAAAAATACATGTCAAATTTGAACACGTTAAAAATATTACAATTTATATTTAGTTCTAATTCTAACTATAATTGTATTTAAAATTGTTCTTGGTAAAATTATCGAATTAAAATATTAGGTATATTCTTGGTGAGCTATTCTGCTGCATTATCGTCGCGTCGTTTCTGCCGCTAGAGATTGCTAGAATATAAGTCGAGTATTCTTTAGTTTTTCTATTCCTCTTTTTATTTCCTAGCTAGTTAATTGATCATTTGATGAGGTACCTTTGATAGTACCTACTTCAAATGTCATGTAAAAGCAATATATACACGGTCAGCATTTTTATCCAAAAAATAAAGAATAGTTTTAGGAAGTCGTTTATCATACAACCTATCCGCAATAATATTTAATGTAATTAGATGGAAGCGTCCGTCTGACAGCTGGCAATGAAAATGTTTGTTATGTATTTCAGCCCACTTCCTGTCATCTGATTAAACTATTTTGAGAATATGAATGTCAATTTAAGTAACACTACCATTGAATGAACTGTGAATTGTGATAACATTCAAAGGTTAATATCACAGTGAGAACATTGAAAGCATTATGATCACCTAAGTCTTCTGTTCCGTGATATCCGTGTGGCGACGGGATAGAATACAATTGTCGTCATCCCTTGCTTGCCCGTGGGAGTCGTAAAAATCGGCAGAGGGCCTCACCAGGAGGATGGGCAGCAGCTATCTCCTGGGAAAACTTCTTACACCAACATCTACTGCGATCGCCAACCCGTCTGCCAAGCGTGGCGATTATGGCATTATACCCCCCCTAAAAATAAAAATGGATGCAATAAAAATGACAGCCCCCAGTCACGGCAGTTCCGCCTCTCCACGGGCTCATTTTGGTAGCGGGCCCATGGATGGCGGAGCAGGGGGTGCTAAGAATCCCCGGTCGTGATCCGGCTACCAAAAAAATCGATCTTTGGTCCTGGTAACGCACAATATTCGGACACTTAGGACTGACGAGAGGGTCATCGAGTTGGAAGAGGAATTGAGCAAAATCCGTTGGGACGTTGTAGGATTATCAGAAGTGCGAAGAGAGGGCGAGGGCACGATAATCCTCCAGTCTGGAAATCTGCTCTTCTACCGGGAGGGAGATCACCCGTCCCAAGGTGGTGTAGGGTTTATCGTTCGAAAGTCTCTCGTGAACAACGTGGAGAGGATCGTGAGTGTGTCGACAAGGGTAGCGTACCTGATACTCAGAATTACCAAAAGGTATTCGCTGAAGGTCATACAGGTTTACGCGCCGACCTCGACATACTCCGACGACGATGTGGAGGCCTTATATGAGGACATCTCGAAAGCCAAGGTTAGGCTAAGTTTTTTAAGACCCGTCGCGCAAATAGACCAAGAAAACTTTCAGACCAGACTCTCAAGCTCATGGAGCGGAGAAAGGAAATAACGGTGCAGTCTTCAGCTGACTGGTCCACACATAGGCAGCTAAATAGACAAATCTCAAAGTCCGTGCGACGCGACGTTCGCCGATTCAATGCGCAGCGCATTGAAAAGGCAATAGAGCTAAACCGTGGCTCTAAAGTGTTCGCACGTGATTTGTCTATCGGGCACAGCCAAATAACTAAGCTGAAGACCGATGACTAGCTAGCTAGAATAGCTGTAGGACATATAATCTATTAACCCTTGATGAAAGGCGTAAAATATTGGATATGTGCTTGCTTTACGACATACTCAATGGGCGCATAGACTGCTCGGAGTTGGTCGCACAGGTTACTTTTAACACTCCCTTGCGGCGCACTCGTCACACCCCAATGTTACACGTGCCTCGGCACTCGACTAATTATGCTAAAAATTGCGTACTGACCCGTATTGCTCGAACATACAACACTGACTTTTCTCAAGTTGATATATTTCACTGTACTAAACCTACATTTAAAGCTCAGTTAATAAAAATGATAAAGAAAGGCAAATGACAAGCAAATATGCTCTTACCACTTGGCTCAATAAATTATATTGTTGTTTTAAATAAGTTTCTTTATTTTTTTCTAATCAATTATGTTAATTAAGTTTCTTTATTTTTTGTAATCAAATGTAATGCTGTATTTTTCATTTCTTCTTTTTTAAATTTAATTTGTAGTCCGTTCGCATATATTTAAACTTACCCTAGTTAATCAGGGAAACCTATTATTAGTCATAGAATACTGTAGAACACAAATCATGTAATGTATTATATGTATCGCTGTTGGTTTTCTAAATAAATAAATAAATAAATGACGGCACTGTTATTTCATCCCAGGGCGAGATCTTGGGAGAGGTCGAAAGGTTCTATGGGCAGTTGTATAGATCATCCCAGAACCCTGTTGCCGGCTTGGTCCAAGATCCCAGATCCAAGCTAACTCGGCACTACACCGAAGAAATCCCGGACGTCAGCTTGTACGAGATCAGAATGGCTCTGAAACAGTTAAAGAACGGTAAGGCACCGGGAGATGACGGAATTACCACGGAACCCCTGAGGGCAGGCGGCAAGCCAGTTCTAAAAGCCCTTCAGAAGTTGTTTAATTCTGTCATTCTCGGGGGCGACGTCCCAGAGTCGTGGATCAGGAGTGTGGTGGTGCTGTTTTTCAAGAAGGGCGATAAAACGCTCTTAAGGAATTACAGACCTATCTCACTCTTGAGCCACGTCTACAAATTGTTCTCAAGAGTCATTACCAACCGACTCGCGTGCAAGCTCGACGACTTCCAGCCGCCCGAACAAGCCGGCTTCCGAAGAGGTTATAGTACCATAGACCACATCCACACGCTACGTCAGATTATACAGAAGACCGAGGAGTATAATCGGCCTCTGTGTCTAGCGTTTGTGGACTATGAGAAAGCTTTTGATTCTGTCGAAACTTGGGCAGTGCTGCAGTCCCTTCAGCGGTGCCAAATTGACTATCGATACATCGAAGTGTTTGTATAGAAACGCCACTATGTCAGTCCGCATCCAGAATAAGAGTACGAAACCGATCCAGTTGCAGAGAGGTGTGAGACAGGGAGACGTCATCTCTCCGAAACTGTTCACCACTGCGCTGGAAGATGTCTTCAAGCTCTTAGACTGGACCGGACTCGGCATCAACATCAACGGCGAATACATCACTCACCTTCGATTCGCTGACGACATCGTAGTCATGGCAGAATCCATGGAGGACCTTGGCACTATGCTCAATGACCTCAGCAGGGTATCTCAACTAGTGGGTCTACAAATGAACATGGACAAGACGAAAGTAATGTCTAATGCCCATGTCATTCCTGTACCGGTCCTAGTTGGGAATGCGATTCTCGAAGTTATGGATCATTATGTTTACCTAGGACAAGCAGACCAGTTAGGTAGATCCAATTTCGAGAAAGAGGTCAGCCGACGAATCCAACTCGGCTGGGCAGCGTTTGGGAAACTTAAGAGGATCTTCTGGTCCAATATTCCGCAGTGTCTGAAAACAAAGGTTTATAACCAGTGTGTGTTACCAGCGATGACTTACGGCACTGAAACGTGGTCTCTAAATGTCGGCCTCATAAAAAAGCTCAAAGTCGCTCAGCGTGCTATGGAGAGGGCTATGCTCGGTATTTCTCTACGTGATAAAATCCGGAACACGGAAATCCGTAGAAGAACGGGTGTAACCGACATAGCCCGCAGAATTAGCACGTTGAAATGGCAATGGGCAGGCCACATCGCTCGTCGAACCGATAACCGTTGGGGAAGAAAGGTTCTTGAGTGGCGACCACGAATCGGACGGCGCAGCGTAGGACGACCCCCCACTAGGTGGACTGACGACATTCTCAAAGTCGCAGGGAACCGTTGGATCCAAGTGGCGCAGGACCGTTCCGAGTGGCATTCTCGTGGGGAGGCCTATGTCTAGCAGTGGACGTCCGTAGGCTGATGGATGGAAGTCTTCTGTTCTATATCTCACTAGCAACCCGCCCTCGCTTCGCTTCGGTTTCAGTCGCCCTGCCCGCATAGTTCTCGTTCTCGTAGGAATACCGAGATCAAATATAGCCTATGTTACTCCCTGATACCTTTCCATTGGTGAAAGTATTTTTGAAATCGGTTCGGTGGTTTGAGCGTGAAAGCATAACAAACAAACAAACTTACTTTGCCATTTATAATATTAGTAAGGATTTCTTAGTATTTTCTACGTAAATTTAAAAGATTGAAAGTTACAAAACATATAAATAATAGTTGCATTACAAGAAGGTAGTAAGGAGGTAAAACTAATTTTACGAATTTTATGGCTTTTTAATTTGTTTTTGTAATCCTGACATTTTAAATACTTCACCGCATGGTTACGGAATATTTTATTTTGTATGTATAATAATTTCGTTAATATCAGGAGCTAATAACCTTATGTGGCAAAAGTCAATGTTATAACTTTACTTTTTACCGACCTATTTACGTGTCACTTTTATCGCGGAATTACCTTCTGGGAGTGAAATTGGCTTTATTATGTAACATTGGCCATAATGGGTCGGCAAATTATTATTTTTTTTTCTCTTACATTAACGTACTACTTACAGCAAGATTTTTACAAAACACATGGGCGAGGAATGTACATTGGTGTACATGGGCCATTCCTCGAGTATGTGGGATAATGAAATTTTATATGTAAAACTTATTTTCCCGTGTGGTGACAGAATAAGAATATAATTTACTACCTTATTTCTTGCCCGTGGGTGTTGCAAAAGACGACTAACAGATATAATATGCCAATAATAACTATACAAAATAAGGAAAACTCGAAATAAAACCCTATATCCAACACGTCTGAGAAGCTTGATATAGTAGATCAATTTCCCTCCCATTTTGGTGGAGGCCATAGCCCAGCAGGGGGACATGTATGGGCTAGAACGATGACGATGATGATTACGTCTTCCAACGGAAAGAAGTGCAGCAGACACATTTTAGGTCTGAACCGAACGCATAATGGAATGTTACAAAGATGGTTCAAAATCATTACAACGGCAATCAGTATCTAAGTTGTTTCAACATGTAGGCTACTGTGTCAAGTTGTTTGTTTAACCATTAAAACAGGGTCAAGAGTTTGGTGACTTTATTATAAATATAAGTAGACTCAGGAACTTTTTAGAGTAAAGATAAGTTTGTATACATTTATAATGTAAACGAATGTCGTATGTACATCGTGTAATGAACTAATTTACAAGCATTTCTCGCATTATTTACCGTAAAAACGTGTGTCATTGGCATTGTATTCGTTAACGGATTCTAATTGCCATCTAAAAATATTTCAAAAACACAAAAATAATATGTCTTAGGATATTTATAGGATGTTATCATAAGAAGAGAATTAACTTTTGGTTAGGTAATTTATTAGAAAATAATATAATTTTTATTTCACAATGTGTACTTTCACCAGTTGAAATGCATTAACATTATTTTTAAATTCATTCGCCAACAATTCCGACAATTTTTCCTCATTGATAAATGTTCTAATAATATAATTTCTAAATCGTAAATACGTCAATCACCATGTTACTATATGCCAGAATGCAATAGGTGTATGTATAATAATACTGTTACCGGCAACTCACCTCCAAAACAACTTTATATTCACTATAAAATTACAATTATAAATCACAAATGACACATAGTTAGTGTAAATTTAGCACATATTCACTGATATTGTGTTACAAAAGTTTTGATATGTTATTTAAAACATAATTGCTATTATTCGTTAATTTTGTGCAAATTTGCATCGACCTTATAGCGTGATACTTGCACGCGTGATAACAGCTGGTTATGTCGTTCACAACTGGTCGAGCTCGTGCCAATTCGAGCTATGAACTGCCCATGGTTGTATGAAACGAGTTGTGACGAGCCTACCACACTAAACACACTGGTGACGCCGACGCGACGGGGCGACGTTCGATGGAGAACGATGCGACGTACTTGTATCATGTGCTTCATAAGTGTAAGCATGCATTTTCAGTATCCAATTCTATGCCTAAGTATTAACGACCATTATTAAAAGTATTGTAATAAGAATTTACTACAATCCTAATAGTTTAGATTTTATCATTTTATAACGAAAATAATTCAGTAAAACGCCTTTTAAAGTACCTACTTATTTTATTTCGAAGCATCAATGACTTATCGCATTTTATGAGACGCTTGCCCCTTTCAATGTAATGACTTGTTGCTTATGTTAAATGTTATTTATTGTGCAATTATTTTATATTGGCCACGATACAATTCTTCTTCACAAGAGATAAATTCTTATACCTACTGTATGTACATTGTGATAGCCGCATGGGTTATCAGAGGGATTTATTTAGAGCTTTCCTTCTCGTGCAACGATCTGTTTACGCGTCTTGTCTTCTATGAATATTGTGAATAAGAAACGGTGACGACATATTTGTTCATATCATACTCTTAATCCGTTAACTCATCACACTTATGTGAGCCTAATTCATTTCATCACCTTAGATCATATATTGGGCCCGGATCTCCTCCATAATTGAGCCTTCATTGTGGGAGGCAATTCGACCTTGAATACACTACTCAGAAGTATTGCCACGAGTGTCATTTCGAGATTGCCTTCCTCTGCATCTTTTTCTTTTTTTTTTGTGGAGTGCATAGCTGTTAGCCGCAGATGGTTTTGACAGCTTGACTCTGATTATGGGAGAATCTCTTGTATCGACGTTTTCTGCATATACAGGGTGTGGCGTAATGAGTGGATAATCCTTTACCAGCGTGTAGGGGACCTCATGACAGTTCAAATAAATACAAATTGTATTTAGTAAAAGTATCATATTTTTCGAGTTATTGGCCATTTTAATTTTTTTGGAAAATTGACACCCTTGGTCACATTTTCTTATGTCAATGTCACAAATCATAAAATATTTCCAGTTTATTTTTTGCATATTACTCATGGATACACGTGCTATCAAAGGTAATTTACAATTTTTGTGACGTAGGTGTTGTTTACCGTAGAAAAAAAAACTATTATTTTTTTTTCATTTTATTTTTTTCTTCTACAACTTTGAACTCTTGTGGTGTAAAAAAAATTTACTGGGACGTGAGTGTCCACTCATTACGCCACACCCTGTATATCCCTTAGCCTTTCTAACTTTTACGACACTTACGGGCAAGAGAGGGGTTAGAGAATTTTATTGAGTTGTAATTTGTTTGTCCGACCAAATTATTTAATCATTCGTTTCATCATCATTTCAACTCATATACGTTCTACTGATAGGCTCGAGCCTCCTCCACAATAAGAGGGAAAATGACCTTACTACCTATAGGTACCAAGCTGGTCCGACCGTTTAGTATAAGGGTTTATTTCAAGTTTTCCTTTTCTTGCATAGATGTTAAATGCGTAATATATCCCTTAGTCGTCTATTACGATACCCGCGGGCAAAATAGGTAGAGAATTGTATTTCGTCACCACATGGCAAGCCTTTTGGGGTGGGCTATGGTCAGCGCACCCGCGTTAACCCTATCGTATCTCGTCTCTTTCGCCATTGGGCCGACCACCGGTATCGAGTTCCTTGTCCTCCGTGGCCGGCCCGGCAGGATACCCTGTGGGGCACCATCCCCTGGAAAGCCTATCTACCTAAACCTGTCTACGTATTTATATTGAGATGGAATTTTAAATCTTACATTTGCGTGAATATTACATTTCAGGGAGTGATATGTATATTTATTTAAACTTCATGACCCTCGTCTAGTATGTATATCTTTTCTTTAAAAGCTTGTTTGAATAGTCTTGACGAGCACATTTGTGTTACGTAATACAATGTATGATTACATTGCTTCCTATACGGGTGGCGACAGGTTTCGGGAACAATTTGTGATGCACGGATGCTCTTTAAACTTAAGGGAAAAATATACAAGAGTGTCATCCGACCTGTTGCTATGTATAGATCTGATTGTTGGGCATTGAAAAAGACGGATGAGAGAAGATGCATGCTACAGAGATGTATATGCTAATTATACATGTGTGGGGTTACAAGATTAGAAAAAATAAGAAATAAGTACATTAGGGAAAGCTTGAAAGTAGCACCAGTGATAGAGAAGATTAGAAGTGCGAAATGTCATCCGATGAGGAGGGATGTAAGGCTTGTGACAAGGCGGGTTATCGATCGATGTAACAAGCGTGGGAGACCCAAAAGGAGACGGATGGACTCTGTGAATGAGGATATGCGTATGAAAAGAGTGAGTGCATATATGACGGCTGATAGGAGGTTATGGAAGGTAAGAACATGTTGTGCCGACCCCACTTAGTGTGGGATGAGGGCAGGCAAATGATGGCATTGCTTCAGATACAAGGGATGCCTGCTTATATCTGATAGTCCAAATTCCTTTAAATTATATATCAAAACACAATTAAATGATTGTTATACACACTGACGTAACATTCTTGTTATAGTAATGATAAAATGAAATTACGCATCTTAATAAATAACGATAAAGATATTTTCCTCCTGCAGTTCCATTATTTGGTTGATTATTTCTAATTAACGCGTATATAAGTATAACTTGAGAGAGTTCGAGTTATTCACTGTGCTATCTAGTGTTACAAGAATCTATTTTGATTTAGCCTTCTCTGGATGTTGCTTTCATCATCATCATCTTAGCTCATATACGTCCCACTGTTCGGCTCGGGCCTCCTCCACTGTGAGAGGGAAATTGGCCTGCTATAACGCGCTGGTCAGACATATTAGCATAGGGTTTGTTTCGAGTTTTCCTTCTCTTGCATAGATATTATATGCATATTTAATCCCTTAATCGTCTTTTACAACACCCACAGGTAGGACAGTGGATGGTGAATTGTATTCTTACTCCGAAAACTCCGTCATCATAGGAAATTATGTTGTTTGCTATAATTTAATAATACCCGTTACGCCCTTTTTCTTGTTATGGCAGGCAAAATGTACCCAAATACACTCTCCGCTGTTCGAGCAATAAGGGGGGGATTGGGATTCACACTAAATAACCTGCGCTGTCTTCGATGGTCCACCGGCGGCTTGCCTCGATGAGCATTTAGTCTAGAGCGACGATTGTGCACACATGGGTTGTCGATCTTCGCGGTGACTGCGGACTTACAGATGGCGATAATCCCCGGTCGTTGACCCACGGCCTCGGCTAGAGCGGCTCAGGTGTATGTAGGCACGCCCACGCCGCCCCTCACGCCGCTGGTGAATTAGGTCAGAAAGAAGACTCCCTGGCACGCTCTGCCAACTAGTTCGCTTTGCAGAACGTGGCTATTGTGGTACAATTCATGAAACTGCTAACCATCGCTCTAACGACGGCCGGCAACGAGAAGTTCTTTCCAATAGGTGATATAGGTAAATTCACCGCCCTGCATCGCCCAGGCCGCACACGACTCGAGCGTGTGCTGCATCGTGTCCTCGTCGCATTTTCAGTGGTGGCAGTACGGTGTCGGTTTACTTCTAGCCACTGAAAATGAAGCGGCCCTCCAATGCAATCGAATGGCAGACTATTAAACGCATTGGTAATGTCCAAGGATACCGCCATCCGACAGAAATTCGTAAAGATGTGTATCGGTAACTACTCTGTCGACCGTGGCCCTCGGCTTCAGCATTGCATCAATGACCGTCGAACGATCTTTCCGAAAACGGAATTAGACGTCCAGCAGACCTGGACCTCCCTCCTTTTATATATACCTGGACCAACTCCATATGATGATGCCGTCTGGTCAACAACAACATTCTCAAGGCATGGTGAAGTTAAGCAGAAGGACAGTTTAAGAAAGAAAGAACTCGTTTATTATAAAACAAATGCCAATAACTTTTGCAAAGCGTACGGTTGGAGAAGAGCACAAATTGCGTCGTAATTGAGATGAGAGCAGAATGACAATAATAGTGATGACGTTTTCAGGTGCTGATGTACACTCCGTGTGGTGAAGAAGTAAGAATACAATTCACCACCCTCTTGCCCGTGGATGTCGTGAAAGACGATTATGGGTTATAATTCGCATATAACATCTATGCAAGAGAAGAAAAACTCGATATAAAATTCTATAGAATTTTATATCGAGTTTTTCTGCTCTTCGTCTGACCAGCATGGTATAATAAGGTCAATTACCTTCCTATTGCAGAGGAGGCTCGAGCCCAACGGTGGGATGCATATGAGCAGAGATGAAATAATGTATTTGAATTTCTTCCTAACGTTGATTATAGATATTTGCTTGAAGTGATCTATAGTACGACATCATCAGTTGTAATTAGGTAGATATATGAAGTTGAGTACGTCAGGGCGATAAGTGACCATGCTCAATGCAAGGTCCTCGCACAATTATATGCGCTTGCGCCTGCTATTCTCCCCACTGACCTTATTCTCATTTCATTACGCATTTCGATTGCTATCACTCCCTGCGCTTTATAATAGAGCTGTTGATATTTTTAAAAATATGGTTTTTGATATATCGAAATTTTTAAATACATCAATATCGGAATAAAATATCGATGTTTCGATATATCGATATTTTTCCGAAAGACCACTTTTTAGCTTCGTTCTTTGCGGGTTGCCGTGATGACCTTTTTTTCCATTAAACTTTAGGCGTAAATGATAACTTATCATCAATTTCATGCCGGCAATTTTAAAGTAGATTAAGTTTTAAGGTGATTTTGTAGAATACGTACTTTACAAATAACGGTACAAAAAAAAAATTAATTCACATAAATATCGACCTTCGATACTTTTCAGTATCGAACTATCGATATATCGTCCAAAAGAATATCGGTACTAAGTATCGATATTTTTAAAAAATAACATCGATATTTCGATATATCAATATTTTATCAATAGAGCCCTACTTTATAACAAGTGCTGTATGTATGTGTCTAATGTTTATGTTTAGACAATTTGGTATTTTCATAGCTTAAAACCTGTATAAATATTTAACGTCGTTGCTTTCTCACAATATTGTTTCATTGTCATAAATTAATGTTTTAAATTAAATTATATTCTGAATCAACGATTTGAATACTGAAAATTTTGTACGTACAAATTAGATGGTTCTGCAACTATTCCACATGAGCAAGAACTGCAGGTATTATTAAGACATTAATAGTATTACTTAGTATGATACATTATTAGGTAATTAATGTATCTTATTAAGATACAATAATAAAATACATTTACAGTACAGGATACTTTATAAAATACATCTTATGAAGGTTCCTGTAATATTAATGTATTTTATGACTGTTCAGTATTACTGATATTCGTTAAGCTACTGTAAAAGTAAGCAGTAATTTTTGCGATGTGTTCAAGCGTCTATAGTCCATAAGTGCAATCATCATCATCATCTCAGCCCATATACGTCCCACTGTTGGGCTCGGGCCTCCTCCATAATGGAAGGGTAATTGACCACGCTGGTCAGACGTGTTGGTATAGGGTTTTATTTCGAGTTTTCCTTCTCTCGCATAGATGTTATATGCATTTTATATCCCTTAGTCGTCTCGTACGATCACCCACGGGTAAGATAGGAGGTGGTGAATTGTATTCTTACTCCGTCACCACACGGACTACGTGCAATATATTATAAATATAAAATATTAATATTCATGCCTAAAATGTACTTCGTAAGTACTGAAATACCTAGTAAAAATTTTCTAGAAAAATGACGCTTACGCACGTACAAAATCATACGCGACTAAAAATAAAATAGAGATGGGACAGTCGATATACGTAAATCGATAACCGATCTTTATTAAATTTTCATAAAAGAAATAATCCCAATACAGTACCTATATAAAACTTTCAACATATTTTTTTACAATTACAACAGACAGTTATATTATAAAACTAGCAACTCGCTCTTGCTTCGCTTCGGTTTCAGTTGCCTTACCCGCATAGTTCCGGTTCCTGTGGGAATACCGGGATTAAATATAGCCTATGTTACTCCCTAATATTATAGCTTTCCACTGGTGAAAGAATTTTTGAAATCGGTTCAGTAGTTTTGGAGCCTATTCGTTACAAACATACATGCAAACCTTTCCTCTTTATAATATTAGTATAGATACATAAATTAAATTAATTAAATATCAAAAAAACTGCTTTTTGTCTCGGAGTAAATGATAATAATATATACGCATTATTGTCAATAAACTAAACATGTTTATTCATAAAACAGTCTATCTAATAGTCGATTGAACTAACGACTATTTTGGCAAAAATGATAATTGTTCTAGCAGGAACGCTGCTCCAGTGATGATGATAATAGTGACGTTGACCTTGATTGTACTCCTTTCGAATAATTAAAACAGTCAAACAACAGTTTTATTTGATTTAAATTCTAAATGATTTTCACAGATTGTATTCCAAATATAATAGAAAATCACAATTATAAAAATAAAGAGTTTTATCGACAAAAAACAGATTTCATCGTAAGAGTGACAGTACTAGGGACAACTGTCACAGAGATTAAGCTATATTTTATGGACTATAGTGGTTTTGAAGCTTCTTCAAAGTCAAATGTATGGTCGAGTCACAAGGTTATGAAGGATTTGTTAATAAAATAATAAAGCTTTACTTTATATTTATTTTGAAAACGAAATATTCTATTAGAATCAATTAAACAAATAAATGCTTTAATTCAAAAATTTAATAGTATAATGAATTAAGTACTGATAATTAATACTACTAGATTCCCTATAACAATCTAACATTAGCAACTGCGGAGTAAAAAGGTTTGACCCGGACAGGATTGTTATAACAACCGGCTCGCTTCATGCACCTAAAAAATCATTGAGTTCTGTGCAAGATCAAGTTGCAAAGCAGTGAATTTATCGCCAAAATACAGTTTCTCATAGTACATGCTAAAGTAGCTCCACAGTGAAGTCTCTTTGAGTATTCGCCCATCCGTCTCCGTAACATAGCTCTGAAGGTCTTTAACATCGATGAATTTTCTATGTTTATTTTATAGTTTTGAACCTAATATACCTAGTGTATCGTAACTATCATAACTACTATGCTTTCTTTGATCTTATTTATGACTCCGAGAACAAAGATTTTATTTTAGATTTCAAAGTTTACGACAAGCGAGTCATTTGTATTTTGGTTTTATGGATTATCTGTCTAAACTTGGCAACTTTGATTATCTATAATGTTTGCAATCCTAAGACTGCACAACACGATGTGGCAACTCTCTCAAAGATAACATTATAAGTTTCTTTCTGAATTTCTTAGAAGTCTACGTCCCATCCGGAATTTTCATCTGGAGGTAGTTTGGTATCTTTGGGATATCGCTCAAAGTTGCCGAGGTCTAGATCGCTTGCAACCGGTTGTATGAATGGCGCCTTCAGTCTTCTCTCAACTAGTCCTTCCCATTCGATGCCCAAAAACCATCTGATAAGAAAAAAATAAACATATGAATAATTAGATTTATTTTTTTAAGGCTTTCCCTCAAGAGGTAATCTAAATCTTTAGCTTAAGGGATCATCTCAGCAAAATTATGACTTGTATGCCAAACAACATTATATAACTTTGAGCCTAAGCTTAACTCGTTAGATCCTAAGTTCTTATGAGTTAGTGCATCATTAAGAATACCTCAACCTGAATGTGATAAGCACTAACAATATGTTTGTCAAACACCTTATCTTATATCTTTAAACGAGCAATTCTTGTATATATATATATTCAGGATCTCGGAAACGGCTACAACGATTTTGTTGAAACTTGGCATACTAGGTTTCGGGTCCAAAAAATCGATCTAGCTAGGTTTTATTTATAGAAAATGTTGTTTTGTCCGTGTTTTTAGCAAAACAAACAATGACATTAAATTTTAAAAGAATATGAATTCAAATTTCGTTGTCAACGTCATGAGTTCCGATAGCTCAGGTGGGTAGGCGGGCGGTTCTAATTTTGGATTATGTGACATTTAAACAGCGTCGGTTCGAATCTCGGTGTTATTATTATTCACTTTTTGTAGTTTTTTATATAATTTTCATTATTTATTTTTTATTTTTTATTAATATATATCTAAATAAATTCGACAAAAATATTCCGAGCGAAGCTCGGTCAACCAGATATTTCTATTTATATTACCTAAATTATTACAGCATCAGATGTACTTCCTATATCAGAATGATGAAGGAATAAGAATACAATCCACCACTATTAAGGGCACCTACCCTACTTTGACTAACGGTGTAGAAGATGACTAAAGGATATGATATGCTTACAATATCTATGCATTTTTTTTTTATGGTTTTGCTATGGTAAGCGCACGCGCGGTTTTGTCCGTCTGGGGCGATGAAAGGACGGCGCGCGGGCCCATAACCCACCCGTACCCAGGTCACCTCGTTGTTGGGCCGACCACCGGAGCAGATGTGACTTGTCATCAGTGGTACGCCCGATGGAATACCCTTTCGGGTAACCTCAACTCTCGACGTACTAGGACGTCGGTCGCCATCGCGCGGTCAGCTTCTCTGCGGGTGACGGACAATTCCCCGGTCCGATCACCCGCGGCCTCGGCTAGGGCGGCATTAGGCGCAGATACTCGCGCCTGCGCCGCCCGAGTCGCCGGCAGCGGAACGTGTTGCCGAATAGGAGCTCTACTCGCACACGATCCGCCGCCTCCTTCCGTGAGATTACGGCCTCACAGAAGGCGGCAACCGCGTCCCAGTTCCTGACGCTGTCGAGCATCTTCCTGGCGATGGTCCGCAGCGCCAGGTCGGCACCGATAATTGCGACGAGTTCACGGCGCTCCCCCTCCCATGCAGCACACTCCTCGAGCGTGTGCTGCGCCGTGTCCTCGTCGTAACTGCAGTGGTGGTAGGAGGGTATGCTCTCCCTCCTGACAATCTTGTGCAAGTACTTCCCAAAACACCCATGCCCCGTAAGCACCTGCACCAGTCGGAAGGAAAGCACCCCGTGCGTCCGCTCCAACCACTCCATCAGCACAGGCCGGAAGGCCTCGACGGTCCTGACACCGTACCGAGGACTCTCCAGCCGGACTGCCCAACGGGCAATGACTCCTCGGCGGGCGTCGACCCGCCAGGCGGTGATCTCCTGCAGGGAGACCATGCCGGCGCGGGCGCGCGTCTCCGACACCCGCCGATAAATGTTGGCGAGCATCTCCGCCTCCAGGTCCCACGGGGGAGTTCCGGCCAAGAGGCACGCTGCCTCCGTCGACACTGTGCGGTAACCACGTATGGCCCTGACCGCCATGACCCACAATATCTATGCATAAGAAAGAGAATTTGAAATAAAACCCTATAGTCATACACCTGATCAGCACAGTATAGTTGGTCCCTCCTATTATGAAGGAGGCTCGAGTCCAGCAGCGAGTATATGAGCTGCGATGATAATGACGATGATCTAGTTTACTTCAAATGTCGGCCATACGCGGCGGCAGTGTCTGTTGGCTGGGGCTCCCCCCTGGGGTCTGGAGGCGGCGATACTTGCTGCACTATACCGGTGGGTGTCGGAGACGCGGGTGGAGGCCGGCATAGTATTACTGAGCGAGATGACCACCTGGCGGGGCGATATCCGCCCTAACGTCATTGCCGCGAATACCTGTGTCTGATGCCGCCTTACCTGAAGACGAGCGGACTGGACCGCCGAGCTAGGGACGAGTGTCAAGAACTCTGTACCAGTAGTCGGCTCAAAAGCGAAGGGGAGAGAATATGGGGGGTTGTGGCGCCGCGCTCCGTTCTTTCGTCAACCGAGATGGAATGGACGGCGTGTGCGCTGATCAGAAACCGCCTAAAAACACTTCAAATGCCAGTTACAACGAGCTATTATTACATCGAAAAGTAGGGCCTGGACTATTATTTGGAACAGATAAGGAGCGAGAGGAACTTATATAAATGTATAATATCTACTTAGTATTCATGACGCACACATTGTAACTACAATGAACCTAATACTTACTTATGATTCTTAATGTCAGCAATGCCATTTTTGAGATAGCCGAGTCGTTCAGCAGGTACTGGACGACATAGTTTGCGTATAAGCATTTGAGCAGACTTGGCGATCCTGGGATGCCATGTTACTGCATCGATACCCCGCAATATCAAGTTGTAAGTCTTCATGTGATCACCACCTGGTGCTCGGAAAGGTGGTCTACCAGATAATAACTCGTGTATTAAAACTCCCAGCGCCCAACAGTCAACTGCTCGATCATGACCCTGACACAGATAAATGATCATAATGATTATCAGGAATAAGAAAATTAAAAAAATAATATCTGATAGCAAATATCTTAAACATGAAATCAAACCTTATTGAGCACTATTTCAGGCGCCACATATTCGGGTGTGCCAGCAAATGTCCATGTTTTGCTGTTAGGAGAAATTTGCTTTGCAAAACCAAAATCCACCTAAAAATAAACTGAAGATGAAAAGGTTGTCTGATATAAATATGACTATTTATATAAATAAATAAACATTTTTTAGCATTAAATTATTAAATTAAACTTAATAAATACCAGTTTGACATATCCTTTTTTATCTAACATGAGGTTTTCAGGCTTCAAATCTCTATAGACAATATTCTTAGAATGTAAATACTGAAACGCTTCTAATACACAAGCAACCATAAATCGAGCTACGTTCTCTTGGAAAAAGCGCTGTTTCTGCAGTATAGTCCAGACATCACCGCCCAACACCGGCTCCATAAGAAAATATATGAATTTATTATTTTTATATGTACGATATAACCTGTAAAATCCAAACAACAATTATTATACAACTTATGTAACAAACTCCATTTAAAAATAATACTATTTTACGGTTTTAGTTTTTCTATATCTATATTTTTAGATACGCAGCATCAACTTCAAGCAAGAACTAAGGTATTTAAGCAACTCATCTGGTCATTATATTATAGCGGGTTTTATACCGTCAATTGGTGCAGGTTCGTATTCAACTTAGGAAAAAAGCTAGAGCTTAAATGTTAACATCCGAATGAAACATTCATTTAATTAAATAATTTACAGTTATTATCTGATTTTATGTGTCGTATGGTGGTACAACTATGAATAATATCTACCATAACAGTGCTCAGAGATGTTCCGTATAGACCTGAACCAATTATACCTAGTATCGTCAAGTCAAAGATAGAAGACAGCTGACTCCAGACTGCCAGTCTGTTGTAAGACCCAATAAGAATTCTATGTAGCATATTCTTATCTTCCTTTACCCGTGTTAGCGAAGAAATAATCGATTCATTTCATATTCATTAGGTAGCGAATAGCACGAACTTTTATAGATACTACTCGTGGATGTCGTAAAATAGCTTTATATCGACCTGGGCCAACTGCATCTAACGCCGTCAAATAATATAAAGTAAAACACGTACATTGTACACAGTACACTGCACAATAAACAACCACTAAGTTAGATGAGCTACAATTGGAATGTTTGCGACATCCACCGTACTCCCCGGATCTTGCTGCAACAGATTACCATTTTTTCCGTAATTTGGACAACTTCTTACTAGGAAAAAAATTCTACTCCGATGCGGCAGACCAAACCGCCTTCAAAGAGTTTATTGATTCTCGCCCCCGTGGTTTTTTTAGTAAAAGGATCAATGAACTAACTACCTATGAGATGGCAAAAGTGCATAGACAACAAAGGTGCATACTTTGATTAATTAAATATATTTTACAAAAAAATAATAACTTTATATTCCTCCCGTACAAAACGCCAATTTCATATGTAAGGACCTAATATAAAAGTATAGAAAAGTACATATTGAGTCAATTCAGGGTAGTTATTTTGTTATTTTCTAAGCTACGTGTGTGTGTGTGCTCGTGTCCGCGTGTTACGTGTGCATGTGCGTGTATGTCTGCGTGTACATGTGCGTGTATGTCTGCGTGTGCGTGGGCGTGTGAGTTCGCGTGTGCGTCAACCCCAAGTAATTAGGTTAAAGGCATAAAGTGAAGATGAATACATATTTTCTTCTCTCTATAGGCATTTTGTTATTTTTCTAAGTTTTATGTGTGTGCTCATGTGTGCGTGTGTGTAAGCGTACCCGTGCGTCTGTGTCTGCGTGGGAGTGTGCGTGTTGGTAGTTGGTGAGGTTAAAGGCAGTGAAGTGAAGATGAGTACTTTCTCACTATAGGTATTTTGTTATTTTCTAAGATACATGTGTGAACGCGTGTGTGTATGCGCGTGCGCGTTGTCGTGTTAAGCGTGCATGTGCCTTTGCATGTGCGTGTGCCTATCTATATACATTATGAAACATTTATTAATATATTGTTTATATTGCATTTTCATTAAATTATTCCTAAACATGTACCTCCAACTGCACAGGCAAATGCAGTAACATTCACACAAAGATAACAATAATAATCAAATATCACATATATCAAACGGGTGTATTAAAAATTTAAGTTATTAGATAACGAATTTTTATTAAAATTAAAATTTATTAAATTTTACCTGCAAATAAATGGACTATTGCAAGACATCATGATCTGTTTCTCGTTATATGCATGTTCTTGTTGCTGTTGTTGTACCATGTCCACTTTCTTAAGGCATTTGAGGGCAAACGTGAGACTAGGATTACGTTTATACTGCACCAATTCAACACGACCAAAACCACCGACACCCATTGTACCAATTACTTCTAAGTCTTTCAGTTCCACGAATTCAAATTCTGAAAATTATTGAATTTGTCTCATTCACATTCATATTTAGGTACAGGGTTTTTTATTGTAGTTTATTTTTTTTTTGTAGTTATAGTCTAACTACAAAAAAACATCTAATTATATTAATGAATACGCCGTGTCACGAACTGTGGGCTAAGTATTCTCTAGTTTTCCCACGGAAGTCGAAGTTTACCGGTCAAGCGAGCACTATGGTAGTTTTTCTAATTGAGTCATAACATAGTATTACGACTTATGATTTTGCGGTTGCTCACTCGCGTGTTACTTATAGCGGGAAGGTCTATGTCGAAAATTGTCGTCTTACTTGTGGTGATGAAGTAAGAACATAAAATACAAAACACCACCTACCCATGGGTAGCGTAAAAGACAACTAAGCGATATTATAATATTCATAAAATATCTATGCAAGAGAAAGAAAACTCGAAATAAAATTCTATAACCTTATGACCAGCGTGGTATAGTAGATCAATTTATCTCTTATTAGAGAAGGTTCGAGCCCAACAGTAGGACGTTATGAAATGAGATCTGGACCATATCAAACAATAGGCATCAATAAGAATGGTGAAAATAAATAAGATTAAAAGCAAAAATATTATTGTCATATTTTGGGTATCTAGGTCATTGATAAGTTGCAAATCCTTTTTTATTGTGTTATCATTAGATATATTCGACTCATCATATAACAATTTATAATCTGTAGAGGAATACCTATTCTATTATCTATCATTTATAAATAAACTATAATAAGCTCTCTTACGAGATTTAAGCCAATGAGATTATAAGCAAAAATAAAATATTTATTATTCTTTATACTTTTTAAAATTAAATAACAGCGCGTGTTTAAATCAAATAAAGGAACATTTAATAGGAACCCTGAATTCTCATAATATGACTTTTCAGTGTAGACCGCAGAGAGGCATGGCGGTAAGAATATTGTAGTCTTTAGGTAACTGTTTTCACATTACACAAGTAGTTACAGACGACTATTACACATATTTAAATTAATATCAGTTTCTAAACATACCTATGCGACATTCTCTCAGCCTTTATAAAGCTTAAATACTTAAATGTAAGAAGTGTGTTTACGTTGATCCGTTCTAAATATGTATATTTACATGCAGGTATTGGCAAATTACAATGACTCGAGCCATAACGTAATATTTAGGGATAATTCAATCAATATCCAGAGTTGCCCAAAAGCTAGAATATTTTAGTATAATATTATATAATAATTAAAACTCATTAAAGTTTTATTTATTATGTGTATGTAATACTCGCGGCAACATCAGATATCTTTATTTACAAGTTGGTTTGAAAAATTACTTACCACTTTTAACTTGAGACGTTTTCTTTTGAGATAATCTGGGCACAGCATGTCGAATGTTTTTCAATTCTTCCAAATTGCCCAGTAATTCAGTAAAATGTCTGTAAATAACAGGTTAAAGGTTAATGTGGATTGCCTCTATTTAATCTCATGTCTCGATCTCGCTTTTAAATTTCATTGTATTTTTAAAAACTATCTCTATATTTTAATAGGGTTTTACATGCAGAGTTATGAAAGCAGAAAATTACCCTCGTTCAAGGGTGAGGCATTCAACACCGGGTGGCTGAGCAGTGACTGTGGCTAATCTTCGGTCTTCGTGTAATAATGCCTGTTCACCGAAGTAATCTCCACGTCGGAGTACTCCAACTCGTTTTTCACCACCATCACCATCGCGTTTTGTTACCACTACTACACCACCGCGAATTATGTAAAATTTATCACCACGATCTCCTTGTCGGACTACTGCAGTACCAGCTGAGAAAAATTCCTGCAATTTGGTAATGAAAGCTGTAATTTAAGTAAATTCTTGTTGATTAATCTCGTCAACGCCAATGATAGTTACCCTTTTCAAGAAATCCGAGATTTTAGCCAACTCAATAGAATGAATTCCTTGTAGTAGTGGTATAGAAGCTAAAAATCGTAAGTTATCCTCTTGTTCTTGATGGAAACTCCGAACCATGATCTTCTGGAAAACACGGCGTTCTAACATCCATACCTTAGTTTCGGTTATGCCTAAAAATAAAATTCTAATTTATAACAAATCGTATCACTGATTATTTTATTAATATAACAAATTAAGAAATTTTCACTGGAATATATTCTATGCTTCCTGAGTCACGCGGCTCGGGCAGATCAAAGCATTGAAATCGTTGCAATCATCGCTGCTAACCTACCACTGTCAACCATCATTACAACGAAAGCCAGCAGCGACAGGAACTAAGACGAGATCGCCGCCTTTATAAATCCGTTATTTCATGGAACGAAGCAGCAGTACTGGTCACGGAGGAAAGCGTGCGCCAGGCCTGGTACAGGGTATTAATTTGCAGATTGCGACACTTTATACCCATTCTAATCTCTCCGAAGAGAAAAGCGCGAGATTATAATAACAGAAAGAGATGTAATTTGATAAGCCATCACCATCAGTCAACCTTTCGCTGTCTACTGGTGGTCTCCCTCACGTTTGCCCGGACATCGCCATTGGGCCGACCACCAGCAACGTGTTTCTTGTCATTCGTGGCCAGCCCAGCGGGATACCCATCCGGGTATCGTCCCTGACTAACGCCCTTCCCGGGATGTAGGTCGCCCTCGCGTGGTCAGCCTCCCTGCGGGTGATGCACAATTCCCTGGTTTAGTCATTCGCGGCCTTGACTAGGGCAGCATCAGGTGCAGTTACTCGCATCTGCGCCGCTAAAGTCACCGACGGCGGATCACATCGTCGTAGAGGAGTTCCTCACTCCCCACCCGCCCACACTGGTGCGCCGTACAAGGCCATCGACCGAACCCCCAGCGTACATCCGTCGGAACATAGCGCCGGGTCCGCCTACATTGACAATCGGTGCGAAGAGTTGCCAGCCGCGCCGCTTCCTCTAGCTGTGTGAATGTAATATGTTTCTTAAGAGAGAAAACCGCTGCCTACTCGTCCAGTAAGCCTGTAGCCGATTCTTACGACTTCCACAGACGAGGTATGTTTATTCCGTCGTCACGTGGGTAATTTGATAAGTACTAACAGCGAATTGAAGCAAAACGTTTAGCTTTATATAAAATAGCAAGTTCTCCGAATGCTTCTCCTTGTCCAAATGTCTTCACCACTTGCCCATTCTTGAGTACTTCAAACTGTCCATACGCTGACACAAAAAGATGACTGCCACTTTCGCCCTCTCGGATAATGAGACTGCCCGCAGTAAATATCTGTGGGCTCATCGCTTCTACAACAGCTTCTAATCGTTCATCATCCATTATATTCTTTAGAAAATCATTCGCCATTAGGGCTTTCTTTATTTGCTCTTGTGATCTGTAAAATGTATGTAATGTATGAATTGTTAAAACCCAGAAGAATAAACTATTAGTTTAGGTTTTTTATAGACAATCAGACGGAATCTATGGCAGTTAATATTTTTTACTTCTCAGGCTTATATTGTTGGGTCAATGCCCAAGACTGATAATCCTAATGATAGAATATTAAAAAGGTATTATGAAGATAACTGCCATAAATGGCATCCAGAAAATATTTACTCGGATAAAATATGCAAGTTATTTGTCGTGCCGTTATAATCTCTTCTTATTACACTTTCATTATTGTGGCGACGGGATAAGAATACAATTGTAGCCACCCCTTGCTTGTCCCTGGGATTTGTAAGAATCGGTAAGGGGTCACCAGAAGAGTGGGCA
The DNA here is from genome assembly GCA_032191425.1 of Lymantria dispar. NCBI lineage: Eukaryota > Metazoa > Arthropoda > Insecta > Lepidoptera > Erebidae > Lymantria > Lymantria dispar. The sequence continues at coordinate 21,604,592 of CM063444.1, read as the reverse complement.
GCAGTTCCCTTTTTGGTAAATGTATAACAGCTTATTGAAATCGACCCCCGCCCGCTTGCCAAGAGTGACGATTACGGCACTATCGCTAAAAATGAGCGACAAAGAGTCACGATAGCCCCGCTTTCCTACGGATTTTGGTTACGGATTCAGTAGCGGTGAAGTAGAGAGTGTAAAGAACTGCGACAATGATCCGGCTACCACAAAAAATGACATTTGGTCGGGGCAACGCCTACCCAACGCCTTATTCTGACACTCGGGACTGATGACAAGGTTACCGAGGTATGTGCGAAACGATTTTCGACTATTTATACTTATAGCTTTACAAGGCATTCCTGAGGAGATAAATTACATAGATCTCGTTAAATATAAATTTAATTTGAATGGCAATAATATCTTGGTGTTTATCCCAAAGTTTACCCCAAAGTGAGAACTTGGAAAAGACTAATCAAACAGTCATATAAATTCCACTACGCGAGTATTACACATTGTAAATAAAACTATTTTACAGAATTTATCACGTTTGTATTTGATTTTTGATTACCGGCATTCATTGGATTTCAAACACTTTACAATGTTCATGATCATGGGCGGACAAGATGTCTCGTGTCCCATAAGTTATCATTATTACAAAAATTTATATCTGCCCACTACAGAAAATAGTTATTAAATTTTGACCCACATTTTGGTACAAATTTATAGCCAGTACGAGAAAAAAATGATTCTATAAGAAAAATATGATTATATAAGAAAAATATGTAGGTGGGGCAATCAAATACAAACGATAAAATCCGTAAAATATTTTTATTTACAATCATCCCACTACTTTGTTGCTAACATGGTCGAAGTCTCCAGATCCAAGCTAACTCGGCATTATACTGAAGAAATCCTGGACGTCAGCTTGTATGAGATTAGCGTGGCTCTGAACAATAAAAGAACGGAAAGGCACCGGGAGATTACCACAGAGACGAAATTATCACAGAGCTTCTGAGTGCAGGCGGCAAGTCAGTACTAAAAACTCTACAGAGATTGTTTAATTCTGTTATTCTCGGGGGCAGCCTAAAGGCTACCTTTAGCCGATTCTTGCGACTCCTATGGGCAAATAATGAATAATGACAATTATACTTTTATACCGTCGATATCCGGGTTCTTTTTATCATCTCAGCTCTTATACGGTCCATTGTTGGGTCGAGCCTCCTCCATAATAGTAGGGAAATTGACCTACTATACCACGCTGGTCAGACGTGTTGATATAGGGTTTTATTTCAAGTTTTCTTTCACTTACTTAGTGGTCTTATACGACGATTCCCTTGGGCAAGTTAAGGGGGAGTGAACTGTATTCTTACGCGGTCCACACACAGAAATGTCCTTCTTTTTAAATCCACACCAAATTAAGAGATAGGAAATTTACATTTCATATGTTTTTTTTTTTTTTTTGTGGGTGGGCTGCGGTCGGCGCGCCTCCGCGCCACTCCGTCCGGGGCGACAGGGGCGACAGAGGGGCTTAAGCACGCAACTCCCGCAACCCACCCGAAAACCACCTCGCCTTCGTCATTGGGCCGACCACCGGAGCAGGTTTACTTGTCGTCAGTGGTCGGCCCGACGGAATACCCCCTACGCGGGGTACCCTCCCATCGACCGACGTCCACCCCTCGGGGAGGACGTCGGTCTTTCCTCACGCGGTCGGCCTCTCGGCGGGTGAACATTTCATATGGTGAGAACGATATGAAATAAATAAAGATTTGTTTATACAAATAAATTAATTAAATACTCACGGCTTATCCTTTTCATATTTGTCATATTGTAATTCAGAGATGGAACGCGTGGTATCATGTGTGACATGAGGAGCAATGAAACCTTGCTTACGGCGTTCGCGTTTGTCTGGGTCATTCTGTACTAGCTCGGCTACGGTTTTACGTCCGGCACTACTCTTACGCTCCTCGAAGTATAGATTACCATCTGAATCTCTATAGCTTATCTTGCTTTTAAGGCTTACTCGACTAGGTCTATTTTTGTTGTAATGATGAGTCTCATTTCTTGAATCATGAACACCCTCAGATTCAGACGTATCCATTGGAGTATGAGTAGTTATATCATTATTATTTATGATATCCCCATTGCGTGTACTTATATTAGTATGCTTTTTGAAATTTCCATTGTGTGTTGTTATATTAATATTGTTTGGGATATCCCCATTTTCGCATAGTTCTGGCTCCGGATCGTATGAGTTACCATTGCTGTGATACGTGTCCATTGCACCTTCGGGTATTATCTGAAAAATACAATACGTCAAGGATTTCTACATTTATTATTTATGGTTTATTCCAAGTAATGATAAGGGTAAATATGCGATTTTATCGACCGTTAATTGTGATTTATTTGTGCTCATTTAGACAACACGTTTCCGTTATTGATTTTTATATAATATCCCGATAACACAGTGGCTTAGGCTTCCATGCCGAATAGGCTGTGGATACAAATTCTGTGTCAGGCAAACTTTCTTGCCTTTACCTTATGTAAGACGGGCTTAAAGAAAAAGATAGCATTTACCTTATGTAAGACGGGTTTTAATAAAAAAGCTAATTAAATTCCTCAGTTTCATTTATAATCTGCTGTAGTGTGTTTTCTATGCTCATAAAGCTTTCGGTAACCAGCTTGTTCAAGTGGCTCCAAAGTAAAGTTAAAATCCACCTTACGCGTGGGTCACTTTGTGGACTGTCAACAATGACTTAAAACGATTTAATAGTTTGCTAGTTCTATTCTTCTGTGTCGTTCATTGCATTTCAGTAGTCGTGAACATACTACAGCATAAATAATTTTAAACATAAATGTGTTAACTTTATATAAATAACATGGCGTGATTTGGAACGATGGGGTACTACGTCAGAAACTTCTTCGTTTGCCCGATCGCTGCTGTCAACATTGTCATTGATATTGAGCCGGTGTACCCTGGGCACGAGCGTCAGGCTCTTGGACTTTTAGAGGAACTGTAGCTCCATAAGTGGGCACAGCTAATCCAAAAGTTAATTTCGTTAATTAGTTAATTAAAATTTTAACTTCGATAATCGTTAAAGCGTTATTTTTGCCAAAATTTAACGGAAGTTAAAGTTAACCGTTAAAAGTTAACAATTTAAAACTACGCTGAGAGAAATAGATAAATTCTACAGCATATAGTGGAATAGGCGTGACGACAGTATAAAAGAATCAATGCATTAATGATTTTAGGGGAAAATACATATCAAAAAAATTTAATACGCTACTTTAGATTTATCTAAATAATTGAGATTATTAAGATTTTCAATAAATTAAATCATTAAAATACTGCATTCGGCCATTTTGGCTGAAACACCAATCACAGTGTATTACGTCACGTTAAGGTAAAGTACTCTGTTTGTTGTTCTCAGTACTACTGATTACGCATTTGGATTGATTTTTTATTTGTTTACGTGTGATTTACCGACTCCACTCGATTATTACAATGGAACCAAGCTTTGTTAAAGCAAACAGCTCAAATTTGCCCAGGATTGATGTAATGTCGGCTGGTGGCAGACTATTTGGAGGGGCGCAGCGTCCTCTACGCCAACCGAGTAGGGGACGTTGTGCGAACGCCCATGACGTGCGGTGTTCCACAGGGGTCGGTCCTCGGACCCACCCTGTGGAACATCGGCTACGACTGGGCGTTGCGGGGGAGCCTCCCACCCGGGCTGGGCGTGATTTGTTACGTCGACGACACGCTCGTCACAGCCCGCGGTGGGACGCTACAAGAGGCGGTAAGCCTGGCGACCTCAGGCATCGAAGAGGTCGTCAAACGGATCGAGGCGCTGGGGTTGAGGGTGGCCCTAGACAAGACGGAGGCCCTCTTGTTCCATGGGCCCCGTATGGACCCTCCCGTCGGCGTCTCGATCACCGTCAATTCGGTTGGGATCAGCATCCAGGCCCATATGAAGTACTTGGGCCTGGTGCTCGACGGGCGATGGTGGTTTCGGGAGCATTTCCGCAGGCTCGTCCCGCGGCTCGTCGGCGTGGCGTCCGTCCTACAATGGCTGATGCCGAATGTGGGCGGACCGAGCGTGGCATGTCGACAGCTGTATGACCCCCGCGGTCATCCGGTCGATGGCCTTCTACGGCGCACCGGTGTGGGCGGGATCCATGACCGCCCGACTTAGGGCTTTTCTGTGGCGTCCACAAAAGGTTATGGCGGTCAGTATCATCCGCGGGTACCGCACGGTGGCGACGGAGGCGGCGTGCCTGTTGGCCGGGACTCCCCCGTGGGACCTGGAAGCGGAAATGCTCGCCGACTTGTATCGGCGGGTGTCGGGGGGGGCGGTGTTGTTTCCCTGAGGGAGCTCACCGCCTGGCGCGTCGACGCCCGCCGAGGCGTCATCGCCCGTTGGGCAGACCGGCTGGAGAGGCCTCGATACACCGGTACACTCGATACACAAACACCGGTTTGGACCGTGGAGGCCTTCCGGCCGGTGCTGATGCAGTGGTTGGAAAGGCGGCACGGGGTGCTCTCCTTCCGACTCGTACAGGTCTTGACGGGGCATGGATGCTTCGGCAAGTACCTGTACAGGGTCGCTAGGAGGGAGAGAACTCCGTCCTGCCACCAATGCAATTGCAACAAGGACACGGCGCAGCATACGCTCGAGGTCTGTGCCGCTTGGGCAGAGGCGCGTCGTGAACTCGTCGCAATCATCGGTGCCGACCTGACGCTGCCGACCATCGCTAGGGAGATGCTCGGCAGCATCAGGAATTCGGTGGCAGCCTTCTGCGAGCAGTTATCTCGCAGAAGGAGGCGGCGGGTCGCGAGCGCGAGGAGCACAGCCTCGATGATGCGACCCGCTGCCGGTGACTGGGGCGGCGCAGGCGGGATTACCTGCGTGCAATGCCGCCCTAGCCGAGGCCGCGGGTGACGTGACCGGGGATTAGTCCGTCACGCGCCGAGAGGCCGACCGCGTGAGGAAAGACCGACGTCCTCCCCGAGGAGGGGACGTCGGTGGATGGGAGGGTGCCCCGGGTAGGGGGTATTCCGTCGGGCCGACCACTGATGATAAGTAACCCTGCTCCAGTGGTCGGCCCAACGACGAAGGCGACGTGGTGTTCGGGTGGGCTGCGGGTGTTGCGTGCTTAAGCCTCTCTGTCGCCCCGGACGGAGTGGTGCGGAGGCGCGCCGACCGCAGCCCACCCAAAAAAAAAAAATAAAAGGATTGATGTATTGATGTTGGGTGATTTCCTCACTACAAATAAAGAATTTTGCTCGCCTGAGTTTAGAAACGTAAAAACTTCTTTGTAAAAACTTTTTGTTTATCTTTACTACCATGTTTCTAGTAACCTAATCTCTAGTACCAACTTAGATATAATCTAACTCGTTTTGAACTGATGTGAGTTTATTTTATTTTCATAGCTTATTTTTACATTAAACTTGTCATTGTTTATTCTTGAGGTTAGCTCCCTCACAGCTTTGCGAGCTTTAACCACTTAACTCTTATTATTTTCTTGTTAGGAACATGTACAAATACTTTGTTGGGGGTTTTTATTGATGTATTTTTGCACTGAGGTACTGCACACCACTTATAAACTTTGGAATTCATTTTTATCACATAAATTAATTTAATGTTTTGCTTACTTTCTTCGCTACACATAGACACAAGGACGTGTTTACCTTAACGTGACGTAACAGCCGACGCCATGACACCGACGAGCTGTTTTCGCGCTATATTTAAAAAATATTGGAAAAATTGTTTTAAACTTCTTTAAACATAAATTTATTACCGAAATATAGGTTTGTCGTAAATAGTAAGTGTGTGCCCACATTACGGAACAGAATTTCAAAATCTTTCGTCACGCCTATTATGTTGGTATGCATCTGTCCACGCTAGCTTAGGATACGCTACTGCCGGTAGCCGCGATACCAAAAGATTGACCAATACTTTACGATGCTTTTTGACGTAATAACCAGGTGGAGGTGTGAACATATAACTTCTGCTACTATCATATTCTACAATAGAAGCATTTACAGCAATTGAAGAAGGCTCGAGATCATTTTCCTATTTCGCGCAGCGGGGCGGGGAGTAGCTTAGTCTCGTTTAGCGAGATGGCCGCCTGGTGGAACGACGCCCGCCGTGATGTCATTGTCCGTTCGGAGTCCGATTGGAGAGGCCTCGTCACGGTGTTCAGACCGTCGAGGCTTGCCAGCCTGTGCTGATGGAGTGATTGGGTTGGCGGCACTAGGTGCTTTCCTTCCGACTGGTGCAGATATTGACGGGGCATGATAGCTTCGCCAAGTAACTGCACACGGTCGCGAGGAAGGAGAGCACACAGTCCTGCCACCGTTGCAATTGCGACGAGCACATATGTATAGTATACGCTCGAGATGTGTGCCTCGTGGACAGAGCAGCGTCTTGAACTCGTTGCAATCATCGGTGCCGACCTGAAGCTATCGACTATCGCTAGGGCGATACTCGACGGCTTCAGGGCCTGGGACGCAGTCGCTGCCTACCGTGAGGCAGTTACGTCACGGATAGAGGGAGGCAGATCGTGAGCAGGCGGAACTGCGGAGGAGTTCAGTGATATACACGCGTACACAAGAAATTTATTTATAAAGATTTACTAGCTGACCCAACAGACGTTGTTCTGTTCATATAAGCGCCACCTACCGGGTCCAATTGTGAATCAAAGCCATTCTCGAATCCCCTTGGACACAAAAAGTTTCATCAACATCGGTCCAGTTGTTTAGGAGGAGTTCAGTGACATATACACGTACAAGAAATATTTATAATATAAATATTACGTATTTGGTAACATTTGATTTTTCTCATTGATTTTCATTCCGCTGAGAATAAATCAAAATACTAAAGAATATTCTTTAGATGTAGAAAGAGCTTGATACCATCGTCTTTAATCAATGTCATATTGAATTTCAACTACAAATATATAATTATACTAGATGACCAAACAGACGTTGTTCTGTTCAAATAAAATAAAAGGACAGCAGCGCCACCTACCGGGTCCAATTGTGAATCTAAATCATTCTCAAATGCCCTTGAATACACACAAAAAATTTCATCAACATCCGTCCAGCCGTTTAGGAGGCGTTCAGTGACATACACACGTACACAAGAAAGGTCAGTGGGCAAAATCTGATCCACTTAACAAATGTTTTCCTACAAAAATCAAATTAAGTGAAATTGTTAAGTATTAAGCAATTTAATTTTATGTAGTTATTTTTTTTAAAACCATGGGAATAAAAATTAAAAGATGAATAATAAATCGGTATTCATTGAGCATTTTATATGTAAAATTTTAGATAAAACAATCTCAATGAAGCATTCTGTTATATATATACAAAGATAAAATATTTAGATAAACAACTAAATTATTTTTTTATCTTTTTGGATTGTTCGTCAATGATATCGAAAATAAGCTGAATAATGACAAAATATGCTAGCCTTTTTTAATTTAAAATAGCCAACGCTTGTCAACATTCAATTTGAAGATAAGTGACAGTGCGGTTTTAGATGGAATAATATTCTACCTTTGGATACCTTATAATTGGTATCTTAACCACTACTTTATATGGCTGTATCGATGGCGTGGTTAAGATACTAACCTATTGGGCCAGTGTCGTGGTTTCGATTCCCGTGCGGGACAATACTATGTGCGATTCACAAATTTATGTCCGTTAAATAAATAATATATTTGTAAAGTCCCCGCAACTCAAGGATTAGTGCCGAGTGTTGTCTTTTTTTTAATCACACCGGAACTCAACTTACGTTATTATACCCGTGTTTTTTTATAATCAGTACTTGAGTTTGAAGAACTAATTATATTAGATATCTCGGTGATATTATAAATATAATAAAAATAATCCCATATTATATCTTAATATGATTTGTTATCAATCGCCTTTACAGTGATTTAAAAAGTTATCAACACGACACTTATCTGCAAATATATTTAATTTTTAGATGCACGAACTGCGACATGGCAATCAGTAGACTACATTGACATTTGAAAAATATTTTAAGTGTAAGTGCTGGATGGGCTACTGATGACAAGGTCGAGCACCGGTGGCTTGGGCGATTTGGCGTAATTGGCATAAGAGGTATCTGCACGGTAGCTTACTGTTGCCGCTGCCCTTTCCGTGGCACTGGACGGATCGGACGGGGTTCGCACATCTAGAGGATAGTCTCTAGGTAAAAAAGTCTTGTATGTAAAGAGTATTTAAAGAAGAATATAACCCCCAAGGAAATTTAGCGTACAATTTTATGGAAGGAGGTATACAGAAGACATGGTGGTTTAAGTTGTGCTAATACGCCATTAACACGAGTCGAGAAGTAATTTTTGTATGTTAATGGTACCTATACGTGTAGGGCGTTTACAGGCCATATATCATTATTGGACGCGGACTCAAGTGAGTCCAAGTAGATGCCCGAGAAAGTAACGTAGTATATGTCAACTAGACAAAGGGCTTGAGTTGGTATAGAGATTGTATGATTTTATTTGCTATCTCTTAGAAGAAAGACTGACGAAACAAAATCATAATCTGTCATCACATCCAGTTTTTACGCATACAATTAAGCGATCTAAGTAGTGAACCGTGTGGTGGCGGAGTAAGAATACAATTCACCATCTTGCCCGTGGATGTCGTAAAAGACGACTATGGGATATAATATGCACATAACAACTGGGCAAGAGAAGGAAAACTCGAAAACAGGTATAGAGTTTCATTTCGAGTTTTCCTGTCATGTCTTACTAACATGGTAGGTCAAATTTCCTCCCATTGCGGAGGAGGCCTGAGCCCAACAGTGGGACGGACGTGGGTTGCGATGATGAAGTAGTTAACATATCAACACGAGAAGGCAAATCCGAAAAAAAACCCATGTCAACTCATTTTTCTAGTTTCATTTACACAATGTTGGGCAATTTCTTAGAGTCGGGGCAATATCTACTTTGCCTCGCATATTTTTTGCAAAAGATACGGCAATAATTTGATGACGGATCACCTGTCTGACTTCAACCTTCCTTGAGAATATAATTACTGATCAGATGCCATAAGATGTAGTTGCCCATGTCTACATAAAACTCATAGTTGTCTCTTACGACAGCCACGAGCAATTAAAGGGTTGGTAGTATTCGTAGCCGAAGCCGCTACCACACAGCACAAGTAGTTTAATTGAATTAATTTAAAGTTCAAAGTATTTGGGCATTTCTTCCCGACTTTGGTAGAGTGTTGACCTGACTTGATTGGGTCCAGCTAAGAAACTGATCTGTTTTTCTTTCTCTAACGCATATTTTTATTTCAGCACGTCATCTTATTTTTTGCGCCTCTTCTTCGTAATCAGATGCAATATTAATATAGTTAAAATAAACTAAACTCAATTATTCCTATTTGGAGCTTCAGTCGCGTAGAAGCGAATATCTGCACTTGATTCTGTCCTTACTAGGCCGTGGAAAGACTGCTATCGGCAATAAAATCTTTAGCGAAGGTGCGACATCCTTTAGGGCGTAAAGACGAAGTTTAGGGAAAGGTGCTAAAAAACGGAAGGTGCTGAAGGGTAGACGATGGATGTAAACTGCGGCAGTAGTCTGCAGAAGGAAAATGCAAAGGCGTGAGTTAGAATATAAAAGCTCAATGAGCATTGCCCTGTGATGCCAGCGAAGTGAATTATATCATAACCGGCTAGCAAGAAAAGTTATCAAGCCCATTTTTTTATCTCAATATTTCTTACAAAGCAGAACAACAAAATATGACCAATAAAAGAGACTTTTCTATTATCACTCGATTGAAACACAATTAGGTTCTTCCCTAAACAATGCAATCAGTTATTTACACTTATTTTTGTACACAAACTATGTTTAACTATACCCATTTTATCACCTCATGAAGTTAAGGTCTTGGTTGAAACAATTCAGGTCGGTTTATGATAAATAAACTGTAACATTATCAAGATGCTATATATAACAATATGAAGCTATCCTTCAAATAACCAATAATAGGTACCAACAAAGATGTTATTATTGTTATTGTAATATCTGAACATTATTTTAATTAAAATTATTTTAATAGGCATAGATTTGTATTTACTCACAAAGATAGTATCTCGACGCTGAGTAATATCGTCGACATCAGTAGCTACTGTGCAAGGTTTGAATCTGCCTCTAGAGGCCCACCGGAACGGTGGACAAAGCACCATTTTGAACTTTATTGATTTAATATAAATTTATTTGCATTATTAACAACATGAACTGCGGCACTGACTAACGTACTGAGGAACAATCGCACGCAGCTTAGACTGTGAACGTAGCCCTTATCACTTATGCCAGATTATCTCACTGTACCTACCAATTGTTTTAATTATTTCAAACTAAAGAATGATTACCTACTATTTGTTATCAAAGAGCCTCATAATTCTTCGGTGATAAGACTGCATTGTTATCGTCAAAGAATTATAACAGACAGGCAATCAGTACTATTCACAAAAATAACAATTAGTAATTGCTATTACATTGCAAAATTAATGTCATTATAAACCCAGTTAAACTACACCACAGCTAAACCTAACCTAACTAGGTTAGGTTTAGCCTAATCTAACTAGGTTGGGTTAGCCAGGAAGGAAAATGGCCAAGCAAGACACGGCCACTATTACTCGTCAACAAATCAAAAATATCGTCTATACTATCGGAACGTTCTAACGTCTAATGTGTGTACGGATGTATCTCAAAAGAGAATAATTTAGAAAACTAGAAGCAGAACTGATCACCTTAGTTATTTACATTACTATAATAATGGTCCACGTAACACGAGCAGAAAAAGCACGCAGAGCGTCTTATTTACATGATGAGGATAATACACTATTCCCGTGTCGACACAGAGAGTGTGGCACCTATGCGATTAATCACATTATTCCTACCCAAAAAAGACCAGTTGTAGTCCTCCAGAATACCTTACACACAAATTGACATAATTTACTTCAACACGTCATTTCGCTCGCTTACTATAATAAGATTCTCAGATTCTCATCTAATATTTTCCAAACATGAGGCTACAGGAGTCCACTGCTGGACATAGGCCTCCTACGAGAATGGCACTCGGAACGGTTCTACGCCACTTGCATCCAACGGTTCCCTGCGACTTTGAGAATGTCGTCAGTCCACCTAGTGGGAGTCGGTTCGCCGAGCGATGTGGCCTGCCCATTGCCATTTCCACGTGCTAATTGTGCGGGCTATGTCGGTTACCTCCTATACCAACATGTCTGACCAGCATGGTATAGTAGGTCAAATTCCCTCCTATTGTGGAAGAGGCCTGAGCCCACAGTGGGACGTATGTGGGCTGCGATGATGATGATGTCGGTTACACCCGTTCTTCTACGGATTGCCGTATTCCGGATTTTATCAGAAGAGTGAGAAATACCGAGTGAAAGTAGAGAAATACCGAGCATAGCCTCTCCATATCACATTGAGCGACTTTGAGCTTTTTTATGAGGCCGACATTTAGAGACTACGTTTCAGTGCCGTAAGTCATCGCTGGTAACACACACTAGTTATAAACCCTTGTTTTCAGACATTGCGGCATATTGGACGATATCTAATATTGTAGATTTAATTTTAATTCAAAGTGGCGTTAAAACGGCAATTTCATATTTAAACCCCTATTATATAAATTATAGTACAAAATTTTGCTAATATTAATTTCTACAGGTATAGAACCTGTAATCAGCATCTATATTTTCATGACCAATTAAGAAAAAGAGGAAAGAAAGAACTCGAAGGAGAATAGGAAAATACAACTTGGTTGTGGTGGTTTTGGACATGCGGACGATTGTTGTTCTCGACATTGTGGACGCGGTGATTATAATAGTAGTAGTGACACTGTACATTTTAATCAAAGAACTTACGAAATCGGAATCTTTCATACAATCTGAAAGAAGATTTAAGTTAAAGTACACTGCCAATTTCTGAAGTTATTTCACAGAGAAACTGGCGGCCCTAACAATTATATCTTTTATTCTTATAACAAAAACCTGCACTTTCTTCCTTTCTACTTGTTGTAGCTGTGACGAAGAGAATTTAACCATTTATCTAGAATTTGTTGTCTATCGAATAACTATGTTTCATCATGTATGATTCTTAACACTGATCATTGTCACATTTTGGATCCACGATTTCTACCCATCACTCGTTCACAACTTCCAGAGGCATAAAATGCAAGAACAACTTAAACCTTAAACTACAAATAGAACTTAATTACTAAATATCACACACGAAAATAATCTTTCACGATAAAGAAATAATACTAATCAAATGTACTTTATATCGTATGCATATATCGCTGCAACGAGTTAGCTTTGCCATAAAAGGCTCTAAATCACCATGAATCATCTCAAAAGCTTCCTTAGTGAACCTGTCATCATCATCATTTCAGCCTTCATATTTCGTACTGCTGGGCTTATGCCTCCTCCATAATGGGAGGGGAATTGACCTACTATTCCGCGCTGGTCAGACGTGTTGGAATAGGGTTTTGTTTCGAGTTTTCCTTCATTTGCACAGATGTTATTTGCGTATTATATCCCTGAATCGTCTTTTACGACACCCGCGGGCAAAATAGTGGGTGGTGAATTGTATTCTTACTCCGTCACCACACGGAGAGTGGAACCTGTAGTTTAGTATAAATATTTCGTCAGTCATAGAAAGTTTTTTGGTATATCTGGCGATTTTCTTGGCTTTTCTCGCGTTTGCCGTAGTTATTTTTACCAAATGTGCCGTATTTTCTTACTTTAAATTAATAACATTACCGCACTCGATCACTAAAGATGCTTCAAACTCGAATATATACATACGTTAAAATCAAGTCGGGAGTAGCAAATATTTGACTTAATCGACTAGAGTCAATTTCATTTAGTTTAAAAAAATCCACCGAATTCGATTCCAATCGTGCGCTAGTGTCGCTTTCAAGAATATGCAATTACACAAATTCGAGCGGTGATCGGATTTAGGATTGGAATCGAGATTCAAGAGTAAGGACACAGATTCGACAGAAATTTTTGATCGATCATCATTTCAGCCTATCGCCGTCCACTGCTATACGTAGGCCTCCGTCATGTTACGCCGGTCCTGTGTCACCTGTATCCAACGATGCCCAGCAACTTTCACCAGGTCGTCGGTTCACCTAGTGTGGGGCGCCCTACACTGCGTCGTCCGATACGTGGTCGCCACTCGAGAACCTTTTTCCCCAGCGGTTGTCGGTTCGTCGAGCGATGTGGCCTGCCCATTACCACTTCGGCGTGCTAATTCTTTATGTTATGTCAGTTACACCCATTCTTCTGCACATTGCCGTATTTTGAATTCTATTCCGCAGAGTAACCCCAAGCATAGCCCGCTCCATAACATGCTGAACGACTTGGAGCTTGGTTATGCTTGGCTTTTAATCGATACTGATTCCGATTTATGTTGTGTTGCAGTTAGGACCATTAAAATTTATAATAATAAGCTGCAGCCTTATGATTTAGTCGTAGCAAATGGAAGAAAGATTCATACTTACAGTCTAATATGAATCTGAATCTCAATTTGGGTCTTAGGCGTAATTTTAAATGGAATTGTGTAATTGCGGATGTGGAATGCGGTATATTAGGTCCTGATTTTCTTTCGCATTCCTACCTCAACATCCAAGCAATGCTTTGCGTCGCAAGAACAGTCTTGTGTACAGCAACAGAACTTCCCTCAGTGGAACAATCTAGTGTGAATCTCATTTCACAGTATTCTGCGATTCATTAAAAGTTTTCTAGCATTATTGACCACCTAGACCACCTGCCCTCGTTTTTTTCTGACGCAGCAAAGTATCAAGCACGCATGATAGACCTCTTGACGCTATTCAAGGCATAGGAGACATAGAGTTGGCCGAGCTTCGTGGAAAGTCCCCCTCAAATTAGAAAGCATTCAGCAGTCGTACCGGTACTAAAGTGGTTGTGATATTTAGGCTGGGCGACCTTGTAAAGATCTTACTCCAGCTTTTCGCCGAGTTGCTTTCCACTATTGCCATAACTTAAGACGTTTTTGCCCTGACTGCCAGCATTGCAAGGTAACCAGATATGTTACGTCTGCCTTTGGTAATTTTAACGCTCATCAGGCAGATTTCGATAGGTTCAGTTGGACGTGATTGATCCTTTGCTGCATTTTTTTATGGCTTTAATTATGTAATAATTTGTGATGTTTGCTTTGTTTTGTTTATTACACATCAAAAATAAAACTCATGGTCACGCAAGGATAGTGCTGCTGTAAAGCTAAAAAGTAATTGTAAACGCTGAAAAGTGTTCGAATCGTCGGGAAATCAAAAACTAAATACAAACGCTATAAAATTCAGAAAGTTAATTTTAATTATTGTATTATGGACAGGTTCACGCGCTGGTCAGTGATACGGCCCATCAGCCAATTACAGCTGAAAATGTTACAGATACCTTTGTAAATGGTTGGGTGTCTCGCTTTGGCGTCCCTAGTGTTTTAACAACTGATCAAGGACGTCAATAATTGAGTCTTTTCTCTTTTGACGTCTCATGAATGTTTGCGTCAGTAAGAAGATTCTAACTACAAGTTGTCACCTGTGTGCAAGTGGCGGATGCTTCGACAGCTGAAAGCACTCCCTCTTGTCCTTTTCGAAATGAGTACAGCGCGTAAAGTAGGTTTCCCTCAATTTGGGGGTTGGAGTCCTCCTAATGATAAAAAATTAATTATTATGTTAATTTTTATAATAGGATTAATATTATTAATAAATAGTTGTTTAATGAAAAATAAATTTGTTATTAACACTTTGTCTGCTGAACTTATTTACGGAGAAAAATTTCGCTGAATTTATTTTGACATGAGTTGGAACCAATAAAACAGATGTTGTTGCAGATTTTGTCTCTGAACTCATAAGTATTACGTCCTGTTCCTACTTCACAGCCCACTCAATCGTCCATTTTTGTCTTCAAATATTTAAAAACGCCGACGCACCTATGGTTCCGAGACAACCTTGCAGAGGTTGTCTCGGAACCACCGTATTCTGGTCCATATCTATATGATAAGGACCAGAATACGGTGGTGATCAGAGGGTACTTTGATCTTAGAAATTAAGGGTCGTGAATCAACCGTCGGTAAAAATCGTCTAAAACCTACATACACATTTTGAACCAGAGTTATTGTCTAATTCCGTTGCCTGTCCCGGTTTATGATCGCCAATGCCGAAAGATCCTGCGAGATTATAATTTTTCTGATCCCGTAGAGCCGTTACCAGATGACTTGCGTTTTAATTCACCCTAACGTGCCCCTGTCGTTACCATATTTTGTAGAAAAGTTAAGTTTAGGGACATTTTAAACTTGTTAGTAGGTAGAGTTCCTTTTTTTTCCTTTGTAGGCGATTCATAATTGACATAATCTATACTAAGCTTCATGGTGAAGTTTAGCGCCATAAATTATTATAAAAAGATGGTTGTCACAATCTTTAAAATGTAGGTATGGAGATAGACACATTGTATTACAATGAAAATATTTATTGTGGTAGTAAAATAACGTTACATAAATTTGGATTGTACTCGTAATAACGTTTAATGATAATAATTTAATATTACGACATTGGTAAAGATATTGACTACCCTATGTAAAAGAAACTACATAAACCTTATAACACACGTACCTATATTAATTATAACCTAACATACACTATAACTCTAAACTAAGTTTCTATGTAGTTCTAAACTCTTAACTTATCGACAACTACTTAGAAAGTATAAGTACACTATGCGGCTCTTGACTATAGTTTCCACTTCTTGGTTGACTGCTGTCGAATGACCGAAGATATATTTTTTTTGTTGTGTGTGTAGCTGTTGGTCGCAGATGACCTTGACAGCTTAACGCGGTCAATGGGCGAGCGGAAGGCTCTCAACCCGGGTCTAAGATTTTTTTTTTTTTTTTTTGTGTGTATTTACGAGTAGCTGTTGGTCGCAGATGACCTTGACAGATTAACGCGGGCAATGGGCGAGCGGAAGGCTCTCAACCCGGTAAGTAAGTTAAGCGAACATCGCCCGAGGGCTCCCCCTGTGGGGATCGGACCTCGGCTCGGGGCGTCGCTGAAAGCAAAGTGGGCGTGGCCACGTTTAGGTTAATGATTTTTACGCGGCGCTGTTTTCGACCTCGTCGGCGAGGCCGATACCGCGGAGTTTTATGTGTTATCGCTGCGCAAGCTGTGTAGGCCCTTTCTTGGGCGATCGTAATGGCATCATCCCCTTCTTCAAGGAGATGACGGGGTCGTCGGACCGCGGATATTTTTGATGCGACGTAGTTTACCGCCCCAACCACTAGTGGATTGGGGTGAGTCGTGGCAGAGTCAAAATAGCGCTGGGAGCAACGCTTCATATACTGCCTGATGGTCGGCAATTCGAGGTCGATGTGTAGATCGACATTACGAACGAACCACGGTGCTCCCGTTGCCCGTCGCATGAATCTATTTTGTAGTGTATGTAACCTGTGGATCCTGTTTGGCATCTACAGTGGTCTCCATAGATCACACCAAGATTTGACCCACAGGCAGTCCCGGGAAATGATTTTAATTGTCTTGGGACCCGCAACAAATTTAATTAGAAAAAGTTAAAGATCTTGGAAGAGATTGATTCCACTACTTCATGTCTCCCGCATTGCGTAGAAGGGATCCTACGCAATGCGGGAGACATGAAGCAAAATTGACTAGTTAGTCAATAAATAAGAAGACGTACAGTTACAATAAGCGCAGCCGCACAGCACCAGGATTTGGTAGAACTAACGGGCAGTGACGGATTTAGGTTTGATGCCGCCCTAGGTCCTGTTTATCGCGCCGCCCTTAATATTAGAATACATTTTATTCATTTTGATCTAATATTTTTATTTCAAAATTGAAATAGGTAGCTTTATTTCGTTAGAATATAATATTCAATTATAACTAATAAATATTACAGATACATACGTAATAAACATTAGACGAATAAATTAATATAATATTAATCAAGTTTATTCATCAAGGTTATTTCTTTTTCCTTTATCTTAATCTTTAGTTTTTTTGTCTCGGCAAATTTGGAGTTTCGAAAATTTTGTCGCCCCTCAAATCATGCCGCTCTAGGCCCGGGCTTCACGGGCCTAGGCGTAAATCCATCGCTGCTAACGGGGCTCACATATAGGAAGGAACCTTAAGATCGATTGCTATTGTAGGTATGGCAGAAGTGCGTGTTTGTTTAATTAATTTTTGTAAACATATCCATACGCATTGTTATGTGCCTACAAAACATGGTTCCATCTATGCATTATCCCGTAAACATTTACAGCTAGACATAGACCTTTCAATGAGATTACCACCCAGAACGGTCCTATGCCATTTGCATCCAGCGGTTACCTGCGACCTTCAGAATATCGTCGGTATTAATTCATCATCATAATTAACGCAGCCCAGATTAGTCCCACTTATTGGGATCGAGTCACCTCCACAATGGGAGGGAATTTGACCTACTATATACCACGCTGGTCACACATGTTGGTATAGGGTTTCATTTTGAGTTTGCCTTCTCTTGCACAGATCTTATGTGCATGTTATATCCCTTAGTCGTCTTTTACGACATCTACGGTGCTGAATTGTAATCTTACTCCGTCACCACACGGAATTATTATTATTAATTATAACGTCAAAATTAAGCGGTTTAATAATTTTTTATTTGTTTAAATTTGGAAGGAGACATTAAAAGTACTAAATCTGATGGCGCAATTTTCTTTATTTTGAATAGGCCTCCCCTCGAGAATGCCAGTCAGAACGGTTCTGTTTCTCGTGCATGTAATGAATCCTGTGACTTTCAAAATGTCCTTAATATTAATTATGACGATGAAATAATTTTAAAAAATCTAAAAAACGGTGACAAGGTACTCCATGGATTCTGCTATAATGACAATATCGTCTGCAAATAGCAGGTGGGTGATGTATTCGCCGCTAATGTGAAGTCGCCGAGCCGAGTCCGATCCACTCTAAGAGCTTGATGACATTTCCCAACATAGCAGTGAACAGTTTCGAAGAAATGATGTCTCCCTGTTTTACACCTTTCTGCAATTGGATGGGGTTTGTTCTTATCCCGGATACGGACTCACATTGTGGCGTTTCTTTACAAACACTCCAAAAAAAAAAAGCACTTAGTTATAGCGATGGTCCATTTGGCACCATTGAAGGGACTGCAGCATCGCCCAAGTTTCAACTGAACCACATTCAATTCAAATCCTTTATTATGTATCAACCCCGCGGGGGCACTTACATTTTGTCATTTTTTTTACATTACCAAAGGCTTTTTCATAGTCCCCAAACACTATACATAGAGACCGCTTGTACTCCTCGGTCTTCTGGATAATCTGCCGAAGCAATGGATGTGTGGGCGACTGGAAATCGTCAAGCTTGCTTGTGAGTCGATTTGTAGTGACCTTCGGAAGTAACTTGTAGACGTGGCTCAAAAGTGAGATGGGTCTGTAGTTCTTAAGAAGAGTTTCGTGGCCCTTCTTGAAAAACAACATTAGGTACTACATGCCTGGTTTACGACTCTGGAACGTCGCCCTGAGAACAATTGAATTACACAGCTTCTGAAGAGCTTTTAAAATCGGCTTACATCTATCTTCAGTAGCTCCGCCGTAATCGCCCAGTACCATACCGTTTTTTAGTTGTTTTGAGATATTCTGACCCCGTGTAAGCTTCTGAATGAATTACTGAATTCTTCGGTATAGTGCCGACTTAGCTTGAATCTGGGGTATAGACCAAGCCAACAACAGTTTTCCGAGATAATTTATATAACTGCTCATAGAACCTTTCGACCTCTCCAAAGATATCACTCTGGGATGAAATGACAGTATCGTCATAGGTCTTCAGCTTAGTCATTCGGCTTTCTGGTCGGTAGATATATCTTGTGTGAACACCTTAGATCCACGGTCTATCCTATCGCTTCCTTAAACGAAGCGCATTAAATCGGGTAATATGGCGTCCCATAGACCTGGAGATCTGCCTTTAAAACTGCCTATTCATTTCAAGCTGGTCAGAAAGTATATTAAGTCTGTTAACGCGGTGAAGCTTGAATAATTTCGACCCAATCACGTGGATAGTTTCCATGAACGTGTGGTTCATATCGTTCAGAGATTTACAATCGTCAAAACATTGCAAGCGATTGTGTAGCCCGATTGGAAATCTTACGGGGTTCTGGTATTGGACAGGTGTAGGTGACTTTTGTATTTATGTTTATATAATTTAGTATGTTGATAGTATATAACCTGAATAAATGTGTATCGTCGCTGCTTCTACAATATACTATTTTCACAAGATAAATAAATATGGTTTGAAAAAGTTTACATACTGAATTTACAACTAAAATGCTATTGTAAGGACAAAGTAGATGCTTCTGCAAGTATTTCGCGTGAGCAAAAATCATTATCATCACTCGGCCTATCGCCGTCCACCGCTGGACCTAGGCCTCTCTCAGAATTCGCCACAGAGCATACTCTGTTCCTTTCTGTGCCGTCAGTATCTAACGATGCCCAGCAACTTTCACCAGGTCGTAGGTCCACCTAAGTTGGGATTTGCGTCCTACACTGCGTCGTCGGATATGTGGTCGCCACTCAAGAACGTTCATCGAGCGATGTGGTCTGCCCATTGCCACTTCAGCGTGCTGATTCTTCGCGCTACGTCGCTTACACCTGTTCTTCTAGGGATAGCCGTATTTTGGATTCTATCTCGCTAGGATATTCCGGGCGTAGCCCGCTTCATAATACGCTGAACAACTTTGAGCTTAATTGTGAGTCCTATATTGATTATAACTCCTAGATTTCCCTACAGGAACACGGTTCCGTGCTGTTAAGTCTTCACTAGTAACAGGCACTGGTCTTTGTGCTTTGTGTGCTTTCAGACGCTGAGAGACATTAGATAACAAGATCCTCTTAGGTTGCCCGAACGCTGCCTAGCCGAGTTAGATGCATTGATTGACCTCTTTCTCTGCGAGTACTATTGATGTATCCTAAGAAGGAACATTCATAATGGTATTAGTTAGGAGATCGTAAAAATAAGTGGTGTAATGAATTAAGTACTGATAAATAATATCACAAGATTCTCTGTAACAAATTAACATTAGCAATCGCGGAGTAAAAATGAGTAACCCTAGCAGGATTATTATAATACTACCGGCTCGCTTCATCCTCCTAAAATCGTTGAATGTTGTGCAAGCTAAAATTGCAAAGCACTGAATATATCGCCAAATACAGTTTCTCAGAGCTTGTGCCAATGTAAATCCATAGTGACATCTCTTTGAGTATTTGCTCAGTCGTCTCCGTCTTTGCATCAATGAAATTTCTATGATTATTTTATAGCTTAAAACCTAGTATATAGTATATTATACCTAGTATATAGTAACTATTATAACTATTACGTTTTCTTTGATCTTATTTATGACTTCGAGAACAAAGATTTTATTTTAGATTTCAAAGTTTACGACAAGCGAGTCATTTGTATTTTGGTTTTATGGATTATCTGTCTAATTTTGGCAATTTCGACTATCTATAATGTTTGCAATTGCAAGACGACTATCTATAATGTTTCGACTATCTATAATGTTTGCATTTTCACATCGTGAAAAACTGTCTCCAGTAATATAAGCTTCATTGTGAATTTCTTAGAAGTCTAAGTCCCATCCGGAATTTTCATCTGGCGGTAGTTTATCTCTGGGATATCGCTCAAAGTTGCCGAGGTCTACATCGCTTGCAACGGGCTGAATCAGTGGCGCCTTCAGTCTTCTCTTAACTAGACCATCCCAGTCCATGCCCAAAAACCATCTGATCAGAAAAAAATAATCGTGTGAAAAATTAAATTTATGCTACGGCTTAAGTGATAATCAAAAATGTGAGCTTTTTTTTTTGTGGGTGGGCTGCGGTCGACGCGCCTCCGCACCACTCCGTCCGGGGCGACAGAGGGGCTTAAGCACGCAACTCCCGCAACCCACCCGAAAACCACGTCGCCTTCGTCGTTGGGCCGACCACCGGAGCAGGGTTGCTTGACATCAGTGGTCGGCCCGACGGAATAGGGGGTATACCGTCGGGCCGTCCGAGGTACTTGACATCAGTGGTCGGCCCGACGGAATAGGGGGGGTTCCGTTGGGGGTATTGGGGTACCTTTCCATCGACCGACGTCCTAAAAATGTGAGCTTAAGGGACCATCTCGGCAAAATTATGACTTGTATCAAAATGGCATTGTTTCATATTGAGCTTAGCCTCTACTGAGTTAGTGCATCCTTAAGAATACCTAAACCTGAATGTGATAAGCACTTACAATGTTGTCGGACAATTTATTCCGCTTACATTAAATGATCACATCGTCATACTACTTACTTTATTCCGCTTGGTGACGGAATAAGAGTATAATGCATCACTCCCTATCTTGTCCATGGGTGTCGTAAAAGTCCACTAACCGATATGGTATCTATATATTAATACGTGAAGCAAAAACTTTGTACCCCTTTTTACGTAAATTCCGTGGATGGAAAAGTATGAAATTTGGCACAGTTGAAGTATACTTATAATGAGGAGAAGTGCATAAAACTGAAATTTCATATAATAATGGATTAGAAATGCATTAAAGCCATTAAAAAAAAGCATTACGCACACTACAACGCAATCGCTACACACACACGCACACATGCGCGCGGTTATACACTTTTGTCTACGGTTAAAATCCCTGGTCAAACCGAATGTCAAATAATCATAATTATGATGACAATGTCTAATAGACATTTGTACTTAATACTTTATATTATTATTTTAGTTACTAGTCTATATACGTGAAGCAAAAACTTTGTACCCCTTTTTACATAAATTCATTAAAAAGGCATTACGCACACTACCATCATACACACACATGCGCACACGGGCACGCGCGCACGCTCGCACACTCACACGCACGCACGCACGCACGCACGTACGCCCGCACGCACGCACGCCCGCACGCACGCACGCCCGCACGCACACACACACACACACACACACACACACCACACGAACGCTTATACACTTTTGTTTACGGTTAAAATCTCTGGTCGAACTGAATGTCAAATAATTATAATTACAACGAGCTATTATTATTTCGAAAAGTAGGGCCTGGACTATTGTATGGAACAGATAAGGAGCGAGAGAAACTTACATGAATATATAACGTCTACTTAGTATTCACGAGGCACACATTGTAACTACAATGAACCTAATACTTACTTATGATTTTTAATGTCAGCAATGCCATTTTTGAGATAGCCGAGACGTTCAGCAGGTACTGGACGACACAGTTTGCGTATAATCATTTGAGCAGACTTGGCGACCCTGGGATGCCATGCCACTGCATCAATACCACGTAGTATCAAAGTGTAAGTCTTCATGTGATCACCACCAGACGCTCGGAAAGGTGGTTTACCAGCCAATAACTCGTGTATTAAAACTCCCAGTGCCCAACAGTCAACTGCTCGATCATGACCCTGACATAAATGAATGACTGTCAATTTAAACCATGATTATCAGGAACAAGAAAATTAGAAAAGCAAATATTTGATATCGAACATTTTAAACATGAAATCAAACCTTATTAAGCACTATTTCAGGCGCCACATATTCAGGTGTGCCAGCAAATGTCCATGTTTTGCTGTTAGGAGATATTTGCTTTGCAAAACCAAAGTCTACCTAAAAATAAACTAAAGATTACAAAAGTGTCATATAAATATGACTATTTATATTAAGAAGGGCAAATAAATATTTTTTAACATTAAATTATTAAATTGCACTCAATAAATACCAGTTTAATATATCCTTTTTTATCTAGCATGAGGTTTTCAGGCTTCAAGTCTCTGTAGACTATATTCTTGGAATGTAAATACTGGAACGCTTCTACTACACAAGCAACCATAAACCGGGCTACGTTCTCTTGGAAAAAGCGCTGTTTCTGTAATATAGTCCAGACATCACCCCCCAACACCGGCTCCATAAGAAAATATATGAATTTATTATCTTTATATGTACGATATAACCTGTAAAACCCAAGCAAAGATTATTATTAAGTTGTAATAAATGCTATTCAAGAATAATAAAATATTTACGGATTCTGTAGGGTTTATTTAGTTTACCATATTTAAATATTTCAGATAAGTTATAGCACCCGCGGTCAGGGAGAACTAAAGTATTTATGCAAGCCTTCTGGCCATCATATTATAGTAGGCGTAATATAATATAAACTGTATCTAGGGAGCAAACCATACGCCTTAGCAATGTTGTGTAAAATCCGTTTAACACTACCTTTATCCCAGTATCGTAATTCATAGCTATGGATAGTCTAGTCAACAAGTTAAAAACTTGTTAATTCCTTATACTAAGAATTAATATACGTACGACAGCTTGGTGGACTCGTCATAACGTCTAGAAACATATGTTAAAGGCTTATTACACTACACCATATTCAGGGCCCTGAATCACTAGGGGTACTCTACAACAGCTAAATTGTGAGACCTGTTTCAGTTTTAGCGAAATAACAGGTTCAGAAAACTGTTCCATACTGTTCCATATTTATTTTTTTTATTGCCAACGGTGTCAAACGAGCAAGCAGCACACCTGATGGTAAGTGAAACTGCTGCACATGGCCGCTGCCTACCGTGAAGGAAATACTCTTCTTAAACCTCGTTTAAAGAAGGACATGTCATAGCGCTCGGGAAACACAACAGCAGGTAGTTCATTCCAGAGCTTGCATGTACGTGGGAGAAATGATCGCTGGAAACGTACAGTTGAAGACCATAACGTTTCCAGGTGAAATGGATGAACCTTGCTACAATGTTGAGTGGTACGTTGGTAGACTGTAGAATGTGTAGTATTATTTATGTATATATATATATATATATATATATATATATATATATATATATATATATATATATATACATAAATAATAATATAATATTGTATATAATAATAATACTATATATATACATAAAATAAATACATGCTTAAATATATTAGACGTGGATCGTTACGTTAATTTTAAGAAACGTAACGAAACTAGTGACTTCGACGTCACATGTTTCAAAACTAGTGATTTTTGTAACGACTGATTGGTATACAGCTACTTTGATTGTTTGCATATTGTATGAATAGCTGCACTAACTATATACAGTTACACGCGAAACGAAAATAAATTTGTAGCTATACAGTTAAATCAATAAATTAACTTCCTTTCATACTTTTTTCAGGCTCAGGATTGACTGCATTACATGTATTTACGATTGATTAGAGGTTATAATTAAACTATTATTTTAATTAAATTTGTATTAATGCAGACGTATTTGAAAGTAAATTGATTGTATATACAATGATTATATTTACAGTTTTTTCACTGTTATATGCACTTTATAATGTATGATGTTTTTATTAGTAAAACAACAAACTAAAACAACAAATCAATTAAATTCTTTACTTTAAATTCAAATTTCAAAGTAACACTCGCTTCGTTTCCCGCAACGTCAAGCCGTTGAAATTACTTATAAACAAAAATCACTCTATTTTATTATCAATAAATGCAATTTTACGTATGAAAATTAAAGGTATAAAATGTATTGTTATGCTGTTTGGTCTTTCTTGCATACCACGGCACGTGAGTGTTCGGTATTTGGTCGGATTACTTCGAATAATTTCGTGTCATTCGATTAGCCATCTCGCTCGCTCGCTCGGCCGCGATGCGAAAGAAATGTATTTAGCGTAATCAACGTTGTGCGGTCGGCTCTTTCTCGTTCGCTCTAATATAATACTGTTATCCCATATCTGTGAGTCGTGTTATATATAACGTAGTTACAAAAATCACCTCTTTTACTTGTCGACTCGTAGTGATTGTTACATGTCGCGTAATGGGTTATTGTAACTAATGACGTGAAATAACGCTCATGTCTAAAATATATACATAAATCAGTCCTAAGCATGTAAAGCAGGAAGGATCGTTTTCATTTTAGGAACAGACACTGAAATAGTGTTGAGTAGCACGTCAAAGAGGCAGTACATTTGTCGCGTCAAAAACGTCAAAATGTAAGAGCGGCTCGGCATTTCAAAATGTACCGCTTCAAATTTTCTGTCGCGGTAGTCGCAAGCGAGGACTACGAGACACGCTTCAAAACTCTATAGAGTGAGTGAGAGAGAACGCGTCGAGCCTCGTCGTAGTCGTATGCGTCACTTCAGTACTGCGTCTACTCTTTCACCTAATTTATATGTACTAGAATGAGATGGCGCTACTAAGTTTCTGCTGAAACATGAACATCGTGAACAACAATATTGAGCTTTAGGTAAATCCAAATAGAGTTTCAAATGGCACGGAATAGTGTGATTTTATTTTGGCATCGCCTCGTTTGAAGTAGGATAGTACATTGTACTGGCTTAGTACAATGTACTGGCTTAGTACAAGAAGAGCTTACTCTTACAAACTCTCATTCATGTCGCGTTCTTATCTAACACTCCAATCCTCATTGGCCTCGCCTCATTTGAAGTGCGACAATGTACTGGCTCACTACACAAAAGAGGCTCCTCATACAAACTCTTTTTTATGTCATGTCCTACCCAACACTACACTGAAACCACTTCTAAACATTATTCCTAAAGAATGGTTATTTCCCCTTTTTTCTCGTATTACAGCACAACAGGCTGTTATTTTGGAACAGTTTTCTGAAACTGTTACTTCGCTAAAACTGAAACAGGTGAAATAGGTCTCACAATTTAGCTGTTGTAGAGCACTCCTAGTGATTCAGGGCCCTGAATATCGTGTAGTGTAATAAGCCTTTTAACAATTTCAAACCTTATAAACAACTTTGCTGAAACGTGGATTCTAAATGTCGGCCTCATAAAAAGGATCAAAGTCGCTCAAATTGCTATAGAGAGGCCTATGCTAGGTATTTCTCTATGTAATAAAATCCGGAATTATGAAATCCGTAGAAGAAAGGGTGTAACCGACATATCCCGCAGAATTAGCATGTTGAAATGGCAATGGGCAGGCTACATCGCGCGTCGAACTGGCAACTGTTGGGGAAGAAAGGTTCTCAAGTGGCGACCACGAATCGGACGACACAGCGTAGGACGACTAGGTGGACAGATGACATTTTCAAAGTCGCAGAGAACTGTTGGATGCAAGTAGCACAGGACCGTTCCGAGTGGCATTCCCATGGGGAGGCATATGTCTAGTAGTGGACGTCTGTAGGCTGACGAATGGATGGAAACAAGTTTGCTAGTTGTTGCCCAAATATTGTGTCGCAAGTCTAACCAAGCGTCTCTTTTTCTTTCTATAGCTTGTCCATATAGAATTTTTATATTTTATTTGAGCTATATATGGGTTTCAAAAGGAAAATAGCATAGATGGCCAACGGTAATTTATGTTGCAGAGGTAATATTAACTTGTTTTTCAACCATTCCTAAAAAAGCAACTGAACTTGAAAATGCAATAATATTAATATAAAATCTTTAGCCTACACAAAGATTAATCTCATAAATCAGAAATTATATAGGTATTAAAAGTAAAGTTTTTAGAGGAGAGGCCTATTATTAAAATTGAAATTTATTACAATTTACCTACAAATAAATGGGCTATTGCAAGACATCATGATGTGTTTCTCGTTATATGCATGTTCTTGTTGCTGTTGTTGTACCATGTCTACTTTCTTAAGACATTTGAGGGCAAACGTGAGACTTGGATCACGTCTATACTTCACCAGTTCAACACGACCAAAGCCACCGACTCCCATTGTACCAATTACCTCTAAGTCTTTCAGCTCCACAAATTCAAATTCTGTAAATTATTAATTTTGTCTCATTTCACTTTCATATTTAGGTTACTGTTACACGTATTTGGAGCATTATTTTACTACAAAATATATTTTACGGCCATAACTGCGGCACTGTTTTCTATTGTGTTACAAAAAATCATACTAATAATATTTACTATATATTTTAATTATATCAATATACAGGCTGTATCAGGTTATGGGGCAACTGATCAAAAGGGAGCTAGGAAATGGTGATAGGAAACCATGAAAAAAATTTGAACGAAAAATATCGATTCGTTAATGAATTAGAGACATGTAAAGTTTTCAATTTTGTCATCGCTTTTTCGTGTAAATCTGATTGAAATGTATAAAGTCAATGATACTTAATTAGCAACATATTCATACTTTGTTAAATGTTCATTGGACATTGAATAAATCAATGATTACGTTCTCATAAGCAAGACAGACTTCGCTTTAAAACACCTGATCTACCTATGACCGTTGACGGCTCGCGTTTGTACCTACGTTGTCATTGAAGCGTTTGCGCAACTCTAGGTACGAATGAATGAAATTATACTGTTGAAGCTTTACATGCCTACATGTATTCTGTTTGTACATGCCTACATAATACGTAACATTTAAGGCATAGACTCTTAGACACATTTTTTTGAAATCATTATAACGTTACATATATTGTTTTTTGTGTAATGTACATTCTATTTATGTTCTATGACCGTCAAACTACAACATACTCGAACAGTTGCCCCATAACCTGATACACTCTGTATACATCGCATACCGTGGGCTAAGAATATAATAATAATATTTGCCCGTACTTTGCAGTGGCAGTCGTATTTACCGGTCAAGCGAGTACTATAGTAGCAACGCTTTCCTACAAAAATCGCGTATCTTAAAAGACAACTAAGCAATATAATAGTCATATAAAATCTATCTAGAGAAGGGAAACCCGAAATAAAAGCCTATACCAACACATCTGACCAGCGTGGTGTAGATCAATTGCCCTCCTAGGAAGTGTGAGCTTATCAGTGGGACTTGTATACAAGCTGATATAAGGTCTATGCCGAACAGCAGACAATAAGAATGCTGACAATAAATAACCTTTAACGTGAAAGTTATTGTTTTCATTATTTGGGTATTTAGGTAATTGATAAGTTGCAAATCCGTATTTATTGTGTTATCATTATATTCGACTCATCATATAACGATTTATAATCTGTGGATAAATACCTATTCTACTATCTGTCATTTATATATATACACTAAGTAAGCTATCTATACGAGATTTAAGCCAATAGAAATTCTCTCAATTTCTCTCTTGCACAGATGTTACATGCATATTATAATAAATATATCCCTTAATTTTTTTCTTTGGTTACGGTTTCGCTCGACGCACTCCTCGCCCGGCTCCGTCCGGGGCGACAGAGGGGCGTAAGCACGCACATCGGTAACCCACCCGTATAGCACATCGCCTTCGTCGTTGGGCCGCCCACCGGTGCAGAGTTCCTTGACTTGAGTGGTCGACCCGACGGAATACCACGAGGGAGTACCCTCGCGAGGCTAACATCTCCGCGGGTGCCCGGACTAAATCCTCAGTCCGGTCACCCGCAACCTCTGCTAGGGCGGCATCAGGCGCTATAATATACCTATCCCTTAGTCAACTGGGGTGCTACGCCAGAAACCTCCGCGTGGTGTACCCTGGGCACGAGCGACAATTCCTTGGACTGCTCTCTGGAATTGTCGCTCGTGGCAAATATCTGGCCCGAGGGGGGGCCCAGTTTGTGGGATGCCCCAAATTCGCTCCATGCCCTCTAATTGTAGAGGGTACTGGACGCGAAAATTCGACGGGCCCAGTCACTCATTCGTTTGAGGATTGGGCAGGCATTTGCCAACCGCGACAAATCGTAGACCTGATTCTTGCTTCGGGACATTTGTCTTGAGGCCTAGATTCAGGAGCGAGGGTCTTGGCTTAACCGCCTGGACCGCGAGGAAGAAAACCTCTATAAAACAATCACCCAGAATCCTAAGTTCTGGCGCGCGGCGAGAGGATGCATGGCTGATGGTTTGTTCAGTCGTTAGCGCGCCCCCAGCCAGGGTACCTGCGGACCCCCTGTGTTGGGATACAAATTTACGCTTGCCCGGGTCGACCGTTTACTTCTGCCATACTCGTGGGAACTAGATGGAAAATTGTTCACGCACACCTGACGTAGATAGGAGGGGTGAGACGCCCAAAAACACCACGGAGAACGAGAATTCACATTGTTCCCACCCAAAAGCTTTGCCAAGCTACGGAAAAACTGGCACAGAAGAAGGAGGGGCCTCGTCCGACTGCAGCTCGGCTGCTAATCCGGTACTGGAGGCTCCAAAATCAGCCAAGGGCCCGGCGAAAATAGGGGCCCGTAAGAAGAAAAGCGGCAGAAAAATCGCCCCTGAAACGGCGCGCTCAAGACGGCGCGCTGCAAAGCTGCGACAGGCGGCGCAGAAATTACTGGAGGCTGCCGACGTTCCGCCCAATGATGTTGCCGCCTCTGAGGCGGACAGCTCCGCGGCCATGGAGACAGATGCGACCGCGGAGCAGTCGATGGACGAGGGCGGCAGTGCCGCAGAGCCGTCCAAGACAAAGGAGAGCCCGGCCGCTCAGGCCGCCGGGAGGCCTGCGCCATCAATCCTGGCGGCGGCCGAAACAATGAGGGAGGAGGCCCTCCCCCTACAGGTGCGGAAGCGCCCTCTGCACAAGAGTGGCAGCTCCTCATCCGATTCGGAGGGGAGCAAAGACCTACTGCCCCCTCCCAAGGTGGCGACCTCACGAAGAGGGCGCGGAGGGCGTGGGGCTGCCGCAGCGACGAGAACTGCGACTCCTTCGCCTGTAATGCAGGAGCGAGAGGCTGAGGCTTGCAAGCGGACCAACGAGGCGGCAGCCGCGAGAATGATGAGGGTGTTGAAAGACATCCCTCCGTCTGGCGCGGTGGCTGCCGAGCCCGCTGCGACAAGCGTCGCCCCTAATGTGGCCACCCTGCAGGCCGAAAACGCCCGCCTTGGTGGCGAAGTTTCAGGCCTGCAGGAGGAGAACAAGGCCTTGGCGAAGGAACTGTCGGCGGTGCAGAAGGCGAACTGCGAGTTGGTCAAGCAAATGGCCGACTTGCGGCGCCAGGTCGCGCAGCTGACGAAGACTACGCCGCCGGTAAGCGCCTGCCCTGCCGCCGCCCCTGCCGTCCCCGTTACGCCAACTCGCGCGGCGCCGAGCCCCAAGAGGGCCCAGCCGGCCGAAGTGGTCCCGCTGCCCGCAGTGGAAGGCGTGTCGGACCTAACCATGCGCGCCATAGTGGAGGTGGTGGGCAAATTGCTCGACGCGCGCATGGCGGCTCTGGAGGAGAGATTGCCTCTGCCTCCGGAGCCTCGTCTCCGGCCGCCGCTTGCTGCGAACAGGCCGAAGGTCGTGGCGTCAACTCCTGCCGCGCTACCCTGCCAGAGCGGGTGCGTAGGGAGCTACGCCACGGTCATTGCTGGACCGAAGCCGAAGGGGCCCGCCGCCAAGAAGAAGGCGGCACCGGCTCCTGCCAAGACCGGACCCAATCCGCTACCGGCAACTGCACCGTCGGCGGCGGCCAACGCAGCCGCGACGGCGACTGCTGCGCCTAGCGACGTGACTGTTGCGCCCGAAGAGGGCTGGCAGACGGCTGAGCGCAGCCGGAAGAGTCGCGGTCAAAAGAGGAGAGCGGAGGCCAAAAGCGCCGCCAAAGCCTCCGCTCCCAAGGCAGGAGCCGGTAAGAAGAGGTCGCGCAGGAGGCTCCGGCCGCCGAAGTCAGCCGCGGTGGTGATCACCGTGCTGCCTGAGGCGGCCGAAAACGGCCTCAGCTATGAGGCCGTCTTACGTCGCGCCCGGCGGGAGCTTGACGTCTCCGATTTAGGAGGCGTCGAAGCCAGGACCCGCATGGCCCGGACAGGGGCTCGAATTTTAGAGTTCCCTGGGGCCGAGGGCGCCAAGACGGCCGATAGCATGGCCGCCAAGCTGAGGATGGCGTCAAGATCGCCAGACCCGTCAAGTGTGCGGAACTGCGGGTCACGGGTCTGGACGACTCTGTGACGGTGGATGACATCCGGGAGGCCATCGTCTCGAAAACCGGATGTCCCGTGGACACCGTCCGAATTGGCGCCATCCGCCCTGGTCCGGGCGGCGTCGGTGCTGCCTGGGTGCAGTGCCCGGTGGAGTCGGCCAAGCAATTGGCTGGCTCAGGCAGGCTCCTCGTGGACTGGAGTTCGGCGCGGGTGACCGTGCTGGAGTCCCGGCCTGCGAGGTGCTACAAGTGCATGGCGGTCGGACACACACGGCCGACATGCACTAACTGCTTTGACTGCAGCGACCTTTGTTTCCGCTGCGGTCAACCCGGGCATAGGGCGGCATCGTGCGCCACCATTCCCCACTGCCCCGCGTGTGCGGCGGGCAACAGGCCCGCCAAGCACCGCATGGGGGGCAGGGAGTGCAGACCCCCGGCTTCGGCCCCAAAGGGGCGGAGCGGTCCGACGACCCCGGCCGCTCCCGCCCCTAGCGCGACCCGATCGCCCGCCAGCGTGGAGGAGGTAATGGATACGGCCCACTAATGGCGGCCGAATCTTACCACCTTTTGCAGGCCAACCTCAACCACGCCGCCGAGGCACAGGACGTTTTCCTGCAAGCCATGGCGGAGTGGTTGATCGGTGCAGCCGCGGAGCCGTACGTGGTGCCTGACCGCCCCAATTGGCTGGGCAGCAGTGACGGCTCTGTGGCAATCGTCGCCTCCACGTCGTGGCATTCCCCGCCTTTGTTGCTCAAGGACAGAGGCGATGGGTATGTCACGGCGGAATGGGGAGAGGTTACGTTATTTGGTGTCTACTTCTCCCCTAACAGGAGCGCGACGGATTTCGGGGCCTTCCTCACCATCCTGGGGGCCTCGATACGGCGACTGGCACCGCACCAAGTCTTCGTTCTGGGGGACTACAACGCCAAGTCCACGGCGTGGGGGTCCCCCAGGACGAATGACCGCGGGCGGGCGGTCGAAGAGTGGGCGGCGGCACTGGGCCTCTGTTTGCTGAACAGGGGCTCGGTGCAAACGTGCGTGCGGCAGCAGGGCGGGTCGATAGTGGACTTGTCGTTCGCTAGCCCTACTGTCGCAGCACGTGTGAGGAGCTGGTGCATCCAGGAGGAGGTTGAGACCCTATCCGACCACCGATACATCCGGATAGAGGTCTCCCGGACCCTCCTGCAGCCCAGCAGGGGTCACACGGCGGACGGAGCTCCCGCGTTTTCGTGGTGGGCTGTGGGTCGATTGAATCGGGACCTGTTGGCGGAGGCAGCCATCGTTCAGTCGTGGCTGTCCTCACCGCCCCAGGCGGACGGGGTGGATGCCGTCATCGCCCGTTGGGCAGTCCGGCTGAAGAGGCCTCGGTTCGGGGTGCGAACCGTGGAGGCCTTCCGGCCGGTGCTGATGCAGTGGTTGGAAAGGCGGCACGGGGTGCTCTCCTTCCGACTGGTGCAGGTTTTGACGGGGCATGGGTGCTTCGCCAAACCTTCGCCTCCTAACGACCTTGTGCAGGTAGCACAAGGTCGTTCAACGCCTTCAACAGTCTGCCATTCAGCTGCATCAGGGAGAGGCTGAGATATCACGGGGTGCCCGTGTACCTCAGGCGGCTGGTGGCAGACTACAGTCCGGCTGGAGAGTCCTCGGTACGGTGTCAGGACCGTCGAGGCCCTCCGGCCGGTGCTGATGGAGTGGTTGGAGCGGACGCACGGGATGCTTTCCTTCCGACTGGTGCAGGTGCTGACGTGGCACGGTTGCTTCGGGAAGTACCTGCACAAGATTGTCAGGAGGGAGAGCACTCCGTCCTGCCACCACTGCGACGAGGACACGGCACAGCACACGCTCGAGGAGTGTGCTGCATGGGAGGGGGATCGCCGTGAACTCGTCGCAATTATCGGTGCCGACCTGGCGCTGCCGACCATCGCCAGGGAGATGCTCGTCAGCGTCAGGAACTGGGACGCGGTCGCCGCCTTCTGTGAGGCCGTAATCTCACGGAAGGAGGCGGCGGATCGTGTGCGAGTAGAGCTCCTATTCGGCGACACGTTCCGCCGCCGGCGACTCGGGCGGCGCAGGCGCGAGTATCTGCGCCTAATGCCGCCCTAGCCGAGGCCGCGGGTGATCGGACCGGGGAATTGTCCGTCACCCGCAGAGAGGCTGACCGCGCGACGGCGACCGACGTCCCAGGACGTCGAGAGGTGAGGTTACCCGAAAGGGTATTCCGTTGGGCCGACCACTGACGACAAGTCACATCTGCTTCGGTGGTCGGCCCAACAACGAGGTGACGTGGGTACGGGTGGGTTATGGGCCCGCGCGCTGTCTTGTCATCGCCCCGGACGGAGTGGACCGCGCGTGCGCTTACCATAGCCCACCAAAAAAAAAAAAAATCCTTAGTCAACTTTTGCAAAATCCACGGGCCAGATGTGATTTGTATTCTTAGTATGTCAATACACGGACGATAAGAATATCGTAGTCTTTTAATTAATTTCGCATTAAATAAGTAGTTGTGGATGTAATACATGTCCACATATTTTTATTTTTTATCAGTTTCTATAATAATGTATTATTTATTATACGCGATATTATTCCTAAACTTTATAAAGCCTTAATAGCTACAAAGCTAAGAAATATTTTAAGTATGTTTGTTTTGATCTGTTCTGAATATACTTAGAAGCGGTATTTGAAAATCATAATCATTCTGACCATAACGTAATGTAAGGGAAAATTCAACCGATATTCAGATGACCGATATCCAAAACCGATATCCAAAAACTAGAATGTTCACATTTTGGTTTAAGAAACTACTTACCACTTTTAACTTGAGACGTTTTCTTTTGTGATTGTCTGGGCACAGCATGTCGGATATTCTTCAATTCATCCAAATTACCCAGTAATTCTGTAAAAGGTCTGTAAGTAATAGGTTAAGGGTTAATGTGGATTGCCTCGATTTGATCTCATGTCACGAACTCGCTGTTAAATTTCATTGAAATACAAATTAAGCTAAAATTAATACTTTTTAAACTATTTATATATTTTAACAGGGTTTACATGCAAAGTTATGAAAGCAGAAATTTACCCTCGTTCAAGGGTGAGGCATTCAACACCGGGTGGTTGAGCAGTGACTGTGGCTAATCTTCGGTCTTCGTGTAATAATGCCTGTTCACCGAAGTAATCTCCACGTCGGAGTACTCCAACTTGCTTTTCACCTCCATCACCATCGCGTTTTGTTACCACTACCACACCACCGCGAATTAAATAAAATTTATCACCACGATCTCCTTGTCGCACCACTGCAGTACCAGCTGAGAAAAATTCCTGCAATTTGGCAATGAAATCTGTAATTTAATTGAATTCTTGTTTGTTAATCTCATCAACGTGAATGATAGTTACCCTTTTCAAGAAATCCGAGATTTTAGCCAACTCTATAGAATGAATTCCTTGTAGTAGTGGTACAGAACCTAAAAATCGTAAATTGTCCTCTTGTTCTTGACGAAAACTCCGAACCATGATCTTCTGGAAAACACGGCGTTCTAACATCCATACCTTAGCTTCGGTTATGCCTAAAGATAAAATTTTACGTTATAATAAATCACATCTGAATATTATATTAATATAATAACATTAACAGTTTTTATGATTTTCGGCAGATTATATTCGATGCTTCCGTAGCTTGGGCAGAGCAGCGCATTGAAATCATTGCAGCCATCGCTGCTGACCTATTACTGCTGTCCATCATTACAACGATAGCTAGCAGCAACAGGAAAACAGGAAGTGAGACGAGACTGTGGTCTTTTTTGGCGCAATTATCTCCCAGAAGAAAGTAACGGTGCAGGTCAGGGAAGAAAGCTAAGGTGGTCGCTGAAGCCGCAGCCTGCCGGACAGAGAATTAAAACGCCACCCGCTTTAAGGTCGACTGCCAAAGGCTGACGTTTCGGCACTTTACCTCTTCTTCCTACCTCTTCTTATCTCTTCAAAGAGAAACGCGCGAGATTACAATTTAACAAAAAAAAAAATTTGATAAGTACTAACAGCGGATTGAAGCAAAACGTTTAGCTTTATACAAAATAGCAAGTTCGCCGAATGCTTCTCCTTGTCCAAACGTCTTCACCACTTGACCACTCTTGAGTACTTCAAATTGTCCATGCGCTGACACAAATAGATGACTGCCACTTTCGCCCTCTCGGATAATTAGACTACCCGCAGTAAATATCTGTGGGCTCATCGCTTCTACAACAGCTTCTAATCGTTCATCATCCATTATATTCTTTAGAAAATCATTCGCCATCAAGGCTTTCTTTATTTGCTCTTGTGATCTGTAAAATTTATGTGCTTATGTATTTACAAAACAAGAAGTAAAATGATAAGAATAGTAAATAGTTTGGGTTTTTTGATCATCTTACTTGCCCGTGGGTGTTGTAAAAGACGAGTAAAAGATTACAATACGCAGATAACATCTACGCAAGACAAAGAAAATTTAAAATATAGGGTTAAGGCATAGGGCATTTCTATGCCAATCCGCCTGACCAGGGTGGTGGTTCTAATTAAAGAATATTTACAAAATAAGCATCTGCATTCCGTGTGGTGACGGAGTAAGAATACAATTCACCGCATCTTGCGTGTGGATATCGTAAAAAACGACCAAGGGACATATAACATGTATGTAACATTTATGCAAGGTAGGGAAAACTCTAAATAAAACCCTATATATTTCCTCCAATTTCCTTCTCAGCAGGACATATGAGCTGTTATGATAATAATGATGATGATGATCATTAATCAGACAAAATCTGTGGAAGTTAATATTTATTTCTCAGGCTTATCTTGTTGAATTGAAGGCCAAGAAGGATAATAATAATAATATTCCGGGCTGGCCACGGACGTTAATGATTAGGTACTAGTGGTCGACCCAATGGGAGGAAATACGACGAGCTATGAGAGCGGACGGTGTGTGCTTGTGCCATAGACTGTCAAAAATAAGAGTGATAATCTTAAGGCAATATTGATAGTGCACTATGAAGATGAATGCCATAAATGACATCAATAAATATTTTCTCTAATAAAATACGTAATGAAATTTATTTGCTATGCCGTTATAATCTCTTTGTATTATATTACAATAATTTTTCAATGACACTGCGATGGTATTAAGCAAGCTTAGGTGCCGTGATAGTTTTATAAGTCTCTAGTTGTTTTATAAAAGATATCGTATTATAAGATAGGCAGACACTTATATTATCATATAAACAGGTAGGTGTATAATAAAAGAATATATATAATACTGTTTTTTACATTAACACCAATATTGACTCTTAACGATTTACCGCGCTTACTAAGTACTACTAGTTAGCAATAATTTCAATTATTTTCATATAATGTAAAGTAAAAAATGATATTTACTAACCCACCAACTGTGATTCAGAAATTCAAATATATCTACTGTATTTTTTTAATAGTATTTAATTAAAATTAGTAAAAGTAGTAAATACTTGGTATTTTGTTAAAATTTAGTACAATACCTAAACGCTTAAATCTCCGAATGATTTCAAAAATTCTTTCACCAATGGAAAGCTATAATATCAGGGGTTACTCCCTGATATTATAGCTTATATATAGGCTTTTTTATCCAGGTAGTTCCACGGGAACGGCAACTACGCGGGTTAGGCGATTGAAGCCTAAGCAAAGCGAGGCCGGGTTGCTGATAGCTCATAAAAGTTTTTATCTCTATTTGGACCTACTCTGTCCAAGGTACAACAGCCACGGTTCAAAATACAACTGGTTTGTTGTACTTAGGACAGTTTCTTTTTTTTTTCACGTGGTTAGTGGTTCCAGGTTTTTTAAATATAGTGTTATGAATCGCTTATATAGTTAATTAAATTAACAAAATTCCACTAATTATATACTCACTGCTCATCCTTTTCGTATTTTTCATATTGTAAATCAGAGATGGAACGTCTGGTGTCATGTGTGACATGAGGAGCGATGAACCCGCGTTTACGACGTTCGCGTTTGTCAGGGTCATTCTGTACTAGCTGCGTCACAGTTTTACGTCCAGCGCTACTCTTACGTTCCTCGAAGTATAGATTACCATCTGAATCTCTATAGCTTATCTTGCTTTTAAGGCTTACACGACTAGGTCTTTTTTTGTCGTAATGATGAGTCTCATTACTTGATTCGAAAATATTCTCAGACGTAGCAGTATCCATTGGAGTAGGAATCTCTTTACTTTTATTAATATTGTTAGGGACATCTCCATTTTCTCTTAGTCCTGGCTCCGGATCGAAAGCTCCATTGCTGTGGTATGTATCCATTGCACCTTCGGGTATTATCTGTAAGATACAATACGTCAGGGATTTCTACATTTACTATTGATAGTTTATTCCAAGAAATGATAAGGGTAAATATGTGCCCTTCGACGTTCCAGCAACAAGGAAGTGTTGCCGGGGCGTCACCCTCACACGGTGGGCCTTTGCGGGTGGCGGACTAATCCCCGGTCGGTCCATCCACGACCTTGGCCAAGGCGTCATCAGGAGCAGTTAGTCGCTTCTGAGCAGCCCAACGCGCCGGCAGCGCAGCGTATCGTGGTAGACATTTATTCCCGATCCCTCGTTTGACGTACTGACAACCGCTGGGGAAGAAAGGTTCTCGAGTGGCGACCACATATCGAACGATGCAATGTAGGACGCCCCTAACTAGTATTTGAACCGACATAGAAAAATTCCAGCATCTCAAAATATGGATAGTCAATTTAGTACCGTTAAAGTAGCAGCAGTACCGCTGAATTTTCCGAAGGCTTTCTAAGGCCTATCAATTTTAACCGGACAAAAAAACAGTCTTCGATTTTACTGTCTTCAAAAATCGAAGCAAAATGCGAATATAGTTTTAACATTCTTTTTTGCCCAACCCAGGACCAACAGTTTCTGTCAATTATTTTTTTAAAAGATACACTCCGCACTAAGTAAACAATACTTGAATGACGAGGAACTTTACAAATATATAATTTAACTGACTCATACTACACTCAAACTCAAAACAGCAATTTGTGGCTGGGACAAAGTACCGTACTGCGTGAGAATCGAACTGGTGACATTTAGTATGTCAGCAATTAGACATGGGTGTTACTGGCTATTTATGGCAACGGCTACTAACCCTTTATTTAGTGTCAATACCGATATGGAAAATCGTTGCCAAATATCGATATAATACGCGTAAAATAATCGCGATCTTATTTTTATTAATGCACGGTTTAACCATTATAACCTTTCATAGGTCAAACTATAGTGAACACTTTTCATAGCATACCTACGATAGCAACGAGAATCAAAACCACTTTACCATTACAGTTTGATTTACCAAAGTTTATGGCAGTTAAATCTTACGGTAATACAAATAAGAGCGTCTTTCGCTTTATCAATATTCGTGAAATGTTGCTTGTTAATAAGCCACTAGCCAATAACCGCCCCCTCTCTGTTTTGCACGTCAGGCATCGCATAGAAAGAGAGAGATAGCATAATTATTTTGGTTGTTCGGCTTATTGGTGATCGTGTGGTTACCAACATAGCGAAACAAGAATCACGGCACCTAAACAATAATTGTTGTGATATTGTTAGTTGACAACGTTTAAATGACGTGTATAAAATTTAACTTCTCATTACATTTACATTTGTGTCTTGGTCATGTAGGTCCTTTACAATGACTGAAAATATGGCTATACCACGTTGGCTCGATGATATTTTATAAGGTTTTGTTTTTGGGCTTTCTTTATAAACTTACCTCACAATGCCTGACGAGAATCGCGGGCAAGATGATCATTACATTCTGCTAGCCTTTACATACTCTTAAACTATCTATTAAGTAATGTTTATACCATCAAAAACATAACTTGTAAAAAAACCAAGTCTCTCAACTCAGTTCGTCTACCATAAAAAATTGTAAGATCCATGTAATACCAATTCGGTTAATTTATTCAATCCCTATTTAAGGGACATTCTGTCTAAGTTATTATGTAATTAGCTAACTTAACTACTTCTTATAGTAACAATTTCAATTTTATGTTTTAAATAAACAGATTGACTTGGCCATACATATAACTCTGATTGGCGGGGTAATTATTTTTATAGAATTGAAACACACTCACATTCAAAGTAATTATCATTTCATTCGGAGTTGAAATGCAAAGTTTATCCCTTCATTTCCCATAGGTCAAGTTAGAATCACTCAAGGCATGAAGAGATATTCTCAGCTAAAAAAAAATTTAGTACGTTCCTTTACAAAACGATCTGGCCAGTGCTGTAAGCTAATTATCACGTCATTAAACCCATATTACATAGGTAATCTGAACGAAAGGAGCTATAATGATTTCATACCTCCATTTATACGGGACTTTTAACAGTATGTTGATAACAGGCATAACATGCCTTTAAAAAGAGGAAGTTCGATTAAAATTTTAAGAAGACTAAAAATTATATGTAACTGTTTATATGTAGCTAGATAACTGATAGCCATTATTAGTTATATCAATATCGATACGATAAGTTAGAGGCATATCAACGGTTTTCAGTTACGTTTTGCTATAGCGGACACATGTCTATCAGAAATTTAACCACTATGCTATTGTGCATTCTGTGCAGTCATTGAAAAACAAGAACCATGTAAACTAACATGTAAAGTTTCGTATTATTACTTATTTTGTTACATGATTTTCCCTCATTGATTTTCACTCCGCTAAGAAGAAATCAAAATACTGATGAACTTTCTTTAGATGAAGAAAGAGCTTAACATCATCTCTTGCATCAATGTCATATTGAACTTCAACTACGCGTGATTCTATTAAATATTAAGGAAATACCTAAGTTATTTTTTAGTCTTTTTTTTATTGTTTATCAGAGGAATAATATGAATCATATCAGAAATAGCTGAATGATGACAAACTTGCGTCTTTTTTTAATCTGAAACGGCCAGCGTTTGTAAACATTCCGTTTGATGATAAGTGACAATGTGGTTTTAGATGCGCTAATATTCGTCAGTAGTCTTTGGATACCTAATAATCATACCGGTACTCAACTTGCGTCATTGGGCTGTATTATACCTGTTTTTTTTTTTATACTCAGCATGTGAGTTTGTAAAACAAATTATAGATATCTTAGTTACATTGTAAATGTAATAAAAATAATGCCTTAGGTATACATATGATTTGTTATCAATCGCCTTTACAGTGATTCAAAAAATTATCAACATGATACTTATCTGCAAATAATTTTAATCTTTAGATCTAAGTACGAGATGGTATTCAGATAATTAGTGAATAACACCTAGTCTTGTATTAAGTATTTAACGAAGATTGAATGAACTAAAATTTCACGCACAATTTATGGGCGATTTAGATTAATAAGCATGTTAGGAATAGGCATTTGATGGTCTAGGTACTGGATTGTACATTGTGCCATTATTAATAACTGTTTTAAGTCTGTAATTGTTTGTTTGTCTGTTTTAAATCTGCAATTGTTTTAAAACTGTTTTAAGATGTAATTTATGTCTATTAATGGTATTCGTGTAGTCCATACGGCCGGTTATTTTTGGATGTGGACTTACTCTGACGGTCGTAAAAGGAACCCAGTGTGTATGCTTATCAGACATGGAGATCTGGAGTTGGTATTGAGAGAGATTATCTGCTGTTCCTAAGAAGAAAGTATAACGGATAAAGATCATACTCTGTTATCACATCAAGTTTTTGCGTATACAAATCAGCGATATACGCAGTGAACATAACAACAGAAGGCAAATCCGAAATAAAACCCTATGTTAACTTGTTTGACCAGTATGTATGATGATGTAAGGCAATTTCTGTCCCGTTATTTTTATCTCAATTACTTATCCCTCGTCATTCTACTTATATCTTAATTACTTGGAGTCAAAGCATTATGTACTCTTCCTCCATCCTATATTTTGCAAAAGATTGGGCTATCATTTTATGTCCGACCGCCTGTCTGATGTCAGCCTTCCTTGGGGGTGTACCTAGTTTTTAACTGGACGGTACCAGATGTAATTGGCTCACGTCTACATAAAGCTCTTAGTCATCTTTTACGACACCCACGAGCAATGTAAGGATTGCTAGGATTCTTAGCTGTAGCCGTCATTATGAAGCACAAGTGCAGTTTAATTGCATTACTAATATTGATGTCAAGTTTGAAAGACAAGAAGCACGCATTTGAAAAACTGTTAATCACCGAATAGTTAAAAATTGTACTTTAACGTTATTGAAATTATTTCGTCTAAGAATGTACCTCTATTAACCATAGTAATACCCACCATCATCCTTTTACTAAGTACCACTCGACGCCGTAGCAGGCTTTAACTATTTCACTTTGAAACGTTATAGTCTTCAACTGTACCTTACAGCGATAATTTCCACGTACGTAGAGCCTCTAGAATGAACTACCGGCTGCTATTGCCCGAGCGCCATGACATGTCCATCTTCAACCAAGGTATAAGAAGAGCACTTTCTTCATAGTAAGTAATGGCCTAGCTATGCCACTGGTATTGCAAAGTTCCATGTGCGGCAGTATCACTTACCATCAGATGTGTTGCTTGCTCGTTTGCCATCATGAGAAATAAAAGCAAATAAAAAATATATTAGATTTTTTAGTTTAACATAATAGAGAAGAGCTCTCATGTCGTTAACCAAACTTCAAAATCCAAACTTACAGATTTAGGTGTCTTTGTAAGTAACACTAGGGCAGCTTCTAGGTTTGTGCAGGTCGGGGGTGAAGTAGGTACTGTTGTCGTATTTAGGAATTTCATTCTGATATTAGTAGGTTGGTCGAGTGGGTACCTACAGCTATGAATAAAACAGATTTTCTTTTTCTAGAGCTATTAAAGCTTCATCTAATGTTTAGCGCCTCTTTGTTATTTATAATAAATTAAGCTCAATTCTCTATATCTTTTTTTTTTTGGGGTGGGTTGCGGTCGGCGCGCTCCTCGCACCACTCCGTCCGGGGCGACAGAGGGGCGTAAGCACGCAACTCCCGCAACCCACCCAGGATGCACGTCGCCTTCGTCGTTGGGCCGACCACCGGAGCAGGGTTACTTGTCATCAGTGGTCGGCCCGACGTAATACCCCCTACGTGGGGTACCCTCCCATCGACCGACGTCCCCCCCTCGGGGAGGACGTCGGTCTTCCCTCACGCGATCGGCCTCTCGGCGGGTGACGGACTTATCCCCGGTCACGTCACCCGCGGCCTAGGCTAGGGCGG
Source organism: Lymantria dispar (assembly GCA_032191425.1). NCBI lineage: Eukaryota > Metazoa > Arthropoda > Insecta > Lepidoptera > Erebidae > Lymantria > Lymantria dispar. Next base: position 21,562,448 of record CM063444.1, on the reverse strand, counting down.
TATGAGGCGCAGGTAGTCGCGCCTACGCCGCCCGTCGCCGGCGGCGGATCGTCTCATCGAGGCTGCGCTCCTCACGCAGGCGATCCGCCGCCTCCTTCCGCGAGATCACCGTCTCGCAGAAGGCTGCGACCGCGTCCCAAATTCTCTATATCTGGGGTTACGCCTGAGTAAAGGTTACAAATGATTTCTGTTTTCCTTCATCTTTAGCCTTTTTAACATCAGATGTTCTATGGTGTACATTAACCTATAGGAGATTTACCTGAATAGTAACTGCACTGAGTAGTCCTTGTAGTCCACTGTCATTAGTGAACATTGTTTTAAGAGAGATTTGACAAATGGGGAACCATTGAATCAAAGGGGTTTCAGTCATTTTTGTCTAATACCTCAGCAAAAATTTAAATGATGCCAAATGAACGCGTTTAGGGTGCTGTTTATTTCATATTATGACGGCGAGGTGAATATCTAACGCGAAAATGGTGTTTTGACACATTGGCTGCTCAGAGGACGAATACAATTTCGACATGTACTTAACCGGTAGCGAAAATATTACATTTAATACGTTAATCGAGCGCAATCTCAAATCAATAAAATCTCGCCCTACAGCGAGATGCGATTTTATATTATTACTAGCAACCCGCCCTCGCTTCGCTTCGGTTATAGGTTATAGTCGTTTTACCCGCGTAGTTCCCGTTCCTGTGGGAATACCGGGATAAAATATAGCCTAGTTTACGCCCTGATATTATAGCTTCCCATTGGTGAAAGAATTTTTGAAATCGGTCCAGCCGTTTTGAAGATTACCCGGCACAAACAGACAGACAGACAGACAAACATTTTTTAATTGCTATTTTAGGCATAGGTGTCGTGCAAATAACCGTGTGAGCATGAAAAAAGTCTATTATTTTGACATTACCAACTGACACTCCAATTTTATTTATTGGTATAGATTGCACTTGCCTTTCGGGTAGACGCACTTTAGGGAGCTGGGCCCATGTTATTTCTATTAAGCATATGGTAGTTGGGACTGGGTAGACTGGAAGGATTTCATCGACCGGCACTACATTTAGATGAGATTAGGTATTGCTGATCAGAATTAATTATATAGGGATTTTTATTAACCATTTTTATGCGAGTTAACCTTGTAGCGGAAAATAATAAGTTTCAAATGTTCGTCATAAACTATTGAATTATTTTGTACATTACTCGCATGTAGATTTAAAAGATTAAAGAATTATGTGTCGTTCAGGGTTGCATAGATTGTATTTTTGTAGTTATTAACAATATTACTGATAATGCAGGAATGTCAATAAAACTACAATAAAATAGATGGTTTTTTTTAAATACTAACTACAGGGCGGCCGGTCATAAAAGTCATTGCCGAAACTTTTTGCAATATGTCAAAATAGATGACATATTGCGTCGACCCCAAGTAATTGGGATAAGAGCAAGATGGGGACTTTTGACGCGAATGTCAAAATGTCATGTAGCGCTTTTATATTTTTTTCATTATTTTAGTGTTTTACGGTGTTATATTGAATAATTTTGTTGATATTTTATGTAATACTAGCAAGCCGCCCTCGCTTCGCTTCGGTTATAGGTTATAGTCGTTTTACCCGCGTAGTTCCCTTTCCCGTGGGAATACCGGGATAAAATATAGCATAGTTTACGCCCTGATATTATAGCTTTCCATTGGTGAAAGAATTTTTGAAATCGGTTCAGTCGTTTTGAAGATTACCCGGAACAAACAGACAGACAGACAGACAGACAAAAATTTTTTAATTGCTATTTTAGGCATAGGTGTCGTGCAAATAACCGTGTGAGCATGAAAAAACCTATTATTTTGACATTACAAACAGACACTCCAATTTTATTTATTGGTATAGATAATGTTGATAGAATGCTGATATATAGTGAATATGATATAATAGCGAATTGCGTGCATTTTCACATTCTACCAAATTTCCCAGAAGAAGCTTGATTTGGCTGTCAACACCAAATCAATGCTAACGACGGACTACTTACGAAGATTAAAGACGTGGCTAATTAATTAATTAATTATAACTCGACATTGGCACCAATAGCGCATATTATTGCAGCTCATTGCCATTAATCAAGAAGAAGAAGAACAAGATGATGATGACTTACTACAGGTGTGTTGTGTTAATCTTAAATCTAATAGTTGTGTAAGTTGAATAGTCAACTGGAGATATTTACATAATTACATTAAAAAATAATTGGCAAATTAAAGCCCATTTACTCGTTCAAGTGTTAAAATACGCAATGATAGTTTTTAGTTTTTTTTTATTTAAAAACTATACTACACCATTGTTTCTAAAACTATCACTAGAAAATTATACGTTAAAGTGGTAGTGTGATAGTTCTAGAGGTTCTAGAATAAAGTTTATTCTAGAACCACCCCGTTCTACCAATAAACGTTCACTTGTGAGTTCTGTCTGAATAGCATCTAGTCGTATCACTGTTTTATATGTGTTGGCAGTGACTGCAGTTTTAATGGGACTTAGTGTAAGTTCAGACTGACGGTCTCGGGTCACGGTTATTTTGGCAAGTAAATACATATGGTAGCGAGGAGAGATCTGGATATGGATCTGTGGTGACGGAGTAAAAGACATTTCACTATCACCCTTTTAGCCCGTGTCGATCGATGTCGTAAAAGAATACCTACTAACAGATTACAACACGCAGGTAAAATCTGTATAAGAGAAGAAAAACTCGAAATAAAACCCAAAATGATATAGTAGGTATTTTTTTTTCCATTGTAAAGGAGGCTCGAGCCTAGTAATGGAAGGTATATGAGCTATAATGGTGAGGCATTCTGGCAGCAAGAACTGGGACGCGGCGTGGGGCAAATGATGGGAAATTTCGGAGAGGAAGTCTTCCATCTTAAGCGACAGGTTATGCTAGATAACCTACAGCTTAAGATGATTTTTATCTATGCTTGATTTTGTCCTTACTGAGACTATGCACGGTGAGATTGCTATCATCAATAAGGATTATCACGAAGATGCTACGTCTTGCGCTTGTGTAAATGCGCCAAGACTGGTCTGCTGAAGGAAAGGGCGAAGAGCGCGCGTATGAAAGTAAGAACCCATTGAGCATCGCTCGGTGATGGCGCTGGGCAGAGTGAGTCAAATCATAACCGGCCAGCAAGAAAAGTTATCAATACAAAGTACAAAAAATATGACTAATAAAAGAGTCTTTTTCCTATTATCATTCGATTAACACACAATTATCTATGTTATTCCCCAAATAATACAATTAACTATTAAATCCATTTTATCACCACATGAAGTTAAGGTATCGGTAGACTGTAACATTATCAAGATGTTATATATAACAATATGTAGCTATCCTTCAAAGAATCAATTTATAAATTACCAACAAAGATTTTGTTATTGTATATATGAAAATTATTTTAATTGTCGATGTTTGCATTTACTTACAAAAATAGTTTCTCGACGCTGTGTAATATCGTCCACATCAGCAGGAACTGTGCCAGGTTTGAATCTACCCCTAGAGGACCACCGGAATGGCGGACAAAATCCCATTTTGAACTGTATTAATTTAATATAAATTTATTTGCATTATCAACAACACGAATTGCAACACTAAGTGATGTACTGTGGAGCAATCGCACGAAGCTTAGACTGTGAACGTCGTAGCGTAGCCCTTATCACCTATGCCAGATTATCTCACTGTACCTACCAATTATTTTAATTATTTCAAACTAAAGAATGATTACCTAGTATTTGTTATCAAAGAGCCTCATCATACTTTGGCGATAAGACTGCAGTGTTATCGTCAAAGTATGAGGGAGAGAGGCAATCAGTACTGTCTATAAAAATAACAACTAAGTTCTTGTTGCTATTGCAGTTCAAAATTAGTGTCATTATAAACTAATTTACTGCCGTTCTCAAGCCTAAATATCAAATCGAGTCCAACTAGATAAGTTAGGTTAGGTTTAGCTCACGGAGGAAATTGGCCAGGTAAGTCACGGTCAAACAATTACTCGTCAATGAAGCAAAAACACCATCTTCATTACCGGGACGTTTTGACGTCCAGTGTGTGCGTATGTAGTTGAAAAGAGCATTATTCAGAAAACTAGAAGCAGAACTGACCATCGCAGTTAATACATACTACTATACCGATGATCCGTCTAACGAGCAGAAAAAGCATGCACAGACTTTTATTTATTTAAGGTATACACTATTCCAGTATCATCCCGGAGAGTCGGGAACGCCACATTACTCCCATCTCAAAAAAAAAATTGCAGCATCTCAATAATTGTATAATAACTCGTAAAATATTTATCGGATTCACTTCAAATTTTCAGAGAATATTACAAAAATAAAATCGATTTTATGAAAATACTGACTAGTAACCCATTAGGAGTTAACAAAAAATTTGTTTCCTAAGCAGTCACAAGCTTTGCAACATTTGCTAGAACTAGTTTCAATTTTTTTTTATCTCAACACATTTCTAATGCAGAAAATATTTATATAAAACGATATACATATAAACGATTTATTTTCAGAAATATAAGAATGTGTGATGCATCTGAATTACTAAGTATGTAATTAGTGTATATTTACTGTCAATAAAATGAAGGTTTGCAGTTCTGTCAGTAAAGAGAGATTTGGAGGTAAATATAAAATGTTTTTCTAGGCAGGTTGATGATCTGATCCACCTTTGTTCGGCCGTCAGAGTTTACAACAGACCCAAACCATATTTTAAGTGGAGTACTGATGGCGTGAATTTTTCAATTTAAATAAACCAGTAAAGGAATAATATAGGTATGAAAAAAATAAATGTTAGCAATTTTTTATACTATAATTTATTTATAACGTAAATGAGTACACAATGCCAAAGGCTTTAAAATGATTCACTTCATTCAATATTTTCCATTAGAAAAAAATATTTACAATTTAAAAGAGAATATCAGCTTTGCAATCCATCGAAATTGCTACATAAGAAAACGAAAATTCGTAATTTAATTTATGTATCACAAATCGTATGTGAGGAGGGGGGGGGGGGGGGGGAGGCTCGCTGTGCACTTGGCTCAAAATATTCATTTAATTCAAATAAAATAGACCTAGTATTTCCTTGTTAAAAACCGTGCAGTAATAAATTGTGCAAATTATGTATTTTATAAAATGTGCCAAACGGAAGACATTCATTATGTAACAAATCTATTGTAGTTTACATTAATTTCAAAAACATTTATTCAACATTACACTTACAATGTACAGATACATGTATTGAGCACGGCATTGTAATTGTATTTCAAATACTGGTCGGGTGCAACATATCTGCGCGAACATGGCGCGCGCTTGTGTCGCTTGATGACATCGCAACGCATACTGAATGTTATTCATACATCGCTTCAACACATCTATTTGATCCACTTAATTCGATTACATATTCGGTTTATTTAATACAGCCACATCTAAGAACTATGACTCTCATGGAGCTCGTAACAGCGTTGATCCAACACTTACACAAAGAAAAAATACGCATCTATTAATAGCTCCTAAAAATATATTACGTACACTTGTCACAAGCCGCATACTAGACAAGTTCAATAGATATCCCATACAGTATGCGTTACGTCATCATATATATTTAACTAGAGCTATTAAAATCCTAGACATGCTCTGTTGCGATGTAAGATTAGATCATATCTACGATTTTAATGAAGAACAAACTGGAGTAAATTGTAACTCCACTAATATCTGCATAGTCTAAAACACCAACGGAACAGCTTCGACGAGTGCAATTGACGAACAAGTGATACTTATTAACTGGCTACTTCAACAATATTGAACCACGAGGGCGCAAGTAATATGCACAACATTGGCGGGTTGCCGCCGGTAACACTATATACAGTCTAGCGCGGTCGGGCCGCACCACGAAATACCGCTTCTCGACACCGATTCCTCCATCTTTTGTCAAATATTATGACTATTATATGGGATGTTAATGGCAGAGATTACATGTGAATATAAGGTCATATATAGCTTTAAAAGACTGCCAATTGATGATTGGTCGGCGTCGGTTAGCGGACGTGGTAACTAGCTTAAAACCATTACTGATATGATTTATTATTATGCATAATATAACAATTCGCTTTAGATCTAATGAATACAGTTCCGAAGCCGTCGATTGATTAATTTGTGCACAGCATAAATTAATAGAATACCTAGGTATGAAAATTTTATTTAAATCTCATACAAAATGAGAAACAAATTTGCGTTACAAAATACATATCCTAAGTTTATGATTATAATATTTATTATAATACATTGTTTTTTGATGTTTATTGTTTTCTTTTTTTTTAATCTTATTGTAGCACACTAACCATTTTGTCAGATATGTAATTTAAATTCTGATTTTTCTCCAAGTAATAACAATTTGGCTTATATTTATGTAACTTTATACAAAACTTAGGTATTTTGCTTTTGTGATTATGTTTATCATTAAAATCATATAAAAATACTTAAAAATAACATAATCAAAAATTATGTATCTTCTAGAATTATCAAGAAAACAAGACGAGTTTTGTTTTGTGTAACGTTTGTAATATATTTTCTCTTTTGCATACATATCAAAACAAGTCTTGTTTACTTGAGCAAGTTGATGATTTAAAATTACGCGACAATCACAATATGTTTGTGACTTGATTTGATAAAAAAAACTCTAAAGCTAAACAATAAAAATCATCAAATATAATCACATGTACTTCTTACTGTACTCAGATACAAAATCTTGCATTAATCAGACAATTCCTAAAATTCTATAAAAAAAAATACTTAAAATAACGCATTCACGCATGAGTATTCAGCAGTAAAGCACAAAACATTGTTCGAAGCTGCAACGAGACTACAATTAATACGACAATAGTAATTATAACTTACAAATAAGCCAGTGGCACTATAAGATGAGTAATTATAATATATTCAATAAAAGGAAAATATGACACGAACCGCTTATAACACACATCATACAGAAAAATAAAGTGAATACAAGCCGAAACATACGTACGAATAACTAATTCCGTAAATATCACATGAAACCTTTACGAGTAAGCACCTTTACTAAACATCTATTTTAATTAAGATTGTGCGCGAAGACTAGAATCTGCAAAGATAATGTAACAATGTCATGGAAATGCTACAAAATTGGTTTATTTAGTTAGTCTAAATCTGGGATTATATTAATGTCACGCATGTCCGTGACGCGACGCGACATGTTTATCAATTAAAGCTATGATCATCGGACAAGCCGAGCCGCGGCACAATATGCACGCTTTGGCTGATATGTCAGCGTAGCAGCTGTCCTATGGGACAAAACGTACCGAACATTTACAACTACTTGCTACGTAAAGGTTTTAAACATAAACGGTGATAATCTAACATATCCTTGTCGAAGTGAACTGTGACACGGCCACACTTATGTTACACAGCGCATCAACTTCTATAAGGAAATGACAACAAGTGTGTAAAGTACCACAATTAACAATGGATAAATAAATCATTTCAGATCTATACGTATATATAGTTATTGAACTACGTTACGATAAAATTACTCTAGATGGCAAACATGTGGATATGTCCTTAGAAAAATTACTTAGAATTAAAGAAATATAAATGAAATTTATGATTATTATATATTGGTATTTTTGTTCGAGTTATCTACACGAGGACAGATTTGTTAAGTTTTTCACATTGAAAGACTATTAAATCTACAGGGCAGGGGTGGTGTCACGCAATACATCTCCAAATATATATGAATCGATGGGTTTTTGTGCTTTGGTATAAACGTTGAGCGAATTTATAGTTGTTACCATATCTTAATATCCTAATGCAATTATTAGATCTAAAATTTACGACTTCTAAAAGGGTTGGACCCGTATGCGTGTTTGTTTTATAAAATGAAAGTCCTTACACCAGACAAATATATTAAAATAGCACTGTAAAATAAAACACCGTTAAAAGACAATAGAATTACCGTTTAAACATAACTACACACAAGGAGAAAATCTCAATGATATGTAAGAACTCGACGGAGTTCCGTTCTTCCCTTACAGACTACAGCTAAAGCGTTTCGCCTACGTTTTTTGTAAAATATTAGCTTATTTATATAAACTAGCAACCGATTATTCGATTTACAACTAACCAGGATCTTAGTTAACTCCTTGGGGGAGACGACGATCCATACGAGAAGCACATTATACACGCGAGTACCGGGATACTGATTCATGCAGAGCCACAGGGCGAACTGAGACAACGCATCGGAACACTATTAACATTACAAGCATCAAGCGTTTAAATCATAAAGTAATAGATACAAGACACAAGATCGTACAGTTATATCAGTGTCAAAGTATCACTTCATTGTCCATCAATGGGGCCTTAGTCATAAAAAATGTTTAATTACTACAATATTCTAATATATGACTACACAATTAGAAAACGTATCATTGAAAAAAAATCACTTTAGAGGACATATCAGATACCTGTGAACGAATGAACATGATATAAATGTAACATCTGTTATGTCTTTATTACGGCAATCCGAAAAACTATACCAACTGTATAGATTACAAGGTAACTTTAATATACGCATGTGTTAAACAACCAAACAAATGGCACCATAATTAAATCGCACCGAATAACGTGTTAGTAAAAATATATATATTCAGCAACTAGTTGTGTTTATGAGTTGGCAACACCGTTGAATTTATTTTGCATAGTGATTTTACTAACTATATGGGGATTATCAACTGCTTAGTATACGAATACGATTAAGATAACATTGCCGAATAAATTCAGCGTTATAATTTAATTTTTATCGATATCAATGTTGAATCAGAAAAAAGTATTTCATTTATTATTTACAATATTGTATGATATGCAAGTGCAAAGCTCACTAAATAATATCATTATAGTAGGATATTTTAACTCTATTGTCAATTATACATTATGTAACTTTCTACACTAGATAGTTACTGTACGCTAATCGTAAAATGTATTCACTTGATTGTGTTATATTTAGTTAATATAATAGTAAATCTTATAATATATAAAACAGAACGAAAGCGCTCACTTTAGCTGCTCGCACTTGTATAGCATTAGGTACACAAATAATTTACAATATAGTAATAAACTATATCTGTTAGAAATGTTAATGACTTTGGTATTTTACATGTGACGCGTGTTGTGGATAGTGGGCGGGTAATAACAAACGTCTCCACACACCGCCACAACGATTCCGCAATTGACGCGACCTTCTATTAGTTCATTAATATCGCTACACAAGCTTATATGTACTGCTAGATAGTCTGCTAGCGTTTTTTTTTTTATATAATGAACCTTACATTATCAATTATTTTTGTACGTTTACGAAGAGAGTTCATTGTCATGTTAAGGTGAGGTTGACGAAAGTAATATTCGAGTAAAATCGGTTCTTGTTCCACTGGCTTAGTACGGAGCAAACCTGTTGTATCCACTTCTATACACTGCAGTCTGTAAATTAAATCATTATTTTTAATAATACATATATAACGACAAAATATTGTTGAAGAGTAATGAACACTATATCTTACCCCGTAACCTGTTACTGGTCCAATGCTGTGGCCTAAATAGGGATCAGCGTACTCCCTGCCATACCTGTAAAAGTAAAAACAACAACTGGTAAGTTTGCGTATGAAATCATACTAAAGTAAATAAAATTATATTCATTTCAAATAAATCAGAGACTGGAACAGAAACTCAACGAAATAAGAGGGATGTGGTATTTATTTTGCATATTAATTTACCACTATTTAATTGAATCTAAATGCTATTGACAAGTATTGAATTCCGAAGACATGATTTTTACGAAGATGATAATAAGTGGATCCCTGCTTTTGTTATGAAAGGCTACTTGATGATAAGTGGTAATTTTCGCTCATACACCTCTGAGATGTACAACAACAAGCCGTAGTAGCAAATTGCTACTACTCAGACCTCTTTTCTTTTTTTTTTGCATGAGTTTAGTACTAACCCGGACGAGCCGGCCCATTTATGGTTATAGGCAGAACTGTTAGTAGTATGTCACTACCGCTAAGAGGTAAGGCATAAAAATAAGTTTTGGCGTGAACATGAAAGCCTTCTATGGTGGTCTTGTATTATATAAAATATCTTAGTTTTTAATCAATTTACTAAATCATTTGAATGGCATTTTATGTAATGCGATGCGAAAGAACTGCTGGGGTATATGAATATGATCTAAAAGTGCTTTACTGCATGGTATAATAGGTCAATTGCCTGCCTGTTATTGGAGAAGTCCCGAGCCCTAGAATATATCGGGTGACGTGTCTGGGGAATTAGTCCGTCACCCGCCGAGAGACTGTCCGCGTGAGGAAAGACCGACGTCCTCCCCAAGGGCGGGACGTTAGTCGATGGGAGGGTACCCCAAATAAGGGGTATTCCGTCGGGCCGACCTCTGAAGTCAAGTCACCCTGCTCCGGTGGTCGGCCCAACGACGAAGGCGACGTGCATCGTGGGTGGGTTGTATGTGTGCGTGCCCCTCTGTCGCTCCGAACGGAGTGGTGCGAGGAGCGCGCCGATCGCAATCCACCCCCAAAAAAAAGCCCTAGAATATATAACTTAGTTTCCTTATCATTCTCCTTATTGATGATGGAGCTTTTCCGTGCAGTGACGGAGTAAGCAAAAAAAAAAAACAAATTACCTAGAGGATACCTCGAAATAAAATCCATTACTAACCCCTCTGTTACCAGTGCGGTGTAGTAAGTTTATTCCCCTCCCTTTGTGGAGGAGGCTCGAGCCCGGCAGTGGGGCGTATATGAACTATGATGATAGTTATAACTTACGTAGCAGCGAGGGGCGTAAGGGCGGTGGGTGTTGGTGCAGCGCTGACGGCTGCAGCTGCGGCAGCACGTGCAGCTGCCCCATAGTTAGCAGCCGCTGCAGCCGCAGCCGCGTGCTGCGCCGTCGCAAGCGGTGACTTCAACAAAGGAGCTGCAGCCGCTGCTGCCGCTGCCGCCGCCTGCATCCATTCAGATATACTTTACTCACTCACTCATCAATACGCCACTTGACTATCTCGCCTCGACGTCACAACAGTGAGCCCACAAGGCCGATCTATTAACGCCCTCCATCTCTTACCGTCATATTCAGTTCCACCGGTGATGTTAATTCCTTAGAGCAGTTCCACTCAGACGCGATCTGGGTGGGCCATTAGTTGAAAGCGAAAACGATGCATAAGAGGTAATGTACTACATAAAAGAAAAAATAGTGTGCACCATTGTCTAAATATTTACATATAAAATGGAGTCATGCAACGCCGCCGACACACGATCCAATGATGATTTGATGTTATATATGTATGTACGTCTGCGCGCACCGTCGTTGTGAGTGAGCGACACATCGTGTATGCAGACGAATATTTTTGTTAATTAATGTGAACGATGAACATGAACATGCATTTATAATAAACGAGTAGTCGAAATCGATACAAAACTAAAACTTCGAATGTAAACTAATACTATCTACATACATCGGTGGTTTGTTAGTGTACTTTGATAATTGCAATAAGTTTTGTGGGCTCAATGTTCTACTCGTAGCATGTATTAGCGTCTGATCGAGTCAACTTACAGCTTCAACATAGCCTAAAACTAAATCACCCACCACAATACCACGGACAAGGATAAAAACTGAACAGTAAGCAAACCGCGCGAGCCTTAGTGCGCAGTCCATCTCGGTTACCACAAACACAATGTGCACCCTGCATTACGGTGGATTACCAACCAATAGGACCATACGAATATAATAAGGAGCAAACAAAATCCCAGCACTCACTCCATGATGGATATCGAACTTATACTAGCGTGGAACATGAATCAGGAAGCGATAGAGATACAGACACAGTCGCATACGAGCGAAACTGAACTCTAAAGGCGTGAAGTTTACCTCTGCTGCCGGCTTCGCGGCCTGTAACAACACACGCACTATCACCCACGCGCATCACATAGCGTCGCGCGTGACACGACACTCGCTCAACACTGTGTACTCTTCAAAACGTTCATTACATCATTTATTACACAATAAGTATAATAATATCAATTACAAACAATATTGTTTACCTGCAATCTGTAGTTGTTGTCAGCGGTCGCCGCTGCAGCTAAGAACGGGTCGTAATACACACTGCGAAATAAAAATTACATTACATCAACATCACTTACGTACATTTTATAAAATATCATTTAGAAAAAATAATATATGTGCAATAAAAATTCATGTATGCCAGTCGTTAAAATATGTATGTAATTCAATATTCTACTGTAGATTAAATAGTGCAGAGAACAATTTAAGTATCGTTAATAAAAGACAATAAATAATAGGATCTAATATTACTCTACCTCAAAATTGACTAATAGATTAGTAAAAATTTAGTATTAATTCGGAAGTAAGCACTATAGATGAAATGGTCTAAAACAGGCAAACAACTCTGGTTAGAAATTAAATAGATACATTCTAAAACAATACTCAGACATGAATCTCTTTTCAGGACCGTCTTTATTTTAAAATTAACAGGTCGATTCAAGCTCATGGTTGAGTTTCATTTTGGAGTAAAGTTTTTTAATATTAGTTACATGAACAATCAACAATTTACGCGGCGTGCTGTATCTGTTAATAGTAAAAAAAACTCACACCACATCTAGATGAAAACGGGTTCAAGGATAGGAATGTCTGGGACTGCGGAGAGGAACTGGAATCCTGCCATATAAGTTATTGCTTAATAATAAACTAATCATCTATGATGAGTTTACTAAACAAAATGCCCACTACGTTAAATATTACTTTCGTCTGGAATATAAGTTTAGTTAAAATTATTAGCTACTGTTGGTACTCCGTAATAGTCCATTCCAGTGTACATTTTCGTCTCAAATATACCCTTAGTTAAAATTAATACAGGCCGTATGCCGTGATATTCACCACCTGTAGTCCAAAGCAGTGTTGGTTCCACTACAAAGGAGGTTTAAATGTTGTGACTCTACTAAATACTAAAGGATTAAAAAAATAAAATCTATACCAAAACCATTTCGATTGTGCTGCGATGCAGCACCATTTGGTTTGTTTACATTGAGAAAGAATCGAAGCTCGATGTTTGTTTAATATGAAACGTATTGTAATTACGTTGACAGACTTCTGTAATAACTTTGTACTCTGTTTTTGTTGTCATAAGTATTCTCACACAAATGTTTTCCAAAATGCACTGACTATTACCATTGACAAAATATATAACGACTATATAAAAGGCAGAATGGATAAATTACAAACGATACTATGATTGAAAGAATAGTGGCCGCGAGAGAATAGTAATAGTGGTAGGTAGTAATTTTTTTTCCACTTATGTCATGTAAATCTATGTTTCCATAGTTTATCTCGTTTGGTTGTTTGGTGGTTTTACTATGGAAGTAGTCAGGCGGTTGGTGGATGGGGGGTGGTAGGTAGGTTATTGCATTGTTGTGGTGCAGTTATGTACTCACGGTGCGTACGCGTGCAACGGCGATGCGTAGGCGGCGGCGCGGGGCAGCACGGCGTGCGGGAGGGTGTGGTGCGGGTGCGGGTGCGTGGACTGGTGCGGAGGCGCGGGCTGCCGCTCGCGGGCACGCAGCGCTACATGCAACAGTGACACTAATCTAACATGCGTTACCTGCGACGCTGCGCGGCGCGCGGCGCCAACACCAGCGGTGGAGCGCTCGCGGCGGCGGGTGCGGCGCTCAGCCATGGCCACGTCACGCCCGACACCCGCAGCCCTGCGCACACAAGCGCTCGCACTCTACACCACGCGACATACTCGTGACTACACCACCCAACTATCTTACACACGCACACACACACCTTACACATATTTACACAAACATACACACACACAAACATCATTTACAATCAACTACTTTTTACATTTTTATATTGTAGTTTGATAGAACCAAAACGTGGCGACCGTCATTCTTAATTAAATATATAATTATGTTTATTTTCAAATACTATCATACTGTGTTTTAGGATACCAATATCAAGCACGCGAACTTTATTTTTGAAATGAAACTTCTAATGCGACTTTCAACAAGGTTGCGTTAAACGTTTAACGCTACGGGAACAGAAAGAGACAGAGCGGGAGTGAATGCGTGGCGGCACTCGAACGCATGCGCGTAGTATACCTACCTGTTACAGGTCACCGCGAGCGTTAGCAACGAGTAGCGTCCAATATTTTTTATCATTTTTATTTATTTTTTTTATTTAAAGAAAAAACACGTGACACCAAAGAAGTTTCACTTCTGACATGCGTATTATGTACGCACGCTCTTTTTTATTATAATAATTCAAAGCTAACTATTTGTTATAATCTCAAATTTAGAAATACCATACTTTCATAAACTGTTTTTGACGCGATTCCAAAAATCCCAATTTAAGTCTTAAGTTTCAAGACTAGATTTGAAATTAATTTTGAACCTAATTGTCACCGTCATGACGAATATTTTACTTATATTCTGAATGACAGACTCCCGGAGGTATTGACCCATGTTTGCCAAGCGTCATCTGTGCAGGTACAGTTTGACGCGAAAGGGTATCAACACAGGTAGCGTCTCACAGCAAAGGCCTACCCATCTTCCAGAACAGTAAAGACATGCCATCCGGACTCTTACCATCTTACCACTCTCACCATAGTGTATCAAACCATTGGAGTCTTTAACATCTGGTGCATCGACGGTAACGAGAGCCAGACGAATGATTTTATTAATATTGGCATGTTAATATTCTGCGTTCTTGCTGTATGACAGTCGTCGGTGTCCGGGACTATCATCGTTTTCTTAGCAATGACACTAATGCGAAGAGAAAAGGGAAGCACCTGAAAGTAGGCAAGCTGCAATAAGGATGATTGCGTCATTCAACATAGTACCTATGCTAGGCGTTGGAAATGCCTAGACCCAAATACCGAATTCCCATTCTGACACAGCCAGCAGACAAGCGCTCTCTGTCAATTCCAAAAGAGGTAATCAAGAGATTTTCTCAATCGGCTCTGCAAAGCGGTAAGTCCCACTATCTGAGAGAGGGGCTTGATGAGCAAGATAGAGTTGGACAAGCCACTTTACCCAAGCGTTCAGAGCATCAGTCTTACTTAACAGTTCTGTATTAACTAGTGTAGGCGTTAAAATTTTCCTCGTTAATTCTTTTATGGACTGAGGGTATAAACGCCGGTAGGCTCACATTTGAAATTTACCGTATGCCAAGACTGACGAACTGGTAGCGTAGCTTGGAATTATGCTCAATCATTTAGATTAACATTTAAATTTTGCTCAGAGTAGTATTATAATATTATCAGGATGATAATACCAATTTTCTTCTACAAGCACAGAATGTAGTTTCAGAATTATAAAATTGGGATAACCTTATTGTTGGCATTTTTGGCACTTTTTGTTTTTCCATCTATTTTTCTTTGTTCTAGTAATAAACGTTTTTAAGGAAAGAAAAATCATTTTTTACACATTAATAAGAAATTTGAACGAGTCTTTGAGAATAATTTACAACAACAACAAAACATATTAACAATATTTAATCGACCCCTATAAACAGATTACATTAGGATTCATAAATATCTCTCCTGGAAAATGTTAAGAAATTTATCTTTCATTCATCACTTAAACTGATACCTGTCTTTTGTATCAACATTATAGCATTAAATCTTCCGTAGTCCACTGTTGAACGTAGGCTTTACCCAAAGAACGGGACGGATAGGTGTCAACTCATAGCCGATTTTTTTGCTCTCATGGGCAAACAAGAGATGTCTAGAATTGTATTCTTATACCAACACCACAAGAGAATGTTTTTCTATACAAATAAATGAATTTAAGCTCTACTGAAAATATTTTTACTCTATTTCACGATACTAATATCATGTATTGCATATGCAGGTAAAGCGGCTAGTTAGCGGCGAAGTTTTCATTTATTATTTTATGCTAAATACTTAACTTTCAATATCATATAATATTAAATTAACTCCAAATATTATTAACATCATTATATCCATGATGTTTAAACAAATACGGCAAACTTCGAATATTTTGTTGAAAGTCTTATAATCCAAAATGTTTAATTGAAAAATCAAATGAATGGCTGACATTCGGCTATAAAGTTTTCAGTTTGTTTTCATCTATATTTTGTTGTTATTAAATACCGTTATATGTCGCTAAGATACATTTTAATTATATCAATTTCATTATATTTACATATAATCACTGAAATACGATGAACACAGGTATTGAATTATCCAAATAATATATGTAAAATGTAGTTTGGCTTTAATAGTGGTTGAAGTATTTCCTTAAAAAGCTATACATTTAAATGCAAATTACCATTCACACCGCAGCTTTAGCGGAGTAACTTTTGTGAGTATTAAAATGGACTTATATTAGCCCAAAAACAACCTTAGGAGTCCCACCACATCATATGAAATAAGTCCATGCTCGAATGAATGTTATTCAATGTAAACGCGAAGCTTTAGTTTTCGTATAAAATATCATACATAAATAATTATAAAGACTCACCTTCAGGCCATTGGACACACACTGAAACAAGAGTAACAACATTTTAATTAATTCTCACACACTAACAATATTTATCTAAATCTAAACAGATACCATAACATATCTAGAAAACATTCTCTACTACAAAATTGAAATTATATGCATAGTGCATTAAGTTGCAATCATTCCAATAAAAGTACATACAGGTATTAACAAACTTATGTGTCCTGTGTACAAAAATGTTATATGTATATAAAATATGTGTGTGTATGGCCCGGTGCCTCAAGAACTAATAATATCTACATTTTTGCGATAAATATAATTTCACTGACAAATTATTAAATAAAATTCATTGTGCTAAATCGGCGTAAGTACTTCGCGTTGAGAATCGACTCGCGCGTTGAGAATCGACTCGCGCCGTTTTAACAAAAAACATTTAATAATTTCGCAATAAAATTAAAAGTATTTTACAAAAATGTATTTGGGTCCCATTAAACAACGTGCCGTAGATATAGTTCTAATAAGCGGTCTAAACCGATAGTGTTGCCTTTTGACGAATAGTACGGTTGACAATGTGAGGCCGGAGACAGTCTGCCGCATACCGACGTTATCTGTCTATGTAGCCTTTATAAGTAGGTGATGTCCATGTGGTGACGTTAATAGCGTCATGTAAAAATCATGTAAGTAACAGTGTATTCGAACTCGGAGCGGCGCTGTCTCCAGCTATCAGTTCATTCTAAATAGCATTCACCTATTAGCATTCAGACAACGTAACTAGCCACATATAGTAAGTACATTGACATGAACAACACCGATCTTTACAATTTCGGCACTCTCACCCAAAGTGGGAACGGATCCATTTCTAGCGAGAATAACTGGATGGGTTAAAAAGAGAAAATTGCAAGATGCATTATATTTTGTATAAGAGTGGAAAAGTGTTCGGTTTATGTTATTACTTGACACATAAAATACATCATTAATTGTATATCATTTATTATAAGTTCAGTTGGAAATAGTTTTGACTTACCGTTCGGTACTGTTGGCGGTTTCTTTGTCTGCACTCTCGCTGTCGCATTATTAACCTGATTTAGAGTAAAATCTATGTGAGAATATGCTTTCGGTATTAATACTAAACGAATTGGCTGATTTTCAAATGTAGTGCAAACTATAGGTACATAAAAAACAAAAGTATATAGACTCACAAAATGTTTTCTTCAAATAGTATAAAAACAGTCAGTTTAGGATTTAAATGGGAATCGAACCCAACGATTATCGGTTATTAGGTGAGACGGTGTATGAGGTGTAAATTGTGATTCTCTCGTGTAAATATCTAAAATAAAATCAGCCAATTGCATATCAAATGTCCTGTTATTTGATTTACAAGATAATTTTAAACAATAGTTATAACTGAAATGATAGTTATAAATAATAATATTATTAAAATATATATACATATATAATTTCAAAATAATTAATGTCTGAATAATAACAGACATGTGATATATGAACACAAACGAAAAATGGGATTATAATTTAGTTAAGTAAGGGATACTTATGTATGTTAAAAAGGTGACACTTCCACATAAATAGATATAAATCACTCTGTTTCAGAGTCGTTCTGACGCAGACGCGGCATGTCTATTAGAAATTTAAAATGAATAGATAGAATGGAACTAAAATTTGTATTTGCAATCTTACCTCATCTGCATTGTGACGATACGGTTCGTTCTACATTTCTCTGTGAGACACTCTCTCTATCGATCGGCATATTAAATGACCGTCTAGAGAGTAAAGGGATAAAATAAATAAGGTTTGTTTGTGGTTTAGACGGCGACATACTTAGTGCTAATATGCGGCACCGCGGCTCGCGGGGCGCGGCACGCTAGCATGACAGTAACTACAGAGCAGACGAGCGCAGGTTGCGGTGGGCGTGGCGTGGCGTAGGAGCGGGATGTTATAAGTTACACAGTGCTACGTATGGTATTTATTGAGTCATGCACACCTCTATCTTTCTGCCCTCAACCACGGTGCCGTGAAGACGCTCTCGTGCTCGCTCCGCATCACCACTATTTGCGAATGTTACAAAACCGAATCCCTGCATGCAAGACAGACAAAACATGCATTAAAAACAGCGTCGCTCAAAAAACAACGTGCAACAAAAATTAACATTTATGCATTGCATATTCTTTATTTAGATAAATATTCTAGTGAAATATCGAGAAAATATTATCGAGTCAATTACGTTGATACTTTGAGCGTATTCTAGCTGTATGGGTACACAGAAGCGTTTGGATCACAGTAATAAATTAATGTAACGTCGCTCGACCTAATAGTCTGTACTATTGGTAGGAGAGATTGTATCACTGTATACAAAGATACCTTAAACGATTGTTGTCGACACTATTTCATTGACACACTACTTTAATCAATATGACAAGTACTCGTGTGGGATGTTAGCTGCGATTTGTTCTATGCAGAAAGATCACCGGTCATGCAGTGGCTACAGTCAGCTAAATGGATCTAGGAACATATTTTATTGTACCGAATGATGTCGGCTCCATTGCGGCGAAATATTACATATTCAAAACACCAATAAATGTATAAGGCATTAAAATGCTAGTTACCAATATTCTAAGTGGCACTCGCACTAACAGACATACCTACAAAAGTTTACAATATGACATTGTGCAGTACTGTACAGTGCCCAAAACAAACACTTTTAACAAAGCGGTAAATATTAAGACTGTTTCAATAAATTATGCATATCAAGTACGTCTTACGTACCTAATTATACTTGAAAGTGACATAAATCTGAGGATTGAAATCATCATCTAAGCCGCGGCACTTTTACGCTTTCCTTAAATATCGTATGAATAGATCGTGCTAAGACAAACGTCTACATACTTTCAATAAATGGTGATAACCCATAGATACAAAAAGCAGCTAGCACAGCACACATTACAGTGGAAGAGACGATTTGTGAAAGTGGCAAACATGTTGCTGATTGTACGTAACGCTTACACTTATAAAAGCAAATGACAGCTCTATTATTACCATTCTGAGTGCAAATACTTATAATATAAACATTAAATCTGGGCAGAGAGAAAGAGAATAAAAATATATATGTACGAAGGGGCGAGGCGTGGCGAGATCCCGTCCAACACTCGCGTTACCGAACCGACTGTAAAACAGCGCACACAGTGCAACAAGCTCTCAGTATTGTTGACAGACACAGAATCGATCCAACAGACGAGAAGACACAAGTGACATATAGCTCAGAAACATTACGCTAATACACTCACACTTTATAATGCAAATCGGCTTTATCTATATGAAATATAACACTATATTATTATATACAAAATCTCGTTACATACAATGTAGAAGATTATGATCAAATATATATCCTAATAAAATTTTATTCAATATCCTTTGAAATAGTAACTTTACTAGACCATAATAACCAGAGAAGATTTTGTGCTAAGATTGATTAAAGTTTAAATTAAAAAGCCGATTTGAATCGCCATGAGAAAGCCTAATGTTACCGGACGTATATGGAATAAAGCCAAACTAAATGATGCACCCTATAGTTACGTCTAGTTAAATAACTTACATCTTAGTCATTGCGTTACATCGTATAACATTGTTTCCAGGGTTCAGCGAAATATACATGCCCAAAACTAATAAAAAATATATTCCCTTGTTAGGAAGCATGACTGAACGATTTTTAATAATTATTAATAACATAGTGGACAGAAAATAGTAAGTACATTGTCAATCTAATAGTCTAAATACATCAGAATCATTGATCATCCAAACTACAACATAAATGCATTAAAAGGTTTGTACATAACAATATAAGTAAATATATACACTATATTTAAATATTAAGAAACAGCAACATACAACTATATAATAAAGAACGGAGCAGTTTGGACGATTGTAACAAATTCATTAGTGATGAATAATAGAGCTGTCCTGAAAATATGACTTAGGAAATCAGCTGTTATAGTGACGATGCACATTCTCTAATACTGCATATCCCAATGTGAGGCATTGAAGAAAAAAAATAACCTGGAGCGTTTATTTCAAAAGAGTAAAATACTTCTTGACATGAGCGAGCATGGACTACTTAAAGGGGCGGTCACCAAACTGACACAAGGAAAGCAGTAAACACGAAAAAGCGTTCAATCCAATCAATTATTATAAAAATATTTCGATAATAACTCTTTAAATTTCATGGGAATAAATAATTTACAGTGAGTTGTTTTTTGAGTATTTGGATATATGTAAAATTAATGTTGCTAAATATCAGTAGGTTGCACTATGGACTTACTATTTCAGTAATCTCGTTGTTAGTAAAAATATATGCTACGGTAGCTTTAAATAGTTTCAAATCAACGCTAATAGAGACTACAGTAAGTATGTCAATAGAGCAGAAAATATAGTCCAGATTTTGTTTAAAATCAGAATAATAGACATTATTATTCAATGATAATATACAATGCAATTAGATATACTGCACCAAACATAAAACCAATATGCTATGAGAAAGAAGATTGTTTTAAAACACAATTAGGATTATTTAACTAAGCCCATTTGCCTTTCAATTTTTGTTAAGCAAGGAGATTAATTAAATCGCATGAATCGAAAAGAAATAAAACTTTAGAACATATTATTAAGAAATATTTGTATAAAATCTGTAGTTACTTTGGTTTGGGCAGCGATTACTAATAGATGTTAGTAAGACTTCGTAGCTATTGCAGTTTTATCAGAGGCAATAAATTATATTATTAAGAATTTACAATACAATTACGATATTAACAATTATAATTTTTCTATTTAGAACAAACATCTACTAATATTCAACATGTCAATAGCTATGAAGTGCAAAATTTGGTGAGTGAATTAAAGGAATAATTACTTTTCATAATTACTTGAATGTATATGTAAACTTCTATCTTTTAAATATATCTAAAGTTATGGAGGGAAGAAATATTTCATAAAATAAGATACTGCTTCTAATTCATATGATCAGTTTTTTTTTTTATATTTAAATGTTCAAATTATCCCTTTAATATTAATTATTGAATTTAAAATGAACCAAAATACACAAATTTAGTAATATAGTCATTTCCAATGTTTTTTATAATTATCTTATTTGTCCAATAACTGATAAATTGTTAATCAGTTATTTTTTTAAAGATTAGTGTGTTTTGATTCGAGTATAATATAATAGTTTAAAAAGTGGCTGCAATGAAATCTACGTATAGTGATTTCAATGGTCCACTTATTTTTTCCCGTTTAATGGGAACAATGCTTACCTTCGAGCCACGTTCATTGAAGATAATTTCTACATCAAGTATTGTGCCATATTGCTGAAATATAAAATGTTAAGACATTAAAAGATTGAAGTGAAGTTATTAGTTGGCGTGCTGCTAAACTATTTTCTATAGGTTGAAGGTACGTACCCCAAACATATTTCTAAGATCGGGATCTCTAAACCGAAAAGGTATATTGGAGACGTGTAACCGTTTCGGTTGTGATGCTTGTGAGACAGGTACGAGAGTCTTATCTTGTGTAGGTTGTGCAGCTACTGCAGCGCTGACAGCAGCGGCCGCAGCGTGTGCAGCCGCTGCCTGTTGCGCTACCGCCACGGCCGCCTGCTGCGCTACAACCGCTGCCGCTACGCTTACTTCCGTGCTTTCTTCATTTGATTCTGCTTCACTTTGCTGAAGATGACAAATATTATCTAGGTTAAGCTTACGTGTTTTGGTTAGCTTTAACAGTATCACTGCACACTGCTATTCTCAATATTTCTTGATGCATTTGAACCAAAGAAATGAATATGTTTAATATTAAAATCTCTATGAAATAATCCACGGAATACTCTTACGGATCTAACAATATAATTAAACAAAATTGAATATATATTACCATATAGCCATATATTAAGTACCCTGCATTAGCTATTGAAGTTACACATTAACAAAAATATGAATTAAAGTATAGTAACCAATAAATAATTGCACACAATTTATATTAACAATTGGTTTAGCTTCAATTGAAATTAACTTTCTCTACGAAATGTTTCATTTGACCTTTGTTTCTACAAATATAAAGGGTAAATAATAATTGGTTAAACACGCTCTTAGAGAAACATTACTAGCCTATATAGGAATAATATTTGTTCCTAAATTGCTTTAAGAATAATAGATAAACTAAAGAACTAACTGTGGTCGTGTAGGAAAAACAACCATCACAATCTAATCGATATATGTAGTTAATTAGTCTACAGTGTGTTAATATTCCGCGGCAATGTACAATCATCATTATTACCTACAACTCATATAAGCCCCAATACTAGGCTCGAACCTACTCCACAATAGGAGCGAAATTAACCTACTATAACACGCTGGTCAGACGTGTTGGCACATGCTTTTATCTCGAGTTTTCCATCTTATATCATCATCATCTAGATATCATCTTTTTTAAGATATCCACGGGCAAGAATTGTATTCTTACCTCACCAAATAGACAATATGTCTAATACAGTAATACCCCGGACTTCCGCGATAGACGGGACCGAGCAATAACCGCGTAAGTCGAATTCGCGTAAGCCGGGATTTAATTTTGCTTATATTAAATGTGCAAAAAAATGGTTATTTGAAACTAGTTCAAAGAAGACAATAATTTTAAAGAATATGGTCAAAATATTATATAAAAAATAATTGAAATTTTATGAATAAAAAAGTAAATCTAAGACCTGAACATTCCAAGAGAAAACCGCGTATCTTTGAATTCGCGTAAATAGGGGTAGCGTAAGTCGGGGGATTACTGTACTTAATTAGTCCACAGTGTGTTAATAAGTATTCCGCGGCAACGTACAATCATCAGCATTACTCATATAAGCCCCAATACTAAACTCGATCCTACTCCACAATAGGAGCGAAATTAACCTACTATATCGCGCTGGTCAGACGTGTTGGCACATGCTTTTATTTACAGTTTTGCATCTCATATCATTATCATCTAGATATCATCTCTTTTATGACATCCACGGGCAAGAATTGTATTCTTTTTTCGTCACCAAATGGACAATATGTCTAATATATTTCTTGGCATATATCACCTGCATATGTAAAATTGATTTAGTTGTTAGGAACTAAACTTTCTATTGTACGTTCGCATTTACATATGTACTAAATCGTGGCGTATAAAGTTTCATACTTCTTAGATTATTTGCCATGTCTTTTTATTATAAACTAGCAACCCGCCTTCGCTTCGGTTTCAGTTGCCTTAAACGCGTAATTTCCGTTCCCGTGGGAATACCGGGATAAAATATAGCCTAGTTTACTCCCTGATATTATAGCTTTCCATTGGTTAAAGAATTTTTGAAATTGGCACAGTGGTTTTTGAGTTTATTCACACAAACATACACACACACAAAAATAAAATTTTTTCCTCTTTATAATATTAGTGTAGATGAAGTAACCAAAGAATGACCATACGTTGTTTTTTTTTGTGATTTCGGTTTGTTACGCCAAATCATGTAAAAATCAGCATTACAATACTTTCTCATGCGTTTGTTATTGATAATCTAGGATCCAAAAAGTCGGAACTGTTAAAAGAGAAAGGCATTCACAACTAATTATTTTCCATGCTCCCATCAGAATATTCACGGAAGCTAAAAAAAATATGCGATACAAAATAATATAGACCCAGGATTCGAGCGATCTAGTAACTAGTCCACTATATACATTATAAAAAAAAGTATAATCCGCGTGACATTTATGTGACAAAAATAATTTTTTTTTTTTTTTTTTAGGGTGGGTCGCAGTCGGAGCACTCCTCGCACCACTCCGTCCGGGGCGACAGAGGGGCGTAAGCACGCACACTCGCAACCCACCCGCGATGCACGTCGCCTTCGTCGTTGGGCCGACCACCGGAGCAGGGTGACTTGACGTCCAGTGGTCGGCCCGAAATATATTGAAAGGTGGGATATGATACCTAATAAGTAAAACCATTTTAAGGATTTTATCGCATTTGTATTTGCTTTTTGTTTTCCTGACCTTTCGACAAATTTTTAGTGTTCATGGTCACGGGAGGAGTAAAATGACACACGTCCTACGTCCTAGTCATCGTTATTTACAGATTTTTATCTACCCGCTAAAGAATTAGTTATTAAATTTTGACCCACATTTTGACACAAATTTATTGTTAGTACAAAAAGATAATGATTCTATATGAAAGTATTGTTTTTAGTAAGGAATTATTAAACATTAAATTTGTAATGATTATTACATCATTACAATTTATTAATTTAAACTTAACAAATCTAATTACAACCAATGGATCAGAACTTGGCCAAACTGAGAATATGGCATTTTCTGAACACTCCACTCTCGTCCTTCTCTATCGCATTGGCTTGAAGATTTAGCTTACACTTATTTAAAATTTTCTTATAACAAAATTTTGTTAAGCCCATTCGTCATCTCTTATTGGTCTTAAGAATATATTATTTTTAAACCATCATCATAGGATCATATAGGACACTTTCAGTCTCAATACGTTAAATAGAACTGGAAATCTAGTTTGATATGAGGTCTCTCTTAGTTATATTTCAGAGAGTTCGGACACGCAACGAAGATACTAATAGCAGGGTGCCATTACAGTAACAAAGCCATCGAATCCATGCGAATGAAGTAGACGAAAAATTGTAATACGTACTGCGGTATTATTTTGATTTTCTATTGAGTTTTGTGTGTGAGGTTGTGGCGGTGGTTGAGGTGAAAAGTTTGCAGGTGGTAACGGCGCTGGTGGAGGTGGTCCTTCGCTTTTGACAAGTGGTGGTTGCGGTGGCGCGGTAGGACCGGCGGCTTCCGCTTTCACGCCAGCTAACGCATCACCATTGGCGGCGAACTGTGCCGCTGCTGCCGCAGCCGCCGCCGCCGCAGGAAACGGGGTCGCCATACCCGTCCCCACCATATGCTGAAATTTGCAAATACAACGACATTAAAACTTGACTATGAATACACAAATGCCACACTTGTCTAGTTATCTTGGTTCCATTAATACGGAGGTCAATTTCTTATGCGATCAATAAATTAAATCATTGTTTTGAGTCTTGGTGATATCATCTCATTATCACCTCAGGTCATATTCTACTGATGGGTTGAACCTCCTCCATAATAGAAGAGAAATTGACCTACTATACCACGCTGATCCGACGGGTTGTTATAGTTTTATTTCGTTTTCTATTGCATACATTTTATAAGTTATACATACATGTTATATCTAACAGTCATCCTTTACGACAGCCATTGGCAAGAGGGTGGATTTTATTCTTATTACGTCACAAAAAATGTTACTACCAAGTTTCGCAAATCTTTGAAAAGGTTAAAAGTATAGTCTCGCTGTCCTAAGACTGAGACATTATATTAGACTATACGTGACATGCAGTATAATTTATTTTTATAGCTTCATAATGACGTCAAGCGATAATAATATATGTAAATACTGCGCTAAAAAACAAGATTCACAGAATAACAAGAATCAAAAATTGTTAATATTATTTCATTTAACTCCAAATAATTCATATCAAGGTACAACATTTTTAAACATAAGAACAATCATATTCATTTCATCTCTGCAATAAAGAAGAGTAGCTTTAGCGCGCCAACAAAATTATTCTGTTGCTTTTTATTAAAGTACAGCAACTTTACACAATTTAGGAGCCCAATGACATTAGAATAAAATAAAAGGTGTGTGATTTTTTGTGAACTATATCTATAAAAATTATGATGTTAAATGCTATTTGTAGACAGAAGTATTGTGACTAATATTGTATATACGAATGTAAGTTTGTTAGGCTTTCATGTTTCAATTTGTTACCGGATCGTCTTAAAATTTCGCACACAGTTCAGGGATACAGAAGAACATATAGGGTATATGCCCCTAACAATGTTCAGTGTGAATTTTCATTTAAAAAAGGTAGTCTTCTTCAGGGATAGAAAAGTTGATTGACAAAATGTATATTAGCATGAACGAGTAACGGCTTTAGGTATTAAAATTACTTTCCATCGATTTGAATGATCTTTTCAAGTTCGATAGTATATAACCTATCGAGAGATTTCTGTAAAATATAATTCTGTAGTCTATAGAAGTCGCGTAGGATTTTCTGTGTTGCCTTTAGTGGCAGACGAGAAGTGGTCCATCTCATGATATGTGCTGACTTCCAGCCATGAACCTATGTGATATCAGGGCCACAGCCAATAATGGGTCGTAAAATGGAGGTTGGTCCTGCGGCGTTAAACGAAGTGCAGTACCAAATTGCTGCTATTCAGAAGTCATTTTTTTGAGAAAGTGCAGCACTACCTCGGATCAGTTAATCCATTAAGAACTGCAGGCAGAAAACTGTCAGCACGGTGACCGTATAGGAAATGACAATAATTATAGCGAAGTATAAGATAGGGGAGTAATAGAAGAACAAGGAACTTGGTACTGGTGGCCAGTCCAATGGCAAAGAAGAGGGATGACGGTGGGTTATGCGGCCGCGCGCTGTACTTCGTCGCCTCGGACCGAATGAATGGCGTATGCGTTGACCATAGCCCACCCAAAAAATCGATTGTCTGTAAAGTCGGTTTACTGACGATAGTTGAACGTGACAATGTTATAAGAAAATACTGATGGAATGGTTTCATTTTTCAAATGAAAATTTTAATTTTATTTGTTTGATAGATATTTTGTATGGATCAAGCCTTAAATGGAACGCCTCAGAGCGAGGTGACGCCGCATAGGTCATGTTTTTTCGTGTGTGCAGCCGGCTCCATCGAATTATAAGACGTTGTCACGTCAAAAAAAAAACGGTGTACAAAGTACAATTTAACACACGTGCAATCGGAGGTACAACTAGTATGTACTATAAAATCACTGTAAAATAACTCATTTATGTCATCGGAACGACATTGATTATCAAAGAATTCAGAAATATTTCTCTCAGGGACGCGGCCTAGGTGGCTTATGTACTAATTCTGTCGTAATAAATAAACCCGCTTATAGTTGACGTTTCTGGGCTGCGAATCGAAATATTGAGTCGTGCCAAAACACGGGTCGCTCTACATCGACTCCTTCACATTCATTAAATTCATATGACGCTCTAGTCTTTTGCCTGTACTTCGTATTTATATAATCTATTACCTTACGCTTTAATAACATACGTTATTTACTGTATCTTTATATGAAAATAGTAAAGAAAACCCAATAGAAACTCCGGTAATATCCACGTTTTCGAGTTCTAGCCCCAAAAAATGAGAGTAAGCTACTGTAGCCTACTCTCATTTTTCCAAGTTACATAACTTCATAAACTTAGAAATATGAATAGCCATTTTCACTGGAAAACCCAAAGTTTTAAGAAACACTTAAGTCAACAAGATTGTCACATAATATTGATCTTAATTATTTTTTATATAAATTGATATTAATAAAATTAAACTTAACACATGAAGTGATATTAATAATAAATATCATTGATGTTATGTGCCTTAAGGTGTTACCTACAATTTAATAACCATTAAGAAATTGTTACATATCGAATACGAACAGTTTTTATAACAGAACTGCTATGTTAGAAATTGCAGAAAAGCTAAATTATAAATGTTACTAACGTAACTTCCTTTTTCTTATTTAGGTACATATGTCCAAGTATGAACTTGTGCAAGATTATTTGTGTAGAACATTTGAATAGATAATTCGCGTAGGGATGCAGAAGAATAACATCTTTGTGGGATAACGTTTTAATAATAGCTAACGCCAAGTTCAACTTCAAATCAAACAGCTGTGCTTTACCTTTTTGCAGAGAGGCTATCACCGTGTCTGTATGTAATTGTGAAACATATACATACACAGAGAGCACGTTAAGCTGTCACTCCCGGCTGTTATGAATATCTATAACAGTCAATATAGTCAATATAGGATAGGCATAAAACTCAAATATCTTAACATCCGCTCTTACCCTAAAATATCGTCAATTCTTTTGAGTTGCGTTCAGATGGCAGTCGCTCTCTGGTGGCCGGAAAAATCATATTGCCGAAAATACGTAAACTATAAAGCTGATGATTTTATCCAAAAATAATAACTAAAGAATATATTTGTAGCGGCTATAAAATAAATCACAGATACAGAAAATAATGTACGGATCTCACAAAAATTGTCCTCATTGGGTTTCGAATCCATGACACTCGAAAATAAGAGGTACAAATAGAACGGTAAATAGTACGGTACGGTAGTATACTGATTTGAGCCTGTTTTGTCTTAACTTTACTATCCTGATTTGCCGAATCGTACTCGGTGAGGTAGCGCCAAATATCGTAAGGGAGTGTTACCTAGCTTAAATATGTTATAAACTCTTCATAGAAAAGCTGCTGCTCACTCTTCTGGTGAGATTTTACGACTCGCATGGGTAAGTCCTCAGTGTGGTGACGAAGTAAGAACACAGTTCACCACCCCGTCTCTTATCATGGGTGTCATAAAAGATGAGTAAGGGATATGATATGTAGATAATATCTATGTAACAGAAGGAAAGTTCGATATTAAACTCTTTGTCAACACGTCGGACTATCGTGGTATAGTAGGTAAACTTCCCTACCATTGCGGAGGCGTGAGCACGACAGTGGGACTTATATGGGCCGAGATGATGTGTAAATAAGGCGTAGCAATAATGGTATTCCTATCCCGTCAGCACACAGTAGGTATGTATTATAATTGCCATAAATATTAATAATAAGCAGGTAAGCAAAATTAATCAACGTGTTAATAATTGTTTACTATATTTTCCTGTCTTAATGAATGTCGTATTAATATGTGAGTTAACAATGAATGAGTTTTAAGTAATTAAATTTGTTTTTTAATTGTAGTGTAGTGACAGACTAAGAATACAATTACCACCCCCTTTCTCACCCGTGGGTGTCGTAATAGATGAATAAGGGATAATACATATATAACATGCACATAACATCTATGCAAGAGAAGCAAAACTCGAATTGAAAGCCCATACCAACATGTCTGACCAGAGCGGTATAGTGGGTGAATTTTCTTGCTATTGTGAAAAAGACTCGGCCTCGGCTCAGGCCCGACCGTGGGCGCATATGAGCTGTGATGATGACGATGTATAGATGGAATCTGTGCAATAATGATGTGAATATCAAATAGGAGTTTAATCCCTAATCTGTACGTCTAAAACTCAGGATAATAAATATAATAACCATCGCAGATAACTTCAAGGAATCGTCTACTTTTATTACAGTACCTCGAAAAAAAAACTTAAATAGTGAAACATAAATAGGCATAAATATATTTAATAGAACATAACCGAAATATAATGTGAGCGAGAATGCGAGAACAGAGCTAGTGTAATTATAAACTCAAAAATCCCAGTAGGCGTGCAAATCCTATTCGTCATTTTTAATTTACACCAAATTCACAAAGTTTGTTTTACTTGTCCCATAAGGCTGTCGGTACCAAAGAGATTGAAAATGAAATCTACCCAAGAACTCGCCCTCGGCGCGGCAAAGTGATTTTAGCAACGATATAAACCGTTGACCTTGACAATAAAGCACAGCGGCTGGGCTTTTTTAATTTTCATCTTTTTTCATTTTACAGTAATTATGTAGAGCGCAATATAGCTTTTATTTGAACGGTACATAATCTTTATATATACATATATAATTCTTCTGTTCGTGTGTATGTGACTGAATCCTTCTTAAACGGCTGGACCGATTTTGATGAATTTTGTTATGTGTGTTCGAGAATGGTTTAGATTAATAATTAATTGGACCCGGTGGGTGACACCGCGTTGGATTACGAATATGAAATTATTTCGGATTATCTGGCAGCTTCGGATACTTTTTGTTAGGGATATTGAATTTTTAGGGAATAAGAAAATGCAAGTGAAGATTTAACTTAATTTCTAGGACCTCGTAGTACTAGTACCCCGTTTGAAGAGGCATACCTATCACTGTCAGTTTATCTGGTTGATAGAAAACCACTCAACGTGTTTCAAACAGACACCGACGATATCCAAAGTAATTCGAAATTTTTATATCGAATTCGGTTACAGTTTTGCAAATATTTTTATTTCACATATCTGATAGTTTCGGTTACAGTTATGGAGATACATAACTTACCTAATTCGGAAGACTGATCTAAAACTGCTGTTCCGCATAAAGCACTCTTGCTTCACGGTTTGCTTCATATAAAGAAGTATTTATTAGGGAATGGGAATAATGCTACAACAATTCAAATATAATCTAAAAAACATGAATACCTACTGTTTAAATTACATCTGTAGTCAACAAACAGACACCGTATGCTAACACAGCTACACAGGAAACGAGAAAATTAGGATGTGGCTATTGGTTACAATTGCATAGACTGCCCTCGCTCGATCTCTCGCTCGAATCAAGAGAACTTGTCGTTTATTCATTCTCATATTTTTTATTACTCTATACTTAATAGGTATAAAATAGTTTTTATTTCTGAAGGTAGCTCTTCAGGTAAGGTATTATCTGTTATTATTTCATTCATTCATTTCAGGTCATATACGTCCCACTACTGGGCTCGAGCCCCCTCTTGGATAGGTGTGAAATTGACTGACTGAATTTTCTTCTCTTATACTGCTATTAATATAATAAACAAGAACATTAGCGGGAAAATATGTGTTATTGTTTCACAGGGAAAGTGTAATAAGTACTAAACAGATTTTGATAATACTATACGCTTAAACATATATCAAAATAAAACATAGGCTATAATTTATAAAGATATTCTATAAGGAACGCGAAATTATACCATACAATACGGGTAGTAAAAATCCTACAACGATAAGACCAGTTAAAGCATTCTCCTAAACAATGTTTTTTACTGTCATAATTTAAAACAATTTTTTTTTTTTAAGAAAGACGTATCCCTGCACGAAGGTAATTTATCCTTTAATTGCGAGAGACTTTACAAACATGAAAATTAACGGACACAAATCACATCCAGACTCAGAACAACAATTTGTGGATCGCACAAAGTGTTGTCCTGCGCGGGATTCGAACCCCCTACACTGGCGCAGTAGGTCTACGTCTCAACCACTACGCCATCTGTGCATCAGTCGCAGTCAAATTGAATTATTAAATGTCTGAAATTGTCATTGTTTTTTTTTTAATGCGGTTAGTGGCAAACGAGCAAACAGCACTCCTGGTGGTAGGTGATACTGCCGCTTATGGGCCTTTGCTAGTCCGCTGCCTACCGTGAAGAAAGCGAAGTTATTGTGAAAGCGAGCAATGAGGTTCGGTAGTACAAAGGCATTACCAAAAACCCAGCACACACAAACAAGCTCAGAAAGTGCCGTAACAAATTGCTTCTACTTAGACGTCGATTTTCTGCGAGAGTGTATCCTATTCTGGACGGATCAGCCCGCGGCTGTAGACAAGACGACTATCGACAGTGTGGCTCGTACTAAATTAAAGAAATGAAAGAATATTATTGTAAGATGATTTATTAAAAGTTTTTAAATTCAATTTTTTTTTTAATTCTTTATTTCGGTAAACGAGGGCTTTATCTGAAAAGATAATGCAGCCCCCATTGGAACGTACATAAGTATTATAACTATCTATTCCTAATAACTAAATATTATAAATATGCTTGGCTTCATCGGATAGAGGATCCGACAATATGCTAAAGTATTCACAAACGTTATATACATTAAAATTGAGATCTAGTGTTTTCGCTTCGCTTCGGACACATTCCATAATGATATGGTGAATGTCTTCAAGAATATTACATACAATTGCAATTCGGCGATGTAGTTTTTCGCATCATGTAACCAAAATTATTTAGTGGAAAGTGCCCGGAACGAAGCCTTAAAGCTGTAACTATGGTATGACGTCTCATATCGGTGTTAGAAAACAAACGAGTGTGAGGCAAGTTAGACTGCATTACCTTATACCAGATGCCTTTATGTAAAGATCTTTCATCGAAATACTCCGACCATAATTTACGAAACTTCAATCTCACCTCATATATTATATCTGTGATATAAGGGCCATAATCTGTCGTGAAGCCTGTAAAACACGCAGATTTTGCGAGCTGGTCTGCTTGATCGTTTCCAGATACACCGACATGAGAAGGCAGCCATTGTAGGGTAAAATTCTATATTAAAAATATGAATATTACAATCAAATTGTGCGTCTTTGAAAAGAAATACAGACCATGGAATGCATATTGATAAATATGCAGATAAATAAATATAATAAATACAAAAATAATATTAGAGGCAAGACAATCGCCCTAATCAGGATTGACTATGGAAACGGTGCTTGTGAAAGCCGTAGGTACCTCGGAGAGCACGTTAATCTCAGTCCAGGCATCACATCCAAGACAATTGATATGGGTCGTATGGTAGTCAGTATGACACCTATGTAAATGTGAAGATCTAACTATCTAAAAACTAAAATTAAGGAAAGAAATATGGTTAAAAACGATATCCACCGTAATATTGGAACCTTATGCACTATTGTACAATACTAGTATTTCTACTTCATTAATGAAGCACTTACATACAAAGTTCTGAGTGGTGACGGAGTAAGAATACAATTCACCACCCTCTTGCTTGTGTTTGTCGTAAAAGACAACTAATAGATACAATATGCATATAACATTTATGCAAAAGAAGAAAAACTTAAATAGAAACCCTATTTTTTTTTTGGGCTGGGTTGCGGTCGGCGCGCTCCTCGCACCACTCCGTCCGGGGCGACAGAGGGGCGTAAGCACGCACACCCCACTCAACACTCAACCCACTCACGTGCACGTCATCTTTGAGGTTGGGCCGACCACCAAAGCAGGGTTACTTGTCATCAGTGGTCGGCCCGACGGAATACCCCCTATTTGGGGTACCCTCCCATCATCGGTCTTTCCTCACGCGGTCGGCCTCTCGGCGGGTGACGGACTAATCCCCGGTCACGTCACCCGCGGCCTCGGCTAGGGCGGTACGAGGCGCAAGTATTCGCGCATACGCCATCCCAGTCGCCGGGGGCGGATCGCCTCATCGAGGTTGCGCTTCTCGCGCAGGCGATCCGCCGCCTCGAAAATAAAACCCTATGCCAACACGTCTGACCACCGTGGCATAGTAGGTCAATTTCTCTCCTATCGAGTCTAGCAGTGGGACCTATAGACATGATGATACAACGTTCACAAAATTAAAATCTTTCTGAAAGATGTAGAGTAATGGAATGTAATGGATTTTATTGATATGGAATCAGTAATTAGAGAAAATTCAAAATTAAAATGAATTTTAAGATATTCTGAAACATATCAAATAACGTTAACAAAAATCTCCGAAAATTGATGAGGATTACGCCCTTTACATGTACCCTTAGCATTCATTATTTTAATATTATCCGTACAAGTCATTAACGAGAGCAACGTTAAATATAACAATGTCCATACGATAGACCCTAAGGTTATGTTACCTTGATAAACCATATAACACATTTCCAAAATGAATAATACCTTTTCTTTTTGAACGACTCTTACAACGCTAAGTTCTTATAAAGCAAATATTACTATGGCTCTGAGGAATATAAGTCTTCTAACGACCAAAATTGACTTAGTTATGTATACGCCTTTCTTATTATATTGACTATAGATTATTTGTTAAATTAAAATATAAAATGAAATCATATAAAAAAGTACTTATAAAGCATTGAAGTGTAAAAAACTCGCTCAAACCTTTTAACAATTTCACATTGTGAATCACAAATGGAACATTGAAGTGACTTTACTAAACGCCTTCATTTTAATAAGTACCTATTGTTAAAATTAAATTGAACAACAAGACACAAAAGTCGACTTAGTACCGACAACGGTATGGCACAGGCCCCTGAACGGACTTGCTACCTATAGATAATTATTAACGTATCTTATTCTTCAAGCCGAGATCGTTAGAGTTAAAATGAAACCATTCGAACCAACCAAATTAATGCCCATTTTCATCAACGATTTATAAAATTTAAGCAACGCAATTATTTATTTTATATTAATTTATGGTAATTAAAATTTTATGTCTCCCCTCTCAGACTAGACTTATTCTATATTTCATATGATAGCACGAGGTCCAACACAAACATGGCCAAATTTCACGCTATCAAAAACTTTTGAAACTACTTTATTATTCCTAAATTTTCCGTGTGGTGACGGAGTAAGAATACAATTCACCACTCCCTGTCTCGCCCGTGGGTGTCAACCTGTCTGACTAGCATGGAATAGTAAGGTCAATTTCCCTCCTATCGTGGAGGAGGCTCAAGCCCACAGTGGGACGTATATGAGCCGAAATGATGATGATGATGATGAAAAATTTTATGTAACGTTTAAGGCGATATAAATGACATTTAACATCAATGTTAAGTGATATTTATGTTGCTTTAGGTGTTATCTACCCTCTTTTTTTTTTGGGTGGGTTGCGGTCGGCGCGCTCCTCGCACCACTCCGTCCGGGGTGACAGAGCAAGCACACCCGCAACCCACCCGAACACCATGTCGCCTTCGTCGTTGGGCCGACCACCGAAGCAGGGTTACTTGTCATCAGTGGTCGGCCCGACGGACTACCCCCTATTTGGGGTACCCTCTCATTGACCGACGTCCCCCCCTCGAGGAGGACGTCAGTCTTTCCTCACGCGGTCGGCCTCTCGGCGGGTGACGGATTAACTCCCCGGTCACGTCACCTGCGGCCTCGGCTAGGGCGGCATAACGCGCAGGTAGTCGCGCCTGCGCCGCCACAGTCGC
Source organism: Lymantria dispar (assembly GCA_032191425.1). Lineage (NCBI taxonomy): Eukaryota > Metazoa > Arthropoda > Insecta > Lepidoptera > Erebidae > Lymantria > Lymantria dispar. Next base: position 21,527,018 of record CM063444.1, on the reverse strand, counting down.
CGGCGGCGGGTCGCTTCGTCGAGGCTGCGCTCCTCGCGCGCGCAACCCGCGGCCTCCTTCTGCAAGATCACTGCCTCGCAGAAGGCTGCGACCGCGTCCCAGTTCCTGACGCTGTCGAGCATCGCCCTAGCAATGGTCGGCAGCGTCAGGTCGGCACCGATGATTGCGACGAGTTCACGACGCTGCGCTGCCCAGGCGGCACAAACCTCGAGCGTATGCTGCGCCGTGTCCTCGTAGCAATCGCAGTGGTGGCAGGACGGTGTGCTCTCCCTCCTAGCGACCGTGTACAGATACTTGTCGAAGCATCCAGGCCCCGTCAAGACCTGCACCAGTCGGAGGGAAAGCACCCCGTGCCGCTGTTTTAGCCACTGCATCAACACCGGCCGGAAGGCCTTCACGGTCCAGACACCGTATCGAGGCCTCTCCAGCCGAACTGCCCAACGTGCAATGACGTCTCGGCGGGCGTCGACGCGCCAGGCGGTGAGCTCCCTCAATGAGACCACACCGCCCTCCACTCGCACCCCCGACACCCGCCGATACAAATCGGCGAGCACTTCCGCCTTCAGGTCCCACGGGGGTTATCTACCCTCTAGGAGACGTTAGTAAATAGATACAAAGTGGATGATACAAAGAACTGTTTTGCCTCAGGACCTACGACAATTTATATGATGCCAATATTTAGGCAATTACGCCATGTAAGTTACATATTACAGTTAAACATCTTAAGTCAGGTATTAAAATATAAAAGTCGCTTATATATTCCAGGTTCCAGGTTTTCCTGTGGGATAATAACCAACAGGCAACGCGAGAGTTTTATAAAATGAAAACAAAAATGTGAAACAAACATTTCACCAATAGTTGTTAATAATGCGTGATCATATTGTCATTCGCGCACAGTTCTTAATATCAGACTTGAGAGAGATATACGTGGGAGCTAAAAAAAATTGTACAGATTTTCTTCAGTTACTTGGCTATTTTAGAGAGTACTGAAATCGTTCTAAAAAAGAAACTAAATATTAGGTACATTATTCTTGCATTAGAAAAACTATCACAAGACCTGACATTTTTACGTTACTTTATAAATTGATTTTTTTTAGCATTACTTTGATGACAATAAAATAATATAGTGTCTATTGAGTTAATCTGAGGCTGGGCTTGTACGCCGTTCTTTAGGGGACAGGCTATGATATAGTTGAGCCGAGGTCGTTGAGCATATATCAAAGTCCTCCAAAGATTATCATAAACACCATTTCATCTGTAAATCGAAGGTGAATGGGGTATTCGCTGTTGATGTTGATACTGAGTCTGGTGGAGTCGAAGACATCGTCCAGCACAGTGGTGAACAGTATCCGAGAGAAACTTTCTGCAATTGAATCGGTTTCGTACTTTTATCCCCTATGCGGATCGACATGGTAGCGTTTTAACACAACAATTCAGCACTTCAATATATCGATAGTCAATTTGGCACTGCTCAACAGACTGCACTAATAAAATCCGGAATACGGCAATCCGTAGAAGAACGGTTGTAACCGACACGGCCTTGGAGCTAGTGTTGCCCAAAACAGTCTTGGTCTTGCGGTCTTGGTCTTGCAAGAAATGCGAGACCGAGACCAAGACCAAGACCGCTTAATTTTTGCAAGACCAAGACTGGCTCTGCAAGACTTGAGCACGACCAAGACTGAGCCTGCAAGAGTCTCGCGGTCTCGCATTTAATCCAAATCACCATTCCAGCTCCACCGTAATATATACGGTGGAGCTCGTGTCTTCTACATAATAGGAGGGAAATCGGCCATGGCCAGAGAGAAATCGCCACGGTGATCGACCGTGTTGTTACAGGGTTTCATGTCAAGTTTTCCTTCTCTTGCACCGATGTTATATATTAGAGCCCTTAGTCCTGAGTTCGCACTCGCGGGTAAAATAGGGGAGGTGGGGGGTGTTGATGAATTGTATTCTTACTCTGTCACTACACGGCAAGTCAAATCAGTCTTGAGATATCCATCTATTGGCAAATCGATTCTCAATGTTGGTGTTGGCTTTTCAGAATTACTCTTCGAAAAGGCTTAAGAACAAAAATACCGTAATCACGAGAGTGCTCTTGCCCATTATACATATTTATATATTCGTTTATTCATTAGCCCAACGACGTTCACTGTTGGACATAGAAATATACCTACATAAATGTCCGTGTAGGGATAGAGTACGAATACAATTCACCACTCTCTTACCCGTGGATGTCGTATCAAATCGGACCGAGGCAATGGTGTTAGGAAGCCATTATTATTTTTTTTATGGGTGGACTATGATAAGCACACGCGCGGTCCATTCCGTCCGGGACGATGCAAGGAGGGCGCGCGGGCCCATAACCCACCCGTACCCACGTCGCCTCGTTGTTCGGCCGACCATCAGAGCAGGGTGACTTGTCGTCAGTGGTCAAATAACTCCGTTGCTTGCCAATCAAATTGAAAAAATCTTTTTTGTTGGAAAGGGGGAATGTTAAATTACATAAAATTTATTGTATCAACTGCCCTGTGTGGTGACGTCTTAAGAAAACAGGGTCGAAATTCCTTCCTTTGTCATAGGAGTAGTAACTCTGTCTAATGTAACACCAGGGGAATAGGAGAGTAATTTTCCCCAGTGGTAAGGGTTATATTCAATAGTGGACTATAGGCTACCAGTTGGATAGATAGGATAGATGATATTTGATTAATTTAGTTGGATTTTTCATTGCCATGATAAATGACTGTTACGTTATTCCAACTGCAAGACTTGCAAGACCTTGCGAGACTCTTGCTGCAATACCAAGACCAAGACTCGAGTGTGCAATACCAAGACGAGACCAGGTGTGCTGTTGCAAGACCAAGACGAAGACTGGTCCAAGTCTCGTCTTGGTCTTGCATTTGGGCAACACTACTTGGAGCTATGTCAGTACGTTAAAATAAATGGCAATGGGTAGGCCACATCATGAAGATATTTTAAAAGTCGCAAGGAGCCATTGTACGAAAATGAAACAAACTGTTCCCAGACATTCTAGTGCGGAAGCCTATAATCAACAGTGGACGTCTACGGGCTGATTAGGCTCAACGGGTTTGACAAATATATCATTGACCTCTTCAGATTTGATTCAAGAAACTGCTAAGCAACTTGGCACTCTTAAAATCACAACTCTTATCAATAACACCGATAACCTTAAACGTTATTTTCATCGAAGTTGGCACCTTTTTAACATATTTATGATTTAATTGGAATACTACTATCACAGATAAAAAATGGATTTATATGAATACTTTATTGTAAGGAATATGATTTGCTTTTTAATTGTAATATATACGAGTACATATTCAGTTTTCAATAAATGATTTTAGTACGAATGACGGTGATCGCGCCATATTCCGATAAAAGATATCCTATTTCCAAACGTTACTATTATATAATTTTAGTGGTTAAAACGTAACGTTTTAATTACTACAATGGTTCTCACCTGTTACATTGTTGTTAAAGGCTATAATTTAGGTTAATTTGCCTTGAACTTACACTTTAGTGATCTCATTTAAACTTCCGTCCAAATGAATCCAAAAACATGCATAAGGATGCTAAATAAGAATATAAGATATCTATAATTTTCAAATTTTTAAAGGTTATATGTTGACGAATGTGGTCGTTTAAATAATGTTATATTTTTAATTATTGAGTTCCAGATGATGAAATAGTAACAGCATTCATTTTGAAACAATGAATTCCGTTACTTTTTATATCATTCATCATTGAAAGACTTCCACTAACGCTAAACGTGCCTATAGAGGTTTATTTCAATGATAATTATATTTAATAAAGAATATATCGGCATTAATCATTTTACTTTCAGCTACATTTAACAACAGAGTTCGCGCAGAAAGCTTTTAATAAAATGATATCTTACAAAAAGAACTTAAAGAGCCCCCAAATATCCGAAAACCTTAACAATAAGGTGTAATTTCCACAAAAAAATATAAATGAATATATCTACATGAATAGCATATTTTTGCCATTGTATTCCTATTACAATAGATTTTTGTGTAAATTACTTAGAAGTGCTTTAAAAAGATGGATTTGCAATACCAGGTAATCAATACTGAGTTTAAGGAAGTATATTCAATTGGAAACATTATTAATAACAAACTTTCAGTGGTGATAGTTTCATTAGTGCTCATATCTAGTTTTTAAATTTAAGCATTTTCACTTTAAAAAGTAAAATTTTAGATATTGTGTTCACTTTTTGATATCTAAAGATTAACTACGGGCGGCCAATAATATAAAATTAACATTTAAATTTTAATATAACATCAGATAAATAAACAACAGTGTAGAATTGTAACATACAAGAATGGAATTTACGTTCTTACTTGTATTATCAGAGTTGGTCTGGAAACATCGTATTTTGGTAATTAGCTAGTAACGTATGTCATACGTTATTAAGAAAAGCTGTAGACTTTTGCTAAAGCTGCCTACGTACACTGGAAAAGACATAATACATACACGTATTTCACAGAACAGTTGATATATTACGAATTAAAGTTATCAATTTCCAGGCAGTCAACTTTTAGTAGATACGAACTATAAGAAATTTGCTAAAACCATTGTACAAGTAAGACATGATTCTAGAGGAGCCCGTATATGTTACAAGTATTGTAATATCTTAAGTACAACACAATAAGTTGTTTCTAAAAAGATACAACGCAAGTATATGGACGAGTGGTGATGCGACAACCCTTGAGACAATACACACAACACCAAGTAGTGTCTTAGAGTTCTTGACTCACGGCTCTTCTATGTTAGAACGAAGGGCACTTCGTTTCGAGTTCTAATTTGCCAACCGTGACACCGGCACCGGTCCGAGGCGAGCGATGATTTACTGCATACGTCAAGTAGCTTTAGCACCCTCTAAGATGTTGACGCTATTTATGGAAAACGGCAACAATAGTCATGAGTCATTCGATAGTAGCCAGAGTTACATACAACGACATGACAATAATACTCAACTAACTTCATACGTATTTAGTCACAGGAACCAACGACTAAAATTTTATTTAAATTGATACAGTGTCACTGTCTTACTAGTTTATGCAACAATGTTGAAAGAATTAATTGATTAAATGTTATACGAAGCATCTAAAAATACACTTTTCTTGTAATGGACATTAATAGTGTCTGTATCTATTGATTCAACAGATCACAAATCAATCGGAGTGCACACAGTTACTACCCCGCGATTAATAATTTGAAGAAAGTTACAATGACCACTACACATGTGGTATGCCACCTCCCGGTCGTATCCGGTGGTAGCGTAAACAAACCGACTTTTTATAGAGCGTGCCTGCGATTCGTCTCGCACAAGACTTCTTAGTCTCGTTTGCATCTCATATTGTACATGTTTATAAGCAATAAGGTACAGTTTATACTTCCGTTGTATTTATGTATATATATCCGCTTAAGTAATAAACCCTTAAAATTACAGTGTGTTCAAAAGCTCTTACAGTATTGTGAACTTAATTGAATTGCTATACACAAACGTATGTTTAATAAATAAGAACAAAGCTATAATATTTCTATATTCTCCACCTACGTATATACTTTGTAAGATAAATAAAAATAACTTGATTCATTCGCAAAATTATTTCCCATTTTAATGGGAAAGACAAACAAAGGCAAAATTTATTTGCGTTAATATTTATAAAAGATTCATGGACTTCATTGTAAAATATATATCCTTGTTATCTAAGATATACACGTACCCGTTGTAATATAATATACGTACGTAAAAATGTGTAATATTTAGAAATTAAAATATATTTGGAATTTATTTTTATAATATAAAGGCTTTCCGTGTGGTGACGGAGTAAGAATAGAATACATTAGGTACACCACCCCCTCTCTTGCCCGTGAGTGTCGTATAAGGCGACTAAGGGATATATTGTGCATATAAGAACCATGTAAGAGAAGGAAAACTCGAAATAAAATTATATACCAACCCTCTTGACCAGCGTGGTACAGTGGGTCAATTTCCCTCCTAATGTGGAGGAGGCTCGAGCCCAGTAGTGGAACGTATATAAGCTGTGATGCTAATGATGAATACTAAGGACTACACCAATACCTACAACGCATATTATAAAAATGATTTTTGATTACAAGCTGATTGTTCATATAACATATTTTAAGCTAGTTCAATTGGATCAAAAGCAGTAATATCTGCTAGAGTAAAATCTTTGAGAATAAGGTAGCACAAGAAAACATCAACTTAATTTCTACTAAGACTTGCTCACGAAAATTTCGAGCTATCGTGCAAGATTTAATTTATTTTGAAATACTTTCGTGAAAGAAAAACTACCAAACAGACACTTGCAATACGAAGTTAGATTGTTTGGGGCCTATATTCCTTATAGTGGCAATAGAAATACATGTCGTGGAAATTTATATTCTCTGCATTATATTGCGTGAGGTGATAAACAGTAAAATATTCGGCCTACAAGAGCTTAATTTAATAGGCTTCTGATTGTTACATTTGGGTATGCAACCCTAAAAGTTAACGTACATAAAATAGCGTTCATGTATTTAGAGCAGGATAAGAGAGGCGAGTTGAGCTGGGTGGACAATTAGGCAATTATATGAGAGACTATTAAATATAATTGAATGCGACACAAGTACAATGCCCGTACCCGTAGAATCATGAGGAGCACTTGTTCACAATATGCGTCACCACATGACCAAACACATCTGGACCGCTCATTATGATATTTTTTATATCCGTCTTTATTATTGTAGTAACAAGCTGCTTGTAGCTTTTTACGTAGTACTAATGTTTCAAACTGTGGCTATAGGTACTTTATTTACTCTACAATCAAGAGGTTAGTAGCATGAATTTTTTAAAGAATAATCGATAATCATGCTACGAGGCCTACGTTTTATATAAAAAATCAAACAGCTTTTTTGTGAAAGTAAATACCCGATCAACCAAAATATTTGCAATTATGATCCGTTCCTTGTTATTTTAGTGGAAGACCATAGACGAAATGCTATGGCAAACATTAGACCGAAAATCCAAGCGCTTATTATTAGTTTTTTCATTTTCATCGAATTAAAGTTCTTTTTGCTACCATAGCTGGCGGAATTACTGGTCTCTGTAAATATATGTATAAATAATGTAATCGTTCTTGTTTGCAAAACTATGATCTGGAACCACTCCGCCCAATCCGTCCAAAGCGACGGAAGAGCCATAACTTATCGTACTAAACCATACATTTGGACTGACCACCGATTCTTGATGATTTTATTATTCCCAATCTTACAACAGTTATTTGTTATGTCAGATCCCAAATATATATAACGAATAATGTAAAGTCCAATATAGATGTCTTGATTCAATTCGCGTTTTTGACATGGTGTATCTACTTCTCCTAGATCCAACTAATGCGATACACGTTTTCGTATGTCATGTGCTGATTTAAAAGATTTTGAAGAATTTATTTATTTTCTAACGTTATTAAATGGATATTATTCATTATTAGCTGTACTTATGAAACCATTGCTTACTAACGACAAGCTGATGGATGTAGCTTGTCGTTAGTAAATGTAATAGTAATAGTTTTAATACATTTATTATTGTTAGCTATAACAAACTAGTTAAGGGTTTCATTCATCGATATTCTGCATACTACCTTCGATGCCAAAAAAAAGACCTGGGATTGTAACATGCTGGTCTGGCAAATAATCTGACTAAAAGTTAGTTAAATAAGTACGGGTGTACAAAGCACCTACATAATATTTTTACGCAGAGCGACATACCGCAGTAGCCCACCTCGAAGGGTTAAGTACACAAATCATATCTAGCTATCCAATGCGTCGTAAACATCGATATAAAATATGAATAACGGGAACGTCTCGATATATTTCTACATATTCAACCCTGCTATTGCTCTCGGAGGAGTTCAAAGAGTTCAATAAACCTCTATATTTAGCATACGTAAACTGAACTGCATTAACGCTTGCTACTACATGACGATAAATAGTAATAATGCTATACGCGGCTTAACGATGGATTAAGTACAGTGACGTTGACACCACGGTCAATTAAAATTAATTAAGCTTATATTATCCGTGTGGTGAGGGAGTAAGAATAAAATTCACCACCTTCTATCTTACCCGTGTGTATCGTAAGTGTTATCTATGCAAGAGAAGTAATACTCAAAATAATATCAACCCGGCAACCTAGTGTAGTAGGTCAATTTGCCTGCTATCGTGGAGAAGATTCGAGCGCAATAGCGAAACACATGATGAATGAATGACGATGAACCTTATATCCGAGTGGTAACGCTTTAAGGATAAAATGTATACCTACGCCCTTCTTCTACATTAATATTATAAACAGAAAAAAATTTATTTTTGTGTGTGTATGTTTGTAATGAATAAACTAAAAACTACTGTGCCGATTTTAAAAATTCTTTCACCATTGGAAAGCTACATTATCCCTGAGTAATATAGGCTACATTTTATCCCGGTATTCCCATGGGAACGGGCACTATGCGGGTAAGGCCATTGTAACCGAAGCGAAGCGAGGGTGGGTTGCTAGTTAATCATAAAAAAGGTCCAAGAAAAGTTATCATCCTCTCAACTAATACAAGTCCCACTATTGCGCTCGAGCCTCCTCAACTATAGGAGGGAAATTAATCTAATATACCAGATTAGTCAGACTAGTTCGTATAGCGTTATATGCCGAGTTTTCCTTCCCTTGCAGTGATAGTACGACGACTAAGGGATATATGTAGAATATATCCCTTAGTAGTCTTTTACAACAGCCGCGGGGAAGAACGGGGGTATGAATTGTAATCTTACTCCATAACCACGCAAAAATGAAAAATAATACAGTAGAGAATTAAAATTTGTACATTGTGGTTTGAATATTTGAAGAAAAAAGCGAAGTATGGGGATTGTTAGAGAGAATCACCTGCCAGAACACATTCCAATGATTTTTTGAAATTTTTTGCGTTTGCCATTTTGTTAATTCATTTGTGGGATCACACAAAAACTATTGAGCCAATACAATTCATACGTTATACTGCAATATAATTTACACAAGATTTGTTTGAATTATGAAATATTTGTAGAATTCGCGCAACTGTGTTTGTTATTCATCTCATCAAAAAAGTAAATGAACAGGAAGATTTATATTAATAACAAAGAGTTCTAAAACTGGTATGTGTGTTTAATTGACCAGGATTATCAGAGGGGATTAGATACAGTTTCATACCTTCATTGTACGTTACCTAGACCATAAGTTAATAAAACATGAACAATGTACATACCTATCTAAAATTCAGAAAATTTAAAAAAATATCTAAAAATAGGAAATTTTGCCATTAACTGGTAATAAAAGAAATGAAATGAAGTGAGTGTGAAGTTTGTCTTTTTATAAAGTTCATCACTATGCGCGATGAGCTACGGTGGGACCATTTTCTCTTGCTAAGGACCGTAGCTCCTCGCGATGTGTGACAAATTTCATAGAGTAATAAAAATATACAATATTATTAAGGAAATAACAGATAAAACTAGAAAATATTAAACTTGGTATTCGCAATTTCTGGTGTTATTTTACTGGATGTAATTCAACAGCATCATCATGCCAGCCTATCGCCATCCACTGCTGGACGTAGGCCTCCCTCATGTTTCGCCACAGACTGCGGTCCTGTGCCGCCTGCATCCAACGAAGCCAGCAACTTTCGCCAGGTTGTCGGCCCACCTAGTGTGGGTGAGTTAGATTCTAGACCTCTTTCTCAAAATTGTATCTACCTAACTGGACTGTTTGTCCAAAGTAAACATAATGATCGACAATTTCGTGAATCGCATTGCCAACTAGGATCTCTGTATAGGAATGACATGGGCATTTGACATGACTTATACATTTTATTTATGTTTAAGTAAATTAAAGCATCCAACTCTCTATTTTCTCATTGATTACGCTACAATTCTACTATTGTGTAAATCTCTGTTTTAGCTCCCATCTCGTAGGTCATATCGCCAATTGACGCTTGTCTTATTTTGATGTGACACTTAGCAGCAAAGTGGAATGCTGTTAGCCTTAGCTTTTTTAACGCTAGATTAAAACGTATACTACATTATTTCCAAAAGTGGTTATAAGACAGGGTATTAACTGATACGATAGTAATGATCGCTCATAAATGATAGGGATTATTAACAGGACGCTCCCTATTGTCATGTGTCGATGTTAACATCAAATAGGGTTGGTATGTTACGAATTTGCCGACATAAATAACTACAAAATTAAGACGTGTATTTTTGTTTTGATAGTGCGAAATTTGACCAGTAGTAATGCATATAGAATTCACTAGTATTAGAGGGCGGTTCTTACAATTTTCACGTATTTTTTCAATTAGATATCCTACATTATTTAAACATCCGGTAGCAACCCTACACCCACTTCTTCCCACGCGTTGTCGCCCGCGCGTTTCACGCCTACACCCTTACACCCTCGCACTGAACAGATGCTGAGTCTGATCTGGGTAAACACAAACACTGAGTCCCTTTAAGTCGACGGCATGATAAAACTACACAATGAAAGTAATTACATCCTTTACCGTTAAATTGAAATGTTCTAGATATTTTAATAAAATTTGTACCTATATAAATACGCATTGTAAGACAACCTACACAAGTTTAGAGCAATATACATAACAATACAGTTGCTAATTGATATATAATTGCTATATTAAATTTGATGAAATGATCTGGAAATTAAAATGTGCGAGTGACCTATTTTATTACTTGCTGTGAGAACCATATCGTGTATAATAAGCACATGTTAACTACGATATATTAATCGTTAAAGTGTAATAAAGTACCCACTTGACATCGTTTTTATTTACTAAGTTCAATAATCATAAAAAAATGTTAGAAAAGTTGAAGAAACTTATTCCATATAATGCTTTAGTTTCAATCATTATTCAAATGTTATATTGGTAATTAGCAAATCCCCGCGGCTTCACCCGCATATTCCCCGTTCCGATGGGATTACGGAGATAAAATATAGCCCACATTACTCGCTGATACTTACTCTTTTCATAGCTGAACGAATTTTTAAATTCGCTTTAGCGATTTAGGCATGAAACAAACCTACATTCGCATTTATAATATTAGTTAGGATGTATTTAAACATCGATATTAATCTAATATCACTATGATGATGACCTCATCCCAGAGGAACTTACATAGGATTAGTATTTTTAGTCAGTGATCTTTCTTATTCCAAATGTGAGAAAACAAATAATTAAAAAAATACCAATACTCGATTACAAAAAAGTCAATTTTAATAAAATAATTTTTACTAATATAAATGCGAAAGTAAATCTCTGTCCGTCTATTACGTCAAACCACAGAACCGATTGGTTAGCATAATCGGTTCTGTGGTTTAGACGTTTGGCACAGAAATAGTCTAAAGCTTGGGGAAGCACGTAGACTACCTCTTATGGCAAAAAAGTTTACTTTGGTTCAAAAAACTATATAATTCTTAAAGCCTAAGTTTGCATCCTCTAATTTTCTTTCAGTATATAATTTACAATTGAATGCCGCCTGCTACAGAATTTAGCCTTGCATTTTTAATGACCTATTTATTTTATTTTAGACTTATTCTATATTTCATATGATAGCACGAGGTCCAACACAAACATGGTCAAATTTCACGCTATCAAAAACTTTTTAAACTACTTTATTATTCCTAAATTTTCCGTGTGGTGACGGAGTAAGAATACAATTCACCACTCCCTGTCTCGCCCGTGGATGTCGTATAAGACGACTATGGGATATAATATGCACATAACATCTGTGCAAGAGAAGGAAAACTCGTAATGAAACCCTATACCAACATGTCTGACCAGCATGGTATAGTAAGTCAAATTCTCTCCCATTGTGGAGGAAGCCCGAGCCCAACAGTGGGATGTATGTGGGCTGCCATGATGATGATGATTATTCCTAATTAAATTTAAACATTTTTTTTATGGGACTAATCCCACCACACATTCCCACCATTGTAACTCCTGTAAGCCAGGATCCACAATGGTCTCCATAAATGACACCGAGGTTTGACCCTCAGGCTCCCGGGATATGATTTTAATTATTTTTAATTTTAATTAAAAAAATTTACACATATAACTTATATTTGTAATGTCTTTTAATTTTCTTTATCAAGATCTATCCGATAAGTGAGGTAATTTTTAAAATATTACTTTTACCCGCTAAAATCCACCTTTTTGTTTATTTTTTCAAAAACCTAAACATTCATCCAGCTGATTGGAAGATATACGGTAAAGAAACATAAGATATGCACGAAAAACGTAACCCTTCCTTAGCAACCGATTAAAAAAGAGTTGAATCCAGTGCAACAGAAAGAAAAAGAATTTTTAAGAATTTTGTACTAATATTTTACATCTCATCATCATCTTTTCAGCCTATCGCCGTCCACTGCTGGACGTAGGCCTGCGTCATATTACGCCATAAAGTGTAGTCCTGTGCCGCCAGTATCCAACGAAGCCCAGCAACCTTCACCAGGTCGTTGGTCCACCTAGTGGGGGTGCGTCCTACACTGCGTCGTCGGATACGTGGTCGCCACTCGGGAACCTTTCTTCCCCAGCGGTTGTCGGTTCGTCGAGCGATGTGGCCTGCCCATTGCCACTTCAACGTGCTAATTCTTCGTGCTGTGTCGGTTATACCCGTTCTTCTGCGGTTTTCCGTATTTCAGATTCTATTTCGCAGAGAAATCCCGAGCATAGCCCGTTCCATAGCACGCTGAGCGACTTTGAACCTTGTTATGAGGCCTACATTTAGGGACCACGTTTCTGTGCCGTAAGTCGTCACTGGTAACACATGCTGGTCGTAGCCCTGTGTTTTCAGACACAGAGGTATATTGGACAAGAAGATCCTCTTAAGTTTCCCGTACGCTGCCCAACCGAGTTGGATTCGTCGGCTGATCTCTTTCTCGAAATTGGATCTACCTAACTGGACTGTTCGGCCTAGGTAAACATAACGATCGACAACTTCGAAAATCGCATTGCCAACTAGGATCGGTACAGGAATGACATGGGCATTTGACATGACTTTCGTCTTGTCCATGTTCATTCGTAAACCCACTAGTTGGGATACCCTGCTGGGATCATTGAACATGGTGCCAAGGTCTTCCATGGATTTTACCATAACGACGATATCGTCTACAAATCGAAGGCGAGTGATGTATTCGCCGTTAATATTGATGTCCAGTCTAAGAGCTTGAAGACATCTTCCACTGCAGTGGTGAACAGTTTCAGAGAGATGACATCTCCCTGTCTCACGCCTTTCTCCAACTGGATCGGTTTCGTACTCTTATCCTGGATACGGACTGACATTGTGGCGTTTCTGTACAAACACTTCAGCACTTCGATATAACGATGGTCGATTTGCACCGCTGGAGGGACTGCAGCACCGCCCAAGTTTCGACTGAATCAAAGGCTTTCTCATAGTCCACAAACGCTAAACATAGAGGCAGATGTATACTCCTCGGTCTTTTGTATAATCTGCCTAAGCGTGAGGATATGGTCTAAGGTGCCATAGCCTTTTCGGAAGCCGGCTTGTTCGGGCAGTTGGAAGTCATCGAGCTTGCACGTGAGTCGATTGGTAATGACCCTCGAAAACAACTTGTAAACGTGGCTCAGGAGTGATTTTACACCTACTCTTCTATAAATATAACAGTTCTTTTTTATTGCCAACGGTGGCAAACGAGCAAGCAGCACACCTGATGGTAAGTGAAACTGCTGCACATGGACCTTTGCAATACCAGGGGCACAGCCAGGCCGTTGCCTACCGTGAAGGAAATACTCTTCTTAAACCTCGTTTAAAGAAGTACATGTCATAGCGCTCGGGAAACACAGCAGCAGGTAGTTCATTCCAGAGCCTGCACGTACGTGGGAGAAATGAAAGCTGGAAACGTACAGTTGAAGACCATAACGTTTCCAGGTGAAATGGATGAACCCTGCTACGATGTCGAGTGGTACGTTGGTAGAATAGTGACGGTGGTACCAAGTCAAACAGTTCCTCGGAGCACTCCCCGTGAAAGAGTCGGTAGGGTATACAGAGTGACCCAAAGTTTCTCCGCTGCTCCAGCGACTGCAATCTGTCCGTAAGATTGGGATCCCCGACGATTCGAACAGCCCGTCTTTGCAGGGAGTCAAGTGGGTCCAGCTGATATTTGGGCGCACCTGCCCAGAGATGTAAGCAGTACTCCACATGAGGACGAACCTGTGCTTTGTACAGCACAAGACGCTGTCTCGGTGTGATATACCGCCTGGCTCTGTTCAGGACTCCCAACATTTTGCTTGCCAATTTGGCTTTGTCCTCCAAATGACTCCCAAACTGGACTTTGCTCGATATTTCGACGCCGAGAATCCCAATACTCTCAGAAATTGGGAGAGTTACTCCTTGGAACTGTGGCGCCATGACAAACGGGTCCTTCTTTGCAGTGAACGCGCAAACTTGTGTCTTTGTGGGGTTGAACTGGACTAGGTTCCGTTCACCCCATTCCGAGGCCCGCCCCAGAGAGCGCTCGACTTCAGACACAAGTTGAACCCTTCTTTCCCGAGTACTCCGAGGGATATTCCGTTGCTGTACCGCTCATCACCCGTGCTGTCATCCGCATCGCAACGCATACTCTCGATAGAGAGCATGTCATTGATATGCAGGATAAATAACGTCGGGGAGAGCACCGAGCCTTGTGGTACACCAGCATTAATGGTCATGGTATCGGAGCAGGCGCCATCTACGACGACTTTTATACTCCGACCATACAAAAAGCTGGCGATCCAATTACAGAGTCCCTCGGGGATTCCATAACATGGTAGCTTCGATAGAAGTGCCCTGTGCCAGACCCTATCGAACGCCTTTGCGATATCTAGGCTGAACGCCAGCGCCTCACCCTTGCCCTCAAAGGCCTCTGCCCGACGGTGTGTGAGGTACACAAGAAGATCACCAGCCGACCGACCATGACGAAAGCCGTTATTGTCGATCACTGATAACCTGGCGATCCTCAAGGTACTGCAGAAGCTGGCGGTTTATAACCTTCTCCATTATCTTGGAGACGCAATAACGTATAATTACAAACAAAATAAGACTTTTTAACTTGACTAAATTTGCCCTCATGTTATAAATTCAACATTAATTTATTTGTGTAACGATTTAAACGAATTTGTGTCACTATAAATAATTCGTTTGTACTTTTCATAACTTTGTTTTTACGGGGAATGTAGTTTATTTTTGGCAACTCAAGTGAATTGTGCTCGGATTTGCGACCGAGATTTGCCTACTCAAGCTCAAAAAGCTACGGTATCAGCGGGATTTCTTCTAGTGAATATTATTTTGCATTAATATTCAACAGTTTCCAACGGCGCTACGTGACCGGGAGAGTATTTACAATGCTTAGCGAACCGCGCGGCCTCAACCTCCGCGCCCAACCACCCTAACTAATGCCGGCTATCTACATCGACATTATGCATATGAATGATCTCTTCTGTTCGCAATACAAATTAACATTATGCTTACATAATTATAACAAGCATATCTCCGAATTGTAAATATAATTTTCGGTTCAGCAGGCTTACACGCAGATGTACACGCAATATATTAACAGGGCACTAATACAAATATACGTTAAATTTGGAGTTTTCACTAAACATTTATATTGAACATGCAATATGTAACTTTAAAGTAGAAGATTAAAAATAAACTTGATTCCTCCTAAAAACTTTCATCACCGACATTCTTCTACCTTATTGTACTATACATATATATACGGTTATGTCCTAATTAAACAACAGATTTTTTTACAATATCAACATCATTTTCTTTTATTACCTATATAAATTCGTATCAAAACGTGGATCGTTTTTTTTCTTTCAAATAACTTATTCTTCAGCGGTTAGATATAAATCTCTGTAATAATGATGACCAGCTGGACGTGAAACGCCTTAGTCCGCCCGTGATCTTGAACGCTGAAGTGCTCGAAACGTCGGGCAATCACGCGACAAAATCCGTAAAAATAGTTTTATTTATAATGTATAATACTCGCGTAAACATCAGAAATCATTATTCATTATGTTGTGTGTGTGAAATGTGAAAATGAAATGTTGTTGTGTATCTATTGTTTTTTTAGGGTCAGCGATCAATTAGAATTTTTTTTTGGGTGGGCCCTAAGGAGCTGAAAATCTTATAACCGATAGATACCATTAGGCCTAGGAACAAAAAAAATGTATACGGTTCTCTTTTTGGAGTACGCGAGCACCAAGAAATATTTTTTATCAATTCAACCCCAAGGGGTGAAATGCGTATAGCCGAAACCACCGGGCCTATATATGATTATTACCCTGTTCTCATCCTAAATACCCGGGGTCGTTGTTGACCAGATAGCATCAGATGCAATTGGCTACGATCGATATAAAACTCTTAGTCGTCTTTTACAACACGCACGAACAAAATGAGGGTTGGTAATATATGTATAATACAGTCGTTACCACACATCAAGTTACAATCAAGATATTAAATCAATTTAATTTATTAATAACGATGTTTCGCCACGGTTCAATATACTTCTAATAGGAATAATTATGAGGTTTTATTTCCTTATTTATTATGTATACTTTAAGAAAAGAGGTGGTTTTTTTCTTTTTTGGGGGTGGGTTGCGGTCGGTGCGCTCCTCGCACCACTCCGTCCGGGGCGACAGAGACAGAGAGACCCACAACCCACCCACGATGCACGTCGCCTTCGTCGTTGGGCCGACCACCGGAGCAGGGTTACTTGTCATCAGTGGTCGGCCCGACGGAATACCCCCTATTTGGAGTACCCTCCCATCATCGGTCTTTCCTCACGCGGTCGGCCTCTCGGCGGGTGACGGACTAATCCCCGGTCACGTCACCCGCGGCCTCGGCTAGGGCGGCATGAGGCGCAGGTATTCGCACCTACGCCGCCCCAGTCGCCGGCGGCGGATCGTATCATCGAGGCTGCGCTCCTCGCGCAGGCGATCCGCCGCCTCCTTCCGCGAGACTACTGCCTCGCAGAAGACTGCGACCGCGTCCCAGTTACTGAAGCTGCCGACTATCGCCCTTGCGATGCGTCGGCAGCGTCAGGTCGGCACCGATGATTGCGACGAGTTCACGGCGCTGCTCTGCCCAAGCGGCACAGACCTCAAGCGTCACAGACCTCAAGCGTATGCTGCGCCGTGTCCTCGTCGCAATCGCAGTGGTGGCAGGACGGTGTACTCTCCCTCCCAACGACCTTGTGCAGATATTTAGCGAAGCATCCATGCCCAACATGCCATGCCATGCTCAACACCTGCACCAGTCGGAAGGAGAGCACCCCGTGCCGCCGTTCCAACCACTGCATCAGCACCGGCCGGAAGGCCTCCACGATTCGCACCCCGAACCGAGGCCTCTCCAGCCGGACTGCCCAACGGGCAATGACGTCTAGGCGGGAAGAAAAGAGGTGGTGAAATGTTAACTTTCGCCAACGTTAAATCAATAATAACATAAGGTTTGTTAGTAGTATCTTCGTATGGGTCATGATTTATTTGTAGTATGATAGTATCCTTAATTTTGTACTTCGTGCACACTATCAATTCAACGGAGACGAAGTTGCGGACATATATACCGTAGAATCCGCTTATCGTCCCGTTTAAAACGCCACTCGTCCACCCGCAGCCCACTCAGTTTACCAAGTCCACCAACTTTATTTTTTTAATTTACGTGATCTGTCACGTGCTTTGTATATGTGTAGTATTATCAATCATTTGTTTGTTACAAAACGACTACAATTAAGCGCCAGGCATTGTCACTTCAAAAAAAAAATCAAATAAAATTCTATCAATGGAAGATCTCATTGAAAAGTAGCCAAGATCAATATTATGATCATTATGATGTGGTTGTCGACTTCAGCGACAATAACCCTGAGGTAAATATCGGTACCAAGTTCTGTAGATTATCCTGAAATTAATTTCTTAGAAAAACGTATAGTAGTTAGTATTCTTAGGCAAATTTGAAATCCTTGTTTTTTGTACCCAAATTTCTTGTTTTGTTTTACTACAAAAGTGATTGCTATTTATAAATATGACATGACTTTTTTAAACTGTAATTGTGAAATTATTTAAATAAAGCATTTATGATCTATTTAACCTCAACTCTTGTCAGTGAAATCGACAACCACACCATACTTATCGTAATATTGGACTTTGCTGCCTTTTTCATATTTATATATTTGTTGCGATATAATTATTTTCTGTAAATAAATATATTATTATTTAAAAGTTATACGTATTTATAATTTTTCGTACGTACGTATTTTTAACTTTCCGTGTGGTGACGGAGTAAGAATACAATTCACCACCCCCTATCTTACCCGTGGGTGATCGGATCGTACGAGACGACTAAGGGATATAAAACGCAAATAACATCTATGCGAGAGAAGGGAAACTCGAAATAAAACCCTATACCAACACGTCTGACCAGCTGATATAGTAGGTCAATTACCCTTCCATTATGGAGGAGGCCCGAGCCGAACAGTGGGACGTATATGGGCTGAGATTATGATTTATAATTGTTTTATCCACTTTTACGATGTATAGTTGTATTTCATTACTGTGCTGTGTGGTAGCGGCTTCGAATACTACCAACCCTTGCTTTGCTCGTGGGTGTCGTAAAAGACGACTAAGAAGAGCCCTAGATTGACCCGGACCAACTCCATCTGGTACCATTTGGGTCAACGATTACATTCCCAAGGAGGGTTGACGTCAGGCAGGCGGCCGGTCATAAAAGTCATTGCCGAAACTTTTTGCAATATGTCAAAACAGATGACATATTGCGTCGACCCCAAGTAATAGGGATAAGAGCAAGGTGATGATGAGTTGTATTTCATTACTATTTGTACATTTTCCTGAAAATACGTTACTTTAGTCGTAACTCAAATTTATTTACTCGAATTACGAAGCATATACCATTCTTATAGGTCTGGAGAATACCGAACAGCAAGGGTAATTCGCGTGTTAATACCTACACGCGTACGACGTGTTCACGTTAAAATAATATACTTAATTTTCAAATACGTAAAAGTTTTATAAATAGTTAAAGTACCTATAACGAACGAATAAACAAAACGAACGAAACGATAAAACTAGCTTGATTATGATTGAAATTATTCTCCTTCGAAGAAGAAAAATTTTTCTGCTATTATAATTATGCAAATGGCTAAGTTTATACCTAATAAAATCGATTTTTAATTTAAAAATTAGCTGTTTTTGAATTTTCCCTTTGTATACACAAATACCTAGATGCCAAATTTGAACTTTATATCATCTGGAAGTGGGTTAGATATTTGATCTCTACATATGTCTAATGTTTACACGTTAATATCTAAATAGACATTTAAGCTGTGTTTATAAAAATTAGAATGTCATCTTATCTAGTGCATCTCTCCGTCGGGCCGACCACTGACGACAAGTCACCCTGCTTCGGTGGTCGGTCCAACGACGAAAGCGACGTGTCACGGGTGGGTTACGGGTGTGCGTGCTTACGCCCCTCCGTAGCCCCGGACGGAGTGGTGCGAGGAGTGCGCCGACCGTAACATACCTCCAAAAGAAAAATCTAGTACCTCTCAATATATAATCAATCAATCAATATAATCAAATCAATCAATATATAATATATGCCAAAATTGGTCATTTTGTATTTTGAATAATTTTTGAGTTATAAAAAGGTCAAAAGTGACTCGAAATGGTTCGTGTAAATATACACCGGCACGCTCTTTCTAGATAACATACGGCAAGTAGCCGTAAATGATATTCCAAAGTTTAGGACCTAAACGATACGTAGAAGTGGTACGATTTTGTCAAATGCTCCGTTATTATCAAGAGTTAACGATTTAAGACGCATTGTAGCTTCTTTGAGTTAAAGCGAAGACGCACTAAAAAGCCGAAATTATGTTGAAAATCTTATAGGTAATTGCCTATGCAACAAGATCTTTTTGTCAAACTAAAATAAGTGATAAACGTTTTTGATTGATGATATCGTATTAAATGGCGTTTTCATACAAAACTTAGACGTCCGTAATCTAAACCATTGAATTAACAAAATACAGATACAATTAAATCAGAAGTGTGGTGCTTTTGGTTCGAGCTTGAAAAAGACCACCCCCAGGCTTAGGCCTAGAGCTCAAAATATTTTAAAAGCAGTAAAAATGCACAGTAAATAACCATATCGTTTTTTAATTTTATATCTGCGTTTTTAATTTTATTTCTGTATGGTGACGGAGTAAGAATACAATTCACCACCCCCTATCTTACCCGTGGGTGATCGTACGAGACGACTAAGGGATATAAAACGCATATAACATCTATGCGAGAGAAGGAAAACTTGAAATAAAACCCTATATCAACACGTCTGACCAGCGTGGTATAGTAGGTCAATTACTCTTCCATTATGGAGGAGGCCCGAGCCCAGCAGTGGGACATATATGGGCTGAGATGATGATCTGCGTAGCTACGCGTTTTGCATATGGATTGACGTAATACCTAACACCTCCAGCAATTTTGGGTGGCGGCTTATACGAGGGGTGATCCAAAAGTAATGATAATCAGTTATTTCTAGTGCACACAAAAATACAAAAAAATTTCAGTCACTTGCTCAGTTACCCACTAGTTCAGGAAAAAAAAATCATATAAATAGGCCACAATTCCCGGGAGCTACATTCATTTGAATACGGACTGTCAAGGAGTGAACATCAAAATGGAAAAACACGAAATCAGAGCTGTCATTAAATACCTCTGCTTGAAAAAAATGTCTACCAAAGACATACACGGCGACTTGGTGGAAACATTAGGGGACTCTTCTCCTCCATATTCCACAGTTGCACGCTGGGCTAAGGAGTTTAAGCTGGGAAGAACATCGACGGAAGACGAACACCGCGAAGGACGCCCATCGACGTCCCTCACTGAAGAAAATGTGAAAAAAGTTGAAGAAGTTGTATTGGAAGATCGAAGAGTGACTATCAGGCATGTAGCTGAGGTCACAGGGATCTCATATGGCAGCATTCAAAGAATCCTTGCGAACGAATTGCATATGAGAAAGGTCTCCGCGCGTTGGGTACCGAAAATGTTAAACGACGAGCAAAAGAAGAAACGAGTCGACATGTCAAGAGCAAATCTCGAAAAGTTCCAGGCAGACAAGGACAATTTTTTGTCACGTTTTGTGACCATGGACGAGACCTGGATCCACCATTTTGATCCTGAAACAAAACAACAATCGATGACATGGAAACGATCCGATGAACCGACGCCGAAGAAATTCAAAGTGTCAAGCTCAGCAGGGAAGGTTATGGCGTCTGTTTTTTGGGACGCTGAAGGAATAATCATGGTGGACTACTTGGAAAAGGGGGCCACTATTACAGGCTCCTACTATGCAGAACAAATAAGAAGATTGCGGGAGGCTATTAAGGAGAAAAGGCGAGGCAAACTGCGGGCTGGAGTGTTGTTCCATCAAGACAACGCACCTGTTCACAAAGCTGCAATTGCCATGGCTGGCATTCAGGAAGCGGGCTTTGAGTTGGTGGAACACCCCCCCTATTCACCAGATCTAGCCCCCAGTGACTTCTATCTCTTTCCACGACTCAAGGAACACCTCCGAGGCAAGAAATTTGATGATGATAGCGACGTGATGGCCGCGGTTGAGGACTTTTTTGAGAGTCAAGATAAAGATTTTTTTTGTAAGGGAATTTTAGGTTTAGAAAAGAGATGGACTAAATGTATAGACTTGCTAGGAGACTATGTTGAGAAATAAATATATTTTTTTATTTTATTCATTGTGTTTATTATTGATTATCATTACTTTTGGATCACCCCTCGTAAGTTACAATATTGCCACCCAATCGCCATTGGTCAGCTGAGTACCGATTCCTTGACTTCATTGGAGCATATAGGGCTTGCGTGTAACTATGTATAACTAAATATGTATACATTTCATACAATTATATATTTAATACGTATATTTTGTGTCGGCGCTTGTTGCTCATCGTGCTGCACTTCACAACTCCAGTGACTATGAACGGACTGACCAGAGAGCGTGAGTGGCCAAAATAAACAATATAATGATAATGACATACACATGATGATATAGTCTTCAGGCCAGCCGCGGATATCAACGAATCAGTGATCGTCCCAATGGCGATGGGGAGGAAATGAGATGGGTTAGAAGGCCGCGCACACACATTTACATCACTCCGGACGGAACGGACGGCATATGTCCAGGCTATAGTCATCCAAAAAAAGATATTAGTCTATCACAGAGTTGCTATGATTCCCCATTGACGACTTACCATCACGTGCTACACTACCTGTTCGTCTGCCAGCACAGGTAATAAAAAACATTCAAGCGAACACATTAAATATGGGATTGCCGATTTCAATAAGTGTCCCGACCCCGTTTCCGAATCAATGTGTTTACGTATATGTATACAAAATCCGATTGAGGGCGTCATTCACCGATGTGTTCGTAACAATGGAAACGGGAATTCAGCGTTCACTCGTAAATAGCAGGATAGCGCTCTGCCGGACCTTGTGGTACTGTGACAAGGAAAGTAGACATACCCCACTATATGTAATTATAAGTTAATATCCGTTTGAATATCGTTGCGCAATTATTCCATAAAACTAAGGAAGTCGTGTCGTACTTAGTTGTGGAATTGTAGACAAAATTATAGACAAGAAATTTAGCATTTATTATTTTGGCTGTTTAAATTTTTATTGACATTTTATATAACATATAATCGAATGAAGCAGATACATCTAGAGCATATACAGCACAGTCTACTTGAACGCGAGGAGGGAACCGATTACTGTTGCAACCATTGTGATTGCAGTGAGGACACAGAACAACACATGCTCGAAGACTGTATAGCCTCGGAAAATACAAACTGGTTGGCAGCATCAAGAACTGGGACATGGCCAGCGCCCTCTGGCGTTTTGTCGTAATGAATTAACAAACATTTGCACAAACTACCGCAGTTATTATAATAAAATAAAATTTAAGATCAACGCCTATATTAGTTTTTTGTATTTAAAAATATAGTATTTTTTTATCAATCATCCCGATAAATCTAATATTATCTACTCGCGAGTTCATTAATATATTTTTATCTTTTAGTATAACTATCCATCAATTTATCTGCCATTTATTCGACGGCTACTGTTAGATATAGATATAATCGCAAACAGACATAATGCTCTACATGCTGTGCGCAAAACATTGCTACTAGTTTATTAGTTTCCCAAGAGACTGCTACTGTCCATTCTCCTTATGATTCCTCATTCTTATGACTCCCATGAAAAGTAAAATGTGGTTTTACGCACGGTATCGACACGTCATCACATTAGACTAGCACCATTAAAATTTATATATTGTTAAGGATATATTTTATACATAAATATACCACTCTCATCTTTGTATTAATATTTCATAAACCATTAATTAATCTCCACATAGTTTTGTAATATATGCATCATATAAGGATAAATTTAAGACCTTTAAATCGTCAATATACTTCTATACCATTATAAAATCACGAGTGGTATATGTATAATGAAAATTAAATGAATTCCAAAGGCCACACAATAAACATAACAAGCAGTTAGTAGTCAATGTACGCGCGTTTGTTAGTTACGTATGCAAATCAGGTGCGCGTATGGCAACTTAACGCCGGAGGGAGTTGCTATTAACACTCAACAATATGATAAGCTATTAGACATCTATCAAAACATCGAAATAAATAGACGTGTAAAGTTAAATTCGTGTAAAGAAATTGAAGATATTTTACAAATTGAATAAATGAGTACGACAAAATAGAAATATAATCATAGAGAATGACAGAATAAGCCATTTCCAAACACCTGACATGGAAATTATTGGTAAGCAAGGAGTTGAAGCCAAATGTTTGATAGGAAAAAATATAGTGAAGTTTACTGCGTCGAATTATAACTGTCAACGAAGAATTAGTACAAAACGATAACCCCAAAGCGCACAAAATTCTGAGGTCACCCAGCCACGCTTCACATGGATATCAAAGCCGAATATTTATGCCTTCAGTCATGTTGTGCATTTGTTAGTATCAACCGAGTCTATAATGAGTTATTAAAACAAACTGACGACAATTAATTAGTATCGGAAGAAAAACATTATAAAGCGTATGAGATTTTGTAGCATGACAATTCTCGACCTCACTCAAAGGCAAGGTGGTCACTTCATGTTTGGAAATGTTGCAATAGCAAGTGTGTATTAACTACAACGATCTTAAAATGCAAAAGTTAGCAACCTTTATTGATAGCTACAAATTGTGATTAGGCTTGTCAACGCATGGAACAGATACTCTACTCTAAGGATAGGTGAAAGTGGTGGCAATCGAACTACATATATCAACTATCCTTCAAATATAATAAAGGATTTTTTTACAAAATCGTTCAATATTTTGATAAGCTATTTTTATTATTTACTAGCAATCCGCCATCGCTTCGCTTCGGTTTCAGTCGCCTTACTCGCGTAGTTCCCGTTCCCGTGGCTATACTGGGATAAAATATAGCCTATGTGACTCAGGGATACTGTAACATTCTAATGGTGAAAGAATTTTCGAAATCCTTCCAGGAGTTTTTGAGTTTATTCGTAAGGAACGTTTCCTCTTTATAATATTAGTGTAGATTACACCCTTAGAGGGTGAAAATTAAAAAATGCGGCAACACGTGTTTATTTATTTTTCCTAAAGAGTATTTTTGGAGTCTGTACGCCTTATGGTTCCAGAGACATGGTGATGAGTCAATATATCGCTCGCAAAACTCGCCTCTCCTATATATATATATATAGACTAGCTGACCCAACAGACGTTGTTCTGTTCAAATAAAGCGCCACCTACCGGGTCCAATTGTGAATCTAAACCATTCTCGAATCCCCTTGAGCACACACAAATTACTTACTCAATCCAGTCAACAGATATCGCCATCTGTTAAAATCGTTTGGAGTTAACAGATACCTAAATTGTGAATGTCAAATAATAGACAAATAATTTGCAATAAAATAATATTGCGACTATAAATTACGATGTAAGCTATCCTATCTTTCAAGGTGGATCAAACTGCACACGGTATGCAAATTTGATTAAAATCGGTGAAGTAGTTTAGGAGTCCATCGCGGACAAACAACGTGACACGTAATTTATATAAGGTACTAGCTGACCCAACAGACGTTGTTCTGTTCAAATAAAGCGCCAGCTTCCGGGTCCAATTGTGAATCTAAACCATTCTCTCTCTTTTGAGCACACACAAATTACTTACTCTATCCAGTCCACAGATATCGCCATCTGTTAAAATCGTTTGGAGTTCACAGATAATTGTGAATGTCAAATAATAGATAAATAATTTGCAATAAAATAATATTGCGACTATAAATTAAGATGTAAGTTATCCTATGTTTCAAGTTGGAGCAAACTGCACACGGTGTGCAAATTTGATTAAAATCGGTTAAGTAGTTTAGGAGTCCATCGCGGACAAACATCGTGACAGGAGATTTATATATATTAAGATTAATTATTTAGAAACTAGAGAATGAAATCTTTGAGAAAATAACCTATTCAAATGATTTACTATAAAAATCCACTTATATTCCTGCCACTGCTTCATTACCTACTACTTTATTCACACATGCCCCTGTCCTATATAGAACAACTCGGACAAGGGCTCCCGAAGCAAATTGATGACACCACAATACAGTCGCAGTATTCTCTCAACATTATTAACGTTCAGGATAGTGACCGCTACGCTCAGATGTGCCTGCTACCGTATTTACGCGGCCATTGAATATTTGTACTTGAATGTTAAGTCATTGTGAAATTAATGTGGTAGTAGTGTTATTATATACCGATAAAATAACGATATACGTTAACGCTTCTTTTCTACTAGCATGTAGTTAATGTAACGGCAAAAAAAAGTAACATGTTGAGTTCACAGTCCTTAGTCATTCATATCAACGTGATTTTATTATCTACTAGCAACCCGTCCTCGCTTCGCTTCGGTTTCAGTGGCTTTACCCGCGTGGTTCCCAATGCCGTGGGAATATCGGGATAAGATATAGCCTATATTACTCGCTGATATTATAGCTTTCCCTTAGTGAAAGTATTTTTTTTAAATCGGTCCAGCCGTTTTGAAGATTAACCGGAACAAACAGAATAACTTTTACCAGGAACAATTAGAATATTTTCCTCTTTCGGTCCGGGACTCGAATCCAAGGTCATAGCTTAAGAGATATTGCAAAATTAATATGAAAGGCACCTGGAACTGAAATGAAGCGAGGGCGGGTCGGTAGCATATTAATAAGCAAAGTGAAAATATTCGGTTTGCTTTTTATGAATATTACGCACGTGTGAAGATTCCGTATGGTGACAGAGTAAGAATACAATTCACTAATATGTTATATGCATATTTAAGTCTATAGTCGTCTTTTACGAGACCAACAAGCATAAGACGGTTATGCGAGAGAAGAAACACCCAATTATAACCCTATACCAACACGTCTGATCAGCGTGGTATAGTAGATTAAATTCCGTCCTATTGTAAGGGGGCTCCAACTCAATAGTGGGACGCATATCAGCTGAAATAATGTTGATAAGTGTGTAAGATTTGGCATAGTTTTAGAGTTCATATGTCTCAAAATGAATAATAGCTTCATATCTGTTTTATTTCAAATTAATGTTCTTTCACAACTAACCGTAATGCTTTAAATATGTCAGAGCCAATTATATTATTATTTTTATGTGAAAATTCTAATAAAGCGGATCAATCCGGGGTGGACGTGGCGACGCTTCGCTACTTCCGCACTAAACGCGTCGTCACTCCAATGTCGATATTAATTAATTTTTTTTTATTACAGAAATGAAGGCACAGACTAATTACATACTCAGATTTCTTTTTTTAACAAAAGACAATAATAACTTTTCAAATTGTAAATAAAATCTTATAAATATATAGAAGTATAGGAGTTACATATTAATATATCTTTATCAATGAATTTGTTTGTATATTTATCTGTCGCTTTTAAAAAAACATTTAAATGAACCTTGTCGAGAAATGTTATAAACAAAACGCTGAAAACAGCAATTACGTCTTAGTAAACACAATTGTCAACAAAAAGTAGAGTATTAACATCATCTCAGCCCATATAAGTGCTACTATTGGGCTCGGGCCTCATCCACAATGGAAGGGGATTTGATCTACTTTACCGCGCTGGTCAGACATGTTGGCATAGGCTTTTACGTCGAGTTTAACTATTCTTGCATAGATAATATCTATGTAATAGGAAAACTTCTCGTCTTTTACGACACCCACGGGTAAGAGAGGAAGTGGTGGACTGTGTTCATACCAGGTCAACACAGGGAAAGAGTATTAACATACAATTAGGAATTTCAATCTGTGTGAAATCATGGATACAGTTGATATTCCATGACCGGGACACCGTTTGCAAGATCCTCTAGAACAGGCCATCGAAGTCAAGACAGCGGTCACTGTCCTGCCCAAATAGACCAAGTCGTCCTCTGGACTGGACGTGCGGGACTTGGGTAAACTAAGAAGCGACCAAAAAAAAGGTAGCAGCTAGTATTTAAATACAGCTGTAATAAACATGGTAGGTTATACTGGTTCGTACTAAAAAAAGTTTTCACCCAATGTATCCTACATTGGTATTAACAGAGTTTGTGATGGATTTGGATTTAACACAGTGTGTGACAGATTTTTAGGCTTTCTGTTAAAGAAATGTTTATAATATACATTGTATTATATTGAAACTATGGATGTTATTTAGTCACTGTAGCAATAGTTTGCTTAATGGCCTCCAATGGGATTGAAAGGGTGTACTAAGCCGGACAATCCACAATTTAATCAAACAAGCAAAAAATTTTCAGCAGTGTAGCCTACTTCGAAATTACATTATAAAAGATTATAAATTTAGATCTTTAAACGAGAATTATTCCAATTAAAACAGTATGAAGTAAAATTTAAATCATCATCAATACAGCTCAAATACGCCCCTGCTACTTGCCACGAGCCTTCTGCAATGGCAGGGCAATTAACCTACTACACCACGCTGGTCAGACCGGATTGGTTTACCGTTTAATTTCGAATTTTCTTTTTCTTGCATAGATGATGATATCTGCGTATTATATCACTAAATTGTCTTTTACGAATCCCACGGGCAAGAAAGGGGTTGGTGGTATGCTCACTCCGTCACCACGCGAAAATCTGAATGTCTGCTAATTGCCGCATGTGTTTACAACTGTGGGTTCACACTAAAACTAATTATTATTTAGATGAAAATAGAAACCCCGACGCACTGCCGACAGAAGTTATAACTAAAAACTATGAATAAACAGTTGATATTTTAAACTCAGGGATACTCAAATTAATTGTTTGATCTTAACATTTATAAATGACAACTGTTTACATTTATCTGGGTATGACATTTTTCGGGACTAAAATGATAGATCTACATAGATAGATAGATAGTCCTAGTGTTAACACGTCACGTGACCATATCGGTTACGACTTACATGAATTTACTCCCCAACCCAAACCAGGCAAGCTTTCACTTTAAAAATATATAACATAACTAAGCTTATAAGCACCTTTTAGGCATTGTAAGCAGCGAATATTTCGCGTATTGTCATGATCAAGCTAAGAATAAACGCGCTTTAGTATCCACAAAAGGTTTGAAGAAACATACATAAACAGTAATCCGTAATATGTTTAAGTGCAAAACAACAAAAATGTAGAAGTTTCAAAAATAGACATTGATAAATACGTTATACTTTTTCATTTCACAAAAGTAACGAACACATTAATTTTAAAATATTGACCGTCAATAGTGAGTAACACGTGTTCTTGTGTGACTCGTCAATTTCGATGAGGAATTGGGTGAGATTACACTACAGAAACATTTTGCGAAAATGCACAAATTTAAAGATTCCTGTTATTATTGAAAACAAATAGTTCATCTTCAGGCCAGGAAATTGGTCATTAGATGAACTATACCACGTGAAAAAGCTGAAGCTTTTCTTTTGACGTTTTTGACGACACTCGATGTTACCTGTTTACAAATGTATCGTCTTACAAACAATTTTTTAGATAACATAAAGAATACAATTGACAGGCACAAATTATACTTGTAGTCAGAGCAATAATTTGTGTATCGACCAAAAAATGTCCTCCGTGGACAAATTCCGCTCAAGAGGACATTAACAGACATGTCCATCGGAACGTTTTCACAAAAACAGGTAAATAGTATACAAGTCGTATTGGTGGACTTGTTAAAGGTGTTTGCAACATTAACGATCTGAAGTATTATCTGGGAACACCTGCCCCGACAGATGTGTTTGATGCGTTTCTGTTATTTTTATTTCATCGCAATGTTTGAAACATTGGCACTCATGTGAAAATGATTCTTTTTGGATCTTATGATAGGAAAGCCCTCTCTACAGTATAAGGAAAAATAACCTTCTGCGAGTCGACGTTTTTACGTTTGCCTTTTCTTATAGCGATATTTTGTTACATACTTTGTTACGACAACTTATAAGTAAAACGTGTAGATAATGTTATATTGAATCAAATTTTATTTATATCTACGGCTTTATTATACAAATGCGTTAATTACCGTGTAAGAACATAAATACATGATATGTATTACGCAGCCAAGAATAAGATCATCACTAACGACGTTAATACAATCAAAACATCTTGAATTTTTTTCAAAACTACTTTAATCCCGCCATACTTTTTTTAATGGCTTAATGAAGACGTAAATTACATTTGAACACAGGTGTTGCTACTAAAATTAACCCAGCCTACGCAAAGGATTAAAATCGATACAACTTTGTGTATTAACTCTTTCACAGAAAGTATTCGGACGAAGAGAATAATATGGTATCTATGAACGCTACCAATGGCTAAGAATACTATCAATCGATACATTTCTCATAAATGACGTAGAATACGACTTAGAGCTTTATATCCACCTGGACCAGCTCTATTTACTGGTTTCTGGTGACCAATTACATTTTCGAGGAAGGTTGACGTCAGGCAAGCGCACGATCTTAAAAATATTGCCAAAACTTTTTCCATAAGTACGATGGAAGAACAGTACCTACATATTGCGTGAAATCTGTCTAGTTAGGATATGAAAAGAATGATGATGATGATAATCACATTGCTTTCACCCACAGAAATATTAATACTTATTAATTTTTCTGTGCTTTCACCGTACCATTCAATGCCACATTGAACAATATCGGCCACGACAGTAAATTTTCAGTGTTAATGTCACTCAATATCACCCATTCATCCGTTAGACTACCGACGTCTACTGCTAAATATGGCTCTCTAAGGACAGATAATGCCATAATCACCACGCTTAGCAGGCGGATTGACGATCTTAGTTGCCCATTCGTTTGGTGATCCGGCAAACGATTTTCACAAATCTCACAGGAAAGTTGCTGATAAATTATATTCTTAGCCCTTCACCACACGGGGAACCAATTATCTGGAGGTAAAAATATGCAATATTTATTTAAATAGAATATAATAATAATTCATGCTTTTCTGCGTCAATTTAGCTCGTGACAATAAATAATTTTTCATTTCATTTCAATATTTTCTGACCACATCGAATTATTTAAACGAAGTTGCTGCTAGTCAGAGGCAATAAAATAACAACTTATTTATACAATGTACATATAAAAGGTAACACCAATAAGCAACTAGACAACATATGTCTAATCCAAATAGTAGTTTATTATAGTTGCATCACAGGACGCTCATTCGGTCTGCCGAGCCAATCTCTTTGAAAGTGCACCCGAGGTCTACCCTATTTAACGGACCGCCGATCACGTTAATTAAGCGCTTTCAATTTATTTTCCACATATTAATGTCAAAGTACATGTTACACTTTATAACTTTTCACCGGTCATTGGTAGTTATAGGTTAGAAGTTTTCATTATTACTAGGATTATGCCTCTGAGAATAAGCATTGCCTTTGTTTATATCGCAAAAACCGGCTAGTTTTTTTTTTTTTATAAGGTATGTATCTGTTAATCATTTTACGCCCAAAAATCTTCGTAATTTTAAATCAGATTAAGAATACTAATAACTCCCAAATAATCGCAATCAGTATTAAAAACTATATAAACAAGAAAAAAATAGCGGTCAAAATTCACATATACATTTAATTGAATAAATAAATTAAAGAACAAGATGTAGTAATGTACTCTTCACAAATCATGCACATCCCATTGATGCCTACGAGCCTTCATAATAGGACTAATGGGAGGGGCATCGGCGTACTATGCCATACTAGCCTGCTATGGAGGTGAGGCCTCAATTGCCATAGAGTTTAAATCTTTTCATTGCTTTTAGTAGCAAACTAGAAGAAACCCGATTGTAAATGTAACTGCCACTGATAAATTTCAGCAATTTCAGGAGTACAACTAAGCCGCTGCCTACAGTAGATGTAGCATTAGAGGAAATGGAATGAGAACAGAAAAAAAGGAGGTAAGGCGGTGTTTAGCTTCTTCTTTACCTCCAGTTTCGCCTTATTTCGAGTTTACCTTCCCCTTATTCATCTCTTACGAAATTTGCGGGCAAGGAGCACATTGTGGGTTCTTGGTTCGTCACTACTAGAGACAATGTTGAATTAAAGGTGATCCTTACTGATATCTTAAATGCTAAAGTAAGTTCGTTTGTTTGTTACGCTTTCACGCTTAAACCACCGAACCGATTTCAAAAATACTTTCACCAGTGGAAAGCTATAATATCAGGGAGTAACATAGGCTATATTTTATCCTGGTATTCCCACGGAAACGGGAACTACGCGGGTAAGGCGACTGAAACCGAAGCGAGGGCGGGTTGCTAGTAATTGATAAAACTAAGAATATCAACTTGTATGTGCTGTTACACTGCTACTCGTAGCGTAAGAATAACATTAAGAAGTAAATATCTAGTCACAAACATGATCCACGTGTATGGGTTATATATGTATATGCTCTTCATAGGGTAATATAAGCAGGCAATATATCCGAGCCTTGAGAAAAATGCGAATTATATATATAATTACATTAACATTTCTATGATTAGTATAACAGGTCAGGCAAAATAATAACTCCCGAGTTTTTTCGCCAGGAAATTCTGAATAGCAGCACGAAAGTTACAAAATATTGCCGATAGAATGCAATAGTCACGCCCATTATTATGTGGGACATACGTAGTAAAATATGGGTGTATTCTGCGTACCCCTTCATGTATAAGGCATGACGCTATCAAAATGACGTATAAATTATATTCTTTCGATTACCTGTTAGAATTGTATCTGGATAACAATACAATTTTCACAAGGTACTACAAAATAAGAGATAGACAATTCTTAGAATATGTATAAGTAACTACATAAGGAATTTCTCTTGCTGCACGCAAGCATCTCACGCGAATGGTCACGCCACGCAACATAGAAAGCAGTATAGATTTTATCAAATAAGGTTGTGTCGATTGATTGTGCCTTACACTCATAGTAACTTCAAATTCTATAAAAACTTTGTAATTAATACAAACGATTTGGGCAATATATTTTTTGCAGACGTTAACTGCCTCAAATTAGTGTAGCGACAGAGTATGAATACTATGTATTACGCATTATAATGCGTGTGAATAAATCCAACATTGAGACGTATATAGAACGAGAAAAATACAAAAAATATTAATAAAATATAATTAACGGATGAATATAAGTAATGCAAGTTGATATACGTATATCATTAATTTGGCATGATCTTAAATTATTACACTCAGTGCCAAAATTCTGTAACTAAATGACTTGGAAATCTTTCAATGAGATGACACTAATATTACGAAGTGTCGATCAAATTTCTATGTGATGTATATTTCACCTATGGTCACGGGATTTCCAGAATGCATGGTCCTCTCGTGGAAATAGTTTATTGTGTAATACTTAGTGTAAACATCAGAAGCTGGTATTATGTCCTGAAATAATTATATTGAATGTTGCTGACAAATAATGTATGGATCTTGGAAGAAGGTCCGACAGCAACTGTCACCATTCGATGGCTTTAGTAATCGTATGTGACAGGCTTTAAGTAGAACGAACGCCTCGCCCTGAGACTATCACATCACCTACGGGAAATATTGATCTTATTTGAGTTTGATTAACTTTGTCGTTGTCGACGTCGCTAATAATACCCGAAACCTGGCACCGATCCAGCTGCCGCCTTAATGGTACTTCAATACAAGATGATTTGCAAAGGTAACTATAATTTTTGATTCGATTTAATCTATTAAAATAACAATATTAAATAAATTTTCCGTATGCTAATGGAGTGAGAATACAATTCACAAAATTCACCACCCCTTCTTCTTCCCCGTGTGTCTTAAAAGACGACGACGAGGTTATAATATCTAGATAACATATCCAAGAGAGGGGAAACTCTAAATAAAACCCTATATCAACACGTCTGACTAGCGTGGTATACTTGGTCGATTTCCCTACCGTGGAGGAGGCTCGAGCCCAACAGTGGAACGTATATAAATTGTTACGATGGTGATAAAATATGTATAATTTTTTATACTATAAGGTGTCAGTGAATATAAAGTGTTTATAACTCTAAAATTCTTTTACTAATTCTCTATACACCTGCTTTAAAAAAAAACGTATCTTACGCGATAGTAAGGTTTATTCGTGAGAATTATCCACTATCACAGAATTCAGTACAGAATTTTGTTAAAACTTTACAGCGAATAAAGAAATTACAAACATATATTTTAATATTTACATAAATATTAAGATTTATTCCAAGGTCTGTTTGGTTATTCAAATAAATCTAATGGCGTTTTTTTTTTATTATTAACGCCGCGTAGATTTTGTCGAGTTTGTATTAATAAGTGAAAAGCATTTTCGATAATAATTTTATTAATGATTTTTAAACCTGACACAGACAGCAATGTCGACTTCAAGGTGCCGCGACCTCAACCTCTGACTTTATGAAAATGTGTGCTTTAATCATAAACTATAATTTGTTATAAACGATGCTAGGAAAACTATAAAGGCAATATACAAGAAATAATTATCAAAGACATATTGAATTATATATTTATATATAACTAGCTGACCCAACAGACTTTGTTCTGTTCAAATAAAGCGCCACCTACCGGGTCTAATTGTGAATCTAAACCATTCTCGAATCCCCCTGAACACACACACACAAAAAATTTCAGCAACACCGATTTAGTCGTTTAGGAGAAGTTCAGTGACATACACACGTACACAAGACGTTTATATATAATATAATAATAATTTAAATACACTACTTGCCTGGGTCTGTAATCGCGACCACGCGTAGCTCAAGACCCGACAATGCGAGAAGTAGAACCATACACCAAAGCACAAACAATACTTGTGACCGCTATAAATAACATCCAGAAAAGGGCCAATTATTATTTATGAATTAAATAAAAAATTATCCAGAATTATAATCGAATCCACGACAGGACAGTCGCTGCTTATATCATTACGTACGTATGTGCTTTGTTTTAAATGAAATAAAATTAGTCATCATCATCATTTCAGCCTATTGCCGTCCACTGCTGGACGTAGGCCTCCCTCATGTTGCGCCACATGTGCGGTCCTATGCCACCTGCATCCAACGACGCCCAGCAACTTTCACTAGGTCATCGGTCCACCTAGTGGGGGGCGTCCTACACTGCGTCGTCCGATACGTGGTCGCCACTCGAGAACTTTTCTTCCCCAGCGGTTGTCGGTTCGTCGAGCAATGTGGCCTGCCCATTGCCACTTCAGCGTGCTAATTCTTCGTGCTATGTCGGTTAGACCCGTTCTTCTGCGGATTTCCGTATTCCGGCTTCTATCTCGCAGAGAAATCCCGAGCATAGCCCGCTCCACAGCACGCTGAGCGACTTTGAGCCTTGATATAAGGCCTACATTTAGGGACCACGTTTCCGTGCCGTAAGTCATCACTGGTAACACACACTGGTCGTAGACCTGTGTTTTGTGTGTTTTCATAAAATTAGTAAATAACTCAAATACTTGTAAATGTATATATAACTAAACGTGTTAGAACGCACTCTACCTATAGACAATTTATGCATAGTTTAACTGCAAATTATATGTATGAACTGATGTGTAAACTTTCAATAACAGCTACTTTCCATCCTACTTATGTATCCGTACACATAACATTTCATAGTTTTTACATATAATAAAATTATAAATGTTTTAGTACTTATTGAAAATCAGGTTTATTAAAAGTTTATATTTTATTAATTTTTATACGTTTTAACCTCGTATTTGCCGGATAGAAGATTTAGTGTAATTATGTTTATACTTGGTCACTAAACTTGTATACTTATTTATAAACTATCGAAGAGTCCTAATATTGATATGTGGAGAGTTAATCCTAGGAGTTGAGGCGAGGGAAATAAATGAACCATTCTTTATGTGCGTAAACTTGTATCTTCATAGAACTCACATAGGAATGAACAGAACTTGTTCAAGTTCCGTCCATTCCATATCAAAGTTCGCCCCCAGAGAATACTCCACTACAGACACAAGTTAAACCGCTTCTGAAATATGCCAAGGGACTTTTTGACACTATCCGGATAACAATGCAATAAGTATTGTGAAAGTGATACTGATATAAACAAAAAATAGCTCCTTGTAAAGCACAAAGCCTAGAGGAAAGTTAACATTAACAATTGTGCTTTCGGAGCTGAGGCAAAGTACGAGTTCTTTATACTTCGGTCCCATGAAAGGACAGCGCGCGGGCCCATAACTCGCCCGTACCCGCGTCACTTCGTTGTTGGGCCGAGTCGCCGGCGGCGGAACGTGTCGCCGGATCGCCTCCTTCTGTGAGATTACGGCCTCACAGAAGGCGGCGACCGCGTCCCAGTTCCTGACGCTGTCGAGCATCTCCCTGGCGATGGTCGGCAGCGTCAGGTCGGCACCGATAATCGCGACGAGTTCACGGCGCTCCCCCTCCCATACTTCGGTCCCATAGAGAGCTATTTAAGTACAGCATTTTTAAATTTGAAATAAATTATGACATATTAAGCCCGAGAGGGCACTCGCACTTTGTTAATTTTAACATTTAAACTTAAATAAATTCAATAAACTACCATCGGATTGGAGCGCGACCTCTACTGAGAAGATCCAGCAAGAACCTCGGCGGGCCTATTATTATTTCTATAATAAATTCTTTTATATACAATTGTATACAACATGTCTAGCAAGTACCATCGCCTGTCCTGATGCCCTTCGAACCGCAAGATACCGAATATAATTCACAAATAGAACTGAAACGATTACTGGACTAGATCCCACACTTCACTTGTGGAATTCTCGGACACATCAAGGCAACTTCAACACAGGTAATTATGCTTTATCATATTATTATATCCTGTATAGGAAAGGATAGCTTTCCTAAGCTTTTATCATCATTCATCATTTCAACTCATATACGTCCTACTGTTGGGCTCGAGTCTCCTCCACAATAGGAGGGAAGTTGACCTTAGTTATACCATGCAGGTCAGACAGGTTGGATAGGGTTTTATTTCGAGTTTTCCTTCTCATGCATAGAAGTTATATGCCTATTATATCCCTCAGTCGTCTTTTACGACATCCACAGGCAAGATAGGGAGTGGTGAATTGTATTCTTACTCCGTCCCCACACAGACAATTCACTTAATATCATATAATATTTACTTAATATGTCAACTATTCTCATGTATTCTACTTTTGGCTTTTTAAAACGTAAAATTCATATTAAGCATGATAAACTATTAGTGCACCCTACTATTTCAAAATATATGTATCTATTAAATACCATCAAAAACAAAACTTGTAAAAAAAAGCCAAGCCTCGCAACTGAGTTCTTCTACCATAAAAAGTTGTGAGATCCGTGTTTAACCAAGTCGGTTAACTTATTCAGTCCCTGCTTAAGGGACCTTACTTCTTAAGTTATTACGTAAATAGCTAACCTAACAACTTCTTATAGTGAGTATATCAATATTAAAGATCTTTTATGTTTTAAATAAAGAGAATTACTTAGCAAACGCATGAAAACACAGTGTACCTCACAAGTAATACATATTATCTTAAATTGTACTAAATATATTGCGTTTGCCACATCTCCTCTAGTCTCCTCTCCGCTTTGATGGCAATCAAGCCTAATGATGGCGCTCTTTCTTTCAGGTAAATTTCAGGCAATTTAGTTTGCTTAATACTTTGGGAGATATTGTTACAATTCCATAAAACATGTCCCACACTTGATTTTTCATTCCGTTGATTGACCATTTTACAAGTTATCTTTGAACATAATTATATTTAGGTATCTGTCTACACCTATTATGACAATCATCATTCAGTCTATCGCCGTCCACTGCAGAACATAGACCTCCCTCATGCTTCACCATAAAGTGTGGTACTATAGCACCTGCATCCAACGACGCTCAAGGCTAACAGAGTTGCCATAACTAGGGCTCATTTTTCTTCGCCATATGAGGAATAATGTCGTAATCGCCACCTTTGGTAGGCGGGTTGGTTTCGCAGTGAGATATCATACATTTCCCCTGCAAGAGCTGCTGCCCACCCTCCTGTTGAATCTTTTTTTTTAATTACAACGTCTTGCACTCATCATCATCATCTTGCTCTTATCCCAATTACTTGGGGTCGACGCAATATGTCATCTGTTTTGACATATTGCAAAAAGTTTCGGCAATGACTTGACCGGCCGCCTGCCTGACGTCAACCCTCCTTGGGAATGTAATCGTTGACCCAAATGGTACCAGATGGAGTTGGTCCGGGTCAATCTAGGGCTCTTAGTCGTCTTTTACGACACCCACGAGCAAAGCAAGGGTTGGTAGTATTCGAAGCCGCTACCACACAGCTACAGTCTTGCACTATGGGAATAATAATCCTTATATTGTGGGGGACTTTACAAACATATAATTCATCACCGCATCATTATCGCAGCCCTCATACGTCCCACTGTTGGGCTCGGGCCTCCTCCACAATGGGAGGGAATTTGACGTACTATACCATTCTGGTCAGACATGTTGATATAGGCATAGGGTTTCATTTCGAGTTTTCCTTCTCTTGCACAGATGGTATGTGCATATTATATCCCATAAGTCGTCTTATACGACATCCACGGGCAAGATAGAGAGTGGTGAATTGTATTCTTATTTCGTC
The DNA here is from genome assembly GCA_032191425.1 of Lymantria dispar. NCBI lineage: Eukaryota > Metazoa > Arthropoda > Insecta > Lepidoptera > Erebidae > Lymantria > Lymantria dispar. The sequence continues at coordinate 21,488,630 of CM063444.1, read as the reverse complement.
ACCACACGAAAAGAACATATAATTAATCGACAGAAATTACATTCAGAGTCAGAACATCAATTTGTGGATCATACAAGGTGTTGTCTTGCATGGGATTCGAACCCGCGACACTGGCACGGTACGTTGGTATCTTAACGACTACGCCATCTGCTCAGTCTTTAGCCGGTTTTTACGATTCCCATAGTGAAGCAATGATGGCGACAAATGTATTCTTATTTTTTACAAAGTTACAATTCATTAACTGCAAATGTAACTTTGTAATCTATACCAATAAATAAAATTGGAGTGTCTGTTTGTAATGTCAAAATAATAGGCTTTTTTCATGCTCACACGGTTATTTGCACGACACCTATGCCTAAAATAGCAATTAAAAAATTTTTGTCTGTCTGTCTGTTTGTTCCGGGTAATCTTCAAAACGGCTGGACCGATTTCAAAAATTCTTTCACCAATGGAAAGCTATAATATCAGGGCGTAAACTAGGCTATATTTTATCCCGGTATTCTCACGGGAACGGGAACTACGCGGATAAAACGACTATAACCTATAACCGAAGCGAAGCGAGGGCGGGTTGCTAGTCCTATATATTTATATAGGTTTACAAAATTATTTATGCAGTTATTGTATCTCGAATACTGGACGAAAATTACAATGTTTCATAATATTTCCTTCATTTATACACTAAACACTAATTGTATTCTAAATTTGAAGCTTCTATGTCTGCTAGAAGTGCCTCTTTAATATTGATGATCGGTCAGTCAGTCAGTGAGTGACAAAATTACGAAATTTTGACTAGTTATAATTCTTAAACTATTGATTCAAATTGAATGAAATTTGAAATACACAATGAGTATACATTGCCTGCTAGGTTACTAAAAATTCAGGGTTCTAGTTTGATTCACAACGAAGTTATAGGGGGTCGAAAATGGCCTGAATTGCTTCGAGAAAAGTAAGCTACGGCAGTGTTGCGTTTTGCCCGACTTTTTTTTGCTCGACTTGGCGGGGGCACTGCCGTGCCCCCAGATATATATTTACATGAGAAGCAACGTCAAATATGTATAAATAATTTGATAATTTATTCGTGTTGTTCATTACTACTATTACAAGATAACATTCAGATCAAAGAGGAGCTGATGTCTCGCGTGCCAGTTCCTGGCCTAAATCAATGTCACTCGGAGATTGAGTCAATTTAATTTATTACTTAACAAGGGATTTTCAGGAAAACATACAAATAGTTCCATAAATTCATTATATAAGGGATATAAAATTTGCTGAATAATTAATAATATTGGAATATAGCTATATAATATAGGCTTTCCATGTTAATGGTAAATTAATAAATTCTAACAGTTACGTTTAATCTTAAAATTATTACACGATTTAATATTTTGTCCTAAGTGTCAAAGGATTTTTCCAAATGGTCTAAGAAATTCGAAAGCAGGCACAGTAAGAACTCTTTTGAAACCCCTATCCTTGAGATTTTCGCTTTTGTATTTCATTTTTACTCCGTTATTGTATCGTGCTTTTCTAAGACTTTCTTTGTTGAAGGGAGCAGCCGACTTTCATTTAGATAAACCTGTATGTTAGCGTTCGTAAATATAAAAAATACAATCCTATTGTTGAGTGTAAATAATCTAGATACGGGTAGGTAGTAATATCTACATATAACATAATTATTTATTTGTCTGAATTGTTTTTAACCATAAACACATATATGTATATATAAATGAAAACCTAGATAAACTGAAATCGTGTAGATGACAATGAAAACTTAGATGATCAAGGGCATGCATATGAATAATGTTCAGCGTATAGTTGTGTCAATTCCATGAAAAGAAAACAGAAGAATTAACTGAGACATTAAAGGAAAAAAAAAAGTTAGTCGAGTGTTATTAGAATTCTATGTAGGTTGTAGGTACTTTGTTAGATATAGATTCAATTGGATTTAGGGTTGTCTAAATACAGGACTAATATGAATCTTGGTCTTGCATTTGGGCAACACTAAATAGTTTGGCTATCCCGAAATCATATCTGATGACTAAAAGTTAAGTTAGTAAATTAAAAGCAAAAATTTTAGTTTGATTATTGTGTCTGCATTCACATGCCAATAATGCTTAATAACGAAATAGTAAATACCAGTAGGGTGGGCGTTCCCGTATCGATGACATTGCCGTTACTCACCTGAAATTAAAGAAATCAAGTTCATATGTGTGGCTTTGATTAGCATATCTAAACTATATTAAACTTATTTGTTCTGAACACATATACGTCTAACTCTTGGTACTAAGCTTCTTCCACAGTGGAAGGGAATTGACCTACGCTACCACGCTATTCTGACGGATCACTATAGGGTTTCACTTCGAGTTCTTCTTCTCTTACAGTGATACATCTTATTTACGTCCCTTAGTTGTCTTTTATGAACTTTCAGGGGAAAGGTGTTGTACGGTGAACATTGTAAACATTTTTTTTTCATAAATTACCGCTATTTGAGATTTTTAGTACTAAATAATACAGTTACTAAATAATATATAAACTGGAAGGATGTATTCTTAATTATTCTTGGCGAATCTAAGCTGCTAATTATTGCTGTTTTAATATTGGGGCTACAATTGGACAATGCCAGTGGATTTAGTGTAATTTTGGTAATATAGATTAATATTGACGTTTTCTTTACGCCACTATCCGATATATATCGAATAATACGTTATTACGAGTTGATTTTGGTAGGCTGTCGTAAAAATACTGAGTATTATACACCGGTCACTTAGCATTGATTAGTTACGTGATCGCTTTATTTAACCGTAAGGTTATTAAGCACAATTATTACAAAATGAAAACGTTACCTTTTCTATTGCTCGCACATTATGTTTTTAGAACACGCGTGTGAAGTATGTGACTATACGATAAATACAATACGAATTATAAAGGCTTACGAAAAAAAGGTACTTTTTTCAAACAGGGTTTTTTGTGTTGTCTAAGGAAAAAGCTTTATATGAAAAAGAGCTCTACAAACATACGGAAACAAACACATAGTAAACGGAGAGGTATATTTTGCTATTTATTTCTCGAATTGGATACATATGCGGACTGAATGCCAAGGGGGTATTTTTTCAGTTGTTCCCTTATAAACAAACCTTATGTAATACAGAAGTTTGACACATTTTTTATAAAAAAAAGATTAAGTAAGTTGTAAAGACTGCTTTTTATATTTTGCATATATCAAAGTTATTATATTGAAAGTCAAAATAAAAAAAATACTTTTGTTTTATAATTCCTCGTACAGTGATGCCATAACATTATAATGTGTCATACCCCTTTCCCGTGGCAGTCATGAAACGCCGAGGTATCACTAAGAGAAAGGGCAGCAGCAATCTCGTGGCGATTATGGCATTATATCTCTAGGACGCCTGTGGAACAATGGACGCCAGTAGGCTAATGGATTTCATAATTAGTAAATTTTTACATTCTAATTTTGTGTTAATACTTCTGTCCTTACTAATTGACTATTTTTTTCGTGATATTAGTATTTTATAATATACAGTAGAATCCGGATATAGCGACCTTTAAGGGACCGGCGATACTATGTCGTACTAGCCGGATGACGTACAAAACGGTAGGATTATTTCTTAAGTACATAAGTACCTAACCTTTCATCTTTTATTAAAAGGACATTTACAATCAGCGCCGCGTATAAAATTCAATAATATGACGGTCAAAAAGAAAGAATCAGTTTGCTATCTCGGCCTAGTCTTAGAAAAATTTTTTTCATTTATTGAACATATTAAAACTGTAGGTGAAAAAGCGAAACGGAATTTCTACGCGCTTACTAGAATATCCACATCTACTTGGGGCCTTCGTTTTAATACACTTAAAACCATATACATGGCCACATATTTGGGGTGTATTTGTTACGCTGCACCTGTATGGGCCGATAGGGCCACCATAGGGGCGGCTCGCCTTAAATTACTACAGAGCCAACGATTGGCCCTAATATTCTTATGTAAAGCCTATAGGACGGTTAGTACCGAGGCCTTACCAGTACTCGCGGGTGTACTTCCGGTTGATTTGGAGATTCAGAGACGAGCGTCAATGTATTACACCACAAAGGAAACTATGAATACAGATTTCCTTCTACCGCGCGACCGAAATAAAATTGCTAGATTGTTTGCACCACAATCCATTGTTTATGAGGAACTTTTAACTGAATGGCAAGAAAGATGGGATTCATCATCGAAAGGTCGTCATCTTTATCTATTTTTTCCATGCATCCGGGAGCGCCTGGAGAAGGTGTGGCTGGAGGTTGACCACTTCGTGGCCCAATTTTTAACTGACCATGGCAACTTTAAAAGTAAATTATTTTCTTTTAAACTCGTACCATCACCATTATGTCAATGTTCCACATCTGACCACGAGTATGAACAATCAGCACATCACATTCTCTGGGAGTGCGATCTCTGGCGAAACGAGCGTAACCTTATGTTAAACAGTTTGCAAGTCACCTGTGGGGTAGTATACTATACGGACCTTGTAGCAACTCGAGAAAATTTCCGTGCGTTCATGCGTTTCTGCCATACCTACTGTAGCAATCAATCTTAACGCTCACATATAGACCCCGTTAAGCTCTTCCGTATCCGTGGTGCCGTACTGCTGCGCTATCGTAGCTGTACTCCTGTTTACTTATTGGCTGACTAGTCATTTTGTTTTCCTGTCTCCCGCTTTGCCTGGGAGGGAAGTGGAATCTCTCTTTCCAACTCCTCCTCTTTAATCTTTTCTAATTAAATTTGTTGCGGGTCCCAAGACAATTAAAATCATATCCCGGGACTGCCTGAGGGTCAAACCTCGGTGTCATTTAAGGAGACCATTTTGGATCCTGGCTTACAGGAGTTACAATGGTGGGAATGTATGGTGGGATTAGTCCAAAAAAAAAAAAAAAGTACCTAACCTACGAATACATAATTATGTACACGCCAAACTCCTTCGCGAGGGTTACATTTGATTCACCGCCTTCTAATCGGTGTAATATTGCACTTTTTCTTCAATTGTAAAACACTTTCACTTCACAGAACTCATTTTGTCAAGCTTTGAGAACTTTTCATAACAAGTGACAAACACTAACTGTGATTTACGCGCGCCAATAAGGAAAGGTGAAGCGCGCGGGGCGGGATGAGGTTGGGGCGCCGAAGTATTGGTGCGTAGGTTGTATAAACAAAACATTGCGCGTCGTTTTAACCGGACGTATTATCACAAAAAATGGTCGCTATAAGCAGTTTGTCGTTTAAACCGGAGTCGCACTAAACGGTTATATTTTCTCAGTACCTAACTATGAAACCTAACTTGAGTAAACATTATCGTCGTTAAAAACGGTTAGTCGTTATAAGCGAAGTCGTTATATATGAATTCTACTGTATAGTCAAATATGCAATAAAAATATCTCAATCTGAATAGTATACCCTATTTGTATCTATTTATCAATAGGCTATAGAATTATAACATTATTATTTAAGTGGTACACACCTTAGTTTTAGATATTAATTAGGGTCTACTAAGTTGACTAGGTCTTTAGTCTATGTAATTACGGGAACTAGGGGAAATTCTTGACATTTTATAAAAACGGCAAACAGAAAAATTAAATTACTGTTTTATTCAAACACTTTAGTTAATATTTTATTTGGCAATCAAAGCAGGCATGAATGATATATGGTCTAAGATCCCGCTATACAACGACCTTCACCGAGATGCTTATTTGATGAAATTTAATTTTTATGTAATTTAATATGTCAATAAATATATTGCATATGGGTTGCCTAACAAATTTTAGTCCAGAGTATGATTCATTAATATTTTTTTTCTTTTTTTGTACATTGCACCGGTTTGATTATTAGACAAATTCTATACCAATCGAAAGTATGAAGCCCATAGAATATGCAAACATCGATCAGACCGGTGCAAAATGCTAGTATCGATTTATCTGTTTATATCTGGCTACCCGAGAGTTATGACCGGAAAAGAATAGGCAATCTAACGTTTGCATATTCTATGGGCTTCATACTTTCGATTGGTATAGAATTTGTCTAATAATCAAACCGGTGCAATGTTCAAAAAAAATGTTTTTTTTTAATTATTAATTAATCATACTCTTTTTTTTTTTTTTTTTGTGGGTGGGTCGCGGTCGGCGCGCCTTCGCACCACTCCGTCCGGGGCGACAGAGGGGCTTAAGCACACAACTCTCGCGACCCACCCGAAAACCACGTCGCCTTCGTCGTTGGGCCGACCACTGGAGCAGCGTTAACTTGTCGTCAGTGGTCGACCCGACGAAATACCCCCTATTGGGGTACCCTCCCATCGACCGACGTCCCCCCCTCGGGGAGGACGTCGGTCTTTCCTCACGCGGTCGGCCTCTCAGCGGGTGACGGACTAATCCCCGGTCACGTCACCCGCGGCCTCGTCTAGGGCGGCATGAGGCGCAGATAGTTGCGCCTGCGCCGCCCCAGTCGCCGGCGGCGGATCTCAATTAATCATACTCTGGACTAAAATTTGTTAGGCAACCCATATGCAATATATTTATTGACATATTAAATTACATAAAAAATAAGTTTCATTAAATAAGCATCTCGGTGAAGGTCATTGTATAGCGGGATCCTATACTAATAGCAAATTAAAGAAAATACTCTTGAGTAAGCTTGAACGATGCATTTTCGACGTCAGGTATATAACATTGCGTTATTAGTCTGATGGTAAAGGGGCAACGAGACGCCGCACTCTGCCCGCGGATCGAGCAACGTTGGCAATCTCCCAAATATTTTCAAGCGCCTCTATCTACACCGGGATAAGTTGCCCTATTCACCTGAATCGAAATACGTATAGGTACATTTGAATCAAAGCGTCATTTAAAAATAAAACGGCCGTGTACCTATCTGTTTGGATATTTAGTAACGACAATCGTTTATTTTAATTTAGTACATAAACATTCCGATGTTTCGGGACTTTATTTTACTCCTTTTTTTTATATGTACATATTAATACATATTTTATATATTTATACACTGCTCTATCCGGTTCGCGAATTTGCTAGGAACCAACAACTGGATGACGCTCTTCATCCCAATTTTCCCTATAAGAGTTGTTATTTTTTATAGAAAATCCAGGTGTGTTTATATCAGCTACCTTTACAAAGCTTAAACTTAATCAGATTAACGGTTCCCAAGCGTATAGCTAAATAAAATAAGACGAAAAGCTTTTTAAGGTAAACAGTTTTATTGTAAAGAACAATATAAGCATTGATCAGACTCGATTTTATTTTATCTCTCGATTTTAATTCTGACCAATGTCTAAGATTAATGAGGAGAGTGGAATAATAACTGCTGCATAAAACCTAGCTATTCATTTCTTAGTATTATTTACGTGATTATCTTTTTTCTTTCAATAAGACTAAAGGTTTTTTGTATATTTTATATTTAAGTTTATAGTTTTACTTCGTTACCTGATATTTTGCATTCTATATGCCTAGATTTTAGTTTAAATGTACATAGAAAGTCTAGACTTTATGATGCACTGTGTCCTACATGAAAAGAGCATTTATTTGATATTATACATATTTATCGGATGGAAATAAATAATAAATCCACCATTTGTCCCTGGTGACTATACTAGATTTATAATTTTTCTTGGTGTACTCTACAAGTTTTCTCTTCATATTATGCCCGTCTTTAAAGTATTGTGGCAAAATTGTAATGAGCCATTTTTGTTGGCGACCATATTGGATTTTTTTTTTCATAGTGTACCAAATATCAATGAACAAATGTACATGAAACAAAAAGCAACTAACAGGCTAATCTATGTAAATCCATTTACTAACATAAAAGCCATTTACTAACATAAAAGAATATAAATCCTATTTTATCAGTATTCTATTTTTTGGTCAAATACACCAATTGTTATAACTTTATAAAAAAAATCAAAGTTAATAACAAGTTAACATTGATACTAGTGCAAAATCTTGATGAGGTACCTAAAATTCTAAATAACAGGTAAAAATAATACAAATATCGGCCATATACTTTATGCGCGACCTAACTAAACAGCTAAAATTAGACGAGGTATGGAACCGGTCAGGCAACTAATCGATTTATGGACAGATTCTCATTTATTTTAGACACTCAGCGAGTTGCAAAAGCGGAAACGTTAGTAAGGGGAAGCAAGCCGAGGCTGGGATGTTGCTCGGGGGGTCAATGTCCAAAACGCCAATAGTCGTGTAAAAAAGAGTAAAGAGTTCGCATTGTAGGCATGTAACCCCATAGCAATTCTCTATCGGCCTAGATAAGTGGTTAAACTGGGGACTAGTCCCACATCCGCAGAAAGGACGGTCGCGTTGAGCTATATTTCGGTATGTCACCGACACATCTATGTAAGTGTCAGAAGACTAATACGCGGGATAGGCCACCAAAATTATTGCAGCAGTATCAGTGACCCGCTTAATAGATGAAGAGAGGCATACGCCCCACAGACAATTGGATGGGGTGCGATAGGACCATAGTCGGCTACAAAAAACATTTCTGGCCATATCCTTAAAGTGTCTTAAAGTTGTATTAGATATAAACTATAGAATTTGAATTCTCTCTGACTTGTTGCAATAATCTATAGATGGATTTAAGCATTTCCTATCCTATTTATCCATCATCGAATAAAGATAAATAGTAGATATTTGTGATTACGAAACGTAAGTTATACTTGTATAATATATATATGTAGGTAATATATTGTTCTTCTTCGTTAGGTAATAATAATCGAGAATCTGTCATATGAGATATGTCATCGAAAAGGGTCATTATTTGTTTTCCTAGTTCTGAGCGACTACAACCGAGAAATACGTAAAATATACGACTAAACAAATAGCGTTATAGTCTTAAGTACCGACCTTCTGTGCCAAATGTTAACGGTTGGATTTCCACACTCCCAATTTCAGACAATGCTATTTACAGATTAGGTTCCGAATTTGAGTGTTAATATTGTCCATTAACTATAAGTTTGTAAAGTCTCCTGTGATACCAAAATATTTATAGATCTTGTTGTTACAGTTATTAAGCCACAACAGAACCTTTCGGACAAAACTCTTAACGACACTTAATGAATAAGTAAATATTAATAATTAGTAATATTATCATTATATCTACTATCACTATCATTCTTCCTCATCGAAGTGAGACGAAACGAATGGCAGGCAATTTAATCCGTATCATTTGTTTACTGAGGCTAATTAATACGAAACGACAAGGGTAAATTGCGGTAAACGAGTCCATTACTAATCTTTATTTAGTAAATTTGTGCGCATTATTGTTATTCCCTAACTTTTTATTATTATTCCCTAGTAGTAAACAACATATACTTTTATTACCTCACACCTATATCTACGAAAGATTAGGCAGGTATATGCCTATTTCGCCATATAAAGTTTCAGTCCTGTTATATTAAGAACGTGACATTCAAGTTTAAAGTAATAATAACTCTAATGACAAAATTGCAATTATTATAATAAAAAATATCTATTTTATTTTAATAGTTTCACTACGAGCAATAATTTGAAAGTAATTACGTCCACTCGCGACATCTTGTTTTAAATAATTACTCGCTGCTTTAATTGGTTTAATTAAACGTTTGTATTAAAAACACACATTGTGCTTAGAAAAGTTCATCATCAACACATCAGCTCGTGTGTGTCCCACTACTCATCTCCAGCCTCTTCAATAGTGGGAGAATACCGACTAAATAATGTTGATGATACAAGTACCTACAGGGTTTCATTTAAAGTTTCTCTTCTTTTACAATGATGTTCGACGATGTCGTTTACAATTACTCAAGGGAAAGGAAGGCATGACGACCATAATACGGTAAATTTAGCACTGTATACTTTAAAGTTGTCCGATAGAATTATTTGAAGTAGAAATTATCTAGATTGAATATACCTAGACTATAGAACCCTGTATGACCAGCGTGATATAGTAATTTCTTACAACTGGAGAAAATTCATGCTCAAACATGGGATAAATACGGATAAGAAAAGAAAGCTTCACAACAATTCACACTCTGGACCTAAGCACAGGTTATAACTAATAGTTAATAGCAAAGACAAATTTAGGAGAGACTAGCCAAGTATCGATTCTATTGCTAGTTATATATTAACTAACGGCAATGGAACGTGTAAGGAACACTAACGAAGAGTTATTTCAAATTAATATGTACTGTTTAATCTAGACTTTATATTATATCTAATTTGCTTAATAACAGTGCATTTCGTCAGAAGTACGAAAAAATATGTTTAGACCCGCAGCCTTGTTTCTAAGTTTTTACAATTTAGCTACAGTAGCCAGAAGGATATTCTCATAAGGCCAATGGCATACATACAATAGGTTAATTAAAAAGCGACTAAACTGTTTAATATGAATACATACTGCAAATCGATAAAAAACATAAAAATATTGATTTACTTTAATTGAAATGTCAGACAAATATCGATCAAATACTCTTCGCTGATATGGCGCATCTCTATCATCCTCTAAAGCAAAAAACAAACTACAACCTAATTTATCATTAATATAAAGAAGAAAATTTGGAAAAACATGACGACTACATAATTTACTTGTGTGAAAGGGCCGAGAAATACAATAATTTGAATAAAGTTTAGTAAATACAACACTTGTGTATGTATGCGCAAGTCCAAATAAATAATTTGATAGTACGTGTTCGTTTGTGTAGTTGTTCTAATTCACGTTCTCCAATTTATAACGGAATAAAAGTATAATACGTCACCACCCTCCTTCACATGAATGTTGTACGAGATGAATCAAACGCAACAAAAAGAAAACTCAAAATAAAGCCGTTGTCAATCTCTCTCGCCAACACGTTGTAGTAAGGTAATTTGCCTCCGATAGTGAAGGACGCTCGCGCCCATCGTAAATAGAACATTAATAAGAGTAAAAAGTTGGAGGAAAGAAGTCTTATTCTCAATCACTTGAAATATTTTTATATGTACCAGAATCAAATAGTGTAAATTGATGTATCGTATGAATCAATCCTATTATAGTCGCCTACATCTTTCATTGAGGAACATGGAAAATGTACTGCAGTAAATTACAATTCAATACTAATACTAGAATCTTGTCAAAGATGATCGTCGACTAAGGGTGTAAATATTGTGAATTGATAATACGATAACAACGATATTGAGTATCAAAGAGCTGTAATGGAGTAATAATACAATATTTTTTCACCAAACATTTTTTTTTTAGTGGGTGTCGACAGAAACGCGTCTAAAGAATATAAATAAATAAATAGCAAGTTGAAAACCCTAACCCCATGCCCAAGTGGGTATAATAAAACAAATGCATTAAAACATGTTTTTATAGGCATAGGCTACTTTTTACCTTGGTGAAAAAGTTTATGTATGGGAAGAGGAACTAAGCTGTACTGTATAGATACAGATAAAAATAATAAAAAAGTGGCTTCACATAATATCAAATTATCAATACATCTTCCTTTATTTCAATTCTTTTCATAGAGGCATCTGTTTATTAAAACTTTTTAAAGATATACATCAATCGTAAGATAGTTTACAAGTGCTTACATCAAAATATTTTAACGTGGACGGTCATAAAATATGTGAGTAACCATGGGCTGTATACTAAATAGGCTGTAAATACTGTTAGTCAGAATTCAGTTCACTTCGAATTAATGCTTTTAGTTCATTGTGTAGACTTATAACATCTATGTATTTGTATATACAAAATATCTGGGGGCACGGCAGTGCCCCCGCCAATTTGAGCAAAAAAAAAGTCGGGCAAAACGCAACACTGCCCTAACATACTTTTCTCGAAGCAATTCAGGCCATTTTCGACCCCCTATAACTTCGTTGTGAATAAAACTAGAAGCCTGAATTGCAATCGCACTATGTTTAGTACAATTTAATATAATACATATGTATTACTTGTGAGGTACATTGTGTTTTCATGCGATTGCCAAGTCATTCTGTTTATTTAAAACATAAAAGATCTTTAATATTGATATAGTCACTATAAGAAGTTGTTAGGTTAGCTATTTACGTAATAACTTAAGAAGAAAGGTCCCTTAGGCACGGACTGAATGAGTAAACCGACTTGGTATATAACATGGATCTCACAACATTTTATGGTAGAAGAACTCGGTTGCGAGGCTTGGCTTTTTTTTTACAAGTTTTGTTTTTGATAGTATATATATTTATTCCTATTATTAGACGTGTTATAAAAACATGTGGCCTGCCAACCCATTCTATGGAGAATGACAATTTACTACCCATACCTAAATTATACAGCTTGCAGATGAGGGATAATTGCGAAAAATATCGTACCAAGCGACTATTTTAAAAATAAATTTTATGTTAAGGTATAAGATCTCTACTATTAAGGTACTAATGCTTGCATAGGTTTTTTTATACATAAAGTAAAACATATAATTATTAATTGCCAATAAGTAATTAATGAAGTAAAGCAACAGACATAAATAAGAGAAAGTACCAACTCATTTAGCTGCAGACAGAAACAAACGCGACTATAAGTGTACAATTAGTGGCTAACGTGTACATGTAAGCTTTCCATTAGATAGTAATATGTTACACGCATACACAGACTGCACACCACGACATTGAAACCACAGGGCAAAGAAATAAATCTCGTCCCTTGTTGTGCGAGTGTTTTAATACTCTGTGGATAAAACGATGATGTTAAAACACTGGTGGCCCTGACTATTTATTATAAGTTGAATGATAGTCAATTTTACTTGCAACTATTCACCTACAAGTTTACCTTCGTTATCGGACGTGTACAGATATTGTAACGAATAAATTGCCTTTTTATTTAAATTTAAGCAGATTAGCTAAAACAAGTCTATATGGTGACGGAATGTGAACACAATACAAATGTCACCATCTCTTTCTATCCAATGACTGTTTTAAAAAACTATGAACGTACATAAGATTACATCATGACTGTAAAGGAAGGCAAATCCAAAAGAAAATCTAGCTGGACATATGATTAAAAGTTCATCCAAACGTGGAAGTAAGGTAACGTACCCAACCGATTTCAAAAATTCTTTCACCAATGGTAAGGTATAATATCAGGGAGTAACATAGGCTATATTGTTTCGAAATTACGCGGGTAAGGCAACTGAAGCCAAAGCGAAGCGAGGGCGGGTTGCTAGTAGTAAATAAGATTACAGCAATCGCATGAATGTATGTACAAAATTGTTATCCGGAAATCTTTGCGGGCGAACGCAGATTAGAATAGCATCCCATCAGACAGAAGCAAAACATACAAAGACAAAGATAATTAAATATATATTTTTTTTTTTTTTTTTTTTTTATATATTCACGCCTTTTTTCCATAGGGGTAGGCAGAGTCCACAAACCTCCACCTGCTACGATCTTTTTGACATATTCAGCGTAGCAAAGCGGTTCCCTGTGGGCCACTTTTCGCCCCCGACGGAAACGAGACGTGACGTGTCGCGAGCCACATCGCCGCCATTCGTACAGTTTTTTAATTTTTGAAACTCATTGCGTTTCCGCGAGAAATACATACACATATAATTAACGGACACAAATTACATCCAGACTCAGAACAACAATTTGTGGATCGCACAAAGTGTTGTCCTGCGTGGGATTCGAACCCCCGACACTGGCGCTGTAGGTCACTAGCATTAACCACTACGCCATCTGTGCAGTCAGTTAAATATATATATTAAACAATAAATTAAATTGTCTGGACAAATGTCACAATCGTTAACCTTTACTGTATGTGGAACTTTCCAATAGATAACAATACAAGTTACATTACGAGAAAAGACGTTAAATGCACAAACAACGACGATAATATGTACATATTCCAAGGACTTTCACCCCTTGGGCTTGATTATTATTTACTCGTCGAAGGTAAACAAGTTAATAACATCGAGTCTTCGCATACCTATCTAGTTGGACGAGCGTAAACCATCGTGCACAGTTAAACAAAATGTAATACTAAAAAGTAAATATGGTTAGCAAGGTCTCGCGAGCGCGGAAACGCTTCCTTTCACTCGTACAACTTTGAGCCGGTCAGGCGAGGATTGCGGCCACAATAAAAGCTCACTATACAAGCAAAGGAACATTAAACATTAAGCAGTAGAGAGCTCGTCCAGCTGTCTCGCCTTGCTCGTACTTGCGTACCAGACAACTCATGAGCCGCACCCATATCGACACGCTCAATTAAATATAATGAATTGAATCTTGAAATACTGTCATCGTTCATCGTTCGCTGTATTTTAAAACTTTAAATAACCAACAATTTTGACTTCATAATATCAATGCGCATTCAAAGATTGTTTTTATTCTAGCAAATAAACTTAACTTACTTTGTCCGTGTGGTGACGAAATAATAATACAATTCACCACTCCCTATCTTATTTGTGGATGTCGTAAATGACGACTAAGGCACATAATACATACGCATATAACGTCTTTTCAAGAGATGGAAAACTCGTAATAAAATCGTATACCAACCTGTCTGACCGGCATGTTATAGTAAAGTCAATTTCCCTCCTATTGTGAAAGAGGCTCGAGCCCAGTAGTGGCTGGTATTGGCTGAAATGATAAAATAAACTTAAAAATACAGTTCTTCCCATTTATCAATCAGTTTCTTAACGTTCTCTGCGGAACGTAGATCTCTATACAAGCAGAGATAGTACCATAATCGCCACGCTTGGCATGCGATTTGGCGAACATAAGAGGTGTAATTAGTCTCCCAGGACATCGGTGCTGCTGCTAATCACTCTTCTGGACGGTCCTTATGACTACTACGAGGAAGTGAGGGATGCTAACTAAATAAATTTATATGTATGTGAACATAATGGATGAACTTATTTGACGGATAATGTAATTTTATAAAAAGTTGTCGAATTGTAAATTTGGTGACAAATAACGATGTTAATTACCGAATGATGTCAATGAATGATGAAACATCATTTGTTTTTATTCTGTAGCAGCTTTAAAGTTGTCTGCTTGATCATTTCTTATAGTAGCTGTTGAAAGAAGTAGTGAGATATTAGGCTTTATAACCTATTTTAACGATATACGCAAATATCGTTAAATGTATTATTGCATTATATACATATATACTGGCTTATTGCAAGAGTGCTTGACAATAATGTATGTATAAGAAAACGGGTTCATTAGTCCGATTTTATATATATTTATCAGTGTAAATAAATTCATAACTACCTATTTGACTTTGGAATAAACAAATAATTACATATTACGCTATATACACTAAATATTGCTTGTATAAATACAATATAACTAGAATAATCGAAAACAATGTCATATATTATTACTTATAAATACTTTGATATCCGCAATACTGATGGCTATGTAGCAATCATTAACATTTAGATAAAATCCTTAATATGGAGTGTAAGTTACGTATGTTATTAAAAACCTAATATAAACTGTTTATCAGCGAACAGATAACATATGACCCATATGACACTAAACTTTCAATCAATGACCGTAAAACAACATAAAATAAAGTCTTCCACGTAATTTAATTTTATGAAGTATTTGTAAACGTTTATTATAGCCGTTATTGTCGATAAAAGGAATAAGATAAAGTCGCTTCACGTCTCTGCTTATACATTAGTATATTTCTTCTTCTTATAAAGTTACTATATATTTTTTAACACATCTGTAACCGCTATGCTATGGCCAATTGGTTATTACTCCGGGTCAAATAATAAGTACGCATTCCACACTAGCGATTCGACGCTTACAAACAATTATCTTTTCGCAGTCCACAGCTAGACATAAATACAATTCATTTAACCACCATACCGAAATCTCTGCATACCGAATTCTTTCTTTTCCGACTGTCCTTCGTAGGTCATCAAACCTTCTAGTTCAAAAGCGTAAAAGTTGGTATATCGATACGTAATCTTTATTCTAGGATTTTCTATAACGCCGTAGTTCTATCATTCATCAGATTTACGAGTAAATATCCAAATTGCATACACTCCATGTATGCCATTCTGCGTGGCATATCAATAAGCTCAGTTCACTATTGGATAGATGACTCGTTACGTAGTATGTTGTTCGGCGACAAACCGAGTAAGTATAGCACACGCTCCACTGCTCAGTGACTGCTTTAAAATTTGTGAAGGTATTACAGATAGGAGGGGCATTACTTTATTGGTTTTCCAACTGACATGCTTTTAGAACAGCCGAATCTTGGTAGGCATCGGTAGTAAGAATTTAATTCGGTCATTGTAGTAAAGCGCTACAAGGGCTAGGTGCAATTTACAGAGTGCTGACCTACCCAATTAATACATGGTTAGTGGTATTGTCTTACGCCTTCTATTACCGACAAATTTACGACAAAATTATCTAAATTTTGTCCCAGATCATTTTTAGACCGAAATAATAAGAAGCACAGTAGTTGTAATTTTCTTGACGAAACTTTGTCAGTATTGCTGCATTTCAATCCGGTGGAAGCATGGCATAACCTTTTCTTTAAATTAATAAATTGTTACATGATAATGATTCCATAAATTAATGCTAAGAAAAAGTGAATAAGAATGAATCAATCTTATGAATCTCGTCTCATAAAGTAATCGCAGTTTTTGTAGCCGTTTGTCTAATATAGAATTCGTCAAATAATGAGTTAAAATTAATAATTAAAGTAGTAGTGGTTACATAGTAACTCTTTAATAACGATGTCATATTAAACGTCAAACAGCGATGTCCTCCCATGGCCATGAATGAAAACTATCCGAATTGTCTGAGTCAGCATCATTCATCATTTCAACTCATATACGTTCCACTATTGGGCTGGCGCTTCCTCCACAATAAAAGGGAAATTAACCTACGATACGACGCTGTTCGGACGTGTAACTATAGGGTTTTATTTCGAGTTTTCCTTCTTTTGCTTTGATGTTATATGCATATTTAATCCCTTAGTCGTATTTAACGATACCCACGGGGTGGTGAATTGTATTCTTAGTCCGTGACCACACAGAAAACCAAATAGATAATTAAGTAACCACATAGTAAATATACAGATTATATAATAGACAATTGAAACGGTCGCGCGTTGTTTACAATGAAGTTCTTTAAAACGCGTATTCGCGGTAGTCGCTAATGTTGGAATATATACGATACAGAAACCACAAAGTAAAACAAATAAACACCGTTCATGTTTAGACTGCATAAAATGTTTCGAAAGTCTGCACTATTATAATAGATACAAATGGGATATAAAGATGTATGAGATATTTATTAGACTTAACACTAACATTGTTCATTTACAATTAAATTTTTAATTCTGTGCTTCAGATATTAAACTTTTAGTCTAGACAATCTAGAACTGTAATGATATATTTTATAAATTAGATGAAGCTTGCAGTAGTAATATTTTCTTTTTTATATTTAAAACATTTGGAGTGGTGATGGATTAAGACTACAACATTTCGTCACCTTTTCCATTACCGCGAATGCCGTAGGGGACTGTAATGGACCCTATCTAAGCAGATAATAATTATTGCAACCGAAGAAAAATTCAAAATAAAAGTACTACGTAGTAGCGTAAATCCAGAAGGGTTTTCAATTAGGCCTTTAAACTATACCGATCTATTTAAATCTATATGCAAGAAAAGGAAAACTAGAAATAAAACCCTACACCAAGCCCTCTGATCAGTGTGGTATAATAGGTATATTTATTTGCCTCATTTTGTGCAGTAGGATCGAACCCAGCAGTGGCACGTATACATATGAGCTGAAATGATGATGATGAGATATAAGTAATGAAATAATGTACATACCTTTTTATTGTGCATGATGTGGCACCTTTAAAAATTGTGCAACTTAGTTTAATTTTTCATAATAATATTTATTAAGTTTGTATTCTTAGTTGTAGCAATTCTTGGTTGTCCAAATAAATAAATAAGTACTTTATGTACATGAGATAACATTATAGTACATAACAAGTAACACTTGTGAAATAATATCACCCAGTTCGGATAATATCCCTTCATTACGTGAAACATTTTATCCAATCTTTCACAATGGTTCTGGATTGATAGTTTTCACTGGCCCATCCCCTGGGGTGACAAGGATTTATTTGGGACTTTCATCCACTTAATAAACTGTGCAGTATGAAATATAATGGACTGAGTTTAAAAGTAATCAATGGTCTAGTGAAAATTGGTCATTTAAAAAAAACAACGTAATACCAGGTTAATGTATCTATTCTAAATTGACACTGAAGATATGTAAATCATGTCTAGTAGCACTCAGGACGCAGACGGTCATCTAATTCGATGATATTTAAACTAGATATCCATGCTATTGGACCAGAGCCAATTTGTCCAAAAAGAATTATGTCAGCAAATTTGAGATATGTGAATATCAACAAAGTAGAATAAACAAGTTATATATTAAACAGTAATAAAAAAATATAATGGCGCTATTGAATATTTACTAAAATAGCTGGTTCAAAACCGCAAAACCCACTCAACGACAAAAGTGAGAAATAGAATCAGTGGTTAACGAGCCACGAAAAAACATTACACAAATCCCACAAAATGTAATTGTTTAAACACGACGCTATACAAGTCCCGGTTGAACGTTACTTTATTAAATTCCTGAAGATTAAATTATTTCTATGCCTTTGCCTGGTAATTTTAAAGTACCTACTATCAACAGAATACAATATTATGTTAATAATATTGCAATAAGACTTCTTTATCTATATACCTGTTAAATAAAGATTACATACTGCGTCTTTAAGTAATTAAATGCAATAAATGATTAGCTAAAAGGTAGGTATGTATCGTTTCTAAGTGCACCGTTTTGCATGTATACATTTGTAACATATTTTCAGTTAGACATCTGTCATTTTATATAAATAAAAGTACCGTTTGTCGACAGGAAAGTCCGAAACGATTTATATACAATCATTATTATTTATATTTATTCACAAAAAAAATATTTAGCCATTTTTAATAAAATTTTGCAATGTGTGATGTAGTTCAAAATAGATCTATAATAGTTTTTGTCGCGACAGTAGTAGTAGTAAATAAGAAAAGTGATCGAGAAAACGTTTTCCGCTTTTACGTATGTTTAGCGACCTTTCCGAGCTCGGTCGGCTAGTTATATAACAAAAATACCTTTATTATATTGACCTAAATTCTTAAATGTCCTTATTCTAAATTGCATATAACACGTTCGAGCTAGATTGAGAGCACTATAACAACATGCATAACTGCCAGAAATGAGCTGCTAAATCGAGAATTTTTCAATCATCATCATCATCTTGCTCTTATCCCAATTACTTGGGGTCGACGCAATATGTCATCTGTTTTGACATATTACAAAAAGTTTCGGCAATGACTTTTATGACCGGCCGCCTGCCTGACGTCAACCCTCCTTGGGAATGTAATCGTTGACCCAAATGGTACCAGATGGAGTTGGTCCGGGTCAATCTAAGGCTCTTAATCGTCTTTTACGACACCCACGAGCAAAGCAAGGGTTGGTAGTATTCGAAGCCGCTACCACACAGCACAATATTGGTGATAAACAGCATTATTCAATATCAATTAATATGATACTTATACATTAAAAGAAACAACTATCTCTTGACTACATAACGTCCTCACTGTTTCAAATCTATTCATTTGTTATAGAATTACTCAAAATTACACATAAACTTATCTCATCCTAGTGATATTACAATTGCGAATGTTTACAGTTATTTGTGTTTGATGGTCTCTCACTATTTGAAGAAATGGATTTAAAAGATATTAGGAATTCGGATGACCTATGTAACAGTCTTGTTTACATCCGAACTTGGTGTAAAGGTCTATCCCATAAAAATAATCATTACTGTGAGATGATAATAGACTGCACAGATGACGTAGCGGTTAAGATGGATAATGGTCTGCCGTACCTAGTGTCACGGATTCGACTACCGTGCGAAACAATACAATGTAGGTAGCTTAAATATTATACTTAGTCATCCTAATTTCGTTAATGATGATGATGTGTTCAGTAACACTGCACAGATGGTGTAGTAGTTCAGATACCGACCTGCAGTGCCAGGTTGGAATCCCATGCAGTATTTTGCATCATGCACTTTTTGCGATCCACAAATTGTTGGTCTGATTCTGAGTGTATCTGTGTAATATATGTTAGTAAAGCCCCCCAAGACACAAGGATTATGAGAATAAACAGTCTAAGATTTTCTTATATTTAGTGAAATCCGTATATAATGAATGAAATGAATGAAAAAATGTATATAATGAACACATTACGATAGCCAATATTACTGCACAAGTATGTTAAAATTAGAACAATATATTACAAAATGTTGTAGTAATGTCTAACATTGATTACGGACTGTCAGCGAGCACTCGTTGGACAAATGAACGCCCGTGGGAGCGGCACTTTGCCATCAAAACTACAAAAGATCTCGGACCGTAGTAATTTCTCTAGTCTTCCCGGTCTTTTATTACTTGTACATACTCAAAGCTTTGCCATTTATTATTGATACCAGTTTTAGTTCTGACGTCATTTCAGACTTCCACAATATGGTAATATTAATTACTTACAGATGAGCCATTACCAACTGACTTATCTATAAATACACCAACCACTCTGTGTTGAAAGAAGTATGAAGGGAGTTATAACATGTATCCTATCCAGATGCCCAACGCTTGTTTAGCTATTTTCTAAACAACTTAACAAGTACTACTTCTATAACTCACCCAATCTCGAGATTTTATCGGCTCATCTGCTCTGTACTATATATGTTTATAAAAATATTTAAACAAACTATTATAAATACTAAAGGGATCATTCCCATTCGTGGGGAAAAGAAAATGAGGAGTACTTTTCTCGCCTCTCCGACAGTAAGCAAGTGAAAGGTATACCGCGGCGTTTCAGCAGAGATAAGGCGGTTTTAATCGACATAACCACGCCCATCGAATAACCATCGAAATCATATAAATCCTCTTTTGCCTACTACGCATCCAATATTACATAATCTGACAAGAAAAGTGTAGGTAAGGAAAGAATTTGCCAAACGAAAACGTACAAGTGTTTTCGTTAGAAATATGAAGAAATAATAAATTTCAAATGTCGGCAATGTACTACTAAACAACACAGATAAACGATCCATTTAAAGAGACGGGCACACGGCATCTGGAAGTGAAATTCGCTCCATTTCAAAATGAATGATTACACGTATAGACGCAGGTGCGCCGCTTTTTAGCAAGCGCTCGTAGTCAGTAAACATACTGCCATTTAAAATACACATTTAATTTGCTAGCTATAGAAAGAGATATTCGTAAATTCTTTATTAAATTATTAATATAGTGACAGTTTTAACTTAGATACCCTGCTACGCTACTACTTCTCTGAATATTTGAGATAAAGTGAAACGAGAGAAGACAACAATTACTATTTTTGTGTTTTCAGATAAATATATCATGGAGCAGTAATAAATTATAATCAATATTGTTTATATTAAGCCTGTGTTGTTTATAGCAAGCCTTTTACATTTCATAAGAACAGACGTGCCGAACGAAAAAAGTAACTATTTTTTAAATGTAAAAACAAACTAAATTAGTTTCATCGCAGCCCACATACATCCCACTGTTGGGCTCGTGCCTGCTCCAAATGGGAAAGAAATTTGAAATACTATACCACGCTAGTCAGACATGTTGGTATTTCTTTTCGCGTTTTCCTTCTCTTGCACAGACGTTTTATGCATATTATATCCCTAAGTAGTCTTTTACGACATCCACAGGCAAGCTAGGGAGTGGTGAATTGTATTCTTACTCCGTCACCAAACGGAAATAAATAAATAGTTTATTACACAAGTCAACAAAAAAAATATTTTTCTTTGAGTCTGTTATTTAGTGAATATTTTCTGATTGTATACATCGAAAAAAAAGCAGAAACTCCATTTATAATAAATAAAGTTTGCTTTTGTACCTTTACACAATGTAAAACGAATATTATAGTGTTTTAGCAGTTTTTTTTAGGAGCCGTTGCATATAAGATACAGGAGAGGGGCAGGGGGGGTTGTAGGTGTGAAGCGGGAGTGACAAACTGTCAACGGCAGTGTGCGCGTGCGCTTTGCAAAGGAATAACCTATTTTGTGTCGTGTGGCCTAAAATGTCTTCCAAAAAGTGCAAAAATTCCGTGGACTCTTTTTGTTATATTTGCGGCGAATTCATTAAAGTGAGAGCCAAAAAAATTTGTTTGTCGTCAAATACGAGACTTTGTGAAGCCTATGAAGCGTATTTTAATTTACCCGTACGAAGTCAAGATAAAGTATGGGCACCTCATTTCTCATGTAGTAACTGCAAAAACACTTTAGAGGGTAAGAAAATACATCATACTTTTCATTAAAATTTATAAATATAACTATACCTATTCTGACTCATACATTAAATGTGTTATTCGTTATTGAATAATGTTAATTTTTTTCCAGCCTGGTACCGAGGAGAAAAAAAAAGTATGAAGTTTGCAGTACCAAGAATATGGAGGGAACCAACTGACCATATCCATGATTGCTATTTTTGTGTAGTAAATCCAAGAAAGCGCCGCGCTGGTAAAAATGCCAAAAAGATTGAATACCCAAACCTACCATCGACGTCTGCTCCAGTACCCCACAGTGAAAATTTCCCTGTGCCTTCGAAAGCAAAGCAGAAGGCACAAGGGCAGTTACCGCTATCACAAATATCTAGTACTAGCGAAGACAGCGAGTTCGTGATCACACCACCGTCTGTTGAACCACATCTTATTAATTCAGAAGAGTTTGATGACTTAGTAAGAGATTTAAATCTACCTAAACTTAAAGCAGAAATATTAGGTTCACGACTAAAACAGTGGAATTTGCTCAAGAACGATGTTAAAATAAGTGACCAAATAAAACGTCATAAAACATTTTCTGGATTCTTTACAAAAGAAGACGGACTTTGTTATTGCAATGATGTGAAAGGTTTGTTTGAAGCAATCGGAATCCCTTGCATTTCTTCTGAATGGCGTCTTTTCATCGACAGCTCTACAAGAAGCTTAAAGGCAGTTCTTCTTCACAATGGAAATACATTTCCATCTCTTCCCCTTGCTCATTCTGTAATGCTAAAAGAAAATTACGAGAGCGTTAAAATGGTGCTTCAAGTTTTAAAATATGAAGAGTACGCCTGGCCAGTGATAGGGGATTTCAAAATGGTTGGATTTCTGATGGGAATGCAAGGCGGGTACACTAAATATCCGTGTTACATTTGCTTATGGGACAGTAGAGCCGATGCACTTCACTACCAGCAGCACTCATGGACACAACGGAGCGAGTTTCAAATAGGACAACATAATGTCAAAAATGAACCAATTGTGAAGTCCGATCATATTTTAATGCCTCCATTGCACATTAAATTAGGTCTGATCAAGCAGTTCGTAAAGGCTCTGCGTCAAGACTCTGAGGCCTTTCAATATTTAAAATCATTTTTCCCGAAATTGTCAGAGGCTAAAATTAAAGCTGGTATTTTCATCGGTCCACAAATAAAGAAAATAATGGCCAGTGAACAATTCCTAGGGCTCCTCAGTACCCACGAAAAACAAGCGTGGCTCAGCCTTAAAGCAGTGATTCATGGCTTTCTTGGCAACAGAAAGGCAGAGAATTACACGGAGCTTATTACTGATATGCTTCACAGCTTCAAAATTATGGGTTGCAGAATGTCTTTGAAAGTCCACATGCTACATGCTCATTTGGATAAATTTAAAGACAACTTAGGTGCATATTCAGAAGAGCAAGGGGAACGTTTCCACCAAGATGTAATGAACTTTGAAAAGCGTTATCAAGGACAATATAATGAAAACATGATGGGCGACTACATTTGGGGGCTCATACGAAAAAGTCCCAACTTACACAGAAGAAATACCAAATCTGTTCATTTTTAAAGTCTTTTTTGTATTCTTTTCTGTATTTGTGGGTTTATTTATGCCGTCTTGTATAATTAAAGTCAATAAAAATATGTGAATTCAAAACTGTTTTCCTTTTACATATAATTGAAATTAAAAAATAGAGCTTTTTCATAAAAATTAAAATTTCGTTTTAGTAACTACAAAAGCAAACTTTATTAGATAAAAATATTTTTTCTTTAATTAGTTAGGCATAAGTAATCAAAATCAGAGGTACAGAACTCAGACTCAAAACTCGTGTTGACTTGTGTTATATATTTAATTCAGTAATACAGAATTTATATAGAAATTATTGTTAAAATTTTAGTAACATCAGAGAGGAGATATACAGCTCCGTCGCTCTTTTACGCATTAATATAAATACCAAACATATTTGATGCCTTCGTTCGTTATATTCAATTTTCCATGTTGAGTGTATCGTAATTTAATATCATTTCGATTTCACCCAACGTTCGCGTAAAATGCTTTCCACACAATAAAATAAGTATAAGTGATAATCTATACCAATAAATAAAATTGGAGTGTCTGTTTGTAATGTCAAAATAATAGGCTTTTTTCATGCTCACACGGTTATTTGCACGACACCTATGCCTAAAATAGCAATTAAAAAATTTTTGTCTGTCTGTTTGTTCCGGGTAATCTTCAAAACGGCTGGACCGATTTCAAAAATTCTTTCACCAATGGAAAGCTATAATATCAGGGGGTAAACTAGGCTATATTTTATCCCGGTATTCCCACAGGAACGGGAACTACGCGGGTAAAACGACTATAACCTATAACCGAAGCGAAGCGAGGGCGGATTGCTAGTTTAGAATAAGATGGCATTTGATCTTGAAAATTACATCCGATTTACAAATCGACGACTGTTCAACAAATGTTCTAAGATATACACAAATTAAAATGCTGTTGCCGTCATACAGTCAAGGAGTCAAGAACTATTAAGTCTTCATTTTTTTAGTTGTGTACTCCAAGGTTGTCCACAAAACCATATTCTTAAGTTGTATGTTATGAATCGTCACCGATATACAGTTAACATTTTCACAGAATGTGTTCTTCCATTGCCGCTATGTATAAAAGATCACTAAAATAAATGAAAAAAAATATAAAGAAACTTGATCTTAGCGTTTTTTTTTATTGTTTTACAAAGGTATTTAAAAATAGGTACATAGTGTAAAAACTTGTTTTAAGATACATGCCCCTTCATAAGTGAGTCCGTTCCGTTTTTTTTTTTTTTTTTTTTGTGTGACTTAGTTGTTAGCCTCAGATGGCTGTGACAACTTTACCCGGACTGGTGGGTGAGCGCTGAGGGCTCTCAACCCGCTTAAAGTTAAGCGACCCATCCCGAGGGCACCCCCTGTGGGGTACGGACCTCGGCTCGGGCGGTCGCTGGCAAAGTGGGCACTCCCACGTTTATGATTTTAACGCGACACGTCTTCCTTCCCCGTCGGCGGGGGCGGTAACGTGGATATTTACTACTGTTTGTCAAGGCCGCGCGGGCTGTGTATGCCTCAGTCTGGGCGAGCGTTATAGTGTCGTCGGGTTCGTCGAGTATTAGTCGCGGTTGTTTAATCGCGGACATTTTAGAGGGGATGTAAGAAGCCGCCCTTACCACTAATGGGTTCGGGTGTGTCGCGGCAGAGTCGAAGTAGCGGCGGGAGCACTGTTTCATGTATTGCCTGATGGTCGGCAAGCCAAGATCTATGTGAAGATCCACATTGCGCATGTACCACGGTGCTCCCGTCGCTCGGCGCATGAACCTATTCTGTAATGCCTGTAGCCGATGTAGCCTGCGTGGCTTCGCTTGTGTAAACACTACACTTGCATACGTCATGATAGGACGTATACAAGCGGTGTATAATCTAACTTTATTACGGAGAGATAGCTTAGACTTTGCGTGTACTAAGCTGTGTAACCATCCTAGCACTAGGGCTGCGCGCGCGCGGACTCGCCCTATGTGAGGACCGAAGGTCAGTCGTCTGTCCAAGGTCACACCCAGATATTTGACCTCCCTTGTCCAGGGGATGGGTTGGTCGAACATCTTTATCTGTGGATATTCAGCCATTGGGTAGCGGCGATCAATCCCCTTGTGAAATATGATCGCCTGGCTTTTGGTGGGGTTTATACCGATTCTCCATTTCCTAGTCCATTTGGCTAGGGCGGTAGCCGCAGTTTGGAGAACGGTTGTCACTGTTGCGGGAGATCGACCTGCATAGAAGATGGCAGTGTCGTCAGCGAATAATGCTGTTTGTATTCTACTATGTTGGGGTATGTCGCTGGTGAACAGCGAGAAGAGAATTGGAGAGAGCACCGATCCCTGGGGGACGCCGGCTTCTAGCTTGTGCGGTGCTGATAAAGTACCTTCCACTCTGTAGCGAAAGCTACGCTCGAGTAGGAAGTCTCTAGCTATCATAACTAAATAGTGGGGGATTTTGAACTTTATTAGCTTGAAAATAAGGCCGTTATGCCAGACTTTGTCAAACGCTTTTTCTACATCAAATAGAAGCATACCCGTATATAAACCGCGTTGCAGTTTATAACTTGTATACTCGACTATTCGATGTACTTGCTGAACGCAAGAGTGTTGCGTGCGAAAGCCGAACTGAATCGGCGGGATGAGGTTGTTTTCCTCAGCGTACTTTCTTAGCCTACTAAGTAGTACGCGCTCATATATTTTACCTAAACTGTTGAGTAAACTAATCGGGCGATATGATGACGGTTCGGTACGTCGCTTGCCGGGTTTAGGTATACCTATTACCACGGCTTTTTTCCATTGTTTAGGAAATATGTAATTGACTAATGCGGCGTTAATAATTGCTGTTAATATTAATAATAGTGAATGAGAGAAGAGTTTAATAACTCTATTAGAAATACCGTCCGAACCGGGGGATTTCCTAGGGTGGAGACCTCTAACGATCGACTGAACCTCCTCCACTGTCGCTGTTGGTATAGGCTCTTGTGGCTCAGCGTCTGCGGTACGCGTACGCGATGTACATCGTTCCACTTCGCTGTTAACGGTGTCGGTGTGTCGCGCGTCCGTGTGTTGTGTACTCGACGTACATTGCTGCTCAAGGTCGGCCGCCAGACATTCAGACTTTTCATCGTCATCGAACGCCGGCGGTTGATTGGGGCGGTTTAAGGGTGGCATGGTGGACACCGTATCCTTTTTGAAAGAACGGGCAAGCCGCCAGTAAGCCTGGTGCGAAGGCTCCAGTTCGCTTAAGGTGGCGTCCCATTCGTTTTGTCGAAACTCATTTATAGCCGTTTTAACCGCCCTCTGCAGTGACCGCATGTGATAGCGGTTATCTTCGCAGGGGAAGCGGTCGTAGGCTCTTATGGCTGCGTTCTTACGCCTCAATAGGTCGCGGACGTCAGCGGGTAAGCACCTTCTACGATTGCTCGTGTCGGGCACTCTCCGTGAACAATCGTTAACTAACGATTGTACGTGACCGGTGAGGG
Source organism: Lymantria dispar (assembly GCA_032191425.1). Classification (NCBI taxonomy): domain Eukaryota; kingdom Metazoa; phylum Arthropoda; class Insecta; order Lepidoptera; family Erebidae; genus Lymantria; species Lymantria dispar. The sequence continues at coordinate 21,461,149 of CM063444.1, read as the reverse complement.
CGTCGATCGCGGATTCGATGTCCTCTTTGTTATTTAATGTATTACATACACTGTCAAGATGAGCCGACGAGGAGGGAGACTGGAGTTTAGCCTTCAGTCGCTCCCAGTCTGTGCACACTTTTTCAGTGGGGGGAGTGAGGCCTGAGGGGCCGTATCGGGGGGCGAAGTCAATGACCACCGGGCGGTGATCCGAGTTAAGCTCGTGTATTACCTCTATTAGACATAAACGGAGGTTTATGTTCTTTAATAGGGCTATATCTAATACGTCGGGCCTGTGCTCGACTGTGTGAGGGAAGTGAGTCGGCTCCATTGGGGCTATGATGTCGAACCCGAGCCGATCTGCGTAAGTCTCGAGGGCCAGTCCCCTGCGGTTGTTGGTGTGGCTATTCCACGACTTACTTTTGGCGTTTAGATCGCCTGCGATGATGACGGCGTCGCCGAGTTTTAAGAGGGCTTGGAGGTCACTCTCAAGCAACTCTTTTGGTGGGTCCCCATTAGGAGGGGAGAGGTATACTGATGCTATGATCAGTGGTTGGTGACCGGTAAGGGCCAACCTACAGACCGAGGCTTCAATGTACGTCATGGCGGGGGGATCTAGGGGTGTGCAGTGCAGTGACCTTTTATAATAAATGAGAGTCCCGCCTAGGGGAGAGCCGACCCTATCGTTGCGCACTAGATTGTAGTTTGCAATTTTAGGGTCTCTTGAATAGGGTTTAAGAAAAGTCTCTTGGACTAGTAAAAGGTCAAGCTGCTGGTCTTGTAGGAATGTACCTATTTCGTCTCTCTGGCGAGCGAGACCGTTCGCGTTGAAAAACCCTACGCGGAGTGATCGTGTTTTGACTCTGCCTGGTGTGTACCTATCCATTATTTAGGCTCTGAAGGAACCGAGGCTCTCTAGAACGGGTGAGAACCTCATGGCGACGTTAAGTAACGCGAGGCTATTGCCTTCATTTTTTCGCAGTTCTGCTGCGATTACGCGTATTTCTGAGATGTTTATTATTTGCGCGAATCTGGCCACTAGGTCTAGATCCGGGTCTAGACCGCTAGTGGCTGGCGCGTGTGTGTTGCTAGGTTTGCCTTGAGGAGGCTTAGGAAGGCCCGCGGGTGGCAGTTTTTGCCCAACGGTTGGCGTCCGTTCCGTACCTGCTTGCCGTTTTTATTTTAGACTAAGTTCAGCACAGGTAGGTACTCGATATTCAATAAGCAACCGGAAAACGACTTATATTTATAATCGATTACGTACACCCGGCTCTTATAATCGATTTCGTTTCAGTTAATTATCAAATGCAACTGTTTATACTGTTAAGTCTAAAATAATGATATTAAATTACTTATGTAGTATGTCTCCGATTATTTTTATAGATGTTACGCAAATCAGTTTTTCTTCATACATATGTATCTAAATAATAATACGAAAATAAATATATAAATTTATAATAATAAAATTCCTTACTTATCACAAAATAATAATACACAAAGCTTGAAGGCAGATAGATTATAACTTCTAAGTTGCCAAGATATCACATAATCGTAAAATTAAGAGGCAATCCTCGATAGCTTTGTTCAGCAGGTTGGTCCGAATAGATGTCCGTACCGTCAAGGGCGACGAAATATGCAGCCGTGTCGATCCACCGCATTCCCTCCCCATCACCATTGAGCTGACTGCTAGTACCGAATCCTTGACGTCCGTGGCCGGTCCGGCATTTGTCCTTACAGGAACCCTTCCCGTCGACGCCCCGACAGCAACCAATAGTGCTGCCTGGGCGTCACCCTCACGCGGTCAGCCTCTTTGCGAGTGAGGGATTAATTCTTGGTCCGGTCACCAGCGACAGCGGCTGAGGCTTTATCAAACGCAGACGTATTCGCGTCAGCTCAGTCTAAGGCGCCTTCAACGAGGAGCGTCTGCTCCACTGCTTCCTTTCGCGAGACTATTGCCTTCCAGAAAGCGGCAACTACGTCCCAGTTCCTGACGCTATCGAACATCGTCTTAGCGATGGTCGGATGTGCTGCGCAATGTCCTCGTCGCTATAGTGGTGATGGCACGACGGCGTACTCCTCAAGACCGTATAAAAGTACTTACAAAGCAATCATGCCCCGTCAACACCTGCACTAGTCATACGGGAAGGACCCCGTACTGCCGTCCCAACCACTCCATCAACACTGGCCGGAAGCTGTCCAAGGTCACCAACACCGAACCAAAACCTCTCCAGCCAGTCTGCTCAACGGTCAATGACGTCAGAGGAATACTAGATACTACAGGGCAACTTAAGGGGATTCAATATAAGCTGCAACGCTGTAATCTGAAATAGCCAGTCTATCCATACTCCACGCACTTTGTGTTAATTTACTAGCTGGAGGAAAAATCTAAGATACAGATGTACGCATACAGATGTTTTATTATATCTTACGAATAGACAGAATGGTATCGACTGCTGCGAGATTATAATCATCATTGCCAAGAGAACAATTGGGTATTTGAATTTTTTTTTTGTAGTAAATGGAAAGATCATATTTAAGTTTTATAACAAAACTATTTTTTTTATTTATGTTTCGCAATAATTCAAAAGTTATATCAAAATAAAAATATTTTTTTGAATCCAGTGACGAAAACACGCCGACAGCTCCCGAACAAATCCAAACGCGTGTGACGTCATAATGTTAGTTATTGCAATTTATACAGAGATAATAAATACAACGTTTTGGTCTATTTAATTCTGCTGTCATTGTTAAATAATTAAATATAAGTAACAAAAAATCGTTTTTTAGCAGTAAATTACCAATATTATTGTCAACTCATGGGTAATAGCTGTATACACTGTACTGTTATAAAATAGCTTTAACATTATGATGTCACAACTCAGTCTTAGCGCGTTCATTGTCACGTGATTTTTGTTCAAATTTTGATAATTTTTAAATGTTTATAATTAATTGAAAAAATCTTTTTAATGTTTTCTGCACTAAATATCAATATTATTATTAATAGAGTTTTAAAATAGGTACATATAATTTTTTATTTTCAAAAGCCCAATTAATTGTAAAGTACATTAAACATTATGCTAGTATCCCAACGGTGAATCCGGTGTCACAATATTTGATGCTCCCAACGCATATACCGGTATTGGTTCCTTCAACAGATAGTGCGAATCAGGTATGCGCGGAGGCAATTTTAAGAGAAAATGGAATTCCAACAAAAGTTTAATATTTGTATACTTTATCATCATCGTAACGGCTAACACGTAGTTTGAAACGGACACGAAAGCATCTGATGCCGTTTTTCCCTAACGGCATGAGCACGGATATGCCAGTATATCAACAGTACGTCGACGAGTGTAACCCGCCAGATGCGACAACCGATGTGTAATTAGAGGTACCAGTAACCCGCTAAATGGACGAAAAGAGAATACGTGAAAGATTATTGGCAGCTCGTGCCACCATCGCCCTAAAGAGCTGGATTTATGGAAACCGAACTATAGTCAGACCAATAATGTAAACAAATTATACAATTGCAAGAGAATGAAAAGTTTAAATAAAACCATATTTCGAGTCTTCTGATCAACGTGATAATAGATATGTGTAAACTTTCTGCTCTTATGGAGGAACCGAAGACCCACGAGACGTATATTAGCCGAAAACATATAAATTCATAAAGTTTCTAATTGAACCTCGACTCTTGGTGAGAGACAATAATGAATAAGAAGCTCACCTATAACGCCACATCATCAGATCTATGTAATATTTTGTATTTATATTAATTTGAAAACGAAAATGAAACTATGAAATTAGAAGTTATTAAAACATTTACATATTAAATCGGATATTAATGCGAATAGGGGACATATCGAGTATAATCCAATGTAAACTTGATCGTTTAATGAGCAGTCAGTACCTAGCCATTCAAGGAATCCATTATCGGCTTTTCAAACCTACTATTTGATAGAATTAGAGAGGCTTTTTCAATTTTATTTTATATTGTATGTTATCTTTATATATTATACAATAGTTGTGTTTTCAGACCCCATGAAGGAGGCAAGGATGGATAACTTGTATGAGAATATAAGTACTTGTAAGAACAAACACACGTAAAAATTATTTTACTATTAATTAATCTAAAGTTTCTTTAGATTACTAAATACGTCGGCTGTTTTTAAATGTTCATTCATTCATTCATTTCTACTCATATACGTTCATTGTTGGGCTCGAGCCCCCTCCACATTAGGAGGGAAATTAACCTACTATAACCACGCTGGTGAGAGATGTTTGTATAGGATTACATTTCCAGTTTGCCTTCCCTCTCATAGATGTTATATGCATATTTAATCCCGGCATTACATTAATTACGATACCCATGGATAAGAGGGGGGTGGTGCATTGCATACTTACTCCGTTACGACACGGAATAATTTAAAATTTTAAATAGTAAAATCAAACGTTTTAAACCCCAATTGAACTGAAATAAACGAACTTAGTGATAACTAAATTGACGTTTAGTTATTCAAGGCACCTTTCAGGTCTCAGTTTCTCGCTTTCAGTTTTAAAATGTAAACAATAAAATAAATCTGATAGCATATATTCGTCATCCTCGTGGTCCATGGCCGCATTTGCCATAGCTAAATATCGACAAGGAGACTTAAAATCTCCGCCATATGTCTATAGAGACTACTACAATAAACTAGGAAATAAAATATACAGTTTAAGAAACATGGAAAGTAAATAAAAGCTATAAAATTTATTGTATACTAGCAACCCGCCCTCGCTTCGCTTCGGTTCTAGTCGTTTTACCCGCGTAGTTCCCTTTCCCGTGGGAATACCGGGATAAAATATAGCCTAGTTTACGCGCTGATATTATAGCTTTCCATTGGTGAAAGAATTTTTGAAATCGGTCCAGCCGTTTTGAAGATTACCCGGAACAAACAGACAGACAAAAAAATTTTAATCTGTATTTTAGGCATAGGTGTCATGCAAATAACCGTGTGAACATGAAAAAGGCCTATTATTTTGATATTACAAACAGACACTCTAATTTTATTTATTGGTATAGATTTATGCACTATACACTTACGAATCATCTTTTATAGTTCTTCTGTACTTACATAATGTATGTATATTTTGTTCTCCCAATGAATTTCTGAATGAAGAAAATGAGGCAGTCTTTCCTCATTATCGAATCTAACGAAAGCAACTGTGTTTCAAATATTTAAATTAATTTGTAACTTTCTGGGTGCCCAAACGATAATGGATATACATACATTAGCAACCAGCAGTCGACCAATAACGAAATTAAAGAAACTCAAAGTACTCTGTCTTTATAACGATATTAAGTCTATTTCAGAAATTTTCACGAGATAAAGCTGTAACGTATTTACGTTAATGCAATTTCACACATACTCTTTCTTGCCGTCACTAAAACACATTATCCCAAAAAATACATGCACTTCATGGGGATGGCTAAATCGCTATAGTTATATTTTTGCATATAACTAACTATAAGTGAGCTTTCACATTTATAAAATGTATAAATCGATGTATTTTAAAAATACCATTAATATTGTGTGAGAATTAAATACTATGTATCATAAATTCAACAAATTTGTGTGATTTGACTAGAAGGTACAAAAGTCGTACTCAATAGTTTAGAATTTTTTAAATAACATATATTAAGCTTGATTGTCACTATATGGTGTTAAGACAATAATAATAATAATCATTTTGGCTTTTGTCGCAATTCCAACCTCATAGGTATATAACTCTATATGATCCATAATTGATATAAACCTTTTTTTTTTCTGCAGACAGACAGACAAAAATTTTTTAATCTGTATTTTAGGCATAGGTGTCGTGCAGCATGAAAAAAGCCTATTATTTTGACATTACAAACAGACACTCCAATTTTATTTATTGGTATAGATGTTCATGTGTGAGCGAACATAATTATAGCAACGAGTAAAAATAGTATGTCCATAGTGATCTATACCAATAAATAAAATTGGAGTGTCTGTTTGTAATGTCAAAATAATAGGCTTTTTTCATGCTCACACGGTTATTTGCACGACACCTATGCCTAAAATAGCGATTAAAAAATTTTTGTCTGTCTGTCTGTTTGTTCCGGTTAATCTTCTAAACGGCAGAACCGATTTCAAAAATTCTTTCACCAATGGAAAGCTATAATATCAGGGCGTAAACTAGGCTATATATTATCCCGGTACTCCCACGGGAACGGGAACTACGCGGGTAAAACGACTATAACCGAAGCGAAGCGAGGGCGGGTTGCTAGTTTAAAATAAACATATAATATGTAGTTAATTTATAATATATTCTGACTACTTCGACGTCCAAAAGTTGAATTACTTTTGGTACACCAAAAGCGTCGGGGATGGCGAAGGCCGCCTTCTGCTTTACGACTCACGTCCTCCATTAAAGCAATCGACATGAACAATCTTAATCGCATTGCTTTCAAAAATGTTATAATGAATCTACACATTATAAGAGGGGAAGGGAATACAAATGACTGCACAGATGGCGTAGTGATTAAGATGGCGACTTACAACGCCAGTGTCGGGGGTTCGAATCCCACGCGGGACAACACTTTGTGTGATCCACAACTTGTTGTTCTGAGTCTGGATGTAATTTGTGTCCGTTAATTATATGTTTGTAAAGTTCCCAGCAATACAAGGATTATTTCCTTAGTGCATGGTGTTGTCTTAAAATTATTAAAAATTATAAAAATTAAATAACTTCGATTCTGACCCTGGGCACTTTCAGCTGTGAATTGAGATATTATGCGCGATTAGGTATTTACACCGAAACGGCCTAGTGTATTTAAACCCATACTCATAGAACTGGACCTATATGATACTTGATCAACATAAAGCATAACAATACCGCACAAAAGAACGGCAAAAAACAACCCAACTGCACAGAGTACCAGCAAAGTTTTGCTTATAGCTTACTACCTGCGTGTTCAACGTTTCCAGTGTTTACGCACAGGTAGTCAACCCAAAACCGTAAGTTAAAACAAGCTGAGAGAACAAAAGGCTGATATCAAAAAAAAACACATTCCGCGTCGGAGACCCGTAGCGCACGGACGTGCGCCTCGCTGCTCTCCATTTCGCCGCGCTCACCCCGCACCCGCCCCTTGCGGTCGTGCGTTCTCGCTTCGTCTCGCTCGCTCTCGCAGCGAACCACGCGTCGCGTCAAGCCGCCATCTTGTTCAACGTCTGTGGCCGTTCAGTGGCCCGCTCCGGGTGGCCGTGTATACGGTTGTCTGTGGCAGTTTCGCTGTTTGGACGCAGGTGTTGCCGGATCCCAACTGCACGAGTCGATTTTTTCAAGACGTCGAGTGCAGATTTCTACCGTTGGTAGATAAAAAGTCAACCCATTTTGGCCCCCTCAGGGCAGAAAACCATATTGTTTGGTCCCCGGCGGAAACCTCACGGTGTTAACGAAGCCGGGTGAGGCAAGGCCCCGATTTGCCTGCCGAGCCCCTTCAGGGCAGAGCTAACAATCGGAAGGGGTTAGAGCATCCGGCCTTGGGGGATCTCCTAGTCGGACCTAATCTACGGCTTTTCATCATTTTTCTGCGAAGGCCTAACGGCCCGAGCAGCTAGGAACCTATCGCACATTAAGATTGGCGAAGGATTACAAGCTTAGGGCACACTAGTTAAGCACACATCCTCCCGACCTGCACCCGGTTGGGAGGGACACGCACCACACACAACCCAGGGTTCACCTCACCCAGGGCGCTAGGTCTAACACTTTTCCCGCGAACGTTTTTTCCACCAGCCCACGATGGCGGAAAAAACTATTACAATTGACGCCCTTCTGGCAATCCCAGAGATTCAAGCCTATATTGCCCAACATTTTGGAGCAATAACAATCTTACCACCCCAGCCTCAACGCGCTCCTACTACCGCCCTGCCGCTTGAGCCGGAACTACCGACCATCAGCACGGCGATGGAAACGGAATCACCTCCGTCCTCCTCAGCCTCATCGTCCTCCTCCTCCGAGTCGGAAGATTCGCCCAATGAGGGCTCATTTACAGTAGTTCGCTCCCGCAAGCGGAGCAAAAAGGTAAAGGTCAACAAAGAGGCTCCCTCTAAGGCCCCAAAAATTAAGCCGACTGACTCGGCAAAAACACCCGCTGCAGCCCCGTCTGCAACGACTGCCACGGCCGCCTCGGTCCCCCCAGTCGTCTCGCAGGCCACCCCTACCTCTGTCCCATCTTCCACGGACAGCAACACCGTCGCTCCACAGACGGTCAAAAAACCACTGGCTCCGCCGCCCCTATACATTAGGGATAAAGAGAAGTGGCTAGCCATCTCCGCGTGGCTAAACACCAACAGGATTTCGTACAAATCTGCGAAATCCACCCCCCAAGGCATACGAGTGGACCTTCACTCATCAGCCGACCACCGCACCGTGTCAAGCATGCTAGGGAATCAACAGATTCCCTACCATACATACACCCTCCCCGAAGCCAAACTTCTGCGTGCAGTTATACGCAATGTCCCGAGAGAAATCGACACTAAAGAGATCTTAGATTCTCTCAAAACCCAGGATCTGCCGGTTGTAGAAGTACACCGGATGATCCGGGGAAAGGGTCGTTACCCTCTTAACATGATACTCGTCTGCCTTACGAATAACGCAGAGGGTAAAGAAATATACAAAATTAAGACCATCTGTGGCCTCTCTGGGGTCTCGGTAGAGCCCCCACACAAAAATGGTAATCTGGCACAATGTCACAAGTGCCAAATGTATGGACACTCGTCCAAGAACTGTTTCGCCCGTCCTAGGTGCGTCAAGTGCCTAGGTGACCATCACACCGCCCAGTGTGAAAGGCCAAAGGACATCTCCCTCTGCAAAGAGCCACCTGCGTGTGTTCTCTGTGGAGAATACGGACACCCGGCCAACTACCGCGGCTGCCCAAGAGCGCCGAGGAGGCTAGTCCGCCAACCCAACACAAACGGTAAGGCCTTGTACTATAACAAGACCTTCGTCCCAGCCCCCTTACCAACCCACAATGCGTGGGCTCGCCCCCTGCTAACCAGCAAGGAGGCTTTCCCAACCTTGCCCAACAGGCAGCCCGCTGCCCCACCCGCACCATCTCAGCCCAAACCACCAATGATAGGGGCAAACCAGCCCACCGGTGGTAATCCCAAGCCCCCTCAGGGCGCCCCCCTTCCCATCGTCGTCGCTAAAAGCGCGCCCCCAAAAGCCCCCCAAGGACTAGATCCAGATCTAGCCCTGGTGGCCAACTTCGCGGCTCAAATCAATTTCGCGGAAATCCGCGAAATTGCAGCCGATCTTAGAAGGAACGAGGGAAACAACCTCGCCCTCCTTAATATAGCGATCAAATTCGCCCCCACGTTAGAGCGTCTAGGCTCACTAAAATTCAACTAAAATGGATAGGTACACTCCCGGCAGAGTTAAACCCAGACACCTCAAAATAGGGACATTCAACGCTAATAGCCTTACCCAACAGAGGGATGAAGTAGGCACATTCCTTCGGGAACACCAGCTCGACATCTTGTTAGTACAAGAAACGTTCTTAAAACCATTCAACAGGGACCCTAGAATCGCGAACTATAATATAGTTCGCAATGATAGGACAACCTCACCAATGGGCGGAACGCTTATCTACTACAAAAGGTCGTTGCATTGCACACCTGTGGATCCGCCCCCTCTGATGTACATTGAAGCTTCAATTTGCAGGCTAGCCCTCTCAGGCCATCAGCCTATCACCCTTGTATCCGCATATCTCTCTCCCAATAGAGAGCATTCGAAACAGTTGGTTGAAAAAGATCTAAAAGCCTTGCTAGAATTGGGAGGCGCCGTCATCATTGGCGGTGACCTTAACGCCAAGAACACCTCTTGGAGCTGTCAAAGTTCCAATAAGAGGGGCAAGACTTTAGAGCTATTCGCTGACAGACTGGGATTTGATGTCATAGCGCCCATAGAGCCGACACACTTCCCCTTTAACGTTTCGCACAGGCCGGACATACTCGATATCTTTCTTCTCAAAAACATAAACCTTCGTTTATGTTCAATAGAAGTTCAACACGAGTTAGACTCAGATCACCGCCCGGTGACTCTGGAATTAGCCTCCCGCACCCCCGGCCCCTCAGGCCACAACAACGAAAGGACCAAGATAGCGACTGACTGGGCACGGCTAGAGAAAAATCTCAAGTCAACCTCGTCGGTCCACCTTGATCAAATTCCCAAAGACATTACGTCTAAGGAAGATACCTCTCAGGCGATCGACTCGCTCACAAGTCACGTGCAGTCGATAATGGACGACTGCTCGCGGCCGGTACCAGATACGAGCGATCGTAAATGGCGCCTGCCAGACGACGTCCGTGACTTGTTGAGACGGAAAAACGCCGCGACACGCGCTTATGACCGCTACCCTACGGAGGACAACCGTACCCGCCTACGGTCACTCCAGAGGGAGGTTAAACAAGCAATTAAAAAATTGAGACAGAGCAAATGGGACGCCATGATCGAGGAGCTAGAACCCTCTCACACAGCCTTTTGGCAGCTTTCCCGCTCACTCAAAAAAGACATCGTGTCCACCCTCCCTCCTCTCACCAGACCCAACCAGCCTCCGGCATTCATGGACGATGAAAAGTCAGAATGCCTGGCCGACTGCTTGGAGCTTCAGTGTACGCCGAGTACGCTACACCCCGACGCCGCGAATCACCGCTTCATCGCCGACGAAGTGGAACGTCGTAACACTCTCTCGCGCTCGTTAGGAAACGACAGCCCCGATCAGCCAATCCCAGCAGTGACCACCGATGAGGTCGAATCGTTAGTCAGGGGTCTCAAAACCAGGAAAGCCCCAGGTTCGGACGGAATCTCAAATAAAGTCATTAAATTATTCCCCGCCCACTTGATAATTCTGTTGTGCTGCATCTTCAATGCAGCACTAAATAATAACATCTTTCCCGCGCAATGGAAAGAGGCCGTGGTAATAGGAATCCACAAACCCGGCAAGCGCCGTACCGAACCTAGTAGTTACCGCCCGATTAGTCTACTAAGAGGTCTAGGTAAGATCTACGAACGAATAGTTCTCAGTAGACTACGTACATTCGCCGAGGCTAACAACCTCGTTCCCGACGCACAGTTTGGCTTCCGAGCTAAACACAGCTGCGTACAACAAGTTCACCGTTTGGTAGAATACACAAGTAGTCAGTTCATCATGAACAGATATACGGGTGTATTATTCCTAGACGTAGCGAAAGCATTCGACAAGGTTTGGCATGAAGGCCTAATCTACAAACTCTATCTCCTCAAGATCCCTCACTACTTAATTCACATTATACATGACTACTTAAGTCATCGCAGCTTTCGCTACAGGGTGGAAGGGACGTTGTCGACCTCCCACCCTATCAAGGCCGGCGTCCCTCAGGGGTCGGTCCTCTCCCCATTTCTCTTCACGCTATACACTAGCGATATGCCCAAATTCAACCGGGTACATAAAGCGCTGTACGCTGATGACACCGCACTCTTTTGTGCTGGTAGATCCCCGACAACAGTAGCCAAGACTCTCCAAACAGCGGTTACCGCCCTAGCCAATTGGTTTAGGAAATGGAGATTAGAAATCAACCCCGAGAAGAGTCAGGCGGTCATGTTCACTAGACGAACTGCCCGTTCCTACTCTATCGATAGCATTCCCCCCCTTAAAATTTTCAACAAGCCGGTCACTTGGACCAGGCAGGCCAAATACTTGGGTGTGACCCTTGACGATCGACTCAGCTTCGCCCCTCACATAAAGAAAGTCCGCGCACGGGCAGCTTTTGTGATGGGCCGTCTCCACTGTCTACTCAACTCTAGGTCGCGTATGCCCTTGAGTAGCAAAGTCCGACTCTACACCACCTGCATACGGCCTATCATGACCTATGCCAGCGTGGTGTTCGCGCATGTTAAGCCACACAGGATCCACAGGCTACAGACACTACAAAATCGTTTCATGCGCCGAGCTACGGGAGCACCGTGGTTCATACGAAACGTCGATCTCCACATCGACCTCGAACTGCCGACCATCAAGCAGTTTATGAAACGGTGCTCTCAGAGCTACTTTGACTCTGCCATGACACACCCCAACCAACTAGTGGTTGGGGCGGCTTCCTATAGACCCTCCAAAATCTCCTCTATCCGACGTCCTCGTCACGTCCTCGACGAAGAGGACGACATTATCACACTCGCTCAACAAAGAGCCTACACGGCCCGCGAGGCCTTAACAAATAAATATCCGCGGTTCCGCCCTCGCCGTCGAGGTGCGAAACCGCGCCGCGCAAAAGTCACTATTAAAAACGTGGGCACGCCCACTTTGCCTCCAGCGACGCCCCAAGCCGAGGTCCGTTCCCCACAGGGGGAGCCCTTGGGCGATGTCGCTTAGCATACTTTTCTCCGGGTTGAGAGCCCTCAGCGCTCACCCATAGTCCGCGTCAAGCTGTCAAGGCCATCTGCGGCCAACAGCTGTACACACAAAAAAAAAAAAAAAAAAAAAAAAAAAAAAAAAAAAAAAAAAAAAAAAAAAAAAAAAAAGGCTGATATGCGAATAATTTGTCCTTATTTTCATCTCTGATGGAGTTTAACGTTCATTTTGTGAAAGGGTGCTTGTACCTAATCTGTTCTTTTAACAAAATCGACCGATCGATCGTCAGGTATAATGTTATAAACAAGGCGACAAGTTATTTTAAATATTAATAGGGATATACAATACACACCACGCAGAAATGAGAATCCATATTAAAAGGAAAAGAAAAAGGCAGCTACAACTTAAACCTATTATGTACACGGTAAAAGACTAAGAATACTATGTATGAACTCTTACTTGCGCGATGGATATGGTATACTAAAAGTCAGCGATGGATAATATTACTGCAATGAAAGAATCCTCCACAATCAATGACGGTCCGTTTAGTAATCCAAAACCCTCGAAGAGGCCCTAGAGAAGTTTTATCTTAATAAAGACCAGATGTTAGTTGCCCAGTAGAAAACTTCAGCTAACAAAAATTAATTTACCTAGAAATGTAACTCCAATCGATTGGGAATTAAAAGTCTACAGATAATAATTTTCAGAGTAATAATTCTGAACAAAAACAAAACGACTTCAATTGTTTTGTCATGGATGCCATTGTTAAACCTGGGCCAAATTGAAATGGGGCCACATGGGAAGCAGTTTAGGTAGCTTTCAAATGAAAAAAACATCAAAATCGGTTCACCCCGTCGAAAGATCTGAAGTAACATAAAAAAAAATCTGTATATAATTACGGCAATTTGGTTAATTGTAGTGGACATTTATTTATGATAGTCTTATACTAGGTAAATAGATATGCTAATCTATACCAATAAATGAAATTGGAGTGTCTGTTTGTAATGTCAAAATAATAGGCTTTTTTTATGCTCACACGGTTATTTGCACTATACATATGCCTAAAATACACTTTATATTTTTTTTGTCTGTCTGTCTTTTGTGCCGGGTAATCTTCAAAACGGCTGGACCGATTTCAAAATTCTTTCACCAATGGAAAGCTATAATATCAGGGAGTAAACTAGGCTATATTTTATTCCGGTATTCCCACGGGAACTACGCAGGACAGACGACTGAAACCGAAGCGAGGGCGGGTTGCTAGTTTATAAATAAGGTGATATTTATCTGTGATGTGAAGAAGAAAACTGAGCAGGTATAATATACGTCATCGTCGTGTAGCTTCGACGAAGTACAAGGCAGCCAAGTATTAGGCAGTTTACTAGTTGTCTACATAGATCACAAACCGCGATGGATTAATGGTTGTACCTATTAATTTTAAATCAATTGTATCAGTTTAGTCTGCTGCTGAGAATAAGTTAAAAGACATGACCCGACACAAGTATCTACGTACTCAGATAAAGTACTGCCTTAGTAGCAGAATATGTGGGCATAATTTATCATTTCATCATCATCATCATCATTTCAGCCTACAGCCGTCCACTGCTGGACGTAGGCCTCCCTCATGTTGCGCCACAATGTGCGGTCCTGTGCCGCCTGCATCCAACGACGCCCAGCTACTTTCACTAGGTCATCGGTCCACCTAGGGGGGGGCGTCCTACACTGCGTCGTCCGATACGTGGTCGCCACTCGAGAACCTTTCTTCCCCAGCGGTTGTCGGTTCGTCGAGCGATGTGGCCTGCCCATTGCCACTTCAGCGTGCTAATTCTTAATAAGAAATTATTTTTTAGAGACACCTTGAACTGAAAATAAAATCCTTTAATCGCAGGGTACTTAAGAAAATATATAATTAACGGATACATTAACAACCACTCGAGAGATTTGTCTTGTGGGAGAATAATAACTGCTTCTCCCGGTACTGAAAACCGATTCATTTTAAACCATTTTGGGGCATCGGCATCGATAGGAGATGGTACTCGGTACTACTTTACAAACATATAAATTAACGGACACAAATTACATCCAGACTCAGAACAACAATTTGTGGATCGCACAAAGTGTTGTCCCGCGTGGGATTCGAACCCCGACACTGGCAATGTAGGTCGCTATCTTAACCACTACGCCATCTGTGCAGTCACATTTACCTGGGTGTGTATCTAAGCAGCGAGATGTTATAGATAATATAGTATACGCTGAATAACTATCAAACTGCATAGATATGTAGAGATAGAATTACGAATGTCATTTAAATTTTCGCGCCATTATCGCCGAATAGACAAGGCATAACTGTAACACACTCGCTCACATTTACAACTTTTAATTCTCATGTAAAATGGACAAATGTTACAGTATAGTTAGACCTAAGATAATGTGATCAGCAGTTATTCATTCATTGGCATTTATTTAAATAAAAATAAATCTGTCCCATATACATCCCACTATGGCGGTCGGGCCTTTTTCTTATCTTTAAAGAAGACCTCAAGGAAAAGAAAATTGACCTACAAGGTTGGTATAGTGTTATTAGTCGAGTTTGTCAACTCTTGTCCAAATTAGGTATAATATTTATGATCTAAAGTGCTTAGTTACGATAGTATTACCTATGTATACTACCATTCCAATTTTTATTAATTTGAATTAGTCTTATATTAGAATATTATTTGGCCAGGGTTAGCTGAGCAACGTTTTAACGGCACTAGGAACAACCAGAATACCTAGAAATTACAATAGATAATTGAGAGTAAATATCGTATCGATAATTTAATTGCCTGGGTATTAGATGTTCAATATAAGGTGCCTATCGAGTCACGAATTAGAGTATATTTTCTCTGAAAACTCACGACATGCGATCTTTTACAAAGTCTAACCTACCTAGGTAGGTATAGAAAGTATGTATGACTAAGTAATATAATTATGGGGATTTAAAAATATACTACAATTTACTATTTTTATAAAGATAAGCAAGCAAGCAATTAAATATGTAGTTTATTAAATGCTTAATGTAATATATGAAAATCAGATCCACATAAAATGGTTAATAAAAAAATTGTTTGTATGTATAAATAAAACTTTTGATTTATTCTATTAAATTAGCTGTAAAATAGTTGTATTACCTAGCCGTTGATTACTACGTCTCTTTTTACCATGCGTCACATTTGTGTAACAGAACAAGACAACAAGGAAATTCAATGAATTCATTCAACTTCAATGTCATAACAATGGATATGAGATTCAATGATCCTTAATTTGATCATTATTTGTCCCTAATCGATAATAACAAAAATTTGTGTTTTATACCTATTGTATAAATATAAATATTTAGAATTATTACCAGTAAAATTCATAATATCCTTAGAAATAAGTAGGTAGATATATGGTCTAATACGGTGTGACTAAAATAGTATCTACAGAAGGAATGGTTAAGGAGCAACGACTTATTTACAAATGGAAACGTAAAGTATCTAGACCATGATAACTATTTATTGAAATATACATAACGCCATGCGCCATATCACAAAGCTCAGTTACATCTGACACCAGGGTTATCTTTGTCATATCTCTGAGAAAATAAATCATTACAAACAACGCCACGTTATTAATATTTCACGTTACAGATAATCACAAGCATACTCACAGGATAGTACATCCCCTGCGGCGGCAAAAAAAAGGCCCCTGATCCCCACAGCTTGCCGTTTGTATTTACTTTATGTTGCACAAAAATACACCTCACGTACGCCCTTTGTCTGGGCGTAAACTTCCACAACACTAACTTATAAATTCGAGGTAATCATGAGTATTTATGGATATTACAGAGAATAGTAGTAAAATAATGAGAATTGTTTGACTTTTAGGTTATGTGTGAGTATAGCGCGGAGGAACGCGCTCTAACACTGAAAGCGGTTAATGTCGATGTGCAACAACGGACGGGCACGGGCACGCGTGGCTACTCTACGAGTCGTCTCCGCCCGTTCAAATCACTGTATGAAAGACAAAGACAGAAAATACCACCGGCGCGGACCGACGTTTAAAGTGAGAGAGATATGTATTGCTGTCTATCTCGCGCTCAATTACGGCTGATATTCATTATTCAACTTTTCGGACAAAATAATATATGTACCTAGTGGCATCATATTAAACAATAACAACTATTCGATAGATTTTTTTATGGTAATTCATAGTATTTATAAATAATGTGTATTATAAGTATTTGCAAGGTAAATTCATAATCCTTTAGTAGGTATGTAAAAATACTAACGAAGATTCTGCTTTTTATTTATTTTTACATTTACTTTTAAATTACAATCGCAATAATATGACTTACAAACTTATGTACGGTTATGTATAGCCAGATAGGTTGATAGATATTCTAAACACTTGCTAAGAGTCCTTACCTTTTTGCATTGAATGAAATGAAAGAGAATATGGATAGTAGTGGGACTTATATTGTTGTCCCATTCGTACTGCCGAATAAGGCCGAGAACGGTTCGGATCAATGAATCGCTCCCGGACCCCCCGCCCGGGCTCAGCGTCATCTTCCCAACCAACCTATTTGAACCTATGCTGTAAGTTACCTCTCCTCTCATAATTCATTTCATTTCTCCGTTTCTTTCATACTTTATACGTGATTTGAATGTCAAGTATTACTATTACCTCCTTGAAGCAAATTTTGAAGAAGAGATAGAAGTCGAAGAAAATAGACTCTTATATGAAGAGTACCTCAATAACTTGAGCTTATATTACAAATGCGAACATTGATAATTGATTCGACACATGTTTGGTCTCTGGCCTGGGACGAACATTTGAAAGAGGCAGCGTCTGTGGGTGGTTGGTAGTACTAGATAGTAGATAGGTACGGTAGATATAGGTACGGTGCTTATGATACCTGACAATTAAAAGTCAAACACTATTGTAGAAATAAATAGATAGACATATTGATAAGAAAATAATATTGTTGAACATTTACAATAGCTAATAGTGTTGTTATGTTAATTGACTGTTACCTAGATAGGCAAGTACTTATTCAATTTAACTCATCCATCAACTTATCTACGTTTACCATTAAATATAAACCTCCCCAATAATGTTATAATCACCACGTTTGCCAAGTGTTTTTTACGACTCCCATGGGAGATGAAATAATGTATAGCGAATCCGTAATCACATGCAAAATTTTAAATCAATAAAAAATGGCAAATGTCTAAATGGAGTTTTACAAAATAATAGTAAAGGGCCCTTAATTTTGTTTTATATTTGCCACTTTGGAATTTTATATGCAGTGAAAAAAGTCATTGAAATCAAGGAATCAATTCCGGTTGTCCACTCAATTCTCAGCAGTTTATATCGCATCATCTCGGAGAATTTAAACGCGATGTGGCTAAACCATAGCCTATCCAAAAAAGGATAGATTGTCTCGAATAGAATTTCCTCAGATTTTTTTAATAAGTTCATATTTGGCGAATGATACAGCACTTACCGACAAGAGCTGTTATATACCGATATAGGTACTAATAAATAATTGTTACATACGTAATGGTAATGTATATAATAAATAGACAATAGTTAACTTTGTAATATTTAAATAATAGAATTTAATGGATTTCACAATATTAAACTAGGTACCTATCTTTACTTTTACACGCGAATACATTACAATTAACATAAACGAGTGTAAATATTTAATACAGCGCCATCTGTACATACGATTTAATAAATTAGTAATACAGTTTAACATGTTCTACAGTTTCATATTGAATGCAATATATTTTACGGTTTTGTTTCTTTCGGTCTGAAATAGTTTACATAATATATCACTAGATGTCGGTGCTAAATCGTTTCATTGTAGATAATATACAACCATAGAAAATAATAAGTTCATAGACATAATATAATTTTAAAAGAATATGTTTTATTGACGAGTGAAGGAAACAATATTATCACACCTAGGTAAGGTGTCCGCATGGGAACATTGTCGGCATAAACACCTAGGAATAGGCACCTAAGAACATTACTGATGTGATGCACTTTCACATCCTTCATCCAGGCGAGTGGTGGTAGACCTCAAGTAGTCTATCACGTCTATCGACGTCCATTGTTGGACTTAAGCCTCTCTGAACCTCTTTGAGGAGGGTCAGTAACGTAATCACTGGGCTTGCCAGGCGATTTGGCGATCGTAACTCATATATACCCATCATCACACGGGAATATTAACAGATTGATTCAATATGTAGCAGATCAGATACAAACGTCTGCGATGTTAATTGATATCATCATCTCAGCTCGGTGGTGTCACTACTGAGTTCAAGCCACCACCAAAATAAGAGATAAACTGACCTATTACTACTACTATACCACACAACGGCGAGTTGAAATAGCGTTTTATTTTGACTTTACTTTCTCTAGTGTAGCTGTTATATGCATATTATATCCCTTAGTCGTCTTTTACGATACCCACGGGCAAGATAGGGACTAGTGAGTGATGAATTATATTCTTACTCCGTTACCAAACGGATCAGTTATTATTGTTAGAATTTATTAATAGATTGAGATAAGGCATTACGACGTATAGGGTTGCTACGAATAGGTATACTACTACCAACTTGACTTATGTCATAAACTCAGACCAACCTAAACCAATTCCACATAGAGCCTCGCGGTTAAGAATTGCATACCAAACGAGAATTAACGAAATAAACCAGGTGGTCGGTCATAAAACATATCTGAACACAATGTGTTTTTGGCTTCTTTCGCCGTTATTATAAGACGAAGACTCGCTGTGCCGATAGTGTGAAAATTCGCATAAGGCAATAACGATGGTAATGTCTACAAATGGCGTTATGAGAATTGCATTCTCGGTGTTATATTACCCCTTATTGGGGTTTTCCGCCGAAAAGATTGTAAGAGTTGTTTTTTTCTACAAATGTAGGATAACGCGATAGATAAAATTTAGAAAGATTTTTATCTCGTTACGCCGAAGAAGTATAAATTCTTACGTGCGTAACTGCGTACACATTTACACTTTTTAGGTTATTGCCACAAATATAAAAGGTGCCCTTTTATTTAACTTATACTAAAAACTATAAGTACTAATATTATTTACAAGGTTGTCATTGTTAACAATGTAGCTATGAAATTTGAATTAACAAACATTTCAATTAGTGTAACGATAGTTTTGTTCATAATAATTAATTAGAAAACCTAGCTATAGATTACTACTTACTGAAAGTTACTATTAAAGACTATTCTGTATAGTTTATTAAATTATTTTAATTTCAAAACAAAATTATATTAAAGGAGTTTTGAGTAAATTATAACTTAATGTAGAGATTTTTTATAATTGTAATAATTATTACGTACCCAAATACATTTATCAATGTAGTTCCAGTCTTGATACCATTCAAGTAATAACGTATACTTCGTATTCATTACAATAATATTTAATAATAACTTTCACCGATTTAAGTTTATTGTATTATTTTCTGTACTATAAAGAATTGATAAAATTTACTTGTTGATAAGGAATTCGATTTTTAAAGTTAGGCAATTTAAATCCCTAATCAATTGAAATTCTAAATTTAAAATCTAACAATATTCATCCTTCTATGATGGTTAAAAAACTTTATTAAATTTCTAAAATCTTCAACAGATTTCTTTGTTAAAACTAAACTTAGACTATCGGAATAAATTATTAATATTTTTTTTTAAAACAACCCTCTGCGCTAAGATCATAATCCTTGTATGGCGGAGGACTTTGCAAACCTATAATTGACGGTCACAAATTACATTCAGACTTAAAACTACCACTTGTGGATCGCACAAAGTGTTGTCCTGCATATAATTGGAATCCGCGACACTGGCAGGTTAGTCTGATCTTAATCACCACGCCATCTAAAATTTAATGGAAAGCTGCTCAATCGTTTAACATGTACATCTAGCTGGCTAACAGTCTAGCCACGAACTCGCCGTTATCAACGGCAGCTTAGCGCGTGTCGGCGAGCGGTAAGAACAAATGTACTATAAAATGATCAATGATCATGAATTAGTGCACATGAACACGAGTAACTTTTACCGAACGAAACGCCACGTCCGAATACTATGCTCGCAGATCCCGCCATCGCATGCCCCAAAGTCGTGGTCGGGCCGTTAATAGACGAGAATTCCAGAGATAATCAAAAAGTTCTGCAATAATTAAGGCAATCTATAGATTATTTTTCCACGTGATAATCAATTAGGATTATAGTGACTATATCATTTCACTACGACCAATAGGAGTCAATAATGTTGAAAAAACGGCAAAACTTTATTTCTCTTGAGAGCTTCAGTTAGGTGCGCTGTGCGTTACTGGTATCTACGATGCACTTTCTCCAAACTCTTGCATGTGACGCAGCTGAAGATGCGCTGCTCAGCTAGTCTTTTACATATGAGTATCGTCTTTTCAAAGAAATGAAGTTACTTGTTTAAGATTTACATAATTGTTTTAACAGACAATATTTATGTTTACTCTTCAGTAAACATTCTGAAATGTAGACTTTGTGAGAAGTGTGGGATGTAATAACATTTGTCTTAGCAGAAAGTTTATTAAGTGTTAATAATTAATTATAGCCTAAGTTATTTGGGAGTGTTTATTAAACACAAGAAGGAGGATGTCGAATTAATTATATATTACAATATTTCATTAAATAATCAAATTGACTTATAAATTATTAAGGAAATTGCTTTATTGCTATGCGTAGATATTAATTATAATACGTAGAATAACTTTTAGGCATTTCGCCTACACAAATTGAATTTAACTACATAGAAGAAGCAGTGGTACAAGGACCTCTGGTGTCAAATATAATTTTAAATCCGGCGCAGGATAATTATTGTGCGAACTAAAAAATATTGTATTGGTCAAATTTAAATTTATTAATTGCACATTTTTCTTGTTGTGACGGAGTAAGACTACAAACTACCCCCCTATCTGGCCCGTGGGTGACGTAAAAGACCACTAAAGGGGAACGCACACTTATCCGCGCCGAACGAGTCAAATAAAACGAATTTTAGAATTCTGTATATGAAATCTCATGAAACCTCGCACACTTGCCCGCGTCGAATCGTCCGAATCTGGAAGACGATTTCTACATAAAATTCTAAAACTCGATCTGTTCGACTCGTTCGGCTGGGATAAGTGTGCGTTCACCATAAGAGGTATCATATGCAGATAATACCAATGCAAGAGAAGGAAAACTTGAAATAAGACCTCATACAAACCCGTATGACTAGCGTGATATAGTGGGCGAAGCTTGAGCCCAGCAGTGGGACGCAAACTGAGATAGATAATGATAAATTGATAATTTTTGAAAAGTTAATAATACAGCGATTAATTGAATGTATGTCTTTTAACTCATTTTATTTTGTAGACTCAAGCTTTATATCCTTGAATGGATAAGTTTTACTGATAAATTTCAATTCAAAATCTTAAGCTCTATCTTTAGCGCCCAATTCCAAGCCTGTTGCACAAAATTTCTCGTAGTAATTTTCAGCATTGCGAGAAGTATGCAGGCAACCCTAATAAAATATTGGCCATATATATATATATTCTTTTCGCCCATAATATTCTCTAGTACCAATTGATCTTTACAGGAATATATGTGACCCCATTAAATAATATTAACATGTCTGTTTGCAATGTTAAAATTGTGCGCTTTTTTCATGCTCGTTAAGAGAAGAAAAACTCGAAATAAAACCACGAAAATGGTACTGTAAAACTATCAACACGACTGACCAAAATCGTATAGTAGGTCGATCTTCTTCCCATCCAAGCCAAAGGAGGCTCTAGCCCAGCAGTGGGACATATATGAGCTGTGAAGACGACGACGACGATGTGATGTTTATGGAGCCAAGGCGCATTGTTTTCAATGTATATATTAAGCGGCAATTTAAAATTTGCCCAATTGAGGACAATTGCAGTGTATAAATAGTAGGTGCTTCGCATGTGTCAGTTAAATAAATGATATTACATAAGTGGTTACTGCCGCTCATGTATCTTAGGCATTACAAGGGTCACAGATAAGTTACGGTCTAACTTAAGTTTTAGAGGGAAAGCAACGAGGACAGGAAGGAAGGAAAGGATGTTTGGGTTTCCGGATCTATCGCTCAACGAATGATATTCAGTAGCAAATTGCTACTACTCAGACGTTGTTTTACTGTGAGAGTTTAGCACGAATATAGTACGCTTGTGTTTATGTTTCTTATAACTTTAGAGATCTCCTTATATTAATGTGGTCTTACGAAAAAGCAGTACTATTCGCAGCAATTGTTTCTCTACGAAACTTCGCACGGCGGCTTCGTCTAGTTTATGTTGATTCAAAATCTAAGCTAATCATGTCCTGGATACTCTTTCTTTTCTCATCTCCCTTGTATCGAGATTTGGTTAATTATGCTAAGTGATTCGAATACGAATAAGTTGGAAATCTCTTCTTTCTTCAGTGGAGTTGCATTTAAAAATCTACGCTATTAATTTCATTTATCAAGCCAGGTAGAGGGAATGACAGGCACTCGATAATAACCAAATTAGCATGATGACCATATTAACAACGATTGTTCCACCCAGATTGAACGTTAGTTGAAAACCCAATTGAACGTTACTTTTTATTTTAGTTAGATAATAATAATTAATCGTAAACCTGCCAGGTATGTGACCTAATTAACCAAATACATATTTTGAATTTGTACCAAACATTACGGTTAATAATATAAAACAGAAAAATATATTTGTTACCAGCAACCCGCCCTCTTCGCTTCGGTTTCAGTCGCCTTTCCCGCGCAGTTCCCGTTCTCGTGGAAATACCGGGATAACCTAAGTTACTCCTTATATAAACAGCTACCTGGTAGTAAAACAATATCAAAATCGGTCCAACCGTTTTGGAGATTACTCAAAACAAACATACAGACAAAAAAAATTAAACCGGTTTTTCGGCTAAGGTATCGAGCAAATAACCGTATCAGCATCTTATTTTTTTTTTTCGCGTGCGCTACGGTCAGCACACCTTCCGTCCGGGGTGATAGAGGGGCAGCGCGCGGCCCCTCACCCACCCATATATCCCGTCGCCTTCGTCGTTGGGCCGATCACCGGTGCCGAGTTCCTTGACGTCAGTGGTCGACCCGACGGAATACCCCGAGGGAGTACCCTCTCACATCGCCGCCGATCGCCGTCGCGAAACCGTATCAGCATGAAAAAAACCCAGTATATTGACATTACAAACAGACACTTCAATTTTATTTATTTGTATAAAGTATAGATGTATAAACATAGAAGACTAGCTGACCCGGCAAACTTCGTACCACCTTTTTTCGTAATTATTTTTAGTATTTATCAGTTTGGTTTTAGTATTATCCGTGCGGTGACGGAGTAAGAATACAATTCACCACCCTTGGGTATCGTAAAAGACGCCTAAGGGATATAATATCTATGCAAGAGAAGGCAAACTCTGAACAAAACCTATACCAACATGTCTGGCCAGCGAAATTGACCTACTATACCATAGTAAGTCAAATTCCCATGGTGGAGGAGGCCCGAGCCCAACAGTGAGACGTGTATGGGTTGAGACGATGATGATGATCTATCAGCCTCATCATCTCAGCCCATAAACGTCCAACTGTTGGGCTCGCACCTCCTTCACTATGGAAGGGAAATTGACCTACTATACCACGCTGGTCAGACGTGCTAATATAGGGTTTTGTTTCGAGTTTTCCTTCTCTTGCATAGATATTATATGCATACTATATGCCTTAGTCGTCTTTTACGACATCCACGGTTGGTGAATTGTATTCTAGTTATTTAATATACCGCCTTTTCTTATCGATTCCAAAAACTTTTTTAATCTAGATCTACATGTAATTATGCCAAAAATGCAGAACCGACGGGACATCAAATGTTTGACAGGTAAGAACAGTTTATATAAAATAAAATCATTGTTTTTAGTATTTTACTCGCAATTTTGCCATATTTTCTCACCGTATAAACCTTCCCCGGACTTCCACAAATAATTCAAGACCAAAATTAGCCAAATCGGTCCAGCCGTTCTCAAGTTTTAGCGAGACTAACGAACAGCAATTCATTTTTATATATATAGATAATTAAATTTGTTTATATATATATAATATATATACTAGCAACCCGCCCTCGCTTCGCTTCGGTTATAGTCGTTTTACCCGCGTAGTTCCCGTTCCCGTGGGAATATCGGGATAAAATATAGCCTAGTTTATGCCCTGATACGCTTTCCATTGGTGAAAGAATTTTTGAAATCGGTTCAGCCGTTTTGAAGATTACCCGGAACAAACAGACAGACAAAAAATTTTTAATCGCTATTTTAGGCATAGGTGTCGTGCAAATAACCGTGTGAGCATGAAAAAAGCCTATTATTTTGACATTACAAACAGACACTCCAATTTTATTTATCGGTATAGATATATATATATATATATATATATATATATATATATATATATATATATATATATATATATGTATATACGGGGGCTCCAAATTCTTGTGTGCCCAAAGACTCAATTTTAATAATATACTGTGTGTTATCCAGTGATTCGTTTTACTTATTTCCCTTACAAGTTATTTGACTAGCACAATGTAAGTGCCTAAACACAAAGTAACATAATTAAAAATCCATCCTGTATTTTTTTGTAAGAAATTGCATATACGATAAGACCGCCTAATTATACCAATGCTTTAATGTATTTTTTTAAATCCAGTAATTTTTACTAATTTACAAAAAAAAATGTTTTATTATAATTATAGTGAAACCGAATATTAATAACATTCGGGGTTCTCGTCAGAGCGGGCCCCATGGGCACGGAACACGCGTGGCCCTTTATGACAAAGACGAATTACGAAAGCCTATGTCTTCTTTCTCTTTGAATCGGTATTATCTGATTCGAGGAATCGCTAATTCGTTAATAGAAGAAATAATTTCATATTTCTTTTAAAAGTATGCTATGAGAAATCATTAATAATTTTTTTTTCTATATTCGAACAATTAATTTGTAGTTACAAAGTTGGCTGTAACAACGATTGTATTTTTAATAATTTTGTACCAAAACGAATTTTAGTAACTAAAAGGTCCTATGTTCGGATTCTGGGTCGAGTGTTATTGACTTTTTCCCACGTTAAATTTATAGAAGTTATGCGGAGTCGACAGCCATGTTGACAGGCCTATCACTTAAAATTAGATCGATTTGATTTTTTTATATCACTCCGTTTTTAGTACTTTATTTCGTGTTTTTATCACCATTGATTCTATAATGATAAGTTCTTAAATTTTTAGTCGGCCTTCACAACACCGCGCATAAGGATGAAACTATAGTGCATTGTATTATTAATTCAACAGCATACATTTTTAATAGATCTACAGCCTACTAAATGAAATCAAAATACCAATCTTACCAAAATGAAAAGCATAAAAATTGTAACTCTGGCATTTTTTTAGATCGTCAGGGATTGATGACCCTTGAGTAAAAGAACCCCTTGATAGCAGGCGATTCTTCTCGAACATTCATAATATAACAGGAATAAAATAGAACCGAATGTATAACTGTAAGCTGTTTGAGAATAGATAAATAATATATTTAACTCGAGACGTAGTTGACATAGTTTTAAACTCGAAGTTATAACATACCATTAAATATTATAAAAAGTTCTTCGGACTTTATGTAGATTATTGAGCATAAAGTCTAATGCGGACTAGGTTTCGAATGCGTTGCACTTTTCATTTGAATTATTTCAATAATTCATGATAGTTCTGACTTCTGAGTCGATTAAGCGTCGTTAATTTTGTCATCGTTGCCTGACATTCCCTATAACTGGCTTTATAAATTTAATTAAGAGCGTAGATTTTAAATACAACTTGATTGAAAAAGAGATTTCGTAGTTATTTGTATATAAATCACTCAGTATAATCAACCAAATCTCGATACAAGAGAAATGAAAAGAGGGACAGGGATTTGCCAGGATTTAGATAACTAAATTTGAAATGGATCCAAACCAGACGAAACCGAAGTGGTAAGTTACGTAGAGAAAAATTGCTGCGAATATAGCTGTTGTCGTATGACCATATTAATAGAAGGAAAAATCTAGAGTTATAATAAAGATAAATACAAGACTACTGTATTGTGCCAAACTCTCACAGGAAAACAACATCTGAGTAATAGCAATTTGCTACTGAAAATCATTCGCTGAGTGATAGAGCCGGATACCCAAATATCGTCTCCTTCCTTCCTATCGCCTTTCCTTCCAATATTTACGTCGGACAGAGACTTATCTGTGACCCTTGTAACGCCAAGATCCATGAGCGGCAGTAACCATTTAAGCAACATATACAAAGCACCTGTTATTTATACACTGCAATTGAGGATAATGTCAGCAAATTACTAATTACGGCTTAATATATGCGTCGTCTTCTTCATCACGACTCACATATGTCCCACTACTGGGCTAGAGCTTCTTCTACGATAGGAGGAAGATCGACCTACTGTACCACGTTGGTCAGACGTGTTGGTGTAGAGTTTTATTTCGAGATTTCCTTCTCTTGCGTAGATGTTATCAACATATTATAATCCCTTAGTCGTCTTTTACGACTCCCACGGGAAAGAAAGGGAGTGGTGAATCGTATTCTTACTACGCCACCACATGCAAAGTTAACATTACAACTATTAGAACAATTATAGGTGTTAATTGCTATGAATTAAAAAATCCAGCAATAAGGTAAAAGAAAGCAAGACGGAAGAAATGAAAGAAATGACTTGTGTGTATTCATTTTTAGGACCTAACACACTGATGGGTCAAGCATGACGGTGTACGTCACCCTTATACCACGACGAACGATTCCATTCCTGAGCGAATACCGGAATAAAATATAGCCTAAGTTACTCCTATCTATATAAGACAGCTATTTGGTTGTAAAATATTATCAAAATCGGTCCAACCGTTGAAAATTACCCGGAACAAATAGACAGATAGACAAAAAAATGTAAGTGGTTTCTAAGCATTATTTAATCAAAATGTTTGATTCATTAATGCGTGCAAATAACCGTGTGAGCATGAAAAAAGCCTACTATTTTGACATTACTAACAGACACTTAGAGTTTATTTATTGGTATAGATATATTCCTGTAAAGACCAATTGGTATTAGAGAATGGAGAATCTGATCCTGGGTCGTACAAAGAGTGGTATAGCATGGGCAATATTTATTGGGGGTTTCCTGCATACTTCTCGCAATGCTGAAGATTATAACGAGAATTTTTGTGCAACAGGTTTGCAGTTTGGAACCATATTTTATAGAGAGCTAACGATTTTGGATTGAAATTTATCTTTAAAGCTTTATATCCTTTAAAGTCTACAAAATAAAATAAGTTAAAAGAGATGCATTTAAATAATTATTGTATTGTATACTTTACTAATAAACAATTTATCATTGTCATTAGCTCGGTTAGCACTGTTGCGCTCAGGTATCGCCCATAAGAAGGTAATTGGCCTGTTCTCCTGTTCTCCTGAAGGTAATCACGCTGGGCAGCCAGGTTGGTATATGGTATTATTTCGACTTTCCTTCTCTTTGATATCAACAAAAAAAATATCTGCATATGATAACCCCTCAATCGTTTTTTACTACACCCATGGGCAAGATGGCGAGGTGGTGAATTGTATTCTCACTCCGTCATCACATGGAAAAATGTGCAAATTCATCAAAGATACACATCAATAAAAGATTAAAACTTCACCAGAGCAATATTTTTAGTTAGCACAAAAATTATCCTGCACCGGTTTCAAAACCAAATTTGGCACCAGAGATCCTTGTACCACTGATTCTTCTGTGTAATTAAATTCAATTTGTGTAGGCAAAATGCCTGAAAGTTATTCTACGTATTGTAATTAACATTTTTTATTATTGTAAACGGTGGCAAACGAGCAAACAGTACACCTGATGGTAAGTGTTGCTGCCGCTCATGGACCTCTACAAGGCCGCTGCCTACCGCGAAAAAATTTAAGGGAAAATGAATGCGTGCATTGAGGCTAGGTGATACCAAGGGCACCACCAAAACCCTCCACACGCAAACACCCTCAGAAAATTGGGCTTCCGGCTCTCTCGCTCACCGAACGAAGCGCAGTAACAAATCGCTACTACTCAGACGTCGATTTTCTGCGAGTGTGTGGTACTGCCCCGAACGGACCGGCCCGCGGCTGTAGACAGATAACTGTCGACAGTGTGGTCCTACCACTCCAAAAGTATATCTATAAAAAGTATATCTATAATATCTACGCATAGCATTAAAGCAAATTCCTTAATAATGTTACTAAATTAATTTGATTATTTAATGAAATATTGTAATATATAATTAATTCGACATCCTCCTTCTTGTGTTTAATAAACACTCTCAAATAATTTCGGGTGAAATTAATTATTAACACTTAATAAATTTTCTGTT
The DNA here is from genome assembly GCA_032191425.1 of Lymantria dispar. NCBI lineage: Eukaryota > Metazoa > Arthropoda > Insecta > Lepidoptera > Erebidae > Lymantria > Lymantria dispar. Next base: position 21,432,248 of record CM063444.1, on the reverse strand, counting down.
AAGACAAATGTTATTACATCCCCAAACTTTTCACAAAGTCCACATTTCAGAATGTTTACTGAAGAGTAAACATAAATATTGTCTGCTAAATTAATTATGTTAATCTTAAACAAGTAACTGCCTGATTTTAATTTCAAATTTGAAATTATTTATTATTATTAGATAAGCTAACTATGTATATAATTATTTGAACCACGCATCTTCGTCTATCACATAAAAGATAATGAGGTTTAAAGATCAAGAGAGTGAGTCGTAGAGACTAATAACGCACAGCGCATGTAACAGAAGCCCTCAAATGGAATAAAATTTCTACACTTCTTCAACATTTTCCGCCGATGCACGACTTCTATTGGTCGTAGCACGATGTTGTATAACCTTCCTCAATAAATGAACCAATCCAAAATTAACATAATTTTCAATCCAAACTACTTGCTGCTGAAACTCTTCTGCTTTATAATACTTTTCTTTTTTGGGATGGGCTGCGGTCGGCGCGCCTCAGCACCACTCCGTCCGGGGCGACAGAAGGGCTTAAGCACGCAACACCCGCAACCCACCCGAACAACACGTCCCCTTCGTCATTGGGCCGACCACTGGAGCAGGATTACTTGTCATCAGTGGTCGGCTCGACGCAATACCCCTTACCCGGGGTACCCTCCCATCGACCGACCATGGTTTATAATACTACACTAATATAAGTAGATATGCTTCTTAGAGAATATACATTCTTATGCACATGTCTGCACATGTAGTGCCTGATTTATTGGATATCAATAGGTCTATTGGTGCATATTGAAAGCTAATGATAGATAAAAGCTAGGCAGCTGAATAGATACTTATTTGCACGGAGAACCTGCTTGACATGCTGCAGCCCTGTGCTCTCTGTAACAAAGATTTACCCACGGTAGCTAACTGTGAAGAGGGATGATGATAATCACCGTTCAAATATTTGTCTATATGTGTTGTCTTATTAATAAATTGGCTAAATTAATAAATTGTCATAATAATTACTACAAATTTAATGTTTAATAATTACTAACCATAAACAAAATAATTTTTTCATATAGAATCATTTTCTTCTTATATTGGCAATAAATGTGTACTAAAATGTGGGTCAAAATTTAATAACTAATTTTCTGTAGCGGGTAGATAATTATAAACGTCTGTAATAACGATGACTTGTTGGACGTGAGACTTCTTAGTCCGCCCGTGACCATGAACGCTGCAAATGTTCGAAACGTCAGGCAATCAAAAATCAAAAACAAACGCGATAAAATCCGTAAACTAGTTTTATTTAAAATGTGTAATACTCGCGTAAACATCAGAAATCATTTCGTTAAATGACAATTAATTAATAACTTCGACCTGATGCTGCAATCAGAATGGTCTCCAGAGAACCCAACTCTTCAAAAACTCACAGCAGACATATCGTATTTTTGGGTTCAATACATTCGTTTCAGTGAGTAGGTACCTTGCAGGTTATGATCTTGCAATACGGTCACGTTGACCTGGTACTACCTGGATGGTCTCCAGAGTTCCCGACTCGAAATCTTGCAGCAGACATATCGTGTTTAGATTCAATATATTAGTGTTAATAAGTAAATTTCTTACAGGTTATAAGTTTGACGTCGATGTCTGTCTGTCTGTGTATGTGTGTCCATGTGTGGCATCGTGTCTCTCAAACGGATGGACCGATTTTACTGCGTTTTTTTTCTTTTGAAAGCCAATTTTCTTGCGGTAGTTCTTAGCTATGTTTGGTTAATATCGGTGCAGAAATGTAAGAGTATCAGCTCTTCTCCAAAGTGATGTAATGGTGTATGACTACTCGATTAGGTGCTTTGCGCGTGCCCGTACAGTCGTTAAGTGACAATTAATTCTGTTGAAAAGAAAACTGTCTCTCGGTACACTTGTGTGCCGTTCCGCGCTCTCTCGATCTCACGTACGCTCCCGATTACGTCATACGTGCGCTCACGTACGCTGACGATAGTTCGCGCGCTTTCTAACGGACGAGCCAAGTGGCAGTGCAAAACCGCCTCTTTCGAGGCGAATTATTGGACTGCTCACGAATATTACTAACTGCCTGCGTTCAAAGCAAGGTCAGGTAGTAATATTTGTTTCTGTCTAGTAGAATAAAGTCAAAGTGACCCCTTAAGGGAAAAACCAAGTTTCTCTTGGTCCCCGGTTGAAACCTAACGGTGTCAATAAAGCCGGGTGAGGCGAAGCCCCGAATCGCCTGCCGACCCCCATTAAGGGCGAGGCGCTTCTTCGGACGGGGTCGGACCAGTAGGCCTTGGGGGTGACCCCTAGTCTACCCCGACTATCACCTTTCCCACCCTTCCACCTCCTTCTCCTATTCCTGAGTGCGTAGCTTGGGAGTGCCGGCCCTCACAGGCCGAATACCTCTCCGCCACTCGGGCAGCTAGGGCCCCTCTCGCACAATAAGATCGGCGAAGGGTTAATCACAGCTTAGGGCACACCTAGATTTTTAAGTACATCCTCCTGACCTAACCCGGTTGGGAGGGAACATATTACACATCCCCGGGTTTTCCCCCTGGGGAGTTAGGCAATATATGAACGCGCAGGAAATAAATCACCCCCCTATTATGGCTCTTCCAGCCCTCAACCTAGAAATGCTCCTCGCCGACGAGGAGATCTACTCGATATTAAAAAGACGGTTCGGGAATATGATTCCCGACCGCCCCGCGAACGCCGAGCCCGTATCCGGGCCGGTTCATTTCGACTCCCCCGCCTCCCCGGACGACCAACCAACTCCGTCCAACGAGATGGAGACGGAGGAGGCCTCCGACGACGAGAACGCCGATACGGCGTCGTCGTCCGCCGGTTCGGAGTCCGAGTCCACCTCGGCGGACTCCGAATACACGGTGGTCAGCTCCCGTAAAAGGGGGCGTAAGGCCCAAAAAAAGGCGCGAAAGGCCGCCAAAATTGACGAGGCGAGCACCTCTGCCGCCAAAGACGTCAAGGCTAACGACCCGACCAAAAGTACCACACCACCATCGTGTGTACTCTGCGGGCAAGTGGGGCACCCCGCAAACTACCGTGGCTGCCCACGCGCACCACGGCCGGTTATGAGGAGGCCACCACCACCCCCCCCACAAAGGTACCTTCCGGCACCTAAACCCACACGCAACCCGTGGGTTAACTCGCAAAGCAGGGCGGAATACCCCCCCCTGCCCACCAAATTAGCCACCCCGCCGGTACCCGCGATCGCGACACCGTCGGCAAAGGCCGGAAATAATAATAGTGTATACAAACCGCCAACCGTTGGGCAAAAACTGCCACCCGCGGGCCTTCCTAAGCCTCCTCAAGGCAATCAAGTGCACACACACGCGCCAGCCACTAGCGGTCTAGACCCGGATCTAGACCTAGTGGCCAGATTCGCACAAATAATAAACATTTCAGAAATACGCGTAATCGCAGCAGAACTGCGAAAAAACGAAGGCAATAGCCTCGCGTTACTTAACGTCGCCATGAGGTTCTCACCCGTTCTAGAGAGCCTCGGTTCCTTCAGAGCCTAAATAATGGATAGGTACACACCAGGCAGAGTCAAAACACGATCACTCCGCGTAGGGTTTTTCAACGCGAACGGTCTCGCTCGCCAGAGAGACGAAATAGGTACATTTCTACAAGACCAGCAGCTTGACCTTTTACTAGTCCAAGAGACTTTTCTTAAACCCTATTCAAGAGACCTTAAAATTGCAAACTACAATCTAGTGCGCAACGATAGGGTCGGCTCTCCCCTAGGCGGGACTCTCATTTATTATAAAAGGTCACTGCACTGCACACCCCTAGATCCCCCCGCCATGACGTACATTGAGGCCTCGGTCTGTCGGCTGGCCCTCACCGGTCACCAGCCACTGATCATAGCATCAGCATACCTTTCCCCTCCTAATGGGGACACACCAAAAGAGTTGCTTGAGAGTGACCTCCAAGCCCTCTTAAAACTCGGCGACGCCGTCATTATCGCAGGCGATTTAAACGCCAAAAGTAAGTCGTGGAATAGCCACACCAATAACCGCAGGGGACTGGCCCTCGAGACTTACGCAGATCGGCTCGGGTTCGACATCATAGCCCCAATGGAGCCGACTCACTTCCCTCACACAGTCGAGCACAGGCCCGACGTATTAGATATAGCCCTATTAAAAAACATAAACCTCCGTTTATGTCTAATAGAGGTAATACACGAGCTTAACTCGGATCACCGCCCGGTGGTCATTGACTTCGCCCCCCGATACGGCCCCTCAGGCCTCACCCCCCCACTGAGAAAGTGTGCACAGACTGGGAGCGACTGAAGGCTAAACTCCAGTCTCCCTCCTCGTCGGCTCATCTTGACAGTATATGTAACACATTGAACAATAAAGAGGACATCGAATCCGCGATCGACGCCCTCACCGGTCACGTACAATCGTTAGTTAACGATTGTTCACGGAGAGTGCCCGACACGAGCAATCGTAGAAGGTGCTTACCCGCTGACGTCCGCGACCTATTGAGGCGTAAGAACGCAGCCATAAGAGCCTACGACCGCTTCCCCTGCGAAGATAACCGCTATCATATGCGGTCACTGCAGAGGGCGGTTAAGACGGCTATAAATGAGTTTAGACAAAACGAATGGGACGCCACCCTAAGCGAACTGGAGCCTTCGCACCAGGCTTACTGGCGGCTTGCCCGTTCTTTCAAAAAGGATACGGTGTCCACCATGCCACCCTTAAACCGCCCCAATCAACCGCCGGCGTTCGATGACGATGAAAAGTCTGAATGTCTGGCGGCCGACCTTGAGCAGCAATGTACGTCGAGTACACAACACACAGACGCGCGACACACCGACACCGTTAACAGCGAAGTGGAACGATGTACATCGCGTACGCGTACCGCAGACGCTGAGCCACAAGAGCCTATACCAACAGCGACAGTGGAGGAGGTTCAGTCGATAGTTAGAGGTCTCCACCCTAGGAAATCCCCCGGTTCGGACGGTATTTCTAATAGAGTTATTAAACTCTTCTCTCAATCACTATTATTAATATTAACAGCAATTATTAACGCCGCATTAGTCAATTACATATTTCCTAAACAATGGAAAAAAGCCGTGGTAATAGGTATACCTAAACCCGGCAAGCGACGTACCGAACCGTCATCATATCGCCCGATTAGTTTACTCAACAGTTTAGGTAAAATATATGAGCGCGTACTACTTAGTAGGCTAAGAAAGTACGCTGAGGAAAACAACCTCATCCCGCCGATTCAGTTCGGCTTTCGCACGCAACACTCTTGCGTTCAGCAAGTACATCGAATAGTCGAGTATACAAGTTATAAACTGCAACGCGGTTTATATACGGGTATGCTTCTATTTGATGTAGAAAAAGCGTTTGACAAAGTCTGGCATAACGGCCTTATTTTCAAGTTAATAAAGTTCAAAATCCCCCACTATTTAGTTATGATAGTTAGAGACTTCCTACTCGAGCGTAGCTTTCGCTACAGAGTGGAAGGTACTTTATCAGCACCGCACAAACTAGAAGCCGGCGTCCCCCAGGGATCGGTGCTCTCTCCAATTCTCTTCTCGCTGTTCACCAGCGACATACCCCAACATAGTAGAATACAAACAGCATTATTCGCTGACGACACTGCCATCTTCTATGCAGGTCGATCTCCCGCAACAGTGACAACCGTTCTCCAAACTGCGGCTACCGCCCTAGCCAAATGGACTAGGAAATGGAGAATCGGTATAAACCCCACCAAAAGCCAGGCGATCATATTTCATAAGGGGATAGATCGCCGCTACCCAATGGCTGAATATCCACAGATAAAGATGTTCGACCAACCCATCCCCTGGACAAGGGAGGTCAAATATCTGGGTGTGACCTTGGACAGACGACTGACCTTCGGTCCTCACATAGGGCGAGTCCGCGCGCGCGCAGCCCTAGTGCTAGGATGGTTACACAGCTTAGTACACGCAAAGTCTAAGCTATCTCTCCGTAATAAAGTTAGATTATACACCGCTTGTATACGTCCTATCATGACGTATGCAAGTGTAGTGTTTACACAAGCGAAGCCACGCAGGCTACATCGGCTACAGGCATTACAGAATAGGTTCATGCGCCGAGCGACGGGAGCACCGTGGTACATGCGCAATGTGGATCTTCACATAGATCTTGGCTTGCCGACCATCAGGCAATTCATGAAACAGTGCTCCCGCCGCTACTTCGACTCTGCCGCGACACACCCGAACCCATTAGTGGTAAGGGCGGCTTCTTACATCCCCTCTAAAATGTCCGCGATTAAACAACCGCGACTAATACTCGACGAACCCGACGACACTATTACTCTCGCCCAGACTGAGGCATACACAGCCCGCGCGGCCTTGACAAATAGTAGTAAATATCCACGTTACCGCCCCCGCCGACGGGGAAGGAAGACGTGTCGCGTTAAAATCATAAACGTGGGAGTGCCCACTTTGCCAGCGACCGCCCGAGCCGAGGTCCGTACCCCACAGGGGGTGCCCTCGGGATGGGTCGCTTAACTTTAAGCGGGTTGAGAGCCCTCAGCGCTCACCCACCAGTCCGGGTAAAGTTGTCACAGCCATCTGAGGCTAACAACTAAGACACACACAAAAAAAAAAAAAAAAAAAAAGTTGAAAAGAAAAAGAATGTGATACTTTTTTGTATTAGTTTGTGTAGGGGGTTATTCAAAATTTTCAATTTCATAATGATGTTACGGTTCCACGTTTTTGATTGCTTGAGTACCGATACTATCCTTCTATTATAGGTTCGCGGTTGACGTGACCGGGGATTAGTCCGTCACCCGCCGAGAGGCTGACCGCGTGAGGAAAGACCGACGTCCTCCCCGAGGGGGGGCACGTCGGTCGATGGGAGGGTACCCCACGTAGGGGGTATTCCGTCGAGCCGACCACTGACGACAAGTTAACTCTGCTCCGGTGGTCGGCCCAACGACGAAGGCGAGGTGGTTTTCGGGTGGGTTGCGGGAGTTGCGTGCTTAAGCCCCTCTGTCGCCCCGGACGGAGTGGTGCGGAGGCCGCGCCGACCGCAGCCCACCCACAAAAAAAAAAATAGTTTATTATTCGAAGGTATTGTACAATAAACAAATAACAAGCCCGCCAAAGCATTACCAAATATAGTATTACTCTATAACGGTTCTAATAACAATTAATGGATAAGGAAGTCAATTGCTCGCACTTTGGTCAATTTGCGGCGAGCTACATTTGATCTCTAGCAACTGAAACCGCCCATATACTAAATAAGTTTTTGTATAGTACCTCCTTGTCGGATTTTTTATGTTTATTATCTCAGCTTATACATTCCACTGCTGGGCTGAACCTCCTCCACGATAGTAAGAAAATTTAACTATTATTTCACGCTAGTGACATGGCTTGGTATAAGGTTTTATCGAGAGTTTTCCTTCTCTTGAATATATGATATATGCACATTATAATCTCTTAATAATTGTTCACAACAGATACAAGTAAGTTAGAGGGTGCATTAAAATAATTTTATTTCATAGATCAATACATGCAATAGTATTAATTACATTAGTCCATTTACTGCATTTTATTACATTAGTTCTTTCCGTGTGGTGACGGTGTAAGAATACAATTCATCACTCTCGATCTTGCCCGTGGATGTCGTAAAAGACGACTAAGGAATATATTGCGCATATTACATCTATGCAAGAGAAGTAAAACTCGAAATAAAACCCTATACCAACCTGTCTGACTAGCATGGTATAGTAATGTCAATTTCCCAATGATGATGATGATGATGACGTTAGTCCATGTGGTGACGGAGTAAGAATACAGTTCCCTATTTCTCGCCCGTGCCTATCGTAAAAAATTACTAAGGAATGTAATATTCATATAATATCGGTGTAAGAGAAGGAAAAATCGAAATAAAACTCCTTAATAACCCGTCTGACCAGCGAAAGTCAATTTCCCTTATGCAGAAGACTCGAGCTCAGTATTGACATGAATATGAGATGAGAAATGAAAAGAGTGTAAATAAAGAATATAACCTGCTTATATGTCCTATATTGTTGGTATTAACTATAAGTGTGTTGAAATAAAAGTGCTTATTACACGCTGTCTATTAAATTACATGTACATGTAATTTAATAGACAGCGTATAATAAGCACTTTTATTTTAATTACATGTACACTTTTATTTTAATTACATGTACATGTAATTTAATAGACAGCGTATAATAAGCACTTTTATTTTAATTACATGTACACTTTTATTTTAATTACATGTACATGTAATTTAATAGACAGCGTATAAATGCACTTTTATTTCAACACACTTATAGTTAATACCAACAATATAGGACATATAAGCAGGTTATATTCTTTATTTACACTCTTTCAATACAGGTAAAGTGGCCATCAAATTCCTTTTATCTGTCCATATGACAACAATAGGCGTTAGCAACCAATATTGAATTTCACATATTGTATTGCACGATCCAGTACGTTATATTGTCTTCAATATTACAAGTACCTACAATTATTTTGTCTTTTTTATTTATTTTTAATATTATCATGGTTTTTCTCAGACGAGTCAGATTATTGTGGCGGGGGCATGGGTGATCATTTTAACTATAATTGTCATGTGTTTGTCATGAAGATTGTTGTTTTTTTAAAAGACAACACCTGTACAACACCTGGCAATAATTCTTGTTTTGCAAGGGACTTGACAAACATGTAATTAAGGAACAAAAATTACATCCAGACTCAGAACAACATTATGATTGCATAAGGGGTTGTCCTGCGTAGGATTCGAACCCGCGACACTGGCAGTATAGGTCGGTATGTTAACCATTACGCCATCTATATAGTTCAACATGATTTACACACACATGTTCCAACGAAAGGGCCTTTTGATGTGATAGATCTAAAGGCGAAGGTGAACCTGATCGTTGGCGTGGCGTTAACGCCACGATTGGCTATGTACATTTGTGTAACGAAACCATTATCTGTTTTAGAATATTGTACAGCGCCATCTAGTGAGCTCAAAATAAATTATTAACCTAAACATCTGTTTACATTTATTTTCATTAGTGTACACTATAGATATACTAATGAAAATAAATGTTTATTGAATAAAAATTATCATATTCTGGAAAAAAAATCGTGCCATTTTATTAATACTTTATGTCATACTAGAAACTCGCCCTCGCTTCGCTACGATTTCAGTCGCCTTACCCGCGTAGTTCCCGTTCCGTACGAATACCGGGATAAAATATAGCCTATGTTACTCAGGGATAATGTAGCATTCTAATGGTGAAAGAATTTTTAAATTCGGTCCAGTACTTTTTGAGCCAATTCGTTACAAACATACATACAAATTTTTTCTCATACATACAAACATACATACAAATTTTTCCTCTTTATAATATTAGTATAGATTAGTTCCTGTTGTAATCTGTTCTTTTATGCATATATACTTGTACAAAATAATTTCGATGTTTCACATCTGCCAGGCGTCCTGAGCGACAACTCCCTTTTTTATTTCCTATTATCATCATCACCATGCTCTAATCCCAATTACTCGGAGGCGATTCAATATGTACTTCTCTTTCATATTATATATGGCAACAGTTATTGGCAATAGTTTTATGTCCGAGCACCAGCCTCTCGTCAACCTTCCTTGGTAATGTAATTGTTTACAAAACGGCATAAGATGGAGTTAATTCTGGTCTATATAAAGCTCTTAATCGTCTTTTATTACACCCAAGAGCAATGTAAGGATTGGCAGTATTTGTAGCCGCTACCATACAGCACTTATTTCCTATAATGGGACATTTAGGTATATAATGCGGTCGAACTTATTACGCACTCACAGAAGCAATTCAAAATTTCAAACTTGTTTGTTAACTGCTTCTCAATTCTAAATAACCTGTCACTTTTAATAGATTTTACACGACCTATTTCGAATTATTACTGCTACGGTTACAAACATTAAGCAAGTTCGATTTAAAATTTCTTAAGTTCTCGAAAATAGTTTCTAGTTTCGCCTCGATCAACCTAGCAATAAATAAGATCGAATAAAATAAAATTTTGGCTTGTTAATGAGAATCACTCCTCGTATAGTCACGTCTTGTCTGAATACAATAAGTCCTCATCCACAATTGCTTGTAGGAGCTATAAAAACTGGCTAAGGGATCACCAGTGGAATAAGCAGCAGATTTGTCCTAGAATACTTACAGTACCAACTGCGATCATCAATCCGGTTCTCATGCATGGCGATTATAGCATTAACCCCTTGGGAAGGCCTATAATCCAACGATAGCCTTCGATAAGCTAATAAATGATGGCACGAAGAATATTATCTAATTTTTAAACGAACTTGAAAACTTTGGCAGCTAATAGGGCCCACGGGACACAGGCAATAATTTATGTAAAACAACTTTTAACTAATATTACAAAATTCTTTGTATATTGACGGAGTAAGAACTCAATTCATTAACCCTTTTTCCCGTGGGTGTCGTAAAAGACGACTTAGGGATGAAAGTAAATAACATCACTATGTAGGTATAAGAGAAGGTTATTACAAAATGAAATCTTCAGTCAAGTTCTTTATTGTGGTGTGTTATTAAAATAAATAATTAATAACTAGTCATCGTGACTATACTATCGTCGAATAAGAATACAACTCACCACCCCCTATCTTACCTGTGGTTGTTATAAAAAAGGACTAGAAAGTTATGATGTGCATGTAACATCTATACAAGAGAAGGAAAACTCTAGATAAAAAGCCATCTGACCAGTGTGAAATATTTTTTTTTTTATTGCAAACGGTGGCAAACGAGCAAACAGTACACCTGATGGTAAGTGTTGCTGCCGCTCATGGACCTTTACAAGGCCGTTGCCTACCGCGAAGAAAGCGAAGGGAGTGTGAATGCGTGCATTGAGGCTCGGTGATACCAAGGGCACCACCAAAACCCTCCACACGCAATCACCCTCAGAAAGTTGGGCTTCCGGCTCTCTCGCTCACCGAACGAAGCGCAGTAACAAATTGACTTAGACGTCGATTTTCTGCGAGAGCATGGTACTGCCCCGGACGGACCGGCCCGCGGCTGTAGACAGATAACTGTCGACAGTGTGGTCCTATCACTCCTAAATAATTAGGTCATTTTTTAGGATTCCGTACCCAAAGGGTAAAAACGGGACCTTATTACTAAGACTTCGCTGTCTGTCCGTCCGTTTGTCCATCCGTCTGTCTGTCACCAGGCTGTATCTCAAGAATCGCGATAGCTAGACAGTTGAAATTTTTACAAATTATGTATTTCTGTTGCCGCTAAAACAACAAAAACAAAATAAATTAAATATTTGAGGGGGGCTCCTATACAAAAAACGCGATTTTATGCCCTTTTTTGCTCAATTTCGATAATGGCAATAGGGAGGCACTTGTTTATCTAGTCAATGGTACGGAACCCTTCGTGCGCGAGTCCGACTCGCACTTGGCTGGTCTTTTTCCTATCGTGGAAGCTCGTGGAGCTAGCTACGGAATGTTTATACGCTGAGATAATAAACATAAAAAAGTCCGACCAGAAGTTACTAATCAAAAACTTATTTAGTATGTGACCAATCTTCTTTCTTCTTCTTTCATATCGATTTTCAATGTGGCTATAACAGCGTGTTAGATTTATGATTTCTTACATTTTTTTAAAACGAGATATAATAATATAAACATTAATTATAAGTGACCAAACAGTGGCATGTCTATAGGGTGACAGGGCAGGCAAAAAGGCCACGAACCTCCAACTTGACAGGGTCCTAGTCCAAAAGCCCTTAGATTGAGTAATTTATGCAAAGTGTTAGATATTGGAAATACAACTGAAACGATCGCTTGCTAGTTATGCACTGTTTAATGATGCATTATATCGCATGTACATTGAGGGCGCGGGGAGGGGTGCGCCACTATACATATACAACATTCCTCCCCCTATTGAAAATAGTTACAATAAGTTGACCACAGTTACAATAAGTTAACAATAGTTTAAAAAAATCGTAAAATTTACTATATATGTATACAAATCAGTTTTAAAAATATTTTCTATAGCAGACCTTTGGTTGATTACGCAAGAATCTTTTAGGTGGAATCATATCATCAATTTGTGATTCCTCTTGGGTCTTTGGATCAGCTTCCGCCTCCTCAAACTCGTCTTCAGTGCTAGAGTCTTTCTCTGCTGCCCCTACTTGAACACTGTGAGACTGAGTTTCCGTCTCGTTTCGCTTCTGGTGGATATCTATATCACCATCATCCCTCCTCTCGTCCTCTCCTCTCAGCGAGGATGTGTTCGAATCGTAAAATTCCATTCTTCGTTTAGGTAAACTATGTGGAATTATCTGAGATGGAGAACTACGAGTCCTTGAGACGCCTGGCGAGCTTATTATGGTAGAGGGTTTCGTTAGCACTGGATCCGGTGGTGCATGCAATGGTGATGATGGAGGCGACGGCGATGGGAGTGGTGATGGCGGAGAGGATAACTTAGACTCGTTCGCATTTGAAATTTGCTCATCATATTGATGACCGTCTCCTATGCCTTTATACACCATCAACTGATTTATATGCCTTTTGTACATTTGTGAGTTAGCCTGATCTTGTACTAGATAAATAACTCTTCCTATTTTTCTTATTATGACCCCCTTACCCCAAGTAAACTTAGTACCATTTACAAATTTCTTATAAAGGACAACATCATTTTTCTTTAGATGTTTCATTTTAATTTCCCCTTGATTTTTAGTTTGCAAGAACTGTTTGTTTTTAAAGGTGTTAGAGATAGGCGGTGACGAGGTTGTCGAGGGCTTTGCATTAAGTAAATCTAATCGCGTCCTTAACTTTTGACCGAATACCATTTGAGCAGGAGACAACCCAGTAGTCGTGTGAACCGAATTACGGTAATCCATGAGGTATTTTAATAATTTAAGATTTGTCTCCTTCGCAGTTTGGCTGGATAAAAGACAAGATTTTATACCCTTTTTGATGATTTTCACACATATTTCTGCCTGACCGTTACTGGCAGGGTGATAGACAGGGGAAGTTAAGTGACAAATCCCGTTCGAAACACAAAATGATTGAAATTCGCGCGAAGAAAACGCTGTACCATTGTCACTTACTATCGTTTTCGGAACGCCAAATCTTGACATAAAATCACATAATTTCCCAATTAGTGCCGCAGAAGTGGTGGTAATATTCATATTGTATACTTCTACCCACTTTGTGTACGCGTCTACGAGTAGTAAATATGTACAACCGCTAATTGGGCCCAAGAAATCAACATGTATTCTTATAAAAGAACCGTACGGATATTGCCAACGAGCTACCGGGGCGCGCGGAGGCGAGGCGCGTAGATGTATGCACACATCGCACGACCCTATCATTCTTTCTATAGCTTGATCGATGCCCGGAAACCAAAACCGTGACCGGGCCTCCGCTTTAGTTTTAACAATACCTAAATGTGAAGAATGTAATTCCTTCAATACAGGATCATACAATTTTTTAGGTATAACAACTTTGTATCCTCTCATGACGCAACCGTTTTCGTATGCCAATTGTGATCTACACAAATGGTATGGTTTTAACCGCACATCATCCATTTTTGGCGGCCACCCATTCAAAATAAAATGTACGACTTGCCTTAAGACAGCGTCATCGTGAGTCTCATTGCGTAAAATCTCCCGAGTGAGTGGCATACTGCCGTCTACAACGAAACAAACGTAAGTGGCGCGATCGTATGCCACCTCGCAGTCGCAACATCTACACTGTTCAGTACACGCGCACTCGTGAACTGTACGCGGCAAGCTCGCGCGCGACAAATAATCTGCGGTATTATTATTGCTGCGAACGTATTCTATGTTATAATTATAACTATTTAAAAACAAAGCGTACCGTTGCAATCTATTTGCTGACATTTCCGGTATCCCTTTATACGGCCCAAAAATAGACAATAACGGTTTATGATCAGTTCGTAAGGTAAACGGTTTACACCTGCCGTATAAATACTGATGAAACCGTCGCACGCCGTAAATAATAGCGGTGGCTTCTCTTTGTATTTGAGCGTATCGCTTCTCCGCAGAATTCAGCGTGCGCGACACAAATGAAACCGGCCTCTCTACTCCGTCAGCTCCTACTTGTGATAGAACAGCTCCCAACCCACTCGGTGATGCGTCTACCGATAAAATTACTTTCGCGGTTGGATCGAAATGTGCGAGGACCTGATCAGACGTCATCACTTCCTTTATCTTAGTAAAGGCGGTATCGTGTATATCACTCCACTGCCATTTACTACCTTTCTTTAATAGTTCGTATAATGGGCTAAGAATAGTGGCTGCGTTCGGCACGAAGTTCCTGTAATAATTAATTAATCCTAGAAATGATTGTAGTTGAGTAACGTTAGTGGGCACCGGCGCTCCCACCATAGCTTTAATTTTTTCTGGTGCCTTTTTTAATCCGTCTTTTGTGATTATATATCCAAGGTAATTAATTTTTTCTTGGAAGAAACTGCATTTTTCTTTTTGCAAGGTTAATCCTGCATTCTCCAAACGCTCCATAACAGTGTGAAGCCTATCCAAATGGTCCTGTTTATTTTTAGCAGTTATTAATATATCGTCTAACAGACATAAGACACCGTCTATACCCGACAATACACTTTCGATCGCGCGTTGAAAAATAGACGGTGCACTAGCCAAGCCAAACACTAGACGTGTAAATCTGAATAGCCCACGATGTGTATTGATGGTTGTTAGATTCCTCGATTCATCCTCTAAAACAAATTGATTATAGGCCATCGACAAATCTAATTTACTGAAGTGTTGGGCCCCATGAATCTTCGAAAACAACTCATTTATTGTGGGAAGTGGATACTGTTCTATTAATAATTGTTTATTTATGCTGATAGAATAATCCGCACATAACCTGACTGTCCCATTCCGCTTTAACACTGGAACTATCGGGGAAGCGTACTCTGCGTAAATTACGAAGTAACATTTTTTAACAGGAGGGTTTCATCTATTGTAATTACGCTTCTGTGAACAAAGCAATATTAGTATTATATAGATAGAGCCTTAAATCTAGTCTGTTAACGTCAACCTTGAACATAGGCCTCCACAAAAGGGGCGATAATGTCATAATCGCCACGCTTGAGAGGTGATTTGGCGATCGTAGTTGATCTTAGCGAACATTTCACATATCACACGGTAATGTAAGGGCTGGTGACCGTCACACAGAATATATAGAACCAAACTTTTAATACTAGCAATAACAACTATAAGAATGTGAGTCGTAATTGGTACAAATATATAGAAAATATAGGTACCATGTGCTAGCGGTTACAAATATTACGAGGCAGCCTTAGGCTGCCTGTCCACTGGAGCAGAGCGAGGCAGCTGAGCGGAGCGACGGAGTAAGGCGGAGTGTGTCTGTCCACCGGAGCAGAGCGAGGCTGTGGAGCGGAGCGAGAAAGTAATGCGGAGCGGAGTTTAGTACCTACGGGACGGGTCAGTTCGAGCTCCCGGCGGCAGGCGATTAGTTTAGTTCTATGCGCAATGTCAGTGACAGCAGACTTGTTATCGAAAAAGTTAATACATTATTACCTTTCATTGCTCGAGGAAGAAGAATTGGAGTCAGAAGAAACGGAATTACTTACCATATACTCGCTTCCCCGCTCCGCTGCCTCGCTCCGCTATCCCGCTCCGCTTACCGGTTTTTCATGAATTTTAAACTAATTCGCAACTCCCTGTCCATTAAAGAGGAGCGGAAATTTTGTGCAATCTTATTGGTTAATATTTCTCCGTGTCTCCGCTCCAATAAAAAAAAAAAAAAAAAAAAAAACAATTTATAATAATGACAAGCCCGCTGAGTTTCTTGCCAGATCTTCTCAGTAGCGGTCGCGTTCCGATCCAGTGGTAGTATATTTTTTTTGGAAATTGTAAACCTGACAATATGTAAGTGCCCTCTCAGGGTTTATGCATAATAAAATAATTTGAATTTGACTGCCTCGCTCCACTCCGGTGGACAGACAGCCTAACGTTACCCGTTTATAGCAACTACGAGCTCTATACAGACTTACGTATAACAGTTCCACCTAGTGTGCTCTGTGATGAACGAATATATTCCTAAGGAAGTTAACCTAACCCCGGTCGTAAAAATTTGTCAAAATCCTATGCAACGTGTTTTGCTCTTCTCACAATTATCTATACCAATAAATAAAATTGGAGTGTCTGTTTATAATGTCAAAATAATAGGCTTTTTTCATGCTCACACGGTTATTTGCACGACACCTATGCCTAAAATATCAATTAAAAAATTTTTGTCTGTCTGTCTGTTTGTTCCGGGTAATCTTCAAAACGGCTGGACCGATTTCAAAAATTCTTTCACCAATGGAAAGCTATAATATCAGGGCGTAAACTAGGCTATATTTTATCCCGGTAGTCCCACGGGAACGGGAACTACGCGAGTAAAACGACTATAACCTATAACCGAAGCGAAGCGAGGGCGGGTTGCTAGTACCTTATATAAAACGAGATACGGATTGATACCGGTGCTACGGTAAAAATAATAAAGAAGCGTAGCTTTCCAAAATCATTAAGACTGATTTTAAAATTGATTTTTACGTAATATTATACTTGGTTAATGAATGTCTCTTTAGAAATAATGCAAATGTCTTTTTGGAACTTTCAATATCGTTCTTTACTTTGTATTCTGTTTTCATTATATTGAAATCCGCCTCCAGACATTTCTAATAAGTTACAAGTAGGTACTTTCTCAATGAAATTATGTTATAAATCTTTTTTCATATTATTCCAGTGAATTCTATAAGTACCTTTTCAACTAGTTTTTGGTAAAGTGCTAAGCCCGCCAGGCTTATTATTTGTTTATTGTATAGGTACCTATCATATGTCCTTTTCGAAAACATAATGTAGGTATGCCTCGTGGTATATAATTTTATGAAAAGCTACTAATCATTCAACTTTAGAATAATAACCTGTAGAAGGATAGTGTCGGTACTCAAGCGATCAAAAACGTGAAGCCATAAATATTGCATGCGTACAAGCGATTAAACACGTACACACGCACACCATTATGCAATTAGAGTTGCCTCTAAAACCTAACTACACCAAAATCGGGGCAAATGATTATTACTATCTCATGCTTATTTTTAAAGTTAATATTTTTCTTACTTATCCCTGTATTGTTAGTTGTTACCTTATCTCTTACCTTAACACGTAAAAAAACTATTTTGAAGTTTTACATTCCATAAAATAATGTCAATATTATCCTTGAGTTTGGAGTCAAGCTAAAAAATAAAGAATTAAGAATACGTGGGTTAGTCTTAAATTACACACAAAAAAGAGAACACACCTATTACGAAATAAAATATGACAGTTATTATATCATGAAATGTATAATAGCTACAAACAAAGAAATAAACTCCTACTACAAATATTACAAACAATTAAACAATACAACAACAGTTAAAGAGCACAATAAAAATAATACAAAGAATTAAATATCAGAATTATGATATTTACTTTAAATAAAACTACTTTACGGATTTTAACGTGTTTGTATTTAATTTTTGATTGCACGACGTTTCGAACACTGCAGCATTCATGGTCACGGGCGGACTAAGATGTCTCATGTCCAACAAGTCATAATTATTACAGACATTTATATTATCTACCTGCTACAGAAAATGAGTTTTTAAATTTTGACCCACATTCTAGTACAAATTTATTTCCAGTATAAGAAAATGATTTTATATGAAAAAAATGTATTGTTTATAGTTAGTAATTATTAAACATTAAATTTGTAGTAATTACTATGGTGATGATCTACCTAACCATACAGTCGTACTTTTTACAAAGCTCAACTAAACTGAAACTCGGTTACCATGCGGTGTCTAAACCACTGACGGTGGGCTGTTCTCAAGGTTCCGTGCTGAGTCCATATCTGTGAAACTTAGGTTTCGATGAATTACCTCTGCCGAAGAACTGTCTATTAATCGGCTATGCCGACGACGGTCTCTTACTCGTACAACAAATACGGTTTATAACAATAGGGTATATAACCCTATATAATACTCTCTCCTTAACCGACGTCCCCCCCTCTGGGAGGACGTCGGTCTTCGTCACGCGGTCAGCCTCTCGGCGGGTGACGGACTAACTCCCCAGTCCAGGCACCCGCGGCCTCGCCTAGGGCGGCATCAGGCGCAGGTAATCGCGCCTGCGCCGCCCCAGTCGCCAGCGGCGGTTCGCGTCGTCGAGGAGACGTTCCTCGCGCGCGCGCTCCGCCGCTTCCTTCCGCGAGACTACTGCCTCGCAGAAGATTGCGACCGCGTCCCAGTTCCTGATGATCGCCCTGGCGATGATCGGCAGCGCCAGATCGGCACTGATGATTGCGACGAGTTAACGACGCTGCTCTGTCCAAGCAGCACAAACCTCGAGCGTGTGCTGCGCCGTGTCCTCGTCGCAATCGCAGTGGTGGCAGGACGGTGTACACTCCCTCCTAACGACCGTGTGTAGGTATTTCCAGAAGCTACCATGCCCCATCAACACCTGCACCAGTCGGAAGGAGAGCACCGCTCTGTTCACTGCATCAGCACCGGCCGGAAGGTCTCGACGGTCCGGACAACAAACCGAGGCCTCTCCAACCGGACTGCCCAACGGGCAATGACGTCTCGCCGGACGTCGACGCGCCAGGCGGTAAGCTCCCTCAACGAGACCATACCGCCCTCCGCTTGCACCACCGACACCCGCCCGTCTCGGCTGATAATTTCCATAGGGACGGAGCGCCTTAAGTTATTACAAAGCCAACGATCGTCTTTAATATTCTTATGTAAAGCCTACAGAACAGTTAGTACGGAAGCCTTGCTAGTACTCGCTGTTGTACTTCCGGTTCACTTGGAGGTTCAGACACGGGCGTCAATGTATTTCACCGCCAGAGAAACTATGAGTACAGATTGCCTTCTACCGCGCGACTGGAATAAAATCGCTAGATTATTTGCGCCACAAACCGTTGTTTACGATGACTTTTTAACTGACTGGCAGAAGAGGTGGGGCTCATCACCAAAAGACAGTCATCTCTATCTATTTTTTCCCATGTATACGCAAGCGCATGGAGAAAATGTGGCTTGAGGTTGACCATTGTGTGGCCTAATTCCTAACTAGCCATGGCAATTTCAGAAGTACGTTATTTTCTTTTAATCTCGTATCCTCATCATTATGTCAATGTTCCAAATTTGACCACCAGTATGAACAATCAGCACACCACATTTTCTGAGAGTGTGATCTCTGGCTTAACGAGCGCGACCATATGTTAAACAATTTGCAAGTAACCTCTGGAGTAGTATACTACATGGACCTTGTAGCAACCCGAGAAAATTGCCGTGCGTTCAGGCGTTTCTGTCATACCTTCCATAGCAATCAATCTTAAGGCTATATAGGCCCCGTTAAGCTCTCCCATATCCCTGGTGCTGCGCTTATCGTAACTGCACGTCATCTTATTTATTGACTAACCAGTCAATTTTGTCTCCTGCATTGCGTAGGAAGGAAGTGGAATCAATCTCTTCCAACTCCTCCTGTTTAACTTTTTCTAATTAAATTTGTTGCGGATCCCAAGACAATTAAAATTATTTCCCGGGACTGCCTGAGGGTCAATAGTATCACACCGAGGGATAGATGGAGACAATTGTGGATCCTGGCTTACAAGAGTTACAATGATGGGAATGTGTGATGGGATTAGTCCCAAAAAAAGACTACCTTAAACTCAGGTACAAACATCTTTTTAATACGCTTTTATTAGCTTCAGGCGTATGTATGTTAATATGTAACGGAATCTTTGAACATGATTTTGACCCCCTTCAAAACGTCGGATTAACTCGAAATTTGGCATACTTATTAAGGACCGATGACAATTCAATATTTTAAACAGTTTGACCCGTTATCCTTACTAGGATAATCAGGATTAGCGAAAATTCAACTAAAAATGTAAAATAAATAATAGTTAAAAAAACTAAAAAAAGCGTGGGGTCCTTTTTAAGATATTATCAAAATGATAATCCTTCTACTCATATCTGCAAATAAAATATTTATAACTATTGACAATATGCACCCCACGCTTTTTTTACAATAAAAAATATTTTTTTCTTATATACACTATTCTAAATTCAAATTTTTAAAAATTTATTTTCTATTTTTTAGTTGGATTTTCTTTAAAAGCGTATTTTTTTAGTTTTTTTGAACTATTATTTATTTATGAAATAACCTTTAGATATTATTGTGGGTAAAATCTATACAATAAGTGCTCACAGAGTTTTGGATACATCATGGACAGTTCTGTGGTAGTTACATACGGTAGGGTGTTCTAGAATTATTGACACTGTAACCTAGTACATTACCACATTGATAAAAGTAATAACAACAAGCTGATAAAAATAGACAATATCTATTTATATTCAAATTATTCATTCACTCATTATGCTCACTAAAAATTACAATACAGAAGGAATTACAATCTCAACAGAAAGTCATTTACGATTAAACATTTCTCAAGATAAATTCCTATATCCAGTTTTGATTAATAAAATATTATCAGTGCCTATATTAATTAATAAAATGTTCTTAGTCTCAGTATTAATTATAAAAATTACGACCGGCAGTATTAAATTAAAACATTTAATTTTTTAGCACACTTTCATAATTACGACAGAATTAACGTTCTCTCAAGAATAAGTGGATCTATTTTGAAACAAGAATTTTTCGTTCATTAAGAATATTAAACTTGTAAGTAAGTTTCTTGTTTAGAATTTTAATCAATCAAGCGTCAAATCAGATTATTATAAAAGCGATAGAATAAGAAAGCCCTTGATCTTTTGAATACAATCGATATATTCAGTCTGTCATTAATATTTATTCATTCACATTAAAGTCAATATCATTGACACCCTTTGCAAATTTTCTTCTAAAAGAGTAGTAGGTATCTACGAACATTCGACTGATATCATATACGTGATATCATATGTGTGAAGCTGGATAGCGCAGTTATTCAGTGAACCAGATATATAACAACTGTCCACAAGCTCTGTGGGGGTTACTTAATAGAATATAAATTTTTGGATAATACACGTAATATAGGTCAAGCTACTATCCAGTTACATGATGGCATGAAGCAAATCGAATAATCCAGTTACGAAGCATCAACGAGCTTGCACGGATACCAAAGCTTTCCGGAAATTGAAAACATGACACTGCATAGCCTACGCCGGTTCATTTTCACCCTGCTCGATGACCTTAACAAAAGTTTATTGCTAAATGGTCTTTCTTTACATTCGTGTGCGTATATATTGGGTAATTGTGTATTTTTTGTATTTATTTAATTTGCAGATTTAAGTATCATTCATCATTTCAGTCCATTTCAACACTGTTGGGCTCGGGCCTCCTCCAGAATGGACTGGAATTTGACTTACTATGCCGCGCTTAGGAGTCGTGTTGGCATAAGGTTATATGTCGAGTTTTCCTTCTCTTGCATAGATATTATTCACATATCATATCCCTTAGTCGTCTTTTACGACACTCACGGGCAAGGGGATGGTGAGTTGTATTTTTACTCCGTCACCATACGGAAACATTGAAGTATTCCTATACAATTAACTGAGACTTATATATGCTACTGACCTCTTTCTAAGCAACGGTACAGATACACTTAACATGTTTTGTACGTTTAAGTGACTCCTTGAATGTTCTAGATTCACAAATGTTACCTAAGTAGATGGGGTTCTAGCAAAAAATATTTTTATATCAGTCTGCGTTTGCACAGAACAATGTTTGTTGATGCCGATAGTGAATTATAAAACTATTGTTTAAAGGATTTATATTAAACTTATCATTGAAGGATGTGAAAATACTCCAAATGCTTTGTGCTGACTCATATCGAGGCCGTCGATGGCGACATACTCACCACATAAAATAAATAGTGTGGTATGGCTTACGGCGCTGAGAGGGTCAAACCCGCCCCTCGTCAAACGTCTAAGAGTTTTACATGCCTGTGTTTACTTCATGACCCACGCCACTTACATGACAGCCGGATATTAAGAACGCTATCCGCAAAGCTTTAACGAGTAACAGATTATAATTTAAAGTCATGTTATTTACAGATAATTTCCGCAATGTCGACTATTGATTGTAATTTTCCTTTTATATATATCTATATACTAGCAACCCGCCCTCGCTTCGCTTCGGTTTCAGTCTTTCCTACGTAGTTCCCGTTCCCGTGGGAATACCGGGATAAAATATAGCCTAGTTTACGCCCTGATATTATAGCTTTCCATTGGTGAAAGAATTTTTGTAATCGGTCCAGCCGTTTTGAAGATTACCCGGAACAAACAGACAGACAGACAGGCAAAAAATATATAAAGTGTATTTTAGGCATATGTATAGTGCAAATAACCGCGTGAGCATGAAAAAAGCCTATTATTTTGACATTACAAACAGACACTCCAATTTTATTTATTGGTATAGATATATATCGACGGTTCCAAGGCTAATTGATCTAAGCGACATTTTTTTAAAGTTACAGGAGAGCGATTTAAAGTTACGTTTTTCGGAAAAAAAATCATTAAGAAAAAACTACTGCGTAGATTTTGATCTACTTAACACAGTATTTCTTTAAATACATATTGTACCTTCCTAAATAGTTTTCATGAATATTTAGCCTTATTTTTACTGATATAAATGTCGTTTGACTCAAAATGCATCGTATATGTTGTTTGATGGAAGAAGGAAAAATGGTTTAACTACCAGTGATTTATATTCAAGTTGAAAGTAAATTAGTTCAAATGTTGATATAGATATGAAACAGAACAAGGGAAAATGACATAAACTACACGCCTCACTATGAATTTAACATGTCAAAAGAGTTGAAGTAACATGTGAAGTTGAAGTAGGCTAAAGTAAATTAATACAAACAACAACAAATGTTCAAACTGAATCAAGTAAAGTGAATGTTTACTATCATAAGATTAGACGTAGGTTCATAAACCATTGTTAAGATTTAGCATGAATACGAAAAGATGTAATGATTAGAGTTCATTTTAAAATAAAACCAATGTTTGAAATAAAAAAAAAATATTTATTATTTTGGATACGACTATCCAAATCCTTTTGTTAACAAAAATAAATGAAACAATGTTAAATATAGTTAAAAAATTAACAAAATTAGCTGAAAAACTTAAAACATGGTAATTATTAAGATTACAGATTGCAATAACACTACTATTGCAATATGTATTACCTACTTATATCTGGTTTATTATGTAGTATAGGCATTTTTTATATTAGGTATAAATAAATAAATGAATGTGTGTTTGATAATGCATAATAATATTGCAGTGTTGAAGAGTCATCTTGAATCATAATGATTTATGCAATTGCAATAATTTGGCAAAGTGTTAAACTTAAAATTGAACAGTTTGATTGTTAAAAAAGTATCAACATAATCTTAGTTACACTTATTTATGACTATTTGTTAATTCAGTCTCAGGATTCCTTACATCACCACATCTAATCACCATGTTGTCAAAAAATAAACCTTTGAGGTATTAAAAAAATTACAGCCTCTAAATTTCTTAATTAATAATAATGCTTAATTAAATCAGTCAGTAATTTAATCAGTCAAAAGCCAAAATCAGTAGATCTCCCGATAAATCGGGAACTTTTGCATCACTGGACTGATGCGCCCGCGCGGAGAAATTTCACAGTAAAGTACGTTAATTCATATTGTACGGCAATTTTTTTTTGTTTCAAACAACGTAAGTATAATCTTTATTACTATTTTCTGATGATTTAACAAGCAAAATTTTTCAATTTCAATTTAAGTAAAATGGTATAACTACCGAAACCATAAAAGTTTGAACGTATCTCAGAAGGATTATGTAACATTCAACATCAATATCAATTTAAGCAAAAATGGTTCAAACATCATTACATATAAAACTAGGCAAGGCAAGGCCAAGTTGAAATGGTTCAAGCGACTAGGCCTCTTATTATGATGGAATGCAAAATGGTTCAAGCGACATAGCCTATCTTTATGAAGGAATGCAAAATGTCTCAAGCGACAAAACCATGTATTTGAGCAAAAGGTCAAATATCTTAACGCGCATTAGATATTCAAAATAGTCGTAGGAAAAATGAATCAACCGACGTATGACAAAGACTTTAGAAAAGCCCATATAGTCCAAGTTACCAACTACAAATAATGCTCAAATTTTATGTTGGTTGGATCACAGACGTCCTAAATGAGAGCAAAGTTAGTGTGGGGTTCAAGCGCCAAAAATATGCTCATAAAATTTGAAACCCAGTTCAAACGACGCAGAAAAATTCGCTGATTCCAAATATACATATATATAACTCAATATCGCAAAAAATGTCGCTTAGACCAATTAGCCTTGGAACCGTCGATATGTATATACATACCTAAAATTCCCGTGTCCAATGTCATTTGTAATTTTTCTCCTCCTACTAAAAGATTCAGGATGTTTTGTTTTCTTTTGTAGTTACCTACTTGGTTGGTGGTGAATTGTATTCTTACTCCATCAGCACTGTTACCTACTAATAGTCCAGTCAATACGTATTATACCTTTATAGTACACTAGCTGACACAACAGACGTTGTTCTGTTCAAATAAGCGCCACCTACCGGGTCCAATTAAAATTGTAAACCATTCTCGAATCCCGTTGAACACACACAAAAAAATTCGTCAACATCGGTCCAGCCATTTAGGAGGAGTTTAGTGACATAGACACGTACACAAGAAATTTATATATGTATAGATATATTGCAAAATTTCTGGCAATAGTTTTATGAAAAGTCAAATGCTTCGCGTCAACTCTCCTTGAGAATGTAATTGTTGATCAGACAGCATCAGGAGTCCCCAGATCCATGTAAAACCTTTTGTGGTCTTTCACGACACCCACAAGTTATGTAAGTATTTATAGTACCTATTCGTAGTCGCCACCATACAGCAAATATTAAGTTAATCATCATCATCATATTAACTCAAATACGTCCCACTGTTGGGCTCGAGTCTTCTCCACAATAGGTCCATCCTATTTTCTTTACTATACCATACTGGTCAAACAGGGTGGTAAAAGGTTTTATTACGTGTTCTCCTTCTCTTACACAGATGTTATATGCGTTTTATATCCCTTAGTCATCTTTTACGACATCCACGGACAAGATAGGGAGGTGGTGAATTGTATCTTACTCCGTCACCACACGCGAAACTTATATTACTTAATACTTCTTACACAAGATGAAAAGTAACTAGACAAAATTCTGTTCACAATTGCCTATCTCTTGCGATGTACAGGCGTCAAAATATATAAAAATACTAGTCTTGAAAATGTTTACCATTTTCGATGATAAATATACTCCGCTGTTTACCTTAATCGATAGCACGAAATCGGTCAAGGGCCACTAATGTGATACGGAACTTGAATAGGGTGAATCGTACTGATGGCTGATAAGAAAATAACGTCATTAGAATATGGCCTATCGCCCTTATCGGCCACTGCGGTATTATCGTATATATTATTATACATTAATTATAATTACATATTTGTTCGGTAATTCGTTTGTAGTTGTATTAAGAAGCAGGGGCTGTAATTATCGCAAATTAAACTCAGTATATATCATTACGATATTGTGATAATTATTTAATGTTTAAAATTAAACAATCAAATAATTATACGGAGAAAGAAAACTTAATGGAGTTGGTCCACTTGTTGTTTGGTTGACTGGATCGGGGAATAATCCGTCACCCGCAGAGAAGCCCGCGTGAGGGCGACGCCGTAGAAGGGCTATAGGGGAGGGATGGTACCCAAAAGGGTAACCTGCCGAGCTGTCCATGGATGAAAAGGAACTCTGACCAGTAGTCAGCCCAATGGCGAAGGAGAGGGCTCACGGTAGGTTGAGGCGCCACGCGCTAACTATAGTCCGCCAAAAAAAAATACCAACCAGTCTGACCAGCGTGGTGTAGTAGGTCAATTTCGCTACTATTGTAGAGAGGCTCTTGCCCAAAGTGGGACAAATATGAGCTGAAATGAAGCCAACGCTCGACAACGTTTTTCGAAGACACTAGTTTGGCAAATAAAATCCTTATAAAACACATTGGTCACCACTATAGTCAATTAATTGATTAAAACAAAGCTTTGATGAAATTTCGACCCTTGTAAATCCTGTCTAACAAAAATGATGGTATAAAATTATTAACTCAAATTTTCACTCCAAATTTAATCAAACATATTTCGCGACAGTCACAGCATAGTTTATAAAAAAACTCCAACATCGTGTATTTTATACAGCATAGGAATGTACTGAGAGTTCAATTACAATATTTTAGTGTGTAATTATGTTTTAAGCCAGTTTCACTATTTACGGTTGAAAATACAAACGACTTCCAAAATAATGAATACATATGACTTCGAGAGTGTGTAGAGAATACAAAACACCTGCGTAACAGTTTATTGACCGCTCATTAATTAAATATATGTAGGTATATCAATTAGTAATATCCATAACTCGTTAATTTGCGAGATGATCTTAAGTAAATTTTTGTAATTCTAGTGGTAGTGTAAGTACACTACATAAGTACATAAGTATGTACGTATGTAATAAATCTTTGGCTTAACAAGATAAAAAACTTTCTAAAAAATATTATCCTTCGCGTTATCCTACGTTTGTAAAAAAAACGACACTAATAAAAGAGAAAGTGGTATTTAATACATTTAAAGTTTTATTATAACGCATTATCTAGTTGACATTTGTGAAATGTTGACTAGCTAACTTCAGGATGTCTGTTTTTCATGACGGTGTATGGGCATTTCATCGTGAAAATTTACTCTCATCATTTTTTCCTAACGCGCGAAAAGGAGTATAACTTAAAAAAAAAATATATAATGATAAGATAACAAACGTATAATGTCTTTAACTGATAGCTATAAGTTATTTGTTTTAATTAGTGTGTTCATTACCTCTGAATAACGAAGATATGCTGCTACGCAGATAGCTCCTTAACAGTACAATATGAAGAATGGACTACATATATTTGTATACAATTTACCTTCGAATACATTTATCTTTGGCGCTTATTCATTTATTTTCATCAATTGACAGTTCCCAGTAGAAATAACTTTGAGTGTGGTTTTGATATTTCGGTTTGCTTTGGAACATCTTAGACTCTCACTAATCAATTAGTGAAGTTTGATAGCGACTGGATCAACAGTATTTGTTTTGGCTTTTTAGCAAATTTTGTGTCCTACCGGCTACCTGCAAAGCCAATCGGCCCGCTAGTTGAATATTCATAAAAACCTATAAAATTTTTCGTTCAATTTAGTTTTGTGACTCGATAACACTAATGTTACCATAGGTCGTATGTCTCTATGTCCATATCTCTAACTCCACATCTCTAACTAGTCTGGCCATAAATATTATCATAACTGAAAATCTTTTGAATTACAAAACAAAATATTTACTTTCATTTATATGTGGAACGCTTCTGTTATATTAGAAACTTACGATCATTTGGCGCCTTTTTAAAGATATTTTGCTAGGTTAATTTTAAATGACATGGAATGGGGTTTTTAAGAAAATGTTTTGCACATTGAGGATATGGAGCTGTCGGTCATTTTCAAGACCCTTCAAATATCTGTCGTATATTCATAGTATCGATACATATGTATATCAACACCTCTCTCTAAGACCAAAAAAGATCGGGGCGGCTACGTACTATTGGAACTAAAAGCGCTGTTATTACTGTTAAAACTTGAGAAAACAAATAATTTTGTTGCGAGAAACTAAGATTCCGCTAAGGCTCTTTCACATAATATCAAACAAGACCTGAAGCTTGATAGAATATGGCCTAAAACAATACCTACAGTGGGTCGATTCGAAAGTGGGTCGATCAAAGTAAGTACTTGCTGCCCCGATACGCGGATGAAAAGCATAGGAATATCCTTTTTGTAGATGAAATAAAACCAGCTAAATGCGAGTCGGAGTCGCGCACGAAGAGTTCCGTACCATTGCATAAAAGCAAAAAGGGAGGAGCAAAAAAGGGCAAGAAATTCGCGTTGTATGGGAGCGCCCTTAAATATTTATTTTATTTTGATTTTAGTATTTGTTGTTATAGCGGCAATAGAAATACATAATCTGTAAAAATTTCAACTGTCTAGTTATCGCGGTTCTTGAGATACAGCCTGGTGCCAGACAGACAGACGGACGGACAGACAGCGAAGTCTTAGTAATAGAGTCCCATTTTTACCCTTTAGGTACGAAACCCTAAAAAAACATCGTTATTGAAGAGCGCTTCAAGTAAAAGGACAAAGTGCGCTCGTAACTATAAAGAAGCTTCACAAGCGGTCGGAAAAGTGCAACGTGCTTATCATCCTGCGTCAGCCATGGTTTGGCGGAGTTGGACTCCTTTTTAGAAAAATCAAGATCTGTGATTCCAAGATTTTTATCTTTTTCTCTCTTTTTCTTTGAAAAGTCGTAATTAAATTGTATACTCCTTTGTTAATTATATTGTTTATGGTTATTAATTATTAAACATTAAATTTGCTGTAATTATATATATTAAAAACCTAACAATCTAGTATACAGAAAACTAAGTGGTCTAAAAACCTAAAATACGAGACAAATACTTATGCAAATAAACCGCTGTCAGTAGGTAACGTGCCCAGAATGCTGGCAGCATTGCCAGGTTGGATGGCAATGCTTAACCTCTGTACCAAGTAAAGTCCAGCATTCCGGTCACGTGTCGCTTCATTAAGGTGCTTACTTAAATCTTTAAATATATTATGGACCCCAGGCAGCCACGGTCCCAAAGTTTCTACCCCAAAAGGCTCAAATATGTATACACTGTCTAGAGAACAGTATTTGCGCCTTTTGAGGTTCTCTACTGATTCAGCCGCCGCTCCAGCCTTAATTTCAGTTCCAGGAAGATGTGACGGCGCTAGGGTATCAACACAAGTTGCATCCCATACCGAAGGTCGACCCATCTTCCACGAAATTAATGTCATACCATCGAGCCTCTTACCATCAGCGCGAACTAGGCCGCAAGGTTCTAAAATAGCGGCGCAGTTCGCGCTGGTAAAAGCCCGACGGAGGATATCATTGAGACTGGCATGGCGGGGAATTCTACCTGCACTCTTTAAGCAGGAGAGACCGTGATGCCCGAGGCGGTCGACGACAAAACCACATTAGCAACAGTGCGGTGCACAACAAGATGCACCCAAGCGTAGACAAGCTGCAATATGGAAAGTAGAAGTGTCCATTTATGTTCCAATACGTAGTGAAGGGAGAGCCTGAAACCATAGACCCGATTCCCACTCACCAACAGCTAATAGACGGGAGCGATCCGCAAAGCTCGAACACGTATCGAAAAGTTGCTTCCGTACAAGCTTACATAGCGGCCCGTCCCACAACCGCTGAGATGACGGGCCCGTGGGGAGATTTTTATTAAAATTGCAAGTCAACCACGTATTTCTGGCCTCATTAAAAGAAGGAATTTCTATGTTTTTTAAAAAGGGTCCTAGAATTTGGTAGATTAAATTTTGAATACTATAAATTGAGGACAGGAATGCAGGCAACGCCACACCAGAAATTGAGCGAATGCCCAAACCTCCAAAACGTACTGGAAGTGATGCCTGA
The DNA here is from genome assembly GCA_032191425.1 of Lymantria dispar. Classification (NCBI taxonomy): domain Eukaryota; kingdom Metazoa; phylum Arthropoda; class Insecta; order Lepidoptera; family Erebidae; genus Lymantria; species Lymantria dispar. The sequence goes on along the minus strand of CM063444.1, from coordinate 21,402,523 downwards.
AGCCACTTTCATTCTTTTAAATTTATATTCAAAATTGATGCCAAAGTATCTCTAACTATTTTGTCTAAGCTTTGGAGAATTTCATTATGCTTCCAAAGTTGACAACAACGAATAGTATACATGAATTTAGGCATAAAAAGGCAATGTCGAAATATAGTAAAGGCCATATGGGTATTGATTTTAAATAAACGATCTGAACATTCTAAAAAATTTTAAATTTTTTCTTCGAAAAAAGGAGGGAAAGATTCTAAATAAAACTACTTTACGGATTTTATCGCGTTTGTATTTGATTTTTGATTACCCGACGTTTCGAACACTTTACAGCGTTCATGATCACGGGTGGACTAAGATGTCTCACGTCCAACAAGTCATCGTTACTGCAGAAAATTTTATAATTATCTACCCGATACAGAAATTAGTTATTAAATATTGACCCACATTTTGATACAAAATTTATTGCCAGTGTAAGAAGAAAATGATTCTATATGAAAAAATTATATTGTTTATGGTTAGTAATAATTAAACATTAAAATTAATAGTAATTATATTTAAAAAACTAACTAATAATCTAGTATACTACCACCGGATCGGAACACGGTTACACTGAGAAAGATCCGGCAAGAAAACTCAGGTAACATGATGCTAAATTAAAGTTAATTTTGAAGGCGGCTTACTTTATGTTACTAAAAAGGTTTTAATTTATAAAATTATCTTTAGTTATTATTATTGTGGGTCAAATCTATACAATATGAGCTCACGGTGTCTTGCAGTCTTGTGGTGGTCTTTTTGGATTTCTTTTTAATAATGTTTATAACAGGATCCCAGCTTGATGGTAACACCCAGCCATCCTCTCTATTGAAATTTTTGTGTTTTTTAATCTCAATAGCCTCGCGTACCATTCTAGGCAGGTATCGGTGTTCTTTTGCGAGGATTTGTGGTTTATCAAACCTGATGTTATGGTGGGCGCGGTCCTGGCTATGTTCACAGACTGCAGACCTAGTGTCCCGGCGGTGCTTCACATCGGCTATGTGTTCTTTGATCCGAGTTCTTATGGATTTCTTTGTTTGTCCAATGTAAGAGAGACCACAGTCACAGTCAAGTTTATATACTCCTGCATCTTGTAAAGGCATCTGGCACTTGACAGGTGGTAAGAATTGGCTAATCCTCTTCAGTGGTTTAAAATAAGTTTTAATGGAAGAGCGTTTCAGGATGTAGCCAATCTTGTCAGTGACTCCTTTGACATAAGGTAGTATTGCAGGAAGGCGCTCAACTGTGGGTGGTTTCACTCGGTCTCTGCGACGGGGGCGAGGAACTGGCAGCTTGTTTGCACGTAGCACCTGCTTGACATGCTGCAGCTCCCCAGCCAGGTGTTCATCGTCACAGATTCCTCGTGCTCTCTGCAACAAAGATTTACACACGGTAGCTAACTGTGAAGGGGGATGATGAGAATCACCGTTCAAGTACCTGTCTGTATGTGTTGCTTTACGATACACTGTATGACTCAAGGTGTTATTAGGGTTACGTATAACCAAAATGTCTAAGAAGGCTAAAGAGTACCTTTTTAAAGAGAACCTTTTTAGTAACATAAAGTAAGCCGCCTTCAAAATTAACTTTAATTTAGCATCATGTTACCTGAGTTTTCTTGCCGGATCTTTCTCAGTGTAACCGTGTTCCGATCCGGTGGTAGTATACTAGATTATTAGTTAGTTTTTAAATATAATTACTATTAATTTTAATGTTTAATTATTACTAACCATAAACAATATAATTTTTTCATATAGAATCATTTTCTTCTTACACTGGCAATAAATTTTGTATCAAAATGTGGGTCAATATTTAATAACTAATTTCTGTATCGGGTAGATAATTATAAAAAAATTTCTGCAGTAACGATGACTTGTTGGACGTGAGACATCTTAGTCCACCCGTGATCATGAACGCTGTAAAGTGTTCGAAACGTCGGGTAATCAAAAATCAAATACAAACGCGATAAAATCCGTAAAGTAGTTTTATTTAAAATGTATAATACTCGCGTAAACATCAGAAATCATTAGGGAAAGATTCGTCAAAAATATTGGGTGCCCCCCAATAAATGAAGGGAACGTTTATCAATGATTTTTATATTAGGAGCCAATGTATTGAATTTTTGTATTATTTGATCTTTTTGTAAATTATCTAATATAAAAAGTTCACACTTTGAAAAATTTAGTTCAAGGCCAATCCGATGGAACTCATCTATTAATATAGCAACGTCATTAAACACGACATTTACGTCACCACCCAAAGTTCCATCGTCCAAGTACCAAATGTTCAATTTTGATTGGAGCTGGATGACAGGATTGGTGGCGAGACTGAAAATAGTAGGACCAAGAGGATCAGCTTGTTGGCAACCAACAGGAGATAAAATTTCATTACCATTATATGTTAATTTGGTGTAAGAACCATAACATTGCCAAAGAAAGTTGTACAGACTAGGAATTTTATCTTTCACCTCCTTTAAAAGGGTACCCTATCGATAGATAGCATTAAATGCATTTTTTACATCCACCTTCAGCAACATTTCGGCGCAATCATTGAATAAAAAATTGCGAGCAAAATGGACGGCAGCTTCACAACCGCCTCTTGAGCCAAAACCTAATTGAATTGGTTGAAAAATATTACCAAACTGCAGTGCTGTTTTTTTGTAGCAAATTTTGGCTGCTAACCGACGATATGTCATACCAACTGCTATGGTTCTAATGCCGCCGTCCTTCTTTTTTAAAGCGCAAAGGTTGGCACCGCAGAGCACATAAATAATGTCACTATTGACCTGTCCAGACAGCATCAAGTTAATAAGAGCCGTCAACTCTCTTAATAGCACCTCACCATTTTCACCACAGCCATTGCTCGTGAGGTCTTTTAAATGTTGTGGTGTCAAGCCATCTAAATCACCAGCTGAGCCAGTCTGAAATGATATAACCGCTGCGTATACGTCTGGACAGGAAACTTCAATAGCGTTTCTCTCTTGCATTTTTCTAAAAAGGAGTGATGATTTCAGCCATTGTTCATTAAGAGACTGTGTTAGATCGTGTGGTAAAACTTCCTAGCAAACGTTTTTAAAAATGTACCTTGGACTTTCGAGTAAAATTCTTCATCTGGTCACAAGACCCGAACCAAGCTTAGCTCAAAATCAACATCTCGGACTTTATAAAAGCTGAAGACTGATGATAAGAGAGCATCTAAATTCAATCAGTTTTAGAAGTTAACCTAACCACACGACGACATTGAAGTGTCTTTGTGATGACAAAATGGTAGGTTTTCTTTCATGCTCGCTCGGTTATTTGTAGGTATGCGTAAAACCAATTTAAACATGTTTTATGTTTGCCTGTCTGTTCTGGGTAATCTTCAAAGCAGCTCGACTGATTTTAATAATATTTTACTACCACTTAGCTGTCTATATAAGAAGTAACTTTGACTGCCGAAATATCTTAGGAGTTATTGAACATTTAAAATATGCAGGCAAAGCGACATGAATGGACTATTTGTTTTTTTATACTTAAACAGGACTTGACTGATCAAGAAGAAAATTTGTATATACACGGTAACTTTTACGTCATCTTACAAAAGCAGGCCAATTAAAGTATCCAGTATCTGCTGTACATTCGTACAATTAAAAGGTTAAAAAGTACGATGTAAATATCGTAAATATCCGGTTGACCGAGCTTCGCTCGGTATATTCTATTTTTTTGTATTTTTGCCGAACTTATTTAGATATAAATATTAATAAAAAATAAAACGTGCTGTGTGGTAGCGGCTTCGAATACTACCAACCCTTGCTTTGCTCGTGGGTGTCGTAAAAGACGACTAAGAGCCCTAGATTGACCCGGACCAACTCCATCTGGTACCATTTGGGTCAACGATTACATTCCCAAGGAGGGTTGACGTCGGGCAGGCGGCCGGTCATAAAAGTCATTGCCGAACCTTTTTGCAATATGTCAAAACAGATGACATATTGCGTCGACCCCAAGTAATTGGGATAAGAGCAAGATGATGATGATTAATAAAAAATAAAATGATGAAATAATGAAAAATATCAAAAATTACAAAAAGAGAATAATAATAACACCGAGATTCGATCCTACGCTGTTTGAATGCCAAAACAAAACAAAAAAAACTGGATAACTTCCTAACCGAGCTATTGTTACTCTTGACGGGGACAGCGAAATTTCAATTCTTATTCTTTTAAAATTTAATGTCATTGTATTGATTTGAAAACAACATTTTTTATAAATAAAACCTAGCTAGATCTATTTTTTGGCCCCTAAACCTCTAGTATGCCAAATTTCATCAAAATCGTTGGAGCCGTTTCCGAGATCCTGAAAATATATAGGTATATATAAACTCATTTGCAACAAAAACGGGCGGTTTTGATTTTCATTCATATTTAAAAAGATACAATACCAAAAAGGTTTCAATCGTTTGTACACGTTACTGGCCGGTTTTAAAAATGCTGTGGTATTTAAAAAAGTACGTTCTAAATTCAATTTTTCATTTGATGTTCATTTTTACAGAAAACCCCTTTTTATCCTACATTTTTGGCGCGAAGTTCCAGAAGTTAACATCGACTTTCATAACTTTTATTCAATTTTTATCGATTAATTTCATATCCTTGACTGTCGCTGTATCAAAAATGGTAGATAAAGTGGTAAAAGCTACCAAAATTATCGCGCTGCTTGAAGAGGGTTGCAGCCAATGTTTCGTGGCTAGGAGGCTAAATGTTAGTCGCTCGACAGTCCAAAGGACCTGGCAGCGATATCAGGAGACTGGTTCTGTCGAGAGAAGGCCTGGTTCTGGAAGAAAACCATGTACCCAACCACGGGATGATCGTTTTCTTGTGAGTCGCGCATTGAGAAATCGCAAATCTTCGTATGTGGATCTTAAGAACAACCTCCAAGAAGTAAGAAATGTGCATATTAGTCTATGGACGGTCAGGAGGAGGCTTCTCGCTGCCAATATACGCAGTCACCGCCCGGCCCGCGGCCCCAAATTACTCCGTGAGCACAGAGTTCACAGGCTTAGGTTCGCTAGAAATTGTGAATCATGGACTCAAGACGATTGGAATAGGGTTTTGTTCTCTGATGAAGCCAGGATATCTCTGTTCGGTGAAGATCGACGTCGGCGAGTGCTAAGAAGACAAGGAGAACGCTTTGCAGAGGCATGTTTCGAAGAAATCACACCTTATGGTGGGGGCTCTGTTATGTTTTGGGCAGGAATAAATTCAATGGATCGTACAGAATTAGTCTTCATTGAAAACGGCTCACTGACTGGGCATCAATACATAACGGAAGTTCTAATTTCTCATGCACAACCCGCATTGGCCGCTCTAGGTGAAGACTCGATTTTTATGGACGACAATGCTCGCGCCCACCGATCCCGCGATGTTAATGCGTATGTGCAAGAGGTCGGCATTCGTCGTTTGGATTGGCCAGCTCGAAGTCCCGACCTCAATCCCATAGAGCATGTCTGGGACGTTCTGAAACGGCGTGTGAGATCAGTACACCCGGCTCCGCAGACCATCAGAGAGCTGAAGAATGTGATTACTGCGGAGTGGGAACGTATTCCGCAAGCAAGTATCCGGGATATACTCGCTAGCATGCCCAGACGAATTCAAGCTGTGATTTTAGCTAGAGGGGGTCACACTCGATACTAAACATTTATCTGCTTTTACTTTATTAAAGAAAAACAAACAAAAAAACTTTTTTATTTTTACTTCATGAGCATATGCACTACTAGCGAATATACACTACTAGCGAGGTTTAGCATTATTTCCCATAAATTGTATCTAAATTTTATGAAATACTGATGAAAACGATTATTTTCTTATTAATTTAGCAAATTGTGTGGATAAAACTACCTATAATTATCAAACAAAGAAATATTAACATTTGAAATGGTTCATTGCTTAGGTGCCCGTTTTTTTTGCAAATGAGTGTATATATATATATATATATTATTGCTCGTTTAAAGATATAATAGTCGTAATCGTCATCATTATCACAACGCAAGTGAGCTCGAGTCTATTAACCACGTTGGTCAGACGGGTTGCTATAAAGCTTAATTTTGAGAGGTGCTTCTCTTGCGTAGATATCAAATGCATATTATATTTTTGAGTCGTTTCTTACGACACCCACAGTAATCATAGAAAATAGCAGAGCAACTCAAATTGGTTTTTTGCCTGCTCCTGAATTATAATAAGGATCTCACGTATATAATAATATACTTATAAGTCTAGAAAACATACGCATCAATTAAGAATAAAAACTTTTTGACACACTCCAATGTTTAATACAAGTACACACTATCCAAAGATATTATAATAACTTAGTCAAACAGATTAAATTCAATATATCTACATACATATTGTTATGACAAACATTTACACAAGAAAATCCGACGTCAAGCTTTTCTTTTGGAAATTAAAAAAGTTTTGCTTTTATTAGATACATACACACTTTGTTTGAACAGGCTCTTGTTATATCGATGCGGTAAAGATAAAAAAGTTCTTTAGCTCAATATAAATATACAATCCATCGATTCATCACTGTGTTAACGTCTAATATTGGACGTAGGTGTTAGGAGCACCCAAAGGTGGAAAATGCCATAATGGTGTAATGGCGTACGCTAAAGGTTTATTGGCGATCTCAGTTCGTAATCTAAGGTTCTCAGATGAGTGATTCTGTCCATTCATTTGATGCCTCGACTAGTTTTTAAGGCTATTTAACAAAGTAACCCTGAACACATTGAATGTTTAGCCAGTCAACGCTCGCCAATAAATATTTGAACATCTTGTTCTTGGGCGTTTTTTTTACCTCTCCTAGAATCTGAATCCCAGACGCACAGCTAGTAGTCGCATACTTATTATCCTGCTAAACAAGCACAACAATCACAATCAAAAGTAGATTAAAGCGTATCATCAATCATTAAAATTATTTTTCGATTGTCGACAAGTAACTATGTATATGGTTTCCTCATCCTTTATTCTATTTTTCACTCCACAATATTGGTATACAATTATCAGTAAAATAATAGTAATTGTATACTTCTCTACCTATCTTTAATTAATGTTTGCTATAAAAACCACGCTATCATAACCTAATTACTTTTGTTCTCATTTTTCGTTTAATTTTATACAATTGTGTATGAATACGGCTTCAATGCGGTTAAGATGAGTAAATTGTTTTTAATGTTGTGTAAGGATAAAAATAAGTTAGGTACTAAGGTTTTGAGCCTCTAAAATAACATATTTCTCTACCTTATATTGCTACTTCAGTTTTGCTCACAATTATTACTCGCATGCTTTATGCTTTTTTTTATGGGTGGGCTATGGTAAGCGTACACGCCGTCCATGACGTCCGGGGCGACGCAAGGACGACGCACAGGTCCATAACCCACCCGTACCCACGTTGCCTTCGTTGTTGGGCCGACCACCAGTGCTGAGTTCCTTGTCCTCAGTGGTCGGCCCGACGGAATACCCTTTCGGGTACCCTCACCTTTCAACTTCCCTGTCCCGGGACGTCGGTCACCGTCGCGCGGTTAGCCTCTCTGCGGGTGTTGGACTAAAGTCCCCGGTCCGGTCACCCGCGGCCTCGGCTAGGGCGGCATCAGGCGCAGGTACTCGCGCCTACACCGCCCAAGTCGCCGGCGGCGGAACGTGTCACCAAAGAGGAGATCCTCTCGATCCGCCGCCTCCTTCCGTGAGATGACGGCCTCACACAAGGCGGCGACAGCGTCCCAGTTCCTGACGCTACCGAGCATCTCTCTAATGATGGTCGGCAGCGTCAGGTCGGCACCGATGATTGTGACGAGTTCACGGCGTTCTCCCGCTCACGCGGCAGGACGGTGTGCTCTCCCCCCTGACGATCTTGTGCAGGTACTTAGCGAAGCTACCGTGCCCCGTCAGCACCCGCACCAATCGGAAGGAACGCACCCCGTGCGTCCGCTCCAACCACTCCATCAGCGCCGGCCGGAAGGCTTCGACGGTCCTGACACCGTACCGAGGCCTCTCCAGCGGGACTGCCCAACGGGCAATGACGTCTCGGCGGGCGTCGACCCGCCAGGCCACTTTAATCTCCTTGATGGAGACTATGCTGCCTCCGGCTCGCGTCTCCGACAACCGCCGGTAAAGCTCGGCGAGCGTCTCCGCCTCCAAGTCCCACAGGGAAGTTCCGGCCAGGAGGCACGCTGCCTCCGATGCTTTATGCCTTGACACGAGAATATGTTTTGTTTTTTTTAAGACGAATCCTTGCACGAAGGTAATTATCCTTGAATTGCTAGGAACTTAACAACATTTAAATTAACGGACACAAATTACATCCAGACTCGGAACAGCAATTTGTGGATCGCACAAAGTGTTGTCCTGCATGGGATTCGAACCTCCAACACTGGCGCGGTAGGTCTATATCTTAACCATTACGCCGTCTGTGTAGTCACATAGGGATAATTGCCAACCTTCCCAGCACGGAACCCTAACTTTTCGGAGTAATCATCATCGTCATCAACAGCATCCTCCCAGCTTCTCCACGATAATAGGAGGATATTGACCTAACATACCACATCTTCATACTAGTTGATGTAGGATTTTATTTTGAGTTTTCCGTGTCTTGCATAGATTTAAAGGCATATCATAGAAGGTATGTCTTTTACGACAGTCACGGGCAAGATAGGGATAGTGAATTGCATTCTAAATCCATCACCATACGAACTAATGTGTATATTCGTAATTGCGAATTCAGACAGATAATATGGAAAGGTTCCTCAAAAAGGTGAAACCTAGACTTAGAACATCATTAGCACTTTAGGAAGTAGATCATGTTACAGACGGCCATCGTTTGAGCGATGTGTGACAACATCGAAGTGGTCGCTCCAAGCAATTATTTCGCATAAGGAGACAGCAGAGCAGGTTAGAAAGGAAAATGCCCGTGATGGCCTGGTTCACCACCGGAGCAGAGGCTGTCATAGGCTCGAGTATCTGTGCATATTTGTAATCTTACCCACACGGCGGATATACGAACCGAGGATTTATCCGCCACTACGAAACAGGGTTTAGTTCATTCTACGAATTGAGGCCTGACTACGTGTGGGTTCTGCCACTTTGTTACCAGAACATTGTTCTTTATCTTTTATTTTTCGGTTGGTAATATCTAACATTTACATATATCATCATCATCATCATCATCATCATCATCATCGCAGCCCACATATGTCCCACTGTTGGGCTCGGACCACCTCCACAATGGGAAGGAAATTTACCTACTATACCATGCTGGTCACACACGTTGGTACAGGGATTCATTTCGAGTTTTCTTTCTCTTACACAGTTGTTATGTGCATATTAGTCGTCTTTTGCAATATCCACGAACGAGATAGGGAGTAGTGAATTGTATTCTTACTCCGTCATCACATAGAAAATATATATCATCATCATCATTTCGGCTCATATACGGTATACTGCTGGGCTCGAGCCTCCTCCGTAATAGGAGGGTTATTGACCGATTTTCGAGTTTTCCTACTTCGTAAAATATACATATAATATATTCATAAAAAAATAGCAGAACAATACTTTATTTTATCTACATCGTATATATCTAGTGAATTTTATGACAATTATCTGAAAAATAAATATCAGGCCTTCAGTATTGGGTATCGCGTGATGAATTGCCCTATACATAAGTGGTGAGAAGCGCAATTCAAACTACAGATCGGATCTAAAATTGGTTTTTTAAAATGGAGCTTCAATTATATTCGCTGAAATTGCTTTAGATATTAGGCGGGGTGTAGATTATAGCTAACCCGAATCTTTTATTAAATACTAGCAACCCGCCCTCGCTTCGCTTCGGGTTCAATCACCTTACCTGCCTAGCTCCCTTAGAAGGTAAAAATTGACAAATGCTCTTTATTCATTTTTACTGAAGAGTATTTTCCGTGTGATGACGTAATAAGAATACAATTCACCACCCCTTCTCCTACCCGTGGCTGTCGTAGGAGACGACTAAGGGATTATAATATGCATACTATATCTATGCAAGAGAAGAAAAGTTCGAAACTAAAACCTATGGCAACACGTCTGACCAGCGTGCTACAGTAGGTCATTTTCGCTCTCATAATGGAGGAGGCTCGAGCCGAACAGTGGGATGTGTAAAGGTTGAAATGATGAAACAAATGATGAATGAAGAGTATTTAAGCAAAAAGTAAAGAAAATCGATGACGAATTTTGTCTCCTCATACAAACTTTGCTACTGCGGTTCACCTCTTAGGGGTTGAATTCCAAAATATCCTTTCTTAATGGGTCCCTACGTCACAAAATAAAATTACAGTCAAAATTGCATGTTTCTAGCTTTAGTAGTTTCAGCTCGGCGTTAATGAGTTAGTCGACCAACTTTTTCATACCTATTTACACCCTTAGAGAGGTGAAAATTAAGAAATGCTGAAACTCGTGTTCATTTATTTTTATTAAATAGTATTTGTGGAGAATTTGAAGAAAATCGATGTAGATTTTTTTTCTCCTTATACAAACTTTGTTACTGCGGTTTACCCCCTAGGGGTTGCATTTAAAAAAATCCTTTCTTAATGGGTTTCTACGTCACGCAAAGAAACTAATGTCAAAAGTTCATGTTTCTGGTTTCAGTAGTTTCGGCTCTGTGAAGGGTGTAAAACAGGTAGAAAGATGTCGGTAAACTGACATCTTTCTACCTGTTTTACACCCTTCGAGGATGAAAATGGACAAACGCTGAAACACGTGTTTATTTATTTTTATTAAAGAGTATTTGTGCTTAATTTGAAGACAGTAGCTACAAATTTTTTTTCTTTCCATACAGACTTTACCGTTGCATTTCACCCCCTTAGAGGTGGCATTTCAAAAAATCTTTTCTTCGTGGATGCCTACGTCACGAAATGAAACTACGGTGCAAATTTCATTTTTCTAGCTTCAGTAGCTTCGGCTCACCCTGTTCCTTTATATGTATATTATTGTTAAAGCCCCCGCAACACTCCTTGCAGGTGGAATTTCGTAAAATCCGTTCCTAACAGACTTCTACTCGAGGAAAGGAATATTTCTGCCAAATTTCAAGTCTATACGCCTTATGGTTTTAGAGATATGGTGATGAGTCAATATATCGCTCGCAAAACCCGCCTCTCCTATATATATATATATATATATATATATATATATATATATATATATATATATATATATATATATATATAATATTTACTGAAGTAGGCAATGGAAAATGTGTCTATGCCACTATAAGTAATATGTATCTGCTTCGACTATAATATTTTATTTTAACAATAATTAATATTAGTAACAAAAATTCCAGTTTTAAATCATAATTATAATGGAAACTCGATTAACAGAACTAATTGTCGTTAAGCATTCGGATAATCGAAAGTCTGAATATTCGAATGTTCGAAGAAAAGCTGTTTTTCTACATACATGTTACATAATTCGTCACGATTCATTGTCACTTATTTTTTATATAGTTGTAAGGTTGTAACGGCTTTTCATAGAGCAAAGGACCAGATATCGACTGCCCAGTGTTCTGTAAAAAATAATCCGTTCCTGTAAAAAATTATAATACAAAGCTTCTAAAATTCAGTTTTCGGACCGTTAAGACTGTCAAGGCTAGTGCTGATGGAGTGGTTCGATGGGCGGCACGACCCTTCCAACTGGGGCAGGTCTTGGCGGGGTATGGTTGCTTTGATAAATACCTGCACACGGTCGCGAAGAGAAAAAGGACACCGTACTGCTTCACCGCAATTGCGATGAGAACACGACGCAGCACAGGCTTGAGGTCTGCGTAACCTGGGGGGAGCAGCGCTATGAATATGAACTCTTGTTAAGACAATGGTCGACAGCATCAGGAAATGTGACACGGTTACCGTTTTTTGCGAGCCAGTCGCCTTGTACGGGAAGGCGGTGGAGCGGGTCCGGAGAGATTTCCTTATTGCGCCACCAGCACGTCGGGCAGTGCAGGCACGCATACCTAAGCTTGATACCACGTAGCCGAGGTCGCGGGTGACGGATCGAGGAGCAGTCCGCCACCCACTGACAGGCCGACTGGTTAATCGTGAACCCATTTAACCGAGGTCCACTCGAGTTTCCACTGTACTACAAATTCTAGTGTCTAAATTTATTATATTTACACTATAATTACGTGACTCTCCTTACCTGTTACGAATACAAGTCTTACCACCTCTTACTTTCCCGAAGGAGTCTGGTAATAGGGTAGCAACACCCTCTTAGGAAACTTATAACTCAGTTACGATCGCCAATTTGCCTGTCCAACGTGGCGATTATGCCATTTTCCCCTTACGTGTATAGGCTAAAATCCAACAGCGGCCGTGAATATGCTGATAAATTACAATTGTGTGATTTTGTAATACTTTGCCTTTCATAAAATCGATTAACTTTGACTAATTTTTTTTTCATATCAAGATCAATTAATTACAGAACAATGTCTATAAAGTAATATTTCTAATAGACTGAAAGAGCAACCTGTGATAATGAATTCACCTATATAGATAAATACAATTAGAGGGCCTGTTTAGTATATTAACTCAACAATTTTATACAGATTACGTTTGCCATATAAAATACTCATAATAAAAGCCCATTATACATATTTTTATCTGTCAGTCGGCGAAACGGTTTGATAGATTTGCACGATACAAAAAAAAACATGAAGACAAAATGGCAAATGACTGAATTGTTACACATATGAAGCTGCAGGTAAAGTATAGCGATAAATAAACAGTATTCTCCCAAGAAACCCGTAGTTAGTAAAAGTCTTTTCTTTTGCTACTTAAATACTATTTTAAAAGCTTAACTGAAATATATCGTCGCTTCTACGACGCGGCGCGGTGCTACAAACGTAGAGCACGCCTGTAGGTAAATAGTTATCGCGTGCCTTGCACTTATTACACCTACACTCTGGCCAATCAGAACAGTTGACGTGATTACTCACGACGCCTATTAAATGAATATCGATTAATTATTTATTGAACTAAGTATTTTAGAAAGTATTATAGGAAAAAAATCGTTAAGTGTTGTATTCGATCCTATGACGAGCTTGCGTTAAATAATAATAAAATTTTAATTACACGTAGCACACTAAACGAAAAGGTTCAAGAAATTTGAATAGCGTTTGTGTAATGTTCAAATTATTGAGGATGTAAAAATCATGTCCGTTATAGACGTTGAAACCATACAACCAATGTATCCCAAACCGGTTTCATTACAAAGGCATTTTAATATGATGAGGATTTAGACCACTAAAACCCATATACAAATTAGCATCTTTCGATTCTATAATAAATAAACACATTTCGACGTTATGTACGAAAATAGATTAATAATTTTTATCAAGTCTTTAACTATAATAATCGCAATTCTTATCTTTCAATTGACGTAACAATATTCAACCATTTCACCTTCATCTTTCATACAGTCTCCTCAATATCAATTTGAACTTTCAATTTCAACTATCAATTGTGGCCAAATTTAATTAACACGCAAATATGAAGTAATATGATATTACAAAATATATTATAGGAGTCTCGCTTTCATACTCGTACTTCTAAATTTAATAATCTCAGTCTCTGAACTTAAATTTGAAAACTTATATATAGTCTAGTTGTATATATTGCCATAAATTATTGTATTGATCGGATAAACAGCTGAAATAATATTATTATTATAAAATTTTATGGTCGTAAACCGAATGGTGACGTAGTAAGAATAATATTCAACACCCCCCCACCCATCTTAAACGTGGGTATCGTAAAAGAGAACTAGGCGATATAATATGCATATCATATCTATGCAAGAGAAGAAAAACTCGTAATAAAATCCTATAGCAACACATATGACCAGCGTGGTATAGTAGGTCAATATCCCTCCTATTATGGAGGAGGCTCGAGCTCAGCAGTAAGAAGTATATGAGCTGAAATAAAGAATGATGAATCATATCATCCCATCTCTCGCTCGAGCCACTTCCACAATAGGAGAGGAATTGATCTTACTATATCATGCTGGTCAGACAGATTGGTATAGGGTTATTTTCGAGTTTTCTCTTGCATAGATTTTATATGCGTATTTAACTCCTTAGTCGTTTTTCACGACACCCACGAGCAAGAGAGGGGGTGGTGAATTGTATAATTGCTCCGTCAGACCGTCACCATATGGGAAATATAGTAACTTATATATCATATGTCATAAGTACATAGTTGTATGTATATCTGCATTATTTACCCCCAAACATTTTTTTTTAATCTTTATTTTTAATAAGGTCTTTTGAACACTTCATGTCAGACCTATCGTAAACCTAACCATAAATTGTAAGCTTAAATATTCACTAATCTATACATTAATTTTGCTCCGCGAGACATAGGCAGAGTTAGAAATTCTAAAAATACCCCCCATATTTAACTTATTAATGTTTAATTTTTGTACAATTTTCTTTTTCTCAGATTCGTTCCGCACACACTCCGCTAAGAGATGATGCACATCTTCTATTTTGCCGCAGGCCTCGCAGTTAGGTGAGCCCCAAACATTAATATTCCATTGGCTATCTCTGTGAATATTCTGATTTAGTCGTTATTATATAGCTTACTTGTTTCATAAAGAGACGTGCATATGTTATATTTAATAGAAGATTCGAGTTATTAAGTACTCTCGGGACTGACGGTCAGTTTACCACATCTTGGGGATTATGATTTCATTAACCAGATTAAGCTACTATTTGGGTTTGCTAACAGAGCGACTTACAGAGTAAGTAACTCTAAGTCAAAGGAGCTTTGTTTGATGTAGGTAGATTTCGTATTTATGTAGTTGGATAAAAAATAATATCATTATCGACAAAAAGGGTTAAAGTTTACATGATGTGTGTATCTACTAGAACTGTCAAATTGGATGTAATTTAGTTAAGTAACTATTTGAAGTTTATAATGTATATGTAAGTACATATACATTATAAACTTCAAATTGTTACTGTAGGAGATGCGAGGGTTGAAAATTGTAAAATGGGTCACGTAGTATGGGTTCTCTTATTTTCATTTAAATATTGAAAGTGTATTTCTCAAGCGGTACTTTTCCAATTTAAATCATAAATATTACCATTAAAGTATATAAACAACCTATATCAATATGAAACTATTAATACTTCAAATGGTAAAATGGCTACCTGGCAAACGGCTGAGATGATGATGATGATATTTGATTATAAACAAAAATTCAAGACAAAATTTTCTGCACCCAAATCTTACAAGAAAATCTTAAAAAGAATTATACATATAAAAGAATACCTATCAGATCTATAAAACTCTTATAAGAGTCTTGTGCCTTATCTTTTAGTAGATGAGTCCGCGATTTCACAATCAAATTTAGTCATCTCGTAAGTATTTTGGTCTTATCATTCCTTTACATTGTTGAACCATTTGTTATCATTTGATTCATTCATAACCACTGATCTGCTATATCTGATACTGAAATACAGGGTTATATTCTATACACATTTGATGATGCTTGTTCTAATCTTAATATATAAATTACGTGTCACGTTGTTTTTCCGTGATGGACTCCTAAACTACTTAACCGATTTTAATCAAATTTGCACACCATGTGCAGTTTGATCCAACTTGAAAAATAGGATAGCTTACATCTTAATTTATAGTCGCAATATTATTTTATTGCAAAATTATTTGTCTATTATTTGACATTCACAATTATCTGTTAACTCCAAACGATTTTAACAGATGGCGATATCTGTTGACTAGATTGAGTAAGTAATTAATAGATGGCGCTGCTATGTCAAACCTACAAACGTGTAATATAAGCTACAATTCAAAAGCATAAATAGTTTACTAAAATATAGGTAATATAACAAAAACCTTAGCCATAGCAACGTGTGGCCGGGTCTGCTAGTATAATATATATCTAATATAGACACTTTCTCAAGAGGTTACTGAATGCTAAAAGATATTTCACATAGGGTGTTCATTATTGAAATTGTAAATGTATAGGTACAAGAATTAACATATAACACGAAAGACACATTTTCATATGCCTTTCATTCTATAGAATTTTTAATAATTTTTTTCCACAATTAATCAACATTATGATGATATATAACCTGATCTTTTTAACCCAAGTATAACGATAGTCTTTATGAATTTATAGTACTTTTGGCAATCGGAAGTATGCAACGTGAGCACCTAAGACATCGGCTTTACAGTCTATTAAACTCTCCACTACACTATATATAACAAATCTGTTATTCCTAGAATAATAACGTACATAAGGTAGGTAAATTCGCGCACAAAAAGTGAAGCATTTCAATTGGAGCCTAATGGTGCTTACGCCGCAACCGTTCCGTAATGTGCAAGGTCACTGTACTGCACGTACGTACGCAACTCTTAAAAAATACATAGGTAATTATGACGATTTGTGAATTCAAATAGTGTTACAACATATTTGTAAAACATAAAAAGGTTTTTAACATTGCTTTTAAAAGTATTCCGACGATTTATGTTAGTAAAACAAAATTTGATTTCATAATTTGTGTAGTGGTGTACGTGTGTAATCGCTTGCACGTTTGTAGTATTGTTTGCTTCATATTTTTGATGGTTTACGTACGGACACTATCCTTCTCTACGTTATTATTCTAAGCTGTTATTATCTAGAATCCAATTTCAACAAAAAAGTGTATGTGTAAAAAGTTAATATCTTGTTGACCGGTATGTTTTTTTTTCTTGTAAATGGTATTTTTAATGTACATATTTAGATACATATTAATAAAAATAAAAATGATGAAATAATGAACAGATATCAAAAATCAAAAAACAATAATAATAATACGGACATTCGATCTCACGTTGTTTGAATGCGACTGGACAACTTCCCAACGGAGCCATTGTCACTCTTGACAGCGACGCCTAAATTTATATTCCTATTCTAGTGTCATTTTATGTCATTTAATTGATCAGCTAAAAACACTGACAAGACGACATTTTCTACAAATAAAACCTAGCTGGATCGCCTTTTTGGCTCCGAAACCTCTTGTATACTAAATTTCATGAACATCATTGGTGCCGTTACCGAGATTCTGAAAATATAGAAATATGTATATATATATAGAAAGATAGAAATATACAAGAATTGTTCGTTTAAAGATATAAGATACTTCTTTGGTGTAACAAGATTAAAATCTTTCTAAAAATTTTATCTTAACATTTAATACATTAAAAGTTTTATTATAAGATATTATCTAGTTGACATTTGTAACGGTGTGCGGGCGCTACATAAAAATTGTTGACTAACTAACTTCAGGGCGTCGGTTCTTCGTGACAGTGTGCGCACGCATTGTAAAAATTTACTCTTATTTTTTCCTAATACGCCACAAGTTGTATAACTTCAAAAATTATCGACTTTTATATTATGTTCTATATAAACTGCCAGTATTGAATACTGAGAATATATATACCTAGTCAAAGTGAAAATAAACATTGTAGCAGGCACGAGTTACTAATACAATAGTGTTGACGTGATTAATGACTTGACCAGAACTCAATTTAGTGCTGCTATACAAAATGAACAGTGAACGGTTCAACTCCCGCCTAAAATCGCGCCGCTTTCAATAACCACCTTTTACGAAATTTCTCTTGTAGAGATATATTTAGAACAGTGAATAGTTTTCAGTCCTTTTCATGACGTCTGCAATTATTTCTATACACTATTCATAATGAAATCGAAGTGCTTATAACATTAAATACCTTAAGTATTTTATAATTAAATGATAGTACTTCATATTGTCATACTCGTCTTATTACGATAGACTACGCTGTTTTTTTTTGACAGGCTACACGTCCGATTCGTCCTGGGCGGTGTAAAAGATGGCGTGCGGAAGTTCTAGGAAGTGCTAGAAACTTGCCGAATTACTTCACCATCGCTAATAGGATTGACTACCAGAATTGAATCTTTGCCTACTTTAGAACAACAATAAAACAAATATAATATGCCTCAAAGTGGTATTACTAGTGGAAATAAAAGTACACTATTGATATTATAAATGCGAAACGCGCTACGCCACGGTAAAACGAAAATAAAACTACATACAACAAAAGAAAAATCTTTGCAACACATTTTTATATTGAAAACATTAGTAATAAATTAAATGACATCTTTATTCTAGTGCCTAATTGACTATAACTTACTCTGAAGTTAAAATTGCAAGGCGAGTAATTCATGAAAGGGCAAAAAGCCTTTGAATTAACGAGGTCAATTTCGCTCTCTCATCGCGTTGTAATTTAAAAACGCATTTTTATAGTCTCCCGCTTTTATTCGCAAAGGTATAAGTTAAGATGTAATACACCAATATTTCGCTTAATTTTAACTTTTTAGAGGCAACAAAGTAGAACCAGCCTTTTCTCAATCAATGTAAGACTACGCTGTTAGAGCTCATCTTGACGAAATACCAATAATGTCCAGGTTATTCTCTCTTCTCTTATTCTTAAATCACTAAATCAACGTGGTAATTAGGTAACAAGGTAAAAATTTTAACCCATACTATATAAAATATAATGTATCACAACTTACGTTACTTTCCTGTGAGAGTCCTACAAACCTGTTGAGGAATTACGACAAGAAGAAGCCTCCCAAGCGTGGTGATTGAACCATAAAATAAAACTGTCGGGTTTTTCTTATGCTCTCTGGGAAGTAAAAAAGACCACTGATCAGCAAACTGCACTTGTTACATATTATGCTTATGCCTTTGCATGGTTAAATTATGGCATCATCCTATGGGGAAACAGTACAGATGCACCCTCACTCTTCACCATGCAAAAGAGATTAATAAGAATCTTAGTTAACATAGATTACGCAGACAGTTGCAGACCTCACTTTCAGACCTTAAAAATCCTTACACTCCCCTGTATGTATATTTTTGAAATATGTAAGTTTTTAAAAACACACATGGACTTTTATAAAAAAAGGGTTGATATACAATCACATTACACGCTTAGGCATAAAAATAGATTAAATCTACCCAAGTCTCGATTGAAAATGCATTCTTGTAGCCCCTATGTAATGTCCATAATAATATATAACAAATTGCCTATAACTTTAAAGAATGAAGAAACATATAATGACTTTGTAAAAAAATTAAAGGTGTTTCTACTAAGTAAAAGTTACTACAGTGTCAATGATTACTTAAATGACATCATTTAACTAGGTACCTAAATAGTAGTAGTAGTAAAAACATCCACATATAGATTAATTCTAATAATAAATAACAATAATCTAATAACAATAATCAAATAATAATAATTCAATTATATTAAGTAAATTAATAATTAATTTTAATAATAATTTTAATAATAACAATAATTCAAAAATAATTCTAGTAAATTAATAATTAATTCTAATAATCAAATAATAATAATTCTATTAAATTAAGTAAATTAATAATAAATTTTAATAATAATAAAAATTCTAAAATAATTCTAGTAAATCTTAAAAATAACCATAATTTAAATTTTAATAATAACAAAAATCGCATAATAATAATTCTAGTAAATATATGTAATAATTTTATTCTAGTAAATATATGTAAAAGTATGTATCATAAGATTAGGAAAATTCATAAAAATGTTCCTCTCTCCTACTGTTGCCGTGCCCTACAGGGTCCATAATTGTTGCATGTTTTGTTGTTAAGATCTTTTATACATTATGGAGTGCAATAAAGTTTGAAATTGAAATTGAAATTGAAAATGGTAATATTGTTTTAATAAAATACGGTACATACATGTTATTATTATATACTAGTGATGTAACGAATGTCGTATTTTGGACATTCGCGAATGCGAATATCTGCTGCCAACATTCGCGAATGCGAATGCGAATATTCAGTATAAAGGTGTGGCAAATGACGTTGACCCTTTAACTTGGTGGCAAGTGAACAAAGAAAGATACGTTCTGCTGCTTTCTGTAGTTCGGCATTATTTTCGACGATCGCGGCTCTGTTGCGCCTGAGGGCCGTGGCGACTGAGGCCGTCACCGGCGGCGGAGTGCTGTTGGCGGTGTCCATGGACATCGCCAACGCATTCAATAGTCTGCCATTTAGCTGCATCAGGGAGGCGCTCCGGTATCACGGGGTGGCGAGCTTACCTGAGGCGGCTAGTGGTAGACTATTTGGAGGGGCGCAGCGTCCTCTGCACCAACCGAACAGGGGACGTTGTGCGAACGTCTATGTCGTGCGGTGGCCCACAGGGGTTGGTTCTTGGACCCACCCTGTGGAACATCGGCTACGACTGAGCGTTGCGGGGGAGCCTCCCGCCCGGGCTGGGCGTGATTTGTTACGCCAATGACACGCTCGTCACAGCCCGCGGTGGGACGCTAGAAGAGGCGGCAAGCCTGGCGACTCTAGGCACCGAAGAGATCGTCAGGCGGATCGAGGCGCTGGGGTTGCGGGTCGCCCTGGACAAGACGGAGGCCCTCTTGTTCCATGGGCGCCGTATGAGCCCTTTCATCGGTGCCTCGATCACCGTCCATTCGGTTGACATCAGCATCCGGGCCCATATGAGGTACTTGGGCCTAGTGCTCGACGGTCAATGGTGGTTCCGGGAGCATTTCCGCAGGCTCGCCCCACGGCTCGTCGACGCGGCGTCCGCCCTGTCGTGGCTTATGCCGAACGTGGGCGGACCGAGCGCTACGTGCCGACGGCTGTACGCGGGAGTCATCTGGTCGATGGCCCTGTACGGCGTACCGGTGTGGGCGGGGTCCCTGACCGTCCGACTCAGGGCTCTTCTGTGGCGACCACAGAGGGCTATGGTGGTCAGGGCCATACGCGGATACCGCACGGTGGCGACGGAGGCAGCGTGCCTATTGGCCGGGACTCCCCCGTGGGATCTGGAGGCGGTAATGCTCGCCGGCTTGTACCGGCGGGTGTAGCGAGTGCGAGCGGAGGGCGGTGTGGTCTCACTAAGAGAGCTCACCGCCTGGCGCGTTGACGCCCGCCGGGACGTCATTGCCCGTTGGGCAGTCCGGCTGGAGAGGCCTCGGTTCGGGGTGCGAACCGTGAAGGCCTTCCGGCTGGTGCTGATGCAGTGGTTGGCAAGGCGGCACGGGGTGCTCTCCTTCCGACTAGTGCCGGTATTGACGGGGCACGGGTACTTCGCCAAGTACCTGCACAAGGTCGTTAGGAGGGAGAGTACACCGCTCTGCCACCACTGCGATTGCGACGAGGACACGGCGCGGCATACGCTCGAGGTCTGCGCCGCTTGGGCAGAGCAGCGCCGTGAACTCGTCGCAATCATCGGTGCCAACCTGACGCTGCCGACTATCGCCAGGGCGATGGTTGACAGCGTCAAGAAGTCGGTCGCATCCTTCTGCGTCCGTCACCCGCCGAGAGGCCGACCGCGTGACGTCGGTTGATGGGAGGATACCCCAAGTAGGGAGTATGACAAGTAACCACTGATGACAAGTAACCCTGCTCCGGTGGTCGGCCTAACGACGAAGGCGACGTGCATCGTGGGTGGGTTGTGGGTGTGCGTGCTTACGCCTCTCTGTCGCCCCGGACGGAGTGGTGCGAGTAGCGCGGCGACTGCAGCCCACCCCTAAAAAAAAAGTTCGGCATTATTTAGTTACACCACCAACGAGTGTCCCAGCGAGCGCATATTTAGTAGTGCTGGACTTATTTACACGCCACATCGAAACAGACTTGAAGCAGACAAGGCATCAAAACTACTATTTTTATAGTTTAATATTCCCCTACTGAAGTTCAATTATTAGTATGAAAAATATATATATTTGTTAACTGTTATTTTTTTAAGGGAGAGAATTATTTTTGTGTGAGAATCTATTTTTTTGTTTGTTTAAAGTTAGACTATTTAATGGTCTATTATAGAAGAATATAATTTTTGTTTGATAATTTAAATATTAAAAATATATCTAAAGACAGAAAAGTTTAATAGAAGAATTTAATTTTATTAGTTTCAATTACATTAAAATTTTGTGTCACAAGTTCTAATAACAATTAAATTTTTTTGCTTTATTAAAGTAAAAGACTTAATTTTATTCTTGTTTGCTTAAAGTGTTAATTGTTAACTCTTATGTAAAATGATTATATTTATACTATAAATACTATAAACTATATATATATAATATAGATATACTATAAACACTTTGTATTAAGCTTTTATTTGATTTTAATTATAGTAAACAATCATAGAAGATTATTGTTGTTTGTTTACATTGCATTTAGGCCATTTACTATATAGTTTTGTTTGTTAAATTCTTATGACAATTTGATTGTTAGGCTTCATTGCCCAAAGTTAAATAAATATTAATTGTAGAAGTATTTGTAGATTATTATTTTTAGTTTTGTTCAAGAAGATATTTATAACATTAAACTTTGGTAAAAATTCATAGAAGATTATTTTTGTTTGATTACATTGCATTTAGTATATAGTTTTGTTTTTTAAATTGTTATAAGTTTGATTGTTAAGTTTCATTGCCTAAAGTTAAATAAATAAATGATACCAATTGATAAAGTGAAGACCGATAATGTGATTACGAGGTTAAGTTATTTTTATTGCATTAAAAACATAAGAAATTAATGGAATTGGATTTTCTTATATTAACCAACTAATTAAAAAAAACTTGAGAGGTGTCAAGGGACACCCGGATGGAACGAAGTTCCTTTCGATTAATTAGTGAAGGAATTGTAATAAAATTTTATTTTTTTTAAGTTATAATAATATTAAAATAACATATTATTATCTGTATATAATCTCTACTTACCTAACTCCATCAGCAATATCCGGAACTTGTGCAGAAACACTGTTAGGATTCATTATTATTATTATTATTTATTAATTATTATTTACAAAAAACCTGTATACACTCAACAAAAATAATCGTCGCGACACCACACTGTTCAATGCGAAATAGAAATGAAAATATCTGGCTTGCTTTCTATAAGAGAGAGAGAGAGACAGACAGAGAAACATGCGACGCCGCACAGCTTACAATAGCAAAAAGTGTCGTGACAACTTTTCGTAAGAATTTTTTCCGTCTAGCCCCCTTTCACAACGCGCGATAAGGAACTTCGTTCCAAAAATTATAAACGCAAATATATTCGCAAAAACATTCGCAATAATTTCGCGAATGCGAATGCGAATATGCAAAAAACATGCGAATATTCGTGAATGCGAATGCGAATATTCGTTACATCACTATTATATACATACTGTAATTAGAAATAAATAGCCAAATATGGTGGTTTATTTTTATTTTTAATAATGAAATAGATTTGGGGCATATCGGTAGGATGGTGTCAGAATCTACAACGGCGGTAGAAATCTTCTTCTACTTCTTCTTTACAGCTCATATATCTCCCACTGTTGAGCTTGAGCCTTTTCCACAATTGGAATGGAATTGACCTACTATAACCATGCTGGTCAGATGGCTAATAGGGTTTAATTTAATTTTTTTTTATCTTGCATAGATGTTAACTGTGTAATCTCTTAATTGACATTAACATTTTTTTTTATGGGTGGGCGCTTACCATAATCGCACTCGCGGTCCTTTCCATCCGGGGCGATGAAAGGACGGCGCGCGGACCCATAACCCCGGGTGGGTTATGGGCCCGCACGCCACTTCACCTCGTTGTTGGGCCGACCACCGGAGCAGGGTGACTTGTCGTCAGTGGTCGGCCCGACTGAATACCCTTTCGGGTACCCTCACCTCTCGACGTCCTGGGACGTCGGTCGCCGTCGCGCGGTCAGCCTCTCTGCGGGTGACGGATAATTCCCCGGTCCGATCACCCGCGGCCTCAGCTAGGGCGGCATTAGGCGCAGATACTCACGCCTGCGCCGCCCGAGTCACCGGCGACGGAACGTGTCGCCGAATAGGAGCTCTACTCGCACACGATCCGCCGCCTTCTTCCGTGAGATTACGGCCCCACAGAAGACGGCGACCGCGTCCCAATTCCTGACGCTATCGAGCATCTCCCTGGCGATGGTCGGCAACGTCAGGTCGGCACCGATAATCGCGACGAGTTTACAGCGCTCCCCCTCCCACGCGCCACACACCTCGAGCGTGTGCTGCGCCGTGTCCTCGTCGCAATTGCAGTGGTGGCAGGACGGTGTGCTCTCCCTCCTGACAATCTTGTGCAGGTACTTCGCGAAGCAACCGTGCCCCCGTCAGCACCTGCACCAGTCGGAAGGAAAGCACCTCGTGCGTACGCTCCAACCATCAGCACCGGCCGGAAGGCCTCGACGGTCCTGACACCGTACCGAGGGCTCTCCAGCCGGACTACCCAACGGGCAATGACGTCCCGGTGGGTGTCGACCCGCCAGGCGGTGATCTCTTTGATGGAGACCATACCACCGTGGGCGCGCGTCTCCGACACCCGCCGGGAAATTCCGGCGAGCATCTCCGCCTCTAATTGACATTAACATAGAAATATTTTTATTATTTTCATCATCATCATCTGATCTTATTTTTTCTTTCTATACATAGGTACACTCACTTGGATGCTAAATTTGAACTTTTCACATCTAGAAGTGTGGGTTTCTAGGTCATTCGATTTTTGATCTATATGTGGGCTAGAGAGATATAAAAATAACTCTTTTTGGCTCTTAAAATCTACATAACCATTTTCTGTATTTGTATTTTTCATGCAGTTGTATTAATAAAATGTTATCTAGACGTTTTTAATATATAAACCAAACTTGGCGTGTTTATGTTAAATAGTTTTTGAGGTATGAAGGGGTCAAAAGTGTCTCGAAATGGTTCGTGTAAACTTACACATGGTACGGCTTGCCAGTGCTTGCAATGCTTGAATTTTACACGCTGCCGCGTTTCTAGGTGTATTTATATAAATAGCAATTTCAATATATCTATTATACTTCGATGTTAATAGCCAAATGTTACAGCTTTATTCTATAAATAATTAAGTTAATAGAATCAGAAACGCGAAGGCAATTATAACAATGACAAGAAATTGTTCCTTTAATAAATGAAATATACGTACGTATTTGTGTGCATTGTTAATAAGGAACCTTAAATCAGATTAATTTTCACAATTGAATTGATCATAAATTTATGTGAGCTTTAACTTTACGTAAAGCGTACGCGTAAAAGTCGCTAAGTTAAAACTCAGTATTTACTTTGCGTCAAGAACAGAACTGTTTTTACCGTTATGTGACTTTCTTTTATGCTTTAGAAATTTTCTTGTAAACTGTCCTAGAACAAGAATAATTCTAAAAAGCCTATCTAATATAAACTAACCATTTATGATCTCCTCAGAATGTTTGGGAGTTACTGTGTTTTGAAAAAATATTATATATATATTTTTTTATATATTTTATAACTTTATTTTATTTATTTATTTATAAAAAAGTAGTAGATCCAACAGGCCCTGTTCTTTATATGCCTATAGATCGATACACCCAATCTTATTAGCTGACCCAACAGACGTTGCTCTGTTCAAATAAGCGTCACCTACCGGATCCAATTGTGAATCTAAACCATTCTCGAATCTCCTTGAACATGCACAAAAATTTCATCAACATCGGTACAACCATTTAGGAGTTCAGTGATATACACACGTACACAAGAAATTTATATATAAAGATAATAATATTCAATTATTAATATAAATTATTCTTAAATTTACCTGAACACGCACAAAAAATTTCATCAAAATCGGTCTAGCTGTTTCAGGGGAGTACACGCACGTACGTAGTAGTACGTAGAATTATATTAATTATATACTATTATATTAATTATATTAATTATATGTTTAAGGTATAAGCGTAAGGTGAGGTATAAGGTTTAAGGGGTTAGTTCACCATTCGAAACAATTTATTTTGATGTTTATAACATCTTTTTTTTTTTTTTTTTTTATGCAAACGGTGGCAAACTAGCAAACAGTACACCTGATGGTAAGTGTTGCTGCCGCTCATGGACCTTTACAAGGCCGTTGCCTACCGCGACGGGAGTGTGAATGCGTGCATTTAGGCTCGGTGATACCAAGGGCACCACCAAAACCCTCCACACGCAATCACCCTCAGAAAGTTGGGCTTCCGGCTCTCTCGCTCACCGAACGAAGCGCAGTAACAAATTGCTACTACTCAGACGTCGATTTTCTGCGAGAGCATGGTACTGCCCCGGACGGACCGGCCCGCGGCTGGAGACAGATAACTGTCGACAGTGTGGTCCTACCACTCCTACAAACTACCCTCCTCCAATTGTCAAACATTTAAAATAATTTTTCAAAGAGTTTTTTCTATAGTATTCGAACATAATGGTACGAAGTGAGCACGATAACTATTAAAATTTAACATTTTTGACTATAATACTATACAGATTGCCCATAATAACAAGATTTAATCGATTTAAAGTGAAAATACTCTTTCAAGTGTATGTTCTCTTATATTTATTGTGTTATGTTCTTCTTATATTAAAAAATATTTATGAATGAATACATAACTTTTTAATTATAATAAAAAATATACTACAAATAGTTTTGTTATAAAATGTGAATATGACTTAAAACCTATTTCTAATAAAACAAATAATAAACCTATTCCCCGTGTTGAGAATTTTCTTCTTTATTACAAATTGTTATCGTGCTTTCTTTTTTGTTACAAACAGAAATTCTTACAATTGTCTTCACGCTATACAATATAATATGTTCTTGTTGATACACAAGTTACAAGACGTACATTAATGATGGTCTATGTTATCAGAAATAACATTCGCACAAAGATTTAAGAGCTTGAATTTATTTTAAAAGCTTGACTTCACAATTGACTGGCAACTGAAAGGTTGAGTGGTGGCCTAAGGAACGTGCTGGGTAATTCGAATTTCCGTCCCACAGGTGCTTTATGACAATAGGGAATATGCATGATTTTTTAAATTTTTTTTAAACGTTCTACTATAGTTCATCTAATCTAAGAAGTGCATTTTAACGTTTCGCATTTTTTAATGCACAATAACTTTGGTCAAACATGTACACATGATTGCAAACCATAAATCTTAAATTTTAAAGAACTATTAAGTTATTTATATAATTAACGTTGCGGGTTACTTTCTTGTACCATAATGTAATGTTTAAACTTGTTAACTCCGAGGCCAACTTTCGACGGTTGAGAGACTTTTCGCACCATTGGCATAACATCAAGAGCGGGCTCGAGCTGGCGGAGAAAGGACAGGGTCCATGACGCAGTCGCCATCGTCATGTCGTCCGTCGCAATAGCGACACCCACGCGGAACAAGCCGCCCCAGAAAGGGGAGAGGGCTCGGGCAGACAATTTGTAGGGAGTCAAGAAAGTGCACGCCCGAAAGAGCACACGCAAGTACGGCGTGCATCTCCCGTGATTCGGTCCATATAGCCAGGATGGCTGGAGGGACCATGGGCTGGTGGAGGGGTCTGCCCGTTGGGCAGTCCAGCTGGAGAGGCCTCGGTTCGGTGTGCGGAACATCGAGGCCTTCCGGCCGGTGCTGATGCAGTGGTTAGAGTGACGGCACGGAGTGCTCTCCTTCCGATTGGTGCAGGTTTTGACGCAGGGCACGGTAGCTTCGCCAAATACCTGCACACAGTCGTTAGGATGGAGAGTACACCGTTCTGCTACCACTGCGATTGCAGCGAGGACACAGCGCAGTATACGCTCGATGTTTGTGCCGCTTGGGCAGAGCAGCGTGGTGAACTCGTCGAAATCATCGGTGCCGACCTGACGCTGCCGACCATCGCCAGGGCAATGCTCGACAAAACTTGATAGAAACCAAAACAGTTTTATTTCATAAATATACTTATAATACCTACATATTTTTAAGATGCACGTAACACGAACCACCAAACAGAGAAAATAGATTACAATGATACGCTCTCACAATTGATTAGACACTTTAATACAATTTGCCTTTTAAAAGTTACGACGGTACCAGGAAATGAGTTTCCATTATAAAACATTTTAAGAGGAAAATGTTGTTTATTTCTTAGGGCTTCTGCTATTAGATTAAATGACCTCTCACAAATGGCGATGGATTTTATCGAAAATATGTCAGTCGTAACCTTAATTAAGTTAGCTTAATTTAGATGCGTAAACTACGTATTAAAATTTACGCAATATTTTTTTTTTTTATAAAAAGCTCACACTGAAAAATAAATCCTTTAATAGCGCAGTATTAAATAAATAATATCCAGACCGGCAACAATCATTTGTGACTTACACAGAGAAGTGTCTTTTTTCATAATCGAATCCATGACACTCGGTCTTGAATGACGCTATTTAGATCACTAAGCTATTGATGCAGTCGAATATATTTCGTCATATGGTTGACGTTCAGTCGTTAAATAATGAAGATTTAAAATATTATCATTTATATTACTAAAATACAAGCGGTTTATATCGCATATGTCTAGTATGTCATTGCAGTTGTCCGCGTGGTGACGGAGTAAGACGTGGGTATTATAAAAGATGACTAAATGATATAAGAAGCAGATAACATCGATGCAAGAAGATGCTGACGTCACGTCAGGGAAATTGATCTATCCATGTTACCATCCCTCTTCCGTGTGGTAACGGAGTAAGAATACAATTCACCATCTCTTCTCTTGCCTGTGGGTGCGCCACTAAAACACCACTAAGAGATATAATGTGCATATAACATCTATGAAAGAGAAGGAAAACTCGAAACAAAATCCTATACCAAAACGACAGACCAGCGTGGTATAATAGGTTAATCTTCCTCCCGCAGCGACAGAGGCTGATATGATGACAATGGCAATAGTAAAATCATATTTAACTACACTCAAAGATCGTTACTACACAACGCTGACCAGACAGGTTCGAATAGAAATGACTGTTTAAAGTTTTTCTTCACAAAGATATCTCTACTCTTTTCTCATATCTTATGACAACTTCAAAAGAGGAAATCGTGACCATATATTGTACCTATTCTTAATCCGTTACCACAAAGAAAAGCAATACTTTCCTTCAATATTATATCATCCGTGTGGTGAAAGGAGAAAGAAACACAATTCACCACCCCCTCTTATACCCGTGGGTGTCGTAAAAGACAACTAAGGGATATATTACGCATATGGCATCTATGCAAGAGATGGAAATCTCGAAACAAAACCCTGTACCAACCTGTCTGACCAACATGTTATAGTAAGATCAATTTCCCTACTATTATGGAGGAGGCTAGCGCCCAGCAGTGGGACGTATACGAGCTGAAATGAATGACGATGAAATGCTATATATATATATATATATATATATATATATATATATATAAAATCCATATCCATACTAATATTATAAATGCCAAAGTAAGGATGTTTGTTTGTTTGTAACGCTTTCACGCTTAAAGCACCGAACCGATTTCAAAAATTCTTTCACCAATGGAAAGCTATAATATCAGGGAGTAACATAGGCTACATTTTATCCCGGTATTCCCACGGGAACAGGAACTACGCGGGTTTAAGTGACTGAAACTGAAGCGAAGCGAGGGCGGGTTGCTAGTAGATAATAATAGATTTCTCAAGACAAACCCATTAAACATGGTTAGGTCTGATAGTTGAAACACCCAACTGAGATAAGCCTGGCTTAAACCGCGACTCGAGTTAACTTGTCATAATATTCTGAACTACGAGAATTTCCATGCTATCTCGGTTTCGTGTCTGCTTGCACTTGGCGCTTTCAAACTGCAATATAACTTGTTTAGTAGTATTTAACTATGTACGTAATAGTTTAGTTTTAAAGACGGCATTTCATTAGCGTCATTACGATTTTATTAGATTTTAAGTATATATTAAATCAAAACTACTTATTAATACTACAGTCTGTACAACACATTAAGAGTAATAAATATAAGTGACTAGCTTTTTGGGCCGTTGAACAAAAATATCTTTTGCCTGGTAACTGAAATAAGAATCTAAAAAATCACCACCTCTACATTTCCGTGCAGTAAAAGACGACTACGGGACGCAATCAAACTCGAAATAAAACCCTATACCAGCGCTGGCAATTTCCCTTCAATTTTGGAGGTGGTTCAAGCTCAGTGGTGGCAGGTATGAGCTGAGAGAATTATTATGATGGTGATCAAAATGTATACCTAATAGCTTCTACGTCTACTATGTTTGAAACCAGACAACCGGTTAAAAAGTATATAAATTTATACGCCAATAGAATTTATTATGAACATATTAAATACATACTCTGTTATTCTCTCGGAAGACCTAAGACGCGTACGTCTATAAGTATAAGATACGACCGCTTCCATATAGAAAAATATTTTAACGTATGTCTCTATGTCCATTTATGGCAGAAGCACTGTTTCGATTTATATGTTTTTGTTATATAATAGCTATGTTATAATATTATATGCATTTTAGTTATTTAAAGGTGATGCTATCCTGTACAACTTCAGCAAAACCAAGTAGTATTTGATATTCTGTTTTACATAAAAGTAACGTTTAACATAATTAGTAAAGTTAAAGCCAGAAAATAAGTTCTAATAACTTATTTTCTGGCTTGCTTCTATCTCATAAATGGCAATGTACAACAAAGACTGTCATGTCTTTTTTTCGGTGGTCTATGGTCAGCGCACATGGCGTCTGCTTTGTTCGTGGTGACGAAAGGGCGGAACCCAATAACCCACCGCATTCACTCCCCTTCGCCATTGGGCCGACGACGGCACCGAGTTCGTTGTCTGTCAGCCTCTCTGCGGGTGACGGACTATTCCGTCATTTCTAAACTGTCATTATAAAAACACAATTTGATATATATAGATTTATTTAGTAATTTAAATAGTAGAAGACGTCACCACGAAATATGTACACCAAGCAATAAGACAGCTATGTTAAATAAAAGTATATTATGTATGGCCCCACGTTTATACAACCATTTGCCTAAATCTATTTTGGAAATAACTAATATTAATATTTTTAAAAATAAAATAAAAAATGTGCTTTTAGAGAAAGTCTACTACTCAATCAATGATTATTTGAATGATAAATTGATTTGATTGACATGTAATTAATATTTTCTCGTTATAATATTTCTGTTTTCATATTATTTATTAATCTGACATTACTATTGACATTGTATATTATTATTGACATTGTATATTACTATTGAGATTGTATATTATTATTGGCATTATATAATTAAATGATTACTAATAAGCTAATAACCTTAGGTATGACACAACTGTAAGTGTAAATTCATATAATAAGTAAATTCATTTCTTAAATTGGCAAAATATATGAAGCCATTAATTCTTAGAAGTTTTTGCATGCCGCTTGACGGTCAAATATGGTGATACACTGTCTACCTATAATACCTAATATTTTATACCCATATTTCGCAAAATAAATGATTTGATTTGATTTGATTTGATTTATGTTTAAAAAAAGAATATTATCATTTAGAAAGGAAAAAACAATGTGGAAAAATTTAATAGGTAAATATAAAAATTTCCGTGTGGTGACGGAGTAAGAATACAATTCACCACTCCCTATCTTGCCCATGGATGTCGTACAAGACGACTATGGGATATAAAATGCACATAACATCTGTGCAAGAGAAGGAAAACTCGAAATAAAACCCGATACCAACATGTCTAACCAGCATGGTATAGTAGGTCAAATTCCCTCCCATTGTAGAGGAGGCCCGAGCCCAACAGTGGGACGTATGTGGGTTGCGATGAATGAAATATAAAAAAATACAAAAAGAATAAGTAAAACTATTAAAAAAAAAATCTCTAACATATTTAAGTCAATCATTTTGAAATATTGAATATACCAATAAAAATATAGTACAGAAAGTCTTTTAGCACAATTTCTGAATCTTCTTCAAAGTTAACAGTAGTAGAAAACACTAAACGTATCCCGACGAGTTTAACATTCAAATACTTTAAGCACTTATTACATTGGAGCAACTTGCACAAACGATACGACGAGGGACAATAATCTCCTAGTAGGTAAACTTGATGGCAGCCCATTATGTCTACATTATTCAAGCATTTGGTCGCATAACTCGTAAACTGTCGGCTACGGAGGCAGATATTTTCACGTCAACCGTCCCTTCTCTGGTGATTGTGTGTGAAGCGTACTATTAAAAGAGAATTTGCAGAGGTGACTTGTTGTTTTGGGACAAATCGGGATCTGAAATTGGAGTCCTTTGTTACATTTAATGTTTTGTTCATGTCCAATTGAAATAAGGAGTGTTGTCTTGTATCTGACTTGTCTAAACTGGTAATTAATTTGCTCTTTGTAGACACTACAAACCTATGAAAATGAAATTTGCCTTTCAAATACAGAATAGTTAAATCTGGAGAGTTCCTTGAGTATTTTATTTCAATTAATAATTTTAGATGTTGCTTTGTACAATTTAGTTTATTTTATTTATAAGTCTTATGATTTAAAGGAATATATAATTTTTCAAATATGATTTAATTAAATCTGGTAAATATTTTTCCGTGTGGTGATGGAGTAGGAATATTATTTACCACTCCCTATCTTGCTCAAGGATATTGCACAAGACGACTAAGAGATATAACACGCATATAATATTTGTGCAAGAGAAGGAAGACTCTAAATAAAAACATGTACCAACTCATCCGACCAGCGTGTGCGTCCAGGAGGAGGCTTGAGCCCACAGTTGGACGTGTATGAACTGAAATGTTGATGATAAAATAACTAATGAATGCATAGGTTTTTGAATAAGATATTGCTGTCATCATCATTTCAGCCTATCGCAGTCCACTGCTGGGCGTAGGCCTCTCTCATGTTACACCACAAAGTGCAGTCCTGTGCCGCCTGCATCCAACGACACCCAGCAATTTTCACCAGGTCGTCGGTCCACCTAGTTTCATCCTACACTGCGTCGTCGCGTGGTCGCCACTCAAGAACCTTTCTTCCCCAGCGGTTGTCGGTTAGTCGAGCGATGTGGCCTGCCCATTGCCACTTCAGCTATTGCTGTATGTGGTCACAAATATGCATTACCTTTCTCACACGTGCTCATAACTATTATAAACTAACTAAAAACTACTTCAACGGGTATATTCTACATATACTGACCTGGGACAATTCTTTTAATAGGCTATTTGATCAATGATTTCGATGGCTTTTTTGTCGCGAAATTTAGACGAATTTGTAGCAGAAGATATCTTTTGCTTTTCTTGTATGTATGCATAGAGATAATATAATATAGTATTGCCCACATGACCTAATATAGGAGGAACAAGAAATGTAGATGATAATCAAATAGGACTAAGATAATATGACAAAGTCGTTTAAAGTTAAAAAGGGACGCTTAAATAACGATCATATTATTTTTATGTCAGAACGGGACACTTGTAGAAATATATAAAAATATAAAATTAAAGACGAAAAATAAGCAAGAACACGTGAAATATCTTATGGGAATAGATGGATGGACCTAAAGCTAAAAAGAAAAAAACACTCTCTATTTACTATCAGATATCACCCTATCAGTGTAACAAATGGCCATTTATGTTATGTTTACAAAAACGAAACATTTTTATACGACTGGGTACAACAGGACAGACAACCATAAAAACTCTGTTCAAAACGGGCCCTTAGACTAAGAAAACTTTTTTTTTTGTGTGTGTGTGTGTACAGCTGTTGGCCGCAGATGGCCTTGACAGCTTGACGCGGACTATGGGTGAGCGCTGAGGGCTCTCAACCCGGAACTAAAAAAGTAAATTGTAAAAATTTTAAATATAAAGAGCATTTAACAAAAACAACAATTGTTTTTATTAAAACGTTGTAATATTATGAGGTTGAAATAATTAATAGACAGAATTGAGTCAGAATAAGCACTTTCCCATCTCATGAACGTATCGCTTGCGTGGAAACAGAAATCTGAACATTGAGCACAGATTGCTACTTATGTACATCACTGCGCCATCTATACAATTCTATGAAGTGAGTCATTTTCTTCTATTATGACTAAAATATGTAATATACAGAATTTTATTTTATTAGTTGACATAATATTTTTTTTTTTATTGCCAACGGTGGCAAACGAGCAAGCAGCACACCTGATGGTAAGTGAAACTGCTGCACATGGACCTTTGCAATACCAGGGGCACAGCCAGGCTGCTGCCTACCGTGAAGGAAATACTCTTCTTAAACCTCGTTTAAAGAAGGACATGTCATAGCGCTCGGGAAACACAGCAGCAGGTAGTTCATTCCAAAGCTTGCACGTACGTGGGAGAAATGATCGCTGGAAACGTACAGTTGAAGACCATAACGTTTCCAGGTGAAATGGATGAACCCTGCTACGATGTCGAGTGGTACGTTGGTAGAATGGTGACGGTGGTACCAAGTCAAACAGTTCCTCGGAGCAGTCCCCGTGAAAGAGTCGGTAGAGTACACAGAGTGACCCAAAGTCTCTCCGCTGCTCCAGCGACTCCAATCTGTCCGTAAGATTGGGGTCCCCGACGATTCGAACAGCCCGTCTTTGCAGGGAGTCAAGTGGGTCTAGCTGATATTTGGGCGCACCTGCCCAGAGATGTGAGCAGTACCTCACATGAGGACGAACTTTTGCTTTGTAGCAAAAGACGCTGTCTCGGTGTGAAGTACCGCCTGGCTCTGTTCAGGACGCCCAACTTTTTGCTTGCCAACTTTGTCCTCCAAATGACTCCCAAACTGGACTTTGCTCGGTATTTTGACGCCGAGAATCCCAATACTCTCAGAAATTGGGAGAGTTACTCCTTGGAACTGTGGCGCCATGTCAAACGGGTCCTTCTTTGCAGTGAACGCGCAAAGTTGTGTCTTTGTGGGGTTGAACTGGATTAGGTTCCGTTCACCCCATTCCGAGGGCCCGCCCCAGAGAGCGCTCGACTTCAGACACAAGTTGAACCCTTCTTTCCTGAGTACTCCGAGGGATATTCCGTTGCTCAGTGTACCGCTCATCACCCGTACTGTCATCCGCATAGCAACGCATACTCTCGATAGAGAGCATGTCATTGATATGCAGGATAAACAACGTCGGGGAGAGCACCGAGCCTTGTGGTACATCAGCATTAATGGTCATGGTATCGGAGCAGGAGTGATCTTTTTTTTTTTTTTTTATGGGTGGGCTATGGTAAGCGCACGCGCGGTCCAGTCCGTCTGGGGCGATGAAAGGACGGCGCGCGGGCCCATAACCCACCCGTACCCACGTCACCTCGTTGTTGGGCCGACCACCGGAGCAGATGTGACTTGTCGTCAGTGGTCGGCCTGACGGAATGCCCTTTCGGGTAACTTCACCTCTCGACGTCCTGGAACGTCGGTCGCCGTCGCGCGGTCAGCCTCTCTGCGGGTGACGGACAATTCCCCGGTCCGATCTCCCGCGGCCTCGGCTAGGGCGGCATTAGGCGCTGATACTCGCGCCTGCGCCGCCGGAGTGGCCGGCGGCGGAACGTGTCGCTGAATAGGAGCTCTACGCGCACACGATCCGCCGCCTCCTTCCGTGAGATTACGGCCTCACAGAAGGCGGCGACCGCGTCCCAGTTCCTGACGCTGACGAGCATCTCCCTGGCGATGGTCGGCAGCGCCAGGTCGGCACCGATAATTGCGATGAGTTCACGGCGATCCCCCTCCCATGCAGCACACTCCTCGAGCGTGTGCTGCGCCGTGTCCTCGTCGCAACTGCAGTGGTGGCAGGACGGTGTGCTCTCCCTCCTGACAATCTTGTGCAGGTACTTCCCGAAGCAACCGTGCCCCGTCAGCACCTGCACCAGTCGGAAGGAAAGCACCCCGTGCGTCCGCTCCAACCACTCCATCAGCACCGGCCGGAGGGCCTCGACGGTCCTGACACCGTACCGCTTTCCAGCCGGACTGCCCAACGGGCAATGACTTCTCGGCGGGCGTCGACCCGCCAGGCGGTGATCTCTTTGATGGAAACCATGCCGCCGCGGGCGCGCGTCTCCGACACCCGCCGATAAATGTCGGCGAGCATCTCCGCCTCCAGGTCCCACGGGGGAGTTCCGGCCAGGAGGCACGCTGCCTCCGTCGCCACCGTGCGGTAACCCCGTATGGCCCTGATCGCCATGACCCTCTGTGGTCGCCACAGGAGGGCCCTAAGACGGACGGTCAGGGACCCCGCCCACACCGGTGCGCCATACAAGGCCATCGACCGGATCACCCCCACATTCAGCTGTCGGCACGTAGCACTGGGTCCGCCCACATTCGGCATCAGCCGCGAAAGGGCGGACGCCGCGCCGACATGCCGGGGAACAAGTCGATGGAGATGCTCCCGGAACCAAAAATGCCCGTCGAGCACCAGGCCCAAGTACTTCATGTGGGCCTGGATGCTGATGGTGACCGACTTCACGGTGATCGAAGCACCGGCGGGAGGCCCGGCGGTACGGAGGCCATGGAACAAAAGGGCCTCCGTCTTTTCCAGGGCTACCCTCAACCCCAGCGCTTCGATCCGCCTGACAATCTCCTCGGTGCCGAGAGTTGCCAGGCGTGCCGCCTCCTCTAGCGTCCCACCCCGGGCTGTGACGAGTGTATCGTCGACGTAGCAAATTACGCCCAGCCTGGGTGGGAGGCTTCCTCTCAACGCCCAGTCGTAGCCGATGTTCCACAGGGTCGGACCCAGAACCGACCCCTGCGGGACACCGCACGTCATGGGCGTAGCAGGAGCCATCTACGATATAATATGTAATATGTAACATATATATAATATGTAACCGATAATTGAATTCCAAGTGTTGTAACATTTCTGAGTTAATACATTCCGTCGGCATCAGAAATATGAATCAAACATTCGCTGTCCATTAGCCGATGATATTTCATAACTATAAAGGGAGCAGAAAATGTCAACATAATGAATTATTCCAGTCCCATTCGATGTAGAGGCTTATGTTCTTGATATGATTGAATTTAATCTCAATGTCGGCGTTTTATGTCCGGGGGAAAATAAAGTGTATAACAAAAATATTATTCGTATAAAGAAAGAACGATGGTTATCGGCACTGGCCGGTTTTAGTATAAGTAAAAAAGTATATTTTGGATGATAGATAAATCGACTTGCTTACTATGTTCTCCTGGCGGCTTTTAGATTGCCATAATGCATCGGCCATTGTCGAATTACGCAGAGTATAGAGCAAAATTGTAGGCGGGGAACGTACGGTGACTCAATTGCACTCAATTTCCTCATTCTCATCGCTCAATGGGACAGCAATCGTGCACGACAATAGATGAACCAAGTGCAGAACCGTTACTTTAAAAGTCCTGCGCAGCATTGTCGACCTTTGAGACCATTAGACCACTGTTAATTATTTCAAATATATCCTCTTCTCTTGTATCCTATGGTTGCTAAATGGCCAACGTGTTATTTGTCGTTGATTCCCTCGAATGAAATTTCTCTCCAGTAAATAGGGTAAAATATAATACCTTTTTTTTTTCTTTTTTTTTTGTGGGTGGGTCGCGGTCGGCGCGCCTCCGCACCACTCCGTCCGGGGCGACAGAGGGGCTTAAGCACGCAACTCCCGCGACCCACCCAAAAACCACGTCGCCTTCGTCGTTGGGCCGACCACTGGAGCAGCGTTAACTTGTCGTCAGTGGTTGGCCCGACGGAATACCCCCTGTTGGGGTACCCTCCCATCGACCGACGTCCCCCCCTCGGGGAGGACGTCGGTCTTTCCTCACGCGGTCGGCCTCTCGGCGGGTGACGGACTAATCCCCGGTCACGTCACCCGCGGCCTCGGCTAGGGCGGCATGAGGCAAAATATAACACCTAGGCCGTGGTTTGACTGCCACCGTGGTATCCAAGTCCAATAATATATTACACCAAATAGGCTTTAACTTGAATTCAAAGAGAAATTCCCCTCAGGTATCTTAACATGCCGGACTGGCCACGGACGAGAAGGAACTCGGTACTGGTAGTCGGCCCAATGGAGAAAGAGAGGGATTACGGTAGGTTATAGGGCCGCGCGCCGTCTTTTTTTTTTCTTTTTGTCGCCCCGGACAGAGTGGACGGCGTGTGCACTGACCAACTGACCCTAGCCCACACAAAAAAAGTGTCTTAACATACCTATGATATATGCAAAATCATAATAAATAAGGGTCTTGTTGTTGACTGTCGTTAATAATGAAATTGGAATTTGCATCAATCATATGGAACCCTATTTATGCAAATCAAATTGAAGGTATCCAAAATAAATTTGTATGTTGGCTTAGATATAGGTTTAATGATAGCTCAACTCAATTTTTATACTTGCAGCAATGGCGTGAACATATGGACCAGATATTTTTGCATAAAAGTATACACAGTAATGTTTATTATCCGTATCTTCTTAGCCAGATTGACCTCAGATACCCAAGATTTACGCCTCGTGCCAATTCATTATTTTCAGTACCTGCATGTAAAACTATTATTCATGTACCCGATTTTTGGTAAGAGCTTGTAGAACTTACAATGCCGTCATAATTTTTTCATCAATTCCGCTCATATAGATACGTCCCACTGCTGGGCTCTAGCCTTCTCCGGAATAGGAAGGATATTGACCTACTATACCACTCTGGTCAGACGGGTGGGTATAGGGTTTTATTTCGAGTATTCCTTCTCTTGCATAAATGTTATTTGTATATATATATATATCCCTTAGTCGTCTTTTACGACATCCACGGATGAGAAGGGGGAGTGATGAATTGTATTCTTACTCCGTCACCACACGAAAATGCCAGCTATAGTGTAATTGATACACTTATTCCACAAGGAACTTCCTCAATATGTTTCATTAATAAAAAAGATTAGAAATAAAGGTTAATTCATATAAAGTGTATTATGTGTAATATTTGTCTACTGTTCCCGTTCATAATTCATTCCTCTATAATTTAGTTACAGTTACGGGTTGTTATTTATCTTCACACCGTATTATACATAAGTGGAAACTGTTTTCGTTATTGTTATGCGCATTTGATTTTTTTACGTGCGTTTTTAAAAGCTGTATATTTTCCTTATTAATAAACTAGCAACCCGCCCTCGCTTCGCTTCGGTTATAGTCGTTTTACCCCCGTAGTTCCCGTTCCCGTGGGAATACCGGAATAAAATATAGCCTAGTTTACGCCCTGATATTATAGCTTTCCATTGGTGAAAGAATTTTTGAAATCGGTCCAGCCGTTTTGAAGATTACCCGGAACAAACAGACAGACAGACAAAAAAATTTTATTTGCTATTTTAGGCATAGGTGTCGTGCAAATAACCGTGTGAGCATGAAAAAAGCCTATTATTTTGACATTACAAACAGACATTCCAATTTTATTTATTGCTATAGATAAATAACATTATTCTGCCGTTAATAGTTACGAATACCACAAAATGAGTTTTCAGCACATTACCACTATAGAGAGAACATTAGAATATTCATTGTATAAGTTAGGTACATAGTAAAATAGCTAAGTACATGAACACGTTTCCGTCGACCCCATAGCATTTCAACCACATTCGCCTTCATTTAGGACATTGAACGGAGTGGTGGCGGAATACCTCACAACTGCATACTTTTTGCAAGAGAATTTATTTCTTCCGTTACTATTAAACTTTGTGGTTTTTAAACCAGCAATTTTTACCTTTGAATATTGCTTGCAACTTGTAAGGAATGAAGCTGGTATGTTTTAAAACTGCCTATCAACATATACGGAACTTCCAACAGATGTATTGAACACGAATATTTCATCGCTGTTATTTTCTGATGTTTAAAAATTCGCTATTGTAATAGTGTACGTGTGTGTAATATCTTCGATGTTTATATTTTTCAATTATTAATAACATTAATATCTTAGTTAACAATATCTTTTTCAATAGTCGTTGGTGGCAAATTAGGATTACATCTGATGGTAAATAGTGACAACAAACAGTTGTTATTTTTGGATATTCTAATTAATTATTTGATCTTAAACTAAAATGTGTGTCGCTAGCGCGACGCTCGACAGCGTCAGGAACTGGGACGCGGTCGCTGCCTTCTGTGAGGTAGTTATATCACGGAAGGAGGCGGCGGATAGTGCGCTAAAGAAACTCCTCTACGGCGACACGATCCGTCACCGGCGCCTTGGGTTTTGCAGGCGCGAGCACCTGCGCCTGGTACCGCCCCAGCGGATGCCGGATGACGGACGGTACGGATTTTATCGCGTTTGTATTATGAGATTTTCCCGACGTTTCGAACACTTTCCCAGTCCCAGTAGGATTTCTTCTCTTGGTAGAAAGATGTTATATGCATATTTAATGTCTTGGACGTCTTTTACGACATCCATGGTTAAGATAGATAAGGGATGTTGAAATCTATTCTTAGGTAGGTACTCCGTTACTATACGGAACGAGGACCTTTCTACTGAGGGCGAATAAATAAGCAATGTCGAATAAAATAATAAGAAACAATATATTTAAAAGCCTTGTCTCGGCAAACATGTTAAGTCGTCGATCGCAGCTGTTATGAACATTTATGTTAGTAAATGTGAGCATCCTTAAACACATTGACATCTGTATCTAGGACGTCTAGTCAATAGTTGATATTGACTAGACGTCCTATAAAAGAATAAAAGAATAAATTGAACACCAAACATACACACTAATAACAATAAAGAAATTTTATATCTTCAACCAACTATGGCAGAAAGAAATGTTATCTATACCAATAAATAAAATTGGAGTGTCTGTTTGTAATGTCAAAATAATAGGCTTTTTTCATGCTCACACGGTTATTTGCACGACACCTATGCCTAAAATAGCAATTAAAAAATTTTTGTCTGTCTGTCTGTCTGTTTGTTCCGGGTAATCTTCAAAACGGCTGGACCGATTTCAAAAATTCTTTCACCAATGGAAAGCTATAATATCAGGGCGTAAACTAGGCTATATTTTATCCCGGTATTCCCACGAGAACGGGAACTACGCGGGTAAAACGACTATAACCTAAAACCGAAGCGAGGGCGGGTTGCTAGTATTTACTAAAAGGCATATTACAGCTTAAAGAAATTTTATATTTTCGCAAACTATAATCTATGTACCCATATAAATAAATAAAATTAAAGTGTCTGTTTGTAATGTCAAACTACCTACTAGTTTGTTTCATGCTCACACGGTTATTTGCATTCCACGACACCTATGCCTTAAAACTAGTTTAAAATTTCCTTGTCTATCTATGTGTCTCTCTGTTTATTCCGGGTAATCTTCAAAACGACTGGATCGATTTTGATAATATTTTAGCACTGTATATAAGGAGTAATTTAGCCTATTTTCCCTCTCAGGAAAAAGTCTATAAAATTTTACCCGTTCTGGGACTGCAATCCCGTACCGTAATAAGCGACTAAAACCGAAGCGAAGCAATGGCGGGTGGCTAGTCTGAAATAAAATCGACAAAAATTATTAAAGACTAATGGTAGGACCACACCGTTGACAGTTGTCTGTCTACAGCCGCGGGCTGGTCCGTCCGGGGTAGTACCACACTCTCCCAGAAAATCGACGTCCGAGTAGTAGCAATTTGTTACTGCGCTTCGTTCAGTGAACGAGAGAGCTGGACTTTCTGAGGGTGTTTGCGTGTGGTGGGTTTTAGTGATGCTTTTAGTATTACCTAACCTCATTGCACGCATTCACACTCCCTTCACTTTCTTCGCGCTAGGCAGCGGCCTTGCAAAGGTCCATGAGCAGCAGCAACACTTACCATCAGGTATAAGTAATGTTTACTCGATTGCCACTATTTGCAATAAAAAATTAAAGAAGTAATTTGTACAGGATTAATGAGATATCGTCATCATCCTACTTTTATACCAATTATTTGGGATCAACGCAATATGTACCTACTCCTATTTTATATCGTATACATTGCTAAAGTTATTAGCAAAAGTTTTACGAACGGCTGTCTGGCTAACGTCAACCCTCATTGATAAAGTAATTCTTGACCAGACGGCATTAGATGATGTAGGCTCAGGTTTATGTAAATAATTATTAACAAATGATCATAATATTCTGTCCAGTTAAAATAATGGCGTAACAATGAATCTCTTTGAAAACTTACTTTCAGACAATTACAGTTTTATTTTTTGGCGGACTATGGCCAATACACACGCCGTCCATTCCGTCCGGGGCGATGCAAGGGCGCCGCGCGGTCCCATAATCCACCGTATTCCCACCCCTTTGCCAATGGACACAATTTTAATAGTGGTAGGACCATACTGTTGACAGTTGTTTGTCTACAGCCGCGGGCTGGTCTGTCCAGGGTTACTACCTCACTCCATTACACCACACGACACACCAATTAGTAGCACACTCTCGCAGAAAATCAACTTTCTAGTAGTAGCAATTTAATACTGCGCTTCGTTCGGTAAGCGAGAGTGCCGGCACTTTCTTCCCTTTAGTATCACCGAAATTCATTGCACGCATTCACACACACATTCACCTGAACTCAATCTCGGTATTTGCGGGACTACGAATTTTCAACCCGCAGGATCTCGGTATTTGCGGGATCCCGCATATCGATAATATTCACATTTATATAATGCAAATAAAACAATGGATTAATAAACTCCACATTTATTTACGTACATATTACTATTAATATGAGATCAATCAAATTACACCAATTATTTATCACAAAAACTCTATGAATTATCAACTAACTCCATATTTATTTAAGTAAGTATTACTACTAGTAAAATATCAATCAAATGACACCGATTATTTATCACAAAAACCCTATGAATTATCAACTCACTCCATATTTATTTAAGTAAGTATTACTACTAGTAAAATATCAATCAAATTACACCGTTTATTTATCACACATAAAGAGTGATTTAATAAACTAACTACACATTTATTTACGTACATATTACTATTAATATGAGATCAATCAAATTACATCGTTCTTTTTTTCACAAAAAAAAAACAGTAACAAATACACAAATACTGAATAAAAAACAAAACAAATCTTCTTCAAAAAATACACAAAGGAAATTAAAAAACTCAACCAAAAAAAACATTTAAAAACTGTAAATTTATATAGGATATGTTACTGTGTGTGAGTTTGAGAGTTTATTAAGATTGAGGTTGCATGCACGGTTTTTTTTTTCAGTCTACGGGACTGAAAAACAAAATCCCGCGGATCCCGTGTCTGTAATCCCGCATCATGCGGGATTGGAAAATGGCGCTGGATCCTGCAATACCGAGATCTAGATGTTGCGGGTTTGGAAGCCCTAATTCACACTCCCTTCACCTTCTTCGCGGTAGGTAGCGACCTTGTCCATGGGCAACAGAAACACTTACCATCAAGTGTACTGTTTCCTTGTTTGCCACCGTTTACAATAAAAAAAAAGAAAATTATAGCTAGGTCACTCAACTAGAATTATACCATTATAACTAAAGTGATACAAAAATATTAGTTTATTGTTACAAATGTGTTTACGTTATAATCAGTGTAGCCACAATTTGTATTCGACTATTGAATAGATGAATACAAAAAGCGGCTATAACAGTTGATATTTAATAACCTCAATATCAGTAAATTAATCTAGTGAAATTATATATCAAATAAAGCCTAACATTAAGTTAGTAACTTAGTAAATCATAATCGTATACATTTGAAGTCATATACTAATATATAAAGCTGAAGGGTTTGTTTGTTTACTTGAACGCGCTATTCTCAAGAACTGCTAGTCCGATTTGAAAAATTATTTCACTGTTAGATAGCCCATTTATCGAGGCAGATTATAGGTTATATATCATCACTAGCAACCCGCCCTCGCTTCGCTTCGGTTTCAGTCGCTTAAACCCGTGTAGTTCCCATTCCTGTGGGAATACCGGGATAAAATATAGCCTATGTTACTCCCTGATATTATAGCTTTCTATTGGTGAAAGAATTTTTGAAATCGGTGCGGTGGTTTAAGCGTGAAAGCGTTACAAACAAACAAACAAACATCCTTACTTTCGCATTTATAATATTAGTATGGATGTTTGAAAATCGGGGTATTTTTGACTTTTCAAAGTTACCGCTGCGGGCGCTGCATAAACAGTTAAAGTTTCGCAAAAATCGTATCATTATAATCAAAAATATTTTCACATTCTACGTAAACAAAGTCTCAAGTTAACGCTATCGTTAGCCCAAAGTAACTATTTCACGCGGACGAATACGTTCGCACTATGACGTCGAATTCGACGGTTCGTACTTGTCGTGAGCTAGTAAAATCTTAATATATATAAATTACGTGTCACGTTGTTTGTACGCGATGAATTCCTAAACTACTTAACCGATTTTAATCAAATTTGCACACCGTGTGCAGTTTGATTCAACTTGAAAGATAGGATAGCTTACATCTTAATTTATAGCGGCAATATTATTTTATTGCAAATTATTTGTATTACCTATATATACCTATTATTTGACATTCACAATTATCTGTTAACTCCAAACGATTTTAACAGATGGCGATATCTGTTGACTGGATTGAGTAATTAATTAATAGATGGCGCTGCTATGTCAAACCTACAAATGTGTCATATACGATTTTAACTTGCTTTTTTACATAGATGCCATTTGTAAAATAATATGACGACCTCCATGACAGATGTTCTCCTACAGTTCCACTTAAATAGTTTAATAAAAAGTAATATAACAAAAACATTAGCCATAGCAACGTGTGGCCGGGTCTGCTAGTCAATTTATATTAATTTGTTAGACATATCAGCCATACACCCAT
This sequence comes from Lymantria dispar, assembly GCA_032191425.1. Classification (NCBI taxonomy): domain Eukaryota; kingdom Metazoa; phylum Arthropoda; class Insecta; order Lepidoptera; family Erebidae; genus Lymantria; species Lymantria dispar. The sequence goes on along the minus strand of CM063444.1, from coordinate 21,357,767 downwards.
TGATGTATTTTATTAAACATACTATAGAGTTTCTCAAAGTAGTATAAATAGCAGGCATGTTGTCAGTTGATGTAATAAGTTTACCAAGAGAATACTGTCACTCATTTTCCATGTCACTCAACCGATTTTGCCATGTATGCCGCGCAATGTATGGGGTGATGACATTATAGTCTTTACTTGTAAATATGTCCGTGTGGTGACGGAATAAGAATACAATTCACCACTCCATCTCTTGCCCTTGAGTGTCATAACAGATGACTTAGGGACAAAATCACATCTATGAAAGAGAAGGAAAACTCGAAACAAAACCCTATACCAACACGTCTGACCAGCGTGGTATAGTAGGCCAATTTCCCTCCTATTATGGAGGAAGCTTGAGCCCAACAGTGGGACGTATATGAGCCGAAATGATGTCGCAGCATTAGTACTAAGATAAACATTAAAATTGTTAACATAAAATCGGCATGATATCAAAGATTCAGCCCATCGTTATCAACTCAGCTTATGTCCCTTTGCTGGGCCCAAGCCTCCTCCCCAATAGGATGGCAATAGATCTTCTAAACCACTTTGGTCAGATGGGTTGGAATAGGGTTTTATTCCGTATTTTCCTTTTCTTGCAGAGATGTTAACTCCATATTCTATTTTTCTTTCAAGACTAGGGAAATAATCCTTGTATTGCGAGATACTTTACAAACACATAATTAACGACTACAAATTACATCCAGACTCAAAACAACAATTTATGGATCACACAAAGTGTTGTCCTGCGTGGGATTCGAACCCACGACACTGGCAGAATGGGTCTGTTTCTTAACCACTACGCCATTTGTGCAGTCAAATAAGTCAAAATATTATATCCCACATTCGTTTTTACGACACGAGCAAGAAGAGGGGATGGTGAATTGTATCCTTACTCCGTCACCACACAGAAAAGACGCAAGATTGGCACGTTCAAACTAACACCAACCAAACTTTTTTCGACTTTATAACAGCACTAGCAGCCCCCTGCGGTTTTACCCGCATAGTTCCCCTTCCCGTGGGAATATCGAGATACATTATAGCCTATGTGTTATTCTGATATATGAGCTATATTATTGTGAAGTTTCACCAAAATCCACTCTGTAGTTTTTGTGTGAAAGAGCAACAAACATCTTCACATCCTCACATACTCAAAACTTTCATATTTATAATACTAGTAGGATAACAGACTGTATTTTGATATCGATTTTATTATCACTGCATTCGATTCTGAAAGTATAATTAAGCTAAAAGTTACTAGTACAAGTACATCAATCAGCAAATGTGCGGGCGATGATATTGGAGCGACAGTCGAGTGGTCCCGCTAAAAGCTCACTACAAAAGTTACAATGCACTCGTGGCTCGTCTCCGCTTTCCACCGTTTATTCACAATAAATGCTTTCTGCTATGACGACAAGCGTCGATACGATACTCTTTCGAAAATACCGTATTTTTGTTACAAGAAAGAATGACTGAAACGTTTTCTCTATAGTACGTTCAATAGTTTCGCGGTATACTTATTATTTTCATTTGTGTGTTTATAATTTAAAATGGCTGATATTTTGTTTTGACTGCATTGAATGATTTCAAGATTAAGCCGATTAATTTCAATTTTTATTATAATATTTTAATTGATTCATCTCATCTAAGTTTACCACTGCCCACTGCTGGGCTCGAGCCTCCTCCACAATGGGAATTGTTTCGAGCTTTTCTTCTCTTGCATAGATGTTATAATATATGCATATTATATCCTTTAGTCGTCTTTTACGACACCTACGAGCAAGATAGGGTGAAATGAATGATAGTGGTGAATTGTATCTTTATGCCAGCACCACGCGGACATAATATATTAAATATCCTCAATATTCGACTCCACGTCCTCCACGATGTCGTGGGTTAGATTCTCACTCGGAACAATTTTTTATGTGATTATCATTATTGTTATTCCGAGACCGAGAGTGTAATTTGTATCATTAAATTGTAAGTATATTTATGAAGGTCCCCGTAACACAAGGCTTATTTTCTTAGTGCCGATTCCTTGACCTCAGTGGCCAGTCTTTTTTTTTTTGGGGTGGGCTGCGGTCGTCGCGCTCCTCGCACCACTCCGTCCGGGGCGACAGAGAGGCGTAAGCACGCACAACCGCAACCCACCCGAACACCACGTCGCCTTCGTCGTTGGGTCGACCACCGGAGCAGGGTTACTTGTAATCAGTGGTCGGCCCGACGGAATACCCCCTATTTGGGGTACCCTCTCATCGACCGACGTCCCCCCCTTGGGGAAGACGTCGGTCTTTCCTCACGCGGTCGGCCTCTCGGCGGGTGACGGACTAACTCCCCGGTCACGTCACCCGCGGCTTCGACTAGGGCGGCATGACGCGCAGGTAATCGCGCCTGCGCCGCCCCAGTCGCCGGCGGCGGGTCGCTTCGTCGAGGCTGAGCTCCTCGCGCGCGTGACCCGCCGCCTCCTTCTACAAGATCACTACCTCGCAGAAGGCTGCGACCACGTCCCAGTTCCTGACGCTGTCGAGCATCGCTCTAGCGATGGTCGGCAACATCAGGTCGGCACCGATGATTGCGACGAGTTCACGACGCTGCTCTGCCCAGGCGGCACAAACCTCGAGCGTATGCTGCGCCGCCGTGTCCTCGTCGCAATCACTGTGGTGGCAGGACGGTGTGCTCTCCCTCCTAGCGACCGTATACAGGTACTTGCCGAAGCATCCATGCCCCGTCAAGACCTGCACCAATCGGAAAGAAAGCACCCCGTGCCGCCGTTTTAGCCACTGCATCAGCACCGGCCGGAAGGCCTCCACGGTCCGGACACCGTATCGAGGCCTCTCCAGCCGGACTGCCCAACGAGCAATGACGTCTCGGCGGGCGTCGACGCGCCAGGCGATGAGCTCCCTCAAAGAGACTCAGTGGCCAGCTTAGCAAATATATGACAATCTTACGGTATAGCATTTTTATCTGGCTTTCTACTTGACAATTACCATTGCTGCTTAAAATAATAATATGACATATATGCCGAAGAACCAAACGATGAAGCGAAGATCTTGACATATTTACCAAGCTACAATGCTTGGTAAATATGTATACTGCGATCATTAGATATCATTGAGTTGCAACGACTCGCTCTGGATAACGCGTAATTAGAGACTGCAATTGACATTACAGCCTCTAATCCAGCACAGAGATACTAGAAGTACTAAATATTTTTAGTACTTACTGTATTAAGATGTTTACCGTGCGAGAAGTAAATGATAAACATTGTATTTGGATGTCAGCCATGCTTAAATACTGCTAGTTGCTCGCTTAGGGTTAAGAAGAGCTAAGATTTTTGCCTACGCAACAGGTAATGGACAGCAATTCTAGCATATACCATTGAACAGAAAAATATATAAATATTCTGCAACTTTTATCATCATCCTCACAGCCCATATACCCCCACTGTTGGGCTCGGGCCTCCTCCACAATGGGAGGGGATTTGTCTTACTATAACATGCTGGTCAGAAATGTTGGTATAAGGTTTTATGTCGAGTTTTCCTTCTCTTGCACAGATGTTATGTACATATTATAAACCCTTAGTCGTTTTTACGACATCCATTGGCAAGATTGGGAGTGAATTGTATTCTTACTCCGGCACCACACGGAAACCTTTTATAGCTATGAACAATGGATGCTATTAAAAATAGATAAATCCACAAATCAAAGCTCATAATGCTTTATGTGCATATGCATACATCGCTGCATAATTCGTTCAGTGCACACGGTCCTCTGAACTTGTTTGTTTGTTGCAACGTCCAATGTCGTTTTAATTTGCAGCAGTTCCATCTGACTGAATTTCGGTTTACGACCATAATACATGTGCAGTGTACCCGTTATTCCTATGTTCTATTATTTATAAATACTGATATTTCACATAATTATGTACTACTAATATACCTAACAACTTACACTCTCTGAATTTAATAGATGTTTTTAAATGTCATTTATTCAACGATAATGTCAGAAGGCTACATCGCTCGACGAACCGACAACCGCTGAGGAACAAAGGTTCTCAAGTGGCGACCACGTATCGGACGACGCAGTGTAGGCCGCCCCCCACTAGGTGGACCGATGAGCTGGTGAAAGTTGCAGGGCGTCGTTGGATGCAGGCACCACAGGACTGCATTCTATGGCGTAACATGAGAGAGTCCTACGTCCAGCAGTAGACGGCGATAGGCTTAAATAAATGTTGATGGGGGAATTTCAAATCTACTTCACCAAATAGCTACATAAATATACGCCCTTTAGTTGTGTGCAATGCAATGGTCACTTGACTATACAAAGAGTTATAATGCGTTTTAGTATAGTGTATCAAGTATACATTATACTAAAACGCGTTATAACTCGTTCGGTTTATAATATGATGGATAATGTTAGCGCCTAAAGCATCCTGTACCGCCAACCCTGGTTGGGTTATACCTCCATCAGCACGGGCTGGAACGCTTCGACGGTAATTTGTTACGTGCTTAAGACTTGATTTCCCTTTGTTTTAAACACGATGAAATTATATAAACAGATATCATCACTATAAAATGAAAACTGTAAAGCATATACCCATCTGGCCATTGTGAATGAAACTTGTATGACTCACTAGTATAAATACAGGCTATAAAAACGAATTATACCACCAAATCATTCCAACGCCACGCTAATGGTTAGTGTACGATATATGATTGTAATGTTGAGACAACAATAAAATATTCGTTATCAGATCACGTAGCCTGCTACTTATGTGAGCGCCGGACCCTAGGATAGAAGTTATTATGACAAGAATAGGTGTATTATTATTCAAAAGGCATATAATATTGATGCGACTCAGTGACCAACTATTCCACTCAGTCGGAAATGTTCATATACAAATCCATTCAATTGCATACCAGCGATCAAACTATACTAATATTATATTAATAATTTATCTTTACTTTGTTTATTTGTATATGAAAACTATAAAAACAAAACTACATAACCGATTTAAAACAATCTTTCATACATATGTATAGCAAGATTGATTATCAGCGAGTAACAGGCGTAAAGTTATTTTTATGAGAAATTATTATTCTCTTCTTAACCAACTACTTGCAATGTATAGGTTCTCTTCTTTCATCGTTAACCCTCTTTCGGTATATAATTGTTGACCAGACGGCATCAGATCGAATCGGCCTAAGTCGAAGAAAAGATCTTATTTTCTTTTACAGCAACCACAAGCACTCCATGGGTTGGTAGTATTCGTGTGTGCAAACCATTGCCTATCATAAAAAAGTGCCATCACCTCATTATTTTTATCAGAAATTTAAAATTCCTTATTAAAATTAAAATAATGTAGCCATGCTATCAAAAATGCATTTTATCATCACGGGAAAGAAATTGACGTACTTGTACCGCGTTGGTCAAACGTGTTGGTATAGGATTTTAATTCAAGAGAAGGCGTCTCTTGCATAGATATTATCTGCATATTATCCCTTAATCGTCTTTTAGGACACCCACGGGCAGGCAAAGGGGTGGTGAAATGTACACTTATTCCGTCACCACAGGGCAAGGCACGGTGAAGCCGTCATCTCACGAAAGGAGGCGGCGGATCGTGCACGAGAGGAACACCTCTTCAGCGACACGGTCCGCCGCCGACGACTCGGGCGGCGCTAGTGTCTGCGCCTGATGACGCCCTAGGTGTAGCCGCGGGTGACCGGACCGGGGATTTTAGTCCGTCAGAGCCTGACCGCGCGACGGCGGCCGACGTCCCGGTCAGGGACTTCGAGAGGTGAGGGTATCCGAAAAATAAACCAAACGGCAAATGGATTTACAAGATATTAATTTAACGTAGGCTATGAAAACTATTGATAATATATAAAATAGTGACATTATTACCTCTAATGATATACGTCCCACTGCTGGGTTCGAGTCTCTTCCACAGTGAGAGGGACCACAAGCAAAAAATAAAAAGCTGTCAGAGGGAAAGTGACCTACTATGCCATGATGGTCTGAAATCATTCTCTTGCAGCGATGTTAAGAGACAAACCCCTTAATCATCTCTTACAATCACCCACGGGTAAAAAGAGGGCGGTGAAGTACTTATGACTATGTGCAAGAATTTTCTGAAGTAACTATTACCAGATAAAACCTTCACGAGTAGGAATGATGAATAAGACGCGTAATAGACTAGCATTCCTACCGTTTGTCTATTATAACCTTATAAATAAAACTATTTTTACAGATTTATATTATTTTTGATTTCCGGACATTTCGAACACTTTTCAGTGTTCGTGGTCACGGGAAGATTAACGTGTCTCACATTCAAAATCAAATACAATAAAAAATTACATAGAAATGCGATAAAATCCATAAAAATAATTATATTTATAATGCGTAATACTTGCGTAAATATTAGAAATTATTATAACCTCTTAAATAAGCTGCCTTTTGTTATTTATAAGCTTTAAGTTTGTTGTTTTAAATGTTAATTATGTTCAATGTTATAAGTTAAACTCTACAAAAATACGTGAAGATAACTACTAACTGTTATGACGTGATAATTGACAGTGATAATTATATAAAGATACCTGAATTTTATTAAAATATAACTACAAACACAAAGGTATTAATACTTGCGTAATACCTACCTTCGTGTCTAGCGGGAACTAGTCGCTATCATTATTTAATCTCGGCTCATATACGTCCTACTGTTGGGCCTAAGACGCCCACAATAGGTGAGAAATTAACTTACTACCATACTAGTCAAACAGGTTGATAAAGGGTTTTATTTCAAGATTTCGTTCCCTTGCAGAGATGTTATATGCATATTATACCGCTTGGTCGCCTTTTACGACACCCATGATCAAAATAATGGTTGGAAATTGTATTCTAACATCCTCACCAAACAGAAAATATATCACTATACATACTCATATTCACAGAAACCTTTCGTAATTTATTGTTAGCTTCAACGTTCCACAATTACTAAAAGAGGGTGTACGCAATAATATTTTTCGCCATCCTAAGAGCATCCATTCAATATATTTCTTAATGCCGAATATAAGATAGAACATAAAAGATAGCTACAAATTTGCGGCTAAGACATTAAGGTAAACAATTTAATTTCAATGCGATGTTATTGTTCAATAAGCTTAAAGTTTTCCATGTGATAACGCAGTAAGAATATAATTCAACATCCCTATCTTACCCTTGTGTGTTGTAAAAGACGAAACGAACGAAATAAAACCAACCCCTCTGAGCGAGCGTCTGAGTAGGCAAGTCAATTTCTCTCCTTTTGTAGACGTTCGAGCTCAGCAGTGGAATGTATATGAACTCGGCTGATGATGAAGTTGAATGTTGAACTAGATGCAAATACCTGATATTTATTAGAATGTTTTAAATATTACTGGTAGCATCACACTATTGACAGCTGTCTGTTTACAGCCGCGGGCCGATCCGTCCGGGTTAGTACCACACTCTCGCAGAAAATCGACGTCTTAGTAGTAGCAATTTGTTACTGCGCTTCGTTCAGTGAGCGAGAGAGCCGGCAGCCCAACTTTCTGAGGGTGTTTGCGTGTGGTGGGTCTTGGTGATGGCTGGAGATAGGTGTTGGCACTCCTAGTGGTCGGACGTGTGCTCTGGATGGATTGTAGGTCGGTCTTTGTCAGGTTGTTGTCTTGTCGGGTCGGGTTGTTGTCGTGTCTTGTCGGGACGTTGTCGTGGTTGACTGAGGGAGGGGGTTAGGAGGGGTCGCTTGGGTACTGGGACGTCTACTGCGTTGCAGTCACGTCGACCAGTGTTCAAAAAGTTGCGACCAGTTTACTGGTTTTTGTGTTTTGTGTGTGTACAGCTGTTGGCCGCAGATGGCCTTGACAGCTTGACGCGGACTATGGGTGAGCGCTGAGGGCTCTCAACCCGGAGAAGAGTATGCTAAGCGACATCGCCCAAGGGCTCCCCCTGTGGGGAACGGACCTCGGCTTGGGGCGTCGCTGGAGGCAAAGTGGGCGTGCCCACGTTTTTAGTAGTGACTTTTGCGCGGCGCGGTTTCGCACCTCGACGGCGAGGGCGGAACCGCGGATATTTATTTGTTAAGGCCTCGCGGGCCGTGTAGGCTCTTTGTTGAGCGAGTGTGATATTGTCGTCCTCTTCGTCGAGGACGTGACGAGGACGTCGGATGGACCAGTTTACTGGTCGTGACTGATTCGTATATATAAAATCGTTAGAAAACTTCGATATCGCGATTCAGCCTTGCTAATATTGCTAGGCAATTGTCATATCGCGATTTAGCCGTACTATTAAATTATCGAAACGGATAAATTTAATATCTAGTGAAATCCTCGTTTCACAAAATGGACGATGATACTGAAGGAGAGACAGACGCACCCTCAGCTGTCGAATGTGACACAGGTGAAACTGACACCACTTCTATGGGCAGAAAGCGTCATTTTGTGAAGACCTGCCACTCTGGGCGAAAGTATTTGGGATCTGATACTGAGGTGGAACCCAAATCTAAGGTTAATACCTCACGTCGAGGTAAGGCAGTACAAAGGGGCCATAACACAGGACTCACACGTGCCAAGGTGGACCTCAAAAATAGAGACGCTGAGGCTGAGGAAATTGAGTACGAACGTGTGCTTAGAAGCCGGGCCTTCCGCAAAGAAGTTCTAGATTCACCACGCTTGGATTCAGTGGATACCTCAGCTTCGGAGTGTCCCACCACGGAGAACCTTTCTAACATAGGGCCGGAGGAGATACGTGCCCGTGGGGGCCGTAATGCAGCAATAATCCTGGAAGTTACTCGGAAATCTGGGCACCTACAGGGTCCTTACATAAAGAAGTTAAGGGATGCAGCAGCAGAGATGCAAGCCATTATTGACAGTTTGTGCTCAAAATCGGAGGCAGAAGAGACCCGCCGACTGAGAGCAGATAATATCAGGCAGCGCCAGGAAGTCGAAGCCCTCAAGGCGGAACTTAAAGCTTATCGCCGGGAATTTTCAGCGATGAGGGCTACTGCCTCTTCGTCTCTAATGGAAGCGGACACCATAGAGGAACTCAAGTCTTCTATCGTGAGGTCCATTGGGGAGATGGTGAACGCCCGGCTTGCGGGATTGGAGGATCGCCTTCTCCCCGCCAAGGTGAACCGTCCACCACTAGCTGCCGACAAACGGAAGAACGCAGCGTCTGTTATGGCCACATCCGCCGTCCCTACGGTTCCACCAGCGTCTTCTGCCCAGGCGGCCCCTGGTACTCTGGCAGTCACTCCGTCGGTCCACCCGGTGACTACGGATAGCTGGGCAACCGTAGTGAAGAAGGGGAAGAAAAAAGAATCTTCCCCTCCTGCACACATCCCCGCGACTGTTGCGCCATCCACAGTTCCTGCCCCGACTGTTGTGGCGCAAAGGAAACTAAAGGCTGCACTTGCCGCCCCTCCGCTCCCCAGCTGTAATTGTGAAACTGCAGCCAGAGGCTGAAAAAAAGGGGGTTACATATGCTGACGCCATGCTCCGCGCCGAGCAGGGAGTCAATCTTCAGGAGATGGGTATTAAGGAGGGTCTCAAAATAAGGCGCTCTGTGACTGGGGCCAGGGTCCTGCAATTGCACAAGTCCCAGTCAATGGAAGTTGCTGACCAGCTGGCCACCAATTTGCGCACGGCGCTAGTAGGTGTGGCGGATGTCATCTGCCCTGTCAAACGTGCTGATATCCGGGTGACCGGAATGGATGACTCCTCCACCGAAGAGAAGGTACGGGCAGCAGTAGCCCGCACATGTAGCTGTGATGCCGCGGAAGTCCAGGTTGGACAAATCCAGCGTGGACCCCGCGGCATGGGCATGGTCAAGGTGCGCTGCCCTGTTGCCGCCGCTAAAATGCTCGCTGATGCAGGAAGGCTCCTGGTTGGCTGGAGCTCGGCTGGCGTTTAGGTGCTCGAAAACCTTCCATTGAGGTGCTTCCGGTGCCTGGAACTGGGGCACACAGCCCCGCTATGCCCGTCCGCTGTCGATCGCTCTGAACTTTGCTTCCGTTGCGGTGGCAGTGGACATAAGTCGGTTACATGTGCGGCTGCCATGCCACGCTGTGCGGTGTGCGCCGCCGCTGGTCGCCCAGCAGAGCACATAATGGGGGGAAGGCTTTGCAAAGCCCCTTCATCGAAAGGCAAGGTGGCTCAAGGACCCCGAACCACCGCATCAAGCAGTAGCTGCAGAGCTCAGGAGGAAACCGAAATGTCCACTTAATGGGAGACAGAGTACGCTTCCTCCAGGCAAATCTAAACCACTGCGCCGGGGCTCAAGATTTATTTGTACAGTCCATGGCGGAGTGGGACATAGACATAGCCGTGGCCAGTGAGCCCTATTTTGTCCCCCTCTCACCCAATTGGGTAGGGGACCTCAGAGAAGACGTAGCTGTTCTGTCCAGAGGATGCGCCGGGCCTCCCCTCTCTCCTCTTGAGAGGGGCAATGGTTACATTGTGGTGGGGTGGCGAGATTACGCCATTATTGGAATCTATTTCTCCCCCAACCGCGGCCTAGCGGAGTTTCAGTTATTCTTGGACTCTGTCAGTGCCGCGGTCCGCCGGCAGTCGCCGAGAAAAATTGTGGTACTCGGCGACTTCAATGCGAAGTCTCGCGCGTGGGGGAGCCCCACGACAAATGTTAAGGGCGCGGCCGTCGAACAGTGGTCCTTACTCTCCGGTCTGTCTCTCCTTAACAGAGGGACAGTCCACACATGCGTGCGGCATCGGGGTGGGTCTATTGTAGACCTATCATTTGCTACACCCGGTGTCGCTCGTGGGGTGAGTGACTGTAGAGTGGAGGAAGGGGTGGAGACTCTGTCGGACCACCGTTATATACGTTTTGAGATCTCCGCCCCTCGAGGACCACTAGGGCCCCGGCGCGGAATAAGAGGCCGTTTCCCAAAGTGGGCCATTGGTCATTTAAATTTGGAAATGGCCCGGGAGTCTGCCATAGTACAGCGCTGGGGTGTGACAGGACAGCTGGCAACAAGTGTGGAGGGGCTCGCTGGCCAAATAAGAAGGGCCCTTGAGGCAGTGTGTGATGCAGCGATGCCGAGGTCTTTGAGGAGGCCGCCGCGTCGTCAAGTATACTGGTGGTCACCCGAGATTGCTAATCTCCGGGTGGTCTCTAATCAGGCGCGGCGTGCCTATGTCAGATGCCGTCAACGAGCCAACCGGGACGATGCCCTTGAGGGTCGGCTGCGGACCGACTACAAGACCAAGAAAAAGACTCTGCAGCTGGCCATCAAGCGGGCAAAGGAGAGGGCACACGAGGAGCTCATTGCAGGCCTCGATAGGGATCCCTGGGGGCGCCCATACCAGCGGGCGCGGAACAAGCTTCGCGCATGTGGCGCTCCCATTATCGAATCGATGGACCCGGGTTTCCTGTCGGTGTTAATGGGGGAGCTGTTCCCGCAGTCTGTGGGACACGTTCCCCCCAGAATGGCTCCTCGGTCGGTGATGGAAGTGGAGACTCCAATCCCACCCATCACCAATGTTGAAATGGAAACGGCTCTCTCCCGCCTTTCCGGCAAGAGAAAGGCGCCCGGTCCCGACGGCGTCCCGGGGTTCATACTCGGTATCGCCGCGCAATACCTTAAGGATGGGCTCCGGGAACTGCTCAACGCATGTTTGGGGTCCGGGCAGTTTCCGGAGCAATGGAAGTGCGGTAAATTATGCTTGCTGCGGAAGGAAGGTCGCTCAGTCGACTCCCCTTCCGCGTACCGACCACTGGTGCTGCTGGATGAGACGGCTAAATTGTTCGAGAAAGTGCTTGCGGATCGTCTCATCCAGCACCTCGAGGAAGTTGGGCCGGGACTGTCAGAAAATCAATATGGATTTAGAGGCGGCCGCTCCACAATTGATGCGCTGGCCGCCCTAAAGTCCTTGGCCACTGAAACAGTGGCCAACAAGGAAGTACTCCTGGCAGTTTCGCTCGACATAAAGAACGCTTTCAACAGTCTCCCACACGAGACATTGAGGGAGGCGCTTCGGTACCATGGAGTGCCTCCGTATCTCCGGAGGCTGCTGGAAGCGTACCTTGAGGGAAGACATGTGCTCTGGGAGGGGGGCGACGGGCGCATTCATCGCCATCGGGTGGGGTGCGGCGTTCCACAGGGTTCGGTCCTCGGGCCGATCCTGTGGAACATCGGATTTGACTGGCTTCTGAGAGGTCGGCTCCTTCCCGGAATGGGGGTTATTTGCTACGCGGATGACACCCTCATCACGGTGAAGAGGGCTGACTTCCAGGGAGCCTCCCGGTTGGCACAGGAAGGAATAGCGCTCGTCGTTGACCGGATTGGAATGCTGGGTCTGAGGGTCTCGTTGGACAAAACTGAGGCCCTCTTATTCCATGGCCCGCGTCGGGGTCCCCCCCGAGGAGCACACATCAGTGTGTCTGGAGTTGCCGTGCCTGTGCGGGCTCAGATGAAATATCTGGGCCTGCACCTCGATAGAAATTGGAACTTCGGGTTACACTTTGCCCAGCTCGTTCCGAGGCTCACTAAGTCGGCTGCGGCACTGGGAAGGCTTCTGCCAAATACTGGTGGCCCTGGGTCGTCTTGTCGGCGGCTCTACACCGGAATCGTGCGGGCCATGGCGCTGTATGCTGCCCCTATATGGTCGGAATCTCTTACTGCCCGCAATAGGGCCCTCCTGCGACGACCGCAGAGGGTCATGGCGGTGAGGGCTATTAGGGGTTACCGTACAGTGTCCTGGACTGCGGCGACGCTACTGGCAGGCGACCCACCTTGGCCGCTTGTGGCTGAGGGGTTGGCAGAGGTTTACCGGTTCCGCGCCACAGTGCGGGCCAACGGCGAGCAAGTCTCCGCAAGGAGACTGGGCAGAGCACAAGAAGTAGCCCGAAGGGAAGTCATCCGGCGGTGGAGGGAAGACCTGGAGTCCCCGATAGCAGGTCAGGGGACTGTGGAGGCGGTTGCGCCGCATCTCCACCGCTGGCTCACGAGGAGGCATGTCAACTTAACCTTTAGGATGGTGCAGGTGCTTACCGGACACGGGGTCTTCGGTAAGTACCTGCATAAAATTGGAAGAGAAGGGACCCCAGGATGCCATGAATGTGGCGCAGCAATCGACGATTCGCGCCACACATTGGAAGTTTGCCCCGCCTGGGGGTCCCAGCGCCACGTTCTATCGATGGAACTCGGAATAGACCTGTCGTTGTCGACCGTCGTTTCACAGATGCTCGACAGCGACAGGTGTTGGTCGTCGATGGCCTTATTCTGTGAGGCCGTCATTACTAGGAAGGAGGCTGCGGAGCGAGGACGCGAGGCGCTTGCGTCCGCTGACTCGCTCCGTCGGCGGCGGCTAGGGAGGAGGAGACGCCGATATGCGCAACTCCTTCCACCGCCTTGAATGACGATAGGACGTGGCTAAATGGCCATGCGTAGGGGTGTCGGGGATCGAGTGTCATCAGACGATCTCTCTGGCACCCCGTAAAAGCGCGGAAGGGGCCGCTGTGGTTTTAGTGGGTATTCCGGTCACGCAATGGCTGGTGAGTCCCACACACTCTTCCGTCTGTCACCGGTGGGGGAGTGTGCGTAAATGCATTTCCACAGCGTGAAAAAAAAAAAAAAAAAAAAAAAAGCGTCTTGGTGATGGCTTTAGTTTCATCGAACCTCATTGCACGCTTTCACACTCCCTTCACTTTCTTCAAGGTAGGCAGCAGCCTAGCAAAGGTCCATGAGCGGTAGCAACACTAACCATTAGGTGTGTACTGTTTGCTCGTTTGCTACCGTTTGCAATAAAAATTATAAAATTATCTGACCAACAAGTAATGGAGGTATAAAGACTAACGTGATCATACATCTCATTTTCAGGTTCTCTATCCCGTTGTTCCCAGCCGTACCGGGAATAATAGAGCCATTTTTAAAAAGAGCATAAATGATCATTTGTTATATGTATGTACCGATTTAGAAGTATTTTTTTGTTAAGTTTTAAGTCCTACAAGGCTTTTCATGTGTCCTTGTTTCCCTTTCAGCTGTTCACTTTACATTTTACATATTTCTGAAAAATGTCTCATTCTCTTCTCACACAAAATAAGGGGCCAATTCAAGCGTCAGCTTTTTATGTAAAAAAAAATATGCACACATTATTAAAAACTTATAAAAGAGTTAGCGCGTTTTATTTTTCGTAAACAATTTGCTTCCATGGTGCAATTCACCAAAACACTATTAATTATGTTCAATGATATCAGCAAAAGACTATTGCTATTAAATTTAATGTAGTTTAAGCGGCCTTTATCGGATACTATCCATCTAAATGAAACAATTTGCGGTGCAGTATCATCCAATTATAGTCAGCTGCACTCTGTAATTGGATTACGTCTCTCTATATAATATGTATATTACTTATATTATACAGTTATCACCGGTATATATAGTTATGTTACACGTATATACTATATACCTATGTTGTATACAAATTAAAATAAATCTATTGTTATGGATTTTATCGGGTTTGTTTTTGATTTGATGGACTAAGATTTTTCATGTCTAACAGTTCTTCGTTCGTAATGTGTATATCTATACCAATAAATAAAATTGGAGTGTCTGTTTTTAATGTCAAAATAATAGGCTTTTTTCATGCTCACACGGTAATTTGCGCGACACATATGCCTAAAATACAGATTAAAATTTTTTTATCTGTCTGTCTGTTTGTTCCGGGTAATTTTCGACTGCACAGATGGCGTAGTGGTTAAGATAGCGACCTACAGCGCCAGTGTCGGGGGTTCGAATCCCACGCGGGACAACACTTTGTGCGATCCACAAATTGTTGTTCTGAGTCTGGATGTAATTTGTGTCCGTTAATTATATGTTTGTAAAGTCCCCCGCAATACAAGGATTATTTCCTTAGTGCAGGGTGTTGTCTTAAATAAATAAATTAAATTAAATAAATAAATTAAATTAAATTAAAATTAAATTAAATTTTCAAAACGGCTGGACCGATTTCAAAAATTCTTTCACCAATGGAAAGCTATAATATCAGGGCGTAAACTAGGCTATATTTTATTCCGGTATTCCCACGGGAACGGGAACTACGCGGGTAAAACGACTAAAACCGAAGCGAAGCGAGGGCGGGTTGCTAGTATTAAGAATATTTATAAAAATTGTTTTGTCTTTTTACAACACATTAATTCCTATAAGTTCAACGAAACATGAAAACATAAAATCTCTTTACCTACATCACAATAGCACAGTTATTAAATGCTCTAATAGTTATTTTAGCTACCCGCTTCAATAATAGTTATTAACTAATAATGTAGCAGGTAGATATAAATCTCTGTAATAACCATGACTTGTTGGACGGAAAATATCTTGGCCCTCCCGAATGCTGATAAGAATTCGAAATGTCTGGCAATTCAAACTCAAATACAAAGGCGATAAAATCTGTAAAACAGTTTTATTTCAAAACATTCATGTCAGATATCATTTTTATATACAAATAAACCTTAAAAGAAATACAAGCCGGTTGAATTTCTTTCTGAATCATCTCATTGGCAGTTGCATTACAATTTGTTAGGAGTTTTTTGGATTAATTTAAGGTAAAATGTAAGAAGCGGCTTTTAAATACTGTTAGTATTTAAAACCGCTCACAAGCTACATACCTATTACTAAAAATTTACATTATATCTCTGGGTTCGCTATAGAATATCTTTTAACTTGTTTGCGTGCTATCCCGTGGTATAAACTATATTAGTAGAGGCATTCATAATAATTTGTTCCGTAGTATTTCTATAAAACTGAAGCCAGGAACCACACATCAAGCTTTCACAGTTATAATATTCATAGGAAGTAATTTCCACCTAGTTCGCCTTATTGCCTACATCATCATTGTATATTTATCGCCCTACATACATTTTTAAATACTATGCATGTAGGATCGCGTATTTAATTAGCGTCTTGATATTTTTAAAGTGGTATTTATAATACAGGCATATATAATCGCTTAAAGTATCATCATCATCATCATCATCATTTCAGCCTATCGCCGTCCACTGCTGGACGCCGGCCTCTCTCATGTTACGCCACAAAGTGCGGTCCTGTGCCGCCTGCATCCAACGACGCCCAGCAACCTATTTCGGATTCTATCTCGCAGAGAAATCCCGAGCATAGCCCGATCCATAGCACGCTGAGAGACTTTGAACCTTGTTATGAGGCCTACATTTACGTGGTCCACGTTTCTGTGCCGTAAGTCATCACTGGTAACACACACTGGTCGTAGACCTGTGTTTTCAGACACAGGTATATTGGACGAGAAGATCCTCTTAAGTTTCCCGAACACTGCCCAACCGAGTTGGATTTGTCGGCTCATCTCCTCGAAATTGGATCTACCTAACTGGACTGTTTATCCTAGGTAAACATAAAGATCGACGACTTCAAGAATCGCATTGCCAACTAGGACCGGTACAGCAATGACATGGGCATTTGACATGACTTACGTCTTGTCCATGTTCCTTCGTAAACCCACTAGTTGGGATACCCTGCCAAGATCATTGAGCATGGTGCCAAGGTCCTCCATGGATTCTACCATAACGACGATATCGTCTGCAAATCGAAGGTGAGTGATGTATTCGCCGTTGATGTTGATGCCGATTCCGGTTCAGTCTAAGAGCTTGAAGACATCTTCTGGTGCAGTGGTGAACAGTTTCGGAGAAATAACGTCTCCCTGTCTCGCGCCTTTCTGCAACTGGAAAGGTTTCGTACTCTCATCCCGGATACGGGCTGACATTGTGGCGTTCCTATACAAACACTTCAGCACTTCGATATAACGATAACTTCGATATAAACTTAAAGCTTAAAGCTACTTGATTTTGTAATTTATGCGCAAGGTTGCAATATAGGTTGTTCAGATTCGAATCATGAAGCATTCAGGTGGTTATATTGAATGGAATTTTGTTGAATAATCCTCAATAGCAAACGTCTGTAACGTCTATAACGTCTTTAATTATAATCGATAAGCAGTAATTGATAACTTGCTAACAAAAATGAGTTATACACACAAGGCATTTATGTTGATATACGTACTATGTTAAGACATTACACTCATTAAGACACGAGATTAAATAATGAAATTAGCCTCAAATCGTTTCACAGAAATACATACTATACATAGCAATTATTCATGTGCGTAAGATTAAATTAAGTAAAATATATGTATGGAGGCGGACAAATAAATATCATAGAATTTAATTTCTGAGCCCTATATTTAATTCCTTCTATCTTATTTTTTTCGAACGCTAATTTATTTAAACCGTTGGTTGCTGCTTTGTTGTCTTTATATTTTATGCTATTTAAATACCACACCAGTGCCAAAAATTTAAATTTATTGTAAAGTATTGCTCAATATAATATATGCTTGATTTATCATTAATATAAAAACAACCTTTCAATGGTTTTAGTTCCGTGTGGTGACGAAATTTTTATATCATTAGTAGATCCCACATCATTTCTATTAGTTTTCTCAATGCGTCTAGTTGTCCCGAAGGAAGCCAGTCTAAGCCAACCTGGTCTGAATTGACCATGATTCAGATGCACCCGTTTTATAGGCAGAGTAAAGTGAACGGTATCAAGACTATTTTGAAAAACAATGCAATAATAACCTAATGAAGAAGCCAAAAAAGTATTTTACACGTGTAATGTGCCGGTAGACGAGATAGGTAACTTAATCTGGTTGACTACAAACCACCTGCAAACTACGTTATGTAGTCAAACTAATCACGTGCGCCAAATGACAAGGATTTTAATTCGACGAACGGAAACTTTGTACGATTATCAAACGTCTGTCGCGATTTTGGCCATAAATTGTGTCCGCCAATGAATTTTATAAATACCTCTGCTATTTACGAATTCATTCTTATACACTTTTTTTGGTGACGAAGTAAGAATATAATTGATCACCACTGGGTGACGTATAATTGATCACCACTGGGTGATTCTTCCCACTGGGTGACGTAAAAGTCGACTAAAGGATATAATATGCCGATAACACAGATGCAAAACAAGGCACTCTAATTAACTCTAAATTAAGCCTATTTTTTTTTTGGGAATTGGTTACGGTCGGCGCACTCCTCGCACCACTCCGTCCGGGGCGACAGAGGGGCGTAAAGCATGCACACCCGTAACCCACCCGCGACACGTCGCCTTCGTCGTTGGACCGACCACCGGAGCAAGGTGACTTGACGTCAGTGGTCGGCCCGATGAAATACCCCGAGGGAGTACCCTCTACCTTCGACGTCCCCTACTGGGACACCGATCGCCGTCGCGAGGCTAACCTCTCCGCGGGTGCCCGGACTAAATCCCCGGTCTGGTCATCCGCAGCCTCTGCTATAAATTAACTCTATACCAACCCGTCTCATCAGCGTGGTATGTAGTGTATGTAGTACGTTAACTTCTCTTTCATTGTGAAGGAAGCTTAAACCCAGCAATGAGACGCATTGAGATGACGATAATGATAATAGATAAGAATTTATATCTCAGTAAGCAGCTTAGATTGATTTCTCATAGTTATCTGAAGAATGCCTCGTTATATTTTCTCATAATTGTATAGGTACCTTAAGGTTGCTGTTTAAATTTCCTATTGATCAAACACTCTGATTCCTTTATTGCTCAATAGCGCATTCTCTGTAATAGCACAAAATCTCTAAATGTCACCTTTAAGTATTAATAATCGCGCTCTTTATTACTTAGGTATAATATATTAAAAGAAGATACTTTATATAGATAAAACGTGGGTGTCTTATAACGCCGCCTATTCGTTGGGAGTGAAACGCCGCCTATATGCGTCGGATCATAACTAAAATAGAGATAAAAATAATCAAGTAATACGTTATCAATCTAATAAAATATATATATCTATTACGTATGATAATCGACTTACCTTACAATATTAGCTTACCGTTACCTACTTGGTATATCCTGCCGTTTCATTTACCACGAACGATCATAAGAGAAGTAAAGGACTATAGCTAATATTTCTGTAAAATAGGAAAACCCCGGTGTCGAGAATTCTCAATCCTAACCGGTGTAGCTTAGTAGGTCAGGAGTCCTAGTCCAATTCCAAGTCACACAAAGATTTATTCCTTAATCCTTATTTGTCCTCTTTTTTTTTACCTTCAAAGCATGTCACTATTGGGTACGAACTTTCTCCAAATTGGGCGGAACATACACATACTTGCACCATGTCGACAAGATAGGTTGCCATAAATAATTTCAAGCTTTCTTTAATTTTTTTTAGGTGGGCCACGGTTAGCGCACCCGCCGCCCGGCTCCGTCCGGTCTACAGCGGGACGGCACGGGGCCTCGTAACCCACTCCATAGCACGTCGCTTTCGTCGTTGGGCTGACCACTGGGGCAGAGTTCCTTGACTTCAGTGGTACCCGAGGGGGTACCCACGCCCGTCGACGTTCCCTTCCCGGAAGGCGAGCTTCTCCGCGGATGCCGGACTAAATCCCCGGTCCGGTCACCCGCAGCCACTGCTAGGGCGGCATCAAGCACAAAGCTTTCTTCCACTTCTTAACTGTACAAGCCCTTAGCAGCATTTTTCTTATCTATAATCATACTGGGTTGACTTTCTATCATAACCAGTTTCAAGAAAATGTATTTTTTTACTATGATTACCCCAGATGTGATATATAAATATTTTTTTGAGTAATTATATAAAATTAGTAATGACTAATTTCGACTGTCATAGGTTTCTGGAGCTGGGATTCATGGTTTAACGCGAAAGATGAAAGACTGATGACTTAATATATTCTTTAAATGAGCACATATTGATTATTCGAACATTAATTAATATATTTGTAGTAGTAATTGTAAATTAAAAAAATAATACATATCAATCTCTATCAAAAAACACCGACGGTCCTTAACGTTTCTTATTGTTTATTTATATTTAAATCACTTTAAAGTGTACTTAATTAAACAGATAACAAAACGAAAATAGAGAATTATAAATATACCGGTAGATATTTATCGTAAAGACAAAAAAGACGCTTTAAAATTTATGGTAGGTACTTTGGCAACACCCCTCGTTATTTATTTTTCTAATAGACAAAAGCTGCCTTGTTTATGCTCCAATGTCTTTCGTTGACTTCTTGACTTCTAATCTCACTATTTAATATAAATACTGTCTTATCAATTTCACTGTCTCCCTCAGTTTTTTGGCATTATCCTTTGTTTTAGAGATAATCAGATAAATAAAAGTACCTCTAACTTCATTTATCTCAATAGTGAATATTTTACTTCAAAGGAAAGCTGTTGTTAGTAGATATTTTGGAACTATATTTAAGCTTCCAAACTCAGAATCTAAGATTGTTCTGTGATTTTGATTTTCTGATTAAGTTTGAGGCATGCCTTTCTTTACAATAAAAAGAAACAATGTTTGCAACTGAGTACAGTAATTATTTATTTAGTCAAATAAGTAGTTTTTTTCATGTGGTGACGGAGTAAGAATGCAATTCACCACTCCCTGTCTTGCCCGTGGATGTCGTAAAAGGCGACTAAAGGATATACACACATACCATCTATGCAAGAGAAGGAAAGCTTGAAACTAAACCCTATACCAACCTGTCTGATCAACATGGTATAGTAGGGTCAATTTCTCTCCTATTGTGGAGAAGGCTCGAGCCCAACAGTGGGACGAAACTGCTGAAATGATGAAGTGGTTTATACTTTACCATCGATGACAAGGACTCGATAGTGGTAGTCCGTCCAAATGGCGACGCAGAGATACATTACAGCAAGTTATGGGGTTGTTCACCGCCCTTTCGTATGGCGATAGAGTAAGGATACAATTCCCCACCTTTCTTGCCCACGGGTGTCGTAAAATACGACTTCATCTTAGCGCACGTATATCTCAATATTGAAGAAATGAAACCTTATTTCAACTCGTCTGACTAACGTGGTAGGTCATATTCCCTCTCAAAATGAAGGAGGCTTGAGCCCAACAGTGGGACTTATATGGGCTGAGATGATGACGCTATCCCTTCCCCAGCTCTGTGCAATTTGTGCGTGGTGTAATAATAATATACTAACCGGAATATACTAGACCCCCAAAACTATGTGGTTAATCATTTATCAAATATCTTGCAATAGTTCTATAAGCATCCGTCTACCCGACATTAGACTTCCTTGGAAATATGATTGTTAACCCGATGGTATCGTATGATGTTAGCCGAGATTGATATAAAACTCTTAGTTGTACATTACGATACCCTCGAGCAGTGTAACTGTTGGTAGTATTCGCCGCCACGCAGAATAGTTGGTGTACCACCATGAGTATTAAAATATATATTTTAGATTGTAAATAACACTACGGATTTTATCGCGTATGTATTTGACTTCTGATGCCACAGGCGGACTAAGATGTTCTTAGATGATCTCTAAGGTGATCTAAGTCCACCCATGACCATGAACACTGCAAAATGTTCGAAACGTTGGGCAATCAAAAATCAAATACAAACGCGATAAAATCCGTAGTTTTATTTACAATGTGTAATACTCGCGTAAACATCATAAATCATGAATATATTTTAGATTGAATTATGAAATAGTAAAAGAAATAACCATCCCCTTTTGGCAGTCTACACACACCGTCCAATTCTGCCTAGATAACTTGAACCTAGGATCTACCATATTTTAAAAACTTTATAATGTGCCACTTTTAGCTAATACCTCTCCTTGTTTATTTTTATCATTACGCATCATATTATCCGATACATTTGCATATTATTCAAACTGTTTTTATTTTTCAATTATCGCTTTACATTTATAATTGTTTAACGAAATAATTGTTTAACGTTTTCCCCATAGATCATGAATTAGAATCCTATCTGTAGTTAACTCAGTATCAAAAGAAAGCTCGGCACGTTGACTGCTTCAAAACCAAAAAGAAATGTTAAACCATGATAATCGGCCAAGAAAAGATATAAATAGACTCATTGATATACTAGCGTACTTGTTAATCAGGGAAACCCTGATCCAAATGGATCCAAATTCATTTTCAATTCGGTATTAAGTTTATCTGCCATCAAACTCCCATTAACAACACAGCCCAAAATTGTATCTAGTAGGCCTCAGAAATATAGATGTTTCTATACCATTCATGCATATATCAGTATACAAATAATATAATCTATTATTAAGTAATTTATGACTCTTACAACTCTACAAACTACCCCGGTGCGGTCCGAGTTTGACTTTCAATTGTTACACGTGATACGTATACCTACATATGTCATACGTAAAACATGAGTCGCACGTATTGCCATGTAAGATTTCAATTTAATTTAATTTTATGCGAGGTAATGTTCATTACGTGCTCGGATGTTTATTGCAGCACAAGTGAAATAGGTTATACAGAAATTCACAGTATGAAACATTAAAATAAGCATTAAAACCCATACGCTACTTCAGATGTCTAACTTAGACACCTCAATCGTAACATCCTCTTTTCTTTCCATCAGACCATCATCGTCCACTCATCACGAGGATTACATGTTGATCAATTATAAGTTGATTGAAGCCAAAGCCTCTCTATGATTTACTAGATTGTTAATTCATCTGTTTCGTTAATTTGATTGAATTTATTAAATATAAATATGATATGTGATAAATACGAAGCTTATTACCATGAAAAATATACCTGAGTTTTGCTAATTATTAAGGACTATATAACATAAAGATTAGATTCAAGAAAAACAAAATACAGTTATTATTGCGCTTCCTACACGATGACACAGATAAAACTATGATTACAGCTAGCAAAATACAAAATTTAATCGTCAATACATTATATTGTATTGCAAGTTGAATATTTATTTTACTTTCAACTAAACAAAAGCATGCAAATATTAGTTTACAAGTGAATTAAAGTGTCGTCAAAGTTTCTGCAAATCCACTCTAGCGTCTCACAACGAGATAAACCAAATTCAACAGGTTGGTTTTATCGTTTAATTACACAGTGTAACATAGTTTTATTTGACAAATAACTCGTATGCAATTGGTAAAACTTTGAACAAAAATCAAAGAAAGTTTCTATAGAGAACTTTTCATGAGTTATATGTTCTCGACGATCGGTATATAATAAGTAAGACAGATATATGGTTTGATCGGTATATAATAAGTAAGACAGTGATCGAATGCGATGCTTACCTTGAATGAGATGAGTGTTGTGTGTTTATTTATCTGGTGGTGTTGATTGGCATTTGGGGTCGCGTGGCGTGGGTATGGAGGCAGGCGGTTCGTGCGACGCGGGCTGTCTACGCGCTGCCACTGCCGCGACCGCCGCCCAGCCGCCCAGAAACACCTCCGCCCGCCCCACGCACCCACCAATTCCTTGCAGTGATTAATCGCCGAGCCACCTGCAGAGGCTTTTGTATATCGTTAATGTGTTCGGTTCGGTCGCTATAAACAATTTTGAATAACAATGAACTGTATAGAACATTTACAATCAAAATCACATTAGCTCTGCTTATTTCATATATATGTACAGTACAAAAAAAACCGTATTTAAATACCAATTTATACCAATTCATTTCACTCTACACAAATAAATCGGATTACCCTATTTCGGATCCAATCATCACCCTATTGTTATCCCTTTGCAAGGCACGGGGTAAGGTTTAATCTCAGAATGAGATTAATTAATATTTCATTATATTCCATTTAATTCGATTATGGTTATATTATTTACTAGCAATATTCGCGCGGTATCACCCGCGTACCTAGTTTCCTTTCCTGTATACTGAGATAAGATATGTATATCCTATGTTACTCGCCGATTATGTAGCTTTCTATTTGTCTGAGCATTTCCATGAGGCCTCAGATCCGATTCCCAGATCGGACAAAATTTTATAGGGTTTTTCTGAGAGGAAAAATAGCCTAATTTACTGCTTATCTGTATATACTACAGATATTGACTACAGATAGCGGCTGCCTGTGTAGCTACCTGGTTGTAAAAACCCTGAAACTGACAGAGAGGCACATACACAGATAGATAGACAAAAGTATTTAAACTGGTTTTTAAGCATAAATATTGTGTAATATCTGTGTGATCTTAAAAATAATATTTTATTTTGACATTACAAATAGAACTTAAATTTTATTTATTTGTATAGATTTTGCCTACGGCCACAATTGAAAAGATCTGACCGTATCAAAGGATACTTTTAATACATTATCTCTGTATTGCCAGTATTACACATGAGTCACTAGCCTACCTGACAATAAGTGGCCACTGTCGGCACCTATGTTCAGCAGTGGACTTTGCGTGGCCGATGTATACATTCATGAATTAATGAAACCCAATCTTGGACATTACAGGGTGTGCTAGCTATTAAAAGCGAGTCAATAAACTTAGTAGCAAGGAGCTTTAATAGCTACTAAAATTAACGCGAAGTTTCCGTCTCCCAGTAAGGCACTATTCGAGCATAAATAAAACTTAATATGTACTGTAAATTATTGATTTACTGTTAGTATTTTCTGCATGGTGACGGAATAAGAATACAATTCACCATATCCTCTCTTGCCTGTGGGTGTCGTAAAAGACGACTAAGGAATATAATATGGATATAACATCTATGCAAGAGAAGGACTCAAACAAAACCCTATGCCAACCCGTTTGACCAGAGTAGTATAGTAGGTGAATTTGTCTCCTATAGTGGAAGAGGCCCGAGCCCAACAGTGGGACGTATATGAGCCAAAATGAGGTACTACGTATAATAGTACCATAAAACATTCTGTAGTATGTTAAAAGTGTACTGAATAGCTAATCTATATAAGAGTGGTAGGACCACACTGTCGACAGTTATCTGTCTACGGCCGCGGGCCGGTCCCACCGGGGTAGTACCACACTCTCGCAGAAAATCGACGTCTGAGTAGTAGCAATTTGTTATTGCGCTTCGTTTGGTGAGCAAGAGAGCCGGCAGCCCAACTTTCTGAGGATGTTTGTGTGTGGAGGGTTTTGGTGGTGCCCTTGATATCACCGAGCTTCAATGCACGCATTCACACTCCCTTCACTTTCTTCGCGGTAGGCAGCGACCCTGTAAAGGTCCATGAGCGGCAGCAACACTTACCATCAGGTGTACTGTTTGCTCGTTTGCCACCGTTAGCAATAAAAAAAAAATTGCCATACATCGACCGATGTCAGATTTAGTGCTATCCATACCAGGCTACGATCATAGTCACCACGCTGCGTGGTTTAGCGATCGAAGTTGGTGTTAAAAATTTTACAGAAGGGTGCCGCTGCCAATTCTCCTAAAGAATCCTCAACTGGCTTTTTATGATTCCTCCTTGGAAATTAGAGGTGGTGACATAATATATTATACTAGCTGACCCAACAGACGTTGTTCTGTTCAAATAAAATAAAAGGACTTCTTCTTGAAATCGATATCAGCGCCACCTACCGGTTCCAATTGTAAATCTAGATCATTCTCGAATCGTTTTAAACATCACAAAAAATTTCATCAACATCGGTCCAGCCGTTTAGGAGGAGTTCAGTGACATACACACGTACACAAGAAATTTATATATAACGATAAAGATTTAACACACGAGTAATAAACATCATACAAATATACAATCTTCACCACTTTGTAATAAGTACGTAGGTGTACTAGAAATTGCAGCGGCCCTCCACGCATGGTTTCTTCCTTCCCATAGAAAGAAAATATTTTAACCACGATAAACGGTCGCCTACAGCACTCAAAGAGTTTTTATTACGAACAGAAATTTTAAATAGGGTCAGTTATTATAAACTTTTAGCCGTACAAGCTGACAAAAACACTTTTATCCCGCTGAGTATCGGAACAAAATACTCCACGATAAGCGGTCACGCTGGCTGCATGAAAATGTAAAGCTGTACCGTCGTCGCCTCGAACCACTGTAAGATGCAGGCCAAGCGTAACCGATCGAAAAGATAAGAGTCGAAGCACCATTTTTGTTACCGCTGTGGAAATGCATTTGGACAAACCCTCCGCCGGTGACTGACGGAGTGGTTTGTGGCATTCACCGACATGCGACAGCAATGAGCACGTTATAAATGGGCATCGAATTGAAAAAATAGTGTTACTTATTTTAAAAAAAAGTATTTGTATGGATTTTATCGCGTAATAAGACATTTGTTATTAAAAAAAAAAAACAATTTCAATGAACCTTAAAAGCACGAAAAAGTTAAAAATATGCAAAGTAAACGAAAAGATCATTAATGTAGACAATGTAGATAAACTTTTTAGATTTTTGTTGATTTTTCAAAGACCGCTTGTCCGATTTCGATAAAATTTTCATAGCGCCATTTGGGAAGTATACCTACCCTTTCCAACAAAAAAAAATTTCAAATCGGTTGACGAACGACGGAGTTATACGCGAACAAACATAAAAAAAGATACAAACCTCCAAATTGAGAACCTCCTCCTTTTTTAGAAGTTGATTAAAATGTATTTTAAACGTGATACTAGTACTTATGAATGCACAGATAGCAAAGTTGTTAGGATACTGCGCCAGTGTCATGGCGTCATGAGGGTCATGGCGATCAGGGCCATACGCGGTTACCGCACGGTGGCGACGGAGGCAGCGTGCCTCCTGGCCGGTACTCCTCAGTGGGACCTGGAGGCGGAGATGCTCGCCGGAATTTACCGGTGGGTGTCGGAGACGCTAGCCCGCGGCGGTATGGTCTCGCTGCAGGAGATTACCGCCTGGCGGGTCGACGCCCGCCGAGAAGTGCGACGAGGACACGGCGCAGCACACGCTCGAGGAGTGTGTTGCGTGGGAGTGGGAGCGCCGTGAACTCGTCGCGATTATCGGTGCCGATCTGGCGCTGCCGACCATAGCCAGAGAGATGCTCGTCAGCGTCAGGAACTGGGACGCGGTCGCCGCCTTCTGTGAGGCCGTAATCTCACGGAAAGAGGCGGCGGATCGTGTGCGAGTACAGCTCCTATTCGGCGACACGTTCCGCCGCCGGTGACTCGGGCGGCGCAGGCGCGTATCTGCGCCTGATGCCGCCCTAGCCGAGGCCGCGGGTGATCGGACCGGGGAATTGTCCGTCACGCGTGGAGAGGCTAACCGTGCGACGGCGACCGACGTCCCAGGACGTCGAGAGGGGAGGTTACCCGAAAGGGTATTCCGTCGGGCCGACCACTGACGACAAGTCACATCTGCTCCGGTGGTCGGCCCAACAACGAGGTGACGTGGGTACGGGTGGGTTATGGGCCCGCACGCCGCCGCCGTCCTTTCATCGCCCTGGAGGAACTGGACCGCGCGAGCGCTTACCATAGCCCACCCAACAATATTTTGTGCGATCCATCAATTATTGTGCCGAGTCTGGTTGTAAAAAATGTCCATTAATTGTCTGTTTCCATGTGGTGACGGCATAAGAATAAAATTCACCACTCTAGTTCGTGGGCGTCGTAAAAAACGACTAAGGGATCAAATATGCATATAACATCTATGGAAGAGAAGGAAAACACGAAATAAAACCCTATAGCAACACGTCTGACCAGCGCGGCAGGTCAATTTCCCTTTCTACTTTCCACAATACAGAAGGAGAAGCAATGAATAAGCTTAAAAACGATATAAAATAAGTTTTTTATTCTCAGCGAAGTTATATCAAATAAGTTATTCCACACAGATAATATGTACCTATATAGTAAAAAGATTTAGAAGCGGACCTACCGCGAATTAATTAATATTACTGAGCGAGATAGTGACGAATGATGCAAGCCAGGAGGATAAATTAAATTAATGTTGTATTTTTATCCGAGGCAGTCATAAATTCAAAACGAAACACCATGAGTAATTCGTAACATTTCATATTTATAAACTGTAATTTATTCTTATAAAGGTGAAGAAATTGAATTTGTGGATTATTAAACAATGCCATGTTATAAATTATTGACGCATAAACGGTAACACCGTGACAAGTTCAATTAGTCAGCGGTAAATAAATAAACAAAAGCGAAACTGGAAACAAAACATTTGAGATTCTATTTCACAACTTCGAATATTAAGCTCTTTATATTGTTCAGTTATAAAACTCAACCTTAACTTTACGGAAATTTAATTGACTTGTTAAGGTTAGTATTAAATATCACAATAAGTGTATGAAACCGTGAAAAGAGAGTGTTTGAAGACTTAACAAAATCGTCGTAAAATAAGTCAGTCATGTAAATAAAGCAGTAGGCAGTAGCTACGGATTTTCACCTACACATTTTTCCTTTCACATCAATCGCATTCTTTTTGAGGCATGTTCGTTTTGGATAAATACTTAAATTGGCTTTTCGCCCGTAGGATGAAAACTCGAAAATACTCAAGGTAATTTCGTAACGTAACGTAACTTCCGTGTGGTGACGGAGTAAGAATACAATTCACCACCCCCTAACTTACCCGTGGGTGATCGTACGAGACGACTAAGGGATATAAAACGCAAATAACATCTATACGAGAGAAGAAAATCTCGAAATAAAACCCTATACCAACACGTCTGACCAGTGTGGTATAGTAGGTCAATGACCCTTCCATTATGGACGAGGTCCGAGCCCAACAGTAGGACGTATATGGGCTGACATGATGATGATGATGATGAATTTCGTAAAAGTTCCATTAACATTTTAATTTATATTAGTAGTAGATAGACATTTTGGACGTCAATTAAAAATATACCTTCATTTTTTATACATATCCAAACTACATATTGGTAAGTTTCTCTTTCTTTATGCCCTTTGTCTCCAATGGGTGTCGTAAGAGACTAATAAGAAAATAAAGCAGATCACTTATAAGGGAAGGAAAACTGTAAACATAAGCATACACACGTTTAGCCAGCTTGTATTGGTAGGTCTTTTGAGACCTCATGAAGAAGGGAGTTCATGCTTAAAAGTGTGCATAATTTGATTTCAAAATGGAAGGCCACTTCGGCCTATTTAATGTTGGTCACAACCACTACTATCATTTTTATTTGTTTTTTTCTTTTATTGCAAATGGTGGCAAACGAGCAAACAGTACACCTGATGGTGTTACTGCCGCTCATGGACCTTTACAGGGTCGCTGCCTACCGCGAAGAAAGTGAAGGGAGTGTGAATGCGTGCATTGAGGCTTGGTGATACCAAGGGCACCACCAAAACCCTCCACACACAAACACCCTCAGAAAGTTGGACTGCCGGCTCGCTCACCGAACGAAGCGCAGTAACAAATTGCTACTACTCAGACGTCGATTTTCTGCGAGAGTGTGGTACTACCCCGAACGGACCGGCCCGCGGCTGTAGACAGATAACTGTCGACAGTGTGGTCCTACCACTCTTGTTTCGCCTTTAACATTATATTGAATATTAGCACTAGCCCTCGCTCCTCTTCGGCTTCAGTCGCTTATCCCGCGTAGTTCCCGTTCCCGTGAGAATACCGGTATAAAATATAGCCTATGTTACTCCCTGATATTATAGCTTTCCATTGGTGAAAGAATTTTTGAAATCGGTTCGATGATTTAAGCGTGAAAGCGTAACAAATAAACAAACAGACTTACTTTCGCATTTATTATATTAGTAAGGATGCAGTCATCTCTTATCAGGAATGTTTATTTTACTTTCATATATTCTGTATTACCCAACTGTGACGAGGTTTTCAGGAGGAGCTTTCGTCCTTCGTGTAGTTTTAATATTAAATATAAATAAATATTAATAAAGATGTAGATTTAACTGTCGCTATGTGATTCTTTTAAAATAACATTAATTTCATAAGTTATAACCAAGATTAATATTTATTTAAATAAAATTAATTTCTGTTTACTTAATTTAATGAAGGAGATTGATATTTATGATAAAATTCATGTATTATTCTAGTAATGTACGGAAACACTCGCACAAGTTACTATAACCAATAAAATGTTTCATAAAGTTAGTTTCTTCGGCTATGATACGTCAGCTAATATAGAAAAGCAATATTAAGTTCGTAACTAGCTACCTAGTATCTACTCTGTTTCAACGTGTTACGAATACAAACTATAAATGGACGAGAACGTTATAAATACTTCTCATACTTATATCTAAATAGATATCTTGGTTTGTATAAATATAAAATGATGGAACGGTAAACAAACCCCATAATGAGCTGTCGAACTGATAACGTACACATTTGCAAGCATGCGAGGAAATTGAATTTGTAAAATATTTTTGGCTCCGACAATATTAGATCAGTATATGATACTGAAAATATTCAAAGTATTCGCTAGTTCAATATTTGCTGAACTTAGTTTTCGAGCTGAAATCGTTAGTAAAATTGTAGCTTTTATTTAGCCATGAAGACTTAAAAGAAAAAAATAATAACGCCACTTGAAGAAACATATTTTTATATAAAATCAAAATAAAATATACTTACCATAAAAAAGGCACGGACAAAGGTCTGTGGAAGAACATTAAATAAATAAAAAAAAAATAAAAAAAGCTGGCATGAAGTTTGGATAGGCAGACTAACTGCTTAATGGACACGGCGCAGCACATGCTTGTGGTGTGTGCCGCGTGGGTAGAGCAGCGCCGAGAACTGGTCACAATCATCGGTGCCGACCTGACGCTGCCGACCATCGCTAGGGAGATACTCGACAGCGTCAGGAACTGGGTCGCCGCTTTCTGTGAGGCAGTCATCTCATGGAAGGAAAAGATGGAGCGCGCGCGTGAGGAAATCCTCTACGGCAACATCATCCGCCGCCGGCGACTTGGGCGGCGCCAGCCTGTTGCCGCCCTAGCCGAGGCCGCAGGTGACCGGGGAATAGTCAGTCACCCGCAGAAAGGCTGACCGCTTGAGGGCGACCGTACCCTCCCTTCCGAACGTCCCTTCAGGGCCCTCACTCCGAAAGGGTATCCCGTCGGGCTGGCTACGAACGACAAGGACCTAATAAAAAATAAAAATAAGGCCTAATAAAAGGTATTAATCGTGATGGAGAGGGAATACGATGGGGCCGCGCGCTGTCCTGTCGTCACCCCGGACGAATTGGACGGCTTGTGAGCTGAACATAGCCCACCCCAAAAAAACAGACTAACTGCTTAATAGACCTGAATGTTATAGTTTAGTTTCCTTTGTCTGTATTCTACATAAGGGCTATATAAGCTTTAAAGATTTATTAATACGGCTCCGTATAGTGATGGAGAAAGAATACAATTCACCACCCCCTATCTTCCCTATGGGTGTCACAAAAGACGACAGAGAGATAAATCCTATACCAACCTCAAACCTGTATGATCAGCGTGATATAATAGGTCAATTGCCCACCTAGTGTGGAGGTAGCCCAACAGTGGGGCTCATATAATAAGCTGATATGAATTAATGAATATCACACAATGTGTTAATACATAACAATATTTTTTCTTTCTCACTGTTGGATATGAACATTCTAAATAATAAAAAATATTTAGGCTGGCATAAGATTTGATTTCGACTTTTAATTCTAAATCTTGTATGAGATATGCTTACATTCTTTTTAATACAGCTCGCATTAGTTATATCAATATATTCTTGTGGAATGGAAAATGTTACAAACATACGATTGTCGGATAGAAACCATACCCGGTTGCAAAACAACTGTTTGTTTGTGTAATTTTATTATTCTCTATTCTTTAAAGTCTTTCATTCTGTGCTCATAGTAAGGAGAGTGAAAAGAAAATGTAATACGCCATCTTAAAATGCCGTCATTTAAAATGTTGTTACATTACTTTTCAAATTCTTTCGTTTGAT
The DNA here is from genome assembly GCA_032191425.1 of Lymantria dispar. Classification (NCBI taxonomy): domain Eukaryota; kingdom Metazoa; phylum Arthropoda; class Insecta; order Lepidoptera; family Erebidae; genus Lymantria; species Lymantria dispar. Next base: position 21,326,008 of record CM063444.1, on the reverse strand, counting down.
AAGCATATCAAAGGTGTTGTAAAGATAATGTACCTAATCCGTGATCTTAAAGTGACAATATTAAGAAACTTTATAGATTTTTACTTTTCAAGATCTTGCCGACCTTAAAAAGGGAGAAGGTTCTCAATTCATCGGCATCTTTAATAATGTTTTCATGTGTTCACCGATTACTCGACATTACTTTAGGTCGGCGGTAAAATCGAGGTTATTCTTCAAGTTTTATATGCACACTTAAAGCGATTTGGATATATTTTTATAGTGATTCGCCCTAGTCATAATCATAAAAAATAAGAAAGAAATTCCAAAAATAAAATTAATTTATAGGTCTAGGTAGGAAATCATATTATCTTTTGCTCATTTGTCACCTGACTAATTTTAGACATCGCCAACGCATTCAATAGTCTGCCATTCCGCTGCATCAGGGAGGCGCTCCGGTATCACAGGGTGCCAGCTTACCTGAGGCAGCTAGTGGCAGACTATTTGGAGGGGCGCAGCGTCCTCTGCACCAACCGAGCAGGGGACGTTGTGCGAACGCCCATGACGTGCGGTGTCCCACAGGGGTCGGTCCTCGGACCCACCCTGTGGAACATCGGCTACGACTGGGCATTGAGGGGGAGCCTCCCGCCCGGGCTGGGCGTGATTTGTTACGGCGACGACACGCTCGTCACAGCCCGCGGTGGGACGCTAGAAGAGGCGGTAAGCCTGGCGACCTCAGGCACTAAAGAGGTCGTCAGGCGGATCGAGGCGCTGGGGTTGAGGGTCGCCCTGGACAAGACGGAGGCCCTCTTGTTCCATGAGCGCCGTATGAGACCTCCCATCGGCGTCTCGATCACCGTCCATTCGGTTGAGATCAGCATCCGGGCCCATTGAGGTACTTGGGCCTGGTGCTCGACGGGCAATGGTGGTTCCGGGAGCATTTCCGCAGGCTCGCTCCACGGCTCGTCGGCGCGGCGTCCGCCCTATCGTGGCTTATGCCGAACGTGGGCGGAAAATATATATTTTTACTAACTAGAAGAGGCGGTAAGCCTGGCGACCTCAGGCACTAAAGAGGTCGTCAGGCGGATCGAGGCGCTGGGGTTGAGGGTCGCCCTGGACAAGACGGAGGCCCTCTTGTTCCATGAGCGCCGTATGAGACCTCCCATCGGCGTCTCGATCACCGTCCATTCGGTTGAGATCAGCATCCGGGCCCATTGAGGTACTTGGGCCTGGTGCTCGACGGGCAATGGTGGTTCCGGGAGCATTTCCGCAGGCTCGCTCCACGGCTCGTCGGCGCGGCGTCCGCCCTATCGTGGCTTATGCCGAACGTGGGCGGAAAATATATATTTTTAATAAATTGACCCTACACTATCTACCAGAAAAATTAAATACGGCACTGAGCAAATTATTACAACTAATATGTAAATTCAGTGTTGAAATATCGTCTGGCTACAAAGGGACACGATAAAATGATAGCAATCTGTTGTTATATTATTTTTTAATCGAAAAATTATATCTACTATAATTGGCTTAAATAATATTATAAAATATTACTTAAATGTACAATAAACCTAATATAAAATTGTGTGCTAGTTTCAAATAGAATTCATTGTTTAAAAAAGGTAATGTTTTAGAGGGACAGGCCTGAAAATGCCCTTGTACATTTTTATGAAAATGCCCAGATACCTCATGGGTACTCGCTCGCATACATTTTAAAGATACTTGTCATACCTACAGAATAATAAATTACTCAGTGTCAGATATTCCCCCTTAAAGATGTCAAGTGTACAAAAAATGACTACCTATTAGGCAGAAGAACGAGGAGCCTATGTGTAAAAATATAACACAAATTGGGTGTTTAAATAAAATAGTTACTTTGGAAATCGTACTCATTTTCATCTTTGACTAAATTCGAACGTAGGAATTGTCATTGAGCGTGAAAATTCAGACATCACGATCGTATAAATAAGTGCACCCAAATGTATATACGAGACATTTAACTTAAAAATCTACATTTTCTTTCCAAGTTTCTGCTTAAGTTCTGTTCGATTTATAGTTTATGGGCGAAAGCCATTAAAACGTTTTACTCTTCGGAATGCCATTAGCAACGCTTTCTTCATTATTGCGTTACCGTATTGATTCTAGAAAACTTTTAGTTAAGTCGGTTGTTTGTAATATTTGAAAGTCAATAGCGTGTTCCTAGTAATAGTCAGTAATTTCATCGATTATTTAGATTTATAAATATAAAAAGACTTGAAAAATATCTGAAATATAACTACTATACCACCTATATGGTGCCTACTTAAATTCAGCGTTTTTTCGCCAAGACTATTATGTTAACTAATGTATGCACATATATGTACTATAATGACCTGCATGTTTAGTTCTTACCTGTAGATATTTGCTGCCATGCCTAACATACGTACATAGTTATGTACCATCAATGGCGTATCATCTATGTTGCCGGTTTTGAACGGGATTGTATTTTTCAGCTTCCATATATTTTTCGCTATTTCTGCAAGTGTCCCGTTCTGACAAATAACGAAACGGTCAACCTAGTGTCCCGTTTTCAAGTAAAAGAATTAGTCACATTACCTATGCACAATATACATACATATGTATGACTAGCAACTGGCCCTCGCTTCGCTTCGGTTCCAGTCGCATTACCCGCGTAGTTCCCGTGGGAACACCGGGCTAAAATATAGCCTATGTTACTCCCTGATATTATAGCTTTCCATTGGCGACAGAATTTTTGGAATCGGTCCAGGAGTTTCAGAGCCAATTCGTTACAAACATACTTACATACAAATCTTTCCTCTTTATAATATTAGTATAGATATATAATTTGTGTGCACACAGGTTATCTATACCTCTACCCTAAACGTTTTGGCGTAGGGTTTTATTTCGGATTTTTCTTCTCTAGCATAATTAATCCCTTACTCGCCTTTTACAACGCTCACGGGCAAGAGACTAACTCCGTCACCACACGGAAAATCTATGCCTATTTGTATTGTTTTATTGCAAAGAAGTTTACAGAATAAAATATGAGGACATAACTTTTGCAATATCATCCACTTTTCACAAGCAGCTGCTTATATAAGCGTAGCAAATATATTTGAGTAAAGGTACCTACTTATTGCAAAGCAAAACCGTAAGTACCTCAACAAAGGAACAGTTTCGGTCTACAGCGAATAAAATGATTATAACCATAATCCCTCAAGCACTCTGCTGTTGAAATGTACCTAAACGCGTACATTATTAAGTCGTGGGTAGCGATTTGTTTGTCCTCTTAGAGTTAATAATGTATTTAAATAACGTATTATATTTATGTGGTAGGATTTTAGTAAGGGCGGAGGTTCGTGTGATGACCGAGTAAGAAAAAAGTGGTCACTGTCCCTTTCTTTCGTAAAAATCAATGAGTTAATAAAATTTTTTGACTGCAGATGGCGTAGTTGGTAAAATACCGAACTACCGTGCCAGTGACATGGTTTCGATTCCCAGGCGGAATAATACTTTGCACTCCACGAATTGTCGTTCCTATTATAGATATAATTTTTATACTTACGTGAATTTGTGTTTGTAAAGTCCTCCGCTTAAGGATTATTTTGTGAAAGAGATAAAAGTCAAAGTCCTCCGCTAAAGGATTATTTCGTGAAAGAAAAGTCAATGAAAGTAAATAAATTTTATTGACTGCACAGATCACACAGATGGCATAATGGTTAAAATGTCGGCTTAACGTGCGAGTGTCATGCGTTCGATTCTCACGCAGGATAATACTTTGTGCATTATACAAATTGTTCTTCCTATTCTGGGTGTAATTTTTATACTTATGTGAATTTGTGTTTGTAAAGTCCTCCGCTAATGGATTATTTCGTGGAAGAAGTAAAAATCAATGAAAATAAATAAATTTTATTGACTGTACAGATGGCGTAATGGTTAAAATACCGCCATGGGTTCGATTCCCGTGGAAATCCTGCGTGCAGGATAATATTTTGTGCACTCGGAACAACATCCGAATCTAGATGTAATTTTTTATACTTACGTGAATTTGTTTTTGTAAAGTCCCCCTAAAGGCTATAAGATTATTTCCTTAGTGCAAGGTGTTGTATTAAAAAAAATGATGGCGTAACTGAAAGAAAAGGGAATTTCGAAATCAAACTACTAGGTTATTTGACCACTGGTGGTGTGGTAGCCTAATTTCCCTCATTTGGGATTAGAGGCTAGTGTCAAACAGGACAACATATATGGGACTGAGAAGATAATTTAATTTTATTTTGTAAAATTGACAATATATAAGTGCCCTCTCGGGGTCTATGCATAATAAATAATTTGAATTTGATAAATAAATTTATACAATGTAACAAACACGAGGTTAATTTTTAAACAAGACTGTTTATCTTATTTGTCGATTTAGCTATTGATAAAAAAAATATATATTTCAGTTATTTATGCTCATTGTATGGCCATCATTGGCGGCAGCATCACTTACCATCAGGTGTACTATTTGCTCTTTTGCCTTTTCTAATAAAAAAGAGTAATTTTTAAGGTAGAATATAAATAAAAACAAATAATTATTTGTGTTAATATATATTAGCTACTATTAGAAGTCATGACTGCTTACAATAATGTTCAGCTCACAAAAACTAAATATGTACAAACAGAAATATTCATTCATCGTTTAAATTTCATTCGGCGGTGATTAAAATGAGCTTTTCTTTTAACAAATAAATCTGTATTCAAAACAGATTACAAACATGGTTATAAAAAGATATTATCGGCAATAATTAAAAATATTAAATTAATAAATATATTACGATATTAACGTCAATATTATGTATAAAGAAATTTAAGCACACGATAGTATAAATTGTAAAAATAACATTAAAATCATTTTTATTTTATTAAAATTTAAATGACTATATATTACATAGAACGTTTCTACTTCGACATTAATATTTCGAATAAATAACGTTTTACTTATACTTAATACAAACATTAGTAATGGCACTAGTTATTATTAATATTATAACAAGGCACGGTATCGGATAAAAGGAAGCCGTTGTAATATCATATTGGAAATTGAGTAAAGATTACCTACACGTATTCTGTAGGCAACATTGTTATATTTTGGGATTACAGATTTAAGGGCGCACGACATGATTAAATTAACGTCGCGGTTTCCTCAAATATTTTTCTCAGATCTTTGCTGGAAAAACCCCGACTGTGAGATCACATAACAAAAAAGCGGCCATTTTGAATATATAATATAAAAAATATCTATAACTTGCGTTTTGTATTTTCCAATGTTTATGTATGCTTACATTAAACGAAAATATTGAAATGGGAGAAATACACAGGTGAATACGATCTCCGCTACATAGACGACATAAAACTAGATTTGTAAAAGTTATAATAAAAAATGGGTAAGCAAGTTATTTAAAAAAAACAACTTTAGATACACAGACTAGATATACGCCCTTTTTTCTATCCAAACCATGAATTAATTGTTTGAAATATAAGATAACTACATAACATTGGATTCTATTTATGGCAGTGACTATTCTTCGCGATTTCCTCGTACAGTCTATTAATATAACTCACGATAGTCAAAACAAAGTTTAGCAAATGATCACACGATTTTAATATATGTAAATTGCTTAAATAACTATAAAGTTATTTTATAATAAAATTGACATGTTGGTTTTAATTTTATACGAACAAATATTATTAATCATTATACAAAGTATTATTAAGAAAAAATATTATAATTTTTTTTTGACATCAAATTATATATTTATTCAAACTGCTGGTCAAGAATTTAGAGGAACTAATATAGCATATGATATAAACTGTTTTTATGACGATTATAATCTATGAAACCATCCTGCGTAGCTTAAACCGGTTTCCTTACAAAGGCGAAGATCGTTTTAGACCACAAAACAATTCAATTTTGTAGGTGGCGCTGCGATCGATTTCAAGGCATACTATTTTTTTAATTTGTACGGAGCCAAGTCCTTTAGGTCAACTAGTATGTGAGGGTTATGTTGTATTAAAACTCAATCCATCTTAAAAAATATATTAAACAATTTAATTTTAATATCTTCTATAATAAAATCATTATAAAGCTCTAAACTACAACCTATCGAACGCAGCACGGTCGGTATCGTTACACAGATACGTAGTATGTCCGTGTCATCATCTCATTCCTTTCTATATTACCAATATTAACTGGAAATAATAATATGAATATCCCCAACCTGTCTGACCAGCATTGTAAGGTCAAATTCCCTCCTATTGCGGAGGAGGCTCGAGCCCAACAGTGGGATGTGTATGGGCTGAAATGATGATGATGAATTTTTATGATGAATAATTAGTAAGGAAGAGATTAAATAATAATTTTTATTTTTCTTTATTTTTTATGCCATACATGCACTTATGCATGTAATGATTACATGTACCCATTGCCGCTCTCTGTATGTTGCGTTCGATTTTACAAAGCTACACACATTCACAAGTACATAAGTAATATATACTACATACATACACACACACATATAAGTACAAAAAGCGTACGATATACCTTCTGAGATTACACAGATTTAAAAAGTTTTAAAAAAGAAAAATGAATAAATATGTATACGCTCTAACATCTAGTATTGTGTCTACGACAGTGTATATAGTGTATTATTAAAATATACAATTAACCAGCTAGTTTCTTTCACAACTTTTCAGCATACATGAAAAGGCACATTTCTAAGGCAACAGCATTCGAATAACTCTTCAATAAAAATACAAAATTCTTATTCATCAAAAAAGCTTTGTATGAAATTTCTTTGAATACTGGCGGTATATTTATAAATGCGGCTTCTCATTGTTTTCATGTTTGAGATGATTTTGATTAAAATATATCTGAATTCTATGTACAAAATTATTTGCCGGCATATGTAGGATTCTTGAAGGTCGACGTCGCCTGCTTGTAAATGGGATTCTCGCCCTATTAAAATAAAATAACCGTATTGTATAAATCATAATAATGAAACAATTAAAAAATAAAAAATATTCATTAATATCGTAAAAGGATTCTCCATGTAGTGACGGATCATACAATGTCATCACCCCAACCAACTGGAATCGTTAACCCGCTTGCCAAGCGTGGCGATTATTTTCCTCATATGGGGAGACAGACCTCTTCAACAGGGGACTCGTCAGTGGTTAAATAACGATGAACTTACACCACTGTCTTCCTTTAGCTTTCCTTGCCTTTTAACGTGACAACGTCTAATAAATCGATGAACGCTGCCTGCATGCACGAATAAGTGTCCTGTTACGCTCAATGTCCCGTTACGCGGATTCAATTTTATTCATAAAAGTATGCAAGTCATTTCATCAATGTTTTGTTATGACGTTGTCACGTTAAACTATCGTCCGTAAACCGACTTTACAGACAACCATGTTTAATTTTTTTTTTATTAATTTATTACTCGACTTTATTACCTTTCGGGAAATAAACTCGTTGGCAACTGATTAGTAATGCAATGTGTCAACATCCTTGGCCTGCCCACGCATATTATGACAACGGCAGCATTATTGTTAAAGAAGGCCTCAAAGGTCGAAAACTCGATGAATAAAACTATATGCCAAAGCATCTGGCTAGCACAGTATTGTGTATTGTGGAAGAATTCCATTATAAGTGGCCGTAATGACCTCTTAAAAATACAACATAATTTTTCCTTACTGTCTCCCGCGACAAGTAATCACCTGCTAAGGTTGGCGCTTACATTCATCCATACAGGCTGATGTACGAAAGGATTCAAGTCTAACAGTATATAGGTTACAAAATGTGCCTTTTTTATAAATATTATTTATCACACTAACAAATATATATAACTCTAGACTTACCGTGTCCCATTTGGCCATCATGCGCTCCTTCTCGAAGCGTGCGAATTCCCGACGGTCATGGATGGTGGTGGCCATCTTCCATAGCATAAGCAACGCCAGACCAACCAATACAATTGCTGCTATGACGCCGAGGACAATGCCCAAAATAGGTACCTAAACACCATATAATTTGTTATAACAAAGAATTCGACTTTAAATATGTGGTGACGGTTTAAAGTTACATTATGGACAGCATGCCTTCCTTTCCTTTCGGGTATCGTAGAAGCCGACTAGGATTAACATCCTCGCATCATATCTGGTAGCAGGCTATGTGTGCATGTGCATAATAAAATGACAAAAGTCATTTTTGAATGTTATGTTTAAATCTTAAAACTCGAAACTGAACCCACAACACTCGGCGTAGCACTTCGTTGCTTAGATGTCAAACTGTTGTAAACCCTTTTATTAAATAAAAATTCTTTCCTAATTGCCAACGAAAAAATATATATGTATTTCTTTACAAAATTAAATTCTTTATTTGACAATGGCTTAGGAAGCCATTGTAATTAATTGAATAGAGAAATTTCTGAGTTCTTAACTTCGAACCTTTAAGGAATTTCAAGAGAATCTGGCGTCTTTAGGAAATATTATTATTATTAACAGTTTGGTAACCATTCAAACATTATATTTTTTAATGACTGGACTGTTTATATAAAAAACTTATTTGTGAAAAGTTAGGACGAAATCAGAACAATGAGTAAGCACAACTTCCTGTAAAGACGAGAATATGAAATAAAAATTGACTATTATACATAGTTTAACTGGTAAAGGAAATAGACTGAATTACCTATAGATCTGATCAAATCAACTGCACAGATGGCGTATTAGTTAAGATACCGACCCATGATGCCAGTGTTATGGGTTCAATTCCACGCAATACAATATATTGTGAGATCCACAAGTTAGTGCTTTGTCTGCATGTAATTTGTGTCCATTAATTATGTTTGTAAAGTCCTCTGCAATACAAAGATTATTATTATTTGGCCAGTCTCTTATAAAAATCTTTTTCGCTTCGCAAATGAATTTTATAGGAATTATATTTAATCAAATGAATATCATGAAGTAGATAGGATGATTCAGAGTTCCCCGTGTGGTGACGGACTAAGAATACAATTCACCACCCCTATCTTACCGGTGGGTACTGTAGGAGACGTCTAAGGAATATATTATGCATATAACTACTATGCAAGAGAAGGAAAACTCGAAATAAAACCTCATACCAATCCGCCTGACCAGCGTGGTATCGTAGGTCAATTTCCCTCCTATTTTGCAGAAGGCTCGAGCCCAGCAGTGGGACCAATATGAGCTGTGATGATGATGAGATAGGATGAAGTCAAGGAATTGGTACACCGGTAGTCAGGCCGTCAGTGTCCAGATCATAAACTACTAAAATAAACGTAACTTTCTAGTTTTATAGTAAAAATAACATTCTAAAATACTAGAATATATTTGTTAAAGAATAAAAATTACACAAACCTTCTTGGGGCACTCGCGATCTTTCTGTGCTCTTATCACCAGCTGCTGGTTCTCATTGTAAGAATACACATACACATACAAACAGTCTTCATCGTCGTAGAAACTGCACAAATGTTCGTTTCGAGATTCGTTGGCTATAAACAAATAAAAGCAAAAGCAAAACATAAATAACTTTAAAAGGAATGTTTCACTTTCTTTAGGATTTCAAATACCAAATACCAATAAAATGCAACAACAAAGCACTAGCTTGAAAGTTAGGCGCCTGTTTGTCTTTCAACAGATTGTATCTATAAACTATAATAAATATCTTATTGGAATTTTTCGTATTTCTATTGTTGCTTTAATATGAGTGACATTCAAACCCTCTCCGTGTTTTAAGAGGACTTCATTAATTCACTTGACTGCTTCCCTTTACAAAACCTACCGCAATATTTATTTCAAACTTTGAAACGCTGATCGTATTTTGATTCTAGATTTGTCCATGCTTATGTAAAATCATCGCCTCAATGCAATATGACATCTAAGGTTGTCACAAGAAGTCAAATTTAGCATTATTAATATTTAGAAGTTAAATCTTTAGAAGAATACTGGTTCATAATAGTAGCAGGTTACCAAAATTTTAGAAAACATAACACATACTTTTTTTTATTGTAAACTGTGACAGACGAGCTAACAGTACACCTAATGGTAAGTGTTGCTGCTGCTCATGGACCTTTGCAGGCCACTGCCTACCGCGAAGAAAGTGAAGGGAGTGTGAATGCGTACAATGAGGATCGCCGATGTTTGCGTGTGGTAGGTTTTGGTGATGCTAAAGGCATCTACCACACGCAAATACCCTCAGAAAGTAGGGCTCCCGACTCTCTCGCTCACCGAAAGAAGCGCAGTAACAAATTGTTACTACTCGGACGTCAATTTTCTGCGGCGTGTGGTACTACCCCGGACAGACCAGCCCGCGGCTGTAGGCAGACAACTGTCAACAGTGTGGGGCCCTAAACCACTAAATAAATTCGGAATAAATCGGAGTATTATAAATTAAATAATTTACGGACTTTATTTTACTTTAGGGTGATTCTGTGGCATTTAAACGTCGTGGAGCTATTCATCATTAATTCACAACATCATTCATATAATCCCTAATGTATTAATGACTAGCAACCTGCCCTCGGTTCGCTTCGGTTTCAGTCGTCTTGCCCGCGTAATTCCCGTCCCCGTGGGAATACCGGGATAAAATATAGCCTATGCTACTCAAGGTTACTGTAACGTTCTATGTTACTCCCTGATATTATAGCTTTCCATTGGTGAAAGAATTTTTGAAATCAGTCTAGTAGTTTCGGAGCCTATTCAATACAAACAAACAAATCTTGCCTCTTTATAATATTAGTATAGATTTCAAGCAATCATATTGTAAACGGCTTGGGGCTGTTAATAATATTGCTTCAATATTAAATTTTTACACTATAAGATTCACATTGCTAGGAAATGAAACTAATAGCTCGTAAGCGAAGAAACATGATAGGTTATGGTGCCTCAAGCCGCTCTTCCACCTCCCAGAACATTTGGAGGGATTGTGTCGGGACTGTGGCGACTATCCGCCACTAAGACAACTTGGACCACAACCCAACATGCGAAGCAATCCGCTTCGCTAATGAATATTGGGCCATACAACTTGACACCTGCTTTTTGCACCTGTGCTTTGCACGTGCTATCGCCGGACCACACGCAGACTGAATTCTAGTATATATATATATACCGCTTTTGGCTGCCTATTTATCACTACCAAAAACGTGGGCACGCCCACCTTGCCTCCAGCGACGCCCCAAGCCGAGGTCCGTTCCCCACAGGGGGAGTCCTTGGGCGATGTCGCTTAGCATACTCTTCTCCGGGTTGAGAGCCCTCAGCGCTCACCCATAGTCCGCGTCAAGCTGTCAAGGCCATCTGCGGCCAACAGCTGTACACACACAAAAAAAAAAAAAAAAAAAAAAATTCTATTCATTCTTTCGATATTCGCTCGCACACTTGTACTGTCGTCACTAGTTTGTTATTAATTTATTGTATATAATTTAGAACCATGTAATTAAATCTTCAGTCCTATAAACAACACTATTCATTCTTGTTCGCCTTCTTCTCACATCTTCCTGCGCCGAACTCAATACTATAGTAGAATGGCTAATCTCCTCACGCCATCCTACAGGACCATAACCGAAAATATCAAAGAACCTGATGATCTGTTGTTTTGAGTCTTTAAATAAATAAGCACATGAAAGAACTATTTTTACCTTCAATTTTGCCTTCTTCTATGATAGGGAAAAGCGCACAGTCGCCGCAACTATCTGTTTCAGATTTGTATAGATCACCACGTTTGTGCACCTCGCACAACACACAGTCTTTGAACTCGCCGCATCGTCCGGGACATGTCTGAAAATGTACTCATGTTCACTTCAGTGTATTCAAAATAAGCAGACCACTAACAAAAAATGTAGATAGTCAGCGTATGACGTTATTGAGCCAAAATTTGCGTACCCTAGGTACGTGTTTGAATTTTTTTTTTTAAAGAAAATAAAAAAGAAATACTATGAAAATGACTGCACCTTACCCTTTCGGGTAACCTCACCTCTCGACGTCCTGGGACGTCGGTCGCCCTCGCGCGGCTAAGCCTCTCTGCGGGTGACGGACAATTCCCCGGTCCGATCACCCGCGGCCTCGGCTAGGGCGGCATTAGGCGCAGGTACTCGCGCCTGCGCCGTCCGAGTCGCCGGCGGTGGAACGTATCGCCGAATAGGAGCTCTACTCGCACACGATCCGCCACCTCCTTCTGTGAGATGACGGCCTCACAGAAGGCGGCGACCGCGTCCCAATTCCTGACGCTGTCGAGCATCTCCCTGACGATGGTCGGCAGCGTCAGGTCGGCACCGATAATCACGACGAGTTCACGGCGCTCCCCCTCCCACGCAGCACGCAGCACACACCTCGAGCGTGAGCTGCGCCGTGTCCTCGTCACAATTGCAGTGGTAGCAGGATGGTGTGTTCTCCCTCCTGACAATCTTGTGCAGGTACTTCCCGAAGCTACCGTGCCCGTCAGCACCTGCATCAGTCGGAAGGAAAGCACTCCGTGCGTCCGCTCCAACCACTCCATCAGCACCGGCCGGAGGGCCTCGACGGTCCTGACACCGTACCGAGGACTCTCCAGCCGGACTGCCCAACGGGCAATGACTTCTCGGCGGGCGTCGACCCGCCAGGCGGTGATCTCTTTGATGGAGACCATACCGCCGCGGGCGCATCTAGTCTAACCTTAGAATACTTTTCTCTCTGGGTCGAATTCAGATAGAAAGTTATCGTCATTGGGGGCCAACAATGGGTTGTTGAGTTCAGGCCTCCTCCACTATTGGAGGGAGGAATTTGACCTACTATACCATGCTGGTCAGACATGTTGGTTTAGGGTTTAATTTCGAGTTTTCCTTCTCTTGCACAGATCTTATGTGCACATTATATCCGTTAATCGTCTTATACGACATCCACGGGCAAGATAGAGAGTGGTGAATTGTAGTCTTACTCCGTCACCACACAGAATAAGATTATATTCTAGATACAAAATCAGAGATATAAGCAGATTTTTTCAGCACTTAAGATATTTATGCCCAAATTTATGTCAAGTAATATTGATATCATCATCATCACAGCTCATATATGTAAGAGGGCAAGCTTGAAATGAAGCCCTATACCAACACGTCTGACCAGAGTGGTATAGTAAGTCCATTTCCCTCCCATAGTGGAAGAAGCCCGAGCCCAAGTGGGACGTGTATGGGCTGAGATGAGATGAAATGTCTAAATGGTAATTGGTTAAAAATACAAAGTGTCGCTACCCCTTGCGTTTTTATGGAATTTGAGAAAACCGACTGAAAGACCATCAGGAAAACGGGCATCAGCACTCTCCTGAGAAACGTTTCATCAAATGCAATGGCTAAGCCGCCTTCCAAACACGGCAATAATAATCCTCACTATGGTAAGGCCTACATAGGTTAGTGCATATCGATAGACTGATGGATAAATGAATACATAAGGAATTAAAAAAAAACTTACGGGGCATTTCTCGCAATACTTCCCAGAGTAGTGTCTTTCATCGTCGACGTTGCATACACATTGTCCGCACACACACTTGCCATTGCCACTGCAGATTTCATTGTTCTCTGTAAGAATAGAATACAACGATATAGTGTAATTAAAACATATTTTTGAAAGAAAATATTTTTCTTTTGTAAATTTTTGTTAAATCTTCATCATCATCTCAGCCTATATATGTCCCACAATTAGGCTCAGGCCTCCTCCACAATGAGAGGAGAATTGACCCTCTATTCCACGCTAGTCAGACGTGTTAGAATAGGGTTTCATTTCGAGATTTCCTTCTCTTACATAATTGTTATTTGCGTATTAAATCCCTTAGTCATCCATTTTACGACATCCACGGGCAAGATAGGGAGTGGTGAATTGTATTTTACTCCGTCACCACACGGAAATATATATATATATATACATGTATATCATTTATGTGTACTAACCTGGCGATCGACAAGGAGTCTGGTCCTTAAGGCATTGGCACGCGGGTCCCGTGTATTCAGGTCTACAGCTACATTTTCCGCAAACACATTCGCCGTGGTCAGAACCCGAACAGAGCAGCCCTTTATTCATGTCGCAGGTGAAGTTGTCGCATTCACAAAATGGTCCAGATATTATCTGAGTTTAAAAAATATATATTACAAATGTACAAAGTTAATATTTCGGTTATTCTATCACACAAAAACATCCAGGTAGATTTTAATATGTGATTTACCATAAACAGTTTATAGTGTGGTGATAGAGTAAGAATACTATTCACCACTCCCTATCATGCCTGTGGATATCGTAAAAGACGACTAAGGCATAATATGCGTATACCATCTATGCAAGAGAAGGAAAACTCGAAATAAATCTCTATACTACCTAATTAAATTTGTTGGCGGTCCCAAGACAAATAAAATTATTGCCCGAGACACCCTGAGAGTCAAACCTCGATGTGATCTATGGAGACCATTGTGGATCTTGGCTTACAGGAATTACAATTGTGGGAATGTGTGGCGGGAATAGACCCAAAAGACACGGACTTCACACACAGTGTGGAACTTTGAAATAATAGGATGGTTTACATGTTGATACAATACCTTAAGAGGATCGTCCATCTTGTTGCATTCGCAGACACCACAGATGCATGTACCACGGTTGGAACACAATGGGCCAGCTGTGGCATTAGTTGGGCGACAGCCGCGCTCCTGTTCCGCTGAGACACCGCCATGCGCTGAACACTCGCAGTGTTTACCGAATCTTCCCGGGCGGCAGGAACACACACCGCAAGCAGACACGCCCTCGCCGCTACACACTAGCGGACTGTCGTCAAACGCCTATACATGTAACAAAAATAGTTTGATAAGCCTTTCCGTATGGTGACGGAGTAAGAATACAATTCACCACTCCCTATCTTGCCCGTGGATCTCGTAAAAGACGACTATGGAATATAATATGCACATAACATCTGTGCAAGAGAAGAAAAACTCGAAATGAAACCTTATACCAGCCAAATTCTAGGTCAAATTCCCTCCCACTGTGGAGGCGGCCCGAGCCCAACAGTGGGACGTATGGGCGCTGCGATGATGAAGCCTACTGATGATTGACTGCTCAGATGGCGTAGTGGTTAAAACACCGACCTACCGTCCCAATGCCGTAGGCTCGATTCCTACGCAGAAGAATTTGCGAGGATTTTGGTCGAATCACAAGTTGTTGCTCTAAGTCTGGCTGTAATTTGCCTCCGTTAAATATGTTTGTAAAGTTCCCTGCAATACATGAATAATTTCATTAGTACTAAGAGCTCGAAGCGATCTGTCATCACTCTCTTTGAAATGCATTTGTTTATCACACGGTATTGGCAATAGGGAATATGCATGATTTTTTTTTTAAACGTTTCTACTAGTTATTACATTAATAGAAATAAATATAACACATCCAAAATAAAAACCATTACGCTAAAAAAAATTTAAAAATCACTATCATTTATGGGCGATGTAAACGCGACTACTTCGGCGCGCGTATTCTGTGACGTCAGAGTACTCGATACTCGTACAAGTTGCTAAGGCTGTCAACTATATAAGGCTGTTGATATTTTTATAAATATCGTTTTTCGACATATCGATATTTTACAATGTATCAATATCGGGGTACGCTATATTACGATTATTAAATATATTATCTCTTATTTACCTTGCAGCTTTTATTCCTCCGAGTTTAACAGACATTAAATCTGAATTAGACGCGAAATACGTTGTCATCATATACACATCTATTTTAGGAAGATTATCTGACTGTACTTTGACGAAACCGGATTCAGTCATTGTAATAAGACTTTTATTCACAAAGATTAATACTTAAGAGCCATTTCGCAAAATCATTACGCTCGAGTTTAGGTAAAAGACTGCAGAAATGTTTATGTGTGCGTAGCTAACTACAGATACAGCGCGTGTAACGCGAGGGTCGAGATAGACAAAGTAGTCTTGAGCCATAAACGGGATATCATTTGATAAAAGATTAATTGTAAGAAAATAAGTTACTTATTTTAATTGTCTAATGATTTTCTGTTAGATTAATAAGAAAACACAAATAAGTATGTTATGTAAAACATATAATAACCGTTACCATAAAAACAAACACATCTCAATTAAATGCTAAATGAATATTTTATTTGGATAGCATTTTCTCCTGCCAAAAGGTTGTCTTTTTCTACTGACTATTTTCAATAGAAAATGAGGACCAATCCATATAGCACATACACATAAGTTTTCGCTATGTGCAATTGGTCTTGAAACCAGTAATACCAGTCGTGATTTAAGATTGGCTGTTCACTTTAAAACATTTCAGTCCTTTAGCTTGTCAGACAGCATCAGGATCATTTTCTAATAGCGAGGTTGGACATTTCACTTCCACTAATCCTTCACTGTACAACGCATCTGGTGTTGTCCCTAAATAAAAAAATTCCTCGTCTATAAAAAGACATTTTTCTATATTATAATTTTCTTGAGCACTGAGTTGGGCCACAATCCACCAGAATTATTACGCAGTCCTTGCGTCCCATGGCTGAAATAAGATAACAAAAACTTCGCCCGCAATTTTCTAAGAATGGGATCTACTTATACTTTGAAAGTCCCCTAGTTTAGTTTGTTAGGAGAAGGAATCTTGAAAACATTTCTCAATGAAAATTTAAAAATGTAGACATTTAGCCAGGAAAAATCTGTGTAATCATAATCATCACCTCAAATATATATCGGATTCTATCTCGCAGAGAAATCCCGAGCACAGCGACTGAACTTGGTTATGAGGCCTACATTTAGGCATCATATTTTCGTGCCGTAAGTCACCACTAGTGACATATACAGGATATAGATATGTTTTCAGAAACCGAGGTAAAATGTATAATACTCGCGTAAACATCAGAAATCGAGGAGAATTAAACCGAGGTATGTTGGATGATCCTTTTAAGATCTTAAGGTCTCTGAACGCTGCCCAGTCGATCGGGATTCATCGACTGACCTCTTTTTTGAAATTTGACCTACCCAACTGAACTGTTTGTCCAAGTTAATCATAATGATCGATAACTACGATTATCGCATTCGCAACTAGGACCGGTACAGGAATGACATGGGAGTTGACATGACTTTCGCCTTGTTCATGTTCATTCGTAAACCCGCGAGTTGAGAAATCGTACTGAGATCGTTGAGCATGGTGCCAAGGTTCTCCATGGATTCTGGCATAATTCAAGAGTGGTAGGACCACACTGTCGACAGTTATGTCTATAGCCGCGGGCTGGTCCATCCAGGGTAGTACCACGCTCTCGCAGAAAATCGACGTCAGTTACTGCGCTTCGTTCGATGAGCGAGAGAGCCGGCAGCCCAACTTTCTGAGGGTGTTTGTGTGTGGAGGGTTTTGGGGGTGCCCTTGGTATCACCGAGCTTCAATACACTCATTCATACTCCCTTCACTTTCTTCGCGGTAGGCAGCGGCCTTGTAAAGGTCCATGAGCGGTATCAACACTTACCATCAGGTGTACTGTTTGCTAGTTAGCCACAGTTTGCAATAATAAAAAAAATGACGCTATTACTGTAAATCGAAGATGAGGTTGATGTTGCATGTTAATGCCGAGTCCGACTCAGTATTAGAGCTTGAAGACAAATTCCAGTGCAGTGGTGGATAGTTTCGGAGAGACGACGTATCCCTGTCTCTTGCCTTGCCGCAATCGGATCGGATTCGTACTCTTATTCCGATCAAATCTTACATACTCACACATGTGCATCGTACGTAAGTCATACATACTTGATAGTATAAAAATCTTAACTTATGACAAAATACGAAATGTATCAAAACTATGTAATTGCAGTATAATAATGATTTTAGAATACGAACGCACTGAATCGGCACGCAGGAACAAGCGACATAGGTCCATCCTCAACGGGTGCTCGCACCGTACTAATCGGTGCCCGCTTGTGTATCGTAATTTATTGTAATTTGGACTAATATTCAATAATTAATTGCATACAAGGATTTTCAATTTAACTGTAGAATTCGATTTTCCAAAGATCATAGTTTAATGTGTAATTTAATTTAGAATAATTTTATTATTTTAACGCCATAAAATAGGCGATAAAAAAGCAATGCAAAATTTAAAAATCGCCCTAGTTTTATTTTTTTTCTGATTAACGGTATAAAAAATTTAGAATGTGTTAAATTAAATGGCAATAAGAGTATATTTCTGATGTTTACTATATTTTTTGTGGCCTAAAATATAAATATTATTCATAGATACAAGGCTCTGAAATTGACTCTGAGGCGATTTTCCAGTAAAATGGTTGTGGGAGATGGGCTACTATGGATCGAACAATTGACTTTTAGAAAAAGTGCTAAATTAATCGTCAATACGAAAGATTGGCCCATTTTAATATGTATTCAATAATATCTAGATGTTACTTACGACGGTAAATTAGGAGCCCAAAATCAGATAATTTCGAGCGTAAACGCGAAATGGCTCTTAAACACAGAAAACTAATAACTTATTATGAAATAACTGGGTAAAAATACAAAATAATCACTAGAAACATACAAACAACAACGCGATATCAGAAGGAGGGCTGGGCTATTGATAAAATATCGATATGTAAAAATATCGATATTATTATTTAAAATCTCGATACTTAATTCTGAACTTTTTTTTGGACGATATATCGATAATATCGTAAGTATCGAGGGTCGATATTTATTTGAATAAATTTGGTGTTTTATCTTTTCTTGTAAAGTATTTATTCTATAAAATCACCGTAAACTTAATCTACTGTAAAAGCGTTGGCATGAAATTGATGATCAGTTATCACTTACTCCTAGAATTTGATAAAAAAAAAAGCTCGGCACGACAACCCCGCAAAGAACGAAGTTAAAGAGTGGTCATGAGGAAAATATCGATATTTTTTTCGTTATATCGAACTCCGATATTGATATATTTAAAAATATCGATATATCGGAAAAATATTTTTTTTAAATATAGACAGCCCTAACTAGAAGAGTCGGGAGGACTATGATGTCAAGTTTTGAACAACCAATGCGTTGCGTTTTAGAAATTTTGCACGCGAAACTCAAAAAAGGCACTTTTTGATAATTAAATTTAATTATTAAATAATGATAAAATTAAAAAATATTTGTATAGGTACGTTTTTTAAGCAATATAGATTAAAAATAAAAATAATTTGTTCATTTTGGAATTTCGTGCATATTCCCTATTAAGTATATGGTTTTAGGCTCAGTTTTTAGGACACCCACAAGCTATTTTAGGGTTCACAGTATTAATGACAGCTAAATCATAGCAGTAGTATTTGTCAATGTACTGTAGAATAAATTTACATAAATTATAATTATGCATTTATTTTTAATAAACAAATAATACTTACAAAATGTCCAGGCTGTTCACATGGGCAGTCGCATACCATCTCGAGTTCGACCGTCAAACTATCTGAGATACCGACGGGAGAAATTTCGAAAGTTTGCTTCCATTTCTTGCGATCCTTTGGACACTCTTTTAGTGTGATCTCCGCCGTAAATTCTACAACGTCGCCGACCTAAAAATTAAAGTCAGTATTATAACAATTCTGTATTACAATTATAAGTACCTTTGATTAAATTCATTAGTTACAGGAAACAGCAGTTTGATTTTAAAATCTTTAATAAGTTAGCCTGTTAATAGTTATCTATCATCTATATACGGGCATCAAACAATTAGCTATAGTCACAATCTCCTAAGTGAAAATAGTAAAAAAACGTCCGAAACGCCTTACATCATCATTTCAGCTCATTTACGTCCCACTGGTGGGCTCAAGCCTCCTCCACAATAGGAGGGAAATTAACCTCAGTATACCATACTGGTCAGACAGGTTGGCATAGAGTTTTGTTTCGAGCTTTACTTCTCTTGTATAGATGTTAATGCGAATTATATACCTTAGTCGTCTTTTACGACATCCACGGGCAAGATAGGGAGTGGTGATTTGTATTCTTACTCTGTCCCTACACGGAACGCCTTACATTAAAAATATAATATATACATTAAAAAGGTCACAATGACCCATTTTCTCAAAATTAGTCTTTCTGTCGCTTAATTACGAACTCAAATATATGATGTCAATAAGTCAAACTTTCACATTTATTATATTACCATGATTGCCATTCATCCGTCCATTTAAATACCACTTTTGTACTAATGGATTAAATCTTTTTTTAGCATATGCGACGATGGTCATTGTTTGATTTTTATTTTATTGTACACTTACACTTTTATTGTACATTGAGATTGGTGGCGGTTTCTCTACTGGTCACAGTCCGCTTTACTCTTTCACCATTGGTGATTAAAATAAGAAGAGAGCAAATACTATTAAATTGCTTTTTTATACGTGCATTCGCAAATTGCCGCAAAACTTGACCTTGATTTATTGAATACCAGCATCTCAAAAATATTTTAACTGACGATTTATTTTCTAAAATGTAGTAAGTCTACAGACAACACATTGTACATTTTTATTATTTAATCAGCTAGTGTACTTTTACATTTTATCGTTTACCAACTACTATCAATTTGTTGTTTCTGTGCTATATAGGAAAACTTGTAATTGGGGTTGTGCTATCTATTTAAGCATATATTAGTAGTTAATTTGCCCAATAAAATAAATAAAAATAGAGCAAAAAAGAGATTATCAATAAAATATAATTTATCAATAACATTATGATTATTACCTTGAGTCCACCGCATTTGTTTGTCTGTTCTAGTTCTTTACCGCTAAGACAAGATGAGTAATATACTATTTGTACGGCGTCACTCGATGAGTCCTTCATTTCGACCGCTGATGTAATTTTCTGAAAATAATCATGATATAAATTGAAGTCTGATGCATAATACACTATTTCAAGAATATATTGACATATCGGGTTATTAAGAAATGCCAACATGCACAACAGATTGTACCGACGTTTATGCAACATTATTTATTAAAACAGTTTCAAATTAAGGTCAAACATTTTCTTTATTTTTTTTTTGGGTGGGCTATGAGCGCACTCGCCGCCCGGCTCCGTCCGGGGCGACGAACGGGCGGCGCGCGACCCCATAACCCACCGTAGCTCGTCGCCTTCGGCGTTGTGCCTAACACCGGTACCATGTTCCTTGTCCTCTGTGGTCGACCCGAAGGTTAAATACTTGCAGGATCAATACATTTAACATTTGTATTTAAGATTTTTTTTTTTTTTTTTTTCAGCCTTTTTGGTTACCGCGATAACCCATTAACATAAACATATGATCAATATCAGAATTTGCCGTTAAGATATTGTCAACAGTACTTATACACAAATAAGAATTGAGTATTTCAATACAATGAAAATACTACTTATTACTTATAATTATAACTGTAACCTAGCAACGGTAAGACTACAATTTGTTAAACATTTGTCTTTTTAAGTTTTTCATGATAAACCCGAGAGAGTCAACATATTTTAGATGAACACGTTTATTTTAAAACATTTACTTTTTGAAGTGAAACTTCTTTAGAATCGTTGTGATTTCAAACTTGATGAAACGAAAAAGCGAGTCCATAGAGACACACATACGTAAATGTATAGGATTCAGCCGGCGAAAGAATGAGATAAAGGATAAAGCATAAAGGATGAAGGATAGTGGATAAAGGGGTTCCACTTCTGATATGCGTACTTTGTACACGCACTCTTTTTTTTGTTATAAAACATAATAATGTTCAAACATTAATATCATTGCAGTGTTATGGCAGATACTCCATAACGACAAATAGACACAATTTATAAATATTATGCTAAAAGACCCATACAAATACTTGGCACTATTATTACAATGTTAGCACTAGCAACGGCCAGTGTATAAACACTTTAATAATGGCACTTTCTTAAAGCCTCTAAAACAGATATTTTAAAACTTCAATTTTAAAATATTCACTCAATAGATGAACAAACATCTTCAAAATAGCATTCCATACATTGATAGTGTTATGAAAGATATTTCACAATGAAAATATACATCTTGGAGAAATAAAAAATAGAGAAATAGATACTAACGTTGTACTGCTCTCGCACCAAGTCGACAATGTTGTCGGAGTCGTTGCTGAGTACACCGGTACTGGAGCCTTCGATGTGTTTGCTCAATTGTTCATATACGCTAATCTGTTCCGCAGTCACAGCAAATATCACGTTGATTGCGTGCTTTTTCACCTGCAGACCAGCCATAGAGTTATAGAAGCCGATCAAGAGAACACTTTAGACAGCATAAGAAATTGATGAAAACTTCAATTTGACACATTGTTTTTAGAGTTAATTGTTGTAAACATTACTAATTTTTCGTGTGGTGACGATAAGAATACAATTCACCTGCCCTATCTTTTTCGTGGGAGTAGTAAAAGACGACCAAAGCATATAACATTCAGGCAAGAGAAGGAAAACGCGAGATAAAATCCTATATCAATGCGTGCTATGGTAGGTCGATTTTCCTTCTATTTTGGAGGAGACTCGAGTCCAATAGTTGGACATATACGAGCTGAGATGCGGTGGTTTCACCGCAACTCGACGAAAGGAATATTTCTGCCAAACTTCAAGTCTGTACGCCTTATGGTTCCAGAGACATGGTGATGAGTCAATACATCGCTCGCAAAACCCTCCTCTCCTATATAATATATATATATATATATATATAGATGATGTATCCATAATCAACATTAATCAACATAAAATATAATGCATATTGTAAAAGTTATTGCCGATAGTTTCATTACCGGCCATTTTCCTGACGTCATTTGCGAATGCAATTATTGCCCAGACGACATCAGATAGAGTTGGCCCAGGTTTGTAAATATCAGAATACAATTAATCATTTAATGTTTCATAGCGTGATGAAGAGACCCCTAATTACCCTTGAGTCATATAAACCGGCTGCGGAATCACCAGAGAATGGGTAGCAGCATCAAATGCCTGTGGCAATCGAGGCATTATCCCTCTTGAGGACGCTGAAGAGGCATTATCCCTCTTGAGGATGCTGAGGAGGCATTTATGAGCGATGAGTGGATGGATAGATTATTTTATAATTGCACATACCATATGATTAATTTGCGATATGCTGGGATAGTCTTGTAGCGTAGAATGTGTATAAGTGTTGTCCTGCATATGACATTCGCCATCATTAGGCTGCACAATACCGCCGAGCTGTAAGAAATTATTAAACTCTTTATTTACACTCATGGCTTTATCATCGTAACATAAATGCGTTCTTTAATATTATAAATATTTGTTGAATATGAGCTTATTACTGCCCTCGTTTTGCTGTAATTTCAGTCATTTGGCGATATTACAGTCGTGAATGCGGTCCACGAGGCCTCGGGTTCGATTGGATCGGGCAAAACTTTATACATTTTTTCCTAAAGGAAAAATAGGCTATTTTACATCTTTTAGCAGTCTAAGCTACCTGGTAGTAAAATATTATCAAAATCGGTCTAGCCGTTTTGATACCCGGAACAAACAGATAAAACATGGTCAAACTAGTTTTTAGGCATAGGTATAACCGTGTGAGCATGAAAAACGCCGACTATTTTGACATTACAGACTCTTAAATTTTATTAACTTATTTTTTTTAATCAACAATCTGAACTAAAAAGGAAATCTGAACTAAAAAGGAAATCTGAACTAAAAAGGAAATCTGAACTAAAAAGGAAATCTACATATCGAACTAATGCAAATTCTATCCAAACAGGTCATTTGTTGACCGTATGTAAATAATTGTTGCAACCTTACAATGGGAGGTTTAGACTGATTGCACACATACGTGTACCTTCCAGTTCAAAATCATGATACCATGCTTTTCATAGATGTAGTGATAAGCAAATCAAATCAATAAATTACCTTTCCATCGCCAGCATAATGAAATCCAGCATCAGTTGAGAATACGAGCAGTCTCCTAGCCTGGTCTCGCCAGCCGATCTGCTGCTTGCACACCACGGCCTGCATGATCGCGTCGAATCCACCCTCCGGAGCATCCAGGTTACCTGACACATCGGCTTTGGCTACTGCTTCCTAAAATCAACAAATATTTGAAAATGTATACTGCTGGAAACTTTGCACTTTCTGTATGAATATAGTTGACTACCCATTGCATGCCCATCTGTATTATGGTAAAGACTGCTACGGAATAAAAGTAGATAAAATCACGGCAAGCGAAAGTTATTTAGAAGTTCTATAGAAATATGTCTGCCCAATTGGAGATAGTGCTGTGGTCTAAAATTCTGAAAAAGATTGCGTGCAGTACATGAGCTGCGAAGAAAATAGCAAGTATTATTTCGTAGACACATCCATTTTTACATTTGTGGTAATGTATTATGCACTTTAACCAAGGCCTTATTAGCAATTTCTAAAAGTTGCATGCATTAAGTAAACATTCAAAGTTATAAACTGTGTATATTTTAACTCGCACTACTATTCGTATTGTCAGCATTAGGATTTATTCCTTAGATAATTAAAAAAAAAACTATATTTAAAAGCAATTTTTAATTAGTCTGACTTGCAAGAGAAAAATCTATACTGTATCTACTATAAATGTAACATGGAATTTCAAACTTACGTCGAAGAAGTCCGTATCGACGCTAAGAGACATCTGATTGCGGTATCCATATGGTGCGGCACAACCATCACACGGCGATATTAAACTACAAAAAAAAATATTTTATCAACTATGAACAGGCAACGAACTTCAGTAAAATTATTCAAGTACTTTGTAGGTCTAAACTGTTTCCTGGAAGAGGTAGGTGGTAGCTTAAGACATATCATTGCCACATTTGATCATGTAATATTTGGATTCAACGATTTGGAAGAACCTCTATTAGTGTTTACTGTACGCAGAACTAAGCTATAACTTTAGTTTCTCTATTTTACGGATTTTATCGCGTTTGTATTAGATTTTTGATTTAAGTGACCATGAACGCTGTAAAGTGTTCGTAACGTCGAGCAATCAAAAATCCATAAAATTGTTTTATTTTCAAAGTGTATAATACTCGCGTAAACATCATAAGTTATTATGGTTTCTCTCGCGGAAAAACCAATAATAGTGCACACTGACTCATACCAGCAATCCCAAACAAGTAGACCAACTAAATGGTCCAATTCAATCATCATCATCATCATCAGTTTATATATGTCTTGCTGCTCGGCTTGAGCGTCCTCCGCAAAGGAAGGGCAATTGACCTGAAATACCAGGTTAGTCAGACTGGTTGGTACCGGGTTGGTACCGTTGGTGGACGGGTTGGTTTTATTTTGAGTTGTCCTTCTCTTGAACTCTATAATGAATTGTCATTCGATTTTGTCAATATATTTAAATAGAATCCATTACAGAAAGTTTCTTAATAAAAATATAATCACTATAGATTTTTTTTTTTGGCGAGGGTTATGATGTGAGCGTCTACCGTACAACCGTCTAATGACATCGTGGTTTCACATAGCCCTCTGTGCGTCGTCTCTTCACTTTTTAAACGTATCTGATTGGTGCGGGGTTTTTTTAATATTAAAGGATCCTGAAGACGCCATATTGAAAAAGGCGACCATTAAAATCAACATAGCCTGTATGAGGTATGAATAAAAAAAGAATATACATATATAATTTTTAAATAACATGATTAATTACTTTTTAGGAACAGTAGACACGTAAGGCATCACCAGTTTATCCACGAATGAGCCGAAACCAATCTTAAAGACGGAGGTTATATTCCTCATTGTCGCTGATAGCAGACTGCCAAGTGTACTAAGTTTGTCCTTGTCATTTTTCATAGATCTACTTAAGTCCATAAGGTAGTAAAGGTCGACAGGATAATCCTGTGCCCGGGAGTACGCAAACGTCAATTTCTGCATTTGATCTGAAATAAAAATACAAATATGTAATTTCTATAGTGAACCATTTACCCCAAATTGGTAAGAGAAGGTTGTGGTTCAGCCACGTTGCTGATAATTTTCTGACTCGCATCAATACATGGGTTGGCTGATCCCGGGTATTACAAAATCGACGTCTGAGTAGCAATTTGCTACAGCATTTTGTTCAGTGAGCGAGAAAACTGGTAGCCAAAACCGGTAGAGCATTGCGATCCATGTGTTGTGAAGCAGTTACCACTTAGATGATAAGTCATCAAGTGGGCTACTTGATTGTCTGTCATAAAAGTCAATAAAATCATCAAAATTTTCGTACTTAATTTAAGTTCACACAATAGTAGTGCACCTATTGCTTTTAAGGATCCAAGGGCACACCGCCCAACTTACCATATCAAATATCCACACGATTATAACCAGGAGTTTATATTATTGGTAATGAAACCAATGTATGGAAATTGGTATTGTTGAATACACAAAGAGAGTGGTCTAAGGACTCCGATGTTTTTAAAACTACATAATTGCATTGTATAGCATTCCTTTTTTAAATTGTAATCAATTCGTAAGTTGTAAAAGTAATCGGTGAGAAAATATGAAATGTACAAGCGAGAATTTGATAGGACGTGGGTGATACGACTAATGTCTGTTTCTTGCGCTGCATAACAAGATTAGAGAGAATCGTGGGATGTGGAAATGCGCAGGCACTGCCTACCTTTCTGTGAAAAAGGCTTGACTTTATTTGTGTATAACACATTTTTATTTAATAAAATATATTAGACTACGTTATGTTCGTGATATCGTAACAAACTGTTACTTCAACTAAACACAAATTTACTGCATATATCACACTATTTCATGATGTGGACAAGACTCGTTAACAAGTGCGACGTAATTATTTGCAACACAAAAGAAGAAAAAAAGGTGCTGACTGAAGGAGGTGAAACTATATAAATATTCCACTTACAACATTCAAAAGTAATATAAGTTAAATCAAAGTAATTTTTAAGTGTTGTAACTTACTCATTCTCAAGTTAAGTTTAACTCTCTGGGGTTTCATTTGGACCAGGCTGTCTGCTGCGGCGGCGCCGCCAGCGGCACCAGCGGCTCCGGAAGCACCAGATGCCGCAAAGCTGCTGCCTTTCGCGCTCATCGATTCCTCATAAGAGAATGACCCTGAGGCCATACCCATTCGAGATTGCGCTGAAAATTATAATAACAATATTTATTGTTAGCAGAGATGTTTACAATTCCCTAAAAAATCAATATCCATAACGGAACGGATATAATGTTATCCTAATATCCGTAGCCGTATCCAGAACCGAAACTTCATATCCATAACATCCTTAATTCTTAGTAAATATAAATCTGACTCTCCTGGGAAACTCATAGCATCAACTGTTATGGCCAAGCTATCAGCTAGGTATGGCTATGCCATTAAACCCTCCCCTCCACCTTCCACTTCCTTTTGCCCTTTTCGTAGATGTAACCGTGGGCCACGATAGATAGACGGATAGATAGTCTATACCAATAAATAAAATGGGAGTGTCTGTTTGTAATGTCAAAATAATAGGCTTTTTTCATGCTCACACGGTTATTTGCACTATACACATGTCTAAAAATCACTTTATGTTTTTTGGCTGTCTGTCTGTTTGTTCCGGGTAATCTTCAAAGTGGCTGGACCGATTTCAAAAATTCTTTCACCAATGGAAAGCTATAATAGCAGGGAGTAACCTAGGCTATATTTTATCCCGGTATTCCCACGGGAACGGGAACGGGAACTACTAGGGTAAAACGACTAAAACCAAAGCGAATCGAGGGCGGGTTGCTAGTCTATACCAATAAATAAAATTGGAGTGTCTGTTTGTAATGTCAAAATAATAGGATTTTTTCATGCTCACACGCTTATTTGCACGACACCTATGCCTAAAATACAGATTAAAAAATTTCTGTCTGTTTGTCTGTTTGTTCCGGGTAATCTTCAAAACGGCTGGACCGATTTCAAAAATTCATTCACCAATGGAAAGCTATAATATCAGGGCGTAAACTAGGCTATATTTTATCCCGGTATTCCCACGGGAACGGGAACAACGCGGGTAAAACGACTAAAACCGAAGCGAAGCGAGGGTGGGTTGCTAGTTAGAAATATAAATGCATAATATTTATATTGTTATCTTTTGTTTTTTACACGTTGCACACTACCCATAAGCAGCTTATAAACAGAAATGTGAATACAGATATTTCGTCGACTTCTCTGCAAAACTCAGACCGACTGTTCCCGACTCAAGATTCCAGTCCGGGACCTCGGAGTTAGCACTGGCCAAGCTATCCACAAAACCGTGCAACATAAATACCATTAATTCCAATTCCATAATCATGAACTGAATGTACATAAATAGTATTTACCATAAAAGTCATTCAGCGCGAGCCTTCCTCTACACATTCCTGCGTGTATCCCGTCATGTAAAATAAACGGTAATTACAGTGACTAACTAAAAAGGGCATTAAATGACATTTCAGGTTGTATGACGAAGTGGTATTTCAGTCACAGCACGCGCTTACGCTTTACCTTAGTTAGAATCTTATTCGAATAACATTATACAGGTACATAGTAATAAGATTCAAATACATAAAGGTTACCTTTACAAAAGTTACAAACGAAAAGGAAATGATATTGTAAAGACGATTAAGGGACGGAAGCAACTAACATCCCTGTATAAGAAAGAAACCTTGAAATACAGCCATATGACAACTCGTCTATTATAGTCGGAGTAGTACAGAAGCTATTTGCCTATACATCATGGTGGAGGCATATATTCTGCATTGCGTAGGTATATAAACTGGTAAGAAGAAGAGAACTGAAGGTTAAAATGTCGGATTAGATCACGCAGTGTAGGACGACCCCCTACTAGATGGACTGACGACATTTTGAAAGTAGCAGGGAACCGTGAGATGCAAGTGGCAGGACCGTTCCGCGTGGTATTCTCGTGGGGAGGCCTATGTTTAACAGTGGAGGTCTATAGGCTAATGGATGGATTACGGGTACCTTCATAAATATACTTACAATTTACTGATATAAATCACACTTTTGGTCTCCGAACAATAGTCTGATAATCACGCAAAATATTGTTAAATATTGTTTACCTCTACTTAGCTCCAAATTATATTTAGGGTCAACAGAGCGTTGATTATCCGGGTTAAAGATGAAAGCTTCATCGCATCCCGCTGTGCCACCCCTTTCCATCGCAGGATTGAAGCATCGGGGTCCATTGAAATCTGCAGCAAAGCACCAAGCGCAGCTGGCGGTGCGTATGCAGTCACTGCAGCTCGTTTTACTGGAGCAAGGATTCTGGGCTAACAGTTGTTGAGCACGTTGACCCCAACATACTGCCACTAGGCTTAACCACACACATAGTCGTAACACAGTCGATCGATGTATATACATTTTGTGTTTTTTTTTTTAAAGATTCGTTTTCAGATCACTTCTGCAACAAAGAAAATTATATGTATTAAAATAAGGCCTAAATAGTTTGACTCATAAACAGCCAACAAAAGCGATGGGATCGTTATCATCATCATGTTCTTATCTCAATTACTTGGGGTCGACGCAATATGTACACCATGTCATCAACCCTTCTTGGGAACGTAACTGTTGACCAGACGAAATCAAATGAATATGACCCAGGTCTATGTAAATCTCTTATTCGACTTTTATTACAGCTACGCGTAATTAAGTGTTCGTAGTTTTCGTTGCCGCAAATCCCACAACACTATATTATACGATATGCGGCTTATTAAAACAGAACGCGGGAAAATTGCTTTTGGCCACATAAACAGGCCTTCGGTAGCATGGAACATGACAATCGGCCAAGAATACCATCCGCCGCCATTTGAAGCAGACAACAAAACACAGTTTGTTTTCGCTTGAACGCTCGGCGTAAGTTGCCCTTTAGTAAGTTGGGTCACTGCTTTTAATACTGTAACTACTACTAAAAGTTTACTTGTCTACAGTGAAACAGAATCTACACAAAGCCTACTAACAGCAGAGATATTTTTTCCCTGTGAAAATATTCTTGTGAAACAACCTAATCAAAAATAACTATTTTAGAAATTTAAAAAATAATTAATTATTAGTCACAATCGTTATTGTTATCTCATTATTTATGATCGTTTTCCTGTTTCAAACATTTACAAATTAGTAATTCAATATGTACAAATTGTCATACCTGATTATTACTCATACTGTTTATTACTCAAGGGTTTCCTAAAAGACGATTAAGAGGTATAATATGCATATATCATATGTGCAAGAGAAGGAAAACTCGAAATGAAATCCTATATCAATGGCCAGTGTGGTGTAGTAGGATAATATTCCACCCATTGTGGAGGAGGCTCGAGCCCAACAGTGGGACGCTTGATGATGTTTAACCTACATACTCATAACAAATTGAGCAATATTTTTTAGTATATGAAAGAATGAGCAGAGACTGAAATCATCTACATCCTACCGTCTATGGACTAGCGAAGTAAGCTATGTGATAGCGGTAACTAAAAACACCTCGCATTGCTCGCGCGTGTTGTAGAAGAAGCTAAGAGCATCAACCTAGGCAAACTACATCTAATGCTGTCTGGTCAAAAATTACATAAATAGATTTAATGTCAGGCAGTCGGGCGTCGGCGTTGCGCTGACCGTAGTCCACCCCAAAAAAAGGGCGGTCTTAAATCTATTGTCAAAACTTTTCAAATATAGAAAATGAGTACATGCTGCGTTTACTCCCAGTTGTCGAAATAAGAGCAGAATGATGATGATATGGGATACAGTGCCTGACATTTATGACAGTTATTAGTATTAGCTCTAAGCCAACACGCTTGATCAGCGTGGTATATCCCATAATGAAAGATGCCGCCCAACAGTGGGACGTAAATAGGCTAAGATGATGATTAGTATTAGAATCCAAAATCTCACGATCGGCATCGTATGCTTATGGTACTGGACCAATAGGACAGTATTAGCAAAGTAAATAGTGTTAACCATGAACTAATAGCAAAGTGTAAAAGCGAATCCAAGGTATTTCTATTTAACAAGAAATCTAATGACGAGGGCAAACCGCATTATTAGATCTAAATAAATGAGTGACCAGACGAAATCATCGCGTTGGTTGTAAATATTAACTACGTATGAGTTACGTTTTAAAACACTGAGACATTATGCCAACCCGTAGGCGGGTATCGCAATATGAGAAAGGGCGCCCGCCCACACACATCGCAGTAACTCGTTCGCCTCTGCTATAATCAAACTACTAGTGTTCATAACCTATATGTCGATATGGGCTAAAAATACCATAAATCCGTCTTTCCCATGAATTTATATATCATATGATAACTGCACAGATGGCGTAATGGTTAAAATACCGACCTACCGTGCCAATGTCGCGGTTCGAACCTACGCAAGACTGCACTTTGTGATCACAAATTGTTGTTCAGAGTCTGTATGTAATTTGTACCCGTTAATTACATTTGTAAAGTCCCCGCAATACAAGGTCTACTTCATTAGCAGGACGTGGTTTTTAAAAATAATAAAATAAATATCAGTGCAATGGAAGGAAATTTCGAAATGAAACGCTATAACAATTCGTCTAGTGATATTATAGACTAATTTACCTATTATCAAAAAAAAAGACTCGTGCTGTTACATCACTAAAATGTAACTCTAAATATGACAGGTTTCTTAGTCAATATTATCTCCGCTAGCCGTCTTAGACACTCTCAGTAGTAACTACAGCTAATCTGACCTGATTCGAACAGGCTAAGAGATCAGAGGGTTAACCCTTGATGTAATATAATATTTTTTTAACAGCTAGTAATAATTCCCCCTTCTTTTAAAGAAGTCAGGTTTCAAATTTTCTAACATTGATTGGTGGCAGCGGTGGAATTAAGAAAATCCCTATTGAATCCGAAGTGTCCACAAAGTAGTCAAAGTCCAGTGTACAAAGCAGTCAAAGTGTTAAAAACAGCAATATTCCCGTATAGATACGTTGGTTGAAAAAAAAAGTATAAACTAGTAAGACTGCCACTGTAGGCGACTGTAACTGCAAATGCAGGGTCGAAACCAATCGCGACGCTACGCATAAATATACCACCTAGTATGTCTACATAATACATTGTTGCAGGGTTTACTATCGACCATGCATTATCGTACAAAATTACTAAGAGAGGTCCTTGACCTGATGCCTGTGAGATACCTAACTATTTACTATAAAATAAATTGATTTTAATATGTTATATCAGTATGATAATGGGCTAAATACAAATACGAATCTTGCTTAATTTATAGAGACAATAAAAATAGCTAATACAGTAATATGTATTACTGTCCAAGTCTTAATTTGGATTGCCATGAATTAAATGGCACACAAACATAAATATGAATCAATCTCAGGTCATCGTTCCTATGCTTGAATACCTCAGGATGCTTTAAAGGGCATTCTTTCTTGTTTTAAATGCCAACACCTTCCATTAAGGAACTTGTATTGCAGGGGACTTTACAATTGACGGACACAAATCATACCCAGGCTAACAATTTGTGGATTGCATATACTCTGTGGGAATTGTAATCGCCACACTTGGCATAGTAGGTCGGTATCTTCACGCCATTTGTGCAATCATTTTTAAAATTATTTTGAATGTTCCTTATATCTATGCAAAGACTTTTAGGGAGAACCTAAAACGTCATAGTATTGCTAGCTTCAGATAGGAATTTAAGATATCGACCCACATAAAATAACTAAATTTTCTTCAAAATCTATCCAGCTTTAAGAGTTCAATCACGGGTACAAAATATGACTTCCATAAATAAATCGTCAAATGTATTCTATAACTCCTGATATATTGTTTAAATTGAGATTCAGCTGTCTTATTTTTATCTCATACGTTACATATGGAATTATCTCATAATGTCCTAGTTAAAGAACACACGCGCATGTCTAAAATAAAAATAACTAATCATAAGTCAAATAGTCATAATGCTGTACCTTGAAACAGCAAACGATGAGTAAGCGCAGTGAAATCAACAGTTGATGTTTTGCTATACCTATCTACTTAGTCATTTTAGTTTTAAAACTGGTAAACCTAGAAATCCCTACGTTTACTTATGTGTCTGGTCGGGTCTGTTTTACATTAACAATGTCTGTTATTATTTATTACTATTACCGACCTATACTCCTATAAAAAGAAGAAAAAAAGAAGAAAGAAAGAATACTGAAATTTATGGTGTTACACATGAATGCCAAATAGAGAAAATGGATATGATAAAGTATATTCACGCTATAAGTATGTAGATATTGTTATACATGCGCAGAGAGAGATGTCCATAAACTTAAGACCGTTTGTATAACTTCAATGACAATAGTATCTAGGATTGCTATTATCACACATTGCACATCTAAGGTCACACTGTAGACGAATTTAATAAATTATGTTACAAAAGTTGAATGCAGTTAGGATATCAAAATGAAACATGTATAAAATATTCATAAGCACATAAGTACCTTAATAACACGAAGACAAGACTGAGTAAATAAAAGGATTTCAGCCATCAATTTGTAACACACTCTTCACTTATACACAATTAGTTATTTACTTGATATTTAATTATTTATCACAGGAATTCTATCACATTTTATAAGAATTATATTAAGCTATTCGCGTTTAAAGTATATTATTAATTTTAGTATTAATTTACATTAACTTTTCGGTCACAAACGTAATAATTACGCTATATGAAGCATAAACGTAATCGCTGTATGAAGTATAAATCGATAAATATTGCTAAAGACAAATTTATAATAAAAATAAGAGATGTTCTCTCGATTTAGATGTGGCACTATTATTTTATTACTATTTTACATAACTTATAGTGTTGTGTTGTTTCGTGATAGCTTTAAAACAGCGCGGGCCACGACACGACGCACTCTTGCGCCGGATACACGCATGACTAATTGTACAGAAAATAACTTCGTCAGTGGGTGATACAGCGGGTGGCGTCACAATTCCTTCTCGGAACCGATAGTCAATACTCTCGCATCATAACGAGGCAAATCATTAAGTCTTCGGGTATGACAGCTAAAGTAAACAGTAATTAACCTCGGTTTGCTCGTATATAGGTCATATGATGATGACCTTAGTCTCAATTCCGAAAAACTGCAAACATAGGTAAATACATAGAAGTCTTATTACTAATATTGAGGTTAAATGTATATAGGATAACAAGTACCTATATACATTTATTACTATATAATACTAAAAAATATGTTTCACACTCGCCGTTGTAAGAACAAATTATCATAAAAGCCATGGTCATACAAAAATACGCGTAGCTAGTAAAAAGATTCACACTGAACATTTAATCTGCACCAAATATATTCCAGTTACACTCGATAGTACCGTGAACTTCTTCTCGGTATGTATTAGTCTTGTTGGAAGTAAGACTACTCTGGAAAAATGAATGTTAACCTATTGAACGCTGATCAGACCAAACAGGCCTAGCATTGGGTGAAGATTTTATTTCCAGTTTACCTCTTCTTGCGGTAATGTAATTTACTTATCTACATTCCCTAATCGATGCTTACTATAACCACGGAAAAGATCTATTGCATTCTTACTGCGTCACCACAAGGAACTAATATGAACTTATTACAATATGTCGAACCTTTTCTGGTCATATGGTCGAATCATACTTTGCTTATTTATACCTACAATATTGTAACTTAAATGGCTTGTGCGATGTGTAGGGTGTAAATATATGTATTAATAAGTATGATTACATTTTCGCAATTAATTTTGTCCTCCTTTCAAAGCCCATTTACGTCCCTTAAGATATCCGCGAAGGTAAGAATTGGTGATACATTGTAATCCTTGTTCATTACCACACCGACAACTTTTATTACGACCTCAAATTTTAAGACAGAAACCGGTGTTTCTTTAGGTCAAATAAATTACGTCATCACTGTCTTATATTCTACGTTATGTACGTACGTATGATGACCATGTGAACATTTAAATCATATCGCCTACATATTTATGTGTATAATCACTACCTACAATGCAATGCATAGATATAGCCACCAAATTTAACTTAAGAAATTCCTTTTTAGGGTTCCGTACCCAAAGGGTAAAAACGGGACTCTATTACTAAGACTTCGCTATCTGTCCGTCCGTCTGTCTGTCACCAGGCTGTACCTCAAGAACCGCAATAGCTAGATAGTTGAAATTTTGACAGATTATGTATTTGTTGCCGCTATAACAACAAATACTAAAAACAAAATAAAATGTATAATTAAGGGGGGCTCCCATACAACAAACGCGATTTTTTTGCCCCCTTTTGCTCATTTGTACGGAATCCTTCGTGCGCGAGTCCGACTCGCACTTGGCCGATTTTAATTTTGTTGTTCTTGCATTAGAATTATTTTTGCTGTGTAGTATCGGTTACGAATACTACCAACCCTTACATTACCCTTGGTTGTCATAGATACGACTAAGAACTTTACATCAAACTGAGCCAACTCCATCTGACGCCGTCAACTCATCAATTACATTACCAAGGTCAGGCAGGAGTCTTTTTACGAAATGTCAAAATATCATGTAACGCTTTTAAATTTTATTTATTTGGCGTTTTACAGTTTTATCTATATCCTTACTAATATTATAAATGCGAAAGTAACTCTGTCTGTCTGTCTGTCTGTTACGCTTTCACGTCTAAACCACTGAACCGATTTTGATGAAATTTGGTACAGAGATGGACTAAAGCTTGAGAAAGGACATAAGCTACTTTTTATCGCGAAAAAATGGGTATAAGGGGTTGAAATAGGGGATGACATTTTCTATGGAAATTCGTCATTTTCGATGATAGAATCATGAATTTTTGTATTAAGGCACTTGATAATATATACATAAATATTTGTTCGAGCGTTTTGGAAATTTCATTTATATGGGGATGAAATTCAACCCCTAAAAGACAAAAAAGCATAAAGCCGAAACCACTGGGCCTAGAAACATAATTTTTTATTTACACCGTAGAATTTCTCAAGGTACACGAGCTCTAGCAAAGAAATCGCGAAAAAATGGGTATAAGGGGTTGAAATAGGGATGACATTTAGTATGCAAAATCATTTTCGATGATAGAACCATGAATCTTTGTATTAAGGCACTTGATAATATATAAATAAATATTTATTCTAGCGTTTTGGAAATTTCATTTATATGGGGATGAAATTCAACCCCTAAAAGACAAAAAAGCATAAAGCCGAAACCACTGGGCCTAGAAACGTAATTATTTTTTTACACCGTAGAATTTCTTAGGGTACACGAGCTCTAGCAAAGAAATCGCGAAAAAATGGGTATAAGGGGTTGAAATAGGGGATGACATTTAGTATGCAAATTTATTATTTTCGATGATAGAACCATGAATCTTTGTATTAAGGCACTTGATAATATATAAATAAATATTTCGATTATTTTATAATCGATTTATTTTGAAGAACAAAAAATCGATTATTTAAAAAATCGATTATTTTCCCTCCAAGTGACATCCCTACTAGAAACGTGAAATTTTGTACAAAGTTGTCTTTTTTGGGGAAAGTGCTACTCAAAAAGAGTTTTTGCAATTTTACCCCTAAGGAGGTGAAAAGCGTATAACCGATATCACTGAGCCTAGGAACGATCATTTTAGTACACGATCGGTTTTCGTGGGTTACCCCATTATTTTTTCTTAATGCTCGCTTATCAAGATTACTTTGGAATAACACAAAATGTAGGCGGTCCTCTGCCATCGTAGATATATTGCAAAGGTTCTTTTAGCAACATTTTATGACCAGCTGCCTGCCAGACGACATAGCTGGCTAGATGGCATCACTAAATGGTCCAGGTCAATGTAAATCTTTGTCTTAGTAGTATTTTGCGACACCCACAAACAATTAAAATGTTATAATATTCCTAGCCGCTACCAGACAGTAAGTTAAAATCAAGAAATTCCAATTTTCTATCTATAGAATTAAACAAATTTGAAGCGTCTATTTGTTGTGAAAATAATAGGTTTTATTTATGCTCACACAATAATTTGCACGATACTTATGTCTAAAAAACCGGCCAAGTGCGAGTCGGGGTCGCGCACGAAGGGTTCCGTACCATTATCTATAAAAAAGGGGAAAATTGCGTTTGTTGTATAGGAGCCCCCTTAAATATTTATTTTATTTTGTTTTTAATATTTATTGTTATAGTGACAACAGAAATGCATAATTTGTAAAAAATTCAACTATCTAGCTATCGCGGTCCTTCAGATACAGCTTGGTGACAGACAGACGGACGGACAGACAGCGAAGTTTCAGTAATAGGGTCCTGTTTTTACCCTTTGGGTACGAAACCCTAAAAACGGCTCATTTTTTTTTGTCTGTCTATTCGATACGGGTAATCTTCAAAACGGCTGGACCGATACTGATAATACTTTACTACCAGGTCTACCAAGCCTTACATAAGGAACAACTTAGGCTATATTTTATCCAAGGCTATATTTTATCCTGGTGTGGCTGGAGCAACTGTGAGAATTTAATCGATTTTAAAATTATTTCACTAACGGAAAGCTAATTTTAAGCGAGTAACATATTTAGGTTTTATTCCGTGTGGTGACGGAGTAAGAATACAATTCACCACCCCCTCTCTTACCCGTGGGTGTCGTAAGAGACGACTCAGGGATATATTACGCATATGACATCTATGCAAGAGATGGAAAACTCGAACCAAAACCCTATACCAACCTGCCTGACCAGCATGGTATAGTAAGGTTAATTTCCCTCCTACTATGGAGGAGGCTCGAGCCCAGCAGTGGGACGTATATGAGCCGAAATGATGATGAACATATTTATGATGATATAAAAATTAATTTACGAATGAAAATCTACATTATCAGCGAATAACAAATAAAGGCTATTTTCATCCTGGTGTTTGCCCAGGAACTCTGCGAGTGAAACCGGTGGATGGTGACCAATTTTTAAAATTCTTTCAACAATAGGAAGTTACGTTATCAGCGAGTAACATAGGCAATTTTTATCTCGGATATTTGTATGGGATTTGTTAGTATAATTTTTATTTTTCACCCATGTAAACTTATAATATCAGCGAGTAACATAGGCAATTTTTATCTCGGCATTCGCATGGGAATGGGGTCTACGTGGGTGAAACTACGAGAGTTTGATCAATAGTATTTTTTTTTCACCAATGGAAACCTATCATGGATAATGTATTATCAGCGACTAAGGATGGCCATATTTATCATCGTCCTTCCACGTGAATTTGAACTACAAGGGTGGAAGTAATATACAAATATAAAAATTTGTGAAGTTATTTGGACCTTTGTTACTCGATCAGGCGTAAACTGTTGACCAGATTTGGATGCAAATTGACAAATAGATAGAGTATTTCTTAAATTAAGAA
Organism: Lymantria dispar; assembly: GCA_032191425.1. NCBI lineage: Eukaryota > Metazoa > Arthropoda > Insecta > Lepidoptera > Erebidae > Lymantria > Lymantria dispar. The sequence goes on along the minus strand of CM063444.1, from coordinate 21,287,620 downwards.
ATATCATCATCATCATCGCAGCCCACATACTTCCCACTCTTGGGCTCGGGCCTCCTCCATAATGGGAGAGAATTTGACCTACTATACCATACTGGTCAGATATGTTGGTATAAGGTTTCATTTTACGAGTTTTCCTTCTCTTGCATAGATGTTATGTGTATATATCCCATAGTCGTCTTATACGACATCCACGGGCAAGATAGGGAGTGGTGAATTGTATTCTTACTCCGTCACCACAATAACACAATAAAAAGAAATATGCAAGCCAACTTTTACGCGGGCGAAGCCGCGGGCAAAAGCTAGTACATATATAAAAATGAATCCCTGTTTTCCTTGGTCACGCCATCACGCGTGAACGGCTGGACCAATTTCATTAATTCTTTTTTTGTTGTATTTGTTATTGTCAGGAGAAGGTTCTTATGAAAGAAAAATAAGAAAATTACGCAGAAAATTAGAAAATTTAAGAATACTTAACCATCATATAAAATTATTTCTAATCTAACCGTTTTGGACAATATAAACTTTTTTAATGTAACCTTATGACGTTTAACATAGAATTAACAGAACGCGTGCTGCAAATATCGTCAGAGGATGTAAAAAAACTGAAAATTGTTTCAAACAGATGCTTCGGTTGGAGTTATTTTATTAATAAAATACATGTAAAACAATTAATTCATTATTTCTTACAGAAATGATGTAAAAAAAACTGAATTTCTTAGTGCACATCAGGGTAGGTAAGTTCAGAGCCATCACGCCTAATATAAAAAGTCAATTTAATATGGAGTTTTGGTAATTAAGATACATGTTACTAATATAACAAGTGATATACTTAGTTATTAAGAAGAATACAATAGTTTTCTTTAATTTACAGTTGAATTTTCGTTTTTGAAAATGCCAGCAATTAGACATTCAAACTTAAGTTGTAAGTATTGGGTCAATGAACGTTGTATGCCAATATTGCAAGCCATTAAGTTTAAAAATTAAGGTCCTGGATTGTGTTGCGCGAGCGCAATTGACGCCATTGGTACCGCCGTTAGAGCCATTACATTCATTGGTTTCATACGCATAAGGAAAAAAAACAAGTATGTTGTATATAGGAATTAGAATAATAAACATTTTTTTTAATTCTATTCAAATTCAATATTCATAGTTAAGACATGACAACGTCTGTCGGGTCAGCTAGTATTGAATAATTTTGCTGGTATTTTATATAATATAACGCAGAGAAAATTCTGAAGTGTTTTGAATCTGCATAATTTTCAGAAAAAACATTGCATTGGCTATCAGCTCCCGATCAATGGCAACGACTAAAGCCCCCACTACACGTCGGCAGATGCGTCCGCAGATGTCATCGGCGGACACGTCCGCAGACGTGTAGAGGGGGTGATTTGCTCGTCTGTGGTAGGTATTTGACGTCCGCAGATGCATCCGGCACTCATCCGTTAGTTGTCGGTTTTTGTAGCATGGATCAAAGGGTTTCAACACCAGCGCTGAGTGTTGCGTCCACACGTCTGACGACGCATCAGTGTTCATCGGAAAGCGGATGATTTCTGCAGTATTTTTTCGTTCTTTCTTTTTTACTTGCTCGTTAAAGTGGCTAACAAGAGCACTGACAAAACATTCAAATTCCTGTAGTTGTATCAAGCAGAAATTCAAACAAAATTATCAAATTCTCGGGATGGCTCTGCATATATGCAGTTCTAAAAGCTAGTTATCCACGCTATTCCTGCAAAAAAAATGGCGTCCAGGAGGATGTGTTACCACCACGCTGGTCAGACGTGTCGGTATAAGGTTTTATTTCGAGTTTTCCTTCTCTCGCATAGATGTTATATGCGTTTTATATCCCTTAGTCGTCTCGTACGATCACCCACGGGTAAGAATGAATGTGGGGGATGGTGGTGAATTTTATTCTTACTCCGTCACCACAAGGAAGGCAAAAGAAATCATTTCCATAATGGAAATGATTTTTTTTCCACATTATTCGGTTTCTATGTATGCTGATTACAGCGTCCACCACGTTCATCTTCTCCATTTTTTTTAATAACTTCTGCGATGGACACTTAAATAGTACTTAAAGGTCCTAAATAAATAAATAGCTGCAACAGCTACGGTCTCAATATCCATTTCGCGTGCGTACGTGTTGCGTCCGTCAAGAGTCAATACAGACTGATCGACATACGCGGATGCATCTGACGACGTCTGCGGACGCATCTGCCGACGTGTAGAGGAGGCTTAAGACTAATATGACTATTATACAGGGTGTATCAGGTTATGGGGCAACTGGTCAAAAGGGAGCTAGGCAATGGTGGCAGAAACCCATAAAAAAAAATTTGAACGAAAAATATCGATTCGTTAAGAAATTAGAGACATGTAAAGTTTTCAATTTTATCATCGCGTTTTCGTGTAAATCTGATTGAAATGTATAAAGTCAATGATACTTAATACGCAACATATTCATACTTTGTTAAATGTTCATTAGAAATTGAATAAATCAATGATTACGTTCACATAAGCAAGACAAACTTCGCTTTAAAACAGCTGATCGGCCTATGGCCGTTGACCGCTTGCCGTTGTTATTGAAGCGTTTGCGCAATTCTAGGTATTAATGAATGAAATTATACTGTCGAAGCTTTACATGCCTACATGTATTGTCTGTACATGCCTACATAATACATAACATTTAAGGCATAGACTCTTAGATACATTTTTTTGAAATCACTATAATTTATTACTACATGTACATTCTATTTACGATCTATGACCGTTAAACTACAACATACTCGAACAGTTGTCCCATAACCTGATACACCCTGTATATATAAAAACGTATTAATTTATTTTTAACTTGACACTGACACCAATAGCTCATATTATTTTAGCTTATTGCCAATAAAAAAAAAAGAAAAAAAGGTCAGGCAGGCGGTCAGTCAAAAAACTATTGCCAATAACTTTGCAATATGTACGATGTACGAGGAGAACATAAAGCATTGACCCCAAGTAATTGGAATGAGAGCAGGATGATTATATTGATCTTGCATTAGTGATGCTTTCCATGAGATTAATTTTTGAAGCAAGATAAGTGTTAAAAAGAAAAATTAAATAAATGTTTTGGGTTGTCTTTCAAGTTCAAACCGTGGCAGGCACTTTTTGCTTTGTATATGAGTTTTCATCATCGTCATCATATACGTCTCACTGCTGGGCTTTTTGTTTTTTTTTTTTTGGGGTGGGCTGCGGTCGGTGCGCTCCTCGCACCACTCCGTCCGGGGCGACAGAGAGGCGTAAGCACGCACACCCGCAATCCACCCGAACACCACGTCGCCTTCGTCGTTGGGCCGACCACCGGAGCAGGGTTACTTGTAATCAGTGGTCGGTCCGACGGAATACCCCCTAGTGGGGTACCCTCCCATCGACCGACGTCCCCCCTCGGGAAGGACTAACGGACTAACTCCCCGGTTACGTCACCCGTGGCCTCGGCTAGGTCACTACTGGGCTCGAGTCTCCTCCATAATGGGAGTGGAATTGACGTACTATACCACTCTGGTCGAACGTGTTGGTATAGGGTTTTATTTAGAGATTTCCTTCTCTTGCATAATATTATCTGAATATTATTATCTCTTAGTTGCAATTTATGACACACGTGGGCAAAAAAGAAAGTGGTAAAGTGTATTCTTATTCTGTCACGAGACGGAAAAATGAGTTTATAGATATTTTCATTTATGGAAAAAGCTGATACTGGTCAATATTCCACTTAACGTAATGTACGTCGTGTGATGTCTACGTAGGTATACTTCCAATATAAACATTCTCTCATGTGATATCATATAATATCTCTACACCAATCTGCTTCAATTTCATAAGGATTTCTGATGTTTACTTTCATCGCAGCCCACATACGTCCCACTGTTGGGCTCGGGCCTCCTCCACAATAGCAGGGATTTTGACTTACTTTACCATGCTGGTCAGACATGTTGATATTGGGTTCATTTCGAGTTTTCTTTCTCTCGCACAGATGTTATGTGCATATAATATCACATAATCGTCTTTTACGACATCCACGGGCAAGATAGGGAGTGGTGAATTGTATTCTTACACTGTCTCCACACAGAAAGATGTTTACTTTAGTATTACATATTATTACATATTACATTTATCGCATTTGCGTTTGATTTTTGATTACCCGACGATTCAAACTCTGCCTAAGTTAGTCCGCCCGTGACGTGTTAAAATCCGTAAAAATAGTTTTATTTATGTTTCAATTTCACCTAGTGGTGAGTGGTTAATGATTGCATTCTCGAAGAGAGTTAACGTTAAGCAAGTGCATTGGGTCGTAGCAGATTTAATTAAAAATAATTTAATTAAATAGGTATAATGCACGCTGCATTTTTTGCACAATTTTATCGTAATGATATTTTTTATCAAGTACCTAGGTAAATCATAAATGTCTATGTCCCGATTCCTTAGCAAGTTTCCTTATATCGGCGATAACGGTTAAGGGTGCAGACGGTAGGGTCAATGCCCTTTCCCGCTTGCTTTTAACGGGCACTGCGGCCGCCAGTACCATTTTACAAAGACGCTCATACGCCTTTTATGGCAACGAATTTCTACCTAACATACCGTTTCAAAAATAAAAATACATATAAAATGTAGATACCATTGTACATACATTTACTACCGCTATTCTCTCCAGATTGCTGTTTTTCGAATATTTTCTGTTTTCATACTTTTAAAACGTATTTTTTGATTGTTTGGTGTTTTGCTTAGTTCCTACTTATTTTAATATATTTTATCTCCTGTTTATTCTTATTATACACTTTTCGCGAGGTTACAAGAATACACATTTGGCCATCCGTACTTGCCCGTGGGATTAAAAGTCGGCTGAAGAATCGCCGTGGAAGTACTCTTCTGAGAAACATACAGGGTGCGGCGCCAAAATCCGGACAAATTGACCATTTATTTAAAACATAACTTTCATTGCAAAAATTGAGAAGTTCATGATTTGATCAGTTATTAAATTGTTTATTAGGTCATCAACAATACATTTATTCTATATAACTCCCTTCTGCTCGAATGACTGCCTCCATTCTCGGTCTGAAGCGATCGCAGGTCCGTTTTAAAGAAGCTCGGTCCATATCAGCGAATGCTGCTTCAATAGAGGCTCTTAATGATGGCACGTTTGGATGTCTGAACTTATTACTAATCCTTCACTGATCCTTTCAACCACGCTCCACACGTAGAAATCCAAAGGTTTCAAATCCGGACTGTTGGGAGGTTAACATTCTTTGGACCAAAACATGTCCACGTTGTCTGACAACCAATTTTGCACCAAATGACTTGTGTGCGCCGGCGCACCGTCCTGCTGGAAGACATACGGCTTTCCAAACGATACCTTTTCCATCCACGGCCTCACCACATTATATATTCATTAGAACGTTCAAATACAACTTCTTTAGTTACATTTTCTTCTTTGTTAAAGAAATGCGGTAGCATGACATCATCATTGAACACGACACCCAGCTCATGAACGTTTGACGGAAATTTCGTTCTCGAAACACTGGGCACATCTTCAGGATCCAGGGCGAGCCAGCGATCATTCCTTCGATTGATTTTCGCATCAACGGTAAAAATCTTTTCATCGGAAAAGAATCTGAGGCGTCCAGCAGCCTTGTTTCGCAAAGAACACAAGAGCAGCTTGCAGCGTTCGACTCGTTTTGTTCTGGCGGCTTCGGAAAGCATCTGTCTCACTTTAATAATGTAAAACTTGTAACGAAGATCCTCCGCAACGATTCGACGCATAGTTTTCTCGCTCACATCGAGAACCGAAGACAATTTTCGGATCGACTGCCCTGGATCCTCAAAAATCAGCTCCTGAGCCCGATGAACGATGTCGGGCGTTCTGACGATGGGCTCCTTTAAGTGAGACTTCCTTGCCGGTGTTGCAGAACCTTCGTTAGAATTCTCCGACTCGTTAAATCTCGCAACAACATCATAAACTGTTGATCTTGTGTACCCAAAGAATCGAATAATTTCCGTCACCGAGCGCCCAGCGCGAACCCTTCCAATAATCGCAACTCTTCAATTGTACTCTGTACTTGGCTTCAACATCATGGGTTTTTGGAGGTTATGACTGTTTATTACATGCATTGAGCTATTTGAACGCCAATCGCGACCTCTCGAAGTGGTATAATTAAACGTGAAATTCAAATTGAATTCAGTCCGGATTTTGACGCCGCACCCTGTATGTATAATAGTACACACTGCGATCGCCATCCCACTTCGGAAGCGTGTTGATTAATTCTATAACCCTTCTAACAATGACTGTCATATGGCGTTTTTTGGGAAGGGCCTATGTCCAGCAGTGAACGGCAAATTGCTAAATGATAATGATGCATGATTTTATTAAAAGCATTCAAATAGAATAACATTATACACAAGAAACAAATAATGAACAATAAATTGTGATAATCGTTTGACTCAAATTAGGTATATATAATATAGACAATTATTGAGTGAATGCAATCAAAAACAGTGAGTAATACCTAAATGTTTAAAATGTGCTATAAAAGGCCTTTAAATGAGTTTTTTATCAATTCAGGGCAATGTAATCTGGAGGGCACCATATTAAATTTTGTGTAATAAAGCAGCCAATAACCAGTGGACAATGATGGCCTTTTTAAAGACACCCTATTTACCAAATTAGAATCAGTAATTTAAACATAACATATATACTTTCCTGTCAAAGTTATGAACCTCCTTTTGTCTTCAACATCTCGTAAACTAAAATAAAAATTGCCCTGTTCATAACTGTCAATGTAAGTAATTTTGGAATAGATAGTGGTCTTAAATGGTGATATTAGCACTGAGTTAAAGAGTTTTATCTAAGTATCTAGATATCTATCTATCTATCCAGTATCTGGTCTTCACAATGACATTCAGCTTGTGACATACCTATTGTATTCTTACTTCTAGTACAGATAACATTAAATATTATTCTTATTATAGTAATAATAACACCACAGTCCTTATCAAAATATTAAATATAAATAAGAAAATCATGAATAATAGGTATGTGCATTATCAGTGGTTTATACAGTAAGAAATTAGATTATTAAGTGTAATTTTAATTTCATTGCCCCGGACGGAATGGATCGCATGTGCGCTTACCATAGCCCACCCATAAAAAAAGTGTAATTTTAATGACACAAAACAATCACTGCTAAAAATAGCACTCAAAATAAAACTCTATTTCCTACTGTCTGAATAGCATGGTATATAGACCATTGACCTCTCTCATTCTTCCTGGATTGTGCACAACAATAGAACTTTTAATTAACTAGAAAATTAGAAAAAAATTACAATGCAACAACCACAACAATATCTCTTGCAGTGTACTAATTATATCCATAGTACATGCTGCAAGGGAATTCAAGTTATCATGTTCTACATAAATGAGATTTGATTCAATCATTTTCTATTTGGAGTTATTCACTTATTGTATGTTTGAAATATACATAGCTACAGTAACTTCCACACAATTAGATGCCAAATTTTACTAAATAACTTTATAGATAGCATCTATTTTTTTTCTTTTTATCCATCATACACATCCCTTTCCTGAGCAAAGTTATCCTTATTAATATTATAAGGGTGAATGAACATTTGTTTGCTACCTTTTAACGCCTAAACCAATTTTAAAACTCTTTTGGGCTACTGAAAATTTTCAAAGACAGGTTGTCACCTCACAGATAAGCATGTCTATTGTTTTTCTTTGGTGAATGAAGAGCTAGAAGTTTTATAACCCAGGTTAAATGCATTTCTTTTAGTCTTGTGGTTATGGTACTAGTGTATGATCAGAAGTTTCATGATCAAATAATAACGGGTTTCAAGAGCTATATTGAAATAAATTTTCTAACAAGAAAAATCAAGGATACCAGTTATATTGCTGATCTTTTGCAAAAATGTAGAGTCACCAGAGATTTCCAACAATTTCTACAGAATTGAGATTGTTCGCATTATGAATTACCTTTACTTTGCTGTATATATGCTTCATATTTTTTTATGTTGCTGAATGTGGTTCAAGATAAAGGGACCCATATAACTGGCAAAATTACACACAAAGACATACATACTAACATGATATTATACATGAAATGGTAGGGATGTAAATTAAGCTATATGTGTATATATGCATGTACATCCTAATAACAATTTGTGAATCGAATAATTGACTTTTTAACTAACACTGGTGTGTAGTGCAGTTATCTTTTTATGTACCTCTTTCTTATGCATGGCTAAGAGGTATCCTATACGGTTTTAGGTACAGATGGAAGCATTAAGGTACATAAAAAGATAACAGCGAGTAAAAGAAAATTCCAAACAAAATCCGCTACCCATCCGTCAACTCTTGAGTTTAGACAGTATGCTAATTTAATTGCGGAAGAGGCTCCTATGCATCAAAACTAGTAACTAAGAATACTAGTATGAATTATTTGAGAAAATTGAAATTAGGTCGTCAGCTAAATGCACTTATTTGATGTTTATAGAATCAAAAGGAATACAATTTTGTTTTAATAAAACTTACCGGTAATATAGGATTGTTACTCCTCACAGCATATTTTTAATTTATTTTGTAACTGTGTAAATATTTATTCGCTACATTTAATAAACAAGAAAACTTGAAGAAAACTACCTACACAAAAAGCACAACACCTAAAGAACAATTATGAAAGAATGAAATATTACTCATCGTTCATTCTGGGCACTAAAAATGATTCGAGAAGATTGAACGCAAACCCCTCGACGTAGTATTCACTTGGCTGTTAGCAAAATGTAGATTATAGTACAACACAAAAGAGTATAAATTAAATATTTGGGAACTAGGACATTTTCATTTTCTGGCAACATTCAATTTGGGTTCTTAAACTGCCAAAGTGCTTGTAGTGGTTAATTTTTTTTCCGAAATAATCGTTCATACCTTCTTATGTTGGCAATTTCAAGAGATAAAATGTAAATTCTCATGAATAAAGCTATTCGTGGTGGGGCCTGAGAGATAATTTATAAAGTTTTTATGCAGTATTCAGCGGAGTTTCAATGCGGAGAGTTGTTTACCAACTTGGATGGCGTTTACAAACGTACAGCTGATTATAGTGGTAAGTAATTATAAATAATCATATAAGACATTAAAAAGCTCTCAATATATGCTGGAAGATGATATTGTAAATGGCAATTGCAATTACGCTTTTCTTAGCTTTCATTAATACGCTTTTATTAGCTTCAGACGTAGATACGTATTAGTATATAACGGAATCTTTGAATATGATTTTAACCCCCTTCAAAACGTCGGATTAACTCGAAATTTGGCATACTTATTAAGGACCGATGACAATTCAATATTTTAAACAGTGTGACCCGTTGTCCTTACTAGGATAATCAGGATTAGCGATTTAAGCGTATTTTTCTAGATTTTTTGAACTATTATATTTTTCAAGGTTGGGATTATGTAAACAAAGTGGTGTGTATAGCGTAACTAAATCATTTTGAGACTTTACTTAATAAATGGCTTGATCCCTTGCTTGTTTTTTTTTGTAAGCAAATACAGTAATTGAATATTGATTATTTTCTTAATTTCTAATGTCGCTTAATATTGTGAGTTCGTTACTAAATGCATAACATAGTAACAAAATTATATTAGTAGATAACAAATTTTAAACATATTTATTTATGCAATTTTAAAAATCTTATAAAGAGACTCATTGGCTATCTAGGGTACATATCTTCATTCCATAGTAGTGTTGCTGCCAATACAAAATTAGAGGCAGCACTCTTAAATTTAAAAAAGTCACTCTTATAGACTTAATAATTTGTTTAAGCGCCTAGCTTTTTTTACCCAAGTTAGTTCTAGAAAATGGTGTGTATAATGTTCGTGTAGTTATATGTCTATACTATGAAGGATTACTTGCTTATTTACCTTATTAGTACTCTAATAACGTTCTAACTAATAATATTTATGTCTTTTTGTATTATTCTAGGTTTTTAAAAGTATAATACGGAGAATTGTTCGGTGTTCGAAATGAATAGAGTGAATTTTAAAAGTGGATGTTAGAAAAGCTGATTCTAAACATTACAGAGGCCTCAAAAATAATAACGGACAATGCACCAATGTAGTGAAAAACAAAGCTTCAACATCAGCATCTTAGGTTGATGATATAAAGTCTTAGCTATTAGATAATAATAAAGTAATTGATCCTACTATGAATATGACCAACACTATTGGCGTAAGTAAAGCAGTATAAGCATGAACTAGCTTGTGAAATAGACGAAATTCTGGGCCGATATGGGCACACTGTGGTAAAATAACCACCTTATTACTGTGATTTGAATCCCATCGAATTGATTTGGGACCTCAAAAAATAAAATATAGTACCACAGAATGTGGGCACAATAATGTAAAGGAACTGTCTGAATTTGCATTCAATTCTATTACGAATCAAGATTGGATGAATTACTGTAGTTAGGTGAAACTAGTTGTGAAGGAGTGTTATGATCGTGACAGAACATTGTCTCATGACACACACAGACTAATTATCCAAGTTAGTAATAAAGACAATAACAGTAACGATGACTATAATATCAATAGTGATGATGATTTATTGCCAAAGTCTGACTTCGGGCAATAGTTCATCGTTCCTCCATGGAAAATTCAAACTCTGATACTAATGCTGGTATATCGCAACAAAATCGTGATGATCCTTATATTCAAAGTGAAGGATGTTTAGATTTGGATTTGTTAGAATAATACATTAATATTTTACATTGAAATGTCTATACTGTTTTATTATTCTATATGACCTACTCACCATAATTCTGCTAACGTTATTCCCACAACTATGTTGGACTCCGCTTTTACGGCCCGGCTACGTCCGTTTAGCGCATCTAAGTAGTGTACAGTGACTGCTTTCGAGATGGACGTATTCAGATATGGCATTATCCATATGACAGTTACCGTTTTGCCTCGAAAGAAGTTCATTTTTTAAATCTATTTTGATGTTTAATTTTGTGAAATCACTCTTTTACTTCTTTTATTCACACACCCTTTTTATTATATCATTAAACCTATGTTATTAGACTTATATTATGGATGTTTTGATATATATAAAGGCTGTCTCGTTGTGTCCCATTCGGTGTCGATTAGATTTGTTACTGTCGTATTCCAAGCCGCACGCTGCTATCGTAATGCCCTCAGTAAAAATCACTTGGGTTGCCATCGAGTGCGGTGTCTAGTGGCGTCCTAGAACATTTTAGTACGTTTGTTTTAGTTCTCGCCATCCCATAATCGTTTTTTGATTGCGGCGTTTTCGTGGCTAGAGTGTTAGTCTGTACTATATATAAGGCCACATTATGGAGTTCGTCAACAAGAAAAGTTCAAAGATAAAATTTTTTAAAGAGAGAAATATAAAGATTAAAATCTTTGTATTTAAAGATTAAATCTTAATATTTAAAGATTAAAATCTTTATATTTCTCTTGTAAATAAAACTTATATTCCATAAACTAGTTTTATTTACAACTAGCAATCCGCCCTCGCTTCGCTTCGGTTTTAGTCGTTTTACCCGCGTAATTCCCGTTCCCGTGGGAATACCGGGATGAAATATAGCCTAGTTTACGCCGTTTAAACATCAGAAATTATTATATTTGTCTTAATTATCTTGTAAGCAAAATATAACAAAAGGTAAAAGTATCAACACCGTTCTTGTGATATTAACTGTTGCTATATGAACGATGGTGGCGCCCTCATTTATTTTCTACTCTTTTATGTCGGACTATAAAAAATATGAACTTTAGATAAAGATGTATAACAACTTATCTATACCAATAAATAAAATTGGAGTGTCTGTTTGTAATGTCAAAATAATAGGCTTTTTTCATGCTCACACGGTTATTTGCACGACACCTATGCCTAAAATAGCAATTAAAAAATTTTTGTCTGTCCGTCTGTTTGTTCCGGGTAATCTTCAAAACGGCTGGACCGATTTCAAAAATTCTTTCAACAATGGAAAGCTATAATATCAGGGCGTAAACTAGGCTATATTTTATCCCGGTATTCCCACGGCAACGGGAACTACGCGGGTAAAACGACTATAACCGAAGCGAAGCGAGGGCGGGTTGCTAGTATAACATAAAAGCCACTTATGCTATATACGATAATTCCCGTTCCCGTGGAAATACCGGGATAAAATATAGCTTAGGTTACTCCCTGATATTATAGCTTTCCATTGGTGACAGAATTTTTGAAATTGGTCCAGCTATTTTGAAGATTACCCGGAACAAACAGACAGACAAAAATTTTTAATCTGTATTTTCGGCATAGGTGTAGTGCAAATAACCGCGTGAGCATGAAAAAAGCCTATTATTTTGACATTACAAACAGACACTCCAATTTTATTTATTGGTATAGATTTTCGGCACTATTATCTGCTGCACCGTAGGAGTAATTTCGCCAATATCCAAGTCAAAGAAGTTAGTCTCATTTAATTCCACATCGTTTGTGCCTGATGTTGCCAAAATCAAATAAAAATGATAAAACATTAATTATTTTAATATGGTATTCAAGGCATGGTTAAGAAAATAATTTTCAGAGACTTAATACATTTTTTACTTACATACATACATACTATGTGCTTGGATACTTTTATGAAATTAATACATAAATCCGATGTCGTTGTGAAGATTATTCGTGATTATCTTTTTACTTTTCAGTAACATTCTGTAAGTTACTGTTTGTGCTAAGCTAATTTGTGCTAAGTTCCACCATATTAAAAAAATATTATACGAAATGCCATAATTTGTACATTTCATTTCAACTGCGCGCCTTACATAGATACATAAATATGAATTATATATAGAAAAAAAAAATACCATTTTGTATTTTATGCTCAATATAGCGAGACATGGAAAATAATTTATATCAATAATATAGAATTTTATATTTACCTATGTCTACAAAGAAATGTTTTTGATGTGAAACATCTATAGGCGAGGATAAATCTGATCATTGGCGTGGCGTAAAGTGACCTATGCCGTAGCGAGGCCTCACGGCTCACCACGCTACATGAGAGTAAGTGTAGTTCCGACCAATTGTCACACTAATATCGTCGGAGACATTGAATATAACTATTATATTATTACAGAAGTAATTGATTTAAAGAATTATGTCAGTTGTCACAATTTGAAATATGTTAGAATTTTTAATTCTTAATCATAGTTTATTAAGGCATTATGCCATATTAGTTCCTGTCGTAATCTGGTTTTTTATACAAAATAGTTTCGATGTTTCACATCTGCCAGGCTTCCTGAATGACGGCTTCCTTTTTATTTTAATTGGTATAAAACAAAGACTTCTGTGCCAAAACTTTGTATTAGTCCGTCAATGAGTGTTTTCTTTTTTATTTTCTTTATTGTTGTTAGTGGCAAACGTGTGCGTATTCATCCGAGGTGATATCTGCTGTCGCCGCCTTCGGGCCCTCGAACATGGTGACTTGTCAATCCTGTGGCTACGCGTAGACTATGGAGGCCTTACCCGCATCTACGCATGCTTCTACAGGTCCCATGGCAGTGATCCGGTGTCAATTCAATTATTTGAGAACGTCCAATGGGGGATTGACGAAATATTGGAGCAGTGTCCATCAGCGGAGGTGGTGGTTCTTGGAGACTTCAACGCTCATCATAAAGAGTGGCTGGGGTCCCGAACCACTGACCTCCAGGGTCGACATCTCTTCAATATGGTCTCGGCCTATGGTCTGTCACAACTGGTGACACAGCCCACCCGTATCCCAGATATTGAGAGCCATGAGTCTTCTTTACTGGATCTTCTGCTGACTACACACCAGCACGGATATCAGGTAGTGGTTGAAGCCCCTCTTGGATCTTCTGACCACTGCTTGGTTCGTAGCTGTGCCCCTGTTGTAAGGCCTAGTCGTTCTAAGGCGACTGGGACTCGCAGAGTCTGGCAATATAAGTCAGCAGATTGGGATGGACTCCGCGAGTTTTACGCATCCTACCCATGGAAGCGGCTTTGCTTCGCCTCTGGGGACCCTGGCATCTGTGCGGACTGCGTTACCGAAACGGTTATTACGGGGATGGAATTATTCATCCCCAACACCAAAATACCCGCCGGTGGCCGCAGCCGACCCTGGTTTAACAAAACCTGCAGGACGGCTGCATGCCAGAAACAGTCCGCATATCGGGCCTGGAATAGGGCCAAAAAATGCCAGGACCCGAACGCCAAAGAGGTGAAGCGGAAATTTAACGCCGCTTCTAGATCTAGTAAGAAGGCTATTGCCAGAGCCAAGGCGGAACATGTTGCCAGAATTGGCGAGCGATTGCAAAGCTATCCTGCTGGGAGTCGTGCATTCTGGTCGCTCGCCAAGGCTGCCCAAGGCAACTTCTGCCAGCCCAATCTCCCACCACTGCAGAAACACGATGGTAGTCTGGCCCACAGCGCAAAGGAGAAGGCCGATCTTCTAAGTCAATTCTTTGCCTGTAACTCGACTTTGGATGCCGGAGCTGCCACACCACCTACTATCCCACGGTGTGAAAGCTCACTGCCTGAAATCCGCATCACGCAGCGAGCGGTTAGGCGGGAGCTGCGGCATTTAGACGTCCATAAGTCGAGTGGATCGGATGGCATCCCTGCAGTGGTACTAAAGACGTGCGCCCCTGAATTGACTCCCATCCTCATGCGCCTATACCGACTTTCCTACGCTACTAATAGGGTTCCGTCTTCGTGGAAGGTAGCCCATGTCCACCCGATCCCTAAAAAGGGAGACCGGTCTGAACCATCGAATTACAGGCCAATTGCAATAACATCCTTGCTCTCCAAGATAATGGAGAAGGTTATAAACCGCCAGCTTCTGCAGTACCTTGAGGATCGCCAGCTTATCAGTGATCGCCAATACGGCTTTCGTCATGGTCGGTCGGCTGGTAATCTTCTTGTGTACCTCACACACCGTTGGGCAGAGGCCTTGGAGGGCAAGGGTGAGGCGCTGGCGTTCAGCCTAGATATCGCAAAGGCGTTCGATAGGGTCTGGCACAAGGAACTTCTATCGAATCTACCATCATACGGAATCCCCGAGGGACTCTGTAATTGGATCGCCAGCTTTTTGGATGGTCGGAGTATAAAAGTCGTCGTAGATGGCTCCTGCTCCGATACCATGACCATTAATGCTGGTGTACCACAAGGCTCGGTGCTTTCCCCGACGTTGTTTCTCCTGCGTATCAATGACATGCTCTCTATCGAGAGTATGCCTTGCTATGCGGATGACAGCACGGGTGATGAGCGGTACACTGAGCAACGGAATATCCATCGGAGTACTCAGGAAAGAAGGGTTCAACTTGTGTCTGAAGTCGAGCGCTCTCTGGGGCGGGCCTCGGAATGGGGTGAGCGGAACCTAGTCCAGTTCAACCCCACAAAGACACAAGTTTGCGCGTTCACTGCAAAGAAGGACCCGTTTGTCATGGCGCCACAGTTCCAAGGAGTAACTCTCCCAATTTCTGAGAGTTGGAGAATACTCCTGGATTCAGTATTGGAGAATTGGATTCTCGGCGTCAAAATATCGAGCTAAGTCCAGTTTGGGAGTCATTTGGAGGACAAAGCCAAATTGGCAAGCAAAAAGTTGGGTGTCCTGAACAGAGCCAGGCGGTACTTCACACCGAGACAGCGTCTTGTGCTATACAAAGCACAAGTTCGTCCTCATGTGGAGTACTGCTCACATCTCTGGGCAGGTGCGCCCAAATATCAGCTAGACCCACTTGACTCCCTGCAAAGACGAGCTGTTCGAATCGTCGGGGATCCCAATCTTACGGACAGATTGGAGTCGCTGGAGCAGCGGAGAGACTTTGGGTCACTCTGTGTACTCTACCGACTCTTTCACGGGGAGTGCTCCGAGGAACTGTTTGACTTGGTACCACCGTCACCATTCTACCAACGTACCACTCGACATCGTAGCAGGGTTCATCCATTTCACCTGGAAACGTTATGGTCTTCAACTGTTCATCGATCATTTCTCCCACGTACGTGCAAGCTCTGGAATGAACTACCTGCTGCTGTGTTTCCCAAGCGCTATGACATGTCCTTCTTTAAACGAGGTTTAAGAAGAGTATTTCCTTCACGGTAGGCAGCGGCCTAGCTGTGCCCCTGGTATTGCAAAGGTCCATGTGCAGCAGTTTCACTTACCATCAGGTGTGCTGCTTGCTCGTTTGCCACCGTTGGCAATAATAAAAAAAAAAAAGAGCAAACAGCACACCCGATGGTAAGTGATACTGCTGCTCATGGACCTTTGCTAGACTGCTGCCTACCGTAAAGAAAGTGAAGGGAGTGTGAATGTGCACGCATTCACACTCCCTTCCCTTGAACCCTTGAGGTTCGGTTATACTAAAGGCACCAAAATCAACTACACGCAAACATCCTCGAGTTGGGCCTCCGGTTTCCTCTGAAATAAATTTTTTTAGCATTGTTTGTGGCCAACGAGCTAACAGCATATTTGATGTTAAGCGATACTGCTGCTCAAGCACTAATCGTCATTAATTCTTGGAAGTACTGTTGAAATCGAAATCATATTTATATAGTGCTATGCTTAAAATAATAACGTATAGAAGGATAGTGTCGGTACTTTGAACGTTCGAAACATGAATCTAAAAATACTACATGCGCGCAGACGATGAACGGTTCTGATGTAAGCTCCATTATGCTCCAATTTAAATACTCCACTTTTTGTGTGCGAACTTACCTTCTATACGTTATTATTCTAAGGTGCTATGCTATAATTTTGAGAATGACGAGTAACGCGAGTAACGAGTTTACGACTTGGAACGCGTTTAGTTTCCAAATCGATTTTTTTTTAGTTTGTAAGGTTGGTTGCACGTTATAAGTTCCGACCAATAAGACACTTCGGGCCTTTCTTCTTCGGAGAATATGGCCGACATTTTGATACTGCTGTCATGAAGATTTTTCAGTGACAAAATTTTAACTTTGTAGTTCTTCATGCACGGTTTTAAGTTCCCAAATCGTTTTATTTTTTAATTGCTTAGACGGAGTGTAGTGTAAGCTATTTTATTTAAATAAAAATGGCAGCTGATCGCGAGATTGCTGCTGAAGACAGTATCAGAGTGGTCTGCCGATTTCGGCCACTGAATGACTCTGAAGAAAAAGCTGGATCAAAATTTATCGTGAAATTTCCTTCCGGACCTGATGATAATTGTATTTCAATAGGGGTAAGTGTGAAGAGCTCAATTTCCTACATTGCTTTCCCCTATCATCGCCCTAAATTAGATCATGATGACTAATACATTACGAGTTGTTCACCTGCTACGAAATGGCCTTTCTTTTTCATTCCGCTTCGATGGTTATGATCAAAATCACGTAAATATAAAGAATTTTTCTGAATTTATCCCAAATAAGGACGAAAGCTTTTGTTTTGTGGAAAATCAATACAAATACCTTCTCGACCTTGACCCAAGTAGGTATACCACATTTTTTTTTGTATGCAATACAAAAAGTAAGCTCCTGTGTGTTTTTATTGTTTGTGCTAATTACTTAGTTATATACTTACTCTTAATATATTTTTACTTACCTTCCTTAAATAAAATTAAAATGAAGTTACATTTATAAAATTATTATTTTTTAATTGAGACATGCAAATAATAAAAGTTACAAAATATGTTTCTAGATTTCTCTTTGTAGATTCTAGGTAACTATATAATTATATCATATTATGTGCCTGTTTATTATACACTGATGTATAATTAGTTATAACAATTTACTGTGGGTCTGTATGACCCTGCATTATTACATGATTTATTGCATCCTATAGATTGTCTAATTGTGTGTGGCTATGAACAAAAATAATTGTTCTATACGCTTAGTGAAGAAGTGACTTAATTAGTGGGTAATTAACATTTTTGCAGTCAATGTCGAAATTTTATCAAATTATAATGTGATCACTAGGAGTTTACATTTTAATGTTTGTATACATAATTTTAGATGTACATTTACTGCGTTATAACATATTGCTATAGACATTAATTAGAAATTAGCTGTTTAATAAGTTTCAAATGAAAGCTAAATATCTAACTTTAGAAGCTGCAAATATGGAACAGTCAATAGACTATCTTGCAGATGATGTCAGAGGTTTGCTCTTAACTGATTATTCATAAGCTGATGTGTTTTATTCTCAATATATAACATGACTGTTGCAGTCTATAGAAAACATAAACAAGTTAATTATTTCTAGGTTTAATGAACCAAACACACTAAATATCAATTTTCTATCTATTTTTAACAGTTTAATGAACTTGTATGTTGTACTAAATCGTTATATGTGAGTATATTTGGTAATGTGATTTATATTTGGCAGCACACAAAAAAACTGCAAAATTTTTATTTCAATATAAGCAGATAGTATAATTAACCAGTTTTAAATACTCTCAAAACTAAGAAAATGTTACCTGACAAAAAATTACATTGATTGGCAAAACAAACATTAGAAAATGTTAAATGCAAACTTGCATATAATGGCAATATCATTAATTGATATCATTTTATAATTATTTATGGTATAGGCAGTTTAACAACCTCTGTGTTTTGTAGCTCCTTATATATTTAGAAGAAATAATGTAACAATCCAGACTCTTTTACACTTAGCAATAAGGGAAGCCATGTTCCTTTTCCGTAGGTGCTATTCTTACTCAGCATATGGATGAAAAGTAGAATTTACTGCAAGATTTTTATCCAGCATTTGCATTGCATTTAATTTTATGCTTAACATTAACCAGTTATTTTTGTGCTTGCCATGTAACTCTTTATAATATGTTAATGATGGCAGATAATCTTATATTTTAAAGTTATGTAATTATATTTAACCAGCCTACCCATCTGGTACAGTAGATTAATTTCCTTCTCATTGTGAAGGACAGTAACCAAGAGCGGAACATAAATGAGCTGTATAGAACATCATCCTATTATATACTGTATTTAAACATACATAGATACACAAATTGTTGATCATTACTCAGTTCAGCAACTTTCTACTGCTGCAATTTTATACATTCATCAACTTGAATATATACAGCTTACTTAATAGATTATAATTGAAATAAATGTGTGTACAAAAATGAATATTTATCTTATTTTAATCTTTATAAAAATCTGCATTTATTTTATGGACACTTGTATTATTATTATATATCTTCATAAGGCTGATTTTTTTTATATACTTGTACAAAGGCACGGCACTTCTGTATGAGGATATGGATTTATTGTACAAGGCCCCCTGAAGAATTGTGAATTAAGACAGTCTTTCTGTAATTGCAATGATAATAGTAAAGCACAGAGTCATCCCATTAAGTTGAAAACTGTGGCTAAAAAAGTCATATATAATGTTAAGTATAGAGTCGAGTATTAAATTGACTGACAATTCAGAAGCTGTTGTTCTATGATTGAGCTTCTCGTGTATTGAATGTTGACCTTTATTTAGCATATGGTGTCTTGCAAATTGGATCACTCAATAAAATACAACACCATAGTGTGTAAATAAGGGTAACCAGAAGTATGGATAGCAATTTTACCATTATGTGTGATGGTAAAATAAGACCATTAGCCTTGTTAGTTTGAATTGAGTCTTTCAATCCTTGATTACATCTGCAAACTTAGGCCGACTGATTAGCTCAAGACAGATCTGAAGTAATAAGCTAAGGACAATGTTCTGAATGAATCATCATTATATTAACCATAATTTATATTATAATTGTTAATGTTGTCAAAATTAAGTAATATATTTATAGCAAATGATTATGGGACAGGGACGGTGATGATGATTATCTACCAGATAAACTAAAATAAAATTCATTAGGCATTTGGATGTTCAGAAAAACTATATATTGTGTTAGACTAAAAATACAATGTGTCACAACACATTCCTTACTGCAAGCATTGTAAAAATTACCGAAGGATAATATTACAGAAGGAAAATTAAAACTGTATGCCCATCCATTTTACTAGCATTGTATAGTAGACTAAATTACATTCCCTTATTAATAAGACTTGACTAACAAACTGTAACTGCTTAGAAGTAAAAGAAGCTTTATAATGACCACACAAATTATTTTGTTATAGGGCAAAGTATACTTGTTTGACAAAGTATTCAAACCAAATGCAACTCAAGAAAAAGTATACAATGAAGCTGCCAAAAGTATTGTGTCAGATGTACTGGCTGGTTACAATGGTACTATTTTTGCATACGGACAGACTAGTTCAGGAAAAACACATACCATGGAAGGTGTCATAGGTTTGTAGAATTATTTACTTGTGTAATGAAGAAATATGTGCAGAAGATGCAATAACCATACAACAATAAGTTTACTTGTACATAAACAGATGCCTTTCTTTCTAAATTATCCACTCAAAGATGGTCAAACAAATTTTCTGAAAGTTATAATGGCTGATATGAATTATAATGACACTACATTCCTTTTATAGCTTGATACTAAATTGACTTAAATCACTGAGTGATAAGATTGTGATTTAATAAATATATAACTTGCAACTGTTATTGATCTATTTATTATTCGGTATTTATCTCCAGTGTGGCGATGGGGAAGGAAGAATACAATGGTCACCATCCTATACTTGCCCATGGAAGTCTTAAAAATCGACTAATGATCTTACCAGAGAGTGGGCAGTAGCTCTCTTTTGGGAAATGTATGACATCTAACTGCAGTCGCCCACTAGAGTGGCAGTTGCGGTACTATTCCCTCGTGGTGATTAAGGCACTATTCCTCGTGGAGGTTACGCCACTGTCCCTTGTGGCGATTAAGACACTACCCCCAATTTATTAGCTATGTTCAACAGCGCTCTGAATGATGATTGTGTATTTGATTATCATTTTGTTGCAAAATGATGATGTATCAGTATTGATATGACTTTCATATTTTAATATGATTATTGTTTTGCTGTGATTTAAAACTCAATTTTTTTTTGAACAGGTGATCCAGGCAAACAGGGTATTATTCCACGGATAGTTAATGATATATTCAATCACATTTATGCCATGGAAGAAAATTTGGAATTTCACATTAAGGTATCCTATTTTGAAATCTACATGGACAAGATCAGGGACCTGTTAGATGGTTAGTAAAAATATATATGTATATTCTTAATATTTATTAACTTATTTGAGATGGTGTTTCTAATTTTTGTATTGTTTTCAGTGTCTAAAGTGAACCTCAGTGTTCATGAAGACAAAAACAGAGTTCCATTCGTCAAAGGTGCTACTGAAAGGTTTGTGTCAAGTCCCGAGGAAGTGTTTGAAGTTATTGAGGAGGGCAAGTCAAATCGACATATTGCAGTCACAAGTAGGTATCAAAATGGATTAAAATAAAATTACATTCCATATGATTTGTTTAACGGGAGTACCTTATATTTTCAGACATGAATGAACATTCATCTAGATCTCATTCAGTCTTCCTCATTAATGTCAAACAAGAAAATCTTGAAAATCAAAAGAAACTTTCGGGCAAATTATATCTTGTGGACTTGGCTGGTTCTGAGAAGGTATCAAATCATTGTTATTACTATTTTTGGATCAATGCCGATCAATTTATACATAGATCAATTATATGTGAACGAAATCTGCAGATATTAACGTGTGACCGGTTCAAATGAAAATACTCGTTCATATAAAAATAAGTGGCTGCCAGTCTCCAATTAGAATCACGTTTACTGTATAACTAAGTTGCTGATATTAACTGTCGTGAGTGTGTTATGCGTTGGCGAGGCGGTGACAAAGGAGATGTCCCAAAGAATTAGATCTCTAATTTTACTAGCTAGGCTAGTCCTACTGTTATGATTAATATTACTCACCTAACCTTGACGCCGCTTGACGGCACAAGTCGTCGAGCTCATTCTTATATGAGAATTGAAGTATTTTACGTTACTATCTATGATGATACCCACATTTACCATTGGATGGAAAGATATCAAGAATCATCGTTTTAAATAAAAATTAAATTTATATTAGAGCGGTTTGGCTTAGTTTTTTACCTTGAACCGTCAAAAGTATTCCTTCAGGGTCTGAACGTTATTAACTAAAAGGATTATTTGGCAGGTATCTAAAACTGGTGCTGAAGGTACAGTTCTTGATGAGGCGAAAAACATCAACAAGTCATTGTCGGCTTTGGGTAATGTGATCTCGGCTTTGGCCGACGGAAACAAATCGCACATTCCCTATCGAGATTCTAAACTGACGCGTATTTTACAAGAGTCACTTGGAGGTAACGCAAGGACAACAATTGTCATCTGTTGCTCCCCCGCATCTTTCAACGAGAGTGAGACTAAAAGTACACTCGACTTCGGTAAAAGGTACGTATATTACATATTAAAGTCCATATGTACTAACTAAACAATTGATTGCATCAATGTCGTAGTGATTAAGATAGCGTACCAAATGTTGTGGATTAGATACAACATCAAAGATCCACAAATAGATGTTACGAGTCTGAGTGTAATTTTTACCCCCTAATTATATGTTTTTAAAGTCCCATACTAGAATCAGTTCAAGATAAGTTCTTTTCTAAAAAAACTGTATTCGCCGTATTTTATTATGCATTTTAACTGTTAAAATGTTTTTCCGTGTTGTGACGGAGTAAGAATACCTCATCAAGTAAGGTATCACCTATAATGCCCGTCGGAGTTGTAAAAGACTTAGTATTCTTATAATATGCAGATAGCATATATGCAAGAGATCTCTGCGAGAGAGAGCGAGAGTGTCGATTAGATGTCATAGTGGGAGGGAAATGAAAATTTACCTATAATGGAGGAGGCATGAGTCTAGCAGTGGGATTTACGTGGGCTGAGATGATAATGATGATGACTATTAAAATATTCTATTCTCACAACTATCGCGAGGAAGACAAGGGAGGGAGTGTACAACAGAGCACGTCGATAGCCTGATGGATCCAAAATGGTCATTTCACATCTATACCAATAAATAAAATTGGAGTGTCTGTTTGTAATGTCAAAATAATAGGCTTTTTCATGCTCACACGGTTATTTGCACGACACCTATGCCTAAAATACAGATTAAAAAATTTTTGTCTGTCTGTCTGTCTGTTTGTTCCGGGTAATCTTCAAAACGGCTGGACCGATTTCAAAAATTCTTTCACCAATGGAAAGCTATAATATCAGCGCGTAAACTAGGCTATATTTTATCCCGGTATTCCCACGGGAATGGGAACTACGCGGGTAAAACGACTAAAACCGAAGCGAAGCGAGGGCAGATTGCTAGTTGTAAATAAAACTATTTTACGGATTTTGTATTTGATTTTTGATTGCCCGACGTTTTGAACACTTTACAGCGTTCATAATCACGTGCGGACTAAGATGTTTCACGTCTAACAAGTCATCGTTATTACAGAGATTTGTATTTATCCGCTAGTTTTATTTAAATGTGTAATACTCGCGTAAACATCAGAAATCATTATGATTATTTCACTTTCTCAATGCCCTTTTTTTTATTGCAAACGGTGGCAAACGAGCAAACAGTACACCTGATGGTAAGTGTTGCTGCCGTTCATGGACCTTTACAAGGCCGTTGCCTACCGCGAAGAAAGCGAAGGGAGTGTGAATGCGTGCATTGAGGCTCGGTGATACCAAGGGCACCACCAAAACCCTCCACACGCAATCACCCTCAGAAAGTTGGGCTTCCGGCTCTCTCGCTCACCGAACGAAGCGCAGTAACAAATTGCTACTACTCGGACGTCGATTTTCTGCGAGAGCATGGTACTGCCCCGGACGGACCGGCCCGCGGTTGCGATTCTTTCATTTAAGCTATAGTTAGGTAGTGTAATTCGACCAATTGCCACTAAATTATTATCGTAAATTGAAAAGCGTGATATATGGAATAGTAATTTTAAAAGAAGCTATCTCCAAAGACCGCAGTATCTATACCAATAAATAAAATTGGAGTGTCTGTTTGTAATGTCAAAATAATAGGCCTTTTTCATGCTCACACAGTTATTTGCACGACACCTATGCCTAAAATACAAATTAAAAAAAATTTTGTCTGCCTGTCTGTTTGTTCCGGGTAATCTTCAAAACGGCTGGACCGATTTCAAAAATTCTTTCACCAATGGAAAGCTATAATATCAGGGCGTAAACTAGGCTATATTTTATCCCGGTATTCCCACGGGAACGGGAACTTCGCGGGTAAAACGACTAAAACCGAAGCGAAGCGAGGGCGGGTTGCTAGTTATAAATAATATTAATAATGCATGTTTTTATTAGTGGTTATCTAAATTTCATTATTGTGGATAAAAAAAATAACGTCACAATCCACTTAATGATTATCCATATGCTTGATGAGTTACTATCAAGCAAACTTCTATTTTAAGTTGTATAAATTCTGTATAATGGCAAAATGTGGCGTTTACGGACACGTGACTGAGCTTAATAGAATAGGTAATAATTGTATTTTGTATTTTACTGAACAATAATAAAGTGTTTCCGAGTTTTTTTACATGAAGTTCCTTATCATATACTCAATTATGATTACAAGATGAATCATATTTTAATGCAAATATAGATGTTTAAAAGTAAGCAATTTTCTTTTGATTTTGTGTCAAAAATCAATTTTAATATGTAATGTGATTCTTTGATAAGCATATCCCTGAAAACAGTTGTACGTATTTGTTGAAAATTTATCAAAATTCGAGTTGTTTACATAGGAACTCACAAGAGCTTATATGAATTATTCGTAATACATTAAATATTATTATTTCATCTTTTTTTTTGTGGGTGGGTCGCGGTCGGCGCGCCTCCGCGCCACTCCGTCCGGGGCTACACAGGGGCTTAAGCACGCAACTCCCGCAACCCACCCGAAAACCACGTCGCCTTCGTCGTTGGGCCGACCACCGGAGCAGGGTTACTTGACATCAGTGGTCGGCCCGACGGAATACCCCCTATTGGGGTACCCTCCCATCGACCGACGTCCCCCCATCGGGGAGGACGTCGGTCTTTCCTCACGCGGTCGGCCTCTCGGCGGGTGACGGACTAATCCCCGGTCACGTCACCCGCGGATTATTATTTCATCTTGACACTATTTTCGATAATTACCATTTATAAGCGTCTTTGCTTTTTTTTTGTTGTAAGCGATAATAGCTCTTGAGGAAAACTACGTGTTTAAACAAAGAAAAATACAAACATTTAGGAATTTCTTGTTAACTTGGACAGGACGTTAGTTGTTACCCAGTTAAGAAATAATAGCAATGTAAAACGTAGTGATATTATATGAGAACTGTGTGGGTTAAGAATAATGTGCCGTAAAAACCTGGTAGAGAATGGCCAGGAGAGCAATGGGCAACAGTGATCTCTTGGCAAACTCATAATAATGATTGCGATCACCAATTCACTCGCCAAGCGTGGCGTTAATGCCATTATTTTCCTTTTGTTGTCCTGGTTCAATAGTGGAGGTTGATAGGCCGAGGCCTGAAAAGTGCGATCTTAATTTATTAAAGTAACCTAAATTTCAAATAAGGAATTTCTTATTCTATGTTAAATTTGCAGTTTTTTGCTTAGTGTTGCCTGTAATATTTGCACTACTGAATTTTTATTTGGATACTAGTTATCAAATATATTGATATAAATATATCGACGTAATCAATTGATATATGATCCGATAATATTATTGAACACAGATTTGGAGATAATATAATGTGTTTATTTATTTGACACCATATAAAACGTTTTTTTTAACCTAACTTAAGTTCATTAATTTTAATTATTACGTATTAAATGAGGCAGGTAGTCACAGATTGTATTCTTATACAATGTCACCCAACAACTTTTCACGGGTGCTGTAAAGACATGGAAAGGGATAATTTAATCTCAAGAAAAGAAAATTTCGAAATATGAAATTTCATGGTCAGAGAGGTATTCGCCTTTTTTTACTCCTATTATGCTGTAAGTCTCCTGACCGCTCAAGGGATATGAACTGTAGAAAATGATATTTTTTTTTCAACAAACTTATTCTTTTCAGAGCTAAGACTGTCAAGAATGTTGTTTGCGTCAACGAGGAACTTACTGCTGAGGAATGGAAGCGTCGTTATGAGAGAGAAAAGGAGAAAGTGGGTAGGCTGAAAGGCAAGGTTAGTGCATATCATATTTATAATATCCATAGTGAACTGTTTGTATTACATTTGTAATACAAACAGTTCTCTAAAATTATCTCTGTACGTAGGTTGAAAAATTGGAAGCAGAGTTGAATCGCTGGCGATCTGGCGAGACTGTTCATGTTGAAGAACAAGTCAACTTGCAAGAGATCGAAGCTGTCACACCAGTTACTTCATTCATTGAAGAGAAACCACCAGTGGCGGTAATTGTTATTTATATTACTATAATAAAGTTTGGGTTTTCAAACTTAGAAAGTGATTAGCACAAACCTTTCTCTATTGGTAGACTATCAGTCGACACCAACAATTTATACTACGCTAACTCAAATTTTAAGAAAAATCGTGTTTTATGCCACACAGTTTTAAATGTGGTTTCTTTTATGTCATAAAAAATCGTGAAGAAATACACAACAATAACAAAGTTACGAATCTCATACAACGCAAATAAATATCTTAACTAATAAAGTTATTATGTTTTTGCCTATATAAACCTCTACTGTAAAATACACTTTTATGACTTAGCATAGTATAAATTGTTGGTGTCGATCTATCGAGATCATAAAGCAAAACTCTGTGATTTATTGAATCAAGGAATAGGCATAAATGTTATCAAATAGGGCAGGTTATATAAAAGTCCGGACCGACCACGTATGTCAAGGAATCGATGACAGTTGTCGGCCCAATGCTGATGGGGAGGGAATACGGTAGGTTATGGGACCGCACGCCGTTCATCCGTCGCCTCGAACAGGTTGGGTGGGGTGTGTCCAGACCATTGGAAATCAATTCTAATTTCGAATCCGATTCAATTCCAATCTCACCAAACTTATATTTGGTACTCTTAAACAAAATCGAGAATGAATTCTTCGCATTTGCCGTTGTTTTTTTCACCAAATGTGCTGTATTTCATTACTTTAAATTAATAACGTTACCAAACTCGATCACCACGAACACCCTTTCTTGAAATTGTGCGATTTTAAACTACGTCAAAATCACGTCAGGAGTAGCAAATAATTGACTTATTTGACGTGAGTCGAATTCATTTAGTTCAAAAAAAAATCCACTGAATTTGATTCCAATCGTGCGCTAGTGTCGCTTTCCAGAGTACCAAATTGCTCAAATTCGAGCTGCAATTGGATTTAGGATTGGAATCGAGATTCAAGAATAGGCACACATAGCCTACCATAAATAAAAAGGCTATGTAATAAATATAGAATTGATCGACGCTAACAAAGCTGGAAAAACTGCTAGCAGTTTCATATAAATAATTGCTTTCAAATTACGTATGTATGAAATGAAAGTATTTATGACTAATTTTATGGATAAAAATTTATTCAGTCATTTTGATTTCATATTATTTTTAGCCCGTTCCTGTCGCAGTATCTAATGCTGTGGAAGATGCGGCCATGCAAGGTAAACTGGAGGCGTTATACCAACAGCTTGATGATAAGGATGAGGAGATCAACCAACACTCACAGTTGGTGGAGAAGCTCAAGGAACAGATGATGGAACAGGAGGAGCTCATTGCTTGCACACGGTAAATATTTTAATTGTGAACTTACGATTAATATCGCCAAAATAGTTTTTGGGTACCAGTGAATTAATTTATAACATACTAGCAACGCGCCCTCACTTCGCTTCGGTTTCAGTCGTCTTACCCGCGTAGTTCCCGTAGGAATACCGGGATAAAATATAACCTATGTTTCTCCCTGATATTAAAGCTTTCCATTGGTGAAAGAATTTTTGAAATTGGTTTGGTTGTTTAAGCGTGAAAGCGTAACAAACAAAATTACTTTCGCATTTATAATATTAGTATTGATTCTATACTTCTTGTATAATGGTGAAAGCCGTCTAAGGGATCCCGAGGAGAATGAACAGCAGCACTCTCAGCAGTTTGCTAACACGCCTGTAAAAGGTGGTAACTATGGTGTTATCTCTCTTTTGTGTGGCCTATGATCAAAATTAAGCGTTGTTTGATAAATGGAATTAATATTATATTTGATAGGTTCATATATAAATGTATATTTGCCACAAACTAAATATGAATTGACTCAAGTTTATGCGAAATTTATTACCATCTTTAACCCTGTCAATTCTACGCTTTAAACAATGTGTAATATGAAGTGTAATTGCACTTGTTCATAGAGCATTGTTCTTTGATATATAGCTTAACATTTGGTGAAACGGTAATTTTATAAAAAGAAAAAAACAGCTGGCCATGAGAAATATGGTTGCTAAATAAAGAAAATGTGGATAAAATCATTTATCTAACATAGAAAGAATTAAAAACTATTCTATCTCTCACATCACACAATATTGCCGCAAATGAGTAGTTTTATAAAAATAAACAGCAGGCCATGAATGCAACAATCACTAAATAAAAACGGTGAATGAGATTCCATTTTAAAGATCACTATTTATTGAGATTATTAACATAAAACGAGATAAAATCTATTCTATTTCTCATATCGGCAAATATGCCTATAGAGGGATTAAAAGTACAGTAGTTTACTATTTTAATTTCTATCCTCTGGAAAGGGTCTGGGATTTAAAATAGCCCGTATATAGGCTGTGGTGTGCGGGTGATCGGACCGGAGAATTTAGTCCGTCACCCACAGAGAGGCTGACCGCGCGACGGTTACCGACGTCCCAGGACGTCGAGATGTGAGGGTACCCGAAAGGGTATTCCGTCGGGCCGACCACTGACGACAAGTCACCCTGCTCCGGTGGTCGGCCCAACAACGAGGTGACGTGGGTACGGGTGGGTTATGGGCCCGCGCGCCGTCCTTTCATCGCCCCGGACAGAATGGACCACGCGTGCGCTTACCATAGCCCCCCCATAAAAAAAAAATAGGCTGTGGTGTAGAAAATTAAAATTGGCTATTTTCATCAGATCATGAGATTTTTATATATAAAATTTTTCTTTAATACTAAACCTTTGTTAGACGCGACTACGAAGCCCTGCAAGGTGATATGAACCGCATCCAACAAGAGAATGAAGCTGCTAAGGAGGAGGTTAAGGAAGTTCTGCAGGCATTAGAGGAACTTGCTGTCAACTATGACCAGAAGTCACAAGAAGTTGACAGCAAGAGCCGAGAATGTGATCAGCTATCTGAAGAGTTGCAGACTAAACAGGTAACAATATTGATGTTGATAGTTGCTTACAAGAATATCACAAAGCCATGCATATTTTTTTTATGATATTATCTAATGAAGAATAAATCTTTTTGTTATGTGTAGCTTTATAAGCATACAAACAACACACGAATTTTGCCCCAGATAATTATTTGTCACACAAGGATTTGTCTTATATGAGCATTGAATCTCTAATATGTAATTTGGTTACTCCGCTGATTAGTCTTGGCTGTAGATCCAGTAAACTTACTAAGAATGTTAACTTTAGATCTCTTTGTGGTCATAACAGCCAACATAACATCAACTGCTGTCGCCAACCCGTATGCCAAGAGTTGCGATTATGGTATTATGCCTCTGAGGAGAACTATGTTCAACACTGGATGTCGATAGGCTGATTAGAATTATGTTTTACTTGTTTGATATTTTCAATAATATTTATATTTAATAAATATGTAGATGCAACTTAATCTATTTCATTCATTATATATGGTTGTATAAGATACAATTGCATATAATGCAATTATCGTAATCATTAGACATTATAATGCAATACCATATTTGTAATATTTAATAATAATTTGTAATATACAACAATTGTTTCATTCACAGAGTGCATTGGCCAGTGCAACTTCCGAGCTCCAACAACTACGTGATCTATCCGCGCATCAACGCAAGCGTATTGCAGAATTACTCACCAACCTGCTCCGTGATCTGGCTGAGATTGGAGCAGCTGTGGGAGGTTCCGAACTTGACTTTAAACTTAACGTGGACACAGTGGGCAAGTTGGAGGAGGAATTCACTGTTGCACGTCTGCACATCAGTAAAATGAAGAGTGAAGTTAAGAATATTGTACAGCGTTGCCACTCACTTGAGTCCGCCAACATTGATGCTAATCAAAAGGTCAGTCTGTATTACCTTCAAACAATTAAAGTACTTGTAAAATTGATGTAATTATCAATTCAAATGCTATACAAAGAATATGTTTTTAGTTAGACATATTCCTAACACAAACATAGTATGAAATGATATGGTGGGTAGATTTTAAGGGACAGACAGACAGATAGAAGATTATAAATAAAAAATTAAAGTCCAGTTTAGTGGTAATTGGTTTATAGCAGCAATTTACATGTCTTTTTTTTTCATATGTTGTCTAAGAAAGATTTCAGGATATTAATACTCATCATTTTCGCTCATATACGTTCAACTCTTGGGCTCAAGCCTCCTCCACAATATGAGAGAAACCTACTATACCACGTCGGTCAGACGTGTTGACGTACAAAATAATAAATGCGTAAAAATAGATAAGATATAATTCATATCATAAAATGGTATTAATATTCTATAATTTTGCTTGTCATCATCGTCATCATGACAGCTCATATATGTCCCACTGCTGGGGTCGAGCCTCCTCCTTACTAGGAGGGGAAGAGACCTACTATAGCATGCCGATCAGACAGGTTGTTATAGGATTTTATTTCGAGTTTTCCTCTTCTTTTGCCGGTATAATTATGAATTAAAAATATATAGTAACATTTTAAGTAAGAACTATGTCAAGTAAACCAAAGTTTATTTTAACGATTCTTGTATATTCTGCCACAAGAAATTAAGCTTATAACAGCAATAATGGATACAGGTTTGTTGAGAGTTGAATATAATGTTTTGTTTTAGATTTATAATACCATCCAGTCATTAAATCTATCGAAGTTCGACTGTTTTTGATAAAATTAATGATTATAATTCATTATTTGTTTATTTAGATCGAAGAGTACGAGCGTTCGCTGGGTGAATGTAGACTTCTCATCTCGCAACACGAAGCGCGATGCGCATCGCTGGCCGAGTCCATGCGAGAAGCCGAGAACAAGAAGAGACAACTTGAGGAAGCCGCTGACGCTTTGCGTGAGGAGTGTGCGCGTTTGCAGGTAAATATTTGTATAATTCTTTATAAATAAATTGTGTTAAACAAATCTATCCCATATTCTTTTGCCTTACCAAAATTTCAACGTGGTATTCGAGACTATAATCTTCTGTGCAAATTTCATCCACATCCGTTCAGCTCTTCCGTAATTCAGTAACAACATCCATCCACCTAAATATTGTGCTATTATATTAAAAATACGATTATTGTAGCTTTTTATCATTTGTACCATAAATTTATCTTTCTATGGTTTAGAATATTTCGATTTCTATATGTATGTAGATGTTTTTTTAAGGGTCAAGTCACCAAATTTTCCATCCAATTATGTGCTATAATTGACTACTACACTAGTCTACGCTGTCAACGGTCTGCCGTTTTCATGATTACCTGCTATAGTTTCACAATAGTATGGCTCATAGAACTGCTATAAATGACCAAACTTCAAAAGAAAAATTGTTGATTGAGAATTTTCTTAGCTAGATTGATAATATGTTGTTTTATTTTATATAGGCAGCTGAACGCGTGCAATTGGCGGCCGCGGAACAACGTGCCGATTCTCAAGTGCGCAGCGCACTCGAGGCTCAGCTGGAACAACTGCGCGCTGCACACGCCACGCAACTGGCTGCACTACGCGACGAGCTTGCGGCTGCGCTAAGACAGCACCAAGATCTCAAAGAGTTAGTAGACATATACAATCCATCTGAAAGAAATAAATACATTTATTCTGCTCAGGTTAAATCTACTAAGTTCTGTGTGGTGATGGAATAAGAATACAATTCACCACTTTCTATCTTGGCGATGTATATCGTAAAAGACGGCTGAGGTATATAATACGCATATAACATCTAAGCAAGAGAAGGAAATTTTGAGAGAAATCTCTATACCAACCTGTGTGACTAACATGGTCAGTTTTAACAGTGAGGTCAATTTTCCTCTTATTCTGAAGGAGGCTCGAGCCCAACAGTGACGCGTATACTGGCTGAGATGATGATGATGAAATCTACCAAAGAAAACCAAACTAAAAAGAACTTCTTACATCGTTTAATTTTAACGAGAAACAAAAAAACTCGGCTCGTGCTACTTCTCTTAAGGTAGTCTACCAACACCTGCTATACATAACCACTCGCATTAACTATGCTTGTGGTTTGCAAAATATGCAGATAGGTATTACAGCAGGTTATTTATGGGGTCTATGACATCCTTTCGTTGCCTCCGGACACTTTGGGCGAGGTTCAATCAGACTATACAACCACTCAAGAATATTATCCTAAATATATTGAATTCTCATGATGCCGCAATTTCGTCCTTACAATATCAGCAACTTAACTTTTAGCAGGACAACCTGCTTTATTTATAGGAAATAAAATATCCCCAAGTTACTCTTAATAATGTTGAAGTTTATTTGTATGATATAGGCGTAGTTATTTTACGTATTTGATTAACATTACAGTAATAGGTATATTCTTTTATTTAGTGTCTCTTTCTTATGTACGCTATTTTATATTCTACGCTCTATTCACTTCAGTGCTTCTAAAAATAAATAACGTGGCGTCCAGTATCGCTGCAATCCGAAACTAGACGAAAAACGAAGTCTACAAAGTCTAAAACGAACGAATAAACGAAGTCCTCTTTTAATAGTAGATTTTATACACAATTTGATATATGCAATCCTCATTGACAAGTGAGACTTATAACACCAGATGCGTTCGTCAACACGTGTGTCAAGCGTGGCGATCACAGTATTATTTTCTCTTGGCCTTTTCCTCTTTGTCCAATACTAGGTTTCGACATGAATTGATTGCATTCGTTTAATTTAATATTTTAAAACTGATTTTTCTTGAAAATATAAGGTTTCGTGAGATGATTCATCGCAAAATCCCAACATGCGCAGATAACTTCCGTCCATTAATTTTACATTTGAATGTGTGACGTCAATGGAATATATTTGGATATTTAGTTTTGTGACGTTTACGCTAGTATAGCACATAAAATAAAATTATTTCAACAAAGGTCATATGAGGACTATGAACGCTAAAAAGTATTGTAAATCCCCTGAAAACGAAAAATTATGCCTATAAAATCCATAAAATAGTTATATTTAGATATATGTGAGAAAAATATGTAGTATGTAGATACTAATGTCACATTTTTGTTTACAGCTCATACCAGGAGTTGACTCTGGCTCGCCAACAACTGCAGGACGACTACGAGAAACTGAAACGCGAGGAAGCCGACAAGTCGGCCAAACTCAAGGAACTCATGTTAGTGTCACGCTCACCGCGACGTAATCTTGATAAGGCCGAAAAAGAGATGGCCAATCAGCAAATGGTATTGAACGACGAGGGGGATAATTGTAGGGATTACATCACGTCCCCAAAGAAAGAAAAATTAGGTTTCCTTTATGGAATGGGCCTAGAAATAGAGAAAGCTTCCGTCAAGGAGGAAAAGTCGCTCTCGGCAATCCCCAGATCCTCTGGTCCACGTCACTCGTGTAACATCCATCCCCTCCAACTTCACTTAATTATATCTGTCACCATGATCCTACTCACCCATCGCTACCCACAGATTGTTGTTTTGGTTTAAGCTTTATTACTAAAATTATTTTTTCTGTGATATTAATACGGATCTCTAAACACTTTAGACAATATTATTTGCAGTGCCTTTGATATTAATCAGAAGTCTCATTCAACGTGTCATTGAATGCATACGTCTCAAAAATGAAATTCATCATTTACTTGAAATTGCATGAAAATTGACTACATTTTATTTAATTACATTGTGTGATAGAGATCCTTACCTAGTAATGAAATTAACGTGAGAAACACAATTGGTTTACATCGTTACTGACAGTACAAAACATTATAAAATTGATGGCAACCAATTGTGAATATTATTGTTTTGATATTCAAAACAATATGTTATTTTTTATGCATTTTGGTGCTTCGCTTCGAAAGACTATGAAAGCACTAGTTAACAAAGCATTTAACGACTAGTCATCGTAGGTTATTTTATAGTTATTATTTTGCTTTTAAATAATTTGAATGTTGTGTAGACTGAGATTTGCTAACTTTTGGCATGGCGTGCGTGACTAACAATAATATTTTCGTAATTATTAGTTCGCGTGGTTGTATCGATAACACTATTGTTACAACATATGCGTTCTAACGTTATCCCAATCACTGCCTTCTTTGTTGTGTATTGATGTAGTTATAACGGCAAATTTATTTAGTCTTTTAAAAATATAGATTCATTTGAGAGAGTATAAAAATATACAATATATCTCTTGAGTTTGTCTAAGTAGCTTGCATATGTGTTTTTTTACTATTTGAACCGTGTAGGTTGTTGATTGCCCGCACAAATATTTAGTGGAGTTAAATAATAATTATTATATTCATATTTTTATGTAGATATATCTGTAAATATTCATGAAGATATGTATAGAGAGTATAGGAACTAATATTTCTATCAAAACATTATTTTTTATACAATTGATGATCATTATTGTAGTTGGTTTTGCCCAGATTTATTCGATATAATATTGTTCAATATACTATTAGCTCACATAATACGTATATCTACTCAATCACTATATATACTAATAATAATTAGATAATAGGTGCATATAGCCATAGAATTTATTGATATAAGTAAGGTGATTGGAACCATTTAGTAATTTCTTTACGTGTTTCACGAGTCTAGCATTTATTGTCCATTCCTTTTCAAGCATTTATATAGGACCACATTTTGCTACTTTTGTAGTACATGCATGCAACATTATTCATTCCATTCCTTAATTATACACCAGATTAGTGTTTAACTGCAATATGTAGTATATTGTGTTCCCACTTCCTTATAGTGTCAGCACTTGAAATGCCGAAGAGTGATTCTCGCCTCACTGTGTTTAAGATACCGAGCTTCTATTACCCATATAAATGTTATTTAAAATAAAGGTAACTATTTACACGTAACTTAAACACACTTGGCGAAACCTTTGCTCTAGCAATGAACTGTGCTATAGTAAAAGTTACATTCCTTATTTGTTGTCACATGTCTAGAAGTTGCTTGTGAGAAGCGAATAAAACATTATGTATTTGATGTTGCCTCCTGTGGTAAGTAAGTTGTAGATGTAGTGCGCGATATTGTGACGCCTTACGCTTTTTTATTTAATTATTTTGAGTTGTCATTTTATTCCGCACGTATCCCATTCATATTCATTCTGCCGAGGGTTGGCATTATTTTAAAATATTCTTCGGCCTAAGTACATGGAGTGGCGATTTATATGGATGGGTGCGTGCTGGAAGTTAGATATCTCACATCTGTTTGCAGGTAATAACTGTTTACCGTTACACATTGACGTCATTGATTATTGATAATATTTAATGTAATGTAAATTTTGTTTGTAGCCAAAGCGTGGAGAGGCGCGAACAAGCACGTGCCGACCTCAAAGGATTGGAAGATACTGTTGCCAAGGAACTACAGACTTTGCACAATCTACGCAAACTGTTCGTACAGGACTTGCAGGCAAGTACAACAATTAAATTATGTATGCAGCATATCCCGACAATATATTTGTGATTTTGTATATAGAAGTTATGGTTTTTAGTGTTACATATTATGAATATTTGTTCCTGTAAAGTCTAAACTGAATCATATCACTAAGCAACGAAAAATGTTATGGTCATATTACTTTAAATGTAGATATTTGAAATCAATAGTTTTTATGAAATGTTGTCTATGATTAATTTAATCTTTAGGCAAGGATAAAGAAGTCCAACAACTCGGAGGAGGGTGCAGAAGAGGAAGGCGGCTCTTTGGCACAAAAACAGAAGATCTCATTCCTGGAGAACAACTTAGAACAGCTTACGAAGGTTCACAAACAGCTGGTACGCGACAACGCGGACCTGCGTTGTGAGGTGCCCAAACTGGAAAAGCGCCTGCGAGCTACCATGGAGCGCGTCAAGGCACTCGAGACTGCGCTGAAGGTAAATTTCATTACCTCCCTGAAACGCAGACCTTTTGTCACTGTGTTAGTCTTGGATGGCTATTACATTTGAACGCGTACAAATGAAGAATGCTTCTTTCAACCTTCAAAGCAGGGCACTGAAGCCAAAATATCTATGTACGGTGTCATTGTAACTCTCGAAAGACGAATCGTACAGGGTTTTATAAGGTTCATGTTGCATTTATTTTTAAAGACAAAACCTGCACTAAGGAAATACTCCTTGTGTTGTGGAGGATTTTACAAACAGAATTGACATGCATACATGGATACAAATTACAAGAACAATAATTAGTGGATCGCGCAGTGTTGGCCTTCATGGGATTCCAACCCACGACACTGGCACGGTTGGTCGGTATCTTAACCAATCGCCATCTGTGCAGACAGTTGCTATCAATCCGAGAGACGACCGACGCGAAGTTGCGGTGACACCAATGGTCTCTAGTAGAAGAATGTTTTATTATAAATTGCTACCTTCAACTGCTTTTGCACTATTACTTTCAGCATATCCTGTAGGAGACTTACCTCTTTTATGTATTAATTTTGTATTAATAAAATCGATTTGTTTTACAGGAAGCGAAGGATGGTGCTATGCGCGATCGCAAGAGATACCAATTCGAGGTTGATAGAATTAAAGAAGCTGTTCGTGCTAAGAACCTCGCCCGACGCGGTCCACAGGCGCAGATTGGTCAGTGGAAGATATTACTTAAATGTCTGCACTCAATCACATGAATGATTATAATTGAATGTTGTGTTCCGTTTCAGCCAAACCCATCAGAGCTGGTGGCGGACACTTGGTGGGAGGCGGAGCGCCGGGTGTCGTGCGACCTGCACCTGCACAAGACATTAAACGAAAATCTATCATTGTTGGCGCACGAGGTAACTAAACATTTCAGGCATTTATAAAATTCTTAACGATTCCTAAGTCATTATAAAGCTTGCGCTGTCAAATATTTATTTGCTTGCTTTGAACAGAAGAAAATAAATGAAAGATGTTAGTGAAGTTCTCCAGTTTTAACGGTGAACTGTTTTTCAACATTACTCAAAAGTATGAGGGTGATAGTTTCAAATTTTAAAGTTATTTATTCCTTCAACAAATTGAAAAATAAATACATCAATGTTGCTGAAGTCTTTTAGTTTATATTGTTATCAAAATCACAAAAGAAAACAATTTTTTTGATACTAATTATAATGGAGGTGTATTGGATAACTGAAATATTTTTGTTACAGATGAGAGTTGAAGAGATAGTAGTTACATCATAGAGAATTTAAATGAACCTACATAGATGTACCATTAAGAGGCGACGATAAAAAAAAACCTTTTAAATCATAACCAATATATATATATAACTGTGTTTATGGAAAGCCTAATAATAAGTGCAACAAAAAATATCGGTATAATTCTCTTAGGCTTAATATTTCGAGCTACCTAATAATTAACGTCTATAAGTGCACATGGATTTAGCAGTAAATAAGCTTTCTGCGAAAAATAATCAGGTTTCATATAAATTCGATATAACACCTATTATAAAAGTATTACGGTTGTAGTAGACTTGTAGCTTCAATGGTCTTGTTGCTAATTTTATATCAAATAGAATATTTTTTATGAAATGACAAAAAAGTATTAATTTAGTTTCTCATTGCGGATGCTTAAACTCGATTAAAATGTTCCATGAACTTGGATATTATTATCCTCAAGGGTAAGAAATAACGGTTGTCTGAGACATGAGTAGTCGTTCAGTACAAAGTATCCAGAGCCAGTTACCAATTTGTATGAAATTAAAGGATTATATGCACCGTATATTTCTTTCTCATGCGGATATTATATAATGATTTCTATGATGCAATATCTCGTTATATTTAAGAATATGCTGTGAATTATTTGCAGACTTGCATATGCTACCGCACAAAATATAATAAAAAGAAAAAATAATAAAAAAATATATGTATGTTACTGTCGGCTGCGTTATCAATTCTTAAGTGTGGTGGCAAATGCAGTATAGTGTGCATCTTTCAATGTGTAGTTGTAGTTTAAGCTTCTTTAACATATATTTTTATATATTGTGATAAGCGTTGAGATGCCGACATGCGAGCATTTATTTAGTTAACGAAAACGAAACCCTCTGGTGTATGTTGACAAGGTGTCATGGGTGATAACTAGAAGGTTGGGTCATTTATTCAAGCGCTTATAGCTTCAGATGTCCGCTCATACAACGGTGAGTTAGCATTGGTTTTACGTGCGTGTGTGCCTGGACGACTTGCTGCAACAAGCAAGTTCGCTGTCTTTAGGCACGGTCTGCGCCACTATGACAAGCGATACGATTTTAGTGGGGGATTTTTGTATTCAACGTCGAATGTGAAAATCTCATCCAACTAATTAATTACATGTTTGCTCCGGTGACTTGAATATATTAAAAACAGTTAACAGTATGTTTGATACTGAATTAAATTATAAAATTCACATAGTTTTCTTGTATAACTGTAGGTTATCATTCATAGCACCTTTGGCTTAGTCCCTCGTACTTCGCGTCACCTTCACTCTATAGCTTGTGAGCTGTGATGTTTTTTTTAGCAAATATATTACTTTTGTATTGCGTCTTGTAACTGTCCTAATAGTAATTTTAGTCACTAAATTACAATACAATATCGTCACTCAGTTTAGTCCATTAAGGAGATATATTTTAATGAAACATGTATTACATCACTTCTTGTCTCGATAACATCGAGTATATGATATACTATAAAATATCAGCATCTATATAGTATTTAAATTTGTTAAAGTTCTCCATCTGCTTTAGAATGCATCAGCTTCGCAGTACTAGATCTGTAACTTACATAAGTACTTATGAATTAATCACGAAGAAACGCAGCCAATATATGCTTAGGTCCATCTACACTTGCAGCTGTGTAGTTGTTATGGCTGCGTTCTTTGAGGAGTTATGGAACTATGGCTGACTCAACGTCCAGAAAACCAAAGATGAATCACAATTTCAAGATTTATTAATTGATATTAATTACCAGCTAAATTTTTTTATATAAACCCCAAATTATTTAATGGTTCCAAAGCTCCTTAGTGTGTTGCAATACATTTATATCGTTTAGATGTAAAGTTGTAGTTAAATTATTTCACACTTAATTTAGTTACATGATTTTATCATATTTTATTTATTGTATATCATAAATCTAAATTATCTCGTTTTTTTTTTCACTTTTGAAGTGTACTACATAAGCTTTTATACACGTCTACTTCATTATTTTAAAATCATAATCAAATACATACATATTTTGCATTCAAAATGATAGATGCCTACAAGGATGCATTCCATGAGGAAAGCACGTTGTATATCTGTTAATCTTTAAGATTGTTTTGTTAAAATATAGTTAAGAGGCTATCCTCGGTTTCCACTCGCCTGTTGCATAGATAGTTCTAAGCCGGAGGTCGACGCGGCTCGATCCCCCAAACCGACAGGCTTGCCTTTGCACCAAGTGATTTAGTTTGTATTGACATCTTTTGTATCATGTATTTTATTATATGGAAAATTCTCAGAATGAGTGTTTTCTTGATTTTTTTTATTTATTATAAAATAAAATCATGAATTTTTTTTGCTAAATTGGGTTTTTATTTTATCCTGAATTCATTTATCCTTATTTAATATTATAAAGGTGAAAGTAAGTGTACATCTGTCTGTTACGCAGTCATGTCTAAACCACAACCGATTTTGGAGAAATTTGGTACAGGGATAGACTATAGCTTGAGAAGGGACAGACTACTTTCTACCGCAAAAAATGGCTGGAAGAGGTTAAAATAGGGAATGACATTTTGTATAGAGATTCATCATTGTCGAAGGTAGACATGTAACTTTGCATTAAAGCACTCGATAAGAAATAAATAAATATGTGTTCTAGCGTTTTTGAAATTTCACGTACATGAAGATGAAATTCAACGCCTAAAGGCGCGAATAGCATTCAGCCGAAAGCACCAGGCCCAGAAACGTGAAATTTTGTATATGGTCGTCTTTCTTGGAGTAAGCGAGTACTAAACACGAATTTTTAGAAACTCGGCCCCTCAAGAGGATGAAAAGCTTATAACCAAAATCATTGGGGCTAGGAACGTGAAATTTTGTGTATGGTTTTCTTTTGACGTAAGCGAGCATTAAGAAAGAATTTTTAGAAATTCAACCTTTATTTTTTTTTTTTTTGTGGGTGGGCTGCGGTCGGCGCGCCTCCGCACCACTCCGTCCGGGGCGACAGAGGGGCTTGAGCACGCAACTCCCGCAACCCACCCGAAAACCACCTCGCCTTCGTCGTTGGGCCGACCACCGGAGCAGGTTTACTTGTCGTCAGTGGTCGGTCCGACGGAATACCCCCTACGTGGGGTACCCTCCCATCGACCGACGTCCCCCCCTCGGGGAGGACGTCGGTCTTTTCTCACGCGGTCGGCCTCTCGGCGGGTGACGGACTAATCCCCGGTCACATCACCCGCGGCCTCGGCTAGGTCGGCATGAGGCGCAGGTAGTTGCGCCTGCGCCGCCCCAGTCGCCGGCGGCGGATCTCCTCATCGAGGCTGCGCTCCACGCGCAGACGATCCGCCGCCTCCTTCTGCGAGATCACTGTCTCGCAGAAGGCTGCGACCGCGTCCCAATTCCCGACGCTGTCGACCATCGCCCTAGCGATGGCCGGCAGCGTCAGGTCGGCACCGATGATTGCGACGAGTTCACGGCGCTGCACTGCCCAAGCCGCGCAGGCCTCGAGCGTGTGGCGCGCCGTGTCCTCGTCGCAATCGCAGTGGTGGCAGGACGGTGTACTCTCCCTCCTTACGACCCTGTGCAGGTATTTGGCGAAGCTCCCATGCCCCGTCAACACCTGCACTAGTCGGAAGGAGAGCACCCCGTGCCGCCTTTCCAACCACTGCATCAGCACCGGCCGGAAGGCCTCCACGGTTCGCACCCCGAACCGAGGCCTCTCCAGCCGGACTGCCCAATGGGCAATGACGTCTCGGCGGGCTCCCTTAACGAGATCTCACCGCCCTCCGCTCGCACCCCCGTCACCCGCCGATACAATTCGGCGAGCATCTCCGCCTCCAGGTCCCACGGGGGAGTCCCGGCCAATAAGCACGCTGCCTCCGTCGCCACCGTGCGGTATCCGCGGATGGCCCTGAGCGCCATGACCCTCTGTGGTCGCCACAGAAGGGCCCTAAGTCGGACGGTCAAGGACCCCGCCCACACCGGTGCGCCGTACAGGGCCATCGACCGGATGACCCCCGTGTACAGCCGTCGGCACGTAGCGCTCGGTCCGCCCACGTTCGGCATGAGCCACGATAGGGCGGACGCCGCGCCGACGAGCCGTGGAGCGAGCCTGCGGAAATGCTCCCAGAACCACCATTGCTCGTCGAGCACCAGGCCCAAGTACCTCATATGGGCCCGGATGCTGATGTCAACCGAACGGACGGTGATCGAGACGCCGATGGGAGGGCTCATAAGGCGCCCATGGAACAAGAGGGCCTCCGTCTTGTCCAGGGCGACCCTCAACCCCAGCGCCTCGATCCGCCTGACGACCTCTTCGGTGCCATAGGTCGCCAGGCTTACCGCCTCTTCTAGCGTCCCACCGCGGGCTGTGACGAGCGTGTCGTCGGCGTAACAAATCACGCCCAGCCCGGGCGGGAGGCTCCCCCGCAACGCCCAGTCGTAGCCGCTGTTCCACAGGGTGGGTCCGAGGACCGTGTCATCGAGCAGCACGATAGGCCTGTAGGTCGAAGGCGACCCCGGAGACCGTCCCGGCTTCGGCAGGAGCACCAGCCTTCCCTCCTTCCAGCACCCAGGGAACGGTCCGGACGCTAAACACGCGTCGAACAGCTCCCTGAGGCGGGGACCCAGGTGGTTGAGGACCAGGCCCAACACGCGGTTAGGAACACCGTCGGGCCCGGGGGCGGTGGACTTTGCGCACATGCGCGCCACCGCCACTCCCATCTCGGGTTCCGTGATGGGCGGAACACTGTCGTCGTCGGCCTCCCGGTCAGTGTCTGGCGGAGCCATGACCGGGAGCGTGTGTTTCGCCCGCCGCGGGAACAGGTCCTCGACGACCCGGGTGAGAAGGCTGGGCTGGAGAGTCTCGGTGAGGGGAAGGCTCCGCGCGCGGAGCTTATTCAGCACCGCGCGATAGGGGCGTCCCCAGGGGTGACGGTCGAGACCGTCCAGCATCTCCTGCCGACTGACGTCCTTGGCGGAGCGGACGGCCAGCCTGAAGGCCGACCGCGCATTGCGGTAGCCCTCATACAGCAAGGCCTCCCGCTCCGCGTCGCGTTGGCGCCGCCGGCTGCAGGTGTAGGCCCTCCGGGCGCGAATGCACGCGGCCCGGAGATCCGCTAGCTCCCGGGACCACCAGTGGACCGCCCTCCTCGGGGGCGGACGCCGTACCCGGGGCATGGCCGCATCGCAGATCTGCGTCAACGCACTGCGGATGCGGCCAGCCTCGGCGTCCACCCCGTCCGACTGGTTGGCAGAGGACAGCCACGAGTAAACGATGGCTGTCTCCACCAGCTGGTCCCGGTCTAAGCGACCCACAGCCCATCGCGGGAACGCAGGACGTCCATCCGCCCCGTGACCCTGCTGGGCGTCGGGATTGCCGGGGAGACCTCCATCCGGATATACCGGTGGTCCGACAAGGTCTCCACCACCTCCACGACGCGCCAGCTCCCCACGCGTGCGGCGACCTCGGGGCTAGCAAACGAAAGGTCCACTATCGACCCGCCCCGTTGTCGCACGCACGTATGCACCGAGCCCCTGTTCAGCAAACAGAGGCCCAGTGCCGCCGCCCACAGAAATTCAACCCCTAGGGATGTGAAAAGCATATAGCCGCAACCACTAGGCCTAGAAACGTTTAATTAAATAATAATTTTATTTCAAGCAACATAAAGATGCATAATAATCCCAGTAATAAAATGAATACAATAACAAAATTTAACTCGCAATAATTAGGTATACATTCATACAATTAAATTATTTTTAACAAAATTCACATTGTTTGTTAAAATCAATAAATAAAATACAATTAGATTAAACAAAGTTAAAGGCATTCCATTTTATATTTTCTTTGTGGAACTGGTACCTCTGTTATAACAATGTCTGACAATTTGACAGCCCAACCTGTTGGCGATCATCGTCAGCTCAGTGTAGGAACTGGCCCGTACCCTGCGCACCAGGGAAGTAGCCCGCTTGCACATGGTTGCATAAAAACTGCACACTGCAGAACTGGGGCAGCCCCATCATAGCACTGAACGCGTTACTATATTGTACGCGATGGCATTCTACTTTTTATCAATTTAATTAGCCCGCCAGCTGCAACTGTACAGGGACGTACAGAATGGCCTGAAGAGTGTCAGCTTTACACTTACACACGCTCATGTCCTACGTCTTCGTTGACTTTGAGACCAACCGTGACCACATGTCCCAGGCTCTGGAGAGAAAATCCATTTAATAGAACCGAGATGTATACGAGTCCATGACCACATTCGTATTGCTCACATAATCGAATCAACTTTTCCAAGCCGCAAATCGAAGCGCTCAGCAGTAGCATGTCATCTGCGTAACTCAGAGTGTTGTCAACATTCTCCATCAATGTGACAGCCGATATGTTGACCGTTAATGTACAGATTGAACAAAGTTGGTGATGTGAGCTCGCCCTAAGCTGCCTCACACCACACTCGCGCTGATATGTGTCGGACATTGCACTCCCCCATCGAACATAGACTGGTTCGCATACCAATAACGGAACACGCTGACAAGCTTTTTTTTTTTTTTTGGAACGAAGT
The DNA here is from genome assembly GCA_032191425.1 of Lymantria dispar. NCBI lineage: Eukaryota > Metazoa > Arthropoda > Insecta > Lepidoptera > Erebidae > Lymantria > Lymantria dispar. The sequence continues at coordinate 21,243,555 of CM063444.1, read as the reverse complement.
TCCTTATCGCGCGTTGTGAAAGGGGGCTAGATGGAAAAAATTCTTACGAAAAGTTGTCACGACACTTTTTGCTATAGTAAGCTATTGTAAGCTGTGCGGCGTCGCATGTTTCTCTGTCTGTCTCTCTCTCTCTCTTATAGAAAGCAAGCCAGATATTTTCATTTCTATTTCGCATTGAACAGTGTGGTGTCGCGACGATTATTTTTGTTGAGTGTATACAGGTTTTTTGTAAATAATAATTAATAAATAATAATAATAATAATGAATCCTGACAGTGTTTCTGCACAAGTTCCAGATATTGCTGATGGAGTTAGGTAAGTAGAGATTATATACAGATAATAATATGTTATTTTAATATTATTATAACTTAAAAAAAATAAAATTTTATTACAATTCCTTCACTAATTAATCGAAAGGAACTTCGTTCCATCCGGGTGTCCCTTGACACCTCTCAAGTTTTTGTTGTTGTGTGTATAGCTGTTGGTCGAGATGACCTTTACAGCTTAGCGCGGTCATTGGGCGAGCGGAAGGCTCTCAACCCGGTAAGTGAGTTAAGCGAACATCGCCCGAGGGCTCCCCTGTGGGGAACGGACCTCGGCTCGGGGCGTCGCTGAAGGCAAAGTGGGCGTGGCCACGTTTGAGTTATTGACTTTTACGCGGCGCGGTTTTCGACCTCGTCGGCGAGGCCGATACCGCGGAGTTTTATTTGTTATCGCTGCGCGAGCTATGTAGGCCCTTTCTTGGGCGGTTGTTATAGCATCATCCCCTTCTTCGAGAAGGTGACGAGGACGTCGGACCGCGGATATTTTTGTGGGGACGTAGTTGGCCGCCCCAACCACTAGTGGATTGGGGTGAGTCGTGGCAGAGTTAAAATAGCGCTGGGAGCAACGCTTCATGTACTGCCTGATGGTCGGCAATTCGAGGTCGATGTGTAGATCGACATTACGAACGAACCACGGTGCTACCGTTGCCCGTCGCATAAATCTATTTTGAAGTGTTTGTAATCTGTGGATCCTGTGTGGCCTGATGTGCGCGAATACTATACTAGCATACGTCATAATAGGCCGTATGCAGGCAGTGTATAATCGAACTTTATTTTTTAAGGATAATTTGGATTTAGCATTTAGTAGACTGTGAAGACGTCCCATCACGAAGGCGGCGCGCGCGCGGACCCGCTTTATGTGGGTTAAGAAGGTGAGTCGGCTATCGAGGGTCACACCCAGGTACTTGGCCTCCCTGCTCCAAGAGACAGGTCGGCCGAAGAGAGTGAGAGGCGGGATGCGGTCCGGGACGCTCATACGGACAGTTCGTCTAGTGAACATGACCGCTTGGCTCTTCTCGGGATTAATTTCTATTCTCCATTTCCTATACCAATTGGCAAGGGCGGTAACCGCTTTTTGGAGTGTATTGACTACGGTTGTCGGGGAATAACCTGCACAATAGAGTGCGGTTTCGTCGGCGTAAAGCGCCGTTTGCACACTAGTGAACTGTGGTAGATCGCTTGTGTATAGTGTTGCTCAAAAAAGTCTTGGTCTTGCGAGAAATGCGAGACCGAGACCAAGACCAAGACCGCTTAATTTTTGCAAGAGCAAGACCAAGACTGGCCCTGCAAGACTTGAGCAAGACCAAGACTGAGCCTGCAAGAGTCTCGTGGTCTTGCATTTAATTCAAATCACCATTCCAGCTTATATACGGTGGAGCTCGTGTCTTCTACATAATAGGAGGGAAATCGGCCGTGGCCGGAGAGGAATCGTCACGGTGATCGGCCGTGTTGGTACAGGGTTTCATGTCAAGTTTTCCTTCTCTTGCACCGATGTTATATATTATAGCCCTTAGTCGTGGGTTCGCACTCGCAGGTAAAATAGGGGGGTGATGAATTATATTCTTACTCTGTCACTACACGGCAAGTCAAATCAGTCTTGAGATATCCATCTATTGGCCAATTGATTTCCAATGTTGGTGTTGGCTTTTCAGAATTACTCTTCGGAAAGGCTTAAGGACAAAAATACCGTAATCACGAGAGTGCTCTTGCCCATTATACATATTTATATATTCGTTTATTCATTAGCCCAACGACGTTCACTGTTGGACATAGAAATATACCTACAATTAATCTACATAAATAACACCCACACTCGCAAAAAGAATTATTATATTATATATAATTATTATTATGTTATTTTGTCAGATAGTCTGTTTATCCAGAAAAGTTTTAGGCTCTAATACATAACACTGCGACATATTGGTAAATTGGTCCGGAGCAGTGTCTATTAAGGTTAACAAATCGGACAAAATTTTGAAGCAAGCAATGTCAAGCGTTGTCCGTAGTAGCCATTGTTACGGCAACTATCTACTTAGATAACCAAATTGTAATTAAAGTAGGTATTTTATGGATATTATTACCTACATATAAATAGTGATATTATTTTTAATGCCAGGGGGCGATATGGGTATTTAAACAAAATAATAGCATTATATGGATAGGTGAGTCAAGCAAGCGAAGCTGGTGGAACAGCTAGTATTAAACATATCAAGAGGTAGGTAGGTAGAATTATAGGTATAAATATCGTCATTAACACATTCCTTTTTATTGCGCAACTATTAGGTATTTTTAGGGGTGGGCTATGGTAAGCGCACACGCGGTCCATTCCGTCCGGAGCGACGAGAGGACGGCGCGCGGGCCCATAACCCACCCGTACCCACGTCGCCTCGTTGTTGGGCCGACCACCGGAGCAGGGTGACTTGTCGTCAGTGGTCAAATAACTCCGTCGCTTGCCAATCAAATTGAAAAAATATTTTTTGTTGGAAAGGGGAAAGTTAAATGACATAAAATTTATTGTATCAACTGCCGCGTGTGGCGACGTCTTAAGAAAACAGGGTCGAAATTCCTTCCTTTGTCATAGGAGTAGTAACTCTGTCTAATGTAACACCAGGGGAATAGGAGAGTAATTTTCAAAGAGTAATAAATATTTTTAAAAGAGTAATTTTAATAAGGGTTATATTCAATAGTGGACTATAGGCTAGCAGATGGATAGATAGGATGATATTTGATTAATTTAGTTGGATTATTCCTTACCATGATAAATGACTATTACGTTATTCCAACCGCAAGACTTGCAAGACTCTTGCTGCAATACCAAGACTCGAGTGCGCAAGACCAAGACCAAGACGAGACTAGGTGTGCTGTTGCAAGACCAAGACCAAGACTGGTCCAAGTCTCGTCTTGGTCTTGCATTTGGGCAACACTACTTGTGTACAGCGTAAACAGAAATGGGGCGAGGACCGAGCCTTGAGGGACACCGGCCTTGAGAGGGTGGGAGGTCGACAACGTCCCTTCCACCCTGTAGCGAAAGCTGCGATGACTCAGATAGTCATGTATTATTAAAATTAAGTATCCAGGGATTTTTAGTGTGTATAATTTATAAATTAAGCCCTCGTACCAAACTTTGTCGAAGGCTTTCGCTACGTCTAGAAATAGTACACCAGTGTATCGTCCCATAGTGAACTGACTGCTGGTGTATTCTACTAATCTGTGGACTTGCTGAACGTAGTTGTGTTTTGCGCGAAAGCCAAATTGCGCATCGGGTATGAGTTTGTTTAACTCCGCGTGTGAGCGTAGCCTACTGAGTATTATTCATTCATATAATTTACCCAAACTTCTCAGTAGGCTAATCGGTTTATAGCTGTTGGGTTCGGTACGTTTTTTGCCGGGTTTGTGGATTCCGATTACCACGGCCTCTTTCCATTGTGAAGGAAAGATGTTATATTTGAGGGCTGCATTGAATATACAACATAGAATTATAACTAAATGGGTTGGGAATAATTACTTTCTTTGTGATACCGTCCGAACCCGGGGCTTTCCTATCGTGCAGACCCCGAATAAGCGACTCGACCTCGTCGGTGCCCACTGTTGGGATAGATATATTATTGTCGTTGTTTATATTCGTTCGCGACAAAGTGGTACGACTTGCCACTTCCGAATTTATTGTGTTGTAGTGAGTCGCTTCTTGATCGTATAATGTACTCGGCGTACACTGAAGCTCTAGGCTGTCTGCCAGACATTCGGACTTTTCATCGTCCATGAATGCCGGTGGTTGATTAACTCTACTGAGGGGAGGGAGTGTGGACACTATATCTTTTTTGAGTGAGCGGGAAAGCTGCCAGAAGGCTGTGTGCGAAGGCTTCAGCTCTTCTAATGTGGCGTCCCATCTGCTCTGTCTCATGTTTCTAATTTCTGTTTTGACCTCCCTCTGGAGGGCCCGCAGGCGCTTGCGGTTCTCCTCCGTGGGGTATCGGTCGTACGCGCGGGTAGCGGCGTTCTTTCTCCTCAGTAGGTCGCGTACGTCACTCAGCAGTTGCCATCTACGATCGCTCGTAACCGGCGCCCGCCGCGAGCAATCGTCTATTACCGATTGCACGTGCCCCGTGAGTGAATCGATCGCCAGGGAGGTTTCTTCCTCGGACTTTATATCCTTGGGAATCTTGTCAAGGTATGCCGATGAGGTGGCCTTGAGATTTTTCTTAAGCCTTACCCAGTCGGTGGTCAACCTTGTCGTTGTGTTGTTGTGGCCAGAGGGGCCGGGTAAACGGGGGGCGAATTCCAGAGTCACCGGACGGTGATCTGAATCTAATTCGTGTTGTATTTCTATTAAACGTAAGTTTATATTTTTGAGAAGTACAATATCTAATATGTCTGGCCTGTGGGAGACAGTATGAGGGTAGTGAGTCGGCTCTAGTGGCGCTATGACGTCACAACCCAATCTTTCGGCGTATACCTCTAAGCTTTTGCCCCTCTTGTTCGAACTATGGCAGTTCCATGAGGTGTTCTTGGCGTTAAGGTGTCCGCCAATGTTGACGGCGCCGCCCAAGTCAAGCAAAGCCTTGAGATCGCTCTCCGCTAAGTGTTTGCCGTCCCTGCTTTCGGGTGACAGGTAAGCCGAGACAATTGTAATTGGCTGATGGCCGGTGAGCGCTAGTGTGCATAATGATGCTTCAATATACGCCAGAGGTGGCGGATCCACAGGCGTGCAGTGCAACGACCTTCTATAGTAGATGAGTGTTCCCCCTCCTCGCGAAGTGACCCTGTCATTACGAACTATATTATAATTCGCAATTCTAGGGGTCCCTGTTGAAAGGCTTGAGGAACGTATCTTGTACCATAAGAATGTCGAGCTGGTGTTCCCTAAGGAAAGTACCTAACTCGTCCCTACGTGAGCTGAGGCTATTTGCATTATATGTGCCTATCTTTAGGTGTCGTGGTTTGACTCTGCCGGGAGTGTGCCTATCCATTTATTTGAAGCTAAGAGAGCCCAAGCGTTCGAGCATGGGCGAGAATTTTATCGCGACGTTAAGGAGGGCAAGGCTATTGCCCTCGTTCCTCCTTAACTCAGTGGCGACCTCGCGGATTTCCGCGAAGTCGATGAGACTGGCAAAATTGGCCACAAGGACTAGTCCGGGTCTAGTCCTTGTGGGGTCTTAGGGAGCGCGTGTGATGCGACCCTAGCTGGTGCGAGTTTGGTGATGGGAGTGCCCATAAGAGGCTTTGGTGGGCCCCCGGCGGGTGTATTTTGCCCAACGGTTGGCGGTTGGGATTTTGGTGGGTGCGTAAGAAGGGGTGGGGGGGGCGCTTGTGTGCGCAGAGGTGCGGGGAATGCCTCCCTACTTTGTGTAAGGGGGCGGGACCACGCATTGTGAGTCGGGAGGGGGGCGGGCACGAAGGCCTTATTGTAGTAGCGGGCCGGGCCCGATGGACGAATCGTCCTTTTGGGCGCCCGTGGACAGCCGCGGAAGTTGGCCGGGTGGCCCATTTCCCCGCATAGCACGCACGATGGCGGCTCCGTGCATAGGGAGAGGTCCTTGGGCCTTTCACACTCGCTGGTGTGGTGTTTTCCTAGGCACTTGACGCACCTGGGGTTGGCATAGCAGTTACTGGACGTGTGTCCGTATAACTGGCATTTGTGGCACTGGGCCATGATGCCTGTCTTGTAGGGGGGCTCGACAGAGACGCCCATTAGACCGCACACGTGTGTTATGCGGAATACCTGTTTGCCCTCTTGGGTGTTCTCTAGGCAAACCAGGACCATGTTGAGTGCGACCCCTGCCACGCACCATGCGGTGAACCGCCTTAACTGGGAGGTTTTGCGCCTTGAGGGATTCTAAAATCTTCTCCTTTGGGACATTTTTTATTACGGCCCGTAGGAGTTTATCCTCGGGCATCGTATAAGTATGGTAGGGGATACGTTGTTCCCCTAACATTTTGGATAACGCGCGATGGTCGTAGGTCGTGTTGACCTCGACCTTGATCCCTGCGCGGTGGATTTGGCGGATTTGTATGCGACGCGGTGCGAGTTGCACCACGCGGAGATGGCAAACCACCTCTCCTTATCACGTATGTATAGAGGAGGGGGGTTGAATTTCTTTGGGGCGGCTGAAGTAGTCGCCGCCGAGGTGGACTTGGCCGTGGGGGCCTTGTAGGCCGAGGCGGTTTGGGCCCCCCTCGTGGGAGGGGTGGGGGCACCTTGCTCCTAGCGGGGAGCAGCGGGTGTTGGTGTGATGGTTGTTGGCTCCTCTTCGGGAGCGATGGTGGTATCAGCGATGTTCGCTTGATCGATTTTGGCAGCCTTGTTAGGCACTGCCCGGATTTTGCGCCCCCTTTTACGGGAGCATACCAGCGTGAACTCTGAGTCATCCGAGGTGACTTCGGAGTCTGAGTTCTCGTTATCGGACGCCGATGCCGTTCCGGCATCTTCGCCCTCGGTTTCCTCCATCTCCATCTCGTTGGACTGGTTTGTTTCCGCGTCCGGGGAGGCAGGGGAGGAGAGGTGACTCGTCCCCGGTTCCGGATCTGGGGAGGCGGGGGAGTCGTCGAATCTTAGGGGTACGACTGCGGGCTCGGCAAGAGCGGGCGTTGTCGCATTGGTTGTGGTCGCGGTGCGGTCGGGAATTATGTTCCCGAGCCGTCTTTTTAGGAACGTATAAATCTCCTCGTCGGCGAGGAGCAGTTCTAGGTTGAAGGCTGGAAGAGCCATGGTGGAGGTAAGCTAGTTAATCGCGTCGCGTATTATGAAGCCTAACTCCCCGGGGGGAAGTCCCGGGGGTGAGTGTAATGTTCCCTCCCAACCCTGTGCAGGTCGGGAGGATGTGTACTTACTGTGTTAATGTGTTAATTGGATACACAGGCTGCAACGTCATGCGTTCGGCGCACGGGGCACGTGTCCTTTTTCCGTTCGCAGGTAGCGACGGCACCGGCTGCACGCCAGATGTTCGATGCGCGGGGTCCCTCTTCTTTGTTGCACTTCTTTGTTCGTAGACACGTTCACAGGCACTTCCTTTGTTCGCAGGTAGCACAGATGGAGCTCGGGGCTCGCCGTGGGGCGGCCGGCGCGGGGCTGGGCGTTGCAATGACCGTTGATCGATTGTTATCGGCGCACGAGACACGAAACAATGGCTGTATATCGGCAGGCGCGAGATCACGCCAAGGCGGACGAATGTCGACGCGCTGGGCGGGTCGGACGCGATAGATTGGAGCGCAGCCGTGCCACACGTCCGTGCGCTTCCGCTGCAACCAGGCTGACTATTGTGATGAATGCGCTGACAAGCTCTGGTGGCAGTTCTTATGTTTTCCCCACAGACGGTCATACGACACCAGATCATACGCTTTAGACAAGTCAAGGAAGCACGCGAATACAGGTGTTTTACAATCAGTATAATTTTTAACAGTAGCTTTGAACACAGTATAGCACTCTCTGTAGACAGCCGAGGATGAAATCCGAACTGATTATCGTGAAGTTTAACGTATTTGTTCATCTGCGTGTTAACCATAGGTTAATCCAAATGTTAACTTCGTTAATCGTTAATAAAAATGTTAACTTCGATAATAGTTAAAGCGTTAAAGGACAATGGGCATTGCGGCCCATGAGCGGCCATCAATGAAACTAGTGTCATTTGAAAGGGGAGATCTTTGACAACAAATATTGTTCAAGGAGTACTATGAAATACCGTTTGAGAAAAAAAATATAGTTAAAATACTATTATTAAAATACAATTTTTTTTTTCATTATTATTTATGTATCCTAACATTCAATACTTTTTCTATTAGAGGTCTAAGAACCTTTGTTAAAATCGGTCTCGCCATGTTTCATGCGTCAACCAATCAGCGACGAGCGCCGCTCGCACTCGGCGACTCGGCGATTACCGTTATGCTCGAGCGCACAGCGCAGTCCATCGTTGACATTTGTTTCGTTGAGTACTGTGCGATTATTATTGTTTGACAATTTCTTTTGACTCTGGCTTGCATATCGGACTTGTTAATATCTATCTTGGTGACTTGTGCTCGTTTTTTTGGACTTTTTTTAAGCAGATTCCTATAACAATGGCAGATAATCGCCAAGTGTGTATTTTATGTAATCGATCCATGATAAACAGAAGAAGATACGAAATAACCCGTGCTCGGTTTGAAGAACATCCCGCTGTAGGCCAAAATATCTTTGAAGCTCTTACCTCTGAACATCAGGTAAGTACATCAAACGAAATCATTATTTCTTAGTTGTCACGTCAACAATATAGTACTGTTTAACTTGAGGTGGTCACAGTGTTTTAACTCTCGCGCATTGAGATTACATTTCGCTGTAAGTAGTAAGTAAACTGTTACCGACGCGGCGACGTTGTCGTTCCGTTTGATCCACGGGGCGAGAACGGGATAGAAGTATCGGTATTTACGTATGAGTAAGCGAGATAATTAATACTGCTTAGGCAATCGAGTAAAATATTTTTCTTTATATTTCGCTTTGTTTGAACAGCGTTCAATGAAAATAACTAAGCGTTTTAACTAATTGTAATACTCTCATTTTCAGATACAATACAATGGTCAGGAGTACATTTGTCGACCATGCTGGCAACGGGCAGAAAGAGCTGCGCAGCCAAGAGAAGACCGTCCACACGAATGTGTATTACATATTGAAGAATATTCAAGACTCCCTAATACAGCAACGCGTTGTATGTATGAAAACTGCAGACAAACGGATCTCCGAAGGATTCCGGATAACATTAAAGTGACATTCTTGATTCATTTTAATTTTTATATTCCAAATAGTGCAAGAGTTTGCGATCATCATTTGGTATCCAATGATTGGGATCAAATAATTGACAGCCCTAACTTGCTCCACGACTTCAATGCCACACATTTTGTGCATATCATGAGCCTCATGAAAATCGCGGTGCTTCGAGGATCTATACTAGATTTTGATAATATAGATGACATGGACCCAAATGAAGTATACATCCGATTAGGCGTTAGTCGAGACCAATTTATGAATATTTTGGAACAAACTCCTTCATTGTCGAACGTATCAACACGCCCGAAAACATCTTTGGCATGCTACTTAATGAAACTGCGAAGCGGTGAAGCAAATGAAAGGCTGGCGACGCTTTTTAATATGAGCCGTAGAACCCTAGAACGACATTTAACGTTCGCCAGAGACTCTCTTTTACTGGACTTCGTTCCCCGGCATCTTGGTTATGATCATCTCAGTAGAATTGATGTAGCTAACCGAAACCTACAAGTTCCAAATGCAATTTTTGGAAATGCAAATGCCTTAAACAGAAAGGCAATTGTGATAGCAGACGCCACTTATATATATATACAAAAGTCCGCAAACTATTTATTCCAAAAGCGATCATATAGTCTACACAAATACACGAATTTGTTGAAACCGTTTTTAATAGTGTGCTGCGATGGCCACATTTTAGATGCCTTTGGGCCATATTCAGCCATAGAATCAGATGCACAAATAATGAAAAATATGATTGACGACGAAGGAAATCCTTTCCATTGGTTTTTTGAACATGGAGATGTGTTCATCTTAGACCGTGGGTTTCGCGACGTAATCGACGACTTACATGCCTATGGTTATGAAGCTCACTTACCGAAAACAAAAAATCGAGACGAAGATCAATTGACGACAGAACAAGCTAATAAGTCTAGGTTGGTTACTATGTGCCGCTGGGTTGTTGAAGTTATAAATGGTTGGTTCAAACGCGATTTTAAACTATTCCGACAAGACTTTTTCAATCGTGCTTTGCCTCATATGATGACAGATTTTAGAATAGGTGCTGCATTATTGAATGCTTGCAGAGAACCATTGTCAGATAACGTTCACGCTGAAACATTTATAGAAGTTATAAACCAAAGAGTGAACCAACCAAATAACCTAGCAGAGTATGTCCTAGCCAACAACCTTAATCGTAGACGGGCTAGTTTCGATAGCATTACAGGAAACCAACCTAACATAAGTGATTTTCCTTTGCTGACTGAGGACGATTTAACCATTTTTGCACTTGGTACATACCAAGTGAAGCTAGCCCGCAGCTATTATGCGGAGCATGTGCGACAAGGTCTCTATAATATAGAAACGTATAGGGACCCCGATGTTACAGGCCTAGGCAGGTGCGGCATCACAGCAACATATGTTTGGCTGCTAAGATGTCGAATACAATCTAGACATACTAGGTCAAAAATATATTATTCGTACATTATAGTAGATAGAGAGAAAAGCGGCAGAGAAGCCATAGAAAACTACTATTGCAGTTGTCTAAGCGGTAAGCGCACTCTTGGTTGCTGTGCCCACATTATGTGTGTAGTGTGGTATTTAGGGTGGGCGAGAAACCAAGAGGAAGATAGCCGTTTACCAGCTCATTTTTTAAACGATATTATTATAGACGACAATTGAATCCCATCATTTTCTTTTTTTAAAGGAATACTAGCATTATATACGAGCATTGTATATGTGTCTGTCAATAAATCGATGTATTTAATAACCAATTAACCTTTAGTTTTATTTCATCCATCATTATCTTATACTTAGACATGCATTACGTTTTATCATTTACGTACTTTCGGTTTAATTAATTCGATTTTTTTATATGATCAACGCTTTATAACTTTTTATCTAAACAAGTTGCCGAAATAATTTTTTGCAGTCTTAATATATACATAATTGTCGACTAAAAAATATATAGGACAGATGTGGCCGCCGATGGGACAAGCGCCATACATTTTTGCCCATTGTCCTTTGCCAAAATTTAATTTGAGAGTCGATGAAAGTTAACTATTTAAAACTTATACTGCTTTTAGGCTAAGACAAGTAGAAATATTCTACAGCATGTAGTGGTATTATGTTGGCATGCATTTGTCCACACTAGCTTGGGATACATTACTGCCGGTAATCCCGATGCTAAAAAAATCACCAATACTTTACTACGCTTTTTGACGTAACAAACCAGGTTGAGGAACGGGCGGGGAACGGCTCAGTCTCGTTTAGCGAGATGTCCGGTGCTGATGGAGTGATTGGGTCAGCGGCACACTATGCTTTCCTTTCGACTAGTGCAAGTGGCCACGGCTATAAGGAAGAAAAGCACACGGTCCTGTCACCATTGCGATTGCGACGAGAACACGGTATAATACACGCTCGAGGTTTATGCCGCGTGGACAGAGTAGCGCCTTGAACTCGTCGCGATCATCGGTGCCGACCTCAAGCTGCCGACTACCGCTAGGGCGATGCTCGACGCGGTCACCGCCTTCTATGTGACAGTTATATCACGAAAAGAGAGGGCGGCTCGTGCACGAGAGGAATTTCTCTACGACACGATCTGTCGCCGGACTTGGGCGGTGCAGGCGTCGTGGAATTTAGGAGCATTGCGCGGCGCGCAATTCAAACAAACAAAATGACAGCATGTCCACAAACGACTAATGTAAGTTTTAACGGACTAAAGTTATCGAGAGCGTTAACATTTTTGAAGTTAACTTAAAAGTTATCCGTTAAGCAGATAGTTAACTTCGTTAATTAACGACTAACGGATTAACAAGTAAAAAACCCCTAGACTTTAAACGCAGCTGCGATCAACCACACTGCACGGCAATGAATTTTTAGTGTTTGTACCGACCATATAGCCAGAGAGATGAGGACAGTAGCCTTACTCACCAGAGAACGTTTTCGATTAACTTTGTTAGATATTTTTAATTGAAATAAAATTACAAACTGTATTGATAAGTCATATATTTACTAGGTACTAATTTGTTAGGCATAATAAAAATCTATAAATTTACAAAAGTTTATCTGACAATAACGTAAATATATACCTATGTGTATTTAAAATAGTTTAATACTTTAGTTATATGCAGGTAAAAGTAATTTTGCAAATCAGCAATTTTATTATGAATTGCTTGAATTTTGACAATTCACACTATTAATTGGCACGTTAACATAATTAAATAGACTATCTTAACTTTTCTGTAGATCAAGACACATCCTGGATGCCAAATATAGTATAATAAATAACATGTGTGTCACTGCTAATAACGGCTACTAAAGAATCTAGACATCTTCTACTTAATATAGGTACAAACTATTTGGAAAAATTACAGTAGTAATGGGGAATTACTACAGGTCATAAGATTCATTTAAAGAAATATTTTTTAACCACTAGTAGCGGTACTGATCTAAAATTTTGCTAAGACCAATTAAGATTAATTCTTTGGGCAATAAACACTGGAATTGGTGAATTTTGAAGACAAGCTGAGAGAAGAGGAAATGATTATAAAAAGTTCGTCTTGAAATGCGTTCATGGTGTAGCACACTATTTTTTTTCCGAAAGCGAAAAACGCGAAGTTATTTATTTGTGGTAATAGCATTGAGTGGAATTAGAACGAAGGCTAGTGATATTAGAAATGCTGTCTGACCTTAAAACAATTGGGTACAATTGCTAGTTATAGTAATTCAGGTAGGGTGTTAGTTGCACCTTAAATACCCACTTGATGTAATTCTAAATAAACGATTACCTATAATTTAATCTTGGTTATATTTAATAGTTCTTTGCGATAAACAGTATTACTGGTTAACTTAGAACACCAAATGCGATAGCTAATCCACGTGCATAGCGCCTGTGGCGTTATTTCTCCTACGCGGACAGATGTAACTACAATAGAATATAATCGAATAGGACGCGCTTTGTGAGCTGAGAACTGTCTTTATACGGCGGCAAAGCACTCTTTACTGGCTGGCAGCAGTGGGCAAAAACGGTACACATATAAACTAGGGCTGAAAACCATTTTTTTAATGCGAGTAACCTACATAACATCACATTATAGCATCACAGCCATACCTAATGAAAAATATATCCTCCTCTTCTTTCAGGGATTCTCTAGTTCTCAAAATCTTTATATCCTTAAATTCGAGGAGCACTGAGAAACTGCACTGATAAGTTGGATGTACCTATTTTAAAATAAAACTATTTTTACTAATTTTATCCCGTTTGTATTTGATTAACCGACGTTTCAAACTTTTCAGCGTTCATGATCATGGAAGGAAAGTCCTCCCGTGAATGCTACAATAGTTTTATTTAAAATGTGTAATACTCCCAATTTATAATATTATTAGTGGATTTACCTAGTCCAATCATCTGGAATAACAACAGGACAGCATGGGCCCTAATATACTGCCATGGCGGTATATTAGGGCCCATGCTGTCCTGTGCATGCACCTTGTCAACTTCTTGAACGGACTATTATTTTCCTATGTTTAAATATGCTAAATAATTTCATTTAATTCTACACGTCCAGTTGTATGTAATAAGCATACAGACAGCAAATTGGCTACTAAAACTAGTTATTATGTTAATGCATAAAGTTGGATAAAATTTTGATATTGCATAGAAAGGATTATTAACTGCACATACTTAGGTTTTAAATTGGCCATGTAACAGTTTTTATACAACTGTTTTGATTATATTAATAATAGTATTCTAGATGATGGTTGGTTACACTCATGACCAATCGCTTATGGGCTCACCTCACCGCGTAAGCAATGAACTTCAGTGTGAACTGACAAGCTACCTGCTTTAATCAGTTAAAAAGTAAAGTTGTATAAAAATAGTAATGAAAGTGTTGAGCAATAAATAATTAATAACATATTTATTTAATTAAATAAAAGTATGTATCATTTCACAGTTTAAAGCAATTTCATAGTTCAATTGGCAATGTTTCGTTTGTTTGTTTGAGACAGCCGTAACCTTTTTGTATTAAGTATATTTGGGCAAATATATTCTAGTTTGAAGTGTATCATACAGGAGCTAATACTTACTAAGCATGTATACTATTTTATATAAAAGTAGTAATTTAAAATAATAACAAGCCCGCTGAGTTTTCAGCCAGATATTCTGATTGGCGACCATGGTCCGATCTAGTGGTAGATTATTGGATTTATTTAAAACAAAATGTTACATTGATGAATGTTAATACTCCTGCATAGTAAGCGATTTAACTTCGCTAGTAGGTATCTAACAATTTTGAAGATATAAAAAGTTATAAAAATTATTAAACTGCGAAGAAAATTAGATCTTGCATTAATCACCCCTTTCAGCTACAGTTACTACAATTAAATAAATAAATAATTATTGTTATGAATGATTTAATTACTACAATATTATTGCATATATTAAATACATTTTCATAGTTTAATAGTGACAACACTTTATCTAACTTACATTTGCTTGTTTTGTTAACAAAAATGCATTGTTATTTCTAGTTATTAATTCATTTTGGACATAACACTGACTATTGAGGCTAAAGCTATCTGTAATCTCAGATAGGTTGTAGAAAATTAATCTTAGCCGCCAAATTCATTCACGATCTATAACGATATTGCTATCTTATGTAGTTCTGTTAGATCCAGCCTTCTCTTAAATTCACACCTGTATAATACGTATTCGGCAATATATGCACATTATAACATAAGTCATAAAGCGTGTCTACCGTTTCCTATACATGTACTTACAAATGAGAGAAATTAAAGAAATAAATAATTTTATCACAATTATTCTTCTTAGGTACACATGTAACATCTCAATAAATATTATTTGGATCTCATACTATCTCAAAATATAAACAACATTTACTTAAAAAATATAATATTACATTTCGATTTTTCTTATTGTTGAAAATACAATACTAACGTTTCGATAAATTACTTCATTTTATTGTAAAATAAAATTTAATATATTATCTCTGTACAGACAGTTTCCTCAGTTTTATTTTAATAGGGTATTTGATTAAATTATAAATTATATATCAAACTGTTGTTGGCTTAACAAGAAACATGTAAAAATCAATGTAGACAATTCGTTGCAAAAAAATTATTATAAAACTTAAAACGCTCTGGGTGTGAAATAGATTGCTTATTTATAAAAATAACTTATAGCATTTACCTACACTTAACATGTAAAAAATATACTGAGATTTCTCCATTTTTAGATATATCAAAGAGGCGAATATAAATAATATATAATTTACGAGAATAATGTTGTCTGTAGATGTGTTACTGTATTAACACTACTTTCCTAGACTCTATGGAGTCAACGTCTAAACTCTATTGATTTTTAGACATGAATATTCAAAGAAATAAATACCTATTCTAACTGTTCAATTCCTATTCAAAAATATTCAACCTGTTTAAAAAAATGTTTTGAATAATATATTGATTTTTATCGCGTTTCTACCAAGAATAAAGACAATCTAGTTGAACATACTATTTGTTTCCAAAGAACTACAAGTACTTCTTTTCTCTTCAGCTCATATACGTCCAACTGTTAGGCTCAGACCTTTTTCAATAGAAGGGAAATTGACCTGCTAAACCACGCGGATCAGATGGATTGGCATAGGATTTTATGTTGAGTTTGCCTCCTATTGCGTATTATCTGCATATATCAAATCCCTTAATTGTCTTTTACGACATCGACACAAAGGGGGTGGTGAATTGTATTCCTACTCCACTACACCAAGACATTAATATTAGTAGAACAAGTTTTTAGAAAAATTAAATTACCCAAAGATATCTGAGACATACCAGTGAATAAAATTAAAAAAACTACCAAGGGACTTTAAAAAACGGTTACGATTTAGGGCTTTTATAATTCTGTGGCTTTATTTAGCGTTTTGAAGATAGAAAAAAAAAAAATTGCAAAGAACGAAATTATCAATGTACTATTTTACTTTAATAAACAATTAGAAATGTTTTTCTAAGCCTGTCAAATACCCTATTATAACTGTCCAAATTAATAACAATTTAGATAATTATATCTATGTTAGATCAAAGTGCGTTGTACGTTGATATGGAATCAATAGATTCTTGACGATCTAATACATGATTGAAGCCATTTTCTTTAGTAGTCGATGATGTTCTGCAACCAAAACAAACTCTATAATTTAACAAAATAGACCGAACAGTTTGGTAAAGAAAGTTATTTTTAGTGTTTGTCTCTTATATGGATGGCATCTGTTTAAATATCACAGACGACAAGGAACTCGGTACTGGTGGTCTGCCTAATGGGGAAGAGGCGGAAATACGGTGAATTATGGAGCCATCCGCTGCCCCGGTCGGAATGGACGGCATGTGTGCTGACAATAGCCCACCCAAAAAAAAAGACGTCAATAGAAGCGACTTTAGTCCACAAAAATATAACTACAGTTGAACCCGTTTAATACGATTGCCCGCATAATACGCCATTTTGCGTCAGTCCCAGCAACTTGAGACATGTTTTCATACATTTCTTAACGTTAATAGGATCGTCATCCCGTTTAATACGCCAACACGTGCCACTCAAATACACATACATATTACCCCTTGCGGCAGCAGCCAGCGACAGACGAAGTGACGAATGTCGAGCGACCTTAAGTGATAATAACCAAGAAGATGAGTCAACTCCGATTTTGTCACATGCCCAGGCATTATTATCAGTTAATGATTTAAGAGCGTTTTCGGTAATAAGCGGCCGTAAACCCAAAAATGTGGTTTTTTGAGGACTGGTTACTCGTTCATGATAATAGCTTACTAAAAATTTATATAACCACTACATTAAACACATCTTTATATTGTGTTTGTATAGAATTATAACTCAATATTGTAACTATTTTATTAAAAGGCAAGGGTATTTTGAACTTAAGTTCATGAGATTTTACGAAAACGCTGAGAGTTTTGAAGTTCAGGTACGAATAAACCATAAGTCATGGCAGCTCGAAAAAAATTGTAGATGTTAGGAAAATTACTGTTCTTGTGTATGTACAAAATGAAATTCAAGATTTCTTCCTTTTAAAACTAAAAAAAAAACATTTCCTTAAGATTAATTTGACGAAAATGACTCCTGTAAAACATTTAATTTTGTGAATAATACTAACCTTGGAACATTTAAAAAAATATCCACTATTTGTTCGACTATTGTAGAAGCAGTAAAAAAACCAAATTGAAATACGAATAGTCACCCTCGTAATTAAATTTTAAATATTACTATAAATTGAACGGCATAATTGTTCATAAGCCATCCATCCGACGTCCTAGTCACGTCCTCGACGAAGAGGACGACAATATCACACTCGCTCAACAAAGAGCCTACACGGCCCACGAGGCCTTAACAAATAAATATCCGCGGTTCCGCCCTCGCCGTCGAGGTGCGAAACCGCGCCGCGCAAAAGTCACGACTAAAAACGTGGGCACGCCCACTTTGCCTCCAGCGAAGCCCCAAGCCGAGGTCCGTTCCCCACAGGGGGAGCCCTTGGGCGATGTCGCTTAGCATACTTTTCCCGGGTTGAGAGCCCTCAGCGCTCACCCATAGTCCGCGTCAAGCTGTCAAGGCCATCTGCGGCCAACAGCTGTACACACACAAAAAAAAAAAAGTTCATAAGCCAGTCGCGCATTGGCGCTCAACGGAGCAGGGTTATGTTCTTCCCCACAGGGGGAGCCCTCGGGCGATGTTCGCTTAACTTACTTACCGGGTTGAGAGCCTTCCGCTCGCCCATTGCCCGCGTTAAGCTGTCAAAGTCATCTGCGACCAACAGCTAAATACACACAAAAAAAAATGGCGCTCAACGGAGCAGGGTTATGTCGCTCTGGCTCTCGTCGGCCAGTGCAGAAACCGACAATACGAACTTGAGCGTATACTGCGACTGATCGGTTTTGATTCGTAAGTATTTATTACTACCTAATTCTGTTAATTACTTTCATGCGATCTCTATTAAGAATAATATATAATCTTTTTACGTTTTAGGTGATGGGTCGAAAAAGCAGATTGTTGTTGATTGATCTTGGAAACAAAATCGGTTACAAGGCAAGGAAAAAAAGAACACACGACAAAGCTGTAAGGTACTTAAAGTTTCAAAAGAGTAAACGAAAAGAAAAGTGAGCCGTCACTCAGGACGCCTGGTAGATGTGAAACATCAAAATTATTTTGAAGACGTTACTGCAAAGCATGGCGTTAACGGCGCTTTTAATGCCACGCGACGATCAGGTTCACCTTCGCCTATAGATGTTTCACATCAAAAATCCGAACGGAACATTTATACAGCTTCATCTTCTGAAGATTATCAGCTAACTCAAATTTAATGTTTAATAATTACTAACCATACACAATATAATTTTTTCATAGAGAATCATTTTCTTCTTGTACTAGCAATAAATATGTAGTAAAATGTGGGTCAAAATTTAATAACTAATTTCTGTAATGGGTAGATTTAAATCTCTGACTGGACTTGTTAGACATCCATGGCCATGGCGACTAGGGCCATACTTGACTACTGCACGGCAGCCACAGAGGCAGCGTGCCTCTTGGCTGGAACTCCCTGGTGGGACCTGCAGGCGGAGGTACTCGCCGAGCTTTACCGCCGAGTATCAGAGACGGGAGCCACATATAATCTCAATCAAGGTGATTGCCGCCTGGCGGGTCGACGCCCGCCTAAACGCCATTGCTCGTTGGGCAGTCGGACTGGAGAAGCCACAGTACGGTATCAGGACCGTCGAGTCCTTCCAGCTGGTGCTGATGGGGTGGTTGGGTCGGCAGCACGGGGTACTTTCCTGCCGACTGGTGCAGGTATTGATGGGTCACGATAGCCAAGTACCTGCGCAAGCTCGTTAGGAGGGAGAGCACACTATCCTGCCACCACTGCTATTGCGACGTGAGCACGGCGCAGCACACGCTCGAGGTGTGTGCCTCGTGGGCAGAGCAGCGCCGTGAACTCGTTGCCGTCATCGGTGCCGACCGGACGCTGCCAACCATCACTAGGGAGATGCTCAGCAGCGTCACGAACTGGGACGCGGTCACTGCCTTCTGTGAGGCTGTCATCTCACGAAAGGAGGCGGCGGCTCGTGTGTGATCGATCTTTGGTGACACGTTCCGCCGCCGGCGACTCGGGCGGAGCAGGTGCGAGTATCCGCGCCTGATGCCGCCTTAGGCGAGTCCGCGGGTGACCAGACCGGGAACTTTAGTGCGTCACCCGCAGAGAGCCTGACCGCGTGACGGCGACCGACGTCCCGGGATAGGGACGTCGAGAGGTGAGGGAGGGCATCAATTTATAATTCTGCGTAAAATTATAAAAAAAAAAAAACAAATTATTTTTTTAAATTATTACAAAATAATGTGATAATTAAAAAAAAATAGTTGTCGAGTCTCGAACCCGAGACCAGAGTTCCCGCCGGCGAGCACGTTACCACGAGACCGCCGCTTGTTGGCGATTCGACTGCGAATTTTTCTAGTTCATAAATTACCCATCCAACTTTGACCCTTAAAATCTTTTTAACGAGGGCCCAGTTGACCCTAATATCTGGTAGTTGTGATACCCTCGGGCCCCCTCTACCACCCCACCAAAAATCATGGAAATCCCCGACCCACACGTCTGAGGGTCTCCTTGCAAGTTATACTCAGTGCCTATATTTTACTACTTCCTATACTTTGCATATTAAAAATACAATTTTAACCGTTTTACTGTTATGAGTTTTGGTTTTTAATTAAACATTTTAAAATTTACATTATGTTGATTTTTGAAAATCTACTTCTCCGAAGAATATATTACAGATTGATTATAAGCGCCAAGGCTAAGGCGCTAAGGCTCAAGACTGGTCATTCTATGAACTCTACGCGTTGTTGACAGTAGTCTAAACTAGTGTAGTGCATTAGTGTGCGTCGATATCGGAACGTAGCAAATTGCCTACATGCGAGAAGTGCCGATTACCGATAACCCTCTTAAGACGCTATGTAACTTCTTTGAATCAAAGCGAAAACGCACTGCGAAAATTAAATTACGTTAAAAATCTTGTAATTGCTAATGTCTCAAAATCTTTTTGTCAAACTAAAATAAGTGATTTATTTTATTTTAGGTAATTTTTGAATGTTAAATTCAATACGTAGGTATTCAAAATATTAATAGAATATAATAAATAATAATGGCATGTTTTCCCCTTTCCCGCATAATACGCTTTCCCGCCTAAAACGCGTTTTTGGTCAAATCTCTGCGAAATCGTCTTAAACCGGTTTTACTGTATATATTTTTGTCTATATACCCCTGTGGTCTCCATGTCTAGTGAAAAAGTTATGACGATCACCACTACATAAACGGTGAAGAAAAATATCTTGATGAAATTTGCAAATCTTAAAAAATAACAAGGGCGTCCGAGGTGATACACACGCTCGCAGAAAATCGATGTCTGAATAGTAACATTTGTTACTGCACTTCGTTCGGTAAGCGAGAGAGCCGGCAACCTAACTTTCTGAAGGTGTTTGAGTATGGTGGGTTTTGGTGATGCCTTTAGTATCATCGAACCTCATTGCACATATTCACACTCCCTTCACTTTCTTTACGGTAGGCAACGGCCTAGCAAAGGTCCATGAGCGACAGCAACACTTACCATCAGGTGTACTGTTTGCTCATTTGCCACTGCTTGCAATAAAAAAAAAGTATTACTACTGAACTGTTACCAGTGAACCACTTCCTTAAGGCAAGGTAGTCTTAAAAAAAAGAAAAAAAAAACGGTCAGGCGTGCTGTTTGCTAGTTTGCCAAAAACAGCATTAAAAAAAATACCTTTCAAGTTGTGTAGAAATAGTTAAAGTAGGGCATACAGGTATACTAACCCAAAGAAAGGTAATAGTGTGATAAGCTGTGCACGGTTGGTACAGTCTCTCAGCTCTGGCAATACTAATAAAATGTGACGCAGGTATGCTTGTAAAGATACGCGCCGTTGCTCGACTAGATCAGCATCCTAAAAAAAATATATTCATAATTCATCTATAAATAAGGGTGCACATATCTGAAAATTAAAAATGTTGTATGAATCGTTTATGGCGTGATCATTTTTGAATTTATAAGTTGTTTTATCATTATTAAAAATTAATTACGTGATTTTATGTATATACGATATATATTATTTTATAAAATATTTTATTTAAAATCTATACTTCTATACTAATATATAAAGCTCAAGAGTTTGTTTGAACGCGCTAATCTCAGGAACTACTGATCCGATTTGAAAAATTCTTTCAGTGTTAGGTAGCCCATTCATCGAGGAATGCTATAGGTTATATATCATCACGCTAAGACCAACAGGAGCGGAACACTAATGAAGAATATTTCAAAATCAGGGTTTTTTTTCCCATTTGAGAGCTTCCGCTGCGTCAACGACTAAATTTTCGCAGAAATCATGTGACAGAATCGTTTATTAAAAATATTTACACCTACGTAAACGGTCTGAGGTTAAAGTTCGCGTTAGCCTAAAGTATCTATACCACGCGGACGAAGACGCGAGCAGAAGCTAGTTATATAATAAAAAGGAAAAGAATGTTTGAGGTATAAATTAATCAAACGAGATATAATATACTCACTCGTTTTCTTAACGTTTTCTTGGGAGGAAATTTATATGTTGCTATATCAGGGTGACATTTTTTCAGTTGCGTATGCAATTCGTGAAACTTGGCATATCTATGATATACATTCCACTCTTCTTGCCCTAGTTTTAAAAATATCTGAAATAAAAAGATAAATAAACAAAAATAATCCTCTGAAGTTCTCTAAAATACAACAGCCCTGTGCTAAGGACATGCGTATTGTATTGCAGAGGACGGATTTTTCTAAAGAAACTATCGTAAGTATTTAGCGAGTCAATTCTTATAGCCAGCGCAGACATTGTTTCTTCAGTATGATTGGAACCAAATACATAGTTGCTAATTCATACAAAGTCTAATATTTTACCTGATAGACATGATAGGAATGTGTATTCTTTCCAACTAAAAAAGCACTGGGTATGTGCACTTTTACATTTGACTCGGGATAATCTAGAACCTCCAATGCAGATATACTTTCATATTCCTGTAATCTTTGCTGCAAATACTGATTAAATTCCATTAATTCGGCGTGCATTTGTGCAACCTAAAATGGTAATAATAAATGTATAATAAAATAGTGTCCATTATTATTAAAGATGCCAGTCGCTTTGTCGCCGCATTATAAAATCTCCAATATCTCCTAGGATATTAAGGTACGTAACTGGAGTCTATGACCCCTCAGGATCGATTCCCAAACAGGGTAAATTTTAATAGGATTTTTCTGAGAGTAAAAATAATCTAAGTTACTCCTTATATGCACAATTACCTGGTAGTAAATTATCAAAATCGGTCCAACCGTTTTGAAGATTACCCGGAACAGACTAATAAAAAATGTATACATTAATTTTAAACATAGATATGATGCGAATAACCATTTGAGCATGGAAAACTACTATTTTGAGATTACAAATACACTTCAATGCAGCGGCGGCCTTACCCATTGCGAGGCCCCGGGCGGCAGGTCTTTGCGAGGCCCTTTGTCCTTCGTGAAAAGTATGAGATACTAACGTAGGTCTGGTTGTTTGGTATAGGGATTTGTCATGTTTGATGAAAAATACTAAAGTTGTACAAATAAATAATATTTAAGTTTTATAATATTGAAAACAAAGTGAAAAATATAATTAATAAGTAAAAATGTAATTTAAAATCTATATTGTTTTAAATTTGCTTGGGTTGCTGCGTGAGACCGCTGTAAGCGCGAGGCCCCGGGCGATTGCCCTGTTCGCCACCCCCTAAGGCCGCCACTGCTTCAATGTTATTTGTTTGTATAGATAACAATGTAACGTGTCCGCTCACGACTGTATTGAATAACCCATTTGCTTATACAGATATATTGTTGTCCTCAAATATTAGTAAAAAAGTAAAGAGAAAATAAAAACCGGCAAATGCGAGTCGGAGTCGCATACGAAGGGTCCCGTACCGTTATCTATAAAAAGAGTTGCGTTTGTTATATGAGAGCCCCCTTAAATATTTATTTTAATTGGTTTCTATTGTTGCTTGTTACAGCGGCAACAGAAATACATAATTTGTGTGTCTAGCTATAGTGGTTCTTAAGATACAGCCGGGTGACAGACAGACGGACGGACAGACAGCGAAGTCTCAGTAATAGGGTCCCGTTTTACCCTTTGGGGACAGCACCTAAAAATGAATAGAGCCTTTCTGCTTTCCTGACAATGCGTAAGTGAGATTTAAAAACGATCGGTTGAGTTGTTAAGGCGTGAAAGCGTAACAACAAACTAATTCACATTCACTTTTATAATAGGATTAAGAAATGGAGTAACTTTTCTTAGTTTTTTTTTTCACCTCGCCCGAACCGTTCGGTAAGGCGATTTATGACCGAATAACAAGATGTATTACCTCCCCATTGCCAGTTGGGATAACCGGCGGTACCGATTACTTGAAATCAGTGGCATGCTTTTAGTCTAAACCAACATTTGGATTTTTCCGTGTGGTGACGGACGAATAAGACTACTATTCATCACTACCTACCGTGGATGACGTAAGACGGATATAACATCTATGCAAAAGACAGAAAAATCGAAATAAAATCCTATACCAACCTATCTGACCAGCATGGTATAATAAGGTAAATTTCCCTCCTATTAGGGAGAAAGCTTGAGCCCAGCAGTATGACATACAGGAGCCGAGATGATGATAAAGATATGTAGAATTGGCAATAGATGCTCCATACAATTATGAAGTAGATATAAATTTATTATATTACATTGAGGAGCAATAATGTTACAAATAACGTTTTCCGTTTGGTGCCAGAGTATGAATACAATTCCCCACACCCTATCTTGCCCATGGATGTTGTAAAAGACGACTAAGGGGTATAATACGCATATAACATCTATGCAAGAGCAGGAAAACTCGAAATAAAACCCTATACCAACCTGTCTGACCAGCATGATATAGGGTCAATTTCCCTACTATTGTGGAGGAGGCTCGAGCCCAACAGTGGGACGTATATGAGCTGAAATGATGATGAATGTTACAAAATTCGTGTGGCGATAAGAATGCAAACCACGCCACCCCTTGTTTGCCCATGGGCGTCTAAAAATCGGTTTAAACTCTCACCAGGATCCTCCTGGGAAACGTAACATATAACATCTTACTGCTATCCACCTGCCTGCCAAGTGTGGCAATTTGGTACTATCTTCAGAAAACAAATTTTCTGCAATGAAGCGCTGAGGCGATGTCTTTAGGCTATTATAAATTATTTCACCTGAACAAGTTTCTTCTCATATTGATCAATTTCTTCATTACCATGGCTGTTATCACTTTTTAAAGCTTTACCAATTTCCACGGCGGACATGTAATGCCTCAGCTGTTCTTTTAATCTATCATTCTCTCTAAAAATAAAGAATATGTTTATGAATTCAGTAAATGTAGAAGTTGAAATAATCGATGTTGTAGGCTAGTAGGTTTTATATGAAATTTATCTGGGTTTCGTAAATTTAACATTTGGGCCGCACAGAGGGTATAGTGGTCGAAGTAGCGACGTGAGGTCGCGCTTATCGTGGATTTGATTCCCATGCGACATAAGAATTGATTCCAAAGTCGTAGATGTTGTCTTTATAATAAACAACTAAGTCAAATGTGTTTGCGTTTTGAGTCTGGGTATAATTTTTAATAAATTAACACTATATATTTATATGCATATGTATATAGTATTTTGGCCTGAACAGAAATACCTTCAAGTAAACTCTGATAGTTTGGACAGGTGTCCAAACAGTCAGGTGACTAATTGAAGTATTCTACCACTGTAATTACTTACTTGTTTAAGTCAAGTATGACCTTTTCCAATTTTTTTATTTTCTCTTTGCTGGCAGCTTCCATTCGAGATATTTTCGTTTCTAAATTGATCAATTCTTTTTGTTTATTCTCTAGAATGCAGTTCAGTACCTTATCGTCTGGAACACTTTCATCCTCAGTAAAACAAAGTTCCAAGCATGAGGTACTTCCATCAATACTGCCGGCCATACCTTCACTATCGCTTTCATATATTATTAAATTACTAAAACTCAATTCATCTTTATCCATAACATCCTTAGCAATATTATTGGTATCTATACTATTGGAAGATGAAAAAATCTCTTTAGCACATTCGGATAACTTAGAAAGTATCTGTGATGGGCTGTCTATAACTTTGACACTGTCAGGAAAGAAATGTCTTAAACTAGTTTTATTATCAGAACTAGTGGGTTCACTGCTTGAAGTGGCTTGAATAATAAGATTAGGATCTGGTGAGTTTAAACAAGTAGTAGGCGCACTGTTCCACGATGGATTATCCGTTTGTATATTTGAATTATTAGCTTTTACTGTTTTGTCATTCAGTTGTTCATTTTTATCAAAAGATATAACTTGACGCAATGGTTTACGTTTCATGTTAGTTGATGATTTCACAGGCAGTGGTAATGGTATAACTAATTCCGGTTTAGTTGTTTGATTTGTTTGTTGTGACTCATTCAGTTCTGGTCTGTCAATTGATAAGGCAAACAGAATAGATGATAAACCTATAATAAAGTATGTACATTATTAACTGTGTACATAAATTGACAATATTACTAAATACAATCAATAATTATTAATTTTACCTGATGCTAAACTTGGAAGCTGTGTTGCAATTTGGGAATCTCTGACTAAAGCACCTTCGTCATAATATTCCATAACCAAGCCATGAGAAACCCAACATAAAAGATATCTAAAAGTATAAAGGGTAGGTTGTTTTAATAATATAATATAAAATAAATTTTGTAATAATTTTTCTTTTGGTGACATTGTAATCTATACCAATAATTGGAGAGCCGTTTTTTTTTGTTTGGTTAACACGTTCCCGGGCAGTAAGTCACCCTACTTTAGCAGTATTTTTTTGTATGGGATTTTTGCGATTGCTCTAGTATTTCCGTCACGATGCGTACCAACTAATATCATCAAGTGCGACGCGAATGTTATAGCAGACGACTGCTTAACTGATGATGATGTAACTAATGTGAATAGTAAAGCAATATCTTGACGATTGTTCAGATTCTTCAATGCTGGGAGCCGAAGAATCATCTGAAACTTCTTCAAACAACCTCAGAATTTGTTCTGATTCTGTAATTTTGAAAGCTCGAGGATATTTTTTGGGTGCCATCTGTGAATGAAAATAATGCGGTTTGGGTATTTTTTTCAACTTGTCTAACGTTATTACCTAGTTGGTCTAACGTCAAACTACTGAAATACATTGTAAATAGCATCATAGTAACAAAAAAACAAAAGAAATCATGAAAATATTTGTACTTACCATATTTGTAATATGTTGGCGCGGAACGAAAATATATAATACACTCGCTACCACTACGTGCGGCAGTAACCACTACATTGACAGGATTTCAATACATTTGACGCATGCTATAGCATACGTTACCACGCGGGTTAGACCGAGCGAGGAGTAGGGAAGGGATAAACACTGTTTTATCTTTGTGTGCAGAAAAGCTCTCATATGACAGTAAGCGATCTGTGGTTGTGTCAGCACTGACAGTAAGAAATGGACTACCTATATTTTATAGGTAAAAAGCAACCGCTCAAGCATAACTGACAAAATAACTCGACACACTTGGAATGCTATAGCATCCGCGACATAATTAAACTGTCCAATACGAATGCTGTAGCATGCTCGTCCGGGAACGTGTTAAACTGCTACTGAAGCAATCGGAATGATGTAAGTATATTTATTTATTCAAGTATATTGTTAGATGCACCATGTTTTAGACATAAATTTCAATTTCAGCCCGGCAAAGCGGGCAGATAGCTACGGGGACAGCTAGCAAAAATATAACAGCGAACCATATCAGACAATTACAAAGCAAGAAGTTTTTTTGCAGTTATTTGTACTATGTCATTTGCGAGTTCCAATATGTGAAGGAAAATTTCTTTCTATATTCATTCATAATTAATTTGATAAAATTATTCAATACATATTGATCTTTAATTGAAAAATTAATATCTTTTTTTTTTTTTGTGTGTGACTTAGTTGTTAGCCTCAGATGGCTGTGACAACTTTACCCGGACTGGTGGGTGAGCGCTGAGGGCTCTCAACCCGTTCAAAATTAAAACCGCCCGCCTCCCCACCTGAGCTATCGGAACTCATAAAATTAATATAAATTTTTAGAAAACATATGACAGGTTTTAGAAAATATGTGATGAATAGCAAGAACAGAGTAATAAAGCATCACTGAAGCCGATAAAACATGGACTATGTATTATTAAGAATTAAATATTTTGATAAATATAACAAAATTAAATTGTGTACTTTTGTTATAATGTCATTAGCTAGCATATCAACATTATTTACACAAAACAATGTAATAATTCTAACTATAATTGAGTACTCAATATCATGGCCAATCCAGTACACTCTGAATCACAAGGTTAATTATAGCAATTTAAACAACTTAGATATATTTTTTTTAAAAGAATCATAATATTTTAAGAAATAAGTTGCATAAATTGGATTTAAGCAATTTTCTATTATACTAACAACAGTTTTATCTATATTTTTATTGTAGTCATATAATACCCAATCATTATTTCAGCACTAGAAAAGAAAATTAATGAATTTCCTTTTTAAAGAGATTTCATTTGTTAACTATAAAAATAATTATACCTTTCAAGAGATCTTTCATTAAGGGCTGCTCTAAGGAATGCTCTGAAATACCCAAGTGGTGTGTTTATATTTGATAAAATTTTAAATCTTTCCTTCTCATGTTTTGTTAGATGTAAACAAGCATAACTCCAAAGAGAATTTCCTGAAAATAGATAATTTCACTGTCTAGATGTATAATTAAAATTGTAATAATAATGTATGCAAAGTTTTTCTGAAATTAATTATTTACTATTATCATAAAAGGAAATAATATCTGTTAATAAATGAGCACACAAAACCTAAAATTGAATTAGATGGTAGTATCTTACCAACATTAACAATATTAAAAGTAAAATTAATTCCTGCCGTTACAAGGTTCTGTAATGCCGAATTTGATAAGTTTGTCCTAATTCCGTGACTAAGCACTTTCTCCCACTTTTCACATAGTTGTACTATTCTGTAATAAATAATAATTGACTTTTTGTGTACCAAAGATTAAAATATTGAGATTTACATTTCCTATGATTATTTTGTTTATCTTTTTTAATTTTACCTTAAGTCGTCTTCAGTGGCCAATTCAGATTTCCCTCCAAAACGGCTTTGGCAATTCTTAATACAGTTGCACAGTTCTTGGTGAAGAGCTACACCATTTTCTAACCTTTTCTTTAACTCGTCTTTATTTTCTATAGCATTAGCTATAGTATTTAATATTTTACTATTCTGAAATGAATATATTTATTTTGTATAACACTTTGCCATTAAAATAACTTCTCATAAATTCTGTGATTGCAAAATGGTCATATGATAATATATAGAGCTGAAATGGGTAACTGAAAATTTGCAGACTAATGAGTTTATAGATTTACAAGCATTATTTTTAAAGTCATCAAAGTTGTTTAAGCATTATACCAATGCCGAGACCATGACGTCAAAAATAATGTTACTTTTATAATAAACGTTAAAGGTTGACAATTTTTGTTTTTTGGATAGAAATTAAGGGACTAAATATGCATAGCTAAGATGATTGCAGTTTGCACTTTTGCAATACAATACTCTTTCAAAACTACACGTAGGAAAATTGTTTTTATTATCATAACAATTAATTAATTCACATACAATATTTTCAAATAGTTACCTACATTATTTGATAAATATGTTATTGTCCGAGACAACAAATTTATTAACATAATTAGTCGTATTGAAGTGATAGTATCATGTTTATTTAGCCAACCTATCTAGATATTTAAAAAGGAATAAATAATATAAACTTACCATAGCTATTAAATTATATATTAACAAAGAATTACGACATTATTTTAAATTCTTGTATCGATATTATGACAATTTATTATAATTTGCTATACCTATATTAGGTTTTTGATCACAAATTATCTATGAAATAAGCGGGCACAAAGATTATTTAGTAAAATAAAAGCGTATTTTATGCAAAGTTAGAGAACTTTAATACAAGCAAGCAAATACAAATCACAGAGTAAATAACCACAAAATTAGGGATGTTCGATGATCATCGATGTTGAAAGCTTGAAAGGAAAAAACATCGATGTTGCTATAGGCAAAACACCGTAACATCGATGAATTCATCATCGATGTTTTTAACATCGATGTTGTTATACGAAAAATATCGTAACATCGATGTTAACAGAATTGATCATCGATGATAATTCAATATCGTAATATCGGTGTTAACGGAATTGATTACGGATGATAATTCCCACAATAAAATAATGAGCACTCGTAGATGTCCTAAAAAAAAAAGCTCATCACGGTTCAGCCCGTAGAAAAGTACTGACTTCTACTGTTAAGATCCGACTATAATTTCCTAAAAAAAAGGTCATCATAATTTTGCCCGGAGGATTTTGTTTCTTTTTCAAATATTAAAACGTAACATCGATGTTGTTAGACTTTCGATAATGACATCGATGTTGGGCTTTAGATTATGATATTGATGTTAACATCGATGTTTTTCTAACATTAATCATCCCTACCCAAAATATAAATAGTTAAATACATACAGTGAAAGACTAATTATATTATACATACTATACATATTATACTATACATATTATACATACTATAATAATATATACTATTATATACTATAATAATTTACTTTTTGAACATAGGGATTTAACTTTAAACCAAGTTAATCTACCAGGAAAATAGATAAATACATAGTGTTAAAGTGATATTATTTTCGTAACATAACATATAAATAATTCTGATAGAATGAAAATAATTGGGATACTCTAAAAATAGTTTAATACATATTTGACGATCATCCGTTAGTTATAATTGGCTATTTACATTTAAAACATTTTTTTTTTCAATTTTTATGAAAACTTATAATCAACTTATAAATATGTTGATAGAAAACTACAAATTGAATGTAATATAAGATATTAATAAAGGTTTAAAGAATATCAATACATAAACATATGAGATTTTCGTTTTTTATTTTCAAGGTAAAAACAAAACTAAGTTCGTCTGCCCTGTCTGAAAGCCTTTATAGCCATGCTCATGACTAATAATAATTAAAAAAATCTAAGGACAGCGCAAAACAAAATGGCGTTTCCTTTTGGCGTGAGTTTGTAGAATTTTGTGCATCGTAGTGCGGGTCTGCTGCCATTGTTATTTATTGCAGTTAATATGAATTAAATTGTTTTGCGGGAATCATTCCTAAAATTCTTAAAAGTGAGATATCAGTTGTTTTCATTTTGTTACGTGCTTATTTTCTACGCAACCAAAGCTAAGTTTCACCATGAGTAATTATGAGGATGACCAAAGTGAGGATGGAGAATTAGCACGCAGCCCTGTTCAGGACGAAATGGATTTCAGGTATGCTTTAAAATGTTTATTTAATGCGATTGGTGTATGTTTTAATCATGAGTACGTGTTGCGCACTAAGGGCAAAAATCGTAATATGTTGTAGTTAGAAATTTAAATTGTTTGACTATTTTCAGTTCTTAAAGTATATTTTAAGCATTTTCTGTTATTTTGATTTACTGTTGATGTTCTTTGAAACACTTTATATGTTAAATTTTTCAACGATTTGTATCTGTTATATCCATGCCATGTGTAAGAGGAAAACGTCAGTATTAGCAATAACTACATTGCTACCCTCGTGATTTAGATTTTTTACAGTCCGGATAGTGTAGATCTTTATGCTGTGACTGTGTATCTTATATTCAGCATAGGTGATCTGGTTGAAAAGTTCAATAAGTTTGAGAACAGCAGCATCATTTTATTTCTATATTCTTAAGGAAATATTAAGTTATATCACAGGTATGCTTATTTGCTGGTAACTGGTAAAGATAATCAAAATATAGGATGAGCATTTTGATGTTGTCACTTAAATTATTGTTATGATTTTAGTTTATCTGATGAAGATCGTGACAATGCAGATTCATTAGTAATCAAGCCACCTCAAGCAGTTATTAGATCATCACATAGAGACAAAAGAGGTCATAAAAGAGCTGTTAAGGATAGATATAAAGACAATACTAGAAAAGAGAAGAAGCATATGTACAGGTAAATATCTTTCATTTATAAACATGGTATGTAACAAATCATGTTACCTACAAGGAAATTGTTGAAAAGGGGACCAATTTCTTTGTAATTCCCACCCAAGCTTGTAAATTTGATGGTTCTAGATAATTAAGCTAATTTAGCCAGATTATGAAATGCATTTGCTTAAGTTACTAGAATCACATTTATGATCCAGATTTGCTAATGCTACTAGGGTCTTAGGGAAAATAATTTTAAACATCATACATGCTATGGAGTTATAAATTTAAATACACTATTTTTTTATAACATAATGTTACCTTCAGTGAGTTGTAAAAAATAACTCATAACTGCAATTTGTATACATTGACATAAACCAAGTCAACTATAATCTAGTAATAGTGTTAATAAAAATATTTTAATGTATGTATTTCTGTGTGGTGACGGCGTAAGAAAATAATTCACCACTCCCTGTATTGCTTGTGGAGGTTGTAAAAGATGACTAAGGGATATAATATGCACATAACATCTCTTTAAGAGAAGGCAAACTTGAAATCCTGTACCACCATGTCTAACCAGCATGGTATAGTAGGTCAAATTCCCTCCCATAGTGGAGGAGGCCCAAGCTCAACAATGGGACGTATATGGGCTGCAATGATGATGATGTATATATTTGAAATATATGCCTGTCTAACAAGTCTGCAATAGAAGGTTAACTCAAAACAAAAACCTTTCCCACCACTTTTGGACAGTGTTGTAGTAGGATAATTGGCTTTATATGGAGGGTCCCTAATGCCAAAGCAGCCTATGCCAAGACAATTAAAATGGGATCACCCTTTTCTATATTTATTTTCAGGAAGTAATAGAGCATGGTGATAAATAAAAATATTGTCATAATATGTGAATCTTCTCATTTTTAAAATCAAATTAAGAAGCTGTTTACAGCTTTTATTAATACATAATAAAAACTAAATAATTTAGCATAGTAACTGAACATTGGGGTTACTCTCTATCAAATATTCTACTTTTTAAGGGTTGTTTATGCTGTTGAATATTTTATATCTCGTGCCAGGTGTTGATTAATAATATTACACAACATAAACTTTGTAAAAGTGTTTTACTGTATGTTTTGATTTTCTTTCACCTGCATGTTGAGAAAGTAAGTAATGGGGGATGTAATAATGGCAGCTTAGAAACTAACTATATTATTTTTTTCCATTTATTGTTGTTGTCTTCTAATTTAGAACTCAGTTGATGCAGAATTTAAAGTATTTTGATTCCAATTTCTATATATATTCCTAGATTGTTAGTATATTTCAGATTACTTTATATAACATTTTATGTACCTAATATTATATGCTTTAAGGTCTGTCATCCTTCTGACATTGGGAATATTGTAGATCAATCATAAACCTTTTTCAACAGGGATCGTGATAAGTCAGAAAAATCTAAAAGAGAAACAATTAAAAATTCTGACCGTGAAGATAATATGGCGAAAGAATATTATAGAGAAAAACAATACTATAGGGAAAAAGATATGTATAGAGATAAAGAAACATTTAGGGATAAGGAATCATATAGAGACAAGGAAATGTATAGAGATGGTAAAGAATTATATAGGGAGAAGGAGATAAGAGAAAAAGCAATGTATCGTGAGAGAGAAATGAGAGAAAAGGATATGTATAAAGAAAAGGACATGTATCGGGACAAGGAACTTTACAGAGAAAGAGAACATTACAGGGAGAGAGAAATGTACAGAGATACATCTTTTAGAGAAACAGTAAGACCTAGAGATGTGTATAGAGAGAAAGAAATTTACAAAGAAAAAGAAATGCAAAGAGAGGCATATTTAGGCAGAGAGAGGCAATATAAATATACAGAATCAGAACAAAAACGTTCCGATGTTGAAAGAATAGAATCTAGATTGAGAACACTGGCTGAAGAGAATCATGCAAACCATAGCACTGAAAAAGAAAACAGAGAGAGAACTTCTGCTGATAGAGAATTAGAAGATTTAAGAACTAGATTATTAAATAAGAGGATATCCAAAGAGTTACAAGGACAGGATAGAAAGGGTGAATATATTGAAAAGGAAACCAAATTGAGTAATCGACATTCATCTTTGGAATCCAATACTAGACATTCATCTTTAGATAAGCATCAAGAACATAGAAAAAATAAAGTATTATTTGCAGGTAGGTAATACATTATCATTACATGCAACAATAATATCATCATCATCGCAGCCCACATATGTCCCACTGTTGCCACTGGGCTTGGGCCTCCTCCACAATGGGAGGGAATTTAACCTACTATACGGTGCTGGTCAGACATGTTGGTTTCATTTAGAGTTTTCCTTCACTTGCACAGATCTTATGTACATATTATAGGTATAGGGTTTCATTTCGAGTTTTCCTTCTCTTGCACAGATCTTATGTACATATTATATCCCTTAGTCGTCTTTTAGGACATCCAGGGGTAAGATAGGGAGTGGTGAATTGTATTCTTAATCCGTCACCACACGGAAAGTAATATTATAGTACACATATTATATTAACAGTTTCTATATCTATAGTATGATCATTTAAGGACAATCATTATTATAAGCATATGTATTAGCTTCATTCTCTCTGTGTACCCATGTACTCTCTACCCATACACTCTCTGTGTACTCATTTTGCTTATTTTCTGCAATTTAGCAATTACACTGAAAATAATAAGACTTAATTATTTTAGAGAAAGAAAGGGAAAAAAGAAAACACGAATCAAGGAATGAACTCCAAGCACGGCGCGCGGCACAAGCACACAGACGACGCGGCAAGAAACGCTCTGTTTCCCCAGATGAAGCCACATCCAAGAAAACTAAGACAACAAACTCTCCAAACTATGGGGATTCTGTTGTGACTGTCTCAGATTCCAGTGATGTTGAAATGAAAAGTGACTCACATTCAGAACCTGAAGATGGTAAGTTGATGGGAATTTAATTTGTTTTTATAATTTATTGCATTTCCGTACTGTATTTGCATCCAAAGTTACTTCTTTGTGTATAATGTCTAGTAGCCTCAAAAGATATAAGATAGGGGTTCAATGCGCACACATTTTGTTTCTTATCTTTAACTTTTATTTCTTGCAATAAATTATGAGTCTATTAGTTTACTAAGTGCAATTCTAGGACATCATTAAGAATTCAATAGTCCTAGATAAGACTATTAATCAAGGCACTAATGAGATAGTATATGTGTACTATAATCCAACAATACTTCCATCTAACATGTCAATTGAATGAAATATGTTGATTTTCTACTAGCTACTCATCATTGTTCTTCTACTCTTATCCTAATAAAGTATGCTGTTGGCACAGCATGTCTTCTGCATGATCACAGGTGAAATAACACTAAAAAATACCGCAGGTTTTCTATAAATATTAATTGTCAGCCACAAGTTTGATGGCAATTCATTTTGGGGTTATCGTTGACCACACAACGCTAGCTGTAATTGAGACAGGTCTATAGCTTAAGGCTCGTATTTGACACCTATTCGTGCCGTAGAATTCGAGAGAGTGTCGAAAAGAGCGCGCAAGTCCCGGAGGCACCAGCGCGGGCGCGCGCGAATACCTCTCCCCGCGCGTCCAATTACCCCGCGCGCCAGTCACTCCGCGCGCACCTGCATAGCAACAATAGAATGCCTACTACCTTAGAATAATAACATATAGAAGGTAAGTTCGCGCACAAAAAGTGAAGCATTTCAATTGGAGCCCAATGAAGCTTACGCCGGCACCGTTCCGTAATGTACAAGTCATTGTACTGCACGTACGTACGCAACTCTTAAAAAATAAATAGGTAATTATGACGGTTTGTGCATTCAAATGGTGTCGTAACACATTTGTAAAACTTAAAAAGGTTTTTAACGTCACTTTTAGAAGTATTTCGACGATTTATGTTAATAAAAACAAAATTTGATTTCATAATTTGTATAGTGGTGTGCGTGTGTACGTGTGTAATCGTCGGCGCGCCATTAGTATTTTTAGATTCATGTTTCGAACGTTCGAAGTACCTACACTATCCTTCTATACGTTATTATTCTAAGTATGTAACATGAAATAAGCAACACTAAACCAAAATTTTGTTTTATATCTGTCCAGCATGGTATAGTAGGTCAATTTCCCTTCTCTTGTGGAAGAGGCTCGTGCTTAGCAGAGGAACATATATCAGCTTAGTTGTTGATGATGATGACATAGTATATATTACTAGCTAATATTGTGTAGTTTAGATTGTTATACTATGTAACTGAAGTGGTTTTTCATAATCTTTAAGAGAACTATGCTCTCTTTCTATAAAGTTGGAACTAACCATGTACAATCACAAAATGTCATTGAAATGGATTCATTACTTCATCTATAATAACAACTTTTACTAGGTTGTAGTATTCAGTTCCCAACTTACATACATCTCATATATCGTCAGGCACCATCAATTCCCAAAAATAATAATGGGCCAATAATGCCATACTATATAAAATAGACTAAAATTAATTAACAATTTGTGGAAATAGCATAGCTTAATTTTTGTGTTGTCTTAATTATTTGCAAGCAATTTAAATTTAATAATTAGAGAGAAATATGACATATAATGTCAGTAATAATTTAATAATTGGATGGTAGTGAATCCCTTGTACAACCCAAAGAATTTTTTTTATTTACTTATATAAATATTATCTGTTTAGATGAATTTTTTTTTATTTACTTATATAAATATTATCTGTTTATTTCTTCCTAAGGTTGACTCTCAATACTCATTAAGTCTCTCTTATATTATGTATTGGTAACACATACTGGTCGTAGACCTGTGATGACTTACGGCATGGAAACATGGTCCCTAAATGTAGGCCTCATAATCAAGCTCAAAGTCGCTCAGCATGTTATAGAACAGGCTAAGTTCGCGATATCTTTACGAGATAGCATCCGAAATACAGTAATCCGTAGAAGAACAGGTGTAACCAACATAGCACATAGAATCAACTTCTTGAAATAGGGCTGGCGACATTGCTCGAACTTCAGCTCCAACAACCGCTGGAGAAGAAAGATTTTCGAGTGGTAACCACGTATCGGACGTGACATTTTTTTGCAATTTATTAAATAAATCTTTCTTAAACCTCTTAATTGCTTCCTAGCAATAAAGTTCCTTACCTAGCAATAAAGTTCAAACAGAATTTAAGGATGTAATTTTACAAAACGCTTTATTTGTGGCATTGGTGTTTTATAGAAATGTCTCGCCTGAATGGAATATAACACGATAAAGTATTCTACTCAATGTACTAAATATAGAAGGCAATATTATGGTGCCCCAATGTTTTATATAAAATCTATATATTATCATAGAAGAGTGTAAAATCGTCGAATAATATTTGATATCGGACGACGCGGTGTAGGACGCCCCCTCACTAGGTGGATCGACGACCTGATGAAAGTTGCTGGGCGTCGTTGGATGCAGGCGGCACAGCACGTAACATGAGGGAGGCCTACGTCCAGTAGTGGACGGCGATAGGCTGAAATGATGATGAATCTCCCTATATAATACATCTATACAAATATCTAATCTTCTAATAAATAAGATTGAAGTGTCTGTTATGTGAAAATAGTATCTTTTTTTCATGCTCACATGGTTATTTTCACCTATGCCTAAAAACCAATTTAAATATCTTTGTCCGTTTGTTTAGAGTAATCTTCAAAGTGCCTGGAACGTTTTTGATCATAATTTACTACCTAGTAGCTGTCTGTATGAAGGGTAACTTTGGCTATATTTTGTACGGGTATTTCCACGGGAACGAGACTTACGCGTGTGAAACCGCGGGCATTTGCAAGTGACTAACAGTTAGTGCAAATTATTACAATTATCGAACTTATTAAGCAATATGGCATTAAAATATTTCAGGTGAGCATACAAAAAGTGAAACCGATGAAAGCACCAGCACAGACTCTGATTCAGGAGCAGATTCTAAATCTGAAGAAGAATTTGACCCCAAAAATGATGAGAAGATAGAACAAAATGAAAGGGAAAAGGATCAATTAAATGAAAAAACAAGACCTCCTTCCAGATCAAAATCTGTTAGTCCTAAATTGAAAAATGAATCACCATCTTCTCACGAATCTCACAGGTGAAAAATTTCAGATTAATTAACTAAACTAAATAAATTATTCAGGAATCAGTTTTAGTAGTTGAATATAAGACTAGGTTTCCATACACAGACAATAATAATACTATTCTTTTAGATCACTATCTAGATCCAGGAGCAGAAGTAGATCACATTCGTTTTCACCTCCTCCACCAGGAGAAAATGGAAAGATTTTAGAAGAAGAAAAAAATACAAATGATGAGGAAGAGGAAAGAATGAGAGAGGAAGCTATTAATGCCCTACCACCTTATTATCCAGCCCTACAGGTACACATCTTTTTCGTCCACTTATAGTATAGTCAATAATGGTAAAATTGGGTTGTATGGGTGTATAAAAATTTACTATCACATTATACCAGCATGCATCATATTTGTATGCACGTTTCAATGAACTTAATCAAATATTGTGTCAAATGTTTTTAGCATTTTCTAAATGTTTTATGACTTCAGAAGTGCCATAAGACATCGCAAAACCTTTTGAATGTCCATCCATATACAACATATCTATAGATAGTGTTGTTGTTCTATATCTCTGAACCACATAATAATTAAGATATTCTTTTGAAATTTTTTAGTCCTTGTAAGTGAGGAGTTAATTTGGTAACATCACCAAAATACCAAATGATATAATTAAAACATTTATTATATGAAGCCAATTTATTAAGATGGGTATATTATTCTATACTAATCTGAAATAAATTGTCCTAAACAATTTCTTTTTTCAGGTTATGGAAGAGTTCATATTGTTATCAAGTATAATATGTTAAACTTTTAATATAGTGTAAGTGGCATTTAGTATTTATTATTTATTAATCATATCTTTGATAATAATTTATAGGGTTGTCGATCTGTGGAAGAGTTTCAGTGTCTTAACAGAATTGAAGAAGGAACCTATGGAGTTGTTTATAGAGCTCGTGATAAAACAACCGAAGAAATTGTCGCTCTTAAACGACTTAAAATGGAAAAAGAAAAAGAAGGATTTCCAATCACTTCTCTGAGAGAAATTAACACATTACTTAAGGTAGGATCACAATTTTTATTTTATATATTGTTAGCTCACTTGAGCCATCATAATGCATCACTGCTCTTTATTTGAAGGTACAACTTTGTTTTGTTATAATCATGTTAGGTTAGTTGAGCCATGAGCTGTGAAGCACTCGATGGCTCCTGTGTTACATTCATGTCATTAATGCCTTGTATTTTATTCCTACAGGCCCGGCACCTCTTACCTGCAAGAGGGTTAGCTAGAGGTGTGACCCGATTGCAAGGGTAACAACTTCAATAGACGGGCGGGCCTAAGTACCTTATAAGGAATTTATTCCAGGGGAACAACCCTACAATGCTTACTTCTTATTGCATTACATCTGCAAATTTGATGCTCCACAAAAAGTAATTTTTAAATATTCAATGAGTAGAATATGAACATC
This sequence comes from Lymantria dispar, assembly GCA_032191425.1. NCBI lineage: Eukaryota > Metazoa > Arthropoda > Insecta > Lepidoptera > Erebidae > Lymantria > Lymantria dispar. Next base: position 21,204,612 of record CM063444.1, on the reverse strand, counting down.
AAAGGTTTTAAGATAACGATGCAAGTATCAATTACATATGTGAATATCAAGATCGTCAACAACATTTGTGTCATCTGACATCAAAATATAGAGGTAAAATTAGGAAATGTAGTAGTAAATAGTTCTCATTGGAATATTCCTTAATAATTTGTATAATTGAAAATAACATATAACAAAGAGTTACTTCAATTTTGTTTGTGTCTTATATTTGTCCTTAAGTCAAAAATTTTATGTTGCTTTTCTGGTTTAGGTTTAATTATGAGTATATGCAACTGCAAATTTTAGTCATATTATCACAATTAATTATGAACTACCACGAATTTCTGACTGAGGACTTATGATGGTATTTAGATGCTTTTTGCTAAATATTATGGTATTTTTAGTGGAAAATATCTAATAAATTTTGATTGAGCCATCAGAATATAACTGTTCAAAAGCAACAAGTTAATAATTTATGCTCCTTTTAATATGTAAACTTTGTATTGTCAATTTTATTTTGTAGCTATAATCGAGGTATTATAAATGTATGATTATTAATGTGACCATCGAATTATAACAATATGGAAGCATTCTTGCCGTTCCATAATTATGTAACGAGACTTGACTTTTTGATAACTACGCCACATATTATAACAGGTATATAATGCTGATGGATGAGCCGATGTCCACAGGACATGGATATCCCCATAGTGGATAATGCCATAATGCCATAATCGCCATGCTTGGCAGACAGATTGGCTATCGTAGTTGGTGTTATAGGTTTCCTAGGACAGAGCTGTGGTATAATGCAAATTTTTACAACGTCCACAGTCAGGACACATTGTATTTTTCACTGTCACCACACAGAAAATCATGATCAAGCTTCAATCAATTTTGTGTGTTGTTTGTTTATTTTTATATAAACTCTTTGTGTGAGTAGCGGTTTCGATAATGGTGGCTAGTATGAACGTAATAATTTCATAAGTATTATATTTCAGTGATTGAGATATAATTTGAAACCACTTCCAATTCTGTTTTTACATGCATTTATATAACAAATCGTATTCATTTTGAACTAACTTGTTGCTTTTGAGAGTTTGTATGGTATCATGTCTGAACACATTTTTGTACCAAGTATTAAGAAATGGCGTAATATGTTCATGGAACTTCTTTAGCCCTACATTATATGGTAAAACCATACTTTCGTCTTTCGAGTAATGCAATGTTGAGAATCTTTTTACTGAAAAAGAAACTAATAACACCTGTTCTAAGACTTCATACTGATGGAGAGTAGTTTAAGAATATATTTTTATCACTCATAATTAAGAGAATGCTTTACAATTCTGCAATATTTACGGATGGTGTTGCAACAACTTCCTTGAATTTTCCACTGTGAATGAGCACATTGGCATTTGAACACGTTTCTAAAATTTTGGCTAACACTTTCTCAGATGAATTCACAATTTGAACGTCATGCAACCTTCTGCATTTGAAATGCATAATACAGATATAAGGTATTTGACTGTTTTTAGAATTGTGGCCATTTGTCAAGAGTGCTTAAATAATGCCAATAATATGTGTTTTGCTTCTTGATTGTCAGTAACTATCATAAGAAGTAATCAATAAAGGCAAATAACTAAAATTATACAACGCTTAAGACTACGCTTTTTGACATCATAATTGAAAGAGTCATACGAGAAAAATAATATTATGTTGTACTCTACATACCTACATAGTATGTATGGTGGATCTGTCGACCGATCTGGTTATGAAGATGAAGCAAGAATTGCTATTCAGGGTATGAAAAAAGTAAAGCAGTTGGTCCAGGCAATATACCTATCGAAGTATGGAAAGTGTTGAAAGCGGATGGATGAAAGTGGCCGACTTTATTCTTCAATAAGTAGTTACATGAGTGTACCAGTTCACTGGTGATAATCGTTAAAAATAAGGGTGTTTGATTACAAGAATGTAACACCTATCAAGGAATAAAACTTTTGTCACGTAGCATGAAGATTTGGGAGTAAGTGATGAAAAAGGATTCAGTGTAGCGACGGAGTAAAAATATAATTCAACACCCCGCTATCTTGTCTGTGGGTGTTGTAAAAGATGATTTAATGATAAAATATCCATATAACATCTTTGCAAGAAAAGGAAAACTCAAAATAATATATATAATATAATAACCATCTTGATTTTATGCCAGGAGTAGGAACCACGGATGCGGCTTTATGTCAAGGTACAGCAAATACCAAAGTGCACATAAATATCTGCACGTGGTATTTACTGACCTTAAGAAACCGTACGACGTAGTTCCTGGGGAAGTTCTGTGGTGGGTTTTGAAGGAATGAAGCATGCCAGAGATGTAAGGATAGTGAAAGCTACATATGCAAGAGCGCGCACGAATGTCCGGTTCGAAACCGGAATCACTGACAAGTTTAATGTGGTAATAGGCTTATAATAGGGTTCGGCTCGTAAGCCAGTACTATATGTTGCTCTTGGTGATGGATGCTTTGATATCAGACACAGTAGGCAGCACCGTGATGTATGTTGTTTGCAGATGACATTGTCCTCATCGGAAGAGGAGGCAGCTGGGGTACGGAGCAGACTGGGAAAATGGTTGAAGAGATTGGTAAGAGTAGACCTTAAAGTCAACCGCACCAAGACTGATCACTTCTATCATTCTGTAACTTCGGTGGCTTTGCCCAATTCTCTCACATTGCCCTAGATGGGGTATCCCGGTTTGCTCCAGTTTTAAGAATCTAGGCTCGCTCCTCAAAGGCGATGGCAATATTGACCGAGAGGTAAATAGTAGAATGAATGCAGGGTGGATGCAGTGGCGACAGGTTTAGGGAACAATCTGTGACGCACGGATGCCTCTTAAACTTAAAATATACAAGAGTGTCATCAAGCCTGTCGCCTAGTGTTGCTACATATGGGTCTGTATTGGCTATTTAAAATGACGGATGAGAGAAGAATGCGTGCTACAGAGATGTATATGCTAAGATGGATGCCGAGATGCATACAAATGAAGATATGTGGGGTTACACGGTTAATAAGAAATGATGTACTCATTTTTGAGGTTAGATTAGAAGTGCCACTAGTGAAGATTAGGACCATGAGATTGTCTTGGTGTGGATATATGTTGAGGAGTGATAATCCAAGTGACAAAGAGGGTTATCACTATGATTGTGAATGGATGTAAAAATCGAAAGCGATCCAAAAAGGGAGGAATGGATTGTGTGAATGAGGATATGTAGGATATGAAAGCAGTGAGTGCAGATAGGACGATTGACAGGAGTCTACGGAGGATAATAACGTGTTGTGCCGAGCCTACCTAGGTTGGGATGAGGGCAGGCTAATGAAATGGTGACAAGAAAAATATATAAAACTAGCTGACCCAACAGACGTTGTTCTGTTCAAATAAAATAACACAACCGGATCCGATTCTAAATCTAAATCCTTTTCGAACCCCCCTTAAACACATACAAAAAATTTCATCAACATCGGTCCAGCCGTTTAGGAGGAGTTCAGTGACACACACGTAGACAAGAAATTTATATTTAAAGATACTCGTATGTAATGCTGCGTAGTGTACTAGACATTTTTCCGAAAATATTGTTGCCTTTTAAATTGTTTTAACACTAGTTGAAATGAGTTTAAAGCTTATACATGTAAGAAATACCGTTTTCGGTCACGTATTTAAACTGTGCTTTTTATCTCGTTTACATATCTCACTTTTAAATATCTAAAAATATTATCCACATATTCCATTGAAATTATAGAAACCGACGGTTTTCAGAGACCGATCATTTCAAATAGTTTGTAAGGTGGTTTACACTTATCAATATTTTATTTACCATTTTCATTCTATGAAGATCATTCTTTTCTTATTTATGTGACTACTGCGGCATCCCTCTTGACTCTGCTACTCCGTCACCACACTGAAAGAAGCCAGTATATTTTATTATTTAGGATCGCATAACATGCGCTCTATGTACTACGCATGTGAATGAAATAGCGTCAAGCATTACTATTGCTAAAGCACAAGTCTTCTCATAAAGTCATTTTTCTTCGATTTTAAATCATAATCTGCCACTCTGAACGGATATGGGATTCACAATTTATCAATAAGTTCTCTGAGACATAAATGTTTTCTGTTATTTAATTAACACCAGCCTTAATTCACAATAAAATATATACTTAATTTTCGAATTTGTGGAGAATAATCTTACAATGCTTGTAAATTAGCACTGCATAGAACGTCTGTTCCATCACAGCGATGCCGTTGATCTACTGCACATAAACGTTATGGTCTTAATACTGTGTTTTCAACTGTATAAAAATAAAAAAGTCCATAGTCAGTGGGATATCTGCACAGTACAGCACTCTGACAAAAATAAGTCTGACGTCATTCCATCCAACGTTTTCACTCGTTAAGTGTATTTCATTTTTATAACTGAATCAAGATTTAGTATCTATAGATACCGTTATTTCATACCATGGCTAGAATATGGCCAAAAGCGTAAAGGTTTTTCCACCCGGAACCGCTACGGTGCAAGACAGACCAGGTACTGGACTAGCGTATGCTGCAAATCTTTGTGTTCCTTGTTATGATTACACTCATTCTGTTCATTTCGTTTCTATATCACAAGAGATTTTGTGAAATAGTCGATATCGGCATTTACCAAAGAGAAACATGAAGTTTTTAAAGCTGTAAAGGAATTTTTTGGCACCAAGAATTTGTATTACATCACAAACATCAAGACAATTTGAGAAATGCCTACTTCGATTGAGTTTTTTATGAGAAACCACTCACGATGTTTTTATATTGGATTTAGTTTATGTAATTGATTCGCGATCTTAGAAAAACGAGGTTTGAGAAGAGATCTAACTCCTACTTTTAATAAGAGATGCGTTAACAACGGTGATACAAAAATCCTTGATGCTTTCTTTGTTAGTGATAATAGCAAGGTAAAGTGTAGAATTGAAAGCGACCTGTAAACAGAATAACGTTCTTGACTTTCGGCAGATTCTTTAAATCTACACTCTTAATCTTAGATATGGTTTGTGCTTAGGTGTTCTCGCATTTATTCGAGTTGAACTGCATTGTGTAGAATACTAAATAGATCATAGGTGATACAGTGGCGTCTACTTGGTACAATAGGTGGGGGAAATTATATAACTTAAATCTTCAAGAGATCTATCTCATCAAGCTAGAAAAATAATGGATGCAATAATGAGGAGACAGTTTAAAAGTGAACATTTGTCTTAACATCGTTAAGATCAATGTGAAATTCTTTTGAAGTAGAGGAACACTCTGTAGCGGTTCATCGTATTAGTGGATATTCCGTGTGTTAGTTTAATCTTTAATATTAAAACTTAGATTTTGCGATGGATAGAAACACAACACTTCCACTCCAATTATTGATGATGAAGATGTTTGAAGAATATGGCACATGTCACGACAGGCCATCGTGCCAATTTAATTATGGGTTTCAGTATTTTCCAGATTGTATGCGTGTACATATGAAGTGGTTTCATACAGTTGGAAAGTGTCACTTGGGAGAAGTTTCTACACCGAATCTGTTTCAGCTTATCACTAGGTGGCACTTACATTATTCATGAAATGCGGCTCTGATAAGGTGATTTTTAAAAATATTTAATACGTGAATTGGAAATGTACGCGAACGAAAAGGACAAAATACGTCGCGTCATGGAATGTATTTAACAAGATTTCATTTCCCGTCCAACCTGATGTATTTGTTATATTCATATCAAAATTTTTAGCATTATTGTTAATTCATACAGATGATTCTTTAGCTAAATTATGGTATGATAAGAACCGGTGGCCGAAGTTTTGGCGGAAGATTGTCAATGAAGCCTCCGAACGCCTCGAACTGATAGAATTTATGAAATTAAGACAGACTAATGGTCATTCAGATGACCAAATGAAGAATAATTTGGATGAAAAATGATTTTGGTTCAAGAGTAAATAGGTGATATGTGGCCGCTTGATTTTGAATGTGTTATGTGAATACGGACTAGTTTACAGGCTAAAACAGGCTTCCTAAATTTCAGTGTGGACTTATGACGTTAATTTAGATATGATGAATGATGCTGAAGGGAACTTGTGTTTTAATTGTGAATGAGAACAATAAAAAAGTAAGTGTTTGTACTAAAAAAATCTTTTTTGTTTTTCACACTGAAGAATATACGGCAAAAAACGTTCTTGCCGATTGTTCGAATATTAATATAATTTACTTGAATAATGTATACTCCTTTTAGAATATATTTAAGGATGTATATGTTCTATTTAGCTGAGTGCGATTGTGGTAGATGTATTATCTGTGGCTCCAGATAAATGTAGCCATTTAAAATTACAACATTAATTAAAACATAACAACTTAGTCACTTCAATTGATTAAAATTGTGATTTATTGGTCAGATAAGCCGTTACTTATAGAAAATGATTGCGACAAATACTCAAATGTAAAGAATTTAGTAACGAAGCTATCGCAACGCATTGCGTAATGTAGAGAAATATTTTCTAAAGCAAGCCTTGTTTGTTTACGAAGACAAGCAACACCGCTTTTCTCTTACAGATAAATAAATGTTCATTCACCAAATTTTTCGTCTAATTTATGATTGACATGATGAATTGTTAAATTTGATCTTGCTGGATAGTATAGCATATTTTATTAGAATACCGTTTCATCTTTAATCCTGACATGATAGGTTGAGCCAAAAGTCTTTTCGCGTAGATACTAGTTGTAGTATCTGGCTGGTTTTGATACCATTAAAAAGGTAGTATTTCAAAAAAGAAACAATTTAGTAAGATGGTGGTTATCGCTGTACTTGATTCGTTTTTCTTTCTGTCAAAATTATTGAATCTGATAAAGAAGCTCGATACATCTTATAACTTTATTACAAGAAAGGGAAAATGCATAGACAGCCGCAAAAAAATTGTGTCGTTTATGGACCTAATGCAGTACCAGTGAGAATAGCACGAAGTTGGTTCGAAACGTTATCAATCTGGGAATTTAGATGTCAAAAATGTACCTCGCTCTGGTTACCCACTGATAAAATGGACGCCATTTTTGTAAGAGTGGATCAAGATTGGCATATCAGTATTTACGACGTAGAAGATCTGGCCATTGACCACAAAACAGTTTTGAACCATTTGAAAAAAAAAACTGGGTAAACAAAAAAGCTCGATATTTGGGTGCCATACGAGCTTATTGAAAGAAACATAATGAACCACGGACTCGAAACGTTTTGTGAAGAGATTTATCAATCTTTAGTAGTGAGGGAAAAGTGGATCACCTACGATAAGAACGTGCGAAAAAGGTCATGCTAAAAGATCGGTCAGGCCTCAAAGACTGGCAAAACCCGTGCTAACGCCCAATAAGGTGATGCTGTGTGTATGGTGGCATTGGAAAGGTATTGGTCATCATGAGCATGTACAGCCGGTAGAACCATCGATACTACTGCCAACAACTGATGAGATTAAGGCAATAATTTGAGAGAAAGCGGCCGGAATGAATCCACAGAAAGGGTGTGGTCTTTCACCACGATAACGCTAGACCACCCACATGTTTAGTCATTCAGCAAAAATTAAGAGAGTTTGGCTGGGAGGTGTTAATGCATTAGCCATATAACCTTGACCTTGGACCTTCAAATTTCCACGTATTTCGACCTCTTCAGAATTCTTTAGATAATATTAGGTTAACATCAAGAGAGGAATGCCAAAACTATTTGTCGCTTATTTTTGTTCAGAAGTCCTCAAAATTTCTACAACAACGGGATCATGTGACTACCAACAAAATGATACATTTATATTGTAATTAAATGTAAATAAACTGTAAAAAAAAGTTTTGAATTTTCACGTAGAATGCAAAGGACCTTTTTTGCCCGACCTTATATCCACGTACGAATTAAGATACCGTTCCGAACATTCAACGACAGTCGACTTCATACGTCGTTATTCAGTAAAGTCAATGACCTATCTTGCGCAGTAAAATGATATCGCTGCGTTTATATTTGAAATTAATTATAAACGGCATGTATATGCCGTTTATCGCATAATCTTCGTATCATAAGCCAGGTTATTGTATTAATTCGTTAATAGGGGACGTGGGTGTTTTATCGTGAATGAAGTTAATATGAAAGTAAAAAATGATCACTGAAGATGAAATATATAAATTTCTGTTGCAATGAAACAATACTCAGTTTGGATATTAAAGTCAGCCAGCAATCGTAATTTATTTGAGTATTTACAACCAGTTCCTTATGAAGAACACGATGATATTTGATTGGATCAAGTCTCACTTTTGTGTTACATTAATATTTGCTCGATGTAACATACAAAAATGTGATGGATATAGCTGACCCGAATCTTTAACTGTTAGCCATTTTCTTAATCTTTTTCAATCTTACTTAATAAATGTTTGAGAATTTTATCTCGCGAATGAATAAAAAATACTGTTTTCTTTTTCTTACTATCATATATTTCTTATTTAAAAATTGTATGTGTGCATTCCCTAATGAAATAACTGAAGTAATTAAAGGTTTGAATTAAATTTATGCACTACTCCAAACAACGTCAATTGTCTAAGTTTACCAGTTATAAAATTAGTCTGTTCATTTGGTGCCATTAGCTCGCAATTTTAACTAAGGATTAAAATTCGAATCTTATAAGCGAAAATAGACACAACTAGCATAGATGATAAATACTTTTTGCTTTACACTACGGGCTGTAGCCCTCGGACCACAAAACAATTGATAGACTGTAGCATGTACAGCCTCCTTTTTATTTTAAGATATTTTGATAAGTCTTTGAGATAAGAAGAAAATATCACGGAAAATAAGGTTTTATAGAAATCTCAATTAAACAGTTTATTGTGAATTTTAAACTGTCATCATCGCCCGAGTATCTATCGCGTTTTATAATAGTAACCGAGTGTATAAATGAGAGCGCAGTCAAGCTTATTTAATTCTAAGTTTTATCTGTAGTTCTTGTGCAAAAAACTATTTGTTCTATGATAAAACGTGGCTTTTAGTAATTTCGGATATACTATCCGATAATAATGAAATTTCTTCGTGGAGCGATGGATCAAAAGTAGAATTCACCTCTATGTTGCCCGTGGACGTCCTAAAAGACGAGTAAGGGATATAATATGTATATAACATCAGTGCGAGAGAAGGAAAACTCGAAAGAAAACGCTATCTATAACAACATGTCTGACCGTCATGGTATAGTATGCAAATTTCTCTCCTATTTGGGCGGAGGGTGGTGTATAGGCCGAGACCAATACTAATAACAATAATAAAATATTAAGCTACCAATAAAAAAGATATTAAATTATTTTCAGAGCTTAATTTGCTTTCATTTAACTTTATTAACAGTTATTATCTAACTTTCAGTTAAATTGAAATCTTATAACTGTATTTTAAAATATTGTATGTGTTTTTTATTCAATCTCAAATAATATAAATAACCATTGACTTGCATCGTTATTAAAGGAGTCTGACGTTAAAACTTTTGATGTTCATATGAATTATATGGTTTGTAAGAAATTCGGTAAGAAATAATCCACTAAGGTTTAATTCTTTTTAATATAAAAGTTTTCTGTATATAAGGTGTAACAGCGAGAAAATGATCGTTAATATAGCAGTATCGTGGTATAATCTCGTACAAAACAGTCTTTCATTAAGAAAGTTAATTGTTTTTCAATAATTTTGGGACATGAATTGTATAATTTGTAATGTCACAGAGTTGATATTGATGAATAAATAAAAGTATCTTGTGTTTATTTCTTCACATTTAAGTATATTTGAATAAGTTAAATATTACCGTGTCACTATTGTGTATACTTATTAAAACTTATTAATTTGAAAAATTTAGTGAGTTAGCGAATTAATAGTCAGTTAATAATGCATGTCACTAAGTCGATTTAAATTTGAAAAATTCCAAATACATACTTATTTTTGATTTGATTATTTTTGATTTGATTTACGGTAGGTAAACAAAATCAAATACATATATGTTGTAATATTATAATAGAGACATGTATTATTATTCTATTGAGAGGCTAGTTGTAAATTTACAACTAAAACCCGCTTTGTAGTTGAAAGTACTACGTAATGAATCAGCATTTCAGTGATAAGCTACTAAGTAAATATTTGATGGTACATGATAACTATTTTCACAATACATACAGAAAAAAAAACTACTGAAAAATATGTAACTTAAAGCTATAACTGCATCTAGGTTTTCACGTAACCACGGATTTAATATTGCCATAAAGAGATTCAAAGCTTACAATTACGGCAAAAGACAAGGATAGGATTGGGACGATTCTTACTAATATTTTCATAGTTATCTTTTTATCAATATGTTAAGAGACTGGAAGTGTATTTATGTTCAGGAATATATGTTTTTTATCTAAGAATAAATACATGAATTCATGAGTGATATCGTGTATTTACGCATACGTACTTTAATGTATTTATATTATTTGTATAGTTTATTGATATGTCATAAGTTCTTATCAAGAACGAAATTAACATTGTTAACAGTTTAACTAAATAAAAATTACTCTTAAAAAGTTTACATGTACAGTAGAAATTCGATTATCCGGCCCTCGGTTTTACGCATTCGCGATTATCCGGACTGGCAACCGCGACCTATTTATTGTACCTACAAATCGAATTTATGCAAGCATGAACGTATCTAAAATGGAATGTCTCGCGGGATCGCTGCCCACACGCCTCTTATTATTGTTTTAGTTAGTAGCATGCCCCGCGGGATATGTATTCGTCTTTTAATAGACGCATAAAATTTTGTACATACTACATATGCACAAAACCGAAGGAGGTTTTTCATACATTCGATTATCCGGATTTACGATTTTTTTTTTATTTATTGCAAGCAGTGGCAAACGAGCAAACAGTACACCTGATGGTAAGTGTTGCTGCCGCTCATGGACCTTTACAAGGCCGCTGCCTACCGTGAAGGGAATGAAAGGAGTGTGAATGCGTGCATTGAGGCTCGGTGATACCAAAGGCACCACCAACACCCTCCACACGCGAACACCCTCAGAAAGTTGGGCTTCCGGCCCTCTCGCTCACTGAACGAAGCGCAGTAACAAAATGCTACTACTCAGACGTCGATTTTCTGCGAGAGCGTGGTACCACCCCGGACGGACCAGCCCGCGGCTGTAGACAGATAACTGTCGACAGTGTGGTCCTACCACTACTGATTATCGATATCGATTATCCGAATGTCTACCTGCAACAATTAGGTTAATCGAGTTTCTACTGCAATTATGATTCTTCTACGTGAACAATTATTGCAAACCGTTTATTTAGTTAAAACTAATTTAAAATCATTTCTGCCTAATTTATTGTCTTGTCTATTTGTTTTAGACTTTTTTTAAATACCTTATCTTTGTTTTAAGTTTATAGTTCATTCAAAATGTATGATATTTTCGTTCTTGTACCCCATGGCGATAATGGCAATACTGTAATATGAAAAAAATTATACTGAGAGCTAAATGTAAAATATGCTGAAAATGTGACGTTTGTTCGTTCTTCCTATTTATACCTAAAAATCTTTTATTGAAGTAACAATATATGAATAAAAAATAGAATATAGAAAATTATAAATAGGAACTAAAAATTGTTGAAATATTGAATATATCTATTAAAGTTTATAAGACAAAGGGAACCGAATTAATAGTAGACCACAGAATTGAATAGACTGGATCTTATTTTACATTTAGTTTTAATTAAACTTGTGAACATGTAACTTATGAAAATGAATCTTAATAGTTTTAATAAAAACATTTAAGGCACTGGTCTTAAATGTTTTTATTAAGACTTAACTATAAACCTTAATATAATTGTTATATTTGTATATACATTTGAAAATGTTTACTTCACAATATGTGATATATTACATTTAACTTTATACGTAAATCTGTACTATAATATTATAATAGCTTCAATTAGTGGTTAAATTCATACGATGCCCATTGAATTGATTTCCAGAATATTAAGTACTCTGTGCATTTAAACTTGCATTTCCTTAAGATATTATTAGAAAGAAGAATAATATTCCGTAGTATTATAAATTCTCTGTGTGGTGACGGAGTAAGAATACAATTCACCACCCCCCTTTCTTGCCCGTGGGTGTTGTAAAAGACGACTAGGGGAGAGATTATGCATATAACATCTATGTAAGAAAGGGAATACTCGAAATAAAACCCTATATAAACACGTCTGACCAGCATGGTCATTTTCCCTCCTATTGTGGAGGAGGCTCGAGCCCAACAGTGTGACGTATCCGAGCTTTGATGATGATGATTAAATGTAACTTTTTACAATTTAGATTTTTGTATGAGATGGCTTATATCCGGGCGAGGTACCAGGTGATCTAGTAATAGACAAGCTTTCGAAATCCTGGACTCTGTTACAATATTAAAAAGTCATTTTGTAATCGGACAGACATATACAAACATATATTGCATACATATATTGCAGCTGGCACAGGCCTCTTTCAAATAGAAAGTGCTTGCGACGCTAGACCTCGAAGCCATAGGATTCAATTTTCCTTCTCTTGGAGTGTTCCCGTCACTTATTTATTTTTGACAATACATGAGAAATGAAAAAATATGAATGTGTATCGTCGCCATCAACATGCGGCATTGAAATTATTTATAATAAAATTACTTCCAATATTAATTAATTAAACACATAGTAATTAATATAATATTTTAAGTATTTGCCGCGAGCACATTTTCAAATTCATGAAACTAGTATCCGTGGTCCGTCACAATTTTCAGATTTTGATGTTTTTTGGCTTCTTCCAATTTCAAATATTTGTTACAAACACCATGATAATTTGTAAAAATAATGTGCAAAACAATAATAACATAAAGTATGTTAATAACATTTCATTATTTGAAATATGCATATGTATACATATTTATTTATAGAGCACAAAGAATGTTGTTGATATTCGAATAATGGATGATGTAAAAAAACTGAATCGCCCATATTTTAAACTATAAGAAACATGTATTAGAATGTATAAACGTTCATTTCAATTGCATTTCATTGCAAAAATGTATATTGTCATAGCTATTGTGAAGTATTCATGATCAGATGTATATTTTTTTATTTGAAGTTGCATCAGAGAACGGTTAAAACAGTCCATACTGTCTTTACTAAAAAGTAGCACAATCTTCTTGGCTGTTGCAGGGCCAGCACCCGAACATCGTCACTTGCCGTGAGATCGTGGTTGGCTCCAATATGGACAAAATATTCATTGTTATGGATTACGTGGAGCATGATCTCAAGAGTCTCATGGAAACAATGCGTGGCAAGAAACAGGTGTTTCTACCTGGTAAATGAATACCTTCTACATAACAGACGTGTTAGCATGTGATGCAAAATAATATGCAATGTGCCTGTAGAAATTAAAGATCTATATGACAATTTTTCTCACAATAGCGTATGAGCGAAACTCGAATGCGATACTAGTTTCATTCCATGTACTTTATAAGCGTTGAATTAAATGTCACAATTATATACGAGAAACGTATGTGGCATGAATGGATCTATTTCGATTAACGTTACATGCTAGGCTAGCAGATATGCCCTAGCCGAGATTGCGGATTAGTACGTCATGGGTATGAACGGCTAACTTCCCAGCGCGTATTGCTGGGGACTTCAACGGGAACCTAAAAGGGTAATTCATCGGGCGGCTCGCTAAGGTTACAAGGATTGTAGTAGGGCATGGGGTCCCACGTCGCCCTTACGTTCCTCGGATCCAGACTTTAGACGGTTGAAAAAAAGTATTAAATGTTTAGTTTTCAAGCAAGTAAAAACCACATGTACTACAATTGTCGAGGATATATAGGATTTTATTTAATGTTTTCCTTTTCTTGCATAGTTGTTAAATGCACAAGATATTTCTTAGTCGCTTTCTACGACACCCATGAGCAAGAGAGGTGGCGATGAAGCGTATACTTACTTCATCACCACATGTAATTTGTATTTTTTAAGACGCTCTGCACTAAGGAAATAGTCCCTGTATTGCGGGGGACTTAACAGACATAGTTAACGCAACCAAATTACACCCAGACACAGAATAACAGTTTATGGATGGCACAAAGTATTGTCCTGGGTGGGTGTGACGTCGATTGTTTACATTTGAAGTTGTTACAATTTTATTATAGGCACAAAAATTTCAGATGTTTAAAGGAAATATTTTTTTTAATTTATAGGTGAAGTGAAATGTCTGATGACCCAATTGCTAAAAGCTGTTCATCATCTTCACGACAACTGGATTTTACATAGAGATCTCAAAACAAGTAATCTGTTACTGTCACACAAAGGAGTTTTAAAGGTTGGTCGAGACGCCACTATTTTTATACGAAATTAATTTTGTGCTTCGATAGTTTAGTTGTTGTGGCTAATGGCTGTCGGCAAGATTTGTTTGGCACCTTCCCGATTTGCATTGATGTTGTCTTTTTTGGGCGGACCTGCCAACTTCTTAGATATGACTAACAGTGCGTTCCCGCCACGGGTGGTAAGGGTATCCTCATATTTTTAACACACATGACAATACAAGTTCCGGGCCATAATTATTGCGATATTTATTGCACAGCGAGTTTAAACACTCGCATTCGAAAGTGTAAGTATATCGACTGATTCGGAAACGGCGTTCGTTCGCGTTATATTATTGGCTGAATTCAAAATATTTGCTGGCCTGAGGCCAACCGGGCTGGCCTCGGACGGCAAGAACTCAGTACTAGTAGTCGGCCCAATGGCAAGACTGATAACGGAAAGAATAAGGTTTTGAAGGTCATAAACATATCCTCTAAAACTATAAATATACCCAATATGAACGAATTTCAGAACTTCACTTTTTTTCGTTGTTTGCATCACATGAAATGTCCCTAATATATTTATACTCGCGAAACTAGTTAGTTTCGCCAGTATAAATATATTACGGACATTTCATGACAATATAAACATTAAACCCAGTTGGGTTTAATGTTTATATTGTCATAATAATCTTTGCGGCTTCGATTGAAAATGGCGCGATACTACTAGTAACAATGTATCATACTGCATTCATTTTATTATTTTCTCTTAGATCAGACCGAAAACGTCACTTCAAGAACTAAATACTGGTTATGGGGACTTTTTGAATATACAATTCGCAAATCAACTTTGATATTAGAGCTATGCTTAAAATGGCGTCACACTTTGCACTCTCTATACTTTAGGTTTACACTTAAGGAGTATTCCTTACGTTAGGTTTTTCTCAAACAAATCATCATTATATAGGCAAGGATATTCTAAATATAGTAAATAGCAACTAATAACTTGGAAAGCTTGCAAACTCTTTGTTTTTCTAATCACTACTTCACAATTTTCTGAAATATTTATGTAGGTATATAAAATTCAATTATAATTGAATACGTTGCTTGTACTCAATATTATTCAAGTATTGTACAACATTTACTTAGATTATATGTTATGCTGTGCATTCGATTATAGATTTAATGTTAATAATATTGTTTTAGGTTGGAGATTTTGGATTAGCAAGAGAATATGGTTCTCCTTTGCGTCAGTACACACCAGTCGTGGTAACTCTGTGGTACCGTGCACCAGAACTGCTCCTATGTTGTAAAGAATATTCAACACCTATTGACATGTGGAGTGTGGGATGCATATTTGCCGAGTTCATCGCAATGAAACCATTGTTTCCAGGCAAATCTGAAGTGGATCAACTGAATAGGATATTTAAGGTGCGTTGTATACAAAGCTATCATTTAGATAAAAATATTGCAATTTAACTTTATTGCTTCGCTTGCGTGGATTATTCATATATTAAATGCTATTATTTTGTTTAAACACCCACATCATCATGTGATATTATAACTTTTAAACTTTACTGATATACAGACAGTATCTGACATAAAAGGTTTTTTGTATCCAACATTTAGTAGTTAAGGTTTCACTGAAAATAAGTTTGGCCGAAGTGTGATCAAACCATAGTATGTCCCAAAAATAGTATAGGTATCGGTTTTCAATTCGAGTTTTCCTTCTCTTGCATAGATGTTTGTATCCATATTATATCCCTGAGTCGTCTTTTACGATAGGGGGCGTCCATAAATTACGTGAGATGTTTTTTTTAAATTTTCTGTGCCTCCGTCCCCCCCTGGTGAGATGTCGTGAGATTTTATTCAACCCCATCCCCCAATCTCACGTGAGATTTTTCAAAAATGTGGGTTTCTTATGTAAACGCATTGGATTGTTATTGTAAAAAGAAAAATTTAAATTTAAAACCTCAGTTGCACATCTATCTTATTTTATAGTGAATTATCTATGGTATAACGTCAAAGTATGAATGAAATTATTTTCTTTCGAACGAATTAGTGAATGATCTTAATCGTATTACGATTACGCTTAAGATTAAATCTTAAGCATGTACAATCTGGATTAAATGGACCAAAATAGTATATTTTTTTTTGTTTCAATCAGAAAAAAATTTGCGCGATATTTGCCGAGACCCCCCCTCTCTCCAACGTAAGATTAGATCAGATTTGACTCGACCCCCTCCCCCCCCTTAAACATCTCACATATTTTATGAACGCCCCCATGCCCGCGGGCAAGAAGTGATAAATAGTATTCTTATTTCGTCATACACGAATAACACATATCTTAATAATAGCTTTTGTTTATTTATAGGATTTGGGTACCCCTTCAGAGTCAGTATGGCCCAGTTATAATGAATTGCCCGCTGTGCAAAAGATGACTTTTGCTGAGCATCCATCTGGCGGGCTCAGGCAAAGAATAGGCGCCGATCTTCTTCCTGAATCTGGACTATCTTTATTGAATGGATTTTTAACGTACAATCCTGAAAAAAGATTATCTGCGGATGCTGCTTTAGACCATGCTTATTTCAAGGTAAATTAAGGTTTTCTATTGATTCTACATATATGAGCAGTGTGAAATTCTAAAAAAACTATAATATTTGAATGTGTTTTGACTTGTAAATTTGTTTTTTACAAGTCTAATGGGTCAATATAAATAGTGAAAGTCATTAAATAAAGTCTCATAACTTTATGGTCCTGAAAGGGTTAATGGGAATGACAGGTCGTAAACAAAATGGCCTATTATTCCAGGCTTGCTAAATTGGTGGGTTTGGTTTCAAGATTTCCTTCTATTTTAATGATGTGATCTACTTATATCCCTCAGTCAAATTTTACGTCCCTTGCGAGAAAAGGACCGGTAAATTATAAATTTCATCCACTAAGCGTAAGAAAATTTCGTTATTTTTTTAATTATCCATATATATCTTGATGGATCTTTTTTTTTTTTTTTAAAGAAACGCCCTGCACCAAGGAATTAATCTTAGTGTTGCAGGGGACTATATAGGTGTATAATTAACGAACACAAATTGCAACTAGAATCTGAACAACAACTAGGAATCGTAAAATTGTCTTGCATGATAATCACACCTACGACACTGGCATGATATTGACAATAGTTTCCATTGGTATAATAGTTTGTAATCTAAAATGATAGATTGTAGTAAACTGTCTAATTTCCGGTGGTATGTGTATCTCAATTGCAGTAGTAGTAGATGTGTAATATTATCTATGTTTGTGTACAACAGGAGCAGCCGGTGGCGATAGATCCAGCGATGTTTCCGACATGGCCGGCCAAGTCTGAGGGTAATCGCCGTAGCACACACAGTCCTCGTCCGCCCGCCGGTGGTGCCGCTTACGCCCAGTTTGCTCGTGCCGATTCCGACGAAGCGTTAGGCTTTCAACTACAGCAGCGATCGCTCAACGTTGCGCCTGGTTTCTCACTTAAGTTCTAAAGACATCCCTACTAGTGTTTGTCTCCTGTATTATACAAGGGCTGAGCGGATCTTAACAAATCTACCAATGAGCACGGCCACAATAAACTCGCACTTTGTGCCACAAAAAGTTAAAAAAAAATATAAAGAAGTGAAAAAACATCGAAAAATAATAACACATTGGTGACAGTATGTTTCTTTAGTTTGTAATGAATTAAACTTTTTAAGTTTGTCTGCTCATTATATTGTAATTTGCAGATTATACTAGCCTGATGACGATAATCATCACATCGTTTGGTCTATAAAATTATAAGATGTATGTTCGGCGCTTTAAGACTAAACTATCCCTAATGCACACGCCGAAAAAGACAACTGCCATTTTTAAAACAAATATTATATATTGCAATAATCATGCCTTATGACATTTACAAAATAAAATTGTATTCAATATGAGCGCTATAGTTTAATATTATTATATCATTATTTTATGTTACATAATGTACTTATAGAAATACATATATAGTTGTATGACTAAAGTTAATTGTTTCGTATAATAGTTGCCATTCAAAAATTGTTAATACACCTGTAAATTATAATAGTATAAAATATTTTTTCAAAGTATGTAATTATATCTGTATATTTAAGCTCAAAAGGTTTAGTCATCGATCGTTTTGAGTACAGTAACTGGCGGTAAATATTGCACATCAACCATTGGAAGGCCAGAATTGAATAATTTCGGCTATGTAGAGCATTGTCTTTGTCGCTCACTACATGTGTGACGTTACACGAAGAACTACAGTCTGGTATTTATTAGGGGCTGTTAAAACAATTGAGTTTTGTTATTAAATACATCTACTTTACAGCCTTATTTTCAATATTGTTGGGGTTTTTTTAACAACTCTATATACAGGATGTATCAGGTTATGAGGCAACTGGTCAAACGGGAGCTAGGGAATGGTAGTAGGATGATGATGATACCCATGAAAAAAAACATTGAAATAAAATATCGATTCGTTAATGGATTAGAGACATGTAAAGTTTTCAATTTTGTCATCGCTTTTTCGTGTAAATCTGATTGAAATGCATAAAGTCAATGATACTTAATCTGCTACATATTCGTACTTTGTTAAATGTTCATTAGAAATTGAATAAATCAATGATTACGTTCGCGTAAGCAAAATAAACTTCGCTTTAAATCAGCTGATCGGCCGATGACCGTTGACGAGTCGCCTTTGTACCTACATACCATTGAAGCGTTCGCGCAAATCATACCTATTTATACTGTCGATGCTTTACATGTCTACATGTATCCTGTCTGTACATGCCTTCATAATACGTAACATTTAGGGCATAATAGACTCTTAGACACATTTTTGTTATCACTATAACTTTTCTGTTATATTATTTTTTGTGTAATATAAAGATATAATTAGAATGATGATGCATTATATAATTAGAATTAATTACGATCTATGACCGTTGAACTACAACATACTCGAAGTTGCCCCATAACCTGATACACCTGTAAATATTTTGAACTGGAAGCAATTGTACTTTCTCGTATTTGTACAGTGACTGACCAACATCATACTGGTAGTGTGCGACAGAGTCAACTTTACGAAGCCGAAATTACTGATTGCCTATTTCCAAAGATCGATGTGCAATATTTATCGCCGAGTACTGTAATTAAAACTGCAACAAATTTTTGACAAGTATTGTTAAGTCAAAAGTTGATCATCAATAAAATGATGATGGTGTAGATACACTATGTACATATTTTTTTATTTTTATTGGTCCTCAAAGAAATTTTTTTCGAATTAGAAAGTAGAAAAGTGATTTAATAAAAATATATCTTTTAAATCTAGTGTTTTTTTTTTTATACTATCTACTTATATGTATTGCACTGTTGGTTTCGACTCCCTCAGAATAGGCGGTAAGTTGACCTATCCAATGGTCAGACGAGTTGGTAAAAGGATTTCATTTCGAGATTTCCTTCTCTCGCATAGATGTTATATGCATATTGTATCCCTTAGTAGTCTGCGACCCCCACGGCCAAAATAGGGAGTGGTGAGTTGTATCCTTACTCTGTCACCACTATCCGGCCAATAAGAAGATCAGTTCCCTGGCGGCGGAATAATACAATTGTCGATATCATTTACATTTCCGTGGGAGTAATGAAAATGGGTTAGAGGTCTCACAAGGAAGGTGGGCAGCATTTCTGTCCTGGCAAACATACATAATAACACTGCACTGCTATTGTCAGATCGCTTAAGTCGCACTATCCTATCATTCGTGAAGGCGGCTGCAGTGAACGGTGAAAGAAAATGACGAAATACAGATAAATTACATGTGGTAGTCTAAAAATATAATGCAAGAGCATCTTGGAATTTTTTATTGGAGTCGTAGTCAGCTGCTACATATTCTGGCGAACTTAACTCTCGAATTGTATTGGACAACCAGTCCCCAACCCAAATTGGCTCTGTTTATCCAATATATTGCTAATCGGCAGAAAATAAGGTTTTCGATAGGGATGTGACTTGAAGGGAAAATAATCGATTTTTTGTTCTTTAAAATAAATCAATTTAAAATAATCGATTAATTAAAAACAAATAATCGATTATAAAATAATCGATTGTCTCCCAACAGGATTATGACTTTTTTTTTAGGAAATGTGAGCTTTACTTTCTAATATAGTATGAAACAATCGTGATGACCTTTTTTTTAGGAAATCTGGCAGTGTATAATCGATTAATTTCGAATAATAAAAAATCGATTAATAATCGATTTTTATTATTTTGATAATCGATTGAAAAACCGATTATTAATCGATTATTTTTTTTGTAATAATCGATTATTACAAAAATCGATTATTTTTTCACATCCCTAGTTTTCGAAAATGTGCGCCGAGAGAACCTTAACCCTTCTTTGCATGATGATGGAAATTTCAATCATAATATTTAGTCAACAAAAAAAGGTACTCAAAACCCTTGTACTGTAAATTTGTTGTTGCTGGCAACTTTTTAAGCGACTATTGCGTACAACAAAACGCAGTTGTCAAAAAATAGCAAACGTCACTGTGAATTACCAGACCTAGAACTTGTCATTCCGCTGTTTGTTGTGACTGGAAGAAAGGAGCGAGATTTTAAATTGTTTTATGGAAATAAACGGAGATATAAAATACAATAAAAGTGAAAATGAGTGGAAAAAAGGTTTGTTTTCATGTTTTTATTATTTTATGTACAATTTATATCAAAACACTTTGAATAAATTTCTCAAAACTATGTGATGGAAATTTACATCACTGTGCAGTAACTTCACTTGTAATGTATGGCAAACATTTTTTTGTAACTGTTTATTTTATGTTGTTTTTTAGGGAAACTTGAATGAGAGAGATATTGAAGATTATCTTAGTAAGTTACAAGACGGTTGGCTCTCAGAAGATGGCCTTGATGACCAAGATTCCGATGATGAAAACCGCGATGCTGATGAAGTTATAAGAGTGTTGCAGGAGGAGAACGATGATGATGATGATGATGATGATGATAATGTGGATGAAACTGCTGACATTAATCCTCCTCTTATAGAACCAGAAGATCAAGAACCCTCTCACCCATCAACTTCATCCAATTTACAGTCTTCATCCAGTTTTTCATTTGACAAAAGAAGTTTGATTTGGAAAAAAAGGAATCTGGTGTGTGACACAGATAAAATTACTTTCTTGGGGAGTTCTACTGCTTCAGGTGGTCTATCACACCTAGAAACTCCATATCAATGTTTTAACCATTTTATCACTGAAGATTTTATCAAAACATTAGTAGAGGAGACAAATTTATATATAATACAGAGTAATCCCAGTTCATCTATAACATTTACAGAATATGATTTGTATAAGTTCTTTGGTATATTATTATACATGTCAGTAGTCAAATTTCCTAGCACAAGATCATACTGGTCGCCAAAGTTTGGATATGAGCCCATTTCTTCAACAATGCCACTGAACAAGTTTGAGAAACTAAAGTTATCATTACATTTTAATAACAATGATCTTCACAAACCTATAGGTCATCCAGATCATGACAGGCTTTATAAAATCCGCCCTGTTATCAAGCATCTCAATGAGAGGTTTGCCACAGTACCAATGAATCAAAGACTTTCTGTGGATGAACAGATGTGTTCTACCAAAATAGGGCATTTTTTAAAACAGTATCTGCCTAAGAAGCCCCATAAATGGGGCTTCAAATTATATGTTCTCTGTGATTTGATGGGATATGCCCACAAGTTTGAGGTATATTCTGGACAAGAGAATACAGAGAAACTCCCAGATGAACCAGATCTTGGTGCAACAGGAAATGTTGTAGTTCGTTTGCTTCGAGTAGTGCCAAGAAAGCAAAACCACATTGTATACTTCGATAATTTTTATACCTCTTTGCCATTGGTAGTTTTTTTAGCTAAATCAGGAATTCACACAGTGGGAACTGTGCAACAAAACAGGATACCAAATAATAAACTTCCAGAGAAGAAACATTTCATGAAAAAATCTGTGCCAAGAGGTAGTTTTGAGGAAAGAGTGTCTGTGCATGATGGTATAGATTTGAGTTGTGTGGCTTGGAAAGATAATAAGATAGTAACCCTGTTATCTTCTTATTCTGGAGCATTGCCTTTAACTAAAGTCAATAGATTTGACAGGATAACAAAAGGAAAAATTGATATTACTTGCCCGTTTATTGTCCAAGAGTACAATAAACATATGGGAGGAGTAGATCTCATGGATAGCTTTTTGGGCAGAAATCATATAAAAATGAGGTCTAAAAAGTGGTATTTGCGTATTTTTTTTCATCTATTTGATCTAGCTATTATAAACTCTTGGATTGTTCATAAAAAAAATGCTCAAGAAAGAGGTGAACCCAAAAAGAGTCTGCTTACAATGAGCCAATTCAGAAATGAATTGGCCTTTGTGCTATGCAACAGAGGAACCACTAAAGAAGCTAAAAGAGGGCGTCCTAGTACCAGTGCACTAGAAGAAGAATTACAATCAAAAAAAAGAAAAGGTTCTCCAGCTCCACCACCTCCAAAAGACATAAGAAAAGATGGTGCTGAACATTGGCCAAAAGTAGGTGGGTCACTCCGGTGCAAATTTCCCAAATGTAAAGGCTATTCCACAATTTCGTGTAATAAATGTGGCGTCAATTTGTGCTTAAATAAAAATAATAATTGTTTTTTAAATTATCATAAAGAATAAAGAAGATTGAGGAAACAATATTTTTTTTTAATTTAGGACTGAGCTAAATATGTGACAATGCATGATGATGTAAATTTCCATCATATTGTTTTTTACATAATACATATTTTTATTTACACTAGGATTTTTTTAAATATTTTTCCTTTAATCTAGAGCATTAATTACATCACCCTGATTTATTTTAAAAAAATAGAAAAAATCATGCAAAGAAGGGTTAATCCATGGGTCCCGATTGGTACGAACATCAACCTGACGATATGGGCAGACAGTAGTGTAGAAGTGACGTGTTAATGATTTTCAGGGTCATATTGAATAAAACTCGGTTAAAAATTATTCAACAACTATATTCATCTCATTAAAATCTTGAGTGACACAACAGTACAATATTTTTAATCATGGTCTCAGAATAACACTTCTGAGGTAGTTCTAACTTATAAAACTGCTGTTATTCCCAATAGGAATAATAATAAAAATAAAATTAATAATTTGATAACTTTTTGATATTATAACCATCGGTGCTTTTCAATATGGTAAGTAATTCATAAATAAATGTGTGATTGCAGATGATTCAAAGAAACAACTGTATCCAGTGGCCGGCCTTTCTAATAATGATCTTTAAATTTTTGATTTGGTCTATATCGTCCTTTTTGTAAAGCATCATCTAGAGCTTGTCTTTGTTATGAGTATTACGTTATATTATTTCCTCTGTGGCTATGAGTACATATAATCTCAACATTGCTCGGCACGATAACTAAGAATATCTTCGTCAAATCAGTGTGTTAGATTTTATGTACATACTTGCCTCATGTTTTTAGAATATCGGACGTGTAATCGCTCGATTTCAAACACAAGTTGAACCCTTCTTTCCTGTAACATACTTTAAGGACCAATTTGATGTTCAGTATATCATCAGTGCTGTTATCCGCATAGCAACGCATATTCTCTGTGGAGAGCATGTCGTTGATGAGCAGGATAAACATCGTCGGGGAGAGCACCAAGCCCTGTGGTACACCAGCATTAATGACCATGGTATCGGAACAGAAGCCATCCACGATGACTTTTATGATCTAATCATCTAAAAAGCTGGCCTTTAAATTACAGAGACCCTCGGGGCTTCCGTATGACAGCAGCTTCAGCAGAAGTGTACTATGCTATACCCTATAGAACCCCATTGCGATATCTTGGATGAAAGCTAGCGTCTCACCCTTGCCCTTCAAGGCCTCTGCTCAACGGTGTGTGTGGTGCACAAGATCACCAGCCGATCGACCATCCCGAAAGCCGTATTGGTGATCACTGATGATCCTTAAGGTACTTCAAAAATTGGCAGTTATAATTTTATCCATTATATTGGATAGCAAGGATTTTATCGCAATTGACATATAATTCAATGGCTCTGACCGGTCTCCCCTTTAGAGATAGGGTGGACATCGGCTACCTTCCATGACCATAGAACCCTATTAATGTCGTTATAGGCGCGTGAGGAGGGGGGTCAACTCAGAGGCGCACGTCTTTAGGAATTATGAATTTGTCCATTAATTATATGAGTAGGTATGCATAAAAAGTTGTCGTTATTTAGATTCTTAGCTGGTATAGTCGTGCAACACAAATTATCGTAGGTCAGAGATATACGAAATGAGGGATATAGAAATTATAATATACTATTTGGTAGGTAAGTATTTTATGTAGGACGCTGTCTGCGTTGATACTATTGCATCGCCACACCTCCCTTTTTTCCGCTATGTTGTGCTGTAGTGCTATGTATGTATATGGTATTAACAATTGTATATATTTCGCACATAGTACACACCGAACCTACACATCTGCCAAGGCACAAATACAAACGCAATGGTTGCATTTGATCACTACGGGCAATAGCCCGTAGTAATCAAATGCAACTGCAACAACAAAAATGGAATACCATTTGCTAACACTATTTTAGGGTTCTGCAAATTAGTGAAACGGGAAAAGGCCATGTTTGAATCACTTTAAATAATCTTTAATACACAAGAAAAGTCGTAAGGAGATAATAATTGTCTTACGGGTCACTAGACCGGACATTCGTACGCGGATACCGCATGGTGGTGAAGGAGGCAGCGTGCCTGTTGGCCGGGACATTTCAATGGGACCTGGAGTTGTTCGCCGGGCTCTAACGGCGGGTATCAGCGAGGTCTCGGGTGACTGGACTGGTGAATAGTCCAGCACCCGCAGAGGGGCTGACCGCGTAAGGGCGAACAGGGGAGGCGTCGAAGTCGAAGAATAATTCAATTTTAAATACTGATTTTTTGTAGCTATAAAGCGACCGACACACGGGCGGTATTTTTAGCCTAAAATATCATTGATGTAACAAAAATCCCAAGATACACAGCGTCTCAAAAACGTCCCCATAAAAGGAGCGCCACAACAAGAATTTAGCATTCTTTTCAAGTCATTTGACCAATGAGAAGCGAGCTACGGTCGTAAAAATTTTATGGCTTATCGTACGTATTATTGTGAATACAACTATAAGTTATGCTCATAAGGTTGAATTTTCATTAATGTACAATAATTATTTAGACTAGAACCACCTAAATACAATTTGGGACAGTTTTAAAAGAACTTTTGTATGAGATTGTGTATCTAGTTAATTTGTTACATCAATGTAAAATATGTAAACAGTGACGAATTTCGATAAAAAGCTACAGTTTAGACTTTATCGTTTTATTTTGCCTACATAATGTAGGTAATTGATGCATTTGTTTCCTTTTTCCTTTGTAAATTCCTATGACTCGGCTTTTTCTTTCAAAATCCGTCGCGCTCGGTTACCGGCTAATCAGCTGACATGACTATATTAAGGCGAAGTTTGTCTTGCTTATGCGAATGTAATCATTGATTTATTTAATTTCTAAGGCGCATTTAACAAAGTACGAATATGTTGCAGATTCGGTAAGTATCAATGACTTTATACATTTCAATTAGGCTGACACGAAAAAGCGATGACAAAATTGAAAACTTTACATGTCTCTAATTCATTAACGCATCGATATTTCTAATTCAGGATTATTTTCATCTTCTTACTACCACTGCCTAAATCCCGTTTGATCGGCTGTTCCATTCTCTGAGCCATTTGCTTCATTAGGTATATAAACAATGTCTCTATGACATAAATAGGAAATGGTCATAGACGATAACTGAAGTATAATAACATAATTATGGCAATCGTGTATCTACTTAAATCTCCATATATGTGTATAGGCATTCTTTATGTTTCTAAACATAACACAAAATAAAAAAGATACATTATTTGAAGTAGCCATTTTGAAGAATATTGTTTATTATGTTTTTATTAAAAGCTCCTTTAACGACCAGCATCATTCATGCCTTTGGGCAGTGCTAAAATTGAGTTGATAAGGTCTACGTTACGTTTCCCAGTTTTAAATTTAGAATTTATAAAGTCATTAGTTTCGATCTCCATTCGGCTTGCCATCATCTCACCTTTGCGTGTATTGAATGCGTTGATCATCAAATGGATTTGACGAATATACTGTAACAAAAATAGATACTTATTATACATAAATATAAAAATATCATAAAATTTACCAAGATGGTGATGACCTATCATCATCGTATTTGTATTTCTTAAAGTTTATTATTGAGTTTGAGCGAAACATGAATCCCCCTTTTTCGTGTGGTGACAGAATAAGAACGCAATTCACTACCCCTTCTCTTGTCCGTGGGTGTCGTATAAGACGACTAAGGCATATATGCTTGTAACATGTATCCAATAGAAGGAAATAGGAAGGAAGAAACTCGAAATAAAATCCCATGTCAATCCGTCTGACCAGCGTTGTATTATTACTATAGTGTGTATTACTTTCCTATAGTGGAGGAGGCTCGAGCCCACCACGGGGACGTATATGACCTGAGAAGATAGCTACAGGGGCATAACCAAGTTGGTTCCTAAGATGCAATGTATCTAAAAACTTATAATCCATCTTTCTTTTTAATAACTTAATAAAACGATGTGGAAGTTCACTAATTATTTCCGATATGCATATTATAGAATCGGAAATGTCTCTTATCTATATATATTGTCGGCGAAGCGTTAACCGACAAAGGTTCATATCTGATGATAATTTATCACCCACACGTTAATAGACCGATATTGCAAGCGATCTAAATCTCAGGACATGCAGCCTTAAACCCACGTAATGAATAATACCTAGGTAAACCTATACTTCCAATATAAATAGAAATGTAATTAAAATAATGACCACGTTAACATATCTCTCTTTATTTTTATGTTATGCTGATATTAGCAGTTATAGAGTTGGATAACTTATAGGTACACTATACTTTAACGTTACGTAAGCATTACAAACTGGTTTACACCAAAAATTTTTGGATCCCGAAATAATAATAAAATTACGCCAAGGTACTGACATTTAAGAGACCATAAAACATTAGTATTTATTTATATTTGTAGGGTAAATGTTTTATAATAAACTTTATTTGAATTTATTTTACTAAATATACTTTTGTATTTAATCATGTCCTTTTCGTTTGGTTTTTAATAGTCTTACGCCATGATCCACGAAGAGCAGGGTAAGCAGAAGTGTAAACTTTCACTTTTTATCCCATATTTTGAAGTACTATCTGAATACTAAAACACAGTTCCAAACTTCGAAATTATACCGAGAATGTCAGAAAATATTCAAAAGCAAGAGAACCCGTAGGAAAGGCCACACAATTTTTTCTTTGTCAAACCGTAGACGCTAATACATTCAGGTGCTTACCGGACATGAGGTCTTCGGTAAGTACCTGCACAGAATTGGAAGAGAAGAGGCCCCAGGATGTCATGAGTGTGGCGCGCTAATCGACGATGCGCGCCACACACTGGAAGTATGTCCCGCCTGGGGGCCTCAGCGTCACGTCCTGTCAACGGAACTGGGAATAACAGACCCGTCGTTGCCGACCATCATCTCCAAGATGCTCGGCAGTGACAGCTGTTGGTCGTCGATGGCCTCCTTCTGTGAGGCTGTCATGACAAGGAAGGAGGCCACGGAGCGGGCACGCGAGGCGCTTGCGTCAGCTGACTCGCTCCGCCGGCGACGACCAGGAAGGAGGAGACGCCGCTATGCGCTCCTCCACCCACCACTCTGAATAATGACAGGACGTGGCCAGAAGGCCAAGCGTTGGGGTGTCGGGGATAGAATGTTATCAGACGATCTCTCCGGCACCTCGTAAAAGCGCGGAAGGGGCCGCTGTGGTTTTAGTGGGTATTTCGGTCACCTCTGTGGCCGACGAGTCCCACACACACTCCCCTGTCTGTAACCGGCGGGGGATAGTGCGTAAATGCATTTCCACAGCGCCAAAAAAAAAAAAAAAAAAAGACGCTAAGACATTTGACGCTGTCCCAGGTGACGGAGGGGTCGGCGGGCCCTCCCATAACTTCCCATTCTTCCCATAAGCTAATTGCCATATGAACGGTCCACCGATATCCGATCTTGTCATCAATGGTTCGTCCAGGCGGGTTACCCTTTCGCGTAGTCTCGTTGCTACGTCCGGCAGCTTTCGCCGGCGAGACGCTGTTCATGCGATCGGCCTTTAGGCGAGTGCTGGATTAATCTCCAATCCGATCACTCTGCCATGCTTTGCCCAATCCTGCTCTGCACAGCTGCCACGTTTAGGGAGAAAATTATGTGTATTGGTCATTTTTTTTAAACATGACAACATCCTGCACTAAGGAAATAATATTTGCATTGTGGGGGACTTTACAAACATATAACTAACGGACATAAATAACATCCACACTCAGAACATCGTGCAACGCACGATTTACATCCAGACTTACAACAACAATTTGTGCATCGTACAAAGTGTTATCCTGCATGGGATTCGAACCCACGACACTGGCTTGGTATGTCGGTATCTTAACCACTACACTATTTGTGTAGCTAATGTTTCATATTTTTAATTTTTGATAATGTATTTTAACATGTGTGCAAAGTTTGGCTATCTGAAATGATCAGACGATCTTTACGACTCCCACGGCAAGTAAGGGGTGGTGACATATTAGATTCTTAACTCGTCATCACACGTTGAAGCGCATAATATTAAAAGCTAATAGAAATCACGAACAAAATGGAAGAGTAGGTACCTATTATTTGATATCTATAAAAAACATATATTGTCTTTTCCTTACCTCTTCATTTTCCACATAAGGTTCTAGTATTTTCGCTAGTTCTTCTTCAGTTACTATTTCTATTATAGGTGTAACTACATGTATTTCATTTGTCAAGCTTAACGATACGCACATGTATGCCGCTAACAAACATGTCACTAATCGTATCGTGATAAACATCATGATTTTACCCTGAAACAAAATTAAAACTGAAATACTGCTTCGTTATAACGAAATTAACATTATTTCATCATTACAGCTCATACACGTTCTACTGTTGAGCTCGACCCTCCTCCAAATGAGGCGAAAATGGACCTACCATACTACGCTGGTCAGACGTATTGTCATAGGGTTTTATATTGAATTTGCTTTCTCTTTGCATTGATGCTATCTGCATATATCCCTTAGTCGTCTTTTATGGCACCCACGGGTAAAATATGCGGTGATGTATTCTATTCCTACTCCGTCACCACACGTAAAGTAAATTATTATAATAAAAAGTTAGACAGGATCTGTCGGAAAGCATATGATAGTAGTGGAACTTTAGTATTATAGGGCAATATTTTAATTATTCATCTATCAAATCAATGTCTTACTCTTCTCTGATACCCGAAGGCAAGCAAGACTTGCTCTTACTCTACCCCACATAGTATTTACTGCTACCACTTTTCATCTCACAAAAAAGTTGTCAATCAGAACTTCAAAACTCTATCATAAAAGTTTCATTTCAATAAATTTCCGTGTGGTGACGGAGTAAGAATACAATTCACTACTCCCTATCTTGCCCGTGGATCTCGTAAAAGACAACTAAGGAATACATATACACTAGGGGTGTTACGAATATTCGCACCCGCATCCGCAAATGCGGAATATTCGCATTAATTCAGACATCTGCATCCGCATTCACATCCCCATCAATCAATGCGGAGTTTTTACGGATGCGGATTAAAGAAAAAAAAAAATAAAAGATGAAATAATAAAGATGGTAAATGACCCTGTCGTCACTGATTCGCCTACGTCGCCGGCGGTAAAACAAAAAGAATGAGAATAGGAGATTCTCTCGATCCTGAACCAAGAACGTCCAGTACGGGTAAGAAGACTTGCTTAAAGAGCGATCTTGCCATGATGTTAAATTCATCGAGTGAA
This sequence comes from Lymantria dispar, assembly GCA_032191425.1. Taxonomy (NCBI): domain Eukaryota; kingdom Metazoa; phylum Arthropoda; class Insecta; order Lepidoptera; family Erebidae; genus Lymantria; species Lymantria dispar. Next base: position 21,174,204 of record CM063444.1, on the reverse strand, counting down.
GTTGAAGGTGAAGGAAAACTTGAGAACAGTAGCCTCGATGCTCTTCTCCGCAAAGAATTAGTTATTTATCATAACAAAAAAAGACTAAAATTTAGATGAAAATCCACTTAATTGGTGGCAAGTTAACCGTTGTGAATTTAAAATTCTCTCCAAGTTAGCATGCAGATATTTATCACTTCCATTAGACAGTGTTCCCAGCGAACAACTATTTAGTGGAGCTAGGTTAATATGTGTATAATCCACCAAGAAACAGGTTGGAAGCTGAGAAGGCTGCAATATTGCTATTTATTAAATATAATCCACCAATTTTTAAGTTTAATTATTAAACAAATATTTTTTTATTATGAAACTCGAAGCTTAAAATTCTGTTGTATCATAAGTAAAATTAAAAACTAGTGTAATGTTGTTCTAAAAATATGATTGAATAAATAAAAAGTTAAAATTAAATTGATTTTCAGTTATTTATGCATGCAGATTTTGGGATTTTAAAAGGATAATTATTTAAATTTTTCAAATAATTATCCTTTTAAAATCCCAAAATCCGCATCCGCATCGCATCCATATCCGCATCGAATCCGAATCCGCGGATGTGAACTTCTAATAATTCGCATCCGTATCTGCATCCGCGGATGTCTCAATTTTTGCATCCGTAACCACCCTGATATATACCATCCACGCAAGAGGAGAAACACTTGAAATAAAACCCTATACCAAACTGTCTGCCCAGCATGGTACGGTGATGACAATTTCCCTCCTATTGTGGAGGAGGCTCGGACCCTGCAGTGGATAAGCCGACATGATGCAATAAAGTTTGAAATTGAAATTATGTTGATGTAAACATTACTATTACCTAAACACATTCGCTTAAAGTAAGCGTGTACATCCATATTTGTTATTGCAATGAAAAATGTGGCAATTATAGTCAGCCAGTGAATTGGTTTTGAGTGAAACCGGTTAGACACCCTCGTTTCATATTTTAGTTTCACAGTGCCTTCTCTAACTGTGCTGTGGTGGCGGCTACGAATACCATCAGCATTTTATTAGTCGTTGGTGTCGTAAAAGACAACTATGAGCTTTAATTCGATCTAGGCCATCTGATACCGTCGGGTCAACCCTCATATTCTCAAGGAGAGTTGATGTCGGGCAGCCGATTGGTCATAAATTTATTGCCAAAACTTTTTGCTATATGTACGCAGGAGTAAGAGTACCTACATATTGTGTCGACGATGTGACATCTGTGCTAAAGAAGGCAAACTCGAAACGAAACCTTATATCAAAACGTCTGAACAGCGTTGCTTAGTAGGTCAATTTTCCTCCTATTGTGGAAGAGGCTCGAGTCCAACAGTGGGACGTATATGAGCTGAAATGATGATGATGATGATGAAATAGTGCATGTCTACAGGATTCTAATACTACAGGATGTTATGAGGAGTATTCACTTTTTAAAAATCGATAAATAATATAGAGCATAAATATATGTGAAAAATATGAATCGAAAGACTACTGAAATTTAAAGTATAAATCATCATTTGTCATTCAGCCTATCCTGTCCATTGTTAGATAAGGTCTCCCAAGAATAGAGGACGCTGGCGGACTGGAAATTCCAGTTGGTATTATATCTAAGTTTTCCATGCGAGCGCTGCTTTTCTCTCCCCAGGCTTTCTCTTCTAGCGTTTTTATGACTCCTACGGGAAAGTAAATAGCGGCGATATATTATATTCTTAACCCATCGCCACACGGGATATAAAAAGCTTGAATAATGATAAGGTAATACCACCTTATCACTATCGGTAAGCTTAGTTTATATAGCATAATAGATTATTGCATTCACTTGTAAGTCCTCTCATAAAATTGGAGCCACATGTAAGCGTCTCGTATTAATGATTTTCTCAACTTTGCAAAAAACAAATAGTAAATATTATTTTATTAATTTATCTAGCTATTAAGATTAAAAACAATATATCTGAAATTTTCGGGATATAAATTTTTTTTTAATGTAAAGTAAGATCAGGGTAAGGTAAGCGAAGAATAAGGCAGCAACACTAGCTATATATTTAGTAATAATTATTTGACTATTGCTAAGGAAGCTATCTACCGTACACAGTATTAAACTTTAGTTGTTATCTAGAATTTTTAAAGCGCAAAATAATAGTACCTTTGAAAATGATAGAATCATAACGTTTTAACTGTCGCTAGCTTATTGCTGTAACAACAAGGTATTGATAGCTTGCTAATCCGACCGTTCTCCTTCAATTAACCAAGAAAATAATACGAACAAAGATATTTATTTCGTAAAAATATTAGAATAACGCTTGGAATATAATAAGTAATATAGTAAGTAATATAATAAATAATTTATAATAAGTAAGTTTCACATTACATACATTTTATCAGGACACATTTGCTTAAGACGCTTCTGCAAATGCAATATTTCTGCGATTGTTATAGACGGCATGGCTGTATTTAAGTGTCAACTGCATTTATCGCATTTAAAATGTACTAATAGAGGTACAAGAAAAGGAAAATACGACATAAAATCCGGAATGGTAGGTCAATTTTTCGAATGAGATGAATAGAAATACAAACACAAATTTCCAAGCTTTCTCTTGTTAAAAATTATGAAATTATATTTTATACTTTGCGATATATGAATTTTAGATTTTTTTGTTACTTCTAATGATTTACAATAACTTTACAACTTACCTTTTTCTTTTTTGGTCTCCCTTAAAATCAGAATTCTTCAATATTTGGTAAAGGTATTATAACTTTTATTACGACGCGTCATAGATTTAAGAAGCGATTTTTCAGTCGGCTGTTGGTACGATCTTAATGGTCGGCACGAACTGAGTGGATTGTATTTATCGAGACCGTTTGCTCTACACGATGAGAATATTGCAATGTGATCGGCGGTAGATAAATAAGCCAGCATGGTGGGCGGTAGGGGGGTGTGGAATTGTTGTTTTTCCTGAGAGGGCGCGCACTCGGGTGGAATCCGAGCGACATCCGATGAAGCGATGCGGTAGACAGCTGACCGTCTACACCCGCTACCAACCCTTCACCAGCGGTATACTTGTCAACTGAGCAGCTTACGTCATGTTGTTAATATTATATATTCAATATAATATTTTCTTTACTTAAAAATAAATTGTTCAAATAGCCATTTTGATTATGTATCTGCATTATTAATTAGTAGGTAGTAATAATAGTAATAAACGAATTCTGATTACCTGAAATAAACAGACAGACAGACAAAAAAATTTTAATCTGTATTTTAGGTATAGGTGTCGTGCAAATAACCGTGTGAGCATGAAAAATGCCTCTTATTTTGACATTACAAACAGACACTCCAATTTTATTTATTGGTATAGATTAACACCGGATTACTTCAGCATGTATTTTTCCTTTAAATTTAAACACCACTTTCTAGTATATTTAAAAGTCTTTATTTATTATATATTCTCTGTGTGGTGACAGAGTAAGAATACAATACACCACCCCCTTTCTTGCCCGTGGGTGACGTAAAAGATGACTAATGGATATAATACGCATACATTATCTATGAAAGAGATGGAAAACTAGAAATAAAACCCATAGGATATAGCCAATCAGTGTTGGTAAAGCTGACACGGATTGACTAGCGTGGTATATATAGTAGGTCAATTTCCCTCCTATTGTGGGTTCCATCCGACGTCCTCGTTACGTCCTCGACGAAGAGGACGACAACATCACACTCGCCCAACGTAGAGCCTACACGGCCCGCGAGGCCTTAACACATAATTATATGCGGTTCCGCCCTCGAGGTGCGAAACCGCGCCGCACAAAAGTCACGAATCAAAACGTGGGCACGCCCACTTTGCCTCCAGCGACGCCCCAAGCCGAGGTCCGTTCCCCACAGGGGGAGCCCTTGGGCGATATCGCTTAGCATACTTTTCTCCGGGTGGAGAGCCGTCAGCGCTCACCCATAGTCCGCGTCAAGCTGTCAAGACCATCTGCGGCCGATAGCTGTACACACAAAAAAAAACACCTCCTATTGTAGAGGAGAGTTGAGCCCAATAGTGGGATGTATATGAACTGTGATGTTGATGATTCATTATATTATAACAAAATAAGTTTTCTCTGATTCATTAATATCAGCCGATAAAAGTGGTTACAAAATTGTATGCAATGAAAGTATTATATAAGCTTTTGATAACTAATATTAATATAAAATCCAGAAGGAAAAATTTATTTTAAGTAAATTTTATTTATTTCTTATACGCATTAGTTACTTTATTGCGTAGCTGTGGTGGTTGAAGCACCTCGATTACGATCTGACATTTCACAAGCACATATGACGTGTAAGGAGTACGTACGCTAACCTAACCAAATTGTGGCATAGTTTTTAGAATGTTTTAATGCCGTGTGGTGACAGAGTAAGAATACAATTCACTACCCCCTCTCCTGCCCGTGGGTGTCACAAAAGACAACTAAGGGATTAAAAAAACACATAACATCTATGCAAGAGAAGGAAATCTCGAAATAAAACCCTATTGCAACACGTCTCTCCAGCGGGGTATAGTAGGTCAATTTCCCTCTTATTGCGGTGGCAGTTCGAGCTCAACAGTGGGACTTATATGAGCTGAAATGATAATGATGATAATTTTTAGTTCAAATCTTAAAGATAGGGAACCATGTTTCTATGTTTCTTTGTTTTTAAATCATAGTTAATCACGCCGGCTTAACGCAAGTTGGTAATTTTCACACGCCACGCGCCTAAGCAGTTGCCTTTGTTCATCGTTATTACAAGCTCATATACGTCCCACTCGCGTGCTCAAGCCTCCTCCACAATAAGAGGGCGTCACACGAAAAGTTGACCTATAGATGGGTTGTCCTTATCTATATGAAATATTTTGTTCTTATTGCGGTTGGCAATTTATACCCGATTCAATAATCTGCAGGCTCTGCTACAGTGCAGGTACTCACGCCTTCGTCGTCCCATGCGTCCACGATGAACCTGGTTAAGGTGAAGCTTTCCTTCTTAATCTGTTCTGCTCGACAGAGTTCTTGAATCGTAGCTTTGACGATGTATGGTGATAACGGCTTGGCTCCAATAATCGCAATATAGATGCGAACACAGTTATTTGCCAAAGAAGAGGTTTCATTTTCTTCTCTTGATGGTAACCTGTCGTCGAAATTTATTCTTGGATCCAAAGTAGGGTGTTATGAAAGAACATTTATTTTTTTAATGTGCATCAGATCCAATAGACAGGGTCATTCAGTATAAATTATATAAAAAACTAAATTGCTTAAAATCAATTGCAGCGCCATCTACATGGACCAGTAGGTTATTCCAAATAATTCTTGAATCCATACACATAAAAAAATTATCAAAGTCGGTCCAGCCATGTAAAACAATGATATATGCAGAGTATCCTTGGTTTCTATGGATGGCTAATAACGAGTATATATGGGTAAAAGAAGAACAAGAAGTAAGCGGCAAATTTTGTCATTGTTATGATGAAAATTTGTCTAGTGTCCTGAGCATGGCTCACTCATAGGTTAGAATATCTTGACTATAGTTTCACCTACGCATGTATCAGTCCAATGTCATCCAATGTGCGATATAAATAAGGCCAAATAGATAAATCTTGGGCCACCTGCATGTAATGCTGCCTTGCGCCTTTTCTTCGTGCTATTAAGCCGTTCGGAGCCGGCTGGGATATCAACGAATCGGTACCAGTGGTCAGTGTAATGATGATGGGGAGAAAACACGGTGGGTCATGTGGCCACGCGCTGCTTTTCCATCGCCCCGCATGTAATGGACGAGACGTGTCCAAACCATAGCGTGTCCAAAAAGGTCTTTTAAAGCTATTTGGTGCAGTCCTACAATCGAGGCAATAGATTCATGTTTGCTGCCCAAGAACCATTCATCCTGCCACGTTTGTTGATACGCTGAATAGTGATCTGGTCGTTGCTACTTCAGATAGCTACTTAGTTATATCGGTTTTACTAACACATAAATAATTAAGACGATAATGCTCACAAACTATAATTGAGCACTCACAAGTTCATTCTTAATCTTTTTTATATCGATTTTAGTCATCATCATCATCATCGCAGCTTATTTACATCCCACTGCTGGGTTCGAGCCCTCTCTATAATAGGAAGGCAATTAACCTACTATACCACGCTGGTCGGACGTGCTGGTATACGATTTTATTTCCAGTTTTCCCTCTCTTGCTTATGCAAGAGAATAGAATAATATATTATTATAATATCTATATATAAATAATATAGATAACTGCTGACCCAACAGACGTTGTTCTGTTCAAATCTAAAAAATTGTACAAGGAATTTTCCTTGAAATTGATTGCAGCGCCACCTACCGAGTCCAATTATTAATTTAAACCATTCTCATGTCTATCGGCACAGAGCTGAATCAACAGACGTTGTTCTGTTCAAATAAAAAAAATAGTAATAGGCATTCTCCTTGAAATTGATTGCAGCGCCACCTACCGGATCCAATTATTGATCTAAACTACTCTCATATTCATCGGAACAGAGCTGACCCAACAGACGTTGTTCTGTTCAAATAAAACAAAAGGAATTCTCCTCGAAATTGACAACAGATCTACCGGGTCCAATTCTGAATCTCATTCTCGGATCGCCTTGAACACATACAAAAAAATTCATCAACATCGGTTCAGCCGTTTAGGAGGAGTTCAGTGACATACACACGTACACAAGAAATCCATACTAATATTATAAATGCGAAAGTAAGGATGTTTGTTTGTTTGTTTGTAACGCTTTCACGCTTAAACCACCGAACCGATTTCAAAAATTCTTTCACCAATGGAAAGCTATAATATCAGGGAGTAACATAGGCTATATTTTATCCCGGTATTCCCACAGGAACGGCAACTACGCCGCGGGTAAAGCGACTGCAACCGAAGCGAAGCGAGGGCGGGTTGCTAGTTTATAATATATAAAGATATATATAGATAATAATATAATGTCTATATATAGATAATGCGTATTCGTTTAGTCGTCTTTTATGACACCCACGGGCAAGACAGGGGTGATGAATTGTATTCTTCCGTGACCACATGGACAATGTTTTTATTTTAGTAACACTAACCAATCCAGTGTTGTACAATTAATCTGATAAATAGAACCAAATCTGATTTCGATAGTTATTTCCTGATTGCTTTCTTAATATGATGGCCTACTCGTAAGGTTTAATCAAGACAAATCTTAGATTTACGTGACCAATAGTAATATGATTATTACCTACTGCCATTTGTTTATATAGCACACAATTATAGGCAGTCTTCAGGTTATATTATTAACCGAGATTATTTATGTATAATATATATATATATATATATATATATATATATATATATATATATATATATGAGTTATGTTTATAATTATTTTTGATTCAAAACGATGAAAGGAAAAAAGAAATGTGGTGTCGTGGGACACCAGGTAGGAACGAAGTTCCTTCGGCTAATGTAGAATCGACACAATTTGCAAAAAAAAATCGTGCTCAATTTTATGTAGGTTTTCTTGATTTTTGGAACTTTCTAATGAGGGGTAGGGGTAGTCCGGGCGGCAATGTGGGGTGCAAGGGGGTCAAAATTTCTATCAAAAATGGTCTAGCACTTATAGTTTTTGAGATACGGCGGTCAAAACAATTGTAGGTTCAACGATGTTTCACATCAAAAAAGGAACGTCTCATTTAACGGTTTTATTCCACGCACTTTTTCTTACGGTTTTACTATCACATTTTTTTCAGTTCGGTCGCGCAGCAAAATCCCTATCTCCTCCAAGCCTGCCGTAAGGAACTTCGTTCCAAAACTTCGTTCCAAAAAATAAAACTGATAAAAAATATCATAGAATGAGGCGTTATCAAAAAAAATATAGCTTCTATCATCGACTATGGTGAGACTACGAGAGGTGATTAAATTATGCTATAATTCATAATAAATCACTTTATTATAAAAAAAACATTCTAGTTCAGCATTCATCTCTTCTGTATGTATCGACACCTAGCCAAACGCTTAGTAGATCCAATTGCTGGTTTACCGCACTTCTTGCAGTACCTCCTGCACTCGTGTACTGTTCCACGCTGGTCTCCCATGAGAAAATATTTTGAAGATCTTCAACAGTAAATTCTGGACTGCAAAATATAAGACATTGCTTATTATATTAATTATACCACTCAAAGTACGGGATAGCCAAAGAAGAGAATAGGAAGATATCCAACTTCGTTAAAAAAATAAACTTTTTTATTTTGCTGATCCACAATTCGAAGCCCCCGGCAATCGGTTGTCACATATTTATGAAATAAGAACACTATACTGACTAGTACATCAATACTGACTAGTATTTAGTTTACCGTAGTTCCGAAAAAAAAAATGTCTGTCGCCATTTATTCATTTTAAATTACCATCAAATATCAATCGTAATTGTTATTATATAACATACTAGCATACTAGCAATCCGCCCTTGCTTCGCTTCGGTTTCAGTCGCCTTACCCGCGTAGTGCCCGTTCCCGTGGCAATACCGGGATAAAATATAGCTTATGTTACTCCCTGATATTATAGCTTTACATTGGTGAAAGAATTTTTGAAATCGGTTCGGTGGTATAAGCGTGTAAGCGTAATAAACAAAAAAACAAACTTACTTTCGCATTAAAATATTAGTAAGGTTTAGCAACCCGCCCTCGCCTCGCTTCGGTTTCAGTCGCCCTACCCACGTAGTTACCCTTCCCGTGGGAATACCGGGATAAAATATAGCCTATCTTTCTCCCTGATATTATAGCTTTCCACTGGCGAAAGAATTTTTGAAATCGATCCCGTAGTTTAAGCGTGAAAGCGTAACAAACATACTTTCGCATTTATAATATTAGAAAGGATTAAGGATATGACTGATATAATGATGATTGCCATCAAAAGGATACGCATATAATTGTTGCAGTCTGCATATTTCAACAACTTTGAAATTAACTGATAAGTTTGATCTTTTATTTGAAAGAATGTATGGTAGACACCATGAAATAGAAAATGGAATTGCATAATAGCAAAACACGCGTGTCTATACTGCACAAATAGCATAGTGGTTGAGTTATCAACCTGTAGTACAACTTTGTGCGATTCACAAATTGTTGATCTGAGTCTGGGTGTAATTTATATGCGTTAAATTATGTTTGTAAAATCCCCGCAATAGTCCTTGTATTGATTATATATTTAATTATATTATTATTGTCTTAGTGCAGAATATAATCCTTATTTGACTCCATTGAATTTCATTCGTATCGCGAGCAAGACACTAGTTTGGAGACATTATTATTAAAGTACCTATTGTTAAAGTTGTCATGGCTATACAGGTTATCAGATTATGGGGCAACTGGTCAAATGGAAGTTAGGCAATGATGGTAGGAACTCATGAAAAAAATTTGAAGGAAAAATATCGATTTGTTAATGAGTTAGAGACATGTAAAGTTTTCAATTTTGTAAGCGCTTTTTCCTGTAAATCTGATTGAAATGTATAAAGTCAATGATACTTAATCTGCAACATATTGGAACTTTGTTAAATGTTCATTAGAAATTAAATAAATCAATGATTACGTTCGTATAAGCAAGACAAACTTCGCTGTAAAACAGCTGATCGGCCGATGACCGTCGTCGAGTCGCCTTTGTACCTATGTTACCGTTGAAGCGTTTGCGCAATTGATACCTATTTCTACTGTCGAAGCTTTACATACTTACATGTATCCTGTCTGTACATGCCTACATAATACGTAACATTTAAGGCACCTTAGGCACACTTCTTTTACGTGGCTCTTGTATTATAAAAATCGCTTAAATGAATAAAGTCAGATAACACCACTGAAAGAGAAAGAAATTCGAAAGAAAGATCATATGTCAACTAGTCTAGACTATTGTGGCAAAGGCCCAACATTAGAATGTGTATGAGAAAATAAAGACAGAAGGAATATACCATATAGTCTGATATTCTTCATGAGGTAGGTTTGGCAAATCAACACCTAACGTAGAGGCGCGACGTAGAACTAATCCAACCAAATGATGTGCACGCCGGAATGGGACGCCTCGGCGAACTAAAGCATGAGCTAAGTCTGTCGCAAGCATGCCCGAGTCTAAAGACTCCAGAGCTTTTTCACGGTTAACCTAGAATTGAAAAATATTATGCAATTTTTATTTGTATTTTCAGCAATACAAAAATATTTTAGTTTTTAATTTTGTTATAGACTTAAGGAAACATGGGGTTTTATTTCGAGATTCCTTCTTGCATAGATAATCCCTTAGTTGTCTTTTACGACATCTAAGGGCACAAAAGTGGGTGGTGAAATGTATTCTCACTCCGTCACTTTACGGCGAAATTTAATGTGCTTGCAATTGTAATTGATCTTACAAAAAGATAAAGCTCACTTTTACTTTCGGGTTTTCATCAAAAAAAAGTTTTATTTCTTTTTATTTATGACTAGCTGACCCGGCGAACTTCGTACCGCCTTTTTCATAATTATTTTATTTTAGTATTTATCAGTTTGGTATTAGTATTATCCGTGCGGTGACGGAATAAGAATAGAATTCACCTCCCTTGAGTGTCGTAAAAGACGACTAAGGGATATACTGCCTTTTCTTATCGATTCTAAAACTTTTTTAATCTAGATATACATGTATGTAATTATGCTAAAAATGTCCAACCGACGGGACGAATGTCAAATGTTTTTTGTTTGACAGGTAAGAACGGTTTATATGGGAAAATAAAATTATATTATTAGATTTCACTCGCAATTTTCCTTATTTTCTCACGGTATAAACCTTCTCTGGACTTCCACAAATAATCCAAGACCAAAATTAGACAAATCGGTCCAGCCGTTCTCAAGTTTTAGCGAGACTAACGAACAGCAATTCATTTTTATATATATATAGATGTGATAGTACAACTCAAAAACAGTTAGGTAAAGGACTGCTACACGTTTAGCCGTGGCAACTTAAAGCATAAAAGTCGTGAAAATCGTAAAGAATATTTACTTTTGAAGTTATTGTTCTAAAATATAACAGTTACTTGAAACTTTTTATTTATTTTCAGATGTTTTTATTCATTTCCACAAGCGTTGCCTATACTTGATAGCCTGTATAATTTATCCAGGCTATCCAGTGTTGCATATCTCTGCTTTAAGTTTAGCTCGTATGTATGACTTTATTTTACAGAAAAAGGGTATATTAAGATAAAAAAAAAACATTGCTTACTTCCATCTTTGCAATGGTACCCACGGCCACTCTCAAGCAGTCATATAATCGATCGTAAGACCTAAATAACAGTTCTTTATCAGATTGTAAATCTTTGTTATAAGTGCTTGGTAATCCCTTAAGAACACAGCTGAATGCCATTGCATCTCCTAATAAAAGCCCCGCAGCGCCGCGAATCAATTCCATACCATCTGGATTACGTTTCTGTGGCATCAAACTTGAACCAGTCGAAAATTGATCTGAGAAACGAACTATACCGAATTCTTGTGAGCTATATATTATTAAATCTTCTGCTAATTTGCTTAAATGTAAGCCGCATAGCGACGCCCAATTGAGGAATTCAACTGAAAAAAAAAAATACAATTATTGCAAAATTGACTATCATCATCATCATTTCAGCTCATATATGTCCCACTGCTGGGCTCGGGTCTCCTCCACAATAAGGGGAAAAATTACCTACTATACCGGTCAGCCAGGTTGGTATAGGGTTCGTTTTCAAGTTTTTCTTCTCTCGCCTTAACAGCAATAAAATCTATACCAATAAATAAAATTGGAGTGTCTGTTTGTAATGTCAAAATAATAGGCTTTTTTCATGCTCACACGGTTATTTGCACGACACCTTTGCCTAAAATAGCAATAAAAAAAATTTTGTCTGTCTGTCTGTCCGTCTGTCTGTCTGTCTGTTTGTTCCGGGTAATCTTCAAAACGGCTGGATCGATTTCAAAAATTCTTTCACCTATGGAAAGCTATAATATCAGGGCGTAAACTAGGCTATATTTTATCCCGGTATTCCCACGGGAACGGGAACTACGCGGGTAAAACGACTATAACCTATAACCGAAGCGAAGCGAGGGCGGGTTGCTAGTTAACTATAAAATTGAATCAAACCTATAAAATTGATGATTCTTTTAGAAATAAATCTATTATTTTCTATCTATAAACAGCCATCTATTAGCCTACCGACACCCACTGTTGTACATAGCGTTAACAGTATCAAATGAGTCAGTGGGCATAATTAGTTTACAGCCTGTCGTATCATAAAAATAAAGCATGTATATTCTGAGTTCGAAGATTCCCCGTTTTCCCATCCCCGAGGATAAGAATCCAATGTCTTGCCACTCCTTATTTGCCTGTGGGTGTCGTAGATATCCTAAGACCCTTATTTTTGGTACTAAAAGGAAATAGGTGAAGGCAGGTGCTCTCTTGGGCTACTAATATTCGATTATGGCATTAAACCTTCTTTTTGGAAAGGTTCATGTACAGCGGTGGGTGTGGATGGGATGAAAGAAGCATAATATTCTGAGCTGGAAAATTACTAAGATTTGCAGTATAACTAAAGACCAGAAATGATAGATTTAGGACTCTCCTGACGGCTATGTAGTAAAGCATTAAGAATATTATGGCACCACCTTTCCTGTGGGAATTTAAAGTACCGATAGAAGGATTTTGAGGAGCATTCTCCTCCTGCTGCAACCCATTGGTTGCAGCACTCTCTTGGGAAACTTATAACATTACAAACTGTGATCTTCTACAGTCTTTTTTTTCTTTGGATCAGATGTCTATTACACAGACTAGTGGTGTAGAGCAATCCTTGTGGGGTATGAAGCTCGGATTGGGAGGGTTACTTCAATCTACCTGCCAATATGTATACTTATTCGTCTATTTTGTTATGTCATAGCCCACATGCGCCTTTATATTTGCATCGCCGCTACATACAGTGATTTCAAATCTGCCACTTTTACAGGCCATTGTTTATATAGGAGAATGATCCGTTATTTGTAATGTAAATTAAGAGCTAAAAGACAATTAGCTATTACCTATATGATCTCTTGAACTAACAGCAAACATGGAATTAGGTGTGATATCCTTGAAGTCTAGACTCTTTGCTAATCTTTCTCGGTCTATCGTTAATGCACAGCCAGCAATAGCTCCACTACCTAGAGGACAGCGAGAAAGACGACCTTTTTGTTCGTCTAGTCTCATAACGTCATCGCGTAGCGCCCATGCGTGACTAAAATAGAGAAAAATATATAAATATTATCATAGATTTTTCACATTCAAATTTGTCAGCGATAAGTAAGTAGTTTCTTTTTAAAACCTTAAAAGGAATTGACTCCAACGCACTGGTTGTGCTCGTTGTAGATGTGTATATCCTGGTGCAATTATGTCTATTTCTTTCTTGGCGCGGTTTACTAAAATCTGTAAAGAAACAAACTTTAAATAAATATTGAAAAGAACATCCTAACTAATGTTTCAAATATGAATGGAAGTTTGTTTATTACGCTTTCAAACCTTAGAGGTTTGAGTCAGTTGACCACTGAGCCACTAAACTACTAAGAAATGGATTTAAAAAAAACTTTCACCAATGGAAAGTTCAATTATCAGCGAGTATATATATTTAATTATATATAATTATCAGCGAGTATATAGGTTATATTTTATCACCGAATCCCCACGGGAACGGACACTACGTAGGTAAAACCGTGGGAATTTGCTAGTGATTAATAAATGTATTAATCAAATTATTAAAATTGAGTACTACAAATTTCGTTCGCTTGACGTTGAATATATAGCCATATAGATGTGGTAAGACTATGAATTACCCGTTGAGTCACAACACTTCTATCAGTAACATAGTAACTTCTCTTAATGAAACTATTCAAGCCAACTCATTAGCGTATCGAAGTCTACTGTGGGATACGGCCTCCACAAGTAGAATAATGTAATGCAGGTGGTTTGGCGATGGCAGTTGGTATTACAAGTTTTCTAGACAACTGCCCATTCTACTGATGATTTCTTGGTCACTTTTTACGATTCCTTAAGGATGGTTAGGGGGTATTAAGAATATAATATGTTATATTATATTCCAAACTCGTCACCACACTGGCATGGTCATTGCTCTGAGAGATTTGATACTACAACTTTTATATTATTTGTTCTCACCGTTATTAATTCTTTAAGACAGGATTGTAGTTGTGGCAGAGATTTTATCATCCAGAGTCTGGTGTCGGTGGCAGATTGGTCGTTACGGCTCCGTGCTGTATGTAGGCGAAGGCCTGCATCACCTGCGTATTTTATCAGGCGTTTCTCAACAACTGCGTGAATATCTTCTTCGAAATCTTTCAATGGTCCATACTGCAACATTTCCTCTTCTATGTCTTTTTCTACCTATGAAAAATATAAGCTTTTATACGTCTCGTAACTAAATTTGATATTACTTATGATAAATAAATTTTCCCTTGTGGTGAGGGATTTTGAGCGGTTTTGCGGTGGCGGACTAATTAGTAGATATCATATGGGGATTTCACTACACACTAAAAATGGATTTCTGGTTATTGCTTGTGCTTGGCCTCTTAAAAGGTAACCAAGACCAAAAGCAGAAAGCAACATCATGAGGAGGAAAATTCAACATAAAACAATGCTGAAAGGTAGCCAGTTAAGTAGATTAATTCTATTCCGGCAGTAAAACAAAAACATGATGTTAATATTTTTTTCACATAAGTCTGGTGATTTTCCCAATCAATAAGTATGTATTGTGATATGTGTGGTTAATGGCTATAAGTTCGTCTCTTTTTAAAAAGGACTAAAATAATTTCAAAATATCTATCCTCTTTAAATCTCCTTATGACTATAGTGACGCGAGACTATAAATATAAATAGAAAAGTTTGTGAGTATGAAAGATATTTTAAAAAATTTGTTTCCCTTTATGGAGATGAGACTCTGATTTTTTTTTGACCTTGAATTTGACAGCTCTGAGTGGTATTCTCGGGTGAACGTCTACACACTGGTGGATGAATCCTTTTTATTTTTAGGGTCGGTCAATGATCAGCGTACCCACCGACCGGATCCGTCCGGGGCGACAGAGGGGGGGCGCGCGGCCCCGTGACCCAACCGTGACACGTAACCTTCGTCGTTGGGCCGACCACCGGTGAATGGATCCTATACTTCATATGAACCCAAAATTATACGAAAATCCCTTAGTGCAATATTAATACACATTCCATAGGAGTAAAACTATTAAAATGACTAGTAATATAACTTTCATCATCATCATCATCCTAGCCCACATACATCCCACTGCTGGGCTCGGGCCTCCTCCACTATGGGAGTGAAATTGACCTACATACTACGCTGGTCAGACGTGATGGCATAGAGTTTTGTTTCGAGTTTTCCTCCTCTTGCATAGATGTTGTATTCATATTTTAGTCCCTTAGTTGTTTCTTACGACACCCACAGGTAAGAGAGGGGGTGGTGAATTGTATTCTTACTCCATCACCACACGGAAATATATATATAACTTTAACTACCGAATATTAGAATTATGTCTTTTATGAGTTTATTTTTAGAATATATTGCTTCTACTCTTTATATACCTTAAACATAAATGGTAATTATTGGTTACCTTATTGAGTCCATCTTGTATAGCTTCGTGATCATCATCAGCAAGGTGTCCACTTAGATTTTGTTCTTTAGCCCAGGCTCGACTGCCTTGTATATCTTCACGATAAAGTCGACAATCTATCGGCAATGAGTCATTTAATCTACGTAGCACCGTGGCAGGCTCCTCCTCGAAACATCCTCCCCATAATTGATACGACATAATTACAATTCTAAATTATTTTGTAAAATAGCACTAAGACAGTATCTCTTAAGCTACGACAGTATCTCTTAAGTTAATAAATAAAATATGAAGTTATGAAATAGTCTGTATATTTACTGCCAACGTTATCTTATAAGAATAATTTACAGTGAGACATTAAATACACTGAGAGAAAATTATCAGTCATACTTAGGAGTTCAAAAGGCTATCTGTTAACAAAGACGATAGCTTGATAACGCATTCAGAGAATTTCAAATATAATTTCATAAATGATGATGCTGCGTGGTAGCGACTATGAATACTTATCGCAGCCCTCCTATGTCCAATGTTGGGCTCGGTCCTTCTCCATAATGCGCAGGAATTTGACCTTTTTTTTTCTTTTTTTTTTGGTCACGCTGTGGAAATGCATTTACGCACTATCCCCCGCCGGCGACAGACAGGGGGTGTGTGGGATTGACTGGAATACCCACTAAAACCACAGCGACCCACGTCCAGCGCTTAGTTGGAGGTTCGGAGAGGCAGGAATTTGACCTACTATACCATGCTGATCAGACATGTCGGTATAGGGTTTCATTTCGAGTTTTCATTCTTTTGTACAGATGTTATTGATGTGCCTATTATATCCCTTAGTCGTCTTTTACGACACCCACGGGCATGATAGGGAGTGGTGAAATGTATTCTTACTCCGTCATCACACGGAATACTACAATCCTTACATTGCTCGTGGGAGTCGTGAACGACGATTAGGAGTTATACACCGACCTGGATCAACTTCATCTGATACAGTGTGTTCAAAAATTACATTTCCAAGGAAGGATAGCATCAAAAAGGCGGCCGGTTCATAAACTATTGCCCAAATTTCTGCAATATGTACGTATGTATGACTCTCTGTGGACGCCACAGGAGGGCCCTGAGACGGATGGTCAGGGGTCCCGCCCACACCGGTGCGCGTACAGCTATCGGCACGTAGCACTGGGTCCGTCCACATTCGGCATAAGCCAAGAAAGGGCGGACGCCGCGCCGACAAGCCGCGGAGCAAGTCGATGGAAATGCTCCCGGAACCACCAATGCCCGTCGAGCACCAGGCCCAAGTACTTCATATGGGCCCGGATGCTGATGTCAACCGAGTTGACGATGATCGAGACGCCGATGGGAGGACCCATACGGGGCCCGTGGAACAAGAGGGCCTCCGTATTGTCCAGGGCCACCCTCAACCCCAGCACCTCGATCCGTCTGTTGATCTCCTCGGTGCCGAGAGTCGTCAGACTCGTCAGGCTTGCCGCCTCCTGCAGCGTCCCACCGCGGGCTGTAACGAGCGTGTCGTCGACGTAACAGATCGTGCCCAGCCCGGGTGGAGGGCTCCCTCTCAACGCCCAATCGTAGTCTATGTTCCACAGGGTGGGGCCGAGGACCGATCCCTGTGGGACACCGCATATCATGGGCGTTCGCACAACGTCCCCTATTCGGTAGTTGTAGAGGACGCTGCGCCCCTCCAAATTGTCTGCCACCAGCCGCCTCAGTTAAACAGGCATCCATTGATACTAGACGCCTCCCTGATTCAGCTGAATGGCAGACTGTTGAATGCGTTGGCGGTGTCCCTAAACATCACCAACTGCACTCCTCCGCTGGTGATGGCCTCTGTCGTCACGGCCCTCAGGCGTAGCAGGGCCGCGATCGTCGAACGACCCCTCCTGACCCCAAACTGTGCATCCGACGGATCGGGACCGGTGCTGACGAGGTGTCGCTCGATACGGGCAGCCAGCACCCCCTCTAATAGTTTGCCCGCATCATTGAGCAGCACGATGGGCCTGTAGGCTGAGGCCGACTCGGGAGACCGTCCCAGCTACGGCAGGAGCACCAGCCTCCCCTCTTTCCAGCACCTAGGGAACGGCCCAGGCGCCAAACAAGCGTCGAACAGTTTCCTGAGGCGTGGTCCCAGGTGTTCGAGGACCAGGGCCAGCACCCGGTTGAAACAGCGCATGCTACCACCTAGAGTCCATTTTACAAACATATATTGATGAAGTTTGTTTTTGGAGTTTCGGCGCGAATATGGAAATGTCATGTTAAGTTCTTGTATTATGTTCATCTTTTTAGTGTTTGAATAATTTTGCTGATATTTTATGTTATATAATACAGTTAAGGTGCTGAAGTGTGGCGAATGTGATATAAGAGTGGTTTACGTGTATTTTCATATTCTACCGAAATTCTCAGAGAAGTCATTAATTAGGTTTTCAGCGCCTAATTAATGGTAGTGACTTGACTTACTGACGGACAATGACAATACAAAGCTTATACAATATGAAGAAGTGGTAAATAAAATGTAATACGACGTTTCTACGTTCTATGGATAATAGAGAAATTAGTAAACGAGCTGAACGTTTAAAAAATGTTTATTCTTCAGATCTCGAGTCCTCATTAGATGACGAATTTGTGTACTTCCATGCTTATTGCACTGGAAAATGATGGAACAGAATTCGCTTTCCGATCTTTTGAAACTGTTGCATGCAAACGACTGAGTTTTCAAACGTGGAGATCGCCTATCGAATATTTATGACATTAGCTGTAACAAACTGTAGCGCAGAACGATCGTTTTCATGTTTAAAGAGTCATTGTAGAACGTAAGAAGTTTAAAAACTTCTTACGTACTACAATGACTGTTAATAGACTCAATAGCTTAGCTATTCTATGCATCGAATCCGACGTACTTCAACGTTTAGATTGCGAAGAAGATTTAATCGACCAATTGGCAATTCAAAAAGTCAGACGTGTTTTTGCCTGTGATAAAATTGATGTAATTGTTGGCAACATTACAGCGCTAGCAACATTGTGGAGCTAGCGCCATACTTATTTTGTCTTTACCTTTTAAAGCGATGCGCGGCGCATGGGCATTGCGCTGACAGCAGTGATACGAATAGGTTGTTCTTAAAACTATTCGTTAAGTTGCGTATAAAATTTATATTATTAATAGGTTACTAAGTTTAACGTTTCGATATTAAAGTTAAAAGTATATTTTGTATTAGTTGGTCATCCTATTTTGAATCAGTTTGTAGCGTTTAAACGGTGAGAATATTAACCGAAAGTGTTGTGTGAAAATCTAAGTATAGTTAAACTTATTATTAAAATTGTAGTTGTTTCTGTACGAAAGTGATTAAAGTGTTACTGGTATACTACCATAGTTTAATTTATTTAACATATGTTATCAAGTACCACTTCCGGCCTCAGATGTACGGCTAATTTAGATGCATCCTAATTATTTACTGACTTGATTATAGTTTTATAATTTAACTGATATTTTTATAATTAGGTAAATAGTTTATTAATATTTCTGTAAGTTAAAATAATTCTTATACAATGGGCGCCTTCCGCTTGTCAGCTTCCGGCGCCACTATTAAATAGTACTTATTGTTGTAGACCTCTGTACTCTCTTACACTATGTCGACTAATCGCACCTATATTCCTTATATTTTACTACATGTATTAGATTCTTATTTCACTGATTCATGATGTCATCATTAACACGTCTGCGTGTCAACTTCCGCCGTAATAAATATTCAATGTTACATAATCCTGTATAATATTTGCACGTAAATAACTATTAGAATTATTAAGATATTTTATAATTAGTATTATCTATTAAGTTTGTGTATTTCATATTAGTTCACGCCGCGTGTATCTATAAATACCGCCATCTTGAATATTGTAGGGCATTCGTATTGTAACCGCTGTAAGGTCAATTACAAATTGTAAAGTACAAAGTGCGTCTTCATTACCTTCGTCGTCACCCTTGCCGCCTTCGTTCTACATTTCAGAAGTGGGATATGTCCAGCCCACACTCTGACGAATTTGGTATGAAGAAGGAGACGTCGTTGCACCAATTGCAAGTGAAACGAACATTCAATCGAAAAAATATTACGCCTACCGAAGAGAAGTCCATGAATTAGAAGGACAAGAAGAAGGCAAGGTGCCGTGCTGCGAGGTGTGTCATCGCCGGGTCCACAAGTCTGCTAGCTGCTGTTGTGCGGCCAGCTCGCTACATTAAAAGGCCAGTAATATTTTTCTTTTTAACAACATACAACATAAACGTAATGGTTGCAGTCTCACGGCATACATAGGTACTAGAAGCAAATTATATACTTTTTTTTTTTTATTTCTTTGTTTTAAGGAGCATGTCGCTCTATTAAATCTCCCACATATTAAACCTCGAAACTAAAACAGATGTTAGCCACAGCACCCAGACCGTATCTCGCCTATAGTAAGGCTAACACAGTGCGCTGTCTTGTACCAATTTGAACTGATCTATATAAAAGTTTGACCGTATCAGACGGGGGATATGACAGGATACTGTTACAACGTCCATTTATATTTACAACGCTGTTAAATCTTTCCTACTATGCCACGCTGGTCAGACTGATTATGTAATTTTGTATCAAGTTCTTCATATCTTGCGTACATATTGTTTATACCTATACTCTAATACTTTAGTGGTCTTTTGCAACACTTTGGGTAGGAAACAGGGTGATGAATTGTATTCTTGCTGCGTCACCGCACGGAAATGTATCTTCATTTAAGCCTGAAATGAGCGTTAATTTTGTATGATGAACGTCTTAAAATACCCGTTCTTAAGTTCACCAAAAATGTGCATCTCCTGAAGAACCCAAGTCAAATCTTACAGTATTATCCACCTTTGAGAAGACATATGTCCAATGGACGTGGATAGGGTTGATACATAGCTGGTTGGTTTTAAAATCACTTTTTAATCAGATAGAAAATAAGCAGGAATTTGATAAAAAAAAAATATATGTACTCAATCAAATGTTTTCAATAGCACGCCATATTAGCATAAGCCTATTTGCTGGGTTCGAGCCTCCCACATAATCTAATCTATATATGTGATATATAATATGTGAAGCAAAAACTTTGTACCCCCTTTTTTTTTTTCGAAAAATGAGATTGGTTACGGTTTAAGTATATAATGAAATGCGTAAAATTGAAATTTCGTTAAATAATCGATTAGAAATTAAATTTATTAAAAAAAAGGCATTACCACAATACCAGGCAATCGCTACACACAGAGGCGCGCGCGCGTTTATACAATTTCTTTACGGGTAAAATATGTGGTCGAACTGAAAGTCAAAAATCATAATTATGACTACAACGTCTAATAGATATTTGTACTTACAAATAAATTTAAAAGAAAATTCTGTAGCGGAGAAATTAAATAAAATGAATTTGAGCCGCATTTTGACCACTCGGCGACCACTAGTGGTAGCAAATTAACGTCTTGTACTCTATCCCGAGGGGGAAACGTATTTAGTTCGAATATTTTATTTCGTGTATACATTTACTCGTCCACGTTACATGTTCTCGTTCCGAATCCGCCTCCGAAATCACGCCACCACATATGTAATACGTCCTTAACTGTTAACTTAATTTATTGAGTGGAGTGTCCGGATCGAATTCTAAACGTCGTGGTTACATTAAAACCACGGTTATTTACAAGGCTACCTATACCATATGTCTTTCTCCACTGACCTCGTATTGAAGTATTTTCTATAATTAGTAACAATATTCTTTAACTTTTCTTTGAATGTATTTTTCAACTGAAGTATCATTAGAATTATAATGTAGGCGATCGGTGTGCATCTTAAATAAGAATTCCACCAAGCCACATGCTCTAAGGCACTCCATGAGTCTGTTAAGACAACGAAAACATTGTAGTCGGCACTGTTCTTAATATAGGATATAGACTTTGGGCGTTACTGGCTATCTATGGCAACGACTACTAACAGTTTATTTGGTGTCAATACGGATAATAGTTGACCGAATATCGGCATAATACGCGTAAAAATAAATACGATCTCATTTCTATTAATTCACGGTTTGGCCGTTATAACCTTTGAGAAGCACAACTATTTTACTATTAGTCTGATTTACCAAGGTTTGTGACGGTTAAGTCTTACGCTGGTATAATAAGAGTATATGATAAGAGTATATAATAAGAGCGTCTTTCGCTTTAACATACGTTGCTTGTTACTAAGCCGTTGGCCAATGCCCGCCCCCTCTCCTTTGCACGTCAGAAATCGCGTGGAAAGAGATATAGCATAATTCACAGTATCTAACCAAAAATTGTTATGCTATTGTTGGTTGACAATGTCACGTCATCGTCAGTTGTTTGTAGCTAGTTAACTGATAGCCAATATTAGCTTATATCAATACCGATACGATACGTTAGAAGTATATCAACATCAGTTACGTTTTGGTGTAGCGAACACATGTCTGAGAGGATAGTGCTTCCGAGATAGCAAGATATGTCACCACAGATCTTAATTTTCATAGAACTTTGTTTGGGAATCGAAAAACGTAGCGAATATGTCAATAGTGAGTGTTTACTATTATATCTTTAGAGCTGTCTGTGTACAACTTGTAATCTGACAGATAATGTTTCTGTATGAAAGACTGGCAAGCCGCCCTCGCTACGCTTCGGTTTGAGTAGCGTTACCCGCGTAATTCCCGTTCCCGTGAGAATATCTGGATAAAATATGATACTATGGCTTTTCATTGGTGAAAGAATTTTTGAAATCCGTCATCCCTTCAATATGATTTTCATTAGGTTGCTTAGATTATACCAACTTGCCCAGTAATCCAATGTATACATAGCGAGACAGTCTGCAGAGAAAGGTTTAAGGTCTTTAAATTTTATATATATTTGAACTAAAAGCGGTGTCCGTCTATGCCTTCAGTACCTACGGGTAGTTAGAGCTTAAATCATTATTGTTTTGTTATTAAATATTGACATTTATTTAATCAATAATTTCCAGCAGAAAGAACCGTCGAAATATATAGTTTGCAAAGTTCTCTGTCCATCACATGGATAGGTGTGCTCTTAAAAAAAAAAAAACCACCGATAATACGTAATGCCTGTTTCTGTAATCTATCTAGTTTGATTAAGTTGGTATTGCAACTGACTGCTTATCTGATGGTACTTATACAGAGCTTTCTTTAAGTGTTTCGGATGTACACCCCATCCAGGACCGGCCAATACGTCTCGGCAATATGTGTGTGTGTCTCTCTCTCATCTCAACAAGCGATTGAGCCACATACATAAGTATTTTACATGGTCTACCTACTCTAATGGCATATCTCAATCGTGTGGCCAAAGCGCCAAAATTATATAATACCTGCTATGGCATTTGCTGGTAAATTAAATTCGAGATTGAACCCTCCATGGTTATAATGCTGTGTGATTACCTACAAATTAAAAGCTGGGTGACGCGGGACAAATCATTATACTGTGACGCCGATCATTATACTGTGACGCCGATCATTATACTGTGACGCCGATCATTATACTGTGACGCCGATCATTATACTGTGACGCCGATCATTATACTGTGACGCCGATCATTATACTGTGACGCCGATCATTATACTGTGACGCCGATCATTATACTGTGACGCCGATCATTATACTGTGACGCCGATCATTATACTGTGTGACCCCAATTAATACTGTGTGACCCCAATTAATACTGTGTGACCCCAATTAATACTGTGTGACCCCAATTAATACTGTGTGACCCCAATTAATACTGTGTGACCCCACTCAATGCTGTGTGAGGTGGATCATTACTATGTGACCCCAATTAATACTGTGTGACCCCAATTAATACTGTGTGACCCCAATTAATACTGTGTGACCCCAATTAATACTGTGTGACCCCAATTAATACTGTGTGACCCCAATTAATACTGTGTGACCCCAATTAATACTGTGTGACCCCAATTAATACTGTGTGACCCCAATTAATACTGTGTGACCCCAATTAATACTGTGTGACCCCAATTAATACTGTGTGACCCCAATTAATACTGTGTGACCCCAATTAATACTGTGTGACCCCAATTAATACTGTGTGACCCCAATTAATACTGTGTGACCCCAATTAATACTGTGTGACCCCAATTAATACTGTGTGACCCCAATTAATACTGTGTGACCCCAATTAATACTGTGTGACCCCAATTAATACTGTGTGACCCCAATTAATACTGTGTGACCCCAATTAATACTGTGTGACCCCAATTAATACTGTGTGACCCCAATTAATACTGTGTGACCCCAATTAATACTGTGTGACCCCAATTAATACTGTGTGACCCCAATTAGGCTGTGTGACGCGGATCAATGCTGTGTGACGCGGATCAATGCTGTGTGACGCGGATCAATGCTGTGTGACGCGGATCAATGCTGTGTGACGCGGATCAATGCTGTGTGACGCGGATCAATGCTGTGTGACGCGGATCAATGCTGTGTGACGCGGATCAATGCTGTGTGACGCGGATCAATGCTGTGTGACGCGGATCAATGCTGTGTGACGCGGATCAATGCTGTGTGACGCGGATCAATGCTGTGTGACGCGGATCAATGCTGTGTGACGCGGATCAATGCTGTGTGACGCGGATCAATACTATGTAACGGGCGACAGTTAAAACTGTGCGCCGCCTATCGAATCTGTAATCTGTGTGGATTGGGGCACGTATACAATCTGTGTGGAACACGTATACAATCTGCATAAATTAAGTAATCCAAGATTTAATTACTGCTAAAACATATCGATTCCAGATGCTGTTCGCCACCAACAAACCAGGCGCCGCCGACAGCGCTGATCGCCGTGGGACACGGCGTCCACAGGATGGCCGAATGTTATCAAGTACCACTTCCGGCCTCAGATGTACGGCTAATTTAGATGCATCCTAATTATTTACTGACTTGATTATAGTTTTATAATTTAACTGATATTTTTATAATTAGGTAAATAGTTTATTAATATTTCTGTAAGTTAAAATAATTCTTATACAATGGGCGCCTTCCGCTTGTCAGCTTCCGGCGCCACTATTAAATAGTACTTATTGTTGTAGACCTCTGTACTCTCTTACACTATGTCGACTAATCGCACCTATATTCCTTATATTTTACTACATGTATTAGATTCTTATTTCACTGATTCATGATGTCATCATTAACACGTCTGCGTGTCAACTTCCGCCGTAATAAATATTCAATGTTACATAATCCTGTATAATATTTGCACGTAAATAACTATTAGAATTATTAAGATATTTTATAATTAGTATTATCTATTAAGTTTGTGTATTTCATATTAGTTCACGCCGCGTGTATCTATAAATACCGCCATCTTGAATATTGTAGGGCATTCGTATTGTAACCGCTGTAAGGTCAATTACAAATTGTAAAGTACAAAGTGCGTCTTCATTACCTTCGTCGTCACCCTTGCCGCCTTCGTTCTACACATAATATAATTATGAGTCACGTGAAAAAAAAATGTTTTTGGAATATATAACATATAATAAAGTTTTTGCAATAAATTAATTATTTTAATTTCGAAAAATAAAATATGTAAACTATAAGTTTTAAGTAAAATTCTAGTATTGGGGCGGATTTTTTTCCGATGCCCAGGGGCGGCATTAAGTTTAAATCCGGCCCTGCCTGTAACACAAATCCGTTCCTTTTCCAAAATCATTACCACAAAAAATATCTAGTAACCGAGAACATAGATGTTACACATTAATAACACTGTGACCTATAATTACTACTCCATTAAGCGATCGCTAACCGACGCATGTTTGTGATTTATGACTATAGTCCATAAAATATAGCTTGATCTCTGTGACAGATGTCAACGAAACCAACGAAGTAAGTTTGAACGAGCGACATGTTTACAATTTCATTTTGTATCAAATATATTTTCATTCTTTTCGTATCAGTTTTATTGCAACTGAATTGCAATATATTATAAATATAAAAATATTAATACTCATGCCTAAAATGTACCTCGTAAGTACTGAAACACCTAATAAAAATGTTATACATAAATGACGATTACGCACCTACAAGGTCATACTGGACTAAAAATCAAAAAGAGATGGGATAGTCGATATACTCAACCGATCTTTATTAAATTATTCGTAAAAGAAATAAACCGAATACAGTACCTATATAAAACTTTCAACATATTTTTTACAATTAAAGCAGACAGTTACATTATAAAATAATATATAAATTGAATTAATTAAACATACGTTTTTAAATTAAAAATTAAACATAAACAAAATAAACAGTCGTAATTGATCGATTGATCTAACGGCTGTCTCTATTTGGCAAAAATTTATAAACGTTCTAGCAAGAGTTTTTGGCGGGAATCTGAAGTGTCATGTGGTGTTCTTGTATTATATTCAATATTTTAATGTTTTAACGTGTTATATTAAATAATTTTGATGGCATTTTATGTAATATACAGTGGCAAAACTGCTGAGGTGTAGTGAATATGATATAAAATTGCTATACATACCTTTTTATTTCCACCAAAATTCTCAGAAGATACCCTTAACAGTGGCCATTACACTGTTGAGGGCGACACTTTGACTTACTGACAGACCATTACTGACATGAAGAAACTGGGAACTTGAAAAGATAATTATAACTCGACACTGGCAAAAATGGCTCGTATTTGTAGCTGATTGCCAAGATAAAACAGAAGAAGAAGAAACGTTCTAGCAGGAACGCTCCAGTGATGACGATAATAGTGACCTAGATCTTGATTGTACTCCTTTTGAATAATTAAAACAGTCAAAAAACAATTTTTGTTTGAAATAAATTGCAAAAGATTTTTATTGATTGTATTTTAATTATAATAGAAAATCACAATTATAATAATAAAGAGTTATCGATAAAAAACTACGGACTTTATCGTAAGCGTGATAGCACTAGGGACAACTGTCACAGAGATCGTCCTATATTTTATGGACTATAGGTATGATTTTAAAAATCTAAAGCCCCTTACACATGTTAGCCGAGCCTAGGCCAACGCGAGCGTCGTCGCCGTCGGCAAATAGGTACAAAGCAAATGCTAGCGTCCACACGTTGGACAAGAGCGTCGAACGCCAACGCGAGTGGCCAACGTAGACAAGTATTTGTAGAGTTGTCCACACGTTGGCCGCGGTCAGTGTTCAATCAACCCCGTTCCAATCCCTAGCAGGAGCGGAGATAATAAAAATAATAATATCTGTCATAAATGTCATTTATGAATGAAAGCAAACGGAGTTTATGAAGAAATAACCTAAAAACACAATTTTCAATTGATTTTTGTAAATGAAATAACAATCACAGTCCATATAATAAATAAATAAAACACAATGTGAGATTTGTGCACTTAGTCTGGAACGGTTTACGGGCCACGGGCCAAGCTTATTGGTACATCAGAGGTAACATTTTAATATTTAAATGGATTACCAATTATCGATACGATAAAAGCGTCAAAAACGTGTCATTCATTATGGATGTTGAAACAGAAGGTAGCCGTACAGGAGTTGATGATACTGAAAAAAATGAAAATCAATCCAACTTTCATCAGTACACCCTCTTTGATATTACAATTGACTCAGGGCTCCAAGATGACGAAGGTAACGAGTTACCCCGGCCTTTTACTAAAAATCAAATGAGAAAATGGCTAAAGAAAGTTAAATGGGAAAATCGTAGAGCCGAGAAGCGTAAAGCAGAAAAAGCTCGAGCTAAACAAAGACGCCAAGAAGCTCGTGAAGCTAATATCGATTTAGGACCGAATAGGAAAGCATTAAAGAAAATGAAACTTGAAAAACAGAAGAAAAGTACTTCCATAGTTATAGACTTAAGTTTTGATCATTTAATGATTGAAAAGGATAGGTTTAAAGTAAACAAACAAATACTTCGATGTTATTCTATAAACAGAAGATCTGAAACACCAATGCAATTTCATATTACCAGTTTTGGAGAAATTTCTAGAAATAATATGGCCAGACATAACGGTTACGAACATTGGGATGTAAGTTATATTACAACTGAATTATAATAAAATACAAAGTCTCATTCAAAATAGTGATTTTATATATATTTTTACAGCTTACAAATGAATGTTAATTTGCAGATACATTTTCATGAAGAATCATACCTTGAATTATTTCCTAAAGATAAAATAGTATATTTGACAAGTGAATCAGAAAATATAATTGAACAATTTGAAGACAATACAGCGTACATTATTGGAGGTTTAGTAGATCACAATCAATACAAGGTAGGGTATAGGTACAAGCTATTGAAGTCAATATTTTTACTTAGATATGCAGCTATTTACATAACAATAATACCTTAAACTATAACTATAGATTATTGAATCATCACCATCATCATTTCAGCCCATATATATCCCACTGTTAGGCTTGAGCTTCCTTCACAGTTGGAGGACAATTGACCTACTATACCATGCTGGTCAGACGTGTTGGTATATGGTTCAAGTTTTCCTTTTATTCAATAGATGTAATACATATATTTAATCCGTTAGTTGTCTTTTATGATGTCCCCGGACGGGTAAGCGTGATAAATTGTATTCTTACTCACCACATGGAATGATACATAAATAATGGTGAGACATAAATAATAATGAACAATTTTAAAATAGATTTATAGTTAAAATATTAACACCTAATAATCGTAATACTACTACACAGAAATATAGAATGCTTGACATATATTTTCTGTGTGGTGACAGAGTAAGAATACAATTCACTATCTCCTCTCTTTTCCGAGTGTGTCGTAAAAGGTGATTAAGGGATAGGATATGCATATGACATCTATACAAGAGGAAGTTAAACTCAACATAAAACTCTAAGCTAATGCTTCTGACCAACTTAACTAAATAACACTTATAGTAGGTCAATTACTCTCCCGTTGTGGAGCATGTCCATTGCCCAAGCCCAGCAGTGGGACTTGTGTTTGCTGATATAAGATGATGACATTAGACTAGACTGTTTCTTTAATTATATTCATCATTTGTATAAATTAAGTCATTGTTAATCTGTATTAAACACATTGGCTGTTACTGAACTTTTCTCCTAACTGACCTAGAAAGGACCTATTTTGTCTTAATGGTATTATAAAAATATTCAAAATGTTATTTGAAACTGCAACACAGAAGTTTATGTAGGATTAACCTGATTGTTTTACTCTTTCCTGAAGTAACTGATCTATATTTACACTGATATATTATGATTTTAAGAAGATAACTAATAGTAGGCCTCGAGTGAGTTCAGAAACTACGAAATATAGTTGTCAGTCAATGTGTTAAGAGATTATTAAATAGCTTTTTTGTTGATTTATTTAAAATAATACATTAGTTTTGAATACATATCAATAACAACATTAACATTCATAAAAAAATCATAAGATATATAAATTATCTTTGGTGTAGTTACTTTAATGGTTAAGAGTACAATTTGTGTCCACTCTTTCTAACTGTGAGTATTGTAAAAGATGATTACGAAATGCAAGTTGGTAAGAACAAGTTAGTTGGTCAACAAAACCATGTGGCCTCCTTCGTACAACATATTCCCTCTTAAATGAAGTAAACTTGTGCCCAACACTATTAACATTATAAAATTTGTAAATTAACATCACAATTAAGTAATATCTATTTAAATTCATTATTCTAATAGCATAACAATTTTTAAACAAACCAATTAATTATAAATAATAAATTTTATTTAAATTATTGAGATATATTTATCATGCTAGGTAATTTATAAAAATTTGTTTTGCTAGCATGGGCCTACTTATGACAATCAAATTATCACTTGTAATATCTTTTTAGGAGATGTGCCATATTTTTCATTTTTCACTCTCGCAGCAAGTTAAATATTGTATGTAAGCATTATTTTGTAATATGGCTAAGATAATTTGAAATAATTTTAATATTTAATTGTTTTATACATTTAGGGGCTCTGTCTTAACATAGCTGTGGAACAAGGAATAAGGCATGGACAACTGCCTTTAAATAAATATATCAATATGAAAACTAGAAAAGTTTTAACAATTGATCATGGTAAGTAATTCTTAATCATGTTTAAGTTGTTCATAACAATGGTTAATAGTTGTTCATAGCAATACATATACTAATGATAATATTTAAAACAAATCCCTTTTGATCATATTTTCAGCCTGTGTAGCTAGTTCCGCTAGACACCGGCTGACTTTCATAAGCAACTATTTTATCTTTGTACTTCTAATATTTAGTGTTACTAGATATATATCTAGTAAGACTGCGAAGTAGCTTTATCATAGAAGGGCTTTATAGGGGAGTGACACCTTACTTGGAATAAAGGTATATACCGATACTAGGATGCTTAAATAAATTTTCAAAATATAAAATTGCGAATTATATGTAATTAATTAAAATCATCATCATCCTGCTCTTATCCCAATTACTTGGGGTCGACGCAATATGTCATCTATTTTGACATATTGCAAAAAGTTTCGGTAATGACTTTTATGACCAGCCGCCCGCCTGACGTCAACCCTCCTTGGGTATGTAATCGTTGACCCAAATGGTACCAGATGGAGTTGGTCTGGGTCAATCTAGAACTCTTAGTCGTCTTTTATGACACCCACGAGCAAAGCAAGGGTTGGTGCTATTCGAAGCCGCCACCACACAGCACAGCATGTAATTAATTAAAATAATTAAAGAATTTTTCTACTCCCTCTTGTACAATTTTTTTAGTTACTAAGTTTATGCTTTCCAGAGGCGATATTTGTATAAATAGATGTGATCATAATAAACAAAAATTATAATACAAACAGGTGTTGCGGATTCAAATCCAGTTGTTCTGAGTCTGGATGTCATTTGTGTCCCATTATATGTTTGGAAAAATCCTCTACAATACAAGGATTATTTCCTTAGTGCAGGGTGTTGGCTTATTAAAAAAAATGCTATTAAAACTTCTATGACAAGTCCGTATGTTAATGACAAGACCATGTATTAATGAAAATTTAATAAATAACCACAATAATTCGTTTTAATCTTTGTTTTTTAATTAAATTATTATGTATTATATTACAGTGTTTGAGATAGTCTTGAGAGTCTGCGAGGGGATGCCTTGGCAAGATGCATTGCTCAAAGTTTTACCCACAAGAAAAGGCGCTCACATTTGTGATAATGTTAGTAGTTCTAATTCAAGTATAGATACATTGTGTAACAATGCTACAAATTAAATTATTAATTAAAAAGTATAATACATTTTATTTACTTTGCTCCTAATTTATTTGCATAAATGTGCTAAAAGATACACTGTCATTCTTACATACTATAAAAGCAATAAATTATATAAGCTACATACTTTGAACTACTATAAAATTACCTTTCTCGGTATACTTTATTTACATAAGTATGTATCGTTTCGTTATTTGGTCAATATTTAATAGAATAACAGTTACTCTGAATGTCTGTAAGCTTGTGTTAAGGTTTTATCTGCTCTACGTTGTGAGAGTTAAAGAATGTTTCAATTACAACTTAGTTGGCCACTGAAGTCATAAGAGCAGGAATCACGATATGGGGTAAACCGACTACATGTGGCAATCATATTGCCCTGATTTTGAGGAAGCCTATTGTGCAATAGTTAATGTGGATAGACTAATGAATGAATGGACGACTTCAAATCAGATCTACGAGCGAGTTTTAACAATTATGTTAGGTACTTTAAAAAATATGTGTAGAACAAGTTCAGATTTTGGACTTTAGTACACATTTTTTCTTTGAGTGTAATCACATTGGCTGATTGATATCATTGTTAACATTTTTTATTATTTATTATCTGCATGTACTATGAGCAAATGTGTTGTGTGGTACGTAGAGTGTGTCCATCAAAGACATGTACTCGGAACATTACATGTAATTCCATGGTGTCCTTTCTTTTTAGTCTTTTGGTGTAGTTTTGTTGAGATAATTGAGCTGCAAGGTCATTTGGATGATTTATCAGCCGAGCCTGGTATTTTTTGGATGCAATCACGATTACTTCTTTGACGGTGTTTACTTTATGATTTTTATGTTAGCACGTTAGTAAACAAACGTTTCTCATAACAAAATTTTCATTATTCTAGGAAATAACAAGCTGTAATGTAATAGACTGCTGTGTGCGTCATGTCTTATGTATATTACGGACAACAATATAAATATAGTTTATACTCAAGATATAAAAGACTTGAATTGTTCCAGTTTCCTTACCTTCAACACATGCACATATGCCTATAATTTATATGCATATGCGCATACTCACATATGCATATAATTTATATGCATATGTGTGTTTATATGATATAAACGTTTTAGGAGCCAGAAAGTGCCGCTATTAATACGTTAATGCCATAATATCTATCTATATACCTATATATTTTTATTAAATGCTAATAATAGGGCAAGGTCTTAATATAACGCTATATTTTATATATTCAGGTTATTTTATAGTTTTAATCTGCTATGAGTAGGTACTTATTGAGATTACCCTGTGAGCAGTAATTCGGCATTAACGGTCAAACAATGACCGCACAGATAGTGATTTAGGCCAGATTAATTTGAAAGGTAATTCGACATATTATTCTGAAGTTTAATTGCTTACATAACAAGGGGCATATACCTCTACAACTATTTATATCTTAAATTATAATTTCATGTTATACTTAATAAGAAAGTTTAGTATTAAAGGTGCAACTACTTCGGGATTGTTTAAATGTACGTGATGTGTTCCAGGAACAAATTGTAATTCGAAATTTTCGTTATTTCTTTCAACAATATCGCGCATTTCTACCGCAAACTGATCTGATGAATATGGGGAATCTATAGCTTTGATGTATAGTGTTGGGCATTTTAATCGTTTAACGAGAGCTTCCACAAAAGGTTTGCTTTCCGGGTTAAACAAGACGTGTTTTAATCTAGCATCACGGCAAAAATAATATTTAGTTGGGTCTTTCTTCGATTGTTTTACACCTCTTTCAATCAAACACTGTATATTTTCTAGTCCAACGGACTTATTTGTTCCTAAGTGCCATCTCTGTCGAATTTCTTCCATTGTGTAGGACGGGGGTTCTTGGTTCAAACGAGTTTGCTCAATTAAACCTTTCTGCATCAATTTAGGATATTTATCAATTACTAAATTTAAGTCGTAGTCATCGTGAATGAGACTGTCTATAGCTATAAAAAAGTCAACGTCATCTGCATATAGACACGAGTATCTCATTGCAGCTATCGCGCCCATAGAGTGGCCTAATATGGAGATTTTATCCCATTTGAAATATTCCTTTATATATAAAATGAATCTGGGCAGTTCCCATTGGTAGTACATCATGCCTGTAAAAAGAAAAATCTAAATCAATTATTCATTATTAAGTACTCCTTGTGGGTGATCGGACGAGCCTATCGTGTGGTGACGGGAGTAAGAATACAATTCACCACCCCCTATCTTACCCGTGGGTGATCGTACGAGACGACTAAGGGATATAGAACGCATATAACATCTATGCGAGAGAAGGAAAACTCGAAATAAAACCCTATACCAACACGTCTGATTAGCGTGGTATAGTAAGTCAATTTCCCTCCCATTTTGCAGGAAGCTCGAGCCCAACAATGGGACGTATATGAGCTGCGATGATGATGAGACTGTTTTTTGGGAGATAGCAGAATAAAAACGTAATTTTAATACTATTTGTTTCCTGTAAGATAAGGAAAATAGGATTTAAAACCCTACGGCAATCTATCTGGCTAACGGGAGATAGACCAATTTCTCTTTCAACGAAGAAAAATTTTAAGTATCTTCGTCCCTTTCATGAGTGTGTTGTAAGAGACGACTAAGAGAAGCAACCCGCGTAGTATGGTAATTTCTGGTATTGCATAGGCCCATGTGCGGTAGTTACGGCTTCCCCCCAGGTGGAATGTCTGTTCGTTTACCACAGAAGGCGGTATAGAAATACGCATCAAATTTTCTGCTGTATCAGTGTTTACCTCGTTACTAGATTAATAAGAAAATGCTTAAGGTAAAAAAATCATGGTACCTGGTGGAAACCACGTTGATAATCCATGCCCGGGGAAATCGAGAGCTAATATAGATCTGTTTTTGAGTATCATGGGTATTAAGGGGTCCCAAGTGCCCGCGTTATCTTGCCAGCCATGTAAAGCGAGTATGGGTCTGTCTTCACTGTTGCCCCAAAGCTTTCCTGAGAGATGACCATATTTTACTGGAATTTGGATTTCTTTGACCGGCACCTGTGGATTGAAAAATATTTTACTCGAAACAATTATTATTTAATATGATCCAAGGTTTTGATCTACATTTAAATTGTAATACTTAAATATAAATCTCAAATTCAAAGTATTCGAGTTTTCTATTGCCCTGTCTTAAGCAACAGCACCTTGTTTGACTTGTGATGTTTAAGCCAGTATTACAGCATCCGGGCCCATATGAGGTACTTGGGCCTGGTGCTCGACGGGCGATGGTGGTTCCGGGAGCATTTCCGTAGGCTCGCTCCGCGGCTCGTCGGCACGGCGTCCGCCCTATCGTGGCTTATGCCGAACGTGGGCGGACCGAGCGCTGCGTGCCGACGGCTGTACGCGGGGGTCATCCGGTCGATGGCCCTGTACGGCGCACCGGTGTGGGCGGGGTCCATGACCGCCCGACTTAGGGCCCTCCTGTGGCGACCACAGAGGGTCATGGCGGTCAGGGCCATCCGCGGATACCGCACGGTGGCGACGGAGGCAGCGTGCCTGTTGGCCGGGACTCCCCCGTGGGACCTGGAGGCGGAGATGCTCGCCGGACTATATCGGCGGGTGACGGGGGTGCGAGCGGAGGGCGGTGTGGTCTCGTTAAGGGATCTCACCGCCTGGCGCGTCGACGCCCGCCGAGACGTCATCGCCCGTTGGGCAGTCCGGCTGGAGAGGCCTCGGTTCGGGGTGCGAACCGTGGAGGCCTTCCGGCCGGTGCTGATGCAGTGGTTGGAGAGGCGGCGCGGGGTGCTCTCCTTCCGACTGGTGCAGGTTTTGACGGGGCATGGGTGCTTCGCCAAATACCTGCACAAGGTCGTTAGGAGGGAGAGTACACCGTCCTGCCACCACTGCGATTGCGACGAGGACACGGCGCGCCATACGCTCGAGGCCTGCGGGGCTTGGGCAGTGCAGCGCTGTGAACTCGTCGCAATCATCGGTACGGACCTGACGCTGCCGGCTATCGCTAGGGCGATGGTCGACAGCGTCGGGAATTGGGACGCGGTCGCAGCCTTCTGCGAGACAGTGATCTCGCGGAAGGAGGCGGCGGATCGCCTGCGCGAGGAGCGCAGCCTCGATCAGGAGATCCGCCGCCGGCGACTGGGGCGGCGCAGGCGCAACTATCTGCGCCTCATGCCGCCCTAGCCGAGGCCGCGGGTGACGTGACCGGGGATTAGTCCGTCACCCGCCGAGAGGCCGACCGCGTGAGGAAAGACCGACGTCCTCCCCGAGGGGGGGACGTCGGTCGATGGGAGGGTACCCCAATAGGGGGTATTCCGTCGGGCCGACCACTGACGACAAGTTAACGCTGCTCCAGTGGTCGGCCCAACGACGAAGGCGACGTGGTTTTCGGGTGGGTCGCGGGAGTTGCGTGCTCAAGCCCCTCTGTCGCCCCGGACGGAGTGGTGCGGAGGCGCGCCGACCGCGGCCCACCCACAAAAAAAAAAAAAAAAAAAAGCCAGTATTACACATTGCAAAATAAAATAATTTTAACACACTTTATCGCGTTTACGTATATTTTTGATTCGCGTACGCGTATATTTTTGATTGCCGACGTATCGCTACAGCGTTCATGGTCATGGGCGGACTAAGATGTCTGACGTCTAACAAGTCATCGTTATAACAATTATCCTTTTTTTTGTTTCTTTTTGTTATGATAGGATATGGTCTAAAAAGTCATTGTTATTACACCTTACCCTTTTTTATTATAGGATAGTCCAATCTGTACGGGGCGACGGATGGGCGGCGTGCGGCCCCATAACATGCAGTGTATCCTCCCGTCGCCATTGGGCCGACCACTGGTATCGATTTCTTGACATCGGTAGCCGACCCGGAGCGACAACTCATTGAGATTTACTACTGGACTTATGATTAGGGAATCATTTAATGTCCTCCAATGCTCTGTACGGCTACTCGGAGAAGAGTCAGATATTATTAGGGCCCCTAGGCAATGTAATTCTCAGGTTCATGGTCCATGAGCAGCAGTATCATTTACCATCAGGTGTGCTGTTTTATCTTTTGCCACCAACAGCAGTAAAAAAGGGAAGAGAGTAAATTGAGGGAGTATGTAAAAGAAAAAAAAAGTTTAAAGATTTTTTTGTTGGCGCATGCTCGGGGCCCCTAGTTGCTTAGTCCGCCTTATAGATAATTCGGCCCCGGATATTATTTTAGCTCATTCTTCTGCAGTTGAATAGTATTTATGTGTGTACATCACCAATTGCCGCAAAACCGCCGATATTATTTGGACGTGGTATATTTTATAAAATTTATCCTGCGTAGAAATGGTTGTTTAGGAGCCACCTATATATTCATAAAGTATAGAAAGGCAATTATTTATTTTTATAATATTTGTAAATTTTACTCACCTGAGAATGCAGCTGCTTACGTAAAAGCGGCACTACAGGCTTTAATTTTAAAGCTTTAGAGCTGAAAATCAATTGCGTGACAAAACATTTAGCCATTTTTGACCTTTGAGTTTTGTACAGCTGTTCTCAACGTATCGTAACGTTGAGATTTTCACAGATAATCACTATCTGTTGTACTAACGCAAAAGCCGTACGTCCGCTTTAAACGTTCCTCGTAAACTAAAATCGTTTTATTCACAATAATTATGTACTGTGTCTTACACAATGAGGTTAGATATTGACAATTTTGATGCTAATTATATCGTCAGTTTCTAACACAAAACTAACTAAATGTACAAATTAGAAAATAGTTAAACTATTTATGGTACAATTACGGGTAAGGTTTTTGTAAATTCTTGCAATATTATAGAAAACCAAGCGTTACGGTAACGATAACTTCACCCAATGACGCATAGTACGCGAATAGCACGTGAATATTGAATAACATTGTCAAGGTTTTTGTCTGTTTTATTGAATGTCGGCTTACTGAGCGGTGCCGTGCGTGTTATCAGCGTAGATTTTGTTTTATAGTATTTTTATCTTTGTACTTTTGCGGCACTGTTATATCGTTATTCACTCTTATTTATAGAGTTGATTTTCTGGTTTTCAGGTCTAAAGTACGAAATACGTTTTCTCCGTCTACAAAATTTATATTATAGAGTAAGTAGTTTACTATTGGCACCTAAATTATTTTTATAATTAGGTAGATATATACCTATTTAGGTATGGAAGTCATAAAATAAGGACTATATAAGTTATATGAAGGTTTTCCATTCTGTTCGCTACCTATGACAGTTTTTCAACTTTGTACTACCTATCTTATCTAGCTATGCTCAAAGTACAATTGTATTATAGGTATAGGAAGGTAATATACCGTCTTATCATGAGATAAATTGCTGTTTGGTCTCAAAATAATAACCACGTGTTAGTTACGTAATATCGCGTCTTCTTAACGGGAAGTACTTTGACCTATTGCACCACAATACACAGGTGGATTAGTATAGGGTTTTATTGCTGTGGTAGTGACGACGAATACTACCAACCCTTATATTGCTTGTAAGTAATGATTTATGATGTTTACGCGAGTATTACACATCTACACTATAAATCTATACCTACTCTATACAAATATGTACAGTAAAAACCGTTTATGACGACATCGTTTAGAACAACATACCGGTTATAGTAACCAAAATCAAAGGTCCCGGCCAAATCCTATATGACCTCATTATCAAAAATATCGTTTTTTTTCGACATTGCTTACTACGACATAACGCATTTAGCGACCACATTACACTAATATTTTCGTAGAATTATATCTGGAGAACGACCAGGACAGCTGTATTGTAAAAAAGAAATAATAGTCACAATATAATGGTCAATGGCTATTATCTTAAAAGTAAACATAAGGTATCGGTTTGAGCGTCTTTCGTTTGTAATTCTTAAAAAACAAAACAAATGCATGTCTTAGCTAGGCCCAGTGGTTTCGGCTGTATGCTTTTTGGTATTTTAGGGGTTGAATTTTATTCCTATGTAAACTACCAAAACGCTAGAACGAATATTTATTTATTTATTATCAGGTGCCTTAATACAAAGATTCACGGTTCTATCAGGGAAAATGACGAATTTCCATACAAAATATCATCCCCTATTTCAACCCCTTATACCCATTTTTTTCAAATGTAGCCTATATCCTTTCTCAAGCTTTAGTCCATCTCTGTACCAAATTTCATCCGAATCGGTTAAGTGGTTTAGACGTGAAAGGCTATATGCTTTTCACCCCCTTAAGGGGGTGAATTTCCAAGAATCCTTTGCTCGTGGGTGCTCGTGCACCCCAAGAAATACGACGGTGTAAAAAAAATATGTTTCTAGGCCCAGTGGTATCGGCTCTATACTTTTTGGTGTTTTAGGGGTTGAATTTCATCCCCATGTAAATGAAATTTCCAAAATGCTTGAATGAATATTTATTTATTTATTATCAGGTGCCTTAATACAAAGATTCATGATTCTATCATCGAAAATGACGAATTTCCATACAAAATGTCATCCCCTATTTCAACCCCTTATACCCATTTTTTTCAAATGTAGCCTATATCCTTTCTCAAGCTTTAGTCCATCTCTGTACCAAATTTCATCCGAATCGGTTAAGTGGTTTAGACGTGAAAGGCTATATGCTTTTCACCCCCTTAAAAGTATTCGCGATAAAAAGGAGCCTATGTCCTTTCTCAAGCTCTAGTCCATCTCTGTACCAAATTTCATCAAAATCGGTCCAGTGGTTTAGACGTGAAAGCGTAGCAGACAGACAGACAGAGTTACTTTCGCATTTATAATATTAGTAAGGATAAGGATTAGTAAGGATTGCTCGCAAGCATCGTAAAAGACGCCTAAGAGCTTTACATCGACTTGTGCCACCTGATGACATCATTTATTTTTACAATTACATTCCTAAGGAGGGTTGACATCAGGCGGGCGGCCGGTTATAAAACTATTGCTAAGAATTTCTGCAATATGTACGATGGAGGAAGAGTACATATTACGTTGAGTATTGGTTTAAGAGCAGGATGATAATAATAATTGTACAGGGTTTTAATTAAGCTTTCATTCTTTTGGAAGGCTGTTATTTACTTATGTTGCTTTTACGACACATTCGCGACCACGAATTAGGTAGGTAATAAATTGTATTTTTTTAAAACTGTTTTTCTTTGACGATTTTGTATTTTCTTATTGAATTGTATTTCTTATGCAACATTCGAATAGTGTAATGTTTAGTGTGACATATTTATACCAAACCACAAATTAATCCAGGGAAACAACATGTACCATCAATTAGCTCTATAACTTCCGCAAAACTATACCTATAAATATTTTAAGAAGACAAAATTGTGCTTATTTATAGCAGTACTAGCTTTTGCCCGCGGCTTCGCCCGCGTAAAAATTTACTTGCATATTAATAACTATTATCGTAAAGAATATTATCGGCATAAAGAGTATTATATTTCTTAATTTAAGAAATACTCTATCTACGTGTCAATTTTCATCCAAATCTGCTCAACAGTTTAAGCGTGATTGAGTAACAAACATCCAAATATCTTCACAAACTTTCACATTTGAATATTACTTCCAGCCTTATAGTTCAGATTGCCGTGCAAATACGATGATAAATATGCCTTTCTTTAGTCTCTGATAACGTACTTTTCCATTGGTGAAAAAAAAATTATATCAATCAAACACCCGCAGTTTCATTCACGTAGAAATTCCCATGCCAATACCGAGATAAAAAATGCCTATGTTACTCGCTGATATTATAAATTTACACACATACATACAAAAAAAAAAAAAATATTAATCCCAGAAATATCAGAGATATAAATTGCCTATGTTACTCGCTGACAACATAGGTAGCTTTCCATTGGTGAAAGAATTTTAAAAATTGTTCGACATCCCCCGGTATAGTTCTCGTTCCTGGGCAAATACCGGAATGAAAATAGCCTTTCACTGATAATATAGCTTTTCATTAGTGAATTAATTTTTAAAACCATTAAATTCCCGTGATTTCATCGACATTGTACCCGATCCCATAGGAATATCGGGATAAAAATAGCTTAAATATGTTACTCGCTTAAAAATAGCTTTCCATTAGTGAAATAATTTTAAAATCGACTTAATTCAGCCACACCGGGATAAAATATAACCTGGGATAAAATATAGTCTAAGTTATTCTTTATGTACGACTGGTAGACCTGATGGTAAAATATAATCGATATCGGTCCAGCCATTTTGAAGATTACCTGTAACGAATAGACAGACAGACAAAAAAATTTGGACCGTATTGTGTGAGCATAAATAAAACCTATTATTTTGATAGACAAACAGACGCTTCAAATTTATTTATTTGTAGAAATAGAAAATTGTAATAATATCTTGATTGTAACTTACTGTCTGGTAGCTGCTAGAAATATTACCACTCTCTCATTGTTCGTGGGTATCGCAAAATACTACTAAGACAAAGATTTACATCGACCTAGACCGGTGATGCCGTCTGGCCAACAATGTCGTGCGCCAGGTCATAAAATGTTGCTAGAACCTTTGTAATATATCTACGATGGCAGAAGAGTACCTACATATCGCGTCGATCCAAAGTAATTAGGATAAGAGCAAGATAATGATGATATATCATTGGCTGGGTGTCTTCGACTATATGTGTTTTATCCTTTTGGGGCAGCCCAAAATTGTTTCTTAGTGAGTGCTTACCCCAAATAACCGATCGGTATACGAAATTTCACATTTTTAGGCCCAGTATCTTTGGCTATACACTTTCACCCTCTTAGGGCTTGAATTTCCAAAAATTCTTTGTTAGAGCTCGCTTATCCTTGCCAAAAATTGTTTCATAGTGCTTGGTAAGTGAGCACTAAGAAAATCTGGGGGTAATCCAAGAAAGCCGACCGTGTAATAAAATGATCCTTCCTAGGCTCAGTGATTTCGGTTAAACACTTTTCACCCCCTTAGGGCTAAAATTGTAAAAATCTCTTACCCCAAGAAAGGAAACTTTATACAAAATTCCATGTTTCTAGGCCTAATGATTTCGGCTATATATTTTGCACCCCTTTAGGAGTTGATTTTAATAAAATAATTTCTTAGAGCACACTTACAACAAAAGAAAGAGAATTGCATAGAAAGTTTTACGTTCCTAGCTCCAAGAGTTTCGTCTATACGCTTTTCACCCACTTAATGATGATTTTCCAAAAATCCTTTGCTAGTGCTCGTGTACCCCAAGAAATAAGACGACGTAAAAAGAAAATACTTTCCCCTATTTCAACCCCTTATACCTATTTTTTCGCGATAAAAAGTAGCCTTATATCCTTTCTCTAGCTTTAGTTCATCTCTGTACCAAATTTCATCAAAATCGGTTAAGTGGTTTCGACGTAAAAGGCTATATGCTTTTAAACCCCTATTTTTTTTTGGGTTGGGCTGCGGTTGGCGCGCTCCTCGCACCACTCCGTCCGGGCACCCCAAGAAATACGATGGTGTAAAAAAAAATACGTTTCCAGGCTCAGTGGTTTCGGCTGTATGCTTTTTGGTGTTTTAGGGGTTGAATTTCATCCCCATGTAAATGGAATTTCCAAAACGCTTGAGCTAATATTTATTTATTTATTATTAGGTGCCTCAATACTAAGATTCGTGGTTCGATCATCGAAAATGACGAATTTCCATACAAAATGTCATCCCCTATTTCAACCCCTTATACACATTTTTTTGCGATAAAAAGTAGCCTATATACTTTCTCAAGCTTTAGTCCATCACTGTACCAAATTTCATCAAAATCGGTTTAGATGTGAAAGACTATACGTTTTTCACCCCCTTAAGGGGGTGAATGCCCAAAAATCCTTTGCTAGTGCTCGTGCACCCCAAGAAATACGATGGTGTAAAAAAAAATACGTTTCTAGGCCCAGTGGTTTCGGCTGTATGCTTTTTGGTATTTTAGGGGTTGAATTTCATCCCCATGTAAATGGAATTTCCAAAACGCTTGAGCGAATATTTATTTATTTATTATTAGGTGCCTCAATACAAAGATTCGTGGTTCGATCATCGAAAATGACGAATTTCCATACAAAATGTCATCCCCTATTTCAACCCCTTATACCCATTTTTTGCGACAAAAAGTAGCCTATCCTTTCTCAAGCTTTAGTCCATCTCTGTACCAAATTTCATCAAAATCGGTTTAGACGTGAACGACTATATGTTTTTCACCCCCTTAAGGGGGTGAATGCCCAAAAATCCTTTGCTAGTGCTCGTGCACCCCCAAGAAATACGATGGTGTAA
Source organism: Lymantria dispar (assembly GCA_032191425.1). Taxonomy (NCBI): domain Eukaryota; kingdom Metazoa; phylum Arthropoda; class Insecta; order Lepidoptera; family Erebidae; genus Lymantria; species Lymantria dispar. Next base: position 21,131,986 of record CM063444.1, on the reverse strand, counting down.
AAGAAAATATGTTTCTAGGCCCAGTGGTTTCGTCTGTATGCTTTTTGGTATTTTAGGGGTTGAATTTCATCCATATGTAAGTGAGACTACCAAAACGCTTGAACGAATATTTATTTATTTATTATCAGGTGCCTTAATACAAAGATTCACGGTTCTATCATCAAAAATTACGAATTTCCATACAAAATGTCATCCCCTATTTCAAACCCTTATACCCATTTTTTCGCAATAAAAAGTAGCCTATATCCTTTTTCAAACTTTAGTCCGTCTCTGTACCAAATTTTATCAAAATCGGTTTAGACGCGAAAGACTATGTTTTTCACCCCCTTAAGGGGGTGAATTTCCAAAAATCCTTTGCTAGTGCTCGTGCACCCCAAGAAATACGATGGTGTAAAAAAAAATACGTTTCTAGGTCCAGTGGTTTCGGCTGTTTGCTTTTTGGTATTTTAGGGGTTGAATTTCATCCCCATGTAAATGGAATTTCTAAAACGCTTGAGCGAATATTTATTTATTTATTATTAGGTGCCTCAATACAAAGATTCGTGGTTCGATCATCGAAAATGACGAATTTCCATACAAAATGTCATCCCCTATTTCAACCCCTTATACACATTTTTTGCGATAAAAAGTAGCCTATATCCTTTCTCAAGCTTTAGTCCATCACTGTACCAAATTTCATCAAAATCGGTTTAGATGTGAAAGACTATACGTTTTTCACCCCCTTAAGGGGGTGAATTTCCAAAAATCCTTTGCTAGTGCTCGTGCACCCCAAGAAATACGATGGTGTAAAAAAAAATACGTTTCTAGGCCCAGTGGTTTCGGCTGTATGCTTTTTGGTATTTTAGGGGTTGAATTTCATCCCCATGTAAATGGAATTTCCAAAACGCTTGAGCGAATATTTATTTATTTATTATTAGGTGCCTCAATACAAAGATTCGTGGTTCGATCATCGAAAATGACGAATTTCCATACAAAATGTCATCCCCTATTTCAACCCCTTATACCCATTTTTTGCGACAAAAAGTAGCCTATATCCTTTTTCAAACTTTAGTCCGTCTCTGTACCAAATTTCATCAAAATCGGTTTAGACGCGAAAGACTATGTTTTTCACCCCCTTAAGGGGGTGAATTTCCAAAAATCCTTTGCTAGTGCTCGTGCACCCCAAGAAATACGATGGTGTAAAAAAAAATACGTTTCTAGGTCCAGTGGTTTCGGCTGTTTGCTTTTTGGTATTTTAGGGGTTGAATTTCATCCCCATGTAAATGGAATTTCCAAAACGCTTGAGCGAATATTTATTTATTTATTATTAGGTGCCTCAATACAAAGATTCGTGGTTCGATCATCGAAAATGACGAATTTCCATACAAAATGTCATCCCCTATTTCAACCCCTTATACACATTTTTTTGCGATAAAAAGTAGCCTATATCCTTTCTCAAGCTTTAGTCCATCACTGTACCAAATTTCATCAAAATCGGTTTAGATGTGAAAGACTATACGTTTTTCACCCCCTTAAGGGGGTGAATTTCCAAAAATCCTTTGCTAGTGCTCGTGCACCCCAAGAAATACGATGGTGTAAAAAAAAATACGTTTCTAGGCCCAGTGGTTTCGGCTGTATGCTTTTTGGTATTTTAGGGGTTGAATTTCATCCCCATGTAAATGGAATTTCCAAAACGCTTGAGCGAATATTTATTTATTTATTATTAGGTGCCTCAATACAAAGATTCGTGGTTCGATCATCGAAAATGACGAATTTCCATACAAAATGTCATCCCCTATTTCAACCCCTTATACCCATTTTTTGCGACAAAAAGTAGCCTATCCTTTCTCAAGCTTTAGTCCATCTCTGTACCAAATTTCATCAAAATCGGTTTAGACGTGAACGACTATATGTTTTTCACCCCCTTAAGGGGGTGAATGCCCAAAAATCCTTTGCTAGTGCTCGTGCACCCCAAGAAATACGATGGTGTAAAAGAAAATATGTTTCTAGGTCCAGTGGTTTCGGCTGTTTGCTTTTTGGTATTTTAGGGGTTGAATTTCATCCCTATGTAAGTGAGACTACCAAAACGCTTGAACGAATATTTATTTATTTATTATCAGGTGCCTTAATACAAAGATTCACGGTTCTATCATCAAAAATTACGAATTTCCATACAAAATATCATCCCCTATTTCAACCCCTTATACCCATTTTTTCGCAATAAAAAGTAGCCTATATCCTTTTTCAAACTTTAGTCCGTCTCTGTACCAAATTTCATCAAAATCGGTTTAGACGCGAAAGACTATGTTTTTCACCCCCTTAAGGGGGTGAATTTCCAAAAATCCTTTGCTAGTGCTCGTGCACCCCAAGAAATACGATGGTGTAAAAAAAAATACGTTTCTAGGTCCAGTGGTTTCGGCTGTTTGCTTTTTGGTATTTTAGGGGTTGAATTTCATCCCCATGTAAATGGAATTTCCAAAACGCTTGAGCGAATATTTATTTATTTATTATTAGGTGCCTCAATACAAAGATTCGTGGTTCGATCATCGAAAATGACGAATTTCCATACAAAATGTCATCCCCTATTTCAACCCCTTATACCCATTTTTTGCGACAAAAAGTAGCCTATCCTTTCTCAAGCTTTAGTCCATCTCTGTACCAAATTTCATCAAAATCGGTTTAGACGTGAACGACTATATGTTTTTCACCCCCTTAAGGGGGTGAATGCCCAAAAATCCTTTGCTAGTGCTCGTGCACCCCAAGAAATACGACGGTGTAAAAAAAATACGTTTCTAGGTCCAGTGGTTTCGGCTGTATGCTTTTTGGTATTTTAGGGGTTGAATTTCATCCCCATGTAAATGAAATTTCCAAAACGCTTGAACAAATATGTATTTATTTATTATGAGGTATCTTAATACAAAGATTCACGGTTCTATCATCAAAAATTACGAATTTCCATACAAAATATCATCCCCTATTTCAACCCCTTATACACATTTTTTTGCGATAAAAAGTAGCCTATATCCTTTCTCAAGCTTTAGTCCATCTCTGTACCAAATTTAATCAAAATCGGTTTAGACGTGAAAGACTATATGTTTTTCACCCCCTTAAGGGGGTGAATTTCCAAAAATCCTTTGCTAGTGCTCGTGCACCCCAAGAAATACGACGGTGTAAAAAAAAATACGTTTCTAGGTCCAGTGGTTTCGGCTGTATGCTTTTTGGTATTTTAGGGGTTGAATTTCATCCCCATGTAAATGAAATTTCCAAAACGCTTGAACAAATATTTATTTATTTATTATTAGGTGTCTTAATACAAAGATTCGTGGTTCTATCATCGAAAATGACGAATTTCCATACAAAATGTCATCCCCTATTTCAACCCCTTATATCCATTTTTTCGCGATAAAAAGTAGCCTATGTCCTTTCTCAAGCTTTAATCCATCTCTGTACCAAATTTCATCAAAATCGGTCCAGTGGTTTAGACGTGAAAGCGTAGCAGACAGACAGACAGACAGACAGACAGACAGACAGACAGACAGACAGACAGACAGACAGACAGACAGAGTTACTTTCGCATTTATAATATTAGTAAGGATAAACCACTATACCTTTCAATAAGTTCATATTTACTTTTTGATAGTAGAAATACGATTTAATTTTATCATCATCACTTCACTGCTGGGCTCGGGCCTCCTCCGCAATGAGAGGGAAATTGATAAACTATACCACGCTGGTCAGATGTGCTAATCTGTAAAGATCCCTTAGTCGGCTTTTATGACATCCACAGACAAGAAAGTAGGTGGTGAATGGGCATGATGACAGTAACTAAAAATCACTAAAATAATGTGTTTATCTACTGTAACTCAAAGAATATATCTTGAAATAAATATTTATTTTCTTTTATAAGGTGAGATTATTTATTTATTTAATAAAATAAAACTACAAAATACACAAGTCCGCCATGCTCAGCTAAACACCAATCAAATTGAGTTACGTCACTCCTATGTACACCTGTCATTATCATCCCAAATTTTGTACGAAACTACTATCGTTACACTTATTAATTGTTTTAACTTGCATTTAAAGAGTATTTCGTGATTTTTATCGATCTCTTGCTTGCTTTTGTGTTCTTACTAAAAATGTAAGTCATGCAAGAAGGATTCACCAAGGCAAACAGCTCTAATTTGCCTAGAGTTGATTTGTTAATGCTTGGAGAGTACCTAGCATCAGCAGCGTCTTTACCCATTGCGAGGTTCCGGGCGGCAGGTCTTTGCGAGGGCCCCGGGCGGCGGGTCTTTGCGAGGCCCTTTGTCCTTCGTGAAAAGTATGAGATACCAAAGTAGGTCTGGTTGTTTGGTTTAGGGATTTGTCATGTTTGATGAAAAATACTAAAGTTGTACAAATAAATAAAATTTAAGTTTTATAATATTGAAAAAAAAGTGAATAATATAATTAATAAGTAAAAATGTAATTTAAAATCTATATTTTTTTAAATTTGCTTGGGTTGTTGCGTGAGGCCGCTGTAAGCGCGTGGCCCCTGTAAGCGCGAGGCCCCTGTAAGCGCGAGGCCCCTGTAAGCGCGAGGCCCCTGTAAGCGCGAGGCCCCGGGCGATTGCCCTGTTCGCCACCCCCTAAGGCCGCCACTGCCTAGCATCCAACAAAAGACTTCTGTTCAGCAGAATTTAGAAATATTAAAACTACGACGTAAGTAAAATATTGATTTAATAATTTTCTAACACCAATAATTTAAAATCTATTTAATAATAATACCGCTTGAGATGTTAGAGGTTATGTTATTTAAATAATGCTTTTGTAAACTTAGTATTAAACTTCAGTTAAATAAAGTTACACACCAAATAAAATACACGATATAAAGTAATTCATCATCATCATCTCAGCCCATACACGTCCCACTGTTAGGCTCGGGCCTCCTCCATAAGAGAAGGGTAATTGACCTACTATACTACGCTGGTCAGACGTGTTGGTATAGGGTTTTATTTCGGGTTTCCCTTCTCTCGCATAGGTGTTCTATGCGTTTTATATCCCTTAGTCATCTCGTACGACCCACGGATAAGATAGGGGGTGGTGAATTGTATTCCTACTCCGTCACCACAAGGAAAGTAATTATATGTATATATTGATTATATATAATTATAAAGTAATTACTTACGTCAAAATGATCTTCACAGAAATAAATAGTCTCCTATTTATTTTTTATAAATATTTATTTAAATTTATGGCTTTTGGATCTGCGAGATTAAGCCACTCATATCTTATTGTTTTATTGTGTGGCACATAAACAAACAGTTTGTTAACTGCTTTTATTTATGTATTAACACATTGAGGATCCGCACACCACTTATAGACTTTCGCATTCATGTCTAAATAAAATATATCAGTTTTTTTTGCTTTAACTCCCTTACGTGTACAGCTCAAGTGAATAGACGTGACGTCACAAGCAGACGCCATGACACTAGGCACCGTTTTGGCGCTAATTTAAATGCTATTAATTAAAATAGTATTTATTTCTAAAGAAACCGTACTTATTGCAAAAATAATATTTTTTTTTGATAATAGTAGTAATTTAAGAATTTTCAAAATTAGTCATCATGCCTATTGTATTCTTACCACAGAGTACTTTATATATATATATATATATATATATATCGCCATCTGTCGATGAGTGGTGTAAATTAAGAACGGCTTTCTGGGCGAGGGAAGATACCATTTTTTATTCAAATTAATATAAATTCTCCAAGGAATTTTCAGAAATAAAATCTTTATAAAATTGATTTTACAACTGAAAATTACTTAGAGAATGTTAAAGAAAATCAGTCAGCCATGATCTAGATAATTAAATGCCAATTCGTAAGCAAAATCGGTGTCCAGCAGGTATTATGCGTGGGTCAGGTTAGTAAAACAAGCATCGATGGCGGATACCGATCCAGGAAATAAAAATAGTCGTCAGTGATAGCAAAAAATGTGAGCACGTTCACAAGTCACAAGAAGTATGGAGTGTAGAAGTAAGGAGGACCATCTCAGTGTTGAAAAAGTGTCCGTTGAAAGGAGAAAATTAAGGTGGCGCTATAGTAGCAAGTGGAAGAATTTTAAATAGAGCGCCACAAATTATTAGAGTAGGATACTAAATTAGAAAAGGAAAGAAACATTTCCGCTTTGTTACAGCGCAATTCATATTTCTTAACGACAGAAGTCAAGATAAATATTCGACGACAGAAGTAAAGATATATATTACTTCTACACTCCATAACTCCATAACAAGAAGGAATAGAATAATGTCAAACAGTTTAAAATGGCTACCAGTGTTTCCACTATCATATTGTAGTTTTACCCTAAATATTTTCATTAATTTGCCCTAAATACCCTAGTCAGTCTCCGAAAATCTTTCATTTAGGGCGCAAAATTTGAATGAGTTCGAAATAAAACAAAACTTGATGGTGTGATTTTTATTTTAATTCTCATCTATTAATCAGAGTTAGTAAATATGTAATCATAAAAAGAATTCATTGTAATCTATGGAAGAAGTAAATGGTGAACAATATGATGCTGATGTTGAAGCTAAAGCATTGGGCTTAAGTGTTTTAGCTGCACTCAACATTTGTCTGTCGGGTTCTAAAATCGAGTCGGTCATACTTAGTTTGGTGTGCAACAAACCGTTGAGGGTTTCACTGTGAAGCTTTTTTTTGGGTTGGGTTGTTTTTTTGGGCCAGAGCACACTCCATCTATTTCTTCCGGGGGGATGAAAAGGTGACGCAGGCCTCATAACCAAATGTATTCCCTTCCCTTCGCCATTGGGCTGATCGATCCTCGTCGCAATTACAACGTTGGCAGGACGATGCGCTCTCCCTCCTCACAACCGTGTGCAGGTACTTGGTGAAGCAACCGTGCGTCGTCACTACCTATACCAAACGGGCAGAAAGCAACCCGTGCCGCCGACCTCACCACTCCATGAGCACTGGCCGGAAGGCCTTGACGACCCGAACATCGTACCGAGGCCTCTCCAGCCAGTCTGCCCAACGGGCAATGATGTCATGGCGAGCGTCGGCCCGCCAGGCGACCAGCTCTTAAATAGAGACTTTTGAATCGAATCGAAATTTCCTATAGCAGTTCTTAGTATCGCAATGAAATATCCACATGTAAACACTGCAATATATTTGATTTAAATTCTACTATCATGTCTTACACAAAGTAATTTCGGTGAACTCTAGGAGCCCATTGAGGGTAACCATTGTTTGTGGTCGGCAAAGTCTATGGTAAAATAGTGTTTGTTATTTTTATATTCAATTTTACCCTAAATTACCCTAAATCCCTAAAAATATTAAATAGACCTAAGCCATATTTTAAACCAGTAGTTTCCCGTGGCGAAATCCCTAAGAGTGGAAACACTGATGGCTATCCTGGTGGCAGCACGTTTCTTTTTACGCATAAATCAACAAAACGTATAAAAAATAATACGTATTTATAAAATTAATAAGAGTTAAAATGTATTTTTTACTCGAATATAACTAAGCTCATATAATTTAAATTAATTTTATAGTAGTTTTATTTTAACAAAGCTATATTGTTTAAATATTAATATTTAAAATTAGCGCCATCTAACGCAATGTGGTGGAGTTAAAAATCTCATACAAAAACTATAGACGAGCTGTTAAGATACTGATTTTTACTACTCACCACACAGAATTAACCACGATTATTATATACTAATTTACTACGGGCATTTTAGTCTAAGTACCAGGCGGAAATAAATAAATCGTATATTATTAATAAATCACTTTATTTTCTATACTTACAATTATTACAGTATAGAGTATTTCCAAATGAAATCTTCGAAAAAATCTTTCCGAAATATTTAATGATTTAGGAATGTGAACATATTTTTATGTTAAACTTGATCTCTTTTGGTAACTGGCTATTTCCTTAATAACATTAAGTTTTATACAAATACTTACACATTTGCCGTTGTCCATTGGTTCCTTGTACTTTTACTTAAATCGAAAATAACATAATCGAGATTCACAAAATACTACACAGTAATATTTTTTCATTACAAATTTATAGTCGAACCGTCAAGTAAAAGTCAAGGCATTTGTGGACGAAGTAATATTAGTCAAGTATCAAAAATAATATCACAATAAACGTTCAACGATTCACTTCGAATTCAACTCAAAAATCCCGTTTAAAATGTTCACCTACACAATTATTTGCACGAACCTTAAATGCACTTGTAAAATTATAAAATAATTTTAAAGACAACGTCTTCATTTTTCGATTATATGGTTTTATTAATAATGGTGTCTCATTTTTTATTTATACTAATAAGTAGGCGAGCACAAACAGGTTTGGAGATCTAGGCGGCAGGACATGGCTCTAGTGACATATTTGGTTCCAGCAGTCCACGTCTTAAAGCTGTCAGTATGGAGCATTTAGATCTTGAATCTAAATCTAACGCCCACAATGCTGCTCCCCTGGCGCCAGAGCGTTGTACCGCGGCTCCCGCGTCCCTCGCCTCTCCCATGCTTACGTAAGACGCCCATTGATCACCATGAACACTATAAGTACCTTCTGACGTACTGATTTCCTCCCAATCGTTTGAAGCGAGACCGGCAGCAATCTGTAACATAAGTATGTCATGTTTGTAAATTATAAGTTAATAAGATTTTAAGCACACATCATCATCATTATTTTGCTCTTATCCCAATTATTTGGGATCGGCGCAATATTTACTCCTCTTTTAGCGTACCTACATATTGCATTATGCTTTGGCAATAGTTTTATGACTGGCCGCCTCCCGAGATCAATCCTCTTTGAGAATGTAAATGTGTCCAGACGGCATGAAGTAAAGTTGGGCCAGCTGAATGTAAAAGTCTTATTCATCTTTTACGACACCTACGAGCAGTGTAAGGGTTGGTAGTATTCGTAGTCGCTGCCACATAGAATTTAAGCACTAGACAAATTGGTTCTCGGGTCGCCCACTGAAGACAAGGAACTCGGCTCTGGTGGTCAGCGACTACGACGAAGGCGATGTGCTATGGGTGGGTTACGGGGCCGCGCGCCGAACCTCTGTCGCCCCGGGCGGAGCCGGGCGGCGGGTGCGCTGACTGTTGCCCAACCCCAGAAAAAAAGACGTTGGTTGGTTATGTATATTAAACGCAACTTGTGAAACGGAAAGGGACAAATATAATCTATGTAAGAACTTGTACAAAATATTTAAACTATGGGCTTCGCACGAATATTAGCGTCAAAGTATTCTTCCTAACGTTATCGAGGCCAATTTGTAGAGATTTGGAACTCTATAGACGATAGGGGCACCTATCGTCTGTAGAGAACACTTGAGATCCTTCATTTTTTATGTAAGGTCCTCAGCAGCTAGCGGTAAAGACATGTCAGCGGTGTGGCATATAAAAAAGAAAAATGTTATGTGTCATGTAATTTTATATTAGACGATCTTATAATCCGAATAATAGTAGCCCCGCAATATGCAAATATTTTCCTTATAATGGCTTAAAGCATTATGTAATTAATTGGTAATTCCTTTTTAGCAGGATCTTTGAAATCGTGTTACCACCCCCTGAATGTGCTAGTATATTTATCACATGATAGCCGTCGCACCCACGTCGCTAACCGCTTTAATTTTTTTATTAAATTATCCATAGGTATTTCAAAGAAAGATGACAGGCTCTAGATCACCAAATTTTATTAAATTTATGACGTACAGGCTATTTGTTTCTTGCTCTTCTTGATAAACAAGATGTATTACAGTATATAACATTTTCAGATTTTTTAAATCTAGTAGCTCCTAGCGATTTCAATCAAGATAAATGTAAGTATAATGATATGAATCAAGTAATGTATTTACATACCTCATTGTACGATAAAAAGCCAGCCACTTTAGTATAAGGGCCAGGTTCTCCTGGCCCAGAGACAGACGCACCAAGACCATTGCTTGTAGAACTCCTCAGCGTGTAGGATCGCGCATATGCTGGGACACCTAGAACTAGTTGTCGTGGCGGAATCACACTTGTCCAATAGGATAATGTTGAATTCTGTAAGTAAAGGTAAGGTAAGTAAAGGGTAAAGTAAAGGTATGACTAAGGGATATCTGTGGTGATGGATAACTTTAAGAGTTGAATGTGTGACGTAACACATTATGTTGTAATGAGACTCTGCTTTAAGTCTATATTGCTCGTACGTTTTTCTTTTACGTCTCATGAATTTTTGAGTCTTCATGTTTATTATCAGGACCATACCAGAAGTGAGATATCCTCTAATAAATTGTTTGTTGCTAATGCTACAAGTAAATTATTTGCTTAGAAATTAAAAAACGGAACAACTCTTAATTGTTTTCAGGTTCTTGTGCCCAATGCGTATCAACGGAATTATGTTAAGTCTTCATTGTTTGTCTATCTATGTGTCTATCGTTGTGATGTGTGGCACCTCATGAATATTGGTAGAGGATGAATTTTACACAAAGTATTACTGATGTGAAAATAAACAACAAGTCACATGGCCATATAAGATTATTCAAGCGAGACTAACCCGCACTTGACTGGTCTCTTGTACATTTTGATGCTTTGGTAACAATGCAGCGTGTCGACGACAAAGAAGCTCATTATACGTGGTTTTCGCCTGGTGATTTTGTCTCGGACTAAAAAGCTAGACAAGTATCTGATTTTTCCTCTGTCGTTACTATTGTTAAATGCAAGCTACGCTAATATAATTTATAGTTTACATGTACTATTTTATATATAAAATTATTTTACGGATTTTATCGCGTTTGTACCTATTTGATTTTTGATTGTCCGACGTTTCGATCACTTTACAGCGTTCATGGTCACAGGCGGCCCATGAATGTTGTAAAGTGTTCGAAACATTAGGCAACCAAAAAGCAAATACACACTCGATAAAATTTGTAAAAATAGTTTTATTTATAATTTGTGCACTGATAGCATGTTGTGTCCACGAACGAAACCCCGCTATTAAAGCCTAACGCAAACACGTCTAATTTTTGATAATATGTCTATATAAATCCAATTGTTACATTAGCTGATTATTGAACTATTGAGTAAAATATGCCGTGGAAACTTAACACCTAAGAGCTTTTGTTAACGGCGTGCAAAATTAACGATGTAGTCAAGAAAAACGATCTCTAAGCAGTCAAAGTTCAACAGGATAGTAAAAAAGACAAAGACAATAAACTTACCAGGCTATGGCCATCTAAATATTGACTAGATTCGAAAGGTGCTAATAACCCTGTCTTGCCAGTTGATGAAGCGTAGTAATCATTAGCAGCTATAGACACCCAATCCAATTCTGTGGTTAGAATATGTGGTTTGTATGCGAGAGCAGCTACTTCAGGATTAGCTGCCACCATTGCTGATAGTTCCAAATTATATGGCCGAATAGATTTCGATAGCTCCAAAAGTAAGTCCGAAAAGTTATCCCTTTCCGTAATGTCGACTCTTGAACTTGTGCAAGGGTTCTGGAAATGGGGCAGAAATTAAGAATTCATTCTTATCTAAGATTTTTTTTTTACGGGTGGTCTATGGTAAGCGCACGCGCGGTCCATTCCGTCCGGCGCAATGAAAGGACGGCGCGCGGGCCCATAACCCACCCGTACCCACGTCACCTCGTTGTTGGGCCGACCACCGGAGCAGAGGTGACTCGTCATCAGTGGTCGGCCCGACGGAATACTCTTTTTTTTTGGGGTGGGCTGCGGTCGGCGCGCTTCCGCACCACTCCGTCCGGGGCGACAGAGGGGCTTAAGCACGCAACACCCGCAACCCACCCGAACACTACATCGCCTTCGTCGTTGGGCCGACCACTGGAGCAGGGTTACTTGTCATCAGTGGTCGGCCCGACGGAATACCCCCTACCCGGGGTACCCTCCCATCGACCGACGTCCCCCCCTCGGGGAGGACGTTGGTCTTTCCTCACGCGGTCGGCCTCTCGGCGGATGACGGACTAATCCCCGGTCACGTCACCCGCGGCCTCGGCTAGGGCGGCATTGCACGCAGGTAATCCCGTCTGCGCCGCCCTAGTCGTCGGCAGCGGGTCGCATCATCGAGGCTGTGCTCCTCGCGCTCGCGACCCGCCGCCTCCTTCTGCGAGATAACTGCCTCGCAGAAGGCTGCGACCGCGTCCCAATTCCTGATGCTGCCGAGCATCTCCCTAGCGATGGTCGGCAGCGTCAGGTCGGCACCGATGATTGCGACGAGTTCACGACGCGGCTCTGCCCAAGCGGCACAGACCTCGAGCGTATGCTGCGCCGTGTCCTCGTCGCAATTGCAGTGGTGGCAGGACGGAGTTCTCTCCCTCCTAGCGACCCTGTACAGGTACTTGCCGAAGCATTCATGCTCCATCAAGACCTGTACGAGTCGGAAGGAGAGCACCCCGTGCCTTTCCTACCACTGCATCAGCACCGGCCGGAAGGCCTACACGGTCCAAACACCGTATCGAGGTCTCTCCAGCCGGTCTGCCCAACGGGCGATGACGTCTCGGCGGGCGTCGACGCGCCAGGCGGTGAGCTCCCTCAAGGAAACAACACCGCCCCCCCCGCGCACCCCCGACACCCGCCGATACAAGTCGGCGAGCATTGCCGCCTACAGGTCCCACGGAGGAGTCCCGGCCAATAGGCACGCCGCCTCCGTCGCCACCGTGCGGTACCCGCGGATGATGCTGACCGCCATGACCTTCTGTGGACGCCACAGAAGGGCCAAGTCGGGCAGTCATGGATCCCGCCCACACCAGTGCACCGTACAGGGCCATCGACCGGATGACCTCCGCGTACAGCTGTCGACATGCCGCGCTCGGTCCGCCCACATTCGGCATCAGCCATTGTAGGGCGGACGCCACGCCGACGAGCCGCGGGACGAGCCTGCGGAAATGCTCCCGAAACCACCCTCGCCCGTCGAGCACCAGGCCCAAGTACTTCATATGGGCCCGACGGAATACCCTTTCGGGTACTCTCATCTCTCGACGTCTTGGGACGCGGACGTTGGTCGCCATCGCGCGGTCAGCCTCCCTGCGGGTGACGGACAATTCCCCGGTCCGATCACCCGCGGCCACGGCTAGGGCGGCATTAGGCGCAGATACTCGCGCCTGCACCGCCCGAGTCACCGGCGGCGGAACGTGTCGCCGAATAGGAGCTCTACTCGCACACGATCCGCCGCCTCCTTCCGTGAGATTACGGCCTCATTCTTATCTAAGGCTAAGAATTAATTTTGGTTAAGAATTCATTCTATTCATAAGATGCGGAGGGATGTGGAATCTATTTCCATTAATTACTTCTGAATATATTCATATGTAGGAACTTTAAAATAAACGTAGTACAAATACATGCATTCTTCTCGTAGTACAAATGATGCAGAGTAGAAGTGATTGATTAAATTGACTTAGGCAATCCATTTCATCCTATCGAACAGGCGCTGTATGTATTATAATATTACAAAATGTTTAGTTCCTTATGGTTCTCAATCTTTATTCTCAACCTTGTACTACATAATGCTAACATTTCCTTTATGCAAGTATTCAAAGAGGCGTTCATAGAAAATATATTTATTATGATTTAAATGCATGCACAGTTCCAAACTTGTGATTGTTTCTGAGAGTTTCCTAACTTTGTAACATAGCAGTACCGCCACTAGACCCTAGTAGACCAAGTGTTACAGATACATGATACATAAGTACATATATAATAAATTTTGTTTACCTGTTTACAAACAGGATATTGCCAGGCGATTTGAATACCATCAAAGTTCCATCTCTGAACAAATTTTAGTAAGGAACTTATGAACAAATTTCTATTTTCTTGAGTTGATACCATTCGACTCCATTTTTGAGCTTCTGAATCAGTCAGACCTCCTATTCCAATTATTACTTTAACTCCTATTTGGCGCAGTTGCGTTATTTTACCGTAGAAATCTGAAAGTATCATAAAATAGTTTAAAAGCTGTGGTTTATTCTTTTACAAGATTTTTAATCTCTTTTATATTTACCATTTTCAATATCAAGTTCTGGATTACCCGGAACTACTTTGAAAGATTCTCCATCAAGGTGTGCCCATGCATAAATGATGTGCGTGCAAAGATTAGACACCGTATCTAGTTGCTCCGGTCCGTAGGCGCCTTTACCAGGTCTAGAACAAAGAAATACGATCCATTTATTTTTGCAATTCCATAATGTAATTGTAATGTAAATCTTGCACTCCTTTCTTCTTGTCTTGTAAATTAGGCCATAGCAACAAGACTTATCAATTATCTTATATCTTTAAACGAGCATGTATATATACATATATATATATATATATATATATATATATATATACATATATATATATATATACATATATATATATATATATATATATATATATATATATATATATATATATATATATATATATATATATATATATATATATATATATATATATATATATATATATATATATATATACACATATATATATATATATACATATATATATATATATACACATATATATATATATATATATCTTCATTCAGGATCTCGGACACGGCTCCAACGATTTTGTTGAAACTTGGCATACTAGAGGTTTCGGGTCCAAAAAATCGATCTAGCTAGGTTTTATATATAGAAAATGTTGTTTTGTCCGTGTTTTTAGTAAAACAATATAATGACATTGAATTTTAAAAGAATATGAATTCAAATTTCGTTGTCAAAGTCATGAGTTACGATAGCTCAGTTGGGGAGACGGTTGGTTCTACTTTTAGTTTTGTTGGCATTCAAACAGCGTCGGTTTGAATCTCGGTGTTATTATTATTCTCTTTTTGTAATTTTTTTATATAATTTTCATTATTTATTTATTATTTTTTTATTAATATATATCTAAATAAATGCGATAAAAATATTCCAAGCGAAGCTCGGTCAACCAGAGATATTACAGTTAAAATAGTGTTATTATTTTGCTCACTTATACTGCAGAAGGTATATAAAGATAATATGTACATAATTATACTGTACAAATAATGTTTGCCATTGTCTCTGCCAAGCTCTTATATAAAAAGGTTAAATAAACTGTTCATTTTCTAAAATATATGTTATTATAATTATGCTTTATGTAATTTATATAGTAGCAACATTGTACGACTTTGATTACAATTTTTACAGTTTAATTACCTGTAGAATGCCCAGTTAGTGAAATAGCATCCGACGATGGGTCTGTCTTCTACTGGTTCTTCATCTTGCTGTAAGCCTGTGAGTCTCAATGCTGCCTTTGCTCTGCATCGAGCTTTCTCTGGCCAGTCGCAATGGTTCTACAAAAACAACAATATATCATCATCGTCATCTTAGCCCACAGATGTCCCCATTGTTAGGTTAGGACCTCCTCCACCATAAAAGGGTAATTGACCTACTATACCACTCTGATCAGACGTGTTGGGAAGGAGATAGGTGTTTGCACTCGTACAGGTCGGACGTGTGCATTGGGATGAATTGTTGGTTTAGGTCGGTCTTTAGCATCGGATTTCATTGGCGGGTTGTTGTCGTTGTCTTGTCGTGTCGTGTCGTGTCTGGGGAAGGGAGAGGAGGGGTCGCTTAGGTACCGGGATTGCCACCACATTGTGAAGGCGCTCAACCGGTGTTAAAAAATTTGCGACCAGCCTGCTGGTCGTGCCCGGCTTGTATATATAAAATCTAAAAATAACTTTAATATCGCGATTCAGCCGTACTAACATTGTTAACAAAACTTAATATCGCGATTTAGCCGTTCTCTTAGGTTAGTGAATCAACACTTTTAGTATCTGACTTAGCTACTAAATGGAGGACGACTCGGAATTAGAGTCGGATACAGCATCAGCTGTTGAATGTGACACATGTGAAACGGATGTCACCCCCACTGGGAGGAAGAGGCACTTTTTAAAAATCACCAACATTGAACGGAAGGATTTGGGCTCCGATACTGAAGCGGAACCCATATCAAAGGTGAATACCTCACGGCGGGGTAAGGCAATGCAGAGAGGCCATAACGTAGGGCTCACACGTGCCAAGGCAGATCTCAAACGCAGAGACGCCGAAGCCGAAGAAGTTGAGTATGAGCGTGTACTTAGATCTCGTGCTTTCCGTAAAGAAGTCGTAGCATCACAAATGGATTCAGCGGAAACTTCAGCATCAGAGTGCCCTATAACAGAGAACCTCTCCAGCATAGGGCCTGAGGAGATACGCGCCCGCGGGGGCCGCAACGCGGCAGTAATCATGGAGGTAACCCGAAAATCTGGCCATCTTCAGGGTCCTTTTATAAAAAAATTAAGGGATGCAGCAGCGGATATGCAAGCCCTGATCGAAGCTTTGTGTACCTCTAAATCGGAGGGAGAGGAAACCCGCCGACTGAGAGCGGAAAACAAAAGGCAGCGCCAGGAAGTAGAAGCCCTCAGGGCGGAACTCAAAGCATACCGCCGAGAGTTCTCAGAAATGAGGGCCTCTTCGTCCTCAATAGGGACAGACACAATAGAGGAAATAAAATCCTCTATCGTTAGGTCAGTTGGGGAGATGATGAACGCCCGGTTTGCGGGATTAGAGGATCGTCTTCTTCCCGCTAAGATGAACCGTCCACCTTTAGCTGCAGATAAAAAAAGAAATGCAGCAGCTGCCGTGGCCAAAGCCGCCGTTCGTACGACTGCATCGGTGCCTGCATCTGTTCAGGCAGTCCCCAGTACCTCAGCAGTTATTCCTACAGCAGACGTTCCTTCCGTAGTCATTCCTCCGGCAGTCGCCCCTTCGGTCCAGCCCACGATTGCGGATACCTGGGCAACCGTTGTTAGGAAGGGTAAGAAAAAACCTTCCCCCTCTGCACCACCCTCTGCGGCTGTTGCGCTCCCCACGCCTCCCAACCCAGCTGTTCTGGCGCAGAGGAAATTGAAGGCGGCGCTTGCAGCCCCACGCTCCCCGGCTGTAATCCTGAAATTGCAGCCGGAGGCTGAAAAAAATGGGGTCACATACGCCGATGCAATGCTTCGCGCCGAGCAGGAAGTTAATCTCCAAGAGATGGGGATTAAGGAGGGTCTTAAAGTTAGGCGCTCCGTGACTGGGGCTAGGGTCCTACAATTGCCCAAGTCTCAGTCAATGGAAATTGCTGATCAGCTGGCGCTCAATTTGCGTACGGCATTGACGGGTATGGCGGATGTCATCCGACCTGTCAAACGTGCTGATATTCGGGTAACCGGGATGGATGACTCCGCTACCGAAGAGAAAGTGCGAGCGGCTGTAGTCCGTACATGTAGCTGTGACGCCGCGGATGTTCAAGTTGGACAAATCCAACGCGGACCGCGTGGTATGGGCATGGTGAAGGTGCGTTGCCCCGTCGCCGCCGCTAAAATGCTCGCTGATGCAGGAAGGCTTCTGGTTGGCTGGAGCTCGGCTGGCATTCAGGTGCTGGAGAACCTTCCACTGAGGTGCTACCGGTGCCTGGAACTAGGGCATACGGCTCCGCTATGCCCGTCTACTGTAGACCGCTCCGAACTTTGTTTTCGGTGCGGCAGCAGTGGACACAAGTCGGCTACATGTATGGCCATGCCGCACTGTGCGGTTTGCGCCGCTGCTGGCCGCCCAGCAGAGCACACAATGGGGAGTAGGCTTTGCAAAGCCCCCTCATCGAAAGGCAAGGTGGCCCAAGGACCTCAGGCCACTACATTAAGCAGTAGCCGCAGAGCCCAGGAGGAGCTCGAAATGTCCACCTAATGGGAGACACATTTCGCATCCTCCAGGCGAATTTGAACCACTCCGCCGGGGCTCAGGACCTGCTGCTGCAGTCCATGGCGGAGTGGAATACCGATGTTGCTGTGGCCAGCGAGCCCTACTTTATTCCCCAATCATCCAATTGGGTGGGGGATCTTAGGGAAGATGTAGCTGTCCTGACAAGAGGATGTGCCGGCCCTCCCCTCTCTTCTCTCGAGAGGGGCAATGGATATGTTGTGGTGGGGTGGCGTGATTTCGCCATTATTGGCGTTTATTTCTCTCCCAACCGCGGCCTGGCAGAGTTTAAATTATTTTTGGACTCTGTCAGTGCCGCGGTTCGTCGTCAGTCGCCGAGAAGAATTGTAGTTCTCGGCGACTTTAATGCGAAGTCTCGCGCTTGGGGGAACCCTACCACAAACGCCAGGGGTACGGCTGTTGAGCAGTGGTCCTTGCTCTCCGGTCTGTCCCTTCTTAATAAAGGGAGGGTCCACACTTGCGTGCGACATCGGGGTGGGTCCGTGGTGGACCTATCGTTTGCCAGCCCCGGTGTCGCCCGTGAGGTGAATGGCTGGAGAGTTGAAGAAGGAGTGGAGACTCTTTCGGACCACCGATATATACGGTTCGAGATCTCCACCCCTCGAGGACCACTAGGGCCCCGGCGCGGAAGAAGAGGTGGACTTCCGAAATGGGCCATTGGCCAACTTGATCTGGAAATGGTCCGGGAGTCCGCCATAGTACAGCGCTGGGGTATAGCAGGACAGCTACCCACAGATGTGGAGGGGCTCGCAGGTCGAATAAGGAACGCCCTTGAGGCAGTATGTGATGCGGCGATGCCCAGAGCTCGGCGGATGCCGCCGCGTCGCCAGGTGTACTGGTGGTCACCCGAGATTGCTAATCTGCGGGTGGCCTCCAACAGGTCGCGGCGTGCCTACGTCCGATGCCGTCAGAGGATCAACCGGGATGACGTCCTTGAGGGTCAGCTGCGAACAGAATACAAGACAAGGAAGAAGATACTGCAGCTGGCCATCAGCCAGGCGAAGGAGAGGGCCCGTGAAGAACTCCTTGCGGGCCTTGACAGGGATCCGTGGGGGCGCCCATACCAACGGGCGCGGAACAAGCTCCGTGCCTGTGGCGCCCCCATCATTGAATCAATGGACCCGGGTCTCCTGTCGAGGCTAATGGGGGAACTGTTTCCGCGTTCTGTAGGGCACGTACCCTCCAGCATGGCTTCTTGGTCGGCGGTGGAGGTGGAAACCCCTATTTCACCCATTACCGACCAAGAAATGGAAGTGGCTCTCTCCCGACTTCGTGGTAAAAGGAAGGCGCCTGGTCCGGACGGGGTCCCGGGACTCGTACTCGGCATCGCCGCGGAATACCTCAAGGGTGAACTCCGGGAACTGCTCAATACGTGTTTGAGGTCCGGGCAGTTTCCGGAGCAATGGAAGTGTGGACGGTTGTGTCTACTGCGGAAGGAGGGTCGCCCAGCTGACTCCTCTTCCGCATATAGACCACTGGTGCTGCTGGATGAGATGGCTAAATCATTCGAGAAGGTGCTCGCAGACCGTCTCGTCCAGCACCTCGAGGAAATTGGGCCGGGACTGTCAGAGAGACAATACGGATTCAGGAGCGGTCGGTCAACAATTGACGCGCTGGCCGCTCTGAAGTCCCTGGCCACCGAAGCAGTGGCCAAAAAGGAAGTCCTCCTGGCAGTCTCGCTCGATATTAAAAACGCTTTCAACAGTCTCCCTCACGAGACGTTAAAAGAGGCGCTCCGGTACCATGGAGTGCCTCCGTATCTTGGCAGGCTGTTGGAAGCGTACCTTGAGGAAAGGCACGTGCTCTGGGAGGGGGGCGACGGGCGTATACATCGCCATCGGGTGGAGTGCGGCGTCCCACAGGGCTCGGTTCTCGGTCCGATGCTGTGGAACGTCGGGTTCGACTGGCTCCTACGGGGTCAGCTCCTTCCTGGGATGGGGATCATCTGCTACGCGGATGACACCCTCGTCACGGTGAAGAGGGCGGACTTCCGGGGGGCTGTCCGATTGGCAGAGGAAGGAGTAGCGCTCGTCGTAGACCGGATTGGGATGTTGGGTCTGAGGGTCTCGCTGGACAAAACCGAGGCCCTCCTTTTTCATGGCCCACGTCGAGGTCCCCCCCGAGGAGCACACATCAGTGTGTCTGGGGTTGCCGTGCCGGTGCAGGCCCATATAAAATATTTGGGTCTGCACCTAGATTCAAACTGGAATTTCGGGCCACACTTTGCCCAGCTCGTCCCTAGGCTCGTCAAGTCGGCCGCGGCGCTGGGAAGACTTCTGCCAAACACTGGCGGTCCCGGGTCGACATGCCGACGTCTCTACGTCGGCATCCTGCGTTCCATGGCACTGTATGGCGCTCCTATCTGGTCGGAGTCCCTCACCGTCCGCAACAGAGCCCTTTTGCGACGACCGCAGAGGGCTATGGCGGTGAGGGCCATTAGGGGCTACCGTACTGTGTCATGGACTGCAGCGACACTGCTGGCAGGCGACCCGCCTTGGCCACTGGTGGCGGAGGCGTTGGCGGAAGTGTACCGGTTCCGCGCCACAGCACGAGCCAACGGAGAGCAAGTGTCCATAAGGGGACTGGGCAGAGCCCAGGAAGTGGCCCGAAGGGAAGTAGTCCGGCGGTGGAGGGAAGAGCTGGAGTCCCCCGTAGCAGGGCGGGGGACTGTGGAGGCGGTCGCGCCACATCTCCACCGCTGGCTCAGGAGAAGGCACGGCAGCCTTACATTTAGAATGGTGCAGGTGCTTACCGGACATGGGGTCTTCGGTAAGTACCTGCACAAAATTGGAAGAGAAGAGGCCCCAGGATGTCATGAGTGTGGCGCGGCAATTGACGATGCGCGCCACACACTAGAAGTATGCCCCGCCTGGGGGCCTCAGCGCCACGTCCTGTCAACGGACATGGCAACAACAGACCTGTCGTTGCCGACCATCATCTCCAAGATGCTCGGCAGCGACAGCTGTTGGTCGTCGATGGCCTGCTTCTGTGAGGCTGTCATGACAAGGAAGGAGGCCGCGGAGCGGGCACGCGAGGCGCTTGCGTCCGCTGACTCGCTCCGCCGGCGACGACCAGGGAGGAGGAGACGCCGCTATGCGCTCCTCCACCCACCACTCTGAATGACGACAGGACGTGGCCAGACGGCCAAGCGTTGGGGTGTCGGGGATAGAATGTTATCAGACGATCTCTCCGGCACCCCGTAAAAGCGCGGAAGGGGCCGCTGTGGTTTTAGTGGGTATTTCGGTCACTTCTGTGGCCGGCGAGTCCCACACACACTCCCCTGTCTGTAACCGGCGGGGGAATAGTGCGCAAATGCATTTCCACAGCGTGAAAAAAAAAAAAAAAAAAAAAAAAGAAAAAGACGTGTTGGGAAAATTCGACATAAAACCCTATAGGGTTTTAATTTGCCAACTCTTGCATCGATGTTATTTGCTTATTATATTTCTTAGCCATCTTGTACCACTCCCACGCAACAATTGGCGAAATGTATTTTTACTTCGTCACCACACGGGAAACTTATCTTGAGCAATTAAATACATTTACATCAAATATACTATAATATTAGCAATTCATCCATCCATCCATCTCAGCTCATAACGTTCCACTGCTGAGCTCGAGCCTCCTCTACAAGTAGAGGACACTTGATCTACAATACCATGCTTTTCAGACTTGTTGGCACGGCGTTATATTTCGATATTTTCTTTCACAATTCATTTAACATAAAGGTTATCTTTAGTTCGGTTAGATTATCGAAATTGAATTTATCTTTTAGGCGGTCTACCTAATGAGCGATAAGGATATAAATACGGCAGGTTATGCGACTGCATATTGCCGGGCGAGGCGTCTCTAGACAGCTTAAAGTCCATAAAAAAAACCCGGCGACTAACTAGTTGCGGCAATGTAATTTCTTTAATAATTGCATCATATGTTTGGTTTATAGTTGGATATGTTGTGTAACGTACCTTAGCCCAGTGTAGTGGTTCAGGACATTTCAGTTCTCTCCAATGTCCATTCAAACATAAGTAATATTTACTGCAGTCTGATGTGTCTCCTTTGAATACGTTTCCTGTGCACGACATACCTTCAAAACTTGAACTCTGTGAAAAATTAATTTCATTAGCTAGGTTAAAGCAGATTATTATCAATTGAAATTCTAGGGCGGATTTCACATAATTTCTGTAGATGTCATATTCTGATTTTGGGTACTGATGCTGATACTAAGAGCATCTATTGTCTGAATTGAGAGTTTTACCAGATTTACTAGAATAGAATTTTTACATATATTTAAAGGTATCTTTAAATGTTTTTAGATGTTATTTTGTGGCACTGATCAAAATCGACTGTTTATAACAGAAGACGTTAATTGTAACCTTCGAGGCACGGAAGCGATCACAGAAATATATACTTTTATTTTCATATTTTTTGTTGCTTTTGGTGCTAGACGAGAATCCAGCCCACCCGATGGTAAGTGGTAACTTACGCTTATGGACCTCTGTCATAGGCACAGCCAGGTCACTGCCTACCTTAAAGGTTAAGTCTCTGGTTTTCTTGCTCACAGAACGAAGCGCAGTAGCAAATTGCTACTAGTCAAACGTTCATTTTCTTCGAGAGTTGTGATTTCACCCAGGATGAGGCGTCATTTATGGCTGTAGACAGAATACTGACAGCAGTCTGACTCTACCACTAGATACTATTATTATTATTTAGAGCACCTACGCTCTCCCGCAAAAAGCTAATCATATTCATATTTTGATGAATGCATAATAGCTCGTCGATTTGTAGCAATTTGTTACTGCGCTTCGTTCGGTGAGCCAGAGAGCTGGAAGCCTAACTTTCTGAGAATGTTTGCGTGTGGTGGATTTTGGTGAAGCCTTTAGTATCTACGAACCTTATTGCACGCATTCACACTCCCTTCACTTTCTTCGCGGTAGGCAGCGGCCTTGCAAAGGTCCATGAGCGGTAGCAACACTTACCATTAGGTGTACTGTTTGCTCGTTTGTCACCGTTTGCAATATTTTTTTTTGGGCGGGCTATTGTCAGCACATCCCTCGTCAATTCCATCCGGGGTGACGGAACAGCGGAGCGCAGCCCCATAAACCACCGTCTCCCCTTCCCTTCGCCATAGGGCCGGCCACTGGTTCCTTGTCGTCCATGGCCAGTCTGGTGGGATACCCTTTTGGTTAACGTCCCTTACCGACGCTTCTCTCAGTGCGTCGCCCCCATGCGGCCAGCCTTTCTATGCGGGTGATGGCCCAGTCACCTGCTCCCAATACACTACTGCTGAACTACTTAGTGAATATTATAGTAATACTAACGTCTAAATCAGTATCGGTTTCATGTGATGGATGTACGTGCACATCCGTATCTTCAACCTCAGGTTCAGGTTCTATATTAGTCACGTCGACTTCTGTATCAGGTGCATCTGGCATAGTAGGAATTTGGTCCTTATCTGGAGTGTCATTCATATCTGGTGTTTCTGGCCTGTCAGGTTCTTGTACTGCAAAATTGGGCATTTTATTATTAATATTTTAAGTACAGAAAATATCTACTGGAAACGATAAGTTAATAAGTTATTGAATGTGGCATGCTGCCAGTGGTCCCCTCCCATAAGGTGGGTGCGCTGTAGAATGGGGTCGTAACTGTTGCCTGGACGACCAGGTATATATAAGGCGCTAGGCCTAGCTTAAAGTATCATACGACATTGTTTTTGAGCATAAAATTTACTGTTCATACTGTCATGAAAGACACGGTGTCTGATTTTTCGCTTTTTTTTTTGTAAATTCGATGAAGGACATATTTGTGATAGTTTTTTCTATTAGAACTATTCGTGTAGCAAAGTTGCTTAATATATAATTTGGATAAATGTTCGGAACGTTATTCGTAGTTAGTATTACTTGTATTGTTTTTATACGACAATTTTAATGAGATGTATTCATACTTTGATGTAAGTAATAGTAGCAGTTGCAAAATTTAATTGAAATCTAAGCAATAATTTATTTCTGAAATTTTAAAATTTTCTTTTTTTTATGAAAGTTAAATAAGTATTCTTAATATTTAATTTGCCGTTTGGTGACGGCGTAAGTATATAATTCACCACCCTCTTTGTTGCCTATGGTATAAGCCGATTAAGGGAAAGAATATGTAGACAACATCTAGGCAAAAGACGGAAAACTCTAAATAAAACCTTGTACCAACCCGTCTGACCAACGTAGATCAATTTCTTTCCCATTGTGGAGGAGGCTCGAGCACAGCAATGGGGCGTATATTTGCTATGATGAATATTTAAAATCAGGTAGATTAGTTTTAGAGAAGGCAATCTCAAAATAAAACTACGCCAAACCGTCTGGCTAGTGTATCATATTATGCTAATTTCCCTGTCAATGTAGAATGGTTTAGTTGTAAAAATATATTTAACTCACTCTCTTCAAGTACGCATCTAGGTGGCTCTTTAAGACCACGAAGCACATGATTAATAGTAGCAAGTAGTGGCGACTTCCCACAGCCACAGTATTTGCCACTAAAATCGTCAAGATCCAGAGCCCAAGCCATGCTTCCTCCAAGACCCATAGCGCGAACATATTCTGCTTTATGCCGAATCATAAAGTCATCATCAAAAGATACCCATTGGTCGTCGAAGCTGGCGTAGGGACCCATTCGACCACCTGGATCACGAGTGACTGACCAGCCGCTAACCCTGATACGCTCGCATATCTGGCGAAAATAAAACACATTCAAGGTTAATTGTTATGGTAAAAAATTTTAATTGTATTAATTAATTATACTCGAGTACTTACTAGTAAGGTCCTAAGGGAGAGGAAGTAGAGATGGTCACAATATTATTTATGCCCATCTAAATGTTGAGAGGATTGCCTCGAAATTCGGAGGCTTCAAACTTGGGCTCCATAAATAACTTTTAATGGTAGTAGCACTCAATACACTACATATCTATACCATTAAATAAAATTGGAGTGTTTGTTTGTAATGTCAAAATAATAGGCTTTTTTCATGCTCACACGGTTATTTGCACTATGCCTAAAATACACTTATATTTTTTTTGTCTGTCTGTCTGTCTGTTTGTTCCAGGTAATCTTCAAAACAGCTGGGCCGATTTCAAAAATTCTTTCACCAATGGAAAGTTATAATATCAAGGAGTAAACTAGGCTATATTTTATCCCGGTATTCCCACGGGAACGTGAACTACGCAGGAAAGACTGAAACCGAAGCGAAGCGAGGGCGGGTTGCTAGTAAAACGTATAATACTGCATAAAGTGTAATCTATAATAATATTATAAAGAGGAAAGGTTTGTATGTATGTTTGTAACGAATAGGCTCCAAAACTACTGGACCGATTTCAAAAATTTCACCAATGGAAAACTATAATATCAGGGAGTAACATAGGCTATATTTTTAAGGTGCCCCGCAGTAAGAATTTATTACTTAGTAAGAGGTATCTATTGCAAAAAAAAAAAATATCTATTAAATCCAGATTCAAGAAGTTCTAAGAATTATTACATGTATATACACTTGTTATCGACGTCTTCGACTATCTCTGATTATCGACATGCTAGATTACAAAACATTATAGTAATATTTATAAATACACTTACTTCATAGAAAGACAAGAATCCTCTAGCCCTGGTCTCGTCACCAGCTTCTCCTCCAGCATATGACTCTACACCGAGTCCAGTACCAGCATTTTCTACGAGAGAGAACGATTGACCGTAGAACGGTACTCCCAAAATTAATTTTTCGGGTGAAGCTCCCTTTTGAATCCAGTAATGTACGGTGAAGTTCTAAAATTGCATTAACGAAGAAAAAAATAGATAACTAAATAAAAAAACTAATTAGTAGGTAATATGTGTCGAAAAAAATAAAGTATATATTACCGTATTTAAAGTGCTGTCGTCATTATAGTCGCTTGCATACATTGGGGCGACGTGTCCAGTTTTCTTGTCCCATTGTCCATGATAATCATAAGTCATCAGAGAAATCCAATCCAGGTTTCTAGATAATGTTGCTACATCGTATCCTGTAAAATCATTAATCATTATTTTTATATCCACTTTTTGTATAGCCACTGACTGACCCTTCGTATCCTTGGGTAACTTCGTCTACGTTATATGAGAGAGGCTTATTAGAGAGACTGCTAGGTCTCTATAACGCACAAGCTATAATGCACAGTGTACGCAAATGAATTTCTCAAAAGGGATTTTTTACAATTTTTGCAACATTTCGTGTGAGCCTTTGAATAGGCTATATAACATTAAAATATTATTTCAATTCGAACTAGTTCATGCGATTAGCCCGTTCAACCAAACAAACTCATCAGCTTTATTGTTATGGGAATAATATATTTAGAAACAGATATGGTAAATCTAATTGTGAGTCTAAAATTTTGTCAAATTAATTATATTAGCTAAAACCATAAATTACCACTTGATGATAAGGATATCGGATTTTATTTATTTAGATGCTCTTACACAAGAATTTAATACGACTTCTTAGTTCATCTAGTTCTTCCTTTTATCAGATACTACTTGGATGTACCAATATTCTACTTATTCCTTTAATGCCTTTTACGACACCCGCAGCAAACCAGTTTGTGGCTTATTTTAAATTCTGATTATGTAAGCAATTTGATATAGAAAGTTAATTAAGGAAGCTATATAGATTTACTCTTACCAGCATCGATTACTCGTTTGCTTGCAGACACAGCGGCGGAAAGCAAGAGGCCTCGAGATTTGAATGATGCACGTAGTTCTCTTACCAGGTTAGCGAAACCTTGCTTGTCTGAGCTAGGACCTTTTTCACAGTTGACCTAAAATGTGTAGATTGAATTTTACTTAATTGAAATAAATGCATTTGCTACATCGGAAGGCTATAAAACTTCAATTTGTCTAAAACGAACCCGATATTATCAAAAGTAGAGCAAGAAACCTCGCTGGCTAATTTCCTTTTCACTGTAGTCAAGGCTTGTGTCTTGTAGTAGGAATTAAATATTTTGTAAAAAAGAAATAAACAAATTGTAATTAATACTCACTTGCCAACACTTTGGATATTCCCAATCAAGATCCAAACCATCAAATTCATATTGATCAATGAAGTCAAGAGCATGTATGATGAATTTTCTTCTCGCCGACGCACTATTTACCATCCGAGAGTATTTGTCACTCGCAGAGTCATCCCATCCACCCAAACCAAGTAGTACCTTCACACCTTTACTCTTCAAAGCAACTACTTTTTCGTAAAATTCTGTTAACAAAAATTAATCATAATATGTAAAAGTTCAATATAAGTTGTGTTTGCAGAAAAATATAGGCAAGTATTTTTTCGGGTGGGACAGAGTAAGAATATTATTCACTACCTCTTTTCTTGCCCATGGGTGTCGAAAAAGACGAATAAGGAATTATGATATGTAGATATCATGTATATAAGAAAACGAACATTTGGTTAAGTTGCCTCCCATTGTCGAGGAGGCTCGAGACCAACAGTGAGACATATAGTTGTAATGTTGATACCCAAAAAAATTGAGCTATTTGTTTTAAGTATTTATTTTAAAGAAGTTTTGATTAGTCTATATTAATAAGTAATACAAGAACAGGGTTAGTATCAGGGGCGCGGGCGTAGCTATCGCCGTATCAATGATACCGACCCCTAGATTGTAGGCGCCTCGAATCATTTATGTGCAAGGAAAAATTCCTAAAATGTTATAATGATTAACAATATTTTTGAGACTAATTATTAGGATAAGCATTTTATTTGAAATACCATTATCGATGTGATAATTTTCTCCTTTTTTTTAAAGAACTTAACTTTTACGCCACTGGTTGGTATGTAAATGGTTTGCAATGAAAACGAATTTGTGATGCAGTTTCAATGGTTTTAGTTTTAAATAATTACTCAAAAGTATGATAGTTTACTTACTGTTTTCAACATCCAGCCAGATGTCGTGTGGCTTGATGACAAGTCGCTTGGTGTCAAGTACGGCGAACGCATATACGATGTGAGTGCAGAGAGACGGGTCAATATCACTTGGTGTGAACTTGCCAGGTCCCGGTCTGTGGGCAGTCATTGGAAAAGTTAGTTTTGATTGCTTTTCTTAAGATAAAACTTTCAAACTTTTAAACTAGATGTCAAATGTGATAAATAACGTAATTTACAACAAAATGTATGTGCATTTATAATAGTTAGGTAACTACATCCGCACTATCGCTGCAATCTAGTGTCGGATATAAAATTCCTAAAACTTAAAAATGTTTGTTGCGCTATTATGGATGAATGGATAGAGAAAAAGTGTCTCCCTACCTTGTCGTGTAAAGTAATTAGCTTTGAAACGTTGTGATAAATTATGAAATTGCTTTAATCTGTCAAATAGTTCTGTTATTTTAATAAATGTAGGTATGTCCTCATCATCATTATCATCATCTCAGCTCACATAAGTCTCACTATTGGGCTTGGGCCTCCTCCACAATGGGAGTCAAATTCAAATCATTTACTATGCATAGACCCCGAGAGGGCACTTACATATTGTCAATTTTACAAAATAAAATTAAATTATCAAAAAAAAGTTAACTACCACCGGATCGGAACGCGACCGCTACTGAGAAGATCCGGCACGAAACTCAGCGGGCTTGTCTATTATTTTTATTAATTATTTTTTCTTCTTACTAGATATACAATTGTGTACATGTTTTGTAAGAACTAGCTCCAGTGTGATGCCCTTCGAACTGCAAGATACTTAATATAATTCAAACGATTATGGCTGGACCAGATCCCACAAGCGGCACCCGATCATGAGTTAACTACTAGAGCAGCCATCACTCCCCTCAACCACTATGGAGGGAAGGGAGAGACCCGCTCCACGCAGCTAGGAGTGAAATTGTTCTACTATACCACGCTGGTTAGACGTGTTATCAGAGTTTTATGTCGAGTTTTCTTTCTCTTTAACGATATCTACGGATGAGAGAGGGAGTGATAAATTGTATTCTTGCTCTCATCACACGGAGAATGTCTATACCTAATAATGATTAT
Organism: Lymantria dispar; assembly: GCA_032191425.1. NCBI lineage: Eukaryota > Metazoa > Arthropoda > Insecta > Lepidoptera > Erebidae > Lymantria > Lymantria dispar. Next base: position 21,103,207 of record CM063444.1, on the reverse strand, counting down.
TTATTTTTACATAGAATTTGACAGATTTAAGTAGATTTCAGGGGTAGCTACACTGTTCTGAAGTTCATTGTTTGCACGGTACCCTAACCTAACTTAAACTAACATTACCTACTCAGAGTCTTGCTCGGCAGGCACATATTTATGCCACAACATTAATGACACAGTCAGTGAGATTTTATAATTTTATTTTTAAGTCACATGTTTTTAACTATTTAACTTTTTTTTAAACATTCTATGTGATGATAATGAAGCAAATTATGTTTGCGTTTTATCTACTATCATAAACTTTTTCTTGAACACGACTTGATTCATTTAGCGGAATATTTTCAATAGCTGCCAATGAAAAAGAATAAAATGCGTGTCATCCTTACCTTTCAGGCTTTGTAAGATTTGGTTAAATAGTGTAAGTAGATAATATCAGCAAGAGAAGGAAACCTTGAAATAAAACCAGTCAATTCGTTTGACTAGCGTGGTGGCTGAATTTACCTGGAGAAAGCTCGTAAGTAATACTGGAATGCATACAATTTCGGTAGGAGATTATTAAAAAAAAGGCATATACAATTACCTGTACCAGGCCCAGTTTGTATAATAACAGACGACTTTATATCTTTCCTCCAAAGTCGAGCTAACAGTCGTTGCAGGTTTTTTAGTAGTATGTACTATTTCATCCATCAGCGTGGTTAACTGCGTTGGTCGTTGTGTTGTCGGTCGAGCTGTTGGACGAGTTGTTGGTCGTTGAGTAGTTGGCCGGTATACTGGTCGCTGTGTTGTTGGTCTATATATAGGCTTTTGTGTTGTGGTTTTTGGTGGCAGAATTTGAATGTCATCATCGTCAATTCCATTACCAGGGTCGGCGAGTGGATTTGTCAGAAGATCATCTTCATCTACATTCGACTCTAATAAACTGTTTTTTATCGCATTAATAAGTGGATGCTTTCCTTGGCCGCATCTAGAAATAAGAAAAATTATAGTGTCAGAATCATTCGCTGTAAATAAAACTATATTACGGATTTTATCGCGTTTGTATTCGATTTTTGATTGCACGACGTTTCGAACAGAGTCCGCCCGTGTCCATTAACGCTGTAAAGTATTCAAAACGCGATAAAATCCGTAAAATAGTTTTATTTACAATGTGTAATACTCGCGTAAAATTCAGAAATCATTATCAGAAATCATCTTTCATGTTTAACTAGAATCAGAATGATGTGTATTTTCACGAAAATAATTGCTAAACTCAAAATATTTTAAAATGAATGCGTGGAACAATGACGTTAATAAATTCTATAATTACCTATTTCTGAAATCGTCTAGATCGAGCGCCCATACCATACCACCTGCGAGATCCAATGATTTGAGGAAATTCACTTTCTTTTTAATAATTTCAACATCGTCGAATGATACCCATTGATTTCCTTTATATGCAAATGGCCCCATTCGACCGTAAGGATCTTTTACAACTGTCCATCCGTTATATCTAATACGGTCGCAGATCTGTAAACGTTACAAAATAATTAACCAGCGATTACGTATATATTTAGCGTAGTGATCTAAGAACTGATTTGCCAGTCGCAGTTTGATTCCCAAAAATCCTTTATGCAACCTATTACATGTTTTTAAAGGCTTCTGCGATACAAGGAATTATTTCATAGTGCAGAATATTTGTCTCTTTAGTTAAAAAAAGAGAGTTATAGAAAAAAATAAAGACGGTAGTTATAAAAAAACATATATTGATGTGTTTGTTGTTTGAGAATAGTATCACAGAAATATACTGCAAAAGTAAGTTAATATGGTGATGAAAAATACAATGTGTAATCATTCCCTGTGTGTTACTATTGTAAAAGACGATTATGGGACATAAACTGATAACATCATAGAAGGGAAGCGTGTAAAGCTTTCTCTTGTTCGGAAAGATTATCGAGTATAGCAGTAGCATTGGAATATATTAGTATGATTAAGAACAGATGGAGCATAATCTGGAAAGAACTAGAGGATTCTAATCTTAATTCATTATCACCATCATCCTGCTTTTATCCCAATTACCTGAGGCCGACGCAATATGTATTCCGTTTCCATCGTACATACATATTGCAAAAGGCTTTGGGAGTAGTTTTACCGACCAACTAGGTGATATCAATCCTCCTTGGGAATGTAATCATGGACTAGATGGTATTAGTTGAATTCATCTCAGATCGATCTGAAGCTCTTAGTCGCTTTTACGATACCCACGGGTAATGTAAGGGTGGATAGTATTTGTAGCTGCTACCGAACAGTATAGGATTCTAATCTAAATCAATAATATGTAAATTGAAATTTGAAAGCAATGAAGAATTAATATTGTTATAAGTATGATAAATTCATAAAATGCATTGTTGCTTTCAACCGCACAGATGTACGTAGGTACTCTAAGTAATAACTTTTCATGCCAAGAGTCATAAACTAGATTTTTCAAAGACAATTTTTCATAAGATCTATAAATGATTGTTCTGAATTTGAATATAATTTGTGTTCGATGATTATGTGTTAAAGTTCTCGCGAGAAAATTTTTTGGTGTGTTATTTTCTTAAAAAACGACTTACCTCATAGTACGATAAGAAACCTTTAGCTCTGGTATATTCGCCGGCATCGCCACCACCTGATGCTGGAGTATTTAAATCAGGGGCACTAGAGTACGTTGCCTCATTGTCCAAAGTAAACGTTTGTCCATACATCGGCATTCCCATTACGAGTTTATTAGAAGGCGCACCCTTCTCCATCCAGTAATGTATTGTATAATTCTGTAAATGTAAAAAAAATGGTCAACAACCCCATTTTTAGCAATTAATTAATGTCTCTGAGAAAGGAATATGTCTTTTCTACAATCATATTTTATAAGTACGCGTACGTTAACAAATTATTGAAAACAAAATTATGTTAATTATGTTTTCCGGATAACTAATATTTTTATTTTTTTTGTTAAAAGTTGTAATGAAATGATGGCATGTCTTTTATATAATAACGCCTGAAATAAATGATGTTGTGATTACCCGAGATTTCTGTAAAACTAAAATAATATTTATTTTGCTACAGGCACTATAGTTAATGAATCAACTTAGTAGAGTTTAATTTTATTTAGAAATAGAAGTCCTATTTCATTTTTAAAAGGATTTGACATTATTTATTGAGGTTAAATAGCCGATTTTTTCGTTAACTTTAAATAAGACAATAATTTCAAAAGACTTACCGCATTAAAGTAAGTATTGTCATCATTAGGATGATAATACAATGGAGCTACATGACCAGTCTTCTCGTCCCACTGGCCGTGATAATCATATGTCATGATAGCGATCCAATCAAGATGACGAGCCAACACTGGTACATCGTAACCAGCGTCTATGACCTTTTTACTAGGAGACACGGCTGCTGATAATAGTAGACCTCTGGGTTTAAAAGCAGCTGATAGTTCGAGAACGAAATCGGCGAATGCTTCTTTGTCTGTGTCTGGTCCTTTTGAGCAGTCCACCTAAAAATCATATGGAATAATTTTTTTGAATTGATTTAGTATTGCAAAGGCGATCATTATCTCATCATCTCGGCTCATATACGTCCCACTGTTGGGATCGAGCCTCCTCCACAATGGGAGGGCAATTGACCTTACCATGCTGGTCAGATAGGTTGGTATAAGGTTAGTTTCGAGTTTTCTTTTTCTTGTGTAGATGTTATATGCGTATTGTATCTTTTAGTCGTCTTTTACGACACCCACGGGCAAGAAAGGAGGTCGTGAATTGTATTCTTACTCCGTTACCACGCGGAAAATGTAATACTTATATCTTAAAATATTCTTATATCTAAATGTATTCTTATCTTTATATATATATATACATAGTAGCAACCTGCCCTCGCTTCGGTTCGGTTTCACTCATCTTTCCCGTAGTACCCGTGGGAATACCGGGATAAAAAATATAGGTACCTATATTATAGCTTTCTATTGCTGAAAGAATTTTTGAAATCGGTGCAGTAGTTTTGGAGCTTATTCAATACAAACAAACAAACAAATCTTTCCTCTTAATACTAATATTATATATTAGTATAGATTTCTCGTGTACGTACGTACGTGTGTATGTCACTGAACTCTTCCTAAATGGTTGGACCGATCTTGTTGTGTGTGTTCAAGGGGGTTTGAGAATGGTTTAGATTCACAATTGGACCCGGTAGGTGGCGCTGCTGTCAATTTCAAGGAGAATTCCTTTTATTTTACTTGGACAGAACAATGTCTGTTGGGTCAGCTAGTGTTATATAGTTCTTAGAAATTTAATAATGTTTTGTCTTTTAAAAACATTTAGCCTACCTGCCAGCATTTAGGATATTCCCAGTCCAGATCGAGACCATCAAAGTTGTATTTCTCGAGAAATTGAAGAACGTGTGTAACGAATCGTCCACGAGCCGTGGGGTCATTCACCAATTTAGAATACTTGTCGCCTGCTGAGTCATTCCAACCACCAATAGCTAATGATACCTTTATACCATATCTTTTGTATTCTACTATACGTTCATAAAAACCTGTAATATTTAAATCGATTATTTGAGGCGCATTTAAAACTTATGTAGCACTAGTAACCTGTCCTCGCTTCGCTTCGGCTTCAGTCGGTTTACCCGCGTAGTTTCCGTTCCCGCGGGAATACCGGGATAAAATATAGCCTATGTTACTCGTTGATATTATAGCTTTCCATTGGTGAAAGAATTTTTGATATCGGTTCGGTGGTTTAAGCGTGAAAGCGTAACAAACAAACAAACATCCTTACTTTCGCATTTATAATATTAGTAAGGATGAATAAAATACTAATTAAAAATAAATTTAAAGCAAGCTTTTCTTTAATACTCTAAAAGACTATCCAAATGAGTTCAAACTTGACGGTTTTATCTTGTTTAGTTTAAGAGTTCCTATAGCCACCTTCCGACGCCATCATCAGACTAGCTTCACGGTACCATATTATTGCATTGCCATCAAAGTTACGCAAGTAAACCAAATTTGAACTTAATCTAACGACATGAAGTGGTTCTAATTTAACTCGCAAGATTCGTTCCATACTAACATACTAATAGGGCAAGTTAAATAAAAGCTTTTAAAAATATAATTATCAATAAAAACTTACGATTGTCATAATCTGACCAAGAATCATGTGCCATAATGAGTCCATCGTCTCCGAGTACAGCAAATCCATAAATAATATGTGTGCAAAGAGTTGGATCAATATCTTCTGGACTGTATTTGCCTATACCAGGTCGATACCACGACCAATTGGTATAGTAACATACCAGCTTATAGTGCGCTGAAAAATATTATACATTTAAACTTTTGAATATTAGAATAATAACGTATAGAAGGATAGTGTCAGTACTTGGAACTTTCAAAATTTTAATCTAAAAATACTAATGGCGCGCAGACGATTATACACGCACACACGCAAACCACTATAAAAATTATGAAATCAAATTTTGTTTTTATTAACATAAATCGTCGAAATACTTTTAAAAGTAATGTTAAAAACCTTTTTTTGTTTTTCAAACGTGTTGTGACACCATTTGAATGCAGAAACCGTCATAATTACCTATTTATTTTTTAAGAGTTGCGTACGTTCATGCAGTACAATGACTTGTACATTACGGGACGGTTCCGGTCTAAGCTCCATTAGGCTCCAATTGGAATGCCTCACTTTTTGTGCGTGAACTTACCTTCTATATGTTATTATTCTAAGCTTTTGAATATTAATTTAATAATTATTAAATCATCATCATCATGATCGCAGCCCACATACATCCCACTGTTGGGCTCGGGTTTCCTCCATAATGGAAGGAAATTTGACCTACTATACCATGCTGGTCAAACATGTTGGTGTAGGGTTTCATTTCGAGTTTCCCTTCTCTTGCACAGATGTTATGTGCATATTATATTCCATAGTGGTCTTTTACGACATCCACGAGCAAGATAGGGAGTGGTGAATTGTATTCTTACTTCGTCACCACACGAAAATTATTAAATAAAATAAAACGTCTTTTATTTCTTGAAAGCACAATAGCTACACTTATATAGAACAAGTTACATTTAATTAACAGTAAATAATAGAGAGAAATCATTCAAAAATAATAATGAAATAACAATCACAGAGTAAAATATCTTAAAACATTAAAATTGTAAATAAATAAATAGTTGAGTTCATTTTTTAAATAAATTTTTAAATTCATGTATATAATAAAGAGTCGTAATTAAGATATTGTTAAGTCATCGTCTCATCATCTCAGTCCATATACGTCCCACTGTTGGGCACGGGCCTTCTCCATAATCGAAGGGTAATTGACCTACTATACCACGCTGGTCAGACGTGTTGGTATAGGTTTTCCTTCTCTCGCATAGGTGTTATATGCATTTTATATCCCTTAGTCGTCTCGTACGATCACCCACGGGTAAGATAGGGGGTGGTGAATTGTATTCTTACTCCGTCACCACACGGAAGCTAAGTAAAATATTTAATTTCATCTATTTTCTCAATTAATGCCGAAATAGAAACAATTTATAATAAAGATAAATATTAAGAAAAATGTTTGATTAGATTTGAATAGATTTATTTGAAGAGATTTAATTTTGATAGAAATAATTTCGGCTTATATATGTCCCACTGTTGGGCTCGAGCCTTCACTATAGGAGGGAGACCTACTATACGCTAGTCAGACGTGTTGGTATAGAGTTTTGTTTCGAGTTTTCCTTCTCTAGCGTAGATGTTATATGCATATTTAATCCCTTAATCGGCTTTTACGACACCCACGAGCAAGAGAGGGGGTGGTGAATTGTATTGATAGAATAATTATTAATTTTAAATTTATTATCTAGTACAAAACTTACAATTCAAAAGAGCCGGTCTGGAACTCAGTGCAGGTTGTGTACCAGATGAGGGCAATATTACTGGTCTATCTGCATGAGAGAGTCCATGATCAGGTTGATGATGGCTCGGTCTATTATGATGATTATTATGGGTTATTTCAATGTCATCCATGAGAGGTGAGCTCGGGGTGGTTGTTGTAGTAGTAGTAGTAGTAGTAGTAGTAGTAGTAGTTGTTGTACTAGTAGTCGATGGGCTCATTTTGCGTTTACATTTCGCATTATTGGGCCAGTCGCAAATTTGTTTATCCTGTAATACAAAATGAACTTACATTAAAAGGCTAAATTGTTGTAATTATATTATTGTACTAGCAGCGCACTGCGGTTTCACCCGCAGTTCCTCTTCCCATGGGAATATCGGCATAAATTATAGCCTATGTGTTATTCTAATATGTAAGTTATATTATTGTGAAGTTTCATCAAAATCCATTCGGTAGTTTTTGCGTGAAAGAGCAACAAACATCTTCACATACAAACTTTCACGTTTATAATATTAGTAGGAAGGATTTATAATTATTGAATTAAAAAGATAATTATATAATTGGAAAACTATAATTATTTTACTGTTGTTTATTGATATTTCATCATCATCATCATCATCATCATTTCAGCTCATATACGTCCCACTACTGGGCTCGAGCCTCCTCCATAATAGAAGGTAATCTGACCTTATTATACCATGTTGGTCAGATAGGTTGGTATAGGGTTTTATTTCAAGAGTTCCTACTCTTGCATAGATATCATATGCGTATTATATCCCTTAGTCGTTTTTCATGACATCCACGGTCAAGATAGGGAGTGGTGAATTGTATTCTTATTCCGTCACCACATGGACGATTTATTGATACTTAAATTTTAGTATATAGCAAGATTGATAAGAATTGAGAGATATCGAAGTCGTTCACTAATTTAGTCATAAATAATAACCTGGTTCCAATGTAAGCCAGCGCTGCAAGCGAACTCCTCGAATTTCCCGAATAAACAGTGAAGGTAGCGTGTGCAATCAGCAGGTAACTGAGCATATGATCCACTTTCACAATATTCTGTAAATTTTTAATAACATTATATAAAGACACATAACATTTTTTTATTGCCGGTGGTGGCAAACAAGCAAACAGCACACTTTATGTTAAGTGATACTGCCGCACATGGACTTTGCGATACCAGGGGCACTGGTAGGCCGTTGCCTACTGTGAAATTTGCATTAAGGTAAAGTAATCTTTGTGTAATTTTGCAAATATTCAAATAACGGCCACATATTTCATTCAGACTCAGAACAACAATTTGTGAATTACGCAAGGTATATTTTGCATGGAAAACGAAACGAATGCTTGACACGGTAGGTCAGTATTATCTGTGCAGACCACAACGCTATCCGTGCAGTCAAATTACATGTAAGAAATTCGATATTACTATATGGTGGCGACTACAAATAGCTTGTGGGTGTAGTACAAGACGATCTTAACATAGACTCGAGCTAATTCCATCTGTGTACCTACTCTTGAATCTCAATTCCAATCCTAAATCCAATTGTAGCTCGAATTTGAGCAAATTTGGTACTCTTGAAAGCGACACTAGCGCACGATTGAATCAAATTAGGTGGAACGTTTCTAAACTAAATGAATTCGACTCTCGTCGATTAAGTCAAATATTTGCTACTCCCGACGTGATTTTGACGTAGTTTAAAATCGTTAATGTTGCACAATTTCACGAAAGCGTCTTTGTGGTGATTGAGTTCGATAACGTTATTAATTTAAAGTAAGAAAACATGGCACATTTGGTGAAAATAACAACGACGAACGCGAAAAATTCATTCTCGATTTTGTTCAAGAGTACCAAATATAAGTTTGGTGACATTGGAATCGAATCGGATTCGAAATTAGAATTGATTTCAAGAGTAGGCCCACTGATGCCTCCTGGTCAACAAATATATTCCCAAAGACGATTGATGTCACGTAAGCGAGTTACTCCCTTCACTCCATTATGGTTGAGGGGAGTGACGGATGCTCTAGTGGTTAACTCATCATTGGCTACCGCTGGTGGGATCTGGTCCAGCCATAATTTTTTCATTATATTTGTTTCTATCATATCATATTTCGAAAGGCATCACATTGGAGCTATTGATAAGCATGTTTTTGTATGTCATTTTATTTAAATGAAACTGTAAATTAATAGAAAATGTGCAATCGCGCTAAGTTTCTTGCCGGTTCGTCTCAGTGCGGTCGCGTACCGATTCGGTGGTAATTTTAAGGGAAAATGTAAAAAAATGACAATATGTAAGTGCTCCCGCGGGGTTTATACATAATAAATGATTTGAATTGAATTTAATTGCCCGGTAGTAAAACTATTACCAAAACCTTTGCACAATGTATGATGACAGAAGGCTGTATATTCTGTTGCCACTAAGTAATTGGGATAAGGACAAGATTATGATATTTACGAAATATTAGAGAACCATCATATTCATTTTACCGCCGAAATCATGATCTATTACTGTTAATATCATGATTTTTATTTAGACTAGCTATTAATCTTTAATAGATTAGAGATTCATATTGATTAGCCTAGGCCAGCTTCTTTATAATAATTAGTGGAGAGGTATACTTATAATTTAATGTCAATCATCGTTATTATCATTTCAGCGCATATACGTCCCACTGCTGGGCTCAAAATTGACTATCCTATACCATGCTGGCCAGACAGGTTGGTATAGGGTTTTATTTCGGGTTTTCCTTGTTATGCATAGATGTTATATGCGTATTATATCCCTTAGGCACCTTTTTATGACGGGTAAGATAAGGAGTGGTGAATTGTATTCTTATTCTGTCATCATACGGATAATGTCAATACAATATTTAAGAATATACACTTACTGGGCTGTTCTTGTATTTGCATGACAGTAGATTGGGAGTTAGTATCTGTTATCAAACCATTTTGACGGTTATCGGTGCAGGAACTTGTACCAGGGAAGTCACACTGAGAACGATCAGGCCTCCATACTAATCCAGGAGCACAACTCTGTGTTATTAACATTCCATTTACGCAGACGTAGAATTTCTCGCATTTCGGATGTGGATGATAAGTGCCCGTGTTGCAACCCTGCCAAAATTAATATTTATATCTTAATAAATTTAGGTTTAATATTGAGAAAACGAATATTTTAAACATGAATGCATTTGTGGTAAAGATTCACGTAAGTATACAGGTTATGCGGCAACTGTTTGAGTATGTTGTAGTTTAACGGTCATAGATCGTAATTAGAATGTATAATTGTATATTACACAAAAAACAATATAACGTAAAAGTTATAGTGATTTCAAAAATGTGTGTCTAAGAGTCTATGCCTTAAATGTTACGTATTATGTAGGCATGTACAGACAAAATAAATACATGTAGGCATGTAAAGTTTCGACAGTATTATAACGCTTTAATGGCAACGTAGGTACAAAGCGCCTCGTCAACAGTCATCGGCCGATCACCGATTTAAAGCGAAATTTGTCTTGCTTATGCGTATGTAATCATAGATTTATTCAATTTCTAATGAATATTTATAAAGTACGACTATGGTGCAGATTAAGTATTTTAATCAGATTTACACGAAAAAGCGATGATAAAATTGAAAACTTTACGTGTCTCTAACTCATTAACGAATCGATATTTTTATTTAAAATTTTTTTCATGGGCTCCTACCACCATTGCCTAACTTCCATTTGACCAGTTGCCCCATAACCTGTATGTTCTCGTATAAAGTAATGGAAAATCTACCTTGCCCGGTATCTGTGCTTCATCAGCAAGTGGTTTTGGAGTTGTGCTTGTGGTCGGTCTTCGAGTTGTTGTTGTCTTGTAGGTGCTTGTGGTAGGTCTTTGTGTTGTCGTGGTCCTTGTAATTGGTCTTCTTGTTGTAGTAGTAGTCGTAGTAGTGGAAGATTTCGTTGGTTTGTCGACTGTTAGTAATACAAAATGTTTTAAATATAAAAATACATAACACAGAAACTAACAACATGGTTGAGGCTACAAGACAAAGAAACTTTACAGGTATTTCGTGACATTTTCTTACACATTGATGCTTCGTGCATGCATATCACAATTAGCTCATATTAAACAATTCACCGAAGTCAAAGAATCGCTCTCGATGGTCCGCTCAATTGGTGGTGAGTGGTAATAAGGGTTATTGGACCGAATGCCTCTCTTCGCTCCCTACGGACTACAGAAGCTATGCTTTGCCCTAGACTGCCAAAAAAGGCTGTCAGCCTGTGTCAGAATGTAATAGAATTACTATGTTATATCACAAATGTTTCTATTTCGAATTTACCTAATGTTTACGTTTTTAATACATACCATCGCACATGGCGAATTCGACCCAATCACAACGTTTGGTGCGCTTGTCCCAGTGCAGACCAGGCGGACATAATTGCTTGCGCCAATGACCACCGACACAGAGCATATACGCATCACAAGTTGTGGCTGGAGCATGCATATCGTTGCCTCCGCAATGTGAGTCTTCTGACGGCGAGTCTGATGGTGGAGCTGCAGATAATAGAAAAATATAACATGCATCTTAATTAAAAATAGAAAATAACTACAAACTAATAACTAAAGTTTGGTGTTGCAGGGGATTTTACAAACATATAATCAAAGATCTCAATTCATCATCTCAATCCACATACGTCCCACTTTGAGTTGCCAACCATGTTTTATAATAAAATATACTACTATATTTTTGACTTGCTTCTGCCCGCAACTTCGTCCGCGTGGAATAATTACTTTAGGCTAATGCTAACTTTAACCCGCGAGTTTGTTTATGTAGAAGGTGAACATATTTTTAAATAATATAATTCTAGCACACATTATTTTTGCAGAAGGCGGCCGGTATGGCCATGTGCGACGAGGGTGGCAGCACTGCTGCTGCAGAGCCGTCGCAGGACGAGGGCGGCGGGGCCGCAGGACCGTCCACGAAGAAACAAGGCGGAGGGAGCGCATTCGAGGAGCGGAGCGACTCCGACCGGAATGACAACTCTAAGTTGTCGAGCGACGACGGCAGCACTGCTGCAGAGCCGTCGCGAGACGAGGGCGGCAGTGCCGCAGAGCCGTCGGAGGAGGAGGCGTACACGGCCTCAGAGATGTCGGCGGACGAGGGCGGCAATGCCACAGAGCCGTCTGCCGACGAAAGTAGCACGATGGAGGTCAGCCGGAGCAACAACGAGGGCGGTGGATGCGCCGTAGTGAGTAGCGGGCCGTCAGTTGAGGTTTCGTGTGGGCCGTCAATCGAGGCGTCGCGTAGGTCGTCGTTGCGTAGGTTGTCGGTGTCGCCGGAGAGGAACAGGGAGAGTGTTGGGGAGGCTGCGGAGGCGCCACCCCCAAGGCTAAAGAAGAGGGAGGAGGCCCCCCGAGCGTCCGGAAGCGCCCCCTCCAAAAGGGGGGCAGCTCGAACACCGACTCGGAGGGGAGTACCACCATGCCTCCTCCCAAGGTCCCGACCATGTCCCGTGGGCGCAGAGGTCGCGGATCGGCGGTGGCGGCGAGGCCGGGGACCCCCGGCCTGGCCGGCCACGGTGGCGAGGTGGCGGCCCTACAGGCCGCGAACGCCCGCCTTAGCGAGGAGGTCTCCGGCTTGCGGGAACGCAACCGCAAGCTGGAGACGGAGCTATCGGCGGTGCGACGGGAGAACCGCGGGTTGGCCAAAGAGATGGCCGACCTGCGGGCCCAGTTCGCGCGCCTGGCGCCGGCCACGCCGCCGGTGCCGGCCTCGCCACTGAAACGGGCTGCGCCGGGGAGGGCGGGCCCGTCGTCGGCGTCCGTGGTGCCGGCTGCGCCCGTCGCAGCTGCTGCGCCGGCCGCGCCCGTCGCGGCTGCTGCGCCTGTCGCGGCTTCGGCGCTTCCTCCGCTCGTCGTGGTCCCTCCGCCGCCTCGTGGCCGCGGGAGACCGCGGAAGGGGGAGGAGCCGCCGCTCGACGAGGTGCACGGCGTGTCGGAGTCGGCGGTACGCGTCATCCTAGCCCGAGTAGGGGTGATGGTGGATGCGCGTATCGCCGCCGTAGCGGCCAGGCTCCCGCCTGAGCCGCCCCTCCGACCGCCGCTCGTTGCGGACGGGGCGAGACGGCCGCAAGCGTCAGCTCCCACCCCGCTGCCCTGTCAGGGTGGCCGCGTGGTGAGCTACGCTGCGGCCGCGGCCGGGCCCAAGGGGGCCAAGAAGGCCGGCAAGGTGCCGGCTCCCGCCAAGGCCGGGGCACCCGCGACCGCTCCTGCTGCGCTCAGCGCTGCTGCCAGGCTCGAACAGGGCTGGCAGGTGGCTGAGCGGAGCAGGAAGGCACGCGGCCAGAAGCGGAGAGCGGCGGCCAAGAGTGCCGCCGTGGCCGCCGCTCCCCAGGTGGGAGCCGGCAGAAAGGGGAAGAAAAGGTCGCGCAGGGGCCTCAAGTCGCCGAAGACGGCCGCGGTGGTCATCACCGTGCTGCCTGAGGCGGCTGAGAGGGGCCTCAACTATGAGGCCGTCCTAAAACGCGCCCGGCGGGAGCTGGACGTCTCCGATATCGGGGGTGTCGAGGCGAGGACCCGCAAGGCCCGGACAGGGGCTCGAATACTCGAGTTCCCTGGGGCTGAGGGCGCGAAGACGGCCGATAGTTTGGCCACGATGTTGAGGGGGCTGTTCGGGCCGGAGGATGGTGTCCGAATCGCCAGGCCTGTCAAGTGCGCAGAGATGCGCCTGACGGGCTTGGACGATTCCGTGACGGTGGAGGACGTCCGGGAGGCCATTATGGCGCGTACCGGATGTGCCTCGGACACCGTCCGGATTGGCACCATCCGCACTGGTCCGGGCGGCGTCGGTGCTGCCTGGGTGCAGTGTCCGGTGGAGTCGGTCAAGCAATTGGCCGACTCAGGCAGGCTCCTCGTGGGCTGGAGCTCGGCGCGGGTAACCGTGCTAGAGCCCCGGCCCGCGAGGTGTTACAAATGCATGGCGGTCGGGCATACCCGACCGACATGCAAAAACTGCTTTGACTGCAGCGGGCTATGTTTCCGTTGCGGTCAGACCGGACACCAGGCGGCATCGTGCTCTGCGGTGCCCCACTGCCCCACGTGTACGGCAGGCAATAGGCCTGCCAAACACCGCATGGGCTCTGGGGACTGCAGACCCCCGGCATTGGCCCCGAAGGGGCGGGACGGCCCATCGACCGGGCCAGTCCCCGCTCCGAGCGCGGCCCGATCGCCCGTCAGCGCGGAGGAGGTGACGATGGATACGGACCGTTAATGGACCCCGTATCCATTCGTCTCCTCCAGGCCAACCTCAACCACACCGCCGGTGCGCAGGACGTGTTCCTGCAAGCCATGGCGGAGTGGTTGATAGGAGTAGCCGTAGCCGCGGAGCCGTACGTGGTGCCCGACCGGCCTAACTGGTTGGGTAGCACCGATGGCACCGTGGCAATCGTCGCCTCCACGTCGTGGCCTTCGTCGCCTCTGACCCTTAGGGACAGGGGCGTCGGATACGTCGCGGTGGACTGGGGGGAGATTACGCTCCTCGGAGTCTATCTCTCCCCTAACTGGAGTGTGACCGATTTCGAGGCCTCCCTCACCATCATGGAGGCCTCGTTACGGCGAATGGCATCGCGCCAGGTCTTCGTCTTGGGGGACTTCAACGCCATGTCCGTGGCGTGGGGGTCTCCCCGGACGAACGACCGAGGACGGGCGATCGAGGAGTGGGCGGCGGCACTGGGCCTCTGTTTGCTGAACAGGGGCTCGGTGCATACGTGCGTGCGACAACGGGGCAGGTCGATAGTGGACCTTTCGTTCGCTAGCCCCGAGGTCGCCGCACGCGTGGGGAGCTGGCGCGTCGTGGAGGAGGTGGAGACCTTGTCGGACCACCGGTATATCCGGATGGAGGTCTCCCCGGTAATCCCGACGCCCAGCAGGGGTCACGGGGCGGATGGACGTCCTGCGTTCCCGCGATGGGCTGTGGGTCGCTTAGACCGGGACCAGCTGGCGGAGACAGCCATCGTTTACTCGTGGCTGTCCTCTGCCAACCAGTCGGACGGGGTGGACGCCGAGGCTGGCCGCATCCGCAGTGCGTTGACGCAGATCTGCGATGCGGCCATGCCCCGGGTACGGCGTCCGCCTCCCGAGGAGGGCGGTCCACTGGTGGTCCCGGGAGCTGGCGGATCTCCGGGCCACGTGCATTCGCGCCCGGAGGGCCTACATCCGCAGCCGGCGGCGCCAACGCGACGTGGAGCGGGAGGCCTTGCTGTATGAGGGCTACCGCAATGCGCGGTCGGCCTTCAGGCTGGCCGTCCGCTCCGCCAAGGACGTCAGTCGGCAGGAGATGCTGGACGGTCTCGACCGTGACCCCTGGGGACGCCCCTATCGCGCGGTGCTGAATAAGCTCCGCGCGCGGGGCCTTCCCCTCACCGAGACTCTCCAGCCCAGCCTTCTCACCCGGGTCGTCGAGGACCTGTTCCCGCGGCGGGCGGAACACACGCCCCCGGTCATGGCTCCGCCAGACACTGACCGGGAGGCCGACGACGACAGTGTTCCGCCCATCACGGAACCCGAGATGGGAGTGGCGGTGGCGCGTATGTGTGCAAAGTCCACCACCCCCGGGCCCGACGGTGTTCCTAACCGCGTGTTGGGCCTGGTCCTCGACCACCTGGGTCCCCGCCTCAGGGAGCTGTTCGACGCGTGTTTAGCGTCCGGACGGTTCCCTGGGTGCTGGAAGGAGGGAAGGCTGGTGCTCCTGCCGAAGCCGGGACGGTCTCCGGGGTCGCCTTCGGCCTACAGGCCTATCGTGCTGCTCGATGACACGGGCAAGCTACTGGAGAGGGTGGTAGCTGCCCGCATCGAGCGGCACCTCGTCGGCACGGGGCCCGATCTGTCGGACGCCCAGTTTGGGTTTAGGAGGGGTCGTTCGACGATCGCGGCTCTGTTGCGCCTGAGGGCCGTGGCGACTGAGGCCGTCACCGGTGGGGGAGTGCTGTTGGCGGTGTCCCTAGACATCGCCAACGCATTCAATAGTCTGCCATTCAGCTGCATCAGGGAGGCGCTCCGGTATCACGGAGTGCCAGCTTATCTGAGGCGGCTAGTGGTAGACTATTTGGTGGGGCGCAGCGTCCTCTGTACCAACCGAGCAGGGGACGTTGTGCGAACGCCCATGACGTGCGGTGTCCCACAGGGGTCGGTCCTCGGACCCACCCTGTGGAACATCGGCTACGACTGGGCGTTGCGGGGGAGCCTCCCGCCCGGGCTGGGCGTGATTTGTTACGCCGACGACACGCTCGTCACAGCCCGCGGTGGGACGCTAGAAGAGGCGGTAAGCCTGGCGACCTATGGCACCGAAGAGGTCGTCAGGCGGATCGAGGCGCTGGGGTTGAGGGTCGCCCTGGGCAAGACGGAGGCCCTCTTGTTCCATGGGCGCCTTATGAGCCCTCCCATCGGCGTCTCGATCACCGTCCGATCGGTTGACATCAGCATCCGGGCCCATATGAGGTACTTGGGCCTGGTGCTCGACGGGCAATGGTGGTTCCGGGAGCATTTCCGCAGGCTCGCTCCGCGGCTCGTCGGCGCGGCGTCCGCCCTATCGTGGCTTATGCCGAACGTGGGCGGACCGAGCGCTACGTGCCGACGGCTGTACACGGGGGTCATCCGGTCGATGGCCCTGTACGGCGCACCGGTGTGGGCGGGGTCCTTGACCGTCCGACTTAGGGCCCTTCTGTGGCGACCACAGAGGGTCATGGCGGTCAGGGCCATCCGCGGATACCGCACGGTGGCGACGGAGGCAGCGTGCCTATTGGCCGGGACTCCCCCGTAGGACCTGGAGGCGGAAATGCTACGCCCGCCGAGACGTCATTGCCCGTTGGGCAGTCCGGCTGGAGAGGCCTCGGTTCGGGGTGCGAACCGTGGAGGCCTTCCGGCCGGTGCTGATGCAGTGGTTGGAAAGGCGGCACGGGGTGCTCTCCTTCCGACTAGTGCAGGTGTTGACGGGGCACGGGAGCTTCGCCAAATACCTGCACAGGGTCGTAAGGAGGGAGAGTACACCGTCCTGCCACCACTGCGATTGCGACGAGGACACGGCGCGCCACACGCTCGAGGCCTGCGCGGCTTGGGCAGTGCAGCGCCGTGAACTCGTCGCAATCATCGGTGCCGACCTGACGCTGCCGGCCATCGCTAGGGCGATGGTCGACAGCGTCGGGAACTGGGACGCGGTCGCAGCCTTCTGCGAGACAGTGATCGCAGAAGGAGGCGGCGGATCGTCTGCGCGTGGAGCGCAGCCTCGATGAGGAGATCCGCCGCCGGCGACTGGGGCGGCGCAGGCGCAACTATCTGCGCCTCATGCCGCCCTAGCCGAGGCCGCGGGTGACGTGACCGGGGATTAGTCCGTCACCCGCCGAGAGGCCGACCGCGTGAGGAAAGACCGACGTCCTCCCCGAGGGGGGGACGTCGGTCGACGGGAGGGTACCCCGCGTAGGGGGTATTCCGTCGGGCCGACCACTGACGACAAGTAAACCTGCTCCGGTGGTCGGCCCAATGACGAAGGCGAGGTGGTTTTCGGGTGGGTTGCGGGAGTTACGTGCTTAAGCCCCTCTGTCGCCCCGGACGGAGTGGTGCGGAGGCGCGCCGACCGCGACCCACCCAAAAAAAAAAAAAAAGCACACATTATTTTTGTGAAACTTTAACAGTATACGCAGCGCACGCAGCGGCAGCTCTCAAAAAGAAAAAAAACCAGATTCTGAAACATTTTTCATTGATGCTCCGCTCCTATTGGTCTTGGCGTTGATATATAACCTATAGCTTTCTTGCGCAAATACTTCTTTCTTTTCTTCCAAATACTTTATTATTTCCCATCCGAACCATTTTATACTTTTTTTTTCAAATAAGTTGGCATCCGTACACCCACTGTAGGACTCGCGCTTCCTCCACGGAAGGCCATTATTTACTCCACTTGTGCAATTAAGTTAATTCCTTAACACTATGGCTAGAAGTATAGCCTAAGTTATATGAGTTATCGTGTTCACAGCATACGACTTAGACTTTTAGAATTTCCACCTATCAACAAAGTCCATTGTTGGACATTGGCTTTAACAAAAGGGATCGTTAATCGTGGTATTTGGCGAATGAGCTTGTGATCGCAAGTGGTATTTTAATATGATAATATGCCCATAATGTTGCCACAAGAGTGCTGTTTTCCATTCTCTTAGCAATTTCTCCTATATTCACATTGCATTCTAAACCATATACTACAAGTTTTAGAAGTTATGTGCATACTAAATTGTTCTATTCATTAGCCTATTTATCCACGTGGTGACAGAGTAGGAATACAATTTAGCACCCCCTCTCTTGCCCATGGGTCTCGTAAAAGTCGACTAAGGAATATAATAGAAGGAGAACTCGAAATGAAACCCAATGCCGACACATCTGACTAGCATGGTAACTCTAATTGCTCAGATGATGATGATTAGCCTGTCGACATCATTGTTGGAGGTAAACCTTCTCACAATATGGAGATAATGGCGTGATCAAGGCGATAGTTAATGTTATAAGTATCTAGATGGGTGCTGTCTGTTATTGCTCCAGTGCTCAGCTGGTTTTTACAACTGTCACGGGTAATTAAGAGGCTAACGTTGTAGGTACTATAAGCTCGCTAGGATGACGGTCACATAGGCGTCAAATGCTACTTGCCTTTAGGTGTTGTTGTCGTAGTTGTTGTAGGTCTTGTAGGTTGAGTTGGTTTCGGTGCAGCAGATGTGGATTTTGGCACTGAAATTATGCTTTAATTATACATTCTTTTCAAAAAACCTAACTAATTAATATTATGCGAATTCATATTATTGGACTAATTACTGTATTTATTGTTTGCTTTTAATAAAATAAACTAGTCTTAAAAGCTTCAAAAATCCTAGAACTATTTATGTATCAAACATTATCATAAAAATTACATGAAAAATTGCTAATTTCGGACATTTTCACTTTACGTTATAGTTGTTAGTTTCGAAGCATAGTGATTATTAGATTGCTGTTAACACATATATTTAAAATATCAGATGATAATAATATTCATTCGAAGTAGGGTGTATTGAAAAAAAAAACCTAAATCTCGCGTAAAATATGAACCCGCCAAAGGAAATAACTTAGTTTATCCTCTAAGCTGCAATGTAAACTAGTGCTTACCTTCGCACTTGGCGTACTTGGGCCAATCACAATGTTTCTGCGTGTTACTCCAGTGAAGACCTGGAGCGCAATGTTGTAAACGCCATACACTACCATCACAGTGTAGATACGCATTACAGTCGCCTGATACAGCGTGATACTGTTCACCTATACATGCTCCACCATCTGCTAGACTTCCTTCTTCAGCGTCTGAACAAGCAAATTGTTATCTTACTAACTATACCATCCAGATTATAATATATGCGTCGTTGCCCATGTGATGGCGGAGGAATAATACAATTCACCAGGGTAGTGGCTTTCTTGCCCGTGGGCGTCGTAAAAGGTGACTAAGGGATAATAATGTGGAAACAAAGTCTATACAAGAGAAAGAAATTTCAAAATAGAACCGTAAGAAGTATTATCTGTGTAGTAGGTCAATTTCTCTCCCATTGTGGAGGAGGCTCAAGCCCAGCTGTGGGACGCATATGAGCTGTGATGATCATAATAATGAAATATGTCATCAGCTTTGCTGTTATGGATTACTTAAATATGTAATTGATTTATTATTTTGTTTAAACATTCCTGTTGTTAAGTGAAATTAGTAATAACTAGCAACCCGCCCTCGCTTCGCTTCGGTTATAGGTTATAGTCGTTTTACCCGCGTAGTTCCCGTTCCCGTGGGAATACCGGGATAAAATATATAGCCTAGTTTACGCCCTGATATTATAGCTTACCATCGGTGAAAGAATTTTTGAAATCGGTCCAGCCGTTTTGAAGATTACCCGGAACAAACAGACAGACAGACAGACAGACAAAAATTTTTTAATTGCTATTTTAGGTATAGGTGTCGTGCAAATAACCGTGTGAGCATGAAAACAGTCTATTATTTTGACATTACAAACAGACACTCCAATTTTATTTATTGGTATAGATATCAATATTTAATTTTATTCATTAAAGAATCAATGACAATTTTCATTATTTCGTGAGGTGCCTTGAAACTTTTCCATGTCTTTCTGTGTGGTGACGATGTAAGAAATAATTCATCATCCCCTTTCTCACCTGTGGGTGTCGTAAAAGACAACTAAGGAACATGGTATGTAGATAAAATTGATGCAAAGAAAACTACTATTACTATAAAGGGACTCGGAATAGAATCAGTAAATTGCATAAGAGCATTTAAGCGTTTGATTGAATTCTCATACGAGGACGGCACATTAAAGAAACTTATGACAGTCCATTCAAGTGCCGAAATAAACATACATTTTCGTGGTATAGTATCACGCTTGTCAGACGGGTTGGTATAGGATTTTATTTCGAGTTTTCCTTTTCTTGTATTGACGTTATATGCATATTATATCATTTAGTCGTCTTTTACGACACCCACGGGCAAGATAGGGGGTAGTGAGTTGTATTCTCACTCCATCAGCACACGGAACAGATACTGCTCCACTTCTATTAGTTGTAGCGTTATAAACTTGTTAATATAAACTTGTTCGATAAATAGTTTATTTGATACAAAATTTGTTCGATAAATAGTCTATTTGATACAAAACTTGTTTGATAAATAGTTTATTTGATGCAAATCTTGTTTGATAAATAGTTTATTTGATACAAAACTTGTTCAATAAATAGTCTATTTAATAAAAACTCAACTTAAACAAGAGTTAATAGAAGTAGTTAACATTGACAATATTTAATGGTATTTACCTGATTGATCAGGAGTGGTAGTAGGTCTGGTTGTTGGTCGTTGAGTTGTGGTTGTGGTGGTAGTAGTAGTCGTAGGTCTGGTGGTGGGTCTTGGCGGTGGTCGTGACGTCATCGGAGCTAGAGTTGTCGTCGCTGTACTAGATGCGCTGCTTGGTTGTTCTATAATTTACATTATTCATATAAACTTTGTGCCTGTTTTCATAAAGATACTTCTTCTTCTTCCTATACCTTGCAATGGTGTAGACTGGCTCGTTCAAAAGAAAGAAATTGACTACACAGATGGCGTAGTAGTTAAGATACCGACCTACAGCGCCGGTGTTGGGGTGTAATCCCACGCAGGACAACACTTTGTGCGAGCCACAAATTGTTGTTTTCAGTCTGGATGTAATTTGTATCCTTTAGTTATGCTTGTGAAGTCTCCTTCTTTTACATCAATTACTTGGGGTCAACATAATACGTACCTACCCTTCTTCCACCATGCATATTGAAAAAGCTCTTAGTCGTCTTTTAGAACACTTGAGAGCAATATAAGGATTAGTAATATTCATAAATTATATTAAACTAGCAGACCCGGCCACGTGTTGCTGTGGCTAATGTTTTTGTTATATTACATTTTATTAAACTATTTAAGTGGAACTGTATAAGAACATCTGTCATTTAGGTAGTCATATTTTTTACAAATGGCATCTATGTAAAAAAGCCAGTTAAAATCGTATATGACACGTTTGTAGGTTTACCATAGCAGCGCCATCTATTAATTAATTACTCAATCCAGTCAACAGATATCGCCATCTGTTAAAATCGTTTGGAGTTAACAGATAATTGTGAATGTCAAATAATAGACAAATAATTTGCAATAAAATAGTATTGCGACTATAAATTAAGATGTAAGCTATCCTATCTTTCAAGTTGGATCAAACTGCACACGGTGTGCAAATTTGATTAAAATCAGTTAAGTAGTTTAGCAGTCCATCGCGGACAAACAACGTGACACGTAATTTATATATATTAAGATTATGTAGATATATTTTACTAATGATATGTAATAAATTATTGTGCAATTTCTGTGAATTATTGTGGGGTGCAGTGGTATAATAAACTAATAACTAATAAAATACCCATGGTATAATAAACTAAGTTATGTTACCTGTACATTTGGCGAAACTAGGCCAATCGCAGCGATTCACTGAACTAGCCCAGTGGAGCCCTGGAGCACAGCGGTGTTTCCGCCATTGTCCGCCTTCACATTGTAAGTAGCCTTCACAATCACCAGGGGCTGAGTGGTACTCACCCGCATTGCAGGGACTACCTTCTATACTACCTATATAGGAAAACAATCGGCAATGGTTATTATTTATGTGGTTGATGGGAGGGTACCCCAAATAGGGGGTATTCCGTCAGGCCGACCACTGATGACACGTAACCCTGCTCCGGTGGTCGGCCCCACGACGAAGGCGATGTGGTGTTCGGGTGGGTTGCGGGTGTGCGTGCTTACGCCCCTCTGTCGCCCCGGACGGAGTGGTGCGGAGGCGCGCCGACCGCAGCACTCCAAAAAAAAAAAGGTTGGCGATCGTAGCTGGTTTTACGTTTCGCAGGCAAATTCTGCTGTTTATTCTCCTAGTGATCCTTGGGCCGATTTTTACGACTGCCACGGGAAAATTACGGGTAGTAACACATTGTATTGTTAACCCTACACCTTTGATTATATACACGTCTAGATGGAGTACCTAATGCAGAACAAACGATACACAAAAAGTGTCCTCGGTTTTTCGCTATATGCGAGTACGCTTTGTGTTCTTACTGTAATTAAACTGTCAATGTGTGCGTGTTTAAGGATACACACTGTTAAATTATTTACCCTATTTTTTCAAAAATTTAATAAGATGGAGGTTAAATATAATAACAATATAATTAATAGAATAGTGTTTTACTTAAATATTGCAAATACAAAAACAAAGAAAATATCTTAAATTAAAACCTTTCTCTTTGGGTTTGTTTTCGGAATAGTTTCCTCTGAGATTTTATGGGTTATGTTATCCAATTTACAAATATAGTGACATCTTATTTGCAAATATTTTTCTATTAGAAGTTTTAAAAGGGTCGTTTCGTGACTACAATCACCAATGTTTTTAAAATACTTATCACCGACAAATTGACAAATTCTTGAAGTGAAACTTCTTTATCGGCGTTGGAAAAAAATTACCGTCACATTTTTCGGTTCGCGTCACATTTTTTCGTTACGCGCTATTTTTTCTCGTCCCCACCACGATCGATTCGAATAAAGAGTACTTTCTCCAGTGGAGTAGGGATAGCATGTCGTTTATGCGGACATAAAGGGATAAAGGGATAAGGGGATAAGGGGATAAAGGTATAAAAGGATAAAGGTATAAAGGGATAAGGTGATAAGGGAATAAGGGAATAAGGGGATAAAGGGATAAAGGGATCCCTTTGTCCCGTTGTTCCTTTGTCTCTTTGTCCCTTTATCGCTTTATCCCCTTTTCCCCTTATACCCTTATCCCTTTATCCCTTTATCCCCTTATCCCCTTAAAACCTTATCCCTTTATGTCTTTATTCCTTTATCCCTTTATACCTTTATCCCTTTATCCCCTTATCACCTTATCCCTTTATGCCTTTATCCCTTTATGCCTTTATCCCTTTATTCCTTTATACCTTTATCCCTTTATGTCCGCTTAAACGACATGCTATCCCTACTCCACTGGAGAAAGCACTCTTTATTCGAATCGACCGTGGTGGGGACGAGAAAAAGATGGCCCATAACGAAAAAATGTGACGCGTAACCGAAAAATGTGACGGTAAATTTTTTTCCAACGCCGATAAAGAAGTTTCACTTCAAAAACTTTATCAATTTTTTTTTGTTTAGAAAACTCAAGATTCATGATTTGTATATCAAAATTATAAGATCAAACACAATCAGTATGCAAATATGGCATGGCTATGGTCAGTACTGATTTTCCTTTATCTCTCATTATTACGGCAAATCTCCTGAGAATAAACTGGCAACACTGTTCAATTCCATTAATTTAAAAATATCGAAATAAAAAATCATGATATCTTGAAAGAATGTATTTAAATAACAAAACTTACCGATGAAAAGTGATTTTGATATTGTTATAAGGTTTTCCAACATAATTGCGACACAGTTTGACAGCGCAAACCGGCATATTATTACTTTTTTCACGAGCACGTTACCGCGTTTTGAACTACAATGACACTGATGTAAGGAACAAGCGAGTCTACTTAATATAGTAGACATCATTTGGGCCGTTTTGTACGGCAAATGAGCCATCTAGACGTGTATATAATCAAAGCCCTAAACATACGAGAATATATTAATTTAACCACTTGTATACATTATTATAATTTTATAAGCCATTATGGTGAAATCGAAATTATTTTCGATTATTCAAATTGTAAATAAAATTATTTTACGAATTTTATCGCTTTTGTATATGATTTTTGATTGCCTGATTACAATGTGATTACACATTGTAAATAATACTATTTATATACTGGCCTAAACAACAGAGATCATTATTATTCAAATTACCAGTAAAATTGATTAAAATTCTTGATTGAGTTTTAGCACTATAGTGTTTTTTTGTCATTTTAAATAAACTGTATTATTGAAAGTACGGTTATATCTTTACTAATATTATAAATGCGAAAGTAAGTTCGATTGTTTGTTTGCTACGCTTTCATGCTTAAACCAAAGAACCGACTTCAAAAATTCTTTCACCAATGGAAAGCTATAATATCAGGGAGTAACATAGGTTATATTTTGTCCCGGTATTCTCACGGAAACGTGAAATACGCGGGTAAGGCAACTGAAACCGAAGCGAAGCGATGACGGGTTGCTAGTAAAATATAAAAATGATTTGAAACACATAAAGGTAAATTCTGTTTTGATCAAATACACGGCTTTTTCGTTAATTTTGTATAACCGTTGCTGTAGTATTTGAAAAATTTTCAAACATCTGTACAATGTACAAGAAATGATAGTTCTATATGCTAATGCAGCTATACTCTAAGTGTGTTCCGCGGAACCCTAGGGTTCCGTGATACCTCTGTCGGGGTTCCGCAAGAATTTAGAAATAAAAAAATCAAAACACCTCTCTCTGGTCGCTCCGCGGCTGTGCGGACTCCGCGGCCGCGCGGAGACAAAACGCTATGAATGTTATTTATTTATTTATTTGTATTTGTATAAGCTTGTGTTACATTAGCTGGTACAATATCTCATAAGTTTGGTCTCAACAATTTTATACTTGTACAACGCGTTCGCTCTAAGTTTGCCGGTCTGTGGAATGCGCGTACCCTCCCCCACGTGACAACAAAACTTATAATGTGTCATAGTTTTACCCAAATATCTAACGTACACAATTTTTATTGTTACAATTAAATAAAAAATTTCGAACGTCATACACTCATACCTATCGCCAGCGGCAAACTTAAAACGAGCGGGTAGTATACTTGTAAGCGCTCAGTCTCTTTGATAAAAGCCGCCTCTGAATTAGACGCTATAGTTGTCAACTAGCGACTTTCGTCTCTAACTTCAAAGGATAAAGTCGATATTGTTTACAACGCTATTTTTAAATTTCTGTTTTTATTTTTGCTTTTTGTTTATCAAAGGTGCCGACTCGAGTATTTTCGAGAATATTTGAGATCGAGTCTAGGACTAAGTATAAAAGCGGCGATCGCGCGTTGGCGTCGTCTCCATCCGACGTCCTCGTCACGTCCTCGACGAAGAGGACGACAATATCACACTCGCTCAACAAAGAGCCTACACGGCCCGCGAGGCCTTAACAAATAAATATCCGCGGTTCCGCCCTCGCCGTCGAGGTGCGAAACCGCGCCGCGCAAAAGTCACTACTAAAAACGTGGGCACGCCCACTTTGCCTCCAGCGACGCCCCAAGCCGAGGTCCGTTCCCCACAGGGGGAGCCCTTGGGCGATGTCGCTTAGCATACTCTTCTCCGGGTTGAGAGCCCTCAGCGCTCACCCATAGTCCGCGTCAAGCTGTCAAGGCCATCTGCGGCCAACAGCTGTACACACACAAAAAAAAAAAAAAAAAATAATAAAAAAAAAAAAAGTTGGCGTCGTCAGTTGATGATTAGCGTTCGGAGCGATAAGTTACTACCTACTTACAAGCTCGCTAGCGAGAAACTAGTGTTCATTGTTTTACTGCCTGCTGTATTCTGTTGTCTCAGTTTTATACATTTCTTCCCTGTAGGTTCTAAATTTAGTCTCTTATACGCAGTAACGATTGTGCATTATTTAAACCCCACTATCCTGACTTGTAACATTATAAATAAAGAAGAATGGAACGTTGGCTTAAAGGTGTTAAACGTGTTCCAACAACATCTTCTAATGACGCTGAATGTTCAAAAGCAATGCGCGCGGAGAATTTAGCAATCACCGATCCAGAAGATGATGCCACGAGTGCCACGACGTCAAGCTCGACGGTTTCAAAGACGAAAAAAAGGAAGTATGATGAATCTTATATCAGTTTCGGATTTGTTGATTCCAACGGCTCACCTCTCTGCATGCTCTGTAGTAAACTGCTTCCTAATAGTTCCATGGCACCTGCCAAATTGCGTCGACATTTAGAAACCGTACACCCCGAGACTAAAGACAAGAATAAAGAATTTTTTGTTCGCAAAAAAGATCAGTTATTAGAAAGTCAAAAAAATATGACGCATGTAACACAAACTACCAACGAAAAGGCCACGGAGGCATCATACTTAGTTAGCTATCGCATTGCACAAGCAGGTGAAGCGCACACTATCGCTGAGAAATTAATAAAACCATGTGTATTAGACATAACAAAATGTATGCTTGATGAAAAATCTGCAAAGCATCTTTCTACTGTTCCGCTATCAAACGATACTGTTTCACGACGAATCCATGATCTGGCAAGCTACGTCAAACAAGAACTAGTTACACGTCTACAAAATACACGATTCGCTTTGCAAATGGACGAGTCGACTGATGTCGCTGGTTTGGCTATCCTGCTGGTTATTGTGAGATATCCATATAAAAGTTCTTTTGAAGAAGACATGCTTATGTGTTCATCGCTGCTTACAAACACTACCGGGGAAGAAATTTTTAATAAAATAAATATATTTTTTGAAGAACATAATCTCAGTTGGAACAATTGCATTGACATTTGTACAGATGGGGCCAAGGCGATGACAGGTAAAACAGCAGGAGCAGTGTCACGAATGAAAAATAAAGCGCCTAATTGTAGTTCCAGTCATTGTATTCTGCATAGACAAGCACTTGCGATGAAGCAAATGCCGTCTAATCTAAAATTAGTTATGGATGAAGCGGTAAAAATAATTAATTTTATCAAATCACGACCACTACAATCCCGATTGTTCTCATTATTGTGTGAAGATTATGGCAGCAAACATAAAACACTGCTGCTCCATACAGAAGTGCGATGGCTGTCTCGGGGAAAAACTTTAACAAGGCTATTTGAACTTAGAGCCGAGTTACAAATGTTTCTTTCAGCAGATACTTCTTTTAATTTGAAGGACCGTTTGTATGATAAAACTTGGTTGTTCCGATTGTCTTTTATGGCGGATATCTTTCAAAAACTTAACGAATTAAATTTATCGTTGCAAGGTAAACAGACAACAGTGTTTCAGGCCTATAATAAAATAACTGCTTTTAAAAGAAAATTAGATTTTTGGATCATTTGCATTGGTAAGAAAGAAATAGAAAGTTTTACGTTACTCAGTGAGTTTGTTAGCGAAAACGACTCAGAAATGTTTGAAGATAATGTGTTTGAAGAATTGGTCCAATATCTCAGTTCGATGCGCGCATCTTTTGAAAAGTATTTTCCCGAAGAACACAATACAAAAATTAAAGTGAACTCCTGGATTCATAATCCTTTTTTACCCAACTTGGAAAAGCCTGAAAACATGTCAAATGAGATATATGAATCTCTTTTAGAAATGTCATCAGACACAAGTATGGAGTCATTGTTCAAAACGACGCCTCTTAATGATTTTTGGTGCAGAATCCAAGATGAATATGCAATGCTTGGCCAAATGGCTCTGGATATTCTTCTCCCGTTCCCAACTACATATTTGTGCGAAACAGGATTCTCTACCTACGCAGCCACGAAAACAAAATATCGCAATAGACTGGACGCCGAAGCTGATATGAGACTCCAACTTTCTTCCATCAAACCTGATATCAAGCAATTGATGAAAAATAAAAAACAGTTTCATACCTCCCACTAGTTAGATTTTTTCTTTTTTAATGTTTTCTATTATTGTCCTTACCAAGTGGTGAAGTAAATAATAATTAGTAACTGATACATTGTACTTTTATTATGCTGATTAATATAGAATACACTTATAAAAATAATTGTTTTATTGTAGGGTTCCATCAAGTATTTTGCTTCCCAAAAGGGTTCCGTCATTTAAAAAGTTTGAGAACCACTGTGCTAATGGAACCCAAAAGGCTTGTAATTTTTACGTAGTGTGCGTATTATATTCTGCTTACCGGCATCTGTAGGAGGTTGTTTGGTAGTAGTAGTAGTTGTAGGGCGTCTAGTGGTTGTGGGTCGTTTTGTAGTCGTTGTAGTAGTAGTACTAGGTGTAGTAGCCATGGATGTAGTTGCTGGTGACCACCACGTCTGAGCAGTGCTCGGTGTTGTAGTCGATGGACTCCAAGCAGGCCATGTTGTTGAAGTATGGTGATCATGGCTTCCACCACTACCGCCTCCAATAGAACCTGTATACATTTTTTTTAATTACAACTAATTGTTGATTACTCTTTGATAGTATTTTATTATACGTTGTGTTAATAACGTATATTTAAAGTAATTTGCTCAGAAATTAGTTCTTTTTTTAAGAAGCTCTTTAATTTTTAGGACATACATATACCTAACGGCTCCGTGTGGTGACAGAGTAAGAGTACAACTCACTACCCTATCTCTTGCTGATAGGTACGACACCTATCTTTAAAGATGATTAAAGATATACTTAATATACATACAATAGCTATGCAATAAAGCAACCCGTCTGTCCGGCCTGGCAGAAATATCCTGGTAGAGATTCAAGCCCAGTAGTGGGACGTATAAGGCTAAGGTTAATACCTAAGGTAATGAAAACGTGCAGTTAAGTCAATCGAGATGTCTTTTAAATATACATATTGATATTATCGCACATTTTTATTATTATCTTTCGAATAGCAACGGGAGAATCTTAAAAAAAACTCTAAGCCCTAATCATCATTTAAATTTACGTTTCAATATGTAGTTCATTTTACCATTCAGCTCTGATTACGTGACTTTATATTTGAGGAATATTAATATTTTACATAATGATTCCTACTCCTTTTTAATCCATATACACCCCGTTGCCGAGTTAGCCTCGGACTAGGGAAACTAGGCGGCGCTGTCTATGCTAGTTGGCATAGACAGCGACTATAAATCAAATTGATATTTTACCATTGAGATTTTTCTGCTTATTCAACGCTTACTTCTTTAATCTCTTATCATTTACTCGATCGAAAAAACG
Source organism: Lymantria dispar (assembly GCA_032191425.1). Taxonomy (NCBI): domain Eukaryota; kingdom Metazoa; phylum Arthropoda; class Insecta; order Lepidoptera; family Erebidae; genus Lymantria; species Lymantria dispar. The sequence goes on along the minus strand of CM063444.1, from coordinate 21,073,910 downwards.
ATTAATATTTTTATTATAACCACAGATACGAAAGGGTCGGTGACCATTGTGTTTTTACTCCGTTACCCACGGAGATTACTAAACTTTTTATAATTATTACGATGAAATTATTATAATTATTGCTTAATGTTTCACAAAAAACTCAAAATGACAACGAAAAGTTTGGAAATTTGAAAACTACTATTTTTGTAAATATTTCACTTCCGCTTTTGGAGATAAATTATTTAATGTATGTAAATATATATTTATTTTATTTAAGTTTCCTCACCATCTGACTCAGCAGGCGTCGTCGTAGGCGGTGATGGAGTAACCGGTTCAGGAGGTCGTTCACAGGCAACGTTTGGTGGCGACGGTACGCTTCTGCCAAGAGCTCGGCCCGCGGCTCTTAGTAACGGCGATGGTTCCGCACAGCAACGATTGCTAAAGTCATCTAAATCAATGGCCCACGCTGTCACACCACCCATGCCTTGACGAAGAGCCCATTCCACCTAAAATATATTTGAGAATATAAATTGAGAGAAATTAGTAGCTGAAGCTGTGTAATAACCAGATGTCGCGTCTGGCTAGACACATATGTACATACATCAGACGATTGTTGGATATAGGTCTTCCACGAGCCGGTCAACGACAGAATTGCCACATTTGACAGGCGGTTTGGTTGTGTCTATTATGTAAGTTCGGCGTAATAAGTTTCAAATAGTATATTCAGTCTTTCGTTGTCCACTGCTGGACGTATGCCGCCCTTATGTTTCGCTACAAAGTGTGGTCCTGTGTCGCTTGCATCCAACGACACCTAGCAAGTCGTCGCTCTACCTGGTTAGGGTTTTTTCCTTCTCCAGGAAATTTGTCCCTTTCTGGCCCGTCTGATTTCTCTGTCTATAATCATGTTGTCCCACTCTCATCTCATCATCATCTTTGCCCCGTTTCTCGTTAGAGTCTCCCATAACTACCGTGAAGTGGGTTTGGACACGTGTATGGCTTTTGAGACATCCTCGTGAAAGACCTCCATCTCGTTTTTAAAGTATGTCGAGTTCGGTACGTAAATCTGTATAACCTTCAATGAATACCGTTTGGTAATTCTGAGTATAAGGTACTCTACCCTTGTTGATACACTCTCGATCTTCTTCATATTGTCTACGAGCGACTTGCGAATGGTGAAGCTTGCGACGGCTGATCGTGCTCCTGGTAAGTGAGCAAGTTTTCAGACCGTAGGATTGTCATGTCCTCCGCCTCTCTTCGTATTTCTGATACCGTAATCGTCATGCTTGGCAGGTGAGTTGCCGATAACAGTGGAGTGTTATACATTTCCCAGGAGAGAGCTGCTGTCCGCTCTTCTGGTGAACCCTTAGCCGATTTTGACGACTCTCATGAGCAAACCAGGAATGGTGACAATTAAAGTACTCAATTCAAAAACTGTACTTATATAAGTAAGTACTTATATAAGTCTTATATAAGTGTAGACCGAGTAGACTACACGAGAAATATTTATAAAAGTATAATTTTACATCCACATTGACACACACATCTATATGTAGTGTCTAATGTCAATATGTAGTCTAGATTGTAGTCCAGAATAATAATATTACATTGAAATAATCATAAAATGACTTTACATGACATCCTTACTAATATTATAAATGCGAAAGTGAGTTTATTTGTTACGCTTTCACGCTTAAACCACTGAACCGATTTTAAAAATTCTTCCACTAATGGAAAGCTATAATATCAGGGAGTAACATAGGCTATATTTTATCCCGGTATTCCCACGGGAACGGTAAGGCGGCTGAAACCGAAGCGCAGCGAGGGCGGGTTGCTAGTTTCTTTTATAAATTCCAATATGAATACGTGTTCTAGGTATTTTCCTCAGAAAATGACGTCTTAAAAGCTTTTATAGTAGGTATAGATAGAATCGCATGTTTAAATAAACAACACACGAACAACAATATGAAATGTTTATGTTTAGAAAGTTTGAGTTTAGAAAAACTTCTTAAACGTGATAATTATTAATTAATGAATAGTAAACACTGAACAACCATTTAGATATCTATGATAATGTATTTTTTATGATAGTTTAGTAGCAATTAACTGCAGGCTTCATTAAGACGTTTTAAATTCAATAATAATTATGTAAGTATAATAGTTAAATTGGCTTTGGAAGAACTATAATAACGATTACTCACTAACTTACCCGTGGGTGTCGTAAAAGGCGACTAAGGACTATAATATTCATATAACATCTGTGCAAGTAATGGAAAACTCGTAATAAAATTCTTTATATATTCGTCTGGTCAACGTGGTGCATAGTAGTTTAATTTCCCTCTTATTTTGGAGGAGGCTCAAGCCCAACGGTGGGACGTATATCTGATGTGATGATCAAGAATAAATTATCGAGTCAGATCCTTCCATTCATCAGGTGTAACGTTCAATGTTAGACATGGACCTACCCACGAGTTGGATACTGCCATCATCGCTACACTTAGCAGGCAAATAGGCGAGCACACTTAGTGCTTAGTTTCCCGGGCGAGTACCTACTGCTGCCAACTCCCTGTTGCTTCCTTAGTTCGTAAGTATAACTTTTTTAATTTTTATCCGTCACCATGGGGGGATACAAATAAATTTCTCGCTCTATTTTTTATATACTGGACATACCTTTTCAGTGATTGATTTCGGATCGTCGTATCCTACCCATTGATTGTCTGTGTGTGTGTAAGGTCCTGCGTTCTGCTGACGTCCAGTCTTCCATCTTAAATTCTTCACTGTAAACATCGCGCATTTTAAATTTGTTTAATTTTAAAGACTATTCTGCTCATGCACATTCTATTGTTAGTCATAAGCCGTTTGCTTAATGAGAGAAAATTATATTTTTTTTTTTTATTGCAAACGGTGGCAAACGAGCAAACAGTACACCTGATGGTAAGTGTTGCTGCCGCTCATGGACCTTTACAAGGCCGTTGCCTACCACGAAGAAAGCGAAGGGAGTGTGAATGGAACCCTCAGAAAGTTGGGCTTCCGGCTCTCTCGCTCACCGAACGAAGCGCAGTAACAAATTGCTACTACTCAGACGTCGATTTTCTGCGAGAGCATGGTACTGCCCCGGACGGATTTAATAAGTATTGATACTAACCTCTATAACATATTTCATAATATGCCAACATGCCGGGTTGCTTGGTGAACTCGCCTGGTTCTCCAGGTCCGCTAGCAGCTGAGCCAGGGCCTTTAGATCCACTCACATCAACTAATCTATAAGATTGGCCGTAAAATGATAAGCCCAGAAGCAATTTCTTCGGATCTGCACCGCCACTGATCAATGCTTTAACGGCGTATTCCTACAAATATACATAAATTACTTCATTGCAGTTATGGGATGTTATTCTGACTGTAAAAGTCATAAAAAAAGGATAATAAAATGAGATTAAAATTTTGTTAGCTACTAGCAATCTGCCCTTGCTTCGCTTTGGTTTCAGTCACCTTATCTAAGTGTTTTATATATCCACTATCTTCTAAGATATTACGATACGCGGCTGCAGTCCTTGGGTACGATTCCCGGACAGGGCAAAATTTTATAGGGGTTTCTTGAGAGGAAAAATAGTTTAAGTTACTACTTCTATAAACAAGTATCTTTTAGTAAAATATCATTAAAACTGGTCCAGGCATTTGGAAAATTACCCGGAACAAACAGGCAGACAGACAGAAAAACATTTATAAACTGGTTTTTAAGCATAGGTATCGTTTAAATAACATGAAAAAAGGTATTGTAGAAAAAGGGAATGAACAGTATGAGCATGAAAAAAGGTATTATTTTGACATTTCAAACTAATAATTCAATTTTATTTATTTGTTTAGATAATAAAATTCGTAAGGTGGACAAGACATTGAATTTTTACTCTGTTAGATAGTTCTAATTCAATAATTATAATAATTATTTACGCCTATGACAAATATAGTTATTTTAATTATGCTTTTTATTGTTAATACTCACAATGGAATAATAAGCCAAAGCGTCTCCAGGTAATGGCACCAAAGGTGTGTGATGTCCAGTAGATCTCTCCCATCCACCGTGATAATCATATGTCATGGTACTAAGAAAATCAGCTGCTTTTGATATCACAGGCAAATCATAAGCGCTTTCAATTACTTCTTTATAGCCCGATATGGCTACACCAAGTTCCATGCCAGCACCATGTAATGCTGTAGATAATTCCTGTAATAAAAATAACATAATATTAACAGCCACAATTACCTCACTCACGTAATATTATATTTTCTCTTTTTTCGATCAGCCCATAGACATCTACTCTTGGATATAGCCCTCCCACGAGAATGCCACTCGGAACGCTCTTGTGCCACTTGCATCCAACGGCATAATACATTATGTGTGGGTATAGGTTATTTCACCAAAACTAGTAAAGCTGAAAAGTCCATCCAGATTGGGAATAATATTCTGATAGTGGTAGGACCACATTGCTGACAGTTGTCTGTGTACAGCCGCAGGCCGGTCCGCCGGGGTAGTACCACACTCTCGCAGAAAATCGACGTCCGAGTAGTAGGAATTTGTTACTGCACTTTGTTCGGTGAGCGAGAGAGCCGGAAGCTCAACTCTCTGAGGGTGTTTGCGTGTAGTGGGTTTTAGATATGCCTTTAGTATCATCGGATCTCATTGCACGCTTTCACATTGCCTTCACTTTCTTCGCGGTAGGCAAAGGTCTTGTAAAGGTCCATGAGCGGCAGCAACACTTACCATCAGGTGTTCGTTTGTCTATTCATTTGTCATCGTTTGCAATAAAAAATAACAATAATAATAAAAGCTGGGCGAATAATGAGAATAGGTAGATAAAAGTTCATCGAACTTACCTGAATAAACTTAGCGTAATTAGCTTTATCAGATACAGCTCCCTTTTTACAGTTACTCTGCCAACATACTGGATAATTCCAATCCGAATGAAGACCATCAAATTTATGCATTCGTAAGAAAGATACTAAATTTTCTATAAATTTACGCCGATTTGCTTCGGATGAAACTAGACGCGAGTATTTATCGCCTGCTGAATCTGTCCATCCGCCCAAGCCTAAGAGAACTTTGACGTCTCTTAGTGATGTTACACGTTCGTAGAGATCTGTTTAAGGAAAACGGTATTGAGAAAAATTTAAAAGTATTCTACACGGCTACTTCATTCACAGACACAATAGTTAATAATAATTTAAATATTTTGTCTGGTAAAAGTCAAAAGACTAATACGACGCTAAAAGGGATTTTAATACGAATAGACATTTTGTAATATCGAATCATCATCATGTCATGTATATCACCGTTCGCTGCTGGAAGTAGGCCTTCCTTATGTTTCACCATAAAGTGCGGTCCTGTGCCGCCTGCATCCAACGACGTCTAGCAACTTTCATCAGGTCGTCGGTCCACCTAGTTCACCCACACTGCATTGTCCGATAAGTGATAGTCCCTCGAGAATCTTTCTTTTCCAGCGGTTCATCGAATCATATCATCATTATCCTGACCCTATTTCAATTACTTGGTATTGGGTATATACGTACTGCTCTTCCATAGTACATATTGCAGAAGTTATGGGCAATAGTTTTATAACCGGCCTCTTGACTGACGTCAATCTGCCTTGCAAATATAATCGTAGACCAGACGGCACCAGATAAACCCAGGTCATTGTAAAGCTCTTAGTCGTATTCAACGACAAACACGAATGTAAGAATTAATACAGTAATATTAATCACATACTCGTATTATTATGAAAAAATCGTCAAACAGAATTGGTTAAAAAGAATAACTTCTATTACTTACTGTTTGTGATATCAGCCCAGGGATCAAACTCCTTAGCTATTAGATCATCAGGGGAAAGTGAAGCGTAAGCATATACTATATGTGTGCAAAGTCTTGTATCTATATTTTCAGGTACAAATTTTCCATCACCACGACGATAAAATGCCCAGCTTGTCATGTAGCATACAACCAGCTTGTCACTTTGTTTACCTTAAAAATAGATCATCGTTATTATCATCATCTCGGTGAACTAGAACCTCCTCCACATTAAAAGGCAAATTGACCTACTATACAACGCTGATTGGTTGTGTTGGTATAGGGTTTTATTTTATTATAGTTTCTCTTCTATTGCATCCAATCATGTTACCTGCATAATATATTTCATAGTCATTTCTTACGACACCTACGGACAAGGTGCTGAGTTCCTCACCACGGATAAATATAGTACTATCCTTGAATCAATTTTTATCTTATATATAAATTTCTAGCGTACGTGTGTATGTCACTGAACTCCTCCTAAACGGCTTGACCGATGTTGACGAAATTTTTTGTGTGTGTTCAAGGGAATTCGAGGATGGTTTAGATTCATAATTGGACCCGGTAGGTGGCGCTGTTTGGGCAGGAGAATAACATAACTTGAGAACGACTTTAGCGATAACCTCCACCTTTTTTTTAAAGTTTTCTTATATTTCAAAAGAGGTCTTTATGGAAAAAAAAAAATAGAAAGTTGCGCAGAACACTGGGAAATTATGAAAACTTAACGTTTATATATGCTTTTCTAATGTAATCTTTTTTCGACTATATAATCTTCTAAACGGCTGGACCGATTTTGATGATTTTTCTGAGGTTATTCCGATGGATATGAGAATCGGAACATCCAAACAATTCGGTTTAGATTAATAATTGGTATCGGTAGGAGGCGCTGCAATCGATTTCAAGGCGAATACAATTTTCTATTTTTATGCAGATTTGAACAGAACAACGTCTGTTGGATCAGCTAGTAATATGTAAATCATTGCCGTAATGTTAGGTTCGCTAACGCTCGAAAATAGCTGGACCGATTTGAACACTGCTTCGGTTTGTTCGCTTATTACTAAATCTTTAGAAGAAAATTTAAGACAACCTATCGAAGTAACCGAAATATAGAAATGTTGTAAATAAAACTACTTTACGAATTTTATCGCGTTTGTATTTGATTTATGATTGCTCGACGTTTCGAATACTTTACAGAATCGTGGTCACGGGCAGACTAAGAACGTCGTAGTGAAGAAGAACGTCATCGTGTTCGAAACGTCGGGCAATCATAAATCGAATACAAACGCGATAAAATCCGTAGTTTTATTGACAATGTGTAATACTCGCGTGAACATCAGAAATCATTATATAGAAATGTTACCAATGATAATTAAATTAATTTATGCCCGACCTTAACTCGTTGGACTTAATGTTTGATTAAGATTGATAATTCACTTATAAAGTATTAGAATGTCAAATCAACATTTGGAGATATAGATTCTATTATGTCTTAATTCTGTATAAAATGAAATATTGTAAAATCTTACTCTTCTTGCTATCCAATTCAGCAACAAACCGTTCTGGATCCTTATTAGCTGCCGTTTGTTTGCTTGGTTCATTCCACTGTAAAATAAATAAATTAATACTAGAGGTTAATATTGTTAATATATAATCTTAGTTTTAGAAGCGCTTACTTCAAAATCATTTTCGTAGGCTTGCGACAGATACCGAGCTGCATCTTCAACGGTTATTCTGAGACTTTGACCTGGCATACACTTGGCGACTTCTTGATGCCTGCAGAAGATCATTATTATGATATTTTTATTTATCTATGTATATATTAATAGATGATGTTAAGATATTTGTGTAAATTACCCGCAGAATCCAGTAGAGGGATCATAGAGACGGTCATCTTCACAAATCATTCTATAACTAATACCGCCGGTGCAGAAATGATAATGCGCACATGAATCTTCATCTGATGCTAAGTATGGCTTTTCAGAATCACACGCACCTATCTTCAGTGAAGATTGTTCTGCTGGTATACCTTCTCCTATAAAAAATATTTAATCAAATATATAAATAATTGTATACTTATTAGGCTATATAATATAATAGCTGTGCCACTATTTGCATTGATTACTTTAACATTTTCTGTTATTATATTTTTGAACGTCCTCGTCATCTTGCTAACAAAATATTCTTACTAATATTATAAATGCGAAAGTAAGTGTTTGTTTGTTAAGCTTTCACGCTTAAACCGCCGAACCGATGCCAAGAATTCTTTCACCAATGGAAAGCTATAATATCAGGGAGTAACATATGCTATATTTTATCTCGGTATTCTCACGAGAACGGTAACTAAACGGGTAAGGCGAATGAAACCGAAGCGAGGGCGGGTTGCTAGTATCTTTATAGAATAAGAATTATTAATAAACACAGGCGATTGTGTTGAAAGTTTGATTGCTTTGTTACTAAGTGTAATTTATTCTGAAGTTGTAGTTATTGTTTTGTTCCTATTTCTTGCAGCTTTTTGTATTTAACGTAACCTTTTTTCGATATGTTTATCGAGAAGAGCGTACCCAAAAAACAGGTGCTTTTTAAAAACTGTCTAGTATTTTATGATGTTAGCGTTATAAAAATAAATCAAAAAGAAACTTATTAAGATTTATAATATGTATTAATATAATAATATTAATCAAATCAATCAAAATATGAGATATTTTAAGTTATTTTGAATTATTAACAAGTACATAGACATAAGAAAATAATAATAAATAATGTAAATACGTATTTTTATCCGTGTGTTGTGGTGTATGAATACCATTCTCCATTATAATGTCCGTGGATATCGTAAAAGACGACTGCATTTAACGTCTATACAAAAGAAAGAAAACTCGAAATAAAACCCTATACCAACCCGTCTGACCGGCGTGGTATAATAGGTCAATATTTCTCCCATTATGGAGGCAGCCCGAGCCCAGTAGTGGGACGTGAATTAGCTTAGATGCTGTATTGTTTAATCCTGTAAATACGTATGATATTTGTGATATGAATCTCGAACTAATACAGTTATCAAATAAATTAAAAAATGTGTGAACTAAGAAAATTATTAAATCAGATTAATTACCATTTAATGTAGTTGAAATAGCGTTCAGGATTGGAAAAGGTGGACCACATAGTCCACGGAAATCATCCATGTCGATCGACCACACCGCTGCACCCGCTAAGTCCGTGCTTATGACGAATTTCATCTATACACAAATAATTTGTAAATTAAATATCGACAGAAATAAATTATATTTTTAATTTTTATCCCCATGGTTAAGGATAGATATCTTCCTTACAAAGTCGACAAATTCGATCGGTTCGACGAATCGGTTATTGTCCGGCTAATAAGAACGACTCTTTAGCGCCATAAATGTTCTACCGGACAGGTCACCAAAACAAGTATGGCAGGCTATAGGGTTTCACACCGTCCTATCTACCACCTCGCACGGTTTGGCCAGTGCATGGCCACATTGTAAATAAAACTACGGATTTTATCACGTTTGTATTTGATTTTTGATTGTCCGACGATCACTTTGCAGCGTTCATGGTTACGGGCAAACTATGATGTCCCACGTCCAACAAGTCATCGTTATTACAAAAAATTTAAAATTATCTACCCGACACAGAAAATTAATTTTTAAATATTGTCCATATTTTGATACAAATTTATTGCCAGTGTAAGAAGAAAACGATGTATTACCATATATTGTTACAATGGCAATAAATTTGTATCAAAATGTGGGTCTCTATATCGGGTAGATAATTATAATTTTTCTACTTTTACGGCTTAGAATAATAACATATAGAAGGTAAGTTCACGCACAAAAAGTGAGGCATTTCTATTGGAGCCTAATGGAGCTTACGCCGGAACCGTCCCGTAATGTACAAGTCATTGTACTGCACGAACGTATGCAACTCTTAAAAAATAAATAGGTAATTATGACGGTTTGTGCATTGAAATGGTGTCACAACACATTTGAAAAACATAAAAAGGTTTTTAACATTACTTTTAAAAGTATTTCGACGATTTATGTTAATAAAAACAAAATTTGATTTCATAATTTGTATAGTGGTGTGCGTGTGTACGTGTGTAAACGTCTGTGCGCCATTAGTATTTTTAGATTCAAATTTTGAAAGTTCCAAGTACTGACACTATCCTTCTATACGTTATTATTCTAAGTTTTACGGATTGTATCGCGTTTGTATTCGATTTATGATTGCCCGACGTTTCGAACACTTTGCAGCATTCATGGTCACGGGCGGACTAAGGTGTCTCACGTCCCACAAGTAATCGTTATTACAGACATTTATAATTATCTACCCGATACAGAAAATTAGTTATAAATTTATTAAATTGCGACCCACATTTTAGTACAAATTTATTGCCAGTGTAAGAAGAAAATGATTCTATACGAAAAAAATATATTGTTTATGGTTAGTAATTATTAATTATTAAATTTGTAGCAATTATTGTTACAATTTGTTGATTTAAAACTAACAAAACTAATGTACTACCACCGGATCGGAACGCGGCCACACTGAGAAAGATCCGGCAAGAAAACTCAGGGGACATGATGCTAAATTAATATTGATTTTTAATTTTAGATGCGGCTTACTTTGTCTTACTAAAAGATTTTTGATTTATAAAATTAAGCTGGGATCCTGTTATAAACATAATTAAAAATAAATCCAAAGAGACCACCACAAGACTGCATGATACTGTGAGCACTTATTGTATAGATTTGACCCACAATAATAATAGTTAAAGATAATTTTATAAATCAAAAATCTTTTAGTAACACAAAGTAAGCCGCATCTAAAATTAAAAATCAATATTAGTTTAGCATTATAAATTTTCTGTAATAACGATGACTTGTTGGACGTGGGACATCTTAGTCCGCCCGTGACCATAAATGCTGCAAAGTATTCGAAACGTCGGGCAATCAAAAATCTAATACAAACGCGATAAAATCCGTAAATATCAGATATCATCGTATATGTGCAGTCGGCGTAGCTCGAATATTTACGTCAAAGTATGGGGTTTTGGAGTAGCGTCTCTATCGAATGAAAGGGATAGTGCTACAAATCTATGTAAATTGATCTGGATAACGTTACGCATATATTGACGCAAATATTCGTGCTTAACGCACAGATCATTGCTTATCCCAAAAAAGTAGGTACTCGTAGGAGAGTTTCAGCGTCGTCTTAGTTACCAGCCACGTCTCCATCACCTATTCGTGTAAGTTATATACCAGCTTGATACTTATATTAAAGTTGTACTTGAAGTTTTTGTTTACTCGAAAATGACTTGTTACTCACTATTGTTTGAAATGTTTATAACATTTTAACCATAAACTCTAAGATACGAAGGCAAGATTCAATACTTTCCAGCGGCATCCTGACAACATTGGTATAAAAAAAGAGAAACCTGTAATAAAATTGTATGCGAATATTTATTTGGCCACTATAGACTTGGCACCATAATATACATCAGCTTTGTTTTACATTAGATTATGACTACACAGATGGCGTAGTGGTTAAGATACCGGCCCGATCCACAAATTGTTGTTCTGAGTCTGGATGTAATTTGTGTTCATTAATTATATGTTTGATAAAGTCCCCCGCAAGAAAAAGATCAGGACAGGGCCTTTAAAAAAATAGCGTTAAAATGCCTTGCCTTGACCAAATATATGATGTATTTATATGTTTAATTTTTGTTTTATTGTCAACGGTGGCAAACGAGCAAACAGTACACCTGATGGTAAGTGTTGCTGCCGCTCATGGACCTTTACAAGGCCGCTGCCTACCGCGAAAAAGTGAAGGGAGTGTGAATGCGTGAATTGAGGCTCGGTGATACCAAGGGCACCACCAAAACCCCCCCACACGAAAACACCCTCAGAAAGTTGGGCTTCCGGCTTTCTCGCTCACCGAACGAAACGCAGTAACTAATTGCTACTACTCAGACGTCGATTTTCTGCGAGAGTGTGGTACTACCCCCGACGGACCGGCCCGCGGCTGTAGACAGATAACTGTCGACAGTGTGGTCCTACCACTCCTAAATATATTATTATTATTATATTTAATATTAACCTTTTCAAATACTGTGTTGGGTGTATCAAAGGTGACCCATTGATTATCAAGTATGACGTATGTGTTTCCTGCTTCATCTGTGGCAGTGGTTCCTTTACCTTCGCGTTCAGCCATACATATCTAAAAAATATATAATATATACTTTACAATACAGCATTTACTAACGAACTGTTTCAGTAATTCAATTTCGGTATATCTTACTTCAAAGAAAGCGAGTAGTCCTTTAGTCTGTGTGTAAAAACCTTCATCACCCCAGCCAGTAACTGGTGCTCCTGGAGCGGGATGTGTTGATGGAGAAAGAGTATAGCTGCGTCCAAACAAAGGTATGCCAAGCACCAACTTTTCTGCGTTCATACCATGCCGAAGAATAAATTTCACCACGAATTCCTATGGAAATTAATTATGTAAACTAAACTGTAAACTATTTCATATTTAACAACTAAATACACTTTGATAATGTTAATAGACGAGTAATAATGACTTTAAAATAGTTCATATGGTGACGAGTTAGCATTAGGTAAAAGCTATTCACTCCACATTCCATTTTTATGGTATTGTAAAAATTGACTAAGGAATGTATTTTTTATTATTTTTTTGTCCGACTATATAGTAGTATACGCTAGGCGTAGGCTAGGCGCTATGGCTGTGATAATTTTACCCGGACTGTTGGGTGAGCGCCGAGGGCTCTCAACCCGAGGATATGTATGGAAGAAAAACTCGTAATAAAACCTTATGCCAAGCAATCCGAGTGGTAATGTCATGTAGCAAGTCATTTTACTTCTCATTGGAATGGAGTGTAGGAGGTTTGTATTCAAATATAGGTTGTACATCAGTCGAGAAGAAGAGAAAAAGATGAAGTAAAAGTTGTTTTTGTCCTCTTCTAAAGAATATACAAATAAAAAGTATATGTGCTCACAATGTTATCGTATCGTTGGTCACGAGAAGATGCCCCTGGATCTCTATGTAAAGCACTATGTTGAACAGCTCTGGTTGGTGCTTCTTCACGTTTTGAATGTGTCATGTCCCATGCCTGTAAAATAGTATAATCTGTCGCGCCACTTACTGCACTAAGATCATAGCCGTCTTCAAGTTGATACCTAGAAATTTATAAAATTTAGAATGCTTGTCCATATTGCATTTACTGAATAAACTTTGTAATAGTCATACCTGAAGGGAGGCAAAACAGTCGATAATAAGAATCCATATGCCGAAAATTTCTCTCGGATTTCATAGAGAAGTGTAGTAAGTAGTTCCTTTTCTTTTTCGTCGTTTTCACCTAAAAATTATCAAATGATTAACGCTTATTCCCTAAGTAAATGATTCGTCTGCTCTCTATGAGCTGGACATAGGATGGGCAGCATACCAAACGTAATAGCCAGACAGACCAGTCGGCCGGACATGTGGTTAAAAAGGTTAGACATCTAACATTAATATTATTTATGTTGTGTCTCAATAAAATCACCCTTTTTGATTATTATCATCAATCTTGTTCAATTTTAATGAAATGCAACAAATAATATATAAAACATAACAAGAGCCTCCTTTATTTTGGTCGGTCTCGCAATCAGAAAAGCTAACTATGTCCGGCCATATCCGGACGCTTTGCGCTAGCTGGATGTATAACAATGCGTCTTATTGTCGACTAGGAGCTTCTTCCTCAAAATAGGCGCGATACTGACCAATTAATTCACGTTGGTCAGACCGCTTATAACCTTGTTTTATGTCGAGTTTTCCTTTTTTGCAGTAATGTTATCCGCTTAGATTTGTTTTAGTTTTTTACGACCACGGCGGATAAGGAATAAACGTCATTGGTTTTAGGTTTAATTGATGTCTTTTAATAGATTTAAGTACATACCTGGATAAACCCAATGAAGATCGAGGCCATCAAAATCATGGTCTCGTAAAAAGTTAACAGCGCTATCGATGAACATGCTTCGTCTTATAGGTTCTTGCACCATTTCACTAAAAAGTCTTTCTGTACCCTCGCCTCCTACGCTGATGATTACTTTTAAACCTTGGATACGTCGTTTCAAACCAGTTGCAATACGATATCCACCTGCAATCACAATTATGGTTAGTAACCGATTGAATTAGAGACTATACGATACTTCATTGAATTAGATGTATTTTAAATGAGTAATTTGTAAAATTTGACTTTTAATATTGAAGCAAGTGGCTTACTTAGTATATATTACCTACCTTTGATGATATCATAGTCCTCATTTATGGGAATAACACTGTATGTATGAGGATGTAGAGTGGCGAAAGCATAGTGGAGATGGGTGCAGGTACGCGGTAGTAGACTCGGCGTGAACGCTAAGGGAGGCGCTCTATACGCTGCCCAGGACTGCATGTAGCACACGACTAGGCGACCATATGATGGTTCACCTACAGTTTGTTGCATTGCTGGAAGCAAAATCATATTTTGAGATACAAACAATATAAATATGGACTAAAGTAGGACTATGAAGACTTTTTAGTCTCACGGTGATAAATATCGCCCAGGTGTATAAAGGTATTCTATATTTCGTCTTTTACGTTCTGTTTCTTTAATTTATAGTGTATTATTTATTGTTCTGTTACAAAAGCTTTAGTTACAAATAGCGAGTTTTAATACACTGCGTGCAGTTCAAAATTTCTATATTTAGTACTGTTGTGAATTTCTTCAGAAAACTGCAGAAGGTTCAATGACATTTTTCATCTATTTAGAATGGAAATAGGACCTCTATCGATATAATTCTATTCATATAACGAAGTAATTCATAATTTAATATTTCATAAAGTCACAAGTTTTGGAGTGGTAGGACCACACTGTCGACAGTTACCTGTCTACAGCCGCGGGCCGGTCTGTCCGGGGCAGTACCACGCTCTCGCAGAAAATCGACGTCTGAGTAGTAGCAATTTGTTACTGCGCTTTGTTCGGTGAGTGAAAGAGCCGGCAGCCCAACTTTCTGAGGGTGTTTGCGTGTGGAGGGTTTTGATGATGCCTTTAGTATCACCGAGTCTCAATGCGCGCATTCACACTCCCTTCACTTTCTTCGCGGTAGGAAGCGGCCTTATAAGGGTCCATGAGCGGCAGCAACACTTATCATCAGGTGTACTGTTTGCTCGTTTGCCACTGCTTGCAATAAAAAAAAAAAAATTACCTTGCAGGTTTGCATTCCCTTGCTCTAGTCTCTCATCGCTCCGGGTACTGCTATCAGAAAAACAAATATATTAATAATTAATCTAGACTGTAATAATAAGAAAAAGTTATATAATCGGGCTTACTTGTTCAAGTAATCTGCCGCTCCATAATAATCTTTGATACTACCGAGGTTGTCCACGTGGAATATATCTTCTGCATCCTGCCAATATATTAGTACAATATTATACATTAAATTCTTTGTATGACGTAAGAGGATTGTCATCGATCCACTCAAAAGAGGGAGAACAAGCACACGCTGGTTTTGGAAGTACCATTTCGGCATGCCGTCAACTTAGCTGCCCACACGAGCTGCCACCAAACCAAGATATACGTAAAACATAGGCAGTCATGAGCACTGCCGAGAGAAGTGAAATTTAAAATTATTAATCAAACCGATGTTAATCAGTGCACAGTATAAATACTAAAATTTTATCGCAAACACATTGAATATATTCTGTGAATATTTTTATTATTATTATATTAGTTTTATAACTCAATAATCAAAATTAATGTTAACAATAATAAGTATATAACCTTTCACGAGGATCACAGACTCTGTATAAATTACATGTCCCTGTATAAGTTAATATATCTATAGATCTCTTATTGTGATGCATATACGATGTATTTGTACATATTATGTATCTGTATAAATAATCTGCGCGTGCAGAGTATTTATTTATTGTTAAATCATAAGATTCTATCATTAGACGCTTATAGAGATTTTCTCTTAAAAAAATAAAAAGGACTATGCATAGTTAAGAGAATAGTTCAATACTTACATTAGGCAACTTCAAGGAAACGCCTGGTTCCAATAGTGATATAGGCCGTTTCTCTACAGCGTCCCTTAATGGCAGTCTTTCATCTCCTTCATCACGAACACTCCTGGAGCAATATGAATAAAAAAGTATCGATTTGACATAGTGTCTCAGCTTTATTCTTGAAAAGTTAAGCAGGGATGTTTTTTTTTTTCAACACATAGACGTTTTAATCTTGGGCAACATATTCCTCTAATAGGAGTGTAATTGGCCTATTACAATACTCCAGCTTAACAGCTTAGTTCATCATCTGAGCTCATGAACGTCTCGTTTGTGCTCGAGTTTCCTCCACAACGAAGGAAAGTTGATTTACTATACCACGCTAGTCAGACGTTACCAACGTATAGGCACTTATTTCGAGTTTTCCTTCTTTCATATAGATGTTATATGCATATTATATCCCATAATCGCCTTTTACGATACCCACGTGCAAGATATAGGGGTTGAATTATATTCTTACACCGTCACCACACGCTTTTAATATATCCATTTTCACGATAACAATGAGATTTTAAAAGGACACATTTTTAATTCTAGGCAGTAGTGTTTAAGTCACTGATATTGCCGAAATCCACGAGCGACAGTAACTATTTACTATCAGATGAGCCACTGGCATGTCCATTGTCATAGGCAATAAAATATTACCTAATCTAGAATTCAAGTCAGTGCTTGAATACGAAGCTTTTAGACCAGTAGGGCCAGATTATTATAGGTACATGCATATTATAGATGGATACGAATATAACAATTACCGTAATGGTATGCTTTCAACGGAGGCTCGTATCGGTGTAGCTATTGGGTCGTGTTGTGGGATCGTTTCCAGTGCACTTCTTGTGAACGTCGCGATTCCAGCACGTGGAGACGCTGCCACGTACGCGCCAAGCGTTAACGCTAAAGCGCACTATAAACAACAACAATAAATAAAATAAAATATTCATACATATCTTACTACGTACTTGCTTACAAACACGTCACATATTATCACCTATTAATATATATGAATAAAACAGGGCGCAACGACAATTTTGACAAACATTTGCTTAATTTTTATTCTCGACGAATACTTGCTATCGTGTTTTGCATTTAATTTACAGAGCAAATGGTTCAGAGGCTGTCGACCTTATATAAAAAACCTTGTGTACATCTATAACAATACAAATAGGTATCTATTATCTGGCGACATTTGAATAAGGCCTGCGATGTCTTTAAGTAAGGAGATGAAAAAAGTGAATCTAAAAATACCCAGTAATGTATTGCTGGCAAATCAATTGATAAAATACAAAAGATTCTGTATCAATTAAAGTTTGTTTTCTTCTTCTTAGTTCATATGTAGCCCATTGTTGGGTATAGACCACCTCCAGAGGAGTTAAATTAGCCAATTACCATCAGCCACGCTAGCCGGACGAGGTGGTATAGGGTTTTATTTTGAGGTTTCCTTTTCTTACACGACAACAGTAGGAATGTAAAACGAGGTGGCACATTATCTTCTTAATCTATTATCATCATCATTATCATAGCTTATACATATACGTCCCACTGCTGGGCTCGAGCCTCCTCCTCGTTAGAAGTGAAATTCACCTACTATATCACGCTGGTCAGACGAGTTGGTTTTTATTTCGAGTTTTCCTTCTCTTACACAGATACCTATTATATGCGTGTTATATCCATTAGGAGTCTTTTACGACACTCACGGCTAAGAAAGGAGGGTGGTCAATAGTGTTCTTACTTCATCGCCACACGACAAAAGTTGTCATCATACGGAAGAAATTTGGTTTCTATTGAAAATATATTAAAATGAATATTATATGTGGTGACGGTCAATGACCCATGGATCATGTATCGCACTATGTTTCTACGTAATTAACATAACTTGACAGAGTTAACACAGTCAACACTTGAGACTAGTTCATCAAAATTTTTGTTTATAATCTCATTTTTAAAGAATATTTCTGGATGTCAATGGCCGCATTTAATGTTATTGATTTAATCATTTGAATTCGAAGTTATTTTGCGGTATATTGTGCATTTTAATAGATGAATTTTTGATTGGGTGTATACCTCATCTATTCATAATACCAATTATATGTATTCACAAAAACATTTATAAAATCTGTAATAAAAATAGTTATGTTTTAACATAGGTTTTTAAACCTTATTTATAATATAAACAGCATCAAACAATGCTTTAAGTATAGTAACCGAAATATATTTAAATAAAACGTCATTTAATTAGTTATCTATTTTGTATAAGCTATGTATGTCTCGAGCGGGCCATGGAAATCAAGGAACTGGTAGCGGTGATCAGCCCAATTGACGATGGGGAAGTTATGGGTCCCCATGACATCTTAACATCTTCCCAGATGGGTCAGGCGGTGTGTATATGGATCTAGCTTTTTATAGACTTAATAGGTATGCATCCGTTGTTATTTGTTTTGATGAAATAATAGGCAATGAAAAGACCGTTAGTGTGCTATGCAGAAGTCTCAGGCTCAATCTCCACGATATTGTGAGAAAAGCCGTATATTTGAGATAAACGGTTTTCTCAAAAAAGAAACGGTTTGGAATCCGTACCTCGGAGAGCATATTATGAAGGCGTCAGTTCTTGTTGTCATGAGCTTTTACGGCAGTTAATATGGCCAGCTTTTATCCTGAAGTCTAGTCAAATAAATCCTTACTCTTTTTGGTTTCAGAGGTCAGATAGTAGCGGTGACCATACGGCAAAATAATATTTTGCTAAAATTATCAGACTAGAAACTTCTAGATCAAAAAAATAGGGAATAACAAATCTTCGGCGAATTCTTTTGATGATGAAATTAAAATTTAGTCATGATAAAACTAAGAATAGCTTTTAAATTAGGACAAGATTTAGGACCAGCTTTGAATATTTAATTAAATTAGAGGTCGTCCTAAATGCCCTTACCATTGTCCTTAGACGTTGTTATACCTATTACATTACTGATTACAAAGCTATCATATAATAATGCTGTTTTGAGTGTGGTGACCGTGTGAGGAAAAAATCACCAACCCTCTATCTGTACCAGTGGGTTCCGTAAAAGCTATATGCTTTTCATCACACATCTATGGTAGGAAAGAAAAACTCGAAATAAAACCCGATACCAACCCGACAGATCAGCGGGGTATAGTAGGTAAATTTTCCTCCCATTGTGTAGGAGACGCAAGCCCAGCAGAGGAACTGTGATGATGCTGATGATGAGTGCTACTTTTTACCTTTATAAAGAAACAACGTTCTACGCATAAAATATGTCTAACATGAAAAATTAATATGAAAATACGTCATACGATGAGTAAGGAAACATAAGAAATGTAACTAAATATGTTATTGAATACGATCAGTATATATTTTTTCCTTAATCATTAGCATTTAAATAATAATAATGTGTTACAAACAAACCTTTTTTTAGGTATCGCATTCAAACGTTCGGGGTGAACCGTCCTGCTGTTCCTCGCCCCGCTTATCAAATGGACCAAAAGAGCTGGTTTCTATTATATTACTTTTATAACTTACACATTTCTATATAATTCTCTAAGGTACGAGCCATTAATCTTATTAAAATAATATATTTAGTATATTAATATTTCTTATCGCCTAATATCTTGTCCATGTATTTTAGGCGCGGAGAGGTGATCTAATAAATTACTATTTAAACGATTTCTAGTACATTGACTCGAGTCGTCCGGAAAATAACACAATTTGCATACAGGCACCAGAGGCAGGTAGCCGCGCCGGCCTGCGGGGTCATCGTCATCATCCCAACCAGTCCAAGGTGGCTTCGTGTGACATTTCGCTAGCGATTAGGACACGAAATTATATTTTTGCATATAAATTTTTAGACTAAATAATTCTCCCCTACCTGTTATTTTTTGTTCCAAGCATGGCATTTATTTATTATCTTTATATACATTTGTATATATACCAAACTTGTATATATTTCAAGTATTACCATCAGATATCGTTTGAATGGCATATTATATGCAAATATATTGCGATAAATTAACCCAAATATCAAGCACTAAGTCAAGTGCAATACCTAACACTAAAATATTCTTACACGGCATTCTTAATAGGGCACTTGTTTTCACAAAACCATGTCAGCAAAAACTTACTTACATATACATCGAATTGCTTATAAGGCAAAAGGACAAATTTAATTTAATGGCCTTCACCGACAGGCTCCTTAGATTTTTGAACAGCTTATTTACTAGAATATCTAGGAAACTAAAAGAATAAATACGACATTGTGTTTAAATGAAGGCCAAGGGAGCGACGCACGCATGTTGTCCCTGTGCGTGCATTGCATACTACCTTTATTAATTTGTAATGTGTATTAAATGGAAATATAGTTTTCAATGAAGTATAAAAATATATTAAATATTATCTATTTTAAACTACATACATATATATATATTAACGAGGTAACTGATTAAAACATACACAACGAGCACTTCTAATATTCTGTTGCACAGGCATTTATTAGTTTGTTGTGCAAAGAGATATAGATAATAAAGGAGTGAAAATTTGTATTAAAGTAGGTACATCGTTCCAAAAGTTAAAATGTACAAATCAGTGTTTAGACTGCGGCCCTTATAAATAATTGGCTTAAAACTGGTATTAATTTATTTTAGAAACTAATAGCTGTAGTTTATATGACTTAAAATTCTAACTCGATAAAATAACTTAAAGCACCATCTAAGTATACGAGTATAATCACCCAACTTAGAAAGGACAAGTTTGTTGATTGTTAATAATAAAGGTGTTTAGGTATATTAAAGTGTATAGAAATGTCGAAAGTCAAAACATCGAAGCATATTGCATTCGATTTAAATATAAAAAGATGACAGTGAACGGATTAGATATGATCTTTACTTTGGATTATAGCTATATCTTTATAATTTATTTATATGATATATTGTATTTGTATAAAATTTCTATTTATGCAGATTTATAATAATATTGTTGTTATACACTGTTTATTTTTTTTTGGAATATCCAAGAGTGCACACCTCATATCGTCCATTATATTCTTATAATAAAAAAAAACAGTTGCTTATGATTGTTATTGTCACATATATTATAGTAAACCATGCTCATATAAAATAAAAAATAAAATAAATATTACATTTATTCGAATGAGCTTATGTTATTAATTTTTATTATAGGAACATATATATTGAGAAATTACTATAGTCCATAAAATATAGGATGATCTCTGTGACAGTTGTCCCTAGTGCTATCACGCTTACGATAAAGTCCGTAGTTTTTTATCGATAAAACTCTTTATTATTATAATTGTGATTTTCTATTATAATTAAAATACAATCAATAAAAATCTTTTGCAATTTATTTCAAACAAAAATTGTTTTTTGACTGTTTTAATTATTCAAAAGGAGTACAATCAAGATCTAGATCACTATTATCGTCATCACTGGAGCGTTCCTGTTAGAACGTTTCTTCTTCTTCTGTTTTATCTTGGCAATCAGCTACAAATACGAGCCATTTTTGCCAGTGTCGAGTTATAATTATCTTTTCAAGTTCTCAGTTTCTTCATGTCAGTAATGGTCTGTCAGTAAGTCAAAGTGTCGCCCTCAACAGTGTAATGGCCACTGTTAAGGGTATCTTCTGAGAATTTTGGTGGAAATAAAAAGGTATGTATAGCAATTTTATATCATATTCACTACACCTCAGCAGTTTTGCCACTGTATATTACATAAAATGCCATCAAAATTATTTAATATAACACGTTAAAACACTAAAATATTGAATATAATACAAGAACACCACATGACATTTCAGATTCCCGCCAAAAACTCCTGCTAGAACGTTTATCAATTTTTGCCAAATAGAGACAGTCGTTAGATCAATCGATCAATTACGACTGTTTATTTTGTTTATGTTTAATTTTTAATTTAAAAACGTATGTTTAATTAATTCAATTTATATATTATTTTATAATGTAACTGTCTGTTTTAATTGTAAAAAATATGTTGAAAGTTTTATATAGGTACTGTATTCGGTTTATTTCTTTTACGAATAATTTAATAAAGATCGGTTATCGATTTACGTATATCGACTATCCCATCTCTTTTTGATTTTCAGTCCAGTATGACCTCGTAGGTGCGTAATCGTCATTTATGTATAACATTTTTATTAGGTGTTTCAGTACTTACGAGGTACATTTTAGGCATGAATATTAATATTTTTATATTTATAATATATTGCAATTCAGTTGCAATAAAACTGATACGAAAAGAATGAAAATATATTTGATACAAAATGAAATTGTAAACATGTCGCTCGTTCAAACTTACTTCGTTGGTTTCGTTGACATCTGTCACAGAGATCAAGCTATATTTTATGGACTATAGTTGACGATTAGTTTTCTATTAATTTTAATATAACTAAATGACACCGATTTAACTATCCATTTACAACAGCGAATTAAAATTCTAATGCTAATAAAAACAACTGTCTAGATATGTTAAGTTCATACGGACGTTTTTTATATTATCCTACAATTGCAATTGAAACAGAGTAGAGATGTGTTATAAGGCGTGCAAAATGATATAGATTATATTAAACGAACTGGCTGTGCATTCAGGGAGACTGCAACTTTCGATATTGCTAAAAGTAGTAGCATAACATTGTCCTTAAAAATCAGGATTACATTAATGATGGAAGGTACAGATATATGTATAATCATTGTATTCAAGATTTTATGAGCATACACTATTTCATAGAGTAATTTTCTTACACCATTTCATAGCGCCATATTGAAGTTTACTTAATACGGGCATATTTTGAAAATGTTGGAACTGTGTGCATAAATTCCAACTTAAAACCTTACTATGAGAATGTAATGAAATGCCTGTATACAGCTCCATAGCTACTTACTTAATATGAAATATTTATGTGTACAAGAGGCATACATATTTTTTATATAGGCACATATATTAAGGTAAGAATACTTATTATCAACCAGTTTTTCTGCATTGTCGGCGATCAAACTAATATTTAAAGAACAAAATGCAAGTATGTATCTACCTTTTTTTTTTGTGGGTGGGCTGCGGTCGGCGCGCCTCCGCACCACTCCGTCCAGGGCGACAGAGGGGCTTAAGCACGCAACTCCCGAAACCCACCCGAAAACCACGTCGCCTTCGTCGTTGGGCCGACTACCGGAGCAGGGTTACTTGACATCAGTGGTCGGCCCGACGGAATACCCCCTATTGGGGTACCCTCCCATCGACCGACGTCCCCCCCTCGGGGAGGACGTCGGTCAAGTATGAATCTACCTATAAGTAATTGCAAGTAAACAATGCGTATAAATGACTCACAAATAAATACATATTACTTATTCAAACTTAGCATGAAATTAGTCACTTTCATGCTTTTAAATTACAGTTACTCAAGCTTAGTTTGCGTTTTATTGACAGTGCTTATTTTCGCGTCTAAAACACAAACATAGTCGAATGTTATACCTCAATATACCGCTACATACATACAACAAGCCTTTCAAATTCATTACGTTAAACATCAAAAGATATTGTTAAAGATATTAAGAATACATAACCCAAATAAAATTTTCGTTAAATCGATAATGATGCGGTTTCATTAAGAATTCTGCTATGAAAATACCGTTATATGTACAATCGCTTTGCTTACTGTTTCACACGCGTTAAAATTTCCCATTAGCTATATAAGTGCTCTTGTCACATCGTTATTTTTAAATAGTTCCTTTTTTAATTCCAGAAATTCCATTTTATCATTGGTTATCGTGTACTTATTCACATCCCATCATTATTCCAAATATAAGCAGCTTTTTATTATCTTTATACGACACGGTGTTATTTTTATGACTTGCTATGTTCGACAAACATAATTTTATCACATTTTTAATATTTTGTATTTTTTTTTAAATATGGAATGGCAAGATTTTTTAAAAAACTCATTTCAGTTTAGAAAACTGAGCCGTGATTACAACCTATCGGTGTAAATTATACCTAAATATCTCAAAATGTCTCCAAGAATAGAAAAAGTTTCATGAAACTCCAGCCATAGAAAGAGTTTTATATCACAAACACAAACAGACAGTGGAACTTTGTATGTAATAATAAACTTTATCAATAATATTTATTGTTATTTATTGCTACCTAACGAGGAAAAAATTATATAGAATATATTTTTGGATTAAAATGATTTCTTTGAAACACACAACCGAACTAAAATACTAATACAGATTGATAATTGGAGTTATTATTGATGATTAATGTTTTTAAAAGGTATTCAATCTTGTGGCAATAAGTGCAGTACAATTAAAATATTAGCTTGTATAAAGTAGCGATACCGGTTTTAACAAGTGGTTGTGGTCTGTCTGGTGGATTGTGATCCAGGTTTCACGACCTTGTTCCTGACCACGTGTGCCCTACTGCCTCGTATCAGACAGGTGCACTTAACTTTCCCATATGACTGTATACATTTATAACTGGGTATTCATGCCGTGCATATGTAATGAGCCAAACACTAATACTGTCTTTAATTTTGGAACGTTTTTGTGTTCTGGATTTATAATCTGTATTAAAATTTAAATTTTGAATTAAGAATAATAAATCAGCTTCTAATATAACACTCTGTGCATTTATAAGTATTATTTGCAGCAGGTATATGTAGGTATTTATTAATAAACCACCGGGCTAATCGCATATAGAATGTATAAATACTAACTCAATAAATTCACATTGTTGTTGATCCTGTCAACTATTGTCACAGTTTAAGATTAATATAATAATCTTTTTGTATTTCATAGTTGTCACTCAAGGCTAATTCTTTGCATTGACGATACTAAAAACCATTAAAAAAAAATAAAACCCTTTAATAATAAATTTAAATTGAACCGTTGGCTAATTACCGTTCTTACCAAATAGAATTGTAACTATTATTTTAAAATTAATAATATATTTATTTATACTTTATTATAATGTAATGATTGATTGAATGAACTATTAGTTCATCGATGTTAATTAATAAAAAAATACGCATTTCGTAAAAAGATTGATAATAAAAATTATAATTAAGTGTTAAATGAAATACTATTTGTATTCTAAAAATAAGAAAAATTAAACTTACCCATAAAGTGAAGTTTTGCCCCATGTCGGGGTATTTCTTAATGAACGCTCAAGTTTTCTCTGAAATTATAAATTAAAAAAATACTGTATCAAATAATAAATGTCACTATACCTAAATCCTACTTAAATTAATATTGACATATTTTTTATATTTATTTCACTTTATTTAAAAACGAAACCCTTATCTAAAAAAATCTAAAATTATTTTCTATTTTATTGTCATTAAGTTACTCACCTAAAATAATGGTACTAAATATTGGGGTAATAGGGTGTAAAATGAGACTACCCTTGTGGCCAGTGAAGCTGCGCGTGCGCAGGTCTGTGGCGACTGAGCGGGCGGCGCGCGCGTTACTTAGTGTTAAATACCCTAGTGTCATCGAGCTACATAGCACCTATGTTTGTACACAAGCATCCACAAGCATCATATATGTTTAGGGACACACTTGCTGGGTGATCGTAATAAGTTTATTTCCATGAGCATTTAAAAAATATATTAATTACTTTATGATAAGGAACATAATTTGAATAAACATCGTTTTGAGGAGGGAACACGCAATAAAAATCGGTACGTAGTTGACTATATTATTAGTGTTTACGCTGTAAGTAATATTAGAATACAGATTGTTTGTTATTTGATCATAAATTCTCGATTAGATCTAAAATGATTAGTCATTTGTTGTGATAATATAAACTCACACTTTTCTAAAAGATTAAATCAGAAATCTAAAACGATCATATTTGAACCTTTCACGTAAGAGAAGGCGAATTTGTTGATGCGTAGACTCTCTGCTATCAATAAGCATTTTTAAGCACAAAAACTAACGAACAGTTTTATTTCATCCGCCATGCCCAGGGTATCATCATTCTCGAATTCTTTTCCTACAAGATGAAGTTGTCAGTCGAGTTAGTAATTTATATCGTTATTGCCTTTCAGTATATTAAATATTGAGTTGATTAGGAATTAAAAAATTGATTACTGGTCTATAGTAATTGCATAATTCATTTCTCGAGTATCTAATGTTGTTTTGAGTACTATGAGCATATTGTAGGATAGAAATATTAATACGTATCCGTGTGGTAATGGAGAAAGAATACAATTTCCTCATATTTCTTTCCTTTAGTCAGTAAAGGATAATTATAGAGGGGTAAGTTTTATATAAATATTTATTTTTATATAAATATTTTTACAAGAGAAGGGAAATTCGCCACAAAACTGAAACAATCTATCATGCCTACTATCTGCATAGTATGGGGTAAACTATTTGCACTCTTGTCAAAAAGTCCTTTATTTAATTTAAAGACGCGTATTTACTAAAGAAGAAGACGTAGAAGAGATTTTACATTATGAATTTCTCAGACTAAAATATAAATGCCGGACAAAGCACCGAAAGGCCTCTAGGTCTGTTATACCACACGATGGAAATAATGCCGTCCTTCCGTCGCTACAGAAGATTTGGGCGGGATATGGCAGACCATAGCACGTTAAAAGAAACAGGCTAACGAATAAATGTTTATGGTTACCCTAAGCTAATTCTAAACGTCATTTGACATTACCGGTTCTATAAATAAACTTTTTACTTTTTTTGATACTTTGTAATCTAATAAAATGGATTTCAACGCGTGTTTCTTATATGAGTCGATAATTGACGACAGCGTTCCATAGATTTATATATACAGCATTTAGAAGCAGATTTATTTACATTTATATTTTATTTCTTATTATTCCTTTATCGATGTTTAGAGGTAAATACAGGATTGGTTTTTAGTTTTGTATTCATTTCCCTGGAATCACATTAAGACACTTTACTGATAGAGTTTTTCTTTATATGATACTAGCTGACCCAACAGACATTGTTCTGTTCAAATAAAATAAACGTAATTCTCCTTGAAATCGACAGCAGTAATAGTGACTGACCGACTGCAGCGCCATCTGCCGGGCTGATTTGTGAATCTCAATGATCCAGGCCCCTAATTGAATGCATTCACAAAAATTCATTCAAATCCATCCGTTTAGTTGCAGTATAGATAAATAACCCAGATACCCAGTCGTTAAGTTTTCTTAAATTTTCTGATTTTCTGCGCAACTTTCTTATTTCTTTTTTGCGTAACAGCCTTTCTCAAAGTATTAGAAAAATTAAAAAGAAAGATGGACGAAATCGGTGAAGTAGTTCTCAAGTTATGTTATTGTCCTGCCCGAACAGCGCCACCTACCGGGTCCAATTGTGAATCTAAACCATCCTCGAATCCCCTTGAACACACACAAAAAATTTCGTCAACTTCGGTCCAGCCGTTTAGGAGGAGTTCAGTGACATACACGTACGCTAGAAATTTATATATAAGAGATAAAGCAAAATTTGCATATAATATCAAGGCAGGAGGAGGATAATTTGAAATAAAAAAATTGCATATAATATGGAGAAGGATAACACGAAATAGAACCCTATGCCAACCTGTCTGACGAGTGTGGTATAGTAGGTCAATTACCCTTTATTATGAAGGAGGCTCGAGCCCAGTAGTAAGATATACCTATATGAGCTTAAACGAATGAATGATATAAAGTACGTACTCAGTGAATAAGGTTTTAAGTATTATGCTTTTTTATCACAACCATTACATCAGCTCATAAACGTCCCGCTGTTAGGCTTAAGCTTCCTGCACAATGGGAGGGACATTCACCTACTACATCATGCTAGTCAGTTCAGTTATAGGACAGAAATAGGATAGAAAACAGGTATTTCGAGTTGTTTTTCTCTTTCATAGATATTATCTGCATATTATATCCTACTAGCAGCGCCCTACGGTTTCACCCGCAGTTCCTCTTCCCGTGGCAATATCGGGATAAATTATAGCCTATGTGTTATTCTGATATGTAAGCTATATTGTTGTGAAGTTTCATCAAAATCCATTTAGTAGTTTTTGCGTGTAACAGCAACAAACAACTTCACATCCTCACATACAAACTTTCGCGTTTATAATATTAGTAGGATAGGATAATAATCTTTTACGAGACCCACGGGCACCCAGAAGGGATGGTGAAGCGTAGGTATTCTTACTCTGTCACCAGACGAAAATATAATATTTAATAATCATAACAACCCACATAAGACCAATTGTTGGGCTCGAGCCTCCTTCATAATGGGAGGGAAATTGACCTACTATATCACACTGGACAGACGTGTTGGTATTTTTTTTTTTTTATATGGGTGGGCTATGGTAAGCGCACGCGCGGTCCAGTCCATCCGGGGCGATGAAAGGACGGCGCGCGGGCCCATAACCCACCCGTACCCACGTCACCTTGTTGTTGGGCCGACCACCGGAGCAGATGTGACTTGTCGTCAGTGGTCGGCCGACGGAATACCCTTTCGAGTACCCTCACCTCTCGACGTCCTGGGACGTCGGTCGCCGTCGCGCGGTTAGCCACACTGCAGGTGACGAACAATTCCCCGGTCCGATCACCCGCGGCCTCGGCTAGGGCGGCATTAGGCATAGATACTCGCGCCTGCGCCGCCCGAGTCGCTGGCGGCGGAACGTGTCGCCGAATAGGAGCTCTACTCGCACACGATCCGCCGCCTCCTTCCGTGAGATTACGGCCTCACAGAAAGCGGCGACCGCGTCCCAGTTCCTAACGCTGACGAGCATCTCCCTGGTCGGCAGCGCCAGGTCGGCACCGATAATTGCGACGAGTTCACGGCGATCCCCCTCCCATGCAGCAAACTCCTCGAGCGTGTGCTGCGCCGTGTCCTCGTCGCAACTGCAGTGGTGGCAGGACGGTGTGCTCTCCCTCCTGACAATCTTGTGCAGGTACTTCCCGAAACAACCGTGCCCCGTCAGCACCTGCACCAGTCGGAAGGAAAGCACCCCGTGCGTCCGCTCCAACCATTCCATCAGCACCGGCCGGAAGACCTCGACGGTCTTGATACCGTACCGAGGACTCTCCAGTCGGACTGCCTAACGGGCAATGATTCCTCGGCGGGCGTCGACCCGCCAGGCGGTGATCTCCTGCAGGGAGACCATGCCGCCGCGGGCACGCGTCTCCGGCACCCGCCGATAAATGTCGGCGAGCATCTCCGCCTCCAGGTCCCACGGGGGAGTTCCGGCCAGGAGGCACGCTGCCTCCGTCTACACCGTGCGGTAACCGCGTATGGCCCTGACCGCCATGACCCTCTGTGGTCGCCACAGGAGGGCCCTAAGACGGACGGTCAGGGACCCCGCCCACACCGGTGCGCCGTACAGGGCCATCGACCGGATCACCCCCACGTACAGCTGTCGGCATGTAGCGCTGGGTCCGCCCACATTCGGCATCAGCCGCGAAAGGGCGGACGCCGCGCCGACAAGCCGGGGAACAAGTCGATGGAGATACTCCCGGAACCAAAAATGCCCGTCGAGCACCAGGCCCAAGTACTTCATGTTGGCCTGGATGCTGATGGTGACCGACTTCACGGTGATCGAAGCGCCGGCGGGAGGCCCGGTGGTACGGAGGCCATGGAATAAAAGGGCCTCGGTCTTTTCCAGAGCTACCCTCAACCCCAGCGCTTTGATCCGCCTGACAATCTCCTCGGTGTCGAGAGTTGCCAGGCGTGCCGCCTCCTCTAGCGTCCCACCCCGGGCTATGACGAGTGTATCGTCGGCGTAGCAAATTACGCCCAGCCCGGGAGGCTTCCTCTCAACTCCCAGTCGTAGCCGATGTTCCACAGGGTCGGACCCAGAACCGACCCCTGCGGGACACCGCACGTCATGGGCGTTCGCACAATGTCCCCTACTCGGTCAACGTAGAAGACGCTGCGCCCCTCCAAGTAGTCTGCCACCAGCCGCCTGAGGTACACGGGCACCCGTGATATCTGAGCCCCTCCCTGATGCAGCTGAATGGCAGACTGTTGAAGGCGTTGGCGATGTCCAGGGACACCGCCAACAGGACTCCTCCGCCGGTGACGGCCTCCGCTACCACGGCCTTCAGGCGCAGCAGGACCGCGATCGTCGAACGCCCTCTCCGAAAACCAAACTGGGCGTCCGACAAATCGGGCCCGACCCCGACGAGGTGCCGCTCGATGCGGGCAGCCAACACCCTCTCCAGCAGCTTGCCCGCATCATCGAGCAGCACGATGGTATAGGGTTTCATTTCAAATTTTCTTTCTCTTGCATAGATTATGAAGTATTTTTTTAGCCCTTAGTCGTCTTTTACGACACTTACGGGCAAGATAGGGGGTGATGTATTGTATTCTTACTCCGTCACCACTCAGAAATAATATTAGAAATCATTATAAAATATATTATAGTGATTTTTGATATTTACGCGAGTATTACACATTTGAAATGAAGCTATTGTTATCTAAATTGATGGATCATTTGAAATTAAACTATTTTCATTTAAAATAACTATTTTTATGGCGTTTGTATATTTTTTTATTTTCCGACCTTTTGACGTTTCATCCTGCTGTGACCATGAACGCTGGAAAGTGTCGAAAAAACCGTTAAATAGTTTTATTTTAAATAGCATATTTTATACAAGTTATCACTTTATCAATTTAAATGATCTTCGTGCAGTTTAGATCTTCTTTTTGTAAAAAACAGGTGATAGTTTTAATTATTTTTTTATACCGGTCAGCAGGCTGACGTCATCTCTATTTGGTATTGTGCTTTTTTCATACCCTCGTGCTTTTTCTTAAAGGGGCAGTCAGAGGCACGTCTAGCATTATAACTTAAAGTTCCACGTATTAGAGATGGCACAGATGGCGTAGTCATTAAGACACCGACCTACAGTGTCGTTTAGCAGAGCACAGTTTTAGATACGTATGTTATTGAGAAGCTTTTGTTGAAAAAATCCAACAACAACTTTTGCGTTACTCAAGATTCTAATCCACTATTTTACCAGAGGGAGTCGAATGGTTTTGAAAGAAAGAAAGAAAGAAATTTTATTTTGTAAACCTCACACAATATAGACAACAACGAACGAAATAAGAACTACTAACTAAAACAAGGAGTGAAATATGTGAGGCCAAAATATGGTGCCCATCTCAGCTTATGGTACAGTAAATATGATACTACACCGCTGATATCCTGATGGACCCGTACAATCAAGTCGCGGAAGCAACAATATATGCAAAACAAATATATTTTAAAAAAGCCATTAGACATTAAAATATTACCGCATTGGTAGTATTTGAATGATTAATACTGAATGTTGAGGTGCTGCGCGCTCCTAACACTATCAGTTTTATTGTTATTTTACTGTTATTATTACAGTAATAAGGTAAAAAATATGAAAACATAGAAATAACGAGAGGTAAGTAATGACGTGAAAAAACATAGAAATAAAAATAATGGCGAGGAATGCCGTTATCTATACCAATAAATAAAATTGGAGTGTCTGTTTGTAATGTCAAAATAACAGGCTTTTTTCATGCTCACACGGTTATTTGCACGATACCTATGCCTAAAATAGCAATTTAAAATTTTTTGTCTGTCTGTCTGTTGGTCTGTTTGTCTGTCTGTCTGTCTGTCTGTTTGTTCCGGGTAATCTTCAAAACGGCTGGACCAATTACAAAAATTCTTTCACCAATGGCAAGCTATAATATCAGGGCGTAAACTAGGCTATATTTTATCCCGGTATTCCCACGGGAACGGGAACTACGCGGGTAAAACGACTACAACCTATAACTGAAGCGAAACGAGGGCGGGTTGCTAGTTCCTTCTAAAAAACGAAATAGGTTTACCTATTTCGTTTTTTTATCGTAATGAGAATGAATTTACACTTGATCGTTTTTGTTAGAACTATATGAAAATGTCGGGTGAACTGATAATGGAAATTATACAGCACCCTGTTTCGCAAACTCCTCCACAGTCGGGGCAACAACTACAAACTTTTAGCTAAAAGAGAGGTATGATCATTATCGTCATCAATAACAGGCCATATACCTTCCACTCATCCATGTGGTGACAGAGTAATAATACAATATACCACCCCCTCTTACCCGTGGGCATTATAGACTATTAAAGGATATAATATGCGTATAACATCAATGCAATGAAGGAAAACTCGAAACGAAACTCTATGCCAACATGTCTGATCAGCGTGGTATATTAAGTCGATTTTCCTGCCATAGTGGAGGAGGCCCGAGCCTAACAGTGGGATATATATGGACTGAGATGATGACGATGATACTTTCCACTGTTGGTCGCAGCCCTTGGCCACCATATGAGAGAGATAGGCTATAAAGTTTCTTAAAGGGGGGTAATTAATTGTATTCCTTCTCCATCAATGGTAGAAATGCAGGATAAAATAAAATACTACTTTTTTCCTAATAATTTCGAGAGGAACTCCTATAAGGCGACACGGTCCGCCGCCGGTGACTCCCTAGCCGAGACTGCGGGTGACTGGACCGGGTATTAGTCCGTCACCTGCAGACAGGCTGACTGCGTCAGGGCGACCAGCGTCCTGGGAGGGGCGTTGGAAAGGAAGGGTACCCGAAAGGGTATCCCGCCAGGCTGGCCATAGACGACAAGGAACTCGGTACCGGTGGTCAGCCCAATGGCTAAGAAGAGGGTTTACGGTGGGTTATGGGGCCGCGGGCCGTCCTTTCGACGCCCGGAAGGATGGCGTGTGTGCTGACGATAGCTTACCCAAAAAAAGGCAGATTATTACAAAAAATGTATCAAAACATTGTTCATCGATTTATCATTTTAGGTCTGCAAATGGTAGGTTCGAAGTCAGGGAATTGTATCACTGAAACTAAGAAAGGATGTACGGCAGGTTTTGGAGCTTCAAGTCGTCCATCAGTCGGCTCAAAAATGTAAAAAAAATAGGAGGTCTCGTGTCGAGTTGATTTAATATCAATATTAGCGACTTCCACGTATCAGATCGGATAGTGTCTCGTCTCAAATGTATCTTTTTAATAGGGGGTGCGACAATATGAACACACGCAAAACACTCACAATTCTGCCTTGTGATGATCACTCAGCCACTAACTAAAATTGACATTTTATTCGGAAATAACTGTTTGGAACGTTTAGTTTTACTACTTAAACGTTTTCCTGTGTGGGTTAAGTTACCCTTTCTTATCAATGGGAGTCGTAAAAACCGGCCACGGCACCATCAGGTGAATGGGCAGCAGCACTCTTCTGAGGAATTCATAAAATTATAACACTCACTGCAATCCCCTACCCCTTTAGGGGGAGGCACATGCCCCACAATGGACTTCAGTAAGCTGTTAATGATGATGACAATGAAACTAGCAATACATTCTTTGACCCCTCTAGACCATTATTCCCCTATTGCATATTAATACATTTAATTAAGGGTGGATCACTTTTCACGCCCACTTAGTGTTATTCTAGGCCAAAATATAATGTTTTGAAAGAATTGAAGGCAAAGGTTAACTAACTTGTAATTTATCAATCCACATAATATTTAAACCCATAACTCAACAATAAACTTCACTTTTTAATACAATTTCATACGAATACTTCATGCATTTATTACTATGTAATTCCGGGTAAACGTAACTTTAAGTATGGGGTTCCTCGCCTAACATTATAAATTAGTTAGCTAATTTTCGCGAAGGAATAGTGAAATAAAATATAGCTTAAGTTACTCCTTATACAGACAGCTACCTAGTTCTAAAATATTATCCAAATCGGATCAGCCGTTTCGAAGATTACCCGGAAGAAACAGATAGACAAACAAACAAAAATCATTTAAACTAGATTTAGGTATCGTGTAAATAAACGCGTGTACTCTAAACAAACCTAAGACATATTCATTTTTTCATCTGTATAGAAACACGGTGGAGTTCTCTAAAGAGTTTCATATAGATCCAAAGATCATGTTCATGAAAGTTCTTTAAAGCTTCTACTACTTTTCCTATATCCAAATCGACAGATATTCGGATAGAGAGATAATAATAATTATAAACTTGTTTTAAAGAAAATAATCATCATAAAAAAAAATATTAGTCATTAAGTGATAGAATGACCAACGTGACTAAATACAACTATACCTACCAAATAATGGTGAATTTTAAACAGTTATAGTGAATTAATTCCTTAAAGCGATTCAAAGGAAATGAATCACAGTTAATTGCATTAAATGTAACCATATCTACTTATTTGTAATCAAATTTCGTGTGAAGTTTTCCACCACAGTGTAAAAGAAAGAATAAGAGGTCAAAAGTACTGCCTTGTTGACTTCTACGATAAACACGGGAAAGTTACACTGTTATTTACCTAAATCATCATAAAACAGATAACCTAAGAACAATTTCTGATCAAAAATCATTTCCGCTTTAAATATATTTTATTTTACCTTTTGTGATTATGTACCTATATA
This sequence comes from Lymantria dispar, assembly GCA_032191425.1. Classification (NCBI taxonomy): domain Eukaryota; kingdom Metazoa; phylum Arthropoda; class Insecta; order Lepidoptera; family Erebidae; genus Lymantria; species Lymantria dispar. The sequence continues at coordinate 21,039,507 of CM063444.1, read as the reverse complement.
TTGTCAATAAAAATACTTAATACATTAGATCAGAATACGATGGGAACAAAATATTGTCAAAATACCATAAAAATACAATATTAAAGGCAAGCCAGTGATATATTATGTATAATAGCCATTTAACAATAAAACACACTATTACATATAAAATACAATATTTATATATATATTAAGAATTATAGTCATTTTTGTACGATGTCAATGAACTTATAAATAAAATAGATGTATGTATATGTTTTTAAAACAATATAATCCGACCCAGCACAACATTTTTATCGTTACTAGTGACTTAGAGAATGATTTTGTAACCTGTTATGGATTCACTCCGATGTCTCCAATTTGTTTCTTATTTTGTTAATGTCAAATAAGAAATTTGGGATGGTATGCATGAATTAAATATAATGAAGTCGAGTCCATCCTGCAGCACTCTATTAAAGCTCACAGTTTGATACCTTACCACTGAGAAGGCAATGGGTGATAATCGAGTGTTAAATTTTATTTAATTGTAGGCCATTTCATTTAGTTTCACCATCAAGATGTTCAATAGCAAGGCATATAAACCATCATTTCAATTTATATACATATGTCCCACTGCGGGGCTCGAGCCTGGTTTACCATAGAGTGGGCAGTGGCTTACTACCGTGAAGTGACTTACTATTCGTTAGTCAGAGGTTTTGGTATAGGATTTCATTTCAAGTTTTCCTTCTGTTTCATAAATATTATCTTTAGATTATATCTCTTTCATCTTTTATGACAACCACGAACAAGACAGAGGAAGGTGAATTGTACACTTTCGCCGTCTCCACGAAGATTATGCACTATTCTATCTCGTATCTACTTGAGACTAAAAGTTTAATAGCAAAAACTGTGTGTTATTTTATCGTTTACGACAGGAAAGTTAATATTTGAAAGAAAATTAACTATTTTTGAGCCTGATGTTATCCTTGACCATTTGAATAAGCAGGTGTCGTTGAGATGCCTTGTCGAGAAACTTTTGTGGTAGCGCCGAGCACCAGATTACGTGTTAATGAAGTTGTATGTAGAAATTTGAGTATATCTGACCATGTGGCTATTCCTTACACTATATAGTCGTATTCAGATTAAGAGCATATTATGTTAATGAAAGGATAGTCTTTACGTCATCATGATCATCATTCGATTTTTCGCCATTCACTGCTGGACATAGGCCTTCCTCATGCATATGAGGGGTTAATGCCGTAATCGTCACGCTTGGCTAGCGGGTTGGCAATCATAGTGAGATTTTATAAGTTTCCCAGGAGAGAACACCTACTTGAGTGTTATCATATTTTCCTAATAATAAGTATAGTAAGTGTAATATAAAATAATAAGTGTAAGTTAAATGAGATATTTTATGAATTTTAATCATCATCATCTTGCTCTTATCCCAATTACTTGGGGTCGACGCAATATGTCATCTGTTTTGACATATTGCAAAAAGTTTCGGCAATGACTTTTATGACCGGCCGCCTGCCTGACGTCAACCCTCCTTGGGAATGTAATGGTTGACCTAAATGGTACCAGATGGAGTTGGTCCGGGTCAATCTAGGGCTCTTAGTCGTCTTTTACGACACCCACGAGCAAAGCAAGGGTTGGTAGTATTCGAAGCCGCTACCACACAGCAATTTTATGAATTTTAATATGAGACTAAAAGTTTAAAAACATTTCAGTTATTAATAATTGAATACTTTTAAAGATACATAGCGCCTGTGCGAAAATATTCTAGTAGTAACAATCAACGAACGTTGCTATTGTAGAGACTCACAAATAAAAATTATAAATCCACATAAATACCTACAAAAGATAGACAAAAATACCTTTACCTTTTTCCTGATACGTGTATGCCACATTTATAGCCAGTTTAACAGTTCTTATAAACTAATGTTCACATAATTTAACGAGGCACTAGATTTATAAGCAGCATTTGTAGAAAGTGCAAAATTAAACCACTTTAAATAGGATCACGTAAAATTAATTGATCACTTTATTTTATTTTACATGTAAAACATTATTTTAAATATTCGTATGAAGAAATTATAAGTATAGGTAAGTTTACATTGGTGCTAAGGAAATACATGAATTGACCTATTACTTGTAGGATTCTGACGGTTCTGGTTGCGTGACATAAAGAGCTCACTGGTGACCAGGCATTCATATACGTGATATCTTCGTACATTGCGGTACCGAGCTTCTTCTTATTACTATGCAAGGTGCGTCTCTTCCTTTCTTGTCGCCAATGTCACTGCCATTGTTTATCGGCCCGACGGCGTCGCAGTCTGTACGATATATAACTGTAAACATACTAAGTGGACCCTGAAATCGGCAATGCCCTTGTTTTAACTAAAATCTAAAATAGAATTTTCATCTTCATGGTATTTATAGAAATGCTGTAAAATAGTCTACGATAGATCAGCTTTTTGCTTGGAATCTGGATCATCCTGCCCTTTTGAAGAACACAAAACGTAACCGGTATATGTGTTTACTGTTTACCAGACACTTGTGCACATCTAGTCTATACATATATCTTAGCGAGGGAAGGTTGATAGCGGGCGATGGCCGGGTACCCCCTGCGTGCTCTCAGCTCGATTTCAAGGCAAAGTTCAAGGCGGGCCGTTGGCATTTATTGTATGATCCGTCAACATTTAGTGTCAGATGCCCGGCGCCCACGCTCGATATATGTTCATTATTTGATATGTAATTACATGTAAATCCAAAATGATTCATTGTCATCAAAAATTTAAACACTCATTGCATTTTTTTATAATAATTTAGCATGATGTTTTCCGTGTTGTTCAGGAAACTCTACCATATTTTATTGTTAAAAGATGTAGTAAAAGATGACCGGGGAATTGAGGAACAATAATTAAACAACCGTGGGAAACGCCAAGCGAAAAGGTACGCTGAGGAAAGGTGAGGTTAATTGGTTGCCTTATATTAAAAATATTTTGGATGCCTTAGAATTTTTGATGCTTTGTTTAACAAATTTTGCTTTATAGCAACAGCTGAGAGAATTTTTACGCGAATGTCCTTAGAAGTACGGTTGGGCTCAGTTCAAATGTCACTAACTGGCCATTCACCTATATATATATATTATATTAAGTATTCATATAAATAGTAATATATATTTTCTAAATCACGGAACGTTAATATTTTTTTATGCATAATAATGAATGTTTATATACATATATTATTAATATTATATTCACATTAAATAGTTATAGGGCAGATATAAAGCAAATGAATAACGAAAATAAATACGTAATACTTTTCGATAAAGTTGGTACTTTTAGCTCAGTTGTTTTGTATTCCAAGTAAAATGGTAAAATGAATTAAATCAAAGAGTATTCAGTTTTTGAACGTGTAGTATGTCACCGTTAAACCCAAATAATTGCGAGCTCTGAATGCTTATAAATTCGCATAGGTATGTGCTCATGTGCCAAAATCAGTATCAAACACGCATTATCATAAGTATTCACAAAATTCTTAGAGATCAGGTAAGAATAATTTTTATTAGAGCTAAACTTTGGCAATCCTTAACGGATAATGATTTCTGATGTTTACGCGAGTATTACACATCTATACCAATAAATAAAATTGGAGTGTCTGTTTGTAATGTCAAAATAATAGGGTTTTTTCATGCTCACACGGTTATTTGCAAGACACATATGCCTAAAATAGCAATTAAAAAATTTTTGTCTGTCTGTCTGTTTGTTCCGGGTAATCTTCAAAACGGCTGGACCGATTTCAAAAATTCTTTCACCAATGGAAAGCTATAATATCAGGGCGTAAACTAGGTTATATTTTATCCCGGTATTCCCACGGGAACGGGAACTACGCGGGTAAAACGACTATAACCTATAACCGAAGTGAAGCGAGGGCGTGTTGCTAGTTTTAAATAAAAGTACTATACGGATTTTATCGCGTTTGTATTTGATTTTTGATTGCCCGACGTTTCGAACACTTTGCAGCGTTCATGGTCACGTGCGGACTAAGATGTCTCACGTCCAATAAGTCATCGTTATTGCAGAAAATTTATAATTATCTACCCTATACAGAAAATAGTTATTAAATATTGACCCACAATTTGATACAAATTAATTGCCCAGTGTAAGAAGAAAATGATTCTATATGAAAAAATTAAATTGTTTATGGTTAGCAGTTATTAATTATTTAACATTAAAATTAAAAGTAATTATATTTAAAAAACCTGACAATCTAGTATACTACCACCGGATCGGAACACGGCCACACTGAGAAAGATCCGGCAAGAAAACTCAGGTGACATAATGCTAAATTGATATTAATTTTGAAGGCAGCTTACTTTATGTTACTAAGAGACTTTAATTTATAAAATTATCTTTAGCTATTACTAGCTTTTGCCCGCGGCTTCGCCCGCGTAAAAACTAACTTGCATATTGAACTATTATCTCAAATAATATTATAGACATAAAAAGTATTCTATTTCTTAATTTAAGAAATATTCTATGTGTAAATTTTCATCCAAATTTGCTAAATAGTTTTCGCGTGATTGAGTAACAGACATCCAAATATTTTCACAAACTTTCACATTTGAATATTACTTCCACACTTCAGATTCCCTTGGAAATGTGGCTTTCCTTAGTCCCTGATAATGTAGCTTTCCATCTGTGAAAAATAATAATATCGATCAACCTCCCACAGTTTCACCCACGTAGACCCCATTCCCATGCAAATGCCGAGATAAAAAATGCCTATGTTACTCGCTGATATTATAAGTTGGGGGTATGGGTGGAAAAAAAATTATATTAATCAAATCCCATAGATATATCCGAGATAGAAATTGTCTATGTTACTCGCTGTTAACGTAGCATTCTATTGGTGAAACATTTTTAAAAATTGGTTAACATCTCCGGTTTCACTCGCGCAGTTCTCGTTCCCGGGCAAATACCGGGATGAAAATACCCTTTATATGTTATTCACTGATAATGTAGCTTTTTATTCGTGAATTAATTTTTAAATCTATTAAATTCCCGCGATTTCATTGTGCCCGATCCCGTAGGCATATCGGGATAAAAATAGCTTAAATATGTTAATCGCTTAAAAATAGCTGTCCATTAGTGAAATGTTAAAATCACTAAATTCTCAGTTGCTCCAGCCAATTGTGTGAGCATAAATAAAACCTATTATTTTGACAGACAAACAGACAGAGGTTGGACGTGAGACATCTTAGTCCACCCGTGATCATGAACGCTGTAAAGTGTTCGAAACGTCGGGTAATCAAAAATCAAATACAAACGCGATAAAATCCGTAAAGTAGTTTTATTTAAAATGTATAATACTCGCGTAAACATCAGAAATCAAGACGCTTCAAATTTATTTATTTGTAGAAATAGAAAATTGGATTACTATCTTGATTGTAACTTACTGTCTGGTAGCAGCTAGGAATATTACCACGCGTTCATTGTTCGTGGGTCTCGCAAAATACTACTAAGACAAAGATTTACATCGACCTGGACTAATTGGTGATGCCGCCTGGCCAACATTATCGTCCGCCAGGCAGTCGGTAATAAAATGTTGCTAGAACCTTTGCAATATATCTACGATTATTGTGGGTCAAATCTATACAATATGAGCTCACACTGTCTTGCAGTCTTATAGTGGTCTTTTTGGATTTATTTTTAATAATGTCAATAATAGGATCCCAGCTTGATGGTAATACCCAGCCATCCTCTCTATTGAAATTTTTGTGTTTTTTTAATTTCAATAGCCTCGCGTACCATTCTAGGCAGGTATCGGTGTTCTTTTGCGAGGATTTGTGATTAATCAAACCTGATGTTATGGCGGGCGCGGTCCTGACTATGTTCACAGACTGCAGACTTAGTGGGACGGCTCGCCAGCCATGGGGGATGATGAGAATCCCCCTTCACAGTTAGCTACCGTGTGTAAATCTTTGTTGCAGAGAGCACGAGGAATCTGTGACGATGAACACTTGGCTGAGAGCTGCAGCATGTCAAGCGTGTTCTACGTGCAAACAAGCTGCAAGTTCCTCGCCCCCGTCGCAGAGGCCGAGTGAAACCGCCCAAAGTTGAGCGCCTCCCTGCAATACTACCTTATGTTAAAGGAGTCACTGACAAGATTGGCTACATCCTGAAACGGTCTTCCATAAAAACTTATTTAAAGCCACTGAAGAGGATTAGTCAATTCTTACCACCTGTCAAGTGCCAGATCCCTCTATAAGATGCAGGAGTATATAAACTTGACTATGACTGTGGTCTCTCTTATATTGGGCAAACAAAGAGATCCATAAGAACTCGGATCAAAGAACACATAGCCGATGTGAAGCACCGCCGTCACACTAAGTCTGCAGTCTGTGAACATAGTCAGGACCGCGCCCGTCATAACATCAGGTTTGATAAACCACAAATCCTCGCAAAAGAACACCGATACCTGCCTAGAATGGTACGCGAGGCTATTGAAATTAAAAAAACACAAAAATTTCAATAGAGAGGATGGCTGGGTATTACCATTAAGCTGGGATCTTGTTATTAACATTATTAAAAATAAATCCAAAAATACCACCACAAGACTGCAAGACAGTGTGAGCTCATATTGTATAGATTTGACCCACAATAATAATAGCTAAAGATAATTTTATAAATTAAAGTCTCTTAGTAACATAAAGTGAGCCGCCTTCAAAATTAATATCAATTTAGCTTTATGTCACCTGAGTTTTCTTGCCGGATCTTTCTCAGTGTGGCCGTGTTCCGATCCGGTGGTAGTATACTAGATTGTCAGGTTTTTTAAATATAATTACTTTTAATTTTAATGTTAAATAATTAATAATTGCTAACCATAAACAATTAAATTTTTTCATATAGAATCATTTTCTTCTTACACTGGCAATTAATTTGTATCAAAATGTGGGTCAATATTTAATAACTATTTTCTGTATAGGGTAGATAATTATAAATTTTCTGCAATAACGATGACTTATTGGACGTGAGACATCTTAGTCCGCCCGTGACCATGAACGCTGCAAAGTCTTCGAAACGTCGGGCAATCAAAATTCCTTAACGGACCTTGAACATGGGAACTGGTTTCACTATGTATTAACAGTACCGAATCACCACGAAAATTGTCAAATACATTTGATGTGGTGGCTCCTTGGTTGAGAATTGTTGTCGTGATCAGAGCCATCTTTTGTAGCATGGCTACTTAGTGAATGGCTTCTTGGGCGGTTAAGGAACATACCCTTGTGTAAAGTTTGTTGTACAATACGAGAGTGGAGGTTATTAGTTGAAGTGTTTTTGTCGTCAGTCAAGTGAGCTTCACCAGGTGTAGCTGGGACTCTTATCGTTGACGAGGCCAGAGGGACCTCCTCTGGTGTAGAATTAGTACCAGTAGCATTTACCAGCATGGTGGCCTGGGGCGCTACCTCCATGGGGTCTTCGATAGTATACTTCACACTTACAGACCCGGGTATCTGTAAGCGCCGAGGGCTAGCCAGATTGCAGGGCAAAGCATCAAATCTATAATTGTCCATGTTCATATCAAGAATTGGGAGATGAAACCATAGTGCTTTCCCAAGGCACTATGTCCACACTTTTAGGGTTATTTAGTTCCTCATGGCCAGTGGCGGCCGTGTGACGGGTTACTTGACTGCCACACGTGGTTCAGCGTTGCTGTTCATTTGGCACCACCCAGGGGGCATGTGCAGGGTGATAGTATAGATGGCCGAGATGGTCAAGCCTGCGGACGCGAAGAGCTTTATACCCCCCATCCCCGCAACAAATTTAATTAGAAAAGATACCATGAGCAGTTGGAATGATTCCACTTCCCTCCGATGCAAAGCAGGAGACATGAAGCAAAGTAGCACAACTACGTGAAGCGCAGCAGTATAGCACCACGGATCTAACGGAGCTTAAGGGTGGCACGTATTTAACAGAGCTTAAGGGCTTAAATATGTGAGCTTTAGAATTAATTGCAATAGTAGATATGACAAAAACGCCTGAACGCACGGCAATTTTCTCGAGTTGCTACTAGATCCGTATAGTATACTACCCCAGACGTGAATTGCAGACTGTCTAACATGGGGTCCCGCTCGATACGCCAGATAATGCACTCCCGAAGGATATGGTGAGCTGTTTGTTCTAAATCGGAGTTGGAGGTCGAACATTGACATAATGGTGAAGGTACTAGTTTAAAATGGAATAATTTACTTCTAAAAATTACCATGGCCAGTAAAGATCTCCATATACGTAGGTTATAGATTTTACTATTATACCGTTACTCTCTCTCTCTCTGGTCGTTCCCTCATGACTGAGGATCGTGGTCATCATTGGCGTATGCTGGTGCAGTGGTGCACCTAGATTTTATGATTTGTCTCCATCGGTGCCTATCCATCGCGTCTCTGACAACAGAACAGAATTTGGCTGAAGATGATGCCTTTACTTGATCGCTCCACCTGGTTGGGGACCGTCCACGGCCTCGTTTGCCCTCCGTGTTCCCAACAACGATCAGTTTTTCTAGGCATTCATCTCCTCTTCTCACTATATGGCCGAAATATGTCAAAATTCGCTGTTGACAGATTGTGGAGAGACGGTTTTGGACACGAAGCTGTGATAAAATCGATGCATTGGTGCGCTTGGCGGTGCAGGGGATCCTCAGCATGCGCCTCCAGCACCACATCTCGAAAGCATCGATCCTTTGTCTTTCTCGAGCTCGTATTGTCCAAGTTTCTGCCCCATACAGAAATATAGGAAATATAAGAGCGCGTATTAACCTGGTCTTTGTGGTGTTGGTAATTCCCCTCTTCCTCCAGATATTATTGAGACGGGTCAAAGCATGCTTAGCCATACCTATACGCCTCATTATTTCCGGTGCGCAACTACCATCGTTATTAATCAGTGCGCCTAGATATATATAGTGATCTACAACGTCTACTCCTGGTATTACACTAGTGATGGCACTTGGCAGTTTTTCGGCACGGTCTATAATCATGAGCTTTGTTTTACTCCTGTTTACTGCGAGACCCATGTTGTTACTTTCGGTCTCGAGTCTCTGAAACAGCTCCTTCATATCTTCTGCAGATGTTGCCAGGAGGACAGTATCATCGGCATATCTGAGGTTCGAGATTCTTTTTCCACCCACTGGGAATCCTTTATCCCAAGTTGCCAGCACTCTCCGCATAATGAATTCACCGTATATGTTGAACAGGCTCGGAGATAAGATGCAGCCTTGTCGTACTCCCATTTTTGTTTCGAACACATTAGAACAATCGGCGCCGATTCTAACAAAAGAGCGATTTTCAACATATAGGTTTCGAATCAAGCTAACCAGGTGCTGAGGAACTCCCATCTCGTGCAACACAGTCCACAACTTTTCCCATTGTACGCAATCGAAAGCTTTAGTGGTAGTCTATGTAACACAAAACAACTGGACTGTTAAGACTGACTGTTAAGACTGTTATACCGTTATATTACAGGCTTAATATAATAGGAGACCACAGAGTTTACTATTAAGCACTGGCCAGAGGAGTGGCAATATGGTTTCATTTCAAATTTGCCTTCTGTTCCCGTGATGATATCTGCTCATTTTCATCAACTCACCTCATATACATACATCTCACTGCAGAGCTCTAGTCTTCTCCATAACAGATTGAACTATTATATCACGCTGACGACCTTGTTATAGGGCTATATTTATGGGAGGGTACCCCAAGTAGGGGGTATTCCGTCGGGCCGACCACGGATGACAAGTAACCCTGCTCCGGTGGTCGGCTCAACGACGAAGGCGACGTGCACGTGGGATGGGTTGTGGGTGTGCGTGGTTACGCCCCTCTGTCGCCCCGGACGGAGTGGTGCGAGGAATGCGCCGACCGCATCCCACCTCAAAAAAATAGGGCTATATTTCAAGTTATCCTTCTCTTGCATAGATGTTTTATGCATATCATATCCCTTAGTCGTTTTATACTCACAGGTAAGATAAGATGTGGTGAATCAATGTTCAATTGTTCTTAGTTCATCACCATACGGAAGCTCTTACAGCAAAGCTACTCATACTCAGTAGAAATTTGTTATGAAATTTGCATGAAGGTGAGAGTTCATTAACTGTTGTATATTTAGTACATTATACTTTTTTTTTTTTTATGGATGGGTTATGGTCAATAATGTCTAACCACCACACCGCGTCCATCTTCGTAAATAACATCCCACTAGAGTTTGTAGAAAGTTACGTTTACTTAGGCAAACAGATTTCTTTTAGAAAAGGCAGAAACCGGGAGGAAATAGATCGCAGAATATCAATAACCTGGAAGAAGTACTGGGCACACAAAGAAATTCTTAAATCACAACTCAAACTGTCGATTAAGAAAATAATTGTGGACTCAGTTATTCTACCATGTCTTACCTACGGTTCTCAAACTTGGACTTTCGACCTAAAAACTAGAAATAAAATACAAACCACACAAAGAAGAATGGAAAGAAGTTTATTAGGTGTAAAATTAAAGGACAAAATTAAAAATAAGCACATTCGAAACAAAACCAAAATAACAGACCCTTTAACTTTCTCACTGAAAATGAAATGGAGATGGGCGGGGCACATAGCCCGTTACGACAACGATAGGTGGACCTTTAGAGTGTTGAATTGGAAAGGCCCTAGAGGTCGTAGGGTTAGAGGCCGCCCATGCGCTAGATGGACAGATGAAGTGGTAAAGGTAGCAGGAGAAAATTGGATACCCTTGGCTAGACAGAAAGATAGATGGAAGTCCTTGGAGGAGGCTTTTACCCGAAGGGGGTCCATATAAGCCACGAAAAAAATAATAATAAAAATGATTTAATTTAATTTGTTCATAATGTAATTGCAATTATTTAAAAAGAATTCTATTTATTATATTGATTAATCAAATGTATTGTAATAGGCCGATATGGAATTAAATAAAGCTTTATTATTATTATTATTATTATGGTCAGCGCACACGTCGGCAATTTCGTCCGAGTAGACGAAAGGACGGCGCGCGGGCCCATAACCCACCCGTAGCCACGTCGCTTTCGTCGTCAGGCAGTCCACCAGTGCAGAGTAAGTCGATTATCCTTCGGAAAATTTAATTATTTGTTTCGTTACTCTATCGCCACTTGGCAATTTCAGATTCGTTTAGAAGACATGTTAATATTCTGCTTCCTCCGTACTTCTTGCCAAGATAGGTATGAGTTAGAGTGACTTTGAAATTCAATTTCCATCGCGCCGACTGCAGTTGATGATTGAAGAAGTTTTTTTTTTAGTAAATATATCTAATCCAAATATAAAGGCAAGCAAAGTCGTATCTTTTCTTTCCCCATAATGTACTAGCTATTTTGAACTGGTGGATACATTATATCAACAATACTGAACATGAGAGAAGGCAAACTTGAAATATAACCCTATACCAAGCCATCCGACTGCGTGGTATACCACTTCTATTTTCCCTATTGTTGTGGACGAGGTTCGAGGCAAACTGTAGAATGTATACGAACTGAGTGACGATGCCTGAATGTTTATGAAAATTTTTTTGATCTTTTTTTTCATCATCATCAATACTGCTCATATACGTCCCACTGCTGGGCTCGAGCCTCCTCTATAATGAGAGGGATATTGACCTACTATTTCACATTGGTCAGACGGGTTGGCATAAGGTTTAATTTCAAGTTTTCCTTCTCTTATGCAAATATCATATGTATATCATATCCCTTCGTCGTCGTTTACTACATCCACGGGTAAGAAAGGGAGTGGTGAATTTGTATTCTTATACGGAATATATTATGCAAGTTAGCTTTAGGAAAACATATTTATTTAAATTAGAGTAGATTAGGTCTGTCCACGTTTTCATTCGTATAAATAATGTTAAAACTATTAATTAGCTTAGATAGATTTGTTTTTTTTTTTTGTAATATAATAAAATTAATGATATATTATAATAAAATAACTAATAATATAGCTTTGACTTTTTAAATATTCCGTATATTTATTCATTAACTGGAAAATAAATATTATTTTTAAAATAAATGTCTTTTATGTGGGCTACCTTGAAATGAGTGTTGAATAAAAGAACAGACGTACAGACGGACTTTGAGTTTGATAATATGTATGTAACAAGCGCCTGACACAAAACAATATCATCACACTTCTACGAATAAACAGAGAATATGAATTCTATTCGTGAAGTAAAATAACAATGATACTTCAGATGAATCTTACCTTGATATATATACGATAAATATAATACCATCAAAAACAAACCTTGTAAAAGAAAGCCAAGCCTCGCAACTGAGTTCTACCATAAAAAGTGGTGAGATCTATGTTATTCCAAGTCGTTTAACTCATTCAGTCCCTGCTTAAGGCACCTTTCTTCTTAAGTTATTACGTAAATAGCTAACCTGACAACTTCTTATAGTGACTATATCAATATTAAAGATCTTTTATGTTTTAAATAAACAGAATGACTTGGCAATCGCATCAAAACACAATGTACTTCACGAGTAATACATATTATATTAAATTGTACTAAACATAGTGCGATTGCCAAGTCAATCTATTTATTTAAAACATAAAAGATCTTTAATATTGATATAGTCACTATAAGAAGTTGTCAGGTTAGCTATTTACGTAATAACTTAAGAAGAAAGGTGCCTTAAACAGGGACTGAATGAGTTAAACGACTTGGAATAACATAGATCTCACCACTTTTTATGGTAGAAGAACTCAGTTGCGAGGCTTGGCTTTCTTTTACAAGGTTTGTTTTTGATGGTATCTCATTTCTTTTTGTAGATAGACCTGCTTATTTTCCTTTCCGGTTCCTTCTACTTCTTGAACACCAACAACGGATTTTCTTAGAGCCCGCTCTCAGAAAAATGAGACATCCCTCCTGTCAGTTTGAGTCATTTCTACATAAACTAAGCGGGGAGATGTGAAAATAAAGAAATTTTATTGGTTTTTCGAAACACATCTTCTCTTGTTTCCTCTCCGCTTTGATGGCAATCGAGCCTAATGATGGCGTTCTTTTTTTCAGACTAATTTCAGGCAATTTAGTTTGCTTAATACTTTGGAAGATTTCGGTACAATTTCATAAGACATGTGTGGGACATGTCTTATGAAATTGTTTTTTCATTAAGTTGATTGACCATTTTACAAGTTATCTTTGAACATAATTATATCTAGGTATCTGTCTACACCTATTATGCCAATCATCGTTCAGCCTATCACCGTCCACTATAGAACATAGACCCCCTCATGCTTCACCATAAAATGCGCTACTGTGGCAGCTGCATCCAAGGACCCTCAAGGGTTGTTACCCTTTGTTGAGAGTTGCCTAAGAGTTGCCATGACAAGAGCTTATTTTTCTTCGCCATATGAGGAATAATGACGAAGTCGCTACGTTTGGTAGGCGGTTTGGTTTCGCAGTGAGATATCATACATTTCCCCGGCGAGAGCTGCTGCCCACTCTCCTTCCTGTTGAATCTTTTTTTTTAAGAGCGTTATCGGTAATCGGCACTCTCGCATTTTAGGTATTTTGCTACGGTCCGATATTGACGCACACTAATGCACTACACACACGCGAGTTCATAGAATGACCAGTCTTGAGCCTTGGCGCTTATAATCAATCTCTAATATATTCTTCGGAGAAGGAGATTTTCAAAAATCAACATGATGTAAATTTTAAAATTTTTAATTAAAAACCAAATCTCATAACAGTAAAACGGTTAAAATTGTACTTTTAATATGCAAAGTACAGGAAATAGTAAAATATAGGCACAGAGTATAACTTACAAGGAGACCCTCATACGTGTGGGTCGGGGATTTCCATGATTTTTGGTGGGGTGGTAGAGGGGGCACGAGGGTATCACAACTACCAAATATTAGGGTCAACTGGGCCCTCGTTAAAAAGATTTTAATTGGTTGGGTATCCAACTTTGACCCTTAATTTATGTACTAGAAAAATTCAAAGTCGAATCTCCAACAAGCGGCAATCTCGTGGTAACGTGCTCGCCGGCGGGAACTCTGGTCTCGGGTTCGAGACTCGACAACTTATTTTTTTTAAATTATCACATTATTGTGTAATAATTTAAAAAAAATTACAAAACCCCAATCGACGTCCCTATCCCGGGACGTCGGTCGCCGTCACATGGTCAGGCTCTCTGCGGGTGACACACTAAAGTCCCCGGTCCGGTCACCCGCCGACTCGCCTAGGTCGGCGTGAGGCGCGGATACTCGTATCTGCGCCGCCCGAGTCGTCGGTGGAGGAACGTGTGACCAAAGATTAATCACACACGAGCCGGCGTCTCCTTTCGTGAGATGACAGCCTCACAGAAGGCGATGACCGCGTTCCTGACGCTGCTGAGCATCTTCCTAGTGATGGTCGGCAGGGTCCGGTCGGCACCGGTGATTGCAACGAGTTCACGGCGCTGCTCTGCCCACGAGGCACACACCTCGAGCCTGTGCTGCGCCGTGCTCACGTCGCAATCGCAGTGGTAGCAGGATGGTGGTGTGCTCTCCCTCCTAACGAGCTTGCGCAGGTACTTGGCTATCGTGACCCATCAATACCTGCACCAGTCGGAAGGAATGTACCCCGTGCTGCCGACCCAACCACTCCATCAGCACCAGCTGAAAGGACTCGGCGGTCCTGATACCGTATTGAGGCTTCTCCAGTCCGATTGCCCAACGAGCAATGGCGTCTCGGCGGGCGTCGACCCGCCAGGCGGCAATCACCTTGATTGAGGCTATATGTGGCTCGCGTCTCTGATACTCGCAGGTAAAGCTCGGCGAGTACCTCCGCCTGCAGGTCCCACTTGAGAGTTCCGGCCAAGAGGCACACTGCCTCCGTGGCTGCCGTGCAGTAGTCGAGTATGGCCCTAGTCGCCATGGCCATGGATGTCTAACAAGTCCAGTCAGAGATTTAAATCTACCCACTATAGAAATTAGTTATTAAATTTTGATCCACATTTTGCTACATATTTATTGCTAGTACAAGAAGAAAATGATTCTCTATAAAAAAATTATATTGTGTATGGTTAGTAATTATTAAACATTAAATTTGAGTTAGCTGATAATCTTCAGAAGATGAGGCTGCATAAATGTTCCGTTCGGATTTTTGATGTGAAATATCTATAGGCGGGGTGAACCTGATCGTCGCGTGGCATTAAAAGCGGCGTTAACGCCACGCTTTGCGGTAACGACTTCAAAATAATTTTGATGTTTCACATCTGCCAGGCGTCCTGAGTGACGGCTTACTTCTCTTTTCGTTTACTCTTTTGAAACTATAAGTACCTTACAGTTTTGTCGTGTGTTCTCTTTTTCCTTGCCTTGTAACCGATTTTGTTCCCAAGATACAATCTGCTTTTTCGACCCATCACCTAAAACGTAAAAAGATTCTATATTATTCTTTATAGAGATCATCAAAGTAATTAAAAGAATTAGGTAGTAATAAATACTTACGAATCAAAACCGATCAGTCGCAGTATACGCTCAAGTTCGTATTGTCGTCTTTTACGCTGTGAGCGGAGAGCTCGAGCGACGTGACCCTGCTCCGTTGAGCATCGAGGCGCGACTGGCTTATGAACTTTTTTTTTTTTTTTTTTTTGTGTGTGTACAGCTGTTGGCCGCAGATGGCCTTGACAGCTTGACGCGGACTATGGGTGAGCGCTGAGGGCTCTCAACCCGGAGACGAGTATGCTAAGCCACATCGCCCAAGGGCTCCCCCTGTGGGGAACGGACCTCGGCTTGGGGCGTCGCTGGAGGCAAAGTGGGCGTGCCCACGTTTTTAGTAGTGACTTTTGCGCGGCGCGGTTTCGCACCTCGACGGCGAGGGCGGAACCGCGGATATTTATTTGTTAAGGCCTCGCGGGCCGTGTAGGCTCTTTGTTGAGCGAGTGTGATATTGTCGTCCTCTTCGTCGAGGACGTGACGAGGACGTCGGATGGAGGCTTATGAACAATTATGCCGTTCAATTTATAGTAATATTTAAAATTTAATTACGAGGGTGACTATTCGTATTTCAATTTGGTTTTTTTTTTACTGCTTCTACAATAGTCGAACAAATAGTGGATATTTTTTTAAATATTCCAAGGTTAGTATTATTCACAAAATTAAATGTTTTACAGGAGCCATTTTCGTCAAATTAATCTTAAGGAAATATTATTTTTTTTAGTTTTAAAAGGAAGAAATCTTGAATTTCATTTTATACATACCCAAGAACAGTAATTTTCCTAACATCTACAATTTTTTCGAGCTGCCACGACTTATCGTTTATTCGTACCTGAACTTCAAAACTCAGCGTTTTCGTAAAATCTCATTAACTTAAGTTCAAAATACCCTTGCCTTTTAATAAAATAGTTACAATATTGAGTTATAATTCTGTACAAGCACAATATAAAGATGTGTTTAATGTAGTGATTATATAAATTTTTAGTAAGCTATTATGATGAACGAGTAACCAGTCCTCAAAAAACCACATTTTTGGGTTTACGGCCGCTTATTACCGATAACGCTCTTAAATGACAACGCCTTGCACTAAGGGAATAATAACCCTTATATTGTGGGGGACTTTACAAACATATAATTCAACATAGCATCATCATCACAGCCCTCATATGTCCCACTGTTGGGCTCGGGCCTCCTCCACAATGGGAGGGAATTTAACCCACTATACCATGCTGGTCAGACATGTTGATATAGGGTTTCATTTCGAGTTTTCCTTCTCTCGCACAGATGGTATGTGTATATTATATCCCATAGTCGTCTTATACGATATCCACGGGCAAGGTAGAGAGTGGTGAATTGTATTCTTACTTCGTCACCATACGGAAAGAACATTTAAATAACCGACACAAATTACATTCAGACTCAGAACAACCATTTGTGGATCGTACAAGGTGTTATTGTCTTGCATGGGATACGAACCCGCGACACTAGTACGATACGTTGGTATCTTAATCACTACGTCATCTGTGCAGTCTTTAGCTTTTTTGTTACGATTCCCATAGAAAAGCAATGATGGCGACAAATGTATTCTTATTTTTTACAACGTTACATTTCATTAACTGCAAATGTAACTTTGTAATCTTATATATTTATATGAGTTTACAAAATTATTTATGCAGTTAGTGTATCTCGGAACCTGGATGAAAATTACAATGTTACATAATTTTTCCTTCATTTATACACTAAACACTAATTGTATTCTAAATTTGAATTTTCTATGTCTGCTAGAAGTGCCTCTTTAATATTGATGATCGGTCAGTCAGTCAGTGAGTGACAAAATTACGAAATTTTGACTATTTATAATTCTTAAAGTATTGGTTCAAATTGAATGAAATTTAAAATACACAATGTGTATACAATGACTACTAGGATACTGAAAATTGAGGCTTCTAGCTTTATTAACAACGAAGTTATAGGGGGTCGAAAATGGCCTGAATGGCTTCGAGAAAAGTATGTTACGGCATGATTGATGTCTTGGTAATTAAAATTAAAATTCAAAAACGTAAAAGACTTAAATAAAGGAATAGAATTATTGCTAATTTTATATGCAAAATGAAGCGCTTAAATGAAGATAACATATTGTGAAACAGTAAAAATTATTTATACTTATAATAAAGTTAATGACTAACATTATAGTAACCTCGTGTGGGGAAGGATCGGTAGAGGTCAATCTTTACTAAATGAGAGTGCTAAATCCGACCGAGGGATCACCAGGAGTATGACCATTAGAATTCTCCAGGGTAACTTTTAAAACTAACTGTGCTGCGCTTGCCATTTCGACTCCAAAATGTAGCGATTAGTGTATTGTCCCCTTGATTCATATGTACAATAGTGGGTATAGAAAGACATGAATGAATGGATAGATATTATAAGAAAAAGTGTTATTTTACCAACAAAACAGTTTGGGCTAGAATACTTCTCTGCAATATTTCAATCAAATTAAACTGTTACAATTACAGTTGTAAACTTAGAATAATAACATATAGAAGGTAAGTCCACGCACAAAAAGTGAGGCATTTCAATTGGAGCCTAATGGAGCTTACGCCGGAACAGTCCCGTAATGTACAAGTCATTGCACTGCACGAACGTACGCAACTCTTAAAAAATAAATAGGTAATTATGACGGCTTGTGCATTCAAATGGTGTCACAACACATTTGAAAAACTTAAAAAGGTTTTTAACATTACTTTTAAAAGTATTTCGACGATTTATATTAATAAAAACAAAATTTGATTTCAGAATTTGTATAGTGGTTTCCGTGTGTACGTGTGTAATCGTCTGCCCGCCATTAGTATTTTTAGATTCAAATTTTTAAAGTTCGAAGTACTGACACTATCCTTCTTTACGTTATTATTCTAAGGTTGTAAAGTATTAATTCTATGTTGAATTTGAAAATAAATACATAATTGTTTTTTAACATTATAGTGCTGTTGAACCATCTAATATTATTCTAATTACTACAAATTACAATTTATTTATTAGAATTATATCTTGACTTCAAGGCATTTATATATGTAATTAGTAACCGAACCTCTAAAGTGTACTTAACAGTATCTGCTTCTCACGAACTTATTAATATAGTCAGGTATCGAGTACGTAAGTAGAGCTCGCAATTACTTATTAAGGAGGAATAGATCGGTTCCAGACTATGGCTAGACTTGTGCTTTGCATTAGTATCACAGTAAAAGTTATTGCAGTTTTTTAAAACATATAGTAAGAAAATTTATCATTAACACAATTGATAAAACCGCACATTATAGAAATAACAAGGGATGAAAGAGAGAGTTCGCACTCCCTCTTTCATCTTCTCGCCTCCTTAACTCTATAACCTTAAAAAACGCCTTCATTCCTTCTTTAAAGAATGGAGATAGTTGATAAATTTGGTACCTGATGCTATGAGCACCTTTAGCACTTTAATGCAATTTTTTTCATAAATAATTCGTTATCTTGTTAGTCTAAGGTCGAGGTGATTTAAAAAGACAAGAAACGAGCTGGCTCATTTTCCTTATATTGCACCAGCCACTTTAGGTAGACAAAATTATTCGCCATGCGCCTGTATGTGATATTTGACACATAACTTAATTGGTCGTTTAGAATTATTGACAAATAAAAGGATTTTCACATATTTAATAGCGTCTCAATTAGTGTTGCCCAAAAAAGTCTTGGTCTTGCGGTCTTGGTCTTGGTCTTGCGAGAAATGCGAGACCGAGACCAAGACCAAGACCGCTTAATTTTTGCAAGACCAAGACTGGCCCTGCAAGACTTGAGCAAGACCAAGACTGAGCCTGCAAGAGTCTCGCAGTCTTGCATTTAATTCAAATCACCATTCCAGCTTATATACGGTGGAGCTCGTGTCTTCTACATAATAGGAGGGAAATCGGCCGTAGCCGGAGAGGAATCGCCACGGTGATCGGCCGTGTTGTTACAGGGTTTCATGTCAAGTTTTCCTTCTCTTGCACTGATATTATATATTATAGCCCTTAGTCGTGGGTTCGCACTCGCGGGTAAAATAGGGGGGTGATGAATTGTATTCTTACTCCGTCACTACACGGCAAGTCAAATCAGTCTTGAGACATACATCTATTGGCCAATCGATTCCCAAAGTTGATGTTGGCTTTTCAGAATTACTCTTCGGAAAGGCTTAAGGACAAAAATACCGTAATCACGAGAGTGCTCTTGTCCATTCTACATATTTATATATCCGTTTATTCATTAGCTCAACGACGTTCACTGTTGGACATAGAAATATGCCTACTATTAATCTATATAAATGTCCGTTTAGGGACAGAGTACGAATACAATTCACCGCTCTCTTACCCGTGGATGTCGTATCAAATCGGACCGAGGCAATGGTGTTAGGAAGCCATTATTTTTTTTTTATGGGTGGGCTATGGTAAGCACACGCGCGGTCCATTCCGTCCGGGGCGATGAAAGGACGACGAGTGGGCCCATAACCCACCCGTACCCACGTCGCCTCGTTGTTGGGCCGACCACCAGAATCAAATCAAATCATTTATTCTGCATAGGCCCCTTAAGGGCACTTACATATTGTCAAATTACACGTTTGAATACAATACAATAATCTACCACCGGATCGGAACACGGCCACAAACTGAGAAGATCCGACAAGACACTCAGCGGGCAGTCATTTTTTTTCTTAATCCTTTAAATATACATAATATTATGCTTCGTACAACATATATGGTATTAGCTCCAGTGTGATGCCCTTCGAAATTGTATATATGTATAAATTTTGAAGATTTAATACAAGACACAAAAGAAAAAGAAAAATTAAAGCATAAATAAAGGAAGAAAAATATGGCTGGACCAGATCCCACAAGCAGCACCCGATCACGAGTTAACTACTAGAGCAGCCATCACTCTCCTCAACCAAATTAGAGGGAAGGGGGCGACCCGCCCCACATAGCTACCGCAAGCAGAACCTTATTCAGTGAGCATGACCAAACCATAAATAAAAATACAAAACGAACTGCAACTACTACTATACCTACTATGTTATAAAAAAACTACTACTATAAAATAAACTATGAACTATAGTAGATATGCAAAAAGAGATCAAAACTAAAATTTGACAGGCAAAACACGCTACGCTGTACAATCACAAGAGTAAGAGAAAAAAAATAAAAAAAAACCTGTGAATTCATACAAGTTAGGAGTACCTTAAAACTGTAACAATTACAATAACATTAATTGCTTAATGAGGAGCTGGGTGACTTGTCGTCAGTGGTCAAATAACTCCGTCGCTTGCCAATCAAATTGAAAAAATCTTTATTGTTGGAAAGGGGGAATGTTAAAGAACATAAAATTTTATGTAACAACTGCCCCGTGTGCTGATGTCTTAAAAAAACAGGGTCGAAATTCCTTCCTTTGTCATAAGAGTAGTAATTCTGTCTAATGTAACACCAGGGGAATGGAAGAGTAATTTTCCCCAGTGGTAAGGGTTATATTCAATAGTGGACTATAGGCTAGCAGATGGATAGATAGGATAGGATGATATTTGATTAATTTAGTTGGATTTTTCATTGCCATGATAAATGACTGTTACGTTATTCCAACTGCAAGACTTGCAAGACTTTGCGAGACTCTTGCTGCAATACCAAGACCAAGACCAAGACTCGAGTGTGCAATACCAAGACCAAGACGAGACCAGGTGTGCTGTTGCAAGACCAAGACCAAGACTGGTCCAAGTCTCGTCATGGTCTTGCATTTGGGCAACACTAGTCTCAATACAAACTCAAGTCAAGAACTGACAAGACGCATCGTGTGTAAGTTTACACGAATCATTTCGAATCAGTTTTGAACCCTTCATAACTCGAATGTAATAAATTTTACCAGCTAATTAGTTAATTAAAAGAATAGAATCTGTTAGGTCCTTACATATGAAATTGGCGTTTTATACGGGAGGAATATAAAGTCAATTTTTTTTTAATATATTTAATTAATCAAAGTTTAATCAAAATAAAATATATTTTATTAATCAATATTTAATTATGCAATTTTGGCCTCTCATAGGTAGTTTATTGATCCCTTTAATAAAAAGAAACCACGGGGGCGATAATCAATAAACTCTTTGAAGGCGGTTTGGAGTGCCGCATCGGAGTTGTGTTTTTTCTTGTAAGAAGTTGTCCAAATACCGGGAAAAATGGTAATCTATTGGAGCAAGGTCCGGGGAGTACGGTGGATGTCGCAGACATTCCAATTCTAGCTCATCTAACTTAGTGGTTGTTTGTTGTGCAGTGTGTGGTCTTGCGTTGTCGTGGAGCAGCAGTGGCCTAGAGCGATTGACCAATCTCGGTTGTTTAGCAGCTAGTTCTTCCTTTATGGTTTGCAGTTGCTGACAATAGATATCTGCCGTAATCGTTTGGCTAGATTTTAGAAAACTGTAGTGAACGACACCACCGCTAGTCCACCAAACACTCATAAATAACTTTTTCTGAGTCAATTTTCGTTTAGGGCAGGATTTGGCAGCTATCTCTGAAGTGCCTTGTGATGGATTCGCTTCCACAATAGCATTTAATTCTTCATATTTGACTTTGGTCTTCAGCCGTCCACGGGGTTGGTTCTGAAGGTCAAGATTTCCAGAACGAAAACGTTGAAACCAAAAACGTACCGTGCTTTCTTTTGTGACACCAGCGCCGTACACTTCATTAATTCTTCGAGCTGTTTCTGCAGCACTGGTGCCACGGTAGAGCTCGTACCCGTAAATATACCGATACCTATTTCATGTTTTCCATTGTGTGATAATGATGCCAAAGAAAAAAATAATGAGGAAAACACAAATGAATGACTGTTTTCAAAACTCAAGTGTACAAGCTAAATGAATTTATAAATTTGAATTTGGAATTCTTAACCAAAGAGGAGATATTTCAGATCAAAGTGGTCAGTACGACAAAACGCTAATTTCATATGTCCCTAAGGACCTAATATAAGATGACTAGAATCTGAGAATTGGCGAAACCTAATATTGAATAGAAAATAAGTTATATTTTTATGTAAACAATTTAACAATTAAAGTCATTTATTAATAGCAAACACTGTTTAGAAGAAGAACAAGAAAAAATAAGTTTAAAATGTACCTAAGAATATTATACGTTTTATAATAAAATATCTGGTTGACCGAGCTTCGCTCGGAATATTTTTGTCGAATTTATTTAGATATATATTAATAAAAAATAAAAAATAAAAAATAAATAATGAAAATTATATAAAAAACTACAAAAAGAGAATAATAATAACACCGAGATTCGAACCGACGCTGTTTAAATGTCACATAATCCAGAAGTTAAACCGCCCGCCTCCTCACCTGAGCTATCGGGACTCATGACGTTGACAACGAAATTTGAATTCATATTCTTTTAAAATTTAATGTCATTGTTTGTTTTGTTAAAAACACGGACAAAACAACATTTTCTATAAATAAAACCTAGCTAGATCGATTTTTTGGACCCGAAACCTCTAGTATGCCAAGTTTCAACAAACTCGTTGGAGCCGTTGCCGAGATCCTGACTATATATATATATATATATATATATAGTCAGGTCAGTCAGTCAGTCAGTCAGTCAGTCAGTCATATATATTAATAGATTACCATTTTTCCCGGTATTTGGACAACTTCTTACAAGAAAAAACACAACTCCGATGCGGCACTCCAAACCGCCTTCAAAGAGTTTATTGATTATCGCCCCCGTGGTTTTTTTTTTATTAAAGGGATCAATAAACTACCTATGAGAGGCCAAAATTGCATAATTAAATATTGATTAATAAAATATATTTTATTTTGATTAAACTTTGATTAATTAAATATATTAAAAAAAAATTGACTTTATATTCCTCCCGTATAAAACGCCAATTTCATATGTAAGGACCTAACAGATTCTATTCTTTTAATTAACTAATTAGCTGGTAAAATTTATTACATTCGAGTTATGAAGGGTTCAAAACTGATTCGAAATGATTCGTGTAAACTTACACACGATGCGTCTTGTCAGTTCTTGACTTGAGTTTGTATTGAGACTAGTGTTGCCCAAATGCAAGACCATGACGAGACTTGGACCAGTCTTGGTCTTGGTTTTGCAACAGCACACCTGGTCTCGTCTTGGTCTTGGTATTGCACACTCGAGTCTTGGTCTTGGTCTTGGTATTGCAGCAAGAGTCTCGCAAAGTCTTGCAAGTCTTGCAGTTGGAATAACGTAACAGTCATTTATCATGGCAATGAAAAATCCAACTAAATTAATCAAATATCATCCTATCCTATCTATCCATCTGCTAGCCTATAGTCCACTATTGAATATAACCCTTACCACTGGGGAAAATTACTCTTCCATTCCCCTGGTGTTACATTAGACAGAATTACTACTCTTATGACAAAGGAAGGAATTTCGACCCTGTTTTTTTAAGACATCAGCACACGAGGCAGTTGTTACATAAAATTTTATGTTCTTTAACATTCCCCCTTTCCAACAAAAAAGATTTTTTCAATTTGATTGGCAAGCGACGGAGTTATTTGACCACTGACGACAAGTCACCCAGCTCCTCATTAAGCAATTAATGTTATTGTAATTGTTACAGTTTTAAGGTACTCCTAACTTGTATGAATTCACAGGTTTTTTTTTATTTTTTTTCTCTTACTCTTTTGATTGTACAGCGTAGCGTGTTTTGCCTGTCAAATTTTAGTTTTGATCTCTTTTTGCATATCTACTATAGTTCATAGTTTATTTTATAGTAGTAGTTTTTTTATAACATAGTAGGTATAGTAGTAGTTGCAGTTCGTTTTGTATTTTTATTTATGGTTTGGTCATGCTCACTGAATAAGGTTCTGCTTGCGGTAGCTATGTGGGGCGGGTCGCCCCCTTCCCTCTAATTTGGTTGAGGAGAGTGATGGCTGCTCTAGTAGTTAACTCGTGATCGGGTGCTGCTTGTGGGATCTGGTCCAGCCATATTTTTCTTCCTTTATTTATGCTTTAATTTTTCTTTTTCTTTTGTGTCTTGTATTAAATCTTCAAAATTTATACATATATACAATTTCGAAGGGCATCACACTGGAGCTAATACCATATATGTTGTACGAAGCATAATATTATGTATATTTAAAGGATTAAGAAAAAAAATGACTGCCCGCTGAGTGTCTTGTCGGATCTTCTCAGTTTGTGGCCGTGTTCCGATCCGGTGGTAGATTATTGTATTGTATTCAAACGTGTAATTTGACAATATGTAAGTGCCCTTAAGGGGCCTATGCAGAATAAATGATTTGATTTGATTCTGGTGGTCGGCCCAACAACGAGGCGACGTGGGTACGGGTGGGTTATGGGCCCACTCGTCGTCCTTTCATCGCCCCGGACGGAATGGACCGCGCGTGTGCTTACCATAGCCCACCCATAAAAAAAAAATAATGGCTTCCTAACACCATTGCCTCGGTCCGATTTGATACGACATCCACGGGTAAGAGAGCGGTGAATTGTATTCGTACTCTGTCCCTAAACGGACATTTATATAGATTAATAGTAGGCATATTTCTATGTCCAACAGTGAACGTCGTTGAGCTAATGAATAAACGGATATATAAATATGTAGAATGGACAAGAGCACTCTCGTGATTACGGTATTTTTGTCCTTAAGCCTTTCCGAAGAGTAATTCTGAAAAGCCAACATCAACATTGGGAATCGATTGGCCAATAGATGTATGTCTCAAGACTGATTTGACTTGCCGTGTAGTGACGGAGTAAGAATACAATTCATCACCCCCCTATTTTACCCGCGAGTGCGAACCCACGACTAAGGGCTATAATATATAATATCAGTGCAAGAGAAGGAAAACTTGACATGAAACCCTGTAACAACACGGCCGATCACCGTGGCGATTCCTCTCCGGCTACGGCCGATTTCCCTCCTATTATGTAGAAGACACGAGCTCCACCGTATATAAGCTGGAATGGTGATTTGAATTAAATGCAAGACTGCGAGACTCTTGCAGGCTCAGTCTTGGTCTTGCTCAAGTCTTGCAGGGCCAGTCTTGGTCTTGCAAAAATTAAGCGGTCTTGGTCTTGGTCTCGGTCTTGGAGTATATATATATATATTATATCTTTAAACGAGCAATTCTTGTATATATATACACCTATATATATATTCAGGATCTCGGAAACGGCTCCAACGATTTTGTTGAAACTTGGCATACTAGAGGATTCGGGTCCAAAAAATCGATCTAGCTAGGTTTTATTTATAGAAAATGTTCTTTTGTCGGTGTTTTTAGCATAACAATAAATGACATTAAATTTTAAAAGAATATGAATTCAAATTTCGTTGTAAATGTCAAGAGTTTCGGTAGCTCAGTTGGGGGACGGCCGATTTTAATTTTGAGTTTTGTAGCATCCAAACAGCGTCGGTTCGAATCTCGGTGTTATTATTATTCTCTTTTTGTAATTTTTTTATATAATTTTTAGTTTTTATTAATATATCTAAATAAATTCAGAATATTGAACTTCTTCCCCATTTTCATGGTCACGGGACTTCAGTGAAGAGGGCTATAGGAAAATAAATATAAATACAAACGCTATTAAATCTGAAAACAGTTACAGATATTTCAATTTTTATTATGTAAACATCAATAATTATGAGGTTTAAAATTAAGTTATTTATGCTTCAGAAGTACCGGGATAACGTACCACGCAATTTGTAGGACAATCATCATCATCTTGCTCTTATCCCAATTACTTGGGGTCGACGCAATATGTCATCTGTTTTGACATATTGCAAAAAGTTTCGGCAATGACTTTTATGACCGGCCGCCTGCCTGACGTCAACCCTCCTTGGGAATGTAATCGTTGACCCAAATGGTACCAGATGGAGTTGGTCCGGGTCAATCTAGGGCTCTTAGTCGTCTTTTACGACACCCACGAGCAAAGCAAGGGTTGGTAGTATTCGGAGCCGCTACCACACAGCACTATGTAGGACAATATGACTGTTAATTTATATAAATACTAGCAACCCGCCCTCGCTTCGGTTTCAGTCGCTTTACCCGCGGCGTAGTTCCCGATCCTGTGGGAATACCGGGATAAAATATAGCCTATGTTACTCCCTGATATTATAGCTTTCCATTGGTGAAAGAATTTTTGAAATCGTTTCTGTGGTTTAAGCGTGGAAGCGTTACAAACAAACAAATAAACATCCTTACTTTCGCATTTATAATATTAGTATGGATTAAATAAGTAAGAAAAGAAAAATCTGCTTGTTAGTAATTACTTTTGATGACCTCGTTATCGATACATGTTGGGAGCAGGGGATTCTGTGATGTAACCACAGATTTTGTAGGACAAATATTTTTTTAGATAATTTAGATAATTATCTTGAGATATACCAAAAATCACCCTGTTAATAATAATTTTTTTAGAATCACCAAATGGACATATTCTATCCCTCCTACCTCCAAAACCTACCACAAATGAGGGTTTTCGTACAGATATTGTTGGGCGTCTCATCAAGATAAAGCGACTCACGAAAAATTTGCTTGTTAGTAATCAAATAAAAAAATGTACGGTGGATCCCGGCCTAATAGTTTTAGCAATACACGCTTGATATTTAGACGGGCTTGTCAAGCAATAATATGCCGTTTCTTTTTTGTATTTCACTTCTTTAAGTTCCACTCTCCGTGGTGACTTGAATGTAAATGACATTCACTTAAACATAATACGATGAAGTAGTATCAGGGCGCATTATAGCACGCTTTTTCTAGAAACACAAATGCTTGGTAGGCATTTAGACAACCTTATTTTATCTAAATTGTTTAATACGTTAATTAATTTGTTGGATTTATTTATGGAAATATGCTCTTAGAGTGTTAAGTGCTGGTTTCAAATTTATGTTATACCGAATAACTTTTAGCCGCCTAATTTTATTACATAGGTTGTTACGAGTCAGTAACCAAAATTGAAGAAGATTATGCACGATTCCTTGCCGTACGTAGTCAGATTGCAGATTACTCCATCACAAGCAGGTACGCCGACTGCATGAGGGCGTCAAGTTTGCAATTTGTGGTAGGGATGTCAAAAAAGCCACATGTCAAAAACCAGGTTATGATTGATGGTTTATATATTTATTTACTCCGACAGCCTCGTTAGTTCAATAGCTTAAGTATGTTATAACGATGGCGAGGGCCTGTTTTCTTATCCTAGAAAGCTCGCAGTTTGTAGCTGTGACCGCGCTGTGACGACATGGGCAATAAGCTCGCCTCTATCAGGTGCGACAAGGGAATGTGCGGGTGAAATGTGGATGTAATTACATCATTGTTTCGAGAATAAAGACATAGGCATACGAATGAATAAAACAAATTCTACACTAAGTAGAATTTGTTTGAACACTAATCACATTTAGACTCTAAAATTATACAATACAGTGTATAGACTCTGAGGTGTATAATTTTGTTGAAATAAATTGCATACTAGTACGAAATACAAAGCAAATTTATAATTTAAAATGTGGTAGGAAGTTCGGTTTTATTGCTATGTAAGATCTTTTCATCCAATCTTTGATTCGATATGTAGGAAAGAGAGTGGATGTTAAGATAACGTTATCAGCATATATATCTACAATATTTTCTAAAATAATATGCGAGTAAATATTATTAAATGTACATGGTCACATACAACTTGATATGGACTTATAATATAAATGTAAAAAAAAATTCTACCTTAACCCAGACCATTTACGTCCCACTGCTGGGCTCGAGCCTCCTTCACAACAGGAGTGAAATTGACTTTCTATACCACGCTGGTCAGACGTGTTGGTATAGGGTTTTATTTCGAGTTGCCCTTCTTTTGCATGTGTTAAATGCATAATATATCGTTTTTTACACCCATGGGCAGCAAATAGGGTAGTGATATCTATTCTTACTCCGTCACAACACAGAAAAAATATTTTATAATAATAAATAAATATATGTACAGAATTTGCATCTGCATCACAGTTACTAACAATTAAAATCCAAGTAAGTCCATTCTTTTGAATGTAGCTAAAAATTTAATCTGTATTTCCATATCTTTATTGGTGCGGCGCGGCGCTGTGACGGTTTTTTTAGCGCGTATCTGTTAATGTGAAGACGTGCAGTAATAAAAAGTGAAATGTATTAGGGTATTAAATTTTATATTTTTGGATGATTTTGTATATCTTACATGACCCATCCATGACCCGTCGAATTACAGGTCAATAGCGAAAACATCCTTGCTCTCCAAGATAATAGAGAAAATTATAAACCGCCAGTTTCTGCAGTACCTTGAGGATCACCAGCTGATCAGTGAGCGCCATTACGGCTTTCCTCATGTCCGGTCGGCTGGTGATTTTCTTGTGTACCTCACACACTTGACTCAGTCTTGAGATATGGTCTTCTATTGTGGGGTAACTCAACAAATATTAATAGAGCATTCATTGTGCAAAAAAAAATCTGTACGAGCAATATGTGCTGCTCATCCTCTTGCAAGTTGTGAACCACTTTTTAAAAAATTAAAGATACTGACTCTTACATGTCTATACATTTTTCAGGCAGGTTGTTTTGTTAAGGAACACGGTTCATATTTCAGCACTTTTGAAAAAAAAAACATAAATCAGTAATAAAAAATAGGGATCCGACAAGACTAATTACACCTAGTTGTTCAACTACACTGTATCAAAGAAACTGCTATTATATGATAATTAAAATCTATAATAATTTACCAAAAATATGAGAGATCTGCCACTTAAACCTTTTAAGACAAATCTACGTAAGTGGCTCCTTGAGAAATGTTTTTATTCAATGAATGACTTTTTTGGTATGACATAACCTTATTTATAAAATGATATGATTATACACTTTAATTTTTATGTTTTGTATTAATGTTTTTTTTTTTGTTTTATATTATTCTGATAACATTTTTTTTTTATAATTATGACATGAAATTATTTTTTTTTTGACTGGAAAAATCTAATGAATATGAATAAAATTAGAATTTCAAATGTAAGACTCGGAAGTCTAATATCGAACAAAAAAACATGTAAGTATATATGTATTATGTTGCATGTCGTAATGAGCGACGAAGTATGTGAGACCTCTTTGTGAACCATTAACCACACAATGTAAACCATATTTCTTGCAATAAATTCATTTCATTTCACACCGTTGCGCGGAGGCGTTGGAGGGCAAGGGTGAGGCGCAAAGGCAATATCTAGGCTGACGGCGAAGATGTCGATAGGGTCTGGCACAGGGCACTTCTATCGAAGTCACTATCATACGGAATCTCCGAGTTTCTGTAACTGGATCGCCAGCTTTCTGGATGGTCGGAGTATAAAAGTCGTCATAGATGGCTCCTGCTCCGATACTATGATGATTAATGCACAAGGCTCGGTGCTCTCCGTGACGTTGTTTATCCTCCACATTCACGACATGCTCTCCATCGAGAGTATGCGTTGCTATGCGGATGACAGCACGGAGGACGAGCAGTATACCGAGCAATGGAATGTCAAGGGCTCAACTTGTGTGTGAACTCGTGCACTCTCTGGGGCGGCCTCTGAATAGGGTGAACGGAACTTAGACCAGTTTAATCTCACAAAGACACAAGTTTGCGCGTTCACTGTAAAGAAGGACCCGTTTGTTATGGTGTCTCAGTTCCAAGGAGTAACTCTCCAAATTTCCGAACGTATTTGGGATTCTCGGCGTCGAAATATCAAGCAAAGTCCAGTTTGGGAGTCATTTGGAGAACAAAGCCAAATTAGCAAGTAAAAAGCTGGGCGTCCTGAACAGAGCCAGGCGATACTTCACGCCAAGGCAGCGTCTTATGTTATATATAGCACAAGTTCGTCCTCATGTGGAGTACTGCTCTCATCTCTGGGCAGACATGCCCAAATATCAGAACCACTGGACTCCCTGCAAAGGCGTGCTATTAGAATCGTCGGAGATTCCAGGCTTACGGACGGATTAGAGTCGTTGGAGCGCCGAAGAGACTTTGGTTCACTCTGTGTGCTCTACCAGCTTTTTCATGGTGAGTGCTTTCAGGAACTGTTTGACTTGGTACCACCGTCACCGTCTTACCAACGTACCACTCGATACCGCAGCAAGGTTCCTCCATTTCACGAGGAAACGTTATGGTCTTCAACTGTACGTTACCAGCGATCATTTCTCCCACGTATGTGCAGACTCTGGAATGAGATACCTGCTACTGTATTTCCTGAGCGCTATGACATGTCCTTCTTTAAACGAGGTTTAAGAAGAGCATTCACTTCAAGGTAGATAACGGCCTAGCTGTGCCCCTGGTATAGCAAAGGGCCATGTGCAACAGTATCACGTATCGTCAGGTGTGCTGTTTGCTCGTTTGCCACTATCGGCAATAAAAAAAAAACATGAAATTTCGAGTAAGCGAGAATTTTGTTTCAGATTGACTTGGCCATCGTATGCAAACACAATGTAACTCACAAGTAATATATATTATATTAAATTAGATTGATTAGTGCGATTGTCAAATCAATCAATTTATTTATTTTATTTAAAACATAAAAGACCTTTAATATTGATATGGTCACTATAAGAAGTTAGAACAACTAAATACGTAATAATTTACGACAGAAGGTCCCTTAAGTAGGGACTGGATAAATTAACCACCTTGGTATTACATGGATCTCACAACTTTTTATGATAGAACTAAGTTTCAAGGTTTGGCTTTTTTACAAGTTTTGTTTTTGATGACATATATTACATAATTACCCACAAAAATATTTTGTTTTTATTTAGAAAAAAGACACTAAGTACCTTCTCGGACATAAAACTTCAATTTTATAACCTCTTCTAATTTCTTATTTTTTCTCTATTTTTATACGTCCCACTCTTCGTAACGGGTCTCCTCCACAATGGGAGGGAATTCACTGTTATGCCCTAGACTAGATAGATTTTTGGTTTGCGAAACAAGTTTTGCAGGAGAACGCTGTAATACCATTCTTTCCATGCCTTCGCTCCATGTTCGTCATGAAAGTAAGAGTCTATCTAACTCCTACATTGTATTCTTATTCCTTTATGATCATCATCTTAGTTCATATGTTTACACATGTTGGGCTCGTGCCTCCTCCATAATGGAAGGAAAATTGACCGTGTAGGGTTTTATTTCGAGTTTGCCTTCTCTTGTATAGATGTTATCTGCATATCATCCCTTGGTCGACTTTTAGCACACCTCGTGCATGAAATGGGATGGTGAACTATATTCTTACTCCATCACCACACGGGTGTAGCGTTATTATTATGTTTTTTATACTATTATTCAGCTTATATACGAGCCTCCTCCACAATAGGAGGAAAATTTATCTTACTATAGGGTATAGTCTGGTATGGCTGGTCAGGCAGGTTGGTATAGGGTTTTATTTGGAGTTTTCCTTCTCTTGCATAAATTTTATATGCGTATCTTGTTATATGCGTTCTTAGTCGTCTTTTACGACATCCACGGGCAAGATAGGGAGTGGTGATTTGTATTTTTACTCAGAACATTATTATTGTTTTAAATTAAAACTTAAATAAAAGTTTCGTTTTTAATGAAAATGTAATTAAGATATTAGTTTACTCTATTTATACACTTTAATTACATTGTATACACTAATAAATCTATATATCCTAATAAAACTATTTTGTTACTACTCAATCAATTTCATACTCGACCATTCTCATTCATACAGTTAATTTTATATAATACTTATGTAAACACTCAATAATATCAAAATGTAGGACACAACGATTGCTAGTCATGCTTATCACTATGCCATAGCATAGGCAACGGGTGGAGCAGTAAGCAATTATTTATTTACAATTCTTACATAGTACGTACGATAAAACAACGCTATCTCCACGCGTAATACATTAAGCTGATCTGTTTCTGTTAGTCGCATTCTCCATAGTGATGATGCTAGACGTGAACTCATTTTATTATTAATTTGTTTTATTTCGCTCTGTTATAATGGTGTTGCCAAGTCGACAGTTATTTTTAAGCAGTCGTGTTGTTACAGACAGTGTAATTTTTACGAATAGTGGTATTCTCGTCGACGAAAATGGCGTAATTGAGAAGATAGTTACTAAGCAGCAAGCCGATGAGATTATTGAAAATGATAAAACAATTAAGGTAAACATTAATTGTTGTTATTATTCGTGTATAACCTAACATGAGTCTTCTTCATAAATTACAGTAAATGAAATTTATTCATTACATTATTCAGAGTAACCGGTTTCTTACACATTTGTTTCGAGATTGCCTTATCTTTGACTGACATTGTCTCATGGATTAGTTCCCATAGCAGCATGTTACGATATGCCTCATATACTTCGTGACATAATATATTACAAGTACCCAATATTTTATATTTTTAAACTAGAGGATTTGTTCTTATAATAATAATATACTGATACTGATCATAAAGATATGTTTATTTTCTTACATTGCAAGGGCAGGGGGCCGGCGTGTTTACTGCTTTTCTCTTCTATCTATATAAACATATTTAACATTTCTTATATTTAACACTATGCCATAAGGATAAATGGATGATAAGACCCACATATATTTCACAATATGTTTTTGTAAAAATTGATGTAATAAAGATATTGATAACAAAAAAAAACTACTTGAAATACTAGTATTCAAAGACATTTTTGAAAATTATGTCAGCAATAAAAATAGACAATAACCAAGTATCAGAAGTTGTTGGCCTTTATACTGACCTATTGCGTGAAGCATCCACAATGAAGTAGTAGGTCATCGCAATTATAATATTGCTGTCAACGTAATCTATAGAATTGATTTTATAGAACTTACTAGTACTTTTAGTATGCTCATAGGATAGACTGAAGTTTCAAAACTTTATTATTTTTCACCAGAGTCGCGTGTCAATAAGCTAATGCGTCTGGCTGGCGCCCGTGTGGTGAAGTGGATCGCTTTCCCTTTCATTGTGATATGTCCCAAACAATTTAGGTCACACTGTTAGGGTCTATGAATAAAAAGTAAAATACGAATAGTAGCTACCAATTACTTATCCGTTGGCTCAATTATAATAAAGAAATTGCTTAATTTCACACTTGTTCTAACATTGTTCACGATTGAATTTTCAGGTGGTCGATGGAGGAGATTTGGCCTTGTTGGCAGGTGTGGTAGATTCTCACGTACATGTTAATGAGCCTGGTCGAACAGCATGGGAAGGATTTCGAACGGCGACTAGTGCTGCGGCGGCTGGTGGGATCACTACCATCGTGGATATGCCCCTGTAATTGATCTCTAATTATGTCTGTAATAGCATGTAAAAAGTCAGGCAAAAAGTGTTACTACTCTTTTTGCCCAGATAATTCCTTTTAATCTAAAATTGGAGAATTCCATTCCTGAAATAAATTTAAGCAATAAAAAGCGCGTTTTTTCAACTTAAACATATGTACCTACTTGTATGGGATTAACTTAAAAGACAGATTAAAAAGAAAAATCTTATTTATTCTAGTTTGAAAGTGATTAAAAAGCGATACTTGATGATCATGCAATCCTTCAGGATTTTATTGATTACTTGACGAGAGTTATGATAAAGATAGTGCAATCGAGCTACGCTAAATACTAATTATAATCTACTTCACAACCTTTCCTAATAAGTATTAGTTAAAAAAAAGTAAGCCTAATATAAAAACGTTTCGTAATTTTTCTGTGACCTTTTTTCTTTTAGATTAGTTTGGTTAATCGTTTGTTTTTTAACGTTAGCAATTTCAAATTAACGAATGACAAGCAAAATCTAAATTAATAAGTTGTAATTGTTACTAATATCAATGATATTTTGTTTCACACTTTTTGTTCTTTGACGTTTGTCTAGCAGTTTAAGTAACTTAATAGGCAGTGGTTCGCCTTCAATTACGTGGGACTAAAATTATATGAGTAAATAATAAAGCTTAACATCTGCTTACTTTTTTGAATATGAAGTAACAAGACTGTAAAAATATAGCTATCTGTTATTCCTTTATTGTCATTCATTTTTAAAGTGGTAGGTCCCCGCTGCTTACATTTCCATCCGACGTCCTCATCACGCCCTCGACGAAGAGGATGACAATATCACACTTGCTCAACTTAGAGCCTACACGGCCCGCGAGGCCTTAACACATAAGGTGTTCGAGTCATTCGAGGTGCGAAACCGCGCCGCGCAAAAGTCATGAACCATAACGTGGGCACGCCCACCTTGCCTCCAGCCTGCCCATCTGCTCCACCATGCCCCAAGCTGAGGTCCGTTCCCCACAGGGGGAGCCCTTGGGCGATATGTCACTTAGCATACTTTTCACCGGGTTGAGAGCCCTCAGCGCTCACCCATAGTCCGCATCAAGCTGTCAAGGCCATCTGTGGCCAACAGCTGTAACACACACCAAAAAAAAAATATGCTTACATTTTTCCATCTGCGGTTATTAACGAGTCTGCTCGTCCGGGGTACAGTCTTGCAAAAAATCGACATCTGTAGTAATAATAATTTCCGACTATGCTTTGTTAGGTGAACGAGAGAGGCTTAAATTTAGCCTCATGGTTTACGAGCTCAAATGTCCCTTTATGATATGTGACCTGGCCATACTATTGCGGAGTGCCATTAGCGACTTTTCATGGTTAGGCTGTATGACTAAGAACATTTCATAAACAATAATCCTAATAGCATTTGAATGGATTTTATTATTTCAATCAATTGAACAGAAATGAAAACAACTTGAAATAGAAAATATTGTAACTGCAAATTCCATGTGATGTTTTAGCAAGAATACAATTCACCACATCCTCTCTTACCCGTGGGGACATAAAGAACGACCAAGGGATATGATATGTAGATAACGTCCAAGCAAAACTAGAAATCAAACTCTCTGCTAACCCAATTGACCAGCGTATTATAGTATGTCAATTTCTTTCCTATAATAAAGGTGGCTCATGCCTAGCAATGGAACGTATATAAGCCGATATGTCAGAATCAAGGCCGGCATCCCGGGTTGAGAGTCATCTGCGCTCACCCATTGACCGCGTTAAGCTGTCAAGGTCATCTGCAACCAACAGCTACACACAAAAAAGAAATCAAGGCCGGTTTCCTTTTTTTAAGTGCTAGTCGCATATAACTCAGTACTATTAAAGGAATGAAGTTATTAGATTATTACAGAGATTTTATTTATTTACAGCAATTCAATTCCACCAACTACAACTATAGAAAACCTTAATACGAAAACTTCTTCCGCTAAAGACAATGTGTTTGTGGATGTCGGCTTCTGGGGTGGTGTTATACCTGGAAATGAGGTAAACATATAAATTATTTATTTAAATATTATGGTGTTTTCATATTAAACCAAATATATTGTATTTTAATACAGTTGTAGTCATTTAAATACTAATACATGTCACATTATGTCTCAACATTTCAAGATATTTATATCACACGATTTAAAAAGGCAACCCAATTATCATTAAAGGGATCTCTACGTGTCTTTGTAAATAACAAATTCGTTCGGGTCATTTTATGAACATAATTTTCACGATAATTGGTTAAAAAACAAGTTTGAGATTGTTACAATTAGTGTCGCACCATTACATTATTAAAATTACCTTAAAATAATTCTAATAGCTTTATGGCAATATATATAATGAAAAATAAATGAAACAAAAATGAATGGTGTTGGTAGGTAAATTATTTAAAAGGTTAAGTTATTCAATCACCCATAAATATTATAAAGTTTTTTATAAAATGTGTTTAATGAACTGGCGAGTCAAGGTTTTTATTAGTTGCAAGATTTGCCTGTTTTTATTTAATAACTAGCAACCCGCCCTCGCTTCGCTTCGGTTTCAGTCGTCTTTCCTGCGTAGTTCCCGTTGCCGTGGGAATACCGGGATAAAATATAGCCTAGTTTACTCCCTAATATTATAGCTTTCCATTGGTGAAAGAGTTTTTTGAAATTGGTCCAGCTATTTTGAAGATTACCCGGCACAAACAGGCAGAGAGACAGACAGACAAAAAAAGATAAAGTGCATTTTAGGCATATGTATAGTGCATATAAGCGTGTGAGCATGAAAAAAGCCTATTATTTTGACATTACAAACAGACACTCCAATTTTATTTATTGGTATGGTATAGATGTACCAACTCAAACGAGTCTATTGATTAACATCATCCATAGCTAGAAATTATTATTTTTCAGTAGCTACATTCATCGAGCTAATACAAGCTCAGATGAACAGCTTAATTTTCGCTTCATAATTTTAATTCGCACACGTCCTGCTGTTGGTCAAATCCGTTGGTATAGGGTTGGTATAACGTGTTGTTATAAGGATTCGTATACGTGTTGGTATAGGGTTAATCCCTTAGTCGTCTTTTACGACTCTCGCAGGTAGGAGAGGGTGTGGTGAATTGTATTCTTACTCCATCACTACGCGAAAAATGTATTAATAATTATTATGAAATTTATATTATGAACCATTATTTAAAATTATTCTTCATTTCACATTAGGTGCAATAGAATTTTGATCTTTAATATCAAACGATTAAGTAAGCTCCATGGGGCCAATGTTTCTCCTAAAACTCGTTCAGACAGTTCATATTTTCTTATTAGCTATTATTATATAATTTTTTAAATAATAATGCATTGCATAAAATATTACATGTTTATAATCTTATGGAGACTAATGTTTCTATAACTGTTACGATTTTGCCATATGTAACTTTGTGCTCTTGTAAGCCTTATAAAACCTAATATTGGCCATTAGCCTTATCCATAACGGAAGCAAAGCGGCCTGTTGTATCACGTTATATAGGATATTTTTATTTGAGTTTATCTTTTCGTGCAGAAATATTACCATTGATTCTTTTGCGGTGGTCGTTTACGATATTCGTGGAAAAGAAAGTGCAGGTGACCACTGTATTATTAATACGTCATGGGTGCGGTGCACAGGGTTAAAAGTAATAATCAGATACTCGAAATAAATTGAGGAATCTTTGCTTACTAGGTACATTACTCTGTGGAATATCCTACAATTCAATTCTCGACTGTAATCATAACATGCAATGCAAACTTATTTGACTTCATATAGAATATAAAGTCCGCGTGGTGACGCAGTAAGCATACAATTCACCACATCCTGTCTTGTCAGTGGGTGTCCTAAAAGATGACTAAGGGACCCTATACCAACACGTATATGAATCCTTATAACAACACCCTAGCTAGCTAATATAACGGTTTATAATAATATCTTAAAACAGGTTTTTCTAAAACTGTGAATTCAAGTGCATGAGACAGAAACTGGTATATTTTTATATTATTGTATATGTTAAAACTAATACCCGAAGTGCGGCTACATCTAGTTCTAGCCGGCTAAAACTAGGTGTAGCCGCATATCGATATTTAAACCTAGGTGTAACAGATTTGTTCACGGCTAATATTAAGTGTAGCCGGTTTCAATTGGTTAAAACTAGGTATAGCCTTCTTTATGTTAGCTACAACTAGATGTAGCCAATCGTACGTGGTTAAAACTAGAAACACACTTAACACTTCACGCAACAATCAACAATCAAATTACTTTAGTTATTTATTCAAAAAAGGCAATTCACTGTATGTGAGTCGAAATTTTTGGACGTTAATTTAGTCTCTCCTGAGAAAAAATCATTACCCCAAATAGCTAATGCTCAATCAACATCAGGAGGACAAGCATATCAAAGACGCCACTGCAAAACTAAATGTGGTAATAAAAAGTGTTTTTGGAAAGCTACCGGTATATTATGTAACTCTAAATGCCATTCAAGTTTATCTTGTTCGAATAAATAATATAATAAATAATATTTAATATAAAGTTTAAGTTTATAATGGTAAAGATATAAACCGTTCAGAGAGCTTCACGCCAAAGATGCCATTTTAGTTTATCTTTTTTGAATAAATAACTAAAGTAATTTGCTTGTTGATTCTTGCGTAGAGTGTTTAAGTTTATAAAGATTATTAAAATTTGAATTATTTTATTCTAAAAATTTCTAGGTATTATGTTTACTTTTTGAAATAAATAATAACGTTCCTTGATTGTAGCTTGTTTTATTGTAGGTTGAACCAATACGAAGAATAGAACTTAGTTTTAACCACGTAGTATTGGCTACATCTAGTTGTAGCCAGCATAAAGAAGGCTATAGCCTTCTTTATGCTGGTAGGTTAGCTAGGTATACCTAGCTTCAACCAAATGAAATCGGCTACACCTAATATTAGCCGTGAATAAATCTGTTACACCTATATTTAAATATCGAAGTGCGGCTACACCTAGTTTTGCCGGCTCGAACTAGGTATAGCCGACTTCGGGTATTAGCCGTAACATATATATTAGCTGAAATACTACCCGTACGTACCCATATTCGATGCTGTGTACTCATATGTACAATTAATAGTACTGCGACAAAAAAGGTTTCACTATAACAAAAAATCTCACATTCGATGTAAGTTTACAAAAAATGCGGGTGTTACAAAATCTACAGTGTTAGCTATAATAAATAATGCATGATTGATACAAAACTACAACTATCTATTCTCATTATCATCATAATCATCATCTCAGCTCATATAAGTCCCACTGTTGGACTCGGATTTCCACCACAGTAGAAGGGAAGTTGGTTAACTTACGTTAAACTTTGCCATGGAACTCCTAAAACCGTGTGAAAGATTAGTAGAAAAATCAGCAACACTACTCTGTTGAGAAACATAGCGATAACAGCGACCATCAACCCGCATTCAGTGTGGGCGAATATGGCCGTTCCCTTTTTTGGAGAGGCTCATGTACATGGTGATTTATATGTGGCAGTGGCCGATAGGCTAGTGGACGAGTATAATGACATGAATAATATTTACACATTATATTAGCATTGTGGCATCGTTGATTCGTAATAGACAAACAATACAAAACTTAGTACTTATTGAAGTGAAAACTTCTTTAGCCGCGTTGGGTAAAATCTTATGAGTTTGCGTCACGGACATGCTCATGGTTGGCGCTCGTGCAGTATTCTGTGCGTGTTAAAAGACACTTTTTGTATGAGCGAAATCTCGTACGTTCGCGTCACCAATATTCATATAGCAGTATATTTGTTAGCTACAAACATATTTATAGCTGACGTATTGTACTGTGTATATTTTGTAAGAGGAATTGGATGGATTTAGTGAAATGTTCAATGTGCATATACTGTGCATTGCATATTTTGACATGATCTTGTACAGCATAATATATTTGAATAATCTTTAAATATGTATATATATTTCTTGTGTACGAGGGTATGTCACTGAACTCCTCCTAAACAGCTGGACTGATGTTGATGAAATTTTTTATGTGTGTCCAAGAAGATTCGAAAATTGTTTAGATTCACAATTAGACCCGGTAGGTGGCGCTGCTTTCGGTTTCAAGGAGAATTCCTTTTATTTTAGATTTGAACAGAAGAACATCTGTCGGGTCAGCTAGTAGCATATAAAAATGCATATGATTGTTGCTCGGAGTGTCAATAGTGTAAAAACCAGATTGATGTTGATAATTTTAATTCAAACATTACGAAATTTCTAAGTTTTAAGTTTTCACTTCTATCGGCAGTTTCTATAACTGCCATTTTAGATATAGCTAATTTTTAGATTTACTATTATTATATTTTACGTTCATATTTCCAGGATTCACTTCGAGATCTTGTAAAGGCGGGTGTGGTCGGTTTCAAATGCTTCTTATGTCCAAGCGGAGTTGATGAATTCCCTAATGTGGATTCTCAAGACTTAGAAAAGGCTTTTAATGCATTAGAAGGAACAGGCACTGTATTAGCGGTAGGTATAATTATTGTCTTAATAAAACTCTGCAAAATTAACGAAATAAGTAATGTAATTATTATTTTTTTAGTTTCATGCTGAATTGGAGGATGACGCAAGCCCACCTAACAAAAGAAAGAAAAAGAAAGATGGTATTAATCTTTTGACACTTTTGTTTAATAATTACATATTTTATATGATTGCCTATGTAATTGTAATTATCAAAAAGTTAAAAATGAAATAAATATTAGGAGTTTCGAGGCCATTTCTGCTCTCAATAACGCCTAAAATAAATAAAATAATAACGTAAGGGACAATATTAATGTAATACTTCATATTTCATCCAGATCCAGAAGAATATACTACATACCTGGAGTCAAGGCCGCCAAAAATGGAATTAAATGCTGTAACTTTAATAAAAGACTTTGTTAGTAAAACAGAGTGAGTACGACAATATTAAAATAGTTCTAATTAGAAAAAAAAAAACAATTATAATGATATACACCTTAGATAACAAATACTCCCTGATAACATTCTAAATATATGTATATAGGCTCTTAGCTATCTATCTGCTAATATTATAAACGCGAAAGTTTGTGAGTATATTTGTTGCTCTTCCACATAAAAATTACTGAATGGATTTTGATGCAATTTCACAATAACATAGGTTACATATCAGAATAATAAGTAGGCTATAATTTATCGCGATAATCCCACGGGAAGGGGAACTATGCGGGTAAAACAGCAGGGCGCTGCTAGTACTAAAATGAATTAATAGTAGCTAGGATTAGCTTTTCTACAATGTGTAGAACGTAACTAC
Source organism: Lymantria dispar (assembly GCA_032191425.1). NCBI lineage: Eukaryota > Metazoa > Arthropoda > Insecta > Lepidoptera > Erebidae > Lymantria > Lymantria dispar. Next base: position 20,998,381 of record CM063444.1, on the reverse strand, counting down.
AGAATGAATTATAAAATATTACGAGAGATGGATGTAATACTTATGGTTGACTTACAAGTCAACCATAAGTATCGAAATATAATCATATATTATTTTAACTGACTAATGCAATATCTTTTATGCATTTTCCAATTAACGGTGAAAATATCTTCGTCGAATTCGATTCGAATATGTATAAATAAAAGTCTAATTGATTTATTCTTTACAAATCATAAATATATCAAAATGAATTATTATTATTCAACAACATCGTCCACCACCTTTTTTATGGTGGTCTATGGTCTGGGCACATTCCGCCTAATCTGCACGGGGCGGCGGATAAGTGGCGTGCGGCCCCTTAACCCCAAATCGTCTGCCACCTGCTTGATGATAACATTTAAGCCATCGCTCTCACAGGGATAACAAATCCATGCACATGGACCTTTGCAATACCAGGGGTACAGCTAGGCTATTGCCTATCGTGAAGAAAATACTCGTCTTAAACCTCGTTCAAAGAAGAACATCTCATAGCGCTCGGGAAATAAAGCAGCAGGTAGTTTATTACAGAAGCTGCACGCTTAATGATTGCTGGCAAGGTACAGTTGAAGACCATAACGTTTCCAGGTGAAATTGATGAACTCTGCTACAGTGTCGAGTAGTATGTCTTCGTAAAACGGTGACGGTGGTACTAAGTCAAAGAGTAGAGTACAGAGGGTGACCTCCAAGTCTCTACGTCCCTCCAGTGATGCCAATCTGTCCGTAAGATGAGGATCCCCGACGATTCTAACAGCACAGCACACATTTAATTTGGCACTCTCATTTTAATGCGATTGAGTAATAAACATACAAATACATAACATGCACTTACGTCATTTGAATGAATGGATTTACTAGTAAATATTGTGAGTGACTATCATGAACTCATTTATGTGCTAGCTACGACACCCGTAATATTACAACTTCTTAAATATTTACGTTCGATAACCAATTAATCAAATAAAATGGGTTTACTGTATACCGGTATATACCAGTATATATCATGCGTATATCGAAAGTGTTCTAGGAGAATAATCTGTGGTAATACAACCACAGATACAAACGTCACCTACATAGTATGTAACTGATGTTTCGGCTGTAATCCAGTTGAAACGTAGGGACGTAAGTAATTCTCCTAGTGACTTCAGTATACGCGTGAGGTCCCGCTTTGTGTGGTTAGCCGTAATATTATCAGTAATTTTGTAAACACTGATGGACCAGACATTGGTCCATATGATGGTACCTGAAGGTCAATACAAGAAATCATAAAGTTGTGCCAATTTTAATCATAATATCAGACTACAAATCTTGAATGTAAGTAAAAATGAATGAATGTAAAGTATTCAGCTCTAGTATTAAATAGAATTGTTAGTCAGTAGCTACCAAACTCTAATACTAGTAGCCTAGCTTTATATAAATTATCATCATCATCATTCAACCTATCACCATCTAATGCTGGACGTAGGTTTCCCTCATGTTTCGCAATAAAGTGCAGACTTGTGCCGCCTGCATCAAACGACGCTCAGTGACTTTCACCAGATCGTCGGTCCACCTAGTAGGGGGACGTCCTACACTGCGTCGACACTCTGGAAACTTTCTTCCTCAGCGGTTGCGCGTACTTCGAGCGATGTGTCCTGCCCATTGCCACTTCAGTGCTATGTGCTATAATAAATTAAATAAACATTTATTTCGTTTCGAAATTAATAATCTCGATTGCTGAAAATAGATTAGTTTAAAGTTATAATTGGCTTGTTTATGTTTGTAGCGTACGTGTGCATATAGTTCACGTATCTTCAGCAGAGGTGGTGCCTTTACTAATTGAGGCTCGTAAGTCTCGTGACACCAATGGACACCAGGCTTGGCGAGCAGGTGTCACAGCAGAAACCTGTCACCATTATCTGACTCTCAGCTCCGAAGAGATACCGAAGGGTAGGAGTGAATACAAGTGTGCACCACCCATTAGAAATAAAACCAATAAGGTAGTTCATCATCGTCCTTCTTATCATAATAAAAGTTCATATCTTCCGAAATATTCATTGTAATTTATTTTAAATTTATTAAAATTATTTATTTTAGATTTATTCAAATTCTTCCAAACCTTTATCAATTATCATCATCTTCGTTATATTCAACGCATTTCTGACGATGTAATCGTTTACAAAATCCAATCATCTTTTAAGGGTGAACCCTTGCCGAGACGTCATTGCCCGTTGAGCAGTCCGGCTGGAGGGGCCTCGATACGGTGTCTGGACCGTGGAGGCCTTCCGGCCGGTGCTGATGCAGTGGCTAAAACGGCGGCACGGGGCACCACTACGATTGCGACGAGGACGCGGCGCAGCATACGCTCGAGGCTTGTGCCGCCTGGGCAGCGCAGCGTCGTGAACTCGTCGCAATCATCGGTGCCGACCTGACGCTGCCGACCATTGCTAGGGCGATGCTCGACAGCGTCAGGAACTGGGACGCACAGCCTTCTGCGAGGCAGTGATCTCGCAGAAGGAGGCCGCGGGTCGCGCACGCGAGGAGCGCAGCCTCGACGAATCGACCCGCCGCCGGCGACTAGGCCAGCGCAGGCGCGACTACCTGCGCGTCATGCCGCCCTAACCGAGGCCACAGGTGACGTGACCGGGGAGTTAGTCCGTCACCCGCCGAGAGGCCGACCGCATGAGGAAAGACCGACGTCCTTCCCGGTGGGGGGACGTCGATTGACGGGAGGTTACCCCAAATAGGGTACTCCTCAGGGGGTATTCCGTCGGGCCGACCCCCTGTAACCCTGCTCCGGTGGTCGGCCCAACGACGAAGGCGACGTGGTGTTCGGGTGGGTTGCGGGGGTGCGTGCTTCCGCCCCTCTGTCGCCGCGGACGGAGTGGTGCGAGCAGTGCGCCGACCGCAGCCCACCCCAAAAAAAAAAAAGTGTGAACCCTTAAAAGATGATTGGATTAGACCCAGGTCCTTCCATTAGTCTTTTGACATCCACTGTTGGAAATAGTCCTCTTCAAGACAATATTATCATAATCGCCAGGCTTGCCAAACAAGGTTCGTAGTTGGTATCATAAACTTCTCAAGAGGATGCTGCTGCTCATTTGTCTTGTGATCGCCGAACCGGGCTTTATGACTTTCACGAGAAAATAAGGGACAGTGACACATAGTATTCTTAATTGGCTGCCATACTGAAAGTCCTGTATGCCTATATGCCTATATGATTTATATAAAAACCTTTCCTAGTAAGATTAATTTCTTTTGACTTAACTTTTCTATCATTAGAGCCTTTACCATTAGCCATTTAGTTATTTAATCTCATTTCACAAATCCAACACTTAACACAATTATAAATATTGTTAATTTATATTGCTGCACAATTGAGTTAGTGGTTTAAATAGCAATCTTCCGAGTGCAAGTGATCATAATATGATCACAGTCTCCCACAGGGCAGTTCTTGTAAAATCTATAAATGATTATTCTAAGACTAATTAGTGATAAAAAAAAGGACAAATACAAGGACTTATTCCTTGTGTTATCTGCAAATTTTAATTTTTCGAAGTGCACACTTCTTTGGGCTTTTTTTAACTCGTGTCATCGTTGGGTGAAAAAAAGCACGACACTTGCGCCATCGTCACCATAGTATATGTACATAGATATATCTCTACGTATTTTTTGTGGATCATAATTTGACAGATAAACGCTTTTGGCATCTTTGAGACACATGGCTTAAGGGAGGCCGACCTTGATTGATTCAATCAATTTAAGTTTTCACTTCTGTTGGAAGTCCTCTTGACTGATATTTTTTATATATAATTTACTGTAACCATGTTTTCATAAATAAGCACCGTTTTTTTTTTCATTTCTCGTGGCTGTAGTAAATTACAATTAAAGGATGAAAGTAAATTCACTGGAACATCAATGATGAGTAATTACGACTGAATAGCCGTGAAAATATCACAGCGGGTGGTTCAAAATCAAGGTAGTGATATCGATGACCCACTAGCGGAGAGGGAATAGGCTTTGTATTATGGAGCTCCATGCCGAGTTTCCCTCACGTTGGTCGGACCATTGCCAGCTATACCATGAAAGCAGATAACATATAGTAGTCTGAAGAAGTTATCTGAAATAGAAACATTCAAAATATAACCCTACAGCTACCTGTTAGAGAGGAATGGGAACTAGTTTTAGAAGGAGAGACGATACGATGGTTTATGGGGTCGCGCGCTGCTCCTTCGTCGCCCTGGACGGAGCTGGACGGCGAGTGCGCTGCCCAAAGCCCACCCCAAAAAAGGGCAAAATTTTGTGTGATCCACAAATTATTATTCTGAGTCTATATAATATGTCTATAGAATGAGTCTATAGTGTATCAGATAATTGTAAGTTTGAATAATCTCCAGCAATATAAAGATTATTTACTTAGTGCTGTATTGTATTAAAAAAATAATGATATGTAGTAAATTTTCCTCCCATTGCTGTAACTATATAATTATATAAGAGATACTTGTATATGGGCTAAAAATAAGACTATTTTAAATTAGTACATAATTGTCTTGTAAGACAGTTTTACATTTGAAATAATTAGTAGATACTAATTATTGATGAATTTCGCCCGCATCGCCATTTAGGCAGAAAATTGCCGTTGTAACTTGTCGTATTAGTGAAAAAAAAAAACAATGACGTTTTGTACCCTTTGCTAGTTATGCGTAACAACACTCCTTCGTTTGTACGACAAATGTAAAGTTGTTATTAAGACAACTGTTTAGATACCTAATTTAGTAATCATTTTCGATTTAGTTTTTAAGAGAAGTTCGTTACTTATATCATGCTTGCACATAGCTTACTGTTGATAGAAATTATAGCCTTAATTTTTAAGTTCTCTACTTACCTACTCATAACTAATATACAACAGCTTTTTGGCCGTTTACTATTTCTGCTTTTCAGGACCTTGGGCAATGAGTCATTTAGAAATATAAAAAAAAAAACATCAAAATCGTATTATAGGGCATACCATTATAAATTGAAATGTATGTTAAGTGTTTAATCTATATCGTCAGGATTTCTTAGAATATCGAATATAATTAACAACAAGTTTCTAATTTTTGTTTTACATTTGTTTCAGGAAAAGTTATGGGACTATCTTCTGAATGATGATTTAGACCTGGTCGTGTCAGATCATTCGCCTTGTACACCCGATCTTAAGTGTTCTAATAATTTGGAAGCTTGGGGTGGTATTTCATCTGTACAGTTTGGTATGTATTAATCATGTTTTCTAACTGTATATTGGCCACACCAGCCAAACATCTTGTAAAGTAGAGACCATTTGTCTATTTATGGGAGATATATTACGTGCAAAAGATATCTAGCCAATGAACTTATCCTCCTTATATATCTCACTTGACATAATCGAAGAGATATCACATGCAGAACAAATTGCTACCTATCTTCAAGAACGCTGATCCGAATGGTGACGAAGTATACCCATGTATATAATGTACTCGTAAATTAGGTAGTGTTTCTTTTCCAGTGAGTGATAGTAAAATTGTCGTCCAATATTCCGCAGTGCTTAGAATAATAACGTATAGAAGGATAGTGTCCCTACTTCTAACATTCCAAAAATGAATCTAAAAATACAAATGGCGCGCAGACGATTACACACGTACACACGCACACCACTATACAAATAATGAAATCAAATTTTGTTTTTATTAACATAAATCGTCGAAATACTTTTAAAGGTAATGTTAAAAACATTTTTACGTTTTTCAAATGTGTTATTACACCATTTGAATGTACAAACTGTTTTAATTAACTTTTTATTTTTTAAGAGTTGCGTACGTACCTGTAATACAGTGACATTGACATTAGGGAACGGTTCCGGCGTAAGCTCCATTAGGCTCCAATTGAAATGCTTCACTTTTTGTACGCGAACTTACCTTCTATACGTTATTATTTTAAGCCGCAGTGTCTGAAAACAAAGGTTTATAACCAGTGTGTGTTACCAGCGATGACTTACCGCGCTGAAACGTGGTCTCTAAATGTTGGCCTCATAAAAAAGCTTCAAAGTCGCTCAGCGTGCTATGGAGAGAGCTATGCTAGGTATTTCTCTACGTGATAAAATCCGGAACACGGAAATCCGTAGAAGAACGGTTGTAACCGACATAGCCGCAGAATTAGCACGTTGAAATGGCAATGGGCAGGCCACGTTGCTCGTCGAACCGACAACCGTTGGGGAAGAAAGGTTCTTGAGTAGTGACCACGAATCGGATGCCGCAGCGTAGGACAACCCCCCAATAGGTGGACTGACGACATTCTCAAAGTCGCAGGGAACCGTTGGATGCGAGTGCCGCAGGACCGTTCCAAGTGGCATTCTCGTGGGGAGGCCTATGTCTAGCAGTAGATGTCTGTAGGCTGATGGATGGATGGATAGTAAAAGACGACTAAGAGACGCAAGCAAATAACGTCATTGCAAAAGAGGGTAAACTCGAAATATCTTTAACAACTAAGCCATCTGACCAGCGTAGTATATTAGCATTTCCTTTCTATTATTCTCAGACAGGTATGTATACGTTACTCTGTTGGTCTGAGAAGAAATGACGATGATAAAGGTACGATAAGTAAGTAGGTACACTGTGACTGTCTTGTCGTTTTATTGTGTACTGCCTACAATGAGATTCTGGATTCATACTCTGCATAGGAGAAGACGTTTTATTGGCTTTTCTTTGCCATTTCAGTATACTTTTTTTGCTTATAGAGGTGTAAAATATACTGCCAAACGTATCGAGCAACATGGATGTCTGTCGTAAACACTTCGAGCTGAAATTCAATGCGTAGGTGTCGATCTAAAATCTATTTAATGACTTATCTCTATTTATTACTAGCGGCAGGGATCCGCTTCGTGGCATAATGAATGAGAATATACAATGTACTTGTTAACGTAATAGCAGTTATTAAAACAATAGCCGGTCGACAGCACAACTATGATTAATAATGAAAGAAAAATCTTCTATAGCGTCTTTGTTCCGTGACCAATAAGTGAAACTACCGGGCGCACCGATCCCCTATTTCTCGGATAAGTACAGACTTTGATTAAGATGAAATTTTCGGAGAGAGAACCTGAGAATCTCTCATTCAAGGCAGGCATTTTTTTAAGTTTTTTTTAATCGACTGTAGCGCCATTTACCAGGCCTTAATGCATTGTTTTAATCGTGTAAAACCATTTTTGCATTCTAATGAAACTGGTTTGGGCAAATCGGTTGGATAGTTTTAAAGTCTGTACCTAAACTTTTTTATTTTATATTTATATGTGATAATAACAGATAGAAGATAGCTAGTTATCAATTGGTTACTGATACCACCGACAAGTTTATCTATTTCTTTGACATCCGAAAATGTCGAATTGACTCGCAACCTAAATGACACCGATATTGTGATTATCAACCAGGTCAATATACGTTACCCAAATCTAGATTATTTTATAGATCATGACTTTTTAAGTTATAAAACATTATATTGCGTAATTTATATTTAGTTCAATATTGTTAAAACAGTATAGGTGCTCTTTATTTGAAATAAAACTATTTCGAACGTTTCCAACACTTTTAATGTTTATGGTCACGGAAGATTAATTTCAAGCGTGTAATACCGCGTTAACAGCATAATTTATTATTGTATAGCTAAAATATACTCCGTGGATTCCGAGAGCAGGTCAAGGCCTGATGACACAGGTTGTTATGAAGCATGTGTTTAATTATTATCATCATCATCTCAGCCCACAGAAATCCCTCGGCTCGGGTCTCCAACGTAATGGGAGGGAAATTGACCTACTATACCGCGATGAACAAACGTATTGGTATAGGGTATTGAGGTATATAAAAAAGTATTAGAACAAGGGCTCTTTTTAAATTAAAAATATCTTTAGACGCTTTAGGCTCTATTTTGATTTTGTTTTAGTGTTTGTTTTATATTTAAATAATTTAATGATCGTATTTTCACTAATTACTTCAGTGGGGTGACTGAGTCAGAATACAATTCACCACCCCCCTCGCTTACCCGTGGGTGTCGTAAAAGATGACTAAGGGATATGATATGCTGACAACAACAACTCGACATGAAACCCTATGCTAACACGATTGACCAGTGTGGTATAGTAAGTCAGTTTCCCTCCTATAATGGAGGCTCGATCCCAGCAGTGGGACGTATATAAGCTGTGGTGATGAATATTATTCAGTATAATTCGATGATCGTATTTTTACTAAGAAATATTAATTCTTTGTAATCACTATACGATTCAACTTCCATTTCAAAAAATCAACTATTAAATATTTTATGCTTTACCTAAATAATAGATCGTTAAAGTTGTGAAATAAAACCATAAAATATTTAAATATTATCTTCGCTGTAAAACAAATGTTTATTCGCATAGACGTCAAAAAATATTTTTTCTTTTTACTATAGGATTGTCTTTATTCTGGACGAACGCCAGTTCCCGTGGCTTGGATATGACTTCAATTACGAAGTACTTAAGTTCTGGGCCCGCAAAATTATGCGGCCTTCAAAACCGCAAGGGCGCTTTGGAAACCGGTCTAGACGCTGATCTCGTATTCTTTGATCCTGACGCGACTTTTGTCGTATCCGCAGATATTATAAGGCATAAGAATAAGGTAATCTAACGTTTAGTAATTACTTATTACATATTTATATATTTAAATCTATCCAAATTAAAGTAACTAATTAATTTATAATGTAGTAGAATTTTCCATGTGTCGGTTCATTGTAGTAAGATTCAATGGTTCTTCCATTTTTGTGGATATTTTAAAAGAACAACATGCCTAAACATAACTAAAAGATAAAGAAAATCGAAACATTATTGAACTGTTTCGTCAGAGTGAGATAGCAAGACATTTTCTCTCCAATTAGCCTTTTTCCTGGGAAGATTTAAAAAAGATCCGCTAGGGGCAGCACCAGTGGAGGGGTTCAAATATTTTGAAAAAACTGTTGTACCCCCCCACTGGTGCTGCCCCTAATGGATCTTTTTTAAATCTTCCCAGGAAAAAGGCTAATTGTAAAGAAAATCTGTATACTATACTGAGGGGTATACCCATATACCTACTAAAAATCAAAAGAAGTAGTAACTGTAATTTTATCATATTGGTTCAATGAAATAATTATGCTACTGTCAATTAAGAGTTCCTCAGTTAGAAGCTAGGAGGTTATTAGAGTTTGGTGCCAATACATTTCTGTAAATAGTACAAATTCTACTCGACCATTCTCAAAAAATCTATCAATTCCCATATTGCCCGTGGATGTCGTAAAAGACGACTAAGGAATATAATATGTACATAACTTCTGTGCAAGGGAAGGAAAACTCGAAGTGAAACCCTGTACTAACACGTCTGACCAGCATGGTATAGTAGGTCAAATTGTCTCCCATTGTGGAGGAGGCCCGAGCCTAACAGTGCGACGTATGTGGGCCGCGATGATAATGTGAAAGTAAGCCATTCTCGCTCCAATTGTAAACAAAGTCCGTATGGGGGACTATATTGAGGGATATACATTGATGTAACAAAAAACCCAAGATGCACAATCCCCAACAAAAGTAACAATCTCCAACAATACTAAAGCGTCCGCAAGTATGCATAGGTAGTTACAGATATATTTATATTATAACTATAAAAATATTTTTTATAAATTCAATTTTAAGAGGCACGATTTAACGTGGAATTTATAAAAGCAGTGTACAAAAGCAATAAAATTTTATGACCGAAGTTCGCCAATTGAACAAGGCATGAATGGTCACAGTATTATTCGACTAAAATAAAAAGAGATAGTAATGTCTTATTCAACATTGAAAATGATTCCATTGACATTTGTCGTATTATTCTTGCACCGTTGAGTGAAATTTTGAAACAAAAAATCTAAATCACCATATTCCACCTGATATTTAGTCAAATAAACAATAAAAACAAATCAATGAACTGTTTAACGTACTGTAAGTACGAAATCCCATCCTTTTTGAGCGTTTTTGACGTATTATTTTTACAATTGTTCAATAAACACTTCGCCATTTCTAACGTTCATACAATAACGCGGTCGACACAACACTACTTGAAAATAATGCTAAATTCTTGTTGTAGCGCTCTTTTTATGGCGACGTTTTTGAGACGCTGTTTGTGTATCTTGGGTTTTTGTTACATCAATGGGGATATACCTATATGTGTACTAAAAATCTGAAGAAGTAGTAACTGTAATTTTATCACATTGGTTCCATGGAATAATTATGCTATTGCAAGAGTTCCCCAGTTAGAAACCAGGAGGTTAATAATGTATGGTGACGGAGTTAGAATACGATTCACCACTCCCTATCATGCTCGTGGATGTCGTATAAGACGAGTAAGGCATATAATGCGCATATAAAATCTATGCAAGAGAAGGAAAACTCGAAATAAAACCAGCAGTAGGACGTCCCTAGCCGAGGCCGCGGGTGACTGGATTGGGGAATTAGTCCGTCACCCGCCGAGAGGCCGACCGCGTGAGGAAAGACCGACGTACCTACTCCCCGAGAGGGGGACGTCGGTCGATGGGAGAGTACTCCTCAGGGGATATTCCGGCGGTCCGACCACTGACGACAAGTAACCCTGCCCCGGTGGTCGATCCAACGACGAAGGCGACGTGGTGTTACGGGTGGATTGCGGGTGTGCGTGCTTACGCCCCTCTGTCGTCCCGGACGGAATGGTGCGGAGAGTGCGCGGACCGCAACCCACCCGCCAAAAAAAAGCAGTAGGACGTATATAAGCTGTGATGATGATGATTAAAATAACTGAAGACTGCACCTATAACAAGACCATAAGGTACCTATATTAAAACCTGTATCCATGTACACAGTATTAAGCATTAAGAATACAAAACGTTGCCATTATTAAGCTTCAATGGCTGACGTTCAAAGCAATTAAACGTCTAGACTTCTTTTAGTCGCCGAAAAAAAAAACTAGACGTTTAATTAAATAATTAGTTGGAAGGTGTGTCGATAGCTGCCTAATATACTACCAAAGAAACCATTTAAAATCTCGTCATCAAAATTGTAATGATAGATAATTATTATGATGTAATATGATTTCCGTGTAGTAACGGAGTAAGAATTTTCATTTTCAATTCATCACTCCTCTCTTGCCCGTGGGTATTGTAAAAGACTACTAAAGGATTAAATATGCATATAACATCTATGCAAGAGAAGGAAAACTCGAAACAAAACCCTATACTAACACGTCTGAGCAGCGTGGTGTAGAAGGTCAATTTCTCTGCCACAGTGGAGGAGGTTCGAGACTAACAGTGGGACGTATATGAGCTGAAATGATGATGATGATGATGAATATGGAATTGAATAGAAAAATATTGTATAATAACGTAATTTTGTTTGCAGTTAACACCGTACATTGGCAAGGAACTTAAGGGTGTAGTGAAGAAAACATATCTTAGAGGACAATTGATTTTTGAAGACAATGAACTAGTAGGTGAACCAAAAGGAAAGTTGTTAATAAACGAAAAATAAAATTGCTTTGTTATTATAATTGTTAAATACAGCAATCATTGTTATATAGTATTAATTTAAATAAATATATAGAGTAGTTTAAATTAGCTTTATTTATATACCATCCGCATGCGTCTTTTATATTCGTGACTTTTTTTTGGGGTGGGTTGCGGTCGTCGCGCTCCTCGCACCACTCCGTCCGGGGCGACAGAGGGGCGTAAGCACGCACACCCGCAACCCACCCACGATGCACGTCGCCTTCGTCGTTGGGCCGACCACCGGAGCACTTGTCATCAGTGTTCGGCCCGACGAAATACCCCCTATTTGGGGTACCCTCCCATCGACCGACGGGCCCCCCCTCGGGGACGACAATGGTGATGTTGACCTTGATTGTACTCCTTTCGAATAATTAAAACAGTCATAAAACAGCTTTTGTTTGATTTAAATTCACAAAGATTTTCATTGATTGTATTTCAATTATAATAGAAAATCACAATTGTAAAAATGAAGAGTTTTATGTATAAAAAGCTACGGACTTCATCGTAAGCGTGACAGCACTAGAGACAACTGTCAGAGATCAAGCTATATTTTATGGAATATAAGTAATCAACGCAAGCAAGTCAGCAGGTAAAACTTGTCTGACATAAAGTTGTATCTTGATATTCTTCATTTGAGTTAACTTATTTCATCATTGTTATGTTAATTATCATTTTTTTTGTGTCCGTTTTATGTAATTAAGAAATGCCAATGTGGCATTATTAGATTAGATACATAGAGTAAGTATTTATTGAACTCCAATATTGTATTTATTGCATTTATGTCTTGGATGGACTATGGATGTTGTCTACTAAAAAAATCGCTAATCAACAATAGTCGCTACCTCGTTCCTTACCCGTAGGTGTCAAAAAGAATGACTAAGCAATGTAATACGCATATAATATCCATACAAGAGAAGCAAATCTCTAAATAGAACCCTACACTACCTATCTGACCTGCATAAAATAGTTAGTCAAATTGCCTCCTATTGTGGAGGAGGCTTGAGCTTAGCAGTCGGATATATACAGCTGAAATAGTGAATGGTGATGATGAACTTTTGCTTTTGTGCCTCAATCCTTTCCATTTGTGGAAAACGTGGCATATTGAATTGACAGTAGTTTCTTTTTATAGCGTTAGGAGCCACTAAAAGGGATTATCCAAAATTTAACCTCAAAAGGGGTGAAACGTAGGGACGCAGTTTGTACGGGGAGAAAAAAAATCTTCATGGATTGTCTTCAAATTTGACACAATTATTCTTTAGTAATAATAAAATGACCACGTGCTGTGGGCGTCAGTTGACTGACTTACCACCGAGCTGGAACTATTGAAGCCAGAAACATACTCATTCACTCTTTTTTTTGAGGTGTGCTATGGTCAGGACACACGCCGTCCATTCTTTTCAGTGTGACGAAAGGCCGAGGAAAGAGCGCTGCCCCTATAATTCACGGCATTCCTTCGCCACCTCCTTCTGTGCGATAACTGCCTCACAGAGGCCAGCGACCGCGTCCCAGTTCCTAATGCTGTCGAGCATCTCCCTAGCAATGGTCGGCAGTGTTATGCCTCCTCTACACGTCCGCGGATGCGTCCGCAGATGTCATCGGCGGACGCGTCCGCGGACGTGTAGAGGGGGTAGTTTGCTCGTCTGTGGTAGGTATTTGACGTCCGCAGATGCATCCGGCACTAATCCGTTAGTTGTCGGTTTTTGTAGCACGGATCAAAGGGTTTCAGCGCCAGCGCTTGGCACGAGCGAGTGATGCGTCCACACGTCTGACGACGGATCAGTGTTCATCGGGAAGCGGATGAGAATGCACGCGTGATTTCTGCAGTATTTTTTCGTTCTTTCTTTTTTACTTGCTCGTTAAAATGGCTACAACGAGTACTGACGAAACATTCAAATTCCTGGAGCTGTATCAAGCAGATATTCGACCAAAATAATCAAATTCTCCAGATGGCTCTGCATATAGTTCTAAAAGCTGGGTTTCCACGCTATTCCTGCGAAAAAAAATGGCGTCCAGGAGGATGTGTTAAAAAAATTGCAATAAATCATCATCTTCATCATCTCAGCCCATATACGTCCCACTGTTGGACTCGGGCCTCCTCCATAATGGAAGGGTATTTGACCTACTATACCATGCTGGTCAGACGTGTCGGTATAGGTGGGTATAGGGTTTTATTTCGAGTTGTCCTTCTCTCGCATAGATGTTATATGCGTTTTATATCCCTTAGTCGTCTCATACGATCACCCCACCGGTAAGAATGAATGTGTGGGGGATGGTGGTGAATTTTATTTTTACTCCGTCACCACACGGAAGGTAAAAAATACATTATGGAAATGTTTTTTTTCCACATTATTCGGTTTCTATGTATGCTGATTACAGCGTCCACCACGTTCCTCTTCTCCATGTTTTTTAATAACTACTGCGATGGACACTTAAAAAATACTTAAAGGTCCTAAATAGATAAATAGCTGCAACAGCTACGGTCTCAATATCCATTTCGCGTGCGTACGTGTTGCGTCCGTCAAGAATCAATACAGACTGATCGATCTACAGACGTGTGGACGGCGTACAGAGATTCATAAGCGGATGCATCTGACGACGTTTGCGGACGCATCCGCCGACGTGTAGAGGGGGCTTCAGATCGGCACCGTTGATTGCGACGAGTCCACAGAGCTGCTCTGGTCCCGCGGCACACACCTCGAGCGTGTGCTGCGCCGTGTCCTCGTCGCAATCGCAGTGGTGGTAGGATGTGCTCTCCCTCCTCAAGACCATTTGCAGGTACCTGGCGAATCAACCATGCCCTGTCAATACCTGCACCAGTTGGAGGGAAAGTACCCCGTGCCGCCGACCCAACCACTCCATCAGCACCAGCTGGAAGGCCTTGGCGGTCCGAACGCCGAACCAAGGCCTCTCCAGCTATTATACTGCTCAACGGTCAATGATGTTGCTGCGGGTATCGGTCAGCCAGGTGGCCCTGTCACAAAGAGCCGCTCGCTGAGCCGGTCCCTACCCACGTCTCCAACACACGCCGGTAAAGTTCGACGAGCATCTCCACGTCCAGGTCCCACGGGGTAGTCTCGACAACAGGCACGCTGTCTCGGTCGCCACCGTGCGGTATCCGCTAATGGCTCTGACCACCATGGCCCTCTGCGGACGTCACAAGAGAGCCCTCAGACGGTCGGTCAGGGACCCTGCCCTCATGCTTATGTACATGTGTGCAAAACATGGCTTACTGAATTTTTTCTCGGTTAACATTCGAATAAGCTACCTATATTTATGTAATGAGACAGTGATTGAAATGTTTACTATAAATGTATATAAGCCCAATTTTTATGTAAGAGGTCAATGTTAAAACGATAAAATGTTAAAGGTTAACAATATGATAATGTTACAGTCGTAATAAGTCGGTTATATTGTTTTATTGGACTTAATCAAATATAACATTAAGATAAGTAGCATATCTTCTTTAAATAGATGACGTCAATACCGGTTAAGAATTAATAAGAAAATTTTTATACCTATAACCAACACGACACATCAACACTAGCACGATAATAAAACTTCTTCTTATATGTTAAAATACTAGTCGTTTAGAAGTCATATTTGAGATTTTGATAAATTCTAAGGACGATTTTAAGCATGCTTCGTAATCTTGTCCATAGTTATCGTAAAAGATGACTAATAAATACAATATGCATATAACATCGATGAACGTGTAAGAAAGGTCGAAATAAAGCTATATACCAACAAGTCTGACCAGCGTGGTATTCCATAACAGCTCATACGTCTCACTACTGAGCTCGAGCCTCCTCCGGATGGGAGGGAAATCCACCTACTAGACCACGCTGGTTAGGCGGGTTGCTATAGGGTTCTATTTCGAGTTTCTTTCATTTTCATAGACGTTATATGCATATTGTATTCATTAGTTATACTTTCCTTCGCTTGCATAGTTGTTATATGCACAAGATATACCTTAGACACCTTTTACGACACCCACGAGCAAGAGAGGTGGTGAATTGTATTCGTGGTATAGTAGGTCAATTTCACTCTTATTATTTTATTTCCCTCTTATTATTATTATTATGAGCTGAGATGAAGGACGACTTACAGAAATACAAATGTGAGTCTTTGTTTTCCATCACTTCCATTGTCGTCAAGGATTCGGTGCCAGTGGTCGGCCAATAGCGAAAAGGGAAGCATACGGTGGATTATTGGATTGGATTGGTTGCACGCCGCCCTTGCGTCGCTCTGGACGGAATGAAACAGCGTGAGTGATAACAATAGCCCGCCCAAAAAAAACCTACTGATGTCTACTACTGAACATAAGCCATCGAATGGAGGCGAATAGGGGGATAATGTTTTAATTGCTACTGTTAGAAGGCAGGTTTTCATTCCATGGTATTATGAACCCAAGATATAACTGCTGACTATTCTTGGCTTTTAGTACTCGAGGAGAGCAAGGGTATTAAATATTGTATTTTTCACCATTGGAGACCTTTTCACCTTTGGACTATGGAGACAAATTGACATCCGCTGGCGAAGAAAGGTTCCCGAGTTGCGACCACGTATCGGACGATATAAGATTAGGAAACCACTCCACTAGGTGGGCCGACGAGCTGGTGCTATAGTTGCTGAGCGTCGTTGGGTGCAGGCGGCACATGACCTCATTTAGTAGTGAAATATGAGGCAGGCTTAAGTCCAACAGTGGACGGCTGAATGATGACTACATGGACTATTTAGCCTGTCATTAAAAAATTTTACATGCAAAAAGATATATGGAAAAATAACCTCTTCCATATTGTCTGTTCTGCCAGCATTAAAATTTAAGTGAAAGTTATCAGGAAAAGATATTATTGCCAACGAAAAAAAAAAGTTTTAAACAGTCTTCTGACCTAATATGCGAAAGAAATCGCGATTATAGGTAAAATAAGCATTGAATTCGTAAATTATTTGAATTTCACATGTTTTGGTATTCGATTTAAGAGTTTACTTTGGACAAACATTAATGTGATTAACAAATATTTGTCGAAATCTTGCGTATTTTGTGTTCATATTGTATACTAGCATCAAGGTCTAACATCTTGGGCTTACAAGATTTACTAGGAAAATTCTCGAAATAAATATACAGTGATTGAGAAAGACAATTGTTGTGAAGTTTCAGAAATATGGTAGATATTAGAAGTTCCTTTTTTTGTAAAAATAAAACCATGTAAGTTATAATGTAATGCACGAATTTCAATCACAGTTGGAAAGAAATTAATTGGGAGAGAAATTAAGGATGCTCTGAAACTAATTCCTGGTTACACTGTTCTTGTTGATAAGAGCTTTAAACAAAATCTGAGTAATAAGCTAAGGCGGATGAACTAAAAATGAAACGTATCACCAGTTCTTCTGTTCTCACGGTAATTGTAAGGCCGTGAGCAGATAACATCGCTGGAAGAAACAGAAACTCGAAAGTCGGATCAAAGGTTCTTTTACATAGAACCTAAGTCATCTGATATTGCAAAATTTCATATGCAATAGTTACCAGTTACAATGAGGAGGCTTGTTTCTTGATTTTTAATGAGTATAGTAGAAGAAGACACAGAAGTGAATTAGTTTACCATTTATAACACATCTCCACGATTTGTTTATCACAATAATAGTTTAAAGTATTGTTAGTATTAATCATTCTTTGCCCTTAATCTAAATTCATATGATGTCGGGAGACTATGCCTACTTTTTCTAACTTAGCGTTTTGTCTAAATATCAAGACCGGCTGTTAACAACAATCCTATTTGTGGACGCACTTGTTGACCACATGTTAGTGGGTGAAACTGGGCCAAATCTCGTAGAACTTGCAGTCAGATAATATTTGAGACCGCTGCCATACTGCATAATAGATACCTAATTACAGTTAACCGTAATGGTGGCTTCTCTCGGCTCGTAATAGCAAGCGCCGTTTGAAGCCACCTTTACCTCGTTCAAGAATTAAATAAAATAATAAATTACTCTTTTATTCGTGCATTTTTCACTATCTAAACGTTTAGATTAGTGATAAATTTATGTAGATTGCATGTGGGCGACTACTTTATAGCTTGAATCATCAAGGTGTCATTTTATTCTAGTATATAAGCATGTGGCAGCCGGTTGGTGCAGATTTCATTCGGCACTTCACTTCAAAAGACATCAACTGTTGGGTTTTTCGTAACAATGTGCTCAGTAATAGATCATAAGACTGTTTCAGGTATACTAATAGATAATCTCTATAATGTGGGAATGAGCTTAAATAGCCATGTGTGGAAATGGTGATAATATCATCAACTCTAGGAATACAGACTTACCACACGTAAGGTTAATAAATCAGAACTAGATAATCCGCGATTACTTCGCGCCATTCATAGAGTAGTATTTCGTAAATAAATTATTACCAATGTAAATGAAAACTAACAACAATATGTTTGTTTAGTTTGTCAAACATAGTTTCTTAAAGGCTACACGTGTAAGATTCAATTGTCACTAGATGACTTTTTTTATTTGGACTAACCCACCACACTCCTACCATTATAACTTCTACAAGCTAGGATCCACAATAGTCTCCATAGATGACAACGAGGTTGCACCCTCAGGCAGTCCTGCGAAATGATAGAAAAAAAATTATTAGAAAAGTTATATTAGAGGAATTAGAAGAGACTGATTCCACTTCTCTCTTATGCAATGTGGGAGGCATAAAGGAAAATTTACTAATTAGCCCAATAAATAAGAGGATGCGCAGTTACGATAAGTACAACCGCACAGCAGCAGGGATATTGAAGAGCTTGGCGAGGCCTATGTGTGTGCCTTAAGTTTGATTGATATAGTAGGTATGGCAGAAACGTCTTAATGCACGGACACTTTCTCGAGTTGCTACAAGGAACGTATACTATTCCAGACGTTACTTACAAATTGTTTAACATAACGTCGTGGTCATTGCGCCAGACATCGCACTCCCAGAGAATGTGGTGTGCTGATTGTTCATACTCGTGGTTAAATTGGATCATTGACATACTGATGAAAATAGGAGATAAAAAGAATAATTTAAGTTTATAGTTAACTAGCCATAGTTTAATTGGGCCACGCAATTGTCAATCTCAAGTCACAATTTCGCCATGCACTTGCGGACACATGGAAAAATAGATAGAGATGACGATGAAACCCATGTCTTTTAAAATTCGAATAGAATTTCTTCATAGGCTATGGATTGCGTTTGTAGTGCAAACATTGTAGCGATTTTATTACAGATTTCCTTTTACTGGATCTGTGCTCACAGTTTCCCTGATGGTGTAATAACAAATACAGCCTGAAATATAATAATACATAGTTTAAAGTGCATTAAAACGAAATCGACTAGATCGCTTGTTAAAATATATGCTTCACACTGTAATTTAATGAAAGCATTAATCCTTACTAATATTATAAATGCGAAAGTATGTTTGTTTGTTACGCTTTTACGTTTAAACCACGGAACCAATTTCAAAAAATCTTTCACCAATGGAAAGCTGTAACATCAGGGAGTAACATAGGCTATATTTTAATTCGGTATTCCCACGGGAACGGGCACTATCCTTTTTTTTTGGGGTGGGCTGCGGTCGGCGCACTCCTCGCACCACTCCGTCCGGGGCGACAGAGGGGCGTAAGCGCGCACACCCGCAACCCACCCGAACACCACGTCGCCTTCGTCGTTGGGCTGACCACCGGAGCAGGGTTACTTGTCATCAGTGGTCGGCGCGACGGAATACCCCCTAGTGGGGTACCCTCTCAGCGGCCGACGTCAACCTCAGGGAGGACGTTGGTCTTTCCTCACGCGGTCGGTCTCTCGGCGGGTGACGGACTAACTCCCCGGTCACGTCACCCGCGGCCTCAGCTAGGGCGGCATGACGCGCAGGTAGTCGCGAATGCGCCGCCCCAGTCGCCGGTGGCGGGTCGCTTCGTTGAGGCTGCGCTCCTCGCGCGCGTGACCCGCCGCCTCCTTCTGCGAGATCACTGCCTCGCAGAAGGCTGCGATCGCGTCCCACGGGCACTACGCTGGTAAGGCGACTGATACCGAAGCGAAGCGAGGGCGGGTTGCTAGTTTTGTTATATTTGTTCTTCGTCATCAAAGGTGAAAAGAGACCTAAAAAGTTTTACATTTCATAGCTTATGACAAGATCAGATTAAATATTGATAATTATTTCCGAGCTTATTTAGTCAACGCCAATCGATTAAGACTTGCAGATAAATATTGCAAACCTATTTGCCTGAAATACTTCTAGTTTTTCTGGTAGGTAGAATTCACTCAAGTGGTCTACTTGAGTAAAGATAAATATCATATAAGGGATTCCTTGGCGCATTGAGAGTGCATTTTCTCTAACAGCATGAACAAATTCAAGATCAAACCAATCTTAATTATATCAAGTCTTTACTGTAATAAAAAAGAAAAATCATGATCTTATCATTGCAAATAAACTATGAACCTTGGTTGAGGTAGAGGCCGCATGGCTAACGCGCTTTACAATTTCAAGGTTATGCTGTAAATTTGCTTTCTGGTATCGTTTATTTGGTTTTTTTATTCACATGAAATGTTTTATTGCATTAACAGCACTGGTTACAATTGATTTAAATACCTACATAACAAAATACACTGCGTCACTTGATTCGTAGCATAAATATACAATTGTTAACCGTTACTCCCGGGTTGTTAACTCATTTCAGGCATTTCATCACGTTTTATACGTGGTAAGTCCACACTGTCGACAGTCTTCTGTCTACAGTCGCGGGTCGGTCCGTCTGGGATAGTACCACACTCTCGCAAAAGAAAGACGTCTCAGTGGTAGCAATTTATTACCGCACTTTGTTCAGTGAGCGAGAGAGCAGGAAGCCCAAATTTCTAAGGTTGTTTCTAAGGGTTTGTTTCCAAAGGTTTCGCTAAACATCCTCAGAAAATTAAAATTGTTTATTTTAACTCAGAAAGTTAAGAGCGTTTTCGGTAATCGGCACTTCTCGCATTTTTGGTTTTTTGCTACGGTCCGATATCGACGCACACTAATGCACTACACACACGCGAGTTCATAGAATGACCAGTCTTGAGCCTTGGCGCTTATAATAATCAATCTCTAATATATTCTTCGGAGAAGTAGATTTTCAAAAATCAACATGATGTAAATTTTAAAATTTTTAAATAAAAACCAAATCTCATAACAGTAAAACGGTTAAAATTGTATTTTTAATATTTTGCATATTATAGTACAGGAAATAGTAAAATATAGGCACAGAGTATAACTTACAAGGAGACCCTCAGACGTGTGGGTCGGGGATTTCCATGATTTTTGGTGGGGTGGTAGAGGGGGCACGAGGGTATCACAACTACCAAATATTAGGGTCAACTGGGCCCTCGTTAAAAAGATTTTAAGGGTCAAAGTTGGATGGGTAATTTATGTACTAGAAAATTCAAAGTCGAATCGCCAACAAGCGGTAATCTCGTGGTAACGTGCTCGCCGGCGGGAACTCTAGTCTCGGGTTCGAGACTCGACAACTTATTTTTTTTAATTATCACATTATTGTGTAATAATTTAAAAAAAATAAAAGAACCCCAATCGACGTCCCTATCCCGGGACGTCGGTCGCCGTCACACGGTCAGGCTCTCTGCGGGTGACACACTAAAGTCCCCGGTCCGGTCACCCGCGGACTCGCCTAGGGCGGCGTGAGGCGCGGATACTCGTATCTGCGCCGCCCGAGTCGCCGGTGGCGGAACGTGTGACCAAAGATTGATCACACACGAGCCGGCTTCTCCTTTCGTGAGATGACAGCCTCACAGAAGGCGGTGACCGCGTTCCAGTTCCTGACGCTGCTGAGCATCTCCCTAGTGATGGTCAGCAGGGTCCGGTCGGCACCGGTGATTGCAACGAGTTCACGGCGCTGCTCTGCCCACGAGGCACACACCTCGAGCCTGTGCTGCGCCGTGCTCACGTCGCAATAGCAGTGGTGACAGGATGGTGTGCTCTCCCTCCTAACGAGCTTGCGCAGGTACTTGGCTATCGTGACCCATCAATACCTGCACCAGTCGGAAGGAATGTACCCCGTGCTGCCGACCCAACCACCCCATCAGCACCAGCTGAAAGGACTCGACGGTCCTGATACCGTATTGAGGCTTCTCCAGTCCGATTGCCCAACGAGCAATGGCGTCTCGGCGGGCGTCGACCCGCCAGGCGGCAATCACCCTGATTGAGGCTATATGTGGCTCGCGTCTCTGATACTCGCAGGTAAAGCTCGGCGAGTACCTCCGCCTGCAGGTTCCACCAGAGTTCCGGCCAAGAGGCACGCTGCCTCCGTGGCTGCCGTGCAGTAGTCGAGTATGGCCCTAGTCGCCATGGCCATGGATGTGTAACAAGTCCAGTCAGAGATTTAAATCTACCCACTACAGAAATTAGTTATTAAATTTTGATCCACATTTTGCTACATATTTATTGCTAGTACAAGAAGAAAATGATTCTCTATGAAAAAATTATATTGTGTATGGTTAGTAATTATTAAACATTAAATTTGAGTTAGCTGATAATCTTCAGAAGATGAGGCTGCATAAATGTTCCGTTCGGATTTTTGATGTGAAATATCTATAGGCGGGGTGAACCTGATCGTCGCGTGGCATTAAAAGCGGCGTTAACGCCACGCTTTGCGGTAACGACTTCAAAATAATTTTGATGTTTCACGTCTACCAGGCGTCCTGAGTGACGGCTCACTTCTCTTTTCGTTTACTCTTTTGAAACTATAAGTACCTTACAGTTTTGTCGTGTGTTCTCAAAGTCCGACTTTACACCACCTGCATACGGCCTATCATGACCTATGCCAGCGTGGTGTTCGCGCACGTAAAGCCACACAGGATCCACAGGTTACAGACACTACAAAATCGTTTCATGCGCCAAGCTACGGGAGCACCGTGGTTCATACGAAACGTCGATCTCCACATCGACCTCGAACTGCCGACCATCAAGCAGTTTATGAAACGGTGCTCTCAGAGCTACTTTGACTCTGCCATGACACACCCCAACCAACTAGTGGTTGGGGCAGCTACCTATAGACCCTCCAAAATCTCATCCATCCGACGTCCTCGACGAAGAGGACGACAATATCACACTCGCTCAACAAAGAGCCTACACGGCCCGCGAGGCCTTAACAAATAAATATCCGCGGTTCCGCCCTCGCCGTCAAGGTGCGAAACCGCGCCGCGCAAAAGTCACGACTAAAAACGTGGGCACGCCCACTTTGCCTGCAGCGACGCCCCAAGCCGAGGTCCGTTCCCCACAGGGGGAGCCCTTGGGCTATGTTGCTTAGCATACTTTTCTCCAAGTTGAGAGCCCTCAGCGCTCACCCATAGTCCGCGTCAAGCTGTCAAGGCCATCTGCGGCCAACAGCTGTACACACAAAAAAAAAAAAAAAAATCGTGTGTTCTCTTTTTCCTTGCCTTGTAACCGATTTTGTTCCCAAGATACAATCTGCTTTTTCGACCCATCACCTAAAACGTAAAAAGATTCAATATTATTCTTTACTAGCAACCCGCCCTCGCTTCGCTTCGGTTATAGTAGTTTTACCCGCGTAGTTCCCGTTCCCGTGGGAATACTGGGATAAAATATAGCCTAGTTTACGCCCTGATATTATAGCTTTCCATTGGTGAAAGAATTTTTGAAATCGGTCCAGCCGTTTTGAAGATCACCCGGAACAAACAGACAGACAGACAGACAAAAATTTTTTAATTGCTATTTTAGGCATAGGTGTCATGCAAATAACCGTGTGAGCATGAAAAAAGCCTATTATTTTGACATTACAAACCGTTACTCCAATTTTATTTATTGGTATAGATAGAGATCGCATGAAAGTAATTAAAAGAATTAGGTAGTAATAAATACTTACGAATCAAAACCGATTAGTCGCAGTATACGCTCAAGTTCGTATTGTCGTCTTTTACGCTGTGAGCGGAGAGCTCGAGCGACATGACCCTGCTCCGGTGAGCGCCAAGGCGCGACTGGCTTACGAACAATTATGCCGTTCAATTTATAGTAATATTTAAAATTTAATTACGAGGGTGACTATTCGTATTTCAATTTGGTTTTTTTTTTTACTGCTTCTACAATAGTCGAACAAATAGTGGATATTTTTTTAAATATTCCAAGGTTAGTATTATTCACAAAATTAAATGTTTTACAGGAGCCAATTTCGTCAAATTAATCTTAAGGAAATATTTTTTTTTTTAGTTTTAAAAGGAAGAAATCTTGAATTTCATTTTATACATACCCAAGAACAGTAATTTTCCTAACATCTACAATTTTTTTCGAGCTGCCACGACTTATCGTTTATTCGTACCTGAACTTCAAAACTCAGCGTTTTCGTAAAATCTCATTAACTTAAGTTCAAAATACCCTTGCCTTTTAATAAAATAGTTACAATATTGAGTTATAATTCTGTACAAGCACAATATAAAGATGTGTTTAATGTAGTGGTTATATAAATTTTTAGTAAGCTATTATGATGAACGAGTAACCAGTCCTCAAAAAACCACATTTTTGGGTTTACGGCCGCTTATTACCGATAACGCTCTTAAAATAAAATTTTTTTAACTTTATGAGAGCTTTCGCGTGTGGTGGGTTTTAGTGATGCCTTTAGTATCACCGACCCTCATTGGACACATTCATACTCCCTTCGCTTTTTTTACGGTAGGCAGCGCAAAGCGGCAGTAACACTTTCCATCGGGTGTACTATTTACTCGTTTGTCGCCAGCAGCAATAAAAACAAATACTAGCTATCATGTCAGGAAATTATAACAGTTCCTTGTATTTTTTGCAATATCGTCAAGGAACCTAATGAAGGTTAAAACTCTAGAACATCATAAAATGTAGCTCATAATAACAATACTGAGACCAAGTTACGTGTTATCTATATATAAGGATTCTGACTTATAGGAATTGCTGTGATGGAAATGTCTAGTGGGATTATGACCATAAATTTACATGAAAACTGTGTAACATTTTATAAGACGTTGCAGGCGTCATGCAGTCTCCTTGTGCGAACAGCGATTGAATTTATAATATTCACTAAGAAAAATATATACATTAAGTTTCCGGATAAATATATGTAAATTATACAAAGTTATCTCATAGACACAATAGAATTTAACCGAATTTACAGAAATAAACTAGTTTAATCTAATTTTCATATATCTTAAGTGTTTATCTCATAAAATATTCTACTTGAGATGATAAAAAATTTCAATGACCATGATCTGGTAGATTCGTATAATACCCTAGATCAGCTATACTCTAAGTGTGTTCCGCGGAACCCTAGGGTTCCGTGATACCTCTGTAGGGGTTCCGCAAGAATTTAGAAATAAAAAAATGAAAACACCTCTCTCTGGTCGCTCCGCGGCTGTGCGGACTCCGCGGCCGCGCGGAGACAAAACGCTATGAATGTTATTTATTTATTTATTTGTATTTGTATAAGCTTGTGTTACATTAGCTGGTACAATATCTCATAAGTTTGGTCTCAACAATTTTATACTTGTACAACGCGTTCGCTCTAAGTTTGCCGGTCTGTGGAATGCGCGTACCCTCCCCCACGTGACAACAAAACTTATAATGTGTCATAGTTTTACCCAAATATCTAACGTACACAATTTTTATTGTTACAATTAAATAAAAAATTTCGAACGTCATACACTCATACCTATCGCCAGCGGCAAACTTAAAACGAGCGGGTAGTATACTTGTAAGCGCTCAGTCTCTTTGATAAAAGCCGCCTCTGAATTAGACGCTATAGTTGTCAACTAGCGACTTTCGTCTCTAACTTCAAAGGATAAAGTCGATATTGTTTACAACGCTATTTTTAAATTTCTGTTTTTATTTTTGCTTTTTGTTTATCAAAGGTGCCGACTCGAGTATTTTCGAGAATATTTGAGATCGAGTCTAGGACTAAGTATAAAAGCGGCGATCGCGCGTTGGCGTCGTCAGTTGATGATTAGCGTTCGGAGCGATAAGTTACTACCTACTTACAAGCTCGCTAGCGAGAAACTAGTGTTCATTGTTTTACTGCCTGCTGTATTCTGTTGTCTCAGTTTTATACATTTCTTCCCTGTAGGTTCTAAATTTAGTCTCTTATACGCAGTAACGATTGTGCATTATTTAAACCCCACTATCCTGACTTGTAACATTATAAATAAAGAAGAATGGAACGTTGGCTTAAAGGTGTTAAACGTGTTCCAACAACATCTTCTAATGACGCTGAATGTTCAAAAGCAATGCGCGCGGAGAATTTAGCAATCACCGATCCAGAAGATGATGCCACGAGTGCCACGACGTCAAGCTCGACGGTTTCAAAGACGAAAAAAAGGAAGTATGATGAATCTTATATCAGTTTCGGATTTGTTGATTCCAACGGCTCACCTCTCTGCATGCTCTGTAGTAAACTGCTTCCTAATAGTTCCATGGCACCTGCCAAATTGCGTCGACATTTAGAAACCGTACACCCCGAGACTAAAGACAAGAATAAAGAATTTTTTGTTCGCAAAAAAGATCAGTTATTAGAAAGTCAAAAAAATATGATGCATGTAACACAAACTACCAACGAAAAGGCCACGGAGGCATCATACTTAGTTAGCTATCGCATTGCACAAGCAGGTGAAGCGCACACTATCGCTGAGAAATTAATAAAACCATGTGTATTAGACAACAAAATGTATGCTTGATGAAAAATCTGCAAAGCATCTTTCTACTGTTCCGCTATCAAACGATACTGTTTCACGACGAATCCATGATCTGGCAAGCTACGTCAAACAAGAACTAGTTACACGTCTACAAAATACACGATTCGCTTTGCAAATGGATGAGTCGACTGATGTCGCTGGTTTGGCTATCCTGCTGGTTATTGTGAGATATCCATATAAAAGTTCTTTTGAAGAAGACATGCTTATGTGTTCATCGCTGCTTACAAACACTACCGGGGAAGAAATTTTTAATAAAATAAATATATTTTTTGAAGAACATAATCTCAGTTGGAACAATTGCATTGACATTTGTACAGATGGGGCCAAGGCGATGACAGGTAAAACAGCAGGAGCAGTGTCACGAATGAAAAATAAAGCGCCTAATTGTAGTTCCAGTCATTGTATTCTGCATAGACAAGCACTTGCGATGAAGCAAATGCCGTCTAATCTAAAATTAGTTATGGATGAAGCGGTAAAAATAATTAATTTTATCAAATCACGACCACTACAATCCCGATTGTTCTCATTATTGTGTGAAGATTATGGCAGCAAACATAAAACACTGCTGCTCCATACAGAAGTGCGATGGCTGTCTCGGGGAAAAACTTTAACAAGGCTATTTGAACTTAGAGCCGAGTTACAAATGTTTCTTTCAGCAGATACTTCTTTTAATTTGAAGGACCGTTTGTATGATAAAACTTGGTTGTTCCGATTGTCTTTTATGGCGGATATCTTTCAAAAACTTAACGAATTAAATTTATCGTTGCAAGGTAAACAGACAACAGTGTTTCAGGCCTATAATAAAATAACTGCTTTTAAAAGAAAATTAGATTTTTGGATCATTTGCATTGGTAAGAAAGAAATAGAAAGTTTTACGTTACTCAGTGAGTTTGTTAGCGAAAACGACTCAGAAATGTTTGAAGATAATGTGTTTGAAGAATTGGTCCAATATCTCAGTTCGATGCGCGCATCTTTTGAAAAGTATTTTCCCGAAGAACACAATACAAAAATTAAAGTGAACTCCTGGATTCATAATCCTTTTTTACCCAACTTGGAAAAGCCTGAAAACATGTCAAATGAGATATATGAATCTCTTTTAGAAATGTCATCAGACACAAGTATGGAGTCATTGTTCAAAACGACGCCTCTTAATGATTTTTGGTGCAGAATCCAAGATGAATATGCAATGCTTGGCCAAATGGCTCTGGATATTCTTCTCCCGTTCCCAACTACATATTTGTGCGAAACAGGATTCTCTACCTACGCAGCCACGAAAACAAAATATCGCAATAGACTGGACGCCGAAGCTGATATGAGACTCCAACTTTCTTCCATCAAACCTGATATCAAGCAATTGATGAAAAATAAAAAACAGTTTCATACCTCCCACTAGTTAGATTTTTTCTTTTTTAATGTTTTCTATTATTGTCCTTACCAAGTGGTGAAGTAAATAATAATTAGTAACTGATACATTGTACTTTTATTATGCTGATTAATATAGAATACACTTATAAAAATAATTGTTTTATTGTAGGGTTCCATCAAGTATTTTGCTTCCCTTCGGGTTCCGTCATTTAAAAAGTTTGAGAACCACTGCCCTAGATTTACCTCAAACGTATATTTGTTGGAAGCTTCAAGGTAAAAGAGTAACACAAATTGTTTATTTATGGTGAGATTAACTGAGGTCAGTCTTTTAGAGATAAATTAGTTTCAGTATACTATCATGTAATAGATACCGAACAGACTTTTATTATCCTAACAAATCCGGCTCGTGAAAATATAGTACCTATACTCAGTGCCAGATAACGTGGCAAAAGACGACCTTCACCTACCTTCACCACGATATCTTAAAATGCAAAAAAAATCTATCGCTTACCATACCAATCTATCGAAAAGTTGTATCGCAAAATTCTCTTGGTAGATGCCTACCAGGAAGCAACATTACAAACAGCACAACCCAAAATTTTACGAAATCTAGTAAAATTACCATAGAAAATATATGTTTTTAATATCCTATAATCATGTATTTCATTGTTTTAAAATACCAGATTAACCTGTAACTGGTGACATTTCATTATTTTATAAATTAATCATTGATAACAATGCCAAATTACTTTCAAACAGTGGCGGACTAAGCCAGTCAGAGGCCCGGGGCGGCAAAGCTGAATGAGGCCCCCTAACTTTTAACTTTAAATAAAAATTGTTTTACAAGCTTTTTATTCAGTTCATATTTGTATGTATAAATAAGTTTTTATGTTTATTTTGTTAAAATCTGGCAAGTGAATTTTAAGTGTTAATAATTTAAGTTTAGTGGAGAGAGTTCTGGCCGCCCGCATCGAGCGTCACCTTGTCCGCATCTGGCCCGATCTGTCGGATGCCCAGTTTGGGTTTAGGAGGAGACGTTCAACGGTCGCGGCCCTGCTGCGCCTGAGGGCCGTGGTGACTGAGGCCATCACCGGCGGGGGAGTGCTGTTGGCGGTGTCCCTAGACATCGCCAACGCATTCAATAGTCTGCCATTCAGCTGCATCAGGTAGGTGCTCCGGTATCACGGGGTGCCAGCTTACCTGCGCCGGCTGGTGGCGGACTATTTAGAGGGGCGCAGCGTCCTCTACACAGATTGTGCGGGGATGTTTTGCGAACGCCCATGACGTGCAGTATCCTACAGGGGTTGGTCCTCGGCCCTACCTTGTGGAACATCGGCTGCGACTGGGAGTTGAGGGGGAGCCTCCCGCCCGGGCTGGGCGTAATCTGCTACACCGACAATACGCTCGTCACAGCCCGCGGCGGGACGCTACAGGAGGCGGCAAGCCTGGCGACTCTCGGCACCGAGGAGATCGTCAGACGGATCGAGGCGCTGGGATTGAAGGTGGCTCTGGACAAGATGGAGGCCCTCTTGTTCCACGGGCCCCGCATGTCCCCTCCCGACGACGTCTTGATGAAATTTGGACCGTAGTTTCGTGACCTAGGCACCCACAAAGAAAAGATTTTTTGAAATTCCACCCCTTTTTTTTTTGTGGGCGGGTCGCGGTCGGCGCGCTTCCGCACCACTCCGTCCGGGGCGACAGAGGGGCTTAAGCACGCAACTCCCGCGACCCACCCAAAAACCACGTCGCCTTCGTCGTTGGGCCGACCACCGGAGCAGCGTTAACTTGTCGTCAGTGGTCGGCCCGACGGAATACCCTCTATTGGGGTACCCTCCCAGCGACTGACGTCCCCCCCTCGGGGAGGACGTCGGTCTTTCCTCACGCGGTCGGCCTCTCAGCGGGTGACGGACTAATCCCCGGTCACGTCACCCGCAAATTCCACCCCTAAGGGGGTGAAACGCAACGGTAAAGTTTGTATGGAAAGAAAAAAAATCTTTAGCTACTGTTTTCAAATTAAGCACAAATACTCTTTAATAACACGTGTTTCAGCGTTTGTCCATTTTCATTCTCTAAGGGTGTAAAATAGGTAAAAAGATGTCAGTTTACTGACTTATCACAGAGCCGAAACTACTGAAGCCAGAAACATGAACTTTTGACATTAGTTGCTTTGCGTGACGTAGAAACCCACTAAGAATGGATTTTTTGAAATTCAACCTCCTAGGGGGTGTACCGCAGTAACAAGTTTGTGTAAGGAGAAAAAAATCTACATCGATTTTCTTCAAATTTTCCAAAAATAATCATTAGTAAAAATAAATAAACACGTATTTCAGAATTTTTTAATTTTCACCCTCTAAGGGTGTAATGTACACTAATATTATAAAGAGGAAACGTATATTTGTTACGAATAAACCCGAAAACTATTGAACGGATTTTAATAATTCTTTCACCATTAGAATATCACAGTATCCCTGAGTAACATAGAGTATTTTTTATCCCGGTATTTCCACAGAACGGGAACTACGCGGGTAAGGCCACTAAAACCGAAGCGAAACGAGGGCGGGTTGCTAGTCTATACCAATAAATAAAATTGGAGTGTCTGTTTGTAATGTCAAAATAATAGGCTTTTTTCATGCTCACACGGTTATATGCACGACACCTATGCCTAAAACACAGATAAAAAAAATTTTGTCTGTCTGTCTGTTTGTTCCGGGTAATCTTCGAAACGGCTGGACCGATTTTAAAAACTCTTTCACCAATGGAAAGCTATAATATCAGGGCGTAAACTAGGCTATATTTTATCCCGGTATTCCCACGGGAACGGGAACTACGCGGGTAAAACGACTAAAACCGATGCGAAGCGAGGGCGGATTGCTAGTAATATATATAATCACAATTATTGGGAACCGGTCGGTGATCGATCGCCTGACTGGCGTCAACCTTCCTTTCAGATGCTGTTGTTGACACAGGGTGCATCAGATAAAGTTGGGCTTGATCTATGTAAAGCTTTTTAGTCGACTTTTACGAGCAATGTAGGGGTTGATGGCATTCGTAGCAGCAACACTGTGTACATATTTACACCTGCCATTATTTTGAAATACCTGTATCATAAAATATGCATTTATCTACATAACCGCCTACACAAAATTTTAAACAAAAATTAATTTGTAGTAAGTAGGTATGTCACTTCTTATGAAAACATGATAATGTATTGTGTCTTGTTTCCTCATTAGGTATGTTTTTATTTCGTACGATTTGTATTATTATAATTATACAATCTTCAAGGTCAATCCAACTGTAATCATCTGCCTCCTTTGTGATGTGTGACATACACTAACATTTTTGATCGATTTAATGAGAAATGTTATTTATAACTTAAAGTATAAAGGTCTTATGTTACACTAGCAATCCGCCCTCGCTTCGCTTCGGTTATAGGTTATAGTCGTTTTACCCATGTAGTTCCCGTTCCCGTGGGAATACCGGGATAAAATATAACCTAGTTTACGCCCTGATATTATAGCTTTCCATTGGTGAAAGAATTTTTGAAATCGGTCCAGCCGTTTTGAAGATTACCCGGAACAAACAGACAGACAGACAGACAAAAATTTTTTAATTGCTATTTTAGGCATAGGTGTCGTGCAAATAACCGTGTGAGCATGAAAAAAGCCTATTATTTTGACATTACAAACAGACACTCCAATTTTATTTATTGGTATAGATTGTTCGTTCACGTTTTAAATCACTCAACCACTTTCAAATTTTGGATGTGTATGATTCGGGTTTGTAAGATAATATAATCATCATCATCATCATTTCAAACTATCGCCGTCCATTGCTGGATGTAGGCCTCCCTCATATTACGCCACAGAGTGCGGTCTTGTGCCGCCTGCATCCAACGACCAGCAATTTTCTCCAGGTCGTTGGCCCACTTAGTCCGTAGGGGGGCGTCTTGCACTGCTTCGTCCGATACGTAGTCGCCCCTCAAGAACCTTTCTTAACCAGCGATTGTCGGTTCGTCGAGCGATGTAACCTGTCCATTGCCACTTGAGCGTGTTCATTCTTCTAGATAATATAAATTTATACCAAAAATGTGGGTCAAAAGTTAATAACTAATTTCTGTAGCGGATAAATAATTATAAATATCTATAACAATGATGACTTGTTGGACGTCAAACATCTTAGTCTGCCTGTGACCGTGAACGCTGTAAAGTATTCGAAACGTCGGGCAACCAAAAATCAAAACGTCATAAAATCCGTAAAGTAAAGCTTTATTTACAATGTGTAATACTTGCGTAAACATTGGCAATCATTAAGATAAAGTAAGTTTCTGAACCAATGTAAGAAATTATTAACATTGCAAGGCATGAATGATATGAATAGATAGCATACTTCCTGTTAATGCTGGTATCATCTTACAAAACAACCTGTGATATAGGGCGTCAATAATCATTAGATTTCAACAAATCGGGTAAAATAGAGTAGCAAAGTAATGGGACTACTTACGTAATAACTACCACTAAAATTATGGTATGTGGAATGTAGGTATGTATGTAAGTAGGTATGTAAAATTGCAGACATATATTACTAGACCAATAGACAATAATTTAATTTAATTTTTGGCCAAGGTGGGTTGAAGCTGAGCATTATGCAGGAGAAAGTGGTACACAATTCACAAAATGAAGGGATTAATGTTAAAGGTTCACTCAAAAGGCGGCGAGGAGAATGAGAAGGATTCAGAGAGAGTTATGGTGGCCCATGCCGTCTTTGCCTCGCACCACTTTGCAGCACGAGGTTTCAGCGGACGATAGCCGCAAGTCAAAGAAAATGGAAATTAAAGTGCAATTCACATTTTTAATGTAGTGTTAGTTTCATTTTTTTGGTTATTCTTTTAAATATAATGACGTACATGAATTTTATTGCTTTTTTACTTTTAATTGTGTCCTACTCTATGCATTTAGGGAAAGAATTTTCAAAAAATCGTAATATAAATTTCTAATTAATAGCACGCTACTAGAAATAACTTTAAATTTAATGCATTTGTTTACAAATTCTTATATATATATATATATACCCTTTATTACCACATTTAAATTGCAATTCATAAAAGGCGGGTTCAATATTAACTTTCAAGAAGATAAAAAACGAGTTTCCATATTTTAAATACGAGGTTCAGCGATTGCGCTGTAAATTATATACCTCGTGTGGTATAAGATTAAGAGTATATTCTATCACTATTACTAATTTTCAAATAGGAGCAGTTAACGGCTCACTAGGGGAATCGACAACATTCTCAGCGTGAACATTGATCTGCCAAGCGTTGTGATTATATCATTGTGCCACTTGAAGCAGACCTCCTATATCTAATGGACGGTGATCGAGGGTAGTGGATGATTTTTTTAGGACACAGTTTTTATAACAAGCATAGGTAATATTTAAAATATCCGTTTAATATATCCGTGTGGTGACGGAGTAAGAATACAATTCGTCACTCCCTACTTGTCCGTGGATGTTGTAAAAGACGACTAAGGGATATAATATGCATATAACATCAATGCAAGAGAAGCAAAACTCGAAATGAAACCATATACCAACACGTCTGACCAGCGTGGTATAGTAGGTCAATTACCTTCCTATTGCGGAGAAGGCTCGAACCCAGCAGTGGGACGTATATGAGCTGAAATGATGACGATAATAATTAAATATTTTGATACTAAATTGTCAAACATATTTGTTTTTATATGCCTATTAGGTATATGGTTACGTATTTATAAATCTTAATATTGTGGAATAAGTCCAATGCTACACCTGGTAATAATTTTTCACGAATAAAACAGGTAATACCATCATGTTTGTTATCTTTAAATCAACCTAATTGATAAGACAGAACGAATAAGTGTACCAAATGAGATAAATCATCTTGCGATGCGACAAATAAAATAAATCTGACATTATAAATCGGATCGTTAGTGGTTTCGGTGATTAACAAAAGATAATAAGTAAATATATAAACCTTGTCATTGATGTAAAGAATAACAGAGCTCTCCGGACGAGAGCTTCTCAGTTTTTCACTTACCACAGCCAAGTGTTGACTAGTATTATGTTGCCTCTATATAGTGTTCTTTTATTTGTGTTATTGTGTAAGAAAATTTGTATACAATTGTATTATTTTTTACGTTAAGCAAAAAAAAAAAATTAACAAATTTTATTTTTAGCGGGAGTTTCCAGCCATATAATTGGCCTTAGCAATAAATTACCCGGCGACCAATTGTTTTTAAGTCGTCGTGTGGTAACAGAGTCTGAAGAGTTTGAGGGAGGCGTTTTGGTAAACGAAAATGGTATAATAGAAGCAGTTCTTAAAAAACATGCTGCCGAGGCGCTTATGCAGAGCCGAACTGGTTTGAAGGTCAGTGCAATAATTATAAATTCTATTTAACGAACGTTTTAAAGAATAATGAATTCGGAAATATATAAACATAAAGAATAATTTATACACATTTTAGCACAATGTAGTTTACCACCTAGATCTAATGGAACAGCAAATATATTTTTCGATTTTCTACAATAAGTATGTTGGTTGGCACAGTTCTTTACTCCGTAGACACTACCGATAGCCATCCTCCTCTATGGCATAGTATTTAAAAAGTTAATTAAACGGCTGTGTATTACGTCCATGTACTACTTCAGAACTGAAAACGTTAAGGGGGTATTCTCATGTACCCACTTCGAAAAATCGTTGTTTTTTTTTCATATTTCATTAGTAAAAACCTAACGAAAATATGCTGTGAAAATAATAGCAGATTAGTGTAAGTATAAATTTTACACAAAAATTCTGCTCTTGAAACTTTAAACGCATTTTTCTGGAAACATCATTTTCTAAAACTGTCATGCTCCTAAAAAAAGTATTCAACCGATTGCTTTGAAATTTATACATATTCTTCTACTTATTAATGGTTTTCGGCCGTACCAAAATTGTTTATTTTTGAAAATATTTTCTTATTTTTTTAAAACGATTTTAACAAAAAAAAATTACAAAATAAACAATTTTTTTTCTACAGTCCGCCATTTTTTTCTTTTTAATGAAATTGATTAATTCTGGTAGGGCCGATAGCGACAGATCTACTGAACAATGATCCATTCGATTTTTTTATTTCAGACAACATGAACAGCCGCTATTACCATGACCATTGACCTCCTCTTTTATTTTGGTGTCTAATTTAATTAGAAAAAAAATATATAAAAATGTAAAATAAGAAAAAATAACATTTTTTTATGTAGTTTAAAATACATATAAAAACCTAGAAAAAAATTAAAATGATTGAATATTATTGTATTATGAAAAGAATCTCTAAAAAGAGGTAAAATTTATGCGTTTACATGAGAATACCCCCTTAAAATCAAACTCAGTCTGTCAGTGTATATGCATTTTTTTAAAGACAACACTAGAAATAAGTCTAAGAGATAAGTTCTACAATGTAAAACGCGCGACTTCACCAACATAAATTATCGGTCAAAAATATCGGGCGCTCAGAACAATTATACGTACGATCTTAAAGATTTTTTCTGCGTAGGGATCGAATCTGTAATACTGGCAATGAAAGGTCGGTATTTGGCTAGTCCAAATACCGATCTTTCAAGATTTTAAGCTCTGTATTTTATTATTTACATGATTACTGAGTGACTGTTCGCTTCTGACTGTAGAACTTCAATCTTGTAAGGGAATTCACATCAATTTATTAGGCCCATCCGATAACCGATCGGCGTAGTTTAATTTTTAAACTGTTGTTATATATCATTAAATAATTGACCAACAATTATGTAGTTTTGACCCACAATAATAGTTAAAGATTATTTTATAAAGCAAAAATCTTCTGAGTATTCTTGCCGAATCTTCCTCAGTGTGACCGCGTTGAGGAGAGGGTACCTCGCTAGGTTTTCCATCGGGCCGACCACGACGGACAAGGAACTCGGTACCGGTGGTCGGCCAAACGACGAAGGCGATGGGTTACGGTAGTTTCACCCCTAAAACAAAAGTGTAACCGCGTTCCGATCCAGTAGTAGTATATGACATTTGTTTAGGTTTAATTTAATAAATTTAATGTGCATATAACATCTACGCAAGAGAAGGAAAACCCAAAATAAAACCCTGTGCTAACACGTCTGAGCAGCGAGGTTTAGTATGTCTATTTCCTTCCCATTGTGGAGGTGGCTCGAGCCCAGCAGTGAGCTGAAATGATGATGATGATGGTAAGTTATTATTTAAAAACAAAATCTTCTTTTTTATATAGAATCATTTTCTTTTTGTACTGGCTAATAAATTTGTATCGAAATGTGGGTCAAAATTTAATGACTAATTCTGTACCAGATAGATATAAATATCTGCAATAATGATGACGTAATGGACGTGAGACATCTTAATCCAATCGAGACCATGAATTCTGTAAACTGTGCGAAACATCGGGCAATCAAAAAAATCAAATACAGATGTGATAAAATCTATAAAAATAGTTCAATTTACTCTGTAATACTCGCATAAACATCAGAAATCATTATAATAAATAATTGATTGATCTATGCCAGACATGGCAAAAAATCACTATTAATTTAAAATAGATTGTGATAAGGAAATCCTATCAATAACTATCAACGATCTAACAATGTTGCATTTATCAAAACAAAAGGCAATACTGACGCCAATTCTGCGGAGTTTTAGAAGGTCGAGTTGCTTATTAGGTGTAAGAATTTTCCTTATTTTCTCTCCTAATCTTATATCTTTAAACAAGCAATTCTTATATATATATATATATATATATATATATATATATATATATATATATATTCAGGATCTTGGAAACGGCACCAACGATTGTGATGAAACTTAGCATACTAGAGGTTTCGAGGCCAAAAAATCGATCTAGCTAGGTTTTATTTATAAAAAATGTTGTTTTGTCGGTGTTTTTTGCAAAACAATACAATGACATTAAATTTTAAAAGAATATGAATTCAAATTTCGCTGTCAACATCATGAGTTACGATAGCTCAGTTGGGAAGTCGCCTAGTTTTCTTTTAGTAGGTATGGTTTTGGCATTCAAACAGCGTCGGTTCGAATCTCGGTGTTATTATTATTCTCTTTTTGTATTTTTTTTTTATATTTTTTTCATTATTTAATTTTTATTTTTTATTAATATATATCTAAATAAATTCGACAAAAATACAACAAAAATATTCCCAGCGAAGCTCGGTCAACCCGATATTCTTTTTTTATTGCAAACGGTAGCAAACAAGCCAACAGTACACCTGATGGTAAATGATTCCATCGCTCATGGACCTTTGCTGGGCCGCTGCCTAACGTATAGAAAGTGAAGGGAGTATGAGTGCGTGTAATGACGTACGGTGATATTAAAGGCATCACCAAAACCCACCGCACGCAAACACCTTCAGAAAGGTGGGTTTCCAGCTATCTCGCTCACCGTACGAAGTGCAGTAAAAAATTGCTACTATTCAGACGTCGATTTCCTGCGAGAGTGTGGCCTTACCACTATAATACTTTTTAGACTTTTATAGGTCGACTAGCAACCCGCCCTCGCTTCGCTTCGGTTATAGGTTATAGTCGTTTTACCCGCGTAGTTCCCGTTCCCGTGGGAATACTGGGATAAAATATAGCCTAGTTTACGCCCTGATATTATAGCTTTCCATTGGTGAAAGAATTTTTGAAATCGGTCCAGCCGTTTTGAAGATTACCCGGAACAAACAGACAGACAGACAGACCAAAATTTTTTAATTGCTATTTTAGGCATAGGTGTCGTGCAAATAACCGTGTGAGCATGAAAAAAGCCTATTATTTTGACATTATAAACAGACACTCCAATTTTATTTATTGGTCTATACCAATCTATATATTTGAATAAATATCTATATATTTGAATTTTGATTGCCTGAACACTTTGCAGCTTTCATGGTCATGGGCGGACTAAGATGTCTCACGTCCAACAAGTCATCGTTATTACAGAAAATTTATAATTAGAAAACACATCAGCACATGATGCTAAATTAATATTAACTCAGTAACTCGAGGTAACTCCAAAAATGAAATATTAATTTAGCATCATGTCCCTCTGAGTTTTCATGCCTGATCTTTCTCAGTGTGGCCTTGTTCCAATCCGGTGGTAGTATACATTGTTAGGTTTTAAATATAATCACATTTTTTTTAATGTTAAATAATTACTAACCATAAACAACATAATTTTTTCATAAAGATTTCATTAAATTTGTATCAAAATGGGATTTTCTGTATCGGGTAGATAATTATAAATTTTCTGTAATAACGATGACTTGTTGGACGTGAGACATCTTAGTCCGCCCGTGACCATGAACGCTGCAAAGTGTTATATAGGTTTATTTTTCTATGTTAAGGGTTGTTATACGATCAAACCATTGAAAACCGCTAAGTACCTACTCTTTATCCTGTATTATGAAAACTGTAATAGGTCTAGACATAATAACATTACTTTTTTATTTTAAGACTTGTATGTTGAACATTAATGTGACTAGACAGACATTGCAATTCAGTCTGCGTAAGTCATGTTGCTAATAGACCTACGATATCTTTTTATGACTTGATTCTAAGACATTGAACTTGTTATATTATTTTTAAAAGTAATATATGTAAATATGTATGAAATAAAACTACTAACAGTTTTCATCGTTTATGATAACAGGAGTACTGCCATAACCAAGAAGGTTTAAGAATTTGAAGTGTCGGAAAAGTAAACATCAATACAAACGTGATTAAATATTTGTAATACCGTAAAATTATTTTACTAGATATACTTGAGTAACCGTCAAAAATCAAAATAAATTTGTTTAAGATTAAATGTGACCGTAGAAGACCCTAAAAAGTATCTTTATATATAAATTTCTTTCGTACGTGTATATGTCACTGAACTCCTCCTAAATGGCTGGCCCGATGTTGATGAAATTTTTTGGCTGTGTTCAGGGGATTTCGCAAATGGGTTAGATTCAGAATTGGACCCGGTAAGTGGCGCTTTATTTGAACAGAACAACGTCTGTTGGGTCAGTCAGTAGGTATATAAAATTTATAAAATTAGAAGATGTGAATCAAAAAGCAGACAAACGTAAAAAGTCATCTGAATCTAAAATCCTTACCTTATAAATGAGAAAATAAGTTTGTTTCTTTGTTACGCCTTCACGCTTAAACCACAAAACCGATTTCAAAAATTCTTTCACCATTGGAAAGCTATAATATCAGGGAGTAACATAGGTTATATTTTATCCCGGTATTCCCACGAAAACAGAAACTACGTGGGCAAGACGATTGAAACCGATTAATTATATTTTTAAGCGTTTTCTCTCAAGATTAAAACGCAAATGTTTCTCGTGGCGTCAAAATATATTTTATCTTTAGTTTTATTTTTTGAAAATACAACACTTTTTTTTTGGGGGGTGGGTTGCGGTCGGCGCGCTCCTCGCACCACTCCGTCCAGGGCGACAGAGGGGCATAAGCACGCACACCCGCAACCCACCCCACCTGCACGTCGCCTTCGTCGTTGGGCCGACCACCGGAGCAGGGTTACTTATCATCAGTGGTCGGCCCGACGGAATACCCCCTATTTGGGGTACCCTCCCATCAACCGACGTCCCCCCCTCGGGGAGGACGTCGGTCTTTTCTCACGCGGTCGGTCTCTCAGCGGGTGACGGATTAATTCTCCGATTACGTCACCTGCGGCCTCTGCTAAGAAAAAAAAAACTACAACACCTGCACTAATTCCTATATTGTAGGAGACTTTACACACATAATTTAACGAACCTAAATCCCGCCCATATTTAAAATATTATCTTGTGTGGGAATCAAAACAGTGACACTGGCTTGGTAGGTCGGTATCATAACCACTACGCTATCTGAGCAGTCAAAAGCATATAAAGCAAATATAAAAACATGACTGTACAGATATGGAGATGTGTTGAATAAGAAGTTATTCATAATTTTCTTAAAATACTCCTGATGTGAAACATCTGTAGGCTAGGGTGAACCTGACCGTTAGCGTGGCGTTAACGCCACGCGTGGCATATATAGCGTCTTTGTGTAATGAAACCATAACCTGTTTTAGAATTTTGTACAACGCCATCTAGTGAGCTCAAAATAAATTATTAACTTACCTACAGTATAATACTAATGAAAAAAAATGTTTATTGAATAAAATCATAATTTTCTGGAAAAAATTGTAATATTTTATTAATGCTTTATGACATATTAGTTCTATTCGTAACCTGTTCTTTTATGCATATATTCTTGTACAAAATAATTTCGACGTTTCACATCTGCCAGGCGTCCTGGGCGACGGCTCCTTTTTTCTTACTTGACCCTTTCACTTAGGATTCGCAGACTTCTGTTTGTAATTTTGTATTTAATGTAATTAGTCATTCAGTAGGTATAATATAAATGTTTGTGTTTAATCCATTATTCATTCTTCTGTTAACACCTACGTTATCTATGTAATGTTAATTATGCAACAATAAGATGTTAATTATGTTTAATGTTTCGCAATTGATTACGTCAACAGCAGCAAGCCCTATATCTGGATTATCTTACCAACAATAAACTATTAGAACGTTTTTTTGACTAGGCTAGGTCCAGAGCTAAATCCACACTCTGGCCAAACTATCTGGGATGGCAACTAGAAGGACCACTCGTCCCATTTACCTTTGTGCCTTCATAACCTGCCGTATTAACACTTTCAGCCTATCGATACCTTGATTTTGATTACCCGCAGGGCTAGGCTACGTATAATTAGTGATACAAAATTCTTCGCCATGTTCAATTCTCGCCAACTTATTTCTTGCTTTTCACTAGCATACAAAAGACCGAAATTTGAATATACTTTATATACATGTACATCTACATTAATATTATAAACAGGAAACGTTGTATTTTGTATGTTTGTTACGAATAAACTCAAAAACTATTGGTTGGATTTTGATAATTCTTTCACCATCATGCTACATTATCCCTGAGTAACATAGGCTATACTTTATCCTGGTATTCCCACGGGAATGGGAACTACGCGGGTAAGGCGACTGAAACCGAAGCGAAGCGAGGGCGGGTTGCTAGTTCAGTTATATACCACTCCAAACTAATAGACTTTTCTGCTTTACTTATCATAATCCTAATCGTGGTTATCATCATCACAGCGCATATATGTCACCCTATTGGGCTTGAGGCTTTTCCGTAATGGAAGAAAATTTACCTACTATACCACTCTGGTCAAACGGGTGGATATAAAAAGAAGGAAAGAAAAAGATGATGAGGTGGTGAATTGTATTCTTACTCCGTCACCACAGGGAATGCCCGTGATACTTCTCTTTTATGAAATAGCGCTGGTATTCTGCCAACTTTCCGTGTGGTGACGGAGTAAGAATACAATTCACCACTCCCTATCTTGCCCGTGGATGTTGTAAAAGACGACTAAGGGATATAATATGCGTATATCGTCTATGCCAGAGAAGGAAACCACGAAATAAAACCCTATACCAACCTGTCTGACCAGCATGGTATAGTAAGGTCAATTTCCCTTCTATTGTAGAGGAGGCTCGAGCCCAACAGTGGGACATATATGAGCTGAAATGATGATGATGATGATTCTGCCAACATGTAGTATTTATATTTTAGAAATAATTATCAAAACTTATTATATAGGGTGTTACTTCAAGCTTTCCTTCTATTATATAGATATTATCTGCAATAATCCCTTAGTTGTCTTTTACGACACTCAAGGGCAAGAAAAGGAGTGATGAATTGTACTCTTACTCTATTACCACACAGGAAATAATGCATATGGTCACGCTAAATAGGCTGATCAAATGAATCGTATTTTTTTTCAAAGAACAGCTAAATAATGATGAGGATCCTTAGAATAATATCGTACAGAAGGATAGTGTCGGTACTTAATCGATCAAAATCGTGAAGCCAAAACACAACATGCGTGCAAGCAATTGCACACGTACACACGCACACCACTATACAATAGAGTTGCCTTGCGTACGCAGTGGCCTTGTACACTACGGAACGGTCTGACATAAGGCTTCAATTGGCCCCAATTTAAATGCTCTATGAGTTATTATTCTAAGTGAGGACCATTATTTTTTCAGATTACAGATGGCGGTAGCTGGGCTCTTATGGCTGGAGTGGTTGATTCCCATGTGCATGTCAATGAACCTGGTAGGACAGCATGGGAGGGCTATGTAACAGCTACTGAGGCTGCAGCGGCCGGAGGAGTTACTACCATTATTGATATGCCTTTGTGAGTACTTGTCAGTTAAGCTTTGAAGGAGCCTATCATCATGATCATCATCATCATAGCTTATATACGTCCCACTGCTGGGCTCGAGCCTCCTCCACAATGGGAAGGAAATTGACTTACCATATCGCACTGGTGAAACGGGTTGATATAGGGTTTTATTTCGAGTTATCCGACTCTTGCATAGATGTTATCTGCATATTAATCCCTTAGTCATCTTATATGAGACCCACAGGTAAGATAGGGGGTGGTGAATTGTATTCTTACTCCGTTACAATACGGACGAAGGATCCTATATCTTTCGGAAAATTTTACAAACATTCAAATAGGACACTGCAGCTTGGAAGTAAAAAAATGTTTTTGGTTAGTTTTGATAGTTTGTGTCTATGTCAATGTTTAAATGAATATATTTTTTGCTCAATACATTTAATCTTATGCACACTAATTTCTTAGTTACTATTTACATACTTAAAATAATATTGCCGCCTAAAATTTTATTTTGCAAGCCTACTATTTTGCTAAATAGGTGTATTATCATAATCACGACTCTTATACGTCCCATTGCCGGGTTCCAGCCTCCTCCATAATCATAAACAAATTAATCTACTACACCATGCTGGTGAATCGGGTTAGTATAGGGTTTCATATCGACTTGACTCTCTTGCGCAGTAGTTATATGCAGAATATATCCCTTTTTTTTTTTTTTTTTGGGTGGGCTATGGTAAGCGCACGCGCGGTCCTGTCCGTCTGGGGCGATGAAAGGACGGCGCGCGGGCCCATAACCCACCCGTACCCACGTCACCTCGTTGTTGGGCCGACCACCGGAGCAGATGTGACTTGTCATCAGTGGTCGGCCCGACGGAATACCCTTTCAGGTAACCTCTCACCTCTCGACGTACTGGGACGTCGGTCGCCATCGCGCGGTCAGCCTCTCTGCGGGTGACGGACAATTCCCCGGTCCGATTACCCGCGCCCTCGGCTAGGGCGGCATTAGGCGCAGATACTCGCGCCTGCACCGCCCGAGTCGCCGGCGGCGGAACGTGTCGCCCAATAGGAGCTCTACTCGCACACGATCCGCCGCCTCCTTCCGTGAGATTACGGCCTCACAGAAGGCGGCGACCGCGTCCCAGTTCCTGACGCTTACGAGCATCTCCCTGGCGATGGTCGGCAGCGCCAGGTCGGCACCGATAATCGCGACGAGCTCACGGCGCTCCCCCTCCCATGAAGCACACTCCTCGAGCGTGTGCTGCGCCGTGTCCTCGTCGCAACTGCAGTGGTG
Organism: Lymantria dispar; assembly: GCA_032191425.1. Lineage (NCBI taxonomy): Eukaryota > Metazoa > Arthropoda > Insecta > Lepidoptera > Erebidae > Lymantria > Lymantria dispar. The sequence goes on along the minus strand of CM063444.1, from coordinate 20,955,132 downwards.
GCAGGACGGTGTGCTCTCCCTCCTGACAATCTTGTGCAGGTACTTCCCGAAGCAACCGTGCCCCGTCAGCACCTGCACCAGTCGGAAGGAAAGCACCCCGTGCGTCCGCTCCAACCACTCCATCAGCACCGGCCGGAGGGCCTTGACGGTCCTGACACCGTACCGAGGACTCTCCAGCCGGATTGCCCAACGGGCAATGACTTCCCGGCGGGCGTCGACCCGCCAGGCGGTGATCTCTTTGATGGAGACCATACCGCTGCGGGCGCGCGTCTCCGACACCCGCCGATAAATGTCGGCGAGCATCTCCGCCTCCAGGTCCCATGGGGGACTTCCGGCCAGGAGGCACGCTGCCTCCATTGCCACCGTGTTGCGGTAACCCCGTATGGCCCTGATCGCCATGACCCTCTGTGGTCGCCACAGGAGGGCCCTAAGACGGACGGTCAGGGACCCCGCCCACAACGGTGCGCCATACAGGGCCATCGACCGGATCACCCCCGCATACAGCTGTCGGCACGTAGCACTGGGTCCGCCCACATTCGGCATCAACCACGAAAGGGCGGACGCCGCGCCGACAAGCCGGGGAACAAGTCGATGGAGATGCTCCCGGAACCAAAAATGCCCGTCGAGCACCAGGCCCAAGTACTTCATGTGCGCCTGGATGCTGATGGTGACCGACTTCACAGTGATCGAAGCACCGGCGGGAGGCCCGGCGGTACGGAAGCCATGGAACAAAAGGGCCTCCGTCTTTACTAGGGCTACCCTCAACCCCAGCGCTTCGATCCGCCTGACAATCTCCTCGGTGCCGAGAGTTGCCAGGCATGCCGCCTCCTCTAGCGTCCCACCCCGGGCTGTGACGAGTGTATCGTCGGCGTAGCAAATTACGCCCAGCCCGGGTGGAAGGCTTCCTCTCAACGCCCAGTCGGGTCGGACCCAGAACCGACCCCTGTGGGACACCGCACGTCATGGGCGTTCGCACAACGTCCCCTACTCGGTCAACGTAGAGGACGCTGCGCCCCTCCAAGTAGTCTGCCACCAGCCGCCTGAGGTACACGGGCACCCCGTGATACCTCAGCCCCTCCCTGATGCAGCTGAATGGCAGACTGTTGAAGGCGTTGGCGATGTCCAGGGACACCGCCAACAGGACTCCTCCGCCGGTGACGGCCTCCGCTACCACGGCCTTCAGGCGCAGCAGGGCCGCGATCGTCGAACGAGAATATATCCCTTAGTCATCTTTTACGGCACCCACGGGCAAGATAGGGGTGATGAATTGTATTCTTACTCCGTCACCATACAGACCACCATAGGAGTATGTGTTTTCAAAAATTTTTAAGTCATGTACATAGTATTAAAATATTCTTAACAATAATGGGACTTCAAACCTGAAATACATTATACTATAAATATATTTTTCCTTATGTTATCACGTGGCTTATTGCCGGAGGTACAATAATATAATTCTTATCTAAGTCTATAAAATTTATTTTGATATGAACTCATATAAATTACGTGAAATAATATTAAATTTAGCGAAGCGATGAAATTTAAAGGACCTTATAACAGCATGAGTATCATTGTATATTATGCTTAGCCTACTTATATTTTAGCTAAGTGTTATATGTACTAAGTATATACTTTAGGTCTTAATAATGTTTAAGATGTATGTACATATATATGATGTCATTAGCTTACACAGTAAGGGGACAGATACCTACTACAATAGAATACAATACAAACTCGATGACTATAGGCGTGACGCTGACGACATAAATATTCACATTGAAATGGACTCGTTTAAAAAAACTTAACACGTTTTAACACAAAATTTATAATATGAATTAATGAATACTTTTATCATCATCATCTCAGCCCATATATGTCCCACTGTTGGGCTCGGGTCCCCTCCATAATGGAAGGGTAATTGACCTACTATACCACGCTGGTCAGACGTGTTGGTATAGGGTTTTATTTCGAGTTTTCCTTCTCTCGCATAGATGTTATATGCGTTTTATATCCCTTAGTCGTCTCGTACGATCACCCACGGGTAAGATAGGGGGTGGTGAATTGTATTCTTACTCCGTCACCACACGGACTTTTATACTTTTTGATTTTCTAGTTTTCAATATCGAATATTTTCAATATTGAAAAATATAGAATTTTATCCAGTAATTTAAATTCAAGTATAAATCTTTTTTATCTGCATGTACAATTTTTTTAAAGACAACACTCTGCACTAAGGAAATAATTCTTGTATTGCGGGAGGACTTTACAAACATATAATTAACGGACACAAATTACATCCAGTATGAAAATAATATGAATTTATAATATGATATATGTAGATATAATTATGAGTGGAAATACAAGTAAATAATTAGTATATTATTATTAATATATATATATATTACTATATCTCTTGAATTACGGTTACAAATACATGCAATGTGACGTAACTCTATAAATCCTCGTGGCAGGCGGATATCTGATTAAAGAAGCGGGCAGCAACGCTATCCTGAAGGAGGTTGACGATTGTAGGCGGTGTACTTATAAGGATTCCAAGAGAGTGCTGCGGCTCATTTTCTTAGTGATTAGTCAGTCACTTTCTACGCCTTCATATCCGATAATGGGTTTAATTATATTCCTAATCTTACAATATACGGCATGACCAATTAGGGAAACTTGTCGTCAACATCAATATTATTAAAAGGAATTCCTACATTAGACATTCTGACACGCTGACTGAACTGACATCATTCGCACGTTGCCACCAATATGTTTTTAAAACTGAAGGAATATGCAACAATTTAGTGCCTAAGTGATGTGACGAGGACTTGACAAGTATTTATATGATCATAAGTCTTTATTTTTATTCTTTATGTACACTTTATGTAGTCACGATAATTACTTGTAACAACCTCGTACAATTAGAGTTTTATAATATTTTAAACCAATATTTAATTTTAAAAAATGTTTCTCTTTTATTAGGGTTCCATACTCAAAGAGTAAAAACGGGACCCCATTACTAAGACTTCGCTATATGTCCGTCCGCGAACCGCTATAGCTATTATGTATTTCAGTGTAAATTTTTACAAATTATGTATGTCTGTTTTTGCTCGATGTCAGTAAATGGTAACAGGTAGGCATTTAAAATATTCACAAAATACTTAAGTGTATATTCACTTTATTTTTATGTATTTATTTTAGAAAACCAACAGCGATACATATAATATATTACATAATTTGTGTTCTACAGTATTCTATGGCTAATAATAGGTTACCTTGTTTAACTAGGGTAAGTTTAAGATATACGAACGGACTACAAATTAAATTAAAAAAACCACAATATTACATTAATAATAAATAATAAAATAAATAATAATAATAAAATAAATAATAATAATAATGATATCTGATGTTTACGGATATAATCCGTAAAAGTAGTTTTATTTACAATAATAATAATGGTGAAACCGGCGCCGCACCACTCGACACCCCAAGCCACTTGCACCAATGTTGCCCCCCTGTTGCCCGTATGGCCTGTGTGTCTGTGGCGACCGTTTGGGGAGGCCCATTCAGTGAGTTGGCGAGTCACCGTCTGCCAAAGTTCAAAACGATAAAGGTATTGAAGGCAAACGACAGTTTTTCAATCAATAGATTCTAGTTTAGCCAGTCCATCAAACCTCCAACCCCATAAACAGTTATTAGATACCATCATCACACAATAGTTTTACACCTACCGTTGGCAGTCCACGTGTGTTATGTGCAGACGTAGAGTGTCATCGGTAGACGTCCCATACCATTTTTACATTAAATTTCTCCAAAGACCTCTGCGTGTTGGATCCATATGCCCATGTAAGCCTTTCAAAGGACCGGGTATCTTCCCTTGGGAGATAGCCGTGAATCGGAGATACATGAGTATAATAAAATAAAAATAAAATAAAGATTTATTGCTCTCATACAACAAAAGTGATTTATTGCCGCTTTTTATAAAGTACGGAACCCTTCGTGCGTAACTCAGACTAGCACTTAGCCGATTCTTATTTGTTACGAATATAAAAAAAAATCCTTTACCTTTTTACCAAATATAGTGGAGAGCATTCATTTTCAAACCTAATGAGAACAAGAAACTAATTGCGAGAATCATTTACAAAAACCACAATTGATTTATCAGTTAGGTGCCGAGAATGTTTTGACAATCGTGTACAGAGACTGCTTAGTTAAAGACATCATAAGAAATGTTAAATACATTTCTTAGTTACATTATCAGTCTTTTTAATGTCTTCAAATATTATCTCGTCATAACAAAGTCCGATAATGTTTCCTACTAAACGAATCATTTGCTTTCTTTGAATTTAAGGCTTTCATAATTTATTTTTCTTTATTTATTATTAGAAACTTTTATGCCTATACTAGGCGGATTCGATAGGTGGCGCTGTTGTTGAGATCCATATGTATTTTAAATGTCTATATTGATTGTTTAACTTATATTCCTCGTAAAAATAAGAAAATAAGTAAATAATAAAAGATTGCTGATTATATTAAAATGCAGTGTTATTATTAAACATGCGGAGCAAAAGGCTAGTGTTATTCTAAGATTATTTGATATTTCTGATTCTGCGTTTGTATTAAACCGATAAGTTCGTGCTCTCGCTTTGTTTTCGATCATTTTCAATATTATTAGCCAAAGTCTTCCTCCGAAAAAAAAAATCCATTATTTACAATTATACACAAATACTCTTCAGAATAAATAAATAAACACGTGTTTCAGTATTTGTCAATTGTTATTCTTTAAGAGTGTAAAATAAGTGAGAAATTGGTTGCCTCTTTTTTTTGTGGGGTGGGTTACGGTCGGCGCACTCCTCGCTCCACTTCGTCCGGGGCGACAGAGGGGCGTAAGCACGCACACCTGTAATCCACCCGTGACACGTCATCGTCGCCTTCGTCGTTGGGCCGATCACCGGAGCAGGGCGACTTGTCATCAGTTGTCGGCCCGACGGAATATCCCCTGAGGAGTACCTTCTCCTCGACCGCCTCGGGGAGAATGTCGGTCTTTCCTCGCGCGGTCGACCTCTCAGCGGGTGACGGAATAGTTCCCCGGTCCAGTCACCAGCGGCCTCAGCTAGGGCGGCATCAGGCGCAGGTATTCGCACCTGCGCCGCCTCAGTCACCGCCGGCGGTTCGCGTCGTCGAGGAGACGTTCCAACGACGAGCCAAAACTACAAATTCGAAATTTTGATAGTTTTTTCTTTTGTGACGCAGCCTCACTAAGGATTTAACGAAATTCAACCCTAAAGGGGATGAAACACAGTGGCAAAGTTTGTATTGGGAGAATAAAATTTTACCTATTTATTGTCTTTTAAAATGAAGCAGCAATATACAGCAAGCATACTTCAGTAAAAATAAACTCGTTCAGCATTAGGTCTTTTTGATCATCTAAAGTCAAATGACGAATTAATAATTTTGTGTAGGTACTTTAATTCTTATTTAATTAGAAATTAGTACTAGACAGCGTTTTGCATTTGTAATGTAGAGACTCACTAAAAAGTAATATTCTGAAAATCAGGGCCTCAAAAGGCATATATCCCTAAGAGTGTATAAATAGAGTCAGATTCTTGCACCGAGGTGTGATATCCCTTTTCCCCTCCACTGTTGGTTAGTCCAATAATATAATGATCTAAATAGAACATAAAAGGCTACATAATAGCTGGTATGTAGGAGATAAATATAAAGCTATGTATGTAACCTGTTTAAAAGTTCAATTAACTTTGAATATACTGCAAAGTTTTCTCTGCTTGCCTCATTCAAATAACTTCTATCTTTATATATAAATTTCTTGTGTACGTGTGTATGTCACTCAATTCCTTCTAAACGGCTGGAACGATGTTGATGAATTTTTTTGTGTGTGTTCAAGGGGATTCGAGAATGGTTTAGATTTACAATTGGACCCGGTAGGCGGCGTTACTTTATTTGAACAGAACAACGTCTGTTTGGTCACCTAGTATGTATATAAATTATAGTGGAATATATATATCACCGAAGTTGAACATACTTAACAGGGCATTATCATTTTTGTTACTACACACCTGGTTAAACAATAATGTAATTTGTACTTTACTATTAAAAGAAGTTATTCAATTCAAAAACAGTTAAATAATGATTTGAAATGTTATGTATTTTATTAAAAATATTTATAAGCATTTGTTTTATGTATAAAATAATTATGTTACATTAATTTTAGTTAACTAAGTTATTTCCATACGACCATAAATTACTGTAAAATACAATTTCTTCTTTCCAATAATAGAAATTTGAAATACTGCGCGCAACTTTATAATCTGCCTTATTACCTCGCTAGCGTATTTATTTTAACAGGTACTGATTTCTTCATATTGGTGGCCTGGATGTTTGACCTTGGTCTTTATCAGCGAGCTAATGAAAACATTGTCCCCGCTAGTAAAATCTGCTAAATATGTATATGCAATATACGTAGTTTACTTGTATCTAGCATGAAATTCACACTACCAATACTAGTCTACAATATTTTGATGTTTCTACTACCGATGAGGAATAATGATCTATTGAAGCACAGTGTGCTTAAGATATGAACAAAGCATGAGTGATTGACAGTATACCAGCTACTGTTGTTGAATTGCGCACCCGATTTTTTTCTGGAATATGTGCTTTTATATTTTTGCCGTTTATTAATACTGCCAACCCTTACATTGATTTTGGGTGTTTTAAATGGTGATGGTGACTTTAATTGATCTAGGCCAATTACATCTGATGCTGTCAGGTCAACAATTACCTACCCGAGGAGAGTTTACACTTAGGCACTTTTTCTGTAGTGGTAGGACCACACTGTTGACAGTTGTCTATCTACAGCCACAGGCCGGTCCGCCCGGGGTAGTACCACACTCTCGCAAAAAATCGACGTCTGAGTAGTAGCAATTTGTTACTGCGCTTCGTTCGGTGAGCTAGAGAGCCGTAAGCCCAATTTTCTGTAGGTGTTTGCGTGTGATGGGATTTGGTGATGACTTTAGTTTCACTGATACTCATTGCACGAACTCACACTCCTTTCACTTTCTTCACGGTAGGCAGCTGCTTAGCAAATGTCCATGAGCGGCAACAAAACTAACCATCAGGTGTACTATTTGCTCGTTTGCCGCCGTAAGCAATAAAAAAAAAGGGAGGCGGCAGGACATGAAAATATTACCAATAACGCTTGCAATATGTACGATGGTAGAGAGTCCATATTGCGGTGATCTCAAGTAATTGGAATAAGAACAGGATGATGATGGTGTGTTTATATTTATCAATCTATAGCCCTAAGGATGTCCCCATGGACATACCCATTAACGCGATAATGCTATAATCGCGACGTTTAGCAGACGAATCGGTGTTCGTAGTTTATTTTATAAGTTCCCAGGAGAGTGCTGCTGCCATTCCCTCCCGATAACGCCTCAGCCAGTTCGAATGACCCTACTGGAGTGTAAACTGTCGTGACTCATATTTATAATCTATCACTACAAAGGGATCCAGCCTTATGTAAACATTATCTTTTAAAACTGCTATAGTGCTCCAAATTTGGAGGCTTGCCAATGTTCAATCCATGCCTAAAAAGGTAGCCAATGAAACACTTGGCTGTAAAAGTCATGCAATTTATTTTCCTTAGATTTATGTGAAAAATACTATGAGAGTTTAACCTTGTGTTACCGATGTGTTGGCATTTAATAACGTGATTTATTTTATTACAAAGATACACGAATAATATTATTATGTAGCTAACTATTAAAAGTACATAGTTCTTGTCTTATATTTTCTTATAGTTGGTAATTCTTGTCTTATATTTTGTACTAGCAACCCGCCCTCGCTTCGCTTCGGTTTCAGTCGCCTTACTCGCGTAGTTCCCGTTCCCGTGGGTATACTGGGATAAAATATAACCTATGTTACTCGGGGATACTGTAACATTCTAATGGTGAAAGAATTATTGAAATCCGTCCAGGAGTTTTTGAGTTTATTCGTAAGAAACGTTTCCTCTTTATAATATTAGTGTTGATTACACCTTACACCCTTAGAGGGTGAAAATTAAAAAATGCTGAAACACGTGCTTATTTATTTTTACTAAAGAGTATTTTTGGAGAATTTGAATTCGATGTAGATTTTTTTTTCTCCTTATACAAACTTTGTTACTGCGGTTTACCCCCTAGGGGTTGAATTTCAAAAAAACCCTTTCTTAGTAGGTTTGTACGTCACGCAAAGAAATTAATGTCAAAATTTCATGTTTCTGGCTTCAGTAGTTTCGGCTCTGTGATAAGTCAGTAAACTGACATCTTTCTACCTATTTTACACCCTTATAGGATGAAAATGGACAAACGCTGAAATACGTGTTTATTTATTTTTATTAAAGAGTAGTTGTACTTAATTTGAAGACAGCAGCTAAAGATTTTTTTTTTCTTTCCATACAAACTTTGCTGTTGCGTTTCACCCCCTTAGGGGTAGAATTTCAAAAAAATCTTTGTTATAGAGTGCCTACGTCACGAAATGAAACTACTGTCTAAATTTCATTTTTCTAGCTCCAGTAGCTTCGGCTCACTCTGTTCCTTTATATGTGTATTATTATTAACGTCCCCGCGACACCCCTTGCAGGTGGAATTTCGTAAAATCCGTTCTTAGCTGACCTCTGCTCGACGAAAGGAATATTTTTGCCAAATTTCAAGTCTGTACGCCTTATGGTTCCAGAGATATGGTGATGAGTCAATATATCGTTCGCAAAACCCGCCTCTCCTATATATAGATTGAGCAAACAAATAAAGTATATTGGATGTAATTTGTGTCCGTTAATTATATGTTTGTAAAGTTCCCAGCAATACAAGGATTATTTCCTTAGTGCATGGTGTTGTCTTAAAATTATTATTATTATTATTATTTTTATCCATTTTCTCAGCTTTTGGCTGGTTTAAACTACATTTACGGGTCATAACCAAGTAAATGCAGTGTGTAAATTTAAAGTTTGTGGAATTAAATTTTATAATGTTATAAAGTTTTGTCATCGCTTTCATCTATTGCCATGAATTTACGTACTAATCTGCAAGTATTTAAAATTGCGGCTTTTTGGAGACTAATGTATGTATTTTCATTGAGATCTAACAACTTTAGGCTGTGTTTCAAATGTTTAGGGATGATACCTGTGGTAGATAGCACTATCGGCACTATATAAACTTTATCTTGTTTCCATATTCTAGTCATTTCTTCTTTGAGTTCACTATATTTGCTAATTTTCTCGGCTATTGTTTTTTGTATATTATGGGTGTTAGGTACGGCAATATCAATTAAATAGGTTATTTTATTACGTTTATCTTTGAGTGTGATATCTGGTCTATTACAATGTATTGTCCTGTCTGTAAGAATAGCGCGGTCATAGTATAGCTTGTGAGTGGTATTTTCTAGTACTGTTTGAGGTTTATAGTTATAGTATGGGGTATTTGTGTTTTCTATGAGATTATGTTTGATAGCTAATTTCAGGTGTATAATATTTGTGATTTGGTTATGTCTGTGCGTGTAGTCTGTCTGAGTAAGCGTTGTGCATGCTCCAGTTATGTGTTGGATAGTTTCCGGTTGTGTGTGGCATTTACGGCATCTATCATCTATAACAGACGGGTCCTTAATGATGTACTTTCTATAATTTTTTGTATTTATTACTTGATCTTGTATTGCTGTTATAAAACCCTCTGTTTCTGGGAATAAAGAACCTATTTGTAGCCATTTATTGGACGCTAATGAGTCTATGTGGACCTGTTGTAAGTCGTTGGGATGTCGTCCATGAAGCGATTTCTTTTTCCAGGTCTCAAGTTTTTGTATTTGTGGATCATTATTATAACGGTTTGTATCGTATCGTAAGTGTTCGTTGAGATTGAGCGGTGTGTAGTTATAATCGTTGAGTGCGATAGCGTTATGAATTTTACTTGTATTTGCTTTATTGTGAAAGAAAGTTCTTAGGTTATGGATCTGATTTTGCCAGAGATTACATACATCAATTAACCCTCTGCCTCCATTCTGTCTTTTGATGGTCATTCTTTCTATGGCTGATTTTGGGTGTAAGTAATTATGTTTCGTAAGTGTTGTGCGTGTAATTCGTTCTATATGTTCTATATCTGTTTTAGACCATTTTATTATACCAAAAGAGTACGTAAGTACAGGAATAGCGTAAGTGTTTAGTGCTTTTATTAGATTTTTGCCAGTTAATTGAGTTTTGCAGAGTGTATTAATTCTCCTTTTATATTCTGTGGTGAGAGTGAGTTTGATTGCTGTGTGGTCGATTCCTTTTACTTGTTTATATCCTAAATATTTGTATAGGTCATTATCATCCATTGCCGTTATTATATTACTATTATCTACTATGTAATTACCAGGTCGAACTTTTCCTTTAACTATGTGTAATGTTTTACATTTATCTAGACCAAATTCCATATTAATGTCTTTACTGAATTCTGTTGTAACTTGAATTAGTTTTTGCATTTCTTTTTCAGTTTTTGCGTATAGCTTTATGTCGTCCATGTATAGTAAATGCGATATAACTGTGTCATCTGTAAGGTGTTTTAAATTATATCCGGCTCGGCAGCGGTACAGCATATGTGATAGTGGATTCAAGGCAAGGCAGAACCATAAGGGACTTAAGGAGTCACCCTGATAGATACCTTTCCGGATAGATAACTGTCGAGTTGTAACTATTTTATCATGACTTTGCAGTTGTAGTGTTGTCTTCCAAAGGGGTATAATCTTATGCATAAATTCTATTATATTAGTGTTTATTTTATAAATTTGTAAGATTTTTAGTAACCAAGAATGTGGGACGCTATCAAATGCTTTTCTATAGTCTATATAGGTACAATGAAGATTTCTGTGTTTAGTAATTGCATGCTTATGAATAGTGGAGTCTATTATCAATTGTTCCTTGCACCCCATATAACCCCGCCTACAACCTTTCTGTTCTTCAGCTATTATGTGGTTATTTTCAGCATGTGTGCTTATCTTCTCTGCTAAAACTGACGTAAGCATCTTGTATATTGTGGGTAGACATGTGATTGGTCTGTATTGTGATGGTTGTGGTGAATGTGTTTCAGTCTTAGAAATCATGAAAGTTATTCCCGTTGCTATGAATTGTGGTATGTCTTGTTTTCCTAAAACAATTTCTGTAAAATTTTTTGCTATGGATCCATGTAATGATGTTAATTTTTTGTACCAATAGTTATGAATCTTATCTATGCCCGGTGATTTCCAATTATGTAACTTCCCTGTAATTCTAGCTATATCGGTTTCGCTGATTCCGTCAAATTCCATTTCTTTTAATTTACTCCATCTGCGTTCTTCTTCTGTAATCCAATCTGCTTCGCACTTGTGTTGGATTTTTTCTTCCCATATGCCAGACCAAAATGTTTCAAGCTGTGTTTGTGTAGGTATTTGTGTGGCATTTTTAGATTGGTGTGTCAATAGCTTTCTGTAAAATATTTTCTCGTTTGATTGAAATACTATGTTATCGTTCTTCCGTTGCTGTGCTTTTTTATATCGTCTTAATCTGTGTACTTTTAACGCTAATTTTTGTTTAAGAGTATCTAAGAATTCTTCCGGTTTTGTATTATCATTTTCATGTTTTGTGTGCATTCTTTTACTTTTGAATATAACTTCTACTCGTTTTACTACTTTTTTAGATCTATTGTTTCTAATGAATTGAGTTAATCTACCACAGTCTGCTCTTAGCATTTCTATATCCCTTTCTAGTCTGATTTGCCAGGGCGGTTTATTTATATTTTTTATTTTTGTATGGTTTGTCGCTTCTATAATTTTGTAATTGAGTTCCTGGCATACTACCAATGCGGTGCAATATATTAGAGTGTGTATGTCCTTTAATTTTGTGTCATGTGAAATAAATTGGTTCAGTATATTATGATTGAATAAATGAATTAACTGTGATAGTTGAAAGGAGTATCTTAATTTAGGTAATTTCGGTCTAGCTGCTGGGTCCATTCCAGAGTATTGTATAAGTGCTGTTTTAAATTTATGGCATATTTCTTGGGCAGGTATTTCTATCGGAGAGTGATTTGTTATTATTCCTACATCATTTTCCAGCAAAATCGTCTCAATTTCTGTCTGAGTAGATATGTGTGATATTTGTGTATGTGGTTGTATCTGTGTTTCGGCGATTGATCGTGTTTGAGGATTAGGTTGCGCATGAATATGTGGTGGGAAATCTGCCTGTTCTATCAAAGGGTTTGGAGTAGCTGTATTGAAATCAGTTTCTATGCTATTTTCTGTGTAATCCTGTAAATGTATTCGTACCTCATTATTATTATTATTATTACATTTTATTTTAAGAATACTCGGTTATTAGCCGGTTTTAGAATGCCAGTTACGGGTCAGGACCAAGTAACCGACATTTTGTGGATAAAATTAGTGTCTTAATCTAATCGCTAATACTTAAGGTTGTTTCGTCAATCTGCATAAATTTTCTCACTATACGACATGTATTTAAGATTGCTGCTTTTTGTATGTTTATAAATGTATGTTGTGGTAGATTCAAAAGTTTCAGGCTATGGTGTAAATATTTAGGGATAACGCCAGTTGTAGAGATGACTATAGGTACTATATATGCTTTATTCAGACCCCACATCCTTATTATTTCTTCCTTTAGTTCTGTATATTTATTGATTTTTTCTGTTATAGTCTTTAATAGATTATGAGTATTTGGTACGGCTATATCAACAATGTATGCTATTTTGTCCTCTTTATTAAATAATGTTATGTCGGGTCTATTAAAATGTATTGTTTTATCTGTGAGTATAGCACGATCATAATATATTTTCCACTTATTATTTTCTAAAACTGGGTTAGGGGTGTATTTGTAGTATGGCGTGTATGTATCTGAGTCGAGATTATATTTCATAGCTAGTTTTTTGTGTATAATGTTAACTATTTGATTGTGTCGGTGTATATAGTCTGTTTGTGTAAGAGTTGAGCATGCTCCAGTAATATGTTGAATAGTTTCTGACTGTTTGTGACATTTGCGACATTTATCATCAGCTGCTTTGGGATCTTTTATTATATACTTCTTGTAATTTTTTGTATTAATGACCTGGTCCTGAATCGCTATCATGAATCCCTCGGTTTCAGGGAATAGATAACCACTTGTAAGCCATCTGTTCGAAGCTTGTGAGTCTATGTGTGTTTGATCTAAGTCTTGTGGGTGACGTCCATGTAATATTTTACTTTTCCATTTGTTGATTTTTTCTTTAAGAAAATGTATTGTGTTATTATTATTCTGACCGATACTAAGTGATTCTGATAAATTTAATGGGGTAAATTTACTATCATTGACAATAATAGCTTGGTGTATATTACTGGTCTTTGCTTTATTTTGGAAAAAGTCTCTTAAGTTATATAGCTGTTTTTTCCATAGGTTACTTAAATTTATAAGTCCTCTACCTCCACTGATTCTTTTAATACATATCCTTTCTATTGCTGATTTTGGGTGCAAATACTTGTTTTTAGTTAATACTGTGCGTGTTTTAATTTCGAGGCTATGTAAATCCGTTTTAGTCCATTTAACTATTCCAAATGAATAGGTCAGTATAGGAATGGCGTATGTATTTATGGCTTTTATTAACCTTTTCGATGTTAGTTGGGTTTTGCATATTGTGTTAAGTCTGTTTTTATATTCTTCGCAAAGAGTTTTCTTTAAAGTTGAGTGTTCTAGTTGTTTTGACTGCTGGTATCCTAAATATTTGTATACCTCATCTGACTCCATGGCGGATATACTTTCTCCGGTTTGTAACATACAATCTCCATTTTGGATTTTACCTTTTTTAATATTTAAAATTCTGCATTTTTCTAAACCAAATGTCATATTAATATCTCTACTAAAATTATGTGTAGTATCTATGAGAACTTTCATGTCTTTTGCGGTTGTTGTATAAAGTTTTATATCATCCATGTATATCAGATGGGCTATTTTTGTTTCAGTGTTGTTGTGCTTTAAGCGGTATCCAACTTTATGCTTATTTATTATATGTGATAATGGGTTAAGAGCTAGACAAAACCATAAAGGGCTCAAGGAGTCCCCTTGATAGATACCTTTCTTTATGTAGATATCTCTGGACATAACTGTAGTATCGGTATGGCGTAAGAATAAATTAGTTTGCCAGAATGACATGATATTTTTCAAAAAATTTATGAGGCACGGGTTAATTTTATATATTTTCAGAACTCTTAGTAGCCAAGTGTGTGGCACACTGTCAAATGCTTTACGGTAATCTATATATGTACAATGCAAATTTCGTTTCATTTTATTGGCATGCTTGTGTATTGTAGAGTCTATTATTAATTGCTCTTTACACCCCATGTGGTTTCGTCTGCAGCCCTTTTGTTCTTCGGATATTATATTATGTGTTTCTATGTGTAAATTAATTTTGTTTGTGATAATTGCTGTTAAGATTTTATAGATTGTTGGTAGGCATGTGATGGGGCGATATTGAGACGGATCGTTGCTTTGTTTACCTTTTGGGATCATGTATGTGATTCCTTTAGCTATGAATGGAGGAATTGGCTGTTTTTTCGTTATAATATCTGTAAAAGATTTAGCTAAAGGTTTGTGTAAGGTGTGTAGTTGCTTATACCAGAAGTTATGCACTTTGTCAATGCCCGGTGTTTTCCAGTTATGAAGTTTAGTGACTATAGTTTTTATGTCGTTAGCATCTACTCGGTGAAATTCCATTTCATTTATCTCTTTCCATTTGTCCTCTTCTTCTCTAATCCATGGCGCTTCTTCATTATGTGTAGTTTCATTTTCCCATATATGTGACCAAAATTCTTCGAGCTGTGTTTTCGATATGCTTTCTGCGCCACTATAATTTTTATCTATGCCTAACTTCATTTGTCTGTAGAAAATTTTTTCATTGGTACAAAATAATCTATTCTGTTGTTTTCTTTGTAGTGATTTTTTGTATCTAGCTAATCTGTGTGATTTTAGTGTCAATTTTTGCTTTAGTGTATCTAGGTGTTCCTCTGGTTTTTTATTGTTTTGTTCATGTACAGTGTGTATTTTGTTATTTTTAAATATACGTCCTACATTTCTTATCACTTTATTTGATCTATTACCGCTAATGTATTGTGTGAGCCTACCTATGTCTGCTCTTAATTTAGATATATCTTGTTGCAATCTTATCTGCCAGAAAGGTTCTTTTTGTATTTGTTTTGTGGTATTACAATTTTCTTTATATATTTTATATCCTAATTCTTCCGAAATAACTGTTGCAGTGCAGTATATTAAAGTATGTATATCACAAAGAAGTATATCTTTAGTTAGAAATCGGTCCAGTATGTTATCATTAAATATGTTTATAAAATCTGTAAGCCGTTTACTATAGTTTAGTTTCGGTAATTTTGGTCTCATGGCCGGTTCTATAGCTGCGTAAAATAATATTTTTGTTTTTAATTTATCCTCTATCTTGCTGATTAGTATGTCTTCGTGTATCTCATAATCTCCTACTTGTACTTCTGATTCTAGGATAATGTCATATGTGTTAGATGTTTGAGTGTGAGAGGTTGAAATGGATTGATTGAGGACGTTATTTGTTGGCGTAAAACGTGTATTTGTTTCATTATGAGATAATGTGTGTTGGATATTTTCTTCGCATGGGTTTGTCATTGCCTGTCTAACTTCTTCTTTAATGTGGTTTAACATATTCTCGGTAAGATACCTCTTTTTCACTATCATTCGTCTTTGATCTGAAACTCTTTGCTCTGTTACATTAATGTTCGGGTATTGTTGAGTAAATAATGCATGCAGTGTTTTTCTGTAGCAAGTCATATCAGTTTCTAATTTTGTGATGAAGTAGTAAGTACGCATTATAAAAATATTAACATCTTGTGACCATTTCATGCGTACTCTAGGTTTTCCTAACTTAGTGGACGCAGGTAAAAAGGAATTGACCTCCTGCGCAACACTTAAAGTAGGAGTAACTATTTCTCTTGAGATGACAGACGACGGCGATGTAGGTATATATGAGGCTGTCGATGGGCTAAAAGGTTCTGTTATTGAGGATGATTCGTGATGTTGATGATGGTCTGCAACAGCTTGGAGCTGGGCAGAAGTTGATGTTTGCGATACGGCGTCCCCCCCAGAATACGTGGGACAGCTCAAGCTTGGGAGCTCGAGACGGGATTCTCCATCGTGGTTCACTCCGGTACCCGCCTGGGGTAGTTGATATCCGCTTCTTAGTAGCATCGCATTGTGTTTACTATAGCTTCGTTGGTCTTTAGTAAGTAACTAGCTAAAAGCTGCTAAAGTCCGCCCCCCACGTGGCCACAGATGTTCGGACCGGACGTGAAGTTAGATTTATGAGGGGCTTATTATTATTATTATTATTATTATTATTATTATTATTATTATTATTATTATTATATATTATGTAATATTTCTTTTCAGAAATTCAATTCCTCCAACAACAACTCTGGAAAATTTAAAAATCAAATCTAATATAGCCAAAGAAGAAGTATTTGTAGATGTAGGTTTTTGGGGTGGTGTGGTACCTGGTAATGCGGTGAGAATATCATTTCTATTTTTTTATTTAACAAATAGTTATTAAAGGCACGCTGCCAGCTTTTACAGCTCTACCACTAGAGTTTCCCGTGTGGTGACGGAGTAAGAATACAGTTTACCAATCCCCTCTCTTACCCGTGGGTGACGTAACAGACGACTAAGGGACATGATATGCAGATAATATCTATGTAAAAGAAGGAGAACTTTACATAAAATTCTATGCCAACACGTCTGACCAGCGCGATATAATAGGTCAATTTCCCTTCCATTGTGGAGGAGGCCCAAGCTCAACAGTGGGACTTATATGAGCTGAGATGGTATACAGTTTCTGACTTCGTGCTTGCTGATAAGAAATTTGTGAGTAAATAAACGAATAATACTAAGTCTAATGGATAGGGAGGCAACTGCACCAACGAACGACAAAAAAGTGAATAGATAGTCTGCGAATAGGTAGCTTGTACACAAAACCGTTAAACAAAATTTTCCAGGATTTTTTTGAGACAGTCTAACGAGTTTATTAAACTTAGTATTTTAATGCATGTTCATTAACTCGAACTTTTTTGGATGTTTATGAATAAATTTCATCTGATAATTCTCAAATGTATTTCATTGTTTTGATGAATTTAAAGGAACGAGTTTGCCGAGTTAAGGAATAGCTAATTTTTATTCGATCATTTAATTTATTTAATCTAATCTATTAATATTAATATAATATTAATATTAATATATTAATATCCCCCAGTTTCACGGCTATCTGCCATATTGTTTAAAATATTAAAAAAGGGAAGATACCCGGTCCTTTGAAAGGCTTACATGGGGATATGGATTCAACACGCAGAGGCCTTTGGAGAAATTTAATGTTAAAATGGGATGGGACGTCTACCGATGACACTCCTCTTTTGCACACAACACTCGTGGACTGCCAACGGTAGGTGTAAAACTATTGTGCAATTATGATATCTAAAACCAGATTATGGGGTTATGAGGTTTGATGGATTGGATTAAATGAAACTATTGATTGAATAACTGTCGTAGAGTATTATTTTATTATTAATATTAAATAATAATAATTAAGTAATTAACAAGCCAGAGTATTATTTTATTATTAATATCTCAGTGTCACGGGTATCTTACAAAGGAAGATACCCGGTCCTTTGGTAGGCTTACATGGGGATATGGATCCAACACGCAGAGGCCTTTGGAGAAATTTAATGTTAAAATGGGATGGGACATCTATCGATGACACTCCACGTTTGCACATAACACTCGTGGACTGCCAACTGTAGGTGTAAAACTATTGTACAATGATGATATCTAAAACCTGATTATGGGGTTGTGAGGTTTGATGGACTATTTTACTTAAAACTATTGATTTTGATCTGTCGTCTGCCTTCAATCCCTTGCATCGTATTGAACGGTGGCAGACGGTGACTCGCCAACTCACTGAATGGGCCACCCAAAACGGTTGCCACAGACACGCAGGTCATACGGGCAACAGGGGGGCAACATTGGTGCAAGTGGCTTGGGGTGTCGAGCGGTGCGGCGCCGGTTTCACCATCGCAGTGGTTTCCCCGTAGTTATGCCCTTGAAAATGACACTTCCACCCCCGAGCATATAGCTCTGGCGACCCCTCTCTGACCAGCCGTTTAAGGCAAGCAAGATGATGACATCTTGCTCTTATCCCAATTACTTGGGGTCGACGCAATATGTCATCTGTTTTGACATATTGCAAAAAGTTTCGGCAATGACTTTTATGACCGGCCGCCTGCCTGACGTCAACCCTCCTTGGGAATGTAATCGTTGACCTAAATGGTACCAGATGGAATTGGTCCGGGTCAATCTAGGGCTCTTAGTCGTCTTTTACGACACCCACGAGCAAAGCAAGGGTTGGTAGTATTCGAAGCCGCTACCACACAGCAGTTGAAAATCCTGCGGGCACTTTTCGGTTTCCACTCCAGCCAGCCAATAAAGGCGAGCTGGATACGATGCCCTGGCCGACTCTCTGGGGCACTCAGGACCGCAGTGTCGCCACTCACATTCAGCACGCCACAAGCTGCCCTGCGGTTTATTGGCTTTTGCTATAAATCTTGTGATACATTTTTTCTTTTATATCAAAAGAATTTAGAGAGCCATATAATTTTCCTCCGAGGTTTGCGTTAGTGTCATGGTGAGATAACGACTGGCCCAGAGGTTTTTTTGTTTTTTTTATTAATATTATTATTAATATATTAATAATTAATTAATATTTTAATATATTAATATTATCTGTGTGGTGACGGAATAAGAATACAATTCAACACTCCAATACAACAATACGACTAAGGGATATAATATACATATAAGATCTATGGAAGAGAAGGAAAACTCGAAACAAAACCCTATACCAATATGTCTGACCAGCATGGTATAGTAAGGTCAATATCCCTCCCTATTGTGAAGGAGGCTCAACAGTAGGACGTATATCAACTGTGATGATGATGAATATTAATATGATTTTGAGAATTGCGAGTTCGAAAATTCATAGAATTTTATTTGCTAAATAAAACTAAGAACTCTGGTTCAGCCTTGAATCAATATCAATATTAAAGTCAAACATTACTGCGGGTTTATAATTGATGCTCAGAAAATAATAAGTATTCATATATTTCTTTTCTTTATATCATATCGTATCATTCAGCTTTTCGCATTCCATTGTTAGACGTAGGCCTGTCTCATAGAATTCTACATGGCACGACCTTACCTGGCAAGCGGGTTGGCAATCGCAGTAACGTGTTTAGTCATTTCCAGAAGAGTCAAGCTGGTCATTCGTCTGGTGATCCCTCATTAAATTTTTACGAGTTCCATGTGCAGGGAAAGCATGGCGACAGGCATATTACTCCTTCGCCACGCCAATTATGGTATGAGACTACAAAGCATGGCAAAGCACAATTTAAATTTCATTGTTAATTCTTCAATCAGCCAATTAGCATACTTATCGTAGTCTTTACCATTATCATCTTAACCTACGTAAAGCCCACTGTTGGGCTTGGGCCTCCTACTCTGCAATGGCAGAGAAATTGGCCTACTATACCACGCTGGTCAGACTTGCTGGTAAAAGGTTTTATTTAGAGTTTACCTTCTAATGCATCGATGTTATTTATATATCATATCCCGAACCGTCTTTGACAATACCCACAAGGGCAAGAGAGTGAGTAGTGAATTGTATTCTTACTCTATACCACAGGGAAGATGTCTTACTATGTTTTAATTATGAATCGGTCACCTTTAAATTAGTATTACTGGCGTCTCGATACTTTTAGCAATTTGTCATGTTTTTACAGCTCGGTACCATAACCAAATACCGTAAAAATTTGTCATTGTAAGAATATAAACGTGCGCATAATTTACGACGCGAATGGCATAAATATCGGATTCAAATAATGAAACACGTTTCCATTATAATTAAAACATAACAGTTGTGTTTAGATTATTATACAATCACCTTGAACCTGCTGAATTCCAACGTAATACAATTTAAAAGGTGTCTAGATCATTATCTGATTAGACTAATAGCACTTTGATTTTAATCGTGTCATATGAATTGAAAAATTATAAAACTACTGTAAAAAGACTTCGCCATCATCGCAGCTCATATAAGTCCCACTGTTGGGCTCGAGTTTCCTCTACAATGTTGGATAATTGTCCTACTATATTTACGTTGTTCAGACGGGTTGGTATAGAGTTTTATTTCGAGTTTTCTTTCTCTTTTGTAGATATTATTGACCGGACTGATAGCGTAGCGGTTAAAACAACGACGTATAAAGCGAGTGCCTGGGTTTCGATTCCTATGTTTTTCCCATGATTTTATGCCATGCACAAATTTTTGTTCTAAGTGTGGGTGTAATTTGTATCCTTTAATTTATGTTTGTAAAGTCTCCCGCAATACAATGATTATTTTCCTAGTGCAGAAAATTAGTAGGAAATAAAATGCTGAAATATAGTGAATATGATATAATAGTGAATTGGGTGCATTTTCACATACTGCCTAAATGCCGAGAGGAAGCTAATTTGGTTATCAGCACCAAATCATTGCTAATGACTGACTAAAATACGAAGAGTTACGTGACGTGAATAATCAATATAATAACTCGACATTGGCACCAATATCTTATATTATTGTAGCTTATTGCCATTAAATAAGAAGAAGAAGACATTACAGAATAGGCATTAATGCATTATTGATTTACTTTAAGAATGGCTGAATTAGTCATAACATATCTTGTCAGTTATTATGATGATCATTATGTTTGTTTCTTTATATAATCTTATCAATCTTAGCCAATATTATGAATATGATTGTAAAATTATTTGCACAAAGAACATGCAGACGTTGTGTACGCTACATTGAAAAGCATAATGTCCACATTTCAATTTATACACGTCCCACTGTTGGGCTCGAGCCTCCCCCAAAATAGAAGGCAAATTGACCTACTATACTACGCTGGTCAAACGTATTGGTAGGGTTTTATTTCAAGTTTTCCTTCTCTTACATAGATGTTATACGCATTTTTAATCCCTTAATCGTCTTTTATGACACCCACGGGCAAGATCACCCCGTCACCACACGGAAGTAGCATATATTTAAATTGAATTGCCTTTCCTGCAAGCAAAAATAAAGCAATCGGAATAACAGCCATTGAAATATTCTCACATACGCACGTCATGGAGCTCCTTACATAATTAATAAATAATTGTATGTTACATTTTCAGGAAGAATTGCCATCAATGGTAAAGGCTGGTGTTGTTGGCTTCAAGTGTTTCTTGAGTGATAGTGGAGTTTCAGAGTTCCCTAACGTAACACCGGATGATTTAGATAAGGCTCTCCAATATCTCAATGGTACAGGATCAGTATTAGCTGTAAGTACAACTAGAACAATTACTTCTTGTCATAATATCTTGCAATTATAATCCAATGCTATTTTATTTATATTTTTTCCTCTTTGTATGTTTAGTTTCACGCTGAAGTACCCCTCGACACGGAAACTCCTCCATGCGAAGGCTCATCGTGTCCAGGTAAGTAATGATAATTCTCCATTCTACACTATTTCAACTCAACGGTTACTTCTACTTAACATTTGTTAAATACAATTGCAATGATATGTTGACCGCATTAGCATTAGCATCGCTTTTAGTTTAAAGTTTAATTTGTCAATTAATATTTATAGTAGGTATTACACCGTGTGGTGACAGAGTAAAAATACAATTCACCACTCCCTATCTTGCCCGTGGATGTCGTAAAAGAAGACTAAAGGATGTAATGAGTATATAATATCTGTGCAAGAGAAGGAAAACCCGAAATAAAACCCTATACCGACCTATCTAACCAGCATGATGTAGTACACAGAAGGAGGGAAATGGACCTTCCATTTCCCTCCTTCTGTGAAGGAGGCTCGAGCCCAACACTAGAACGTATATGAGTTGAAATGATGATGATGATTTATAGCAGAGATAAACAAATAACATCAACATAGTCAACTCATCTTCGACGTCTACCAGTTTATCGAAGTTAACAACAGGATATAAGCCTACCCAAGAGGGATAATGCCCTAATCATTATGCTTGGCAATAATGATTGTTGGTTCTTAATCACAGCAAATGTTATAACTTGCACAGAAAAGCGTTTTTATCCATTCTCCTGATGATCTAACTCCCTACTTTCTTCTGTTTTTATATTGTATATTAAATCATGGTAGGCTAGAGGAAAATATTTCGTTATTCTAAATCAATTGGTCAGAGAATTCACAAAAAATCCAGTATACAATTTCGATGTAATTGAAGTGATATAGTTTAGAAAAAAACCTGAAGGAGATTTACGTTATAACAGAATAGAATAACATTTATTTGTTAAACATAGGTACATAATTGGTCTTATATATAGTAGTACTTAGTTCACTATGTTTTGCCTCTAGGGCATACAAACGTTTGATACAATTAATTTTACGTGATTTTGTAACATGTTTCAGATCCAATTTTGTACAATACTTATCTCGAGAGTCGCCCCGATGAAATGGAACTGAAGGCCGCACGATTAATTGCGTCACATATACACAAAAGCGAGTACGTACATTTGTTTAATTTCACTAATAAGTACATGTTCATTTTTGTATCGCACCCGTATCTGAGGGTATTGTACTTTATTTTGTTTATTTTTTATCTGTATGCGCCGACCTAGAAACTTTTTTTAATTAATTTATTACACTAACTCCTTGAATTGTGTATATGGAAACGTTAATAGAAAGAATTGTTCGATGGTGATAAGTTACGGTATTTTAGTTAAATACAATAGTTTATTGGCCTCTAAGTAACGACAAAATTTGGATTATGAAGCATAGCATATATTCTGCCTTTACTCGATTTTTATTACGGAACTAGCAACCCGCCCTCGCTTCGCTTCGGTTATAGTCGTTTTACCCGCGTAGTTCCCGTTCCCGTGGGAATACCAGGATAAAATATAGCCTAGTTTACGCCCTGATATTATAGCTTTCCATTGGTGAAAGAATTTTTGAAATCGGTCCAGCCATTTTGAAGATTACCCGGAACAAACAGACAGACAGACAGACAAAAATTTTTTAATTGCTATTTTAGGCATAGGTGTCGTGCAAATAACCGTGTGAGCATGAAAAAAGCCCATTATTTTGACATTACAAACAGACACTCCAATTTTATTTATTGGTATAGATTTAAGATTGTTATGAGACATTGCCTCATATTATAATATTAAGACAACAACATTCAGAACAATAACAAATCAACATTTTTTAATATTGTTTCTTATTGTAATAAAAGTGCTGTGTGGTAGCGGCTGCGAATAGGTACTAAGTATTAACTTATACACTGCTCGGTCACTGCACTGCACTGTCGGGTGTAACCGACATAGCACGAAGAATTGGCACGCTGAAGTGGCAATGGGCAGGCCACATCGCTCGAAGAACCGACAACCGCTGGGGAAGAAAGGTTTTCGAGTGACGACCACGTATCGGACGACGCAGTGTAGGACGAACTAGGAGGACCGACGACCGGGTGAAAGTTGCTGGGCGTCGTTGGATGTAGGCGGCACTTTGTGGCGTAACATGAGGGAGGCCTACGTCCAGCAGTGGACGACGATAGGCTGAAATGATGATGATGATGATACACTGCTCGTGGGTGTCGCAAAAGATGATTAAGAGCTTTACATCGACTTGAGCCAATCCATCACATGCGGTCTGGTCAACAATTGCATTAGAAATGCAATTCTAAGGAGGGCTGATGTCAGGCAGGGGACTGGTCATGAGAAGAGAGGGTACCCCCTCAGGGTATTCCGTCGGGTCGAGCACTGAAGACAAGGAACTCGGCTCCGGTGGTCGGCCTAACGACGAAGGCGACGTGCTATGGGTGCGTTACGGGGCCGCGCGCCGCTCCTCTGTCACCCCGGACGGAGCCGGACGGCGGGTACGCTGACTGTAGCCCAACCCAAATAAAAAAGGCGGCTGGTCATAAAACTATTGCCGATAACTTATGCAATATGTACTATGGAAAAAGAGTAAGTACATATTGAGTCGACCCCAAGTAATTGGGATAAGAGTTGGGATGTGACTTGGAGGAAAAATAATCGATTTAAAAAAAACTATTTTTTAAATAATCGATTTTTTTTCTTTAAAATAAATCAATTATAAAATAATCGAATAATTCAAAATAAATAATCGATTATAAAATAATCGATTTTTTTTCCCAACAGGATTATGATGATTTTATTTTTTAGGAAATGTGAGCTTTATTTTCTAATATAGTATGAAACAATCGTGATGACCTTTTTTTTAGGAAATCTGGCAGTGAATAATCGATTAATTTCGATCGAATTTCGAATAATAAAAAATCGTTTAATAATCGATTTTTATTATTTTGATAATTGATTTTAAAAATAGATTATTAATCGATTAATTTTTTGTAATAATCGATTATTATAAAAATCGATTATTTTTTCACATCCCTAGATAAGAGCAGCATTTATTTTTCGAGAATAACATTTGCTTGCAATAGATTTCTATATCGATAACAATTATTTCAATAGACCCACCATATTTTAAAAAGGAAATAAAATAAACACGTTCTTTTAGCGTTCACGTCCACGTTGTGCACGTCTCGGCTGCCGGCGTTGTGCCCATCTTGGAGGCAGCTAGAGAAGAAAGGATCAAGAACGGGAACAAAGGTTGGCGTGGAGGAGTTACAGCTGAGACATGTCACCACTATCTCACGCTAAACGCAGAACAAATTCCGCCTGGTCACACTGAGTACAAGTGTGCACCGCCCGTTAGGAACAATACAAACAAGGTGAGTTGTTTTAACTTCTTATAGAATATCTTTCTATCTATCTTATAGAATATCTGATTACAGTAATTAGTGAGTATAAAAGACTAGGTTCGACGGTCCCCTTGATGTTCGTTGCTCATGTGCTGGACAATGATTTAGATAGATAGCTAAGCCATTATTTACCGTAAAGATTGTGCAGATGACTTTCAGTGCCATGTGTCATGTTTTCAATTACATAGTTGCATAAAGAATACCTTTATGCAATCCACAAATGATTAGCTCCGGGTCCAGGTGTAATTTATGTGTTGTGTTAATACACTCTGTTGCAACATTTTTTTACACTTTCTTTTCAAGGGAGTCAATTTGATGATCAGGAAAGAAAATAAAAAAAACGATTCCCCATAGAACGAAATGAAATGAATACTAGACAAACAAACATTCTTATTCCTTGATGATATACTAATTCCCACTACAATAATCGATGCCGACCTGTAATTATCGGCCGTCGTCGATAGAGTACCCTACAGGGAGACTGACCACGTGGGCTTAATGTACCGGCGCAATGTCGCTGGAACATCGACTGGTGTAGGTACCTGAAATTGTAACTCGCCCAGCAGGCGACTGAAAGCAAATAAACGTTTCCAGCGGCCCGATCAATTGCTGAAAAGGGTTATACAGTAGATTATCAAATTCCGGGCCGCCCAAAAGTACTCCTTAATGACTTAAGCGAAGTCTGGTCAGGCCAAATCAAATTAAAATAATAAGAGTAAAAAAAGGTGACATCAGTTTTGAGTTTTAGCAAGCTCATCCAAACATATTATGACTTATCGGTGGTGGACGGTATTATATGGCAGCTGCAGCGGCCTTCCGGATTGTGCGACGAGCAGCTACAAAATCATTAAAATTTCTTAAAGATTCTGCCTAACAAGGTGGAATTTGATCTAAAACACTTCTATGGAAAAATGGTTTGATATAGGGATATATTTTCGATTCTCATTTTCTTATAGTGATTATTTGCTTACATCTTAGTGGTCTCTTATGAAACCCATGGCCAAGGTAGGGGAGATGGGAAAACGTACTATTCTTAGTGCCCTCACCATAAGTCCAAGTTAATGAGTTATGAGGTTATTGACTTTATTATCTAACATTACAGCAAAAATTGTGGGAATATATTCGAGATGGAAGATTGGATCTAGTAGCGTCAGATCACTCGCCCAGTGTAGCTGAACTTAAATCACCTAACTTTTTAAAAGCCTGGGGCGGCATTTCTTCCGTTCAGTTTGGTATGTATTTTTACCACTATTACATTTTATTTATTTTTTACCATAGTGCTCCTCGACATTTCACCTGAAAACGTAATGGTCATCAACTGTATGATTCCAATGATCATCTCTCCCACGTACGAACAGAATCTGCAATGATCTACCTGCTTTTGTGTTTTTCGAGCGCTAGAACATGTCCTTTTGTAAATGTGGTTTAAGAAGAGCACTTTCTTGATGTTAGACACCGCCCTAACTGTGAGCCTGGTATTGCAAAGGTCCCCGTGTGGCAGCATCACTTACCATCAGGAGTGCTGCTCACTTGTTCGCTGTTGTTATTAGTAATAAAAAATCTGTATTTTCTCTTACCGCCGAAGTAATCTCCAACACTTTCATTAAAAGAATCGATGTATCGGGAAGAGTGCCTCTCCACTGTCTACAGAGAAACTTAATTCCTGTAGAGTTAGTATGAATTCGATTCGTGTTCGGTTTCGTGTGACTCTATCCCACGTAAGTAAAAATACTCAAAATATTGAAAGTGATAAATTGCTCACTCGAACATAATCTTCATTAAGCGTACTAATACATATTACGGTTTTAAAGTTTGAATCTTTTAACTATTGATCCAATCCTAAAATTCTTCATTATTATTTATGTATCACGTAGGGAAAATCAACAGCTGTATAAAATATCCGAGATTTCAAGTTTTGACAACAAAGATCAAAGATTACTGGTTCTCACGATGAGTAATATATTTAGTATCTGAGTGGTATAGGAAAATATGTCTTCAGTAAGTTTAATTTGAAAAAAGCACTCATTCCGTCGCTGTCTGGTGGAAATATTGTTAAAAATAGAAATCTAGATGTGCCTATCCTGGTTCATTCTTTTTATTACTAGTCAGATTATTTTACTTAAAAAGGGGATATGTAACACCCATACTTCGCGGACTGGGTACTTTTTTTACAAACGCAAAAAATTACGAGTCTATTGCAGCCTATTGGGCATAATTTTAAACATTGTGCTTAATATTGAGAATTTCTTCAGTACAAATACAACATGCCCAGAAAACGCAAAATACTTTTGTAATTTTATTAAATTTCTTGTTCCTTTTCTTTCATAGGTCCGTCATTGTTTTGGACTGAGGCTAAAGCTCGCGGATACTCATTAAAAACCATGACTCACTATTTATCAGCGGGACCAGCGCGACTTGTTGGCTTAGAAGAAAAGAAAGGTTCTCTTCGGCCTGGTCTTGACGCTGATTTAATATTTTTCGATCCAAATGCAGTCTTCATTGTTACTCCCGACGTTATCCGGTACAAAAATAAGGTAAGAATAACAATATTTACCTACAACTCAAAAAATGTTCGCTAGTAGTGCTCAGCTCAGGTGGAGAATCACCTTCCTCTTTCCTTGCTTCTCGTTTTGGTTAATGGTTGTGTGCACAGAGGAGATAACAGAGAGACCACCATCCTTCCATTCGCCATTGAAGGGCGCAAAATAAATTCTGGCTTCTTTATACGCATTGTCCGCTTAGTAAGAAGTTAGGAATGATACGCCCGCACACATTTTGCCAAGTCCTTCTACATAGAAATAGTGACTTAGATCAAGCGATGCCAACGTAATAAATACGAAAAATTTTGCCTTCGCCTATAAATAGTGGTAAATAAAGCTATGCAATATTATTATCTTAAAAATAATCATGTTTTTTTTTTATTGCAGTTTAGTCCATACATGAATAGAGTATTATCAGGAAAAGTTATGCAAACTTATGTGAGAGGACAGCTGGTATTCTCAGAAGGAGCATTAGTTGGAGGACCTAAGGGAGGCCTATTGTTGAACTCTGTGGAATAAACTGATATATAAAAATATTGGTACTAAGCTATGTACATATGTGGTGTATTTGTTATGTTTTTAAAATAAAAGAAAGGAGTACAAAAGTTTTTTGAAGTATTATGTCTTTTTCATAATTTCCCAAATATCTATATTTAATAGTTCATTTAGCGATCATTTAATTAAAACCCTTTTCTTAAAATAAATCCTATTTAAGCAAATGCTTATACTTAATTCGTAATTGCATATGGCCTTATATTTAAACCTTGGTGTTTGTACAATTCACCAACCCCTCTTTTGCCCGTGGATGTCGTAAAAGACACCTAAGGGTCAGGGATATGATATGCAAATAACATATATGCAAGAGAAGGAAAGCTTCACATAAAACCCTATGCCATCATATCTGACCAATGCGTAGGTCAATTTTCCGCCCACCATGAAAGAAGCCCGAGCCCAACAGTGAGACTTACGTGGACTGTGATGATGATGATGATGAAATGATAGGACACAAGAATATTATTTACCGTATTAATATTCGGTTATGACAACTGGTATTAAATATGCCATCTATACCAATAAATAAAATTGGAGTGTCTGTTTGTAATGTCAAAATAATAGGCCTTTTTCATGATCACACGGTTATTTGCACAACACCTATGCCTAAAATAGCAATTAAAAAATTTTTGTCTGTCTGTCTGTTTGTTCCGGGTAATCTTCAAAACGGCTGGACCGATTTCAAAAATTCTTTCACCAATGGAAAGCTATAATATCAGGGCGTAAACTAGGCTATATTTTATCCCGGTATTCCCACGGGAACGGGAACTACGCGGGTAAAACGACTATAACCTATAACCGAAGCGAAGCGAGGGCGGGTTGCTAGTTTATAATAATTGATCAACTACGCAGGATTTATGCTAAGTGTACAAACTTATTAATAGAGATATAGGTACCTACTATTTACTCCCTCCATATCATAGTGTAGACAATAAATCAATTTACAAAATTTCCAACGTCATTTGATTTCGAACCTTATTTATACGCCATCACAACTGATTTAGTTATCAATATTTATAGCGAGTATAAAAAGCCTACGATCAAGTGGTCCAAGTGGTTAGTAAGTAGTAAGTACTAATAATTGCCCTACCTGTCATATCGATCACCTTGGATTGAGTGCCTTATACGCTCATCTTAAATCTAACCGAAAAAGACACTCATACGATGAAGTTTCATTAATAAAAGGTGTTTCGAGAGTTTAATAACGAATCCGTAAAATGCCCGAATAATGCAATATCCGTAAACAAAACTATCTGAAACTGTCGGTTATTTTTTTTACTCCCTATGGTGGCTAGTGTTGCCCAAAAAAGTCTTGGTCTTGCGGTCTTGGTCTTGGTCTTGCGAGAAATGCGAGACCAAGACCAAGACCGCTTAATTTTTGCAAGACCAAGACCAAGACTGGCCCTGCAAGACTTGAGCAAGACCAAGACTGGGCCTGCAAGAGTCTTGCGGTCTTGCATTTAATTCAAATCACCATTTCAGCTTATATACGGTTGAGCTCGTGTCTTCTACATAACAGGAGGAGAATCGGCCGTGGCCGGAGGGGAATCGCCACGGTGATCGGCCGTGTTGTTACAGGTCATACATGTCAAGTTTTCCTTCTCTTGCACCGATGTTATATATTATAGCCCTTAGTCGTGGGTTCGCAGTCACGGGTAAAATAGGGGGTGATGAATTATATTCTTACTCCGTCACTACACGGCAAGTCAAATCAGTCTTGAGATATCCATCTATTGGCCAATCGATTCCCAATGTTGGTGTTGGCTTTTCAGAATTACTCTTCGGAAAGGCTTAAGGACAAAAATACCGTAATCACGAGAGTGCTCTTGCCCATTATACATATTTATATATCCGTTTATTCATTAGCCCAACGACGTTCACTGTTGGACATAGAAATATGCCTACAATTAATCTATATAAATGTCCATGTAGGGACAGAGTACGATCACCATCAGGCAGTACATGAAGCGTTGCTCCCAGCGCTATTTTGCCTCTGCCACAACTCACCCCAATCCACTAGTGGTTGGGGCGGTAAACTACGTCCCCTCAAAAATATCCGCGGTCCGACGTCCTCGTCATCTTCTTGAAGAAGAAGATGACGCTATTATGATCGCCCAAGAAAGGACCTACACAGCTCGCGCAGCGATAACAGATAAAACTCCGCGGTATCGGCCTCGCCGTCGAGGTCGAAAACCGCGCCGCGTAAAAGTCATTAGCCTAAACTTGGCCACGCCCACTTTGCTCTCAGCGACGCCCCGAGCCGAGGTCCGTTCCCCACAGGGGGGAGCCCTCGGGCGATGTTCGCTTAACTTACTTACCGGGTTGAGAGCCATCAGCGCTCACCCATTGACCGCGTTAAGCTGTCAAGGTCATCTGCGACCAACAGCTACACACACACAAAAAAAAAGACAGAGTACGAATATAATTCACCACTCTCTTACCCGTGGATGTCGTATCAAATCGGATCGGGCAATGGTGTTAGGAACCCATGAAAAAAAAATTAAATAAAATTATCGATTCGTTAATGAATTGAGAGACATGTAAGTTCTCAATTTTGTCATCGTTTTTTCGTGTAAATTGATTAAAATGTATAAAGGAATGATACTTAATCTACAACATATTCGTATTTTGTTAAATGTTCATTAGAATTTGAATAAATCAATGATTACGTTTGCATAAGCAAGACAAACTTCGTTTTAACATAAATCAGCTGATTGGCCGATGACCGTTGATGAGTCGCCTTTGTACCTACGTAACCATTGAAAGGTTCGCGCAAATCTAATACCTATTTATACTATCGAAATTTTACATGC
This sequence comes from Lymantria dispar, assembly GCA_032191425.1. Taxonomy (NCBI): domain Eukaryota; kingdom Metazoa; phylum Arthropoda; class Insecta; order Lepidoptera; family Erebidae; genus Lymantria; species Lymantria dispar. The sequence goes on along the minus strand of CM063444.1, from coordinate 20,924,263 downwards.
TTACATATATCCTGTCTGTACATACCTACATAATGCATAAAATTTAAGGCATAAACTCTTAGACACACATTTTTGTAATCACTATAACTTTTACGTTATATTGTTTTTGTGTAATATACATTCTAATTATGATCTATGACTGTTGAACTACAACATACATGAACAGTTGTCCCATAACCTGATACACCCTGTGTATATAACATATGTGCAAGAGAAGTGAAACTAGAAAGAAAACCCTGTACCAACATGTCTGACCAGCGTGGTATAGTAGATCAATTTTCCTCTTACTGGAAGGAATCTTAAGCCCAGCAGTGGCACTTTTATGAGCTGTGACGATGACGACGAATATCATACATTTTACAAGTATTAAAACCATAAAATTTTAAATCAGTTTTATATGTTCTTGAATAAATAGTATATTAAGAGCTACATGGATCCAGCGGCCAAAGTATTTATATAGGCAATAGAGCAACAGGTTTTTTCAAGTATCCAGAGTATCAGTAACTAAACTGGAAATACAATAGATACATACCACTTAACTTGAAGGGGAATATAATCAATCGCATTAATTGTAAAATATCGCATTGATTATAAAATGACATAAAATTTATTGTATCAACTGCCTCGTGTGGTGACGTCTTAAGAAAATAGGGTCGAAAGTCCTGTCATAAGAGTAGTAACGCTGTCTAATGGAACACCAGGGGAATAGAAGAGTAATTTTCTCCAGTGGTAAGTATTGTATTCAATAGTGAACTATAGGCTAGCAGATGGATAGATAGGATAGGATATTTGATTAATTTAGTTGGATTTTTCATTGCCATGATAAATTACTGTTACGTTATTCTAACTGCAAAACTTTGCGAGACTCTTGCTGCAATACCAAGACTCGGGTGCGCAAGACCAAGACCAGACTCGGGTGCGCAAGACCAAGACGAGACCAGGTGTGATGTTGCAAGACAAAGACCAAGACCGGTCCAAGTCTCGTCTTGGTCTTGCATTTGGGCAACACTAATGGTGGCAAACGTTAATAAACGCTAATAGGTCCTATAAAGACCTATGTCCGTGTAGTTTTTTTTTTTTGTACCACTATTTTTTATTAAGCCGTGGACAGAGGTGCTGGTTATATATATGTTATTTTAATTATATCAGTATAATAAGTTTATTACTGTAATATATAACTGTTTTTGTCCCTAATAAATAAATAAATAAATAAAGCGCGCATCTCTCCGGCGGGAGCTGTTAAGAATGGATGTGACGACGCTAGCACGGGCTCCGGTTGGCGCAGGTCTTGTGAGGCATGGTTGTAAATATCTGTACATGTTTGCAAGAAGAGAGACGACTCTATCCTGCCACTAGTGCGATTGCAGCGAGGACACGGTACAGCAGACCCTCTAGATTTACGTGGCCTGGGCAGAGCAGAGTCCTGAATTTGCAAACATTGATGCCGACCTGACATCGCTAGGGCGATGGTCGACGGCATCAGGAACTAGGACGCGGTCGCCGACTTCTGCGAGACGAGATGACGGCGTAGGCGCCCGATGCCGCCCGAGGTAGCGTATGATGCCATGGATTAGCGTAGTTACCTGAAGAGATCCTACCGTGTAAGGGCGATGTCCCGATAGCGAAGGTCGCCAAGATATCTCGAGAAGGACTCGAGAAGGTACCTGAAAGGGTAAACCACAAGACTCTGATGGGCCACTGATGACAAGAACGGGTACAAATGACCCGCCCAGATGGCGAAAAGAGGTACGGTGTATGTACCTACGGCAGTTTATGAGGTTGTGCGTCGTCCCCTTCGTCGCCCAGGTCGAGCCGGGCGGGTGTGATTATTCCCAAAAAAGGCGCGCTTGGTTGTTGAACTAAATACTATTTAATAGTGACAGCCGCTTACTGACATTGTGCAGAAGACAAACGAAAGATAAGAATGATAACTACATTTTTTTTCTTTTGATGGGTGGGCTATGGGAAGCGCATACGCGCCCGAGTCGCCGGCAGTGGAACGTGTCACCGAAGAGGAGCTCCTCCCGCGCACGATCCGCCGCCTCCTTCCGTGAGATAACGGCCTCACAGAAGGCGGCGACCGCATCCTAGTTCCTGACCCTGTCGAGCATCTCCCTGGCGATGGTCGGCAGCGTCAAGTTGGCACCGATGATCGCGACGAGTCCACAGCGCTCTCCCGCCCACGCGGCACACACCTCGAGCGTGTGCTGCGCCGTGTCCTCCTCGCAATCGCAGTGGTGGCAGGACGATGTGCTCTCCCTCCTGACGATCTTGTGCAGGTACTTGGCGAAGCAACCATGCCCCGTCAGCACCTGTGCCAGTCGGAAGGAAAGCAACCCGTGCGTCCGCTCCAATCACTCCATCAGCACCAGCTGGAAGGCCTCGACGGTCCTGACACCGTACCGAGGCCCCTCCAGCCGGACTGCCCAACGGGCAATGACGTCTCGGCGGGCATCGACCCGCTAGGCGGTAATTTCCTGCAACGAGACCATACCGCCGCGGGCGCGCGTCTCCGACACCCGTCGGTAAATTCCGGTGAGCATCTCCGCCCCCAGGTCCCACGGGGGAGTTCCGGCCAGGAGGCACGCTGCCTCCGTCGCTACTGTGCGGTAACCGCGTATGACCCTGATCACCATGACTCTCTGTGGTCGCCACGAGAGGGCCCTCAGACGGACGGTCAGGGACCCCGCCCAGACCGGTGCGCCGTACAGGACCATCGACCGGATCACCCCCGCGTACAGCTGTCGGCACGTAGCGCTGGGTCCGCCCACATTCGGCATCAGTCACGAAAGGGCGGACGCCGCGCCAGCAAGCTGGGGAACAAGTCGATGGAAATGCTCCCGGAACGACTAATGCCCGTCAAGCACCAGGCCCAAGTACTTGTCCAGGGCTACCCTCAACCCCAGCGCTTCGATCCGCCTGACAATCTCCTCAGTGCCGAGAGTTGCCAGACGTGTCCCCTCCTCTAGCGTCCCACCTCGCTGTGACGAGCGTATTGTCAGCGTAGCAAATTACGCCTAGCCCGGGTGGGAGGCTTCCTCTCAACGCCCAGTCGTAACCGATGTTCGACAGAGTCGGACCCAGAACCGACCTCTGTGGGACACCGCACGTCATGGGCGTTCGCACAACGTTCTCTACTCGGTTAACGTAGAGGACACTGCGCCCCTCCAAGTAGTCTGCCACCAGCCGCCTCAGGTACACGGCACCCCGTGATAGCGGAGCGCCTCCCTGATATAACTGTATGGCAGACCGTTGAAGACGTTGGCAATGTCCAGGGACACCGCCAACAGCACTCCTCCGCCGGTGACGGCCTCCCTCACAGAATTATAACTACTTGAGATTTATTTTAACTTAACACGGAAATCTTTATGGTTGATTGTCTAATGTTTTGCCTATATAAACATACGTTAGGTTCCATAAATGAGTAACTCGATTCTCTCACTAATTTTTGAGTTATTGCACTTGTGAATTATTAAACAACTCTGTTTCCAAAGGGAACATTTTGACGTTTAGAGATATCTAAATACATTAATGTTATTTATTTAAATAACCCATCACGTTAAGTTACGTCATGTAATCCATTGAACTAACAGAATAGCTTTAGATGGTCAATTATTCACATTATCCATATTATACACGTCACTTATACATATCAAGTTGTCATTACCGGCACAAAAGTGCAGCAAGAGTGGGCATATACATTTGACCTATAGCAGTGCTTACCCACCCCCTATCTCAAAACTTCTGTTTCTTTTTATAAGAGACAGCTATGGTCCTACAATTCATGATTTTGCAACTAATAAGACTACATGTTACATGTGGCCCGAAACCATCGGTGCTCGTGGAGCTAATCAAATCGCGTCGTGTCTGTGACATTTTCTTCATAATTTGCCTTCAGAAGTTAAACAGTAGGTAACCTGTTTTTATTCAGATATATGTGGAGGCCAAAACAAAAATAATACGGTCGCAATGATGTTCATGTACTTAATTCATGTGCATTTAATGATAGAAACCATTAATCACAAATTTCTTATCAACAAATAAGTAGAGAAAAAAGAAGGATTTGATGGATTTATATCTTTTAATGGACCTAGCCATTCACGTTATTTTTAAACATAAAGACTGACAATGACACACCAAACTGATTTAGACCCTGATCCTGATTTAGAAGGAAATGGAGAAGAACGGTGAACTGGAGGCCAATTCAATTATTCAAAACCGATCCGTAACTAAACCTTGTGCGAAGCATTTTCTGTCGGCTGTTATATTTTTTTTAGGATTTAGTAACGAGCAAAGGACGTGACATATTTAATCAGATGTGTCAATTGTATGACATAAAAGTGACTGAAACAAAAAATTATTGCGGCCGCCGAGAAACGCTCCACATATGGTTCGGTTATGGAGCGGTCTTCAATAACTGAATTGGGCCCCTGGAGAAAAATAATAGGATAATAATTTCAAAAGTAGAATAATTTTAGTTAATTTTAATTAATAAAAAATATAATTAAGTAAAAGTTTTGTGTTTTAGTTTAAGATGATCAATCACAATTCAAATAATTATCAGAGAACTAGCTATTACACATTTATTTAATAGGTACTAGCAACCCGCCCTCGCTTCGTTTCGGTTTTAGTCGTTTTACCCGCGTAATTCCCGTTCCCGTGGAATACCGGGATAAAATATAGCCTAGATTACGCCCTGATATTATAGCTTTCCATTGGTGAAAGAATTTTTGAAATCGGTCTAGCCGTTTTGAAGATTACCCCGAACAAACAGAGAGACAAAATTTTTTAATCTGTATTTTAGGCATAGGTGTCGTACAAATAACCGTGTGAGCATGAAAAAAAATCGGTTGTCTGTAAAGTCGGTTTACTGACGATAGTTGAACGTGACAACGTCATAAGAAAATACTGATGGAATGGTTTCATTTTTCAAAAGAAAATTTTAATTTTATTTCTTTGATAGATATTTTGTATGGATCAAGCCTTAAATGGAACGCCTCAGAGCGAGGTAACGCCGCATACGTCATGTTTTTTCGTGTGTGCAGCCGGCTCCATCGAATTATAAGACGTTGTCACGTCAAAAGCCTATTATTTTGAAATTACAAACAGAGACTCCAATTTTATTTATTGGTATGCATTTTTATATTTCTTATGTTAACAATCTTATTACTTTTCTCGAATTTCAATAAATTGCTTAGGTGCATAAATTGACAAGTCGTCGGTGAACAACTTGTATGTCGTTTTTTTTTTTGTTGATTAGGACCTTATTTTATTATTATACTTACATTATCTGAAAATGCAGATTAAATTTCTTAGATGCGTACCAAAATTATATAAAAAGTGAAAAAAATGGATTTACCAATAATATGTAAACTTCAAAAATGCTGTCCTGAAAAGTATGCATTTTCGACTTGTCAATGTATTCACGCCGTGTACGTAAATATAGACCCTTTACGTTAAAATAATTGATTTAATTTTCGATCGTTTCTGTCTAATCTTATATCTTATATATACGGGTGTGTCGTAAATAGTGGTCCACCGTTAAGGATTCGATAAACCAGATAATTTACTATAACAAATTCCATTTTTAACCATTTTTAGCCGAGGGTTCCGTAAATATTAATTTTTAGTTATTTATTTACCAAATTTCTACCTCTTGTAACAAATTTGGTTGTAGTTTTATCAAAAACCATTATATTTTCATTTTGATTACTGTTAATTACTGCTGAATACAAGAGCTATCGTTTATTAACATGTTATTTAATGTAGATTTAGATCTACTGCAAAAAAAAATGATTGTACTCTAATTTTAACGGATTTTTTTAACATATCATGCTAATTCAAAAGCGATTTATGTAAAAAAAATGTACTACACTGTCAGTGCCCATTAATTTAATAATATGCCTATTTAATACCAATTTCAAAATGGTATCATAATACCAGATCCCTATAAAAAACAGCAAGATATCTAATTTTAATTGAAGAAAGTAAGATTTTCATTAAAATTAATTTTAAAATTTATTGCTATAATACTTACGATTTTTGTAAAAAAAAAAACTTTACTATCAGTGCCTACTTATTTAATTATACTCCTACTTAATACCGATTCTAAAAGGTTTACTATCCCATTAATAAAACAAGTAATGAAATTTTAGTTAAAAACGACTATAAAAGACAACTTTTTACTATTGTTGCAAAGTGATCTAGACCTAACTTGTAAAGGCATTGAAAAAAAACAAGTCATACATCATCATACATCATTTATTGTTATTCTTTAACATTTAAATTACACCAAGTGCTCGAAATGGCCCCCATTTGCAGCTATGCATGCTCTGCAACGTCGAATAAACGACCGTTTAAGTCGCCGAGCAAACCCACTCTCGTTTATTTTTCTAGCTGCTGTGTGTATGCTAGTCCTCAAGTGATCAATGGACGTTATTTCTTCTTTGTACACGTGTTCTAACTACAATTTCTACAGTTGTTGTTAATACTAATAAATATTTTACAAAATTCTGGAAAACTCCTGCCTTGGGTTTGACTAAGCCTACAGAAACAATGGTTTCTCCTAATCCATCAAAGTAGGCCACATCACTGCCATGTTCAAATGCCCAAACATATATATTACTATCTATTGCAAGCCAAACTCTACTGATTTCTGGAAAAACACCCATTAAACAATGGCACTGCATATCTGATATTTTTATAAGGATATTATTGTTTATTTTATCTTGTGTAACAGCATAACTATTATATTAAAAGTATATATTCATTATCATCAAAGCTGACATACATCCCATTGCTCGACTCAAGCCGCCTGCATAATAAGAAGGAAATTGACATTTCATACTCTGGTTATTAGGGTTCCACACCCAAAGAGTAAAAACTGGACCCTATTACTAAGACTTCGCCGTCTGTCTGTCACCGGGCTGTATCTCAAGAACCGCGGATATCTAGACAGCTGAAATTTTTACAAATTATGTATTTCTGTTGCCGCTATAACAACAAATACTAAAAACAAAATAAAATAAATATTTAAGGGGGACTCCTATAAGACAAACGTGATTTTATCAATATGGTACGAAACTCTTCGTGTGCAACTCCAACTCGCATTTAGCCGGTTTTAATTTTAAATTTTATTGACAACATAAACTGGCTACATTTACTCTATCGCTATGCTCTAATCTGTTCTGTTTACAACACTACCATAACAGAAATAGGCAGAATTACATAAATAACATGCAAAACAATAAAACAAAGTGAAATGACCTACTATACCATGCTGGTCAAATGGGCTAGTACAGGTTATTATGAGATTTCTTTTCCTAGCACAGACATTATATTTCATATTCCTTAAACACCTCTTATGAGTATATATTATCTGCAATTTATTCCTATCTCAATCCATGTAAGGTTATTATATTTAATCTATGGAATAAGCTATCACATACCATCAGTTTCTTGCTGTCAACCATCTGTGAGAATTGATTTGACTTTACTCAGATCTCTTAATGTATTTACAACACTAAATTAATCTTGGCTGTTACTAGTCATCCGCTAATCGTACAAATAATATATTTTCAGTTGTACTGATAAATAAAGAAAATTTAGTCCTAACGGCTCTTAACATTATTTGATTTAAACTTAAACAATTCAATTTATTAGTCTAACCTTCCAGTGATCTATGTTTACTTCTCCCAAAAAATTACACTAGTACAACAACATTAAAATTTTACTTGATTATATTTGTTTTAATTTAAAATATAAGTGAAAATTTTTTGAATATATTTCACAATAGCCACATTCCAATGATCAGACAAATAAAAATTAAAATAGTCCTCCGATTAGCGGATGATTAGACACTATTGATTAATCTTAGTTCATTATGCAGATAACAACAATCGACAGAAGTCATTTTGAAAAATAATAAACAAACAGCACCTTGCATAACCTTATTAGAGGAGCTTTAATAATAGGGAAATAGAAAAATGTTTAAAAAGGATACGGGCAAAATGTTCCATAATTTCTGGTGGTAATGGTACTTTATTTAATATCTTTAATTGCGATAAGTTGGGATGATTTACTAAAGCTGCGAGATTTCTGTAATCTCCTGCATTTAACCCACTGCATGTAGGACTCCTCAAGGATGCTATTCCAGTTATCTGTAACATAAAACATGCACTTGGTGAGGTAAACGACTCTGCACTATAACCATAGAAGAATGAATTAAGTAATCTATCTACTCTAACATGACTAGACTAAAAGATATATACCAACAAACCTCTAAAAATGAAGGGCGCGAATTATCTACGCTAATATACCGGTCAAGTGTACAACCAGCCATTTCCAAATGTTCCAACTGCATTTTGGTGCCGTCTATGGGTCGCAATGCATCAATACTACTATTAATCACACTTGTCATCTAAAAGCAACATTAATAAAACTACACAATCTCACAAAGTTTAGATTAGTTTTGTATGCTTCTCTTGAAATATTTTAGGTTAGTTGTCAAAATTGACAAATACCTTTTAAATTTGTCATTTAAAACGCCTAAAATTATTGTTGCTGTTATCTGTTTGGGAATACAATTAAAGTATTTTTATTTAAATCATTCAATATTAAAATTAATATTAAAAATAGACAATAAAAGACAGCAACAACAAATAGAATATTTCAAAAACCCGCAACGGTTAGGTGACAGTGTAGCCAACGACTCGGAACCTTATGTCGCCATTTTTCTCGTCTTAAGTAGCCTAATGTAGCCGAATTTGAGTCGATGCCTAAAATAGCCCAAACGCCAAACTTTTCAAGGAAAGATGGTAATTCAGTGCATACTTTGAATGCATATAAGATGAAGGAGTGGCATACACACTTCAATAGCAGTAAATTGGATATATCTGCCTATAAAAGAGGGAAAAGAAGGTTATGTTTGCCGCAAAGGCTCCATCAGTTCCTATTGCGTGCGTTGTTGCTTTGAATATTTCTTAAAAGCCTAAAAAATCAACAACCAATTTGCCAATTTTGAATTATAGTATCTATACTATACGTGAAGCACGTAGTACGTATACTATACGTGAAGCAAAAACTTTGCACCCCTTTTTACGAAAATCGTGCAAATGGAAAGATATGAAATTTGGCACAGTTGAAGAATATATTGAGGAGAAGTGCAGAAAACTATAATTTGATATAATAATCGATTATAAATACATTAAATTCATTAAGAAGGCGTTACACACACTACCGTGCAATTTATACACACATACACACACACACACACACACACACACCCACACACACACCCACACACCCACACACACACCCACACACACACACACACACACACATACACATGAATACACTTTTGTTGACAGTTATAATATCTGGTCGAATGTCAAAGAATCATAATTATGACAATGTTTAATAGACATTTGTATTTATATATTAGTGAAGAACAGCTTGCTCAATATATAATTATACATATACATAATTAAAAAAAAAAAAAATGTGTAGCAGAAAAATTAATTTAAAGGAATTATGGCCGAATTTCGACCACTCAGCGACCACTAGCCGAATATAATATGCCATATACCTTTCTGTTGTCATATCGTTGGATTCATCTAATATTATAGAATAACTGATTATCCACTTCTTCTAACAATTCTTTAAGGATAGCTGATTTTGCAGTATTCTTTATAATTGCAGAACATTCTAATCTGTGTAATTGTACATCTTCCGTGCGGTGACAGATTAAGAATACAATTCACCACTCCCTATCTTACCCGTGGATGTCGTAAAAGACGACAAAGGGATACAATATGCACATAACATCTGTGCCAGAGAAGGAAAACTTGAAATAAAACCCTATACCAACATATCTGACCAGCATGATATAGTAGGTTAAATTCCCCCCATTGAGGAGAAGGCCCGAGCCCAACAGTGGGCTGCGACCCGGCTGGAGAGTCCTCGGTACGATGTCAGGACCGTCGAGGCCTTCCGGCCGGTGCTGATGGAGTGGTTGGAGCGGACGCACGGAGTGCTTTCCTTCCGACTGGTGCAGGTGCAGACGGGGTACGGTTGCTTCGCGAAGTACCTGCACAAGATTGTCAGGAGGGAAAGCACACCATCCTGCCACCACTGCAATTGCGATGAGGACACGGCGCAGCACACGCTCGAGGTGTGTGCCACGTGGGCGGGGGAACGCCGTAAACTCGTCGCAATTATCGGTGCCGACCTGATGTTGCCGACCATCGCCAGGAAGATGCTCGACAGCGTCAGGAATTGGGACGCGGTCGCCGTCTTCTGTGAGGCCGTAATCTCACGGAAGGAGGTGGTGGATCGTGTGCGAGTAGAGCTCCTATTCGGCGACACGTTCCGCCACCGGCGACTCGGGCGGTGCAGGCGCGAGTATCTGCGCCTAAAGCCGCTCTAGCCGAGGCCGCGGGTGATCGGACCGGGGCGACAGCGACCGACGTCCCAAGACGTCGAGAGGTGAGGGTACCCGAAAGAGTATTCCGTCGGGCCGACCACTGACGACAAGTCACGTCAGTCAGTTCTCGGCGTGAACGGCTGGACGGCTGATTAATTCTTTTTTTGTTGTATTTGTTATTGTTAGGAGAAGGTTCTTATGAAAGAAAAAATAAGGAAATTGCCCAGAAAATGAGAAAATTTAAGAATACTTAACCATTATATAAAATTATTTCTAATCTAACCGCTTTGAACAATATAAACTTTTTTAATGTAACCTTATGACGTTTAACATAGAATTGACAGAACGCGTGCTGCAAATATCGTCAAAGAGGATGTAAAAAAACTGAAAATTGTTTAAAACAGATGCTTCGGTTGGATTTATTTTATTAATAAAATACATGTAAAACAATTAATTCATTATTTCTTACAGAAATGATGTAAGAAAACTGAATTTCTTAGTGCACATCAGGGTAGGTAAGTTCAGAGCCATCACGCCTAATATAAAAAGTCAATTTAATATGGAGTTTTGGTAATTAAGATACATTTTACTAATATAACAAGTGATATACTTAGTTATTAAGAAGAATACAATAGTTTTCTTTAATTTACAGTTGAATTTTCGTTTTTGAAAATGCCAGCAATTATACTCGTTCCAACCATTTATTTTACTTTTGACACATGCTTTAGGACGTAACTGTTTCATTATACGCAATTATTAACTTTGAATCGAGTGAACAGAGAAATATATAAACTGCCCAATAATATTTATATATCTTAATTATTACCCACTAAATACATTAATATGCCGTAAATAGCTCTATTCATAAAATTTAAGTGATAATTCATTTCCGTTATAAAAAAAGTTACGTTCTATCGCATCTAGTGACAGGATCAAAAGTATTCGGTGCAAACTAATGAATCGCAAATAATCGATTACACTTATTTGCAGTTAAGTCAGCTGACAACTGAGTTTTGAATTGTTGTAATAGACAACACGTTAAAATTGTATCAGGGAGATATAAAAATCTTCTCATCATACCTATAACATGAAATAAAACAACCAAAATATTTTAATATTATTTTATTATAACGAATCGTCGGATTCTTCATACGAACTCGAATCGTCGCTTGAATCATCTGCAGTGTTTATTATTAACTCTTGTGTAGGTATGTTGTCAAATTCAATTTCCCGATCCCAATCAGAGAATATTATATTTTTTGTCTTGTTGACGACACTCGCCCAGTTTTCAGGCGTCACACTAGCACATGCGTTTTTTAAAAGTTCAAGCATTTTATTTGCTGTGAAAGGAGGAGTTGTATTGTTTCTTGCGGCGTGTCCTTTGACTTGTGCACAGATCATTTCAATTGGATTATATTGACAGTGGTACGGAGGAATTCTGATTACAACATGGCCATATTCTGCTGCCATTTCGTCGATGACATATCGTTTTGGCTGCTTTTTACTTTTTAATATTTTAAGTAATTCTACTTTTAGTAGGGATTCGTCCACATCTTCCCCATTATCACGAAGCCAGTTTATAATCTCGTGTTTTTTGTTGGCCTGTGTTGGCATTTTATTAATTTGGCGAGAGTGATAGGGTGCATTATCAATAAATATTGTTGATGGCTCTTCAAGTGATGTAAGCATTTCTCTGAACCACTTTTCATACACGTCCGCATTCATCTCCTCATGATAGTCTCCTGTTTTTTTTTTATTTGAACGCTAACAGAGCGTCTGGTACAAATCCCTTTGTAGTTCCCGCATGGCAAATGATGAGGCGTTCACCTTTCCCCATTGGCACTGCAGAAGTAGAAGCAGCAGTATCGTCAGTCCAACCTTTTGGTATGGAATGATTGGCATTGAGCCAAGTTTCATCTGTGAAAACGACATTCGACCAGTCTTCTATTTTCTTCGCTTGTCTTAAAAATTCACAGCGAGACAAGGCTATATCACGACGTTCCATTAAAATTTTTCTTTTGTCGGATTTCTTATACAAGAACCCGATTTGGTGCAGCACCTTTGACAAAGAAGATTTTTGACCACGAAACAAGTCACAATTTCGTAGAGACGCTACTAATTTTTTCAAAGTAGGAATCTCTTTGCTTGTGTAATAATTGTATATATGACGATGAATAGCATCAGTATCAAAACTGTCAATTGCTGTCACTTTACGGGGCTGACGTTTTTTCTTAGGCGTAGATAGCTTGTTCTGTTCAATACCACTACTACCATAGGCTTCTTTAGTGATTTTTGCCACCGTTGGAGAACTAATACCTAATGCTGCTGCAACACGGTCTCTAACTTGGGTTACTGGTATAAGGAATCCGCCATTGCGGCTTTCCTTTTCAAAAAATTCACGAAGCCGCAGCTCTAACTCTCTGGATTGTCCTTTAAGCACCATACCTTTCGGCATTTTGCAAGTAAAATCTTACTGGGAGGAACGATACGCTCAACTCAATCAAAGTAAGAACAATGAAATCAATACGGTGGAATATAAATACTCAACACAGCGTATGAAAAATATGAAAGAGCACTCAGCGAACAGAAATGTGACTAGCACGGGAGTCTTGTTGCGAGTGACAGACAACACAACAAAATGGCGTCGCCGGCGTGCCGTTCAGTGTTGCCAATTTGGCTTAAAAAAAAAGGGGTAGGCTGGATGAGAAAATTAGTGATTTACTACCGCAGACGAGGGCGCCATTGTCTCTAAGTTTGGAGCAGCGGACCCCGCTTAATGGAAAAATGCTTCATAAAGTAGTTATTTTTTATTGTGCAAAGTACAAAGTAAAATATTTTGGGAGGACTGAATTAGTGGGTATGCAAAAATTAATGTGCCCAAATAACAAATATATTTACAGAAGTGAAGTTTTTAAATAATATGAAATATGTATTTAAGCAAAAATAAAATATCCGTGTTAAATCGATTAAAAGTTCTTTCCAAAAAAGATCGATTCACGAATCGGTTCGTTTAGTCATCAAAGCAAGCGATTCATAAAAATATCGAAACCTTCTAGATCAGCAAAAGTAAAAGTTTATTTAATGTATTACCACCCCTCATTATATTTCTTTGTTGATGATCTTAGTCGTCGTTTATGACACTCACGGGCAACAAAGGGGGACTGTGAATTGTTTTCATATGCCGCCACCACGTGAAGATGACATTATAATGGTTAGATTTTTTAAAGCTTGCCTAATTTCTAAAGGATCCCAATTGAGAATTGCTACTATTGGACTATGCAAGAAATGAATATTTGTCAAAACATCGTATCAATCCGACAAATCGCATGAAAAGTGTCAATTACATTCGATATATCAATGTTTAGTAAATATCCTTAACTCAACTTTTTATCACTTATAGACATAAGCCTCTCTCATAAAATATCATAAAGTACAGTTCTATGCTGCCTGCAGTGGCGGCTGTACCTTAAGTGCGCTCGTGCGCTGAAGCACCAAATCAAAAGTTTAAAAAATTACTAAATGATATTTCATCTTTATTTTTAAATTACCACATTATTCTTTGAATATAGAAAAACATATAACAAATAAAATTTGAAAATATGACGAAACCATTTTAGCGCTTTACTATTAAAACTTATTTTCCCTGTAAAAAAAATCTCTTGCGCTTGGGCGAGCGTGCAGGGACTGCCTATACAACTTGTAATAGTTATGAGTTAAAACGCCTGACGCGTGAGACAGAAGATAGTCATAGAAATAACTGAAAAATGAGTCTGTTCCCGTACGGCGCACGGGCGAGGCGAATATTGCCGAGAAGAACTTGACTTGCGACGAAATTCGCCGATGATGCCTCGTTAAGTACAGTAAGTAGATATAGTTTCGATGTATCTGTGACGGGTTAAATATGGTTTGTTTACATTAATTGTTTTTTTATTTTGGTCTTAGTTCTATTTTATACTGTGTATACAGTGTGTGGTGTGAGTGAAAATGAGCATTAATATAGATTATATTAAAGACAATAACAAAACTTTTCAAAATAAAGTTGATATAAATTAGCGGGACCACCATGGCCCTCTTTTATAAATATTTTTTGAAGTGTAAAAAACAAAAAAATATATTTTTCCTCGCAAATACACCTTCAAAATGTAATGCGTTCAAAAATAATAAAAAGACATAACATTTTTTACGTAAATTGTTGTTCCATTGCAATTTGTGAACTTAATACTTAGTGAGCATGTAAATTGCACCACCACTTTGATGACACACCAGCCGCCACTGGCTGCCCGCATTCAATGTCTCCCAGCAACCTTTTCCAACTTGTTCATCGACCTAGTGGGGACAGAGGCCTTCTATAATCCGTCGTCCAATTCGTGATTGCCACTCAAAAACCTTTTCTCCCCAGTGATAATCGATTCATCGAGCTATGTGGCCTCCCCATTGCCAATTTAGCTTACTAATTTTTCGTGCTATGCTAGTTATACCCATTCCTTTGTAGATTTCCGTTTGCTGGACCCTATCTCGTAGAGAAACTGCGAGTATAGCTCGCTCCATATTAAGCCGACGACGTTGATCTTAGTTATGAGGCTTAAATTTAGACTACGTGCGACGTAGTGTCTAAATTTAAGCCATAAGTTATCATCTGTAACACACACTGTTCATAGACCTCTGATGTGACCTCATGTTAGACAATCTGCATGTCACGTCTGGGGTAATATACTATTCGGATTCGGACGTTTAGGTGCTTTTGCCATACCTACTATTGTAACCAAACCTAAAGCTCACAAATAGGTTCATTAAGCTCTGTCCAATCCGTGGTGCTGTACCGCTGCGTTTCACGTTGTACAAATTCTTATTTACTAGCTTATTAGCCAACTTTGCTTCATGTCTCCCGCTTTGCATAGGAGGAAAGTGGAATCTTTCCAACTCCACCTGTTCTTCTTTTCTAATTAAATTTGTTGCGGGTCCCAAGACAATTAAAAGCGTTTCCCGGGACTTCCTGAGGGTCAAACCTCAGTGTCTTATACGGAGACCATTGTGGATCCTGGCTTACAGAAGTTACAGTGGTGGGAATGTGTGGTGGGATTAGTCCCAATAAAAAAAGGCCTCTGATTTCGGACACTGATGTATATTGAATGAGAAGATTCTCTTAAATTTCTCGAACGCTATCGAGCTGAACTGGATGCGTGGATGTCTTGAATACCATGGAGAATAGAGTAAATGCATAAACAAAAGCTATACAAACGGGACATTTCATCGGTACTAAGTCGTTGTGATGAACTCTTGTGCTCATAAACATGTAGGGATAGCTCTCATTTGACTTCAGGCTCCTGTATATAATCATATATTGTACTGTACACATGCTACTGTACACATGCTACTGTATATAATCATATATTCCCGATGTTAAGTACATTAAAATTGTAAGTTCTTATAATAAAAAGAGCTATTAAATTTATAATTTAATAGTTCTTTTTTAGTAGTAACACTACCGCTCTATGTATATTGTGATCACGTCCAGGAGGATACAATCTAACGAATGTCACTTTATTAATTAGTATATGTAACTTTTCTTTGTGGAACGTTATCCAGTTTTGTGACCCAAAATAAAATAATAAAAAAATAGCCATAAATAATTTTATGGTTTTTATCAATACTGAAATAATCATATGTCGATTTTCTAGGGTGAAATATCGATTCAGTGAATCGTATCAGTGCTTGAAATCGATTGAAAATCGGTTTTTGGTTAAAAATCGATTCTCCGATTAATAGATCTCAGATCCCATCCCTATTCCCTATCCATCCCTTTTTGTCGCCTAACAGAGTTGCCAACGTAGGCGATTTGTCGCCAGTTAGGCTACTTGGGCAGAAAATTGGCGACGAAAAATTATGAAAGGCGACTGGTCGCCTTTTAGGCTACTTGATCGCCATAGTCTTTGAATAAAGTAAACGCACGGTAATATTTACATTATACGAAATCACAACACAAAAAATCATAAACAGATAAAAAATAATACGCAAACTATAAAGACTGCAATTAATAACTAAAAAGAAATAAGTCACATTTTGTTAGTTTTGGGGAATAAGCCTGAAACCTAAATCATTTCGCAGCTCCTTAGTTAAACATTCATGAAAAGAAAAAATAATGTAAATATTTCTTCTTATATCGTTGCTTATAGCTCTACTCACGGCATCGATTATGAGTCAAAAGTTTTGAAAACACCTACATGTTTTCAAAACTTTTAAAGCTTTTAAAGCCTCTTGAAAATGTACAATTCATCATCATCGCAGCCCACATTTTTTTTTATGGGTGGGCTATGGTAAGCGCACGCGTGGTCCATTCCGTCCGGAGCGATGAAAGGATGGCGCGTGGGCCCATAACCCACCCGTACCCACGTCACTTCGTTGTTGGGCCGACCACCAGAGCAGGGTGACTTGTCGTCAGTGGTCGGCCCGACGGAATACTCTTTCGGGTACCCTCACCTCTCGACGTCTTGGGACGTCGGTCGCTGTCGCCCCGGTCCGATCACCCGCGGCCTCGGCTAGAGCGGCATTAGGCGCAGATACTCGCGCCTGCACCGCCCGAGTCGCCGGTGGCGGAACGTGTCGCCGAATAGGAGCTCTACTCGCACACGATCCACCGCCTCCTTCCGTGAAATTACGGCCTCACAGAAGACGGCGACCGCGTCCCAATTCCTGACGCTGTCGAGCATCTTCCTGGTGATGGTCGGCAACATCAGGTCGGCACCGATAATTGCGACGAGTTTACGGCGTTCCCCCGCCCACGTGGCACACACCTCGAGCGTGTGCTGCGCCGTGTCCTCATCGCAATTGCAGTGGTGGCAGGATGGTGTGCTCTCCCTCCTGACAATCTTGTGCAGGTACTTCGCGAAGCAACCGTACCCCGTCAGCACCTGCACCAGTCGGAAGGAAAGCACTCCGTGCGTCCGCTCCAACCACTCCATCAGCACCGGCCGGAGGGCCTCGACGGTCCTGACATCTTACCGAGGACTCTCCAGCCGGGTCGCAGCCCATTGTTGGGCTCGGGCCTTCTCCTCAATGGGGGGAATTTAACCTACTATATCATTCTGGTCAGATATGTTGGTATAGGGTTTTATTTCAAGTTTTCCTTCTCTGGCACAGATGTTATGTGCATATTGTATCCCTTTGTCGTCTTTTACGACATCCACGGGTAAGATAGGGAGTGGTGAATTGTATTCTTAATCTGTCACCGCACGGAAGATGTACAATTACACAGATTAGAATGTTCTGCAATTATAAAGAATACTGCAAAATCAGCTATCCTTAAAGAATTGTTAGAAGAAGTGGATAATCAGTTATTCTATAATATTAGATGAATCCAACGATATGACAACAGAAAGGTATATGGCATATTATATTCGGCTAGTGGTCGCTGAGTGGTCGAAATTCGGCCATAATTCCTTTAAATTAATTTTTCTGCTACACATTTTTTTTTTTTTTAATTATGTATATGTATAATTATATATTGAGCAAGCTGTTCTTCACTAATATATAAATACAAATGTCTATTAAACATTGTCATAATTATGATTCTTTGACATTCGACCAGATATTATAACTGTCAACAAAAGTGTATTCATGTGTATGTGTGTGTGTGTGTGTGTGTGTGGGTGTGTGTGTGGGTGTGTGGGTGTGTGTGTGGGTGTGTGTGTGTGTGTGTGTGTGTGTATGTGTGTATAAATTGCACGGTAGTGTGTGTAACGCCTTCTTAATGAATTTAATGTATTTATAATCGATTATTATATCAAATTATAGTTTTCTGCACTTCTCCTCGATATATTCTTCAACTGTGCCAAATTTCATATCTTTCCATTTGCACGATTTTCGTAAAAAGGGGTGCAAAGTTTTTGCTTCACGTATTAATATATAGATACTATAATTCAAAATTGGCAAATTGGTTGTTGATTTTTTAGGCTTTTAAGAAATATTCAAAGCAACAACGCACGCAATAGGAACTGATGGAGCCTTTGCGGCAAACATAACCTTCTTTTCCCTCTTTTATAGGCAGATATATCCAATTTACTGCTATTGAAGTGTGTATGCCACTCCTTCATCTTATATGCATTCAAAGTATGCACTGAATTACCATCTTTCCTTGAAAAGTTTGGCGTTTGGGCTATTTTAGGCATCGACTCAAATTCGGCTACATTAGGCTACTTAAGACGAGAAAAATGGCGACATAAGGTTCCGAGTCGTTGGCAACACTGTCGCGTAACCGTTGCGGGTTTTTGAAATATTCTATTTGTTGTTACTGTCTTTTATTGTCTATTTTTAATATTAATTTTAATATTGAATGATTTAAATAAAAATACTTTAATTGTATTCCCAAACAGATAACAGCAACAATAATTTTAGGCGTTTTAAATGACAAATTTAAAAGGTATTTGTCAATTTTGACAACTAACCTAAAATATTTCAAGAGAAGCATACAAAACTAATCTAAACTTTGTGAGATTGTGTAGTTTTATTAATGTTGCTTTTAGATGACAAGTGTGATTAATAGTAGTATTGATGCATTGCGACCCATAGACGGCACCAAAATGCAGTTGGAACATTTGGAAATGGCTGGTTGTACACTTGACCGGTATATTAGCGTAGATAATTCGCGCCCTTCATTTTTAGAGGTTTGTTGGTATATATCTTTTAGTCTAGTCATGTTAGAGTAGATAGATTACTTAATTCATTCTTCTATGGTTATAGTGCAGAGTCGTTTACCTCACCAAGTGCATGTTTTATGTTACAGATAACTGGAATAGCATCCTTGAGGAGTCCTACATGCAGTGGGTTAAATGCAGGAGATTACAGAAATCTCGCAGCTTTAGTAAATCATCCCAACTTATCGCAATTAAAGATATTAAATAAAGTACCATTACCACCAGAAATTATGGAACATTTTGCCCGTATCCTTTTTAAACATTTTTCTATTTCCCTATTATTAAAGCTCCTCTAATAAGGTTATGCAAGGTGCTGTTTGTTTATTATTTTTCAAAATGACTTCTGTCGATTGTTGTTATCTGCATAATGAACTAAGATTAATCAATAGTGTCTAATCATCCGCTAATCGGAGGACTATTTTAATTTTTATTTGTCTGATCATTGGAATGTGGCTATTGTGAAATATATTCAAAAAATTTTCACTTATATTTTAAATTAAAACAAATATAATCAAGTAAAATTTTAATGTTGTTGTACTAGTGTAATTTTTTGGGAGAAGTAAACATAGATCACTGGAAGGTTAGACTAATAAATTGAATTGTTTAAGTTTAAATCAAATAATGTTAAGAGCCGTTAGGACTAAATTTTCTTTATTTATCAGTATAACTGAAAATATATTATTTGTACGATTAGCGGATGACTAGTAACAGCCAAGATTAATTTAGTGTTGTAAATACATTAAGAGATCTGAGTAAAGTCAAATCAATTCTCACAGATGGTTGACAGCAAGAAACTGATGGTATGTGATAGCTTATTCCATAGATTAAATATAATAACCTTACATGGATTGAGATAGGAATAAATTGCAGATAATATATACTCATAAGAGGTGTTTAAGGAATATGAAATATAATGTCTGTGCTAGGAAAAGAAATCTCATAATAACCTGTACTAGCCCATTTGACCAGCATGGTATAGTAGGTCATTTCACTTTGTTTTATTGTTTTGCATGTTATTTATGTAATTCTGCCTATTTCTGTTATGGTAGTGTTGTAAACAGAACAGATTAGAGCATAGCGATAGAGTAAATGTAGCCAGTTTATGTTGTCAATAAAATTTAAAAATTAAAACCGGCTAAATGCGAGTTGGAGTTGCACACGAAGAGTTTCGTACCATATTGATAAAATCACGTTTGTCTTATAGGAGTCCCCCTTAAATATTTATTTTATTTTGTTTTTAGTATTTGTTGTTATAGCGGCAACAGAAATACATAATTTGTAAAAATTTCAGCTGTCTAGATATCCGCGGTTCTTGAGATACAGCCCGGTGACAGACAGACGGCGAAGTCTTAGTAATAGGGTCCAGTTTTTACTCTTTGGGTGTGGAACCCTAATAACCAGAGTATAAAATGTCAATTTCCTTCTTATTATGCAGGCGGCTTGAGTCGAGCAATGGGATGTATGTCAGCTTTGATGATAATGAATATATACTTTTAATATAATAGTTATGCTGTTACACAAGATAAAATAAACAATAATATCCTTATAAAAATATCAGATATGCAGTGCCATTGTTTAATGGGTGTTTTTCCAGAAATCAGTAGAGTTTGGCTTGCAATAGATAGTAATATATATGTTTGGGCATTTGAACATGGCAGTGATGTGGCCTACTTTGATGGATTAGGAGAAACCATTGTTTCTGTAGGCTTAGTCAAACCCAAGGCAGGAGTTTTCCAGAATTTTGTAAAATATTTATTAGTATTAACAACAACTGTAGAAATTGTAGTTTTAGGTAAGCTTACTTCATAATTTTTTATGTTGAGATATTAATGTATGTTTATAGCAACATGTTTATGATAAAACTACAGCTCTTATTATGAGCAATATTTTCACTTAAGGGTCAAAGTTTTTACAAATATT
This sequence comes from Lymantria dispar, assembly GCA_032191425.1. Classification (NCBI taxonomy): domain Eukaryota; kingdom Metazoa; phylum Arthropoda; class Insecta; order Lepidoptera; family Erebidae; genus Lymantria; species Lymantria dispar. Next base: position 20,903,230 of record CM063444.1, on the reverse strand, counting down.
TTTATTATCAATGTTTAAATAGTTCATTCAATCTTAGGACTCATTCTGAACTTTAGTATATTTAAAAAACTAAGCATTCCTTAAAAATAATTCGAAAATAATGGCACAGTCTTTTTGTATTTACTTTTATGATAGAAATCAGAATGATCTTATTGTGTCAGAGAAAACTAAATTTTTGGGGTGCACATTAGGACACAATCCAAGGATGCTTTTATGCTAGATCATTCAATAATTTGTTTAAAAAATATATATTTTGTACATATTGCTTTAGTATTTCACTATAATACATTAGTGTAAAGTCATAGGGATTGAAGAAATTTAAAAAACATATGTTTAGGAGATAAAATTTATTTCACAATACTATATCCAAATACAATTTTGTATTATTATAATATTTCTTTACAAACCTTTGATCCACCAGTAGGTACAAATAATTATTTCTGTCTTAAAAGACTATACAGGTGGTGGAGTGAACTCTCATGTCATGGATTACTTTCCCATATGGGTTGTATTTTGTTTGTACTTTGTGCTATCCACAAATTATTGCTTTGAGTCTGAATGTAATTTGTCTTTGAAAATGTTTATAGAGTCCTAAAATATAAGAACTTTTTCTTAGTGTAGAGGTTGGTCTTTAAAAAATTTGTTCTGAACAATATTGAGTTATGAGGAGTCAAAAATACAAAATATCTATCAGTAATTTTTTTCATGTTTAAAGACAACACATTAATGAGTACCGTCTTATCATGATAAATTCAATAAATATACAATTGTAAATAAAACTACTTTTACGGATTATATCGCGTTTGTATTTGATTTATGATTGCCCAATGTTTCGAATACTTTACAGCATTCATGGTAACGGGCGGATAATTTTTATTTACAATGTGTAGTGCTCGCGTAAATATCAGATATCATTAAATATACAATTAACTGATCCTAACTTCATCCAGACTTTATCCACCAAACACATAACAATAATTTCAAGATTGACCTGCAATGAAAGAAAACCTTTGAATCTAGACACAATAGGATGCTGTTCATACTATGTCTGGTTATAAATACTCATCTTACTAATATTCTGTTTCAAGGAGTAACATTTTCATCAAGCAAAAGTGATGGCTCAGGTGAATTGCAGGAAATACATTTAGTTCCAGAACCAGTGTTTGTTTTACCAACTGATGGCATCTCTATGATGTGTGTGAAGTCTACAGCAAATGGCAGAATCTTCATGGGTGGAAAAGATGGATGTTTATATGAAATCACATATCAAGTAAGTCTATTAAATTAAAAAACAAAATGTATTCCCTAAGATATAATTGGGTGATTATATAATGCGATGGGCTGTGGGTCGCTTAGACCGGGACCAGCTGGCGGAGACAGCCATCGTATACTCGTGGCTGTCCTCTGCCCACCAGTCGGACGGGGTGGACGCCGAGGCTGGCCGCATCCGCAGTGCGTTGACGCAGATCTGCGATGCGGCCATGCCCCGGGTACGGCGTCTGCCCCCGAGGAGGAGGGTCCACTGGTGGTTACGGGAGCTGGCGGATCTCCGGGCCGCGTGTATCTGCGCCCGGAGGGCCTACACCCGCAGCCGGCGGCGCCATCGCGATGTGGAGCGGGAGGCCGTGCTTTACGAGGGCTACCGCAATGCGCGGTCGGCCTTCAGGCTGGCCGTCCGCTCCGCCAAGGACGTCAGTCGGCAGGAGATGCTGGACGGTCTCGACCGTGACCCCTGGGGACGCCCCTATCGCGCGGTGCTGAATAGGCTACGCGCGCGGGGCCCTCCCCTCACCGAGACTCTCCAGCCCGGCCTTCTCACCCGGGTCATCGAGGACCTGTTCCCGCGGCGGGCGGAACACACGCCCCCGGTCATGGCTCCGCCAGACACTGACCGGGAGGCCGACGACGACAGTGTTCCGCCCATCACGGAACCCGAGATGGGGGTGGCGGTGACGCGCATGCGCGCAAAGTCTACCGCCCCCGGGCCCGACGGTGTTCCTAACCGTGTGCTGGCCCTGGTCCTCGAACACCTGGGACCCCGCCTCAGGGGGCTGTTCGACGCGTGTTTAGCGTCCGGACGGTTCCCTGGGTGCTGGAAGGAGGGAAGGCTGGTGCTCCTGCCGAAGCCGGGACGGTCTCCAGAGTCGCCTTCGGCCTACAGGCCTATCAAGCTGCTCGATGACACGGGCAAGCTACTGGAGAGGGTGGTAGCTGCCCGCATCGAGCGGCACCTCGTCGGCACGGGGCCCGATCTGTCGGACGCCCAGTTTGGGTTTAGGAGGGGTCGTTCGACGATCGCGGCTCTGTTGCGCCTGAGGGCCGTGGCGACTGAGGCCGTCACCGGCGGGGGAGTGCTGTTGGTGGTGTCCCTAGACATCGCCAACGCATTCAATAGTCTGCCATTCAGCTGCATCAGGGAGGCGCTCCGGTATCACGGGGTGCCAGTTTACCTGAGGCGGCTAGTGGCAGACTATTTGGAGGGGCGCAGCGTCCTGTGCACCGACCGAGCAGGGGACGTCGTGCGAACGCCCATGACGTGCGGTGTCCCACAGGGGGTCGGTCCTCGGACCCACCCTGTGGAACATCGGCTACGACTGGGCGTTGAGGGGGAGCCTCCCGCCCGGGCTGGGCGTGATTTGTTACGCCGACGACACGCTCGTCACAGCCCGCGGTGGGACGCTAGAAGAGGCGGTAAGCCTGGCGACCTCTGGTACCGAGGAGGTCGTCAGGCGGATCGAGGCGCTGGGGTTGAGGGTCGCCCTGGACAAGACGGAGGCCCTCTTGTTCCATGGGCGCACTATGAGCCCTCCCATCGGCGTCTCGATCACCGTCCACTCGGTCGACATCAGCATCCGGGCCCATATGAGGCACTTGGGCCTGGTGCTCGACGGGCGATGGTGGGTCCGGGAGCATTTCCGCAGGCTTGCTCCACGGCTCGTCGGCGCGGCGTCCGCCCTATCGTGGCTTATGCCGAATGTGGGCGGACCGAGCGCTGCGTGCCGACGGCTGTACGCGGGAGTCATCCGGTCGATGGCCCTGTACGGCGCACCGGTGTGGGCGGGGTACATGACCGTCCGACTTAGGGCCCTTCTGTGGCGACCACAGAGGGTCATGGCGGTCAGGGCCATCCGCGGATACCGCACGGTGGCGACGGAGGCAGCGTGCCAATTGGCCGGGACTCCCCCGGAGTCGGAGGACCTGGAGGCGGAGATGCTCGCCGGACTATATCGGCGGATGACGGGGGTGCGAGCGGAGGGCGGTGTGGTCTCGTTAAGGGATCTCACCGCCTGGCGCGTCGACGCCCGCCGAGACGTCATTGCCCGTTGGGCAGTCCGGCTGGAGAGACTTCGGTTCGGGGTGCGAACTGTGGAGGCCTTCCGGCCGGTGCTGATGCAGTGGTTGGAAAGACGGCACGGGGTGCTCTCCTTCCGACTGGTGCAGGTTTTGACGGGGCATGGGTGCTTCGCCAAATACCTGCACAAGGTCGTTAGAAGGGAGAGTACACCGTCCTGCCACCACTGCGATCGCGACGAGGACACGGCGCGCCATACGCTCGAGGCCTGCGGGGCTTGGGCAGTGCAGCGCTGTGAACTCGTCGCAATCATCGGTACGGACCGGACGCTGCCGGCTATCGCTAGGGCGATGGTCGACAGCGTCGGGAATTGGGACGCGGTCGCAGCCTTCTGCGAGACAGTGATCTTGCGGAAGGAGGCGGCGGATCGCCTGCGTGAGGAGCGCAGCCTCGATGAGGAGATCCGCCGCCGGCGACTGGGGCGGCGCAGGCGCAACTATCTGCGCCTCATGCCGCCCTAGCCGAGGCCGCGGGTGACGTGACCGGGGATTAGTCCGTCACCCGCCGAGAGGCCGACCGCGTGAGGAAAGACCGACGTCCTCCCCGAGGGGGGACGTCGGTCGATGGGAGGGTACCCCAATAGGGGGTATTCCGTCGGGCCGACCACTGACGACAAGTTAACGCTGCTCCAGTGGTCGGCCCAACGACGAAGGCGACGTGGTTTTTGGGTGGGTCGCGGGAGTTGCGTGCTTAAGCCCCTCTGTCGCCCCGGACGGAGTGGTGCGGAGGCGCGCCGACCGCGACCCACCCACAAAAAAAAAAAAAAGATATAATTATAAATTAGAGTACTACAAGTTATCCTTCTTGTTATGCAGGTGTCTCAGGTTATGGAACTACTGTTGGAGTATGTTGTAGTTTAACAGTCATAGATCATAATTAGATTGTATATTCCACAATAAATTAATTTTTAATAAAAAAAACCAACTTCAAACGGTAAACTAAAAAGCAAAACATAAATTTACTTCACACAAAGTAATACATTTATTTTAATCGAAGCAATTCTATCTGTTTAAACCTAACTTACACGTCCTTAATTGTTGCAGGCACAACTGGGCTGGTTTGGTAAACATTGTAAAAAAGTAAACCATTCTACAAGTACATTGTCATTTCTAGTGCCTTCCTTCCTCAGTGCAGCCTTGTATGATGAGGACCCAATAGTTAAAATTGAAGTAGATAACTCAAGACATATTCTATACACACTGAGTGAAAAAGGTTGCATTGAAGTGTTTGATTTAGGAGAAGATGGAGATGACCTGAGTAGAGTTGTGAGGCTAACTCAAGGAAAAATTGTTTCATCAGCATTTGACATTGTAAAGTAAGTAATGTTTAGCCGCAGAATACATAATATAAAGAAGTTGCAGTTTGATGTTGAGAGAATGCCGTAGTTTTAATAGGCTACCAAATGTACAGAGGAATGTGTTCAATCTAAATTGTACCTTATCGCTATGAGCACTAGAGCGTAATTCCTTTGTATTAAGAGTTAACATATAAAATTGTTCAAACATCAGAGTTGTCAAGCAAAGTAAAATTGGTATATCACTTTATTCAATTTAGAATTGTTTAATTTTTGTAGCGTTTTGTAAGTATACAAAAATATTTTGTCATCTCTAATGAAATATCTATTAGACTTAAGGGTGGTCAAAGTTCGAAACTGCACAAAAATTTTTAAAAGGTGATCCACCAGCTAAGTCATCGTGAAGTGAACTCAGGTTTTTAGTTTCGTTAGTAATATATTTTTGGCAGCTTTTTTTTGTAATAAGATGTTCAAAATCATTTATAAATGTGGTTTCTAACAGCCCTATGTAGTTCATGTAGTTTTCAGGAAGAACTCTAAGGCCTTCTTAAAAAGATGACTTCTAAAAATTACTTTCTTCTAAAAAGTTATGCTAATTATAACTATTTTAACGAAATGCCTTGATATTCATGCAATAAATACACAGATACGTAAATCTCTTCGCCTTTTGATTTCCATTTCGCACCGAGTAGGCACTAGCATATAAGTGACGGCTGCGTGTGATAGACAACTTCAGGTTGTGGAGCGCTGTAGACATTTATCTGACAAGTATAGGCGAGTGACGGAGGCTCAGCTCAAGGTGGCTTCTCACGGCGATCGATATTGCGAGTATACTAGTCATTTTTCCTCCAATATCTCCAATATTTTGGACAAGGCTCAACCCCACCATTGGCCCGTATATAAATTGATTACAATTTCACAACTAAATTTTATCATATAATGAGTATTAATATATAGTAAAAATAAAGTAAATTACAAATTTTATTTTTCCAGAACTTTAGAAGCCAATAACTTTAAACCTGTAATAGCAATATCGGCAGTAGATGAAGCAGAATCAGATCATCTCAATTTGGTTGCTGTTACACAAACTGGTGCCCGTTTATATTTCACTACTGGCAGTGGAGAGTAAGTTAATATTTGCATATGTTTCTAAAGTTAGACAGATCAGGCTACTTCATTGGGCTGCTTATTGCATGTGACTATTCTGGATATTATCAGGTCTGATAAAGATAAATTGGGTTTCTATATCATAAAACTCTCATTAGTAGCATTATTTGGAAGTTTCAAATAGACAGGAATAGACTTGATACCAATTCCTTCCTGAAATTATATCATGAGCTGAGTAATATACTTTGAATTTCAAAATACCTCTTCATGAGCTGATTAGTGAAAATAAAATACTTAGTTACTATTGTTATCTACTATAGACTGTTCACATCCAAGCATTTGCTTGACTATGCCTCACTATAAAACATCGCAATTGACTCCACATTTCGATATTGGGGGACAAAGGTGTTGAAATACAAATATGTGCATTGCATGTCCAGTGACAAATGATTTTATTATAATTTACGTTTAATAATTATCCTTATTTAATTCTAGCCAAAGTCAAGGTGGATCACAGAGACCACAATACCTAACGCTGCTTCATGTTCGACTGCCGCCCGGCTTTACACCTAATTCTTCAGTATTAAAGCCAAAGCAAGTACATAGTGCAGCCTATGAAAATGGTATGCTATTTTTTTTAAACAACAATTGTGTGTACACTAAGGAATAAATTCTTATGTCGTATACTTTACAAATATACAATTAACGGACACAATTTACACTTAGTCTAAAAACAATTGTTTGTGGATTTCACAAAGAATTGTGTTAAGTGAAGATGAGGAAGGACACTCGGCACTAGAGGTTTGAGTTCTTGTATCTCTCTCTCATCTATGCAGTCAATATTGTAGAGCAATGCTGCCAATATAATGGGTTATTAGCGTGGTGGTCCATAATATGTCTTAAAGACTTATGTAATGTCTCTATGATTACTCATATATGTCTCACTGTTAGGCTCGAACTTTCTCCACAATAGAGAAAATGACCTACTATCACGTAAGTCTGGCAGGTTAGTATAGGGATTTATTTCGAGATTACTTGCTCTTGCATAGATGTTGTATGCATATTGTCCTGTCCTTTAGTCGTCTTTTACGAAATCCACGGACATGATGTGGTAGTAAATTGTATGTATGTAAACCCAATCACCACACAGAAAATGTCCATTATGTCAAATATATTTTCTCCGATATAAATAAATTGTCTGTGAGGTGACGGCTTAAGAATACTATCCCTATATTGTCCGTGGATGTCGTAAAAACCGCCTAAGGGATATAATACGCATATAACATCTATGCAAGAAAATGAAAACTTGAAATAAAACCTTATACAAAACTGTCTGACCGACCTGTCTGATGTTATAGTAGGTCAATTTCCCTCCCATTGTGGAGGAGGCTCGAGACCAACAGTGGGAAGTATATGAGCTGAGATGATGATGATGAATATAAATATAGGAAAACCATCTAACTACACATATTATACTATTTCCATTTCTTTATTTTCTCGATGACAGTTCTAATTTGATAGTTGTAGTGTTGTGACCAAATAAGTAATGATATCGATCGCATATATGTTTTGAATAAAGACAAATTCAACAAAAACATTCAAATATATTTTTTCAAGCTGGGAACACTCAATGATCCACCGCCATTTTGTATTTGTTTTAATCTGTCACTCGCAACAAGACGGTCGTGCTATATGGTCACTACATTTCTGTTCGCTGAGTTTTTTCACATTATCCATACGTTACGTTGTGTATTTTGTGTTCCTCCATGTTGATTGCTGCCCCGCTGTCAAATATCAAAATGCCTAAAGGATCTGTTCTGAAAAGTCAGGCGAGAGATCTGGTGATCAAGGTTCGTAATTACTTTGAAGCAGAATATCAAAATGGTGGACCGCTATTACCACTGTCGCAAGTGCGAGAGCGTGTTGCGGCCGCATTAGGAATTAGTGGACCTACTATTTCAAAAATGACTACCGAAGCTTACGGTACAAGCGGCATGCAAGCAAATAAGCTTCGTACGCCGAAGAAGAAACGCCAACCACTTCGTGTGACATCGGTTGACAACTTCGACGCTGACGCTATTCGTCGTCATATATATGACTATTACTTGCGCAAAGAAATTCCAACACTTAAAAAACTTATTGTTTCTTTACGTGAACGTGGTTTGTTCCATGGCCAAAAATCGTCATTAAGCTTAGTTTTGAAAGAAATTGGATTTTCTTATAAAAAATCGGACAAACGTAAAATATTGATGGAGCGTCACGACGTTGCTATGGCTCGCTGCGAATTTTTGAGCGAAGCCAAAAAGATATCAGATTAGTCAAATGTTATTTTCACTGACGAGACTTTGTTAAATGCAAACCACGCAGTATCGAAGAACTGGACTGACGACACCGCCGCTTCCACTAGTTCAGTGCCAATGGGAAAAGGTGAACGCCTTATCATATGCCATGCAGGGTCTACGAAAGGATTCGTGTCAGATGCTTTACTGGCCTTTAAATCCAAGAAAACAGTGGACTACCACGAAGAAATGAACGCGGAGATTTACGAAGGATGGTTCAAAGAAATGGTGCAATCTTTGGAAGAACCGTCGATAATTATTATGGACAACGCTACATATCACTCTAGACAAATTGATAAAATGCTGACGCAGGCCAATAAAAAACAAGAGATAATTGACTGGCTCAAACGTCATGGCGAAAATGTGGATGATACTTTATTAAAAGTACAATTAGTGAATATTTTAAAATCTAAAAAAAGCCTCCCTAAAAGATATATTACCGATGAAATAGCTGCCGAATGTGGTCATTGGGTTCTTCGACTTCCACCGTATCATTGCCAGTACAATGCTATAGAACTAATATGGGCACAAATCAAAGGACACGCCGCTCGAAACAATACCCATCCCCCTTTTACGGCAAACAAGATGTTAATTTATTAAAAAATGCATGTGCGGAAGTAACCGCCGAACACTGGGAAAAAATTGTGAGAAGAACCCAAAACATTATAGCGTCGGATTGGGAAATTCATGTGGCATTAGATAATATAGAAATACAGGAACTTATAATAAATGTTGAGGAGAGCTCATCGAGTGATAGTGGCGATTCATCAGATTTTGATTAAAATAAATAAATGAACAATCAACATAATATAATTATATCTTGTAATGAACTGTAATATTAGTTAATAAATTTGTATAAAATTATCCGGCAATAGTTTAGTTTCTTACACTTTGTAAAAAAATATCGGGTCTCTTATCGTGTTACGTTTATCGATAGCTCCATCCCTATCAGTTTCTCCGACTCTGCTATGACCTTGTACGCGCGTAAGAGTCATATTTTTATTAAATAATGTATACATAATGTAAAAAAGACGCTCGTTCAAGTTACTACATGAGCTGTCATCGAGAAAATAAAGAATTGGAAATAGTATAACATATGTATTTAAATTCCATTTACCTCACCTCATAACAACTCGAGTATTATTAGTTTCTGATTATTATCGTAGACTATGCTATCAACCCCAATTTATGATCATGCTGCTCTTAATAGCAATTACTTGAAGTCGATGCATTACATTGAAAAATACATCAAGGTTCTTTTTTCAATGAACATCCCTAGGGAGCACCAGAATGCGTAGATTTTAATAGTGGTAGGACCACACTGTTGACAGTTGTTTGTCTACAGCCGCGGACCGGTCCGTCCGGAGTAATACCACACTCTGGCAGAAAATCGACATCCAAGTAGTAGCAATTTATAACTGGGCTTCGTTCAGTGAGCGAGAGAGCCAGAAGCCCAAAGGACAATGGGCATTGCGGCCCATGAGCGGCCATCAATGAAACTAGTGTCATTTGAAAGGGGAGATCTTTGACAACAAATATTGTTCAAGGAGTACTATGAAATACCGTTTGGGAAAAAAAATATAGTTAAAATACTATTATTAAAATACTATTTTTTTTTTTCATTATTATTTATGTATCCTAATATTCAATACTTTTTCTATTAGAGGTCTAAGAACCTTTGTTAAAATCGGTCTCGCCATGTTTCATGCGTCAACCAATCAGCGACGAGCGCCGCTCGCACTCGGCGACTCGGCGATTACCGTTATGCTCGAGCGCACAGCGCAGTCCATCGTTGACATTTGTTTCGTTGAGTACTGTGCGATTATTATTGTTTGACAATTTCTTTTGACTCTGGCTTGCATATCGGACTTGTTAATATCTATCTTGGTGACTTGTGCTCGTTTTTTTGGACTTTTTTTAAGCAGATTTCCTATAACAATGGCAGATAATCGCCAAGTGTGTATTTTATGTAATCGATCCGTGATAAACAGAAGAAGATACGAAATAACCCGTGCTCGGTTTGAAGAACATCCCGCTGTAGGCCAATATATCTTTGAAGCTCTTACCTCTGAACATCAGGTAAGTACATCAAACGAAATCATTATTTCTTAGTTGTCACGTCAACAATATAGTACTGTTTAACTTGAGGTGGTCACAGTGTTTTAACTCTCGCGCATTGAGATTACATTCGCTGTAAGTAGTAAGTAAACTGTTACCGACGCGGCGACGTTGTCGTTCCGTTTGATCCACGGGGCGAGAACGGGATAGAAGTATCGGTATTTACGTATGAGTAAGCGAGATAATTAATACTGCTTAGGCAATCGAGTAAAATATTTTTCTTTATATTTCGCTTTGTTTGAACAGCGTTCAATGAAAATAACTAAGCGTTTTAACTAATTGTAATACTCTCATTTTCAGATACAATACAATGGTCAGGAGTACATTTGTCGACCATGCTGGCAACGGGCAGAAAGAGCTGCGCAGCCAAGAGAAGACCGTCCACACGAATGTGTATTACATATTGAAGAATATTCAAGACTCCCTAATACAGCAACGCGTTGTATGTATGAAAACTGCAGACGAACGGATCTCCGAAGGATTCCGGATAACATTAAAGTGACATTCTTGATTCATTTTAATTTTTATATTCCAAATAGTGCAAGAGTTTGCGATCATCATTTGGTATCCAATGATTGGGATCAAATAATTGACAGCCCTAACTTGCTCCACGACTTCAATGCCACACATTTTGTGCATATCATGAGCCTCATGAAAATCGCGGTGCTTCGAGGATCTATACTAGATTTTGATAATATAGATGACATGGACCCAAATGAAGTATACATCCGATTAGGCGTTAGTCGAGACCAATTTATGAATATTTTGGAACAAACTCCTTCATTGTCGAACGTATCAACACGCCCGAAAACATCTTTGGCATGCTACTTAATGAAACTGCGAAGCGGTGAAGCAAATGAAAGGATGGCGACGCTTTTTAATATGAGCCGTAGAACCCTAGAACGACATTTAACGTTCGGCAGAGACTCTTTTACTGGACTTCGTTCCCCGGCATCTTGGTTATGATCATCTCAATAGAATTGATGTAGCTAACCGAAACCTACAAGTTCCAAATGCAATTTTTGGAAATGCAAATGCCTTAAACAGAAAGGCAATTGTGATAGCAGACGCCACTTATATATATATATATATATACAAAAGTCCGCAAACTATTTATTCCAAAAGCGATCATATAGTCTACACAAATACACGAATTTGTTGAAACCATTTTTAATAGTGTGCTGCGATGGCCACATTTTAGATGCCTTTGGGCCATATTCAGCCATAGAATCAGATGCACAAATAATGAAAAATATGATTGACGACGAAGGAAATCCTTTCCATTGGTTTTTTGAACATGGAGATGTGTTCATCTTAGACCGTGGGTTTCGCGACGTAATCGACGACTTACATGCCTATGGTTATGAAGCTCACTTACCGAAAACAAAAAATCGAGACGAAGATCAATTGACGACAGAACAAGCGAATAAGTCTAGGTTGGTTACTATGTGCCGCTGGGTTGTTGAAGTTATAAATGGTTGGTTCAAACGCGATTTTAAACTATTCCGACAAGACTTTTTCAATCGTGCTTTGCCTCATATGATGACAGATTTTAGAATAGGTGCTGCATTATTGAATGCTTGCAGAGAACCATTGTCAGATAACGTTCACGCTGAAACATTTATAGAAGTTATAAACCAAAGAGTGAACCAACCAAATAACCTAGCAGAGTATGTCCTAGCCAACAACCTTAATCGTAGACGGGCTAGTTTCGATAGCATTACAGGAAACCAACCTAACATAAGTGATTTTCCTTTGCTGACTGAGGACGATTTAACCATTTTTGCACTTGGTACATACCAAGTGAAGCTAGCCCGCAGCTATTATGCGGAGCATGTGCGACAAGGTCTCTATAATATAGAAACGTATAGGGACCCCGATGTTACAGGCCTAGGCAGGTGCGGCATCACAGCAACAAATGTTTGGCTGCTAAGATGTCGAATACAATCTAGACATACTAGGTCAAAAATATATTATTCGTACATTATAGTAGATAGAGAGAAAAGCGGCAGAGAAGCCATAGAAAACTACTATTGCAGTTGTCTAAGCGGTAAGCGCACTCTTGGTTGCTGTGCCCACATTATGTGTGTAGTGTGGTATTTAGGGTGGGCGAGAAACCAAGAGGAAGATATCCGTTTACCAGCTCATTTTTTAAACGATATTATTGTAGACGACAATTGAATCCCATCATTGTATATGTGTCTGTCAATAAATCGATGTATTTAATAACCAATTAACCTTTAGTTTTATTTAATCCATCATTATCTTATACTTAGACATGCATTACGTTTTATCATTTACGTACTTTCGGTTTAATTAATTCGATTTTTTTATATGATCAACGCTTTATAACTTTTTATCTAAACAAGTTGCCGAAATAGCTGCGTTTTACCTGAAATAAAACGCATATTAAAATACTTACCTAACTGGAAGCTTTTATATTGAGAGTCTGTTCTCGCCTGGTGACGCCACTGTAGGGCTAAGACAACGCCAATGTGAATAAGTATTTGTTATTGAAATTAAAGACATTAGAAGATGAAAATAAATTTATTTCCATATTTTGAAATAAACAAATAGAAATTATGAATCTCTAATTAAATAAGGCTTGTTCCTTAATCTAAGTAATAGATGTAAATAATTGGGTTACAGTTTTAGAATCATTTTTCAATACTTCACGTTTATAAAACTTGTGAAACGTGTTGGCTGATCTCCAATTTCCTCAACGGATACGTTATCCAGCCAGCTTTTAGAAGCGACTGCGGCTCTGACACTACCAGGTGCAGCTGTGATATTAGCTTCCTTAAATAGGGTTTTAATCCATCCTGCTATCACAGTACGTGAGGCGGCTTTAGCTACTCCTTTGACTGTAATAAATAAACTTTGAGATTTTGCATTATTTCTTCTGGTATCTAATGAAGACACAGTTTTATTTATCCAAAAAACTGGATTTAAATTACGATTACTAGGATTTGAAAGGAACTTCCAACTGGACTGCCTATAGTTATTGGTATCTGTTTTGGAACCAAATTCCGGAATTAATATTATACTATTATCGGTCTTTATGAAATGATCAGCATCGACTCTTAATAGTGTTACGTCATGAATTCGCCGTCCGGAGCATAATAATAAAAGAATTGCTGTATGACGTAATATTTGAAATTCGCCGTTTAAATTTATCGCATAATTTGTCAGAAAGGAGCTTAATTTATTGATATCCCAAATTGGCGAGATAATAAGTTTTGGAATTTTTAAGGCAATCTATTTAAGTATATGCTTCACCAGAACGTGTGAACTCAATTGACCTGACGTTTCAGAGTTACACAGTGTAGACACTACAGATTTGTGTAGGAGAATATAGTATTATAAGAGAATTTATGGATTAAATATAAATCTGATAAAAACTGTGCTAACTGAGACCCATTAGGGTTCTTTGGATCTACGTTGCTATCTTTAGACCATAAAAGCCAACGTTTCCAAGCGACTTCATAAGTCTTTAAAGTAGAATTACGCCAAGAATTCTTAAGTAGCCTTAATTGATCCTTATTCCAAGTCCTTATAGCCTCGTCCCACCCCCACATTTCCACACCTCGAGAACAATATTTTGGATCTGCGGTGGAGGGTATCCCGTTGATGTATCGATCAGACGTTTGTGTAGATCGGTCAACGTGAATGGTGGTTCGAGGGCACGTGTTTTCAAATCTGCCCGCCAGAACACTTTCTCCCAACGAGGGACAACCATTAGAAAAATTCCTGTCGACTGATTCAAGTGAATCAATACTTTTGGAATAAGAAATGGTGGCGGGAATATCCAGGCCAGTGAAAAATTCCATGGGGTACTGAATGCATTGTGAAACACGGCGTGACGATCTTTCAGGTTTCGGGAGACAATTGTATACTACGTGAGCATTCTCTGAAGCGAATAAGTCGATTACGGGCGTCCCCCATTTGGCAAATACCATTTCCGTACAGGATGGCAGTAGATGCCACTCCGTCGGTTGACGATGCCGCGATAAGTGATCGGCTTGATTGTACTTGCCCGGGATATGATGTATTGAGTAATGTATTTGGTATCGATCCAGTAATGCCAAAATTTGATAGGTAATATTCATTAAGGTAATCGATTTCGTGCCTCCTTCCTTGCGTAACTGTGCAACTGCAGCCGTGTTGTCGCATTGTATCAGAAGCGAGCTGCCCTGTAGTGAATAAGCTAACTTTTGTACAGCGTGTATGTAGTATAGCTAGCATCTCTTTCCGATTGGAATGTAGGTGTAGTTCTGCTGGAGACCAATTGCCCCAGAGGGTCTGGTCGTTCAGTTGTGCCCCCCAAGCTACATCTGATGCGTCGGTTATTAAAAAGTTCACTGGAGAAGCAGAGTGTAGTGGTGTCGATAGATGGCAATTCTGAATCCACCACGTCAATTCGATGCGTACACTTTGTGGTAGAGGGTATGTTTTGATAGAACTTTTTGGAATTTTGTTCATAAATATTAACGTTTGTCGATGTTTGAGTCGACCTCGTGGTACAACAAAACTGGCAAAATTTAGGAGCCCTACTATTCTCTGCAGTTCTTTTAACGTCGCCTTGTTTTGGCAAAGTGTCAAATGGTTGATCTTCTCGTTTGGCAGGCTTTTTAGATTGACCCATGGTTGCCATATTATTCCCAGATAATTTATGCTTTTTCGTGGGGTTAACTCTGATTTTTCTGAATTTATTTTCCACCCCAATTTCTGTAATGTTTTTGTTGCGAGATTGACGTGATCCAGAAGCATATGAACGTTCTGATGTGCTATTAAAAAGTCGTCTAGGTAGACCACAATTCTGATGTTCCACTGTTGTCTTAATATTTGAGCAACCCAATTTGTAAGAATTGAAAAAATTTTTGGGGCTGTACTTAGACCGAAAGGTAGGCAAGTCATTTCCAGTAATACTTGATCGTAGATGATTCTTAGGAATCGCCTTTGAGACTACTACCTTCAGATGAAAGTAGGCTTGAGAAAGATCTATCTTGCACATCCAGTCCTTGGGCTGTATAAAGTCCGGTATTTTGTGCATATTTATTAAGTGAAATGGACTGGTCAGTACGTATTCGTTGAGCGCTTTCAGGTTGAATATGGGTCGAACTGATCCGTTCGGTTTGGGCACCAGAAATAGAGGAGAGATAAAGCTTGGTGAATATGGAGCTGCTACTAAAATTCCTTGAGATTTCATTTTCTGTACTATGGCAGACATCTCCTCCAACACAGGCGTTTGATATGGACATTTTCTTACATTTGGGTAAACTAGAGGTGGTCTTTGATGGAATAGTATACGATATCCTTGAATTAGTTTTAGGATTATATCTGGTGCTCCCATTTTCTTCCATACTCTGTAGTAATGTATTAACTGGCCTGCCTGAAATGACTTGCAGTCATTGTCTTTTATTGTAGCTATGGGCACCTCTGGAAGATTTTCGGGTTTGCACGCCCTCTGCTACTCTCTCGATCGGCCCGCGAGGCTCGATTATGAAAAAATCCTCTACCATTATAATTATTGAACGTGGAATGTGATGGAGGATAGTTTTCCAAACAATATTCACCCCGCGAGGGTGGATTATTACACTCATAATGCATAGTGTTTTGATTACCATATTTAAAATAATGGTGTCGAGCTCCACGCGATGGAGCGGCTGGTTTTCGTGTACCTTGCCCTTGTGATGAGCGATTGTTAGGTTGGTATATCTTTGATTGAGAATTTCCATTAGATTTGCAAGGCCAAAAAGTTTTACGCACCCCTCCAGATCTCTCCAAGGCGAGAGAGAAAGGTCCAGCATCAAAAATATGTGTTAATGATGGTGGAATTTTATTTAAGGATGCTTTTACCAAGGGGTCACGAACCTGATTTATAATAGCGTCACGGCGCATCTCTATGCTTTCAGCTCCGTGACCACAAGCTAGTTGAAGAAGGTCAGAAGACACCTTAAAAAAATCGCCTTTCAAAAATAATTCGTCTATCTTAATGCTTAAGTTATGGGCATTAATTGAATCTGTATTTTTTGCCCAAAGAAGAAGGCTTCTAATGCCTTCTTGTAATGACATCTTTTGTTTAAGTATGCAGTAAGTGAAAGCAGCATATGACCTGTCTGCATACATGAGATGGCGTAAGCCATCGTGTAGCTTTATTTCATCATTTATTTCCAGGTCAACGAAACCTGGTGTATGATTATATAATTTCTGAGTATCGGCGTATCTAACGTCCGACCACGAAGTGGTACCCAATTTTTGGACATCCGACAACATTTTCAAAAAATTATCAGGAGTTTTAGGAACAGGTGGTTCCTTCAACTTTGTTTCAATTTCAAAAGAAAGGTTAGCGTCATTCTGCTCGGGTTCAAAATCGAGCTGTTGATCCAGTTCTCCACCCTCTGGATAAATAGACACACTGTCCTGATAAATATCGTTGTTTAAAGCAACTAGATGTTTTAGCTCACCTATTTCCTTCATTAGTACATCCACACGGGGATCAGAATGTTTGGAGCGCTTACTTGTCTTACTTATGCTTGCGTCTACGCGACCTTCGTCTATAATCGGATGACGAAGATGTAGTGGTAGTGGAGGTGCTACTATTGCTGCTAGAAGAGCTTCGTTTCCGCTTATATCCTTCACCACTGCAGCTGGCCAACGGTTCGGACATTTAAAACTTTATCATTCATATCTAGAAAGTATTAAAACAGGTTATACCAACGGTCCAATAATTTTTGAAAATAAAACGTTACGCAATCGCAGCTAATTTAAACAACATTATCGTGATTACCACCCTTATTAGATATTCAATAGTATTAATAAAAACAATAAGATGATAGTTTATCTATAAGTGCAGTTTTAATTATACTACACAAAATAATAGTTATTTGCAACTCAAATAAAATACGAACATCAAGGCAAATGACAATAACCGAATGGCAAAAACCATTAAAATACGTTTTTGGAACACTTATTTTTATTTTTTATAAAAGGTCCGTACTTACTGTTTTAACACTTCAACAGTATACTCTAAATAATTCCGAGGATTTTTTACCACCTTACTATTAACTTCACACTTTAAATATATATAATACAACAGACTACGGTAGTGCTGTTGAGAGCGTGTTGCTTCGACGGAAATTTTAACGCCAATGAATTCGAATGGCGCGCAGTTCTACATGAAACCTTCACTGTCGCGCAATCGCCAGGTGGCGCCACTTACTTCCGCCTTAAAAGGGGGTTAAAAGTACTGAAATTGATGCTTCGACGACGGAAACGGAAACGCTCTCTCAATATAAAAGCTTCCAGTTACGGTCAAGTTATTTAATAATTTTTTGCAGTCTATATTATACATAATTGTCGACTAAAAAATATATAGGACAGATGTGGCCGCCGATGGGACAAGCGCCATACATTTTTGCCCATTGTCCTTTCTGAGTTTATGTGTGATGAATTTTAGTGACGCCTTTAATATCACCAAACCTCATTGCACGAATTCACACTCCATTCACTTTCTTGGCGGTAGGCAGCGGCCTTGTAAAGGTCCATAACACTTACCATCAGGTGTACTGTCTGCTCGTTTGCTACCGCCTGCCATAAAATAACCTTTACTCCGCATGTTGTCTATGGAAAGATTCTAAGGCGTACTGCTGCTCTATGAAATATTATTTAGTAAATATTTACATTTGTTTGTTTTCTGTTCTAGGTTCATTAGTGATGGTATGTTCAGCGGGCGGTGGAGGCGAAGCTGAGACGTTATGGTGTCTCTCTCGCGTGCTGTCAGCAGCTGCTTTCAGTGAAGCTCACACAGTATTAGCTTTGGACGGTCCTGCCTGGGCACTCACTGCTTTACCCAACCAACACGCCAAACATCTCTCCCAGGCTATGTTTTCTAAAAAAGGTATTAACATCTTCAACCGTTGATATATCTTTATATATATATTTCTTGTGTGCCTGTATAGATAGATGTGTTACTGAATTCCTCCTAAACGGCTGGAATGAAATTTTTTGTGTGTGTTCAAGTGGATTTGAGAATAGTTTCAATCACAATTGGACCAGGTAGGTAGCAGCGCTGCTGTCGATTTCAAGGACAATACCTTTTATTTTATTTGAACAGAACGTCTGTTGGGTCAGCTAGTGTTTTATAATTTATTCATTATATTATGGGTCGAATATATTATAAGCATGAAATTATATGTAATTCTATATTAAGGATTACATATAATTTCATTAGAAACGATTACGTTTCTAAGTATCATGTCACTAAATTAATCAAATTCAATAATTTACTCTGCAATTTATATGGAAGTCATTATACATTGAATAAGGATGGAATAGTCCATCTGTTTCACTCTCAAACTGGGGAATAGCGAGGGTTGGTAAGACATTGCATTCTACCTTCACATAGGTTAACTATTATTTATTATTGAATAGATATTTGATGTGTAGAAGTATGGAGCGTGTCTCGCTGGGCTGTGGTTACGGGTGCTGGCGCGTGTGTAGTTGAAGCAGGTGCTGCGCCCGATTTATTGCGTGCTTTGCTACGTGACTGTCGCGGTCCAGACGCTCATCCCGTCAAAGATTTCTTCCAGGTGAGTCATAAAATATTTTTATGAAAGTTTCAAAATTTAAAGTACCCCCCTTAGGGAGGACGTCGGTCTTTCCTTGAGCGGTCGGCCTTTCGGCGAGTGACGGACTAATTCCCCGGTCCAGTCACCCGCGCCCGCGGCTAGGGCGGCATCAGGCGCAGGTATTCGCGCCTACGCCGCCCCAGTCGCCGGTACTAAAATTAGACTTGCAATTTTAATTGTGAAGTTGTATTTAGACAGACATACATTTTGATACATTGTTGCAAAATATTCTCGAGTTTTAAGGTGAGTTTAAGTTTTAAGGAATATAATTAATAATAAAATAATAATTCGCCATAAGGAATAAGCTGTGTCTTTCCGAACATAAAAATAGGCACAAGTAACATTCAGATTGAGCCAAATCTTTTGTGGAATGCATAATATACCGCCCAGTAGTGTAGTTTCAAATTATTTTATTAACAAAATCAAATGAAAAAAGATTAACATACATGTATAGATTTCTTTCTGATTTCTTTCCCATAGGGGTAGGCAGAAGCCACTTCCCTCCACTTGAGTTAAAATTCATAAGAATAGTATTAAATGTCAGTAATAACTATTTATGGCTAATTTACTATTACAGTTATATAGTGTGGAGCAAGCGTGTGCCTGCGCCCTATACTTAGCGTGCGAAGACATCACCAGCGGTGACCTTTCTATCAGCGAATGGGCGACGCGCGCTTTCTTCTTATATGGCAATCAAGCGGTACCGACTCAAACGTTCCAGCCATCTTCACAGATGCCCTCTATAGGTAGATAAGTGTCAAATCGATGGCTCCTCCGAATAGTGGGTCATCTGAAAAATTCCAATTTTACAGGGGAGCGTGTCAAAGATAAAATTTTTCAAATTCTTGTTCTAGGATTTTTAAGTTTTTGTATTGATTACGACGTGATTCATTGGACATTTAAATAGTTAACGCGATCAAACCATCCTTTATAGAGGTCAAACATCTTAGGAAACGACAAGGATTCATCCAAAAATTTACGATTTGTATCTTTGCGGGTGTAATGAGCTTCCACAGGTGAAAAAGCTTCAATGATTTTTTTAAATTTTTATGACCGAGATTGATAAATAAGGTTATTTTTTTATCATTTCATGAAAAAAGTTAAAATACCTAAAAATGTTAGTTGACTCACTATACTTAGGAGCCATCGAAATAATGTTATATATACGACATACATGCTTAGATAGCATTTATATTGGTAGAACTACACTGTCGACAGTGTTCTGTCTACAGCCACGGTCTAGTCCATCCAGGGTAGTACCACACTAGCAGAAAATCGATGTCCAAGTGGTAATTTGTTATTGCACTTCCTTTGATGAGCGAGAGAGCCGGAAGCTCAAATTTCTGAGGACGTTTGCGTGTGATGAATTTAGGTGATACCTTTAGTATCACTCAATCTCATTATACGCATTTACACACCTTACACTTTCGTCACTGTAGGCAGTGGCTTAGTAACGGAACATCACCAGCGGCAGTATCACTTACTATTGGTGTGCTGTTTGCTCGTTTGTCACCAACAGTAAGAAAAAAAGAGGTTTTATAGACTTTATCTCAGCTATAGCGAGCCTTCCTTCTTTTGCAATGCTTATTATCTGCTTCTTCAACATTAAACAGTGTTTGGCACAAAACAGAAGAAATGATATTAGACAAATAATAATAAAGTAGTTTTAGTCGTTTTAAATCAATAGAAGTTATGTCGGTTAAAATTTAACTACATTTAATTTTTTTCTTGAAATATTAACGTTGGATAATAAAACTGTTATTTTCCCCCACAGGTTCTCCTAGATTTTCACCGCGTCAAATGTCTACCCCAATGACTATGAGAGGACCGCAGGCTCATATGCAACAGGGCAAACTGAACCAATCATACCAGACAGGTGCACCAAACCAATCCTTTGCGAGTTCACCAAATCAATCCATGATGCCTCAATCACCATTCCACCAGAATCTGTTGAGCGCAATCAACCAGTCGTCATTCATGGGCAATATGACACAGCAACAGATAGACCCTAACTTCCCCATGCCAGTAGAATACAGTGCAAAGCACAATGGCCTTTATATTTATGTTGGTAGGATCCTTTCTTCTATTTGGAGTTTGAAATGCGTCACTATATCACAGACGCCTGATAATAAAGAATTTGTGAGTATTATTTTGTATATTATTATTTACCTAATTTAGATTACAACATATTATGTTCACACAGTAAAATCTATATATTTTGCCACGTAAATTTAATTGTCCACTGTGCTTCCGCGTGGTAAAAAAGTAAGTTATGCAATGATCACTACCCTTTTTATTTCTATGATTATAAATACATTAAGAGATGCCGCTTTTTTGATCGCCTTGGCAGATGCAAGCAGATACTAATAAAGAAACAAAATCGAAATAAAATCCTATGTAAATAGCCAGTATGTTAAAGTAGGCTACTTTTTCTTATCTGGAGAGAAATATATGCAACAGTGGAACATATACCAGTTTAGAGGTTTATAATATTTTAGTCCCACATATGGCCGTTTGGTCATGTATTAAAAATACACTTTTTGTCATCCCTCTTCCCTTTTGGCGGGTTTCGTACGAAGTGATTAAGGGACGTAAACAATAGAAATAAAACACTGCCAATAAGTTTGGTCACTGAAATGTTAAGCTAATAAAATAGGTTCATATCTATAAGTGCAATGTGTTAAGGATAAAAAAATTATCTAGATTAACTCACTTCCTATGCTCTAAGAGCATGTGCATGTGTGAGTCGATCAAGATAACTTTTTTGCCCAACATGTGATTGAAACCCTCACGATCAGCAGTATATGTTTATGACAGTGGACGAAGAAAGCACTAATGAACAAGAGTATGATTGTTATAGATGAGTAGCAAGGTGACTGGTGAGGATTGCGCTTACGTGGTTCAGAAGCTTCAGCGTGTGGCTGGTTTCATGCAGCGCACTCTCGCGCCTCCACATTCCGAAGAACATGCTTCACTGCAAGCTTTAAAACTATTCATAAGTAAGTTGTTGCTAATTTATCTAGTTTTATGTTGTAGTATATATTTTCCACTTAACAATCAAAGGGAAGAGAAGATCTCGAGTAGCAACTACATATCGGACAACACAATGTAGGACGGACTGCTACTATTTAGACTGACGATGCGCTTAAAGTCGTAGGTGTCGTGGATGAGTGCAAGCAATACAAATCTATGTAGCTTTCTTTGAAGAAAGTCATTACACTTATGTAGACTGCCGAGTCATTTACCATCAGAAGCAATAAAAAAGACCATATCGATTATAGCTTCATTAAATATGATACATATTAATAGTTAATAATATTTATATTACAGATTTAGCGATAGAAATGTTAAGTCTATGGAAAGTACTATGTGAACACCAGTTCCATGTGATAGCTGCTAGTCTACCGCCTGAACAACAAAACGCCTTACAGGCTGCTAGTTTTAGGTATGTATATGCCTATTATTTTGACATAAAAAGAGACCATAATTTACCTAAATTTTTTATAAAAAAGTATTTTTCGACACATAAAGCAAAACTGTTAGCTATAAAAATGTAAACGTAATTCATATAGACACTGTTGAATTATCTAAACTGCAATGGATAATAAAAGTAAATAAAGGCAAGAGAACATAAATTTGTAATTGAGTTTTACGTAAAACTAGATGGTAAACATTTCCTCTTTAGCTCGGATTCAGTAATGGGAGATGAATACACACTAACATTATAATTATCAGTATATTATCAATAAATGAATATGTCATTTATTGCAATAAAATTTTTGTCTTTATCTACTTAGAGGATTTTAGTGGAATTAGAAATTGAGCTGGCTTATTGCCAGATATAACACATAGACTAATTCTCTACAATATTGTCTCAATTGTAGCAAAACGGTTATCGTCCTATAATTTTTTATAACTACATATAATATGCAAGCCAAGTTGCAGATAAAGCTGTTATAAAATTATTAATTTTAAGTCATAATATTACAGGGTACAGTCTACACTCACTTGAGAGGTATTAATTAGTTTATTGACTGAACCAATCTTGTATATAATTAACGTAAAACTTAAGAAAATACCATCACTGCGGGAGAAAGGAAACTTTGATAAAACCATATGTAAAACCATTAACCTGGTACTGTAGGATAATTACCGTCACATGTAGGACAATGCCCAACAGTGTTGCGTGTATGTGCTAAGAAGAATTAGTATGATTCCTTCTGGCGTGACTATATACTTAGTAATGTTAGCTCTAAGTAGTACTAGTCTCTAAAATGTATATCTATTTTTCTTTAGGGAGTTATTGGTAGGTGGTCAAGAAGTGGCGTGCCTACTCTTAGGATCGTTAGTCGCCGGATATTTAAGGGATAATGCATCTGTAGATGGCATTTCGCAAAAATTAAGACAGCTTTGTCCAACGCTTTATAGACAAGAAGATGCTACATGCTCAAAGGTAATTATCGCTATCACTGTTTTTAGCATCGAATTATAATATACATGAAATTATTATGTTAATACTAGCCGCCATGGTTTATTGCAATCGCTAGGGTACGTATAGAACTAAAGTATACTAAAATTTTATTATATTTTTATATGTTTCAGGCAAACGAATTGTTAATATTTGCCAAACAACAAAAGAATCCAACTGAACGAGAAGAAATGCTTCAACAAGCTTTGAAATTATGTAAAGTAAGTTATTCATTAAATAGAACATTGTTGAAAATACTTCGCTTTGAATATACCTCGTGTGCCACTTATTGAATGGTGCTGACAATTACCTACATGAAAATCGCGTTTAAATATTAGTCCCCAGTGTGTCGCCGGCTGAAAACTTGCTGAGGGGTCATAAGAAAAAGGGGCAGCATTGTTCTTGGAAAATAGCATCAGCTGCGATTTGCACTGATTGTGAGTTGAGATCACTCAGCACTATAATATGATTCTAGCCGAGGCCGCGGGTGACTGACCGGGAAATAGCCCGTCACCCGCAGAGGCAGACCACGTGAGGGCGATCGACCACCCGGGCGGTGATTTAGGGAAAGACGGTACCCTAAAAAGTATCCCGTCGGACTGGCCACGGACGACAAGGAACTCTGTACCGGTGGCCGGCTCAATGACGAAGGTGAGGGAATGTAGGGGGTTATGGGGCCACGCGCTGCCCTGGGAAGAACGGACGAAGCGTGTCTTGACCATGGGCCACCCAAAAAAAATAAAAGTGACATATGATTCGAGCAAAGCTATGAAAGCTATCTGTGGCAAACAGTTAAACCCAGACAAAAAATGTGTCACTATAAGAAAATTCATATTTGACTATTGCACACTGCTAACATCGATAATATTTCTTTTTTAGGATGTAGCTCCAAACGTCAATCTACCACTAGTGTGTTCTAAATTAGTATCAGCTGGGTTTTATTCTGGTGTGGTTGAGATATGTGTGGTGTGTGCCGTGAAATTAGATCCGCAAGATAAAGCTGTACATTACTATAAGAGTGACCAGCCTTCACAGGATAGAGAGGGACATTTTATTTATTACAGAAGGTATATCGTTTATCTTTATATTTTAGAATATCGTCAATATTCATCATCATCATCATCATCGCAGCCCACATACGTCCCACTGTTGGGCTCGGGCCTCCTCCACAATGGGAGGGAATTTGACCTACTATACCATGCTGGTCAGACATGTTGGTATAGGGTTTCATTTCGAGTTTTCCTTCTCTTGCACAGATGTTATGTGCACATTATATCCCATAGTCGTCTTATACGACATCCAGGGGCAAGATAGGGAGTGGTGAATTGTATTCTTACTCCGTCACCACACGGACATCGTCAATATTGGTTACTGTAA
Source organism: Lymantria dispar (assembly GCA_032191425.1). Taxonomy (NCBI): domain Eukaryota; kingdom Metazoa; phylum Arthropoda; class Insecta; order Lepidoptera; family Erebidae; genus Lymantria; species Lymantria dispar. The sequence goes on along the minus strand of CM063444.1, from coordinate 20,878,545 downwards.
TATAGGAATCGTTTAGCACGCGAATAACCTTTCAGAATCTTTAATCGTCAATATTGGTTACTGTAATATAGGAATCGTTTAGCACGCGAATAACCTTTCAGAATCTTTAAAAATGTTGAAGTGAAACAAATGTCACAATTTATTCATATTTTAACCTTTTTATCGCGCCATATTCTGTTTTAAACCTTGTGCATTGGAAGTTGTGTCGAATTTACTAGATAACCTATCACACATTACATTTCAACACCTTTAAACCGAAAATGGAAGAAAATGCTCGTATATTCGTATATACGAGCATTTTCTTACATTCACTCGTGTATTAAATTAAAAATTACTCATATTTCAATATACAACTCTTATATAATATCTATCTAATAACTATCAATACTTCTAGGATGGAAATTTATCGTGAAGTTTGTTCGGCACTGGAACGTCTTTATGAAAGGAGTGCAGAAGTGTCCACTAGTGAACCATCGCCTTTACGATCACAACCTCCTACAGATTCTTTGCTTGCAATGTCACCAGCCGACGCCAACTATCATGTAAGAATGTATTTACTTAACCCTTCTAATTTCGGTCAGTCAGTCCTTCCTGTTCCTGAGTGTGTGAAGAGTGCTTCTTCAACTTCATATGATACGCTTCAGAAAAACTTTTCTGTTAGTTCTTCTTCTTCTTCTTTTTTGTCTTGGCAATCAGCTACAAATACGAGCCATTTTTGCCATTGTCCAGTTATAATTATCTTTTCAAGTTCTCAGTTTCTTCATGTCAGTAATGGTCTGTCAGTAAGTCAAAGTGTCGCCCTCAACAGTGTAATGGCCACTGTTAAGGGTATCTTCTGAGAATTTTGGTGGAAATACAAAGGTATGTATAGCACTTTTATATCATATTCACTATACCTCAGCAGTTCTGTCGCTATATATTACATAAAATGCCATCAAGATTATTTAACATAACATGTTAAAACACTAAGATATTGAATATAATACAAGAACACCACATGACACTTCAGATTCCCGCCAAAAAAAAACCTTTTCTGTTAGTTATTATCTTTATAATAACTGTGTTGTCCTTTGTCCAGATGACATTAGATAGAGTTGATGCAGATCTATGTAATGCTCTTAGTCACAAGTAATGTAAAGTTCGATAATACTCCTAGCCGCGTACACAGCACTAGTAAGGAGATACAAACCAATGTCTGCTTTTATATTGAAATAATGTAAATATTTATATAATGAGAAAGTGTGGAGCTACACAGGTATATCTTCTGACGCTGGCCTGATGCCGCCCTAGCCGCGGTCATGGCTGGTTGACTGGTAGATTAGTTTGCTACATCATCATCATCTCAGCTCATGTACGTCTTACTGTTGGACTTACTTTATCATGCTTGTTTGAAAGATTCATAGGGTTTTAATTCTAGTTTAGCATAGTTGTTGTATACATATTACATCCCTTAGTCGTCATTTAGGACACCCACGTGCAATAGAAAATGATCACGATGATGAATTCATCACCACCCCACGGCAACGGTCCTATACGTAATTAAAAAAAAAAAACTATAAAAAATTTTCGTTGCAGGGAAGAAAATTAGTGTGGGAGTGTTTATCTCGGGATGATGAGCTTCTTCATGTAGCTGTATACGACTGGCTAGTTTCTAAACAATTAGGATCAGGTAATAATTTTGCTTTCATTTTCTTATGATCTCAGGTTATAACATTTTTATAATGTAATTATTTCTTTTATTGTGCAAATGGCTCGCAACCAGCTCTTTCTACAATAAGAGGCAAATTATTCTATTATGACATTGGAGCTAAAAGATTTTTTTTTTTTTTATATATTTATTAATCCTCTCTTCTCTAAGATAGAAAGAGATGATCATAATGATCTTATTTTCCGATCTGGTGGTAGTATATTGCAGTTTTTAATACACAGATATTGTGGTCCTTATTTCTATTATTATCCATAATAAAAACTGAAAATTGATGATAATTGATAATGAATACTATAGTATATACTATCAATTATCGGTAGATAAAATCTCTAAAAAGACTATTTATTGAATGTCAAATACCTTACATTCCTGTGACCATTAATTCTGAAAAGTATTCGAAACATTGTCGGGTTAGTAGTAATAAATATGTATAATACGTTAAAATACTTTTATTTCAAGGGTTGATCGATTTACCAGAACAATTCTCTGAGCAATCTATAAAAAATGGTTCTGAGTTTGAATGTAATTTACACTTTTATTTCCTACTAAAAAGATTCTTCATAAGAAAAATAGAAAAAGTTGGCGTTCCTCTTCTGTTTAATTCGATTATATGTCGTAATTTTGCAAATTTACAGAATTGCTGTCTCTGGGAACGGCTCCACCGGCTTCATTACGTACATATTTGCAAGCGGCTGCGCGTTCAGCACCGCCGAGCACTGCATTACACCTAATGGACCTGCTATGGAAGGTTCTAGAAAAGAGCGGTGATCACCTTGCCGCTGCAAATGTACTAGAAGGTTTAGCAACTAGACCAGGGTAAGCTCTTATCTAATTACACATATCAATTACAACTATATAAGTTTAACCTTTAGTGCTCCGTTGGCTCCGCAACAGAGCCATCTGACATTTGTTCCGTAACTTCGTAGGCTCCGCTGCGGAGCCCCATGTTTTTAGAAGTTACGGAATCGTCGGCAATTGTTATCTGTAGGTAAAACGTGCTTAGTCTCGCTACTCTTACGATTAAACCATTATTTGATGCATTTTATGGTTAGCAATAAACTTAATTAATTATTATGATGAGAATATTGAGTTGAGTGATAGTGAGCATGTGTTTGGTTTTCCATTGTTAAAAGATATTATAGAACACAATGTTGGTTATAATTCTGACACTTTCAAGTGGTGGTGCCGAAATTATACTACCAAAGAGACGACGAATGATAGTTATTGAAAGTGAAGGCAAAGAGTCGCTGGAAGACTTGAATGAATGGCGCGACGTCATGGAAGAATTAGAGATTCCAGATAGAATACATTTTAGTGTATCGCCAAAAATAAATAAAATAAAAAAAATAATCGAAAGCACGTGTAATTCTTCTCACTTAAAATAAGACTCCTCACATACGTACTGCTGCGAAAATGTGCCAGAGTTGTTGGTAGGCAATGGTACTTAAATGTGCAGAATTCTATGGGTTAAACAAGCAATTCCGTGTATGAAGATATAAAGAATACTTTTATATTTAGAATAATAACGTATAGAATGGCAGTCCGCGCACAAAAAATTAAGCCTTTCAAATGGAGTCTAATGGAGCTTACGCCGGAACCGTTCCGTAATGTAGAATGTCACTGTACTACACGTACGTACGCAACTCTTAAAAATAAAAAGTTAATTATGACGATTTGTGTATTCAAATGGTGTCACAACACATTTGAAAAACATAAAAAGGTTTTTTTAACATTACTTTTAAAAGTATTTCGACGATTTATGTTAATAAAAACAAAATTTGATTTCATAATTTCTATAGTGGTGTGCGTGTGTAAACGTCTGCGCGCATGTAGTATTTTTAGACTCATATTTCGATCGTTCGAAGTAACGACACTATCCTTCTATACGTTATTATTCTAAGCCTTTATATATTTTCTTTATATATGAAAAACGCGTATCACGGTGTTCGTGAACGCTGGTCGCCAAATCCATTAGGTTTAATATTTTGATTCTACCGAATTCAAAAAAGGAGGAGGATCTGAACTCGTCTAAATATATATTTTGTGGATGTTCGAGAATAACTTGTATGCTATATAAATAAATGTAGATAATATTTTTTGAGGGAAAGGGTAAGTTATAGGTGTTCCCACTTTATTTATATTAAACATTGATATATTAGTAGCGTAGACTTGAAAAAACGTGGTAGGTCTTAGTAGTATTTTGTTAGAAATGATACGATTGTTTTTAGGGACTGTTAAGGCTAGGGGCATCTGTTAATAAATATCAACTATGTGGAATAATTAATTTAAGAATACCTTCTTTGAATGGATTTCTCTTCCTATTGAATAAATAGGTAAGGTTACTTACTACTAAGATACAAGCAAACACAGATGGCCAAGTGGTCTTATGCAGTGATCTTCCATGTCGAATTTCGTGGGTTTGCTCGCCACGCAGGACAATTTGATCCACAAATTATTATTCTCAGCCTAGGTTCTCATTTGTGTTCAGAGATTGCATGTTTGTAAAATTATACGCATTTATACCTTACCCTTCTGAAAATAATGGCATAGCTACATCCTCAAATATTTGTACTGTTCAATATCCTAGTTTTTTTTATTGCAAACGGTGGCAAACGAGCAAACAGTACACCTGATGGTAAGTGTTGCTGCCGTTCATGGACCTTTGCAAGGTCACTGCCTACCGCGAAGAAAGTGAAGGGAGTGTGAATGCGTGCAATGAGTTTGGTGATACTAAAGGCAGCACTAAAACTCATCACACGCAAACACCCTCAGAAAGTTGGGCTTCCGGCTCTTTCGCTCACCGAACGAAGCGCAGTAACAAATTGCTACTACTCAGACGTCGATTTTCTGCGAGAGCGTGGTTACTACCCTGGACGGACCGGCCCACGGCTATAGACAAGACAACTGTCAACAGTGTGGTCCTACCACACACAAAATGAGAATATATCAGAGTTTAGTTAAAATAAGAATTTTATTTAGGTCAGGTGCGACGTTGGCTCAAAGAATGTCTTGGCTGTCGGCGGGCGTGGTGTGCGTGCGAGGGGCTGGCGCAGGTGGAGGGGAGCTGTTACGGCGACTCGAGGAGGCGGCTGAGGTAGCGAGGGTACAAGCACAAGTGCGGGCTGCCGCCGCTGCCTTACCACGTGCCTTGCAACCACATCCTCATCTCATGCAACGCCTCGACGACGAACTGCTTGAAATCACACAGGTGAACATTCTCATAGCTGATATAAACTCGAGACGACAAAGTTTTTTGTGAGTACAAAGTCTGAATGTGGAGGTATCAATACTTGATAGCGTCTGTTAGATGACCTACTAGACTTATCGATAATAGAGAAATTTTATTATTTTATTGCATCAACGCACTTTTTGTTCAAATTCTTGTAGAATGTAATATACAATACGGATACAAATATATATGAATAGTAATTATATATTTTCGTATGGTGACAGAGAAGAATACAATTCACCACCCGCCTTTCCTGGTGTCGTAAAAGACGACTAAGGGATAATAATATGCATACAATACTTATGCAAAGAAAGGAAAACCTCAAAATAAAATCCTATATCAACCCATGTGGCCAGCGTGGTATGGTAGGTCAATTTCCATCCTATTGCAAAGGAAGCTCGAACCCAGCAGTGGGACTTATATGAGCTGGGATGATGAAGATGATGAATTATATTTTTGACTACGGCGAAGAGGTCTAGGTGTAGAATGCCACGTGTCGTGGATTCGATCCCTAGCAGAATAATTCTTTGCGCAGTTCACAAATGATTGATCTGAGTCTAACTGTAACTTGTGGCCATTATATGTATATTTATTAAGTGTCTCTCGACACTTAAATTTAATCCTCTTCGTTATCTTTATGAATAAAAATATTCACGAAAAAAATTAAAAAGAAAATTATATTTTTAGCTTTACGAAGAATATGCAGACCGGTACAACCTTTGGGAGTGTAAGCTTGCAATTGTCCAGTGCTCAGGACACAACGACGCCCTCCTTGTTGAGAACATTTGGAGTAATATCTTGGCTGAGGCCGAGGCTGTCGCAAGAAGCTTACCTACATCTGACGAACGTCTCGGCTCTGTACTCAGCAAGCTTACTACACTCGGCAGGGAATATGTAAATACTGGACATTGTTTCCCACTATGTAAGTGTTACTATAATTTGATGCTATCCTAAACATAAATCTCACGATTAATATCCCACAGGATATATTTCCTTTCCGAATTTAGGCTATCACTAGTCTTTAGTGCATATTGATAGCCTTTTTTCTGCAAATTTAAAAATCTCACAAATATTACAACCAAATCTGCACCTGCAGATTAGCCTTCAACATGTTGAAGGCAAAATTTCACTTTATGAAGAAACTAATGTTAACCTTATTAAATCGAATTCTCAAAATTAATTATATAAAATTTTATACTATAAGGTTCTTTGTGTGGTTGATAGTTTAGAAAATACAAGTGTTGCTCTTAAATTAGTAAAAACTGGCTTAATAGGGTAGTGAGCATCAGTTGAGCAACTTACTACACGAACTGAGGTTGCCAACCTGCCTGATTTCTAACCTGCAATTGCAAAACCTTGACTTGCAGGAGAATTATATAGCATTTTGGCCTACATTAGTAGACCTTAGATATACTGATAATAGATGTTATTGGGCTGATGAATAAATATTTAATTATTGGTAATTCTGGGTTTTAACACAAAGTTATACAAATTTAATTTCAGATTTCATCGTTCGGCAATTAGAAATAATGAGCTGCAAATTACAGGCTGATCAGGGCATGGTGTTTAGAACTATTTTGAATATTGGTGTCTCTCTTGAGCAAGTGCTAGACATCTATATCAAGTAAGTAAGAGCGACGATGGCCCCATAGTTGTGTGAACTTTTTTCAAGTTTATTTTGCTCTTCATTTTAGTTATTGTGTGTTATTGAATTGTCTATGTAATTGTGTCTATTGTAAAATCACAGCACTTTACTTAAAAAATCCTCTGAGACTCTCGGTAGAACATGAAAATACCTAAAACACCATTATTTCATATTCTTTACATTTTAGCATTTGCATGTGTTATAGAAATGGGATCAATATTTTTTTTTTTTTTTTTGTGTGACTTAGTTGTTAGCCTCAGATGGCTGTGACAACTTTACCCGGACTGGTGGGTGAGCGCTGAGGGCTCTCAACCCGTTCAATGGGATCAAAATAAGTAAAACAATAATGTGTTAAAAAACAAAATACTGGTTGTGCCAGTGACAACATCTGTGGCATTCCATATTGTTTTTGGTGTTTCATGTTTTAGTTATAATTAATAATGTGTATTTAGATATAAGGTAAAAAAAGTCCCTATTATGAGACACATTTTCAGGTTAATCATATATTACTGCTGCTATAAATTTATTTTAGTGAAAAATACCAATTAAATTGTATTATATAATATTTTTATGATTTTTAAATAAATATTGCTAGCTTTCAATAAATTATTAAACCGAGAAAAAATAAAAATAGCCTTCTATAAGTGGAGCCTTTATGACCGTATTTATGAGACACTGGAAACATGTATGTCCCTAGTGTCTCATTATGAAGGTCCCTATTTTTGAGACACTCAATTAATAAGATTTATTTTAGTTATATTAATTTTTTTATTTGTTTTAAACCATTATAAGTTAAAAACAGGTAGTAAATTTGAATTTGAAACAACAACATTTTAGATATTCAATAAATTAAATGACTATAAATATAAATTATCAAGGTATTAAACTTATTTTTCTTATTTTTTTTTTTTGCAGTTCTTTAACTTGGTCCATTAACCTTTTCTTTTGTTCTTGCAACACTTTTTTATTTTTTTGCTTTTATCTTTTCAAATTTTCTTTCTCCAATTGATGCTCGTACCATTCATCGGAGGTCCCTACAGATGGTAATTTTGGCTTCCCACTTTTTTCAATTCTAACTCTTTTTTTTTGGTAAATATTCCACAGGTAGAGTAAATATTTCCTTTAGAGGTCTTTTGAGTTTGCGAGCGGGAGGCGGTGTGGTCTCGTTAAGGGATCTCACCGCCTGGCGCGTCGACGCCCGCCGAGACGTCATTGCCCGTTAGGCAGTCCGGCTGGAGAGGCCTCGGTTCGGGGTGCGAACCGTGGAGGCCTTCCGGCCGGTGCTGATGCAGTGGTTGGAAAGGCGGCACGGGGTGCTCTCCTTCCGACTGGTGCAGGTTTTGACGGGGCATGGGTGCTTCGCCAAATACCTGCACAAGGTCGTTAGGAGGGAGAGTACACCGTCCTGCCACCACTGCGATTGCGACGAGGACACGGCGCGCCATACGCTCGAGGCCTGCGCGGCTTGGGCAGTGCAGCGCTGTGAACTCGTCGCAATCATCGGTACAGACCTGGTGCTGCCGGCTATCGCTAGGGCTATGGTCGACAGCGTCGGGAATTGGGACGCGGCCGCAGCCTTCTGCGAGACAGTGATCTCGCGGAAGGAGGCGGCGGATCGCCTGCGTGAGGAGCGCAGCCTCGATGAGGAGATCCGCCGCCGGCGACTGGGGCGGCGTAGGCGCAACTACCTGCGCCTCATGCCGTCCTAGCCGAGGTCGCGGGTGACGTGACCGGGATTAGTCCGTCACCCGCCGAGAGGCCGACCGCGTGAGGAAAGACCGACGTCCTCCCCGAGGGGGGGACGTCGGTCGATGGGAGGGTACCCCAATAGGGGGTATTCCGTCGGGCCGACCACTGATGTCAAGTAACCCTGCTCCGGTGGTCGGCCCAACGACGAAGGCGACGTGGTTTTCGGGTGGACTGCGGGAGTTGTGTGCTTAAGCCCCTCTGTCGCCCCGGACGGAGTGGTGCGGAGGCGCGCCGACCGCAGCCCACCCACAAAAGAAAAAAAATATTAATATATACTTAAGGAAATGTCTAAAAAATATTTTAATTAAATTATCAAAGAAAAAAATTTAAATTGCAAAAGAACTGTTTTGATTTTAGGTTATGTTTCTGAACTTACATTATTTAATGCAAAATACTTCATCATTCATCATCATCATTTCAGCCTATCGCCGTCCACTGCTGGACGTAGGCCTCCCTCATGTTGCGCCACAATGAGCGGTCCTGTGCCGCCTGCATCCAACGACGCCCAGCTACTTTCACTAGGTCATCGGTCCACCTAGTGAGGGGGCGTCCTACGATACGTGGTCGCGAGAACCTTTCTTCCCCAGCGGTTGTCGGTTCGTCGAGCGATGTGGCCTGCCCATTGCTACTTCAGCGTGCTAATTCTTCGTGCTATGTCGGTTACACCCGTTCTTCTGCGGATTTCCGTATTCCGGATTCTATCTCGCAGAGAAATCCCGAGCATAGCCCGCTCCATAGCACGCTGAGCGACTTTGAGCCTTGATATGAGGCCTACATTTAGGGACCACGTTTCCGTGCCGTAAGTCATCACTGGTAACACACACTGGTCAAAGACCTGTGTTTTCAGACACTGAGGTATGTTGGACGAAAAGATCCTCTTAAGTTTCCCGAACGCGTTGAATCCAACCGAGTTGGATTCGTCGGCTGATCTGTTTCTCGAAAATACTTACTTATAAAAAAATATTTATTGTTATATCGATAAATAATGATTGTTATTTAATAATTACACTTTTTAAAAACCATAAATAGTAAACTGTCTCATTGAATCGGGACAAGCGAGACTTCACGTCCGTACTACGTGATACACAGTTTTAAGTGTCTCATACACCGGTACGTCCCAGTTTACAAATGTACGTATTGTGAAACACCTTAAAATAAAATATTATCATCATAAATAATCATAAATGCATACAAAAATTAAAATATACTGCTTTTTAGCTTTTGGTTAGTACATAATTTATATACATTAATAAAAGTAGTAATTCAATTTAACGCGGATAAAAAAATTGATCATCAATCATGGTTAACTCTTTTCATTCATGGATATGAGGGCTGATATCGAACGCCATACTTTCTATATACTTTTTTTATCAAGACGAAAAGAATAATTAGTGAGACTGTTAAATTACGTTCAAAGTTGATTAAGTTATGTATTGATTACATTTTTAAAGAGTATAATGATGTATTTTTTTATAATTCATCCATTTTACGTCATTAATGGGGACATCGTCTCATAATAGGGACTTTTACCTTAATAAATAAAAAAGTAAAAGTCTCTTGGTAATTTTTTTTATAGATATATCTTGTAGATATGATTTCATCATTTAAATTTTAAGAAATTCGGACCCGCAATTTTAGGTTGATTATCGGTATGTCAGTACGGTTTTACACAAATACCTTCAATGCACAGATTTCATCCTACTTCTTATATTCTTTATTATATGGAATTTTATGGCAAGGTTTAAAAGACTTTTATGTCAAGTTTCATCACTGTTGGACTTCGTGTGAAGTATTTGGTCCGTCAGTAAGCCAAAGCGTCATCTTCAATAATACGAGGCCGACACCATTAAGTATCTCTGCCGGCAATTTTGGTGAAACTAATACGACCCATCAATCAGCTTGTAGAGGTCTACTGTTGAACATAGACCACCCCCACAAAAATGCCACTCTGAGCCATTTACATTGGTTCCCTGTGACTTTCAAGATGTCGTCAGTCTATTTAATAGGGGTCTAATACATTACATCTCATACATATATAAAGAACTGTAACTTATATTCATTATATTTAGCATTTATCTATATTATCTGACATAAAATTCTGTTTCTGCTAAAATTAATTTGATCCAATATACCTATCAATTGTCTATATCTGTGTTCAGGTTAGTGAGTGTGAATGAACGCGTGTGGTTAGGCTGCGGTGATGAGAGCCACGTCTGCCGAGCTGCCGCACTGCTGCTGGAAGCTGCTCGTGCAGACCTCGCGCCACTACCTAGTGCCCTCCGCCGTCGGGCGCTCGCACGTTGTAAGGATTTACACGAGACAGCACTCTCAGCTCTACAGGTCAGCGCCATCACTGCTTTACATGTTCTTTGCATCAAGCAAGCATTTTATACATACTAACCTAACCCTTTCAAAGGATTTAAAAAACGTCTGGAAATTTATGATAAGCGTTTAATTATATTATAAGAAAGATGCCCGTGTGGTGATGTAGTAAGAATACAATTCACCACCCTCTTTCTTGTCCGTGGGTATCGTAAATTTAATTATATTATAAAAGATGGAAGAAAAAGGGGTGGTGAATACCTGCCCGTGGATGTAGTAAAAGACGACTAAGGGATTAAATATGCATCTAACATCTATGCAACAGAAGGCAAACGCGAAATAAAATTCTATACCAACACGCGTGACCATTGTGGTATAGTAGTCAATTTCCTTCCTATTGTGGAAGAGGCTCGAGCCCAACAGTGGGACATAGATGAGCTGAAACGATGAGGATAAGAGAATAAATTTTTAAATTAGAGATTTCTGTATTTGCAGGCTCGTCCTAATACGCAACGTCTTATCGAACGTTTGTCAGTGGCGCAGGCGCATCTAGATCGTATGGACTGAACTTTGTAATATTAGCTTATAATGAAGTGTAGAATTGAACTGTAACTACCATACTTTTATACAAATGCAGTGTTTTCGTCGAATTCCATAGTGATTTAATTTTTTGTGTTATCCGATTTTGTAATTAATAAAAACCAGAAAAAGGAAGTAAGGATAGGATGATCATTGTGAATGCATGAATAAAACATAAATGTATTATTTAAAACAGTTTTAATAACATTAAGTTCAAAATAATATTATATCTAAACTACTGAACCTAAGGTTTTGTAAATGTTACAATACATTATACATTAAAATAAATTAAGAAATTCTCCAAATGCAGGTGACATTAAATATTTTCATAAATTATTAAACAGATAAATCATATTTATATGCCATTAAATAATTTATGTACCTCAACATTTGGAATGGCAGTGAAAATCTCATTAAACAGTGTCAAATGTAAAAATTCAATTAATTGTGTACTCTTAGAATAATAACGTATAGAAGGATAGTGTCAATACTTCGAACTTTCAAAATTTGAATCTAAAAATACTAATGGCGCGCAGACGATTACACACGTACACACGCACACCACTATACAAATTATGAAATCAAATTTTGTTTTTATTAACATAAATCGTCGAAATACTTATAAAAGTAATGTTAAAAACCTTTTTAAGTTTTTCAAATGTGTTGTGACACCATTTGAATGCACAAACCGTCATAATTATCAATTTATTTTTTAAAAGTTGCCTACATACGTGCAGTACAATGACTTGTACATTACGGAACGGTTCCGGCGTAAGCTCCATTAGGCTCCAATTGAAATGCCTCACTTTCTGTGCGTGAACTTACCTTCTATACTTTATTATTCTAAGCGTGTACTTCGTTTTCGTCATAAATAATGGTAATTACCGATTGATTTATTATATAAAATTAGGGATCAAAAGGCACTATAAAAATGGTTTCTATTTTTGTAAATAAAGCTATTGTAGAACGACCAACGCATATTTTCATTTTTATATCAGTTTTATCTATAAATCTAACATAAGGAATATTGCCTACGTATAAGTTATTATGTAAGAGCCATTATTAAGCGTATTGGGGATGAAATGAGTGATTTATCATATTACTATGGGTGATTGAGTTATTCATGGTGGAAATGTGAAAGTAATGATTGATATTAATCAATGTGGGTACATTTGATGTACTTATAATAAGCGTGTCATTCTTACGCGTTATATATATTTATTAAACTTGCGTATGACGGTATGAAAAATCTCTTATAAATATTAATGTTTGATATATTATTTTGAAGATTATTTTATCTTCTAATGAATAATGTATATGTATTAATATTATAGTCTTTATTACAAAAATGTAATTGATCTAGTGGCAGTTGAGTTTCTGGATCTTTTGTATGTAAGTAGTTGTTAGTCTCAGTTGTCTTTTATAACTTTATACAGAATCTGGGTGAGCGCTCAAGGCTCTCTAATCAGAGATAATCTCGCGTGTCCACCTTTAAGAATGTACGTCTGTTACAGTGTATAAACACATCATTGGTAGTTTACAGGTAAGAATATTTCCAGAAGATTCCTAATTTATATTATAAACTATATACCATCTGCATAATAATGTATGAAGCAGAAGTATAAAACATTTTAGAGCACCAATTATAATTAATTAATATGTGATTTCGTACAGTTCTGGTGAACACTCAATTCTATTCTAACGAATCAAATGTTAAAATTTTAATTCGAATACTTAGAATGACTTTTAACATCATTTTTCTTTTATATGATATGGTGGAAGGAGTTTTCTTTTTACCATTATAAGCAGTCAAAGGCCAGTCTATTAAATAGACTTCTACTTAAATCTAAACTACGTTTTTATTTATTTACAATTCAAATTACCTAGGTGTGAAATATGGTTGAAAGACGTCCGAGTTACTCAGCATGTCCTTTAAAATTAACAAAAAGAAAATGACGATTGATTAGTGATATGAATGATGTGATTATTACGAAGAGTCTTCATCGAAAGGGTTAGTATTTACCTGATGGCCTTGGTGATCATCGTCCGGGTATGAATATATACCGCTATGACCACTGATCGTTGGAATACCAACTGTATTCAAAGGTGTGGTAATGATTTGTTGGTGTTTTATGGGATCTCTCCCTGTTGAATTATTCCTTATAATTGTTGTGTAAGTTGGCGTTGATTTTGTTGGCATATCTTTTATTCTAGTTCCTGCTCGATAAGTGCCGAATTCATCGGGCGGTGGTGGCAATGAAAATCCGTCGGATGTTTGAGTTATTTCGGAAGCTTCATCGCTGAGCTCCTTGGCAAGTTTGTGTCGCACTTTTCTTGGCATAGTATAAAACGTGTTCATCTGAAATAAAAAAAGTTATTGATATTGTCGTTATTCAGTTTTCTGGAGAATTTGGAGTTATTGAGAAATTAAGATGTAAGAATTTCCTTCCCAAAAATATTGTTCTTTTATGTTTATCGGCTGTACTGTGGTAACTGTTAGTTTGTGCTGTTGTCATGATATCATGAAGTTTTCTTTCTCTGAACAAAAAAATGGTTATCTTACTTCTGTTGAGGCGGTTATGGTTTGGTCTAGTCCCGCTCAGTCGTCCTAAGCGAAAGAAAGCAGCATGCGACCATATTACCGTCAGTATACCTACTCTCAGCTCGTTAAGCGGGCCACCAGTACCGCTGTTTTAATTTCATTGGATCTGCTTACATGTGTGTAATTTACCGTGGTTAAGATTTTGGTGGTGATTTATATTCTTACAATGCTACCAAACAGCAAACAATACTTACCGGTCTAGGAACATTGTAATTTGTTTCAGGCGGTAGATGTAAAACTAAATGGTCACATAGAGCGTCCATGTCTCTTTTTCTATTAATATTTTGAAGTGAATGCACTCTGCAGTTTGCACGACGCGAAGAATCATGTGACTTGAAGTTCTCCTGTTCAGCCATGTCGTTCATGTATCGTGCGGAATGGAAGGAACTGGTGCGCCTTACGTCGAAATTTTTAGACGGGTGTCTCGATATTGCGCGACGGAATGATTCAGTGCGCCTTACATTGCATTCGCTGCCATCATCACTGTCGTGATATATTTCACAATTAGTCTCTGAAAATTGTTATGCATGTCATATAAATTATAAATACTGTTTCAAGGTGCTTATACTATTTTTGCTTTAGATTACGTCTTAGGATATATGTATGTACAAGATAGCTAACAGAAATACTTTTATTTATTTAAACTTTAGCACACAAAAATAAGGTACATGGCGGACTTAATGCCTTAGGCATTTTCTGCCAGTCAACCACGGGTAGAGTAGAAATAATTTAGGCAGGTGCAATAGATTGTAAGGGGTAATTTTTAAAATTTGGTTATCCAAGTATAGCAATTATATTCTTATACACTATACACACAAACAATACACACACATATATACATATATATATATACATATATATATATACATATATATATATATATATATATATATATATATATATATATATATATATATATATATATATATACATATATGTGTATAGTGTATGCGTGTATAGTATAGTATACTATACACACACACACATATATATATATATATATATATATACAGGGTATTTTTTCAAAGAGTGCACAATTTTTTTTATTATATTCTAGATATAAATAAAATGATATATAAAATGTAAAATGTTTAAAATCACTAGTAATTAATTAATTATTTTGATTTGAAAATATCTAAGAATGTTCGTGACTTTTAACCACCCTATTTCCGGCCATTGAGAACGAAAAGTAGCGTAAACGCACACTAATACAGCATATTACTAACAAAAATTGTATTATAGGTAATAAGTTTACGATTTCAAGGGAATGGTTGAAACGTTTTCTCTAATTGGTGTTTATTTTCTATTTCACTTACACCCATACATATTGCTTAGTCTATCCTCTCTAACATAATCTTAATCAACCAACACTTTCCCCCATGCACGTTTTCGCATCTATTCATCTTTTTCGCACTACTCATAACATCCCATACTTCGCTGATCCTGTTCGCTCTCTTTCTAACACCCTAGTGCACTCAATCATTCCTGTCACTCTTTTACTTATTATGTTGCAGGAATACAATATTAAATAACATCCTTACACAATTTTTCTCTATCCAAACATCAAACGGGCTTAAGGATCGTCGTAATAAACAGATACAATAAAATACTAGTTTATTAAAGTCACATAATAATGTTCGTATTTATTAAAGCGTATTTAAAAAGTGGAATCAACAACAATTAAACTTATCTATTCATTCGGGTCCGTGAAAAAACTCTATCACTGATATTTTAATAATTGTTCAAAATGTAGGCCGGTCCTCTCAATACAAAGCCAGGCACGTTTGATTAAATTGTTTTCTAAATTTATTTGTGTCCGAGCACTTTTCACTTCACTAAATGCAGGGATTATTTTATTACGAAGGTCTTCATAACTTCGCGCTTCTTCTACGTACACCCGTCTCTTAATCTCTCTCCACAAATAAAAGTCTAACGGGGTAAGATCTGGTGACCTTGGAGGCCACGGTATTGGACCGCCGCGTCCTATCCATCTATCACCATATTCACTATTTAAATAATTACGCACACCACTTGAATAATGAGACGGTGCGCCGTCATGTTGATAGTGTAGGTTGTTTAACAGTCCCAGGGGCACGTCATCTAATAAATCAGGAATTACACTTTGCAACATATCCAAATAGTTACCGCCAGTCAATCGGTCGTCAATAAAGTACGGACCCACGATAACTTTATTAATGATCCCAGCCCAAACATTAACACTAAATCGCACTTGATGGTAACTGTCTTTGATTACGCGAGGATTGCTCACTGCCCAATAATGTTCGTTACAACTATTATAAAGTCCTATTCGTGTAAATAAGGCTTCGTCAGTCCAGAGAATGTTAGCGGAGTCGATGTTTGCTAATAACCACTAAATTGAATTCGCAACGATCCATCATTTTCATGCAGTACTTGAACGCGTTGATAATGATACGGGTGGTATCCTAAGGAATTTAGCAGCTTCCACACGTAATAACGGCTTACGCCGAATTGTCGAGCTGCGTCATTAGTACTGTACTAGCACGAGGGTCCCGTTCAAAAAACTCGATTACAGCATTCTCGACTGCCGGGGTAATCGCAGCAGTACCTCCTCGAGATGTTGCATGCCCCGGTGTAGTTTGGTTGGCTGCTAAAATCGTCCTCAAATTAGGTACTCTCGAGTTAATACCTTGTCGCTGTAAACGCGGTAAAGAGTCACTCTCGTAAAGTCTGAGCTCCACGTAGACTTTCAGCACTTAATATGTAGCACCGTACCATCTCATAATACTCGCGGTTTGAATATGTTATTTGATCTTGTGTCGTCATTGTAGAAGATAAGTAGTAAAAGATAAGCAATACGCACTCGTAATTAAGTCACGGTCAAACGTCAACTGAAACTGACTGACCTGCCGAAAAACTGCGTAGCGCGTGAGGCGTGTGTTCGGGGGTGAGGGTGAGGGCGCGGGCAGTTGCAAAGCACAGGCGAGGGAATATACCTATAGGTAATCATACGATATGACGTAACGATTTATTACGATGTCTTAGATTTATCTTTGTGTGGATTCGTGGCGTAATTATAAAATTTATGAATGGCTACGCAATATCAACAAGTTTGATTTTTTTGGGAATGCATAAAATGTAAAATGGATATTTTTTTGAAAAAAAAGCACATGTTTTTATTTCAATAATCAATTATACTATCGATTCTGAACCTCCTGTGCAAATTTGTGCACCCTTTGAAAAAATACCCATATATATATATATATATATATATGTGTGTGTGTATTGTTTGTGTGTATAGTGTATAAGAATATAATTGCTATACTTGGATAAAATTTTAAAAATTACTCCTTACAATCTATTGCACCTGTCTAAATTATTTCTGCTCCACCCGTGGTTGACTGGCAGAAAATGCCTAAGGCATTATATATATATATATATATATATACACATAGAAATACATATATACATACATAAACATACATATACATATAAATTTTATTAAAAGTAGAGGAGAGCCATCATTGCAGAGTTGACTCCGTCAGAAAGTCTAGGTATAGACGTTTTACCATAGCTTTAAAACCATCACGGCTAGCGGCCATTCTGATCTTTAATGGTAACGCATTCCAGAGAAGAATAGCCTGGATATAAAACGAAGAGTGTACTAGATTAGAGGAATGAGAAGGACAGTGAAGAATTAGATTTTTGGAGGAACGAAGATTACGGTCGTGAGTGGTACATAGAAATTGAAAGTGAAGTTTTAAGTAGGGGGGAGCATTAGGAGAGTTTCAAATAGAGTATAGCAAAGAGAGAGTTCGCAAGCTTTGTCTTTGCCTAACCGGTAACCAATTAAGACGAGAGCGAAATGAGGAGACATGGTCGAATTTACGAAGGTTAAAAACGAATCGAATGCAATTATTGAGAAGACGGTCCAGTTTATTGAGTAGATCTGCATTCAGGTCGAGGCAGCACACATCAGCATAATCGATGATAGGAAGGATTAAGGTTTGAACCAGCGCTGTCTTGGTATTTATTGGAAGAAAGTTCTTCAAGCGATATAGCGAGCGAAGCGTACCTGTGACCTTATTTGATATGGTAGAGATTTGCGTTTGCCACTCCATCGTCGAGTCTAGAATTAGGCCAAGATTCTTGACATGTTGACTGTAAGGGATCACTGTTCCATTGTACACGATGGATGGTAGAGCAAGAGAATCAAATCTGCTGATTATTCGAGGACTACCGAGTATAATGGATTGGCACTTGTCTACATTCACTGCCAAGCCAAACCTAGCAGCCCAAACGCTTATAGTTGAAAGATTGGAGTTGATTCTAGCGATTGCTGACTGTACATCATCCAGCTTGGCGTGAGAGTATAGTTGTAGATCATCGGCATACAAATTATACGCGCACTGAAGTTCAGGGATTAAAAGATTAATAAAGAGAGAGAAGAGAAGAGGAGAAAGTATACCGCCTTGAGGAACGCCTGAGCCCAAATCGCACCAATCGGACATAGTGTCGTCGATACGGATGGACTGCTGACGACCCTGAAGATAAGATGAAAACCATTCCAAAGCATCCGACGAGATTCTAAGATAAGACAGAATAGATAGCAGAATCTCGTGACTGACGGCGTTAAAGGCATTAGAGAAGTCTACCAGGACCAGCACAGTGATCCTAGTATCGGCAGCTCTCACGTCGCCCGTCACTTTGAGGAGTGCTGAGACTGTGCTGTGTCCAGGCCTAAAACCAGACTGTAGTGGACTTAAGATGTCGTTAGCATGGACAAATTGTGATAACTGTTTATGAGCACACGCCTCGAGCACTTTGGATAGGAAAGGGAGAATAGATATGGGACGATAGTGATTGGGAAGAGAAGGACTAGAAATTTTGGGTAAGGGTAGGACATACGCCTTACGCCATAGCGTAGGAAATGTACCAGAAAGAAGAGAGAAGTTAAGGGTGTAGATCGTGAAAATCACCGAAAAGAGTGTTACGATTTTTCAAATTTAACCTATTTACATATGATTGATATCAATGATAATTTGTATATATTACAATCAAAGACCAATAAGTATGTTCATGCTTATATTAAACTCTTAAACCTAATAGTTGTTATATAATAAACGTCAACAAACGCACAAAATTGAGTAAAAATGCAAAAACATGACTTCGTATTTTTCAGATTTAACCCCATAAATCAACACAAATTGATAAAAAGAAACACTTTTTGAACACTGAAGAAACCAATAAGTATAGCTGTATACTTCTTTTTATACCTTTACAAACAAAGACTTCCTCTTTTAAAGCCCTAAAATCTAGATATATTTTAAGGTAAATTTTTCATACAAAAATGTATGGGTAAAACGTTCGTTTCATTCGTGCAATCTCGGTGGTCAAAAGCGGCAGTTCCTTTCTGTAAGTGAACGCGACACTACGCTTGTCGGCTGCAGACAGCAGAATTACGTATTGTGAATTTGTGTTTTTTGTAAAAAATTGTAAGTATAACATTTTTATAATTAATTTATTTTCAGTTATTAGAAAGTATCGATATAATGAATGTCTGAAAGAAAACCATGATGGAACTAGATATAAATCGTAAAAAATACAATATCTACACTAATAGGTATTATAAAGAGGAAAGATTTGGATTTTTGTATGTAACGAATAAACTCAAAAAGTACTGGACCGATTTTAATAATTCTTTTATCATTCGAAAGCTACATTATCACTGAGTAACATAGGCTATTTTTTTCGCAGGACTGATTGAATTTGAGTGTCATGCCAGGGAAAAGAAAGTTTTGTACGCATTATAAAAATATGAAAGCCAAAAGATCTCGGAATAAAATGTAAGTTCCTCCCTACTTATTTATTATCGCATTTGAACAGGGTACATTACAAAGCTAATACAATATGTCATATGATTTAGATCGCCCGATTCAGACATATACCTACAATAACATGTAAATATTGGTTTGTATTATCTATATCTATACTGATAAATAAAATTGAAGTATCTGTATGTAATATCAAAATAATAGGATTTTAAAAAAAAAAAAAGGCGATACGGAGTTCGCCGGGTCGGCTAGTATTGTCTAAATATCAAAATGTGAAAGTAGGTAGGCGACAGCGCAACTTGGTCGACATACCTATACCACCAAACAGACGCGAGGCGCCTAGCGTCTGGCTTAGGGTTGTACAAAATAAATAAAAAGTGGATAATATTGATGAATAATATTTCCAGTATTGAAAATAAAGAAAACCTTGGGGCCGAGACTGAGCAACAATGCTACGCGCTGTATAGAGGTAAGTTGTTATACGTAATTCTTGTAGACTTGTTACATAAATAAACAAACTACTTAGTTAGTGATGGGCGAAGACAAAATCTCAATACCTACCTATAGATTTTTTCTTGCAATATTTATTATTTTCATCGAGAGACAAACACCTTAGTACCGAAATACTTCTCAATTACTTTCTCAAAAGAAAATTTACGTTCAAATAGGTGACGTCATAAAAAAACAATACCTAATGCGTAAAGAAATTATAATTTCTATTCATCAGGAACCTAATATTGTATTAAATTCTTTTGCATTTTTTTAAATTTTTAATTATTTTTTATAAAAAAAATCAAGCCATTATCTTTCTTTACAGGAACTAGTTATTGAAAACGACCAAGAGGGAAAGGTGGATGAAATGGAAGTTGGGCGTAGAGTTGTAGACGTTTCTTTTTTTTTTAAAGCTCTTCAGGCCATAGGGGACCACGGTCCAATGGATTGTAAGTTAAGTTACCTCAGTATAATAGGTGAAGTAAAAGTTGGTCTGGACTCAAAACTCATCATGAAATGTAGTATGTGTAGTATGAAATTTACTGTGTGTTTGATTGAAAAGAAAGAAGATAGAATGGAAGTGAATCATCAAATTGTATCTGGTATCATATCATCTGGTGGGAGCTACTATCAGTTAAAAACATTAACTGCCGCAGTAGCCCTACCAATCATGTCACCTTCATTATACAATGAAATTAATAATACGGTTTGCGATTGGTGGGAAAAGACAGCAGCATGCGATTGGTGGGAAAAGACAGCAGCACATTCCATGGCAGAAGCTGTCAAGGAAGAAGCGGAGTACGCAGTGTCTATAGGTAGTGTTGATAAAAATGGTACACCATTAATATCTGTTGCTGTTGACGGTTGTTGGAGCAAGAGATCTTATGGTAAGAATTTTTCCGCCTTGTCCGGCGCAGCTGCGATAATTGGCATTAAAACTAATAAAGTATTGTTTTTTGGAGTTAAAAATAAATACTGCGTAGTTTGTGCACGAGCCGCAAAGAACGACAGTCAGCCCTCGGAACACCGTTGTTTCAAGAATTATTCGGGATCATCTACCGGTATGGAATCGACCATAATAGTTGAGGGGTTTAAACGTTCCATTGTTGATCACGGTGTAATTTATAATAAATTTGTAGCAGACGGCGATTCCAGTACTTATAAAAAAATATTAGATTCGCGACCGTACGGTAATTTAACAGTAGAGAAAATTGAATGCAAAAATCATCTTTTACGAAACTACTGCAATAGCTTGGAGAAACTGTCGAAAGACACTAAGTATCCTTGCGAATTGCGGAAATTCCTAAAAGAAAGGTATTTGCGTTTAAGAACGGGTGTAAAATGCGCTATTAAATATTGGGGCGATCAAAATCAGTCACTCGAAGAAAAAATAAAAAATCTTAGTGAAGATATCCTAAATGGTCCACAACACGTATTTGGTAATCACCAATATTGCAAAGAGTATTTCTGTAGACCTGATACTCGTCGAATAGAACCTGTTGGGTTGCTTCCAGCAATTGTTGGATGCGGATTAATGGACGCGGTACACATTTTAAGTAAAAGACTGTCATATCATTCTAGAAGTTTAATTCATAATTGTACAAGTAATATAGTTGAAAGTTTTAACGCAGTGATTGCCAAATTAGTAGGGGGTAAGCGTGTAAATTATTCTTCCCGTGGTTCTTATGCGGGCCGATGCGCAGCTGCTGTTGTGTCTTTTAATACAGGATCGATTCATAGTAAAACTCATGAAGTAATATTTAAATCTAGTCCTAATCCTTTGATCGCGAAAGTGGAAAATTGTAATCGTAGAATCCGTTTAATTGCTAAACCTAAATTAAGATTGAAAAAGAGCCACAGCGCTATATCGAAAGACGCTCACTATGGACCAAACTGCGAAAAACCTGATCTGAGTCCAGAATTATATGAGAAAGCCAAGTCATCTTTTTTAGCCGATTTAAAGTTGTCTTGTGCTGAAAGAGAGGAGCTTGAAAGGTCGACCCATTTGCAAAGAAGTAGTTCTGAGTGGATGAGTACAAGGAGAAAATTACTAACCTCATCATCGTTCGGGGAAGTTTGTAAAAAACGAGAGAGCACAAGTTGTGCTGTTCTTGTTCGTAAAATCGTTTATGGTAGTAATATCTCCAGTTTGCCTGCTGTACGGTACGGTATCGAAAACGAAGAAACCGCAATTAAACAGTTAGAAATTCAAGAGAATATTAGTATACAAGGTTGCGGTTTGTTCGTCGACGATCAATATGAATTTCTTGGTACTACACCAGATGGCATTTATGCAAACGGTTTAATTGAAATTAAGTGCCCACATTCTTTAGCTGGCATGACTCTTGATGAAGCAATGGCCAAACATACCTTTTGGGTTAAGGACAAGGCTTCCAAGGGTTATGTCATAAATAAAAATCATAACTGGTATTTCCAAATTCAAGGACAGGTACATATTACTAAAAGAAACGTTTGCATGCTTGGCATCTGGTTTGGTGCTACTGTACCTATGAAAGTTTATATTATAGAAAAGGACGACATATTTTGGGAGGAGAAAATGGAGATGAAATTAGTTAGGTTTTATTACGATTGCCTACTTCCAGAATTAGTTGATCCTCGGCAGTCACGAAGCATGCCCATTCGTGACGCGCCCAGTATCATAGAGGCTATGAAAGAGAGGAAAGAAAGAGCTTTACATGTTATGAAAGGGAAGAACGCCTAATGATTTTGAAAGATACAGGTAACTTAACTACCCAGCCAGTCGATTCACGTAAACACGCCAGTCCAAAAGTCGTTTTAACGTAGGAATTTAGAAATCGCCTTTTGGTTTTCTGTTTTAAACGCACTTACTTATCTAGTCTTGGATTGTCATAAATCTTCCAATAGCTCAATTACTATACAATTTCTGAGTTACCTGGTGTAAAGAATCATAAAAATTGGTTCAAAAATACAGCGAATTGAGAATTCTCCTTTTTTTAAGTCGGTTAAAAGGGCTAAATTTGCACAAAACGAAGTGACGTCACTGCGCTACGGTTTTTATTACTTACGTGAATCGGGCAGCTGGTAACGTTTTCATTCTGATAGGTTTTGTGATAGCCATTGATTTTATCATCAAATTAGCAGAAATCAGAACTTGATCCGTAATCGAATGAAAAACCATTAGAATTTTGAACTCATATTTCGTTATTGTTTAATTACATACTTTTAATTAGTATATTAATAATTTACAAACTTCTGTTAAAATTAGTAAATAAATGAATTATTTACTAATTTTTGTACAACCCTAGCACGCTTTTAGGATAGCGAGTAATGGCGACTCATATTTGTTATTGTGTAGTAAATAAATCATTTTTATACTTGTATTTCATTTATTGACATTTTTTTTAAAACCCTAGGATTTTTTTTTAGATATCGACGAGGTGATCGTAAACAAAAAGTAAGTATTTGAGTTTACGCAATAGGCACATTTCCTTGCGTAGAGATAAACACACTTCCTACTGAATTTGCAATTATTTTATTGAATGAATACTTTACGAATTAGAATAAACTTTGGTAGTGAAATTACAAATAAATAAATGGTTGGAATTTTAGGTAAGTAGAATACAAAAATGTCAGTCCGGACCTACTCTTGATTATATATTATATTATAAACTAGTAACCCGCCCTCGCTATCTTCGCTATCTTCGGCAATATTCACTTCACATTACATACTATAAAAAGCATATTGATCTATAATAAATGCACAATTTATTTAAGGTACTTAATTGGATAAGGATTAATGCTGTATTGTATAAAATCACTTAGTAAATAATCATTTTTTAGTAGAGGATAAAAAATGGTTATGGTGGGTTATCCCTAAGAGATAGACATATGCCATCGTGGACTTTTTTGTTGAACTTTTTAAGATGGATAATACTGTAGTACATTATTTTGGTCTATCTCGTAGGGTTCAGCCAACGTTTGCAATATAAGCGCAAAAACGTGCTTATTTACGACATCACATTAGAAACCTCTAAATTAATCAGCGTTTCTCTACTATATTATGCATGTATTATACATATAAACCTTCCTTAAGAATCATTCTATTTATTAAAAAAAACTCCATCAAAATCCGTTGCGTAGTTTTAAAGATCTAAGCATACATAGGGACAGACAGACGGCGGATAGCGACTTTGTTTTATACTATGTAATGTAATGATAGAAAAACATAAAAATTGTGTCTCAACTACTCTTATTAATCTATTAAAAAGAATCAACAGCTAGTTTCCAAAAATTCAACGTTATTGTTATGCTGTAAATATTCAAGTTCAATAACAATTTCTCAACGTGGAACGTTTGTTGCAAAACATTTTGAAAATCGCGCTCTCTAGGTCATTCATCCGCCCCGTCGGATGTTACATTAAACTTTGGCGCTGCGGTCGCTCGAAATCGAGAACTCAGGCCAACAATCTACACCCTTAAGGATGTGTGAGATAGGCAACAAAAGTTGGTCAAGAATGGTCATGACCATACGACGGCTGATGTCGTCACAACCCACTGCCTTAGATTTAATGGAGAGGAGTATTTTTCGAACCTCATCGGATGCTATCGGAGAAAAAGAAAAGGAATTAAAGTCGTGAGGAGGTAAACTGGCGATGTAGTTCACCGTTTGACACTTAATGACATTATCTAAGGTGATTGAGTTCTTGAAAAATCTATTAAGATCAGTTAGAGAAATAGTGTTAGGTAATACGATCGATTTCCGCTTACCTATGCCAAGAGTTCCAAGGAATTTCCAGATTTCAGGAGCAGAGGAAGACGAAATAGTGTTCGAGATATGTCGGCGTTTAGCGTTGCGTATCATTTGGTTAACTTAATTTTAATCTTTTTTTTAAATTTTGGTTTAACCTGCTTTATACATCTTACACGTTGCCGTGGTGTGATGACAGAGTAAGAATACAATTCACCACGCTATCGTGCCGCGTGTGTCGCAAAAGACGACTAAGGGATATAACATCTGCGCAAGAGCAGGAAAACTCGAAATAAAACCGCTATATGTGTACTGATTTTTTTGTGGTTAGCTGTTAGCTGCAGCTGGCTTTAACAGCTTCGCCCGGACTAT
Source organism: Lymantria dispar (assembly GCA_032191425.1). Classification (NCBI taxonomy): domain Eukaryota; kingdom Metazoa; phylum Arthropoda; class Insecta; order Lepidoptera; family Erebidae; genus Lymantria; species Lymantria dispar. The sequence continues at coordinate 20,853,305 of CM063444.1, read as the reverse complement.
GGGTGATCGCTGGGGGGTTCTCAACCCAGTAATACGTCCGTTATTTTTTTCTGCCTTTGACAGACATACTACGTCCCTACTGTTCGGTATTTGGGCTCATCATCGGTACAGTTTCAATCCTTCCGGCAGAATATCTATCTATTTATTTATCTACAACATTTTTTTTCATAGTATAGGTAGATGACTGCATAGATGGCGTAGTGGTTAAGATATCGACCTATCGCGCCATTGTCGTGGGTACGAACCCACGCAGGTCAACATTTTGTGCGATCCACTAATTGTTGTTCTGAGTGTAGATGTATATTGTGTCCGTTAATTATATTTTTGTAAAGTCCCCCGCAATACAAGAATTCTTTATTTAGTGCAAGGTGTTGTCTTTAAAAAATAAACAACTAAAACAGTTAAAAATAGTAGCACAGTAAATACCCCGGACTTACGCGATACGTGGGACCGAGCAGTAATCCCGCAAGTCGGCATTTAATTTTGCTTATATTAAATGTACAAAAAAATTGGTTATTTGGAACTAGTTCAAAGAAGACAATAATTTTAAATAATATGGTAAAAATTTTAGATACAAATAATTGAAATTTTATGAATAAAAAAAGTAAATGTAGAGCCTAAGTGCTCAAAGAGAAAACCGCGTATCTTTGAATTCATTCAATTAAAACGGGGTAGCGTAAGTCGTACGCGTAATTACTGTATCTTATAAATTAAATAATGACGAAATATGAAATCGTAACAAATATAAAACCAGTATAATGAATACTGTACCTTCAGTATTGTATGCGCAGAGCGGCGGATCAGTACGATCACGCGGCAGATCAAGGCGTGAGGTGCGTTCATACGTACATAGCACAAGACCGCACGCGGCCAGTGCGACTAACGCCACGCCTCCACATAGCGCTAATGCTAGACTCGTTATATTCTTCACAGAACTGCCCGCCCTCTCCACTACTGCAATATTTTTATACCTTTAAACTATTACATCCATTAACCTATTGAATTTACTTCAATTTTTAAGGGACCATGGAATAATCATACCCTACCCGACCCGTCTGGGGTTATAGAAAGGACGCTGCGTCACCATTCTATTTCTCTTACGCTATATGGACGGGTTTCCAGTACTCGGCTTTGTCATCAGTGGCGCGTCCGGCGGGTTATCTTTTTGGATACGATATTCAATCGCGTACTTTCATTGCCAAAGCGCCGCCCTGCCGCGATCGGTCTCACCGCGGGTGATTACTAATTCCCAGAATTGAATTTGAACGACTAATCCCCAGATTCGAATTTGAATGACTAATTCCCAAATTTGAATTCCTAACACACTCGCATTGACGCTCTTTGTTGGATATCCTTACTTAATATTATAAATGCGAAAGTAAGTTTATTTGTTTGTTACGCTTTCACGCTTAAACCACAGAACCGATTTCAAAAATTCTTGCACCAAGGGAAAGCTATAATATCAGGGAGTAACATAGGCTATATTTTATTCCGGTATTCCCACGGGACCTGGAACTGCGCAGGTAAGGCGACTGAAACCGAGGCGAAGCGAGGGCGGGTTGCTAGTAATACATAAGCCCCATGTGTAAGAAAGACATCTAAGGTGTGTAGGCGGATAAAATCACTGCAAGAGAATGAAAAGTTCTAATAAAATCACATCTCTCTCGCAGCTATGCTGTGTGGTAGCGGCTTCGAATACTACCAACCCTTGCTTTGCTCGTGGGTGTCGTAAAAGACGACTAAGAGCCCTAGATTGACCCGGACCAACTCCATCTGGTACCATTTGGGTCAACGATTACATTCCCAAGGAGGGTTGACGTCAGGCAGGCGGGCGGTCATAAAAGTCATTGCCGAAACTTTTTGCAATATGTCAAAACAGATGACATATTGCGTCGACCCCAAGTAATTGGGATAAGAGCAAGATGATGATGATGATCTCTCGTAAGCGGGGTTAGGGTACGGAATAGTAGGCTACGTGGTCCCTTATGTTGTAGGGAAGTCCTGAGACCTATAATAGGGCTGAAAGAGAAGTAATGAACATCAAAATTATTTAAATACCTATTGTCTCATTTATAATGCTGCTTTTGTCGATTTCAACCACCAAACTCTCGCCTTTGTCATTGAAAGCAGTAATAACAAATTTGTAGTCATCATCTATTGGTTCTTGGATCATAAATGTTGGTTCAGAGTTTATTATCGATACTAAATGTTCCTTTGTGTCTTTAGGTTGAACGATAAATTTGAATTTCTGAAAATCAAAGAAATTAGAAATACTTTTATAGAATTAAGCTGAATGTATCACTCATAATCTGATAAGCTATTTAAAGGTCTGCTGCGTATAAAGATCAAAGTCGTTCAACGTGCTATAGAGAGGGCTATGCTTGGTATTTCTCTACATGATACAATCGGGAATAATGCAATCGAGTAAATAAAAAACGAGTGTAACCGACATAGCCCGAAGAATTAGCAAATTGTAATGGCAATGGGCAGACCTCATTTCTCGTCAAATCGACAACTCTTGAGGAAGAGTTTTTAAGTTGCGTGAATCGAACAATCCCCTACTAGGTGGACTGAGGATAACTTGAAAGTTGCAGGAAACCGTTGGATGTAGGTGGCCCAAGCCCGTTCTGAGCGACTTTATCTTAGGGACTACGTTTGTCCAACAGTGGACAGCTACAGGCTGATGGATAGATCTGATAAGAATATTAATTAAATATATTATAAGTGTTCTAACTGACCCTAAATTCTGAATATTTATACAAATTATCTTCACAAAATCCTTACTTGTGGCAATCCTCCATCATGACCTTTCTCGCATGTCACTATAATATTATATTGAGGAGAACTTTCAAAAAGTATTGAGTTTTCCTCGTTCAGAGTCTTTTGTCTAGCCTCACAATTTATGGGCGGTCGTGGAATGGTTTGGTCTGTTACCAAAAATGTGCAAGGAGTGTATCTCTGCCCTTCAGTCGTGACATTATTTTGTCCCCAACAAAAAATTGTGCCTGCAAATTAATTAAATCATATATATAGGGATGTTCCCTAAAAGATTATATCTTCCATTTCATTTGTTTATTTTTTTGAGCTACATCTTACACTTTAACATTTATTGATTTATGAAATCGCCGTTATAATTTAATGTTAAAAAAGTGAGCCGTCGCTCAGGACGCCCGGCAGATGTGAAACGTCGAAATAATTTGGTACTTCAGATTTTTTATTTCAAATTGTGACAACTTAATTCTTTTAATCAGTGATTTCTGTAATAATATACTGTATTACTACGTATAATACATATATTCCGTCATAAAGCGTGGCATTGCGTCGCCGCGTCCAGTTTACGCCATGTCAACGATCAGGTTTACCCTTGCCTATAGATGTTTCATCAAAAATACTTATCATCATCGCAGCCCATATAGTCCCACTGTTGGGCTCTGGCCTCCTCCATAATAGAAGGGGAATCGACCTTACTATACCATGCTGGTCAGACAGGTTGGTATAGGGTTTTGTTTCGAGTTTTCCTTCTCTTGCATTGATTTTATATGCGTATTATAGCCCTTAGTCGTATTTTACAACATCCACGGGCAAGATAGGGAGTGGGGTTAAAAATACTTAACTTTGTTTAAATTTACAGTAATCTTAAGGCGAAATTATGCAGAAATGTTTAGTCAGTTTTATCATATCTTAATAATGATAAAGCTGACATATGTTATTTGCAAAAATCTATTTCAATCAATAGCCATCTTCTATTATAATAATGCAAGTTTCTCAATGCTTTTGCTATATAAAGTATTGTTATCTGGGAATCGAACGTTTTAGAGGCGATTACTATTTGATCAAAGTACGATCATCCCTATTGTTAGGTAGGATATCAGAAAGTAACTTACTAAATTCAATTCCACTGGGTCTCATATATTCCAAAACTGGCTTATCAGTATTGATAACCTCACGCGGATATTTCATCATAGTTGTTACATCCACAGTTTCGTTAACCAACACCCATTTGTAAGAGGATGGTTCAGGATTCGCCTTCACTTTGCAACTTATGTTTATAACTTCGTTTTCACCAAGTCCATATTCAGATGTATCTTTATCTTCACAATATGCGGGATCTGAAACTCATGTGGAAGTTGTTAAAGTTATTTTTTTCTTAAGTGTTTTAATTTTTTTTATTGCCAATAGTGGCAAACGAGCGAGCAGCACACCTAATGGTAAGTGATGCTGCCGCACATGGACCTTTGCAATACCAGGGGCAGAGCCAGGCCGTTGCCTACCTTGAAGAAAATACTCTTCTTAAACCTCGTTTAAAGAAGGACATGTCCTAGTGCACAGGAAGCAGGTAGTTCATTCCAGAGTTTGCACGTACCCGGGAGAAATAATCGCTGGTAACTTACAGTTGAAGACCATAACGTTTCCAGGTGAAATGGATGAACCCTGCTACGGTGTCGAGTGGTACGTTGGTAAAGCGGTGACGGTGGTACCAAGTCAAATATTTGAACTCTATGTCTTGACGCATTTCGGGATATCGCACTTACACGTCTTGAAATAGTAAACCATCCTAAATTTTTCTAGGAAATAGTTTTTAAAATAATACGTGTATATTTCATGTAACGGGTTAATAACATTCTGTTCTTTTTTACACTGTGGAAAATACATTTAAGCATTCCTCTTGCACGTTAAGGCAAGAGGTGTGTAGGGCGATACAAGATGGCGTCGGAATATCCACTAAAAACAACAGCTGTCTCGTCTATAGTGTGACTTTGGTATAAACCTATATAGATGCTTTGATCTCTTCTGCTTAAATTATTACCTCATCACCCTTTCCTTATATGGGAAGTAAAAACCGGCTGAAGGCTCACCAGGAGAGTACACAGCAGTATTCTCCTGGGAAACTTATACCAGGAATTGCGACCACCAACCTGCTAGCTAAATATAGCGATTATTTTATTATTTAATTTAATAGGTATCCGACACCCTACCCCGATGACCACCCGTAGCATACGACCAAAAGCCAATTTTGACCAAAAATTATATCTATTTTTTAAAACCACTTCTGAATAGATCCCGTAGTAAGGTTACGTTTCCTTACAAGGTTTAGTTGGTATCACTTGTCACGCATTTTGGTGCTGGTGCTGTAGTGATTTGGGAGTCTACTAATCTAGCTCATATACGTCCTACTGTTGGGCTCGTGCCTCCTCTACAACGGGAGAGCAATTGACCTGCTATACGATTTGGTCTGGCAGATTGGTATTGCGTCTTATTTCGAGTTCCATCTTTTGTATGGGTATTAGGTGCATGTGTCCTTAGTAGTCTTTTACGGCACCCGCGGATAAGATAGGAATGAATTGTAGATATTCTTACTCCGTCACCACAAGGAAAAAACAGTATAGTTTATTATTTTTTTTTTTTATGCAAACGGTGGCAAACGAGCAAACAGTACACCTGATGGTAAGTGTTGCTGCCGCTCATGGACCTTTACAAGGCCGTTGCCTACCGCGAAGGGAGTGTGAATGCGTGCATTGAGGCTCGGTGATACCAAGGGCACCACCAAAACCCTCCACACGCAATCACCCTCAGAAAGTTGGGCTTCCGGCTCTCTCGCTCACCGAACGAAGCGCAGTAACAAATTGCTACTACTCAGACGTCGATTTTCTGCGAGAGCATGGTACTGCCCCGGACGGACCGGCCCGCGGCTGTAGACAGATAACTGTCGACAGTGTGGTCCTACCACTCCTAAAACTCCTACTTACAAATTATATCAATAACTATAGGATCGCTGTATGTAGTTCCCTGGTCGTTTGTAGCGGCGCATGCGTATTCACCGGCGTCATTTTCAGTCACGTTTTGCAGTTCCAGGAGCGGTTTTATAGCATCATTGGTGTCCCTTTCTGGATTTAAGTCATTTTCTTTATCAGGAAGATCCTGAGAAAACAAAATGAAAGCTTAGATAAATACGGTGACGATTGAAAGTGGCATTTATGCTTATACTATTCGACCACAGTGGTAATCAATCTACTTGTGTTTTTTCTCTTAGGCGTTCTTTTTTCTATGACATATCTCCGAGAGTCCATCCGTCCATTAGCCATAGATGTAGAGCATAGACGTCTAGTGTTGGACATAGGCCTTCCCTCGAGAATACCACTCGGAACGATACTGTGCCACTAGCATCCAACGGTTCCCTACGACTTTCAGATGTCGTCAATCCACCTAGTATGGGGTACGACCCCATGAAACATTTCAATTGAAACTCGAAAATGGCGTATGAAATATTTATATTGACGCAGTACTATGGGAGGATCGTCCCCTCCGAGTTTCATTTTGCCTTTTCTTGGCGAAAAATTATCGAACATTTTAAAACTTAATTTTCTTTAAATAAAGTTTTAATAATTAAGTGATTTTTTTCGTGTGGTGACGAAGTAAGAATACAATTCACCACTTCCTCTTGTCCCTAAATGTGTTTAGATGACTAAGGGATATGATATGCAGATCACATCTATGCAAGGGAAGAAAAACTCGACATTAAACCTTATACCAACACGTCTAACCAGCGTGGTGTTGTAGATTAATTGTCCTCCCAGGTGTGAGGCCAACAGTGGGAATTACGTGGGCTGAGATGATGATGAATAATAGTTTAAAACTAACATTTAATGTTATTGGTTTTAGTCATTAATAAAAAAAATACATCTAAACGTCGAAAGTAATTATTAAATATCGATTATAATTTACCTTAGAAAACCAGAATAGTTCATAAACGGAAGGGTTGGCTTGATAATTACAGGCTAAATCCATATTGGTACCTTTTGCTATCGAAACGGTGTTGTTGTTGACTTCGCTCTCCACTGATATTTCCAACACTGGCGGATCTGTAATTATCCATTAATTCGTGTTTAAATGGAGTCTATTTGACTACAGATATTTAAATTAACTACTTATCATAGAATCTTGTATCTGGTACAGATTGAAGTTTTAATTTCTAATTGATGTGAAAAACACCATAAATTCATATCCTTTATTTTGCTTTTTATCGTTTGTTGGCGAAACTGTGCAAATGTCCTGTAGCAAAGTAATATTCAATATTTAAGTCTTACAGTAATAGAGTTAGAATCTTATTTAATATAACGTAGATGAAGTGTTAGAGTATCTATGACATATACATACATATGAATTAGCAGTGCTTGTTAATACGTACGTATTGCTAAAATGCCCATGGGCTATCCTTTTAATAGGGTAGCACTCTAGTAAAGGCTTACCTTGCCTAAAACTCATGTAGTTCCTAGATATGCACAGAGACTTTAAACAAGCTAAGCGACACGACAAAAGTGAAAAAAATGAGTCGTCGCTCAGGACGCCTGGCAGATGTGAAGCATCAAGATTATTTTGTACAAGTACATATGCATAATAGAACAGATTACGACAGAAACTAATATGGCATAATGTATACTTAAACAAAGTATTATCATTTTTTTTTCCAGAGAATGATGATTTTTATTTAATAGACATTTATTTTCATTACATACAAGAATTAAAAATTCTAAATATTTCAAATTGTGACAACTCAGTTCTTTTAATCAGTGATTTCTGTAATAATATAATATAATAGTTATACTATATTAGTTATACTATAATAAGTTTATAATTTAGTTATACTATAATAAGTTATTACTGTGACTAATGGTCGGAACCACACTTACTATCATAGAGCGTGGCGAGGCCTCGCCACGGCATACATCGCTTTACGCAACGCCTCGTCGATAAAAGTTTCACATCAATATGATACTATTATATAGTACTAGCTGACCCGGCGAACTTCGTACCGCCATAATTCTTTTGTAAATATATTTTCTAAATTTCCGAAAATATAATCTCTAATGGAAGAACCACTACTGCTTTGTCGGAAAAAATTCGATCGTCTTGGTCGAGGCATTGTTAATGATGATTCAAAGACAATACAAATTACTGATTATTGATATCTGACAAAATTATAATTATCAAATTTTCAACCACACTTAATCATAGACAAAATTACGTTTAGCTGTCATTTGCGTTTTGTTATTACACATTAAATGCGTTTATGTTATACCTACCACGTTTCAGTGACTTGTATTGTCTTTGACGTTTTATGTCACCTCACACGGGAGCGCGATCGAACGGGATAAAAATTGTATCCTATGTCCGTCGCTTGGTTCTAAACTACCTCCCCACCAATTTTCAGCCAAATCAGTACAGCCGTTCTTGAGTTATAAATAGTGTAACTAACACGACTTTCTTTTATATATATAGATATCAGACAAAGTTTTAACACTTGGCTGTGTATGTTTTGTTTCCCATGCCTGGTATCTAGTTGTGTGATAGTAAAATTTTAATGATAATGATACTCAACATAAAACATTGAGGGGTAGTTCTTGCGCGCACACTTCAGTTTGATTGCTCCGTTGATGCGCAGGCGCACAGCAAGTTATGTGGGACTCGTCGTAGTGTCGATCTACCGTCAATTGGATCTCACTCACCACAAGCCTTTGAGACGGCTCCATCTAAAATTGAAAACATATAAGACAAGGAAATACAAGTATTATATGTAGTGACGAAGTAAGAATAGAGTACAATGGACTATCCCTTACTTCGCGCATTTTCTTTAAAGCAGAAGAGTAGTACTGAGAGCATCACTGCAAAAATGATATTTAAAATAATATCCTATATTAACTCTTTAGAACACCGTGAAATAATTGGTAAATTTTCCTCCTTTTTAACCAACTTCAAAAAAGGATGAGATTTCTCAATTCGACCGTATATTCTTTTTTTTATGTTTGTTCGCGGATTACTTTGTCGTTTATGAACCGATTTTGATGATTCTTTTTTTGTTGGAAATACTTTTCAAATGGTCCCATGAAAATTTTATCGAAATCGGACAAGCGGCTTTTGAAAAATCAACAAAAATCCAAAAAAATATCTACATTGTCTACATTATTGAAGGCGGTTTCTTTTTTTTGCAGAAAATAATTATGTGTAGTAGTATGTCATAGATAATATAGAACTTAACACTTTTCTATTAAGAGTTTGGTAGGTACTTCGTACTAGTTTAGTAGCATATACATACATATATATATCATCATCATCTTGCTCTTATCCCAATTACTTGGGGTCGACGCAATATGTCATCTGTTTTGACATATTGCAAAAAGTTTCGGCAATGACTTTTATGACCGGCCGCCTGCCTGACGTCAACCCTCCTTGGGAATGTAATCGTTGACCCAAATAGTACCAGATGGAGTTGGTCCGGGTCAATCTAGGACTCTTAGTCGTCTTTTACGACATCCACGAGCAAAGCAAGGGTTGGTAGTATTCGAAGCCGCTACCACACAGGTTATATATATATAGGTTATACTAGCAATCCGCCCTCGCTTCGCTTCGGTTATAGGTTATAGTCGTTTTACCCGCGTAGTTCCCGTTCCCGTGGGAATACCGGGATAATCGGTTCAGCCGTTTTGAAGATTACCCGGAACAAACAGACAGACAAAAATTTTTTAATTGCTATTTTAGGCATAGGTGTCGTACAAATAACCGTATGAGCATGAAAAAAGCCTATTATTTTGACATTACAAACAGACACTCCAATTTTATTTATTGGTATAGATATACATATATATATATATATATATATATATATATATATATATATATATAGTATAAACATGGTACTTAGTACAAAGTCAGTAAGTAAGTACGAACTTAGTAGTTCCTACCTATATGTATAAAACTGGGTAATAACGGCATGGTAATGAGCCTCTACTAAGAAAATTTACTTATTATCCCGTGCTAGATAGGTCGTTATAACTACGTTTAGTTACGTGTTAGGACATACTTTTCAGTGACTCACGCCAGTTTTCCAGGGGTGCGTAGATAGAGGCTAAAGAATCTTATAAGCTACAAACCTGCTATATCTCCTTCAATTCATTTTGTCACTACTTCATTCAATCCACAGTACTCTAGTCCTACTTTTATCTTTAATATCATCGTCATCATCTCTCTCCATAAACGTCCCACTGCTGAGCGAGTCTCTTCCATAATAGGAGGGATATTGACTTACTATACCGCACTGGTCAGACGGGCAGTGATGGCCTAGGGCGGCATGATTTGAGAGGCGGCAAAATTTTCTAAATGTCAAAATTTCAGAGACGAAAAAATAAAGAAAAAGTGAAGAAAAATTAATCTGAACTCATTTTCAAAGGAGACTTCATTTGAAAATGAGTTCAGATTAATTTTTATAAAAAAGGGCCTGGATTTGCTAGCAAAAAGAAATTTTTAAATTAATTAATATAAAGAAAATGTTTATTTATTTGTCTAATATTTATTACGTATGCATCTGTAATATTTATTAGTTATAATTGAACATTATATTCTATCGTAATAAAGTTATTTTAAATTTAAAATAAAAATATCGAATCAAAATTAATAAAATTTATTCTATACTTATTCGGCGGCGCGATAAACAGGGCGTAGGGGGGCAGCAAGTCTAAATCCGTCACTGCTGGCGGGTTAGTTTAGGGTTTTGACCTATGACGCATTCTGAACCTTGTTTGAATATAAAATAAACTCGAACTTACAATATCGTGGATCATCATTCAGCGTCATTTTGTCATGTTTGTTATTTGATTTCTATCAAAGCTAGTTTCGCCGCTCTTAATCCAAGCAAAATAACAATACAACTACTTACAGTTATTTTTTGCTCCAAATTAAGTAGCCGATTTTTGTCAAGTCGCCACGTGATTGGTGGTAGCGGACGAGCACCTAGCACACGGCACTGTAGCGAAAGAGCATCTCCTGCAGGCACTCGACCTATGCTCACTTCTCCATCTGAACCTTCACTTTGATGTGTCCGAAGAGATACTAAATCTGGTGGCACTATAAATGAAGAACAAAAAGCGATCACTACTCGTGAAGGCATTCACTTTGCAATTTGATCTATATTTTCTTTTCACAGCCTAATATGTGTGTCCCACTTGGAGTGCGCAGCGGCACGACCTAGTGGCGACCATTGGAGGAGATCTGTCACTGCCAGCCGTAATTAAAAAGATGCTCAGCAGTGACGACTGCTGGTTGGCGACCGCCTCCTTTTGCGAAGCCGGGATAACGCACAAGGAGGCCGCAGAACGAGCACGAGAAGCCAACGCCAATCAAATTCGCAGATTAGGGAGACGGCGGAGGGAGTACGCCCGCCTGATGGATCCTCCATCGTGATAATCCCTACACGGGACGTGGCCGCAAGGCCGACCGTCGGGATATCAAAGTCGCATGCCCAAAAGGCGACCCTTTGGTACCCCAAAATAGACGAGGAAGTGGGCCGCTGCTGATTTTTAGTAGGTATTCCGACGAGCCATCGTCGGCGAGTCCTGCATACCCCCCTGCGACTCATACGGGGGGGATGCATGCATTTTCCACAGCGTAAAAAAAAAAAAACAATAAGCCTAATATGTGTCCTCTATATCAGAAGGGAAAATTGTACTACCGGTAATTAACTAAATTTTTTTTGTGGCAGCACTGGATTTCGGACTACCTATAACTTATTACGAAGCGGACAGGACCTGCCTCAATATAACTGATATTACTTACAGTACATATCTAATATGATGTCGATTGATAGTGGCATAGTCTTCTCGTTATTCTTAGCGTAGCATGTAAATACTCGACCATGGTCTTCCCGTAGTAGAGGTCCATAGACAAGATCACTCCGCACGCGCTGCTTCGATAGTGGCGTCAAGGTGCTTTTTAAAAGACGTTGTTCTACTGACCATGATAGAGATGCTAGCGGCTTACCTATAAGTTTTAAATTATTTAACTTCAGTGGTGCCTAATGGCTGGTAGATATTTAGCTTTAGAATACTTGTAGAGTAAGTAATTATGAGAGGGTACTCCTCGGGGGGTAATCCGTCGGGCCGACCACTGACGTCAAGTCACCCTACTCCGGTGGTCGGCCCAACGACGAAGGCGACGTGTCACGGGTGGGTTACGGGTGTGCGTGCTTACGCCCCTCTGTCGCCCCGGACGGAGTGCTGCGAGGAGCGCGCCGACCGTAACCCACTCCCAAAAAAAAGAACAAAAAGAAAAGATTAAGTAATTATAGTTGAATTAGTAAGTTTTGTATTTTAGAACATATTTTTTCAAAGACACAATCTGCACTTGGGAAATATGCCATGTATTTAGGGGCCACTTTACAAACATATAATTAACAGACACAAACTATATCTAGACTCAGAATAACAATTTCTAGATTGCATAAAGTATTGTCCTCCGTGAGAATCGAATCCGCGACGCTTCGCAGGGTATGTCGATATCTCAAAAATTGTGCAATCTGCAAATTCACATCATCCAGCTTAGTCATTTTTATTCTTTTTTATTATTATTTTTTAAAAACAACAACTTGCAATAAGGAAATAATCCTTGTATTGCGGGCGACTTCAGAACGGACGCAAATTACATCCAAACTTATAACAATTTGTGGATCGCATAAAGTGTTGTATTGCATGGGATTCAAACCCACGACACTAGCACAGTAAGTCGGTATCTTAACTACTACGCCATCTGTGTAGTGAAATGTACTGAAGAGGGCATCAAAAATCGCGTGAGAAACCTGCCGTTTTTTAGATTGCGTGTTTTAAATAGGTTTATATATGTATATGCTAGCTGACCCAACAGACGTTGTTCTGTTCAAATAAAATAAAAGGAATTCTCCTGAAAATCGACGTTAGTGCCACCTACCGGATCCAATTGTGAATCTAAACCATCCTCGAATCCCCTTGAACATGTACAACAAATTTCATGGACATCAGTTCAGCCGTTTAGGAGGAGTTCAGTGACATACACACACGTACACAAGAAATTTATATATCTAGATAAAAATTAATAATACCAATAAAATATAATTATTTAACTTACCACCATAAGCGACGCATGCTAGATAAACAATGTCTCCTACGAAGTATGGTCCGATATTCTGACTGGTGTTAACTCCAGCACTAGCCTTAGCCACTTCAGTGCCATTATCATTAACTACCCATAAATGAAGTGGCGGTTCTGAAATAAAAGTTATTTAATAATATTTTAAGTCATCACCACAGCTAATTTAAGTCCCATTGCTGGGCTCGAGCCTACTCCGCAATAGGAGTGAAATTAACTTACTGTACCACATTGGCCAGACGAAAGGAAAAAACACTCGAAATTAAACCCTGTACCAACGTATAGGGTTTCATTTCGGTACCTACTATATATTACCGCTCGCTGGCAGTCCCAAAAAGGCGATTAAGCTAATAAAATTTTCATTTTGTACATATCCAGTGACACATCAATTAGCGGGAAACTTACTGCCCGTTTGTTACCACCTAAACACTGTTCAAAAATGCAAGTCCAGTTTGATAGCTAAAATCGAGAACACCAAATTAATAATCTCGAGTAGTCACCACGAATCGAAAGACGAAATGTGGTAGTACGGCTTGCAGATGAACTAATTGCATCGTCGAAGGAATACCTACGTCAAGTATTGGATTTCAAATAAGGGACAGTGATGTGAGTGAATGGCAAAATTTATATAAATTATCACCATCTTAGCCCATATAAGTCCCACTGTTGGGCTCGGGGCTCCTCTACAATAGGCAAATTGTCCTACTAATCCACACTGGTCAGACGTGTTGGAACAGGGTTTTATTTCCATTTTTCTTTTCTTGCGTCAATGTAATTGTATTTATTCTTACTAGTTACTCCGTCACCACACAGAAAATTCATCAACATCATCTCAGCCCATATACGTCCCAGTGTTGGGCTCGAGTCTTTTCTACAATAAGAAGGAAATTAACCTACTATACCACGCTGGTTAGACTTATTGGAACAGGGTTTTATTTCGAGTTTCCTTTTCTTGCATCGATGTTATCGTCATACATCCTTTAGTCGTCTTTTATGACACCCACGGACAAGATAGGGGGTGGTAAATTGTATTCTTACTCCGTCACCACACGGAATATTATATTTATATAAATAGACATATTAAATTCACAACCCTTGCTAATAAAATACAGTCAGTAACCTAGCTAATTATTATACTATTAATGATGCAATGTTGACGTCGCCAATTGTTTAATAAATGAAGTGAATTGTTCCGGCGTTGTCAGCTTCCTCATTAGCGGGCATACCAATTAACCAAGCCACCCGTTATTCTGCTAGATAGGTAAATTTTAGCACGGCTCGTTATAGCCTTTGTTGATTTCAAATATAAATATTGCCCATTGCGGTAGTTGTTTTTTATTCACTTTCACGAATAAATCCGATAAAAGAAACTTTATACTAGATTCGATGCACCTACCTTGTATACTTCTTTATATAATCTTTCACCTTTCCCTAGTGTTATAAGCAATATGCATTTTGCCATGAAATTATTAGGACTGATTAGCTTTCTGCCCGCGTAAAATATAATTTGTCCAAAGTTGAAATATTATCCCAAGAGAACATAATACCGGGCAAAATGTGTCCCTGTCCCTCAGGGTGTCCACCTCCCATAACAAATTTTCTCAAAATTAGTCCAGTCATGAGAGTATGAAAAGGTAACAAACCTACATACACACTCAAAAACTTTCGCCTTCATATTAGTGAGAGAGAGGTATGATGTGTGGTAAGTCTATAGACAAACAGTTCTAAGGTGATTAAAATTGAAATACAGTAGAAACTCCATTAACCGGACTAATTGTTGTCGGTAGGCATTCGGATAATCGAAAATCCGGATAATCGAATATATGAAAATCCCCCTTCGATTTTGTGCATATGTACATAAGTTTGTGTTTATTAAAAGACGCATACATATCCCGCGGGGCATGCACATCAGAGTGGCGTAACAATTACTAACTAAAACAATAGTGAAACGCGTGGGGTAGCGATTATGCTTGCATAAAATCGATTTGTATGTCGACAATAAGGTCGCCGTTGGTAGTCCGAATAATCGCGAATCCGTATAACCGAGGGTCGCATAATCGAGTTTCTACTGTATGTGGATTTAGTATTCGAAGTATTATAACTGATTCATATACTAATTTGAAACCTCTACTTGTAAAGTTCTCGAGAAAAAAAAGGGAGTGATTTCATTATGTTTTCTTTCTTTCTTATATACAATTCAAGTTACCTACTTAGTGATGTTGAGGTGATTAAAGTTGTAGGAAGAAATATATTTTATTAGTTACCTACACTACAATGTGTAAACAGGTTTGCTTAAGGGATTGATTTGGGTTTTCTATTTATCTACTTTATTTGTTTCTTATGATAACCATAGGAAAGGACGCAGTGATGACACAATTTATCTACTGGTTTTTTCTTCTGTAGACTCATTAGACATCTCGAGGAATATTTTTCATGTGTGTGTGTGGTCTTTTTGTTCTATGTTTTCACCAATGTATTTTAATCATATCCATCAAGATCATGGATTTCTAAATAATTCAATAATTAAAAAAATATTCACAGAACAACTATACAAATAAATAAAATTGAAGTGTCTGTTGGTAATGTCAAAAAGTAGGACTTACTCATGCTCACACAGTTGCACGATACCTATGTCTAAAAACACTATAAAATTTTACCCGGTCCGGCACTTAAAATCGAGGCACATATCTTAGCACATATTGGAGATTTAAAATGCAGAGCCAAAACAGTTGGAACTAGTAACCGACCGAAATTTCGGTTTCGGTCTAGTTCCTCCCAGAAACGGGTTTCGGCTTAGTTTCGGTTTCGGCTAATAATCGAGCAGAAACTACGGCCGAAACCGAAACTGAATTCGTGAGTTTTCACGCTGCACTAGGACATGCTCGCTGCTCGAGGTGCGAGACACAAAGTGTCGATTTACCGCGCTCATAGTCATTTTACAAATTTTGTTCTTTCGTTTGTGTCTGCCAGTCGCGGCGTCGCGAATTTCGCAGTTTGAGGTAATCACTTCAAAACAAGTATATTTTATTTCACTATTTATGTGATGTACTTCATAAATTATCAAAATATTTTTTGTCTTTGAATTTTTTTAGAAACAAAGCATACACAAGAGTGGCTTATCACCTTGCTTTATTATAAATCGAAATTATTTTGTTCTTAGAGTTAAGTTTTGTAAGTTGCATTTTATATTTATAATAGTAAAGAGTAAAAACTGATTGTGATAGACTATTTATTTTTTCCCACGAAAATATTGACCCTATATACAGAAGTCTCGGTTTCGGTTTCGGCCGAAACTGAGACTGAAGGCGAAATTCGGTTTCAGTTTCGGCCATAAAAGTAGTTTCGGTCGGACACTAGTTGGAACTGAAGCGCAGCGAGGGCGGGTCGCTAGTTGTATTATTTTACAAGACAACTCACCAATAACAGTAAGCTCCACGTATGTCTTGTGTGTTGGACTGGCGACGAAGTCAGCCAGGCAGATGTAGATACCTGCGTCAGTAGGCCTCACGTCGTGTATCTGCAGTTTGTCTTCATCAAAACTCTCTGTAGTTACAAGCCGATACCGGCCTTCAGTAGTTGTGGTACTTTGATTGCCACCACGTAAGTCGCGACTGCTGATACAAAATATATTTTGTAATTGTAAATAAAACTACTTTTACGGATTATATCGCGTTTGTATTTGCTTTATGATTGCCCGACGTTTCGAACACTTTGCAGCATTCGTGGTCACGGGCGGACTAAGGTGTCTCCCGTCCAACAAGTCATCGTTATTACATACATTTACTATTACAGACGTGAGACACCTTAGTCTGCCTGTGACCATGAATGCTGCAAAGTGTTCGAAACGTCGGGCAATCATAAATCAAATACAAACGCGATATAATCCGTAAAAGTAGTTTTATTTACAATGTGTAGTGCTCGCGTAAACATCAGAAATCATTATATTTTGTAATCTTCTTTAGCTTAGAAATATGTTGATAATAATATATTAAACATTTACTTAGTATAGTATGATTCAGAATTATTTGGCATATAAATGTATTCTATATAATAATAGGTATAAACATATTTCTATATCGATCCGTGTGATGACGGAGTAAAAATGCAATTCCCCACCAACCGGAAAAAAAGTCCATAGGTGTCGTAAATAATATGTACACAGCACCTATGCATCAGGAGGCAAACTCAAAACAAAACCCAATACCAATACGTCTGACCAACATGGTATAGTAATTTCTTCGGGTAAATATATATATAACATCTGTGTAAGAGAAGAAAATATCAAAATAAAACCCTATATCAACCCGTCTGATCGGCGTGGTACAGCAGGTCAGTATCTCTTTAATTTTGAAGTCTTTTTAAGATGGGACTAAATTTTAATACATTATTATCTTTAAAACATTTTTAGTCTAATTGCATCCATAAGTTTATATCTGCCGACTGTTGGACATAGGGGAGCTCTATGCTCAAAGGGTAATAATGTACCTATTATCGCCACGCTTGGCAAGCTGATTGATAAGTTGAACTGGTTGATAAGTTCAGCAGAAGACCCTTATTTTCCTGGTAATTCTTCAGCTGATTTTAATAAACATAGCGGGAAAACAAGGAGTGCTAAAACATTGCAATCTTAGTTCGTCAGCCCCCAGATCACAGAATATTAATTTATTCATCATTATTTCGGGTCATGCACGTCCCACTGCTGGGCTCGAGCCTCCTCCGTGATGTTCTATTCTTATTACCTATATCCCTTAGTCATCTTTTACGACATTCACAGGCAAGATGGGGGAGTGGTGAATTGTATTCTTATTCCGTCACCACACGGACGGTTTTTTTACTTTATTAATTTTATACTTAAATATAGATAAAGATATTACCTGTAAAATGCAGTAGCGGAGCCCTGTCTATACCAAGCCAGTATATTGAGCCTGTCGTTTTCATTTTCTGCAGTGACGTTACATGGCAGCTCCGCATTTTGTCCTGCGACAGCTTCCACTAATCAACAGGAAATAATTTTTATTTAAGCTTTATTTTATATGTAATATTCATATTTTCTATTCTTTACTTAGTACAAAGGCGGCGTAAAACCATATAAGCTACCTTATTATACCTCTCTGCCGCTTATAGTGCGGACGACCGGTATTGATTCTTTGTCTTTGGTAGCCTGTCCAGCGGGTTACTACATAGGGTACCATGCGACGCTAGGTAACATTGATTAACCTTACTATGCGTGGCAAATTAATCCCCAGTTAGCCACGCGCGGCAGGGCGGCATCAGGCGCGAGAACAAGCGCCTAATTGCGCACCCAAGTATTCCGATACCTAGAATCGAATCCGAACCTCCTAGGTGGTTTAGAGAGATACTAGTATTTTTATAATGCTCATGCTTTTATTAGCTTGGTATATATAATATATCAATACCACCAAACAATAAACATACTAACGTTTGCTGGTATTGATATATTATATTTGTTTGTATTATAATTGAGTCTTTGAATGTAATTTTCACCGTCTTTTAAACGTTGCATTGATTAGAAACTTTGCACACATATCAAAAACTGATGACAATAATATAAATAGACTGTTCCATTATCTTTACTAGGATTTTCAGGAAGAATCTACAAAAGCATGTACTTATTTTACTTTTTCAAACAAATATTTTTATCTATAGTACCTAAATGTTTAAAAACGTTTCAGCCATCAATAAGTTAGGAGGCCTAAAGTTTTCAGGAGGAAAAGGAACTCGGTACCGTTAGTCGGCCCAAAGACGAAGGCTACGAGCTACGGTTGGGTTATGGGGCCGCGCTTCGTCGCCCCGGACGGAACCGGACGGCGGGCGCTTTGACCATAGCCCACCCCAAAAAAGGAGGGCTAAAGTATTTAAATAAAGACAGTTTAATTTCATTAAATTTATTCTTATATTAATTTATTTCGTAAAAAGAATTTATAGTATAATTGCCGTACCTGTTATTTATTTTAGCTTAACTTAAAAAATTCGTCCTAACCACAAAAAGATTGAACATGCTTGTGCCTGCTGTACTCAGCTAGTTTTAATCTTACGTATTTTGTCACCCGAAAGATAACGATTATGATGACAAGTTTTTTCTAATGTGGTCTAGTAGACAAGAGTTTTGTTATTTAAACTATTGTCTCTAAAACTCTGTCTCTTTTGTATACGATAAGCTCGTTTCTATTCGATTGAAATACCCTACAACTTCTCACCACGTTATAATAGAGTAGATAGTCGAACAGTATCTCGAACATGCTGCTGATGGCGCGACCACACTAGCAGCACACCAGCGCGAAACGTATTTTGTCTTATTGCACTTCTGGATATGTTCATCCCACTTAAAAGTAAAATAAAATGTTTCAGTTTGCATGGCCATTCCATCGATGAGGACAATCAACTATCTATCTCTTCGACCGGACAAACAAATGTGCATAGTGTTTATTTTTTTATTGAGACCTAATCCATTGAAACGTAACCATCTCACCAATTAGGCGGTTGCTAAATGTAGCTTCCGTTCAAGTAGATCCATGGTGTTGACTCAGATAATTGCAGGTACATGATCTGCATATATCAACATGTCTGCTGCCGTTATTAACTCCGAAAGATCGTTGAGGAGTACAAGGGCGTAGGATTCAGATAGGAGGGGGCAGCTCATATGATGGTCATGATGGTCGGTCGGGTATATTGAAACAAAAAATCATGAAAATTGACTTTTATTATATATACACATATATATATATATATATATATATATACACATATATATATATATATATATATATTAATTTATCAGTAATCTTCTCCGATTTGCCGAAAATTTGTCTATGACAGTCTTTTGAATAAACTCACTGTTTTCTTTTAAATAATTGACATAAACCCGTAAGCCTTTCTTCACCCATGGTGCTTCTAAGCCACGTTTTAACTCTTCGAAGCGTACTGAAGGACCGTTCTACGGTCGCCGTGGTGCATGGGATAGTGCTTAAAATAATGCCTTTCTGACAGCAGGGTAAAAAATGTTGGCTTCGTTGAACAGATCAACTACTTCTATGTCCCTTAATTGATTATCTGATAAAGCATTCTTCACCCATAAATTATGCCAAAAGTTCAGTTCTCCGGTGATATCCAGGTTATAAAATTCTTGGAATGATTCTGCGTTCTTGTGTAAGTCTGTAATGCTGGTTTTGGTCATATACAAGAGATGTAGCTTACTTAAAGCAAACGCCGGAGTATTTCCTTGGGAGAATCGAATATTCAACGATGAAATGAGTGAATCAATGTATTTATTGTTAAAACTTATGTAATATGTGCTATGACAGAAGAGTACATATTGAGTCGACCCCAAGTAATTGGGATAAGAATAGGGTAATTAATGTAGATAGATATGTTGTTGATTACCGTATGGTCACCGAGCAAAAATACAATTCACCACCAGGGTTGGCAATGTTTAAAACATTTGTTTTAAACACATGTTTAAACACATGTTTAAACACATGTTTAAAACACTGATTAAAACAATACAAAAATACATATCATGTTTAAAACATAATTAAAAACAATTTGTTTTAAACATGTTTAAAACACATAAAAAAAACACATTATACTTTTAGTTAGAAAAAATTAAGAAACTCATTTTATGGCATGTTTTTTACTAAAGAGTTGGCAGCTTCGATATAACTAGCTGGGATTACCCTGACTGACAAGCGGTAATGCGGTGAATGTTCATAAAACGCGGGAATTTCCCGGCTTGCTTGATAGAATGAAAGCCGTACTAATTCGCTTGAGAAACTTTAGATCATGCAAGTTGAGGGTTGAGTTGAAGATAAGAGAAGGGAAGTTGATTAAACTTGATTATATCTTAACTTGGAAACTGTTGTTTTAAATAAATAATAATTATAATTACAATAAATAAAGTACTTTTTGGTTTTTAACTATTTTATTTTCATTTTTTACGTATGTACGTGTTTAAAACGTGATTAAAACATGTTTAAAACAAGGCAATTAAAACAGCAATGGAGTATTAATAAAAACATGCTTTTTTTGTTTTTCAAATAAAACATGATGATTTGTTCTTTGTAAAAAAAAACATGTTTTTTTTTTTGTTTTTCAAATAAAACATGGTGTTTTATTCATTTAAAAAAAACATGTTTTTGCCAACCCTGTTCACTACTACGTTTTTTGCGTAGATGTTGCAGAAGACGACTAAGAGATTATAATATGCAGCTATCTGTGCAAGAAAAACACGAAAAGAAACCCTATACTAACGCGTCTTGTCCCCCGTGGGACCTGGACGTCCCCTGTGGGACTTGAACGTCCCTCGTGGGACATGGACGTCCCCCGTGGGACCTGGACGTCCTCCGTGGGACCTGGAGGTCCCCTGTGGGACCTGGAGGCTGAGATGCTTGCCGGAATTTACCGGCGGGTGTCCGAGACGTGCGCCCGCGGCGGTATGGTCTCGTTCTAGGAGATTACCGCCTGGCGGGTCGACGCCCGCCGAGAAGTCATTGCCCGTTGGGCAGTCCGGCTGGAGAGTCCTCGGTACGGTGTCAGGACCGTCGAGGCCTTCCGGCCGGTGCTGGCGGAGTGGTTGGAGCGGACGCACGGGGTGCTTTCCTTCCGACTGGTGCAGGTGCTGACGGGGCACGGTTGCTTCGGGAAGTATCTGCACAAGATTGTCAGGAGGGAGAGCACACCGTCCTGCCACCACTGCAGTTGCGACGAGGACACGGCGCAGCACACGCTCGAGGAGTGTGCTGCATGGGAGGGGGATCGCCGTGAACTCGTCGTAATTATCGGTGCCGACCTGGCGCTGCCGACCATCGCCAGGGAGATGCTCATCAGCGTCAGGAACTGGGATGCGGTCGCCGCCTTCTGTGAGGCCGTAATCTCACCGAAGGAGGCAGCGGATCGTGTGCGAGTAGAGCTCCTATTCGGCGACACGTTCCGCCGCCGGCGACTCGGGCGGCGCAGGCGCGAGTATGTGCGCCTAACCGCGCGACGGCGACCGACGTCCCAGAACGTCGAGAGGTGAGGTTACCCGAAAGGGTATTCCGTCAGGCCGACCACTGACGACAAGTCACATCTGCTCCGGTGGTCGGCCCAACAACGAGGTGACGTGGGTACGGATGGGTTATGGGGCCGTGCGCCGTCCTGCCGTCGCCCCGGAGGTAAGGGACGGCATGAGCGCTGACCATAGCCCACCCAAAAAAAAACCTCGGCAAGTGTATTATTACCACAGCAGAAAAATCACGTGTAAGAAATAGAGGAAACCACGTGTATGAGATCACGGACAAAATTTAGTTGGTATGAATCTTTCGCTGTGATTATTATGCAACTTCTTTATCCTCGAAGGCTAAAGCGGGGTTGTATATTTATGCCACAAATCGCATATATGTAAGATACATAACAGTTCCACATAAAATAAGTGTCCACGACATCAATATTCCTACTTATTTAAACATACTACCGGTAGAGTTCTAAAGCTAATATAATATTTGAGAATTTCATGGTAGAAAAACCTAATGACCATTTTCGCCTGACCTGAGATATGAATCCTCGACGACACGACGGTCAGTCGTTTATTGAGATTCATAAGAAGATAATATTAGTTTAAGAGAAGTAAAGCTTAAAGGAGAACCCTACGTAAACCCGTGCTGCCAGTTTTGTATAGTAGGCCAATTTCTTTATCATGAATACTTGTATGAGCGGATTGAAAATCTAATAAATTTGCCAAAACATTAGCCTCGCCTAAAAAATGTTAATGCTCATTTATACACCCACAACACTTAGAATAATAACGTATAGAAGGTAAGTTCGCGCACAAAAAGTGAAGCATTTCCATTGGAGCCTAATGGAGCTTACGCCGGAATCGTTCCGTAATGTACAAGTCATTGTACTGCACGTAAGTACGCAACTCTTAAAAAATAAATAGGTAATTATGACGGTTTGTGCATTCAAATGGTGTCATAACACATTTGAAAAACTTAAAAAGGTTTTTAACATTACTTTTAAAAGTATTTCGACGATTTATGTTAATAAAAACAAAATTTGATTTCATAATTTGTATAGTGGTGTGCGTGTGTACGTCTGTAATCGTCTGCGCGCCATTAGTATTTTTAGATTCATGTTTCGTTCGAAATAATGACACTATCCTTCTATACGTTATTATTCTAAGCCTACAACCTTAAAATTTTAGGTAACACCTAAAGTAATAAGTTACACAAATAACATCACTGCAACCACTGCTGGGCTCGGGCCTTCGCAGTGGCCTTCATAGTGATGAGAGGGAAATTGAACTACTATACTATCTTGGTCACACGTGTTGGCATAGGGTTTTATTTCGTGTTTTCCTTCTCTTACATAAATGTTATATGCATATTACATCCCTTAGTCATCTTTTGCGTCATCCACGGGCAAGATGGGGTGGTGAATTGTATTTATATTTTATCACCGCAGGGGGTAAAACATTGAGATTATTTTTTATATTACCTAAGTGTTATTAAATAAAAATAAAATGGTAGGCGATACAAATGATAGATATGCATTAGTTATATTGGTGTAGGTGTTACCTAACATTTAGATGTCGTTGGTGAAAACGAGCACAGTAATTTACTTTAAATGAAATGGTTTCTGCACAAACGAATTCTTCTCTGGCTATATTTATATTCCTCTGCTGTGCACGGAACTTCATCAGAATTGAAGGGAAATTGAGTTTTAAAGACTTGAGTTGTTTTTTATCTCTTACAGTGATTATTTGCTCTAATCGTATTTGCTCTAATAGTAGTCGTATTTGCCGATTTTCGCGGCAAGAAGGGACACCAAACTGAAAATAAACTTATTTTCCTTACCTTTTTCTACATTTTCTTGAGCACGTAAACTTTTCATTAATAATAAAAACATCACTATTAAATTGTAAAAGTAATTCATTTTGGCTCACAAATAAATAATTAGTGGATGCACATTGCAAAATTCGATGTCCGAAATTTCGTAATTCGAACGGAGAACGTCACACGTCCCGCTTTGGCGCAACGGACACGCGTTTCAATTGGCGCGCTCGGCCGCAATAACCGGTGTCGTCGGTCCAGGGAACACAGAACTCCGATATCGGCCAGCAAACGCGGGTCCCGAGCGCTTCCGGAGCGCCGCCTGGCCCCGCATGTGACGTCAGTATCGCCCTGCTTGTCGCTCCATCATTTACCTTACACATTTTAATTGGTGAGGTCATAACAATTGGGTCATTCCATCTGGATTTATTTGTTGGGCAAACTGGAAAAGTTTTATTTTTGTTTGTTACTTCCGGTGTGCACCCTTTGTTCATTCACTGTTGGCCGTTGTCAGCACTTATTGGGCAAATGGTAGTGTCAATTGTGTTATTTGAGAGTCAATGATCTGTTAACTTGAGAAAACGATCAATCACACGCAGATAGGTCATTGTTTTTAAACATAGAATGAATGAAATTGTAACTAAGTAATTTAAGATATTTTACTACATAAAAGATCGAAATTAAAACTTCAGTTGGTTTTTATTTGTAATTTATGCTTTCAGTTATGTTCAGTTGATTGGTGAATGATGAGGATTGTCAAATTAAACAGTGAATAACAAAGGTTGTGCACAGACGTAACTCACTAACCAACGGCTCTGGTGCAAAAAACAACCTAGGGGCAAATATGACTCGGGCCGACCACTGACGACAAGTCACCTTGCACTGGTGGTCGGCCCAACGACGAAGGCGACGTGTCACGGGTGGGTTACAGGGCTGTACGCGCCGCCCCTCTGTCGCCCTGGACGGAGCCGGGCGACGGGTGCGCTGACCGTAGCCCACCCCCAAAAAAAAGGGGCAGATATGACAGTTTGTCTTACTTAAGCCTTTGAGGGATCTCTTTCAATGACTATATAAAATTTAGGGCCAGGTACTAGGTATAATAACAATGATAACTAGATTATAACAGTTTAATTCTTTTTATTAGATAACAGTCTTATAACACTAACCACAACTGGTATATTAAAATTACATACCTATAACCAAGAGGTAGTTATTTACTTTAGGAAGCATTGAAAGGTACAAACACTTAATTAATATTTTTCAAAGAACGAACAAACAAAACGGCCAAAACTGCAATTACGGCACTGCCAACTGTACCAACCAATATTTTTTTCTTCTTCGTATTATTTGATTCTTGTTTCAGTACCTATAAATGTATAATATTTTATAATAACACGTTTATAATATAAAACATTTGTATGAGTACAGCAGTGATAGGTTAGTGGTGATACCGACAGAATATGCCACGAAGTTTTACGTTCGAGCCCAAGGCCCGTACCTGTTGTTAAATTAGTATATTAGCTTAGTAATGACTCCTATACTCCATTTTGAGTTGACCCAAAAAAAAAACGGTCCTGC
Organism: Lymantria dispar; assembly: GCA_032191425.1. Lineage (NCBI taxonomy): Eukaryota > Metazoa > Arthropoda > Insecta > Lepidoptera > Erebidae > Lymantria > Lymantria dispar. The sequence continues at coordinate 20,827,953 of CM063444.1, read as the reverse complement.
TTGATTAAACCCAGTACAGTCAGCCGAGAAAATCACTAACCTTACCACTATACCATTTATGCAGTAAAATTTTAAAGCCTGGATTTATAAAAGCTTTTCTTTTTTATTCATCAGCCTGAATATGTTCTAGGTATGCAGCCTTTCCCATAACGAGTACAATGGCTTATATCCCTCATTGGGTATTTGGAAGTGCAGAGGAATTGTTTTGAGGAGTGTGAATCGTAATCTTCCTATATCGCCATCCATCCTATTGACAGCCTATTGCCGTTGACTGCTGCATAAAGGCCAACATAGAAAGGAGATTATGCCCTTATCGTTAGCCAAAGTTGTGTGTTACAAATTTCCTAAGAGGGCTGCTGGCCACTTCCTTAGCCGGTTTTTATAACTACCATGGGAAAGAGAACGGAATGGTGAAAGGTGGTGACAGTACATTGCTTTCTTAACCTGTCACCACACTCATGATAAAGATAGCTAGCAGATAGATAGCACTAGCGGAATATGTAAACAAACATTATCTGACCTAACAGACATACTTAAAAAAAACCTTTGAGATCAGCACCACCATTATCAATCCAATTATCAATCTAAACCATTCCTGAAACTACCTGCATTGCAACACACACACAAAAAATTCATCAATATTGGTCCAGCACTTTAAGAGAACTTCAGTCACATACATAAGTACCGAACAATTATATATCTACAGAACAATTATATTCCGTGTGGTGACAGGGTAAGAATACAATTCACCACTGCCTATCTCACCCATGGATGTCGTAAAAGGCGACTAAGGGACGTAATGTGCATGTAACAGCTACGTAAGAAAAGGAAAACTCGACATAAAATACCTATATCAACCCGCCTGACTAGCGTGTCATAGTCAGTTGATTTCCATCCCAGTTTGGAGGTGGCTCGAGCCCGGTAGTGAGACATATGAACTATGTTAATGATTAGGACTATAAAGATTAATGAAGCACCTTCATTTGCGTGTGAATTGCAATATCCATAGAGTTTAATATATTTGTGATTTCACTTAATGTTACTAGTGCTACATCTGATGCATATTTATCTTTGTATAGTAAACAATCTGCTATTTTCTTGGTTTTCTTCAATGCTAGCGTATTTGCCATAACGCTCAAATATATTCTGTATAAATGTTGTGCACTATCATCCAGGATATCAACTATTTCTATTAAACCCAGATTAGATGTCAATCTGCAAAAAAAATATCAATATAATAATTTCTGATATTTTGTATTTATTACACATATAATTATTATTATGGACACTTTGCGGCGTTCATGGTCATGGGAGAAAGAAGAATGGGCTGTAACATTGTCCCAGAAGCCATCTAAATCTACTGCAATTGCTAATGCACTTGCATGCATGTGCATGTCATATGCCAATGTAAAGATCTATGTTGGACAGTGCATATGGATATGACTATAATACTTATGCAAGATCGAAAATGACCATCCCATTATGGAGAAGGTTTGTACCCAAGGGAAGACACGCATAAATTGGAAAAAATTAAATATGAAGTAGGAAATACAGATACTAATTGACAAAAGGCAGGCAATCAATCATAAATGTTAACCAAATATCTGTGCAGTACTGACTCAATGAAAGTTGGGTTCACTTTATTCATTAGCTTGTCAACATCCACCTATACATAGGCCTCCTCACCAAAATGTTATTCAGAAAGATGCTGCAGCACTTGCATCAACTGTTCTCTACAACTTTTACAATATCATCCATCAATCTATCCACCATCCCATTATGGAGAAGGTTTGTACCCAAGGGAAGACACGCATGAATTGGAAAAAAATTAAATATAAAGTAGGAAATACAGATAAAAATTGACAAAAGGCAGGCAGTCAATCATATATCTTAACCAAATATCTGTGCAGTACTGACTCAATGAAAGTTCGGTTCACTTTATTCATTAGCTTGTCAACATCCACCTATACATAGGCCTCCTCACCAAAATGTTATTCAGAAAGATGCTGCAGCACTTGCATCAACTGTTCTCTACAACTTTTACAATATCATCCATCAATCTATCCACCATCCCATTATGGAGAAGGTTTGTACCCAAGGGAAGACACGCATGAATTGGAAAAAAATTAAATATAAAGTAGGAAATACAGATAAAAATTGACAAAAGGCAGGCAGTCAATCATATATCTTAACCAAATATCTGTGCAGTACTGACTCAATAAAAGTTGGGTTCACTTTATTCATTAGCTTGTCAACATCCACCTATACATAGGCCTCCTCACCAAAATGTTATTCAGAAAGATGCTGCAGCACTTGCATCAACTGTTCTCTACAACTTTTACAATATCATCCATCAATCTATCCACCATCCCATTATGGAGAAGGTTTGTACCCAAGGGAAGACACGCATAAATTGGAAAAATTAAATATGAAGTAGGAAATACAGATTAAAATTGACAAAAGGCAGGCAATCAATCATAAATGTTAACCAAATATCTGTGCAGTACTGACTCAATGAAAGTTGGGTTCACTTTATTCATTAGCTTGTCAACATCCACCTATACATAGGCCTCCTCACCAAAATGTTATTCAGAAAGATGCTGCAGCACTTGCATCAACTGTTCTCTACAACTTTTACAATATCATCCATCAATCCATCCACCTGGTGGTAAACGATCCTACTTTATCATGTTGTCCAGTATGTGGTCATCATTCAAAAACCTCCCTTTCAATTGTTATCAAGAGGAGAAGCAAGTATGGCCTTTTTTGGGACTATTCCCACCACGTTAGAGCGCTGTAAGCCAAGATCCACTATGCTCTCCATATACGACACTGAGATTTGACCCTCAGGAAATCTTGGGAAACGCTTTTAATTGCCTTAGGATGTAGTGTGGCCTACCAATTACCAGTTAAACTCACTAATTCTTTGGACTATGTCGGTTCTTCAATGTATTTCTTTATTCTGCCCTTGTTATGAAGTTAACAAAAAAGTTATATTCAGAAGAATAACAGAATATATATTCAAAAAAAATTAAAATAAAATAAAAATAATAAAATAAAAATAATAAAATAAAAATATAAAACTAAAAATATAAAACTAAAAATAAAATAAAATTTTTAGTATACACATATAGTGTTTATTACAAATATAAAAAAATTTAATTAACTAATCTTACTCGTGCTTAGATTCTTCATAAATTGGTAAATTTTTTACTTCTTCCATAAGTTTTGTCCTGATATGAGCGTCATCCACTCCCAATTTTATTAGATCTTCTTCAGATAATTCAGTTAAAGTACACTGACCAATATTTTTTTGCCTGTAAGAACATTTGCATTAAGTGGTAACTGTCTGATATGTTTTTACCTGCAAGAGTTTATGGTGTTATTTTTATTTGTCTAAGCATCTTATTTGCTTAGTGGAGACAGAGTAAGATACAAGTAGCTACACCATCTATGCTCCCTTTTCTTTTTAGGTAGGCTATGGTCAGCCTCTCCGCGGTTGACGGGCTAAAATCCCCGGTGATCGCACCCTCTACTCTCCCTAGGGTATTGTTAGCTTAACATGGGGATGTAGATAACATTACTATGAAAAAAGCTATATTAACAAATCGATATGCTAATCTGTTTGGTTATATTGGTAAATTAGGTTAATATTCTTTTCATTGCGGAAGTAGCAATAGGGCAATTTTTATAGTAAAAAAAATTGTTTACTTGAATATATCAATGTATCTTTCAGCACCTAATCCGACCAATATTGCATTTATCGATACATCAAACTCTGTAGGATCTATTTTAGTAATGGCTTTGTCATTTAAAGTATTCATTTTTAATGTAATTTATTTATTTCTATGAGTTTCTCTACATTTAATCAAGTTGCACAATAATTACAAAATAGCCACTGCGAATAGGAACCATCATATGTCATATGTCACCTGTCTATTTGACATTTCCTCAGCGATGTGCACAGACGAATTTCAATTATTCGGTCATTTAAGTTGTTCGGGTGAGGGGTTTCGGCGTGAAGTTGGAAATGTCACGTTGGAGCTCTTGTATTATATTCATTGTCTAACGGGACATTGTCAAAGTTGCGGTGTAACGCCAGCAGAAGCCATTCATCAAGATCAAGAAGATCAATCAATTATATTCATTATTTTAACACTATAAAAGTGTTATATTGAATAATTTTGCTGAAGTTTTATGTAATACTAGCTGACCCAACAGACGTTGTTCTGTTCAAATAAAGCGTCACCTACCGGGTCCAATTGTGAATCTAAACCATTCTCGAATCTCATTGAGCACACACAAATTACTTAAATTACTTAAATCCAGTCAACAGATATCGCCATCTGTTAGAATCTTTTGGAGTTAACAGATAATTGTGACTGTCAATTAATTATAGACAAATAATTTGTAATAAAATAAAATTGCGACTATAATTAAAGATCTAAGCTATCCTATTTCTCAAGTTGGACCAGACTGCTCTCGGTGTGCCAATTTAATTTAAAATCGGTTAAGTAATGATATCTGATGTTTACGCGAGCACTACACATTGTAAATAAAACTACTTTTACGGATTATATCGCGTTTGTATTTGATTTATGATTGCCCGACGTTTTGAACACTTTGCAGCATTCATGGTCACGGGCGGACTAAGGTGTCTCACGTCCAACAAGTAATCGTTATTACAGATTACATGCAAAGTGTTTGAAACGTCGGGCAATCATAAATCAAATACAAACGCGATATAATCCGTAAAAGTAGTTTTATTTACAATCGGTTAAGTAGTTTAGGAATCCATCGCGGACAAACATCGTGACAGGAGATTTATATATATAAGATAATACAACTAAGGTGCTGAATTGTGGTGAATGTGATATAAGAGTGGTTTACGTGTATTTGCATATTCTACCGGTATGCTCAGAGAAATCATAAATTAGGTTTTCAGCGCCTAATGATAACGACTTGATTTACTGACAGACAATGACTAATGATAAGTTATACAATATGAAGAAGTAAATAATATGTAAAGAAAATTATTTGTAAGCTACGTAAGACAAGGCATTATGGTCGAAAAGACTTTAGCCTTACTATTCCATGTTAGTCAGATAGGTTGGTATAGGGTTTTATTTCGAGTTTTGCTTCTTACTCATTCACCATACGGATATATCTTACATTGTTCTTCTTGTTCTGTTTCTGTGAATACTCAGTATCAGCTACCTTCTTTTTTTACAACTTTACTGCGGTATACACTGAGATAATAGTTATATACGCTAGGTAATAAAATAAATAGCCGAAGCGGCAGCAACGCAATGTCAACGTCCATAGTGTTTCACTTTCAGTACACAATGTACACTGACAGCGCCAACGTGTGGACTACAAATACTCGTCTACGTTGGCCACTCGCGTTGGTGTTCAACGAACTCGTCCAACGTGTGGACGCTAGCATTTGCTTTGTACCTATTTGCCGACGCTCGCGTTGGCTTAGACTCGGCCGACATGTGTAGTATATTTATGAAATTACACAAACAAGTTGTCAGGGATTCAAAAAATGATAAATAGTCCAAGACTCCAAGATGATCTCTAACGTCTAAACTAGACCGAGTCAGTATCTTACAACATGTCATTATGGCGTTTCCGATTTTGTGCTGCCTTGAAAAAGTCCGTAATCCGATACTCCATTCCAATTCATCATCATCATCAATTCAGCCTATCGCCGTCCACTGCTGGAAGTAGGCCTCTCTTATGTTACGGCGGTCCTGTGTCGCCTGAATCCAACGACGCCCAGCAACTTTCACTAGGACGTCGGTCCACCTAGTGGGGGGACGTCCTACACTGCGTCGTCCGATACATGGCCGCCACTCGAGATCCTTTCTTCTTCAGCGGTTGTTGGTTCGTCGAGCGATGTGGCCTGCCCATTGCCACTTCAGCGTGCTAATTTTCCGGCTGGAGAGGCCTCGGTTCGGGGTGCGAACCGTGGAGGCCTTCCGGCCGGTGCTGATGCAGTGGTTGAAAAGGCGGCACGGGGTGTTCTCCTTCCGACTAGTGCAGGTGTTGACGGGGCACGGGAGCTTCGCCAAATACCTGCACAAGGTCGTAAGGAGGGAGAGTACACCGTCCTGCCACCACTGCGATTGCGACGAGGACACGGCGCAGCATACGCTCGAGGCCTGCGCCGCTTGGGTCACGCAGCGCCGTGAACTCGTCGCAATCATCGGTGCCAACCTGACGCTGCCGGCCATCGTTAGGGCGATGTTCGACAGCGTCTGGGAATTGGGACGCGGTCGCAGCCTTCTGCGAGACAGTGATCTCGCAGGAGGTGGCGGATCGCCTGCGCGAGGAGCGCAGCCTCGATGAGGAGATCCACCGCCGGCGAATGGGGCGGCGCAGGCGCAACTACCTGCGCCTCATGCCGCCCTAGCCGAGGCCGCGGGTGACGTGACCGGGGATTAGTCCATCACCCGCCGAGAGCCCGACCACGTGAGGAAAGACCGACGTCCCGAGGGGGGGGACGTCGGTCGATGGGAGTGTACCCCAAGTAGGGGGTATTTCGTCGGGCCGACCACTGATGACAAGTTAACTCTGCTCCGGTGGTCGGCCCAACGACGAAGGCGACGTGGTTTTCGGGTGGGTTGCGGGAGTTGCGTGCTTAAGCCCCTCTGTCGCCCCGGACGGAGTGGTGCGGAGGCGCGCCGACCGCAGCCCACCGACAAAAAAAAAAGCGTGCTAATTTTTCGTGCTATGTTGGTTACACCCGTTCTTCTGCGGATTTCGGTATTTCGGATTCTATCTCGCAAAGAAATCCCGATAATAGGTTTTGAATTAAAATACTGATTTACATTAACTATTTTTCACTTTCATTCTATTTCATTGCCAAATATTTTCTACAATCCTTAATTTTATTGAATAACATAACAGATCCACATTAACGGTAGAACGCACTTCAGTTGCATGCAACCTTCCTGAGCTGGACCTTGCTTGAGAATACAATATTAATTAACTACAAGGCAAAAAATTAAATAGTAACCATGTGAGGTAGAGCTAGTAGGAGAACTTATAAGAAGTCTGTTTTTACGACAACAATAAGCATTATTGCGTTGATAGTGTTCGAACCGCTACCAGAGAAAGAAAGATGAAGGTAAAAAAAAACAACTATTACGAATTAATTTGTTTATTTTTCGACCTACTTGCCCAACTGTTCATTCACCACTCTTAAAATATTAATTTATTCTTTTGTACACTTGGACTACATACTACTATCATTGTTTAGTTCATAAATATTAAATATTTATCTACATTTCGTGCACTTAAAATTTCTCACTTAATTGTTTAATAAATAAATGCAGGTTTAAATGCTTACTATCACACAAAGAGAACAATAATATGTTGATTGTGGAGTCTAAACAATATAATATATTAGATATTTACCTACTTAGGTGTTTATTGTTTCTATACCTAGTAGTTTGGTATTCTCTTAGTGAGCTAACATCTCTAAATTAATGCTTAATTAATTGCAGTACTCCTGCTTTTTAATAAATAAAAATAAACTGAACTATATGGTTCATCACATTACTCATTGATAACACTGATGCAATATGGTCTAATGAAAATAATGATTTTATAAAAACTCATTTCTAGACTTCTTGTTAGCTAGTGTGAATTGTTGAAATTATAAGTTACGTGTCCTTATCCCAATTTATATGGCATCAGCAGAACATGTCATCATCCTCTAACACGGGTAGGAGAAGGGTAAATAAAATACATATGCTGTATACGATTTTAGCTAAATTTTATAGCAACCACCTACTGTCAATTCTATACAAGGACGCTGTACAGAATGTCTCTTGTTATGGAACAACTGTTCGAGTATGTTGTATTTTAACGATCATAGATCGTAATTAGAAAGTATATGATACCAAAAACAATAAAACATAATATTTACAGTGATTTCAAAAATATGTCTCTAATGTTATATGTTATGAACAGGATACATGAAGGCATTGTAAGTTGCGACCGACGTCGACTGTATAAATAGGTATAAAACGGCAGTGACTAACGGTCGATGACCTTATCAGCTGATATTAAGGCAGAGTTTGTCTTGCTTATGTCTAACGCCCATTTGACTAGTTGTGCCATAACCAGAGACAATCTGTATACCAAAATAATAGTTAAACTTGACCAAGATTGGGTTTTTGATTTTATGTAATCAGTGGTTTTACTTGTTTCTAAATTAACGAATACCGCGCAATTTGTAGATATAGATAATATAACTTTGATCTGCCACTACAATTTAAATAATTATTTTGTTTAGGTAATTATAATACTGGATATATCTAGCTACTTTATATAATTAAGCTGAAGTATTACATGTTTGCTCAAAGATGATGACCTTTAAAGTCACAGCACACATATCAACTTGGAAAGGGATCGTCACCGTATTGCCTTTCGCCTCGCTGTCAACCAGGCGTCAACCTAACGTATGCACGTAACCAAAGCGTTACAGCAGCTCCTGTACGTCAACTTGGCTACGGCTAGGCGACACCGCGCTTACGGCTCGCCGACCGACCTGGTTCGTATCAGATGAGGGGACAGGGGCAAGGGTGGACGAAGAAACGTGAGCTCGGGTACGGAGAGACGTAAGCGCGGGGACGACGACCGTAAGCGCGGGAACTGCAAGTTGACCACGCACCGCATCGCGGTTCGGAGCCTGTTCCGAGGCGAGGCGATCACGTTACGATTCCGATTAGTGTGCGTTGCAGTATGGAGTTTCATACAAACAATACTGAACGGCTCGAGGCGATACGGTGACGATCCCTTTCCGAGTTGATATGTGTGCTGTGACCTTAATAAGGTCTACAACAGCTTCTGCTATAATACAAATTATTTGAAGAATTATTAATTTTAGATTAAACACAGTATTAGATTTAAAGTCTAGATGTGTAATCAATTGTTGTGTTATTTAAAACGTATGAAAAATGTACTTAAGCAAATTAACTCTGGGCCTTGAAGTAAGCAATTTTTCGATGTCTTGAACTTTTTGTAAATTATTACTTGAACTATAATATTAATTTACTATAAATAAGTGATATACTATAACTTCACGAATATCCATAAAGATATGATTTTAAATAATTTACATCCACGTAAGAAGTTTGTACCTACCTGAATATGAATTTTCAAAGTAGTTAGACAACTAATTTAAGGAAATATTACTGATTAAAATTCAAACATCACAAAATTATTTTTTTTATCGTTATATCTTGGATAAATTACCATTAAATTATTTATGGAGGAGTTGGGCAATTGTTACACATTTCTTCAACTGTGGTATGATTAACGTTAATTACTAGTATCTACCTACTTAAAACTACTAGCTTAAATTACTAGTATCTACCTACTTACATGAAGAGACCTTAGTAATATAATAAACTGCATCTGCATAAACTTTTATTTGCGAGGCAATGAGCAATCTAATATTGTAATATTTATTTATATAAAATATTAGTTTGCAGGCTTACTTTGCAGGCAGCAAAGCTTAAATAATTGTGACTGATCAAATAGTCCAGTCAGGAGACTGAGCGAATGAATTACATAACAGTTCATCCTTTGGTTCGTATAGATCGGATTTGCTGCGTTTTTTATAGTTAAATTTTTTCAACACTTGTAATATTATCTCTATTTCAACGAAAATATTTCCAAGTGAGATTCATCCCATAAGACTGGCGTAAATGGCTTAGATATTCTCAAACGCCCAACCTAGGTGATTGGTTTTATTATACTCGTATTAATATGATCTTTTGTCAAATGATAATAATTGGTGAATAAGGAAAAAACTATATTTAAATGATGCTCATTGAAGGTCATGACACCCATGACTAACGCTTGGAGCTGCCCTTTTATCTTCCGTAATTAAATTTTGTACATGAACATTATCTAGCTACACATACTTAGTGTAAAAATTCAAAAAAATTACTTGTTTGGACAGAAAGTGACTGCCTGTTAATACTTGTAGTTCGTAAGTTGTAAACAAATTTACCTATATCTATTGTCTTCTTTTGATTACTCTTCGAAAACATTATTATTTATACTAACATTAAATAATCGATTGTGATGTTTAACATCCATCAAGCGTCTCATAAGATTTACAATAATTTTCCTTATAAGTTATAATACATAATTTTATATACCTACTTTTTGTTACTAATAAAATTAGCATCATTAATAACTATTGCATGCATACACAGAGGCTATGTACACAAAATCATAGCACAATTTATATACTGAGCAAATAACTATCTAAGAATATTTCCCAAATCCTTCATCCTTATATTAAAATAGAGGTCTTATTATTAAAATCATAGTCCCGGCGATAAATTATCTACTATCGCTTTAATAGCTTGCCAGGTTTCTCGCGCAGTGGAGACTATTTGCGATCCAGGTAGTAAAAAACCATACGGTCCGAAGGAATCCCTCAGATCTACATGGTAAGAGAACTTGATTCCTGCACGTACTTTGGCCCAATCATGAGACATTCCTGAAGCTGGTTGGCGGATTTCAGCCGCAGTGCCAACCTGGAACAGAATTATTACAAGATTCAATTAATATTTAGGGGTGGTTTAAAATCTTTTTTTTTTGCATTCGTTTAAAGCACTAAATAGTCCTATTTAATTGTAATTATGGATCAGACGGATCCTACATCTGCACGTCAAAAATTGTTAAAGGTAGTTCATTTCACATTTTATTTTATTAAACCAAATATTATTTTTATTTATGAAAATTTTAAGTACTTTTGGCTTTTCAAAGGACTTTTTGTATATATAGTTTATTAGACCTGGTACATAAGTCTATCGTAAATCATTTTGCAGTACCTATGTATTACCGAGCTCTATGGAGTTGCAGAAAGCTAATATCTCGCTAAAAACCTAGCCAGTATGGATAAGATATAATAAGATATATTAGGTCTTTACCTATGAAATTGCCGTTATGTATGAAAAAAATTAAACGATTTTTTTCATGTATTTTTTATTTGTATTAATCGAAGTAATCACCCATGTAATCAATGCATATTTGCCAACGCAGCGGCAGTTTATTGATGCCCTTCTTAAAGAAGTCAGCTGGACGGGAGGCAACAAATTCTTCAAAGGCATTTTATACTGCCTCTCGGGTATTGAATTCCTTACCCGCCATAAAGTTATCCAAATTCTGGAAAAAGAAGTAGTTTGTAGGCGCAAGGTCTGGTGAGTATGGCGGATGACGGAGAGCTTCCAACCCCAGTTCTTGCAACTTGGAGACCGTCTGCTGTGCAGTATGAGGTCGCGCATTGTCCTGCAGGAGCAGCAGAGATGAGCGATTGCCAATGCTGGTTGGAGGTGTGCCAGCTTCTCCATCATTGTGTTCAGTTCTTCACAGTACACATCTGCAGTAATGCTCACCCCGTTTGGTAAGAAGCTGTGATGAATCACACCGGCGCTAGACCACCAAACAGTGACCATCACTTTTCTAGGGGTAAGTTTTCGTTTAGGGCATTATTTAGGTGCTGAACCAGGATCCAACCAACTTGCTGAGCGCTTGCGGTTATCAAACAGAATCCATTTTTCATCGCAAGTAACAATGCGTTTCAAAATTTCTTCATTTGTGTGCCTGTTGAGCAATGCAAGGCATGTCTCGACGCGTACTTCGCGCTGGCGATCATTGAGTTCGTGAGGCACCCATTTGTCAAGCTTTCTTACCTTGCCAACTTGACGCAAATGGACCAATATTGTTTTGACACTAACGTCGAAAGCTGCTGCTAATTCAGCCGTAGATTGTGTATCATCGGCTTCCACAATCGCCTTTAATTCGTCATTGTCGACCAAAGTCTTCGGATGACCGCGAGGTTTATTTTTCAGGTCGAAATTTCCAGAACGGGAGCGAGCAAACCAATAACTGGCGGTGCGTTGGTTTGTAGTGTTAGCTCCGTAAACGTCGTTGATGTTGCGTGCCGCTTGTGCCGCGTTGCTGCCACGGCGATACTCATATTCCATAATTACTCGAATTTTTAACGTATCCATGATGACGAAAAAGATTGAAATGCGATGAAAACGTAACACTAATCAATAAACAAATGACTACTTTTGGAAAATGAATTCCATGTTTTAAAATAAAATTAATTGGAAATTAGAATTCTTAGCCAAAGAAAAATTATTTTGATTTGAAATGGCCAGTACTGCAGAACGGTAATTACATAGGTAAAGACCTATTATTATTACCTGATATTTAGTGCCATATAAATCAGCTAGTGCAATCGTTGCCAACTTGCCCATCTCGGTAAGAACTCCATCATCAGCAAACGCCTCATACGCGTGTGAGCTTGGCACTAACCACGCCTGGGAGTACGCGTGCAACGACAAATAAAGCTAAAACAAACAAAATAAATATAATTATGTGCATTTGAAAACATTTGCTCGGCCGCTCCGCAAGACAGGAGCGCTTCTTGAAGTTCAAAGCTGCGTATCACCTATGCAACCATTGTGGAATTCGACTTCCAGAGATAAGAGTGTTGGTAATATTTGTAGGTAATAAGTCCATTAAAAAAACACGCCATAATTAACCTAGAACCGAGGCCCTAATATGTAAGGGTTTTATGTTACATGAAAATTTTATGGTACTAATATGGCTTAAAGTATTACAACCTGCTAAAGTATTAAAAAAAAAGAAATGCGCACAAATATTAAACAAAATAAATATTCAGTAGTTTTTTTTTTTTTGTGGGTGGGCTGCAGTCGGCGCGCCTCCGCACCACTCCGTCCGGGGCGACAGAGGGGCTTAAGCACGCAACTCCCGCAACCCACCCGAAAACCACGTCGCCTTCGTCGTTGGGCCGACCACCGGAGCAGGGTTACTTGACATCAGTGGTCGGCCCGACGGAATACCCCCTATTGGGGTACCCTCCCATCGACCGACGTCCCCCCCTCGGGGAGGACGTCGGTCTTTCCTCACGCGGTCGACCTTTCGGCGGGTGACGGACTAATCCCCGGTCACGTCACCCGCGGCCTCGTCTAGGGCGGCATGAGGCGCAGGTAGTTGCGCCTACGCCGCCCCAGTCGCCGGCGGCGGATCTTCTCATCGAGGCTGGGCGATCGGCCGCCTTCTTCCGCGAGATCACTGTCTCGCAGAAGGCTGCGACCGCGTCCCAATTCCCGACGCTGTCGACCATCGCCCTAGCGATAGCCGGCAGCGTCAGGTCTGCACCGATGATTGCGACGAGTTCACAGCGCTGCACTGCCCAAGCCGCGCAGGCCTCGACCGTATGGCGCGCCGTGTCCTCGTCGCAATCGCAGTGGTGGCAGGACGGTGTACTCTCCCTCCTTACGACCTTGTGCAGGTATTTGGCGAAGCACCCATGCCCCGTCAAAACCTGCACCAGTCAGAAGGAGAGCACCCCGTGCCGCCTCTCCAACCACGGCATCAGCACCGGCCGGAAGGCCTCCACGGTTCGCACCCCGATCCGGGGCCTCTCCAGCCGGACTGCCCAACGGGCAATGACGTCTCGGCGGGCGTCGACGCGCCAGGCGGTGAGCTCCCTTAACGAGATCACACCGCCCTCCGCTCGCACCCCCGTCACCCGCCGAAAATATTCAGTAGTTATGATTACCCTCCATTAACTTGTTCGTTTAGTTGAGTTTTGCAAATTCGAGAAGAAGTAGGTAATCGTGACCGTCGAGATAAATACAAAATAACTAATTTAAGCATCCGAACCTATCCCATCACTACTCTTGTGAATAAAATACACAGAGAGGTATTTTGGCGGGAACGCTTTTGGAAATAATCTGGTCAATCTACCGCTAGTAGTGTCTACCTAATAATATCCAATAAATAAATATTATTAAGTAGGTACCAGTAGTTTCAGTAAAATAATATTATAGGACTCGTATTTGGTAGGAATATACTGTCGACAGTCGTTTCTCTACAGCGGGCTGGTCCATCCGGAGTGGTGCCACTCTCGCAGGCAATCGACGTCTTAGTAGTAATAGCAATTTGTTATTCCACTTCGCTCGGTGAACGATAGAGCTGAAAGCACAACTCTCTGATTGTGTTTGCGTGTAGTGGATTTTAGTATCATCAAACCTCACGTATTCACACCCCCCTTTACTTTTTTAACGGTAGGCAGCGGCCTAGCAAAGGTCCATGAGCGACAGTACCACTTACCATCAGGTATGCTATTTGCTCGTTTGCCACCAAAACCAATAATAAATAAGATATTACACAAAAACTATTTACCGCATTTCTTTATCATTGGGTTCGGGCCGCCTCTATTGCGGTAGGCAATTTTACCTACCATACCACGCTGGTCAGCGGTGTCGGCATGGGGTTTCATGTCGAGTGTTTCTTCTCTTGCATGTATGTTATCTTCATATAAAAATTACCTATATTCTAATTCCCTACCTATACAAAAATGATCTTGTTGAAAAAGATTAAGGGACATTTTTCTCATGTTCATAAGTGGACCCGTATTTGAGAGATGAATAAATGTAATAATCAAGTGCCGAAGCTATCACTATATAATACAAACTTGCTCAATAGAAACCAAAATGCTTTCCATTGCATTTATATGTGGCAATTTATCATTGGTTCCAAATCATAAATACAGACCGCACGTCTATCGCGGGAAATTGTGACAGAATGCGGTATTTGCCCACATCGTTACTTTCAACCGATTTTCTACCACACTTTCAAATGCCTTAAATTTAGTAGGTATTGTGTGTGGAAATATAAGTTTTGCAAGAAACTCGTGTAGTGTAAACCAAATGAATGGAAAAAGTGATGTTAATTTGTAGCCTTAAACTATTTGAAAAATAATGTAAGATTTCTAAATAGGTAGTATTAACAATCTAAGTTCATTAGGAATATATCTAAGTGTGTAGGTATTGCACGCACAATTGCACTGAACCTCAAATACTTTAGTGAACCGGATTTGACGATCATAGATACCGTAGTTATCTTTTTAAAATGAACCCGTTAAACTAGTTTATTTCCATTACATTTTCTAAATATAATCATGGCATACAGAAGTAGTAAGTTTCAATTAAAATGCAAATCTCGTAATTTTAAATGAAATTTGGTTGTCTAAGAGACATTTTCGATGAGGTATCAAGAATTCATTGACCTATGGGTGTTCTGGCATCTTTCGTGGGGGATAGGTTGTTGTAATTGCCATATACCCTGGTTTTATAAATGTTCCAGGAGAATGGTGATCCCTCAGCGAGTTTTTTCGACTACCCCGGTAAAAGAGGCGGCGTTTCACCAAATATTTCATTAAAATAATATTAAACCGTCACCAGACGGATAACGCGTGTATGCTATACCAACCCAAAAAACACAATCGTCTGTAGTCACTACATATTATAAAACAAAGTCGCTTTCTCTGTCCCCATGTCCCTATGTATGCTTAAATCTTTAAAACTACGCAACGGATTTTCATGCGGTTTTTTTTAATAGATAGAGTGATTGAAGAGGAAGGTTTATATGTATAATAACATCCATTAAATAGTGGAGAAATACTGTTATTTTTGAGGTTTCTAATGTGACGTCGTAAATAATTACATTTTTTTCGCTTACATTGCAAACGCAGGCTGAACCCTACGAGATTTATCAAAATAATGTACTAAGTATTGTACACATTGAAAAGGTCTACAGAAAACTCCGAGATGGTATATGTCTATCTCTTATGCAGGCAGGTTGCTAGTAAATTATAAGTGGCAGTTAAGGCAAAAGCCTTTCTAAAGAAATTATGCGTACAGCATAACGTAAAAATATAGATGACGAAAAACAAAGACCAGTATGTACTTGCAGAATTTATAAATAATTATTTCGGTTGTAATTTATGTCCGTGAATTTTATTTGTATAGTCCACCGCAATCCAATAATATTTGGTTCAGATTCTTGTCTTAATAAAAAAGTGTTATTATAATAATTATAATACTTTGCTCCTAGAATGTGTTTGAATGTTAATAAATAACAAAGTAAGCACCTATCCAAACGAGAAAATTATAATCAAAATTGTCGGTCATTTGAGGAGTTTGTACCGAACTATTTTTGAGCATTATAAATAAAACTCATCCGTGTGGTGACGGAGTAAAAATACAATTCACCACTCCCTATCTTGCCCGTGGATGTCGTAAAAGACGACTATGGGATAATATGCACATAACATCTGTGGAAGAGAAGGAAAACTCGAAATGAAACCCTATACCAACATGTCTGACCAGCATGGTGTAGTAGGTCAAATTACCTCTCAATATGGAGGAGGCCCGAGTCCAACAGTGGGACGTATGTGGGCTGCGATGATGACGATGATGATAAATAAAACTACTTTTATGGATTTTATCGCGCGATCTTGATTGCCCGGCGTTTCGAGCACTTAAGCGTTCATTGTCACGGACGTACTAAGATGTTCGAAACCACGGGCAATCAAAAATCAAATACAGCTGTAGTAACATTCATAAAAATAGTTTTATTTGTAAAGTGTAAAACTCGCGTAAACAACAGATATTATTTTTGAATACGTTGATATTAATTTTGAAATCATCATCTTCATCATATCAGCTCATATACGTCCCACTGTTGGGCGCGAGCCTCCTCCACAATAGGAGGGAAATTGACCTTACTTGTACCATGCTAGTCAGACATGTTTGTATAAGATTTTATTTCGAGTTTTCCTTCTCTTGCATAGATGTTATATGCGTATTATATCCCTTAGTCGTCTTTTACGACATCCACGAGCAAGATCGGGAGTGGTGAATTGTATTCTTACTCCGTTACCACACGGAAAGATGAAAGAAATAACATGTTAATTTTCACTAATCGAAGACATTGTATAATTTATTAATTTTATCATATAAACTTACTGTTAAACGTAATCTTACCAAAGTACATGCATTATAACGGTGAGTAGAAATATATCAATAGACCAACGAGGCAGTCTCTATAGTCAACTTTTATTATAAGCACGGCACGGTGATTAATGTGATCAAATACGCGGATCATGATAGCTAACAAAACCCGACCGCTTTGTGGTACGATTTTACACTTGAATTGACTAGTTACAGCATTTCTATATTATATTTCTATTGTGTTTGCTTGCTGACAGTGATAATCTTTCTTTTCTACATAGTAAGCAATTATTATTTGAACAACAGTAATTGCGCTAAGCTTATTATTTGTATAATACGAATCACGCTAATGAAGCCTTATCATCATTACAGGTCATAATCGCCTCACTATTGGGCTTAAGCCATAATAGAAGGTATTACTATAGTAAGTCGATATCTCGCTGGCCAAACATGTTGGTACGATGAAAGGACGGCGCGCGGGCCCATAACCCACCCATACCCACGTCACCTCGTTGTTGGGCCGACCACCGGAGCAGATGTGTCTTGTCGTCAGTGGTCGGCCCGACGGAATACCCTTTCGGGTATCCTCACCTCTCGACGTACTGGGACGTCGCTCGCCGTCGTGCGGTCAGCCTCTCCGCGGGTGACGGACAATTCCCCTGTCCGATCACCCGCGGCCTCGGCTAGGGCGGCATTAGGCGCAGATACTCGCGCCTGCGCCGCCCGAGTCGCCGGCGGCGGAACGTGTCGCCGAATAGGAGCTCTACTCGCACACGATCCGCCGCCTCCTTCCGTGAGATTACGGCCTCACAGAAGGCGGTGACCGCGTCCCAGTTCCTGACGCTGACGAGCATCTCCCTGGCGATGGTCGGCAGCTCCAGGTCGGCACCGATAATTGCGACGAGTTCACGGCGATCCCCCTCCCATGCAGCACACTCCTCAAGCGTGTGCTGCGCCGTATCCTCGTCGCAACTGCAGTGGTGGCAGAACGGTGTACTCTCTCTCCTGACAATCTTGTGCAGGTACTTCCCGAAGCAACCGTGTCCCGTCAGCACCTGTACTAGTCGGAAGGAAAGCACCCCGTGCGTCCGCTCCAACCACTCCATCAGCAGGAGAGCCTCGACGGTCCTGACACCATACCGAGGACTCTTCAGCCGGACTGCCCAACGGGCAATTACTTCTCGGCGGGCGTCGACCCGCCAGGCGGTGATCTCATTGATGGAGACCATGCCGCCGCGGGCGCGCGTCTCCGACACCCGCCGATAAATGTCGGCGAGCATCTCCGCCTCTAGGTCCCACGGGGGGGTTCCGGCCAGGAGGCACGCTGCCTCCGTCGCCACCGTGCGGTAACCCCGTATGGCCCTGATCGCCATGACCCTCTGTGGTCGCCACAGGAGGGCCCTAAGACGGACGGTCAGGGACCCCGCCCACACCGGTGCGCCGTATAGGGCCATCGACCGGATCACCCCCACGTACAGCTGTCGGCACGTAGCACTGGGTCCGCCCACATTCGACATCAGCCGCGAAAGGGCGGACGCCGCGCCGACAAGCCGGGGAACAAGTCGATGGAGATGCAGGATTTCATTTCGAGTTTTTCATCTCTTGTATAGATGTTATATGCATATTATATCACTTAGTCGTTAGTCGTCTTTTACGATATCCATGGGCAAGATAAGGTAGGGTGATTTCTATTCTTATCCTTGAATCAAATTTTAACGACGTAAATGAAGTTTTAGTGGCGATATCCTGCAGATTTGTATTCCACACAAGAAAATTCTTTGTGCGTTTCACAAATTATTATGTTGAGTATTGGTATAATTTGTGTTGTGTAAATAGGGATATTTACATGTTTGGCAACACTGCAAAGTAAGGATTTATTACATAGGTAATACGGAATGTTGTTGTAATTATAATTTTTTATGTCAGAGTCCCTCAACACGTTTCGACCTGGCAACTAAAACTAAGCTATGTGAAATAATAATATGCTGATAATTTAATTAAATATACTCTATGCGGGTTGCATGGTGTATATTTAATTACATAATGCACTTTTCTGTATTTACTCCGCCAATAAGAATACAATTCACCACTCCCTATCTTCCCCGTGAATGTCGTAAAAGACGACTAAGAGATGTAATATGTATATAAAATTTATGCAAGACAAGGAAACTCCAAATAAAACCCTATACCAACATGTCTGACCAGCATGGTATAGTAGGCCAATTTCCCTCCTATTGGGGAGGATGCTCGACTCCAGCAGTGGGATATGTATCATCTGAGAATAAGAATATAAAATGGTAGCGGTTTGCCGTTTGTTCAAAATTGATGGAATGGTAGATTTGTTCCATCACACATTGTAATGGTAACCTATAAAAATATTTCATGCAAGTGAATAAGCATCTTAAAAGTTCATTATACCTCATGATACTTCCGTAGATTGTAATTATTGTATAGATGGGCTCTCTAATGAGTAAATAGTTATAATTATGTGTAATTACACTTATCATTACGCGTATGTATCACGCGATAAAAACTAATTGAGATAGAAACTAACATTATTTCAGACTTGTTATACACGACAGAATTTATATAGAGTATTTTTTTCCGTGTAGTAACTGCGTAAGAACTCACCGCTCCCTATCTTGCCCGTGGATGTCGTAAAAGACGACTAAGTCTAATAAGTAATATTTGTACATGAGAAAGAAAATTGGAAATGAAGCCTATACTAATATGTTTGATCAGCGTGTTTGTTATAGTACGTGATATTCGCTCTCAAAATGGAGAAGGCCTTAGTCCAACAGTGAGACGTACATATATTCGCTAAGATGATATTTTAACTAGATTAAAATGGTTTGTGGTGGCGGCTACGAATACTATCAACACTTACATTACTCGTGGGTGTCGTAAAAGATAACTAAGATCTATATCGACCTGGGAAAACTACTGAACAAACATCCTCAGATGGATGCCGTTTCTTCACTACTTACATTCCATTTTAATTTTTCATCAGGCAGGCGACCGCCTGGTCATTAAATTATTGTTGAATCTTCTCTAATAAGTACGCTGGAAGCAAAGTACACGTTGTATCGCCTTCAAGCAATGTGTAATATAATAATATAATTCGAGTAATAACACCTGCACACAATAACGAGATGGAACAAACCCATTTACTTTAACTGTAATCAGCATTTATTAAAGATGATTTAATATTTTTTGTTTTTTAAAATTCACTCAATTTTTTGCCGGTGTACGCCGCAAATCACGCTGGGAATCTCTCGTACTATAAAACGATCAGTGAGTTACCCTTGAAATCAATTCTAATTTCGAATCCGATTCAATTCCAATCTCACCAAATTTATATTTGGTACTCTTAAACAAAATCGAGTGATGAATTCTTCGCCTTTGCCGTTGTTATTTTCACCAAATGTGCCATTATTATTTTAAATTAATAACGTTACCGAACTCGATCACCACAAAGACGCTTTCTTGAAATTGTGCAACATTAACGATTTTAAACTATTTCAAAATCACGTCGGGAGTAGCAAATATTTGACTTAATCGACGAGAGGCGAATTCATTTAGTTTAAAAAAAATCCACCGAATTTAATTCCAATCATGCGCTAGTGTCGCTTTCAAGAGTGTAAATTGCTCAAATTCGAGCTGCGATTGGATTTAGTATTGCAATCGAGATTCAAGAGTAAGCACACAGGTTAAATCTACAATGAATGTAGTAAAATTACGTCTCATAAATAAATATGGTGAGACATTATAACGCGCATAACATCTGCAATCCTTACACTTCAATTAAATGATGATCACGATCGCCCTACCAAGATATATCGGCTAAGAAAACGAGCCAAACGCATCTCAGAATCTACGCGTCGAATTACATGTACACACAATTTGTTTTTCTATGCCGATTATAATCGATTTGTTTTAGAAAATAGAAAAATGATCGAGGTCAACTAATTATTCTTTTTCATTCTCTTAACAATTAATATTACCTATATCCGTGTGGTGACGGAGTAAGAATACAATTCACCACTTTCTATCTTGCCCGTGGATGTCGTAAAAGATTACTAAGGGATATTACCTAGTACATACATAAGATTTGTGCAAGAGAAGGAAAACTCGAAATGAAATCCTATACCAACATATCTGCGTGAGGGTCGGGCCCGATCTGTCGGACGCCCAGTTTGGTTTTCGGAGAGGGCGTTCGACGATCGCAGCCCTAATGCGCCTGAAGGCCGTGGTAGCGGAGGCCGTCACCGGCGGAGGAGTCCTGTTGGCGGTGTCCCTGGACATCGCTAACGCCTTTAACAGTCTGCCATTTAGCTGCATCAAGGAGGGGCTGAGGTATCACGGGGTGCCCGTGTACCTCAGGCGGCTGGTGACAGACTACTTGGAGGGGCGCAGCGTTCTCTACGTTGACCAAGTAGGGGACGTTGTGCCAACGCCCATGACGTGCGGTGTCCCACAGGGGTCGGTTCTGGGTCCGACCCTGTGGAACATCGGCTACGACTGGGCGTTGAGAGGAAGCCTCCCACTCGGGCTGGGCGTAATTTGCTACGCCGATGATACACTCGTCACAGCCCGGGGTGGGACGCTAGAGGAGGCGGCACGCCTGGCAACTCTCGGCACCGAGGAGATTGTCAGGCGGATCGAAGCGCTGGGGTTGAGGGTAGCCCTGGAAAAGACGGAGGCCCTTTTGTTCCATGGCCTCCATACCGCCAGGCCTCCCGCCGGCGCTTCGATCACCGTGAAGTCGGTCACCATCAGCATCCACGCCCACATGAATTACTTGGGCCAGGTGCTCGACGGGCATTTTTGGTTCCGGGAGCATCTCCATCGACTTGTTCCCCGGCTTGTCGGCGCGGCGTCCGCCCTTTTGCAGCTGATGCCGAATGTGGGCGGACCCAGTGCTACGTGCCGACAGCTGTACGTGGGGGTGATCCGGTCGATGGCCCTGTATGGCGCACCGGTGTGGGCGGAGTCCCTGACCGTCCGTCTTAGGACCCTCCTGTGGCGACCACAGAGGGTCATGGCGATCAGGTCCATACGGGGTTACCGCACGGTGGCGGCAGAGGCAGCGTGCCTCCTGGCCGGAACTCCCAGTGGTCCCTCTCCCAGATGCTCGCTGACATTTATCGGTGGGTGTCGGAGACGCGCGCCCGCGGTGGCATGGTCTCCATCAAAGAGATCACCGCTTGGCGGGTCGACGCCCGCCGAGAAGTCATTGCCCGTTGGGCAGTCCGGCTGGAGAGTCCTCGGTACGGTGTCAGGACCGTCGAGGCTCTCCGGCCGGTACTGATGGAGTGGTTGGAGCGGACGCACGGGGTGCTTTCCTTCCGACTAGTGCAGGTGCTGACGGGGCATGGTTGCTTCGGGAAGTACCTGCACAAGATTGTCAGGAGGGAGAGTACACCGTCCTGCCACCACTGCAGTTGCGACGAGGACACGGCGCAGCACACGCTTGAGGAATGTGCTGCATGGGAGGGGGATCGCCGTGAACTCGTCGCAATTATCGGTGCCGACCTGGCGCTGCCGACCATCGCCAGGGAGATGCTCGTCAGCGTCAGGAACTGGGACGCGGTTGCCGCCTTCTGTGAGGCCGTTATCTCACGGAAGGAGGCGGCGGATCGTGTGCGAGTAGAGCTCATATTCGGTGACACGTTCCGCCGCCGGTGACTCGGGCAGCGCAGGCGCGAGTATCTGCGCCTAATGCCGCCCTAGCCGAGGTCGCGGGTGATCGGACCGGGGAATTGTCCGTCACCCGCAGAGAGGCTGACCGCGCGACGGCGACCGACGTCCCAGGATGTCGAGAGGTGAGGTTACCCGAAAGGGTATTCCGTCGGGCCGACCACTGACGACAAGTCACATCTGCTCCGGTGGTCGGCCCAACAACGAGGTGACGTGGGTACGGGTGGGTTATAGGCCCGCGCGCCGTCCTTTCATCGCCCCGGACGGACTGGACCGCGCGTGCGCTTTCCATAGCCCACCCATAAAAAAAAAATACCAACATATCTGACCAGCATGATATAGTAGGTAAAATTCCCACCCATTGTGGAGGAGGCCCAAGCCCAACAGTGGGACGTATGTGGGCTGCGATGATTATGAAATATTACCTATTAGAACTTAAAGTGAACAATATAAATATTAGTACAGCCATTGATAGACATCATAGTTCTAATGCACAGATTTTATAATGTCTATTTCTCTTATGTATTATTATAACTTTTTGTTCTATATCTGTAAGTATTTGAATGTTTTGTTTGTTTAGCTGTGCTAGCGAGGTACTAGGTTGTAATCTTCGGCCGGATAAAGAAAAGTATTATTGTACTGAGCCAGAAGTTTAAAAAAATTGAGATTGTTGTAGTGATTATTAGCCGTGTCTTGGCTGGTTAAGAATACAATTAGCCATCACTCTTTACTTGTCCATGGAAATTGTAAAAATTGGCTAAGAGATCGCTAACAGAACGGGTATCAGCACTCTCCTCATATAATCGCCCATAGAATCGCCAATCTATCTACTATGCGAGAGTTCATACATCTGTTTGCTCTTTCGAAGGTAAAGGGGTGAGACTATAACAAAAGTTTATTCGTCTCATATCATAAAGTAAGCTAAAACACGTTGGCATCGTATATATCAATAAATTACCTTAATTTGCCCTCGATGTTCGGCTAAAAATTCAGATACTGCTCGAGTCTCTGGCTCACTAAATGGATGTGGACCAGCGTAATTATCAGAGCATGGGTCCGTAGATGAATCTTTTTCACTCCAATGGTAGTCCCAATTGCGGTCAGCATCAACACCCACGCAATCTGTCTTACCCCAGTTCCATGGAAACCTGAAGAAGATTATTAAAAGGCGTTATTTCGAGAAAATAGAACTTTCTGTGATTATATTTCTTTTAAAAATCAAAATAGACCCCGCTTTAATGAACGTTTGTATCAATAATATAAAGTGTCTTTTTTCTGGACGGTCTTTTTGTCTGAACGCCAGCCAACTGTTCCGTCTGTGGTGACGAACACGGCGCTATAACCCACCGTATTCCTTTCCCTTCGCCATTGGGCCGACCATTGGTAGAGTAAATAAAAGAAATGGAGAAAATGGAAGGTAATTTCAAAATGGAGAATAGTTGTGCGATCAAGTTGATACTTAGTATTTAGTAGATATCTACTAATAAAAATATATTAAAAGAAGGATAACTCGAAACAAAACCCTATGCCAACACGTCTGACCAGCGTGGTATAGTAGGTCAATTTCCCTTCCATAGTGAAGGAGGCCCGAGCCCAACTATGGAACGTATTTGGGCTGAGATTGATGGTTAAATGGAAAAATATATGAAAATGAAAAGAAAATTAAGTTGGTGAATAAACTGTCTACTTTGTAAATTAGAAAACAGTCGAATTAAGCTGATACTAAGTAAGTACTTGAGGTTTGGTATATGCTATGGTTAGCCAAGTCTTAAAAAAAGTGAAAATAAAGATAGCTTGTGGAGTAGATGAGTAATAAGGGTCATTATGAAACAAAGCCATATGGTACATAATAATTGCTTTCGATGTCTCAATTATTATTGTAAAACTATCATAAGACATTATTTTAACATTAGTAACATTCGTCGTACTTAATAAATTTGATTTTATTTTGATAAGACATAATAGCATCGTTGTAGAAAGTAAAGTAAGTCTCAAAATTGACTATAATTACGATATACTGCAATTGTAGAATGGATATGAATTAATGAAAGTAATTACAGACAAATGAATAAGTAATTTTAAAGCTGGATAAAAATGTTCTTGATACAAAAACAAATGTCTAAATAAATAGCATGCTTTAATTGCATTATTTTAATTATATTATTCCTTAAATGTAGAATTTAAGACTTTATAAACGTTCAAGACCATGAACCACAGTTTTGAGAAAATTCGGTACATTCTATAGAATGAATATACAGTCGGCTATTAGAAGAGGTCAGCATTAAGAGCAATTCTGTCACTATAATTATATTTATATAATTAAAAAGAAGAACATGTTAGTTGAGTACGCATCTACAAAAAAATCTTAAGGTCAGACTACAAAAAGAAAACTTAAGATATTATCAAATGTGTGAAATTTTATAAGAACTTTTCGTCGTTCAATATAACTGGAAATACGGACGTGCTTAACAGGATTTCCTTTCTACAAGATAAGCAACTCTCTACTATAGTTATAATGCAACATTACCCTTGATTTCATTGTTTTTAATTCTTTTTGTATAGTATTGATCATTTAAGTGTGCTAGAGACTAGTAACTGATAGTAAGTGGCCACGTGTAAGCACTTTCAAACTAACAATTATAATTATCAATCAGTACCTAAAAGCAAAAGGTAGACAACAAAAAGTAGACAACTTTATATACGGCCAAATGAGTTCTAATGAAGTGCTAATTTAGAAAAAATTACACCAATTTCAGTAATATTTATAAACTCTGTAAGTAATGATTTTTTTGTGTAAGTAATTATTGTTTTGTATCACTAACCATCCAACGTAATAGTCATCGGAGCGGTCGGAGAGACGCGAACGTGTTTTTCTCCAGAGCCGGTCGTGTGTATGTGAATGTTCGTATCCGTCAGGGTTCAACACGGGCATTATATAGAAGTCCGCTTGCTTAAGTACTTCATACTCTGAACCTATAAATAAAAAAGTAGTTATAAATAAACACGTCAATATAACTTTTATGAAAGTGATTGCGCTCATGTGTATATAAATTGGTATGCAATCTGCTTTGTCGTTTTATTACTTTGAGAAAGCAACACATCTTCATTTTTTATTGCATTAGCAAGCTCTTCTAATCTGTTAAGTAGGCACTTAGAACATTCTCCATTGATGGAAGGGTCAACTTGGCGCCAGGTGAGGGATTTGTTTATCATCAAATAAATATTGTAACTATCACTAGCAAATTATTATAAAATTGAAGTTAGGAAGTAAGGCCCACTACTATTTATAGGTACCTATAATAATATTCTCATTAATATCCTTACTAATGTTATAAATGCGAAAGTAAGTTTGTTTATTTGTTTGTTACGCTTTCACGCTTCAACCACCGAACCGATTTCAAAAATTCTTTCACCAATGGAAATCTACAATATCGGGGAGTAACATAGGCTATGTTTTATCCCGGCATTCCCACGGGAACAGGAACTACGCGAGTAAGGCGACTGAAGCCGAAGCGAAGCGAGGCCGTGTTGCTAGTATAAAATAAAAGGAAGTATAGTAAAGAAAAAATTGGGCGTGAAAGATAGAAATATCAACAGAAATAATGCGTATGACGCAACCAGCAACTTACAAAAGTGTCTGGAGTTTATCAAACAAATACAAATATGAATGATATGAATTGAATCTATCACCTCTAAATAGAATAAGGCATATTCAGGGCAGTTTCTTTTATTCTGAATTAATAATAAAGCTATAATTCCCACGGTTAGCAGACAGGTTGTCTAGCACATTTACGGCACCGCCGCTATACTGGTGTTTAGATACCAAGTATGGCTTACTTAAAAAGATTTAGCGCAACAACTTGGGACCCTCATAAGGTAAATCAGTGCGCGCGCCGCCTTTCTGATAGTACGCCTACATAAAGTATTAAATTCTAGGTCAATTCTAGGAAACAAATTGTATAATCAGGCCGATTAGGTACACAATGCTTGCATACGGCTTATTATGACCTACGCCAGCGTAATGTTCATATATTTTAATGTACACAGGTTTGGCAGGTTACAGACAACAGAATAGTTTCAAGCGTGTAGTTATTCGAGCTCCGAGGTTTATTCAAAGTAACGTAGACTTCAAACTAACGAACATCCGATAACCCTGGAGCTACTTTGACTCTGCTGTTGCTGATCTAGTAATTGAGGTGGCCAAACGCCCTCTAAAATTGCCGTATTCTGGCATTCTCGTCATTTACTTGACAAGACTGATGGTGACATCACACGCGCTGAACGAAGAACCTACACAGTCTACGTGGTCATAACACATATCTACAATCCATCCTCGCCACCGTGAAACCACGCCGTGACAAATCTGTAATTTCAACAGAACATCTTTGTCTCTAGCGCCTCCCCACGCAAGTCGCCGAAGATATGGAAGCGATTCTGAAGCCATAATAGGTGTGTAACCAGAGCATAACCGGACAAATGAAGTGAACAAATTTATTATTTTAAATGTTCAAATATTCTACAAAATATGACACGCTTAAAATCTACACTAACCTAATCCTTTCTCTCCTTCAACTAGCGCATGTATAATCCAGGTAGCGACAGCGGGCGCTATCCACTCTCTTGCATGAGCTCCACCATCCACCCAAACGGCTGGCTTCATTCGCGACCGTAGCTGCCATTTTTTCTGATTTTCTTTATGTTTTACATGATCTTCGTTTGACAGTGATATCTGGTAATCAACAAAATAATAATATCTCATATCTAAAGTGATAGTTTGAAAGTTATGCGAGTGACGGAAAAGTTAAGGAGTGAACGGCTGACCATATGGACATGTGATGAGGCGGGATGAAAGTAATGTTATGAGAAAAGTTTTGGGTATGAATGTTGAAGGCTTTAGGGGTAAAGGGAGATCGAGGTAAAGATTGCGAGGACTGCTGACTGGATCCTATGGAAGAAGATGATATATTGCGTAGACCCCAAGTAATTGGGATAAGAGCAAGATGATGATGATGATCTATAGCGATAGAGAAATACCACATTGAGACATGCCTCGTATCCTTTGGCGATATAAGATTCTGTGTATAAGCGGTATATAACATAAAATTTGTTATCCATAGGAGTGGAGACGTGACTATATTCCACGACGCCTACAGGGACGGGAAGAGTCTGGAATTATTTTCACATTTTTTCACAACAACTGCGTTGGCATACTGCTTATTGTAAGATTTCCATCTCTTGCAGCGATGTTAACTACGTATATCTCTTAGTAACCCACGGTAATGAAAGGGGTGGCGACCATTATATGCTTATTACGTTTACGGAATGATATGTTAATTACATTATTTTCCTTCTGATTACGGAGTAAGAATACAGTTCACCCTCTTTCTTACATATGGATAATCATAAGTGGCGATTAAGGGATCAAGCATTTAACATCACTGCAAGACAATGAAAACTCAAAATAAAACCTTATATCAACCTGTCCAATCAGCGTGGGACAGTAAGTAAATTCTTCCGAGATGATATGATGATGATGATATTCTCCGTATGGTGATGGGCATAGAATACAGTATGACAACATCTCTTGCTCTCTCGTAAGAGTCCTAAAAATGGCTTAGAGAGCATCAGTAGAATGACTAGTAGCATTCTATTAGGCTTGACGAAGGCGAGGTGGTTTTCGGGTGGGTTGCGGGAGTTGCGTGCTTAAGCCCCTCTGTCGCCCCGGACGGAGTGGTGCGGAGGCGCGCCGACCGCGACCCACCCCAAAAAAAAAAAAAAAAAAAAAAAAAAAAAAAAAAAAAAAAAAAAAAAAAAAAAAAAAAAAAAAAAAAAAAAAAAAGCATTCTATTAGGCTAACTATAACTATAACACTATATGTCATGTTGAACAAAAAATTATCAAAATAGATACAAAAAATTGTCAAATTCATATTTACCTTTACTGCAACCAAAGGTAGTCCTTCAGACGATCGACCCAGGGGTATAAGTTCTACTAAATCAGAGTGAGAATGTTGCAGATATTCAAGATACCGAAGTATATCTGCATATCGATGATAACGTCGCCATGTCATAGGATGTCCCCGCAATTGTTCTAATTCTATCCTTTGTTTCTTCGACAATCTAGGATTCTCGTAGGTTATAGCTTTCTATTGAAAAAGAAATGACTAATTATGTTATTATTTCTTTAATTACAACTTAATAGGTAGCGTATAGTTTTATGGGATAGTAGAATCAGCACATAAAACTAGGTCAAGTTATATTTTTGTGTTGTGATTTATTGGTTGATTTTTTATTGACACAAGTATTAACCAGAACCCAATAATATCGCCATAGATATGAGTAACTCTTGATTTTTTCCTGTGGCAACAAACCTAATCCCTTCCAACAAGCGGCTGCTGTACAGCAGGCCCATTGTGTTAGGACTCAATATTACTGTTATAATAAATAAAAAGCTGAAGATTACTAGTAGATCAAATCTATATAACATATAAGTTTGGCGATGCGTAAAAGAGAATATCTGACATTATTAAGCCGCGCACATAAAAACGGGTAAAATATAATGTTATTAAAGGTCATAGATACCTGTAAATCCCATATTACTACTTCGAAGTCTATATTGCTTGATTTTAGATGATCTTTAACATCTACCAGCAGGTCAGGTGGTACAAGGAGATCAGTGGAGCCGTTTATGGATGGCATCGTCCACCACATAATTCCCGAACCTTGTGCCTCTTCGTGCAATTCAAGCATTTCATGTACTTTCCACTGGACATCTGGATAAGTGCGCAGTAATTGATATCCTTTATAGTTCTTTTTAATTGAATTTTGAGGCTTATCTAAAAGAAGAAAAATGTTAATTAGATAAAACTACAAATTTATTTGCAATACTGTTTCGTTAACATAAGTTCATGATTGCTCAACTATGAGGTAAGGATATTAGAAAAAGTCGAGAGTTATTGGGATGATAACGTCAGGCGACTCTCAATGGCAGTCCTGGATACTATAATCAAAAATCTTACAAACCTACTGCCAATTACTACAACTATACAAATATATAAAATTGAAGTTTCTGTTGGTAATGTCAAAACGTTTTTTCTTGCACATACGGTTATTTGGATTTTCATTGTGCGTCTATTTGTTTGTTCCGCGTAATTTTCAAAACGGTTGCGCCAATTTTGATGATATTTTACCATCAGCTAGCTGTCTATTTAAAAAGTAACTAAACTAAACGTAAAATTTTCCCTCTCAGAAAACCCTATAAAATTTTGACTGGTCCGGGACTCGAATCGCAGGCTATAATTTAGGAAATATTGAAAATTTAAAATGCGGGGACAAAGCGGCTGGAACCAAAACGCAACAAAGGCGGGTCAATTCCTAAAATTTTAAGGATCATTTAAATGAACTTTAATACCAGTACTTAGATAAGGTGTTTAAACATCATATTTATTTTACGCGCGTATAAAACGTGTAATAAAATGCCTTTCATACAGTAGCACGTTTTATAATGTAGTAAAAGAGAACAAAAAAGAATTTTCTCACTGTCATATAAGTCATATATGTAACACAGCAGTACTTAGCTCCCTTCTGTATTTAAATCCATAGCCCGCAGCTACTTCTTTCCATCAGGTAAACTGTTTGTTCATCAGCCACGCATATGCGATGACAAAGAATCTTCTTTGAAAACGAACAATTTCGTCGTGTGGAGACGGTGTAAGAATACAGTTCACCATCCCCTTCTCTTCCGTGAGTGTCGTAAAAGATGACTAAGGGATTAAATATGCATATAATGTTTATGTAAGATAAGGATAACTCGTAAAATATTCTATACTAGCAACCCGCCCTCGCTTCGCTTCGGTTATGGGTTATAGTCGTTTTACCCGCGTAGTTCCCGTTCCCGTGGGAATACCGGGATAAAATATAGCCTAGTTTACGCCCTGATATTATAGCTTTCCATTGGTGAAAGAATTTTTGAAATCAGTCCAGCCGTTTTGAAGATTACTCGGAACAAACAGACAGACAGTTAAAAATTTTTTAATTGCTATTTTAGGCATAGGTGTCGTGCAAATAACCGTGTGAGCATAAAAAAGCCTATTATTTTGACATTACAAACAGACACTCCAATTTTATTTATTGGTATAGATAACGGTAATAATATAATAATAGTAAACTACATTTAGCGTACCCTAAAAAATCAAGAACAGTAACTGCACGTAGTTTTCACTCTCACTTGATTTTATTTCACAAGTACCACGTTAATCTAACACTCTAAAGCTAATTGAATACCTATCACAACATTAACAGACTTATAAACAGACCAGCAACCCGCCCTCGCTTCGCTTCGGTTTTAGTCGTTTTACCCGCGTAGTACCCGTTCCCGTGGGAATACCGGGATAAAATATAGCCTAGGTTACTTCCTGATATTATAGCTTTCCATTGGTGAAAGAATTTTTGAAATCGGTCCAGCTGTTTTGAAGATTACCCGGAACAAACAGACAGACATAAATTTTTTAATCTGTATTTTAGGCATAGGTGTCGTGCAAATAACCGTGTGAGCATGAAAAAAGCCTATTATTTTGACATTACAAACAGAAACTCCAATTTTATTTATTGTTATAGATAGTATAGTTGAAAATGGTTATACATTTGAGTATTTTAGGACGTCAATAAAAAAACAATGAAAAAAGTTCGACCCAATTAAGCTTTTAAATTTTTCGTTCAAGTACGTAAGCAAAATAATAGTACAGTTGAACATAAAGTGTGTAGTTTTATAAATAAAATTTTAAATATTTTATTAATAAAACTGTTTACGTGTCCTTTAGATAATTTTTATCAGATAATTGAATGATTTCTTTTTTTTTTGGGGTGGGCTGCGGTCTGCGCGCCTCCGCACCACTCCGTCCGGGGCGACAGAGGGGGCTTAAGCACGCAACTCCCTCAACCCACCCGAACACCACGTCGCCTTCGTCGTTGGGCCGACCACTGGAGCAGGGTTACTTGTCATCAGTGGTCGGCCCGACGAAATACCCCCTACTTGGGGTACCCTCCCATCGATCGACGTCTCCCCCTCGGGGAGGACGTCGGTCTTTCCTCACGCGGTCGGCCTCTCGGCGGGTGATGGACTAATCCCCGGTCACGTCACCCGCGGCCTCGGCTAGGGCGGCATTGCACGCAGGTACTCCCGCCTGCGCCGCCCCAGTCGCTGACGGCGGGTCGCATCATCGAGACTGTGCTCCTCGCACTCGCGACCCGCCGCCTCCTTCTGCGAGATAACTGCCTCGCAGAAGGCTGCGACCGCGTCCCAATTCCTGATGCTGCCGAGCATCTCCCTAGCGATGGTCGGCAGCGTCAGGTCTGCACCGATGATTGCGACGAGTTCACGACGCGGCTCTGCCCAAGCGGCGCAGACCTCGAGCGTGTGCTGCGCCGTGTCCTCGTCGCAATCGCAGTGGTGGCAGGACGGAGTTTTCTCCCTCCTAGCGACCCTGTACAGGTACTTGCCGAAGCATCCATGCCCCGTCAAGACCTGTACGAGTCGGAAGGAGAGCACCCCGTGCCGCCCGTCTGCCCACATTCGGCATCAGCCATTGTAGGGCGGACGCCACGCCGACGAGCCGCGGGACGAGCCTGCGGAAATGCTCCCGAAACCACCATCGCCCGTCGAGCACGAGGCCCAAG
Organism: Lymantria dispar; assembly: GCA_032191425.1. Classification (NCBI taxonomy): domain Eukaryota; kingdom Metazoa; phylum Arthropoda; class Insecta; order Lepidoptera; family Erebidae; genus Lymantria; species Lymantria dispar. The sequence goes on along the minus strand of CM063444.1, from coordinate 20,795,711 downwards.
TACTTCATATGGGCCTGAATGCTGATTCCAACTGAATTGACGGTGATCGAGATGCCGATGGGAGGGTCCATACGGGGCCCATGGAACAAGAGGGCCTCCGTCTTGTCCAGGGCCACCCTCAACCCCAGCGCCTCGATCCGCCTGACGACCTCTTCGGTGCCTGAGGTCGCCAGGCTTACCGCCTCTTGTAGCGTCCCACCGCGGGCTGTGATGAGCGTGTCGTCGGCGTAACAAATCACGCCCAGCCCGGGTAGGAGGCTCCACCGCAACGCCCAGTCGTAGCCGATGTTCCACAGGGTGGGTCCGAGGACCGACCCCTGTGGAACACCGCACGTCATGGGCGTTCGCACAACGTCCCCTACTCGGTTGGCGTAGAGGTCGCTGCGCCCCTCCAAATAGTCTGCCACCAGCCGCCTCAGGTAAGCTGGTACTCCGTGGTAACGGAGCGCCACCCTGACGCAGCTAAATGGCAGACTATTGAATGCGTTGGCGATGTCTAGGGACCACCAACAGCACTCCCCCGCCGGTGACGGCCTCAGTCGCCACGGCCCTCAGGCGCAACAGGGCCTCGATCGTCGAACGACCTCTCCTAAACCCAAACTGGGCGTCCGACAGATCGGGCCCCGTGCCGACGAGGTGCCGCTCGATGCGGGCAGCTACTATCCTCTCCAGTAGCTTGCCCATATCATCGAGCAGCACGATAGGCCTGTAGGCTGTTGGCGACTCCGGAGGCCGTCCCGGCTTCGGCAGGAGAACCAGCCTCCCCTCCTTCCAGCACCCAGGGAACCGCCCGGACGCTAAACACGCGTCGAACAGCTCCTTGAGACGAGGACCCAGATGGTCGAGGACCAGGGCCAACGGTTTGGAATACCGTCGGGCCCGGGGGCGGTGGATTATCCGCGCATGCGCGCCACCGCCGCCCCCATCTCCGGTTCCGTGATGAGCGGAACACTGCCACCACCGCCCTCCCGGTCATTGTCTGGCGGCGCCATGACCGGGGGCGTGTTCCGCCCGTCGTGGGAACAGGTCCTCGACGACCCGGGTGGGGAGGCTGGGCTGGAGAGTCTCCGTGAGGGGCGGGCCCCGTGCTCGGAGCTTACTCAGCGCCGCGCCATAGGGGTGACCCCAGGGGTCACGGTCGAGACTGTCCAGCATCTCCCGCCGACTGACGTCCTTGGCGGAACGGACGGCCAGCCTGAAGGCCGACCGCGCATTGCGGTAGCCCTCGTAAAGCTGGCCCTCCAGTTCCGCGCTGCGATTGCGCCGCCGGCTGCGGGTGTAGGCCCTCCAGGCGCGAATATACGCGGCCCGGAGATCCGCCAGCTCCCGGGACCACCAGTGGACAGCCTTCCTTGGGGGCAGACGCCGTACCCGGGTCATGGCCGCATCGAAGATCTGCGTCAACGCACTGCGGATGCGGCCAGCCTCGGCGTCCACCCCGTCCTACTGGTTGGCAGAGGACAGCCACGAGTGAACGATGGCTGCCTCCGCCAGCAGGTCCCGGTCTAGGCGACCCACAGCCCATCGCGGGAACGCAGGACTCCCTACCGCGCCCCCATGACCCCTGCCGGGCGCCGGGATTGTCAGGGAGACCTCCATCCGGATATACCGGTGGTCCGACAAGGTCTCAACCTCCTCCTCGACGCACCAGCTCCCCAAGCGTGCAGCGACCTCAGGGCTAGCGAACGAAAGGTCCACTATCGACCTGCCCTGAGGTCGCACGCACGTATGCACCGAGCCTCTGTTCAGCAAACAGAGGCCCAGTGCCGTCGCCCAATCCTCGACCGCCCGTCCTCGGTCGTCCGTATGGGAGGACCCCCACGCCACGGACTTGGCGTTGAAGTCCCCCAATACGATCACCTGGCGCGGTGCCAATCACCGTAACGAGGCTCCCAAGATGATAAGGGAGACCCCGAAATCAGCCGCTCTCCAGGCAGGGGAGAGATATACTCCGAGGAGCGTAATCTTTCCCCAGTCGCCGCGACATATCCGACGCCCCTGCCTTAAGGATCAGAGGCGACGAAGGCCACGACGTAGAGGCGACGATTGCCTCGGTACCGTCGGTGCTGCCCAGCTAATTTGGCCGGTCGGGTACCGCGTACGGCTCCGCGGCTACGGCTACTCCTATCAACCACTCTGCCATGGCTTGCAGGAAAACGTCCTGCGCACCGGTGGAGTGGTTGAGATTGGCTTGGAGGAGACGGATGGATATGGGGTCCATTAACGGTCCGTATACATCGTCACCTCCTCCGTGCTAACGGGCGATCGGGTCGCGCTCGGAGCGGGGGTTGGCCCGGTCGATGGGCCGCCCCGCCCCTTTGGGGCCGATGCCGGGGGTCTGTAGTCCCAGAGCCCATGCGATGTTTGGCAGGCCTATTGCCTGCCGCACACGCGGGGCAGTGGGGCACCGCAGAGCACGATGCCGCCTGGTGTCCGGTCTGACCGCAACGGAAACATAGCCCGCTGCAGTCAAAGCAGTTTTTGCATGTCGGCCAGGTATGCCCGACCGCCATGCATTTAGAACACCTCGCGGGCCGGGGCTCTAGCACGGTTACCCGCGCCGAGTTCCAGCCCACGAGGAGACTGCCTGAGTCGGCCAATTGCTTGACCGACTCCACCGGACACTGCACCCAGGCAGCACCGACGCCGCCTGGACCAGGGCGGATGGTGTCAATCCGGACGGTGTTGGAGGCACATCTGGTACGCGCCATAATGGCCTCCCGGACGTCCTCCACCGTTACGGAATCGTCCAAGCCCGTCAGGCACATCTCTGCGCACTTGTTGACAGGCCTGGCGATTCGGCCCGAACAGCCCCCGCAGCTTCGAAGCCACACTATCGGCCGTCTTCGCGCCCTCGGCCCCAGGGAACTCGAGAATTCGGGCCCCTGTCCGGGCCTTGTGGGTCCTGGCCTCGACGCCTCCGATGTCGGAGACGTCCAGGTCCCGCCGGGCGCGTTTTAGGACGGCCTCATAGTTGAGGCCTCTCTCAGCCGCCTCAGGCAGCACGGTGATGACCACCGCGGCCGTCTTCGGCGACTTGAGGCCCCTGCGCGACCTTTTCCCCTTTCTGCCGGCTCCCGCCTGGGGAGCGGCGGCCACGGCGGCACTCTTGGCCGCCGCTCTCCGCTTCTGGCCGCGTGCCTTCCTGCTCCGCTCAGCCACCTGCCAGCCCTGTTCGAGTCTGGCAGCAGCGCCACGGGCCCTCTCCGGCGCAGCCCGTTTCGGCGGCGAGGCCGGCGTCGGCGGTGCGGCTGGCACTAAAAGTGCGAATTGAGACCGCAGGTTAGCCACGTCTTTGGCCAACCCGCGGTTCTCCTTCCGCACCACCGACAGCTCCGACTCGAGCTTCCGGACCGGCTGGACCTGGGGTCCCTGGCCTCACCGCCACCGCCGATCCCCTACCCCTGCGCCCACGGCGCGTGGTCGAGACCTTGGGAGGAGGCATGATGAAACTCCCGTCCGAGTCGGAGCTCGCGCCGCCACCCTTTTGCAGGGGGCGCTTCCGGACGCTCGGGGGGAGGGCCTCCTTCCTCTCCTTCACACTTGGGGCTGCCGTTAGAGCCTCCTCGGCAGCCCCCCTACTTTTCTGCTTCTCCCTCCTACCTATCCTGGACGACGGCCTAACCAGACTCTCCTCAACTGACGGCCTGCATTCCCTACTCCTACCAACTTCAGACGGACCCGCGCATCTACCGCCCTTGTCCCTCCTCCGGTCGACCTCCAGTGGTGGATGGTGTTTTCGTCGGCGGACGGCTCTGTGGTATTACCGCCCTCGTCCTCCGACATCTCCAAGGCCGTGTCGGTCTCCTCTGCCGACGGGCCTGCGGCACTGCCGCCCTCGACAGCACATAAGCGATGTCCCGGATTTGTCAGACAGCCCCGTTGAGCTATCTATTCTGCGCATTAGTTTGGACGGCCCTGCAGCACCGCCGCCCTCGTCCTGCGACGGCTCTGCGGCGGTGCCGCCCTCTTCCCTTGACAGCCCCGTCGAGCTGTTCCTTCCTCCGCGCCTCTTTGGGGACGGCTCTGCGGCTTTCCCGCCCTCGTCCCGCGACGGTCCTGCGGCTGATCCGCCCTCGTCGCTCTCTTCTCCGTCTGACAGCCGGGCAGTACCGGCGTCCATTTTCTGCGACGGCTCTGCGGTGGCTGCGGTCACACCGCCCTCGTCGCTCACGGCCGCGGCGGCAGCTAGTTGCGCCTGCCGCGTCGCCTCCTTTTTCGCTGCCTCCCTCCGCGCACGCACCATGTTGGAATGTACGGTGGTGGCGATCAGTTTCCTCCTCTTCCTCTTTTTTCTCACACCCTTCGGAGCCTCCTGATGTTTTGCCAGGCTCTCGGCAACAAGGACAGTCGTTGTCTCCCTCCCATACGACTGGAGACTGACTGTGCCGGTGTTTGTGCGCCCCTCGCGCTCAGACACCGGCACAGTGAGGGATTCCCCGGCGTGGCCGGGACCCTCGGGAGTAGTTACGCGTGTTTCAACTCCTGTCATGGTTTGGTCGTTTTTAAGTCTCGCCTTGACTACCACTCTAACGGCTGGACGCTCGCGCGCTTTTTAACCCACCAACCATTCATCCCCTCGCCGAGTGGCCAAACTTAGGATTAGGGGTAATTTTTTATAGGGGTTTTCTTCCCCGCGGTCCGAAGACCCCCGGCCCTGAGCTTCAGCCGCAGTCACACTCAGGGTTACGGTTTGGGCCTTCCGGGTCTGGCCGCTCGCGAGCGCCCGACCCGTCACGCCCCCGGGCCGTGATGCAACCGTCCCTGGCGATGGAGTGCCATGAGGCACATCCACCCCATTGGCCCCGGGTCAGATCCGCCGTGCGCTTCTGCCACCAGAGCCGCACGCGGAGACCCCTCCTGCCGGAATCTTGGTCGTCCAAATGGACGCGTGACGTCCAAATGAACGTTTCCAGAGAGCACCACGTGGAGGTGTTCCGGCCCCGCCCCCAGATAATTGAATGATAATGATTTCTGATGTTTACGTGAATATTACACATTTTAAATAAAACTACTTTACGGATTTTATCGCGTTTTACGGCGCACCATAGTCCGCCCGTGACCATGAACGCTGTAAAGTGTTTGTTTTTTTTTTTTTTTTTGCAAACGGTGGCAAACGAGCAAAGATGATAAGTGTTGCTGCCGCTCATGGACCTTTACAAGGCCGCTGCCTACCGTGAAGAAAGTGAAGGGAGTGTGAATGAGTGCATTGAGGCTCTGTGATACCAAGGGCACCACCAAAACCCTCCACACGCAAACACCCTCAGAAAGTTGGGCTTCCGGCTCTCTCGCTCACCGAACGAAGCGCAGTAACTAATTGTTACTACTCAGACGTTGATTTTCTGCGAGAGTGTGGTACTACCCCGGACGGACCGGCCTGTGGCTGTAGACAGATAACTGTCGACAGTGTGGTCCTACCACTCTCGAAAAGTATTCGAAACGCCGGGCAATCAAAAATCAAATACGAACGCGATAAAGTCCGTAAAGTAGTTTTATTTAAAATAATTGAATGATCTTAAAATAACCTATTTCCTTATTGTCTAACACAACCTCTAAAGGTCAAGGGTTTACACGGAGCTTAGTATCACGCGATAAGCCGCCCCATGTCGAAAACGACATGCCACCCGTTCATACGAGCGCGGCTCAGTGCGCATTAATACTTCTTCGCTGCAGTTCTAGACAGGCCGATATACGCAACGCATCTGAAATGTATGACAAAATGAACGTACTCAATAGCGCAAGCGCGCGCCGCGCCTTTGAAGTTACCGATTTCTAGCGGATCGGGCGCGGTAGCCCGAGCCGCTCTGTGTGCATCCACCTTAAGACAGGTGTACATAACAATGTCGGTCTGAATTTAAAAGTTAAATTAAGATTTATATATAGCATCGAGCTGATTTTCTACATTATATTTTACATAAGTTTCATGGATTGTAATAAAATCGGCAAGGAGGCAAATTCAGGCATGATGTTAAAAAAGCAAGACATTTTGCGTAAATCTTAAGTAATTGGGATAATCTAATGATTAATTTTGTGCATGCTTCATTATGCGCCTTTCCTCTCGTTTAGCTAAGTAATTGTCCAGTGGCGATGAGGTTTGGTTTGAATAAACTTGATGGAAGGGTGAACATGGGATGTTATTTAATAGTGTTCACGTCTTTAAATTTGGCGCAGTTATGAAGCACCTTTATATTTTGCTATAGATCTTTTAATTACAACGGTGTTGCGAAAAAATACAAATCGTCGCGATATTGTCCAAAAGTTTTTATCAATGAACCGTATTTGATTTCATAAAGAGAGAACTATATAGTGCGATTTATAAAATATGTATACCACCAAAAACAAAACCTGTAAAAAAAGCCAAGCCTCGCAACTGAGTTCTTCTACCATAAAAAGTTGTGAGATCTATGTTATACCAGTCGGTTAACTCATTCAGTCCCTGCGTAAGGGACCTTTCTTCTTAAGTTATTACGTAAATAGCTAACCTGACAACTTCTTATAGTGACTATATCAATATTAAAGATCTTTATATCTTTGAACATAATTATATTTAGGTATCTATCTACACCTATTATGCCAATCATCATTCAGCCTATCGCCGTCCACTGTAGAACATAGACCCCCTCATGCTTCACCATAAAGTGCGGTACTGTGGCACCTGCATCCAACAACGCTCAAGGGTAACAGAGTTGCCATGACTAGAGCTCATTTTTCTTCGCCATATGAGGAATAATGACGTAATCGCCATGTTTGGTAGGCGGGTTGGTTTTGCAGTGAGATATCCTACATTTTTCCGGCAAAAGCTGCTGCCCACTCTCCTTCCTGTTGAATCTTTTTTTTTAAATGACAACGCCTTGCACTAAGGGAATAATAATCCTTATATTGTGGGGGACCTTATAAACATATAATTCATCTCGCATAATCATCGCAGCCCTCATATGTCCCACTGTTGGGCTCGGGCCTCCTCCACAATGGGTGGGAATTTGACCCACTATACTATGCTGGTCAGATATGTTGATATAGGGTTTCATTTCGAGTTTTCCTTCTCTTGCACAGATGGTATGTGCATATTATATCCCATAGTTGTCTTAAACGACATCCACGGGCAAGATAGAGAGTGGTGAATTGTATTCTTATTTCGTCACCATACGGAAAGAACATATAATTAACCGACACAAATTATATTCAGACTCAGAACAACAATTTGTGGATCGTACAAGGTGTTAGCTTGCACGTGATTCGAACCCGCGACACTAGCACGGTGCGTTGGTATCTTAACCACTACGTTGTTACGATTCCCATAGGGAAGCAATGATGGCGACAAATGTATTCTTATTTTTTAAAAAGTTACATTTCATTAACTGCAAATATAACTTTGTAATCATATATATTTATATGAGTTTACAAAATTATTTATGCAGTTAGTGTATTTCGGAAACTGGATGAAAATTACAATGTTTCATAATTTTTCCTTCATTTATATACTAAACACTAATTGTATTCTAAATTTGAAGCTTCTATGTCTACTAGAAGTGTCTCTTTAATATTGATGATCGGTCAATCAGTCGGTGAGTGACAAAATTAGGAAATGTTGACTAGTTATAATTCTTAAACTATTGGTTCTAAATGAATGAAATTTGAAATACACAATCTGTATACAATGCCTGCTGGGTTACTAATAATTCAGGCTTCTAGTTTTATTAACAACGAAGTTATAGGGGGTCGAAAATGGCCTGAATGGCATCGAAAAAAGTATAAAAGTGTTGCGTTTTGCCCGACTTCTTTTTTGCTCGACTTGGCGGGGGCATTGCCGTGCCCCCAGATTGCCTCGAATGTAGGCCTTTATACCAAATGAAATAGAAGTGATAATCAGACTAGAACATATTTAACGGCAATTAACCTCGAATTTAATATATTTTTCAAAATCTTGTCTTATATGTAGGAAGATAGCTGTGAGGCAGTTAGGGATTTATTATGAGAAAGTATATCTGTATAACGATACGTTAATACCTTGTAAAATACATAATTGTGAATTTTATTTATTTTTACCTTTACAATACGAGAGGCAGTGCCATCAATTAAACACTATCCGCTTGTAAACTTTCAAGTTTGATTAAGTATAAAAGTTTATGTCTGAACATCTATCAGCCCATAAGCGTCCTCTGCTGGACATAGGCCTCTTCACGAGAATGCCACTCGGAACGGTCCCTGCGATTTTTAGGGTGTCATCGGTCAACCTATTAGGGGGGTTATCTTACACTGCGTCGTCCGATGCGTGATCGCCACTCGAGAACCTTTCTTCCCAAATGGTTGTTGGTTTCGAAAGATGTGGTTTGCCTATTGCTATTTTAACATGCTAATTCTTCGGGCTATATCGGTCACGCGTTCTTCAACGGATTGCCATATGCCGGCTTTTAACCATGTACAGAAGTATTGAGCAAAGTCCTCTCCATAGCACTAGCGACTTTGAGCCTTTATATGAGGCCGAAAAACTTATGAAGGCTTTATAGTTATCATTACTATCCTGTTCTTATCTCAATTGTATGAGGTCGATGATGTATGTACCTACTCTTTTTTTAATATTACATCTATAGACGTCCATTGTTGGACATATGCCTCCCCACGAGTATGACACTCTTTCATATTACATATTGCAAAATTTTGATAATAGATTTATGACCGCGCTTGCGTTTTGTTTTTATTTCAAACGGTGGCAAGCGAGCAAACAGTACACCCTATGGTAAGTGTTGCCGCCGCTCACGGACCCTTGCAAGGCCGCTGCCTACCGTGAAGAAAGTGAAGAGAGTGTAAATGCGTGCAATGAGGTTCTTCGATGATACTAAAGGCATCACTAAAGCCCACCACATGCAAACACCCTGAGAAAGTTGGGCTTCTGGTTCTTTCGCTCACTAAATGAAGCACAGTAACAAATTGCTACTACTCGGACGTCGATTTTCTGCGAGAGTGTGGTACTACGCCGGACGGACCGGCCCGCGTCTGTAGACAGACAACTGTCAACAGTGTGGTCCTACCACTAGATAATAGATGCGTGATATAAACCCTTCTTTTAAAGACAACAACCTGCACTAATAAATAATCCTTGTATTGCGGGAGACTTTACAAACATATAATTAACGGACACAAATTACATCCAGACTCAGAACAACATTTTGTGGATCGCACAAAGTATTGTCCCGCGTGGGATTCGAACCCCCGACACTGGCGCTGTAGGTCGCTATCTTAACTTAATTGTTGATCAGGTGGCATCAAATACAGTTAGCACAGGTCTATAACAAAGTCCTAGTCATTTTTACATCACTCACGAGAAATTTAAGGGTTGCTATTAGCTGTAACCTTCATCATACAGCCCTTATAGAATATTTCCACAAGGTTCTAATCCTAAATGTAAAAATTAACCATTTGGAATATTGGTGATACCCTTGGCAGGCAGGAAATTGCATTTATTATTAAAAATTTTCAAGGAGAGAGCTACTGTCCATTTTCCTAGTGCTACCTTAATCAATTTATTTACGACTGCAGCGGGAAGTAATGGATTTTGACACATTGAAAAAAATACAAGGCAGGCCTCCCTTTTGCGCGTTCACATCGTTGTCGTAAGAAGCGTACTAACAATAAGACAGATTAGTAGATAACATCAAAATTCAATTAGCCCTCCTTAGAGGAGACATATATTCAAGAGTGGAACTCAAATGCGTGATGAATGAATCCCTCCAACTGTGGAGAAAGGCTATTTGGTTTAAGCGATATCTAGGGTGATATTGAGTTATATACATATTCGGAATCAGCGAATTTTTCTCCGTCGAATGATACCGAATTCATTAAAATCAGAGCACATTTTTTCATATGCTGAAAACTCTTTTACACTTTCCATACGCTGAAAAACGAGGGCTTAAGGCAATTTGTATTAAGCGACATTTATCTTTGTAACAAAATTTATTTATTAATTTTTATTTATTTATTTATTTAAGGAAACTCAACAGCTTTTTACTTTTAATTATTAAAGGTATGTTTTATTTAGTTTTAGCATCAAGAATTGATGTTTTTAATTGAATTTTAATTAAATTTACCCCATTCAGATAGCTGAAGAAGTTTTTTGTTAAGATATTTTTCAAAAATTTTAAACTTTGAATGGCTCTCCTGTAAAGCTACAATGTCGCTTAAACCAAATAGCATTTCACCCCTCGATATGTACTTTTTCTTCATAGTAGATATTGCAAAAAATATTGGAAATAATTTTCTGATCGGTTGCCTAACTGTCGTCAACCCTCCTTGGGAATGTAATTGTTGACCTGACATCTGATGGAGTTCTCCCAAGTACATGAAAAACTTTTAGTCGTCTTTTACGACACCCACGAGCAATGTAAAGATCGGTAGTATCCGTAACTGCCACCACACATCTTCTTTCTTATAGGAGCTGAACAAGAAAATTGAAATGAAACTTGCATAGCAAGAAATATAATGAAATCGACTTGAAATCATATTTCCAAATACCATTGTCATCATCATCATCACAGCTCATAGACATCCCATTGTTGGGCTCGAGCCTCCTATACGATGGGAGGGCAATTGACCTACAATACCACGCTAGTCAGACGTGTTGGCATAGGATTTTAATTCGAGTTTTCCTTCTCTTTTCCAAATATATCTTTTGTTAAATCGTTTGAACAAATTACAGAACTAATTTACCTAATTAGGTACTGAAGTTTTCCGTGTGTTCACGGAGTAAAAATACTATTCACCACCCCTATCTTGCTCGTGGGTGTAGTAAAAGACGACTAAAGGATATAACACGCATATAACATCTATGTCATGTTGGTGAAGCACACTCGAAATAATATCCTTTAGTAACCCGTCTGACCAACACGGTAATAGGTACATTCGATTTCAATTCTATTGAAGAGGATCGTTGAGCTTAGCAATAGTACGTATATGAGCTGAAATTATGAGGTATTGAGAGAGTACTTCTTGTTGTGATTAAAATATTATAGTAAACTCACTGATAACGTTATCTTCTGGTGTAATGTAGGCTCCATCTCCATCTTCACTGTCTAAAAGTGTCTGAAACCAGCCACTCGGCGCTGGAGTTAATGGCAAAGGTGTTGTAGAAGTGTAACGTCTGGTGGGTGTATCGTCTCCGAAAAACCAAATTCCATCGAAGAATGACCAAGATTTTGATTTCATAAACCAATTGTATATCTTGGAAAAAAATCCTGTGAACAAAACGCAATATAGAAGTAATTATTTTTTATTACACCTATAGTTGAATTTTGTTTTCGTTTTCCATTTTTTTTTATTCACACACATTAATAGATATGTTCATTAAAGAAAATTGATTATCGAGAATCTAGATGAAGACTTATATTAATATTATTACGATTGTGTCACAGCCTCATAATTCACAAAAAATGCTATCTTCGATTTTTAAAATCAGAGCAAAATAATAATAATAAAAAAGAACGAACTAATATTAAAAAAAAATATATATTATTTTTTATGTAAAAGTTAGTAGTGTAGTTTTCCTTTATGTTAAAAGACTGTTCTAGAAGATAAGATACACTAGTTTTCAATTAAATTTCTACGTATTTATGAACTGTCATACCGATGTTTAGTTTCAATTGGAAGCAAAAGTTAGTGGGTGGTAACTAATCTGTGGTCTATCTTTCCTGTGGTGTGTCCTCTAATCAGTAAATGATCGCATGATTGACATAGTAGGTCACTTTCACCCCGATCATATAGGAGGTCAGTAACTATATAATAGTAAATCATGCAGTAGAAAAAGAAGACAATCAAGAAAATCCATAGTCCACTCAAGAAATATATAAGTACTTTTTTTAATAAGAAATAGTAATAAATTATTAATTATAAAAGGTTACAAACACTTTTCTAGGTACTTAGGCTAGTCATCAAGTGGTTTCGCAGAGCTATTTAGTTATTCCATTGGCGTTATATTGCCAACGTAGTTGCCTGCTTGCTACATTTAAGGAGAAACTTTTTTATGTTAGTAGGACAAGAATTATCTAGCGAGAGCTGGAAGCCCGGCGGTGCAGGTTCTAGCGGTAGTGCGCTAACTTCCTTATGATTTCTGTGATTTACTAGGTAACCACCACCATACATAGCGTTTATTTCGAAAATACCTTATATTTAATTGTTTATGTTACTATTAAAGTATTTCATTATTACATAATAAATATTAATACATAATAATGATTTTATGAAAAGATTATGATTAGTTTAAAATTGATACACTATATACTTTTTATCACACAGATAAACTTTTTAAACACAGGTCTTTGACCAGTGTGTGTTACCAGTGATGACTTACGGCACGGAAACGTGGTCCCTAAATGTAGGCCTCATATCAAGGTTCAAAGTCGCTCAGCGTGCTATGGAGCGGGCTATGCTCGGGATTTCTCTGCTAGATAGAATCCGGAATACGGAAATCCGCAGAAGAACGGGTGTAACCGACATAGCACGAAGAATTAGCACGCTGAAGTGGCAATGGGCAGGCCACATCGCTCGACGAACCGACAACCGCTGGGGAAGAAAGGTTCTCGAGTGGCGACCACGTATCGGACGACGCAGTGTAGGACGCCCTCCCACTAAGTGGACCGATGACCTAGTGAAAGTAGCTGGGCGTCGTTGGATGCAGGCGGCACAGGACCGCTCATTGTGGCGCAACATGAGGGAGCAGTGGACGGCGATAGGCTGAAATGATGATACTTTTTATTCCGTGTTCCCAATTCATGTATGAATGTTATTAACAAACTGAAATATTTCACCATTTTTTTTGGGGGTGGGTTACGGTCGGCACACTCCTCGCTCCACTCCATCCAGGGTGACAGGGGGGCGTAAGCACCCACAGCCGAAACCCACCCGTATAACACGTCGCCTTCGTCGTTGGGTCGACCGCTGGTGCAGAGTTCCTTGACTTCAGTGGTCGACTCGACGGAATACCCCGAGGGAGTACCCTCTCCCGTTGACGTCACCTACTGGGACCCTGAACGCCGTCGCGAGGCTAACCTCTCCGCGGGTGCCCGGACTAAATCCCCGGTCCGGTCACCCGCAGCCTCTGCTAGGGCGACATATTTCACTTTAAATGTCAATCTTATTAAAATGATTTTGTATAATAATAACTTAATTCTCTGCACTTCGAACATATGTACTAAAATTAAGGTAAGATTAAAATTCAAGGTAATAGTTGCCCATATAAACTGTCACCTAGTCCCGCTAACTACCTATATTGCTACAACCAAACGATTATGATTTTTTTCGATTAGAATCATTTTCTTATCTTTTTGGCAAATAAATCACACATGTGAATCAGCAGAAGATATTCTACTATAATATGTAGATAAGAGACCTCTGTAATAATGACGACTGTTTGGATGACAAATATCTTTGGTCTTGAATACTGAAAAAGAACTTCTTCGCCTATATTACTATCTCTGCAAATAAATAAAATTGAAGTGCCTGTTTTTAGTGTCAAAATAATAGGTTCTAATCGTGTTCACATGGTGACACACTGATAGAGAGGCCTAACTATTTATCTATTAGAAATTGTCACCATTTTCTTATATAGCAACTGTTTTATGAGAGAGTTGTTATTCTCTGAAATGAAATGTTGTGACATTGGTATGTAATAATAAATATGTCAATATTGAATTGAATATCCGGGCTATTAGAAAAAGGGCAGATTCGAAGAACGACTCGGGTAACACAACGTATCTAGAAAATATAAATGTAAGGCGGGATCGAATGAGTGCTCGTATATTAGATTATACAAAACATATTGGGATTTGGTTACTTACTTGAGCCACTTTACCTAGCTACTAACGCATACATAATCACAGTTAAGTGCCCAGTAATGACCGATTGAACAACAACTGCAAAATTATCATAGAGAGAAGGCGTCGATAGCGCGTTCAGTAGGTAAATAGGTAGACGGCTGTTTATGGGGCCAAACGACACGTTTCTGTCACTCCACATGGTTTGAACACCGTCCTGCCACCACTGCGATTGCGACGAGGACGCGGTCGCAGCCTTCTGTGAGACAGTAGTCTTGCGGAAGGAGGCAGCGGGGTGCGTGCGCGAGGAGCGTCTCCTCGATGACGCCGCGAGCCGCCGCCGGCGACTGGGGCGGCGCAGGCGCGATTACCTGCGCCTGATGCCGCTCTAGCCGAGGCCGCGGGTGACTGGACCGGGTAGTTAGTCCGTCACCCGCCGAGAGGCCGACCGCGCGAGGAAAGACCGACGTCCTCCCCGAGGGGAACGTTGGTCGATGGGAGGGTACTCCTCAGGAGGTATTCCGTCGGGCCCACCACTGACGACAAATAACCCTGCTCCAGTGGTCGGTCCAACGACGAAGGCGACGTGGTGTTCGGGTGTGTTGCGGGTGTGCGTACTTACGCCCCTTTGTCGCCCCGGGCGGAGTGGTGCGAGGAGTGCGCCGACCGCAACCCACTCCAAAAAAAAAAAAGAAAAAAGACTTAGGAGAAATTCAGTGACATACACACGTACACAAGAAATTTTTATATAAAGATATATAATTTGTGTATTAAAAGAAAAGCGTAGTCACTTTAATTGTGAGAGTACAAAGTTACACACTATAATTTTTACCACATCCTACAGCTGAAAAATTGACAAATCAGACTTGCATGAAATAAAAGTTCTTGGTGTCCCTTTGGTTACCTACAAGAGATATGAATTCATTATGTATGATCCAGAAACTTGTACAATTTGAGATTAAAGCTGAGAATTGACACCTAGTGAAGAATAATTATGTTTTTCGTGTAGTGGTAGCGTAAGAATATAATTCACTACACTTTATATCCCCCATGTATATCATAAAATACTACTAACGGATATATGCAGATGAAATCACTGCAAGCGAAGGTAAACACAAAATAAAACCCTATAGTACCCCTGAGACTGGCATTGTACCTTAGGTCAATATTTTTCGGAATATGGATGAGGTCCGTGCTCAGATGTAACCATAAATGGGCAAAAAAGAAACGCTAGCAGCAGCTCTCTTGATGGTAAGTGATTCTGCCGCACATGGACCTTCGAAATACCAGGGGCACAGCTAGGTCATTGCCTACCGTAAAAAAATACTCTTCTTAAATCTCGTTTAAAGAAGGACATGTCATAGCGCACGGGCAACAACAGCAGGTAGTTCATTCCAGAACTTGCACGTACGTGGGAGAAATGATCGTTGGAAACATAAAGTTGAAGATCATAACTTCCAGGTGGAATGGATGAACCCTGCTACGGTGCCGAGCGGTACGTTGATAAAACGGTGACGGTGGTACCAAGTCAAACAGTTGCTCGGAGCAAATTCTCAATTTATTCTCAATTGTGACTACGCTTGCGTGAAATAATGCCATATATTTAATTATTAAACAAGCATGTTTATAAATAATTTTATTAACCATAAGTGTGAATCTTGTGCATATTATTTTTAACCCTCAACTACTCAGATTTACTCATAGATAACACAATATGAATATCTTCTCACCTTTGTACATACGCTACTTTTTATTATTTAATTTATGACAATATTATAATTTTGCAACATACATCTTCTTTTGATATATTTATAATAGAATCAACCTGTATACATATTATACACATACTTCTTGGATGCGTGAAGAGTCATTCAGTACAATATGTCTCTACATATTATTTACTAGCAACCCGCCCTCGCTTCGCTTAGGTTATTTTTTTTTTTTTTTCATATAAGACAACACCCTGCACTAAGGAAATAATCCTTGTATTGCGGGGGACTTTACAAACATATAATTAACGGACACAAATTACATCCAAACTCAGAACAACAATTTATGGATCGCACAAAGTGTTGTCCCGCGTGGGATTTGAACCTCCGGCACTGGCGCTGTAGTTTTTTTACTCGCGTAGTTCCCGTTCCCGTGGGAATACCGGGATAAAATATAGCCTAGTTTACGCCCTGATATTATAGCTTTCCATTGGTGACAGAACTTTTGAAATCGGTCCAGCCGTTTGAAAGATTACCCGGAACAAACAGACAGACAGACAGATAAAAATGTTTGAATCACTATTTTAGGCATAGGTGTCGTGCAAATAACCGCGTGAACACGAAAAAAGCCTATTATTTTGACATTACAAACAGACACTCCAATTTTATTTATTGGTATAGATGAAAAGTGTTTCTTTATTTTTAATAAGATTGCCGACCATATTACTGCATGCATACTGCTGTATCACATTCATTTTTGATAAACTTTTTCGAAGACTATCTTTCTCTACTTAGGAAAGATAAATGTTTTAAATTGAATGATTTCATTCAAACAAATTACACTTTAGAACTTATATGTACACATGCCATCTGCTAATAATTTCTATACTTTGCCTCATCATCATTATTATTATTTTGCTCTTATTCCAATTTATTTGGGTTAGCTTAATATGTACTCCTCTTTCACAGTCGTCTCTGCTCATACAGGTCTCATTGCTGGATTCGAGCCTCCTCTCCAATAGGGGAGAATTAACGTACTGGTATCCGTGTGGTGACGGAGTAATAATACAATTCACCAGCCCTTCTCATACCCGTAGGTGTCGTAAAAGACGAATAAGAGATTTATTACGCATATGACATCTATGCAAGAGAGAGAACTCGAAACAAAACCCTATACCAACCTGTCTGACCAACATGGTATAGTAAGGTCAATTTCCCTCCTATTGTGGAGGAGGCTCGAGCCCAACAGTGGGACGTATATGAGCCGAAATGAATGAATGAATGAACGTACTATATCATGCTTGCCAGACATGTTGATATAGGGTTTATTTCGGGTTTTCCTTTTCTTGCACAGGTGACTATGTACATTATATCCGTTAGTTGTCTTTTACGAGATCCACGGACAAGATAGGGCGTGGTAAATTGTATACTTACTCCGTCACCATATGGAACTTCTTTCGTAGTAAATATTGTAAAAGTTTTGGCAATATTTTTATGACCGTCTGCCTGACGTCAACCCTCCTTGGGAATGTAATTGTTAACTTGACGACATAAAATGGAATTGCCTCATGTTGATGAAAAACTCTTGGGCATCTTTTACGACATCCACGAGCAATGTATGGGTTGGTAGTATTCGTAGCCGCCACCACACAGCTGAAGCATTGCTTATTTTTAAGAACTGCCTATACAAGATTAGAAAAAAAAACCAATTTTATAACGGTGCAAAGTATTGATATGGTCTTCTAATATTATAATAACTTTCAATACATTCCAAATTAATTTATTGGAAGTATTCGATATTTTTTGTTTAACTATAAACCAAATATTAGATTTAGCACCAGATAATATATATATTTCAACATTGATATACGTGAGAATCAAACATTATAAATAAAATTATTTTTACGAATTTTATCGCGTTACATACACTTTACAGCGTTCAAAACGTCGGTCAAACAAAAATCAAATACAAAGGCCATAAAATCCATAAAAATATTTTTATTTATAATATTACAACATTTTCAATTGAAAATGTTGTAATATTATAAATAAAAATATTTTACAATTACAATTGTAATTAAAGAATTTTTGTATAGTGAAATAATGTGGGTTAATTATTTAACTATTAATCATATTTAAGTTAATGCGTCAACATAATGATAATTATGTTAATTTAATTAATAAATTCTCTTTCATTTGTCATTCACATTGAAATACAGGATCTGATATGTTGTGACATAGATAAATTACACTTTAGCGGCTAAGATATTAAGATTTGAATTCTCATAAAAATTAATCAACCAATAAACCTATAGCCGTTTCATTTTTTTTATTGCAGATGGTGGCAAACGAGTAAACAGTACACCTGATGGTAAGTGTTGCTGCCGTTCATGGACCTTTGCAGGGCCGCTGCCTACCGCGAAGAAAGTGAAGGGAGTGTGAATGCGTGCAATGAGGTTCGGTGATACTAAAGGCATCATTAAAACCCATCACACGCAAACACCCTCAGAAAATTCGGCTTCCGGCTCTCTCGCTCACCGAACGAAGTGCAGTAACAAATTGTTACTACTCGGACGTCGATTTCCTGCGAGAGTGTGGTACTACCCGGGACAGACAACTGTTTATTGGTTACATAATCATACATATATCACTAATTCTTCTCGTCATATCGTTGTGATGAGTGAATAATCAGAAAAATCTATTTTTTGGTAAATGTTATTTACAGGTCAAATATATATTGTCAAACGTACACAGTTAATAATTTCATTTACAATAGATTATTACATATAACATTTAATATATTAAAACTAATAGTGGGAAATTGATAAAAAAAAATAAAAGAAAAAAAATAAAAATAAAAAAATTACAGCAATGGAAATTATCAGTTTTTGTACTCGTTTTTATGCACTAACTATGAACCGTTAAGTTTATAACAATTATATTAATTATATCTATTTATTAATACGTGAAGCAAAAGCTTTGCACCTACCCCTTTTAACGAAAATTACGTGGATGGACAAGTATGAAATTGGGCACAGTTGAAGTATATAACGAGGAAAAGTGCATAAAACTGAAATTTCATATAATAATGGATTAGAAATACATTAAATTCATTAAAAAAGGCATTACGGACTCTACAACGCAATCGCTACACACACACGCACACATGCGCGCGTTTTTACACTTTTGTTTACGGTTAAAATTTCTGGTCAAACTGAATGTCAAATAATCGTAATTATGATGACAATATCTAATAGGCATTTGTACTTAGTACTTTATATATTAGTTATTAGTAAAATACAGCTTGCTCAATTTACAATTATACATAAATAAAATTAAAAGAAAATTGTGTAGCAGAAAAATAATTAAAATTAATTATGAGCGAATTTCGACCACACGGCGATCACCGTTATATTAATTTAGTCACGAAATCCTCAATGCAAGAGAAAGCATTTTCAATAAGCCATGATTTTAATCTCTTTTTAAACATTGTCATATTATGTGCGTCAGTAATACGTACTTGCAGCTGATTATATAAAATAGGGCCCATGACATGTGTTAATTTATCGGACTTAGAAAGTCTGCGGGTATCTCAGCGAGTTTCCTGCTACCACGTGTGTTGTAGCGGTTCGAGTTGTCTCCGCGAGTCTTAAACGAGTCAAGATTTTGTCTAACGAACACAACAATCGAGAATATTGCGATTGAGGGGAAAATGAGTATCGGCAGTGACCTAAAATATGGTCTCACCGAGGTTTCCTGTGTCACTTTTGCAATAGTTCTCACGACTCGCTTATGTATACGGAAAACCCGCTCCCTATCCGCTAGACTAGTAGTCTCTTCTCTAAACTTGTAGTTCTCTCTCGAAGCTTGCTTACACATACAAAATTATACATGCGAAATTGTAAGAGAAAGAAAGTTCGACATTAAACCCAAAGCCCAGTGCAGTTTTACTATTAAATTAGCAAATGCTTTTGTTATTGCATAGCTAAAGGTTTAAATGGACCGGTCCAGTTGGTATAATGGCCCTGTAGAAGAAGGAGAATTAACACTAAAAATAGCACCCAGTTTAGATACATCTAATAAATATATGTACCTACAATCATACAAAATGGACATTAAAGCTAGATATATCATATCTATCTAGTTCACGGTTTAAAAAAATCACAAACAAGTGCTATGTTCAATCCTCATACAAGTTTACATTATACTTATTATACTTAAGTGTTTGTGTGATTTAAAATGTCAATTGATTAATGTAAAAATACAGATTTCTGTAGTTTTTTCATGATTATTTAAAGCAATTTTGCGGCATATGTATTTTAAGAGATAAAGTTGACAACAAGAATTACACCGTATTTTTGGACTAGAGAGAACTAGGGAGGACATAAATGTGTAACAATATCGTAGGTATATTTATAATTTCCATCGGGCCGACCACTGATGTCAAGTCACCCTCTCCGGTGGTTGGCCCAACGACGAAGACGTGTCACGGGTGGGTTACGGGTGTGCGTGCTTAGGCCCCTCTGTCGCCCCGGACGGAGGGGAGCAAGGAGCGCGCCGACTGTAACCCACCCCCCAAACAAAAAAAGTATATTTATAATTTTACGACTTTATGCTGGAAGCAGTATCCTGACCTGATAAGTAAGGTAAAGTAGGTAAACGTGATAAGAGGTATAATCTCAAATATCCAGATGCCGTTTGATCTTGAAACAAGTGTTTTTGAACTTTTGTTACATCAATGTTTTGAACTATATAAAGATTTCTGTATATAGTTCAAAAACACTTACTTTTTTCGTCCGACCCGAACCCGGATCCCTCAGAGTACCGGATCCAAAATGTATACTTATAAGTAAATTTACTTATAAGTACCTTAAATCGGCAAGCATTAGAAAATACTTTTATTTCTCTGTTAACATTGTGGTAAATTGTATGAAAGTGTAGGTGAACAAAAATTACCATTTGACCACAAACCACAATAATAAAAGAAATCTAAAATAAATGAATACAGTAAAGAGGCACAAAGCTGTAATTTCATCATCATAATTTCAGCTCACATACCTACCACTACTGGGATCGAGCCTGCTCCATAATAAGTGAGAAAATGACCTACGTTGGTCAAATGTGGTGGATGAGCTATTATTTCGGTTTTCATTCCTCTATCTTGATGTTATATGCATATTTAACGCCTTAGTCGTCTTTTACGAGCATTGTAAGGGGGTGAAGCATTGTATTCTTACTCCGTCACCGCATGTAAAAATAATTGTAATTTAATTACCTAATATATATTACAGAAAATCGCATTCTTATAGATACTTACACAGCAAACTATACAAAAAATGTACCTATATAAGCACGAATGTTATAATATTCTCTTGCCTTACGTATGTTACCTAATTGAGTAAATCTCTTATAGTTACAGAGAAAATTCAGTGCCACTTCTGCAACCCTAATGAAGGAACCATTTTGCTTACAAATGCTTCCAGTATACGTTTTTTTAATACGAGCTCTTTGGAACAAACTATCGCACGAATAAATAACATAGAACCTAATAACTTGTTTGGCATAGGAACTATAAAAACCGTCGGGCGGCGCAGGCGCGAGTATCTGCGCCTAATGCCGCCCTAGCCGAGGCCGCGGGTGATCGGACCGGGGAATTGTCCGTCACCTGCAGAGGCTGACCGCGCGACGGCGACTGACATCCCAGGACGTCGAGAGGTGAGGTTACCCGAAAGGGTATTCCGTCAGACCGACCACTGACGACAAGTCACATCTGCTCCGATGGTCGGCCCAACAACGAGGTGACGTGGGTACGGGTGGGTTATGGGCCCGCGCGCCGTCCATTCATCGCCCCGGACGGACTGGACCGCGCGTGCGCTTACCATAGCTCACCCATAAAAAAAAAGGTAGCATCAAAGGTGTGGACAAGCAGTATTCTCATAGGAAACCTATAACACTAAGTTTGTAGGCAAACGCGCCTGTCAAGGGATTGCAATATTATAACGCTTATGTTCAGCAATGTTGACGGGCCGATAAACGATTTTAAAGGACTTGGAAGAGGCCCGTGCCTAATACTTGCCGCATCGCCATACTACCGTTTTGATCCGGTGGCGTAGGATTGATAACGGAAATACGGGTAACCGGACCGGCGAATAGTCCGTCACCCGCAGAGAGGCTGACTGCGTGAGGACGACGTCCATAAAAAATGTTTATCTATACCAAGAAATAAAATTGGAGTGTCTGTGTGTAATGTCAAAATAATAGGCTTTTTTTATGCTCACACGGTTATTTGCACGACACCTATGCCTAAAATAGCAATTAAAAAATTTCTGTCTGTCTGTCTGTCTGTTCCGGGTAATCTTCAAAACGGCTGGACCAATTTCAAAAATTCTTTCACCAATGGGAAGCTATAATATCAGGGCGTAAACTAGGCTATATTTTATCCCGGTATTCCCACGGGAACGGGCACTACGAGGGTAAAACGACTATAACCTATAACCGAAGCGAAGCGAGGGCGGGTTGCTAGTACATAAATAATATTCGTTTATAAAACAATAATATTTATGAAATAAAATGTTGGGTGTGTGGTAGAATAATTATTAATAGGATCTATTAAGGATAACCAACAGAAAAACTAATGCAACAGAAACCAAAAACGATCACTATTTTATAAAGCTACAACTTTAGAGTACCTACTTATAACGAATAGATATTTAGAGAGATATTGAAGCAAGGTGTTATATTTAGATTACTTGGTACGGTACAAGTGTAACGTAAAAGACAAGTGTAGCGTAAAAGACGTCTACGGGATATGATACGTATATAATATCTATGTAAAAGAAGGAAAACTCGAAAATACTACTCAGCTTGGTCTGACCAGCATGACAGCGTGGTATAACAGGTACATATTTACCTCCCTTTGTGAAGATGGCCCAGTAGTGAGATTGATATGAACCTTGAAAATGATGAAGTTAGGCCTTAGGTTGTTAATCATAAATGAAAAATTTTGTCCATGTTAAAAAAAAGAGCTATAAGAGTAAAGTAAAAAGAGCTATATATATTATATTTAGTCCGTGATTAAGAGTCAGTAGCTTATGTACGTTTTTTTTACAAGTAACAACGAATTTGAAATTGAAATATTTTAGTTCTCCAGTGACCATGAACGCTGAAAAATGTTTGAAACGTCGTGTAATCAAAAATCAAATAAAAACGCGATGAAATCCGTAAAATTTGTTTTATTTTTTTTCAAATGTCTAACACTTTCGTAAACATTGCAAATTATTAACACGACAAAGTTGGTCGTGGCTTTGTAGTCACCCATGTTCATACCGCATAAGGACTCAAGCCAAGGATTTGTTTATCTATTTTAATTAAAAGAGTACCAACTGATTTTTGCATTCTAACTATCTTTTAGTAATTTTCGTGTATTTATGCGGCTAATATTTTCTATTTAATTAAATAGTCTAAATAAAGATTTTACTATATTTAAAAGAACATATTTTTGGATAGAAATGCAAGAAATAAAAAGAAAGAATAGGTTGCGTAATTTTATATGAAATCTCTCACCGAGGTGGTTAAGATGCATTGCGAAATAACTAGCATACAAAACATAAAATAAAATATATATTTAAATATTATATAATTGTAAAACTTAGAACAAAAAACGTGGCACATATTGAGCTAATGATAAATTATATATTTTAATAAAATGTTTATAGAAATAATAATTATCATCGTTGTCGGCTTAAATTATATATTTAATAAAAATTTGGATTATATCTACGTAACTTTCTATAGTAGGTTGATGGTTCAATCTATACTCAATATTAAATTCTTAAATATTACATTGTTTTTTGATTCCATTCGTCGGCCCGTCCGCTCTTAGATACAGGTCCCGCTAGGGAGAATCCTACTTTTTTTTTGTGTGTGTATAGCTGTTAGCCTCACATGGCTTTTACAGCTTAGCCCGGACTATGGGTGAGTGCTGATGGCTCTCAGTCCTGTAAGAAAGTTAAGCGAACATCGCCCGAGGGTTCCTCCTGTGGGGAACGGACCTCGGCTCGGGGTGTCGTTGATAGCAATGTGGGCGTGGCCACGTTTGGGTTTAATGACTTTTACGCGGCGCGGTTGCCGACCACAACGGCGTGGCCGGTACCGCGGAGTTTTATTTGTAATCGCTGCGCGAGCAGTGAGCGCCCTTTGTTGGGCGATCGTGATGAAGTCATCCTCTTCATCAAGAAGATGACGGGGACGTCACAATTCGGATATTTTAAAGGTGACTTAGTTTACCGCCTTAATCACTAGTGGATTGGGATGAGTCATGGCAGATAGAGAATCCTACAAATATTATAAACGCGAAAGTTTGTATGTGAGGATGTTTATTACTCTTTCACCATAATTGCGACGCCTGTAAAGGCGAGATAATGAGGAAAATGTTACTCACACTCGAAGCTTATAATTACGAAAAATATTGAAGTCCGTCGCTTTATATGTGTTTATAGACCCATTGAGGTCTATTATTGAATACGAGTCCTCCCAATTTCATGAATCCCTCCGATTATGCACGACTAGTGTTGCCCAAAAAAGTCTTGGTCTTGCGGTCTTGGTCTTGGTCTTGCGAGAAATGCGAGACCGAGACCAAGACCAAGACCGCTTAATTTTTGCAAGACCAAGACCAAGACTGGCCCTGCAAGACTTGAGCAAGACCAAGACTGGGCCTGCAAGAGTTTCGCGGTCTTGCATTTAATTCAAGTCACCATTTCAGCTTATATACGGTTGAGCTCGTGTCTTCTACATTACAGGAGGGAAATCGCCCGTGGCCGGAGGGGAATCGCCACGGTGATCGGCCGTGTTGTTGCAGGTCATATATGTCAAACTTTCCTTCTCTTGCACCGATGTTATATATTATAGCCCTTAGTCGCGGGTAAAATAGGGGGTGATGAATTATATTCTTACTCCGTCACTACACGGCAAGTCAAATCAGTCTTGAGATATCCATCTATTGGCCAATCGATTCCCAATGTTGGTGTTGGCTTTTCAGAATTATTCTTCGGAAAGGCTTAAGGACAAAAATACCGTAATCACGAGAGTGCTCTTGCCCATTATACATATTTATATATCCGTTTATACATTAGCCCAACGACGTTCACTGTTGGACATAGAAATATGCCTACAACTAATCTACATAAATTTCCATGTAGGGACAGAGTACGAATATAATTCACCACTCTCTTACCCGTGGATGTCGTATCAAATCGGATCGGGCAATGGTGTTAGGAACCCATAAAAAAAATTGAAATAAAAATATCGATTCGTTAATGAATTGAGAGACATCTAAGTTCTCAATTTTGTCATCGTTTTTTCGTGTAAATTTGATGATGTATAAAGCATGTGTAAAAAGTAAAATGTATAAAGCAATGATACTTAATCTACAACATATTCGTATTTTCTTAAATGTTCATTAGAATTTGAATAAATCAATGATTACATTTGCATAAGCAAGACAAACTTCGCTTTAACATAAATCAGCTGATCGGCCGATGACCGTTGATGAGTCGCCTTTATACCTACGTAACCATTGAAAGGTTCGCGCAAATCTAATACGTAATTATACTGTCGAAATTTTACATGCTTACATATATCCTGTCTGTACATACCTACATAATGCATAAAATTTAAGGCATAAACTCTTAGACACACATTTTTGTAATCACTATAACTTTTACGTTATATTGTTTTTGTATAATATACATCCTAATTATGTGCAAGAGAAGTGAAACTAGAAATAAAACCCTATAACAACATGTCTGACCAGCGTGGTATAGTAGATCAATTTTCCTCTTACTGGAAGGAAGCTTAAACCCAGCAGTGGCACTTTTATGAGCTGTGACGATGATGACGAATATCATACATTTTACAAGTATTAAAACCATAAAACTTTAAATTAGTTTTATATGTTCTTGAATAAATAATATATTAAGAGCTACATGGATCCAGCGGCCAAAGTATTTGTATAGGCAATAGAGCAACAGGTTTTTTCAAGTATTTAGAGTATCAGTAACTAAACTGGAAATACAATAGATACATACCACTTAACTTGAAGGAGAATATAAACAATCGCATTAATTGTAAAAATATCGCATTGATTATAAAATGACATAAAATTTATTATGTCAACTGCCTCGTATGGTGACGTCTTAAGAAAATAGGGTCAAAAGTCCTGTCATAAGAGTAGTAACGCTGTCTAATGGAACACCAGGGGAATAGAAAAGTAATTTTCCCAAGTGGTAAGTATTGTATTCAATAGTGAACTATAGGCTAGCAGATGGATAGATAGGATAGGATGCTATTTGATTAATTTAGTTGGATTTTTCATTGCCATGATAAATGACTGTTACGTTATGCCAACTGCAAGACTTGCAAGACTTTGCGAGACTCTTGCTGCAATACCAAGACCAAGACTCGGGTGCGCAAGACCAAGACCAAGACGAGACCAGGTGTGATGTTGCAAGACCAAGACCAAGACTGGTCCAAGTCTCGTCTTGGTCTTGCATTTGGGCAACACTATGCATGACATTAAGGAGTTGCATTCGTAATCATAGTTTATATTATAAATTCCCTAGAAGAGTGCTGTTACTTATTCTTCTGGTAAGACTTGAGTCAGTTTTCTTGCGGGCAAGGAATGGTTGGCGACACATTGTGTTCTTGACCCACGGATCACCGCACGGGTTTGTTATACTTATTTATTTATTTTTAGAGTGAAAACACGAAGGAAGTAATCCTTGTATTGCGGGGGACTTTGCAAACAAACAATTTGCCGGATACAAATTAGTTCCTCGTTCATAACAATTTATGTATCGCAAAAAGTATTTTATCGGAATTGAACTCACGATACTGGTATGGTATGTGAGTGTCTTAATTGTTACGCCATTCGCCATAAAGAGGAAAGACGTATTTTTGTTACGTATCTTTGTTACGAATAAACTCAAAAACTACTGGACCAATTTCGATAATTCACCATTAGAATGCTACATTATCCCTAAGTAACATAGGCTATATTTTATCCCGGTATACCCACGGGAATGGCCACTACGCGGATAAGGCAACTGAAACCGAAGCGAAGCGAGGGTGGGCTACTAGTTTATTATATTTTGAGCATTTTTTTCTGTAATAAATAACTATTTATATAAAATAAAAGGACACTGTTAAGCAACCTCGTTTTTTTTTTCAAATAACTCATAAAATTAGCTTTTTGCCGTGTAACGTTATTAATTTTAGAGCAATATGTAATATTTAGACAGAATTGCTATAACTCATACAGTCTGGCATTAATTTTTCATTAATAGTTTGTTAAGCAAGCGGAACTAGATAAAATAGTGAAAGTAATAAAACTTGGTACATATGAGAGTATATGAGCACGGATGTACAGTACATACGTATAATAAATTACTTGAATATTTGTGCAATAGGCACCTTGTGAACTCTCAACGAATCTATTTTTATATCGACCATAAAAAATATAAAACATATCTGCATAGGTAGATAGAATGTCTGAAATTTATGCAATACGTGAAATATATCAATTATTAGAGATTTTATTCACCCTCAACACAAAGAGGGGTGTTATAAGATTGACTTGGATGTCTATCTCTCTATGTGTGTCATCTGTCTGTGGCATCGTAGCTTTCAAACGGATAGACCGATTTCATGCGGTTTTTTTTTCATTTGAAAGACAGTTTCCTTGCAGTGATTCTGTCCAGCAGTGTAAGAGTATCAGTTCTTTTTCAAAATGTTGTAATGGCGTATTACTCGATTAAGTGCTTCACGTGTGCCACTATAATTATTAAATGACAATTAATTGATACTTCCTGATGAAGAGAATGTAACATCTTTTTTTATTATTTTAGTTTGTGTTGGGGGTTATTCAAAATTTTAAATTTTACTTATATTTATCGAGTTTGAAATAGATGTTTACTTTGTCAATGTTTTGAACGCTTTTCAGCATTCACTACCACGAGAGGTATATTATTTTACTATACCACTCTCATTCACATTCGGGCCAACTCCTCAAGCGGAGGAAAATTGATTGACATCAACCTGGTCGGACGTGCTGGCATTGGATTGCATATCGAGTTTTCCTTCTCTTGCATCGATATTATCTGCATATCATATCCCTTGGTCGTCTTTCGACAGCCACTGGTAAGAGATAGATTGCTTTTTAGTAAAAAGCAAAAACTATAAATTGTATTCTTACTTCGTCACCATACAAATATAATTAATATTCTTCTAGGATTGTTAGTATAGAATACTAGCTGACCCAACAGACGTTGTTCTGTCCAAATAAAAAAATAAAGTTTATAATTAACAAGTGAAAAATAGGGGTTGATCGTAGAATGGTGAAAATGTATGGTTGTATGTATTTTTAAATGATGTATCATAAAAAAATAAAAACAATAAATTTTGTCTAAACAATAAAAAATAAAATTTAAGGGGGACCACCCTTAACATTTATGGGGATGAAAAATAGATGTTGAACGATTCGCAGACCTACCCGATATGCACACAAATCTTCATGAGAATCGGTCGAGCCATTTCGGAGGAGTTTAATTACAAACACCGTGACACGGAAATTTATATACTAGATAGTTACTATACTTATACGATATCAGTGGAAAATTAAAGATGTGGTTTCGGTTCCTACGCCGTCACTATGCGGATATTATCAATATCACAATAAATATAAATTGCAGTTTTAAATTCTCTTCAGTTTAATTTTTGCATGCAATATGTTGCATGCAAAAGTGTCGAGATCACCACAACTGTTTGTCCGCAGTTACGTGCGTATTAAATTGTTAATAAACGTCTGCTGTAGGAAAATACCGTGAGGTAATCAGAGTACTTTCTATTCTTTTTTTTTAGACAACATCCTGTACTTAGAGAATAAATATAATGAATAACTCGCACTCTTTACACTCAAACTAGGAATAATTATTTGTGAATCATAGGGGAATTTACGTCGAACTTATAAAACTAAATTATCTTTACAGTGAATTTTTTGCGAGTAAAAAACCTGTGCTTGATAACATCCGTCATGATGGTAATTATTAATGTGGCCCTAGATGGCAAAGCACTAGTTTCGAATTTGAATTTCCAGTATACCTAATATCGGAACATTACGTACTTTATTGGGCGATATGCCTTTTATGCGATGAATCACCTGTGCACGATGTTTACCACTGAGTATGGCGCAGATACAAGACCGTCATTCATTCTATTAATCGGTTCATGTCCTCGGACAAAGAGATTTTAACGAGATGTTTCACAAAAGTATTAGGTATTTTTACTACATAACCTTTTTATCATATGGTCACTAAAATAAACATATAATTTCAATTTTAAAATCTATACTAATATTATAAAGAGGAAAGATTTGTTTGTTTGTATTGAATAGGGTCCGAAACTACTGGACCGATTTCAAAAGGTCTTTCACCAATGGAAAGCTATAATATCAGGGAGTAACATCCCTGATATATTTTATCCCGGTATTCCCACGAGAACGGGAACTACGCGGGCAAGACGACTGAAACCAAAGCGAAGCAAAGGCGGGTTGCTAGTTGTTGATAAAAAAATGCACTTACATAACACCATGATTCTAAATAAAGCTATCTTTTCTTTTTAGCCAAAGGCCCACAATTAGCCGTAAGCCTCCTCCAAATGGGAAGCGAATAGATCTACTTTCGTACATGATTACGGATGATTTTATTTCGAGATTGTCTTCGCTTCTAGTGACGCGATGAAAAGGGCTATGCTTGATATTTCTCTAGGTGAGAAAATCGGAAAACAGAAATCCCTATAAGAATGGGTTTAACTGAGATCCCCAAAGAATCTTCCACTTTGAAGTGGCAATGAGCAGGCCTCATCTCTCGTCAAATCAACAACCATTGCGGAAGAAAGGTGGAGTGGTAACTACGAAGCGAACGACTCAATATAGAATGACTCCCCATTAGGTGGGGATGCATCTTAAAAATCGCAGGGATCCATTAAATGTAGACGGCGCAGGACCGATCAAAGTGGCATTCTCCTGAGGAGCCTAACAGTGGAGTCTACGAGCTGATGGACGAATGAAGTAAGGTTTGGTGTTTTTCTTTGTAAAGGGTTTCCATGAAAACAAAAGTTGGCGATCACTATATTTACCTAGGACTGTTTGTCCAGTTAGATATAGCCAATTTTGAAAAAGAGTTCAGACGACGAATCCAAGAAGGCTGGGCAGCGTGAGGGTAATTTAAAAGGATTTTATCGTCCAATAATCCACAGTATTTGAAAACAAGGGTTTATAACCAGTGTGTGTTACGAACGATGACATCATCATCATTTCAGCTCATATACGTCCCACTGCTGGGCACGGACCTCCTCCGTAATAGGAGGGTTATTGACCTACCATACCACGCTGGTCAGACGGGTTGGTATAGGGTTTTATTTCGAGTTTTCCTTCTCTTGCATAGACGTTATATGCATATTATATCCCTTTTAAGACATCCAGAGGTCAAAAAAGGTGTGGTGAATTGTATTCTTACTCCGCTACCACACAGAAAATGATCACATACGACAGGGAAATGTGATATAATACGATATACGAAAATCCTTAAAAGGACAGGTGTAACCGATATATCCCGAAAAGAATTAGCACGTTAAAATGGCAATGGGCGACTATATCGTCACTCGTTGAACCGATAATCTTTGGGAAAGAAAGGTTCTCGAGGACAACCACGAATCGAACGAACGACGAACTCGCAGGAAACCGTAGGATGCAAGTGGCACGGGACCGTTCCGAGTAGCATTTTCGTGGTGGGGCCTATGTTCAACAGTGGACCTCTATAGGCTGATGGATGGATGGAAATATAATAATTATTAACTACCTCTTTGACTAAACGTAAGCCAAGCTGAAGTTTCTCATCAACGGAAAGGACTACTCTCCGGAAATCTTAAAATAGCATCTGCGATCGCCAAAAAGCTTGCCGAGCATAGGGATTATGCCATTATCTACCATCGTCGAAAGGCCTCAGTAATGGACATCCGACAGGCTGATGAGTGAAAAAAAAGAATGAAGTAATATGAAATAAAATATTTCTAACAAATTTTTATCAGTCGTGATCACGCGAGATCTTAATACCCGGAACGTCGTGTGTATAAAATGAATTAAAACGCAATAATATCCGTGAAAATTGTTTTATATCGTTTATAATAAATCATCTAAAATTGCCAACTTTTGCGAAAGATTTAAGCAATTGCACGGTTACGTCATGTATGAATTTATATCATATTGTAGAACATTGCGTAGAAATTTGAGATCTTTTTTACGTACATTTCAACAAATAATATGGAATGCGAACGCAATAATGGTATTCTAACCATATCTTCGTCAACCATATCATAAACAAAAAAAGCTCAAATCATTTTAAGTTAAGTAATTTGAAATTTTATAAAATTTTAAAAATTTAATAAATATTACTTTAGCGGCTGGATCTATGTAATAAAGACGACAAGTTAAAAAAAAAGACATGCGACACCTTAGTTCTCCTGTTACCATGAACGCTGAAATATATTCGAAAGGTCGGGCAATAGCAAATCAAATACAAACGTAATAAAATTCATAAAAAAGTTTTACTATGCTCGCGTAAATATCAGAAATCGTTATAACCATAAAACTTACACTAAGTTTAATTGTTCCGCTTAGACGCACTGATCACCCAACGTCTTGAAATAGCCCATGTACCATGATGATACTCTTGGCAGTAATTTTACTACTACAATACTTTTTCTAAGATAAGTAGTACCCTTTTTTACAGAAAAGGTATCTGTTATCTAAGAGAAAGTATTATTCTGAACTTTTTCTTACTACTGATACTTGTTGCTGTACTTTTTTTAGGTAACTAGTACCCTTTTCTGTAGAAGGGTACCTGTTATCTAATAAAAAGTACTATTTCCTGTGGATTGTGATTAATGAAATTGCAGTTAATACCACTAAACGATTTTACTTACGATACTAAAAGATTTATATTTTGCAAGCTATGTCTTTTACATTTTTATTCGCAAGTGATAGAGTTATAGGTATTAAATATAGAGCTATAAGTAGTGATAACGTAAAAAGTAATTTGTTTAATCACTATATTAAAAATCGTCTCTAAATCAAGTCTTTATTTGTAGTAGAGTTGGCTGCGGATGAGGAAAGTGTTTAATATAATCAACAGTACAAACACCAAATATTTAACACCCATTCAAATATATTAAGGCATTTCAAGCGCTATAATGACATAATTGTAGCATTCAGGATTTACTTTCTGTGAAATAACTGCTCGTCAATGAAGGCTTATTTACGAAATCTTCTATTCGTCTTAAGTTGTGTCAGTCCCCAAGCGCGGTAGCACACATAATATCAGCAATAACATTTAAGCTACTTACTATATTCAAAATATACGGAGATACTCAATAGCATGAACATTGAAATTTGTCAGCCCATTCTATAAGCTACTATGATATGCCTGCAACAGTAAAGCTTTACTTTATATTATATTAGCAACCTGCCCTCGCTTCGCTTCGGTTTCAGTCGCCTTACCCTTGTAATACCCGTTCCCGTGAGAATATCGAGATAAAATATAGCCTATGTTACTCCCTGTTACTATAACTTTCCATTGGTGGAAGAATTTTTTGAATCGGTTAGATGGTTTAAGCGTGAAAGCGTAACAAACAAACAAATGAACAAACAAACAAACTCACTTTCGCATTTATAATATTAGTAAGGATATACTTAGTTAAAGCAACATTACAAAACGCGATATTTTTGAACCGGACCCTTGTTACGGTTCGGTGAGCGGCTCTCACCATCGTCATTGGGCTGAGCACTGGTACCAATTCCTTGACATCTGTGGCCAGTCCGGCGGGTTACCCTTTCGGGTACCACCCCCCCGTCGACGCCACATCAACAACAATAGGATTGCCGGGGTTTTGCCGTAAGGGTCGGCCACTCTGGCGAATGAATGGGCAGTCGGTCCACCCAGATCTCAGCTAGGATGGCATCAGGCGCAAGTACTCGTGCCTAGAGGCCCCAGGATGTCATGAGTGTGGCGCGCTAATCGACAATGCGCGCCACCCACTGGAAGGATGCCCCGCCTGGGAGCCTCAGCGCCACGTCCTATCAATGGACATGGGAACAACGGACCTTGTCGCTGCCGACCATCATCTCCAAGATGCTCGGCAGCGACAGCTGCTGGTCGTCGATGGCCTCCTTCTGTGAGGCTGTCATGACAAGGAAGGAGGCCCCGGAGCGGGCACGCGTGGCGCTTGCGTCCGCTGACTCGCTCCGCCGGCGGCAACCAAGGAGGAAGAGACGCCGCTATGCGCTCCTCCTCCCACCGCCCTGAATGATGACAGGACGTGGCCAGACAGCCAAGCGTTGGGGTGTCGGGGATAGAATGTCTTCAGACGATCTCTCCGGCACCTCGTAAAGACACGGCAGTTATTTATTTTAAAAAAGTACTCGTGCCTGCGCCAGCGATGGGATGTGTTGTTCTTCCAGAGCCACCGCGCCGCCTACTGCCTCCTTTGTATAACACAATAACAAATTACTGTTATGTAGAAAACTCAGCAGCGTGGCTTGTAGTAGTTAGTAGGTAAAATTTTAAATTATGATCGTATAATTGGATGGCATAATCGACCAGTGATCGCCCAGTAGTGGTAGCACTAAATACATAACTAAATCATGGAAACCAAGAAGAGCTTTAAGATAATAAAATATTTGTGCTACTATCATAAAGCTGAAGAGTTTGTTGAAGCTCTTGTGCCTTTTTGTACGCATGGCTCCGCCTCTCTTACTTTTGAGTGTCACACTAGCTCCGTAGAGACTGGTTAATAGATTAAAAACTATCCTAAGACTTTAAAATTGTAATTATCTTGATAAACTATTTGGTGAATAAAACAACTCTATAATATTTGTATGACAATGGCATAATAAGTTGTAATGCATGGATTCATTTTGTTTTGTAAACTTCAACGACCCGTCGCGGATTTGCATTAGTGCAATTTAATAATGAAAAAAATAATGCTAAGAGCACTTAGCAGGGAATTTCAGGGTACTTATATCTATCTTGTAACATTTATTTACTCATATAAGTGCCCTAAACAAGAAATACTAATGTTTAAAAAGATAAATGATTATTCTAAACTACTATAATAGTTTATTATGCGGAATGCTAAGGGATAAAGATATGTTATTACGAACTTTCGTTAGGCTTATGTAGAAGTGTAATTTGTTAGCACATAATTGTGATTAATTGGTACCATTTTCCGTATGGTGATGGCGTAAGAATACATATCACCAACCTCTATCATGCTTGTGGATGTCGCAAAAGACAACTAAGTAAGGGATATAATATGCATATCAGGCAAAGAGAATAACCATTTTTTTTTTCTATTGTGAAGGAGGCTTGAGCCGTACAGCGGGACACATATGAGGCGTGATGAATTAGTGCAGAAATAAATTTGAATTTTTAGGTAATTTGATTA
This sequence comes from Lymantria dispar, assembly GCA_032191425.1. Classification (NCBI taxonomy): domain Eukaryota; kingdom Metazoa; phylum Arthropoda; class Insecta; order Lepidoptera; family Erebidae; genus Lymantria; species Lymantria dispar. Next base: position 20,761,645 of record CM063444.1, on the reverse strand, counting down.
CAAAATATTCAAATTCTACTCTTTTATAAAAAAATGTATATAGGTATTAAACACACAACAATTTTTAAATATTTAAATGAAAGAAAAACCATATCAAAATCGATTCCGTAGATTAGTTAAGAAAATTCATTTTAAAAATTTTCTGTGTTATGACAGAGGTGGCAAAAAAGAGGGTGGTGAATTATATTTTGAATATCATTCACCGCCTCTTTTTTTGTCTATGAGTATTATAAAAGATGACTAGGGGATAAATGCACGTAAACTCTATACCAGGGAAAGAAAACTGGAAATAAAATATTATGCCAACCAATTTCACTAAGTGTGGCAATTTCTCTCCTTCTGAAGGCGGCTCGGGTTCAGCGGTGAGAGGTATGTGGACTGAGATGATAATGGAAGAGAAAATAACATAATCGGTGATAGCGACAATTTTTTTAATTATTATATTCTTTTACACACACACGGCCCTTTTCATACTTTTATTAACTTCTAAATATCTATCTAAACCAACGATTTTTCTTAATTTCGTTTAAGCTTTTTGTAAATTATATATAACGTATTTATGTGTATTTAATAACTAAAATTGTGTTAAAGTAATCTTAATAATGATTGATAATTAGTCCCTGCCTCTTTTCTCTTTTTATACAGCTTATATTCTGGTCATATCTCATCTAATCGGTCTGAGGTGACAGAAGGACGCCTTACGGATCCATATCCTGTCGTATTACCATCCCTAATTAACTTGGCCAGCAGGACCGATTGCTTAACTTTCCTTGGTTAAACTGATAAATTATACTGGTGGTATTTTGGTTATAATATTGGATATCAGTGAACTAAATAATAAACTAAACTAAATGAAATACGGATAATTAAAGAATTTAATAAAATAATTAGTTACTTTCAATTATAACCACGCTATACATTTGTAAAAAAATTACACACTCACAGACATAGATTAAATTTCGTGTTAGTTTTGTTGATTTATTTTGAACTACGTTGTTTTGTATTTAAGTTATGTATTTTGTGTTCATTTTATTACGTGGAGTATTTCACAAAACACAAGTTACTTATACAGTTTCTATTTAAGAAAGATAAATAAAATCCAGGCAAAACTACTTCATCAATCATTCCAACAAATTATAATTCAAAATATATTTCTGATTAAACGTTTAAACGTGTCTTTAAACCTTATGTATGTTAAATAAAAAATGCTTAGCGATATTATTGGTCGTTATTTAGCTTCATTGAAACTAAAACATCAATCATGGTATAATCATTAAATTCGATGTATGTTTTATATATTTGTATAGCGTCAAACCTTTAACGAATAGTGGCGTCTAACGTGTGCAAAGACACTTTTATTTTATAACTTTTCACATCCCATACAATAAAGACTAGGCCATCAACCAAGAACGTATTAAAAGTCCATTTTGCTACTTTGAATTACCTTCGTAAAAACTTCACAATATGTCATTTAGAAACCAAACTAGGGATTAAATACTAGTCTAGTCTGGCTTATACCTTGATAGTGCCATGATCAGTAATTTTAGTAGTGAAAGTATCAATATTTTAATTACAATCAAGATTTCCAACGTAATCGAGATACCGTAGTATGCACTGTAACGGTGATAGAATTACGGATCCTTAGTATAGAGTAGTCAAGAATGTAATTAACTTATAGTCGGCAAATATTATTCTTCTTACTGTTTACTTTTTTCTTTTCTTTTCTGTCTTATACTAATACTGCATATATTTGTAATGATAAATTAATATGTATAGCTGTATACACATGTGTGTATATATATATGTATATGTATGTGTGTGCGTGTGTGTGTATGTTGATTCATTTGTGTGTAGGCATTTATACCGTGAATGGATTGTAAAGTGTCACACACAAACCCAAGAGGTTTAAGTGGCACTATATTTTAATTATGTACAAGTTTTTTGCTTTTTGGTAATAAATAAAAAAAAAAAAAAGTAACTATTAAGATTTCGCTCTGTATTTGTCCTTTGTTTTTAACATTTTTTTTAAACTATGATTTTATTAGAACCCAGAGACGGTTCAATATATCAAATATATTTAGAATAAAAAATCTACTATGTGATGACGGAGTAATAATATAATTCGCCACCATCTTGCCCGTGAGTTTCGTAAAAAACGACTAAGAGATGTAATATACATATAATATCTATACAAGAGAGGGAAAACTTGAAATAAACCTCTATACCAAACCATTTGACCAGCGTGGTATAGTAGGTCAACTTCCCTCAGATTGTCGAGGAGGTTCGAATCCAGCCGTGGGACATATATGAACTGTAATGAACAAATAAGGAGTCATTATCATTCTTCCTTTATCCAAAATATAGGGGGTCGACTCAATATGTATTTTTTCCTCTTATTGAAAAACTTATTAACAATAATTTTATGACCTTCTAGTCGTCTTTTACAACACACATGAGTAATGTAAGGTTTGGTAGTATTCGTAGCCGCTACGACATAGCACGAATAAGCAGTATTCGTTATTAATTTCCGTGAAGGATTATATCACTTTTGAAAAGTATTTATGACTAGTATATTTAATAAGTTTAAAATACAGTATATTTAATAGTGTATATTGTTCTTAGAAACAGTGTGTGTATTTGGCCAGGCGTATATGTCTTATGATATGTTTAAAAGCGTAAAATAGTACATTAGAAAGCACAAGTATTTTATTTTCCTTCTCGTTATGAATCCGCAATGATTCGGACACTCGTCGCGGCTGCGATTTCATAATGACGATTTCGGATGTTGTTGAACTTTTTAGAGAAACTGCTTTACATGATGGTTATGGTTATTGTTCTAGTAACATGCAAACAGTTCTTTCAAAAATATTTTTATCTCAGCAACGATATAAAACAATTATTTACGCTTTTGTAACTCAAAATAATGAATACAAGTTTAAATTGTGTTAATGGTAATTATTTTCATAAGATCTAGATAATTTTTATACTCTTGGAGTAACTCTCGATTTCAAAGACTATTTACTACTATTTTTGTTAAATAACCGCTGTAGCAAATAAGGTTAAATCTAGCGTATTCATAGCTTACACATTCAATAAAGTCATAATTATGGCACCACAAAATTAAACGTTAATGAAATTAGTATGTATGTTATATGTATTATATATGTATGTTAATTTTTATATTACAATTAAGCATATTTCATAGATTCTTAACCTATATCAACTATAAAATAAAACTAATGTCACGAGACGTATATTTTATTTTTTACCTTCCCGAGGTCTTGGACCGGAACTTGGATCTATAACATCTAGAACCCGAGTAGGAAACCCAATTTTATTCTTGATTTATTAGTTTTATTTCCTATGCCCAATAGTAATACAAATAAAACCATTATCACCAACTTTATACTATATGTCATGTAAGTTTTAGTTATAAGTTATTAGGAAATGTTATGGTAACAAAGTTCAGTGGTGTTATTATGCATCTAACTTAAATATAATGTTAATAATGAAGATAGACCTACCTACAAACCAACCTGATTTTACTGGCTTTTCTGGAACTTTCTTGAAATTGACTTCATCAAAGAAAGACGATAACCAACCAGAATTTTTTGGTGGACGAGTAGTTTTGATCTTATTTGGCGCTTTGGTTGTTTTAGTCCGACGCATAGGTCGTGTAGTAGGACGTCGTGTAGTACTTGTTCGACGCGTCGCCGGCCGGCGTGTTGATCCAGGTTTTCGTGTTGTCGGCGGTTTCTTAGTTGTTGCTGGTTTTCGAGTTGATCCTGGTTTTCGAGTTGACACTGGCTGCCGAGTGGTAGCTTTAGTAACATAATCCACATCGGAACTCTCCATTAATAAATACTGATCACCTATTTGAAGTAATGGGAGCTGTGGCGCATCCGCATTCGGTTTCACTAATGGCGGTTTAGTAACTATAAAATTTGTATGACTTTCTATATTAATATTAGTAGTTTTAATAAGTTTTTTATTTTGTCCTTTACCGTTTTTCATAGTCACATTCACTTTAGGGATTTTACCCTTAAGTAACACTTTAGCACTAGTTGTAGTAGTATTCCTTGGACGCGGCGGAGGCTTTCTCTCGTAGGAGCCCTCGTAGTCGTCCCATAAAGAAAAGGGTTCCAAGGATTCTGAGTCAGAGACATCTGCTGAGGACTTTGGCGGGTGGCGAAGGGCCGCCGCGCACGCCAGCAACATTAGCAGCGCCAGGCGACGCGCCATTAGTCGAGCGTGTTCGCATGGCGAGGTGCGCGCGCACTATACGTCCTGAAGACGGCAGCGGTATCGGGCGGACCACCTTCCCTGCCACTGTTATTATGCGCCGTTGTCGCTTTCAACGTACCCGCACCGCCGCCGCGCCGATCGCTGCGTCATGCCGCTCACGAGTAGGTCAACTCGCTTGAGTTATCAACATGACCGCTTCTTTTACACATCTTTTTATTAGACAAATTACATTCTAATCTCTACTTGAACAAAAACATTATCTATGGGCCGATTTCTTAGAGTAATACAAATTTATCAATTTTTTTGTCACGTATGAAAAAAAAAATTTAAAGCGTTTTCTCTTAATTAAATATGTTTCCGTTTATTTTTTGGTATCATCTGAAAGCACAAAAAATAATTAAATCGTTGCTAAGTTGATGAGTTCTAAAAAGTCAGTAAAATGATTTAGCTGCGTTAGAATAATTATGGCACCACGCATTAAAATATTATTTAAAAAATCGTGTTAAATTTCTGTTACAGGAATTTCTAAAATTAAAATACGTAAATAGTGGTTTCCCTCCTATTGTGGAGCAGGCTTGATCCCAGCAGTGGGACGGGACGTACACGAGCTGAACTGATAATGATAATAATAATTTCACAGCTATAAAGGAATATAGGGCAAAGAAAATTTCCGTGTGGTGACGGAGTAAGAATACATTCACCAACCGCTTTTATACCCGTAAAATATAGTCTATGTTACTCTCTGATATTAAAGCTTTTCATTGGTGATCGAATTTTTTGAAATCGGTTCTGTAGTTTAAGCGTGAAAGCGTAACAAACATACAAACAAACAAATTTACTTTCGCGTTTATAATATTAGTAAGGATTATGGTGATTATAAATAACATAGAAGTCAACCTAGAGGTTTGACCCTCAAGATAACCCTGGAAATGCTTTTAATTGTCTTGGAACACGCCACAAACTTAATTAAAAACGTGACCGGGGATTAGTCCGTCACCCGCCGAGAGGCCGACCGCGTGAGGAAAGACCGACGTCCTACCCGAGGGGGGGACGTCGGTCGATGCGAGGGTACCCCAATAGGGGGTATTCCGTCGGGCCGACCACTGACGACAAGTTAACGCTGCTCCAGTGGTCGGCCCAACGACGAAAGCGACGTGGTTTTCGGGTGGGTCGCGGGAGTTGCGTGCTTAAGCCCCTCTGTCGCCCCGGACGGAGTGGTGCGGAGGCGCGCCGACCGCGGCCCACCCACAAAAAAAAAAAAAACTTAATTAAAAAAGAAAATGTTACAAAAACCTCCACTTACCTACTATGCATAGTGGGAGATATGGAGCTTTGTTTAAAGATACCCTGCACTAATGAAATTATCCTTATATTACGGCACTTAATATATCGTCGTCGTCGTAATCGTCGTCGTCGTCGTCGCAGCCCACATACGTCCCACTGTTGGGCTCGGGCCTCCTCTACAATGGGAGGGCATTTGACCTACTATACCATGCTGGTCAGACATGTTGGTATAGGGTTTCATTTCGAGTTTTCCTTCTCTTGCACAGATGTTATGTGCACATTATATCCCATAGTCGTCTTATACGACATCCACGGGCAAGATAGGGAGTGGTGAATTGTATTCTTACTCCGTCACCACACGGAAATTAAATTAATTATTAATATATGTATGTATATATTTGTGGATTGCAAAAAGTTTTGTCTTGCGAAATAATCAATCCCGCGATACTGGCATTGGTCCGCCAAGTTAATAAATAAGAGGATGTACAGGAATTTTTGTTCTCCCGCGGAGTTTCTTGCTGGATCTTCTCAGAGTGGTCGTGTTCCGATCCGGTGGTAAGTTAAGGTAAAATGTAAAAAAATGACAATATGTATAACTACCTCCGCGGGGTTTATGCATAATTTGTTATTGACGGATATAAATTACACCCAGAATCAAAGAAAATAATTAAAATATCATCATCATCATCATCGCAGCCCCCTCCACAACGAGAGGGAATTTGATCTAATACCATGCTGGTCAAATATGTTGGTATAGGGATTTATTTCGAGTTTTCCTTCTCTTGCACAGATTATTTACATATTACATCCCATAGTCGTCTTTTATGACATCCACGGACAAGATAGGGAGTGGTGAATTGTATTCTTACTCCGTCATCACACGGACAAAAAAAGATCATATCATAAGTAATTATTAATCAAACAAAAAAAATCCAGCGTCGGAGTCGAACTCAGGACATTTGGCACAAGAGGTCGGTGTTTACACCACACTTTAAAATGTTATAAATATCAAATTTTCATATAACATCTATTGTTCTTCTTTTTTGTTTACACTTTCGATTTCTTCTCACAACTGAAACATAGATTCGAGGGGTGAAAGGCTTTTCGTTTCAAGAGAGTTTGCGCGTTATTAAGCTGTACATATTCAAAATTGGATTTTTTCAGAATATTTCTTGAGGAGAGTTTTGTCTATTTTAGCAGCAGAAGCATTAAAAGTGTACCTTTCGTTCTTAATCATAAAACAGATATTGTCAGTAAATGTATATGATTTTTTTATTACTTCTTTTAATAGGGCGTTTCCTCATGTGAACTATCATGAACAGGTATTAAGATATGTTTGCCGCATTCAATCTCTCATCATTCATTACAGCTTATCCACTATTGTCCTACTACTGGGCTCGAGCCTCCTCCATATTGGAAGGGAAATTGATCTATTATACCACTCTGGTCAGGCGTTGCTACAGGATTTTATTTCGAGTTTGCCTTCTCTTGCGTTGTTGTTATCTGCACAAAATATCTCTTAGTCGCCTTTTACGACACCCAGAGGCAAGAGATTAATTGGTGAATTGTATTCTTACTCCGTCACCAGACGGAAATTGCTGCATTAAATAGAAAGAAATAAGTAGTCGCGCCTACGTTGATTCAGGCAACAGCGATGACGACGACCCGGTCAGCGTGAATTGGACCTTGACATGTTTCAATGTCTTCTCCTATAAAATTAGTGTTGCCCAAAAAAGCCTCGGTCTTGCAGTCTTGGTCTTGGTCTTGCGAGAAATGCGGGCACCGAGACCGCTTCATTTTTGCAAGACCAAGAGCAAGACTGGTCCTGCAAAACTTGAGCAAGACTTGACTGCAGACTGAGCCTGCAAGAGTCTCCCGTTTTGCAGTTAAGTGAAATCAGTTTATACACGTCCCACTGTTGGGCTCGAACCTCCTCCATAATAGAAAGGAAATTGACCTACTATACCACGCTGGTTCGACGTGTTAGTTTTCATTTCATGTTTGCCTTTTCTTGCACAGATGTTATATCCCTTAGTCGTATTTTACGACACCTACGGGCAAAAAATACCAATAAATAAAATCGGAGTATCTGTTGGTAATGCCAAAATAATAGATTTTTTTCATGATCACACGGTTATTTGCACTATACATATGCCTAAAAATCATTTTGTAATTTTTTTGTCTGTCTGTTTGTTCCGGGTATTCTTCAAAACGGCTGGACCGATTTTAAAAATTCTTTCACCAATGGAAAGCTATAATGTCAGGGAGTAACTTAGGCTATATTTTATCCCGGTATTCCCACGGTATTGGGAACCACGCGGGTAAGGCCACTGTAACCGAAGCGAAGCGAGGGCGGGTTGCTAGTTTTATAATAAAATGACTACACCACAAACGGCGCCAACCGCATCCAAATACCTGATAGTGTCGACCATCGCTCTGACCATGGCCGATAGTGATAATTCAGCACTAATGATTGCAGCGAGTTCATCATCACCATCATCTCGGCCCATGTACCTTCTAATGTTGGGCTCGGGCCACTATGGATTGGAAATTGACCTACTATACTACGCTGGTCAGTCGTGTTGGCATAGGGTTTTGTTTCGAGTTTTCCTTCTCTTGCATACATGTTATATGTATATTATCATTTAGTCGGCTTTTACGACACCCACGAGCAACAGAAGGGATGGTGAATTGTATTTTTACTCAGTCACCACACGGATTAGCAAGTTCACGACGCTTCATTTTTTTTGCCTGCATTAAAGAAATAAACCTTGTATTGCGGGGGCATTTACAAACACTAGTGGTCGGCGTGTGGTCGAAATTCGGCCATAATTCATTTAAATTACCTTTTCTGCAAGAACGATTTTAATGTATTTCTAATTCATTAGTATATGAAATTTCAGTTTTATGCACTTCTCCTCATTATATATTTCAACTGTGTCAAATTTCATACTTGTCTATCCACGTAATTTTCGTAAAAAGGGGTGCAAAATTTTTGCTTTACGTATTAATATATAGATATAGATATAACGGATACAAATTACACCCAGATTCAGAATAAAAATTTGTGAATCGCATAAAGTATTGTCCTACAGAGGAATCGAATCCGCGATACTGCTATGGTTGGTCGGTATCATAGCCACAACGCCATCTGTGCAATCAACATTGCTCAAGTGACGCAGACCTCGAGCATACGCTGTAACGCGTTCTCAATGCAATCACAAGAAGCGGTCATATGCAGACACTATTCTAACAACGATTTGAGGCCTCTGCAGCCGTTCCTATACCTATAACCTATCCGTGTATAGACGAAAATAGAATCATTTTCTTCTTGTACTGGCAATAAATTTACACTCAAATGTGGATCAAAATTTTATAACAAATTTCTGTAGTAAATAATTATAAATATCTTTAATAACGATGACTTTTTGGACGTCAGACATCTCAGTCCGCCCATGTCCATGAATGGTGTAAAGTGTTCGAAACATCGGGCAATCAAAAATCAAATGCGATTAAATCCGTAAGTTTTAATTACAATGAAAAATAATTTACTCACCCTTGTATTCTTTACTGCAGACGTCATAAAATCAATTAAATGTTATAAACAGATTGTATTTTTATTTTATAGGCAATACACTGCACTAAGAAATATTTCTTGTATTGCGGCGACTATAAATATATAACTAACAGATACAAATTACATCCAAGTTTACCATGTATTACTCCAAAATTAGAAAATCTCGATATATAACCCTACTAGCAACTCGCCCTCGCTTCGCTTCGGGTTCCGTCGCTTTACCCACGTAGCTCCCGTTCCCGTGGGAATACCGGGATAAAATATAGCCTATGTTACTCCCTGATATTATAGCTTTAATTTATAATATTAGTAAAAATGTCAATTAATTTAACTAGTGTAATCTAGTATGCCAATTTCTCTCTCATTCTAGAGAAGGAATAATTTAGGAGCATAGAAGAAAATATTTAACCTAATCGTAATATTTAATACTAGCAATCCGCCCTCGCTTCGCTTCGGTTATAGGTTATAGTCGTTTTACCCGTGTAGTTCCCGTTCCCGTGGGAATACCGGAATAAAATATAGCCTAGTTTACGGCCTGATATTATAGCTTTCTATTGGTGAAAGAATTTTTGAAATCGGTTCAGCCGTTTTGAAGATTACCCGGAACAAACAGACAGACAGACAGACAGACAAAAATTTTTTAATTGCTATTTTAGGCATAGGTGTCGTGCAAATAACCGTGTGAGCATGAAAAAAGCCTATTATTTTGACATTACAAACAGACACTCCAATTTTATTTATTGGTATAGATTATAAATGTCAATATTTGTGAGTTTGTACATATAATTATGTTTGCTTGGTATTCTGTCACGCTCTAACGCCTTAGTGAAAGAAACTAGCTAAGAAATAATATACTGGATTAGTATAGTTACCTTATTCGACCCTCAAGCGACACCTAAAAGTAGGCTCAGTAGATATATCAGTAATTGAAATATTACTGAGAATACAAATTGGCATACACATGTATTCTAAAATAAATATAAAATATGCATACACTTGAAACGTAACCACATAAATAATTCTCATTGGTGCTGATTATTTGAGAGCTAGTACTCAGAACAAAATGTCATAGCCACCTGCGGCATTAGCCGTCGATTATAATTATTAAAATATTCACAAAATAAAACAGCTGCTGATTATGAATACTTTTAGCTATTGAATCTGACGATTGACTAAGAGATAAGGGATATTCATTTTGCTGTATTATTGAGAACTATCTACAACTTAAGTTATCGTGTTTCGATTTAGTAATTTTATTTAGATAATTTGCAACGACAAAAAGATTTTGTAATCATCATTTTCATCTCTGCTCATACACATTGTTGGTCTTACCTCTTACACAATGGAAATGCAAATTGGCGTACTTTAGCACACTGGTCAGGCGGTTTGGTATAAGGTTTAATTACGAGTTTTCCTTCTTTTGCATGATGTTGCCTGCATATTATATCCTTTGTCTTTTACAATATTCACGAGCATATAGGAGGTAGTGAATTATATTCTTATTCCGTCCCCACACGGTTAAGAAAATTACTATTAAAATATGACCCAATTTATAATATAAAGTAGTAGATAACAATAAAACATGATGAATGCATAATTAGGCGACATTTCTGTAGTTTATTTGTTAGAATGAAAATAATGGGATGGTAAATAATTTTTAATAATTTGGTTGATGTCCATAAATACAAAAAAAATATAATAAACGTGAATTATTATCATTATCATCATCTCAGCTCATATAAGTCTCACTACTAGGCTTGAAACACTTCCACAATAGAAGGAAACCTACCATACCTTGACCTATTAAACCACGTCGATCAAACGGGTTGATATAGGGTTTTATTTCGACTTTTCCTTTTATTGGATAGATATTATTTGCATATTATATCCCATAGTCATCTTTTACGAAAAACAAGGGCAAGAAATGGAGTGGCGAACTGTATTCTCACTCCGTCAGTATATCAGGAAATATCCGTGAATATATCCATTTTCTCCATCTCCCCTCTCTTCCCCGTGGGTATCGTAAAAGTCGATTAAGGGATATGATGTGAACAAATAACATCTATTTATAACCCCATGCCAACACGTCTGACTGGCGTGGTGTACGTCAATTTCCCTCCCATAGTGGAGTAAGTCCGAGCCCAACATTGGGACTATATTGGCCGAGATGTGGGGATGATGATTCACGGTTATATAGCAATAGTAATGCCATATAACATTAAAATTTTATAGTTGAGATACAAATAACGAACCGTTAACTGTAGGTACTTGACTCTAAATCATATAATAAAATAGAAATTTCAATAAAATGCTTACACCCAAGTGAAATCATTGTGTGTTTTCCTCACAGAAAGTTGTATATGCAACAAGCGTGAAAACCTAATCGTTAGTAAACCCAACAGGGAATAATGTTTTGTGTTAAAACATATGATTTAATTTCTATCGTTAGTCATCACATATGAATAGACAACGCGTGAAATGTAGATCAAGTTGCACGGTTGGCTTGGTGCGATGCCGTGGCATGTGCGCACGCACCTCGGGGGTGTCTCCTCCGTAGCAATCACATTTCACTCGGAAATGCCCCATTGTACTATTTCAAATTATGTGCGTAAACGATTATGTCGCTAGAAAATCGGTGAAACGAGTCTTTAGGAACTTTCCTTAAATATATTATATGTACACAAATGAGTTTGTCAATCTTGTCATACAGAATTAAAGATGTGAGGTAATTAATAAGTATGTAAATATATTCGTAGTATTTATAGAGGTACAGATTGAAATTGAAAATCGTAAGATTATTGGGAAGAAAGTTTATAAAAAATTATAGAAAATTAAATTAATACGATGGGGCCATTTCTTTGTTCATTGCTAACTAGCAACTGGCCCTCGCTACGCTTTGGTTTCAGTTCCCCTGTGCCTGCATTTTAAATCTCCAATATTCAAATATACTACTACTACGCGATTGCAGTCCATGAGGACTCGGGTTTGACGCCCGAGACGAGCAAAGTTTTATGTATTAAAATTTTAATTTTATAGTCTAAGTTATTCCATATATAAATAGAAACCTGTTAGTAAAATATTATTAAAATCAGTCCAGCCGTTTGGAAGATTACCAGGAATAGATGGACAGACAACAACAATGATTTTTAGCCATAGTTATCTATACCAATAAATAAAATTGGAGTGTCTGTTTGTAATGTCAAAATAATAGGCTTTTTTCATGCACACGCGGTTATTTGCACGACACCTATGCCTAAAATAACAATTAAAAAATTTTTGTCTGTCTGTCTGTTTGTTCCGGGTAATCTTCAAAACGGCTGGACCGATTTCAAAAATTCTTTCACCAATGGAAAGCTATAATATCAGGGCGTAAACTAGGCTATATTTTATCCCGGTATTCCCACGGGAACGGAAACTACGCGAGTAAAACGACTATAACCTAACCTAACCTATAACCGAAGCGAAGCGAGGGCGGATTGCTAGTCGTAAATAAACGTATGTATTATTTTGACATTATAAACAGAGGCTTCAATTTTATTTATTTGTATTAAATGACGACATAAATATTTTAATGACATATATAAAATTTGCCGCCAAAGCCAAAAAAGCCTGCAAGGTTTTCGGACAAACTTTCGGATTAGTAAAATTTGCATAATGACTAAAAACCAAAGTTTATCAGCGTTTTAATGAATAATTAGCATAAGTGGTATTCTATCAACATTTCTGTTGATAGAATACCACTTATGCTAATCATAACCCATACATTTTTTTTTTGTTTAAGTAGACAATAGACAATAAGGTGAGAAACTTGATTTCCCGTCCTAATTTTTCTATACTAGTTCAATGTATTGACATTGAACTAGTATAGCATTAGACATAGGTTACACGTTACATTAGTTAAAAGAATGAAAGACGATTTCACTTATTGTTAGACATTAAAAATCTTAATTAATTTATTCTTAAGGCAATAGATATTACTGCAGTACAATCAAATAGTTTTAAGAAAGATTCTTTACTAATTATTTAATGTGTCATACAAATAAGTACCTACATGTTGCTATGTAGTTGTAGCTACGAATACTACTAACATTTATATTCCACGTAGGGATGATCGATGTTAGAAAAACATCAATGTTGACATCGAAAGCCCAACATCGATGTTCGATATTTATTGAAAACCCAACATCAATGTTGGATAATATCGATGATTTTTGCATTAATCCATACTAATATTATAAATGCGAAAGTAAGGATGTTTGTTTGTTTGTTTGTTTATAACGCTTTCACGCTTGAACTACCGAACCGATTTCAAAAATTCTTTCACCAATGGAAAGCTATAATATCAGGGAGTAACATAGGCTATATTTTATCCCGGTATTCCCACAGGAACGGGAACTACGCCGCGGGTAAAGCGACTGAAACCAAAGCGAAGCGAGGGCGGGTTGCTAGTAATTGATAAAGAAATAAAATATAGTGAAATCGTTACGTTTTACCTCGTTTTATTGAATAATCAACAGGTGGAGATTGCTACCCGCCTGAGGACGTAACAGCGTTCGTAGAAGAATTTGTTTCGTTGCATTGGTCGTGCATGGGGTCGTGAGTTAACATCGATGATCAATTTTGATGTTATGATATTTTTCGTCTAGCAACATCGATGTTAAAATATCGATGTTTTTGCTTTCAACATCTATGATCATCGAACATCGATGATCATCGAGCATCCCTAATTCTACGTCGGGGTCGTAGATAACGATTAGGATCTTTACATCGCCCTGTGCCAAATTTATATGATTTTGTCTGATCTTACATATAGAGAATTAGATAGAATAAGATTGTAGTCAGGCAGGCAACCGGTCAAAGAACTATTGCCAATAACTTTTACAATATCTTAAATAAATAAATCTTTTCTGTTCGTGTGTTTGTAATTGACCTACTAAATGGCTGGACCGATTTTTATGATTTTGTTGTGGCTATTTCGATGGATATTAGAATGGTTTAAATTAATAATTAGAATCGGTAGATGGCGTTGCGATCGATTTTAAGGAAAATTCCTTTTTTTAGATTTGAATAGAAAAAGTATTTTGGGTCAGCTAGTACCTACATATACTGTGAAAGAAGATTACATATTATTGAGTCGATCCCTAAATATAAGTAAAAGGAACCCCAAGTATAAGGAATAAGAACAAGTTGAGAATAATAACTACAACGATAATTCCCGTGTGGTGACGGAGTAAGAATACAATTCACCACTCCCTACCTTGCCCGTGGATGTCGTAAAAGACGACTAAGGGATATAATATGCACATAATATCTGTGCAGGTGAAGGAAAACTCGAAACGAAACCCTATACCAACATGTCTGACCAGTACGGTATAGTAGGTTAAATTCCCTCCCATTATGGAGGAGGCTCGAGCCCAACAGTGGGATGTATGTGGGCTACGATGATTAACTACAATGAATTATCCCAGAACTTCTCGATGTTTTTATATTTGTGTGTAATATTTTAAATTAAATTTATGCGTCTATATAGCTGCCCATATTATCATCCTTATCCGGATTTTTATTCTAATTTAAATCTGCAGGAAATATGCAACATGATTGCTCTGCTTTACATCTTCTTTCTTAGTACCTACAGATTCGAAAAGTTATTGGTAATAGTTATATGAATCGCCCACCTTGCTGAGGTCTAATTCTCCTTGGAAACGTAATTGTTGACCATATGCCATCAGATGAAGTTGGCCCAGATATATTTAAAATCGTCTGTTACAACACCTACAAACAATGTACGGGTGGGTGGTATTCATAGAAGTTGAATGCAATGACCATATAGCACTTGAAAAGATAACCAATTCAATTTATACCTATTAAAGAGCTTAATTTTGTCCCTACAATGACGTTTTAATCACTTCCCTGCTCAAAATATTATATCTGTAATACAATTTACAATATGTCATATAACGGTGTATTAGCGTTAATTGGCGTCATAACCATAAATTATATGACCGTAAAACGTATTCATCAATTGACATACCTAGCACATATATTATTTATGGTGAAATATTAATGATTAATGTCTACCGCCTGATGACAGACTCTCAAAACTCGTATTTATATTTTATATAAATAGTTTAAAAATTGTATATAGATATAATTAAAGCAACCATATTTATTTTAACTCAAAACGGAACAATTAATTGATCAAAATTGGACTTGCAAAAATAAGTAAACTTGTGAAATTAAAAGCTAATAAATTAAGAACACCTAAAGAGTCAGCAATAGTAACCTATTATAAATATGGATTGAAAACAAAAAAAAACGTCCCTGTCAGTATTATAAATAATCAATTAGGCTCTGTTTGCAAAGCGGGAGATCTTGTACAGTTTGGGACAACGGGACAGATCACTTGAAAACGGGACTGTCCCATTCAAAACGAGACGTATGGTCACTTTAGGTATAATATATGTGTTTGAAATTTATTCAAGCTTATGATGATGAACCTTTCATTTCCGTGCGTCGCCATCGCTCGCAGCCGCACGCGTTTGTTGACGTGCGCGTCAAATGCACCAATAGATTATGAAAATGTATGACGTCGTTTTCGAGGTCTGCGACAGCCGCTGTGTCGAGTGGCCTAAGCTGCGCCATACATTTTCATATCCTGACAACTATCGCAACAGCCGCGCGCATCAGTCTACAATCAATCGCGGCTGCGTTTAGCCGCAATGCAATAAATGAACCTTTATCTTGCTTTTAGATACTTCTTCAGTCTTAGTATCTTCATCTAGATACACGTGGATAACGATTTCAGTCCAGAGGTTTGCCGAGAAATAAATAGTAGAACCATAACAATTTTCTACCTGTAGCTATGGGTCAGCTCGTCCCGGCTGTTACACCGCTTTCGCAGAAAATTCGCATTTGCTCTGTAGCAATTTACTACTGCAATTCGTTTGGTAAGCGAGAGATCGAAGCTCCAAATTCTAATTTATAGTAGACAGAGACTGTGACCTTGGTATTACAAAAATTATCAACTTAGTATCAGGCGATTTTCCTGCTCATTTGCTATCAATTGAAATAAAAAAAGATAAGGTCATAAAATTTAGCCAATACTCAATGTAGCCCATTTTCCTCTTTTTCTACTAAGCACAGAAAGAGGATATACTGTTTCGTCTTGAAATAAAATAGTATAAGAGACTACTCTTCTACTATAATCTCCGAAAAGACCCATTTAATGGACATACCTAATTCCTACCTTATGGTTGCTATTGGGATTGCGTCGAATAAATTGTAGAATATTCCAACATCCAAAATTGCTGTCCTGATTCATAAGCATCATAGGCGAACGAGGGAGCGAAAATGTCTGCGTTGCACCTGATTTAGAATTATACGGCTGAAGTCGCGGGCTGATGAACCAGCGACAGTCCACACCTAAAATAAGGAAAGATAGAAAGAAAGAATGAAAATAGTTTTATTTTGCAACCTCACATTTTCCTCAAGCAATATTTTTTTATATATAACTGTGCACATGTGTGAGGCCAAAATATGGTATCTGTCTCAGCTATTGCTGAGACAATATGGTTACCCTAGCGCTGATATTCTGACAAATCCGTGACAGTGAAGTCACTTATGCCAAATAAAGTGTTGTGTTATAGACAAAGGCTTGTGTAAAAATAAATTATATCATTTGACGGAATGAAGACTCGTAGCAAGCTACCCTGTCTCTCTGTTAACTCAGATGTGAGATACGCAATCAAAGATAACAATAATTATAAATATAGTAATGTACAGAAAGAAAAGTGTACTCGCAAAGTAATAAAAGATTATACCGTAACAGCTAAATTAAAAACATACATTCTTTATCATGTTTTCACATGTGTTTGGTGACAAAATCACATCTGGAGTAATGAATCAATGTATTTATTTTGTTTACGGGTTTCAGATTAATAAATTGCTTATTATCACAGTACATGAAATAATACTATACGATATAACTTTTTAGTCCTTAATCATTTGGCTTAGTCTCTTTAAGGCTTAATGAGACTAAGCCAATTAATTGTATTAGAGCCGTCTAGGCTAATTAAATGCGAGATTTTTTTTTTTATACGTATGCCACCTAGTTTTCGTTACTTTACACCTAATTATTTCGGAATAGAATATTCTAGACACTGTTCCAGTTTTTAAATAACAATCCACTGTAATCTGGGAACAGATGCATACATTGTAGATATTGACTATCAAAGAGACTATGTGAATCATGATCATCTCACGGATGCCACGGATCATCGGGATCATTCGAGAATATTTCTCACAAGAACTCTTACGTTGTTGTTCTTTCAACGTTAAAATAAATGATAATTAAGAATTTGAAATACACGTATAACTTCGAGAGGTCAGTAGGTGCATGTCAAGTCTTAAACACCAGCCCTTCGTGAGTCAGTCTATTAATCTCTCCATGATATCGATGTGTTAGTTTATTGTAACTTATTTGTGTTGTAAACAAATTTTCATATGCAAGAGGAAGAAAGTTCAGAAATCTGATGAAGACACGACAAAAATATGAAACCCTTGACTATTTCAGAGTGGTCAGGTTCCTAGGTTTCAGGTCGGAAATGCAATTGCATGCATCGCCATTACGATTTCATTGCGCCTACTTCTATATATAGTACTAGCAGACTCGGCCACGCGTTGCTATGGCTAATGTTTTTGTTATATTACGTTTTATTAAACTATTTAAGTGGAACTGTAGGAGAATATCTGTCATGGAGGTCGTTATATTTTTTTACAAATGGCATCTATGTAAAAAAGCAAGTTTAAATCGTATGTGACACGTTTGTAGGTTTGACATAGCAGCGCCATCTATTAATTAATCACTCAATCCAGTCAACAGATATCGTCATCTGTTAAAATCGTTTGGAGTTAACAGATAATTGTGAATGTCAAATAATAGACAAATAATTTGCAATAAAATAATATTGCGACTATAAATTAAGATGTAAGCTATCCTATCTTTCAAGTTGGATCAAACTGCACACGGTGTGCAAATTTGATTAAAATCGGTTAAGTAGTTTAGGAGTCCATCGCGGACAAACAATGTGACACGTAATTTATATATATTAAGATAAGATTATGCAGTGTATAATCTTAGGCGTGTGACATCGGTTAAGCGTCGTAAGTGTGATCGTAAGTGTCCGCGTAAACGACTAAGTTCATGTTTAATATTATTTATGTTCGTTACCATCTATGATGCGTCTCGCTCGAAGCCGGGTCTTCTTTAGGGTAACCGAGGTTCTCACATTACTAGGACAGACCATATGATATTGACTACTCTTTGACCACTTTCAACTGTTATAGGTAAAGTATATCCCCTTTTTTTTTGGGGTGGGATACGGTCAGCGCATCCGCCGCTCGGCTCCGTCCGGGGCGACAGAAGAGCGGCGCGCAGCCCCGTAACCCACCCGTGGCACGTCGCCTCGTCGTTGGGGCGATCACCGGTAAAGTACATCACTTAACCATAATTTACCATTAGTCGTGACTCAGACTCACAACCAACAATTAATTTAAATGGTTGCAATAAATTTAAATGACTAAGATCAGGGCCTATGCTTATATTCCTTACTTAGTCACGCCTGCGCCGCTCCAGTCGCCAGCAGCGGACCGCGTTGTCATGCGCCTCCATGACGACGCGGTCCGCCGCGGTCCTCCCGCGCATTTTACACCGCCTCCTTCCGCAAGACGACTGCCTCACAGAAGGCGGCAACCGCGTGCGATGGTTGGAAGCATCAGGTCGGCACCGATTGCGACGAGTTCACGACGCTGCTCAGCCCACGCGGCACACACCTCGAGTGTGTGCTGCGCCGTGTCTGCGTCGCAATCGCAGTGGTGTCAGGATAGTGTACTCTCCTTCCTAAAGACCGTGTGCACGTATTTGGCGAAGCAACCGTGCCCCGTCAAAACCTGCAGCAGTCGGAAGGACCCCGTGCCACCATTCCAAACACTTAGGATAATACATAATTACTTAGAATATAAATATTTAGATAGATTATCCACCATATTGCCAAGGCCAAGTTTTAATTGATTTTGCATACAGATTTGTGTGACTTTATAACAACATAAATAAAGTATTACACATTAAAACTTTACTAAAAGTAGATAGGCACAATAAAGTATGATTTCCTCAATGGTATGTCATAAGTTAAGACTTACCTACTTTAACAATGATTATTTTTTTAATCGCAACAATGCTATATTCCTCTTGGTAATTATTCCAGTCGATAGCCTTGTAAAGTAATTGTATGACGGCCAGATCAGTTTTATAAAAACGTTGTTTTGTGTTTGTGGATAAAATTAGTTTATGAATTTTATTTTAGGCATACCCATTAGTCTGATAGCTGAATAATATTTCTGTGGAAGTTAATGAATATACATATATTTAGTTAAATAAAAATGGTTAGGTAAAATAAATTATTTATTATTTCGGTTTTTGCGCGCATTATCATACCACGACTTGTATAGGTACCTAAATATCATATGCCAGTTCTGGAACAGTAAAAACTTATTTAAAAGTAGTATGTTTAAATTCTGTATATAATCTATTACTTATTATTATTTTCTGTGTGTTTTCCTTGATATGAAATATTTCAAATAATTGTAATTCATATTTGATACGCTATTATGAAGATTATTTTTTCTCTAATGACAAAATAAGCAAATATTTACGGTCGTTAGGAGGAAGAGTACACCGTCCTGCCACCACTGCGATTACGGCGGGGACACGGCGCAGAACACGCTTGGGGTGTGTGTCGCGTGAGCAGAGCAGCGCCGTGAACTCACATCGCAATCATCGGTGCCAACCTGATGCTGCCGACCATTGCTAGGGAGATACTTGGCAGCATCAGGAACTGGGACGCGGTTGCCGCCTTCTGCGAGGTAGTCGTCTCGCGGAGGGAGGCGGTGGAGCGGGCGCGGGAGGAACCCCTCCACAACGAGGTGGTCCGCCGTCAACGACTCGGGCGGCCCAGACGCGCCTGATGCCGCCCTAGCCGAGGCCGCGGGTGACTGGACCGGGGGGTTAGTCCGTCACCCGCTGAGGCTGACCACTACCTGGGAGTGCAGTCTCTGGCGAAACAAGGGTGACCACATATAAGTTTGTAAGTCACGTCCAAGGTAATATACTATACGAACCTTGTAGCAACTCGAGAAAATTGTCGTGTGTTCAGGCGTTTCTGCCATACCTACTATTTCAAACAATTTTAAGGCTTCCATATAGGCTCCTTAAGCGCGGTCATATTCGTGGTTCTGTTCTGCTGCGCCTCACGCAGCTGTACATGCTCTTATTTATTAGCTTATGAGACAATTTTACTTCAGGTCTCCCGCTTTGCATAGAAAGAAAGTGAAATCTTTCCTACTTTTCCTGTTTTTTCTTGTCTAATTATTTTTTTTCTCGTTTCAAGACGTTTTCTGAGCTTTCTTGAGCATTACACTCTATTATCTTTAAAGGAGATCATTGTGGAACTTGCTTGCTACTTACTTTGAGTTATAGTTGTGGAAATGTATGGTACGATTAACACCTACCATAAAAATACCTCGATAATATGAAGAAAAAACATATAAAAATTATATGTCGCTGTATCTACTTTTCTCATGGGTATCAATAAACAATTAGCCCGTCACCCGCTGAGAGGCCGACCGCGCGAGGATACCCCGACCGAGGGGGGGGGGATTCCGTCGGGCCGATCACTGACAACAAGTCACCCTGCTCCGATGGTGGGCCCAACGACGAAGGCGACGTGTCACGGGTGGGTTACGGGTGTGCATGCTTACGCCCCTCTGTCGCCCCGGACGGAGTCGGACAAGGAGTGCGGCGACCGTAACCCACCCCCAAAAAAGTTCTTATAATATTTCAATAATTTTTAAGTTAAAAGGCCTCAGCTTTGGCATTAACGCCTTCTGATTTTGATGAATGTGTAGAACGTGTCTCAGAAAAATAATTGCTAATAAATTTAGTTGTAATACGTTATTATTGATTAGTTAATTGACGACTTTGTCAATCAGAGGAATAGTCTGAATTAGTTTACATCCGGTAAAAATTACCGGATACTCGCCTTACTAGTCAATACTACTAATTTCCGTTGAATTTAGGCATTGTCGGTTCATTTCACTTTTTTTTTTTCATTTTCACATTTCATTTTTCATTTGAACAAGCGTTTTTAGTTTTAAGTTTTCGTTTCCTATATTTATAGCAACTAACATTGTTACATCGATATTTATTATTCTTGGCAATCAGTAAAGTTCGAATTTTGAATTATCACACGTCTCCTACGCAGTAAGAGAGAAATTGATCTTGCTATATCATGTTGGCCAGACAGGTGGTATAGGCCTTTGTTTTGAGTATTCCTTCTCTTGCATAGATGTTATATGCGTATTATATCCCTTAGTCGTTTTTTACGCCGTCCATGGGAAAGATGGAAAGTGGTGAATTGTATTCTCATTCCGTCACCACAAGGACAATTTTTTATATAAAATTTATAAGATTTCTTAGGGTATAAAATCAAATATTCACAAAATATTCAGTTATCTTTTGTTTTTTATCATATTTTGAAATTTGTATTAAATATACAACAAAATTTATTTTAAAAGTGCTTTTTTTTTCAGAAGATTAAGGGCTCGATTACAAAATGGTTTTAATAAGGAAATACCTCAGCAATTTGAAGAACGTTGGTTGACGGCGCGTCTCAAAGCAGGAAAATCGCAACCTCCTTCTACAGTGACCATCAATGAAATTTGGTTTAGCAAATAGCGGCCTTAATGTAATATACCACCAAAAATATTGGGGATTCATAGATTTTGAAAGTAAAAAAAACTATTGTCGCTGGATCTCGCATGCAATGCAGTCATAACTGCAAAAGACTCCTATTGATTAA
This sequence comes from Lymantria dispar, assembly GCA_032191425.1. NCBI lineage: Eukaryota > Metazoa > Arthropoda > Insecta > Lepidoptera > Erebidae > Lymantria > Lymantria dispar. The sequence goes on along the minus strand of CM063444.1, from coordinate 20,739,625 downwards.
GGCATTACTCTGGTATTACTATATCTAAATTAAAAATTAAAAAAGTAATTTGAACTAGTTGCAACCGACTCAAATAATCGACAAATTTATATGATCGTAACATGCCGCGCTAGCAAGGCATAAATGACTTAATTTTTCATCAGGAAGCGTGCGAGCGTGTGATCTATTCGAATACCTGATGGAAATATGATAAAGCGTCTTCCTTTCAGAAGTATAGTATGGGCTGGTGGCATCTTTCGTAATGAATCTGAAGAGGCATTTAATGCGGTAGTAAACATATTTAATCTTACAATTCTTACTTAATTTATATCAAATATTAATGGAGAAAACCTCAATGTTGCATTAGTTTCATAATTTATTACCCTAATTAATTGAATTAGGCAAATTCTTATTTAATGGCTTATTAGGCCACTTTGCTTCAAGTCTCCCGCTTTGAATAGGAGGTAAATGGAATCTTTCCAACTCCTCCTGTTTTTCTTTTCTAATTAAGACAATTAAAAGCGTTTCCCGGGACTTCTTGAGGGTCACACCTTAATGTTTTATACGGAGACCATTGTGGATCCTGGCTTACAGAAGTTACAGTGGTGGGAATGTGTGGTGCCTTTAGTCCCAAAAAAAAAAAAGAATTAGGCGATACATTGCGGAAATCCATTTTTATTTTAATATGGAAGGAAGGAATCAATGTACCGCACACCACAGTATAAGGAATACGGGATAGGATTATGGTTTCGAATGCGCATTTGAAGCCGACCCGTACTAAGAATGCCTTGTTAGAGACAAAACAGGTGTCGAATAAATATTCCAAGTTCTGCGGATAATTTCAAGTTGATGTTCTAGAAGGTGCTCATCACATGAGAGTTCCTTATTTCCTAGTCCATCTTAATCCTATCCCGTATACCTTCTATTGTGGTGTACGGTATATTGATTACCGTGGGAAAGTGTTGGGTCTCCCTTCCTTCCATTTTAAAATGTCATTTTCCTTACTACGGAGCGCTATCTTCTTAGATTAGTCACATAATAGTTGTCGATAACGACTATGGTAAACTACCTTACACGGTTTGTATTTCGCTTAACTTTTTCAAAAACCGGTTAAGTGTGAGTCGGAGTCGCGCATGAAGGGTTCTGTACCATTTTCTATAAAAAAATCAAGTTTGTTATATGGGAGCCCCCCTTAAATATTTATTTTATTTTTAGTATTTGTTGTAATAGTGGCTATAGAAATACATTATCTATGAAAATTTCAACTGTCTAGCTATCACCGTTCTTGAGATATAGCCTGGTGACAGACGAACAAACGGACGGACGGACGGACAGCGAAGTCTCAGTAATAGGGTCCCGTTTTTACCCTTTGCACACGGAACCCTAAAAATCAACCTCCGTATAAGACACAAAGAATAAATTTCTGACTATTCTAACGTATAAAAAGCCCATATTAATGATCTAAAAGCAAACATTTCGCTTGTGTATCTGATTTTCTGTGTGGTGACGGAATAAGAACACAATTCACCATTCTCTATCTTGTCCTTGGGTGTCGTAAAAGACGACTAAAGGATATAATACGCATATAACATCGATGCAAGGGAAGGCAAACTTGAATTGAAATCCTATACCAACCTGTCTGACCAGCATGGTATAGTAAGGTCAATTGTTCTCCTATTGTGAAGGAGGCTCGAGCCCAATAATGGGACGTATATGAGTTGAAATGATAACGATGATGACGGAATAAGAATACAATTCACCACTTCCTATCTTGGCAGTGGATGTTGTAAAATACGACTAGGGGATATAATACGTATATAACATCTATGAAAGAGAAAGAAAACTCAAAATGAAACTATACCAACCTGTCTGACCAGCATGGTATAATAAAGTCAATTTGCCTCCTATTGTGGAGGAGGCTCCAACCTAGCAGTGGAATGTATATGAATTGAGATGATAGCGATGATCTGATTTATGAGTATATTCGTATTAGAAGCAGTATGTCTGATACATACTACAAAAAGTTAGAAAGTAACTTTTTATTGGCAATTTCTCTGAATAAGTTTTTGTTATATATGTTTTTTTGAAAGCAAGGGTTAACCTCTAAAATTAAACTTTCATTTCAAAGTTTTGTGGATTACTCAGCAATTCTACACCACTTTCAAACGAAAGTAGAATTCGTAAAAAATTCTTAAGCGTAGATCTATAAAAAGTTAGTTAACTACTAGCCTTCACAAGTTTTTTCTGGACTAGGAAAATAGTATAGAAATTTTTGACCTAATGTAATACTTTTATAGTCTTGTGTAGAAAGAAAAAAAAATGTAAGTTTAAATTTACAGTTGGCCACTGATGACAAGGACCGGTGGCCCGCCCACTTGGCGTATGGGAAGACGTTTTTTTAGTGATGGTTGCAAACGAGCAAGTAGCACACCTGATTGTAAAGTGGTACTGCTAATCATGGAGTTTTGCAATACCAGGGACCTAGCTAGGCCGGCGCTTACTGTAAAGTGTTCTTCTTAAACCTCGTTTAAAGAAGGAGATGTCATAACCTTCGAACAATACAACAACATAGTTTTTCCAGATCCTACACGATCGTGGGAGAAATGATCACTGGAAATGTACAGTTGAAGACCATAATATTTTCAGGTGGAATGGTTGAAACCTAATACCATATCGAGTAGTATGTTGATAAAACTGTGACGATGGTACCAACTCAAATAGCTCCTTACACCCTATGAAAAAACCGATCAAGTACACAAAGTAACTCAAAGTCTCTCCACCATTTCGGAGAAAGAATACAATTCACCACTCCCTTTCTTGCCCGTGGATGTCGTAAAAGACGACTAAGGGAAATAATACATATATAGCAAGCAAGAGAAGAAAAACTCGAAATAAAACCCTATACCAACCTGTCTGACCAGTATGGTATATTAAGGTTAATTTCCCTCCTGTTATAGAGGAGGCTCGAGCCCAAAAGTGGGACGTATTTGAGCTGAAATGATGATGATGATGAAGCGTAGGTAAACTTTGGCTCTAAAAACTATTAAGTACCTTACATATTATATTTGCTATTAACATAAAGAATTAAATTAATGTGTGTAAATGAAATGCATGTAAAAAATCTAATTCAAACACACATTTCATCAACCTCATTTAATAAATTAACATTATGAATTAATTTATAAGCCCAGTGCATCTTAGTGAAACGATTTCAATATAAAATAAAATCTAGTGTTATACTTCTTAACCCGCATAACTGCCATAGTTTAGTACAAACCTCCTTAAAAATGCACAATATTTGCTACGCTGCCCCATCTAGGGTTGATTTCAAGATTTATTTCGAGTTTCCATTTCGCTTGAATTGATATTATGGTGGTTTGAATTGCATTCTTAATCCATCACCATATGGAAACCTAATAGTGTCCGACCGAATGTTCGGTTTCGGTTTCGGTTTCGGTCGAGTTTCGGCAAAAAAACGAGTTTCGGTTATGTTTCGGTTTCGGCAGCAAACCTGCCGAAACTACGACCGAAACCGAAACTGCATTCGGGAGTTGCCGCGCTGTGTTCGGCGTGGTAAATGACATCCAAGCGACGATGACATTTGGCCGCGTCCACGTGCGTAATCATGTCGTAACCTGTTTGTTTGCAGTGCATTTTGTTTGTTGTGAGTTTTCGTGTGATATGTTTTGAATTCGGTAAGTTTTATCATGTGATATAATATAAGAGTACCTCGAAAAGTAATTTAATATAACAAAGGAGTACCTAGATTATAGTAGAATCAAGTTTACCATAAAAAATTAAAAAACTAAACATTTTGTGGTTAATTTAACTCTTTCGCTAATGCTATATGTAAACAAACATTAGTTAGGTACATGGTATTTACTATAGTGCATTAGTGGTGATATTCTATTCAGGCATACTTATTAGAGCCTAGATTACAGAGAAGTGCAGATATTTATTCTTACTGGGATTCTAGTCCATATCTGTCTTTGAGAAAGGTGGCACTGAAATACTTATCAGCTCCACCAACGAGTGTTTCCAGTGAACAATTATTTAGTGCTGCTGGACAAATTTATTCAGACAGAAGGAGCAATCTGCGACGCGAAAATGTTGATAAACTATTGTTTCTTACCTATAGGTAATATAAGATTGTTTAACTATGAATATTAATAAGAAGTAACATTTAAGTACAGATACCTACTTGAAATTATTAGTATCTAGTCGTCGCGTTTTGCAATATTATGATTACGATTAGTTTATAATTTAGCTTTTGTTTTTTGTTGAAGTGTCAATATGACGATTAAGTATAGAAGAAGTTAATTTGTTTTTAAGATAAAAGTGATTTATATTGTTTTGTTCATTACTTAAATATTAAATACCTATCCACCTATAACTATTGTGATATTAGGTTAACAACATAAATAAATAAGTATTAAAGCTACGTATGTGATTTAAACAAAAAAAATTAAAACTGACTGATTATAAAACATTTTCTTTATTTTTCTCTGAAAACATGATCCTTATAAGAAAGTTTCGGTTTCGGTTTCGGTTTCGGCCGAAACTGAGACCGTTGCCGAAATTCGGTTTCGGTTTCGGTTTCGGTCGTAAAAACCAGTTTCGGTCGGACACTAAAACCTAATAATATGAACATAATAACTTTGCCCAAATACTTTTAATAAATAGGTCGGCTTGTCCAGGACAGTATACCACACCCACAGGAAAATATGGGTAACAAATTGGCTATAACATGGGTAACTCATGCAATGAGTATTGCCAATCTGTTACTGCGCTTTATTACCTGAGTGAGCCTAGAAGGTATATTTGCCTGATTTGCTAAAATTTGTGGTCATTACATACTTGACCCAAGAAACTTTGTTCTGTTCAAATAAAATAAAAGGGATTCTCCTTGAAATCTACCCGGTCCAATTGTGAATCTAAACCATTTTTGAATCCCCTTGAACACACAAAAATTTCATCAACATCAGTCCAGCCGTTTAGGAGGCGTTCAGTAACATACACACGTACACAAGAAATTTTTACTTCCTTACTAATATTATAAATGCGAAAGTAAGTTTGTTTGTAACGATTTCACGCTTAAACCACCAAACCGATTTCAAAAATTCTTTCACCATTGGAAAGCTATAATATCAGGGAGTAACATAGGCTACATTTTATCCCAGTGTTCAGACGGGAACTACGCGGGCAAGGCAACTGAAACCGAAGCGAAGCGAAGGACGGGTTGTTAGTATAGAGCCTCTTTCCCGCCATTTAATCGTAACCGACAAAACTCAAATTTTACATGAGGTTTTTTTTAAATATTTTTAAACAGAAATGTTCTAGTAAGTAAAATTTTCATATACATTAATAATTTTTAAACATTTACATATATAATTAAAAAAAAACTAAAATAATAATTATTTATGCTATTTATGGCGCTTACATTATTTTTGCTGTCATAATCTAAAGCGATTTTGGCGTTCACGATAAAAATATCTATTAAAATTACTATATCCAAGAAACTCTATTTCGACCTTTACGAAGAACAAAGTTACATCTGATTATGATACCAGATCGTTTTTATTGTAGTTATAAAGCTAAACTGATGTATATATAACAGGAACTAATATTAGGAAATGAATAAATCCTATACAAAACAATTAAGAAAAATGATATTGCTGATTTTGTGATTGACAAATTTCAAATAGTTCTTCTCTGAAGTAATGATTATGCAGATGTAATTTTATTCTACGGATAGGTCGATTTAATAAATAAATAGATATTATAAAAGGTTTTTAAATGATTTAGTCATCATTATAATAGAAAAATATATTTATTTATATTAAACATTTGACATAATGAGATCAATAAGCTTTGTTAAACTTATACTAGCAATCCGCCCTCGCTCCGCTTCGGTTATAGGTTATAATCGTTTTACCCGCGTAGTTCTCGTTCCCGTGGGAATACCGGGATAAAATATAGCCTAGTTTACGCCCTGATATTATAGCTTTCCATTGGTGAAAGAATTTTTGAAATCGGTCTAGCCGTTTTGAAGATTACCCGGAACAAACAGACAGACAGACAAAAATTTTTTAATTGCTATTTTAGGCATAGGTGTCGTGCAAATAACCGTGTGAGCATGAAAAAAAGCCTATTATTTTGACATTACAAACAGACACTCCAATTTTATTTATTGGTATAGATATATAAAATGAAATAAGGTATTTCTTCTGTTACGAATCACCACGTAGGTAATGTCCCACCGTAATGAAATATAAATATTTTACTTAAATATATTTATTACATATTACACAATAATAATGAGATAATGAGAGGATAATGAGATCAATTAGATGCACTAGAAACTTATATAAAATTAGCCAACCCAACACACGTTGTTATGTTCAAATAAGCGTCACCTACCGGGTCCAATTGTGAATCTAAACCATTCTCGAATTTCCTTGAACATGCACAAAAAATTTCATCAACATCGATCCAGCCGTTTAGGAGGAGTTCAGTGACGTACACAAGAAATTTATATATAAAGATAAAGTATTTTAAATATTCCTTATCCGAATCGTCTTCGTCCGTTTCAGCTAAAGGGATCGGGTGGACATGGGCTGCCTTCCACGAAGAAGCAGCCCTATTAGTATCGTAGGAAAGTCGGTATAGGTGCATGAGGATGGGAGTCAATTCAGGGGTGCACGTCTTTAAGATCACTGCATGCCATCCGGCCCATTCGACTTATGGACGTCTAAGAGCCACAGCTCCCACCTGACCTGAGCTTTTACACCGCGGGATTGTAGGAGGTGTGGCAGCTCCGGCATCCAAAGTCGAGTTACAGGCAAAGAATTGACCTAAAAGATCGGCCTTCTCCTTTACGCTGTGGGCTAGACTACTATCGTTTTTCTGTAGTGGTGGGAGATTGAGCTGGCAGAAGTTGCCTTGGGTAGCCTTGGCGGGTGACCAGAATGCACGACTCCTGGCGGGATAGCTTTGCAATCGCTCGCCAATTCTAGCAACATGTTCCGCCTTAGCTCTGGCAATAGCTTTCTTACTAGATCTAGAAGCGGCATTGAATTTCCGTGCCACCTCTTGAACTAGCGTTCGGGTCCTGACATTTTTCCGCCCTATTCCAGGCCTGATATCCAGACTGCTTCTGGCGTGCAGCCTTCCTGCAGGTTTTATTAAACCAGGGTCGGCTGCGACCGTTGACGGGTATTTTTGGTATTGGGGATGAATAATTCCATCCCCGTAATAACCGTTTTGGCAATATTATCAACTGCACATACGCCAGGGTCCCCAGAGCTGAAGCAAAGCCGCTGACTTATATTGCCAGATTCTGCGAGTCCCAGTTGCCGAAGAGCGACTAGGCCTCACAACAGGTGCTCTGCTACGGACCAAAAAGTGATCCGAAGATCCAAGTGGAGCTTCGACCACTACCTGGTATCCGTGCTGGTGTGTAGTCAGCAGAAAATCCAGTAAAGAAGATCATGGCCCTCAATATCTGGGACACTGGTGGACTGTGTCACCAGTTGTGAGAGACCATAGGCCGAGACTATATTGAAGAGATGTTGACCCTGGTGGTCAGTGGTTCGAGACCCCAACCACTCTTTATGATGAGCGTTGAAGTCTCCAAGAACCACCACCTCCGCTAATGGACACTGCTCCAATATTTTGTCAATCCCCCATTAGTTCTCAAATAACTGAATTGACCCCAGATCACTGCCATGGGACCTGTAGAGGCACAGATAGATGCAGGTAAGCCTTCCATAGTCTACACGTAACCATAGGATTGACAGGTCACCATGTTCGAGGGCCCGAAGGCGGCGACAACAGATATCGCCTCGAATGAATACGCACACCCCAGCTTTATGACGGAAGGTGTGCTCCAACTCGTAGCCGGGGTAATTTAGGTACGAAATGTCATTCGGGGCACCTATCTGCGTCTCTGTTAAAAAGAGCAGGGCAGGCCGCGCTGTCTCGAGACGATGGTGGACGGCGTCAAAGTTGCTATGTAGACCCCTAATAGTGCAAAAATCCACATCAAATGTGGATAAGGCAACCGCCGTGTATATCTTCTCTTTTTTAATCTTACTTCTCATGGTGTTCGTTATTTTAAGAAAAGGAAGGGAGTGTGATTGTTCATGCATGGGCTTCGATGACACCAAAAAAAAAAGGGGCGGGGCATAGTGCATGGTTGAGAGGTGAGTTTTGTGAGGAGCTGACACGTAACACGGCAGGGCTCCCGATGGCCCCCCGTGAGTAGCCCCGTAGTAGTCGGTTCCTTTGCTGACCGGCAGGTAGCCGACGGTGACCCTTCCCGGGTCGGGTCTCCCTGTACTCCATGTTAGCCCCTCACGCTTAATGCTCCAACCAAGACCTCATCATCGCAAAATTCAGGCATCACCAAAACCCATCTGCCACAGACACACCCAGAAAGGTGGGCTGCCGGATCTCTTACTCGCCGAACGGAGCGCAGTAAAAAATTGCTACTACTCAAACGTCGATCTTCTGCGAGAGTGTGGTACTACCCCAGACGGACCGGCCCGCGACTGCAGACAGAAGACTGTCGACAGTTTTGTCCTAGCACTCTTGCGCCGCCTTATTAAACGCCGCAAGGTCCGTACTCATGTCGGTTGCGATAACAAATAGGGTCGCTTGCGCTACAAAACGTCGTACGCAAGGCACATACGATAAAAATGCTTGTTGTCGCTTACGTTAAAGTTTTAAAAATTATATATTCACGATAATTTTAGCACTTGCTATAAGTTTATAACTGTTTTTTTAGAGGGTAACACCAACAGGGGTGGGTCCGTTATGGCTTAAAACATTAGTTTCGATAAAAACGCATTTTCGACAAAACTGTCGCTTACGATAATTTGGCGGTCAAGGCTCGATATATATATAAGATAATCCTATGCGATAAACGGGCTAAAACGAGTTATCCTTACCATAAATGCGAAAGTAAGTTTGTTTGTTTATTTGTTTGTTTATTACACTTTCACGCTTAAACCACCGAACCGATTTCAAAAATTCTTTCACCAATGGAAAGCCATAATATCAGGGAGTAACATAGGCTATACTTAACGGTAACTACGCGGGTAAGGCGACTGAAACCGAAGCAAAGCGAGGGTGGGTTGCTAGTTAAATATATTAGAGCTTTTCAAATATGACAAGTAGTTCGTGACATTAGTGCATTTAAACATATAAACTCTTCAGTAAAATTACAATATCATAAACATCATCATATCAGCCCATAGACGTCCTACTGCTGAACTCGGGCTTCCTGCACTATAAGAGAGAAGTTAATCTACTACCATGTTGGTCAGGCGTATTGGTATAGGGTTTTATTTCGTGTTTTCCTTCTCTTATATAGGTGATCAGCGGCGGCCTTACCTATTGCGTGGTTCCGGGCCGTAAGTCTGCGAGGCCCTTTGTCCTTCGCAAAAAATATGTGATGCGAAAGTAGGTCTGGTTGTTCGGTTTAGGTATTTTTCATATTTGAGGAGAAATGCTAAAGATATAGAAATAAATAAAATTTGAGTGTTAAAATATTTTACATTGAAGGATTTACAAAATTAACAAATACAGAGATGATAAATTTTATAATTGATCTTTGCGGCTATTCTTAAGACTAAAATCTTTTATTAAAGCACAATAATCTAACGAATGAGCTACGTCATTTTCGATTGAAAGAATAGCAAAACCCGAATACCGATCTTGTGTCATTGAATTCCTTAAATATGTTTTAATAACTTTAAGCCTCAAAAAAAAAAAACTAGCAGACGCAACTGAGGTGTGAGAAGTGTGGTGGCAATAATTCTTAGGACTATTTAGATATTTTCGTGGAGTAAACTTCAATTTTGTTTCTATTAGGTATTTGTGTACCGATATAATGTCGCCGTTTCCTTCATAGACACGGACGAACATATTCAGTTTTTCTTACAATTCACGTCCATTAATATGACTTGATTCACCTACTGTCATACGGCCAGTTCACAACATCGCCGCTGTGAGCGGCAGCTAAGCGCCGGGCGACGAGTGGTAAGATCAAAAGTATAAAAATGTTTGAAGCACGCCACGAGACGCCGCTCATAGCGAAAACGCGCGTGGTTTTATTCGGGCGAATTGCTACAGCGACGCGCGGTGCCGAGAGCGGCACGAACAAAAAATACAAATGAATGAGCGCGACGCCACGAAACAGAGCGGCGCGGACAGCGGTGTATGACAGCATTTATCACAGAAATTTGAAATCGACCTCCTATATGAATGTCAAAATATCACCAACATAAAAAAAAACTTCGTAAAGGTCACGAAATTCGCCATTTAAATACCGATCTTTATTTAGTTCGTGCACTCCTTCTCTTATATTAAGAATATCTTGTTTTAAAAATGTACTGCTTTCTAAATAGAACAGGGATAATTTTGATAACACCATAATTTTGAACACGTTTTGACTACCTAAATACGTCCACTGCGGCCGCTTCAGCTAACGGCTGCTGAGGGTACGTGGCGTGCAAAACGCACCGCTTACCGACGCCGCCCCGCAAGCCGCGCCGCGCACGCACCGCTGAGACCAAAGTCGTGACCAGACCGATAGATATAATTCAGAATCACTAATTTTCTTTAATCGTTTTATATTATACATCTGTGTAGTAACGGAGTAAGAATACAAATCGCCACTGCTATCTTGCCTGTGGATGTTGTAAAAGACTAAGGGATATAATGAGCATATAACACCTATAAAAAATAAAAAAATTCTAAAAAAAACCGCGCCCGCAGTAGAACTTTAATAAATAATAAAAGAACAAAATAAAAAGTTTAAAATAAAAAAATATAATTTAATTGATTTATATATTTTTAAATTTGCTTGGGTTGTTGCGCGAGGGCCCTGTATGCGCGAGGCCCAGGGCGATTGCCCTGTTCGCCTAAGGCCGCCACTGTAGGTGATATATGCATATTATATCCCTTGGTCGTCTTTGACGACCAAGGGATATAATATGGACCGACGGGTAAAATAGGGGATGGTGAATTGTATTCTTATTCCGTCACCATATGGGGAGATAGGTCAATAACAATATACATGATTTTATATTACACAATGAACATTTCATTGATCGAATTTTTTTATGTTTCTCTCAAACTAAATTTTTGTTTTAAAAATAATTTCTCTGCTGCCATTCAAAACTTCAGTAAGACAACATTTCAAAGAAGGTTCAATGCAGTGTCAGATGACATAAATAATTTTGACAAACAATTGTGTTCTTCTTCTTGTTTAATGACAATGAGCTTCAATAATAGGAGCTATTATTGAAGCTCATTGCCAAGTCAATATATTGGTGCCAGTGTCGAGTATTATATTGATGGTTCACGTCTTTAGTGTTCGTCTTTCAGTCAGTCGTTAGCATGATTTGATGCTGATCCAAATCATGCCTTCTCTGGGAAATTTGGCAGAATGTTAAAATGCACGCAATTCACTATTATATCATATTCACTACATTTCAGAATTTTATCTGCGTTATATTACATAAAATATCAGCAAAATTATTCAATATAACACTTCAAAATACTAAAATAATGAAAAAAATATATAAAAGCGCTACGTGACATTTTGACATTCGCGTCAAAAAGCCAAAACAATTGTGTTTATACCATTCATACAACAGATTTACAAAAAATATACGTACCTATATAAACAAAAATTTGAATTAATAAAATAATTCAACATAGCAGTGAGTACTGTGTAACAAAAAAAATTTGATACTTGTTGCTGAATCATTTCTAGCATCATTTATCACTTCACGTTTTAAATCGTGTGCACTTTAATACTTTCTCCATTTTGGAAATCTTCACGTAAATATATGTATTTGTGTTCATTTTTTTATTTAGCTTAATTTGTAATAATTTCAATTATAACATGACTTTTTTGGTGTGTAGATCGAAAGTAAATAGTTAATACATCACATTATTTTAGTAAATGAGTGAGAGTAAAAAATTAAATGAACATGATGTGTTGTGACGGAGTAAGAATGCAATTCGCTACCCCATCTCTAGCCCGTGAGTGTCGTAAAAGACGACGACGGGGAACGGCTGAGGAATATAATATGCATGTAATATCTATGCAAGAAAAGGAAAATTCGAAACAAAGTCCTAAATCACAGTAGGTCAATTTCCCTCCCATAGTGGAAGAGGCCCGAGCCCAACAGAGGGACGTATACGGGCTTTTGGGGGGTGGGTTGCGTTCGGCACACTCCTCGCACCACTCCGTTCGGGGTGACAGAGGGGCATAAGCACGCAACCCACCCGAACACCACGTCGCCTTCGTCGTGGGACCGACCATCGGAGCAGGGTTACTTGTCGTCAGTGGTGACGTGTACGGGCTGCGATGACGATAATCAGATGAATCAATTTACCACTAAAATTCTAAGAATTTCTTTTTCAGGTGTAAAATGTATCTAATCCTGGTGGGGTTAGCCTATTATGACACATTACTTATTCTACTTCAGAGATATATAGAGAACTATCACCTGCTGTCTATGCATTTTGCTGATATTTTACTTCGGCCTGCTGGGCGTAATGCTGCTTCAGTTCAGTTAAAATGCGACCCTCGAAGGATTAGACTTTGTCTTTCAGGTAATCGTTGATTATTTGGAACGTTCTAGATAAGACTATCCTTGAACAGTTCGATACGTATTTAGTTTTTTGATTTTCTTGATTAGGCTGATAGTTGCATCCTGTCTCAAATACAAATCTGTGCTGTTATGCCCTACGACACACCGTATTAAATTAATTAAAATAACGTATAGGGATATCTTGCGCATATAACAACAATGCAAGAGAAGGAAAACTCGAAATGGAATCCTGTATTAATTCACCTGACCAGCGTGGTATGGTAGGTCAATTTCCCTCCGAATATAGAGGAGGCTGGAACCCAGTAGTAGGACGTATATCAGCTGTGATGATAATTTATATTATCATGAATGGAATAAGGATGACCCGCTTTCTATGACTTAGATTTTCTTCTATTACTTTTTTATTTTCTCGCAAGTGTATGAATGAAAGTGGTATCCTATAAACCGACTTTGCGTAAAATTTGTAGTCAATAAATCAAGGTGCTGAGCTATGAGCTCTTTCGCCAACTTACATTATTATATAAAACTAACTTCTGCGCGCGACTTCGTCCGCGTGGTATGGATTCTTTGGGCTAACGATAACTTTAACCTAAGACTTTGTTTACGTAGAAGGTGACAATATTTTTTTATAATACGATTCTGTCACACATGATTCTTGCGAAAATTTAGGCGTTTACGCAGCGGAAGCTCTCAAAAGGAAAAATAAGACCAATTTTGAAACATTCTTCATTGGTACTCCGCTCCTGTTGGTCTTAGCGTGATAATATATAGCCTTCTTTGATAAAGGGGCTATCTAATACTGAAAGAATTTTTCAAATCGGACCTGTAGTTCCTGAGATTAGCGCGTTTAAACAAACAAACTCTTCACCTTTATATATTAGTATAGATGAACATTTTCAAATTATTGTAAAATTTTTGATATAGGATCTGCTTCTCGTAGAAATTGTCTGTTTAAATATACTTTTGTTGTGTTTCGGTATTTCTATAGGAAGAAAGGATTGTGAATATTCTTAGTACATCATAGCGTAAAATAAGAATGCCATGTTATACCAAAAATTTCCTAATATAATTCGAATATTCTTTTATTACTTACTGCGGCAAGTATGTCTGTGTAAGTTTTACTGAGTTTATTCGCCTTTTTTTCAAAGGAGCCCAGAACATATTTACCCATGTAATTATCTTATACTACCATAAAATGATATTAGCATTCTTCAAATCAGGGCTATCTTTTATTTTATGTTTTTCTATTTTTTATGGTTTTTTAGTCGGATCTCAATTTAATTAGGCAACACCAATAGAAAGAAATCTGGTAGATAATAAAATACAACAGTATTACATCTATATATATAAAAGAAAGTCGTGTTATTAAACCATTTATAACTCAAGAACAGCTGTACCGATTGGGCTGAAAATTGGTGGGGCGGTAGCTTAGAACCAGGAGACGGACATAGGATACTTCTTACCCCATTTTTTTTAATGGTGTTTACAAGATTTTGCCAATAACTCTATTATCCCGTTCGATCGCGTCCCCGTGTGACGTGACATAAAATGTCAAAGAGAATACAAGTCACTATGAAACGTAGTATAAAAAAACGCATTTGATATGTAATATAAACAAGACGCAAATACCAGCTAAACGTAATTTTGTCTATAGTTAAGTATGGTTGCAAATTTGATAATTATAATTTTGTCAGAAATCAGTAATTTGTATTCTCTTTGAATCATCATTAACAATACCGCAACCAAGACGATCGAACCTTTCCCTACAAAGCTGTAATGGTTCTTCCATTAGAGACTATATTTTCTGAAATTTAAAAAAATATATTTACGAAAAATATTATGGCGGTACGTAGTTCGCCGGGTCAGCTAGTAATAAAATATAAAATGACCGATAGCAACAAATCAATATTAACAAAGCCGGTATAGTATATCATGCCGACTGTGATATGACCAGGGTGAAATTGAGTATGCATGAATCTGTATGCTAAACAAACTATAGAAACAAATAACCCACGATTTCTAAGATAATAAAATCTATTATATTCTCTTTTTCTATATTAATATAATATTTAAAGACAAACACATTTAAAAGAATCGTTTTTTTTAAAGGCAACACCCTGCATTAAGCATAATCCTTAAATTGCGGGGGTCTTTACGTTTGTAAAGACCTAGATATAACTAACAGACACGAATTACACCCAGATTCAGAACAACAATTTGTGGATCGCGCAGTGCTGTACTGCGTAGAATTCGAACCCGTGACACTGGAGTTGTAGATCTTAATCACTACGCTATCTGTGCATTCACAAAGTCTTTAAACCAAAGATTTATTTTCTGTTATGATTTTTATCAATACAATTACATGCAAAGAAACTATATTCAGAAGCGTGTTTATGAAACCATGAATGAGATATATCCTACACATACTAAATAATTTTCATAACATATAATTATTATAATATACAACAAGGATTTATGTTTAATACGTCTTAAAGATAACTAGTTTCTGTGGTAGAATTAATTGTCTCTCAATTACGTTAGTATAATTAATTAATTTTAATTTTAAAGTTATTGAAATCAAATATTTTAGCATAAAATATATGACAAACTGAAAAAAGCTATGTAAAACTCTTATCTCGTGACCTTGTGAATCCTTACTAATATTATAAATGCGAAAGTAAGTTTGTTTATTTATTTGTTTGTTTGTTACGTTTTCACGCTTAAACCACCGAACCGATTTCAAAAATTCTTTCAGTAATGGAAAGCTATAATATCAGGGAGTAACATAGGCTATATTTTATCCCGGTATTCCTACGGGAACAGGAACTACGAGAGTAAGGCGACTGAAACCGAAGCGAAGCGAGGGCGGATTGCTAGTATATGAAATATTAAATGAACTTAGAAACATTTTAGAATTTTATATGGTGTCAACTTTTTGCTTTTGTAAAATATTTTACAATTGCGTTTAATGGCAAGCTAAATGTCTATTTCACGTCGGCAGTCACCAGCGGAGGTGTGCTGTTGACGATGTCATTGGACATCGCCCACTCTATTTAATAGTCTGCCATTCAGCTGCATCAAAGAGGTGCACCGGTATCACAGGGTGCCTCTTTACTCGAGGCGGCTAGTGGCAGACGATTTGCAGAGGCGCAACATTTCTATGTGGACCGCATAGGGGACGTTGTGCGGTCGCCCATGTCGGACGGTGTTCTGCAGGGGTGAGTCTTAGGGCGGACTCTGTGGAATATCGGCTACGACTGGGCGTTGAGAGATAGTATCCCTCCCGGGCTGGGCGTAATTTGAGGCCTTATTATTTCAGGGGTCCTATAACGGCCCAACCTCCGGCGCCTGGATCATCGTCAATTCGGTCTCCATCAGAATACGGGCCCATATGAAATATCTGGGTCTGGTGCGATAAGCGATGGTGGTTCCGGGAGCATTGGCGCCAATTTGCTCCACGGCTTATTGGCGCAGCGTACGCCCTTTCGTGGCTCATGTGAAATGTTGGCAGATCTAAGCGCTACGTGCCGGCGGCTGTATGTAGCAGTGGTACCGTCCATAGCCATGTACGGCGTACCCGTGTGGGCGGATTCCCTGACTATCCAAATCAGGGCTCTCTGGTGGAGACCACGGAGGGCCATAGTGGTCAGGGCGCAGATACCACGCGGAGGCGACGGAGACTGCATGCTTATTGACCGAAACTCTCCCGTGGGACTTGGAGGGATACGATAGAATATGGGACCACACGCTGCTCATTCGTCGCCCCCGGACAGATTGGGTGGGGGGTGTCCAGGCCATAGCTTACCAAAAAAAAAAAACTAAATATTTCTTTGGAAGCTTTTTGTATTGGAATGTCTATAAAATAAATATACGTAGATTATATTAAAAATGTTAAATACTAGTAAATAAAATATTAATTAAAAAAATATCTAAAAAGAAGCTTTTATTTAAATGCTCTAAAACGAAGAAAAAGACCATGGATATTACGTAACACAAGAGTGCTTGTCAAGACTATTCAAACGAGTCCAAACTCGACGGTTTTATCTTGTTTAGTTTAGGAGATCCTATAGCCACTTTCCGACGCCGTCTTGAGACTAGCTTCACGGTACCATATTATTGCATTGTCACCGAAGTTACGTAAGTAAACCAAATTTGAACCTAATCTAACGGCAGGTAGATAGTGGTTCTAATTTAACTCGCAAGATTTGTCCCACACTAACAGGGCAAGTTAAATAAAAGCTTTTAAAAAAAACAAGCGTTGATAAATTTATTTAAACTTCGAATTGGAATTTGTAGATGTTTAATGAATTCACGTGTCGTTTTGTTTTGTATAAATTGGCAGTAGTCGTGAGTGGAAATAGACAACTTTACTTACTTGCTCTACGATAATGTTACGATAGACTTAGTATTACATGAGGAATCGCTATCCCATGCCACTCTAGTTTAATCACACAACTAGTTTAATCAGTTTAAATATGGTTGAAGCAAAACTTACTGATGATTTGAAAGAAAGGCGTTCTACGGCGCCTATTGAAAATAACGCGAGTACTATGTGGCTAATGATAGAAGGTGACAAAAGAGAAAGAAAATGTATTAACATGCTTCAACATCGTTCCGTTTTTTATTTTTTAAAAACCTTCAATGTGACCCTCGTAATGATCAGATTTCTGTTGTCTTATTTTAATCGATTCGCAACCTATGAATCTTTAACAAAAATAACATATCGCGACCTTGTTCAAGATGTAAAAACATCTTGAACAACGTCGCCTGTTTCAGATTTACAATTCGTGAATATTTTGGACTTAATCGGTTTTATATAAATTTAGCTCACAGTTTAGACATGGCAGAACGGTGATTTTTTATGTGTACATTTAATGTCTATATGAATAATCAATAGAAGAATAGAACAAAGAGAAGGAAATTCTTCTAGAAAACTTATATCGTCTACTATATTTGCAAAACCGCCTGCTAATCAGGACCCTTGTGATAGGTGGTTCTTCCTCAGCGATTGTCGGTTCAACGAGCAATGTGGCCTGCCCATTGCCACTTCAATGTGCTATGTCGGGTAGACCCGTTCGAGCAGCCGAGTAGCATATCGAGCATAGCTATCTCCAAGGCACGTTGAGCGACTTTGAGCGTTTTATGAGGCCGATATTTAGAGACCATGTACAGTATGTCACACACAAAGGATTACATTTCTAAATTATTTTACTGTAACGAACGCAAACGTCTTGTATTCACCAAGACAGAAAGAATCTTTTCTAATACTCAAACTGAATAAATAATTAAGTAATACTTATATTGAAGTTTTTACCGTTACACCATATTATTCGCTATTAAGTGAATTTCCATTTAAGTTTAATTTCACTTAAGTTGTAAAGTCTGGTTAGTTAATAAAATCTGACCAAAAAATCTAAGCGAACCTTCTCCGTAATCTATTTTAACATTGGCTTCATGATCCAAATGAACACATACGTAACGTATTAGAGTGGTGAAATCTTTAATTCATTATGATGCCTATCTGAAGGTTAAGTAACCTTGGCAAATTTAATTTTTATTATAACCGCATTCAATAAAAATAATTAGAGCTACAAAAAAAATGTTATCATTCTCAAACTAACACATTCATAATAATTGTTCTACAAATGAGTTCAGTAATTTGCATTCCACATGTTTGTATATGCCTGTGCGATCACAGGTTCGGAAATCAGCGAGTATTAGAGGTAGTGTCGAGGCGAGCGGTCGTGCTTTGACTTGGTGTGGAATCGCCTTCGTCCACGCATTAGCCTCACTGCCCTCAGGTATAAACGCGCTCTAATAACCGACCTACTAGCCTGACTATAGGCCAACAACTGTGGAATCTTACCTCGGGGTCAAGACAGTTCACTGCCGTTTGAGTGTAAGCCAACGGGGGTCATTGCCGTTATACGAGAGCCACGAGCGGTAAACCGTAATCCGCACAAGGCATACGACTCGTCTGGTTTACACGTTGAAGAAATTGACAACAAGCGTAAGTTGGTATAATTGAATCATAGACAATGTCGTAATAGTGACTGGTTAATAGCTTATTGCACAGAATAAGATATAAATAAAAATTTAATTAATGTTTTCCTAGTTAACTATTGTTTATTAGGTATAACTTTTATAAAAGCCAAATACATATTACGATTCAAATAGTATATAAATACATACTTTTAAAATGAAATTTGATTTTGATATTTATACGTATAGTATGCATTTGTATAGTAGTAATATTAATTAAATAATAACTTGTTTTCAAAAGCTTATCGCGATCGTCAATGTTCCTGCTTGGATAATGAGTTTATTGTGTATTCATTAAAGAATTAACGTAACTATAAATAAGATATTATAAAGATACTTTGTTTTATGTTATATCTCAAAGTGATGTGGCTTGAATCAACTAAGCATAGAATAAACAATATTATCCTTTTATTAATATAGCTAGCTAATTTGCTTGTTCGCTGCACATTTTTACAGCCGTCTTTTATCTCGTAAGAGATAATTTTGATGCACTCACTGAGATTTGTATACACCCACTTTTAGCTTTGTCATCGTTATCATCGCAGCCTATATACGTCCCTCTGTTGGGCTTGGGCCTTTTCCACAAAGGGAGGGAATTTGACCTACTATACCATGCTAGTTAGACATGTTGGTATTTTTTTTTATTTTTTATGGGTGGGCTATGGTAAGCGCACGCGCGGTCCAATCCAACCGGGGCGATGAAAGGACGGCGCGCGGGCCCATAACCCACCCGTACCCACGTCACCTCGTTGTTGGGCCGACCACTGGAGCAGATGTGATTTGTCGTCAGTGGTCGGCCCGACGGAATACCCTTTCGGGTAACGTCACCTCTCGACGTCCTGGGACGTCGGTCGCCGTCGCGCGGTCAGCCTCTCCGCGGGTGACGGACAATACCCCGGTCCGATCACCCGCGGCCTCGGCTAGGGCGGCATTAGGCGCAGATACTCGCCGCCCGCCTACGCCGCCCGAGTCGCCGGCGGTGGAACGTGTCGCCGAATAGGAGCTCTACTCGCACACGATCCGCCGCCTCCTTCCGTGAGATTACGACCTCACAGAAGGCGACGACCGCGTCCCAGTTCTTGACGCTGTCGAGCATCTCCCTGGCGATGGTCGGCAGCGTCAGGTCGGCACCGATAATCGCGACGAGTTCACGGCGCTCCCCCTCCCACGCAGCACACACCTCGAGCGTGTGCTGCGCCGTGTCCTCGTCGCAATTGCAGTAGTGGCAGGACGGTGTGCTCTCCCTCCTGACAATCTTGTGCAGGTACTTCGCGAAGCAACCGTGCCCCGTAAGCACGTGTACCAGTCGGAAGGCAAGCACCCCGTGCGTCCGCTCCAACCACTCCATCAGCACCGGCCGGAAGGCCTCGACGGTCCTGACACCGTACCGAGGACTAGACATGTTGGTATAGGGTTTCATTTCGAGTTTTCCTTCTCTTGCACAGATGTTATGTGCATATTATATCTCTTAGTCATCTCTTACGACATCCACGGGCAAGATAGGTAGTGGTGAATTGTATTCTTACTCCGTCACCACACGGAAAAACTTTTAGCTTATACGTACTTTTCTACCACATATTATAAGCCAATTTTATTGCTTTATGCCGAATACAATTGCAATCTTTATATTGAATCAAGATATTATTACTGTAGGTATACAGTTCGAATGTTATTCTTTCTGTGTGTTGGTGTAAGAATACAGTTCACCACCCCCTTTCTTACCCGTGGGTATTGTAAAAGACAACTAAGGGATATTATAATAAGATAATATTTATGCAAGAAAAGGAAAACTAGACATAAAACGCAATTCAATTTCAAGTCAATTTGCCTTCCATTGTGGAGAAGGCTCGAGCCCAACAGTGGGACTTATATGAGCTGAGATGATGACCATTATTCTAATCTTGAAAATCACAGCCTACCTACATATGCCCATTCTACTAGCATATGCTAGTAGATTGCATATCATTGGGCGTATTTAGTAGGCCTATGCGTAGGCGATTGCCTATTTTTTATCTAATATTATAATAATAAAAAATCTATACTCTTAGTTTTAAAATCTTTAATATATTAAAGGATTTTAAAATGAGTAGTATGGATTTTTTAATAAAAATATAATCAATAACTTAGATGATGAAGTGTGAATGTGTTTTTTTTTTATTAAAGACAACACCCTGCACTAAAGAAATAATCCGTGATGCGGGATACTATAAACATATAATTAACGCACACAAATTACATTCAAATTCAGAACCACAATTTGTGGATTGCATAAAGTGTGGTCCCGCGTGGGTTTCGAATTCACGACGCTATCTGTGCCATCAATAAGTGTGGTATTATCATTTTAAAAATATTAGTTAGTAAATTTTAGTAACAATTTGTTGAACTCACGCTGCCATTTTGTTTTTTTTATTTGTGTGGGCCATGGTCAGCGCATACGCCGTCCATTACGTCCGAGGCAACGAAAGGACGGCGCGTAACCCCATAACCCAACGTAACCCGGTGAGCCGGCCACGGATGTCAAGGAATCGGTACCAGTGGTTGGCCCAATGGCGATGGGGAGGGAATACAATACTATTACTATGGGGCCTCACACCGCTCATCCATCATCCCGGGCGGATTGGGCGGGGTGTGTCCAGGTCATAGCCTACCAAAAAGGTCAGATAAGGCGTGGAGGGCGTCAAAACGGATTGAGGTTTACGCTGGTTAAAAAAGATCTCAATATAATATTACAACCCATAGTATTGCGAACCAGCACAAGTATCAAAGTACTTTTTTTTTTTTTTTTTTTTTTTTTTTTTTTTTTTTTTTTTTTTTTTTTTTTTGGGTGGGCTATGGTAAGCGCACGCGCGGTCCTGTCCGTCCGGGGCGATGAAAGGACGGCGCGCGGGCCCATAACCCACCCGTACCCACGTCACCTCGTTGTTGGGCCGACCACCGGAGCAGATGTCACTTGTCGTCAGTGGTCGGCCCGACGGAATACCCTTTCGGGTAACCTCTCGACCTGGGACGTCGGTCGCCGTCGCGCGGTTAGCCTCTCTGCGGGTGATGGACAATTCCCCGGTCCGATCACCCGCGGCCTCGGCTAGGGCGGCATTAGGCGCAGATACTCGCGCCTGCGCCGCCCGAGTCGCCGGCGGCGGAACGTGTCGCCGAATAGAAGCTCTACTCGCACACGATCCGCCGCCTCCTTCCGTGAGATAACGGCCTCACAGAAGGCGGCGACCGCGTCCCAGTTCCTGACGCTGACGAGCATCTCCCTGGCGATGGTCGGCAGCGCCAGGTCGGCACCGATAATTGCGACGAGTTCACGGCGATCCTCCTCCCATGCAGCACACTCCTCGAGCGTGTGCTGCGCCGTGTCCTCGTCGCAACTGCAGTGGTGGCAGGACGGTGTGCTCTCCCTCCTGACAATCTTGTGCAGGTACTTCCCGAAGCAACCGTGCCCCGTCAGCACCTGCACCAGTCGGAAGGAAAGCACCCCGTGCGTCCGCTCCAACCACTCCATCAGCACCGGCTGGAGGGCCTCGACGGTCCTAACACCATACCGAGGACTCTCCAGCCGGACTGCCCAACGGCATCCCACAAACTGGGCCCCCCCTCGGGCCAGATATTTGCCACGAGCGACAATTCCAGAGAGCAGTCCAAGAAATTGTCGCTCGTGCCCAGGGTACACCACGCGGAGGTTTCTGGCGTAGTACCCCAAGTATCAAAGTACTAGTATGACATTTCAAATCATTTAAACTTCGTTAAAAAGAACTTCTAAAACGTACACCATTATTTTTGTCAAAATTAATCAATTAATTTTATTTTAAATGGTAAAATTGTTAACGGTTTTTTCACTGCAGCGTCGTAGGTATGTAACGTTCGTTTTGACTTTAAAATATCATTATCTAGAATTGTATTATGAAGGCTTTTTCCTCTTACATTATATTCCTGTTATTAAATTTAAATAACACGAATAATCCGTGTTATTCTTTTTAAGGTAGAAAGTAGCAGTTTTATTTATATTTAAACTCAACTTCATCGTCATCATTATCATCTTAGCCGAGCATATAAGTACTAACGTTTGGCTCGGACCTTCTCCACAATGGAAGGAGAATTGACCTGTTATACCACGCTGGTCAGATGTGTTGGTATAGGGTTTTATGTCGAGTTTTCCTTCTTTTGCGTAGTTATTATGTGCATATCATATCCCTTAGTCGTCCTTTACGATACCCTCGGGTGGTGAACTGTATTTATACTCCGTCGCCACACGGAGAAATCAGTACATGTATTAATATTTTATTTTATGTAGAGGCTCTAAGCTGTACGCGATGATAATCATAGTCCTAGACCTGAAAGAGTCCAATATTTATACTCATTTACAGTTCAAATGTCATAGTAGCTTAATAATAAACTCCTTTTTTTTTTGTGGGTGGGCTGCGGTCGGCGCGCCTCCGCACCACTCCGTCCGGGGCTACAGAGGGGCTTAAGCACGCAACTCCCGCAACCCACCCGAAAACCACGTCGTCTTCGTCGTTGGGCCGACCACCGGAGCAGAGTTAACTTGTCATCAGTGGTCGGCCCGACGGAATACCCCCTGCTTGGGGTACCCTCCCATCGACCGACGTCCCCCCCTCGGGGAGGACGTCGATCTTTCCTCGCGCGGTCGGCCTCTCGGCGGGTGACGGACTAATCCCCGGTCACGTCACCCGCGGCCTCAGCTAGAAATAATAATCTCCTGCTGAATGTGTCGTAAGTTTTATTCCAAACCTGAACTAATTTATACTCATTTACTGTTCAGATATCATAATGGCGTAATAACGCTGCGAAGTATGTCGTGAGTTCGATTCCAAGTCATTTTTGTGAGATTCACATACCATGTAATTTTTAAAATTCTCATTAAAAATACTATGCCATCATCCTGCTTTTATCCTTATTACTTGGCTCGACTCAATATGCATTATTCTTACATAGGGCATATTACAAAAGTTATTGGCAATGGTGTTAATGATCAGCCACCTTTTTTTTGGGGGTGGGTTACGGTCGGCGCGCTCCTCGCTCCACCCTGTCCGGGGCGACAGAGGGGCGTAAGCACGCACACCCGTAACCCACCCGTGACACGTCGCCTACGTCGTTGGACCGACCACGAACCACCTGCCTAATGTCAACCCTCCTTGGGTATGTAATCGTTGACCAAACTCCATCACATGGAGTAGACTAAAGTCGATGTAAAGTACTACACTCACTCTTTGGAACTGAGGCGTCATGAGAAATAAATCATTCTTTATAATGGACGCACAAACTTGGGTCTTTGTGGGATTTAACTGGACTAAGTTCCCTTCACTCCATTCCGTGGCCGGCCCCAGAGAGAGCTCGACTTCAGATACAACTTGAACCCTTCTTTCCTGTAAGATACTGCGAGGCACATTCTGATGTTCGGTATACCGCTCGTCACCCGTACTATTATTATGCGCATAGCAACTATGCTTTGCTATTCTAGGAAGAGCATGTGGTTGATATGCAAGATAAACAACGATTGTCGTAGGATTTTTTTACGGGCCCACTACGGAGGTCAAGGAACTTGGTACCGGTGGTCGGCCCAATGACGAAGACGACGTGCTACGGTGGGTTATGAGGCCGCGCATCGTCCCTCTGTCGCCCCGAATGGAGCCGGGCAACGGGTGCGCTAACCATAGCCCACCTCCCAAAAAAAGCATTTTTATTTTGAATTTTTCTTATAGTGATTAGTACTATTTTATCGTTTGATGTATAGCGGTGAAAAATATAATTTACAACAGCCCTCTCTGGCCTGTGGGTGTCGTAAAAGATGACCAGCGTATTATACTAGATCATTTTTTTTCCGTTGCGAAAGAGGCCCGAACCATGGAACACCGGGTGAAATAAAATTACCTGCTTATAAAACAAAATCTACATGCAAAGGGCCGTAAGGTCAACTAGTCATATTCTATAATACTCGTGTGAAAGCAGAAAGTAATGACACATACATTTATTTCTAATCTGTTAAATTTAAAATTAATTATATAGGTACTTAAAAATATAATCCAACTCACGCTAATGGGATCTTTAAAATAAGTTAATTTCACCTGAATGTGCGTATAGTCCGTGTAGTGACGGAGTAAGAATACAATTCACCCTTTTTTTTTGAGTGAGCTACGGTCAGCGCAGCCACCGCCCGGCTCCGTCCGGGGCGACAGAGGAGCGGCGCGTGGTCCCGTAACCCAACCGTGACACGTCGCCGTCGTCGTTGGGCCGACCACCGATGCAGGGTGACTTGTCGTCAGTGGTCGGCCCGACGGAATACCCCTGACGGAAAACTCCTCTTCGCGCGGTTGGCCTCTCGGCGGATGACGGACTAACTCCCCGGTCCAGTCACCCGCAGCCTAAGAATACAATTCAGCCTATTTTTTGCCTATGGATGTCGTAAAAGACAACTAAGGGATAAAATATGCATATAACATCTTGCAAGAGAAGGACATCATGAAATGAAACCCTATACCAACCTGTCTGATCATCACGTAGAGTAAAGTCAATTTCCCTCCTATTGTGGGTAGGCTTGAGCCCAACAGTGGGACGTATATGAGCTGAAATGATGATGATAATGAAATGTGTGTTTATACTACCGACACGCTATGATGGCCGTTTTGACGTTTGTCCACTCATGAAGTTTCGTATTTATAGTAATTACATTTGAAGGAGCAAATTGCTGTTCTTCATTGTTAATAGTGACGTGCAGTTTGTCATAAAATTTATCGAATCATTATTTTAGGACTCTAAATTTATTTATTACATTGATTTCTAAACTATATATATTAGGGTCCCGCGAACATTTATTTTTATTTTCATAAGATTATAATTATTGGTGTACTTATTTACCACATAATTCGGCATTTGTTTTTCGAAATACAAAATTTTAAAAAATTAAATTTAATACGATCGTCATATTGGATCGCTCGCCACACAACTACTACCTCCAGCAAACTCTCGTCAATGCTCTATACAAAACAAAGCTGTTTTGAGTTGACATTGCTTCGAAAAGTACAAACTATGAGTGCACTGCGATTATGATATAGTTTTGACCTGGCTTTGGATTTCGGATATTGATACTGCAGTACTGTTAACCCTTGCTCGTTAATTTGGATTCTGTTTATGCCTTTTATTGGGGATTTCGTCTATATGGCCGAACATACGCAGAGAACTGTTTTAAACAGTCAGACGCGTGAGTTCGTTATACACCTTCGTAACTACTTCGATCGTGAATCTCAAAATGAAGGGGCCTCACTATTGTGAATATAATGCAATTGAATTGGTGTGGGCTCAAATTAAGGGATATGCTGCAAGACACAATACAGAACTCCCATTTACCACAACAAAGATGTTAAAATATTAGAAGAAGCTTGTAAACATGTGACTAAAGGAGACTGGGAAAAGGTTGTGAATAGAACTGTTAAATTAATAAGGAAAAATTATGAGAGAGGTGTGAACATAGACAATATTTGAGAAAACGAACTTATAATTAATGTAGGTGGTGATAGCCGTGACGACAGTGAAAATAGCAGTATAGACGAATCTGATTAAATATAGCCTTTCGCGACACCTTTTTTTGGTCTCTTTATGTATTAATTTGTTTCTTGTGTGCTATATGCACATACATATGCAGTATGTATATTCATTTTGATTCCAATATTCAGATCGTTCAAATATATTAAGTGAGCATTTATATTTTTGTTTTATTAAATCTTTTTAATCAGGTACTACTTGCAATAAAAACTTGTAGATTTCACTACCTATATTTTTTCGAGAATAAGTCGACATTTCACATCATTATTGTAATATGTCAAAACGGCCATCATAGCGTGCCGCAACTATAGTTATATATACTAGCTGACCCAACAGACGTTGTTCTGTTCAAATAAGCGCCACCTACCGGGTCTAATTATACTGACGGACTCATAAACTGCATCAAACTTCAGGATTACTTTGAAATGATTTTTTTAATAAGTATGCAAACTTTTTAGATTAAATTATATAAATATGGAGAGACTGGCCCTTAATCTTAAAAAAATCAATATTTAAAAATAGAACTGCAGTAAATAAAACAAATGAATATAGCCGGGAAAAGAAAATTTACTCGTAGTATCAGATTTGCGTGTTATTTATAGCAAAGTTTTAAAATTGATTCTTATTGATTTTTATTCTTTTGTCAATTGAATTATTGTTACCAGCAGAATTGTTGGGTTAGCTTTTTAACTCATCGAGAGTTTCTGAACCATAATATGGATACTTCGTCCGAACAAGCTGCTCAAATTGTAGCATTGGTGCAGGAGGGCTTGGATCAACGAACGATTGGTAGAAATTTAAATTTAAACCAGTCTACGGTTTCTAGAATATACAGAAGGTTTGTGGAGACAGGTTCTTACAAAATGAGACGTGTTACAGGCAGAACTCGAGCAACCACCGGTCGTGATGATCGATTTATTGTTACAACTTCCCTGCGAAATCGTTTCCTCACGTCAGTTAACATCAAAACAGAGCTTAATGAAGTGCGTGGAGTAAACGTTAGTGCACGAACAATAAGAAGAAGGTTAAAGGAAGTGGATATCACCCCTTTTAGACCAGCAAATGGTCCAAAGTTGTCTGTAGCTCACAGACAAGCTCGCTTAAGATTTTCGCGTGATTACCTAAATTGGACAGATGAGCAATGGGCCTCCGTATTGTTCACAGACGAGTGTAGGACATGTTTATATAGTGCAGATGGTCGCAGAAGAGTCTATCGTCGACGTGGGGAGCGATATGCTCAAAGTTGCATTGAGGAGCGTGTTCCTTTTGGAGGCGGTTCGTGCATGGTCTGGGGTGGCATATCGATGAACGGGCGAACAGAACTTGTGTTCATAGACATGGTCCGTCAAAACGGTAGTAGAGGGAGTTTGACTGCACATCGCTACATAACAGAGATCTTAGAAGATCACGTGGTGCCTTACATGGGATTTATAGGCGAAAATTTTACTTTAATGCAGGATAATGCCCGGCCGCACGCTCCTGCACAAGTTCGAAGAGGTTGGGATACGTACAATGAATTGGTCAGCACGCAGCCCGGATCTTAATCCCATTGAGCATCTTTGGGACAATTTAAAAAGAGCTGTATATGCGAGAAATCCTGTGCCTACGACAGTGGCACAACTAAGAATAGCACTTTCAGAAGAATGGGACAATATTCCGCAAGATCTTTTAATAACCCTAATCAAATCTATGCGGAACCGATTAGAATCCGTAATAAGGGCACGTGGAGGTAATACACCTTATTAAAACATAAAAAAACCCTTGCATAAAGTTTGTGTCTATTGTTGAAACCAATTTTTTAATTAAACCAATTTTCTTTAAATTTCTGTTTTCTTCAAAAAAGATTTAAAGTCCTTTCCAGTACACAAACTTAAACTTAAGGATATGACCCTACGCTGTTTTAAAGTTAACGAACCAATCTAGACGTTTCAATTTAAATCTGTATAGAAAGTTTGCATACTTGGTTAAAATATTTATTTCAAAGTCGTTTTTTACTTTGATGCAGTTTATGAGTCCGTCAGTGTATGAATATAAACCATTATCGAATGCCGTTGAATATGCATAAAAAGTTCATTAACATCGATTCAGCCGTTTAGGAGGCGTTCAATGATATACACACGTAGGTACACAAGAAATTTATATATAAAGATAGATATATTTACAGAAGATATGAATCATCATCATTATCATCATCACCATCTTAGTTCATATACGTCCCAATACTCCACAATAAGGACATTAACTTACTGTTCTACACTATACTAGGCATAAGGGTTGATATAAAGTTTTATATCACCTTTGCCTTCTCTTTTATAGATATTAATATCAAGTTGACCGAGCTTCGCTCGGAGTATTTTTGTAGCATTTATTTAGATATATATAAATAAAAAATAAAAAAATAAATAATGAAAATTATATAAAAAATTACAAAAAGAGAATAATAATAACACCGAGATTCGATCCGACGCCGTTTGTCGCCGATGTCAAAAATAAAATGAAACCTGACTACTTCGCCACTGAGCTATCGTAACTCATGACATTGATGGCACAATTTGAATTCATGTTCTTTTAAAATTTAATGTCATTATAATGTCTGCCAAAAACACTGACAAAACAACATTTTCTATACATAAAACCTAGCTAGATCGATTTTTTGGGCCCGAATCCTCTAGTATGCCAAGTTTCAACAAAATCGTTGGAGCCGTTTCCGAGATCCTGAAAATATATATATTTACAAGAATTGCTCGTTTAAAGATATAAGATATGCATACCATATCCTTTAGTAAACTTTTACGACACCCATGGACAAGACAGGGGATTACTCGTATTCTTACTCCGTCATCACACGGAAAATATATATAAGAGTCTAGATAGATAATAATCGATACAATTAAGTAACATTTTCTAAATGAATTGCACGCGTAAAGGAATTATCTAAAAGCTTTAACATGTTCATAAATTAATATTTTTATTATAATATTGTTTAAAGATAACAATTTTCATTACGTTTGTTGTAGATAACATAATAGAACTAAAACGTTTACTTATAGGTGAGTGTCCTGAGTCATATTTTAACAACGCAATGACAGATAAAAAAAATCCTAAGATAATTAACCAGTAAATGAGGTAAAACTATGCATTTATTTAAATTGACTAAAAATATCTGGTTGACCGAGCTTTGCTCGGTATATTTTTGATGTATTTTTGCCGAACTTATATATTAATAAAAAGTAAAAATGAAATAATGAAAAAAATATATAAAATATTACAAAAACAGAATAATAATAACACCGAGATTCGATCCCACAATGTTTGAACGCCAAAATAAAACGAAAACAAACTGGACAACTTCCCATCTGCTAACTATTTTCACTCTTGACAGTGACGGCGAAATTTGAATTCCTATTCTTTTAAAATTTAATATAATTGTATTGTTTTGCTAAAAACACCGACAAAACAACATTTTCTATAAATAAAACCTAGCTAGATCGAGTTTTTGGCAACAAAACCTCTAGTATAGATCTCTCCGTAAAGATATAACGATATCATAGGTTATAAAGAGATTTAACACAGCACTTGAACATGGTTTAAACAAATAGCTAAAATTATTTTATATGTCGGTGTTAATATTGCCTGTTATAAGACTGGTTTTAATTTGAACTTGCGTCTGATCGAGTACATTTGCTCGCAAGCTTCCAAATAGGTACTGTTTGCCTCTATGCCAAATATAATTCAAAGACGTTCAGTCATATTTGCGTGATTGATCAAAAAATTTCAAACATATAATCTTTGTCATTTACAGTATGTGGTGACGGAGTAGAAATACAGTTCACCACCCCCTCTCTTACCCGTGGATGTCGTAAAAGTCCACTAAGGGATATGATATATTTACCATTACATGATTGCTTACGCTTCAACATATCTGATGACAAGGAATTAGACCGGCTCCCTGTCAGGACTGGCTCACGTAGCAGCTACGGACTCCCCAAAATGTATGATATGCAAATAATATCTAAGTAAGACAAGAAAATTTTAACATAAAATTCTACGGCAACACGTCTGACCAGCGCGGTATAGTAGATCAATTTCCCGTCCATTGTGGAGGAGGCCCGGGCTCAACAGTGGGACTTATATGGGCTGAGATGATAATAATTTACAGTATCAATAAATAAGATTAGCAAATAGAGAATAACAGTTTTCTAGTGCTCGTCCTTTTCATAAGAAATATATGGATGATAAATAAGTATCTTCAGTGGCAAAATCGTATTTATTTCGTTTTTGAGTTTCATTTAGAAATAGCCTACTACGTAGTAAGGCTATTGAACTAAGGCTATAAACAAATAGTGCAATGATCCTTACTTTAGCGCTCAATGTGACGTCATATTGGTTACCAAATTCAGGCTACAGATAAACACCGTTTCTCTATGCCACATGCATTCATAATATCAAATAGTCAATATTACACTCGTGCAGACATTAGCTTCTTAATTGTTATGAAAAAACATTAAAATGATATTTGCATTTCTTATGATAAATAAAGCTAAGTAATTATTAATTATTCAAATAAATTTACATAAATAATATTTTAAGTGGTCAATGACCCTTAGACCTTGTTAGTTGAACCAAACAATGATTAAAGTTGGATTTAAGCGTAGCTAAGGCGGGTCAAAATATTAATGACAATTATTTTTGTTAAAAAATATCCGTGACCTAAGGTATAGTTATTATTATTTGTGATTATATTTTTATACATTGTCTATTCATTTGGACTATACCATTTTGTTTTCTTATTCTAAGTTAGTCCCAATCCAGCACCAGTTTCCTACCTAATAAGGAAAATTTTCTTATAGTATCATGCTGCCGGGGAATTGTCCGTCACCCGCAGAGAAGCTAACCGCGCGACGGCGACCGACGTCCCAGGACGTCGAGAGGTGAGGGTACCCGAAAGGGTATTCCGTCGGGCCGACCACTGATGACAAGTCACATCTGCTCCGGTGGTCGGCCCAACAACGAGGTGACGTGGGTACGGGTGGGTTATGGGCCCGCGCGCCGTCCTTTCATCGCCCCGGATGGAATGGACCGCGCGTGCGCTTACCATAGCCCACCCATAAAAAAAAAAGTATCATGCTGAATAAATCGGTCGCAATAAAGTGTTCGGCTTTTCTTACCTTCTTACATCATCTAAATAGAAGAGAAAGTCACCAAATAGTGAATCTGAACCATCTGAGGCTCGGTATGAGCCGTGTGCGGCATGACAATAACCTTTCCTATTATCTCTCATACACAAATGAGCGGGCTACCGGTATCGATACCTTAACGTCGATGGCTCGCCCGGTGAGTTATCTTTTGGGGTACCAACCCTCGACACACCGGCATTAAAGCGCTAGACAGTCGCCCTAAAGACCACTTCACCGCCACTTCCTTTCTTGCATTTCCTAACATTCCAAATGAAACCTTTTCATTTCAACAGCGCATTATATCTTCCAGGTTAATTTCTTTCATATTGTGGTGGAGGCTTGGTCTAAAGTTTTAGAAATATTCATACAAAAACCAAACATGCACACAAAAATATTCATGTGTTGTAAAAGCTATGATAAATGTAGAGCAAAGAGAATAATGATATCATTCAACCTTTCGCCATAGGTCTTACCTATAAAATCTCATAGCATTCCACGATTTTCATCAATTTGTCAGAGTACCTTTTTTTTGGGTTACGGTTAGTGCACTCCTCGCTCTACTCCGTCCGGGGCGACAGAGGGGCGTAAGCACGCACACCCGTAACCCACCCGGATCACGTCGCCTTCGTCGTTGGAGCGACCACCGGAGCAGGGTGACTTGTCGTCAGTGGTCGAAAACCTCCGACCCGTAACCACCGTCGCATATGTGGTCACCATTCAAGAACATCACTGTTTTTCTTAGAATTTCCATACTTCGACAGTCTTAAACTGGGCCAATTTTAAACGATGACGATTGCTGTTTTGAAGAGAATTGACATGGCAAACGTTCGGCAAATCACTAAATAGTGAAATAAAACTGACACATGTTACACAGTGTGAATGCACAGATCGCTTAGTGGTTAAGATGCCGGCCTACCACGCCAGTATCGCGGGTTTGAATCCCACGCAGGATAACACTTTGTGCGATCTACAAATTGTTGTTCTGAGTCTGGATATAATTTGTGTTCGTTAATGTTTGTAAAATCCCACGCAATACAAGGACTATTTCCTTTGTGCCGGGCGTAATTTAAAAAAAAAAACTACATTATCATCATCATGCTCTTATACTAATTACTTGGGTCGACTTAATATGTACTCTTAATTCATATTGTAGTTTGCCGACAGTTTTATGACTAGCCCCCTGCCTCACATTAACCTTCTTTTGTAATGTAATTATTAATCTGACGACATCAGGTGAAGTTGGTCCAGGTCGTTAGAATCCCCTTAGTCGTCATTTACTACCACCCACGAGCAATTTAAGGGTTGATAGTGCTCTTGATAGTACTCCGTCTGGTGACGGAGTAAAAATACAAATCACCACTCCCAGTCTTGCCCGTGGACATCCTAAAAGACGACTAAGGGATATAATACGCATATAACATCTATGCAAGAGAAAGAAAATTCGATATAAAATCCTATGCCAACCTATCTTGTGCCTGATACCGCCCTAGCCGAGGCCGCGGGTGACCGGACCGGGGATTTTAGTCCGTCACCCGCAGAGAGGCTGACCGTGCGATAGCAACTGACGTCCCGGGACAGGGACCTCGAGAGGTGAGAGTACCCGAGGGGGTATTCCGTCGGGCCAACCACTGACGACAAGTCACCCTGCTCTGATGGTCGGCCCAACGACGAAGGCAACATGGGTACGGGTGGGTTATGGGCTCGCGCGCCGTCCTTTAGTCGCCCCGAACGGAATGGACCGCGTGTGTGCTTACCATAGCCCAAACATAAAAAAAAGTGCCAACCTGTCTGACCAACAGGGTATAGTAAGGTCAATATCTCTCCTATTGTGGAGGAGGCTCGAGCCCGTATATGAGCTGAAATGATAATAATGATGAGTACTCTTAGTCGCCACCACACAGCTTGATAACTTTTTTTTATTGCATTGTAAACGGTGGCAAACGAGCAAACAGTACACCTGATGGTAAGTGCTGCTGCCGCTCATGGGCCTTTACAGGGTCGCTGCCTACCGCGAAGAAAGTGAAAGGAGTATGAATGCGTGCATTGAGTCTCGGTGATACCAAGGGCACCACCAAAACCCTCCACACACAAACCCTCAGAAAGTTGGGCTGCCGGCCAGCTACTAACTACATCGTCAATGGAATATTAATTACGAAATATTTGTATTGAGAATACAATGAATCATTACTCCTTTAAGTCCTTGATCTCGTTTATCTGCAAAGTGACTATTGAAAAGTTTGAAATAATGAAAGACATAACACAAGTAGGTATGCATCTATCTCGGCTTCTTTAAAGTTTAAATCCTGGATTGGCAATAAATGTTATTGGATTGTACTAGTTCTGAAGAAATTATGGATGGCAAACGTGCAATTTGATACTGTACTCGGTAGGGGTCTATAAACTCACTCCCTAATACTGAATATTATAGGTCAAAAATGAGCGTGTTTACACCTCCGTGTGTTGACGGAATTTTCCGTGTGGTGATGGAGTAAGAATACAATTCACCACTCTCTATCTTGCTCATGGATCTCATAAAAGACGACTGAGGGATATAATGTGCATATAACGGAAGAGAAGGCAAACTCAAAATATAATCCTATGCCAACCCGTCTAGCTAGCATGGTATAGTAGGTCAGTTTCCTACCTATTGTGGAAGAGACTTGAGCCCAGCAGTGGGACACATATGAGATGAAATGATGTATAAATTCAAAACAGTATTTTGCATCTTTTAACTAATTGAGTATCAATTTTCGTGCCGACATATTGGCGGGCTCTTTGAATGTTTTTATTACATTCATGTACAAGTTCTTTTTTAACTTTTTTATATTTTGACAGTACTTTGGTATGTACGATTCATGCTTGTGGATACGAGAAAGTGGCTTTCTCATATGTGATAGAGGTTTAAACATTTTTTTGTTATTGATTGTAACGGATGGAAAACGAGCAGGAAATTAATTTTAAAGTGTAATTTTATTATTTTCTAATAAACTGGTTCACGATGGTTAGAGGGGCTGAATAGCAATTTATGATATTACGATAATTGTGACGAATAATAATATTTTAAAGACTTGTATCACGTGATCAACAACTTTACAAATTACACCCAGACGCTAAACAATCGATTTCTGATGTTTACGCGCGAATTATGAGTAGTGGCAGCAGAGGATGCAAAAAAATCCCGATGTAGAATAAAGGTTTTAATCTTAATATAACGTTGCAATATTACTTAATTTAATTTATTATTAAGAAGTCTAACTAAGTAGGCGATCGACCAAATCGACCTGGTTTTGAGGCAACACGATAAACTAGCGATGTCCTCTGAATATGTCTGCGTAACACGTTACACATTATAAATAAAACTATTTTACGTATTTTATTACGTTTGTATTTGATTTTTCAGCGCTGCAAAGCATTCAAAACGTCGCGCAAACAAAAATAAAATATATATTGATACAATTCGTAAAATAGTTATATTTACTACTAATCAATCGTTTAATTGATTTCCGGGTGGTGACGGAGTAAGAATACAATTCACCACTCCCCCTATCTTGCCCGTGGATGTCGTGAAAGATGTCATATGCATATAACATCTATGCAAGGGAAGGAAAACTCGAAATGAAACCCTATACCAACATATCTGACCAGCATGGTATAGTAGGTCAAATTCTCTCCCACTGTGGAGGAGGCTCGAGCCCAACAATGGGACGTATGTGGGCTGTGATGATGATGATGAATCAATCGTTTATAAATCGCAAAAAAAATTGTTCCGCCTGAGAATCGAGTAGAGATTCCAACCCGGTATATTTCTCAACCCGGCCGGGCCCGATTGCATTTGTCGCCAACCCGGCCGGGTTAGCGACAAATTATTAGCGATAAAACCTTTAGAATATAGTATTAGCGATAAAACCTTTAAAGTATTTTATGAAAATTTTCTATATATGAATGGAAAAAGGATTCAAGGTTAATATTTATTTCAAACTGGCTTATAAACAGTTATCATAATAATCAGTCTCACTCAAGTCTCAAAAGATGGAAAAGTAACATTAGTATTAGTAGTTATTCATTGTTATAAGTATAAACAAGCTGGTCTTTCACTTTACTCCTATTGTCTATTTGAAAATATAGTATTAAAATAAAGCAGCTAAAAGTACTAAAAGTGTCATAACAACTTAGATTAGATAGATAGAACTTTGGTCGCTTTGGTATAAACAAAACAAATTCTTATCTGCTAAAAGTAAACTATTATGTTTTTTCTTAAACTTTGGTTATTAAGACTAATGAGTGTTACTATTATTAATTGAGCAAATAGCGAAATCTTATAGGCTAGGCTGTATTGTAACTGTAAACAACCAAACTTGTATAGTCTTAACTAGTGTTGCCCAAAAAAGTCTTGGTCTTGCGGTCTTGGTCTTGGTCTTGCGAGAAATGCGAGACCGAGACCAAGACCAAGACCGCTTAATTTTTGCAAGACCAAGACCAAGACTGGCCCTGCAAGACTTGAGCAAGACCAAGACTGGGCCTGCAAGAGTCTCGCGGTCTTGCATTTAATTCAAATCACCATTTCAGCTTATATACGGTTGAGCTCGTGTCTTCTACATAACAGGAGGAGAATCGGCCGTGGCCGGAGGGGAATCGCCACGGTGATCGGCCGTGTTGTTACAGGTCATACATGTCAAGTTTTCCTTCTCTTGCACCGATGTTATATATTATAGCCCTTAGTCGTGGGTTCGCAGTTACGGGTAAAATAGGGGGTGATGAATTATATTCTTACTCCGTCACTACACGGCAAGTCAAATCAGTCTTGAGATATCCATCTATTGGCCAATCGATTCCCAATGTTGGTGTTGGCTTTTCAGAATTACTCTTCCGAAAGGCTTAAGGACAAAAATACCGTAATCACGAGAGTGCTCTTGCCCATTATACATATTTATATATCCGTTTATTCATTAGCCCAACGACGTTCACTGTTGGACATAGAAATATGCCTACAATTAATCTATATAAATGTCCATGTAGGGACAGAGTACGATCACCATCAGGCAGTACATGAAGCGTTGCTCCCAGCGCTATTTTGCCTCTGCCACGACTCACCCCAATCCACTAGTGGTTGGGGCGGTAAACTACGTCCCCTCAAAAATATCCGCGGTCCGACTTCCTCGTCATCTTCTTGAAGAAGAAGATGACGCTATTATGATCGCCCAAGAAAGGACCTACACAGCTCGCGCAGCGATAACAGATAAAACTCCGCGGTATCGGCCTCGCCGTCGAGGTCGAAAACCGCGCCGCGTAAAAGTCATTAACCTAAACTTGGCCACGCCCACTTTGCTCTCAGCGACGCGCCGAGCCGAGGTCCGTTCCCCACAGGGGGGAGCCCTCGGGCGATGTTCGCTTAACTTACTTACCGGGTTGAGAGCCATCAGCGCTCACCCATTGACCGCGTTAAGCTGTCAAGGTCATCTGCGACCAACAGCTACACACACACAAAAAAAAGATAGAGTACGAATATAATTCACCACTCTCTTACCCGTGGATGTCGTATCAAATCGGATCGGGCAATGGTGTTAGGAACCCAAGAAAAAAAGTTGAAATAAAAATATCGATTCGTTAATGAATTGAGAGACATGTAAGTTCTCAATTTTGTCATCGTTTTTTCGTGTAAATTGATTAAAATGTATAAAGGAATGATACTTAATCTACAACATATTCGTATTTTGTTAAATGTTCATTAGAATTTGAATAAATCAATGATTACGTTTGCATAAGCAAGACAAACTTCGCTTTAACATAAATCAGCTGATCGGCCGATGACCGTTGATGAGTCGCCTTTGTACCTACGTAACCATTGAAAGGTTCGCGCAAATCTAATACCTATTTATACTGTCGAAATTTTACATGCTTACATATATCCTGTCTGTACATACCTACATAATGCATAAAATTTAAGGCATAAACTCTTAGACACACATTTTTGTAATCACTATAACTTTTACGTTATATTGTTTTTGTGTAATATACATTCTAATTATGATCTATGACTGTTGAACTACAACATACATGAACAGTTGTCCCATAACCTGATACAACCTGTGTATATATGTGCAAGAGAAGTGAAACTAGAAAGAAAACCCTGTACCAACATGTCTGACCAGCGTGGTATAGTAGATCAATTTTCCTCTTACTGGAAGGAAGCTTAAGCCCAGCAGTGGCACTTTTATGAGCTGTGACGATGACGACGAATATCATACATTTTACAAGTATTAAAACCATAAAATTTTAAATCAGTTTTATATGTTCTTGAATAAATAGTATATTAAGAGCTACATAGATCCAGCGGCCAAAGTATTTATATAGGCAATAGAGCAACAGGTTTTTTCAAGTATCCAGAGTATCAGTAACTAAACTGGAAATACAATAGATACATACCACTTAACTTGAAGGGGAATATAAACAATCGCATTAATTGTAAAATATCGCATTGATTATAAAATGACATAAAATTTATTGTATCAACTGCCTCGTGTGCTGACGTCTTAAGAAAATAGGGTCGAAAGTCCTGTCATAAGAGTAGTAACGCTGTCTAATGGAACACCAGGGGAATAGAAGAGTAATTTTCTCCAGTGGTAAATATTGTATTCAATAGTGAACTATAGGCTAGAAGATGGATAGATAGGATAGGATATTTGATTAATTTAGTTGGATTTTTCATTGCCATGATAAATTACTGTTAGGTTATTCTAACTGCAAAACTTTGCGAGACTCTTGCTGCAATACCAAGACTCGGGTGCGCAAGACCAAGACCAAGACGAGACCAGGTGTGATGTTGCAAGACCAAGACCAAGACCGGTCCAAGTCTCGTCTTGGTCTTGCATTTGGGCAACACTAGTCTTAACTAACAAAATGTAACGTAAAATTGGTTACGTTACGTAGGCTTTATAAGTATATTATAACAAAACAAAAGGTATATTCTAACTATGCAAGTTAGAATATACTTTTTGTAAGGCAAAACAATTATTTTTCAGTCTGAAAGAATGATCTTAAAAAAAAAAGCTGGTCATTCTTACCGGGTCTGCCGACTGGGCCCGGTAAGAATGGCTGGGCCCGGTGGGTGCCTAATAGGGCCGGCCGGGCCCGGTTTGCAATCTCTAGAATCGAGGCCATGATACACACCGCACGAGGTCAGCATTAAGCCACTACGACATACCATATATACAGTAAAATGATAAAAATACACTACTATCTAGTATTAAGCCCTCGATTTGAATCCATGATTCATATAAAAAAAGTTCTTTGCTCGCGCACTATTCATCATCATCTTGCTCTTATCCCAATTACTTGGGGTCGACGCAATATGTCATCTGTGTTGACATATTGCAAAAAGTTTCGGCAATGACTTTTATGACCGGCCGCCTGCCTGACGTCAACCCTCCTTGGGAATGTAATCGTTGACCCAAATGGTACCAGATGGAGTTGGTCCGGGTCAATCTAGGGCTCTTAGTCGTCTTTTACGACACCCACGAGCAAAGCAAGGGTTGGTAGTATTCGAAGCCGCTACCACACAGCTTGCTCGCGCACTATTAGGGAACTAAAATTACGGTATCGAAGATGTTTACAACTTTACTCCTATTAATATTATTAATATTGATAAGACTTAAAACTGTAAAAAAATGTGTGATAGTTTTGTTTTGTACACATTACAGGCTTTGAATTTTTTTAAATTTAAATCACACAATCTTTACAAATATATAATTAATAAAAAAAATATAATTAATAGACCCAAATTACCAAATTGAAAAAGAAATAAAGTTGCTTAGAAATCGAATCGATCTCACGACACTCGGCAAGACATCACTAATAAAAGAAAATCAATTAAGACACTATCTTTACGTTTAACTAATAAAAAATGTTCTACGAGAAAAAATTATGGAGTCATTTTCGATTCGGTTACACATTATCACTAATCTTAATTATTAAAATTCTCGTAATAGCTTACAAGCTTCAATTCTTGTGCACTATTTTTGTCATCTTCAGCCAATATATGTGTAACTGTTGGACAGAAAACAACTCGTCATCATCATCATCATCATCATTTCAGCCTATTGCCGTCCACTGCTGGACGTAGGCCTCCCTCATATTGCGCCACAATGTGCGGTCCTGTGCCGCCTGCATCCAACGACGCCCAGCAACTTTCACTAGGTCGTCGGTCCACCTAGTGGGGGGGCGTCCTACACTGCGTCGTCCGATGCGTGGTCGCCACTCGAGAACCTTTCTTCCCCAGCGGTTGTCGGTTCGTCGAGCGATGTGGCCTGCCCATTGCCACTTCAGCGTGCTAATTCTTCGTGCTATGTCGGTTACACCCGTTCTTCTGCGGATTTCTGTATTCCGGATTCTATCTCGCAGAGAAATCCCGAGCATAGCCCGTTCCATAGCACGCTGAGCGACTTTGAGCCTTGATATGAGGCCTACATTTAGGGACCACGTTTCCGTGCCGTAAGTCATCACTGGTAACACACACTGGTCGTAGACCTGTGTTTTCAGACACTGAGGTATGTTGGACGAGAAGATCCTCTTAAGTTTCCCGAACGCTGCCCAACCGAGTTGGATTCGTCGGCTGATCTCTTTCTCGAAATTGGATCTACCTAACTGGACTGTTTGTCCTAGGTAAACATAGTGATTGACAACTTCGAGAATCGCATTGCCAACTAGGACCGGTACAGGAATGACATGGGTATTTGACATGACTTTCATCTTGTCCATGTTCATTCGTAGACCCACTAGTTGGGATACCCTGCTGAGATCATTGAGCATAGTGCCAAGGTCCTCCATGGATTCTGCCATAACGACGATATCGTCTGCGAATCGAAGGTGAGTGATGTATTCGCCGTTAATGTTGATGCCGAGTCCAGTCCAGTCTAAGAGCTTGAAGACATCTTCCAGTGCAGTGGTGAACAGTTTCGGAGAGATGACATCTCCCTGTCTCACGCCTTTCTGCAACTGGATCGGTTTCGTACTCTTATCCCGGATACGGACTGACATTGTGGCGTTCCTATACAAACACTTCGGCACTTCGATATAGCGATGGTCGATTTGGCACCGCTGAAGGGACTGCAGCACCGCCCAAGTTTCGACTGAATCAAAGGCTTTCTCATAGTCCACAAACGCTAAGCACAGGGGCCGATTATACTCCTCGGTCTTTTGTATAATCTGCCGAAGCGTGAGGATATGGTCTATGGTGCTATAGCCTTTTCGGAAGCCGGCTTGTTCGGGCGGCTGGAAGTCATCGAGCTTGCGCGTGAGTCGATTGGTAATGACCCTCGAAAACAACTTATAAACATGGCTCAGGAGTGAGATGGGTCTGTAGTTCTTTAAAAGAGCTTTGTCACCCTTCTTCAAGAACAGCACCACCACACTCCTGGTCCACGACTCTGGAACGTCGCCCCCGAGGATAACGGAATTAAATAGCTTCTGAAGGGCTATTAATACCGGCTTGCCGCCCGCCTTCAAAAGCTCTGCCGTAATTCCGTCATCTCCCGGTGCCTTACCGTTACGTAGTTGTTTGAGAGCCATTCTGATCTCGTACAAGCTGATGTCCGGGATTTCTTCGGTATAGTGCCGAGTTAGCTTGGATCTGGGATCT
Source organism: Lymantria dispar (assembly GCA_032191425.1). NCBI lineage: Eukaryota > Metazoa > Arthropoda > Insecta > Lepidoptera > Erebidae > Lymantria > Lymantria dispar. Next base: position 20,698,601 of record CM063444.1, on the reverse strand, counting down.
TGAACCAAGCCAACAACTCGTCATTTAGTGGAAAATTTAGCTACTAGAACAAGTTTGGCCAAATCGCTAGCTAGTAACGTCATCACATTCCTGGCGCTTCTTCTATGACATCTACGTAAAAAGAAGTATTAGTAAATTGAATTAAAAACCAACAGATCATAATATGTAAACCCTTTTGTGAACGAATTTCATTCAGCGTTCTATGTTAATAATCTATTGTTCTAAGACAGTAATTTACAAAAAATGCAAATTTTTCAAAGATTTATAAGGTGCTGTTATAAAAATGATTACTTTTATATAAAATTGCGTTTTGTTTCTATTTGCAAGACATTATTACCTCCTTTTTCTAGTAACATAAGTGTAGTATTGCATTAATGATACCTTATTATTTGAAATACGAATCAGGATTCATCCCTGAATTCTGAATTTTTGGGCCAGAGTTTGAAAAAAAACAGTGTTGCTGCGGTCTTATACACAATACAATTTTAGGATTTATTCAGGAATAAAAACGGAAAGATTTTGAACATATTCCTGGTTTATAGCAAAAGGCTGGTCCTCTATTTATATATACATTACGTACGTACGTACAATTATAGATTGTATGATACTCGTAAAATATGAATGTCTTACACAACCTTGACATAATACTCCTTCGGGGATGAAAACAACTATAAATATGTATAGGTACATAGCACGATTCCATGTAAACAAGTATTAGTTAGCGATCAATTGTGAATAAACGCAAACGACGTATAGATTTTTACCCATAATTGAAGCCATGGGGATATTGTTAGTGACAATTATGTGACAAGATTATTTGAATCAAAATAAAACTACATGTAGGCAATAATTTTATTTTATTTTTTATACTATCTGCAGAATAATAAAATGGAGCTATATTGGCGATTTTTTGTGGCGGTTTCACTATGGCTTGTAGCGGATAGGCCGTTCCTACGAGCAGACGCATATGACGTCTTCGATCCTACAGTCCTGCAAGTTGAACATAAAAGAAACCAGAGACTGTCAGAACCAGTTAACAAGGTAAGTATTACTATAAAAGTAATTGAATGATCATAATAAATACGTCGCAATATTGATTGCTCAAGCCTCCCCCATTTTGGGAGGGAGATTGACCTACTATACCACACTGGTCAGTCGTGTTGACATAGGGTTTATTTGGAGTTTTCCTTCTCTTGCATCGATGTTATTTGCTTGATTTATACCCCTAAGTCGTTAAAATTTTGGAAATGTGTTTTTATATTGTCAATATCTGCATCGTTTCTAGTTATTTTTGGTTTAGCTTTAAATGGTCTATGTCTCTTGTTATTTTTAAGTACTAATTTTGCTCTTAAAATCCTGTGATTGCTATTAAAGTTTATATTCTGGATGACTCTGCAGTCTTCGAATTGGTTATATTTATTTGTTAGGATATAGTCGATTTCGTTCCTATATTGTCCACCAGGCGAGATCCAAGTCCATCTTTTCTCTTTTCGATTTTTGTATTGAGTGTTTAATATCTTTAAATTGTATTCGTAGGCAAATTCTAAAAGTTTTTTACCGTTACGGGTTCTTTTGCCGTAGCTATGTGGTCCTAATATAATTTCTTCTCCAGGTTTTCTCTCACCAATTTGAGCATTATAGTCTCCCATTACTAAGTAATTTTTGTGTGTGTGTTCTTTTAAAACTGATTTTATTTTAGAGTAAAATGAATCAATTTCAGTGTTGCTTGAGAGGTAGGTACAGCTTTGCTGTAGGAGAGTAAATTTGTACCATTGACCAGTTATCTTCTTCTAATATGAGATTCAGTATTGCGATTCGATCCTAAATGCCTTTAACTTCTTGAATTTGATTACGTAACTCTTTCTTTATTAGAAAACCAACTCCAGACCTGCCCGGGATCTCACCTATATGGTACAATATATACTTTTCGTATTCTTCGATCTTCTCACCATATCGTCTTACTTCACTAAGGCCAACAACTGACCAATTTATATGTTTTACTGCCTCTAAGAGCTCTTTGAGACTCTCGTCGGTTCCTAGTGAAAGTGTGTTGTATGTAGCAATAAAGTAAATACTCTTATGCTTGGTTTTGCGACAAGTTCTGTAATTTGGATTTGATCTTGGAAGGTAGTAGTCTTCTTCCCCCACGGTGACTAGTCGGCTTGGGGTAGTATTGTTTGTTGCTGTTATTTGAATTGTTTCGTTTGCCTCTATGCGTGCTTTCCGGTTACCGATATTCATTAGTTTTTTGTTGTTGTCAGCTAAGATGAACTAGCCCGTGTAACGAAGTCGTGGAGTGTAGTTTTATTTAGATTATTGAGCGCCGAGTTTGTTGATTTTTAGGTGAATTAGTAAATCAAAGTAATCTTTTGTTGCATGATTTTAATTTTATTTTTTAAGTCTTTGTTTTCTTCTAATACTACTGTTATCTTTTCATCTATGCTCTTCAAGATACTGTTGGTAACAAGTTCGGTTATGACTTGAGTTTGAATAACTATTTCTTTTTTAATTTTTATAAGTAAGGTTTCCATTTCGTTCATATTTACCATATTTTGGGGCGATTCCTCCTAGTGGTTACACTTTCACCGATGTAACAATATTCAATATGATAATATTAGTTGTTATTTAATGTATGCATTAAATGTGCAGTTTGCATAGACAGAATTCTCAAGTTGGTAGTACACACTTACGAGTATATAGCTTGCTTCGCAAACGCGCATAACCTCAACGCTTAATTTCCTTAATTGTGATGTCTCATTTTGTATCTGCGTTGTTTATTTGCTTATTATTTTCTATACACAGCCACACCGTTTTTAACTTGCTGTTAATAGTTGTTTAGTGAAGTTTACACTGGTTTTAACATTGATTTCGACGTTGGTCTTTCCTGATCAGTTACAGTAAGTATTTAACGAATTATCACCGGAACCGGAATAAAGCATTTCCATGCAGTATTCATTAGCAAATAAAAAAAAACGAAACATTATATTAAAAACATAATTCATTTAATTGTGTATTTAATATTTAAAATTCTCGTAAATAATTTTATTTCTTACTAGCAACCCGCCCTCGCTTCGCTTCGGTTATAGTCGTTTTACCCGCGTAGTTCCCGTTTCCGTGGGAATACCGGGATAAAATATAGCCTAGTTTACGCCCTGATATTATAGCTTTCTATTGGTGAAAGAATTTTTGAAATCGGTCCATCCGTTTTGAAGATTACCCGGAACAAACAGACAGACAAAAATTTTTTTATCGCTATTTTAGGCATAGGTGTCGTGCAAATAACCATGTGAGCATGAAAAAAGCCTATTATTTAGCCTATTACAAACAGACACTCCAATTTTATTTATTGGTATTTTTTTTTTTTTTTATGGGTGGGCTATGGTAAGCGCACGCGCGGTCCTGTCCTTCCGGGGCGATGAAAGGACGGCGCGCGGGCCCATAACCCACCCGTACCCACGTCACCTCGTTGTTGGGCCGACCACCGGAGCAGATGTGACTTGTCATCAGTGGTCGGCCCGACGGAATACCCTTTCGGGTAACCTCTCACCTCTCGACGTACTGGGACGTCGGTCGCCATCGCGCGGTCAGCCTCCCTGCGGGTGACGGACAATTCCCCGGTCCGATCACCCGCGGCCTCGGCTAGGGCGGCATTAGGCGCAGATATTCGCGCCTGCGCCGGCCGAGTCGCCGGCGGCGGAACGTGTCGCCGATAGGAGCTCTACTAGCACACGATCCGCCGCCTCCTTCCGTGAGATAACGGCCTCACAGAAGGCGGCGACCGCGTCCCAGTTCCTGACGCTGACGAGCATCTCCCTGGCGATGGTCGGCAGCGCCAGGTCGGCACCGATAATTGCGACGAGTTCACGGCGATCCCCCTCCCATGCAGCACACTCCTCGAGCGTGTGCTGCGCCGTGTCCTCGTCGCAACGGCAGTGGTGGCAGGACGGTGTGCTCTCCCTCCTGACAATCTTGTGCAGGTACTTCCCGAAGCAACCGTGCCCCGTCAGCACCTGCACCAGTCGGAAGGAAAGCACCCCGTGCGTCCGCTCCAACCACTCCATCAGCACCGGCCGGAGAGCCTCGACGGTCCTGACACCGTACCGAGGACTCTCCAGCCGAACTGCCCAACGGGCAATGACTTCTCGGCGGGCGTCGACCCGCCAGGCGGTGATCTCTTTGATGGAGACCATGCCGCCGCGGGCGCGCGTCTCCGACACCCGCCGATAAATGTCGGCGAGCATCTCCGCCTCCAGATCCCACGGGGGAGTTCCGGCCAGGAGGCACGCTGCCTCTGTCGCCACCGTGCGGTAACCCCGTATGGCCCTGATCGCCATGACCCTCTGTGGTCGCCACAGGAGGGCCCTAAGACGGACGGTCAGGGACCCCGCCCACACCGGTGCTCCATACAGGGCCATCGACCGGATCACCCCCACGTACAGCTGTCGGCACGTAGCACTGGGTCCGCCCACATTCGGCATCAGCCGCGAAAGGGCGGACGCCGCGCCGACAAGCCGGGGAACAAGTCGATGGAGATGCTCCCGGAACCAAAAATGCCCGTCGAGCACCAGGCCCAAGTACTTCATGTGGGCCTGGATGCTGATGGTGACCGACTTCACGATGATCGAAGCGCCGGCGGGAGGCCCGGCGGTACGGAGGCCATGGAACAAAAGGGCCTCCGTCTTTTGCAGGGCTACTCTCAGCCCCAGCGCTTCGATCCGCCTGACAATCTCCTCGGTGCCGAGAGTTGCCAGGCGTGCCGCCTCCTCTAGCGTCCCACCCCGGGCTGTGACGAGTGTATCGTCGGCGTAGCAAATTACGCCCAGCCCGGGTGGGAGGCTTCCTCTCAACGCCCAGTCGTAGCCGATGTTCCACAGGGTCGGACCCAGAACCGACCCCTGTGGGACACCGCACGTCATGGGCGTTCGCACAACGTCCCCTACTCGGTCAACGTAGAGGACGCTGCGCCCCTCCAAGTAGTCTGCCACCAGCCGCCTGAGGTACACGGGCACCCCGTGATATCTCAGCCCCTCCCTGATGCAGCTGAATGGCAGACTGTTGAAGGCATTGGCGATGTCCAGGGACACCGCCAACAGGACTCCTCCGCCGGTGACGGCCTCCGCTACCACGGCCTTCAGGCGCAGCAGGGCCGCGATCGTCGAACGCCCTCTCCGAAAACCAAACTGGGCGTCCGACAGATCGGGCCCGACCCCGACGAGGTGCCGCTCGATGCGGGCAGTCAACACCCTCTCCAGCAGCTTACCCGCATCATCGAGCAGCACGATGGGCCTGTAGGCCGAGGCCGACTCGGGAGACCGTCCCGGCTTCGGCAGGAGAACCAGCCTCCTCTCTTTCCAGCATCCAGGGAACTGCCCGGACGTCAAACAGGCGTCGAACAGTCCCCTGAGGCGTGGTCCCAGGTGCTCAAGGACCAGGGCCAACACACGGTTCGGAATACCATCGGGCCCGGGGGCGGTAGATTTCACTCGCATACGCGCCACCGCCGCCCCCATTTCCGGCTCCGTGATGGGCGGAGCACTTTCATCTTCGGCCTCCCGGTCGCTATCCGGCGAAGCCATGACCGGAGGCGTGTGCTCCGCCCGCCGTGGAAAGAGGTCCTCGACAACTCTGGTGAGGAGGCTGGGCTGGAGAGTCTCGGTGAGGGGGGGGGGCCCCGCCCGCGGAGCTTGTTCAGCGCTGCGAGGTAGGGGCGACCCCAGGGGTCACGCTCGAGACTGTCCAGCATCTCCCGCCGACTAACGTCCTTGGCGGTACGGACGGCCAGCCTGAAGGCAGACCGCGCACTGCGGTAAGCCTCGTACAGCTGGCCCTCCCGCTCTGCGTCGCGGTGGCGCGCTCGGCTGCGGGCATAGGCCCTCCGGGCACGTATGCACGCGGCCCGAAGGTCCGCCAATTCTCGGGACCACCAGGGGACCGCATTCTTCGGGGGCAGACGCCGCACACGGGGCATGGCCGCATCGCAGATTTGCGTTAACGCACAGCGGATGCGGCCAGCCTCGGCATCCACCCCGTCCGCCTGGGGCGGTGAGGACAGCCACGACTGAACGATGGCTGCCTCCGCCAACAGGTCCCGATCCAATCGACCCACAGCCCACCGCGGAAACGCGGGAGCTCCGTCCGCCGTGTGACCCCTGCTGGGCTGCAGGAGGGTCCGGGAGACCTCTATCCGGATGTATCGGTGGTCGGATAGGGTTTCAACCTCCTCCTGCACGCACCAGCTCCTCACACGTGCTGCGACATTAGGGCTAGCGAACGACAAGTCCACTATCGACCCGCCCTGCTGCCGCACGCACGTTTGCACCGAGCCCCTGTTCAGCAAACAGAGGCCCAGTGCCGCCGCCCACTCTTCGACCGCCCGCCCGCGGTCATTCGTCCTGGGGGACCCCCACGCCGTGGACTTGGCGTTGTAGTCCCCCATGACAAAGACCTGGCGCGGTGCCAGTCGCCGTATCGAGGCCCCCAGGATGGTGAGGAAGGCCCCGAAATCCATCGCGCTCCTGTTAGGGGAGAAGTAAATACCAAATAGCGTAACCTCTCCCCATTCCGCCGCGACATACCCATCGCCCCTGTCCTTGAGCAGCAAGGGCGGGGAATGCCACGACGTGGAGGCGACGATTGCCACAGAGCCGTCACTGCTGCCCAGCCAATTGGGCCGGTCAGGCACCACGTACGGCTCCGCGGCTACGGCTACACCGATCAACCACTCCGCCATGGCTTGCAGGAAAACGTCCTGTGCCTCGGCGGCGTGGTTGAGGTTGGCCTGCAGGAGGTGGTAAGATTCGGCCGCCATTAGTGGGCCGTATCCATTACCTCCTCCACGCTGGCGGGCGATCGGGTCGCGCTAGGGGCGGGAGCGGCCGGGGTCGTCGGGCCGCTCCGCCCCTTTGGGGCCGAAGCCGGGGGTCTGCACTCCCTGCCCCCCATGCGGTGCTTGGCGGGCCTATTGCCTGCCGCACACGCGGGGCAGTGGGGAGTGGCGGCGCACGATGCCGCCTTATGCCCGGGTTGACCGCAGCGGAAACAAAGGTCGCTGCAGTCAAAGCAGTTAGTGCATGTCGGCCGAGTGTGTCCGACCGCCATGCACTTGTAGCACCTCGCAGGCCGGGACTCCAGCACGGTCACCCGCGCCGAGCTCCAGCCCACGAGGAGCCTGCCTGAGCCGGCCAATTGCTTGGCCGACTCCACCGGGCACTGCACCCAGGCAGCACCGACGCCGCCCGGACCAGGGCGGATAGCGCCAATTCGGACGGTGTCCACGGGACATCCGGTTTTCGAGACGATAGCCTCCCGGATGTCATCCACCGTCACGGAGTCGTCCAGACCCGTGACCCGCAGTTCCGCACACTTGACGGGTCTGGCGATCTTGACGCCATCCTTCGCAGCAAACAAACCCCTCAGCTTCGCGGCCATGCTATCGGCCGTCTTGGCGCCCTCGGCCCCAGGGAACTCTAAAATCCGAGCCCCTGTCCGGGCCTTGCGGGTCCTGGCTTCGACGCCTCCTAAATCGGAGACGTCAAGCTCCCGCCGGGCGCGACGTAAGACGGCCTCATAGCTGAGGCCGTTCTCGGCCGCCTCAGGCAGGACGGTGATCACCACCGCTGCTGACTTCGGCGGCCGGAGCCTCCTGCGCGACCTCTTACTTGCGGCTCCTGTTTTGGGAGCGGAGACTTTGGCGGCGCTTTTGGCCTCCGCTCTCCTTTTCTGACCACGACTTTTCCTGCTGCGCTCAGCCGTCTGCCAGCCCTCTTCGGGCGCAGCAGGATCGCTCGGCGCAGCAGTCGCGGTCACGGCTGTGCTAGCCGCCACCGACGGTGCAATTGCCAGCGGCGGCTTAGGTCCAGTCTTGGCAGGAGCCGATGCCGCCTTCTTCTTGGCGGCGGGCCCCTTCGGCTTCGGTCCAGTGACGGCCCCAGCGTAACTCCCTACGCGCCCGCCCTGGCAGGGTAACGCGGCAGGGGCTGACGCCACGACCTTCAGCCTGTCCGCAGCAAGCGGCGGCCGGAGACGGGGCTCCGGAGGCAGGGACAGTTCTCCTCCAAAGCCGCCATGCGCGCGTCGAGCATTTTGCCCACAACCTCTACTATGGCGCGCATGGTCAGGTCCGGCACGCCGTCCACAGCGGGCAGCGGCACCGCTTCGACGGGCTGGGTCCTCTTGAGGCTCGCCGCAGCGCGAGTTTGCACAACGGGGACGGCGGGGGCGGCGGCAGGGCTGGCGCTTGTCGACGGTGCAGTTTGCATCAGCTGCGCAACCTGGCGACGCAAGTCGGCCATTTGTTTGGCCAGCTGGCGATTTGTCTTTTGCACCGTCGACAACTCCTTCTCCAAGGTCCTGTTTGTTTCCTGCAGGCCTGATACTTCGCCACTAAGGCGGGCATTTTCGGCCTGCAGGGTGGCCACATTAGGGGCGTCGCCTGCCACAGTGGGCTCGGCAGCCGTGGCGCCAGTGGGAGGGACGTCCTTCAACACCCTCATCATTCTCGCGGCTGCCGCCTCGTTGGCCCGCTTGCGAGCCTCAGCCTCTCGCTCCTGTATTACTGGAGAAGGAGTCCCAGTTCTTGCCGCCACCGAAGCCCCACGCCCTCCGCGCCCTCTGCGTGAGGTCGCCACCTTAGGAGGAGGCATGATGTCTCCGCTCCCCTCCGAGTCAGATGAGGAGCTGCCACTCTTGTGCAGAGGGCGCTTCCGCACCTGTGGTGGGAAGGCCTCCTCCATCGCCGCCGCCAGGATTGATGCCGTAGGCCTTCCGACGGCCCGAGCAGCCGGGCTCTCCTTCGTGTTGGACGGTCCTGCGGCACTGCCGCCCTCGTCCACCGACTGCTCCGCGGTCGTATCTGTCTCCATGGCCGCGGAGCTGTCTGCCTCAGAGGCGCCAACGTCACTGGGTGGAACGTCGGCAGCCTCCAGCAACTTCTGCGCCGCCTGTCGCAGCTTTGCAGCGCGCCGTCTGACGCGTGCCGTTGCAGGGGCGATCTTCCTGTTGCTTTTCTTTTTGCGGGCCCCTGTTTTCGCCGGGCCTTCGGCTGATTTTGGAGCTTCCAGTACCAGACTAGCAGCCGAGCTGCAGTCGGACGAGGCCCCTCCTTCTTCTGTGCCAGTTTTACCGTAGCTTAGCAAGGCTTTTGGGTGGGAACAATGTGGGTCATCGTTCCCCGTGTTTTTGGGCGTCTCACCCCTCCTATCTACGTCAGGTGTGTGTGAACAATTATCCATGTAGTTCCCACGAGTATGGGAGAAGTAAACGGTCGACCCGGGCAGAGATCCCGATACCCGGGCAAGCGTAAATTTGTATCCCAACACAGGGGGTCCGCAGGTACCCTGGCTGGGGGGGGGGGGCATTTATTGGTATAGATGTAATACTTGGCCATATTGTCAATAGTACTATTGGTTGAATTCATTTAAGTAATGATAATTACATACGATAGTACAAATAAGTAATTTCACGAATGGCATGTGTCCAGACACATTACCTTTCATTCTTTTTTTGCACTGATCTTATAATCATCTAATAGCTCTCTCTTAAATACAGACAGAGTGAATATTTCTACATATTCTTGTAACCGGCTTACAAGTTCCTTAATACTTACTAATATTATAAATGCGAAAAATTGTTTATTTGTTACGCTTTCACGCTTAAACCATTGAACCGATTTCAAAAATTCTTTCACCAGGGGAAAGCTACAATATCAAGGAGTAACATAGGCTATATTTTATTCCGGTATTCCCACGAGAATGGGAACTACGAGGACAAAACGACTAAAACTGAAGCGAGGGCGGGTTGCTAGTATTCTATAAAATGTCTGTATACGTTAAATGGTATACAGACATTTTATAGTTTTGTGTTTTCTTCAGGTCATTAGATACAATTTATCTTCTGCGTTTAGATTAAACAATGTAAACAATTCTTAATAAAATAAGGTTTATGCGAATCATCATCATCTTGGCTCATGTATGTCCCACTATCGGGCTCGAGTCTCCTCCGTTACTGAAGGGAAATTAGCCCACAGACTCGACAGATTGGTATAGTGTTTTACTTTGCGGCGTAGGTGCGACTACCTGCCTTCATGCCGCCCTAGCCGAGGCCGCGGGTGACGTGACCGGGGAATTAGTCCATCACCCGCCAAGAGGCCAACCACGTGAGGAAAGACCGACGTCCTCCCCGAGGGGGGAACGTCGGTCGATGGGCGGGTACTCCTCAGGGGATATTCCGTCGGGCCGACCAATAACATCAAGTCACACGGCTCCGGTGGTAGGTCCAACGACGAAGGAGGCATGGTGTTCGGGTGTGCGTGCTTATGCCCCTCTGTCGCCCCGGACGGAGTGGTGCGAGGAGTGCGCCGACTACATCTCACCCCAAAAAAAAAATGTGTTTTACTTTGAGTTTACCGTCTCTTGCATATACGTTATATGCATATATTATTATCAATTACTCGTCTTTTACGAGATCCAGGAGTGGTGAATTGTATTCTTGTTCCGCCACTGCATGTAATTAACTCGAATACACTGTAAAAAAGTATTAATTGCTACGCCTGTAGAAAACGTTTCAATCATTATTTATTAATGTCACAAATTAGACATGGCCAATTAGGTCATAGGTTAGTTAGTGGCTATGCAATGCGACCTCGACGAATTACTGGTAATGTATTCATACTGTAATAAATATTTTTTTGTTATCAACAGATAAGATCTAAAGGTTTCTGGGCATTTTATTTAAAATCATATCAACGGACGCCGAGTATAGTTTTTAATTGTTTTAATTTAAGGGCAGAGATTAGAATGAAGATTATCTTTATTCTTCGAGGCTTTGTTCAAAACTATTACTAAACTAGTATTTTAAATAACCTTGAATTAATTTAAGAAGTTTTTGTCTTCATTGTTTTAAATATTCTGTGTATGTAAATAATATATCAATGATGATGGAGTCGTTTTTTTGAGTCACTACTCTAATGATAGGTGCTGATGGTGATCCTATATTCTTGGTTCAAGTCCTAGTTCCACTGTTAATCTGAAACTAAACATCTGGCAAATGGCAATATCAATAATATTAGTTGAAATTGAATTTGGAGTTATATAAGCGAAATATGGTATGGAAATATGGAAAATTCTTTTTAGTACAATTCAGCACCTTCTTATGTCTCGTAAGAGTTATGAAAACCGGCCAAAAGTTTACTTAAAGAATAAGTGTTCTCCTTGAAAACGTTCAACATCAACTAGGTTTTCCAAACAGCCTACCAAGTATACATTACAGTATTCTCCGCTCTTTAAGAAGGCCTATATCCAGCAATATCAAATAGAGGATCTCCATATGCTGATAGATGGAGGGATGGATATAAATCTTTTAAGTTCTGTTATATGTTTGCCTTGTAGAATTTACCAGTAGAAATGGAACGACGAAACATTAGTATAGTGGGTGACCAGTTTATGTTAAGTGGCAAACCACTACGTATCATCGCAGGTTCCTTACATTACTTCAGACTACCCTCTGCCTACTGGAGGGATCGGCTAAGGAAGTTAAAGGCTGCAGGACTGAATTCTGTTACCACGTATGTATGCATATTTACTAATATAATGTTAAAAATCTGTGACGAACTGAGGATATAATTCATCACCCCCTTTTTCCCGTGGATGTCATAAAAGACAACTTAAGTATATAATATACATATACACAAAGGTGGGCATTAACTCGTTAATCCGTTAATCGTTAATTAACGAAGTTAACAATCTGGTTAACGAATTAACTTTTAAGTTAACTGCAAAAAATGTTAACGCTCTTGTTAACTTGCGTTAACTTGAACTTCCGTTAACTTTAGTCCATTACATTAGTCTTATGTTGATATGCTGTCATTTTGTTGGCTTAAATTACGCGCCACGCCACGCTCGTAAGTTCCACGACGAATGCGCCGTCCAAATCGCCGGCAGCGGATCATGTTGTAGAGGAGTTCCCCCCGCGCACGTTCCACCAGCTACTTCCGTGACATAACTACCACACGGACGGCGGTGGCTGCGTCCCAGTTCCTGGCGCCGTTGAGCATCGCCCTAGCGATCAGATTCGGCACCATTGATTACGACGAATTCAAGGTGCTGCTCTGTCCACGAGGCACACACCTTGTTTGTACTGGGGCGTATCCTCGTCGCAAATGCAATGGTGGCAGGACGGTGTGCTCTTCTTCCTCACGACTGTGTGCAGGTATTTGGCGAAGCTACCATGCCCCGTTAATAGCTCCATCAGTCGGAAAGAAAGCACCTCTTGCCGCCGACCTAATCACTCCATCAGCACCGGCCGTAAAGTCTCAACGATCCGAACATCATACCGAAGCCTCTCCAACCAGACTGCCCAACGGAAAATGACGTCACAGCGGACGTCGTCCCACCGGTCGGCCATCTGGCTAAACTAGGCAAAGTCGGTCCCCGCCCCGCTCCACGAAAAAGGCAACAGATCCGGAGCCTTCTTCAATTGCTGTGAATTCTTCTATTGTAGATTATGATAGTAGCGGAAGTGATATATTCTCACCTCCACCTGGTTATTACGTCAGAAAGTGTAGTAAAGTATTGGTGAACCTTTTGGTATCGCGGCTACCGGCAGTAGCGCGTAGCAAGCTAGTGTGGACGGATGCATACATAATGCAACATAATTCCACTACATGCTGTAGAATTTATCTATTTCTCTCTCCCTAAAAGCAGTATAAGTTTTAAATAGTTAACTTTAATGATTAACTTTAACTTGTGTTAAATTTTCGCAAATTTAACGATTTAATGATTATCGAAGTTAACATTTTAATTAACGAATTAACGATTAACGAAGTTAACTTTTGGATTAACTGTGCCCACCTGTGCATATACATCTATGCACGAGAAGGTAATATAACCCTATACCAAACTTCTAACAAGCGTGGTATAGTATGTCAATTTCCCTCCTATTGTGTAAGGGGCTAGAGTCCAGCAGTTGGACGTATATGAGCCGAGGTGATTATGAGTTGGGAACGATGAACATTAAAAATCCTTATTTAGTTATTTTAATTAGGAAATTCATTTGTACGGATATTATATAATTTTACGGCAGTTTGTACGGTAGTATGCCGTGTGGTGACGGAGTAAGAATACTTACAATTCACCAGGGGGTAGTCTTACTATAATATCTATGTAAGAGAAAGGAAACTCGAAGTTAATTTGCCTCCTATTGTGGAGGAGGCCCGAGCCCAACAGTGGATCGTATATGGCCTGATGAATAAATAAATAAACGGAATAATAAATGAACGGTAGTTCTGCGGATGCTTAAGGTGACCGATATAAAATATAATCAATGATAGGAAGTCCTTCCTACCTGTCTGTTTATATTTAAAGTATTTCCACGATATTTGCACAAATAAAAATGTTAAGCATTATTTATTTTATTATGAATGCATAGGTCAAGATACTTGATGATGTTCATCAAACGTTAATTGTTGGAAAATTTAATCTTAATACTACTGCACCAACCAACGTCATCAAAACCCTGAATCATGCAACTGTTCACCGTCGACTGCTAAATGTAGCCTATTCCAATAGAATTCCAAGAATTCATTGGAGAATCTGAGGCCATAATCACCATGTTTGAAAAATGGAAGTTAGTCTATTAAACCTCTTTAGCAAGACAGGTTTCCAAAGTGTTTTTTTTTTGAGGTTCTCTTTTCTTTTGTTAATTTTTATGTTTAAATCCTTTTACCTATCACCATGTAAAGCTCATATATGTCCCCTCGAGTTTCTTCCTCAATAAAAAATTGACTTACTAAAACCCGATGGTTGAACGGGTTGGTATAGAGTTTTATTTCGAGTCTCCCCCCTCTTACATAAATACATCTGTATATTATATCCCAGTTTTTTACGATACCCATGGGTAAAGAAATGGTGAATGGTATTCTTACTCCGTCAACATACGCCAGAACCTTGTGTTCAAATCTTTTATTGCTTATATATGTATGCACAGAAAACTCTCACGCAGTTCAGAATTTTAATAATAATAACAAAAATAAAATCCTAATTCCCCTTTTTCACTTTTTTTAATACACTTCTTTCAATAACTATCAATTTCAATTTTTACATTCTGAATCTTATCTGACGGATATATATTTTTTACTTTAGTAAATTTATAAATCGCCTAATAATTCCGGATATACTCATTTTACACCAGATATGTTGAATGGAGTTTCCACGAGCCTGAAGAACGGCAATATAAATTCGATGGCGATCATGACATCTCCAAATACATCCAAATAGCTGCCGAAGAAGGTCTTTATGTGTTGCTACGAGTGGGTCCATATATTTGCGCTGAACGTGACCTGGTGAGGTTTGAGAAATTATTTACCCTATTGTTCTATTTCCGTCACTATGCGCTAATCAACGTATTAAATGTTATTACACAGATGAGGCCAATGAATTAATAAATCTGTTTACTATTTTAAAAGTCATTAATTAGACTAAGAGATATAGTAAATAATAAAAAATCGTTTAAGAGCCATTTCGCGTTTACGCTCGAAATTATCTGATTTTGGGCTCCTAATCTACCGTCGTAAGTAACATCTAGATATTATTGAATACATATTAAAATGGGCCAAATCTTTCGTATTGACGATTAATTTAGCACTTTTTCTAAAAGTCAATTGTTCGATCCATAGTAGCCCATCTCCCACAACCATTTTACTGGAAAATCGCCTCAGAGTCAATTTCAGAGCCCTGTAAGTATCTATGAATAATATTTATATTTTAGCCCACAAAAAATATAGTAAACATCAGAAATATACTCTTATTGCCATTTAATTTAACGTATTCTAAATTTTTTATACCGTTAATCAGAAAAAAAATAAAACTCTAGAGCGATTTTAAAATATTGCATTGCTTTTTTATCGCCTATTTTATGGCGTTAAAATAATAAAATTATTCTAAATTAAATTACACATTAAACTATGATCTTTGGAGAATCGAATTCTACAGTTATATTGAAAATCCTTGTATGCAATTAATTGTATTTAATTATTGAATATTAGTATTGAATATTAGTCCAAATTACAATAAATTACGATACACAAGCGGGCACCGATTATCCGGGTTGAGAGCCCTCAGCGCTCACCCATAGTCCGCGTCAAGCTGTCAAGGCCATCTGCGGCCAACAGCTGTACACACACAAAAGGGCACCGATTAGTACGGTGCGAGCACCCGTTGAGGATGGATCTATGTCGCTTGTTCCTGCGTCCCGATTCAGTGCGTTCGTATTCTAAAATCATTATTATACTGCAATTACATAGTTTTGATACATTTCGTATTTTGTCTTAAGTTAAGATTTTTATACTATCAAGTATGTATGACTTACGTACGATGTACATGTGTGTAAGTATGTAAGATTTGATCGGAATAAGAGTACGAATCCGATCCGATTGCGGCAAGGCAGGGATACGTCGTCTCTCCGAAACTATCCACCACTGCACTGGAATATGTTTTCAAGCTCTAATACTGAGTCGGACTCGGCATTAACATCAACCTCATCTTCGATTTACAGTAATAGCGTCATTTTTTTTTTTATTATTGCAAACCGTGGCTAACGAGCAAACAGTACACCTGATGGTAAGTGTTGCTGCCGCTCAGGACCTTTACAAGCCCGCTGTCTACCGCGAAGAAAGTGAAGGGAGTGTGAATGAGTGTATTGAGGCTCGGTGATACCAAGGGCACCCCCAAAACCCTCCACACATAAACACCCTCAGAAAGTTGGGCTGCCGGCTCTCTCGCTCACCGAACGAAGCGCAGTAACAAATTGCTACTACTCAGACGTCGATTTTCTGCGAGAGCGTGGTACTACCCTGGACAGACCAGCCCGCGGCTATAGACAGATAACTGTCGATAGTGTGGTCCTACCACTCTTGAATTATGCCAGAATCCATGGAGAACCTTGGCACCATGCTCAACGATCTCAGTACGATTTCTCAACTCGCGGGTTTACGAATGAACATGATCAAGACGAAAGTCATGTCAAATCCCCATGTCATTCCTGTACCGGTCCTAGTTGCGAATGCGATAATCGTAGTTATCGATCATTATGATTAACTTGGACAAACAGTTCAGTTGGGTAGGTCAAATTCCAAAAAAGAGGTCAGTCTATGAATCCAGATCGACTGGGCAGCGTTTAGAGAACTTAAGATCTTAAAAAGATCATTATCAAAATGCTATCCAAATAAAATATTCATTTAGCATTTAATTGACCTGTGTTTGTTTTTATGGTAATTGTTATTATTATGTTTTACATAACATACTTATTTGTGTTTTCTTATTAATCTAACAGAAAAATTTCATTAGACAATTAAAATAAGTAACTTATTTTCTTACAATTAATCTTTTATCAAATCACATCACGTTTACGGCTCAAGACTACTTTGTCTATCTCGACCCTCGCGTTACACGCCGCATTTGTAGTTAGCTACGCACACAAAAACACTTCTGCAGTCTTTTACCTAAACTCGAGCGTAATGATTTTGCGAAATGGCTCTTAATCTAAATGACTTGTTTTGTAAGCGGTATTGAGTTTCGCGTAATTATACAAATACTATCGCGGCAATTTAGCAATCATATTTTTACAATATAAAACCGATTGTAACTTAAATATTTATACTAAAATTTTTCTTTTTTTGGAAGGGTGGACTGCCGTACTGGTTACTCAGTAAATATATGAACATAAAGCTGAGGACAACGGACAAAAGTAAGTATTATTATTCCCTTAGATAATTATTTAGCCTGATAATATATGCCGGGCTGGCCACGGACGTTAAAGATTCGGTAGAAGTAGCCGCCCCAATGGCAAAGGGGAGGGAATAAGGCGGGATATGAGGCTGCGCGAGATTAAAAGGCTGTCTTTTAGTTGCCCCGAATGAAATAGATGACGTGTGTTCTGAACATTGCCCGCCCAAAATAAAAAGCCTGTTAATGTATAAGAATGTGCGTAATAATTATCGTAAGTATTATCTATACCAATAAATAAAATTGGAGTGTCTGTTTGTAATGTCAAAATAATAAGCTTTTTTCATGCTCACACGGTTATTTTCACGGCACCTATGCCTAAAATAGCAATTAAAAAATTTTTGTCTGTCTGTCTGTCTGTTTGTTCCGGGTAATCTTCAAAACGGCTGGACCGATTTCAAAAATTCTTTTACCAATGGAAAGCTATAATATCAGGGCGTAAACTAGGCTATATTTTATCCCTGTATTCCCACGGGAACGAGAACTACGCGGGTAAAACGACTATAACCTATAACCGAAGCGAAGCGAGGGCGGGTTGCTAGTTTAATATATCATTTTACCAGACTAATGTTTATCCTTATTATATACAAACCTTATTACATAATGCCATTAATAGGGTACAATTCCGAACTTCAGGCATCCTATTAATACTTTCCTGTGATAGTATTTTTCTTTGTTAGTGGTAGGACCACACTGTTGACAGTTGTCTGTGTACAGCCGCGGGCCAGTCCGTCCGGGGTAGTACCACACTCTCGCAGAAAATCGACGTCTGAGTTATTGCGCTTCGTTCGGTGAGCGAGAGAGCCGGATGCCCAACTTTCTGAAGGTGTTTGCATGTAGTGTGTTTTGGTGATGTCTTTAGTTTCACCGAACCAGCACGCATTCACACACCTTTCAATTTCATCACGGTAGGCAGCGGCCCTAAAGGTCCATGAGCGGCAGCAACACTTACCACCAGGTGTACTGTTTGTTCGATTGTCATCGTTTGCTATAAAAATAAAATCCAACAACACTTTTTTTGCCTATCCTGTCATCACACGGAAATAGTATGTTGTACATAGGATTATTTTTCCATTTTAATTTTAGAAACAGATATTAGGTACCGGCTATAATCATCAGGGTCGAGTGAATTTGTCCTTTAAATTACTTTTTTATTATACACAGTAAGTGAAGTTAGTTTTTCGTAGTTGATAGATAGTATACTTATAAATTTTGTAATCTATGTAATTTTCACAATTCAATGCTGCACAAGAATCAATATAAGTAGAGCCATATTTTACATCTATACCAATAAATAAAATTGGAGTGTCTGTTTGTAATGTCAAAATAATAGGCTTTTTTCATGCTCACACGGTTATTTGCACGACACCTATGCCTAAAATAGCAATTAAAAAATTTTTGTCTGTCTGTCTGTCTGTCTGTTTGTTCCGGGTAATCTGCAAAACGGCTGGACCGATTTCAAAAATTCTTTCACCAATGGAAAGCTATAATATCAGGGCGTATACTAGGCTATATTTTATCCCAGTATTCCCACGGGAACGGGAGTTACGCGGGTAAAACGACTATAACCTATAACCGAAGCGAAGCGAGGGCGGATTGCTAGTAATAAATAAGCCACTACTAGAAGAAATCAAAAAATAAAATGACGGTAGAAAGAGAAATTATTTATTGTCTTTATTAAAGGCTACTAAAATATTATTCTTCGGCAGCGACAGACGACAGAACATGAATACATCTATATATGCCCTAAAAATTATTTAATATTATAAATTATTTATATATATATATTAATTGTTGAAATTGCCACTACGGCAATATATTAAATTTAATTTAAGAACACATATCATTTTCACATTCTCACCAAAACTCCCGCATCATAAGTTCAGAGAGAAAATAACATCAACTCGACTAGTGTTTTATTTATCTATGATAATTTACGACGTAAAAATTATACTAAAACAGTCCGTCATTTTAATTGTATTTTTCTTTAATTTACAGATTATCAAAAAGAGGCCAAAATTTGGATTGACAAGCTTTTTACTCAAGTGTCATCGCTATTGTATGCTAACGGTGGACCTATCATATTAGTACAGGTAATAAATACAATCACTAATTTATTAATCTATCAAACGTACTCTTAGCTTCATTTGTGAATACATTACAATACAACACGTACATCAATAATACAATTTTGTACATTACTTGTAATAATTATCATCCCAAAGGAATAATAAATTTTGGAAAGATAAAAGATAATTTGGGCTTCAAGCAGTCCTATGGTTTCAGGTTTACGCGTCGGCGCTCTATTAGTTTCCGACATGTGTAAGAGATTTTGTTCCCATGTGGACGAAAGTAATGCACGTAATTTGAGGGGCATTTATAAGCTGAGAAGAAGAAAAAAGTTATACGCTATCTTCATAGTGAATTTCACTGAAACTCGTTAAACTGCGGGGTAAAAAATTAACACACGTGCATTCCTCTGAGTTTCTATAATCTTTTATATATTATTGTTACGATTCAACACGAAGCTCTAAACAAGAGAAGTTAAATTTACATATATACTTAGATATATGTATTACCTAAACATTCTCACTCTCTCCTTAAGCTCATGCACAGGCATAAAACAGTTTTCAGAGGTTTTCTAGAGGGAAATATGGATTTCCACTTACCACCATCCTGACACATGTCTCTCTCTCGTGTTACACGCTCATCATATTCTTCACTCACACTTGATAATTAAGGGTGCGATTAATTTGGCCTTTGTCTCATTATAACCATCTATATATACTGCATCATTTTTCTCCTTTCATTCTTTCTATATACGCAAACCATCTTGTCATAACCATTTTTGATCTTTGGCACTAACCTCTTGTTTTAATTCAAAGCACTTTTCTTACTTTATCTTATTAATATTATATACTTTGTAAGGCTCATATCTTTACAATGAGATAACAATCATATAGTCTATAATCGCGTATTAAAATAAACTCTGCCTTATAAAAAAGAAATGCACTTCGTAAGTGAAGACTATTATTTCAAATTAGAAGTTCCCTAACCTCATGCGCCACAAAGATAGCCATCAATAAATTTTATATTCGACCTTTGTTATTTAACAAATTGACATGAGGTTATCTGTATTGCTCATCAATTCCGTAAAAGAATTACCTACACCGGGTCAATGGAATTTTTTTCATGTTAGGTACTTATCTTGAAATGTTTTTGACGCTTACCTTTCTAAGAATGCTATGCAAACGGTCTTGCTGTATAGTAATATTATGTTCTAACCACATAATTATCTTTGTGATATATTTTTTACGATATAGTTTTAATTAGGTCTGTAAAATAGTAATAATGTAAAATTAAACTATTTTTACGGATTTTATCGCGTTTGTATTTAATTTTTGATTTAACGACGTTTTTAACACTTTTCAGCGTACCTGGTCACGGGAAGACACGACAGTCCTTGCGATAAAATGCGTGAAAATAGTTTTACTTCAAATGAGTAATACTCGCGTAAACATCAGAAATCGTTAATTAATAATATAACATGACCCTTAAATTCAAAATCATCTTAGTTTATACTGTTGAAATCGTGTCTCCTGTATAATAGAAGTAAAATTCAGCCAATCTGCTGAACCAAGGGTTTTGTTTCGAGTTTTTCTTCTCCAAAAATTATGATATCTGCTTGCTTCTTCTCTTCTAGTAGTCTTTGCAATCACTAATGAGGAAGCAAGTGATGGTGTCATAGCATATTCTTATTCCATCATCACACGGGATTGCCGATACTTCCTTAAATTATGTTCATCGTCATTATTAATCCTTTTTTATTGGGTAAGTCAAAGGTGCAATTGATGGGGTTGAAGATCTCTACGTTTTTCTTAAGTGACTTTTTATTTCTAACATATTTAAAAGTTGTAAAATCCATTCTCAATAGTCTACGATTCTCAATCACTATCTATTACAGCTCCATAACCATAATAATAAGGTTATCATTAACTAAAGGTTCGTTTCATGAATTGGGCTCGATAGCAGCCACGTGCGCTTTTGATCTCGCGTGGCTGACGGGCCTGGCCTTTACAACAACAGCCAGAGTACTAAAATGTATTCATGTACTGTTGCAATTCACGGAAATAACAAGAACATTGTTTTTATTTATAAAACACTTATTATGCCCGCAGCTTCGTTCACGTTAATGTAGATTTTGTAAATTATCTTATATCTTTAAACGAGCAATTCTTGTATATATATATATATATACACTCATTTGCAAAAAAAACGGGCGGTTTTGATTTTCATTCATATTTAAAAAGATACAATACCAAAAAGGTTTCAATCGTTTGTACACGTTACTGGCCGGTTTTAAAAATGCTGTGGTATTTAAAAAAGTACGTTCTAAATTCAATTTTTCATTTGATGTTCATTTTTACAGAAAACCCCTTTTTATCCTACATTTTTGGCGCGAAGTTCCAGAAGTTAACATCGACTTTCATAACTTTTATTCAATTTTTATCGATTAATTTCATATCCTTGACTGTCAAAGCTTTATTTAATGCTGTTTGGCTGTATCAAAAATGGTAGATAAAGTGGTAAAAGCTACCAAAATTATCGCGCTGCTTGAAGAGGGTTGCAGCCAATGTTTCGTGGCTAGGAGGCTAAATGTTAGTCGCTCGACAGTCCAAAGGACCTGGCAGCGATATCAGGAGACTGGTTCCGTCGAGAGAAGGCCTGGTTCTGGAAGAAAACCATGTACCCAACCACGGGATGATCGTTTTCTTGTGAGTCGCGCATTGAGAAATCGCAAATCTTCGTATGTGGATCTTAAGAACAACCTCCAAGAAGTAAGAAATGTGCATATTAGTCTATGGACGGTCAGGAGGAGGCTTCTCGCTGCCAATATACGCAGTCACCGCCCGGCCCGCGGCCCCAAATTACTCCGTGAGCACAGAGTTCACAGGCTTAGGTTCGCTAGAAATTGTGAATCATGGACTCAAGACGATTGGAATAGGGTTTTGTTCTCTGATGAAGCCAGGATATCTCTGTTCGGTGAAGATCGACGTCGGCGAGTGCTAAGAAGACAAGGAGAACGCTTTGCAGAGGCATGTTTCGAAGAAATCACACCTTATGGTGGGGGCTCTGTTATGTTTTGGGCAGGAATAAATTCAATGGATCGTACAGAGTTAGTCTTCATTGAAAACGGCTCACTGACTGGGCATCGATACATAACGGAAGTTCTAATTTCTCATGCACAACCCGCATGGGCCGCTCTAGGTGAAGACTCGATTTTTATGGACGACAATGCTCGCGCCCACCGATCCCGCGATGTTAATGCGTATGTGCAAGAGGTCGGCATTCGTCGTTTGGATTGGCCAGCTCGAAGTCCCGACCTCAATCCCATAGAGCATGTCTGGGACGTTCTGAAACGGCGTGTGAGATCAGTACACCCGGCTCCGCAGACCATCAGAGAGCTGAAGAATGTGATTACTGCGGAGTGGGAACGTATTCCGCAAGCAAGTATCCGGGATATACTCGCTAGCATGCCCAGACGAATTCAAGCTGTGATTTTAGCTAGAGGGGGTCACACTCGATACTAAACATTTATCTGCTTTTACTTTATTAAAGAAAAACAAACAAAAAAACTTTTTTACTTTTACTTCATGAGCATATGCACTACTAGCGAATATACACTACTAGCGAGGTTTAGCATTATTTCCCATAAATTGTATCTAAATTTTATGAAATACTGATGAAAACGATTATTTTCTTATTAATTTAGCAAATTGTGTGGATAAAACTACCTATAATTATCAAACAAAGAAATATTAACATTTGAAATGGTTCATTGCTTAGGTGCCCGTTTTTTTTGCAAATGAGTTTATATATATATATATATTCAGGATCTCGGAAACGGCTCCAACGATTTTATTGAAACTTGGCATACTAGAGGTTTCGGGTCCAAAAAATCGATCTAGCTAGGTTTTATTTATAGAAAATGTTGTTTTGTCCGTGTTTTTAGTAAAACAATACAATGACATTAAATTTTAAAAGAATATGAATTCAAATTTCGTTGTCAACGTCATGAGTTACGATAGCTCAGTTGGGAAGCTGACAGGTTCTAATTTTGGTTTTTTTGGCATTCAAACAGCGTCGGTTCGAATCTCGGTGTTATTATTATTCTCTTTTTGTAATTTTATTATATAAATTTCATTATTTATTTTTTATTTTTTATTAATATATATCTAAATAAATGCTACAAAAATACTCCGAGTGAAGCTCGGTCAACCTGATATTTTCTTCTATTCCGGGGACTTTTTCTTGGAAGAAAGATAACTTAAATTCATTTTGTATCATGAGGTGATGTTTGTATTTGTAACAATATTTAGAATTTAATATACTAAACGTTTTATTAAGCTTATGGATATCATCTTTTATAATAAGGAAACATCATGTCAACAAATATGTTAATCCTTCTCTTCTTCAACGCATGGACATCTGAATATTGGAATTCTTCTTCTCCATAATGGGAGGGAAATTGACCTAAACTTTTATCTGTCAAATGCGATCATATAGAGGTTTCATTTCAAGATTTTCTGTACTTACTGTGATGTTAGTTGATTACATATATTATTTTGTATTTGACTCGCTATGGTCTGGTCTGACACTGGTCAAATCGTCTGAGGTTACGAGCATGCGACGTGCGCTCCTTTAATCTACCGTATTAACTTAGTGCTGTTGAGCAGGCAACTGAGACCGATTCCTTGACTTTGGTGCTTCGGTTACATACCTTAGCCGTCTTTTACGACAATCGCTACAATTCCATCAAAAAAATGCCAACAACCGTTTTCTCATGGATACTATTGTCAAAACTAGACCAAATTGAATCAAAATATCACCAATTGGAAATGAGACCACACAAGCAGCACCAGCTTTGAAATAAAAAAGAATTATCAAAATCGGTTTACCCAGTAGAAAGTTCTAAGGTACATCACACTACATCATGTATTTTATAGAAATTTTTGACATTATTCTATATATTGTTATAGGTAGAAAACGAATACGGTAGTTATGGTTCCGATACTGTATATAAAGAACAAGTAAGAGATATGTTACATGAACACGTTGGAGATGCTGCACTCCTCTTCACTACAGATGGCACAGCACCGTCTATGTTCTTGGCTGGTTCTGTATCCAATACGCTAACTACAATAGACTTCAATGCTGGTACAAGTAAGTAGATCTTTATCTTTCATCCATCCATAAATTTTCCGTGTGATGATGGATTAAGAATACTATTCATCACCCCCTCTCTTACCCATGGGTGACGTAAAAGACGACTAAGGGATATAATATGCATTTATGCAAGAGAATGAAAACTCGAAACAAAACACTAAACTAACACGTTTGTCCAGCGTGGTGTAGGAGGTCAATTTCTCTCCCATAGTGAAGGAGGCCCAATACTGGGATGTGTATGGGCTGAGATTATGATGACGATTCATCAATCTATTACTATCAAGTAATTGATTTAGTCCTTCCCATAGAAGGCACTTTAACATATTATCAATATGTGAAAGAAAGAAAGAGAGATATATCGCTATAATCATCATTCTTAGCATGTGGGTTAGTGATCCTAGGAGCGTCTTGATGCTCTTAGGCCTAGTGATCCCTAGCCGAGTTTTATAACTTCCACGGAAATATGAATGATAACAACATATGGTGTAGTGGGTAAGGATTGAAACTAAGAATGCAATTTTCCCATCACGGTCATCTCTGTACTTCTTATAAATACTTAAAAGTTTATTAAAGTAAAACACATAACAATATTTGTCATTTGCTGTAAAAAATATATTTATTTATATACATACACTCGCACAGAGAACCATTGCAGGAGATTTTGTAAACACAATTAATGGACATCAATTACCACCAAACTCAAAACACCGATAAATATCCTACAATAGGGTTAGGATAGGCTATTTGCTTATACCATGGAGTGCCTCCGTATCTTGGCAGGCTGTTGGAAGCGTACCTCGAGGAAAGGCACGTGCTCTGGGAGGGGGGCGACGGGCGTATACATCGCCATCGGGTGGAGTGCAGCGTCCCACAGGGCTCGGTTCTCGGTCCGATGCTGTGGAACGTCGGGTTCGACTGGCTCCTACGGGGTCAGCTCCTTCCTGGGATGGGGATCATCTGCTACGCGGATGACACCCTCGTCACGGTGAAGAGGGCGGACTTCCGGGGGGCTGTCCGATTGGCAGAGGAAGGAGTAGCGCTCGTCGTAGACCGGATTGGGATGTTGGGTCTGAGGGTCTCGCTGGACAAAACCGAGGCCCTCCTTTTTCATGGCCCACGTCGAGGTCCCCGCCGAGGAGCACACATCAGTGTGTCTGGGGTTGCCGTGCCGGTGCAGGCCCATATAAAATATTTGGGTCTGCACCTAGATTCAAACTGGAATTTCGGGCCACACTTTGCCCAGCTCGTCCCTAGGCTCGTCAAGTCGGCCGCGGCGCTGGGAAGACTTCTGCCAAACACTGGCGGTCCCGGGTCGACATGCCGACGTCTCTACGTCGGCATCCTGCGTTCCATGGCACTGTATGGTGCTCCTATCTGGTCGGAGTCCCTCACCGTCCGCAACAGAGCCCTTTTGCGACGACCGCAGAGGGCTATGGCGGTGAGGGCCATTAGGGGCTACCGTACTGTGTCATGGACTGCAGCGACACTGCTGGCAGGCGACCCGCCTTGGCCACTGGTGGCGGAGGCGTTGGCGGAAGTGTACTGGTTCCGCGCCACAGCACGAGCCAACGGAGAGCAAGAGTCCATAAGGGGACTGGGCAGAGCCCAGGAAGTGGCCCGAAGGGAAGTAATCCGGCGGTGGAGGGCAGAGCTGGAGTCCCCCGTAGCAGGGCGGGGGACTGTGGAGGCGGTCGCGCCACATCTCCACCGCTGGCTCAAGAGAAGGCACGGCAGCCTTACATTTAGGATGGTGCAGGTGCTTACCGGACATGGGGTCTTCGGTAAGTACCTGCACAAAATTGGAAGAGAAGAGGCCCCAGGATGTCATGAGTGTGGCGCGGCAATTGACGATGCGCGCCACACACTGGAAGTATGCCCCGCCTGGGGGCCTTAGCGCCACGTCCTGTCAACGGACATGGCAACAACAGACCTGTCGTTGCCGACCATCATCTCCAAGATGCTCGGCAGTGACAGCTGTTGGTCGTCGATGGCCTCCTTCTGTAAGGCTGTCATGACAAGGAAGGAGGCCGCGGAGCGGGCACGCGAGGCGCTTGCGTCCGCTGACTCGCTCCGCCGGCGACGACCAGGGAGAAGAAGACGCCGCTATGCGCTCCTCCACCCACCACTCTGAATGATGACAGGACGTGGCCAGACGGCCAAGCGTTGGGGTGTCGGGGATAGAATGTTATCAGACGATCTCTCCGGCACCCCGTAAAAGCGCGGAAGGGGCCGCTGTGGTTTTAGTGGGTATTTCGGTCACTTCAGTGGCCGGCGAGTCCCACACACACTCCCCTGTCTGTAACCGGCGGGGGAATAGTGCTCAAATGCATTTCCACAGCGTGAAAAAAAAAAAAAAAGCTATTTGCTTATAATCATTATCTACATAGAGATGATTGCTAAATGATTGCCGCTACAAATCTGGCTGATCAACAATTACATTCCTAAGGAGAGTTGAGGGATTCCCAGGCAGTCGATTTTTGGGCGGCGCAGGCCGACTTAGCCGAGGCCGCGGGTGACTGGATCGAGGATTAGTCCGTCACCCGTAGAGAGGCTGACCGCACGACGATGACCGACGTCCCAGAAAGAGGACGTGGAAAGGAGTGGGTACCCCACCAGGGTATTCCGTCGGACCGACCACTGAAGACAAGGAACTCGGCACCGGTGGTCAGCCCAACGACGAAGGTGATGTGCTGCGAGTGGGTCATGGGGCCACGCGCTGGCCCTCTGTTGCCCCAGACGGAGCCGGGCGGCGGGTGTTGACCGTGGCCCACTCCCCAAAAAAAAAAGCCAATCGATTTTAAAACTATTGTCAAAATCTTTGCAATAATTACGATTGGGGCAGACCAAATATTGCGTCGACTCCAAGTAATTGGGATCATGATGATGATTATGATACAAATAATAAACTTTCTTAAAACGGATAACTAGAGAGATCATCTTCTTAAAGAAGGAATATATATTTCAAATGTATTTTCTTGATTTACAGATGTTAAGAGTGTATTTCAAACTCTACGTTCATACAGGCCTACAGGACCTTTGATGAACTCAGAATTCTATACTGGATGGCTAACGCATTGGGGCGAGCACTTGCAGACCACCAGCGCTGATGCTGTCGTTAAAACTCTTGGAGAAATGCTTGATTACGGAGCCAATGTTAATTTTTATATGTTTTTCGGCGGCTCAAACTTTGAATTTACCTCAGGTACAGTAAAATTCATCTCAACTTATATACGTCCCACTGCTGGGTTCGAGCCTCCTCCACAATAGGAGGCAAATTGACCTTACTATACCATGCTGGTCAGACAAGTAGGTATACGGTTCTTTTTCAAGTTTTCCTTTTCTTGCATAGAGGTTATATGCGTATTACCGTTAGTCGTCTTTTACGACATCCACGGGCGAGAGAGAGGAGTGGTGAATTGTATTCTTACTTCCTCACCACACATAAAATTACTTTAAGCAAATTATTAAAGTATTTTTTTTAGTAAACTAGACTTGTATTTGCGGCCAATGGCTGGAGGCAAAGAACAATAACCACAGTGCTATACTGAAATACAACACAATATAAAAATTAAATATGCTATGACATTTGAGTTGACACTTGAAAATATGTATAGGTAGATGAAGGTGTATATTAACTAACACATCAAAATTAGCGAATAAATTAGAAATTGGATGAGAAAATGTACGTTTTATTATGATGGGGCCAATCTAATGACGAGTTCGATATATCAAAACGTAACTTATATCGGATATGTGTTAGATATCATACCATATCGATATCTATATCAATGTAGCCGATATCACAAAAACCGTATCGAGTAAAACTTAAAACTATAACGATATGAACACGTACGAACAAAACGTAAACTTCACAAACGATATTGAGATATGAACCATATTCGTTCCTCTCGTTCTAAGTATATATTCTTTTATTAGTATAAAAGAGATGAAGAGAATATGAAATAACTTTAGCCATGTTTGCGTGGTTAATATATCTTACTGTATTAGCAATAAGGTTTAGTTTCCATTGTATAGTTATAGTTATGATAACGTTTCTGGCGGCTATGGCTACGGCTACTCGATATTAATGAGACACTTATTCTACAAAGTGGAACTCAATTTCGAAGTTATAAGGTTGAATTTGAGTTGTTACAATATGGACACAGGTCTGTAAGTAATAACAATAATTGTTGTTGTTTCGTGACATATTTTGATTTGAAAAACAAATGTTGTATTGTTTGTGATAGTTTTTAATTGCACTATATTTAATCATTGTAAATATGTCAATTTTTAAATGCGTCAGAGAAGTAATACCAGTTCACAAAAAAAGAATTAACATTTACTAGTCAAAAACTTTTCTGCTAGTCCTAAGCCTATTAAAGCATTAAGGGAAATCGCCGTAGTTACAGTTAGCTAATTGTTAAATAACTTTAGGTAAATACCTATACATAAGACCTGCATCGATGTACCGCTGACAGCTTAACTGTAAATGTGAGAGTTTGTGTTAGTTCGCATTCGTAGTTGGTTTGCTTATTTTAATATCAATGTTAACGTTTGAAAACTGTACTACTGATATCGATATGAGAAAACCGTTTTGATATCCATATGCAAACTGTATATCGGATACATAACCGTTTGTGGCACAAACAGAAAATGCCCATATCTAGGCCAATCCCACCACACATTCCCACGACTGTAACTCCTGTAAGCCAGGATCCACAATGGTCTCCGTATAATACACGGAGGTTGGATCCCCAGGAAGTTCCGGGAAACGCTTTTAATTGTTAGGACACGCAACAATTTTAATTAGAAAAGAAAAATAGGAGGAGTTGGAAAGATTCCACTTCCCTTCTATGCAAAGCGGGTGACATGAAGCAAAGTTGGCTACTAAGCCAGTAAATAAGAATTTGTACAACTACGTGAAACGCAGCGGTACGGCACCACGGATTGAGCAGAGTTTAATGGACCTATTTTTGAGCTTTAGGTTTGGTTACAATAGTAGGTATTTGCCATACGCACGGAAATATTCTCGAGTTGCTACAAAGTCCGAATAGTACGAGTATATTATCCCAAACGTGACATGCAGACTGTCTAACATGAGGTCCCGTTCATTACGCCAGAGAATGCACTCCCAAAGGATGTGATGAGAAAATGTGTGTAATAATATATTATGTCTATAGGAGCCAATTGGGGAGGTACTTATCAGCCAGATATAACATCTTATGACTATGATTCTCCGCTGACGGAAGCTGGCGATCCTACACATAAGTATTTCTTAATAAGAGACACATTGAAAAAGGTTAGTATATTTTATCTATACTCTATACCAATAAATAAAATTGGAGTGTCTGTTTGTAATGTCAAAATAATGGGCTTTTTTCATGCTCGTACGGTTATTTGCACTATACATATGCCTAAAATACACTTTATATTTTTTTTGTCTGTTTGTCTGTTCGTTCCGGGTAATCTTCAAAACCGCTGGACCGATTTCAAAAATTCTTTCACCAATGAAAAGCTATAATATCAGGGAGTAACCTAGGCTATACTTTATCCCGGTATGCCCACGGGAACGGGAACTATGCAGGAAAGACAACTGAAACCAAAGCGAAGCGAGGGCGGGTTGCTGGTTCTTTTATAATAATTAAAAAAATTACTTTATAATGATTTTTAGATATTCGTCCCCTTATTTACTTAAAACCTTTAAAAATTATGTCAATTCATCTGATTAGTTATAGTTGTCGTTGGGTGTCCGTGTGGTGACGGAGTAAGAATACATTTGACCACCCCCTTTCTTGCCCGTGGGTGTCGTAAAAGACGACTAAGGGATATAATATGCATATAACATCTATGCAAGAGAAAGAACACTGGCAACAAAACCTATACCAACAAGTTTGGTCAGTATAATATTGTAGGTCAATTTCCCTTCCATAGTGAAGGAGGCCCGAGCCCAACAGTGGAATGTAAATGGGCTGAAATGGAGATGATGGAATTTTCGTTTAACTGTGAAAAGTATGCACCTATGTATCCACGTATGGAGTCGAAAAATTGTTCATAAGGAAATTCTGAAAAGTATAAATAAATTATCTTTAGCCGCTTTAACAATGGTATGTATTGAGATATCCGAACACCAACATAAAGAATCAAGTATTTATTAATGGTTAACAGTGAAGTCGAATAAAGCCAATTTCTTCAATTTGATACAATTTTAAGTAATTTTAAAGAACCTCTTTTTTAATAGTGCCAATTTCGTCAACTATCAGTTTCATTAAAAATAAACTTTTGCGTTATCTTGTTCTGTCTTATTGCTAATATATATATATATATATATATAAAAGAAAGTCGTGTTAGTTACTATGTTTATAACTCAAGAACGGCTTTACAGATTTGGCTGAAAATTGGTGGGGAGGTAGCTTAGAACCAGGAGACGGACATAGGATACTTTTTATCCCGTTCTTCTTCTTCTTTTTCTTAATGGCAATGAGCTTTTTATTCCGTTCGATCGCGTTCCCGTGTGACGTGACATAAAATGTTAAATTGATTTATTTTTGTTTCTTGTTGTCTTGTTGTCCATTTGGACAGGGGATCAAAGCCCATACAGCCAAGTCTGATACAATTTTATTCATATTATGTATTTAAAATTTCTTTATATAGAATAGCTTATTTATAGTCATTATCCGTCAGTAAGTCAAGTCGTTACCATTAATTAGGCGTTGAAAACTTAATTAAATGTTTTCTCTAGGAATTTCGGCAGAATATGAAAATACACGTAAACCACTCTTATATCACATTCACCACACTTCAGCACCTTAACTGTATTATATTACATAAAATATCAGCAAAATTATTCAATATAACTATAAAAAACTAAAAAAATGAATATAATACAAAGAAATTAGTAATTTGTATTCTCTTTGAATCATCATTAACAATTCCGCGACCATGACGATCGAATCTCTCCCGACAAAGCCGTAATGGTTCTTCCATTAGAGACTATATTTTCGAAAATATATTTACGAAAATAATTATGGCGGTACGAAGTTCGCCGGGTCAGCTAGTCTATACATAATAAAAATGCAAGGCAGTCTTTGGGAACTGCCGATAGAAGTGAAAACTAAGTAACTTTGTCGTCGAGCTATTACATTATTATTTTTAATTATTTTTGGTTTGGAAAGAACTGTTAATGACTAATCAAAATTTAATCCTTGATCATAAAAACTTCTTTATAAATCAAAAATTATTCGAAAATAATAATCTAAATTAATTAGTTATGTCTAATATTTATTAGAAAATGTGTAGTGCAATATGTAACCACGTGGTAACTAGATTTGATACATTTTTTTTTCTTTTTTTTTTTATGAGTGGGCTATGATCAGCGCACAAGCCATTCATACCGTCCAGGGCGACGAAAGAACGGCGCGCGGGCCCATAACCCACCCATACTCACATCGCCTTCGTCGTTGGGGCGACCACCGGTACCGAGTTCCTCCTCAGTGGTAGGCCCGACGGAATACCCTTTCGGGTACCCTCATCTCTCGACGTCCCTGTCCCGAGACGTCGGTTGCCGTCGCGCGGTCAGCCTCTTTGTGGGTAACGGACTAAGGTCCCCGGTCCGGGCACCCGCGGCACTAGATTTTATACATAACAGTAATTCAATTTTTTTTAATTTTCAGTATCAACTAGTGGATGACAGCATTAAACCACCAGTACCAAGTCCAAAAGGGGATTATGGAATCGTCAATGTTACCTTTACAGTGAATTTACTAAGTTCTGAAGGGCGAGCCTCATTAGGTAAAAAGTATGGTCACGTCAGTGGCAAAAAATTACCTACTTTCGAACAATTACGTCAGAGAGGCGGTATGATGTTATATGAGACAACACTGACTGAAACCACCGGGTTACTGGAAATAAACCAACCACGAGACTTGATTTTTGTCTTTGTTGATGGAGTAAGTATATTTTAAACATTTGATTGGAGGCCTATGAAGCCTTATAAGTCATGGCCCATCTGATACTAAGTGATGGCGGTTCTTTGTGATCCTAGCAATAGGAAGCAGCTAAGCTACTAATGTTTGTGAAGATAGTCTTCTCACTTTCATTTGAGAAGAACATGGCATGATGCTCGGCAAATACTCTAACTTTCTGGAAATCATGTACAAACGCAAAAAAAATCCATAAATCTTTATATATAAACTAGCTTTTGCCCGCGACTTCGTCCGCGTGGAATATTGACTTTGAGTAGCACTTTTATATTTTAAGATATGTACTTATTTTGCTAATAATTCGCAAACATTATGTTGTTTCCCGTAAATTATCATAAACAACAGCCTTTCGTCCTCCACCGCTGGACCTAGGCCTACCTTATGTTTCACAAATGCGGTCCTATGCTCATGTATTCAAGGATGCCTAGCAATTTTCAGGTCATCAGTCCACCTGGTGAGAGGGCGTCTTAAACTGTGACATCCGATACGCAGTCTCCACTCTCTCCACAGATTGTTTTTTACCAATCCCCCCATGCGGTTGTCGGTTCATCGAGTAGTGTGGCCTGCCATTGGCATTTTTGCGTGCTAATTTTTCGTGCCATGTTGGTTACACCTATTGTTTTGCGGATTTACGTATACCAGATTCTATCTCCCAGAAAATGCCCGTCCTCCACATGACGCTGAACGCCTTGAATTCAGTTATAAGACCTGTATTTAGAGACCACGTTTCCGTGCCTTAAGTCATCATTATTTACACATACATGTAGTAGCAATTTGCTTTCAGATATTAAGGTATATTGAACTCTGAGATATTACTTTAAATACCTTATTGTAATACATTTTTATAAACTACGTTTTTTGTTTTACCATCCTTTACTAAAATATAAAGATTTTGTGGGTTTGACACTCGTGAACACGCCACATAGAGTTGTCCATGGGAAAAACAGTTTTTTTCTAAATGTACACCTGCAACCTTAAGCGTTTGTCCTTGAGCTTTGTTAATTGTTATTGCAAATGCTGCTTTCAAGGGAAACTGCACTCTTTTAAACTGAAATGGCAAATCGGTCGGGATTATCGGAATACGGGGAATTAAAATATTTTCTCCTTTTGCCATTCCAGTCATGATAATACCCTTTATAATATTGCATCCCAGGTGAGTAATTTGTAATCGTGTACCATTGCATACCCTTGGTGCGTTAAGATTTCTCATTAACAGGACAGGAATACCCACTTTCAGCCTCAACTTATGAGAAGGCACTCCTGATAATTCTAAAGTGTTCAGAAACTCTGTAGGGTACGATGTCACTTGTTCAGTGTCCATAACAGTATCTACTGAGAGATACTCTACAATATCCCCCTCCACGTCTGACATAATTTGTTGGTTTATCTGGCCTACTATTTCATTTGTCGGTGCCAAAATTGCTCTTTCACACAACCATTCCCGATTGCCTATATTTAGTTCGAGATCAGGATAGACATAATTTTTTAAATCTTCTGTATTATGCACAATTTGACAGAATTCAGGTCTCATCGTGATCATACCGTTACTGTCTGTTTGCATACAATCTTCTCCGATATTTAGAAGAACTGCCGCATATTTCCCAGCTTGAGAATCATTGTGTAGTTGTACTCGCATATTTGTAGTAAGACTAAACTTTTTTACGTGTACCCATAATACAGACGCTTTCAAACAGGCATTTATTTCATCTGCCGGTGTACCCCTACTAATAACCGGCAGAGTCTGCCTGAAGTCACCAGCTAAAAGTACTACCATCTCTCCCATGATACCCTGGTTATTCTTGATATCTTTTATCGTGCGATCTAGTGCTTCAATTGCTCTTTTGTGGGACATGGTACATTCATCCCAGACTAACAGCTTACAATGTTGCAACATTTTTCCACGTTCACTGCTTTTGCTTATGTTACATACTGGCATTTCATCACAAACTAAGTTTAAAAGTAGCTTAAGAACTGAGTGTGCTGTACGTCCCCCACTAAGCATAAAAATCCATGCACGACACTTTTTTATTAGGTAAGGGCAAGCCTGTCCCAGGATTGACTTGGGGTATTTGAAAGTGATATCCCTCTTGTCCCTTGCTAAATATTAACGGATATTGCAACGCATCGTAAAATTTGTGTGTGTCTGGTACCCTGGTTAATGTATCATTACGGGTGTATAAAATAATATCACGGCGAGCAAATTGTTCACCAGAAACTACGGCAGCGACTTCATTGATTAATGGTACATTATACCGTCTTTCATGTTCCCCACTTGGCGTACGGTCAGGGTGCATAACCAACTTATAATCTTCTCCCGGTATTCTTTCTATTGCTGTTTTAAAAGTGTTAATTAAGTTGTTGTGATCATGCAATATTCTCTGTATTTTTAAAACGGTATCCTTTTCAACCCCCTCAATTATTTGACACCTGCGGTTAATTTCGCTATTTTCATGTCCCATGAAATAAATCTGTAAAAATTTAGGTTGATCACTTGTAGGGAGTAAGGAGCCAATTCTATGATAAATCTGACCTTGGATAGTAAACGTGGTGGAAAAACCAGGCATAAGAACCTCATTATCCACGCCAAACGACGTCATTGGGAAACAGCAATTATATTTCCTTATTCTGTTCAAAAAGCGTCGTGATTCATTGCTGTCGGACAAAAATAAAGATTTTAGGGGCTCTTCTGGATCACCAAGTGATGGAAGTAAAACTTTACCACCAGAACAACACATACCAGGAGTTTCCTCTTTCCATTTTAATGCTGCACAATAAGTACACTTTTTATCCATTCGTCCTATGAGAACTAATCGATGCTGAATATAATCAATAGAAGGGTCGTAATCAAAAGCGGCACCTTGAAATGCCTCCCATGTATTACTTATAAATGCACTTCTCCTTTGTGACTGTCGTTTAGCATTTAAAACACGTCGTCGTTGAACTTCTTCATGGGACTCCGCAGCAATCACTGATACATGACGCTCAGCATCTAAAAGCCGACGTGCCCGAGTTTGCTGTAATGTTTCAGCAGCCCTTTGAGATATGTGACGCTGGACATCTAATCGTTGCTGAACTTGACTTTGCTCCAAGGTCTCATTGGCTCTTTGAGTTGCGTGACGATCAGCATCTAAAATCCTACGCTCTTGACTTTGATCTAACGTTTCAATAGCTCGTTGAGCTGTGTGACGCTTAGAATCTAAAAGCCGACGCTCTTCTGTTTGCTCTTCAGTCTCAGTAGCTCTTCGAGATGCGTGATGTTCGGCATCTAAAGCCCTACGCTCTTGACTTTGATCTAACGTTTCCGTGACTCGTTGAGCTGTGTGACGCTTCGAATCTAAAAACTGACGCTCTTGTGTTTGCTCTTCAGTCTCAGTAGCTCTTCGAGTTGCGTGGCGCTCGGCGTCTAAAAGCTGACGCTCTTGTGTTTGCTCTTCAGTCTCAGTAGCTCTTCGAGTTGCGTGGCGCTCGGCGTCTAAAATCCGCCGCAACTCATTTTGCTCTCGAATCTCAGCAGCTCTTTGATCTCTATGACGCTCGGCATCCAAAGCCAAACGGGTTTGATTCTCCTCTTCTGACTCTTGGGTTCTAGCAACTTTCGCAGCGCGAGCTCTGCTAGAACTACGTCCTAGATTAGACTTGTGTTTTCTAGGCATATTTTAATTCCAAAGATATTCAATTATACAAAAGAAAGTCCTTTACCTAATCTACACGAATCAAAAACAGACCTACCTACTTGAATTTGAAAATTACTTTTATTGAACCTAATTAACAATACTATAACTATTTATATAGTATTTAATTTATGAAATAAATAAAAAAAATAAAAAAATATGCATAGGATAATAATCCTTATTTTCCTTCACCTATATATCTAAACCTACTACAAAATCAATGAACTAAATTAACAAAACAATGGCATTCATTTACACTATTTTACATATAATATTTATATAAATTAGCTTAAAAATATAAACAATCTAAGTACTTATTACAAAACAATAGAAGTTACCGTTTTTAGATACTTAACCTAATAATCCTAATGAAAACAAATAATAATCTATTTCAATAACCTACAAAAAAATCTAAAGAATATTATACCTATATTATTAGAAAGATAAAATATTACAAAGAAACGAAAAAAGAACGAAATGACAAAGAACTAAAGTAAAAAATCCTGTAACAAATCGAAATTGTTACAGCGGAAAATGTTAATATTTGCATACGTCCAACACGATCGTCTGCCCTCACGTGTATACCCGTTCGGGTAGCCACTCTTAGCAATATTACCACCCCCCCCCCCCCCCTAACCCTTTTAACCCTTTTAGGAAAAATTATGTTTTTTATTCATTGTCTAAGTAAATAGCCGAGTGTGAAATATACAACTTTAACGATTTTGATTCCTTGCTTGCAACATTATTTTTAACCGACTTCAAAAAAAGGAGGAAGTTCTCAATTCGTGGCAACTTTTTTTTTTGTATGTTCACCGATTACTCAAAGACGCCTGGACCGATTTGCAAAATTCTTTTTTGTTTGATAGGGTATGCATCCCAGGTGGTTCCATAATCATCAGGTCAGGATCTGATGATGGTATCTTTGAGAAATTGGTGGAATTCTTAAAATTTTATTAGTTTACTGTTTGAAGTCAGTTTTTTTTTGTTAAAAATTATAGATTATACTTTTTTACCCATTTTAGAAAATGAACTTATATGAAAACTATATTCTCATACATCATAAAAAAGTCATCTACCCAGGCCCAGTGGTTTCGGCTATACGCTTATCACCTCTTTAAGCGTTAAATTTAAAAAAATCTTTCGTGCTCACTTATTCCCAAAACAGAGCTGTGTAAAAATTTTTACGTTCCTAGGAGCATTGTTTTAGGTTATACACTTTTCATGCCCTTAGGGGTGGGATTGCCAAAAATTCTTTCATAGTGCTTGGTAGGCAAGCACTAAAAAAAATCTTAGGGTACTTAGCCCAAAAAAGCCGACCGTGTACTAAAATGATTGTGCCTAGGCTCAGTGATTTCGGTTATGCAATATTCACCCCCTTTGGGGATGAATTTAAAAAAATATTTTCTTAATGCTTACTTATCCCAAAAGAAAGAAAATCGCATACAAAGTATCACAGTTCTAGTCCCAATAGTTTTCGTTATACGCTTTTCACCCCCTTAAGGGGGTGATTTTCCAAAAATCCTTTATTAATGCTCGTGTACCCCAAGAAATACGACGGTGTAAAAAAAATACCTTTCTAGGCCCAGTGGTTTCAGCTGTATGATTTTTGGTCTTTTAGGGGTTCAATTTCATCCCCATGTAAGCGAAATTTCCAAAACGCTAGAACGAATATTGATCTTTTTGTTGTTAAGTGCCTTAATACAAAGATTCATGGTTCTATCATCGAAAATGACGAATTTCCATACAAAATGTCATCCCCTATTTCAACCCCTTATACCCATTTTTTCGCGATAAAAAGTAGCCTATGTCCTTTCTCAAGGTATAGTCCACCTCTGTACCAAATTTCATCCAAATCGGTTCAGTAGTTTAGACGTGAAAGCGTAACAGACAGACAGACAGACAGAGTTACTTTCGCATTTATAATATTAGTAAGAATTTCTTGTGTACGTGTGTATGTCATTGAACTCCTAATAAACGGCTGGACCGAGGTTGATGAAATTTTTTGTGCATGTGGAAGGGGATTCGACAATGGTTTAGATTTACAATTGGACCCGGTAGGTGGCGCTTATTTGAACAGAACAACGTCTGTCGGGTCAGCTACCTTTATACATAAATTTCTTGTGTACGTGTGTATGTCACTGAACTCCTCCTAAACGGCTGGACCGATGTTGATGAAATTTTTTGTGCATGTTCAAGGGAATTCGAGAATGGTTTAGATTCACAATTGAACTGGGTAGGTGGCACTGTTATCGACTTAAGGAAGAATTCCTCTTATTTTATTTAAACAGAACAACGTCTGTTGGGTTAGCTAGAATTATTATATGTATTTTAAATGTGTAATACTCGCGTAAACATCAAAAAACTTTACTGAGATATTGTCAAAATATAGCGTAAGATAAAAGCAGATGACCTTACCTATTGATAAACAAAATAAGATTTCTAATTGTTTCTAACAATTTTTCAGTATATATTAATACGCCATATAAAACAACGTTAATATTTTTCAGGTATTTAAAGGTCGAATCAGCAGGATGCATAAGATTTATTCGCTACCACTGCCTGCAAAATCTGGTTCGGTATTATCTTTACTTGTTGAAAATCAAGGGCGTATTAATTACGGTCCTAAGCTGCATGACTATAAAGTAAGTATATTTTATCTATAGTATTTAATAACTATTACGCACATAAACATAGTTTTATGTTTACTTGACGGCTGTATATTAATATATGGTGTGTTGATGAATGGCCTCGAGGCAATGGACGTAAATAAGTGAATAAGGTGTTTCAATAAGCACTTTTTAATAATCTAACCTTAACATAGTTTTACTAATTAATCGTACGGAGAGACACGCCTGTGGTTACAAATAAAAAAAGGAAGCATTGATCGAACATTGTGATATATGACCTCAACGTGATCGAGGCAGAAGTTTCATACCTCTACCTCGATCAATGATTCCTAAAACGCTTTGATATACGATATGAAATTTATACAAAGTATGACAGAAAAGATAAAATATATGGCAGACAGAGGTATCAAAGTGATATAAAATATGACAATGTTAAGGAATGTCCTCGAAAGAGAAATAAGGCCCAGGTATGACGAGCATACGTACTTATATATTACAGAAAGGATTTTTTATAAATGATGATGTCGAAACGTACTGTACAACAATATCATCAGAAAATAATAGTTACATCTTTTACATCACAACAAGATAAAGAAAATTTGAACTAAAATCTTGAGAAACTATCTAAACTAATCTTGAGAACTATGATCTTGAGAATCTTGATCTTAAAAGCTTGAGATTAATAATTGCATTCGGATAATCTATTGTTCTGTAATAACGCAAAACTATCAATATAGGAAGATTTTAATATCACGTTACTTCTACTAAACCTTGAGCATTGAGTAAACCTTACCCACGTAAGGGCTGTCTACGACCAGTGTGTGTTACCAGTGATGACTTACGGCACGGAAACGTGTTCCCTAAATGTAGGCCTCATAACAAGGCTCAAAGTCGCTCAGCGTGCTATGGATCGGGCTATGCTCGGGATTTCTCTGCGAGATAGAATCCGGAATACGGAAATCCGCAGAAGAACGGGTGTAACCGACATAGCACGAAGAATTAGCATGCATGAAGTGGCAATGGGCAGGCCACATCGCTCGACGAACGGACAACCGCTGAGGACGAAAGGTTCTCGAGTGGCGACCACGTATCGGACGATGCAGTGTAGGACGCCCCCCCCACTAGGTGGACCGACGACCTGGTGAAAGTTACTGGGCGTAGTTGGATGCAGGCGGCACAGTACCGCACTTTGTGGCGTAACATGAGGGAGGCATACGTCCAGCAGTGGACGGCGATAGGCTGAAATGATGATGATGATTGACGTAAGGGCTTCTTTAAATATTTCTGTACACATATATTTAAATCCATTTATCATTAGGTAAAATGACCAATGACCGTGGTCACCATTGTATGATAACGAAATATCGATAAGAATATATGCTTATCACTTTTAGGCAGTGTAACGATAACTAATATGTTGTTTCGATTCATTTCCGATATCATACTAAACAAATAGTTACAGTATATAGGATGGTATCGATTGAATTTTCATGCAGTGCAGTTTTCCATTGGGGAAAGAATTTTTAAAATTAATTTAGTAGCCTTTTTTTTTTTTGTGGGTGGGCCGCGGTCGGCGCGCCTCCGCACCGCTCCGTCCGGGGCGACAGAGGGGCTTAAGCACGCAACTCCCGCGACCCACCCGAAAACCACGTCGCCTTCGTCGTTGGGCCGACCACTGGAGCAGCGTTAACTTGTCGTCAGTGGTCGGCCCGACGGAATACCCCTAACTGGGGTACCCTCCCATCGACCGACGTCCCCCCCTCGAGGAGGACGTCGGTCTTTCCTCACCCGGTCGGCCTCTCGGCGGGTGACGGACTAATCCCCGGTCACGTCACCCGCGGCCTCGGCTAGGGCGGCATGAGGCGCAGATAGTTGCGCCTACGCCGCCCCAGTTGCCGGCGGCGAATCTCCCCATCGAGGCTGCGCTCCTTGCGCAGGCAATCCGCCGCCTCCTTCCGCGAGATCACCGTCTCGCAGAAGGCTGCGACCGCGTCGCAATTTCCGACACTGTCGACCATCGCCCTAGCGATAGCCGGCAGCGTCAGGTCCGTACCGATGATTGCGACGAGTTCACAGCGCTGCACTGCCCAAGCCCCGCAGGCCTCGAGCGTATGGCGCGCCGTGTCCTCGTCGCAATCGCAGTGGTGGCAGGACGGTGTACTCTCCCTCCTAACGACCTTGTGCAGGTATTTGGCGAAGCACCCATGCCCCGTCAAAACCTGCACCAGTCGGAAGGAGAGCACCCGGTGCCGCCTTTCCAACCACTGCATCAGCACCGGCCGGAAGGCCTCCACGGTTCGCACCCCGAACCGAGGCCTCTCCAGCCGGACTGCCCAACGGGCGATGACGTCTCGGCGGGCGTCGACGCGCCAGGCGGTGAGATCCCTTAACGAGACCACACCGCCCTCCGCTCGCAACCCCGTCACCCACCGATATAGCGGTGATCTCTTTGATGGAGACCATGCCGCCGCGGGCGCGCGTCTCCGACACCCGCCGATAAATGTCGGCGAGCATCTCCGCCTCCAGGTCCCACGGAGGAGTCCCGGCCAACAGGCACGCTGCTTCTGTTGCCACCGTGCGGTATCCGCGGATGGCCCTGACCGCCATGACCCTCTGTGGTCGCCACAGAAGGGCCCTAAGTCGGACGGTCATGGACCCCGCCCACACCGGTGCGCCGTACAGGGCCATCGACCGGATGACCCCCGCGTACAGCCGTCGGCACGCAGCGCTCGGTCCGCCCACGTTCGGCATAAGCCACGATAGAGCGGACGCCGCGCCGACGAGCCGTGGAGCGAGCCTGCGGAAATGCTCCCGGAACCACCATCGCCCGTCGAGCACCAGGCCCAAGTACCTCATATGGGCCCGGATGCTGATGTCGACCGAGTGGACGGTGATCGAGACGCCGATGGGAGGGCTCATATGGCGCCCATGGAACAAGAGGGCCTCCGTCTTGTCCAGGGCGACCCTCAACCCCAGCGCCTCGATCCGCCTGACGATCTCCTCGGTACCAGAGGTCGCCAGGCTTACCGCCTCTTCTAGCGTCCCACGTGTCGTCGGCGTAACAAATCACGCCCAGCCCAGGCGGGAAGCTCCCCCTCAACGCCCAGTCGTAGCCGATGTTCCACAGGGTGGGTCCGAGGACCGACCCCTGTGGGACACCGCACGTCATGGGCGTTCGCACAACGTCCCCTGCTCGGTCGGTGCAGAGGACGCTGCGCCCCTCCAAATAGTCCGCCACTAGCCGCCTCAGGTAAACTGGCACCCCGTGATACCGGAGCGCCTTCCTGATGCAGCTGAATGGCAGACTATTGAATGCGTTGGCGATGTCTAGGGACACCACCAACAGCACTCCCCCGCCGGTGACGGCCTCAGTCGCCACGGCCCTCAGGCGCAACAGAGCCGCGATCGTCGAACGACCCCTCCTAAACCCAAACTGGGCGTCCGACAGATCGGGCCCCGTGCCGACGAGGTGCCGCTCGATGCGGGCAGCTACCACCCTCTCCAGTAGATTGCCCGTGTCATCGAGCAGCACGATAGGCCTGTAGGCCGAA
Organism: Lymantria dispar; assembly: GCA_032191425.1. Taxonomy (NCBI): domain Eukaryota; kingdom Metazoa; phylum Arthropoda; class Insecta; order Lepidoptera; family Erebidae; genus Lymantria; species Lymantria dispar. Next base: position 20,656,771 of record CM063444.1, on the reverse strand, counting down.
GGCGACTCCGGAGACCGTCCCGGCTTCGGCAGGAGCACCAGCCTTCTCTACTTCCAGCACCCCGGGAACCGTCCGGACGCTAAACACGCGTCGAACAGCCCCCTGAGGCGGGGTCCCAGGTGTTTGAGGACCAGGGCCAACACACAGTTAGGAACACCGTCGGGCCCGGGAGCGGTAGACTTTGCGCGCATGCGCGTCTCCGCCACCCCCATCTCGGGTTCCGTGATGGGCGGAACACTGTCGTCATCGGCCTCCCGGTCAGTGTCTGGCGGAGCCATGACCGGGGGCGTGTGTTCCGCCCGCCGCGGGAACAGGTCCTCGATGACCCGGGTGAGAAGGCCGGGCTGGAGAGTCTCGGTGAGGGGAGGGCCCCGCGCGCGTAGCCTATACGCACTGCGGATGCGGCCAGCCTCGGCGTCCACCCCGTCCGACTGGTTGGCAGAGGACAGCCACGAGTAAACGATGGCTGTCTCCGCCAGCTGGTCCCGGTCTAAACGACCCACAGCCCATCGCGGGAACGCAGGACGTCCATCCGCCCCGTGACCCCTGCTGGACGTCGGGATTGCCGGGGAGACCTCCATCCGGATATACCGGTGGTCCGACAAGATCTCCACCTCCTCCACGACGCGCCAGCTCCCCACGCGTGCGGCGACCTCGGGGCTAGCGAACGAAAGGTCCACTATCGACCCGCCCCGTTGTCGCACGCACGTATGCACCGAGCCCCTGTTCAGCAAACAGAGGCCCAGTGCCGCCGCCCACTCCTCGATCGCCCGTCCTCGATCATCCGTCCTAGGGGACCCCCACGCCACGGTCTTGGCGTTAAAGTCCCCCAGGACGAAAACCTGGCGCGATGCCAGTCGCCGTAACGAGGCCTCCATGATGGTGAGGGAGGCCTCGAAATCGGTCACACTCCAGTTAGGGGAGAGATAAACTCCGAAGAGCGTAATCTCCCCCCAGTCCGCCGCGACGTATCCGCTAATTTAGTAGCTTAGACTTGAAAGCGTGACAAACAAACACAGGTTCACATTTATAATATTACAATATTGCCACTTATCTCGAAAAATTACAGGGTATTTTAGGTGCAGTCAAGCACAACGGTCAATACTTAGAAGGGAATTGGACGGTAACAGGATATCCATTGGAATCACTCAATCTACCTCAGACAAAATCATTGGATGTACCTAATAGTCCTTCAATATTTGAAGGTCGATTTACTCTACCAAAGGATGAGACTCCACTCGACACATTTATTGACACCACTGGATGGGGAAAGGTAAGTTACTAAAGCAAAAATAGATAAGGTTTTATTGACCGATTCGTTTTTATCTTCTCAAAGACGAAGCCTAAATTAACCGATTGCCTCTTTCTAAAGATCGATATACAATTCTTATTGCTGGTTAGTATAATGCATCTTAAGAATACAATATTATGTTTCACCATTCTCTACATTTCCACGTTAGTTATAAAAACCAATTGAGCGATCACTAGGAGAATGGACAGCACCACTCTCTTGAGACACATAACACCAACTGCGACCGAAAATTCGCCTATCGTACCTGAAGATTATTAGATTATCCCTGTTTATTGGTGGCAACGTTGAACAGCAAACTTAGATAGGAAAATGAATGTTTATTTTTAATCGACTTCAAAAAAGGAGGAGATTCTATGTTCACTGTACCTATGTAGTTTTCTATTTAAAGAGTTGTGGTTAATATCACAGCAAATGGTGGGTGTGGTGACGACATAAAGATAAATCACACATACATGTTTTGTATTAATACTAAGTTATTACATCGGAATAAGATACCTACTAATGTAATCTTCTTCCACAATAATATCTTATTCATTATATAAGAATTGTATTACAAAAAAAGCTTTTATTAGATACAACAATCTGAACTAGGAAGCTATCATACACCGTAACCTCCTTTGTTAAACCGAAGAATAGAGATCAGTCAACCTCACAAACAGACCTTCTGTTAGTTTTATATACTAAAGAAAAAGATTTCTCAACCTCAACCTTTCTGTTCAAAACAACATCTTGCACTACGGAAATAATCCCTGTATTATATAGAGGACTTTATAATTAACGGATGCAATTACGCCCAAACTCAGAACAACACCTTATAGATCGCACAAAATTCCGCGTGGGCATACTACCGGTATCGAGTTCCTTGTCCTCCGTGAGTGGACATCCAACCTAGGATACTTGGGATGATATGATGGTATCTATATGAAACTCCAATATTTTATTATATTTTATTTTTACAGGGATTCATTTGGATTAACGGTCATAATTTGGGTCGGTACTGGCCTGAAATAGGACCACAAGTAACACTGTATATACCTGGAGTTTGGTTAAAAGCAGGACCAGAAGAGAATTTGCTTCAAATCTTGGAACTTAATAAACCAGCAGACATTTTAGCTATGAATTTGATCGACTATCCAATTCTGGATAGAACTGAAACCATTAAGCTAACATAAAACTATTTTTTGTAAATATTTAATGTTATATAAATAAAGATAAGGAATGTGAATATTAATTATACATACATTCATATAAACGTTTTATATTTAAATACGTGTCTTTATTTCGTCATCATCATCACAGCTCATATACGTCCCGCTGCTGGGCTCGAACCTCCTCCACAATAGGAGGGAAATTGACCTTACTATACCATGCTTGTCAGACAGGCTGATAAAGGGTTTTTTTTCGAGTTTCCCTTCTCCTTAAGTCATACAACATATGTATTTTTTCGTAACGTAAAGATTATGTGAACTACGTTTTTGGCAGACTGTGGTCTGGCTACACGCCACCCACATCGTCCAGGGCGACGGAATAATGTCGTGTAGTTCTATAAACTAACATATTAACCTTCATTGACAGTTAGTCAAGCCAACGGAACGGATTTCTTAATTTTAGTGACTTGCATAACAGGCAACATCGTATACCTAATCCCGTTAAAGTCGTGCCAACATATCCCGTCACCACATGGTTTATGTTCCCGTAATTTATTTCACAGTGTTGTAACAACTACAAATTTTAAAAATCCAAACATTCTCAATTACTTAATAATTACTCTATATTTATTTATTTTTAGCATTTAATATGCATTTGGCTTCTTTTAATGAAGAATAAATGAGACTACGATATGCAGAACTTAAATCCATATATATCTCTATCTCTGCTAGGAATTTCGAGATTTCCCTCTCTTGAAAGCATTATATGCTTTCAGTTACAATGGTTAAAAGAAACCTCTGTTATACGTTATTAAAGCAAACGAACGTATAATAACATATTAGGTACTAGCACTATAACCACATAAATCTTAAAATGTATGTGACAGTAATGGCTTTAAATCTAGTGAGTGTACTTTTCTATCTAAGAGTAAGATCGTACTCACCATAAAGTACTATGTTTTACCTGTTTTTTTTATAAAAATAATACATGACATTCACAATTATTAATGGAATTAATACTATTAAAGATTAAATAGGATGTACCGATAAATATATTGTACAGTTATATTGTTATACAGATGTATTCGATGTACAGATATATTGTTTCGAATCCGGCTGTAATTTATTTCCATTACTTATTTGTTTGTAAACAGGTACCGACTTTTCTCGCTACAGGTTTTCCCCTAGTAGTTAGCATAATGTCTTGAAACAAACTCTATTATCATATAAAGTTAATACGTCACACGTACTATGACTATCGTGGCTCCATGGAAGTAATAAGTACTACGTAGTACTTATTACTTTCATGTGTGGCTCTTATTCGATATGTCACCGGAGTCTAATCTAGAATATCATTGTACATTACGTCATTATGTAAATGTTTGATACGCTACTTTGAAAATTATATTCTCATTTAATATTAAAAATTAAATATATTAACATTTCTGTGTGGTGACAGATTAAAAATACAATTCACCACCTCTTTCTTGACCGTGGGTATCGTAAAACACGACTAAGGGATTAAATATGTATTTAACATCTAGCAAGAGAAGGAAAACCTGAAAAGAAACCTTCCCAACACGCCTGACCAGCGTGGTGATATGGTAAGTCAAATTTCCTCATATAGTGGAGGAGGCTCGAGTCCAACAGTGGGACGTACATGAGCTAAAATTATGACGATGATGATATTAAAAGATTTTCATTAACAATCTGTTAATTCTCTCGCCTGTATCCCATTTGGCAACGGACATCTATCAAACTGTATAAACACACCGCTGTACTTTACAGCGTTTATGGTAACAGACAGACTGTGAACGCTATTCGAAACATCGAGCAATGAAAAATCTAATACAAACGCGATAAAATCTGTATAATGGTTTTATTTACAACGAGTAATACGCGTGTATACATCAGAATTCATTAAGCATACTGTTGCTAAGTAACAAATTCAAATCATTTATTACGCCTAAACCCCGAGAGGGCACTTACATATTGTCAAGTTTACAAAAGTAAATTATCTGAAAAAAAAATAAACTACTACCGGATCGGAACGCGACCGCTACTGAGAAGATCCGGCAAGAAACTCAGCGGGCTTGTCTATTATTTTTTAATTATTTTTTTCTTCTTATTAGATATAAAATTGTGTACATGCTTTGTAAGAACTAGCTCCAGTTTGATGCTCTTCGAACCGCAAAATACTTAATATAATTCAAACAATTATAGCTGGACCAGATCCCACAAGCGGCACCCGATCACGAGTTAACTACTAGAGCAGCCATCACTCCCCTCAACCACTATGGAGGGAAGGGAAAAACCCGCTCCAGACAACTACCGCAAGTAGATCCTTTAGTGAGCATGACCAACACCATATCGCTGGTTTGCGAAAATATCGACGTAACTCAAAATCATGTAAAATTGAATAATGTATGCTAAATGATCCCTGATATCTAAAATACTTGATTTTTTATCGTGAATAGAGGAATTTTTCATTAATCAATATGGTTACAACCTCAATAATTCATTTAAATATTATGGTATGCACTAAAACATTTATAAAAACAATTTAAAAATGCCCTTCTCTAAAATCAGTAATTTTTATTTGTGTTACTATTCATGCAAAGCAGCGATATGTTACAAACGCTGAAAATATAAAATTTCGTTAGGCAAAACACGCTACCCTTTACAATGAGAGTTAATAAAAAAAGGAGTTTCTATAAAATAACAAGGAAATTGCTGAATGAGGAGCTGCTCACAACCAATCTGTATTATCGTCTACATAATCCGAGATTTTATAATAAGCTTTTTTACAAAGTCTATTCTTGATGCCTTTTTTAAAATTTCTTTTAAACTTTAAACAGCGTGCCTAATAAATCCTCTAATAACGGTACAAAATAGATAGTCAACATGGGAAGTCGATAAGTACGCTTAAATACATTGACATTTGGTCGAACTTCATAGTGTTGTTACCCCTTTTGGATGCTGAACTCAGTTGACGATCGCTCAATGAAAAAATGCAATCTGGTTAGACCAGAAATGACGAATCTGGTTAAACTAGAATGCCGACAATGAATAATTGGAACTAAGAATCTATTAAGAGGATTTTAAGGGCAGAATTTTGTGATTTTGTACTATTATTCTTCTTCGTTATTGAATTTAGCTAAAATTTCACATTTTGAAATATTTTAATTTAGTCTACTAAATTAAAATATTTCAATATTGCTTAAATAATTTCAAGCGCCTAACATTCTAGCAGCTTACGCACATAACCGTTTTAAGACGTTAACTTATTAAAAAATAAATTTAATCGCAATAAAGTCAATCAGTGTCTGACACTTCACTAAGTTAAGTGTAAACGATTTATCACCATACCAAATAACTTCAACGTAATCTCGCCTTAAATGATACATCTGTCTTAGCAATATCCATAAAGAAACTTTCTAAATCTTAAAAAATTTGCAAGGAGTTGCCTTGCCGTTAGAGCTGACTAAAATGAAACGAATTAAGAAAAATCAAGGCAGTTTAAATATTCATCATCATCATATTAACCCATAAAGTGTCCTACTGCTGGGCATGGATCTGCCCAAGAGAACCTAAAATAGGTCTTGGGGGAATTGGCATAACCACCACGCTTGCCAGGCGGATTGGCGATCGCAGTAAGTTGGAGCACACAGAATAACGCCGCTGCCCGTTCTCTGGTATAAGGATCCCTTAGTCACCTTGACGACACCCACAGGAAGAGATGGGTGGTACTATTATCAAACCGGCACCACATTCAATCGTTTAAATCTTACCGTTGTTTAAATTACCAATATTACAAATATAATATAATAATCATCATTCATCATTTCTGCTCACATACGGCCCACTGTTGGGCGCGAGCCTGCACCTCTATGAAGGAAAATGACTTAAAATGCCACGCTAGTCAGACGTAAAGGGTTTTATTTCGAGTTTTCATTCTCTTACATAGATGTTATATGCATATTATATCCCATAAATAGTCGTCTTTTACGACACTCACGGGTAAGAAAGGGGGTGGTAAATTGTATTCTTACTCCGTCATCACACTGCATATATGTACTTTTAAATATTATTATTGTATTGCGCCTGGTTATTACAAAATTTAAACGGACCGGCCATTAAAATGCAACTATATGGTTATTATTCTTCTATTTTCATTGCTACTGTTAAAAATAATCTTACTTTTCCTGTCAAGTATTCTTTGACCATCTTATTTGGAGCTTAGATCTGCACTTTTTATTTTATAAATACGCCTGCTTATAGCGCATCAGCAAAACTTACATTTGATGCTTAAACATTCCACATATATAAAAAACAAGCAGGTCAAATCGCTCAATGGACCCGCAGCAAGTGGTTGGAAAGAGACAGAAATAGCAAGTTTACTAAGTAAGAACGAGTCCGATGCAGGTAAACTCCAATGTATGCATGCGACGTAGAATGATAAGCAGTTCGTTGGTTATAACGAGCCTGTCGTCGTTAAGACAGCAACAACACTAGACCGTTCCTCACCGGCTCCTTAATAAACCACGTGGCCGGCAAGCTGAACCTAAAAAAGTAAGTAGAAATACGATTGTTTGAATGATATTTATGTTAATAATACCACATTAAAATTAAGTTGAATGAAGCTAAGTGTAAAACTATCGTAAAATTATTTCGGTGTTATTCCAACCGCGCTAATTATGCTATATACCGAAACTTTATTTTAGATACTCGTCCCATCGTGTTGCTTTTACGATTTCAATTAGATTCACTTTGATAAGTTGTTATTGCTTTTCGTGTAGTCGAAAACCGTGTTATTTTATGTACTTACACGAATTGTGTTGATGTTCTTTCCTTGATATGCTCAGTTAAATATATCAGAAGAAAGTATCCAACAATATCTTTATTATTGAAAATTGTATTTTCTATGCATATTAATGCACATTTTAAGTTCGGTTCGATTTAAGGTAGTTAAATCGTAAATATGTGTTAAGTATTTACCTACGCGTTAGTTTAATACCACATTTGAAGTTTCCTTACAAATTATTATGGAAATATTCTTATGCATAAATGTTTAGTATGTTTTTTATCTATTTTACAGTTTAGTATGATAAATATTGTACATAAAACATATTATAATAACGTAATTAATAATAGACGGTTGCTAAGTTACCTTTATTTCCGTGATAGAAGTATCTTGAATGCTAGTCCAGTTGATAAACATATTTGTGAGCCAAATTTCATTCCAATCTTTTGAGCCGTTTTGCGTGTTTCAGTAGCAAACATACAAAATTACAGTTTGTAATTATTATTATCATATTTTCATTCATTATTATTATTATTATTATCATTTAACTTAAAAGTGAGATAGTATAAATACAAGTCATTGTACAAGTAATTGTTTGTAAAAGTTGAGTTCCAAACACCACATTGAAAGTATGCTATTGTTAAAAATAAAACTATTTCTAAGCAGCGTTAAAAGTTTAACGAAATTCTATCAACACATCTGATGATTAATTAAAACACCTCCAGTTAATTATCTTAAATAAATAGGATATACTATCGCAATAAAAAGTAGAGTATTGTGTTGTCTAAGCATATTTTTATTTCTTTTTTATTTTGTAAATATCTAGTCATCCGATGTTGTCAGACTTTTAAAAATAAAAACAATATTATAGAGCGAAATATTTACATGATTATTCTTTTATCTAATTGGCATCTAATTCGTTCTTGAGAGCGAAGAGCGAGAACACCCAACCGTGTGTCTGAGGTTACATATGTTTGATATCGCAAGGTTAACTATAGCATTCATTAAATTATCTATACTCTATACGAGTACAAATAAATAAAATTGAAGTGTCTGTTTGTAATGTCAAAATAATGGGCTTATTTCACGCTGATACGATTATTTGCGCGATACCTATGCCTAAAATCGGTTTAAAAAATTGTCTGTCTGTTTATTTTGGGTAATCTTCAAAACAGCGGGACTGAATTTGATAATATTTACTACCAGGTAGCTGTCTATATAAGGGGTAACACTACGCTATACTTTGTCCAGGTATTCCCACGGGAACTGCGAGAGTAAGGTGACTAAAACCGAAGCAAAGCGATGGCGGGCTGCTAGTACTTAATAAATATTTAATTAATTTTTAATAAACTTCTTTAATTGTTCATTATCATCCTTCTGCTTTTATCTTAATTACTTGGGCTCGACCGAATCTGAACTCTTCTTTCATAATACGGATTGCAAAAGTTCTTGGCAATAGTTTTATGATTGGTCACCTGCCTGAAGTCAACCCCTCATTGTGAATGTAATTATTGACTAACAATTTTATCTCAACTCTATCTGATGACCAGACGGCATCAGATAGAGTTGCCTTAGGTCTATGTAAAGCTCTTAGTCATCTTTTACGACACCTACGAGCTATTTCATCATCATCATTTCAGCTCGTATACGAGTACGTCTCACTGTTGGGCTCGAGCCACCTCCACAATAGAAGCGGAATCGACCTTACTATACCATGCTGGTCAGACAGGTTGGTATACTAGGGTTTTATTTTGAGTTTTCTTTCGTTCTCTTATATAGATGTTATATGCGTATTATATCCCTTGGTCGTCTTTTACGACATCGATGAGCAAGATAAGGACCTACGAGCAATTTATGTGATGGTAATATTCGTAGCCGATACCATACAGAACTATTTACATACATATACGCAAACGCATGAACAATAGGTAAAAACAAAAATGGATTAAATGTTAATCGACTCATTTATATTCTTTTTTATAACTAGCAACCCGCCCTCGCTTCGCTTCGGTTATAGGTTATAGTCGTTTTACCCGCGTAGTTCCCGTTCCCGTGGGAATACCTGGATAAAATATAGCCTAGTTTATGCCCTGATATTATAGCTTTCCATTGGTAAAAGAATTTTTGAAATCGGTTCAGCCGTTTTGAAGATTATCCGGAACAAACAGACAGACAGACAGACAAAAAATTTTTAATTGCTATTTTAGGCATAGGTGTCGTGCAAATAACCGTGTGAGCATGAAAAAAGCCTATTATTTTGACATTACAAACAGACACTCCAATTTTATTTATTGGTATAGATAATTGTTTTTTTCGTCATCGTACAATTTGAGTAATTGTAACTTTATCCTCAAAATTATAGTAAAATGTAACAAGGTTTATAACGCGAATTCAAAGTAATGTTTCACTCTTTTTATCATCATCATCTTAGCCCATACAAATCCCACTGTTGGGATCTTCTGCACAATGTAAGACAAATTGGCCTACTTTACCGCAATGGTCAGATTGTAATGCTCTGATGATATGCGTCACACCCTGGAAATATGTCCCGCCTGGGGGCCTCAGCGCCGCGACCTGTCGGCGGTCATAGGAACGGGCCTGTCGTTGTTGACCATCATAACAAAGATGCTCGACAGCGACAGGTGCTGGTCGGCGATGGCTTCTTTCTGCGAGGAGGTCATCGCCCGCGGCCTCCCGCGGAGCGGGAACGCGAGGCACTTGCGTCCGCTAACTCGCTCCATAGGCGGCGGCCAGGGAGGGGGAGGCGCCGATATGCGCGTCTCCTCCCACCGCCTTGAGTGACAACAGGACGTGGCCCGACGGCCTTGCGTAGGAGTGTCGGGGATCGAATGTCATTAGACGATCTCTCCGGCACTCCATAGAAGCGCGGAAGGGACCGCTGTTGGTTTTAGTGGGTATTCCGGTTGCATAGGCGACTGGTGAGTCCCACACACCCCCCTCGTCTGTTACCGGCGAGGGGTAGTGCGTAAATTGCATTTCCACAGCGTTAACAAAAAAAAAGATTGTAATGCCCGACGAATATTACTCTAATAGGAATCCCGCACCAAGTTCAATAATATAAATTGAAATTATTAACCATTATCTCTTAATAAACAATCATCATCATCTCAGCACATATACGTCCCACTGTTGGGCTCGGGCCTCCTCCATAATGGAAGGGTAATTGACCTAGTATACCACGCTGGTCAGAGGTGTTGGTATAAGTTTTTATTTCGAGTTGTCCTTCTCTTACATAGATGTTATATGCGTTTTATATCCCTTAGTCGTCTCGTACGACCACCCACGGGTAAGATAAGGGGTGGTGAATTGTATTCTTACTCCGTCACCACACGGAATGGTGGTAATAAACAAATATTTCGCATTTATATAGCTCTATATACATATGTATATACGCTCTACATATATATGTATATACGTATACATACATACATATATGCCTATAATAGCAACTCGCCCACGCGTTGCTTCGGTTTCAGTCACCTTACCCGCGTAGTGCCCGTTCCCGTGGGAATACCGGGATAAAATATAGCCTAAGTACTAGTACCCTGAACCCTTTCCATTAGTGAAAGAGTTTTTGAAATTGGTTTGGTCGTTTAAGCGTGAAAGTGTAACAAACAAACTTACTTTAAGCGTGAAAGTGTAACAAACAAACTTACTTTCGCAATCATAATGTGCGAGGTCGCTGGCAAGAGATGATTGGAACCAGAAGCCAATCATGACTTCATAACCTATAAAATAGAGCGTTTATCTAAACAGCTACGCCGTATGGCGTAGTGGTGAAGATACCCACCTACCGTGCCAGTGTTATGGGTTCGAATCTCTTGCAGTGCAGGACAACACTTTGTCGGCGAATTAGTCCGTCACCCGCCGAGAGGCCGACGTCCTCTCGGAGGGGGGCGACGTCGGTCGAGGAGAGAGTACTCAAGGGGTATTCCGTCGGATCGACCACTGACGTCAAGTCACCCTGCTCTGGTTGTCGGTCCAACGACGAAGGCGCCGTGTCACGGGTGGGTTACGGGTGTACGTGCTTACGCCCCTCTGTCGCCCCAGACGGAGTAGTGCGAGGAGTGCGCCGACGGTAACCCACCCCCAAAAAAAAAGGACAACACTTTGTGTGATCCACAAATTGTTGTTCATACTCAGAACATGTAATTTATGTCCGTTAATTATATGTTTATAAAGTCCCCCGCAACACAAGGATTACTTCCTAAGTACAGATGTTGTCTTTTTTTAAAAGCAAAATAAAATATATCTGTCAATTACAAAAGAAAAAAAGTTTTGATGGAGCATGTTCTGAGAACCAGAACACTTCTTGCTCTTAAAATAAATTATAAGCACTAGAACTAGATCAATACTCATTATTGCCATGAGTGTTTTGATGTTTAAATAGATTAAAATAAAAATGTTTAATATTATAGACACATTTCCGCTCTATAACTATTAAAGTCATTTATAGAACATGCATCAAGGTAATTACATAAAAAGTAAATTATTACCTTGGATTGCTTGAAACACAGGTATGAGATTTTATGACTTTTAAGACAACATAAAAAATGTTACATTAGATTTTCTAAATTTAGTATTCATTATATCATTCCGTGTGGTGACGAAGTAAAAATACAAATCACCCTATCTTGTCCGTAGATGTCGTAAAAGATGACTAAGAGATATAACATCTATGTGAGAGAAGGAGAACTCGAAATAAAACACTATACCAACGTATCTAACCAGCAATTCAATTCAGGTCAATATCCCTCCTATTGTGGAGGAGGCTCAAGCCCAACAGTGGGACGTATATGAGCTGAAATGTCATTATAAAACTAAAAGCTATTAAAATGAGACATGATATGCGTACGTATAATTACCCAAGATTATCTGCATATGTTTGCAAACGTAAGGCCTTAATTTACGTCAAATGTTATTTTGTTGTATTTTTATTAATATTTATTAGGTAACGGAGTAAGAATATAATTTACCACACCCACTCTCTATCTTTCCCGTAGATGTCGTAAGAGCCGAACATGGGACATAATATGCACATAACATCTGTGTAAGAGAAGGAAAACTCGAAATGAAACCATATACCAACATGTCTGATCAGCATGGTATAGTATATCAAATTCCCTCCCATTGTGGAGGAGGCCCGAGCCCAATAGTGGGACGCATGTGGGCTTGCTATGAGGATGATGAACGGAGTAGGAATACAATTCAATACATATTTCCCGGGGCTGGGCTCGCACTACTCCGTCCGAGGCGACAGAGAGGCGTAAGCACGCATACCCGCAACCCACCTACGATGCACGTCACCTTCGTCGTTGGGCCGACCACCGGAGCAGGGTTACTTGTCATCAGTGGTCGGCCCGACGGAATACCCCCTACTTGGGGTACCCTCCCATCGACCGACGTTCCCCCCTCGGGGAGAACATTGGTCTTTCCTCACGTGGTCGGCCTCTCGGCGCGTGACGGACTAATCCCCGGTCACGTCACCCGCGGCCTCGGCTAGGGCGGCATGAGGCCGACACCCTCGTCACGGTGAAGAGGGCGGACTTCCGGGGGGCTGTCCGATTGGCAGAGGAAGGAGTAGCGCTCGTCGTAGACCGGATTTGGATGTTGGGTCTGAGGGTCTCGCTGGACAAAACCGAGGCCCTCCTTTTTCATGGCCCACGTCGAGGTCCCCCCCCGAGGAGCACACATCAGTGTGTCTGGGGTTGCCGTGCCGGTGCAGGCCCATATAAAATATTTGGGTCTGCACCTAGATTCAAACTGGAATTTCGGGCCACACTTTGCCCAGCTCGTCCCTAGGCTCGTCAAGTCGGCCGCGGCGCTGGGAAGACTTCTGCCAAACACTGGCGGTCCCAGGTCGACATGCCGACGTCTCTACGTCGGCATCCTGCGTTCCATGGCACTGTATGGTGCCTGATCTGGTCGGAGTCCCTCACCGTCCGCAACAAAGCCCTTTTGCGACGACCGCAGAGGGCTATGGCGGTGAGGGCCATTAGGGGCTACCGTACTGTGTCATGGACTGCAGGGACACTGCTGGCGGGCGACCCGCCTTGGCCACTGGTGGCGGAGGCGTTGGCGGAAGTGTACCGGTTCCGCGCCACAGCACGAGCCAACGGAGAGCAAGTGTCCATAAGGGGACTGGGCAGAGCCCAGGAAATGGCCCGAAGGGAAGTAATCCGGCGGTGGAGGGAAGAGCTGGAGTCCCCCGTAGCAGGGCGGGGGACTGTGGAGGCGGTCGCGCCACATCTCCACCGCTGGCTCAGGAGAAGACACGGCAGCCTTACATTTAGGATGGTGCAGGTGCTTACCGGACATGGGGTCTTCGGTAAGTACCTGCACAAAATTGGAAGAGAAGAGGCCCCAGGATGTCATGAGTGTGGCGCGGCAATTGACGATGCGCGCCACACACTGGAAGTATGCCCCGCCTGGGGGCCTCAGCGCCACGTCCTGTCAACGGACATGGCAACAACAGACCTGTCGTTGTCGACCATCATCTCCAAGATGCTCGGCAGCGACAGCTGTTGGTCGTCGATGGCCTCCTTCTGTGAGGCTGTCATGACAAGGAAGGAGGCCGCGGAGCGGGCACGCGAGGCGCTTGCGTCCGCTGACTCGCTCCGCCGGCGACGACCAGGGAGGAGGAGACGCCGCTATGCGCTCCTCCACCCACCACTCTGAATGATGACAGGACGTGGCCAGACGGCCAAGCGTTGGGGTGTCGGGGATAGAATGTTATCAGACGATCTCTCCGGCACCCCGTAAAAGCGTGGAAGGGGCCGCTGTGGTTTTAGTGGGTATTTCGGTCACTTCGGTGGCCGGCGAGTCCCACACACACTCCCCTGTCTGTAACCGGCGGGGGAATAGTGCGCAAATGCATTTCCACAGCGTGAAAAAAAAAAAAAAAATGGGCAGCATGAAGCGCAAATACTCGCGCCTATGCCGCCCAAGTCGCCGGCGGCGGATCGCCTCATCGAGGCTGCGCTCCTCGCGCAGGCGATCCGGCGCCTCCTTCTGCGAGATCACTGTCTCGCAGAAGGCTGCGACCGCGTCCCAATTCCTGACGCTGCCAACCATCGCCCTGGCGATAGTCGGCAGCGTCAGGTCGGCACCGATGATTGCGACGAGTTCACGGCGCTGCTCTGCCCAAGCGGCACAGGCCTCGAGCGTATGCCGCGCCCTGTCCTCGTCGCAATCGCAGTGGTGGCAGGACGGTGTACTCTCCCTCCTAACGACCTTGTGCAGGTACTTACTGAAGCACCCGTGCCCCGTCAATACCTGCACTAGTCGGAAGGAGAGCACCCCGTGCCGCCTTTCCAACCACTGCATCAGCACCGGCCGGAAGGCCTCCACGGTTCGCACCCCGAACCGAGGCCTCTCCAGCCGGACTGCCCAACGGGCAATGACGTCCCGGCGGGCCAGGCGCCAGGCGGTGACCTCCCTTAGTGAGACCACGCCGCCCTCCGCTCGCACTCGCAACACCCGTCGGTACAAGCCGGCGAGCATTTCCGCCTCCAGGTCCCTCGAGGCGAAATAAAACCCTATACCAAACCGGTGGTATAGTCGGGTCAATTTCACACAGAGAAGCATGTAATAAATGCCTCATCTATTTGGAGTGAATTCATTACATCTTATGTTCTGCGAAACATAGAAGACTATGCTGTCCCTATTAAAAGACCCCGATTAGAAATCACAGAAACATTCGTCCCAGGAAGCGAAACTAGGTCATTGCGGTCGCAAACCACATACATGTGAACTAGACCATAGGCACGCGAATATCGTAAATTTTTTTGTGACCAGATAAAAAGTATGGTTTCCTATTTTTCCTGTTTTAGGGTTCCGTACCCAAAGGGTAAAAACGGGACCCTATTATTGAGACTTCACTGTTCGTCCGTCCTTCTGTCACCAAGCTGTATCTCAAGAACGGTGATAGCTAGATAGTTGAAATTTTCACAGATGATGGTAATATATATGGTAAAATATACAGTATGACTGGTAAAAGATTGTACATATTCAAGGAAACGATAGATAATGGCCACATGTAACTAATAAAAGTGTAAAAAGAAGATAATATTAATTAACTACATAGTAAACATCAACAATATTAGTGTTACAAGACTTCCAAAAATATTGTCACCCCTACTGGCGATACACCGATACCGAAATCGAGTAACAGTTTTGTTAGCACTGTTGTGAAGATTTTGGATATTTATTACTAGAATTACTTAAACTAGGTGTAAGAATAATGTCATAAAACACTAAAGTTATTTGCAGATTCATAGCTCTTACCAATCCTGAGATAAAGTGATTTGTTTCTAATCAAAACAATAGGTTTGCCAGCGTACGTTGACCTCTGTCTGCGGTCCGCGACGAAAAAAATTACCTACTGGGTCGAGTCGCATAGGTAGAATATTTACCTAAAATGTAACTAGTTCAATGCGCGAACTGTTTAGTACCTACAATTGCTGACGTACGTTGACCTATCCCATGTGTCCATAACTAAATATTTTTATAAGATAATTAGTTCAAAATTTAAGTACCAATTTTTTTTATATATTCGGTATCAGAACCGAGTACTGAATACCCTCCTTCAATATGTACAATCTTTTACCAGTCACCCTGTATATATATATTTTTATTTATTTATTTAAGACAACACCCTGCACTAAGGAAATAATCCTTGTATTGCGGGGGACTTTACAAACATATAATTAAGGGACACAAATTACATCCAGACTCAGAACACAATTTGTGGATCGCACAAAGTGTTGTCCCGCGTGGGATTCGAACACCCGACACTGGCGCTGTAGGTCACTATCTTAACCACTACGCCATCTATGCAGTCAAGATAATGTATTTCTATTGCCGCTATAACAACAAATACTAAAAATAAAATAAATATTTAAGGGGGCTCCCATACAACAAACTTGATTTTTTATAGATAATGGTACGGAACCCTTCGTGCTCGAGTCCGACTCGCACTTAGCCGGTTTTTGACAGTCCATATGTGTCTCACTCTTAAGCAGAAGCCACAATACCATACTTGCCGTACAGGTTATTTTATATAGTACATACATAATTGATTTTAGGTTTTCAGTTCGATTTCCGCCGTGCTATCCTATCGTTACAGAGTGAGCATACCACAGTATACACAATTTATCGAAATTTGTATGCTAATAGTATGACATTAAGATTCAAAATCATTTCCTCTTACAAAATCCTTTGCCGTGCTATCCTGCGCCATCCTATCAAGTGAATGCTGGCCAAAAACATATTTTCTTTCTGTAGCAGTCAAATGGTTTCTTTCTCTACTTATGTTCCTTAGCCGTTTCTAACGTATCCGCAGGCAAATTAAGATTGTATTCTTACTTTATCAATACATAATATTAAAAAATTTAAATTCTTCTATAATATTATACATCGATAACATTTCGTCTCACAAAACCTATTGTTATGTCTATGTCTTTAATTTATATGATTGCCTTGCGACGCAGATTTTTTGTTAATTTATACTACTTACGTATTTACGTAAGTACGTAATTTTTTAAGTTTATTCTATTTAGAATAAACTTAAAAAATTAAATAATAATAGTTTTTAAATATTACTCTTATTTGTAAACATAAATAATATATTGGTTGGTTGTTATGTATGGTTGACTGGTAGCGAATGCCTCTCGCATTAAGTCCGCCATTGTACTCGATACATAAAGTTTAATAAATAAAATAATTGCCATCTCGACCCATATACATCCCACTGTTAGGCTCGCTTCTTCTTCATTATGGGAGTGAACTTGACCTACTATACTACGCTGGTCAGACGTGTTAGCATAGGGTTTGATTCGAGTTTACCTGCTCTTGCACAGATATTATTCGGGATTTTGGAACTTTTTGAGTGAAAACAGCGGGATTCTTTCGTCGAAAGCGGGACATAGTAAAAAAAAAACTTATATAATCAGAAGTTTTCAAATATTTTATCTTTTTATTTGAATTAAAATTACGTTTACGTGACAATAGATACCAAAAATAGCCATAGAAAATGTATTTCAATAAAAATATAATATTTTAAATCAGATTTACCCTATCGTTAAATAGTTCAGTCTTACACCTCTCTCTCTCCTGCGCTCTTATCTTCATTACGCGACGGACGGGTGGCCAGTACTTATCAGCACACTGCGTGCATGGTCGAGTTATTTCCGAAAAGCGGGACTGAGCCTGTCCGGAAAATTTAATTTTGATTTAGAAATCGGGACGTCCCGCCAAAATTGGGGATTTTTCTCTGGCAACGCTGATATACAATACCAGATGTCTTAGCTTCGATTCCCACGCAGAGCAATAGTCCTGAGGCCTAGAGTTCAGGAGTATTGCTCTGCCTGCATATGGTATAGTACGACTATATCCTTACTAATATTATAAATGCGAAAGTAAGGTTGTTTGGTTGGTTGTTACGCTTTCACGCTGAAACCATCGAACCGATTTCAAAAATTATTTCACCAAGGGAAAGCTATAATATCAGGAAGTAACATAGGCTATATTTTATCCCGGTATTCCCACGGGAACTACGCGGGAAATAGACTGAAACTGAAAAGAAGCGAGGGCGGGTTGCTAGTATAACATATACCGTATATATGTACATATACTATACCAGGTATCTTGGGTTCGAGACTCAGGACTATTATCCTGCGTGAGAATCGATCCTGAAACATCTGGTACAATAGATGTCTAAGACACCTAACCACTACATTTTAAAAAGGAATAACAAAACATAACTATGCAAGGCAACAAACGATATCCATGAAACTTGATCCATAACACCATACACTCTGAGAAAGGACTACCAAGAAACTGAGCTTGTTATTCTTTTTTTTTTTATTGTTCCTACTTTAAATACCTGGAAAGTCTTGGCGTAAAAATATCTCGGTAATATGACCGAAAGTGAAAACATTTTCTTTTGTTTTTATTTCTGACCAGCTACCTACCTTCGCCTCACTTCGGTTCCTGCCGCTTTAGCCCCGCATTTTAAATCTGTAATATCGCCTAAGATATGGCCTCGGGTTGAAGTCCCGGATCGGGTAAAATTTTATAAGGTTTTTCTGAAAAGAGATGTAGCATAAGTTATTTCTCATATAGACAGCTGGTAGTAAAATTTAAATTGGTCCCGCCGTTGGGAAGATTACCCGAAACAGACAAAATAGATTAAAATGGTTCTTAGGCATATGTATCATGCAAATAACCGTGTGCACATAAAAAAATATCTGCTATTTTGACATTACAAACAGATACTACTAAAACTAAAAGTTTTAAAATCTGATATTTATTGTAAATAATATTTTCCATGTGGTGACGGAGTAAGAATACAATTGACCACTCCCTATCTTACCCGTGGATGTCGTGAAAAACGACTATGGGATATAATATGCACATAACATCTGTGCAAGAGAAGGAAAACTCGAAACGAAACCCTATACCAACATGTCTGACCAGCACGGTATATTAGGTCAAATATCCTCCCATTGTGGAGGAGGCCAACAGGAGGAAGAGGAGGCAAAGAGGTTGGACTCGCCAACAGTGGGACGTATGTGGGCTGCAAATATGCTGATGATGACTGTAAATAAAATAATTTTACGGATTTTACTGTTTTTGTATTTGATTTTTATTGCCCGACGTTTTCCAACACAGGCGGACCATGAACATTGTAAAGTGGGCGGCTCGTTACCATGAACGCTGTAAAGTGTTCGAAACGTCGGGTAATAAGAAATCAAATACAAGCGCGACAAAATCCGTAAAACAGTTTTATTTACCTCAGTTTTATTTATTTGTATTTTTAGAAGCAATTTTACGCAAAAAAAAATGGGGTTGAACTTCATAAAATCCTTTCTTAGTGGGTTTCTACGTCATGCAAAGAAACTAATGTGAAAATTTCATTTTCTGGCTTTAGTAGGTCCACCTCTGTGATGAGTCGGTAAACTGACATCTTTCCTCCTATTTTACACCCTTAGAGGATGAAATTGGACAAACGCTGAAACACGTGTTTATTTATTTTTATTAAAGATTTTTTGTGTTCAATTTGAAGACAATAGCTAATTTCTTTTTCTTTTCATACAGACTTTACCGTTGTGTTTCACCCCCTTAGGAGTGGCAATTCAAAAAAGATTTTCTTAGTGCCTACGTCACGAAATGAAACTACGGTCCAAATTTCATTTTTCTAGCTTCAGTAGCTTCGGCTCTACCTGTTCCTTTATATGTATATAATTGTTAACGCTCCCGCAACACCCCTTGCAGGTGGAATTTCGGAAAAGCCGTTCTTAGCTGACCTCTACTCGACGAAAGGAATATTTCTGCCAAATTTCAAGTCTGTACGCCTTATGGTTCCAGAGATAAGGTGATGAGTCAATATATCACTCGCAAAACCCTCCTCTTCTAAATATCTTATATCTTTAAACGAGCAATTCTTGTATATATATATTCAGGATCTCAGTAAGCTAATATGAATTCAAGACAAGCTTTAAAAAAATATATGACATACATTCCCTATATTTTTATGTACTTAGTCTGGCCATAAATACTGTTACAATTAAAAATAAACAAGATATCACATTTGAATTTGGAATCCGTCATTTTTATATGATGGTTCGTTGTGTTTTCTCATTTTGGCGCCAATACATTGTACAATATTTTGCGATATTAAAATGGAGTGGGGTGATAAAGAGAACCAAATCGCTGTAATTGCATTACACAAAGTAGTTATGGCGCTCCACACGCTTGGTATTAGTTAAATGTTTGTATACTGGGCAATTAATAGGTACAATGAGACCTTCTCTGTTTGTGACAGAAAAAGATCTGGCTGTCCATGTAGTGTTCGTAAGAAAAAAGTAGTCAAAGCAGTAAGAGAAAGAATTCGAAGAAGTCCTGTCTGAAAGCAAAAGATTTTATCTTGGGAGAGGTGCTCTAGCACCATGTCGTATATTTTAAAAGATGACTTAGGACTTGCAGCCTATAAGAGACGTATTGGTCATTTCATAACTGATAATTTAAAAAGAATAGGGTGGTAAAATCGAAACAACTACTGAAGCGGTACGCAAAGGGAGGTCACAGAAAAATTTTGTTTACGGATGAGAAAATGTTTACAATTGAGCAACATTTTAATAAACAAAGTAACCGTATTTATGCCCAAAGCTCTAAGGAAGGTTTCCAATTAGTCGACAGAGTGCAACGTGGGCATTATCCGACTTTAGTGATGGTATGGTCGGGTATTAGCTATGAAGGAATGACTGAGCCATACTTTTGTGAAAAAGGTATCAAAACATCGGCACAAGTGTATCAAGGTACCATTCTTGAGAAGATAGTGAAACCCCTTAACAACACCATGTTCAATAACTAAGAATGGTCCTTTCAGGAAGATTCGGCGCCGGGTCATAAAGCTTGGTCTACGCAGTCTTGGTTGGAGACGAACGTTTCGGACTTCATCAGAACTGAAGACTGACCGTCGTCTAGTCCCGATCTTAATCCGCTAGATTATGATTTATGGTCAATTTTACAGAGTATGGCTTGCACTAAACGCCATGATAATTTGGAGTTCCTAAAACAATCCATACGATTGGCAGTGATGAATTTTCCCATGGAAAGAGTGCGTGCTTCTATTGACAACTGGCCTCAACGTTTAAAGGACTGTATTGCAGCCAATGGAGACCACTTCAAATAAACTTTTTATATTTAATTTTTTGTTTATATTTATATATAAAACTAACACAATATAAAAGCAATAAATGTTAATAGCTATAGAAAAAAAAATTCTTTGTTACAGTATTTATGGCAAGACTATAACAGCTATTGTTCTTTATAAATAAAACTATTTTTGCAGATGTTATTACGATTTAAGGCGATAAAATCCGTAAAATAATTTTATTTATAACGTGTAATACTCGCGTAAACATCAGGAATCATTCGCCATTGATGTTGGTCTTACATTACATGGATCGCTTACGAAATCGGAACGAGAATAAAAGATTATTCCCCCAAGAGCTAAATTAATGTTTTAAAATTTCTTTTGACTTTTAGTATGGCCACGATATCTGAGGACTTAAATTGCGAGGTGGGTCCACCATGCAGCCTAGTGCTATCCGACGGGACGGTATTCACTGGCAGAAGCTTTGGCGCCCAAGTGCCAGTTGAGGGAGAAGTTGGTTAGTATATACTTTTGGTACTTTAGCAAAGATCTACTACTATTATCACATTCCTGTGTCATCTAGTTTAACTAGAACATAAATTAATAGGTTTACACAAATAGGTAGTTATCTCCATCTCAAAATCTCCTTAAATCTATTGAAGTGATTAAAGAAAAGGTGCATTGACCTTATGCTCTTTCATTTGCATAGTAACCAAAACGATAAGCGGTTTTGAATAATTATATTTTACACATATTCGATTCATGTTTTGTCCGTTCACGCCTTAACTGTGAATGGAACGGTAAATGATTTGCACGACTATATATTGTCTATAAATTATTTATACGGAGTGCGACCCCAACAGTATTCCTTCCCCTTCGCCATTGGGGCGACCACCGGTACCGAATTCTTGTCGTACATGGTCAGCCCGGTGGGATGCCCTTTCAGGCGTCCCAGTTCCTGACGCTGTCGTGCATGATTGGCAGCGTCGGATTGACAATCTCCTTAGCGATGATCGGCAGCGTCAGATTGGCACCGACGATTGCTACGAGAAATCATGTGAACGATAATATTTAATCATATTTGGTCCGTGAACTTTAAACCCTTTCCTTCATATTGTGATTAGCATAACAATCACTATGAATCACTATTTTGATAATTTCAGGAACATTTCAATATGTCAACATCATTCTCATACATTCATCATCATCATCTTGCTCTTATCCCAATTACTTGGGGTCGACGCAATATGTCATCTGTTTTGACATATTGCAAAAAGTTTCGGCAATGACTTTTATGACCGGCCGCCTGCCTGACGTCAACCCTCCTTGGGAATGTAATCGTTGACCCAAATGGTACCAGATGGAGCTGGTCCGGGTCAATCTAGGGCTCTTAGTCGTCTTTTACGACACCCACGAGCAAAGCAAGGGTTGGTAGTATTCGAAGCCGCTACCACACATTCTCATACATTCATACCATAGTCTTAATTTATAAAACTAATATCTTGCCGAAACCACCGTTAAGTACCCCAAGTACTTCATATGGGCTCGGTTGTTGCTGGGAACCGAATTGATGATGATCGAAGCGCCGATGGGAGGACTAATGTGGGCCCCATGGAACAATATAGCCTCTCTTATCTAGGGCAACCCACAACACCTCGATCCGTCTGACAATTGCCTTAGTGACCAGAGTTGCTAGTGACTATCGCGACCCAGTTTTTGACGCTGTCGACCGTCGCTCTAATAGTAATCAGCAGCTCCAGGTCGACAGCGATTCATTATTGTATTATCTTACAAATCACTGTATTTTTCTTGAACAGTATTTCAGACCGGGATGGTTGGATACCCAGAGTCTCTCACAGATCCATCATACCACGCACAGTTGCTGGTACTCACATACCCGCTAGTTGGCAACTACGGCGTACCTAATGAAGACGAGAAAGATGAACATGGAATAACGAAGTAAGATCTTGATATTATATTTTACCTAAACAAAATGATTAAAAAATGTTATTATATAATATTAACTTATTATTCCAGATGGTTTGAATCTGATCGTATTTGGGCCGCTGGGTTAATTGTAGGGGAAGTTAGCACTCGACCATGTCACTGGAGAGCCAAGCGTTCCTTAGGATCATGGTTAGCGGCGCGTGGTATCCCGGGCTTATGTGATGTAGATACCAGAGCCTTGACATTCCGTCTCCGCGAAGGAGTCACTCTAGGCCGTATCATACAAGGAGTGCCACCATTCGGTCCACTGCCACCACTAAAAGATCCGAATGCGAGAAATTTGGTCGCTGAAGTGTCTATAAAGGTGAATATAGTTTATTTCTTTCATACATGACTTACATTACTTTAATCAGACGTAATTTAATTAAACAGATGTAACAAGATTATACAACTTAAAGAATAGATAAAACTAGGAACAATATTCATTTGGGTTAATTATTTGCCATGTATGTTATCTTTTCTTTTTTACTTCAGTATTCTTAACGTTACTAACGTCACAAAACTGTGTTTCTACTCCTTCGTTTTAGGGGAAAATTAACAAAAGATTCTCAATAGTTGTTTTATATGTACCTGTAACTAAAAATATATACCTATAACTAAAAAAAACTATAACTAAAACAATTTTTTTAACAGGCACCAAAAGTATTTAACTCCAATGGAATAATTACAATTATGGCCATAGATTGTGGATTAAAGTATAACCAAATCAGATGTTTGATAAAAAGAAATGCAAAAGTTATCCTTGTGCCGTGGGATTATGAAATCAATTCAAGCCAATATGATGGACTTTTTATAAGCAATGGTCCTGGAGATCCCGAAGTATGTAAAAAGGTTGTAGATAATATACGCAAGGTTATTGAAAATAAAAATGCTGTAAAACCTATATTTGGTATTTGCCTTGGACATCAACTATTATCTACAGCAGTTGGCTGTAAAACTTACAAAACTAAGTAAATTTTATTTTAATTGTTTCTACTTTGTCTTAGGGTAATTGTTCATATTTATTCACTAATATTTTATTTTCTTTTAGATACGGCAATAGAGGACATAATTTACCATGTACCCATAGGGGGACAGGTAGATGCTTTATGACATCACAAAATCATGGATTTGCTGTTGACGCCGACACATTACCTAGCAACTGGAAAGTTTTATTCACTAATGAAAATGACAAAACAAATGAAGGCATTATTCATACGTCGATGCCGTATTTTAGTGTTCAATTTCATCCAGAACACACAGCTGGTCCAACAGATTTAGAGTGTCTTTTTGATATATTTATAGACGCTGTAAAATCCTACAAAGATAAAACGCTCTATGTAATCGATGATGCCATTACAGAAACACTTAATTTTGTCCCAACAATACAGGAAAGACCCAAAAAAGTACTAATTTTAGGCTCTGGAGGATTATCTATTGGTCAGGCAGGTGAATTTGACTACTCCGGATCGCAAGCTGTCAAAGCTTTACAAGAAGAAAAAATTCAGACGGTTTTAATTAACCCAAACATTGCAACTGTGCAAACCTCAAAAGGATTAGCTGATAAAGTATACTTTCTTCCAATCACTCCAGAATATGTTGAACAAGTTATCAAAGCAGAACGACCAACAGGAGTTTTGTTAACGTTTGGAGGACAAACTGCCTTAAATTGTGGAGTAGAATTAGAAAAGTCTAAGATATTTAAAAAATATAATGTGAACGTATTAGGAACTCCCATTCAATCAATTGTTAATACAGAGGACCGAAAAATATTTGCGGAAGAAATTAACTCTATTGGTGAAAAGGTTGCTCCTAGCGCAGCTGTTACCTCAGTAGAGGAAGCACTTGCTGCCGCATCACAAATTGGTTATCCAGTAATGGCTCGATCTGCATTTTCATTAGGAGGCTTAGGATCTGGTTTTGCGAATAATGAAGATGAACTTAAATTGCTTGCTCATCAAGCATTATCACACTCCGACCAACTTATTATTGATAAATCCTTAAAAGGATGGAAGGAAGTTGAATATGAGGTTGTGAGGGACGCATTTAATAATTGTATTACAGTTTGTAATATGGAAAATATAGATCCTTTAGGAATTCATACCGGCGAGTCCATTGTCGTAGCGCCAAGCCAAACTCTATCAAATCGAGAATATTATATGTTGAGAAATACTGCAATAAAAGTCATTCAACATTTTGGGGTGGTGGGAGAGTGCAACATTCAATATGCTTTAAATCCAAATTCAGAGGAATTCTATATAATAGAAGTAAACGCCAGATTGTCTAGAAGTTCTGCATTAGCAAGTAAAGCCACAGGGTATCCTTTAGCATACGTTGCTGCCAAACTCGCTCTTGGAATTCCATTGCCCATTATTAAAAATTCAGTTACGACTGTTACCACCGCTTGTTTCGAGCCAAGCCTTGATTATTGCGTTGTTAAAATTCCAAGATGGGATTTGGCTAAATTTACTAGAGTAAGTACAAAAATTGGAAGCTCTATGAAAAGCGTAGGAGAAGTTATGTCTATAGGTAGAAACTTCGAAGAAGCTTTTCAGAAAGCTTTGAGAATGGTAGATGAAAATGTAAAAGGTTTCGATCCTAATATTAAAAAAGTTAACGAAGATGAACTGAGAGAACCTACTGATAAAAGAATGTTTGTCTTGGCTGCTGCGTTGAGACAAGGCTATACGGTGGAAAAGTTATACGATCTTACTAAAATCGATAAATGGTTTTTAAGTAAATTCCAAAATATTATAGATTATTATAAAATTTTAGAAACGACAAAGGGTGGTTCCATACCATTTGATGTATTGCAGAAAGCGAAAAAAATTGGTTTTTCTGATAAACAAATAGCTGCCGCAGTGAAAAGTACAGAAGTAGCCGTTCGAAAGTTAAGAGAAGAGTACAAAATTACACCATTCGTAAAACAAATCGATACAGTTGCAGCTGAGTGGCCAGCATCTACTAATTATTTATATCTTACTTATAACGGAAACACACATGATCTACAATTTCCAGGAGGATTTATCATGGTTCTAGGTTCAGGGGTTTATCGCATTGGAAGTTCCGTTGAATTTGATTGGTGCGCCGTTGGTTGTTTGAGAGAACTTAGAAATCAAGGCAAAAAAACTATCATGATTAATTATAATCCAGAAACTGTCAGTACTGACTATGACATGAGTGACCGACTCTACTTTGAAGAAATATCTTTTGAAGTTGTTATGGATATCTATAATATAGAACATCCAGACGGAGTTATATTGTCTATGGGAGGACAACTACCAAATAACATAGCAATGGATCTGCATAGACAACAGGCAATCATTTTAGGTACTTCGCCAGATATGATTGATAATGCTGAAAACAGATTTAAGTTTTCTAGGATGTTAGATCGTAAAGGTATAATGCAACCAAGATGGAAGGAATTAACTGATTTAGACTCGGCCACAAAGTTTTGTGATGAAGTTGGATACCCTTGTTTGGTACGACCTTCATACGTTTTAAGTGGCGCAGCTATGAATGTCGCTAATTCGAATCAAGAACTAGAAGCTTATTTAAAATCTGCTAGTCAAGTTAACAAAGATCATCCAGTAGTGATATCTAAATTTATTATGGATGCAAAGGAGATTGATGTCGATGTGGTAGCTGCAGATGGTGTTATTTTTTGTATGGCAGTATCTGAACACGTTGAGAATGCAGGTGTCCATTCTGGTGATGCTACTTTAGTTACTCCTCCACAAGATATAAATAATGAAACTTTGGATAAAATTAAAGAAATTGCTGGTATCATAGCTGAAACGTTAGATGTTACTGGTCCTTTCAATATGCAGTTGATAGCGAAAGACAATGATCTTAAGGTCATCGAATGTAATGTCAGAGTATCACGATCTTTTCCGTTTGTATCAAAGACCTTAGATCATGACTTTGTTGCAATGGCAACTAAAATAATTTTAGGAATTCCAGTAGAACCCGCTAATGTTATGACTGGATGTGGAAAAGTAGGGGTGAAAGTGCCGCAGTTTTCATTCTCTAGGTTAGCTGGTGCTGATGTAACTTTAGGTGTAGAAATGGCATCCACTGGGGAAGTAGCTTGTTTTGGTGAAAATCGTTACGAAGCTTATTTAAAATCTTTAATGAGTACTGGCTTCAGAATACCGAAAAAAGCCATTTTACTCTCTGTAGGTACTTTTAAGGTAAGATAAATGAACAATAATGTACCTAAAATTTTTTATACTGCCCATAAATTTGTTACCTAAATAGTTATTTTAATTGTTTCAGCATAAGATAGAATTACTTCCTAGCGTTAGGGCTTTACATAAAATGGGATATAAATTATACGCGAGTATGGGAACAGGTGATTTTTATGCAGAACATGGAGTTGAAGTAAGTTATTCCTTCAATACACAATATAACACACATTCACTGTCTCATTAATTTAGTAGCACAAACACACAAGACTTCCAAATGTAGGATAGATATACATTTGAAACCTTGGGAGGAGGTGGCATTGTGTTTCTTTTGTCAGTAATTTCTTTAGGCTAATCTAACCTAGAGTAAGTGACCTATGTATTAAAATAATTAATTAAAATTAAATCTTCATACGTGACTTGTATAAAATAACTGAGAAATGTTATAAAATAAAACATTCCTTATTAAAGAATTGATTGACTACAATTTATCCATATACCTCTTTTTGACAGATTGAAAGTGTTCAATGGACATTTGATCATATCGGTGATCCAGAAGACGTTAGATCAGATGGTGAATTAATGCATTTAGCTGATTTCATGGCGAGACGTGAACTGGACTTGGTCATCAACTTGCCAATGCGGGGTGGTTCACGCCGTGTTACAGCATTTAGTACACATGGATACCGTACTCGACGACTCGCAGTGGATTATGCTGTACCTTTGGTTACTGATGTAAAATGTGCTAAACTCCTAGTTCAGGTTAGTTACTAAGATTTACACTATAATGAAATTAATATTCATAAACATTAATGATAAAATTACTATAATATTTATAGCTAGCTAGTTATAGCTAGGTATTTATAGCTAACTAGCTATAATAAATTTAAATATAATGTAAATTATTTTATTAATTTACAGGCCATGATGAAATGTGGTGGTGCTCCTGCAATGAAAACTCACACAGATTGTATGACGTCACGTAATATAATAAAATTACCGGGCTTCATTGACGTGCACGTTCATGTTCGAGAACCCGGAGCTACTTATAAAGAAGATTTTGCATCATGTACTGCAGCAGCCTTAGCTGGTGGTATCACAATGATATGTGCTATGCCAAATACCAACCCCCCAGTAGTTGATCGAGCATCATTTGAATACTCATCAGCTCTAGCTCGGGTTAGTGCTAGATGTGACTACGCTTTATTCATGGGAGCTGGGACTAGTAATACTGAGACTGCGGCTGAAATGGCACCGCATGCGGCAGCTCTGAAAATGTATCTTAATAAAACTTTTACTACACTGAGATTAGATGATATGACAACTTGGCAAAAACATTTACAAAACTGGCCAAAAAAAATGCCTGTATGTGCCCATGCTGAGCAAGAAAAAACTGGAGCTGTTATTTTAATGGCGTCTCTACTTGATAGACCCATACATATATGTCATGTGGCCAGAAAAGAAGAGATACTTATCATTAAATCAGCTAAAGAACGAGGCTTAAAAGTAACGTGTGAAGTTTGTCCTCATCATTTATTTTTGAGTACATCCAATATCCCAGCGTTAGGAGAAGGCCGGGCTGAAGTACGACCAGTATTATGTAGCCCAGAAGATCAAGCAGAATTGTGGAAAAATATAGACATTATTGATGTCTTTGCTACAGATCATGCACCTCATACAGTTGAAGAAAAGAATTCAGAAAATCCACCACCTGGGTACCCTGGACTAGAAACCATTTTGCCATTACTTCTCAATGCCGTCCATGAAGGCCGTTTAACTATGGAAGATCTCATTAATAAATTCCATCGAAACCCTAGAAAAATTTTCAATTTACCAGAACAACCAAATACTTACGTAGAAGTAGATATGGACTATGAATGGACAATACCACAAGCCATGGAGTTTACTAAATCAAAATGGACTCCATTTGCAGGTATGAAAGTATGTGGAGCAGTGCATCGCGTTACATTACGTGGTGAGATTGCATATGTGGAAGGTCAAATTCTTGTACCGCCTGGCTTTGGTCAAAATGTTCGTGATTGGCCGACACCTAAAAAACAAAGCTTCCCAGTCACTGAAAAAGTTGAAAAAGAATATAGTCGGCCAAATTCAGCGCTTGATTTACATCTGTCAGGAGAATTGAGTCGCCTTAGTGATATTGATTTAGATCAAATTGATAACAGGCCTGAAGGCCAGACAAAACCTAATGTTCACTTCAGCGAAATTGCTACAACGAGATGCCTGTCTCCATTACCTCCACAAGTCACTCGACAAAGATGTGACAGTTCGTCTAACTATAATACTTCAACAGTATCTACTTCTCATCGTCA
Organism: Lymantria dispar; assembly: GCA_032191425.1. NCBI lineage: Eukaryota > Metazoa > Arthropoda > Insecta > Lepidoptera > Erebidae > Lymantria > Lymantria dispar. The sequence continues at coordinate 20,627,323 of CM063444.1, read as the reverse complement.
ACGCAGCGATATATTTGGTAAAAGTATTTTAACGGTAGACTCATTTAATAAAGATACACTTAACGACATATTTAATCTGGCACAATTTTTGAAAACCAGTGTAAATAAAGGGCGGTTTTTGGATGATATTTTACGAGGAAAAGTAATGGCTTCAATATTTTATGAAGTTAGTACTCGTACTAGTTGCAGTTTTGCAGCTGCGATGCAGAGATTGGGTGGTTCTGTGATTCATACCGATGCTACAAGTTCATCAGCTAAAAAAGGCGAAACACTGGAAGATAGTGTATCTGTTATGGCTAGTTATTCTGACTTAGTAGTACTACGACATCCGGAACCTGGAGCGGTTGCTGTAAGTGTTTAAATTAATTTTCATATGGATAGATTTGCAATGTAAATTAACTTAATAGCTTATTGTCACTATACTACTTCTAATATAATTCTTGACTACAGCAACCACGTAAACTAATGACCGCCTGTACCTAGTGTTGGTTTTTTAAATCTCACGCAGGGCAATTCTGACTGTGAAACCACAAATTTTAATATTGATTTGAGTATAACTTTTGTCCACCATTGTATATTTATAAAGTTCTCCACAATAGAAGTATTTGTTCCTTATTGTGGTCCTTGTCTTAGAAAAATTTCTTAAAGGAAGAAAAATCTTAGAAAAATATCTTAATGAAGTTAGAGAAGTTATGTATTTTAGAAATTAATACAACGTGGACGACAGGTGCTTTGCTTTTTTACCGAGGCCCAGATAGAGACATTAAAAATAAAAAAATCAGCCTACTATACCATACTGGTCACACGGGTAGGTACAAGGTTGTATTTCGTGGTTTTCTTCTCTTACCGCGAGATTATCTGTTAAATATTGTGCAATGAAGTCATACAAAGTCCAAATATTCACAGAAATAATACCGATATTGCTGGTGATTGAAGAGTAATTTAAAAAAATATTTTTCAGCGTGTTTCTAGAGTCACTCGTAAACCTGTGATAAATGCTGGTGATGGTATAGGTGAACATCCTACCCAGGCATTGCTTGACGTGTTCACAATTCGAGAAGAAATTGGTACAGTGAATGGATTAACCATCACCATGGTGGGTGATCTGAAAAATGGACGCACTGTGCATTCCTTAGCACGACTCCTTACTCTGTATCAAGTGCAATTACAGTATGTAAGTCCACCAACTCTGGGAATGCCGAAACATGTAACAGACTATGTAGCATCAAAAGGAATAACCCAAAGAGTTTATGAGCGTTTAGAAGATGTATTGGCTGACACTCACGTTTTGTACATGACAAGAATACAGAGGGAACGATTCGAGAGTCAAGAAGAGTATGAAAAGGTAAGAAATGTTTTACTACATCTTATTATTACATCTTAGCCGGTGAGTCACCAATTTATACTTCGAATTTCCCTTTTCAATCATATATTTTCTAAGTGTTTTGGTCGTCTCCTACAACAATCTAGACATTAGATATACCTAAAATAAAATAAAACTCTAGTATAAAATTAAGATTTTACTGCAATTTTCATGATAACGCAGTCAACAAGCACTATTGATAGCGACATGAATTAAAACTATTCCTACGGATTCATATCGGGTTCATTTATGATTATTTGCCTGACTTTTCCTATTACTTAAAGACGTTAAAGACCCTGTGGAACCCCAGCCAAAAGCGAAGGGGATGGCATATGGTGGATTATGGTAGGGCCGAGCGCCACCTTTGGTCGCCCTGGAAAGAGTGAACGGCGTAAGTGCTGACCATAGTCCGCCTATAGACGTTCATAGTCGCGGAAGGACTAGGATGATTGATGATTCCTACATAATAAGCGTCGTTATTACCACATTGCACTTGTTGGAAGTGCGCCACCGGTACTGCGATAAAACCCGTAAAAATAGTTTAATTGAATGTGTTTGTGTTTGTGCGCGTAATAAACGCGTAAACATCAGAAATCATTATTGACAGAAATTTTGTTTGAGATGTCTTAACTACCAACCTCCCTTAGACGTGTTAAAGTATGCATGCGGGAAATAAAGAAATTTAAAGAAAGAATAAATTAAATTTTAAGAGAGAAAAGTACATTTAATACTTCTGTATATTTTTTTCACAGGCACGAGGATTACTCATTGTAACTCCTCAATTGATGACGCGTGCTCGCAGGCGCATGATAGTAATGCATCCATTACCACGTGTTGACGAGATTTCATCAGATTTTGATTCAGACCCTCGAGCTGCTTATTTCAGACAAGCAGAGTATGGAATGTATGTGCGTATGGCATTACTTTCCATGGTCGCAGGAGTCAATCCTCTAACATAAGTAGCAGATAATTTCTTGTAAAATTCCTGGTCATTTGTGCCATTATTTATATATACATCACTTGAGCTTTGAGAATAGTTGGATTGGATAAGAAAAGTCGGAGATAAAATTATTATAATTATTTCAATGACTGAATAAACAGGGTTTGATGTAGCGTTATGTGGATGTCTTGCCTATTGAAACGGAAAACTTATCATCATCATCATCTCAGCTCATATACGTCCCAATGCTGGGCTCAAGCCGCCTCCCCAATAGGAAGGAAACTGATCTACCATAACATGCTGTTCAGACATATTATTATGGAGGTTTATTTCGATTTTTCCTTCACTTGCACAGATTTTATATGCATATAATATCCCTTAGTCGTCTATTATCCTTCTGCGAGACAGTGATCTCGCGGAAGGAGGCGGCGGATCGCCTGCGCGAGGAGCGCAGCCTCGATGAGGAGATCCGCCGCCGGCGACTGGGGCGGCGTAGGCGCAACTATCTGCGCCTCATGCCGCCCTAGCTGAGGCCGCGGGTGACGTGACCGGGGATTAGTCCGTCACCCGCTGAGAGGCCGACCGCGTGAGGAAAGACCGACGTCCTCCCCGAGGGGGGGACGTCGGTCGATGGGAGGGTACCCCAATAGTAGGGGTATTCCGTCGGGCCGACCACTGACGACAAGTTAACGCTGCTCCAGTGGTCGGCCCAACGACGAAGGCGACGTGGTTTTCGGGTGGGTCGCGGGAATTGCGTGCTTAAGCCCCTCTGTCGCCCCGGACGGAGTGGTGCGGAGGAGCGGCGACCGCGGCCCACCCACAAAAAAAAAAAAAAAAGTCGTCTATTATGACATCAACGGACAAGATAGAGAGTAATGAATTGTATTCTTACTCCGTCACCATACGGAGAATGGGGAAATTAAAAAAAACAATTATATTTACAAGACATTGCCATTTATAAATTGAACTACATATACCTTGTACAAAACACGCTTTTAAAAAAAGTGTTAAATACGTATTCCTTGCAAGGAGTAACTTCAATTACGTGTAACAGTTAGATATAGGTAAATTGGTTATTCATATTTATGTACCCCATGACGTTATAAAAAATATGTATGTAACAAATGTAAAATGTATCAAAGTAATTACGTAAAATCAAGTATATAATATAATCACAATCAGCTAAATGTATTACTTTGTGTATGCAAGTTTTGATTACACATTATTAAATTGTTAAAACAAATGTTTTACTTAGATCTGCTAGTTATCTTTTATGTTCTATATTCATTTAAACATGTAGCCATGAGTCTATACAGATTTTTATATTTATAAATTTTATCAATTATGTAAATAAAATGTGACGTAATAAGATTTTCTGCTATAAATTGTATTGCAAAGACCTTTTATTTAAAAACGATAAATGATTTATTATTGTACTGCCCTTACCCTAATCCTTTCCTTTTATCCTTATATGTATAAACATTGATCAAGAGAATAAATATCAAAGGGGACAAGTTTGACGAGCGACCATCAAACTAATATGAGTTGATTTCAGATATTCCGGGAATGCTATGCCAAAAAGATGGTGATTCTATAGTGAATTTATATCTCGATCCATCATTTAAGCGCCAAATAAAGTTTTACATGCATTTTATATTTTAATATTCATCATCTCATTATCATCACAAGCCATACAACTTCCGAATTCGGGCCTCCTCCTCCATAATGGCCCCTGGCCTGTCCATTGATCTACTATGCCACGCTAGTCAGACGTTGACATAGGGTTTTATGTCGAGTTTTCCTTCTCTTGCATAGTTGTTATCTGCATATCATATGCCTCAGTCGTCTTTTACGACAACCATGAGCTAGTGAGGGAGTGGTGTATTGTTTTCCTACTTTGTCCCCTCACGGAGTTTGTCTTTATAATTTTAGGTATTACTAGCTGACCCGGCAAACGTTGTTTTGCCATGTAAATAATTTCTAGAGAATTTCTAATGTAGAAAGAAAATAACTAAGTTATTGGAAGTGTGTAAGGATATGGTATATGAGTGTAAAAGGCATGGAGCTGTAAACAATCCTTAATCCTTACTTCCTTACTAATATTATAAATGCGAAAGTAAGGATTTTTGTTTGTTTGCTTGTTACGCTTTCACGCTTAAACCACCGAACCTATTTCAAAATTTTTTTCACCAATAGAAAGCTATAATATTAGGGAGTAACATAGGCTATATTTTATCCCGGTATTCCCACGGGAACAGGAACTACGCTGGTTTAAGCGACTGAAACCGAAGCGAAGCGAGGGCGGGTTGCTAAAAATAAAACACCAAACATTTTTTTAATTTATTATAATTTATTTTAAGTAATAATTATTTATATCATTAATTTATTACATAATATTAATCTATTTATGCTACAGCGTGATCAATATTTTTTGTTAGCCCGTCTTCAGCTAATACCTACAAACTTGATGGTTTACCCACTCGAGAGCATGCAACGACATAATTGTCCGTGTGAAAAACATGGTGTGCTCAAATCTAAGGCACAAACAGACATTGTTTAGCATTTTTTTTTTTTGGGGTGGGTTGCGGTCTGCGCTCCTCCGCACCACTCCGTCCGGGGCGACAGAGGGGCTCAAGCACGCAACACCCGCAACCCGTCGCCTTCGTCGTTGGGCTACATTGTTTAGCTTTGGGATTTATTAATAGTCATTGTAAATGCCAATCTAATCGGAAATTGAATTGGCACATCTGTGGATATGGGGTCGCCTTCGGCCTACAGGCCTATCGTGCTGCTCGATGACACGGGCAAGCTACTGGAGAGGGTGGTAGCTGCCCGCATCGAGCAGCACCTCGTCGACACGGGGCCCGATCTGTCGGACACCCAGTTTGGGTTTAGGAGGGGTCGTTCGACGATCGCGGCTCTGTTGCGCCTGAGGGCCGTGGCGACTGAGGCCGTCACCAGCGGGGGAGTGCTGTTGGTGGTGTCCCTAGACATCGCCAACGCATTCAATAGTCTGCCATTCAACTGCATCAGGGAGGCGCTCCGGTATCACGGAGTGCCAGCTTACCTGAGGCGGCTAGTGGCAGACTATTTGGAGGGGCGCAGCGTCCTCTGCACCAACCGAGCGGGGGACGTTGTGCGAACGCCCATGACGTGCGGTGTCACACAGGGGTCGGTCCTCGGACCCACCCTGTGGAACATCGGCTACGACTGGGCGTTGAGGGGGAGCCTCCCGCCCGGGCTGGGCGTGATTTGTTACGCCGACGACACGCTCGTCACAGCCCGCGGTGGAACGCTAGAAGAGGCGGCAAGCCTGGCGACTCTAGGCACCGAAGAGATCGTCAGGCGGATCGAGGCGCTGGGGTTGAGGGTCGCCCTGGACAAGACGGAGGCCCTCTTGTTCCATGGGCGCCGTATGAGTCCTCCCATCGGCGTCTCGATCACCGTCCACTCGGTTGAGATCAGCATCCGGACCCATATGAGGTACTTGGGCCTGGTGCTCGACGGGCAATGGTGGTTCCGGGAGCATTTCCGCAGGCTCACTCCACGGCTCGTCGGCGCGGCGTCCGCCCTATCGTGGCTTATGCCGAACGTGGGCGGACCGAGCGCTACGTGCCGACGGCTGTACACGAGGGTCATCCGGCCGATGGCCCTGTACGGCGCACCGGTGTGGGCGGGGGCGGGGTGACCATCCAACTTAGGGCCCTTCTGTGGCGACCACAGAGGGTCATGGTGGTCAGGGCCATCCGCGGATACCGCACGGTGGCGACGGAGGCGGCTTGCCTATTGGCCGGGACTCCCCCGTGGGACCTGGAGGCGGAAATGTTCGCCGAGTTGTATCGGCGGGTGTCGGGGGTGCGCGGGGAGGGCGGTGTTGTTTCCTTGAGGGAGCTCACCGCCTGGCACGTCGACGCCCGCCGAGACGTCATTGCCCGTTGGGCAGTCCGGCTGGAGGTAGGAGGTAGGTAGGAGGCAACCGTGGAGGCCTTCCGGCCGGTGATAATGCAGTGGCTGGAAAGGCGGCACGGGGTGCTCTCCTTCCGACTAGTGCAGGTGTTGACGGGGCATGGGTGCTTCGCCAAATACCTGCACAAGGTCGTAAGGAGGGAGAGTACACCGTCCTGCCACCACTGCGATTGCGACGAAGGACACGGCGAGGCATACGCTCGAGGCCTGCGCCGCTTGGGCCATGCAGCGCCGTGAACTCGTGCCGGCCATCGCTAGGGCGATGGTCGACAGCGTCGGGAATTGGGACGCGGTCGCAGCCTTCTGCGAGATCACTGTCTCGCGTAGGCGGCGGGTCGCCTGCGCGAGGAGCGCAGCCTCGATGAGGAGATCCGCCGCCAGCGACTGGGGCGGCGTAGGCGCGACTACCTGCGCCTCATGCCGCCCTAGCCGAGGCCGCGGGTGACGTGACCGGGGATTAGTCCGTCTCCCGCCGAGAGGCCGACCGCGTGAGCAAAGACCGACGTCCTCCCCGAGGGGGGGGCCTGCTCCAGTGGTCGGCCCAACGACGAAGGCGACGTGGTGTTCGGATGGGTTGCGGGAGTTGCGTGCTTAAGCCCCTCTGTCGCCCCGGACGGAGTGGTGCGGAGGAACGCCGGCCGCAGCCCACCCCAAAAAAAAAATTAAAAAAAAAAAAACATCTGTGGATATAATAGGTATTCGTGGTAGTAATATATTTTCACCTCGAAATTTGCCATTTAAAATGGTGGCTTCGCGAAAACTGTAGAGGAAGTAAGAGAAGGCTTATTGTTTGAGAGAAATAGGAGACCATCTTCGTTGTCATCCCTACTCCGTGCTGTTTACTGAGTGAGAAGTGACACCGGTAGACACATGGAGGGGATAACTTACCAAGTGATAATAATTGGAGTCATCAAGCGGGATAAAAAATGATAAAATTATTAAAATGACTAATAAAAAGCAGGGGTTGGTGATAGAAAAGTGAAAATTTAAGGTTGTATGTATTTTTAATGCCACATAATAAGAAAATAAAAAAGTAAAGAATCCTAAAAGTTAAAAAAAGAATTGGGCTGGACACCCTTATCACTTAGGGGTTTGAAAAATAGATAGTAGCCGATTCTCAGACTTACTGAATATGCATAAAAATTTCAAAAATCGGTCAAGACGTTTCGGAGGAGTATGGGAACGAACATTGTGACACGAGAATTTTATATATTAGATTTTAATATTAGGTACTATTAAATTAATCATTTGCTTATGTAGAATGAAGTGATTATACATTCTAATTAGACATGGGCGTTACTGGCTATTTATGGCAACCGCTAGTAACCGTTTATTTGGTTTCAATATCGATATGGATAATCGTTGTCAAATCGTGCCATTGCACGCATTCACACTGAGGCTCGGTGATACTAAAGGCACCACCAAAACCCTCCACACGCAAACACCCTTAGAAAGTTGGGCTTCCGGCTCTCTCGCTCACCGAACGAAGCGCAGTAACAAATTGCTACTACTCAGACGTCGATTTTCTGCGAGAGCGTGGTACTATCCCGGACGGACCGGCCCACGGCTGTAGACAGATAACTGTCGACAGTGTGGTCCTACCACTATACACTATACAAGCAATATTCGTGTAATGTTGCTTGTTATTAAGCCGCCAGCCAATAACCGCCCCCTCTCTGTTTTGCACGTCAGGAATCACATAGAAAGAGAGAGATAGCATAATTATTTTGGTAATTAGGCTTATTGTTGATCGTTCGGTTATCAACGTAGAAAAAATAAGAATCACGGCAGCGGCACCTAAACAATAATTGTTGTGCTATTGTTAGTTGACAACGTCGCGTCGTTGTTAGTTGTTTGTAGCTAGATAACTGATAGCCATTGTTAGTTATATCAATACCGATACGATACATTAGAGGCATGTAACTGTTTTCGATTACGTTTTGCTATAGCGGACACATGTCTAATTCTAATCAATATAAGATACATATATACATTCGCTTATATACTAGAATAAGAAAATAAATTTTTAAAAATTTTAATTAAGAATAGTGTATATAAGAAAAAAATATGTTTTATTGTAAAAAAAGCGTGGGGTGCATGTTGTTAATAGTTATAAATATTTTATTGACAGATATAAGTAGAAGGATTATCATTTTAATAATATCTTCAAAAGCACCCCACGCTTTTTTTACAATAAAAAATATTTTTTTCTTATATACACTATTCTTGATTCAAATTTTTAAAAATTTGTTTTCTATTTTTTAGTTGGATTTTCTTTAAAAGCGTATTTTTTTAGTTTTTTTTGAACTATTTTTTATTTTTAATTTTTTTAGTTGAATTTTCGCTAATCCTGATTATCCTGATAGTAAGGATAACGGGTCAAACTGTTTAAAATATTGAATTATCATCGGTCCTTAATAAATATGCCAAATTTCGAGTTAATCCGACGTTGATAAAAATCGTGGGATGAAATACTAGGACCGATTAAAATGCACAGATGGCATAGTGATTAAAATACCGGACCCACCGTGCCCAGTATTGCAGATTCGAATCCTACGCAGGACGACACTTTGTGCGATCCAAAATTGTTGTTCTGAATCTGTAGTAATTTGTGTCCGTTAATTATGTTTGTAAAGTCCCCCGCAATACAAGGATTATTTTCTTAGTGCAGAGCGTTGTCATTATTAAGTCTGTTTATCTTATTTATAAACTAGCAACCCGCCCTCGCTTCGCTTCGGTTTTAGTCGTTTTACCCGCGTGATTCCCGTTCCCGTGGGAATACCGGGATGAAATATAGCCTATGTTACTCCCTGATGTTATAGCTTTCCATTGGTGAAAGAATTTTTGAAATCGGTCCAGCCGCTTTGAAGATTACCCGGAACAAACAGACAGACAGACAAAAACTATAAAGTGATTTTTAGGCATGTGCAAATAACCGTGTGAGCATGAAAAAAGCCTATTATTTTGACAATACAAACGGACACTCCAATTTTATTTATTAGTTTAGATATCATCATCATCTCGGCTCCTATACGTCCTGCTAGGCTCGAGCCTTCTCCACAATAGGAGGGAAATCGACCTACTATACTATGCTGGTGAGACAGGTTGGACTTTACAGTAGGGTTTTGTTTCGAATTTTCCTTCTCTTGCATAGATGCATATTTAATTTCTTAATTTTCTTTTATGACACCCACGGTCAAGATAAGGGGTCGTGAATTATATTCTTACTTTATCACCACACGGAAAACTACTAATCAATCATCACACAAGCACAAGTGTACATAAAAATAAAATAAATTAATATGACACATAAAATACTCTCCAGTAAAGATTTTAGTCGGTCATTAATTTGTAGAGCAACAAGCAACAAGCTAGTTATGTCATTGTGTTACTAAGTACTAAGTATCCATTTTTTTTTTTTTGACTCTGTCGACTATCGCTAGGGCGATGGTGGGCAGCGTCAGGAATGGGGACGCGGTCGCAACCTTCTGCGAGGCCGTGATCTCGCAGAAGGAGGCGGCGGATCACCTGCGCGAGGAGCGCAGCCTCGATGAGGCGATCCGCCGCCTCGATGAGGCGATCCGCCGCCGGCGACTGGGGCGGCGTAGGCGCGAGTACTTGCGCCCCATGCCGCCCTAGCCGAGGCCGCGGGTGATGTGATCGGGGAATTAGTCCGTCACCCACTGAGAGGCCGACCGCGTGAGGAAAGACCGACGTCCTCCCCGAGGGGGGGGACGTCGGTCGATGGGAGGGTACCCCAAATAGGGGGTATTCCGTCGGGGAGACCACTGATGACAAGTAACCCTGCTCCGGTGGTCGGCCCAACGACGAAGGCGACGTGCAGGTGGCGTGGGTTGCGGGTGTGCGTGCTTATGCCCCTCTGTCTGCGAGGAGCGCGCCGACCGCAACCTACCCACAAAAAAAAAGTATCCATTTTTTTATACCGATTCCTTGACGTCCGAAGCTAGCCCGACGGGACACTTTTGGGTACCTTCCAGCCAGTCCCCATTAAATATATTTTTAAACGGTAAGAACGCTTTAATATTTTAATTTCTTTAAGGGCAACACCTGCACTACCAAAAAAATTTTTGTGTCATGGTAACTTTACAAACAAAATAACAAAAGTATGTACTCTCAATGAAATTGCTATCCAGTTTTCTTATCATTATCATCATCATCATCTCAGCCCGTAATGTCCCACTGTTGGGCTCGAGCCTCCTCTTTTATGAGAGGGAATTTGACCTACGCCACGCTGGTCAAGCATGTTTTCATTTAGTCATCTTTTACAACACCCACGGGCAAGAGAGAGGGTGGTGAAATGTATTTTTACTCCCTCACCACACGTTCTTATGGTCATAGAGTTTTTAAATTTATTTTTTACAGAAGTCATTGTCACGTACACAAACAATCATGACGATAACAAACACGTAATATTCTTATCTATGATCAATAATTATTGATCTATCGAATGATTCGATAAACAATTTTGATTTACTGACAAAAGAATTTCCGGCTGATAGGCTAATCTAGATCCTATCAGTGGAAATTATCTGATTGAGAACCTAATTACCGTACAAGTAGTGCCGACGGTTCATGTTCACTAAATTTATCTACAAACACCTCACTTGATTCTACTACCTACAAATAATCTCCTAGGTATTTTTACAGTGGCTGACGACGTCATATTCTTTCTACCTCATATAAAACCCACTTAATTAAGAAGGAACTTCTAACGAATAGCCTCTATTTTGCGCTATTATCATCAACATAAATAATCTTGTTCCACTATTGATGAAAGTCTTTTTCTCAAAACAAAAAACCTACAATCGGTTTAAGAACCTTTAAACTCCTTTAAACATTATATCATTATCTATACCAATAAATAAAATTGGAGTGTCTGTTTATAATGGCAAAATAATAGGCTTTTTTCATGCTCACACGGTTATTTGCACGACACCTATGCCTAAAATAGCGATTAAAAAATTTTTGTCTGTCTGTCTGTTTGTTCCGGGTAATCTTCAAAACGGCTGTATCGATTTCAAAAATTCTTTCACCAATGGAAAGCTATAATATCAGGGCGTAAACTAGGCTATATTTTATCCCGGTATTCCCACGGGAACAGGAACTACGCGGGTAAAACGACTATAACCGAAGCGAAGCGAGGGCGGGTTACTAGTAGTATATAATTTACTAAGGTTGCCAGTTGCATTTACATTCTTAAACCACTAAACTTAGACGTGTTAGAGAGATGTGCCAAAAGGTTCGAAGTAATTTAAACTGATTACGTATTTATTATAATGTATTAGTTTTACGTTGAGATTGTTGGACTATCGCAATATACACTATAGCGCTATAGCATATATTCGGCAATTACATCTGTAAAAATGCTTTATGCAAGTAAGATGTGAACATAATTCACTCTTTCGAGGACTTCAGGTAATATGGGAATAAATTTAGTAAAAGATAATCATTTTCATAGCCAGTGATTTCTAAAATATTGATTGCTTTTATTTTAACATTTCTGCCTCAAAGCCAATATAACATTAAATATAAAAAGAGTCGACAACACAGTAATTAAGAACAAGAGTTGTTATTTAAGTAATTGTTAAACTTTTTAATTAAATGCAACTAAATTCAGAACTAGTATTTTTTCAAAATTATTTACTTATCACATAATTATTTAAATTGAAGTCTTAATTCTTATAATTTAATAATCATGTACATAAATATAAAAAGAAAGGGTGACCTTAATATTTATGGAATCTAAAGTGATACATTTATCAACTAAAACATCGTTGTTTAGAAATTGTCCACATAATTTTATCTCAATCACAATTGCCTACAAAGCCACTTAACAAACACGAGATTCTATCCATTAAAAAAATTGATTTTGGCCAATATTTACAATTAAAATCTATTCCAAAATGTTATGTTATATGTTATGTTATGGTTATGCCATAGATATAATTTTATATTAAAGATAAAAATTATTAAATTACTGAATGATTACGAATCATGATAATAGTTGATATATTTTTTTTCAATATTCTAACATACACTTCGTTTATTCTCATAAATATGTCTCATATGTTCTTATGTAAATATGACCACGTGTCACATCTGAGTTTTGGACTACGAGGAAAACTAAACTAAGACATTTTTATGATATAAAAAGTTTCATCTAACGGAAACCATTAGTTTTTATACACCTTACATATAATACATTACGTATTATTCAATATATCACTGTACGAAAATGTATTAGAGTATTAGTAATATTTAATCACAATTTAGATTCCTGACTTGCTAACATATTATTATTTAACTTTCCATTGATATAGTTAGAATTCTCGGCATGTACATCTACAAAGGTAAATGCAGGTATACTTTGATTATCTATTGGTGAATCTTGATTCATAATGTTCTCAAACCTTTGTCGTGGCTTGCGAATTATTTTTAAAGCAGGACGTTCTGGGTTTTCCAATCGCGGTGGTAATTTGTAACCACCTTGTTGCACCAATTTTCTTTGACAATCCGATAATTTGTCGCGTACTACATCTAAATATCCATTTGCATTAGACTCTGCTCCAGGTTCATCTAAGAGTAATATACATAGCCTTTGTGCTTGTTCTAAATAAATTATTGCTTGTCTTATAGCTTCAAATTTCTCACTTGATCGAGCCATAGCTATGAAGTGTGGTATAAAAAATTCCAATACTAAACGTCGACGTACAGTCTCCATTTTTGCTGGTAGTATAAACTGTAAAAATGACATAATAATATACCATTATTTCCGTAATCATCAACTAAACCTAAATTTTAGAAAATACCTAATGTGTTATAAATGAGATATCATCAATATTAAAATTATTATCAATATAGAAAGTAATTCTATGATTACAATTCGTTTTTTTAAATAACAGACTCGGTTATTTTATTGCATAATTTATCGTACGACCTAATATTTATAGAGATAACATCGAAAACTGCCAATATTGAACTAAATACTAGTATCCAGTAACCATAAACAAGGCATGCCTCAGTTTTCGAAATTTCATGCGTATTTATTATGATATGAAGTCATTAACATGTTGTTAATAAATGTTTTGTTAATTACATTTAACAAGAAGTCTTAAGTCTTCATGCTCCTATGGCGAATGTTTAGAACTAAAACCTACTGCAATAAACTGTATACAAGATATTTCTCTAATATTAACTATGTATTTCTTTGAAGCGTTTTATTTAAATCTTTAAGACGTTAAACAAATAAAGTTATAAGTTGCATTTTTCCTTTTTTGTATTCAAATTTATTGTTTCAACTAGAATTGCGCGTAAGAAATTGGTATATGATATATTGGATTTAGAATGACTCTATCCATCTATCAGCCTTTTAACCTTCACTGTTGAATAAGGACCTACCTACGAAGAGTATTACGCTATAATCACTACGCTTGGCAGCTAAGTTGGCGATCGCAGTGAGCGTTATAAATTTTCAAGAAGAATGCTGCTGCCTACTTTCCTACTCAGTTGGTTTTTATGACTCTCTAAAGTTAATCGTAATGATAATATGTATTCTTAATAAATCACCCACGTTATCAGTGAAACCACGTGGTTATTATCCATATAACGTAAACAGTCTGTATTCATTTTATTAGAAAGATAATAAGTAGTATTAAAAAGTCTAAAGTCATTCTATGATAATGGCATACTTATTATAGGTTCATTTAACTTACATTTTCGTCAATTTTTCTCTCCCGTTTGATAGACTTTTGTTTTTTCGCAGTTATTTGAAACTTTCGCCGATCTTGTATTTGACGCAGTCTTTCTTTTTTCCATTGATAATGTTTATCTTGTGCCTTCGCTTTATCCCAAAAATTAGTATGAACATCATCCTCACTATCAGAACTAACATGGTAATTTGATATATAAGGTATGTTCGGGTTAAGTATACGTAAAGGATTTTTACAAGTTAATATATCATAAAGCCTATGACAATTAAATGTGGGATAGAAATCACGTTTTGTATATTTCAGCTTATCAAGAGAATGAAGAACGTGCATCACAGGTGCCTCTAAAATATTCGCTAAACGTTTTTGAAGTTTTAGCAAAAGAGGTTTTGGGATATTCTTAAACTCATTGCAATTAACCATAAAGTAATTTGGTAATCTAGAGTGTGCAAAATGAACGTAGAGACTTTTTAAAAATAATCTCAATGATTCTCCAAGGCGGTCTTCCGGCCACTTCGCATAATTATCTTCACATTGCCAAAATAAGTGGTTCTTAATATGACTAGCATCTATACCAATTTTAGCGGTCTCATTTTCCATGAAAGTCTTATGTAAAGCCAAGGTAAATAAATAACATCGCGTATGGGAGTGAGCTAAACAGCTTTCAAGATAGCGCTCTGCAGCTGGAAATATTAACTTCCATTGCATTGTTTGCTCTGGATTGAATCCTCTTTTTGGTCTAAAACCAACAGGTACCAAAAGACAACCAGAGCCTATGACCTTGTTTACCATATATTTTGTAGGCCACTGATAGTTATAGTTTGTTCTTGGATTTTGTATTACTCTTCGCTCGCGAATTATCCACTGATTAGCTGCATTGGGCCAAGACGCAACAAGAGCAGGAAATATTTCGTAGCCAATCTTTGAGCCATTTTTTGTAGCATCACAGTAAACGCTTGCCCCTTGTGTTAAAGCCGACTTTACTTCATCTTGAGCCAAACCTAGTCCAGATCCTAAGCTAATAATAAAATTATTTACAAAATTATTCATAAATTTTGCAGAATTCAAATAATAAAATCTCTCAAACAAATTACGAGATAATGACTCTTTAGAAGCACTATCATCATTATCTTCCTCATCATCACTCCATTCGTTCAAAGCTTTCACCTCTACAGGTGTCCAAATTTCTTCAGGTAATACACCTGATGTGACAGAATGACTATTTTGCACACTAAGTTCTATTTTTTTAGGTGTAGCAGAGACAGTTAAAGTTGAATATCCGTAATCAGATTCTGTCTCGCTTGGCTCTGTTTGTCGGCTACTAGAATTTGATCTGTAGCCAGAAGTTTCTGTATCATCACCCATATTACTGTCTGTGTAAACTGTTGGAAAATTTATGTTCTGTGGCTGATTTAATATTGGACCAGTTGCTCTTCTTGCATTTTTTAAAATAGATTTTCTCGGTAAATTTGTGTAATCGTTACTAGTGGTCAATGAGCTGTTATTATTTTCGTTCACATCAACTTCTTCCAATAATGCAATATTTTTATTTCTTAATATGTTGATATTTGAAATATTATTCTTTGCTACTTGCATGCTCACTTGTTTTATAGGTCCGCTATATCTTCGCCCTGTGGTACTTGTTGCTGGATTTGTTTGAATATCCTTATTAACAGAAATTAATCCTTCATCTTTGCTCCGATCAGTATTGTAAGGAGCTTCATCGGAGTCATTCGATTCTTTTCCGGAATCAGTATATATACTATCATCCAAGTATGTTTTCTTTTTATTGTTCATTTCAGATTCTTTGTGTAAAGTGCTTTCTAAAACTTCTATTTTCTTCAGTTTTACATAACCTGTAAAAAACGTATTGACATTACAATTAAATATTAAAAATTTTAATTGTCTTGGGACCCGCAACAAATTTAATTAGAAAAGATTAAAGAGGAGAAGTTGGAAAGAGATTCCACTTCCCTCCTAAGCAAAGTAGGAGACAGGAAAACAGAATGACTAGTCAGCCAATAAGTAAAGAGGTGTACAGCTACGATAAGCGCAGCAGTACGGCACCACAGACACGAAGGAGCTTAACGGGGCCTATATGTGAGCGTTAAGATTGATTGCTATAGTAGGTATGGCAGAAACGCATGAACGTACGGAAATTTTCTCGAGTTGCTACAAGGTCCGTATAGTATACTACCCCACAGGTGACTTGCAAACTGTTTAACATAAGGTTACGCTCGTTTCGCCAGAGTAATAATATTTAGAAATACCTTTTATTTTTTAAGTGCTTTACTGTATATTGTAATAAAGATATATAAAATTTGAACTTATAATGTTTAGTTTTTGGTCTAACTACTTTGATTAATTAAATTAATGCAATACATTGTTCCAATTTCACTTCATTTGTAGATGTTATAAAACCATCTATGAAAAATATTTACATGTTTTACCAACTGGCAATATTTTAATTTTACTTTGTAGTTTGAACCAATATACAAATAAAAACCCGTTATATACTGGGTGATTTAGTAATCTTATATCCACCTTTCTTCTAATAAAGATAGAGATTAGGAGAAGTATTAAAAGTCTCACCTGGTTCTTTACAATCTTCAATTCGTAATTTGTAGAACGGAGCGTCAAGAACAGCGCTATAATCGGAAGTATCTCCTGGTTCACTGGCTTCAACATTATCATAAATAACGAAGAGTCTTGATGGTGCTAAAGGTTCAACCTCTCCTTTTACCTTCTGATAGTACACGTGTTCATGAACACATTCTTGTATACGATCCGCAAAAAATACATGCTTATTTTCCCTAACCATAGCTTCATCGATTAGGTTTTCACGCTCACTTACTGGGTTGTTTTTTATTTGTTGTAGTTCTCTGAAATCAAATATCAAGATAAGAATATTTCTTCACCTTTCTCTTAACTTACAATACAAGCAATAACTACAAGTTGGGTGGTGGTTTAAATATTAATATTACGTGATACTTAAATCAGAATATAGTCCGTGTAGTGACGGAGTAAGAATACAATTCACCGCCCCCTTTTCTTGCCCATGGGTGTCGTAAAAGACTGCTAATGGATATAAAATTCACATAACACCGATGCGAGAGAAGGCAAATTTTAAATGAAACCCTATGCCAACACGTCCGACCAACCTAGTATAATAGGTGTATAGTATAATAGCTGGCCGTCCGTTCCGCCAAGGACGCCAGTCGGCGGGAGATGCTGGAGAGTCTCGATCGTGACCCCTGGGGTCGCCCCTATGGCGCGGCGCTGAGTAAGCTCCGCGCACGGGGCCCGCCCCTCACCGAGACTCTCCAGCCCAGCCTCCTCACCCGGGTCGTCGAGGACCTGTTCCCACGACGGGCGGAACACACGCCCCCGGTCATGGCGCCGCCAGACAATGACCGGGAGGGCGATGGTGGCAGTGTTCCGCTTATCACGGAACCGGAGATGGAGGCGGCGGTGGCGCGCATGCGCGGAAAATCCACCGCCCCCGGGCCCGACGGTATTCCAAACCGTGTGTTGGCCCTGGTCCTCGACCATCTGGGTCCCCGCCTCAGGGAGCTGTTCGACGCGTGTTTAGCGTCCGGGCGGTTCCCTGGGTGCTGGAAGGAGGGGAGGCTGGTTCTCCTGCCGAAGCCGGGACGGCCTCCGGAGTCGCCATCGGCCTACAGGCCTATCGTGCTGCTCGATGATATGGGCAAGCTACTGGAGAGAGTAGTAGCTGCCCGCATCGAGCGGCACCTCGTCGGCACGGGGCCCGATCTGTCGGACGCCCAGTTTGGGTTTAGGAGGGGTCGTTCGACGATCGAGGCCCTGTTGCGCCTGAGGGCCGTGGCGACTGAGGCCGTCACCGGCGGAGGAGTGCTGTTGGTGGTGTCCCTAGACATCGCCAACGCATTCAATTGTCTGCCATTCAGCTGCGTCAGGGAGGCGCTCCGTTACCACGGAGTGCCAGCTTACCTGAGGCGGCTGGTGGCAGACTATTTGGAAGGGCGCAGCGTCCTCTGCGTCAACCGAGTAGGGGACGTTGTGCGAACGCCCATGACGTGCGGTGTTCCACAGGGGTCGGTCCTCGGACCCACCCTGTGGAACATCGGCTATGACTGGGCGTTGCGGGGGAGCCTCCCACCCGGGCTGGGCGTGATTTGTTACGCCGACGACACGCTCGTCACAGCCCGCGGTGGGACGCTACATGAGGCGGTAATCCTGGCGACCTCAGGCACCGAAGAGGTCGTCAGGCGGATCGAGGCGCTGGGGTTAAGGGTGGCCCTGGACAAGTCGGAGGCCCTCTTGTTCCATGGGCCCCGTATGGACCCTCCCATCGGCGTCTCGATCACCGTCAATTCGGTTGGGATCAGCATCCAGGCCCATATGAAGTACTTGGGCCTGGTGCTCGACGGGCGATGGTGGTTTCGGGAGCATTTCCGCAGGCTCGTCCCGCGGCTCGTCAGCGTGGCGTCCGCCCTACAATGGCTGATGCCGAATGTGGGCGGACCGAGCGCGGCATGTCGACAGCTGTACGCGGGGGTCATCCAGTCGATGGCCCTGTACGGCGCACCGTTGTGGGCGGGATCTATGACCGCCCGACTTAGGGCCCTTCTGTGGCGTCCACAGAAGGTCATGGCGGTCAGGATCATCCGCGGGTACCGCACGGTGGCGACGGAGGCGGCGTGCCTATTGGCCGGGACTCCCCCGTGGGACCTGGAGGCGGAAATGCTCGCCGACTTGTATCGGCGGGTGTCGGGGGTGCGCGGGAGAGGCGGTGTTGTTGCCTTGAAGGAGCTCACCGCCTGGCGCGTCGACGCCCGCCGGGACGTCATCGCCCGTTGGGCAGACCGGCTGGAGAGGCCTCGATACGGTGTTTGGACCGTGGAGGCCTTCCGGCCGGTGCTGATGCAGTGGTTAGAAAGGCGGCACGGGGTGCTCTCCTTCCGACTCGTACAGGTCTTGACGGGGCATGGATGCTTCGGCAAGTACCTGTACAGGGTCGCTAGGAGGGAGAGAACTCCGTCCTGCCACCACTGCGATTGCGACGAGGACACGGCGCAGCACACGCTCGAGGTCTGTGCCGCTTGGGCAGAGCCGCGTCGTGAACTCGTCGCAATCATCGGTGCAGACCTGACGCTCCATCCGTCCTGACGACCATCGCTAGGGAGATGCTCGGCAGCATCAGGAATTGGGACGCGGTCGCAGCCTTTTGCGAGGCAGTTATCTCGCAGAAGGAGGCGGCGGGTCGCGAGCGCGAGGAGCACAGCCTCGATGATGCGACCCGCCGCCGGCGACTGGGGCGGCGCAGGCGGGAGTACCTGCGTGCAATGCCGCCCTAGCCGAGGCCGTGGTTGACGTGACCGGGGATTAGTCCGTCACCCGCCGAGAGGCCGACCGCGTGAGGAAAGACCGACGTCCTCCCCGAGGGGGGGACGTCGGTCGATGGGAGGGTACCCCGGGTAGGGGGTATTCCGTCGGGCCGACCACTGATGACAAGTAACCCTGCTCCAGTGGTCGGCCCAACGACGAAGGCGACGTGGTGTTCGGGTGGGTTGCGGGAGTTGCGTGCTTAAGCCCCTCTGTCGCCCCGGACGGAGTGGTGCGGAGGCGCGCCGACCGCAGCCCACCCCAACAAAAAAAAAAAAAAAAAAAGTATAATAGGTCAAATATCCTCCCGTAATGGAAGCTGCAGCTGCAGCACAGCGATAGGACGTATATGGGCTGAGATGAATGAAATCAGAAAATACAATGATTTAGTGAACCTAAAAATTAAAAACGTCATATCATATATTTTTGTTCACATGAAACATTTAGAGCAATCTGATATTTTACATTTAAATGCACTAAATTTTATGGATAAATAAAGTCTAATTTAACCTTGTACAAAATCACATATCTTGTTATTATATTTATAATAACTATAGTTTTGGTTGTTATAAACATAGTATATTTCTTGTGTACGTGTGTATGTCACTGAACTCCTAAACGGCTGGACCGATATTAATCAAATTTTTGTGTGTGTTCAAGGTGATTCGAGAATGGTTTAAATTCACGATTGGACCCGGTAGGCGACGCTGTTGTCAATTTCAAGGAGAATTCCTTTTATTTTATTTGAACAGAACAACGTTTGTTGGGTCAGCTAGTATTTAATTTAAATCAAATTCATATACCTATTTACATATATCATCATCACCGTGCCACGACAAAGTCAAAATACTACGGTTGTCATCCCTTCCTTTTCCATATCCGTATGGTTATCATAAGAATCTATCTATTAAGAGATGTAAGCAGATAATATTCAGCAAATGGAAAGTATGCATTAGGAAGAAGAAGAAGATGTTGTCATCCTACTATCCTTATTATTTCAATATATGCCAGCATGTTTTTATTTTTGGGCTCCAATAAACGAAAACCTTATGACACAAACATGTTTTCAAAATAAAACTTTAAATAGTGACCTAACAAGACTTATTACGTTTTTAAAGATATATTAAATTCTAATATAATTGATACAAAAGAAAAACTTGACTGGCGGATATAGTAATATGTGTACTTTGGTTTAATTTATAAAAAAACAAAATGAATACTGAAAATGTGTACTTATGTACGCACGTTAGAAGTTATACTTGTTTGGCTTATTAAGAAAAAATCTTTCTAAAATTGTATCCGTCGCGTTATCCTATGTTTGCAGAAAAACGATATTAATAATAGAAAAAAAGATATTTAAAACATTAAAAATTGTATTGTAATATATTATTAAGTAACATTTGTAATGATGTGCGCGCGCATTGTAGAAATTTACTCTCATCATTTTCACTAACGCGCCGAAAGAAGTAAAACTTCAAAAATGAAACATGGACCAATCGTAAATGTAAATTTCAAAATTTAACTAGGATGTTTCATATTATAAATTTTGCAAATAAGTCTATCCTTAAATAAAAACAGTAAGACAAAACTACTTATGACGTTTTTACTAATTTAAAGAATGTTTTTATGATAGTATTTTTCTAAATATCTTCAATTACAATGCTTAATGTACATATGTATGATTGAAGATTACTTAAATACTCAATGCATCTAGATAATTGATTATTTCAAGTCTGACAGGTGGTTTCCAAGAATTGCACATTAAAGCAGATAAAGTTTCAATTTAGGAACAATTGTTTTTATATACTTTGTTTTGTTTCGTAAAAACTAATGTTATGTTTAAATTATAGGATGTGAAAATAGTATTCTTTTTTTATCTTGTCTAACCCGCAATAAAACTATACTAAATGCGTAATCGTTTCGAAGAAAACTTCTGGTATAAAAGTAATTCTACTTTCTGCGTAGCAAATGAATTTCTTACTTCCCGAACAAGCAATTTCGAAAGGAAAAAATGTTTATGTTTTTAATTTAAACATGCATGTAACAAATTCTTGTTATCTTAATGTATTTAATTATTCATTAGATATTAAATCAGATACATGATAAGTGTTTCTTTGGTAATTAAGTACTTATTGTTATAATATATTAAATAGATTTTAGATATAAAAGGAGCATACATTTAAAGAAACCAAATATTTTTTAAAGAATGACTCTCTTCTCGGTTATGAATTTTATACTATATTTACCTAGAAAGAGAACGTTAGAATTATACGGAAGTCATTGCATCATAAAGGTAAGTACTGTATATATGCCTTACTTTAAGGACCAAACCGGCTAAAATCTACCGCGTAAATATCAAAATTTAATTAACGATAGATAACACAACTAATTCTTGTTTTGGAGAATATTTTTATAAAGTATTTATAAATTGCGCTTACTTTTCATAATTTTCAAAAAATTGCACAGATAGAAGTATGTTATTCAGAATGAAGGCATCAGAATCATTCTGGAGTTGCCAGCGCATTCGATTCAGAGCTTCCTCATCATATGAGCGTACATGAGATGGAATAGGCACAGAACTTGACACTGGTGGTACAGTTAATGCTGTTGGAGTTACCGGCGGCTCCATCACAGCAGCTCTCCTTACTGCTTGGTTCTTAACTTTCTTCCTTTTCTTAAGTTTCTGTTCCTTTAACCGCTCTGCATCAAAAAATCCCTTTTCATTTTGATTTTGAGTTTTCTTCGATTTAGTATTACCCATTTCACTGACTATTTTCACTTGGTTAATTTAAATAATATAAAAGGAAATAAATATTTTAGCACATTTTATAAACTGGAAACGAAACAATATATTATTAAACGTGGACGCTACAGTGTACCGCGTTCGCGTGAGCACCAGTGAACAATATCCACCGCACTGGCTAAGTAATTCTTGCTAATCAAAGGTTGAAAATATTTGTCTTATCAGTGACCAATAATAAGAAACGTAGTTATCGCATTAATCGTTCAGAATTGCAATTTAAATTGCACGTAAGTGCCAATATCGTAATGCTTTACGAAGAAATTTGTGGACCAAGTCGACCTGCATATTAGTTTTCGGACTACCTACATCATATATCAAACTAAAGATGAAGATTGTAGTAGCAATCAAACTTCGTTAAAAAATTAGGTAATTGCCTGATTTAACTACCCCTCTTTTTTTTTACGGTCGGCGCACTCCTCGCACCACTCCGTCCGGGGCGACAGAGGGGCTAAGCATGCACACCCGTAACCCACACGCGACACGTCGCCCTCGTCGTTGGGCCGACTAAATTGAGGGATACCCTCCCATCGATTTAACTACCCCTCTACCGGGTTGTGAATACAAAATATCACCCTTTCTTACTTTACCATAGGAATCGTAGAAATTGATTGAGGGGTCAGCAAGAGTTAAAGACGAGGTACCGCCAACTTGTCTACCAAGCGTAGCGATTATTGTATAGCTCTTATTAGGGAGGCCTATATTGGGTCCACAACGAGGAAAATAAGCTGTTGGATAGACGAAAATTCAACAGACTATATTCATATTAATATTTTTCATGTAGCGTTTCCCTGTGGTGGCGGAGTAAGAATACAATTCACCACTCCCTAGCTTGCCCGTGGATGTCGTAAAAACTGGCTAAGGTATATAATATGTACATAACATACAGATGTCGCACAGGCAAGAGAAGGAAAACTCGAAATGAAACCCTATACCGACAAAAAAAAAAAAAAAAAAAAATACCGACATGTCTAACCAGCATGGTATAGTAGGTCAAATTCCCTCCCATTGTGGAGAAGGCCCGAGCCCAATAATGACACGTGTGTGGGCTGCGATGATGATGATGAAGGCTATCTTACTGCCCCAATTCATAAACTATTGTAACGCGTATAACATTTCTTGAAAACAAAAAAGACAAAATCACATATGTATGTCCCCCTGCTAGACTCGAACCTCCTACAACGGGAGGGAAAATGAAGTGTAACTATTGATTAGTTTAGTAGCAGGTTGTTTAGTTTTATTGAATGATTTCTTTTTCTTACAATGATGATCTGCTTACATCCGTAATCGTCTTTTACGATCACCTGTAGGAAAAGTAAGGTGATTACATCTGCCTCGGTTGCTAGACTCAGATCAGTTAGACTTGGGTTATCAGTCAGTGATCATTAGCCCTCGTGAAATATATTTCTATAGCTTCGGCAAAGGTATCGACAGCGTCAGGAACTGGGACGCGGTCGCAGCCTTCTGCGAGGCAGTAGTCTCGCGGCAGGAGGCGGCGGATCGCGCGCGCCAGGAGCGCAGCCTCGATGAGGCGATCCGCCGCCGGCGACTGGGGCGGCGTAGGCACGAATACCTGCGCCTCATGCCACCCTAGCCAAGGCCGCGGGTGACCTGATCGGGGAATTATTCCGTCACCCGCTGAGAGGCCAACCGCGTGAGGAAAGACCGACGTCCTTCCCGAGGGGGGGGACGTCGATCGATGGGAGGGCACCCCAAATAGGGGGTATTGCATTGGGCCGACCACTGACGTCAAGTCACCCTGCTCCGGTGGTCGGCCCAACGACGAAGGCGACGTGCATCGCGGGTGGGCTGCGGGTGTGCGTGCTTACGCCCCTCTGTCGCCCCGGACGGAGTGGTGCGAGGAGCGCGCCGACCGCAACCCACCCCAAGAAAAAATGTTTTTGTTTTTGTTCTACTACATTTAAATTTTTATCCAAAAGTATAAGTATGTTATTCTTATTTTGCGTATGGTCGCAAACAATAACAATAATTTTCACTGTACTTTTTAATTCTCTAATTGTAGAGGTGACGCTCTTATTTCGTCACCTCACGAATAGTATAATAAAGTATATTATCAATCAATTTTTGTAGCGAATTAATAAATCTGTTAATTAATTACAAAGATAATTCAAATGTAAGTACGTTTATCGCGAGCATATAAAATCACTAACAGCACGTCATTTAGGAAGCGTCAGTTGCATTGAAAATTTACTTATACATGCCATTATAAAACAAACAGCATTATTTCTACTTAAGACATGTTATTACGTGACGTGAACCACGCGGAACAGTTAACCCATTTTCCTTTTTGCTACTCACTGTTGTTATTATCGTATACTTTCATTTAATACCCTTTTTTCACATCATTAACATGAATATTTTAATTGCTGTATCATTATCAGGGCTCACATAAGTCCCACTGTTGGGCACGAGCTTCCTCCATAATAATAGGAGGGATATTGGCCCATTAAACTACGTCAAACGGGTTTGTACAGGGTTTTATTTCGAGTTTGCCTTCTCTTGCATAGATTTTATATGCATATTGTTTCCATTAGTCGTCTTTTACGACGCCCACGGCGTAGAGAGGGTTTGGTGAATGATATAATTTTTCCGCCACCACGCGAATCAAGCTGTATATTGAAGCCAAAATACCTTGTATCCATAGATCCCAATTGAATTCATCAAATCATTTATCTGCATCTTATAGGTACTTACTTACATATAATCTGCCTAAACCTCTTATATGTACTTACATATTATAAAATTTATACATCGTTTGAAATCCAATCTAATAATCTACCACTGGCTTGGAACGCGACCAGAAATGCGACTGAGAAAAATTTAAGAGCTTATACATTAACCAAAGCTAACTCCATTTAATGTCGCGTGGTCAGTAATTAGATTTCCATACAAGGTTGACATCAGTCAAGCGAACGGTCATTAAACTATTGCCAAACTCTTTGCAATATGTGCAATAAGAGAGAAGTATAAATTGCATCGACTCCAAGTAATTAGAATATGTATAAGAGGATGATGATAATGATAAACCATCAAAAACAAAACTTGTAAAAAAAAGCCAAGCCTCTCTATGTTTAGTACAATTTAATATAATATGTATTACTTGTGAGGTACATTGTGTTTTCATGCGATTGCCAAGTCATTCTGTTTATTTAAAACATAAAAGATCTTTAATATTGATATAGTCACTATAAGAAGTTGTTGGTTAGCTATTTACGTAATAACTTAAGAAGAAAGGTCCCTTAAGCAGGGACTGAATGAGTTAATTGGTATAACATTGATCTCACAACTTTTTATGGTAGAAGAACTCAGTTGCGAGGCTTGGCTTTTTTTTACAAGTTTTGTTTTTGATGGTATCTCATTTCTTGTTGTAGATAGACCTACTTATTTTCCTTTCCGGTACCTTCTACTTCTTGAGTACCAACAACGGATTTTCTTAGAGCCCACTCTCTGAAAAATGAGACATCTCTCCTTTCCGCATGAGTCATTTCTACCTAAACTAAGCGGAGAGATGTGGAAATAAACAAATTTGATTGGTTTTTGTAAACACATCTCCTCTAGTCTCCTCTCCGCTTTGACGCAATCGAGCCTAATGATGGCGTTCTTTCTTTCAGGTAAAATTCAGGCAATTTAGTTTGCTTAATACTTTGGGAGTTTAGTTTTAGTACAATTTCATAAGACATGTCCCACTCTTGCTTTTTCATTCCGTTAATTGACCATTTTACAAGTTATCTTTGAAGATAATTATATCTAAGTATTTGTCTACACCTATTATGCCAATCATCATTCAGCCTATCGCCGTCCACTGCAGAACATAGACCCCCCCTCATGCTTCACCATAAAGTGCGGTACTGTGGCACCTGCATCCAACGACGCTCAAGGATAACAGAGTTGCCATGACTAGGGCTCATTTTTTTTTCGCCATATGAGGAATAATGCCGTAATCGCCACGTTTGGTAGACGGGTTGGTTTCGCAGTGAGATATTATACATTTCCCCGGCAAGAGCTGCTGCCCACTCTCCTGTTGAATCTTTTTTCTTTAAATGACAACGCCTTGCACTAAGGGAATAATAATCCTTATATCGTGGGAGACTTTACAAACATATAATTCATCATCGCAGCCCTCATACATCCCACTGTTGGGCTCGGGTCTCCTCCACAATGGGA
Organism: Lymantria dispar; assembly: GCA_032191425.1. Classification (NCBI taxonomy): domain Eukaryota; kingdom Metazoa; phylum Arthropoda; class Insecta; order Lepidoptera; family Erebidae; genus Lymantria; species Lymantria dispar. The sequence continues at coordinate 20,600,975 of CM063444.1, read as the reverse complement.
GGGAATTTGACCCACTATACCATGCTGGTCAGGCATGTTGATATAGGGTTTCATTTCGAGTTTTCCTTCTCTTGCACAGATGGTATTGCATATTATATCCCATAGTCGTCTTATACGACATCCACGGGCAAGATAGAGAGTGGTGAATTGTATTCTTACTTCGTCACCACACGGAAAGAACATATAATTAACCGACATAAATTACATTCAGACTCAAAACAACAATTTGTGGAATGTACAAGGTGTTGTCTTGCATGGGATTCAAACCCGCGACACTGGCACGGTACGTTGGTATCTTAACCACTACGCCATCTGCGCAGTCTTTAGCCGGTTTTTACGATTCCCATAGGGAAGCAATGATGGCAACAAATGTATTCTTATTTTTTACAAAGTTAATTTCGATAACTGCAAATGTAACTTTGTAATCCTATATATTTATATGGGTTTACAAAATTATTTATGCAGTTAGTGTATCTCTGAAACTGGACGAAAATTACAATGTTTCATAATTTTTCCTTCATTTATACACTAAATACTAATTGTATTCTAAATTTGAAGCTTCTGTATCTGCTCTTTAATATTGATGATCGGTCAGTCAGTCAGTGAGTGACAAAATTACGAAATTTTGAATAGTTGTAATTCTTAAACTATTGGTTCAAATTAAATAAAATTTTAAATACACAATGTGTATACAATGCCTGCTGGGTTACTAAAAATTCAGGCTTCTAGTTTTATTACACAACGAAGTTATAGGGGGTCGAAAATGGCCTGAATGGCTTCGAGAAAAGTATGTTACGGCAGTGTTGCGTTTTGCCCGACTTTTTTTTTTTGCTCGACTTGGCGGGGGCACTGTCGTGCCCCCTGATAATTAATGACTTTCATTTAATATTAATTTTTCATATTATTAACAGAAATATTCGCAATGAGAGCAAGATAACTCGTTTCTGTAGAATCAGTCGCCAATTCTAGGTACGTGTCGCTTAGACTAGATCTAATTGAATAATAACGCCTGTTCAATGTGGTAGTGAAATGATCTGGACTACCCGTTACCAATGAGATTATATTCAGAATAAGATTTCACGATAAGACTTCGCGTTAAGTAAATAACAGATGAAGTTATGGGAATACATATGTATAGTCCTATATATATAGTCTTACAACGTCCTGTATTTAAATTCTGTAAGAACGAAGAAATTTCAAGAAAATATTCTTTTTTCGTACTTCTACAATGGGGCTGATTAAACAATGAAGGGACATTATCAAGGGAAAATATCATATTTTGAGTATCATCTCAATCTAAAATGTTGTATCTTAAAGATAGCTCTAGCGATTCAATCAGATCCGACTAAGAGGAATTATGCACAAAACATTTTTGCTGAATACCTGCTTGATTTAGGTACTACGAATATTTATACATTTTCCGAGTGGTGACGGGGTAAGAATACAAATCACCACTCCCTATTTTGCCCGTGGATGTCGTAAAAGACGACTAAAGGATATTAATATGCATATAACATCTATGCAAGAGAAGAAAAACTCGAAATAAAGCCCTATGCCGACCTGTCTGACCAGCATGGTATAGTAAGGTCAATTTCCCTCCTATTGCGGAGGAGGCTCGAGCCCAACAGTGCGACGTATATGAGCTGAAATGCTGAATGATGATGATTTATACATTAAGATCATGAGAAATTATAATTATTATCACATAACACAAGATCGCCAAAAATCGAGGAATTGGAAGAAAGATTATATTTCAGTTTTTGCTAATTCGTTAAAAAATATCATATCTGAGTATCGGTAATCACTATAAATTTTTAAACTAAATTACGTGTCAGGACAATCTCCAGGCTCTTCTACTGTTATGCCTAATCCTAATCTCATTGTTGAGTTTGAACTACTCCATAATGGAAACAGAGCTACTTTACGATGCTGATCAGATGGATTGGGATACGATTTGATTCTAAGCTTTCTCTTCAGTATCATCATCGTCATCGCAGCTCACATACGTCCCACTGCTGGGCTCGAGCCTCCTTCACAACGGTAAAGGAATTGACCGACGGTCCCCTTCGCAAAAGAGGAAAAGGATGGCTGCTCAGCATAATGTTGAGGTATCTACTCGGTAAAGTGAATACCACAACGCTGTTATTCTGCAGTGTCCTGCAACGTTCGTCAGTGACACACAGGCAATAGAATATAGAAGATACTGTCAAATCAAGCTATCTTTTTGCAAATAATAATATGTTACAATAAGTTTGAATTACAGTTGGAAGAGTAAATCGAAGAAAAAGTACTATAAGTAGAGAACTGTTTCGCGTCACTTCATGTCACATTTTCTCCTGTTGTTCTGGTTGGCTTCAAAATAATACACATATTTTATTCATTTAAATTTCATTCATTTCAAATATTGAACATTAATTTATGCACTCGAAATATTTCCATATTAAATGGCAAACATGCTGAATAATAATTATTAGCTTATTATATCCTAATTAAATAAAGGTAAAATTATATCACATCATTATAAAATATTAATATATATCTAAAATATTAGATTATGGTTTGGTTTTTGTAATTAAAAATATTCATTATGTACGTTACTATATTATCCTAGCTAAAACTTAGCCTAACTATGTACAATTTTGTACATGTAATACTTTGGTCTGCTGAACATATTACATAAATAACAATTTTATCTAGGACATTTTTTTTAATTCAATAATTTTTTAGTTGCAGCTGTCACTTAATATTCAGAGATTCGAAGCATCAATAATGTGACAATAGAAATTGTGTTACCTAATTATAATGTTACATAAAATTGATACAAGATAAATACTTAAATTTTATATAAAGATGAATATTACAAAATTCGACAACTAAGCTAAAACATAGTAACATTTTGTTCAATTGTAGAACATGCTGTTGTAATATACTCATTAAAATTGGTTTCCTAGGATCCGTGTATTATTTTTAAAAAAATTGTAACTATGCTATATGAGTTATAACTTCGACAGGAGGTGAACTCATTCCAGGCTGCTCCATGTTGTTAGCTATACTTGCACTATCATCTTCATTGTTCCTATTATCATGAGTTTTATTCTTAAAACGCCTCACCTCTCCTACTTTTTTCGCCATTAACCGTCTGGAATATAAACAGACCTTTTAGTTATAACAAAATTGCTTATTATCGTTTCTTCGTTTTTTTTAATCTTGAATGCCATAAGATACTGATAAATAACTACTGTTATCTCTTATATTTTTATCTTAATATCGATTTTTATTTGATAGAAATTGCATTTAATTTAAACAAGAATGTCGTATGTAAATGGCATAATGTGACCATTTGGTAACTAAAATAGTGTTAGGGGTCTTGCTAAAACACAAAACCGGCTGGACCAATATCAATCATTTTTATTTTGGTTATTATTATATATGGTAGTTTATAACCAAAAATAAATAGGAACCTACAAAAGAAAAGTTAAAATTTGAAAATAAGCATTTCTCAATTTTGTGGTTCGTAATTATAATTAATACTAGCAACCCGCCCTCGCTTCGCTTCGGCTATAGTCATTTTCCCCCCGTAGTTCCCGTTCCCGTGGGAATACCGAGATAAAATATAGCCTAGAGATATAATATAAAGTTTACGCCCTGATAATATAGCTTTCCATTAGTGAAAGAATTTTTGAAATCGGTTCTGCCGTTTTGAAGATTACCCGGCACAAACAGACAGACAGACAAAAATTTTTTAATCGCTATTTTAGGCATAGGTGTCGTGCAAATAACCGTGTGAGCATGAAAAAAGCCTATTATTTTGACATTACAAACAGACACTCCAATTTTATTTATTGGTATAGATTTTAATGTTATGCACGATGCAGTATCATTGATTTAAGTAAATAGAATTTGCAAAGTTGATGGCATAGATAATAGCTAATCAAAACGTTATAATCTTCTAAACTGTAGGCGATTCTTTAATCATATGAATAAAACAGGACTTACTGTTGCCTGCAGTCGATGAGCACTCCCAGCAGAAATACGGTGGCTATTGCTATTAGCATAATGACTATCATGCCTGCAATAGTAGCTACTGTTAAACTTGGTACCTCTTCCTCTATTACTGACATTGTTAAGCTAGGATCTAATGTTGACTCCACTGTTTCTGAAAAGAAAGGAATATAATATTAATAATTAATTTTCTTACAGTTCTCTCAAATCTACCTCCATCATCATCATCATCGCAGCCCACATATCCCACTGTTGGGCTTGGGCCTCCTTCACAATGAAAGGGAATTTGACCTACTATACCATGCTGGTCGGACATGTTGGTATAGGGTTTCATTTCGAATTTTCCTCCTTTTGCCTGTTCACAACATCTGTATGTTATGTGCATATTATATATATCTCTTAGTCGTCTTTTACTATATCCACAGGCAAGATAGCGAGTGGTGAATTGTATCCTTACTTCGTCACCACACAGCAAATCTACCTCCATATACAGAACAATCTCAAATATTAAAAATCAGAGCGTATTATTTGGAATTTTCAGATAACTGGATTATAGAGAAAAATCAAATAAAATAAAGCATTTCATAGAGAGAATACATATAATGTATTAAATTTACATATGCACATAACAAATTACATACATGCACATACACATATTATGTTCGTGATAAGTTTTAAAGTTAGACGGGAGCGCATAGGCGTAGAGGGGCGAGAAAGGCGTGAGCTGAGGGTGCCGGATTATTGGACGTATCGGTTTATTAAAGTGCCATGATATTGGATACTGTACTATATTAATACAAAAATCTATCCAAACATTCAATCACAATAAAAAAATATATTATTTGGCTAAACATGTGACACTCCAAAATGTATGTAATATATGTATTTAGTTTTTATAGCGCCGCACAGTGTGTGAAATGCCCTGAGAAACGACTTTTCCATAGAAATTATGAAAAAAATCGTAGATCTATGTATATTTGATCTGCGAGAGTTCTACTCGTGCATGTTTTTACATGAGTCCATGAACCATTTACCGAGTGAGAGGGATTAATAAAGGGGATGACCATTTTAAGTAATTTTTCACATTGTGCCCCTATAGATAGATCCAATTTCGAAGGTAACATTCAACCAACTTAACAACTATCAAAAACTCCGCTGTGTCTGAATGCAAAAGTCTTTATCTATCTCGCCTTAGATGACAAAATATGTAAACTAAATTTTAGGTATTAATAAAGAAATTTTTACATATACATTTCCATTTTTATTTTTCCTTTTAAAGGCAAAATGCTACATTAAGGCAATAATCCTTGTACTGCGGCAGACTTTACAAATACAAAATTTATCGGATACTAATTAGGTACACCCAGGGCTAGGACAATAATTTGAGTATCGCACCGATTATTGTCCAGCGTGGACCGATGTCCACGACACTGCCATGGGAGGTTGGCATCTTAAGCAATTTGGCATCTGTGTAGTCGTCATATTAAAAAAATATTTATTAAAAGCTCTCTAAACATAAAAAACATACAAGTGAAGCTGCCGGTAAACTACACTAAAAATAAGGCTCATTAGCGGAAATATAACGGATAATGACGTACATAATGACATAATCTTTTTAATCATTCATTATTAATTTCTAGAATACAAAACTAATATCTTATCAAATCGTTTACGCTCATAGACGAAAAAACAAAACTATTGAATTAAAATAATGTTAAAACGCTTTTGGAGTAACTTTATATGTATTCTATATAAAAAATATCCGTCCATCCATCCGTCAACCCATAGACGTCCACTGTTAGACATAGGCCTCCCACGAAAAGGCCACTCGAAACGGGCCTGTGCCACTTGCATCCAACGGTTCCCTGCTACTTTCAAGATGGTGTCAGTCCACCTAGTAGGGGGTCGTCCTACGCTACGTCGTCAGGTTCGTGGTCGCCACTCGAGAACCTTTCTTCCTAAATGGTTGTCGGTTCGACGCACGAAGTGGCCTGCCTATTGCTATTTCAATGAGCTAATTCTTCGAGCTGTCGCCGTTTCAACCGTGCTTCCACGGATTTCCGTATTCCGGTTTTTATTACATAGAGAAATACCGAGCATAGCCCGTTGAGCGACTTTGAGTCTTTTTATGAGATCATGTTTCAGTGCCGTGTGTCTTATCCTTGTTATCTAATATATAAAATTCTCGTGTCTCAATGTTCGTTCCCACACTCCTCCGAAACGGCTTGACCGATTTTCATGAAATTTTTTATGCATATTCAGTAAGTCTGAGAATCGGCTACTATCTATTTTTCAAACCCCTAAGTGATAAGGGGTGTCCACACCAAAACTTTTTTTAAATTTTTATGAATTTTTAATTTCTTTTATTTTTTTATTATGTGGCATTAAAAATACATACAACCCTAAATTTTCACTTTTCTATCATACTTTTTAATAGTCATTTTAATAATTTTATCATTTTTTATACCGCTCGATAACTTCAATTATTATCACTTGGTAAGTTATCCCCTCCATATGTCTACCGGTGTCATTTCTCACTCAGTAAACAGCACGGTGTAGGGATGACAACGAAGATGGTCTCCTATTTCTCTCAAACAATAAGCCTTCTCTTACTCCCTCTACAGCTTTCGCGAAGCCACCATTTTAAATGGCAAATTTCGAGGTGAAAATATATTAATACCACAAATACCTATTATATCCACAGATGTGCCGATTCAATTTCCGATTAGATTGGCATTTACAATGACTATTAATAAATCCCAAAGCCAAACAATGTCTGTTTGTGCCTTAGATTTGAGCTCACCATGTTTTTCACACGGACAATTATGTCGTTGCATGCTCTCGAGTGTGTAAACCATCAAGTTTGTAGGTATTAGCTGAAGACGGGCTAACAAAAAATATTGTTCATGCTGTAGCATAAATAGATTAATATTATGTAATGAATTAATGATATAAATAATTATTACTTATAATAAATTTAAAAAAAATAATGTTTGGTGTTTTGTTAGTTTTATATTCCCTCGTTGTTCACAGCGCTCCATGCCTTTTTCACTCATATACCATAGGATATGTCCTTACACACTTTCAATAAGTTAGTTATTTTCTTTCTACACTAAAAATTCTCTAGAAATCATTTACATGGCAAAACAACGTTTGCCGGGTCAGCTAGCTGACCCCATAAACGTTGTTCTGTTCAAATAAAATAAGCGCCACCTACCGGGTCCAATTGTGAATCTAAACTATTCTCGAATTTTTTGTGTGTATTCATATTTCATATTCATTATACACACAAAAAATTCATCAACATCGGTCCAGCTGTTTAGGAGGAGTTCAGTGACATACGCACGTACACAAGAAATATAAATACCTATAAAGATTGTTGTTCCTATTCGGACTGGAAATAAACAGCGGCCAACAATATCAAGGCAATATTATTTAGATTATTCATTTTCTTGCAATATTGTGTTCTTATCTGCTTACCAATTTTAATCACCTTTTACGACACCTGCATGTAAGGAATTATGGTGAACGGTATTCTCACTTAGTCACTATACGGAACAGCAAAAAGTATTTATTTACAGAGAACTATGCTTATCTACGAGATGTTTTATTATCGTAACATTTCTATGACACTAATTTTAATTGTTTCAACGTATTTTATGTCAACTTCCTACCTGTCTCCGGCCAACTGAAACTCTTCTCAGCTGTAGAGTTCATTTCTTCGTATTATAGCTTGTAGCGCCAACTGTAACTAAAAAAAGTAGCTATTGTGAAACACAAGCATCAGCAATGTACTAAACTATGTGCACATTAATACGCTTATGGGCTATAAATATACTTTAACAATACGACTATTAATTATCCTATTTCTAACAGACCTTCTATTAATTTGTATTTTCAATTTTTACTAAACGGGTTGGCTTGTCGGTCTTGTCTATTAAAAAAATATATAAGAGTAACGTCTATGCATCTGTACAATCTATCATGAATATAGTGGATGTATCATTTCCATATACCAAAATCTTATGTCGCGCCTAGCTGAATTTTTTAATTTTTTTTATTGCCGGTGGTGGGAAACGAACAAGCAGAGCATACTTGATGGTAAGCGATACTGCCACACATGGACCTCTGCAATACCAGGGCCACTGCTAGGCCGTTGCCTACCGCGATGAAAATGCTCTTCTTAAACCTAAAACACAGCAGCAGGTAATTCGTTCCAGAGCCTGATCGAGCGTGGGTGAAATAATCGTTGAAAACGTACAGTTGAAGACCATAACGTTTCCAGATGAAATTGATAAACCTTTTTTTTGGGGGGGGTGTGGGTTACGGTCGTCATACTCCTCGCACCACTCCGTCCGGAGCTACAGACGGGCGTAAGCACGCACACCCGTAACCCACCCGTGACACGTCGCCTTCGTCGTTGGGCCGACCACCGGAGCAGGATGACTTGACGTCAGTGATCGGCCCGACGGAATACCCCCTTGAGGGGTACCCTCCCATTGACCGACGTCCCCCCCTCCGGGAGGACGTCGATCTTTCCTCACGCGGTCGGCCTCTCGGCGGGTGACGGACTAATTCCCCGGTCACGTCACCAGCGGCCTCGGCTAGGGCGACATGAGGCGCAGGTAATCACGCCTACGCCGCCCCAGCCACCGTCGGCGGTTCGTGTCGTCGAGGAAATTGATAAACCCTGATGCGGTGTCGAGTGGTACATTGGTAGAACGGTGACGGTGATACCAAGTCAAACGGTTCCTCAGAGCACTCCCCCATGAAAGAACCGGTATAAGTCTCTCTCTCCCAAAGTCTCTCCGCTACTCCAGTGACTCCAATATGTCCATAAGATTGGGATCCCCGACGATTCGGGTGCGCCTGCCTCTGGGCAGGATATGAGCAGTACTCCAAAGGAGGACGAACTTGTGTTTTGTATAACACAAGACACTGTTTCGGTGTGAAGTACTGCCTGGCTCTGTTCAGGACGCCCAACTTCTTGCTTGTCAATTTGGCTTTGTCCTCCAAATGACTCCTAGATTTAGACTTTATTTGATATTGCGACGCGGAGGATCCCAATACTTTCGGAAATTTTGAGAGATACTCCTTGGAACAGTAGCGCCGTGACAAACGGGTCCTTCTTTGCAGAGAGGGTACAAACTTGTGTCTTCGCGGAGTTAAACTGGATGCAGTAGGCGGACCAAAACGTCGTACTTTGAGATGCCCAATACACGTAGATCGAATACTGTTTATCCGTCTATCTACATCCACTGCCGGTCGTGGTGCTTAAACGAAGTATTAATGATAATTGTCACGCTTGAGAGGCGAATCTCATTTGATATTACAAGTTGCCTAGGATAATCATCATCTCATCTAAGCCCGCATAAGTCCCACTGTTAGCCTCGAATTCCCTCCAGAATGAGAGGGTCATTGACTTACTATTCCACGCTAGGCAGACGTGTTGACATAAGGGTTTAAGTCAAATTTTCCTTGTCTTGCATAGATGTTTTTTTCCCTTAGTCGTCTTTTACAACATCCATGGGCAAGATGTGTCTGAATTATTCTTACTCCGTCACCACATGGAGAAAACTTTACCAAGATAGTGTTGCTGCCTATTTTCCTGGTTGTTTAATCTTAGTTATTTTTTACGATTTTCATCGACAAATAAGAAGTGGCGCACATTGTATTCGGGACCACAGAAATTCTTAATAATTTTTCTGTGTTCGGGACCCATCATCATAAAGCCAATAATAAATATTCACTGGGTGTAGATATTCCAAATGATAATCTCTCGAAAGAGCCATAGACAAGATATTCCATTTGATGTTGGATTTTAATGATGGTGGTCAAAGCAATGTGGGGCATTAGACAAACGTCAAAGACATTTCTTATGTAAATATTACGCTGTTTTATCAATATGCTTATTAATAATTCTATAAAATGTTACGTTGATTAAAAACACAAAACAAAAATGATTGATACAATACAAAAGCAAGTATATTTCAACTACTGTTTTCTTTAACTAGGTATAAATCAAGATATGATATTTATTATAGATAATAAGTATTATATCTCTTAATGCAATCGCCATATATCACCGATAACATTGGTAATAAATAACTTTTCTTATAGAGATGAAATGAGAATTTAATGGTTACCACCTTCTTTTCTCGTGAATATCACAAGAAACATACATTTCTGCATGATACAGAAAACTTAAAATAAAACCCTGTACCTAACCGCCCAATATAGTATTAGTCTAATCAGCCTCAGCTTCAGGCGTTCCGTTCATGAAAGTGAGACATACATATATAAACTAGAAAGAATCATCATTATCTCAGCCCAAGTCCTACTATTGGGCTCAGACCTTAGTTTTGTTTTTTCGCCTTTAATTTTTTTTTAGGGGTGGGCCATGGTCGGCACATCCGCCGCCGCCGATGAAATACCCCGGTCGCGTGGTACCTTCTCCTCTCGACGTTCCTCGTGACTAATTTAGGCTCAGACCTGAGACGCAATGGGAGGGAAATTGACCAACTATACCGCGCTAGTCAAACATGTTGGTATAGGGTTTTGTATAGTTTTCCTTCTCTTGCATAGATGTTATCTGCATATCATTCACGGGAAGGCAATGACTGGTGAATTATATTCCTACTCCGTAATTATCAACTAATATTGACAAAAAACATTACAGATTATTTTATTATACTACCAGTGATGTTAAAAAATATATTTATAAAATAAAATTCATGAAAAACAATAAAACTTAACTACTGAGTTGGCCCGGTATATGGGTAATTAACTGATGGTGCTCGACGGGCAATGGTGGTCCCGGGAGCATTGCCGCAGGCTCGCTCCACGGCTCGTCGGCGCGGCGTCCGCCCTATCGTGGCTTATGCTGAACGTGGGTGGACCGAGCGCTACGTGCCGACTGCTGTACACGGGGGTCATCCGGTCGATGGCCCTGTACGGTGCACCGGTGTGGGCGGGGTCCCTGACCGTCCGACTCAGGGCTCTTCTGTGGCGACCACAGAGGGCCATGGCGGTCAAGGCCATACGCGGATACCGCACGGTGGCGCCGGAGGCAGCGTGCCTGTTGGCCGGGACTCCCCCGTTGGGCCTGGAGGCGGAAATGCGCGCCGGTGTGTATCGGAGGTGCAAGCGGAGGGTGGTGTGGTCTCGTTGAGGGAGCTCACCGCCTAGCGCGTCGACGCCCGCCGAGACGTCATTGCCGTTGGGCAGTCCAGCTGGAGAGGCCCAGGTTCGGGGTGCGAACCGTGGAGGTCTTCCGGCTGGTGCTGATGCAGTGGTTGGAAAGGCGGCACGGAGTGCTCTCCTTCCGACTGGTGCAGGTGTTGACGGGGCATGGACGCTTCGCCAAATACCTGCACAAGGTCGTTAGGAGGGAGAGTACACCGTCCTGCCACCACTGCGATTGCGACGAGGATACGGCGCAGCATACGCTCGAGGTCTGTGACGCTTGGGCAGAGCAGCGCCGTGAACTCGTCGCAATCATCGGTGCCGACCTGACGCTGCCGACTATCGCCAGGGTGATGGTCGGCAGCGTCAGGAACTGGCACACGGTCGCAGCCTTCTGCGAGGCAGTAGTCTTGCGGAAGGAGGTGGATCGCCTGCTTGAGGAGCGCAGCCTCGATCAGGCGACCCGCCGCCGGTGACTGGGATGGCGTAGGCGCGAATACCTGCGCCTTGTGCCGCCCTAGCCGAGGCCGCGGGTGACGTGACCGGGGATTAGACCGTCAGCCGCCGAGAGGCCGACCGCGTGAGGAAAGACCGACGTCCTCCCCGAGGGTGGGATGTCGGTCGATGGGAGGGTACCCCAAATAGGGGGTATTCCGTCGGGCCGACCACTGATGACAAGTAAACCTGCTCCAGTGGTCGGCCCAACGACGAAGGCGACGTGCATCGTGGGTGGGTTGTGGGTGTACGTGCTTACGCCCCTCTCTCACCCCGGACGGAGTGGTGCGAGGAGCGCGCCGACCGCATCCGACCCCCAAAGAAAAAAATGGGTAATTAATTGTGGACTTTAAAATAATATCGCAGTACAAAAATAATAGAAAAAAACGCTTATGAACTATTTAATTCTCACATTGATTGTAAATAAAACTTATTTTACAGATTTTATTGCATTTTCTATCGCGGATAGTCCGCTCGTGACCATTAACGCTGTAAAGTGTACGAAACGTCGGATAATCAATAATCAAATACAAACGCGATTTATATCCGTAAAATAGTTTTATTTACAATATGTAATACTCGCGTAAACATCAGAGATCTTACATTCATGTGAATATCTTATATCTTTAAATAACATTTATTCATTGTTCATAAAAAATTTGAATTTTCTTTGGAAACAGATATTTGTGTTACCATCAGTATAAAAATATCGATTTTTAGAAAGTAAACATCTACAAATAAACTGTACATGACGCAAATCAATTATGATCTTAGATTAAAGTTAATTGCGCAATTATAATTGTCATTTAATTACGTATATTTGATGTTATTATTAATCACAATTTTTATCTGATAATCATAAATAACTGTGCCACATGACTTGAGTAAGTTTCTTCAAATATCCTTCTCTTACTAAAATATAATCAAGTAAAATTGTTAAGTATATTATTGTTTTTATCTATAGTACATTCAAGGTGCGCATGTGACTTAATTTCTAAAATCAGTATTTGTTGCAATGGTGTGTTAATGTAACTCACGAAAAAAATCACCTCTAAATTACAAGGGGAGACCTGAAAACAATCACTAATTGCCATCGATAACTGATAATAAAAACTGTTTAACAAAGTACGTAAATTATTTATATTCAAGAAATATTGTAACAATTCTAAGAATTATTATAGTTATCGAATGTAACTATTTTCGAATTAAGACAATAAATAGTAACACCTAAGAGTAACACCTAAGAGTAACACCATTCTGTCAAGAAAAATATGGCAATGCAAATATATGGTACTAGACGTCTGCCGCCTGTTTCGCCAGGCGAATCACATGGCAGTTGTTCTTTTTTCTTCAGGTATTTTTTGATATTATTTTTTTAACTTTTAAATTCTTTTTTCTTTCTTAAAATTATTTTTCAACGACTTTTTTAATTTACATTATTTTTTTAGTGTTAAAACAGAATTTATACATTTTTTTATTAAATAATTAAATCTATACCAATAAATAAAATTGGAGTGTGTGTTTGTAATGTCAAAATAATAGGCTATTTTCATGCTCACGCGGTTATTTGCACTATACATATGCCTAAAAATCACTGTATATTTTTTTAGTCTGTCTGTTTGTCTGTTTGTTCCGGGTAATCTTCAAAATAGCTGGACCGATTTCAAAAATTCTTTCACTAAGGGAAAGCTGGAAAGGGAGTAATATAGGCTATATTTATCCCGGTATTCTCACGGGATTGGGCACCACGCGGGTAAAGCCACTGAAACCGAAGCGAAGCGAGGGCGGGTTGCTAGTAATAAATATGAGTATATATATTAGGTCCTTACATTTGAAATTGGCGTTTTGTCGTTCTGACCACTTTGATCTGAAATCTGAAAGATCTGAAAGAGGAGATCTCTTTGGTTAAGAATTCCAAATTCAAATTTATAAATTCATTTGGCTGGTACATTTGAGTTTTGAAAACAGTCATTCATTTGTTTTTCCTCATTATTTTTTTCTTTGGCGTCGCTTATTACCGCAAAATGGAAAACAAGAAATATCGGTATATTTAGGAGTACGAGTTCTACCCTGGTACCAGTCCTACAGAAACAGCTCGAAGGATTAATGATGTGTACGGCGCTGGTGTCGCAAAAGGAAGCACGGTACGTTTTTGGTTTCAACGTTTTCTTTCTGGAAATTTTGACCTTCGGCACCAACCCCGTGGACGGCCGGCGACCAAAGTGGAAAATGAAGAATTAAAGGCTAAGCGGATCCATCACAAAGCACTTCAAAGATAGCTTCAGGCTTCGGGGTAAGTGACAAAACTGTATTAAGCATATCGGGAAAGTTAAAAACTTGAATGATGGGTACCTCATGAATTGAGTGAATCGAACTTGCAAACACGCATCGACTGCTGTGTTACTTTGCTCAACCGACACAATAATGAGGAGATTTTAAATCAAATCATCACTTGTGATTAAAAATGGATACTGTACGATAATCGGAAGCGCTCATCGCAATGGCTGGACCCTGGAGACCCAGCCAAATCCTGCCCTAAACGAAAATTGACTCAGCAAAAGTTACTTGTGAGTGTTTGGTGGACTAGCGCTGATGTCGCTCACTACAGCTTTCTAAAATCTGGCCAAACGATTACGGCAGATATCTATTGTCAGCAACTGCAAACCATGAAGAAAGAACTAGCTGCTAAATAAGCGAGATTGGTCAATCGCTCTAGGCCACTGCTGCTTCACGATAGCGCAAGACCACACACTGCACAATAAACAACCACTAAGTTAGATGAGCGACAATTAGACGTCTGCGACATCCACCGTACTCCCCGGACCTTGCTCCAAGAGATTACAATTTTTTTCAGAATTTGGACAACAAGGAAAAAAATTCAACTCCGATGCGGCAGTCCAAACTACCTTCAAAGAGTTTATTGATTCTCGCCCCTATGGTTTTTTTTAGTCAAGGTATCAATGAACTACCTATGACATGCAAAAAGTGCATAGATAACAACGGTACATACTTTGATTAATTAAATATATTTACAAACTAGCAACCCGCCCTCGTTTCGCTTCGTTTTCTGTCGCATTATCCCCGTAGTTCCCGTTCCCGTGGGAATACCAGGATAAAATATAGCCTAGTTTAGTCCCTGATAATTATAGCTTTCTTTATAGCTTTGATTTGTCGACGTTTCTTACACTTTCCAGCTTTCATGATCACAGGAGTACTAAGGTGTCTCACGTCCAACAAGTCATTGTTATTACAGAGATTTATCTTTACATGTTTGATTAAAAACTTTAAATAGTACATAATTTATTCAGTTCTATATTTGTTCAAAAAACTAAATGTTACATCTCATATTGGAATTACGTTAACTCTGTGATATCTAGAAGTGCTTTAGTGTGACCTTACTATTTTTATCATTTTCTACTCTCTCAATCTCTATCATTCGATACCCATATTAAGTAAGTTGAAATCTATACCAATAAATAAAATTGGAGTGTCTGTTTGTAATGTCAAAATAATAGGCTTTTTTCATGCTCACACGGTTATTTGCACGACAACTATGCCTAAAATAGCAATTAAAAAATTTTTGTCTGTCTGTCTGTTTGTTCCGGGTAATCTTCAAAACGGCTGGACCGATTTCAAAAATTCTTTCACCAATGGAAAGCTATAACATCAGGGCGTAAACTAGGCTATATTTTATCCCGGTATTCCCACGGGAACGGGAACTACGCGGGTAAAACGACTATAACCTATAACCGAAGCGAAGCGAGGGCGGATTGCTAGTAAAAAATATAATCGACCATCTTAGAAGAGCGGAAGTTTAATTTTTGTGATCAGCGATGACTTGCATTACTGAAGCATGGTCTCTAATGTTTACATTATAGTGAGATTCAAAGTTACTAAGCATATTATTACATATATACTTATTTTTGGCTCTTAAAAATGAAAACATACAAAACACCAACATTAACAGAAAACCCGAGTAACCAGTATAGCCGGAAAGGAATACAGGCCACGTCAATCGACGAACCACTCATCGCAAGGAAGTAAGTTTCTCCACTAACACTTACGAATCGAATAACTTGTATGTTACAGGATTATTTCCTCACAGTTGGATAGACGACATACTAAAAGTATCAGCCGAATTATGACACAGAATTACAGTAGGTACTTAATGTATAGAATATGTTAATGTATAGAAAATGTTCTTAATAAGTATATAGAGTGTATTCAGTAGCGATCTTCACTTGATGATGCACTCTAGTGACAAATACAAGTGTCATTCTTCCAATGAGTATTAAATATTTTTTTTATATAATTTTGAATATGGTACATATACCATGCTACTATACCGTACTTATTATCTTAATTTTCTTTATGAAGAAGACAAGACAATTAAGATAGTAGGTACAAATCTCTTAAACTTGTTTTTTTTTTAAAGACTTCACTAAGGAAATAAGCATTGTACTGCTTGGGACTTTACAAATATATAACTAACAGATACAAATTACATCCAGATTTAAAACAATAATTTGTGGATCACACATTGATTGTTCCGTTTTTGGGTGGGCCACGATCAGCACATACGCCGTCCATTTCGTCCGAGGCGACCCAAGGGCGGATCGCGGCCCCATAATTCACGGTATTGGGCCAACCACCGGTATCGACTTTCTTATCTTCCGTGGCCAGCCTGGCGGGCAAACCTTTCGGGTACCGTCCCTAACACATTACCCTGCATAGGAATTGAGGCTGGTACTGTAAGTCGGTATCTTTATTATCACGCCATCTGTGCAGTTATAGTAATTTTAATTAAGTAATAATAATTTAAATTGGGAGGAGTTAATTATATCACAAACATCCTATAAGTGAAAGTAATTAATCATCATCGGGCAGGTGCTAGATTACATGAAATTAAAGAATAAAAAAAATATCCATCATTACAACATACATTTTAAATTTTAGTACTGTGAGTCATGTATGCTTATTCAACCTACTTTTGAGGTGCCTTGAATAATAAATTCGTTTAGGTTTCAGAATAGCCGCATAAAATAAATGAAATAAATTTGAATAAACTTATTCAGGCTGAGCTCACATCTACCGAGTAACAATAATAAGAAAATATGATTTAAAACAATCTAAAGTTTGTATTTGTAAAAGTAACCGACACAATCGTTCGTTGGTCTAAATTATAGCTATCATTATCGATTCTAACACATTTTATGTTTACAACTTACATTCCATTGTTGATCATAAACCTCGTAAACATAAAAAAAGATACTTGATCGATTGCGCTGTTCTGATGAAACCATAAGAAATTCTATGTTGTTTACATAGAATTTTTGCTTTCTTTTGGGCGAGCAATGGTTAGCACACACGCCGTCCATGCCGCCCAGGGTGAAGCAAGGACGGCGCGCGGCTCCATAACCCGCCGTATTCTCACCCTTCCCGTACCATTGGTTTTTTTTCTCGTACAGTTCCACTTAAATAATGTAATAAAATGTAATATAACAAAAACATTAGCCACAGCAACGCGAGGCTGGGTCTGCTAGTATAGGTATATCTATCTATATACATATATAAAAATGAATCCCTGTTTTCATTGGTCACGCCATCACGCGTGAACGGCTGGACCAATTTCATTAATTCTTTTTTTGTTGTATTTGTTATTGTCAGGAGAAGGTTCTTATGAAAGAAAAAATAAGAAAATTGCCCAGAAAATTAGAAAATTTAAGAATACTTAACCATCATATAAAATTATTTCTAATCTAACTGCATTCAATTGTCATACGACGTAATGCCTTATTCAAAAGACGCGCCCAACAATGTTTGTAACTATTGACATGTTCGATCGATTTGTAATTCTTATGAATACTCAGAATTTGGCGAATTATGATTAAAGTACAATAGCACCGCAATTTTATCTAAAATCAACAAAACAATCAACCTACCGAAATTATGTAGTTGATTTTTTTTAACTTATCTTACATAACGATAATTATCTGCATCACAATGGAAAGATTTATAACCATATGATTTAACAACGTTCTGTGTGGTGGCGGCTACCATAATCTATCCTTACATTATCGTGGTTATTGTAAAAGACGGCAAGTCATGTGTCTTATAGACTACAAGGTTTTTCGACATTTATTTTTAATCACCTATAAGCTATAGAAAAGCCGTACATTAATAATTAGTCGTAATTCCTCACTTGTACCAGAGAAAATCCATTTATTCACGTACTTCACCTGTACCGCTCAGAAATGACGGCATAGCGCTCAGAGTTATTTTATGATATAGTAACAGCCTTCTAGGCCTTCGAATAATAACGTATAGAATGTAAGTTCGCGCACAAAAAGTGAAGCATTTCAATTGGAGCCTATTAGCGACGCGATCACATTATTATATTATTATATAATTGTAAAAATAGATGTAAGTTAATATAGTTAATATGTTTAGAATTTTAGATATAAGGTACTTATAAATATTGTTAACTGGGAGTGCGCGGCGTGCAGTATGAGGCACGGGAGGATTCACCTACGACTCAGTGACTCGGTCGTCTATACTAACCGCTCCATGTACGACGCGCACTACTACTAAGCGCAAATAATTGCAACTGCCTACATCCATACTAATATTATAATTGCGAAAGTAAGGATGTTTGTTTGCTTGTTTGTAACGCTTTCACGCTTAAACCACCGAACCGATTTCAAAAATTCTTTCACCAATGGAAAGCTATAATATCAGGGAGTAACATAGGCTATATTTTATCCCGATATTCCCACAGGAACGGGTACTACGCGGGTTTAAGCGACTGAAACCGAAGCGAAGCGAGGGCGGGTTGCTAGTATAGAATAAATTAGCAATTTAAAATCTTCCTCGTGCATTTTTTATCGCTGGTGCCATCTGCAAGTTCTCTTTAGAGCCTAATCCATTAGGCTCTAAGGCTTCCGGCGTAAGCTGGAGCTTGAACGGACGATTTATGTTAATAAAAACAAAATTTGATTTCATAATTTATTTAGTGGTGTGCGTGTGTACGTGTGTAATCGTCTGCGCGCCATTAGTGTTTTTAGATTCAAATTTCGAACTTTCGAAGTACAGACACTATCCTTCTATACGTTATTATTCTAAGCTTCTAAGCGTTATTCACATTGGTTCATTTCACAGGTTAATTTTTCCATGGGCTTGTAGTCTATTATGTCAACCTGAACTAACTCCTGATGACGTCTGGTCAATAATTACATTCCCAAGGAGGATTTACGTCAGACAGGCTGGTCATGAAACTATTACAATAACTTTTGCAATATGTACGATGAATGACGCCTGCATATTGCATTGACCCGAAGCAATTAGGTTGTTGCTGTTAATATTGATTCATCACCATGGATACAAAGTCCTTCAGTCGAATACATTGTAGTTTAACAATTCACATAAATAGTCTGTCAGTAAGTCCAGTCGTTACCATGATTTGATTGCTGACTACCAAATCACGATTTCATTAGGAATTTTGGAAGAACATGAAAATGCAAAAATTGGTGGTAGGACCACACTGTAGACAGTCTTTTGTCTGCAGTCGCGGGCCGGTCCGTCCAGGGCAGTACCACACTCTCGCAGAAGATCGAAATGAAATGAAATGATTTATTATTATGACAGACACAAAGCATAAGAAAAAACAAATTTAAATAATGAAAATTTCGAGAAGTGTGTGCCACAATCCGGTCCCAACTCAGCATAATGCTGGCCATAGAGGACCAGCGCTGATCTTCCGTTGGTACCGAGAGGAGACATCACGCACATGCTCTCAGTTTAAGTTCGAACTAATAATATTAACATGATTAACAAAAGTGTACATTTTCACATCTGATAATAAATTCTGTTTGACTATACCTGCTTAATTGCAATTTTTTAAATACATATTTTCCTAATTTTGATTATAAATAAAAAATAAAATAAAAATTATAATTGTCATGCCTGAAATAAGTAAATATAACAAAAAGGCCAATAAATTTATGGGTGCCTGATAATTAATGAACATATAATTAAAATACAACTAAAAAGCACTGGTGTCATGTATGAGACGTGTCGACGTTTGAGTAGTAGCAATTTGCTGCTGCACTTCGTTCGGTGAGCGAGAGAGCCGGGAGCCCAACTTTCTGGGTGTGTTTGTGTGCGGCGGGTTTTGGTGAGGCCTGAAACCTGCGGTGGTGAGGTCTTGGTCGGGGTATTGAGCGTGAGGGGCTGGCATGGTGTACAGGGAGACCCGATGGGACTGGTCACCGCCGGCCACCTGCCGGTCAGCAGGGGACCCGAACCTAGGATCATCCTCCCTGGGAGGCTGTCCCACCAACCGGCGAAAATCCCGTTGGATAGTCGTCGTGCCGGTGTCGGAAACCGGAGTGGACTTCGGCGGCTACGCACGGGGGGGCATCGGGGGCCCTTCCGTGCATCGTGTCAGCTCCTTACAAAACTCACTCCTCGACCATGCACTATGCCCCACCCATTTTTTTTTTTTGTATCACTGAACTCCGTTGTACACATTCACACTCCCTTCCTCCTCTTCTTAAACAATAACTCATGGCCAAGAAAAATAAAAAAAGAACGTTTTCTACGACGGTCCCCTTATCCACATTTGATGTGGATTTTTGCAATATCAGGGATCTACATAGCAATCTCGACGCTGTCCACCATCACCTCGAGACGGCGCGGCCTGCCTTACTCTTTTTAACGGACACGCAGATAGGTGCTCCTGATGACATTTCGTACCTAAAATACTCCGGCTACGAGTTGGAGCATACCTTCCGTCGTAAAGCCGGGGTGTGCGTATTCATCCGAGGTGATATCTGCTGTCGCCGCCTTCGGGCCCTCGAACATCGTGATTTGTCAATCCTGTGGCTACGCGTAGACTATGGAGGGCTTACCCGCATCTACGCATGCCTCTACAGGTCCCATGGCAGTGATCCGGGATCAATTCAATTATTTGAGAACGTCCAATGGGGGATTGACGAAATATTGGAGCAGTGTCCATCAGCGGAGGTGGTGGTTCTTGGAGACTTCAACGCTCATCATAAAGAGTGGCTGGGGTCCCGAACCACTGACCTCCAGGGTCGACATCTCTTCAATATGGTCTCGGCCTATGGTCTCTCACAACTGGTGACACAGCCCACCCGTATCCCAGATATTGAGAGCCATGAGTCTTCTTTACTGGATCTTCTGCTGACTACACACCAGCACGGATATCAGGTAGTGGTTGAAGCCCCTCTTGGATCTTCTGACTGCTTGGTTCGTAGCTGTGCCCCTGTTGTAAGGCCTAGTCGTTCTAAGGCGACTGGGACTCGCAGAGTCTGGCAATATAAGTCAACAGATTGGGATGGACTCCGCGAGTTTTACGCATCCTACCCATGCGGCTTTGCTTCGCCTCTGGGGACCCTGGCATCTGTGCGGACTGCGTTACCGAAACGGTTATTACGGGGATGGAATTATTCATCCCCAACACCAAAATACCCGTCGGTGGCCGCAGCCGACCCTGGTTTAACAAAACCTGCAGGACGGCTGCATGCCAGAAACAGTCCGCATATCGGGCCTGGAATAGGGCCAAAAAATGCCAGGACCCGAACGCCAAAGAGGTGAAGCAGAAATTTAACGCCGCTTCTAGATCTAGTAAGAAGGCTATTGCCAGAGCCAAGGCGGAACATGTTGCCAGAATTGGCGAGCGATTGCAAAGCTATCCCGCTGGGAGTCGTGCATTCTGGTCGCTCGACAAGGCTGCCCAAGGCAACTTCTGCCAGCCCAATCTCCCACCACTGCAGAAACACGATGGTAGTCTGGCCCACAGCGCAAAGGAAAAGGCCGATCTTCTAGGTCAATTCTTTGCCTGTAACTCGACTTTGGATGCCGGAACTGCCACACCACCTACTATCCCACGGTGTGAAAGCTCACTGCCCGAAATCCGCATCACGCAGCGAGCGGTTAGGCGGGAGCTGCGGCATTTAGACGTCCATAAGTCGAGTGGACCGGATGGCATCCCTGCAGTGGTACTAAAGACGTGCGCCCCTGAATTGACTCCCATCCTCACGCGCCTATACCGACTTTCCTACGCTACTAATAGGGTTCCGTCTTCGTGGAAGGTAGCCCATGTCCACCCGATCCCTAAAAAGGGAGACCGGTCTGACCCATCGAATTACAGGCCAATTGCGATAACATCCTTGCTCTCCAAGATAATGGAGAAGGTTATAAACCACCAGCTTCTGCAGTACCTTGAGGATCGCCAGCTTATCAGTGATCGCCAATACGGCTTTCGTCATGGTCGGTCGGCTGGTGATCTTCTTGTGTACCTCACACACCGTTGGGCAGAGGCCTTGGAGGGCAAGGGTGAGGCGCTGGCGTTCAGCCTAGATATCGCAAAAGCGTTCGATAGGGTCTGGCACAAGGCACTTCTATCGAAGCTACCATCATACGGAATCCCCGAGGGACTCTGTAATTGGATCGCCAGCTTTTTGGATGGTCGGAGTATAAAAGTTGTCGTAGATGCCTCCTGCTCCGATACCATGACCATTTATGCTGGTGTACCACAAGGCTCGGTGCTTTCCCCGACGTTGTTTATCCTGCATATCAATGACATGCTCTCTATCGAGAGTATGCGTTGCTATGCGGATGACAGCACGGGTGATGAGCGGTACACTGAGCAACGCAATATCCCCCGGAGTACTCAGGAAAGAAGGGTTCAACTTGTGTCTGAAGTCGAGCGCTCTCTGAGGCGGGCCTCGGAATGGGGTGAACGGAACCTAGTCCAGTTCAACCCCACAAAGACACAAGTTTGCGCGTTCACTGCAAAGAAGGACCCGTTTGTCATGGCGCCACAGTTCCAAGGAGTAACTCTCCCAATTTCTGAGAGTATTGGGATTCTCGGCGTCAAAATATTGAGCAAAATCCAGTTTGGGAGTTATTTGGAGGACAAAGCCAAATTGGCAAGCAAAAAGTTGGGTGTCCTGAACAGAGCCAGGCGGTACTTCACACCGAGACAAAATCGGCGTCTTGTGCTATACAAAGCACAAGTTCGTCCTCATGTGGAGTGCTGCTCACATCTCTGGGCAGGTGCGCCCAAATATCAGCTAGACCCACTTGACTCCCTGCAAAGACGGGCTGTTCGAATCGTCGGGGATCCCAATCTTACGGACAGATTGGAGTCGCTGGAGCAGCGGAGAGACTTTGGGTCACTCTGTGTACTCAACCGACTCTTTCACGGGGAGTGCTCCGAGGAACTGTTTGACTTGGTACCACCGTCACCATTCTACCAACGTACCACTCGACATCGTAGCAGGGTTCATCCATTTCACCTGGAAACGTTATGGTCTTCAACTGTACGTTTCCAGCGATCATTTCTCCCACGTACGTGCAAGCTCTGGAATGAACTACCTGCTGCTGTGTTTCCCGAGCGCTATGACATGTCCTTCTTTAAACGAGGTTTAAGAAGAGTATTTCCTTCACGGTAGGCAGCGGCCTAGCTGTGCCCCTGGTATTGGAAAGGTCCATGTGCAGCAGTTTCACTTACCATCAGGTGTGCTGCTTGCTCGTTTGCCACCGTTGGCAATAAAAAAAAAAATGTACGTACTTCACCATTATATTATATTCACTACACTTCAGAATCTTCTCTGAATTATATTTCATAAAATGTCAGCTAAATTATTCAATATAACATTGTAAAACACTATAATAATGAATAAAATATAAGAGCGCCACATGTCATTTTGACATTCGCGCCAAAACTCCCCAAGCAATTAGGATAAGAGCAGGGTGACCAAGTGACCATGATTATATTGACAATTTGCTAACATCATATAAAACTACAAAGAAAACCTAATTTTTTAAAATATAATTTAAAATGGTTCCACTCTTCAAGTGATCAGATTACTGGCCTTTTCTTATCACAATTATGTTTTAAATATAGCCAAGCGACTAGCTTGCTGACAAGATTTTCATGTAACAGCGAAAAATCTTCTTCAAAGTCCAAATATATATATGTACCATATTTTTTTCCCATTATTATAAAAAAAAATACATGCAGCTTATCGCTTCCGTACCGAGAAGTCGTAGTTGTACGTAATCAAAATGAAATGTTTTACCAGTGATTCATGTCATATCCCCAACCAAGGTTCTGATAATAATTATTTATTTATTTGCAATCAGATTGAATGTAAAACAACAATTAAAATATATATTATTATAATATTACATCCTCAAAAAAGCATAAATTTCATACCTCACAGAGAATGGCCTCTCGGCGGAATCTTTTCTCTTGAATATTCGTACTAGAAAACTATCGCTAACTAAGATTAATAAGTGCTTACATGATAAATATATAAAGATGTAATAATAGACTGACTGATTAAAAGATCAATAGTGTCAATACCAAGGGTTGTACATAGAAATACGCTTACTCGAGTATAAACGCAAACCTGTATTAGGTCTTTTATTTTCTAAAAACGTTATATTCATCCATATTCAGAATAGTTTATTTAAGAAGTTTATCTATGTGTTACTATCTCAATGCAACGTTCTATTATTGGAGGCAGATTTATTTCAAATGAATGAAATTATCCTAATCAAATATACGTATTAAATGTATCATCGATTACTAGATACCTACCTAGCTAGGGAGGCATAATGACCAATGTATTCATACCTCGTCTCCATACAAAGTGTAGACTTCAAAGCAACTTTATACAATGGATAGTTCTAATAGCTTCGGGTCGGCTTTCATTATTTAGTCAACCAGGTTTAGGGTTATACTAATACACTGAAGTACTGTAATGATATATAGCCAATAGGGTTGCCACCTTTTTTTCGTGTAAATAAAGCACATTGGTTAATGAAGTTAGAAAAATAAAGTACATTGTGTCAAAATAAAGTACGATTGATTTTATTTCATAATTTTCGTCAAAAACATAATTTTAGCAACTTTTATCGCATAATTACCACAAATAGACCTCTGCACAGCATCTTTGCCCTATTTATTTAAGTGAAACTAAATAATATATTGTACATCACATGCAAATCTCTCCATATGAACGCTGCCGTGGCAGGACTCGCCATTAAATATGTAACTATTTTATACAAATTTGAAAAAAATGTCTTCAGTTTTTATCTCAAGAAATCAGTTCCTGCGAAATAAAGTATTTTCGCGTACTTTATCCCCTACATAAAGTATAAAGTACAATTAATAAAAATAACGTACAATACTTTATAATAAAGTACGGGTGGCAACCCTAATAGCCAACTAAAAACCCATGAAAACATAAAGTTTCTTAGAATCGGTCAAAATAATTATATCAGGCAGATTGCTCATAGTCTATTGTAGGAAGTCACGAAGAAGCTAAAAGTCATCATTAATTGATACTCCTGCTATTCACAATCGATACTTCTGCAATTGTTTGCACTTTTTAATGTTGTTGTGATGTTTTCTTTTACAGTTCAAAGTAAGTAATACTAAAAAGTGTAATTTATCATATATGGATATATTTACACAGTATATTCTATAATAATAAATAAAATATGTATATAAAAAAATATATATAAAATATAGAAAAAAATAAAATAAATAAATAAAAAAAATTAAATAAAAATAAACTAAATATTATAAAAAATATTTTATATTATTATTATTATTACTTAATTATATTATTATTACTTATTATAATATTATTACTTAAATATTCGAAAAAATTTATCACAAGATCTATAGGAAAGCCAATAAACAGCAGTTGCCCGTATGGCCGGCGTGTATGTGGCGACCATTTGAGGGGGCCCATTCAGTGAGTTAGCGAGTCACCGTCTGCCAAAGTTCAAGACGATAAAGGTATTGAAGGCAGACGACAGTTTTTCAATCAATAGTTTTTAGTTTAACCAGTCCATCAAACCTCCAACCCCATAAACAGTTATTAGATACCATCATCACACAATAGTTTTACACCTACCGTTGGCAGTCCACGAGTGTTGTGTGCAGACGTAGAGTGTCATCGCAGAAGTTAGTATGAATATATAATTGATAATGATAATTGAATAAACAATTGTTTCGAGCTCTCGAAACTTTTAGCTAATAACTGAATAAAACCTCAATATTATTATTCTCGGTTACTGGGTTATCAGTCTTAGTGCTTCTAATATAAATTATTTACATAATAAATATATGAAAAAAATATAATCTAAATATATTCTTACTTTGTTTCCTGGTTGGTTGCCACGTATCTTAAGTATAGATAGAGTATTCACATATTTATTTCGTAAAATTATTCTAACAAAAAGTATAAAGGAAATTCAATACCTAAGTGGAACATAAATTGTAGCCCACTTCCTCATCGTATTGCATAAAGAATAAGCATTGCTTCATTTTATTGTCTCGTTTGGCAAAGTTAGATACTTTCTAACAACGTTTACTGAGATTGATAAACCAAACGTATTTACGAAAAGAAATATCACTGCTCTTTTCTTCATTTATATCCTTTTTGGACGGGCGCCATTGGAGTGATAACTCCACCAGTAAGTCCACTAGGAACTAATCGAGTCTCTTTGTTCAGAAATCAAAAGTTGAAACGTTAAATGATGTAAAAATTCGAAATGATATTACAGTAACTCCCAACTACAACGGAGATGGTAGATAAAACGTTAACGCTAGATCATCACCAATCCGATGAATACAAAGTTCTGCAGAGGCGACCGGGAATCGACTTTAGATATTGTAAAAGTCCCAAAGCATCGTTGGACAAGGCAGCACAGAATTATACTACTCATCTGAGTAGTATAATTCTGTACTAATCATCCTGAGAAGAAAACTACATTTATAGTTATTAATTAGGTGGTGGGTGAAAACGTAGGAATAACATAACTATAAATGTACCTACTTATAATAAATGAATATATATATATATATATATATACACTAGCTGGTCCAACAGACGTTGTTCTGTTTAAATCTAAAAAAATAGTAAAAGGAATTCTCCTTGAAATCGATCTCAGCGCCACCTACCGGGTCCAATTCTGAATCTAAACCATTCTCGAATCCCCTTAAATACATATAAGAAAATTAATCAACATCGGTCCAGCCGTTTAGGAGTTTAGTGACATACACACGTACACAAGAAATTTATATACAAAGACTAGCAACCCGCCCTCGCTTCGCTTCGGTTATAGGTTATAGTCGTTTTACCCGCGTAGTTCCCGTTCCCGTGGGAATACCGGGATAAATATAGCCTAGTTTACTCCCTGATATTATAGCTTTCCATTGGTGAAAGAATTTTTGAAATCGGTCCAGCCGTTTTGAAGATTACCCGGAACAAGCAGACAGACAGACAAACAGACAGACAAAAAATTTTTAATTGCTATTTTAGGCATAGGTGTCGTGCAAAT
Source organism: Lymantria dispar (assembly GCA_032191425.1). Classification (NCBI taxonomy): domain Eukaryota; kingdom Metazoa; phylum Arthropoda; class Insecta; order Lepidoptera; family Erebidae; genus Lymantria; species Lymantria dispar. Next base: position 20,573,903 of record CM063444.1, on the reverse strand, counting down.
AACCGTGTGAGCATGAAAAAAGCCTATTATTTTGACATTACAAACAGACACTCAAATTTTATTTATTGGTATAGATATAGATATACTAAACATACAAAATAATCGTATTTCTTACGCTTCATATTAAAGTGTCTATCTTTTAAGAGTGTATATATTTCATTAAATGCCGAAAAGGCCAATAAAAATAATTAAAGATGTACAAAACTAAGTTTAAATAATTAAATTGTGGTTAGCAGTGTACTTAGCGCACGTACCTATATGCGCGGTACTGATAACAATACACCTAATCGTATTCAAAGAATTTCCTCTTTATTTTTAACTATTAAAAACATTTATTTATAAATGTGGAAAATTTTATGATTTTAGCACACGTTTTTCATTTAAAAATACATATATGTTTGTATAAAGATTAATAACAATGAATGATGATGATGAAGGCAAATATCCTTGAGGCCATCGACGTGAACTACCGGACATAGTCCTGGTCAAAATGCTTCTATTGTCACGCTTTCCAGGCAGGATGATGATTGCAGTTGGTATTCCTAAATGCCCTAAGAATACTGCTTTCCATTCGCCTGGTAAGCCCGTACATGAATATAATGAAAAGGGACAAAGTCCTATAGTGATGTCATAACATCACTATACTGTCACTATACGGACAAGAACGATAGCAATTATATAACGATAATTTATTATAGAAATATTTTAATCATCTCATCTTTTTCTAGGGACAGCTGATAATCGTCTTACATCCCGACCAAACCGCCTGGCTCGGGAAGGGATAGCATGCAATGCTCATAGACTACTGTACCCTTCTAACACACTCCCGTACCCAATGTTTATCTCCCATGATAGCAACGGTCCTACCACTAGAAACAAATGTTTATTAGGTATTTTAATACGTAAAGATAAGAAACAGTTCAAAAGAATTTTAGTATTGAAATTATCGTGAGATTGATACATATTATAATATCTATAACGACAAAACTCTCACGTACCGAGATCGATTACGTCGACTCGGGTTTCGAGCATATCCGATGCTCATCATCAGGGCGAATGCGCAGCGGCGTCTGCGAAGCCCGGCGTGCACTGTGCACGTTATAGATATTATAATAAGTTCAAAAGAATTATTAGTTCTCATGAAATACTGCAATCAAAAGATGGCTTGTTGATCTCTCGGCATAACTGAATGATTAGTGTATGAGAATGCCAGTTCCGATACCTGGAACGGGCGCCGGATTTTTTCATTAAGAAATTCTCAGTAATAACTTACAGACATTATACCTTTTATTCTTCTCTAGCTAGATCTGACTTATATATTCAAATATATCCATACTCACTGTAATCTATAATCATAGAATACATCTCCTAAACAGGCGTTCATCATCATCATCATCATCATCATCACAGCTCATATATGTCCCATTACTGGGCTTGAGCCTCCTCCATATTGGAAGGGAAATTGACCTACCATACCAACCGGGTTGATATAGGGTTTTATTTCAAGTTTTTCTTCTCTTGCATAGCTATTATATGTACAAGATATATTTTTACAAGAGGGAGGATGCTGAACTGTAATCTTACTCCGTCACCACACGGCAAAGAGACATTAATTAATATTAATGATGTTATTAACTTATGTCCATACAGAACGACCGTATAATTGAAGTTATCAATGTATGCAGACGCTACAGCTATTTAAATAATCCTATATATATTTACAAACAACAAAAGATTAGCAAAATAGGAGCTTTGTCTAATAGGTGAAATTAGCAATGGTTGATATAGCTTAATTAGTCGGTTTCTACGACATTCAAATGCAATTTTAAGATTAGCAACTAGTTTCAGAGATACCTTAGCTACTACTACCATGCGTTATCTACTAATCATTATCTACTTCAATAAATAACAGAAGAATTTATTCTATAATACTGGAACAATCTATTGTTAAACCAAAAGGTGTTGTGGAAATATTTTCATAACTTCGCTGTATGTGCAGTGTTATTAATGGTTTTGTAAGTTTTAAACATCCATGACTACAGAATAATTTACACTTGTATAAACAATTCTATTGAAATGCTAATATAATATCTTCACATTGTTCAGGGTAAATATCGTATAAATAAATATTATTTCAGGTATATCATAAACTAGCTTCTGCTCGCGACTTCGTCCGCGTGGTATAGATACTTTGGGGTACCGCTAATTTTAACCTAAAGACGTTTACGTAAAAGGTGAAAATATTTTTTAATAATACGATTCTGTCACACATGATTTTTGCGAAAATTTAGCCGTTTACGCGTGGAAGCTCTCAAAAGGAAAAAAAACTCCGATTTTGAAACATTCTTCATTGGTGCCCCGCTTCTGTTGGTCTTAACGTAATGATATATAGCCTTCCTCGATAAACGGGCTATCTAAGACTGAAGGAATTTTTCAAATCGGACCAGTAGGTCCTGACATTAGCGCGTTCAAACAATCAAACTCTTCAGCTTTATATATTTTATTATAAATTACTTATAATTGCTTTCGTCTTGTGTGTTGTGTGATGATGTGTCAAAAATGATTCACCATCCCTGAGGGATCACTAGGAGAAAGAGTAGTAACAGTCTCCTGGGACATTTATAAAACTAACAGGGATCACCAACCTACTTGCCAAGCGTGGCAATTTCAGCATAATCTATTAATTAGAGAGAGGTATGTCTGATAGTATACATCGATCGGCTCGTCGATATAGAAGTCATGATTTCTCAACCCATATACCTACATACGTTCCTCTGTTGGATTCGGGCCTCCTTCACTATAGTGAAAAGTGTTAGCGTTAATTCTGAGTTTTCCTTCTCTTGGTATAGGTATATATACCTTAGTCGTCTTTTACGACACCCCCATGCAAAGTAGGGATAGCGAATTGTATTCTTACTCCATCAGCACAACAAAAATAGAGTCTTTGGATAGAATAAAATACAAAAATAACCAATTATAAATAGTTAACTAGAAAAATCGTGCAGATACTCTTTTAATGACACTTGCGGAATAAGAAAGCAGTGTGTTATAGTCACTACATAGAAAACCTATCTCACAGGAACACGATGCGAAATTTACCTCACCGGGCATTTACCTTATCTAAGTTTTCGCTGAAGCCACTCGTCGGGTGTATATTTTACGATCCTTTGTATAAAAGTTGCCCGTGTCGTGAAAGTTTAAGAATATAAATCCGTGCCACAAATCCTTACGTCTTTGTAGAGGGTCGTTAAAATTAAAGGAAGCATATATGGTGTGGGATTCAACACTCTCCGGAGAAACGACGACGACGACCTAATAGCCTGCCAAACGTGGTTATTATGAAATTATCCCCTTTTGGAGAGAGGCTTGTAACCGGCAATAAATTGATACGCTGATGGGTACACAGAGAAGCTATGCATAGGATAAAATACAAGAATAATAAATAAAATATAGATAACTAAAAGAACCATGCGAATACTTCACAAAAGCGGTTAAGGATAAATTACTTATGTATATAAAAGTGTAACACAGCAACGGTATATACATTTTAATAAATATTCCACCTAATTACGGAGTAAGAATACAACTCTCTATCCCCTAACTTGCCCATGGATATAGTAAAAGACAGTGAAAGTGTATAATATATGTATGTATATGATATCTGCGCAAGCCAAGGCAATCTCGAAATAAAACTATACCAACTTCTAAAGTTGTTACACGTCAGAGAAATAACTGGTCTTATAATGAAATTATAATAAAAAAACACATATTTTTCCTCGTTGGAAGTGTAAATAATCTCAAATCAGTCTCATTAGAAGGAAAAAATAAATTTAAAATAGTTTCAAACGTTAATATTGATGTGAACGAACGAAAATATTTTATAAAGACGGGAAAACACCTTTGAGAAATTATATAGAGATTATTTATTTTTAAGAGAAGGAAAACTCAACATAAAGCCCAATGCCAGCACGTCTGACCAGCACCAGCGCATAGTAGGTCAATTTTCCTTCTTTTATATGGCGAACCCAACAGTGGGACTTTATGGCCCAAGATGATAATGTTATTTTACGGATTTGATGTTGTTAATTGTTGATAGAAATATTTGTAAAATAAAATAAAAATGTGTCAAAAGCGTTGCACAGAGTATCTTTTTAGGATAGCTGTTATAATCATATGTAACCTCAAATATCTTAAGCGACTTATCCAAAGATAGAATATCGTTATCCCTGTCAATTGCGGAAGCCAGATGGCAGTCAGTCGATAAAAAATTAACTACTTGACTTCCATTTCTTTTTTATTAGACGATTCTTTTTTATTAGAATATGTGAATCATAATTTTGGTAAATTAAAATTAGTTTTTAAACAAAACTGATTTCCAACAAAATTAAATTTGTAAATAAAATCAAATTTTTCATCCGTTCCAAGACTGTTCCAACAAATCATAATTTTATATTGTTGTTGACATTTTTAGAGCTAATCGACATGTATTTATATGTTTTAATTCTTCATCTTTCAGTCCATATATCTACCACTATCGGGCACGGAATTCTTACACAATAGGTATAAAATTGACCTACTATATCCTTTTAAATAAAACTACGGATTTTATCGCGTTTGTATTTGATTTTTTATTGCCCGACGTTTCGAACACTTTGCAGCGTTCATGGTCACGGGCAGACTAAGATGTCTCACGTCCAACAAGTCCTATTAATGTAAATGTTAAATAATTACTAACCATAAACAATTTAATTTTTTCATATAGAATCATTTTCTTCTTACACTGGCAATAAATTGGTATCAAAATGTTGGTCAATATTTAATAACTAATTTCTGTATCGGGTAGATAATTATAAATTTTCTGCAATAACGATGACTTGTTGGACGTGAGACATCTTAGTCCACCCGTGACCATGAACGCTGCAAAGTGTTCTAAACGTCGGGTAATCAAAAATCAAATATAAACGCGATAAAATCCTTAAAGTAGTTTTATTTAAAATGTGTAATACTCGCGTAAACATCAGAAATCACTACTATATCCTGTTGGTCGGATTGGCTCTTAAAGACTTCTACTCAAGTTTTTCTTCTCTTATAGTGATATCATCTGCTTACATACTTTAATCATCTTTTACGAGTCCCATGGCAGAGATAAGGTCAATCACGACATCACTCCGTGGAGAAAAAAGAAACATTTACTGCTATTTACCTTTCTCCAGTAAGTTCCTTCTAAGGTTAATTTACACAATAAAAACTTACGCCACTGAACAGTGTATTTATTTTTTACAACTGTTACAGTCTAATGCTATACCTATATATAGGTAGATGGATTTATTCGCAGATATGATTGAACAGATGACATAATTGAAATGATTATGTGATCTAGAGGCAGTATCCTAGTAGTGGATTTAATTCACTATCAATAAACTCGTGTCGCATCATTGCAACCCACATACGTCCCACTGTTGGGCTCGGGTCTCCTCCACTATGGGAGGGAATTTAACCTACTATACCGTGCTGGTCAGACATGTTGGTATAGGGTTTCATTTCAAGTTTTCCTTCTATTGCACAGATCCTATGTGCATTTTATATCCCTTAGTCGTCTTTTACGACATCCACGGGTAAGATAGGGAGTGGTGAATTGTATTCTTACTCCGTCACCGAACTCGTGCCTAACACTAAAACATTAAAAGGGAATTAGTGATGTTGATAATGATAATCATAAACTAGATCATACGTTATAGCGTTTATTTTGAGTACATCTCGGCCTCTTGCCATTATCCTAAGTTACCTATTTAGGCCCTGCGCAGCGGGTCCCGTACAATTTGAGCAGAATACACTATTTAACTTTTTCATCATTTTTGGCGATAATTTGATCTTAATTTTCTTTGGGAATACAATCGTAGTACTAATTGGAATTGTCTCAGGTAAATAAACAGCTATTGATCTACTTTTATGACTCGAAGATTATTAGGGTTCGTGTTGATACCTTCGTGACCGCGTCTTTTTCAAAATACTTCTTCGTTTTATATAAATTCTCTGCCCTAATATTAAAGTGGAATTGTACCTATTTTCCTATCTTTCTCGCTCCAACGACTTCCGAAATGAATGGGGTTGATAACACAATGTATTCCCAGCCCCTACCATTTTTTACAAGAACAGCTGGAGAGAACAATCTTAGAGAAAAAAATATTTGAACAAGGGGGGCGATCACGTAGATCTTTTTATATATGTAGGTAGATATGCATCTGCTGACCCAGCACGAATACGGTCGACCAGATATTTTCAAGATTTCTAACAGACAGTTCTAAATAGTAACATATCTAAAAATATGTGATTTAGACTGTAATAGACTATATCCTCATCCATCTATATCAGTGTATTAATATTTATCGTTGAATATAGGCACAAATATATGAATCGAGGCAGTAAAAAAACTACATTCTCCACATTTTATAAACAGATTAACGAACGTAATATAAGATATGGAGTACTGCTGCTCATTATCCTAGTGATCTATCAGCCGACTTGTACGACTGTCACAGAAAAATAATATGTAGTGATTTGATGACAGATGACATTATATTCTTAACTCGTCAGCATACTGGGAGGCTTCTAAGTTATATGGGACTAAAATATTACATGGAGAAATATTGGTGCATTACTCCTCTACTTATACCTTTTGTTTTGGCAAGCTACGCTATGATCGCACCATATTCGTCCGACATGAATATCAGCAGGCTGTAATGGGGACTATAACCAGGCCTGTGATCTCTCTTCGTATTTTGAGTGGATCATACGTAGGCTTCCACCGAGTGGACCACTACACAATTTGAGCAATAAATAAATATTTCAGCAAATGCGTTTTCAGTATTATAATGATGATTCGATTAACATTTAAGATATGATATCAGTATCTACTAACATTTTATAAACAAACGAAATTTAAAAGATATAACAGTTAGAAGGACATATTACAAGGCTTAGTAACGGGATCCTTATAAAGAAAGTAGGTCAATAACGTGTATAAGTGAGCAATGGCACTCATCCGTAAAAGATTCTTCTATTACAAACGCTACCCAAGGATACAACATACCTGCACTTATATTCAAAACAAGTTTAACCATCTTCCGCTCAGGTGTGCGATTAATTAAAACGACTGATTACAAGAACACGTTCTATCTCTTTCTCACCTATAATAAAGTATATTCAATAGATAAAGATGCAAACATGAATGCTTACAAATATGATAAAGCACAACAAATATTGACAGTTTTTTTCTGTATATTTTCCGAGGTAGTTAACAAGGTTTAATGTTAATTAAAAATAACATAAAAGACAATTATGTTTTCACTTACATTAACACGCAAGTAACTCCTTTCGCTTGATAAATAACTAGTTTTGTTATAGTCGAATTTTCACACTAAATGGCTTGGCACTATATGTAAATTATTCACTAAAATCTTTTTTAGTAATCTGTATTCAAACGTACGCGCTTGTGTTAAAAGGCGCATGCGTAGCGCTCACTCCACAGCGCGTCTCTAACTACACTAACTTGTCTCAATGTTTACGGTAACACCAAGATCACTTTTGTATAATGTACGGTGACAAAACTTTTAACAATAACTATTTGAGCATATTTCTATGAACGTAAACTATTATGGAATCATTAAACGATCTATTGTTTATAAAAATAATGATAAGATATAATAGAATATTGAAATATGGGACGTGTTAACTGCAATTGAAACCGCCCCCTTACCATATCGTATCATAACAATTAGACCAGACGTTCAACGTTCCTGATAAGTAACCTTGTATTTTACAACTACGTCAATTACAAACTAAACAATTACTGCGATAATACGATTGTATTGTTGATTTATTATCGTCTAATGTTTCTTATTTCTATAATTTGTGCCTAACTCGTCATTCTTCTAGTTTTGTTTTTTGTATTATATTCGGCTTTCTAATCTAAGTAAATCTACAGATGATTATGCCACGGAGCAGCACCAGGCGTAGCAGAGCATTTAACCTACATTGTGCAAAGGGGCAACGATATTCTAGAATTAGTTCAAATGTCAGGTCACAATTGAAGTTATTGTAACTAGGCCATAGCCGACCCAAAAGCTTTGCACAAATCTTTGCGTATCCCCAAAAATTAGTCTTTGTAAAATAGCTTCCAAGAAATTCATTCAGGGTAATCACTACTTAGTCACCTATCTAGTCATTTCACACCTATGTAATAGGTATATATTATATACTAACTATCGTAGCTTATCACTCAGACATATTGGCAGACGTCAAAGCTGAAACGTCACGATCAGTATTCGCACATAAATTGTATGTCTTCCTCTTCAATAATGTTATCTGCTTAAATTCTTTAGTTGACTTTTACAATACTTGTTGTAGTATCTAATAAATTATTATCTACTCTGTCACCACAAGGAAAATACTAAATAACTACGAATACATGTTCGTTAAATAATATAATTATATTACTTATAAATAATATAATTATAATAGGGGTTTAAATATAAAATTGCCGTTTTAACGTACCTACTAGCCACTTTGAATTAAAATTAATGTTGTCAGATATCAAAGTGAAACTATTTCCGAAGGAAAACTATGACATTCTAAATATAAAAAATGTATGACATTTGATCGTTTGACGTTCAATTGTTTTACATTCAGTCTTTTGAACTGAACATGGATACGGCGAAAATCAGAGTAATTTTTAAATACGAATTCCGACGTGGGACTAACGCAGCAGAAACGGCTTGTAATGTCAATGCTGTGTTTGGAGAGGATACGGTTAATGAAAGCACCGTGCGTTTTTGGTTTAACCGCTTTCGTAGTGGCAAATGGGACTTAAAGAATGAACCTCGGGGAAGATTAGCCAGTAAGGTAAATAACGATGAATTGAAGGTGATCGTGGAAGCCGATCCGAGTCACACTACCAAGGAATTAGCGCCATGGTTTGACGTTAGCATACCCACAATAAAGCAAGCAAGCTTCAATGCGCGCTACTCTCTGCAAATCAGTCAAATTATGAGACACCCATTTTTCAAGTTTTTTATTTTACCGATTTGGTGCAAATGGGTCAAATTTGCACCAAATCGGTAAAATAAAAAACTTGAAAAATGGGAGAAATGATTTGATTGATCTGCAGAGAGCAGCGCGCGTTGAAGTTTGTCTTATCTTGTCAAACCGGTATAGAAATGAAGGGATTTTGGACCGAATTGTGACGTGTGATGAAAAGTGGATTCTTTATGATAATTGCAAGCGAACCACGCAATGGCTGACCCAGGGTTAAACGCCACTCTAATGCCCTAAAGCGAAACTTACCCATAGAAAGGTGATAGTAACTGTTTGGTGGTCACTTCATGGTGTAGTTCACTACAGCTGCCTCAGATCTGGTCAAGCAATAAACACAGATATCTACCGTGCAGAACACCGAACATGGCGAAACTCGCAGTAAAACAGCCCTGACTTGTCAATCGATCTTCACTATTATTGCTCCATGATAACGCAAAACCTCATATTGCTTGAGAAACTATTTTAACACTACAAGACCTGCAGTTAGAAACCATACGTCATCCTCCGTACTCACCAGACCTCGCCCCAACCGACTACAATTTTTGCCGCAATTTGGACTATTTTTTTCACGGCAAAAAAAATTCTTCCGAGGAAGCAGTACAAAGTATCTTCACACAGTTTGTGGAGTCCAGAACCCCAGAGTTCTATAGCAAAGGTTTAAATGATCTTCCAATTAGATGGCAAAAATTTATAACTGCGGTAAATACTTTGATTAAAGAAATCTGTTTATTAAACAAAAAGAAATTGTTTTAATTTATCAATACGAAACGGCAATTTCATACTTTAACCCGTAATATTACCTTATTTAAATTTCAGATAATACAGCTATAAATATTAATGAACAGATTAATATTCCATAATTCTGCTAAATATTTCACGACGGAAAAATCCAATACGAGGCGTTGCCTTGTTATTTTAACGCTTAGAATAATGACTCGCTGCGTTATTATTCTAAGTTTTAACTCTAACTAATAAGTGAATACCTTAAAATTACTTTTAACGTAATTATGAGGGTATATTGACTAGTATCATAGCAGATATATGGACGATACTTGCTCTTATCCCGATGTCGACTCAATATGTTATTGGCAAAAATTTTGTGATTGGTCGCCCGCCAGATGTCAATCTTTCGTGCGAATACAATCATAGCAGACATATGTACATAAAAAAATCAAATGTTGCCCACATTCGTAATTATTATTCACGTGAACGTATTACTTTCACATGGAGTCTTGGATATTTATTCAAACTAGTTTATAATTTCGCTTAGGTAGGTATATATAAAAAATGAACGTGCCAAATTGCCAAATGTTCACGTGACGATGGCCGTTCAATTGGTGGAGTACGCGCAGGTTGTTTGCACAATAGCAATGGTCACATGACAGTGACGGAGGTTACAAAAGTTCCGTCCAACAATACAAGCAATTAACTAATTTTTTTATAACTTGCTGCTCAGCTCTCGTTGAGATACCTGATATCACAGTCGTGCGACATAAAAAATATCCTAAATTTCAAATTATTTCGTAATAAGATTTGTCAACAATATTTCATCGATTGGGCCATTTTTTTTTCAATGCGCTAACAAAAAAAAAGCCACAAAAAAAAAACCAATGTGTAACTTATTTAATATTTAAATTAATGAGATTGGCCTTCGTTAATCCAACTTCGCAAATATTAACTTGTTTGTGCAAGGACGCTATATAGCTCATAAATAAACAATATAAAAACATCGGCAACTAGTTATAGCTCACAACTGCACTTGTTCTAATTTTCATATAGTTATACATAACGATACCCAGCCTCGTAGAATATTAGATAGTAAACTATTTAATGCTTAAGAATAGTCAGTCGTCTTTCTTTCTTTCTTGCTTTCCGACTAGTGAAGGAATAAGAATATAAATTGAATTCGGCAACCCCTATCTTGCCTGCGAGTGTTGTAAAATAGGGCTAAGGAATATGATATGCACATAATATCTGCAATAACAACTCGAGAACGGCTGGACTGATTTGGATAATTTTGGTCTTGAATTATTTTTTGAAGTCCAGGGAAGGTTTATACGGTGAGAAAATACAAAAAATTGCGAGTAAAATACTAAAAACAATAATTTTACTTTCCCATACAAACTGTTCTTACCTGTCAAACATTTGATGGTTGCCTCGTCGGTTCGACATTTTTGACATAATTACATATAGATCTAGGTTAAAAAAGGTTTTAGAATCGATAAGAAAAATCGGTATATCCCTTAGACGTCTTTTACGTTACGACACACACGGGTGGTGAATTGTATTCTTACTCCGTCACCGCACGGATAATACTAAAACCAAACTGATAAATACTAAAACAAAATAATTACAAAAAGGGCAGTGTGAAGTTCGCCGGGTCAGCTAGTCTTATAGTATATAAATTTCTTGCGTACGTGTGTATGTCACTGAACTCCTAAACGACTGAACCAATGTTGACGAAACTTTTTGTGTGTATTCAAGGGAATTCGAGAATAGTTTAGATTCACAATTGGACCCGGTAGGTGGCGCTTTATTTGAACAGAACAACGTCTGTTGGATCAGCTAGTATATTATGTAATTTCAGAATAGGATTAAGCCAACATTTTAGTAATGATGCAACAACATATCTAAAATACAAACAAGCATTCAGTGTTGTAACAACTTCTTATTACATCGTACTAAAACAGCTCTTTATTCATCTATTCATAGTCTAAATTTGAATCTAACTCAAAGATGTACACTGTATCTAGGTAACTTTTATCTTTAGCTCATACACCCCCTCCCCTCCACCCCCTCCACCAGACAAGGAAATTAGCATTTGGCACTAACCTGACCGGACGTATTAATATGGGATTTCACATTTCTTAACCAATTTTTACGACACCACAGGTATGAATGTTGGTAAAAGATGTATATTTATTGTATTCTTAATCATCAGAACCAACACGTAGAAGATGCACTTACATTATATATGAAACAGGATATAATTGTACATATTTTTAAAGTTATCAATGAGTTTGTGTTCCACTAATATTAGTTACTCGCTGTGTCTGAAATATCATTTAACTTTATACATATACATATCTAGACATGCGGTAGCATGTCAAACCAAGTGCAAGAAAAGATAACTGCCGAGCCGAGCGCCCTGTGTACGTTTCACACGAAATATTTCAAACCACTTATGAACCATCTTAAATCCAAAAATTTTCAACATAAACGTACCAAAGGTTTGTTTTATATAAATAATTTAAACATTGAAATAGCCAAATAATTTAAAAATGTATTTTAAATTCACTTAAAAATATTACACATTCGTTTACTAAATAAATTACAAGATTGTCGCCAGAACTTGACACCCATTTTGATCTCAAGTATTTTATTGGGGGAGACGATAACCACACACCATAATTATCATACATTAAACTTGGTTCCCATTTTCAAATTGATGTTATTGGTGGGATATGGTTAACAAATCAATTTTTTTTCCAAAGGTAATGGCCGATATTTTCACTGCCACATGCAGATATTTTATATTTTTATTGAAAATTTAAGTGAAAACATCGTAAGAATTATTTTTAAAAAATTAAACAGAAGTATACAACTGTATTTCTGTGTAATTAAAAAAATAATAATAATAATTCATATTAACATTTTGTTGGGGCGGCGCAGGCGCGACTACCTGCGTGCCTTAAGGCGGCATGCCTTAGCCGAGGCCGCGGGTGACGTGACCGGGGAGTTAGTCCGTCACCCGCCGAGAGGCCGACCGCGTGAGGAAAGACTGACGTCCTCCCCGAGGGGGGGACGTCGGTCGATGGGAGGGTACCCCAAGTAGGGGGTATGCCGTCGGGCCGACCATTGATGACAAGTAACCCTGCTCCGGTGGTCGGCCCAACGACGAGGGCGACGTGGTGTTCGGGTGAGTTGCGGGTGTTGCATGCTTACGCCACTCTGTCGCCCCGGACGGAGTGGTGCGAGGAGCGAGCCGACCGCAGCCCACCCCAAAAAAAAAAAGTATACAACTGTATGTTATTTTTTATTATATATATTAACAGTTTCATTTATGGTATATAATTTAATATCTCTATAATCCAAAACTGGTGAAATGCTATTCTCCTTCTGCCTGCTGACGCAGGCTGCAACAGTCCATAGGAAAGACAGGAGCAAAGTGGTTTAAATAAAGAATAAACAAACTTATAATATATTATTCCATTATTTTTATGTGGCAGCGTGTAACTGTTTTTGCTTCAAATAATTGAATTTAAAAAAAAGTTGTGCTCAGAATACGTGACTAATACTTTAAATGGGCTTCCTTGTTTTTTATAAAAACTTAACAATCGGAGCTGCGATAAATCGAAAGAGAATAAATGAATAAATTTAAAAATATTATAACGTTTTATGCCTATATATTAAAAACCATTCAAAAATGTATACATAGTTTATATCTTGGTAATAAATGTACAACGCAATAAGTGCCATGGTGATTTTACCACGTCCAATCACATCATATAATATGTTAATTTAACTTACTACTGCATCGATCACATAGTTATGTAAATGACCGACCTCATGTACCTACTATATCGTAATTCAATTCACATGCAGAATTATTATTTGTGCTAAATACAATTGTCTGCCTGGTGATGGAGCGAAGTAAGAACACAAATCACCGCCTATGGATATCCTAAAAAAGGACTAAGGAATATGATACGTATATAACAACTGTGCAAGCAAACAAAAACCTAAATAAAACCCTATAACCCACTTGTCTGGCCAAGGTGGTGTAATAGGATTAGTTTCTCTTCAATTGGGAAGTAAACTTGAGCAGAACAACAAATTACAAACACCTCTTATTTCTGAATATTTCAATTAAATATAAAGTATTTGCATCACGTTTTAATAAACAGATAAATTAAAAGATAGAGTGATTTTCCGAGAAACAAGCAGGCATTCAATTGAATTCCAGTACTGTACCCGCTCTTATCAATATTAAAATTTTATCTCTCGATTTAGCAATTTGATTATAAAAAGCAATCACTTGTGCTTATATCGTCATAATTATAATTGATTTAGGAAATATGGATAGTTTACGTGTGCGACCCACCAAGCTGAGTGCCATGGGTTCGAACCCAACTTAAAACAGTTTTTTCAGACGTCAACAAATGATTATACGGACTCTAAGTCCGGTTTGGTCTATTATTTGTTTATTTTGAAAGGCCCTCGTGGTGCAAATATTATTATTAAATTGAGATGTGATCATAAAAACAATAAAAAGTAAGTGTCCTCTATAAATCTATATCTATACTAATATATGATACTTTTTAATATATAAAGCTGAAGATTTTGTTTGTTTGAACGCGGTAATCTCAGAAACTACTGGTCCGATTTGAAAAATTATTTCAGTGTTAGATAGCCCGTTCATTGAGGAAGGCTTTAGGCTATATATCATCATGCTAAGACCAACACGAGCGGAGCAGCAATGAAGAATGTTTCAAAATCGGATTTTTTTTACCTTTTGAGTACGCCCGCTGCGTAAACCGCTAAATTTTCGCAAAAATCCTGTGTGACAGAATCGTATTATTGAAAAAAAAATTCACCTTCTACGTAAACAAAGTCTTAGGTTAAAGTTAGCGTTAGCCTAAAGCACAGAAAAATTATTATTAATATTTCTGTGGCCCAAAGTATCTATACCACGCGGACGAAGTCGCGAGCAGAAGCTAGTAGCTACTAATTTTATGAGGAAGTAAAATTTGTATATGACAAAGGCTGGAGTCATCATCAGCATTATCTCCGCTCATGTACGTCCCACAGCTAAGCTCGAGCCTCCTCCATAATGGGACGGCCTTGAGTTATCTTATCTTTAAAAAAATATGAGCGGTCGGATAAGGAAAAAGTGACTGTAGCCCATCGAACTTACGCAAATAATGTTTTTATTTTATAAGGAAAAGTTAGTACTACTTAAGATGCCAAATGATGTTACGTGCAGATTAGCATGTTTAAGCTTTGTATCTTTTTAAAAATCTATTCACTCTTGCTTTTAAATACGCAGATTGTAATCTCACAGGACACTGACTTTAATATATTATTAGACACAAAGATATTTTGTTATTTATCTATCAATCTAAACATATTTCTAATCTTAATTGTTGTCTTACAATGTCGAATAACACATATAGAGGCGTGATTCAACGCAAGGTGTATCTATTACAAACAAGGTAAATAGCATTTAATCAAAACTATATAATCTCTATTAAAGGAGTAAAACATAAGCTTTGTATAGTAGAATTATTAGGTTGACTTTTGTATTTGATTCATTTGTTTATTTATACTTTATTGCACACCTAGATTAATACATTTATAATAATAATTCTAAATGGAGATAGGACAATGGGCGGTCTTATCGTTAAAAGCGATTTCTACAAAGCAACCTTTGGATGGAAACATGTAAGGAAAGAGTGATAGGTGTCCAAAAATGGGCGGTTTTGATTTGCCTACATTTTTGGTAATAATTTAGTTATAAAAAGGTTTTAATAGCCAATGCTACTGGCACATAATAAAGAGTTTGGATATGAAAAAAGGTGATTCTAAATATGAGAGTTTCACTTTTAAAAATGATAATCCCTTTTTCAGTTTGTAACTTTTTACTTACTTTTGGCAGGATTGCGGTTAAAAGGTTATCAGGCAACTAAACCTAACTTCGCGTCATTTTTCATAGAATAATTTATCTTTGTCAAATAATCCTACCTTATAAATTGTGACATAAAATAGATATCTTTGTGTAATAGGGATTTAAATATGAAATAGCCGTTTTAACGTACTAGCCACTTTGAATTAAAATGAAACCTGCACAGTGTCAGATATCAAAGTGAAACTGTTTTGAAACGAAACCTAAAACATAGTAAATTTAAAAATGTATGACTTTTGATTGTTCAACGTTCAATTGTTTGTACCTTCAGCTTTTGAAGTGAACATGGATAGGGCGAAAATCAGAGTAATTTTCGAAAACGGGTTCCGTCGTGGGACCACGAGGAAGACTAGTCACTAAAGTAAATAACGATGAATTGAAGGTGATGGTGGCAGCCGATCCAAGTCAAACTATCAAGGAATTAGCGGCATAGTTAGACGTTAGCATACCCACCATATGGTCCATATTGTGGGTATGCTAACGTCTAACTTATTATTATTTATTATACTTATTTGCACCAAATCGGTAAAATAAAAAAAACTTGAAAATGGATGTCTCATAATTTGACTGATTTGCAGAGAGCAGCGCCCGTTGAAGCTTGCCTTATCCTTTCGAACCGATATAGAAATAAAGGGATTTTGGACCGAATTGTGACGTGTGATGAAAAGTGGATTCTTTATGATAATCACAAGCGAACAACACAATGGCTGACCCCAGGTCAAGCGCCACATCAATACCCTAAAGCGAAGCTTACCCATAGAAAGGTGGTGGTAACTGTTTGGTGGTCACTTCATGGTGTAATTCACTACAGCTTCCTCAGATCTGGTCAAACAATAAACGCAGATGTCTACTGTGTAAATTTTGCTTTGACCAAGTATGGTTAGATCAAAAAAAAATTTCATCTTCTACAACAAATTCCTTTGCCTTCTTATTGTTAGTAAAGGCGAAGAAATTGTAGTTGTAGAAGGCGCACGTACAACTGAAACATAAAGCCACAGAAATAGATGAAGAATTCTATCTACTGAATAGAGTTCCAGACTCTATCGGCTACTGAGAGAACCTTGATGGATCCCTAACACATTGACTGAATCGAAAATCAAATACAAAGACGTCGCCACAATTGCCACGTTTAATAATTTTCTGTACTTGTATCTTCATAACTTAAGACACAAGAAATTTTCAATAAGGATTGAAAATACACTTAATATTAATCATCATCATCATCACAGTTCATATAAATCCCACTCCTCGGCTCGAGCGTCCCCGACAATATGTAAATAAATTGACCTATTACACCAATCTGACGGGTTAGTATAGAGTTTTATACCGAGTTTTCCTTCTCTTGCATAGATGTTATATGCATATTAACCTCTTAGTAGTCTTTTACTCGCCAAGTCCAATTACATTGTCGGTAGGACTATGATAGTTTCATCAATGGAATTTGTCTGGAACTCGAACAAGACTCCCTAAGGAACGAGTCCACGTATTTCTTTCAGAAAGTTAAGGAATTGACTGGAACGCGTAAACCTAAGACATGTGTCATTGAGGACAAAAACGGACGCCTACTTACAAATGTCGCTGACGTGTTAGAGCGCTGGAAAACGTACTGCGCCGAGTTGTTTGACACAAAAGACACTGCAAATATTGTAATTACATGGTCAGCAAAAGAACCGGACATCTTACTTTCGAAAATCGAGCACGCTATCAAGGCTCTTAAGTGCATGAAGTCTCCAGGCAAGGATGGTACTACGGCCGAAGTACTAAAACACCTTGGTCAAAAAGGCACAAGAGCAATTGTCGATATATGCAACACCATCTGGAAAACGGGAAAATGGCCGAAAGACTGGACAGAATCGGTGTTCATACCCTTACACAAGAAAGGTTCTTCGAAAGATTGTGGGAATTATAGAACGATAGCACTAATATCACATGCTAATAAGATCCTCCTCCATGTCATCAACCGACGTCTTAACTACTTTTTAAGGCGACAGATACCCGAAGAGCAAGCAGGTTTTGTGAAGGGCAAGGGAACAAGGGAATAAATATTGAACGTCCGTCAAATCATTGAGAAAAGCAGGGAGTTCAATAGCTCTGTGATCCTGTGCTTTATAGATTACACAAAAGCTTTTGACTGCGTGCAATGGAGTCACCTATGGAACGTGCTACTGGAAATGGGAGTTCCTGAAAATCTTGTCGCTTTAATACAGAGCTTGTACTCGGAAAATCGCTCTTTCATTCGGATAGGTACAGAATGCTCCAATATCTTCCAGACGAAAAAAGGTGTAAGACAAGGTAGAATTCAGTCCACAAGACTGAATTCTATCTCCGCCACTACACGGAAAGTATAATAAATAATTAACTAAAATTAGTCCTATACTGAAATCGATTCCTCTACAATCGACACAAGTATATTTCATTTACAGCTCTTAGCAAAGCTTTGTATGCCAATTATTTATCACTTGTTATTTTTGGGTTATTTACCAAACTCCATACAATCTGTCCGGGGCGATAGAAGGGAAACGTGAGGACAAATAATCTGCAGCGTTACCACTGACTGCGTTTCCAGCGGGCCACCAGAATCGATCACTTAATTACAATGGCTCGCACAGGTCACCGTCCAGGCTGTAAAGCATTGGAACATTTCTATAATATTGTCGACCATCCTACACGTAAACTAATACCCAGTGCGCACACTAGTGACCTAGACTAAGGCCACCAATTTGTAACACAATAACCTAAATACATGATTCACGCATTACAAGGCTTGAAAAATGTTATTTTGAACGTCTTTATTATCACGACACTAACTAAGTATACTTACACTTTGCTTAGATATACCGTTAACTTAAAACTAATATTTAGTGTAGGGTCTCTGTGCCCCACTTTCGCTTCTCTAATACACGGCGGATGTTGAAAGTTGTGACGAAAGTTGTGCTCTGTCGTAGCAGATAACCACTTCCATTCCCAGTCGCCATTGCGACATCGTTGAGTTCCTTTTCCGTTTCGCGTACGGCCTTTAATAATTACTAATACCTAAGTAGATCGCCTATTGGTAAAAAATAAGTGATTCATTTAGCACAATTTAAGTTAGCCATTTAGATGTAATTTGTGTTCGTTAATTATATGTTTGTAAAGTTCCCAGCAGTACAAGGATTATTTCCTTAGTGCATGATGTTGTCTTAAAAAAAAAATGGGTGCGTGTACTTATGTACGCGCGTGAGAAGTTATACTTCTTTGGCATCATTAAAAAATAGTTTTTAATTGCATGCAAATAATTAATTACAATAAAATAATAGAAGGATTGGAAAAGGATAATCAACAAAGTTCAGTTTAATAGTCATCAAATTTAAACTAAAAGAATCTTAGATTGATCTTAGATATCAATAATTAATATTAAAAATTGAAAATTAATATATATATATATTTAATATAAATTTATATAATATATAATTAATATATATATATATATATATTATTGTTAAAAACAAAATTTAGAGAATAATAAATATATAAGACATAATTTGTACTAAATATTATAAGATTCTTAATTTTAAATGTTTATTATTGATTATTTAATATTTTAAAAATAAATTTAATAATAAATTCAAAAATTGAATTTAAGGTTAAGCAGACAGCTTCATACTGTTAATTTTGTGTCACAGATGCGCGCGCATCTTAAAATTTCACTCAATGAGCGGTTAAGCAGACAACTTCATACTGTTAATTTTGTGTCTGTGTATTTTTTCATAACGCGCCTAAAGAAGTATAACTTCAAAATTTAGATATTGTACCTGTATAATCACAAATTTTCTTCATTTAATTTGCAAAAAAAAAATATAAAAGTAAATCAAATAAAATAAATTCCTTTCGTCCTTGCGCCCTTTTCACAGCATGAACCATATCTATCCAGACCTTAGCCCGCCTGTAAAAGAAGGACAAATTAAGTAATTCAATCATTGTTCTGAGACTGGATGAAAATTTTTACCTCATAAGATTTTATTTCGAGTCATGATGACTTACGTCCCTTAGTTATTTCTTACAAGATCTAGATATGTATGTATATAAGAGCTGGGTGACTGACACATCAACGCCGAGTAATAATTACTGAAACAACCAATATGAAATTTTCACCGTATTTTCTTTTTTTGATGAAGAGACTTACTCAGAAAGGATTTCATGAGATTCAACCCCTAAGGAGGTGAACCGCAGTGGCAACGTTTGTATGGGAAGTAAAAAAAATCTTCATCGATTGTCTTCAAATTAGACTCAAATACTCTTTCTTAAAAATTAATAAACACGTATTTCAGCATTTGTCAATTTTCACCTTTTCATACCCTTAAAGGGTATGAAAACGGTGGCTTAAAATTTGCGGAGATACTTTCACTTCATCATTTTAACGAATTGAAATTTACCACAAAAATACTGATTATAAAAAAAAATTATTCCAAAAATCTACCCCTCAGTGGACATATTCTTCCTTAAGGGTGTAAAATATGTAATGAATTTTAGTTTGATATTTTCACCCTACAACATAAGTAATGAATCGATCATCATCACTCATCATTATTTCAGCCTCAATAGGCTTTTTTTTTTGGGTGGGCTGCGGTAGCCTCAATAGGCTAGCTAGCGTCTAGCTGTGTACGGCAAAGTGCAGCCCTGTGCCGCCTGCATCTGAGTCCGGTCTAGACTAAAAGCTTGAAGACATCTTCTAGTGCGGTGGTGAACATATTCTAGAGATGTCATCTCCCTGTCTCACGCCTTTTTGCAATTGGTTCGGTTTCAAACTCTTATCTCGGGTACGGATTGACATTGTGGCGTTCCTATCCAAACAGCTTTTAAGACGCCTTTCCGCCTGCCTTAGTTGCTTGGGAGCCATTCTAATATCGTAACCTCTGTTCATATCCATATTTCTCCACCGTCAACTCGTCATCATTCCCTTTGCCCAGTTTCGCGTTAAAGTCTCTCATAACCACTGTCAAGTGGGTTTTGGACGTGTATGACTTTCGCGATGTCCTTGTAAAAAAGCTAGTATTTATGTACATATTTATTATATTTAAGAATTGTAATATTTTCTTTAATATACTATGTTAATTTTATACTTCGCATATACCAATCTCTTAGAAAAAGATATACATAAAAAACCGAGAATATATAGCTACAATAACATTAGTAATTAATAGATAAAACAAATTTTGTATTGAACAATTTTACGATGCGTGCTAAAATGATAAGTGATTACAAAAAGATTAAGTGATTACACATTTCATAAAAAGGCATTAGCGACGGCAATAAAATCAATTTCTATTTTGTAATATAATGATTTAATAACTTCCTAGAGTACCATTTAATTGAATTGTTATGAGGTATCTGTACTATCTATATATATATATATATATATATATATATATATATATATATATATAAAAGAAAGTCGTGTTAGTTATTATGTTTATAACTCAAGAACGACTATACAGATTTGGCTGAAAATTGGTGGGGACGTAGCTTAGAACCAGGAGACGGACATAGGATATCTATCTATATATAGATATATATCTATCTTTTTATCCCGTTCTTCTTCTTTTCTTAATGGCAATGAGCTACTTTTTATCCCGTTCGATCGCGTTCCCGTGTGACATGGCATAAAATGTCAAATAGATTTTATTTTGTTTCTGTTTGTCCATTCGGACGGGCAAAGAAATCAAAAACCATACAGCCAAGTCTGATACAATTTTCTTCATATTATTTAACATTTCTTTATATAGAATAGCTTATTTATAGTTCATGTCCATCAGTAAGTCAAGTCGTTACAATTAATTAGCCGTTGTAAACCTAATTATTTGATTTCTCTGGGAATTACGGTAGAATATGAAAATACACGTAAACCACTCTTATATCACATTCCTTACATATCTTAACTGTATTACACATTATATTACATAAAATATCAGCAAAATTATTCAATGTAACACTATAAAACACAAAAAAAAATTAATAT
Organism: Lymantria dispar; assembly: GCA_032191425.1. NCBI lineage: Eukaryota > Metazoa > Arthropoda > Insecta > Lepidoptera > Erebidae > Lymantria > Lymantria dispar. The sequence continues at coordinate 20,552,130 of CM063444.1, read as the reverse complement.
AATATAAGAGCTAAACATGACATTGCCATATTCGCACCGAAACTCACGTCAAAGAGAATACAAGTCACTATGAAACGTAGGATAACAAAAACGCATTTGATATGTAATAACAAAATGCAAATGACAGCTAAACGCAATTTTGTTTATAGTTAAGTATGGTTTAAAATTTGATAATTATAATTTTCTCAGAAATCAATCATCAGTAATTTGTATTCTCTTTGAATCATCATTAACAATGACGAGACCAAGAAGATCGAATCTTTCCCGAGAAAGCCGTAATGGTTCCTCCATTAGAGAATATATATTCGGCAATTTAAAAAATGTATTTACGAAAAAAACATTATGGCGTTACTAAGTTCGCCGGGTCAGCTAGTTACAAATATATGCAAGTTATGATTCATAATATTTTTATCGAGGACAAGACAACCAGTGTTATCAATTTTTATTTTGTTTACGTACTGACTGACATAACCACATTTTACTCGCCCGATATCAAAGTATCCCCCGATTTAAACCCATTAAATCTATATATATATATATATATATATATATAGGAGAGGCGGGTTTTGCGAGCGATATATTGACTCATCACCATATCTCTGGAACCATAATCTCTCTCTCTCATATCTCTGGCGTACGGACTTGAAATTTGGCAAAAATATTCCTTTCGTCAAGTAGAGGTCCGCTAAGAACGGATTTTATGAAATTCCACCTGCACGGGGTGTTGCGGGGGCTTTAACAATAATATATAAAGGAACAGGGTGAGCCGAAGCTACTGAAGCTAGAGAAATGAAATTTGGACCATAGTTTCATTTCGTGACGTAGGCACCCACTAAGAAAGGATTTTTTGAAATTCTACCCCTAAGGGGGTGAAATGCAACGCTAAAGTCTGTATGGAAAGAAAAAACAATCTTTAGCTATTGTCTTCAAATTAAGCACAAATACTCTTTGATAAAAATAAATAAACACGTGTTCGTCATCTATTTTCTTCAATATTTGCTTAAATACTCTTCATTCATAATTTGTTTCATCATTAAAACTCTTATACATCCCACTGTTCGGCTTGAGCCTCCTCCTTTATGAGAGCGAAAATGACCTAGGTACTATACCACGCTGGTCAGACGTGTTGCCATAGGTTTTAGTTTCGAACTTTTCTTATCTTGCATAGATGTAGTATGCATATTACAATCCCTTAGTCGTCTCCTACGACAGCCACGAGTAGGAGAAGGGGTGGTGAATTGTATTCTTATTCCGTCATCACATGGAAAATACTCTTCAGTAAAAATGAATAAAGAGCATTTGTCAATTTTTACCTTCTAAGGGAACTAAGCAGATAAGGTGACTGAAACCGAAGCGAAGCGAGGGCGGGTCGCTAGTATACATATATAGGATAGGAGGGTTTTGCGAGCGATATATTGACTCATCGCCATATCTCTGGAACCATAAGGCGTACATACTTGAAATTTGCCAGAAATATTCCTTTCGTCGAATAGAGGTCAGCTAAGAACGGATTTTACGAAATTCCACCTGCAAGGGGTGTTGCGGAGGCGTTAACAATAATATACATATAAAGGAACAGTGTGAGCCGAAGCTACTGAAGCTAGAAAAATTAAATTTGGACCGTAGTTTCATTTCGTGACGTAGGCTCCCACGAAGAAAAGATTTTTTGAAATTCCACCCCTAAGGGGGTGAAACACAACGGTAAAGTCTGTATGGAAAGAAAAAATCTTTAGCTACTGTCTTCAAATTAAGCATAAATACTCTTTAATAAAAAAAAATAAATATACGTGTTTCAGCGTTTGTCCATTTTCAACCTCTAAGGGCGTAAAGTAGGTAGAAAGATCTCAGTTTACTGACTTATCACAGAGCCGAAACTACTGAAGCCAAAAACATGTGAGGGTGCGAGGGGAGGGCGGTGTTGTCTCCTTAAGGGAGCTCACCGTCTGGGACGTCGACGCCCACTGAGACGTCATCGCCCGTTGGGCAGTCCGGCTGGAGAGACCTCGATACGATGTCTTGACCGTGGAGACCTTCCGGCCAGTGCTGATGCAGTGGTTGGAACGGTGGCACGGGGTGCTCTCCTTCCGACTGGTACAGGTCTTGACGAGGCATGGATGCCTCGACAAGTACCTGTACACGGTCGCTAGGAGGGAGAGTGCAGCGTCCTGCCACCACTGCGATTGCGACAAGGACACGGCGCAGCATACGCTCGAGGTCTGTGCCGCTTGGGCGGAGCAGCGTCGTAGACTCGTCGCAATCATCGGTGCCGACCTGACGCTGCCGACCATCACTAGGAAGATGCTCGGCAGCATCAGGAACTGGGACGCGGTCCCAGCCTTCTGCGAGGCAGTGATCTAGCAGAAGGAGGCGGCGGGTCGCGCGCGCGAGGTACACAGTCTCGACGAAGCGACCCGCCGCCGGCGACTGGGGCGGCGCAGGCGCCTGCATGCCGCCCTAGCCGAGGCCGCGGGTGACGTAACCGGGGAGTTAGTCTGTCACCCGCCGAGAGGCCGACCGCGTGAGGAAAGACCGACGTCCTCCCCGAGGGAGGGACGTCGATCGATGGGAGGATACCCCTGACGGAATACCCCCTGTATTCCGTCAGGCCGACCACTAATGACAAGTAACCCTGCTCAGGTGGGCGCCCCAACGACGAAGGCGACGTGGTGTTCGGATGGGTTGTGGGTGTGCGTGCTTACGCCCCTCTGTCGCCCCGGACGGAGTGGTGCGAAGAGCGCGCCGACCGCTGCCCAAGCAAGCGCAGCTCAAGGTGGTGGGGTTGCTGTTGGGGCTGCCCAGTGGGTTACCCGCTCGGATACTATGCCCATGGATGGCCTGGCAACAGAGAATATACCAGTGCGTTGCCTTCGCACGGTATTTCAAAGAACATCGTACCTATCTACTAAGTAATATTTAATTCCAACAAAAACTTCGCGTTCTTATAATTTGCCTAAGTAATTTTAAAATTAAAGTTAGTTCTAACTTTAGTTCAAAAATTAAAGTTAGTTTGTTCTTTTGAAAAAAAAATATGTTTGTGTTCTCTCGACAAGCTTTTGTTTATAGCAATATAAATTTTAAAATTTAATAAAATGTTGGGTTTGATTGCATTCAAAATTTATTTTCTACTTTTTAGAGCATTTAACGAAAAGCTTGTTTTGTAAATTTCAATTGATATTTTATTTGTGCTATGGTCTGGACACACTCCGCCCAATCTGTTCAGGACAACGGATAGGCGGTGTTCCCTCCCTATCGCCATTGCCTGGGCGTCGCTTTCAACAGGTCGATTTCTTTGCGGATGGCGGGTCAGGTCCATCCATCCGCGACCTCGGCTGGAACAGCATCAGATGCGAGACGACTGCCTCGTAGAAGGCGACGCCCGCATCCCACACCGATGATTGCAACAAGTTCACGGCGCTGCTCTGCCCAGGCCACACATACATCGAGCGTGTCGCAATCGCAACAGTGGCAAGACGGCGTCATCTCCCTCCTGGTAACTTTGTACAGGTATTTGCCGAAGCAATAATGCCCGGCAAGGACACCGTACTGCCGACCCAAATAAAGGCCCAGCGGGCAATAACGTCGCAGACTAAAGGCAGCCCTAGAGTTGTTGTTTTAGTGCATACAAATGTATGTATGCATATATGTAGGCACACGCATATTTGCGTCATATGTAAACGTCAAATGCTTACGTCATATGCATACAGAACGCTGTGCAAGTATAATATAAGGTTGTTGCACTCAATGTTTCATTATTGGTATCGTTTAACTACAACGGGAATACCATACATGTATGTTTATATGTACGTTTAACGCATATAACGAACTGCACAGTTAAACATAAGTTAGTTTAGTATGAAAATGTACATAATATTTTAACTACATTACATTTAGTTTTTAAGTTTGACTCGTGGCTTCCTTGTCATTTAATATTAATTGACTTGTAACTTTATATACACTAATTTAGAAAGGAATAACATCATCCAAAACAAATGTATTTAAAAAAAGTTAAACAGTAATATTTGAAATAGTAACTACATTATAGCAATAGGCAGGCCACATCGGTCGTCAAACCGTTGACCATTGGGAAAGAAACGTTCTTGAGTGGTGACCACGAACCGGACGACGCAGCGTAGGACGACCCCCTACTAGGTGGACTAACGTCTAACAGTGGATGTCTACAGATTGATGGGCTGATAGAGTGATAGTATATAAATATATATATATAGCTAGCTGACCCAACAGAGGTTGTTCTGTTCAAATAAAATAAAAGGAATACTCCTTGAAATCGACACCAGCACCACCTATCGGCTCCAATTGTGAATCTAAACCATTTTCAAATTCCTTTGAGCACCACAAAAAAATTCTTCAACATCGGTCCAGCCGTTTAGGAGGAGTTCAGTGACATACACATGTACACAAGATATATACAGGGTATATCCGGTTATGGGACAACTGGTCAAACGGGGGGTAGGACAATGGTGGTAAGAACCCATAAAAAAAATTTTTAAGGAAAAATATCGATTCGTTAATGAATTAGAGACATGTAAAGTTTTCAATTTTGTCATTGTTTTTTCGTTTAAATCTGATTAAAATGTATAAAGTCAGTGATACTTAATCTGCAACATATTCGTACTTTGTTAAATGTTCAATAGAAATTGAAAAATCAATGATTACGTTCGCATAAGCAAAACGAACTTCGCTGTAAATCAGCTGATCGGCCAATTATCGTCGCCGAGTCACATTTGTACCTACGGTCCCATTGAAGCGTTTGCGCAATTCTAGGTATGTATGAATGAAATTATACTGTCGAAGCTTTACATGCCTACATGTATCCTGTCTATCCATGCCTACATAATACATATCCATGCCTACATTTAAGGCGTAGACTGTTTGACACACATTTTTGAAATTACTATAACTTTTATGTTATATTGTTTTTTGTGTAATGTACATTTTAATTACGATCTATGGCCGGTACACTACAACATACTCGAACAGTTGCTCCATAACCTGATACACCCTGTATATATATATATACAGGGTGTATCAGGTTATGGAGCAACTGTTCAGTTAACTGTTATGGTTATATATATATATATATATATATATATATATATATATGTATATCTATACCAATAAATAAAATTGGAGTGTCTGATTGTAATGTCAAAATAATAGGCTTTTTCCATGCTCACACGGTTATTTGCACGACACCTATGCCTAAAATAGCAATTAAACAATTTTTGTCTGTCTGTCTGTGTCTGTTTGTTCCGGGTAATCTTCAAAACGGCTGGACCGATTTCAAAAATTCTTTCACCAATGGAAAGCTATAATATCAGGGCGTAAACTAGGCTATATTTTATCCCGGTGTTCCCACGGGAACGGGAACTACGCGGGTAAAACGACTATAACCTATAACCGAAGCGAAGCGAGGGCGGGTTGCTAGTATATATATAATAGGAATATTCAAAGGCAATATCATAAGTCATTTGATGGATTATTCATAAGTAAGTAAATGGCTTACACAGTAAGAGGGCAGTTTAGTGTGCTTCGTCAACACGAGACGTCCGTACCAGGCACAATGACGCATACGTAGGCATACATACCTATACTGTGAAATAAAAACTAAACACAACTCACAATTTCAATACTTCGTATTCTTCGTGTGAGAAATACAAAAGATTGTTTTGAATTGTTATATAAAAGTGCCAAGGTATTTAATTTAACTATAATAAAATTGTTTTGACGCAAATCATTTACTTTTTAAAGCTTAGGTTTTTGATTGGTACACGCGCTCCAACGCGCGTGACTTATCAATAATTTAAGTATTCAAAACATCAATGTTATAAAAACATATAGACGAATATTATTTGTCATCGTCATTCATCATTTCAGCTCATATACATTCCACTGTTGGGCTTGAGCCTCCTCCACAATAGGAGGGAAATTGACCTTACTATAACATGCTGGTCAGACAGGTCGGTAAAGTTTTATTTTTCCTTCTCTTGTATAGATGTTATATGCGTATATCCCTTAGTCGTTTTTTACGACATCCACGGGCAAATTAGGGAGTGGTGAATTGTATTCTTACTCCGTCACCACACGAAAAATATTATTTGTGGTAACAAAATTTTACCTTTTATTTAGGACGGGCTTTGATATTGTCACACTCTGCCTGATCCGTTCAAGGTGACCAACAGGGATACATTTACCTCTCTATTGACCTATTCCACTGGTACTAGATCTTTGTCTTCGGTGGCCAGTTCAGCGGGTTACCTTTTCAGATATCATTTTATGTAACCGCCACGGTAACATTTGCTGCCATAAACAACTCGCAGCCGAAATCTCCCACCAGGTACGTTGATTAGGTAATAGCGCTGATCGACGTGTACAAGTTCAAGGATATTCCTTTCTGAAATCTTGTACTACAATAACTAATCAGGTTAAATGTGTAAAATAATTATACTCGTTCCAACCATTTATTTTACTTTTGACACATGCTTTAGGACGTAACTGTTGCATTATACGCAATTATTAACTTTGAAACGAGTGAATAGAGAAATATATAAACTGCCCAATAATATTTATATATCTTAATTATTACCCACTAAATACATTAATATGCCGTAACTAGCTCTATTCATAAAATTTAAGTGATAATTCATTTCCGTTATAAAAAAAGTTACGTTCTATCGCATCTAGTGACAGGATCAAAAGTATTCGGTGCAAACTAATGAATCGCAAATAATCGATTACACTTATTTGCAGTTAAGTCAGCTGACAACTGAGTTTTGAATTGTTGTAATAGACAACACGTTAAAATTGTATCAGGGAGATATAAAAATCTTCTCATCATACCTATAACATGAAATAAAACAACCAAAATATTTTAATATTATTTTATTATAACGAATCGTCGGATTCTTCATACGAACTCGAATCGTCGCTTGAATCATCTGCAGTGTTTATTATTAACTATTGTGTAGGTATGTTATCAAATTCAATTTCCCGATCCCAATCAGAGAATATTATATTTTTTGTCTTGTTGACAACACTCGCCCAGTTTTCAGGCGTCACACTAGCACATGCGTTTTTTAAAAGTTCAAGCATTTTATTTGCTGTGAAAGGAGGAGTTGTAGTTCCCGCATGGCAAATGATGAGGCGTTCACCTTTCCCCATTGGCACTGCAGAAGTAGAAGCAGCAGTATCGTCAGTCCAACCTTTTGGTATGGAATGATTGGCATTGAGCCAAGTTTCATCTGTGAAAACGACATTCGACCAGTCTTCTATTTTCTTCGCTTGTCTTAAAAATTCACAGCGAGACAAGGCTATATCACGACGTTCCATTAAAATTTTTCTTTTGACGGATTTCTTATACAAGAACCCGATTTGGTGCAGCACCTTTGACAAAGAAGATTTTTGACCACGAAGCAAGCCACAATTTCGTAGAGACGCTACTAATTTTTTCAAAGTAGGAATCTCTTTGCTTGTGTAATAATTGTATATATGACGACGAATAGCATCAGTATCAAAACTGTCAATTGCTGTCACTTTACGGGGCTGACGTTTTTTCTTAGGCGTAGATAGCTTGTTCTGTTCAATACCACTACTACCATAGGCTTCTTTAGTGATTTTCGCCACCGTTGGAGCACTAATACCTAATGCTGCTGCAACACGGTCTCTAACTTGGGTTACTGGTATAAGGAATCCGCCATTGCGGCTTTCCTTTTCAAAAAATTCACGAAGCCGCAGCACTAACTCTCTGGATTGTCCTTTAAGCACCATACCTTTCGGCATTTTGCAAGTAAAATCTTACTGGGAGGAACGATACGCTCAACTCAATCAAAGTAAGAACAATGAAATCAATACGGTGGAATATAAATACTCAACACAGCGTGTGAAAAATATGAAAGAGCACTCAGCGAACAGAAATGTGACTAGCACGGGAGTCTTGTTGCGAGTGACAGACAACACAACAAAATGGCGTCGCCGGCGCGCCGTTCAGTGTTGCCAATTCGGCTTAAAAAAAAGGGGTAGACTGGATGAGAAAATTAGTGATTTACTACCGCAGACGAGGGCGCCATTGTCTCTAAGTAAAGTTTGGAGCAGCGGACCCCGCTTAATGGAAAAATGCTTCATAAAGTAGTTATTTTTTATTTTGCAAAGTACAAAGTAAAATATTTTGGGAGGACTGAATTAGTGGGTATGCAAAAATTAATGTGCCCAAATAACAAATATATTTACAGAAGTGAAGTTTTTAAATAATATGAAATATCTATTTAAGCAAAAATAAAATATCCGTGTTAAATCGATTAAAAGTTCTTCCTGCCTAAAATCGATTATTACAAAACATAGTATCCGTAATACATTGGTACAACACTAATTGATCAGAATTCGACCTGCCATAAGTAAAATAAATGGTTGGAACGAGTATAATTATGGTATTAGGTAATTATGGGAAAGAGTACAATAATTATGTACGCCCGCGACTAGCTCCAAAATATGTTAGTTGTTCACCTAAAATTAATTTTATATTTTTAATGTTTTTTCTCTAAAGCTGTTAATGTCTAATAGACTATTTACAGCAGTTCAAATTATAAAATTCGGGACATTTTACGTAAATTTTTAGTATTCATAAATTACGGAATACTATTACAGTGTAGTGACAGACAGAGTAAGAATTCAAATTCAAATTCAAATTCAAATTCAAATTCAAATACTTTATTATGCATAAACCCCGCGGGGGCACTTACATATGGTCACTTTTTTACATTTTTACCTTACACTACTACCGGATCGGAACGCGACCGCACTGAGAAGATCCGGCAAGAAACTCAGTGGGCTTGTCTTCTTGAATACAATTCACCACTCCCTATCTTGCCTGTGGTTGTCGTAAAAGACGACTAAGGGGTATAATACGCATATAACGTCTATGCAATAGAAGAAAAAACTTGAAAAAGAATCTATACCAACCGGTCTGACCAGCATGGTATAGTAAGATCAATTTCCCTCTTATTGGAGGTTCAAGCCCAACAGTGGGACGTATTTGAACTTTAACGGAAATGATGATTACATTGTTTTGCTGAGATAGCGTCTTGAGTATCTATACCAATAAATAAAATTGGAGTGTCTGTTTGTAATGTCAAAATAATAGGTTTTTTCATGCTCACACGGTTATTTGCACGACACTTATGCCTAAAATAGCGATTAAAAAATTTTTGTCTGTCTGTCTGTTTGTTCCGGGTAATCTTCAAAACGGCTGGACCGATTTCAAAAATTCTTTCACCAATGGCAAGCTATAATATCAGGGCTAGGCTATATTTTATCCCGGTATTCCCACGGGAACGGGAACTACGCGGGTAAAACGACTATAACCGAAGCGAAGCGAGGGCGAGTTGCTAGTTCACAAATATATTAGCTACCACTTAAAATGTCTAACTCTTGTAAATTTAAATTTTATAAAAAGTTTAAATTAAACAGTTTTGTTCGATTACACTATTTAAAACCTAATTACAAAGTTCTACTTGTTAAAAACCTAATTGCAGGGTTGCACCAACGAACTCTAGTGACTGTCATAATATAATTAATTATAAATGGTCCAACTTAAGCTACATTCCTTATAAATTTTGTACAAAGCCTGGATGGCCGGGGCCCTCCCGACAAGATAACCACCATACAGATTTTCATATCAATAATTAAATAAAAAAATTAAAAACCTGCCTGCCAAAACATAACAAAATTCTAGTGTGGTTATTCCATTTGACTGCACAGATTATGACCTAAATACCCTCATCAAGATGTATTACACCCCATAGTCATCTTTTAGGACGCCTGTTTTTTTTTTGGTGGTGGGCTACAGTCTGGCTACAGGCTACGACAGTCAGGGTCCGTCCGGGGTGATAGAGCTGCGGCGCGCAGCCCCGTAACCCACTCGTGGCACGGCACCTTCGTGGTTGGGCCGACCATCGGTGCAGAGTAACTTGTCTTCAGTGGTCGGACGGCGACAGATCTTTTATGACACCTACCGGCAACTTGAGAGGTGATGAATTATATTCTTAATCCATCATTACACGCAGATAATAAAAATACGAATTCTAAAATTATTATATTTTTATTTTCATGAAATGTTATATGTTCTTCTAAACGAAGAACTTAAAGATGAAAGGAATGGAGGAAAGGATAATGTTGGCAGCCCTTCCATTATAGAAAAGGCTCATAACCAACAGTGGAACGTGTATGAGATATAAAAAAAAGAAAATCATAAATTGCTATTAATTTAATAGATTAAACTTTCACATTACAATAATTAACATTTAACATCAATAATATTAGGAAATATGTAAAGCTGGCGATAAGAAAAAAGTATAAGTACGTAGTTAAATCATTTCTTGGAATGAAATGATGCTTATTGTTATTGATAAGGTAGTTTTTTTATAATCTTAAATTAAGAAGGATATAGTATTTCACGCTTATCGCTTAGTCGTCAATCACTTAATCATAGTTATTAGGTATAATCATTTATAAGAACATTTGATTACCACGATTAGTATTTACCGAAGTTTTTTTGGACCATTAATCAGCTTTTTTTTAGAGAAAACAACAATCATATAGAATGATTATGAACGGATGTGTGGGAATGAGGCAATCCAAGGCGGACATTCCACGTCCAAATCGGGGACGTCCTTAAGAAAGGACAGGTTATTAATACTTAACCGAAGAAGATGCATGAGGAGATTAATTAATGTGGAGAAAGCGAAAGTGGTATTCCAAGATCGTAGCAAGTACAGGGAAGTGGTCTCTGCCTATTCCTATGGGAAAGAGGCGTGAATATAGGTATGTATGTAAATAACAATAGAACACAAATGTTGCTAAATTTATAATACCACAAGAGCAATTTAGTAGGCAGGTAGAATGGATTTCATCATCATTATCATTTCAGCTCATATAAGTCCCACTGTTGGGCTCGAGCGTCCTCCACAACAGGAGGGCAACTGATCTTACTATACCATGCTGATCAGACAGGTTGGTATAGGGTTTTGTTTCGTGTTTTCCTTCTCTTGCATAGATGTTATATGCGTATTATATCCCTTAGTCGTCATTTACGACATCTACGGGCAAGATAGGGAGTGGTGATTTGTATTCTTACTCCGTCACCAGACGGAAGAGAATGGTTTTAACTCCTAACAATAAAGATCTAGTTCTTTGTTTACCTAATACTTAAAAAACATATTCATATACAATATTACAAAAATAAACGTCATTAAAGAAATAAAAAAGACAAAGCCGCTGAGTTTCCTAACGGATCTTCTCAATGGCGGTTACATTCCGCTCTGGTAGCAGTTCTTGTTGAACTAATAGATTAGTAATTTTAAAATTAAAATTATTAACAAAATATGAGTTCCCCCGCAAAGTTAATGCATAGTAAATAAATTTAGACTTTCATATTAAAATGTTTTATGGTTGAAATTTTATATATATGAAAACTTTTTAAATAAAACTATAATATAACTGGTCACGGAAGGATGCACGTTGGAAAGTTTTCGAAACGTCCACTAAACAAAAATCAAATACATACTCTATAAAATACATAAAAATAGTCTTGTTATAAATGCGTAATACTCGAGTAAACAACAGAAATCATTATATATTGTTTTTTTAATATATTTTTGTAGTTTAATTGATTTTTATTTGTCTGTAAATAAAATGAAAATATGTGTAATGAAATATTAGTTTTGTGGAAAGCATAATTAGAAATGCATATATTTAAATGAGCTTTTTTATGTGTTTAAAAAACAATTGCAATCACAAGAAAGGTCCATTCTAAATTAAATTTGCAAAATTTTCGTGTCTTATTCATATTAAATCTATTCATTATTTAATGAGTTAAATGAATTTGAAAAATATCATTTAATTAACTTATTTTTAGTTATTATCATCCATTTAAAATGCTCAACGAAGCGAGCGGGTAATTCCCAACTTGCATTAGGAGTTTCATTTAAAATTTCATCCTAGTCAACATGATATTGGCGTGGCACTTGTTGACTCAAGTTTTCAGTATTACTAAATACGTATGTAAGTATTATTAAATCGAATAGCTTTTTTTACGTGAAACATCAAATATTAAATTGGCGAAATATCATACCACATCTGCCTACCTGAGTCGTTATCCTTCTAAGAAGGACTTACGATATATATAAAAGAATTGTTTCCTTGGTATCCCATTTCAAGAGCGATTTTAAGTATTGGAATCGATTTTCTACAAATTCGGTAAGATATAAAATGCCGTCATATTATATTAGCTTAATGAAATATTAGTTGCTTCATGAATTATGGTAACTAAATAGAAACCATGCAATTCACCAACATTCCAAAGTCATCTCCCTTTTTTTGTGGTAGGCTGTGGTCTGGACACACTCGCTCAATCTGTCCGGGGCAGCGGATCAGGGATATGCGGCCTCATATCTACCACATTACTACACCATCGCCATTGGGCCGACCACTGGTACCGATTTCTTGACATCCGTGACCGGCCCAGCGTGTTACCCCTTCGGGTACTGTCCCTTTCGATGCCTCGCAACAAGACGGTGTTGCCGGAGTATCGCCTTCACACTGTCGGCCTCTCTGCGGGGGGGCGGTAAACTAATTTCCCTAAAGGAGAATAATAGCCGGACTTGCAAAACGGCTTAACGATCGCAGTTAGTGTTATATAGTTAGCCAGGGAAATGCTCATTTTTCTGGTGATCCTCTGCCGATTTTTAACTCCCATGGGGACCCATTGTATAATAAACAAACCTTAAATCGGTTTTAAATACGATTGTCATTGACTGGATGTTTGTTTCTGTAGTTTTCATATTTAGATAAGGGAAAAGTAACTAATATATTTAGTTACTATTTGTTATCCATAATGACTGTGGAAAAATTCATGAACAGCGGATAAAATTGCTCTCACAAAAAAAAATCTATTAATTCCTTTGCGTAATATATGATAGAAGTCAATTAACGTTAACAAAACTGCTGATTACATGTTTGCCGAATTTAGTTCATTTGATTGATTAATCGATGATTAGTGTGGCATATCGTACCATCATCCTGTTGATACCAAAGATTGTTCAACTCTTATACCTTCGAATTATGACCACAAAAACGATTAAAAAACGCTTAACGCATTGAGGACGCGCGAACACATTCATACTGCTATAGTAACACATTCGATAACCTATGGGGATAAAAGGTTCTCGAGTGGCGACCACGGATCGGACGATACAGTATAGGACACCCCAACTAGGTGGACCAAAGACGTGGTGAAAGTTGCTAGGCGTCATTGGATGCAGGCGGCACAGGACCGCACTTGAGTGATGAGAGAGGCCGACATCCAGCAGTGGACGATGATAGACTGAACGATGATGATGATGACGGTAATATATTTATTTATTTATTTTATTTATATTTGGAAGATCAACAGCAAAACAAAAATATTAAAACCCTTGATATGCATCAGACAGCTATTGACAGGTCTCCGCTAATATGTTAAACTTTAAACTTATAAAGACAGTAGACATTATAAGCAGTTAATATAATTAAGTAGCTTACAAACAAATATGATTTATAAAAAAAATTCTGGCTTTTTCTTTTTTGTGGGTGGGCTGCGGTCGGCGCGCCTCCGCACCACTCCGTCCGGGGCGACAGAGGGGCTTAAGCACGCAACTCCCGCTACCCACCCGAAAACCACGTCGCCTTCGTCGTAGGGCCGACCACCGGAGCAGGGTTACTTGACATCAGTGGTCGGCCCGACGGAATACCCCCTACTTGGGGTACCCTCCCATCGACCGACGTCTCCCCCTCTGGGAGGACGTCTGTCTTTCCTCACGCGGTCAGCCTCTCGGCGGGTGACTGACTAATACCCGGTCACGTCACCCGCGGCCTCGGCTAGGGCGGCATGTGGCGCAGGTAGTTGCGCCTACACCGCCCCAGTCGCCGGCAAAAAAAAAAAAAAAAAAATTCTGGCTTAGCAATCTTCTCACTGTTACTTCGCTTGTGTTAAATACGTCAACGTCGTGCACTTTGCATTTTGTGTTAAGTGTCTTTCCTGCTCGCCACAAAAAACTATTTTGTCTGTAATTAGTAGGTACTACGGTTAAACTTAAGGAAGTATGATGCCGTGTGGATTTGGCTGGCATATTAAAATTTATTTTAGAGAGAAGCTCGGGACTTTCAATTTTGTTACGAATGATTTTTAACAATCTGAAATTTCACGTGTATTGGACAGTGGAAGAATGTGAAATTTAGCACATAGTTGTAAGTATTTGGTAGATCTAAATGTAATATTAGCGTGGTAGCATAAATATTTAATAAACCGCTTTTGAATACTTGCCAGGTAATGTATTTATCATATCTAGGGTTCCATATTTGTGAACCGTATTTCATTATACTCCTAACAAACGCACAATAAAGTATTTTAAGAGTTTTAATCTCCCTGAAACAAGTCGAAATTCTCATTACAAATCCTAAGGATTTCGTAGCTTTCTTAACAATCTCATCTATCTGATCATTTTAAAGTAGTTTTGAGTCATAAATAACACCGAAATCAAGAATTTTATTATATCTAACAATGTTATGCCCACATAAAGTATAATTTGATAGAATAACATGTTTCTTTCTAGAGTAAGTGACAACAGAGCATTTAAATGGGTTGAGTTCTAAATTGTTTCTATGACAATAGTCCTCAAGTCGCAACAAGTCTGATTGTAGGGCCTGAACATCATTAAACGATGATATGGAGCTAAAAATTTTCATGTCGTCAGCAAAACACAGTACTCTAGATGTATGGAAGCATTGGCCGATATCATTTACAAAGATAATGAACAACAATGGGCCCAAAAGCGAAGCTTGAGGAGCCACTAGTGACGGTTATCCAACCAGATATGTAGTTTTTATGGCAACTGCTTGAGTTCTATTTGATATATAAGATATAAACCATCTTAATAAATCTCCATGTATACCGATCGACTTTAATTTATATATTAAAATGTTATGATAAATTTTATCAAAACACTTCGTGTAATCTGTGTAAACGTCTGTGTTATCCGTTATATATTCATCTAGGAGAATTAAGTTAGATATGGTAGATCTGCCTTTAATAAAACCATGCTGATAATCACTAAAAGAGCTCTTAAAAGTACAATATAACTGTTTGTGAAGGATTTTTTCAAATAATTTCGCTATTAGGCACATTTTTGATATGGGACGACAATCCATTACATCCACCTTAGAACCCTTCTTGTGTACAGGGTTTTGAAGGCAGACTTCCATATAGAAGGCATAATGTCCTCCTGCAACGATAACTTAAAAAGAACTGAGATAATTATAGCAATAGTTTCTGCACAATTGACCAAAAAAATAGCAGGTAGGTCAGGCCCAACAGATTTATTAAGATCGAGCACCTTTATTAATCGTACCAATTCGTCCCTGCTTATTATTATATTTGAAATATGGGCAAGCGAATTACAATGTTAATTAAAGTCGGTTAAATTTGAATTGAGGAATGTAAAAATGTTGAAAAAAATATTGGGCAAATAGGTCGCAAATATCTCCACCACCTACTGTGTCTCCAGATCTAACGGTGTTGGGAATGTTAGAATTACTAGATCTTGTCTTAATGAACCGCCAAAAATTTTTAGGATTAATTTTTATGGAATTTTCAACGGAATTGATATAATTTTGGTAACATTCAGACTCCAATTGTTTTACTTTAATTCGCATTAACTGGTAAGTAGCTTTGTCAGATGTATTACCATAATTTTTATATTTTTAAAGTATTTTTTTTTTCTTTTCTAGCTTTCTTTAAACCCAAAGTAAACCATATAGGATAGCAATCATTCCTATACATTTTATTTGGCATATACTTAGATACATTACAATGATATAATTGATAGAAGCTTCCCTAAAGGGGTATAGTCAGAGTGCAGGATATGCCGGCATGCAACTTCAGTCCTATTTCTCTTGCGCAATTTATTGAGAAACTCTTAGGATGAGGATCTTATAGCATTTTTTACCAAACTCAGTGTTTTAATTCAGCACCTCGTCGTAATCGTTAATCGCATGTTATGCTTCGACCCTGAAATTGTTAACTTCTAAAGAATAAAACTCTATTCCTACAAAAAAAATACGTATAATAAATGTTACATATATCTAAAATATCATTATAAATTATGTTAAAACTATATAAATTATAAATGTAAAATCGAATCGAATCGGTTTTTCGAATCGTGGCCTCGAGGAGGTTAAGTTACTTATAAGTTACAGTGTTAAATTACAATATACTGTATAAATTTTTCGTTCCTAGTTCTATATGTAATTTCTTTAGGCGTTCTTGCTCTTCCACATTGATCATTTACCGGTATCCTTTGGAATATTTGTATGATATATAAGCATCCACTCCGTGTAGAATGCCTACGACTACACCAAGATACTGAAAACAATAATAATTTATAATTAAAAACCAAAAATAATAAAAATATTACATTATTCAAGCGTGTAACATTATGAAAGCAATAGATTCGCATGAATAGGCTAGTTTTACAAGGCTAAATCCATTGTGAAGCAGATCTGTGCCCAATAACGGAAAATATTATGTGCTGTAAAAATAGAAGATTAACATATTAGGCATATGTGGAAACCATTACTTATTAGAGACTTGAAATAATGAACGAAAGAATTACTATATGTACAATAGCGAAATATAAGTATTCACATTTATTCCGTGTAGTGGCAGAATAAAAATACAATTCCCTCTCTTACCCATGGGTGTCGTAAAAGACGACTAAGGGATTCAATGTGCATATATGATCTATACAAGAGAAGGAAAACTCGAAACAAAACCCTATTGCAACACGTTTACACACGTATGTCAATTTACCTCCTATTATAGAGGAAATATATATGTTTATATGCACCACTATGCCATTGTCAGGTAAAATAACAATAAGTGCTGCTACCCTTTGCACCTGATAATGCATTGTACTCTTAACTAGTCACCACACCACCCAGGCAATGTGCAGTAAATAACATCATCATCATCATTTCAGCTCATAATGTCTCACTGTTGGGCTCGAGCCTCCTCCACAATAGGAGGGCAATTGAACTTACTATACCATGCTGGTCAGACAGGTTAGTATAGGGTTTATTTCGAGTTTTCCTTCTCTTGCATAGATGTTATATGCATATTATATCCCTTAGTCGCCTTTTACGACATCCACGGGCAAGATAGGGAGTGATGAATTGTATTCTTACTCCGCCACACAGAAAATAATATCATATCAATTTGCAGTAAATCTATACCATACCAATAAATAAAATTGGAGTGTCTGTTTGTAATGTCAAAATAATAGGCTTTTTTCATGCTCACACGGTTATTTGCACGACACCTATGCCTAAAATAGCAATTAAAAAAATTTTGTCTGTCTGTCTGTCTGTCTGTTTGTTCCGGGTAATCTTCAAAACGGCTGGACCGATTTCAAAAATTCTTTCACCAATGGAAAGCTATAATATCAGGGCGTAAACTAAGCTATATTTTATCCCGGTATTCCCACGGGAACGGGAACTACGCGGGTAAAACGACTATAACCTATAACCGAAGCGAAGCGAGGGCGGATTGCTAGTCTATATATATAAACGAAAGTCGTGTTAGTTACACTATTTATAACTCAAGAACAGCTGCACCGATTTTGTTAAAAATTGGTGGGGAGGAAGCTTAGAACCAGGAGACGGACATAGGATACTTTTTATCCCGTTTTTTTTTTAATGGTGCTTACAAGATTTCGCCAATAACTCTTTTATCCCGTTTGATCGCGTTACCGTGTGACACGTGACATAAAATGTCAAAGAGAATACAAGTACGCAACGCATTTATATGTAATAACAAAACGCAAATAACAGCTAAACGTTTTTTTGTCTATAGTTAAAAATTTTATTTATTTTAAATCGAGAGTAATTTGTATTCTCTTTGAATCGTCATTAACAATGCCGCGACCAAGACGATCGAATCTTTCCCGACAAAGCTGTAATGGTTCTTCCATTAGATACTATATTTTCGGAAATTTAGAAAATATATTTACGAAAAAAATTATGGCGGTTATTTTTTTATCAAAGAAGGTCCTAAATTATGGTAGCTTCACTGATAGACAGATAATATACAAGCACCCCTTTGTCGGATAATTCCAGTTAAGAATGAAATCGGATAGAACTAAATACAAGGTATTTCATTTGAAAGGAGACCTGTTGCATTACCCTACTATGCCATTATGAAAATATGGATATACGTATGAAAAATTAAAATGAATTATTGTTAATTACTTTTTCAATTTGCATTTAACTTGCATGAAATTACAAAATATTGGCCACAATTGCATACCCGTCATTTATTTCTGATAGTGATAATGATAATAATATTTATCTTAAAGATCGTAACCATGATAAAAATATGACTAATGATAGAAGAAATATTAAAAAAAATTGCTTTTAAACCGGATTAAAAAAAATTAAGTATTTCTTGATGCTACATAATAATTATGGTGTCAATATAAAAAATGGGCTTTAGGGTTTTTACATACCCTTTCCTACATTATCTTAAACTCGCTAGCAGCAAATTAATAAAATTTTCTCTAATTTAAGAATAACTCTTAATTCATTATTTGCCATAGCAACTATTTTTATTACATTCATTTTTTTTTCGTATATCATAGTGTCGCTCGCACAACTTTATCATCATCTTTCATCATAAGTAATGTTTATATTATCGTCAGTTTCATAATGTAATCTTAATTAACTAAACAAACTCAAATAGATTAATGAACTCACCACCCCTCTTGGTCGTGGGTGTCGTAAAGGACGACTAAGAAATGTAATTTGCAGATAACATTACTTCAAGAGAAGGCAAACTCGCAATAAAACCCTATGCTAACACGTGTGACCAGAGTGGTATTATTATCAACATCTTGGCTTATATAAGTCCCACTCCTGGGCTCGAGTCTCCGCCATAACAGGAGAGATATTGATCTACTAAGTATACCATACTAGTCACAAGGGTTGGTATAGGGCCTTATTTATAGCGTGATATAGTAGGTCGAATTGTCTCTCATAAGAGGGAGGTCCATTTTTTTAGGGTTGAGCCCTGGTCGGCACACCCGCCGACCTATTTTTTTTTTTTTTTTTCTCGCTGTGGAAATGCATTTACGCACTATCCCCCGCCGGTTACAGACAGGGGAGTGTGTGTGGGACTCGCCGGCCACAGAAGTGACCGAAATACTCACTAAAACCACAGCGGCCCCTTCCGTGCTTTTACGAGGTGCCGGAGAGATCGTCTGATGACATTCTATCCCCGACACCCCAACGCTTGGCCGTCTGGCCACGTCCTGTCATCATTTAGGGCGGTGGGAGGAGGAGCGCATAACGGCGTCTCCTCCTCCCTGGTCGCCGCCGGCGGAGCGAGTCTGCGGACGCAAGTGCCTCGCGTGCCCGCTCCGCGGCCTCCTTCCTTGTAATGACAGCCTCACAGAAGGAGGCCATCGACGACCAACAGCTGTCGCTGCCGAGCATCTTCGAGATGATGATCGACAACGACAGGTCCGCTGTTCCCATGTCCGGTGACAGGACGTGGCGCTGAGGCCCCCAGGCGGGGCATACTTCTAGTGTGTGGCGCGCATCGTCGATTAGCGCGCCACACTCATGGCATCCTGGGGCCTCTTCTCTTCCAATTTTGTGCAGGTACTTACCGAAGACCCCATGTCCGGTAAGCACCTGCACCAACCTAAATGTAAGGCTGCCGTGCATCCTCCTGAGCCAGCGGTGGAGATGCGGCGCAACCGCCTCCACAGTCCCCCGCCCTGCTACGGGGGACTCTAGATCCTCCCTCCACCGCCGGATGACTTCCCTTCGGGCCACTTCCTGAACTCTGCCCAATCCCCTTTTGGAGACTCGCTCGCCGTTGAACACCCGCCGCCCTGCTCTGTCTGGGGCGACGGAGGGGCGGCGCGCGATACCATGACCCACCCGTGGCACGTCGCCTACGTCGTTTGGCGGACCACCGGTGCAGAGTCCCTTGTCGGTCCGACGGAATACCGGCCGCGGGATACCCTCTCCTCTCGACGTTCACCCTCGGGGGATGGACTAAATCCCCGGCCTAGTCACCCACGGCCTCGACCGCCCTAGTCGAGGCGGCATCAGGCGCAGGTATCCGCGCCTGCGCCGCCCGAGTCGCCGGCGGCGGACCGCTTCGTCGTGGAGGCGTTCCTCCCGCACGCTCTCCAAGGGAGGAGGCTCTAGCCCAGCACTGGGACAGATATGGGCTGAAATGATCATGATGATGAAATTCTTATAAATATAAAAAATATATGATTATTAAAACAATCAGGGATTAATATCACTGTATCACGGTTATTCCTCACGCACTGATGAAAAGTATATAATAAATACGCGTAAAGAGACTAAATAGAGGACCCTTAAGCCTTTTTTCTCCGAACTTAAGAAAAGCTTTTCTTGCCATCATAATTTTATGCAAATAATTGAATGACAAACACAATCTATACTATTTAAAAGCATGAATCATTGATGAAAAATAGTTCAAATATTTGCCTTGTAATACCAAAGTATCGATCGTGTTTGGTTTTATTTTAGACTAGCAACCCGCTTTTGCTTCGCTTCAGTTTCAGTGGCCTTACCCGTGTAGTTACCGTTCCCGTGATAATACTGGAATAAAATAAAGCCTAAGGTACTCCTTATACAGGCAGCCTGCTAGTAAAATATTATCAAAATCCGTCCAGCCGTTTTGAAGATTACCCAAAAATTTTTTAAATCGGTTTTTAGGCATAGGCATCGTGCGAATAAGCGTATTTTCATGAAAAAAACCCATTATTTTGACACATTCAGACACTTCAATTTTATTTATTTGTATAGAGGGCAACATAAATGGACGAGCAAAATCTTTCAAGAAGAAAGACGTTGATATTCTCTATTAAGTGAAGCGTGCACAGAAATTCAGAATTAATATAAATTTTAATTTATTCATATCAGCCCACATAAATCACACTGTTGGGCTCGGGTCTCCTCCAGAATAGGAGGGCAATTGACCTACTATACCGTGCTAGTCAAACATGTTGACATAGGGTTTTATATCGAGTTTTCCTTCTCTTGCATAGATGTTATTTTATATCAATACTTACATATACAGCAGTCATGGCCGGGTATGCGGCATACATGTTAACAAGCGCGTATTTTGGATACAAATAGAAGTTCACAGCTACACCCATATACGACGATGCTGACAAATAGAGGAAACAAGCCACGGCATTGAACATAAACTCCTGTAATAAAAAGAAAAAATGAACGTGTGTACAAAGTACGCATAACACAAGTGAAACTTCTTTATCCTTTGTCCCTTTGTTCCTTTATCCCTTATCTCTTATCCCCTTATCCTTATCCCCTTATCCTTATCCCCTTATCCTTATCCCCTTATCCTTATCCCCTTATCACCTTATCCCTTTACCCCTTTATGCCTTTACCCCTTTATACCTTTATCCCTTTATGTCCGCTTAAACGACATGCTATCCCTACTCCACTGAAGAAAGTACTCTTTATTCGAATCGACCGTGGTGGGGACGAGAAAAAGATGGCGCGTAACGAAAAAATGTGACGCGTAACCGAAAAATGTGACGGTAATTTTTTTTCTAACGCCGATAGTTTCACTTCAAAAATCGTCATGTTTAATGTAAAATGAAATACTTCAGGCTAATGGGTACTATCCTTCTCTACAAAGTAAGGAATAATCTACAAAAGAATCCTTCGCCATAAGAGGGAAATTTACCGACTATACCTCGTTGTTCAGATGTGTTGATATAGAAAGAAAGAAAGAAAATCTGTTTATTGTGATGAATATATTTTACAGTTGATCTGAGTATAAGAGTAGCATAACAAATGAAATTGTTGCTCATCATAAACGTCTCCATCTCAGCATATTGCAGGTTAAAAGAACTTGCACTGATCTTTCGTGGAGGCGCTTTAGGGTTTCATATTGAGATTTCTTGCTCTTCCATAAATGTTATCTACATATTATATCCCTTAATCGTCTTTTATGACATCTATGGGTAAGAGATTGAGTGGTGAATTGTATTCTTACTCCGTGACAACAGTTGCAGTCGCTTACCCTCATAGTTCCTGATCCCGAGGGAATACCGGGATAAAATATAGACTAAGTTACTCTTTGTATAGACAGCTACCTGGTTGTAAAATATTATCAAAATCAGTCCAGACGTTTTGAAGATTTCCTCAAACAAACAAACAGACAAAAAAATTTTAAACTGTATGTTGGGCATAGGTGTCGTGCAATTAATCGTGTGAGCATGATTTTTTCATTCTCACACGGCGAGTATTTTGACATCACAAACAGATACTTAAATTTTATTTATTTGTATAGATAATAAGAAAGACATATACCTATACGACTGCTTTTTGTGTGGCGACGGAGTAGGAATACAATTCACCACTCCCTATCTTGCTCGGGGATGTCGTAAAAGACGACTATGAGATATAGTATGCATATAACATCTATGCAAGAGAAGGAAAACTCGAAATAAAACCCTATACCAACATGTTTGACCAGCATGTATAGTAGGTCAAATTCCCTCCCTTTGTGGAGGAGGCCCAAGCCCAACAGTGGGACGTATGTTGGCTGCGACGATACCCATACAATAATAAAAAGGAGGTATATAACCCAATTGAATGGAAGGAATAGCACGCTGGTCAAATAGATTTCCAAACGAAGACATGACCCAATAATCTAAATTATTTAACGATGAGAATAATATATTTCAGGTCAGCTAGTAATTGAATAAGGTCTGTATAAGTATTTTACCAACGCCTAACTTCTCAAACCACATAAGTATTTATTATTATTGGGCAGGGGTCTCATTCAGATAGGGGAGAGTGCTCCTCAGGGAGTATTCCGTCGGGCGGACCACTGAAGTCAAGTCCTGCTCCGGTGGTCGGCCCAACGACGAAGGCGACGTGTCACGGGTGGGTTACGGGTATGAGTGCTTACGCCCCTCTGTCGCGTCGGACGGAGTTGGGCGAGGAGTGCGCCGTCCGTAACCCACCACCTAAAAAAAAAAGAAGGAGTCTCATCCAGGTAAGGCAATTCAGGCTACTATAATACAGTAGGCAAATGGGTTTGATTTCGAGGTTTTCTTCTCATCATCATTATCATCATCTCAGCTCATATATGGTCCACTTCTGGACTCCAGCTTCCTCCACAATGGAAAGGAAATTGAACTATAAAACCACGCTTGCCAGACAAGTTCGTAACTATTTTATTTCGAGTTTTTTCTTTTTATATCTCCACTAGCAACCCGCCTTCGCTTCGCTTCGGTTTCTGTCGCCTTATCCCCGTAGTTCCCTTTCCCGTGGGAATACCGGGATAAAATATAGCCTAGTTTACTCCCTGATATTGTAGCTTTCCATTAGTGAAAGAATTGTTTAAATCAGCCCACCCCTGTTGAAGATTACCCGGAACAAACAGACAGACAGACAAAAAAAATATAAAGTGATTTTTAGGCATATGTATAGTGCAAATAACCGTGTGAGCATGAAAAAGGCCCATTATTTTGACATTACAAACAGACACTCCAATTTTATTTTTTGGTATAGATTATTATAATCCCTCAATCATCTTTTACAACACTCACGTGCAAGGTGATGAATTCTATTATTAATCCGTCACCACAGGGAAAATTTCTTTTCCTACAGTGCTGTGATCTATATATGTACCCTAATAATTTTTTAAGAGGGAACGTGTATAGTTTCGAGGCTTTCTTCTATTCCTCACTATCATCACCTTAGCTCATAATGTGTTCCACTCCTGGCCTCGAGATTTCTCCGCAATGAAAGGGCAATTGAACTACTAAACTACGCTGGTCAAACTGATTTTATTTCGATCTTTCCTTCTCTTAAATAACATCTATTTATTTTCATATTATATACTTTAGTCGAGTTTTATGACACCCACCCCACAGGGCAGAGAGGAACGGTTAACTGTATTCTCACTCCGTCCCAACTCGAAAAATTTCTTCTCTTATAGTGCTGTCAACTATTTATGTACCTTAATCTATTTTAAAGAGACCCAGAGAAAAGATGGTACAGAGCAGTCATGTCAAGGATACGGCCCGCGATCGATCGATTTTTAACAACCGTATATTATCTATATCTATACCAATAAATAAAATTGGAGTGTCTGTTTGTAATGTCAAAATAATAGGCTTTTTTCATGCTCACACGGTTATTTGCACGACACCTATGCCTAAAATAGCAATTAAAAAATTTTTGTCTGTCTGTCTGTCTGTCTGTCTGTTTGTTCCGGGTAATCTTCAAAACGGCTGGACCGATTTCGAAAATTCTTTCACCAATGGAAAGCTATAATATCAGGGCGTAAACTATTCTATATTTTATCCCGGTATTCCCACGGGAACGGGAACTACGCGGGTAAAACGACTATAACCTATAACCGAAGCGAAGCGAGGGCGGGTTGCTAGTATACTATATAATTTAATAAATAAAATGCTAAAATAATTCAATTTTTTTTTTATCTAGCCCGCTTACGAATTCAAAATCTTATATATGGCCCTCTACAAAATTGAGTTTGACATCTCTGCTATAGAGGTTAATTCTGTTATTACCGTCACCATGTCGACGAACACATCATTTAACTCACATTCACATTCATATTAATTACCGTTATCATATGATTAAAGAGATCTTTGTCGATGCTACCGTTAATTATCTGGCGCTATTTATATCATCCACAGGAAAATTATAGATAACAATTAAATACCTTGTTATAGTCATGTGACTGTTTAAAAATACACAGGACCTAGGTATGTCGTCTATACACGATATCAATCCTTATTAATACTTATCTATTTGATCTAAGATAAAGTTCTTTGTTGCATGCGCAATATTAAATAAATAGGTATACTAAAGAATGGTGACGAATACATTCTTTTATATATCGTTTACGTCTTCAATGGCGGCAAATTAATAATTAGAAATTGATAAAACATGCTGCCGACATCCAAGTCGTACAAAGTACGATTGTTGATGACAAATGACGATAGTAGTCATCATCATCATCATCATTTCAGCCTATCGCCGTCCACTGCTGGACGTAGGCCTCCCTCATGTTACGCCACAATGAGCGGTCCTGTGCCGCCTGCATCCAACGACGCCCAGCTACTTTCACTAGGTCATCGGTCCACCTAGTGGGGAGGCGTCCTACACTGCGTCGTCCGATACGTGGTCGCCACTCGAGAACCTTTCTTCCCCAGCGGTTGTCGGTTCGTCGAGCGATGTGGCCTGCCCATTGCCACTTCAGCGTGCTAATTCTTCGTGCTATGTCGGTTACACCCGTTCTTCTGCGGATTTCCGTATTCCGGAGTCTATCTCGCAGAGAAATCCCGAGCATAGCCCGCTCCATAGCACGCTGAGCGACTTTGAGCCTTGTTATGAGGCCTACATTTAAGGACCACGTTTCCGTGCCGTAAGTCATCACTGGTAACACACACTGGTCAAAGACCTGTGTTTTCAGACACTGAGGTATGTTGGACGAGAAGATCCTCTTAAGTTTCCCGAACGACGATAGTAGTATTCCGACACAATCCTAGTAATTACAATTTTGGAGAGGGTAGTCTCTCTGGGTATTCTGTCGATCGACCACTCTGACGACAAGGAACCCGGCACCGGTGGTCGGCCCAGCGACGAAAGCGACGTGCTAAGGGTGGATCATGGGGCCGCACGCCGCCCCTTTGTCGCCCCGGACAGAACCGGGCGGCGATACCTCTGACCATGGTCCAACCACAAGTCATTACAATTTTAAAAGGTAGCTGGTTCAGTGGGAATCCCTTGCACAGAAAGCAGAAGAAGAAATCAAATAACTGCACAGACGCTGTAGTGCCAGATACCGACCTACTATGCCAGTGTCGTGAGTACGATTTCGACGCATGACAAAAACTACGTGCGATCCAGAAATTTTTCTGAGTCTGCGTATAATTTATTATTTTATTATTATGTGCGTTAAATTACAATTATATATTTATAAGTCCCCCACAAAACAAGGATTATTTCCTTTGTGCAGTGCCTTAAAAGAATAACTAACAAAGATTTCTATGCTAACTATATAAAAATGTAAACCTACTTCCATTTAATATTTTACTGCCTAAAAGCATTTTTCTATGTGGTAACGGAGTAAGAATGCACTTTACCACCTTACACGTAAATGTCGTAAAAGACTATTAAGGAATTTTAATACGCAGATAAGAGAAGAAAAACTCGAAATAAAACACTATAACAGCCCGTCTGACCAGCGTGATATAGTAGGTCAAATACACTCCTATTTCGGAGGAGGCTCGAGCCCAATAGCGAGACGTATTTGAGCTGTAATAACGATTTTGCCACGCACCATCAAGTAGATTTATTCAAGTATTAACTTTTTGATATTAAATAACCTGACAAAAAAATAGTTTACAGAAGTGCTAAATTGTGCTTAAAACACAATATCCCATCTCTGTAAACAAATTCCCTTATCTTCAACTATGTAGGTGTTAAAGATATTAACCAACACAGTAAACCTACGGCGGATAGATAATAAATTTATTCCAGTAAATCTATTTCTGTCCACTAACGGAGTACGCTTGCAGTAGATCTTTCCAATAAGTTGTAAGAGACAACTAAGAGACAAACCCAGACATCATCGCTTCAAGAAAAGAGCAACTCAAAATAAAATTTTACGCCAACTTATCTGGTCAATATAGCATGAACAGTCAATTTCTCTTACATTTTTAGACTGCTTGACAATGTAACATCATATAAGTATGTTACACCAAGTAGTACGACAGAGCTGAGAACACCGGCTAAGAGGTGAAAAATAAATTAATAAAACTGTAAAATAATCCGATCCCAACGCATCTGTGGAGCATATATAATCTCATCATCTCGGCTCCTGTACGTCCCACTGCTGGGCTCAAGCCTCTCCATAATAGGAGGGAATTTAACCTTACTATACCACGCTGATCAGGCAGGTTGGTATAGTTTTGTTGCATAGATGTTATTCGTATTATATCCTTTCGTCGTCTTTTACGAGATCCGCAAGCAGATAGGGAGTGATAAATCGTATTCTTATTCCATCACCACACGGAAAATATAATCTAAGATGATGTAATAAAAAATATGTGACTGATGTTATCAGTCATATATTTTTAACGTGTTAACGTTTACAACAATTCTTTGGCTTTATCGTCAAAAAATTCTTAATTACAGTACCCCATGGCGTCCTGCTATCCTCTCAGACGGCTTGTAATTAAACCTAAGTGTAAGAGGAAGAAGGAGAAATGTCTTAAATGTATTTTTCACGTTGATATGCTTAATATCAGTATCCAAAACCCGTTAAATGCATCCTACACTCCAGTGAAACAATAGATATATGTAATAAAGAGAAAGTTTGAAAGTTACGTTAATGACTGAATAATTACAATAACGTTTGTCGTTTTATGTATATGTCATGAGACGGGATTAGTAAGATAGTGACAAAAGTTTTAAGTATGAATGTCGAAGGCGTTAGGGTCAGGGAAAGAGTAAAGAAAAGTCGACCATACTGTCGACAGTCGTCTATCCACAGCCGCGAGCCGATCTATCGGGGGTAGTACCACACTCTCTCAGAAAATAGACGTTTAAGTAGTAGCAATTTGTTTCTCCACTTCGTTTGGTGAGCGAGAGAGCCGGCAGCCTAATTTTCTAAGGGTGTTTGCGTATGTTAAGTTTTGGTGATGTATTTAGTATTACCGAACCTTATTGCACGCATTCACAGTCCCTGCACTATCTTCACAGTAGGCAGAGGGCTTGTAAAGATCTATGGGCGGCAGCATCGTTTACCACGAGGTATGCTGTTTGCCCGTTTGCCACCAACAGTAATTGACAAAACCCGGTCAAACTATAGTGTGTCGCCACAAGACACCATTACGCGTATCACTCGCGGGATCAATTTTAATATTACATTACAATAACAATTACTTACAAAAATAGATTGCCGTATAAGTTGTTGCGTGTTAGAAGACAAGACGTAACATGCGATGAGTAATGCAGTGGTGAGCAGACAGGCAGACGCCGTCGTCAGGAATCCATGGAAAGCTGAACCCATGCTGCTCGCCTCTGACATGCCATACTTTACTAGAAGACTCTGGCATAGACCACCTAACATCTGTGCACAAAAGAATAATTACAAAAATATTTATTTTCTCAATTATTCCTGTAATAATAAATAATATCCAGTTTGTACGAATTTTATTCTTCATTGCGAGAATATTACCCACCTAGATAGACTCTGGTAAGACAAAGGTCTTTTATAAGGTATGTAAAATATTATATTTCTTTGGTCCATGATATAATAAATAAATAAATAAATCTTTGTTATAACGATATAAGACATAGATGACTGCACAGATGGCGTAGTGGTTAAGATAGCGACCTACAGCGCCAGTGTCGGAGGTTCGAATCCCACGCGGGACAACACTTTGTGCGATCCACGAATTGTTGTTCTGAGTCTGGATGTAATTTGTGTTCGTTAATTATATGTTTGTAAAGTCCCCCGCAATACAAGGATTATTTCCTTAGTGCAGGGTGTTGTCTTAAATTAAAAAAAAAAAAATAGCTTATCGCCCCCGCTCTCTTCCTTTCTTTCTTTCTCTCCGTCTGTCTCTCTCATAAACTTATTTCTAAATTGAAAAGGCGGTCTCTTCAGCTTCACCTTGAAACCATACCTACAAATTCGCTGCGAATACGTTATTGCTTAAGCAGTGATACCCACGTGTAGCAACAAATTTATCGTTTATCCATCACTACAAATAAAACCGGCTAAGTCGGAGTCGCGCACGAAGGGTTCCGTACCATTATCTATAAAAAATCGCATTTGTTGTATGGGAGCCCCTTAAATTTTTATTTTGTTTTTTGTATTTGTTGCTATAGCGGCAACAGAAATACATAATATGTAAAAATTTCAACTGTCTAGCTATCGCGGTTCTTGAGTTACAGCCTGGTGACAGACAGACGGACGGACAGACAACAAAGTCTTAGTAAGAGGGTCACGTTTTTACCCATTGGGTACGGAACCCTAAAAACCGTTTCAATATGCCATCTATTATGGGCTGAGATGATGATGCCATCTATTGGAATTTTTTTCTTACTAACTGTTGTATAGTTTTTAATATTGTTACTCTTTTAATCTTTTAACCTAATTTAAAATAAATCTTATCCCCACCTGAAATTGAATTCAAGCAAAACACAATTAATTTCAACTCTCTGTCCTCATAACACCAACTGCGATCGTCAATCTGATCGAACAGCTTAGCGAATATGGTATGGCCATTTGCATATCTTCGATAGGCTTTTTAATTCACTATGTAAAATAGTATTATCATATTATATTAAATATTAATAGTAATTACTTTTAAGAATGTATTAATGCATTTTGGGTACACACTCTGATACCCCCACAGAATAACCCCACCGGGCTAATTATCCTCAGTAACGACACTTAAGTTACAGATTTTGTGTAAGAAATCTGTGGCATAAATAATAAAGCAATTTTAAAAGATTTTCTTTTTAATTCCCAAAAAGTTTTATAAAAATTATTGAGCGCGCAATAAATAAGTCACTGCTTAGTTCTCTGGCTCTATGGTTTATTAACACAACTCAAGGGACAATTTTTTTGGTTTTGAGTACCGAGTAGGTCGGTCGAACCCCGTCCAAACCGCCAGTTGCCGTTCACGTACTTCTCTCTCGCCATGTGGTCGCATCAATGGTACCAAGTCTTTGTCTTAGGTGAACTAAACCTTAGCATGACAAATTAAGATTTATATATGTTGTTATGTTTATTCCCAAATTATAATCTTATTTTCTGATCTCCAAAGCTGTGTTTGTCGACTCTATGTTTAGCAGGACATGAAAAGACAGTCCGTTATCGCATCTAACTTCTACACCCATATTGTGAGGCAATCCCATCACACTAGACAATTAAAAGTATAGAGAATGAACCTATCAAGTCACTATAAAGATATTTGCAAATAACAAGTCTCCATTGACATTGTCCGCAGTGACCGAGCTACGGCGAGGACATTATTACTATTATTTTGTATGATAATATCTCCTGTCTGATATAACTTGATAGTATCAGGTTCACTGAAATATAATATTATTGATATGTTAACTTTTTTATTGAAAAGACACATACCGCCCAACTGATAAAATATCCTTGTTAACGACTTTATATCACAAGCAAATAAAAATCAAACTAATTTCCTAGAAATGGCACAAATATTTATAACCAAAACATAATAGATATGGGCAAGTCGAACGTAATATATTCTATATCATCATTATCATCATTTCAGCTCATATACGTCCCACAGTTGGGCTTGAGCTTCCTCCATAATAGATGGGTAATTGACCTACTATACCACGCCAGTCAGAGGTGTTGCTTTATTTGCCCCAACCGAGGCCGCGGGTGACGTGACCGGGGAGTTAGTCCGTCACCCGCCGAGAGGCCGACCACGTGAGGAAAGACCGACGTCCTCCCCGAGGGGGGGACGTCGGTCGATGAGAGGGTACCCCAAGTAGGGGATATTCCGTTGGGCCGACCACTGATGACAAGTAACCCTGTTGCGGTGGTCGGCCCAACGACGAAGGCGACGTGGTGTTCGAGTGGGTTGCGGGTGTGCGTGCTTACGCTCCTCTGTTGCCCCGGACGGAGTGGTGCGAGGAGTGCGCCGACCGCAACCCAGCCCCAAAAAAAAAATTGGGTTTTATTTTGAGTTTTCCTTCTCTTATATTAATACATATTTAATCCCTTAGTCGTCTTTTATGACACCCACGGGTAAGGGTGATGAATTGTATTCTTAATCCGTTACCATACAGAAAAATTCTACATAATTTGCTTAGTTTTAATGACATATCCTATGAATCATC
Source organism: Lymantria dispar (assembly GCA_032191425.1). NCBI lineage: Eukaryota > Metazoa > Arthropoda > Insecta > Lepidoptera > Erebidae > Lymantria > Lymantria dispar. Next base: position 20,521,077 of record CM063444.1, on the reverse strand, counting down.
ATCGTAATCAGGCTCTTATCCCAATTATTCGGGGTCGACTGATCGTTGTTTCATTGTAGGTATTGCAAAAGTTGTGGCAATAGTTTTATGACTGGCCGCCTGTCTGACGTCAAACTATTTTAAGAATATAATTATTGAGGCATCGGATGTAGTTAGCCTAAGTAAATATAAATGTCTGTGTCCTCTTTTACAACAATTACGAGAATTACGGTTGGTAGAGAACGACTTTTAATTGTTATTTTTCTCATTCTCTGCTCATATGGCTTTGTCTCACTATTCGAGCTTAAGCTTCAGACGGGATGGCATGTATTCATTTTGTTTCGCTTCTATTATGATATTCATTTATCAAACAAAGAGGCTGATGACCACATTTGCTAAATTATGAAAACAGCACACCAACTAAATGAATCATGCTAAAAACATTTTTAATTTAAATTCACGATCATAATCGCCATTTTGTCACTGAAGTGAAGTTGATTATCATCTCATCTTATGTACATCCAACAGCTGGGCTTATCTCCATATAAGGTCTCCAACAGAAAGAACATTGACGCACTATATTACGTTGGTTAGATGAGCTGGCAGGTTTTATTTCGTGTATTTCTTCTCTTGTATATATGGTTTTCTTCAGTAGTCTTTTAGGACATCCACAGACAAGAAATTGGTAAATTGTATTCTTACTCTGTCGTCACGTAAAAAATTTATCTCAAAATCAGAATAAAATAATATGTGTGTAGTATACAAAACATATGGTATTTTAGTACACGAATATAGAAATGAAAATCCCTTAAATGCAGTCTTATCATGCTTACACAGCAGAATTTCATTCAATCACTGGCAAACACTCGCTGATCGTCAACAAAATTATCATTACTTACGTACATATATGGTATATACACTGACGGACTCCTAAACTGCATCAAAGTAAAAAACGACTTTGAAATAAATATTTTAACCAAGTATGCAAACTTTCTACACAGATTTAAATTGAAACGTCTAGATTGGTTCGTTAACTTTAAAACAGCGTAGGGTCATATCCTTAAGTTTAAGTTTGTGTACTGGAAAGGACCTTAAAACTTTTTTGAAGAAAAAACAGAAATTTAAAGAAAATTGGTTTAATTAAAAAAATGGTTTTAACAATAGACACAAACTTTATGCAAGGGTTTTTTTATGTTTTAATAAGGTGTATTACCTCCACGTGCCCTTATTACAGATTCTAATCGGTTCCGCATAGATTTGATTAGGGTTATTAAAAGATCTTGCGGAATATTGTCCCATTCTTCTGAAAGTGCTGTTCTTAGTTGTGCCACTGTCGTAGGCAAAGGATTTCTCGCATATACAGCTCTTTTTAAATTGTCCCAAAGATGCTCAATGGGATTAAGATCCGAGCTGCGTGCTGGCCAATTCATTGTACGTATCCCAACCTCTTCGCAAAATTGTCGAACTTGTGCAGCAGCGTGCGGCCGAGCATTATCCTGCATTAAAGTAAAATTTTCACCTATAAATCCAATGTAAGGACCACGTGATCTTCTAAGATCTCTGTTATATAGCGATGTGCAGTCAAACCCCCTCCACTACCGTTTTGACGGACCATGTCTATGAACACAAGTTCTGTTCGCCCGTTCATCGATATGCCACTCCAGACCATGCACGAACCGCCTCCAAAAGGAACACGCTCCTCAATGCAACTTTGAGCATATCGCGCCCCACGTCGACGATAGACTCTTCTGCGACCATCTGCACCAAATAAACATGTCCTACACTCATCTGTGAACAATACGGAGGCCCATTGCTTAGTGTTGCCCAAATGCAAGACCAAGACGAGACTTGGACCAATCTTGGTCTTGATCTTGCAACAGCACACCTGGTCTCGTCTTGGTCTTGGTATTGCACACTCGAGTCTTGGTCTTGGTCTTGGTATTGCAGCAAGAGTCTCGCAAAGTCTTGCAGTTCGAATAACGTAACAGTAATTTACTGTTATGGCAATGAAAAATCCAACTAAATTAATCAAATATCATCTTATCCTATCTATCCATCTGCTAGCCTATAGTCCGCTATTGAATATAACCTTTACCACTGGGGAAAATTACTCTCCTATTCCCCTGGTGTTACATTAGACAGAGTTACTACTCCTATGACAAAGGAAGGAATTTCGACCCTGTTTTCTTAAGACGTCACCACATGGGGCAGTTGATACAATAAATTTTATGTCATTCAACATTACCCCTTTCCAACAAAAAAGATTTTTTCTATTTGATTGGCAAGCGACGGAGTTATTTGACCACTGACGACAAGTCACACTGCTCTGGTGGTCGGCCCAACAACGAGGCGATGTTCCTGCGCGCCGTCCTTTCATCGCCCCGGACGGAATGAACCACACCTGTGCTTACCATAGCCCACCCATAAAAAAAAAAATGGCTTCCTAACACCATTGCCTCGGTCCGATTTGATACGACATCCACGGGTAAGAGAGTGGTGAACTGTATTCGTACTCTGTCCCTACACGGACATTTATTTAGATTAATTATAGGCATATTTCTATGTCCAACAGTGAACGTGGTTGGGGTAATGAATTAACGGATATATAAATATGTATAATGGGCAAGAGCACTCTCGTGATTACGGTATTTTTGTCCTTAAGTCTTTTCGAAGAGTAATTCTGAAAAGTCAACACCAATAGATGGATATCTCAAGACTGATTTGACTTGCCGTGTAGTGACGGAGTAAGAATACAATTCATCACCCCCTATTTTACCCGCGAGTGCGAACCCACGACTAAGGGCTATAATATATAACATCGGTTCAAGAGAAGGAAAACTTGAGATGAAACCCTGTAACAACACGGCCGATCACCGTGGCGATTCCCCTCCGGCCACGGCCGATTTTCCTCCTATTATGTAGAAGACACGAGCTCCACCGTATATAAGCTGAAATGGTGATTTGAATTAAATGCAAGACCGCGAGACTCTTGCATGCTCAGTCTTGGTCTTGCTCAAGTCTTGCAGGGCCAGTCTTGGTCTTGGTCTTGCAAAAATTAAGCGGTCTTGGTCTTGGTCTCGGTCTCGCATTTCTCGCAAGACCAAGACCAAGACCGCAAGACCAAGACTTTTTTGGGCAACACTACCATTGCTCATCTGTCCAATTTAGGTGATCACGCGCAAATCTTAAGCGAGCTTGTCTGTGAGCTACAGACAACTTTGGACCATTTGCTGGTCTAAAAGGGGTGATATCCGCTTCCTTTAACCTTCTTCTTATTGTTCGTGCACTAACGTTTACTCCACGCACTTCATTAAGCTCTGTTTTGATGTTAACTGACGTGAGGAAACGATTTCGCAGGGAAGTTGTAACAATAAATTGGTCATCACGACCGGTGGTTGCTCGAGTTCTGCCTGTACCACGTCTCCTTTTGTAAGAACCTGTCTCCACAAACCTTCTGTATATTCTAGAAACCGTAGACTGGTTTAAATTTAAATTTCTACCAATCCTTCGTTGATCCAAGCCCTCCCGCACCAATGCTACAATTTGAGCAGCTTGTTCGAACGAAGTATCCATATTATGGTTCAGAAACTCTCGATGAGTTAAAAAGCTAACCCAACAATTCTGCTGGTAACAATAATTCAATTGACAAAAGAATAAAAAATCAATAAGAATCAATTTTAAAATTTTGCTATAAGTAACACGCAAATTTGATACTACGAGTAAATTTTATTTTCCCGGCTATATTCATTTGTTTTACTGCAGTTCTATTTTTAAATATTGCTTTTTTTAAGATTAAGGGCCAGTCTCTCCATATTTATATAATTTAATCTAAAAAGTTTGCATACTTATTAAAAAAATCATTTCAAAGTAATCCTGAAGTTTGATGCAGTTTATGAGTCCGTCAGTATATATCTTTATATATTATATCCGAACATCCAGTCATCCATTTTCTAATCAAAGTTAACTGTTGCCATAAGGAAGAACAATGATATGCTCGACAAGCTTGACGAATTGATCGCAGTTGGTGCTAAAGTTTGCCAGAAGAGTGTTACTAACTATTGTCTTGATGATCCACCTACGCGTAAGTAAGGCGTAACATGAAAAATTGTACCTATTATTAACTCTTAACCAAATGGGCCAATCATATGATGCATAAGTATACCTAAAAAATTCAAAACTCATTTCGCGATAGTCACTTTTAAATGCATTTTAATCAATCAATACTTCGATTGATTTATTAGAGGCAGCTTTTCAATTTCATAAACAGCGAAGTGGAGTAGGTACGGACTTCCCATACTGAATATCGTGGGTACGATCTTCACGTAGAACAATTTTATGTGCAGTTCATAAGTCATTATTCCAAATCTGGATGCGATATGCGATCGTTAATTGTATATTTGTAAAGTTCCTCGAAACACAAAGATATTTTAGAGGTTTTGTTTTAAAAAAAGTAATACTTACAGCTTCAGCTAGCTTTATAAGCCCGTGATGGGTCGTAAGATATCCCAAATTGAGGCATTCACAGCATCTACAACAGCAGCACTTGATACCTTTACCACTGCCACTAGGGGTAACACGTACAATGGTCGGTCCACGAGTCATTGTTAATTTCACACTATTACACGTAAAAACCACCAAAAAATTCAACAGTACATACCATTCTAAAATTCAGACAGGAAATAAGGGAGAGTTCAATCTGACACGGTCAGTGTTAGTCATAATAAATATATTTAGATGTTAGTTTTTAGTTGTTTGGGGTTTGCGTTCAACGATCTCTGACCTATAAACGCTTAAATATTTTCTCTAATATTTTCTGTGAGTTTCAAATGTATTTTATATTGTTCTTGCACAGACAAAGATGTGTTAATGAGTATAAAGTTGGAAGAGTTTTGAATGGGTCGCGTGCCGGAGAGCTACGTGTGCGCACAGTTATAAAAATAGAACAACGCACTCGCGACGGGAGGGTTAATACCTATTTTGGGGTATTATTTACACTCGTCTACTTTATTAGGAAATTAAGGTTGGTTGAATATTTCATAGTAGTGTTAATGTAATATTTCAATAAAACAACAAAAAGAAAAATTGAAGTCAAGGTATGTGTAGCCTCGAAACAGTTCGCAATTTTATCATTATAATCCATTTATAATCCTGACATCAATACATTAAACACTACCTTCACCAATCACGGGGATGCCCCAGATTATCTACTAACTAATCTTTTAAATTACTAATATAACCATAAATTACATAATTATATGTAAATATTATCGTGATTTTAATTTTTTTAAGAAACCTCTGTATTAAGCACTATCTGTTTTAGCCGCATGTTGTTTATATTATTATCATTCTTATTGTTATTTATTTTATTACTTTCCTTTTTTTCTCTTTTCGTTATTTTACTTTCTTATATATTTGAGGAAAGGAGTTTGCTGAAAAGCAGCCCTTTTTTTTGTGGGTGGGCTGCGGTCGGCGCGCCTCCGCACCACTCCGTCCGGGGCGACAGAGGGGCTTAAGCCCGCAACTCCCGCAACCTACCCGAAAACCACATCGCCTTCGTCGTTGGGCCAACCACCGGAGCAGGGTTAACTTGTCATCAGTGGTCGGCCCGACGGAATACCCCCTACTTGAGGTACCCTCCCATCGACCGACGTCCCCCCCTCGGGGAGGACGTCGGTCTTTCCTCACGCGATCGGCCTCTCGGCGGGTGACGGACTAATCCCCGGTTACGTCATCCGCGGCCTCGGCTAGGCGGCATGAGGCGCAAGTAGTTGCGCCTACACCACCCCAGTCGCCGGCGGCGGATCTCCTCATCGAGGCTGCGCTCCTCGCGAAGGCGATCCGCCGCCTCCTTCCGCGAGATCACTGTCTCGCAGAAGGCTGCGACCGCGCTGTCGACCATCGCCCTAGCGATAGCCGGCAGCGTCAGGTCTGCCCCGATGATTGCGACGAGTTCACAGCGCTGCACTGCCCAACCTGCGCAGGCCTCGAGCGTATGGCGCGCCGTGTCCTCGTCGCAATCGCAATGGTGGCAGGACGGTGTACTCTCCCTCCTAACGACCTTGTGCAGGTATTTGGCGAAGCACCCATGTCCCGTCAACACCTGCACTAGTCGGAAAGAGAAAACCCCGTGCCGCCTTTCCAACCACTGCATCAGCACTGGCCGGAAGGCCTCCACGATTTGCACCCCGAACCGAAGTCTCTCCAGCCGGACTGCCCAATGGGCGGCGTCGTCTCGGCGGGCGTCGACGCGTCAGGCGGTGAGCTCCCTCAAAGAGACCACACCGCCCTCCGCACGCACCGCCGTCACCCGCCGATACAATCCGGCGAGCATTTCCGCTTCCAGGTCCCACGCGGGAGTCCCAGCCCATAGGCACGCTGCCTCCGTCGCCACCATGCGGTATCTGCGTATGGCCCTGAGTCGGACGGTCAGGGACCCCGCCCAGACCGGTGCGCCGTACAGGGCTATCGACTGGATGACCCCCGCGTACAGCCGTCGGCACGTAGCGCTCGGTCGGCCCATATAATCTTGACGATGTTAAGTATTCAGCGAAGGCTATATAGATACACTTCCAAAGCTGTCGGTTTTTTCAATATTAAAAAATCAAAATTAAATATTATTATAACAGGGAAATAGCGTGAAAAGGTGTTCGAAACATCGAGATAGTTTCAACAAATACAAAACGCAATAAAACCCGTCACCGTAATTTATTTATTATGAGTAATGATTACGTGGAGTACGGCTACGGTAACTGTCAACCCTTTTTTTTTAATTAATTATAAGGCTTTATCACTTCACATAACATTTTTCTTTCTATCTTATTAGTGGTAGGACTTAATATCTTATTAATGGTAGGACCACACTGTTGACAGTTGTTCGTCTACAGTCGCGGGCCAGTCCATCCGGGGTAGAACCACCACACTCTCGCAGAAAATCGAGTCCAAGTAGTAGCAATTTGTTATTGCGCTTCGTTTGGTGAGCAAGAGAGCCGGCAACCCGATTTTCTGAGGATGTTTGCGTGTGGTTGGTTTTAGTGATGCTTTTAGTATCACCGAACCTCATTGCACGCATTCACACTCCCTTCACTTTCTTCGCGGTAGGCAGCGACCTTACAAAGGGCCATGAGCGGTAGCAACACTTACCATGAAATGCACTGTTTGCTCGTTTGCTATTACATGCAATAAAAAAAAATTAGCTAACTTATAAAACGAAATAGCTGGTTCAGCAGTAAGGTACACTAAAATAGAATTTCAGAAATCGATATTAAATGTAAAACTATAAACCCTTACATTACTTGTAGGTGTGATATAAGACGAAAAAAAGCATTACATCGAACTGATCCAACTCCATCTGATGCCCTTTGGCCAACACTTAATTATACTCCCAAAGTCAGTTGACGTCAGGCAGGCGGCCGGTGATTAAACTTTTGCCAATAACTTATTAGTATAGATATGCTAATATTATAAAGAGGAAAGATTTGTATGTATGTTTGTAACGAATTGGCTCCGAAACTACTGGACCGATTTCAAAAATTCTTTCACCAATGGAAAGCTATAATATCAGGAAATAACATAGACTATATTTTATCCCGATATTCCCACGGGAACGGGAACAACGCGGATAAGGCTATTGAAACCGAAGCGAAGCGAGGGCGAGTTGCTAGTCATACGAGTACATATGGAAGAGTACATTTTGCTTCAACCCTAATTAATTGTGATAAGAGAGGATAATGATGATATAAGTAATCCTGTAGATATCAAAAGTAGGATATTTACATATTCAGAAGTGTTTGAGTAATCGTGAATCGTTTGATTTAGTATTAATTGATGTATGGACACCTGATTTCGATTACTTCACGCACCAAGCTTAAACGCCTATCATATCTTAAATATCATCCAAAGTTAACTGTTCTTTGATCCTCTAAAAATATAATTCATCTCAAATGACATGACCCTTTGTTTCTATGTAAGTTTCACAAAGTTTAAATATTATTCCATAAGAATCGGCTAATCTTCAAAATGGCATATACTAAAGTATCGTGTTTGTATTCTAATACATATTAGGTCTTTACCTATGAAATTGCCGTTATGTATGAAAAAAATTAAACTATTTTTTTTCATGTATTTTTTATTTGTATTAATCGAAGTAATCACTCATGCAATCAATGCATCTTTGCCAACGCAGCGGTAGTTTATTGATGCCCTTCTTATAGAAATCAGCTGGACGGGAAGCAACAAATTCTTCAAAGGCATTTTGTACTGCCTCTCGGGTTTTGAATTTCTTTCCCGCCAAAAAGTTATCCAAAAAGAAGTAGTCTGTAGGCGCAAGGTCTGGTGAGTATGGCGGATGACGGAGAGCTTCCAACCCCAATTCTTGCAACTTGGAGACCGTCTACTGTGCAGTATGAGGTCGCGCATTGTCGTGCAGGAGCAGCGGAGACGAGCGATTGACCAATGCTGGTTGGAGATGTGCCAGCTTGTCCATCATTGTGTTCAGTTCTTCACAGTACACATCTGCAGTAATACTCACCCCGTTTGGTAAGAAGCTGTGATGAATCACAACGGCGCTAGACCACCAAACAGTGACCATCACTTTTCTAGGGGTAAGTTTTCGTTTAGGGCATTGTGTAGGTGCTGAACCAGGATCCAACCAACTTGCTGAGCGCTTGCGGTTATCAAACAGAATCCATTTTTCATCGCAAGTAACAATGCGTTTCAAAATTCCTTCATTTGTGTGTCTGTTGAGCAATGCACGGTATATCTCGACGCGTACTTCGCGCTGGCGATCATTGAGTTCGTGGGGCACCCTTTTGTCAAGCTTTCTTACCTTGCCAATTTGACGCAAATGGACCAATATTGTTTTGACGCTAACGTCGAAAGCTGCTGCTAATTCAGCCGTAGATTGTGTATCATCGGCTTCCACAATCGCCTTTAATTCGTCATTGTCGACCAAAGTCTTCGGACGACCGCGAGGTTCATTTTTCAGGTTGAAATTTCCAGAAGAGAAGCGAGCAAACCAATAACAGGCGGTGCGTTGGTTTTTAGTGTTAGCTCCGTAAACGTCGTTGATGTTGCGTGCTGTTGTGCCGCGTTGCTGCCACGGCGATACTCATATTCCATAATTACTCGAATTTTTAACGTATGACGAAAAAGATTGATTTTTTTTTGTTTGGATCGCCCTTACGGGCAGGCTAAAGTCTTTTCGACCATACTGCCTTGATTTACGTAGCTTACTTCTTTACATATTATTTACTTCTTCATATTGAATAACTTATTTATTGTCACGGTCCGTCAGTAAGTCAAGTCGTTATCATTAATTAGGCGCTGAAAACCTAATTAGATAATTTCTCTGGGAATTCCGGTTGAATATGGAAATACACGTAAACCACTCTTATATCACATTCAGCACCTTCATTATATTATATTACATAAAATAGCAGCAAAATTATTCAATATAACACTATAAAACACTAAAAAAAATTAATATAATACAAAAGCTTAACATGACATTTCCAAATTCGCGCCGAAACTCCCGAAAAAGATTGAAATGCGATGAAAACGTAACACTAATCAATAAACAAATGACTACTTTTGGAAAATGAATTCCATGTTTTAAAATAAAATTAATTTGAAATTAGAATTCTTAGCCAAACAAAAATTATTTTGATTTGAAATGGCCAGTACTGCAGAACGGCAATTACATAGGTAAAGACCTATTATTTAACCTTTTACTGTTAATTTAAGAACAACATTAAGCTTCCTGCAATTACTTTCAAACATAGAAAACCAAGCAAATATTTATTAAAAAAATATAATAGATAAGTAGTTGCACTTGTTTCATCGTTAATAAAATTAATATAATAAATAATGTAATAAAAATGATGTAATAATTATTATATTATTGAATTATAATTAACAAAATACTAATTATTATATTAAAATTAATATAATGATCAATATATTAAAATTTATTATAAAACACTTTACTATAAAAATCGACATTTACTTTCTGTTTTTAGCCGATTTTTATTGAAAATAATAAAGCTAATTTCTTTACATCTACGAAAATTGGCCACACAGTGACATAAATAACCGTGATATTTATTTTTAAAATTATCTTAAAATATAAAACTTATCAAACATTAAAATATACCCCCGCATGGCGTCTATTAGTATTATAATAAACCCGAAAACTGGCAGCATTGGCGCGTTGGAAGAGAATGCTAATGCTAAATGTAGGCCAGAATTTTAATCACAACATATTGAGTATATATTGTGATATATATATATCGTCCCATACATCCATTATCTTCAGTATCTTTATTGATGTAGCATAAATGCTATTGAGGTTAAAACCACATTAGACTCAAAAATATTATTCAACAAGATTATTCTATTTTCGCAGCTTTAATGTGTGCGAATGCAACAGCCGCACTAAAATATAATAACCTATCTAGCGAAAGATGTCACATAATTCTGACCTGCATGAGCAAGCTCCATAGAAGATGACTTCTACCACAATATCTATTACCAAAATCACGTCGTCGTCCAATCGTTCAATTCATCTCAAAAATAATATAATCCTCACTTTAAACTGACTGCTGCATAATAAATAATTGCTGCAATGCCAGATTTCAACCACTCGCATGCAGTAAACTTTAGCTCATTATTTTAATGAAGTTTATTTTTAAAAGCTTTTATTTAACTTGTCCTGTTAGTAGGTATGGGCAAAATATTGCGAGTTAAATTAGAACCACTTCCTGTCGTTAGATTAGGTAGAAATTTGGTTTACTTACGTAACCTCGGTGACAATGCAATAATATGGTACCATGAAGCTGGTTTCAAGATGACGTCGGAAGGTGGCCATAGGAACTCCTAAACTAAACAAGATAAAACCGTCGAGTTTGGACTCGTGTGAATAGTCTTGACAGGCACTTTTCTTCGTTTTAGAGCATTTAAATAAAATCTTGTTTTTTATTATTTTTTTTAATTAACGTTATGTCTATATATGTATTTAGCTACCCGCCCTCACTGTGTTTCGGTTGCAGCTGCATCGTCCCCGCATTTTAAATGTGCGGGTTCGATTGCCGGCTCGGGCAAAACATTACTCCTTATATAGACAGGTATCTGGTAGTAAAATTTTATCAAAATCAAGCCAGACGTTTTGAATATTATCCGGAACAAACAGACAGATAGACAAAACGATTATAAACTTGTTTTTAGGCATAGATAGCGTTCAAATCACACCTACTATTTTGACATTACAATCAGACACTTAAATTTTATTTATTTGTATAGATAAGTTATATGCATTGTATAGTATATGGTTCATTTTCTTGAATTATATGGCTAAAGTGTACGTAGGCTGAAAGCAAATAATGCCCCCGATCCAGTGGTTTATGGTGTGAGGTCCACAGACGAATATTAAATCCTGCAACGAATACTAATAAGTAAGCAAGGTGCCAAGATTTGTAAGAATAAAAAAGAAAAGTTCGAAGGCCGGCATTATAGTTGGTATGAAATTCGTCAAGTAATTTATTCCTAGTTATAAGGTAAATAGTAACATAGTAAAATATGTTATATTTCTACGTATCCTGACGGAGATCAAGGTGAATGTTTATAAAAATATAATACGTCAGTAGGCGACCGCACATTTCGACAAAGCGCGTAAGTTTTAATTTTCTCTGGGAATGACATATTTACCAAATATTTAAATTCATTTCCAAACTACTACTGGCTGTAATACCAAACGATTTAAAACGGTGTCAAAGGTTATAATTAAAAGACAGAATTATAAAAATTACAAACATTTAATTGCAATATTTGCATTAGGCACATAAAATAATATTCTTCAAAAATATTATATACTTCCACTTATATTATAAATAACGTACACATAAATCATGCTTATGCTTTATCTTTCCTAGATACGACAAATACCTAGGTATTTTAAAGCATAAACATTGATTACTAGATTTAAAAGACAATAGTGTTTATGATAAAAATAATGTTTGTGTAGTTTGTGTAGTGTTGTGTAGCCCCGTAATAAGTATAATCCTTGTATTACAAGGGACTACACAAACTTAGTTCACACCCGGACTTAGAATAATATAGACTGCTAAGATCGCGTAATGAATTATATGATGTGAGCGAAACATATGCAGAATACTCAGCCTGGCAGATTACTACTTAATCAATTTGCGCAGATGGCATATCTATGTAAACAAATTGTGCAGTATTACATTTAATTAATTCCTCATAAAATATAATCAATAAATTTATGTTAAAGCAGTTGTAACAAACTACAGAAATATTAATATTTATTTGCCTGCGTAGCAAACTACTGAAAAAATTATTAGTATTCACTATTTTTATAATGCATAAATGATTTATAAATAGTAACTACGACGTAAAATCAATCGTTAAATTGCATTAACTCATTGAATAAAATACAATAACTTACGTTAAACTAAATAGTAATTGAACTAATAGAACAGTTCAATTTAGTTTACTCAGTCGTAGACAGTCAGGTTTATAATTTAAAATACAACTTTTAACGAACAACAAAAATCATTCGCTATTCGCTGGGCTCTCTCTCCAAGTGTGGAAGTCCATATCATATTGTTACTCTATTTTTTACCTAAGTTGTACCCAGACCTTTTTGATATACAGGGCCTAACACTGAGTACTAATGACGTTATGGTAATTAAAAAAAATGAACTGTCATAGGTAAATGCGTGTACAAATTTTGCATCTATATTATTAACCTTTAATTGTTTAAAGTCCCAATGCCCAATGTGCAGCAACCATGTAGTATTTGGAACGGAGCAACAAACACATACATATATAATTTTAGTCTATATGCTGTTAAATATTAAGCACTGCTAGCCCTGAATATCATTGCACTTTAAATGGACTGATACTATTAATTAAGTATACAAAGTTTTGTGTTTTGTGATTGTTAAGTAGTTTTCTCAAAGTAAGGTAGCACTGAGTACTGTAGCTATCATTATTATTCCCTATTTCAGCTCATACACGTCCCGTTGTTGAGCCGGAACCTTCTTCACTATAAGAGGGTAAATTGTCCCGCTACATCACTCTGGTCAGGCGCGTTGGTAAAGAGATTTCCGAGAGTTTACCTCCTCTTGCATAAATGTTATATGCATATACTTACGAAATCCACGGACAAAGTGTTGTATTTTTACTCTGTCTCCGCACAGAAAGTAACCATATCAGTTAGTATTTGGAATGGGCTAACACAAGTTACTACCTTTATAAAATTTCGTCTCTGTCACTATGGAACAGGCTCTCACTGCAAGCCTATCTATGCAAAAATAACTTCACTCACGCAAAGAAAGTAATAGCACTTAATATGGACTTACTGTTACTAACAGGCAATGACAATGATATAAATAAAAAAGAAAGCATAAAGAAATTATATCATTCGTGAATGAAAAAGTAACAGCTGTAATATGACCTGTGTTCCATTTTCTAAACCTTATGATATCGAGGTTTGTTTATATATTTTTCTCAAAAACGTAGGTATATATATAAATTTTGGCTTAGTTACTGTATTAATATATTAATAGTTATCTGCAACCATTGACATGCTATGCGAGACAGAGCCATCTATCTAGTGTAAAAGACATTTTGTCAAAACACGAAATCTAACAAAAAAACTATTTTCAAGCTTTAGCTTATGGCACTTTGACACACAGTTTTATGAAATATTTACCATAATCATCGCAGAGTTTAAAATACACATATACATTCAATTATTTATATCACGCATTTTGTAATGTTATGCAGAAAAAATTAAATGGCAAATATGATATAGCAAAGTGCTTTCGTGTTCCAACAAAATTCCCAGAATACGCCGAATATCATTGCAACTCAACAACTTCATTCAAAGGCCATTTCTACCTAGTTTTTAATAGTGATTCCACTTAAAGAGGGTCGGCTTAGGATATTTTGACCGCCCATAAAACTAATAACCTGCATCTAGTACCTCAGGTGTATACTTAGTTATAGGTACAATAACGTGACAGTTTCTTTTCTAAAATACGTAAATATATTAAATAAACTAAGTATAATATCTATGCTTTTTTTAGGCAGGCTATGGCGTAGTCACTCTCAGTCCAATCCGTCTGTAGCGATAGAGGGACAGCAGGCCACCCCACGACTTCCGGTTGCGTACCCCTCTCTGGTGACATGTATGCGGACCACCGGGTCCGCTTACATAGCGTATCGGAATACCCGACCTCGGTGGGCCATTTATAGCCAATGGCGTTTCTGGAGTCGTAAGATACACAAAGTTTCATAAATATCTATATATCATATATATCATATATATCATATCATATATCATATCATATATCATATCATCATATATATTATATCATATATATATATCATAACGGCATTTGAGTTAGATCCCTTAAATATAAACTCAAAAAATAATTTTCTGTATTAATATCGATAAGTACAAATTAGTGTAGAAGTGAAAAAGTTTAAATATTTTATACATACCTACCTACCTATAAATTCTATACAAATTTTCTTTTTGTTAAGGACCCACGCGATAATCGCAAGGAAATATAATTTTAATAGGCACATGAATTCCTATAATTAGGAACATCTTGACTTCAAAATCAGTCCAGTCAACAGAAATAAAAATACGTTTATAAAACATATAACTATTCTAATACAATATAGCTTAAAGTAATGAGAATAAATAAAATAAATTAGTATACTGACTAGTAGTAGACTAATAAATTCTTATTATATTATGCATATTTTTTTATATAAGAGATGGATTTGTTACTTTCAATATATAAAGAAATAGGTATCTCATTCTTACAATACAAGCCGATTAATAACAAAATGGAAATACTCATTCTAGTAGAGTGGAGTACTACATATAATCTGTATATTAAGCAAGATATGATAAAAATAAATTACATTCGTATAATTGCTCTCAGCATTATCAATAACAATATTGAATTATAAAAGTATTATGACCAGAACTCATAACATAATCATCTCGAACCAACTTAATAAGTAGAAAAATACTCGTTAAAATAAAATATATCTGCGAACTTATGTAGATCAATAATTCGATTTAATGTAAAAGAACAAGGTGGTTTAAGCACTTTATCACCTCAAAAGTGGCAATAAGATGTCTAATCAGCTCACCTTTAACTTTCATCATTTAATTTAGTAAAAATATTTTTTCAGGATTTCATCGCGTTTGTATTTGATTTCTCATTGCCCGACGTTTCCATGAAGTATAGGAAACGTCGCGAGGCAACCAGAAATCAAATACAAAGCCCATAAAATTCGTAAAATTAGTTTTATTTTCAATGTGTAATACTCGCGTAAACATCAGAAACCACTATTTAATTTACATTCAATTACAGTTGTAACTTGTAAGAATTCTAATTTAGTAAAATAATATTTTTATTTAACAATATCCGTAAGCCACATATTAATATGTTACAATAATATGTAAGCTTAAATTATACTTAATCCTTTTAAATTTTACAAATAAAGCGCAATATTTGACTTTCGTATATAAGAGTAAATGTCTTCAAGAGTTAAATGCCACGATACTGACGATTAGCTAAGAACGTACTAAGTAAATACAAGGCCGCCATCACAAGACCCATTATCTGAAACAATGAAACAATAGATTAACTCATTCACGCTTGTTTCACAGCTTTGTTAGTAAAATAAAACTCTAGATCAAGGTTTCTAAAACACCATCGTATGCCGAAACGGACTACAATACCTATTTCTTTATAAAACAAGTTTAATGAAATATTAGAAATACTTCATTAAATTCAAATTCAGTAGTTACTGAATTTTATTAGTGAAAAATGATTTAGTCCCAATAAAGAAATAAAAAATAGCTGTGAATCAATCAATTTTATGACATTAAGAATATTCAATTCAAATATTCTTTCAAAAATGCAAAATAACAATGAGGACCATCGTATGGTGTCACAGTAAAAATACCACTCCTAATTACCAGTTCTTATTTACCACTTCTTCCTGTCCCGTGGGACTCGTAAAATAAGATTAAAAAATCATATTTGACGAGACCCACGGATTATAAGCAGAACAGAAAAGAAATACTCGAATTAAAATCCAATGTCGACCCATTTTCTTGCTGGTTTAGTTTTACTAGTTTATACTAGGCTGTTTTTTTCTCTCACTGTAGAAGATTTCTGTGGTCTATAGTTGAATTTATACAGATATAGCCGTGTTGTGACGAAAAAGAATACTATATAACACTCCTTACTGTACCATATGTATCGGTAAATACAACTGATACAGTAGATAGTAGAGTAGTAAGTAGATAACATCACTGCCAAAGAAGGCAAATTCAAAGTAAAATCCTATGCCAACCTATCTGATTATTACTCTACTACAATAATGAGCCTCAGGCTCAATAGCAGGTGGAACATAGAGGATACCATAAGAAGATATGTGTTGGAAAATAAACAGAAGAACTATTTTTATGTATGCTTGCGTGTATGTATGTATGTTTGCGATATTTATTTATTCATACTAGTGCATCAAGTGCTTAAATTCTATTAAAAAGTGTAGCCAAAAACCAGTTTAGGTTTATCGGTACACCTAGGAAACGTCGACAATATTGTTTTTTATAAATTAATTTACAGCGCAACCTGGCTCGCGCGTACACTTGCAAGTATCGAAACAGAAAATAAGATAATTTGAAATCTTAATCTTAAATTCTTGCTCCGTGTGGTGACGGAGTAAGAATACAATTCACCACTCGCTATCTTGACCGTGGATGTCGTAAAAGACGACTAAGGGATATAATATGCACATAAGTTCTGTGCAAGAGAAAGAAAACTCAAAATGAAACCCTATACATACATGTCTGACCAGCATGGTATAGTAGGTCAAATTCCCTCCCATTGTGGAGGAGGTTTGAACCCAACAGTGGGACGTATGTGAGCTGCAATGATGATGATGATGATGATGATGAAATCTTAAATTTTCATCATTGTATACTTCTAAAGCTCTCTTATTAGACAATTTGTATATAATTAACAACAATATCTGCATATGATCTTTCAAATTAACAATTGATGACTATTTTAGTTTATTTTTTTTTTATTAAAAAGTATGTATATATGTACCTAGAGTATCCATACTAATATTATAAATGCGAAAGTAAGGATGTTTGTTTGTTTGTTTGTTTGTTTGTAATGCTTTCACGCTTAAACCACCGAACCGATTTCAAAAATTCTTTCACCAATGGAAAGCTATAATATCAGGGAAGTAACATAGGCTACATTTTATCCCGGTATTCCCACGGGAACAGGAACTACGCGGGTTTAAGTGACTGAACGGGTTGCTAGTAAGAAATAAATTAATTAAATGCATCTATTAGCATATTCACCTGCAATGGTGAACATAAACCTCCCAATAATGTCATAATCGCCACAATTAGTTGGCGATCGCAGTTGATGTTATAAGTTACCAAAGGGTTGCTGCCCATTCTCTGGTGATCCCCAGCCAGTTTTTACAACTACCACAGGAAAATGTGGAGTGGTGACAAAATGTATAGTTAACCAATCATCATACGAATCAATAATTAAATAACACACTTACGGCTGCAGCCAGATAAGGTTCATATTCTTTGCCGTAACTATTCTTTTGATGATTAACTTCTATGATAAGCGTGAGGCCAGCGCTCAAATACAGGATAAATGCAACTCCATGATATATCACCTCCTGAAACACATAACAAACAAAATTTAAACAAATAGACCATAGGCAAAATAAGTTGTGATGAACATATGGCAAAATCTTGCCAGCATATATGCGCCCTGCTGTCGGGCTCAATGCTCCTCCGCAATAGAACCAAAATTGAACACAACATAACACGCTGGATTGGCATATGTTTGTTATTCCAAGGTTTCTCGAGGTATTGTTACTTATATAGATGTAAGTAGGTATATCTATTAGTCATATTTTTAGACATAATACGGCTGCTGCTCCATGAAAGGAAGGAAAAGTTTATTGTATATTTTTTATGCAAAGAGCAAATCTGATTGTAAGTGATACTGCAGCTTGTGGGTGTTTGTTAGGCCGCTACCTACCGTGAAAAAAGTGAAGAGAGTGTGAATGCGCGCAATGAGGCATCATTAAAACCCACAACACGCAAACACCATCAAAAAGTAAGAAATTGCTACTACTCAGATGTCGATTTTCTGCGAGAGTGTGATACTCCCCCAACGGACCGGCCCGCGGCTGTAGACAGACGACTGCCGACAGTGTGGTCCTATCACTAAATAAATACCCTCATATAATATCCTATCACTACATATTAAAAATGTGTTAATTCCATGCTTCAAACAGTAGGTACATTAAGTCATAGGTATTTCTTATTATGAACACATGATAATCAATGTATGGGAGCTGGTCTTGCAATTATCAATACCTAGAATATCATTATACATTTGCAAAAGATCCTCCAGAAAAAAATGTATTTTATATAATCTAGCTAATAGCTATACTAGAAAGCCAACGCTAATAAGATTAAAATTAACTAGGAAGATACGGTATACATGAACTTAAATATTATTGTTTAAAACATGCTATGTAGATTTGTATATACATAGCCCAAACATTTTATATGAAACAACGCAGATGGACTAATCGCGTCTCGGTAACATTCTCTCGTGTTAAGTATCCTTAGTTCTTTTACTAAGCGATCCATAAAGGTGTGTTCCGAGCGTTAATTATATATACGACCTCCCTTCTGTATGGTGACGGGGTAAGGATACAATTCACCATCCCCTTTCTCGTCCTTGGGTGTCGTAAAGACGACTAAGGGATATAATATGCTTATAATATCTATGCAAGAGAAGGAAAGCTCGAAACAAAGCCCAATGCCAACACATTGGTCAATCATACTATAGTAGTTCAATTTCCCAATAGAGGAGACCCGAGCCCAACAGTGGGATACATAGGAATCGAGATGATGATAATGAAGTCCCCGCGAAACAAATATATATTCTTTGATTGTAATCAGAAACAGTGAGATAATAAAATAGGATAAAACAAGGAGCAAAGAGGGTGTCAAGCTTAAAAAAATCCTTCCACATCACTGTCCACTAGTAACGTATCCAGAAGGCAGGCAGTATTACTACTTTGAAGGGAAATGCTAATCTTTTGGGCAACTTTCGTTAATGAGGAGTGTTGTCTTTAAAAATACTTTAGAAAGCAAACTATCGTTACCAATTTTCATCGCGTAGTAATTTAATATTTATAATTTACATCTTTCGAATAATTTATAGCATTTAATCTCAAAAAATTATTATGATCAGATTGCGATAAATGCTATAAAAATAGTTTTATTTCATACAAGCGTAAATGTCAAATTATAAAGAAAATACTTACATATATAGTTTTGGATATCATAGAAGAGGTTGATAATGAAACGATGCAGGCTGTTAGAAGACAAAATGTGCCTACAAGACAAGCGACAGCCACGAGCAGATAGAACAGCTCCGCCTTCTGACTGAGATAGTATCGGTTGGAGTAGCTGTGATCTATGTAGTAGCCGACAACACCAACGCATGCTGCTCCTAATAACTGAAAGAGAGAAAAAAATGTTATATTTTCCACTAGATACGTATTTTTATTAGTTAGGTACATTCATCATCAGATTCATCCTCTCAGCTCATATATTTCCAGCTGTACTCGAGATGCCTCTACAATAAGAGGGTAATTGAGCTACTACACCAAGTTGGTCAGACGGTCTGTTATATATTATATTTCAACTCTTTCTTCTCTTGCTAAAATGTATGCGGCCGCTCTTATTGTAACTGCACATCTCCTTATTTATTGACTAACTAGTTAATTTAGCTTCATGTCTCCCGCATTGCATAGGAGGGAAGTGGAATCAATCTCTTCCAACCTCTTCTGTTTAACTTTTTCTAAATAAATTTGTTGCGGGTCCCAAGACAATTAAAATCTGTGCCCGGGACTGTCTGAGGGTCAAACCTCGGTGTGATCTATGGAGACCATTGTGGATCAGTGGCTTATAGGAGTTATAATGGTGGGAATGTGTGGTGGGATTAGTCCCAAAAAAAATTATTAAAATTATTAATTGCTGCTATGACAATCACGAATATAGGATAAGTAATTAGGAGATGGAGTCCCATTGGAGACGGGGCTCTTTGTTCATAAAACCTTACATTATAAGGAAAAAAACCTTTTTATCTTTATCATCACTGTCAACGATTACATTCCCAAGGAGGGTTGACGTCAGGCAGGCGGGCGGTCATAAAAGTCATTGCCGAAACTTTTTGCAATATGTCAAAACAGATGACATATTGCGTCGACCCCAACTAATTGGGATAAGAGCAAGATAATGATGATGATCACTGTATCTTTATCAAACATTACACGATACATTATCTTCTTCTACTTCCCAGCCTATATATGTACGTGTCATTGTTAGGCTTTAGATCTCCATAATGAGACGATAATCCTACCATCTCAACCTAGACAAACGAGATTAACATAGTTTTTTTCGAATTGTGTTCACACTCCACATTCCACATAAAGATCAAAAACAGCGTAACGTCCACGATTCGTCATTGCGTCGTCTCAGCTCATAAATCTCACGGCTAGGCTCGAGCTTCTTCCCCAAATAGAGGGAATAGATCTATTTAATCATCTTTAAAGACATCCACGGACGAGATAGGAAGTCGTGTATTGTATTCTTACTCCGTCACCATAAGGAATATCACGGCACATCCACGATTACTCAGTTGTTACTACAGTTCATTAAATCTTCGACGAATATTTTTATTTGGTACATAGTGTGCATTGTCCCATTCATGATCATCACAGCTTATATACCTACATCTCACTGCTGGGCCTTCTCCATAATAGGGGAGGAAAATTGACCACACTGGTCAAGGATTTTTTCACATTTTTCTTCTCTGGCATGTTGTATGCATATTATAATCCCTTAGTCGTCTTATACGACATCCCCGGGCAAGAAAGGGGGTGGTGAATTATATTCTTAGTCTGCCACCACATGAAAAATTTTGTCCCATTTGGATACATACATAATTCGTTAAGAGCTTTTTGCTAAAATTCTAATTTTGAGTTATAGAAAGATTTTACAAGAGTGTGACGTAGGCGACTTAAATAAAAACATATATACAAAATAAATATTACTTAGGTTATGGCACTATTCGAAACCTTGACGATGAGCTATGAAGTTTTGCAATACGATTTAAAATTCTACATAGCTTTTCTCATAATACTGCTGATTTTACTCAGAAACTGCATGTACATTGAATAATTTCACGATGTTATGATGCTGTGTATATGTGAAAATCATTGAACGTTTGTATTCTCGGTATTTCAAGAATAGCCAGCGGAGGTAAAATCACGTTGCCTCGTAAAACGCGAGGTCAAAGAAAGATCAACCTTCAGTTTAGAAATAATTGTTTAACATATATTTTTAATTACCGGCTAGAATTATATAGGTCGGATGTTTTAAATTTGTAATTAATCTCTTTCTTTTCAGAGTTTTTGAATATAATTGCATCGTTGCCACATCAATCGCCTCATATTATGACGTTACAATAAAGTTAGAAAATAGACTACAATCTCAAAATCGTATAAACACAGGCTATTATGTATTCGAATTAAAAATCAAAAGAGAAAATCGTGTGGAGTTTATTGTAGTATGCCTAAC
This sequence comes from Lymantria dispar, assembly GCA_032191425.1. Taxonomy (NCBI): domain Eukaryota; kingdom Metazoa; phylum Arthropoda; class Insecta; order Lepidoptera; family Erebidae; genus Lymantria; species Lymantria dispar. Next base: position 20,499,341 of record CM063444.1, on the reverse strand, counting down.
AAATGAAAAATTAAACAGATGTTCACGTATTTAGGCGTGATACAAAACTTCCTAGAGATTTTCACGTCTTTAATCAGTTATTAGAAGAGAATTTCATATGCCTGAGTGGTATAGTTGATTGAATTTTACTCATATAGGACAGGAAGTTCTTGCGCAATAGTGTAAATATAAAGGAGAAAGATACCATTCATCGAATCACCAATGACATTCTCGTCCACCAAAAGTTGATTAATGAAAACATCAAGATCGTAAAAACAATATGTATAAAAGATGGTCAAATTCATAAAGCATGTTTTAATTTATTCATAAAACTTCCAATTCCTGCCATTACCATGACAACTGTGAAATGTTTAATCCAGGTTTAATTAAAAGTCTAAAAGCAAACTTTTGGCTACTAAAAACCAAAACAAAAGTAATACATTAATCTTTATAATTTGTTTTAAAATAACACTAACATGATACTAACAGCACTTTCAATAATCACAAAGATTCCATAGACGGTAATGATTTCATTTCCCTCTCGATTCGCATTGCATGCTCTAATTATGATAAATAGTTACAGAATTTATTGCTCTAAATAATGTAATAGTGGTTAATTACATTACAGTGTATGTAGCATAATAGTACTGCACTTATAAATTATTTCAAGACAGCCGGCTAACTTACTAACCATATCCATTATGAATGTATCTACGGTAAATACCTATACAGACATCTTAATAATACAAATAATGATGACGCCATTGTGTATGTCATCGATTACTATGAAAGCTGGCGGAAAACCACATTCAATTTAAACGTCTCAAAATATACATCTATATATTAAGTTCTTTTTTATAATCTGACAACTTTATTAAATATAAAAGGCTGTGTCCAAACTAAGATCTTCGCCTTATTATTTTAGAAGTCTCAATTCGCTTCCAGAATCCATCCGGCTCGATAGGAAATCTAATAAAACGGAAGCCAGGATTCAAAGAGATATGACGGCCAAAAAAACAAATGTCAGTTGCTGCCAATTATTTGGGTCGGTTTTTTTAACGAGATTTAACTCTATATCAATTCCTCTATTTATCATCGGATTGTTTCAACATAATATAAAGACAAACAAAGATATTCAGTTCATCTTAATCCCTGAACTACTACGATTTTTAAAAGTTGTATAATATTAATTGTGTGGCATGCTCATGAGGAGGCCTAAGTCCAACAAGGAACGTTACGGGCTGATGGATGGATGGATAATATTAATATAGATGGGGCATATAAAGACAATAAATGAAGTTAAGAATGTGTGTATTAAAGGCAGTTCATAGTTTCAAAGTAATGGATATACCTATGATAACAAAATTACGTCAATTCCAAGTATGAGTAAACGCAAGAAGCATGTAAAAATACAGTAACTAAATAAAATGATAATGTCTAAATGATATTTATAATACATTGAAAAGAAATAACATTCCATTTCAATGAATCCAACTTAATAAAAGAGTTTAAAAAAGATTAGCGATAACCTTAAAGGTCGGTGCCATACGTGGGTAGTGCATATTCTTAATCGACTATAGTATGGGCGTTGATTGGTATCAGTGGCAATAAGGGAGTTTCCCTATACATCATACGCCTGTTATGGGCGAAAAAACTTCGCTATCTCGTGACAATCTTCTCTCAGCCCATCCGCGGCCCACTGCTGGGCTCGGGCCTCCTCCATAATGGGAGATAAATTGATCTAATATATGACGCTGGTCCAACGTGTTGGTATAAGGTTTTGTTTCAAGTTTTCCTTCTCTTGCATAAATGTTATATGTATACTATATACCTTAGTCGTCTTTTACGACACCCATGGATAAGAGCGGGGGTGGTGAATTACATTCTTACTCCGTCACCACACAGCAATGCGCTCGCGACAATGGTCGGAGGAAAATGGCTGTCGACAATTGTCAAAGCGATGTTCGGTAACGGTATAGGTGTTCAACAGTTGTCGCGACCTTCTGCAAGGCCGGCATCTTGCGGAAAGAGTACAAGAGGACAAGAAAATATCCGTTAAATATAAGATACATACAGAAGCTATTGCAAGGATATAACGTCCTGCATCTTTGCTTAAGAGAAGATTTTTCAATCGGAGATTTCCACAGATAATTCTCACGAGAAAACTTTTTGTCTGTATAATTTTGTCTATAATCTGTTGTCATCTGTGGCCATCGTAATTATTTATTGTAATAGAATGCTTGTGGCCAGACATAATAGATTTTCAAGAAGTTTCTTAAACATAAAAAATCTCATACATCATACGTTAATTTTATGCTAATAAACTTTTTCTATCCATTTTTAACTTTAATTCTACATTATTATGCGTTGCTTAACATCGATGTATTTATATCAATGAAACTAGGTTACATTCCGGCTGGCAGTATCTGGGGTATACAGGAAATATGATTACATAATTTTATTCAGAATATCAAATTATTTTCCTTACCAATTCTGCGAGTTTCAAGAGTCCAGGAGTAGTACTTAGGTAGTTGCTGTTAATGAATACTGCTGTGCCTGATGAGGCCACTGTTGTCCTCGTTATTGTGACGGTGTGAGACATCTTGGCTACTGTAAAATATTAAATCAAAAATATATTAAAATGCTACTTTAAGTAGTTAATATTGCAGTCGTTTTGCTTAATTGTTGATTTTTAATAATAATTCTAAGATGCCCAATAGAATTGACAATACTTTAATCTTTTTCCTTGCTTTTTTTTTGTTAGCACTGCGTAAAATACACAACACTTCATCGTTTTTTTACTGCCTGGGGATATTTGAGACTCCTTGTTATAGGCCCCTCTACGTATACAAAATCAAAAATACAAACTCATGACTTCCTACTTACTATACTCGCTGTGGTTTTCCTTTTAGATAGGGTGACTCAAATATTCTGACAGTCTTCCTCTATTAAACACTGCCTAATCTAAACTAATGGTTTATATTATAGCTAAAAATTAAGCATATCACGCATAGCATTTGCGCCACATTCCATGTTATCCCCTGCGATTGAGATTTGTAATGCAGTAATATTACAATAAATAAATTTGGTGCTGCAGTAATGTTACCTGCTATAATCTATCTCTTCCGACACCCAAAAAATAGGTAAAACGCCCAGTAACTACAGATAAGTACCTAATCAAGTTGGCATGAGTATGGAGTGGTTACTATTGAAAAATCTTGCGACATATCGCCGTGGCTTCCAAGCAGACTACATCAGTCCAGAATTGTAAACAAATGCTATTCTCTTCCAGTAATGTTACCTGCCATAATCTATCTCTTACAACACCCAAAAAATAGAAAGTAATGACACATTTTACTCTAGTCTGTCACTCTATGATATACTGCCCAAATAATTATTATGAAAAAAGATGTGCTTGCAGATTTTTCTATATTATTTTTAAGAATTTACTTGTGTGTAAATGGCATCTAATAAGGTTCTCGAGCCAGATAAAGGCATTCCAACAATCTACCCATCAGCCTATTGACGCCAACGATAGACTTCCCCATGGATAATATAAAACCACTATCGTCAAATTATATGAGCGGGTTAGCAATCTCAGTGGTGTAATCACTGTCACAGGAGCAAGCTGTTGCACTCACTCACCTTTTTCTTCATCTTCTTCTTCTTCTTCACATAAGTCTCACTGTTGGGCTTAGAATTCCTCCACAGTAGGAGGGAAATTGACCTACTATACCGTGCTGGTCAGACGTGTTAGGATAGGGTTTTATATCGAGTTTTCCCTTTTCTTGTATAGATGTCATGCGCATTTTATAGCCGTCGTCTTTTACGACACCCACAGCCAAGAGAGGATGTGGTGATTTATATTTTTATTCCGTCACCACAACACTCACCTAGTATTTGCTTATCTGATTTGTAATATACCCACGTGAAATTAAAAGGTGGTAACACGTTTTATTCATAATGTGTCACCACACGAGCCATATTAATTATTATTAAATTTACAAATGACATACTTATATTGAAGGTTTATAATCAAGTCGTATTAAGATAATCTCATTTCCCGTACCCAACGTGAAAATATTACTAAAATTCTACATATCAATTTTTGAAAATGTAATGTAAAAAATCTTCATTCTATACAGTCGATGCGGAACGAGTTCGTTCTTTAACAAAAAAGCGAAACTAAAAACCATTTTCATTCATACTATAAAAATATTGAATGAGTTTTAAGACCCGCCGCCCACATAATAATTTCCTTTTGGGAATATAAACTTCGACCAAATGTCATAATAATGTCATAATAAAATACATAATTGGCAGACTTTGCATAATATTTGTCATAATATATGAAAGAAGAAATAACAATAATAATAATTGAAAATATTCAAGTAGTGCGGTCAGGGTCATACGTGGATACCGCACGATGGCGACGGAGTCAGCAGCCCTAATGACCAGAACTCCCCCATGGGACTTGGAGGTGAAGATGCTCGCTGGTCTTTACCAAAAAAATATATTTTTATTTATAGTGTTTTTCAGTTTTGTTCAGCGAAATCGCTACCTTTTCTCCAAAGGAGGAGGAGACCAAGCGCGCCTCGACCGGCATATGTATACAAGTTTTAAGTGCCATCCATATACAGGACGAACAGATATTGACGCCCAAATATCACAGTTACAGACTTTGAGCTGTTAATAAAATTGACCGTATCATCATCATTATTTCAGCCTATTGCCGTCCACGGCTGGACATAGGCCTCCCTCATGTTACGCCACAATATGCGGTCCTGTGCCGCCTACATCCAACAACGCCCAGCAACGTTCACTAGGTCATCGGTCCACCTAGTGGGGGGGCGTCCTACACTGCGTCGTCCGATACGTGGTCGCCACTCGAGAACCTTTCTTCCCCAGTGGTTGTCGGTTCTTCGAGCGATGCGGCCTGTCCATTGCCACTTCAGCGTGCTAATTCTTCGTGCTGTGTCGGTTACAGCCGTTCTTCTGCGGATTTCCGTATTCCGGATTCTATCTCGCAGAGAAAACCCGAGCATAGCCAGCTCCATAGCACGCTGAGCGACTTTAAGCCTTGTTATGAGGCCTACATTTAGGGACCACGTTTCCATGCCGTAAGTCATCACTGGTAACACACACTGGTCGTAGACCTGTGTTTTCAGACACTGAGGCATGTTGGACGAGAAGATCCTCTTAAGTGAGTGACCGTATAGAAAACAAAATTCCTTCCACCCAGACGTCGAGCATTAGCAATTTATAATATGCATATGACACTAAAGCAAGGACCTGTATTACTCAAAATGCCGCCTACAGCTGACATTTGCAGACTTTAAACTATTAATAAAGATGTTCTTACAGAAATGAACTCTTTATACCCGGACACCGAACATTAGCAGTTATATGCCTACAACAGTAGAGCAAGGACCTGTCTTATTTCACATTAGTCACAATGTCACGATGTTGTCATCTTCCAAAAAGGGTGAGATAACTCAACATGTTTGCGAGCCGTGACGACCGCAATGTTTGTATGTCGAGGTCGACTACTCTCATAAACATATACCCATATTATATACAATGGCATTGCACATAAAATTAAATAGCTTCATTGCAATGTGCATGCAATTGATATAATTTATAGTTATCAATTTATGTCATTAATTTTGTGGCCAATGTCAACTGAGTTTATCTCTTCCGTCTATGCGGGGCGCATTACAATGAAGATGTGTATGCCGTCACGTAAATGTAATCGCTATTACTTCAGTCTCTAGGTCCAATAGGGTGAAAATCCAACGCAATCAAAAAGGAAAATGATTACGCACTTATGCAGGTATTCCAAGGCGTGGATAGCTTTTAAGTTTCAATACAAAAATAATTGAAAATTGTCAGATGCTGGGTCTTTATTTAGATTAATTTCGAACTTGAGACCTCAATAAAGACAGTCCTCGATGTTATTAATACTGCTATTACTGTTTCGATGCTATAGGTGCATAAAAATAATTTATATCATGCCTCTAGATCAGCCCTCTCCTTTTTCTTGAATATAGTTTTAGTCTAAAATTACACGTAACCTTCAGGATGACGAAAGCCATAATTTCCAAGTATAAACTCACAAAATACTTTACTGTCCATTACAATAACAATGTTCTAAACACAAAGAAACAGTTGTTAGTAAACAACATATTTATTTTTGCCAGGTAAAACGCAGATAAAATAAGATAAATAAAATTACATTACTTACATTGGTTGCAAGCCTTTATGACCTCCAGAAAATTGGTGAGATAAACACGAAAAACGCACGTTTGCACAAGCGTAGTGTAACGGAACGACTGTGAAGTGGGCTTCAAATTGTCAGTGGTGACTCACTCCTATTGAATAAACATTGCGCATGGAACCCAGACAAATAGTTTTGCGCCGCCATCGCTAGAGATTTTGTATAAAAACCTCTCCATAAAATCTTATTGAATAAAGAGTACCAAGATAAAACTACATGAAAATCAAGATATTTAACGTTCATTTACGTTATAATTTTTATGACAATGCCTATCATTGTTACAAATTAGAAATACCAATTTATTTAAAATTATAATGCTATAGGAATGCATTTTGGTGTACATGTTTTCATCATCATCATTTCAGCTCCTATACGTCCCACTGATGAGCTCGAGCCTCCGCCACAATAGGAGGGAGATTGACTACTACTTCATCACTTACTATATCATGCTGGTCAGACAGGTTGATATAGGGTTCTGTTTCAAGTTTTCCTTCTCTTATATAGATGTTATATGCGTATTATATCCCTAAGTCGTCTTTTACGACATCCTCGGGTAAGATAGGGAGTGGTGAATTGTATTCTTACTCTGTCACCACACGTAGGTTGTTCTTCTATGATCTCTTTATTTTAGTCCCTTTTTTAATGAAGGAGCGAGTAGAGGTACCTCGTGCCTAAATTGCAGCCTACAAATTTTACTTAGAGATTTTTTCCTAAATGTACCAAACCTTAGCAAGGTTCAAGCAGAATGAAAACATAATTGTTGATTCTTCTCAATGCTTCTATATATTCATCAAAGTTACTTTTTTGCTTTGTTTATTCTATTGTAAACTATTTCTCTTTACACAAATATTATCCGTGAGCATATCAATACTATAAGTGTTTAAATTAACCGACTCTTTTAATCTCTAAATCCTTAGAGATTTGAAAGCATGCCCAAGATAAACCAAAAATGTTAATCTTTCAATCGACAGTTGGATGCTTAAAATACTAACTCAAAGAGGTAGTAGGCAGCAAACAATAAAATAAAAAATGCTACAATTGTAATGTTAACTAACGTAGTTAATAGTGCTCTTGAGTGACATCATAACCTACTCAGGGCTACTCTGACTTGTTTCAATTCTCCAGAGTTTTATGGTCAACGATTAAATGTCAAAGCAAAACTGACGGCGATCGTAAAACTATGCCGAATATAATTAAGTACAGCATGTTTTGTTTCTTTTTTCATATATTTTACAAGCAGATGACACTTTGTGCTTGTTGCATATTGTTGGGGTTATGCAAAAATAAGATTATTTAAAAAGATAATATGATAGACACTATATTAACAGTAAGTCTCTATTTATGACAGAAGAACTGCACCTAAACTTGTCAACAATTGCAAATATTCACATGGTCATAGGAATTCTACGTAGTAAGTACATTAGATCAATAGATTTTATTACCTTTGTCGTTTGACATCAAATATAAGAAATTCGCATTCAGATAACAATCTCTAATGACTTTCTAAGAAATGTCCGTCGAGCTTGCATTTTACAACATGAGTTCGATCTATTATATTTCATGAAACTGTACTTAATAATGATATAAAAGTAAAACAACAAGAACGCATTTATGTTAAAATATATTTATTAACTTTTTACAAATTAGTTTAATAAAATTAACCATTGCTTAAAAACACCACATAACACCTGACATTCAACACGACTTAAATATTTCAGTACTTAACAAAAACGTAAAATGTAACTTTATATTTAATCAAAGAAATTGATGAGTTTGCAATTCGTGCAGATATTGATATCCAATTGTGTAAAGCGAAGATATAAATACTTATAGCATTAATGAAGACGCGTAAAAATTATTTACGTACGAGTAAATAAAATAAATAAAAATTAGATGCTTAAGCTAATTTCATTTATTTGTAATGTAACATTATCTATTGTTTTAATTAAATGAGAACACATGTTTGATGCTTTTAATTATTATTTATATAATTACTCCTACAATATAGGTACTTAATAAAAAAATGCGATGTGAGTAATGAATATAAGAGAAAACCCAATGTTTCATGCCAACCCTGCGTAAATCATTACTTTAAGGCGTACATTTTCAAAAAGCGAATATTTACCTTTTCTTTATTTCTTTTTTTCAGCCCGACTACGTCCTTCTGTTGGGCAGAGGAAAGCGCCTACTTAATAACAGAATATTACAATAAATCAATATGAATATCTAGGTGTAAAATTATAGGCGCTTTTAAGAAAGGTAGATTCTAGTTACAGCAGTAGGTAATACAAAAAGGACTACCAATATTTACATACTTATGTAGTTTTAATATTTGTGTGCCTAAGAACGAATGATATCTTTTTCACGTAGTCTTTACTTATTTCATTCATTACGATTCTCCAATGTTTACATAAGACTAGTCTCGCAAAATTAATTAATATTGAAACAACCACAATCATAACAAGATACGAAATCTATTGGATATACTAAACGTTTTCTGATTTATACCAATTGGTTAATAATATTAATATTTTGATCTTACATAGTGATAATCACAAACTATTGTCGCTAATATAGATAACTAAAATTATACATACGTTTTCCTGGATAATTTTAATATTTTTACACATGTTTAACCTTTCTAATTAATGCCATTTGCTTGAATATAAAAAGAAATCTTAAAATAATTTTATTTCAATACGCACTTCTAATCATTTAATTATCATAATGCATACAACAATCAATGGCCATTATATCATATTATAATTAAATTATATTAACCAAAATCCTATTTCTCTTACAACTAAAAATATCATTGTGGAAAATAAAAATAAAAGATACATGCATATTTAATTAAAGGTACATTGTTATGCCACCAATATGGAAAATAAATTGTATATTGATAAATTACAAACTTTTTGTGACAAATTATTTGTCAAATATTGTTAATTAAATTAATTTAAATTATATTATAAATTTTACACAATAATATTAGGATAATATAATTTTTGTAAATAACATGACCTCGACTATTACCAAACACATTCATTGCCTTCAATTTTAAAATGAAAAAAAAATAGGCATTATACTCCAGCGACATTTCTTAATTATATAAATGTAATCGTATTAATAATAATAAAAATCTAATGAAGAAGACTAAAAATTGATAAAAGCGACTAATCAGGATATTTTATTTAGCAAATAAATTAAAATGCAGATACATTTTAGCTTTTCAAAATCATAAAGGAAACGAATGTGAAGGACATAATTACAAATCTTCTGTTGAAGTTATGCTACTGGCCGCACGTATATCGGCATCAGGCTTCACGCTGTTGGCACTGATGCTGTTGAGCTTCGGTGCTCTTTGTAAAGCAAGAACGAGCTGGCTGCGTACGCGACCGTGTTGAAAATACCAAACACCTATAAATAAAAAAATATGCAATAAAAACAATGCATATCTGATCTTATAGTTCTTCTGAACTTGTATATGTGACTAAACTCCTAAGCCACTACGCCGATTTTGATGAAATATTTTGTGTGTGTTCAGGTGAATTCAAGAATGGTTTAGATGAAAATTTTGATCCAGTAGGTGGTATTACGACCGAATTCAAGGCATTATATATTATTTTAATATGCTCAGAATAAGGTTTGTTGGTTCTAGCTGAATGTGATGTAATGCTGTGCTGATATGAGTGAACTGTAATTCTCTAAATATACCGTTCAGGATCAGCCAATACAGTGCTGTCAATGCAAAATAAGTTAACGTAAACAACTAAATATTTAAAATAATTGGTTTTTGCAGGTTTCCCACTCGGAACACGGAGAACGATTACCTGCCTTATGCAGTCTTTTACTATCTTACTCTTACACTGAACGATCATATTAGGTGTGTTCAGACTATGAACATAATAATTACAAAAAAAGCAGTTACTAATGTGATAACCAGAAGTCCAGGCAATATAATAACAAAGATTCATCCAACCAGAGTTCAATTCGTTCAATTAAGTGCAAGTGCCAATTGATTTAAATTTTTGAATATGGACGGTGTAAAAGTATTAAAGGGTTCTGAATAGTTGCCCATGAGACGGCAAAATCGTCGCCTATGATATGATCTCATGGATTAAAAGTTTCATGCAAAATATACATTACCTACACTAAATATAAGAGCCATAACTTCCACATACAAAATTTCATTTAGATATATTAGATTTTGTAAGGGGCGAAATTTCTTTAATTTATAAATCTTTATTTATTTCTCATATTGACATTCGTAGATGTGGATCGCAGCCATGAATAAAAGATTCTTAATAACTGCAGAGGCAAGATCATCATCATCATTTCAGCCTATCGCCGTCCACTGCTGTACCTAGGCCTCCCTAATGTTACGCCACAAAGTGCGGTCCTATACCACCTGCATCCAACAACGCCCAGCAACTTTCACCAGGTCGTCGGTCCACCTGGTGGGAGGGGCGTCCTACACTGCGTTGTCCGATACGTGGTCGCCTCTCGAGAACCTTTCTTCCCTGGCGGTACACGGATAATTTGAAGTTATCTTTCTCTGGCATAGACGTATGTATCTATATTATAATCCCTTAGTCGTCTTTTACACCTCCGATGATCAAGAGTAGTGAATTGGTAGTGAATTGTACTCTGACTCCACCACTATACTCAGTGCCGGATAAGGTGGCAAAAGACGACCTTCACCTACCTTCACCATGATATCTTAAAATGCAAAAAAATCTATCGCTTACCATACAAATCTATCGAAAAGTTGTATCGCAAAATTCTCTTGGTAGATGCCTACCAGGAAGCAACATTACAAACAGCACAACTCAAAATTTTACGAAATCTAGTATCATTACCATAGAAAATATATGTTTTTAATATCCTATAATCATGTATTTCATTGTTTTAAAATACCAGATAAACCTATAACCGGTGACATTTCATTATTTTATAAATAATATCATTGATAACAATGCCAAATTACTTTCAAATGTCTGAAAATCAAAAGTTTTTAAGTAACATTAAAATTAAAGTACCGAGAATATTTATATAAATTCAATATAATATAGATCCTATAATTAAATACGTAATTAGCTTCGAAGAATTACGTAACGCCCAAAAAATGCCAAGTTTTAAGTTATGACACATTTCTATCAACTCATTTTACCGTCAGGTGTAATAAACCTAAAGGGTCGCACAAGTAGATGCAAGATTTTAGGTTATGTGTATCAAATATAAAATCTTTTCTTAACTGATTTTAGCGTCAGGTGTACGAGATCAGTGGCGTCATGTGGCCCAGTCGCCATTTTGTTTGACATTCCGTGTGGAACACGTAAAAGATATTGAAAAAAAATGATGGGCCTCGATGACAGTATATACCGAAAGGTTGATGCATTCATAATTCATGTATCAGACAGCGGTGATAGTAATAGTAGTGGAAGTGACAATTCAGAATTATGGATTTTTGTAAAGTCATAAATAAATTATTTTAGTATATTATTTTACCTCACCTTACGTATTTAACAAAAAGTTAGCCTTAAGATAGGTTAGCTATCAGTTTCATGCTAGGGCAGTGGTAAGGTAGGTAACGTGTACGTATGCTTTATTATTGCACGTGTAAGTGTTTAATAATTACTTAATTAAAATTCTAAACAAATTACACGCAGACAAATGTTTGTAACCTCTGTTCGGTCTAGACACCTTCACCACGATATTACAACCATAAGACGGTTTGTATGGAAAGCGATAGAATTAGCGATAAATTACTTGAATTTGATGATATCGTGGTGAAGCTCACCAAATGACCTCTTTTGCCATGCTATTTGGCAAACACTATACACGGAAATACACATACGTAACTTCAATAAGTCATAAAGGCATACCCTTGATTTAAACTCGAGATTGATCTATTTATTAAAGCATCGCCACTGTTCATGCGTAAAATAAAATAAATATTTTTTTAGCTAAAAAATGTACCTAACATTGATCTCCACTTACTATTTGAATTATATTTAGCGGACAAGTTTTTCTAAAATAAACATTTGTAGAAACTAGAAATGTTATATAAGGAACCTATGAAAGTCGATGTATACGAGTCGATATGTAAATCACAAATAGAAAGTTAAATTTGATTCGTCGATGAACATAGAAAAAGTAAAAGAGCCTTTTCATTAGTAGAATTGACATAGTAACTCGGATTTGAGGTTTGTCAGATTTTCTATTATTTTTTTAATATGTTTTTCATAGCTTTTAATCATTGGAAAGTTAAATTGTAATGGTATTTGACATTTAAATTGTAGTGTTTATTAATTTTGACCAGCAATTTGGTTATGTATTAATAAATACAAGTAAAAAGAAGCATTATATACTAACGGATCAAAATACATCTCACGTTAATACTTAAACATTTATAAAAAAAAATACTTACAGCTGCTGCAACATTGGCGCCATATGCATATGTGTAATATCTAGCTGTCTCTGCGAATAGCACGATGAAAGCAATCAGGTACATGAACGTCTCCAAACCCGTACTTATCAATTCCTGAAAATGAGAAATAATGACTTAGTAATCGGTAAGCAAGATAACCTAATATTTTAATCATCTCAGCGCATGTACGTCCCACTATTGGTTCCTCCATAATAAGAGGGCAATTGACCTACTATATTAAGTTGGTCAGACGGGTTGATATAGGATTTAATTACGGGTTTTCCTCCTCTTGCATAGATGTTATATACATTTTTAATCCCTTAGTCGTCATTTACGATACGGGAAAGGTAGGTGGTGAATTATATTCTTACTTCATCACCACACGGACGGTTTTTAATCAATATATAGAAATCAATTCAATCAATACGAAAACAAAAAATAGCCAGTTTTCTTTTAGTGATATTAAAATTAGCACTTTTGTATTGTAGCGCATTAGAAGGTAAAGTATTCTAATATGCGTTGACCTAACTTATTGACATTAAATTTTGTTTAGAGTTTTCCTTATTTTGCATTTCACATCAGTGCATCATCATCTCTTAGTCATCTTTGGTCATTCACAATTAAGGAAAAGGAATACACAGTTTTGTTTCCTTTTACTAGATTCATACGGAATATAAGACTAAATCTATTTAAATATAAGATTAAAGATAATTAATTGATATTTATATTAAAAGTAGTGGTCATGCTCACATTAAATTCGCAATTAAATAAGAGTTATAATGTATCGCTATATACTCACTCATTTCTTTATTACTGATTACTATCAGTCTAATGACTGGTCTCATAGACATGTTTTATTTCAATCTTATAAATAATATTTTTTTAAATTCCTTTAAGTCAATATATATTTATTGAAAATAAAAACTGCCGTTATGCATGTTGATATTCGCTGTCCGCATTACAATAAGTATGAAATTAATTTTACGATCAGAAAGTGTAATTATTAACATATTTTGTTAGAACTAGTAGTTGTCTAGGTCGCCAACACATTTGGAGCATTTCTGATTAAAACAGATTGGCTGCCTAGGAATTTGCAACTTAAAAGAATGGCATTGGATATCATAAAAATCTGACTCCTCGCACTTATGATTTTCTTTTTCACAATAACACAGGGGGGTCCCTGAGTAAGGGATAATTATCTCACAGTTCACAAATATTTAATTATTCGGTAGCAATTTATTAGATTAATTACCGACAAAGCATAAAATTAAAAAAGTGTATGTGCCCTCGTAAAACTTAATAATTGATTTAATTCCATTTGCAACTGCACTTTAATGTGTGGATGGTACAAATAAAGGTCCTACATTTCGAGTCCAAAACAATTACTTAATTCTTATATCACGTTATCCACTTGACACCATATCCATGAACATTTGTACTTACGTGCACATACTTAATTTAAAATATTTTACTATTATATTAAATACAAGCTTATCTATGTAAGAGTTGGAGAAGCCTTTAACTATCTTTAAGCTTAAATGAAATGGCGTTATAATCCTAATTAATAAAACATTACAGACTAAGCATAAGATCAGTATTTAGCTACAGGTTTCAGTGTTATTTGGCACCATAGCTTTATTGTATAATTGTTAAGTAATACAGAGCTGTAGCAAAGACTTTAGAGAGTCTTGAGAGAACCCTGTACATCTGGTACATTTGATGCGTATAGTATCCGGGGACAAAAGGTAATGATAATCTATGTACGTACATATAGTCACGCATATATATAGACCCACAGTCAAAACAAAACTATAGCAACTTAGAAAGTATGATCCCTCTACAATCTTGTGTATAATATGTTACAGCGTTCATATTCTAAAGAGAAAGTTTGATGACGATGTTGTAGATAAACAACTTTTTACATAATTCTACTACTACCTAGCTGATGCGAAAGTTTTACACTTCATAAGAACCTTTAGATGCACAAATTGTGAAATTATTATTATTAAATTATGTAATTACGACGAAATTTGAGTCTTCATATTTTATTTTGCTATTATTGTTTTTTTTCCGTGTGGTGACGGAGTAAGAATACAATTCACCACTCCCTATCTTGCGCGTGCATATCATAAAAGACCACTAAGGGATATAATATGCACATGCGGTCTGTGAAAGAGAAGGAAACTGGAAATTAAACCCTATACCAACATGTCTGACCAGCATGGTATAGTAGGTCAAATTACCTCCCATTGTGGAGAAAGCCTGAGCCCAATAGTGGGCTGTGATGATGATGATGATTATTGTTTTTATTTAGTTAATCTTACCAGTATTTTTTTAAATATTCAAAGTCTGGCATACCTACGTATCTATTATATGCTTTTTGATCATATAATTTATATTTTCTGGATATAATAGATAAGTTAGTGGCCTAACATAATTTAATTCTCTATAATAGAAACAGTTTTAAAATTGGATAGTTATTAAAGCTTTTGCGTGTGGTGACGCAAAATACAATTCACCACCTCATTATCTTGCCCATAGGTGTCGCGATAGACCACTAATAGATATGGTATGCATATGACATTATCATTACCCTGCTCTTATTGCAATTATTTGGGGTCGACTCAGTATCTACTCTTGCAATATGTACTATGAAAGAATTCATAGTACATATTGCAAGTTATTAGCAATAATTTTATGACCTGCTTGACGTTAACCTTCCTTGGCAATCTAATTAAATGGAGTTGGCCCAGGTAGATGTCGAGTTTTTAGGCGTCTTTTACTACACCTATGAGCAATATAAGAATTGATAATATTCGTAGCCACTATCATTCAGCAAGTTATGCATCTAAATAATAAAATCTATGCAAGAAAAGAGAAACTCGATTTAAAACTCTATACCTGCCCGTCTGACCAGCGTTTTATAGTGGAATACTTTCCGTCTATTTGTAGAGGAAGCTCGAGCCCAGGAACGGGACGTATATGATCTAAGAGGATAAGGAGTTCTCACTCATATTTAAGATGATAAACGCCACATTTTTATAAAATCAGCATAACTTTCCATTGATTTTAAATATAGATAACATCAAATTGTAAGCGACAGTAATAATTCAAAATTATAAGAAAGATACTTACTGATAGAACCCAATTGATGGGCAATTTGACGACGTCCTTAATGCTGAGCAGAAAGACGAAGCTCCACACAAGAGTGGTGATGAAGCTGACAACTGCGACGAATACGAACCATGTTGAATACCACGGTGACGCCAGTGACATACATAGTATACCCAAAACCTGAAATAAAACAAAGAATGCCGTTATTATTTGATTAAAAAAAATAAAAAATCTATTAAAACACTATAAGACTCGTCAATTCTACTGGCTAAACTACACAACTTATATTCACCTTGAATTTGAATTATGTTTCCAAGTACAACTCAAATTCACCTTGAACTTGAGTTGTACTTGGAATATCGGTTTTGGGTGACGCTTCTTTTCTAAATTATTTGTTTATTTAGTCATCTTGCTCCTTGCCTAAACGGGCATAACCTTTTTCGTCTGATATCTCTCTGATCATGACGCACCGCTGTCCCATTCTACGAAATTGAATAAAGCCTTCCACTATTTCATATTGCTCTTAAAATAAATTGAGTAATTCATTGAAACTGCATAAAAATGAAACTAATTTTATTTTTACAATATTATAATTCAGGAATATAACGAAATTATAATTCAGGAACGTAATAGACAGTATTAACTCAAATCACATTAATTTATTGGTTTTGAAATTGCAAAAGCCTTGTAAAATATACGTTTTAGTATACTTAAAATCCTTTTATATTCACCTAATTAAATTAAAAATCTCTTACTTTAAATTTTTTTAATGTTTCATAATAAGAGAAGTATGAATTCCAGTAAAACAAAATTATTCTCATTCTTTACATGTTTAATGCACGTTTCTAAAAACACATATTCAGAGTAATGTTCAAAAAGCATGAGTCCCACTGCCCACATAATAAGCTAAAAAGACCATGTCTATTTTCGTTTCATTTAATCCATCAAAAATTTCTCAAAATAAGCTTCAAAAACAAAATGAATTGTTCTAGCATGCCTTCAAATAGCAATCGTGCGTAAATAACCAATAAAATATTCAACCACATAAAAACCGTACAATATTTTTTAAACGTACAAGTTAATAGATAAACTAGCGGTAATATCCCACTAAAGCAACGGTGTCAGGTAAATGTGAACCATAGACATTTATCGACGAACAAGCACACATAAGAACCACCTAACATGACAGTATAGTTGCGATTCGCGCTTTTTTCGCCTGCAACATTTTTTTTTTAATTTAAATTGCTAGTGCGTGGCAGCATTCCATCTAATCGTGATTGGCAACCTAGTTCTAAATGGTAAAGCATTCTTCAAGTTTTGGCACAGCATGGCTTACTAGATAAGTGGTGGTGGTATAAGTGGTAGGTCAGCCACCGATCTCTATAACACTACACGGAATCGCGTTTAACCGATAACTTTCAGTATAATTTATAGCGCTTTCACGACAGGATTTTTCGTAAAAATAGACGTCATATATATTTCATATTTAAATTATGATTTGATAGCTGCAACTGGCTGTGTTATATGTAGTTATATACGCAAAGGGGGATGGTATTAAGTGGCATAAAATCACTCAATACGTCTATATCACCGATTGTGAAAACTGTATGTGTACTATTGGGTTTAACATGCTGTCGCCAGCAACACCGCGGCCCCAACAAACCAAACCAGTTTGATATCGCGCGCGAACACGAACCCTCTGTCGCAACATCCTAACAGGTGTTGTTTGTAGAAATTCCATGCGATATCGGAACACGTCTTTCTATATTTTAACACTAACCTCAACCGCAGATTCACACACGTTAAATCCGAATTCTAATAAAATTATTCCCTATTGGTATAATCATTGAATCAACCAACAGTTACTAGATTAATTTACTCAAGAATTGGACATCTATTGTATTGTTTTCTCTTGATAGACCCATTATAAATCGCTAATAATAGTAAGAAGTACATTAGTATTTCCAAACTTAACCGAATTATGCTAAAAATCATTGGCATCAACCATTACTATAGTTAGTACCTACGCAATACGGCGTTCTGTTAGCCTGAAGTAAACATAGACAGTCTGCACTAAACGGACTATGTAACAGGTTTTTGTTTTTGATTGACGACTACTGATGATGATGATTCATGACCACTCGCCCGAGGTGACTACTCGTGACCTCAGCGCTCTCTTATGATCTAGAGTTTTGTTGACTTTGCTACATTTATCATCATCGTTCCATTCCTACGGAACCCAGCACTAGTATATTCATCCTCAAAAAAAACTGATATTAAATTAATTAATATTACTAATGTAAGCTTTACTCTGTTTAATAAGGTAAGCTTATACTCGTATATAATAAGGAATTACATATTTTTAAATACGTCAAATTACTTAATCATTACGAAAATCATCATCATCGCAGCCCACATACGTCCCACTGTTGGGCTCGGGCCTCCTCCATAATGGGAGGGAATTTGACCTACTATACCATGCTGGTCAGACATGTTGGTATAGGGTTTCATTTCGAGTTTTCCTTCTCTTGCACAGATGTGCACATAGCACATTATATCCCATAGTCGTCTTATACGACATCCATGGGCAAGATAGGGAGTGGTGAATTGTATTCTTACTCCGTCACCACACGGACAATCATAAGATTACGAAAATCATAAGATCTTAATATATATAAATTACGTGTCACGTTGTTTGTCCGCGATGGACTCCTAAGCTACTTAACCGATTTTAATCAAATTTGTACACACCATGTGCAGTTTGATCCAACTTGAAAGATAGGATAGCTTACATCTTAATTTATAGTCGCAATATTATTTTATTGCAAATTCATCATCTCAGCCCATATATGTCCCACTGTTGGGCTCGGGCCTCCTCCATAATGGAAGGGTAATTGACCTACTATACCACGCTGGTCAGACGTGTTGATATAGGGTTTTATTTCAAGTTTTCCTTCTCTCGCATAGATGTTATATGCGTTTTATATCCCTTAGTCGTCTCGTACGATCACCCACGGGTAAGATAGGGGGTGGTGAATTGTATTCTTACTCCGTCACCACACGGAAATTGCAAATTATTTGTCTATTATTTGATATTCATAATTATCTGTTAATTCCAAACGATTTTAACAGATGGCGAAATCGGTTGACTGGATTGAGTAAGTAAAATTACTTAGCAAATGCACACACATTTGTGTGTGCTCAAGGGGATTCGAGAATGGTTTAGATTCACAATTGGACCCGGTAGGTGGCGCTTTATTTGAACAGAACAACGTCTGTTAGGTCAGCTAGTTTACACATATACTTTGAGATGTCAATATGTAATAGAACTAATTTAATTGTATATATGTATAACTACATGTTACATTTTTAAATATTAAAAAGTTATAAATATAACATGTTAAATTGTCCGTGAAGTAACGGAGTAAAAATACAAATCACCACCCCCTTTCATACACGTAGGTGTCATAAAAAACGACTAAGGGATGTGATACGCATATAACATCTATGCCAGAAAAGACAAAGGAAACGACGCGATACATAAACCACTATATTTATGACCAGCGTCATAGTAGATCAATTTCCATCCCACTGTGGAAGGAAGCTTGAGCCCAGCTGTAAGAAATGTATTAACTCAGATGATGGTGATCCAATTGTAAAACTCTAAATGTCGTATTTATTTATTCATGTGGTGATGGACTATGAATACGATATATCATTCCCCCTTTCCTTCGCATGAATATCATAAGTGAGGATGTGTAACAGTATATACCTAACATTGCAGCAACAGAAGGCAAACTGCAAATAAAAGTAATATCCTTACTAATATTATAAATGCGAAAGTAAGTTTGTTTGTCTGTTTGTTTATTACGCTTTTACGCTTAAACCGCCGAACTGATTTCAAAAATTCTTTCAGCAATGGAAAGCTATAATACCAGGGAGTAACATAGGCTATATTTTATCCCGGTATGCCCACGGGATCAGCAACTACGCGGGTAATGCGACTGGAAGCGAAGCGAGGGCAGGTTGCTAGTGTATAATAATCTAACTGGCTTGGGTAATAATACTATACCCAATCTTTTACTTATTATAAAAAACACTTGTGTCCCGTAAACAGTCCTTTATCAGATAAAAAAAGAAGAATAAGTCGGTTTTTTTTGTGGGTGGGCTGCGGTCGGCGCGCCTCCGCACCACTCCGTCCGGGGCGACAGAGGGGCTTAAGCACGCAACTCCCGCAACCCACCCGAAAACCACGTCGCCTTCGTCGTTGGACCGACCACCGGAGCAGGGTTACTTGATATCAGTGGTCGGCCCGACGGAATACCCCCTATTGGGGTACCCTCCCATCGACCAACGTCCCCCCTCGGGGAGGACGTCGGTCAAGAATAAGTCGGTGCCAGTTGTTTATATAGTTAGTTAGTTATTCGTGGATAATACAGTTAATAAACCCGAAACAAGAATTTTTTAAACATAATGCTCTGTAGTTCTCACCTAGCAAATGATTTCCTGAAAAAACAGCAGTATTACAGTTTTAGCCTTGAATATTCATTTGTAGAATTTATATTAGAATATCATCTATTCTAAAATTATATCACTAATACAAACTTTTAGCAGATTACCTTGAAAATTTAAGCAAATAATATTTTCTCACATCCGAGATAGAAGTGGTTCGTGACGGTCTATTAACATATAAATAGTAATAAATATATGATTGAATTGCCGGTATAAAACATAAAAAAAAAATATTCATAAATTAGACACGTGATTGTTGTCAGCCGAACTTGTGTTCTTATCTAAATAAAGGCTATAAATGATTTACAATGAGATAGATTAATTATAATAGATAGATTAGAAAAACAACGTGTTACCACCATTTACTTTACCATGGGAGTTGTAAAAACTGGCTGGAATACGTAGCAGCGCTCACCATGAAAACATAACATCAACTGCAATCGCCAATCCGCCGGCCAAGCATAGCGATTATGACATTAAAGAGGTCTATACCCAACACTGGACGTTGATTAAAACGTATAAAACCACTAAATTGTAAAAGTAACGGGCTCTTGGATGGATGGAGCCTATTATAAGTGTACTACTGAGCTTCGAAGCCTCCTCATACAATTACCGAAATCAGCGGTCCTAGTAAGGTCAGGCAAGGTTTTAATACTCGCACATATTATTTTTCTGTATTGACACACATACAAAAGGTTTTAAAAAATATCAATAATCATATATTTGTTTCTGTTATCTTAACACGTCCGTCTATAGGTTACGATCGATCGGCAGCTGTATATTTTTCTAGATGTAGGCTTTTCCACAAAATGTAAAATATCATTATGTCAAAATTTAAAAACGTTACAATTTTTATGATGTGTAAAGTTAAAAAGTTATAAATGTCATGATGAGAAATTAAAACGAATTAACAAACGATATTTTTTTTACAATGTTAGGATGGCCATAGGTTGTAGAGCAGGTATTCAAATGTGTGTCAAATGAGGCACGTGCACCGTTGGAGAAAGTGCGCCGTTGGGCGTCGAGGAAATGTCGTCTATAGTAACCATGTATGTATGTATGCGACGCGACCGCCATACTGACATCAAGCCTTTGTCAATGGGTTCACAGACCATCGTTGCTTTTACGTGTTGCAGTCGCGCTCCAAATAACAAAACGTGGCCGGATTTCCGATACTACTGTATTTGGTATCTAAATCTACTGACGAAAGCGATATGGCATACACGCACAGAAATAATATAGAATATTTAAATTGTTGATAGTTATTATTTTTATTACAAATGGTAGTTTATTCACGACATTTGGATGATTGACTATTCAAAGCTCCGGCCTTCTTAAGCAAGTCAAGTTAGCTTAATGAACTTATTAAGCTGGTCTTTAACTTTGTACTAGAGCTCGAACTATATGTTAGGTTCAAGCGATAACATAGAAAAAAAGTACCCTAGAAATCAAATAAACCAACCGATTCTAAAAAAAAGGCTATAGGGCCCTACGCCATGTTTCCGCAATCCTGGACGGTCGAGCATGATATGAAAAGACCACAATCAAAAAAAAAAAAATTTTTCTAATACTTTCAAAACAACGCACCCGAAATAATATTGGGCAAGATAATTTATGAATATTACTAAAACAACTAGATACAGAATAAACATGTGATAAGTAAACGTGAAAACCGGCTTTTAGGACTCTCACGGGATAGTAAGATGACAAATTGCATTCTTAACTCGTCGCCGCACAGGGTGCAAAGGAAATGGTTATCATATCAATCAACGAATCTTCAAGTGTTACAAATTTATTTGACTTTATTTAATATTCCTTAGAATAATATGCCCGTTTTTTTTTTTGGGGTGGATTACGGTCGGCCCACTCCTCGCACCACTCCGTCCCGGGCGACAGAGGGGCGTAAGCACGCACACCCGTTACCCACCCGCGACAGGTCACCTTCGTCGTTGGACCGACCACCAGAGCAGAGTAGAATAATATACCCATAAGATTTTCAAATAATAAAAATAAATAGATTGGTTTATAAAAGAAAAATTAAAGGTGTAGCAGTTTTTCCCATGTCAGAAATCTAAGCTATGGTAGATAAATTGTAGGTGCTTGAATCTTGCCATATACTGACAGATCAGTCTAATGATCTATAAATATGCCAATGTATGATTTATAATAATAGTTTACTCAATAATAGTGTATAAATTTCTTTTTTATGACAATTACGCTTTATAAGTTTATATACCTGATTGTGTAGATTATGACATTACAAAATAAATCTAGCTATCATAGCATTATAAGGAGGCTTCAAATTTCTGTTGCCCTGAATTAAATATTTTGTGATTATGCATGATGTTGAATAATTATATGTTGTTTACTATTTCTTTATTTCATGACGTGTATTTATGCGATTATGCCATGCATACTCACGTATATAAATACAATGAGTAATAAAATTGTCCTTGAAGTAAATACAAGACCACAATGGCGGCTCATTAAATCGATCGGCAGTAGCTTTTAGCTATATGTTTATTTTCAATACAAACTCATTACAACTGTACAAATGCTGTTAAAAAACATAAATATTTCATTCATTTATTAAATAAACCAGCGCATTGGTTTCCAAATACCGTTTCTTTACACATTACAACACCATTTGTAAATCGATATTCAGAAAAATTATTCTGTAACAGTTAAAACTGTAAAATTAAAACCTATATAAGTATTTATAAATATACATGCGTATATATTTATAATAAAAAAATTGCGTTTTGTGTATTTGTTTTCCTAGACCTTATGTCGTGGAATTAGTGTTAATATATTATCTAGTATATTATCTAGGGAATAATATATAATCTAATATATTATCTCGGGAATAGATCGGGAACTACTTAAACTTGGACTATTTAAATTTAATGTCTTCTGTCACGTAATAAGTGATGTCTTTATTTTTATGAATACTTCACCAGGCACGAGCGCACTATGTAGATTAGCACAGAAAGTCTAGTAAAGATGAAGGTAGAAAAGTTTAGTATAAATAATAATTCTTCATAATCATACATCATCATTTCAGCTCATATCATACGTCCCATTGTTGGGCTGGAGCCTCCTCCACAATAGGAGGGGAAATTGACAATACTATACCATGCTGGTCAGACAGGTATAGGGTTTTATTTCAAGTTTCCCTTCTCTTACATATATGTTATATCCATATTATATTCCTTAGTCGTCTTTTAAGACATCCACGGGCAAGATAGGGGATGGTGAATTGCATTCTTACTGCGTCAGCACACGGAACAATGTTAATCGTAACAGTAAATTAATACATATTACTATTAATGGGGTTAAGCTTTACATGCGAAGTTTACGTAAACGAAACTACGAGTACAGCTAGTGCTTAAATTAATTGCCTGACATAGTTCTACAAATAGCTGAAGTTAAAACTCAATTCACAACGCAACAGTTGCGAAGTGAAAATGCAATTGACTATCATAACATTCGAGTCAATGGGTGCGTGTATAGACGCAGCTTGGCCACATTGCCCAAAACATTGTACAGTTCATTGACCATGTTTTAGAATCAACCCCACCTTTAACTTTTACAAGTTCAATTAAATAAATAATACGAGCGATAAGCATTTGTATTTAATATAACCATTTTTGTCGTCTAGTTACATTATGGTACACATAATTAAGTATTATTATTGACCATAGGGAGCAAAGGTTACTATTCCCCTTAGCAATCACATTATGTTAAATTTTGAACGTTAAATGATTAAAATAATGGGGTTCTTTTATTCGAATAATAACGAACACGTACCGACTTAATTTTTTTGTAGTAACAGTAAAATTATACTTTCAGAGTCCTAGCAGATGGCATTACATTTGGGCATATGAGGGTATTTTATTAGATCTCTAGGATCTAAAGGCTTCGAGTTCCAATACACGCAATACTCAGTCAAACGCGAATTATATGGTAAAGTTATGTACTTATTTTTTATAAATTGTCGCTTATTTAGAATTGTAAAAACGCCTTCTACATAAATCTAACCATTCACATCAGAATTGAACTATGATCTAAATCCCATCATCTAAAGATACTCTCGTCAGAATGTCCATCGCTTAATAGGACGCCATACATTCCCATTTATATATTAATGGCAAACAAATTGTATTCATAAAATCCCATAAGAAATATCGTGTAGATAAGGATATAACGATAGCATGTAGAGTTATTTTCCTTCTACTCAATAAGTCATTGCTAGTAGGTAATTCTAAATTATAATACAAAACCGGTCTCACAGCATAATTAAATAACTCGCACCTTTGTAAACTCACAATCCAAATTTAATTCTATGGCTACATTCTTGCTTGTTCTTAACTTTAAGCATTTGTAAAATGAGGTTGACCTTGACAAATAATATTTATAAAATAACATTTTTAAACTCGTACCTTTATGACACGCCAATCTCCTTTGATTAAGCTTTGTGGGTAAATTTTAATTTAGTTCTTGTTGGAACTCGAATGACGCAATCCTCGTATCTAGTTGAGACACCAATTTAAACAATCATATTATACATCTACCTATTAGGTTACATAATAATATTATGTATATCGAAATCCAAATTATAAACTTAACTAGATACCATAACCTTAATAGGTTCGCGTGAGTCCCACGCATCCTTTATTATAAATTGGTCTATATTTTAACTATTATAAAAAGAGTTTGAGAGATCTTTTTCTAAAGAATGAACGAATGAAGATAAACTCAAAGTTTTCTTCAAGTCTAGTTGACAAGGTATCGATACCAGTGGTCGGTCCAATGGTGATGTGGAGGGAATAGGGTAGGTAATGGGGCCCCACGTCGCCCATCCATCGCCGGACAGATTGGGCGGAGTGTGTCCAGACCACAAAATATCTATCACAAAAAAAAAGAAAAAATCTAGTTAAATAGCGCGCTAGTTGACATTTGCCTGTTAATTAAGATACCTTCTTTAAAATTAAATTCCAATGTTCTTAAGTTCATAATTGTTGGGTTCACAATACTCGATAGATTTTTGATGATATTTGATGATATTTTTGTACTTATGCGGTCAGATGACCAGTTAAAGCCAAAGGCAAGTAGAGAATTCGATCGTCCCGAAGTACAATTCTTTATGAGATCCAAGACTGATTATTCTGAACTTTTATGTTCATTGTATATTTGTTGCCGCAGACAAAAGGAGTTCATATTTTTGTATAAAATTGTCGTCTTCAAAAAATAGTGTCACAATCAGTGGAATATTAGCATTAAATTTTATGGCATAAAAAATATCGATTTATACCACAAATCAACCTCAATAGCCTTGAATGCTTACAATTAGCTATGTGGAAAGAATAATAATTTAAAAGAAAGTTATTTCAATTTCATTGACCTTGATATCGTTGTTGAATCCGTGACTGAACAAAACAGACAGTATCCGTTGCAAGCAAATGTTTATAAACAATAATAATACTGTAAGAAGTTTTTTATCCAGAATATCAAACAAATGTAGTTTTAGTTTGACGTGAAAACTTCTATAGGCAGGTTTTTATACACGTAAGTCGTCATCGACATGGTCACGTGACTTGTTAACGCTAACACTATATCTGTAGCGACTACCTATGTCACTATATCTGTCCCGATAGACATCAAAAACTAGATAAATGTAAAAAGTTTTAACATGCAAATATTATTTTACGATCCACCAATGAAATTGAATATCCAAAAATAACAACTATTTGTTCATAGTTTTAAGTTTTTACTTCTGTCGGCAGTCCTCGTGACTGCTTTGTGTTTTCTTTTTTACCTACTTGTTTCAAAGTCAAAAAGTTTATACACCTTTGTAGCACTTAAAACATTGATGTATTGTGAATAATTTTCCGTTCGGTGTCGTACATTTCACCACCGCCTTTCCTACCCGTGGGTGTCGTAAAAGCTGACTATGGAATCATCATCATTATTTTACTCTTATACCAATTATTAGCGTCTACTCAATATGTACTTTTACATTATATATTGCAGAAATTATTGGCAATACTTTTATGATCGGCCACATGCCTGACGTCGACCCTCCTTGGGAATGCAATTGTTAACTAAACGGCATCAGATGGAATTGGCTGGGGTCTAAGTAAAGCTCTTCTTAGTCGTCTTTTACGACACCCACGAACAATGTTAATGGTTAGTAGTATTCGGAGCCACTACCACATAGCATAAGATGACTAAGGAAAATAGTACGCAGATAACATCTATGGAAGAGAAGGAAAACTCAAAATTAAACCCCTCTACCAAATCACCCGACCAGCATGATATAGTAGATCAATTTCTTTCCTATTGTGGAGAAGGCTCGAACCCAACAGTGGGTCGTATATGAGCTGACATGATGGTACAA
Organism: Lymantria dispar; assembly: GCA_032191425.1. Classification (NCBI taxonomy): domain Eukaryota; kingdom Metazoa; phylum Arthropoda; class Insecta; order Lepidoptera; family Erebidae; genus Lymantria; species Lymantria dispar. The sequence continues at coordinate 20,472,626 of CM063444.1, read as the reverse complement.
TAATTTTAATTTTATCCGAAATCAAGAATAGTTAACTAGAGGTTTAAGGGAGCCCACGCTATATGTACATATATTTTAATCCAACGACATAGAAGCGATACTTCAAGCTGTATTATAATTTCATATCCGAACCGTGATTCAAAGATTATCAAGACCTCCTTCAAGACACCATTAAAACAAACACTATAAGCTAATTCTTCACATACTTATTGATCAATGTTTGATATTGTACGAGTATTGATTTTTATCTACTTAAGACTTTCTGATGTCTCAGTAGATCACACAGCACTCGTAATGTATGCAAAACTTGAGCCTTATAGTTACGTTGAAATCTTATTAAAACTAGAAGATAAAGCGTAGAGGCAGATAAATGCTGGACAACTCAGCGGCATACGATTCAATTATCATTGCGGATGATACAGTTTATAAATATTTGATTATATACATAATAATAGATTGGTTTATGGAAGTATTATTACAATAGTGGAAATGTATGGTTGGATTAGTTTTATTTAACAATTCATATAAGTACATAATAAACCTAATTGCGCTAGTGTGTAACATGCATTCAAGTCTTTATTCGCTATTCCATAAGCAGCTATTCTCGTTGCTCTATGTTTTACTCAATTTGTTGAAATTAATACCAGTAATTTCAATAAATTGAGTAAAACATAGAGCAGAGAGAGACATTCCGCTTCATTGATATAATATTTATATTTTTTACAACATAGGCTATACCAACTCAGTATTCCTACGTGATTAGGAACTACACAGGTGAAACTGTGAGGATTTGAGTAACGGGCTCTTTTCACTAGGATCTTAAACTTTATTAGCGTATTTCTTTGACTCGATTTGACCTATAAACTGCGCTGCATATTGTTGCTATAGCTATATAGGTAATAGTAATGATAATACTATAAACTACTGCTAATATTATGCTATTTTGGACAAACATTTTACCTTGCATCTAAAGTATCAAAGACAGAGATCATCACTTGGTTAATATAATGTTTAAAGATGTCGTATGTGCGTTAGAACAATAATCATTTTAAACAGAATGATACTAATGACGCACCATGACTAAATTAGATATTGAAATATGTAACATAATTACAATGGATGTTCCGCAGAGAAAATGTATTTTTAATTGAAACAGAAAAAAGAAAAAGAATAGTCAAACAGCTGTTTTATATTCAAACTACTAACTAAAAACTAGCGAATTTTCGATCTAGCAAAATTATTCGGCAACTAAATTATATGAGCATACCGGTTTTATTCTTAATTAAGGATCTCTATTAGTATAGTTAGAATAAAAACTGGAATTGCATAAGCAGCTCTAGTGTATAAATGTAGTATCGCACTTTCTTTTTTTTTAATATTAGTGTGGCGATTACATTTAATTCTATTATAACTTTCACCAAAAAGCCAGAAACAGTAGACACAATCAATGAATGTGATGTATTTATAAAAATTTGCTAATTTTCAACTATATGCATAAAGTCGTATTTGCCCGTCATTGTTTTACTATTCTCAAGGTTTCAGGAGCATAACTGCAAAGTTGATAATCAATTTAAAGGTGCTAAGAGAATAAGCTAGGTGAAAATAAGACACATTTTCTCGTACTTTATTTTTACTTGGGAGGACCATTTTAAACATATATTTGTCCAGTCAAATGTAGGAGTTAGGTCCTAGACACGAAAGACATTCAACCGTGAGGAATTATTTCTTTGTAACAGTTCCCTCTACAGAAATAAAATAATTTTTAATTAAAGTAGTACATAGCTTAATGTATATTTAGGTCGAGCTAGCTCTACTCACTCTCTCCCACGTTGAATTTCGCATAGCAATTGCAGCCACGTCAGTAGCTTTAAAATTTATCTAGCGGCCTCCTTCCAAGGCAGAACCTCCTTGAAGCAGAATAATATCATAATCGTTACGCTTGAGAAGCGGGTTGACAATGGTAGTTGGTTTTCAAAGTTTCTCAAGAAAGTGTTGATGTCGTTCTCTTGGCGAACCCTCAATATGATTTAACAACTCCCACGGCATAGTATCGGGTACTAATACAATATTGTAATGTAAATAGTAATTACGTAGTGGTAATTACGTAGTAGTAATTACGTAGTAATAAATTACGATTGCTTTTTAATGAAATAAATAAGAGGCTTAGAAGAAAACACCTGCTGCAAATTATAATAGTTGGCATAAAACCATATACCTGGTAATTTAACAATTAACTCGATGCTATGAGGATCAGTAAGTCAATAGAGACGTTTTAAGAAGTATTACAGGTCAAATGACAAAGGTCAATGGAACAAGATCTTATGACTACTTAAGGCTAATTGATGAAAGTACCATAAGTAGTTTATTATTGTTTTCATTGGCACTATTATATTTTTACTTTATTTTAATGTAAAATGAACAAGTGCTTATCTATTTTTTACTGGCAATTAAGTAGTAATGGTGTTCTAAATCTAAAATCACAATAATTTCATGTTTTGCTTCACTAAATTAACCGCCAGACTATCCGATAAACTGTTACTTTTTCACAAGAAGTTTAAGCTTCGATACAAAACCACGGACCAATTCACCATGTGAGAAGTGAATGTTTATTCCCTACCGTAAGTAATCATTCAAATTACATGGAAATCATTTAATCTCCCAAATGGTATGTTGTAAAATACATATCGACGTCCTATCGGCATATCGACATCCTAAGGTTGGATAATTGGCTTGGCAGGCGAAATGGCATTCGTAATATAAGTTAACCAGTAGATAATCTGGGTGATCCCTCAGCGGGTTTTTACGCCCCTCACGCGAAAGTAAGATGTAATGGCACCCTGCATCCTATCCATAACCCGTCACCGCACATGGATATTAATCGTATTTATTTAAAAGGAATCGAGTTAGATAGCACAAAAACTAAAATAGAACAGATAAAACATTTTATTAAAAGATAGACATAATGTTTGTTTGCATATGATATTCGTGCCCCGTTTTCTTGCATGTTATTAACTGGGGAAACGAGAGAACAACAGATGAGAGACCTCCCGAAATAACCGTCCGCACGGTAGCGTCAGATATATTTAAACTGTTATAAACGCGATCGACGGCATGACATAATGAAAGATAACCCAAATAATGGCGCTTCTTCTTAGCTCATATACTTCCCACTGTTGGGCTCAAGCCTCCTCCATAATAGAAGAAAAATTTACCTACTATACAACGCTGGTTGTTGTAGGGTTTTATTTTATTTTAGTTGTTATAGGGTTTTATTTCGAGTTTTCTTTCTCTAATGTTACATGCATATTTAATCCCTTTTTTTTTTATGGGTGGGCTATGGTAAGCGCACGCGCGGTCCAGTTCGTCCGGGGCGATGAAAGGACGGCGCGCGGGCCCATAACCCACCCGTACCCACGTCACCTCGTTGTTGGGCCGACCACCGGAGCAAATGTCACTTGTCGTCAGTGGTCGGCCCGACGGAATACCCTTTCGGGTAACCTCACCTCTCGACGTCCTGGGACGTCGGTCGCCGTCGCGCAGTCAGCCTCTCTGCGGGTGATGGACAATTCCCCGGTCCGATCACCCGCAGCCTCGGCTAGGGCGGCATTAGGCGCAGATACTCGCGCCTGCGCCGCCCGAGTCGCCGACGGCGGAACGTGTCGCCGAATAGAAGCTCTACTCGCACACGATCCACCGCCTCCTTCCGTGAGATAACGGCCTCACAGAAGGCGGCGACCGCGTCCCAGTTCCTGACGCTGACGAACATCTCCCTGGCGATGGTCGGCAGCGCCAGGTCGGCACCGATAATTGCGACGAGTTCACGGCGATCCCCCTCCCATGCAGCACACTCCTCGAGCGTGTGCTGCGCCTTGTCCTCGTCGCAACTGCAGTGGTGGCAGGATGGTGTGCTCTCCCTCCTGACAATCTTGTGCAGGTACTTCCCGAAGCAACCGTGCCCCGTCAGCACCTGTACCAGTCGGAAGGAAAGCACCCCGTGCGTCCGCTCCAACCACTCCATCAGCACCGGCCGGAGGGCCTCGACGGTCCTGACACCATACCGAGGACCCTCCAGCCGGACTGCCCAACGGGCAATGACTTCTCGGCGGGCGTCGACCCGCCAGGCGGTGATCTCTGTGATGGAGACCATGCCGCCGCGGGCGCGCGTCTCCGTCACCCGCCGATAAATGTCGGCGAGCATCTCCGCCTCCAGGTCCCATGGGGGAGTTCCGGCCAGGAGGCACGCTGCCTCCATCGCCACCGTGCGGTAACCCCGTACGGCCCTGATCACCATGACCCTCTGTGGTCGCCACAGGAGGGCCCTAAGACGGACGGTCAGGGACTCCGCCCACACTGGTGCGCCATACAGGGCCATCGACCGGATCACCCCCACGTACAGCTGTCGGCACGTAGCACTGGGTCCGCCCACATTCGGCATCAGCCGCGAAAGGGCGGACGCCGCGCCGATAAGCCGGGGAACAAGTCGATGGAGATGCTCCCGGAACCAAAAATGCCCGTCGAGCACCAGGCCCAAGTACTTCATGTGGGCCTGGATGCTGATGGTGACCGACTTCACGGTGATCGAAGCACCGGCAGGAGGCCCGGCGGTACGGAGGCCATGGAACAAAAGGCCCTCCGTCTTTTCCAGGGCTACCCTCAACCCCAGCGCTTCGATCCGCCTGACAATCTCCTCGGTGCCGAGAGTTGCCAGACGTGCCGCCTCCTCTAGCGTCCCACCTCGGGCTGTGACGAGTGTATCGTCAGCGTAGCAAATTACGCCCAGCCCGGGTGGGAGACTTCCTCTCAACGCCCAGTCGTTGCCGATGTTCCACAGGGTCGGACCCAGAACCGACCCCTGTGGGACACCGCACGTCATGGGCGTTCGCGTAACGTCCCCTACTCGGTCAACGTAGAGGACGCTGCGCCCCTCCAAGTAGTCTGCCACCAGCCGCCTGAGGTACACCGGCACCCCGTGGTACCTCAACCCTCCCTGATGCAGCTGAATGGCAGACTGTTGAAGGCGTTGGCAATGTCCAGGGACACCGCCAACAGGACTCCTCCGCTGGTGACGGCCTCCGCTACCACGGCCTTCAGGCGCAGTAGGGCCGCGATCGTCGAACGCCCCCTCCGAAAACCAAACTGGGCGTCCGACAGATCGGGCCCGACCCCGACGAGGTGCCGCTCGATGCGGGCAGCCAACACCCTCTCCAGCAGCTTGCCCGCATCATCGAGCAGCACGATGGGCCTGTAGGCCGAGGCCGACTCGGGAGACCGTCCCGGCTTCGGCAGGAGAACCAGCCTCCCCTCTTTCCAGCATCCAGGGAACTGCCCGGACGTCAAACAGGCGTCGAACAGTCCCCTGAGGCGTGGCCCCAGGTGCTCGAGGACCAGGGCCAGCACACGATTCGGAATACCGTCGGGCCCGGGGGCGGTGGATTTCACTCGCATACGCGCCAGCGCCGCCCCCATTTCCGGCTCCGTGATGGGCGGGGCACTTTCATCGTCGGCCTCCCGGACGCTGTCCGGCGAAGCCATGACCGGGGGCGCGTGCTCCGCCCGCCGTGGAAAGAGGTCCTCGACAACTCTGGTGAGGAGGCTGGGCTGGAGAGTCTCGGTGAGGGGGGGGCCCCGCCGTCGGAGCTTGTTCAGCGCCGCGAGGTAAGGGCGACCCCAGGGGTCACGCTCGAGACTGTCCAGCATCTCCCACCGACTAACGTCCTTGGCGGTACGGACGGCCAGCCTGAAGGCAGACCGCGCACTGCGGTAAGCCTCGTACAGCTGGCCCTCCCGCTCAGCGTCGCGGTAACGCGCTCGGCTGCGGGTGTAGGCCCTCCGGGTACGCGGCCCGAAGGTCCGCCAATTCTCGGGACCACCAGGGGACCGCATTCTTCGGGGGCAGACGCCGCACACGGGGCATGGCCGCATCGCAGATCTGCCTTAGCGCACAGCGGATGCGGCCAGCCTCGGCATCCACCCCGTCCGCCTGGGGCGGTGAGGACAGCCATGACTGAACGATGGCTGCCTCCGCCAATAGGTCCCGATCCAATCGACCCACAGCCCACCGCGGAAACGCGGGAGCTCCGTCCGCCGTGTGACCCCTGCTGGGCTGCAGGAGGGTCCGGGAGACCTCTATCCGGATGTATCGGTGGTCGGATAGGGTCTCAACCTCCTCCTGGACGCACCAACTCCTCACACGTGCTGCGACATTAGGGCTAGCGAACGACAAGTCCACTATCGACCCGCCCTGCTGCCGCACGCACGTTTGCACCGAGCCCCTGTTCAGCAAACAGAGGCCCAGTGCCGCCGCCCACTCTTCGACCGCCCGCCCGCGGTCATTCGTCCTGGGGGACCCCCACGCCGTGGACTTGGCGTTGTAGTCCCCCAGAACGAAGACTTGGCGCGGTGCCAGTCGCCGTATCGAGGCCCCCAGGATGGTAAGGAAGGCCCCGAAATCCGTCGCGCTCCTGTTAGGGGAGAAATAAACACCAAATAGCGTAACCTCTCCCCATTCCGCCGCGACATACCCATCGCCCCTGTCCTTGAGCAACAAATGCGGGGACTGCCACGACGTGGAGGCGATGATTGCCACAGAGCCGTCACTGCTGCCCAGCCAATTGGGCCGGTCAGGCACCACGTACGGCTCCGCGGCTACGGCTGCACCGATCAACCACTCCGCCATGGCTTGCAGGAAAACGTCCTGTGCCTCGGCGGCGTGGTTGAGGTTGGCCTGCAGGAGGTGGTAGGATTCAGTCGCCATTAGTGGGCCGTATCCATCACCTCCTCCACGCTGGTGGGCGATCGGGTCGCGCTAAGGGCGGCAGCGGCCGGGGTCGTCGGGCCGCTCCGCCCCTTTGGGGCCGAAGCTGGGGGTCTGCACTCGCTGCTCCCCATGCGGTGCTTGGCGGGCCTATTGCCCGCCGCACACGCGGGGCAGTGGGGAGTTGCGGCGCACGATGCCGCCTTATGCCCGGGTTGACCGCAGCGGAAACAAAGGTCGCTGCAGTCAAAGCAGTTAGTGCATGTCGGCCGAGTGTGTCCGACCGCCATGCACTTGTAGCACCTCGCAGGCCGGGACTCCAGCACGGTCACCCGCGCCGTGCTCCAGCCCACGAAGAGTCTGCCTGAGTCGGCCAGTTGCTTGGCCGACATATTTAATCCCTTAGCCGTCTTTTACGAGACCCATGGGCAAGATAGTTGATATTGGTGAATTATATTCTTACTCCGTCACCACACACAGAGCTAAATATAAATTATTGTCACTGACTTTGTAAATGATTAAAACCTTGATAAAATCTAATGTTTTAAATGTCAATGCTATTTCTATTTTCATTATTAAATTAAGGAGCTTCGTGATAAATAACCTATACGCCAAGTCTTTATTTTTAGATGAGATCACTTCCATAGCCATCAGTAAGTAGAGTCGTTTCTTTAATTTGCACTAGCCAACAAATTGAAGGTTTCTTCATTGATAATTTTGCAATTCATGAAAACACACGCAAATCGATGTTCCAGTACACTGTATCTGCATTACATTACACAAAATGTCGTCAAAATTGTTTATTATAACACCAAATAATACAAAAATATTGAATATAATTTAAGAGCTACATTAAACCTCTATGTTCCTGCCTCTATGATTATCATTATAAATAGCTCAAAACAAAAAGGTATTAACTTCTTGAGGCCATATATATCTCATTATTGAGTATGGAGCTCCTCCTCAATAGCAGTGATAAGAGTACTTGCGTCCCTTACTCGCCCTTTACGATACTCACCCTAAAAAACCCGCACCACACGGACATAATATTAATATATAGAGAAAAGAAAAAGTATTATACAGGTGACTAATTCGTTTGTCTTACGCAAGGGATTTACGTGAGATGTAACTTAATATTTTCATAGTAATATTAGTGAGCGTGTACAACGAAGCATTAAGTGGGATATGTCGTAATTCGCATAACATACCTAACACAATGCAAAATGCTTTAAATGTTTTCGTGTTTCAACATAAGCGTGAAGTAATTCAGTGACACACATTAGTTTTCCTTCAAAACGTTGGTATTTAAATTAATTATTAAATCAATCAACCTATGCCTTGCTATCTAAAAGACCTTGTAATTTATCTAAGTATTGAGCTCGTTAAATTATTCAAAGTAACCGGTCCCTCGGTAAGTTTTTAGTGAAGAAAATACGCAAACAGTTAAAACAATGACGTGAATATGTATACATAAATAGTTGCTATAAAATTATTGAGCGAGTGAAATGATGGGAAATCGGCACGTTGTCACACCATAGCCAGAGGTGCATGCTGTCTCTACTTATATATACGCGTTCTTGTACAACCACTCCAATGTTCGACCACTACGAACCACATGTTAACACTACTACTTTCATTTCTTTGCCAACTTTCACCTTGTCGCTCTCGAATATGCTACGAATGCAAAATTTTAATCGACTATTAATATACTCTTTATTTGTTCCCCATATTTAAATTCAATATGTCGATGCCGCCAAGACTGCCATTCGCTTTATTTACTTGTAAGAACAACGGTTGTATTTTTATATATAAATTAGCTGTTAGATCTTTTGTTTTTTAATTTATATTTTTTAAGCAGTAAGGCGGAATATATTTTTACTAAACTTTGTGATCCTCATCGTTTAACTGGCATCTGGTTACGCTATTCACATAGTACGCCCGTCTCTTTATGTCGTTTCAAGGCCTAGGTTATAACTATGCTGCTAACTATTCTTTGCCACACTCGATAGACGGGTAGAGTGCTGCTGCCTTTTCTCCACATGATCCCAAATACACTTTTTACGATTCCAATGAGAAAGGAATGAAGTGTCCAAACTTTATTTATGAAACCCGTTTACTATATTATAGCTATGCACTTCATTTAAAATGGAATATAAAAGGAGTGTGAATGCGTGCAATGAGGTTCGGTGATACTAAAGGCGTCACTAAAGGCCACCACACGCAAACACCCTCAGAAAGTTGGGCTTCCGGCTCTTTCGCCCACCGAACGAAGCGCATTAACAAATTGCTACTACTCGGACGTCGATTTTCTGCGAGAGTGTGGTTCTACCCAGACGGACCGGCCCGTGGTTGAAGACAAACAACGGTCAACAGTGTGGTCCTACCACTATTAAAAATGTATATTAAAAATCGTATTAGCTACGTAATTATTTTTTATATTTATTTACTAATTCATCATCATCATCCTGCTCTTGTCCCAATTATTTGAGGTCGCCATAATTCGCTTATACAGTCGGTGCCGGTTGTCAAGAATGTATGACATTTATGTGTCAGTAGGTATACTTACATCCTGTAATCTAATCTAATCCTCAAATATCGTTCTCTCTTTGTATTACGGCGATCAGACGAAGCAAAGATTATATTCCTATTGATGAAATCGGATAAACTAAAAGACTTAAAACATGATTGGTTTTCTATCGTTAGATACAGAAATAATGCTTTGCTGCGGACATAATTAAGAGGATGTTTAAAAAACCAAACATAAGCACTACGAAATGTTCAAAGAAGAAAGGGCTATTTTATTTAGAAACATAACACCATCTAATAATCAAAGTACGCTTATAGTAAGATAACGAAATTATACAATGAGACAACGGTATATTTATAGAGATGAGCTAGCTAGTCAATGACGTAGTAGACATTTACAAAATTATATGGCTTTATAGCATTCCGTTATGAATAAAAATGATCAATAACTAGACAATTCATCTGTGAGGGCCATCGATATACAACAACTACCCCAATTGTTCCTGCAGTTGTTCTACAAAGTAGATAAGGCAACGGGTCTTTGACCTCGGCCACACCAGCCTTCATGCACATACCTATACTATGAAAGTGTAACCCAACTTGAAAGCATGTTTTAGCGCCGGACTAATTAAGTACTGAAGTACCTATGAAACCACGTCACCAAATGTCGTACGCCGTGTTCAATAGTAATGCTTAGTTAAATTGTTGTGTGTGCCAGTGTGATGACGTAATAAGAATACAATTCACCACTCCATATCATGCCCGTGGATGTCTTAAAAGACGACTAAGGGAGCCCGACGACTAAGGGCTTGAGCCCAGCAGTGGGACGTATAAAAGTCGAAATGGATGGAGATGGAAATTTCTCTATGGTGGCTACGAATATTACCAACCCTTACTTTGCTGGTAGGTGTCATAAAGACGACTAAGAGATTGATCTGAGCGAAATCCATCTAATGCCGTCTAGTCAACTATTATGTACATATCCAAGGAAGGTTGACGGCAGGAAGAAAAACTTTATACAAGATGTGCGAAGGAGGAAATATACATAATGCTTCCACCCAAGTAATTGGGAAAACAGCTGAATAATGATAATCTCCGTGAGGTGATGGAGTAAAAATACAATTCATCACCCTCTTTCTAGTCCGTGGGTGTCATAAAAGACGACTAAAGGATATAATATACACGTAACATCTATGCAAGAGAAGGAAAACTCGTTATAAAAGCCTTTACTAACATGTTTGAACAGCGCGGTATAGTAGGTTAATTTCGCTCCCATTGTGGGAAGCTCGAGCCCAGCAATGAGACGTACATATATGAGTTGTGGTGATGAATGAAAACTTAGTTGAATTAAAACTGTATAGATACTATGTGCTGCACCACTTAAAAAGCGTTGTGCTTCAAATAAAAATATACAGTATGTTATATACCTAGATATCACGTGTTTTGTTATAAATTTACCGCTTTGAAGTTTACTGTTATATAAATCAATGTTGTGTGATCGCGGCTGCGAATACTGCCAATCTTAACATTTCTCATGATTGTTATAAAAACCGTCGTAAAGGTTCTATGTGGTATCGTCTACGAAAGATAAAAGACAATTAAGTGCTCTACATTGATCTGGACCAATACTACCTGATGACGTCTGGTCAACAATTACATTTCCAATGTTGGCTGACGTCAGTCAGGCGGCAAGTCATAGAACTATTGACAAAACTTTTGTAATATTTACTATGGATGAATAGTTCAGAGTCGACCCTAAGTAATTGGGATGAGCACAGTATTGTGCAGATTATGTCGTAAAAACTAGCTAAGACTTCCACAAACATCTAGGCAAATGCCATGAAAACATAACGTCGGACAGCATAATCGTTTGCTCTTCTACTTCTTTTAGAAGAAGAAAGTATGTTGTAGCGATTGTATTTTAATTCATTTACAGGTCAAAAGTTAACACATCATCATCATCATTGCAGCTCATATACTTCTCCCTGGTGGGCTTAAGTCTCCTCCACAGTAGAAGGGAAATTGACCTAATATACTAAACTGGGCAGACGGGTTCGTAAAAGGTTTTATTTCGAGTTGTCTTTATCTTGCATAGATGTTATCTCTGTAATACATACCTTAGTCGTATTTTACGACACCCACGGGCATTATAGGGGCCGTGAATTGTATTCTTACTCCGTCACCACTTACCTATATATTTTCGATATCTTCTTAATATATATAAATTACGTGTCACGTTGCTTGTCCGCGATGGACTCCTGAACTACTTAACCGATTTTAATCAAATTTGCACTCCGTTTGCAGTTTGATCCAACTTGAAAGATAGGATAGCTTACATCTTAATTTATAGTCGCAATATTATTTTATTGCTAATTATTTGTATTACCTATATATACCTATTATTTGACATTCACAATTATCTGTCAACTCCAAACGATTTTAACAGATGGCGATATCTGTTGACTGGATTGAGTAATTAATGAATAGATGGCGCTGCTATGTCAAACCTACAAACGTGTCATATATGATTTTAACTTGCTTTTTTACATAGATGTCATTTGTAAAAAAATATGACGACCTCCATGACAGATGTTCTCCAACAGTTAGAATTAAATAGTTTAATAAATAGTGTAATATAACAAAAACATTAGCCATAGCAACGCGTGGCCGGGTCTGCTAGTATACCTCTATATATTGTCGAAGGAAAAACTTTGTAGGCAGGTTTGAATGTAGAGTAAATTCATATAAGTCGTCATCGACGCACGACGTGGTTACGTGTTAACGCTAACACTATATCCATAGAGTAATACTATATATTGGAAAACTATATCAGGTAGCTATCTACCTATGTCAATGTCACTATATCTCTGGAGATAAATGTCAAAACCAGATAAATGTAAAACAATAATTTAAGATCAAACAATTAATTTTAATATCCAAAAATCTTCGGTGTGGTGACGGAGTAAGAATACAATTCACCACCTCTTACCCGTGGGTGTCGTAAGAGATGACTAAGAGATATATTACGCATATGGCATCTATTCAAGAGATGGAAAACTCAAATCAAAACCCTATACCGGCCTGTTTGACCAGCATGGTATAGTAAGTTCAATTTCTCTCCTATTATGGAAGAGGCTCGAGCCCAACAGTGGGACGTATATGAGCCGAAATGAAAATGATGATGATGATGATACAAAAATAACTGTTTGGTCATAGTTTTAAATTTTCACTTCTGTCAGCAGTTCATACGACTGATTTGTGTTTGTTATTCCGTACAATTGGTATAAATTAATCTTTGAATTTAGACTTTAAATGACAATAGCAGTCAATCTTTTTTTATTGTTTGGCCTAGGGAGGTTTAGTCTCAGAGGGCTGTTACACTCTTACGCGGACTTGTAGTAAGCGCAGAAAGCTCTCAACCTAAACATTTAAGCAACGGGATCCAAGGGCACCTGTGAACTACGAAACTCAGCTCGGGGCTGAGAGCAATGTGTGAGATTCCACGCTAGATGTACATATATATGTATTAACTAGCAACCCGCCCTCGCTTCGCTTCGGTTATAGTCGTTTTACCTGCGTAGTTCCCGTTCCCGTGGGAATACCAGGATAAAATATAGCCTAGTTTACGCCCTGATATTATAGCTTTCCATTGGTGAAAGAATTTTTGAAATCGGTTCAGCCGTTTTGAAGATTACCCGGAACAAACAGACAGACAAACAAAAAATTTTTAATCGCTATTTTAGGCATAGGTGTCGTGCAAATAACCGTGTGAACATGAAAAAAGTCTATTATTTTGACATTACAAACATACACTCCAATTTTATTTATTGGTATAGAATAGATATCGAAAGTGTCGTGTATAATGGCGTTAAAGAGTACCTTTACATATAAGTATAAACAAAAGTCGTTTTAGAACATACAATTCACACAATATCTACTATTGAATAGACTTGCACCAGTAGTAATAGTTATCACTTACATTTATCCTACAGATAAAGACTACAATGTACGCCGTGTGCTTATTCTTAGATAAAGATAACCGTAATTGTATTTGTGTAAAATATGTTGACGTATAAAGTACCCACCTACATATTGTTTTGTTATAACTATAACCTTCAGTCATAAGATTTGCATTGCAATGCAACTAAACATGATGCCAGATAAGATAAGACGAGACATTTTAATGCTATCGAAATGCATTTGCGTATTATCCCTGCTGATCAATGCAGAGAAATAGGTATGTGAGGTTCATCGACAGGCGTGTTACAAACAAATCCTTGAATAGTCACTGAAATTCACAGAGGTCTTCCTACAAATTAAATGACCTCGATAAAGCAGTAGGACGAAACGAGAAAAGACGAAGTACGAGAACAAGTTACGAATTTGGCCCGAGATACATACCAACGACTGGTACTTAAGTCTCTTTTGAAGAAATACTCGGTAGTTTAAGAATTGACAACATCTCAATACAGATTGACGTAATAATTTTCATATGTTGTCAATTTAGGCAGCCTATTGTGACCAGACGGATTGTTAAAGGTTCTTTCAAAGGTTTTCTTGTTCTTAAAATGTTTATTAGCTTATATCTGACACCAACCCCCTTAAATACCTTTGAAGGACACACCTTTCGTCCGTCATTACCTATTGTGAGTAACTATAAAACTTATTACTAAAAACAAATAGTATGTTGGCATAAGCGTTTTTAATAATTTACATGGCTAGCTGCCATTTATTAAGTTCATGGCTATTTTTAAATTAATAGCTCTAGATCTTCTGATTGTAATAACGAAATGCTTGAAAATGTAAAAAAATAATTAATAATCAACACAATTACAAAATATTTATTATGTTCAACTTATTTAATTTGAATAAATAATAATGATATCATTTTTACAATTTTAAAGTTATTTCAAGACATAAAACCAGTTTTAAACAATTTATTGTGAACGAAAACTAGATAGGGTCTACTTAAAGGGGAATTTAATATACCTACATATATTAAATTCCAGTACAGCGGCCTTGCAAGTATTTTGCGTTCTAATCAGTACTTACATACATCCTTTTGCTGCTATACCAAATGAATAGTTATTTATTTTTAAGTTTTTATTGTTCAGCCAATTAATATACGTTTTATATTTTGTTATACGTTTTTATTGGAAATCGTAGAAATTCATATCCATCTTCTTTAAAAGATGCAATCATAATAAAATATTTGGGTGGGTCGCGGTCGGCGCGCCTCCGCACCACTCCGTCCGGGGCGACAGAGGGGCTTAAGCACGCAACTCCCGCAACCCACCCGAAAACCACCTCGCCTTCGTCATTGGGCCGACCACCGGAGCAGGTTTACTTGTCGTCAGTGGTCGGCCCGACGGAATACCCCCTACGCGGGGTACCCTCCCATCGACCGACGTCCCCCCCTCGGGGAAAAATATTTTAACCTTAAGGATAACGCAATCATCTACGGACTTTAAGCAATGAGTATGAGAGCTGTAACAACTGTCGCTATTATAAATCTACTATTTTATCATCATCTCAGCTCATAATTGCCTAACCGCTGGGCTTGACTTCTCCTCCAAAATAGAAGAGAAATTGACCTACTAAACCATGCTCAAACGGACTCTTATAGAGTTTTATTTCTAGTTTTCCTCTTGCAAAGATGTTATCTGCATTTTATATCCCTTAGTCGACTTTTACGATAATACAGGCAAGAAATTGTGGGGTAGATTGTAATCTTACTTCTTCACACATACGTGAATTTGCTTCTAAAGTAAATTAAATAATGCCATGACCCGTGTGAAGAGTTAACAGTCGAATTAATCCTAATTAGGGCTAATTCGTCAGTGTACAAGATTAATAGAGTAAATTACAAAAGCTGTTGCTCGGCAGCCAAGAGAATAAGTTTTTACTCTAAGATGGTGAATATCTAAATAAAAATTTATTTACTTTTAAATATATTCATTCCTAGGTACTTAATTGGTTTTAATAATCAAGAAAATAGTTTCAAAATAAGTATTTCCGGTTATTATAAATAAGAACAGTGATGACTTGCGGCAGGGAAACGTGTTCCCTAAATGTAGATGTTATAACCAAGCTCAAAGTCGCTTATCTCTAAGCTCGCGTGCTATGGAGCGGGCTAAACTCGTGATTTCTCAGTGATTCTACCGAAATACGGAAATCCGTAGAAGAACGGGTGTAACTGCCGCAGCGCGAAAAATTAACACCTTGAATTGGCAATGAGCAAGGCACATCGCTCGACGAACCGACAACCGCTGGGACATTAAGGTGCTTAAGTAACTACCACGCATCAGACGACGCACCACCAGATAGACTAATGACCTCGTGAAAGCTGTTGAGCGTCATTTGATGCAGGCGGCACAGAACCGTACTTTGTAGCGAAACATGAAGGAAGCCTACGTCCAGCAGTGTATGGCAACAGGCTGAATGATGATGAAGATGGCAAATAAGTTTGCAGTAGTTAAGACATTGTTTCCTATGGCATAATGAACGGGAGGATAAACAGGCCGTTAAATAGACATGACTCCACCGTTCCTTCGACACGGTTAGCTGAGTGGGGTGAAGTCAAACCATAGCTGACCCAAAAAAGGTATTCATATAAATATTTATTTAAAATTGCTTACATGCTTTGAATATTACATGAAAATTGTGTCTAGGTATACAGCCATCGGGTCTGGACGACTCCGTGACGGTGGATGACATCAGGGAGGCTATCGTCTCGAAAACCGGATGTCCCGTGGACACCGTCCGAATTGGTGCTATCCGCCCTGGTCCGGGCGGCGTCGGTGCTGCCTGGGTGCAGTGCCCGGTGGAGTCGGCCAAGCAATTGGCCGGCTCAGGCAGGCTCCTCGTGGGCTGGAGCTCAGCGCGGGTAACCGTGCTGGAGTCCCGGCCTGCGAGGTGCTACAAGTGCATGGCGGTCGGACACACTCGGCCGACATGCACTAACTGCTTTGACTGCAGCGACCTTTGTTTCCGCTGCGGTCAACCCGGGCATAAGGCGGCATCGTGCGCCGCCACTCCCCACTGCCCCGCGTGTGCGGCGGGCAATAGGCCCGCCAAGCACCGCATGGGGAGCAAGGAGTGCAAACCCCCGGCTTCGGCCCCAAAGGGGCGGAGCGGCCCGACGACCCCGGCCGCTCCCGCCCCTAGCGCGACCCAATCGCCCGCCAGCGTGGAAGAGGTAATGGATACGGCCCACTAATGGCGGCCGAATCTTACCACCTCCTGCAGGCCAACCTCAACCACGCCGCCGAGGCACAGGACGTTTTCCTGCAAGCCATGGCGGAGTGGTTGATCGGTGCAGCCGTAGCCGCGGAGCCGTACGTGGTGCCTGACCGGCCCAATTGGCTGGGCAGCAGTGAGGGCTCTGTGGCAATTGTCGCCTCCACGTCGTGGCATTCCCCGCCCTTGTTGCTCAAGGACAGGGGCGATGGGTATGTCGCGGCGGAATGGGGAGAGGTTACGCTATTTGGTGTTTACTTCTCCCCTAACAGGAGCGCGACGGATTTCGGGGCCTTCCTCACCATCCTGGGGGCCTCGATACGGCGACTGGCACCGCGCCAAGTCTTCGTTCTGGGGGACTACAACGCCAAGTCCATGGCGTGGGGGTCCCCCAGGACGAATGACCGCGGGCGGGCGGTCGAAGAGTGGGCGGCGGCACTGGGCCTCTGTTTGCTGAACAGGGGCTCGGTCCAAACGTGCGTGCGGCAGCAGGGCGGGTCGATAGTGGACTTGTCGTTCGCTAGCCCTAATGTCGCAGCACGTGTGAGGAGCTGGTGCGTCCAGGAGGAGGTTGAGACCCTATCCGACCACCGATACATCCGGATAAAGGTCTCCCGGACCCTCCTGCAGCCCAGCAGGGGTCACATGGCGGACGGAGCTCCCGCGTTTCCGTGGTGGGCTGTGGGTCGATTGGATCGGGACCTGTTGGCAGAGGCAGCCATCGTTCAGTCGTGGCTGTCCTCACCGCCCCAGGCGGACGGGGTGGATGCCGAGGCTGGCCGCATCCGCTGTGCGTTAACGCAGATCTGCGATGCGGCCATGCCCCGTGTGCGGCGTCTGCCCCCGAAGAGTGCGGTCCCCTGGTGGTCCCGAGAATTGGCGGACCTTCGGGCCGCGTGCATACGTGCCCGGAGGGCCTACACCCGCAGCCGAGCGCGCCACCGCGACGCTGAGCGGGAGGGCCAGCTGTACGAGGCTTACCGCAGTGCGCGGTTTGCCTTCAGGCTGGCTGTCCGTACCGCAAAGGACGTTAGTCGGCGGGAGATACTGGACAGTCTCGAGCGTGACCCCTGGGGTCGCCCCTACCTCGCGGCGCTGAATAAGCTCCGCGGGCGGGGCCCCCCCCTCACCGAGACTCTCCAGCCCAGCCTCCTCACCAGAGTTGTCGAGGACCTCTTTCCACGGCGGGCGGAGCACACGCCCCCGGTCATGGCTTCGCCGGACAGCGACCGGGAGGCCGACGATGAAAGTGCTCCGCCCATCACGGAGCCGGAAATGGGGGTGGCGGTGGCGCGTATGCGAGTCAAATCCACCGCCCCCGGGCCCGACGGTATTCCGAACCGTGTGCTGGCCCTCGTCCTCGAGCACCTGGGACCACGCCTCAGGGAACTGTTCGACGCTTGTTTGACGTCTGGGCAGTTCCCTGGGTGTTGGAAAGAGGGGAGGCTGGTTCTCCTGCCGAAGCCGGGACGGTCTCCCGAGTCGGCCTCGGCCTACAGGCCCATCGTGCTGCTCGATGATGCGGGCAAGTTGCTGGAGAAGGTGTTGGCTGCCCGCATCGAGCGGCACCTCGTCGGGGTCGAGCCCGATCTGTCGGACGCCCAGTTTGGTTTTCGGAGAGGGCGTTCGACGATCGCGGCCTTACTGCGCCTGAAGGCCGTGGTAGCGGAGGCCGTCACCGGCGGAGGAGTTCTGTTGGCGGTGTCCCTGGACATCGCCAACGCCTTCAACAGTCTGCCATTCAGCTGCATCAGGGAGGGGCTGAGGTATCACGGGGTGCCCGTGTACCTCAGGCGGCTGGTGGCAGACTACTTGGAGGGGCGCAGCGTCCTCTACGTTGACCGAGTAGGGGACGTTGTGCGAACGCCCATGACGTGCGGTGTCCCGCAGGGGTCGGTTCTGGGTCCGACCCTGTGGAACATCGGCTACGACTGGGCGTTGAGAGGAAGCCTCCCACCCGGGCTGGGCGTAATTTGCTACGCCGACGATACACTCGTCACAGCCCGGGGCGAGACGCTAGAGGAGGCGGCACGCCTGGCAACTCTCGGCACCGAGGAGATTGTCAGGCGGATCGAAGCGCTGGGGTTGAGAGTAGCCCTGGAAAAGACGGAGGCCCTTTTGTTCCATGGCCTCCGTACCGCCGGGCCTCCCGCCGGCGCTTCGATCACCGTGAAGTCGGTCACCATCAGCATCCAGGCCCACATGAAGTACTTGGGCCTGGTGCTCGACGGGCATTTTTGGTTCCGGGAGCATCTCCATCGACTTGTTCCCCAGCTTGTCGGCGCGGCGTCCGCCCTTTCGCGGCTGATGCCGAATGTGGGCGGACCTAGTGCTACGTGCCGACAGCTGTACGTGGGGGTGATCCGGTCGATGGCCCTGTACGGCGCACCGGTGTGGGCGGGGTCCCTGACCGTCCGTCTTAGGGCCCTCCTGTGGCGACCACAGAGGGTCATGGCGATCAGGGCCATACGGGGTTACCGCACGGTGGCGACGGAGGCAGCGTGCCTCCTGGCCGGAACTCCCCCGTGGGACCTGAAGGCGGAGATGCTCGCCGGCATTTATCGGCGGGTGTCGGAGACGCGCGCCCGCGGCGGCATGGTCTCCATCAAAGAGATCACCGCCTGGCGGGTCGACGCCCGCCGAGAAGTCATTGCCCGTTGGGCAGTCCGGCTGGAGAGTCCTCGGTACGGTGTCAGGACCGTCGAGGCCCTCCGGCCGGTGCTGATGGAGTGGTTGGAGCGGACGCACGGAGTGCTTTCCTTCCGACTGGTGCAGGTGCTGACGGGGCACGGTTGCTTCGGGAAGTACCTGCACAAGATTGTCAGGAGGGAGAGCACACCGTCCTGCCACCACTGCAGTTGCGACGAGGACACGGCGCAGCACACGCTCGAGGAGTGTGCTGCATGGGAGGGGGATCGCCGTGAACTCGTCGCAATTATCGGTGCCGACCTGGCGCTGCTGACCATCGCCAGGGAGATGCTCGTCAGCGTCAGGAACTGGGACGCGGTCGCCGCCTTCTGTGAGGCCGTAATCTCACGGAAGGAGGCGGCGGATCGTGTGCGAGTAGAGCTCCTATTCGGCGACACGTTCCGCCGCCGGCGACTCGGGCGGCGCAGGCGCGAGTATCGCAGAGAGGCTGATCGCGCGACGGCGACCGACGTCCCAGTACGTCGAGAGGTGAGAGGTTACCCGAAAGGGTATTCCGTCGGGCCGGCCACTGATGACAAGTCACATCTGCTTCGGTGGTCGGCCCGACAACGAGGTGACGTGAGTACGGGTGGGTTATGGGCCCGCGCGCCGTTCTTTCATCGCCCCGGACGGACAGGACCGCGCGTGCGCTTACCATAGCCCACCCATAAAAAAAAAAAAAAGGTATATAGCCATATTTGTCCAAAGAACACATTGTTATAATTAGACATTAGCAGCAATATAAATCGAAGTTAAGTATTAGCTCTGACGTTCCCCGTATTTTTTTCATAAGCAAAAATACAAAGAAGAATTAATATTTTTTTCATAATATTATAATGTTTCACAGTCGTTTTTTTCCTTTCCTTAATCACTGATATTAATGCTACAATAGGCTGAATTCGTACAATGACATTATATCTTTTTCAGTCGTACCTTATCTTTACAATAACTATAGAACAAGGTGATAAGAATTTCTACGAATGATGAATGCCTTTGTTTGAGTCATTCCAACTAAACACTGACTATCAAAGATAGGCTTGTAAAGCTGCGGATATAACAATAATGACTGTAATAATTATTATGAGATTACCTATAATTAGATATGAGATACGAATATTACTTCTAGGAAAATATCGTTAGATTGTGGCAAGTGAAACAAACAAATGTTAGGTTTGAAATCATTGTTTGGAGCACAATTTTGTATCTGGAATCGATTTTTCAAAATCACTTAAATAAAACACGTAAACTACATGATACACAAATAACACTTGTGGATACTATAAAGTGCGATTCAGAAAAATAGGGATAGTTACATCTATCGAGCATCGTAAAATCTCAGCTATAAAACACATTATAAAAAATCGCTAATCCTATAAGGATAATAAGTACATAAATTATTTAAATTACTGTATTGTTATCGGTTGTTGATAAATCCACAGCGTTTAAATGAAATCTGACTGTTTAAAATGGGTCAAAATTGATTTCAAAGCAGTATGTTATATACAAACAAACGAGCGAACAAACATACAGCTTAAAAATAGTACTTTCGTGCAAATTTACATCCCTATCTTGATTTGAAATTTTCATAAATTGTTTTAATTTACGGCTTTCTTCGTGGTACTTCTTTTTACAGTGGAGAACTAACGTACTATACCATGTTGGTCAGCTGGTATAGATAGATAGATCTTTAGATTCAACTTTTCTCCTCACATTTATATCAATTGCCGCAGGTAAGAAAAAAAATTTAATTGTATTCTTGTTCCACCACACGGAACCAACATACATACTATGTTCGGACTTAGAGAAATTAGGTATCGTTTTCCTCATCATCATGATCATGATAAACTTCTTTTATTATCCCAATTACTTTCCGTCACATTATGTACTCTTTTGTATCCTCTTACCCCTAAGACATATAGGTACTAGACTAGATTAGACTATACTATATATATCTAGACTATATTAATTATTAAAAACTTTCCTTTCTGTTAATTTTGTGTGTTATTATTTATCCTATCATCTTTTAAGTATTACACAGTAACACAAGTAGTGTAGTTCTGTTGATAACCTTAAAATGTCTTACAGTAGTAATATATTTAGTACTTTAATTAAGTACATTATATATAATCTCGGCATTTTTTGCAATAAAATAATAAAATGTAGCTAATATGAAGCACTATTTTAAGTGTGTTTCATCTTCTGAGAAAATTCAAGAAATAGCCCTTCAATACTCGAGTTACTAATAGAGAAGAAGCAAGAGTAAAAACAACTTACTTAATCAACATTGATAGCAATGATTCGCATCAATAGCCAGTATAAAGAAAAAAAGGAACAGCCATTAGTATGTTGTTAAATAATTGCAGTGGAAAAATTAATGAAGATTGCTTCGCATTGGATTAACTAGTTGTTGGTAGATTTGATAATCTTATATCGATCCTACTTATATGGGCGATATGTTATTAGAGCAGAGGCAGGGAAGGACAGACGATGATATCAGCAAACCTCACGCCGAGTAGGCGATGACAAGCACACGCCCAGTCTCAAAAGTATGACGAATCACTCGTGCCGAACATATTATACTTACATGGCATTCTTCCTTAACTCCACTTATTTATCTACACGCAATGTGACTAAATAGGTATGCCTATATACGTCATGTCATAGCACTACCTAATATCGTATTCATAAAAAAATATATAATGTGTTCATTATTTTCTGTGTGGTGATCGAGTACGAACACAACCCACCTAGCTTACACGTGCGCATCATAAGAGACGACTAAAGGATAATAATATGCATATAACTATCTAAAGACTTCTCTTTAGTTTACCTTCGTAAACTCAAAATAAAACCCTGTAGCAATAGATCTAACCAGGATAGTATAGTAGGTTAAGTTGCCTCTCATTAGGAGGAGGCTCGAGCCCAACATCAAGAGTTTAAAACAATTTAAGAGTGGTAGGACCACACTGTCGACAGTTATCTGTCTACAGCCGCGGGCCGGTCCGTCCGGGGCAGTACCACACTCTCGCAGAAAATCGACGTCTGAGTAGTAGCGATTTGTTACTGCGCTTCATTCGTTCGTTCTGTTGATCGTTTGCCACCGGTGGCAATAAAAAAAAAAAAAAAAAAATTATGTTTCGCTTACTTATAACGAAGTACTCTTATTATTCGTATATAGATTCCTACTAAGTCAACCATATAGTACAGAATAGGTTCATGCGCCGAGCGACGGGAGCACAGTGGTACATGCGCAATCTGGATCTTCACATAGATCTTGGCTTGCCGACCATCAGGCAATTCATGAAACAGTGCTCCCGCCGCTATTTCGACTCTGCCGCGACACACCCGAACCCATTAGTGGTAAGGGCGGCTTCTTACATCCCCTCTAAAATATCCGCGATTAAACAACCGCGACTAATACTCGACGAACCCGACGACTTTATTACTCTCGCCCAGACTGAGGCATACACAGCCCGCGAGGCCTTGACAAATAATAAATATCCACGTTACCGCCAACGGGGACGGAAGACGTGTCGCGTTAAAATCATAAACGTAAGAGTGCCCACTTTGACAGCGACCGCCCGAGCCGAGGTCCGTACCCCACAGGGGGTACCCTCGGGATCGGTCGCTTAACTTTAAACGGGTTGAGAGCCCTCAGCGCTCACCCACCAGTCCGGGCAAAGTTGTCACAGCCATCTGAGGCTAACAACTGCGTCACATACAAAAAAAAAACCATATAGTCGTAGTTACTGCTTTCGCATGAAGAAACTAATGGGTACCGCTTGAGGCTTGACACATTCTTATGTAATACAAATATTTACGTGCTTGCACGTGAGAAAGTCAGGCAATGCTGTGGTCATATTTTCTACAAATAAAAAACTACAAAGGCATTAACAAGAAAGCTCTATCAACCTGTTAACCTATATTTCCTTTTAACATAGAGGATAGTTGACCCAGCAGACGCTGTTATAAATTTCAACTAAATACGTCCAGTCGTTTATGAGGAAATTACGTCACATGTACATACATATGTACAGAAGAATAATGTATATAAAGATAGTTAATCAAGTCATCAGATATAAAGATAGTCAATTAAGCATAAATTTTCTAGAAAATGATTAAAAACTAACCTCCGCAACTAAAAGGTATTGATTAGACCACGAGCTAAGCTAGTTGGGGTACCAGCTCTAAAAATGGGTTATCGTAGACCTTCTTGTTCTTAATAGTACTTTTACAGACTTTTCATATGGTTTTCTCTATATTTTCTTTCAGCATTCAATAATTATTTACGTTATAATATGCACATTTTTAAATGTCAGTCTTGGCCTTCTTATGTCCAAACCCAAGACTGCTGCGTGGCAGTTTATTAATTTTGCTTATAAGAAAGTGTTTCAAAACATTCGCCGCGTTTCTAATTCTCTTGGTCATCAAATTAGCCGTTTCTAAATAAGAAAATAGAACGGTTCAATGAATTAACGCTTGTGGTGACATCATTTATAGGTCAATCACAAGTAGTCTTAACGAAGAGCACGTATTTAGAATCATACTTTGAGTTAGAGCAATAAAATAAACAATGCACGCTTTAAGAATTAGCTTAGGTTGAGATAAGTACCTACTATACATTATATACTTAGATATTTTGGTAACTGATTAGTCATACGTGCCGAATATTAAAATTATGTTTTCATTCCTATCCGCTATACTTCCCAATATTAGACACTGGCCTTCTTCAGATGAGTGAAGTTTGATTATAACACCGCGCTGGCCGGATAGGCAGGATTTTATTTCGAGTTTTATCCTCTAGTATTGATTAATGCTTGTTTTAATCGATTTTTATAAATTTTACTGAAGAGGTAGAAATAATTATATTTTTAAACCGCCATAACACGAATAAAATAACATTTGGTTTACAATTATATGATAGAAGAATTCAGATAATTTGTTATTACTTTAATACTTTTTCGTACTGTGACGGAGAAAGAATAGAAAGTGTCACCACCTCCTCTCTTTCCTGTAGGTGATTGTAAAAAACGACTAAGGGCACAAATAGATAATATTACTCCAAGATAAGGAAAGCTCTAATCAAAACACTATATGTACCTCCCAACCCGTTTAACCAGCAAGGTGATATAGTAGAACAATTTCTCTCCCATTCTGGAGAAAGCTTGAGCAGTGGAATGTATTTGAGGTGATTTTAACATTACATAAATACAATACATTCGAGATGTATAATTTCACAATATCTACCTACTCTTTTTTTGTTTCAATGCGCTAACCTCAAAAATTAAATAGACTGGTTTATGTCATCTCTTTACAAAGTGCTTTTGTATTGACAAGCCTGACTGTCGCTTTTGGATCTGCTTTTTTTTGGGCACAGTGTGGTCTGGACACGTCGTCAGTTGCGTCCGAGATAGCGAAAGGGCTGCGCGCAGTCCCAAAACCCACCGGATTCTCTCCCCATCGCTATTGGGCCGACCACTAGTACCGGATCCTTAACGCCCATGGCCTACCCGGCGGGTAGCTAGCTTTTCGGCTACTATGTCCCGTTGACGCCAAATGACGGCGGCAACCAACAGCGTTTCCGAGGCGTCGGACTATTCCCCGGTCCTGTCAGCCAGCATTGGTCTGCCTACGGAATAGTTCACGGCAAATGTATCAAAAGTCGCGGTCGCCGTTAGTTTCCAATGAGATCACTTCAGCAACGATGATACCATACAGTCACGTTATGCCTGTCCGATCATTTACGTTATAGGTAATTAGCTACAGTAATTAATTTATAGGTATTGTGTCATTGCCAAGTCTATGAAACTTCTTAAAAAGGTGGCATCAACATAAGATGTCTCGTAAATGGAATATTTACTTTTGAATATATAAATCACATACCTAACATATTGTATTTTATCAAGTCTTATATAGTAATTACAGTATAGTAATTAGTCAATCAATATTAAAAGTGAACACATTAAGTTCTCTTACTTAGACATACCAATGAAATTAGAAGAAAATACACCACAATCTACTATCTAAACAACAAATTACAAAATCTCTAGGTAGAGTACGAAGACTAATGCGACCTTACGCAGCCAACGCGGTGAATGGAAGTAGGTTTGAATCGCTGCCTCCGCATGTACCGGCTCATTCGCTGCAACCTGCTGCGTCAGCCCCCGCACGCCGCACGCCTTCAGCCCGCTGCCTACTGACCTCCACGACACCAAAAAATGTTCTTCAGGAGAATACGCAACGATTTATTATGACCTCGATAGCTCATGTGCATAAAAACATTAACTTATGTACTCACTCCCACGGTAGATCAGTCATGCACAACTTAACCGTACCGATTCAGAGACGCAAATAATAATATATTTAAAAGCCTTCTGTACTTATTAAATGAAATTAGACTCTAAACAACAGACAACAAAGTCAATTATTTTCTCACCACTGTCCTCTTACTACACATTAATAATAAACAAAAATATTACGAATTACCTGAAGCCATATTAGGACGCAGTTGTACATTATTAAATATTTAAGACTCAAGCGTTCATAAAATTTAAAACAACTCTCAATAATTTACCTGTAAACTTTTTAGTAAATCCAAACGTATATTTAAAAGTAATAATTAAAGTTAATTGTTAAATATTTGACAAAACAATAGCTACTCACTAGTTGGATGATTTTTAAGAGGCCAGGCGGAGTTTTGAAATAGTTAACGTCGAATTTAATCCAATCCAGCGGACCACTTTGCTGCTGAGAAGAAGGTCCTGTTGGTTTGTTATGTTCCGCGGTTACCACTGTCTCGGGGGCCATCATTATTTGAATTTAACGTTCGTGTTTTAAAAATACTTGTTCGTGTGCGTAAATCACGAGCACTGGCACAATAAACTTTAGTACACTGTGGACGCAACACACATTTTCATTCCGCAGTAGCGAGCGTATTATCGTTCGTCCATGCAGCGCTCAACTGTCGAGTCGACTCTAGTCTCTACTCTATCGAGTTACGCGAGTAGCGGAACGATGGAGCGGGCAGCGGCGGGGAACAAGAATTCAACTACAAGAATGGTCGGGGTGATGGCGTCTGTCTGTGTCATGTGCCACAACTATGACAGTATGTTGGGTGATGGAATACTACGCATTATTTCTAAATGTTGGTACTGCTACTTAAATTTATGGCGCCAGTAAGAGGGCAAAAATAAACGAATACATATATAAATGACCTACCTATTTAGCACTACACATAAAATTACACATAATTAAGTTATCACAACACTGACGTTGCCGCGATGCGCCACTATAGGTCTGTCTGATGACAAATTTAATGTTTATTTAAATTATTATTTCAGCATTTAGCTAAGTTGCTATTAATATACATTCAAAATAATGACTCTGCCAAAGTATGTCATATGTATATATAAATATTGACCAGAAACTAATTAATTATTTTTATTCCGGATAGACTGTATAAATAAGAAATAATTATCGTTTTAATATAAATTTTACCTTCTGTACAAAACTTATCCTGGGTACCTTTTTACACGCTTCACACGTATTGTACGTTTTAGATATAAGTTAAAACACAAACAAGCAGAAGAAAATTTAGAATATTTTCTCCGTCGTGTATTTTCATAATTTCCATCAAATAATATTATTACTCATTAACATATAACGTTAAAAACAATAGTTTACTTCATAATTTTCTTCAAATAATTACATTATGAGTCAATCCAACATAACAAATCTTTGTGCATAAGGCTCTGTACAATTGTCATACTGAATGCGTGGTGCTAAACGTCAGTCCACGAAGAGGTAACCAAAGATTTAAATATATACAATAAACTACAAGAAATATTAACCGGCGAGGCTGACAGGGGTCGGCTACGCCTTACACCGCGAGCTGGCCTGCCCGTTGCAGATATTTCGGTTCAGTCTTCAGACCGTCTAGATCTTCCAGTTGATGCTAATGGAGTGGTTGGGTCGGCGACACGGGGTCCCCTCGTTCTAATTGGTACAAGTCTTGACGGCGAATGATTGCTTGGGCAAGTACCTGCTGACGGTCACACGGAGGGAAAAGACACGATCCTGTCACCACTTCTATTGCGACGAGAACACGGGTCCTTCTTTGCAGTCAGTGCACAAACTTGTGTCTTTGTGGGATTCAACTGGACTAAGTTCCGTTCACCCCAGAGAGCGCTCAACTTCAGGCACAAGTTGAAGCCTTCTTTTCTGTGTACTCCGAGGGACATTCCCTGGCTCGGTATACCGCCCGTCACTCATGCTGCCATCTGCATAGCAACGCATATTGTCTATGGAAAGCATGTCATTAATATTTAGGATAAACAACGTCGGGGAGAACGCCGAGCTTTGTCACACAGCACATCAGCATTATATGTTCATGGTGTCGGAGAAGGAGCCATCTACGACGACTTTTATACTCCGACCCTCCAGAAAGCTGGCGATCCAATTACAGTGTCCCTCGGGGATTCCGTATGGTGGTAGCTTCGATAGAAGAGCCCTGTGCCAGACCCTACAGAACGCGTTCGCGATATCTAGATTGAGCGCTAGCCTTACCCTTAGCCTTAGCCGATCGGCTACGACAAAAGCCGTATTGTCGATCACTGATGTGCTGGCGATCCTCAAGGTGCTACAGAAACTGGTGGTTTATAATTTTCTCCATTATCTTGGAGAGCAAGAATGTTATCGCAATTGGCCTGTAATTCGATGGGTCAGACCGGTCTCCCCTTTTAGGGATCGGATGGTCTTGGACTACCTTCCACGAAAACGGCACCCTATTAGTATCGTAGGAAAGTCGGTATAGGGACACAGGTCACGCTCAGGGACGCAGATCTTTAAGACCACTGCAGGGATGCAATCCAGCCCACTCGACGGCTAAAAGCGGCAGCGCCTGCCTGACCGCTCGCTGTGTAATACGGATTTCGGGGTGCGAGCTTTCACACCGGTAGGTGGTGTTGCAGCTCCAGCATCAAAGTCGAGTTACAGCCAAAGAATTGACCTTGAAGATCGGCCTTCTCCTTTGCGCTGTGGTCTAACCTGCCATCATGTTTCTGCAGTGGAGGGAGATTGGACTGTAAGAAGTTGCCTTGGGCAGCCTTAACAAGCGACCAGAATGCACAATTGTGAACTGAAACCTTCTCTCTTTAATTTTCGTAACCATGGTTACTTTTAAGAAGAGAAAGAAGGTAGTATGAATGTGTATAATGGAGTTCGGTGAAAAAGGGGCGCGGGGCATAGTACATGGTTGAGTGGTGAGTTTTGTGAGGAGCTAACACGAAGCACGGAAGGGCCCCCGATGATCCCCCGCGCGTAGCCGCCGAGGTACACTCCGCTTTCCCACTCTGGCATGACGACCACCCAACGGGATTTTCACCGGATGGAACAGCCTCCCAGGAAGGATAATCGATCGGGTCCCCTGCTGGCCGGCAGTTGGCCGGCGGTGACAATTCCCATCGGGTTTCCCTGTACTCCATGTCAGCTCCAACCTTTCAATGCCCCAACCAAGACCTCTCCACCACAAGTGTCAGACATCACCAGAACCCACCACACACAAAGACACCCAGAAAGTTGAGCTTCCGGCTCTCTCGCTCACCGAAAGAAGCGCAGCAACAAATTGCTACTACTCAAACGTCAATTTTCTGCGAGAGTGTGGTACTACCCCGGATGAATCGGCCCGCGGCTGCAGACAGAAAACTGGCGACAGCGTGATTCTACCACTATTTATATAAGTTTTTTTTTAGAGGGGCGGGTTACGGTCGGCGCACTCCTATTCCGACACCGTGCGGGGCGACAGAGGGGCGTAAGCACGCACACCCGTATAGCACGTCGTCTTCGTCGTTGGGTCGACCACCGGTGCAGAGTTCCTTTACATGAGTGTTCGACCCGACGGAATACCCCGAGGGACGAAATACCAGAAGTTCCCTACTGAGACGCTGATCGCCGTCGCGAGGCTAACTTTGACGCGGGTGCCCGGACTATATCCCGGTCCGGTCGCCCGCAACCTCTACTAGGGCGGCATATTTATATATGTAATATAAAGAACAAGTCTTGTATCAAACAAGACTCATGGCTTAAATCTTAAATTTTGAAAATTAAATACAAAAATAATTTTTGAAATATATCATTATAGCTTAGAATAATAACGTATAGAAGGTAAGTTCGCGTTCAAAAAGTGAAGCATTTCAATTGGAGCCTAATGGAGCTTACGCCGGAACTGTCCCGTAATGTACAAGGTCCCTGTACTGCACGTACGTACGCAACTCTTAAAAAATAAATAGGTAATTATGACGGTTTGTGCATTCAAATGGTGTCATAACACATTTGATAAACTTAAAAAGGTTTTTAACATTACTTTTAAAAGTATTCCGACGATTATGTTAATAAAAACAAAATTTGATTTCATAATTTGTATAATGGTGTACGTGTGTAATCGTCTACGCGCATGTAGTATTTTTAGATTCATGTTTCGAACGTTCGAAGTACCGAAACTATCCTTCTATACGTTATTATTCTAAGCATTATAGTGACTTAATTTATACACATAGAAATAATCATTAGGTACTAAGTGATATAGATACTTAGTTTTGATTATTTTTATCTATATAAATTAATTAAGTCACTGAAAGTAAAACGGAACGTGCAGGTAAAACGAAAAGATAAGATTACTTAGAAAGTATTAGGGCCATCTATTATACTCGTTCCAACCATTTATTTTACGTTTGGCAGGTCGAATTCTGATCAATTAGTGTTGTACCAATGTATTACGGATACTATGTTTTGTAATAATCGATTTTAGTCAGGAAGAACTTTTAATCGATTTAACACGGATATTTTATTTTTGCTTAAATACATATTTCATATTATTTAAAAACTTCACTTCTGTAAATATATTTGTTATTTGGGCACATTAATTTTTGCATACCCACTAATTCAGTCCTCCCAAAATATTTTACTTTGTACTTTGCAAAATAAAAAATAACTACTTTATGAAGCATTTTTCCATTAAGCGGGGTCCGCTGCTTCAAACTTTACTTAGAGACAATGGCGCCCTCTTCTGCGGTAGTAAATCACTAATTTTCTCATCCAGCCTACCCTTTTTTTAAGCCGAATTGGCAACACTGAACGGCGCGCCGGCGACGCCATTTTGTTGTGTTGTCTGTCACTCGCAACAAGACTCCCGTGCTAGTCACATTTCTGTTTGCTGAGTGCTCTTTCATATTTTTCATACGCTGTGTTGAGTATTTATATTCCACCGTATTGATTTCATTGTTCTTACTTTGATTGAGTTGAGCGTATCGTTCCTCCCAGTAAGATTTTACTTGCAAAATGCCGAAAGGTATGGTGCTTAAAGGACAATCCAGAGAGTTAGTGCTGCGGCTTCGTGAATTTTTTGAAAAGGAAAGCCGCAATGGCGGTTTCCTTATACCAGTAACCCAAGTTAGAGACCGTGTTGCAGCAGCATTAGGTATTAGTGCTCCAACGGTGGCGAAAATCACTAAAGAAGCCTATGGTAGTAGTGGTATTGAACAGACCAAGCTATCTACACCTAAGAAAAAACGTCAGCCCCGTAAAGTGACAGCAATTGACAGTTTTGATACTGATGCTATTCGTCGTCATATATACAATTATTACACAAGCAAAGAGATTCCTACTTTGAAAAAATTAGTAGCGTCTCTACGAAATTGTGGCTTGTTTCGTGGTCAAAAATCTTCTTTGTCAAAGGTGCTGCACCAAATCGGGTTCTTGTATAAGAAATCCAACAAAAGAAAATTTTTAATGGAACGTCGTGATATAGCCTTGTCTCGCTGTGAATTTTTAAGACAAGCGAAGAAAATAGAAGACTGGTCGAATGTCGTTTTCACAGATGAAACTTGGCTCAATGCCAATCATTCCATACCAAAAGGTTGGACTGACGATACTGCTGCTTCTACTTCTGCAGTGCCAATGGGGAAAGGTGAACGCCTCATCATTTGCCATCCGGGAACTACAAAGGGATTTGTACCAGACGCTCTGTTAGCGTTCAAATCAAAAAAAACAGGAGACTATCATGAGGAGATGAATGCGGACGTGTATGAAAAGTGGTTCAGAGAAATGCTTACATCACTTGAAGAGCCATCAACAATATTTATTGATAATGCACCCTATCACTCTCGCCAAATTAATAAAATGCCAACACAGGCCAACAAAAAACACGAGATTATAAACTGGCTTCGTGATAATGGGGAAGATGTGGACGAATCCCTACTAAAAGTAGAATTACTTAAAATATTAAAAAGTAAAAAGCAGCCAAAACGATATGTCATCGACGAAATGGCAGCAGAATATGGGCATGTTGTAATCAGAATTCCTCCGTACCACTGTCAATATAATCCAATTGAAATGATCTGGGCACAAGTCAAAGGACACGCCACAAGAAACAATACAACTCCTCCTTTCACAGCAAATAAAATGCTTGAACTTTAAAAAAACACATGTGCTAGTGTGACGCCTGAAAACTGAGCGAGTGTCGTCAACAAGACAAAAAATATAATATTCTCTGATTGGGATCGGGAAATTGAATTTGACAACATACCTACACAAGAGTTAATAATAAACACTGCAGATGATTCAAGCGACGATTCGAGTTCGTATGAAGAATCCGACGATTCGTTATAATAAAATAATATTAAAATATTTTGGTTGTTTTATTTCATGTTATAGGTATGATGAGAAGATTTTGTATATCTCCCTGATACAATTTTAACGTGTTGTCTATTACAACAATTCAAAACTCAGTTGTCAGCTGACTTAACTGTAAATAAGTGTAATCGATTATTTGCGATTCATTAGTTTGCACCGAATACTTTTGATCCTGTCACTAGATGCGATAGAACGTAACTTTTTTTATAACGGAAATGAATTATCACTTAAATTTTATGAATAGAGCTATTTACGGCATATTAATGTATTTAGTGGGTAATAATTAAGATATATAAATATTATTGGGCAGTTTATATATTTCTCTGTTCACTCGTTTCAAAGTTAATAATTACGTATAATGAAACAGTTACGTCCTAAAGCATGTGTCAAAAGTAAAATAAATGGTTGGAACGAGTATAATGAGTAAGTAACATATTTATTTACTTCCATTCTGCGATTACATAGAAATTATTAGGGCCAGCTCATCATCATCACAGGTCATATATACCTATATGACATATATGTCTAATGTCATATTGGGCCCGAGCCTCCTCAACATTGAAAAGGAACTTGACCTACTAAGTATACTACGCTGATCAGGGGTTGGCATAAGGTTTTATAGCGAGCTTTCCTTCTCTTGCATAATTGTTTTATGCAAAATCCCTTAGTCATCTTTTACGACACCCATGGGCAAGAGACGTGGTGTGATGAATTTTATTTTTACTCTGTCACTACACGGCAAGCCCATCTATGACTAGCACATTTGTTTATTCCCATTCTGCCCGCTCTTGGTTAGTATGGGCGAATCTGCGACGTATGACAGTTTTTATCGCGATAATATTATTTGTTTGTATTTTGTTGCAAAAACGTCGTGCGTTTGTTTTTGTTTTTTTTTTTGGGTGGGCTACGGTCAGCGCCCGGACCGACGCGGCCCGGTAACCCACCCGTGCCACGTCACCTTCGTCGTTGGGCCGACCACCGGTGCAGGGTTACTTGTCATCAGTGGTCGGTCCGACGGAATACCCCCTATTTGGGGTACCCTCTCATCGACCGACGTCCCCCCCTCGGGGAGGACGTCGGTCTTTCCTCACGCGGTCGGCCTCGCGGCGGGTGACGGACTAACTCCCCGGTCACGTCACCCGCAGACCTAAACGGAATACCCCTGAGGAGTACCCTCTTCTCGATCAACATCCCCCCCTCGGGGACGTCGGTCGCCGTCGCGCGGTCGGCCTCTCGGCCGGTGACGGATTAACTCCCCGGTTCAGTCACCCGCGGCCAAAGAAAATAGTTCAGCCTCCACTTTTGTTGTATTTAATATTGTCAATTTAATGATATGACAGTCATATGCGTCATTTTATGAATGAAATATTATTAAATATTTAGTCTCAAAATTTCACACTGATTCAAAAGCACCTAAAATGAAAAGGGCCCCAAGTAAAATGGACCATGTCCATTTTGCCTTTATATCATCGTCTTCATCATCTTAGCCCATATACGTGCCACTGTTGGTCAGACGTGTTCGCATAGGGTTTTATTTCGAGTTTCTTCCTCTTCCATAGATGTATGCATATTATTATTCCTTAGTCGTCTTTTATGACACCCAGAGGTAACAGAGGGGGGTGGTGAAATGTATTCTTACTCCGTTACCACACAAATATATATGATGATTCGCCATTTTGGCTTCATATATGTGATAATGTCATATTCAAAACATGTCGACGCATGCAGGCTCTATGCACGCCGTTGTTTATCCTATATATCAACAATATGCTCTCCATAAAATATATGCGTTAGGTACTATGCGCCAGACAGCACGGGTGTCGAGCGATACAGCATGTCCCTTGGAGTATGTTACAGGCAAGACGGGCTCAATTTATGTTTGAAGACGAACGCTCTCCGAGGTGGGCCTCCAAATGGAAAGAACGGCACTTAGTTGAGTATAATTACACAAGCTTGGGCGTTCATTGCGAAAAAGAACTCGTCCAACATAACCCTGCAGTTGAAAGGAATATCTTTGCGAAAACCATTTAAAACTTATACTGCTTTTAGGCAGAGAGAAATAGATAAATTCTACAGCATGTAGTGGAATTATGTTGGCGTGCATCTGTCCACACTAGCTTGGGATAAGCTACTGCCGGTGGCCGGGATACCAAATGATTCACCAATACTTTACGACGCTTTTTTAAGTAATAACCAGGTGATATTTTTATGATAAATAACAGAAAATTATTTGTATGCATATCTTACCGAAATAACAGGCAGATACATCGTACAAATCAAAAACTTATCATTCAAAAACAACTGTACTTTTCATTGAAGATCCAAAAATAGGAACTGTGTGTTCATAGATTTAAGTTTTGACTTCATTATTCTTAAATTAATATTCAAAAACATCAATCAATATTTAATCAGTCATTGTCATCATCATCATCATTATCATCATCATCATCATCATCATCCAGCTATCCTCATGTTAATTTCTTCAGTGCAGCGCAACGCGTTTTTCTCGTCCTCAAACTTTTTCAGTTTTCTTCTCTCTTTTTAAGACACACCGAACCTCATTGCACGCATTCACACTCCCTTTACTTTCTTCACGGTAAGCAGCGGCCCTAGCAAAGGTCCATGAGCGGCAGCAATACTTGCCATCAGGTATACTATTTGCACGTTTGCAATAAAAAAATGTACTCCATCATACGTACCTATTGCGGCAATAGTTTTATAACCGGCCGCCTGCCTGACGTCAACCCTTCTCTCCTTGGGAATGTAACTGTTAACCAGGCCGTATCAGATAACGTTATACTATATCCAATGTAAAGCTCTTCATCGTCTTTTACGATACTTTATACATCCATATATAGTACCTACCTATTTAGAAATATTAACTTCATGTTTATTCAGTCTTATCACATTTCCATACCTACTACGAAAGAGGCTCAACTCTTTCCATTTTGTAGTTTTCCTCTAATTTCATTTATATTCTCTCAAAACCATCCATAACTCTATCAGGGCCCCTAGACAATGCAATTCTCGGGGCTCCTTTCCTTTCTTTTTAAAACATATATTTTCTATTACAAAAGTCCAGCCGATCAGATCGTCTCTATTGGTAACCTATTACTTCAATCGCTTATTGCAACAACGTACCTTGTTATCTTGACTTGAAGCTACAGCATCACCTCACGTACCGGACTCATTTCTTTTGAATTTGATTGCAATTATCATAATGAATATGTAGTTATGTGATGATCCAGGCGTCATGATGAGTAGGCAAAAGAAATACGACGCTATTTTAAAATTGTATCTTGTTAAATGGAATAAAGAGGAGGAAAGCCGAAATAAACCCGTCTGACCAGCATGGTATAGTAGGTTCATTTCACTCCTGTGTCGACCAGGAGGCTCGAGCCCAGCAGTGGGACATATGTTTACTTATGAACTGAAATTAATGAAGACATTAATGAAACGGAACAAAATACAATAAATGAAAAAAAAAAACTATTTTCTTGCTCGGGAGGCCCCCTAGTCGAAGCTGAGCCCCTGGGTAGTTGCCTAATCCGCCTTGTGGATAATCCGAACGAACCTGTGTCCAGTCCCTGAAATTCATATTTGGGTACGCCGTTTCTATTATGTAAATACTAGGTTTCAATTTTTGTCACTAGGTGATGAAACATTTAGCTATTTAGTCACTTTTAAAGGTATATTAATTTAAGGTTGCTTTGCAGTAAGAGAGCTGACCATGGGAATCTCACCTATGTAAGGGTGATACAGTGCAACCTTAATATTACGAACCTCAATTTAACGACTTCCTCGATTTAACAAAGTTTTTCTAATCCCCCTTGAATTGTCCATAAGAGTCAGTGTAAATAATACCTTTACATTACAAATTTTTTTTACGAACATCCTCTTTATAACGAATTTTCAACTATCAAAAAAAAAGTGTAAATACCTCTATATGACCCTTAGTCCCATAGTATGTGATTCAGTCGCGACAGGTTCCGACACGTTTTTTTCGTAAAACAATTGAAGTCGTTTGGTGGGAAATAATGTAAATAGTGCTCATCACTATTGTTGAAGATTCTAGTTGCTGAATGCAAAAATGTTGAGGTGATCAAAACTATTTCTTGGCCTCTTTATAAAAAATTTTTGACCAACCTTACCTCAATATAACAAACCTCAGTTTAACGAATTTCTTGATATAACGAATATTTATGAGTTCCCGTCGGATTTGTTATATTAAGGTTGCACTGTATAAGTTTAAACGAATTTAGACGCATAGCGCCATCTAGTTTAAGGTATTGGGAATTGAAAAAGCGTTATTAGCATTAAAGAAAAACAGATGGCACTACATTTACTTAATGCAGAGTAATGTTTTTAAAACAAGTGACAATTTAATTCTTTTTCCGTCGTTCCCATGTACCTGAATAAAATATGATAAAAATACTTGCCGTGTGGCAACGGAGTAAGAATACAGTTCACCACTCCCGTGGGAGTCATAACACACGACTAAGGGATATGATATGCAGATAACTTCTATGCTAGAGGAAAAAACTCGACATTAAAGCATATACCAACACGTCTGACCAGCGTCGTATGGGATTTATTTGGACTGAGATAAAGAATACAATTGTCACCAGGAGAGTGGGCAGCAGTTTGTTTCTGGGAAACGTATGTATATAATCACATTTGATTGTGATCGTCGTCTACCAAGTGTGATTACTTTTTTTTTTTTGTGTATAGCTGATAGCCGCAGATGGCTTTCACAGCTTAGCCTGGACTATGGGTGAGGGCTGATGGCTCTCAACCCGGAAAGTGGTGATTACATTACTATCTCTAATTTATAGGGGATGCCAACGTCCAATGGTGGATGATGAGTTTGAATGATAATGATTTTTTAAAAGCCAAATAGTAACTAAATAGCACGC
The DNA here is from genome assembly GCA_032191425.1 of Lymantria dispar. NCBI lineage: Eukaryota > Metazoa > Arthropoda > Insecta > Lepidoptera > Erebidae > Lymantria > Lymantria dispar. Next base: position 20,435,816 of record CM063444.1, on the reverse strand, counting down.
ATCTAAACTAAAAATATATATGTAATATAAAATGCTGTGTTAATGTTTATAACTTTAACAGGCTTCATAACGGGATTCGAAATAGGACATCCATTTTAAATTCCGTGGCTTTACTTTGTTGCATATCTTTTTATAAAGAACAATCCGCACTAAAGAGAAATTTGTGTCTTAAAAGACTACAAACATGTACCTAAATCATTTGTGGCTGACACAAAGAACTGTTCGGTGAGTATCAAACCAGTGAACTAAGTCCTTTGAGAACCCAGTGTGATAATGCTAAATAGGGGTCAGCCGTAAGTACAAAATATAGAAAAAAATGGACTGTAAATGACATGATAAATATGATATAGTTTTGATATCAACATCATTATGGTTTTGAGAAGTCCTTACATTTACAGGATTCAGTACCTTGCTATCAGACCACTGCATAGTATAAGACTAGAACTCCAAGTTACCTCCGAAGAGCCATCTGCATATATTTAAATTCGATTGTGAATTAGTTAACAGACCTTTTGGATCTCTTACCAAAACCTAACGCGCAACGATTTGAGAAGTCCTGTAGTTCGTGGAATGACTGCCCATAAAAATCTTCTGCAAGTTCATCAGAACGTCGTAAAAGCCAACTACGATACATGATAGGCATATAACATCAACATATGTAAGGAGTGAATAACCATTACCAAGCCGTTTGAATCGAGTGGTATAGGTCAAATTCCCTCTTATTGTGGAAGAGGCTCGAACCCTGGAGTAAAACGCATATAAGCCAAGATGAGATGACTCCCCTGGAAAACTTATAATAGCGCCTGCGATCGCTAACTCGCCTGCCGAATGTGGTGATAATTACAATATCACTGTTGGGGGTAATCTATGTCTAAAAGAACATGATAGATAGGTGAAAGCATACCTCGTACTCATGCCATATGGTGGCAACAACATACACTAATTCTAACATTGCTCATAATCATGGTGAAAGTCAAGTAAAGGTTCTATACTGACATATGCGAATTCCATCTAGTGGTCAACAATTGCACTCCTAGTGACGAAGTTTTGACGTCGAGCAGCCAGTCATTAACCAAATCTTTATACAGAATGATGCTTAATCTTTACCAATTAGAAGAGGAAGATATGTCAAACTGTATCAGATATTATATTTGCCAAACAGAGAACCTATACTAGTTGTATTTATTTATTAAAGCCTGCATATATGGTTTGTCTTATTCTACAAGACTCAAAGTTAACGCATATTGTTATTCATAGCTTTTACCCGAGAGGATTCTGAAATTATCAAACGACTAATTAAACCTTGTACATGTAGCGCCATCTATGGGTAATCACGAGATATGGAGATTTTTAAGGTACATAATATATGTATTTTCTTTTTCCTTTAAAATTTTGCAATATACAGGATGTATCAGGTTATGGGGCAACTGGTCAAAAGGGGGCTAGGCAATGGTGGTAGGAACCCATACAAAAAATTTGAACGAAAAATATTGATTCGTTTAGAAATTAGAGACATGTAAAGTTTTCAATTTTATCATCGCTTTTTTATGTAAATCCGATTGAAATGTATAAAGACAATGATACTTAATACGCAACATATTCATACTTTGTTAAATATTCATTAGAAATTGAAGAAATCAATGATTACGTTCACATAAGCAAAACAAACTTCGCTTTAAAACAGCTGATCGGCCTATGAGCGTTGACCGCTTGCCGTTGTACCTACGTGTCATTGAAGCGTTTGCGCAATTCTAGGTATAAATGAATGAAATTATACTGTCGAAGCTTTACATGCCTACATGTATTCTGTCTGTACATGCCTACATAATACGTAACATTTAAGGCATAGACTCTTAGACACATTTCTTGAAATCACTATAACATTTATATTATATTATTTTTTGTGTAATGTACATTCTAATTATGATCTATGACTGTTAAACTACAACATACTTGAACAGTTGTCCCATAACCTGATACACCCTGTGTATTTATTTCAATGTACTTCACTATAAGTATAATATTTGTACACATGCACAATATTCATTTAGATGTAGATTATGATGTGTACAATACAAATCAAGACTATTCAGATTTATTTTGTGAAATGTAATTATCATGATTAAAACAAGCCTACATCTCACTGCAGAGCATAAACTATTATCATACCCGGTTTCAATAAATTGGGCCTACTAATTTTTCCGTGATTGACAAACAAATTTTTAACAGACAAAAATTCCAAAAATCATCAATTTGAATGTGTTCCATCAATGAATCTTACACTACACTCAAACGCCAGTGTAGGAGACATTAACCCCTACCTGGCTTATTTAATGATTAAAATAAAACCAAAGAATACATTTTCATGTATAATGAGTAAACTTAGAAAAAGAAGCCTAATATTTTGCCTCCAAGGTGTTTCCTTCTGGCTTCTTCATGATCCATTATGCCACCACTAGTTGTCAATACAAGGTATCTGGAAAGAGAATAAATTCAAATTAATAACAAGAATTTTTAATTCATTTTATATCAATAATATTAAGTTCTTTGATGGAAATCAACCAAATTATAAGAGAAAACTTAAAATTCAACAATGTAATGTTCAAAACAACACTAACAATATCCAATAATAATAAAGAGGATATCAATGTGAAATTTTGTTTTAATATAGCACAAACTTTCAAATGACAACCAACAAGAATTGGTGATCCGCGGTAGTTGTGCATTACAATATATATAACTATGTGAACAGTACAAAACACAAACAGATATTCCAACTTAAGACAAAGTATTAAAACAAACTCCTCATCTCAACTTGTATACATCCCACTGCTAGGCTAGACTCCTCCACATTAGGAGAGAAATTGACCTACTATACTATCTACCTATCCTACTATACCAACTGCACAGATGGCGAAGTTGTTAAGACACCAACCTTCTATGCCAGTGTCACAGGTTTGACTCCCATGAAAGACAATACCTTGTACAATTCACAAATAATTGTTCCGAGCCTGGATGTATTTTGTGTCATTAATTATGTTTGTAAACTCCCCGGCAACACAAGGATTAAATAATCCTTGTGTTCTAATATTATTACTGTGTGTGTACTAATATTTTATTTTAAAAAGACTACACCCTTCACCAAGCCATTAGTTGGATTTATTTAGAATATTATTCTCTTGGAATATACAGATAACATACATCTGCATATTATATCCCTTAGTCATCTTTTACGAAATTCATGGTCAATGGGCTGATAGGGGGTAATAAATTGTATTCTTACTCCATCACAATTTGAATGAATCAGAATAACCTAAAGAAATTCAAATGTCATCAACAGTCCATCAACATTCACAATTGAAGAAAGACCTCCCCCACAGGTAGGAATAATGACATAACATCCTACCTTGGCAAACAGATTATTACAACTGGTGTTCAAATATTTCAAGATAAATGATTGGTGCTAATGTCCTAATGAGCACTCTGCTGATATTTACAAATTTCATGGCTAAGTAAGGTGCCTAAGACACATCATATTCTTAATGTCACTACATGGGTATTTAGATTTAATACACATCAATTTGAACTTGAATTCGCGAATAAAAATAAAGATATCAAATATATATTAGTAGGAACTGGTAACATCAAGGATGTATATCAGTGAACAAATTTCCATGTGGTCATAGAATAAGTATACAATTTGCCACTCCCTATCTTGCCCACGGATATTGTACTAAGGGATATAATATGTACATAGGTAACATCTATGCAGAAGGCAAACTCGAAATGAAACCCTATAGCAACATGTCCGACCAGCATGTTATATTAGTTCTATTTCCCTTCTATAAGTTGAGATGATAATAACAATGATGAGATGATATATGTTATTATTTACTACTTTTATATATTTTTTGTTATTGTAATATATATTTTGTGGCAGTATAGAACTTCTAAAATTCGAGAGTAGTAGCCCCAAAAATTGATGGTAGCTATAAAAAATATATGGAAATTTCAGCTAAACTTTCCATTATGGGCCATTGATTTCGATGTTCATTTTTTTTTTTATAGATAGTACTCGTAAATAGAAGGCTTCTTACAAATTTTCAAGTTGCGGAACATCACGGTTTACGAGATATAATTTTTTAAAGTGCCCAACTTCCCATACAAATTGGAAAACAGCACGCCATTTACAAATTTTTAGGTTAGTTAAAATGTCAATATTGTCTTGGTAGACATCAAAGTTGATATTTCACGTTCCGTTAACCTTAACAAAGACTTTTACGACATCCACGCGAAACAATAGGTAGGTTAGTTAGGTTCCTTTAGACCAAGAGAAGTAGGAGCCCCGTTGAGTAGGCTCCGTCGACTTATTTCGTGGAGTCTTCTAGCGTCTATAAATCAATTTTTATTTATTACAGAAAGCAATGGAACGTGACACCATGACAATATTGACATTTTAACCAATCAAAAAATTTGCAAATGGCATATTATTTTCCAATTTGTATGGGAACTTTAAAAAATTATATTTCGTAAACCGTGATGTTCCGCAACTTGAAAATTTGTAAGATGCCTTCTATTTATGAGTACTATCTATAAAAAAAAAATGAACTTCGAAATCAATGGCCCATAATGGAAAGTTTAACCGAAATTTCACTTCTTTTTTCAATCTTACAAAAAATAGAATTTAACACTTTCTTATTGAGACCAAGCCCGCTCTAGGATTTGCCAGTTACTACCTCTAAGACTCAGCAATACTAAAAGCACTGCCACAATAATATCTGCTCTGAAATCAACCAATACCTAATATAAAAGACTTGCAAATTGAACTAAGAATTACAACATCTAGATAAACCACTGAATAGAACAGAGTGCCTACAAATTGACATCTAGACGAGGGCTATGACTCGACTAGCATATTCCTTACTGTCAAACTCTTAACTAGAGTTATAGACAAGAATTTGTTATATTAATATACCAAATAGTAAGTAACATACCTGCATACAAAAATACTGGCAACATAAAAACTTAAGACTACAAATAGCACATAAAATACAAAACTTACCCGAACTGTCGTGAAGGTAATAGATTAGTCCATCTCTCGATGTCATTGATTGGTACGTCGAAGCGGGGCGATATGACTCCACATTTGTTCAATCGGCCAGTAAGATTAACAACAATCTTGCCAGCTCTGTGGTCATCGACGATTTCAAACTCCCCGATGTAACCATGCTTCATCATCACAGTTAGAAACTTGACAATAACTTTCGAACAAGGCCTGATGAGCACTTGACGTTTACCGCGCTTCTCAGCATTGTGAATTGATTTCAGCGCATCACTCAATACATTCATACGCACCATGGCTGAAATGACATAGGTTGTAGTGAGATATCGTTTATAATACAATATAAATTTCGCAAAATCAGGCGCAAGTAACTATTCAAAGAAATGTCAAAACACCGTGAAACAACAAAGAGGTTATCACTGAATATTGCGTGAATACATTGAAATATTATATTGGAAGGGATGCACGGTAACAGTTTTTAAAATTGTAATAATTTTCTGGTATTTATATATCGTTAAAAACGATGATTACCTAGGATTTATTGCTCGCCTCAGCGAACCGAAATGACAGAACACTCCGAAAGAAGTTGTTTAGTGTTGCATAGATAGATATAATAAACGCCAAAAATCGACTAAAAATTTGAGTCGAATCTTTTATATACTGTAGTCGAGTAATAATATAACTATATTATACATAAACTCCATATTGATATAAGTCTTAATAAAAGTAATGTGATTTCTGTAATTTATATTTAAATTCAATAAGTAATTCATGGTTCCGGTCATCAATATTTTTACCTAGGCTTCCCTTGTGCCGACCTGATGCTGCCGACCGTCGCCAAGGGAATGCTCGACAGCATCAGAAACTGGGACGCGGTCGCAGCCTTCTGCGAGGTAGTAGTCTCGCGGAAGGAGGCGGTGGAGCGCGTACGCAAGAGATGTCTCCTCGACGACGCGAACCATCGCCGGCGACTGAGGCGGCGCACGCGCGAGTACCTGCGCCTGATGCCGCCCTAGCCGAGGCAGCGGGTGACTGGACCAGGGAGTTAGTCCGTCACCCGCCGAGAGGCCGAGCGCGCGAATAAAGACTAACGTCCGGTCGAGGAGAGGGTACTCCTGAGGGGTATTCCGTCGGGCCGACCACTGACGACAAGTCACTCTGCACCGGTTGTCAGCTCAACGACAAAGGCGATGTGTTACGGGTTACGGGTGTGCGTGCTTACGCCCCTCTGTCGCCCGGACGAAGCCGGGCAAGGAGTGCGCCGACTATAACGCAACCCCCAAAAAGAAAAGGCTTCCCTAAAAATTGTTGTATATATTTATTATATATAAATACGAGAGTGGATCTTTGACAGAAACATAAATAGTAGCTTTATTTTATAGTTGATATCTCAGAATTATACTTTACATAAAATTCAATCAAAGTTAAATAATTTTGATTGCATTTTAAATGATGTGATGCGGAGGAACTGCTGGACCATGTAATGAATACATTTAAAAGGGTTTTAAATATGTTTAATTTTTCAAGGATATCCTCAGCTGTTGATATGTTATATGAAGAAATTAAAAATTTAAATGAAATGGTAACTTATGAAGAACGACAAAAAAGTAATAAAAATGGGTAATAAATATATTCTTTAACATTACATGAGTACCTATTCATTGGAAACCTGTAAATTTTACACTTTTAAAATGACCATTACATTTACATATGTTTTAAGAAGGTAATAAAATTAAAACTAGAAAGTCCGTAAATTACAAAATATTTATATTTTGTTTGAAATATTTATATATGATTATGTGACTATGGACGTGACGATGAATGAAAAGTGTTCAAAACGTCGAACAATACAAAAACAAATACAACGCGATAAAATCCTTAAAAATAGCTTTTATTATAATTACACATGACTACTAAATATTAACATACTCGCATAGATATTAAAAATCTTTATATATGATTATGTTCACAGTATTATATAGTATTTATTTTTCTCATTGGTGTTAAGATGATATTCAAACATTACAGTTGTGGCAAGAACATGGCCTTGTGTGGCACTCATAAATTATATTCTACAATTTGGTTAGCTAGCGCTCAATTAAAACCTCATGACTTGAAAAATAAATTTGTCATCTTAAGGTAAACAAATAATTGACATAGCAGTTTTTTTAACTATAAACCCAATAACATTATGCAAAAGGAATATCCATTTATCATAAATTGTATGTAACTCAACATTTAACAATAAGGAATAATAAATAACAATAAATCTTACTATTTGAATAAATTATTTAGTACACGTAAGTTAATTCTACACGGCCTGCAAAATTATATCACTTTATTTTAAATATTATAAAGTATCCTTAATTAAAGATAGAGTAGGACACTGGTAACACTAGTGTTGGTATTTATTTTGTTATGGTCTAAAGGACTTTTCTCCAAATACTAACTAACTATTAAAAATATATTTAAAGGAATTGGATTGGTGGATTGAATTTGCAGCAAGTCTACAGACGTCGGCCTCGCTCGGGAAGGAAAAGAAGGAAGAACGGAACGTGATTGCTCGTTTAAGTTGTGCGTTGCGTCCTTCGAGCGGTTGTGCAATGAAGTTCAGAAAACTTTCGAAGTTCATTAGAGTTAAAAGTTAAATCAAATATGAAGTAAACAAATCACTTCAATGATTTAAAATAATTATGGTATACGAGAGTACAGTTGTTTATATCTAATGAATACATACTTCTAAAGTTGAGTGAACTTAAAAGTTATGAGTAATCCTAACTTGTACGTAGTTGTAAAGTGAGCGAATTCCACAGGTGTATAGAGCGAATGTTGTGATAACTGAAAACCTAGCAACAGTTTAAAATGTTTGATTTGAAATATATTTTGTGGGAGATCATTGTATTTATATAAATCACAGAAAATGTAAATTACGAGTGTGAATTATCATGTACCAGAAGTTCAATAACGTGTCATGGAAGAATTAGAGCGGTGGTCCAAGATGAATTACAACCAGTATTATGGAACTTTTATTATACTACTCTTTATTCTTCATCCAACAATATCATTAAATAGCACAGGTAAGTCTTTGATAACTTAATAAATTCAACCTTTTTGTTATTTATTTGTTTTAAAGTTTCAGCTGTCTATTTTGAATTTTGAAGTATAGCATATGAAACTCCAATGTGCATGCATAGTTTACATAAAAAAAAAACTGAATTGTTGGTATCGAAAATACACTGATGATTTGTTAATGTGTTTATGTTTATTTAAATATAGTAATGTACTATTGGTGTATGTATTAATAAATAAAATGAAAAAAAATCTAGGTTGTTCCGAATGGCTTTCTCTTAAAAGTCCAACAGTGAACATCTATAGGCTAATGGATGGAAAATAAAAAAATAGACTTATTCCTAACATGAACAAACAAAAGCTAAAAAAATAACACCATTGCATCCTCGTCATCTGAAGAAATCGGAATAACTAATTAAGACGGATCCAAAAACCCCAATTTGATGAGTTTACTAACACGCAATCTAGGGCTTTGTCCCCTATATTCGAGACCAAAATAGCTCAGCGGTACCGTCATAAATAGGTGTTTTAAAAGTTAGGTCACATATATTTGAAAATTAAGTATATACCCATTATGCGTCCAAGACCCCCTTAACCCCAAACCTGTTACCTTGAAATTTTTGAGCCTTAACCCCAAACTGATGACCTTGAAATGCCTGATATCAATAAATTATAGCTAAATACTTTCTCGATCATATCGGATTTTAAACAAAAAATAATTGCATCATAATCAGTCTATTCTTTTAAGAGCTACAATACCACAGACATAGACATGTCAAATTTATAACAACCCTATAAAAATGTGTTATACTTAAAAAGTATCTATTGATGGATCACTCCCGAGGGATCTAGTCCAACGATACCATTTTACATTATAGTTTATATAAAATTATAACCTGGTGTCTTGTCAATGTATAAGGCATTACTGGAACCAAAGTTTTTATACATTTTAAAAGATGTACCTAACTTAAAAAAATTGAGAAAAAATTTGCCAGATCTCAGATTGTTGGATTCATTTAAGAAAATGCAAAATTGATAATTTGTAAGTGCACTTACAGTGCTAATGCATAATACTAATTAATATTGATTTTAATTTGACGAAGATTTTATTCAAAACACCTGTTCTGGTCACCATCCTCTCCTTTCCCATAGGTATAGTAAAACATCAATTAAAATAATTATAATCAAAATGGAAGGTATATAACACATATAATATGTAAGAGAAGGAGAGAACTCCAGCAGTCTGACGTATATCAGCTAAAATGACAACTATTTATTAGATGTTCAATAATATCCTAGTACTTTTATTTAGGCCATAGATATTAATGAAACACAAAACAAAATGAATGATGAATGTTGATCACAAGAGCTAGAGATACTATTCTTACACAACGAAATTTTACATATTTCCATCTGGGGTTGGACCCAAACATTACCTAGGGAAATAACCTGCGCCTGATGCCGCCCTAGCCGAGGTCGCGGGTGACTGGACCGGGGATTTAGTCCGTCACCCGCAGAGAGACCGACCGCGCAACGGCAACCGACATCCCCGAGGGGGACGTCGATAGGAGAGCATACCCCACGACCGAGGTATTCCATCGGGCCAACTACTAACGACAAGGAACTCTGCACCGGTGGTCGGCCCATGACAAAGGCGATGTGCCAGGGTGGGTCGTGGGGCCGCGCACCGCCCCGAACGGAGCCGGGCGGCGGGAGCGCTGACCATGGCCCACCCCTAAAAAAAGGGATATAATATGTGGTTAACATTTCTACAGGAAAAATCAAATTTGTTACAAGACTTTTATTCTATTATTTGCTATCGTATAATCCAATTTTAAATACAATATCCATTTATCTATTATATACATTATTATTTTATGTTGGGCAGAGGCAGAACATTACAGTAAATGTCTGATTTAAAAGTTGTTCGTCGTCGTCGTCGTCGTTCGACGTCCAAACGTACACATATTGGCAAAAACGTTAACGAAAGTTCGGACGTAAATACATAACATAAACGTAAAAATAAACTAGAAATTAAATTCATATAGCAATTATTTTAAGATTCAAGATTTTATATTAAAGTAAAAGAACTCCGATAATTGTATGACACATGCCTATGGCACATAGTTTGTATGGCACCCAGCAAATCAAATACACATGTATCTTAAACACTAAATCTAAATATCCATCAAATTAACTATAAAGAGCAAATTTGATCTAGGTATATTATATATCTCAATTTAAAATATCTTCATTATTGGATAAGTATTAATATTATATTGGTGAAAAGTTTCGCAAATAAGACCGAGAAAATAAATCTCGATAATATTGACTACTTTACGTACCTATTATGTATAAGACTTAGAATAATAACGTATAGAAGGATAGTGTCCATACTTCTACTATTAAAAACTACTATCTAAAATACTAATGGCGCACAGACGATTACACACATTCACACGCAAACCACTATACAAATTATGAAATCAAATTTTGTTTTTATTAACATAAATCGTCGAGATACTTTTAAAAGTAATGTTAAAAACCTTTTTAAGTTTTTCAAATGTGTTGTGACACTATTTGAATGCACAAACCGTCATAATTACCTATTTATTTTTTAAGAGTTGCGTACGTTCGTGCAGTACAATGACTTGTACATTACGGAACGGTTCCGGCGTAAGCTCCATTAGGCTCCAATTGAAATGCCTCACCTTTTGTGCGTGAACTTACCTTCTATAGGTTATTATTCTAAGGTATAAGACATGAACAAAATTTGCCGTGATCGATTTTTTTGTAAATCGTTATAAGACACTAAGGTGGTGTGTCTAACAAGATAGTTATAGACCCAAGGAATATTTCCATTGCCGAATATTCGCCTGTTTTTCAACATTCGCCTGTTTTTCAACATTCGCATTCGCAAGAACTATTTGAATGTACTTGAAGAACAAAAGGACATTATTAGGTATATGTACGTGAATCACACTAAAAGTTTCAATAAAATATAAAACTTGATAATGTAGAAGCATGTTAATACTTTTATTGCTTTTCGAAGTAGTCTCCGTTTCTTCCTGAGCAGCATTTTTTTTCGTGTATGTATAGCTGTTAGCCTCAGATGGCTTTCACAGCTTAGCCCGGAGTATGGGTGAGCGCTGATGGCTCTCAACCCGGTAAGAAAGTTAAGCGAACATCGCCCGAGGGCTCCCCCTGTGGGGAACGGACCTCGGCTCAAGGCGTCGCCAGTAGTCGTCGTAGAAGCACGTCCTTTTCTCGAATCCTCAGTCAGCTTTGACCACATTAAACTCATTAAACCACTTGTAAAGAATGGCACGGGATGGGTCTTTCGTACTTGAAAATGCTTATCTAAACCTGTCGTAACATTGGTGTTGAGTAAAACCATAACGAAAGTCGTCATAAATCCTTGAGCGAAAATTTTCTGTATGTATACTAGTGTTGCCCAAAAAAGTCTTGGTCTTGCGGTCTTGGTCTTGCGAGAAATGCGAGACCGAGACCAAGACCAAGACCGCTTAATTTTAGCAAGACCAAGACCAAGACTGGCCCTGCAAGACTTGAGCAAGACCAAGACTGGGCCTGCAAGAGTCTCGCGGTCTTGCATTTAATTCAAATCACCATTTCAGCTTATATACGGTTGAGCTCGTGTCTTCTACATAACAGGAGGAGAATCGGCCGTGGCCGGAGGGGAATCGCCACGGTGATCGGCCGTGTTATTACAGGTCATACATGTCAAGTTTTCCTTCTCTTGCACCGATGTTATATATTATAGCCCTTAGTCGTGGGTTCGCAGTCACGGGTAAAATAGGGGGTGATGAATTATATTCTTACTCCGTCACTACACGGCAAGTCAAATCAGTCTTGAGATATCCATCTATTGGCCAATCGATTCCCAATGTTGGTGTTGGCTTTTCAGAATTACTCTTCGGAAAGGCTTAAGGACAAAAATACCGTAATCACGAGAGTGCTCTTGCCCATTATACATATTTATATATCCGTTTATTCATTAGCCCAACGACGTTCACTGTTGGACATAGAAATATGCCTACAATTAATCTATATAAATGTCCATGTAGGGACAGAGTACGATCACCATCAGGCAGTACATGAAGCGTTGCTCCCAGCGCTATTTTGCCTCTGCCACGACTCACCCCAATCCACTAGTGGTTGGGGCGGTAAACTACGTCCCCTCAAAAATATCCGCGGTCCTACGTCCTCGTCATCTTCTTGAAGAAGAAGATGACGCTATTATGATCGCCCAAGAAAGGACCTACACAGCTCGCGCAGCGATAACAGATAAAACTCCGCGGTATCGGCCTCGCCGTCGAGGTCGAAAACCGCGCCGCGTAAAAGTCATTAACCTAAACTTGGCCACGCCCACTTTGCTCTCAGCGACGCCCCGAGCCGAGGTCCGTTCCCCACAGGGGGGAGCCCTCGGGCGATGTTCGCTTAACTTACTTACCGGGTTGAGAGCCATCAGCACTCACCCATTGACCGCGTTAAGCTGTCAAGGTCATCTGCGACCAACAGCTACACACACACAAAAAAAAAGATAGAGTACGAATATAATTCACCACTCTCTTACCCGTGGATGTCGTATCAAATCAGATCGGGCAATAGTGTTAGGAACCCATGAAAAAAAATTGAAATAAAAATATCGATTCGTTAATGAATTGAGAGACATGTAAGTTCTCAATTTTGTCATCGTTTTTTCGTGTAAATTGATTAAAATGTATAAAGGAATGATACTTAATCTACAACATATTCGTATTTTGTTAAATGTTCATTAGAATTTGAATAAATCAATGATTACGTTTGCATAAGCAAGACAAACTTCGCTTTAACATAAATCAGCTGATCGGCCGATGACCGTTGATGAGTCGCCTTTGTACCTACGTAACCATTGAAAGGTTTGCGCAAATCTAATACCTATTTATACTGTCGAAATTTTACATGCTTACATATATCCTGTCTGTACATACCTACATAATGCATAAAATTTAAGGCATAAACTCTTAGACACATTTTTGTAATCACTATAACTTTTACGTTATATTGTTTTTGTGTAATATACATTCTAATTATGATCTATGACTGTTGAACTACAACATACATGAACAGTTGTCCCATAACCTGATACACCCTATGTATATAACATATGTGCAAGAGAAGTGAAACTAGAAAGAAAACCCTGTACCAACATGTCTGACCAGCGTGGTATAGTAGATCAATTTTCCTCTTACTGGAAGGAAGCTTAAGCCCAGCAGTGGCACTTTTATGAGCTGTGACGATGACGACGAATATCATACATTTTACAAGTATTAAAACCATAAAATTTTAAATCAGTTTTATATGTTCTTGAATAAATAGTATATTAAGAACTACATGGATCCAGCGGCTAAAGTATTTATATAGGCAATAGAGCAACAGGTTTTTCAAGTATCCAGAGTATCAGTAACTAAACTGGAAATACAATAGATACATACCACTTAACTTGAAGGGGAATATAAACAATCGCATTAATTGTAAAATATCGCATTGATTATAAAATGACATAAAATTTATTGTATCAACTGCCTCGTGTGGTGACGTCTTAAGAAAATAGGGTCGAAAGTCCTGTCATAAGAGTAGTAACGCTGTCTAATGGAACACCAGGGGTATAGAAGAGTAATTTTCTCCAGTGGTAAGTATTGTATTCAATAGTGAACTATAGGCTAGCAGATGGATAGATAGGATAGGATATTTGATTAATTTAGTTGGATTTTTCATTGCCATGATAAATTACTGTTACGTTATTCTAACTGCAAAACTTTGCGAGACTCTTGCTGCAATACCAAGACTCGGGTGTGCAAGACCAAGACCAAGACTCGGGTGCGCAAGACCAAGACCAAGACGAGACCAGGTGTGATGTTGCAAGACCAAGACCAAGACCGGTCCAAGTCTCGTCTTGGTCTTGCATTTGGGCAACACTAATGTATACAATCAATTTCGATGCATAACAGATATGTTTTTAAATTGTCTCCACTTTGAAAAAACAAATGGCATGGGGACCGTCCATTAAATCACGTAAGGCTCGAAAGGGGGCGGAAGGGGTTTGGCAAAAATTTCGAAAAGTCATAAGGGCGGAGGGGGGGTTGTAATAAAATATCACGTGTATTTATTTTTTCGTCAACGCTCGATTTCTAAACCGATTCTTTTTTTATCATGGTCCTTAATTTCAGAATAAAATTAGACTATACTTTAAACCTGTATTAAAATATCCTAAATATTTAAGATTATTTGTAGGTACAAAACTACATGTGATTTCTATTTGATTTAGTCTTAAACCACACCACATATCAACCCTTTAGAATGTTTAAACTACATTACGTGATTAATGGACGGCTCCATATAAATTCATTATACACCTACAGATTTCCTTATATTATATTCCTTAGTCTGTGCTGTGTGGTAGCGCCTTCGAATACTACCAACCCTTGCTTTGCTCGTGGGTGTCGTAAAAGACGACTAAGAGCCCTAGATTGACCCGGACCAACTCCATCTGGTACCATTTGGGTCAACGATTACATTCCCAAGGAGGGTTGACGTCAGGCAGGCGGCCGGTCATAAAAGTCATTGCCGAAACTTTTTGCAATATGTCAAAACAGGTGACATATTGCGTCGACCCCAAGTAATTGGGATAGGAGCAAGATGATGATGATGATGACACCTACAGATTTCCTGAATCCTTTCAGGATTATGGCTTATAGTCCCACTTAAAGAAGTTTATGTGCAACGGCGAAGTTGATAGGATGATGGATCGACGAAAATTTGTTTAAAAAATCATAATAATTACATATTTGGGATTATGTAATTAAAATATGACATATTCCACTTTGATTACAGTTATTTATATATTTACAATTTATATTTCTTTTTTATTTCAATTAATACAGTCATTTGGTGCTAAAAATAGGTTAAGTGCCAAGTTTGCCGGGCGTTTTGATAACTGTAGATTTTATAGATAAAAAAGGCGTGCACTATGGAAATAATCCTTGTATTACATGGGATTTTACCAACATACTATTATCGGGCATAAATTACTCCCAGTATGGGATTCGAACGCACGACACAATTCAAAGTTTCGATTTCGGCCGTATTTTCAGCTCGATTACCAGTCGAAACCAAAACTAAGCCGAAACTCGTTTTTCGGCCGAAACCGAAATTTCGGTCGGACACTAGTGGAGGAGGCTCGAGCTCAACAGTGGGACGTATATGAGCTAAAATTATGATGCTTTCTTACTTATTTTATAATGAAAATAGTTAAAATAAATCATAGATAAAATATATTAATACTTTTTTTATAAAACCAACAGTTTTAAAACGTTAAAACCTGGTGTACTACGGTAAGTCTTTCACAGATATAAAAGGACACATCACTATGACGTCCAGCCTCGCCTCTCTTCTTTACACGTAACTCCCGGGAATCTTTCCAGGTAAAAATACCAAATGATTGGACTTATAAACAAAGATAACGCATGATACGCGAGATAATCTATTTCTACCAGATACCGTGTTAATATGAAGTTTAAAACTATAATTTTCTAATCTATACCAATAAATAAAATTGGAGTGTCTGTTTGTAATATCAAAATAATAGGCTTTTTCATGCTCACACGGTTATTTGCACGACACCTATGCCTAAAATACAGATTAAAAAATTTTTGAGGGCGGGTTGCTAGTGAAAACATAATTATATTTATATACTAGCAACCCGCCCTCGCTTCGCTTTTAGTAGTTTTACCCGCATAGTTCCCGTTCCCGTGGGAATACCGGGATAAAATATAGCCTAGTTTACCCCCTGATATTATAGCTTTCCATTGGTGCAAGAATTTTTGAAATCGGTCCAGCCGTTTTGAAGATTACCCGGAACAAACAGACAGACAAATTTTTTTAATCTGTATTTTAGGCATAGGTGTCGTACAAATAACCGTGTGAGCATGAAAAAAGCCTATTATTTTGACATTACAAACAGACACTCCAATTTTATTTATTGGTATAGATTTTCACCATAAAAAGTAATCTCTCAAAGGGTGTGTTATCATATCAAACATCAGTATTCTGCGGGATATGTAATACCAATAAGAACATCTTAGAGATTTTTCTTTCGTTGCCTCTGGTAACACACGAGTATGCAGCCCACCTGACGGTAAGTAGTAAACGCCCCTCATAGATGTCCATTATACCAAGGACACAGCCAGGCTGCCTGCCCTTTTTTTTGGGGCGGGTGGGCTGCGGTCGAGGCACTCCTCGCACCACTCCATCCGGGGCGACAGAGGGGCGTAAGCACGCACACCCGCAACCCACTCGAACATCACGTTGCCTTCGTCGTTGGACCGATCAACGGAGCAGGGTGACTTGACGTCAGTGGTCGGCCCGACGGAATATCCCCTGGGGAGTACCTTCCCATCGACCAACGTCCCTCGAGGAGGACGTCGGTCTTTCCTCGCGCGGTCGGCCTCTCGGCGGGTGACGGACTAATTCCCCGGTCACGTCACCCGCGGCCTCAGCTAGGGCGGCGCAGGCGCAGGTAATCGCGCCTACGCCGCCCCAGTCGCCGGTGGCGAGTCGCTTCGTCGAGGCTGCGCTCCTCGCGCGCGCGACCCGCTGCCTCCTTCCGCGAGACTACTGTCTCGTAGAAGGCTGCGACCGCGTCCCATTTCCTGACGCATGTCGAGCATCGCCCTGACGATGGTCGGCAGCGTCAGGTCAGCACCGATATTTGCGACAAGTTCACGACTCTGCTCTGCCCAGGCGGCACAAACCTCGAGCGTATGCTGCGCCGTGTCCTCGTTGCAGTCGCTGTGGTGGCAGGACGGTGTACTCTCCCTCCTAGCGACCGTGTACAGGTATTTGGCGAAGCATCCATGCCCCGTCAAAACCTGCACCAGTCGGAAAAAGAGCCCCCCGTGCCGCCGGTTTAGCCACTGCATCAGCACCGGCCGGAAGGCCTCGACGGTCCAGACACCGTACCGAGGCCTCTTCAGCCGGACTGCCCAACAGGCAATGACGTCTCGGCGGTATTTTAATAATCGCAAATCAAAATAAAAATAGCCTAATTCTCGTTTTCTTCGGCATAATCTATAATTAGAGTTCTCGTTCCGACCACATATCTAGTAAATTTGAGTGAAATTAATTGGTATTCGCACGTCCTTTAGATCGAACAACTACGTCCCATTTTGAAGTTCAAAGAAATCATACGAGACATTGTACTATATTTTCTACTAGTTCTTTGTTCGCGGTACCGCTCGCGTTGTAATACAGTTATGTGCTAATATTTGTCATATTTTCTTGGAATGGCACCAAACCAAATGTGAGATGAACTTAATGAGCTTTTGTCTAAAATGTAATATGAATAGGCATTGTCCACAGTTGCATGAGTTTTTATTATTTACTAGCTGACCCGGCGAACTTCGTACCGTCATAATTTTTTTCGTAAATATATTTTCTGAATTGCCGAATAAATAGTCTCTGGAAGAACCATTACAGCTTTGTCCGGAAAGATTCGATCGTCTTGGTCGCGGCATTGTTAATGATGATTCAAAGAGAATACAAATTACTGATTATTGATATCTGACTAAATTATAATTATCAAATTTTCAACCATACTTAACTTCTTATTCTTGAATAATGGCAATAAGCTACAATTATTAGCTATTGGTGCCAGTGTCCAGTTATAATATATATTCTTCACGTCTTTAGTCTTCGTCTTTTAGTCTTAGTCGTTACCATGGATTAGGTGCTGAAACCAATCCATGGTTCCTCTGGGAATTTTGGCAGAATATAAAAATGCACGTAATTTACTATTATATCCTATTCACTATATTTCATCATTTTGTCCGCATCACATAAAATATCATCAAAGTTATTTAATACTAGCAACCTGCCCTCGCTTCGCTTCGGTTTCAGTCGTCTTTCCTGAATAGTTGCCGTTCCCGTGGGAATACCGGGATAAAATATAGCCTAGTTTACGCCCTGATATTGTAGCTTTCCATTGGTGAAAGAATTTTTGAAATCGGTCCAACCATTTGAAGATTAACTGGAACAAACAGACAGACAAAAAAATATGAAGTGTATTTTAGGCATATGTATAGTGCAAATAACCGTGTGTACATGAAAAAAGTCCATTATTTTGACATTACAAACAGACACTCCAATTATTTATTGGTATAGATTTTACCCCAAATTACCCTAAATCCCTAAAAATATTAAATAGCCCTAAGCCATATTCTAAATTAGTAGTTTCGCCCTAAAAAAGGGCGAAATCCCTAAAAATGGAAACACTGATACGAAATTACGTTTAGCTGTCATTTGCGTTTTGTTATTACATATCAAATGCGTTTTTGTTATACTACGTTTCTTTGACATTTTATGGAACGGGAAACGGGAACGCGATTGAACGGGATAAAAAATCCTATGCCAGTCTCCTGGTTGTAAACTACCTCCAGACCAATTTTCAGCCCAATCGGTACCGCCATTCTTGAGTTATAAATAGTGTAACTAACACGACTTTCTTCTATATATATAAACTCATTTGCAAAAAAAACGGGCGGTTTTGATTTTCATTCATATTTAAAAAGATACAATACCAAAAAGGTTTCAATCGTTTGTACACGTTACTGGCCGGTTTTAAAAATGCTGTGGTATTTAAAAAAGTACGTTCTAAATTCAATTTTTCATTTGATGTTCATTTTTACAGAAAACCCCTTTTTATCCTACATTTTTGGCGCGAAGTTCCAGAAGTTAACATCGACTTTCATAACTTTTATTCAATTTTTATCGATTAATTTCATATCCTTGACTGTCAAAGCTTTATTTAATGCTGTTTGGCTGTATCAAAAATGGTAGATAAAGTGGTAAAAGCTACCAAAATTATCGCGCTGCTTGAAGAGGGTTGCAGCCAATGTTTCGTGGCTAGGAGGCTAAATGTTAGTCGCTCGACAGTCCAAAGGACCTGGCAGCGATATCAGGAGACTGGTTCCGTCGAGAGAAGGCCTGGTTCTGGAAGAAAACCATGTACCCAACCACGGGATGATCGTTTTCTTGTGAGTCGCGCATTGAGAAATCGCAAATCTTCGTATGTGGATCTTAAGAACAACCTCCAAGAAGTAAGAAATGTGCATATTAGTCTATGGACGGTCAGGAGGAGGTTTCTCGCTGCCAATATACGCAGTCACCGCCCGGCCCGCGGCCCCAAATTACTCCGTGAGCACAGAGTTCACAGGCTTAGGTTCGCTAGAAATTGTGAATCATGGACTCAAGACGATTGGAATAGGGTTTTGTTCTCTGATGAAGCCAGGATATCTCTGTTCGGTGAAGATCAACGTCGGCGAGTGCTAAGAAGACAAGGAGAACGCTTTGCAGAGGCATGTTTCGAAGAAATCACACCTTATGGTGGGGGCTCTGTTATGTTTTGGGCAGGAATAAATTCAATGGATCGTACAGAGTTAGTCTTCATTGAAAACGGCTCACTGACTGGGCATCGATACATAACGGAAGTTCTAATTTCTCATGCACAACCCGCATTGGCCGCTCTAGGTGAAGACTCGATTTTTATGGACGACAATGCTCGCGCCCACCGATCCCGCGATGTTAATGCGTATGTGCAAGAGGTCGGCATTCGTCGTTTGGATTGGCCAGCTCGAAGTCCCGACCTCAATCCCATAGAGCATGTCTGGGACGTTCTGAAACGGCGTGTGAGATCAGTACACCCGGCTCCGCAGACCATCAGAGAGCTGAAGAATGTGATTACTGCGGAGTGGGAACGTATTCCGCAAGCAAGTATCCGGGATATACTCGCTAGCATGCCCAGACGAATTCAAGCTGTGATTTTAGCTAGAGGGGGTCACACTCGATACTAAACATTTATCTGCTTTTACTTTATTAAAGAAAAACAAACAAAAAAACTTTTTTATTTTTACTTCATGAGCATATGCACTACTAGCGAATATACACTACTAGCGAGGTTTAGCATTATTTCCCATAAATTGTATCTAAATTTTATGAAATACTGATGAAAACGATTATTTTCTTATTAATTTAGCAAATTGTGTGGATAAAACTACCTATAATTATCAAACAAAGAAATATTAACATTTGAAATGGTTCATTGCTTAGGTGCCCGTTTTTTTTGCAAATGAGTTTATATATATACATACATATATATTATTATACATTACTTAGAGAAAAGACAGAAAAATGATCTTTATTATTAGTACTAGTACCGTATACATTCTCATTTAAAAAAATCTGTTTATGACATTACAAATAGACATTGCAGTTTTATTTGTATGGGTAGATAAATAAACAAAACTTCAGTTTACAATATCAAACTTATCTACCAAAATAATAGTACGTGTTGATATTTGAATATTGGGTGTTATCGAAGCTACTAGAATAATTTAAAGCAATCTCAGACGCTGTAAAATTAAACTTAGTGTAGAACCTCTCAATCAACGACTTTAATGAACTTTAACTAAGTTAAAGTGGACCTAAAATATTCAGTCACGAATTAATGCCAGTTCCCATAACTTGCTCGTAACTGCCGAGGCAGGTAGTTAATTAAACGCTTGTCATTTATACATGTAGGTATTTGTATCTGTGTGAAACTTCACGTATGATAAACAAAAAGCTGAGAGCCTAACAATGAGGATAATTAAATTTCGTAGTTTATACCGTAACTGATTTTAAAATAGGTGTGGTCGATTGTAGCTCTTTGTTTTATAGTCAATGCCAAGGCAGGTATAAATATGGATGATAAAAGGTTCAAGGATCTCGGTGTACGCTGTTTTAAAAATGCATTCATAGGCACGTTCTCACAAGTGCGTCGATGCACCGTCAAGAGTTACATTTTTCTTACATTTGTATATGTAGAGGTGTATGTTTACCGTATATCATCATCACCTTGCTGTTATCCCAAGTATTTGGGATCGACTCAATATGTACTCTTATTTCAAAGTACATATTGCAAAAGTTATTGGTAATATTTTATGACCATTTGCCTGCCTGAAACCTTGAAAATGCAGTTGTTGACGAGATGGCACCAGATGTAGTTGGCCAAGGTTTATATAAAACTCTTAGTCGCCTTCTACGACACCCACGAGCAATGTAAGCATTGGCAGTATTCGTACGCGCTACTACACAGTATTCTGTGTTTTATAGTAAAAATTTTATTCACAACCATATAAAACTAAGAGGAAAATTCAAATAATTCTATACTAATCTGTCTGATCAGCATGGCGTACCTTCTTCTCAATCTATATAAGTTCTACCATGCTAGCCAAGCGAGTTGCTATAGTTTTACTTGCATGTCTTCTTTCAGTTCTACGTACTTAGACGTACTTTAACGTAGATATTACTCGCTTCCACTCCTTAATCGATTTTTGAAAGTGGAAGTGTCCATTGCATTCCTACTTCATATCACACGAATTGGTATTAGTAGGTAGGCCATACTTTACGTAACCCTTATTTATTGTCTGAATAGGACACTTGCAGAAATGGGTGAAAATAAAAATGCGAACTAAAATCTATATGTAATAAATGGTCATTTAGAATATTTGAAAAATCCTATCAAGAACGAAACGTATGGTCACATTAGGCATCTTCTATCCCTTTTTCGCGCAACGATAATTTTTTAGGGTGGCATACGCAGATAAGCTACTCGAATTTTCTTTTCTGCTAAATTATGAAATCTTCATCTTCAGTTAGCTGGATTCTGTCACCGCAATCTATGCAGTGAACGCATGTGAATAAAATCTCTTTCTGCATGCGAGTCAGCCTCGTCCAAAAATCTGTTTTAAACAAAATTCAAATTAATAAAGTATTTGAAAATCAAAATTAATAATGAGAACAAAATGCCTATTAAGAATAGCCTAACATCCGATATTGGTTTGCAGTAACGTAAAAGTATCTAAACCCGTGAATTGGTTTTATTCTAACACACTATAAAACTACAATAAATAAAACATTCAACTTGATTCCACGCTCCCTGTCGTAAATTGAAATACGATTGTAGGTGGTTGGGAGTTAATCTCGAAGTGAAGTTTTCTAGTAAGAAAGTTTACTCTCTGACGTGAATCGCGAACGGGGACATGCGGGTGTGTGCGGTAAACATCTTCATAAAAGCTGAAGTAAATGGGTAGTACAGCAGGAAGCTCTTGTATGAGGGTTATTAATATTAAACACTGCGAGTCGGGGCAAATACAGGCAGCGAGACCTGAACGATCTACGAGCTCAATGCTTTCATTTAACAGCAATTTCGCAATGAGTATACGCAATAATACGTAATGTATAACAAATATATAGCAAATAAAGTATAACCCAACTTATACGATTCAGAAGTTTAAATGATTATCTTCATGCTCAATATGTGTGTCCAAGGAACAGTTCTGCAAAGTTTTTAATAAAGTTTTGATTTGTGAAGAATCCATAAGTATTAGTATACTGGTGCAGGATTTTGTTTTTAAAAACACATAGGTACTTCTCGTTCACATATGTATATAGAAATAGTGATATATTGAACCCTATTTATCGAAAAGTATTGAGAAGGAATTGGCTTCTTCGATAAACGAGTGACTTAACTAAGAAAGGTCCCTTTTTACAAGCTTTTATTTAACTTTCAATGTTTGTATAGAATCTTGCAAGCCTAATTTAACCTATTTCCACGATTGAGTTGAAATTTGGTGTAGCAATGATTGATTGTTCAATAATATAGTACCGTAAAGCTGGTCTGATGATAAAGGAGAAAAGTGGTTAATATTCAAGATCTACCGATGAAGGAGGTCGTAGAACTAATGAACGTAACAAGGTAACTCTGTCGTATTTGGTTTATTTGGATAGTTGGCCACAAGTACTACAGAACACAACAAGATAACCCCATTGAAATAATAGGGAATAAGTATTGTCACGTCATTAGATTATCATTATAATTTTAATAGTATCGCCGTTCCAAGATGCCCATGCCATGATCCATTCATCAGTCAGCAAATGTCCACTGTTGGAGATTGGCCTCCCCGCGAGATAGTCGCCCCAAATAGTGTGTGTGCCACTTACATCCAACGGTTTCCTATTTTGTTACAATGAAATAAAAAAAAAATAATCATATCGTTAAAATTAATTTATTCTTCTTGAAATTTCCTGGCCTTTTATCATAAACGATTGCTGTTGGTAAGTATGTTCATGTAGAAATGTTAGTATGTATGTTCAATCGCCAACAAGCAAATACGTAGATTACGTATGTATTTGTTGGCGGTTGTTGTCGCGAAGTCATTAAGTTTATGTGAATTTACGCAAAGGTATTCTCGTGTTTCTGTAGAAAACCCAACCCTTAAACTTCACATGTTAAATAATAATATAATAGGGTTAAGTCTCACTCACAACATTGGCGCAAAACAGGCTAATATAATAACAATAAAAAAGTTGTAGTCTAATGCATTAGTAATGAAGTCAGGGATTTGATCTCCGCTTTAGACTCTGGGCACGCATCTTTGGCCTTTCGAAGTCATGTACGTATTAAAAATGAATACTTATTGTGATGGGAAGAAGATTCAGAAAAGTATACCGAAATGATTTTCAAAATTGTATGAGTTATATCAATTACAAATGGCAGTTCTTTCTCATAAGTTACAGTTTCGATATGTAGAAATTAGAAACCGTATCCAAATAATTACAAATATTACTTTTAATTTTACATAGTATTTTATAAATACGAATGATGTTAAACGATGATACGTAGGGCTTGAGTATAGGGAATTCAGTATACAATAGTTGGAAGTCAGTAACGTTTGGGCGTTATTACAAGTAACTTGATGTTAAAAATACCAGAGCATCAGTGCACTAATTATTCGATATCAACAAAAGCACAATATTCCAAGTCCATTTCCATGTTCCAAAGAATGCTAAGATATTAATTGTGACATGTGCGACAAAACTGTCGGATGTGGTTCTGCATAATTTATATTGGAACTACGGCATTTGAATTTAGATCCGTTCTATCCTATTCCATAAAGACACATACGTACCTTAATTTTTGTTTTATTGTCCGTATTGTCCATTAAATAGTGAGGTCAGAATTTATTTATTCCTTTTTATAACTACATTCGAACGGATGTAGCTGGTGCCTATTGCCTAACAAACCCTAATTATTATTCAAGTAATGCAAACAAAAGGTCAATTGTGTGCCGTCTTTTGGTATCTAATAATGTTCATGAGTTTATCACTATTGAAATATGCCTTATTATTCAGTCTCCCTCGATTTTCTTTCTTTAAGTTAGTTATTTTTATATAGTGACAGACTAAAGATTTACCAATTTTGGCTAGATGCGAACGTCATAATATTGTAATTGTAATGTAATTTTCTTCTTTCTTAGCCCATATAGAGCACAATATTGAACATGGAGCTCTTCCACAATAGGAGGAAAGTGAAGAATAAAAGGAGTGGAAAGACTGGCCAGATTAGCATAGGATTTTGTTTTCCTTCCTTTGCAATGATGTTATCGGCTAGCTTAGCCACTATTTACAACATATACGAAAAATAAAACTATTAGTTAAGAAATTCCATAAGAATGTATATTTAATTTTATTAATCGCCTACATAAAATATACTTAATCATTGTTAACATGAGTACTGTATTAATTGTTACTTATTTATTTATTTTAACAAGTCACGATTATGGTATGGGAATACTGAAGTAAGTTTAGTATACTTTTGAGCGTGAAATATGTTTGGACGTGTATCAAAGCGGTAACTAAAGTTCTAAGCACCAGCGCGGCGGTGTAGTTAGCTTCCTCCAAGTTTTGAATGAACCGCATCTAACTTGACATACTTACCAACCCCTGTTTAACATTGCGGTGTCTTAGAATTGTCAAGTTACTACAAACATTTCTAAAGTGTAATTGTGTGTCTGATTATACGATCTATAAAATCTTTTAACAAAAGTGATTAATGACGTGAAGAAACTCAGTCAAAAGTAAACGAGGGAAACAACACACATATATCATTAAATGTAGTGATTGATTTCATATTGTAAGTTCGATTCTTGACGTCCTGTCTGCCTGGTAACCTTTTTATTCTTTTTCTGTCAAGCTGTAAACTAACTGTACTCTGTCCGGGTATTAAGGTGGCAGTAGGGCTGCATAAGGCTGTAAACCAGGCGAGCGACCACTTCCCACTACGCCACCGTAGGACAAACTTCGGGATCGGTTTCAAGTTCGGGTTACAGTTTCGGGCAGCTTAAGTATCCTAAACTTTCGCCGGCAACAGATTTTGATTGTACATTATAGGTATTATTGTATATCAAATCGTTAAAAGGGATAACGACATTCTAATGTAATATTTAATTGAACGTTTACGTTTGTTGGAATCGACGGTACAATAAGCCTATTTATTAGTAACATTTTACTATACAAATGTAAAATAGATTAATTAGTTTTCATATAGGCTTGTTTTTATAGTCGTAAGAAGCGCGGGAGACCCAAAAAGAGATGGATGTACTGTGAGAATGAGGATATGCGTATGAAAAAAGTGAGTGCAGATATGACGGCTGATAGGAGGTTATGGGAGGTACATGTTGTGCCGACCCCATTTAGCGTGGGATAAGGGCAGGCAAATGATGATGATCTATTTATAGTCGATAAGTCGCTAAACATTTTATCTTTAAAACAAACTGTCCTATCAAATTGACCTAGCCAAATACATTTTAAAATGCAAAATCTTATTAAAATCGATGAAGTTTTTGCAACAGCAAATTATAGCGTGAGTGAAAATTATCACACTTTATTTTTTTTTATTATTATTATTTATTTATCAGAACAAAAAAAAGTTAGCCTGCTATTAGCGACAGCTCGTGTATATATAGGATGTTCAATTTTGTCTTGTATATTTGTATTAAAAAATGCTCTTTGAGTAGTACGTACTTAACTTGTAAAAAAATTTGTGATTTATTATGTAAAAGATATATAAAAACTTTATAATAAACAACCTTGATAACAACGCTAAAAAGATTGATGATTGCTCAAGCTAGTCAAGCCAAGCGCAAAGCTGTTTCGGGTCTGCGGTTAGCCTTCCAAATTAATTATACTGCAATGTTTATCAGTTCCTTGTTCTTACTAGCGCACACTAAAGGGTTTATTTTTATTTGGACTCTTCTTTCAACAATTGTTCGTCATTCGAATCGAATATTTTTAAAAGATTAATTTTCTTCGTGTGGCGACGCAAGTAAGAATACAATTCACCACTCCTTATCTTGCCCGTGGATGTCGTAAAAGACGAATAAGGGATATAATACGCATATAACATCTATGCCAGAGAAGGAAACTCGAAACAAAATCCTATACCAACTTATCTGACCAGCATGCTAAGGTCAATTTCCCTCCTATCGTAGAGGAGGCTCGAGCCCAACAGTGGGATGTATATGAGCTGAAATCATCATGATGATGAATTTTTAATAGTGTAGTTTTAGGAAAAAGACGGCTGGCAAATCAATTATCATTTGTTTTGTATAACATATCGAAATTGGTCCACCGTGAATAAATTCAAATAATAGTTTGTTTTTAAGTGTCCTTTTCTTCATAAGATTATGCCAATCGCTATAAAATATTTTTAAAGTATAAACACTTAATCTCAGCACCGTAGGACGATGGTTAGCCAAACTTAGTTGAGAATATATTTCATCAAATGATGGATAAAAGGCGTGAACGGAACGTCCAACT
Source organism: Lymantria dispar (assembly GCA_032191425.1). Classification (NCBI taxonomy): domain Eukaryota; kingdom Metazoa; phylum Arthropoda; class Insecta; order Lepidoptera; family Erebidae; genus Lymantria; species Lymantria dispar. The sequence goes on along the minus strand of CM063444.1, from coordinate 20,408,929 downwards.
GCGACCATAGACAAAAATGTGTTTGAAATTAAGCGACTTCTTTAAAAATCATAATGAAATAATTTGGGTGCTTTTGGGGAACGAAAAAATTAAGAATTAAAGATTAAGAAACTTCGTTGTAGGATACGCATACTTATCGTGTGGCTGGTATTGAAACTGCTAAGTTTGACCATGACATTCTATTGCTGTTTATGACAAAGTTAGATGAACAAGACGAAATGTGGAAATGTATGTATGTTTATTTTGAAACTGAAAATTTTGCAGTATTTATGAATGATGAAAGCATAGCATATTGCTCAACAAAATCTGAACAAACGAGGAATGTGGGCAAACATTTTTGAATTTTCCCTTGTACTGTTGCAGTTTGCACGATCAAAGGTCAAGGGATCGTCAGGTTTGAATTGTCCACCATTATTTCTTATGCACATTAGTGCATCAGAAAGTTTGATTGAAGCGACTCAGTAACCGCATGCTATTATCCTAATGACGGCAATACCTACTTGTTCGCTCGAAGGCAAGAATACGCGATCGTTTTTGGATGCTGAATAGCAGAGCTGCATAGTCTGATATGTTCTGAAAAATCAAAGATTTAATGAACGGTGTCCTTTTTACGAAGAAGCGACAGTAATGACTTTCAAACGGCACATGAAAAATATGCAATCACATGAGTGGCCCTTGTATTTTCTAAAACAGCTCGATAAAAAGAAAATATTTTTGATAAATATATATCTATACAAACGCGATAAAATTCGTAAAAATAATTTTATTTATAATAATATTCGCATAAACATCAGAAATCATTGTACCTACTATTAAGATATCAATTTTATGCGCTAGTACCCGGAACGAACAGACTTATTTATGGCTGAAGGCAGAAAACTATCAGCAGTGTGATCGTACTTATTAGAAAATACTCGTAGTAGTAGCGTAGAAATCACGGGCCGAAGCTAGTATGAAAATATTTACTTGATTAGTGTTGCACTGAAGTGTTAGAAAAGGTCAGGTTCCTGTTGGGCACCTCTGATAATGTAGTTAAGGGCTGACACCAATAAAAGGATCGATTAACTTCTATTTTTACTCGTGTTTGAGCGGGCGGTAGCTCAACGCTTCACTGACTGAAATGTTCTCTGATAAACAAAGGCCATCGGGAACATAAGCTACTAAGAGCTTTTGTATGTTATTATGATTTTACAATATTAATCCAATATTAACTGCTATATTACAATGGCAAAAGAGATCAATGAATTTATTAACCCACAAAATAAAAACTTACATATTTTCTTTTTGACAGAATATTACCGCTACTCGCTGTCCGCGAACACAACAGGGGCTGCATTCACTATGATAAGCAAATAGCTTGGTAGCACGCGATATGTCCACACGTTTATGTTCAATCAATTTGACAGGATAACGCGAAGTTAACTTCAAAAGCCAATTTTGCGATTTACTTGTGAGAACACTGTTTCTTCCTTGCCCGGTACACTTGCGATGAACCGCCTGAACATAAGACGGAATGACTAACTGCTATAAAAGTATTAATAATATATTTTATCATCATCAAGATCGCCTTACAGTGGACTTCCCAGAGTGGCAATATGTCCACGTTAACAAATCACCACGTTATTCATGTGGGTTGGCGATGGCGATTGTTGTTATAGATTTCCCTGTAAAGTGCGGTTGCCTATTCTCCTCATGCTCCTGTAGCCGATTGTTACGACTCCCGCAGGATAGTAAGCGGTGATGACATGTCATCACGGCTATTTTTTACAAGCTTAATTTATAACTAGCAAGTGTCCGCGGTTTCATCCACGTAAATCCCGTGCCTGTGGGGATCCGGGAGTAAGGTATATTCTAAGTTACTCGCTGAAAATGTGGTTTTTCATTGTTGAAAGGCATTTAAAAAACAAACGAGCAAACAAATTAACTGCCGCATTTATAATATTAGTTAGTTTTTACGACTAAGAGATTTTCATCGATCTGGGCCAAAGCCATCTGATGTCATCAGGTCAACAATTACATTTACAAGGAGAGTTGACGTCAGGCAAGATCCTACCCGCTGGTCATAAAACTATTGCCAATAAAAGTACATACTGAGTCGACCCCAAGTAATAACGATAAGAACTGGGTGATGATGAGCAGCAATCAACATCATTGATTTATAATAATAGTTCGAATGTATGTAATTACCTAAATTAGGAGAACTGACCAAATTGATTAAAAATAAATAAACACAATTTAAAAATTCAAGCTTTTAAAGTTTTTAAATGGCGACTACTCAATCGCTTTCCTACAAAACAATGATTTGTTTGGGGCAGACACATTAATAGTGAGATTGCGAAGTATGACGTCGTATCGTCAACGTAATTGTAACCTGCTCAATAAAAAAATAAATTCTATTTTGGTTTCACAAAAAGCTATATTTTAGTCTAATTAATATATGTACATATAGTATATACCATAAAAAATAGTGCAGGTCTCCACTTTTTATATGTTTATTCTTTTTTTGTGGGTGGGCTGCGATCGGCGCGCCTCCGCACCACTCCGTCCAGGGCGATAGAGGGGCTTAAGCACGCAACTCCCGCAACCCACCCGAAAACCACGTCGCCTTCGTCGTTGGGCCGACCACCGGAGCAGAGTTAACTTGTCATCAGTGGTCGGCCCGACGGAATACCCCCTACTTGGGGTACCCTTCCATCGACCGACATCCCCCCCTCGGGGAGGACGTTGGTCTTTCCTCACGCGGTCGGCCTCTCGGCGGGTGACGGACTAATCCCCGGTCACGTCACCCACGGCCTCGGCTAGGGCGGCATGAGGCGCAGGTAGTAGCGCCTGCGCCGCTCCATTCGCCGGCGGCGGATCTTCTCATCGAGGCTGCGCTCCTCGCGCAGGCGATCCGCCGCCTCCTTCTGCGAGATCACTGTCTCGCAGAAGGCTGCGACCGCGTCCCAATTCCCGACGCTGTCGACCATCGCACTAGCGATGGTCGGCAGCGTCAGGTCGGCACCGATGATTGCGACGAGTTCACGGCGCTGCATGGCCCAAGCCGCGCAGGCCTCGAGCGTGTCCTCGTCGCAATCGCAGTAGTGGCAGGACGGTGTACTCTCCCTCCTTACGACCTTGTGCAGGTATTTGGCGAAGCTCCCATGCCCCGTCAACACCTGCACTTGTCGAAAGGAGAGCACCCCATGCCGCCTTTCCAACCACTGCATCAGCACCGGCCGGAAGGCCTCCACGATTCGCACCCCGAACCGAGGCCTCTCCAGCCGGATTTTATATCTATGTTAGAAAAACTACTCTAATACTTTATAGTAACACAAATACAGAAACCTACTGCAATATCTGAAACACATTCAAGCACATGTTCATCTAATCTAACATCATTACTTTGCCGCCTCTCCAAAACATGTACAATTGTACATGTGTGTCTTTCTACAATACTAATACAGGACACCCGACACATCCATAGACAAACCCAAATACACACCTTCGCCTTATTTTTTTTTATTATTGCTATTAGTAACAAAGGAGCAATCAGCATACCTGATAGTAAGTGATACTGCCGCTCATGGGCCTTTGTTAGGCCGCTGCTTATCGTGAAGAAAGTGTGAATGCATGTAATGATTTTCGGTGATACTAAAGGGATCACCAAAACCCATCACATGCAAACACCATACGAAAGTTTGGTTTCCAACTCTGTCGCTCACCGAACGAAATAACAAATTACTGCTACCCAGACATAGATTTTTTGCGAGATTGTGATACCCGGACAGACCAGCCCGCGGCCATAGACAGAAAACTGGCGACAGTGTGGTCCCACCGCTTACTTGTACATTCATGATCATCATCATTCTGCTTTTATCCCGATTACTTCGGATCAATGCAATATGTACTCTTTTATCATCTATACCAATAAATAAAATTGGAGTGTCTGTTTGTAATGTCAAAATAATAGGTTTTTTTCATGCTCACACGGTTATTTGCACGACACCTATACCTAAAATACAGATTAAAAAATTTTTGTCTGTCTGTCTGCTTGTTCCTGGTAATCTTCAAAACGGCTGGACCGATTTCAAAAATTCTTTCACCAATCGAAAGCTATAATTTCAGGGCGTAAACTAGGCTATATTTTATCCCGGTATTCCCACGGGAACGGGCACTACGCGGTTAAAACGACTAAAACCGAAGCGAAGCGAGGGCGGGTTGCTAGTCGTACAATAATTTTATGACCGAACTGCTTAATGTTGACGTTCCTTGGAATTGTTGAACAAACGTCATCAGCTGGAGTTGCTCTAGGTCAATATAAGGCTCGTCGTCTTTAACTATACCCATGAGCAACGTAAGGGTTGGTAGTAGTCGCCACCACACGAGAACATAATTACTGTAAAAGTCATGATTTTATAATTAAATTATTCATACAGTACATATTCTTATTTTGTAGACAAAAAAAATGTAAAATAGTATTGCTTCTAAATTCTACACTATCTCTACCTCCTGCACTGTTTAATAAAAAAAAAAGGTTTCGCTGGCTGGAGTGGGGACCAGGTGATGTGAAATACAGTTACAACTTCAAGTACCAACTCCTTACATACCACTTAATATTTAGCATAAGTTCATATTCTATGTACAACCTGATTTGTAAGGAGTAATCTATACCAATAAATAAAATTGGAGTGTCTGTTTGTAATGTCAAAATAATAGGCTTTTTTCATGTTCTCACGGTTATTTGCACGACACCTATGCCTAAAATAGCGATTAAAAAATTTTTGTCTGTCTGTCTTGTTCCGGGTAATCTTCAAAACGGCTGGACCGATTTCAAAAATTCTTTCACCAATGGAAAGTTATAATATCAGGGCGTAAACTAGGCTATATTTTATCCCGGTATTCCCACGGGAACGGGAACTACGCGGGTAAAACGACTATAACCGAAGCGAAGCGAGGGTGGGTTGCTAGTAAATAAATATGAATAGATTATTTATTACCTACTTTCATGTTTTACCTACATACCAGGCATAGTATTAAACTATGCTCCACGTGATCGAACCACTTGTCTTAACTTGCTTTAATGACATTGTAATAGGATAAGAATAACGGTTGAATGAATGGACAATATGTCTGCAATCTTTCGCCGTTCGTATAGCCGTCTGATGATAAAATAGATTAAAGGACATATTAAATCGCATCTTTACAATACGGAGAAATTTGCTATCAGCAGTTTCTTTAGTTTTATTCATCATAAACTATGATTTCCCCTGTGAATAAATTTAGAAAATTAAATTATGTGATTATAAACTTGCCAGCCACATTACATGTCCTTAAATATAGCTTCCTGCTTCGTCCTTTTAAAGTAACACGTCCTTTTCCTTTCATATCCCCTCATAACCCTTTAACACAGTTACAGTCGTGACAATTTGTCTAACAGTAACTACACAAATAAATCTAAGCAATACGTACGGTTATTTTATATTAATCAAATCCATTTAAAGATATAATTATAGGGAACCTTCATTATATTATGTATAGCAATCCGCCCTCGCTTCGCTTCGGTTATAGGTTATAGTCGTTTTACCCGCGTAGTGCCCGTTCCCGTGGGAATACCGGTATAAAATATAGCCTAGTTTACGCTCTGATATCATAGCTTTCCATTGGTGAAAGAATTTTTGAAATCGGTCCAGCCGTTTTGAAGATTACCCGGAACAAACAGACAGACAGACAAAAATTTTTTAATTGCTATTTTAGGCATAGGTGTCGTGCAAATAACCGTATGAGCATGAAAAAAGCCTATTATTTTGACATTACAAACAGACACTCCAATTTTATTTATTGGTATAGATTAGTAGGTCTGTATTCATGTTCTACGAGTAGACAATGTCGTTTAATCCGTTCGATTGCGTCGACCGGTTACACTAGTGTAGACGCTCGGACTGCGGTCACATACTTCGCCACTAGACACTCCACATTGTACATTCATACAACGACTGTAGCTGCATTTTATAACTTTGAGATCTTTCTATTTGAATGATTCAGCTCGGCATGAATTCGCGTAAGAGAAATTAAATCTCGCTTTATACGTCTAGGGGTCCGAGTCTGTGTAATGACATCATAATGTTGTCATTACGATGACTATTGCGCTATTTCACAAGTAAAAAGATTTTTTATAGCAAACACCCAATGAGCGTCATTACGGTTCAATGGCATTACGATTCCAAATAGCAGCAATACTTGGAACCCAGATTTTAACCTTACTTGACCTAAATGAATCGTTCTGCAATTGGCTATTTACATTGCTGACACTGAGTTTACAGTCAATTAAGAGCTCGGTACAGACAAATTAGTTGTTTAACATCGAGCCTCTTTAATAATATGTATTTAATGTTAATAGTCATTGTAAGTAAAACTGGGTAATAACCCTTACAAAAAAGCGCTTATAAGTCTTCATACAAAAGGAACAAAGCCAATCGAAAGGTTTCCCGTAAATGTATATGTACGCACGCAGTCAACTTGGCCGTTCACGTACCTCGTGTTCACTGTATGAGCTCAGATTACCACTTACCTACTGTTATAACTTTAACCCCTATCAATTTTATAAAACCTGACGAGAATGCTGCACAGAAAATAAATTAATCTAAAAATAACCAAACTAAATTATAATTATTTGTGTATTCCATTTTAGATTAGATTTTAGCACTGGCTCGAGAACTAATTTTACCTTTCACGTGGGAATGTTTTGCCGGGAATGAAAGGAAGCCACAATCTATACCATTAAATAAAATTGGAGTGTCTGTTTGCATTACAAAATAGTAGGCTTTTTTCATGCTCACACGGTTATTTGCACGACACCTATGCCTAAAATACTGATTAAAAAAATTTTGTCTGTCTGTCTGTTTGTTCCCGGTAATCTTCAAAACGGTTGGACCGATTTAAAAAATTCTTTCACCAATGGAAAGCTATAATATCGGGACGTAAACTAGGCTATATTTTATCCCGGTATTCCCACGGGAACGGGAACTGTTCAGGAAAGACTACTGAAACCGAAGCGAAGCGAGGGCGGGTTGCTAGTTAGAGATAAAAAGAATTCTTACTAAAGCATAAAACTTTTAAAATTGGATCGCTAATTCTAGAATTTACGTTCTACATACATCCTTCCAACTAAGTTTTTATTATATTAGTATTATCTAGTTGAGCACTCAGCTTCGTTCGTGGTGAGTATTGATGATTAACAATACAAAATTTCATTCAATAAATAAAGGCGTTCACTTTTTCCTTGACATCATACAGGGATGGGTCAAACTATTTAAACTCTCAGCAATGACGTCTGATAAAATATCATTCGACATGAATGAATAAAATAGTTTGTTTCACCCTTTTTAGCTGATTATTATTATTTATAGGTATTTATCATCATAATAGATGCCCTATATACTTTTCATTTTAGTAAATATCGCTAGATTATTTTACAACTTCCGACATTAAGAAAGCCATCCTTGTCTCGCGAGAGTGTAGAAACATACTTAACGGATACTAAATATGTGTGTATTTGTTTATACCAGACTGAATAAGATTTAATTAGCGTGAAAATGTAAACAATGACACTCCATGGCGTTTCTTTTCTTAGATTCTATCCCATGTTAGATTGGACAACCTGAGATCATCAGCATTCCTAATGAAGGTATGTACAACAATGACGTTTGGCCTTTCTAATGGCCTCCAAAGTAAATTCTGACCTAAACTTGCTTAAGCCATTATCTACAATTGATTGGTTCAAGATTTCTTAATCTTACTATCGTTTATCGATCAACTAACTTCAACTAAGTACGTGTTTCGGAGATGCCGGTGGTTTGACTCTCATGAACATTAATGACGTTTGCCACGGTAAGTCAGGCGAGAAGAAGTATCCCCAGTATCATTATTCCTTCAAATTGTAGTCATCAGATGGACTGCCATCTCCATGGGTACAGTGGAAAATTATGTCTTTAAATTCTCACTAAATTTTAGAACCAACCCAATACACTTGCGAATCATCATTTCATCATCATCATTTCAGCCTATCGCCGTCCACTGCTGGACGTAGGCCTCCCTCATGTTGCGCCACAATGAGCGGTCCTGTGCCGCCTGCATCCAACGACGCCCAGCTACTTTCACTAGGTCATCGGCGAATAACAAGGGCGAAAATGAAACTATATATTATGTAAATGTTTATTGCTTAATACCCGTGTAAATGTTTATTACTTAATATCCGTATAAACGGCTTTACGAATTTGAAAGGAACTATTTATCCTGTTATATTTTTACTACTCACAATTTTTTCAATACTCTATAGACCAAATTCTGTCTACACAGACATTGTGGTTGGATATTAGTATTTAATATTAATATCCAAAACCAGTTTAAAGTTTCTTAGAAAATAAAAATATTTTGAAATCAATCGACGCTTAGTCGCTTATTAGTATGTTAGTACGCACTGGTATCGACTGAACGTGCCAAAGGTGTGAGTCACGTAACGGAAACCGTTCTTTCGGTATTTATGTCTGAGCTTGATGCGTTCCCATGTTTCACTTTGACATAAGCAGTGTTTTTATTTAACTGTGCACTGGAACAACTGTAATACTCCGTATTTTTATTGTTGTTTATAATTTAAATCCCTTTATCAGCAAACATCTGCGTTTTCGAGCGGACCGCTGCGGTAGTTAGCTCTGTATACATAAATTAAACTTAGTTGAATGAACGTTTCATTTTCAACAAAAACTTTAGAAAATCTGCTGCCACTGGGAATTCTTTTATTTTTATGACTCTAGTTGCGAGCTCTTGTTATTCAATGCTTACGTCTAACTGTTTTATGTATTACAAAATTACTGTATGCGTAGAGAAATGTTTTATGTAAATATTTATCTCATCAGCATTATTACGGACAGTTTTTATATAAGTCAGTGCGAAAGATACGTCTCGAAATCAAAGGCTAAATTAGAATTTAGTTTATACCTAGCTGTTATTAATGGTTTAACCAACAATACAAAGTACATTTATATAATTACTAGCTGACCCGGCGAACTTCGTACCGCCATAATTTTTTTTGTAATTATATTTTCTAAATTGCCGAATATATAGTCTCTGGAAGAACCATTACAGCTTTATCCGGAAAGATTCGATGGTCTTGGTCGCGTTAATGATTAATTTCAATAATCAGTAATTTGTATCATCATTGTTAATGATGATTCAAAGAGAATACAAATTACTGATTATTGATATCGGACAAAATTATAATTATCAAATTTTCAGCCATACTTAACTTCTTATTCTTGAGTAATGGCAATAAGCTACAATTATTAGCTATTGGTGCCAGTGTCCAGTTATAATATATATTCTTCACGTCTTTAGTCTTAGTCGTTACCATGGTTTAGGTGCTGAAACCAATCCATGGTTCCTCTGAGAATTAGGGCAGAATATAAAAATGCACGCAATTTACTATTATATCGTATTCACTATATTTCAACATTTTGTTACATAAAATATCAGCAAAATTATTTAATATAACACAGTAAAAAATATAAAAGCACTAAATGACATTTTGAAATTCGTGTCAATAGAGACCATAATTAACTATATACGAAACAGTGTTTCCACTATCACGTTGTAGTTTTACCCTAAATATTTTCATTAGTTTCCTAAATACCACTAATACCTTAGTCTGTCTCCGAAAATCCTTGATTTAGGGCGCAAAATTTAAAAGAGTTCGATATAAAACAAAACTTGATGGTTTGATTTTCATTTTTTTTCTCATCTATTAATCAGAGTTAGTAAACATGTAATCATTAAAATAATTAATTGTAATCTATGGAAGAAGTAGATGGTGAACAATATGATGCTGATGTTAAAGCTGAAGCATTGGGCTTAAGTTTTTTAGCTGCACTCAACATTTGTCTGTCGGGTTCTAAAATCGTGTCAGTCATACTTAGTTTGGTGTGCAACAAACCGTTGAGGGTTTCACTGTGAAGCTTTTTTTTGGTTCCTCTAGGAGCCCATTGAGGGTAACCATTGTTTGTGGTCGGCAAAGTCTATGGTAAAATAGTGTTTGTTATTTTTATATTCAATTTTACCCCAAATTACCTTAAATCCCTAAAAATATTAAATAGCCCTAAGCCATATTCTAAATTAGTAGTTTCGCCCTAAAAAAGGGCGAAATCCCTAAAAATGGAAACACTGATACGAAATTACGTTTAGCTGTCATTTGCGTTTTGTTATTACATATCAAATGCGTTTTTGTTATACTACGTTTCTTTGACATTTTATCGAACGGGAAACGGGAACGCGATTGAACGGGATAAAAAATCCTATGCCAGTCTCTTGGTTCTAAGCTACCTCTCCACCAATTTTCAGCCCAATCGGTACAGCCATTCTTGAGTTATAAATAGTGTAACTAACACGACTTTCTTTTATATACAGATATAGATATAGATGTTAAGAATGTCATATACTAGGCATGTCTTTTAAGTTCTATCGTTTCCATATTTCCCGGCAATTTTGAATTTGGAACAGTTCTATATTCGAATGTGTTTAAATTTTGAATCTCAAAACAGTTGAAAGTTCGTGCAATAATTTTCTACAACTTTAGAAGAGGCCTAACACAGCTTCAGTGTTTTGAAGAACTAACATCTGTGTTAAGTGATGAAGCCCCATGTCTGCGAACTGTCGAACGCTGGTATTTAGAATTCCAGCGTGTTAGCGACAAATCTCGCGAAGGACGCCCATAATCCGCCTTCATTGAAGATAACATCATTGCTGTGAGACAACTAATTCTCGAAGATCGTCATGTGACGTATCGAGAGATAGAGGCTCTATTAGGCATCTCAGAGATTTCCAACCATTCAGAAGATCTTGCATGAAGCGCTTGGTGTGAGAAACCTAGTTTGCCGTTGGATACCGCATCTGCTTTCCGACGATCACAAGGCGGCCCGCGTCAGATGATGTAAGAAAACTCTGCAAACGTTCAACCGAGGAGAGTCAAATCACGTCTACGACATCATCAGTGGTGCCGAATCTTGGATCTATGCCTATGATCCTGATTCCAAACAACAATCTACAATCTGGGCCTTTCAAGACGAGCCAAAGCCGACTAAAGTTGTTCGTTTTTGAAGCACTTCAAAGAAGATGGTGGCCACGTTCGTTAGAAAAACCGACTATGTTGCGACTATTGCACTTGAAGATCGTAGAGCGGTTAACGCAGAGTGGTATACTACAGTTTGTTTACCACAAGTCATCGCCGAACTTCGAAAATCTAACTCAAAGCGACGCATCATCCTGCACCAGGACAACGCAAGCTCACACAGTGCTCGTCAAGCGATGGAGTATTTGAAGCAGGAAAAAGTAGAAATTCTTGACCATCCTCCATACAGTCCTGACCTAAGGCCTAACGATTTCTTTACATTTCCTAAAATTAAAAGTCTTCGTGGTCAAAGGTTCCAGTCCGGTGAAGAAGCAGTCGATGCTTTCAAGTCAGGTATTTTGAACACCCCCACTTTAGAGTGGAATAAATGTTATAATAACTGGTTTGAGCGAATGGAAAATTGTATTAAGCTACGTGGTGAATACTTTGAAAAACAATAAAAAGTACTATAAGGTTCTAGTTGTTTTTTTCCTTCAAACGACAAAACTTAAAAGGCATGCCTCGTACGTCGAACACAAAGAGATGTTAAAACATCTGTGCCACATCTTTTGCCTCTATTAAAATTATGCATCAACATAGGAATTATTTTCAAATTCTTGAAGGTAAATTTCTTTAAGTGTACAGGACAGTCTCTAAATTACGACTTCACACTAAGACTCAAATTCGTTCAGCGTGTTATGGAGAGGGCTTTGCTCGATTTATCACCGTACTCTCTACTTGATTTATCACCGTACTCTGGATATTAATCCGGAATAAGGTAATCCCTAAAAGAACGGTTGTAACCGACACTGCCCGAAGATTTAAGTTCAAATGGCAATGGGCAGGCCACATCGCTCGTGGAATCTATAACTATTGGCAAAGGTCTCGGACTCGAAGGTTGTCGAACGGCGACCATAAATTTGACGATGAAGCGTAGGATGACCCGCAATAGAAGTAGTGATGTCATCATAAAGGGAGGTAGCAGGGGCACAGGATCGTCCTGAATGCCATCCTTGTGGAAAGGCCTATGTCCAACAGTGGACGCCTACAAGCTGATGAATGGTTGGATGGGAGGATTTTGCGCAGCAACTCTGTGACGAGTTTGTATATTGTATTGCATTCTTTACCTAGGACAAACAGTCCAGTTAGGTAGATCCAATTTCGAGAAAAAGATCAGCCGACGAATCCAACTCGGTTGGGCAGCGTTCGGGAAACTTAAGAGGATCTTCTCGTCCAACATACCTCAGTGTCTGAAAACACAGGTCTTTGACCAGTGTGTGTTACCAGTAATGACTTACGGCACGGCAACGTGGTCCCTAAATGTAGGCCTCACATCAAGGCTCAAAGTTGCTCAGCGAGCGGGCTATGCTCGGGATTTCTCTGCGAGATAGAATCCGGAATACGGAAATCCGCAGAAGAACGGGTGTAACCGACATAGCACGAAGAATTAGCACGCTGAAGTGGCAATGGGCAGGCCACATCGCTCGACGAACCGACAACCGCTGGGGAAGAAAGGTTCTCGAGTGGCGACCACGTATCGGACGACGCAGTGTAGGACGCTCCCCCACTAGGTGGACCGATGACCTAGTGAAAGTAGCTGGACGTCGTTGGATGCAGGCGGCACAGGACCGCTCATTGTGGCGCAACATGAGGGAGGCCTATATCCAGCAGTGGACGGCGATAGGCTGAAATGATGATGATGATGATTGCATTCTTAGGTTACAAAAATTAAAAGCTGATGCATGCCTCGAGATACGGGTTTAATATATGATCTCGAACTAACGATTAACAAGTATCTCAAAGCTAATTTGATTTTGTCATTACTTATTCCAACAAAAATTTCGGCGACATACCTCACAAATATGTACATATATATCATATTTTCAATACTAATTCTCGACGATCAGTGTGAGTCTATTTTAGAATAGAGCATACGCAACTCCCTAAGTAAAGAGTAAGTATTCAATAACTATAGTATTATCTTGCCCACCGAAGGCGCAAACAGTGCCACGTAAACTCACAAATTGATATGACTTTCTAATAACCAACTGTTATCAAAATTAAACGGTAAATTTTCACGATCATAATGATACAGCATTTAGACTTTTAGTCTATATTTTGTAAAGATCATCATCACCGCATTATACACTTACTGCCTCAGTAAGTTGAATTTGCAGCGTGATACAAAATTGTAACCCTTTGCCATTTTCCTAGATGCAATAAGTAGTTACCTGTATCTTATCTTGTTATCAAGTTTATAGTGTCTACAACAATTGAGTCAGTTCCCTTGTTATCTTTTGAACGGACTTATTAAAAAGATATTTTTAATCTAAAGGTTATCCTTGAACTCATTTAAGAATGAAAATGACATCGACTAACACCATAGTCGTGGCTGTTTATTTTAAAATAAAAATGAATACAAAAGAATGAGCTAATACTACCACTGTGAGGATTTATTATACGTGGCATATGAGTACTGTGTATCACGTCATGTACATGTGTAACATGGGTTTATTGAAAGCGTCATTCTGATCTTATTCTTAATCACTGTTTAAATAAAAGGGCAGCTGATACATTTCAACGTTTGAACTTAATAATTCTATCAATGTTTTTACTTAGCTTACTTTGTCAAATTTTAAAATATAACTCTAGTGTAATAATTAAAAAACTTTACTTATTTCATGTGAAATGGACCGTAAATATTAAAGTTATTTTCACGCGTTATTAAATAACGACAAATTTTTCTTTAAGCACCAGTCGAACTTTATTGAAAACACATAGAAACTTGGTACGAAGTCGTTTACTGAGTGTTTAATTTCAAAATTGTAAAATTAATACAGTTCGTATTTAAGCATGAATACAAAACTTGAACGCTTGAATCGGAGGTGTAAGTTATCGACTTATCGGATCGGATTAGGAATTAGCGCTCCGCAAAATCCCTATTTTTCAACAATCATAAAATTAGCCTATACTTAACCAAAAATATAATGTTAATCTTACTCGGGCATATTTTACCCTGGATCTGTTTTATTAGTGTGTACACCAAATTTCACTGAATGTGAACTGCACCGATTAAATAAAACGCTGAATTTAAAACCATCAATATGATATTCAACACGTGTGGACCGTTGGTAATCAGGTCAGAACCGCTGCAGTCAATCAAGGGTCGGCGAAAACATAAACATATTTATTATTTCAAGCAAAATTGCTTAACATTTGGATTTCTTAACTACACTTTTGATCATATAGAAACCGGTGCATCGATGATATATTTTGTATAACTACTAACTGACCCAATAGACGTTGTTCTGCTCAAATAAGCGCCACCTACCGGGTCCATTTATAAATCTGAACCATTCTCGAATCTCCTTGAACATGCACAAAAAATTTCATCAACATCGATCCAGCCGTTTAGAAGGAGTTTAGTGACATACACACGTACACAAGAAATTTATATTTAAGATTATTAACATATGTCCGTGTGATGCCGGTATAAGAATATTATTCACCACTCCCTATCATGCCCGTGGATGTCGTAAAAGACAACTAAGCGATATAATCCGCATGTAACATTGAGGGAAGGAAAACTCGTAACAAAACTATACCAACTTGTCTACCGCATGTAAGATCAATTTCCCTCCTATTATTGCGAAGATTTGAGGCTCGTCGTCGTGTACGTCCCACTACTGGACTCGATCCAAATGAGCCGAGATAAGAGATTAACAGATAAAGAATGAAATTCTATAAGGACGATTCTATGTCTAACAATCATTGTTAAGGAGATGCTGGACAGTCTCGAGCGTGACCCCTGGGGTCGCCGGTATCTCGCGGCGCTGAGCAAGCTCCGCGGGCGGGCCCAAGAGACTCTCTAGCCCAGCCTCCTCACCAGAGTTGTCGAGGACCTCTTGCCGCGTCGGGCGGAGCACACGCCTCCGGTCATGGCTTCGCCGGACAGCGACCGGGAGGCCGTGAGTGTTCCGCCCATCACGGAGTCGGAGATGGGGGTGGCGGTGGCGCGTAGGTATGCGAGCCAAATCCACCACCCCCGGGCCCGACAGTGTGCCCAACCGTGTGCTGGCCCCGGTCCTCGAGCACTTGGGACTACGCCTCAGGGGACTGTTCGACGCTTGTTTGGCGTCCGGGCAGTTCCCTTAGTGCTGGAAGGAGGGGAGGCTGGTACTCCTGCCGAAGCCGGTCTCTCGAGTCGGCCTCGGCCTACAGGCCCATCGTGCTGCTCGATGATGCGGGCAAGCTGCTGGAGAGGGTTCTGGCTGCCCGCATCGAGCGGCACCTCGTCGAGGTCGAGCGCCCAGTTTGGTTTTAGGAGAGGGCGTTTGACGATCGCGCCCCTGCTGCGCCTCAGGGCCGTGGTGATGAAGGCCGTCACCGGCGGAGGAGTGCTGTGCAACGCCTTCAACAGTCTGCCATTCAGCTGCATCAGGAAGGTGCTGCGGTATCACGGGGTGCCCGTGTACCTGAGACGGCTGGTGGCAGACTACTTGGAGGGGCGCAGCGACTGCTACGTTAACAGAGTAGGGGACGTTGTGCGAACGCCCATGACGTGCGGTGTCCCACAGGGGTCGGTTCTGGGTCCGACCCTGTGGAACATCGGCTACGACTGGGCGTTGAGAGGAAGCCTCCTACCCAGGCTGGGTGTAATTTGCTACGCCGACTATACACTCGTCACAGCCCGGGGTGGGACGCTAGAGGAGGCGGCACGCCTGGCAACTCTCGGCACCGAAGACATTGTCAGGTGGATCGAAGCGTTAGGTAGGTACTTACCGGACACGGGGTCTTCGGTAAGTACCTGCACAGAATTGGACGAGAAGATGCCCCTGGATGCCATGAGTGTGGTGCGCCAAATGATGATGTGCGCCACACACTGGAAGTATGTCCCGCCTGGGGGCCTCAGCGCCACGACCTATCGGCGGTCATAGGAATAGACCTGTCGCTGTCGACCATCATCTCGACAGCGACAGGTGCTGGACGTCGATGGCCTCCTTCTACGAGGAGGTCATCACAAGGAAGGAGGCCGCGGAGCGGGAATGCGAAGCACTTGCGTCCGCTGACTCGCTCCGCCGGCGGCGAGTAGGGAGGAGGAGGCGCCGATATGTCCATGTCCTTCCGCCGCTTTGATTGACGACAGGACGTGGCCAGATAGCCTTGCGTAGGGGTGTCGGGGATCGAATGTCAAAAGACGACCTTTCCGGCACCCCGTAAAAGTGCGGAAAGGACCGCTGTGATTTTAGTGGGTATTCCGGAAGCATAGCTGGCGAGTGCCACACCCCCCCCTCGTCTGACACCGGCCGGAGATAGTGCGTAAATTGCATTTCCACAGCGAAAAAAAAAAAAGGTGAATCGAAGCGCTGGGGTTGAGGGTAGCCCTGGACAAGACGGAGGCCCTCTTGTTCCATCCTCCGTACCGCCGGGCCTTCCGCTGGCGCTTCGATCACCGTAAACTCGGTTACCATCAGCATCCAGCCCCACATGAAGTACTTGGGTCTGGTGCTCGACGGGCATTGGTGGTTCCGGGAGCATTTCTGTCGACTTGTTCCCCGGCTTGTCGGCGCGGCGTCCGCACTTTCTTGGTTGATGCCAAATGTGGGCGGACCCAGCGCTACGTGCCGACGGCTGTACGCGGGGGTGATCCGGTCGATGGCCCTGTACGGCGCACCGGTGTAGGTGGGGTCCCTGACCGTCCGTCTGAGGGCCCTCTTGTGGCGACCACAGAGGGTCATGGCGATCAGGTCCATAGGCGGTTACCGCACGGTGGCGACGGAGGCAGCGTGTCTCCTGGCCGGAACTCCCCCGTGGGCCTGGAGGCGAAGATGCTCGCCGGAATTTACCGTCGGGTGTCAATGACGCGCGCCCGCGGCGGCATGGTCTCAATCAAGGAGATTGCCGCCTGGCAGGTCGACGCCCGCCGAGACGTCATTGCCCGTTGGGCAATGAAGCTGTGCCAGAGTAGCCTGTGTTACTGCGGGGAAGAGGATGAATGTCTGGATCATGTGTTGTGGCGATGCCCCTTGTATGATGAAATACGTATGAAGATGTTGGACGGGATTCAACGGATCAATCCTGGACCCATACACTACTGCGAGCTTATTAACTCCGAGGCCAACTTTCGACGGTTGAGAGACTTTTCGCACCATTGTCATAACATCAGGAGCGGGCTCGAGCTAGTGGAGAAAGGACAGAGTCGATGACGCAGTCGCTATCATCGTGTCGTTCGTCGCAATAGCGACACCCACGCAACATAAGCCGCCCCAGAAAGGGGAGAGGGCTCGGGCAGACAATTTGTAGGGAGTCAAGAAAGTGCACGCCCGAAAGAGCACACGCAAGTAAGGCGTGCATCTCCCGTGATTCGATCCATATAGCCAGGATGGCTGGAGGGTCCATGGGCTGGTGGAGGGGTCTGCCCGTTGGGCAGTCCGGCTGGAGAGGCCTCAGTACGGTGTCAGGACCGTCGAGGCCTTCCGGCCGGTGCTATTGGAGTGGTTGGAGCGGACGCACGGGGTGCTTTCCTTCCGACTGGTGCAGGTGCTGACGGGGCACGGTTACTTCGCCAAGTACCTGCACAAGATTGTCAGGAGGGAGAGCACACCATCCTGCCACCACTGCGATTGCAACGAGGACACAACGCAGCACACGCTCGAGGTGTGTGCCGCGTGGGCGGGGGCGCGTCGTGAACTCGTCGCGATCATCGGTGCTGACCTGACGCTGCCGACCATCGCCAGGGAGATGCTCGACAGCGTCAGGAACTGGGACGCGGTCGCTGCCTTCTGTGAGGCCGTAATCTCACGGAAGGAGACGGCGGATCATGCGCGAGAGGATCTCCTCTTCGGCGACACGTTCCGCCGCTGGAGACTCGGGCGGCGCAGGCGCGAGTACCTGCGCCTGATACCGCCCTAGCCGAGGCCGCGGGTGACTGGACCGGTGAATTTAGTCCGTCACCCGCAGAGAGGCTGACCGCTCGATGGCGACTGACGTCCCCGGTCAGGGACGTCGAGAGGTGAGGGTACCCGAAAGGGTATTACGTCGGGCTGACCACTGACGACAAGTCACCCTGCTCCGGTGGTCGGTCCAACAACGAGGCGACGTAGCTACGGGTGGGTTATGGGCCCGCGCGCCGTCCTTTCATCGCCCCGGACGAAATGGACCGCGTGTGCGCTTACCATAGCTTACCTATAAAAAAAACAATCATTGTTAGGCATAAAATACTGACTTTGTTTTCAGCCACGGTATTTCAACGGCGACTTTCTCGCCTCCGTTATTCAATATACTCGGCAGCTATTATTTAAAACTCCTCATCAGATTGCATGTAAAACATCCCATTGTAAATGTTAAAATTATTATGCTTATAATAAAATCGTAAACGGATTTACATTTTTTTAAAGAACAAAATCCGGTACAAATGGTTATGGTTATATTGCAGTGGAATTTATATACATACTAAAATCGACACGAATTACACCGAGACTGAAATATCAGGTATTGTCATATGTAAAAATCGAGCCTCCTACACTCAACGCGGAAATTAACTACTTAAGACTTTTTCACCAACGGGGCAGTCAAGAAAGAAAATTTCCATTACCTTATTGGAAATTTTCTATGGATGCGGTAAAGGAATCAAAACATAGATTGGTAGATACCATCATTATGTGTTTATGCTTATTTCCATATATGGTTTACCGTTATAAAAAATAATTATGATGTGTGTTCATTGTTCTTTATTATCAGTAATACCAATAGTTTTACTGTGATAAAGCAGCTTAAAGCTTGCACACGACAATAATTACGTCGCTCTGTAAAGAAATAATTAAAAAATAAAAGCGCATGACAATTATAATATTTGGGTCTCAAAACAATATGGCGTTGATTGAAGACAGACATGTTCTTGTTGAGCGTTCATACTGGGCACTCGTGCACAGTAGGAAGTAGCGATGACATGCCAGTAACCTGTTAACGATCGTGTAAGTATTCGTTAACAAACTTGAACGTTAGATGAATTCAAAATTGAAGCAATAGGCATTTCTAGTCGGAGATTACTCAATTTCCTATGAGTTTTTTTCTTTGTTGTTGTCACGTTGTAGATAATAAGCGACGTTGCTCAACTGCTTAACAAATATTAAGTATGTATTACTATATAGGTCACGAGAACTAGTAAGAAATATTGTTTGATTTTTTTTTTGTAATAATACTGTTTGATGGACTGCCGCAACCTAAGGAATAAGAGTATGTGTGAAACAGTTGCTGCCTCAAATGATGGATTTATAATTGACGTTAACTTCTATTCACCTCTCGCACACTAACCTCATTTGTATTTTCACCGGTAGACATCATTCAGAATGTATTTTACGCGTTTAGTGATTTTATATCACTATTTTAAAGCCGGCTAAGAGTTGTCTGTTTGAAACTAACTAATAACATGAACTGTAAATTGTATTTGGAACATTATTAGGCTCTTTATTATCAAAGTTTGACAATATATCAGGAACAACTGCGACCTATAAAAACAAAGCAGAGACTATAAGTCCTACAATTCGGCAAAACGTACACATGAAGTAGTCCTGTAAAACCAAAGTTATAGCGAGTATAAAAAATAAAGGTAAAGGCAAACAACTGTGTACTTAGCTTACAAAGCAAGCTATAGTGATTTTAATGCAACATACTAGGTATTTATTTCGCAAATGCAACTTTTGTGAATTGAAACTTCTATGGAGGTACGTAATATTCAAATTGATAAACGCCACCAAATGATGGCAAACTAGTCTGTTGTTTCTTTACTTTTATCATCTAGCACACAAGGACACAATCCACATCGTGTTATCTCAAAAACCTAGACGACATTCCAAATGAAACAGCTTCATGTTTAAGTGTCATTATTATCATCAAAAAAATTTCTGCATTTGTGTCATTATGTTCCGTCATCATTATCTTAGGTTATTACATTCTACTGCTAAGGTCGAACCTGCTCTACCATAGGAGAGAAATTGATCTACTATACCTACTATTTTCTTGTGACGGAATAACAATACAAATCACCTACGACTAAGGGATATAATACGCATAGAACATCTATTAAACTATTAAAGAGAAGGAAAATTCGATGTAAAACGCTATACCAACTTGTCTGACCAGCATGGTTTAGTAAGGTCAATTTTCCTCCCATTGTGGAGGAGGCTGGAACCCAACAGTGGGACGTATATGAGCTGAAATGGTACCACGCTGATCAGACGAGTTAGTATAGAAGTTTATTTGTAGCATGTTTGTCTATTATATCCCTTAGTCATCTTATACAGCACCCACAAGCAGAATAGGGCGGTGCTAAATTGTTTTCATACATTGTCACCATTTCCATGTGGTGACGGAGTAAGAATACAATTCACCACTCCCTATCTTACCCGTGGATGTCGTAAAAGACGACTAAGGGATACATTATGCACGTAACATCTGTCCAAGAGAAGGAAAACTCGAAATAAAACCCTATACCAACATGTCTGGCCAGCATGGTATAGTAGGTTAAATTCCCTCCCATTGGCCGGCGCCCAACAGTGGGACGTATGTGGGCTGCGATGATCATGATGATGACTGTCACTATACGGCAAGTTTCATTTCCATAATAATTTCATTGAACGCAAAATTTTATATTTTTCTTTCGTGATATTATCTACATTATTTTCGGTGTGGTGTCACTAATTTCACAGCATCTTTCTCGCGATTGTCGTAATAAACGAGCAAGCAGGATCTAAGCAAATATCATTAGTCAATTTTGTCTGCCTCGCTTAGTGTAGTAAGCCAATTTCCATTCTCTTCTAAAGGCCCATGCTTTACATTGGAACATATACATATTAGATCGAGATGAAGAAAGATCTAAAAGCATATATTATTATACCTATGAGTACCTTTTTAAAGTCTATTATCTCTTCCACAATAATAAACGCTTTCTCGTAGTTATTATAACTGTTTTCTTTTTAACGTAAACAACAGCAACTCCTCCACAGTTAAATACCACTTTCTGCAAGTACTAGTTTTGCCATTCACATAAGCTCTGGTTATTTGTTACAACGGATTTTCTAAACATAAAAGGATTCGGCGAAAATTTATACCTACGTGGTCGGCTTAGATCCTATTGAAACCCTTAGGGATAGAGATTAGGATAAGTCCTGAATGGAGGTCAACTATTTATTACGATCAATGTTAAATAAGCACCATCTATATGGATTTTATGTTCAATACTAGTTTAAAGATCGCTCATTTTTTATTTTCATAAGCTAAAGTTCTCAATCTCCTTATTGACGACTTATATCTATCAACGGATTAGTTAAAGTTGCTACCCATTTATTTCGATTGCTGAAGTAATTTGGTTTCAGTACTGCTGTGAATTTGTTTATCGTGTATTTTAAAATAGAGTTCATGTTAATTAAATATATATGTATTGCGTAGTTTTATTGGGCGTACACTTTAAACATAGCTTTAATCTTGTTACGCTAATATATGTAGTAACTGATCCATGGCCCATCTTGGCTCATATACGTTTTATCCGTGTAAAGACGGGTTAATATAGTTCAGCCGAGGCTGCGGGTGACGTGACCGGGGAATTAGTCCGTCACCCGCCGAGAGGCCAACCGCGTGTGGTCCGAGGGGGGGACGTCGGTCGATGGGAGGGTACTCTTCAAGGAATATTCCGTCGGGCTGACCACTGACGTCAAGTCACCCTGCTCCGGTGGTCGGCCCAACGACGAAGGCGACATGTCGCGCGGGTGGCTTACGGGTGTGCGTGCTTACGCCCTCTGTCGCCCCGAACGGAGTGGTGCGAGGAGTGCGCAGACCGTAACCCACTCCTAAAAAAAAAACACCTCCCTTTCTTGCCCGTGGGTGTCGTGAAATTCGACTAAGGTATATAATATGCATAAACATTTTATGCCAAAAAAGGAAAACTTGAAGTAAAACCCTATACCAACTCATCCGACTAGCGTAGCATAGTAGGCCAATTTCCCTCCTATGATGAAGAAGCCGCAAGTTCGGCAGTGGGACGTATCTATACCAATAAATAAAATTGTAGTGTCTGTTTGTAATGTCAAAATAATAGGCTTTTTTCATGCCCACACGGTTATTTGCACGAACACCTATGCCTAAAATGGCAATTAAAAAATTTTTGTCTGTCTGTTTGTTCCGGGTAATCTTCAAAACGGCTGGACCGATTTCAAAAATTCTTTCACCAATGGAAAGCTATAATATCAGGGCGTAAACTAGGCTATATTTTATCCCGGTATTCCCACGGGAACGGGAACTACGCGGGTAAAACGACTATAACCTATAACCGAAGCGAAGCGAGGGCGGATTGCTAGTATGAAATAAAATGAATACAAAATACAATGTGATGATACGTCCAGCTTATAAGCTCTTCCGGAATAGGAAGGAAATTAATCTACTAAACCACGCTAACCAGTCGAATTGGCAGTTTTATTTCGAATGTTCCTTCCCTTACAGTGATGCTACCTCCTTACAGTAATGCTACCTCCTTACAATAATGCTTACTTCCTTTAATTGTCTCATATGTCAACTGCTGCAAAAGGTTTGGTGACGTAGTGGCCCATTGTATTCTTAGTTCCGTAATTATTAGGGGATACATTCCATGGCTACTTGATACACTGAGAATTTTAGGATAATAAAACCGAGTTTTTTGATTAGGCTACTATATAAAATGTTTTATGAGGGCAATCCTCGCAAAGTACCACGCTTGGCTGCACATTGCTCTTACATAGTACGTAAACCAACGTAATACGTTTATCATTTAATAGTTATGTATTACAAATTACACTTTCAAATCTAACGTTTGGAAATTACATAAATATTACATCCTTACTAATATTATAAATGCGAAAGTAAGTTTGTTTGTTTGTTACGCTTTCACGCTTAAACCACCGAACCGATTTCAAAAATTATTTCACAAATGGAAAGCTATAATATCAGGGAGTAACATAGGCTATATTTTATCACGGTATTCCCACGGGAACAAGAACTACGCGGGTAAACCGACTGAAACCGAAGCGAAGCGAGGTCGGGTTGCTAGTACATAATAAATTAATGAGTATGTTTTACCTGTTTATACCTAATAACAACGATAGCTGTTTGGAAGACCAATAGATTACCAATTAACCTTTGACGTCGACTTTTGCGAGATGCCATGAGATGCCATGCGACTTTAAATGTCGTCCTACACTGTGTCATGCGATTCATGATCGCCACTCGAGAACCTTATTACTTACCCTAACGATTATCAGCTCGTCCAACTATATGGCCTGCCCATCGCTACATCAGTGTGCTAATACTACGGGCTATATTTATGTTGGTTACACACATTTTCAAAGAGATTCCTTATTTCGGCGTTTATCTCGAAAAAAAGACTGAATAGCCTGGGGTAGTAGCTGTGGGGGTCATCTAGAGACCACGTTTCCATGCTGTAAATTATCGCTCGTAATACACCTAGATATAGAAATTAGTTTTCAGTCAGATATCGCTTAACATTGGACGAGAAATGTCCAATCCGAAGTTATGAACTCTGCTCAATCGTGTTGGTTTCGTCAGCGGATGTCTCTCAAAATTGCATTTACCTATTATGTATATCCGTCTTAATTTTGTTTGACCCAGGTATAAATATATAGTAACGATAAATTTTAGAATTGCTTTTACGGCATGACGTCGTCATTGAACATGACAACAAGTCCTGTATATTTTCATTTGTGGTCTACTGGTTAAGAAACACTGCTAATGCTATTGAATACTAGAGTCCTTCAAGGATTCTGCCCTGACTACAATGTCATCAAATAGAAGTGAAGTAATTCCGATTCAAAAAAAGTTTAACAAAATTGACAGTAGTGGGCTACTGTAAATTTTTATTACTTTGAATTTTAGGTTGGCCGTTGAAGCACTGATTGCTTTATTTAATACTTACATAGTTCTATATTATTGTGGACTCCCTCTCACTCTGTGATTAAAAAACCTGCAAGTAATAACGCTAGTAAATCGTTAAGTTATATTGCCTATATTACAATGTGTAAATAGTGTATAATATTTGCCCTAGATCCATGTTTCACCACATTAGATCGGTTACTTTAGTTGTAACTTTATAGGTAAACTTGCGGGAACAATGATTCAACTAAGTATTGCGCATAATATCCCATTATTTCTGTACCTTCATCTTCAAAGTTAGCAGTGGTAGCAACGATATTTCACTTTACTCCTTCAGTATCACGTAACGCTTGTCCTCGTTAACGCTATTTTTTTTGACACAAAAAACCAATAACGTACGGCCATTGCCTCGAACCCCAAATCTTATGCCCATCAACCACTTGTTTATTGTCTACATCAAAAAGCAGTCAAGTTCTCTAGTTATATATATGCCAAAAAGTTTGATAATATTTATACATCTTGTTTTCAGTACAAATGCAGCCACCACGATTTAGTATGCAGCCTTCGTCGTCAAACAGTGTAGTTAGAGAGGGCACAACAAAAATTTTGCAATGTTCAGCTATGGGTAATACTTAGTAAACAATTTAAATTTGCAATCATACAGCCCCTTTCCAAGTGCATTGCTAACATTTCACATTACTTATAGGCATACCACAACCGATGTACAGATGGTTGAGAAACGGTGTTCCACTTAGCGATTATTCATCTGAGCTGTTTTATAAGATTCATAATACCCAGCGGCAGGATGCCGGCGCGTACCAGTGTATAGCGAAAAATGATGTTGGAGCAATATTCAGCGAAAAGAACAACATTGTCGTCGCGTGTAAGTAAAGTTTCATACGTCTCTTTGTACTTTCATGTGCCTCTTTGTTGTGTATGCGGAATAATCTTCGTGGAAATGTTTCTACTGTCCTGGAAACGGCACAGCTATTTACAAAAAGGATGTCTTTTATAGCCACAAACTTAACATGTGACGTATATTTACAGATATGGGTATATTTGAGAACTTTATCGACACAGATATTACTGTTGAATCTGGTAAAGCGGCAATATTACCTTTTCCTCGGATAGAATCTGAACCACCGCCGTCAGTTATATGGCAAGATGAAAGTGGTGCTTTACGTTATGATCAGAAATATGCAGTGACGGATAAACATGAACTTGTTATATTGTGTACCTCACATGAAGACGAGAAAGCATACAGGTTGGTATTATAATAATAAGTATAATAATCAACTTTGCGTTTTAAATCTTGCAGATCGCAATGGAAACTATAATATCGTAACTATAGGGTGCGAAGATTGTAATGTGATCCATATTTGACCACAAAATGAACACCCTTCATATTTTATGCCCAGCATATATGTATTGAAAAAATGTGGTTTCTATGTGGAAATGGTGTAAGAATATAATTCACCACATTTGCCTTTCTCGCCTGTGTCGTAAAAAATGACCCAGAGATTTAAGCAAATAGTATCAATGCAAAAGAAAAAAAAATCGTAAGAAGTTAGTCCCAATTTTGGAATGAGGCCCGTGCCCAATAGTAGGACGTGTAGGACTAAAGATGAAAATATTGTAAACCTGATAATGCTCTTGACACGTTGGACTTTCCAGTACATTATGAAATTATAAAATACGCATACAATGGTCACCACCTCTTGCTTTCCGTAGGAAATCGTAAAGTTCTTTAGGATCAATAAACCCTTTTTTAAGCGGTCTGTGCGCACGCCATCCGTTCCGCTCGGACTGACGGAAGCACGGCGCGCGGTTCTTTAACCGCGATATGTTCTCCCCTTCGCCATAGGACCGATAAGTGGCAAGGCCGGCAGGTTACCCTTTCGGCTACCATCCCTCCCATCGATAAACCTTATGCCAAACGGTCTGGATAGCGTGGTGTTGTATGCTCATAATCATAGGCACATAGGCTGAAAAGAAATAAGATCATTATTATAAGAAAGCCAAAGAGTTTCTCCGCTTCTCTAATGTACTGGCTAATCTCGGCAGCAGTCGAATTCAATGATAGTTTAGAGATACTGTTTACGAAAAACTTAATTGTAGAGTATAAAATTCATATATTATTGCTGTTTCTTACCCTCTTATACTAATATACCTATTTATGTAAATCTACTCGCATTTCGTGACCAAGCGGCAGCAAATAATATAAATAGCACTGTAAATAAGTCTTACGTTTAACTTTCGCACTTGCTAATTTATCGATGCATTTCAGAGTACGTGCCATAAATACACAACTGGGGAAAGAAGAAAATAGTCCTTATTTGAAATTAAATGTATTTGGGAATGACAGCAAGGAAATTCCACCTGAAATTATAATAAAACCTGAAGACACAAAAATAATAAAAGGCCAAGAATACACTAGTTTATATTGCATAGCTAACGCTCGACCCTTACACGAATTGGAAACTCTATGGTTTAAAGACGGGATAATGATCGACTTGGCAGGAATTACATTCGATTTAAATGACCAATGGAATAGAACGTTGACACTCATATCAGCTAATTTGACGCATACAGGACAGTATACCTGCCAAGCGAGATTGAGAACTGGAGGTTATGCGATTGTATCATCGTCAGCATACGTCACAGTGTTAGAGAAACCAGTATTCATATCCAATCTGAAGTCTGAAACTTTTGGGGAATTCGGTAGTACAATAGTTTTAGAGTGTAATGTTCACGGTATACCTTTACCTGGCATTACGTGGTACAAAGATGCAAAGAAAATTGCCAGCGTTGGCGCTGATGCCGAGAACTCTGATAATCCAGATGCAGATGACGGCGGGGGCAGGTACAGGGTGGAGGTGGATCGTTCACTTTTCATCAACAACTTAAAAATGGAAGATACCGGCATATATCAATGCATTGCCAGCAACGAAGCGGGTGAAACATCTATCTACACTTGGCTAAAAATAAAAAGTAGGTGGAATCTTTGTTAAAATGCTGTCATTAGTATCACTAATGTCGGTTTTAAAAATATGTTTAACTTTACTAATCGTGTATATATGTAATTTTTAATATATAGGCGAAGATAAGAGATATAGTATACATAGATATAATAGAAAGATTGAGATTATAAAACTAGTATTTGCGAATGAATTCTATTCTATCCCAAGGTTTCGAATCACTGCGCTTGGTTCTAATTTTCAAATTAATAAAATTTCGTATTGTTGTTAACACATAATACTAATTATATGTAATCAACTATTATGATATGTATTTGTTTACAAACGTTAACATTTTTTTGTTGGCAATTAATTACAAAATAGGTAATAAATTTTAAAGTTAAATAAAATTTAAATGTGTATTTATAATGTCAAAATAACTGTTTTTACTGCATGTGTATGTCAATTTGAGTTCCGTATAACAAAATAGAAATCCATGAAATTATGAACCATCTATATACAAATAGTATGCAAGCATATATAACGCATAAGTAACGTATTCACATGTAGGGCACGTTTTAGTGGTATTAAAAAAAAATAGGACAAGTACATACGTAGACTAAAAAATAACTAATCTATTACGGCGAAAGAAGCCGCAGATTATGTACTTGTAATAATTAATATTGTAGTGGTATATTAACAATCCTATCTTACACGACAGATTTCGTAGTTCGCCGATAGCTATGGATTATAAAAATATCCGAAACGTTGGGATAGAAAAAAGCATAATAAACGCGATATTATTCGTAAATATTATTTTCATGTACATATATTGTATAAGTTAATCGGAATAACTAATCCATATTGGATACATGTTTCTACTTTTTTATATTATTGAGATATGTCCTAAGACTCTTACTACAACATGTTTATTTAGTTAAAAGCAACAACTACTAACTAATTAACTATCATGCAGCGAAGGACAATAGACGATTTCCACGAAGTCATATGAAGTTAATAAGAATGAGGACCTCAGATAAAAAGGCAAAAACTTTCAGATTTGACACCGGCAGTAAGAATTAATTGTTGTCATTTTATTCAACACCACCATAGAATAGACAAATAGCAGATATTTTGTTTTCAGCACCGAGTGATGATTGCTTTATTAATGTTGTCTTTCCTCAGCTTAGGCGATTTTAATTTATTATTAATTTATTCAAACATTATGTCATACAATTGTAAATTTATTTAGAATATGACATGGTGTGTGTATTAAATTTGTAGTATAATTTAATTAGCCCCTCGATTAAGGGCTCATCGCTTTACCATAATAAGATTCAAAGAAAAAAGGTAAACAGGGTGGCTACCCTCTTTCCAATTATCTCTTTAAATATTTGATGGTGTAAAAAAATAATTTGATGAGAAAGTTGGTTGTTTACACGATTTTTATTGACTTTGACATAGATGTATATCGATTCAAATATATATATTTGCACGATGTAGTTTTAATATAAAAAAAAAAATCCCTATAAAACAGATTTTAATAGTAAGTAGTACATAGTTGTATGTAGCGTTAGAATTGAAATCTCAAAAGTTTAACGTAACATTTATCTTCATGTATATTTGATGTAAAGTAGCAACTAACCCTTGCAGGTAAAGCTTTAACATTTCTATATGTTGTAAAGTACGTATAAAACGCAAGAATTTAACACCAATCCCTCTAAAAAATTCATTCATTCTAGTAAAATTATAGTGGTGTTGCGTACACCTGCGCAGTTTACTAAGTGTCCACGCTCGATGTCGAACATTTAAGTTATGGTGTTTACACTGCGACCGCTTTATCAAGCCCATGTGGACAATTTGGTCAATGGTTTTATTGGCATAGAGTATAATCTGAAATAATGGTTTACTACTTACTACTTGCATGTATTTTTTTTTTTTATATTTAGAATAAAATATATTGTTAATTAAACAAAATAGTAATAGTTTAAATCGCAATGTTATTACTAAATCACTTAGTAATAAGTTACGAGGAGAAGCTAACAATTTTACATTATTTAACATTTACACAATCTTAGCGTTATGTAATAATTTGAGTTGTTTGCAACTGCGTTGTACTGTATCTTATCATTTACAATAAAAATTGCATGCGCTTTCACACAAGGATATCCTTTCACTATGACTAAGGGGACAGGTGCTATTATAGATCGATTATTCACTGTTCAGAAGCTGTCATACCACTGACTTCAATACGTTAATTACCTTATCAAATGAAAATTAAGACTAAATCAATAAAAATACTCAGTCTTTTTAATAATAATGGCGCAACTCAATGCCACGGCCGACTCGCAGCACAATTTTGAATTTTTTTTCGAGTAGATGCTATGGTATGATGACACGCCGCCCGATCTGTCCATGGCGACGGACAGATCGGGCCTTCCCTGGTCCTTGTCACCGGGGATCCTTCTGGCGAGTTACCGTTTCAGGTACTCGTGTCGACGCCCGCACATGGCCGGCTTATCTGCCAATGGTGTATTAATCCCCGATCTGATAACCCGCTACCAGCACAACATCTTAACTCATATTGATTCCAATGTTTAACACAAGCCTCCCATGCAGTGAAAAAGAGATTACGTATAATTTTACGATGCACCTAATATATTAGCGTGGTAAATGGAGATCCTATGATGACGATACACCGAGTTTTTTTTTACTAATATTGGTTAAGCAGTGTACTATTAATCCGCTAGTATAGTATATACTAACTAGAGCGCGTGTGGCTTGTAGCGTCCCCGCCCATAATGCAGACAGCGCCGGCCAACCTCACGGTACTCGACGGCAAAGATGCCACCATTGCGTGCCGTGCAGTTGGAGCACCTACACCAAACGTTACATGGTACTTTAACGGTTAGTAAAATGGAGTTACATTTATAAATCATCGTCTCAATATGTCTTCTATTTCATACTACATAAGTGATATGGGCATTTATTTTACGTCTAGTTAATATATTTTTAATAAATTGACCCTACACTATCTACCAGAAAAATAAAATACGGCACTGAGCAAATTATTACAACTAATATGTAAATTCAGTGTTGAAATATCGTCTGGCTACAAAGGGACACGATAAAATGATAGCAATCTGTTGTTATATTATTTTTTAATCGAAAAATTATACTATAATTGGCTTAAATAATATTATAAAATATTACTTAAATGTACAATAAACCTAATGTAAAATTTTGTGCTAGTTTCAAATAAAATTAATTGTTTAAAAAAGGTAATGTTTTAGAGGGACAGGCCTGAAAACGCCCTTGTACATTTTTATGAAAATGCCCATATGCAATATTTTTATAATCGACCGCCCGTAGGACGTTCTCGCCTTGGGAATGTAATTGTTGACCAGATGGAATTGACTCAGGTCGGTGTAAAGCTCTTTGTCGTCGTTAATGATACCCACGAGCAATGTAAGTGTTGGTAGTATTCGTAGCTGCTACCACACATATTTTTATAATATATGAACTTATTTAATATCTATTAACTGTTATTAGTATGAATAAAGACAATGATTGTAGTTGTCATAAAAATCGATTAAGGGTTCTTCATCGATTCGGTGCAATTCTACCCGTCTATTAAATTGTTGCATTCCCAAGAATGTCCTCATTTCGCGTGGAGATGTTCTAAAATGACAACATGTCACCACACCCACAGATGGTGTGTATATTGATTAAAATAATAAAAAAAAGTCATCTTTATGGGTACGAACATTTCCCCGAACTCATGGACATGCATCCTTACTAATATTATAAATGCGAAAGTAAGGATGTTTGTTTGTTACGCTTTCACGCTCAAACCACTGAGCCGATTTCAAAAATTCTTTCTCCAATAGAAAGCTACAATACCAGAGAGTAACATAGGCTATATTTTATCCTGGTATTCCCACGGGAACAAGAACTACGCCGGTACGGCGACCGAAACCGAAGCGAAGCCAGGATGGGTTGCTAGTTTCTCTGTTTTATGTAAGACAAACAGTTCGTATTAAGTAATAAATGATTGCGTCGTAAAACGATCTATAAACGCACAATTAACGGATATTAATTGCTCCCATATTCAGAACAAACATACAATTCAAGAGACAGTGACTTAGACCGTAATGGTCGAATCAAGTATACAATCAACAGATAAATAATATACATACGTACATTCTTAAAGTAATTATAAGTAATATTTGTTGGACGTGAGACATCTTAGTCCGCCCGTGAGCATGAACGCTACAAAGTGTTCGAAACGTTGGGCAATCAAAAATCAAATACAAACGCGATAAAATTCGTAAAGTAGATTTATTTAAAATTATAAATCTATTAAATATTTCAGATTCCTTAATCATAAACCTATCAGGGCGATTACAAGCCCTAGATGAGGGTGACCTGTTAATTACGAGTACAACGACTGCTGACAGTGGTAAATACACTTGCGTGAGATCGAACGATGCTGGCAACGTAACTGGAGAGGCTTATCTTACCGTACTGGGTAGGTAACACATTAATTATTACGCATCTATTGTTATGCTTTTTTGTTATTTATAGCTTATTAAAAATTGCTGTGTGGTAGCGGCTTCGAATACTACCAACCCTTGCTTTGCTCGTGGGTGTCGTAAAAGACGACTAAGAGGCCTAGATTGACCCGGACCAACTCCATCTGGTACCATTTGGGTCAACGATTACATTCCCAAGGAGGGTTGACGTCAGGCAGGCGGCCGGTCATAAAAGTCATTGCCGAAACTTTTTGCAATATGTCAAAACAGATGACATATTGCGTCGACCCCAAGTAATTGGGATAAGAGCAAGATGATGATGATAGCTTATTAAAAAATAGACCGCATTTTTGTTATTGCGGAATCTTTTTAGGGTTCCGTACCCAAAGGGTAAAAACGGGACCCTAATACTAAGACTCCGCTGTACATCCGTCCGTCTGTCTGTCACCAGGCTGTATCTCAAGAACCGCAATAGCTAGACAGTTGAAATTTTTACAAATTATGTATTTCTGTTGCCGCTATAACAACAAATATTAAAAATAAAATAAATATTTAAGGGGGCCTCCCATACAATAAACGCGTTTTTATAGATAATGGTACGGAACCCTACGTGTGCGGCTCTGACTCGCACTTAGCTGGTTTTTATTTAATTTAAGAAATTAGCGTAATTGATAGTTCTGAAGTTATACTTTTTTGGCGCGTATGTGATTTTCGCGTATGTGATTTTCTATCAGGGATTTTTTTTAGAAAGCCGACTGCACTAAGTAAATAATTCTTGTATTACGGGGTACTTTACAAATATACACTCCACGGGCATAAATTACTCCCAGACTCATAACAATTTATGGATTAAAAAGTATTGTCCGCACAGGAATCGAACCGGTATCTTAATCATTACACCATCTGTGCATTCAAATAATATAATATTTGTGACTATCTATTATGTGTGACTGTGACGACTACCCTTACTAATAATATAAATTGAAATGTGTTTGTTTAATACGCTTTCACACCTGAGCAATCATCCTGAATATGTACATACACTTTTTAAGGATAAAGGAAATGAAATAAGTTAACTTGCCGGCAAAAAAAAAATATTGTTGCTTAAGAAGAAGAAGACAAAAATTTATTGAAAATCTACAGAATGCCAGTGCGGCCGCCAACGTAGAAAGTAATATAAAGAGATACAACTTTATGTAAATTAGATGTAGGGGTTAAATTTCTGTGTCCAATTTTAAACATTATTTTCATAATAACAAAATGCAAATGCCAGCTAAACGTAATTTTGTTTATAGTTAACTATGGTTTAAAATTTGATAATTATAATTTTCTCAGAAATCAATCATCAGTAATTTGTATTCTCTTTGAATCATCATTAACAATGGCGAGAACAAGAGGATCGAGTCTTGCCCGACAAAGCCGTAATGGTTCCTCCATTAGAGAATATATATTTGGAAATTTAGAAAAAGTATTTACGAAAAAAAATTATGGCGTTACGAAGTTCGCCGAAATTTAGAAAATGTATTTGCGAAAATATAGCTTGTACTCCGAGAGAAGGTAGCTTGTTATTATGAAAATAATGTTTAAAATTGGATACAGAAATTTAACCCCTACATCTAATTTACATAAAATTGTATCTCTTTATATTACTTTCTACGTTCGCGGCCGCACTGGCATTCTGTAGATTTTCAATAAATTTTTGTCTTCTTCTTAAGCAACAATATTTTTTTTGGCGGCAAGTTAACTTATTTCATTTCCTTTATCCTTAAAAAGTGTATGTACATATTCAGGATGATTGCTCAGGTGTTAAAGCGTATTAAACAAACACATTTCAATTTATATTATTAGTAAGGGTAGTCGTCACAGTCACACATAATAGATAGTCACAAATATTATATTATTTGAATGCACAGATGGTGTAATGATTAAGATACCGGTACGGGGTTAATAATATCCACTTAATAAAAACTACCACGAGTTGTATAGCAATGCGAATTCTAAATGAAATACAAAACTCGTAGCTTTACCACCTAGAACCGTAATGACACTTGTTACGAACCACTCCAGCAAGTACCAGCTTTTTTACCAAAATATATTTTGTTGTTATTTTCAGTGAGAACCCAGATAATAGCTCCACCTGTCGATACACGCGTATTATTGGGTCACACGGCTACATTACAATGCAAAGTATCGAATGACCCGAATGTTAAATACAACATCGATTGGTTCCACAATAAACAGTAAGTATCTCTATTCACTGATTCATGACTATCATTTCAATATACTTAATGCAAACACACTGTACTACAAACACTAATAAAATACACAAGCATTAACCGTTATTGTAACTTGCTTCGAAAAAGTTCTTCTTGAGTAATGGCAATAAGCTACAATTATGTGCTATTGGTGCCAGGCTCGAGTTATAATATACATATATTCTTCACGTCTTCAATCTTCGTCTTTTAGTCTTAGTCGTTACCATGGATTAGGTGTTGAGAACCAATCCACGGTTCCTTTGGGAATTTTGGCAGAATATAAAAATGCACGCAATTCACTATTATATCCTATTCACTATATTTCAACATTTTGTCCGCATTATATTATATAAAATATCAGCAAAATTATTTAATATAACACAGTAAAGCTCTAAAATAATGAAAAAAAATATAAAAGCGCTACATGACATTTTGACATTCACGTCAAAAGGCCTCGATAAGTTTTTTAAAACTAAGTTCTGTTGTCATTTTACCATTCACAACTCTAAACTTCAAGCTTGCTATGGAGAATATCTCATAAAATTTAGTTCTCCTAGCATATAATTTTGAAGTAGATCCCCCATAACCCACCCGTGACATGTCGCCTTCGTCGTTGGGCCGACCACCGGAACAGGATGACGACGTCAGTGGTCGGCCCGGCGGAATACCCCTTTGAGGGGTACCCTCTCATCGATCCATCCCACCCATCCATGTTTCCTCATGCTGTCGGCCTCTCGGCCTGTGACGGTCTAATTTGCCGGTCCAGTCACCAGCGGCTTCGGCTAGGGCGGCATCAAGCACAGGTATTCGCGCCTGCGCCGCCCCAGTCGCCGGCGGCGGTTCGCGTCGTCGAGGAGACGCTCCTCAGACACGTGCTCCGCCGCCTCCTTCCGCGAGACTACTACCTCGTACATTTATTGCCCTGAAAAATCTCTTTATGTATCACTTAATAAATAATACTTAAAACAATGTAAGACGTAGAACAGTACATAAAAAAATATAAAATGTGGGCTAAAAGTAGTTCATCATATGGTATTATTTAGATTTGTTTTGTTCTTTTAGGGCCATGACAGCTGGTTCTCGAGTGTGGGTGTCGGCGGATGGCGCGCTACAAGTGCAAGCAGTTCGGGCGAGTGACGCAGGCGAATACACATGTGTAGTGACGTCACCGGGAGGAAACCACACAAGACATGCATTTCTATCTGTTATCGAGTTACCTTTCTCTCCCACCAATGTTCGCGCACTAAGATTAGAAGCTGCTTCGCAACGTGCTGTCAATGTATCGTGGACACCGGGCTTCGATGGCAACTCACCCATACAAAAGTTCATTGTTCAAAGAAGAGTTGTTCCCGAGTTCGGTCAGTGTGCAAGTCGTAATTTAATATCTTAGATATTCAATATTTTGTAATACATTAAAACGCTTACTACATTAATACTTCCACTGTAAGGAAATGTAAAGTCCCACTGCTAGGCCTGCCTGTCTTCTCTAAAATGGGTGATAAAGTTACCTACAATACTATACGGTACGCTAATTTCGAATATACCGTCATTTGCAGTGATGTTATCAATCTGTGTAACTTAAGTCTTTTACTATCGCCCACAGCAAAAGAAAGGGGAAGGTGACACGTTCTATTCAGTGACGTATGCTTTATAATCTAAAAGAAGACACTGTTAAATAGCATTCCATCTGTATACACATCATTCGATACCGGGTGATAAATGACTAATTATAATAACACGACACTGAAATAAATGAAATAAACATTATTTTTCACAGGTCCAACGCCCGACCCCTTACTAAATTGGGTAACCGAGCCGATGAATGTATCGGCAAACCAACGCTGGGTACTTTTGACTAGTCTGAAAGCAGCTACATCATATCAATTCAGGGTGTCAGCAGTTAATACTGTTGGTGAGGGACCCCCTTCAGATCCAACGGACGTTTTAACATTGCCTCAAGAAGGTAAATATTTTATAATTAAAATTTAATCAATTTATTAATGAATGCATTGAACAAATTTCATTTTTATCATAAATCATAAGAAATAAAAAGATCATGATACACAAAACAAGATTAATACATATTAAGCACTACATATACACTAATGTTTGCGTTTATACACATATATCTGACTGTATTATAAAAGTTTAATCCATGAAGACGTTCAATCATGCTATGTACAATATATATTGTTCCATTGTATTAATGTGTTCTCTTTGCAATCAAGCAGCCAGTGATCTTATATGCTGCCAAGGTATGCAAAATTGACACACTAAATGATACACGCATTAATTTTGTTTAAATTTATTCATATATTTTCTTTTACTGCATTGTGATTTCTATGTTATTTATATACAATTATATAATTATAATGAACTAAAGTTCACAAAATAGGCCTATATTCAGCAACAGAGTACCTTGATTTATTAGGATACTAGCAAGCTAGCAACCCGCCCACCGGTTTCAGTCGCCTTACCCGCGTAGTTCCCGTTCCAGTGGAAATACTGGATAAAATATAGCCTATGTTACCCCCCTGATATTATAACTTTCCATTAGTGAAAGAATTTTTGAAATCGTTTCGGTGGTTTAAGCGTGAAAGCGTAACAAACGAACAGACAAACTTACTTTCGCATATAAAATATTAGTAAGGATACAAATAATTATATTGGACTTAATTCCCACCTTGCGGAATTACAGAATCCTGTAATTCCGATAAAAGCGCGAGCGATAAAATCAATCGCTTTTATCCTGACATCGAAATAGTATAAATAATAATGTTGTCGAACAAATCAATGCATCTTTGTGCATCGTTTGCATGTATATGTTTTTGTGTCCAATAGTTTACTATTTTTTTTTTATTACTAAAAAGCATCCATTGCATGCCACTATGTATATTGATATCTTGTAGTTAATCTTATCATTCTTAATTAATGATAATCCTCAGTTAAATACCGCTATTTGATTTTTTATATTTATTGAAACTTGTTAGGCCCTATTTAGACCTTATTTAACATTACTATGTATTAATTTTTCAACAATAAATCTCTGTATTGTTGCATGTACTGTATCAATTTTGCCGCATGTCATCAAATGCTTATCCATATAATATACTAAATTCTACTTTGTATGTGTTCTAGCACCTTCCGGCCCTCCTGTTGGATTTATGGGATCGGCGCGATCTTCATCAGAAATAATAACTCAATGGCAACCCCCACTCGAAGAACACAGAAACGGCCATATTCTGGGATATGTCATAAGATATAGATTGCGTGGTTACGACAACAGTCCTTGGACTTTTCAAAATATCACAAACGAAGCGCAGAGAAACTATCTCATACAAGACTTAATCACCTGGAAAGACTACAATGTTCAAATCGCTGCGTATAACGATAAAGGGGTAGGCGTGTTTTCGGACAGTTATACTATAAAAACTAAGGAAGGCGTGCCTGAGGCAGGGCCTGACAGCGTTCGGTGTGAGCCATTCAATTCTACAGCAATAACTGTGTGGTGGACGCCGCCAAACCCACAAAAAATCAACGGTATTAACCAGGTCGGTATTTATTTTTTAAACATTAATTGTAAGTTCTATTACTATGTGCCGCGGTGGTTGATTTATTATTGTCACGTATTGCAATTAATTAAAAATATAACGATCAACTATTACTATACATAGTATTTTTTTTTTATATTATAGCAAATTTGAATAATTTGTCGGCCTTTTCTGATGCCGTGGCTAAAACGGCGGCACGGGGTGCTCTCCTTCCGACTGGTGCAGGTTTTGACGGGGCATGGATGATTCGCCAAATACCTGTACACGGTCGCTACGAGGGAGAGTACACCGTCCTGCCACCACTGCGATTGCGACGAGGACACGGCGCAGCATACGCTCGAAGTTTGTGCCGCCTGGGTCTAGCAGCGCCGTGAACTCGTCACAATCATTGGTGCCGACCTGACGTTGCCGACCATCGCCAGGGCGATGTTCGACAGCGTCAGGAACTGAGACGCGGTCGCAGCCTTCTGCGAGGCAGTAGTCTCGCGGAAGTAGGCGGCGGGGCGCGTGCGCGAGGAGCGTTTCCTCGACGACGCGAGCCGCCGCCGTCGACTGGGGCGGTGCAATCGCGATTACCTGCGCCTGATGCCGCCCTAGCCGAGGCCGTGGGTGACTGGATCGGATAATTAGTCCGTCACCCGCCGAGAGGCCGACCGCGCGAGGAAAGACCGATGTCCTCCCCGAGGGGGGACGTCGTTCGGTGGGAGGGTACTCCTCAGGGGGTATTCCGTCGGGCCGACCACTGACGACAAGTAACCCTGCTCCGGTTGTCGGTCCAACGACGAAGGCGACGTGGTATTCGGGTGGGTTGCGGGTGTGCGTGCTTACGCCCCTCTGCCGCCCCACACCACCCCGTCCGGGGCGGCAGGAGTGCGCGGACCGCAATCCACCCCCAAAAAAAGCTATCTCTAATTGTTAAAGGAAAATATGAACAAATGTTAGAATTCTCTAACTTGAACAACTATAATAACGGATTGCTAGGTTATTAAAAATTCTCTAAAACCGTTACAATGTAAAAATCTCACATATTACGCAATTTTACAGGGCTATAAAGTAGAAGCTTGGATTTGGGATGAGAAACAAGGTGCTAATGTGGAACAAAAACTAATTAGCGTTCCGCCTAATCTGTTGGATCCATTGACTGAACAATCAGCAATAATAAGTGGTCTGCATAAGTTTACAGAGTACAATATTACAGTGTTATGTTTCACTGAACCTGGTGATGGGCCACGAAGCGACTTTGTGTTAGTTCGAACAAAGGAAGACAGTAAGTGTATATAGGCTCTTAACAATTATAACTATTTTAGATAGTCAATTAATAAAAAAATTAAATTACAAAAATGAAAAGTATTAATACGAATAATTTAAAAATATATTACTATTTTTTATATATGAGAATAGTATTTGTATAGTAAATTTTATTCTGGCAATGTTATGAATAACATCGCCGTAACATACCTTGATATTAAGCTTTTTATTACACAATTGTTATTTTACAACTACATTAAGAATTTTTTAATAATAATATACAATATCTGTCGCCATAGCATCTGAGCGAGAAATATTTCAGTATTCATTCCTATATCACAATGGAATTTTAGTTTTATCATATCCAGCTAGAGAGAACTCAAGATCTCTCTCAGGTAAATCAATATGCCGGCCTCGAGCGTATCATTACCATCGAATTATGAAGACGCTTAACTAGAATACCATTAGTGTCTAAATTAACCGTGCCATACTTGGCCATCCTCTTTACGCTTACCTCTGTAGACTAGGAACACCTACATTAAGTTTCTAAAAGTTTACATAATTATTTCTGATGTTTACACAAGTATGACAATATAAATAAAACTATTTTTACGGATTTTATCGTGTTTATATTTGATTTCCCGGCGTTTCAAACTGTCAGTTTTCACTGGAGGCCTCCCGATGTCCTAAGAATACGATACTATCGTAAAAGTAGTTTTGTTTAAAATTTGTCTCAATAATATTCTGATTACGGGAATAACACTACGGTATACGCAACAAATCTAATTAGTATATCTATTACTATACTTTCAGTACCAGACGAAGTGGGAAGCCTTCTTTTTGATGACGTATCAGACAGAGCAGTTAGAGTATCATGGAGCGCACCTAAGAAGTCCAATGGTGTGCTCGTGGGATACAAGCTGTCATATCAGATGAAGGATGATAATGAAACTTATAAAGAGGAAGTCCTACCTCCAAATATCACCAGCATTAGAGTAGAACATTTGCAGGTATATTGTTTATAAACCAAAAATCTTCGCAATAGATATTATTTAGTGTTTGTAGATACGGTACTAAGCTAAATTGCTAAATTCGTATATATTAATACACATTCAAAGAGGATCTATTTTGCCTCCAAGGATAATTTTTCGTGAGTTTTTTCGAAATCTAATAAATTTCTATACAATAGAAAGGCAATAGAAACGTTAAAGGTGCCATTCCAACCTCGGCTGCAGGCTGCGGATGCAGGCAGCACATGCAGCGGCTGCACGAAGTCGGCTGTGGCTGCATGACTGGATTTCTATGTAGTAGTATAGATTTCTGTGAAAAACATTCCGAACGCGGCTGCACGTGCTGCCGAGCCTCGGCTGCGTGTGCTGCTGCGACTTGCAGCCGCAGCCGATCGCAGACCAGTAGTGCTGCGGCTGCAAGTCAATGCGCATGTAGTTACGTCCGCAGCCTGCAGCCGAGGTTGGAATGGCACCTTTATCAGTATAAGACGTCTGTCGTTGGAATTACATACGTATTCTATTCAATTATTGTGCATATTACGAAACGTGTAGCAACACGTTTAGTTATAAGTGATGGAAAGTCTTTTGCGTATGAATTAAGTAACTTTTTCCATGTGATGACAGAGTAAGAATACAACAATTCACTACTCCCTTTCTAACCCATGGGTGTCGTAAAAATGACTAAAGGATTGATATGCAGATAACTCTCTTCCGGTCACTCCCTTCCCTCCATTATGGTTGAGGAGAGTGAGTGCTCTAATAGTTAACTCGTGATTGGGTGTCGCTTGCGGGATCTGGTCCAACCATAATTTTTTCATTACATTTGTGAACTATATTTCGAATGGCACTACACTAGAACTATTAATAAGCATGTTGTAAGATATAATTTTATTTAAAAGAAATTAGAAAAATAAATAAAAAATAGACAATCCCGCTGATTTTCTTGCCGGATCTTCTCAGTGCGGTCGCGTTCCGATCCGGCGGTAATTATAACTTTAAGAAAAATGTAAAAAAAAACGACCCCGCGGGGTTTATACATAATAAATGATTTGAATTTAACATGTATGTAAGAATAGGAAAAAGCTAATAAAATCCTATATCAAAACTATCTGATCAGCGTGGTATAGTGGTATAGTAAGTCAATTGTCCTCCCATTGTGTAGATGGCTAGTAGTGGAATGTATATGAGCTGAGATACAGTATCTAGATGTTCATCTTCTTATAGTATTCACATTTGAAATACTTG
Organism: Lymantria dispar; assembly: GCA_032191425.1. Taxonomy (NCBI): domain Eukaryota; kingdom Metazoa; phylum Arthropoda; class Insecta; order Lepidoptera; family Erebidae; genus Lymantria; species Lymantria dispar. The sequence continues at coordinate 20,368,076 of CM063444.1, read as the reverse complement.
AAAATAATATTTAATGTTTTACAGGCTAGTACACACTATAAATTCTGGCTTTGTGCAATGACGAGTGTGGGCGAAGGACCGACTAGATCAGCAGTTATACAGTCTGGTGTTGAGCCTGTTTTGCCTGACGCTCCAATAAATCTCGCCCTTTCTAATATTGAAGCATTCTCTGTGCTGTTACAATTCACTCAAGGGTTCGACGGTAACTCTTCAATATCTCTTTGGACCGTACAGGTAAGAATATAATACATTAATATCTTGTAAATATAAAATACCCATCGTACACACACCGTCTGGTAGAGGATTAAGAACACAATGGCCAGATCCCTTTTGGGAAAGGCTTAACATCAAATCCGATCGCCAATAAAGCGCTAGCGGTATTTGGCCAAGCATGTTGATTATGGCAATGTCGCCTCCATTAAGGAGGCTTATGTCCAACAGTGGACGTCAATGGGCTCATAGATAAAAAAATAAATATACTACAACCATTGATGTCACAAAAACCCAAGATACACAAACAGCGTCTCAAAAACGTCCCCATAAAAAGAGAGCTACAACAAGAATTTAGCATTCTTTTCAAGTAGTCTTGTGTCGACCGCGTTATTGTATAAACGTTAGAAATGGCGAAGTGTTCATTGCACAATTGTAAAAATAATACGTCAAAAACGTTCAAAAAGTATGGGATTTCGTACTTCCAGTAAGTTAAACAGTTCATTGATTTGTTTTTATTGTTTATTTGACTAAATATCAGGTGGAATATGGTGATTTAGATTTTTTGTTTCAAAATTTCACTCAACGGTGCAAGAATAATACGACAAATGTCAATGGAATCATTTTCAATGTAGAATAAGACATTACTATGTCCTTTTATTTTAGTCGAATAATACCGTGACCATTCACGCCTTGTTCAATTGGCGAACTTCGGTCATAAAATTTTATTGCTTTTGTTCACTGCTTTTATTAATTCAACTTTAAATTGTGCCTCTTAAAGTTGAATTTTTAAAAAATATTTTTATAGTTATAAATATATATGTAACTACCTATGCATACTTGAGGACACTTTAGTGTGTTAGTTTTGTTGGGGACTGTGCATCTTGGGTTTTTTGTTACATCAATGACTACAACATTAAATTTTAAAACTAGCCATTTTCAAATATGTCTTCTGAACATACATTCACACATCGATCTACTCTCAAAATATAAACCTCTTAATGATATAATGATTATGATAACATGGTTTAAATATTTAATGTGTTCCCGGGGAAGTCATAAAAATCGGCTAAATGATTACCACGAGAATGGGCAATAACACTCCTCTGAAACTTACCGAATACTTATATAAGTTTACATCTACTGTAATCACCATTTCCGTGTGGTGACGGAGTATGAATACAATTCACCACTCCTTCTCTTGCCCGTGGGTGACGACAAAGCGATAATATGCACATAAAACCCGCGCAAGAGACACTCGTTTGACCAACGTGGTGTAAGTAGGTCAATTAACCTCCGTATTAATTAGAATATTGGGGCCATTGTTGCACTATTTTTTTTAATGAAAAATTAATATTTCAGGCACAAACAGCCCGTAACTCCTCATGGGTGACGATATACGAAATTAGCGCGCCTGATGCTCAATCAATACACGTGACTGGCCTTATTCCTTTCACTACGTACAGACTGAGATTAATTGCGACAAATGTTGTCGGTTCGTCACCGCCTTCGGAGCCTTGCAAAGAGTTTCAGACGATACAAGCTCCCCCACAACATCCACCCAAAAATGTCACCGTTCGAGCTGTTAGTGCTACCAATTTGCGTGTTAGATGGATCGTAAGTATTGTTTTTTTTTAAATATTCCACAAATATATTTTTTTTTCTATTATGTTAACGTTTATATAATAAATAACACATTACGCAGAGTTACTCTTAACTAATCAAAACTTACTGCGATCGTTTATTATTCTTAAACTTAATTTTAATTATTTTAACTGATGAAATTTGAAGCTTTTTTTAGATAAACTATAACGATCAACTATCAATTAATGTTTGTGTATTTATTTATTTTTGTTAAATTCTCTTAAATACGCAGTTAACGTAAAAAAAAAGCACCCCTTATTCTAAATTCACAGTATCGGCATTTTGATTTCTGCCTAAATCTATTTGAAAGGCAAACATATTTGAAATCTTGCCAAGTCTACAATCAAAATTTAATTTATCGTGTCTCACATTTAATGTACAGTTAAATACGCTTTATATATAATCGCAAACAAAAATATGTACTGTTACATTACCTATACTTTTAAGGAGACCTATGTCCAAAAATAGATTGCTAGAGATTGGAACATTATATGAAATTATCAAAAATATCACTACAACCTAACGTATATTCTTACAGCCTCTACAACAAAGCGAATGGTATGGTAATCCAAAGGGATACAATATAACTTACACCAGGAGTGGCAGCAATGATACACTACACAGTATAATCGAAGACCACACAGCCAATTCGCATGTGCTCTCTAATTTAGAAGAATGGTCCGTGTACGAAATACAAATGACTGCTATAAATGAAGTGGGAACTTCGGCCGCAAGCCCCACAGCTGTAGAACGGACAAGGGAAGCAGGTAAATACAACTTCATGATTCTCAAAGATTCGTTTATGTTAACGGTATGGTGTTTCAAACAGCTTTCTATGGGTGAAATGAAATTCTTTATTTTTTTTTATTGCAAACGGTGTTGCAATAAAAAAAAGAGTAAACAGTACACCTGACGGTAAATGTTGCTGCCGCTAATGCACATTTACAAGGCTGCCTGCCGACAAGAAAGTGAAAAATGGGTAAATGCGTGCAATTATGTTCGGTGATACTAAAGGCATCATTAAACCCCATCATACGCAAACACTCAGAAAATTAGGCTTCCAGCTCTCTAGCTCACCGAACAAACCGCAGTAACAAAGTGCTACTACTCGGACGTCGATTTTCTGCGAGAGTGTGATACTACTCCGGACGGACCGGCCCGCGGCTATAGACAGACAACTGTCAACAGTGTGGTCCTACCACTTTAACGAGACTTTAACTTTAATTCAAGATGAGTATAGTATAAACACCCAAGAGTTTATTTTAAGCGGGTGACATCCTCACATTGTGTGTAGAGAAATTCATAAAGAATGAAATAAATTGTATATGTACAATGCTATATTTAAAATTTCAAATATATCTCTTAACATTTTCAAATATCTTACAGCTTACTCTTTGCTCTTAATTAATTTTTACATTACAGTGCCATCACGAGGCCCGATAGATGTATCAGCTAATGCTACATCTTCCACCACAATAGTTGTTCTTTGGGGAGATATCCCACCATCAGAACAAAATGGTTTAATTGAAGGATACAAAGTGTGTTATGCAGCTGTAGTACCTCCGCCAAGACCTGAACAGAAAAAGGTGGAATGCCAAGCAGTTCCTTCTAATCAAACACATACAATAACTTTGACAGAATTGAGGAAATATGTTGTGTATCAAATACAAGTGTTGGGTTATACAAGACTAGGCGACGGAGCTTTAAGCGATCCGCCTATAACAGTACGGACTTTTGACGATAGTAAGTACAATGAAAATAATACAGATCTGATAGCTGATCAACGTTTTCGTAGCAGCTTAGGCTTTCTTATAAAGAAATATTATGCTGTAGTATTTGTGAAAGTATAGTAATTGTGGTGAAATCCATACATTGTCATTTAATATGTTCAATATTTACTAAATGCAATTCAAAAAGGGGCTAGAATAAGCTAGATCTAAGGTGGTCACTATTCTAATCTTCATTGTGTGGCAATAAACCAAAGGAAAGAACACTCTCTTTTGGTGACGGTTACAACGGAATACAATGCGCCTCCGTGTTCTTTCCTGTGAGAGTCGTAAAAGCTGGATCGCCTAGAGAATGGACAGTAGAGCACTGTCCTGGGCAAATTATTACACCAATGACGGTGGCAAACGAGCAAGCAGTACACCTGATGGTAAGTAGGCTGCCACAACTTTGCGTCAACTATCACATGATTCCACGTTTGAGAAGCCAAATTCTAATAATATACGAATAGAATGACAAAAAAATTGCATCCAACATATATACAGAATATTGAAATGGATATGCCAAGTTACAACTTTGTAATAATTGGATTAAAAAAGAAATGTCGAATGGTAAAAGTATAAATAGTGGAGCGTTAGAAATAACTTTGAATAAAAACGGTAGTAAAAGTAAATCCATTATAATCCTACTAGCATAGAAATACTTAAATTCTTAAGGCCTGTTAATTTCAATTTGATAATTATATAATATATTATTTATTTAACATTTATAAAACTAAAAACAATTTATCTTCAGCTCCGGGTCCACCTTCAAATGTCTCGTTCCCTGACGTCACATTTACGATGGCGCGTATAATATGGGACGTACCAGAAGATCCAAACGGAGAAATACTCGCGTACAAAGTAACTTATCATTTGAATAGCAGCACACAACATATATTCTCACGAGAGTTCCTACCTTCTGACAGAACATTTAGGTAAGAAGTGTTAGGATATTAAACTACTAGCAACCCGCTCCGCTTCGGTTTCAGTCATCTTAGCCGCGTAGTTCCTGTTCCCGTGGGAATACCAGGATGAAATATAACCTATGTTACTCCCTGATATTATAGCTTTCCATTGGTGAAACAATTTTTGAATTCGGTTCGGTGGTTTAAGCGTGACAAACAAACTTACTTTCGCATTTATAATATTAGTAAGGATACAATGCTGTACTGAATACGGTAATCCTACCACAAAACGAGTAATAATACTAAGTAATGACTAGAAGAGGATCGATTATATTAATGTAAACCTAGCAGTGGCATGTTAACATCCTTTGCTAAACTCAGTCTTAAAAATTAATATACATGCGACATTCAACTGATTTTTTAATCTTAAACATCTTTCCGTGTGGTGACAGAGTAAGAATACTATTCATCGCACTCTATTTTACCCGTGGGTATCGTAAAAAACGACTTAGGGTTGTTAATATATACGCGGGTGACTGGACCGGGGAATTAGTCTATCACCCGCCGAGAAGCCAACCGCGTGAGGAAATACCGACGTCCTCCGCGAGGGGGGGACGTCGGTCGATGGGAGGGTACTCCTCAAGGAGTATTCCGTCGGGCCGACCACTGACGACAAGTCACCCTGCTCTGGTGGTCGGCCCAACGACGAAGGCGACGTGTCGTGGGTGGGTTACGGGTGTGCGTGCTTACGCCCCTCTGTCGTTCCGGAAGTACTGGTGCGAGGAGTGCGCCGACCGTAACCCACCCCCCAAAAAAAAAGTGTTGTAATATACATATAAGATTACGCAAGAGTAGTAAAATTCGAATTAAACTGTACACATCCGCCTGAAGATCTTGGTGGTCAATTTCCCTTCTATTGTGGAGGAGACTCGAGCTTAGCAGTGGAACGTTATATATATTTAGGCTGAGATGAATATCTATCAGGTACAGAGATGAAAACCACATTATCTCTATGTGTTCCAAACATCAGATAATCTGCAAAATTTTATTAAGATCGTAAAATAAGAGTAGTCTCAGAGTTCACTATCCACGGGCAAATCTTGTAAGATGGATTTCTTTTTAATAGAATGTATAACTTACAGGGCAACAGAACTGGCTCCGGAGCGTTACTATCAGTTTAGCGTGCGGGCACAAACACGATTAGGCTGGGGTGCTATCGCTCGCGTTTTAGTACTGACGACTTCAAACCGCGCCGCTCCTGCACCTCCACCACGCCCCAATGTTGCACGTTCACTATTGCAACCACATCATATTACATTCTCGTGGACACCTGGCGACGATGGATACGCTCCTCTAAGGTAAAATTATTGTTACTATATTAATTAATGGACAACAACCCCGTACTGAGGTATAATCCTAATTAATTAACTGTTGTATCACAATATATCTACGAAAATATATTATATGTCAAAAAAAATATTGCTAACTTTAGAAAAGATATTGTGACATTCATGAAATGAATACTCGGAATAAGGACAAGCTAGTTGTACATACTACTCGTCTCCAAAAAATTAGCAAATCATTCAATGTATATATACATTTCTACAATAGATTACCTAAAGATATCCGAGACCTGCCAATGAAAAAGTTTAAAAAAGCCATCAAGAATAGACTCTGTAAAAAAGCTCTTATTATAAAATCTCGGATTATGTAGATGATAATACAGATTGGTTGTGAGCAGCTCCTCATTCAGCAATTTCCTTGTTATTTTAAATAAACTCTTTTTTTATTAACTCTTATTGCAAAGCGTAGCGTGTTTTGCCTAACGAAATTTTGTATTTTCTTCGTTTGTAACATAATTATGGTGTTGGTCATGCTCACTGAAAGATCTACTTGCGGTAGCTGCGTGGAGCGGGTCTGTCCCTTCTCTCCATAGTGGTTGAGGGGAGTGATGGCTGTTCTAGTAGTTAACTCGTGATCGGGTGCCGCTTGTGAGATCTGGTCCAGCCATAATCGTTTGAATTATATTAAGTATCTTGCGGTTCGAAAGGCATCACACTGGAGCTAGTTCTTACAAAACATGTACCCAATTGTGTATCTAGTAAGAAGAAAAAAAAAATATTAAAAATAATTGACAAGCCCGCCGGGTTACTTGCCGGTTCTCCTCAGTAGCGGTCGCGGTCCGATCCGGTGGTAGTTTCTTCTTTTTTTTGGTTCATTTAATTTTGTAAACTTAACAATATGTATGTGCCCTCTCGGGGTTTATGCGTGATAAATGATTTGAATTATGCTCAAATCAAAATAAGCATCTATAGATCATACAGATATTTTTTTTAAGATATGTATTAGTTATATAAAATGAAACTAGACCGATAAATGTTTCTTTTTAAAAATATCGTACTTTTATTGCCGCCTTGAATATTTTTTCATTCCAAAAGTTGTAAGGGCACAATAATTGCGGTCGCAGCCTTCTGCGAGGCAGTGATCTCGCAGGATGCGGCGGATCGCCTGCGCGAGGAGCGCAGCCTCGATGAGGCGATCCGCCGCCGGCGACTGGGGCGGCGTAGGCGCAAGTACTTGCGCCTCATGCCGCCCTAGCCGAGGCCGTGGGTAACGTGACCGGGGATTAGTCCGTCACCCACCGAGAGGCCGACCGCGTGAGGAAAGACCGACTTCCTCCCCGAGGGAGGGACGTCGGTCAATGGGAGGGTACCCCAAATAGGGGGTATTCCGTCGGGCCGACCACTGATGACAAGTAACCCTGCTCCGGTGGTCGGTCCAACGACGAAGGCGACCTACACGTGGGCGAGTTGCGGGTGTGCGTGCTTACGCCCCTCTGTCGCCCCGCACGGAGTGGTGCGAGGAGCGCGCCGACCGCAACCCACCCCCAAAAAAAAGGCACAATAATTTCATAAATACTAATGACCTTGTATATAGCAATTTTTCGAAAAATATATAGGTACTTGTATTTCTTTATATTAATACATTGACTCATGACAATGAGTTATCGTTTTGTAATTTTTAACCGACTTCTAAAAAAGGAGGAGGTTCTCAATTCGGATGTTTGTATTTTTTTTTTCTTTATGTTTGTTCGCGCATAACTCCGTCGCTTGCCAACCGATTTGTTAGAAAGGGTATACTGCCCAAATGGTCCCATGTAAATAATCCATACTAATATTATAAATGTGAAAGGAAGGATGTTTGTTTGTTTGTAACGCTTTCACGCTTAAACCACCGAACCGATTTCAAAAATTCTTTCACAAATGGAAAGCTATAATATCAGGGAGTATCATAGGCTATATTTTATCCCGGTATTCCACAGGAACGGGAACTACGCCGCGGGTAAAGCGACTGAAACCGAAGCGAAGCGAGGGCGGGTTCCTAGTCCCATATAAAAATTTATCTACATTGAAGTCGGTTTTTTTTTTTGCAAAAAAACATTTTTCGTCATATTCATATAGTATACTCCAAAATTAAGAAGTAAAAATAGGAATAATATTTCGACTCAGGATAATGATGAATAAAAACGTTTCTTTTTCTGTTTTACTCATGTTTAGATATTCAAATGTTGTTAATTTATTTGCGTAATAGTCGAACACTTGGCTCAGAATTTCATATTTAAACAGGCCATCTGTATAATCAAATGTAGTGAATGAAATATATCAACAGAAATAGTTATAACGTATTAAAAACCACTTTTATGTATACTATTTACATACATATTTAATGACACACCTGTTTACCTGTATATAATAAATAATATCCAATTTTAGATACTACACCGTCCAACAAAAAGAGGACGGAGGCACTTGGCAAACCATTCCTGAGCGCGTAGATCCTTTCGTGACGTCATATACTGCAGAAGGCTTAAAGCCTTATACAGCTTATCAGTTCAGAATAAGGGCGACCAATGATATAGGACCCAGTCGATACAGCAATGCCACAGAAACTGTCCGTACATTACCTGCTGGTATGTATAATTCTTTATATGTATGTTAGTGTTGCACTTTGAGCAAGAGATTACCTTTTCTTATACCCGCGGTTATAAGGAGCGATTAAGAATGGAATCAGCTCATATCATTTCAAGAAAAGGAAAATCACGTTATTTAATTTATTGATGTTTTAACTCTTAGTGAACTTTGTATAAAGTGATTGTGTTTTTAGAAATACGTTCCTCGTAATTACCATCACAGAAATATCTTATTATTTTTTCTGTGTTCATAATGTTATCCCTACTAATACGGTAACTGTCAAAGTTTGTATGTTTTTATAGAATCTTATAAAAACGTTGTTCAAACGTACATTTTTTTTCATCCAATTTATATCCAAGTATGGTGACGGCATAAAGTACAAATTACCACCACGTTATTTTATTTCCCGCGTGTAATATGAAAGACGACTAAGGGATGTAGCAGATATTTAAACTGCAATAGAAAGGAAGCTGGAATAAAACCCAATGCAGCCGCCACCGCCTTGGGCTCTAGCCTCCTCCCCAGTAGGAGAGAAATTGACCCACTATACCATGCCGGTCAGACATGTTGGTGTAGGGTTTTATTTCGAGTTTTCTTTCTCTTGCATATATGCGTAAGATATCCCTTAGTCGTCTTTTTCGACATCCACGGGCAAGATAGGGATGGCGATTTGTATTTTTACTCCGTCACCACACGGAAAATACACAAAAACACCGTTAATGGATAACGAAAATAAAATTAATTTCACCTTTATGTTTACAGCTCCAAGCAAAGCGGTGGCGAATCTTCACGTTGTGCCGATAACGCCGAATAGTGTCAGGGTGCAATGGAGTCCCCTTGGCGAACAGCATTGGAGTGGCGACACCCGCACCGGTGGATATCGCATACGGTACCAACCACTCACAGACTTCCCCACGGCGTTACAACAGGCGATGAAGCAGGATGTGCCGGGAATAAAGGTATGGACAGTACAAAATGCAAATATATTGTCTTTCTAAAAATTCTATTCATCAGCCTACCGACGTCCACTGTTTAATATAGGCCTCCCCATGAAGAGAGGATAAAACATTATTTTCGTTCGGTAGACCTGTTGGCTATCTAAATTGGTGTTACAAGCTTCCCAGGCGAGTAGTGCTGCCCACTCACTTGGTGCTCCCTTAACAAGTTCTTTCATGTAAGAAGTGACGTCACATTATATTTTTAAACCGTCACTACACGGGCAACACTCATTTACATTATAAATAAAACATTTTTTTTACAGATTTGATTGTTTTATTTTGATTGCCCGACGTTTTGAACACTTTTCAGCGTTCATGGTCGCGGGCGGACTAAGATGTCTCATGTCTAAAAAGTCATCGTTATTACAAAAATCAAATACAAGCGCGATAAAAGCCGTAAAAATAGTTTTATTTATAATCGCATAAACATCTGAACTCATTTAAATGTTTCATAAATAACCCATGTTGTGACGGACTAGGAACAAAACGACGTGAGTTCTATCGGACCTCTGCTGCAAGCTACTGCCTACCTACTACCACTACATGGTGTTCAATCTCATCTGTTTTACTAGAAACGGAATTTGGAGATGAAGCCTTGGCGCACTTTTGGCGGGCTCATCTCTCATTTGCGCTATACCTAATAAGCATTAAATTTATTTACAAACAAAACTAGACCTTCATTGTCTGTCTTCAGAGTGAAGAGGTAGTACTAACAGAGCTGGCAGTGGACCGCAATTACGAGATCAGCGTGTGTGCAGTGAACTCTCAAGGTACGGGCCCGACTGCCACGCCCGCAGTGGTATGGGTGGGCGAGGCCGTACCCACGGCGCCCGCTCGTGATGTGCGCGCTCGTGCTCTATCGCCTACTGAAGTCGCATTAGCATGGAGTCCGCCCGCACTCAATCAGCAGAACGGCGATCTACTGGGCTATAAAGTACGTATATTTACTATCCTACACCATTCCTACTCTTATAATGTCTATACATATTCATTGCTGTGACAGCGCTTATATCAGGCATCAACAAGGATTTCAAAAGAATATTTTTATATTAGACTGTTTACTTAAAAAACGTTAAGGCATATATAAAACATAAACCTGAGATAAGTAATTCGAGCAGTAACTATCATAAACGTTAGCGAGTTAAAAATCAGCATCGGAGATATTGCTAACACGTGGCTAGGCGTATTTTTTTTCTCATAGGAACTATCGTATGGAATCGTCATTGAAGTATAGTTAAGACTCAATAATTTTCGGTGCTGTCTGGGTGCAGTGTCCAGTGGAGTCGGTCAAGCAATGGGCCAACTCAGGGAGGCTCCTCGTGGGCTGGAGTTCGGCGCGTGTAACCGTGCTGGAGCCCCGGCCCACGAGGTGTTACAAGTGCATGGCGGTCGGACATGAGGGGCGGCGTAGGCGCGAATACCTGCGCCACATGCCGCCCTAGCCGAGGCCGCGGGTGACGTGACCGGGGATAGTCCGTCACCCGCCGATAGGCCGACCGCGTGAGGAAAGACCGACGTCCTTCTCGAGGGGGGACGTCGGTCGATGGGAGGGTACCCCAAATAGCATGTCGGGCCGACCACTGACGTCAAGTCACCCTGCTCCGGTGGTCGTCCCAATGACGAAGGCGACGTGCATCATGGGTGGGTTGTGGGTGTGCGTGCTTACGCCCCTCTGTCGCCCCGGACGGAGTGGTGCGAGGAGCGCGCCGACCGCAACCCACCCCCCCAAAAAAAAAAAGACCCAATAATTTAAATTATTGAAGTCAATTCCCAAAATATTAATAACATATAGCAATTTGTATTTAGATATGGATGAATTCTTATCCTGCCATCAAAATATTGACGCAAAACCTATCGTTTTACGAGGCCTTTGAAGTGCGGAAAGAATTACCACTAAACTATCTGCACCTATCTATTTATTAATCGTGTCAATTTTATATCGCTTACTAATCAATAAGTACATATTAGTGTAAGCGGCTCTTCCTTTCTAAAATCAGTAGCAATAATGCTTTATGTTTTTTTTAGTTAACCAATACAAGTTACTTAGTTTTAAGATACCTCACGTAAACCGTAAACTTATTAATTTTACGATCTCCTGTTGTTACGCACGCACTACACTCTAATTGTCAAAGTACTTATAACAAAGTTTTGAAAGGTTAGATGTTATGATGAGTACGTTCAAATTATACTGCATGACAGTTCAACACTCGTAATAAATTTAATGTTTCAATTTCCTTAACACACGCAAAAACTTTTGAATTAAGGCTGTTGTGCTAAATAAACAACTCGACGTATGTGACGCCACATGTGTAGAGTGAGAATTGCTGGCCGCGAAATAAATACTAAAGTACACATCAAATTAGCATATTTATTCAATTTTTTTATCAGTATTATTATTTTAAGATATAAACTTTAGTTTTCTTTATATTACTTTTTTAAACTTAAACCTCCCTTGGCTTCGGCGTAGGCTGAGACGTGGCAATTTTCTCATGGAAACACGTCTCGTGTTGCCATACTTTGGCATTAAAAAGCAAAGATTGTCACACATACGGCCATATTTTTTTTTAATTCCCATAAGCACGTTGCATTTCGGTGTGGTGACTGAGTAAAAATACAATTCACCACCCCCATCTTGCCTGTGGATATCGTAAAGGACGACTAAGTGATTTAATGTGCAAATAACATCTATGCAAGAGAAGGAAACGTCGAAATAAAATCCTATACTGATTTATAGGACTAGCATGGTATAGTAAGTCAATGCCGTCCTAGTACGGAGAAGGCTCGAACCCAGCAGTAGGACGTATATGAGCTGCAATGAAGTACATGGCAAGTCTATTACAGGATGCTCTTCGGCGCTTGGTTCTTGCTATTGAATATTTATTGGCAGCGAAACATTATGGGGTGCGAGGCCGGGGCACCTCCACGTGGTGCACCCTGGAAACGTCCATTTGGACGGCCAAGATTCCGGCGGGAGGGGGGGTCTCCGCGTGCCGACTCTGAAGGCAGAGCGCACGGCGGATTTGGCCCGGGGCCAATGGGGCGGATGTGTCTCATGGCACTCCGTCGCCAGGGACGGTTGCGTCACGGCCCGGGGGCGTGACGGGTCGGTCGCTCGCGAGCGGCCAGACCCGGAAGGCCCAAACCGTAATCCTGAGGGGGGTCAGGACCGGGGGTCTGCGGACTGCGGGGAAGAAAACCCCTATAAAAAATCACCCCAATCTCAAGTTTTGCTACTCGGCGAGGAGATGTATGGCTGGTGGGTTAAGAAGCGCGCGCGAAAAAAAAAAGCGTCCAGTCGTTAGAGTAGTAGTCAAGGAGGACTTAAACTTCCAAAACACGATGGCAGAAGTCAACAGTCGTATGTCTTCACCAGAGGGTCCCGGCCAGGCCGGGCAATCCCTTGCTGTGCCGAAACTTGCGCGCGACGAGGAGTCGCGCCCAAGTTCCGGCACAGTCAGCTCCTAATCCTATGGGTGGGGGGCACCTTCTGCTCCAGCCGCGAGCCCGGCGAAACAGGTGGCTCAAATAAGGAGGAGGAGGAAGGGCGCCGTGGAAACTACGCATCAACGTAGGTTGCGCCTAAAGCGGGAAGCGGAACGGCGGGCACAAAAGGATGCCGCCGTGGCCGCGCGCGACGAGGGCGATGCATCCGCAGCTACCGCAGAGCCGTCGCGGGGCGGAAACGGCAAAATCGCCGGGGCGCCGAAGAAGTCGAGGGACAGCTCGAGCCTGTCGAGCGACGAGGGCGGATCAGCCGCAGGACCGTCGCGGGACGAGGGCGGCAGGGCCGCAGGACCGTCCAAGTTGGAAGGAGGGAGTGACTCCGGCTCAGAGCGGAGTGACTCACGTCTGAGCGACAGCTTAAGAATCTCGCTGTCGAGCGACGAGGGCGGCACAGCCGCAGAGCCGTCGCAGGATGCTGCAGGGCCGTTACAGCACTCGGATGCGGCGGAGGAGATGTCCACGGACGAGGGCGGTGAGACCGCAGAGCCGTCTGACGACGTAGGGCCGCGGGTCGGTCAGAAGAAGGGAGATGGAGGGGAGGATAAGGATAAGAAGAGGAATGCTGAGCGTGCAGCAGGGCCGTCCGGGATGATGGTTGGTGAGTCGTCCGGGATGATGGATAGGGAGGTCGGTGTTAGGAGTGCCGATAAGGAGGTGATCGATAAGGGGGCCGCTCTAACGGCGGCCCTAAGTCCTAGGAGGGGAAGGGAGGAGGCCCGCCCCCCGACGAGGGATCGGAAGCGCCCCCTGCCAAAGGGTGGCAGCTCCGAATCCGAATCGGAGGAGAGCGATACCATCAGCCCCAAGGTTGCGACCGCGCGCCGGGGGCGCAGGGGTCGGGGAGGTGCCGTGGCGGCCAGACCGGCGACGCCGTCTCCGGCCAACCAGGGAGGCGAGGTGGCGGCCCTTCAGGCCGCAAACGCCCGCCTAAGTGAAGTGCTCCCGGCTTGCGGGAGCGAAACCGCAGGCTGGAGACGCCCCAAATCGGTCCCAAAGGGGCGGGGCGGCCCATCGACCGGGTCAGTCCCCGCTCCGAGCGCGGCCCGATCGCCCGTTAGCGCGGAGGAGATGACGATGGATACGGACCGTTAATGGACCCCGTATCCATTCGTCTCCTCCAGGCCAATCTCAACCACTCCGCCGGTGCGCAGGACGTGTACCTGCAAGCCATGCCGGAGTGGTTGATAGAAGTAGCCGTAGTCGCGGAGCCGTACGTGGTGCCCGACCGGATTAACTGGTTGGGTAGCACCGATGGCACCGTGGCAATCGTCGCCTCCACGTCGTGGCCTTCGTCGTCTCTGACCCTTAGGGACAGGGGCGTCGGATACGTCGCGGCGGACTGGGGGGAGATTACGCTCTTCGGAGTTTATGTCTCCCCTAACTGGAGTGTGACCGATTTCGAGGCCTCCCTCACCATCATGGAGGCCTCGTTACGGCGACTGGCAGCGCCAGGTCTTCGTCCTGGGAGACTTTAACGCCAAGTCCGTGGCGTGGGGGTCCCCTAGGACGGATGATCGAGGACGGGCGATCGAGGAGTGGGCGGCGGCACTGGGCCTCTGTTTGCTGAACAGGGACTCGGTGCATACGTGCGTGCGACAACGGAGCTGGTCGATAGTGGACCTTTCATTCGCTAGCCCCGAGGTCGCCGCACGCTGGCGCGTCATGGAGGAGGTGGAGACCTTGTCGGACCACCGGTATATCCGGATGGAGGTCTCCCCGGCAATCCCGACGTCTAGCAGGGGTCACGGGGCGGATGGACGTCCTGCGTTCCCGCGATGGGCTGTGTCGCTTAGACCGAGACCAGCTGGCGGAGACAGCCATCTTTTACTCGTGGCTGTCCTCTGCCAACCAGTCGGACGGGGTGGACGCCGAGGCTGGCCGCATCCGCAGTGCGTTGACGCAGATCTGCGATGCGGCCATGCCGCGGGTACGGCGTCTGCCCCCGAGGAGGGGGGTCCACTGGGTGGTCCTGGGAGCTGGCGGATCTCCGGGCCGCGTGTATCCACGCCCGGAGGGCCTACACCCGCAGCCGGCGGCGCCATCGCGACGCGGAGCGGGAGGCCGTGCTTTATGAGGGCTACCGCAATGCGCGGTCGGCCTTCAGGCTGGCCGTCCGCTCCGCCAAGGTCGGCAGGAGATGCTGGACGGTCTCGACCGTGACCCCTGGGGATGTCCTTATCGCGCGGTGCTGAATAGGCTACGCGCGCGGGGCCCTCCGCTCACCGAGACTCTCCAGCCCGGCCTTCTCACCCGGGTCATCGAGGACCTGTACCCGCGGCGGGCGGAACACACGCCCCCGGTCATGGCTCCGCCAGACACTGACCGGGAGGCCGATGACGACAGTGTTCCGCCCATCATTGAACCCGAGATGGGGGTGGCGGTGACGCGCAAAGTCTACCGCCCCCGGGCCCGACGGTGTTCCTAACCGTGTGCTGGCCCTGGTCCTCGAACACCTGGGACCCCGCCTCAGGGGGCTGTTCGACGCGTGTTTAGCGTCCGGACGGTTCCCTGGGTGCTGGAAGGAGGGAAGGCTGGTGCTCCTGCCGAAGCCGGGACGGTCTCCGGAGTCGCCTTCGGCCTACAGGCCTATCGTGCTGCTCGATGACACGGGCAAGCTACTGGAGAGGGTGGTAGATGCCCGCATCGAGTGGCACCTCGTCGGCACGGGGCCCGATCTGTCGGACGCCCAGTTTGGGTTTAGGAGGGGTCGTTCGACGATCGCGGCTCTGTTGCGCCTGAGGGCTGTGGCGACTGAGGCCGTCACCGGCGGGGGAGTGCTGTTGGTGGTGTCCCTAGACATCGTCAACGCATTCAATAGTCTGCCATTCAGCTGCATCAGGGAGGCGCTCCGGTATCACGGGGTGCCAGTTTACCTGAGGCGCCTAGTGGCGGACTATTTGGAGGGGCGCAGCGTCCTCTGCACCGACCGAGCAGGGGACGTTGTGCGAACGCCCATGACGTGCGGTGTCCCACAGGGGTCGGTCCTCGGACCCACCTTGTGGAACATCGGCTACGACTGGGCGTTGAGGGGGAGCCTCCCGCCCGGGCTGCGCGTGATTTGTTACGCCGACGACACGCTCGTCACAGCCCGCGGTGGGACGCTAGAAGAGGCGGTAAGCCTGGCTACCTCTGGTACCGAGGAGGTCGTCAGGCGGATCGAGGCGCTGGGGTTGAGGGTCGCCCTGGACAAGACGGAAGCCCTCTTGTTCCATGGGCGCACTATGAGCCCTCCCATCGGCGTCTCGATCACCGTCCACTCGGTCGACATCAGCATCCGGGCCCATATGAGGTACTTGGGCCTGGTGCTCGACGGGCGATGGTGGTTCCGGGAGCATTTCCGCAGGCTCGCTCCACGGCTCGTCGGCGCGGCGTCCGCCCTATCGTGGCTTATGCCGAACGTGGGCGGACCGAGCGCTGCGTGCCGACAGCTGTACGCGAGGGTCATCCGGTCGATGGCCCTGTACGGCGCACCGGTGTGGGCGGGGTCCATGACCGTCCGACTTAGGGCCCTTCTGTGGCGACCACAGAGGGTCATGGCCATCCGCGGATACCGCACGGTGGCGACGGAAGCAGCGTGCCTGTTGGCTGGGACTCCCCCGTGGGACCTGGAGGCGGAGATGCTCGCCGGACTATATCGGCGGGTGACGGGGGTGCGAGTGGAGGGCGGTGTGGTCTCGTTAAGGGATCTCACCGCCTGGCGCGTCGACGCCCGCCGAGACGTCATCGCCCGTTGGGCAGACCGGCTGGAGAGGCCTCGGTTCCGCCTTCCGGCCGGTGCTGATGCAGTGGTTGGAAAGCCGACACGGGGTGCTCTCCTTCCGACTGGTGCAGGTTTTGACGGGGCATGGGTGCTTCGCCAAATACCTGCACAATGTCGTTAGGACGAGAGTACACCGTCCTGCCACCACTGCGATTGCGACGAGGACACGGCGCGCCATACGCTCGAGGCCTGCGGGGCTGGGGCAGTGCAGCGCTGTGAACTCGTCGCAATCATCGGTACGGACCCGACGCTGCCGGGCTATCGCTAGGGCGATGATCGACAGCGTCGGAAATTTGGACGCGTTCGCAGCCTTCTGCGACACGGTGATCTCGCGGAAGGAGGCGGCGGATCGCCTGCGCGAAGAGCGCAGCCTCGATGGGGAGATCCGCCGCCGGCGACTGGGGCGGCGTAGGCGCAACTATCTGCGCCTCATGCCGCCCTAGCCGAGGCCGCGGGTGACGTGACCGGGGATTAGTCCGTCACCCGCCGAGAGGCGGGGCGAGAGGTAGGAGGGTACCCCAGTTAGGGGTATTCCGTCGGGCCGACCACTGACGACAAGTTAACGCTGCTCCAGTGATCGGCCCAACAACGAAGGCGACGTGGTTTTCGGGTGGGTCGCGGGAGTTGCGTGCTTAAGCCCCTCTGTCGCCCCGGACGGAGTGGTGCGGAGGCGCGCCGACCGCGGCCCACCCACAAAAAAAAAAAAAAAATGCGAAACATTATACTTGTCTGAATTCGGATTAATTCGAAATTTGCAAATACATATCAACTCCAACCTGACAATGGCTGCGGAATATTATTTGAGTAATATTTCAGATAATAAGTCCGAATTATACGCGATAAATGCCGAATTTTATTATTTCAACAGTTAAAAAAAAATACGTTTCATTTATTTTGGCATTACATTTTTTATTATTTTCCAGATCTTTTATCTTGTAACTGACTCGCCAGAAGAACCTGAGCCTGG
This sequence comes from Lymantria dispar, assembly GCA_032191425.1. NCBI lineage: Eukaryota > Metazoa > Arthropoda > Insecta > Lepidoptera > Erebidae > Lymantria > Lymantria dispar. The sequence continues at coordinate 20,350,351 of CM063444.1, read as the reverse complement.
CCGTCGCATCGAAGAAGAAATTGAAGTTGTGCCGGCGACAGCTACTACGCATTCGCTTGTCTTCCTTGATAAATATACACAATATAAAATACAGGTATTATATGTTATGTATAATCTATGGACTATTAGTGATTACTAATCACACTAATCAGTGATCAGTGATAGACATAGCGCCCGTGCTACTTTCGAATGACAAAAAGTGGGCCTACGTCGTATACCTAAGGTCCGTGCAGATATGCGATGCAACAATAACCCTTCTTCGTAATATGAATCTTTCCCAAAATGGTAAAAGCAGTACATTGCTATGCCAAATTGAAATTTTTATTTGAAGTTTCCCATTTCTATCCCTATAGTGATATTATTTCGTTATTTAAGCCGTTTCCTACGACACTGGTGGGAAGAGAAGGGCGGGTAACTCATTTGTTTCTTATCCATTATCGGATAAATATTTATAATCCCGCTCCTCTCCTAAATGTAACACATTACGATATAGTATTACTCGCTTGCCAGACACCACGGAACTAATGCCACTAATGATAGTTTACTTTCTTATATCCAAAGATTTATTATTACACTAGCTGACCCAACAAACGTTGTTCTGTTCAATTAAGCGCCACCTACCGGGTCCAATTGTGAATATAAACCATTCTCGAATCTCCTTGAACATACACAAAAAATTTCACCAACATCGGTCCAGCCATTTAGGAGTTCATTGACATACACACGTACACAAGAAATTTATATACAGCCTGTATAAAGATAATACGTCTTCTCTTTTATTTCTTCCTTACAGTACATTATTGGTCGCAAACCTGTTTCACAATAAAACAGACATTGGCCTTACTATAAAATGTTAGCCACATGGTTTAGCATATCATTTCCGGGTTGAGAGCCCTCAGCGCTCACCCAGCGTCAAGCTGTCAAGGCTATCTGCGGCCAACAGCTGTACACACAAAAAAAAATTTAGCATATCATTCTATTTCTAGTTATTATATGCCAAAAAATCTGATGCCAATAGGCTAGCTCCCTTAGACTAAGGATTGTTTAGGCGAGATATATCATTTCATCTTTCCTCATTTCAGCCCATATTAGTCCTTTCCATGTGGTAACGGAGTAAGAATACAATTCACCACTCCCTATCTTGCCCATGGTTGTCGTAAAAGACGACTTGGGGATATAATATGCACATAACATGCAAGAGAAGGGAATTTTCGATATAAAACCCTATACCAACATCTCTGACCAGCATGGTATAGTACGTCACATTCCCTCCATGGATTTTATTTATATATTATATCTCTTAGTCGTCTTTTACGACATCCACAAGTAAAAAAGGCTGTGGTGAATTGTATTCTTACTCCGTCACCACAGGGATAAGAAATATACATTGTCTAAAATAAATACACGAGGCTATTACCGTCACCTGGATATAGTTCTAAACTTGTTACTGCTACTTAGCTACCTAAAAGGCGAATTTAATACACCTGACCTGGTGATCGAACTCAAGACCTATACAGTAGCATTTGTAAGCTGTCAGACCAACAACAGTCTTGTCATTAGTAAATATGTTTTATTTTTATAGGTTTTGGCCTTCAATGCTGCTGGTGATGGTCCTAGATCTACCGCTGTTTTGGTTCGCACTTTACAAGGTCTACCTTCGGCGCCTCGTAACATAACCTTTTCAGACATCACGATGAACAGTCTGGTGGTGTCGTGGGAACCACCTTATCGACGCAATGGCCTTATTCAAACATACCTGGTCACATATGAGACAATTGAGCAAGATGAACGTGAGTACCTTTTTTTGATTTGCTATGGTCTAACCCCACCCCACCCAAAGCGTCCGGCACGTCTAAAAAATGGTCTTAAGTCCACATATACGTATCCTTATTACCCTTTGTCATATAATAAACAAATCATTTGTAATAACAAAAAATGCGACCATAAATAGACATAAAATCTCTGAAGGTTTTTACATAATATGCAAAATGTTATTAAAATCGCTTCTACTGGTCCGCTTAGGAGGACATCGCAGACCAACAACGTAGTGCGATTTTTTTATATAAAGGCTATTTTTAAATAGTAAATTAATATTTTATTCATTCACGATCAGAGAAGACTTGTGATGAGTGTTAGGCAGAGATTTCAAAATAAGAATCTTCAGCCTGTTCGTTTAAGATTTCAATCTGTTTTTAAATATTAAGCCTCGTTTACCTTTTTAATATGGTAATTATCGAAAGAAGATAAAGGCCTTCCTTAAATTATTATGTATCTCGAAAAGACTCGTCCATAATTAAATGAAAATAAATAGAATATGGTTGATGATAATTAGCGTTTCTTCTTTTTCTGAGCCCATATACGTCCCATTGTGGGCCATTGACGTCCTTCAGATGAATAAAATCAAGCATCTTCACTACATTGGCAAGCCGGGTTGACATAGGATTACAATTCAAGTTTTCCTTCTCCTGCAACAAGTGTTATCTGCTTTAATCTTTTAATAATTTTTTACTATATCCCCGAGAAAGGAAGCAATGACCATTGCATTCTTTGAATGAAAATGAATTCTTTTTTTTTTATATGAACGATTAGGTCTCATACCCGATAAAATGGAGTGTTATCTGCTGCAGGTTTTAGTAAGCAAGTAAAGCAGAAAGTGAGCGAGACGAGGTTAGCAGTAGGTGGGCTCGAGGAAGAGGTGGACTACCGGTTCACAGTACGGGCGGTGACGGAAGGTGGTGGTGCTGGCGCTGCAGGAACCGCCCGCGCCCGTACGGGTCCACAGCCCGGCAGTCCACAACCGCCGCGAGCACTTCAACTCGCCACAGAACCAGCAGCTTTACGCCTGCGCTGGAATAACGCCGCCTCTGGCAAGGGACCCATACTGGGATATTATTTTGAATCTCGCAGAAAAGGTAGACTAACATTTTGTCCTGCTTTATTTTTATAATTGCAGATCTAAATTCAAATACACCGACCCCTTCTATAAATTGCCGTACGTCCAAATATCTAATTTTACAAGTTCAATAATTTGAAGAACAAACTGATATAATATTCGTTTAAGTAGCTTGCCTTATACTATTTAAGTAAAATTCATTATTGTAGCTACATTAAATTTTATTCATAATTAATTGCTATTAGCAAGCTTACGTCTCTGCCCGATAGTACATATATCTTTTGTTTTTAATGCAGCCAAGGAGTCGTGGCAGGCCTGTAAGTTGAATGCTACTAAAATTATATATCGCCCCCCATATCTCTTAAATATTATTGTAATACTCTCACATCATTTATTCTTAATATTGCATGCACGCTACTCGCTATTTCTGGTGTTATTATTTTATCTAATTGAGGCGTTGAAGGTATTATTAAATTTCGATAAATATATATATATATTTTTTTTTTGTAAATATTACATTAGTGTAATCTAAACTGTTTAACAAAGTTATAAATATTGCTGAAGCCAAAAAATAAATGTTTACACGGAGTTTCAAATAGGGTAATCATTTAGCAATCCTCGAATTAAACAATCTTTAACCCTTATAATGAAATAAATATAGAAAATTAGTTAACACCTCATCATTTCATATTCTTTAACATGAAATACATGTTTAACGTTCAAATAATATCCATAATATGTTCCTGCATTAAAATTCATAACTCTCATAAGTATTATTCAAAAATAACATTAATTGATCATCATTTTATGGTGTTTAATATGATATAATATCATGTATCTTTACACGTCGTCCGTAGTCAGGGTTGATTAATATCATCAAAAATAATTTTGCATCTTGCTTTAGATTACTAAAGCTAAATTATATTTGCTAAGATATTTATAATACAGTTATCATATCTCTTATAATATAAACTGATCCCAATAACATGTTAAAAAAGAGCATTGGTAAAATTAAACTGTGCATGTAAGGTGCAGTGAGGGATTTAGGCTTGATGCCGCCCTAAGCCCAGTTTATCGCGCTGCCCTTAATATTAGAAAACAAAATTAATTTTGATCCAATATTTTTATTTCTACCAAATAATAAGCATGAAACACAAAATACAAAAGCTTTAGTTTCTGAGTAAATTAACCACTCACGGCGTTGAATCTCGCCATTTTTCAATGTACTGAAACTTGTCTGAGAGACTGTCATTAATTTTTTTCGTCTCTGAAATTTTGACATTTCGAGAATATTGCCGCCCTAGGCCCGGGCCTCACGGGCCTAGGCGTAAATCCAGCACTGATGTGGTGATGTGCTCTAATAGCAGGTTCGACAACCTTATATCATAGTCACGTCTGTATCCAGTTACAGGATTTAAATTAAATACTTTTGGTTTGCAGTTTTTTTATAATCGAATATTTTAGTAAAATTTAAATTAGATGGGCTTTTAGACACGTAAACAAAGTGCTATAGGTAAGGCCATTAGTATCAGCTCGTTACAATCTGTAACTGTAAACACATTCCACTAAACGCGCAACACACGTGTTCCATCCCTTCACTGTTCCAAATTTTAAAAATTACTTTCTACTCTCATATGAAGCGGTCAGGCAAGCGTCATGAAAAAACTCAGTACCAATTGTCATTTCACCTGCTAAACATGACGATTATGACAATATCCCCCTTCATGGGGAGGCCTACGTCCAACAACGACCATTGATGCACTAGCGGACGTATGGATGGATACATAATTTAGCTATATTTATCTGATTAATTCAGTTTAACAACTTATACGTATTTAAATTTTATGTATGACCTCATTTCATTTAGTGCTGTATTAAGTTAATGAAAAAAAAAATGCCAATAATTTGTACTGTTACATAAAATAAACCCTGATATCGGTCGATGTTTTTGAACTTAATAACAGATATCAAATGTATACAATAGCAACACTAATAGATATTTAAACATCCAGACGATACGAGATGGGAAACAATAACAAGAACCAGCAATGGAATGTTAGAAGAATATACTATATCATACCAAAGCCTATTACCATCGACAGCATATTCATTCAGAGTAATAGCATACAATATGTACGGTATAAGCCCACCCACATACAGTGAGAAGGTTATCGTAACTCCTTCGAAGCTTTATCTGGAGTATGGATATCTACAATATAGACCTTTCTACCGAAGCACTTGGTTTATGGTTGCACTTGCTGCAACCTCGATCGTTATCATAATAATGGTCATCGCCATCCTCTGTGTGAAGAGCAAAAGCTACAAATACAAAAGTAAGTAATATTTAATAATATATTAACCAGTTGCTCATGTAGCATAGGTTATAATTTCGACTGCATATACAGGTTCGATTTCCATACAGGACAATAATACACAATTTGTTACTGAGGTGTAATTTGTGTCTGTTAATTGTATCTGTCTTTAAGTCCTATTATGGGCAATACAAGAATTAGTTACTAATATTAGTGACGGGTTTTGTTTCCCCGTGTGGGGACTGACTCGTTAAAAATACCTATGTCGTCACTTCTTAAAATGCTCGTGCGAGTTATGGAATCCAGTAAATAATGATCAAGGCAATGGGCAGCAGCGGTCTCTGGGGAAAATAGCGTCAAGCGTGTCGATTATGGCATTATACTCCTGTAGTTTTCCGTGTGGTAACGGAGTGAGAATACAATTCACCATTCCTTGTCTTGCCCGTGGATGTCGTAAAAGACGACTATGAGATATAATATGCACATAACATCTGTGCAAGAGAAGGACAACTCGAAATGAAACCCTATATCTACATGTCTGACTAGCATGGTACAGTAGGTCAAATTCTCTCCCATTGTGGAGGAGGCCCGAGCCCAACAGTATGTGCGCTGCGATGATGACTCCAGTATTCGCAGGCGCTACTACAGGGCTTTTATTTAAAAAAAATCATACAGCTTATAACATTCGAGTAACTATAAAAACTTATATTTTAAATAAAACCTAGTTCTATATAATAAACGTTTTAGATAGAAATATGGGATTAAACATTTTACGAGTTCAATCAAATATTTCAAATAGCGTGTTAATTCGCACATCTATTGTTGAATAAAATATATAAAACTTGGATACGACGAACGTTTTCGTATTATATTATACCAGTTTTAAATTAATTGTCATTCGCAAAGAAAATTTGATGTAATAATAATATGGTGGAGAAAATGTCACTGCAAATTTCATCAAAGCAAGATTAGTCTTTAAAATAAAATGTAGTCTTACATTTACTATTTATCATTAAAATGCCATAACATACTTATACTGCAATATTTATTCAGAAGAGGCACAGAAGACATTGGAAGAATCGTTGGCAGGTGAAAGTGACGAGCGTGGTACGTTAGCCATGGATTTGTACCGATCGCGCCAGAATTCCACAACCAGCGCCGGTGCCGCCACGTTACGTCGCACAGCACCCCTAGCCAAATCCCCACCTCGGCCTACACCGGGCTCCGTAACATACCACAGCGACGAAGAGAGTCTACGTGCCTACGATGAGAACCCTGACGATTCCTCAGTCACTGAGAAACCCTCAGAAATGAGCTCCTCTGATTCCCAGGTAATTACAATAAAAATTAGCGTCGTTTAAATAGCTTACACGTGTTACTAAACCAATCCTTATTTTTCTCCACCAATCCCTTGGAGCACGTTTACGGTAAATATCGACGATATGAGATCTCGCTATTATTATCATTTTCGACACGCTTTCGTCGAGATCAGCACTTTAGTAGTGTTATTTGCTTTTATTATCACTAGACATTAACTCCGGACCATAATTTGTAACATCATAAATCATTTAATTTCATTCTAAAACTGAAATCATACTAAAATTTTACTAGTTAGTTTAATTAAATGTCAAATTAAACCTTCTGCATAAATAATGAGTAGGTAATAATTAACCTGAACGCATTTTCTTGTAATATTACAGAGTATTTTTTATTTTTGACAGAATTCCGAAAGTGAAAATGAGAGTGTGAGGTCAGAGCCTCATTCATTTGTGAATCATTATGCAAACGTGAATGATACATTGCGGCAGTCGTGGAAACGTCAGCGGCCCGTCCGGAACTACTCCAGCTACACGGACTCCGAACCTGAAGGTAGCGCTGTGGTCAGTCTCAATGGAGGACAGATCGTAATGAACAACATGGCGCGTTCTCGGGCCCCCTTACCTGGATTCTCATCGTTCGTATGACAGGAGCCTATCGGCATGCCGCCTGCGGAAGCCGTTCATATGTAACACTCCACTGCCCATTCCCAATTTATTGATAATTTATTAAGTATTACAAATGTACATATCAAATATAATTTATATAAGCAGCTTTAAAACAAATTTTTGTAGTATCTGAAATGAATTATTCATTCTACAGATTTAAGGTAGCTCTAAAAATTATATTAGTAGTGATTTAGTAATTTAAAATATTCATTATACAATTTAATACCTCGCCAAGGTTGAAACGGCATGTATCATTTACGCCATACCACAATTAGGACTTATTTTATGTTTTTAAGATGTAAGGTATGAAGGCAGCTAATCTTACGAATTTAGATCTCGTTTATCTGATATGCAGTTTTAAGATAATTTATTATCTACATTATATTCACTAAAAACTATAAATTTTACACGCTACAAAGAGTTCTTAAGCTTGACCGCTGCGACCTTATTACTACAGACTTGCATAACTTGCCAAATTTCAGGCAATTGAATTAATAGTGTGGGTTTAATTCTTCTACGACACACTTAAATAAACTCGGAACCTCGTCTTGGAAGCTAGTAAGCAGCTGAATAATCGCAAGGCACAATTCACTTTAACCAGATACAGGCCTGACCATAAATTTTACGTACGACGTAATATTTCCTAGGACAGTTACCTTGTATCTCCCAATTGAATGGGATTTCCTCAAATGTCCCAGTTTTAATAGACACACTGTATATTTTACACATTGTTACATTTTATCAATTCAATAATGTATAGTATTGACTAGTGTTGGAGATTTATTAACGCTTAGTTCGAATTTTAATGTAATTAAGGATTAATAGACTTGTTATGTCATTATGATGCATATTCTCTGTAGCGTTTTATAATATTTTTACAATTATAATATGCAATTGACTGATAGTTGTAGTATCTAATTCTTTACATGTAAATACTATGGATATTATATTACCCATGCAAGTAATTCTTTAAAGCTTTGGCACAATATCTTCTAAGACAAACTGTGATCTTTCCTTTCTTGTATAATAATACGTGAAAAATTAAAATAACGCGTTTCTGTAGTAAAATTCTACATGGTACAATTAACGTGACAGAAATAGAAGTTACTAAACTGGTTATTTGTTGTTATTGTATAAAATTCGTAAATATTAATAAAATTAAAAATGTACTTAACGATTTCTGTTGTTTACGCGACATAAAATGAAACAAAATTTACAGATGTTCTTGTTTATATGGTAACATTTCGGATACTTCACTTTCATAGGAGGATTGAGATTGTCTAAAATGTCGATCGACAGGTGTCGATATTACTGCATTTGCTATTATCTACTTAAACAGTACTGCTATTTATTTATAGATATATTTTACCACATTGATTTTTAATATTGTTATGTATTGTCAAAAAATCATCTGAATAATAAAATATACATAAACACGTAATCTGGTAATTAGTTACATTTTCTAATGTATGTAACTAGATAAGAGCGTGTTTCCACAAATTTCAAGGCACTCAGATTTTCCTCGTGAAATGAATATTGTACGGTAGAAACTTTGTATAATTGATGACACTAAATGGTGTGTTCTCGCCCAAAAGCAAAAGATGCGGATTGAACATATTATATATAAAAATGTGAGATATTATTATAGTTTATCTTAGATTATAGATTCAAGAGCAGCAAGCAGGTGCCATTACTTCCAATTCTACTAAAAATCAACTTATCTTTTAATTGATATAAGTTAGGACTAATTATTAATAATTTTTATTTACTTTAATAAATAATAAATAGCATAAATTATTTAATTTGTTTTATTCTATCATATCTTTTGTAGTTTTATAATTTCCAATCAATCTATTGACGTTCGTTATTAGACATTTCACCGTGTAGTTAAAGGCCATAATCGCCTTGCTTGACGAGCGGGTTGGCGTTCGCGTTGGTCTTGTAAGATTCGTAATGTATCGATAATGCTCCTGCAGTTGGTTTTTATAACTCTCACGAAATTGTCACGTGTAGCATTGTATTCTTCACTCGTCAAGAAATGAGGCGAATCATACATGACTTAAATGAATCAAAGATATAATTAAAACAATTTTTCTTCGTTTGTGAGACACTAGTGACTTTGACATCAACATTTTTAATTAAATATCGTATATCTAAGTTTCAATAAAATAAAGATGTATGTATGCAGTTATGTATTTAGATTATACTGAAACAAATATGCAAATGGTTACAGAAATTTCTTTTCACATTTTATAAACCAAGGTTTGGGTACATATTGAGGAATATTCTTCCATTGTTTAAATACATTGTATGCTGCTAAATCCACTATGGAAAATTCCTTTGCATACAGCCAGTCTCCTTTCTGAGAAAATAATTTAGTGACTAGTGCTTCTTTGTTCTTCTCCGAAGTTCGTTCTAACATGTGGCAGATGTCAAGCAGGTGATCCATCTGATGATTGTTATGGTCATACGGTACAATTTTTGGGTATACAAATGACAAGTACCGTAATATATTTACATGCCCTACAATGGGCACCGCCAATGGTGACAATTTTAATTCAGTGTCAGCTGAAACTGAAAAGTATTCTCGAATAATTGCATATCTTATAAATAGGCTTACATATCTAAAATACTAATTATGTGTAATCTGGGTTAGATTGTTGTCTAAACCTTAATTATTCACAACTAGCAAATGCCAGTGGTTTCACCAGTGTTGTTCATGTGGGGGGAAAGTGTAAGTTATTCCTTATCAGCTCTATCTATATATGTCTCACTGTTGGGCTCAAATTGACCTTCTATTCCATGCTGGTCAGACGTGTTTTAAAAGGGTTTTGTTTAGTTTTCCTTCTCTTGCATAGATGCTACATTCTAATTATATTCCTTAGTCGTCTAGTCGCTGTCTCTAAGAGGAGTGGTGAATATTCTTACTCCATCGCCATATGAAGATTTCCTTATATAGACAGATATCTGGTAGTAAAATATAAATGTCGGCCCAGCCATTTCGAAGATTACATATACAAAAAAAAAACCACTGTATAGGTATCGGGCAAACATCTGCATGAGCATAAAAACACCTACTATTTTGACATTACAAACACTTCAATTTTATTTATTTGTATAGATGATACATATAATAGGAAACTGCATTCTAGTGTAACTGTATCTCTCTATAATATCATTTTTCCAAGAAGGGACTACCATCTGCCCGATGCAACATAAGAAATAAAATATCCTTTATATTTCAAAATTATTGACTGTCAGGTTAATTTTATTTGGTTAACTTACCACACTTAAATATCAGCCTTGTATTTATTGTAGAATCTTTCTTTAATGTTGGCAGCATATTCACAAATTTCATAATTTTTGGTACATCATCATTAGGCACAGACGAATGAACATGCCAGGACATATTGACACTTAAAGATGGCTGTTTCAAAATAGAGTTTAAGTACCATGGCAAGCTATCTGGACTGACGACTATTACGATTTCTTTGGTCTCCGACAACTATAATGAAATTGAATAGGATAGAGAAATGGCTTTTAACATATGCAAAAAAAGTATAAGAATTTACACAATAGAACAATCACTCTGTTAAGTTTTTAGCTAGTAATAAAATGAAATACTGCAAAAAAAAAAAAGATTAATATTGCAAATTTAGCAAGACTACCTACCCAATCTAACCATTTTGGAAGTTTGTTTTCTTTATTTTATTTATATGTCTTGTATGGGTTATTTTCTTAATATGACTGATGAAACTAATTTGCTTGAATCTGAAGCTAACAAATTGGAGGCAGTTGATTGAAAGTGTATAAATCTGTTATTGAAACTTGAAATCTCATTCTTGATATCCCAAATGGAAGAATTTCTATCTATCTATTCATCTTAGCTCACATAAGACCCACTGTTAGTCTCGGATCGCCTCCACAATGGGAAAAGAATTGTCCAACTATATTACAGTAGTCAGACATGTTAGTATAGGGTTTTATGTTCAGTTGTCATGCTCTTGCTTGGTTACATCTGTAAATCATGTGTCTAAGTTGTCTTTCAAAACACCCACAGGCAAAAGAGAGTTATGTATTGTATTCCTACTCCATTACCACATGGAAGACTACTTACTATAGATAGACATTATGTACCTATTATGGATATAGTGTAGTAGTATATATAACACATCTCTATCAAATCTTTTAAAACTTACAATGTTTCCAACTTGAGCACCTGAGGTCTTCACAGCCTGAATGTTACATTGTGAGCTGATATTTTGAATCCTCTCATGTAGTATGTCTAATTTTTGTAACAATAGATTCTGTCTTTGTTCTAACTTCGTCATATTAGTGGATCCCTGAAATTTTTTAATAGAAATATATGAAGATAGGGCAAGGACAACTGAATGAAAGACCAATATATGGCTATACAGAGTTTTAGATAACAGCATGCATCTCTGATTTATATTTATCATAGTTAAATGCCCATAAAATCATAAGTTACTTATTAATCACTTGCATAAGAAGTGAAACAATAAGAAAAACATATGATTAAATGTTTTATAAAAAAAAATATTTTATTAATGATGTTATGACATTCATACCTTGGCAATAATGGAGCACACAACTCTAAAAGCAATGACCGGGACAAGAAATCAGAAGCTTCTGAATACATATGTAAAGAAAAATCTCATAGTTTTTGAACTCGAGGTTTTGGATTGAGAGTTGACTAGAGTGTGACTACCCAGTTATTGAGACTTGCAATCTTATGTCCTTTATGTCTGAGATTAAAAAAAATCTACTTATCTATTATTAGTACCACACATAACATATGTCTATCAAGATACTCTATTAAAACTTACAGTGCTTCCAACATGACTAGCGGAGATCTTTACTGTCTCAATGTTACAATGTGAACCAATGTTTTTAATCCTCTCGTACAGTATATCCAATTTTTGTAACAACTCATCTTGCCTTTCTTCTAACTCAGTCATATTGGTAGATCCCTGAAATTTTTTAATATAGGTTGGAAATAGATATTATACATATATTTAATTTCAAAGGGCACCACACTGGAGCTAATACCATATATGTTGTACGAAGCATAATATTATGTATATTTAAAAGATTAAGAAAAAAAAATGACTGCCCGCTGAGTTTCTTGCCGGATCTTCTCAGTATGTGGCCGCATTCCGATCCGGTGGTAGATTATTTTATTGTATTCAAACGTGTAATTTGACAATATGTAAGTGCCCTTAAGGGGCCTATGCAGAATAAATGATTTGATTTGAAAGAAGCAATTGTTTAACTTCAGCTTCATAGAGTGGTGTCTCTGTCACAGACTAGCTGTGCAATTTTTATCAATTTTGTATCAATGTAGCTGCATCTTGTTTTGGATATTATATCTATATGTAGTTGTTAAAATCGGTTAGAAAAAAAACCTGTTAAATAAGTTTAATTAAAAAACCCCTAATTGTTTAAAATTATTAGGTAATATAACATACTTGACTATTAGTGCTTTATGTGATGTCATACAGGTAGTGTGCGATAGGAGCAATGCTCTACAAAACTGAAACTAGTCATTTATTTCTTTCCAAGGGTCCATGCGCATCAGCAAGGATTTATTATTTGATGTTCAATATCAATCAGCATGTATAGTTGCTGTTAAAATTGCCATATGTTTCTAGAATTTTAGGTTTGTGTCAGTTTCTATAAAGAACTAATAACCATATGAATTATTGAATGGAGCTGTAACGGCAAACTTGAGAAAAGTGTTAAATTATATTGTAAATATATTAGGTATAGGTATACCTATCAGTGAGAACACATTAAAGTTGTCTGCTTTGATGGATTGAGTAAAAAAAAGTCCAAATAGTGTATAGTAATGACATTTTATAAACTAGAAACGATTATAAATAATAGAAAAACATTACCCGTTGTATTTTAAGGTCGATTTAGCAAACGGTTATTTTTACTACACTTATAGGGACCTAGGTAAAGAGGGGTTATATACATATATTTGCTGCGATAGTTTCAAGTCGTTCATATTATAGTTACATTGAATAAATTACAATGACATAAACCTTTAAAAACTTGATAACCTGGTTACTAATATTTAAGTTGACATCATCTTCTTGAGGAAAATCTGTACGATTTCGTACGGTATACATACACTTCGGTAAAACGACATCAGCATCATGAACGACTATACTCTTCATATGATACATTATTTTCACAGCCGCTAAATTATATCTAGATTATTCTTACCAAACGCAAATCTTTTATCGAGAATTAAGTACTTTTTTAATAATTTGTCGAAATATGAGAATGAAAGCAACCCCACCTAAAGCAATTTTTTTTTTTTTTTTGTTTTTAGACCACTCGGTTTGAGTATTTGCCAACTAAAGCAAATTCCTCATTCTGAGTAGGGCTGTTGATAAAATATCGGTATATCGAAACATCGATATTATTATTTATAAAAACGATACTTATTACTATACTCGTTCCAACCATTTATTTTACTTTTGACACATGCTTTAGGACGTAACTGTTTCATTATACGCAATTATTAACTTTGAAACGAGTGAACAGAGAAATATATAAACTGCCCAATAATATTTATATATCTTAATTATTACCCACTAAATACATTAATATGCCGTAAATAGCTCTATTCATAAAATTTAAGTGATAATTCATTTCCGTTATAAAAAAAGTTACGTTCTATCGCATCTAGTGACAGGATCAAAAGTATTCGGTGCAAACTAATGAATCGCAAATAATCGATTACACTTATTTGCAGTTAAGTCAGCTGACAACTGAGTTTTGAATCGTTGTAATAGACAACACGTTAAAATTGTATCAGGGAGATATAAAAATCTTCTCATCATACCTATAACATGAAATAAAACAACCAAAATATTTTAATATTATTTTATTATAATGAATCGTCGGATTCTTCATACGAACTCGAATCGTCGCTTGAATCATCTGCAGTGTTTATTATTAACTCTTGTGTAGGTATGTTGTCAAATTCAATTTCCCGATCCCAATCAGAGAATATTATATTTTTTGTCTTGTTGACGACACTCGCCCAGTTTTCAGGCGTCACACTAGCACATGCGTTTTTTAAAAGTTCAAGCATTTTATTTGCTGTGAAAGGAGGAGTTGTGTTGTTTCTTGCGGCGTGTCCTTTGACTTGTGCCCAGATCATTTCAATTGGATTATATTGACAGTGGTACGGAGGAATTCTGATTACAACATGCCCATATTCTGCTGCCATTTCGTCGATGACATATCGTTTTGGCTGCTTTTTACTTTTTAATATTTTAAGTAATTCTACTTTTAGTAGGGATTCGTCCACATCTTCCCCATTATCACGAAGCCAGTTTATAATCGCGTGTTTTTTGTTGGCCTGTGTTGGCATTTTATTAATTTGGCGAGAGTGATAGGGTGCATTATCAATAAATATTGTTGATGGCTCTTCAAGTGATGTAAGCATTTCTCTGAACCACTTTTCATACACGTCCGCATTCATCTCCTCATGATAGTCTCCTGTTTTTTTTTTATTTGAACGCTAACAGAGTGTCTGGTACAAATCCCTTTGTAGTTCCCGCATGGCAAATGATGAGGCGTTCACCTTTCCCCATTGGCACTGCAGAAGTAGAAGCAGCAGTATCGTCAGTCCAACCTTTTGGTATGGAATGATTGGCATTGAGCCAAGTTTCATCTGTGAAAACGACATTCGACCAGTCTTCTATTTTCTTCGCTTGTCTTAAAAATTCACAGCGAGACAAGGCTATATCACGACGTTCCATTAAAATTTTTCTTTTGTCGGATTTCTTATACAAGAACCCGATTTGGTGCAGTACCTTTGACAAAGAAGATTTTTGACCACGAAACAAGCCACAATTTCGTAGAGACGCTACTAATTTTTTCAAAGTAGGAATCTCTTTGCTTGTGTAATAATTGTATATATGACGACGAATAGCATCAGTATCAAAACTGTCAATTGCTGTCACTTTACGGGGCTGACGTTTTTTCTTAGGCGTAGATAGCTTGTTCTGTTCAATACCACTACTACCATAGGCTTCTTTAGTGATTTTCGCCACCGTTGGAGCACTAATACCTAATGCTGCTGCAACGCGGTCTCTAACTTGGGTTACTGGTATAAGGA